>JAUIQD010000006.1:0-4869596 GCA_033439745.1 Lasiosphaeria hispida | reverse complement strand
CTTTCTTCTTATTCCACTTTCTTTATTATCTGATTCTTTTTTATTTCTTAACCTTTTTGTTTTGTAATTATGTATGGCTGATGCTGTTGCGATACTTAATCTTATTAGTCACGGTATTATAGATTAATCCGTAGTCCATTCTTACTTCTAATTTTTTAACTTTAATCTTTAATCCATATTCTCCATCCTTATCCCAACCTTAATAAATATATCCTACTTTTACTTCTTTAACCTTTTAACCTTAATTTTTAATTTACATTTTCTATTCTTATATTTAACTTCTTTAACTTTAATCTTTAATCTCACTTTAATTTATATATTCTATTCTTACTTTTAACTAGTTAACCTTAATATTTAACCTAACTCTAATTTATTATCTACATTACTTTTAATTTTATCTTTAATTTTACTTTCTTAACTCTAATCTTTAACATAATATTTACTTATATTTCTTATCTTTACTTTTAATTTTCTAATCCAAATTATAACTTTAATTTAAACTAATACTTCTTGCTTATATTTTTAATTATTATCTATTAATATTAACTTATTTAAACTTTTTATTTATTTTTTATTTTTATTATTCTTTTCTTATTTTATTAATTTATTTATCTTTTTATATTATCTTTTTTTAATTTTAATCTTAATAAGTTAGTCTATAAGTTAGTCTTAACTATTATCTTTATCTCTACTTTCATAATTTAATATTAAACTTAATTTCTATTTATGTCTTAATAAACTAATATCAATTCTTATCTTTACAACCTAATTAAATATTTATTTATGTTTTTATATTTTAAGTTTTTTTTCCTAAGTTTTTTACTTTTCTTCTTTATAAGGTTAAAAGATAGAATATTAAAATGGCATATGGTTGATAGTAGCTTATAGTAATAGGTACTATAGCTGGCTATAGCTAGTTAGGCTAATAGGTGGCTTTGATAGAGTAGTAGTATTCTTAGATATATTCTTTCTACTTAATCTAGTATTAGGCTAAAGAAAGAGTCTGGTTTTTTTATAGTTTACCCTTAGATGAGTTTTATTAGTAGTCGTACGAAAAGGTTTCTTCTCTAATAGAAGCTAAACATAAAATATTTCTACTTTAGAAAATCCTCCATCTTCTTCATACAAAGACATGAAACCCCCCTCTATGTATTAAAAATTCTATATCTGCTTTCAACCAAGTAGTTACAGTAGCCTAGTGGCAAGAGTGGCTGGTGCTTTTCAAGAGGTCTAGGGTTCAATTCACTAACATGGCGATTTTCTAGAAAAAAATGGCAGCACCACCTAGCCAGATGATGCTAGGCCCCTACCGTACGACCAATGACAGAGAGAAGCTGGTAACCCTCCATACCGGAGCGGAGGAAGTGCGGGTTGCCATGATGAACTACCTCGGTAATATAAGTAGATTAATATATAATACTAGTCATACGGTAGCTGACAGATACAGGACAAGCAGAAGGCCCTGGCAGCAAAGCCCTCAGTCGACATTGAGGCATACAACGGTCGGGTGGACCCTGACAAGGTCAAGGTCCGGCCTAGCTACCTGAACGCGGTTCTGATCCAGAGCCGCGGCGCCCCCGGCAAGACCTACCACCAGTGCGCCACCAACCCGGCACAGGGGCCGTTTAAAGAGTGTCGCCGTACAAAGGGCCACTTCGACGGATGCTGTGGCAACTGCAAGTGGAGGGACCATGCGAAGCGGTGCTCCGTACGACTGGTTGGAGAGGAGGAAGATGAGGAGGTGGAGGCAATTGAGGGACCGGAGGAGATGGTAGTGGTGGAGGTAGAGGATGATGAGTAAATAACTCATATAAAGCAAAAAAATTCTAAGATACCTTGTTTTTTTATCTTAGATTTTTAGCTGGTCTAGTATTTGGGCTACCTATATGGTGTATGTTTTTTTTTCTCCTTCAGACTCTTTTTCTTATTAAAGGACTATTCCCAAACCCACATGCTTTTCCAGCCCATATCCTTAGAAAGTTAACACTTGCCAACTCCCCATACATATAGCTATCCATAATCAACATCTTAGCTTTACTCAACAGCCCAGCAGATAGTATAGTTTAGCAGATCATGACAGCCAGCAATAGCCAATGACAGCAGATGACAGCATATGATAGTTGTAGGAACAATGGGAAAAGCCAAGGCAGGGCATGAGAGCCAGCAACAGCCAAAGAGAGCATATGAGAGTTTCAGAAGCAATAGAAACAGCCATGGCAGGACAGGACAGTCAGTGACAGCCAATAACACACAAGAGAGCATGTGACAGCATATAATAGTAAAAGTCATAGCAGAGCATGACAGCCAGCAACAGCTAGCAATAGCATATGACAGTTGCAGGAACAGTGGGAAGATCCATGACAGGGCATGACAGCTAGCGACAGCCAACAACAGCACATGACAGCATACAACAGTTATGGTAACAGTAGGAAAAGCCATGGTAAGGCATGACAGCCAGCGACAGCCAACAACAGCACATGACAGCATACAACAGTTATGGTAACAGTAGGACATGACAGCCAACGACAGCACATGACAGTGTATAACAGTTATGGTAACAGTAGAACATGACAGCCAGTGACAGCCAACGACAGCATGTGACAGCATATGATAGTTATGGTAACAGTAGGACATGACAGCTAACAACAGCACATAACAGCATACAACAGTTATGGTAACAGTAGGAAAAGCCATGGTAGGGCATGACAGCCAGCGACAGCCAACAACAGCACATGACAGCATACAACAGTTGTGGTAAGGGTAGGACATGACAGCCAACGACAGCACATGATAGTGTATGACAGTTATGGTAACAGTAGGACATGACAGCCAGTGACAGCCAACGACAGCATGTGACAGCGTACGACAGTTGTGGTAACAGTAGGACATGACAGCCAACGACAGCACATGACAGCATACGACAGTTGTGGTAATAGTAGAACATGACAGCCAGTGACAGCCAACGACAGCATATGACAGCATATGACAGTTATGGTAACAGTCAGAAAAGCCATACCAGAGCATGACAGCCAGCAATAACTAACAAAAGCATATGACAGTATATGACAGTTTAGGAAAAGCCATGGCAGATCATGACAGCCAGTGATAGCCAACGACAGCATGTAACAGCATACAACAGTTATGCTAACAGTAGGAAAAGCCATGGCAAGGCATGACAGCCAGTGACAGCCAACGACAGCACGTGACAGCGTATGACAGTTGTGGAACAGTAGGACATGACAGCCAGTGACAGCCAACGACAGCCAACGACAGCATGTGACAGCATATGACAGTTATGGTAACAGTTAGACATGACAGCCAACGACAGCCAACGACAGCATGTGACAGCATATGACAGTTATGGTAACAGTTGGACATGACAGCCAACGACAGCACATGACAGTGTATGACAGTTGTGGTAACAGTAGGACATGACAGCCAGTGACAGCCAACGATAGCATGTGACAGCATATGACAGTTATGGTAACAGTTGGAAAAGCCATGCCAGAGCATTACAGCCAGCGACAGCTAGCAACAGCATATGACAGTTGCAGGAACAGTAGGATCCATGGCAGGGCACGACAGCCAGTGACAGCTAATGACAACATAAGACAGCACATAACAGCATACAACAGTTGCAGGAACAGTGGGAAGATCCATGGCAGGGCATGACAGCCAGCGACAGCCAACAATAGCACATGACAGCATACAACAGTTGTGGTAACAGTAGGAAAAGCCATGGTAGGGCATGACAGCCAGCGACAGCCAACAACAGCACATGACAGCGTACAACAGTTGTGGTAACAGTAGGACATGACAGCCAACGACAGCACATGACAGCGTATGACAGTTGTGGTAACAGTAGGGCATGACAGCCAGTGACAGCCAACGACAGCATGTGACAGCATATGACAGTTGTGGTAACAGTAGGACATGACAGCTAACAACAGCACATGACAGCGTACAACAGTTGTGGTAACAGTAGGAAAAGCCATGGTAGGGCATGACAGCCAGCGACAGCCAACAACAGCACATGACAGCATACAACAGTTGTGGTAACAGTAGGACATGACAGCCAACGACAGCACATGATAGTGTATGACAGTTGTGGTAACAGTAGGACATGACAGCCAACGACAGCACATGACAGCATACGACAGTTGTGGTAACAGTAGAACATGACAGCCAGTGACAGCCAACGACAGCATGTGACAGCGTATGACAGTTGTGGTAACAGTCAGAAAAGCCATGCCAGAGCATGACAGCCAGCGATAGCTAACAAAAGCATATGACAGTGTATGACAGTTTAGGAAAAGCCATGGCAGATCATGACAGCCAGTGACAGCCAACGACAGCATGTGACAGCATACAACAGTTGTAGTAACAGTAGGACATGACAGCCAACGACAGCATATGACAGCGTATGACAGTTGTGGTAACAGTAGGGCATGACAGCCAGCGACAGGCAATGACAACATGTGACAGCATATGACAGCTATGGTAGCAGTAGGAAAAGCCATGGCAGAGAAGGACAGTCAGCAATAGCCAGTGAGAGCTAGTAATAGCCAGAAACAGTAGCAGCCATACAATAGTAAGCAGAATGGTAGCAATATGGGTCAGCTATATAGAAGAGTCTAATATATAGCTTTGGCCTTAATTCTTATCTATAGTATGCTTAGTAGTATGTTAAGTAACTGCTCAGTCTATTTATTTAAGTTTCATATGCCATGTATTTTACTACTTGACCTAGATAGTCCATATTGACTTTTACCAAAGCTAACTATATTAGCCTTAATAGTCAATATAGGTTTATACCTAGTATTTTAACAAAAATAACCATCATTGCAGTATTTAAGTACCTAAAGCAAACTATAATATCACTCATTTGAGTAAATATCAGGCATGTTCCATAGTATGAGAATCACCTCATTAGCACCACACTAACCCATCCAGCCTCTAAAAAGTCAATATCAACCTTCTATAACTTGGTACAGCCCTACCTATCTAACTACCTAGCTATAGTACATCATAACCTCTATTACAGCCAAAGAATCAAAAGTACGGTCTGAATGGAAAGCTATGATGCGTGCTAATATAACAAACGCTATATTAACACACCTATAGATCACTGGTAGGTAGTATAAATAGATTATGTCTTAGCTAATAGAATGTCACTATGATATTAAGAGTTATTTCCCTCAGAGCTAATAAAGGAAGCTTGATAAAACACCAAACTACCTATAGTAACTCACTAAGCCCACTATCCAGCACCCACAATTTAAACTTACTATTATCAGGCACACAGAGCATGACTATGGTGGAATGGCAGTACCGCCTGGGCACTACCATTTAATTCCCAAGTGCTGAAATAATAAGTGTCTCCCCAGAGTTATCCATCTTGCAAGGTCTTTCAAGACCCAACAGTAACCCACTCAGCCCACTATCCAGCACCCACAATTTAAGCTTACTATTATCAAGCACACATAGCATGACTATGGTGGAATGGCAGTACCGCCTAGGCACTACCACTTAACTCCCAAGTGCTGAAATAATAAGAGTCTCCCCAGAGTTATCCATCTTGCAAGGTCTTTTAAGAACCAATAGTCACCCACTCAGCCCACTATCCAACACCCACAATTTAAGCTTATTATTATCAGGCACACATAGCATGACTATGGTGGAATGGCAGTACCGCCTGGGCACTACCATTTAATTCCCAAGTGCTGAAATAATAAGTGTCTCCCCAGAGTTACCCATCTTGCAAGGTCTTTCAAGAACCAATAGTCACCCACTCAGCCCACTATCCAGCACCCACAATTTAAGCTTACTATTATCAAGCACACATAGCATGACTATGGTGGAATGGCAGTACCGCCTGGGCACTACCACTTAACTCCCAAGTGCTAAAATAATAAGAGTATCCCCAGAGTTATCCATCTTGCAAGGTCTTTCAAGAACCAATAGTCACCCACTCAGCCCACTATCCAACACCCACAATTTAAGCTTATTATTATCAGGCACACATAGCATGACTATGGTGGAATGGCAGTACTGCCTGGGCACTACCATTTAATTCCCAAGTGCTGAAATAATAGGTGTCTCCCCAGAGTTATCCATCTTATAGGGTCTTTTAAGAACATATAGCAACCCACTAAGCCCACTCTCCAGCACCAACAATTTAAACATACTATTATCAAGCACACATAGTATAACTATGGTGGAATGGCAGTACTGCCTGAGCACTACCATTTTATTCCCAAGTGCTGAAATAATATGTATTTCCCCAGAGCTTACTAAGATAGCTTGATAGAATACCAAGTTACCATCCACTATACCCACTATCCTACACCCACAGTGAAAGCCCACTTGCTCTATTATAGCTTTAATTACAGACTTGTTAGGTACAGAAACCCTTCAAGGCCCATAAAGCCTAACCTTCAATGCTTATAAGGTTCTCTTTAGCATATATTAGGTCCTATGGATACAAACCTTTTGAGGGGCTATATCCAAAGAGTATACTATAGATGGCTGAGAACAGGGAATGCCCAGGGTAATCAACGCAGCAATAGTATAATATAATATGGAACAACACTAGTTTGATCTAGTTGGAGAGCTGCCTGGCAGTACCACACAGAACCCCCAACATAATACCATAGTATAAGTATCTATATTATCATGATATAGGGTACTTACACCATTATGATATAGGGTACTTATATCATTATGGTATAGGGTACTGATACTACTATGGTATAGGGTAATTATAACCTTATGCCACTAGGGTTAGTACATGTCTATGTACCAACATTTGGTATCCTAAGTGCTAAGTGGTAAGTTTTTACCACCTGGCATACTCTTCTTATAGACCCCCCTACCCACGTACAGAACTCGGCTGGGCAAATGACGGTTCCACCCTAAATGGCCGAATTCCGCAAAACTCATTTGTATGGGAAAAATTTCAAATGTGACTCACGGGACCCAAAATACACTCCTCTGCCTACAGATTAGATACAGCTACATAGGTAGTATATTTAGAATCAGCAGAGCGAGCTGAATACAACGATGGTGTTTTTTCTTTTGTAGCAGGTCTGGTTCCTGAGATATTAGCTGTTGAAGTTCTGGCAGCTGGCAACGAAGTGTCAGCAACTGGCAACGAGTGTACTTGGCCGGCAAGGCGGTATTTAACAAAAAAGTATATATAATCAGGATGAGAAAAATACATAGATTTCAAATATGGCATTAGATTTTGCGTAGCATATATATTTATCGAGAAAATAAAGAATTTGGGTTTTGTAACTAATAATATGTATAGTAAGGCAGTATACCAAGGCAATATTTTCAGGGTTTATATATGGTCTGAATGAGAAAAATTCGCTGATTTAGAATATAGTATTAGAATTTTCATAATATAAATATTCATAGAGATATTTACATTTTAGACTTTATTCTAATAAGATTTATCAATAGCTAGCATTATCTACTCTCCTACATACCCTATAATCAGTACATACCCTATAATCAGAACATACCCTATAATCAGAATATATCCTATAATCATTATAAAAGACTAGGGTTAAATACATCCTTCCCAATACATGAAAAGATAATACAAAGACCATTTGCCTCCAAACTCCCCTATCATAGTCGCAATACCATAAGCTCTAGAATATCAACCCCATCTTCAACCCAGACTCCATGCTATCATATGATGGGGATAGTGTTAAAAAACACTTTATCCCACTTCATGACTTGGTATACCGCAAGGACTTGGAACATGACATCATTGTACAAGCATTACCCACCCTCAACCTATACAAAATGCCCATCATCTTCATCCAAAGCCTGCCAACATGGACAGATACTCTATGGAATACCACAAAACTGGCACCCTCTAAACTTCTTAAAGCCACCTGCCTGTCATATGGCCTTCTTTAGACTTTTTATCTTTCTAAAGGTCTATTCCTAAACCCAGTCGCTTTTCTGGCCTATCTCCTTAGGAAGTTGACACTTGCCATCTCCCCACACATATGGCTTGTACTACCACCCATCATATGGCTGTCTATTATCAGCATCCTAACTCTCTTCAACAGCCCAGCAGACAGCATAATTCTTCTTTGCCCAGATCAATATCCTCTTGAACTATTCGGTTTGTTGTACAACAGCACATTATCAATCCTGTTCCATCAGAATTGTCTGTTCCTATACATCAGGCATCGGCTTGTCATCCATTATCATACAACTATCCCGCAGCCGGCACAGGTCACAACGTCTCTCACCCTCCTTACATCATAGATGATCAGTCCTCCCATCCATCATACATGACAATAGAATCTGGCGGCAGATGATGCTATCTCATACAAAGACAGCAGTGTCCTCTTCCATAGGGCTAACCCAGTCTCTGGAAGCCTGGGAGATTGTACAACTCTTTGCAAAGATGATAACAGAATGGGAGGTACGCCCATCCCGACCTGCACGGCCACTCTCCTACACAAAGTCACATAAGGACCTAGGCAGCCTAACATGGATGGTAGTTTATATGTCAGGGATATTAATCCCTATACCAAGAGTATTTGTGGCCATAATAGGTCCTCCATGGTCTAGCCATTGTCATATGATCTGGCTTTTTTCCTTTGCTTCAGCTACCTTGCCATGATAGGCTGAATAACCAAGTAGCTAAGCAACCTCCTCTATACAATCAACCCTTTGACAGTAGAGGATAATCTTTTCTCTAGGGGAGATAGCTAGCTGTGACTCCATAGCCTGGATAACAACCTTATCAACTTCTTCTTTAGACATAGCTTGACAGATGATATAGCTGATGTTGTGCCTGGTTATGTACTGTCATATAATGGTTGCTTGGTGTCTTGGGAGGTGTAAAGTAGTAAAGAACTCAGCCTTATCCCAGGGAGGTAGCATAGCTGTTAGGAAGACCAACTGTGTCCCAAAGGTAAGAAGTAAAGCCCCAATAGCCCTGATTTAAGGGCAGAATTGGTAAGAACTATCCAAGATAGTATGGCACTCATCAAACACAATCCAGTCAAGCTTATGTCATATGGCAAGGCGATTTACCCAATCCCTAAACCACTTTATAAAGAATAACTCTGGTATGACTAGGACGATGGGGGCAGTCTGAATGGATATCATAGACCATATCTCACACCTGATAGACATCATACAACACCTCTTATGAAGGTCTTCCTGTAACACAACAAAAGGTATAATGACAATAGTTACACCATCTGGAGTACAATATATAGGCAGCATAAAGATTAAGCTCTTACCACCTCCTATGCCTACAATATGGACAATTGGACTATCCCCTCATATGACAGCATCAATTGCCTCTTGCTGGTTGCCTCGGAAGGCAGCCATGGGGATGTTGAGCATAGCACCTAGTTGTCCAACCAGGTCAGTGTTACAGAGACGCTGAAATCGATTCTATCATATGATAGACCTTTCTTTGTCAAATAGGTCTACCTAGGAGTACTGAATAGAAATGTTGTCCTCTAGGCCAAAGTGGAAAAAGCAATGCCAAAGCACACTGATCTTATAGAACTGCTCCTATTGAGCACCACTTCCATAGTTCCCTTATGTTGACATATGACCATATACCATGCTAGCCACATAGGATATATGGCTGGCCTGAAGGTCCAAAGCCATGTCAGGTTCACCATCAGAGTCATCATCATCATGATCAGTACCATCATATGACTGCTGTTGGTTCTCTGACATAGAGGGAGGGAAAACCTCACTTAAAAACCGTCGTCCAATACCAATCACTATGTGCCACCAAGAGGAGATGTTGATCTTGGTACCAAGGTGGTGTGTGGTGAATTTCTGGAGCAGACGGTACATCTTGTCAGATGACTAGATTTAAAACTAAGTCTCATCCTCATCATGAGCAATAATACTCCATACAAAGCGCATATCCCATAGGTACGGGCTGATCTGTACAACACCATCGGTATGAGCCTGGACCATCTAGCAAAATGGCAAGATAAGCCATAAATATCATATGACATGAACACCCAGCTCCTGTGGTAAGAAGCGGTGAATGACCTTTAGCCGCCCAGTGGTTAAAAAGCTCTTGTGATATCATATGACAAGAGCTACTATCTTATTCTGGATAAAGATATTACGGTGCCCTCCAAATACAGTGTTAAAATGTCAGATGCTGAGTATCTCTATCATACAAGCAGGCTGCCCCCCTAAGAGGTATATGGTGATAAGGAAAAGCTCTTGTAAGTGGTCAACCTGGGCCAGGTATTCATTAATGGTAGTCATACAATAGATTAGATCTTCTAGGTGATCAATGAACCATTCAGCCTTTAGCTTTGGGACACTTAGGATCCATTTAAAGACCCAGCTGGCATATCCTTCCATCCACTGATTCTTTGGGTCTGTTAGAAATGAGTAGCCAACCTTATCTTGTAAACTGTCATCTGACAGCTTGTCCCAAAGAATAGGAGGCATCTCATCTTTCAAGATAGACAAAAAGGTAAGTTGGCCCATCACACCATCAATTTCCTCCACAAGATGATATAACATTTCTGTAAAACAATTCATCTGGAATGTAACATCAGAGTATATTACTTCTAAACCATTGAATAAAAGCCGGCCTTCAGATGGAGTTGACATGGCAATCTTCATCCCATAGGTGCGGAGGTCAAATATCCAGTCCATGGGTGTTGGCTGATTACCAGGATGGACAATTGTCATGAACCGGGACACTTTGCCTCATACAACATTGAACAACCCCTTCCGGCTGAAACTCATTTTGTCGACTTCCAGTTGGCTCTGTCATACAACAAGCATTCTTGCAACCTTGACAATGGCAGAGAGAGAACTAGTATAGTTCTGTGGCTGAACCCAACCTCCATCTTCCCTTATGCCAAGCACTACAAGTGCAGATAGCAGAGGGCTATCATATGTTGAGTCTGGGATAGGGTGGTCTAAAAGAGAAACAAGGAAATCCAGCATGCTTTGGTCTAGTTGTTGTATGACAGTGGCGTCCTGGGGGGTCTGTAGGAGATGTTAACGTAAGACCTTCAAGCAGTCTGTCTGGTCTGTTGTCCATACCACAATGGGCTTGTCACTGTTGTCCCAGTTATACACCCGGAAAATGTGCCCCAACAAACTCTTCCATACACTGATGTAGCGGTCCATCATACGACATTCAAGGCAGGGCTCAAATGGCTTGTTTGGCTTTCTATCCATAGCTTTCCGGTTGATCTCAAACAGCACTGCAATCCCAACCTCTTCATACAAGCATGATTCCTGGGCTTGAAGGACAAGCCAGTGGAGGCTTTCCCAAGCAATGGTAAGCATCTTGGCTAGCTTCCTATCCTTTTCTTGAAGCCAGCCATCAGTTACTCTCAGTGATGTTGTATGACGTAGCCTCTCCGCCTCAAGGTCAACAAGATGGCTTGCCCAACCAGTGCGATTTAGCCATGGGCTTGGGGCCAGCTTTCCTTCATTTTCAAGAATGGTTGTCGTACGGTGCTGAAGTTGGGAATACTTCAAGTTGAAGGAAGAAATGAGCCTCTCGTCTTGGTTGGGCTGTTGTCGTATGACAGCTGTGTGTGTAGAAGAAGGAAGAATGACTTCAAAGAGCGCTGAGCCATGTCGGCCCTGGAAGAACTGTTGGCATGGGACACCTGACCTCCATGGGACATCTTGTGCTCTTGTTGCTCTAACATCGCCACCTCTTTTATTTGGGTTAACCCAATTGTGTATTGTACGACAGTGTATCTGTATCTTCTGGATATTCCGGACAACATATAAGCAAGAGTTACATTTTAACCCATCTAGCAAAGGAGCTTGAAGTAGGTCGATGGCTGGGATAGGTTCCTTTGGGATTGTGAAATTCTGAAGCTCATGTTGGTTGTTCCAAAGAGCTGTTGAACTTTTACAGGCTCTGATAATATCTCCCCTTTTTGAAGCTGGGAGAGATTTATGTGTTGTACGAAGATGAGTTGTAATCTCATCAACTGGAATTGCTCGTTGACAAGGCTTGCAAATAAGGAGGTGAAATGGAAGAAGGATAGTGAAAGGCTCCATCTTGAAAGTGGTGGAGTTGGGAAGGAGAGAAGATATCATTTGACTGTCGTACGAATTGAGTTTGCATGTGTAGTCATGTGAGTGGCTGCGCTAGTTGGTTGGCACATGGGTGGGCTAGTGGCTATGCTAGTGGCTGGAGTTGTGGCTCTGTGTGTGCACGGGGTCCAGTGCCAAGATCACAGGGGGTCACCCCATCAAAACCACCCAAAACAAGCCCAAACTTCAACATCAATTATCTTGCTCTATATAGGTCGTACGAAGCTGCAATTCTCAGCGTTTAAAGCCTGAATCAAGCGCTTTCGATGCATCTACTTTTTATCGTTTTTGCTCAAGGATAATTCAATCAACTCTACTCGTGTAAATTTCAATCAACTCTACCCCTTGTCATGCAAGTGGGGCCAGCCCTTTTGGTGCAGTTTTCAATCAACTCTACTACAGTTGTTCGGGGAATACTGGTTAGCCTTTAATTTAACTTTAAAATAATTTTACTCTTTTCTTTATATCTTTTTTTTTAATTATTATCTATTAATATTAACTTATTTAACCTTTTTATTTATATTTCATTTTCTATTATTCTTTTCTTATTTTAATAAGTTTTCTATCTTTTTATAATATCTTTCAACTACTTTTAATTCTTTAATATATTTTCCTTTTTCTTTTAATTTATCTTTTTTAATTTTAATTATATTAATTATCTTATTTACCATTTTCTTTTTTATTATTATATTACCAATTTAATCTTAATAAGTACATAGCTGGCTATAGCTAGTTAGGCTAATAGGTGGCTTTGATAGAGTAGTAGTATTCTTTAATATATTCTTTCTACTTAATCTAGGATTAGGCTTAAGAGTCTGGTTTTTTTATGGCTTACCTTTAGATGAGTTTTATTATTAGTCATACAAAAAGGTTTCTTCTCTAATAGAGGCTAAACATAAAACATTTCTACTTTAGAAAATCCTCCATCTTCTTTATACAAAGACACAAAACCCCCCTATATATATAAAAAGTTCTATATCTACTTTCAACCAAGTAATTACAGTAGCCTAGTGGCAAGTGTGGCTGGTACTTTTCAAGAGGTCTAGAGTTCAATTCACTGACATGGCGATTTTCTAGAAAAAAATGGCAGCACTACCTAGCCAGATAATACTAGGCCCCTACCATACAACCAATGACAGAGAGAAGCTGGTAACACTCCATACCAGAGCGGAGGAAGTACAGGTTGCCATGATAAACTACCTCGGTAATGTAAGTAGATTAATATATAATACTAGTCGTACGGTAGCTGACAGATACAGGACAAGCAGAAGGCCCTAGCAGCAAAGCCCTCAGTCAACATTGAGGCGTATGACGGCCAGGTGGACCCTGACAAGGTCAAGGTTAGGCCTAGCTACCTGAACACAGTTCTGATCCAGAGCCGCGGCGCCCCTGGCAAGACCTGCCACCAGTGCGCCACCAACCTGACACGGGGGCCGCCTAAAGAGTATCGCCATACGAAGGGCCACTTCGATGGATGCTGTGGTAACTGCAAGTGGAGGGACCATGCGAAGCGGTGCTCCGTATGACTGGTAGGAGAGGAGGAAGATGAGGAAGTAGAGGCGATTAAGGGACCAGAGGAGGTGGTAGTAGTGGAGGTGGAGGATGATAAGTAAATAGCTCAAAGAAGCCAAAAAATTCTAAGATGCCTTGTTTTTTTATCTTAGATTTTTAGCTGGTCTAGTGTTTAGGCTATCTATATGGTATATGTTTTTCTTTCTCCTTGAGACTCTTTTTCTTATTAAAGGACTATTCTCAAACCCACTTGCTTTTCCAGGCCTAAACCTTAGAAACTTAACACTTGCCATCTCCCCATACATGTGGCTTGTACTACCACTCATCATATGACTATCCATGATCAACATCTTAGCTTTACTTAACAGCCTAGCAGACAATATAGTTAAGCAGATCATGACAGCCAGCAACAGCCAATGATAGCAGATGACAGCATATGATAGTTGTAGGAACAATAGGAAAAGCCAAGGCAGGGCATAAGAGCTAGCAACAGCCAAAGAGAGCACATGGCAGCGTATTACAGTTGTGGTAACAGTAGGACATAACAGCAAGTGACAGCCAACGATAACATGTGACAGCATATGACAGTTGTGGTAACAGTCAGAAAAGCCTGCCAGAGCATGACAGCCAGCGACAGCTAGCAACAGCATATGACAGTTGCAGGAACAGTGGGAAGATCCATGGCAGGGCATGACAGCCAGCAACAGCCAACAACAGCATGTGACAGCATACAACAGTTGTGGTAACAGTAGGAAAAGCCATGGTAGGGCACGACAGCCAGCGACAGCCAACGACAGCAAGTGGCAGCCTACGACAGTTGTAGTAACAGTAGGACATGACAGCCAACGACAGCACGTAACAGCGTATGACAGTTGTGGTAACAGTAGGACATGACAGCCAATGACAGCGCGTGACAGCGTATGACAGTGGTGGTAACAGTAGGACATGATAGCCAGCGACAGCCAACAACAGCATGTGACAGCATACAACAGTTATGGTAACGGTAGGAAAAGCCATGGTAGGGCACGACAGCCAGCGACAGCCAACGACAGCACGTGGCAGCGTACAATAGTTGTGGTAACAGTAGGACATGATAGCCAACGACAGCATGTGACAGCGTATGACAGTTGTGGTAATAGTAGGACATGACAGCTAGTGACAGCCAACGATAGCATGTGACAGCATATGACAGTTGTGGTAACAGTCAGAAAAGCCTGCCAGAGCATGACAGCCAGCGACAGCTAGCAACAGCGTATGACAGTTGCAGGAACAGTGGGAAGATCCATGGCAGGGCATGACAGCCAGCAACAGCCAACAACAGCACATGACAGCATACAACAGTTGTGGTAACAGTAGGAAAAGCCACGGTAGGGCACGACAGCCAGCGACAGCCAACGACAGCACGTGGCAGCGTACGACAGTTGTGGTAACAGTAGGACATGACAGCCAACGACAGCACATGACAGCGTATGACAGTTGTGGTAACAGTAGGACATGACAGCCAATGACAGCACATGACAGCATATGACAGTGGTGGTAACAGTAGGACATGACAGCCAGTGACAGCCAATGACAGCATATGACAGCATATCACAGTTGTGGTAACAGTTGGAAAAGCCATGCCAGAGCATGACAGCCAGCGATAGCCAACAAAAGCATATGACAGTGTATAACAGTTTAGGAAAAGCCATGGCAGATCATGACAGCCGGTGACAGCCAACGACAGCACGTGGCAGCGTACGACAGTTGTGGTAACAGTAGGACATAACAGCCAATGACAGCACGTGACAGCGTATGACAGTAGTGGTAACAGTAGGACATGACAGCCAGCGACAGCCAACAACAGCATGTGACAGCATACAACAGTTGTGGTAACAGTAGGAAAAGCCATGGTAGGGCACGACAGCCAGCGACAGCCAACGACAGCACGTGGCAGCATACAACAGTTGTGGTAACAGTAGGACATGACAGCCAATGACAGCACATGACAGCATATGACAGTGGTAGTAACAGTAGGACATGACAGCCAGTGACAGCCAACAACAGCATGTGACAGCATACAACAGTTGTGGTAACAGTAGCAAAAGCCATGGTAGGGCATGACAGCCAGCGATAGCCAACGACAGCATGTGACAGCATATGACAGTTGTGGTAACAGTAGGACATGACAGCCAACGACAGCACATGGCAGCATATGACAGTTGTGGTAATAGTAGGACATGGTAGCCAGTGACAGCCAAGGACAGCGTGTGACAGCGTATGACAGTTGTGGTAACAGTAGCAAAAGCCATGGTAGGGCATGACAGCCAGCGATAGCCAACGACAGCATGTGACAGCATATGACAGTTGTGGTAACAGTAGGACATGACAGCCAGTGACAGCCAACGACAGCATGTGACAGCATACAACAGTTGTGGTAACAGTAGGAAAAGCCATGGTAGGGCATGACAGCCAGCGACAGCCAACGACAGCATGTGACAGCATATGACAGTTGTGGTAACAGTAGGACATGGTAGCCAGTGACAGCCAAGGACAGCGTGTGACAGCGTATGACAGTTGTGGTAATAGTTGGAAAAGCCATGCCAGAGCATGACAGCCAGCGATAGCCAACAAAAGCATATCACAGTGTATGACAGTTTAGGAAAAGCCATGGCAGATCATGACAGCCAGTGACAGCCAATGACAGCATGTGACAGCATACAACAGTTGTGGTAACAGTAGGAAAAGCTATGGTAGGGCATGACAGCCAGCGACAGCTAATGACAACATGTGACAGCATATGACAGCTATGGTAACAGTAGGAAAAGCCATGGCAGAGAAGGACAGTCAGCAATAGCCAGTGACAGCTAGTAATAGCCAGAAACAGTAGCAGCCATACAATAGTAAGCAAAATGGTAGCAATATGGGTCAGCTATATAGAAGAGTCTAATATATAGCTTTGGCCTTAATTCTTATCTATAGTATGCTTAGTAGTATGTTAAGTAACTGCTCAGTCTATTTATTCAAGTTTCATATGCCATGTATTTCACTACTTGACCTAGATAGTCCATATTGACTTTTATCAAAGCTAACTATATTAGCCTTAATAGTCAATATAGGTTTATATCTAGTATTTTAACAAAAATAATCATCATTGCAGTATTTAAGTACCTAAAGCAAACTATAATATCACTCATTTGAGTAAATATCAGGCATGTTCCATAGTATGAGAATCACCTCATTAGCACCACACTAACCCATCCAGCCTCTAAAAAGTCAATATCAACCTTCTATAACTTGGTACAGCCCTACCTATCTAACTACCTAGCTATAGTACATCATAACCTCTATTACAGCCAAAGAATCAAAAGTACGGTCTGAATGGAAAGCTATGATGCGTGCTAATATAACAAACGCTATATTAACACACCTATAGATCACTGGTAGGTAGTATAAATAGATCATGTCTTAGCTAATAGAGTGTCACTATGATATCAAGAGTTATTTCCCTCAGAGCTAATAAAGGAAGCTTGATAAAACACCAAACTACCTATAATAACTCACTAAGCCCACTATCCAGCACCCACAATTTAAACTTACTATTATCAAGCACACATAGCATGACTATGGTGGAATGGCAGTACCGCCTGGGCACTACCATTTAATTCCCAAGTGCTGAAATAATAAGTGTCTCCCTAGAGTTACCCATCTTACAAGGTCTTTCAAGAACCAATAGTCACCCACTCAGCCCACTATCCAGCACCCACAATTTAAGCTTACTATTATCAAGCACACATAGCATGACTATGGTGGAATGGCAGTACCGCCTGGGCACTACCACTTAACTCCCAAGTGCTAAAATAATAAGAGTCTCCCCAGAGTTATCCATCTTGCAAGGTCTTTCAAGAACCAATAGTCACCCACTCAGCCCACTATCCAACACCCACAATTTAAGCTTATTATTATCAGGCACACATAGCATGACTATGGTGGAATGGCAGTACCGCCTGGGCACTACCATTTAATTCCCAAGTGCTGAAATAATAGGTGTCTCCCCAGAGTTATCCATCTTATAGGGTCTTTTAAGAACCTATAGCAACCCACTAAGCCCACTCTCTAGCACCAACAATTTAAACATACTATTATCAAGCATACATAGCATAACTATGGTGGAATGGCAGTACTGCCTAAGCACTACCATTTTATTCCCAAATGCTGAAATAATATGTATTTCCCCAGAGCTTACTAAGATAGCTTGATAGAATACCAAGTTACCATCCACTATACCCACTATCCCACACCCACAGTGAAAGCCCACTTGCTCTATTATAGCTTTAATTATAGACTTGTTAGGTACAGAAACCCTTCAAGGCCCATAAAGCCTAACCTTCAATGCTTATAAGGTTCTCTTTAGCATATATTAGGTCCTATGGATATAAACCTTTTGAGGGGCTATATCCAAAGAGTATACTATAGATGGCTAAGAACAGGGAATGCCCAGGGTAATCAATACAGCAATAGTATAATATAATATGGAACAACACTAGTTTGATCTAGTTGGAGAGGTGCCTAGTAGTGCCACATAGAACCCCCAACATAATACCATAGTATAAGTATCTATATTATCATAATATAGGGTACTTACACCATTATGATATAGGGTACTTATATCATTATGGTATAGGGTACTGATACTACTATGGTATAGGGTACTTATAACCTTATGCCATTAGGGTTAGTACATGTCTATGTACTAACATTTGGTATCTTAAGTGCTAAGTGGTAAGTTTTTACCACCTGGCATACTCTTCTTATAGACCCCCCTACCCACATGTAGAACTCGGCTAGGCAAATGACGGTTCCACCCCAAATGGCCAAATTCCACAAAACTCATTTATATGGGAAAAATTTCAAATGTGACTCACGGGACCCAAAATACACTCCTCTGCCTACAGATTAGATACAGCTACATAGGTAGTATATTTGGAATCAGCAGATCAAGCTGAATACAACGATGGTGTTTTTTCTTTTGTAGCATGTCTGGTTCCTGAGATATTAGCTGTTGAAGTTCTGGCAGCTGGCAACGAAGTGTCAGCAACTGGCAACGAGTGTACTTGGCCGGCAAGGCAGTATTTAACAAAAAGGTATATATAGTCAGGATGAGAAAAATACATAGATTTCAAATATGGCATTAGATTATATGTAGCATAGATATTTATAGAGAAAAAAAAGACTTTGGGTTTTGTAACTAATAATATGTATAGTAAGGCAGTATATCAAGGCAATATTTTCTGGGTTTATATATGGTCTGAATGAGAAAAATTCGCTGATTTAGAATATAGTATTGGAATTTTCATAACATAAATATTCATAGAGATATATACATTTTAGACTTTATTCTAATAAGATTTATCAATAGCTAGCATTATCTACTCTCCTACGTACCCTATAATCAGTATGTACCCTATAATCAGAACGTACCCTATAATCAGAATGTACCCTATAATCATTATAAAAGACTAGGGTTAAATATATTCTTCCTAATACATGAAAAGATGACACAAAGACCATTTGCCTCCAAACTCCCCCATTGTAGTCATAATATCATAAGCTCTAGAATATCAACCCCATCTTTAACCTAGACTCCATGCTATCATACAATGGGGATAGCGTTAAAAAACACTTTATCCCACTTCATGACTTGGTATACCGCAAGGACTTGGAACATGACATCATTGTATAAGCATTGCCTACCCTCAACCCATATAAAATGCCTACCATCTTTATCCAAAGCCTGCCAACATGGACAGATACTCTGTGGAATACCATAAAACTGGCACCCTCTAAACTTCTTAAAGCTACCCACCTGTTATATGGCCTCCTTTAGACTCTTTATCTTTCTAAAGGTCTATTTCTAAACCTAGTTACTTTTCTGGCCTATCTCCTTAGGAAGTTGACACTTGCCATCTCCCCACACATATGGCTTGTACTGCCACCCATCGTATGGCTATCCATTATCAGCATCCCAACTCTCTTCAATAGCCCAGCAGACAGCATAGTTCTTCTTTGCCCAGATCAACATCCTCTTGAACTATTCAGTTTATTATATAACAGCACATTGTCAATCCTATTCCATCAGAATTGTCTGTTCCTATACATTAGGCATCAGCTCATCATCCATTGTCATATAACTATCCCATAGCCGGCACAGGTCATAATGTCTCTTACCCTCCTCACATTATAGGCAATCAGTCCTCCCATCCATCACACATGACAATAGAATCCAGTAGCAGATGATGCTATCTTATATAAAGATAGTAGTGTCCTCTTCCATAGGGCTAACCCAGTCTCTAGAAGCCTAGGAGATTATATAAGTCTTTGCAAAGATGATAATAGAATAGGAGGTATGCCCATCCTGACCTACATGGCCACTCTCCTACACAAAGTCATATAAGGACCTAGGCAGCCTAACATGGATAGTAGTTTATATGTCAGGGATATTAATCCCTGTACCAAGAGCATTTGTAGCCATAATAGGTCCTCTATAGTCTAACCATTATTATATGATCTGGCTTTTTTCCTTTGCTTCTACTACCTTGCCATGATAGGCTAAATAACCAAGTAGCTGAGCAACCTCCTCTATACAATCAACCCTTTAACAGTAGAGGATAATCTTTTCCCTAGGAAAGATAGCTAGCTATGACTCCACAGCCTAGATAATAACCTTATCAACTTCTTCTTTAGACATAACTTAACAGATGATATAGCTGATGTTATGCCTGGTTATGTACTGTCATACAATGGTTGCTTGGTGTCTTGGGAGGTGTAAAGTGGTAAAGAACTCAGCCTCATCCCAGGGAGGTAGCATAGCTGTTAGGAAGACCAACTGTGTCCCAAAGGTAAAAAGTAAAGCCCTAATAGCCCTGATTTGAGGGTGGAATTGGTAAGAACTATCCAAGATAGTATGGCACTTATCAAACACAATCTGGTCAAGCTCATGTCATATGGCAAGGCAATTTACCTAATCCCTAAACCACTTTATAGAAAATGACTCTGGTATGACTAGGATAATAGGGGCAGTCTAAATATATATTATAGACCATATCTCACACCTAATAGACATTATATGACACCTCTTGTAAAGGTCTTCCTACAACACAACAAAAGGTATAATGACAATAGTTATGCCATCTAGAGTACAATATATAGGCAGCATAAAGGTTAAGCTCTTGCCACCTCCTATGCCTACAATATGGACAATTGGACTATCCCCTTATACAACAGCATCAATTGCCTCTTACTAGTTGCCTCAGAAGGCAGCCATGGGGATATTAAGCATAGCACCTAGTCATCTAACCAGGTTAGTGTTATAGAGACACTGAAATCAATTCTGTCATATGATAGACCTTTCTTTGTCAAACAGGTCCACCTGGGAGTGCTAAATAGAAATGTTGTCCTCCAGGCCAAAGTGGAAAAAGCAATGCCAAAGCACACTGATCTTATAGAACTGCTCCTGTTAAGCACCACTTCCATAGTTCCCTTGTATTGACATATGACCATATACCATGCTAGCCACATAGGATATATAGCTGGCCTAGAGGTCCAAAGCCATGTCAGGTTCACCATCAGAGTCATCATCATCATGATCAGTACCATCATATGACTACTATTGGTTCTCTGACATAGAGGGAGGGAAAACCTTACTTAAAAACCATTGTCTAATACCAATCACTATGTGCTGCCAAGAGGAGATGTTGATCTTGGTACCAAGGTGATGTGTGGTGAATTTCTAGAGCAGACGGCACATCTTGTCAGATGACCAGATTTGAAACTAAGTCTTATCCTTATCATAAGCAACAATACTCTATACAAAGCACATATCCCATAGGTATAGGCTGATCTATGCAACACCATCGGTATGAGCCTGGACCATTTGGCAAAATGGCAAGATAAGCCATAGATATCATATGACATAAACACCCAGCTCCCATGGTAAGAAGCAGTGAATGACCTTTAGCTGCCCAGTGGTTGAAAAGCTCTTATAGTATTGTATAACAAGAGCTACCATCTTGTTCTAGATAAAGATGTTACAGTGCCCTCCAAATGCAGTGTTAAAATGTCAGATGCTAAGTATCTTTGTCATACAAGCAGGCTGCCCCCCTAAGAGATGCATGATGATAAGGAAAAGCTCTTATAAGTAGTCAACCTAGGCCAGGTATTCATTGATAGTAGTCATATGATAGATTAGATCTTCTGGGTGATCAATAAACCATTTGGCCTTTAGCTTTAGGACACTTAGGATCCATTTAAAGACCCAGCTGGCATATCCTTCTATCCACTGATTCTTTGGGTCTATTAGAAATAAGTAGCCAACCTTATCTTATGAACTATCATCTAACAGCTTGTCCCAAAGAATAAGAGGCATCTTATCTTTCAAGATAGACAAAAAGGTAAGTTGGCCTATCATACCATCAATTTCCTCCACAAGATGATATAACATTTCTATAAAACAATTCATCTGGAATATAACATCAGAGTATATTACTTCTAAACCATTAAATAAAAGCCAGCCTTCAGATAGAGTTGACATAACAATCTTCATCCCATAGGTGTAGAGGTCAAATATCCAGTCCATGGGTGTTGGCTAATTGCCAGGATAGACAATTATCATGAACCAGGACACTTTGCCTCATATAACATTGAACAACCCCTTCCGGCTAAAACTCATTTTGTCAGCTTCCAGTTGGCTCTGTCATACAACAAGCATTCTTGTAACCTTGACAATGGCAGAGAGAGAACTAGTATAGTTCTGTGGCTAAACCCAACCTCCATCTTCCCTTATGCCAAGTACTGTAAGTACAGATAGCAGAGGGCTGTCATATGTTGAGTCTAGGATAGGGTGGTCCAAAAGAGAAACAAGGAAATCCAGTATGCTTCGGTCTAGTTATTATGTGACAGTGGCATCCTAGGAGGTCTATAGGAGATGTTGACATAAGACCTTTAAGCAGTCTGTCTGGTCTATTGTCCATACCACAATGGGCTTGTCACTGTTGTCCCAGTTATACACCCGGAAAATATGCCCCAATAAACTCTTCCATATACTAATATAGTGGTCCATCATATGACGTTCAAGGCAGGGCTCAAATGGCTTGTTTGGCTTTCTATCCACAGCTTTCCAGTTGATCTCAAACAGCACTACAATCCCAACCTCTTCATACAAGCATGATTCCTGGGCTTGAAGGACAAGCCAGTGGAGGCTTTCCCAAGCAATGGTAAGCATCTTGGCTAGCTTCCCATCCTTTTCTCAAAACCAGCCATCAGTTACTCTCAGTGATGTTATATAACATAGCCTCTCCGCCTCAAGGTCAACAAGATGGCTTGCCCAACCAGTGCGATTTAGCCATGGGCTTGGGGCCAGCTTTCCTTCATTTTCAAGAATGGTTGTCATACAGTGCTGAAGTTGGGAATACTTCAAGTTAAAGGAAGAAATAAGCCTCTCGTCTTAGTTAGGCTGTTGTCATATGACAGCTGTGTGTGCAGAAGAAGGAAGAATGACTTCAAAGAGCGCTAAGCCATGTCAGCCCCAGAAGAACTGTTGGCATGGGACACCTAACCTCCATGGCATGTTGAATGGTTATGACCCTTTGACTTGGCAACCTTTTTTGTTTGGGTTGACCCAATTATGCATCATACAACAGTATGTCTGCATAGTCTAGATGTTGCGGATAACATATAAGCAAGAGTTACACTTTAACCCATCTAGCAAAGGAGCTTGAAGTAGGTCAATTGCTAGGATGGGTTATATTGGGATTGTGAAATTCTTAAGCTCTTATTGGTTGTTCCAAAGGGCTGTTGAGCTTTTACAAGCTCTGATAATATCTACCCTTTTTAATACTGGGAGAGATTTGTGTGTCATACGAAGGTGAGTTGTAATCTCATCAACTGGAATTGCTCGCTTACAAGGCTTGCAAACAAGAAGGTGGAATGGAAGAAGGATAGTAAAAGGCTCCATCTTAAGAGTAGTGGAGTTAAAGAGTAGAGAAGATAGCATTTGACCATCATGAATTGAGTTTGCATGTGTAGTCATGTGAGTGGCTACGCTAGTGTGTTGGCATGTGAGTGGACTAGTGGCTATGCTAGTGGCTGGAATTGTGGCTGTGGAAGTGCACGGGGTCCAGCGCCAAGATCACAGGGGGTCACCCCATCAAAACCACCCAAAACATACCCAAACTTCAACATCAAATATCTGGCTCTATATACGTCGCACGAAGCTGTAGTTCTCAGCGTTTGAAGCCTGAAGCAAGGGCTTTCGATGCATCTACTTTTTATTGTTTTTGCTTAAGGATAATCAAATCAATTCTACCCCCTGTTTTGCAAGTGGGTCCACCACTTTGGTGCAGTTTTAAATCAATTCTACTACAATTGAATTGGGAATACTGGTTAGGGTAATAACTTCAACTCTCTTGCCATACAAGGAAAACCACGATGGCTTGTTCCACCTGCTGAAGGCCAGAAAAAGGCTTCTGTTGTCTTTGCTGTTAGCACTGATGAAGAAGTAAAACACTGCCTGAAGAAAGGCTTAACAATATCTGGCTCAGTGCTAAGAGTAGTGAAGTACAGGCCATACTCAGCTTCCACACAGTGTCATAGGTGCCAAGGCTTTGGACATAACCCAGCTACCTGCCGGGAGCCCATAGCTTGTATGATGTGTGCTAAAAGCCACTACACAAAACAGCACTACTGCAAAGGGTGCCACAAGCACGGAGAGTGTGAACACCTAATCGCAAAGTGCAAAAACTGTGGTGGTAACCACTTTGCGAATCATACCTATTGTGAAGTGGTTAAGGCCACAAGCCCACACTGTTGATTGACTAATGGTAACCACAACCATAAAGTTCATTCAACACAACGTCAACAAACAAGCCATAGCACACCATACAGTGCTACAACAGGCCTATGAGGCCCAGAGCACAGTGGTCCTGGTCCAGGAACCCTATTATACCCATACAAAGGTTGATGGATTCATTGCCCTGAACCACCCTGCTTTTTACACAATTCTACCACACCCAACACTCCAAGGATGTAAAATACGGCCACGAACCCTGGCATATGTTAGGAAAAGTAGTGGACTGGAATTTACACCACGGTATGACCTCTGTAATGACCCTGACATGCAGATCATAGAAGTCTTTGGCCCAGAACCCTTCTATATCTTCAACATCTACAATGAAAAAGAACGGCTCCCCACAACAGAAAACCAGCCACAAGCAGAGGCTCTAGGCTTGACTACTGTTGAAAGAGCCCTACAACACCACAGGCCTGAAAAACCAACACTGGTAGCAGGTGACTTCAACTTACACCATCACTGGTGGAACAGTGCAGTGGAACCAGAAAAGGCTGAAAAGGCTTCAGTCCTAGTTGACTGGCTACAAAGCCAACAGGCCAGCATCCTACTGGACCCAGCCATAGTAGAGGAAAATGGAGGCACATTCCACCGGTCAAACCTAAAAACCATATCAATTATTGACTTGGCCTTCACCATAGGCTTTAAATCAACCATATGGGGTGATTGGCACTATATGGAGTCAACAGGGTCAGACCATGAAGCTATTGGCTTTGAAGCACTGTTTGGAACTGCAAGCCCAACAAGCACAGGCTCTATTCTACCTTCCTACAATCTGAAAAAAGCAGACTGGGACCTCTTTACTTCTGAATTGCAGGCCGTGGAGCCTGGAGCCTTAGAATCAGTGGACACCGCAGTAAAAGAACAAAACTGGGAGTCCGTGGCCAGTACACTTGGCATGGCACTTACCAACGCGGCGAATCTAGCTATTCCAAAGCTTAGAATCACAGAAAGGTCAAAGCCATGGTGGTCAGAAGACCTCCATGACCTACGAAAGGAAATGAATAGAGCCAAAAGACTCTATAAAAAGTCTAGAAACAGTGAAGAAGCATGGAAAACAACCCGAAACAGCTACTTCCACGCAGTCCGTACTGCTAAAACAACCCACTGGCAAGACTTCCTAACCCAGGCCGATGGCAAAGAGGCCTTCAAGGCCCTGGACTATACCAAGGCCAAGTTTCACGCCAAATTCCCTACCATCTACTATGAGAAGGATGGTATGAAGAAGCCAGCCAACACCTTTGAAGAAAAGTGTGATGCCCTGGTAACCACACTATTCCCTGAAAGACCTGTACTGGCCACAGCACTCACACAACCCACACAACCCACACAACCCACACAACCCACACGCCTATTCAAAAGGCGATGGGAGTGGCCTAGCCTTCAGGCTTCAGAGCTTGAAAAAGCCATCCTGACTTCAAACCCAAAAAAAGCACCAGGGCCAGACCGCCTAGGCTTTGGCATTCTTCAACGAGCCTATGCTGCGGTACCACTGCTGTTTTACAGGGTATACAGTGCATTATTCAGTGCAGGTGCACACCCTGAAGCCTGGAAAGAATGTATTGGCATAGTGCTCCCAAAGATGGGAAAACCAGACTACACTGTTGGTAAAGCCTACCGGATCATAGCCCTGTTAAACTGCATGAGCAAAGTGCTTGAAAAAATCTTCGCAACAAGGCTTAGCTATCTGGGAAATAGTGGAACAGGGCTATTACACCCTTCACAACTAGGTGGCCGAAAACAGCGTTCAGCAGTTGATACGGTACTGTTACTACAGCACTATATCCAGCAGCAGAAGGCTCGCAACAAACGATCCATCACCACCACCATCTTCCTGGACATAAAAGGCGCTTTTGACCATGTGTCCAAAAGACAGCTTTTAGCTGTTTTACACAACCAGAAATTACCACAAAATCTAATCAACTGGGTAGACTCTTTCTGTACTGGCCGCAGGGTCCAAATGGCCTTTGAAGGCCAGTGCCAGGCTAGCCGACCCATAACCACAGGGGTCCCACAAGGCTCCCCCATTTCACCAATACTCTTTTTGCTCTATGTGGAGGCTGTTATTGCTACTCGTGGCTATCAGCTATCCTATATTGACGACTATAGTGTTTCAGTCACATCAACCTCTGCAGCAAAGAACTGTAGAGCCCTGGAATCCATTTTACAGGACCTCTTTCAGTTAGCTGAGGAAAAGGCTGTTCACTTTGACGCTGGAAAAACAGAGTTGATCCACTTCTCCACCAAAAAACAACCTCTGGAAGATACTGTTACAATTGGCAGCCTAGTGGTTAAGCCAGCTACCAAGCCTATAAGATGGCTAGGTATCATTCTTGACAGAAAGCTAGACTTCAAAGCCCATGTGGAGACGAAGATCAACGCAGCCACAGGTGCCTACTTTGGCCTACAACGCCTTAGCACCACCCAGAAAGGATTGTCATTCCGAGCCCTGCGTCAACTATACGTAGCCTGTATCACCTCCATAGCTGATTTTGGAGTTCAGATATGGTGGACAGGAAAGCGGCAGAACACACTGGTGAAAAAATACCAGAAACTCCAGAACATGGCCACAAAACAGATGCTAGGAGCTTTTAAAAGGTCTCCCTATAAAGCACTGGAAATCGAGGCCGCAATCCCACCCCCTGAAGTTAGATTCGAAAAGGCTTGCAACAGCTATGGACTACGAATACTACTCTTTCAGAAAGACCACCCTGTGAAAAAAGCCATATACAGCGAGCTGCAGGATGACTTGCAAGAGGATGTGGAAGACTATGGCCTGATCCAAAGCCTACGACCCACAACACAGCTTCTAAGCCTGGCCTGCAGACTCAACAAGCTGGTCACCACTGGGTGGAATATTGAAAAATCCATGGCCTACTGGGCTAAGCCATGGGAGAAAGAAACCCAGGCAAAAATCCACATTACAAAGTCAGGAAAAAAGGAAGCCAGGAAGGAACATCTCCAGCTTCTTAACACCTTGAAACCCACCATGGCCCCAGCGAAGAAAGCCACAACAGTGGTGTTTTACACTGATGGATCACAAGGCGAAGGTGGATCACCAGGACCACAAGGCCAAGGTGGCTCAAAACTTACGAATTCAGCCGCACTTTGTAGACTTAGTGCTAACTATGCACCCATAGTAGCAAAGTGCTGGAACCTCGGCCCCTCCATTGAAGTGGCAGATGCTGAAGTTATAGGGGTGGTAAAAGGCCTTGAGCTAGCCAACTCCATGCCCTGTAACCAGTCAACCACCTTCTACTATTTCGTTGATAGCCAGCCCGCAATCATGAGGCTCCAGGGGCACACTTTCCACGCACAACAAGCCCGAAGAATTTTGCAATCACTGGCTCGAAAAGGCCACAAAGTCCAGATCCACTGGTGCCCAAGCCATGTAGGCATCATTGGCAACGAAATCGCCGACCAACTGGCCAAGCAAGGCCTGGAAAAACCACCTATCAAAACAGACTGTTTTGTTTCACTTGCCTACCTTCGAAGACAAGCAAAGCAGGCTGTGAAGGAAGTGTGGAAGTCTGACTGGATGGGCGAAGAAAGCCGGGAGGCTCAAGGCCTAAGATCGAGAGGCTTAGGCACCCACTATAGGAGGGTGGCCAGGGACCTCATATCCTTCAGCCTGAAGCCTTCCATTCCCGCTATGCCACGGCCCAATCAATCGGCCTACATCCAGCTGAAGACTGGTATTGGCTTTTTAGCTACATACCTGACCAAGATTGGAAAAGCTGACAGTGAGCTATGCCACTGTAACACCTCGAAGCAAACACCTACACACCTGTTACTACAGTGTGTAAGATACACCAAACAACGGAGGGAAATGCAAAGAAGCCTGAGAGGCATGCCCCTTACACTACAAACTCTCTTTCATACAACAAAAGGCCGGAACGCACTGGCCGAATTCCTCTGTAATACAGGGGTCTGTACTATGAAGTGGTTCAGTGAAGAGCACTAGATTGGACTACTTGCTCACCGCTTTCTTTCCTTTTATCATCTGTTTATCTTTTTCAACATCACTTTCCTTCTATCTTCAACCAGAATCAGGGATGGCTACAGTATTACACTGGCCCACATGTACCCACTACGTCGACGAATTCACACTACCATGGCAGATAGGCCACCACTTGTAATTTAGCTCTGCTATCTCTATTTCCTTACAGTATCTAGGTAAATAGTCTGCCTACCTTCGGTAGGCCATGCCATAGCCCCTGAGGCTGCATGCATGTAATGAAGAAAAAAAAAAAAAAAAAAAAGTCAAATCAAGTAGCCAAAACCCACAAACAAATAACTGGCGATAGCCTCAATTCAATCCAAGTTAGGAGCATTATTTGTTTTGTTTGACTTGTTCGGAGCGCTGGTTGAATCCCAGCGCCGCGCTGGTTAAAGCTTTGCTCATGTAAGCTCAGAATCCCTTCCCCAGCTTCCTACTTAGCGGCGGATGACTTAGCAGCCCTGGGCTTATAGGTTGAACTCCAGGGCCAGTACATGCCCACCGAGGCTGGCAAGAGTCCCAACGAATCCAGCGGCTGGGGTCGTGTGCACATGGGGCGCACCATTGTAGTCCCCGATGACGGTAAAGCTCGGGCCGTTTCGTTCGATCCTCCCATCGTCATAGACCCGCAACCCGCTGCTGACACGGAAGAAGCAGCGTTATCCCCAGACATTATGGTCACAGACGACCCGGACGCGGAGGGCCCCGCACCTTCCCGTGACGTCCTTAAGGTCACGACCGACAGGGCGGCGGGCTTTCTGGACGAGGGCTCCGCACTCGACACCTTTGACCACGCCAGCTTCAAGGTGCCAATTCCAACCGGTAGCCCGACGCTCAAAGTCACGCTGGTGTGGACGGATCCCGCCGGCCAGGCGCTGCAGAATGATCTGGACCTTATTGTCGTGGCGCCCAACGGCCAGACCGAGCGGCATGGCAACATGGGCACGCGCGAGTTCCCCTTCAAGATGAAGGCGGCCCGAGACAAGGCAGAGGCGGTGACACCGACGGAAGAGCACGCCGGAGATAGGGCTAAGAATTACCCACCCATGGGTACCCATGGGTACCCATGTGAATGGGTGGGTAATTTTTGGGTACCCAAATCTTGGCGTGGGTTGGACCCATTTACCCACCCATTCACATGGGTACCCATGGGTACCCATGGGTCAAATGGGTCCAAGTGCATATATAGAGGTTAGGGTTCTCCTACATAAAAAAGTTTTTCAACCATATTAGCAAACATGATATAATGTGACACCGGCGCCACACCTAGGTGAGGAGTAAGGTGGAGCGGGGATGACAACGACAAGGTGTGTAGTCAACTGCGGGATTAAACTGCAGAGCTGTAACGATGATCCGGACAGTGTCGGACGATCAAATCGTTCAGGGAGATGGAATGATCAAACAGGGGAGAACACACGATGCCTTCGCAGTTGCAAGTCAATTGAAGAAGAGGGTGGTTGCTTGTCGCCGGTCGCATCCAAACCACCACAGAGCTCCTCACAGCAATCAAGGACAGGATCACCAAGTGCAATACACAAGAGCAAGTCAACAAGGTCGCTATCTCAGAAAATGCAATGAAGAATTGATTAACAAACAATAAGGGTTCCACAAGGATAAAATTCCCCTTAGCTTCACTAAAGTTCAGCTGATAATCTTTCTAAGGTCAGTTTCCAAAAAGGACTACAGAGCTTCTTCTCCCTCTAAGGGTTCATCGCTCCTTCATCTCTTTTATAAAAGGCTATGTACTAGATACAATATTCCCTTGATCCATCCTAACCACCCATCAGTCCTAAAGGTCCTTTAGCCACCCATCAAAAGCATCCTATCAACCCATGGCTACATACCAAGTGAAGCCGCCTATCCTACAACAAGTCCATGGCCTATATTGGTACTTACTCTTAATAGCTTGCTATAGAGGTTTCCTCAAGTCCTTGGTACTATCACTAGCCACGTCATTATTAGATAGGTCCCACATTGACTGTCATAGCAGTAGTTCCCTTTATGACTTATCACTACCTAAGTGGGTCTAGTCATGACCACCTATCACCACTAAGATAGGTGCTTTAACAAGTATTAGTCCAAGGTCTCCCAACAAGATGACTATAATATCAGAGAGGTCCCTGATTAAAAGACCATCACTGTGACACCGGCGCCACACCTAGGTGAGAAGTAAGGTGGAGCGGGGATGACAATGACAGGGTGTGCAAATACTGCAAGATGAGACTGCAGAGCTATAACGATGATCCGGACAGTGTCGGATGATCAAATCGTTCAGGGAGGTGGAATGATCAAACAGGGGGTAACACACGATGCCTTTTGCAGTTGCAAGTCAATTGAAGAAGAGGGTGGTTGCTTGTCGCTGGTCGCATCCAAACCACCACAGAGCTCCTCGCAGCAATCAGGGACAGGATCACCAAGTGCAGTGCACGAGAGCAAGTCAACAAGGTTGCTATCTCAGAAGATGCAATGAAGAATTGATGAACAAACAACAAGGGTTCCACAAGGATAGAATTCCCCTCAGCTTCACTGAAGTTCAGCTGATAATCTTTCTAAGGTCAGTTTCCAAAAAGGACTGCAGAGCTTCTTCTCCCTCTGAGGGTTCAGTGCTTCCTTCACCCTTTTTATAGAAGGCTATGTACTAGATACAACGTTCCCTTGATCCGTCCTAACCGCCCGTCGGTCCCAAAGATCCTTTAGCCGCCCGTCACAAGCACCCTATCAATCCATGGTTACATACCAAGTGAAGCCGGCCATCGTGCAACAAGTCCTCGGCCTGTGTTGGTACTTACTCTCAACAGCTGCAGTGGTTCAGTGTCCACCGCTGTGGAGGTTCCCTCAAGTCCTTGGTACTATTACTGGCCACAGCATTGTTAGGTTGGTCCCACATTGACTGTCGCAGCAGTGGTTCCCTTCATGACTCATTGCTACCCAAGTGGGCCTGGTCGCGGCCACCTGTCACCACTGAGATGGGAGTTCACGATCGTTGGTTCAAGGTCTTTCAATGAGATGACTGCGATATCAGGGAGGTCCCTGATTGAAAGACCATTGTACAATCCGTTCAGCTGTCATGCAGCCTGGACCACGATACTGAGGTTGTGTGGTTCGTCCATGACAAATCTGAAGTCTGATGACGGAGTCAGCGTGGGTCGGTCCACTATGTGGATAGCCCCTTGCTTGTGGTCCAAGATCTTAATCCAATCTGCTGGAGATCCTTGGTTGGCCCATCATGTTGGAAGGATGACTGCCAATGATCTGAGGCTCTAGTCTCCACTTCCGATGGTCCATGGTGTGTGAATCCTCGTGTCCACGGTCAGCCCAGGTCAAGGAGGTGAATCACCCTATTGACCTTAGGTGAGCTTGACAAGTGTGACAATCACACAATCCATTCAGCTATCATATAGCCTGGACCATAATACCAAGGTTATATGGTTCATCCATGACAAATCTAAAGTCTAATGACAGAGGTTAGTACAGGTTGGTCCACTATATAGATCACCCCTTGCTTGTATATGGACCAAGGTCTTGATCCAATCTATTAGAGATCCTTGGTTGGCCTATCATACTAGAATGGTAACTACCAATGACTAAGGCTCTAGTCCCTACTCTTGATGGTCTATAGTATATGAATCTTCATGTCCATAGTCAGCCCAGGTCAAGAAGGTAAATTACCCTATTAACCTTAGGTAAGTTTTAACAAATATGACACTATCCCCCTCTCACAATGTCCTAACTATAGGACCAGGATCAGTAACCCTTGGATCCTTGGGTTTATAGGGGTGACTAATGTAGAAGTCCCAAAGTTCCAAGACTTCTATAAAGTATTTATAAGGTTCCTAAGTAAGTTCCTTAGGCTTATCATATCCTTCCTACTTAACTTAGTACTTAACCTTATTACCCTTCTTTCTAGAGTTTAATACCTTTTCCATAATATATTCCTCAGGGTAGATGTCCCTAACCTATTTTAGGATTTCTAAAGGATCTAGGATCACCTAAGTACCTAGTCAATATGGTTCTATTAAAGAAACATAAAAGGTAAGGTATATCTGCCATTAAGGAGGGAGTTCAAGTTAGACCATAGTAGGGGATATTACCTTAATGATCTTAAAGGGGCCTAGCAACTTCTTATCCAGCTTTTTCAAAGGTCTTTTCGTCTTAATATTCCTTGTATCAAGTATCACCAGTTGTCCTACTTCATACAAGGGTGCCTCACTTCACTTCCTATTAGTAAACTTCTTCATCTAGGCCTAGGATTCTTATAGGGTAGTATAGAGTTCCTTATAGACCATTGTCATCTAGTAGGCCATGATTTTGCTGTGTGGGTTATATATAGTTTTGTTAGGGGGGTTGTATGTTACTGGGTGGATTCTGTAGTTAGTATAGAAGGGAGAGCTATTAGTAAAAGTCAATCTGGTATTGTTCCATGTAAATTCAGTAGTAGGGAGTAAGGTATCCTAGTTATTTATCTCATAGTTCATAAAGGCCCTGAGGTAGGCCTCAATATACTGGTTAAGACATTTAGTCTGGCCATTAGTTTCTAGGTGGAATAACATTGATATTTAAGGAAGTCTTGCCAAAGGTCTATATTGAACCATGAATCCCAGTCTGATATGATACCTATAGGTGCTCCATGGTGCTTCCAAATGTCATAGGCGAAAACTAGGATGAGGTCTTAAGTCTTCTTGGCATTATCCTTAAGAGATATGAAATATGCCATCTTGGTAAAGGTATTGACCATTACCCAGATTAAACTATGCCTATTACTTAAGGATAAGTCTATGATAAAGTCCATGGAGATAAGTCTCTATGAAGAGTATTCCAACTCAATCAGGTAAAGAGGACCAAATGGGAAGTTATATCTTAGTTTATTGCCTTGACACTTATGATAGGAGCATACAAATTCAGCAACATCAGTTTCTAGGTTTTACTACTACATATACCATCTGATAAGTTCAATAGTCTTATCCATGCCCATATGGCCTGCCACCTTAGTATCATATTTGGATCATATGATATATTTCTTGAATTCTATATTGTCAGGAATCCAGATGTATCCTTTAATAAACAAAACACCATCCTAGTTATCAATATCTTTTCCAGGGGTTACCAGGGCTCATTGATATATAGTGTCAGTTAGTATGGCTTCCTTAATAAGCATGAAGAAATCTTTATTCTACTTAGGCTTGAGGATACTATAAAGTCTAGCTTTTGTAAGGATCAATAAAGGTCCTTCTGAATTTAAAAAGTATTTCTTATTTAGAACCAAGGTTATCAGCTAGTTCTTACCCCTCCCTTCCAGTCAATATTCTTCATGTCTAGAAAGTACATTAGCTTTACTGTTTTAAGTACCTGGTTAATAGTTGATGATAAAGTCAAAGGTGGAAAGCTGCTTGGCCTAGTAGGCTTAGTAGTAGTTAAGAACCTTAGCTATCTAAAAGTAAGCTAAGTTGTAATGGTCAAAGTAGACTTCAATATGATGGGCAGCCCCTTCTAGGTAATGCCTCTACCACTAGAACCCATCAACTATCATAAGAAGTTCCTTATCATAGATCTTATAGTTGATTTTAGTAGAGGTAAGCTTCCTTGAATAGAATACTACTAGGTGCCATCATCTATCATCTCCTCATTATGACATGATTAGTCCTATAGTATAATCTAAACAGTCTACTTCCATCATGGTTTGGTAACTAGGGACAAAGTATGTTAGGATAGGTACTATTATAAATGCCTTTTTAAGGGTATTGAAACTTAGCTACATATGCTTAGTCTATTGCCATAACTTCTTATCTAACTTAGTAGAGTTAATTAAGGGTTTGATGACTTTAAAGAAGTTCTTGATATAATACCTATAAAAGTTTATAAAGCCATTAAATTATTATACTTCCTTAAGGGAGATAGGGGTTCTCCATAAGAGGATATAATTAACCTTATTAGGAGACATCTTGATTCTCTTACTACTAATAATATAACTAAGATATTTAAGTTCCTTAGTATCCCAAATATACTTTTAAGGGTTAATAGCTAGGTTATTCTTCTTAAGCCTTTAGAGGACTTAAAGAAGGATCTTATCATACTCCTCCTAAGTAGGGGCATGGATAAGGAGGTTATTAATATAGGTATAGAGTCTTTGGTCAATGTCCTTGAACATTTCATTAACTATCCCTTAGAAGGTTATAGGGGCATTAATTAACCCAAAAGGCATTACTATAAACTTAAAAAGTCCAAAACAAATTCAGAAGGCCATTTTCTACTCATATCCTACTTTCATCTAAATCAGGTTAAACCCTGTTTTAAGGTCTATCTTCATAAAGATAACAGATCTAACCAGGATATCCTATAATTTAGTGATAAGGGGAAGCAGATAATAGTTTTTTACTATTTAATCATTCATGCCCCTGAAATCTACCATAGGTCTAAGGTTCTCTAGGTTTCATATAGCCACTTTTTCTATAAAGGCATCCTTATTAACAAAGAAAATAGGTAAAGAGCATAAAGACTTAAAGTTATAGATCTTTCCTTCTATAAACATATAGTCAATCCACTTATAAAGAATTTTTTTTTCTAATCATAACATAAGATATAATAAGCCCTAAGGAAGCTACTAATCTCCTATAATATCAATTACATGATCCTAGGGTTGATGATCCCGGAGCCTCTTTATTACTTCAAGGCTCATAAGGAGAGCAAAGTCCTTAAATCTTTCAGGGATTTATTAGACTAAGGAGGAGATATTAATAAAGACTGATAATAAGATCTTGGCTTTAAACTCCTTTTTACCTAATATTACCATTAATATATAGTTGTACTGGTAATAGATACTGGAGAAGGAGATTTTCCTAGTATCCACATCCCAGATGTAGTTAGGCTAATACTTCTGGAGCCACCAGTAGGGTAAAATGACATCACATTCATCTTTAAGGGGAGATATCTCAAAGGAAATACAAAAGAAGTAATCTTCCTAATGCTATAAGACCAACTGCCTTATATAGAACTTCCCACTTAAGGGGTCAGTAGTTATATTAAAGGCTTCTAAAGGCCTAGCATACTTATGTTTAACCTTAGGTATTAACCACTTGTCTACTAGGGCCTTACTCATAATAGGTCCTAAAACTCCTATGTCAAGGAGTGCTCATACAGGGATTTCAGAAGCTCCATGGCACATAATCATCATAGGTACAATCTTATATTCCCTATAAACTAGCTCTTATGTTAGAATTCTAACCTTCTTGGCTAGGCAGTCAGTACCTGGTTCCTCAAGGGGTCATTTCTTAGAAGCCAGGATAAAAGAAATAACTCTTTAGGGGAAGATTCTAGGTATCATTGATGCCTGGTCCCCTTTTAAAAATCCAAACCTTTAGAGTCATTAAACAATTCTAGGATCTAGGGAAACATTTTAGGGAACTTATTAGCCATGATAGTTACACTGACTTTAGGCTTCTTGGCAGGTAATAGTGTTTCATTATTAGTTTTAGCTTTTATATCTTCAAACCAGGCCTTCTTAACACTAGTAACCTTTAGTAATCTTAGAATTTCCTTACCATCTTATAACTTTCCACTATAACATTCCAAGGTATCATGTCCCTATTATCTATAGTAATAACAGGCTTAGTCCCTCTTATATTTCTCAATATCAGCCCTATCTATACCAATAATAGCTTCCTTATAGAAGTTCTAGTACTTCTCATAGTTAAAGGCCAGCTTGGGCTTATCCTCTTTCTTACCACACTTATACTTTTTATCCTTCTTAGGCTTCTCCATAATAGGCTTATTAAAGTAGGAGCTGGATTTATTATCCTCCTTTTTATCCTCCTTCAAGTACTCCTTAGAACTCAAAATAGACCTATCTTTTCCCTACCAATTTCCACAAAGAATAATATAGTCCTTTATTTTTTCTTTATAAAGAAGGCCTATAGAGACAACTACTTTAAAGAAGTCTATATCATCAGCTAGGATACCATTAGTACATAAGTATATAAGATCCAAAATAGCTTTAGGGATAGTACTTTTGACAATTCCTTGAAGCACAATACCACTTATATCAACAGAATGGTTCAGCTTTTAGATCTTGGTAATATACTTATTAATATCCTTATTATACTTCAAAGCTTACATTATAGCTATATCCCTTAGCTTACATAATGGGTCATAGAACCATTCCTTCATTATAGTTTAGTATCCATCCCAGGTATCAGCAAAGCCTAGCTTTTCAATCTGCCTGGCTCTTTTTTGATACCATTCAAGTACAGTTTTCTTGGTATATGACCCTACCTAGTTGATAAGGGAAAGGTCAGTTTAAAAACTATCTTCATAAAATTCAACATATTCCTTAATCAATCTCTACTAGGTCTCAAATTCTACCTTATCCTTACTATCAAATCAATCAGGCTTGGTCATAATGGCAGAGGTAAGACTTGATGGTCATTATCCAATGGCTCTCATGGCACATATGATTTCACGGTTAGTTTATTACATACCATGAACCAGGTTAATTAGGAGGGCTAAGTTATCAAGAGGTATTATCCTACCAGGAGGTGGTATACTTGATAGACCAGGCGGTCTACCTAGGGGGCCAGGTGGTCTGCCTAGGGGACCACTAGGAGGACCTAGGGGCCCTGGTGGTGGTGGTAGAGATAGGCTATGACTAGACCTTTAAGAGTAGTTACTATCATAGCTATTATCTCCATCAGAGGAAGGTAGGGAGGTGTTCATATATATATACCTTCATGGGGAAGGCATTCCTCCATTACCACCTTATATACATATGTCAGAGTGCTATAGGCTATCAATTTGCCATTATACATATACTAAGCTTTCCCAAGTCAATCTTCTACCAAGATTACAGTTGGTTAGGGGGTCTTCTTTAGATTCAAAGGGATCATGCTAGAAGGAGGTGGATTTCTTTAGCAATAGTTATATTAATCATCATAAGGGTTTCTTAAAAGTGGTTTTCTAAAAGCATTTGATGGCTTACTAAATGATAGCTTTAGGGTCATACTTTCCTATACATTTTGCTATATGAATGTCCTTAAGGAGGCTTCTGGAATAGCCTTTAAGCATCTCAATCATCTTAACATCCTTAGGGGTTAGTAGAGCTTCTATATAGGTATTTAACATCAGGCTATCCAGCTAGGCTTATGTCTTATTTGCCCAGGTCCCAACCTGGCTATAGCCCTATTATTATTAAAAAAGAGCAGCTTATTATTTAGCCAGTCATTCATTCTATAGTCAAAGGAGCTTATTAAGCCATATAGCCTCCAAGGCTTATTCCTATGTGTCACACTTGTCAAGCTCACCTAAGGTCAACAAGGTGATTCACCTCCTTGACCTGGGCTGACCGTGGACACAAGGATTCACACACCATGGACCATCAGGAGTGGGGACTAGAGCCTCATCCATAGGCAGTCACCACTCCAGCATGATGGGCCAACCAAGGATCTCCAGCAGATTGGATTGAGAACTTGGTCCACACACAAGCAAGGGGACGATCCACATAGTGGGTCGACCCGCGCTAACCCCGTCATCAGACTTCAAATTTGTCATGGACGAACCACACAACCTTGGCATCGTGGTCCAGGCTGCATGACAGATGAATGGATCGTACGATGGTCTTTCAATCAGGGACCTCTCTGATATCGCAGTCATCCCGTTGGAAGACCTTGAACCAACACTTGTTGAGCACGCATCTCAGTGGTGACAGGTGGTCGCGACCAGGCCCACTCGGGCAGCGATGAGTCACAAAGGGAACCACTGCTGTGACAGTCAACGTGGGACCAACCTAACAATGCTGTGGCCAGTGATAGTACCAAGGACTTGAGGGAACCTCCACAGCGGTGGACACTGAACCACTACAGCTGTCGAGAGTAAGTACCAACACAGGCCGAGGACTTGTTGCATGATGGCTGGCTTCACTTGGTATGTAACCATGGATTGATAGGGTGCTTATGACGGGTGGCTAAAGGATCTTCGGGACTGATGGGTGGTTAGGATGGATCAAGGGGACATTGTATCTAGTACATAGCCTTCCATAAAAGAGATGAAGGAGCGCTGAACCCTCAGAGGGAGAAGAAGCTTTGTAGTCCTTTTGGAAACTGACCTTAGAAAGATTATCAGCTGAACTTCAGTGAAGCTGAGGGGAATTCTATCCTTGTGGAACCCTTGTTGTTTGTTCATTAATTCTTCATTGTATCTTCTAAGATAGCAACCTTGTTGACTTGCTCTTGTGCACTGCACTTGGTGATCCTGTCCCTGATTGCTGCAAGGAGCTCTGTGGTGGTTTGGATGTGACTGGTGACAAGCAACCACCCTCTTCTTCAATTGACTTGCAACTGCGAAGGCATCGTGTGTTATCCCCTGTTTGATCATTCCATCTCCCTGAACGATTTGATCGTCCGATACTGTCTGGATCATCGTTACAGCTCTGCAGTCTAATCCCGCAGTTGACTACACACCTTGTCATTGTCATCCCCGCTCCACCTTACTTCTCACCTAGGTGTGGCGCCGGTGTCACACTATGCTTTTTCCTCCACTATACAAATCCACTGATCCTAGGCAATTTTCTGCCAGCAGAGGTCCTTGGTGTCTTTACATAGATTTTCAGTTCTGGCTAGGACTACTCCAAGGGCTTTCTCTCAGTTAGTAGAGATAATAGTAAAGCATAAAAGCTTTTCATTAACCTCCATTCCAAAGTTTTAGCAGGAGAAAGCAAGATCATTTCATATATAATCAAGGATTTCTAGGTTGCTTTTGACAGCCTAGACCATATACTAGTAGTCATTTACCAGGTTCATAAACCCAGTAGTAACTTCCTTAAGTTAGTTAAGATTGTTTTTTACATCATAGACATATATATATAGTTCCTGGTATATACTAGTGACTTGCTAATGGATTATAATAAGCCAATATAAGGGATTGGTAATAACTTCCAATCTAGTAAGGAGCTTTGGGAGTTTGCTAATTGCTCCAGTACTTATTACAGGTGGCTCCCAGACCATAAGGTCAGTAACAGGTTTAGTAACCAGTTCCTTTTCCTAAAGGACAGCAGAGTAAGATCCTCCAGTCACCATAATAAATTTTTAGCAAGAAGATTTCATAGTCATATACTAACATAGAAAGATTATCTATAACACCGGCACCACACCTAGGTAAGGAGTAAGGTGGAGCAGGGATGACAATAACAAGGTATACAGTCAACTACAGGATTAAACTACAGAGCTATAACAATGATCCAGACAGTGTCAGACGATCAAATCATTCAGGGAGATAGAATGATCAAACAGGGGAGAACACACAATGCCTTCATAGTTACAAGTCAATTAAAGAAGAGGGTGGTTACTTGTCACTGGTCACATCCAAACCACCACAAAGCTCCTCACAGCAATCAAGGACAGGATCACCAAGTACAGTACACAAGAGCAAGTCAATAAGGTCGCTATCTCAGAAGATATAATGAAGAATTGATAAATAAACAACAAGGGTTACATAAGGATAGAATTCCCCTCAGCTTCACTAAAGTTCAGCTGATAATCTTTCTAAGGTCAGTTTCCAAAAAGGACTATAGAGCTTCTTCTCCCTCTAAGGGTTCATTGCTCCTTCATCTCTTTTATGGAAGGCTATATACTAGATACAATGTTCCCTTGATCCATCCTAACCACCCATCAGTCCCAAAGGTCCTTTAGCCACCCATCAAAAGCATCCTATCAACCCATGGCTACATACCAAGTAAAGCCACCCATCCTACAACAAGTCCATAGCCTATATTAGTACTTACTCTCAACAGCTTACTATAGAGGTTCCCTCAAGTCCTTGGTACTATCACTGGCCACATCATTATTAGATAGGTCCCACATTAACTGTCGTAGTAGTGGTTCCCTTCATGACTCATCGCTGCCCAAGTGGGTCTGGTCGTGACTACCTGTCACCACTAAGATAGGTGCTTTGACAAGTGTTGGTCCAAGGTCTCCTAACAGGATGACTGCGATATCAGAGAGGTCCCTGATTGAAAGACCATCGCACGATCCGTTCAGCTGTCATGCAGCCTGGACCACGATGCCGAGGTTGTGTGGTTCGTCCATGACAAATCTGAAGTCTGATGACGGAGGTTAGCGCGGGTCGGTCCACTATGTGGATCACCCCTTGCTTATGTGTGGACCAAGGTCTCGATCCAATCTGTTGGAGATCCTTGGTTGGCCCATCATGCTGGAATGGTGACTGCCAATGACTGAGGCTCTAGTCCCCACTCCTGATGGTCCATGGTGTGTGAATCTTCGTGTCCACGGTCAGCCCAGGTCAAGGAGGTGAATTACCCTGTTGACCTTAGGTGAGTTTTGACAAGTGTGACATATAAGTATGGTATAAAGGGATAGGTTTAGTAAGAGTACTTTCTATTGGATTGGACTGAATTAGGGCTAATGAACATGCATGGTAATGTGGTAATCTATGTGCTAATCAATTTTGACCGCCCCGTCAACCTGATGATATAATAAAACCCTAAGTATACCGACTTAGAAACTGACTTCTACTATCCGGCTCACAATAGTTATGGTAAGCGATTTTCCATACTGATTGTTGAGTAGGCTGTGTGGGAGCTACCTGACTATTGGCCCTGCCCTCTTGAGTATCAGAAGCGGAGGGTTGCTTGGTCCCACATACTCTCCTTAACCGATTACTACTCATGTACATAGTCTCTGCCCTATGTTTCCTTCCTGACTTAGCCGAGGGACGCTTGAGCTATAATATTAGAGGTTATGGTGTGGGTTCTTGGGGTGGCAAGGAGCGCATCGGCGTTATCCTGATTCTCCCTAGGGATGATAGAGCATCATCGCTATTAGTAACCTCGATCTGACTACATATACTCCACTCCCTGTCTTTGGTGATATAATGGAACTCTAGAGCCTTTATAAGTTCCTCAAGCTGTTTTTCCAGATTAATGATAGTTGTGTCGCCAATATCTGTATCATCTAAGGTAGATGTGATATGGAGAAATACAGTATGTTTCTGGTTAATATAGAGAAGAAGGTAGTCTGCCATGGTATTTGGCAACATTGAACTCTGGTTTATGTCAAATAGTGTAGATACTTCGCTCCACGTTATAGCTTGAGCTAATTAGGATAGGTATGTTTTATATGGCTATTATCTTGTTAATAAGGGATAACCATATTGATTAACATAATATAAACTTACTAATACTGGTAAATGTCTGCTTTCTCTTCCTCCTTAAGGTTGTCTCTAGTTGGCAGATGCTTGAAGATACTACTCTAAATGCTAAAGTGCCTTTAATCACTGCCTTATCCTTTCTATTAAGGCTTTTTAGGCTTTCTCTACCATATAAGTAATAGGATCTAGGTTAGCCTATCTCTCCTATACCTTTTTAGTGTTTGGGTTTTGGCTCAGGTTGCTAGGGTCCTTTCTCTTTGCCATCTTATTAACCTTGAAAACCTATATTAGTAGGTAGATTATCATAAAGATTACTATACTTATACCTAAAAGCAGGTTATGACATAGGGCAATGGGAAGGTGGGTGGTTGGTGGGGTTTTCATGTAGGCATAGGTTTTGCTGTTTTGGAGGGTGGGGGAATTAAATTCATACCTGCTATATTTAAAAATTACATAAGCATATGGGCCACCTGAACCGTGATTGGGCGTATGGGCCATGTGGAAAACTAAAATGGGCAGTAGCGGGGCAAAATCCTTTCCAAACCTTTACCTACCTCCATACCCTTGCACCTCCATACCCTTGCACCGCCATACCTTTGCACCGCCACCCTATGCCGGCCTCTGGGCACCAGTATGTATTAAGATGTGCTAATCCTGGTGGTAATTGCTAATGCCATCGTAGTTTATAATGACGTCCCTACTCTCTACAGAGCAAAAGGTGACTAATTTTGCTGAGAGAGAGTGGAAAAGAGTGGTAAAAGAAGCTGAAAAAGCTGCCGAAATCATATAGTGAAAGCAGGAGAGAGAGGAAGAATGTGCCTGAGAGAAAAAGGAAAGAGAGGAGGCCATGGCGCTGAAAAAAAAGCAAAAAGAAGATGTTATGTAGAAAAAGGATGCTATGGCCTGTAAAGCTAAGCTGTAAAAGCGGACTAAATAACAGGTACTGGCTAAAAATTTCAGAGGACCCATGAAAACCCCTATGCCAGCCGGCAAGCACCCCTACAAGAATCCAGTTCCACAGGGTAATGGCAAGACTCTAGCTTAATGGGGTAAAGGGGGTAAAAAGATTATATAGCTCCTGACCATCTCAAAGAAGCAGAACTGGAATATGAATGGTGGTACTAAGATGCCTAAAACAAAGAGAAAGGCTAGACATAGAGGTATGTATTATACCTAACCCTAGGGCAGAGGTTGGTCACAGATTAATGGGATTAGCACCATGATTACCAGTAACCCCAAATTGTTAGGATTATTACAGGGATGGGCACATCCATTACTTTGCCATATGGCTGACCTCTTTTTTACTGGATCAGCATTGGCCTTAATACAGCATTTTGCCATTGTATAAATAACCATATATCTTATATTTTTGTGCTTGTTGATATGTAGGACTCATGGGTACCCATGGGTCCCATGGGTACCTAAAGGGACCCATTGGGTTTTTTGGGTAATGGGTCGGACCCGTGCCAAGCAATGGGTACCCACCCATTGACCCATGGGTAATTCTTAGCCCTAGCCGGAGAGTCGTTCGATCGCAGCAACAACGTTGAGCAAGTTGTCTGGGAGACGCTCTCGGACGGTGAGGCGACCGTTATCGTGCGCGCCCATAACGTGACGACGGTGGGGTAGATGTTTGCTGTTGCTTGGAGACTGTTTTGATGGGGTATGATCCCTCCAGTTGCTCGACGCTGAGTTAAAAGAGCTTGGTGGTGTTTTATCAAATTGTAATTTTGAGATATTCATTCTTTTTTTCTCTTGATTAATAGGAGTGATGAGTGTGAGGATGGAAGGCATGATCAATCGTCGTTCTTTGCTGTGTTCCGCATAGTATCAACTGGAGGAGATCGATGGCTTGGAATTCATGGATTTTGTGAAAACTTAGCCCTCTCACTCTCTAACCTCAAAGCCTCCCCATCCATGAATCCATGAAAATATGCATCACCACAAAGATGATAGGAATCCAGATCCTTATCATAACGCAGGGCAAATGGAACCGGCGCCCCTACTAACACACAAACCTTGTTGCCCTTTACCGTCCCTGTAGAGAAAAGTCCCATGTATCCTCTCCTTATAACCCCAAACTGCCTCCCCCTTTCAGAGCCGCACTGTCCATCGTAAAATACTCCATCCACACTGTTGGGCCCGCCGGCGAGGCCGAGGAATAGAGACGCCTCAGTCCCAATATTGCCCGGACGTTACCCCTAGCTTCAGCTACGACAAGCGCCTGGATATCCGTAAAGCAGAAATCAAAGCCTTTACCAAGCTCCGTGTAGGCAGGGTATTCCTTCCCATTGTAGTTGCCAATCATGGTGCGCTAGAAGGCTTCTTTGATAAAAGGGTAGTAGTTCGTTTGACTCTACGGAACGCAGATCTGTTGACAGAGTGTCTAGGCGGAGAGCAGAGTGGAGCTGTTCTGGCGTAGGTTATCCATTTGGGAACGGAGGTCTTAGGAGATTTGCCCGTTTTGGACGACATCGTCGAAATTATGGGCGTTAGGGCCGCTAGAGGAGAGGAATATGATGTCGTTGAGGAAGATACCTTCGTTGTTTAGGACTTTGTTATCGGCTATGACTTTTGTAAATGGGTGGGTTAGATCTGTTAGAATTGGGGTAGCCACGGTTATCAAAGTTACTGTAGGGGGTACCGTGGCACATTAGAAGTAGATAAAGTACGTCTAGGACCTAAGATAGGAGGTTTGTGTTATGGCTATAGTAGTAAAGCCTAGCTATGCTGAAAATGGTAAGGGACCTATAGTGCAGGGCGTGATTAGTAATTCGGATACATAGCTGTGGGACTTAATGCTCTAAGAGGATACTAATACAATCCCGTTTAGCTGGCGAGATAAGCGCTAACAGTAAGTTAACTTTATCCTGTGGCTCTGTAGCCTAAAAGAGGTAAAACTCTAATAATAAGTTAGTAAGGTGGTAAAACCTTTAAAACTGATCTCTCGGTCATAATATAAGCCTTAAGTAAAAATCATACATCTTGAATAATTTAAAAGGCACCTGTGTAGTACTTTCACTAGCTAGTATTCTAAGTACCTTTTTCTACTGAGGTAGGGCACTTTTAACTGTCTCAAAACACTATTATAACACGGTTAACTAGCTAAATACAAGCTTAACTCGTCTAGTAAGATAAAGCTTTCAAATTATCCATACGTAAGACTAATATTTAGTATTTATAAGCTCTTTAACAGTATCTTATCTTACCTTGTCTCTATAATATGGATAGTGGTAAGTGCTGTAGCTGGAGAATATGACGTTAGTTTATTCTAGGGCATTTATTACTAATCTATATATAAAAATTACTAGTTTAGGTCGCGTGAGGGGAGTTGCTTATTGTGACACTGTTGCCTAGAAGAGATGGCGAGAGTAGCAATTATAAGGTGAGTAACCTTCATAGAGCTCCTCGCCGAACCAGGGCCAGGATCACCAAAGCGTATAGCTAAGAGCAAGGCAACAAGTACAATCTCAGAAGATAGTCAGGTAGGACACCAAGCCTAGCAACTTGTAAATCAATGGAGAACAGGAGGGTTTATAAGGTTATATTACCCCTTAGCTTCACTGAAGATCAGTTGATAATCTTTCTAGGGTCTATCAAAGGACTTAGGGAGCTTCTTCCTCTTAAGATCCATCGCTCGCACCGGTCCTCTTATAGAGAGCTATATACAATATATAATGATACCGAGATACCTTCAGAGTTCCGCCTTAGCCGCTCGTTAGCCCGAGGCCGCCTTAGCCATCCGCTTCTCATACCCTATTAATTCGTGGCTACTTACTAAGTGAAGCCGACCATCTTCCGTTAAGTCCACGGCCCATATTGGTACATACCCCGATAAGCTCTAGCAGGATAGTGCCTATCGCTACGGAGGTTCCCTTAGGTCCTTGGTACTTACGTTAGCCATAGCACAGTTAGGTCGATCCTACGTCGGCTGTCATAGTAATAGTTCCCTTTATGACTTACGGTCGCATATCTCGACTACCTATCACCACTGACGCTAGACTTCAGAGAACGTCGGCTATAGGCTGGCACCAACGAAGCTTCCTTGATAACGCAGCGTATTCTGATTGAAAGACTATCGTATGATCCTCCTGTCGGTCGTCGGCCGTCATACGGCTACGGCCACGATGCTAAGGTTATTTGGCTCGTCCATAACAAATCTGAGGTCTGGTGACGTCGCCTGGCGCGGGATATCCAGCTGTACGGATATCCCTTGCCCTTATGTGGCTCTAGAGCTCCCGACGTGATCCGCCTCTGGCTCCGTCGCCTGTGAGTGCCCAGTGGGCCTGGTCTATGTGATGGTGGTTGGCTCCCAGGGACCGCGTCTGGGAGAAAACCCATTGGTGTAGTTCTTTGGAATATACCAATCGGTTTCTTTTACGTCATACGCTGTAAAGATGATTGTCGTGTCCACCAGGGGCTCGGTGTACGACCTTAGACCAGTTGGTTTACCCTTGAGGTGTACACCGGTTGGTCTAGTGTTTGACCACACACCTTAGGTGAGCCTCACCAGTGTGACAATTACCAATCTTTTATCTAGCATCTTCCAGCAGCTTCCAGCACCTTCCATGTGACAGAACTGACGAGATATCCATTAAACTAACAAAGTATACTATATAATTGGATCTGAAGGTCATATACGGATTATACGTAAAACCAGTGAAAGGTGTTACCCTTATTAAATATTATAGGTGCGGTGAGTATACAGTGGAAGCTAGAGCGTAGCGCTACATAGGATATAGTAGGGCCGAAGGCCATAAGGGAAGGAAGGTAGTTTATGGAAGAGAGATATAGAAGAGTAGTACTCGAGAAGATGTATTTTACTTACTTACAGAAAGGAAAACTACTTAAGGAGTGGTCTAATGCCTTTATAGGCTATATAGTTCTTCTAAAACCGTCTATCTACTAATATAATCTTAGAATAGGTACTTCAGAGGGTCATTGACCCCCTGAAGCTCTGGAAGCTTCAGTGGGTCTCCCCCTAACCAGGGGAGCACCACGGCTCCATACATAGAACGCCACGGCCCTACAGCCCTCATAGAGTACTAGACATATCAAGATCCAGTTACAGTAGCCTCTGGCCACTGCCATAGACTTCCTGTCACACTGGTGGAGCTCACCTAGGTCAGCAGGGTTACTCACCTCCCTGACCGAGCCCCTGGTAGACACAAACAATCATCAACACGTGAGCAAGGGACTAGTATAGCAGCAAAAGTCTCTGGGAGCCTGTCACGGAATGTTGGCTGTTGGCTGGCGCCCCACCAACTTCCGCGCACAAACCCTTCCCAAGCGTGGGCTAGTAGGGGCGCTAGGCCCAATCAGGGAAGTGGGCTGCTTGCGAGAGCATACCTCTTCGCCGCAGGCAGCCCTCTTCTTCTGTTTTGCTTCTTTCTTTTTCTTCAGCTTTAGATCTTCATACCACGGTATGGTAATACAGCAGTGTTTCTCTGTAGCCAAACCCAGTATCGTGACAGAGCCAACCACCATCACGTGGATCACGGCATCAGGACCTAGGACCAGACCCACTAAGCACTCACGGGCGAAAGAGCCAGAGGCGGACCCCACGGGTCGTGTCAGATTAGTCACGTGACACCAGACGCTAAATTGGCGCCCCAACCTATTTTTCCAGCGCGCGGGAGGCACAGGAAGAACAGAACGAATTGAACAAGATTGACCCAATTGATCAAAGTGCTGGTTTCCAACAGGTCGCGCCGGGAACTCCAGAGCCACACATAGGCAAAGGATAACCGCACAGCTGGACATCCCGCGCCAGGCAACGTCACCAAACTTCAGATTTATCATGGATGAGCCAGACGACCTCAGTATCGTGGCCGCAGCCGGATGATAGCCGACGGCGAACGGGAGGGTCGTATGATATTCTTTCAATCAGGGTACGCTGTGTTATCAAGCTTCGTTAGTGCCAGCCTACAGCCGACGTTCTCCAAAGTCCAGCATCAGTAGTGACAGGTGGTCAAACCCACGACCATGAGTCATAAAGGGAACCGTTACTACAACAGCCGACGTAGGATCAACCTAACTATGCTATGGCCAACGTAAATACTAAGGACCTAAGGGAACCTCTACAGGATAGGCACCATCCCGCTGGAGCTTATTGGGGTAAATACCAACATGGGCCGTAGACCTAGTGGAAGATGGTCGGCTTCACTTGGTAAGTAGCCACGTATTGATAGGGTATGAGAGACGGATAGCTAAGGCGACCATAGGCCGACGGGCGGCTAAGGCGGAACTCAAAAATTATCTCAGTATTATTATATATTATATATAGCTCTCTATAAGAAGAATGGTACGAGCGATAGATCTCAAAACGAAGAAGCTCCCTAAGTTCATTAATAGACCTTAGAAAGATTATCAGCTTGTTGACAGGGTTATCAGGATCCCCCCACTTGACTGTGTATAGTATCTTCTCGCTGTCAAACAGTTGTATGGCGGCTTGGAAAGGCGTTGGCCCACTGAGACGTTCTCTGCGTAGTCGATAGCGATAGTTGCGTAGTTGTACAGCGATCTCGCGGTTGGAAACGGCCGGCCGATCTAAGAACCAGAGGATCAAGGCCGCAGCCTCCAAGCCGAAGCGCTTGGAGATTGGAGCCCGGCTTTATCTTCCGGCCGGTGGTTATGATTACAAGACTCGTCCTTCATGCTAAAAGTCCACTTGCGGCCATCTGAAGCGAGGGCGTTAACTTATGCCTGCCACTGGCAATCTCTCTTGCCAGTTAAAGTGGCCAGGGAGTAAGCCCGTGATGGCCTGATCTTTCCTTTGGCAGGTATAGTCAATCCTTGTGTACCCAAAGTCTAACAACTGCAAAACCAGCCTGTGCAGTATAGTCGTGTAGATCGGCCACTATTGCTTCCAACGTATCGTACTTGTGTGTGCAGAGCTTGTGGGAGGGTGATGGGTTCGAGAGAGGTGCGGGGTCCTGGCCGGGATCTTCGGCATCACTATCGCTATGATCTTCGGCATCGCTTTCGCTAGTAGTCGTCGCCAAAGAATAGCGGAAATCGTCATCGCCATTAGAATCGTTGCCCTACGCGCTTGAAGCCATCGCTATCACTGCCAGTTAGCTCTATCGAATGCGCTCAATTGAATGAAGCTCACTGCGTGTGCAGATACTGCGGTTTGAAGGTGCTGTAATCGATGCATTTTTTGCGTTGTGTGGAAGGTTTGGTGGGATTAAAGTGTTGAAGGTAAAAGTGTTGGCTTGCAAGGCTGCAAGTGGTGGGCAATCGTGCGGGCCGGCCTTACAATCGGCATGCAGGCCGGCGTTCAAGTGGTAGGCATTCAATAGGTTGGCAGTGGTGTGGCTTGCTTGCAGTGCGGCAGTATTCTTGAATGTACCCCTTTTGCCGTTTTCAGGGCTATTTCAGGGTTATGTATGGAGATGTAGTGCACAGAAGACGCTTCTTAGTGTGCACCATGACGCCCTCTTGCTGAAACCACGCACGGCTAGCATCCCATAATTTCACGACTCCACGATATCACATCGACAACTTTAATCACGTACCACATCAGCGACTAAGCGACTCTAAGGACAGACACGCCGAGTAAGAATTTTTTTTCATTCCCTTCATCATGTCTCATTTCCGCCACTTCTTCTCCCCTCATCAAACCCGGCAAAACAATCTCTACTTTATCACCAAGAGACAAGACAAGATGATCAGTAAGGTAACGTTCAAGTGTAAGAAATATTATTATTTCTCCTATCCCATTTAGCTACGTATAACTCAAATTAATGCCTAGACGCGCCCCGCGCAGCGCTCCCACCTAACGTGGGAGATAAATACTTCGACGTTATACGAGACACCGTAACCAAGGTCAAAAAAATCAAGACCTTAGATGATAAGGCAGGCGTGGACTTTATTATAGGTGTGATGAAAGCCCAACAAGAGATGCTACACACACAGGCCAAGATCAAAGGCGCGACAATGCGGTCTGCCACGGTTCTGTCTTTGCCATTTCTTTCTTTTGGCCTTGCCGGCTATGTCCTCGGAGACCGAGAGCGCATGCACGCCGTCTTTGGTAGTATGTACAACCTACCTAATCCCCTCCCTCTTCTCTAGACATTTCACTTGACTAACAAACAATGTCAGCGCCAACCCAGCGTGAGGAACGGGTCCTCTAAGCCTCAGACTACTCATAGCTGAGCTAGAAGAGGCGGAGGAGGTAGCCAGGGAGAAAATATGGAGCTATCGAGCAAGATGAGGAGCAGCAAGGTGCTAGACCTCGTCGTTTATAGCGTACTTGACTTGGTAGCCCTCCATATAATACTGGCGCATGCGCAAGGCGACGACTTCAGCGACCATGGCGATTCCCCAGTATTCCTTCACAATGACTGCTAGCCCAGCCACGAATTGTCTCCACTTGCAGCCCCTCCCCACCCTTCAACCCCGCCAAATCCTTACAACACACAATCTCGACAGAGAAACAGGACTAATCGTCAACCACACAGAGGTGAGGATTATAACAGCTCGGCTAGAAACGGACTGACACTACTCTGTAATAGGAACTGGTTCACAAGCACCGAGTGAAGCTAGAGCCGCGACGCAGCGTTTCGTGGCTAATCTAGCGCTGCCGGAGAAGATGCCGGCCGCAGCCCGACCCCCAGAAAGCGTCCGCCCCGGTTACGGCCCCGGCCTCTTGGGCCAGCGACGCCCTCCATGATCAAACCATGCCGGAAGACGTCGATATCCCGGCACGCAATGAACCATAGCAATTCCCAATTTCGTTGACGGCTTTGTCTCTCGCTCTCGATTTTTCTCGGACTACTACGGAGTCTGAGGCGACAGGCTCGCCGGGTGGATCATGGGCGGGTTTCGGTCGCTAGTTCTCGACCTGGTTCGCCTGTCGCAGGTGTCGATGGAGAGTAAAGCGTTGGTAGAAGGATAGTCGTCGCTAGGCTACAGGCGCAGGTTATTTTTTGGTGTTCCGCCCCGCTCTTGCTTGACTCTTTGCCTTGTTGTCGCCGTCCGTGAGAGAGGAATCTTGGTGACCAAAACTTTGGAAAGGAACCGGGGGTCCTGAAGAAATCCCAGTCCCAGTCCCAACAGTGATGGCGACATGACAGTGACGGTGTGTGAGAAACGATGCCCCCGACAGATACGTTTCCTGGAGTTGGGCTGCAAATCCAGTTTCAATTTGTCACGTCGGGAAGGCCTCGCCCATCCTCGTCGTGCTCGTCACCGCTAGCACCGCCGGTACTACCGCTGCCGGTGTGGGACGTTCATCGTTCGTTGTCGTCATCGTTCATGCCGCCCCGTGGTAACGCTCCTTCAACTCCCACCCCGAGTGGACCGACGATCGTGGGGTCAAAAGAGTCTCGTTCTACGCACTTCTTACGAGCCGATTAGTCAGCCAGCCCTACCAACAAGAAGCATACTCGACCTGCACTACTAGAACCACTCCCTTCTCCTCCTCCTCCTCCTTCTTCTTCTTCCTGCTCTTCTTATTCTTTCTGTAAGCACTTCATAGTACATATTCCAGTACTACTAAGAAAGCCGGTCAAAGCTAACCTTCCTTTAGTGGTGTAGTAAAGTGTTTATAGTGTACAGGGTATACTTCTTAAGTCCTGTTGCGTTGTTTTCCATTGTTTTTTGTATTTCTGGCATCTTAGTGTGTAGGCGTTTGGTCTTATAAGCTGTAACGCGGTAGCGTTGGGGAATAGGGGTAATCGAAGAACGATCGCAGGGGCAAGATAGCTAGAAGGTGCAAAGGTGGGTGTCGGCTATTGGCACGAATTGCTGGCCCCTGGCCAACCCTGTTACACATATATATACCTAATACGCGTGTACGTTATAATTAGAATTGTTACCTGAGAGCTATCCCTCCAGGTTACGCGTTACAGTGGCGGCCAGGTTCAGTGTCCACAATTTCATAGTGAAATTTTTCAAAGTGGAGCGTTTTTGGCTCCTCATTGCTGACCTACAGTGTGTCCTAGTTTGTACTGTGTACTATGTCATAGGCGCCTAATCGCCCCAAAATAGTCCACGTATATTTTGTGGGTAATTTTCCGGCTCAACGCTATTACTCGTACTACGAATTAGTGAATAGGATCGCCAGCGAAGTCCGTCTTCTTAACCTGAAAGTATCTGCATTTTTCTTCAGTTGCTTGTACTCGTGCATTACGTGCCCATGTGCTGTGTAAACTAATTGAGCACAGCTGTCATCTAACAATGTAATGATATGTAATTCACCTATCAACTTCCTATGAAGGGCCGAGGTTGTATATTGCAACTAGCTAGCCCTACTCAACTAAGACGCGAAACATGAGGAAAGAGAAGGAAAGAGGGTTTGCTGATGCCCTTAACCTGAACATATATACTCTAGAACCCGAAAACCCCGCATTTTCTCTAATCCTTGCTCTTGGTGATGCCCTTGGCCGAATCGCAGGACACCTTCGTCCTACACCTTAGCATCGGGTAGTCCATGTAAACACTGAAAATGAAGTAGTCTCTTAGGCTGTCTAACTAATAGGTAGCTCCCATTGTGGAACTGGTTCTGCTAGGCCGGACGAAGGGCAGCAACTCGTAGTGCGCGTGAAATACGATTATCTCGCTTCGAGTTGCTGCCCATGAGTAGCAGGTGTATCGGGATGGGAAAATATCAGGGATTGATAACCCCCGGATGGAAACAGAGAGACAGGGTTCTGGCCAAACAGTACGGCACATCCTCCGATTGGACCTACGAGACACACCAATTGTGGGAACAGAAAGCAAGACTGTAGGTAAGGGATAACTACATTGCAGACAGAGACGGCAATTCGTAAGGGAAAGGTGTTTCTCAAGCAAAGGCAGTTCCTGTAGTCATCCACTTCTAACATCAAGAGCCGGTGCGCCAAGACTCTAGGGTTATCCACCGGGAACGTAGGTCCTACCTAGGAACTCCCAGAGAGATTGACCTGAACAACCGAATATGTGTTGTAGGCATATGCGTCGTTAACCTTGGGCACGACCTGGTTTTATGAGCGATTAAGCACCATGCATGCAAGTGATGATACCTACCTGCATCGAGAAGGATTTACCACTCTGGGTAAATGGGCAGCTCATGATGCCTTCGGTTTCATAAGCCAAGCGCAAGTTGTAGGCATCAGTCGCAAGCTGGTCCCCGACCGGAGTGCTTGATGGGGCTAGAGCAACCTAATTGGACAAAGTTAATAGAGCAGACGATTGATGGGACTGTCCAGACGTACATAGCAGTGATTCAGAGTACCACTGGTGGCTGGCATTGTGATGTAGATAACCAGCATCTGGGTTGGATCTGGGCAGCTATACGCAACCAGGCCGAACAGGCCATCAGATCCTCCAACCTTCTCCAAAGTTCCACCATTTCCAGTTGATCGTGGGGCAATATCACTCGGCTGAGTTTTAACATCTCCATCACCATCGTAAAATGCAGCACCGAGATACTTCATGGTGTTATTAGTTTGGTTGTTGATGTTGATCTGCATGACGTATGGCTAAACATAGACGTTAACCAGAGGTGACGAATAAGGAAAGTGTTAAAACGTACAGCCATTCTGAAGAGGGTTGAGGATGTTGCCGCTTTGATAAACTGCTTTGTATTGAGGAAGGAATGATTACAAGTTGGGATTTGGACAAGGGGGAATACAAGTTTATCTTGTCATTATCTGCTGCGCCACCATAGAGCGTCTTAACGTTTACAGTGATGCCGTCAAAACTGATTAAGGTACGGAACGCATTCTGGTGTCCATTGAATGGCCCAAAACATGCACGTGGTGAGACATGATTATAGACTAGACGGTCAGCATATCAAGTTACTGGTCAAAACCTTGCACGTGGAAGCTTGTGGTATAGTGGCGTCTGAAGCTATGTTTTTTGATGCATGTCAGCACCAATGGGACTGCGCTGGAGGCGAGAGCTGAAGTGGTCGGACATACATTTCAGCTGAACAGGGCTTCTAGGGATGCTTTTAGCTGCGGAGAAATAGCCCGGTGAAAGCTTGTGATAAAGTGGCGTCTGAAGCTATACATGTTAGCACCAACGGGACTGCGCTGGAGCGAGAGCCGAAGTGGTCGGACATACATTTCAGCTGAACAGGGTTTCTGGGGATGCTTTCAGCTGCGGAGAAACGCCTCCGGCGCAGTCCCATTGGTGTTGACATGCATAAAAAAACATAGCTTCAGACGCCACTATACCACAAGCTTCCACGTGCAAGGTGTTGACCAGTAACTTGATATGATTTTATCTCGCGCCAAATGCTGATTATCCGGCAGATCTGACCATCCGGTCTGCAGCTATGGTAGCTGAAATGTATGTCTGACCGCTATTGTCCTTGGAGTTGCACATTTGAGCTCGAGACAAGCGAGCTGTTTCCTAATAACCATAAATGTATGGATTGCTTCTCTTTGCAGCGGCATGAATGATCTCGAACGTCTTTCTCTCATCTCGTTTTGATTGAACCTAAATATGGCTATCCAGCTGGCAGACCTACCTAACTGGATGAGCAAACTTCAAAATGATGATTATGTATCTTCCTTGTCAATTCCAGGTACACATGACTCGGCCGCCTTCGCTACTACTATCATTCCTTTTGTGCAAACGCAGACGCTCAATTTCACTCAACAGCTCAATGCTGGTATTCGCTTTTTCGACCTCAGGGTAAATTTCGTGCCCTATCTACGACCACCGAACTTGCTACTCCTCCTAGTCCATGACTCTGTCAATCTCGGTATCCTTTTGAAGGATGTTTTCCAAGAGATATACGGTTGGCTCAATGCGCATATTGGAGAAGCTGTCTTTGTTCAGATCAAACAAGATGGTTCTCTGCCAGCTGGCTTGACTATGGCCGACTTCACGAACAACTTGTTTAGTTTGATCAATCAAGATTCTGATTATTGGCGAACAAACACCGATATTCCAAAGATGAGCGATCTTCAATCCACAAGTGGCGCCAAAACCCATGGAAAAATTCAACTCATTCGCAGATTTGACATTGCGAATCAGGTGCCTCCGAGCAACGCAGGTCTGGACGTGACGGATTGGGGCGACAATCAGGACCGCCGTGAAATCCCGCCAAATGCTCCAATTGTCATTGTCCAAGACCACTACAGCTGGGTCTATGCAGATGGCGACCCTTCCATCGTTATCGGCAAGAAATACGATGTTGTCAATGATCTCATGATGGAGGCAGCATCATCATCGCCACCCACCAACGTGTGGTACTTCAATTATGCGAGCGCAGTGAGGGTATCACCAACATCGACTATAACTCCCTCCCAGTTTGCTCATGGCATGTATGATGCCGACCTGGATCCAACTTTTATAAAAGGAGAAAATTTTCGCATCTATACGTCTCTTACGGCTACCACGACGCCAAAGAGGTATGGTGTACTTATGCTCGATTATCCTACCGATAGCGAAGCCCCGAATCTAGCATTTCAGATTGTCCGGAATAATTTTTTCAGATCATGATCGCTCATAAAAGAGACGACGATGCTCATTGACTGTAAGTAATACTTGGCACGTTAGAAAATGGTCTTTAACTCACTGGTGTTAGGAAGCAATATCGTACAGCATCGCCAGAGGGGGTTACGAGGTGACTTGAGGTGCTTAGCAAGCCATCTCCAGGCAACTAGCATGGAAGGCCCGACGAGTATGTTGTGATAGACATATTGTGTGTCAACACGGACGTCTTTATGCATAATGTATATGCTGAGAAGCAGGCCAAGCTACAGAACTTGTAGGCGAGACACCAGATTGACAACTCTATTAAATGCGGGCGGTTACTAGCACCGTATGATGCCATGATAGATGTGGTGACTGGCCCGAATGCCCTCGCTACTCGCGATCGAAGACCACCGCTCGTTGCTGCCCATGATCGTCTGCGACAGACGCGCTGACAGGCTACCAATACCGGGTAACAACCGGAGGCGGTGGGCCTAACATTTGCGCTAGAGGGAGTGGATGTCTCGATTCGGGAATGCAGGGTGTGGATCGAGGCGGTCGACGAGCGTGAGCTGGAAGCGATAGCGAGATTGACTTGGCGAAAGACCTGTACGTAGCGGTTAGCTAAATTAGTTGCGGAGCCTGTTGAAGCTACTGAAGCCCACCTTGACGAGCTAGTGTCTTTGATCGCCCGTGCTAGTGTGGAGTTATGGAAGAGCAGATCGAGCGGCGCCAATCTTACCCGGCGGCAGATGGAAGTCCGTGTGGATCGGTGCATCGCTCTGCCCCACCTGGAAACCCTGGTTTCCGGGTCGCAAAGATGCGGACTGCATTAGCGGCGACATCGCTGGCGTTCGACTTAGTTGCTGACACTATACAGGCGAACGGCAAGCCATCAGTGTGGTTTTGCCATGAACTTGAAGCGGTGTGGCTGAACATTTGCTGCCCGAAGCCTGCGGCTCATTGCACTCGCAGGTAAATCAGCCGCAGCGACGCAGACCGGGCCTGCCACTGCTCCAGCTGGCCGACTGGAACCTAACCTGCCATGTGATAAATCCCCGCGCACATGCATCCATTATTCTAGAACATGCTGCTGAAGAAAGGAAGACTGTCAAAGCTTACCAACGATACAGAACAGAACCTCGTGCTAGCGCCTGGCGCTTTTTGGGGCCATCTACAACTTCTTGCTACCTGGCCTCCCACCAGCTTTTTCTTTCGTGAATCGTCAACTCAAACACACCATCTACAGTTCCTGTTACCTCATGAATCGCTGAACTTGCGCACCTACAATTTCCTGCACCAGCTTTTCTTCTCTTCCTCGCGCACCTACCTGCCTTGTCGTGCAGTCAAAGGACAGACAATGGATCCAACCCCCGAGGGCGGCATTCGCCACCGGAACACATAATCAAACTCGCAGAGCTATCGACACAAGCTGAGGTCTCATCAACCAAGCCGCTACCTTATGAAGACGACAATATCCAGTATTCCGGTGATGTCATGGTGCGCTAGTTTCGCTACCTGGCTCGTCGTTGCCGTCGAGTCACCCGACTCTCTACGTCGGGAAGCTTTGTGGACCCCGTTATCCACTACCCCGAAGTATTTGTCCTTCGTACTACGGGCCGCGACCGGTGAAACTCCGGGGCAAAATTTGTGCGAAGGAGCCCGCCTTTCGCTGGTGGCTCGCGTCGGGAGATACCGATTGGCACTAGGAAACCCAGCTCACGACGATGCCAATGCAGGACTGCGAGCTTGGCGACCCTGCGTTTGCCGAGTGGATGCTGACGCCCTTTCCGGATATTGAGAGTGGCATCGTGTCAGCTTTGGTGTCCGGTACTACTACTTGTTTCCGGGCGATCGCTGTCTGCACTTGCTGCGCCCAGGAAGACCCGATCGACAACTTCATCATGGCGTGTACCACCAGCACCAATCAGGGGGTACCAGTCTGCGGTAACTGCGTCTACAAAGGCGTGGCCAGCATCTGCGACGTGGAGGTGCCTACGCTCGTGTGCCTCGAAGCGAATTGTGAGGACCAGGGTAGCGGTCATGAACATGTTATCCTACCTCTCATGAATCGGGCGTTCAGACATAGCCAGGCAAGCGGTTGACAAAAAAACAGAGCCACATTACCTGTGAAGTACACAGGCTACCATAGTAATTGCGGGCAAAGCAGAGGTATCTTTTTGTACTACCAGCCGGTCATCTGACCGTTCCTTGCTAACACTTGCTCTATCCACACTACTATAGAATCCACATATTTGTTCGTGGAACTGTTAGGGCCTCTGTTAGTCAGGAACCGCACCGGCCAGTTTTGGTGGCTCTCTTTTTTCGTCAACCGCTTGCCAGGACCTAACCCTGCAAGCGTTGCTGGCCACTCCCCCCATCAACATCTACGTAAAGGCTAACTTTTACTCGAGACTCTTGAACAGACTTGCATTCGCGACGCGGGAGCCCATCGAGCAGAGGGTGCTCGACGCGCTGCTGGTGAGCAGCTGCGACTAAGCGGGCTATTCTTCCGGCCCATGGTGCCAGGCGCCGTCAAATGAGCTGGCGCTCCCGTTCGCGTACTGCACAACCACGGGTAAGGATTTCTGTGGCGGAAAATGCAACGACTGCATCGCTGAGGGTCGGGATTGCACATTTGAGTCGTCGGGTCAAGACGAGGGTGCTGTTGCCGAGGGCGCGGTTGCAAAAGTTAGTGAGGCTAGTGAGTTTTAAACAGTCTCTCACTTTGTGGATTTAAGATTTGGCTTTGGTCAGGATCGGAATCAGGATGGGTAAGTGTTTTCAAAAAGCGCTAAGTCCAGCAGTCTGCTTAACAGCTAGTTTTCACTTAGAAGGTTGAAATTCCTATCATTCCTAATAGGTTAAAATCCCTATATGACTATAAGTTAACAATAGGTTGAAATTCCTGATCTATAAGAGCTATAAATGTTGCTAACAGTGGTTTAATAAGCTAGATAATACTCTAAGCAACTACTATCTACCTTAAGGGGGGATGTAAGTATGTAATACATACAACCACTGTAAAGCCACATAAAGACTGTGGATTCATCAAAGTTCAAACCCCCACAAAAAGGTGGAACATTCAACAATTGACAAATCTACAAAAGTGGCAACACTCAACAAACTTACATAGTGGCCACGTAATCGGTGCCACATGAAAGCTCTATATATACCGCTGTCCTCCACACATAGATTTAAAATGGATCATGCTCTTGACAGCACTCCTACTTCCACCCACTATTGTGACTCCACTTCCCTTTTACCATTTGCTTCCACCACCACCTCCTTTGATTGGCCATAGCTGCATGCAGGCAGTTGCTCGATACATAGCGCGCGACCGTACCTCTGGCGATGGGTCCGAGGCTCCGTGTTGCCGCCTTCTTTTGCAACCGGAGAAATGACAGGCCAGAAAATGTCGCTGCCATCGTGCAATGTCTCTATTTCAAGCCCTTCAGCAGCAACCTAGTCTCACAAGACTCTCCACACGGGCCTGTGAGACAAGCGACCAAGACAAATTCGACAAAGCCAAAAGACTTTCAAGCCATCCCGGAAGTCTTTCATGCCATTTTGGGCAAAAGAGACGTTCATAGGACCTTTTTTCTCATCGATGCCATGGAAAAATGCTATGGCGATGGGGACGAGAAACAGGCCGGAGACAAGTCTCGAGTCTTACGAAACTGTGTAAGAAGTGGTTCTATCTTGGAAGCCGGGAGGCGGTGAATTCACTTCTTGAAACACAAATCTTTTTCCCACAAGAGACAAGCCCGCTTAACTCGACATCGGATGCTGAATGGAACGAGTGGCTTGATATCAATGGATGGCGATACGTCAGGGGTATCTTTGTTATAAACTCAAAGATTCTACTCTTAGTCACCGATCTTTACGCGCCATTTATTAGAGACAACGATTCGCCCCCTCAAGGCTAAGAGTTCTCCTAAGGCTAGATCTGTATAGCTACCATATCCTGTACATCGAGATGTAGTTAACCGAAATGCGAGCACTACACAATTCTGGCCAGAACAGATGGAAGCCGTTTCGAGAGTGGAGGTAGGGATGTATCTTCCTACTCCCCAATACCCACCACTCCCAGCTGTTTCGATCCCGCCACCACACTGTTCCAGGTCGTCCGCCTCTTGCTAACTTTGTAGAACCATCCCATCCCCAACGCCGTCAACCGACACCCATCGCCATAAAAGTTTGCTGCAACAGCGATAAGGCCCCTCGGTTTCGCAATTAAGCTTTCCATACCCCCTGAACATTGAGGCTTTTGTTCAGTACTCGAGGCTCGGTTATCACCACGGCCTCCCGCGCGTTGCCCAGCAGACCGCTCTCTCGATCCATGGCCCAATTCCCACACCAAAAAGCTGCCCGTCCTTCGATTGGCGCCACCCCGACATACAACAGCACCGTGACTCCCGCCCACCAACTTACCTCCTTGCTTCCCGAGGTCACAGCAAATGCAGCAGAGCAAGAAAACGTTCGCCAGCTAGCCTAGGCTATCAAACCTGAGTACCTAACCTTCACGCCCGACTCTGAGGCGTTGCATCTTGCAACTCCCAGGCACTGGACGAGCCTGCCGGGCAGAGGGAAGGAAAGCCGCAGGCCCAGTTACGAACTATGGTCACGCAGATCACACGCAGCGCTCCGAATCCAATAGCTGACAACTTGGTGGGCCCCTTTTCCTGATTTGGCTTGAGGCTTGGCTTGGCTTGTCTTGGCCTAGGGTAGGCTTGAGTCAAGTGCTGACTTAATTAGCTCATCGACTGGGACGGCGGCTTCTTCCGTGTCGCCACTCTTACAACTTGGTTTCATTGACTGGTGGGGCATCAAAGCTCGTGCCGGTGAAGAAGATTGTTTTCCAGGACGGATTTCATCCCGACGAATAGGCACTCTAAGACATTCTTTGTAAGTGCATGAACTAGAGCTGATGCCTTTTTGAGCTTTTATCTAATTGGCGAGCCGCTGTCGCCCATTGGCTGATGAGCACACCCTGCACTCTGGGCAGAGGTCGGAAAACGCCAATCCGCGGCAGTTCCGGACTTGTTTCACGGTCATGCGCAATATCTGCTGAATATCTGCTGTGAGTGAGCGGCGGCTTCTTCCGGCAATCGGGCCCACGTAGCGTCATCGAGTGGATGGTGGGCACTGCTTCGGGCGTCCTCAGCTCAGCCCTACCGCCTGCATCCTGTGCCAAGCTGCGGGGAGCTTATCGGGCGACCTCTTCATTCCAGATACGCGCCCCCGACGATCACTTCACATATGGGCAGACGTGTACAATAATTGTGTTTAATGCGCATGGCTAGTGCGGCTGCAGCACACACCATAGAAAATACTGAATGCTAAAGAGCGTCTTCTGTGCCCCTGCTGGGCGAGTGAGATAGCGGCGACAAAACGTAGGGAAGCCCTTCAAGGTTGAATGAAAGATTGACTGCGCTGGGGCTGCCGCCCCAACAACGGAACCACGAAGACTGATTGCTTACTCCTTGAGCCATTTCGAGAGCGTCCTTTTCCTAATCGGCGTCACCACAAGGCCCTGGTCTAGAACCGGACTGTCTGCGCTAGTCGTCCACGCTTTTGCGGACCCGGCCGTTTGCGCCTTGAGGTGGCTAGTTGTGTCGAGTGTGGCCGCCCTTTTGGCAGTGTTCCGCCTGAGCAAATAACACCAAAGAACCAGCGACAAGAGAGAGGAGGCAGTTCCCGCCCAGCCCGCTGCATACAACACCAGGCCGCCCTTTTTAGCTGTCGTAAGCAAACCATCGTCATTGGCGCGGCTAACGAGTTGACCGTAGAGTAACACTAATTGCCGCTGAATGTGTCAGGGGTGGCCCGGATGGTTATGACCCAACCCTGTCCGACCTTGAGGCTATTCCTGGCGACATGGATTGGGCCCAGCAAGCCAAGCGCGATCTCCTGGGCGACGCCCAGGACCCAGGACTGTTTCTTGAACTCGTCAACGCTGAGGGAGACAACTCCACAGGCTTCAGTTTGGACGACGTTGTCTCGCAATTTGCAGCCAGTAATGGCATTGACCTAGACCTACCACCTCCAGATGATCTAAAATCAGCCTTGATTCCCCCGTCCACACATTCAGCGGCGGGCGGGGGATCCAGTCGTCGGGATGCATCAGGGGGGTGGGCACAGATCGCCCAATCCAAGGGCGAAGAATCATACAGGCGTTCCTGGCAGAGGATGGTAACGACTCTAAGTCAGGTTTCCGACTCCGTCAACGTCGTGAAACAGCCACGTCTTTGCCCGAAAATCACACGATCAGTCATCGACAGCTGCAAAAGAGGCGTCAGGACGCAGGTGGCGTTCTGCAAGAAAGCGCTAAAAGACAACATCGCTCAGTGCAAAGACGATTTTCACAGGCGAATCGACCAATGCAAGAAGAAAAAGGGAAGTTTTCTTGCTTGGAAGTGCGAATTAGAAAGACCCATCGAGCTAGCCAAGTGTGAATCCCGCCGTATCGACATTCCCTTCTGCGAGATCGAGAGATTCAATGCCGTCTGCTGTGAGGGCAGTAGAGTCGGAGCGCAATCCATGTGCGCCTCCGGGTTTTCAACAGCAGAGATCCAGAAACAAATCCAGAGGGTCCAGACGGCGTGCGGCGTCGCGACGGCGCTGGCCAAATCGGCTATTAAGTCGTATCTATCTGGCCAGGTTCTCGGAATCCTCGTCGAGCTGCAATCCATCAAAGCGATCGGAGACACTGTGCAGATCATCAACAAGGTTGAACGCACGCGAACTCAGTATGCAAAGTGGGCTGATGGTCTGACCGTAGCAGCAGAGGGCAGACTCCTGGACGCCGAGCAGGCACTGGGTTCACTTGCTTCCCAGATTTCGCCCGACATCAGCAACGCAGCGGCCTGGACGGAAGCTGCGCAAGCGGTTGTGGCAAAAAACGTGGATGGTTTCCTAGCCAAGGTCGCCAGCGCTGCAGGCGAGATCGACGAGATCATGGTGGCGAAGAAGGCCATTGAGGAGTTGCAGGCAGTTGCTAACGACATCAAGGCGATTCAATCTGCGGCGAAAGAGTGCGCCAAAGTGCCTTTGAGCGTTACACCTGCCGAGTTTCCGGGCTGGAAAGATGTGACGTCATCGGAGACACTCCATGCCGCGGTGGCAGCATATGAGAAATCTTTCAGCGTAATCCTGTTTGCTGCAGCGAGGTGCCAGGCTGTCGTCGTGAGAGCTGGCCGTGCGATCGGTGCTTGAGGTTTCTTTTCATATTGTGAGACTGAGCAAATTGTGAAGGCTTGAGGGGTTTACGGCGGTACGTCAGATGCTAGGTCTGGCTATATAGTATTGGTGATATCATCCACTCCAACAGGCTCTTCTCATTGTCCGATTCCAACCTTTTTTCCTGGTCGTATAGAAATATCCCGTCTGGGAGTGTGAAGCGTTCGCACCAAGCCCATGCATCCAGGTTTACCAACAGCAGACAGTCGTTTATAATATCGACATTTCCACTGTCACCTAAATTCCCATTCATCAGTAGGCTAAGAGTGGTCACCCGGACGGCTCACCTGGGAATTCAATGGTATTATGACAAGCAAGCCAGCAACAACAGCAGCAGCAGTAGCCGTAGCAAGTCGCTTCCGATACCTGCCGGCCTGCGATTCCGACTTCTTGGCGACGTAATCTCCATCACTGCGTTACCGATGAGATAGCTGTCGCGATAGATCCATTGTGTCCCCCAAATAACCGCTGAGAATATTAATAATCCCGGTAAAGCTCTCGGTTGTGCATGGCCCGATACGGACCGCTTGACAGGACCCGAGCTTTTTTTCATTGCGTGGTTTACGGATACCCTTTGGGCCCCCAACTTTGAGCCGTGGCTTATCTCTTCTTACAAACGGGCCCTTTGTATACCCTCTCCTTTTGCTGGGGAGAGCGGGACGGTGGTTTTGGACCTGGATTCTCTACAGCTACGGGCTGCCGCAATTTCTCACGTCAAAAAGCACCTTCGCTGTACCGCCCAGTGCGCAGCTAACGAGGTCGACTGCAGGCGTAGGAAGCAAGGCATGTTCTAGTCTGGAGATAGCATTCGATCTAGCAGAGTGGAGTTTGTTCAAGTATGCTAGTCGCATACCAACTGAGTAAGACCCAATACCACGACTGTGATGCCGCGTGGCCAAACTTCACCCTTTGCGGCAAGGAAGTCCGCATTCTTAGGAGCATGGACTCGATTAGGTCGAAATTAGAAACCTTATACTAAGGTTGCCAGACGTGAGAAAGTACTACTATTTCCTAACGGAAGGGTGCCGAACCAGCTCCAATCTCAAGGGCCGCCTGCGTGTCAAAATCACTCGCTCTAGGTCCCGCTCATTTCCTAACATTTGGTGTTTCCTTTCTTCATCACGATGTAAGTACCTAGTATTGTAGCAGGGCCACGTAGTCGACACTGAATGGGAGATTTACTCGTCTGTATTGAAAATGCCTCGTTTCTCCAGAAAAAGCACCCAACTGCAGGGCAGACTACTAATTTGGCTTCCAACCCCGCCTTTGGCCACTTTGACATCAGGGCGACTTTCTTGTTTCGCCATTGTGGGCACACGATGATTCCAAAATGACCGCTCTACTCTCCCTTCCTGCCGAGATCCTGCAGGATATCACAACAGAGCTGCCTGCTTCCTCGGTTTTGTCCTTTTGTAGGACCTGCAAAGCCACGCTGGATTTCGCTGAGCCGTTGCTGTATCGCAGTATCTGCTAGCAGTTCTACCGACAAGGCGACGAAGAGGGTGCCCCAGAGCCACTGCTAGAGCATCCGATACACTCTTTCATGCGCGCCATCTCCCGGCGCCCTATACTCGCAAGCTATGTCAAAACGGCAGAGCTTCTTTCCGGAACCGAATCTTCGGGCTGGTGGGATCCATTGCCGTACTGCCCTGCCCCTGCGGAAGTTCGAGATTTGTGGCTGGACCGCCTCAGACGGCAGAGTTTACCACGAAACATGGCGCAAGGGTTCGAGACGGAGATCCTTGATGGCATCCCCGCAACCTTGATGGGACTTCTCTTGTCTATGCTTCCCGCGCTCGAGACACTAGTGACAGACTATACAGTGATGCAGGGTTCCCACCTACCGGGAATCGTGTTCGAGAACAAAACGCTCAATCTCCGGGACATCACCATTCGGAACAACCTGGACTCGAGAGTGATCAAGCCGTCCAACCCCCCATGGATCCAAACTGTCTTCTGTCTCCCAAGTCTTGAGCATCTATGCACCGTCCTGCCACGTGTTAGCGAAGATCAGATCACTGGTGCCAAGCTTCCGAGTCTGCGAACCCTCAAGTTAGTCGACCATCTTTCCGAGCCAGCCGCGATCTCGACCCTGCTTTCCAAGGCACCCAAGCTGGAAAGCCTCACCTACTTCCTCGTTGAGGATACGGATGACCTAGCGGCCGACGCAGACTACGAGCAATCGCACGACAACGAGTGGGCTGCGTTCGCCACGGCCTTGACCCACGTTGCAGACTCGCTCAAGACGCTCAAGATATCCGTCGATGAGGCCGCCACATCCGACTACCCGCCCGACACCATGGACGGGGAGTGGATGATGGATATCTCGAGGCGTCGAGGACGCATTCCGTCGCTCCGGCAACTACAAAATCTCACCAAGCTCGAGATACCGGCATACCTGCTCCTCGGCTTCTGCCCTGAGCGCGTTCAGCTAAACGACGTGCTCCCGCTGAGTCTACAGAAGTTGTATCTCCGCGACGACCATGTGTATGACGACGATCTCGTTGACGCCGCACCAGAGGATCTCATCTCAGCACTCGAGTCCTACTTCTTTGACCGGAGTTCGGCCGGGACACCCCCGCTGCAAGAGGTTCGCATCAAACTCAGAAGCCACGGGATCGAGGACCGGTTTGACAGGGCATGTATCGAAGCGGTAGAGCTTGGCAAATCACAGTACCTCGAAACTCTTGTAAAGATAGGCAGGCGGTCGAGGATAAAGGTGACGGTGCACCGGCGCAAACACACATACCTCACGGTGGGACAGGAGGTTGTTGATGAGGTTGATGAGCTGGTTCTTTGCGACCCACAACTTGATGACTCGATGGAAGAGATGGATGAAAGAGAGAAGGAGACGACGAGGTATCCTACCAGGCATCGTTTGAAGAGGGCGAGGGTTTTTTATTCGAATTTCTAAGATGGGGAGCATCCGAGCAGGTTCTGAGAGATGACCAAGTGCTACTATCACCGTATCGGTGGCAAGCCAGACATGCCGGTACAGTCGCCCTTCTTATCTCCAGGTTTCCCCCTACCCTATCTAACAAAGAAACTAAACATGGCATTTAAGCATCTCCACCACAAAGCCCCTCGACAAACGGAAGCCCAGCTGTCACCCGGGTCCGCCGTCGCGCCTTCAGACGACTACAAAATTGCTACCCAAGTTCATTGATAGGGTTTATCCTAAGCAAGGGAAGCATATACGGTGACGCCTTTCAAAAGTGTCTATTACGAGTTTCTCAGCTGGGACATCACTAAGGATTTTAACTATGGATTATTCTGGAAGGACTTTCTCTAGGGTGTCGTAGAGCCTTCGCAAAGCACGTTTGAGAGTTGTATCAGTTGATGGAAGGCAGCTTACAAAGTCACTTACCACTAGGATCGATGAGCCATGTAGTGAGATATGAGGAAATGGAAGCTACAAGCCCCTAAACTGCATCAGGCACTAATATGTCAAGAAGGGCATGCCGTTACTTTAAGTATCTAGTTATCAGCCAACTCTCTTCCCCGCACAATTAACCCTCAGTTCCCTCATACACTTCCCAAGAGCTCACCCATCCTCCAAAATGCCATCAACCCCCACAATCCGGTTTGCCTAGCTTACAAGTCAGATATCCCCAGCCCATCCAAGACCAACTTCTACACTTGCTAACACCAACCACTCTCCACATGGAGACATCCCAACCATCCTCTCCTTCATCCAAGACACAGCAGCCAAGCAAGCCGCTGGTGGAATGGTAGAAGCAACCAAGGCATCCACACATAGGAGAAACGTAACGGGTGGCTGGTGTTATAGAGAGGGAAGAATATTATTGTGTAATTGCATGAGCTGATATGTTTCAGTGTCATTGCTCTGGAAAGCAGATCGTCTAATGGTTATATTTGAAGCTCCTAGGCCTAGTATTATTACTCATTCATGCTATGGTGGTTTGGATTACTTTCAGTTACCCGAGTCAAGTCTCACATCGTTCATACCAAGAAAGGTATATCTTGGAACAACCCTCCTGGTCTGGTGCATAATACCCATCCCAGTCCGGCATACTAAGTCAGGAATCCCCCCAATATACATCCTCCTTGAAGAAAAGAGGCGAGGCTATATATGTGACACCGGCATTACACCTTGCTAAGAAGTAGGGGTGACAACGACAAGGTGAGTGATCAACTGTAGGATAAGACTGCAGAGCTATAACGATGATCCATACAGTGTCGGATGATCAAATCGTTCAGGGAGATGGAATGGTCAAACAGAAGATAACGCATGATGCTTCGCAGTTGCAAATCAATTGAAGAAGAGAAGAACTACCCCGTCTGTATTCGTCGTACCCTAAAACCGAGAACAGTGCTTCCTTGCAATAACAAGGATAGGATCACTAAGGGAAACGTATGAGAGCAAATCAATAAGTTATTATCTAAGAAAGATGACGGCGAATGCTTGGAAAGGGGATAGGGTTCCATAAGGATTGATTCCCCTTAGCTTCACTGAAGTTCAGCTGATAATATTTCTCAGATTGGTTTCTAAAAAAGACTGTAGAGCTTCTTCCTCTTAATGATCCATTGCTCTTTCATCTCTTTTATGGATTGCTATGTACTAGATACAATGATACCAAGATACCTATCCCTATGGGATCTGTCCTAACCGCCTGTCGGTCCCAAGGTTCCTAGCCACCTGTCACACGCGCCCTACAAATCCGTGGCTATATACCAAGTGAAGCCGGCCATCATATGATAAGTCCATGGCCTGTATTGGTACTTATACTGGCCACTGCACTATTAGGTCGATCCTAGGTTGGCTGTCGCAGTAGTGGTTCCCTTTATAACTCATCGCTGCCTAAGCAGGCTAGTCGCGACCACCTGTCACCACTGAAGCTAGACTCTGGCGAATGTTGGTTCAAGGTCTAAGCCTGACGTAGGACGATCTACTGTGTAGCTAGCCGTTGCCTGTGTGTGGCCCTGGATCCTCCCAACACAATCCGCCAAGATGCCAGAGGTTCCTGGTTCGTCCATAGCAGATCTGAAGCCCGATGACGATTGCCAATAGTGTGATAGTTGGAGACCCACTTCTTTTGGTCAGGAACTGACCAGCTAATGTGGGTCCCACAGTGTGTGTGTGATTCTTGTGCCCACGGTCGACCCAGGTCAAGGAGGTGGGTAACCCTGTTGACCTTAGGTGAGTCTGACCGGTGTGACAGTCGACACCTTTTGCGCTTTTTATAGGCCTGAGCCATCCAAGCATTATAGGTTGCTTGGATCAAGCTGGTCTGCGCTTTTACGCGTTTTGCGCTTTTACGCTTTTTGCGCTTTTTATAAGCCTGAGCCATCTAAGAGTGCTATGGTGCTTGGATCGAGCCAGTTAGTGCTTTTGGTGCTTTTGGAGCTTTTAGAGCTTTAAGTAGAATAATTTCAACTGTCTAAGTTATCCTTTTTTTTATTTTATAACAGCTTGGATGTTTAAGCTAGGCTGTGTAGAATTTTTTCATTGACCTATGTGTAAATCCTCTTAAACCTAACCCAAAAGCCACAGTTACAATGTGCCGGCATACAGGAAAGCACAATGCTGCTTGGCGGAGGCTATGCTTAGTTCAGGACTCCTTAACCAAGCATCAATGGCCAAATGAGCAGTCGTCTCTGACAGCTCTGTTCCTTGCACCGACTCCAACTTCTCGGCCCTGATGGAATGGAGGTCTTTATCTATCTTGACGATCAGTTGGCTCATGAATACATCAAGTAAAATGTGTTGTGGTATCAATCTTTGGGTCCCTCTCGCGAGGCTGTCGTTTTAATTCCAAGCCTTTCCCCCTTTTTAGACCAATGTGAGATGCTAACCGCAAAGGAGTGTGCGGCTTAAACTACAATTTTGGCGTGGACGATGGCGCTCCAGGGCAGCGGCATGGTATCGGGGCTCCAGAGGTGCATGCGGCTGAGATTCTTTGGAAAAGCCGTTTTATCGTTACCGAGGGTGCTGTCGGTACCAGATCATGTTAGGGCTAAGAATTACCCACCCATGTGAATGGGTGGGTAATTTTTTGGGTACCCAAATCTTGGCGTGGGTTGGACCCATTTACCCCCATGGGTCAAATGGGTCAAATGGGTCCAAGTGCATATATAGGGGAAGAACCCTCCTCCTAAACTATGGGCTAATGAGAATGAGGGCTCCAATTCCAATGAATCCCTGCCTGCCATTACAGGAAGCTAAGAAGAATTAGGCATGGATCAGGAAGAACTGGCGGCCTTTTCAGGATCACTACAAGAATATCCAGAAAGAACAGGCGGCCGCAAACCAGGAAACTACCAAGGCCGACTATATCTACTCCACGGCAGCCAGCATTCCATTTATGACCCAGAAAAGAGCCCAAGTCCTGAAAATCCAAGCCCACAAGGCATCTAATTTCCTCAGGCCCTTGAGCAATGAATCTACTCAACATCTAGCTGCCAATATAAGAAGCAATGGTAATCTAGCTGGTAATCTAGCTAGTAGGGGTAATGAAGTCTGGGTGGTGCTGAAGCAGAGGCGACTACAAGTGGTGAAATCCTAGGCGGTATGGGAGTGGATATAGCTGAAGCGGAGGTAACTTAAGGGGATGCTAGTGAGTCCTTATTGGCTTAGTGGGAGGACTTAAACTAATGTAGTTAAATTCCTAATAGAGCAGAGGTTGGTCATGAATTAATGGGATTAGCATAGTGATTACCATATCCTAAGCCTTACTATTTACTAACCCTAAATTATTAGGATTAGTACAGGGATAGACACATCTATTACTTTGCTATATGGCTGACCCCTTGTTTACTGCGTAAGCATAGGCCTCATATAGCATCTTGCCATCATATAAATAACCCTATATTTTATATTTTTATACTTGTTGATATGTAGGACCAATGGGTACCCAAACGGACCCATGGGTTTTTTGGGTAATGGGTCAGACTCATACCAAGCAATGGGTACCCACCCATTGACCCATGGGTCCATTTGTGTCCGTGGGTCCTGGGTACCCATGAGTAATTCTTAGCCCTAGATCATGTTGAAAGTTCCAAGGTTCCTTTTTATGCTGTAATCTACATGTATAAGTCGGAGGGGGGGTTTCCGACCCCCCCCTGTTTCCGACCCCTCAATTTTGACGCGAATCCCTGCACGCGTTTACCTCTTCGCGATGTTTTTCTCCACCCCACCCAGCCAAACCTTCCTCTTTTAAGTTCCTTGTTTTTGCAACCTGTTTTTCAATCATTCGATGTATCGCTATAACGAAGCAGACCTTCAGAACGCAATAGATGATGTGCTGGAAGGGGTTACCCTCAAGGGTGCGGCACGCGCTCACAACATTCCACCCTCTACACTTCGAGGCCGCATTCAGGAGGCCCAACCACACCATACGGCCCACGCACGCCAACAGCGACTATCTCCAGTCCAAGAAGAAGGCCTAGTACAGTGGATTCTGCGTCAGGAATCCCTCGGGTACGCTCCAACCCATGCACAAGTTCGACATATCGCAACCGTGATTCTCAAACAACATGGGGACCACAACCCGCTCGGAAAAAAGTGGACTTCGGCCTTCATCAGCCGCCACCTGCAAGTCAAAACGAAGATCGGTCGTCGAACTCACTGGGAACGGATCAATGCAGCCAGTCCAGAGAATATCAACAAGTTCTTTGACCTGTATGATACTGTGACTTGGATGCCCCCTCATCGCCGCTATAATGCCGACGAGGGTGGTATTATGGAAGGCCAGGGCATCAATGGCTTGGTAGTTGGAAGCTCTACTACCAAGACTAGCCAAACACTGGTTAAGACAGACGGTTCGCGGTCTTGGATCTCTATTATAGAGTGTGTCTCTGCGACAGGTCAGCTTCTAAATCCCCTTGTCATTTTCAAGGCCAAAACCATCCAAGATCAGTGGTTCCAGGACTCTGTTCTTAAAGAATACCTGACCTGGCAAGTTACTTTCTCAGACAACGGCTGGACCAGCAATGACATTGCTCTAGAATGGTTGGAAAAAATCTTTTTGCCAGAAACTGTCCATAATGACCTATTGACACCACGGTTGCTGATCGTTGACGGCCACGGCTCACACACAACCAATGAATTCATGACGCAGTGCTTCCTGAATAACGTTTATCTATTGTTCTTGCCTGCCCATATGTCTCACGTCACTTAGCCATTGGATTTGGGTTGTTTTTCAAGCTTTAAGACGGTGTACCGAGGACTGATTGGCGATTTTCTGGCTTTGACAGACTCGTCACGAGTTGGAAAGGCTAAATTCCTCCAATGCTATGGCAGAGCACAGTAAATCGGTCTTCGGAAAGAGAACATCCAAGCTGGATGGAGAGCAACTGGGTTGTACCCAAAGAACCGTCAGAAGCCTCTCTCTTCTCGCTGGGTGGTAGAGAAAAGACCCCTCACCCCTCCCCTCCTTTCCGACAATGGTATCACTACTCCAACAAAGAGCAGTGATGTAATGGAGCTCTTTGCTAGTCAACAGAGGACTCCGAACACATGGTTGTTAATCAGAAAGGTGTCATGTACCTTGGATAAACAGAATCTGGAGTTGGCGTTGAAAGACCGTGAGATCGCCAAATTGCAGGAGCAGCTGGAGCTAGTTAGGCCAGTCAAACGACGGAAGGTATGGCAACCTCTGAATGAATGGTTTGTAACGTTAGCTGAGATAGCTTTGCAATGTAACCATGAGCCTTTGCAACAGACTATCTCATCGGAAGGTGTAGAATCATCGATTGAAGTAGAGCAGGTGGAGTCCTTGTCAGAGTCGGAATATGACGTTCCAAGACGACGTTCTGGTAGGATAAGGCGGCCCCCACCATGTAGATAGGATGGAAGTCATGAGTAGCTTTTGAATGGTATTTTTTCTGTATTTATATCTATATTTAATAGAGTTGGTGATGGTTTTGCTTTCTACGTGTGTGGGTCTTGGAGGGGTCGGAAACAGGGGGGGGTCGGAAACCCCCCCCTCCGACTTAATCGATACAATACAATAATTTACATGCTCCCCAGCGCCCTCTGCTAGATAGCTCGTCGCCGTCTACAAGCACTGCCCCAAGCTAACCGCCCTGAAAATCACAGGTTCCTGGAACAGCTTCATCGCGGTCGGCGCTTTCGACACGCTATGGGAGAATCCCAGCTGGATGCCCAAGGTTAAGGCGACTGCGCAATCCAGCCCCAATAAGAATCTGTAGGCTGGAGCTAGCGAGTCCATCCTAATTGATCTCTCTAATACAGTAAGCGGTTAGTCTCAAGCTGCCCCGCTGTCGACCTCAAGACCCGCGCTATGGTCTTCTGCTTTCTAAATGGCCGCGGGCTAAGCTAAGCCCCTGTCAGAAGCACTGCACTTTTGATGGGGGTTGCAACTGTATGATTCTATTGCTCTTTTCATGGTCTCTGGCAGAGCCAGAGACCTTAGTCTTATAGTTGTAGGTTGTTGCCACCATTGTGGCACTGCAGTGGAAACACTGACAATTGCAGCGGCCAGTATTACCAATCTTTTATCTAGTTGTTTCCAGCACCTTCCATGTGACAGTTTCCACCCTGTTCCATCTGACAGCCCCGCACATTGTTCCAGCGCGATGGCGTTGTCGCCTCTTTCACGACCTTGCTGACAAATCATGGAAATCTATTAGAAGGGCTAGAACGTGGCTAGGAATACTATATACTGAACGTGCCTCCCTGACCCTTCTTTGGGTGACAAATCCGAGTAGAAAATAGTAGGATCCGCTCTATTACCAACTCTGTCAAATCATCTTGTGGCATTGTGAGGTACTATAGGGATAGCCGGGCCAGTACCACCTATATAGGTATGGTGTTGTAGTAATTGCAGATAGCTTCATGCCCTTCTCTGGCAGTCTGTGAAAGAGGTGTCTCGCCATCCTAATCTTTCACATCAACTCGCCTCATGCCCTCCTCCGGCAGCCCGCAAAAGAGGTGTCTCGCCTTCCTCATCTTTCACATCGACCTCGGCACCTCGATCCAGCAGTAATCGCATGATCGCCTCATGCCCTCTTCCGGCAGCCTGAAAAAGAGGTGTCCGGCCATCCTTATCTTTCGTATCGACCTTGGCGCCTTGATCTAGCAGTAATCGCATGATCGCCTCATGCCCTTCTCCGGCAGCCCATGAAAGAGGTGTCCGGCCATCCTTATCTTTCACATTGACCTCGGCACCTTGATCCAGCAGTAATCGCACGATCACCTCATGCCCTCTTCCGGCAGCCTGCAAAAGAGGTGTCTCGCCATACCTATCTTTCACATCGACCTCGGCACCTTGATCCAGCAGTAATCGCACGATCGCCTCATGCCTCTTCTGGCAGCCCATGAAAGAGGTGTCTCGCCATACCTATCTTTCACATCGACCTCGGCACCTTGATCCAGCAGTAATCGCATGATCGCCTCATGCCCTCCTCTGGCAGCCCATGAAAGAGGTGTCTCGCCTTCCTGATCTTTCACATCGACCTCGGCACCTTGATCCAGCAGTAATTGCACGATCGCCTCATGCCCTTCTCCGGCAGCCCATGAAAGAGGTGTCTCGCCATACCTATCTTTCACATCGACCTCGGCACCTTGATCCAGCAGTAATCGCACGATCGCCTCATGCCCTCTTCTGGCAGCCCATGAAAGAGGTGTCTCGCCATACCTATCTTTCACATCGACCTCGGCACCTTGATCCAGCAGTAATCGCATGATCGCCTCATGCCCTCCTCTGGCAGCCCATGAAAGAGGTGTCTTGCCTTCCTGATCTTTCACATCGACCTTGGCACCTTGATCCAGCAGTAATTGCACGATCGCCTCATGCCCTTCTCCGGCAGCCTGCAAAAGAGGTGTCTTGCCATACCTATCTTTCACATTGACCTTGGCACCTTGATCCAGCAGTAATTGCACGATCGCCTCATGCCCTTCTCCGGCAGCCTGCAAAGAGGTGTCTTGCCATACCTATCTTTCACATTGACCTCAGCACCTTGATCTAGCAGTAATTGCACAATCGCCTCATGCCCTTCTCCGGCAGCCTGCGAAAGAGGTGTCTCGCCATACATATCTTTCACATTGACCTTGGCACCCTGATCCAGCAGTAATTGCATGATCGCCTCATGCCCTTCTCCAGCAGCCCATGAAAGAGGTGTCTTGCCATTCTCATCTTTCACATCGACCTCGGCACCTTGATCCAGCAGTAATTGCACGATCGCCTCATGCCCTCCTCTGGCAGCCCACGAAAGAGGTGTCTTGCCATTCTCATCTTTCACATCGACCTCGGCACCTTGATCCAGCAGTAATTGCACGATCGCCTCATGCTCTCCTCTGGCAGCCCACGAAAGAGGTGTCTTGCTATTCTCATCTTTCACATCGACCTCGGCACCTTGATCCAGCAGTAATCGCATGATCGCCTCATGCCCTCCTCTGGCAGCCCACGAAAGAGGTGTCCGGCCATCCTTATCTTTCGTATCGACCTTGGCGCCTTGATCAACAAGTAACCGCAACGGCCCCAACAGACCATGCCACGATACCACATGAATCAGTGTCATCCCTTCCGAAGGGTAGTTATTAGCCCAGCGTGGAAGTTTGATCCGGCAAATCCGTATCCAGAGTTTTATAAGGCTCTCCGATGGCCAGTCGAAATAGTGGATAAGATCGTGTTGAGGGACCCCTCCCGCCTCGTTTGCTTGTGCATGCTCTATCCATGACGTTGTGGCGTAACCTATCAGAGGAAATTCAGACGCCAAGGTACCCCAATCGCCGGTTGTTGATTGCCCGATCTCGTCCATGGCCAAGTAGCGCAGACACGTCCGGGACAGCTGATAATGCGCCGATGCAGTGACGTCCATCTCGGTGACCCTGGGCTCGGCTGACTTCAGGCTGTCAGACAGGATCGCCAGGCCCTGGTCGATGAAAAAGTCTTTGGCCGACTGATGGACGAACTGGACAACACGCGAGTCTGCCGAAGGTACAGCCTCGGCAAGTCCACGACTCAGTGTCTTCAGTCGGTTCTCCATATCACAGTCGTAATCTTCCGCATTCTGGCATTGCCGAAACGACTTGTACGGGCATTTAGCATCGACAATCATAGCCCATCGGAGTTCATCCAGTGAAAGCGGTCGAGTGGCAAAGCAGATGCATTGGATTAGCTTCAACGAGGCTGGTATCTCGTCCATGTCTTTCACGAGCCCACTGTACAAGTTGCTCAGCTCCGGGGGAAGAGTCTTGATCTTCTCTTCGATGGTGCTCAAACCCTTGCCTTGGGAGTGGAGCTTCAGAGCCTCATCCACCACAAGACGCGCCCACATGAAGACGCCGTTGGCACGTCCCGTAACCAGATCTGGGATGGCTGATTGTCCTAGCTTGTCGCATGTGGAAAACCCAGTTCGTACATAGGTGGAAATATCCTCCTGGTTTGAGCTCTCTGGGTTGATGACGAACTGGCAATCCTGGTCTAGAACCGGATAGTGGCGGCAAGCCAGGCAGATTCGAAATGGTAGGCAAGTTGACGGAAGGTCTTTCAGTAGTATTGATTTGAATCTCCGAAATAAGTCTCGTGCATTCTCGTCGCCGCTTTCGTCCAGCGCATCGACGAATAGCCAGACAGGGCGGGTCTGCAAAATCCCCGGAAGAGACGATTCGAAGAAGTCCCACAGCTCGTTTGGATGCCATTCCCACTTATCTGGCGAATTGCCCTTCTCCTTGAGCCGTTTGTCAAAGGTGTCGACAAGCTTTGAGAGTACGTCGGGGACCTGGCGAAGGATTTGATGAAGAAGTGATCGGAAGAGGCCAAGTGGTGTTTTCTGGATTTCCGCACCACGACCATGGAAATAGAAGGACAGAACGAGAGCTCTGTCTCCAACTTTAGGTGTTTCTGTGACATATTTGCGGGCGTGTTTGAGGAGCGTCGACTTTCCGGATCCCGGTTTGCCTTTAATCCAGAGCAGACCTCGAGAGCAAGCGGCCCAGGCCTTGTATATCTCGTGTTCAAGCAGCCACTGACATGTCCCGTCGAGGGCGTGGTCAATGTCGTTGAGCCTGGTATCCATTTCCTTAAAGTTGAGTGATTGTAAGCAGTCTTGGGACGATTTTGACAGGTTTGGGAGCCGTATCGCGAGAGCGCGTTGAACAATGCGTCTAATTTGTGCAAGGGCCTTGTCGTACTCTTCGTCTTGGGGCGCGAATTTGACCATGTCGGAGTGGGTACGGTTGAGAGCGCAGATATGCCCCGAATCGTCCTCCCACGGCCGGCAATGAGTGGCGGACGCTTTGGTCACCAGGACGGCCGGTGGTCCTCCCATTTCCCATTTTCCATTGGCGCCCTGCAACCCATATTTTCAGCGCATATAGTTTATAGAGAAAATATGAAGGCATACCTGGGTGGCTGTGGGTGACTTGAGTGTTTCGTAGAAGCAAACGATCTCGGACTCGCCTTCGCTACCAAGGGCCTTGTTGAAGTTTCGTCGTTGGATACTCAGAATCGGTGAACTGGTGTCTCCGATGGATTCGAGGAGAGACCGATTTGGCCCATCCCCCACCATCGGAATAAGCGAACTAATATCCATTCCGTCGTGGGGAACACCGAAAAAGACGATCCCATAGACGGCTCGAAGGAGCTTCTGGCTGTCATCCGCCGACGATGTCGAGAGTGATATGAGAACCTGGACATGATAAGAAGATTGGCCAAGAATAGGAGACCAGGTGGACTCACTTGCTTCAAGATCAACCCTCCTAGGCTATGAGCGATGAATATGATGGGCTTGGGATTGGCAGCGGAAACCAGATCCAGAATGCTGTTGTGGAACGAGGTTGCGAGGTCTTCGAGGTTCTGTGTACTTTGACTCTGTGGCAGACTCGACTCGTAGCCATAGATCATGACGCGTGCACAGGACTTTTGGTCCCCTTCCTGTGTGATGTGGTACGGGAGGGCATCGCGTAACCACATGTGTTCTCCACCTCGCTCTTTGAATGACCCGAATGCGTGCCCACCGAGGCCGGAAATGGCAATAATGCTGGACCGGTAAGCATGCTGTTGGAAAGGTGGAGGTGGTTAGGGCTGCGTACTCGACCTTGTGATGTTGCGGGGGAGGCGCGAACAGAGTAGTGATGCCGAAGAAGCCATGGTCAAGCGACAGGCTTTGTGGGTCCGTGGGCGGGTTCGGAGCCTCGGGAAGAGGGATCAGCCAGGAGCGTCCGGTGGGAGGCGTTTGCAGCGGGCGTGAGACGCTCTGAAAGGAGACGGTGGCTGTACGAGAGCGACCATGGATCTCGAGGGCGAGGGATGGAATGATTGGGCCAGCCGAGTCGACTTGGTCAGCCAGGAGCGATTTCAGTCGGTCGATGCCCCAGTCGAGGGGCACACCTTGCACGCGGAATGCCAATCCTCGCTTCGGGAGACCAACATGGCTAAGTTTTTCACGCTGCTGTTGTCCCGAGAATTGCGCTCGTCCTTCTTGAGAGGGCGTTGATTCCGATTTGGGCTCCGCCTTGGATGGTGATGCCATAAGAGACGGCGAGTATTTTCTGCGGACCCAAAGATAAACGGAAATTGTCAGGGCGGCCACAAGAACGCCCTGGAAGACGTTGGCCGATTTCATCCTCTTGGCCACCCGTCGAGCGGGGCGTCCAGAGACTTGGGTTCAACTAGCATCCACCCTGGACGCGGGAACGGTCGCAATGGACCGTCAGTGTGCCTGTCCCTGGTGCGAAACGCTACTTGCTTCAGAATATTGACAAACCCGACGGGTCAGGGGACTGTTCTAGACAAGGGTGCAGATTGGGATAAGAGCGAAGATGAAAAGTTCAGGTGATATTTTTTCAGCTGCATCGACGCAAGCGGGGTCGCTGCGTTGGAGGCACTTGCATACCGCAATGATTCGCGGAAATCCACTTCGCTCCAGTGTTCCTGACTGAGGGAAATCACCGATTCCGGTTGGACGAGAAGCGTTATTCCAGTGCAAAGTCGATTTCCGCGAAACTCTGCCCAAGACCAAGCCGGCGCCCAATACCTACCTACCTTACTGTCTACGTGGCATAACACGACGGTTGCCGCTTGGCAGGCCATGATTGGTCCAATATCAAGACCCTTGGAAATCCATAAAGTAAGAGGAAGACAAATTCACGTGTCAGTGAACGAAGGAAGACCGGCAAACAGGCGACTAATGTGACACCGGCGCCACACCTAGGTGAGAAGTAAGGTGGAGCGGGGATGACAACGACAAGGTGTGCAAACACTGCAAAATGAAACTGCAGAGCTGTAATGATGATCCGGACGGTGTCGGACGATCAGATCGTTCAGGGAGATGGAATGATCAAACAGGGGATGACACATGATGCCTTTGCAGTTGCAAGTCAACTGAAGAAGAGGGTGGTTACTTGTCGCCGGTCGCATCTAAACCACCATAGAGCTCCTTGCAGCAATCAGGGATAGGATCACCAAGTGCAGTGCATGAGAGCAAGTCAACAAGGTCACTATCTTAGAAGGTGTGATGAAGAATTGATGAACAAACAACAAGGGTTCCACAAGGATAGAATTCCCCTTAGCTTCACTGAAGTTTAGCTGATAATCTTTCTAAGGTTAGTTTCCAAAAAGGACTGCAGAGCTTCTTCTCCCTCTGAGGGTTTAGTGCTTCCTTTATCCTTTTTATAGGAGGCTATGTACTAGATATAACATTCCCTTGATCTGTCCTACCCACCCATCGGTCCCAAAGATCCTTTAGCCGCCTGTCACAAGCACCCTATCAATCCATGGTTACATACCAAGTGAAGCTGACCATCATGCAACAAGTCCTCGGCCTGTGTTGGTACTTACTCTCAATAGCTGTAGTGGTTTAGTGTCTACTGCTGTGGAGGTTCCCTCAAGTCCTTGGTACTATCACTGGCCACAGCATTATTAGGTTAGTCCCACATTGACTGTTGCAGCAGTGGTTCCCTTCATAACTCATTGCTGCCCAAGTGGGCCTGGTCACGGCCACCTGTCACCATTGAGATGGGAGCTCATGATCTTTGGTTCAAGGTCTTTCAATGAGATGACTGCAATATCAGGGAGGTCCTTGATTGAAAGACCATTATATAATCCATTCAGCTGTCATGCAGCCTGGACCACGATACTGAGGTTATATGGTTTGTCCATGACAAATCTGAAGTCTGATGACAGAGTCAGCGTGGGTCAATCCACTATGTGGATTGCCCCTTGCTTATGTGTGGTCCAAGATCTCAATCCAATCTGCTAGAGATCCTTGGTTGGCCCATCATGTTGGAAGGATGACTGCCAATGATCCTAGTCTCTACTTCCAATGGTCCATGGTATGTGAATCCTTGTGTCCATGGTTAGCCCAGGTCAAGGAGGTGAATCACCCTATTGACCTTGGGTGGGCTTGACAAGTGTGACACTATCCCCCTCTCATGATGTCCGGACCATAGGACCAGGATCAGTGACCCTTGGATCCTTGGGTTTACAAGGGTAACTGACATGGAAGTCCCAAAGTTCTGAAATTTTAGTGAAGTGCTCATAGGGTTCCTAAGTAAGTTCTTCAGGCTTATCATATCCTTCCCACTTGACTTGGTACTTGACCTTATTGCCTTTCTTTCTGGAGTTCAACACTTTTTCCACAACATATTCCTCAGGGTAAATGTCCCTGACCTATTCTAGGACTTCCAAGGGATCTAGGATCACTTAGGTGCCTAGCTGGTATGGTTCTATTAGAGAAACATGAAAGGTAGGATATATCTGCCATCAAGGGGGGAGTTCAAGTCAAACCATAGTAGGGGATACTACCTTGATGATCTTAAAGGGGCCCAACAACTTCTTGTCTAGTTTTTTCAAAGGTCTTTTGGTCTTGATGTTTCTTGTGTCAAGCATCACCAGTTGTCCTACTTTATACAAGGGTACCTTACTTCACTTCCTGTCCACAAACTTCTTCATCCTAGCCCAGGATTCCTGCAGGGTAGTGTAGAGTTCCTCATAGACCATTGTCATCTAGTGGGCCATGATTTCACTATGCAGATTGCACATAGTTTCATCAGGGGGATTATGTGCCACTGGGTGGATTCCATAGTTGGCATAGAAGGGAGAGCTGCCAGTGGAGGTTAACCTGGCATTATTTCATACAAATTCAGTAGTGGGGAGCAGAGTATCCCAGTTGTTTATTTTATAATTCACAAAGGCCTTAAGGTAGGCTTTGATATGCTGGTTGAGACATTTAGTCTGGCTATTAGTTTTGGGGTGGAATGACATTGACATTTAGGGTTTGATTCTAATATATTTAAGGAAATCTTGCCAAAGGTCCATGTTGAACCATAAGTCCTAATCCAATATGATACTAGTGGGTGCTCTGTGATGCTTCTAGATATCATAGGCAAAGACAGGGATGAGGTCTTGAGTCTTCTTGGTATTATCCTTGAGAGGTATGAAATATGCCATTTTGGTAAAGGTATTAACCACTACCTAGATTAAACTATGCCTATTGCTTAGGGGTAAGTCCATGATAAAGTCTATGGAGATAAGTCTCCATAGAGAGTATTCCAGTTTGATCAGGTGAAGGGGACCAAACAAGAAGTAATGTCTTGGTTTATTGCCTTGACACTCATAATAGGAGTGTATAAATTCAGTGACATTAGTTTCTAGGTTTTGCCACCACATATGCCATCTAATGAGCTCAATAGTCTTATCCATGCCCATGTGACCTATTACCTTGGTATTATGTTTAGATCACATGATATGCTTCTTGAATTCCACATTGTTAGGAATCCAAATGTGTCCTTTGACAAACAAAACACCATCCTAGTTATCAACATCCTTCCTAGGTATTACTAGGGCCCATTGGTATACCATGTCAATTAGTGCAGCTTCCTTAATAAGTCTAAAGAAATCTTCATTCCATTTAGGCTTGGGGATACTATAGAGTCTGGCTTTTATAAGGATTAACAGTGGGCCTTTTGAGTGAGAAAAGTGCTTTTTATTCAGAACCAAGATTATCAGCTGGTTCTTACCCCTCCCTTCCAGTTAGTATTCTTCATGTCATGAGAGCATGTTAGCTTTTCCATTTTAGGTACCTGGTCAGTAGTTAATGATGAAGTCAAAGGTAGAGAGCTGCTTAGCCTAGTGGGCTTGGTAGTGATTAAGGACCTTAGCCATCTAAAAGTAGGCTAAGTTGTTATGGTCCAAGAAGACTTTGATGTGATGGGTAGTACCTTCCAGGTAATGCCTCCACTACTAGAAACCATTAACTATTATAAGGAGCTCCTTGTCATGGATTTCATAGTTGATTTCTACAGGGGTTAGTTTCCTTGAGTGGAAGGCTACTAGATGCCATCGTCCATTATCTCCTCATTAAGACATGATTACTCCCAAGGCCTAATCTAAATAGTCTGCTTCTATCATGGTTTGGCTACTAGGGACAAAGTATACTAGGACAGGTGCCTCTGTGAAGGCCTTCTTAAGGGTATTAAAGCTTAGCTACATATGCTCTGTCTAGTACCATGACCTTTTATCTAACTTGGTGGAGTTAGTTAAGGGTTTAGTGACCTTGGAGAAGTTCTTGATGTAATGCCTATAGAAGTTTATGAAGCCATTGAACTACTATACCTCCTTGAGACAAGTAGGAGTTCTTCATGAGAGGATATAGTTGACCTTGTTAGGAGACATCTTGATTCCTTTGTTACTAATAATATAACCAAGGTACTTAAGTTCCTTAGCATCCCAAATATACTTTTAAGGGTTAATGGCCAGGTTATTCTCCTTAAGCCTCTAAAGGACTTAGAGAAGGATCCTATCATATTCCTCTTAAGTAGAGGCATAGATAAGAAGGTCATTGACATAAATGCAAAGTCCTTTGCCAATATCCTTAAATATCTTATTGACCATGGCCTAGAAGATTGTAGGGGCATTGGTTAATCCAAAAGGCATGACCATGAACTCAAAAAGTCCAAAACAGGTTTAGAAGGCTATTTTCCATTTATATCCCTTCTTCATCTAAACCAGGTTAAACCCTATTTTAAGGTCTATCTTCATAAAGATAATAGATCCTACTAGGACATCCTATAATTTAGTGATAAGAGAGAGTGGATATTGGTTCTTCACTATTTAGTCATTCACACCTTTGAAATCTACCATAGGTCTAAGATTCTTAGGGTCTTGGCTGACTGCTTTTTCCATGGAAGTGTCCTTGTTGATAAAGAAGATAGGCAAGGAGCATAGAGACTTGGAGTTTTGGATTTTCCCTTCTGCCATCATGTTATTGGTCCATTCACAAAGGATTCTTTTTTCTAGTCATAACATAGGGTATAGTAAGCCCCAAGAAAGCTACTGGTCTCCTATGATATTGATTACATAATCCCAGGGTCAATGATCTAAAAGTCTCCTTATTGCTTTAGGGCTTATAAGGGGAGCAAAGTCCTTGAACCTCTTAGGGATCTGTTGGACTAAGGAAGAGACACTAGTAAAGATCAATGACAAGATCTTGGCTTTGAATTCCTTCTTACCTAGCACTGCCATTGAGGTGTAGTTATGCTGGCAATGGACACTAGAGAAGGAGATTTTCCCAGTATCCACATCCCAAAGGTAGTCAGGCTAATACTTTTAAAGCTACCAATAGGATAAGATAATATCACATTCATCTTCAAGGGGGGATATCTCAAAGGAGATGTGGGAGAAATGGTCTTCCTAATGCCACAAGACCAATTGTCTTGTATGGAACTTGCCACTTATAGGATTAGTTATTACATTAAAGGCTTCTAGAGGTCTAGTATGTTTATATTTGACTTTAGGGATTAACCACTTGTCTGCCAAGGCCTTGCTCATAATAGGTCCTAAGGCCCCTATATCAAGGAGTACTTACACAGGTATCTCAAAGGCTCCATGGCACATAATTGTCATGGGTATAATCTTGCATTCCCCATGGACAGGTTCTTATATTGGAGTCTTAGCCTTCTTGGCTAGACAATCACTATCAGACTCCACAAGGGATCACTTCTTAGGAGCTATACTAGAAGAAATGACTCTACAGGGGAAGACTCTAGGTGTCATTGTCATCTAGTTCCCTCTTAAAAATCCAAACCTTTAGAGTCATCAGATAACTCTAGGATCTGGGGAAACATTTCAGGAAACTTGTTAGCTATAATAGTTGCACTGACCTTAGGTTTCTTGGTAGGTGGTGGTGCTTCATTATTAGTTTCTGCTTCCATGCCCTCAAACCTGGCCTTCTTGGTACCTATAGCCTTTGGTGGTCTTGGAATTTCCTTGCTATCTTATGACTTCCCACTATAGCACTCCAGAGTGTCATGTCCCTATTGCCCATAGTGGTGGCAGGCTTGGTCCCTTCTATGTTTCTTGATGTCAGCCCTGTCCACACTGGTGATAGCTTCCTTATAGGAGTTCTAGTGCTTCTTGTGGTTGGAGGCCAGCTTGGGCTTTTCCTCCTTCTTTCCATGCTTGTGCTTCTTGTCCTTCTTAGGTTTCTCTACAGTAGGCTTGTCAGAGTAGGAGCTGGGTTTGTTATCCTTCTTTTTGTCCTTCTTCAAGCGCTCCTTAGAACTTAAAGTGGACCCTTCTTTTCCCTATTGATTTCCTTGGAGAATGGCATAGTCCTTCATTTTTTCTTCATGAAGGAGGCCTATAGAGATGACTACTTTGAAGAAGTCTATGTCATCAGCTAGGATCCTATTAGTACATAAGTACATGAGGTCTAAGATAGCTTTAGGGATTACATTTTTGATGATTCCCTAGAACACTATACCACTTGCATCCACAAAGTGATTTAACTTCTAGATCTTAGTGATATACTTATTGATGTCCTTGTTGTACTTCAATGCCTACATAGTAGCTATGTCCCTAAGCTTACATGATAGGTCATGGAACCATTCCTTCATGGTAGTTTGGTAACTGTTCCAAGTATTAGCAAAGCCTAGTTTCTCAATCTACCAGGCTCTCTTCTAATGCCATTCAAGTGTGGTTTTCTTGGTATATGATCCTACCTAGTTGATGAGGGAAAGGTCTATTTGAAAACTATCTTCATGGAATTTGACATATTCCTTGATGGATCACCACTAGGTTTCAAACTCTGCTTTATCCTTTCTGTCAAACCAATTAGGCTTGGTAATAGTGGCAGAGTTGAGGTTTGATGGTCATTGCCCGATGGCTCTCATGGCACATGTGATTTCACAGTTAGTTTGTTATATGCCATGGACCAGGTCAATCAGGAGGGCTGAATTGTTAGGAGGTGTCGGCCTGCCAGGGGGTGGTATACCTAGGGGCCTAGGTGGGCCGCTTGGGGGAACTCTTGGGGGACCTAGGGGCCCAGGTGGTGGTCCTGGAGGCAGGCTTTGACTGGACCTTTGGGAATGGTCACTGTCATGGCTATCATTTCTGTTGGAGGAGGGTAGGGAGGTGTTTATCTATACATGCCTTCATGGGGGAGGCATTCCTCTATTACCACCTTGCATATATGCATTAGAATGTTATAAGCTGTTAATCTGACATTGCATGTGTGCTGAACTTTCCTGGGTTGACCTTCTGCCAAGATTATGATTGGTCAGGGGGTCTTCCTTAGATTCAAAGGGATCATGCCAGGAGGAGGTAGATTTCTTTAGCAATGGTTGTGTTGATCATTGCAAGGGTTTCTTAGAGGCGGTTTTCTAAGAATGTTCAATGGCTTGCTAGATAACTGCCTTGGGGTTATACTTGCCTATGCATTTGGCCATGTGAATATCCTTGAGGAGGCTTCTAGAGTAGCCTTTAAGCATCTCAATCATCTTAGCATCCTTAGGAGTTAGTAGGGCTCCTGCATGGGTGTTTGACATTAGGCTGTCTAGCTGGACTTGTGTCTTGTTTGCCTAGGTTCCAACCTAGCTATAGCCTTGTTGTTGTTAAAGGAGGGTATCCTGTTGCTTGGCCAGTCATTCATTTTATAGTCAGAGGAGCTCATTGAGTCAAATGGCTTCCAAGGCTTGTTCCTGTGCCTTTTCTTCTGCTGCATGAATTCTTTGGTCCTAAGCGATTTTCTATTGGCAGAGGTCCTTGGTGTCCTTACACAGATTTTCAGTTCTGGCTAGGACAACTCCAAGGGCCTTTTCATGATTAGTGGAGATGGTGGCAAACTATGACAGCTTCTCATTGACCTCCATCCCAAAGTTCTGATAGGAGAGCATGAGATCCTTTCATGTATAGTCAAGGATCTCCAGGTTGCTTTTGACGGCCTGGACCATGTGTCAGTAGTCACTCACTAGGTTCATGAAACCAGTGGTTACTTCTTTGAGCTAGTTAGGGTCATTTTTGGTGTCATGGACATACATGTATAATTCTTGGTATGTACTGGCGATTTGTTGATGGATCATGACAAGCCAGTTTAGGGGATTGACAATGGTTTTGGATCCCATGGGGAGCTTTAGATGCTTGCTGATTGCTCCAGTGCTCATTGTAGGTGGTTCCTAGACCATGAGGTCAGTAATAGGTTCAGCCACTGGTTCCTTTCCCTAAAGGACAGCCACATAAGATCCTTTGGTCACCATGGTGAGTTTTGGTGAAAAGATTTCATAGTCATGTGCTGACATAGAAAGATTATCTATGACACCAGTGCCACACCTAGGTGAGAAGTAAGGTGGAGTGGGGATGACAATAACAAGGTGTATAAATACTGCAAAATGAAACTATAGAGCTATAATAATGATCCGGACAGTGTTAGACAATCAGATTGTTCAGGGAGATGGAATGATCAAACAGGGGATGATACATGATGCCTTTGTAATTGCAAGTCAACTGAAGAAGAGGGTGGTTACTTGTCACTAGTCACATCCAAACCACCACAAAGCTCCTTGTAGTAATCAGGGACAGGATCACCAAGTGTAGTGCACAAGAGCAAGTCAACAAGGTCACTATCTTAGAAGGTATGATGAAGAATTGATGAACAAATAACAAGGGTTCCACAAGGATAGAATTCCCCTTAGCTTCACTGAAGTTTAGCTAATAATCTTTCTAAGGTCAGTTTCCAAAAAGGACTATAGAGCTTCTTCTCCCTCTGAGGGTTTAGTGCTTCCTTTATCCTTTTTATAGGAGGCTATGTACTAGATACAACATTCCCTTGATCTGTCCTACCTGCCTATTGGTCCCAAAGATCCTTTAGCTGCCTGTTGCAAGCACCCTATCAATCCATGGTTACATACCAAGTGAAGCTGACCATTATGCAACAAGTCCTTGGCCTGTGTTGGTACTTACTCTCAACAGCTATAGTGGTTTAGTGTCCACTGCTATGGAGGTTCCCTTAAGTCCTTGGTACTATCACTGGCCATAGCATTGTTAGGTTGGTCCCACATTGACTGTTGTAGCAGTGGTTCCCTTCATGACTCATTGCTGCCCAAGTGGGCCTGGTCATGGCCACCTGTCACCATTGAGATGGGAGCTCATGATCTTTGGTTCAAGGTCTTTCAATGAGATGACTACAATATCAGGGAGGTCCTTGATTGAAAAACCATTGTATGATCCGTTCAGCTGTCATGCAGCCTGGACCACAATACTAAGGTTATGTGGTTCATCCATGACAAATCTGAAGTCTGATGACAGAGTCAGCATGGGTCGATCCACTATGTGGATTGCCCCTTGCTTGTGTATGGTCCAAGATCTCAATCCAATCTGCTAGAGATCCTTGGTTGGCCCATCATGTTAGAAGGATGACTGCCAATGATCCTAGTCTCTACTTCCAATGGTCCATGGTGTGTGAATCCTCGTGTCCATGGTCAGCCCAGGTCAAGGAGGTGAATCACCCTGTTGACCTTGGGTGGGCTTGACAAGTGTGACAACTAACCAGGACCAGCGAGTAGCGAAAATACCACTCGGAGAAAGTTACTTGTCCGTAACGCTGGGCTCAGAATGATGCAAAGCGGGCTTCCAGTGTGCAAAGGGCTTAATTGCGCGCCATCAACCTTCGCCTGGGGTGATCTTGGCGAGCTTGTGTTTTGGTCCCCAAAACGGCCGTCTCAGGGCCGGCTCTAGCGCCGGCTTTGGCTGCTTCTCTGCTTCGGCTATCGTCGAAAGTTGCTGGGGGGTCCATTATTAACGAGATAAAGACACGATAATGACCCAGGCTTCAAGATATTATAATGTAGAAATTTCAGGACAAATCTGCTATTTCCATAATTCACTGGTATTCCCATAAACTTCCTTGGTTAAATTACTTAACACTAGCATTAAATTATTCCTATGATGTGAGATGTTTGTGTGGTGGAATTATTATCGTTCTTATTCTATAACGTGAATTACAAGCGAGCGGTCAATCCAAGCGAGTGGTCAGTGTCACCACCTCAATTGAACTGTCATGTGACATACCAACACCACAAAAGAAACAATCAATGAAAATTACTCAAAATCCAGTTCCTCATCCATTTTCACATCCTCCTGACACATACAAGAGTTATGTCCTGTTTTGCCACAGTTGCTACAGTGCTATGAACCTGCTGCGTTGCTCCTCATATGACCACCCCCCAACCACTTTTCCTCCTCTAGCCAGGCATGTACATCCCTTTCTGCTAGAATATCGCTTGCATCCTGTATAGTCAATGGTCCCCCTGCCTGGATATGACTTTTTTTAGCCCTATGGCATTTGCTTAAGGCTGCATTTGCCTCCTCAAGCTCTCACATGTGAGCCTTCATCAACACCATCTCATGCATAACCTTTGTTGTATCCTTTATAATTTGGTCAAGGGCCTTGAGAATTGGGATTGGTAAGCTGCCTTGATGCCTGGTAATGTGATCCTTGATGTGTGTTGACTGTAGAGAGGCTTTGGTGGAATTCTGTGGTGTCTTAGAGACCTAACTATTGTATGAGGCCTTAGGGGGGCTAGTAGGTATTGGCATATAAAGCTTGATATCTAGCTGGGAAATCACCTTCTCTGGGTTGAATGGGACAAGACCTACACCTTGGAAGCCCCCTTAAATGTTCTTAGGTTTAAATGTTGCTTGAAATATGTTATAGAAGGCAAGAAAGAAGTCAGGCTTGGTAATGTGGTGAATGTAGTTGTGTATTAACTTCTTGATTTCCTTACCATATGACTACTTTAACACACTAAAGCACCTGACATCAAGTGGCTGAAGTAGATGAGATGAGTGTGGAGGCATGCAAAGTGTGATGATGTTGTTTTCTTTATAGTAGTCCTTGAATTTGGCTGAGTGGTGGCTCTTATGCCTGTCGAGGATCAGAAGTTGCTTTCCACCTATCGTATGATGGTGGGAGTGCTGGTCAAAGTGTTTGATCTAGTTAAGACCAATCTGGTTATTTGTCCAACTAGTTTCTGAGAGATCAATGGTCCAATCAGGTGGGAAAGGGCTATTGTGATATCAACTTTTGAGGTGGATTTTGCCTGCAACCACCATGTATGGAGGGATGGTATCACCACCTGACTGTATGGCCTGGATCATAGTAGCCTATTCCTGATTACCAGGTTGGATCTTCTTGACCCTCCCATGGCCTTTGGACGAGGTAATAACCAGCGTTGGCAAGATCTGGCCTATCATGAACCTAGTCTTGTCAAAGTTCTAGATATCTAACTTGATGATCCTATGTTTCATAATTGTGTTATGAACAAGGTCAAACCATGTGCTAATTATCTCTGGATCTTTGCATTTAGCTCTCTGGTAGTCATATGGACGTGTCCAACGTGTCCGGAGCTCTGGTTGTTGTTGTATGAAGTTTGAAGCCCAGTGTTTTCTGACACGTGACGCGCTATGCGTCACGTGTAGCAAGTTGGCCATATCTTCCAACATATTGTATCCTGGCGAAAATCCTTGCTCGTACAGGTCAAGAACCCTTTGTATGATGACCTGCTCTTCAAGGGGGTTGAGATTCTGAGAGTTGGCAATGGTATCTGCTCGAGGGCGAATTCCCTTTTGTTGTCACAGAAGCGTCGTACGAGATACTGAATAGCGTTCTGCAGCTGCGTAGAGATTAAGGTTCTTGTTGCGTTCCATAGCTTGAAGGGCAAGTTGCACCTGTACTTCATTTCGTTTGGCTGGCATTTTTGGTTCTTTTGTAGTGTTGGTATGTCGTACGACAGTTCAATTGGGGTGGTGACACTGACCACTCGCTTGGATTGACCGCTCGCTTGTGATTCACGTTAGTTATTATTGAAATATAATGTCAGACTCTTTTTCCTTTACTTGTATAAGCCTGCACGGGATTGATGATGCTTACTGCCTACATTAGGCTATCAAGCTAGGCATAGCGACTGAAGTTGCCACTGATAGTACCGCCATTTTCTTTATAGATCAATCGTATTACTTGATCAAGCAGCAAACATCAATAAGCTCAGCATAGATCAAAGCCCATTATATCAAGCTGTTACGAGAGGTTTATACCGTGTCGCGGAATACGTTCGAAAATCTCTCTTGGTAAGTAGGAAGAGTTCCAAACTTAGCATTGACCTTTTATACCTCCTCTCGTAACTGTGATTCTTGGATGGGACCCACGATCCGATATCATCTTCAACCTAGTCAACAGAGTCACTAATACTCCGTCCTCGGTTCCCTGTCATTGTACCTTCGTGCTCTTGCTGGGACTTTCTGAATTCCCTCGCTGCAAACTGTGGAGCTAAATCATCCGTTGGGGAAGTCTCGCCGTCTTCTTGGTAGAGCTTGATATCACAACCTAACGCCCATGACAAGAACAAACCCCACGGGACATCATCCCCGCTCCCCTCAGTCGGCGAGATGTGGGATCCTTGGAGTGCAAAAGAAACGACGGTCTTGGAGGTCGAAAGCAATAAGGTGACATCCACGACTCGAATTGAGCGTCGCGTAAAGGTAGTGAGTCGAACCTACGGAGAGCATGGGACTGGTTAGGGACTAGGAAACGGATAATCTAGTTGACAGCAACAGACCTCAATATTATCATCAGAGCAGAGCTGAGGTGACTAGTAATCATCATAAAGGAGCCTATGTATAAGCATCATTCCGCAAACTAACTCGCTTTGTAAAATGCCTGAGGGCATTTTATGTTGTGATGGAGTTGGATGTGAGCGTCCTGGTGACTCGGTGGGAATTGTTGACCAATCAGCATTTAAGCAGCCACAAATATGGTTGAACTGATCGACGATGATGGCAGCCGCTTCCCAAGCTCGATGGGGGTCGGTGTCATCCTCGATCAAGGTGCGCTCATAGCGGTCTTCCCGCCGAAGTCTACCAAAACGATGCCCGTGGTTAATCGGAGCAGCTGTACTGGAGATAGGATATCTGTGGCTTACGGACGGGGTTTCCATTCTCCTGTTAAAGTTTCGCACACCTCTTTAAAAACCCCCGCTAATTCCCATGGATGAAGTCTAGTTTGGAGAGGTTGGAATTGACCGTCAAGTCGCTTGGCGACAGATTGCATGAACCTAACGCCTCTCTAAAGCTTCAAACTGTCGAGATTGGACTCAGCTCTCGGCCGAATTGACGGAGTACTGGATGCTAGAAGCTGGAGTCCAGGGACGGCGTCATCGAAGTCGGCCAGGTTGACAAGTTCTGAGGGCGATGCAGGGAGAAAGTCTTGTTGAAGAAAATAAATCAGTCGATGAAATGCAATCGCACGCAGCGATTAGGTACCGGGACCCATTTCGCGGTGCGGCAGGTCGCCGCTGATGATGCTGCTAAGGCTGGGTGGTCAAGCCGAGAGACACAAGGTGCGACGGCGACGTTTACGTGTTGTTGACGCGACATGCGGAGGATAAAGCCGCCCAGTGACACGGGCGATAAGCGCCAAGATAAGCGATAAGTGACCCCGCAAAACCCCGCGGAAGATACCAGCACAAACAACCCCGATTGATTCAATCCCCGCATTTAAGAGATAGATCCGAGAGAATGTGTGAAAGCGGCAACGAAACACAAGACACAATGCAACGCAACGCTCTGGTCACTGAAGCTATTGCAGCTTTGTACCAGCAGGTGCAACAGCTCTGCCGAAGGATGCAAGACTAATTCACATTGACACACCGCCATTCTCAGCATCCACAGCAACGGTGAAGGCGACACTACACCTCCGAGCTCTACATGTCCCTGGCCACAGCGGTAGCGCCCAGCGAGATGAATCCTTGCTCGAACAGCTCAAAATCGCTTGCGCTGTCGATGACACCAGTCTAGCCACCGCTCAGAATATTCTCTGGCTAGCCCCCGTGAGCCAAAGTCAATTCCCCCTACTTTCAGCGACGCCACAGACACCCCACGGGACTGAGAATGCCGCGCCACGACCCAAACAACTCGATCCGGAGCCTCAGCCTGAGCCTACTACAGCGACTCCTCCTCCACATGATCTCTTTCGCGAAATGGTTTCAAATATCCACTATCGCCAGCCAACCACAAAACCTGACAATATAGAGACTTACACTTTTAGCTATGCCCTCGGTCCTTTTGGACAACCATGGCTTAAATACCGCCGGATGGACGATGGTCTCAGTCCACAAATGACCCCCCAAAACTCAAACTTGGACCTGGTCCCACCGGTCTGCGTCGCGGTCTTCGTCTATTCCAAAAGCATATTGATATGGCGCCGGGACTTAGTCATTCGCCCAGCAAGTAGGCTGCTCCCTTGCTCTACATTACCATTGTGAAGTTCTCATTGATCAAAAAGTGTCGACAATATTCCTCGTCCCCATCAACCCCCCATTTGCACTGATGCCCCCTCCTTCTATAATCCCAATCAATTTGACAATCTCGACACACCCCTTACAGCACGCTATCGCCAGCACACCGGCCCGCCTAATCTGGCAGCGACAGGAGCCGGCGGAAGCCAGTCTATCCAACGCCAATACACATTTGGGCCCGGCCGTCGCCCCAAGCAACCCCACAATGGGTCGTTCAATGCCAGGATTGACGGGTATATAGAGCGCCCGGTGGTTTCTGCTTCCGGACGGCTTGCAACATTAGTCTGGGTCATCCACGAGGTTAAGCAGCAGAAAAGAGGGCCAGCAGGTCCACAGCTTAGGCGTCAAGAGGCATGTGAATATGCAGCTTGGGCGTATGAGACTAGGGACGAGCTCCGGCGTGAATTGGAGAGAACCCAGTATGTCTCATCACTTTCTTTCCTCCAAAGTCTTCAGAGGCAATAAAGTAGCTCACATCACTTATAGCCTACCAGTTTGGCTCCTACAGTTATCTCTCGATAAGACAGAGTTTTGGTTTCAGCTAGCTCGCGTAACTACGGAGTGGCTCGATTACATTGGCGATTACACATCTCTGGTTATACCTAATCACAATGGTATTACCCATAAAGCGGTCCCTCCATTCAACCTTGACAGCTTCTTATATATATATGAGTATAGCCCATTTGACGTTTACGACCGACTACATTTGATGACAGTTTCCGTCGCTATTGTTACCTTGGTTACTTACAATATGAGACGTGCCGAGGGCATAGAATAAGTAGCTAAATCAAGGGCTTGATCAACTTAACAATTTAGGGCGCAACACTGATTAAAGAAGTGACTCCCCAAAGTGTAGTTTGGGCATGTCATATGACGGCTAAGAGGTGAGGTTTGGTGTCTTGTTCGTTGTTTTAGCTGCAAGTGATGCCACATTTGCTAGTGTGGAGTATAAATACCCATTATTTACAGCACCATGAAGCGTGAGGATTCTTGTTCCTTACATAAGCAATTACATTCTCTTGTGTCCCATAACTTTACAAGTCCTTGGTGACAGCAATCTATTTGACAGGGTATAATGCCCTCTTTTAAGATACTTGCCTTTAAAGATCAATCTTCCTAACAACCCCAACCATAGAGCATCCCGCTCTACGATCTGTCATCCAACACTAGATACTTGGTACCTAGTACATAGATTATAACAAATACTGGTTAGAGAACTCTAGAGAGGCTAATATAACCATAAATACACCTTTAATAGATTCGGCTACATTAAACCTCAGAACGCTATTTAAAGTAAAAGTGTTCCCTTACATAGATAGACATGAGCGTTTAGAGTAAGTTGGATTTAAATTATAGACTCCACCCAAGAATGGGTGCTGTACTTGGATTCCGGTTAGAGTTGAAGAATAAGGGACAATACTGTCTTCCACTTAATGAATACAGTGCTGTTCCTATGCCCCATGCCTGTATAGGTGACGCGTGCTAACAGGTGGCCTCGCGCTAGGAAGCTATGAGAGGCCGAGAATTTGCGCCCGGAAGATAGGCCAATATGTCTCCTCGGCCCACCGACATAGATATCTTATTGCAGCAAGAAGACAGTACACGTCTAGAGGCTCCTGCGTGCGGCCCATAGGAATGGAACTGAGAAGAGCCTGGGCATCAAGAAGCAGCGTCAGTAGCGGTGCAGGGTTTGTGTGAGGATAGGGATAGCGTACGGGTCGATTGTCACGGAGGCCACTGCGGCAAGTTACCACGAAGTTCCATTCGTGACCTTGTACAATAATTCCTGGGAGCCACTCGGCCACACTTGGAGTCGTTTTTGGTCGCGCGTCTGCCGCCACAGTTGCCATTGGAATCGCGCATGTTGCAGCCTTCACTGCGGTGCCAGTAGCGTCTAGAGCCACACTCTGATCAACAACGGTGGGCGTCATAGCCTCTGCCGCCTTCGCAAGCATTCGCAACTGCGAGCTCTGCCATACGCCCATCTGCAGCTGCGCAGTGTCACCATCGATCATGGACCGCTTTGTCTCGATTGACACGGCAATTGGTGTGCGCCGCAGAGCTTCATGTTGGGTATGATTGACGTGGTCGCCGATGCGCAAGCGGGACTCGATGGCGACAATATCTGCACCACTGGGGTCGATGTGGTCTGGATTGATGGTCAAACAGAAGTCAACCATCCGGCTTGGAGCGTTTCTGGGCGAATATGCTGCGGCAATTTTTGCAGTAGGACTGGGGCAGCCATCAGCCAGACGATTGTGTGATGCGGGTGAACGGTTGCCAAGAAACACAGGATCCCCTGCCTGCGTCACAAAACTCACCAGTATATAACGTCAACCAGACTCGGTGTACCGCCGGGACGAACAACGGCCGCGAGCAGTGGATGATGGACCTCGACGTTCCAAGATGCCTCATCGTGCATTTTCCGCTCGCAGACACCCGCCTTTGCAATGACGGCAAGGACTTGAGGATAGGTCATTGATGATTCGGCAGTTGGACTGAACCAACGTTCGTCGATAAACGTTCGGTCGGCTTCGTTGGTCACAAAGATGTCCTGTCTTGCGCAAAGCAACGGGGTCAGCGTGGAGGCTGGGAGACGGAGCGGCGGAATGGAACAAGAAAACACCACTGCAACACACCCTGTGAGACGCGGGAATCACCCCCTGGCCACGTGCCAGGCTCTGTAGATTCTTGACTACCTCGACCAAACTGGGGGGAAGATTGACAGCGCGGAAGTTGGTACAATCGAAGCCGTCTTCTAGCAACTGCATGCGGGCAAGCTGCTTGCGAGGTGAAGAGGCTCGAGACGCCTGGGAGCCCGACGCCGCCTCAGATGCAGCGCGCCCGCTCGCCCACGACGCCGTGTCGTTGTCAGAGGCGAGCGACGGTGTCTTGCGGCCGCCGAGCTCAATACGGGTCGGTCTTGGTGTTGCGTCGACATCAGCGGCGCGATAGTCGTCGGGGTCTGTGTCGAAGTCGCGGCGTTGACGCTTTGTCGGTGTGTGCGACATTGCGGGGCCGTAGCCGCAATCGACGTTGTGTTTATGGTCGCGGTCGCGGTCGTCGTGGCAGTCGCGGTCGCTGGGCGATAGGGAGGGGTTGGTCGTCAGGTTTGGTGATGGGAGGATAGTCGTGGTCGCCGTCGTCTTCGTCGTCGTCGTTGTCGTCTGGCGGCGCCGCTTTCGAGACGAATAAGTCGGCCGTTGAGACGCCGGGTCGGATGTGCCGTAGTCGATGGACTCGAGCCACTTAGCAATGAAGGGCTGCTCGGGAGGCATTGGGAATTTGAGGCAGGTCGCGCGCAACACTTTGCTTGCTGTGCCGACTTTGTGGTGGAACAATTGGCAGAATTGGGGTCAGCTTTCGTCCATTGGCCAAGTACCAGCGGCTAGCGCGAGGATGCGGGGACACCCCACATCGCGCACAGCCAGTTAGTCACTTCCAACGTCACAACAAACACTTGCACATGCCCCGCGCTCATCACGGCCATAGTACCCCGTGCCTGACAAAACGCCTGATCTCTGTGTTCCAATCTCGCCAACCAATACAAACATACCAATAATACAAATCAGCCTTACTAGACCCCATTACTCATCTCTTGCGACATAACCACCATGTTTCGTTGCTGGGCATCAAGGTGCAAGCGTTTCACTCCTCAGCCCGCCGGTTTGCAGATAGCGCAGGTAAGATGCTGGCTGCACACGATTCTTCCATGTTGATGCTACTAACCAGGAGTTAGGTACGCTATCCGCATTGATCGTGATCAAGCATTTTCAATTCGAAACATAGCTCAATAGAGCGGCTTGTTTATTATCGACCCGGGATCGCACGCCTTTGACATAAACGAGAGTATCCTACGGCGAGCCATCCTCCTCGCCACGGACACGCAGTCCCTCACGACGGAGGATCACCAAGCCGAGAGCTAACTGGCCGTGATTAGCCGGGTATACCAGTGTCTTCGGGGGCTCCAGAAACTGCCCAGTTAAACCGACACGAGGTTGGTAGAAGACATCTTAAGTCTACTAGTCCTATTATTGAGTTGGTCTCCACAAAGACCAAAATCCATGAACATGCGAGCTGGGTTCGAGATGTAATATTGCCTGATGGGAAATTATCGCAGAAGCGCAACAAAGAATGTTTAAGAAGAGAAACCCCTCCGACCGGCGTGCACCCCTGTTGCCGGTTCTCTCACAACCCCCTCTTCCCCTTCGGTATTCTCGCCAGCCAATACAGGCCCATGGCCGCCACAATGTTGAAAGCGATGTAAACCCAAATAATGCCAAAATTGCGCCATCTGTGTCCATAGTCAGAGCCGACCGCTGCCAAAAACACATTCGTGTCCTTAATCTTGCAGTAGCTGCAGTCACTTGTCACGTCCGGGTCTAGCAGGTACCCGCCGACCGTTGCGATGTGCTCTGCCATGTACTCGCCACATGTCTGCCCTTCCGGTGGGTTGAGGACGGTGTACTCGTTGCTCGCGCACGTAACATCGACGTTGGCCAGACCTGTCGACAAAACAGCCGAGACAAAGTACGACAGCGGCGAGGCCCGGTAGAGAAAAACCCAAAAACCCGGCATCTGGCTCGGTGTCGCCATCACGCCGCAAAAGAAGAATATGAAGACGAAGAGAAAGTTGGCGACATTGCCGCCCATCTCGGCCGAGTCAGCGAATGAGATGCACATGTGGCTAAAGGTGGAGACCCAAAGCATGAGCTGCCAGAACAGCAGCCACATCAATACACCCCTCTCCGTACCTTGACCAGCCGCATCGGCGTTCTTATAAAATCCGACGGGGTAGTAAATGAGCACCCACGCGAACAGAGAGGCGATAGTGGCCCAGGGCAGTTCGGCGACGATCTGGCTGAGAATGAAGACCTTCCACGAGTATGTCTTGGCAGGCCGTTCGCGAACCTCATACATGGACCGCTGTGTGACGAAGTTTGGCAGCTGCTGGTCGATCAGCTGTCCTACGATGCTCATGAGCTCGAATATCGCAAACATCTGGTTTTGTAGCCCTCGTATGCTCAAGGGCGCGTCGAGGAACACCGCGCCGATGAACAAGTTGGCCGCAATGACTAAGCCGAGCTTAGAATAGATGTAAGAGGGTGTCCGCCAAGACTGCTGAAACACACGCTCCGTGACGAGGACGAATTGCTGCCTAAACGATGCGGCAAACTCCTGGTGCGTCTCGGGGCTGTTTTGCTCGGAGTGAACCGCGTCTTCGGACCTCAGACGCGTCAATTCGGCTTGCACGCTGCTGTATTCCGGGCTCTGGCGCCACACTTGATGCCAATCGGCCTTTGGGGCACTGCCAGGTGCTGCTCCGATAACCTCGAGCATCCATTCGGCGGGGTTGGTGCCGGGCGGGCAGGGTGCTGCACCGTTTCTTTCGAAGTATCTAGTGAGCGTTTCGTGGTTATTGCCGGTGCCGCCTGTTATGGAACCACGGTTAGTGGTTTGCTGCTGCCGCTGGCAAGGGGTCATCACTCACCAAAGTACACTGTCTTTCCTCCCTCGGCGAGCAAGAGCAGCTGGTCGAATCGCTCAAACAACACCGCGGAAGGCTGATGGATGGTACAGAGGATAGACTGCCCAGCTTTGGAGAGCTTCTCGAGCAGGTCTAAAACCGCCCAGCTGGTCTGCGAGTCGAGTCCAGATGTAGGTTCGTCAACAAAGAGAAGGAGTGGCGGCTTGGCGGCTAGCTCAACGGCGATTGTTAAACGTTTCCGCTGTTCTACGTTCAGACCCTCGCCTAGCACACCAACAACGGCATTGGCATAATCTTGCATGTTGAGAAGCCGGATAACCTCTTCCACGTATGCAAGCTTCTCCGCCTTGGGGACGCTCGCCGGCTGCCGCAGCAGAGCAGAAAAGCTCAGGGCCTGCCAAAAGTCAGTTAGTCCACCTGCCCAGGGTCCGGGAAAGGTGCTACACTCACCTCACGGACAGTGCTTGTCTCAAGATGGAGATCTTGTTGTTGAGCGTAACCGGTTTTGCGCTGAAAGCTTTTATCCCGAAGTTTGCCGTCAACGAGTATGTCGCCCGTGAGAATTCCCACACCCGCGCGGCGGTCAGCCAAGCAATCCAAAAGCGTAGTCTTCCCAGCCCCCGATACACCCATTAAAGCTGTCAGGGTGCCGGGCTTGATCCAGCCATCGACACTGTCAAGGATCCGCCGCGTTTCCCTCTTGATCTTGATGTCGTAGCACACATTACTCCAATGGAATATGCTTGTCGACCCCTTGAAGGCGCCCTCTGGACTCAATTCATATCTGTCCGGTTTCTCGAGGACGGTCGGGACAGAGCCAAGAAGTGGCCCCTCGGCGTCATTGGCGCTTCTTGCGAACCTGGGGATGAAGCCCCGACGAAAAACGAGGACTTCGCCCTTGGACTTCTTGGCTGTGATGTACTCGGTCCCGATGAGATATACCAGGTGATTGAAGATGACCATGGCGAGGAGTACCCCGACATTCCGCCACTTGTGGCTGTGATAATAGCGGTACGTGGAATTGATGTAGGCATCCCCATTGACAAAGGGTTGGCCAATGACAGCTCCTATTACATCGCAGGCCGCATTGCTTGAATTCGGGTCCGCATAGAAGGGAACATGCGAAGAGCAGGCAAAATCGCGTCCATGGAACTCGTTTACCATGAGGGACTCGTACCCATATGCGACAGGGTTGAGGTATACGATCCACCGGCACCATGGGAGCATGTAATCCATTGGGAGGATGAAGCCGGTGAAGATGAGGAGGGCCAGAAGTAAAACAGTGGCGGGGACCATGGCCTGGGATTCCGTCCGTGATAATGAACCACTAGATGTGTCAGACGGCTCATCCCGCGTATGGGAAAAGCAACTCACATGAACCTGAAGATTCCTGACATGGCCAAGATGACGAGAAACATCACCAGCAAATAGAAAAAGAAATTCCCAGCGGCCCGGTTGAGATTGGTCATGAAGTAGAACACCAAGTTGAATGAAACAGCGCCGGCTACCTTCACGGGTAAATCGACCAGGACAGAGGCATATGATTCAGCTGATGGGCGATGGAATGCGTAGCGTGCGTGTTTTTCCACGATGGGCCGCTGAGCGTAGAGCGTCATCAGCTCAAGGATAGAGGCGAAGGCGTTGAACAAAATAGCCATGAAAAGGACAACCGAGCGGCCATAAAATGAAGCCGTGTCCTCTTTCAGGTTGTAGAACAGAGAAGACATGATGAGTCCGAGGACCGTATTTCCGCCCATGATCCCGACCGTCGGCCAAGGGTCTGCTTTGAATCGTGCTATCCCACGCCACATGCACAGCCGGACCTGCTGTGGGTACGTCAAGGCATAAGGTGAACGGAGACGTTGGCCCCGTGATTGGTATGCTTTCTTCAGCTGCCGGTAAGTTCCGGCGGAAGGACCGCCGATCGGGTGCTGTGCCTTGTAGTCCTCCATCTCGGCCTGCAAAGCTCTGTATTCGGAGCTGTTTTTCCAAGCGGCAGCAAACTCATCGGGTGATCTCGGGGGGGTACAGCCGGGTTGGGCGATTCGCTCTGCCGGGAAAGTCATCGACGTAAGGAAGTCGGGGGTTGTTTGACGCGGCGGGCACTCGAAGCCGAGGTTGATGAAGTACTCCTTTGCTTTGGACGCGGCGCCGAAGTAGATCTGCCTGCTCTCGTAGAGAACCGTGGCCTTGTCGAACAAGTCGTAAGCGGTCTGGGGTGCTTGGTAGATGGATACAGCACATGTCTGGTCAAATAAGTCGGACTGGAGCCTCAAGGTTTTGCAGAATTCGACTGCGTTGGCAGCGTCGAGGCCACGCGTGGAACTGGAGGGCCAGTGTAAGCTTGTGTCGACTCGGGGTAAGCGACCAGAGAGGTACTCACTTGTCCCAACATTGGAAGGGGGCATTGGAGAGAGTGGCCTCGGCAATCGTCACACGTTTGCGCTCCCCGCCAGAGACGCCTCGAACGAAGTCGTTCCCCACCTTGGTATTGACAGTGTGGCTGATCCCGTATATGGCCATGATAACATCGCGGAGGTGATCGGAGTACCTTGGAAGGTTAGCGCAGGCCTGCGGAAAATGAGGGGCCAGGCAGTGCACTCACTGGTCCCGAGAAATGTTGTGAGGAGGCTCCCTCGGACATCGCGCTCGTGCGGCGAAGGTTAGAGTCTCGCCAACCGTCAACATGGGAAAATGGACGTCGACTTCGGCCGTGTAGATGACATCGCCCCGATGATGGCTATGCATCTCCTCGCCGGACATGCCATTGTAATTGAAATAAGAACCCTCCCCAACATAGACACCGTTGGTGTCACCCGAGAGGCTCTTCAAGAAGGTTGTGCACCCAGATCCGGGAGGGCCCAGAACGACGCACATTTCGCCGGGACGGATGAGGCCATCAAACTGGCGCAAGATTTCGATGCGCGTCTGGCCTGCGGTGCTGCGGAAGAGTCGGCGGGCCATGGACGGCAGTGCCAACCAGACGTTGGCAACATCTTTCTGGAAGTCGGTTGGGGTGCCGAAGCCGAAGACGCTGAGGTTCTGGAAGCAGAGCCCAACCTGGCGAAAGCCCTGACCGGTGTCTCTGGCAGCTTTGGCAATGTTCTTTGCCCAAGCTCTCGCGCTGAACTTGTCACTGTGTGGGTTGAGAGGAGAATCTGGGTCGTTACTTCCGAAGATGTGTTGCGCGCTAAGGTTCTCGGTCCCGTGGTTATCAAGGGAATCTCGCGTGTACTCGCGTGCTAGCTCCCGCACAGCCGAATGGCGCGTCTCCATCGAATTTGGGTCTTTCGGGCCATCCTGGCCTTCGTCGACGCCTTTCATCTCTGGTGTTTCTCGTCCGTGGGGCGGAGGTTTCTCTGTTGTCATTGATGAGCCGAGAGCCCCTAATAACTGCTTCAACTGAGTAACAAGCAAGAGCGAGCAATGTGACGGCAGAGAAAATGACTTCTGGTGAGAGCAGACTGAGCTATCAGACAAACGTGGGGATAAGTCTACCTATGTCTTTGGGAGGGTTATATGGCGAGGCAGATTACCAAGGACGGCATGCAAGGCCCCAATGGTGATCTCGGGGGTCTGTGGGAGCCGGACCATCAGCTTCATCTCGGCCGAGATGGGCTTTGATGGGAGGTAGGGCTCAAGGAGACTTACTTGACAAATCATTGCTTGAATGCATTGCAGTTGGCTATCTAACAATCCAAAGGGGGTCTGTAGCACGGGGGTCTGTAGCACAGTGGCCCCGGAGAACCAACTTTCTCCCCGATGGAATTTGCTACGGGGTAGGCTTTGCCTTGGACTCTCGGCCGAGTGACAGAATGGCCCCCGATTGTTTAGACTGGAGAATCGAATATCAGAACTGCTGTTTTACTACCGATCACAAGTTCCGAGCCATGGCTCACGTGTGGGCCTATGTCTTGTGCTCGGCCGAGTCGGGGCTGTCGGTGAATTCAATGGAATCGTGGTCTCCCATTGGCTGTCGGGAATACCAGCCGTCTCGGGCTTAGCCCCGACGTCTTCAACGACTCGCACCGCACCGTCCCTCAAATTTCCCAGCGCGCTTTCTTTTCTGTCAATGTAGCACAGCCGCCCCTTTCGTGGCAAATCTGTCCCGCACGGCACCGCAGGAATGTTATATAGCAGACCTATCGGTTAGACCAGAGAAGAAAGGGCAATTCCCGAGTCATTCGGCCGACTGCGCCGACTTGACTACCTATGGCCGACACAGGCTTCGCACTCGCGCAGCACCCAAAACCGGCACAGAAACGCCGGCGGCCTGCTCTGGCTTGCGAGCAGTGCCGACACCGCAAGGTACGGTGTGATCGTGGCTCGCCTTGCAGTACATGTGTGCGTACACGGAACCCGGATTGCACATATGCTCCGCCGCCGCTTCGGATTCTAGCTGCCCGAGATAGAGGTCCTGTTGCTCCCGATCCCAATGGTGTCGCTACTGTCACGACACCCACCCCCCCTGATATAGGAGCACCAATTTCCGCGAGTGGCGGGGGTGGGTTGTCCTTTCCCAGCCCTGGACTGCGTCCGTCTCTTGTGTCCGAGCCCAAGACATCGGGCCTCGGGGCTCCAGGCGATGCAGAGTCTCTAAGCCCCGCCTACTCCGCAACACAGCTGAGCGGTCCAGCCTCTGCCATCTCACCTCTGGCGCCATCAAGTCTGACCCCGGCCGCTGCCACCGCCGATTCCCTGGAGCGCAGAGTGAAACAGCTGGAAAAGGAGCTCCAATCAGCTCTGGGCCGTCAGCAGTCGCCTTCGACTACCCTGTCATCCCCGTTGAGAAAAGGGCACCAGCCGTTTGTGGTCCCGCAAGAGAGCCCGGAGTCCAGGGATATCGACAAGACCTTCGTCTCTCTTCCCATACGCGGAACCATATCCAAAACGAGATTTTTCGGCCAGAGCCATTGGGCGAGCGGGGCCAACATGATTCCCTCCAAGGTACTTTAGCCCACTTACACAGCCCCCGTTTTACCTGGGTGGTAGTTGAGAAAGTGGGAAAGCTCACCGGTGTTGCTTGTGTGCATGTAGTACAAACTTCTCCTCCACCTCATGGATCGCGCACAGCAGGAGAAAACGTCCAAGATTTACGGCTGTTTTCAAAAGTGCAAAGCCTTAGGCCGGGTCATCAAAGCGCATCGAGTTCCTCATCTACCGGCCTTATCAATCGGGCAGAGCATCCCCCCTCGCCCAGTAGCCGATCGACTCATTGATGGCTATCTGCGGACCTTCGAGACGATATACCGGGTCTTACACGTTCCTTCTTTCCGTGTGGAATATGAACGCTACTGGGAACAGCCAGATTCAGCTGGCCAGGCTTTTGTTGTCTTGATGCAGCTATGTATGGCCATCGGCGCTTGCTTCCATGACGATACGCATTCGTTCCGAGCGCAGGCGACAGGCTGGGTCTATGAAGCACGTTTTTGGCTGTTGCTTCCCCCAGAAAAAGCACGCTTGACGATTACCGGTCTGCAAATCATGTGCCTCCTTCAACTGGCCAAACAAACAGCGGGGGTATCGGGTGACTTGACCTGGATATCGGCTGGCACCGTCATTCGCGCTGCTATGGCTATGGGTCTCAACCATGATCCCGACAACCTCGTGCGCATGGCGCCACTCCGCGCCGAGATGCGTCGTCGGCTCTGGGCTACCATCCTTGAATTGGATTTGCAATCCAGTCTCGACGCTGGGGCACCCGCGCTTATCTCAGCGCGGGACTTTGATACAAGACCGCTTGCAAACGCAGATGACCACAGTCTCTCCAAGGAGGCCAACAACCGAGATCCTCCACCAGTGCGCGGCCATGACGCTTACACGCAAACTTCAGCCCAGGTAACACTGTTCGAATCTTTCACCACACGCCTCGCCATCGTTAATCACGTCAATGACCCCCAGTCCAGATCACCGGACTACCACGAGACGCTTCGCCTCAGCGCAGATCTCGTCGCAGCGACACGTTCACTGATGCGCCACCTGCGTTCCTTTTCTGGGGATGAGCACGGCGTTGAAGGCCCCTCTCCGTTCCAGCTCCGCTTTCTGGAGATGATTATGAATCGCTACCTTCTCGCCCTGCACTTGCCCTGGTGGAATGAGGCGCTGCGCAGCCCCACGCACTACTTCTCGCGGAAAATGAGCGTCGATGCGGCCCGCACGCTCGCCACAATCCATAGAACGGGTGGCGAACCCGGGCAGTCGGTCACCGACTTTGCACGACTGCTCGTCTGCGGGTCAGGGCCCTTCCGGTCGACACCGGTGCACGCTTGTTTGACGCTGACGCTGGAGTACATGTATCTCAAGGAAGAAGAGCGAGACAACCAGGGGCTGACGATGGCGACCAGTGATAGTCTTGGGCTGAGACCCGCGTTCGACTGGCAGACGGAATGGTGGGTGCAGAGGATACGAGCCGGAGAGACGAACATCAAGTCGTACGCGTTTGGCCAGGTGCTGGACTCGCTGCTTGAGGCGCTGAACTCGAATCTCGATGAGCAGGAGACCATGGCACTCATCATGGACCAGGCTACAACCAGGGTGGAGGAATGCTACGAGATGCTAAAGGCACTGGCTGGGGGCGTGGATGCCGAAGTGGTGTCTGAAGGCGCGGCGGAAGATCCATGGCCGGGGTCGGATATAGATCTAATGGATTTTAGCTTTTTGGACAGGATGGAGTTGGATGACGGCATGGTGGGCTACAACACGTTTGATTTATTCTTCAAGGAGGCTGGAATAAAATGACGCGCCAAAAGACCTACGAAGCATGTTGATTGAGGTGGGCTCTGTCAAGTCCGTACTTAATGTCATCCCTCCTCAGCCGGATAGCCGGCGCGATAGCCCACTTCCTGCCTGTCTCCGCGTACTCTAGGAACTTCTCTCTCCCTACTTCCGAGGAAGGAGGCGGTTGTCGTTACCGTCTCCATCCTCTTGACGAGACATAAGATCAGTGGCAGCTCGTGTTCACCCTGATTCGTCCCAGAGGGTTAAGGTTCCCGAACGTTAGAGTACTTGCTACTAGTAGAAGGGAGCCGGATATTGAAAGCGTACTCTGGGAAAAGTAACTACCTTAGCTTGCCGGCTCCCGATCGCTGTTGTTGAGCTTTCAGCAACCTTCAGTCTTAATACATGTTTTGCGACTAAGGCCGTGGAATGTGACAGGAGGGCTATAGCAATTCTGGATATCCGCTAACTATGGGTAGGCCATGGGTAGGAAATCTCAGGGCCCTCACAACACCAAGTCTTCCCCCTCTCACTACTACCAACCTCCTGAGCCCCAACCACTTGAGCCCCAGCGACTCGCGTTGGCTCTCTCATGCTCCTGCTCAGAATAGTCTTGCCACCTCTCATAGCCAATCCTGCCCACGTCGGAAACCTTGCGCGCCGTAACTGCGATGTTGGAGCCGATGCTAGAGAGACTGACTTTCCCGGTGAAGCTGCTGAAGGGGTTCCCACCACCGCCACCACTCTTCTTGCCCTTTCCTTCCCCCTTGACTTTTCCCTTACCCTTACCCTTGTTACCCCCACTATCACCACCGAATTCGATGACTCCATTCATCGGAATGTAGCTGATTTCGCCTTCCGAAGTGTCCTTGCTCTTGAGACGGACGAAGAATTTGAGGCTCTGGCTCTTGTCGCTCCTCGAGGCCTTTGTCGTCTTCGCCTTTTTGGCAGGCCTACCTCGCTGAGCACCCTTGCCCTTTCTCTTGGAGCCCATCGTGGCAGGGGGTTCATCGTCTTCATCAACCCCGCCATCGCGACGCTTGCTCAACCCATCAACAAGACCCTCGTCGCGGCCCAGGATCATGATTCCCTCGACGATACCAAAGTCAAAGGTAGCCTTGAACACGCCATCCTTCGAGGTGCGGTGGATGGAAATGGTCATGTCCTCGGCAGAATCGGGCCACTCGCCTTCAATGTACTCGCAGTCGACCATGTACTCCCCACAGGGGCTTCCATCTCCGCCGTCGTCCTGGTTGTCAGCGAGGTACTCCTCGTACTGGGCATCGCGCTCAGCCATCCTCGTATCAGCCTCGGCCTTCTTCTCCTTTTCCTCTGACGCGACATGAGACTTGGCCGCCTTCTCCACAGTAGACTTGGTCCATCCAAGAAAGATCGTCTGGGTAGCCAGACCGTGGGCAGTGGCGTGGTGCAACCCAGCGACCTTCTCAGCTGCCTCGCGCAGCTGACCAGATCCATAACTGCTGTGGCGGTCATACGGGAATCCCACGGGCTTTTTCGTTCTGGACTTGACGGACTTGCCGGCGCCGTCGACGAAGTACCGCTCCATGATGAGCTCCGGTCTCCCCGACAGATCCTTGGGCGTCATCTGCGCGAGCCACTCTTGGTGCATCTCTTCCCTCAGGGCCTCGATGTGATGCGGCACTTTATCCAACTATCCATATCCCATCAGTATCTTACCACCTCAGCATGGTAATAAAGGAGGAAATAAACTCACCTTCTCCGCCAACAACACTTTTTTCATCAACCCGGTCCCCTGTCCGGTAAACTCCCCCTCGTCAAACTCCACCCCGTAATGCTTGAGCTGGCATCGCACAAACTCGACGTGGTCGCGAAACATCTTGTTGGCCTCGGGCGTCAAGCGCGGGAGGAACATGGCCTTGAGACGAGGGGTTTCGATGCGCTCGACGCGGGGGCGGCGAAACCGGCGAGCTAGGCTGCCGACGTCGACGACATAGAATCTGCCGTGGCTGCTTTCGAAGCCGTCGCGGATGATTGGAGTTGTAGGCATTTTATTTCTTATTTTTTGTCTCCCTCCCTTTGCCTTGAATGGTGATGGTGAAAATGGCCCCTCAGGGAAATTATGTCCTCGAAGGGGTGGTGCTTGCAGGTTGGGTTTTGTTGGGAGAGAGGACAATAGAAGAAAATATGCTGGTTGGCGGGGGACGCTCGTCACGATGACTAATGCTTTTGGAGCTAGCTAATCCGAAGCCAATCAGGAGAACAAAAAAGAAAATATGCTCGCGTGTTACTATCAGTGGGTCTAATCTCAACATGAGGCCTACAACGAAAACATGAGGCTTATTATTGCTATTTGCTAGGGAAAATCCACAACTTATTTCTGGGGACTATTGTAACGATCTGGCTGAAGTTTTCTAAGCAGGCAAACTGCTTACACAGCAGCTCCATGTTTTGACACAAAGGTTACCCTCAGCAACTTCCATGTTATGCGTGACCCTGAGCTGCCTTGATCCAGGGTGAGCTATAGTAAGCGGAGCGTGAAAATAGCTGTTGCATTTTTCTAGGACTCGCCGATTCATATTCTGCAAAGATGTCGTTCAGTTTCCAGGCCATCTCGTCAAGATCGGCATACAGACCGCTCAGTGTCGGGACAAAGAACAGGTATAGCAGGGAAAAAGCCAACGCCTTAACACCCTGGGCCATGAACCTTGTTGAGCCGAGCGCGGACGTGAGGTGTGGCCCCAAAGCAGACAAGAGTGGTAGAGTCACTTGAGGCATCATCTCCGTCGGACCCACGCGTGGTGTGATGATGAATCTAGACTTGAGGTAGGCATAGTCTTCGTCTGCGTTAGTATCTTGCGTGTAAGTCTTGTTCCGTCTGATTCGAACCCTTCCCTTCTCATCAGCTTTGATGTCGATGTTTTTCCACAGAAAGTGGAACCACGAGTACGTTCCCTGCAAGAAGCTTAGCTTTTTGGCAGAGCCCTTTCTCTTTTGTGTATATTCCGCGCTCACGCGCATACTCAAGTCAATATACTATTCCATTGCTCCTCTCCACAAATGTCAGACTTTGGCATATTCAGTTATTTATTTTTAGGTTGTAGCAACCTAAACATCCGCCATCGGCTTACATAGGTTCGATTAGAGAGTGTGGATTGGGGTCTCGGTTTTATTCTTCAGCTGCAAGTTTTAGAACAGACTAAACAAACTTATGTTAGCAAATTACTAATACCTCTCTGTCATTTGCTAAATGTGGATATCAGTAGAAGTCCACGGCTCTGGGCTGATAACAGTATGTGTCACCCTCTTTACTACCTTGACATCAATCAATGGGATAGGGTACTCAGGAATAGAAATTCAAGTCTACTGAGTCAATAAAGACCGAACTCCTGAGGCAGTTTCCATTGCATTTTTGTTTGATTACTATTCCTAGAGGACACATGTAAGCTTGGAAACATTCGACGTTGTGACACCTGTCCCGTCCTCGGTGCGAGACTGGCCTCAAAGCGCCCCGGCATGGACCTGAGACAGCCAATGCAAGCCATGCGCACCGCGGGCCACATTGTCCTGGTGCAAAATGTAACTAGGTCAGACCACAGCGGATTGAATTCAGCAGTAGTGTAAGGCAGTTTATGCAATAAACTGACTCTCGAGTTAGCTGTAACAGTGCCATGGCCAAGTTCGCACATTCAGTCTCACCTTCACTTTTTGATACGGCATTTTCGAGGATAGTATGCAGTGGCTGATGTTCGTTTTCTTCACACTCCTTGGACTTCTTGTCCTAGGTCTTACCAATCAAATCAAGCCCCAGGACAGTGATTACGACTACATTTTGTCGGTAGTAGTCCATGTGACGGGCTCCCAGCCTCCAATCTCGCCCGTGCTCGCTCAGTCTTACTTGTTGAGGCAGGTGATGACCAGAGCGCTAACGTGCGTGATAAGCGAGTGGGCCAGACAAGCGAGCGGGCCACTTTCCACACGCCCCACCACCTTTGCACAAAACACACTTTTCTCCACCATCCACAATGCCAGTTTCTTCAGACAAAGCGAATATTATCATGGCCCTCCAGAGCCTTCAAGGGAACGAAAATCTAAGCATACGAGCCGTAGCCAATATATACAAAGTTAGTCGTACTACGCTTGCCAGCCGACGCGATGGTCGGCCTACATGATACGATACTCCAGCAAATTCACACCAGCTTACGGATTTGGAAGAGAAAACGATTGTTCAATACATAATTGAGCTATGTGCACGTGAATTTCATCCCCGGCTTTCGTACACGGAAGACATGGCCAACCGATTGCTACGTAGCCGCGACGTGCCCAAAGTTGGCGGGCTCACAACTTTGTCAAACGCCAACCAGAACTCTGGATATGTTTTACATGCAAATACGAATACCAGAGGGCCAAATATGAAGATCACGACTGGCTTGCCCTTGTGCACAATATTAAAGTCAAATGCGGTATCCTTGACGATGATTCGTATAACTTCGACGAGACTGGCTTTATAATGGGCATTATTATCGCACCATGGTAGCTACTACCTTGGACGGCCGCAGCAGGGCCAAAAAGGCCCAGCCTGGTAATCGAGAGTGGATAACAGTCATCTAAGGGGTAAATGCTTTGGGCTGGGCCACCCCGCCATTCATCATCGTAGCTGGGCAATACCACCTTACCAACTGGTATCAAGAGCGCAACCTTCTGGCCACCTGGTGCATGGTAACAACAAACAATGGCTGGAATATAAATGAGAAGCATGGATTGGATTCGGCATTTCGATTTCCATACATCATACTTGTATAAAGGGCAAATATCAGCTGCTGATCCTTGACGTCCACGATGGCCACCACTCCAAAAAATCCAAGACCTACTGCTAGAAGCACAACATCATCACACTCTATATACCTCATATATTAGCAAGTTGGAATTTCTCAATACGTTTAAGAGAGGCATTTTTTGCTTCGATTACAAAAAAGAAAATACAAGGGGGTTTTTCCTGAGCTAGGCTTGTGCCATACGACCTAGAGAAGGTGATATATCTAAGCTGGATGTGCGCATTCAGACCCTAACACCCCCAGCCTCAAGTCCAACCACACCACTACCTTAGGTCCCTCAAACGCCACACAACCCTCAAGAGGCCACCTCATAGTCAGCACTTATGTCACACAGGTAGGCTCACCTAAGGTCAACAGGGTTACTCACCTCCTTGACATGAGCATACCATGGTCACGGGAATCATATACACACATACCTTTAGGATCCATAGTAATAGGTCCATTAGACCTGATAGGTCTCCAACCATCTGACAAATCGTCATCGGGCTTTAGATCTACTATAGATAAACCATATGGTTCTAAGCATCCCTAGCAGATTACATCAGGAGCTCCAGGACCACACATAAGCAAGGGCTAGCTACATAGTGGATCATCCCATGTCAGGCTTTGTCACCAGACTTTAGATTTATCATAGACAAGCCATATAACCTCAGCATCATAGTCCAGGCTACATGACAGCTAACAGATATAATGGTCTTTGGGGTCCAAACTTCTAATACGTCGTCATAAACCATCCACTTAGACTAAGTCATAACTCCAAGTCTCTTACCATATTAAGTCAACCATTATGTTACATAATAGCTAGAGAGTATTCATTCATCAAATATAATAGATTTGCTAAGTTATGATATATTAGGATATCTTATTCTTACGCCTCTTAAGATAAATGCTTATGCTACTAATAGTATTAATAGTTAGTCTATGTAGTTAAGAAGAGGGGAAAGGAAGATACGTTCTAATTATCATAATAAATCTTAACTAAGGCCTTATCTTTAGTAAGGCAAGGCGGAGGAAGCAGCTTCTTGCTTACATGGCTATTATCAACGCCTTAAGAGAGTGAGGAAGGGTAAAGGTTTACTGTTTGTTGGCTTTGCCAAATGCTTACGCCATGGTCTTATTAGTGGCCTAGCATAATCTATATGTTACCATGAAGACTTACATTTTCTAACTGATCAGCCATGCTTCGCCTAGCCATAGAATCAGCTAATCATAACTCCCTGTTACGTCGTCATCTTTCCGTCTAGGACGACGCTTATATGGACGCGGCCATGGCCCACTTCCGTCGAGACTCGCAGCCCGACCCGGGCGTCCCTATGCGCAAGGATGGATCAGCGAGACGGAGGAATTTGGATGCTTGAGGGCTACTAATGACAACGAAGTCTACGAGGAGTTTCTGTTAGGCGCCACGAACAGCTAGTTGCTCCGGGAAGAAGTCAAATGATTCAATTGTGAGAAGAAATTTCTGCAGCGGTTGAAATACCGGGCTGGTACGATTGCATCGGTGCGCAGGGTGAAGGGAGGTTGTGATTGTGGTAGAGAAACTTGTAGTGATTGGCCGAGCTTAACCCGTATACCGCATACTCGAGCTAAGGCCTTTGTTGTGCCTTCGAGTTGAATGCACCTGAAAGAGGAAACCTTCGGTCCCGGCGCTCAATTCCAAGGCACGCCTAGTAGCTTAGCTAGTAAACAATCCTTTATCTAAACCGTTAATAAATCTTAATCAGGTCCTCCCGCGATGGATCCAACCCCTTAAGCTCGTCGAACGGAGCGTCTAAACAGTCCACCTGATCATCCTTCAAGACGAGAACACTGAAGGTACCGGTTCGCGTGTATCCACCGCACACACCACTCTCACTCTTCTCCTTCGGGTCCAGGATTAGCCCACACACCTCTACCATCCTCCAGTTCTCGTTCACCACGAGGGCCAAGCACAGGACAGTAGCGCCATTACTAATCATGGTTGAAATCGTGGTAGGTAAAACCTGATCGGGGATCCACTCGCTTCCAGCGACGACCCGTCCATTATGGATGAGCCGATAGACGTTTCCCTGCTGCATTAGCCCCAAAGGTGTGATCTTCCCTTGGAGGGACAGGACGGCGGAGCGAACGGCGCCGAACGGGTTGGCGGGGTTCACAACCTCAACTTCTATCTCTTGAACCGCGACGAGCGCCTTACCGTCCCCCTGGTAAAAGCGGATCTCTCCGTCGACCGAGGCCCACGACCACGTTGGCGCACGCCACTCGTCTGCGTCGATACGCCTAATAACGCTCTCAGTTGTGACCGGTCTCCACAACAGCCCGGGCAACAGCATGTGGCTCCAGATGCCTGCGAGATACCGGCTATCTGGACACAGATAATCGGCGTATTGCCGGGCGACTCCCGACAGTGCGACCAGTTTGTCACGGCCCTGGGTGAGCGCTTTGGTCATGTATTCTTGGACGATGTTCTCCCACAGCGACACGGCCACAGACCAGGCAAGGTCGAAGGGCTCGGAGCTGGGGGGCGGCAAATTGACCACGCCATTGCTAGTGCTAGGGCCAGAGTCAAGGGGCGACAGGACCTGAGAGCTGGCGGCCCGCATCTCCGGGCTGAACGCGGTGTCCGGAGACTGGAGCGAAGTGATGGCCTTCACGAGGTTGGGGAGCCTTATCAGGTTTGAATCGGGCCGGACGTGCTCCGGGCACGCCTCGCTGGCGAGCACCTCTCTGCACTCCCAGAACATCTGCTCCGAGCCAAAGTGCAGCATGCGTGGGGCCAGGAAGCGCTCCTGGAACACCCACCCCCGCTGCAGCAGAGGCTGCTTCAACAGGTTTTCTTCGACAAACTTTTCCTCTACAAGGCGGTACGGCTGGTAGTACTGCTTTTGGTGACGCTTGCAGTCGGGCTTGAGCAGGATCGGTCGGCAGACCTGTCTCGTGTAGTCTCTCTCCCGGAAGAATCCCCTGCTTCCGTCGGCTGCGCCTGTGGCTCCAATGTTCAGGAACGAGTGGAGGTAGACCTTGTCCATCCTCGCTGACTCATGCTGCCAGTCACACTCTGCTAGGCTCCCCTTCTGGATGATACAGAGCGAGTCGATCCACAGGTATTGGACCCCGAGTCTACGGGTAAAGATGACCGCTTCCTGGAACGTCCTCGTGAGATCCGAGAAGGGAATCATGTGCTGAAAGCTGGACAGGTTCTCGGTAGTGAGCGTAGTAAACTCAAGTTGTCCCCAGCAATGGCTCAATGTCATGTAATCTCCCTCAGGGGGGGTTTCCGCAGTGACGATGAGCCGCAGGTCAGTGCGCTCTGAGCCCTCGGTAACCAGCGTAGATAAGTCCAGGAGACGCGTCGGATAGAATCGCTCGACGCCGTTCGTTCCTGTTCTGGATGGAGCATGGCACTGGGAATGAGATGTCGCACAGACACGCAGCCACTCCCGCGCTAGGGCCAAACTTGCCGACGAGCCCGTATTGTCGCTGAAGAAGGCAGGGTTGATGCTACCATCTACCTGGACAGTGCCATCGCCGACAAAATCATCATCGCAGCCAGCTAGGTCGGTAGGAGCGCCTGTCCCAAAGCTTCCCTCCAACGATAGGCAGAAGGGACAATTATCCGACTGCTCTACACGACTGGGAGCGCCGGTTAGATTGCCCGAGTAACATCGGGTCGAACTCATAGATCTGTCCTCGGACTGCCGAAGTTCATGTGGGATGAAGAAGAGCTTCAAAGATTTGTCCTCGGGCTGATCAGGCTCAAGTGGGGAGAGGAGGAACTCCAGGCCACGGTCGAATTTTGAGTCTCCGTCAAACCTCCATGAAAGATGAAGTTTGTTGTCCAACACTACTCATTGTGGGCGAATGTCAGTTTCTGCTTGCTTCACCGGGATGATTGGGCGCTGGTCACTCTCGGATCGAGTAGTCAGCAGCGAGAAACTTACCTGTCTCTCCGCTAATTTTATCGTTTCTGTAAGTAACCGCCGGAACGATAGAGTACATGACCCATAGGTCCTTTGGTCCTCGATTTTCCCTGATCGAAGACACCCAGTTTTCATGGACAGCACCGAGCGTTGATGGTGATGATAATGACGACTTAAGATTTCCTCGGGCCGTCTTTACGAATACGGCGCATATGAAGCAACGACTCTCCCGGGAAAGGATGTCGCGGTACGAGGTCAGGACGAATGGAGCGAAATCTTCCATTGGACGTACTAGGCTCAACACGCCAACGCAAATGTTGCAGAGCAGCGCATGAGCGGCAGCTAGAAAAGAACAATTAGTCTCTGTAGTATATGACTCGGGTGTCGGACTATTGCATAAGGAAAAGAGGAAAGGACCTTGATGTTGCACGCCAACTTGCGTCAATGAAGAACCGGATGGCAAGGAGGGTGCAGATAATGAGGTATCGATGGTGATTTCCACGCCTGTGGTATGCGCGGCCATCATGGCTTCATCCATGTCGTCCTGTGACCCCGTATGATTGGCTTTCTTCAACAGCAGGCTGATCAGATCAGTTGTTCGGGCCCTTCGGTCTGGATGGCGGAGATGCGTGTGGGTGACCATTTCGTAGGCCCGGAAGATTGCCTCTTGGAGATCCTGTAGTGATCTACTGTGTCTATGCTTCTTGACAAGCAGCACGACCAAGTTCTTCAGGTTTGACTCGTAATAGTCAGGGCTGCTAGTGGTTTGATTCGTGACTCCAAGTTGCCGTGTAGCGTGGGAAATGGCGCTTTCGAGGTCCCTCGTCTCGCCCGTCTTTAGGAAAATTGAATAATAAGCATGGATGATGGATGCCTCAGACGTAGCGCCGCCGTCTTCGCTCTCCTTGGCCGCCACCAGGTCGCGCAGTCGATCCAGACTCATATCGTTGAAAGCCGGCGCCTTACCCTTGCCGAGTGTATCCAGTTGCTTATAGAATACCATCCCATCCGTTTCTACGATGCTGCTGTTGCTGCTGCCGCGATACGTATCAGAAGGTGGTGGGGCGGTGGTAGGATGACTCCCAGAGCGATGACCTTGGATGAAGGGATGTTCTGTAATTGATGGCGCCGGAAGCTGCTCATCCGAGTTGCAGCTTGACACCGCCTCGGCTCTCTTTCGTGCAAGGTCTTCTTGGCAGTCCTTGAGTCTCTTTTGCGCGGTCTCTAGTTGGCTTGTTAGATCGGCTACTGCCTCCTCTGCCCTTGCAAGACTCTCCTCAGCCTTGCGCACGTCCGCGATAGCTGATTCCTCCTCTTCTCTACGTAGATCATCCAGCTGTTGAAGTAGGCGGGCCTTCTTCTTAGCCAGAGCACTCCGGGTCTAGGTATTACTTAGTATTAGCGAATGTGGGAGGGTGCCAAGCGTGGATACGTACTGAATTTTCTTCATGGGCGCAGGGTGTCCGGTCATCCCCGACCGTCGCCGAAGCTCCCGCTGCTCTTCCGTCTCCCGGCATCACGCTTATCACTGAAGGGCTACTGGTAGTTGGTAATAACTCTAATGGCCCATTGAATTTAATCACGACGGCGCTGGGCGAAGCTCCTTCTATAATTATATATCGTCGATTCTCAGGTTACACGCAACCTTGCTCAGCAATATTCCTCAAAGCTGTCGATGGCGTGGCTTAGCTAGCTCCAATTATGCAATGGCTGGTGATGAAGCCTACCAGGCAGACACCACGTTTCCTTCTCGCATTCGCTGCTGAGGCATCGAGCAGGTAACAACCATGCTTAGCGTGCTGAAGGTGGTAGCCGGCTCCCGACTGGTAGATAGCCTAGCGTGGTTCTGGCGTGGCCTCGACCCACCTAAAAGGGCCAGAACCACCACTGGAATTCATCACCTTTTTAGTGTTCCATCCACACCAACGCGCCCAACGCGCTCAGCGCGCTCAACGCGCCCAGCTTATTCGTCGAGAAAGACTGCCAGCTACCGCGAGGCCTCCTGTATACTCAGCCGCCCAAGGATGCTACAATTACATGTCGAATATTCGGGCAGCCTAGCTTCCGGTGGTCTTGCTCACCTGCTATCTGCCCTGCCGGGCATATGGCGCCTCTAGCAAGGCATGTTTATACACGTAGTACATTCTCGAACCGCTACGTTGTCACAGCCCAAGGCAAGACTGGGCCGCGGACACTCAATGTCCTGGCGTAACTCTCCAGCCCAAATGGCCGGGATCCGTGACCCCAAAAGTGTGGAGACCTACTTTGGGCTGGGTAGTTGAGGGTGCCGGAAAGAGAGGGTCGGGGCTAGCCAGAATCGGCACCCAGGACGGCAAAACATAACTTTTTCCTGTAACCTCCTGATACGGAACCTCATTCCCACCGCGGGTATCATTCTCATCGATGACCAAGACCATGGCGGCTAGGGGTAAGCCCACAGCCGCACTCCTAGAGCGCATCTCCGGCAAGTGTAAGGGGCTAGCCCCGAGGCTCACGATCCAGCACACCATCACCCTCGCCTTCGCCAGCACGAAGGCCACCATCAAAGACCCCCCGCCAATCAACAGGGGCAGCGACCCCGGGCGGGAGCCTTGGGGACATCTACGGGGCCACTCCCAGGCCCGCAATCAAGCCGGCAACACCATTGGCGTTGCCCATGTCCAACTAGGGGGCCCAGGCCAAATGGGAGACCGCCACTGGCCGCAAGGCCAGCAAACCAAAGGCCAACACGTGGGCCCAGGCCGCACAGACGGCTAATAACGACAAAACAGTGGATGTGTCAGCACCCGGCCCACCTACCCAAGCAAGCCCGGAAGCCCAGCCCCCCCCGAGAGGCTCCACCTCAGGGTGCCAGAGGGGTGCCCGTGGAAGCAAGCCATGGCAGGGGAGGTCTTCCAAGGCCTGGGCAAGATGATTGGAGCCGCACGCTTGTCCATGACAAATCTGAAGTCTGGTGACGAAGCCTGACGCGGGACGATTCACTGTGTGGCTAGCCTTGCTTATGTGTGGTCCTGGAGCTCCCGATGCAATCAGCTGGAGATGCCTGGAGCCCCATGGTTCGTCCATAGTAGATCTGAAGCCCGATGACGATTGCCAGACGGTTGGAGACCCACCAGATCTAATGGACCTGTTGCTGTGGATCCCAAAGATGTGTGTGTGATTCTCGTGACCACGGCAGGCCCAAGGCAACCAAGGAATATAAAGTTTCGGTGTTGGGGTTGGGAAGTAGCTGAGACAGCACTGAAGCTTGAGAAAATTTTAGACGCAGGGAGAGTTCTGAATTGATGATGAGGCTCATAAAACATCGTACCTTTTCGAGTCTGTCAATGCGTTTAAGGTTTGTCTCATTACGATCATGTCCAAGCGTTGTAAGAAAACGGCATATGGGTATAAGAGTGGTGTAGCCGCACAGGGCAAAGAGATTTCGTTTTGCTAAAAAGTGTGACACTAAGAGATAAAGGAAGAGTGTTGCTAGTGTAACTGACCAAGCCCCGAATCTGCCCGCTATGGCACAAGGCACAGTGCGTTCTCAAAAGCGTACCTTATGATAAACAAAAACTCAAATGAAAAAGCTTAAACACGCAAATGCAAAAACTCTAGTATACATAGCGCCTTCCCAATGAAGTTAGATCGCCAAAGACATAATAACCGCGGGGAGCATTTCCCAGCAAAGCAGAGGAAGCCGTCATTCCAGCCCAGCTACCCGGTTTTCTTAGCCTGTTCCCCTTGTTGTCCTGGCGAAATTCCCTTGTCGTCCTGAGCTGGCTTCGGAATGAGTTTGAACCCCCTGCCATAGCGATCCAAGAATTGCGAAGTCCCAGTTCCATCCGCGGCGGGGGTGATCATCTCTGTCTCACTCCCCATCGCCGCCATCCGGGCGCTGGGGGAGAAGTCTCGGCAGATCTGCTGGACCGTAGCATCACTAAGCTGGCCCCCAAACTGCACACCCTTCGCGCCCAAGAATATGTCTTTAGCGTGCACGACCCTCCCGGTTGTAGAGGCAAAGAACTGAAGGACTTCCGCTTCGCCCTTGAGGTTCTCGAAGACATTAAGATTGATTTTCATTACGCTTTCGTTCGCTTTGGAACAGAGGTCGATACAGAGCCTTGCCGTTTGCCACTCTGAATGCAGAATGTCCAGGTTGGCCGTCTCCTCTGGTGATGATAGAGTCTTTTTTGATGTCGCCATCAGCCGGTCGACTATGCTTATGAGGTGCTCTTCTAGTCTTTTTGACGCAATGCCAAGAGCGTCCTTGCATCCCTCCAGGCCATCTGCGGTGATTTGCTCCGCGACGGCGGCGACCCCCGCGGCGCGCGCATCAGCAGAGCGCCGAGCGCCGTTCGCTGCCAGGGTGGGCTGGATCTGGCTGATATACGCGGATAGCTGAGCGCAGATCACGAGGCACTGCTGCGTGCTCGACCGCTCTTCCTGCATCTGCCGCACCAGCACCGCATCCTCGTTAGACCGGTCAGCGGCTTGGAGGAATGTGGATTTCAGTTTGTCGTCGACGTTCTGAAGGTGATCTTCAAGGTCGGTCGTAGTATCCTGGATCATGGACTTGTACTTGTCGAGGCTTTCGATAGTGAGGGAAGACTGCTGACTAGATTGAGGAGAGAACAAGTAGCGATTATTAGCACTCTAGTCATCAGATGGGGAGAGGGATGCGCCTTGCGCTACTTACAGGTTCGCGTGAGCGAGCGCAATGACTATAGTCGCCTTGTATCCAGCTAGCATCCTCCGAAACTCGTCGATCCCGTCGCCCATGTACTTCAGCTTTGCCCAGTCGCGAAAGCTCGTCTTCAACCCGCCGGATCGCGACGAGCATTTCGCGAGCGCCTCTTCAAACTCATGGCAGGCCTTTCCGCATCGGAGCAATGGTAGTTTAAGCGCTGTAAGGTCTATTTCCTTGTGCTTTTCAGCCGTCTCGGAAAGCGCCTGCAAGACTCCGGCAAGGGCCTCGAGCTCGTCCTTAAGGTCGCGCACATTCTTCGGGTGGCTGCGGTAACTATCGATCGCCTTGTAGAGCACAACGCTGGACTGGAGGGTAAATGTCATCAGGGCCACGACCCCGGAAGATAGGCTTATCGGGTCCGCCATCGCATTGTTGCTTCAACGGCAGGCGGGGTGGGATGAGCAGGAGAAAGAGATCGCATTGCTCTCGAAGAAGCGGGGGGAAGCGGGGTGAGGGCTTCATCTCTTATCCCTGCGCAAACGCAGTGTGACCCAGCTGGAGGGCGCGTAATAAAGCGCCTGGCCGAAAGCACCGGGCCAACCAGGTTTCGCGTTAGTTTGGTTCGACCTGTTTAGGCCTTAGGCGGCGGACTATTTCGGGGCAGGTAAGGTGGTTGGTTACCTCAGCAAGCTCAGACCAGGGCATGACGCCCAGATAGGTATTCAGGCCTGGAGCGCAAAGGTAACGGCGACTTTTACATTAACTAGTTATAGATAGTTATATAGGGACTTGCTAGGGGTGCAATCTCACTTTTGCTACCCGGATAGGATTAGGGTTAGAGATAAAAACATAGGCACTCAGGCAACCCCCTACCTCTAGGAAGCGATCCAAAAAACCACAAAAAACCATTACTTACACCACCACTTCAACCCCCCACCGCAAAATATTCACATCATCTCCATACCACAACGCCAACAAAGGTGCGATTTCCAACTCAACAACGTCAACTATTGCTAATTCAGCCAGCGGATACCAACTCGCATCGCCAATAGCTTCGTTTTCCTATCTTTTGCATCCCAATAGCTGCGCGCGAGCATGCGCAAGATCGCCGATATTATAGCTCCTTTGTCAAACGACCTTACTCTATTGAATGCGTGGGCATGCGTTGGCAGGTTGAAGGAGGCAAGTAGCCTGGATTTATCTGTGTGACCGTCAAGTAGTTCTGTAGGATCAATTGATGCACATTTTACAGGCAAATTTTGGCGGGAGCCGATGCTGATAGCTGGCAGAACGAAGATGTGGCTGATTGCTTGGATTGTGGCTTGCTCCTGGATTTCTCCCCATACATAACCCTAAACCTGCCCGGAAGGGATGCACCCGTAGCAGAAGTGAGGGTGCACCCCTAGCAAGTCCCGATCTATATATATTAGAAAGGGTTGAGCTTGCGTTCTGTCGTTGCACTCCGTCAAGCCAGGGCTATCCGCACAATAGATTTGGCGGTCAGAAAGTCCTTATTCGCTATAAGTGGTGCGACGATTGAAGCGCCTTTGACCTCTCTCCACCTGCTGCGGACTAAACTCAAGGTCGGAACGTTCTTTTTTGATCACAGTGGTAACATGTGCGTTGGGGAGCCCCACTTGGCATATTATCTTCCAAACAAGTTCGACAAGCTGTGGTACATCCATCCATGACTGTGGTGGGAAAAACGTGTCTAGAATGAAGGAGGGACGGAGTTGACTCAGGTAGTGAGAATGAGAGATGCAACCACAATCTAAGACGTCATCAGCCCCCAGAGCCCACGTTAGCAATCATCCATTTAAGTGGGTGAAGTTGCAATATGCAGCTATGTAGTTTGGGCACTGCCCCCAAAAGTACGCGGAGTTGGCATAGCCTCTGAGGGGTTCCCGCCCAAAGGTAGCGAGAGAGATCTCGCCGTCCCGTAAGCACCTGCAGAGAACCACAACCACAGCGAAACGAAAGATACGTAAGGCACATTTAATTATACGCCATGTCGTTTGAGACGAAGCGGCAAGCCTCCAGTCTGCTTGGCAAGTTGAGCATGGTCCGGAGAACGAAGCCATACGTCCCCAGCAAGCGGATCAGGTCCGCCGATCTATTGCAAAATTGAGCCCCGGTCCCAAGCGAAGCCGCTCGAAATCCCACCTTCCAACACGAACCTCAGACTCCATGTACCTCATTCCTCAGCGAAACTAGCAGGTTGGATGCGTCGTGTTTACGACAAGCTTTATCCTAATGTAAGAGATGCGATGGACTTGAAAGGGTTTGGGTACCGGGGAGACGAATCGGAATATAGGCATTGAACGGTGCAGGTCTGACTCCCAATTTAAACTTGCTACGGACTCAGCCCGAGGATGACCTGGAAGCCAATGGGTCTGGCTTTTCCCTTTACATATGCCTCCCAAGCTTGTTGGCCGGCTTACTGGGGGACACCCCCTCAACAATACCATCTCACAAGACCATATGACCAGGGAGAAGGCCCGTAAAGCGGCTCTGCTTGCCCCCTTTAAAGAGAGGCATGGGCGCCTAGTCAATAAGCTTCCTTCCCCTCAGAACGCCATAGCATTCACTGCACGGCCACCTGATCGACATTCCGCCAAGGGAACCGGCGAGATGAACGATGACCTGAAGGTTCCATGGTTTGAAACCGCAGGACTGTTCGCAGTTGATTGCCAATCGCTTCAAGTCATTATCTTCCGGGTAGATTTTGGCTCAATGAGGGTCATGGAACGGCTCTGGAAAAATTTGGGGAAACTTTCGGATGTTGGAATATAGTTGATGGTCTTCTCTGGATCTACCTACTTTGTCTTCTGGGCCCGAGATAGTCACCTTCGGCACACTTTCTAACTAAATTACTCATCAGTTAACATACTACCCTGCTAAATCATTCTAATGCCTCCTCTCTTTTGACGCCTAGCTGTCTAACCAAGGCCCTTCACTCCTTGCCTCTTGGAACCATCGCTTCATATTATCCGACATGTAACTAATTTGACGATCACTGCTAAGAGCCGGGCTAGAGCCTGCATTTTTTGTTGGCTGGCTTCTCGGGATTGATAGTAGCATGCCATTAACAGTCTAGTGCAGGGTGCCTTGTGAGTGTTCTTGTCATATACCCTTGGAAGGGGAAAGCACTCTGACCTGTCGGGGTTTGTTGGCGTAGTAGAACACCATGATCTGATGTGTACGAGGTTCTTGTCTCGCTGGTTTGTAGAGGCTAGGGACATGTTGCGACCTTTTGGTGTAGTGGTGTGAAGAAGAACAACAGCACCTGGGCTGTAAGGGGTCGGCTACAACGGTGCACGCAGCTCCAACGCATTCAACTTACGGCAGGACCGGACATTGATAAAAAGGCCTAACCTCGACGTCCAAATGGTTATAGCCACTCTTTATGAATGAAACTTGAGCTCTAAAATTTAGGATGTCGAAAGTGGTACCATTGCTACGTCAATTTGATACGCAGCGTTGGTAGAATTTGAGATGTAGAGGGTTATATTAATTAACAGGGCCCTATCAAGATGTATACTGCTACCTATTGACTTGGGGCGTGGTTTTTTTGGACGTGGTTGTGCCCCTGAGAAGGTTTTCGCTCGTTCTGTCTTCCTTTTTTTCTTTCATTTCTCTTACTTAATCTACTAAGCGAGATTTTTCGCGCGATGGACTCCTATAAAGGGAGGTCCCTTCGATCAAAGATAGAAGAGGAATGGCATACGACTCAACACACGAAAAAGTACCACAATCACGGTGATTGTCACCTGGTGAAGGTATCTATTTGGTTGTCCCTACTCGGTTGTCTCTACTCGGTTCGAAGCGAAAGCTGTAATTTGCAGCAGAAAAAACTTACAACAAATACCCACACGGTCAGAGCTGTGAAGAAAACCTCTTTGACCTCCTCGGAAGCGAAGGCCACTTGAGCAGCACCGGCAGTGATGTTTCCCCGGGCGGTGAGCTGGATGGCAAGTACCAAGTTGAGCAGAGAGGTGTCCTGAATTTCACAATCTACAAGGGAATCGTGCGGGAATTCACGGCTCGGACACTCAGCTACGAGGGGATGGCGAGGCTGCGTTCAAAGGCGTCTCAAACACACGGGTCTCGCATGCTGTTCGGCATCCCTCTCTGTTACAGCGATGCTGCGCTCCTTTGGCATCCATCCGGCGCGTGGAGAGGCGATGGCGCCGCCTCCTGAGTCACCACTCGACCAACACGGTACCGTACTTCCCGTCGTGGTCTATCTAACGGTGATCAGCGTCTCGAGAATGGTATCGGTCCTGGAGGAGGGAAACTCGCTTTTATCAAGCTCAGCCAGCAGACTTACTCTGTCTTGGATATGACCCTGCTTGGGACGAAGAAACAAATAGCTACGCGGGAACGCCCGGATCACATCCCATCAACCCACAGGAGCCTGGTGGCCTAGACAACGAGGTCTTCGACCGGACAATATATAGCCTAAACATTCGCTGGTGTTTGTACAACGTCCTGTTTGTCGAGTGGGTGGACGACGTTGCATACAGGGTGGGCATCGGCCAGGCTCATATTGACGCGTTCGAAGGCGCTAGCCCGGGATGGAGAACAATCGCATTTGGGTAAGACGGGGGGGAATATACCGATAGAGCGGTTGAACAGCGGCAGCTAATGGCGCCGATAGGGCCAATGCTCAAACACCATAAAAAACGAGAAATAATGGGGAATCTTGCTTTGTATGCTACATCCGTCCGACTAATCCCGTTACTTGGCGTTCCTAGCAATGTCACCTGAGAGTTCTTGGCTTTGCTCGGACCGAGCCGCTGATGGATCGGATAACTACAAGACTCCTTCAGTACCTAATACTTGCTCATCTTGCGCAAACTCGCTCAACTTCTCGTGCTGACGGTTTGGACAGAAAATTGTCTAACAAAGTGATTGGTGGAGATGAGATCTAGAATCATGCATTCCATGGACCTTCAAGTGAGCAATGCAACCGTGAGTTTTAAGATGGTAAGCGACACGCTGTGAGCAATATTTATCTTGATGCACGATCCTTTATTAGTATGGCACAATAGCCACGGTGTAGGTAACCCCGATTCAGTTTGGAATTCTAGAGCCGCTATCCTCATCGCCTATAAGTGCCCGAATTATCTCTGGATCGCAGCTCTTGCACTTGATGAGAAATTTCTAGTGCGATTGAAATACACAAGACAATTTACATCACTAAACAGAATCATGAGAAACGCAGCAGCTGCAATCGTCGGGCTCTCTTTGCTCCTCAGCCGCAATGTCAAGGCTCAAACGTATGACGCCGGCAGGGCCCTTTCGATAGGCATTGTACGCCGACATTCCCTGCCCTTTTTTCTTCGCTGTGTATAGTATCAACTGACTCATATGCCACATGCAGGTCTTGTTTCCAGGGTTTCAGCCGTTGGATGTTATTGGGCCCCTCGACATCATCCAGATCGTCAGTTTCGATTCCGATCTCAAGTCGTACTCTCCCCCGTGGATCACGTACTGATAAGTTGCCCGCAGCTCTCAGGGAGTCACAATATGACACTCTCCATGATCTGGAAAGAAACCGGCCCCGTCTGGGCCCGCGCCCCGCCACGCAAAACCCCACCTCCAGCAAACCCGAGCTTGCCACCCGCCGTCTACCCAGTTCAAGCTCCCCACATCGTTGCTACGCACACCTTTGACAACACGCCACCGCTCGACATCCTGCTGGTTCCCGGGGGCATGGGAAACCGCGTGCTGCACGAGAACAACGATACGGTGATTGAAGATTTTGTGGCAGCGCGGTACGGCGAGCTTCAATATCTCCTGAGCGTGTGCACCGGGGCCGCGAGCCTGGCCAAGTCCGGCCTGCTGAACGGGCGACATGCGACGACGAACAAAGCAGCGTGGGCGTGGGCAACACAGTTTGGGGACGGGGTCGAATGGGTGCCGACGGCGAGGTGGACCGAGGATGGCAACATTTGGACCAGCAGCGGCGTTTCCGCCGGCATCGACATGACATATGCCTTCTTCCGGATGCTCTTGGGGGAGGCGGCTGTTGATCCCATCATCAATGCCATGGAGTATACGCCGCACACTGATCGGCACTGGGATCCGTACTCGGTTGTGCATCATGTGAGTTGGGATTTGGTGACATTTGATGGAAGAGAGAGTTTTCTGACATTGTTATGCAGGTACCTGGAGCTGACACGAGTCGCCCGCTGGGAGACTGTGTTGGACCCGCTGGGTATGAGTACGAATGTCCTCGCAAAAACATCACTGGTGCACCTGCGCGTATCCTTGCCTCTGCAATCAAAGAGCTTCCCCCGGTTGCTAAGTAGATGTGCACGCTGGTAGGATCTTGACAAACTCGTTTCCTGTTGGCAAGATTTTGGACGTCGGATGTTCAAGAAACCCGCCCTGCCTCGTCTGGTTCCAACCCAATTTCTTTTTCGAAAGGCGAAAGTTCTCCACATCAAGTTACTCCTAGTTAATGGACGTTAGCTCTTTGCATTACCTCCTTAGGCACTCCTTTACCCAGTGACCGGAATTCAAAGTGGTCATCTACATCCATTACATTACTACCATAGCAAGTACCACACATCATTGCGTCTTTGGTTCATAAAAGTCCTTTCTGAATACAGGGCTCCTCATACGACAAGAATATACCCAAGTCTCGCACCTCGGAGGCAACGCGATCCATACAGTCCCAGGGCCATTCCTTTGGCCTCACCTCGCCACGTACACGGTCGTCACTGGGCTTAAAGTTGATGTGTATTTTGCGAAGCGGTACCTTTTGTTCGATTGCGGCGGCGGCAAGTCTACGGAGCCATGACTCCTGCGGCTCTTGGAAATCATAATAGCTCTCACTTTGCTGGTCCTCGACGTGGAATGACCAAGTTAACTCCCTAAGGCGAGGAGCGAGGAGTTTTGCCTCATGACCAGCTTCGCACCCTGTCGCCCAGTAGGATATGCTTAGCTCCTCTAACGCTGTGAAACCTGCCAGGTCAAAGTTTTCCAGGCTCCTTGCGCGAAGAGAGCCAATGAGAAGAGTGCGCAGGGTCGACTTGTGGGGGGAGATGGCGCTTCCGAGGACTGACAAGTTCCAGGGCCCAGTCATATTGGAGTATAGAAAACTAAAGCTAAAGTTCTCGAGGTTGGCGGGCAGAAGCAAAAGGCGCTTGAGATTCTCCGGGGTATCCTGGAAGTCGCTGAGGTTAAGAGTGGTGATTGGAGAGGATCGTGGCTAGTGTTGCGGCCGAGAAGTCAGCTTCAGCTTCAGCGGTTGCCATGCACCATGTATGACAATACCCACCTCGAAGGCGGTGCAAGCCCGGAAGATGCCTGTTAACGAAACGCCAGTGAGACTGAGGACTCTTAGGTGAGTTGCGTCACGCAACGTCTCGACGATGGTCTCGAGCGAGAGTAAGCCATATCCCGCCGCAATCAAAGAGAGCTCTGATAGAGCCACCATACTACGGACCGCAACGCGGATGAGGTTCCAAGTCCCCTCAACATCGTACACGGCTGGTCGTGATAAATTATCCCTGTCCCAAGCGCGTAGGTTGAACCCTCCATCAACAAGCAAACGCCTTGTCCCCACGAGCCACTTTGCAAAGTCTCCAATATTGAGGTGTGCCCCGGGAGCTAGGTCATCCGACTTGCCTCCGATGTGGACATGCAGAATTCGGCAGTGCTGCCGGAGCGACGAGTCCTGACTGAGTGTCCTGTACAGGTGCTCGGTTGCTTTTGACGATGCGGCGGGATTAAGCCCCAGCTGTCCGGCGGCAACCTCAATTTGTCTATAGAGGTACGGGGTGGCCAGGCCATAAAAGCGGCGGCAGACCAGCAAGGTGGAGACGGCATTCTTGAAGAATTTGTCAAAGTCCGGAGCCCACCAAGACCGGGTGGGGTAGACGACCACAAGCCCGAGAATCTGCGCCAGCAGCTCGTCTGGCAGCCTGAGGATTTTGGGAAGTGGGGAAGCCATCTGGAGCCAAGAAGAAAACGATAAAAGAACGATGCTCTCGGTCTAGCAAAGACAGACTCTAGCACCGGAGGAAGCGGAAAGTGTATCCCCGCATTCTTGGGGGCTGGTTCCCTTTGGTGGGAGGGAATTTTGAGAAGCGGGGTAAAGGGCGAACATCAATGAAATCAGCGATCCTGCTGAGTCATCACGATCGCTGTAGTACCGTCAGATGCTACAAAGGTCTTTTATACCAGAGGTAAGTGAATTTACCTACGTAAGTATGCTCATGCTGAAAGTCTGGCACTGGCATCGGTACGGTAGATAAGTCTGTTGGCGAGGAGAGGTAACTTCCATGAACCAAAATGGCACCATGATGCTTCTCCTTGCCTGGTTCAGGGGCTGAATGCCAGAATGCCGTCCATGTTATCCGCCACTGTTTCCTCGAGCGATTTCCATCCGTCCTGCCCCGCCCACTTCTTCAACAGCCCGAGCGGTTGCGTAAAGTCACTCGTCACACTCAATTCGCCCAAGCCTGGGAGATCATCAATGAACTTTCTGTCCGGGTATTGCCGTCTCATGATTGCCAGTAGCCCGTTCCAATTGGTGTTGCTCGCCCAGGCCTGCAGGCGCTCGTTCTTGACCTCAGGATCAACCACAGCAGCCACATGAAGCTGCGCAGCATCCTTGACGTCAACAGTATACACTTTGGAATCATTAGCATCATCCATATTATCCTGCACTGCAGCTGTCCAGCAGGGCTTAAAGGCACACTCACTCGCAGGGGTCGACGTCAAGGCCACCCGGTCTCCATCATACAACTGCTTCAACCACGCGCCGGCGCTGTCGACATGACTCTTGTGCAGCGGCTGTCCAATGATGCTCGATGGCCCGACAGAGTTGACGGTGAAATGTGGCTTTTTGTCCTCGACAAATCTCCACACGGCCTTTTCCGCCTCGGTCTTGCTGGCCATGTACACGACCCCTCCCGAGGTGGGAACCGCCCATGCCAGCTGGACGGCAGTGTCGTTGAAGGTATCTTTGGTGACGTGAACCGAGTTTCCCAGCATGGGCATGACGGCTGCGGCGATGGAGCTGGTGTAGACAAACTCACGGACCGATGGCTCCTTCAACGCAGCTTCGAGGATCGAAGTTGCGCCCAGCACGGTTTGGGGGATTACCTTGTTCGGGTCAGAGTCGAAGGTCACGATGGATGCAACGTGGGCGATAGCCGAGACTCCTTTGACCACTTCATCGAAGGCATTTTGGTCGGCCAGGGTGCGGACAACGGCGAGTTCAAAATCGCCGCGGTCGGCGTAGGTCTTGAAGAGGTCATCCACAAGCCAAGAGGCTTTGGCGAGGTCACGAACGGTGCCGCGCACTTTGTAGCCGCGCTCGAGGAAGGCCTTGATGACGTGGGTTGCGAGGGAGCCTGTTGCGCCTGTGACGAGAACTAGGGAACCCTTGGGGATGGTGGTCTCGGGCTCAGCCATGACTGTGACTCCAAAATGTTGAATTCGAGTTGTGGGCGAGAGGGCTTGTACTGTGTAACTTGTCCTGTTGTCCGTCTCTCAAGAGCCGACTTGAGCTTGGATTATATACCCATATCCAAGCTTGTGTTTTCGATGGAAGCCCGAGTTGGAAGCTGTCTAGATCGGGCGAACTCATAGCTGACACATATCCCATGCAGTTACTGTCCTCCTGCGTCCACTCAGAACCGCCAATTGTGACGGTTGAAAGCTAATGCAGCTTGGTGTTCGAAAGCGGAAGTTGCAAGTCTTGGCGGTGATGAATAATCGGCAGAGGAAATCGCCTAGCTGCATTCCAGCCATGTTGTGTACAGCCTGCGAGAGCACACGGGATGGGCAGATATCATGATTTGCAGACTCCGGGGGTCAGGTCCACATCAGCCCTCAGATACTCCTCCACCATCTGTTGTCAGCGGCGAAGCAGCTTGCGCCAACAGCCCTACCCGCTCCACGTATCTCAGTAAAAGCATTTCCAAGAACCCATTCAGACCTAATGCACCCCACCCGCCGTTAACCTCCACCATCTCCAAGGCGCCCTGCACGTGGCGTTTGGTCATGGCCGACTCCCCTAGCAAGACCTTCGTCGCCAACACCCATGTCAGCCGCCAGGACGTCTTCATTCCATTCTGGCATACACCTGTAGAAAAGGGCACTAACCTCGTCAAAGGCAAGAGCCAAAATCTCGGCGAACACAGCATCACTGAACCCGCTCGCCTCACCCTCAGAACCAGCAATCGCCCGGCTAACCGCTCTAACAGAAAGCAACTTGTACCTCACCGCAAGCTCCGTAAACCTCTCCTGCTGCTGCACCTGCTGATGACTCACCGAAATATGTCTTGAGGCATTAAGAAACAACGAGTTGAGACACTCCGGGTCGTTAAGTGCAAGGCGGACCCAATCCGCCGTCATGGCATCTGCATACATCTGGCCACGGGCTCTCAGGCCTCTACATTGCGATTTCATCCGCGGCACAATGTGTGCGATATCTGCCGTAAGATGAGTCAGCCGTGAGACGGGGTGGAATATTGTGAAACAAACGCTCACAGTGGTCCAAGAGAAAGTTCTCCAGTGGAGAAAACGGTCTCGTGAAGCTGGTGAACGGATCACTCCGTCCCGAGCCGATGGTCTCTGGGCTAGGACGGCAGTATCTGCGCGGCAAAACTGCCGATATCTCTTCGGTCGCCTCGTTGTGGAACTGAAGCTGATGCTCTTGTCCACCATGCCTGGCGGCTTGGTGCGCAAGGACACGAGCACGCCTCCGCCTAGCATGTACTATCCGGGCCGCGTGTGAGTGAATAACGGTCCCGGCATTTTGGCCTCCCTCCTCGTCCGAATTGACAAACTGTATGACCTGGAACGGCCCAGAGGGTCGTCTGGTTTGACTCGCTTGGCCTTCCATCGGCAAACGGGAAGGTCGTGAATCTCTGGGCTGGCTGAGTCAGAACGCAAAGAAGAGGTGGTCAAGATCGACTCGCCCGGTTGGGGGAGGTGGGGAAATGCCCGCAGATAGCGCACCCCGCAGGCAAACCGACATATGCCAAGAACTACAACTTCTGAATCCGGCAGTGATATGGGTAGCACGATATTGTGCTAGAGGGTTTGATTCTGGGAGTGATATCTCCAGCATGCCCCTCTCCCCACTTCCATTGTACACGAAACAGTCAACTCAAAACCTCCAAGTAGTATCTATACGTTTGACCTGAGAAGAACCATGCTCTTTAACTCGGAACTGATAGCGAGTTGGCTAGAGATACTGCGGTAAGCTACACGTAATCCCTCCTCGTGGCCCTAATCCACATCTCAGACTGGGTAAAGATGCCCCTATTCTTGGAGTTCCAAGGCGTTGTAGGGTCCACAATGCAAAGGTCAAACTTCCTCAAAAGCTAGGTAGTAACCATGTTAGTAAGGTACGTACGGAGCATGTTGGCAGAATCTGGGACAAACCTCCACAAAAACCTTGTTCAACTCAATGAGGGCAATGTTCTTCCCAAGGCACTGCCACCTGCCATAACCAAAGACCAGGTCTAGCGCCGCTTCCTGCTCCCGAAGCTTGTCGGGCGTTGCGCGAAGCCAGCGCTCGGGACGGAAGACGTCGGCATCGTTCCCCCAGACGGCGCGATTTCGAGAGAGGCCAAACGCGCTATACCCAATCTTGGTGCCCTCGGGAATGAGAGACCCGTTGAAGCTGTCACCCCCCTCCGGCACGTTCTTTGACATCAATCCGGTCACGGGCGGAAAGATGCGCAGGCCCTCCTTGATAACCGCCTGAAGGTATGGCATCTGCCTGGCTTCAGCGTCTCGGATGGGTGAGGAAGGGGCCTTGTCGATGATCTCGGCGAGTAGCTTGGAGTAAACGCGGGGATTGGTCAGGATGTGCAGCATGGTGGCCCGCATGGCCGTCGCGGTGGTATCGGATCCGGCGAGGCTGTTGCGGGCTAGTGTTAGCTTGTGTTGGGTGTTTTTGTTTGGATACTTGACACGATTACACATGCATTTGAACGAGAGTCTCAGATTCGGCTTCGGACTGCGTCAGCCCATGGGCGATGAATGAACCAAGCATGTCGGGCTGGACCTTCTTATTCGCGCCAAACCTCTCCCCGACCACTTGCTTAGCAATCCTGGCAGAGAGGTCAGCTGCTGGGAGCATCGAGATGGAGATGGGACATACCCCATGATCTTCCCCAGCCCAATAGGATCCTTATCGGATGGCAGGAGGCTCTTCAGAATTGGGGATTGTAGTGCCTTGCTTAGCCGCGGCAATACGCTAACCATGATAATGGCTGGAAGATTGTCTTCGGTCGTTTTGATATACTCGTACATGTCTGAGTCGGTGGCAAGGCAGCCAAAGGGGTCGCCAAAGGCAATGTGGGAGATGACATCAAGCGTGAAATACTGCGCCTTGCGCCCAAAGTCCAGCGGCCGGTAGTCTGTGTCAGTCGATAGGTATTTTCGTTCGACAAGGTTGACTAGAGCTGCAACATCCTCGTCTATTCTCTTCTCCAGGCCTTCCACTTCTCTTCCCGAGTACTACAAGTGCGCAATGATGGTACTTGTTAGCCATGGCTGATCGTTGCAAACAGGCGGACGAGCACAGCCGTGGTCTGGCCAAGAAAGCACGACGGTACGTACGCCAGCCGCCATCTTGGCGCGGAGCTCTTCGTGTTTTTCGTCGTTGCGCATAGATAGCACATTGTCCCTTGCAGGATCCAGCCGCATGGCGTCGTACCAGTCGGAACGACGGTATCTTGTTCGGACGCCGAGCATACGCCGCAGCAGGTTAGGGTCACTCGTAACCAGGGTGTCGGGTCCGATCCGTGCAAGCGGACCGTACTTGTCGTTCACCTCCCGGAGGTCGAGATGCATGCGGTCCCCGCCGACATGACGGATCATCCACCAGCGCGAGAAAGCTGCCCAGAACGGCCCCCTGATGTGGCGAAGGCGATACCATGCGTGCAGACGTCGAGCCAGCGAGGTGCTGACGAGTGCCAGGACGAAGAGGGAAATGAACGTGTTCCAGCTAGACAGCAAGACCACGTCCGTGAGTGCCATTTTCGCCTGCACTGAGACGTACCATCAAGCTTACTTCAAGTTCGAGTTGGGATGGAATGAGGGAAAAGAACAAATAAAATCCGTACTTATTACCTTACCTTATCTGCCTGCTCAGCATCAGATATTGGCAGGCTGCAGCGCGGGCCTGAGCGTAAACGGACGGTTTGCTCAACCACCCAATGGCAGTATCGCTGCAGAGCAGCCCCGGCGTGCACAGGATCTTTCATGCGTTAGTGCATCTCGGGAACACGGACAAGCCAAAGAGGTAGGATTACCCCGCGAACTAATTAGCGTCACCCTCGACAAGTTTATCTTATCAACCCTGTTTGGGAATGAGCCTCTAGGTACATACCTTGTTCAATTGTGAGGCGCATGCCCATGATCCTATTGTGACGCAACCAGTCTGCCTCCAAATCCCCTGGTATGACAAGCTTGGCCTCTATCGGAGTGGATTTTTATGCACGCAACATGTTGTATGATTCAAGTCATATAAGGCGACATTGTATTCCCCATGCGCCAAACTTTTCTTGAGGGTAAACTCCTTGCGTGTATCGACACCTGTTCCTACCCACGTTTATCCAGTGGAATTGAGCCGCCGTACTGAACCCCCAACACCTGCTTTGTTACTCCTGATATGCTGCTTACCCAAACGCTACCCATCCAAAACCCTATGTATTGCACCAAGAATCATAAGAACACTGATTTCAAACCATCCGTCACTCTTTTCAAGTGATGGATCCATCAACTCCTCTTCACCACAATCCCTGTCCTTTGCTGCGCAATCAGCACAGGCACTGATGCGCCAGGGCATCCCACCCCTTTGGTCCCTGACAAGCTCTGCAGAACCTGCACCATGGCCGTGGCCCTGTCCCGGTTTGTCTGCACCGACTGATCACCGGCATCGTTGAAGCGTTCGAGATCGATGGCTGCCGGAACGCTGGGATCGGGAAAGAAACCGTTTGTCAGCAATTGAGACAGCCCGCCGAGGAAGGCCGGGTCCGATGGCGCTGGCGGGCACTCGCGAGGTATGGGGGTTCCGTTGGCGCCAACGCCACTGCCGGCTTGGATGCCGAAATCGTCGGGGATCACGGCTGTGTTGATCTGCCCTGCGTTGCCGCCTCCGCCGCCATTTCCACCGCCATTCCCACCTCCCCCTGCTGGCGGTGCGTTGTCGGCGGGGGGTGACACCGCTGGAGGAGGGGGAGGAGGGGTTGGAGGGGTTGGAGGGGGGTTGTTTTGCTCGTTGTTCGGCGGAGGTCGGATCCGGGGGCGGCCGCCTTGTCCGTCTCCACGGTTCCCGCCTCTTTGTGGGAGGGCAGTAGTGGCGACGGTGAGCAGAGCACCGAAAAAGAAGAACTTTGAGACATGCATTTTTGATTCTTGGGTAAGATGCCAATTTGCCAGCCAAAAAGATAAAGGTAAAACGAAAGACGTCGATGAGAAGCGAAAAACGGAACCAGCCGTGAGGTAGACGTAGCAAAGTGCAGGCCGACTTTGTCCTCCGGACAAAAATGTAATGGTGAAAGCTCCAGACGCTATCAACGTCGCAGAAGGGCGGTCACATCTCGTTGTTATATGTGCCCAATACAGACTCAAATACAACGACTCACCTTGCTGCATCGTCCCGAACCCCTGGGCCGCTTTTGAGTCCCAAACTCATGTTCAGGCGGTGGCGGTTACAAGATAAAATCAAGTATTGGCCAGTCATAACATGAAGCTGCTTCTAGCCCGTTTCTAGCTGCGCCTTTCCGCCTGTTCAACCATTTTTTCTTCGACTGTGTCCAGTGCACCAAAGGGGCAAACCCATAGAAGACCCGCGTGGTTTGGGAACCTCGCACTGCGCACGGAGCCGCCTTGTCATCCCAAGGTGCAGGTTGCTTCTTGCCAAGAAGTGACAGGCCCATAGCACCGTTTCAGATGATCCAGAAACCAGATGGGGGGTTGACGTTTGCCCCCAGCAGCAACTGCGGGGCATCCTTCCATTGGTCGGCACAGCATACAGCCCGTTTTGTCAGTTGTCGCGGCCCCTGCAGCTAACCTTCCTTCCCCTGTCTCACCATGGGCCAAAACCCCACCATGCTGTGAAAAGGGGGATGGGATTAGATGCAAAAAGATGCACATGGATGGAAATCATCGATTGGCGATCCAATTGGTAAATCTGTTTCCCCTCTCATCTCAACTTCTTTTGGGATTTGTTTCCTTTTGATGTGGATGTTGATGCGGCGGGGGATCTGCTGCTAGGACCCCCAGTCGGCGATCTATTCCGGCACATGAAATGGGAGAGGGCACAACCAACACAAACGAGTCCTGAAAAGTAAGAAGGTGTATTCCGTCTCAGCTGAGAAGAAGCTACTCATACTCGGGCTCCGGGTCTCCCTCCACATAGACACACGACGTCCCCCAAACTTGCGGGTGTGGCTTCAAGCCTTTGAGGAATCCCATGCGCTGCTCATTCGCGTCGGTAATGACAAATGTACCATTCCCAACATCCTCGACGTGTCCGAAGCTTGTGGCCCAGCTGTCGGGCCGTTTCCGCACGTGTTCCAAAGCAAGCGCCCTCGAGCAGCTTTCACAGAGTCCCTGTATGGTAACCTGTTTGTTCGCTTCGTCAAAGACGTATGTGACCCCAGTGGGGATGTAGGCCTCGCATTCCGTGTGGTCCCAGCGTACCCAGCAAGGCTGAATCCCGTACCCGATTCGGCATCGCTTCCCGAGCTGGGGGGCAGCTGCTGCCAGGGTGGAAAGAAAGATTGTGACGAATCTCATTGCGACCTTGCGTTGGTCTTCAAGTTGTCGTCTTGAAATCGTGCGATCATCCAATTTTGGTGGCGTAACTGACCATGGACGTGGCAAAGTGAAGTGAAGTCGAAGAATGTTCCGCATTCTTATACTTTTGCTCCGCCATAATGCATATCTGTCTGGCCCTGTGATTTGGAGGTAGGGTTGTGTTGGCCGTAATTATCCAGATTGACTCTGCGAGTTTCTCATTGCCAAGGGGCCCTCATCCAAAGGCGCTGAACGACTCCGGTCTAGGCTTTCAATTGCACAAGCTCCTGCAGGATCTGCCAAGAAACCGTTAAATGGAGATCTTTATTAACTTTCCGATTTAACAACTTCCTAGAGCAGAGATTACGACCTGCTCTAATGAAGTCTTTATCACTATGAAGGGTCTCTTTACCGACTCATTCAAATGGCATTCATCACTTAAAATGCCATTATGGCAACCCATTTTCTTTATTATTTTATTAAAGTCCTGCGAAAAGATGAGTTGTATTATGCCTTTGACGGAATGAGAAGAGGTATTAAACTCCAAGTTTCCTAGGCATATGTTAAGTTTTATTTCACACTATAATATCTGTAAAACTCCCTCTTTAGTCTTATTGTATCTATTATGAGTTCCTAGTCTTTTAGCCCGACGACCTGTTTGTAAACTGGTATCATGTGATAACTAATGTAGCCAACCATAAGATAGTGTAGATAGACGAAGAGATATAGGAGAGGGTGTTAGACTTACAAGGACTGAATTAGCTGGGAAATCTCCGGCTTGTTACTCTCTTCCTCTCCGCCGCAAAAATGTGATGTGGGTACCTGTAAATCCACTGCAGTTCACCTCATGTCTTATTTGTTCACAGGTGCAGAGAATGACAAGTCGCAAAGAGAGAAGAGCTTACCACAGCAGGTGGGGCTGCCCGCGCTGCTGGCGCAACGTAATGGAAGTCGCCACTCGAGTCACTCTCGCATGGCGGTTGTTACACGGCCTATTGGGAGTGACTGACCGGCGAGAACCAGTAAACACTTCTAATCTTAGGTAGGTACGCATCGGCGCCCTGCAGCTGCCCTGCGGCGCAACCTAAGCGATGCCCAAATCACAGCTAAGCAAACGAATAAAACTCAAGATTGCCGACACAGAAGGCCTCAGTGCAGCCGGCCTCGTTGCAGGTGGAATATTCTCCCTTTTGCGACCTACCTGCCTGAATAATTAAGGCCTCAACCGCCCTGTGGAAAAGCATGTCCGTTCTTGCAACCTTTGCTTCATCCTTCCTGTTTTGCACTGCAAATTTTAGCAGCTCCTTCCAAACACGACATGCAGAATGGATTTGCTTCACAGTGTCTACAACCACTTGGTCCTTCCTCCAAAGTTGCCAGGACACGAGGACAGCGCGATACAGGCCTTGTCGCAAAATGTCTTGACGCGTCTCACTGATGCTTGCAAACGCCTTGTCCCACTCACTCCGCAACCCCTGTCCGACGCATTCAGGTCGCTTCAGAGTTCGCTCGTAGCCTCCCAGGAGATTAACAGCGGCTTCATCAACAAAATATCGACACTGCAACACTTTCGGCATCTCGACCGTGTCCCGAATCGTGTTCTCATCTTTCACGTGGTTGAGCAAAATGCGGCTCTGCTCCTCTATCAAACCCAGGGGTAAGTCAAGGAAGAAAGGCGACTGGCAGTGCTGCACTGACTCGGCGTTGCAGATCGGGCGGTGTGGTTTTATTCGAGGCCTTCGAGGCGTCTGCTCCTGCCGAGCGCATTCTCACAGCCGGCAATGCCATGCAACGGGACTTCCCAGGGCGGTGCGCACAGCTGTCGACGGCCGACTTCTCGGACGCTTCTTTCCAAGAGCACCTGGCCGAGTTCCTTGAGCAAGCTAGCATGGATTCGCTGTACAGCCTCCGCGCGCACGCACGTAAGGCCGGCGCCTCGGTTACCGAGTCGCGCGATACCACAGATCCGGCCCTGGTGACCCATATGCTCATGCCCCTGCTGGAAGCGATGGGAAGCCCCGCGCAGGTTCCGGTGCTGCAGAAGCGGGTGCGAGACGACGTCAACCTGAAGAACGCCAACGTGCCGTGGCGTCGTCTCCCCTTCTGGCTGGTCTTGCGCGTGGGAGCTCTGCGACAACTCTGTTGCATCCTCGGCTACCACCAGGGACGCGCCTGCTACAAGTTTCTGATCTGCATGGTCCTCGCTCAACTCTTGGAAGACTGCGCAGGACGGCTGAGTCCGGACATGACGATCCTCCTTCGGGCAAAGCTGTGCCGTCGCATGGCCAAGCTCGAAATGGACCGGAACAAGACCAAGAGCCCGGAGGATACCCGGGCCTACGACGACCTGTTCGGCTCCACCAGAGCCCTCATCAGCGAGATGGTGCAAAAGGCAACGGACCAGGTAGAAAAAGCATGGAATAGCTTCCAGCAGGCGTCGATCCCTCGCATCCTCAAGCTTCCTTTGCGGGCTCCGAGCGACGCCCTCCAGCTCTCCCTCCCCCACAGCGGCGAGTACCTCGACCGGTTGCTCTCCTATCAGCCGCCCCCGCAACCCGCCGCGCAACTGGCGCAGCTCCCTCGTCCGCTTGACATGGGAATCCAGCGAGTCCAGGAATTCACAGGCCGGATTGTGGATCTTGCCGCAGCTGAACTCGGCGCCGAGAGAGAGTCGGACGGAGACACACCGCCGGGCCAGGCTCGTGCATGCGAGTTGCGCTGTCTCGCTCTGGCGGAGAAAATTCAAACCATCATCGCCAAGATAGGCCCGGCCTCGGAGTGGGATCCCGAGCAGAACAGTACCCTCGCCCTCACCGCCTTCGACCTCTGGGTGCGCATGGATGCCTGTGCCGTGGCGGCATGTCCCCTTCTCGGCGGTTATCTCCCTACCTTCCGGCCCGAACTCTTGGATGTCCTGCAGCTGGCCACGCTCGCGAGCATGCGCCGCTTGAACAAGGTGCAGACCTACCTGGCAAAACGGCAGCAGCTCGCTCGGTCAACAGTCTTGTCGGAGGCGAGGCAGGCCGCCGCCTTTTTAGGCCCGGTCGGCAAAGATTGCCTGTCCGCACGCTTTGCGGCCGACTCCCGACCGATGCAGGAGCTCGAGTCGCGCATCCAAGGGGCATCGGACCGCGCGCGGCGCACCAAGGAGGTGGAATGGAGACATCAATGTGAAAAGTATGATCAGCTCAGCGAGGCCATCCAGCAGAGCACATGTGTGTGCTCGGTTGACCCAAACGGCAAGAAAAAGAAAACCCCCGGGCCTGAGGGGTGCAAGAGGTGCGCACTGTGGTGCACCAGGAAGCGTCTGCGCATCGCCGTGCACGAGGACTATCTCCCCCCCTCCCACAAGCCGGCGCAGAGAGCCGCCGTGTTGTTTGAGATCGACCAGCCCACATACCTGTCGGCCTACCGTGACGCGACCTGGCTCATCCTGACCTCGCTGGCGCACCCGGGCCGGCCGTGCCATACCACAGCGCCCAAGGCGACGCTCGCGCAATGCGGCGTGCTGGCGGCATATAGGACAGGCAAGAAGTCGCCGTCTCGCATCACTCTCGCGTCCAGGAAGAAGTGCTTCGCCCAGACACACTACCGCTTCAGCGCCGGTCGAGCCCCGCTATCCGAGGTGCTGCTGCCGCTGGCCGCCGAGTTCGAGCTGTTCGACACCTTGGCGGGCCTCTGGGTTGGGGATCTCGACAAGAGCCCGACCCTGCAGCACCTCTGCGGCATCCAGGTCCCGGCCGGCCTCTCAGCCACTGTCCTCCCGGCCTGTCTCCACCCCGAGCCCGAAGTGGAGGGTCCTTCCTCGTACCAGGTCCTGGCCAACCAAACGGAATGCCCCTCCACCATGCCGGTCCACGAGTTTTCGGCGTGCCAGAAGCTGCTGGGCGGCCATTGCCGGAGGTGGCCTAACATCCTGGTCGAGCTGGGGTCCATCAATCTCAGCATGGGAAGTGAGGAAACGGCACGCCTCATTTGCCAGCTGGCCGTGCAAGCCGGGCCGCGGGGAGATTGGGGGGAAGGGGCCGAGTGGAGGACTGTCCACACCATCTTCAGGGAGGAGCCAGCCTTTGTCGAGCGGCTGTTGGAGCAGATAGAAACGCGCCTGGGCCATATCTCTTCCAACTGGCGAGAGACGTGGTGCATGGACATGCTCGCCACCTTGGCCTTGCGCGTCTTCTCTCTGTCGGCTGAGCGGTCGATGAAACGAAAGGCCCAGTCCCTGCTCGAAGCCATGCAGAAGACGACGCTGGCCTGGGTTGTCCGGCTGCGCGACGAGGTACATCGTGCGGCGGGGGCTGATGCAGCCGAGCGGATGGCTACGTATGCCTTCTCCTCGGCGCTACTGGCCCGGCGGACACTAGCCACCCACCTTGAGTCCGGGTCGCCGCTCCGAGCCGACGAGCTTACCGCTTGGGTGAAGGCCTCGGTGGCGTTGCAAGAGAACCTGCTGGTCGGTCTGGACAAGCTGTCCCCCACTCTGAGAGCCATGTTCGTTCGAGACACGAGAATGGCGTTCCGGATGGAGCCGATGCTGCGATCGGCTGTCAAGTCTTATCCGTCTAGCGTCGGGGTTGCCCTCTTAGACACCCTTGCCCACCTCTCTCTTCCGTCGTGGACCTTTCTGCCCTCGCCCGACGACAAGTGGATCCGGGCGACGACGGCGACGGCCAAGGTGCAACCCGGCTTCACGTACCACGGGCAGGCGGTTCACTTTCACATTGTCGACGGCCATCTCCTCGTCAACGGCCGGCCTCGCGAGAAGCTGCCCGCCAACATCCGAGGAGACGCCGGCATCGAGGAGCTGTTTGGGAACCAGCACCTGCTTACCTACCCCTCTCCCTTGCCAGGCATGACCCACCAGCTCCTCGGCTTCCGCCATCAACAGGTCATCCACTTTGGCACCCGTGGCAACCAGGAGGTGGTGATTCAGGCCGTGACAGCCGACGGGCTCACCCGACTCGAGTTCATCCCCAGACGGGTCTTTTTTGGGCCCCACATCGGCAGCGGCTTGCCGGATCTTCCACTCGGACTGCTCGACAACTGCGTGCATTGGCTGAACCTGACCACGAGACAGATCGAAATCCGCCGGAAGCCGGCTATCTGGTTGGCGAGACAGCGGGATTGGACCGTCCACGTCCGAGAGCGCTACGCCCAGCGCGCCAGCGTGCAGCTCATCGATCCCCATTCGCCCTTGTTTCGTCAAATCGCTGGCACGCTGGGGTCCTTTGTACGGCCCGAGAAAGTGACTGTCTTCCAACCTCTGGCATTGAGGGGGCGACTCTCGGCCGAGATGAAGGAACTGGACCTGTCCTTGTTTGTCAACGACGGCGGCCTGATTGAGTTTCGCGAGCTCAAGGCCGAAATGGACCCCGATCAGGATGCTGGAACGTGGTATGGTCTGCAAGGAAAGGTCGTGCTGCGAAATATTGTCAACCCCCGTAAACGAAGCGTCATACTGCCCCTCGGAGACGATATCTGGGCGCAACGACAGGGTGTTCATGTTGAGGTGCGCGTGGACGGCGGTTCGGTCGAGTACGCCAAATTCGACATCGACGACACCCTCGGCCGGCTGGTGTGTCCCCCGGAACCGCGGCTTCTGTATACCAAAGCCCTCTGCCACGCTCTGACCTCCTTCTGCCTCCCGGACCCCCTGACTGGCCGGACCGGGACCGAAGAAGCCATCCATGTCCTGCGGTCGGGCGCCGCTCAGCCCTGGACCCAGCTGGGCACTCTGCCAACCAAGCTGCTTCACCGGTTCCGAGACCTGCTGCCGAGCCGAGAGTACTATCCGCCCGGCATGAAACGCTTCCAGACCGCCACCTGGGACGACCGCTTCACCACCACGATTCAGCACGATGCCTTGGACACTGTCTTGTGCGACATCATGGACAAATCTGACCGGCTGGCCAAGTTCGCCGACAACGGTAGCACCACCAGGAGTGATGATGAGGCAAAACGTCCGGCTCATTTACGATTTCGCGCAAACATGCAGCGCCGCCTTTACGAGCGTCGATGGATGGGAGAAGAGGAGGAGGGGGTTCCCGCCGTGGTGGCAGCTATGAGCGATACTATGGCATACCATGGTCGAGACCGGGCATCCCGTATCATACCCCAAAGCGGAAACGTCTTCAACATCACTCGCGCCATCCGCCGGCAGTCTTTCCTTGTCGATCGCCGCCATAAGGACGTGCCTTCCATTCTCAAGGGTTGGCCCCGTATTGGCGGACTCACCTCGCGGGATGCGGCTCATCGGACGGCGGCAGTCGCAGGCCCCCTGGCCGCTCGGATTGAAACGTCGGTCAGTGAGCATTGGGGCGAGCTTGTCCGCTTCTGCCAGACCTCGAATAGCCAGGTGTCTGTCATCTTCCGCCTCGGTTTGCTCGCCTTTGCTCCCGAAGCAGACATGGACACGATTCACCACCTCGCTGCGTTCGCTTTCATTAACGAGCTTAGAGGCCTGGAGCTGCCCCCGTGTCTCGACTTTTGGGACTTGGGCTCCCGGGGCCCCCCATCCCTCGAAACCTTGGAAAGCCTCATCGCTACGGCCTACACCTCAGCGGAGGGCCCCTCCGCTGGGCGGAAATTGAAAGCCAAGCAGCGGGCGCGCCTCGAGGTGGCTAGGGTGCTGCACCAAAGGAAGTGCGAGGCCGATGGGAGGAGTATGGCTTGCTTGCTTCTGAAACACTGGCCCAGACCATGGCCTACTCTTGTGGGCTTCATGGAGGATACCTTACGAGCCCCTGGGACACGGGTCGAACACATCCATATTACTCAAGCCCTAGGGAGAATCAGGCCCGAGTGGGAGCGTAGACATCACAGCGAAGAGCTGGTGGCTTACATCGGCCAGGTCCAGGCCATCCTCAACAGGCACATGGCTCTTACCAGCCTAGATACTTCAGTCCCGGCAAGCTGGCTAGTACAGCCGGCTACTGCGGACGCTCTTCGTATCCGCGATGACTCCCAAAAGGCCGCCATTCCACTGGTATCAGGTGAGCTGGTGACCAAGCGGGGCCCAGCCTCGCTCAAAGTATCTTCCCATATCGATGCTACCACATTTCGTTTCCGTGATTCGAAGGAGACGGCCAAGGCTATGCCCAACTCAATACACGTAGTCCCAGAGCTAACGATTATTTTCAATCGATTCGCAGGCTCAGCCGACAGCCTGCGGAGGCAGTACGGCCAAGACTTGCTGGAGAGCCTCACGGCGCTAGACATCAAGGCCAGGACAGAGTCAACGGTGAAGCGATTCGCCGTGCCTGGCATTGTCTCTCTCGACAGCGCTGTCGCCCAAGCTCACGCCGACATGGTGGACCTCGGCTCGCGGCTATCGGGAGCTCTTGCGGCAGGTGATGAGCGGTCCCACTGGCTCGAGCTCGGCGGTCTCTGGCCCTGTGCCAACACGCCCATCTCCCTGCTCTGTCTGCTCCGGAGCCGGTCGGGTCACCGGTTCGGGCCTGGGATGAAAGAGGCTCTGGTGGCGTATGGGCTCGCTATCTCGCATCTCCAGAAGCTGGGACGGCTCCGAACGGCCCTCTGCCAGGGCAACCAGCGAGCCGTGGACGAGGAGCTGCAAAATCTCGGCCACGAGAACTGGGATCCGGTGCAACACGCCGACTGGCTCCTCATGGAACTCGACGGCGGATTTCTCATACGGGCCGAGCAAATCGAGGTGGCGCGGGCTATCATAGCACCGCGGCTAGGGCGCAACAGCGTGCTGCAGATGAACATGGGCAAGGGCAAGACGTCGTGCATCGTGCCCATGGCTGTGGCCGCGCTAGCCGACGGCGAGAATCTGGCGAGGCTGGTAGTGCCCAAGCCCTTGCTCCTACAGACAGCCCAGACGGTCCAGGCTCGGCTCGGGGGCCTTGCGGGGCGTGAGGTCCGCCACATCGCCTTCTCACGCCGGACCCCGACGACGTCGCCCGTGATGGACCTATATGAAGATCTCCACCGCGAAACCTACCGATCACGAGGCCTGGTCATCAGCACGCACGAGCAGCTGCTGTCCTTCAAGCTGAGCGGATGGCAGCGCCTCGTCGACGCAACCTCCATGACGGCCATAACCCCCACAGCTGCTATCACCACGGCCACCTCGGCGCGAGGCAAGAAGCAGAAACAAAAATCTGGCGTAGCACTGGCCGCAGTCGCAGCCGCAGCGGCGGACAGGATGATAAGGTTCCAGGACTGGCTCGAGCGCACGTCGCGCGACATCCTCGACGAATCTGACTACACCCTGGCCGTCAAGACGCAGCTCATCTACCCGAGCGGGCCCGAGACGACCGTCGATGGACACCCTTTCCGGTGGCTCGTCGCCGAGGGGCTGCTGGCGCTGGTGGAACACCACCTGCCCAGCTTGCAAAAAGAGTTTCCGGGAAGCATCGAGGTGGTGCGGCGGTCTGGTGGGGCGTTCCCCAGGGTCCAGTTCCTCCGCGATGACGTGCAGTCGGGGCTTCAGGACCGCGTTGTCGATGATATCTGTACTGGGAGGGCGTGGTTTCTTCGTCCCGGCCGCGGTACCATGGGGCTGGCGAGGCGGGTTGCGGCGGTCCGACGAGTCCTATCCGAGGAGCATATCAGTGACGAGCTGCTAGGGGAGGCTGTGGCTGCGTTTGCTGATGCCGAGTCGGAGTCGGCGGCCAAGAAACTGCTGACGGCCCGGGGTCTCTTGGTATGCCGGGTCCTTGTCCTCTGTCTGGGCAGGCGATGGAACGTCCAGTACGGCCTCAGCCCGGACCGTCATCCCATCGCCGTGCCCTTCGAGGCCAAAGGCGTACCATCGCTGCATGCCGAGTTCGGCCACCCGGACGTCGCCATCGTCCTCACCTGCCTGGCTTTCTACTACACGGGCCTTACCATGCCCCAGTTCCTACAGGGTCTGCAGCATGTGCTCCGATCCGACGACCCGGCCGCGCAGTACGAGCGCTGGACTTCGTTGGGCTATAAAAAACTGCCCCCAGCGTTGTGCCAGTGGAACGCCATCAACGTGGACGACGCCGGCCAGGTCGGGGCGCTATGGCAGCACCTGCGCTGCGCACGCAATGTCGTTGACGATTACATGAACGTCTTTGTCTTCCCGGCCCACGCGAAGCAGTTTGGCACCAAGCTCCAGGTCTCGGCCTGGGACGTCCCCCTGTTACCCAAAGGCCGACCCCAGGAGGCGAGGACAACGGGCTTCAGCGGGACCAACGACAGCCGCATCATGTTGCCCCTCACCATCCGACAGGACGACCTCCCTCGCCTGCGGGACACCAACGCCGAGGTGCTCTCGTACCTCCTCCAGCCACGCAATCGCAAGTGTCTCGTCGCCGTCGACGCCGAGGGCAGCAGGCTGACCGAGGAAGGACTGCTCTACAACCTCCACGGCCAGAACATCCGCATCCTCATCGACGCGGGCGCCTACATTCTCGAGATGGACAACCGGTCGCTGGTCGAGAGGTGGCTGCGCATCGACCACGCTGCGAGTGCCGCCGTGTACTTTGACGCCTCGAGCCGCGCCTGGGTCATGTACCGCGGCGGGACCAAGACCGATGTTCCCTTGCTGGCCACACCCTTCGTCGACGACCTGAGCGAGTGTCTGGTCTATCTCGACGAGGCGCACACCCGAGGCATTGATTTGAAGCTGCCGCCCAAAGCCCGCGGAGGACTCACGCTGGCTCTTGGGCAGACCAAGGACTTTACCGTTCAGGGTGAGAAAATCTTCCCTTCTTCAACCCCAAGAAAACATGTGCTAATGAAATTCATGATACAGCTGCGATGCGCCTTCGCCAACTCGGCACGACACAATCAGTCACCTTTTTCACGCCCCCCGAAGTCGACCGCAGCATCCGGGACACATGCAAGCTTTCGGTCATGGCCAAGTTGACCTCGTACCACGTCGTCAGCTGGCTCCTCGAGCAAACCTGCCGCGCCCACGAGGACCTGCGCGACCTCTATCTCGCCCAGGGCGCCGATTTCATCCGCCGCACCGACACAGCCTGGCGGTTCCCCAAGCCCGTGTCAAACAAGACCCACTGCGACGCGCTCCTCGCCGTCCTGCAACAGCCCGAGACACAAACGCTCGAGAAGCTGTACGGCGGAGCCCCCGCAGCGGGGCCGTCGCGCCCGGGACCCGCACCCCCATCGGCGCCCCGACTGCGGGCGCTCGCAGACCAGCTCGCGGGCTCGTTCGGGGGCGCCGCGCGGCACCGGTCCCGGCTCGGCGATGCCCTGGCCGAGGTCGAGCAGGAGCGCGAGGTCGAGCTGCAGGTCGAGGAAATGCGCGTCGTGCAGAAGCCGCCGCGCCACACGCCGCTGGCCTTCCCTGGCTTGCACCCGACCATTGCGGCCTTTGCGCGGACCGGGATTTTGGGGGAGGCCTTTGAGCATGCCTTTGCGTACCTGGGCAAGACGGATCTTGGGAGGCAGTTTGGTCTGAGTGGGACCGGGTCGAAGTTATTTGTGTCGCGGGAGTTTGGGAGGGGGGTAAAGCTTGCTTTGAATGTGAAATCGAATGATAACTTCTTGGTGAGTCATTCCTTTTTTTCTGACTGGGGTTCGCGGGTTTTCTTCTCGCTATCAACGGGATGAGAACGAAAGATAGAATTGTGGGACAAGAAACTGACATGGTGTACAGCGTCCGGTGGAATGGATAATCTGGAGCTCTCTCACCGAAACTGCCCTAGTCGTCATCCCAGAGGAGGCCGAACTCGTCATTCCCATTGTCCGCATGCACGCGGGTGCCGCCCGAGGCAACCTTCCCAACACCCATCTGTTGGCTTACGCCGCCCCAGTCGCCAAAACCATGCGCATGTTCAACAGTCTCAGCTACTACAGCGTGCCGACTCTTCCCGCGGACCATTCCTTCCCCGACTGGTTCCGCATGGAACTCGGTGTGCTCGCCGGCCGGCTCTACGCCGACTTCGACGAGTGCGGGTCTCTGGCCGGCTTTCTTCGCCTGCCAGAGACAGCCGAGAACCATACTCAGGATGCGCCTGAGGTGCAAATAGCGAGCCAGGCAGGTCACACGCCTTTTGCCGAGAACGCTGCCCCGTTTCTCTTGGAATGGCTCAGCACACGCCGTGGGGGCCAGGATGTACTGCAGACACCGGTGGGGTACATCTGTACGGGACGGGCGCTGAGAGAGGATCACCCGTTTTTTCTTTGAGTCCGCCTTGGCTAGGTGAGCGGACCGGCGCGTGGTATTATGGACTGCATTGCATGTCATTAGTGTTGTCGTCTTATTTCCGGGTGCGTTTTCAGTGGACTCTTTCAGTCAAGTCCCAACGAGCAATATCTTGTAATTTTCATAAAGCGGCCGCACGTTGGAGGCTCACACATTAGCCTTACGAGCCATAAAAAAAACAGCAAATTATGTGAAGAGTCTAGTAACCTCAATCCGAAGGTCCCTTTGACAATCACCTTGGGGCACGCTCTATCTGGTTTTAAGAGCCTTAGGGTTACGGTGGTGTCATGTTAGGCTTTCTTCGATTAAATGTTGTGCTCAACACAATATACATCCAGACACCAAGTTCAAGTAGCTGGACTGCTGCAAAGGGAGAGGTGCACAGGAAGCTAGGTTGTTTCCTAACCTCAAGACCCTCTGCAAGCAAGCGCCCATCATCCCTTTGCTTCCTCTACTATCGCCTATCTAAATTCACCATGCGCTTATCCAACCTCGCCCTCGTCGCCTCGGCGTTGCCCAGACCGTAGGTTCCTCTTTTGCGCTGCCCTTGGCCTGCCCAGGCCGGTAAGTGATAGTTCGAGTTGAACCAGGCCCTCGGCGAGTATCCCGTTCCCGAGTATAAGATGGTCCCTGCCTATTGGGACATCGAAGTCTCTATTGGCCATATTTAGACCTTTAACGGCACGGTTCAGGAAGCCCTGGCCCAGGTTACTGCCATCAACCCTGAATACAAAGTATAAAGTTCCTAGACCCTGAGAGGGCCCAGACCCAAAACCTCGCCGGGCCTTGCAGCGACGCAGCGGAAGTTCTGCAATCGGTTCAATCCGGCCATTGTGCGGATTATCGATGAAGGCATCACATACCTCCGTCATCTCGGAGGACGCTGGTCAACGGCCCCGATCCTGGCAACTGCGCCCGTGTCAACTGCTCGTATAACAGGGCCATTATTTGGTACGACGATGTGAGTGCCCACCCCGCTTCCATGTTGTGAACACTTTTTGTTATTAACTTTGTGCATACAGATTAGAACCCGACCAACAAGGCCATGACCTGGGAGGGCATCCGCAACGGCGCACAGACCATGCTCAATCTACCCCCGGCGCGACATGAACCGTGACCTCATTTCTAGTTAGAACTTTGAAGACGACAACTGGAATACTTTGATCCGCAGAGAACTTTGCTGATTTGTCCGCGAGAGGAAGTCTCTTCACAACAGTCAGCATGCTAGTGTAGACATTCATCTGTTCTCCGAATTCGGGTCCGTGTCGGAATCAAGGCTGAATAGAAAAGGTGTTACCTTGGTTATTGACGCCGTTTGAATGCTAGTTGCCCTCCAAACACCCTGTAACGAGGGCACTAGCGGACACTTAAAACTCTACCTTTAACCCTTAAAATAAACCCCTGCTAAAGTTATGAAATCTTAATAAAATCTACTACAAATTCCAAGCTTAGTTAATATTATATTTTTAAAGTATTATAAAGCTGAGTGTATATATATCTAAGATAAAAGATCGATTAGTATAGAAGATATTTAAAAACTGTTTATTTGAATAAAGAATAAAGGGTTGAAACAATAAATGAGGACAATAAAAGAGGTTAAATAGAGAGGGTACTATAGAGGCTGGTTTATCGACTCTATAGTACTATTGAACTGGTGCAGCAAAACCAGCAGACAAACAGAAAAACAGAGGCACACTCTAGATGTTGGAGTGTGCAACCCTCCGATCAGAGGGAAGGATGAAGTAACCGAATAAATCGAGTAGCAAATCTAGTAGCAAATCAAGTAAAAAATAAACAGAGACTCAGTCACAGTCATGGTTTTCATGGCACTTTTCGTGGGACAAGAATTGCATGTCTTTCTTAAACTACCTTTGACCGGAGGGCCCCCTTATATGGGGGCCTCCCGTGCGATAAACCTAGCGAGCAGCGAGAAGAAAAAGGAAAAGCGCGAAAGAAAGAAAAAAAAGAAAAAAAGACACAGGGGTTGAGTCGCTTCATGAAGACATGCCCCAAGTCACTATAGAAGGTGTAGAAAGACTAGGCATAATGTGTGAACTTGTTAAGAGGTTAAAGAGATGTTAGGAGAAGAGTGTGACACTGGCACCACACCTATGTGTAATGGGAGTGACGGCAAGGTGAGTGATCAACTGTAGGATAAGACTGCAGAGCTAAAACGATAACCCGTACAGTGTCGGACGATCAATTCGTTCAGGGAGATGGAATGATCAAACAGAAGATGAAGCACGATGCTTTGCAGTTGCAGTTTAATTAAAGAAGAGGGAGGTCACTTCGTGTATCGCCGTATCCAAACCAAGGCAGGGCTCCTCGCGGCAGTCAGGGACAGGATCACCAAGCATGGAGTGCAAGAGCAAGTCAACAAGCTTATTATCTCAGAAGATATATTAAAGAATAGATGGACAATCAACAAGGGTTCCACAAGGATAGAATTCCCCTTAGCTTCACTGAAGTTCAGCTGATAATCTTTCCAAGGTCGGTTTCCAAAAAGGACTACAGAGCTCCTTTCTCTTGAGGGTCCATCGCTTCTTCGTCTCTTTTATAGAGTGCTGTGTACAAGATACAATGGTACCAAAATACCTATAAGATCCATCTTAGCCGCCTGTTGGTCCTGAGTTCTCTAGCCGCCCATCACACACATCCTACAAATCCATGGCTACAAGCCAAGTGAAGCCAACCACCTTCTCACAAGTCCATGGCCTATATTAGTACTTACTCCAAATAACTCAAGTGGCATGGTGTCCATCACTTTTGAGGCTCCTGCAAGTCCTTGGTACTTACACTAGCCACAGCCATGTTAGGTCGATCCCAAGTCGGCTATTGCAGCAGTGGTTCCCTTTATGACTCATCGCTGCCCAAGGGGCCTAGTCGCGGCCACCTGTCACCACTGAAGCTAGACTCTGGCGAATGTCGGTTCAAGGTCTTCCAACAAGATGACTGCGATATCAAGGAGGTCCCTGATTGAAAGACCATCATACAATCCATTCAGCTACCATGCAGCCTGGACCATAATGTTAGGGTTGTATGGCTCGTCCATGACAAATCTAAAGTCTGGTAACGAAGCCTGACGCGGGACGATCCACTATGTGACCACTATGTGGCTAGCCCTTGCCTGTGTGTAGCCCTGGAGCCCCTGATGCAATCTGATGAGATGCTCGGAGCCCTATGGTTCGTCCATAGCAGATCTGAAGCCTGATGACGATTGCCAGATGGTTGGAGACCCATTATTGTAGATCCCAAAGGTATGTATGTGATTCTTATGACTACGGCAGGCTCTGGTCAAGGAGGTGAATAACCCTGTTGACCCTAGGTGAGCCTACCAGTATGACATAGATCCCCATAATTAATCTATAGTAAATCTAAAGCCTAATGATGATTGCCAGGTAGTTGAAGACCTATAATGGGTCCTCAGGGATTATGTGTGCCTAAAGCACCTGTTAAATAAGATTATCCTTAGTCTTGATATATGATTCTTATTGTGATGATCCGACTCTGGGGTCATGCTGAATGAACTTGCTATTGCGAAAAGAGAAGAAGAAGAAAGTCTTCCCCCTCTAGTCCTCCCTAGAGGGGAGAGGACTAGAGCTGCTACATATACAATAATGGTGGTGACCCAGTGGTGATGTAGTGGCTCGGTGGTGATGTAGTGGCTCGGTGGTGATGTAGTGGCTCGGTGGTGATGTAGTGGCTCGGTGGTGATGTAGTGGCTCGGTGGTGATGTAGTGGCTCGGTGGTGATGTAGTGGCGGCCCAGTGGTGACATGGTGGCTTAGTCTGGCATATAACAATAGTGATGACGCGGCGAGTTCATGTCGCATCGCTGTGGTGCATCTGGTGCCGTGACACCTATGACCATAATAGGCCTGGCTCAAGAAGGTAAATAACCTTATTGACCTTAAGTGGGCCTACTAGTATGACACTTAATAATTTTTCTAGAGATCAAAGACTATATTCTATATATTAAGACACAAAACAATATTTAACGTTATCAAGACTTCTCCTTTCATAAATTGTAGGTTTTCCTATCATAGACATTAGCTTTGCTCCTTAAAATGATATCCCAATAGTAAACTTAGAGATAGGAGCTTAACATATTATATAGTGTAATGTAGAGACGGTTTGAGGGAGCAGGGCCAACATACTTCTTTTCACTAGCCTTAGGCTTCGCAACCGCCCTGGTCATCCATCCTAGAATAGAGGCGCCGTAAGTTCTAAAGCTTCTCTTAGGAAGCCTGTTCGCTGCTATTTCTATAACGTCGGGGGGGCCTTGTCCTAGCTGTCCTGGCCAACGGCCGCCCATGGGTGGTGGCGGCGTGGCTTGACTGCAACCTTTCCCACCCCCTAGCAGCCGGAAGTTACCGGCAAGTTGAATAAAGACACCGTAATCGACCCGGAGAACCCAGTCGTTATAAGGCGCTATGGCTGGGCATATAAAGGGTCCCTCCCTCAGTGCCACCACATCTTAGCTTCTTCATAGATCCCTCAATTCCATTGTACGGCTCATAACTTGGTATCTCAGTCAGGTCCTGTCACACTAACTCAGATGGCATGTGTAGAAAATACTCAGCGCAACTCGATATTTTTTTCGTGCCTTCAGTGCTGTTGCCTTACTGTTAATCTAAACTGATCTATTGTTGGAAAAAAAAAAAAAAAAAAAAAAAAGAGAAACCGGCAAAAATTTAAGGTCGTATACTGATACATTTTGTCGATTAACGGTCCAGAACCATCGCCTCCTCATCAGTGCTAGCTTTGGCCTTTATCTTCCGTGCCCGCGCTTCGCGGTATACGATAAAGTACCACCAGAACGCAAACGTCGCCGAGGTGGCGACAATGGTGAAGGCGACCCAGATCCACACCCACCTGGAGACGACGCTCCCGTCGCCGTCGCTCGAGTCGGTGGCGGACCAGTTGAAGAAGGTCATGGAGAATATTGACTGCCAGTATTTGATCAGTAAAGCTCGCCCCAGCAAGCATTCGCATCCTCCACGGAGGCGCTGCACATACTGAGAAGAAGGTCCCAGGTAAAAACACCATAGTCACCAGGGCGATGGACCGCATATGCCGCGAGTCCCGTTTCATTTCGAGGGCGATTTGAACGTTTGTTTCGCCCTCGGCCTGCACCCCAAAGAGCCGGTTAGTAGGCACTACTAATCTGCCATGATTTTGCTCGGATTCCGTAGCAGGTAGTAGGGAGAAAACACAGTCTCACCCATTGGCTCGCCATGGCCATCCCGCCGAGACGCATATCGCACTCCCTGACCCTATCGTCATATTCATCCCTGATCTCCCGTATACGGGCGGCAAACTTGGGGCCGATCCGGCACATGTGCTTTCGAAGGTCCTTCATGTCTTGTTTTAAGGCTGGTGGTTTGGTGGTGTTATAGTTGCATGGTGGGTCGTCTCCTCCTCTTAAGACTGGTGGTTTGGTGGTGTTATAGTTGCATGGTAGGTCGTCTCCTCCTCTACCTTCGGGTACAAACGGCTTCTTCCCAGCAGCGTTGTTATAGGCCTGTCTAAAGGCAGCCACCCCATTCCCTGCTGTATTAGCATCTACCTTGGCATCCCTCTTCACCCCCATAAGCCCCATACCGCCGCCTTGGACCTCAGGTCCATGACGGCCTAGTACGTCCTTATTTTCTTCCCTGCACACAGATATGTTGTCTTCTTGGAAGTCACCTTTCAGAGGACGATCGATAGACCACCTAGGTTCCGACTCTCGGTCAGTGTCCTTGCTACATCTACGAGTACCAAAAGCGTGGTGATCCCATGCACGTTCCACCACCTGAAACATTTTGCTGTTAGTACTACTTGATTCATCAGCGCAAGAGGCCATCTTGCCCAGCTGCGTGTTCCAGCTGACGAGCTGGTTGCGCAGATACGACATGTCAAGCCAGTCGTTCCGCTTCTCGGTGTTCTTCCGCGCCGTCTCGGCCTCCGGGACGCCGTACGCGTCCGAGTTGATGGTGTCCAGCTCGACGATGCGCGTCTCGAGCTTGTCGGCGCCGTGCTCGATTATCCCCGCGTGTCTCGTCCGCTCAAGCTCTGCGATGATTCCGGGGATGAGCAGGGGATGTGCGGCATCTTCGGGTGCTAGATCCAGCCGCTTGAGAATCTCAGCCTGGACGAGCGGCGTGCACCCGAACATCGTGGCAAAGGTGAGCATGCAGTGGGGAAAGAAGGTGCACGTCGCGGCGAGGTCCATTCCCCACGCGCTTGTGGTGCGGCAGTGAATAACTGGGAAGCAATGAGTCTTTACACGTCATCAGAGAGGTAGGGTGTGATCAAGAGGGATTGGGGGGGGGTTGCCTACCATACGCAGGGTAGCCGCGCATTGTGACCTCGGAGACCGAGAAAGCTGGGACGTCTCCGCGACTGACCACACGAGCTATGTCGCCGTGTACGAAGAATCTCTTGATGAACCGGCGGAACGTTTGGACGGAGAAGGGTAACGTCCGCAAGCCGCCTCGGTTGCCGTCCAGCGTACAAAAGTCCATGGCTCTCTCGTCCGTAGGTTCTCCAATATCCGCCCCAAACTCCGTCTTAACCTCCTCTAGAGGGCCTTGACCATCAATGCCGGTTTCCGTGACAGCATTACCGACAGACCGTTGTTTCTCGGCCCGTCCAGGCATCCTGCGGTTTGATTGTCGCTGTGAGCATGATTTCTTGCACGCACCCAAGCTCTTCAGAGTTTGAAACCTACATTAGAACTAGACCGAACACAGAGCCGTCGATTCGCGGGCATCCCTGAGTCGGACTTAGCGGTAAGCTTTTCTCAACTCATCTTTGTCTAGTTGAGCCATTTGTTTGTTGACGGTAGCGGTGATATATACCTCTTCCAGCCAAGTGAGACAGTCTTTCTCAGAACGAAGCCGTACCTGCCGCTAGGGTGGGAAATTAGCACTTTGAGGTCGCCCCATAGAAAAGCAAGGGCCTTCAATCGCACCATTCGTTCTCCATCAAGGCTCAGCGCTATCGTAGTGTGTTGCGATTCGGGATTGCACTTGAAAACGCGGTTCCGATCGCTATTGCTGACCCGGCTATTATCACGAGCCCAATCCATTTTTCGAGATGTTTCCCTATACGTATTAAAGATGGGAGTTATTTCTTCAGAATAGTAGCGGTTGACGCCTGTGGGTGAGTGAGCGAAAAGGCAGGATTTGTGTTCGGGTGCTTAGATCTGGCGCATCCCGGTGACGAAAAGCAGGTGGTCCTGGTCCGGGATCTTCATTGGATTCGCCTTCCCGTCCAAATTATGCAAAGGTGGCAAGGGCTCGGGTGATCACCCTCGTGGGCGATCGGCTTATGAACCCCTGCCCCTCCTTGCGCCCCTCTTTTGGAGGCTCTGCGTGAGAACACCCCCCTTTCGGCTGCAAGGTCTTCCGATTGCAAGTCTTCCGATTTCGGGCGCAAATCAAGCCCAACACGTGTTTACGGGATTAATCGATGGCTAGGAAGAAGAGGTGTCACGACAGTATAGGTCACGGTTCCGCTTTGAACTGTATACAGTTGGGCCTGCAGCTAGCGCAACCTCCAGTCAGTGGCAGTGCTGCAAATACGTGGCGAGCTTTACTGCAACAAGAGCGTGCTGTTGAAGCCTAACAAGCTCTTGACCGCCTTTTGGGGCGAAAATGAGTGCCCACTTTGGTCGCTCGCACAAGGCATTTTAATTTCTTCTCTGGGCTCTGGCTCTCAAACAGGGGACCCGCGGCGGCAGCATCCCCTCCTTCACACCACCACCATCAACACGACCATCACCGCCACAAACGAAGAACAGCACAAAATGGCCATCGTCACTGTTAGAGCAACATACACGGAAGAAACCGCCCTCGGGATTTTCTTCACTCGCCTGTTCGGGGTTGGAACCTCTGAAGTTACTTGGAGACGCGGCCGGTTTCAGTGTCAAATTCCCCGCGTGCTAACAACGGTTGGTGCTCACTCCCCCCTCCGTCGAACCGTAGCTGCCTTGCGCACTGACTCGCTCCTTCGCTTCTAGGCCGAACTCGCTGAGTTCAAGCGATCAGTCAACTGCTATCATTACGAGATAGTCGGAGCTTAAATCGTGCCGGCACAAAGTCATGTCAAGCTTGTCCCTGGATTGATGGTTTGATGAGATGTCTCACGGAGTTGCACGCAAGTTTAATGCTGAATGTTGGAAGCGAGCTAAAGGGAATGGGTGGGAAATTGAACATGTTTGGATAAGAGATGTCCATGCTTCCAGGCCACCTACGTGATCTAGCTGTTTTGGTAACTGTGTTTTCTAGCTCTGTTTCTTTCATTAGCTTCTTGACCCAATGACCGGATCAACCCCACAGCCAGACTTGGCACCCCACACCACCATTGTTGTGGTCGGTTTTCTCTGTGGCGGTGGTGGTGGTTTGCGCGATCCGGCTGTGAGTCAGCACGTCTAACTCCCGTGAGACCAATTTCAGTAGGTAGGCTTGGCATTGCAAAACAACCTCTCTAGCCTCTTTTTGCAGGGCATATTATAGTTATAGAGGGGCAGTACAGCCCCCCACATGCCAAGATAATACTGCCCGTCATAAATTCCAGTTTTCTGTCACCTGCATTGCTAGCCGTCAAATTCCCATACAAAATCGGCCAAGTACGGATTGCATTTACAATGCTTCAAATTGACTCTACAAAAACTGCATAACAACAGGATCACCAGCACAAGGCCCTAGGCCAAGAAAACGCCGAATTCGCGGTCTTTGAAGTGCCGCGCAGTATAACAACAAGTCGATGGCGCAGGATCAAATTACCTTGATCGTCAGCCGTACCTCCCGACCGCTGCGAGTGGTCTTCACAACTAGAGGCGCTGAAGGGCTGGGTGCCCGCCTTTTTTCACTAGGAGTTGACTCCTAGGTGCCTTCATATTGAGCAGCAATCGGCTCCTAAGCTTGGGCTGGATCGCAAGCCGGGTCCTGGGCTCAACCTCAATAGGGTTCGCGATAATAGTCTTCTCCGCGGTTCTGGTGTTTTTGGGCGCGGGGTTGGATTGCGGCACCGAGGATTGTGGTGCCGAGGATTGAAGGCTTTCTTGCGGGCGCGCGCAGCAGTATTTTCACTGAAAAAGACCGAATTCGACGTTTTTGAGGGCGTATAATTGATTTATAACGACGATATTAGCGGTGAATGAAGTGGCGGGTGGGTATCGCGAACTTTTGTTGTTGTGTGGAAAGGAATTGACGGTGTTGAATTGAAAGTGTAGAAGTTGGTGGGTGTGGACTTTGAAGATCTGGCTGGCCTGGCTGGCCTGGTTGACCTGGATAGCTTGCAGTAGCTGGCACCTGGGCACAGCCAAGGCAGTGTGGACCTTTTAAGGCGGTTAAGGGTCTAATCTAGTTTACAGACAGCCATGTACTTTCTTATACTCTTTCTACGACGTAGTAGGTATCCCACCCGACTCACCGGGACGACACCTGCATGTCATTGCACTGGCGCGAGCTTACGTAAAGCTAGCTACGGGCGAGTGCCCACATTGAGCCGCAAGGCAAAGTTTGCCCAACGATGGCCCCCCCCATGAAGTGGGGGTTGAACTCCCAGCTTATGTAACCTTGAGTTAAACACCAGAACTACAAATGGAAAATAGGCTGTAGTATCCGCCGTCTTGCTCATCCTTCGAGCAGCATTGTCTAATTAATTACGAACTTCACATCTGCCTTGACTCCCGCGCAAGCCCTGCTCTCCAAAGCTACAGGGGTTTGGACCGTCAACCCATCACCCTCATCAGCAGGGCGAAGTGGCAATGTTCGCAGCATACATATGCCGGCCCCGAGGAAGGTGGGTGGGAGGTGTCCCTCGTTGGGCAGCAGTGCCCCCGCAGCATGGCGTGCCGCCTGCACGCCCACCGAAGATAGGTGTAGCATCGACGACCTGCATCTGACATGCACGGTCTGGATGGCCAAGCGCGGCAAGGCAGCCGGAGCGAATCCATATGATAGGCTTAAAGCCTGCGGGAGCCCCCCGGGCTGTTTACGATTCTGTCTTGCCAGCATTCGCCATCCCATTGAAGGCCGTCCACATTGCCCTGGCTTGGATATTTGCCCAGGTAAAGAGGTAGGAAGGTAGGCACCCTGACCGAGGCCGGCGCAGCTCCTGCCGAGACATTTCACCGTGGGGCTCTGCGGCCTGTGCCTACCTAATGTAGGTAAGGTTTATCAACGGCCTTTTTTTCTTTTTTCTTTTTTTTTTTGGCGCCTATTTCCAGATATAAATTTGAGATTTGGCTTGTGTCGTCATAGTCTTTTCCATACGCCATTTCAAGGACTTGCACCAGATTGCTCCCCATCCCCGAGCACCTCGACAACATTGGCCAGGGGAGATTTGCCAACTCTGAAAGGTGCTGGTACTCCATCGACAGATGATAAATCTTGTGTGAATTGAATAGAATGAAAGGGTTGGGCTACGGCCACCTCCGCACCCCCTTTTCTCCCATCATTGTAATTCCGCGGCGAAACGATTGCCGTACAACCACCGACAACGCTGAGTACCACCCGCCAACCATGCCCACCACACCCGGGGCGCTCGGATCTGAGGCCAATGATCCCACCCCCAGCATCCTCACCGTTGACCCCGACGACGAAGTTCTCAGCCAGCTCTTACGAAACCACGTCGTCAAATCACAGAAACCCGACAGCAAGGAATTCTACCCCTTATCAGTCTTGCTCAGCGTCATCTCCAGGGAGAGACTGGGGCGCGAACTAGACCGGTACCGACGATGGTCGCCCGAGGAGGTGGGCAAGATGGTGGACCTGATCCGCCCCCCTGCGGACGACGTCAAGCCCGGAGCCGCTCAAGACAAGGCACACTACGTTCGGGTCTTTGCACTGCTCCTGCTGCTGGACAAGGGCCGCGAAATCGACAACTTCATCGCCGAGGGGGCGTCAGACGCCATACTCCCGGTGGATATCTCGCCGTCGAAGAAGAAGCTCTTGAAATTCGCCACAAAAGGCCGGGGGGAGCTCGGAAGCAGCGACAAGTGGCCGATTCACGAAAAGGAGTTTTTCTCTGCCTGTCAATGGCAAATGCTCCCCGCGTACTTTGACTTTGACGACAGGGGTGAGCCGCACCGGCTTGACGATGGGATAATCCTGCCGTTCATTGAGGCCGGCAGTGACGGCGAGATGCGCAACGGGAATACCTCCGAGAAGATAGGGGCCTATGGCACCGTCACCTGTGTGAAGATTCACCCCGACAGCCATAAATTTGGTCAAGTACTGGGTGAGGTGAGAGAATATCATGCGCCGATACGATGGTGTTGAGTACCAGTAGGCAGTTGTCTGACCTCGTCCACAGATTGGGCTCTTGGGGCGCCAGCTCTTCGCGCTGAAGACGCTCAACCACGATACGACGGACAAGGACAGCCAGGGGTTCAGGAACGAGCTGGACCAGCTCCGCCGCTTCAACGGACTCGTGCACCCGCACATTGTCACGCTCCTAGCGTCGTTCCAGCACCACGGGCACCATCACTTCCTCTTCCCCTGGGCCGAGTGCACCCTGGAGGAGTTCTGGAGCAGGCCGCCCGACAACTCTCGAGGCGGGGTGGCTTGGCTAGCAAAGCAACTCGAGGGCATCATGGGGGCCGTCAGCGCGATCCACAATCCCAGCCATCTGCACAGTACACTGGCCGCGGAAGAGCAGAGGTTCGGACGCCACAGCGACCTCAAGCCCGACAACATCCTCTGGTTCGCCGCGACCGGGCAACAGGGCTCCCGCGGCATCCTCGTCGTGACGGACCTGGGCCTGTCGACCTTCAACCGCGTCGTGAGCAGATCCAACCAGCCCGGCGTCAGCGCCAAGGTCCCTGGCTATCGCGCACCCGAGTGCGACGTCCGCGACGGCAAGGCGGCCCGAGGCACCGACGTCTGGACGCTCGGGTGCATCTACCTAGAGCTCGTCGCCTGGTTGCTCGGCGGGCCCGCCCTGCTCGAGGAGTTTGCGCGGCAGCGGAGATCGCTCGACCATCTCACCTGCACCATTGGACGGCTGTTCTTCGAGTTCAATAGGGGCCTCGGCCCGAGCTCCACCGGTCAGATACGGGTTAAGAAGGCGGTGACCGAGGCATGATTACTACCCCTCCCCCCCCTACAAAATAAGGCAGCCAACGCTGACCGATCCAGTTTTTCGTCCGCCTAGCCGGCCTGCCGAACTGCTCCCGGTTCGCTCACGACGTCTTGAGCATCATCGAAGATGAAATGCTCGTAGTCACCGGGCCCTCGGACCGGACCTCCTCACGGGAGCTGCTATCCAAGTTTCGAGAACTACGAAGGAGGTGCGAGGAGTGCGCCAGCGGGGTGCCAGAGTTCGCCACATACACCACAGAGGGACATCCAGTACAGCGGCCGGCGCGAGACCCGCCAGCGGCCTCGGTGCAGCTGATCGAGCTCGCCACAGAGAATCTACGCTTAGGCGACCAACACGCGCCCGTATCGCTGCCGGTTGGTGATGGCAGCTTTGACGGAAATGGAACGACGGGGCCTCTGGAAATTAACATCCGGGCACCAGATGAAGACGGGTTGTCTCCACAAGTAGATTTATAATGTATGATGGTTATGTCACGATATCAAGGGTATTGACCCTGGGGGGGGGGGGGGGGGGGGGGGGGTCACAAGGATTTTCATTTGGCCGTGTTCTCTCGTTCCACAAGTTTATATGTTTATGAATAGCTAGATGAAATGATACCCCTTATAGTCCCCACCCTCTCCCTCCTCGTCATACCGCGAAGGCAGCCCCTCACACAGCCAAGGAGATGAATGCCATACGGAGAGCCCTGTAGAGTATTAGGCAAACCCCGTCGGGACCTTATCCAACGGCGGCAATGAGCGTATGCATGTCAATAGGCTTCGTTGCCTTAATCCTATACACATTACGGCGCATCTACACAAAGTCTGTGTTAACTTTTGCCCCATCGCCATCAAGTTCGCTGAGTAAAGAGCAGGCAGCGGATTTACATGGATAGTGTAGTGGTGTCCGGGCCCGACGACTCGATCGAGCTCCTCGATCAATTTGCGAGGACTACGGACGAGCTTAGTCTGTATTTTGGCCTCCTCTTGCAACCGTGACTGTGGAGTGTCCCATTGGTAGTGTTCCATAGTTCTCGATAGGGTGAGCTGAGGTACAGCAGGCAAGTAAACCTTGGTAGGACTGGCAAGTCCTTGCTGGCGTGTATTGTCGCTGTTGAAATGGTAAAAGTAGGAGAGGTATCTCAGAAGCGGGGTGGGACGGGGGAGAGGGGAATTGGGCAGCAAAAATAGCCCAAGGGAGGTGAGCACTCGGGCCGGCCCCCAATACTCGGGAATAGTAGGGGGGCTTTCTACAGATAATACCTCGTGCTAGATTAGGAGTAAGGTTAGTTTTTTTCAGCAAAGCAGGCAAGGTCAAGTGCTAGTGCTTCAGCGCCGACACACTAAACTACATGCTTCCTTCCTCTAAAAAGCCCGTCGACTGATTAAACCTTGATATTTGTAGCAGCTGAAATGCCAAAACGAGTGGGGGCAATAGACTGAACTTTGAAGGCGAGAGTGTGTGGCACCCTCAAGCACTTTTGACCAATTGACAGCGCTTAAACAGACCAGTTCTACATCGGCGGCTGGGGCGCGTGCTCAGCACTTTGCAAAAGGCTCTGAGACTGGTGGCGCCCAATAAAAGCCACACCGAGAAGATATATGCCTCTCTTCCAGGCCTGATTCGCTTCACCGGTGACGGCTCTGGGCCGGGGCGCTGCTTGGCAAATGTGCCCATCGAAGAGCCTCTGCCAAGCCAGCCACGCATACATGGTCGCGAAAGTTGATAATAATTGACTCAATCGTAGGCCAGGAGGCAGGAGTGTCCAGCAAATCATGAAGCGAAACCTCACCAGCAGGTGGAAACGCCCATCGCCTTGATCGTCGTCACATGCTTGCGCGGCCATGGTAGGTAGAGCATTCTTGACTCTTATCCAATGTCAGACGGTAGCACACAGCTAAGACTTCCCGCCTATAGACTTCTTTTTTTGGCAAGAACTGGGAGGAATCGCGGCCTGGATCAGCCAGTGGGAGGGAAACCCCCGAGCTGGACCCTGGCCGCGGAAACAACGACACCACTTGGGACGAATTGGAGGCCCCGTTGTCGCCGCCAGCAAGACCCGAGGCTTCTTCGGCGGCCGACGATATCGAGAGCGTGGACGACTTTGAGATGGAGCACGTCGAAGACTTTGGACGGGCGATTTATTTTTCGAGCACCCAGGTCCCGCCCTCACCGGAAATACCGCCGCCGGACGATACACAAATGGAGTCGCCCACTGGTAATACTTGGACCGGCAGGCTCAGCAGCCAGCTTCGCGAGGCGCTACAACAGAGTGAGGCGAAGCCGGAATCTGAGTTTCTCCCGCTGGATGACCTCGTGTCCTTTGTGAGCGCAGGCAGCGTGTACCACGAGCTGCGAGTTAGCACGGCACCGCCCGAGATCATGACGGATGCCGAGCTGCGGCATCTCGCGACGGGGGTTTGCGAGTGGATGGAGCTACCGATTGCGTCGACGTCAACACCAACGTCGACAGAACATGCCGACCGCGATCCGGTTAAACCGACTAGTAATAATACCACCACCACTGCTAGTTTCACCTCTCGACGCGCCATCTTCGCGGTCCTCGTGCTCATGGAACAAGCCCTGTCAATCCGCAAGTTCGTCCGCGCCGGGCTCTGGGACTGCCACCTCCCGTTCCGGATGGGACGGCGGGAACCCGAGGGAGACCCCTACTACGTCATGTACGACAACGAGGGGCGGCGGATCCCCGACGCGTGCTTCGACGGCTGGAAGACATCCGAGTGGGAGATGTTCGTGGCCAAGCAGTGGCAGACCCTCGCGCCATACTTTGCTTTTGAGATGCGGAAGCAAGGCAAGACGCTCCACTACAACCTCGACCACCCCAATGTCATTCTGCCCTTTGTCAGGGACGGAGCGGCGACGAAGCGCCCGGAGCAAGGCGGCTACGCCGAGGTGTCGCAAGTCCAGGTCCACAATGCTCACCACAACCAGCCCGTCTCTGTGAGTCTCTCTTTGCAGGAGCATCCCGGTGTGTCCTGAGAAGGAGCGGCGAATATATACTGACTTTGGCTTCCTCAGAATCAGCCTCAGGCGGAGAGTGGAAACGGTGGTGAGGCTGCTGCTGCTTTTTTCGCCGTCAAGACGCTCCGACTTCGTCTGGCCGCAAACCGCGGGGGTTTCGATGCCGAGAGATGCTACAAGCAGGCCTTTCACAAGGAAGTCAAGGCTCTCGACCGCTGCTTCGATAAGAACCACCCTTACCTCATCCGCCTCCTGCTGACGTACCGCCACAACGAATGCTACCATCTAGTTTTCCGCTGGGCGGACGGCAACATGGAAGACTACTGGCAGCGACACCCTGAGCTGAAATCCCCTGAGCGCAATGGGGACTTCGCCAACTGGGTTGCATCTCAATGCCTGGGCATCGCAGAGGGGGTCAAGACGATCCACCACGCCGAGCCGCGGGTATCGGGGCGGCACTACGGGCGCCACGGGGACCTCAAGCCGGCCAACATACTCTGGTTCGAACGCGGCCACCCGCAGAATAAAGAAAGCTACCGGTTCGGGCAGTTTGTCATTTCGGACTTTGGCCTCACCCAGTTCCACGCCGAGGGGTCCAAGGACAACGTGGACGCGGGTTCGGTCGGCAAGACCGACACGTACCGGCCCCCGGAGTGCGACGTTCACCACATCATAACTCCACGCTACGACATATGGACGTTGGGCTGCATCTTCCTCGAGCTTTGCGCTTGGTATCTCGGCGGCTGGAAAGAGGTGGACGATTTCTCTCGGAGGCGCTGCGAGGAGGAGGAGGGCGGCAACCACAACTACAAGGTGTACGGCATCCCGGGGGACACATTCTTCTTGCCACCCAGCCGGTCGAGGATCGAGCCGAGTTCTCATCCGGGACGAAGGGTGGCCCAGCTCAAGGTGTCAGTGTTCAGGGTGAGTCCCGTCGGTGCGTCCATGAACCACCTGCCCGCCTGCCTGTCCCCGCTGCTAACGAAACAATGTGGCGATAGGAATTCAAATATCTGCACAGCCGCCCCCGAACGACGTCATTTCTCCACGACCTGCTGGACCTCATACAGAATGACATACTCAGGATGCGGCCGCGAGAGAGAGCGGAATGCAGCGTCATCGTAGATCGCCTCGCTGCGATAAAGCAGAAGTGCGAGGCTGAGCCGGACTACTCCACGGTCCCCAGGAAACGGACGGGCATGCGGACGCCCACCGAGCTCTCCACGGTGTCCTCGTCGGATCCCCGCAACCCTTTGCTGTCGCGGCACCCCCCCGGACACGCCGCCAACAGCGGGGCGGCCTCGCGGCCAGCAACGCCCGAGTTGCAGCCAGGGGCCGTCGCCTCTCCGTCCTCTAGCAAGTCGTCTTCGCCGCAGAGACGGAAACCACGGGTGCGGTCCTTCGACGTGATCCGGGAAACGAGCGGCTTGTCCGAGCAGCCCGCAGTCTTAGGGCGGGCCGACGCGCCCATACCCCGCCCGCGGAATTCCAGCCTCGCCAGCAATAGCAAAGAGGAAGGAGGTGACAAAGCCGGCCGGCTCTCTGAGGGAGGCGATACCCACCAAGAATCACAAACTCTAGCTCTAGGCGGCCCACCACCAGTTCAAGAGCACCAGGCAACATCCCTACCACCACCACCACCACCAACACCACGAATACTGACGCCAAGCCCAGCCCCCGTCATTCCCCAGCAGCACCAGGAGCGGGAAACTGGGCAGGACACCGACGCAGCTGAACCGCTGCCCCAGGACGGGGAGACGAAGGCTCCGGTCCTGCCGTCAAATCCCACTTCTGTAGTTGCCCAACAGGTCCAGGAGCGGGACGACGCAGATGAACCACCCCCGAGTGTGGTTCTAGACCCATCGCCGAGCCCAGCCCCTTCGATCCCACAGCTCCCGGAGCCGGACAACGGCGCAGCTGAGCCGCCGCCAGCGACCGCGCCTCTCGCAGAACACAGTCAGGAGCCGGCCGCCGACCAAGGGGACAAAGAGCCGGCCTTACTACCGAGAGGTCACTTAACGCGGTGGCTGGCGAAACTACCACGTCCTTCGTGTCGGGGGTGGCTGTGCGGTTGCTGTTGACGCCGCCAGGTCTATGGGACCAGTGGTGGTTTTCTGGTGATCAGTATCTTGTGCTTTGAGGTATTGTAAGAGGCTGCGAGACAGAGGACTCGGGGGTGGTGCATAGCTGGGAAAGTGCCTTGATTTGTATAGGCTGGGAAACTTGTAAATAGTGACTTGCGTAGAAGTACTAGTGGTTGGTGTAAGTCGAGGAGGGCGAGCTTGGCGTATTCCAACCCTCAAATAACAACACTGTTTTTTTGACCCCCCCGCTCGAGAGATAAACTGTTCCGAGAGGATCCACCACAAGCTAAGATTGTCCAATCTCAATGACGTACCAGCTCATCGATAAGGTATTCTAGGGGACGGTGGAAATTCGGCAGCCGTCCATGAGAGATTTCGGCCTCGGGTTAGGAATGGCGATCGAGTCGCTGTCGCTCAGCCTATGCCCAAAAACGTAGTGACAACGCCACCTGTACCGGAGCAGCTGCTGGAATTCGATCAATGATGTCTAACCAGATCAAGTTCCATGCTTACATCGCACTTCCCAACAATAGGTCAGTATTATTAGTTAGACTTGGGGCTTTACTAATTATACATTATAGGAGTATAAAGATGATGAATAATGAAGAAAGTAACTGTCAATTCTAGCCCCTTGGCTTTATATAAGGTTGAGCTAAGAATCTTCCCAAGAGCTATGTTAAGGAAGGCATAGCCAGCTTCCTCCTGACGAAGGCTATTGTAGTTCTTCTCATATATAATATATAAGAGGCTTAGTCCTGTTAGTGCTCTTAGTGATCCTTATTACCGAAGGTCTATAAGCTTAGTCTTAAACCTTAGACCGGCCGATGCACCTTTTTCGGATTGGACCATGCACCTTCAGTATAGCCAATCAAATCCTGAATGCTCACTTGTTAGGTGGGCTCACAGTACAACGCATGCCAAGCCAAAGGCCGCACCCAAAGAGGCAAGTAGGTGACTATTCTGGTCTGTGAATAGAGAAACAGGAGTACGTCTAGTGGTGCGGATCCTGTCGCGTAAATTTGTCTAATACTAGACGCCGACACACCAACACAACGCTGGCGAGTCGTACATCTCCAAGACATTTTGCTATCTACAGCAACAACGACAAGAAGTAGGGCACCGTCGCCGTCGTATCCCATTAGTCCATAATGAGGTTCTCTTCTTGCTTGGCGTTGCCCTGCTAGAGCTGTCGTACGGCAGATTCCTGCTTAGCTTCCAGAGCCTGACAACATGAAGGACCCCCCCTGGAGCCCGATAGCATACATGTAGCCAACACAGACGTGTTGATGGCTCAGGTTTCCATCGCTTATCGCCTGTCCCGCGATATGGAGCACGCCGATCGCGGGCCGTACCAATACGTCGATATCATCGACAGGTGTCCCCGGTGCAGATTTAACACCACTGCAACGAGCCTTGAGGATGCCCCCAAGTGCTAGCGTTCTTATACCAGGGCCTGGCAGCTCCTCTCCAAGATATCTATGGCAGTCTCCACCGTTAAACTAAGGGACTTGCTAGCTGGCTACTAATCGAATTGTTAATAGGTAGTTATTAAGAGGGGTGATCCGATGGGCACTTACAAGGATTCGGAGTATGCCAGCATAGACATTTATTTGCTCTCTGAACTCACGTCCGTGTTGGAATCATGGCTTGTACGGGCAAGTGTGTAAATACCATTTGGGGCTTAAAGTATCATACTTTTAGCCCAGCAAAATCCTCTTTCCGCTCATATATGCCCCCTCTTCTCTCATCCATGTATCTAGTATAACCAGTCGCCAGGAACTTGAATACTCCACTGACCACAATCAATACTTTATCATGGCTAACACAGCATTCTCTTTGCTTTCCACCATTCCTCTTTCGCCCGCCCAGCTCGTCGAAATCTGAATTCAAGTTACAATTGGATGAGCTTTGACTGGTGAAGCCTGTCACGTGAATCCATTTCTCGGAAAGACCCGGTACGATGAAGAATGAACCCGGGCTTGTAGTGGGTGGCTCTTAGGAGGGGGTACCTGATGCCAAGAAGTGGCGCAATGTGCTGCCTGTTTCTTCTCCGCAGTTCATCAAGAGATTCAACAGAGCAACTAAACCTGTCGCAATCACACTACAGGTACCTATGTATTCAGGTTACATCATTGTCAGACCGACTCAAGCATATCCTATATTTTACTCTTGTAAGCACCCTAGATATAATTAGGACTCGACCAGACCGCACCCTGGCATGAGCAAGCCACTCGACGAAGCCATGGCAGAGTCAACGTATCGGTACGAGCCACTGCCTCTGAAGGGCCTGGGGTCGGACGCAGTGACAGCTCCTACTATCCGGCTGCTGACCATCGCTGCTGGTAAATACCAAGATGACATCCGGGTCGAGCTTCACGCCGCCGCTCTGTCTCGTGTATCACCGCCTGCATACGAAGCTCTCTCGTATGTTTGGGGAACGCAAGACAACCGGGGCTCTGTCGAGATTGTGCCCACGGCCCCCGAGCAGCTGGGTTCCGCTTTGGCTATCACACACAACCTACAGGTCGCACTCCGCCACTTTCGCTTAGAGGACCGCCCCAGGTGCATGTGGGTTGATGCAATATGTATTGATCAGTGCAACTTGCAAGAAAGGGGTGGTCAAGTTGCCATCATGGGAGACATTTTCGAGCTGGCGACGCGCGTGGTGGTTTGGCTGGGCCCCCAAGACGACACGAGCAACGAAGCGTGCGAACTTCTGGCCGCCGCCTCCGAGGAGGTCACATCCTCGGGGCAGCCATGCACCGTGAGACCGAAGCCCGGTTCCAAGATCACTGCAGAACAGCTCCATCGCAGCAACTGGAGCCCATTCGATGGCTGCCAATCCGAGGCTGTCTATGCCCTGCTGAGCAGGCCTTGGTTTGAGCGAGTATGGATCCGGCAAGAGATTGGACTAGCCAGCCCTACTACCATCATCGCATGCGGAAAGAAGACGATCCCTTGGCTACAATTCAAGGAAGCGCTTCTCTTTATTTGTGTGAAAGGATCATCTCTACCCCTCTCACGGCAGAAATCATGGGACCTTTACTATCGCTGCAGGGATGTTCTACTTCCCGTCGCTACATCCAGCAGCTCGACCAACTTCAGTGATCTTCGGCAGTACATATCCATGGCCCGTTGTGCCGATGACCGAGACAAGCTCTATGGAATGCTTAGTCTCTTACACCCGAGCGGCCAAGCCTTGGGAATAGTGCCGGACTACTGCAAATCTGTTAGAGATGTCTACCTCGACGCCACTTCGAGATGGATCACATCCCAGGCAAGCCTGGACATTCTCCGATCCTGCGAGTTTAGCGATACTAGCTCGGTGCTCAACCTTCCGACCTGGGTCCTTGATCTTTCGCTACCGCCGTCATCCACACAGCTCGAGAATCACGGTGCCCACCTCTGGGGTGACGTGCACCGGAACCCCCCCATCAGTCTCCAGATGGGCAGCGAGACGTTGGGCGTCTTCGGAATTCGCGGAGCATCGGTCCGCAATGTGCACTGCATACTCGCGTCCGAGAAGCCCAGCGTCACCTCGACCAACGCTGTCCAGATGGTTAATAACATCCGTTCCAGTCTCCCTCAGGACTTCAGGACGGCTTCTTACATGAACGAGAAGAGTCTTCTTGAGGCATACTGCGCTACGCTTGGTGCGGGCCGCTTATTTCACGAGGAAGACTCATCCCCTGAGATGATCCAAGCGTTTCTTGGGTCGCAATCACTGCCAGGGCTATATGGCGAGGTGCAGGATATCATGCGGCACGTATTCTGCAGCGACAGCTCAGAATCTCCCGCTACGAACTCCGATTACCGGGCCCTTTGGGATGTTTTCTCCGTGACAGCGGTAGACAGAGTCTTGTTTACCACCAACGAAGGGCATGTCGGCCTCGCGCCGCATGCTACGGCTTCTGGGGATCAGGTATACACTGTCCTTGGCTGCGTCAACCCGCTTATCTTCCGCCCCCTGGGTGGCGATCGCTTTCGGCTCATCGGCGAGTGCTACTGTCACGGTCTAATGGCGTCCGAGTCCATCTTGGGGCAATTTCCACCAAATGTTCGAGTCTCGACTGCGGTAGGGGGAAAGTATTATGAGTGTGCTTTCGTATCAAGTGAAGAAGAGAGTTTCCAGGTTGACCCGAGAATTTCGTCGTTATTCTCAAGAATGCCAAACGATAGCGAACGAGGAGTATCACCTAGAGACAGGTTTCTAAGCGCCTCGGGAGAGGATAGGCTTGGACTGTTGGAGGAGTATGCCGGTGTTCATTTCCAACATGTTGTCATACTTTGATAGCCGCCTACCCCAACACACATCCACCTTGCTGTTCCCCGGGGCATATCTTGTCCCAACTAGCACCAACTAGGTCCTTCCATCAATACCAAGATATCTTTCACGCCGGATGCATGGCTACCAATTCCCTCCGATCCGTCTTTCTTAACCTCGCAATACCATACCTCCCCGCCTCGCCCATTTCCTCCCGGATGATTGCCTTGACATCAGCATCCTTCAGGTTGCTCGCGCGCTGAAGCAACGGCAGGGTCGCCTCCGAAACGACCTGAGACACAGCCTGCCAGCTATTGCCCAGCATCGTATGCCTCGTCACACAGAGATACCACACGGCGACCCCGGCAACGGCCATGAAGTGGCACGCCAGAACGGCCACCATCCCAATAAAACCCGCCCACTGCCGGGGCGCAAACACCTGGACCGAATGCGCGTAGCGCGCCTCGGCGCCCGTCGTGAAGCGGCCGAGCCCGTCGTAGAACCGCTGTCGGGTTAGCGTAGTGAGCCAGCTCTGGAGGGCGCGCGCAGGGCTGCCCGTCGCCGAGAGGGCGTCGTGGAAGAGGGCGACGTGGACCGGGTGGCCGACGTCGTTGTTTTGTTGGACGGCCATGACGGCCGACGGGTTGGTCCTGCACCGTATGGCGCACAGCGGCACCGTCGGCAGGATGGGGAACAGGTCCATGGCGTTCAGGCTGAACGAGGGCTCCTCGTCGAGGGGCTGGGACCAGTTCGTTGCCGCGAATTCCAGCTCCATGACCCCTCGCTGCTGCCGGCTGAGGGTTCTTGAGTTGGTGGTGGCGTCGAGCTGGCGTCGGACGGCCGAGGTGTCGTATGTGAATTCTGGCGGGGGGTTTGACTCCGTTCCACCGAGCGCACCCGTCCACCCCAACACCGGCTCCGTCGCCGACTGGCCCTTGAGGGTCACGTTGAAGGCGAAGCCTTGCTGGACGGTCACGCAGGCCGATGCTGAGAAGACCACGCCCTCCAAGAACTCAACGCCGCCCACCCTCGTCGATGTCCAGGGCCCTTTCCTAGATGTGAGGAGAGCGCCCTGCGGAATTTCGTACCCCCTGGTGTCGTCGATATGGGCACCGAAGTGCTCGTTTGCAAAGTCAGACCACCCCAATCCATCACTCTGTACCGGCGCGGTGACGTTGAAGATGAAGTAGATCGGAGGACCGTAAATCGTCAGGTTGACCTTCAAGGGGAGAAAGGGTACAAGACGCAGAGGGCTGGATTCGCTCTCCTCGGTCGACGCAGGCGGCCTGACGACGCATACCGTGAGATTCCACTGCAAACCGACCGTCCGGTCGGTACTCGGCATCAAGCAGTCGAAGGGTATCCGCTTCCCGGGCTCGGCACCCAGGAGCGGCAGCGGCAGATCGGTGTCGAATGTCGCGTAGCCCCCGAAAGACAGGGGGCCTACCGTGTTGCCGCTAGACGTCCTTGTTTCGTTGAGGCTTGTGATCCACAGCTCTTGGGGGGCAACACAGGCGACGCGATGGTCGAGGACCGTGGCTGGCCCTGCGTACTCCCGTAGTGTTTCCCTTTCTGCAACAGCTGCCATGGGCAAAGGAACCCGAAGCGTAATGCCCGTGTCGTCGATATATTGGCCCGTTGCAGCGCTCCCGTCATATGTGTACTCGGCGAATCGGCCGTATTGGACGGGAGGCGACCTCCAGATGTCCATTGATGTTTCGACACTCTCATTTCCGTACCCGACCATCGAGGTATTAAAGTCTCCCAGAATAATGATATTCCCGAAATCAGAGAGGAGTATGGAAGAGGTAAACGTCGACGCAATCGCAAGGAGACTCGTGATGATGAGTAGGGGTAATCCGAGAAGACCCAAGGATCTGAGAACTCCACGGCCCCCGAAAAAGAGCAAGCTCACCGGTTGGATACTCACGGCTCGGATGGTGGAGAGGAAAGCGCTATCCCCGAGTTTGACGTATTGCTTTTCCAAGAGGACCGACGCAATCATCGACATGGCTACCCCGGCCTGGAGAGAGATGGCCGTCCGGATGGCTGCTGCGCAGAGAGTGACCGTGACCGGAGCCCACCCCCGGTTGATGACATCCCGCCAGGCCTGGCTGGGGTTGCCCTCGCCGATGGCGGTAGCGGCACCTTGCCAGAGCAACGCTAGGAGTACTGTTGCTGTCATGATGGCCGCCACCCCGAGACCCAGGATGCACAGCCGCGCAATTCCAATAGAGTCGCGCACCGATGGCCGTCCGCTTGGTTTCAACGTGTGGGTTGCATCGCTAACAAACAGATTCTCTGGGGACTGATCGACTTCGCGCCGAGGAAACACTTGGTCGCGGGGGGATGCTCTGGGGCGCAGTGCCGCGTACTTCTTCATTTTGAGTCGTGAGATATTGAGCTGTCAAGAAAACATAGTAGCAGCATTGGGCTATCGCTAGGGCAGGGTTTGGAGAGTTGAGATGGGGATATTTGGTGGTACCCCTTGCGTTTCGAGTTTTCAGGGGTTATCAGCTGCGAAATCCTACGTTTGATGTGCAGTGGCTCGGCAGTTTATTCGACGCACAGACTAGGAACCGACAACGTCTGAGTGCACACTTTGTGGAACAGAGGGATTTGAGGATCGGCTGAAGAGCTAGTAAATGCGTAAATTGAAGCCATTGACCACCACTTGGCACCTTTCTATGACCCGCATGCAAGGTCTTACCACACCAGCTTCAACACGCTCAAATCGACTATTTACCGCTTTTTGCACAGGATTAATGCCTTATTCCACCCACGCGAGGACTATCTTGTTTACTTTGCTTATAGAGATTGAACGTAGTTGGCGATAGTAGCAAGCAAATGCTTCCGCTATAGCGCTCTAAGATTGGGTTAGGGGAGGTTGTGAATTTAGGGTGTGGCGGTCACGGGTGATAATAGAAACAAAATAGCAAGTGTGTATAATTCTTTCCAATTTTTTACAGTGAAAAGGTGGGTAGAAAGTGTTAGAAAAGGTTTGACTAAAATTTAGACCTCAAGATGAATCTACAATAACTATCTATTTATAATCCCAACCCCAGATCGAGACCTTGGGTTGATGCCCGAATGAAAAGAGAGCATATAGTTTTATATGTCTTAAAATTATCTACTTACCTATGTATATAAAAGGAAATGAGATAAGAACTAGCCCTTAGTTTTCTAATGAGATGCTGTTATAATTCGATAGAGAATCCTAACTATGGTAGGTAAACCCTATAATACATATCTTTCACATTCTTTAATTGTTGGAATGGCGTGCCATCCTTTATAAGTTAAGGATGGAAATATAGTACTCTAGAGCACCGATATTAAATTAGAATGAGGGGCTGTGGTGAGAGGGAAACATGGACAACTGTGCTAACCCACTCGGAAATACGTACCTTGATGAGGTGTGGATTTCCTGTGAGTGAGCGATGCAAGGGTAGTCGCTAGTGCCTACCGAATGTAACGATGGCGGAGGTTAGGCTAGGCGGGTCCGAGCCTCGGGCTCCTCTACCGTGTCGCTAATTGGTACGGAATCCGATGCAGTGGAAATGTCATTTCCAGTTCCATGGCACGCATTCCACTATCGATCTTGGCCCGACCATCCGGTTGTCCATGTTCACCTCGGACAGCAGCTGGCGAGCAGGAGTAGTACAAGACCAGACCATGTCCCGTTGCCGCAGACCTAAATGCCTTCACAGCCCAGTCGGTCCTCCAAGAGTTCTAACCCAACACTCAAAATGAGACTCTTCATCACTGCACTGGCCCTCTGGGCCTCATCTGCCGTCGCACAGGCCAGCCCCCCGATCCGCAACATCTACACCTTTCCCCCCAACCACTTCATCGAAAACATCGCCGTCCGCTCCAACTCGCGCCTCCTCCTCACCTCGATGAGCGTGCCGCACCTATACTCCATCAACCCCCTCGCCTCCAACCCGGCCGCCAACGTCGTCCACACCTTTGCCAACCCGAACAACGCAACCGGCATCTCGGGCATTGCCGAGATCCGACCCGATGTCTTCGCCGTCATCGTTGCCGACTGGGACCTCTTCACCACGCGCGCCATCATCGGCACCCTCGCCGTCTGGACCGTCGACTTCAACAAGCCGGCCAGCCAGCGGGTCAAGTTTGTGACGCAGATTGCGAACTCGACCATTTTCAACGGCATCGCGCGGCACCCGACCAACCCGCGGCTGCTGCTCGCAGCCGACTCGGCCCTCGGCGCCGTGTGGAAGGTGGATCTGCTGACGGGCGCGAGCGGCGTTGCCTTCTCGTCGCCGTTGCTCACGCCCACGGCGACGGCGCATCTCGGGATCAACGGTCTCAAGGCGGAGGGGTCGCATGTTTATTTCACCAACTCGGCGCAGGGCTTCTTGGGCCGAGTGGCGGTGGATTGGAATGGCAACAAGGTTGGGGCGATTGAGGTGCTGTCGGAGGCTGCAGATGCTGGTGCCAATGTTGTATATGACGACATTGCGCTGGACTTGACACACGGCCAGGGGAAGGTCTGGGTTGCCTCGCATCCGAGCTATGCGATCGGGGTGACGCTGCCGGGGGCTGGTCAATGGGTGGTGAATAACACGACTAAACTGTTGAACCCGACGGCCTGTGCGTTTGGGAGAGGGAGTCGGAAGCAGGAGAAGACTTTGTATCTGACGAATGGGGGCGAGTTTTTGCCTGATTTTACCCTAGTTAATGAGGGGGTTGTTGCTATTGACCTATAGAAGAGGGAATAATGGGAGTTGCCCCGATATCTAATTTTCTGGTAATGGATTCCCCAATAAGATGTCCTCATGTCACCAAAGGGCCAGCATCTCCCTCTCTACAGTCCCCAGGGCATCAAATTCATCCACCCTCTTCAACGTTTGTGCTCGAAGATGATATATAGGATTTTCTAGAATGGTATCCACCGCGTTGGCCACCATCTCAGACGACGGAGTTCTAGCACATATGCCGTGTCTTGTTCCAACGTCCTAGAAGATATAAATGAAGCAATATCACCAGCACCCATCGTTTCTCGCGGAGCCCCTTACCCACACTCAAAAAGTGACATCTCCCAAGGTCCTTTGACTACCTTGCACCAACCATGGCATCTCAAGCCTCCAGGTCACCATCCACATCGCTCCTGAAAAAGTGGACAAGTTCTTTGCTCTCTTCAAACCAGTCTACAATATCGTCATCGCAGAGCCAGAATGCCGCTTCTTCGAGCTCTACCAGTCACTAGAGGACCCAGGGACCATCTCATGGGTCAAGCACTGGTTATGTTGTCACCACCTCTGGAGCGGCCGAAGTCAAAAGGCTAAACTTTGCAATGAACGGCACGGTCCAGTGGCTCTTTGACGTTCAGCTCAAGAAAGACTACTACCCGGATTATCTTGCGGCTACTGAGCCCATGTTTGTGAAGCCGCGGGAGGTCACAATTGTTAATCGGGTTAGGCCTCCGTACTCCATATCCAAGGACGCGGGTGTATACAAGTCATGAGGATGAGTGGTGTCTAAGACTCGGAAAGCAATAGTGGCCTGAGACTAGGAAACCCGTCACTTCGCACCTATCATGACTCATCATGCAGGGGATTTGATGTTTTCTATAGATTATCAGCGAGCTTCTGGTGCTGTATCTACCAGAGCTAAAATCATCAGTCCGAGTCGTCATCTTGCGGGGCCATGAGGCCTCGAATCAACGACTTTGCTTCCTCGCAGTCATCGTTGTCGTAGAACTTCAGACCAAATGCATACATAAAGGTCAACGCATCTCCCCAGCCCTTCTCAATAAATTCCAGCTGGGCTTCGGTGAAGAGATAATCGACCATGTGGTCTTGGAAGTCATCCGATTCTGCGGCACTCTCATTGTCGTCGGATTCAGAGGAGTCGACATCCCTTTTGTTTTCCTGGTCATGTTGGTGGTCGCCGGCATCAAGCGTCATCATGGTTCGGGCAATTTGTTTGCCTTCCTCGCGATCCTCGTCCTTGAAAATGCTCAGACCATACATCTGGAGAAAGTGGAACTCGCCGTCAAAGTGCTCCTTGAGCCACTCCTTCTCCTTGTCCGTGTATGGTGCTGATTTCGGATCATTCTGCCCGCTCTGGATCGCCGCCCATCGTTCCCGCTCGGTGTCAGGCCAGAAGGCTTGAATCATGTAATGACAGTCCTTCTGCAGACGCGACGGGGCGAGAACGGGGCCAACAGGAGGCCCACTGAGCTTGACGGCATACAGACCGCAGACCTTGTAAAAGTAGGCAATACGACGACCATTGGCATCCGAGATGTGTCCTGTTGTTCCATCGTCCATGCTTCCCAGTGAAAAGGAGGCCATGAAGTCGCCGCCAGTGCCGGGGCCGCCGAGAATGTTGCAGTTGGAGGTAGGGACGTGGAGAACGTTGTGGAGATGCAGGGTTCCGTGGGCGCGGGAGCCGTGGCGCTTGGGGTGGACCCTGACGGGGAGTTCGACGTCGCCAATTCCCACCGATTGCATGCGGCTGCCCGACAGGTACGAGGTCGTGTAGGTTTCAAAAGGGGTGTACGAGGCGAACCAAGCGCGGTCGGCGGCGACACTGCAGCAAACGCAGTCATTAATTAGCATCAAGTCGGTCACATGGCAGGACCAGAGCCCAAGGCAAAGGGACTTACTGGACATCTGAAGCGCTGGAAAAAATCCAGTCGGGGCAGAGGCCCGGAGCCGAGGTTGTTGCAGACATGACGCGGTCGGATAGTCGACCAACGCGACAAGGAACCACCTGGTCGTCGTTGGGTTGTGTGGGGCTTTCCCAGATGATTCATGCCGGAATTTTCAGGCTTCTCCCGACCTTGATCTGCAACTGTCATGTACCGTTCTCAGCTGTCAACTTTGCAGAGAGTGAGGTCGCTCTGCCCCGCCGCCTTCCTCGCGCTCGGCTCGATTGAGCACGTTAGCCAAGGCGCTAACAGCCACACAAAAAGGCTCTGCGCGCAGGCTCGTCTCCAAGAAATACAACACACATATACATTCTGACGGTTTGACAAGCATCAGAGTAAAATTTAACCTTTGAGAATCCACAAATCGGCGCCTGAGACTGCAAGGCGCGTCCTATATCAAGTTCTTGAAACCATGTCTTCACCTTGATTGCGGGGGGCCACACGAACACAGTCCAGAATGTGTTCCATGACAGTTCCCTACAGATGTGCCCACCACTGGCATTCGCTGTCAGTCACGCTGCAGGTGGTCCCGGCCATTTCCTTGGGTAAGGTAAGGCACGTCATTCCTATCTACTCTCCAGTATCGAATAATTTTCTCCTCTCCCTAGACACCGCCAAAGACCAACAGGCTCTGGATATTGACTTTGCCAAAGCTACGCCGGCGCAGCAGCTCACGCCCACGGTGAACGGGAAACTCGGCCACAGCCATTACGCTCACGTCCTCTGCCTTGACGCCCGCTTCGCCCAATAGCTGCAACATGGCGCAGAGCGTCCTCCCCGTGGCAAGGACATCGTCCACCACCACCACCGAGGAACCTCGAGGGATCATATCCCGGCCCATCTCAATGCTTTTCTCCCCCGACCCGCTGGATAATCCTGAAGACGAGATGTGCGATGGGGATTTGACGACGGCGACGATGGGCGGGGGAAGCTTGCCGCCTTCACGGATCAAGACCAGGGGAACATTGACCACCAAGGCCAGTGCTGACGCGAAGACATAACCGCCAGCCTCGCAACACACCACCGCATCTATCTTGGCCCATTCACCAGTAAAGTGCGCTCGCAGGAGGGACGCGCACAGGGCTAGACCACCTGGTTGTTGGGCGATGTTGAGCACGTGGCGGAACTCGATGCCCGGGCGAGGGAAGTCGGGTGCTGAGGATACCATCTTGGCCAATTGCTTGAGCTCTTCATGGAAGAAGGGGAGCAGGTGTTTTCCGGCAAAACACTTTGCTGCTCCGGTTCCGGTCGTGTCGTTCTGGAAGATGAAACTGGGCCGGTGGTCCGAGCCTGCCGCATTCGAGCTGCCGGTATTGCCGCTGTTGCCATTCAAGTCAGCCGTGTCATCAACGCCCCTGCATCCTCGGCGGGTTTGCCGCATCGCCTCGCCAGCTTCAATCCGAACCTCAAGCAGTCTGCTGTCCGGCAGCAAATGCGAGAAGGTGGCGACAGGCGCTTCGTCCCTCATGCCAGTTATGAACAGCACATCCACATCTGTGGCACTGTTCACCACATGCAGGAAATGCTCTTCTGGCAGCCGAGGTCGCCGCTTCACCTGTTCCTGGAAAAATGCTGTCAAGGCTGGCCGGTGTTGCTCTTTGTATGCACGATCGCCAAGTAGACGATCGAGGTCGGCACCGGTGGCTACCGCGTACTCTCGCTTTGTCGTATCGCTGATGCTAACCGCACGCGCCGTGAGGTGTTGCTCGGTGAACAACGAGACCCAGGTAGCGGCGCAATAGTCTTTGCCGGCGCAACTTTCACCCGTTACAACAACGATGACTCGCCCGCTTCTCTGCTCCTCCGCCGCCCTTGGGAGCGGGCAGGCGTAGGCCAGCACGTTCTGCGGGTCAAAGTTGTGTTTGAGACGGGCGAGGCGTGATCGGTTTGGCCCAAACGCCCTTGATGCGAAAGGAAGATCCCTAGGGTCCGGTCCAAGGTCGGCGCCGTAAGCTCCACAACACAGGGGCGACAGGTCCGCGGCAACGGCGTAGACCCATCGTATAGCGGCTTGAGCCGCACCAGCTCCGTCCTGGTCCCGGGGCCAGACACCGGTTATCACACAGGCAAACTCCCAGTCTCGGCAGCCAAAAGCGGTGGCATCAGCTACCACATCGCCAACCGCCCCGCCACCGTGCAGCAGATGGAGATAGCAAAAGGGCGATGGGCGAGTCTCAAGGGCCGATATCAGCTCGTGGGCCATGGCTGCCTCTCCGATGTTTTTCAGGAACATACACCGCTTGAACGCCGACGTCTTGCCGCCACCATGTCCGCCGTGCATCTCAGACATGTACATCTCCGACTCGAATAAGCCGACACCATCCACCGTCGCGGAACTGCCAGCGGGCCCTAGTACCGCCTCGACCTCCGCCGCTGTCGTCGATGCTGGTGTGTTGATCATGGTACCCGTGGTGGAAGATTCGAACATGGTGACGCCAAGACGAAGCTGGCCAGCGTCCCAGAACAAATACGCGTCTGCTGAACAGTTACGGGGCAGCTTCTTAGCAACAAGTTCATCGAATTGGCCAAGTCTACTCCGAGCCTCGGTCTTATCGTTCAACGGGATAACCCAGTCCCGGGTCGAGTAGGTCGGAGCCACGAAAGCTCTGAAAGTGACGCTGACGACGATGCCAAAGTTGGTTCCCGCGCCTTTGATAGCCCACAACAGCTCGCTTTCATTTTCCGGCCTCGTGGCACCCGCCGGCCAATGCTGGCGTGGCACGCGGCCGACACAGAAGGCTGCGCCAGACTCCACCCCGACGACCACGGCACCCACGATGGCGTCGCACGCGAGCCCATGCAGTCGAGCCAGGTGCCCGATGCCTCCCTGCAGCCACAGCCCTGCGCCCACGCTCGGACGGGCTCCCAGGGGCACTGTCAGGCCCGCGGTCATGGCTTGACGAATGATATCACCCGTGTTGCAGCCGGCCTCGGCGATGACGATGGGGTCGAGGTCTCCGTCTTCGCCGGCTGTGAGCACATGGACATTGTCGAAGGCGCTCATGTCGACTGCGATGATGTTGGGCCAGAGACAGTGGCCGCTGTGGCCGCCGCCGAGGACGGTTAGACTGGCTCCGTGTGCGAGGGCCCATCGGACGCACTGTTGGATTTGTGGGATGTTTGTGGGTTTGAGGGTGGAGGCTGTCTGGTGGAGGCGGGCTTGTCGGTTTTTGACCATGTCGGCATCCCTTCCCGCCGGCATCAACGCCGCCAGCTCAGGCAACATGGTGGCATGCCGGTTGAAGGCCACCATGATCTCGGGCGCGCTGAACCAGAGGCGGCTCGGATCAGCTTCGTCGCGATTGCCCAAGGTGCGGCACACCCCCCGCCATGCAACTCGGATAGCTGTGTCGTTGATGGTGAAGCCCGCGGTGAATTGGGCAAAACAGTCCAGCACCTCGTCATCATCCGCCACAGAGACTACTCCGGTCGGAAAAGAAGCCGTCGCGTGACACATCAAGCCGTCGAACTTCAAGACCCCGCCGCGATGGAAGACGACTACTATTCCGCCCTCTGGTCGCTCAACTAGCACTCCCAGCGCTTTTTCGATGAACTGGTGATCTGGTTTCATTCCGTACATGCTGTGGCAGAAGAGCACGAGGTCAAATCTCTCGGCCCCATAAATCCCCATGTTGCTGTTCAGAGTGAATGGGACTTGATGGATGTCGGGCGGGCCCTCCAGAGAGGGCAGCGACGAGGTGGAGCGGAACCATTCCTCCAGGCTTGTGGCGAAGAGGTTGATGGGCTCGAATGCGGTGTATCTTTTGATCTTTTGCCTCAGTCGGATGGGCAAATGTCTCAGAACAGTCTGAGAGCCGGGTCCGATTTCGAGCACCGAGATGTGCGTCCGGGAGGTCAAAAGATTGGTGATGAGCTGAGAGAGTTGGGGGGCGATGAAGTCTTGGTAGGCTGAGCCCTTCGCCAGGATTCCGAAGCCGGCGCTGTACTGTGCGTCGGATAGAGGCTTCTTGGAGAACAAAGATTCTGTGAGGGCAGTCTGCTTGAGCGCTTGCTTGAGTGAGTTGAGGGTGGCCATGTTGGTGAGGCGTGGGTGTGTGTCAGGCTGTCCAAAGAGGAGAAGCAATGACGGGCGAGATGGGAGGGGAAGCAACGGAGGTAGTAATGATGAACCTGGGCCCCCGTGGTGCGCTAAATACTCCAATCTATCTATGTTTTGTTTGTTTAGGTTGTTTGTTAGTGCAAGACACCTGCGGGCATGTCCCCCCTGATTCGGAAGAGATGGGTTTTTGGTAAAGCGATTTTCCCTTGGTTTTTCTCCCCAGAGCTCGGAAGTAATACGCTCACAAATAAACACGCGTTGGAGTCTGGAGTGTAGGCCTCACCGCGAGCTGAGGTGGGCCTCACTGCATGATGGCAACGTGCTGAGGGAATGCTGCAGGCAAACCCAATTTTTTTTTGGCAATTATTGAGCGGCTTGCCGACGCTGCTTGCCGAAGCTGCAGTGTCGGCCACATAATAGTATCTGCCAGCCAACCCTTCCCATAACCCCAGCTCGAACATCATCAGGATGGCTCGGATGATAAGCCAAAGCTCAGCAGCATCCGGAAAGCCCAAGTGCCTCCAGCCCGCACCGACCCCCCTGGTCCGGGTCCGTTTTCTCCCCATCACTTCTTGGACTTGCATGTCTGCCACTGCAGGTAGTGGATCTGCTTGAACTTGAGATCCGTCGAGTCGACCTACAGAGCCATCGCAAACACACGACGACAATCAGCATCGTGTACCTCAGAAACACAATAAAACAGGGCCCCTTGCAGCTCATATCTCACCGAGCACCTCGGGCTCTGTGCCACAGGCCCTCCAAATGACTTCAATGGATGAGAGGGAATTTACCGTCAACAAGGCAGGCTTGTTCGAGTCCTGCGGAGACAGGCGGACTTCGGAGTTGATGTTTAGCAGACCCTCAATACCGCATGGCGACCAGACGGTGCTCTCCACGCCGAACTGGTCCGTCTTGATGTAGTTGTCGTCAAATGGACCCTTGATCGTCAAGGTGGACGAGATCTGTTGTCCATGTTAGTTCGGGGCAGAGCAGTGCTGAAAAGGATAGCTTGCCTGGCGGGATTCGCCCGAGAAGTAGTAGGTCGCCTTGCAGACGCCCGTGTCGCCCGAGGGGATCTGGGCGTAGCCTCGGTAGTCGGCTTTGAAAACCGAAAACTGCCAGCCCGACGGGTAGTGGAGCTTGACGTTGAGCTGGCAGTTCTTGCGGTAGTTGGAGGCGGCGATGTTCTTGCCCGCCTGCGCGACGAAGCTCGTGTACAGCAGCGTCAGCGTCGTCAGGTCGGTCGACAACATGCCCGAGACGGAGCCAGCCGGGCAGCCCGACCCGGCGAAGGCGATCCCCGTGATCTGCACCTCGTGGCCTGAGGGGCCTCCAGCCAAGATGGTGGCCAAAGTCTCATCCACGGGGGCAGCGGCGGCGAGGCCGGCGAGGAAGGGGATGATGTGGGACAGACGCATTGTGGCAACGGATTATGAGTTGAGGATGAGTTGTTTGGATACGAAGGCTGATGAGTACAAAAGCATGATCACAGATAGGTGGGTGGTTATCCACAGTTTTATACACAGCTCGTTTTGGACTTCTTCACTCATTCATATCCCGACCAAGCTGTGATGAATGATTCTATTCTCGTCCATTGGCTCCCTCAGGAAATTGATCACTTTACAATCCGTATTGCAATGCTACCATTCCCGTGTGTAGTTCCTGCCAGAAGATGCCCTATGTCACGGAGTCGAGTTCCGCCGTGGTTCGAAGCGACTGCCAGCGGTCTCCTGACACGACGTGAAAAATCCACAAAATATAACATCTTGGTGTTGAGGGGCGAACGGGTGGCCCAAAACAGCCATATGTCATTTGACTATTGATATTAACCCCTAGGCTCCCCGACATTGTGGAGGTCAGAGGCACTATATCCCCCCTCTGCCCGTTGCTATTTTGGTACCACTGCGTCCTCCAGCTCCAGCTTCCCGGGATTCAGGGCTCGGGTAGGTGGGAATCAGAGCCATACATTTCCACTGGCCCAGCTCGTCATGCCAAGCTCACACATGTGCGCACCACACGACAGCCAAGTCGACCCCTCGGCGGGGCTCGGCGGAATTCATATCCAATAGTATCGACACAAATCAAAACTGTCGCCCCTCCCCCTCGCTCCGGACCAAACCATAGGTAAAGCACGAGTATTGCAATGTTGTCCCACAAACGGCCGGTGACCTTGGCCATAAACCCGGTTACTGGCTGACGGAAAGTCGGTCATGACTTGGAGCGAGGGAAATCCGGGGTAGGCCAACAGCTGAAAAGCAGGGACTGAACAGGCTAAAGCCCAAGACAAGAGTCTAGAGCATGTGAGCACCCCCCTTGATTAGCCCAATCATGGCGCAATGCACGAGAAACAAGGTTAATTGTTCCTTGGGGGACACTATATCGCTATCGAGCCGGCTCTAGATCATTATCGCCCTGGAAACACTCAACCTGTGTCAGACCACTGGCCAGCACCACAGAGTGAGGGCTCAGGTTCGCAATGCATTCCTTGCGTGATTAGGGACGTCTTTCAGAATGCCTGTTGTTCAAGAACCTTAATGTGGCCAAGCCGCTTTTCAGGCCCTGCTCTGCTCGTTGCCGTCGTACTCGTCGAGTCCGTCAACAATGAATAAAAATAGGCTGGCGGTCGACTCGGGATGACACGGTTAAGACCTCTTCCGAGCTCCTTAAGCCGGGGCTCCATGGATTGCACCATTCTGTCCCTGCTGTAGATTGCCCGATACCTCTCAGGAAACCCCTGCTCGACAAGTTACAACCTCTGGGAAAGGACTCGGTATAGTAAGGACCGCATCATGCCGACCAGGGACCTTTGAAGGACGGGTTCCCCTATGGGAGAAGTAGTGCTGAGCCACGAAGATCGGGCCGTCTCGGGACCACTCTTTAACAGGTTCGTTGTATGTGGGTTTTGGGCGATGGATGTACTTGTTCTTGCCCGATCCAGGCTTGCCGGTGACCCAATATGTTGATGCATCCTTCTGGAGAAAGTTTTTGAAGTTGTCCCATGGCTTGTGATGCGCCTCGGGGTCGCAATATACCACTCAAAAGTCTTTTCGTGTGTAGGTAAGATGGCCTCCTCACGTTCTGCCATGTCGGGATACCACAGCCAAGAAAGAAAGGTTTCCTTAGCGAGCTGGTCCAATTCCTCAGGTGTCAACTGGGGTGCTTGTGGAGGTGCCCAGGGCTGCTGTGCAGTAGAGAGATGATTCAGGATCTCGCCGCGGTTTTGATTCTCAATGATTGTTCTTGTCTGCGCGCTCGGTTCATCGAGGAGGGTACTGGTGGAGAGCAAGCAGGCGGTGTGCTTGTCGAGAGGATGATGTGCCCTATTTCAACGCTACGGTACGCCAACAGGATTATGCCTTGATCAGGCTCGTCGCATTTTGTCGGGAGAGTCCCCGGAGTCGAGGACAGGAACCCCTCGCTAAGAATGAAGTCGGCTGTCTTGTTCAAGTCATCAGCTGCTTTTCCGAGAAGGCCGAGTTGGGCGCTGGAACCTGACTCTCGAATCTGAGCGGCAAACTTGACGGCCTTTGACCCGAATGCAATGATACCCGTGATGCTAGGGCCTGGCTGTTCCCTACTTGAGAAAAAGCACGCGCTTCTCTTCCCTGGCCACAACCTCGCCATCCATAACGCCATCGCAGTATGCCTCGCCAACGAAAACGAAATAGCCATGCTCTCCATCAGGCCGCAGAATGAAAGGAATCCGCGCGCCACAGAAAATAGCAACTGCATCGCCAGACATGGCCCCAGCCGGGCCAATCCCCAAGTGCCCCTCCCTCATCAAGTACGGACTCTTCCCGTCGCCACTGCCCATGCTCACCGAGTACTTGATACCAGTTGCCCCGCACAGCGCCGGCCCCAGATCTCTTTGGCCCTGCTTCTCGGCGTCTCTTGGGCGTTGCAGAAAGGCTCAACGTCGGATGTCGCCCTCCCTCAACGCCAACATGACCCACACAAACACCGTGTCCGGACACATGCAAAACTCCTGCACCACCCACGCCCGCGGGAACCACGTCCTCCGCAGCCAGGCCGTGACCGTTCCCCTGGCCAACAGCGGCGCAAACACGGCAGATCCAGAGGACGAGGGGTGCGGTGGTGCCGAGGTGGCGCAGTGTCGTGTTCAGGTTGGTCGTGATGGGGACGTGTGTAAGTGAGGCGCCCTGGATGGCCGAGATGGAGTGGGTTTTGGTGTCGGATCCCCAGAGTAGGATAGGGCTTTGAAGGGGTGGGGGTTTTGGAGGGGGGTGGGTGAAGATGCGGCGGGTGAGGGTGTCGCCCGGGAGAAGTTCGACGGGTCGGATCGAGTCGGGGGTTGGGAGCTTGACTGAGTCGTAGTCGAAGGCGGGTGCCATGGCTGGTGAGGACATCTCGATGGGAGATACATGCAGGTGATGCGGGGTTCCTCAGGGGCGTTGGGGGGTTGGCTGCCAGATTTGGATTAAGAGTACCTATGTATGCATGCTCATCCGTCTCCAACGGGTGCCTAATCTCAGCCTACCTTATAAGTTAGGCCCATACTACTACTAGCACTATGAGTCTGTCTCTACCTACGCCACAAAGGTGAAGTCTCGTCCTAGACTCCATCATGATTTGGTTGATTCAAAGCCTATCATTATCGCCACAACGCCGAAAGAGAGACACCCAGAATGCCATCAAACACGATGGCCATACAGCTCGGCTCGGTCTGTTACTGCTGGCAACTCAGTCGGCACGTAGGAACCGTCTAGCTCCTGTCGTAGAGGCGTTGCCCCAACCAATTCCATTTTCGGCGGCTCGGGGTAAACGGCCGGCCATGTGTTTTCAGTCCGTTGCTTTCCCTCCAAGAGCTTTTTGTTCTTTTTCATCTTCCAAAGCAAAAAGACAACTGCAGCAATTAACAACGCGCCGACGGCAGCCCCCACGCCGATGCCCGCTTGAGCTCCAGCCGTCAATCCCTGTGCTGGCTGACTTGGCTGTGGCGTCCCCGACGTGGTGTCGTTCCCCGGCGGTGTTGTCGTCAAGAACGGGGCATTTGATGTCTTGGAGGCCAAAGTCGAGCTCGGACTAGAACTCGCTGCTGCTGTCGAGAGCGGATTTACCACAACAAACTGGCTGGCGGCCGCGCTCCAGGTTGCCCAGGTCTGGGGCTTGGACGGGACGACATCGAACCGGCCAACGCCGCTGTCGCAGCAAAAGGCGTTGTGGTCGCAGCAGTACGAGGTGTCGCTCCTTGTCACGTTGGAGCATGATATGAGGTCAGTTCCCCCGGTATTTGCGCCTTAGTCGCCCGTGTCAGTTGCATTCATCGCGTAGATACAAGAGCGGTGCGAGACTCACTCAGACAATAAAGCGGACATGCCGATGACGACCAGGCCTGAGAAGTGCACGATCCGCGCACAATGTTGCCGTCGGGACCACTGCACAGCTTGTTGGTCAGGCAGGTTGAGCCGAGCCCGCCACCGCAGCACGGGCTGTCGTCGACGCCCGGGTCGCAGGGAAAGTCGGTGCTGGCCGACCTTCCATTAGGATAATAACATTGGTTTGCAGCAGGACTGCCCATTATGACCGTGACGTCGGTAAGAACTGTCCCCGCATGTGACGCGCCAAGGGGACTCGGGAAGAAAAGGGCAAGGAAAGCGACAAACTGAAGACGGGTAATAACTGGAAAGCATGGGGACACGGGCCAGACGCAGACTCAGCTGAATTGTTTCATCCGTGTGGGGCTCTGGTTGCGAAGCCACTGATCGACACCCCAAATCCTGCATCCCCAGCCTCGGCACCCATCTTTGATTGGTCAGTCACAACAGGGTGCTGATGTGTCGCAGCCGCAAATATCTAGCGCTATCCCCTATCCCATCTTCCCCATTCCCTAGCGTACACATGTTATAGTGCCTACCTATCATGGGAAAGGATTCCAGCTCAACCTTGTCCTCGGCGCAGCAGCTTGTTCATTCACAATCCTGTTCAGACTGCTTATGGGTGTTGGAATGGTGTGTATTGATAACTTGCTAGTAGGCACCTCACCTGAGGAAAGAGAGGAAGCAAACCAATTAGTCGAGTGGGGCTTGGGTGCCAATTGGATAAGTGCCTAGGCTGGAATCTTCCCTCGGCAAAACCCCCCATCTTTCTCTTTCTAGCACACAGCCTCGGCGGACTCGTTCTCAAGCAGACCACGGTGCAGGCAGCCAGTGGCGAGAAGAGCGTCGCCAGCATTCTCGATAATGTTTTCTCGGCGCCATCATGTTCGGTGTTCCCAGCCTGGGCATGCATCAATCATTGATGGCCATGGTGGAAGGGCAACCGAATGAGTTTCTGGTGCAAGAACTATCTCGAGAGGGCAGCAGCAGTTACGTGCGACAGTTGCATGCCAATTTGAGGGGCTATCCTTCCTTAGAAAAGCCCGCATTCTTTGGGGATACGAGACTAAGGAGTCACCGACCGTTACGGTATACACCCTTTCCGAATCCCAGCCCGAATTGCGGTTTGACCTGGAGAAACACGAGACAGTCTGGCATCAGTACCGGGCTCTCAAGCGCCAGCAGGATAACCTAGAGCGGCAGAGGTAAAACCTGAAGACGGTCTCGAGTTGGTCGGCAAGCAAATGAGACAAAAGCACGAAATCATCAGTCAGGCGAAGCAGACTCAGACCCTATCCTTGAAAGAGCAGAACCGCCCCCGATCCGCAGCAGGTGCGGTGTATACCCATAAAGACTTGGCGGAACTCCTAGAAGAACAAGCCGAGCCTGAAAAAAGGCCGACGAAAAAAGGAGAAGGAATGGCCAACTCTGCTACGACAGATCAGGGCGTCGCTGACCTCTCTCGCAACCCGTTCAAGCCGCATAGCAACAAGCCCATAGCCAGCTTCCTTACCAAGATTATGGCTGAGTTCCGTCAGGAACAAGATGGGTTGACCCCCAGACTTGAGAGGGCCCTCCGGCAGCTTCTCGGCCAAGATTTAAACAAGATGGACCTAGTTCTCTTCTTCGATGCTCTCGATGAGTTTGATGGCCATCTTGACCTGATTAGTCGTTTTCTCAAGGGCCTGGTGCAGAGCTCCCCCTTGTCCATGACATTGGTCAAAATCTGCTTCTCAAGCCGGCCTTGGGAACCACTGAAAGAACAATTCTCGGCCTGCCCTGCATTTGCTCTTCACGAGTACACCAAAGGCGACATGGAGAAGTTTGCAGCGAGATCCATGGCCCAGTCAAGCATTAAAGACCTCGATGTCATACGGCTGGTGCCAGACATCATTCGAGCGAATGGTGTGTTTCTCTGGGTTCGGCTTGCCCTCAAGGTGCTCCTAAAGACCGCCATGGTAGCCCCGCACGCTGGTTTGCCCGGCCTACTGGAAGCGAAGCTAGGAGAGCTCCCAGATGACCTTTTCGAGTTTTACAAGCTCATCATTAGCCGGATTAGCAGGAGCTACCGGCGACAAACGTTTGCGCTGCTCGAGCTCCTTGTCCGCCGCTCCATCCTGAGCATTACTGCTCTCGAGATCCGGGACGCTGCCTTAATCTTGAACTGCGCCACGTTCCAAGAGGCAATGGACACGCTAAGCCGAGCGTATCCGGAAAGAAGTCAAAAGATGCGCATGAACGACAAGGTACGAGCAATAAGGGATATTGCCACATGGGGAGGTGGTTTAATTGAAGTCAAAACACATGATGATGTCAACCATCCCGAGTTCATCCACCAAACAGTTTTGGAATTTGCCACAAACGCCCAATACAAGGAGGTTGTGCTAGGGGATGTGGCAGCACTCACCATTGAGAACGGATCCCTTTTTTCTCAAGTATTGGAGCGTTGGCAGAATATGGAAAATTGGCGATTTCCTGCGCCTTGGCGGGGTGCATAAAGTCAAGGATGTGAAAGTTTCAAGCGCCGCGCTGCTGCTCAAGGAATAGGAGACATGGCACCGCTCGCATACCACGCCCGGCAATCAGAGGCGACCACAGGCATGTGTCAAACCGTCAGAATAGCTCAACCAATTGGATCATGCAAAATAGATGTATGTGTGTGGTATTTCTTGGAGCAGAACCTGCGCGCAGAGACACATGGCGACTATCGAGCTGCCTCAAGAACGGATATCTGGTAAACAACAAGTTAAAGTAGAGCCATTTTTAGCTCTGGCATGCAGTGCGCCTTAGTTTATACTGTGTCACAATGTACAGGCGCTCTAACAACTGTAAATGCAATATTGGTGAACAGGTCGCGAAGTCCGCCTTGTTGACCCGAAAGCATCCGACCTTGCACGCGTTCATCGCATGCCCATGTGTTGTGCAAACCAATCATATGTTTGAAAAATGCTGTCATCCAACAATGAAAGTGATGTCTAATTCACCTATCAACTGCTGGCCGTAGATGCTGCATAGCGAACCTAGTGATCTATGCCCCCTTCATTCTGATGTGCCGACTGTTTCACTATGATAACGACCACTCACTGCTTCCTACCTTCGCAACGTAGAAAAAATAGATACCGTGTTGGGGTGATCCGGGCCGAGTAGTTGCTGCTGGAGCTCGACACACCGCCGCATCAAGGTTAGAGCTTCGCTAAGGCGGCCCTGACTCCTCCAAGCGAGGGCGAGGTTGGTCATGCTGGTCAGCGTGGAGGGATGCTCCTCTCCCAGGACCCTCGAACAAATGCCAAGCTCCTTGGCTTGAAGCTCTTCGGCTTCCTTCCATCGGCCTTGACCCGCATACGTTGACGCCAGGTTGGCCATACTGGTCAGTGTGGAGGGATGCTCCTCTCCCAACACCCTCTTTCTCGCCTCCATCACTTGCACCTCTAGCTCCTCGGCTTCCTTCCATCGACCTTGATCCTGGTATGTCACCGCCAGGTTGGCCATACTGGTCAGTGTGTCGGGATGCTCCTCTCCCAACACCCTCTTTCTCGCCTCCATCACTTCCACCTCTAGCTCCTCGGCTTCCTTCCATCGACCTTGATCCCGGTATGTTGACGCCAGGTTGGCCATACTGGTCAGTATGGAGGGATGCTCCTCTCCCAACACCCTCTTTCTCGCCTCCATCACTCGCACCTCTAGCTCCTCGGCTTCCTTCCATCGACCTTGATCCCGGTATGTCACCGCCAGGTTGGCCATACTGGTCAGTGTGTCGGGATGCTCCTCTCCCAACACCCTCTTTCTCGCCTCCATCACTCGCACCTCTAGCTCCTCGGCTTCCTTCCATCGACCTTGATCCCAGTATGTTGACGCCAGGTTGGCCATACTGGTCAGTATGGAGGGATGCTCCTCTCCCAACACCCTCTTTCTCGCCTCCATCACTCGCACCTCTAGCTCCTCGGCTTCCTTCCATCGACCTTGATCCCGGTATGTTGACGCCAGGTTGGCCATACTGGTCAGTGTGTCGGGATGCTCCTCTCCCAACACCCTCTTTCTCGCCTCCATCACTTGCACCTCTAGCTCCTCGGCTTCCTTCCATCGACCTTGATCCCAGTATGTTGACGCCAGGTTGGCCATACTGGTCAGTATGGAGGGATGCTCCTCTCCCAACACCCTCTTTCTCGCCTCCATCACTCGCACCTCTAGCTCCTCGGCTTCCTTCCATCGACCTTGATCTGCATATGTTGACGCCAGGTTGGCCATACTGGTCAGTGTGTCGGGATGCTCCTCTCCCAACACCCTCTTTCTCGCCTCCATCACTCGCACCTCTAGCTCCTCGGCTTCCTTCCATCGGCCTTGATCTGCATATGTTGACGCCAGGTTGGCCATACTGGTCAGTATGGAGGGATGCTCCTCTCCCAACACCCTCTTTCTCGCCTCCATCACTTCCACCAATAGCTCCTCGGCTTCCTTCCATCGACCTTGATCTGCATATGTTGACGCCAGGTTGGCCATACTGGTCAGTGTGTCGGGATGCTCCTCTACCAACACCCTCTTTCTCGCCTCCATCACTCGCACCTCTAGCTCCTCGGCTTCCTTCCATCGACCTTGATCCCGGTATGTTGACGCCAGGTTGGCCATACTGGTCAGTATGGAGGGATGCTCCTCTCCCAACACCCTCTTTCTCGCCTCCATCACTCGCACCTCTAGCTCCTCGGCTTCCTTCCATCGACCTTGATCCCGGTATGTCACCGCCAGGTTGGCCATACTGGTCAGTGTGTCGGGATGCTCCTCTCCCAACACCCTCTTTCTCGCCTCCATCACTTCCACCAATAGCTCCTCGGCTTCCTTCCATCGGCCTTGGTTCCAGTATGTGGACGCTAGGTCGGCCATACTGGCCAATGTGCCGGGATGCTCCTCTCCCAGAAGTTCCTTCTGCATTCCTGTTGCCTGTATGAGGAATCTCTCCGCTTCTTTCCACTGGCCTTGGTAGTTGAAAAACGCCGCAGCACAAAAGAGAAGCGACACCCTTGCCAGCCTCTCAACTCTTGACCCAGTGCCTTTGAACCTCAGCATGGCATATACATGTGGGAGGTATAGGCTGCATATCGCCCGGTTTTCATGGTTGCCGTGTGGGTAATTCTGCGACACCACTACTAGCGCCTGTTCTGTGAACCGGTGCATCGTGTCTTTCTTGCCAAGCCACCTCCGAGTCACCAACTGCACAAGCCGGTGCATATCGAAGCAATTGCCCTTATCTTCTGTGATAAACGAAAATGCCTTTAGAACCCCCAGCGCCTTCACCAGTTCCATTTCGCCCCTTAGCTCTTGCTTTTGTTGCCGTTCGATGTAGTCGGATAGGAACTTCTGTGGAATGGCCTGCCGGTCAAAAAGGCTCATCAGTGAAAGAAGTTCGCTAGCGAGGATATCTTGCTGCTGAATCTGCTCAAACGAAAGAATCCAAGTTTCCACCACCGCATGTAGTGTCTCCGAGTCCCTGCCCACCGTCTCGAATTCTTCGGTCAGCAGATCCACGAAATGCTGATCGCTCTTCTCCAAGAGCTGTAAATACTTGCCAACCGTTATGCTCATTTCTTGGATGAAGGCGGTGGCCTGGACCAATGCGAGTGGTAAGTGCTCCAACCTCGACGCAAGTCTCGACAAGTCGTCCATATCCAGGTCATCTGCTTTAAGTTTCTCTTGCAGCAGCTGTTTAGACTCCCCCTTGTCCATCTTCATGACCTCGATCAGGCATCCGCCTCGAGTCAGCCTCGAGCCAGCTACTTTGTTCCTCGTCGTCACAAGGACAGATCCATGTTCACATTCGGGAATCCACTGCGCGAGATTCCCCGGCTGGCTGAAGAGGTGTGCGTCGTCGGCATTGTCAATAACCATCAGCCACCGACCACGATCTTTACTCTGCAGCCATGTTTTAACCAAATGCAACACGTCAGATTTAGGGTCACCATAGCCAGGGACCTGACACTCTTGTGCGATGGAAGTATAAGCCTGACGGAACCGCTCGGCGCTGCTGGTATGGACCCAGAAGACTGACACTTGCGGGTGCGTCTGTCGGAGCCAATATATGTATGCCAACGCGATCTGTGTTTTCCTGTTCCAAGTCAGCATATACCGTATGTCCGTAGGGTTGAATTCAGTACCCAATCCCGCCCAGGCCGTGGATAGAAACCCTTGGCTGTGGGGTACCATCCGTGAGGTGCGGTCCGTGTCGGAGCTGGCTTCTTAATTGCTCGAGGATCGCCGAGCGTCCGATAAATTTTAGATTGCTGGTGTACGGCACAAGAACTGGGTTTCCTTAGTTAAGCCTAGGAGATTTGTCGTAAGTTTTACCCACATGGTGTAAACGGTTCGTGCCCACATCCTCCGTCACGTCCATTGAGCCCCTCGTGTGAGCTATCTTTACCATCTCCGTTGGTCGTTCCAATGCCCATACCATTGGGTCTGCCCGAGATATATTCGCATCTGTGATGAATCTTACTGAGCACATGGCTCACTCCATCGTAATCTGAATCGTGCGATGCAAACTTAACCAGGTCGGAATGTGTTCGGTTAATGGCCACGGCATGATCAGACGAGCCTCCCTTAGGCAAGCAGCTTGTTGCTGATGATCGTGTGACGAGGCGGCGCGAAGAACCAACCATTTTATATTGGCCTGTTATTGGGTCCTGTAAAAATGTTAATAAAGTCGCTTCTCCGGATCAGGAGGTGCTAACCTTGGCTGCCGTTGGCGACAGCTTTGTCTCATAGAAGCAGAACATGTTAAACTGGGCTTGGCCTAGGATCCTGGAGAAACTTTTACTCTGGAGCGTCAAGATCTGAGAGTTCATCACAGCAAGTGACTCGAGAAGGGGCCGATTCGGTTGATCGCCAACCATAGGAATAAGGGATTCGATGTCCATGCCATCATTAGGAACGCCGAGAAACAGGCATGCAGAGACAAGCCCGACCAGGTCTGACTCGGAGTCAGATTCTGTCATCCGAATTAACGCCTCCTTAATCAGCAGCCCACCAAGACTGTGACCGATGAGTACCAGACGTTTCTCTCCCCCAGACCTCAGCAGCCGGCATATGGCGACCTGGAGTGTGCTAGCAAGGTCCTCAAGGCTCGCAAAGCTAGTGCTACCCTGCAGCCTACTTTCGTAGCCGTAGATCATCACTCTAGCCGCTGGCATATCTTTGGGGAGCTTGTCACCCAACCACATATGTCCGTCCCCTTTATGCACGAAGGATCCAAATGCATGACTCCCCAGGCCAGGCACCGCCAGCACGTCGATCTGATGCTTCTCGATAGAAGGGGAGTAGAGGACCGTGATGCCGTTAAAATGCTGGTCGATCGTGAGTTTCATGACCTCGAGCTTTCTTTTGTTACCAGCTTGTGTATTCTCGGAGGGTGTATCCAGATCAATTGTCAGCTCTTTTCGGGAAAGCGCACCCAGGCGTGTGGGAAGATTGCGAAAGTGGACGGTTGCGACCTGGCTGGAGGGTCGCAGATCAGATGCCAAGGTGCGAACACGGATGCCATTATCCTCGGTGCCTGTTGTTTTGTCTCTCTGTCGTAGTTCCGGGTGACGTTGAAGAGCGTCAGCTAGTCCATCTATGTCGAGATCTGGTGGGACACCCCGCACCCTCCAAGCCTGGCGGCTGGGGTGCGGTGTTGCCGGCCAGTCGGTCATGATCGCGACTAATCTGCTCTCTTCTGCGGGACCGATGACGTTGCTTTGCGAAATGAGCCGCGTGAGGTGAGCCCGCTCGTAGGTTTTATGCGGCAGGGGAAATTAACTTGACCGCCGGCTGCAGCTGCCCAACCGACCGGAGGTTCGCACATCAGGCGTCCAAGTCTTGCATGCCCCGGGCGTCGGCGATAGCTGGTAACCTCCAGGTAGATTAGGATTTTGTCAAAGTTGAGCAATTTGGCGTTGGCAGTCCTAAGGGGGCCACACGAATCGCTGCCAACGAAGGAAAAAGCCTTGAGCCTTGGGAGGCCTCGGTGGTTGCCCATTAGGCAGCAGAAGTCATGGTTCAGCGGGGTTTTACCACGTGACTACTTGCCGTGAGCAGGAAACGCCCAACACGAAAATAGTGGACAACGTTGGTGCTGTTATCTAAACTATTTTGCATTGTACAGTATGTTAGCAATCAGGGGCCAAAAACGGCCCCATTTAAAAAGATTTCACATATGAAAATGTGGACACTGAACCTGGCCACCACTGTACGAATTCCTCAACTGCATGTTTAAGGAATTCTGGGAGAGCCGGCTCTGTCCAGACCAAGCAAAAATACCCAACTTAGTCCTCCTAGAGCTGGCCCGGCTTGCTCTCGAGGCCGGGCGCTGACACCAAGATGAAGCTTATCCTCAACGGCACCCAAGGGCGCTTCTTCTGCATCGCGAGGCCGCTGCACGTTGCGACACCTCTCCTGGCCTTGGAGCTGATAAAGCATGGCGCAGACCCGAACTTCCCTGATAGCGAAGGCTGGAAACCCCTGGATTGGGTTATCCACCCGCTTCCAGGTGCGCCCCGGGACCCTGCAGGCAAGGGAGATAGCGCGTGGCTCTATGAGATGTGCCAGGTTCTTGTCAAGGCAGGAGGTACCACTTCACCGTTGACCCCACGAGAAACTTGGATGGATATGCTGGCTCACTTTGAGGGCGAGGGATACGAAACGCAAAGTCTTCACGATTGGTACTTTCGGTACGTATGCCCGCATGAAACCCCGCGCCAACAAGCCCTCTCCGTGTCTACGTGATTCCTCGCAGGAGACGCAAGCCCCTAGAACCAAGGAGAGCAAAGAGCATGAAGGCCGGGGCCCCGAGCCCGGCGGGGGATAATAATTGTGAAGAACAAGACCTAGGTGGTGGGGGCAGTTCGAGGAAACGCATGTAGTGGAAGCTAGAGTAAAGCTCGCCGATTCTAGGCGTTTCAGTGATTCTTCCCTGCAGTACAGAATGCGTCGGCATGGAGGGGCCCGAACACCTACCATCAAGCGCTGAAGGATGCACCAAAATATGCCTAAGTTTGCTAGGCCATCCGAAATCGGATATGAGCGTGTGGTTCGCCCACCCCATCCGGCCCGCAGGGCGGACTACAAACCGGATCCGACCTACTACCCTGCCGGCGTCATCTCAATCAAAGCGATACCCAACATATATCAGGAAAAGCAAGTGAGACAGCCTTCACCGACCCCGACCAAAGCACTGTTGCGTGACTAGGAGCGCTAGAATCTTCCACCGCTTCATGGGCATGGATAAAATGGAAGCAGTGGGGATTCTGTGTCTCGGGGTGCAGAGGCGCCTACTGACAACTAACGATGTTATCTTCCTTGTTGAAACATACAAACTGGACCTACGAGCCGGGGATTAGCGTGGCATGACACTGCTTATGCACGCAGTCGAGGCATGGAACGAAGACGTAATCCACTATCTAGTTCGGACTGGCCAGTCTGAGATAAACCGTGCTCGGAACGATGGACAAGCGGCCTTGATGATTTTTGTCACCATAGACCTCCCCGAAAACAGGCATACCACGCACTCTAGGTCTTCGACATTTTCAAGTATTTGGTTGAGCGGACCCAAACTCAATTAGACATCAGGGAGAGGAGAGGACGCACGATGTTGATGCTCGCGGCAATTCACGGTCGAACAGTCATTGTCGAGTACCTAACTTCAGCCGGGCTTGACCGGGCTCAGCTAAATCCTAGGGACGAAGAAGGACACAGAGCACTGATGTATGCTCTGAGGGTTATGTATTCACCCTACTCTCGAGATCTGGCACGGATGGCGGTTGCTGTCCATTTACTTGAGAGTGACTAGGTTGATCTGGATACCAAAGACAAGAGGGAATCGGTCCTGACATGCAACGATGAAAGAGAACGAATCAAGATTTGGGATTATCGGGTAGATTTCTTGGACAGTGACGGAGACTTCTTGGACAATGGGAACCGAAGCCGGCTTCTGGCATACCTTGGAAATGAGATAAGGTAGGTAGTTACCTACCTATATAAACGGCCACGGAGTGCATCTACAAAACTCTCCCGTAGTGCCGTGTAACTAGGGTCGCAGTGAGCTCGGACTTTATTTGTTGACATCAGACGGTCTGACGACATGTAAGCATTGAGATGAGCACCAAGCATAAGGTTCCTCTACGTCACTGTGCCGAAGTGCTTTTGATTCTTTGTATTGAGTTCAGCGCATCTACTGAACAAGTATACGAGCTACCATTAATGGTGGCTAAACGGCAGGCCTTATATTCGAGTGGTCGCCAGAAAGTAATGTGAGACAACTGAACGACTTCAGACTTTCATCTAGTAGTAAGTGCAGAATGTGTCCAACGACAGTGAAGCCTTCTAACATGAAGTTCACGAGCGATTACATGGCTTGATTAGGGCATGTAAGCGAATACAGTTAATTACTCGATCCCTTCAGCCAAAATGTGGATTTCGTGGGTCAGGTCTCAGTCGGGGCAAGTGAGAAGTTTGAGCTTATGATATTATTTAGGGACATTATTTAAGTAATGTAAACGATGTAAGTGAAGCTTACTGGGAGGCGAACGACCGCAACCGGGTCTCTGAGTCGAGCGCTCGGATTCCGTGCCGGAAAACTGGAGCATTTCGGTCGCGCGACTGACAGGCTAGGTAGGGTGTACCGGGCCGTGTCTGAATCTGGTCATTTCGTTGTCCAGGCTTATTTTGGAATTTTGGGAAGCAACAAGCGGCATCCAAGAGACAGCTGGTGGCAGGTGGCTGCCTGCCAGGACAAGTGGAGAAGGGGGATGGCATTCCCGCGGTCGAGTGCACAGCACGTCAGGGTGCTCAGGACTAAGGTTGTTGCCGTCGCAGCCGCCCCCCCGCACGCACCCGCGCGCACCACACCAAATGGCAACACACCAACCCAGGACCTGGATCGGAAATAAAGCCAGAAATAAACCCAGCCAGGCTCCTAGACACAATTTGCCTAGGCGCCCGGATCCCCTCGATTTTCCGGATCCCCCGAGTCTTTGCTGTCGTCACGTAAAACCTCTTGTTCCCGCCACCCGCTGGCCCAGGCAGGATGCGGTGGACTGTGGAACACCGCGACTCCGCGAGCGACTCGGCACTCGAGTTGTCGAGGTGAGACAGCCAGCGGTCAGGAGGATGGCAGGGAGAAAGAAAAGAAAGAGGCCTGAGACCTGGATCAAGTTTCCAGCCCCGAGGGCCAGCTGCGTTCTTCATTCGACGCTCGGCAATGCGCGTGCGCGACGTGCGTATGGGCTGCGTATGTATTTACGCAACACTGGCGACCTTACGTCCTGTTCATCGAACGCCGTATGGGGGTAACGCGTATTGGGAAATCGGGATATTTCATGCCCAGGAACCCAGGGAGTTCGCCTGCGCAGCAGAAATAGTTCAAGCTTGCAGGCCCATCTCAGCTCAGGACGGCGCAGCCACACACACAGCATAAGTTCCAGAAGTATCTATAGAGCCAAGGCAATACACAGATTTCCGCGCATATTTCAGTCCGATTCCCAGTCATATCATTTCCAGGCCACCGGGTCACCGCTGGGTCCTGGTTTGCGCGACCGAGTTCCCCAGGAATTTGACCCCCGAAATAGTTTGCAAAGAATCCCGGTAGGCCAGAAGAGACCAACGACGAGGCGAGCAGGCCAGTGTCCACTGATGCGCGCTGCGGGTCTTGTGAGACATGCACCATTGGACGGGATGATCATTTACTGGTGGAGCGATGGAGCGATGGCGCCAAGTTCCAGCAGGGCAGTCACTAAAACATGCCGACAGGGCGTTCCTCCTTTTTTCACGCTGGTTGTTCAGACTCGGACCGGGGCTGGACAGCGCTTGCCTGCATCTAGCTACACCACCTTCCCTCTTTGTGCGTGCCCTGACCGCATGGGGCAGTATCTTCGGGGAACAAGACTTTTGTTGTCAGTCATTCTTGCTTAGCTGTGCTTCGTTCCCGTCACGTCAGTGTACCCCAAAGCGGCACTTCTCCCCATTCGCCTCCTAATACTCTGTAGTCCCCGCCGTCCCCGCAAACCCAAGACCTGGCCAGTTCTGCGCGTCCACGACCTACTTTTCCAGCTCAATATTTGACAAATGCCATGGCGTCAACACTGTATGTATGCACTGGTCAGCCTGTCAGATGGATTATGCCGCCAGTGGCTCGAGTTGGGCGCAGGTGGGATTAAGGAGGTTAAAATGAGCCTCCACCACAACCAGGAGTAGCCCCCCCCCTTCGTATCTGTGCATGGTCCTGCATCCTTCAGCTTGGCGCGAATCAGGATGTGCCGTCGGTCTGGGCAACTAGGCATGGTGCCGGGTCGTGGCGCAGGCTTGCAGTATGGGACGTATGGGACATGTCGATGGCGCTCCTCTAATGTCGCTGTCGGGCATCGTCCACACCAAGTCGTCGTCGAGTGTCGCGGTGTTCGGTGCTGCTGGCACCCATCCTCGGAGCACCGCGCAGCTCCCCCGCAGACCCCGCCGCTGTCCAGCCTGTAAGGCTGAGTGCCGAGACAGAAGAGAGACACAGCATCGCCGTGGCCCGCAGAGATGGGCGGGCGGGATCGAAAATGAGAATCAAGATGTGCTGGCTGTCTGGCGGTGACGAGCAAGACAGGCAGACAGGCAGAGTCTGGGCGCTGGCGCTTCCGAGGATGACCGCAACAGGGAAAAATGATCATCACGTCCGCCCCGAGGCGCGAGCTAGGCCCAAATCTATTGACGCGACTGCATGGTCCTTCGACGCCTCCCCCCAAGCTGAGTGATCTCATCTCCCCTCCTGCGACCGCCCTGCGCACACTCGCCATGCGGCTACCCAAACCATGCACGGCGAGCTGGCAGTGGGCATGTCCTTGGGCCGAAGAGACGACTAGGGTGGCTGCCACGGTCCCACCATCCCTGGTCGCGTTGCAAAAGGAACAATAACCTGCCATGGCGCTCGAGCTCAAGCACACCCAAAGCAGACAGATAAAGGGGAAGCCTGCCCGTTCCTGTCAGAGTAGAAAAACATCAGACAACCCGCCTTCACACCCGCACCGAGCTTGAACCCAGCATCCTCAACCGTTTTTCTTCTCTTGCATTTTGTCCAACTCAAGACTTTTTGTCTACCACATTCGTTAGTGCACGAGAAGTTAGTTCGCAAAACCACTATCAAGATGCAGCTCATCAAGTCTCTCGCCGTCCTCGGCCTCGCCGCCATGTCCTCGGCCGCCGCCATCGACTCGAGCCCCGTCCCCCTCACGCTCAAGAAGACCATCAAGTCGCGCGAGGAGCAGAAGTGCCTGTGCCAGAGCGACGTCGACTACCTCATCGACGGCTACTCCAAGATCATCCAGGGCTGGAAGCCCGAGTACGAGGTCTTCCTCCACCCGGATCTGATCGACTACTCGGACAGCATCAATGTCCTGGCCGGCGTGCCTCTCGGAGTCCCCATCTTCCCGACCAAGGCCGATTTCATCCAGCACCAGGAAGTTGCTGTAAGTTTTCTCACCAAACCCGGCCACTGGCCTCAGCACCACGTAGACTAACTCTCCCACCAGCCCGACACCCTTCCCCTCATCGTCACTAAGCTCGGCCCCTGGGACTGCGACGAGCTGTCCTTCGTCTGGACGGCCTCGTTCCCCGAGTCCGTCCGCGGTGTCACCATCCTCGGTGCCAAGAAGACCGACGAGGGCCTGTGGGCCATCAGCCGCATCGACGTCGAGTTCAACAGCTTGACCTTCTTCAAGAACATCGGCGGCACCGTCACCCCCCCCGGCGCCCCGGCCCGCGTCTAATTTCCTCCTCTTGAACCTGCAAAGGATTTAATACTTCAATGTACATAGCCACGTTGTCGTTGATCTGAAAAAGGGGGGAGGTGGAGGTGGAGGATTTCATTTCTGTTGGCAGTTGGGTTGAGGTTAATATTTGGGTTTCGCCATCGACAAAGAAGCAACTCTTGGCGCGCATGCGACCGCGATAGCCTTCCGATGCGAGACGGGCGGCCGCGGCGGTCAGGGTACATAAGAACATGTGGCGAACCAAAGGGGAGACGACAAGCAGCCATAAGCACCTAAAAATTTAACTCGTTTGCCGACCGCCGCATCTCAGCGCAAATTGTGGGAAATCTTTTTGCTCGGAATCTGGAACCATATGCGGCGGAGGCGTCTTGATGGTGCGAAAGTTCGAGTCGGGCAGTCCGAGACAGACGCAACCTCGGTGTGGCACCTGGGCTGCTTTGGCGTCGTTGGCCTATGGGTTGGGGACGTGTGTTTTGTTCCGTGGCGTCGTCGGTTGCTGCTCCATCTCCCAGATCGGACGGAACCAACAAAAAAGGAGGAATATGAAAACATTAAAACTGGACACGCATTGGGGAGCATCTGTAATGTAATCCGTAAAAATAATAAATGCATTCATTTGCAATCACTGGGTCCTCAACTTGTCTGCCGGCGCATCACCATTACCTCAACGCGTTGCACCGCACAAATTACCCATGGTGACCTGGCGCTGCTAACCATTACTTTCATCTTGACGTGATCCCCCTCTCAACACACTGCACACCATGACAGCTCGGTCTAACAACGCCACTGGCACTACATAAAACCCTATTACCACCCACACTGGTGTCTCCCAAAAACCATGGTTATGCATTAATGCATCATTCACCTTCACCGTGGGTATTCACAAACTGGCAATAAGCCCATCCACACGGACAACCAACATCACCATCATTCTGCTCCTATGCAATCGGCCTGAGCTCAACCCGACAGTTTCCAAAAACATCAGAAACGCCTTCCAGAAAACCCTCCCAGGCCCAGTCTTCAGACCCGCCCTGACCCAAATGATGCCGGGATATCTCAATAATACAAAGGAAACACGGCGCGAATGCCAAGCCAAAGCCAAAGCCAAACACCACTTTATGCTTCCCAAACCAAGAGGCAATGACCGCAACCAAAGGCAATGCAAGCAAAGATATACAATCTTCACCCGTATCATACACACAAATATGGTCAAAGTCTCATCACGCCATTTCACGCCCTTCAAGCCTCCTCCAACACCTCACGCATCGCCTCCTGAATCTGCCCCAAATCATCCACAGACACCTTACTCGGGGGTCCCCGACGCTGGTGCGCAGCAAAATACTCGTTGAACCCAGGTATCCCGCCGGGCTGGTTGATGCCTGGTGCGCGGAACGTGCCCGTCGACGACAGGCTGCCCTGCGGCGATCTGCCTGTCAACGAGAGAGCTGGGCTCGATAGGCCCGAAACCGACGTGACGTGAATCTCGGTCGTAGCCGCCATGATAGGTGATGCAACTGGGCTCGCCGTGGGCGACGGGTGCGCGCCAGTCCCGCCTCCCCAGGGTCGCCACGACACGAGTCTACTGAGCGTATTGACCGGCTGTCGCGAGGAGCTGGGATATTGACTTCGGCTTACGGGACCCGACACGACGCGCCCGCCCTCGCGATTTCTCGTTCTGGGCACCGATAGTCCCGACCCTACCATCGCAAGGTTGTCTCGGAGCAAAACACTTCCTCGCTTCCCCTCCGTATCGCCCCGTGCAATTGTCGGCCGGGCCGTCACAGCGCTGAGATTAGTCCCCGCGGCCGTCAGCCCTAGCGGCCGCAGGGTCAGCTGGCTCGGCCTGACCTTTAGCGTGTGTATGTCCATGCCGTTCGAGCATGACATGATGGATTCGTGGGAAACAACACGCCGTAACCTGCGTGGAAGTTGCTCCACATGTGGATCAAACCGATCCGTCTCTTCGACATCATCATCAACATCATTACTAACTGTGTCAATGGTCGTGTCGTCCGCCGAAGGTGCTGCCTTGGTGAGGTCGTGCTCATCGTCGGTCGTGTAGGGGGCAGATGGCCCTTCGGATACAATGTCGCCCTCAGGTATAAGGTTGGCGGTGAGGGGGTGTGGCTGTGAGGGTGACATGTGGTTGGGGAACAGAGTTCCAGAAATACTCCTGGTCGAAACCTCGGACGCCCGCTTTCGGTGCGAGGCCCTCCATGCCGGCGACATGGGGTCGAGGCTCGTAGTCGGCGAGTCGGGAAAGGACATGTCCACGATGCCCCGGTCGAAAAGGGAATTGCGGGGGTTGGATTGGGGAGAACTCGGCACCGACGATGGCGAAAAGTCTGACGGATTATCCGACATCATGGACCAGCGGCCATTCGAGGGCATCGATATGGTCGAGGCCGAGTCCTTGTGCGTATGGGAAAATGCGCCGCGCGGCTGCCATTGCTGCATCCCGTGGGGCATGGGTGATGTTGGTGCTGAGTATTGTGGTGGGGTGAAGGTGCCGGCCGTGATCTCCCGCCTCCTCTTTTTGGGCTTCTTCTGTTCGGGCCGGTGCGTGACGTGATAGTGATGATGAATGTGTAGTTCCTGCGACATTTGCGGCGCCGAGGGCTCCTTGTGCTCCAGCTCAGCTCGCAACGTTGACGCGGAGCTGGATTCTCGATTGGCCATGGGCTGGTGGTACAGCAGCTGCTCCCTCAACGTCTGTATCTCGTCGTTTGAGTTAACCAGCATCTCGCGCAGTTCCGCCATGCCCAGCTGCAAGGTAGCGTTGTCCTGCAGCAGGTCACGCACAAAGTGGGACACGACATTACCGCCCTTGCTGTCGGTCAGCGACCTTGCAGCAGCTGCACCCTTAAGTCGGCCGGCCGCCGTGTTGAGCTCTTTCTCCATAACTCGCTGCCTCTCTATGCGACCAATAACCTCAACATGTCGCTCTCGCTCTTCCCTGGCCTCTTTCTCCATGCGCTCGAGCTGGTCCTGTAAGTCGTTGAGTCCTCTCTCGGCCTGCCTCCATCGGAACATGGCTGTCCGAGCCTCTTCCTGTGTCTGAACGACTGTGTTTTGAAGCATGACCTGCTCCTCCTCCAAGAGAGCAATCTGGCGTTCAAGACTAGCCGCCCTCTCCGCGGCGCCCTCGAGTCTTCGCACCTCTTTCTGAGAGTCTCGGAGGGTCGACTCGAGCAGCTCAATCTTGTTGTCGGCATCTTTGACCGTGTCGTTGAGCTGTTCAAGCTCGCCTTGCAGGGTCTTATTTTCGTCCTCAGCCAACTGGTTTTTGGATTCGAGCTCGCCATTCTCATGCTCTAGCTGGTCGATGCGGGAGGTGAGCTCGACCCGGTCGCGTTCGGCAGATGCCATGTAAGCTTCATGGCGGGCAAGGAGTGTCTGGAGTGCAAAGGTCAGCGAGGGGACGCATTCTTGTGGGTTTGGCTGGTGCGATCGCCAGAAGTCTCGAACGGCGGCCATTGAATATATTGTGGGATGCTGAGCATGTAGTGATGTCGACAAGTCTGGAATGGACTCGAGAATATTGGTGGTGGCATCCTCACGGACAAAGGCAGCAGAGAACACAAAGAAGGCATGCTAAAGCTATGGATACCCACCAGGGGCACGCGGCAGGTACACCGGTAGGTGCACGGCAGACACCACAGGGAGTAGGAGGAAAGAGGGAAGGAATGCAGCAGACATACCTGCCCCATCTTGGCCGCGGTGTGGACATCGCGCTCGACGCTCAAGAGAACTGAGCAGTTGTGTCTCAGAAAGACGCAGTCGTCCCTCCCGCAGCAGCACCGGAGCTCTGCGGGTTGGGACAGCTGGGACATGGCGCCGACACCCTCCATGGCGTCCTGTGGCGGTTCGGCTTCGGGTCCGGCGCGGGGAGGAATTGCCATTCCTACTGTGGAAGGCGAGGTAATTGTCGGCCGGATTGGAGTGTGGAGGCAGTCAGGACCATAGTCGCGATCGGTGCTGTGGAGACGGCTTCGTTATCGTTGTTGACGACCAGGAGCAGTTGGCGACTCGGGCAATCGGCGGGCTTGATGTTTTCGGAGCGAGCAAGAGCTGGTTTCGCTTTTAGGTTTGCACAGAGGGGGGTTACACGGGCCTTAGGGAGCCGCACTCGTGGCTCGTGGGCATGGATCGGTTGGCAGCAGGCTGGCAGTATGCTGGTAATGGTGAGATGATGGATGTGAAAGATGGGAGGTCGAAAAGGCGCAAAGACCCAAAGCCCTGGCGCGACTCGAGATTTGGCGGAGTGGATGCAGGGTGGGATCTGTTAGACCTGGGCGTGTGACGTGGGGCTCTCTCGTTGAATCGCCTTGGTCGCGCCCTGTTCACCGCCGCTTGTTTCCCCTGTTTTCGATAACGCTAGCCCTGATTTCGCTCAGATCCTGCTCAGACTCTCAGAGCCGCCAGACCAAGACGTCTTTATCGTTTGTTCTTTGAGGCGACATGCAAGAGAGCCAACCATGTGGCTGGGGAGCCACTGCACTGGCTGGCAGACGGCCTGCTGCCAGGGCCTCAGGGCACTCGACGCGCTTCAGGGATTTCCTGGCCAGAGACGAGAGGGTCGATCTCTCCCCGCGCGTCAAGCCAAGACCTGCCAGACTCTGACGGCGGCCCAAATCCAATGACGAAAAAACCCCGCGCATTCCAACCCTGCAGTTACCCCTGGCCCTCCCCATCACCTGCCATTCACCAACCCCCCACCATGCCGCCGCGCGTTTCAATCGCGTCGCTCTGTCACTTTGACGTGACCGAGGGAGGGGAGATATCGTGCCGAAACAAAGGACAAAGTGAGGGCAACAACCCCAACAAAAAGCTAACAAGACGTAGGACAATCGCATTCCAACGAAATTACTAGGCGACAACCACATTTCAGGACTTTATGCGATCCAATCCCTCGCCATGATCCCTGTCAACAATGCAACCGTCAAGGACATCCTGGCGCGCCGGATTCGTTATCAAGTCAATAAAGTTGACCTGAGCAGTTACACCAAAATTACTCGCCATGCAACTACGCCTCACTAGCAGCGGCCCGACCTGTCGCGGCTTGACTCTCTCCCTTTGTTCTAACTTTAACCTAAATCCAACTCCAGCCAGAGACTCTGACCTCACTCTAGTTCAATATCAACAGAGTCTGAGAAGGGCTTGCTTGCCACCATGCAGCCTTTTGCACTTTTCCAACGGCCAAGCGAGACGCAAACTCGCCGCCGACATCCCGTTCAACCACCATGACATTGTACAGCGGCAGTCCCGGCACATCGGCCCGTTCCTCGTCGCCCCAACACTGTGATTCGGAGAGCAGCACCAAGTGGTACGGCTCCGAAGACAGGGCCTGCCTCGCATCCGTCGGCACAACCTTGCCTACCACGTGGCCCAGGTTGTCCAGCACCTCGGCTTCGGCAACAACCAGCTCCTGGTCGACGACAAGCCCGCCGTCTGTCTGCTTCCAAAGCTTCTCAGTTCGCGGGACGGCGCGTCGCAGACGAAACTGGGCCACCTGGGTCTCGCAGACGAGATGGCGGTCGTCGAGGGGCACATCAACGGCGACGGTAGGGGGTCCGTCCCGGCCCCGGAATTTAGCCATGTCTTTTCTAAACATGGCGAGAACATCTGTGTCCGCCGAGTCCAGCGCCAAGCCGAGTCCGTGTCCATTTACTGGCACTAGAGAATCGTGATTTGTGTCTGCCGTTGACAATGTGCCAGTGCCGACAATGGTCCCTGCACTCCGTGCATGATACGAGTGCGCCGGCCTGACACTTTTATACCACATCACGAGGGGCCGATACCGTTCCTGCAAAGGCCGGCTACCGCCCTTCTGAATGGCTTGGCCTCTGGATATTGGATCGTTGATTCCAGCCCCTCCCGCGCCAGCGATTCGCTCGAGCACTTTACCAGCAATCTGCAAGCCGCCAGCGGCTGACTGCTGACTTGCGCTGGCAGCAGCTCTTGCGACGGCGCCAATCCTGCCGCCGGCCCCTCTCCCCCTGTCCTCACGTCGAGTGACCTTCCGGAGCGAGAGGTCATCGTTCGCGGCCACCCAAAACGGCTCTTCAAACCTAACCCCAGGCTTGACAGTGGGCTCAGCCCCCGCACCCGAGAAGAATTCGGCATTGGCACCAACTTCCCAGCCAGCCCACGACCAGCTCGGGAGGTGATTCTGGGACTTCCTCGTGAGATGCACCCCCTTGGCAGCAGGAGGCTGCCACAGTAACGCCAGGTCGAGAAAGCGCTCAGGGAGCCCGTGAAGCGTGTGGTCAAGCTGGGCGGCGCCCTCGCTTGGTCGATCCGATGCCATCCGGTCGAGGATTCGGAGCAGTCCAGATGCCGCGTTCAGCGAGTCTCGCGAGTCTGACATCTCGCGCCCCAAGTACTGCCCCACAAGGGCGGCATACTCTGTAAAAGCACCGGCTCGCAGAACGGTCGGTGTCCCATCCCACTGGCGCCGGATGCCAAAGGTTGAAGCGGCGGCACCGGAATCCGGCAGCGAGAGCCAGGGGATCTGAGGGGGCCCGTTGCCGGCATGGGAGGCCGGCATGTCCTCGCGCAGGACGCCACCACGGCAGTGAAAGCTGACGCGGCCCCCGTTGAAAATCAGCAGTCGCTTGGAGAGCAGCTTCTCCTGCAGTGTCCATGCCCGTGTGTCCCACTTGCTGAATGTGCTGGGATATCTAGCAGCCAGGAGAACGTTGGTGCTTGGCGTGATCTGGGCCGCGATCTGCGTAGCAGAAACGGCGTCTCTCGCAACCCCGACGCCCAAGAGCCCTGCCTCGGCGTCCAGCCCGTCGGCAGCCACAAGCGTGACTTGGGCGTGACCGTAGATGCTGCCCATCTGGGAAATCTGCGATGCGCGGGCCGCAGCATCATCCGCTCCCCCCTGGGCGTCTTTCTGGATGACGCACAGGCTGTCCACCCAGAGATACTGCAGCCCCAGACGCCTCGAAACGTCAATGGCATCCTGGATCGTCATTGCGATGCGGCGGTCGTGGCCGTGGAGGCTCGTGGCCAGTTGATGCATGTTTCGCACGTGGAGATTCAACGCCAGGGCGCCGGTGGCTCCCCAGACGTAGGAGAGCGCCGCATACTGAGGCCTGATACCACGCGCCAGCGTGGCCGGGTCGAATTGGGCCACCCGCATGGCGTGGACATCAATCAGGCGGAAGTGCGGCCCTGAAGGAAACGGCAAGTTCCCTCCCCAGCCAGGGTCGTCGCAGCGGGTGGCGTGGCACCCCAGACAAGTGTCCAGCCACAGCTTACAGTCCCCCTCGATATCGATTTGGGGCCCGAGAATGTTCCCGTAATGAAGCTCGTCCCCAATCTTCTCGTAGCCAGACGCCACGCGCAGATTGAAAGTGCTGATGCGCGAGAGGGGCGCGCGGTGGGCGTTTCCGTATCCCCAGACATCCACGTTCAGCAACCCTGCATCGGCGTCGCCGGGGCCGTGGATGATGATGGAGACGGCAACGGGGAGCTTGGAGTTGAGGTTTGCCACCAGCGAGGTGATGGTCGGGATGACAGTACCCACCGTCGCCATGATCTGCATCCGCTGCGAGTCCGTCTCGGTCAGGATGCCGACTCCGACCCCGGTGGCAGCCCCGATCCCGACAATGTTTGCCATGTCGCCTGCTGTGATATCTTCCTCGCAGGTGCCGCCCTCGACTTTGACCGCGCCCTGGCTGTCGACCGTATGCTTCATGGTGTGCTTGTCACGGCTCCGGCCAAACGGGTAGGCGGATTCGTACAGCGGAATGTGCTGGGTGAAGTCGAGGCTTTCCGCCCACTTCCGGAACGTGATGCCCTCCAGCCGCTTGTCCAGGTGGTGCTTGACCGATGGGTGCTCGAGCGGGTCGTTCTCGGCGATGGCGTCAAAAAGCAGGCTGCAGAACCTGCAGGTTCCTCTCTTCTTCTTCTTAATGATCCGGTCGAGAAAGATAAGCTTGGTCATGTTGCGCGGTCCGTCTCCGCCGGCAGGGTGCCAGTGGCGCCCCAAAGATAGACTCTCAAAGTTGATCTTGGAGCAGACCGAGCACAGCCCATCCTTCTTCTCCTCCTTTTGGGGATTCGAAATGCGGAGATCGCCACCAGAGATGCTCCCCTCAATTTCTAGGTTACTGAGGTTGGTCACCTTGCGCAGCGAGTTTGGCAGCCTCAGCTTGTTCGACGAGGACCCAGCCTCCTCGCGCGTTGGGGGCTCCAAAGAGCCAGAACCCTGAGGCTCCGGGCTAGGTTTCGCCGGCTGCTCCGTGGTTTGACCAGGAATCCACGAAAGGTTCGGCTTCAGCCTGTCGCCCAGCGTTTGACGCGAGGGCTCGCGAGGAGATTCCGGGTCCTGAGGGGGTGTTGGGAGAGCGTCTGCCGAGCCCGCTTGTTCTAGGCTAGCCAGTTTCCTCGAAAAATAGCTGGTAGAGGTTGGCTGCGTGTTGGCCAAGCTTGAGCGATGCCAGCTCCGAGAGCTGTGGTCTGAAGAGCTGGGGGGAGTAGGTATGTTTCCTACTAATGTCAGAGCGACAGCTCCGTCGCCGTTGATAGGGGGTTGTGCCTGGTCATGGGGATGGTTTGGCGCATGTATAGCCGCAGAATCTGGCGGTGGTCCACTGCTGCCATGTTGTCTGACTGGACGGGTCATGTTGGATAAGTACCCAGTGGTAGCCTCACGGTCGCGGTTCTCATCGTGCCCGCCTCTAGAGAACAGTGAGGCCTTTGCGCCGCTCCTCGTAAAGCTGCTGAGCTTGGAGTTCATGGTAGCTGGTATCACGAGATGAAAAAAGGTTTGTGAGTAGTGAAAAGGAAATGGAGATAATATTGTGACTGGACCAAGGTGTGGTGGCTATGGTGACTAGAAAATCCATTGGACCCGACATGACTCTGGCCATCGAGACAACATCAGGACCTTTTATATACCTGGAGAATATCTCTGAGGGGAAGCAACCGAAAACCGGTGAACATCTCAGCTCGGGGACACAACCGGCCATCTGATGAAGTTGTCCATCGGGATGGTAGCGCAAAACCGTCTGTGAGGTCGGAAGAGTCACCTATGAGGAAAGAAGGCTTTGCGGCTGACCCACACTCGGTTATAGATGAGCTTATTGGAGAGCCTAGCGCTGCCGGCTCCAATCAGTGTAATAGGTTGTAGTAATAGGTTGTATCATTACTTCTGAAACTCCTGCTTAAAGGGGGTGGCGTCTTTGTCGCTCTTCGCCATTGGAAGAATCTGCTCCCTCCGACATCGAAGGCTGTCAACGCCGATATGAGGCTGCGGAACGTCATGCTCGTTGATGTTATTGCTATCCCCTGCGCGTTGCAGGCTTTTAGTGTTCAAGGATCTTGAGATGTGCGTATTCCGTCCTTTTTCCCTTTTCCGGGCGGCGTTTTGGCCAAAGTATTGGAGCTAAAGTGTTTCTAAAGCGCGAAGGGCGGTGTTCAGATACTCGATACTAGTACAGTACCTACTTCAGTATGTACATCTAGAATGAAAGCCAACCAACAGACTCAATCCCAACCTCAGGCTGTTCTCATCGCGCAGTGACACTAAGATGTGAAATCATGTCTTTGCCTTGAGCGTCTGCTGAGCGAGGAAGACACTTTCACCTTTGGGTACCTCCTAGGCAAACGAGACGACTCCGCCTTCTCTCGCCTGATCTCTTGTGTAAGCAACACCATGGACCTTGAGTCCGTGGGCGTTTAGAAGCGTGATGATTCCGCCTTGGTTCGAGAGAGGAACACCTGGGAGCTCGACCGTCGCAGATGCACCGGTAGCAAGGCGCAAGCCAGGCTGCAGCTCAGCGGTCAGGCCCGTCTTGTTGCGAATGCTCCATCCCGTCAAATCAACCTCGGCGGCTGTGCGATTCTTCAGCGTGACTGTTTCGGGATCGCCTCCTGGCTGGTTATCTGGGCCCTCGGGGTTCACGACGGCGGCCGAGATAGCAACAGGGGAATCGGCGATATCGTTGCCGCCCTGTAGGCCCTTGTCGCCCTCGGGCAGGAGGAAGTCGGCCCACGTCTTGTAGCCATCCCTTGGGATCGGGTAGCCGGCATGGGCGGGTCCATCTTCGGTGTGGATAGCCTGGGAGGCAAAGCCGATGAAGATGGCGGCCCAGTGGTCTGCGAACTGGATGATGATGCCTCCATCCTGGTAAACGCCATTGTCCTTGGCAAAGCGTTTAGGATTTCCTTGGTTTTGGTGGTTGTTGTGAATGCCCTTGCCGTCGTTGAAGTGGGAGCCGTAGATGTGGACGGTGGCATGGTCGGCAATGGCTTGGTCGAGGATGGGCTTCAGCACGTCCAGTATGTCATTGTTGGCACCAGGGATGTCGTGTGGGAGAATGCGGCCTTGGGAGCGTTGGAAGAGATTGCCACGGACGAAGTCAAGTGCAAGACCATTGCGTCCCTGCTCGGCGGTACCGGTGAGAGGATGGAAGCCATCGTCGAGTGAGGCAAGCCTCTGGGTGATGGGGTGCTGGAACTCGGGCAGGATCCAGGAGGCGAGGCGTGACTCTTGGCGGTCGCCCGACTTGATGTTGACGGCAGCGCGACCCTCGCCGTCCTCGCCGTCGGCGAAGAAGAGTGAGAGATGAGGGGAAACTTGGTCATCTTCATTGGTCTCGTATGTGTAGCGGACAGGCTTTGCCTTCCAGACGCCGTAGTCTTTGATGGGCATGGCGGTGATGGTGGTGGTGGTTCTTGTTTGAGAGATGGGTTATTTTCGACTTTGGAGATGGAGAATTGGGTGGATTGAGCAGACTGCGGAGAGATTGTCCAACACCACCTGTCTCGTGGAGCCATTTTATACTTTGAGCAGCAAGGAAGTCAAGTCGCACCTTCCAACAACGGGGCAAAGGCAGCACGTGCAATATCTGGTGGCCAGTCCATGCTGCTTCAGAGCTGGATGCACCTGCCGCCAGCAATCGGCTCACCTAAGGTAGCCTGAAAGTTAGGTGTGTGTCACAACAGAAGAATGCCAGGCCCGAGCCATTAATGAGCTGCTTGGCCGCCTGACAGCACCGATGAGATTCAATGGCTCATCAATCATAGGACGATGAGCGAGTCAACGCAAGCCATTTCCCGACCGCCGAAGTGTTGCTCTTCAGCCGTACTTCCACCATCACGGCAGCGAGCCAATCACCAAACAAGAGCAAACAGGCGCAATCACTCGCAACTGTCGGCTGACATTTTCACATTTTCATCATGGTGGTGCTCAAACGAGGTGGGTGAGGGCTAACGACCGAGGCCTCTAGTTGCAACTCAGAATCACACTAACACTCGAGTCAACTGAAGGACAATTGACCCGGCGCTATTCCAAGTGCCCGTTTATAATTCTAACGACACTACAAATCTTGATCTGGGTACCGGCTAAGCGCCTTATATTGACTGCGGGGGGTGCAGTGTCCACCCCGGTATGCCATCGATGTAGAGCAAAGCCCTTGGTAATCAGAATTTCGGCCTCAAGATCTTTGCGGGTGTTTGGACCAGTGGTCAGGTATTTAGACCACGAGGTCGCATGGCATTGAGAGGGCGAACGTACTGTTAGTGTTAGATTCACCTTGGGCCAGCTATCTTTATGTCTACGCCGAAGAAACAGCCCGTGAACAGGAAGTCAGCTCCAAGAGATATCAAAAAAAACCAAAACCTGCAGGCTCCTTTCGAATCACTGCAAATTCACGAACAGTCCCCCATCCACCAACAGCTGCGCCCCCGTCACATATCCACTCAGCTCGTCACTCGCAAGGAACACCGCCGGCCCGCCCAGATCCTTCGGCACGCCCGTCCGCCCCAGCGGGATCCGCCCCTCCATGTACGCCCTCTTCCCCTCATCCCTCAGATCGTCCTCATTCAGCTGCGTCCTGACCGTGCCCGGCAGCAGGGCATTGCACCGGATCCCGTACTTGCCCAGCGCCACCGCCGTGCTCTGCATCAAACTCAGCACACCCGCCTTGGTCGGCGTGTAATGCGTCTGGCCCCCGCCGCCCACCAGCGCCGAGATGGATGAGATGCCGATGATCGAGCCCCCGGTAGGCGTCTGCCCGCGCGCCATTTGTCTGGCCGCGGCCTGGACGACGTAAAACGCCCCGTCGAGGTTCGTTCGCACCGTCTTCTCGAGCAGGGCCCCGTCCAGGTCGAGGAACTCGGCAAAGGTGCAGATGCCGGCGTTGGAGACGCACACGTCCAGCCGACCGGTGGCGAAGGTGGCTAGGGCAAAGGCGACAAGGGCGGGGCCGGTGGCGGGGTCGCGGACGTCGCCGGGGAGGTGGGCGAGGGTGCCGGCAGACGGGTTGGATTCTTTCACAGCGGCGGCTTCCGAGATGAGGGAGGTGAGATGGGGCAGGTCGGAGGCGAGGTCGAGGTGGTTCACGGCGACGCTGCACCCCTGGGCGAGAAAGGCGAGGGCTATGGCGCGGCCGATGCCGGTGGTGCCGCCGGTGATGATGGCGGTTTTTCCGGCGAGGAGGGCGGTGGCGGGCATGGTGGAGGTGTGGTGGTGGTGAGCTTGTATGGGTTGTTTCTTGCCGTCTTGACATGTACACCGTGGCCCAAGGGAAGTGACAACCAGGAGCTCCGAGACAAAGACAGCCCAGCTGGCCAGGTCCTTGGAATGAGGGGCTGGATCGCGGGGTAGGGGCGAGGGACAGGTGTTGACTGAGGTTGCCTTCCAGTATCGATAAACGACCCAATGGCAACCACTACTCCAGATGGAAGGCACGTTGTTGTGTTATCACGGCCGGGTTGATACGGCCCAGCTCATCGAGCGTTGAGCGATAGCCATGCCGGGACAATTGCTAAGCCGGGGGGATATTTTTGTCCGGGAACGCCAGACGGGGAATCCCTTGGTCTGCTGTGTTATCTAGGGACTAACCGCAGGGGGGGCAATGGGGTCGATAATAGCATTTAGCCTGCCGTGCCTGCCCAGGTGCCCCTCGACTGCCCCTCGGCCCCACCACACTCCAGACCACAACGAGGGCTTTACAGGCCCCCCCACCCCACCGAGGTTCGGCTTGAATTACAGCGAGCCACACGTGTCAGAGATGGGACCCGGGACCCGACTCGGAGACTTAGGTGAGGTCAGATCAGATCAGATCCGATCCAGACTGTGCCCCGTGTTGACTTGGGTTGGCCTGTCTGTCTCGGCTTCTCGCCATTGGCGTTACGCTGTGGCGGACACCTGCAGGCCTGGCACAACGCACAACGCCCAACGCACATTAGAACGCACAATGCGCGTTAGAACGAGCAACGGCTCAGGCTGCACTTCTGCACTTCTGCACTTTCCCATGTGGACGGTTACGTTTACGGCTACGGTTACCGTTCCTTGCCGACGCCCGCCTACCGGACGTCGCTGCTTGGACGCCATCACTCCACATGACGTCAGTCCCGAGCCCGTCTCCCAGGGCCCCCAGAATGGTGGATTTTGCAAATTGATAAGAGAACGCTATACGAAAAGCTTTGCCCGGGATATTGTGACAAAAACGTCAAAAGTGTTTGCCAAGACTCCGCGCCGCCCCCGTAGTTCCTTCCGAGTCCCTCCCAGCCTAAATCACCGCTGCTCCATGCATTTGGGCCCCAAGACCGTGACCCCAACCAAAACCATGCACCCCGTCACCCTCCACGCCTCACTCCGTAAAAAGAATCCTACTCCTCCTCCGACATCACTTCCTTCCCCTTGAGCCGCTTCCCCGAGAGAGGCGGAGTCGGCGGTGACAGCCCCTTGGACGGCGGCGGCGATAGCCCCTGGGACGGCGGCGGCGACAGTAGGTATGCGCTAGGAATGAGCTTGGCCCGCGCCACCGGGTTCAGCGTCAGCCCAAAGCCGGGCTTGTCCAGGTCTTTTGTCGTCAGGAACCCGTTAGTCGGGATGGGCTCGTCCAGGAATAGGTCGCCAAACACGGGGAGCACGCTCTTCCCGTCGGGCGAGTTGGCAAGGTACTCCTGGAACGGCGTGTTCGGCTGGCTGACGACAAAGTGGTAGCTGTACGGCCCGCTCGCATGCGGCACCACCGGGATGTCGTACGCCGCCGCCATGGCAGCCACCTTGAGCAGCTCCGTCATGCCGCCGAGCCACATGACGTCGGGCTGGATGATGTCGAGATTGCGGCCCTCAATCAGCTTGCGGAAGCCGTAGCGCGAGTACTCGTGCTCGCCCGTCGTGAACTTGAGCGTGGGGTGGGCGCGCTTGATTTGCTCAAAGCCATCCGTGTCGTCGGGGCTCAGGCACTCCTCCCACCAGTTGATGTCGAGATCTTCGCACTTCTTGGCAATCTCTATCGTGTACGATACGTTCAGCGACATGTAGCAGTCGACCATGAGGGGAAAGTCAGGCCCGACCGACTCCCGGTGCTTGCGCAAGAACTCAATGTTCTTTTTCAACCCGACGTGGCCCTCTTCCGGGCAGTACGGGAGTGGCACCTTCGCGCCCCAGAACCCCATGGCCTTGGCCGCCGCCGCGTCGGGGCCTGTGCAGTAAAAGTCGATGCGGTCCTTGGTGGCACCGCCGATGAGCTTGTACACGGGCTCGTTACGAATCTTGCCGAGCAGGTCCCAAAGCGCCAGGTCGATGACCGAGATGACCGCCACGGGGAGGCCCTTGCGGCCGTAGAACATGGAGGCACGGTACATCTGCTCGAACAGGTGGTTGGTGTCGCGGGGGTCGGCCCCGATCAGGAAGCGTTCAAAGTGTTGGTGGACGAGCCAGCAGCCCGGCGGACCTGCCATCGAGTCAGCCCTGATCTGGTCCGTGGATCAACAGACACAACCTACCGCCAAAGCCAGTGGCGAAGCCAACAGTGCCATCAGTGGCCTCGATCTCGACCAAGAAGGAGCCGAGCACGTTGATGCCCCAGCTCGTTCGCGACGCCCGGTACTTCTCCCACTTAGAGCACGGCGTCGAGATGGACGTATCGATCAACCTGTGTCGTGTCAGCTTCGAGCTCGGCATCTGCGGTGACAGGGCTGGGGACGCACCAGTGGCCGCCTTCAACGTTGTGATAATCGCCGCCTGAACCGACACCTCCGATGACGAAGGAGCGCACGGCCTTGATAGTGGGAAACTGCCTTGCGGATGCCATAGCGAGAGACTTGCAGAGTTTATGTCGAGTAGGTTGAGCGGGTTGAGGATGGGGGGGGGGGGGGGGGGTTCCAAGCGACTGCCGCGTATGATGCCGTTTGGGGAGGGGGGGGGAGGCTGCCGCAGTATATATATGTGTGTGTCTGTACCACTGGTCGGAAAGGATGGAGGCAAAGATATCTAGCGTCGGCTCCTGGAACGGGCACCGGGCACAAGACAGTCAACAGCAGGCCCAGTGTTTGATTACCAGGGGCGGAGAGCGGAGGTGAATGGCCCAATGGGTGGATTCGGAAAATTACGCCCCTTTTTGACCAGATGGCAGAGAGCGACCCTCAGTAGCCTATCTCTAGTGACTGCCCGCGTATGTGTGCCTGGTGTGTGCCTGTGGGGGTCCTCAAGACTGTCTGGACAAAGGGAAGCAGGATCTGTTGTCGTATCGCTGGTCGGGCGGTGATGCACCGACAAAGGAGGCATTCCTGGAACCTGGCCGGCGCAATCCAGTGCCCACCTACAAGTGCCCACCGGGAACGTGGATTGCTGAGGAGGTGCTGAGCGGGCTACCTACTACTCGCACTACTGAGCTGCTGGATGGCCGTTTGCCAACCCCACCTTTGGGGTTGACCTCCCTGCTGGATTTCCCGCATTAGGAATCGCGCTGGAATGCTGGGGGCTGCTGGGGGGGCGCTGCGGGAAGGCGGCAGCATGAATTCGACATGTCGACATTTCGACATTACCCCTTCTGTCCCTTCAGTCCCTTCTGTCCCATGTCGCCATGTCGCCATGGTGCTATGGGGTCATTGTGTGTCTAGCAGGTGCGAGTTGCAGAGCGGTGACAGTACCTTGCGTGACGGGGACTTTGCTCTGTCACTCCTGCCCGCGGTCACTGACGTTCTCCAAGAGATGATGACGATAAGACCAGCCCACACCCGATCCGGTCGGCTCTCGCTTCTGCCCGCGCGCCCCGGGAACCTTTCCCGGCGCCGGCGGTCTGGTCTTTTTTTTTCTCCCGCCCTGGCTTGGCTTACTGGCAGGGCTCTGTTTCCCCCCCCACTCCCTCGCCCTCAACTTCCACCCTCACCCCCATGCCGCTCCCTCCCACGCCCGCTCCCACACAAATCCTCCATCGCCCTCCCGCCCTCCCGACCAGCGATAGCGGGCGCCCAGCAAAACACCAAGGACCCGGGAGGCGGGCTGAGGGGGTGTCCTGGCCGTGAATCTTCTGCCGATGTTAGATACGACATGAGGTGAGGTTGTTTGGCATAATTCGCTGGGGTTGCATTGTGCCGACCATGCAGGTGCTGCAAGTGATTCCCCGTTGGAGGTGGCATCATGTTGTGAGCTGCCACGCATTTCACGCCGCGGCCCACGTGGATCGGCAGCAGCGACCGAGGAGGAGGTCTGAGGGACCCAGGCCCAGCTGCGGCCCAGGAGGCACCAAGGGGCACCAAGGGGCACCAAGGGGTACCCAGAGGCCCCGAGAGGTACGCTCGAGGCACCGAGAGGCGCGCTCAACTGCACGTCGCTCGAAAGGTGTGTGATCCAGGGCACCCGAGCGCTGGCGAGCCTGTCTGGGACTCTCTTGGGCCTCTCGTAACTCGTTGGCAGACTTGCAGGGCCCAGCGAACAGGATTTTTGCCGATTCGACTCACGGCGCATGGAGACTATCCACAGAAAAAACCACCTCGATCCCATGGGCCGGAGGATTTTCGTGTTTGATTGGGAAACAACTGCAGCTGACTGCGGCGCGACACGCGACCACTCACTGCTCAGGCTCTCTGCCCTACAGACTGGCGGGCTGCAGAGTGCAGGTCCTTGGCCGCCCGCGCCCGGTTTGCTTTGCCGGCTTGTAGCGTGGGTATGGGAAAGTGCCATCAGGCAGCGAATTGAAGGTGAATCGGTGAACTGATACGGCGAACGGCTGGGCAACCCGCATTGCATTCAAGGATGTCGGTCGTCGGTCTCGTTCCAGGTGAGCCACGACCCGCGGGGGCGCGTCATCGCAAAAGCCATTGCATGGAAAAGACATTGCAAGGTTGGATGGATTTGCAATTGAAACTCACGACAGGAATCTGGGTGGGCAGCTTCCTTACGCGGAGGCGTGCGGGTACTTGGGCGGACAGCTGATGGATACCCCCAACGTTTTGAGGGGGAAAATGGGGAGAGTTGCTGGAGAGGAAGGCACCATCCCCCGCAATTTCGCTTCCCCACACTTCGGGACCCCATGTCGAGAGCGAACCACGGACCCCTCTCATTTTTAGGTGGAGAGGTGGGCGGTCGAGTTGGAATCAATTGGATCAATCGAATCAATCGGCAGGACCTTCCCGTCTGCTGTGCTCTCTCCAGTAGCAGGTCCAGCCCTCAGCGCTGGCGCTCGATTGCGCCCCGTTGCGCTCCGACAGGCGGAACGCCTCAGCGAACAAACAGTTGGAACCTGAAATGATGTTTCGATTGGCTTGGGCTGGGCTGGGCCTCGCTCTCGCAAGCTCGCACGTCGGCATCGCCAGCGCATGTCAGCATCCAGGATCCAACCATCACCAACACATTCCCAGCGATCCAAGTTCCCTGCGCCGTGTCGACGATTGGGAAAAATAAAACGGCCGAGCGCCGTTCAGCCCTCCACTCGGCCTCCCAAAAGGAACAGCTCCAAGCAGGAACAGCTCCCAGCTCCCGGCTCAGCTGCGCTCCCCACCGTAGTACCGTCCGCGACCGCTCCCGACTCGACCCTTTCAACCCGGCTTCTTCTCGCTGCTCTACCCATCATTAACCCGAACCACGCTCCCGGTGGAATCGTGCCCATTGGACGCCAGACCCTGACATTTCCGCCCACTCGGGCACAGCGATCGCATCCCGTCCGAGACCCGACTTCGCCCAGCCCCAGCGACGCAGCGCCGAGAGAGCAAAACAGACTTTGTCGCTATCGGTGTCGGTGTCGTCGTGTCGTGCTCGTGTCGTACCTGACCTGACCTGAGTCAAACCCGGCCGCAGGTCCCCATTCGCAGTGCGCAAATCCGCTGACTCGCTCGGACGGACCCGAGACCACACTACTGCCCCCCTCCTTTCTCCATCCTCCATCCACCCCCCCCATCCGCTCCCCCCCAGCTCCACCCCGACGGCGCCGCTTGTTTTTGACTGGTAACTCGGTACCTGCGACTGGCGACGGGTGACAACTCGGCGCGACTGCTCGACTCGTGCGCGGGACTTCGCGGCCACAATGCAGGCCCAGCCGACCCGGTACAGCGGACACCAGCACGCGCAATCGTCGCCTCCCTCCTCCCATCACAAATCCGAGCCCGGGGACCAGCTCGACAGCGACGACGGCCAGAGCGGCGATGACCTCGACAACGATGACGATCAACACGAGACCGTGCGAAACGGCAAGCGCAAACGGCCCATATCTGTGTCGTGAGTATTCCCTCTCCATCCCCATTATCTCCACACACATATGCAAGCGTCCGCTGGGCACCTGCTGCCGCCGCACCCTCCCGCTCCGCAGCCGCCACACATCTTGCCCAGACGACGTCTCCCCATGACCCAGCCATCGCCCTATTCTTAAACCCTACCTGATCTCCGACTGACGCTGTTTCCAGGTGCGAGCTATGTAAACAGCGCAAGGTGTGTGCTCCGCGTCCCGCTACCACGCCCCCCCCCCCCCCCCCAGATCATGGTCCTCCTCCTATTAGAGATAGGCCTTCGACCATCCCCCTTGCCTCGAAACCGAGATGCCATACTTCACAGACGCTGACCAGCTCCCAGGTGAAATGCGATCGAGGACAGCCATCGTGCGGATGGTGCACCCGCAATGGGGCATTGTGCGAGTACAAGGAACGGAAGAAGCCAGGCCTGAGGGCAGGGTACGGCCGTGAGCTGGAGCAGCGTCTTGACAAGCTCGAGGAGATCCTGCGCACCCATTCCGAGATCCTGCAGGCTTCGATTGCCCCCAATATTAGTCCGACGAGCAGACACAGCAGCAGCACCATAGCGCACCAGAATGCGCCACAGAGTGTACGAGGTAGCAACGCCAGTCAACCAAGCGACCAAGGCACCCCCCGGGAGTTAGGGCCGCCCTCCATATTCGCTCGGACAGCCGCCGATCCGATCAGGACGCCCCAGGCCGAGACGGCCCTGTTCCTGCAAAAGCCCTCCGCCGGGCTAGAGTTTGCGATGCCGCCGGTGACCGCAGGGGTTCACGAAGCTGTGCCGGGGCTGGCTGGCATGGCGCCGCAGAACCATGTGCGGCCGTCAATACCGACAAGCGCTGCCGCCCAAGAGTATTACGGCTCAGGAGAAAACGCCACCACACAAACACTGCGGTCGCCGACCATAGCCCAGGCCCAAGGACAAGTGGCATCGGACCAAGAACTGCCGCCATACGATCTGCTGTACGCCCTTGTTGATCTGTACTTCAAACACATCAACACGTGGTGTCCGATCCTGCACAGGAAAAGCACGTTGGACTCGCTATTTGGCCCCTCGTTGATCGACGAGACAGACAAGATCCTGCTCCACGCAATTGTCGCAACCACGCTCAGGTATTCGACCGACGCGAGACTCACCGAGGACGCGAGGCAGCGCTACCACGACGTCTCGAAACAGCGAGTGCTATTGTACGGCATGGAACACTCTTCGGTGAAATCGTTGCAAGCTCTTGTCGTGCTTGCTCTGGACCTGTGCGGCAGCAGCAACGGCCCGCCAGGATGGAATATCATGGCCCTCATTACGCGCGCCGTTGTCCACCTCGGGCTAGCTGTCGAGAGCAATTCCTTTTCCGTATCGCCCAACTACACGTCCATCTACACTCTGCGCGCCATGATCCTCCCCGAGCCCCGGGATTTCATCGAAGAGGAGTCACGAAGAAGGCTTTTCTGGATGGTGTATCTGCTCGATCGCTACGCCACCATCGCGACAGCCTTTGAGTTTGCGCTGGACGACAGAGAAATTGACCGCACCCTGCCGTGCCGCGACGATTTGTGGATCAAGAACCAAAAGGTGGAGACGCGCTGGTTCCGCGCCGACGACAGCCGGTTCGGGGAAATGACGGTGAACGGCGGTCCGTCCGAATACGAGATCAACAGGCCCGAGAACCTGGGGGCTTTCAGCTACTACATTGAGATTCTGGGCATCCTGTCCAAGATCCACAAGTTCCTCAAGCAGCCCGTCGATATCAGCGCCCTGTCGGATGTGGAGCAGTGGCAGATGCGCTACAAGGAACTCGACAACATGCTGACATCATGGAAGTTTGGACTGCCGAACGAGTTCAACAAGATGGCCAAACTCTTCCACCCGGGATCCGCCAAGACGATCAACTGCGGCTGGATCATGCTGCATGCGACGTACCACACGGCTGTCATCCGGCTGCACTCGTCAGCAGCGTATCCGACGACACGCTCTCCCATTTTCACCCCCAGCTTCAGTGCCTCGCAACGCTGCCATGCTGCCGTCGAGAACATTGCCGCGCTGGGCGACTTTGTCGTCACCCACGGGCTGCTGGTGAAGCTGGGGCCGCCGTTCGCCTTCACCCTCTGGGTGGCCGCCCGCGTGCTTCTCGTCCACGGCAGCACCGTCGAGCACAAGCTCAGCCCGCAGGTGGCCTTCTTTGTCGACACACTCCGCGAGATGGGCCGGTACTGGCCCGTTGCGGCGCGCTACAGCGGACTCCTCAGCCGGGTTCTAGACGAGCACGGCGAGAGCGAGCTGCAGGGGGACGGCGTTACCCCAAGCAGCGTCAAGATACTGGCCGACATGCGTCGCACCGCGTTCGACCTCGACTTTTTGATCAGCCACCAGCCGCGGCATATCCCGGGAGGTGGTAACAGCAACGTCGGGGGAGGCCCCAACGGCGGAGCTGGCGGATGGCAGGGCCGGTTTCCAACCGTCGTCACACCCGCGCGCACGCCGGCACCCAACGAGCTCGAGTACTTGGACGTGTTTAACTTTTTCAACGTGCCGCGACTCCCATTTGGTGCCGGGGCAAATCCCGATCATGGGGGCGGTGGTGGGGCTGGGACTGTTCCGGCTGGAGGCGGGCCCGGGGTCGCCGGAACCTCGGGGTCGGGCGGGGGAGGGGATGTGACCATGGATGGCACTGGTGTTAATGCCAGTGTGGTGGGTAATGTCACGGTGGCGGTCCCTGGTCAGTTTAACATTACGGACTTTATGGTGGATGCGAATCGGGATTGGCTGTTCCAGCAGGAAGGGGGGAAGTTTATGACTTGAGAGCTTGTGTTTGATGGTAGGATGGATGGATTGCATGGGCGACGGCGTTTGGCCTTGGTTTCGGGATGGATTCTTGGTTATTAGCGGGCGACATCATGGCGAGGGTTTTGGCTGGGTATTTGTGAATATGATATCCCCTTGCGTGGCTTGCTTACTCGTGACGGCGATCATTGGGGGTGTTTTGTAGAGCTGGAATATTGTAAGAGGATGGCAGCATTTGGGACCGAGGTTCCCGAGTTAGACTACTTTGAGATATCCTAGACCTATAATGGAGGGTAATACCCGAAAGGGATTCATCGCATCATTCGAGGCCGAAGGAGGTCAAAATGTTTACTAGGCACCTAAGAAAGTTCAGCGTCTTCCTGCCCCCTGGTCGGAAAGTCGATTTAGGGGGTCCGTCACGGGGTTGGCTAATAGTATACCCCTTTAGGTTGATAAGCCGAAGGCACCCGGTCTCCGTCATCCAAGAGATTTGGCACTTGGTACTGCCCCGTAAGTCATGGGCGCTGAGGCGAACTGGAAGGTGGGTAAGTTGTTCTCTTTCGCAGCTGCCACGGGGAGAATTGCGAAGCCTCGGACTCTGGTTTATTGCGATGTATAGGCTTGTCATGTGGTGAGACAGACCTAGCCGTTGTCTGTATGGCTGGTTTTTTCCGGGTCGCCAATGCGCTGTGGCTCTCATTGGCATCCGAAGTCGCTCGGCTTGGGCTCGACTCGACTAACATCCGAGTCGGTTCGGAGAATACGTCAACACCACCAGAACCTGCTCAGCTTACACATCGCGGACTGTGGTTGAGCAGATTTTCGGGAGAAGAGGAGACAAAACTGGTAGAATTGATTCCACAGGCGAACAGGGAGGTCGGAATCAAAGAAATATTTAACATGTCGAGGCCGCCCTTGTTTCCGTCAGTAACAAAACTTTCCCATCATTATCTCAACCCTCCAAGCCACCCAAGACATACAAGCACGCCACCTTCAACATGCTCGCCAGCTTGAAGAAGCTACTCGTCGGGGCCCTCGCAGCCCTCCCCCTCGTCCAGGGCATCCCGCTGCCCGGCTCCCACGGCCCGTCCCCCTCGCTCCCGCGGCGCACCATCGCGGGCGTGTCGGTCGTCGACACCCCCTTGATCCGCGCCGCGGAGCAGTACATGCGCGACCACTCCAACGAGCCCGTGTACAACCACGTGATGCGCACCTGGCTGTTCGGCACGCTGATGGCCAACAACAACGCTACGCTGCGCGCGCTGATCGACCCCGAGGTCCAAGCCGTCTCGCTGCTGCTCCACGACCTCGGGTTCGACCGCTCTGCGGGGTCCAAGATTGTCAGCGCGGACAGGCGGTTCGAGGTGGACGGGGCGATTGCGGCGCGGGATTTCATCCGGGACCACCGCGAGGGCAGGGGCTGGGAGGAGCGGCGGGTGCAGCTTGTCTGGGATGCGATCGCGCTGCACACGGAGCAGAAGTATGCCTACTTCAAGGAGCCCGATGTCGAGACGGTCAGCCGGGGCATCTTTATGGACTTTGCAGGCCCGGACCGCGGGGTGACGACGGACCAGTATCAGAAGGTTGTCGAGGTGTTTCCGCAGGACACGCTGAGAGACAGCGTCAAGGAGGTGTTTACCTGGCTGTGTCGGACCAAGCCTGTGAGCACATATGGTACGTTGCAGTGGTCTTGTGTTTTTGCTGTCTGGGTTTGATCGTGCTAACTGGGTGCTAGATACGTTTATGCAGCCGTTTGGAGAGCGGTTCGTGGCGAATTACTCGGCGGTTGGATCGAGGACCATTGACTTTGTCCTTGGACCGGCGGCCTGAGTGGGGATACTTACATTCCTCAGACAGCTGATTCCTATTCGGGGTCGTGTTCAGGGCTTGCCTTGTTGAGGTACTATTGTTTTGTCGCTGAGTGTTGCTCTCTCGTCGAATGTGTAGATGGATATTTGAGGACTGGGGTTATCAAAGCTAGAGTCTAGCACTTATCAACTTACTTTCTTCTCCGGGGTCAAGGTACCGTCCTACTAGAATCGTATACCCTGTATCAAGTTCAATACTACGGCCCGCTTCAATCTCAAAGGGGTAAGTGGTAGACTAGTGCATAATATCGGCCCTGCTGTGCCGCAGTCATTGGCGTAAAGCAAACATGCCTTCACTGCTACGGTGGGATCATTGAGCCGAATGACAAGCGGCCCAGGCATCCACCTCGGTGCGTGCGTAATCAGGACCAAAACTTGGAGACTGCGGGGTTATGTCTAAGAGCTCGCAAATAGGTTCAAAGACCATGGCCAAGGCAACAACACATTCTTCTCTCCTCCACCCAAGCACGAAGAATTAAAATGGAAAAGCACAACCTTCTGCAGGACGATATCGGGGCATCTCAGCGCCATGTATCAGCGGCCATAACGCGGCAACGACACCCAGTGGCTCGGCTTGGCGTGGCCGCCGCCATTGCTGGCCTTGTCCTCTTCACCTTTGGCCATGTTCGATTCTGGAGTTTTGGCTCTACAGGCCCGGGCCACCAAGAGCTTCCAGTCGGCGACCCAGCAAGTCCCTGGGAATCGGTAAAACCCCACCATCTTCGCTTCCAAGATATCGTGCTGACTCTCGCAGATCACACCCAGTTCGGAGCTCGAATGGCACTCGTGCTACGGCTATGTCAACCCGTCTTTCCAATGTGCCCGCTTGACCGTTCCACTGGATTACAACAACGACGCATTGAGCCAGACATGCGCTGGCCCCAAAGTCCACATCGCCCTGATCCTCCTCCCCGCCAGGAACACAACATCAGCAGCTACACCATACTCCCGATCGCCCATGCTGATCAACCCCGGCGGGCCAGGGGGTTCGGGCGTGCTGGTAGCACTCGGCATGGCCTCGGCGCTCCAGACCATCTTTGGCGACGACCAGCCCATCATCGGCTTCGATCCCCGCGGAATTGGATTCACAACGCCGGTTGCCGACTGCTGGTCGCCACCCCCGGCCTGCGACGGCTGCCCCGAGGATGTCGGCGGAGGTTTCCTGCACCGGCTCGAGTGGGCCAACATGAACCAGGCCTATGGCGGCATCAACTCGAGCAGCATCGCCCTGCAGTTCATCGACGCGGGCCACCGAGCCATCAACAACCTCTGCATCGAGAAGGACAGGAGGCTGGGCGGGAAGAGCATCCTCGGCCATGTATCCACAGCCCATGTGGCCCAAGACATGGTCAGCATTGTGGACGCGTGGGAGCGCTGGGTCGACGGGCAGCAGAAGTCTGCGACCCAGGCTGAGCTCAACCCGACCAAGGGCAAGCTGGTCTACTGGGGCTTCTCATACGGCACCTACCTCGGCGCCACCTTCGCCTCCATGTTCCCCGACCGCGTCGGCCGTCTTCTGCTTGATGGTGTCGTGGATGCCGAGCTATACACATCCCCCGTGTGGCGGGACAGCCTTTTCGACACCGACAAGATTCTCGACCGCTTCTTCCAGTACTGCGCCGAGGCTGGATCCAAATGCCAGCTGTACCGCCCTGGCGACAAGCCCGAGGATCTCGGCCAGAGATACCACGGCATCATGGACGGCCTGACGACCAACCCCGCCACCTTTACCCACCCCGAATACTTCTTCCCCGTGATCCTGCAGCCCAACACGATCAAGCAGCTTGTGTTCAGCGTCTTGTACTCGCCTGTCGCCAACTTCCCCCTGCTCGCCACGTTCCTGAACCTCATGTACGAAAACAAGCACGAGGCTCTCGGCGCCCTCGTCCAGGACGCCAAGATCATGTGTCTGGTAGGCGACTCGCCCCTTACCAGCCTGCTTAACGACGCCCAGCGGGCCATCATGTGCGGCGACAAGACCTCGCCAGTGAACCTGACCCTCCCCGAGATCCGCGCCGAATACAGCGCCATGGCCTCGACCTCGCAATTCGCCGACGTCATGCTCAACGTGATGCTGCAATGCAACGGCTGGTCCGTCTCCCCCCCGGGCCACCCCCCTCCCACCACCCCCTGGGCCCAGTACTCCTCCTCCTCCCCCCAGAAACAAATCACAACGTCCTTCCCCATCCTCTTCCTCAGCAACACCCTCGACCCGGTAACCCCGCTCCTCGCCGCCGTCAAGATGTCGCTCAAGTTCAGACAGGCCGGCCTGGTCGAGCAAAAAGCCGAGGGCCACTGCACCCTGTCGGCCGTCTCGCGGTGCACGGCCAAGGTGGTGAGGGACTATGTCCTGCACGGCAAGGTGCCGCCGCCGCCTGAGGTCGAGGGCGGGGACTACCTCGAGGGGAAGTGGACCACGTGTGAGGCGGATGAGAGGCCGTGGAAGAAGCTGGAGGCGGACGTGTTTGTTTTTGAGAACGACGAGGAGAGGAGGGTGGTGGAGGCTTTTCAGGTCGTGCAGAGTGTGGTGGAGAGGCTGCCGAAGTGGGGACAGGGGACGGCGAGGTTTGGGGGGATGGGGGAGGTGCTGGGGCTGGGGGCTTTGCGTGAGTGAGATTGTGAGAGCTGAGAGATGTTGGTGTTGATGTGTGGTGATGGGGCTGTGCCCCTCTTTCACCAAGGTGACAACTGTACTCTTTACTTTACGGGATACTGTACGATGCTAACGGGGCTTGTCGATAACTGATGGCAGAGAAAATGAAAGATCTTTTGTATTAAGGTACTCTTCCACAGAAATGGGAGTTGTTCCGAGTCTCAAGAGAGAAAGCGCTCGTCGACTACTGACAACTTGTCGTCTTGGATATTTCAAATCTTTGCCACATCATGCCAGCAGCTTCACTGTAACACGATGGTAGACGGCGGACAAGTATACCTCATACTCAACTTTATTCTCACCCTCCTCCGGCTCGACAACAGACATCACTTCCCCAAACAGCTCAGTTCCATCGCCATCTTGATCAAACCTGTCAAACCATTGGCCGAAAAATGACTAAAACACGTATAAAACGGCTCACCTTGATAAATCAGTCCCTCCGACGACCTCGTAGAATGGCTGCACCATCGTCGTTTTCGTTCAGGGGTAAGCCGTGAAGGGCTTCGGAAAAAAGGAAGATTCAAATGTTTGGGCACAGAGTGACGGCTCGAAAACTGCTCAGGAACGCTGCAACGCAAATGAGCTGGGGCATCAACATAGGAGGCAGGCCATCACCTGGACTAGGCTCAGGTTGTGCTGGGAATTTGGGACAGATTTACGGCATATGACGTGTATTCTCTTTCACGACGGTGTACAAAATGACCCAAGGCTGATCCAATGTTTACGGAAAACCGACGTTCATCTGGCCGCCGGGAGCCAATAAGGTGAAGGCAAAAGCACGGAGACGGAGACGCGGAGCAAAGGCAGGGGGACGCTCATTCGACGTTGGTCCAAGACGCACGACTCAACACAAGCAAGAAAAGACTCGCTCGCAGCCCTGAGGGGGTATCATGATGAGAACCCCAACCCCGACGCATGAGCAAGGAAAGAAGCAGAAGCAGACCTCCCAAACTCCAACTCGCGAAAGAGACCCGCCGAAACCTCATCGCCCCCCACCCCAGCCTATCCACTCAAGCACGGTAAAGGGTGGCAAAACGCTGGCAAGAAGCTTAGCAGCAGCCCTTGTACCAGGAGCAGTTGATGCCACAGCACCGCTCGTGGCAGCCAAAGCTGAAGCCTCCTCCACGCAGCGCCATGTCGCTCTCCATCGACGGGAGCGGCTCTGATTTCTGCGGCGCCAGCGTCAGTCAGTTCGCTCTCACAACACTACATGACAGGATTTTGCGACTGACGGGCTGCTGTGTGATGACAGTGCCAACGGGGGTGGCCTGCGCGGGTTTGGCGGCCTCCATGGGTGCCTGCTGGCGGGGGGCTTCGACGGTGGGCATGTTCGCTGCGTGTGTCAAGAGCGAATGTGGGGTTATGTGTGTGTGGTTTTGCGGCGGGAAGGAGCAAAAAAGAAAAGACTTGCGGGTTTGTCGACTCGACTTCTTTGTGCAGTGAAGATGTCGAAATAAAGTTTTGGTAGGGGAGATTGGCACCGAGCGAAATCCAGGTGCACACCGCCAGAAATTTGAGGGACTGGAAATCCACCTGCGTGCTCGCCAAGAGTCTGGCCCGAGCCTGGGCGCTAGTGCTTGCCACTCGACTTGGCGCTCTCTGCGCCGCTACGTTAGGGCCTTCGATTGGCCCTGCCTTCGCGTTTGTGCAGCAGTCCCGGTCTCAGCTGGCCTTTGTGCGCCTTCAAGTTTCCCTGCCCCTGCTTCTCGAGCAATGCAATGCATTGCGCGCCTTCTCACATTTTCGAGCGCGTGCGACTGTGAACCCCGTCGACAACTCGCCCAAATAAGTGCCGCAGGTGAGGCCCCAAAACGGCAAGAGAAAAATACTATAAAACCCCCCAGACGTGGATTCCCCCCCCCTTCAACTTTCCAGCGTTTGGATCTTCCCACGCCCTACAATTCCTAGGTCACACAGGCAGTCTGCGAGAATATGCGCCGGGTAGCAATCGAATGAATGCTAGAGACCTCGACATGGCGGCCCTGCGTCTTCAGCATCATGCTGCTCTGAGTTGTTCCTGGTAATTAGAGCTGGATGGAAAGGACGATACCTAGCGCCGTGTTCGCCATGGCACATTGCAATCGAACAGAGTAGTACATTGTCATACTAGTTTCTGTCATGCCGATTTCTAGCATTGGGTGCCGTGGACATTATCATCTATCAAGAGGTTGACCATGATGATTCTGAAGCGTCGAGGACCAATCAAATCAAACTGCATCGCTGCCCGGAGAAGGGGAGTCTCTAGAGCTGTGGGAAAATGGCGCCTAGGTCGGGATCCTAGCCAGGGGTAGCCCCTGCAGCTGCAACAGCCAACAACCTCTCAACATATAAAAAACGGGGGTTTGCTTCCCAGTACCATCAAAGACTTCAGCCAATCATAGAAAAATAGTGCAAACAGATGTAGAAGAGGAAGAAGAGGAGTCAACCAGTCTTACTTAAGGTGGGAAAACCACTGGGTTTGACTCCTGCTTTCCCTCCGCAACATAGCTCTTACTTAGCTTTCACACTACTGCTTTCACACTACTGCAAGTCATCACATGTCCCTTCACTTGCAGCCTCTATTTTGACAGAGTCTACCACCATTTGGGGGTTTGGCATTGCTTGACGATTGGCATGGATTACCTGATCCGTTGACAACATGCTGGAGACATTGAGGAAGGAACGGATAGACGTTTCTAGCACCACCTACCTTACCCCCACCAGGTAGGATATGAGCTATTGAGCGACTGTCGAAGAGACTTGAGGAGAATACAAGTCGCGGTGGAGTAATGGCCACCTCGGCCCCGTTTTACGCCCTCCGTGAGGGACTCATTGCAGTGCTTTAGGCTTGGCAAGGCTGAAGGAGAGATAGTGTCAGGGGACATAGTTGTGCGTGTTCGCATTGCGCCTACCCAGACAACCTACCCATTAGGGGTGAATGAAGAGGCTGTAATTTAATCGAGCGCAACAACTGAAATTGAATACTAGGCACAAGGCAGTTGAATAAACTCGTCCGTTGGTGTACACCAAATATTCAAGGGAATTTTAACAATTGATTACTAAAATGTACCTGCTTGGGTGCATGCAAGAAAAGCTGAGAAAACCAGAGTATCTTGTGAATTCTCTGTTCGCTTTAATCTGGTTTTGTGATCGTAGTGTTTTAATATAAAGTGAGCGAAGTAATAAAGGTTGCTTTAGTTTTCTCACCCTCTAATTGGCCAACGCAGAGCACCAAGCGGTTCGGCGACTTGTCGCCACAAAACACAAGTCCCCCAAGCCTCAATTGATAGTGGCTTTGAGCGCAAGCTTCAACAGCTCTAATGAGGGCCATTGGAGGATTATTTTACTTCAGGCTTGCTGACATACTGATCAACAGTTGCTGCGAGTCCATATAAACTTCCATGCCGTGGCACCTGATTGTGGACGATATTGATAGGATTGCTGGTAGCTCCAATTATTCAGGCGACGGGCTGGGCTGACAAAGCTGACAAAGCCAATATCGCAATGGGTACACACATGTGCTTCGTTTTAACACCTGAGCTTCTGGTGGATACGGTAGCTATAGGAAATGAAACTCGGCAGTCTGGCCCGGGGTGTTTCTTAGTTTGTAAGCTCCGCACTAGCGGAGGATGGATTGCGCCGTATTCTGGCGGAGCTCCGCCAGAAATATGTTGCCGAGTCTGCACGCCGGCATGGACGGCCGATGAGGACTTTCGCGACGCGAGCTACTGAAACATGGATGCTTGAGTAAAACCAAGCGACCAATGGATTCTGGTCGAAAAGAGGACCGGGGCCCAAAAGAAGCCGACATGCTCAGGCTGGCAGAGCTATAAGTACCATGGCCACCCCAACCGACCTTTACATTGGGCAGTATCACCAAGCGCCAGCTCAGACTACATCGTTCCTCAAGCCGGTCTCGAACCACAAGCACAACTTGAAGCATCATGGCATCCAACGCTAACCTCCTCCCCATCAAGGTCTGGGGCAAAGGCGGCCCCAACCCGCCCAAGGTGGCCATCGTGGTCGAGGAACTCGGGCTGCCCCACGAGATCGTCTTTGTGCCCATTACGGACGTCAAGAAACCCGAGTACACAGCCATCAACCCCAACGGGCGGCTGCCGGCGATCCACGACCCCAACACCGGCCTCACGCTGTGGGAGTCGGGCGCCATCATCGAGTACCTGGTCGACCGCTACGACGTCGACAACAAGATCAGCTTCCCGGCCGGGTCCAACGAGTCGTACCTAACCAGGCAGTGGCTCTACTTCCAGGTGTCGGGACAGGGCCCGTACTACGGCCAGGCCGCGTGGTTCTCCAAGTTCCACCCGGAGAAGGTGCCGAGCGCGCTCGAGCGCTACTTCAACGAGATCAAGCGCGTCCAGGGCGTGCTGGAGGGCCACCTGAAGAAACAGGAGGAGCTGTATGGCAAGGAGGCGGGCGGCCCGTGGCTGGTGGGCAACAAGTACACGTACGCCGACTTTGCGTTTTTGCCATGGCAGGCTGTGTTGTCCCTTGCTTTCAGCGAGGACGTTTACAGCCTGAGCGAGGCTGAATTTCCGGTTTTGAAGGACTGGCTGGCCAGGATCAACGCGCGCGAGCCGGTGGCCAGGGCGATGGGGACTCTGGGGACTCTGGCACCGGAAAAGTAGCATGCGGCAGCCTGTCAGGAATCTGCGAGGCGGTCAAATCGTGGTCGCGTCGAAACGGAGACGGGTACGAGTGAGTTCATGGTGGGGATTTTGGTAGCGGCGCTTCAATTGCAATCGGATTTTGTTGCTTGCACATGCATTATTTGCCCCTATTCTCTGCCATCGATGATAAAACTGAGATTCCTGCTGTCTCTGTCGGAAGGTATTTCCGCTGCGTCACAAAGCATTTCCCCCGCATTCCCCACGGCTGAACTTCGGATGCACAACCCCGCCGGAGACGAAACCCCTGACAACGCTGACTGCAAACCTGCCCAAAAGAGTAAACAAAATGACCCTTTGGATCTGCCAACCACACCACCAACGAGAGAACAGCGCAGACAAGACGTCAAGATGGCTTCATCAGCAGCAGCGCCCGAAAAGGACAAGTCCAAGGTGCACAAGCTGTCGCTAAAGGGAAGCGCGAAACTAGTAGCTGAATTTGTGTGTTTCCTCTCTCCCTGCGACCCAATGCGACAGCACTGTCAATCTGTTGTCAACCCACTGCGACGCTTAGCTAACCCCTACTCCAACAGTTCCAATACTCAATCCATACAATCCTGTACGCTTCAACCATCCATACTCAGCTTCGCCCCTAACCCCTCGCTAACCACCCCCCAAACAGCTTCCAGCGCGGCGTCTACCCCGCCGAGGACTTCACGGCCGTCAAGAAGTATGGCCTCAACATGCTGGTCTCGTCGGACGACCAGGTGCGCGCCTACATAAAGAAAATCATGTCGCAGCTCGACCGGTGGATGGTAGGCGGCAAGATCTCGAAGCTCGTCATCGTCATCACCAACAAGGACACGGGCGAGCACGTCGAGCGGTGGCAGTTCGATGTGCAAATCTTCAAGACGGCGTCCAAATCCAAGCCGTCCAAATCCTCCTCCACCCCGAAACCCACCGACCAAGAAAACGCCTCCCCCTCCTCCTCCGCCGCCGCCCCCGAAAAGACGGAAGCCGAGATCCAGTCCGAGATCGCCGCCATCTTCCGCCAGATCACGGCGTCAGTGACCTTCCTGCCCCAGCTGGCTGGCGACTGCACCTTCAACGTGCTCGTGTACGCCGACGCCGACAGCGAGGTGCCGGTCGAGTGGGGCGACAGCGACGCCAAGGAGATTGCCAACGGCGAGCGGGTGCAGCTGCGGGGTTTCAGCACGGCGAATCACCGGGTCGACACGCTGGTGAGCTATCGTTTGGCTGAGTGATGCTCCGGAAAGGAATGGTGGGAGGGGGGTTAATTTATACCAAGGGGTTCTGACAGGAGTTACATGAGGTTGGAATGGGGTTATTTGGTCGTCATTTCTGAAGGAGTTTGTAGAGAGGATAGTCGTCACATGGGCTCGTCATTATGCCTGAACCCCGCTGCTGGTTATCGGTAAAAATCATGGGCGTAAGCCAGTCCTCTGTTGTCACCAAGTATGCCACAATTGCATTCCTCACAAAAGCTATGGAGTACGCTATGATCCCGTGACGACACTTCGCTTTCGCTTCCGGTTGTTCCTCCTAATGCCTTCCCATCCTTGTGTTCTCGAGTATAACCACTCACTCAGAGGTGGGGCCGGCCGCTAGACGCGCTTAAAGAAATAGACGTAGGCAAACTTCTTCATCTCCTCAACGTCAACAACCTTGACGACCTTTTCGTCGTTGAAGAGAACCCACGACTGCCCTCCGTCCAGCTGTTTCCGGATAAACGCCACATAGTGTCTAGCAAAGTTAGCTTGTGCCGCACCAGCAGAGGGAAGCAAACTTACCCAGCATGAATACTGGTCCCTTTGTGGCATACAATCGACTGGAGCTGGAAGTTGGCAGGGAGCTCTCTGCTGCCGACAACGGGAACGTTCTTGTCCTCCGAGTCGGCACTGGCCTCTTCCTCGGCCTCACCGCCCTCGTCGTCGAGATGGCTGAACAGCCATTCCACCGCCCTCTCTACATCACCACCCGTCTCCTTGAGCGCCTTGACTGCGCGTGGCCCGCCAAAACCCATCGACTCGAGCATCGCCAACTTCTCCGGGTCTGCCGCGGCCCCAGCATCCGCCTTGGCCCCCCCGAACACCAGGGGAGCATCGATATCGGGATCATCCAAGTGAGCAAAAAGCCACTCCATGGCCGCGTTGGCATCGTTATTGCCCGTCGCATGCAGCGCCTTCTCGGCACGCACTTTCGGGAAGCCCATTCCCTCCAGCATCGCAAACGCCTCGGCATTCGGCACAAATGCGGGGACATTGCTCGTTGAGGGAGCATCCTCGGGCAGCGCCTCCTCGTCAGGTTGCTGACCTTGGGAGAGATAGGCATCCAGGGCAAACGGCTTATCGTCTACAATGACGGGCACGTCGACTTTGACGGGGACCCAGTTCACGATAGCCATCTTGCGGGCATTGACGACCAGAAACTCAGGAAAGGTCTTAAAGAGCGTACGCTTCGAGAACCCATCCTTGCTATCGCACGAAGGGCATTTCAACTCGACCACCTCAGGCATTGTGACGTTATCCAGGCATTGCTTGAGAGAGACGAGCTTGTACTTGGTCTCCTCACCCTCTGCAGCCGGGAGCTTCTCGAGGGGCACATCGATAAAGATGCTGTCCTGCTCAGTCGTGCTGTAACGGACCTTTTTGCAGTGCAGGCACTGCAGACGCTGCTCCATCAAGAACCGCATCGATTTAGTAGGGTCGCCCAGCTCTAAAGAGTGTTTAGATCGGGTAATCAGCTTGATCAGATGCTGGAGGAGCTCAAAGGCATCTTGCTGGCGCATGGTCGAGAACTCGTCGTGGCCCCGTCCTATGAGATGCTTCAGCATCGAAGGGGCGAGGCCTTTTTGGTAAGGAACCTCGGCCGAGTGTTGCGAAACGGTGACATCCGAGTCGGGTTTCGAGTACCGACCGGAGAGAAGGCCGTCGCCAATCTTTTGCAGCTGGGTTTCGAGGTCTTGGGCGGGATCTGTCGCATCGGAGAAGAAAACGTCGCCGTTATAGCGTTTCTGGAACGCGGGAATGTCGTAGAGACACTGCAGGATACTGGCAAGGTAGCAGCTGTTGCCGAGGTTCTTGAGGCCCGTCAGACCGGGACCAAACAGAGGCGTCAACTCCTTGCCGTCCTCGCTCGACATGGAGAACTCCCACCTCAGGTTCTGTTCGATCTGCATCTCAGTGAGACTCTTTTCCGTCTTCTGCCGCTCCGACAAGATGATGCCCCAGTTTGCCAGATGCGCTGCGAGATCCTCATCGACGCGCTCCTCGTCGCAGGTGTAGCAGTACACATCAGCAGTGCCCTCAGGCGTGATGGAACCGAGCTTGACCGCAACACCATGTTTGGCCTCGGTGGCGTGAGCCAGGCCGTGGGAGTTGCCGTTCACGCCGCCAAACTGGGCGCGTCCGCAGCCCAGGTTGCCGCACTCGAGGCAAAGCCAGAGGTTCTCGTTCAGGTCGCACTTGGAGCAGTGGCCGAGATCCTGCGACGCGATCTTTCGGGGCTCGCCTTGCTGGAGGCAGAGGATGTGCTCGCAGCTTGTCAGCTCCTGCTCCCAGGCCTTGACCTCCTCTTTCCGAGAAAATGTGTTTGCGCTCATCACGGCAGCGACAACAGGGGCGACGGCGGGGTCGAAGCGGTCGATGTTGTCGATTCCACAGTCGAGACACTTGACGGTAAGGGTGGTCTCATAGCGGTCTGCCTCGGTCTCGGCGGCAATAGCAAGCTTCGACATTTTGAGAGGGGGCTCATCCCTGACGATGACCTTGCGCGTACGACGGATATTGAGGACGAGAGGGTGGCTTCGCGTGATGCTGTGGAGCTTGGCGTGGTCCCGGTCGCCTGTGCAACCTCCATTGAAACATTTAAGGCAAAGATCCAAACCAGTTGGATCGTCCTGGGCAGCAGGAGGGCGGTTAGCTCCGGGCGGAAAGTGTAGGGAGGGGACATGGTGTTGCTCACGATGGAATCGAAGCACTGGGTGCAGTCTTCGCGGTAGACAGAGTCGGTGGGTGCGGGCTTGGAGAGGACTGCCTGGCGGTTAGCAGGCAGCTCGATCTCGACGCTTTCTCGAAGGGCACGCACAGCTAGGCCCAACGTGGGGGCATATCACTGGGGATGCCACCTGGGCATCTGCTGTTGCCGTCGCCATGGCGGGAATCGGGTCGTCTCGTCGCAAAGCTATGCAAAGATCGGATGTGGTTACAAGGAGAAAAGGCCAGCCCTGACGGTGAAGGGGTGAAACGAAGCTTGGGAATGTGGAATGGGAATGGAATTGGGGCACAGACGTGGGGCAAACAGGTCAGCCCCGCGATGATGCAGCATTGCAGCACTGCAGCACTGCAGCAACCAGCTGGAAGCCAGGCAATCATGGCCCGTGCGATAGTCAGCTCTTATGTTGTCTTAGCAAGTACTAACTGATCCACAGCATGTTTCTGGGCTGCACTGATAGCGTCTGATATCAGTATTTAGATCTCTCGTTATGGTCAAGCTGCCCTGTGATTGTGTGACGGAGCAGTTGACTGTTGTACGCACCGTCCTGTTCCAAATAGACTCATTGAGTTCCTTCACTGTCTCACCGGGTTTAGGTTTCTCTTGCTGCAAATCGGTGAATTCGTTCGGTCTCCGTATCAGATCAATCTTATCTCCGCCAATGTGGGGATATGCCGATTGAGCCGAGACGTCGGAATGACGCCAATGCACAAGTGGAATTCCCATTAGCGCAATCTTATCCGACTTTCCTAACAGCCAACGCTCTTTTTGCGGCGGAAGCGCCCCCGCTTCTGTTAGTAAGAGCTTGGACCATTCGACGAAAAGTTGCCCCGTCGGTCATCATGGCCAAGTCCCGCAATTCAGCGCAGCAAACCTCCGTTTCTCAAATCTCGCATCCCGAACTCTCAGTCCACAGTCTACGCCCATCCACGATCCCTATTATATCAATACCAGAGCCTCTTGACCGAACGATATACCGACTGCCGCCCATCCTACTCGACATTCGAACAAGCAAAACACCAAAAGTCCGAAAATGCTCTCCAGGTCAATCCGCGCCGTCTCTGGCGTCTCGGGGCGGGTCCTCGCCGCGTCGCTGCGACCCGTCGCCATCCCGGTTGCCCGCCAGATCGCGCCCGCGGTGAGTCTCACTGCCCGGCGCAGCTACCACGAGAAGGTTCTCGACCGTATGTGGCCCCTCGAACCTCTGCTTCTCTCAGCGACCAACTGGCTGATGTCGCCCACTACAATCTAGACTACTCTCGCCCGCGCAATGTTGGAACACTCGACAAGTCAGATTCCTCTGTTGGCGAAGGCCTCGTGGGAGCACCAGCGGTATGTACCATCCGATTCAACGTAGCCCAACGATGCTAACCTCCATTTCGAACAGTGTGGCGACGTGATGCGCCTTCATATCAAGGTCGACCCAGATACCCAGGTTATCAGCGACGTCAAGTTCAAGACATTTGGATGCGGTTCTGCAATGTAAGCGAGAAGCGTTTTCTTTCACCTTGGTCCGTGTGATTTGAGTGTTGTGGCGGACTCGTCATCGGACAGCGGCATCGGACTATCGACAATACAGCGAATCGACACGACTTGGGCGCCGGGGAAGCATCCGACGGACTTTGTCATGGCATTTGTCTACAGCCTCTTTCAAGCCCATCGGCTTCAGGATGGCAAACATTGACGCAGCTGGGTGATTATTGCCGTTGATCTGAGACGGCATTTCGGTACCCCGCTTCAAACAAAAGAAACCCGCAATCGCCACCGCAAATCGATGACGATCCCTCGTTTTGCCATTTTCGGAGTGCGCAACACAGCAATCATTCTCGCGGCTAGGAGTGAGGCATGAACCCCGGCTGAATTTCTGTCGATTCGATTGCTCAACAGCCACTATGTTCTGGCTGGTAGATCCGCTGGAGATCAAGCGTTCTCCATCGGTTTCGAGATACACTTTGCAATACACGCGCTCGCCTAGGATTCTGCTAACCCGATTAAAGTGCGTCCTCCAGCTACCTTACTGAGCTTGTTCGGGGCATGACCCTCGATCAGGCTTCCAAGGTCAAGAACACTGAGATTGCGAAGGAACTGGTAAGCCATGCCGCGCCCTTCTTGTTGGTGTTTGCTAACCCCAGTACAGTGCTTGCCGCCTGTCAAGCTGCACTGCAGCATGCTCGCTGAAGGTATGTCTACCACGGTGGCTTCCAGACCCCTCACAAACTGACGCTTCCCAAACAGATGCCATCAAGTCGGCCATCAGCAACTACTACAAGAAGAACCCTCAGGCAAAGTCAACAAACCTCGGTGGGAGGGAGGCCAAGCTGGAGGCGGTCGCTGCTGCGTAAAACGATGCATCGCATGAAAGATTGAATTAACAAGAACACGTGAGGAAAAGTTCTTTGGGTCCTGGCTCCGAAGGCCGTGCCAGCATGGTAGAAGCGGAAGCGGTGCCGTCAGATTGGCGATTCTCGTGGCTTTTGAGAATTTGGCAATGGGTTGTATTACATATTGGAGTACCGAGGCGTTGTGGATTTGCGCCCTCCTTCGACCTGTTTTGGTCTCGGGGAAATGCTCTACTTGACACAGTCTGTCCTGTATGGTACGTACACAAAACACTTCAAAATGTGCTCGGAGTTGGGGCAACCCGGCTTTGGTTTTATCTGATCATGACTCTGGTGGATTGTGTTCGACCTAATGGACTTCTAGGGCAACATGAAAGCAAATGGCTATAGTTTTGCCGTTGTCCTTGTGCAGGACTTGTAGAGTAGAACTCAACGTAAGCTGCTAATTATTGTAATTACCAAACAACGTGTCTTTGTTCAGAGGGTTCGAAGGTAATTCTAGAGGTTTAGGGAATCTCAGTAGCACATTGTATTCAGGTTGTTTTCTCTCAGGCAGCCGCAAGGCCATTTTCCTGTAACGTGCCAGAAGTGTAAGATCATCTTAACAGAAGCATTAGTAACCTTTGACCTACCGCCCAGCCCAGGTACCTAGGTGGTTTCTTTGCTGCAAAGCGAAAAGTGGTACGAGCAGAGATAGTTGAAAACCCGGAGAGCAGACAGCCTAAATTATCGGACAGACAGTTCTATTCAACTGTATCAGGTCCTCTTTCTTACGACTCTTGAACGGCGTTGGGTATATTGTAGACATGGGCACAACGTTTTCTATCATTGGTTCTGCCTCAACGGGCACTCCTCAAGACCTCAGGCTTCAAACTATTGACAAAGTTTTGACCATATCTTAACTTCGAGACACCACTCTATTGCCCCACGTGTCTCTTTCAAACATGATATGTTTGAAGTTACTATGACCCAAAGAGCTTGCTTTGTGTTGGATTTATGGCACTCATATCAGGGTTTTGCCTTGGGTTGTGGTGTTTGCGCGGTGTTTGTACCAGGGTTGGCTGAGGTTGCCTGTTTGTTTATACTATCCATCCTTCGCAGCTTCCTCTTTTACTACTGCAAATGCAAGCACGCTGAGGCCCGCCGATGGTACCCTGCTCCCCGGGCCAATTTCTGGCAAGAGGCAATGATGGGTCATCTTTTCTTCACGTTTCTGCATCAGCTATTCGTTGACCTTGGTTGTGAGACGATACAGCGTGTCGCATTCTGATCCTCTTATTTGAGCTATTACCTGGCCTTCCTTTCGCCACATCTCTACCTGCAGGCAATAGCACCGAGCGACAGTATTTAATCTCGGTATTTGATGCAACCAACGCCAAAAGAAAGTGCCAAAACTGCCTCCGCTGATTTGACCCCCTCAACCCTCTACTTTGAGCATAAGAAGACCTTGGCATTTGCTCACCTTCAATATGCCTCCCAAAAAGCAAAGCAACATTTTTCCGGCCAAGGCCAAGGCCTCTCTAGTCAAGGCCAAGAGCACTCCAGCTTCTCCGACTGAGCCCAAGCCCTCTGACGAGTCTTTGCAAGACCGCGCTCGCTCTGTTGGCCCGGGGCCTCTTGGAGTGGAAGGTGTGGAATCACTCCGTCGGAGCAAACGCCAGCGCTCTTCCTCAGTCAAGATTAAAGAGGTCAGCCATCAAGACTCGGCCATTGACGACGCTGGATATCAAGATCAACAGCACGGAAGAAAACGCCAGCGAACTCGCAAATCCAAGTCACGTAGTTTGAGCTTGGAAGCCAGCAGTCAGGATGGTGTCACGGCAAAGCACAATGAGCCCAGCGGGGAGCCACAAAATCAACCACCCACCAAGCAGAAAACGGCCAGGGGCCGGAAGTCCCGCAGCACAAGTGCAGCAGCGCAACCGGCCCAGACTGGGCAAGCCTTCCAGCCTCCGCCACCAGTGGTAGAAGATGCCGAAGATGCCGAAGATGCCGCCCAGACCGGGCAAGTCTCCCAGCCGGATTCTGTTCCAGCTGCCGTCATAAAGGTGTTGAAGGAGGTGCCGGTAGGGGCGATTGCTTACGGTGGCGGCCTCAAGTCTTGTCCCCTTCCGGCGATTGAGATTGAAGATTTCGGCGTCCTCAACCTTCCCGTCAGCAACGAGCAGCTGGAGAAGCTCAAAGTTCACGGCAGACGATTCAGGAGTAAAGATTGTAGCTCTAGTTGGAGGAACTGCTACCCCAAAGAGCCTACGTGGATTTTCCTGGCCAGATACGTCACCATCAACGACCCCCGATGGGACGAGTTCCTACAGGACTTGGTCAACAAAGCCGCCGAGTACATAGGTCTTGGCCATAAGCGCAGCAAGATCTACGCGGTATTGTCCGGACTGTACCTTTGGGACCAAAACAGTTTGTGGCGTAGCTACAGCCCGTAGGTTTCATCAGGTGTCTTGTTATCACTTCCCCTCACTCACCGTCACTAGCAACATTGATGAGCCCGATCGTGCTGGCACTCTGCTGGTCACACTGAACAAGGACTACACCCACGGCGGTATAGCTATGGCTTATGGCTCCACCAAGGATGTCTTCTTCGACCCTGCGAAGGCTGAGGAGGATCAGTTCTTCATCGCCAGGTGAGTTGTGGCTGTTTCACTTGTGGGGCCAAATCACTGATAGCCACCTCGCAGCCACTCGTGGGTTCACTACGACAACCTGCCTCTCGCTGATGGATACCGGCTGGGTCTTTCGTACGAGCTCCAGATCGCTAGACACGACAACCTCGACAAGGAAAACTGTTTTCTCAAGGGCCTCGTGAGCCGCGTGGACGCGGCTGAAGTGGCGTTGCGAAGCCAGCTTCACGTCTGGGCTGCCCAAGTCAAGCAGGGCAAGCTGGCCAACTTTCCCCTTTTCTACGTGCTCGAGGACGAGTACGAAGAGTCGGAGCTCAAGATCGAGTGCCTCTCGGCGCGGGACTACGCCAAGGCGCTCGCGTTGCGATCCATCAAGCACCGGCGCGCCAAGGGGTTCAAGATGCAGACATACCTCGTCACGGTGCGAGCCACGGTCAAGAACTACCAGGCGGGCGGGGGCGCGAGACGCATCAAGTTTGCGCTGGGGCGGGCGGCGAGCCTGGGCGGCGTGCTCAAGTCGCACATCATGAAGGACACCATTGTGGACGAGCGTGGCGTGCCGCAGTCGGACTTGTTTGTCAACGAGAGCCGGGTCCAGAAGAGGGTCTCGGAGGGCATGAGCACGACGACTAAGACGAAGACGGTAAGCAAGGGTGTCCCCAAAGGCAACTTGGAACTCAGAGGTGGTGGTTGCTAACCCGGGCGGATGCAGTGCATCATGATGGTCCTCGAGCCGAGGAACAAGGCGGGCTTAGGACTCTGACTCGAGTCGGGTGCGGTTGCGGTTGCGGTTACGATTAAAGGTGATGGGCCGTGGCCGCAGCCGCATGGGGCAATGTTGAAGCGAGCGAGCCGCGGATCTGCAGTCGGGCTCTGAATAAGAGCCCGTGGGGCCATTGGGGGGGGGGGGGGGGGGGGGGGGAGGAGGAGAGGATCACGGTTAGCCGGGGATCACCTGGGCAGTGTTTGTTGGATGGTTGTGGTCCTTGCGGATGCATGTGTGCCCTGATGGGGCCCTATGCGTCGGCCATGTCGGGGTGGTGACTGTCTTGGTTAAGCCGGCCGTGGACGGGGAGGTATGGGTATATACCTTGGCTTGATATGTGCGGTGTTATAGACTCACTTTTACCTTGAAGGGTTGTAGCACAGAGTGTCAGAGGGTATGCCGCCCCGTGAGGGGTGGCCAAGACACCTTGGTCGACCGAGCTATCATGGATGGATCATGGATGCGGTCCAAGTTCCTGGAGGTATAGACGCGAGCTAGTTGGATGAATAGAATTTTTGTCTCTGGGGCCCCGTTGGCCCCGTTGAGCCGCAGAACTCTGCATGGAGGGCTGTCCCCCGCCGTCGGCCGGGATGACCGGCGCCCAGCTGTGCCGTGTCCTACCGGAACCGACGAGCGTCGGCCAGTCGTAAGGTTGTGACTCGGAGTGGCATCACACTCTGGCACACTCTGGCACACTCTGGCACACTCTGACATTTTTCGGGTGGCACAGGGCGCCAGCGGCATTGCTGTCCCAGTTGCCTCCCCCCAGCGCGGGCTCGGTCAAGCGTTTTTCTGCAGTCTCTTCCGTCCCCTCTGCAGCGCCTCTGCAGAAGGTCTGCAGCGGCAGTCGCGCGTGTGGTTGGCGGGGAGGCGGGTCAGGAAATTGAAGCGAGCAGCAGCAAGGCCATGTGTAACCCTGTTATCACAGCCTGCGTGCCTGCGAGCGACCCCAACCCCATATTGAAGTGCCGCGGCCGCTACTGTCGCGCTGTCCCCGATCCGAGATTACCGGGATGTGGCGTTGCTCTCCGGCTGGCAGTTGAGGCCGCGCCACTGGGCGAATGAGACTTTTTTCTTCTTTTCTTTTTTTAATTTACTTTTTTCACCTTGCCGTGAGTAGGGCTTTTTAGGTCGCCGCTGGCGGGAAGGGGGGGGGGGGGGGGGGGGGGGGGCGCACGTGGAGAGCGCAAGGGAGTGCTGCGAGCGTGGCGCCCAGTCAAAGTGTTGATCTCCCGGAAACGCCCCCAAGTCCAAGTTCCGGCGAGTTAGGCTCGGCACCGGCCACCTACGGCCTTCCAGGTTTTAACCCTTTGCGCTCCTGTCGGGTCCTGGATCTGGATCTAGCCTAGACTTGCCAGCCTTTCTAGGTCAGCCTGGGAAGGCTTGCCTAGAAGCCCAGACCGAGCGCGGTGTGTGCTTCCTGGGCGCCGCCTGGTTGCTCGCTTGGGCTCAGCGGTGGTTTGAGATTGGCTGCCCGCTGTGGATTTGGGATTGGCCACAAAGTCCCCTACATGGCCCCTGTGTCGCACGCTGACATGTGTCTTGTCTTTTTTCTCCCTCTCTTCCCCAGCGCGGAACTTGCGCATCGCGTCGTGGATCCCAAATGGCAAATTCTTCTATACTTCTGCACATATACGTCATTTTCAAGGCAGGGCCAGGAGTCGCAGGGTCACCGGGGTAGGTAGAATTCTCGAGTGCAACCCTGGAGCACGGCCGAGCAAAATGTCGCCGTTGCGGCGGACAGGCTGTATCCGTATCCGGTCTGGCGGCCACACACACAAGCCTGCGGCAGTGCTGCGGCAGACGGGAAATGAAGAAATGTCCCATGTCGCCCAGGAGCGGTGTGCTCGGCCCCCGGCTCCGCGGGGGGCTATCAAATTATCTCGAGCACAATTGGAGCAAATTGGAGCACCAGAAAGTTGCAGAGTTGGGGCAAACCTGTCAAAAGCGGAGTTGGAAAAGTTTTTTTATGTCTTATTGGGGAAAACCTTGATGATCTGATGTACCTATATCCGTATCTTCCCAGAGAATAGTATAGGTTGCACCTATAGGTTCACATGCATAGTATGTATAGTGTAGCACGACACTGGCGTTGGCGTGTTACCGCGCTTCCGCAATTTCATTTCAAGTTTGACATGTGGTGTAAGTGTGCGCTAAGCGTGGTAAAAATGGCAGTCAAAGACCAGCCGGTTCGTGGTACCGACCTGGGACTCGCACCCCGCCCCGGTCTGTTCCCCTCCCTTGCCGCGGAACGTCGCCGCAACATTTTTCTAGAAGCGAATGCAGGGCAGGGGTTTACCGCAGAGTGACAGCTATCTTGGTAGACACTATAGTCAGGGGTACATGACCCGTACTTCCGGGTATACATTGTATACTCCCCCTTGGAGTCGATACACTGCACAGACGCGACCGAACTGAATACGGGGACACAACCAAATCTTGGTCGAGTCAGGTCTGAGTAAGCCCCCCATGTCGAGGTCGAGTTTCGTCTGTTGTTCTGTAGCATTGACCTACCTACCTAGGTAGTGTACCTAGGCAAGGTAGGTAGTGGGCATCTGTAGGTGTAGGGACGGTTGGATGCTATAGGCTGCCATTTTGGGTACGGAGTCGCACCCAAGGCGGCCATAGGTTGGCGTCTGGTGGAATGACAACCCCGAGAGAGGGCGTTGCTGACCACGGCTTCGCACAAAAATGTCAGGTCATCTCGGACTCAGTGCTGCTTGTTACACAACCAACGTGAACAAGCTGGGCGTAGGCCCTGGCGCAGAAGCACCATACACTGCTAAGGTCCAGTTCTGGCTCCTGCGAGGGCTGCAAAGTGCTGCAAGTGCAGTGCTGCAAGTGCCCGCCTGCCTAGAGCCGTCTGCATCCTCTACGTTAGCAGTCTGTGATTGTTGTCCAAGACCAAAAAAAAAAAATCTAAAAAAAAAAAAAAAGAAAGACACGAGCGTTTTTCGAAACAACAGTCCCACCCTCCCGGGTCGCCCAGCAGTCGCTTCACCTCCGACCCCGGTGGCCCCAACTCGGGTCCCGGCCGCCCACATGGAGCCGTTGCTACAATCCCCAGAAACAGAAACCCCCAATTTCCCCGCTTGGCAGATAAGGAAACCCGTGGGACATTGGCGCTGTGCTTCGCCCCCTGCCAGTGGTCCTCCGGTCCGAGGGGGACGCTTCCATCCCAAACATCCCAAATCTGCGAATTGCGATGCTTCGCGAGCCCAAGACTTCCCACAAGCCCATCATCTGTGCCCCTGTCGTGCAGGGGCGACAGGGATGTGTGGGTGTTGGGGGGGAAGGGGGCCCAGTCTCGCTTCGTGACCGGAGAGACGGATCCGTGTGGCCGATACCCCAGTCCCCTCCTGGTCCAAGGATCTGCCGACAAGCCCGCCGGTGAGCCTCATTTCACGTCGCACACAACAGTCCTGGCCAATATCAAACGCAAGGACACGTTCGGGCCACGAAGTCGAACCCCCCCCGACCTTGTTTGTGGCTCCGCGCCGTGCCGGTCAAACTAGGGTTGGGCTGGGGGGGGGAAGGGGGGAAAAAGAGGACATGTCGACAATGACGAGTCAGTCCATGTCGCCGGGCTGCCCTCGTGCACCTCTTTGGATATTTGCGCCTTGCATGGTGCCTGGCCTGGCCCCGGCCCTGGATAGGGTCGTCAACATGAAGAGTGTCATTCCGGGTTGTCTCGCGTGACCCTAAAGCTCTCCTCCCCTCCTCCCCCCCCACCCCACGACGTTAAAACCTGGTGTTCGTCCTGGAGAGAATCACGGACGGCTCCCGCTTGTGATGAAAGCCATTCTATATCCATACCAGATATCCATGATAGCATTGATCACTTGGCGATACACGATACTCACTTGGCCATATCCCACATCAGCATTGGAAGCCCATGCTATCAAGTCTAGATCCAAACCAGTAGCAGTTCAGGTTCGGTCTTGTTTACCTTGCGTCGAGACCTGCCCCTGAACGTCATCCCTGGACCACCGGATCCAACGCCGGCGGCAAGCAGCCCTGCCCGCCCGTCGCCCTGCCAGTGCCTCACCCAAGATACTGCCCTACCTCGGAACCTAGCCTCGGACTTGGTGTCCCTGCCCAGCCATGCCCGCACCCGAATGGAGCAACATCCGACCGGCAGCTCTGGTGGGCGACCCCGTCTACTCGAGCGAGGAGGGCAAGAACGAAACGGGCTTCTGCTCCATGTCGCTGTCCTTCGGCGTGCCCCTAGAGCACCACAAGCCGGACCGCAAGACCGACACCCTAACGCTGCACTCGACACTGGTGTACGCCGACCATGACCCCGACACCAACATGCCAGGCAACGAGGCGGTCAAGGACTGGGCCATCAAGCGGCGGGCGGCGCAGTGGCACAAGATCGTGTGCCGCAGGCCCTTCATGCTGTACCTGTGCGGCGGGCCCGGTGACGGCAACAACCACCGGCGCATCCCCGGTCTGAACCGCTGGGCGCTGGACCAGGGGTACCAGGTTCTCTACGTCGACTACCGCGGGACGGGCCGCAGCCGCCCCTTCATCGATAACGCCCACCTAAGCGAGATCGGCTCGTCCCCTGCCGACCGCGCCGCCTACCTTGCGCTTTTCCGCCAAGACAACATTGCGCGCGACCTCGAAGCCATCCGGCTGTGCCTGTGCCAGCTTCTGTCCGATATATCCTCCCCCCCGCTACCAGGGCCTGCCACCTGCATAACGTCCGTCATGTCGGCGGCCAGTATCCATCCCAAGAACCTGGTCAAATGGACCCTCGTCGGCCAATCCTTCGGCGGGTGGGTCGCCCTGACCTACGCCTCCTTCCTTCCCTCCTCCCTCGCCGCCATCTACCTGACAGCCGGCCTAGCCCCCGTCGGGCGCTCTCCGCGGGACGTGTACACACGCCTCTACCGCCGCGTGGCAGAGCGCAACGAAGCCTACTACCGCATGTTCCCCGACGACGTCGACCTAGTCCGCAAGATCGCCGTGCACCTGTACTACCACGCGCCAGGGCCCATCACGCGCGAGGACGGTGGCGGGTACGCGTACCGCGTCGAAGGCCATAAAGGCAAGCAGCGGCTGACGGCGCAGTTGTTCCTGACGCTGGGGCGGTGTTTCGGGGCCATGCCCACCACTTCTGTTTCACAAACAGAAGAGGGCGAGAAGCTGAGGCCGTTTCACCGAGTGCACGCGCTGGTGCAGCGCATGGCGGCAGACATCGCGAGCGAGGGTGTGCTGAGTGAGGAGACGGTCGCGGAGTATGTGGCGATGCAGACCAAGGCGCGGGAAGGCGGCCCGTCGTGCGCTGGGTTCCGGCTGCACGAGCGACCGCTGTACGGGGTCATGCACGAGGCTATCTACTGCCATGGGCCTGGTGTGGTGGCGGGGTGGGCGGCGCGGGATGTCGGAAGAGCTTATGATAGCGGTGAGTTCTCGTGGCTGAGGAATAGCTTCGAGGGGAACCCGGCGAAGGGCGGGAGGCTGTTTTTCGCGGGCGAGATGATATTTCCGTCCATGTTGGCGGCGGGCGGGTCGTCGCTGAGGGCGTTTCGCGACGCGGCCGAGGTGCTGGCGCAGAAGGATGACTGGCCCGCCTTGTATGACGAGCAGCAGTTGTCGGCGAGGAATAGAGTGCCGATGCGCGCGATCGCGTACAAGGACGATATGTATGTCGACTTGGACCTGTCGCTGGAGACGGGAGCCAAGATCCGCAAATGTGTCGTCGTCGAGGCCAAGGAGGGGTGGGGGCACGGGGCCATCAAGGAGGCGGACAAGTCAGACCAGGTGCTCGAGATGTTGTTTGGGTCCAAGACTCCTTCGCGCAGGTGATGTCGCCGGCTTGAATCAATTGGTCATTGCATGTATGGGTGGAGCAACAGGCAGGCGCAAAGATGGAATTTGAGAATTTTAGGTAAAAGAAACACATTTTCGCCCCTCTGGGGAAGGACCCACCAGACCAGCAAAACTCGACAATGGAGCGGCCTGAGCCGGCTTTCAATCTCTCTTTCCTGCAACCAAGAGGACCAAGTGTCGCCTGCAATTGTGTGTTTATTCTCGAGCCGTGATACTCCTTCGTAGCCCCCAATCCAGCAGCGCACTCACTTCTCTTTTCGGCATTCAATTGCTTTTTTGCTTCCACTGCTAACTAACGTGACGTCATTGACACAGCTACCCGAGACAACGAGACATTGATCTCCCCTGATCTTTTTGATCTCTCCGATCTCCCCTCTGATCTCCGAATCTGGTCATCATGTCCAGCACCAACACGCCGTTGCTGCGCGGGGCCGAGGTAGTCGCCGAGCACCTCCCCTCCGGGTATACGGCCGAGTTCGACCCCAAACCGAGCAGTCGAGATGCGAGCCGAAGCCGAGCCACGAGCCGAAACCGCCATGCGTCGACATCGACCACGGCCGCCAACACGCCGCCCGTCGATGAATCCGAGTCGTCGCTGAAGCTGCAGGGCGGAGATATGCACCGCGACCTCTTCAAGATGGATGCCGCCGTCCGCGCCCAGATGCACAAACGCGCCGCCACCTTCCACAACCCACGAGAGTTCGAGCCCGAGTTTGATTTCTCCCTGACCATCCGCAGTCAGGTCGCCCCTGGCGGGTTCCGCCGCGCTTTCCTGCGTCAGGCCCATGGCCACGACTTTATGGCTGCGCGACTGCCCATCACCCGCGACTTCGTTCAGTTCCTCGACCTGTACGGCGACTTCGCCGGCGAGGATCTTGCCGATTCCGATGAGGAGGCCGTCTCAGATGTCTCAGATGAGGCCGCCGAGCCCGACGAGAGGACCTCCCTACTCGGCCGCAGGGCCAACAACCGCGCAGCGCGAGCCGCTCGGTCGGGCAACTCTGGCACCGCCAAGACCTTTTTCACCCTGCTGAAAGCCTTTGTAGGCACTGGCATCATGTTTCTGCCCAACGCCTTCAACAACGGCGGCATCCTCTTCTCGTCGCTGGCCATGGTGGCTGTCGCGGCCGTCACCATGGTCGCCTTCCACATCCTCCTACAGTGCAAGGCGCAATATGGCGGCGGTTACGGTGAGCTGGGCCAAAAGATCCTTGGTCCCGGCATGCGAGGCCTCATCCTCGCCTCCATCGCCCTGTCCCAGCTTGGTTTCGTCTGCGCCGGCATCGTCTTTGTGGCCGAGAACATGCTCACCTTCTTCCACTCCGTCACCAACGGCAACAGCCCTGTGTCGACGAACGGCTTCATTGCCATCCAGGTCATCCTCCTCATCCCCCTCGCCTGGATCCGAAACATTTCCAAACTCGGCCCCGCTGCCATGATAGCTGACGCCTGCATCTTGTTTGGCGTGACCTACATTTACAACTACGACTTTACCACTCTTGCCTCGCAGGGAACCCACGAATCTGTGGTCCTGTTTAACCCTGAGCGGTACACCCTGATGATTGGCGCCTCCATTTTCGCCTTTGAGGGCATCGGTCTCGTTCTTCCCATCCAATCATCCATGGCCAAACCCGAGCAGTTCGAATCGCTCCTCGGTATCGTCATGATCATCATTACCGTTGTCTTCACCTCTGTCGGTGCGCTTTGCTACGCGACCTTTGGCATCCACACCGAGGTTGAGATCATCAACAATTTTCCCCAAGCCAGCAAACTGGTCAACGCGGTGCAGTTTCTGTATTCGGTTGCCGTGCTGGTTGGCACCCCCGTCCAGCTCTTCCCTGCCCTCCGTATCATGGAGGGTAAGATCTTTGGCTACCGGTCCGGCAAGAAGAGCTTGCGCACCAAGTGGACTAAGAATGCATTCCGTGTCGCGTGTCTCGCCGTGTGCGGCCTCGTCTCCACCCTCGGCACCGGCAACCTTGACAAATTCGTCGCCCTGATTGGGTCTGTTGCCTGTGTACCCCTCGTCTATATCTATCCCGCTGTCCTCCACTACAAAGGTATCGCGACAACGAGACAGGCCAAGGTGGGCGATATGTTCATGATTGTTTTGGGTATTGTATGCATGATCTACACCACGACTGTCACCATTGTCGAGAGTTTTCTGCGGTGAGTCTGCTAAACTATCCTGCATATTACATCTGATAGAGCATTTGGGTCGGTCCACCATTTACAAGCCAAATAGAGTTATGAAATTTCCAGCTGTGCATCGTCCTGTCAAAGTCGCCCTTTGTCGAATTGTCTGGTCCTGAGTTGAGTTGCTAACAATAGCACCATCTTTGTCTTCTCCGCAAGTCGTGGATTATTACAATGTGGCTTGTGGCGAAATGTTATCCTTGAGGAACCGAAGGTTTGAGGCTCAACTTCCGTACTTGAGACTGGTGCTCTTGTCTCTTCTGTTGCTATGCACTCGCCTTCTGAGGTCTGCACGGTGGTTGGGATACCTCAGCTCATTTACAGCTTGATGCTTGTCGCTAGTAGCTTCGAGAGCTTGCCTGCCTGGGCCATGGCAGTGGGAACTTGAAGGTTCGAGGATGTTGGGAACCACAAGCAACTCTGTCTCATCGAGACACAAAAGCTACTGTTGGGGTAAAATAAGAGCACAAAGAGACGATTTGGCCGTAAAACGTCTTTGATGGTCCGTATATAAGGTGGTTACCGGGTGCTTGCGTATACAAGACGTTGCTGTTTAACGATTAGCATATGAAAGTTTCCTAATATTGAATTGGAAGCAAAACCTGTCTCCTGCCGGATGATAATGACAGCCTACTGACAGAGGAGTCAAAGGCCAGAAGAAACACCCAGCTTGAAAGGGATCCAGAGGTCGCAGGGGCCTTACCTGACGCCCAGCATGAGGACAATGACACTGACAGTTCAGACGGCCCCGATGAAAATAACCAGCCTAGTGGGGAGTCGGAGATCAGCCGAAGTACCTCCTCGTCTGATGCCCGAGGTACCACTAATGAGATGTTGGGACAATTTCGGCGGCAAAGCTGGCGTTGGCCTAGGCCATCGCCTCCAGAACCTGAACCTGCCGCCCAGGAAACCGAACTTGGGGGTTCAGACAATTAGGGACTCCCCTCGGCCGGCGTGGTTGTAAATGATGGCAACCCCGGGCCGCAGCCTAGTGGGGAGGCGGTGGTCACTTAAGGGGGCTTGCCTGTCGCCCAAATTAATGGAAGATTGGGACATCCTTCGCGGCAAAACCGGCTTGGGCCAACGCCCCCAGTCTCAAGCCCACCGGCCCAAGGTGAAGCCGGTCAAGAAGTGGTGAACGAAGGTTGGCAACAGGACTGGTCTCAGCCATCGCTTGAGGTTTCAAGCAATTTGGGTAATAGTGAAGTTGATCGATCGATGAAGAGAATCAGAGGGGTGGACTTTGCCCGTCAGGACGAACCTCCTGAAGGTAGCGAAACCTCTCCTCTGTTTACTTTGTACCCAAAGCTTCAACCTGGGCTCAACGATGGAGGGAGAGAGGCAGACGCTCTGGGGATATTAACACCACCAAGATCGACGCCGGAGCCAGCGCGGAACCTTGGTCCCGATGTCGTCGACAGTGTCCTGGCAGCCGGTAGGTCCCAGTCGTCTCTTAAACGGCCCTGGCCCGACCATGAACAGCTCAACGAAGAGCAAGGAGATTGGGGCTCCCAGGTGTTAGACCCATCACAGGGAGAGCTTGTCCCTGTAGCGCCTCGCCGTCCCCACCCCCGTCCCGCTTCACGCCAGCCCTCACCCGCTGTTTTCAACCCCCCAACTGCCGTTCCCACTCCCTCACCGGCCCCCTTCAACCCCCCAAATGCCCTCCCCAATCTCTTTGCCGCCCCCCTCCGGCCATGGCCACGGCCACAGTCGCAACAACCCAGCAGCAGAAGCAGACCCCTCCCTCTCGCAGCACTGCCCCCGACCGCGACCAACCCCCCTCTCGCCGCTCCCCATCTCAACGCCCTCCCCGGCCCAACCCGACCATCCAGCCCTCCTCGCAGCGACGGCCCCCCAGCAGCAACATCCTCCTCTTCCAACCCACCCGCCTCTACCGCAACCTCTTTAGTCCCCGCAAAACCGGTGGTGGCGGCGGCGGTCCAGGGGGTGACAGCCCGCTAAGCTCTCCGTTGCCGTCGCCGTCGCCGTCACCGACCCCGGATCCGGATTCGGAGGGGGATAAAATTGATGCGGAGTGGGGGCGGGCAGTGGTGGCGTTTGTCAAGTCCCATGTCCCTAGTACCTACCGTGACCCGGGTGGTCTTGGGTCTATCGGAGTGGGCGTTTCGGAGCGGAGCTTGCGCATGTTGGCGGTGCATGGGAGGCGGGTGGAGGAGAGGTTTGTGGAGCTGGTGGTGGGGGGGCCCGTCTGGCATGAGGAGGTGCGGCTGCCGCCTGAGGTGGAGGCGCTGGTGGAGCATACGGCCATGGAGAGGGTGAGATGGGGTGGGGGGTTAGGGTTGGGGTAGATGATATTGAGTATCTGAGGGGGTTTGATGCGATCGGGATGATGAAGAAGATGATGGGGTATGAGTATGGCGAGCTGGTGGTTGCCTTGGTGGCCGAGGCGGGGATTATCGAGGTGAGTGAGGAGGCCGAGCTCAGGAAGGTGGTGGACTATTTTTGCCGAGGGCATTGGGGAGTGGACGTGTTGGTTGTTTCCGGGGCTGGTTGGGGGCGTGGGGGAGTTTGTGCTTTGACCCAATCCATGTAAGGATGAAAATGAAATTAATTCCCTTGAGTTGCGTCTTTGACATCATGACAGAAACAAATCGGCCACCTCCCTATCCCAATTGTCTTGCTTGACCAACTTCCGCAGCACCAATGCCATTACCTCACAGAATACTTCCACTTCCCCAATCGTCATCTGGGCCGTGTCCCACGACACCATGAAAAAGATGTTGACCTGGTCCACCATAAAAGCATTCCAAATCAAGCCACCGTGATTGCGCTGTCAGTTTTTGCATTGCATTTCAAACGAAGGGGGAAAGCACTTACCAATCCAGCCAGTCATACCTCACCACGAGATCCAACCCCCTCCCCTGGTCCTTCCCCCGCTGAAACCCGCCCGCCATACTCGTCGTCATGCTGACATCCCACACAAACGCCTGCCTCCTTGCTGCATCGACAGCGGCCTCGGCTTCACCCCCCAGCCCCTCCAGAACCTTCCCCCACGGCGCCTGCACATGCCTTTCCACCCCCTCACTCTCGACCCCCACCCTCGTCAACAAGCCAGCAACCGTCTCGCCCCGTCTCCCAACCTCACACAACTCAAGCGCCCACTCCGCCGTCGGCCCATCAATGCTCGCCGCCGCCGGCAGCACCTCACCGACCCACCCCGGCACAAACGGCCACTGGGGCGCGCAGCATGCCACGTGTTGAAGATGGCGTAGCGCGACCCCGTCTGGAGGACGTTGAAAAGCGCGACGGCCGTCTTCACGACGCCGAGGGCGGTCTTGAGGTGATCGATGCCGTTCAGGGCGATGACGCGCGAGTAGCGCGGGAACTAGTACGCCGCGGGGTCGAAACCGCCCGGAGACCCAGAGGACGTTGCGGATGCGGGTGCGTTCCGGGGTCGGGGTGGACATGATGTCGGATGTCAGCCAGTTTGGAGCGCGTTGGGGGGGAAGAGGGTGTCAGGGAAGCGGGAGACGCTGCGGAGGCGGGCGACGGTGCGGGCGATGGAGGCGAGGGCCGTGAGGTTGGTTTGGTGTTGGTGGGCGAGGTTGGTGTAGAGGGCGAAGAAGGTCATGGGGGGATGGGGTGTATGGGTTCTTGATGAAGCATTCGAGATCGAGATGCCAGGGCAAAACCGAACAGGGCATCAAAGATGGAGTGGTTGTACGTTCCTGTCAGGAATATCTCGCCGGATTTCTTGATCGAGATGATGTTAAACCGGGCTATGAATGGGGACCTGTGGCTCTCGGCCGAGCCATCCTTTGTGATTGCGCAGAGCGTCTGCTCATCAGACGTTTCAACGTGGCGGATCACGGCGTCGAACAAACTAGGCCTAAGCCTAACAACGGCATGGAAAGGTGTCAAGTCAGACAGCTGAGCGACTATGGTGCGGAAGATGGGTCGACTTGAGAGCACGGCCTCCAGACCACGACGAGACTCCAGGGCACTAACCTCGAACACTCAAAAGACGAAACGACTGGTATGACTGTGGTCCTGGGCAGACTGCCAACAGGTGGAAGCTATCCTTGATTTGCAAGACATACTCGATGTCATCTGAACCGAGCCCAGCATCTACAGCTGCTTGGCTGGCTTCTGGATAGCTGTCCAGTTCTTGCCTGGCGCTGCCGAGGGTGTGCGCTCGACACTTGGCCACGATCTCCCCCTTTGTCACCGTGTCGGGCAGTTTGACAACAGCCACCGGGACCTGCCCAGACTCACTAGCCCCTCCTTGCCGCCTATAGTTACATGAGCAAGTTCCTGGACAGGGCTGGCCTAGCAGGGAACATATTCCCAAAGCAGTATACGCCACTCTGTCCCTATCGTCTCTGGAACGCTAGTAAGCGGGTGTAACACAGGTGCAGGCGTACATGTAAGGCAGCTGGCCAATTCTGCAGTCAAGCGATTAATAACCTTATCCGAGCTATCAATCTATAAGCCAGCCGTGTTCTTGGGAAGGGGAAGGGCAAGGGCTGGGAAATAGTTGTGTGGCTGGCAATGGCGCATCTTGGCGTAGAATGTTGCGGCAGCCGAGTGAATCTTGCACTTGAAGTTATCTCTTTAGGAACCGGAAGTTGGTGGAAACCGAGTTTCATGTACCTAATAGTAATCTAAGGCTTGGTCTTCTTTTGGGCTGGCACCCCCGCTTTGAGTCCTGGGTGAGGGTTTGTTGAGTCTTAAAGGGATGGAACAGTATAACTCATGGTCCCGCCCGTTTGAATTTCGTAAACCATAGGGAGATATGCCTCCCCTTCATTATGTTTGTCCCGTACGATTTTGGAATTACCTTTCGTCCGACTCAAAGCGTGTATACGACCTGCCATTTCCCAACTTTTGACCTTCACGCCAGCTCAAACGGCTCTAGCGAAAGCCGCGAAAGAAGCGAATTGCGTTGACTGGATGAGATTCCATGCCAATACGGGGCTGCCAGCTCTAGCGCTGCAGTATGCACGCCGACTTCCGGCTCGCTGTCATGGCGGTAGAAACCAACGCAGGCCCTCGGTGACGTTATTCTGGGTTACGTATTGGTCTGAGACAAAGATAGTGCCGGCATGGAAGCGAGACCGGGGTGGGGGCTACTCGTCGACATGACATCTTGTGGGTGGCTTGAGCAATCGATCCCCCCATGCTGATCATGTCGCAGCCAACTTATCGAATGCTCAACCACATCACTGGCGACCGCCGACGGGACCGCCACCCGGCATCTTAGCTTGACGCTGTGCAGAAGCACATTCTTGCGAGCTCAAGTTCTCACCGACCCAGCTAATTAGCAGCACCGATTCCACGCCACGGGCCAGCGCACCTTTGCCTACGTCGACCAGTTCGTCGACAAGGCCCTCGCCTCGCGCGAGGCCCGCAAGGCCAGCCCGCCGACCGCCCTCGGCGGCGACTCGGCCGAGTACAACTTCCTCGAGGAGCTCGCCGGCCTGACCGCCGACCGCACGCTGCTGCGCGACCAGGTGCTCAACGTGGGAAGGCAAGGGTGGAGAAGCGGGGCTGGATCAGGATGGTTCAAGCTCTAGAAATATCAGAGCAATCGAGTCCAAATTGTAACTCCCTTCCGACGGGCGGCATATAACCAACAGAGTCACCCCAACAGTCACATACGGCCATAGGTACTGGAAAGCTCGGGATCCCGTCCGCTCTCCCATAGATAAGCCAGTGACCGCCAGACTAGTAGTTGGGTCGGTGACGACCAGCGAATCCCTGGTGCTGTATGTTTTTGCTGCTCATTTCATCCTCAGAAATGAGGATGGACAATATGCCTGGGTAGGTAGGTTACGGTTAAAGTCTGCTCTCTTTTGTCTGCGGGACCAGAACATTTGGTTTCTAGAACAACGAGCTCTCGGCTAAACAAGTTCCCCATCTTACCCCATGCCAACGACAAGTGCCTTATTAGGGTGATGATTACCACTTCCGCTGTATATTAAGAGGAGCTGTAAGCGGATCTTAACCAAGATGATAAAGGCGGAGGAATCCCGCGGCTTCATCTCTCAACCTCCAACGTGGTAGCTAGCATATACCTGCCAACCACCGCTGAGATGAGGACAAGCCAGCTGCAACTCGCAGCGGCGCTCAGCTGGTACTATGGCTCCTCTGTTCGGGCGCAGATCGCAGACACGGAGCCCACCTCAAGTGAGTAATACCTACCTACCTCGTAAAAATGGAAAAAGCTAACACGCCCAGCAATGCCCGACGCAGCCGACCGCACGTACCCAACAACGCTGACCACCATCTTCGCGGCAACGACGCTCCCCATGGCCAACCGCAGCGCGACCACCATCGACGCGATAACCCTCATCGACCCCTGGCCGCTGTCCCCAGACCCGGAACATGCGCCGCTCACGCTCACGGCCACAGCCGTGACGCAGCGCACCGTCATCGCCAGCTCGGCCACCATTACCAGCACGGCCATCACGTCGGTAGCGACGTACCTGGTCTGGCCGCCGCAGCCCTTCGACATGCCCGACTGGGTGCCGCCGCGGTGCCAGTACCCGGATCCCGACATGGCGTGCTCGCTGCGCGGCAGCAGCATCAAGCCCGACGGGCGGTGCACCGAGCTCCACCGCGAGACGCGGTGCGCCGCGCAGTGCCTGCTCAAGGACTGGACCTGGTGGTGCGCCACGGGGCTGGACAAGGGCAAGGAGGCGGGCCATCCGATCGGGCGCGTGTGCGAGGGCCCCGAGGGCGCCAACGGGACCGTGGCGTCGGGGGATTTCGCCCTCGTGATTGGCGAGCCGTGCGATCATACCGACTACCGGCCCGGGTGCAAGGTGTGTCCGTTTGAGGCGGGTGAGGGGGATAATGGGGTTTGGGTTGGGCCGGGATGAGTGGTGTGTGAGGTATATCTCTTTGTAGGGGAACGGACTATATAACAAGTACTTTTCTTTCTACCGCTACCGTCACTCTCAGCAAGCCGAGGTACCCATGACTCCTGAACGGCTGGGGGTTTACGTCGCCTCAGGCTTCCTCAACGCTTCCGGAACGAAGCGCTCCCCGTTGGTCAGACTGTTATACACAATGCCCGAGTACAAGTTCCTTGTGCTATCGACATTTAGCCCCTTGAATGAAAACACATTCCCCGCCGGCAGCACAATCTTGGCGCTCAGCTCCGCCGCCACGCGGCCGAAGGCGTCCGAAATCTCCTTGACGTCCGGGTTCACCCACGACGAGATGACGGCCTGGTGATCGGCCAGCCCCGTGTTCCCCGACACGGAGAAGAAGCCCTGGCGGTCGCCCCACTCAAACAAGCCGTACGTGTAGTCGTCGACGCCGTGCGACCGCTCCGGGTTCCCGTGCACCATGTCGGGCCACGCTGCCGGCGGGTCGTTGATGCGCCACTGGACGGGCTGCGGCGCGCCGGGGCTCGGCGCCGGGTCGAGCTGGGGTGGGTGGGACTGCGAGGTGTCGAGAGTGACGACGCAGCTGCCGTCGTCCGTGGGGGTCAGCATGTAGACGAACTTGAGGTTGACCCAGACGAAGGCGTTGCTGGCGTCGGACCAGTTGGAGCTGGCCTGCGGCGACGTCTCGAGCCGGGCTTGCGTCATATGCTGCACGCGGACCGTGACAAAGGCGCGCCGGTGGACGTTGGCGGGGTGCGGCATGGGCGGGACGGGGTCGCTGGCGAAATCGCATTGGAAGTTCTCCCAGACTGGACGCCGTTATCAGCCACTGCTACCATCTGAGAACCGAGGGGCAAGGGGCACCCCACCAAACCAGTTCGTCTTCTCCTGAATCGCCAGGCCGTTCCGCGTCGCGTTATCCGGACCGATGTACCCAATCGCCTTCCGGTACCGCCGGTAATGCCCCAGCGCCGACCCGTGCACCTCGGGCCGGTCGGGATCGATATCCCACACGCGCTGGCAGCGGTTCTTGACGTCGGTGTAAAAGTCAACCCTGTGGAACGGTTCGACAAAGTACTTTTTGAGCACCTCATCAAACACCAGCCCGTTGGACACGGCCATGACGCCGTCTGCCTCGTCGGGCACGCACGCGACGCGCTCCATCAGGCTAGGGCTGAACAGGCCGGCATTGCCGTCGGCGTGCGTGTTGACGGGGTTTCTGTCCCTGGTCTGGATGCAGAAATTTAGCGTGCTGGACCCCGGCCCCTTGGGCTGGCCGGGCTCGGCGGCCGACGTGGTGAACTGGAAGAAGAGCGGGGCGAACAGCGGGACGCCGGGCGACGGCGGGATGGTCTGGTAGATGCCGTACCCCAGCACAAAGGGGTTGCGCGGCGTCGGCAGCCCGTCGTTCCCCGTGGGGCCGTCGACGCCGAGCCAGGCACGCAGGGCAAGGATGAAGGAGGCGGTCCAGGTGCCCGGCTCCTTGTTGCTTCCCGTGTTGTCGGCGATGCGGAACGTATTGGTGATCTTGGCCGACTCCATCAGGCAGAAGATGGAAGACACCAGGAAGCTCTCGTTCTTGACGTACTTGGCGATCTCGCTCACGGTACCGGGCGGCAGGGCGAGGGCAAGGAGGTCTGCGTGTCCATCTTAGCTCATGTGATGTCCTGACTCCTGTGGTGGAAAAGGTACCATACCTTCCTGGACGGCCTGGATGTTGGTCGCCCGCAGGTCACAGTCCCACGAGATGGTCCAGTTGTTTATGTTGAGCTTCTTGTCCTCAATCACCTTCTTGCCCTCCTTGTTTTTGACGATCTGCTGATATACGTAGTACGTGTTGAGGTCGCTGGTCCGACATGGGCAGAAGCCGAAAACGAAGATTAGTGAACGCAGGATTCAAAATTCCTTTGTTCAATATGCCCGTAAATCTGCAGGGCGTCAGTAGTCCTCAGCCTCAGTGCAAGCAAAAAACGGCATAGCGATTACCTGGGCCGCGCATGCCAAGAGTCTAGCATGACGCCTAACGCTGTGCTTCAGCTAGCCCTACGCAGGACGGCATTCCCAAAACTGGCATCAGACACCCGCATGTCTTGCTTGCTTGACTATTCAGTTGACCGAGGCGATGCTTTGGACCACGGCATCTCCTATTCGCGCGATATGTCAGGGATGTGGTGATGTATCATGTGGTGATGGACGTCGATGGTTGCATCGGGGCGGTGAGGCCTCGGTACGATGGTCGATAATAACGGTCCATTCCCCAACCGTCGAAAGACGATCAAGCATAGTAGTAGACAGCCGTGACGGAGAACCGTGCCGAGAACAGCGCTGAGAATGGCGTCCCTCAAATCCACCGACTTCCCCCAGCCGGACAGCTTCAAAGATGGCAACCATCTGACGCATCACCATTCCCACCAAGGCCCCCGCGCCAAACCAGCCCTTCGCCAGCGTCAACAGCGACCCGGGCAAGGTGTGGGCCAACGGCAACCGCACCATCGTGCTCAAGGCCTGCTTGGAATGGACGACCGAGACTGTCGCCATGAAGGCCTTTGACGGCTCCAAGCGACTCCGTATTGTGCGGGATGTTCATGGCGCGCCCATCGTCTTTACCCTGAGTTTGACATCGGTATGTCAAAGTCACCCTGGCCTAGCTCGAGCTTACACCGAACCTTGGACAGAAGCTGCACTGCGCCATGCACGTCAATGACGCGTCGCTTGGCTACCAGCCCTTTGACCTGACGCCCGCAGAGCTCAGATCCGTCCAGGAGTTTGACACGCTGCGGACCATCAACGGCAATATCCAAATCATCGCAGCGGGTCTCGACGCCAGCGGCCAGCAGGGGCTGTATGCCACGACCGTGGTGCAGCCAGAGCTCGCCTGGGACCGCGAGGCGAAGGTCGTGACAGGGTTTGACCCAAAGGGTAGGTCATATTCCTAGCATCACGGCGGGAGGCTAACAGGTTGATACACAGCGGTGGTATGGTCCAAGTCGACCTGGCCAGACGGCAGTCCCATCTCCCAGGTCACCATCTGCCCGTCCCCCGTGATAGACGGGTTGCACATAGCCGCCGGGACGGTGGCACCAGCACCCTCGCAGCCGGCCACTATGTGCTCCACCGGAGTGCCAAGGGGTGGAGTGAGCCCGACCAGACCCCCATAGTTGATGTCGCCGAGAAGGTTGTCGACTTGTCCCCGGGGAACATTTGGACGGGCGGCAAGGGCATCTTTACCCTCTACGAGCGTGTCAACAAGACTAGGGGTATCAAATTTGACACGCTCGACAAGCGGTTCCACTTCAAGATGCAGGTGCATGGCCTTGGCGAGTTGCGAGACATCTACGCCAACTCCAACCCCTGGAAGTAAGTCGCGTTCCTGGGTGCCGTGGCCTGTACTGACCAGACCGTGTTGCAGCATGACGGATCTTGTTGTGGCCTCGGAGAAGGGCATCGCCTTCTACAACTTTGTCCACCCCGACGAGCCACCTGTCGTCGCACTCCCGCAGATATCGTTCAAGCAGGTTGTATGCTCCGAGGCCGTCGATCCGGCCAACCCCGGAGACGCAGACCCTCCTGGCCCTGTTCGCCGTGTCGGACGACGACGAGCTGTGTTACATGCGCGGAACGCGACGGTACGCCACCAACAAGGTCGCCCTTGTCGCCTCAGGCATCCCAATCGCCCATAACGTCGAGACGGTCTCTGCTCAGTTCAATGCGAGTGCCAACTCGAGCGAGATAGTCTACGTTGGAGACGGCCAGGACGAGATCGTCCACATGTGGCTCGACAGCGGGAACATCTGGCAGCAGGAGCGGCTGCTCGTCAAGGCCACGGCCGGCGGCGTGACCAAGTACCCGGCCTATCTGACTTCGGTTCGGTTTGAGACAGACCAGGCCGTGCCCATCGGGGGCGACTACCCAGTGGCAAGCATCCCCCACAAGTGCGTTGCTGTCAACTATAAAAATAACAGTCCCCAAAGACAATCTCATCCTCGTCGCTCGTCCACGCCTCCGTCAACGGCCGATCGCGCACCATCACGCCCAAGGGGTCCACCTTCCTCACCGACAGCAACGGCGCCATCAAGATCACCATCCCGTCCACCGAAGCCCTCGCCGGCCCGCGGTACACCTTCTCCCTCTTCAAGTTCTCGGCACAACCGCGTCCCTTTGTCATCGACACCTCACAGCGCGCCCTCCGCCTCCTCGGCGGCATCCAATCGGCCGACGACCTCAGAAACATTAAGTCAACCACGGGCAAGCCCATCCTCGCGGGCCACTCGCAGCAGAAACTCGACGGCGCCGCCGCGGCGCTGAAGAGCTTCCCAGCGATGCTGCACTCGGCCGACGAGCGCAGCGCCAGAGACAACTTCAATGCCCCCCTCACCCCCGCTGCTGCCGCAGGAGCCACCACCACCACCCACAAGCTGAAACTGGGATCCTTCGAGCTGCTGCCCGACACGTACGGCATCACGTACGAGCGCAAATCGGACGGCAGCACCCTGCTGACGATTGCGCGGACGCTCGACGAGCTCGCCAAGTGGTGACGGATGCGGTCGAGTGGGTCGAGGAGCACCTGCTGGCCGACGTGCTGGGCTTGTTCAAAAAGGCCGTCAAGACCGTCTTCAAGTTTGCCGTCAAGGTGGTTGGCAAGGCCGTGTCGTTTGTCTTCCATATTGCGGGCAAGGTGCTAGGCTTTGTGATTAAGAGTGCGGAAAAGTTGTTGGCTGGGTACGTCCCCCTTTTTGGTCACCCCCTTTTTCATTTGTTTACTTTCTTCTGCTTCCACCTTTCTCCTTCGTACAGGCCGTGGGTCGATCCTGCTAACCGAATCAACGTCAGCATGGTGGGCTTCCTAAAGGAACATCTTGGCCTGGACCTCACAAGCGTCATGAACTGGCTCGCCTACATATTCGACGGCGAAAAGACGCGCCAGACGCACAATGTACCCTCCCCCACACGCGACCCTCAGACAGTTGCCTAACATTACTTTCTAGGGTCTCGTCAAGCTCTTCAACGGTAGCCTCACTGTCACCAAGCGCCTGATCGGCGAGGGCGAGAAGAAAGTGTCGGGCTTCTTCGACGACGCCGAGGCCTCGCTCTCATTAGTCATCAAGGACCCGCGCCACAAGCCCCAGGGCAGTGACGCGAGCCCCGCCGCCTTCCGGATCGCCGCTGACGCCTTCGGCTGGATCTTCCACAACCCCATCGCGCAGAAGCTCATGGAGTACACCCCGCTCGCCTGGCGACGCAGGCGGCCGAGGAGGGTATGACCGAGGCCCTCGACGAGCTCGGCGCCGACCTCAACTTGAAGCTGCCCTCGTTCCACTTTGAGCCCATCGTGGCCATCATGACCAAGTTTATCGAGGAAGAAGGCGACCAGCTGAAGGCGTTCATGACGCTGCTCTCGGAAAGCATGCTGAAAATCATCGAGACGCCGTCCCGGGCGCTGGACATCCTCGGCAAAATTGCTGCTGGCGGGCTGTGGACGCTGCTCGAGAGTGTACGCAACCTGGTCGTCAGCCTGCTGGAGTTCGTCATGGCGAGCTTCGACGTCGTGCTCGACTTCATCAACCAGACCATGAAGCTGGATTGGATCGGGGACTTGTGGGACGACTTCACGGGCGTGCCGTTCACGACGCTGAACCTCTTCCTCTGGCCCATCGCGGCCGTCTGGAACCTCGTGTCGCTCGTGCTGACCGGGGAGTTCCCCTTTGGGAGCCATGGGAGTGCCGGCCCTGCTGGTCTCGTGGATGAGCTGCTGGCGTGGCACCACCCAGATACAAATACCACGGAAGTCGCACCGGCGCAGCCGCGAACGCTGCGGGCCGAGACGCCAGTTGCTGCTGCTGCTGCTGCTGCTGCTGCTGCTGCTGCTGCTGTTGCTGCTGCCAGTGCCTCGCCCGAGGGGGCCGACGGTCAGCCGCAGGCGGCAAAGATTAAAGTCAGGGGCCTGGACAAGAAACACATCGTCGAGACATACCCCCGGATCATGATCTTCGTCGGCATCGCGCCGCAGTTTGCCGCGGCGGTCTCCGGCCTCGTCGGCCTCTACGAGTCCCTCAAATACGAGAAAACGTCAGGCACCCGTCGATCTGGCACCACCTCGCGCCTCGGTGGCGGCAGCGGCGGGATTGAGATTGAAAACGAGGGCACCGAGATGGAAACCCTCCTCAAAAAGCAGTCTCCGGGCGCCAAAGACATTGCCGACAGCAGCCCGGTCAAGGAGCCCTCCTCTCGGTTCATAGACGAGAACGAGGGCATCAGCAAGGGCCTGCAGGACGGGCTGAACGGCGTCCATTTTGTGGCTGACATACTCAACGTCTGCGGGCGAGCCGTCATGGTGATGCTGAACGAGATCTACCTCGACGCCATCCCGGCGGGCCTGGGCACCATTTCCTCGTTCGCCTCGGACGACCAGTATGCGAGGACCTACAACGTCATCTGCATCGTCGCGGCGGCGGGCGGCACGGTGGCGAATGGGTGCCAGGCCGCCATGATTCTCGGCGCGAAGAACGTCGGAACCAGAGCCGGCGCCTATGTTGGTAATGGCGTCGACCTTGGCTCCATTCTTGCCGGACTCATGATACTTGGAATGAAGAAATGATGAATACTGGTTGCCCGCGAGACAAGATTTTGTTGGGAGCCACAATACAGGGCAAGGTCTGCATTGCTGGCCTGCGCTGGGACCACCTGCAGCATTGTGGCCTATGCCAGCTGCAGTGGGTCGGTCCGCACCTGTGGGGGCCTGGGATTAGTAAAGTAGTTCCTGCCACCTTGACATAAAAGAGAGCGTCCCCTGAGAGCCTCCTTGGCGGTCTTTCTATCCTCGGCCATTTCCGCGGCAGTCTGCTGGGTCAGAAAGTGCGGATGGACCAGCATGAGCAGGCTGAGCTGGCTCCCCAATTTCCCCAGCTGGTCGAGAGCACGAATACCGACAATGGCACTGGGTCGCAGCAACCCCCCATCTCCCACCCATAGTCTAGGGCACTCAGGTCATCTTTCAAATGTAGATCCCCACCATGATTCCATTGGCTATATCGAGAAGGCTGTCTGTCTCCTAAATTAATAAATGGTCAAAGCTTAGCTCCGTTCGTCAACCATATAAAGAAGGTAGCTAAGAGAAGCCTAGTATTATTATATCTAGCTAAAAGACCACCTCCCTTAGGTACTTAAATACCACCTTAGTTTGATTACTTTGTGATGCTGTACTAGTTGTCTTCTAGACGTACTTGACTAATTAAGGGGAAAAGCTATCTCGGAAAGTGGTTACAGATCTAGGCGAGCTTAGGTAGGTAAGGTACTAGCACGTAAGAAAGATAGGCAACGAAGCTATATCACAAAATAGAGTACTTAGTTAGGTAAGGTAGTGTTGAGCTTAGAGGAACGTGTAGATTAGATGGACTGAAATATTGTGATCTTAGATACTTTCCCATAGGAGCTTGGTCTTCTTACCCGTGGTTGTTCCCTCCCCTTATTGCCCTATCTACCTAGAATGGGAATCTACCTGCTTCTCTATCCAGAAACTCCGCTGGCCCTCGCCTTCTCGGCTGCGGCCGTCTCAACCGCCGTAAGAGATTCTGGTCGTAGGGGAGAACTCTTGTTCTTCTCGAAGAGCTGCTTAACCACATTGGCATGACCACCGATGATAGCTGCCTTCAATGGTGTCATTCCGTCGGCGCATTGTATCGTTGTGTCTGCATGCTGGGCGAGAAGCAGAGCCACGACATCGCAGCCGCGAGGAGTGCCGTACGTCCACCGTTGTTGGTCTCGTCTATCTGCTTCTGTGTAGGGTCCCGGTGACGGAGATGCAACTCCACCACCTTGGTGTGGCCTCCGTCCGAGGCCAAGAACAGCGGCGTTCCTGAGCTTCCTCCTCTGTGCTTTACGTACAGCGCATCCGTTTCGCCTTGGTCGATGAGTCTCCTAACAAGGGCCTTGACCACCTTGAGATGACCAGCACTCGAGGCGGCGCCAAGCGGGGTCCAACTCTCCCTGCACTCCAGGGTTACATTGATGTCTTCGTCCCGGAGGAGGACCGAGGCCACGTAGATGATCAGGACCTGTCCGCCAACCATGATGCAGTTGATGGCGGGGAAGAACCAGTTCTTTGTGATGCCTTCGAAGATATTGAGCTTGTTGTCGAGACGACGGTCTAGGAGATAGTAACCCGAAAGAGGCTTCCAGTAGTTCCAAACGCATCAACCAGTTGCCAGGGCAATCGAGGGTAAGCCCAAAACAGACACTCTCGCCGCGGCAGCGAGCCTCCATCGCCACCAATTTCAGCAACAGTGTGTGAAATGTCGAAAAACATACTATTCGTCAACATAGTCCAGAACGCCGCATGCAGATCAGAATCAAAGGCGTAGATATAGATATCCTCATCCCGCCTATCTTGGTCTAATTCACAAGTATCCACACGGCTTGGCGGATTCGTCTTGTCTGTGTCCCACGGCCAGGCGCTACGGCCACTGACCTCACTAGCATATGCGCGGTGAGGAAACATAAAAAGTAACCCACCGGGCTTGAATATACCCTCTCGGTTACTTGGAGCGACTCGGAGCGAGAGGACTGCTTTGGATTGGTCTGGGTGTACGTGTTTTTGTGGCTCAAACCGGGGGTGTACATGGGAAATGTATGCGTCGATCATTTGCAACCTGAGCCTGAAATCGTTGCTCGCCATCCCACAGTAGGCTTCGGGATAGACTCTGCTGTAAAGTCGGCCGTGGAGGAGGGCCAGCCATTCGGCGTGGCGACAGCCCTCGATCCCGGGAAACGGGCAACGCACCACGTTTGACCCCGTCGCCCCCGTGGCCTTGTAATGAGAGTCCATGTCACTCATGGCCTGGTCGAAGGACCTCTGGATATCGAAGAGAAAGACGCTCTGGGTTTTACCAGTCCAGCGTATAGCAAAGTGCATGGCAGCCCTCGAAAGTTCGAACAATACGTGATGGCAGCTTGTGATCAAGCTAAATGACCCGTCGGGGGTGTTGCAGGGGCGAAGTATGAGGAAAAGTGGTGGCTTGTCTGGCCTGTCCAGAATAAATATATGATCCAAGGGCTTCAGAACTTTCTCAAGCTCAGGGCGCCGAGAGAGAATATACATGGCAACTGACCCGTCGCGCAGTTTGGCTGGTTGGAGGGCCTCGTTCCCATTGCCTGTGGTGATCCGATAGGATGTCATGCCATCAAGCTTGTGGTGCACCTCCAGATAAGCAGGGATAGTGCCTAAATGGGTCAAGTTGAGAGTCAAGGCCGCGGTTGACGGATGGACCACGGCATTTTTGTGCCATGGTATTCGGTCCCGTACCATGGGCGTGTCGCCGCCCCCCTGTTCTTGGCATAGGATGACATGTTCGGGGTTGCCTTGTTTCATCTCTGTATTAACGTCAAAGAGGCGACTGTAAGGCGATGAAAAGAGTTGGCAGAACCTTGTGTTTATCTCCTGAACTTCGGCCGCGGAAGGGCCCGAGGACCACTTCCTCGCGGGCACTTGAGCCGCGTCGTGTAAAGGAAGAAATTGGTCCCAAGCTGGTATCCAGGATGGGGATTGGCAATGAGCTTCATATCCGGCGGCATTGCAAAACAACTCAGGCGATCGGTCACTAAGCACGCAATGGGCAGCAATGCCAGCAAGAACGTGTCCCAGTGACAAAGAATAGTCCGGAATGGGAACCCTGTCGTCCTCTTGGATCAGGCCTAACAGGCCAAAAACCTTATCGCGGGGGTCGGAGCATGTCGATCGATTCGTAAGCTCCAGCAGCTCTGCAATACTGAGGTCCATGAAACGGCCCTGTGCGGCGAATTGCATCCACGGTGCGGCTGTATCCTCCCAACTGTATCCTGGTTCATCTTTCTGTCTTTGAAGCAAGGACGGCCGACTGGATGCGTCGATCAGCACTTCCAAGTCCCCAACCTGGATGACGACCTGACGGGCGAGGAGCAACTCCTGGATCACCCAGACGCGACCAAAGTAGCGACGCTGGAGAAGGGAACCGAGCAGTGAGCTGTTGTCGCTGTCAAAGAATTGCTTCAAGTCGGAGCTCGGTCTCAAGGTGGCTACCTCTTCGAAACTGCGCCGCAGAGGATATGCTTGGCTGGGAGACGTCGCAACATCTGGGCCCAGGTAGACGACGACCCGCCTACACCGCTTATAGATTTGCCTCATTTGGGCCACTTGGGAGGCTCTCTCGTTGTTGTCATTTTGGTTGATGCAGATCGCATCAACCCACAGGACTCGGTTGAACGTCACCCCATCATTCGGCCGGAGAAAGGTTAACATGTCCCGGCAGTTCTTTGTCTGCAGCAAGACATCCCAGTACGGGCCGACATATACAGGCCAACAACGGGCGTTGTCACCATCTTCTCCGCCCCTAGTCTCATTGTCAGCCAACACGCAATCTAGCTTTATGCTTAGTACCCACCACGTGTATGAGGTTGCTTCATACTCGGGGTATCTCTCGTTGTGAGCCTCTAACGACAGGTGAATAGGGGTATCAGGATCCTCGGCTGCATCAAGTCGCAACAAGCGGATTTCGTTGGCTTGAAGCGCCTCGGGGTAAATAGGATCCCAATCTTCATCCATTTCACCAAAGTCTACTCCAAAAAGACCTCCATAGTCCGCGGACCTCATTCTTGTCCCCCCAGCATACGGGACAGTCGAAGGCCAAAAAAGATCCATGGCGCCATACGGTTCATCAGGTGGAAACGTCCGAAACCCTTCTTCCTCACGCTGTCTCGCGAGCATCTCCGGCATGTTCGGAGTTCTGTTGCATGCTCCGCAATGTATGCCCGTTGCGGACACAACAATGTCGGGGAGTTGGCATTGCTCCGTGTGCCAGCGACTGTTTCCCCAAGGTTCGACTTCGGGCTCGATCTCGGGCATGATGAACTTGCTCGTGCTAGGGTTGGTATGAAGGTTCTGTTCGGAGCTGGTGGTTGGTTGCTTGATAGTTTCAATGATGTGAAGTGAAATGAAAGGTGTTGTCGTTTAGAAGCCGCCACCTTTTTGACCGATGAAATCGCTGGGGAACGTTGATGCCTAACGATAACCAGGGCTCTGATCGAGCCAAGCACCCTATAAACCAGTCAAGCCCCTCTGGAGGGTAAGCCAATTCCAGGGCAGGAATTGGCTTAGGAATTGGGTTATTTCTTGGCGGCAGGAAGGCCCCTGATTGGCCGCCAGAGGGCTGGATCACAGGCGGAAATCTTCCAACTTCACAAACCTCAACGCCATTTTTCCTATTCGCTCTTCAGAAAAGTTGCCTCCTGACCTCTTTTTTCTTCTTTTCTATTGCCAGCGATCAAATTTATGCTGACAATTGTTTCAACGCGAAAAACCGCGTTTTCTCGCCACACGCACGCGCAAAGTCTTCAATCACTCCACGATCAAGATCATGCCTGGCTGAAAAAAATTTAAACCGAGTTCCGGCCCTCAGAGGTCCAGAAAAGAAGCCTCTAGATCATCAGAATACCCACACGCAAGCCTACTCCTCCATGTTCCACCTTGTTATTCCAACACTCTAATAATGACTGATTATCTTAAGATCTAGGTCACCCCTTCTTCTTTAGACTCTGTTTCTATTACCAATCTTAACGATGACAAGAACCTTAACACCACCTCTACTATTAGAAACAGCATATTCTTAAGACTTTGCCATATCAGGAGTATCTGAGACCAAGCTAAAGATGTTGCTGCCCTTTCTACCATGTCTACAAACTTTGCCGATTACCCCTTTCTCAATGGCCCTGACGGCTTTAAATATATACTCAAGAAACACTTTAAGCTGCCTATATATCAAAAAACCTCCTAGGTCAACCGCAATAGCCACACCCTCCTTTATATTATGAATAGTAAGATAGCTGGCAACTACTAGGCTTGCCGGCACTATAATTCAGTTTTTATAGCATACATAAGCACCAATATAGCCAAACATCTTTAAAAAACATAGTATCTCTCTTAAAATCAAAAGCCCAGCATCCTCTACCAGTAAGTAGAAGTCAACCAGCAATCTTCTTAGTACTTGAGTAAAAAAGCCAAAACTTACCATGCCTTTAAGTTATTATGAAACTTTCTAGCATCAAAAGAACATGTGACACCGGCACCACACCGAGGTAAAGGGGTCAAGGTGTAGTGGGGGTGACAATGGATCAGCGAGGACCCAGTCGCTTGGTGTTCTGCACGGATCGAAGTGGCGCAACATGCGCAGCAGCGAAACGCGAAGCTGCGCGAGCTCTGATGGCGCATTCTGTGCTTTTTCGAAAATCTGGATGACTTTCTCGACCGACTGGACGACTTGCATCACCAATGAGGTGACGGCCAGGATCTCGCCGATCCCAAGCCCCGACATTGTGGTTCTCGTCGTCGAGGGGGCGCTGCGACCCCGTTGTCGTGTCTCACGCAAGTAGGTCAAGATTCGAGATGGGACATTCCGGGGCAGCGGTACGCGGAATGGCAGCATGTAAGTAGCATGGCACGGCACGGCACAGCCTGCATGCTCCCGACCACGTCCAGTCACGCTGGAGATGGTGGAATCGCGACATCCACGAGGACGTCGAAAACCTCATCATCACCATCAACTACAGCGTCAAGGAGCGGGAAAACCAGATTCTCAAGCTCGTCGACGACAATGGCTTCAACGGAAAGGTGTTTTTCGTGGCCGCGTCCGGGCTTCTTGCGTCGTCGTACAGTCTGTTCTCGACCAATGTCGTCACGCCCGCCATCTCATTCGTGAGTCCCGCATGCGGCCGCCTTGGAAGCGAGCCCGGCCAAGTCATCGGCCTCCTGACTCTCCTGGGGCCCATCAGCGGCATGCTCGCCATGGGCCATCTTGCCGATCGTGCTGGACGAAAGAGGTTGTACGGGCTCGAGCTGGCCATTCTCATCGTCGCCACAATGGGTGTCGTCCAGGCCAGCGAGGGTTTCACCTACCAGGCAGCTGACGGCAGTTTCCAGCGCTCCATGGACATGTATGCCTGGCTGGCCTGGGGGCGCACGGCGCTCGGGTTTGGCATCGGCGCCGGGGTTCGACGCCTGTATTCGGCCACAGGAACAAGCTGACATGCCCTAGTGTCCCATCTCGGCAGTCATCGTTGCTGAATGGGCGTCGACCGAGTCTCGAGGCACCATGTTGGCAGCGGTCAAGTCGATGCAGCACTGGCGCGAATCCTCGCCGTTGCCATCGGGCTAGGTGCTCTACGAAACACGGCAAGCAAACGAGGCCTTGACCCAGACCGAGCCCCTCGAGATCAACAACGCCAGACTGGTTGTGGATGAAATGTGGCGGACCGTCATTGGTATCGCCATCATCCCCGCCGCTGTTGCCATCTTTGCCCGCCTGACGATACCCGTATGCGGATCGTTTTGTCACCAACTTGGGACTGCACAGGAACTGATTGTCAGCCCGATCCTCACCCCGATCCTCTGCATATGATAACAGTTTGCGTCGTATTCTTCAGGCTTGGAACCAGCCCATGGTCAAGTGGAAAAGCCTGACGACTCCCCATAATAAATACCCTTGTGCCAGAAGTGGCTATGGGGCACACCCCAGGTCCAACTCAACCCTCTCCGTCTTCCGAACCCCGTCCATATATCTCCTGCAAAAAATCACCACCTTCATGCCGTGGTCAGGAAGCATCACACTAACATCGCTGATTCGCTTGCCACCAGGCACAAGCGGAAGATCATCAGCCGGAACCCCCAAGACCAACTCCCCCTGATCAAAAGCAATCTCACTCGCAGCATAAAAATCACCCTCCTCGAGCTGAATAACCTTCCTCGCAATAGCAGCCGCCATCTTCCCATCCCACATCCCCTCCCGATGCGGTGTCGAAACAAGAAAATCCACTGCACGCCGTCGAAATCTCGGAACCCGGCATTTGAGCGCGGTGTAGTACAGCGGCGGGATGAACCCCATATCAGCCGTGAAACTGAGATCATGAGCCGCCGGATTGGCGCAGCTCAACTGATTGCGGGCAGCCGTTGCCACCTTGCCCCACAGATGGATCGTGTGTTCCAGAATAGTAGCAAACTGCGGGGTATAAGCGTCAAACGCTGTCTCGTCGGTGCCCCGGAGACTCATTGCTACCATGATAGACGCCATGCCGTGATACAAGAGGAGGAGGGGTTCTCCAAGGGTCAGGGCGTCGTCGTTGCCGTCGGGGAGACGTTTGCGAATGAGAGGAACGCTTGTTGAAAAGGCGCGAAGCCATGAGGATGTGCATGCCTGCAACCTTTCTTGTCGTCGTACAAGATACCCAGGGACTTGCACAACTTCTTGGAGAACACGGTCCGCCTCGGTTGAAAGCATGTTTATGTCGTGGAGCAACCAGTCCAAGCATCGGCGTGCCTCGCCTATGGCGTCGAAAACGCAGGGGATTATAGGACCGGACCCGCTGGTGCTACCTGGCATTTTCAGGGGAAAATCTGGTGCCTGTCCGAAGATTGACGGTCGAATGCTGATTCGCGTGAAAGCCTCGGAGATGTGTTCGTCGGCAGAAGACTTGGACTTGCAGTCCTGGAGAAGCCTCACCCCGTTCTGAAAATGGACCTGGCTCGTCTCGATGTCGCCCTTGATCAGCTCAATACAAGTAAACACCACGCAGGATGCTAGTGAGATGCGTAAAGACTGGTCGTCTTTTTCCTTGAGATGCTGAAAAAGGTACCTGATGGCCTTGTTGTACTGCTCGAGGGCAAGTCTCTCGCTGGGATCCATTGCCGTTTCTGGCTTGTCTTCGTCAGGGAACGGCCTGCGGATCTGTCCAGAGATAATGCCACGCCTATGGGTTGCGGCCAGGGCAATCACTGCATGCAAAACGGCAGGCTCTCTGAGGCTGAACTGCACCACGAGCTGTTCCCAGAAGTCGGAGCCGAACACGCCACGGATCTTGAGTACGGTCTTGGTTCGAAAGAAGTGAAACGCATGGGACTCTTGGTGGTTGAGGCCGGGTATTGCACCTAGACTGCGGGACGGCTGTGAAAGATGCTGGGATAGAGTGTTGAGAGCCCTCTCAGCGGTACCATAGGCGTTTCCTCCTCCGCGCCAGATGCCGTAGCCATCGCAAACACGGCCCGTGGAGACGCAACGGTGGCATGCTGGCCGACCCTCGTCGCACTTGACCTTTCGGATTCTGCAGGGCATCAGTTGCCTGTAGCCGTCACGCAGGGAACGGCTTACCCACTTGCACGTTCGACATCCCGCCTTCGTCTTCGCTCTCACGGTCCGCTTCGGACCAGTCGGTTTCTCCGTTTGTAGCGCCGTGTCCATTGTTCGAACTGTCCTGGTCGTGTTACTAAGCACAAGCGAACATGAGGCGAGTCCAGAGTTGTTTGGCCAGCTCGGGAAGCAAGCTATCTGATTTGGCAAAGAAAATTCCAAAGTCCAACCTGATGAGGTGGGGACGGAAGCAAGCCCTCGGACATAGGATCGGACATAGACGCCCGGCAGGATTGGAACCCGCACGCAGCAGATTGGTCCGCTCGGGTTTGGGATCGAATGATTGGCTACAGCAGACTCTCTTTTGCACGTTTCAGGGAGCGTCATCGCCAAGGGTCATGGACCGGTCTGATGTTGCAAGCGTCAAAGAAAATGTATAAAGTATGATCAATCTCTCGGACCTGTCCAGATCTTTAGACTTATCACCGGGAAATAACAGCAATTCAATACATTATTGAACAATGACCACCCCTACTCGTCCCCTCGGTCGCAACGGCCCCCTCGTCTCAGCGATTGGCCTCGGCGCCATGAGCATTGGAGGTGGCTACGGCCAGCAAGTCAGCACCGAGGAGAACTTCAAGCTCCTGGACCGCGCCTGGGAAATCGGTGAGAGGTTCTGGGACACGGCCGACGTCTACAGAGACAGCGAAGACACAATCGGCGCCTGGTTCAAGAGGTCCGGCAAGCGTTCCGACATCTTCATCGCCACCAAATTCGGCCTGCACTATGATGCGAACTGGGTCCAGACGGAGCGCTCCGATCCCGAGTATGTCAAGGCGGCCTGCGACAAGAGCCTGAAGAGGCTGGGCATCGACACCATCGACCTGTTTTATTGTCATCGGGTCGACAGCAAGACTCCCATTGAGAAGACGATTGAGGCCATGGTTGAACTGAAGAAGTGAGTTGCTCCTCCAGGTTTTGCGTTATACATAACTGACAGGTAAACAGCGAAGGCAAGATTCGCCACCTCGGACTATCCGAGGTCTCCGCGTCCACTATTCGTCGAGCCCACGCCGTCCACCCCATCGCTGCCGTCCAAGTCGAGTACAGCCTCTTCTTCCTCGACATCGAGTCACCCGAGCACGACATCCTTAACACCTGTCGCGAACTCGGCATTTCTATCGTGGCCTACTCGCCAGTTGGCCGCGGCCTTCTCACTGGACAGATCAAGTCGTTCGACGATCTCGACGAGCACGACTTTCGCCGCCTCACACCCAAGTACTCGCGCGAGAACTTCCCTGCCATCCTGAAGCTCGTGGCCGAAGCTGAAGCCCTCGCCGAGACTCACGGCTGCACGGCTGCCCAGGTCTGTTTGGCATGGTTGCTGGCTCAGGGCGAGGAGATCATTCCTATTCCCGGAACCAGGACGATCAAATACCTGGAGGAGAATACGGCTGCTGCTAATCTCCGTCTCTCGGCTGACGAGGCCAAGCGGTTAAGAGCGTCTGCTGAGTCTACTGAGCTGCCTGGGGATCGGTATCCTACCGCGTGAGTCTTTATCTGCCCGTTGCTCACAATCATTGCTGATACGATGCTGTCGCCAGAATGATGGGTCCGATCTTCAGGGATGCAGCGCCTCTCTGAGCTCTTGAAGAGCTACTTGGGCCGGGACGGGATCTTTCCTGTCTCTCTTCTCCTCACACCACTAAATGAAGACGGGCTCATCTGGGCAGCCAACGGGTAGTTTGATCCTTCAAAATGACAAGATTTATTCCTCTGCTAGAACTTGCTAGATCACTAGGACAGATAATCTCAATCCGCTGTGACAACAGACCACGACTCCACCGTAAACAGAACCTCGTCCCGAACTCTCATACTCTCGGGGTCAACCAGGATCTTCAAACCAATATTCCCAGTCTCGAGATTGAACACCCGGAAACGGAAAATGATGTATACCGCCGCTCTGTTGCCGTTCCCATTCGTTTTCTCTTGCATCTGCTCATGAACAGTTAGCGTTGTCTTCACCGTCATGTCCACCATCTCATGTCCCACATACCCGTCGATACTGATTCTTACTCATAAAAAACCGCGTGCTACAGATTTTAGTCGTCGCCTTGACCTCGACGTAATAACGCGGCCTTGCACCCGTCCACATTCCCGCATCAAGATATCCCTTGTCGATGAGAAGTTTCGTGAAATCGCCATTGGCGTCGTCGTACACAATATCCGAGGTTTCGTGTCCAACCCATGGCCGCTGTAGGCCCGAGTACTCAGGATGGCAGGAGACGTAGTGACGGATGGTGCTCTGCCAGTTGGCTATCGAAAACCCGGGCAGAGATGGCTCAAGTCGAGAGAGAGGTTCGGGGACCTGGATATATTTGTTAGCTTTTCCCTTGTTGATAAGCTACCTAGGGGCTCAAAGGGCTGATTTTGGTTGCATGACTTCACTTACGAATAGTTCTCCCGCCGCACCAATCTGCTTGTCTCGCTCCATCTGACTTGTTGATCAGATGCGATGACTCTCCCCTGTTATATCATCCTGCTGACCGGTGCCAGGAAGTGCGGAGCGGATAGTGGCCATGTCGAAGGCGCCTTTGGACGGGAGGGCTGTGCGGCGGTGAATGCTTGAGGCGGTATCGGCTCCACGGTTTGCGTTGTCGGGTCGGTCATGAGCCACTCGCAAAGGCTCCTAGGCAGCTTGCTGTTAAAGCAGACTTCTTGGCTTCTTTCCTCTCTCGGTACGTAAACCGTGAGCTCTTGGTTGGCTTCTCGGATGTGGACGAGTACTGAGTCTTTCTCGACACGATGGACTTGGCTTCCCTGCGTCAAGAGGAGCTCGGCTGTAATTCGGTCGCTTTCGAAGGTCTTGGAGTTTCGAAGCACACTGTATAGTTTGCTTGGGTCAGTCTGTGTCCTGGGGCTATTGAAGAACGCCGCGATCCTACGTAATCACCGTTAGCCGTATGCCTTGCCGAGGGAGTTGGAGAGAGCTGACCGGAGAAAGGCGTGTGACTTTGCCCTGATTTCTCTTTGGGGAGACGACATTGGCCGTGTGAAATCTCTTTCCGCATACGTAATCTTCTTGACGGATGCGGACAAGTACCGACCGCCCAAGCCGATCCACTGTATAAAGGGCTGCAGTTTGCGTAGCTCCTGCAGACTAAAATCAAGAAAGTTGGCTACTTGAGCAAAAGCTTGACCCAGCGGTTTGTTGTCGAGCAACGAGAAGGCCTCGGTTCCTTTGCACATCTTAACCTGCCCGTCCGGGAAACGAGCGGGGAATATCCGGTTCGCCAGAACCGGACTCGGGTCAAAGCCGACGCGAGTGGTTGTTAGAAATGAATTGAATACCATGATGGTTTCCCTGGCCTCCTGAGCAAGTAAAAGACTCGTCTTGTTCCGTCTTGAGCTTCTCGTGTACCATCTCGGCGGTCATTTTAGGAACGCCCAACATGTCGACGAAGAAGCCCTTCAGACCTTCTCCATAGACGCCATCGAGGATGAATTTACCACTGATCGCAGTGGCGCTCGACCACAAACAGTCTGCAGAGTTGTGCCAGGCAGCTTCGCCGTTTTCGTTCGCGGAAGATCAGCGCCTTGCTGAGAAAGCTTTGTCTGGGTTCAGTCAGCTGGCGTACTGAAAAAATTAAGCGACCGGGATGACAGTAGATACCTCAATTTTTCCGCGTCGTCTCCGGTCAGGTCCATGTCCATAAGACACTTGTATAGTTCTGTTGCCCTGTCATGCGTCATCTCTCCAGTGTCCTGCTGCCAGGTGATTTCACCGATGAGGACGTCCCATCCACACATAGCAGGAATGTTTAAAGTGTAAACAAAAAATGTTTCCAGAGACATGACCTGGTCGGGGGTAAGCGAGAAGGCTTCGTGGTAGCACGTTTGCAAAACGTCAACGCAAGTCAAGGTGGTGGGTGCCGACCAGATACACAGAATCGAGTCGACAAAGCCACCTTCCTCGATTGATATGGTAGGAACGTAAACATATTCTCGGCCCTTAAATCCCGGTCTGGCGCCACGTTAGTAATGCTGCTTGGATGAAAAGTCTAAAGAACTACCCCGTACCTGATAATTTTCCGGCATTCCTCAGGACCGCTAGATTCGCTAACCATGGATTGCAGATAAGTGTAACGCTGGTGCATCCGTTCCGGTTTTGCAAGAGCTTCTTCTGATTTCATGTCCGCCTCGAAAATGTGTTTGAGCACCACCAATGCGAGGTCCAACATGGGACGGTCATACCCGAGCCCGAACGCGGAGCTCAAGGCGCTCCATTCAACATCAGCCGCGACCTTACTGAGAGATGTTTCCAACTTCAGCCAGGGAAAGAACTCGCCATCGATCATGAAACGATCGCAGAACGCGACGAGATCCGGAAGAGGAAGATATGTGGACTTTAAGGGCCGGAGAGGAACCCCTGGCCCCTGACACAAAACCGGGATCTGACCAATGGTCTTGACGATCTGGGGTCCCGTATCGCTTGGGAGCGGAGCGTTCTCGCCCATTCCTTGCGCAAGAGCCCGAGAAACTTCTCGGGTCTGTGTTCTGCGACATAGTTGCCAGCCGGAGCAAGGTCTGCGTGTTCAGCGTCATAGATCGAAACAGCCTCCGTGAGGCTGCAAAAATTTGTTAGCCATTGGTCCCACCGAATCATCTCGTCCGTTGTTGGGTTGGGCAAGTTGGGGGGATCCTCAAAGTAGGTGTCGTTGACAAACGAGACCTCGAACCCAGGTGCGTCGCTTCCCGGATCGGATCCGGGTTCTGTGCGACAGAGGAGCTGCGCCGCGCCGTATGGGTCGTTATTTTTTATGTATATATTCATCTTCCGTCCGTCTTCACAAACTCCGAGGTGTTAGCTCATCGTGACCTTTCTGCTCCTATCCTCGAGCTGCCAGTCTCCCAAACAAGACCGTGTATCTAACCTGTGGCAGAACCGTGGTCAGCCTTGCCTCCCAGCGCACCTGTGCCTTATTCTCGAGGTTTGTGGGTGGCCGCCAACGTGAAGATCCCGGATTGGAAGTGATGTTGTAGTATTTATCCATCGACACTGAAGCATTGGCTTGCATCCCCAGACCGAATTCGAAAGGCTCTCCGCTCCACCACGCTTGCCATACCACCACCACTGGCTCATTAGCCCCGAGCACACGATGCAGCGTCCCATCCCACCCAACTGCTCAACGCCGCCACGACGGGTGACCATTTGATAACTATGGAATCTTATAATGCTCACATGCTGCCCAACCGGCCAAACTTCCCTTCATCTCCAGAGTTGATACAGTTACAGGGGGCCCTGCAAAGGAAGCTCTTTAGACCAAACGTCAGTGGCCATCTCGGCGTATTACGCCATCCCAAATCTCTTCCCTTGTACACGGATTTGAGCTTCTTGGTGCAGGCGCAGGCAGGTGCAGCATTGGAAGCCCTTTGGTACTAGCGCCGATGTTGATGCAAGTGCATAGCTTTAAGCACTCTCTAGGTGGTGCGCGACTTTGAGCTGCATGCGCAGAAACTCCCAACGCCATTGGCGCATTGATTATCCGGCAGACGCCGGGTTACGAGACCGTCGACGCCGGTCGCCATCCTCATCTGGCTCACGCCCACGCTTGGCTTGGCTGGTCGTCTTTTCGACGCTCCGCTAACCAAAAAGCCACATGGTACACTTCGACAGGACGCCATCCTCGCACAGAAAGCCCAGTGAGCTGCAAGATCCGGCCAGGCTGGTCGAACAGCTCCATCATAGGTTGGCTGAGCGTTGGGAGGAAATGACTCCACCACGGTAACGGAGTTAATATGTTTATATCTCCTATTTCGTTATCTGTTCTACTTATGCCTTTCCACTACACCAGCAACAAGGGCATCTACAGCAAGGGGCATAGGAGGGGAATTCACTTTGCAGGCAATGCCTCCTTCCCCTTCCTCCTCTTTGCCCCTCCTAGCCCTATAAATGAGGTGTCTAGAGTAACTACATACTACTCAACATAGCTTGTCTAGCTATCTCGCGCAATAGGCATGGAAGCAGAGCCGGGATCCGACTGCAGCAGGTTCCCTAAATCCTGGGAAAGCCCGGTTGCCTCAGAGAGCGGTGGGACTTCGAAGTCCAAATTTGACGGCAACTGGTCAATGGCGGAGCAGACTTTCTTGAAGTGAGCGGGCATCCATATGTCGTAAACGTTTTTGGTGAAACGATATGCAGTCCATTTGTCCCTTCCTTCGAGTGTTGTAAAGTCGAAAGTATAGATTGGGTAGCGATAATATTTGGTGTCTTTCCCGGCTATCACGGGATAGTGGCCGTAGATCCGTACTGACCTATGGTCATGCGATATGGAGAAGGCCAAGATCTGCTGGTGGACTTCACCCTCACGTTTCAAAGCACGAAAGAGTTCGACGATGGCCCGCACCACAAGGGTCATGCTGTGAGCGTTCTGCCGGTCTGCGATATCGAGCGCCGCGGCGCCGCACTTCACCTCGCAGGTCAGGAACGGGAAGTACATGTAGTACGTGGCCATGAAGAGGGACTGGTCCCCAGCGATGAAGTCGCCAATAAATGGGGACAGCTTGAGGAGCTGCTCCTCCGTGAATGCATCTCGTCTAAAGCCAACAGAGTAGTCGGGCTGGGGACGAGTGCTGGTGAAAGGGATCGAGTTGTTCCACCCTTCGTCGACGCTCTCCGTTAGGATATCGAGGTGCTTTGCACCGAATGTGGCAAGACTCTCGACCGAAGGAACAATGAGCCGACTGATATCTTGAATGATTCGGGCCTCATTTTTGTTATGTATCTTTTGGCACGTCGCCTCGAAGATGTCATCGCGGAACAGCGTATCGGCGGGAACTGGCTGTATCTTTTCAATAAGAGACCGGCAAATAGCCTGGCTCACAGCAGCCAAGCCTGAAGGGGCCTTTGTCATGTAACTGCCTTTGACCTCGAGCAGGGTCTCATAGCGCTGGTCTCGATATGGCGCGCTCTTCTCTTCCCGCGGCTTCTGATCGGTGGGCGTCGAGGATGTGGCAGAATTCGACCGCTTACGGGAAAGATTGGACGAGGGTTTCTTCCGTGCGAGTAGACGCTCCATAGTGGGGACCGTCGCCGACATCTTTTCCGGCCAGGATTGTTCCTCCGGCCAGCGTCCTTCCTTCGCCCAGAAAGCAATCGGGTCGGCCTGTGTGGCATCGCCAGATATGTTCTCAGCAGTGTGTTGAGGGGATGTCCGTTGTGGGCTAGGAAGCGCTGCTTTGACTGATTGCTTGCGCTTGCGACCTCTGTTTTGGACGGGCATTGGTGGATCCTATGACATGATTTAGTTCGTGACCTATTACAAGGATAGAAGGTATACCTCTTCGGACGACGTGTCGTCAATTGTAGGGGGGCATGTGCGATTGCGTTCGGTGGCTTGGTTGCGGGTGGTTCTTGGAGGCGATCACGCTTTCGAGCTACGCGTGTGCGCAACTGGGTGCCCTGGGGTCGCTTTATGTTCTTTTGTCGCGGCGGAGAACAAGTACCTTGATCTTTTGACGCTGGTGCTGCTGAGCCGTTATCTGGGCTCGAGTGTGGGCTATGGCAATGTGAATGGAGAGGAGGACAAAGGTCCTGGTTATGTGCGGGGGATTGGCGTCTCGAGATGGAGTTGGGGTGAGAAAAATGGGCTGGCTGTGGTCGTCAAATGATTGGACCCACTAACGTTAGCTCCGGACTGCCTCTAGCCAATCATTAGGCGCCTCCTTCATCTCGGGGCACTGCAAGCAACATCAGCTACCCTGCACTCGCAGCCTTATGTAGAATACCGATGAAGCGATGTGCAGATCGAGCTATTTCACCATGCGCCACCTCGCCTTCTGGGAGTCTTGGAAGGTCTACCGAAGCAGTTGCATAGGATAGTGATAGCTGGCAATGAGCATCTCAGCGGGTCATCTGGCGGATAACATCAAGGGCGGCTGGAGTGTGGAGGACCGGCAATGGAGAAGAGGCACCTATCTTTCCTATGGCAAGGCAGAACACCGGGGCAATCAACCATGGGAGGCGTGAAGGCACGCCGAGAATGCGGTCTTAACCTCGCCATCCGGAGGCCCTTGGGGGGGCAGGAGATGCGCTTGCGCACTGTGAGCCGACTATCCATTCACTCATTCTTGTCAAGACGTCGCTCCCAGTGATAAGCTTGTGCTTCCCCACCCCACTCACAATGTCGTCTGTGGGAGAACTTTAGCTGGAGTCCGTCCCGTGACAGGCGTTGTAAGCATCATGTTTGCGCCAACCGTCCTTCTTCTTTAGTTGGGATCTTGCATCAGGATCACCACCCCTATTTCATTGGATTAAAGCCTCCAACTGCCACGCCCCCAACTTACATATAAAACCGAACTTGTAAATTTCAAATTCAAGCAATCCTATCTCACCGAAATGCGGCTATTACACCGCCCATTTCACAAATGCAGAAGGCGGTGGCAATTGCGTTGACCGTATATGCAACTTATTCCTTTTCGTTGACCACTTCGATTATTGTTTGGTCGGAAATGCGGGTGACACTACGCGGCACTGGTAGTTGGCAATTGCTTTCAGCGTCGCCTGGTTCTTGAGCATGAAGAACTCGATTGTCGGTGATGCAGCCATGCCACTGTCCCTTCCGAGCCAAGCAGCAACGATCAAAGAAACCACATCTCCCCCTCAAAGCAAGCACAATGTGGCACTTTAGAACGTCATACCAAAAGCTCTCTACCACCACTAGTCCCGACCATAACAGTGTTATGCCAGAGGACTCAGTCGGAGGTGGACTAAAAGCCAACTGGACGAAAAGGGGAAGCTGTCCAAACGTGACTCTTTGGGTTCTCGTCGCCACCAACATCAGCCTCTGTTTGTTTTACATATTGGCCTTTACGGGGTCGCGGAATCAGGTCTGCGTCGACAGATCAGAGAGCTTGACAGAACAGTATCGCCGCCATGGCCCCAATGACGCCCTCAAGAAGACACCGGTTACCTGTAACTAGTGGGCGCAGACCCTGCCTCAGAAACAATTACATGAGAAAGCCGGTGTTGGAGAACTTCCAGGCATCGAGAAATGACTAAGTCCAGCTGGAGGACAGCCGAACTATGAGGTGGGTGACTTTCTTCCAGAATTCCAACGCCAGCACTCTCTTGCCTCAGGGGCTGCATTTCAAAGCCGACATCACGGGGACTGATGCCACCAAGTGGAGGGTGGTCATGTGGCTCCACAATGGCATAACATATCCCGGAACGGACGAGTTTAGAAAGGCTTGGGAGAGCCCCAAGTTTGAGAAGACCAAGACAAACCTGGACGGGAGCTGGACCACGCTGCAGTCTGAGTTAGCACCCGGGTCGGAAGATTATTCGACCAATGCACCCCCCGGTTGCGGTCCAACCGGGTGGCTCACGGATTAAAGTAGACTGTGAAGAGGGATATGTTTCGTGGATGGGGTTCAGCTTCAACCTCGCATTTTCCCGAGTCCATGGCATCGCCCTGTACCACATCCACGCCGCCCTGTCGAGCTCGATCCACGACCACATCCTCAACTTCAAAGCCGATATCGACCTGCCCTCCTACACCCCACAACTCCATCCACATCCTCAGTACCCTCGCCGCAACCACCACCCCCTATTACCCCTGGTCCCCCACCCCGCTCAACACCATGACCTTCCTCCGCTCCACCATCCCGCGCTCAGCCGCGCTCAACTGGCACCCCAACAGCGCGAGCATGTATACGTCGTCACGGGCGCGCCGAACAATCTGGGCGAAGCGCGCAGGTACCGCATGATGCCCGGGACGGGGGTGGGCACGCCGGCGCATCCGACGGGGCGGGAGGCAGGGTGGGCGGGCCATGATTTTTTTTATTTTTAACGCGGCAGCGGGATACTGAGCCGAGGTCGACGGTGCCGGGGAATGCGTTATGGCTGGAGGAGCCGGGGGTGGATTTTGGGGGGTTTGTGGATGGGGAGGGGGTTGTGGGGGTGGATGTGTGAGTTTTGTTTCTCTCTTTCTGTTTCTGGTGAGGAGAGATGCTAACCTAGTCATGGGGTTTGGTTTAATCTCGGGACGTACCATGTCCCGCATACGGGCGACCTGCCGAATACGCTGATGACAACTAGTGCGTCGTCGGCCATGTTCAGCTCCTCGGATCGAAGGCCTTACTTCAAGAGAAAGTAATCAATGATGCCTTGTTTCCCTACTATAACGTCTTCGGGTGTTTCTTGATCCATTCTTACATACTAGGGATGCCTTTTTTAGATCTGAAAAGGCCTTCGATATACCAAAGATGCGTTTCTCGATGCTAGAGAGGCCTCTTCCAGTCTTCAGCATCTCTCTTTCGAATGTAACGCGTAAACAAACAAACCAGGGTTAGAGTATCTAATAATTCATTATTGATGATTCCCACCTAACACATCTACTAATGATTTGAACACCATCAATTCATAAGCTTGGTTGACTAGGGTAGGTAGACTATATCCCACGCCCGTTTTTAGTACTGAACTAGTGCAGAAAAACCAGCAAACAAACAGAAAAACAGGGGCACACTCTAGATGTTGGAGTGCGCAGACCTCCGATCGGAGGGAAGGATGAGGTAACCGAGTAATTAGAGAACAAATCGGGTAGCAAATCGAGTAACAAACCGAGTAACAAATAAACAGAGAACTCAATCACAATCACGGCTTTCGTGGTTCCTTTTCGTGGAACAAAGTCGCATGCCTCCATTAACTATCTTTGATCGGGGGACCCCCCTTAATATGGGGGCCTTCCACGTGAGAAACCTAGCGAGCAGTGAGAAGAAAAAGGAAAAGCGAAAAAGAAACAGGGGTCGAGCCACTTCATGAAGACATGCCCCAAGTTAGCACCTTACAGAAGAATCTGAGGACAGTTGAAAAACAATCTAGTATATACGCCTTGCCTGGCTTACGAAATATACCCCGGCAGTCGGCTGCCCCGCAGCTCACCCTTGGGGATTTGCACGTCGTTCTTGTCAAAGTCGTGTAGGGTCAGCCAGCACAACATGCGGGAAATGAGCACACATCAGACAGATGCTGCCTCTGCTCTGCGATTAAAAGAATACTCCTTCCCCTTGGTACCTAGGGTTCTGCCACTCCTTGCATAAGTCCATGGTGTCGTTAGCCGTGCCCCTCTCAACCAATTCGCGCACCTCGTCAAAGTAGAGCTTAATAAATCCCTTCGCCTGGCCCTCAAGGCTACTAGCTGTATTGAAACTTTTGACTAACTGAGCATGAAACCCGCTCATCTCATATTCCTCGAAGCCGCCACTGAGTCCCTTCGACACTATGTTAAAGTGATTGCTAATGGCCCTCCCGACGAGGGCCCAATCTTGGCCCTGGAGGAAGCCATCACATTCAGCAATAGCGTCGCCCAGAGTGTCGAGGAGTTCCGTATCATAACTTGCCCCAGGCCCCTCTCCCCCACCTGGAGCTGGCTGGCTATTGTCGCCGCTCAAGTGTTGGGCCTTGAGCAACTGGTTCTCTTCGTCCCTCCCCCTCCTGGGGTCCTTGTGGTACCTCAGTTTGGACGGAACGCGTGAAATGAACGGAAGGGACAGGAAGTCTCACCACCACCCTGCGCGCCTAATCGTTGTCACCCGAATCACCCTATTGTCCGAGATTTTTAGCGCCCCTCCTTCTCCTGTTTTCGTTTTCGAGCTGTTACGTCTTGGCTACGATGGTTGCGTGCTCCTCGGCGGCCCGGCGGGCATCGATTGCCCCGTTCTCCTGCTTTTAAGGGCTTCAACACTCATAGTATTTCTCAAGCTCCGACTACAGCCCATCATGTCGTGTCGTAACAGACACTGGTGCCACTTGATGATAAAAATCGCCGGTGTGGAAGAAAGTTCTGTCCCAATGGTACGGCGTAGGGTTTGGCAACAGCCGAAAATGCGTTTTCTGGACATGGGCGGACTTGCAGAGCATACCAACAAGCTCAAGACGACTGCGTAGTATCACGTTAGCTGGGAAGGTTAGGGGGGTTGTGGGAGGTTGAGGACGATGGCAGTTCACTCACTGGGGAAGACATGGCTGTGCCTGGCGTCATTTTTGAGAAAGTGCTCAGCTATGGTGGTATCACAGCCGACTAGCCTCATGGTCTCTGCGATCTCATTCATGCCCTCTAGCTACAACATGCCGAGTCCTCTCGGGTCCTCTTTCAAAATGCTTGGCCCCTAAGTCGTCGAACCTGATGGCAAGCGTGAGCTGGGCTGGAAGAAAGTTGGCACGGCTCTGAAGGGATCACCCTGTCTCGGCCGGGGCGTAAATCACCGTAAAGAGCCACGGTGAAGACTAGGCCAACATAGGGGACGTTGATACCGGTGATGAGCACTCCGTTTCCATCGGCAACATAACGATCCTTTCTCCTATCGAACTTGTTCTTGGGACCTCCAGAGTGAGAATTTTTGGGAAACCTAGCTCTTCGCAAGACGGATGAAGGCTGAATTCCAGACTCTTGGATTGACTTGGGAGTACCATCAAGGACGAATTCGAGCCTTTCTGACTCGGAGAGGTGGGTGGTATCGCGAGGGGTGACTACAATCACTGGGCTGCTAAAGACCACTTCGAAGCGCAGCTCCCACAGGTGAAACACCAACTTTATATAGCGAGCCCAAGCGCCGATGACTCTCGCGCCACAACTGGAACAGCCCACCGCTGTGGATAGATATTGTTGCAGGACCTGCGTTGCCGTGCCGGCAAGCGCGACAACAGATATCACGAGGGCAGCAACTGCCACAGCCAAACTGGGCAAAGAAAACTGGGAGTCGCTGCTCCCACTGTTGTCGCTCATGTTGGACGGCGCTGGGTTGGGCTCGAGCCTAGGTAGGTAGGTGGGGAGTTGGCGGTGGTGCGTTAAGTTGCGGGTCCTGGAGGCTATGGCAAGAAGGGAAAAGCACCAGCTTTGGCAGGTATCGACAGGAAGACGGGTTCTTTGAGTTGTTTCTATCCGGCTGGGATTGGGTTCGGCCTTGCACGGCCAATTTAGTCGCTTGTGATAAGGTAGGTCTGCTCTGCAGCCTCCACACTTGTGAGACACATTGAAGCCGGGGTCCTGAGTGGTTTATTCTCGCCAACCCCCATTCCACATGGCGCCTCCGGCTTGTCTGGGATTTGTGGCAGCGCGCAGACCGCCGCCACGTAGAGCGCCGGTGGACAAAGGGGATGAATCAACATTGGACTTAAACCGGAGCAAAATGCCCATCCGGGACTACCCGGCTGCCCGTATCACCACGTGCTTCGGCATGCTATACTTTGGGACCCTTGATGAAGAGTTGGGCCCTGTGTCGTCGCTGCATGAGTTGAGGGCGTATGTCGACGGAATGATGTTTGGGGAGGTAATTACTGGACTCGTCAGCGGTTAACGATGGAAATCGTTCATTATTTGTACCGCGAGGTGAAGCTAGAAGCCGGAAGAAGGAGAGTGGACTAGGTACCGGTACGGGTCGTTGAGGCATGCTAGGAAAGAAGTGAGAAACGAAACCAATACCTAGCCAGGGTATGTAACCAAACAGGATACCTTGCCTAACATGTTCGAGCAATGATACTTCATTCGGAAGGGCTACCCCAGCTGCCGCAACCCTCCGGGTCGCAAATGGACAGACTGCGCCGCAATTCACGCAGCAGGACGACTCGCTACCAGCCACGACGATCACATCTCCCCCTAAAAAACCAACGACGTTGTTTATCAAGCGGGCCTTTAATAACCCGCAATCACAACATCAATCTCAGGCCGGGTGCGGATCCCGGCGCGAAGCTCCAAAACCGGGGACGGGATCGACACGGGCTCTGCCAGTCGACCCCTCGGCTGCATCGTCGCACCACTCCTGTCAAGGTTAAAGATAACGAACGCGGGATGTCCTCCTGCGAGCCGCGTCGGCGAGCCGCCCGCGTGAACCCTGCGACCCATCGCCAATGGTAACAGCCTCGATTCGCCGGAACCCGAGCTGCTGGTTCAGACCGTACTTCTGACACCCGCATGCGACATCCGTGCCCCTCTCGGGGGACTAGACCACCTTGGTCTCTTTTGCTATTTTCGTAATGCTTAGGTGATGGTTCGAAATCTACCAGCCGTGGTCCTGGTCTCCACCGATCGGCGATGCAACTCCACGGGCCATGGATGCCGCGGTACTCTTTATCTGGACGCCATCCCGTTTTCGAGTTCCTCTGGGGTGCGAGAGGAGTTCTTTCTTTAATCATCCATACTTTTCTCCTGTTGGCCCCTGTCCAGCAGGATCCTTGTCGCTAGCATGCCAAACATCCCGATACTAGGGTCTGATCCAGAGATAGCCGACGATGAGTTTGTCAAGGCCGATCTTTTGATTGTGGGCGCTGGGCCTGCTGGTGCAGGGCTGGCTTGCTTCCTCGCCGCACATGGTATGTTTATGTAGACCGCGAACGGACTTCAACTGCTAGGAATCTCGATTTGTAACATGGCCAACAGGGAGAACTGGCATCATCATTGCCTCCGCCCCGGGTACAGCAGGGACGCCACGGGCGCACATCACCAGCATGGCTGGTCTCGGTACGGCACGACCTACCTTTACTCTATCTTGGAGCGAAATTGACTCGATCCCCCATAGAGTGCCTTCGAGACATTGGCCTCGAGCAAGAGTGCCTCAACGCAGCAACGCCCAGCAAGAACATGGAGCACACGAGGTGGTGCCGCACCATGGCCGGCGAGGAATATGCGCGGCTGTACTCATGGGGCCACGATCCCAAATTCATGGTACTCTCATACCCCGTTTCTAACCCCCGTCCTCTCCCCACCACGTCGACTGACACGAGACACAGGGGGCGTACGAATCCGCGAGCCCATGTAACCATGTGGACCTTCCGCAAACCCTCCTTGAGCCGATTCTCACGCGGCGAGCCGTCCACAGCGGGTGGAAGCTGCGGTTCAACACCAAATTTGTCAGCCTGACGCGCCCGGCACCTGACGTAGTGATCGCGACGGTGTACGACACATTGCTCAACAAAATGTATCGCATCCAGTCGCGCTTCCTGTTCGGGTGTGACGGCGCGCGTAGCCAGGTGGTGCGCGAACTAGCTATCCCGCTTGCCAAGAAGCCCGGCCAAGGGCTCGCGCTTAACGTGCTCGTGCGCGCCGACATGTCGCACCTGTTGGCGAACCGCACGGGCAACCTACACTGGGTTGTGCGCCCTGAGGAGGTTGATGGGCCGCCGTGGGCGTGGGCCGTCGTCGTGCGCATGGTGCGGCCGTGGACGGAGTGGATGTTTATCTACCTGCCGGCGCCGGGCGCAGATCTCACAGCGGAGGCGATGAATGCGACCGAGGAAGAATATGTGGCGCAGGTCAAGAGAGCGATTGGCGACGATTCAGTCAATGTGGAACTGCTGGATGTTAGTAAGTGGTGGATCAATGAAGTTGTCGCCGAGTATTATTCGGATGGCAATGTGTATGTCTGTCCCAACTCTTCGCGATGTCGCCTGGTATTAACACGACGCAGGTACTGCTTCGGCGATTCCACCCACCGCCACCCCCCGTTCAACGGATTAGGGTCCAACACATGCATTCAAGACGCGTTCAACCTCGCGTGGAAGGTGGACTATGTGATGTCGGGCAAGGCCGGCCCGCAGCTGCTCGACTCGTTCAGCAAAGAACGACAGCCGGTAGGTGTCGACGTCATCACGCGCGCAAACCAAGGGTTGCGCGACCACATCCCCTGGCAGCAACTGCTAGGAATGCTGGAGCCCGACGTGGTGAAACGCAGGGAGATTCTGGCTGAACTGGACGATCCCGGCGACAAGGGGCGCAAGCGGCGACAGGACTTCCAAACGGCTATCCAGAACACCGAGACCGAGTTCCACGGCCTCGGCATCGAGATGAACCAGCGCTACGTCTCGAACGCCGTGTTGCAGGCCGACCAGGGCCCTGCGCCGCCGCCGCCCGAGGATACGGTCAGGACACACCAGGTCTCGACATACCCCGGTCGGCGGCTGCCACACGCTTGGCTCAACACCAGAGTGCCAGGGAAGCGACTGTCGACGATTGATCTGGTCGGGAAAGGGAAATTCTGTCTTCTCACCGGGCCGGGCGGACAGGCGTGGAAGGATGCGGCGGAGACGGTATCGCAGACACTGGCGGTGAAGATTGCGACTTTTTCGATTGGGTGGAAGCAGGATTATGAAGATGTCTATTTCGAATGGGCGAAGCTGCGCGAAGTCGAGGAAGACGGGTGCTTGTTGGTGCGTCCGGACCGCTTCGTCGCGTGGCGGTCCGTCGGATTGATTGCGGGCCCAGCGCAACGACTGGAGGAGGTGATGCACAGCATCCTGTCGCTGTGACACCGAGGCCTGCCTACGATGAGCTGTCGGCGATAGAAAAGGCGGTGCCGGACGTCGGATATAGATAGGTAGATGCACTATTATGGAGCGGAATTAGCACCGACCATTGTTGGTGTTTGCGACGGAGCAAAAGCAGCGAAAAGCAGCAAAAGCGCCAAGGATCAAAAGTCGATGTCGCCTGGCGATCGTGGATTAGCTTTTCGATCGGGGCGCCTGCCTTTTGCCTGGCTTTGCCTGTCCGTCTTTGACCTGCTCTTTCCTCATTCCCATGGCTAGCAATAACGTGAAACACGCAGTCGTAGGGCACCAATGTAAAGACGCCAATGCACAAAACGGTGATGCAGTGGCCGGTGCAGTGCCAGACGTGGCCTCGCATTGCCGCCCGCACCCACCAGTTTCCGTGGATCGCATTGGGGCAAGAGGAAATATTCCCCAAATTACCCCAACTATAGGGGGCAAACGAGGCCAAACAGGGCAAAGGCGGCAGCCAGCTCAGATGACTGTCCCCGCACCGCCAATCCCTCTGACTCCTGTCTGATTCCCACTGCGTCATGACGTCGACGACCGCCCGTGCCATCAGCCTCATTCGCCAGACATCGGACGACGTCAGAAACAACAGACACGGCATTTCTGGGACTAGCGAGGGCGGGAGAGTCCTGGATGCGGATTGGGCATTGGCGGCGTTGCATGCCGTCAGTGGCTCTGCCGGACCCCAGCCGACCCCGGCCCAGTGCTTCCCAGGACTTAGAGGGGTCTGCCATGAGTGGCCGGCGCAAGGCATCGCCCCATCACGCGCCAGCGGCCCGGTTGCGAGTTGGGGGTCGCGAACACTGCATCGGCGTCTTTGACGACCAATTTGGCCCCTTTGCAGGTTTTCTGCCCTGTTCGATGCCAATGACAGCCCGCGCACCGGGCAAGACGGCATGGATCGCAGGGCGCCCTATAAAGCCCAGTCCGCCTATATAGTCCTCCCACTTCAAAATTCAACGTCCTAGTCTTCTCTGCAGATCACATCAAGCAGCTTTCAGCTCCTATCACCTCGACCATCACCAATACAGATCCGACACTCCTCAAGCTTCCGCAATGGCCCACGGCACCACCCGCGCCCGCACCGGGCTTTCGCCCTTCCTCATGGCGAGCAACGCTTTGATCTGGATCTCGGCTGTTATCGTCATGGGCATCCTGTCGTACCTCATCTCGCTTAGCGGCGAGGCTGGCAGCCGGGTCATCTACATGGAAGTTATCGTAGGTCCTTCATCTTCCCTCCGGGTGTCGCCGACTGCTAACCACGCCCGGAAATCCAGTCGGTCCTGACCGTCGCCTTCTTCCTCATCGCCTTCTTCCTTGGCTCCTACCCCGGCTACATCCTGCTCTTCAACCTCATCTTCTCGTACCTGTGGCTAGTCGCAGTCGTCTTTACCGCCGAGGGGTATACATACAGCAACAGTGCGCTGCTGCACACTGTCGAGGCGTTTAGCTTCATTGCCTTGTGAGTGCACCGATGCCGAAGGGTAGTTGGATATGGCAACTAACGTCACGCAGCTTCTTCCTGCTCTTCAATGTCCTCTACGACTGGCACCTCGGCTACCGTGGCCGCTGGCGGACGTCGACTGTTGTCTAAGTGATTGGACAATTGTCATCGACGAGCATTTCATGAGAGGGGTTGAAGGGTATGTGTTGTGGCGTTGTGGCGAATGCGGCGATGTGTTAATGATACCTAGTGTGCTGCAGTGGGGTGAAATTGATGTGAAGAAGAATGGACGACAATGGACAACGAATTTGCTACAGTTATGGCTGACGATAATGGTGGAACTCGACATGATGGATGATGGGAGCTAGCTCCGGTTTAATTACATCATAGCGATGCACGTACTGTTTTAAAAATCATGGATACCTCCTTAATTCGAATACCCCATTTACCTCATCTTTTACCTTAAAACATATGATACGTGTGCCAATATGCACCACGGATCTGCGACATCTAGTATGGATCATTGGGCGGAGCACGTGGGTTGCCGGCGGAAACCGGAAGACATGCCAGCACTGAAGTCTAGTCAAAGATGAAACATTTAAATTTCGTCACAAACGAAGGGTGAGTCTTTTGTGTGGGTTGGGCTTTGTCTGCATTTTGTTTTTTGCGGTAGTTGGAAGCAGTGGGCGAACGTTGAACATTTCCATTGTTGTGTCGGCAGCCACGCCGTTTTCCTGTTGGTTGTCACCTCCCACAAACCCACCTCAAGTGAGGAATCAGTCAGGTCACAGGTGGCTTCGGTCGGCTGCAGCACCCGCAGCATCTTGAGCTAGGCTTGCTTTCTGTGAGTAGTGCAAGCTTGATTGGTCCCTCTCAGATAGCAAACCGCCCACCAGGGCTTTTCCATCAATTTATTCGACTCATCCCTGCGTCGCCCCTCACCGACTCCCAACGCGCGCCAAGCTCATCACGACTCTAAACAATTCCAACCACATCATGGCCGAACCAAAAAGATGCCGTGCTACCAGCACAACCCCCGCGGCAGACTTGCCTGAAGCGAAGAGACAAAAAACAGACAGCGCTGGACATGGCGCATCACGGGCACCCACGGCCGACCTGGATGGAGCCCTTCGCACACCAGACTCGGACGGGCCAAAGTCGGGCCAAATCGCCGATGGCGATGCCGTCAGCCCGACCACCAACCCTACTGCCAACCCCGCTGAATCCAGCCGACAAGATACAGCCTCAAGTCGTAGGCGAGTTCGACTCAGGCGCGATGCTACGACCTTAAGTTCCAAGACACCCTCGACGACAAGCCCTCCGAGTTTGCGAAAAGCGAGGGCCAAGCTGCTAACACCGGCATCCCAGCCCTCAGAAGATCCAGATCCGGCACCAACAAATCACGCTGCAACCCAACCCATCTTTGAGGTCACGAGTGTCGAGGGGAAAGGTCGGGGACTGATTGCGCGCACAGCAATTCGCAAAGGGCAATTCGTAATTGAAGAGAAACCACTGCTTCAATTCTCCCTCGACAAGCAACTCCCGGACGTGCAAGAAGAGATCGAGAAAACTATCGATGCCATGCCAGATGCCACCAAGGAAGAGTGGCAGAGTCTGATTTTGCGCGACAAAGGCCCTGATATCGAACATTCCCTGGCGACCATGGCAAAGGCGCTTGCGCTGCCATCAGCTCACGGCAGCGGCGCTGTTTTCAGCACCATAAGCCTGGTAAACCACCACTGCTCTCCAAATGCTCACTACAACTGGGACGGCAGGAAAGGGGTTGGCACGGTGTATTCGGGGCACGATATCGAGGCTGGCGAGGAAATTACTGTTGCTTATATCGACTACCGCGAGCCATTCCACAGACGACGGCGCACACTCAAGAGAAGGTTTGACTTTGAATGTCGCTGCGATACCTGCCACTTGGTCGGATCTGAGAGGGGCGAACTCAGCGACGGTCGCCGTACACTGATCCAACGCCTCACTGCAGGAGTGCGCAACGAGCAGCGCATCAAGGAGATGCCCGGACAGTGCCTCGAGGAGTGTCATGATCTTATGGAGATTATTAAGCAGGAATTCTGGAAACCAGCGTGGATCTTGCTTGCGGAGACATGCTGGGACGCCTTGCGAGTTGTTGCTGCGCACTCTGACAAGGACAGAGCAGCTGGGTTTGTCAAACGGGCCCATAGAACGTTTGCCAAGTGCGAGGGTTTGCACACCGAGCGTGTAACCGAGCTGGAGACCATGATGGAAGACGTGACATACCACAAGTTGTGGGGAGCCTGCTGCGACATGAAATGCAGCTATCGGGACAGGTTTGGCGCGAGGCCGCCGGCCGTGAGGGAAACAGTCCCTTGGGAGGGGCTCTCTAAAAAGGAAAGGAAGGAACGGAGGGAGAGGGAGAACCAGCTGGAGGAGTTGTGGCTTTGGGGTTTCGAGAAATCTGCCAGCTCAACATAGGTCTGACTGATGAGAGCCTACGTTACCTTGATTGCGCCCTTGAGACTCTCTACGAGTTGCCCATGCGGAATACACCCAGTTCCACGTCATGGTAGTTGGACGAAAGTGTTGCAACTGACCTGGTCTGGGGTCACGAAGAGGACGCAGTGTGTCGAAGGGGGGTGTCGTGGTGGAGGCAGATGGCAGCCTCAGAAGTGACGACCTGTATGTGTAGCAGTAGTATTCCATTGCTTAACATGATAAAACACCGCCATCCAAGAACATGAAACACGCTCTTGCAGTTTTCAAGCGGTTTGCAGCCAGAGTCAGTCCCGAACAGCCCGAGCCCCCAACCCCCAAACGACTCCCCATTCACCAGCGTCGCTCCTTCCTCACCACTCCCAAATCTTGCAGAAAGGGAGAAAAGAGAACCGACTGGCTGAGCCGTCCTCATTGTGGTGAAGATCTTGTATGTCCCAAGATCGGGGACAGTTTCATTATTCCCGCTGCTGAGGTCCCTGTTTCCCAGGCGCGAGCCAAACGCAATCCCCTTCATCCATCATAGGCCACGCGACCGTCATCTTGCGTGCCACGTAACTTCCCTTACCTTCCAAGTGTCGTTCTTGCCCTTCATCGGGCATCCCCGCTTGAGTAGCCTGGAGATTGCCCATATCGACTAACCTTCACGCGCACGATTCTATAGAAACCCTCCCAGGCTTCTCTTTTCCGTGCGCCATCTCTCTGGAAAGTCCGGCTCTTCCTTATTCTCTTCGTCACCTCGTCCTCTTCGCCCGCCGCGAACCTCTCACCCATCGCAGAATCTCGATAAATACCCTGTCATATCTCTCTCTTTTCATCATGCTCCCTGGAGAAGCCAGATTCGGCGCCACTAGCTCCGTGGCTGCCGCCAACAGCTTTACGGTCAATGTTCGCGATTACGACCAGCGTCGCACCATCAAGGTTGTCATCACCCTGCCGCAAGACAGCAAAGACACACCCAGCACCCAAGACACCCAAGTCCACCGTGGCGACAGCGTCAATCAAGCCGCCAAAGAGAACGGGGCCGGTAGCGATCCCCCCGAATCCCTATCCAAGCTGGCCATCAACGGCACCGAGGCCGACCGCAAGTTTTCCGAGTCCATGTCAGAGCTGGCCATCAACGCTCTAACTGGCCACATCGACAACGCTCCCCCAAACACAGTCGCTGTCTTTATCAGCAAGGCGGGCGAGCTGCTCTCAAGCACCAGCGACCCCAAGCATGCCCCGATCGAGCCCTGCGAATACATCCCACTGGGCAAGTTCAGCTCACCGGCCAAGATTGAAACCATATTCCGCCACGAACTCACCGAGCTGGCTCGCTTCAAGAATGGTGTGGACAAGTGCAAGCATGCGTCAGCCACTTCGCCCACGGGAACCGAGGAGGTGGTATTCAAATACTACTACCATGGCGCTACGGTCAAGGAGTTTTGGAATGAGACCAACATCCTGCTCAAGCTTCCTCGAGATCTGCCTGGCATCCTACACATTGATCGTTTGGTGGTGGAGCAGACGGACGACGGCCTAGGTGTTGTCGGCTTTACAACCCCCTTCATCCCCGGAGGCGACTTCAGCCGCAACAAGACGCGGGTTTTCAAGCTCAAGTGGATCAAGCAGCTGTGCAACGTCATCGATAACCTCAACATGCGCTTCAACATTTCGCACCGCGACGTTGTCCCCCGAAACCTCTTGCTTGATGAGGCCACGGACAACATCCTTCTGTGCGACTTCCATCTTGCTGAGAAGGTCAAAAACGTGTTTGAACAAGGCAACTCTCGCCGCGACGATGTGAAGGGGGTTGTGCTCACCATGCACGAAATCATTACACGCGACCCTCGGTACTGGCATGGCTCCCTCGGCAGACAGGAGGAGATCGATCTCGCCGGTGGTGGCTGGCAGACGTGGGTCAAACACCCCGAGGTCCAGCTCGAACCTGGCCTGACAGTCAAAGACTACCACGACGAAGTGGTTGACTGGGCGTTGAGGCGGCGAGTGGGTCCCTTGGCCAACACATTCTTCACTGGCGATTTCAAGTTTTTGTCGCAGTCCTCAGAGCGGCTTGAGTGGGAGCAGTGCTCTGGGCAGATGGACGGGGCCGCCAACGGGAGCAGCTCCAGCTGCCATACTTGGTTTGTTGATTGGGCACGTCCGGCATCTTGTAAAATTGATAGCAAGCGTGCTCTACTTGCCACAGGCAGGTATGCTAACCCGCCCAAGCCCAAGGAGACCAACGGAGGGGGTGTTTCTGAGGTCAACGGCGTCAACAAGACCAACGGAACCAATGGATGCAACGGGACCAATGGGGCCAATGGGACCAACGGAGCCAACGCCGACGGCGCTGGAGACACCGACACCAGTACCGACACCGATGGGGCTGACACCGATGGCACCGGCACCAGTAATTCCAACAATGGCGAGATACCAGTCAATGGAAATGGAAATGCCTGAGGAACAATACATTGAACTCGGTCTCGTGGGCTGCTTTCTTTTCGTTTGGGCACAGAGTTTCTCGATGGGTTTTGCAGCTAGATGCTGCAGGTTGTTTTCGGCGAGAGCAGTCCAGGACGAGCCGAGAGGGGATATGCAAGGGACAGATAGCTCAGGTAGTTCGCATTCAGAGAAGGCTGCCGATCCCCCAGCTAGACAATTTACAGTGGACTCACGGGCATCATGCCCCGAGCGCGAGAACACACCACTGGCAACCCGTCTCCATGCTTTTTGGTTGCTCCTTGTGTTTCCTTGTTGCCTTGCTGCCTTGAATCAAAGCATGTGAGGGCCAGTTGCCAAGGTTGGACACAGTCGCGGCAGCCCAGCCTCCCTCACAGATTTGTTGGCCGTGTTTCTTACCAATACCCCTCGTTGCACACCTCCGCCCGGTGACATTCCCAGGTTTGACATGACGTCTCCTCACGGGAGCCACGTTCATACGGCGTCGAGCAATACGAAAATAAATACAGCCCATCGACTGCTGTACGCCCAGACGTCCGGAGCCGCTCGTCAGACCGCCGTGTTACGACTCCAAAGCTCCCTGGCGTCGCGCGGATTATTCGTCATGACTTGGGGACCAACTATTGTCTCTGTTCCGGAGTGCTGTTGCCTTTGTCTGTTAGCCGCTTTTCCCCTCTGTTCGGGTTGGTTAGTTTCAAGGGGGAGTCTGGGATGATGGTGGCGATGTTAGTGTCTTGAGATAGAGTTAGAGAGGCAGGAGCAGATCTGCATCTCAAAGACCCGACTTGCCGAGCCATGTCCCAACTTCTTTAAACACTAGTAACCACGTCCCTCATCGCCATCATCTCATCAGCATCATTCCACCAGCATCAATCACCATGCTCCCCCTCCTCCTCATCTCCCTCCTGCCCACCACCATGTCGCAAATAATCCAACCCCTGTCCCCTCCCTCCCTAATCCACCCCTCCGGCGTCTACATCCGTGCCACCCCGCTCTCCCCCTCTTCCATCCTGGCCGCCTACGCCGCCCCCCTCGACACCCACCAAGCCCTGCTCACCTCCCTCAGCACCGACAACGGCACCACCTGGTCGCCGCTCGGCGAGGTCTGGCGCGCCGCCGCCGCAACGCACGACATCGACAACGCCTCTCCCCTCCAACTCCCCTCGGGCCGGATCCTCTTCGCCTTCCGCAACCACGACCGCGCGCCGGGGGGTGCCGGGTATTCGTGGTACCGGATCACGGTGTGTTTCTCGGATGATGGTGGGAGGCGGTGGGGGTTCCTCGGGCATGTGGTGGAGCACAGGGCGCAGGGGTTGAATGGAGTGTGGGAGCCGTTTCTGAGGCTGGGGAGGAGGGGTGAGGTGCAGGTTTACTACTCGAGTGAGACGGGGAGTCGCGGGCAGGAGAATTTGATGGTTTTTTCAGAGGATGGAGGGGGCAGGTGGAGTGCGCCGATTGTGGTGTCAAGGCGGGAGGGGGCGAGGGATGGGATGGTTGGGGTTGCGGAGGATGGGAGAGGGGGGTTGATGTGAGTTTCTTTTTCTTTTTTTCTTTTTTTTTGGTTTTGTGGGTGGTGGTGGTGCTAATTTAAGGTAGTTGTGTGTTTGAGACGACCGAGGATGGCGTCTTCTCCGTCAACCGGGCTGTCTCGCCAGACGATGGGTACACCTGGGGCGAGCGCGCCCGTGTTTATACGGCGGCGGGGGGCAAAAATGCCGGGGCGCCGCAGGTGTACAAGGTCGGCGGGACGCTTGTCACCAGCTTCATGACCAACGAGGGCGTGGGCACACCGCAGCTTGATGGCGGGCAGATGAAGGTCGTCACCAGTGTCAATGGGGGACAGACCTGGAGCAGCGGCGGCGCCGGGAGTGCTGTCGCAGCCACAGTCGCGGCGGATGTCGGCGCGCATTGGCCGGGCTTGTATGCCATTGACCAGAGTCACTTTCTGGCATTGTACTCGATGGATGGGATCGGTGCTGTTTCTCAGCTATATCGTGCTGGGTGATGGCTGAAAACCCAGAGTTAAAAAAAAGATTTTAGAGTTGGGAAGAACCCTAGACCCCGAGATGAACCCTTGATAACCAGCTACACTGATCCTGAGGGTGGAAACTAGGAGGAGCAAAGGTGAGAACCCGGCTTCGACTACAACTAGAAGGCCCCAAGGAGGAGCCAGGCATTGACCCGGCATCGACTCAACCGAAGGTTGAGCAAAGGTCCGAGTTGCTATTGTCCTAAAGTGTAGACCCCTTCCCGTAAAATATGGCAAGTCTTGGATTTGAACCAAGAGCTTAGCCAGGTACCTCTTCCTGAGGACTGAACGCCGGGCGCACCTGGGTTGTAGTACCACTATACTACATGCCATATTCTAACTCGTTGAAAAGTGGGGCAGCCATTGATGTTATACCCCAGACAGTTATTCACAGCAGCCCCACATCTGTATTCGTAACAAGGCACCGTAGCGATCGTTATTTCCACTGTACATAACCCTGCAAAACAATGACAATAACCCTGAGCCTGGCAGATTGATTTGGAGCCCTGTTGGCTCGGCCTGGCTACGGGGTGCTGCTCTCCATTCTCGTTACCGAGGATGTTGAGGATTCTCCTCCCGTAGCCGCGTCTCTTCTCTTCGAGGAGGATGCGCACCGGTCGGACCCCGACTCGGCGTGTAGGACCGGGGTGGGTGTCGTGCACCAGACCGGGAGGGCCGCTCTCAGGGTCCCTCGGAGGACCTTGTCAAGCCGTTCTTCCCCTCCAGCCTGACCGAAGCCCTCTGGCCCAGACCACCACGCCTCCGACCCGTACAGCATCCTTGGGAGGATGACCGCGTTGACTGCCCTGACTGCCAGATCCGGTGGGAGGCCCTTGGCGCAGCCTCCGATCCTTCGCAGCAGGCCTACCGCCCTGGCCCCCTTCCTGGCCATAGCCTTCAGTGAGTCGTGAAGGTGAGCTTGTGGTCGAGGTAGACCCCCAACCATTTAAGCTGCGGGTTATACGGCGCGTGTACTCTCCCTGCTACCAGGTCTGGGCTGGCTGCCGGCGGTTCCCTGCCGGTGAAGACGGCGTACTCGTACTTGGCCTTGTCGAAGGGGACGTAGTTTTCCCTTCCCCAGGCCTCCAGGGCCCTTAGCGAAGGCTGAGGGGACCTTCTCCTCCCTGCCTTCCGCAACCACACGGTCCCACCAGGCCTCCTTGATCATGGCCGTGGTGACGTCGTCTTCTCCTGGGGCCGTGGTCCTGACCTTCGGCCCGACAAAGGCTTCGGTGACCTCTGCCGATCCCTTCCCATCAGCCGGGAGGGCTCTAGAGTTGAGTGGGCATTTGAACATTCTCTTCCTGTCTCTCCCTGGCATATAGGAGCCTGCTGCCTATATAGTGATGGTCTTATAGTCTAACCTAGAATATAGTGTCTTATCTACTTTGGCCCTTATCCCTATAGCATTGCTGAAGAATATTGCTGAAGAATAGGTCAAGGGTGCCCCTGTGGTTATATGTGGGCTGGTTCTTAATAAGGGTAGCCATGCTGCTCTTGGCTACCCGAGAGGCGACTGCCCTTATATTGGGGCCCCCTTTTCCCTCTTTAGACTTGGTCAAGCTTTTATGGTTTAGGTTAAAGTCTCTGTTACAACCTGTGCACTAGGTACCTAAGTACTTCGTGTTGAATGACATATCGTAGAGCAGGACGCTCTAGGGTTGGGGTTGTCGGGAAGATTGATCTTTAAAGGCAACTATCTCAGAAAGGGGGTATCACACTCTGTCAAACAGATTGCTGTCACCAAGGACTTTATGGGACACAATAGAATGTAATTGCTTGCGTAAGGAACAGGAATCCTCACGCTCCATGGTGCGGTGCATGATGGTTACTTATACTAACTAGCAATGTAACTTGTACTTATATCCTTGGTGAGTGAGTCGCTGCTCTGTGTGCTCTGTGTGCTCTGTGTGCTCTGTGACAGAGCAGACAGAGCACCCTATCATCACATGACAAGTCACGTGACACCACTTCGCAGAGTGGGACGTTACAGTCTCCCCCGATGATTGCCTTGTTGTCCTTGATCTCCAGAACTCTGGGTACCGTCTCCTTCCTATCTCAGTTATAGACCCTATACATAGAGGTCCCCTCTTGGGTAACACCTACTACCCTATCTATCGCGTCTGGTAGCTGGACCTATCCCCTCCAGCCTTTCTCTTGCCCTTCTTCCTTTCCAAAGGGCCTGCCATTGCTTCCCGCCGGGGTAGCGGGGTGCATAGGCGGCGGGGTAGGTGGGAGCCTTGGCGGCAGGGGCGGCTGCCTCTGCCCTCCGTTTCTTCCAGCCTTCGGCCGCTGCCTCTGCCCTCTTTCTGGCGACCTCCTCGGCCTCCATGAAGACACTCCCCCAGGGGTGTCATACTGGGTTGAGGGCCTTGGTGTCCTCGGTGCCTCTAGGGTTGGCGTGGCCTTAGCCTGGCCCCTGCAAGCTTGGCGTTCCGGGCCTTGACCCCGGCCGCCCTTGTCGCGTTGACCACCTCTGGTGGCATGAAGGTGAGCTTGCCCTTATTGTTTTGGGGCTTGAGCAGGCATGCGCTTAGGTTATCAGGCCTGTGTGGGTGCAGGCAGTTGGGGCATTGATCTCCATACCATTAAGAGGAATCCATATGGAGGATCCATCTTTCAGCATCGACCCCTATCTATCTTTCCTCAGAAACATGATCTCTTAATGGGAGGAATGCATTCGTGGCATTGATGCATATATCGGGAGGATTGTGCTCATCACCATGATCTCCCAGTCGGAGAGGAATGGATACCCTGGGCCAAAGGACGTCGCCTTAGAAGGCGCACTTCATTGGCTCGCTTTGTTTTTGTGGGGCCATCTAGCTTTCGCCGTAGATAGAGGCCTGTGATTGGCCATATCGTAGATAGCAGATCATCAATGAAGCTATCACTGTCAGTGACGTCAGTCACTTGCATGCAGGAGGTAGCTTGAACCGCGCTGGTGGGCCAGTTTGGCGACTCGACAGCGGGTTACGTCGTCGAGTCGTCATTTCGCCCAAATCAATGGAGCGCTGCGCGATGCGGCGTCCCATGTTTCGCCAGTGATAAATACCAGCCTGCAACATCCTATCCACTGCCTCACGACACCTTTCTAACAATCAACTGACCGAAAACACACCTTTTATAACAATGGCAACCTCACAAGCAGCCTATGCCGTCGAGAAGGCCATTGGCCACGGCGATGAGTTTCTCCAACAAGATGTGTCCGATTATAAAGGCGAGGGCGAAGGCGAGTCGAACGCGACCATGAAGGCTCTCGTCTGGCAAGGCAAACAGACTGTCCAAGTTGGTATGTTGCCCCGGACAGCCTATTTGGATCTTGGAGTATTGATGGCGACTTCTCTTTAGTCGACGTCCCCAAGCCCAAGATACTCGAGGACCGTGACGTCATCTTGAAGGTCACTGGAACTACCGTGTGCGGGAGCGACCTTCATCTCTTGCACAGTAAGAGGATACTATTCCGCGTAGGGCTCACATAATGCTGACAACGACGGGCCAGGCGCGGTAGCGCAGATGAAGAAGGGCGACATCCTCGGCCACGAGTTCTGCGGCGTCGTCGAGCAGGTCGGGCCAGGCGCCAAGAGCATTGAGGTCGGCAAACGATACGTCGCCTCCTTCCAAATCGCATGCGGAGACGTGAGCATGCCTTTCAGTGACTTGGCCCAGTCTGGGAGCTGACGACATCTTCACGGCCACAGTGCTTCTTCTGCAAGCAAAAGCTCTCGTCGCAGTGCGAAAAGACAAACTCCAACACAACCACCAAAGCCATGTACGGCGGGCGCACCGCCGGTATCTTCGGCTACTCCCACTTAACCGGCGGCTTCGCAGGCGGGCAGGCCGAGTACGTGCGCGTGCCGCTGGCCGATGTCAACCTGCTGCCAATCCCCGACGACGTCCCAGACGAGAAAGGCAAGTTGTCACCACGACACCGCCACCACCATCACCACCACCATAAAACCCTCCGCTAACAGCACCCCCACCCCGCAGCCCTCTTCCTCTCCGACGTCCTCCCAACAGCCTACAACGCCGTCAAGGACACGGCCGTATACCCCGACGACCAGGTGGCGATCTTCGGCGCGGGCCCGATCGGGCAGATGGCGGGGGCGTATGCGCTGGGCGAGGGCGCGGCCAAGATCATCTTTGTCGACACAGAGCCGCGGCTGTCGTTCGTGGCGGGGCGGTGGCCGGCGCAGCACAAGGACAAGCTGCACCTGGTCGACTTCAAGCAGCTCAGCTTCGGCATCACCAGCAAGGAGACGGTGGTCAGCCGGCTCAAGGAGCTGTGCGGGGGCCGCGGCCCCGACGTCGCCATCGAGTGCGCCGCGGGCGAGTACGCCAAGGGCTGGATGCACTGGCTGGAGATGCAGCTTGGCGCCGAGACGGATACGAGTGAGATTTTGAATGAGATGGTGGAGGGTGTGCGCAACTACGGGCGCGCCGGTATCACGGGTGTCTATGTTGGCTATGTGAGAGGCCTCCTCTTCTTATGTTGATTGTGAGGGTGGGTGGCTAACAGATGGTGCTGTGCAGGCAAACCACTTCAATATCGGATCCTTGATGCAGCGCGGCATCCGCTTGATTGGCAACGGCCAGGCGCCCGTCCACAAGTACTGGGAGGAGCTGTTGCAGAAGATCAGGACGGGAGCGCTGGACCCGACGCAGATGCTCTCGCACCGCGTCCGCATGGAGGATCTGGACAAGGTTTACTACAAGTTTGATGCCAAGGACGACTCGATGCAAAAGGTTTTTGTCGAGACCAAGTTCTCGTTTCCACAGGCCAAGGGCACGCCGGAGCTGACTAAATATGAGTGATCAAGGTACGGAACTAAGAATCGCAATATAAATACCATCAATGAAACCCAGTTTCATAATTGAATGCTGCCTACAATCGGTTTGACTTTCATCAGCACCGGGCTTTCTCGTGGCTTTAAGCTCTTTGGGGCAAGTTCCTTTTGAAGCGTTTCAATGTTTTCCTGGGAGCCTAGAAAGTTCATGGCCAACACTGTGAACTCCCAGCTCAAAGCAAAGCATGTCAGAAAACATCCCTGGCTGACTGACGCCTCGAGGCGTCTATTGCTCCAAAGGGCCTTCAAAGTGGCCCCAAGCTCTCCTCGAGCAGTACTCTAGAGCCCCACGTGTGAATGCCAACTGCTTCGTCGAACTGGCCTCGTATATTGATGAGACGCAAATTTGATGAAATGAACCAGCAGCGAATGGACCAGTAGTGAATGGCGGGACGGAAGGCAAACCACCACGAAAGACACGCGTTTTGGGAACCATGACAACGCCGGTTGAGCCACGGGAAAATGACGGGGGCATCCCCATCAAGTTGCTCGGAAACGGCACCATCTCGAGCCACCGCGTCCCGTGATGGTGCCTGGCATCAACCATGTTTTTCTGAATACCCTCAATTTCTTCTTGCGGAGTCCGAGAAGCCCATGCCTGGGCGGGTAATGCTACATATACAGTAGTTGGAGAACAACAGGCCGGGTCTACCGCCAAAAATGCCGCGGGTAACACAATGTATCTTAGATTGCCATTCAATGCAACCAGCATGTCCAAATTCCTGTCACGTTGAGAACTTGAAGTTCATGTTTAATCCTGGTGAGCATGCAAGACTGTTGGTGGTGATATCTGAGAGGAAGTCGCGGCTGAGATAAGATAACAGCTGCCCGTGGGCCAAATGCCATGGCAGAGTCTGCTATGTCAAAAGTGGGGCCTATATCAGCAAGTTTAATTGCCCTATCATCCAACAAGGAGAGATTATGGCATGTAGTACAGTGGTAGTATAACTAGGATTGGTCGTATGGTTGGTACCTGGTCCTACTAGACTCTTGGTTCGATCCCAAGGCTTGCTATTTTCTGCAGGGTGGGTTTCGCAGCGACAGGTGATGACCCCGTCACTATTCCCTAGAACACCCGACCTTCTAGGGAGAAGTCTACGGGAGTTCTCCCGGCATAGGTCGTTATCAACCCCCCTCCTTGTAGGCTTAATAAGCTGTCCTGACTTGGTTGGATCCCAATCTCAAGATCATCCAATTTTTTGTTCTTGTCACGGCTTACACATGCTTTCTCTCGTCTATTTTATGAGAACGACATTGACCTTCTTTCTGTTGCCCAGGCCGTCTGCGGTACACCTCATCATTGTCCATCAGCCATGTCATGACACAGCCTGATAGGACCTGTGACGTAGCATCAATGTCTTTTTGAAAATAGCTGGACTCAAGAGATACAAAGACGACGACTTCAGCAGCCACGCAGACAATCCAGCTCGGCTGTCCAAAAAGACCAGCACAAAGGAAATTGAAGATAGTTTGGAAACAAGAGACCCATCACAAAGCGGAACACCTCAACACGCCAGCACATCCCGCCATCTCAGGCCCAACCAACCGTGACACCCGCGGCGCCACAGCAACAAACACCTCAGCCAGCGCAGGACAGACATCTGCATCCCGACGCAGTCCCCGACATCCCGCCCCTCTAAATGCACTCCCCGGAACCCCTGCCCCCCCCCCCGGCAGATTGTGCAAGCAGCGAGTCTCAAGAGGAAAGCAAAAAGAGAGCAATCCCTAGATTCCGCCGGCTAACAGTGAGATCCCAATGAGCAGGTGAAAAAGAGAAACTCGACACTGGCCTAATTTAAACAGACGCTCCCGAATAAACGACATGACTTCTGAGTGAAACACCACTGGCAGCACCTCCATCGGCTCCGACCCCGTCCCGTCCAGAACAACGATCGCAATTCAATCCAAAGACAACACTCTCCACCCGACAAAACCCACCCAGCCAGAGTCCCTCCAGCCCTAATCACAGCCGTCAGAGACTCCCATATCACGCCCACCCAGTAACCCCGGCCCGTCATGCAACCCAAGTTACACAGCTCCAAAACCTTACTCACCTCGCACAGTACACCGACTGTGCAAAGTAGAAAAAAACAACGCTTCGGAAGGCCGGCACACCCCGGGGCTGGCTGATGCAGGTATGCGCCCAAGGCTGGAAAAAGAAGGACCGAACGGGGGCTCGCGTTGCTGTAAATGTCTCGGGCTGGTGCCTCTCATGTTTAGACGTGCATTGCAGCGAGCCCGTATTCTGCCCCAAGGCTTCGCGGCTCGGGTTGGATCAACTTGGTAGGCAGTCAAGGTTGAGTTTCACGCTTACATTGGGTAGCTCGATAGACAGGATTCACAGTGTGATTCTCATCGAAAAGTACAGTATTGAACAGTCTCATTATCCCCATCCAACCAACACAAAGAAAGCCCCCTCACCCCTTAATCAAATCCGCCGCCTTCTCCGCAACCGCATACACCGTCGCCTGCAGCGCCGCGCCCGGAATAAGCGGCAGCACACTAGCATCAACAACCCTCAGCCCACTCACCCCATAAACTCTCAACTTGTGACTGACACACCCCCCATCCCCCTCGGGCATCATCGCACACGTACCAGCAGGGTGCGCGAGCGACGGCCAAAAGATGCCCTGGTTCCCCGTCAACGCGTCCAGAATCTCCTCGTCCGTCTGGAACTGCGCCCCCGGCGCGAACTCGACCGGGCCCAGGTACGCGAGCTGCGGACTCGCCCAAAAGGCGCGCACGCGCCGCACGATGGCGACGACGTTGGCGCCGTCGACGGGGTTCATGAGCGTGTTGAACTGCACGACGGGGAGGCCGTGCGGGTCCGCCGGGTTGAGCGTCACCGTGCCGCGAGAGAGCGGCTTCAGGAGCGGGGACGGGGTGAAGCCGCCGCCTGTGAAGGGGTGGGCGACGACTGCTGAGGTGGACGAGTTGAGCTGCGCGGCGAGGATGGCGCGCTGGGCGCGGAAGCCGCGGAGGAGGGACGGGGTTTGGGAGTAGATTGGGGGGAGGTAGGTGGTGGGGTTCTGGGCGAGGAGGGAGGCGACGACGGCGGCGGCTGCGGCGGGGGTGTCGAGCTGGGGACGGGAGAAGTAGAGAATGGTGGTGGCGCTGGCGGCGGCGATGGGGCCGGTTTTGTTGGTGAGATATTCCTCCCAGACGGTGGCGTTGTAGGTTGCGTTCGAGAAAACACTGTCAGGGTTGGGGAACGATTGGTTGGAGAGGCCAAAGATCATGAGCGTAGTGGCGTGGTCTTGGAAATTGGCGCCGACTGAGGGGAGGTCCTTCTTGACTTTGATGCCGGCAGCATTAAGAACAGCGGCGGGACCGATGCCACTGACCTGGAGGAGCTGGGGTGTTTGCACAGCCCCAGCGGCGAGGATCACCTCCTTTCTGGCGTACAAATTCCGTACCTTGTTGTCCAGCCGCGATACGATCCGGACGCCTTTTGCCGTCAACGGCTTGCCCGAGCCAAAGAGAATCTCGGTAGCCGTCTGGCCAGTGAGCAAGTGCAGATTGGAGCGCGTCACGTTGACAGGATCGTAGTATGCTTTTCGCGCAGTTGAGCGAGTCATGTCCCGAGCATCAATGGTTGATGGGGTCCAGTACGCGCCAGTTCCAAGTCCAGTATTGGCGCCAGGCGGTGTGACAACACCACTCTCATGCCTGAAGGCATCCCAAAAGGCCGCAATGTCGGGATACTGGAAGCTGGGAATATGGGTGCGTAACGGACCCCCGTCATAAACCGATGAATCCCACGTAATGTTCCACTGGGCTGCCGCCTGCGGAGTGGGAGGTGTAAATGTCGTGCTCTTCTTGAAATACGGGAGCAACCCCTTCCACCCCCAACCGGGGTTTCCGAGTGCCTCCCAGCCATCGTAGTCAGCTTTGCTTCCTCGGTTGTAACCCATGCCGTTGACAACAGAGCCTCCGCCCACGACAGCAGCAACTGCCACATCCGAGGTTGAGTTGTTGAGCTTTGCATTTGGCGCCGATGGAACCGGTATCAGCACGCTCACATCAAGCCCGTTTGCATAAAATGGAACAATAGCCTCGGGCTTGTTGTCAAAGTAGCCTCGCTCAATGACGAGCACGGTAGCTGAGGATGATCAGCGTCAAAGCCACCATGTCAAAGACCAGATTGACTTACTGCGGCGGTCCTCCGTCAAGCGGTTTGCGACCACCAGGCCCGAGATTCCAGCGCCGACCACAATGTAGTCGAAGGTATCTCCGTCGCTATGGTCGCCGTGGGCAGCGACAAGGTTATCCCCGAGAGTAGCTGCAAGCAGAACTGCTACAGTGGCACGATAAGTGGACCACATAGTTGCCGGAATCTGGGCTGTATTACTGTCAAAGGAGCTGAGGCAATAGGATCTCACTAGGAGGATGAGTGAGGGCCGAGGTTATATGGGCTGTCGGTGAAGCTTGGCGCAGACGACTAATAAATGGGCAATTTGAGGCCTCTATGCACTGTCGTTATTAGCAGAAGCGTGTATCCATATCGAGTACCTCGTACTGGCTACCAGATCAAGCGATGGCATGGCACCTGCAGCGGGCCGCCCCCTGGATGTTTGGTACTGAAAACAATTGGATGCGCGGATGCGCGCACGTGTCAGCTGGGCCCGGTAAGGCCAGCATCGATATGCATGTTGCTGATGCAAATGGTATAGTAGCCCTCCTTGGACGACCAAATCGGGGGGTAAGCTGAGGCCAAAGGGAACCCAAAGGGAACTATTGACATTTATCCACCCCAAAATGCCACGGTGCTAGGATGACGAACCCCTAACAGACTGGTAAGCACGACATAGTGCCCTTGATCCGCAAGATGCATGACACCGGTATTGCGACAGTGTTCCGGAGCAGCGATTGCGACTCCTCTCGACGCCAGAGTTTGGTTGAAGAGATTGCTTTGCAGTCTGGGCGATGCTGTCTCGAAAGGGGTTAACTGCTAAAGGTAATTCAGCGAAAGAGACATCTTACCAATAACTAGTCGGGCTGACTGATAGAATTGTGCGGATCGCAGGTGTTCCATGGTGTCGAATTGCAAACTTGAAGCTGGGTCATCATGACCGTCGTCGCACACCCAGCACGATTTCAGTTGTTGGCTCAGGTGGCAGCACCTGGCGAGACCATCCAATTCCATTGTAACGGGGTGCAGTCCTCCCCAGATTTTCTCCCTGCTGCAGGTGTGATGGTCGGTCAGAAAGCAGGCACAGTGGCGGGCAGACTGGCAGGGTCCTGTAGGCGATTCGCTTCCACTCCTCTGGGTTCCCATTGCCACTATTCTTTGCTTTTGTTGGCTAGTGCTAATCAAATGGTCGAGGTGATGTGCTTGCTGGGGTTGTTCGCCAGAATGCTATTTTTGTATCATTTTGCGAGGTTTTCCCACAAAGTTTGCCAACACGATCGAATCAGGAGGCAGGCAGAACCAAGATGGCTGCCATGGCTGAAATGGCTGACGGCACGGTCGAGCATCCCGCTGAATCAAAGAATCAGGTGATCCCATTGGATTCCTCCATTGCCGAACTTTCCGGCATTGGATCAAGGGCTTGACGAAGGCAGGTGCGAAGGGTCTGGGCTTGGGTGTGACTTGAGGAGCTGCCATCGAACTGAGGGCTCCTTCCACTTGTTTGTGAAAGCTCGCCGCAATAAATTTCTTTTGGAATAATGGACCCTCCTCTTCCTTTTGTCTTCGCTCGGCCAGCGTGGCTTGGCTGCCAAACCTCGCTTTGCTCTGGCGGATTTCTGCTAGCTCATGTATCGCTCCCCCCACCTTGGGCTGAAAGGGATTGTTGTCTTTGGCACCAATCGCCTTGCGGATTCTGGACACAATGGGCAGCGAATTCTGCACAGGATTCCCAAACCAGATGGCATCACACCGTCCCTGGCTCTTGCTGGGTCTTGGTGCTCCCCAGTGAGTCTCGCCCTGGAATCCCATAGGTCATGTTTCTCGTTTCCAATGCTGTAACCGGGGAAAGCTACCCTGCTTTGACTAAGAGGCATCCAGGGTGTCACTGACTCTGCTGATTGGCAGGGCGGTCTGGAACCCGGTGCTTGACCCCAGTCCCTGCACCCATCTTCTCGTCAAACCCCCCTTCAGAGCTTCGCAGACGTGTACCTCACGAGAGCTCGCCCACCGCCTAAACGGGCTCTCTCTCTTCGTAGGAGAGACAGCCCAGCATCAAGTGTGCGCCTTTCTCGCACTTCTCTCACACTGTGACTTGGCACGCGGAGGGCGTCTCGTCCCGTCTCGTCGCGCTGGCTACCGGCGGGCGCTGCAGGGGTGCTTTCCGGGAAAACGCATGTCGCAGAGTCCCTCACCGCGCTGTCGATCCCCAGTCTCGCCCCCGATTTCCCATTATCGCCGCATGTCCCAGTTTTGCTTTTTCCACGGCAGCCCTCTGCGTCCACCTCCAACGTCCACGGCGCCCTCCTGAAATAATGCTACGCCACTGATAACACGCCACCGCGCTCAGTCAACCTCCTCTTCTCATTCATCGCTATCCTGTCGCCATCCTATCGCCATCCTATCGCCATATCGCTCCGACATATTCTACTTCCATGGTCGTTTTGTCTCCCCGCAGGTGGCTCCTGCGTTTGTTCCATCACAGCATTTCCTACCTGGAACACTTGTTCCCCTTTGTCGTTTTTATCGCCCCCTAGCAAGAAGGTGCTGAAGATTCAGGCCTGTCTGAGGCCGGGCCGTGACAGACCACCACCAAGCACCGAGCGCCGAACCCCCGAGAATCAACATCGCGTACCATCCGCCGCGGCTGGAGACCCCACCTTACGATCAGCTGTCGCTTGGACCCTAAGCCATGTCCTCGCAGCAATCGATTGAGAGAGTATTTCCCATTCGTCTCTCCATTCTCGAAAACTCTCCCTTTCTTCAAAACGTTTCTGGTACGCACCACGCCCCCAGATGTTTTCTCCCTGTTATCCAGATCCCCCCGAGTCACCCTATCCAGGACTGACATACCCGGATGCTCTAAGAGACTGGACCCCCGCTCCCGTTCGTTCAAGTCGTCGAGGAGGTCCCAGGCCCCCAAGTCATTCCCGAATCCGACCAGCCTATCCCTTCGGTTGAAAATGATGCACCTCCTGGAGCCCATAATGGATCTGGAACGCCGCCCGAGGCTCCGCCCGAGGCTCCGCCCACCCCCGAAGTGGTGATGACAGACGGACCAGGAGGCGCTTCAGGCTTGAACACGCCAGATCCCCTGATCTCTGACAGATTCGAGTATGCTATCCTGGACGACAATAGCTATGGTGTTGTCAAGGGCACCCGTCGAGCCTTCACTCGCTGCGAGGACGAGCTGATCCATATTCCCGGGGCCATCCAAGCCTACGGCATGCTTGTCGCACTAAAACGCCACGCTGAAGGCATCTTCGTTCCCCGCATTGTAAGCGAGACTAGTCATTACGTCTGCCGCTACCAGCCTCTGGAGCTATTCGGCCTCGAGAGCTTCAACCAGGTCATGCCCATCTTCCAGCGGTCGCTGTTCAACACCCAGCTGCGCAACATCCGCCGCGCCTACGATCATACCGGTAAGGAGCAAGAGCCGGTGGTCTTTGCCTTCTCTTTCTTTGATCCCGAGGGCCGTTTAATACCATGCTGGTGCGCTGCCCACTACCTCGGCCGAGCCGATCTATACCTCTGCGAGTTCGAACTGCAAGACTATTCAATGCACCCCCTGGCCGCCCCTCAGCACACTGAGCCTCCTAACCGACCCGTTGATACGCTCGGCAGCGATCATATGGATGTTGCCACGGTTTCGAGCATGCGTTCCAGAAGTCAGCCCTTCTTTTCAAACCCGGATGTCCTTTCACAGGGTATTGACCCAAATTCGTCTGCGGTTGAAATTGTCGGTATTGCCACGAAGGTTCAAAAGCAGTTTTCCGATGCGCAATCAGTCGGGGCACTCCTGGATGCCATTGTAGGAGTCGTCAAAGAGCTTTCGGGCTTCAACCGGGTCATGGTCTATCAGTTTGACCAAGACTTCAATGGCACCGTTGTCGCGGAGCTCATGGATCCCAAAGCGAGTCAGGATGTCTACAGAGGTCTTCATTTTCCTTCGACCGACATCCCGCCCCAGGCTAGGCAACTGTATATGATCAACAAGGTGCGCGTCCTGTTTGATAGAACACAGCAGACCGCACGACTGGTTGGTAGAAGTGCATCAGACATCGTCATGCCGCTCGACCTCACACACGCATACCTGCGCGCCATGTCGCCCGTGCATCTCAAGTACTTGGCTAACATGGAGGTTCGGTCATCCATGTCCATGTCGCTCGAGTCGGAGGGAAGGCTGTGGGGTCTCATTGTGTGTCATTCCTACGGCCCAACAGCTACCCGAGTGCCTTTCTCCATCCGCGAGTTGTCCTACTTTGTGGGAGTCGCGGCTTCCACATGCCTGGAGAAGCTTCTCAGCGCCGACAAGCTTCAAGCTTGCCGCATCATTGAGACTTTGCAAGATAAGAAGAACCCCAATGAATGCATTACAGCTTCTTCGGAGGAGCTCCTAACACTCTTTGAAGCCGACTGTGGCTTCTTGGTAATTGAGGGAGAAGCCAGGACGATTGGGAGTCTGGCGTCGTACACTGAAGCTGTAACACTACTGCAGTACTTGTTTTTCCGACGGTCGAATAAGATTTTGTTCTCCAGCAACATCCCCGAGGACTTCAAAGACCTGCACTACCCCGCTGGCTTCAACGCGATTGCGGGTGTGCTGTATATACCTCTTTCTGGAACAACCGACGACTGCGTTGTCTTTTACCGCAGGAGTCAGCTTCGCGAAGTCCACTGGGCCGGGAGACCTTCTCTGGCTGGCAAATTGGGCACCCTGCAACCTCGCAATAGCTTCAAAAAATGGACTGAGGTGGTCCATGGCACCAGCAAGAGTTGGTCACCAGAACAGGGTAGGCACTGTATCTGCATATCTTCTCGACAGCGAATCTGACTTGATATCTAGCAAATATCGCAGCGATGGCCCAGCTCGTTTACGGAAGTTTTATCCGAGTTTGGAGAGAAAAGGAGATGGCGGTCAAGGAGACCCGCCTCAAAAGACTCTTGCTCCATGATGCCTCGCACCAGGGTATTCGCACTCCTTGGCGCATAACCACGATGAGAGCTGACACACGCTGCAGTGCGAACACCCCTGAATGCCGTAATAAATTACTTGGAAATGGCTCTGGAGAAGCCCCTAGAACCAAGCACCCAGCAGGCTCTTACGGCATCCTACACCGCATCGAAATCTTTGATCTACGTCATCGACGACCTTCTTAATCTGACGGGTAGCACGACGGGATCTATACCGCAGCTATGCGATCTCTTTGATCTCACGGGCTGCATCGAAGAGGCTTTGGACCCATTGAAACGCCTTGCTCAAGAAAGGGGTGTCGAAGTAGTCTCGCACACTTCACCAGGACCTTCGCGCTACTTGCGCGGCGACCCTCCCAGCTTGCAACGGACTGTTCAGATTATTGTGGCCAACGCAATTGAGCACGCAGGAAGTGGGCGAGTTATTGTCGAATGGACTGAAGTCCTAAGGAAGCCGAACAGTTCCACCATGCGCATTGCTGTCACGGATTCCGGGCCTGGACTCACGGAGCGTGAGCTTGATGACATGTTTCAAGAGTTTGAACAAGTCCCGGATGAAGATTTTGACGAAGTTTCGGGACAACAAGTCGCACTAAGAGAAGACGTACTTCGGGTTGGCGTCGGGCTAGCATTTGTTGCGCGATACGTGAAACAACGAAGCGGGCAGCTCAAGGTGAAGTCTATCAAGGGCCAAGGGTCAACCTTTGCGATCGAGGTTCCATTTGTCGTAGCATCGAGAGCTCCATCACTTGCTGCGCGTCGCGATGCGTCGCCTCTCCCAGTCCTGCCTATGCCGCCACAGCAGCCCGACCTCATTGCGGCGATGACCTCAAGGGCTGTCATTACTCCTGCCGGCTCCTCAGGAGTGGGAGTGTCGCCGCCGATCGTTGCACCGACACCCAACATCTCGCCAATGGAGGCGGATCAAATGCCAGCAACACACTATTTCACCATTCTTATTGCCGACGACAATATCATCAATGTGCAGATCCTCAAAAGGCGGCTGAGCAAAATGGGGCACCGGGTGCTGGTGAGTCGGGACGGGCAGGAGTGCTTCAACCTGTTTGTACCGAACCAAGCTACGGTTGATTTTGTATTGATGGATTTGAATGTGAGAGCAGCCTTGCTCCCTTATACCCCAGCAACCCGATCAAGATGCCAATATGCTAACCCTGACAGATGCCCATCGTCGACGGCTGGGCCTCAGCCCGCATGATCCGACAACAAGAGCGCAACAAGCCGACACCCTCTCGCGCCGTCCAGTCGTGCGGGCGTACCCCAATCTTCGCCGTCTCGGGCATGCTCCGCCGCGCCGACGAGCAGCGGTGTATCAACTCCGGTTTCGACGGTTGGATGCCCAAGCCCATCGACATGAAGCGGGTTGCGACCTGTCTTGCTGGTGCGTTGGACGCCGGCACACGAAACATGTGTGTGTATGACGACGCGCACTTTGAACTAGGGGGCTGGTTTTCACTCCGAGAGGTGCAGAGCACCACGCCAGGATATTATCCCGGCTCGTGGGTGGAAGACCCGCTCTCACCCTGGCGCGAGCTAGGTGGGGAGATGATCATGGGTGGCTTTCCGGGTGGCTTGCTAGATCCTTCCCCGAGGGGCAGCGATGTTTCCCAGCAACAGCCTCCGCCTGAGCAAACACTTCAGGAACGGAAGGACGAGTTCGTCACCCAGGTTGTCAGCGTGCCGTCTTCGGAGTCGGCGCACGAGGCAACCCCCCAGGAATCTGCGAGCGAGGGAGTTGCTGTGAATGTGGCTGAGGGCCTTACTGTAGATGTTTTAGGAGAAGGAGAGTTGACCATGAAACTGGAGGAGGCGGCTCCGCAACCGACAAGCCCAGGAAACCAGGGGAACCTTAGCTCGCCGGCTTCAAGCCCACGGCGAGTTAGCTAGATGCCTATCTACGCAGAAGTAGAGCCGGCAAAGACCATGCCAAGAAGGCTAGTGTCGAGGCGCCGATGATGGGGCACTCGACTCTTTTTTCTTCTTTTTTTTTCTTCTTTTTTATTTATATTTTTACTCTGGTGTTGCGTTACTGACTAAGGATATATGAGAGGGAAAGGCGGTCGATATATGGGACAGGGATGGTTAAGAAAAACAGGCCGGCGTTCTTTGGAATGCCATTTTTATCTGGGTCAGTCCATTGGGACTAGCCCAGCTTACACGGAGGACAGACGTACAATAGGCATTAATGCTAAGCACATATTCATGCAGGTATTATCCTATAGCACCTAGAAGATTCCATGCAGTAACAATAAAGCACAACCTCTGGATATAAAACAGCTTGGGACGATGTGGTACCTTGCATGGTGCAAACCATACAGAACAAGACGCAGGAGGGCAAACGGGAGTTCCCGCCTAGCCCCTTTTCATCAACAAAACATTCCTTCCCCACAAAGACCACCAGAACAACACCTCTCGGCAGCTTAGTAGCAAAATACAGACATAAACACATCACCAAGGCAGTCATGAATCGCATTTTAAACATCTCAAAGCACACATGACATTCCATGCCTCAACTAATTTCACACGGAGGGGATACGGCGATCCAACAGCCAATGACGACAAACAATGAAGAGAAGAAAAAATCGCAATAGGAAAAAAGAGTTGTGTCACACCCATGCCACGCCCTCACGCCTTCACGCCCCACGCCCCACGCCCCACGCCCCACGCCCCCAAGGAAACCCTATCATAGCCAGCCGCGGGGCAGGAAAAAGAGCCGAGGTGACGCCATTCCATCTACCCCCCGCGGCCAAAAGTCCCATCCCGCCCTTCCTCACAGCATGCAAAGAGGAGAGAAGACAGCGGTCGACGGCAAAAAAAACACATCCCATTCCCCCGCAACGACTCCGACAGAAACCGCAGTCAATGTGAGTCAGTTCAGTAGTAGTAAATACAGAAATCCATCCTCCGCCTGAAAATCATCCGCGCGGGGAGATAACTAAAAAGACGAAACACCACGCAAAACAGCGTAAACAAACGAAGATGACATTCTGGAGAACGGACCACCGTTCCCAGCCAAAACAATCGCGTCCGGCTAACCCCTTCCCCTCCTCATACGTGTGCGTGTGTGCGTGAATCTTGGTCGGACTCGTAACGTTCCAGCCCTAGTCGTGTTTTTTCCCGCCTCTGTTTCGTGGGTCAACGACTTCTTCCTCTAAATCTCCTCCTCCGCGGTCAAAAAATAAAAGCAAAAAGCAAGGATTCAAATCCAGGCAACCAAACAAAAGGACAACTTTTCTTCCCACAGCGAGGACAAGGGATACGTAAGAAAAGGTTTGTTGGGATATATTGGTGGTATTAAGGGGATTCAAGGGTTGCCAGGTTCCCAAAAACTCGGAAGACCGACAACCATGCATGCAAAGCCAACCAGACACCGCATCCAGCTCGAACCAGCCTTCTCGAGAGGCGAGAAAGAAAAGAAAAAGAACCGAAGTGAGAATGCGTTGTTCGGTGAGAGGACAACCAAGCCGGTTGACCAAACTTAGTCCCACAAAGTGACGTAGGTGCATGATCGCCACGGTAAATAAGCGCCCAAAAAGAAGCAAACAGTAACCCAGGGATCGATTTGCAAAACCCGCCCATATGAGGCATGAGCCTGCAAACGTTTTGCAAGCCGGCGGTCGGTGTGGCGGTTTCCTGAACCGATCCGTTGAGGGAGAAGCGACGACTCGTAGGCGATGACGTTGTCTTTGCCATTGCCTTGGCGGGCTGGGGTGAGGATCGGGTCCGCCGAGTCTTGGAGTTTGGAGTGGTAGTGTGTTATATATCGGTACAACAGGCCTCGCCGTGTGTGAGAAGCTGCCGGAATGATACGTAGTGAAGATTCCAGGAACGCCATGGATGTATATGCCTAATTAAAGAGACGCCGCTTGCCGATTCCGTTTGCTCTAGGCCGCACAACAAAAGTCATGGAGAAAATAAGGCGAACTCCTATTCCGCCCCGATCTCGCCTCCCTCCATTGAGAAAGCGCTTGGGTTGAAGTCAAACCCGTTGTCTTCCCCACCATTGGTGTCGTGCAAAAAGGAGTCAAAGTCGAAATCGGTCAACACGTCACCAGATGTCAGCGGATTGGCAAAATCCATCGAGAAGTCCTGCGACGGGTTAGTCGAAGCCGAGGCGCGTGTGTTCCAGACTGAGCTCACCAGTCCTCCGGCGGTGTCCATGAAGTTGGCCCCCCTGCTTGGATCAGTGTGCGATGGAGCGGCGACGGGAGCCACCGCTTGCGGCGGTGCTGGCGCAGCAGGCTGTCCGTTGGGGACTGCTTGAGCCGCGTTGACGTTCTGGTTCTTGCCAAAGCTTTGTGGATTAATGGGGGTAATAGGGGTTGCAGGTGTTGGGGTTTCTTGAGGAGGGTCTGCCTCCGCGGCAGGCGTTGTTCCTGCGTTGAGATTCGGACCCGTCTTCTTCTGCGTAGCAGCCTGTATGGTGTTAGGGGCAGTAACACGAGCACGTCCCAGTGATGGGTTACGTACCTTGCTCTTGGCATTCTTAGTGTCCTTCTTCTTCGTCGCTGTTTTGGTAGCCTGCTGCGGGGTTGGCGGCGCGGCGTTGCTCGTCTGGGGTGATGATGTTGTGTTTCGAGAGTTGGCGGCCGCGGCAGCCGCTACCGGCGCGGACGGCGGTGGTGGCATGGCACGTTGTTGCGGCGTGCCTTGAACCTGGGGTTGGGGTCCCTGGCCGGCCATTTGACCGTTCGGACCATTCTGCTGCCACTGCATACCCGGGCCTCCTTGGCCCGCCGCTTGCTGCTGTGCTGCTGCTGCTTGCTGTGCACGCGCCTGCATAATCTGCTGCTGCTGCTGCTGGCTCATCTGGCCATTGAAGGGCTGACCAGGGTGCGAGCTTGGTGGTCGCATGTTGCCGTTCATCTGGCCCGCTATATTCATGTGCATGCCGCCATCGTTCTTGAAGAATTGTGGTCCTCCGCCGTTCGGATCCATATTTCCGCCCATGAAGTTGATCGAGCTTGGTGAGCTCCGTGACTGCACACTACCGTCGGGTAGCGGCGATCCGGCGTTGCCCATTTGCTGACTGCCACGCTTCATCTGCTCCGAAGGATTGGGGGAGGCGCCGTTTCGGCCGCCGGGCGGCGAGGTACCCTGGAAGTTTTGGCCCCCGGGTCCAGGCGGCGCGCCGGGGCCTCCGGGGCCACCGGGACCGTCTGGTCGCTGCATGCTGCCACCGGTGATATCCTGCTCCTGGCGAGCCATCATGAGCCGCTTCTTATTCTGCTGCTCGAGCAGCATCAGCTGCATTTGGTAATCTTGCAGGGCATGGTTGCTTCCGGTGGCTTGGGCACCGGTGCCAGGCCTCATGCTGGGAGCGATATCGCCGGGATTGTAGAATTGCTCGAGAGCCGCACCATTCGGTCCCTGCTGCACCATGGGAGAGCCTTGGGGTTGAGGGCCGCCGGCATTGGCCATGGGCTTGTTGGGCATTTGGTTACCGTGGTGCTGTTGGAGGTTAGCCGCGTACGAGGCAATATTCTTGGCTTGTATGTTTGGGTTTGCAGAGACAAAGGCCTGGAGATGGTCAGGATTCAGCAAAGTTGGGTTGAGGTGATGCCATTGTAGAAGAAAATTGCTCGCGCTGCGTCGGGGCCGTTTCCTACCTGCTGCTGGCCCGGCATTACTTGTGCTTGTCGCCCACCTGGCATCATGACCTGGCCAGAGAAAGGGGCTCCTCCCTCAAGACGTATACGCTTTGATGGCGATTGCGCGTTGTCGTTGGAACCCGGCGATGCAGGTCTTACCCGGGATCCGTCCATATCTGAAGGATCTCGCTGCATCTGGCCGGCGGCCTTTTGCTGGAGCATCTGCATCTGAGGACTACGAGGTACCAGCAGGTTAGCAAAACAGGCACGGCGTTGCAACGTGAAAGGAATCTCAATGACTTACTTGTTGTTCGCCATGGCTGCCCTCTGGAGAGGGTTTCCCGGCTTCATGTTCATGTTCATGGCACCATTTTGCATGCCCCGCATCATGTGCTGCTGGTATTGCTGCTGCGCGGCAAACGCCTCAGGGGGGCGGATGTTTCGGAGCATATTCTGTTGCGCTTCTTGGCGGAGGCGAGATTGTTGCTAGGAAAGAGTTAGTCCACACCATCCCAGCCTGGTTTGTGTTCCGCCATGCACATACCTGAGTGTGTTGGACATATTGATTGGCCTGGTTGGAGGATCCCTTGCCCTTCTGCGAGTTGAACATGTCCCAGAAAAGGCAGAACCACTCGTAGAGAAAGCAGCTATCGGGGAGGAGGTTCGGTACGTTGGGCGCGGGCAGGTCATCTGGGCGCTTCCGGTCAAGACCGTCCTTGGTGTCCGTGTCCATGGGGTCATCGCCGAGGCCGTTTCCGACAATATTTCCATTCTCGTCGCGACGACCACCGGGGCTTTCCTTCTTCACGTTGATGTTGGGGTCGTATTGGATCACCTGGCGCGCACAGTCGAACATTTCATTGCGTATAAAGTACTCGTAAATGTAGGTGTTGAGCAACGTTTTACTTGAGTCATTGGCTTGGTGTCTCTGGCCGACCTGGGGCGGAAGTGCGCCATTATTATTCATCATGGGCATCGGGGCGCCAACCGTACCGCCCATGGGGTTCATATTGGCCATGTTAGCCATGTTGTTCATCGTTCACGGCGTGTTGCAGACAACGGTCTGCGGCGGCGTGGTAGGCTGGCGATGTTTCGGTGCACGCGCAAGAGCGTTTCGGTGGTGTGCGTGATAAGGTTATGTCAAAATTGCGGAAGTGGTGTGTGGCGGGTGCGACGAGAATGCAATTATGGGCAGATTGCAAAATGGGGTTTCGGTCGCCACCCGTGTGCACGCGGTGCGCTTAAATCCGGTAGGGCGGTGGGACGTGTCGACGACGGGTTGCGAAGCGAGCACGGGCAGGGAGCCAGCCAGCTCGACGGCGACGGCAACGGCGACAGGAAGGGGGAATCAAGGACGCGGTCGTGGGCTACGACTGCGGCGTGATTGTCTACCAGAGATGGTGTCGATTATGTGAGGGTGCGACCGCTGCGACGGCTGAGGGGGAATGAGATGAGAAATGTGTCGAATGTCGAATGGCGGCAGCCAGCTGGAGAAACGGGGGCTGGGCCAAAGCGTGGGCGGAGCGACCTGAGCAGAGAGAGAGGGTGTGCACCACGCGAACTGCACCGGCGCTGGCTCTGCCTCTGGTGCTGGTGCGGATGCTGGTGTCGTCCAGTCTTGGTGGTGCCAGTCGCGGTTGTGGTCAAGGTGGTCGAAGTGGTTGAGGTGGTTGATGTCCTGGTGCTGCTGCTGCTGCTGCTGCTGCTGCTGCTGCTGGCAGTGCTGGGTTGGGGCGGCCACGAGCAGTGGACTCGCGCTCTCGCTTCCTCTTCCAGGTCCCGCTGCTGCTCGCCTCTGGCAATCAGCGCAATTGTTGTCCTCTCCCACGACTCTCCAGGGCCAATCCGGCAAATTCGGTGATGGTCGAGGCGGCGACGCTTGAAACATCAAAATGGCGTCTGTCGGGGGAGGGAGGATACCGCGTAGCAGGGGGATCGTGGGTGTGAGGCAGAGGCAGAGGAGAAGAAGAGAGAGGAGGACGGGGGTTGGGAGTTTTCGAATTTTCGGCGACGCTTGAACGTATGGGGGGGAGCACAGGAGCCCAAGGTGATTGGGGATGCTCTCTACCGGGCTCTGAAGCTTCGCTGGATTGTGTGCGCAGTTTCTGGAACGCTCTTGGCCGCACGCCTGCGTACATCTGAGACCCCTTGCGCTGCTGCCTTGCACCTCAGGTGTCGCAGGCACACATGCAGCACAATCAGGCATTTATGCAACAGTCGAGGCCTTGGCGCCCCGGTATCTACGGCGCATGATATTATTACGCCCCGCGCCGTCGCTTCGCTCGTCGAGGAGGGCAGAAGCTGCCCCGTTGGCAGCTGTCGTCGCGCAGCGCCAGTGCAGCTAGCTATTTGACACTTCTATTACGTCTCGCAGCATGGGCGACAGGAATTTCCACGGAAAAGCGGGCGAGGAAACAAACAATCCATAGCAGAGCCGCAGTCCGGGATGCCCTGGACGCCGCCTCAAGACATGTCACCAAGTGATGCAATGACCCCGCGACATCCCATTTCACGGGCGATAGCAAGGTGGGCATCCGAAACGAGCATCGCTGTGCTGGGGCCGTCGCTCAAACCACGGTCAGATGGCCAGCATCCAGGAGCATCCTCACTTGTCCAGGAAACACAGAAACACAGGTCACGGACGACGCGACTTGTCGACATTTCCACGCTGTCGGGCATCGTCGATTACCTGAGGTTGCGCTGTGGCCAGCGAGGGGCTCATCTCCCACATTTCACATCAATAAGGTATTCCATTTCCAGGAGCCGGGATCTGGGATTTGGGATTTGGATTGGGGGCAATGCATGGCAATGCATTGCAGTCCCGGGGGATTCCTCTCTGTAAAATCTTAATGGGGTCCCAGCCATCAGAAGCACAGGCGGCCTGACATAAGTCAGGTAAGGCACACGGCAGTGTCCCGTCGCGCTGTTGCATCTCTGCATCAGTTCCTCTCGTTATAAGATCTGCCGGCAAAAGCCACATCGCATCACCATTCATTTCAGCGCGCGCACAGCGAATCCTGGGCCGACGAACAACTCGCGGAGCAGCTTCCAGAACAACGCCAGCAAGGTGAGCGGGCCATGGTCGCAACTCACAAATGTAGGGCCGTAGACGGAGACAGCAAGACTATCTCGATGCGCTTGATGCCACGTTTGGTAGTCTGGCAGGGGTCTGGCGCCATCTGGTTGGCGAGAGCAGGTTGGGCAGCTCCCAAAACCCCCCCTCCCCCCCCCCCCCAAAAAAAGACACTTGCCCGTGTCGGATTGCAGTTGGAAAAAGCTGAGCCAAGTTGAGGCCCGACGATATCGGTCTGGTGACGTTGCTCCGTTGCTCGATGTTTAATGCCATGCTGTGGGGACGAGTCACCCACTTGGGCCCTCCATGGCCTTCTGTGGCCTTGCACGCCTTGCTCGGTAAGGTGATTCACCTCCAGGCTGCATCTTGTCTGCACCTTGTCGCGACACGGCCAGAGCCCAAGCTACCCAGGTCTGACACGGTTGCATTGATCGAGTGCTTTGGTCGGACGATCCGGGACAATTAATCATCATTTGCTCTTGGGTTGCTGATGACGGCCGCCGAACCCATTTGTCCCGTCGGCGCTGTCCTGCTCTCGGCTCCGATGTGTTTCTGCTTTGTAAAGTGCTGCGTTCACTTTGCGACAGCCCGCAAGCAGAACGAGCAAAACATGCGACTGCGCGCAAATCCAGCATGATATCATCTAAAAAGACAAAACGACTTCACGTCATTCTGGTCGGGCCATATCGGTCTATCACCCCACAGATCCCCGCGCTAGCTGATCGGACTTGCGATCTGGTCGGCATCATGCTGCCAAAAAATAGAGAGATCAATTTGCAGACTGGGCAAGACACGCGAGACTGCGCGAACGAGAACAGGCGGGCTGCAACACGGCAAGCATGGCTTGTCGGTGGCCATGGTGATACAAGATGGACTGCTGCTGCACATAAAAAAAGGGTGGCGGCCGGCTGTCGGCTGGCTCGTGGCTCCCCCGGAACAGACAGGCCACAGATATTCGAAGGGCTCCTCGGCTCGCAGCGTGATCTACGCAGCGCGCAGCCCCGGGACTTACGGGATTTTCGGGACGGTGGGAGGGTTAGCCATGGGTGGCAATGCTAGCTTCCGGCAGGGACCGGCGCGCCATCCACTCACGAGAGCCCAGAGAGCTGGAGCCCTCAGATGCGCCCGCAGGCCCGCAGCAGCGAACAATTCCAGCAGGCCGAGCATGCCGTACCTTGCATTAGCCCTGTGCTGAAAGAAAAAGCCTCGCTGCGACCCTGAAACCAACAAGGCGGTCGTGTTGTTATTCCCAATCGCCCAGACTTCAGTCACCGAGTATGCAATCACCCCATGGACGCTGCATCTAGGTCCCAGCTCCCTGTCTGCCCGTCATCCGCGCCAGTTCTCGCTTTTCTCTTTTTTTTCTTTTTTTCTGCGGAGAAAGAAGGGGCATTTATGTTTTCTATTTCTTGCATGCTGCTGCCTGCCGCGTGCCACTTCAGCGGCCCTACCGACCGGACGAGGGCCCATGATCGACACTACGCACGGCGCCACCCTCCCGCTGCCATCCCCCGCAAACGGGCGGGACCCTCACCTCCTGTGCTAGACTAGGATGCGGGCAGAATCCGCGCCGATCTTTAGTGCCCGTTCTTTCTTTCCCGCGTTGGTACATGAAATCCGATTGCCTCAAACCCAGATGCATCATTGGTAACTTCATCCAAAAAAAACACTTTGTGTGCGATTCTTTGTGGCAGAGACTTAGGGAATACATGTACCTAGCCACCGGCCCAGGAGCTGGGGCTGGTAGGGCTGAGACCCCTAACCCCTTTCCAAGCCAAACAAATGTTAGTGATTGGCCAGGCCCATTGCATTCACGTCATTGCCCTCCTGCTCGGGCAGCCCGCGGCTCCAGCCGAGGATCAACGACGAGAGACGACTCAGATGCAGCCGAGACATTGGTGTCCCGTTTCCTTCCAACTGTTTCTGTGCACTTACCTCTCCATTTTTGGCAGGGTCTTGAACGGACAGTGAAGCAAAAGACAAGTCTCAATTAGCGGAACCACGACGTGGCTGCACCACTGCATTCCTGATATGGAACTTGGTAGAGTTGGTACCAAATCTGCAAAAATCCCTAAACCCAACTACAGTATTGAGTTTCGTCTTACCCTGGATTGATGGGCGCAAGAAAAACTCAGTAAGTACGTTTCTCCGACAGCCGTGGTCAAACCATACCGACCGAGATAGGTAAGGTATTTGAATCTTAGCGGACTGGAGCTTAGCGGACTGGAGGGCAAGAACACCCAATGATTTGCAGGACATACACTTTTGACACAAAAGATAAACTCAGCATTGATGGAGCCTTCTTCCCGCGTAGCCATTTGGTTCGGAGATAGGATATCCGAACTCAACCCAGAACCCAGGATTCGACTTCTCGTATGGGCTACATATGTCGTCGGCTAATTAGTACAATCCCACCCCTGAAGTGTTGTTATATGTGTACTAGAGCAGGGGATTGACTTGCGGGTCGAACCTGTGCGTTGAAGTCCCCTGTATTCGAATAGTATTTTACCTTGTTGTAATGTGTCTTGACCGTGATACTGTTCTCTTGTCTGAGTCCGGGTTAACTGCCACTTGCCCATATTTGGCTGGCTGGAGCCCTCTGTGCACACCCCTATTTCGGTACCAAATCAACAATATCTTAGGGGCTGTATTGTAGGTTGAAATGTTGACTCGAAGCTGTGGCTTTGGTGGTGGAAGCTACAGCTAGCTGTAAGTGGCATGGCTGCCAGTGGTGGGCGGTAGTGTTCCTGAATGCACCTTTCTCCGGTTGTATTCCTAGGCGTACCTTTCTCCGATCGTATTCCTGAGTGTACCTTTCTCTGATTGTGACATTTGAAGCTTATTCCAAGGCTGTATATAAGGAAGAGAAACCCCCCGAGTAAAGTCCACGCTTCCCAAGTTATTCACACATCAGTTCCTACCTTACCTACTTAGTAGTACCTATTACTGTTACTTCAAGTTCTCCACATTCCACTACCACCAGGTCTTATCAGCATGTCTTACACTTTGGCCAACACCTCAGGTTCGGCGCGGGCCGTGTCGGTATTCGGAATCGAAACCGGCAAGTCCTCCCTCTGCGGGCCCCAGCACAAGTCCGAAAGAGACGAGCTCCTGAGGACGTTCCATGGCGACATTCCGGCAGATAGGATGTGTCGTTTGTGCCGGGGCTCCCTCGGGCCCCAACTCTACCTACCCGACGCGGAAGATGGCCCCGAGGAGTGCATCTTCCGCAAGGACCAAGGCCCGGTGTTTGGGGGGAAGTGGCGTCTCGGCTTTGTCGATGGCTTCCTCGCCATGGTGTCCCGAAGCCGGTCAAGCCATCCCTACGGGGGGCCCGTTCCATCGCTGTCCTTCTCCTCCGACTGGACGCTGCCACCCATGGCCGGCCCCGTGGAACCCAAGCCGTTTGTCAAGCTCGACACGGAAGCCATCATCAGCGGCATGAACGAGCTGTTGTTCCACTCGGTTCAACGCATTTGGCTCCCGTTCGTCTTGAACCTCCACGGGCACATCACGCTCGCAGGGCGGGAGTTCCAGGAGCAACGCGACGTCGGCACCGAGTTGAACGGCTTCATGACCAAGCACCCGCTGACAACCTGCGCGCACATGGACGGCGGCGATCTCCTGGCCCGGGATCTCTGCTACCTCGCATCCAGGCCGCTCTTCTACAAGCAGATGGGGCCTCACGCACCCCACCGCAAAGACTACGTGTGCGGGTGGTGTCCGACGCGGAGCCACCTCGCGGCCTACTTCCACCCCGACCACGGCCTGGAGCTCGTCTACGACACGTGGCAGAACCTGGGCACCTGCAACACGCCGAGGGACGACGGCTGGGCCTTCTGCTGGCCCGCGGCGGACGGCTCGATCAACACCAACAAGGTGCGATACGCGGGCTTTCTGGGCGGGCTGGCCGATTCCGCCCCCTTCCGGCTGGACGCAAGCCTGGCGTCCCCACGGGCCCTGCCCGGCAACAGCTTCTTCGCCCCGCCGCGCGGAGTCCTCGTCCCCGAGGCTTCGAACAACGGCTTCTTGATCCCCCCAGCCGCGAGCGCGGCGGCCCACTTCTCGGCCGCCGGGGTCTTGTACACCTGGGCCCGGGCGGGGCACATCAGGGCCCCCGGCCCTGTCCAGGCCTATGGGGCGCCAGCTCCCTTTGGCATGCCGGTTCCCTGTCATGTCTTCCCAGACCCGTTTCTCCGACCTCCCACCGAGTACATCGGAGCAGCCCTCGCGGCCGGCAACGGTCCCCCGTGGGACGTTACGAGAATGCTCGAGGGGGACCTGGAACTCCCTCAGGCTGGAGGCTCCTTTGGAGTAATCGACGCGGCGGCCAATGGTCCCGCGCCGGCGCTCGAGGGGGCACAGGGACCGCTTGCAGGGCCGTTGGGAGTGGCAGACGCGGCGGTGGACGATCCTATATTGTCTTTTACGAGACTGCTTGACGAGGATTTGGAATGGCTTTGATGGGTTCTTGGAGCGACGGACGGGGCGGTTGATAGCCCCGTGTAGGACTTCATGGGAGTGCTTGAGGAGGTCTGGAAAACCCTTGGGAGGTCTTTTGGAGCGACGGATGGGGCGTCTTGAGGGATTGGCGGGAACATAGGCAGGGATTGGTGCCGGATTAAGGGCATGTCTAGGTACTGTTGTCTTGGGAAGTAATGTATGAACTTGGCCAGGACCTGCTCCTGGCACCCACCACTTCAACTGGATCCTGGTGGCATCTATCACGCGCTTGTCGTCCCGCAATCGTATCTACTTCTTCACACATCAGTTACTACTTGCTAGTACATATTACTATTACTTCAAGTTCTCCACACTCCACCGCCACCGGACCATATCTGCATCATGTCTTACAATATGGCAAACACCTTGGGATCGAATAGTCCAGTCCAAGTCCGCGGGTGCTGCCGTTGTCCATTCCATTTTGTTGACGCTTGGCCGTGCTGCTCAACTTTGTCCTCGATTTCTTCCAATCTGGTCGTCAGCCCATCAGATGATGCCCGGATCCTTCTCCCCTGAGCTGTTATGGTACGGCGAATCGCCATCATGTTTATATTTATCGATGAACATATGTTGGAAGGGGTGACCCTTCCAGACGGTGGTAGCCGCCTCCTGGTTGGTAGATAGCCTAGCGTGGTTCTGGCGTGGCTTCTACCCACCTGAAAGGGCCAGAGATTTTCCCTGGGGCCAGAACCACCACAGAATTCATCACCTTTTTCTGTGTTGCCAACAACATCGTATGCTCCAACCTAGAACTAGTCTGTATGCGATGAACCCAGTTTCAAACGGTTCTCTTGTTCTTTGGGTGGCCGCAGGTACCTTCGGGCCGCTAGGGGATTGAGTTGAAGCTCTGCTCTCGGACACGAACCGGCGCCTTCTCTGCCACCTAAGGTAGGTAATTGCCCCTTTACCCCCCCCCCCCCCCCCCCCTCCCCCCCCCCTTTTTTTTTTTTTTTTTTTTTTTTTGGTGGCTGGCTAACAAGTGTTTAGAGTAACTATCTCCTTCACCTAACCTCTATATTTTTCTTTTTTAATAAATTCATGGTTTACCAGCGGGTAAGGGACCTTGCCTTTGAGAAAGACGCCACCTCGTTCAACTCAGGAGGAGGTATTGAGGGGCGGTGGCATAATTCGGTGCTGAGCGGAGAGCTCTGTATTCTGCGAGAACTACAAGCTGAGCATGGCAAGGCACCTATCAGATGTCTGCGTGATTCCAGTTCTCCCCGCCCCTCTCCTTGATTGTGATAGGAGGTAAGTCAAAGTAGCCAAAGGAGGTCTAGCGCCATTTCGGCGCCTCCCGCGCGTCGTTTGCGTTTTGCGCAGTTGCGCAAACAGAAGAACCGGAAGTGTATCAGTGCACAAGTGTTCACTGCTATCGCGACCACAATCTCTCGACAAACGGAAGCCCCCGGACATCCAAGCACGACACCAATCGACCCTGTATTTCACCATGTGTTACTATGAGCAAACTCGATGGGGCTGCGGTTACTGGAGATGGGGCAATTTTCGACAGCAATGCAACAAGGAGTACCGTACCGGCGAAACATGCGGCTTAAAACTCGTCTACGACACCATTTTTATGTCTGGTGGCTGTAAGATATGTGACCGGATCGCAAAAACGGAGAAAAGTGTGAGGAGGATTGTAAAGGATATAGAAAGATGGAAAAGAGAAGGGAATAGGCGGGCGACAATCCAACACTCCACTGTTGACCTGATTGATCTCAATGATCAGATTGCTTCGCTTCGGGATGACCACGACCTCCAATCAGGAATAATAACTGACGGCGGTCCGGGAGGTGGGCCTGTTGCCACCGCCACTCCTGTATCCGTCCCAGTTTTTCATGCCATCTCGATGCCCCCGGTGCCGCTTCCTCTGTTTGGATCCGCCAAAGTCAATGAGGGCCTGGAAGCCCTTTGGATTCCGGACGGCGTCCACGTTTCCTCTCCGCTGCTTTCCTCTGAGCTGCCTTCCTCTCGGCTGTATCTTACTGGTGGCATCCCTCAGCAGCGTGTCACTGGTGGCATGGGGAGGGCCCCACGACCTAGTTTATCGGATATCATGCTCCCTTTGAGGAGGACCGCCCCTTATAACTCCACGACAGACACCTCTGCCATCCGAAAAATGCCCACCTCGAGGGCGCTGGTGGAACGTAATAATGCTACGGCCGCCGCTGTCAAGCATCAGCCCGCATCGCCGCTACCCTCTGAGTTCGTCCTGAGTTGCAGACAAGTAGCGCCAATCCCGACGGCATGCTGCCTGCTCTGTGTGAGTCTCACTTACAAGGAGTACGCACCTGTCATCACACTGACAGAACAGCAGAAAAAGAAAAGTCTCGAGTGTGACGGGGTCAAGCCTTGCGGCCCTTGCAATCGATCTTGCACCCTCTGCATTTATCCAAAAGTACTAGGAAATCCCACCTCAAGTCACCAGGTGCCAGCAGTGACACCAGGAAAGGCAATGGGGGTATCTCCATCTATCCAGGTTGCAGATGAAGAGGTGTCCACCTCAGAGAAGAATCCCGAACTGGCGGGATTCACCAGTGACGATCACTACACTTCAGCTCAAGCCCTTGGCACGAGTATGCACGAACCTGAAAAGTTATCACGCCCCCTTTTCTCAGAAGGCACGATTGATGATGAGTGTGGTTCTTTGTCATCGGAAACGGATTCATTCATATCCAATCAATCCGAGCCCACTGACTCTACGAGTACCAAAATGAACAAAACTCAAGCCAGAGATCTCCTGATGCAAATCCTACAGGCGAACAACCGACGCATTTTGGAGGTGATCTTCGGCGGCAGCGCCCACCCCAACAGAACATGCGCCGGAGAAGCAGAGTACTCGTCCTCAGGGACGTCCCAGACACCCATAGAAGCCGGCTCAGCATCCAAGTCCCAGAGCTCACAGAAACGCAAGAGACAAGACGCCAGACGCTCCACGGATTTCAACGAGGAAAATGACGACAACGGCGGCGAGCAGCCCCCACGGCCAAGCATACGACCGGCGAGCGAGATACCAACGCTCAAGAGATTTGCTTGCCCATTCTACCGGAACAGCCCATGGAAAGCAACCTTCCCTCGATCCTGCCTTGGCCCGGGATGGCCCACCATTCACCGAGTCAAGTAAGTTTCAAGCAACCCTTTCCAACCTAGTATCCCCAGATTGTAATGACGGCAAAACAGAGAGCACGTCTATAGACAACACGCCATGCCGTTACACTGCAGCCGGTGTCGCACCGTAATGGACACTGACGCCGACCTCGGCGCTCATATGCGTGTATCAAAGGACGATATCTGCGAGCTCAACACTGAAACACCCATTGAGGGATTCACCCCGGACCAAGGGAAAGCGATGCGGTCTCGCAAGAGCCGCGGGCTCTCCGAGGTGGAGAAGTGGAAAGATTTGTATCTGATTCTGTTCCCGGAATGCAACCTTGGCGACGTCCCGGACCCCTGTACGTTCACTCTCTACCCTTGCTTCACAACTGTTGACTTTTCCAGACCACACAGACAACTCGTCGACAGATGGACTCCTCCAGTATGAGCGGTACCTCGAACAAGAAACCGAGCAACACGTTCGCGCACGGATGAGGACCAACCCCATCCCCTGCGTCCGAAACCTCACGGAATCGGTACGACATGAACTGCTTCAGCAAATGCCGCAACTAGTTCGGGATATCCAGCTAGACCTCTTCCGATCCTACAAGACTTCACACCGAAGCAACTCACCAGGGCTCACCAGCTCCGCTCCAAGACCCGCCCCCGCGGCTCAAACCGACGGCGAGCCAACCCAGCCACTGCCAGCACAACAAGACATATTACAAGATCCCACCCACATCGGCGACGCCACACCACAATTTGAACCTAGCTGCTTAGCAACTTGCCTCGAGACTCTCCACTGCCGCCACATCGACGCGAGGTTGGGCTCGGCCGCCTCGGAGTGGATGGATGGCAGCCTGTTCCACGGCCTCGACTTCGCCGAGACAGTAGCTGAGTCCTCTTTTGCCGACATGGCCGGATTCGAATTCGCGTCTCTTCTTTCTGGCCATCGCGAGGTTGGGAGGGTGGCGGGGGTTGGGTTTCAGGGGGATGGGGGGTGGGGGGAGGCGTGATCGTTTTGAATGCGTTGCTGTCATGTAATCTGGGACTTGCCCAAGAAGATAGCGATAATATCGGGTCAATGATCCATGATATCTGCCACTAATGAGGAAATACGCCTTGAAGAAATAACAATCTGAACTTGAAGCCCCAAACCCAACAGAAAACCAATATTTCAGCAACCGTGATCCTTCCCAGCAAATCAGATGGCCCTGACATATCAAGGAATGTCGCTCGATCCGGACTGTGAGCTATCGTAAGAAAACCCCCCTTATTGACCATATCATCATCAATGCGAAATAGCGTGGCAAATCCAATTGCATTACGCGATTACCAAATTGAGTGCTCCTTCATACTCTTTTCAACAAAAACTGCACAGATACCGTGATTTCAGCCCTCCTGCCATCAGGGTATGAAGAGGCCTTCCACGGGACCTTACAGGCCTGTTCAGTACCCTGCGTCACAGAAATAAATACTTAAGAGGCTAGTTTGCGAACAGCTTCTTCCATCCAAAAAGAGCATATAGTTATCCATGGGGCTGATCCTGCAAACTACATGCATTCTATATCGTCTACGTGTCATCAAGTCCAATTCAAACCGCCGGCAAGGAGGCTTCCTGCCATCATCAATAGGAGCGAGTATCCGTCGACCGCAACTCGACTATTTGCTATGGAGTGGGAAGTTGATGTGCTCGACGGAGCTGTTGTGCTAGTTGCCGACGGCGCTGTTGTTGAGGACGAGCCACTGCTGGAATCAGCTAGGACCTTGTCCAAGACATAGACGATCCCATTGTTTGTCCTTTTCGAGATCATGGTTAACCAACCATACAGCCATGTGGGATGTGTCAAAGTCCAGAACTTACAATACGGTAGCGCTGACTTTGGCATCGTTAAAGAATATATTGTTGCCCTCCAGTGTGACCTTGATATCCGTATTTTCCACCGAGAGCAGCTGCATTTGGTCGTGGAGGTGGTCTGGGTACAGAGCCTGCGGAAGTACGTGAGACCTTTGAGCTCGCAGTTAGGCACTAGACGTTATCGTGAGACATGGTCGAGAGGGAAGATTTACAGGATCAGCCAGCTGAAGGCAGTTTTGTTTGCCGTCTTCTGTGGGTCACCAGCGATAGCAAGCGCTTGATTGTCCGGGGCTAGGCACGTCACGTTCGGCGTAGTGTCGATGGCGTCGTAAACGGTAGTGTGCTCGAGCGACTCGCTCAGTTCGCTCAGCACAGGTTGGTCCTCCATCGTGTCGGTACAACTTTTGGGGAGGCTCAGGACCCTGCTCATGTTATCAGCCCCAAGTCTTAGTTACCTAGGTATTAGTAGTAGTAGTAGTAATACTAGGGTCCACCTACTGATTCACCATGTGGACATAGCCCTTGGACCACTCTTGGTTGAGCGCTGTTAAGTTTATGCCTGTCGGGTCTCCCCCCGCTTGGATGGTAAAACCACCGGTCGAGTCCGGCAGAGTGAACACTACCTGCCCGCCGGCGCCAGCTCCGAATGTCTGGACGAGCTCAGTTCCCGCCGAGCGATTATTGTACAGCTCACCGCTCAAGAGTGTCGGGATGGTAAGCCCTTTCGAGGCGCTAAAATTGGTAGACGTCAAGCTCGCAGCGAGGATGTGGTAAGACAAGATGTCTTTAAGCACATCAGATGGCTCGTCCGCCAGCTGTTTCCCGGTCGTGGCGATGTATGACGAGAAGGCATCGTTGCTCGGCGCAAGAATGGAAAGCGACGGGCTTTCCGAGACCAGCTGGTTCACGACATCTGCACGCAGTCCGACAAGCTGTTGAAAGCCAGTTAAAGATGAGTGTCCTGCTAAAGCAGCGGAGAGATCAGATGCTGGGTCCGCCGAGGCCGATGTGATCCATGTCAATGAGAAGCCCGCCAGACAGTACAACGCCGTGATTGATAGGAGCATGATGGCAAGAAGATTTCGGGCTTAAACGTCGTCACAGCTCCCTGATTGCCAGACATAAAACTTCAAAATAAGTCAAGAAGCTCAGGTCAGATTGGTGTTGTTATATCCCAACTGGCCGGACCCGGCCCAGATTTCCCCTCGGACGAGCAGACGCAACGCGTCTAACTGCACACCAATTGTAGAGCTGGCTAGAAAATGCAGAAAAGTCAGACGCTCCTCACTGAAAACTGAGTTGAACCGCCTCCCCGGTGCAGGCGTTTCCATTGGTACATGCTGCCGGAATGCACCGCGCCGAGAGATTCAAATGCCGAGTCGTATCGGCATTGGTAGAATCGCGTGTGCGGCTGGGCGCCCCCGGGTCGAGAACATTTCCAAGCCAGCCAGTCAAAATGTGCCACCTCGGACTAGATCTGGGAACCCCGCTGCATGCATTCGGATTTGGTGCTGTTTGTTGTCTCACTACCGCGGGGGAGGGGTAGTGGAGGATCACGATCTTCTTCCCCACTTTGGTCCGTTTATCACGATCCAATTCGTCCTCATCCTCGCCGTTGATGTCTCCCTCTTTAGTTCTATCAGAGGCACTGGCTGAGCCGGCTCGATCACTTCCGTTGGTCTCCTAAGGCCCGTGGTCCAGACGCTCCTCGTTCAGCCGTCCATAATACAGGTTTAAGTCGTCAACAGGCTTTCTGGTAACGAGTGAATGATTTCGTGCAGTTGTATCAGGTTAGTGTCTTCAGATTGGGCTGGGGATACCTACAACATGGGGCTTATTGGGGATGTTGCCGTAAAAGTCCTTGTCGGTTAGGTAGTCTAACAGCAACGGGGTCTACCTAAACTCGGTGCCATCTCTCACCGTCCATCTTTTCAACTTCACTTCTCCTATTTTCTCTCTCTCTCTGTACCAGTCTACGCGACATCCAATACACACTTAAGGTCAGCCCCACGACGTACTAATCTATGTCACCTGCTTGCCATCGTACAATACCGTGCAGATCTGGACTGTACCGAGCCCTTCGTATCCGCTCAACATTCCATATATGCACTGGTAAGAGTACTACAGCCAGGACCGCCCAGGCATCTAGAATATGCTTTTGACCGGCCAGACGTTTACCGCGGGGGGTGATATCGCCTTGGGACCTATCGACAGGTCAGCCGCTTCCAGACGGTGGAAACGGCGCACTCGAGGACGTGCGAGTGGTTATTGGACCAGGCGGAATACCAAGAATGGCTGCATTCCGACCCCCGGGACCCTTGCGCCTTTCTTTAGATTAAGGGGACGCCGGGATTTGGCAAATCCAGCATCATGAAGTTCGCCTTGACGCGAACTCGAGAGGCTTTGCCCAGAGCTGTTCTGATTCACTTCTTCTTCAACGCCAGAGGCGTCGAACTTGATAGGTCCATTCTCGGCATGTATTGGTCTCTCCTCGTCCAGCTCTTCGAGAAAGACCCAGAAACACAGCCTGCATTGGACGGGGCCTACTTCGACGCGACGGCGTGTTGCATCCACCCGGCCCAAGTCGACGAAAAGCCGTCCTCCCTAACCCTGTCGTTGGGAAAGGTCAAGAGATCGAGGACGTCGACGGCCAAATAGAGATGGCAGTTCCCACATGATGGACGTAGTTGTCATAGCCAAAATCGATCAACTTGTCCGCAATGTAATCCAGCAACAAACTTGCCGGTCCCACCCTCCTGGGTGGCGGTGTGGCGATAAGAACAACAGAGCCCAACACCTTTAAGAAGGGTTTTTTCATCTTCGTGACCCAAACCCTCCAGTACCTCGTTTAGAATCGGTCGGTACGTCTGGTCCATCTGTTGGCCCGTTCCCATCGCTCTGGCGCAGCCGCCTCTGCAGCTGAGTCTTCGGGTTCTTGTTCCCCGTCCCGTCATAGACGTAACGAGTAAGTGTCGCAGCATATATGAACAATGACGATGGCGTGCACGAGAGCTGGGTCAGACTCTTGAAGTCGTCTTCGATCTACATCTCGTTCTTGATATTTGAGAAACTATCCTTCAGGAACATTTCAATTATCCTTCTCAGCTTCTTCGACAGTCTTTACCCAGCTCTAGGCAGCTGTATGATGCCTTTCCACTCTTGATGAGTAGCCTAAACGAAGCTTCAACAGGATGAGACAACCTGCAAGTCAGGAGGACGCGGAGCTGTGCTGAGCAGTGTTTAGGAAGCCGGGAAAAGCATTCGATGATCTTCGGAATTTCCTTCGGATCCTCACATTCATCTACAGCATCAATGATGATGAATTTGAGGAGCTCGAAATCCGGAGTTGAAGCATGCGCCTCGAGCACATTTTTGAAGGGACCGACGATAAGCCGTCCGAATTGTTGATCTTGGTTTTTGGTTTCGATATCTGCAAGTTGGATGTCTTCCAGCGACGACTTCAGATATTCGCCAAAACTTGGGATCGACGAAGCCATCGATTTGGCAATAGTGGAAAAAAAGAGAGATGTGCTATTTCGGTCCTTTTCGCCTCTCCTGAAGAAATATGTTGCAGCGAGCTGACCTGACTTGCTGAACTCCCTTGCCAGAGTGCGAGCAATGGTTCACTTGCCCGCTCCAGCTGGGCCAGTTACACTCACCGCCACGTCCGAGCTCTGATGCACCAGATCAAAGTTCCATCCGCCAATTCGATAAGTAGCATTGCTGCCGTCATCCCGCTCCAGCCCACGCTGGATCATGATATTGAGCTGCGACTGCCGGTCCCGACGGGACAATTCTTTCACATTATTGAGAGTTTCTGTTAAATCAAATTTAGCCAGTTGAGCACCATTGTGGGTGTGGCCTGATTTGCTCATCAGCGAGCTATTCCCTGAAATATTTGAGCTAACTACTAAGAATATACTGACCAAGTCTCGTCTGCAGCTCTCTCGACAGGATCCTTTCGTATGCGTCTATAAGATTGAGACTATCTTTCCTGACGCCTTCATACGCTAGCTCCCGAAGCGAAAGACCATTTGGTTAACCCTGGAGTTCATTGCTCGGGGCAGGTGAGTCAACAACTTCTAGACCAATTCTAGGGCTTCCTGGACCCGGATCAATCAATAGCACCGGAATCGGACTCGTAGCCCAGCATCGATTGTGTCCCGTGAGAACTCTTGGGGCCTAGGGCCAGCTTTAATGATGAGCTCTGGCTTAGGTTCGATGATGGGCTGGACTTAAATGTCTCCAGGCGTCGGCAGGGTCTGTTCGGGTGGACGAGAACCTCCACACCCTGGTGAAGCAGCGTGTTGCTCATTCGGAGGATCCCGGTTTGACCGCCCCTGCGTAAGTAGACCCTAAGGTCTTGCCACTTGTACCCCAGGCTGCAATTCCACGGGAAGCTTCTGGGGTGCATGCGAATGCACACTCTGTTGGTGTCCGGCCTGAGCTGGCTTGGTCTGTGGAACTCGCGAAATCGACTGGGGAAACGGAGGGGGGTGGCGGGAGGGTTGTGCCTGTGGTGTCCGGGATTGAGCTGTATCCCTATCTTCCGGGGTGAGTTGTACCCGTCGTGCTCGGGATTAAGCTGCATCCTCATCTTCCAAGTTTTTTCCTTAGAATAACATTTGCCCACTGAGTTACCCACTGAGTTAAGAGTTTCGGTCGCTTCTCGATCCTAGATAAGCAAGTGCTAAATCTTGGCTCTGGCTTGGTAAAGGGTCTCCCACAGAAACGTAGTCCAGCGTTTGGAAGAATATCAGGCGGATGAAAAGTCGAAGCTCGATTTGGGCGCCGGGCGCTTTGGAGACTGGAGGACTGGAGTTGCCGACGGCCTGAGGTGCGTTGCCGAATGGTAGAAGGCTGCGCTTAGGTGAGGGAAACCCCGAAGCCAATAAATGTTTGCTATGTCACAATCAGAGAGCGTTGAGGGCTGCGACGGCAAAAGAAAAATATTTGAGTTGAGGTTGAGAGAAGTTCGAGCAGCATGTCTCAGTTCGCTCTTTCCTGTAAAGAACACCACTGGTGGGGGGCCTGCTCCATCCAATCGTACAAACGTAAGGTGCTGCAAGTGTCAGCTGGCGTGGGACGATTCAAAGCAATGCCAGTGATGACGACGGGACTCGGGAGAGTATCGAACTGTGATCGAGAAGTTTGAAGAGATGAATATGCATTTAGCAGCATGGTTGGGTATCTTTGCTCCTAGGTAGTAATCCGAAAATGCGCCTTGTTCCTTTTTCCAGGTCATCCAGACCGTCCATGATCCCCACCCCAAATTAAAACAATGATAATTGTAAAAGAAATGCCAACAACGCGTTTGTCACACCCAAACCATGCAGCTCAGGGGAAAAAAAAAAGAAAGAAAAAGAGAAAACCAACCCGACCAGCGAGTCAGCCCCCACCCTTCACCACCAACACTCCTCAACCCCCCTACAACCTGTCCATAAACTCCCCCCTCCCCTCCGGCTCCCCAGCCGCGATACCCTGCGCCCTCAACGCCTCCAACAATACCCGCACATTCACTGGCTCCAACTCGCGCCCCTGCTCAGCCGCGATATAGCGGTCGCCCATATACCGCTTCAACACCTCCTTGGTCCGGGTGACCCGTCCGTAGTTGGCAAAGTCGCACAGGTCCAGCGCCAGCACGCGCTCCTCGAGCCGCGCCGCGCCGCTGTGCTTGAACTTGCCGGCGGCGCCCGGCGGCCCGCGCGTCAGGAAGGCCGCGCGCCCCCCGCCGCAGTTGAAGTCGCGCTCGGCGGCGCACGACTCCTTGTGCCCCGTGCGCTGGGACCGCCGGCGGCAGGTGGTGCACTGCAGGTCGAGGAGGAAGGACTCGCAGGGGGGGTCGGCTGCTTTGGTGGGTTTGGGCTGGGTGGGAGGGTTAGTGAGGTTTCTTTTGGGAGAGGAAAGGGGGGGGGGGGGGGGCCTTACCGAAGAGGAGAACCAGCTGCGGCGGGATTTGCTCCGGCTGAGGTTGGTCATGGTTTGGTAGTCCTGGGGGGTTTGGCGGCCGCTGTATTGGGGTTGCAGAGCCGCTTCGTTGAGGATGTAAGGCGATATTGTGGGCAGCCCCTGGAATAGAAAGAGGCTGCTGCCGAAGTTGGCTGCCATGCCGGCTTTTATACTGGGTGACTCGGACCCTGAGCGGTGGTGTCTCATGGTGGGCAGTTGCTGTGTCTGGAGGGCCAACATTGCGGGACCGGGAGTTGGATGCTGGTGGTGATATATCTAGGGTGTCTTTGTGGATGGGGCTATTGTTAGGGTAGTGTTGGGGGTTGTTGCATTCAGGAGTATTCGTTTCTTTATATCTGATACTCTCAATCGGCTGTGTGACTGTTTGAAACTTTTGGTCGCGGCTGCACCTGTCTGTGCTGAAAGACGTGCAGCAGCTGCTAGCGTGCGGCCCGCGTGATTATAAGTGACGCGAATGGCATTCAACCGACGAGATGGGTGGGTGGTGGCGTGGCGAAGTGGCAGACGCAGGGCAGCACCGGCTGAAGAAGAGTGGCCCCAAGTGGCCCGGAAATGGTGGGAAATGGTGGGAAATGTGCCTTCACGCCCGAAGGCCGAAGGCGAAGCCCAAGGAGCCTCATCCTCATAGGATGACCTGGCTATGCGCCGTTGGTGGGGCTTCCCCGGGCTTTCCCTGCTTTCCCATTGCCCCCCTCGCGTCCATCCCTTCCCAGATGGGTGTGTTCCAATCGAAGGCGCAGCCGCCGCAGCGAGTGGCTCACAATGTCTCGCCCGCCAGACCACCATTTACACCATGCCGCCCAGCTGCCGCCCTTGCGCACACTCCAGCTCGACCAGTCCGCGCATACCGGCCGCGCACCCAAGCACCGCAAAACAGGTCACGTCACCACCGCGAAACGAAACGCCTCAAATATTCTCATGACCCGCCGGCAGCTGACGATAGGTGAGCAGTGTTTGCCTCTTCAAACCACGGCTCAGGACCCGTGTCGCTTTCGCCTGGCTTCTCTTTCGCTTTTGTCTTCTTTTGCGCCAAAAATCTCTGAGTCACGGGGTCCGACCGTCCGATTGACGAAGCCGTGTCTCCGTGCGCAGGTGTGCAGCGCCGTGGATTGAATCAATTCGTGATGGCGAGTGGCTCTGTTTCCTTGGCACCTTGACAACTTTCCGACGGAAATAAGGATTGGTGTCTGCTCTTTGCCAGCACAAAGCGCTATTCAGGAAACGATGCCCGTGTATCGTCACCACAATCAATCGTCAAACTCCTGCGGAGAAAAAGCATTCCAGAATTACATTGTCATGCCAATGGAAGCGTGCATATCCAATATACGAAAACCTCGGCATCGGTCCACGGAACTCGGCTCCCGACTTACTCAGGATGATGCCGCAATGGCATTTTGCTTCCGGGCGGAGCACTCGGTAATAAGACGGGGGCCTGTTGGCAATGAGGCTCATGTCAGCTACGCACTATGCGTGCATCCCAAAATGGAGGCAGGACAGAGCCGCAGGCACAGAAGCAGACACAGAAGCTATCGGTAATTGCTTTATTTCGTTGGTCATGTTGAAAATCCGAACCGTACGCCGCTCCCAGTTTCTGTACCATCCTGGCACCATTTGTGTACCATCCTGGCGCCATTTGAACGGAGGCTCATCACTGCCTGCCGCGATACTGGTAATGCTATTTCAACCACCAGCACGCGGCCCCAGTCTTGGCTGCTTAAACCCAGGGGCACTCCCATACCCCCCGCATCCATCTGCATTCCCTCCGCCATCCTCATCGGCGACGGGGCGCAATGATGCCGGCAACAGACTCTCACCCCAGCGAGAGCCTGCCCATTGCATTCTCAAAGGCCAACTCCTAATCGTCTTCAGGCGGCAGTTCGTCGTCAATGTACCGTAAGAGACTAATCCGCATCTCGGTCGTATCATTTCCCCGCAGCACATCGCTGATGAAGTGTGCCTCAACCTGCATCTGCACCATCTCCAGCGCGCCCCGTAGCACGCCGCACAGGATGTTGGAGTACCAGAGCTCGTCCTGCGCCCGGCCGTCATCCGGAAGCTCCACAAAGTCGGCGAGCGGGTTCTCGTCGAACACTAGCGAGAACTGCTTGCTGTCGCTCGTCCAGTTGGTGATGGTGGGTGTGATGTTGAGGAATATCTTGAAGCCGACCTGTGGGGGTTCTACTGTTAGACTCGTACGCTTGGGGGGCGCAGCAAAGGGGAATCCGCGCCGTACCTTGGCTATCATCTCGGCCGTTTCCCTGAAGTTGGAACACCGGCGCATCGTATTGGATTTGGCCAGGTAGTCCTCAATCAGCCGTAGCCCAATATTGTAGCCCATCTTATCCAGTTGCTTGTTGACCTCGACATAGTCGCTGTCAAAATCCTTGACCAGCTGCGCGACGATTGTGCCGTATGTGAGCACAACGAGCTCCGAGTTGACCTTGTCTATCCTCGTCCTTTTGCGGGGGTCAGCATTGATAGGAGATAGGTAGCTCAGTTCAGCTTCGGGGTTTGTTCTCACTTCCATATCCTACAAGGAGCACCTCTGTCAGCGGCTGTAGATACAGTAGATACAAACGGGTCATCGGTGGACGTACTCTTCCCCTAGGCGGGAGGCCTTACTCGCCGCCATCGTGCAGGGTGATCGGGAAGTCTATGAGCCAGTAATATGTCCAGATACCGGTGCGCGTCGACTGGCGATGGGTTGCAAAGCAGCTCTGGCGTGTTGCGCCGACAAATGGATTGGTCTCGGGTGGTGGTTGAAAGGCGGTGGGAATTGTGCCAGTCAAGTGTCCCGCAATGGAACACAGCAGCAAGAGAGAGCTAAATGTTGCAGGGGTCTGCAGAGGTGGGATGTGCCCCACTTCAAGGTGTTTGGGACACTTTCAGTGGACCCTTAAGGCCCCAGCATGAAATCAATCGTGACGGACCGCGGGGAATCTAAAATCCAGCTCGGGCTTGGATTTTCTGGGAGCCGCATCACGCATCAAGCAAACGCGGGCTTCAGATCCAGCGAACCGACCGCCGAATTCGCTCTAATCCGCCAATTACCCCACAGTTTTTCCTCAACAGACAGTATTCCAGCAACAATGTCTTCCGAAAAGAGACCCGCCTCGGATGACCCCAGCGGGGGCCAGCTTGTTGTGAAGAGGCAGAATGTCGGCTCTAGTCGCGCCCTCACTCGCCCCGGCGCGTCAAGCGGTGCGCTGATACAGACGGTATGTTCGTCCTTTTGCAACATGGAAGTCTATGGATACTGACCGAGCGCGCAGGCACCGCGGACCAGCGGTCTTCAGGCCCCAGTGATGGAACTTTCGGGACACGCGGGGGAGGTCTTCACAGCCAAGTTTGACCCGTCGGGGAATCTGATAGCCTCCGGCTCGATGGACCGCACAATTCGTATGTGTGCTATTCAATACTTAAGGGAAAATAGCTGACCTTTCTAGTGCTCTGGAGGACGTACGGCGACTGCGAAAACTACGGCGTGCTCACCGGACACCGTGGCGCCGTCCTTGACCTGCAATGGTCGCGCGACTCCGATATCCTCTTTTCCGCCTCGGCCGACATGCACCTAGCAAGTTGGGATCTAACATCCGGGACTAGGATACGACGCTACGTTGGCCACGAAGAAATCGTCAACTCGATGGATATCAGCAAGCGCGGCGAGGAGATGCTGATCAGCGGCAGCGACGACGGCACAATCGGCATCTGGGACCCGAGGACGAAGAACGCTGTGGACTACATCGAGACCGAGTTTCCGATCACAGCCGTTGCCATATCCGAGGCAGGCAACGAAATCTACTCGGGAGGCATCGACAACGACATCAAGGTCTGGGATGTGCGGAAGAAGGCCATGGTCTACTCCATGCTGGGCCATCAAGACACAATCACATCACTGCGGGTATCGCCCGACTCTCAACAACTGCTGTCGTATGCGATGGACTCGACGGCAAGGACATGGGACATCAGGCCATTTGCGCCTGCGGAACGCCACATTCGCACGTTTGACGGCGCGCCGCTCGGCTTGGAGAAGAATCTGATCCACGGCAGCTGGGATACCGAGGGCAAGAAGATTGCCGCCGGGGCTGGCGATGGCACGGTGGTTATCTGGGGAAGTGACACGGGCAAGCTGCTCTACAAGTTGCCGGGGCATAAAGGGACAGTCAACTGCGCCGAGTTTGCGCCAGGAGCCGATCCTATCAGTAAGTGGCCCATTTTATGCACCATCCTGGTTTTGGCCGACGTTTTGCTGACCATAACCCCCAGTCCTGTCGGCTTCATCCGATCGAACCATGCTCTTGGGCGAGCTGAAGTGAGAAAGCGGCCAAGTGGGCCACATGGAAGGCTCCCTGGAGGCAGGGAGCGCTCGCCGGGGCGGTCAGCAGTGGATTTGAGCCGCGGCAAACCTGGGGATGGGATTTGAGTTCGGTGGGCGGCCCCGACCTGGTTATATCCTGGGTCCCTGCGTCTTGGAATTGGATGTTGGCAGGCTCCCGCGCGGCTGAGCCAAGGTTTTATGTGCAGCAGCCTCGGGGCAGAGCCATCCAGGCCTGCGATCCCAAGGAACGGTTTGGCGGGAGAAAACAGGCAACCCTGGTTGGAATTCGGGTCAAATGGAGGAACGGGAAGGCCGATAAGTGGGACCCAGACGATCCCACCGTTCCGAGATGCCCAGCCCATCAGGCGGAGGATGAGCGGCCGATGAGGGATTGGCCGTGTCAGGTATTCTTGGAAGACAGACCTGTATAAAGAAAAGATACCCATCACTTTGGATTTGGGAGTTGGTGGTGCGCGCATGTTGGGCCAGCTATCTAAGTTTGCTTCCCGGGTAGGGGCGCGCAAGGCTGACAATGTGGCTTGCATCTCGCATTTTACCCTACGGTGCGGGTTGTGAGTCCCCCACCTTATTCTACTGTGGTTGTCATACTGATGTGCACTTAATCCTCGACCGTGCCGAGCAGCGTTGAGACCGTGTCCCGCCTCGTGGCACTGGTCATACTCGGGTCGAGGTGACATCAACCTAAGCATAACACAACGTCACGGCGACTCGCCTTATCATGAATGCTGCAAACTCTCCTGCTGGCCTCTATTTACAGACACACTGCATGTTTCCTGCATCGCAGCGCGTCGGCGCGTTGAATGACCCAAAGACTGGATGCCAATGTTCCGCTGCGAGCGATGCACGGCGCACGATTGCACAAGTGGAGGGGCCGCCTCGGTTATCTGCGTGGCCTTGTCAGGATGGGATGAAGCAAATGGCTGCGTTTTGAAACGGCTTGGCTCCCGTCCCCTCTCCCCCTGCACTCATGCGACACGCCGCTGGCCAATCAGCACCTCCAAGCGACTCCTTTCTGGTGGTTCAGGGGGGTGCTCTGGCACTTGCACCCCGTTGCTCCTGCGTCGACGAATCACCTCCTCACCACGGCTCCCCAGGGGCCGACACTGACGGGACGGGGGGAGAATTGGCTTAGGGCTGGCGAGGCGTGCCCGGCGCCCGCCCGGCTTGCAGCTGTGGGCGGCCGTTGGGAGGTAATTGCTGGGTGCCGATGCAAGGGCACGCCACCTGTGGAAGTGGTGCAATTCGCAATTGGACAACACATGTCGCCGGGTCTTCTGGCCCAACGAGTGGACGACAGTGCCGGTGCTGAAAACCAGCAATGAGTCTCCCCTTCCAATGGAATTGCCAGCAACGAACTCGGGGCGTGGATGTCCCCCCCGGGAAACAAATTCCCACTTCCCAATCCCAGGAAAAATAAGGAAAGCAACCTAGGCCATCCAGGCCCGGCCTTGCCCCCCGACATTGAAACATCTGGGATGGCAGAATGGTAGGCCCCCTACCCCGTCCGGCAGGTAGGTGTTGTAACGGGGACGTGCGGTGTCCCTCCCCCTCCATCCAGTGGCCCTTCACACCACACCAACCATTACTGATCACTTTCCACACCTCCCGGCCTTAGTGGACGCCTGTACGAAGCCGTTTGTTTGGGCCTGGACTGCCCCGTGGCGTCTGTGTTGCCGTGTGAAAAACAAACGTGTGATGTGTGTGTACCTTACATGCAGTGGGCTGGAGCTGCACTCCTCCTGCTTCTCTCCCTGCATCGCCCAGGGCCCTCCTACCACCACCAGAAAGAAAAAACCCGGGCAGAGAGGTCAAGTTCAGAGTATCACCTGGGACGCAACCCCATCGACACGACCCTGAGCCTCCCCTTGCGTCTGCCGGCGGGATTCGCGATCGGATAGGTTCCTACGAACGAACCGTCATTCATTCAATTCGGTTGGCCCCGGTCCTTTCTTTTCTTCTCCTCTTGTTTCCCACACCCTACCACTGCTTCATCACCACCACACCACCATGGAGCAGGTCAACCACGGACGCCCGCGCCCTTCAGCTTGAACCCCAAACATTTCCCACCTTTTTTTTTTTTGTTTCTTCCCATCACTCAATATTTTCTTCTTTTTTGTCTTGCGCTCCGGTCCTGGATTCGCCCGACCTCGTCACCTCCACCAACTTACACGAGTCGAGCCTTGACGCCCCCAACATCGCCGTCAATCAATCCGAAAACGGCACGGGCACACCTCATCTTCGGCTCGAGATTCGTTAAATTGCTTTGATCATTCACACAGGCTCTGGGAGCTGCGACGGAAGCGTATTATTAGAAGCGCTGTTTTACTATCTCGTCGTCTTTCTTTTTCTGGCTTTCGAATCGCAAGAGATACCCCATACCACATATCGCCGCCTCGGCACTTAATACCGTTCGCCGGCCGATTACTTTTATTCCCACGAACCATCACACAGGTCAATTCCAGCTTTCGACGGATACCTGCATGAGCCCGTCGCACAATCACCAACACGACACGGCATCCGAGTCTAATTCTAACAAACTCGAGGCCATCCATTACCCCCCACAGGACTCACCTTGACCATCGGCATCAGGGTTCCTGAAAAGCCAAATCCCCAGATGGAAAAGACCCGAATTATACCCAGTCCGCTCTGTCAATAACCCGCAAAAATGAACATCCCATTCCTCGGCCGCTCCAACATGGACCGGTTCAACTTCCTCGGCCGCGCCCGCGGCGACGCCATCGCCGATGTGACGCCCGCCCGCCCGGCCAACCCCACCCCGACTCAGACCGCTCCAAACCCCATCGCCATCCCGCGCCCACCCCCGCCATCCCACCAATATTCCTTCCCCTCCGACTCAGAATCCTCCGAGGTCGACGACGACGACGATGACTACGATGATGACCGCACCCCGCTCTCCCCCCGCTACCCGCATGACCTCGAAGCGCAGCACCCACGCGCCGAGATGGCCGAGCGCTCGACCCCCACCACACGCTTCATCCACCGCTTCCGGCCGCCGATCCCGTCCTTCCTCAGCAGCCGCGGTGGTCTGCGGCCGACCAGCAGCCGCTACTCGGGTGACGGGATGCCGCCGGACACAGTCATCAACCACGGGCGAGACAACGACGAGAGCCCCAAGACGCCGCAGTTCCGGATTGGGGTGCAGGATCTACCGAGCACGCGGTTGCATCTGCCCAACCTAACGCGGACGTGGACGCAGGGGTCGAACGGGCCGCCTTCTAGGCCCGGGACAGCGGCTAGGCCGTCGACGTCGCGGGGGCGGGAGGAGGTTGAGCGCCCGGCACCGGCGGTCGTGGGGAGGAGGAGGGTTAGGGTTGAGGGAGAGCAGGGGAGGAGTGGGCGGAGGAGGAGGCATCGGAGGGAGGGGAGTGATCGGTCGAGACGGTCTGAGAGGTCCCAGCGGTCGAATGGATCTGGGAGTCGATTGCAGCGGTCGCGAGGCGAGAGCGGCAGTGGGAGTCGTGAGGGCAGTGGCGAGGGGAGTGAGCAGAGGGGGTCGAGGCGGAGGCGGAGGCGGCGTGAGAGAGAGGCGGCCACGCAGGGTGAGGCCGAGGGGAGCCAGCGGAGCGAGCGCCGCCCAACGCCAAAGCACTTCATGTTTTGCTTGCCGTGGATCAAGTCGAGGAGGATACGATCGCAGATTCTGCGGTGCTTTGTGTCGGGCATGTTCCTGACGCTCATCCTGACAGTTTGTAAGTTGACTCGGGGCTCACCTACAATTCCCGCCGTGCACCGAAAGCTGACCCGCGACAGACCTCTCCCTCTCCATCACCAAGAACATCAACAACAGCGAGTTCACGGTTCTTCTCATTCTCATCATCCTCTTCGTCACCATCTTCTTCTGCCACGGCCTCATCCGCCTTTGCATGATGTTAGTCAGAGGCGGGCGCAACCGTGAGGATTCCGCCAGCCGATCCGGACGTCTGCCTGAAATGATGGGCCCCGGGGGCTATGCCATCCCACGGGAGCCGATCCGTGTGGTGCTGGCGCGCGACGAGGAGGCGGCCGGCATCGAGAGCGAGGCGACCAAGTCCAACCCCCCTGCCTACGGCCTATGGCGGGAGAGCGTGGTAAGTTACATCGCCACCTGTTCCTGTTACCCCGCTCGATTACTGATGCAATGTGCGACAGAGAGTTGATCCCAACCGCATCTACTGGCAACGCAACGACGAAACCGCCCCAGACACGGTCGACGAGGAGCACCCGCTGGATGGAAGCCCCGGCCAGTCGGGGGCTAGTCGCCACGACCACCACGAAGCTGGTCCCAGTGAAGGTGTACGGCCAACGGTCCCAAGACCGCCGTCTTACGCGTCCGACGATGGGGTGAGCTATGTGGTGGAAGCGCAGCCACGGTCGATTGCGCCAACGGTGGAGGTGCCGCTGAGAGCGAGTGTGCATCCGGCTGAGGCGGGCAGGGCAGGCCGGCCGCCATCGTGGTAGAGACTGGCGCAACCCGCGGCCATGTGCGAATTGGCATCAGAGCGAGTGTTTGTAGCAAATCTGGTCTGGATTTTTTTTTTGGGTGAAAACTTTTGGTTGCACAGCATGGCGTCCCGGGCAGGCGCTCTCTTGCAGAGAGTCTGGATTCTGCGAATCATACCCTGCATCACACAGAAAGATAGTACGGAAATAGGGAAGAGAAAGACATTGATATAGCTCTGTCGAATCACTATCGAAGGTTTCAGACAATTTGTGAAAGTGCAATTTCTCTTGCCAGTAGTGAGATGTTAAGTTTCAAGTTGCCCCTTCCGTCTCCAACTTTGCTCACTTCAGGCCGCTGCCAAGGTGGACAAGGAAGGCGGGGACTGTACAGCAAATCTGGGTGAGTTGGCAGGAGCGATGGATGGCTGATGGCGGTGACGGTGAATGTGAATGTGGCGGGCAAGCGGAAGCAACTGATGTTATTGTTACCCCACCAAGGGCAGGGAAAACAGCACAATGGCCAACAAAAAGCAACCCACGATATTTTGACACTGCGCTTCGAGTGATTTACTTACTGGTGGCGCTGTGTACGTAACGTGATGCAGCGCAGCAAACAACCCCCATTCTTCCTCTTGCACAAGCTGAACTTGGTACCATGCCGTCCCAGTCGAAGGCAATCGCGGTCCCGTCGTTGCGACCATTTGCCGACGCTGAATGGGTGTGCTGAATGAGTGTGCGGATCCGCACCCCCAGAGCCAGGTCCGCTATCCGAAAGTGATCGCAGGCAGATTCGGTGGGAAGCGGCGACGTATGTTTGGGCGCTCACGCCGCACACCGATTGACCTTACCTCAGGCTCATCCGACACGATGGAATAGAAAGCGGGGTGCTCGAAATTCGGCATCCGAACACTCGACCAGGCCCATTTCCAAGCGGTCCCCCTGCAGGAAGCCATGCCTTTACGACAACAATGTCACCCTGTCAGCAGTCACGAGCCACAAACTCAGGGGCCCACGGACCAAAGCCTTTGAGCCCGCGACATCGGTTTGCGCGCTTCCAAGTTCCCTGCGCTTCTCTGCTGCGTCCAGATTGCGTCGAGAAGCAAGCCACGAGCCAGGCCTGCTGGACCCCCCGCCAAACGGACGATGCCCGCCCTGTGACTGCAGCATGCTGCATGCTGGCGAGCGAGTAATTTTAGGCGTTTGCTGGTTCGCCGCCCGCTCGCCCACGAGGCTCGGGACAACCCTTTGCGGATGGCAGATCTCCTCTCCAATCCCATTTGGGTCTCCCGGGCGCATTGCCGCCCCCGTTGTCTGCCCCAAAGTCCTGGGGCCCTGCGGCACCTCGGCCGGTTAGGCATCGACCATCGGGCGTGTGATTGGGCAACGGGATGGGGGGAGACATGAAGCTGGCGACAGGGCGTGGGCTGGGGCAGGTTTGGCCTGCAGCGAGGTGCTCAACCTAACAGCTACCTTAACAAAGCTTCCAGCGCGACTGTCCATTTCTCAACGGCCTGCGCGGGCTGAGCGAGGCAAGGAAAACGGCTAGATAGGGCGATTCGGGGATAGCGAACGCAAGGTTTCTGCCATCTTTGTCGAACATGTCGAGGGCGTGGTTCGGGCACGGCGACTGGCGCCCTAGAATATCCCACGGCGTTGGGAATCGTAAACTCTAAAAAGCTGGGCAGTATAAAAGGTCAGTATGAAATCTGGGTGCGCGCACAGCATGAGACATGACTCTGTCTCTCCTCCCGCTTGGAGGGGTTGCGAAGGCATTTTATAAAACTCCACGAAAATAGCGCTCAACCCTTCCAAGCTGTTATCTTTTGTGTTATCTTCGGCATAGGGCCCTAATGCCGGGAGAAGACGTCACATACTGCCCATCGACCCCTCAAACACCGACTTTCCGGCTACCCCCCGGCTGCGCAGCGTGCCAGCATGTTAGCATGCAAGATGCCAGCTGACACGGCGACACGGCAGCCCGTGAGACACCTACAACTTGGCAAGTCCAGGATTCAGGATTCCACACCACGAGCTGAGAAAAAGAAAAGCCGGGGCTACGGAGCATTTCTGGACAGCGAACAACAAACGAGGTCCCCACGGTCCCCACGGTCCCAAACCGCCGGACTGCCGTTCCCTGCCGTCTACCGTTTTCGTCCATCGCTCTCTCCCGGGTCGCCGCATGCAATCAATGGTCCCGAGCTCGAGTCAGCACGTAGCAGACCGCAGGCCGTCCGTGAGCCGCCTCTCGCCCCGCCAATTGGGAGCCTCAGCAATTCAGGCACCACAGTGCAAATTGGAAAGTCGCAGGCGAGGGTGGGTGGCAACGAGCCGCCAGAGTGGGCACCGGGGGAGCTTGCCAAGGCCCACGGTTTTTTTTAAAGTGTGCGTGCTGGCTAGGAAGAGGAGCAGCTTTGCTTGCCCTCGGTGGTAAAAAAGAGGTCGAGTCCAGCTGCCTGCTGCTTTGTCTCGCAGCCAGCTCGCAGGCAGAGCCAGGCCAAGTTGGGAAAGCAAGGACCGGTCACCAATCCGCCCGTCTAACGAAAAATGGAAGCCGCTCTCAGGGTACGTGGGCAGTACCTTGCGCTCGCCAACCGGACGACGCCAAGCCCGCGCCAGTTCTCTGCGCCAGTGCAGGAGCCGGGGCAAGCAACGGGGCCAGGGAAGTCCCTCCTAAGTCGCATGCTCCGTTTTTTTCTCTGGCCGTGCGGCATCTGCTAGCTGCTGGCGCTATCCCTCCCTTCCCCGTCCTACTTGTTCCGTCTGTTCCGCCTCTTCTCTCCTCTCCTCTCCCCCAGCATCGCTCCTTGATTCGCCTCTTCAGGTATACCTCATTTTTGGTTGTTGTTGGTGAGAAGAAGTCGGAAGACGAAGTCGAAGGTTGTCGCCGGTTGCAGGAAGTGGTTGTCCCGGTTGGAAGACAGAAAAAAAGGTTCCGTTGAACAAAATAAGGTCAGTACATAACCAGGTTATCCCAGCCCAAATGTGCCTTCTCAGCCCGCGCACGCCGCCGTTGACGACACGACTTGCGACTTGACCCAATCCCGACATCTCGACTACGCCGCTCCCGAGCCTTGCGCCGAACATAAAAGGCGACTGGTTGTTTCGTTACCCGCGACCGGAGGCCAACCTCGAAGCTCGGAGGACATCCTCGGCATATGCCAGCACCGGGGCGGCAGCCCCTCATCAGCACTCCTGCAGGCATCGACCACAGAGCAACCACCATGGCCCCGACAAACATCGCAATCCAACGAGAAGTAAATGGAGAGCGCCTCCGCCCCATGCAGAATGACATGCAAGAATGTTGGTTGAGGCCCCAACATTTGGAGCATTCAACCACTCCAACGTGTGCGCGACATCATATCTAGAGCGCCCTACTTAAACCCATGCCCACCGCTCAGCAAGCTGGCATCATCGCCATGGATCCTTCCTGTCTTTCCCGTTTTCGACTCTGGAGGGGACTGGGTGTTGAGTGACTACAAGGTCCGATTTCACCGCGGCTAACCAACGTATGTCTACCAGGACTCCCAACATGTCGTCCCTCTCTCGCCGAGCGTGCTACAAGTGTGGCGAGCTAGGCCACCATGCTGAGGCTTGCTCGTCTCCTCACAGGCTCTGCTACAACTGTATGTTCTCTTCCGCTCTACCGTGGAACTCAGAGGACCGAACTAATTCGTCTATTCAGGCAAACAGCCGAGTAAGCCATGTCCCGCTCGTCGTCGTCTTGAACCTCGTGATTAACTCGTCAGACCATGAATCCAGCGATTGCCCGCTCCCTCGCACGACCGAGGCCAAGCAGTGCTACCACTGCCAGGGCCTAGGCCACGTCCAGGCCGATTGCCCAACCCTTCGCCTTAGCGGCACTGGATCTGTCGGTCGCTGCTACAACTGTGGCTTGACTGGACACTTCATCGTACGGAACCCTCCCGAGGAGTGCTCCCTCTCTACGATTTCTGACTGTTTTTAGCGTGCGTGCCCTAGCCCCCCGAACCCTACGGCGCTGGGTCGTGGTGCTCCGGTTGGCGGTGGACGCGGCGGATTCGGTGGCGGATTCGCGCGAGGCGGTTTCGCCGGAGGCCCTCGCCCTGCCACTTGCTACAAGTGCGGTGGACCGAACCACTATGCCCGCGACTGTCAGGCGCAGGCCATGAAGTGCTACGCTTGCGGCAAGCTCGGCCACATCTCTCGCGATTGCACCGCTCCCAACGGCGGTCCCCTCAACACGGCGGGCAAGAGCTGCTACCAGTGTGGTCAGCCCGGTCACATCTCTCGCGACTGCCCGCAGAAGAACAACCCGAACGGCGATCAGCAGCAGCAGGATGGCGACTTGAACGGTGGTGCTCAGAGCATCCCCGCACCAGTTGTTGCTCCTGTCGCTCCCGTGGCGTAAGGGGGGGTGGAAAGGGCTTCATTCGACTGCCGCGGCGCTTGGAGTTCTTTGGATGAGCACAACTGCTCTGTCGGCAATTCACGCATTTCAGTATTCCCTTGGTTTTTTTATTACCCATGGCCTCATGATTACGGACACTATTTCCTTGCAACCCGTCATTCACCACATTCGGAGGGCGGCGTCACTGGTGTTGGTTTTCTCGTCACCATCATTCTCATGTTCCTTCTTTCTGGACAAAAAACGACGGCATGGGAAGGAGGCGTCGGGACATCTCTTTGGCGGGACAACCCAAATTCTCAACACAAAAAAAACAAAACTCAGGACCAACTGGCGCAATGTTTTTGCACGCTCCCTGGGAGCCGGAACATGGAGCAGTTGGGTTTTCTCTCGCTAGCACTTTCTAGCATTCCCAGGACATTGGTAGACACCGCATGGACACGAGGAGCTTCAGTGATACCCCTTTACGGACGACACGGAACGGCTTTTTGGAGGACCTGCGAGAATCCTATGGGACTGTTTGACTTTTATAATCTGGCGCGTACGGCTGCTGGGTCGCGAAAAGCAGAGGATACACAAAAACGGGCTGGGGAGGTGGAAGAACGGGTCACGACCTCTCACAACGTACACATACGACTTTCATGCGGACGCTTGTCTTTTGGGCACTTGTCCTTTCTTTTTGCTGTGGTCAGCAACACCAGCTTTCAGCATATCAATCGGATTCAAGTTGGCGAAGCGAGTGGGTGTCTTTTCGTGGAGCCTTCTGCCAATTGTACTGTTACTAGCACTTAGCGTCCACCTTTGTAAAGGTACCAGCAAGGAACAAGAGTTCGAATCAGTTGTCTTTTTTGCCTTGCGTTGTGCTATGCATGTTGTCTGCTGTTGAGTCTTAGCGTTTGTGGTGGCTGGCGAAGAGTTGGGCACGTTTAGTCATCTGCTTGCGTGGCGAATATTGATATCATCATCAGCTTTTTTGAGTTGTTGGTGCCTGTTTGTACGACATGGCACGCTCTTGAGGACCACCCTACGCCGAGGTGTATGTCGCGTTTGTAACAAATGGTTTCATTTCATTCCGGCTCGTTGTGACTTTGGGTTGACGCTGCCGAACGCTCGTGCCATCGTTGCGCGGCAACCTCGAATGTGGTCAACAGTGGGGTGCGTGCCCCTACTTATAAGCTCCTTTTTTATTGTCGTGCGCTGGCGACAAGTCTCATTGTCTAATTGAGTTGACTCAGCTACTTTACAGGATCATTTTGTCCCACTGCGGCTTCGTATTTCCTTTATGTGCGTGCGAGTTTTGGTACGTACCGTCATTCGGGAAAACTGTCGCAGTCATCGTCGTCGTTGCGTGGGAACTCGGTCGCATTGGATATTTTTCTCCGGTCCATTTTGCGTGTTAGTTGATGGAAGCGACTGTAGTATAATAGTCAGGAATGATAGTAAAATTGCCGTATCGAGCGGAGCTTGTGTAACCAAGATATAGCGGTTGGTGTAACGATGAACCTACTGCTTTTAGGTTGGTAGAAGGCATCCTTGTCAACTTGATCAAGGTCCAAGCATCTTGGCAACAAGAACTTGTCATTTGAAATGTTGTAAGTACGCGGCGAGGGTAATGGCAGACTTCTGTGAAGGACATGAAGCGGGCAGTTTCAATATGGTACACAAGGGAAAGCACTGGCTTAGATACTAATCGGAACGGAACGAGTGACAGGTTAAATGTACTAAACTGTGAACTCAACACCAAACCGGCTGAGGAGGGGGAGAGATATATATACAAGAAGGGGAAATTCCCAAGGCAACAAATATGGGCAGTTGGTAAATACCACCGTATCCGGATCATCTGTCTGAGCGTCACGAGACCTCCACCTCAGGCCTCGTGCCCCTTTTCCTGATGCCCTGGTGGGCCATCCTCACCCGAACACTGCCGTGAGCAGGACTCAACTGACGACATAGATTGTCTTTCCTATGGGAATTCGTTGAGACTTAAGCTCCAATGGCTGTACCTGTGAACTTTCACTGTGTTGTTGCTGCTGTCCTGTGCTACCCCTTTCCAGCCCCTGCCCGTCTTGCATGTGTCTGACAGCAGATTAGTCATCACACTTCTGCCGCCCGTATAGCTCAGTGGTAGAGCGCATCACTCGTAGGAATTCACTTCCGTAGACATGATGAGGTCCACGGTTCAATCCCGTGTGGGGGCATCCAGCGCTGGTCCTTCTTTTTGCCTCTTCTGAGCCTGTGTGATTGGCGACGCAACCTGCCAAGAACTTTGCTGGATTATTTTAGGTTTATTTTATGTTGGGGCGCTGTTGCCTGGTTATCTCTGCATCAACAACACAGTCGGCTATGCTAGATATGGCTTCAGCAAAGTTGGCTGCCAAGGCATGGGTGATCCTTCTCCGCGCCCTCTGCAGTTAACTGATCCCAGCGCTCGGCGGCGCATCAGCATATCATCACAGCATGTCTAGCCCCCAAATGAAACCCAAAGCCAATGGAATGGCCCAAGCCTCACCCAGTCCCAGAACGCAGCGCGCTAAAATTGGAAACAGCCAGCCAACCAACAACAAACTCGGCCCCTCTGATCATCCCGCGCTCAAAAGCAACGCAGTCTCGACCACAACCGCGGCGACGGCATCTGAGGGGCTGCAGTCTGCCTGCAGTCCACAACTTCGCATACTGGGGAAAAAAAAGAATTGCACCGCCACACATGGATGGACTGAATTCGGCACACGAGGTTGCCGCATCTTTGCCGTTTCTCTGCCTGAAGCTCAACGCACCTCTTGGCATGTCTTTGCGCTGCATTAGAAATCCAGTGATTTTCTAAAGAAATTGGTGGTCGGATGAAACATCACCTGGAAGAAAACGCGATCCCCTGCCGTGTGAGATGCCACTCGCTGGGGCTCAGAGAATCGAAGAGAAAAATGGGGGCGGCCGCCGCGATTTCGACCGTGGACGTGATTTCCAGTGCCGACGTTGGTGATGGTCGTCGTCGACTGGAAAGACATGGGGTAGCTATCTCGCTTGGCAGCTATCTCAGCCCTGGCGAGGTCTTTGCATGACTAGGGCCGTCGAACGGCCGGGCACGGCGAATGAGAGGCTCGTGCCGCCGCCAATCCAATGCGGCTCCCGCCGTCGACTCGTCCAACAGCCATCGCAAGGTTGCTCTTGCATGCCGCGCACCGTGCACGACACCCGTGGCTTACACCCGTTGTATAGCAAGGCTATTGTTACCGTGGGTGACCGGAGCTGTCTGGTATTGTGTCTGGGATGACCATCATGGCTACCTTGCTATCACCATGGCTCGCGGACTATCACCGTGGCTCATGGACTACTTGATCTCGATACCCCCGGGCTGGCATCGCTTATACTGGTCCTCTGCTTCTCCCCAATCTCCTAGCCCTTGATATCAACCGCCACAAGGCTGTTGAGACAAAGATCAAGCCGCCATCATGGCATACCAACAGGTTCAAAACCCCAACATTGCCAGCGCCGACACCATCGTCACAGCTCCAGAACCAGCCCACGCCCCCGGCAACACAGACGCCGGCGAGCAAGGCCCATATCAGTTCATCAACCTCGACACGAGCTATCCGCCCCAAGACCCAAGTCAGGTTCGCGAGGGCCAACAACTCAACCAACAAGAGAAGCAACAAACACAATTCGGTGAAGAGGCCGTGTCGCCCGACTCTCCCCTGGGATGGGACGCCAAGCGCGGCAGCAACGGTACCGGCCACACAGGACGTGCCTCACAGTTAAGTCGGCAGAGCATCTTCTCGCGGTCTAGCACCTGGACCTTTGAGGTCGCCAGCTTGATCGTGGCCATTCTGGCTGTGGCTGCCATCATCGCCGTGCTCGCCTTCTATGATAACAAGCCGCTGCCTTCATGGCCGTCTTCCATCACCCTCAACGCCGTCATTGCCGTCCTGGCTACCGTTGCTACCGCCAGCATGAGCGTCCCCCTTTCCAGCGGGCTGGGACAGCTTAAGTGGATTCGGTTCCGAGAGGGGCGCGCGCCGCTCTCTGATATGGAGCATTTTGATGATGCTAGTCGTGGTGCTCTGGGGGCTATCAACCTGCTCTTCCGGGCCCGTGGAGGGTAAGTGATATTCGTACTTATCCCCTTTTCACGTTGCTAACCACGCCATAGCCTCGCTGGCTCCTTCGGCGCCTTCATCATGGTAATTGGCCTCCTCCTCAGCCCCTTCGCGCAGCAAATGACCATCTACCCGAGCCGGGAAGTACACACGAGAGCCGGCGCCGTGAACATGCGGGCCCTGAAATACGACCTGAAGCTCTCGGGCGACGACGACCTGGCCGCCTTCGTGCCCATCCTGCCCATCAAGTCGGCCGTGTACAACGGCCTCTTCGCTGAGAACAACAAACCGTCCATGAACCTGCCCGTCAAGTGCTCGACGGGCAACTGCACCTGGGGCGAGATCGAGACGCTGGCCATCTGCCACTCGTGCGTCGACATGACCGAGTACATGACGCGGTACTGCGCCGCCGGGGTCGAGGCCGATGGGAACCAGACGCTCTGCGGGTGGCAGCTGCCCTCGGGCGCGGTGCTGAACACGAGCGCCGAGGTGTTCAGTATGACGTCGCTCTTCCCGGGGAGCTTCAACGGTGCGTACAGCACCATCATGCGGCTGGTCTTCATGGGCACCGAGGCCCAACTCGGGCCCAAGAACGTGCTCAAGCCGTGGGCGCAGCAGTGCACCCTATCCGCCTGCGTGCAGACCATCTCGTCGTCCATCACCAACGGCGAGCTCAACGAGACCGTCACGCACACGGCCCTCAACGAGACGGTCCCCAACACGCAAAGCGTCATCGACCACCTCAACCCGGTAGACATCACGTCGCCGCGCACCAACGAGACCTACTCCATGTCGATGCAGTCCATCCTCGCCTGGCAGGCCTGGTTCGCGACCCTATTCCGCAACGGCACCGCCTCGCGCAACACCGACTACATCAACCAGACCATGTCGACGGCGCCGGGCAGCCCCAACATCGTGGTCAACCTGACGGTCGGCATCTCCGAGGGCGAGACCTTTTTCGATACCGACGTCGTGCAGGCCTTTTACTGGAACTACTACGAGTACCCGGCCGGCATCGAGATGCTCATGCACGATTTGGGGGTGTCGCTGACGGTGAGCCTGCGCTCGGTCAACAAGGCGGCCGAGAAGCAGGAGGTCAACGGGACCGCGGTTAGTGTCGAGACGTTTGTGCAGGTGCGCTGGGGGTTTGTGGCCGTGCCGGCTGTCGCGGTTGTCTTGACGGCGGCGTTTTTGGGGGTGGCGGTTTGGAAGACGTGGAGGAGTGGGACCAAGCTGTGGAAGTCGAGTGCGTTGGCTATGCTGTTCCACGGGCTAGATGAGGGCGGCAGGGAGAGATTTGAGGTGCTGGATGGGCTGCAGGCGAAGAAGAGGGAGGCCAGGGGGGTCAAGGTGAAGTTGGAGGAGACCGACGGGGCGGCCGGCGGGGTTTTGAAGATTGATAGGGTTTATTAGGGGGAAGATCAAATTAGTATTGATAACGATGTCGAGATTTTTGGCAGCTTCACGTTCCCTTGGTCCCTACGCAGGTACCCAAGGTAGGTCAGGTCGGGTGGGATAAGACGGGCGCGTTGCGCACAGGCCAATTTACATTGTTCCGTGATAATGAGAAGGAAAGACCAAACAACAATGGATGTTCTGAATTCTTTCTATAGCGGTGGGTACCTTACTTAACAAACATGAGCCCTTAGCTTGGAGGTGCTCGCTCGTCGCACCATATCAAGGTGCGCGTTGGCTTCTCTCTCTCTCCACAACACCCAACCACTACCAAGTAGCAAGCAGACCAATTCCAGCGATTCCGACATTGTCGCTGTCACGACCGATCCACCCGAAACCCTAGCCAGAAGACGATCCGATCGTCTCCCAAGAAAACAATGCCTGGGTGCCTGTGCTGCCCGATGTGCAAAGAGCACTGGGAGCAGTGTACAACCAAATGGCCCCAGAGGCTATTTCAGACTCAGCTGGTCTTCAGAGACGGCATTTTGTCTCACACGCGCCCCCCCAAACGACCACACCCGCGGACTCGCGCGCCAAACACTGTCCGCCGCATCGCTAACACTCCCCAAGCCTCGCCTGCTTCCTTCGCTTCCCCCCGAGATCCGTGTCATGATATATGAGCTACTCCCCGAGTTGGAAAACATACGGATGACAACCCGTATCTTTATCTGCCCCACTACGCACCACTTTGTCGTCCCACATAACAGCAGGAAACCACGCTACCCATGGATCCGCCTCGGTGTTTTCCCCGCCATCTTGGAGTGCTGTCGCCTCATCAATGCGGAAGGTACCGAGGTGTTGTACGGAAGGAACCGCTTTCATCTTGGCTGCCATCACACTCGCAACAATGGTCCAGCGCATTCGTGGCCGCTAAGCAGACGCTGCGCAAGATACATCACCTGGCTCGAGTACTTTAGTTCCTGGCACCCGTACTCTCTACCGTCACTTGACGAAGAGCTGTTCCCGTTTACAGGGCTGAAGTTCTTCGCCATATCGTATGAGGCGACTCTAAAACAGTGGCGCGCATTTCTGCGGCAAAACAGGCACGGCAGGATTTTGGCGGGCATCCCCAAGGTGAAATTCATCATTTGGGTCAGCGAACGGCAGGACTGGCTGGAGCCCTTGGTGGATAGCTCGATGCGGGTGGATTCGTCATACCTGGCTGCTGAAGCCGAGTGCGAGCGCAGGTGGTACTTCAGGGCGTTCATGAAACACCCCAAGTTAACGGAGGGACGAGAAACTGAATGTGAAGTTGACGGGTCAATGTATCCTGGCCCACAACTTGAAGAGTCCGAGTTCGAATAGGCCGCACCGTATGTTCATCACGCGCACACGGAGGATGGAGGGGACACCGACACTTCAGAACGTGAGAAGGGCTACACTATGAGCGGAGAGGCTAGCGAGGGAGGGGGGATATGGAACAATTCGCGGTCACTACATCTTTGCGTAGATCAGTGCTAAGATTGACAGATCAAGCACGAATGGGAAGGGTTGTCCAACAATACCTAGATATGTTAATGTATTAAGACTCGGACAACACGAAACATCTGAGTACATGGAGGTTCGGCCTGGTTTTGAGATTTTGAGTGGGATCCTAGTACCTCACATATAATCAGCACTTTGTCAACTAACCTCATATTGGCACTGCCAAGCGATAGGAACTCATTCCAACATATCTGAATGGAGATGTCGACTCTCACTGTGGAAGAAAACCGCTCGAGATACATGAAGTGGCGTCGCCTCTCGGTCTTGTGCTAGCCTCAACCCGTCTCGACACGTCTGGCCTTACTCGCGAATCCTTGTTCATCAGCCCCTAACGCATCACTTGGCCGTTTCCTAGACCCAGTCATGTTACGCAAGCGCGGAAGGGAGCTCTGCTCAACATCTCCCTGGCTAGCATAAGAACTACCTCACGAGGGCGGAATTGCACTCAACGACGACCCAGACCTTCCGCCATGAGAGAATCCCAGATTGCTACCATAGATGTAGAAGGAACTCAAAGACTGCGGCATTGGCCCCGAGTCGGACGAGTTAACGCTGGTGCCAATACAACTGTCCGACATCACGTCGTCCGCAGACGGCGGGCCCGGCTCCCCCTCGACTGGGGGTACGTCGTTCGTCAGGCACCACCGCAGAGGAAATTTCCAGCTGTGGCCGAACATGACGGCACCGCTGGACACGATGCGTGGCGGGCTCCGTAACCCTCGTCCGAATAGCTGGGGGAAGGTGGCCGGCAGTAAGACCTGCACTGTGGCGGGGAGGCTCTGTCCTCCTGGTTATTATGATTTGTCACCTTTTCCGAACACGCCGAGTAGCCCCTTTGGCCCTTTTGGCTTGGCGGTGGGCTTGGACTTGACACCGACAACCGTCCTCCCTTTGAACATTGAGGTGATGATGGTTATGGGCAGTTATTTAGTTGGGATTGGCAATGTGGGGAGTGCTATAGGCGGCCTCGTCGTGACCTGGCGAAGAGCGTAGAGCGGCGCCGATCCATGTGATGTGTTTAGCGATTTCGGACAAGGAGAAGACGTTTCCGGCAACCCCGAGTTCTAGTTTTGATCTCGAAATCGCGCTGTGAGCCGCGCTTTATCCCGTAGCGTTTTATCTTGTAGCGAAGCTGTTTTGTCTCTGGTTAGCCTGGTTGGAAAATGTCTGAAGGCGTGGAGGTTACTAACCATGACATCTGTTAGATTCGCTTGCAGCGCTTCTCTGGAGGAGAGAAAGAAGCTACGTGGCCGTCTCGGGCTATATATGCCTGGGATAGTCCTCACACGTCGGGCGGCGCCCTGCAGTGTGATGGCATGCGCCAGCACACGACTCAGGGGCACGTCGTATTGTTGTTTCATGGGCAAAGAGGGACGGGTCCCACTCGACGGCAAAGAGCATGCATACATAGCTCCTGAACTTGCTTGCAGCTGAAAATCCCCCCGGCGTCAAAGTCAAATGAGAAATCTGGGGCCTCCTGGCCCATCCCATGATCATCACTGCCACTCCCAATACCGGGGGTGGTGGGCTCTCTGTCCCACATCAAGCGCATTTTCTCGTCAAGTGACATGTCGGGTGCGTGTTGAGCGAAGAGCTGCCGTCACCGCCCGTTTCACTGGTCTGGAAGGTGACTGTGGCTGACGCGAGCGACCGTGGATCTCAACGGCGAGGGATCGGACGATTGGGACATGTGCGCCGTCTTGGCGAGCTAGAAACGGCTGCAATTGGCCATTGTCCCAATCGGACGGCACACTGCGAACGCGAAATGTCCTTTCGTTGTTAGGGTGATGGTGCTGGCTCGTGGTCTTATGCTCCGCGGAACTCCCTGCCGCTGTCGCGGGAGCATCCGAGAGGCTGGGCGGAACATGTAGCGGCGGGACTTCCGCCTCAGCTTGTTCCGGATAAGGCGTTGGAGGTTTGCTTTGAGCGGGCCAGTGTTCGGGCAGCGATGCTGGACGGGATTGCACAAACTTGCGGTGGAGCCAAAGGAAAATGGGAACAGTCAGTCCCGGCCAAAAAAAAAAAATGGCCTGGGCAATGCGGGCGTTTGCCGACATCACTGCCTGTCCTCTCTAGGGGTGAAGAAACCCTTCATCCCACTATGGTAAGGTGAGGTGAGGCAACCTACCTTAGGTACACGTTGGAGAGAGAATGGAATTTGGAGCAAATAATTTCCATCACCAGCGCTCACCGGATGAGTGCCTAAGGCTGGGAAGGCGCCACGGCGCGTACATGCCCAACTAGGCAGGCAGGTATCCCGGACCTTCCCGCCGTTCCTATCACGTGAGCGCCTACCTAAGGTTTACCTTGCTACCTTACCCATGATTGCGGCATTGCCATATAGGATCTTTTAGTCTAAAAGAGTCTATTTTCATGTAAAAATTGCGATTGGGCTAGTTCCTCTGGCGCTTGTCGACCAGTGATTTCGTCCGTTGTTCGTCCGTTCGGCCGGAGATTGGATCCTACCTCCCTCATTTTTTGGCCCAATTTCCTTTCATCATGAATTATATATTTGAGCAGTGCTTTTTGATTTGGGGTTCTAAAGTTTCCTACTTCAATGAGTCAACTTTGTGGAAAACTGCCAGTGTTGTCGTGCTTTGTGTCCTCAACCTGGGCCTCAATTACAGGTACTCCAGACTTACACGAGCCCCTTTTCACCAGCGAAATCCTTTCCACCACCCCACATTAGCGATAGGGTGAAAAAACATTACCAACCATGGCGCAGACCACGGGCAAAAAGTCCATCGTCATCCTCGGAGGCTCCTACGCTGGCATCTCCACCGCTCATTACGTCCTCAAACATGTCCTCCCGAGCCTCGACAGCTCGTACGAAGTCCTCCTCGTCAGCGCCTCCACCCAAGCCTTCTGCCGCCAGGCCTGCCCGCGTGCGCTCCTCTCCGACGCCTACTTCCCCCAAGAAAAACTATTTGTCAACATCGCCGACCAATTCACGCGCTACCCCCCCTCCACCTTCCGCCTCCTCCACGCCACCGTCACCGCCCTCGACACCACCGCCCGCACCGTCACCCTCTCCTCCCCGCTCTCCTCCCCGCTCTCCTCCCCGCCCTCCACCCTCCCCTTCCACACCCTCGTAATCGCCACCGGCGCCACCACCCCCTCCCCCCTCCTCGGCCTCTCCACCAACGACACCCCCTCCCTCCGCGCGCACTGGGCCGCCTTCCGCGCAGCCCTCCCCTCAGCCCTCACCATCGTCATCGCAGGCGGCGGGCCCTCGGGCGTCGAAGTCGCCGGCGAGCTCGGCGCGCATCTGAACCCGCCGTCGTGGCGGGATTACCTGCCCATCCTGTCCGCCCCTCCGGCGCCGCGCGTGGCCATCACCCTCGTGACCTCGGCCCCGCACCTCCTCCCGCATCTGCGCCCGTCGATTGCGGCTACGGCGGAGGGGTATCTCGCGCGGCTGGGGGTGACGGTGGTGAAGTCGACGCGGGTGGTGGAGGCGGAGGCGGTGGGGGGACGGACTAGGGTCGTGCTCTCTGGGGGCCGGGAGGTGGAGGCGGATTTGTATGTCCCGTGTCTGGGGACGGTGCCGAATACGGGGTTTGTGGCAAATAAAGGACTGCTGGCCGCGGATGGGAGGGTGAGGACGAACCCCAAGACGTTGAGGGTGGATGGTGCGGGCAAGGGGGCCCGGGTATATGCCGTGGGCGATGCGAGTGACTTTGCTCGGCCGGCTGTGCACAGCGCGCTGGCGGCGGTGCCGGTGCTGGGGGCGAATATGAAGCGGGATTTGTTGGGGGTGGAGGATGGGGAGGATAGGGCTTTTGAGGAGGAGACGAGGGAGATGCAGTTGGTGCCGATCGGCCCTGGGAAGGGAGTCGGTGCCGTTATGGGGTATCGGGTGCCGAGCTGGTTTGTGTGGTTGCTCAAGGGGCGGGATTATTGGCTGTGGACTACCGGCGGGACGTGGAGTGGGAAGCAGTTTGAGAAGGAGTAACTGTGAGGCAGCAATTTGGAAGTTTGGAAATAGGCAGAATTCAGTCGGACTCGGAATCCTGGCGTCACCAGGGTACAGGTAGTTACCTTTGCTGAGGTACCTTACCCACCAGTTCCCCTTGTTCCCAACCATCTTCTCACAGGTCTATGCCAGCAGCTAGATCACCTATAAAGCAATCAACTATGAAAGCTTCCCAGTCTCTTCTCGTTCTCATCGTTGGCAATGTCGCGGGCTTACCGCATCCGGGGCAACGCGAGCCGACCTGTCAGCACGTGTCGCTAAATGTCAGCACAAATGTCTGGAAGACGTACAGCCTGTATCCAAACCCCGTCTACAAGGCGCAAGTTCTCAGCGCCGCACAAACCATCCAAGACCCCATCTTGAAGAAGAAAGCGTTCAAGGTTGCGGAGGTGGGCTCGTTCCTATGGATGTGCGTAACCTGGCCCCCCTCGAGTCTGAGGAACCTGTATGGATCCAGTCTTAACTCGCCATCACGCCCTAGAAACAACGCCACGGCCATATCCACTATCGATGCTTTCGTGGCAGACGTCCCTTGCGATCGCGTCATCGGCATCGTCCTTCAGGGTCTAGACACAGGATACTGCAGCGCTCCGAGATTCCGGACCGTCGAGGCCGAAACCTACCGCAAGGAGTTCATCAACCGTCTGTGGCCCACCCCCCCTTCCCTTTCTTCTCTGTGCACTCTAACGACCTCCAAACAGCCCTGGCAACCCTCCTAACGTCCCACCCCAGCACAGCGTTCGCGCTGATCCTCGAGCCCGAAACGCTCCCCATCATGGTCCTCAACTCCGACTTATCGACATGCAAGCCCCTCGCCACCAGCTACCGCACCAACGTCGCGTACGCGCTCCAGACCCTGAACCTCCCCAACGTGGTCATCTATCTCGACGCCGGCCACGGCGGCAACCTCGGATGGGAATCGAACCTGGCGCCCGCGGCAAGCGAGCTCGCTGCCGTGTACAGCGCGGCGGGGAGGCCGAGCCAGCTCCGCGGGTTCGCAGTGAACATTGGCGGATGGAACGCCTGGTACGTCCAGGGCCCGGCACATATCCCCCTCCACCCACCTCGGGCATGGTGACTTACAAACGACGTGGACACAGGGACCTCTCGCCAGGCGAATTCGATACCACGCGCGAGGCGCCCCGCAACAGGGCGCAGAACGAGATGAGGTTCGTCGCTCTGCTAGGCCGTCTCCTCGGCGAAAACGGGACGCCGAACCACGCCGTCATGGACACGAGCCGGAACGGCGTGCCTGGTCTCCGCTATGAGTGGGGCGACTGGTGCAACGTGGACGGCGCCGGGTTCGGGAGGTTTCCTTCGGCCGAGGGGACGGGGCTGGAGTTGGCGGATGCGTTTATCTGGGCCAAGGGCGGTGGGGTGTCGGATGGGACGAGCGATGCGTCGGCAGTGAGCTATGATGCGTTTTGTGGGAAGCTGGGTGCGTTTAAACCTTCGCCTGAGAAGGGGGAATGGAATCAGGCGTATTTTGAGATGTTGTTGGAGAACGCTCATCCGTATATCCGTGTAGATACCATACCCTAAGGTAAGGTAAGTATGGCTCGGGGTTCTCCTTGCGAATTCTTGCTCTCTTCTATAGTTGGGAAAATCGCGAGCCTGTGTTGACGGCCTGCTCGCGCACCTTACCTAGGGTCATAGCGCGGTCCTGGTTGTTGACAATCTGCTCGCGAGGGGGGCGGACACGAGGGAGAAGTAAAAAAAGAATGACGCTCTAACCAGCTGAGCTAATCGGGCTGTTTGATTGACGAATGTGATCATCCCCAGTTCTGTTCTCGAAGTGGACACCCAACATGACTCGCCTGCTCCTGTCCCGAACCCGCAGCCGATTCACGAGGGAAACCCTGCCGCACCCTCCATCCTCATCGTCGATGACACTGGCGTGCAGAGCAGTTGCACAGATGAACGAGCCACAGCTACATGACAGCTGAACAGATTATATGATGGTCTTTCAATCAAGGACCTTCATGATATCATAATCATCTTATTAGAAGACCTTTAAACTGACATTTACTAAAGTCCAGCTACCTCAACTAGCCTTATCCTGTAAGGCCCACACGGCCCTGTTGGTAGAGAGAACTGGCTATGGAGACTTTAAGGAGTACCATGAAAGGTTTAACCACGATCCAGACACCTGGGGACCTTGCGAATGTGGCACCGATAAGACAGGGAATACATCTTTTCATGCCTGTGGAACGTACGGCTACTGCCAGCCTATAGGGGGGGCCACTGTAGATGGTGTGGAGGAGATTTAAGAAGTGGCTCGGCTTGTTTAGGGGCTTCGTGGAGAGGCTGCTGGGAAGAAAATACTGGCGGCGACGAACACGGAAAGAAAATACGCATAAATTAACAACAATGAGGAAGAGGCCCTGGCCAGGGCATTGTTAGACTGATTTAAAGGAGGCTTTTCCCCAGGGGGGGGGGGGGGGGGTTATGCGCCTTTGGCTTGATGGGCGAGCGAGGACCGGGCAGGCGAGGCCTAGGTAGCGGTATTCTTGTTATCTTGGGGTTTCGAGGTCTGGGCAGGCCAGGGTATTGTCTGCCCGTGTACGCCCGCTCCGGGACCGCCTTTACAACCAAGGCAGCTCGCGGGCCGGGGCTCCTATTAGCGGGTTCAGGGTGGGGGATCTCATTGCTCTTATAGGTTAGATATCTAGCCTAGGCGTTGTAGCCATGTGCGATTGCCTCAAGGCAAAACCCTACACAATAAATTCATCAATCAATCAATGGCCAGTGCTTGTGCACTATTTAGCTGTTGTAGGGCCAGGAAACCCTGGCCCGAAACACCATAGATTCCATCACTGGTTCTGCATCTGTTTTGTCATGCCCACAATTCCAGGCCCTTTTATACTCAAGGTAACACAAGGCTTGCCGGCCTTCGGCGTGTCAGGCTAACAACTGCGCTATCTAGACACGAAGACTGTTCCCAAGACTGCGCCATCTGCAGCTCCAGAGCGCCACTCTAGCCAGTGGAATCTGACTGCACAAATAGTTGGCGGTGATACTGACCACGAGGTGCTAGCCGTGCAATCTATTGGAAATGGGGAGGTCCGAAGACCTCCGGACGGCCGCATGTTGTGGCCCTGTTGGTTCCATCTACTGCAGTTGTTGGAGTTGGTGCAATTGGCTGACGGAGTTTCCCCGTGTGATACATCTCGAGTAATGAGTGGCTTATCTCGTGATATTGTGATGTGTCTTGACCATAAGACCCTGAAACATCACAGCCCGGTTGTGCTCTGCGCAATCCAACAGCCGCCGGACCCGACTCGCGCTTCGGTTTGTGCCGCCTTGGCCAACCAGGAGGCGATGATGATCTCCTCTTCCAGAGCCTTGCGTACGAACCCCTCACACCTTCACGCCCTCGCGCCTTCACGCGTAAGCAACCTGCCGACGCTGCAGGATATATGTGGGCGGACGCCGATGTGAAGTGAATGTGCCAGCTTACCCCTCTTTTGTCCTCTATTCTGAATGGGTGTGTGGAAAAGACTAGCAAGCACTCCGTCGGCTCCCCGGCCCAAGCCTTGTGCCTCTGGGTGCCCTCATCCAATGGTCGGGTGTCCACTAAGACGAAAACGAAGACGAATGCTTCTCCCTCTCAAATTCTCAGGCTATCATATATCCAATTACCTCTGGAGGGGAATGGCGAGGGTGAAAGTCGAATTGTTTGTGGAGCTGAGAAATCCGCGTCTTAATCTGACCTACCTCCACTCTCTTCAAGGACTTCGTCCCAAAGTGTACTTTTACCTCCTATCGTACAGCCCATTTCTGGCATCTATTTTTTTCTCTACGCCTTCACACATATCACACACCCAAATCATGGCTGCATTGAGCGAGAAAAGCGACAAAAACGAGATAACACCTTCTCCCGGCAGCGCCACTCGGCGAGAACTCGACCCTAAGAAAAAGCACGAGGAACTCATTATATCGTGGTACATGGTCACGCTGCACCTGGTCGCCTGCGTCGCATTTGCCATATTCATGATCTACGGTGTGGATGGGTACAAGGCCCTCGACAGCACCTCGGGCTCCCGCTATTCCAACAAACCTGGAGGCGGGTGGCAGTATGTCCTCCGCCCCAGCGATGTCCAGACGATAATCGGGTACTTCGGCACCACAGTCAATGCGCTCATCAGCGCCTGGTCCGCGACGGTGGTGATGCGGTGCGCATTCGCTGAGCTCGAGGGCAGGGAGGGGCTCACCGTCAAGCAATTCAACGCTATGTTTACGTGGCCTAACATCCCACCCTTGAGCAGCCTCAAGTGGAGGAGGGGAGTCGTTTTGCTAATTCTCCTCCTCACGATCCCGCAGCCTTTCATGACACCCATAGTCACCGGCTCGGTCAATTGGGGATCCGCATTCGAAGAGAGGGCGGTGGCGTCGGGAAATCCGGACGCCCACTACAATCGGTGGTACTGGTGGGGGGAAAAGCTGCAGGACCGACAGGCCGGGGTGAAGAAGGCGGCGGGCATGGCCAACCTGGCGTGGGAGACAACCCACAGCAACCCGACTAATAATACTAGTGCCCGCCAGACGAGGTGCCGGCACGTCGTCAACAACGACGGGAACCCCGCCAACTCGAGGCTCAGCAACGTGGTCATGCCGTGCATCGTCTTCCACGACATCCACTGGCCGACCGTGCCGGCGCCCGAAATCGTCTCTGGCGTCGCCGAAAAGTCGACCATGGTCTCCCTCACGGTGCCCGAAGGCACGAGCACTGGCGGCCCGTTCTCCTTCGTCAACTACCCCGGTAACGCGATCCTGTTCGACCAGACCAACACGACCCTCCGCAGACCGTACACCGACCGGTTGAAGGCGGACAACGTCGGCAGCGTGATGCCAGCGCCGTTTATGTTTTCGGGCAAGATGACTGTCATCGTGCTCGTGGGCAAAGAATACTGGGGGAGCGATACAACGGACGGGTTCGGCTACGCTAAGCCGAACAACCTGTTCACAACATCCTCTTCTGGTGGTCAACTCCACTTCACGTACCTCGAGGTCTTTTTCACTGTCGGCATCGCCACGAGCCCCCGGAACACGTACCTCTCCAGCCAGGTTGTGGAAGCAGATCAAGAACTAACTAAGATAAACATAGAACCTGGGCCGTGGGTTCTCGAGGCGCTGTACCTGCTACCAGACGTGATGAGCACGGTGGCCATCATGAACGCGACCTCGTCGCTAAACACGTGGCAGAACATCCACAACTACACCGAGAACCTCGTCCGGTTTTCCTACCAGGGCGCCTGGGACATGCTGCAGCGCAGCTTCGACCCCAACACAACGGTGCTCACCGCAAGCATCCGCGACCACCGCGTACAGGCGGCCGTTACGCTCGTGCGGGTTTGGGCTTGGCTCGCGGCTAGTACCTTGATGTCGGCCGCCGCCGTAGTCCTGTGTTTCTTGATCAGGCGCTGCTGCGACCGGAATATTGTCGTGGATGGGCCGCTCGCGCTTCTGCTCTCCGATCCGACCGAGTTGTTTGCCGAGGTTGAGCGTGAACACGAAGGGTCACCAAACTCGATTCACCTGACCAACTTGGCTGTCCTAACAAAGGACACTGAGAATATCGTTTTGAGACTGGAGGAGGTCCGTGATGAGTCGTCTGGCGAGAGGACGGGGATTTTCAAGCTGAGGCAAGGACACCGAAACAGCACGGCGAGCAATTGCCATACGAAATGTACCCAGGCACAGGGTTGCGGCAAAGGCGGCATGCATGCACTCGACTGCCCACAAAAAGAGTTGATAAGAAACCTCCTGCCCAAATCACCAGAGTCGGCATGAGAGTGTGGTGGGGCATCTTGGCAACGATGGCTGATGCAATTGTTAGCAGATGCCTACAGGTATGGACATGCTGTCAGCATAGGCATCTTTTGCACACTCTAGGACTGCCCCTCTTCTTCTTTTTCAGTTAGAGACCTATTAGAAGCACTACACAGTTAGGTATGATAAGATTGATGGGTCTGTTACAACCTGTGCACTAGGTACCAAGTAATATCCAGTGTTGAATGACAGATCGTAGAGCGGGACGCTCTAGGGTTGAGGTTGTCGGGAAGATTGATCTTCAAAGGCAAGGCAAGTATCTCAGAAAGGGAGGTATCACACCTTGTCAAACAGATTGCTGTCACCAAGGACTTGTAAAGTTGTGGGACATAATAGAATGTAAATGCATAAGGAATAAGAATCCTCACGCTCTATGGTGTTGTGTATAATAGATACTTATACTAACTAACTAGGGTAAAAACAATAAGTAACTCATATCTTCCTCAGTAGGTGTAAAGGTTGATATATATGATCTGTCATAGATCATATAGATCATCTTTCTTTATTGTTTGATCTGTCTGATCCCTTACAGATCATAAAGATTCTGGAAATCACATGACCTGTTATGTGACTCTATTTTTGCTAGTGGGATGTCATATATGGTCCTTCCTTCTAAGATCTGCCAACCCCGCTCCTTGTGACACTGGCACCACACCTAAGTGTAATGGGAGTGACAATGGCAAGGTGGGAGATCAACTGCAGGATAAGACTACGGATATTGTTGATCTCTTCTATATAGTCTTTGCGGATATTAAAAGATCGTCAACATATAGGATTAATAGAGCGCCAGTCTTCTTATTCTAAAAAAGGTATATATCTAAAACAAAGGGTTCAAGGCCTAGGGTCTTTAGGATAGGGGTAATAGTCTGGAACTAATAAAGAAGGCTCTTTCTTAGTCTATATAGGGCGTTTGTTATGTCCCTCGCGGAGCATAGAGCCATAGGTAGCTCGGAAGGACCCCCTTGGGGGTCCGAGTCGGAGTCCTTCTATAGCTCGTCTACCACGGCGAAGACCCTAACAAGGGCATCGCCTGAAGGGAGGAAAAGCTTAAATAGTAAGAGCTGGGGCCTGGTCTGTGGCTCTCCCGATCAATGTGGATTTGAGGTAACAACGCCAAGCGTCGTACTGTTGCCCTGAAGCTGGAGTGTTAATGAAATGTTAGGATAGGTAGCGGTTCGAGGTAAGCTTTTAGCTATCGCTCGTTGCGAGAAAACGTCGGTGGCAATTAAAGTGTGGCCCTTTGGTCGCCCGAGAACTTATGCCAATCAAGCGCCCAGGAGTTGGAGCCTGTTCGCAGATAAATCCCCCTCGTGGACGCCTCGACCATTCCATTTCCACATCATAGCTTCCTACCTCGACGTCACAATTAATCAGGACGCCACCTTCAACAGCATGGTATCGCCAAGCATCGCCATCCCCGAGTTTTCTCTCAAGCAGTTCTCCATCGAGGGAGATATCGAGTTTTCCGATGAGGCTCTGGACGCTTCTATCGACTTTGTCTTTTTAGCTCTGCGAAAACCTCCGTAGAAGGCACTAATGCCTACCCTCGCGCCTGCTATTTGTGATCCGTTATCGGGCCGGTCGGTTTCTCGCGAGAGCCCCACAGCCATCGTCGAGACCAGACAGAAGTACGCAAGGCTCGACCAGTGGAACGCGTTTCGGCCCCTAATCACGGACCTCTGCGAGCAAGTGCCACTTCACAAATTCATCCAATAGATGGAGAAACGGCCTGTCAAGTCAAAGCTTATTTTTTATTGTTCTAAATATATAGCCACCCCAAATCATGCCATTCGGTGGTCTTATTCCACCCCTCTGCTTCCGTCCAATTACCCCCCCCCCCCAGCTAACATGTACGCTGAGACCCTCCCACATCCCTCACTCAACAGCCATCACCAGGGCATCACCAATACAACCACCGGCATCACCACTGACCAGAACAGCAGCACGAAGCGTAGCAACCAATCACCGTCGATCGAGACTTCACTCAACCCCCTCCTTAACCAGCCACTCCACCCAGCCTGACGAACCCTCCCTTCCTGGCCCTTTGCAGAGCAGCCCGACCCGTCCACCGATTGTTCTTGCCCGCGGTCGATGGCTGACTTTGACTCGATGATTTCCTGCGTGAACGCAAACATGTTAGTATCCCAGCGAAGCGTCAGTCGGGGGAGGGGTAGAGATGTGACTTGCTTGTCGGCCTATTAGAACGGTGGAGGGCTGCTCTTCGGGCCCAGGTTGGAAGAGTCGTTAGTGTTTGCCGCTAGGTATAATGTGGTCACAAGTTGGGTCGGGGGGGGTTTGGTCTCGCCGGTGGTCGTGGTTTGCCGTGCGCTACTACTGTCTTCTGGTCTTTTTGGTGGTATGCTTCGTGGTGGCGTCGTTGGTGATGGCGGTGGTGGTGGTGTTGACGGGGTGGGGAGGGTCTCGGCGCACTCGGAAACGAATGATCGGCTGCATTTGCGACGATTACCAAGGTTAGCTACACTGACAGCAGTCCAAGAAAAATTGGCGGAAGAGTGAGGCTCGAACGGACAGACAATAGTGTGATATGGGGAATTGGGGAATGCACGGGGTGTCGACGTGATAAAGTTACATACCATGTCGTTTATGATATCAAAAGAAAATAACAGAATTGATATAATTCAGCCCACGGCTGGTCATTGGTTTTAATTAGATGCGATCGCCCGTCTCGCCTGCCACTTATGGATCTTGGGAGAGAAAATGGATGGAAAGAGCTACACTCCATGATCAAGGTTGAGGACATTGAGCTCGATGGTAAGGGCAGGCACGATAGATAAGCGCTTGGCTACCTTGATACACGGCTCGCCCCGTAACTTGCCTGTCATGTTTTTCGGAGAGGTAGGTTGAAGGCCAGGTCGTGAAGCCATTTATCGCGACAGCAGACGATGCCCGGTCGTGATGCCACTCCAAAGTCGAGAATCGTATGCCACTTGGCCGTGCCGTTTCCAGGGCAGTCCCACTTGCCAACGATCGCATTACCAGACCAAGCGTACCTCAACTTCTCGAGCGTACCCTGGACCAAGTGATAACGGTGGCTGCTTACGCGCGTAGGCGCCGTAGGGGAAACGGAAGTTATGGGTTGGTATCCCAAAACTGGGATTAATTTTAGTTGCGGCCAGTATAGCCGGGACATTCTTGGCCTCACCTTGGCTCAGGGTGATGCTCACTGCGCCTCACCCCCTGCTCAGGTTCTAAGACTAACGCGTATTTTGCCAAAAATTTTGTCGGGTGAGACTATACAGGTAGTGTGCCCCGAGCTGTTATCTACTTTAACTACCTTACCTTATGTAAGGTAGGTAGTGATACGATTGGGACTCCATTCGCCATTGCAGCCTTAATGCCAACTCAAACAACAGAAAACTGGAAGTGAGCATAGATTAGCAGGAAAACAGTGGTAGTTGCCATCAATACAAAATATGGACCCCTAATGTGCGAGCTGAGCACTTGAGGCAAGGATTTACAGTGAACAGAGAAAATGACTTGCCCCAATATAAACTGAGACATATGATATAGTTTTGTTAGATTGATATAGGTCAGCCAGTTGGGGAACTCGTCGCGACCTCAGCGAACTCATAAGAAATAGGGGTCAAGCCTCACAGCCCCTATTTGTGGCGTGACCAAAACCACCCTGTCCAGCTACAGCAATCAACAGAAAAAGTCACAGCAGTAAGCAGAAAATAACAAAGGGCAGGAGCTTCCCGGTTTTTGAGTTTTTGACGTGAATTGTGGAACGTGGTCACCTCAGAGTTACAGTGCCACAGCCGCAGTTCCCCGCATGATCACCTCCATGTGCCATCGCGGTGCCATTGCACTCCAATCCGGGAAGGAGCGTAGACCGATCACCCACGGGATGCCGTCTGGTTTCGTCACACCAAAAAAAGATTTCCTTCCAGCTGGACGGAGCTGCCGTTTTGACTAGGCCAAGCATAGGCCAAGCATAGGCCAAGGATCGTCCCAGGCGGCAATTCTTACTGGTTCTTTTTGTTGTTCTTTTTTTGTGCCCTTTCTTGTTGTTGCCTCGATGCGATTATAAGGTCCGTCTTTTCCGCTTACAGACGAAGCTTGATTCCATGTTGTCCAAGACATCATCCCCATACGAGACAGCACTATTGATGTAATCGCAACACTCCGCCGTCACCATGAGACGCACCACCGGCACCTTTCTGCTCAGCATCTTCGCTGACACAGCCCTCTCGCAGTCCTGCCCAGACTACTCGTCCTACGCGCAACAACGGCACGAGCCGTACTCAAGTGGTAAACATGCCCTCTCGTACCAACGCCCGTCGCCCTCGTGCCGCACCTTCAACTCGACCCTCATCGAATCCACCATCGCCAACATCTCATCCGCCATCACCGACCCGGACCTAGCCCGCTTGTTCGAGAACAGCTACCCCAACACACTCGACACGGCCATCAAATGGCACGGCACGGCCGCGTCCAACCCGGCCGAAGAGCTGACCTTCATCATCACGGGCGACATCGACGCCATGTGGTTGCGCGACAGCACCAACCAACTGCAGTCGTACGCCCCGCTCCTCACGGCCTCGTCCTCCCCCACCAGCCTGGCCAGCCTCTACCGCGGCGCCATCAACCTGCAGGGCCGCTACCTGCTGACGGCGCCGTACTGCAACTCGTTTCAGGCGCCGCCCGAGAGCGGCATCGCGCCCGCGCACAACTCGGCCGCCGACTCGGACCGCGTCGTGCCCGGGTACGACCGCGACCAGGTGTTTGAGTGCAAGTACGAGCTGGACAGCCTGGCCTCGTTTCTCGAGATCAGTGCGAGCTACTGGGGCGCAACGCGGGACCTCGACTTCTTTGCGGCGTTCCACTGGGTGGCTGCCGTCCAGGCGGTGTTGAAGACGGCGAGGGCGATGACGACGCCGACGTACGGGGAGGACGGCGTCGTGTTGGGGAGCCCGTATACTTTTATCCGGGATACCACGCGCGCGACCGAGACGCTGGCGAATGATGGGCTGGGGAACCCTGTGGGCCGTGGGACCGGGTTGGTGAGGAGTGCGTTTCGGCCGAGTGATGACAGCGCGATTTTTCAGTTTCTGGTGCCGGCGAATATGATGTTTGCTGGGTACCTGGGGAAGGCGGCCGAGATTGTCGCTGCCCTCGAGGGCGAGGGCAAGGCGCCGGGCGGGCTGTCCAAGGAGATGAAGGGGTTCGCGGATGATATCAGAGCGGCGATTACGCAACATGGTGTTGTCTCGGTTGTCGGCGCAGATGGAGGTGCCGAGACCATCTACGCGTACGAGGTGGACGGGTTCGGGTCGGCGAATGTCATGGACGATGCGAACATCCCCTCGCTGCTGTCGGCGCCGCTGCTAGGGTACCTGGACCGGGACGATCCGCTCTACCAGCGGACGAGGGAGCGCATCCTCGGCCAGAACGGGAACCCGTATTTTATGCGCGGCCCTGCGATCAATGCCGTCGGAGGTCCTCATGTTGGGCCGGGCATGGCCTGGCCGATGGCTAGTATCGTTCGCATCTTGACGTCGGATGATGACAAGGAGATTACGGATACGCTGAAGGATCTCGTGAGTACCACCGACGGGCTGGGGTTGATTCACGAGAGCATCAACACGTTCAATCCGAGTCGCTGGACACGGCAATGGTGAGTTTTCCTGATCCTGCCAAGGAGTAGCATGCTGACTGCTGGTAGGTTCTCTTGGGCAAATGGCCTGTTTGGGCAGATGATCATTGATCTTCACTCAAGGAAGCCGGATATCCTAAAGAAGAGCTTTCAATGAGATGAGCGCGGCTTTGGTGGGCGCATCCGAGGATGGCAAAGGTTCACAGGCTCGGTGAGCTTCCTCTAGCTTCACCCTACCCAATCTTTGAGTTCCGGAATGGGGTAGATCATAAGAAACCATCAAGTTCGGACTGGGAACAACACCGTGGCAGTATCCGATAACCCAAGTAGAGTTGATTTGACAGGTGGAAAGTGGGCGACTAAATAAATACCTGCACCGGAGTGTCATCGTCTCTACAAGATCCGCTCCCACCGGACTCGTGCACGAAGGCTCGGATAAAATCATGTGATTAAACAGGCGGCTCTACGGTCAGAAATTTATGTCTTGGAATCTGTACGGAGATTGTCGATATTGGGACAAGCTTGCGAATGATCGAGATCGAGATCAATGCGATATCCGATGCGCAAATTGTGAATAAGCCGTTTTCGTATTATAGGCCAAATAAGGTAAGTGGTTGACATCACACCAAATACCAAATGCAATTGTGCTGCAGGTCGTGGTAGAGCGCAGCATAGAGACAAATAACATGCCAGATGATCTGGAATCGCTGAAGATGAGTCGGGCACTAGCACTTGGCAATGTCTGGGTTGCATATGCATTTACCGGTTCAGACTGCAGCGGGCCAGTCACAAGAGACGGGATCGGGTGCTGATATGTAGCAGGATAAGCGGGCAAGCGCCATCCATAGATCCCCCGGGTTTCAGAGCCGTTAAGCCCGCTACACTCCACCCCGCCCTTTCCATACTACGACAGGCCCGCGACAAGGCTCGCCCTGATCACTACTACAGTCTTGAGCGATATACTACGGTAGTCGCTCTACGGTGGCGATGTTTGAGTCTCCGTTCATCGGCATGTCGTCGTCCCCGGCCTCGACCGTTTCCGGCAAGACTCTCCCGGCGATCCAACCGACCCAACCGTCCCAGTCTCAGACAACATCGCCAACCGTCCAGGTGCCTATATCGCGGGCCATATCGCGGCCGTCGACGAGTCCGACTGCCAACGGGTCCATCGTCTCTCGTCCCAAGCGCAGCCAGGTCAGCCGGGCCTGCGACTGGTGCCGGGTGCACCGGGTCAAGTGCGACAGCGAGCAGCCATGTCAGAACTGCAGGAACCGAGGCGCCCAGTGCAGCACTACGGGCGCCAACGAGATCCGCAACCTACCTCATGCCTTTCGGTTGGTTGCTTTTACTATTAGTACCAGTTGGTATTCCCTGTGCTGACCACATCAGTGAAATCGAACGTCTGAGGAATCGTGTCAAAGAGCTCGAGGGGGAGCTCCAGAGACGTGACCGCCTCGCCTCAGACGCTCCCTCCGCCAGCTCCACCACGTCTGGCTCACCACAAGCCCCAACGCCAGCACCAAAAACCGACCTAACCCCCACGCTGATCTGCCTGATCGGCGAGGAGCTCTGGGTCGAAGACGACTGCAGACGAAAAGCCTCAAACGTCGGTCTCTACATCGGCAAGCCCCAGAAGCAGTGGTTCGGCCCGTCCTCGCTCTTCTTCTTTATTGGCCGCATGACCTCCCACCTCGCCCGCTTCCTCGAGCACCCCCCGGCCGACCACACGATCCACTGGAGCTCAACCGCCCAGTCCTTCTGCGAGCCCACCGTGTCTGAGCAAAACATCAGCACCGATGAGGTGGTCGATACCGACCTCCAGGCCACGAACGGCCCATACCTGACGGCGCTGCAGGAGGAATACTTCCTCGGCTTCTTCTGGCAGTCGTACCACTGCTCCTACCAGATCATTGACGAGACTAAGCTGCGGGAGCTCTACCGGTCTCTCTGGACAAGCAGCAGCAACATGAAGACGCGCAAGTCGTCCGCTCTGGTCGACATCATTCTGGCCTTGTGCATCCAGTACGACACAGCCTTGCCTCTCCGCCGCAACCCCTCAGGTAGGTACCCGCCGCCGGCCGCGGACACCAAAGACAGCACCATCGCCGGCCGCTGGTACTACCAGCGGTGCCAGTCCCTCCTGATGTCCGAGCTCGAGTGCCCGACTCTCTCGACGCTGCAGTGCCACATCTTCTGCGTCGTCTACCTATGCTGCGCCGGCTTCCAGAACATGGCGCACGGCACGCTGGCCCTGGCCGTCCGCACGGCGCACATCCTCGGCCTCCACCTAGAGCCCCCCGAGGACCTCCCGCGGCCCGAGCGGGAGCTGCGCAAGCGGCTGTGGTGGACGCTGTACACGCTCGAGAGCAAGACGTGTCTCAAGCTCGGCCGGCCGTGGTCCGCACCCATGGCCGACACGACTTGCTGCCTCCCCGCCGACGACTACCAGCTGGCCATCCAATCGGGCTCCGCCGTGCTCGCTGGCGGCAACGTCACCTGGCTGACGTACACGCTGCAAATCACCAAGCTGGTGCTCGCCGTGCGCAACTCGTACCTGGCCTTCTACCACGAGTGCGCGCGCGCCCTCAACAGCGCCCCCAGCAACCCCAGCACCATCTACGACTCGCCTGAGCTGCTCGAGAGCGTCGCCACCTTCCTGCAGACGCACATGACCTTCCTCGAGACTTTTGTCTCTACCGTGCCCGACGCGCTGCGGACCAAGCGCAAGCCGCGCGGCGGCGACGCCTTCTCGACCTCGGGCACCTCGGAACTCGCCATCGAGACCTTCGCGCCGCTCTGGCTCCAGCGCCAGCGCCTCTTCCTCGAGCTGCTCTACCACAACCTCAGCGTAATCCTCTACCGCCCCCTCATCTCCTTCACCCCACTCAAGCAGACCAAAACCCCCACCGCGGACGTCTGCGCCACCCGCTGCGTCTCCCACGCCATCACCATGACCCGCATGACGCACCAGGCCCTATCCGAAACGGACCTACTCAAGGGCTGGCACGAGGGCTTCCAGTGGCAGTGGAACGCCGCCATCACCATGGTCGGGTTCAACCTCGCGTACCCGCTGGCGCCGACCGCCGCCGAGGCCCGCGCCGCTATTGACATGGCGATCGAGGTGTTTGACATCTTTGGGCGCCACTTTGCCGTCGGCGCGCGCGCCGCCCGCGTCGTCCGCGAGCTTACCGCTAAGACGGATTTCTTGCTAGGCATAGCGGGTGGGCCTCCTGGCGGCCCGGTCGAGGGGATCCTGGACGCGACGGGCGGGAGTGATGCGTCGCCGCCTGGGAGCGCGGTGGTGCCGGTGGCGGAGGGGACGGGGACGTGGGGGAGTGAGGGGATGGCGGTGGATGGGGAGGTGGACGCGGCGGGGATGGGGCTGGGGGACGGGCGGCATCTGCAAGATGTCTTGTCGGGCACCATGGATGTGGCGTTCTCGGTCGACTCGTATAACAACTTTGAGATAATGAGTGGGAACGGTTTCGGGTTTGGGGATATCTGGTCGTTCCAGGGGGGAGACCAGGCGTCGCCGTGGAGGGTGGGCGGGGGGCAGGATCCCGATTCGGGTTGATGAGTGTGCCTGAGGTTCGCTCTTTTCTGCTACCTAGATGATTTAGTTCATGAGTCATGACATGTGTTTGGGATGGGGATGGCGGTGCTGGACCGGTTGCGGCGGCGGGCATCGGTTTCGGGTTTGGGTAACATGGTAATCCCGTTCGCGTTGATGTCGGAAAGGCGAGTGGTGAAGGTGTCGATGGAATGTGCCCTTAAGCCCGGGCTGGACTTTGACGAATTTATCGAGAAAAATCGAGCACGCTTGAATGCGTTTTGGATGGTTTGTCACAGTGGCGGAAATCTTCTCAATTGAAAGAAATCAGTGTTGAATGGACGACTGCGCACTAATTACCTTGAAGATCTTCGAACATCAGCACATCTTTGCGACGAAGCTAAGTTTATACCAAAAAATGCACAAGAATCCAAAAAGTAAGGGTCCTGCTACGTATAATAGCTGTCGGCTTTGCCAGTCGCGGGCGATCGTATCGCCGTATTCACCCGCCTCGATCCGGAGTCGCGGAGTTGGGTGACCCCCCTGTCGACAGGAGGCGATCCCACTGGCTCCGGAGTTCCCGGGGCCCGTTTCGTGCACCTGATGTCACCCAATCCCGGAGCGCGTGGAGTTTTCGCCCCGTCATGAGCCACAGGGCTCCGCTTTGATGAATGTGGCTTTATAAGTGAGTAGCCACAGGTCGGCCTTGACGATGACAGAGCAAGCCTTGTGCTTTGGGAGACGTGGTGTTTTCGTGGACGACTGGGGGATTGGATAGTCCGGCTGAGGTCTGAGGATCAAGATTCTTCCCGCTAGACGTTTGTGGAGTGTTCCCCGAGGAGTGTTAGTAATCTAATAGGAAACCTGGAAGAGTCCAGTCTATAAGCGTAGCGGATTGCCAGAGCAGCAATCTTTGTTCTGGGGACCTCTTGGGCTTGTCTGTCCACCGTCTACGGGAGCCCTCGTTAGCTACATCGAGATGGAGCCTCTTCAAGATCGAAATGTTTCGAAATGTACCGACGGACCACGAAGAAGCAGGCCAATCAGTAAGTAGTTTGACAGTTCGATTTTGACCACCCCAAGCTTGAGGAAAGGCTGGGAGGGAAGGTTGTCGAGGTTCGATTAGTGGGTGTGGCCAACACGGGGTACCTTGGATGGAATTCCGGGCATGTCTTTCAACAAATGGGAAGGACGCCCCAGAGCCTTGGTGCAGCGCTATGAGTCTCGCAACTGCCATCGAGCGAGTTAGGCCTTATCTTCAGGCCCCGTAGAAGGTCGGAGCTTAACTTGAGAGTTGGTCAGCTAAGTCGAGTTTTATCTTCCCTTTTTTTCTTCTTTTTTCTTTCTTTTTTTCATTCCATGTTTCTAGTACTTTTCCTCTCGTTCGTGCTCGGGAAAGTCATAAAGAATCTGTCGAGCTTTTGCATTTGGCTTCGACCCGTCAATCGATTTCTTTGGCACAGTCAGGTGCTCTTGCCGCCTTTGCCCCCTGAAATCTCCTCAGCTTGTCCCCCAACATCGATCGCACTCTCCGCTTTTCCTTGCGTCTTCCATTCTCCCGTAATACAATCTAGTTCTTACCTCCCTCATTATTTCTTTGCTTCGTTCATCCCACCATAACCATCTCCTTCAAACAGCATCAGCAGCTCTATCTAGGCTTCGATGTCCCGTCATTGCTATCCCTGTTTCCGACGCAGCTGCCTGCCTTCTTCCGGCATGACCCCCTCACTCGACAACCGCACTTCCCCATCAATCTCTCGATAAGCCATCCCCCTACCCTCGAGTCGATTGGCCCGCAGAGCCCTCGTGCCATCCTGTGCATATCTCGACAACTTAGCGCCTCCGAATCGGTCGAGTTTACCGTCCTCCCGATCCCCGTCGGCTCGAGCCTTATCATCGAGATCGAAACCCAACCGATCCTGCCCCGCCATTGCTTCAAGCAGCCGAGCCCAGCAAAGACTTACAATACATGAGAAAGAGATGGTCTATTGGGTTGTTGAACAATGGAACAATCGGTCGTCTTGACACTGAGCTTGCCGTCATCGTTGGTTGGGAAAGCCGGCCCATGTTGTCTGCCTCCCTTCAGTTGCCGCCATGCTGCTGTTTAGTCGGTACTAAACAGCATACTGCTATGTGCGACTTCAACACGGTCGTATCTAGCATGCATGGTTCAGGCAGCACGCGTCGGGCTCCTTCCCCTCACAGCGATGGCAGTTAGGCTAAGCATGTTGCCGCCCGGGATGGCTCGATCCTTCGATACGAAGTGTGGACTGGAACTAGTCAAGTAGTTGCTACCATGCAGCGTTGCTGGGATAAGACATTGGCTACGCCGGCTGGCCGCCGAGGGTGGGGATCAAGAGGATCGAGGAGATCGAGCCTAGTTCTCATCACCGGCCTTCCATTGTGGATCGCTGCGTCACTGCGGCACTAGTAGCGTTGAGGCATAACCTCCGAGCTTCTCTGCGGTGCCAGTATACTTTTCCCATGTGCTCTCATTCTCAAACTGCGAGTTATGCTCCTACCAAGCCTTTTTTTTCTCTCATCTTGTCTCGCTCTTCCCAACACAAGCCCCCTATTTCCAACCCCGCAATGACACTGGTTGTTCCCGAAACGAAGCTAGATGCATGATTCCATACCATTCACTAGCGTAGCAGACCATTCCAGGCTCACTCAATTGCACCGGTAATAGCAAACTATTCCCATCATTGGATCGATCTGAAGAGCGAAAACATGCAGCGGCTCAAGTTTAGGAACTAGCCTTTTGTAACGTAGTGCCATGTAAGGCTGAGATGCAGAAGCTCCATGGTCGGGCTCTTGCTGTGGCATTGCCATTCCCAAGCTACTCGAAGCTCTGGGCAAGTGCATCATGGCAATGGTTCGAGCTGAGAGTAGAAAAACAGTGACGTAGTCAAATGTGCGCGGTATTCGTTATTACCGACCCTTAATCCGATCTTGTCGCATGGGCCGCGCCCTAGGGAGCGAAAGAAATGGGCTGCTGCGGACCAAATTGAAGACGCCTCAAGACTTAGTCATGGCCGTTACGTGATGCCCGACACATGGCAGGCCGCTCCCATCTGCAACTACCTGCAGCACGGAGGGGAACGGCCAAGGAAAAGATGCAGCTCGAGCAAGGACAGCTAGACTAGAGAGGGTTCTAGTCAGAGGAGAGGATACCAAGATGGACAACCGCGTGCAACGTGTGTCGGCGTGCTGGCCCTTGGGCCCTTGGCAATTCTTTGGGGATGGGATGGAATCCATTGGCGGGGAATGCGGGGCCCGTGCACAACTCCTGCTTCTCCTGCTGCTCCTTTGGGCGTCGGATTGGATAACCCCGCCAAGACGCGCAAAGTCCGCCAAACGCCGTCCAGGCACTCAGCACACCAACCGGCGTTCTGAGACCACCCAAGCTCCAGCTCCGGTTCCGAATCCGACCCCTTCACAACTCTGCCAGCCGTTGTCGATCGAGGGGCAGGGTACCTTATCGTCGAATTTGACTGCCGTCTATTCGTTGTCTCTGATGCATAAAAAGGACTGTCGTCGCCGCCATCATGTTGCATCTTGACTCTCCTCATCACTCACACCATTACTCACATCCTCTCAACACCATCAACACAGTTCCAAGTCCACTAGCTACCCATTCTAGCTCCAACAACTTCAACCTTTACCAACACCAACACAACAGCCACAGCAACAATGTCTCTCCCCGCCACCTACAAGCAAGCCGTCTTCAAGGCCTCCGGCCAGCCCCTCGTCGTCGAGGAGACCGCCTTGCAGCCCCCCGCCAAGGGCGAGGTGCTCGTCAAGGTCGAAGCCTGCGGCGTCTGCTACTCGGATGTGTACGCCCAGGTCAACGCGCTGGGCGGCGGCTTCCCCATCGTGCCCGGGCACGAGATCATCGGGCGCGTAGCCGCCCTCGGCGAGGGCGTGGTCGGGTGGAACGTGGGCGACCGCATCGGCGGGGGCTGGCACGGCGGCCACGATGGTGAGTTCCTGCGCAGCTCTGAAGAAAAACGTAAACTAACTGCGAGACAGGCACCTGCCGCGCCTGCAAGAAGGGCCTCAACCAAATGTGTGACAACCTCGCCGTCAACGGCGAGACCCGGCCTGGCGGCTACACCGAGTACACGACGCTGCGCTACGAGGCGGCCGTGCGGATCCCCGAGGGCGTCGACGCGGCCAAGTACGCGCCGATCCTGTGCGCCGGCATGACCATGTTCAACTCGCTGCGCCACCAGAACATCCCCGTCGGCGAGACGGTTGCCGTCCAGGGGCTCGGCGGGCTGGGCCACCTGGCGGTGCAGTACGCCAACAAGTTCGGGTACCGCGTGGTAGCCCTCTCGCGCGGCGCCGACAAGGAGAAGTTTGCGCGCCAGCTCGGCGCGCACGAGTACATCGACACGGCCAAGGAGGACGGCGGCGAGGCGCTGCGGAAGCTCGGCGGCGCCGCGCTCATCATGGTCACGGGCCCCGACGGCAAGGCGATCCCGCCCCTCATCAAGGGGCTCGCGCCTGTCGGCAAGCTCCTGATTCTATCGATTCCCGGAGATATCACCATCAACACGGGCGCGCTGCTGCACTACGGCGCGTCGATCCAGTCGTGGCCCTCGGGCCAGCAGATTGACTCGGAGGAGGCCATCGAGTTCACCAAGCTCCAGGGCATCGACTGCATGGTCGAGAGGTTCCCGCTGGACAAGGCGCAGGATGCTTTCGATGCTATGCTCAAGGGCACCGTCCGCTTCAGGTCCGTGATTGTCATGGAGTAAGAGGGCATGCTTTCAGCGTTTCGGGGCGGCTTGGTTGCCGGTACCGAACGGGCTCTTATGATGGAGATGACTTGTGGAAACGAACATTCTTTTTGGATACTGTCACACTGCTGGCACACACCATAGGTGATCCAAGGGGGCAATACAATTGCACTGAACCCCCTTGCCCTCCCAACTTGACCCACGTGGTCCACACCTCCTTGAGCTGTGTCACAGATGCCTATGACATTGCCGGTAGTTTAAAACATAGACTTGTACTTTTAGTGGGGAAAATGATATTTTTTATCATGTATAAAAGACGAAAACTATCATTCTAGCCCTTGCCGGCGCCCCATAGCCCAAAATCACTAGCCACAGGACAGAAAAGGCCGAGATAATCCCAAGCTTGAGGTGGATGCCGCCTAGTGCCTGGAGGATCCACAATGGTGCGATCAGCATGACCAGCACCACGATCAGCATCATAATGATGGCGAGCCGATCAACCGAGCCGCCTTCATAGTAGTAAGCGGCCTCCATGTCGTGCGCGGCTATGTGGCGAACATCCTTCTCGAAGAAACCGAGGAACCTGTTGGGCTGCAGGAGAATTCGTCGAGGAGCAGACGGATTGGGGAGCCCAGCTGGCGACATTTCTCTGGGAGCCCGTGAGCTTCGTGGCACTGGTGCGGCAAACGGGTTCGGCGTGTCTGTAAATAAAGCTTCAGCACGAGGTCGTAAAGACTTAGCGGGTGATCTTTTCACATGCTCATTATCGCGTGGTTCCCCACGGGCAACCACGAGCTTTCCACTTGGACTGACACAAATTGGCGGAATTCGGCACTACAGGGGCTTAAAATGCGTCAGTTAGCACATACGAACGGTACAAACCAGTGCACCATGCCTACCGAGAGCAATAAGCTCGCATAAGGCTGCCGATTCCTTGTTCCAACTGCCCAGCATATTAGAAACCGACGCCCCCCGGTCGTTCATTGTTTGGGTAGCTTGTCGAATAGTGTTGCAGGTGTCCCCCCCCCCCCCCCCCCCACTGCAGATGGCCGACCCACTGCAGCTGGCACAGGCCAACTGGTTCCTGCGCAGGGCCAGCTCACCACCTTTTGCCGTTCCAGGCTCCGCCTTCCTTTTCCTTTCCCTTCCTTTTTCCATAGAGCAACAGACCTTTGGCCCACATGTGTTATGTCTGTTGCTCCCAACAAATATGCCGTAAGTAGCTATGCTAAATCGACCATTACTTCCCTCCGGGAAAGTCCCTAGTGCAGTCGTATTCCCGGAAATTTCACGAGCAGCTACCAAGTAGGTACGCTCCCTTCAAACGACTCGGTTAGTATATTCTACATACTTAAGACAGGCATAAAAGGGTGGGGAGCTAACTTTGGAAGTTCGAGGAGGTTCGGCAAGAAGAAGCACATTGATACCAGGAGGAGCCTTTTTTATCTGGGGCGAAATAAATGGGGCGTCCTAGTATTAAGGCAGCCACACTTATAAGGGCAGCCCCTACAGCTCTTGCTGCCCAACACCCAACTCTCGACACATCACCCAAGTAAGCAAGGTGCACATCCGGAACTCTCGAAATTTCACTCGATTCTGAATCGCTATTTCACCTAATTCTGTACTTTTTGCAGTATACCGTGCCGCCGCTATGTCTTCTTCATACCCCTACTCTAATCTACCCGAGGGTAGCGTGCGCTTGCTCCGGCTCCTGCCGCATGATCCGGCCGCTAACAAGGATTCCCGCATCGAATGCTGCTTCTCTGAGTGTCCTTTATTGGACTCGGAAACCGCTCACCCCTTCGAGGCCTTGTCCTATGCATGGGATTCTGAGAAAAGCCCACAGTCCATCTCAGTCGACGGCTACGGATTCCCCATCAGAGCAAACCTTTACTCGGCGCTGTCACATCTCCGAGATCGCTTCATCGATCGGATTCTATGGGTGGATGCGCTGTGCATCAACCAGGAAGACACGGCCGAGAAGGGACGGCAGGTTCAGTCCATGGCCAAAATCTCGCTAAAGCAAGCCGTGTGATCGTCTGGCTCGGAGAGGCGACAGCCAATGGCGGTGATGCGGCGCTCGAGTATATCCGTGCAGTTTCGGACGGGCAATTTACAGCGATTGACGAAACTAAGAAGGAGGTGATTGTTGACCTACTTGGGCGGTCGTGGTTCCAACGCATCTGGGTAAGGAACGCCGGCCCCCTACGATACCCATTAGCAAAACGCTGATCAAATTCACTCAGGTCATCCAAGAGGTTGCCGCAGCACGACACGTTGTGGTCAAATGCGGCCGCACCGAGATTGACGGATATGCATTCTGCTCAGGCCTCGGCGTACTAGCACCATTTTACAATACCCACCCGGACCTATCCAGTTTGGTCCCTCCGGTAACCTATCTCATCAGGGGTGCAGTCTTCCGGCCCAGGTACCAACCCGGTCCGTCAGGCAGATCTTCTGTGGCTATCCGCCCTCTCAGCGAGCTGGTGGATATGTTCCACGCTCGTAAAGCTACGGATCGCCGCGACAAGGTGTACGCTTTGCTTGGTATAAGCCTGGACGATCCTAGCGAGGCAGGGTTGTCAGCCGATTACGATACCTCATGGAAGCAGGTATTTCATGAACTCGTCACCTTTTCCCTCTCTTGTCGGATGACTGTAGAGACTTGGGACGAAAAAGAGGTAGCAGTGATCAGCGGCAAGGGCTGTATTCTAGGCGAAGTGTCTCAGATTGAAAAAGACACAACTCGGGACAATTCGCAGACAATTACTTGGAAGGATACAGCTAGCCGTCTGACCACAAACTTATCCTTCACGCTCCAGGCATCAGCGAAATCCATCCGACCAGGCGATATCATCTGTCTCCTCGAAAAGGCACCAAAGCCTACAATCATTAGGCTGCACAACGACTACTGTACCATCATCAGGATCGCGATTCCCTTAAAAGATGATTCAAAACCCGCAGCCTTTCTAGATGACTTTTTACTTGTTTGGGACTGGGACGCACCTCAAGATCGATTGCAAGCTGAAGTTTGCGAAGACTTCAGTGGCCAACAGCTAACAAACTCAGAAACCGATCTAGACAGAGCAACTAGATTATCAAACGTTGGACGAGTATTAGAACGTGTTGAAAGAGATGAGGCTGCAAGAAGGAATTTCGGAAAATCAGTAGGAATCTTCGAGGCATCCTTAAGAAGTGTCGGCAACTCGGGATTCGGCCACACAAGTCAGGGAGTTTGGAGAGATTTACTAGTTAAAGATAGGGGCGGATGGCTGCCGCTACTATTTGCGGCCGAAAAGGGGCACGGGGCTGTGGTGCAACAGCTCCTCGATTGGGGTGCCGCCATAGAGGTGAAGGATGGTCGATATGGACGGACACCACTGTCATGGGCGGCCGCGGGAGGGCACGAGGCCGTGGTGCGACAGCTCCTTGATTGGGGTGCCGCCATAGATGTGAAGGATGGTCGATATGGCCGGACACCACTATCATGGGCGGCCGCGGAAGGGCACGAGGCCGTGGTGCGACAGCTCCTCGACCAGGGTGCCGCCATAGAGGTGAAGGATGGTCAAAATGGCTGGACACCACTATCATGGGCGGCCGCGGAAGGGCACGAGGCCGTGGTACGACAGCTCCTCGATCAGGGTGCCGCCATAGAGGTGAAGGATGATTATGGCCGGACGCCACTAACATGGGCGGCCGCGAAAGGGCACGAGGCCGTGGTACGACAGCTCCTCGATCAGGGTGCCGCCATAGAGGCGGGGGATGATCATGGCCGGACGCCACTATTATGGGCGGCCGCGGAAGGGCACGAGGCCGTGGTACGACAGCTCCTCGATCAGGGTGCCGCCATAGAGGCGGGGGATGATCATGGCCGGACGCCACTATTATGCGCGGCCGAGAGAGGGCATGGGGCTGTGGTACGACAGCTCCTCGATTGGGGTGCCGCCATAGAGGTGAAGGATGGTCGATATGGCCGGACACCACTATCATGGGCGGCCGCGAAAGGGCACGAGGCCGTGGTACGACAGCTCCTCGATCAGGGTGCCGCCATAGAGGTGAAGGATGATTATGGCCGGACGCCACTATTATGGGCGGCCGCGAAAGGGCACGAGGCCGTGGTACGACAGCTCCTCGATCAGGGTGCCGCCATAGAGGTGAAGGATGGTTATGGCCGGACACCACTGTCATGGGCGGCCGCGGGAGGGCACGAGGCCGTGGTACGACAGCTCCTCGACCAGGGTGCCGCCATAGAGGTGAAGGATGATCAAAATGGCCGGACGCCACTGTCATGGGCGGCCGCGGGAGGGCACGAGGCCGTGGTGCGACAGCTCCTCGACCAGGGTGCCGCCATAGAGGTGAAGGATGGTCAAAATGGCCGGACGCCACTATCATGGGCGGCCGCGGAAGGGCACGAGGCCGTGGTACGACAGCTCCTCGATCAGGGTGCCGCCATAGAGGCGGGGGATGATTATGGCCGGACGCCACTATTATGGGCGGCCGCGGAAGGACACGAGGCCGTGGTACAGCTCTTAAGATCACGTAATGCTGGATGACGGCCATACTTATTATTACAATAGCGCCTTAATCAACAAGCCAGCAACATATGCGAAAATATCAGTCGGCCATTTAGGGGGAGACGACAGGGACGTTGACTTCCACGAAGAATTTCGCGTCTCGAATAGACATGTTGTGGCTCACAGTCGCGGACTGGTGGCGTGCCCCAACCACCTGGTAGAGATCCGGCGATGGGAAGAAGAAGCAAAGAAAATCCAGCTTCATAGAGAAGCATCCCGCCCAGGTCGATATCAGAGCAAAAGGTCCGGACCGTCCTTTCCAAGCTGGCCAGCCCTGTAGAGTATGCTACCCGCGGCGTATTCGCCCACGGTGGAAGCAGTGGCCATCAAGAGATAGGACAAGATGCAGAGCGAGAGCGTGATAGCCAAGGTGTGACTGCGGCCAATGACATTGGAGTGCTTGGCGATGGGGACCTTGACAACGGCAAAAACGATCATGCCGGCTGTCGAGAGTGACTGGCGTGCGGAGAGTGTACTGAATTCCGACGTGGCGAAGCTGCTGTAGATGAAGGTCGTTGTAGATGAAGGTTGTTGTATTGTCGGGCTCACTGGCTATCCCTCCGCAGACACCCCGTCTAGTCACTCGAACCGCAAAGAGATCAAGAGAACTAGCCTCGGCGATTCAATTGCCTGTCCTGTCTATCCGTATGCATACAACAAGCCCCCCAGCATTGTGCACTCCAACCACCCGACTCGACTCTATGTACGGTTGTTCGTCGTCGTCCAGTCCATCGCATGTGCCCCCTTTTTACGCACCGCGCTTGGCGACCCGGTCCTCCTCCAGCTTCTTGTAGAAGTTGTCGCGCATGTTGGTGCGCGGGACGTGGTATCCGTACCTATTCACGGGTTAGATATCATTCGGTATGTTCGGGATCGGTCCACCGGGTGTTGTGGCTTATCGCTCGTCGTACCAGTAGGCGTTGCCAAAGACGAATCCGAGACCTAGACGTGCCGCAGTCAGCTACTGTTCAACCCGTATCCCCTCCCGGCCAGAGATAGCGTCAGGTTATGACGACCATGCCGCAGGGAGAACTCACCAAGAGCAATGCCGAAAGATCCACGCCAGACGAGCTTAGGTGCCGAAACGCACTTCTGCTCGCCTACCTTATTATCGTCACACCTATGATTCATCTAACGGGGAAAAGCCAGCTGATTATTTAGACAGTGGGCTGATGGGAAGATAGACGTGAATCTGTTTCGACCCCGTATAATGTGCACTATATCTCTTGTCAAGAGACCTGCTACGTTTTAGAGGAGTGTGTGTCCCGCCAATCAAGTAGGCCTCCAGTCGGCAACAACGCTATAAAAATCAGGTATCGAAACCTCGACCGTCTGTGGGACAACTAAACAGTCGCAAGCTGGCGTGGCCCAGTTCAAGCGCCCCACAATGACACCGTCATCATTCACCAAGATGCCAACACCATCCCGGCTCGTAAACTCATAGCTCAGCCCGGGGATACGATAGGCGACCGCGTTGCGAACTTGGGCGGGCGGCTTGTAGAAGGCCGCACGGTAGAGAAACGTCTCGTGGCATGCTTCACAGGTGGCGCCGATGAAGCCGCCAAACCAACCCAGATGGATGGTGCCTCCGTGCATCTGCAGAAAGGTGAGCGCGCTCACGCCCGAGCCGTGGGTGGGCGATGGCTGTGTGAGATGGAGCAGGTCTGCGACGCGTCGCGCATCTGACAGGAACTCTTCGGCCAGCGGGTTTCGGTCTGGTTCTCCATTGTACCAGCCCCGCAAGATCGTCTCCAGCTCCTGCCTCCGCTCTTCGTCGGCCAAGATACGCGAGACGTGGTCCCGGGGCATATGGTAAAGCCTGCAGCAGGCTGTCGCCGCAAATCGGTGCGCATCGGGGCCGGTAAAGTCGAGGACCGTCTGAGCCGTCTGAGCCCAACTTCCCATGGCATCCGGGTGTCTAGGGGCCTTGAAGACAAAGGAGATTTTGCCAATCTTGTTCATTTTGAGGCTGGGGACGACGGTAAAATCCGACCGAAGAGAAGATTCTTGGTAAAGGTCTGGCGGGCTGGCCTCACGTCCCAGGCCAAACGTGGTAACGTCGTTGAAGCCATCCCTCGTCATCCTCCGCCACTCGTGCCGGCGGGGGTATGGCTCGTCTGTTGGAGTCATGAGGAGGGGGCTGTAGTCTCGCAGCTCCAAACACGCCGTGACAATCTGCAGGACCGCTTTGGTCGGGTCTGCCTCGAGTTGCTCGTTCACTTTCGCCCTCAGCAAGCCGAGCAATGCGTAGAAGAAGTCGTGGATGGACCGGCAGCCACGGCGGGAGAGAAGGATCCATGCCGACGCAAAGTCGAGTTTTTGCAAGGACCGGGCAGACCGCAGAGGCCCCAGATTCCAGGGGACCAGCGTGGTTCCGAGTCGGACCATGTCTTCGATGTGGCTTGCGCCGTGCGCGTTGGCTTCGCGATCCCAGACCTCGGCGAGTTCTCCGAGGAAGACATCCCCGCTCTTGTCTTCTCCAGAGTCCCAAACATGATGTCCACGAAGCATCACCTTGATGCGGGAAGCGCGGACAAATTCCATGACAGTCCACACGCGCTTGAACCAGGCGGCGTCGCAGACGCGGGTGACTGCTGCGAGTCGCTCCTGTGTGGACTGCCCATGATAGAGAGCATCGATGGTCTCGGTGGGAATATCGCCGAGAAAGACAACAGTGCATTCAGCGCGCTGGAATATGTCGGGGATGGCGCGCAAAATGCGTGCCTTGAGGGCGGGTTGCCACTGGGGGACGCTGAGATAGTCGTGCCAGATCTCGTGCCGCCGCCGCTGCGAATCCTGTGTCGTCGTTGCGGCAATGCCGCGAGCAATACCTAGGACAGACGAAAAAAGCCGGTGTCGGGTGTCGACGTCGTGCGCAGACGGAAAATGCCAACCTCGCGCTTGGGTGTCTGAGATGCCCGGATCCCAGACGTGAGAGATGGAGACGTAGCGTTGCTTTTCCGGGAGCATGCATCCCAAATGTCTGTCGAAGAAGAGAATGCGTTGGCCCAGGGCGGTTAAACACTTGGACTCGCCGGGGGCGTCAATATCTTGGGATTCTTGTTGGTTGAGGACACTAAAAGTCCGAGCGACGGCTTCAGTGCCAAACGGCCTGCCGCACTCATAGCAACAGAGGCTGTCTGGATTTTCCTCACTCCAAACCGCTTCAAGGTCTGGAATATCCCGTTGCTGCTGCTGCGTTGAACTGCTCATTTTCAAGTGACAGCGGGCATTGACGGATAAGGCATAGTATGAAGATGGAAGTGGCTGGGCGTGTCGGCCATGCAGGCAGCCTGTGGTTTTTGAGAAACAAGCAACAACTGGTGTGACATCACCGCAATGAGTCAACCCAACTGGTTAGACAATAGCAAACCAGGTAGCGCCTCGGACTCCTAAATCCGAACAAACCATCCAACTCTCCTCAAATGCACGCTTCGACTTCAGCATTCTTCTCCTGTCTACCTTTGGGCGGGCACCGCTTCTTTTTCATTCTTCTTTTTCCTTCCCTCGGCAACTTTTTCGACATCTTTCTCAACACCAACACCTTTTCCAACACTCTTCGTTATAATTTCTCAAAACCTTGCTCAATCAGTCCCTCCGCCCAGTTCTTGGCCACTTGACCATGATCCCAGGAATCATTTGCGCCATCTGCGTTTCTTCAAGAGAAAGACAATGTTGGCTGGGATGACAGAAAATGGGTCCTTGGGGCTGCGCAGCCGCCGCACATCAGCATCACCCCAGCTCAGGGGAAACCAGGAAGAGCTCAGGTCAACCTGAATCGGCCGTAGCTCACCATGGCTTAGGACCTATGCACGACAACAGAAATCCCGCCTGCCTAGATTCGTCTCATATAGGGTAACCAGGCTGTTAATAGCCATAGTCCGAGCCTCTAGCACTGCAAACGCCCTGCATGGGGCAGGTCGCATCCTCAGTGACTCACATTTCGTTAGTCGTGATCCTTATCGCTATCAATCAATCTGATAACCCCCAATGCGATAACATCTCGGGTCCGTCCGGGGCGATTGTCAATACTTCCTGATTCATGCGACGCCATCAGCCGGACTTAGTGGACAGAAGCCTCACATGAGTCACCAACCCCTGGCCGAGCCAGTCCATAAGAACACCGCCAAGCCATCAACTCGAACTTATTACCATTCCACTTCCCTCATCACCGCCCAAAATGCTCACAATCCACCACCTCCACGTCTCCCAATCCGAGCGCCTCCTCTGGCTCTGCGAGGAGCTCGCCATCCCCTACACTCTCAAGACCAACGCTCCGAATAAGACAATCAAGTCAATCCAAGCGGTAAAATTGACTTGAATTGAGGGCAGTTGGTGAGAATTGGATTGAGCAAATGGTGGATTGAATTGTCTTGTCTAAATTGCCAAGGCGCCAAGCCCCCCTCCCGGAAAGGGTTATTCCCGCCCGGTCCCCATCCTCTTGGACCTGTAGACAGCCACCAGGTCCTCCAGAGGCAACGGCTACTTCACAAACCCAGTAATAACAGCCAATATTTGATACAAAGCAGCATGCGAAAGGTCTCTGTACCTGTAGATTGTTGCTGTTGACTGAGGGTCAGGGATGACTGGCTAAAGACCCTCTCACACTCTGTTGAAGCAGGTGGAATAGAAAGGATCTTGAACGCCATAGTAGAAAGCCGAGGAAAACGGTAACTGTTGACTTTCCACCATAAGAAAGAGGTCTCTCCTTTTTCCAGAGCATAGATGGGGCCTCTGAAATACTCCGCCAGCTCATCTTGCAGTGGATCCGCCTCACAAGAGTCAAAGAAGTCATCGCCAAACCCCCCTAGTAGGGAGGGTTGGTCCCTGTGTGGTGGTTGTGGTTGCTGGGGCTGGGGCGCGGCTGGAAAGCGCTCTTCGAAGAACCTCTTGAATCTGGCGATAATGGAGGCAGCTTTACCTGGCCGGTCGGCGAAAAACCGCTCAATCCAACGAGCTCTGCAGTGGGGGGAGAGGATTAACGCGGCCCAGTAAGCCGGGCAGTCATCCATCAAATCGAGATACTTGTCTATCAATTTGATAGCCATTTGCAGGCTAAATTGGATGGTGCTGAAACCATCCTCTTGTATCTCTTCCCCGAGCTGAATCCGTGGCTCCTCGCCTTCAGCTAGTGGTGATGCCCTGGCTTCTTCCCGGGCTTGCTCCTCTTGCCGGCGAATTAGTCGTGGAACCTCAACCTCGTAGTTGGCAAAGTGGCGAGGCAGCACTGGTATTCTCAACGGTCTACTATTGTGTGGCGGTGGCGAAGGCGAGGGCGTGGGCGAAGGCGAGGGCGTAGGCGAAGGCGAGGGCGTGGGCGAAGGGGAGGCCGGTGTAGTAAGTGGTAAATCAGAGCTTTTGAACCCTGAATTCTTGAAAGTGGTGGTATATTGGCGATGGAGATGCTTTAGATCCTTCTGAAGAGAGTACATGTGTGGGATAACCTTGCCAAAGTTGGCCCACCTTCCTTCAAATTTCTTGGTTAATATCTTGAAAGGCTGCAAGATATCCATCATCTCTTTAAGGACCACCCAATCTATATAGGAAAGAAGGGAGTCAACGTCAAGGTTAGCTTCATGGCGATGCTGGGCGCAAAACACATCGAGGGGATCACAAAGCTTTAAAGCGCGCTCGATCATATAATACACTGAGTTCCAACGCATGGAATTATCAGGCCTAAGCTACAAACTAATGATGTTATTATCAAGAAGAATATCGCCAAATTTAGCTCGCTCCTCAGTAGTCAAAGTACCATGGGCGATAGAGGAAAATGACTCGTAGTGTTGAGGGGTCTGGCAAGCAAAGTGAACCCAGAAGTGAAGCTTTCTGACTGGCCCATGTTTCCTCTACTCTTCTAAGAGCTCTCTCTCTTCTACTGTAACTAGGCGTGACTGGGAGTTCAGATCAGAGTCAGTTAAAACCTTGCCAGAGGTCCTACTGAGGAAGGCGTTGGCGATGAGGTTGAGAATATGGTAAACGTAATAGATTTGCTTTTCCACCTTTAGCCAGGTGACTTGCCGCTCAGAGATGGTGGGGTTATAGTGGCCAAGGAGGGTCTTAACGCATGTATCATTGTTGCCTGTGTTGTTGGTTGTGGTGGCGCCTAAGTGACTGGCTAGATCAAATTGCTTGATTATTTCCTGGACTCCAAGAGCAATATTCTCGCCACTGTGGACCCCTTTGAGTAATTGAAGGCCAAGAAGATGTGTTTGGAAGGTCCCAGAGGTGTCAAAATAGTGGGCAACAATAGCGGTGAAGGAAACTATACCTGGCGATTGCCAGACGTCCCAGGAGAGGTGCTTCTTATATGGGGATTCGGCTAGCTTTTGGATGACTTGGGCGAATCGTACATTGAAAGCATGTTTGACCCAGTTCTTGATAGTGTCGCCACCCTTGGGTAAAAGCTGGGCGGCCAAATCTGCGTTTAATATATTGAAAAGCTTGCGGAGGTGGTGGCTCTCAATCGCTGTGAAAGGAAGATTTGAATCTGTAATCCAGTTGACGAAGGTATTGCGAAAGTCTTTGGCCTGGCCTCTGAAAAGGGGTTCTTTGGCTTCCTTTCGCTTCTTAGTTGCCGCAGTAAAAAGCAATGGCAGTGTTGAAGTCCCAGCTCTTTTCCTTGAAACTATTCCCGTCAAGTCGGTTGTTGTATCGTCTGAATCTTGCGTTTGTGGCGGTTCAAGTTGATGTTGCTTTTCAAGATGATGGCTCACGCCCGTGGTCAAGGTGGCTTTGAAGAAGGCGCCGCACTACTTACAACACCAGGTTTGGCTCTTGGAAATCACTTTATCTATAAATCCAGACGTCAGCTATTGCAATTGACTAAAAGGAAACTGTATTTACCATCGCGATCGATCTGAACAAGCAGATAACCATGGTTATTGATCCAAGACGTGCGCAGGCGCCTCGTCTCGAGCCATTCCTCCAGAATATATCTCACGCCCCGACTGCCATGGATTACCGGGTAATGGTCTCGAGCGCCCACCGCCCGCGCTGTGGCCGGGGCTTCTCTGGCGGCGCGAATCTGACTGAGGATATTGCCTGCACTGCGAAGTCGGGAAAACGCGTCGATTTGAGTGGGATTTTCGGGTTCAAGGATGACAGCTCTATCAGTGGCAATGGAGCCTGCGTTAGATAGAACGTTAGCCATAGTAGCAGCGATGGGCGGGTGGGCGGCACGGCACAGAAGTGGTAAAAACACAGGATTATCCCAGCGCTGCGGGCTGGGCGGTGAGCGCCGGCGAAAACCTTGCTTGGCGCGGATAAACGCGTTTTCCGGACATGTTGGCTGTGGAAAGCGGGATGTGGGCTGGAAAATGGGGCCTTTCCTCTCATATATAACCCTAACCCTGGTCGTTGAAAATCCAGGAAATGGATTGCAATTTAGTCAATCCGTGACCGAGGTGAATTGGATTGAATTGCGGCCAATTTTCGCTGGATTGAATTGACTTGATTGAATTGAATTGACTAATTGTCTTATTTAGATTGACTTATTCGGAGCATTGCTCAAGACCTACCACCGCGCGCCCCTGATCGCGCCCCCCGAGTACAAGGCCCTCCACCCGTCCGGCAGCGCCCCCGTCATCCAGGACTCGGAGGGGGACCTGACCCTCGCCGAGTCGGCTGCTTGCGTCGAGTACATCTGCCGGAAGCACGGCGGGGGGCGGCTGTTTGTTGGGGCTGGGGAGGAGGGGTGGGCCGACTTTTTGTATTGGTTTCACTGGTATGTTGGAAGACTGGGGTGGTGAGGTGATGCTGACGAGGGATATCAGGTCGAATGGCACGCTGCAGCCGGCGTTGGGACGGCCCATGATTATCAAGGCGGCGGGGTTGGGCGAGGAGCATTACCTTGCCAAGGTGTTTAAGGACAAGATTGCGAGGTCGCTGGCGATGTTGGATGCGCGGTTGAAGGAGGCCGAGTGGCTGGCTGGGAAGGAGTTTACGGCGGCTGATGTCATGGTGATGTTCTCGTTGACGACCATGAGGTACTATAATCCGTATAGTCTGGAGGGGTACGACGGGATTCTGGGGTACTTGAAACGGGTGCATGGGAGGGAAACATATAGGAAGGCCATGGCGAAGGGCGATCCTGAGATGGAGTTGGTGCTGGGGGCAGAGCCACCCAAGGGGGGTGCCTGAGCCGTTGGGTTGTTGTGAGGGAAGACGTGTATGATGCAACGGGGGCATGGCATCGGAGTTCAAGGATTTGATATTCCTTTGTATTAGAGGTCTCTCGCCTCACCCGGTTCTGTTATGAAGGCAGACATAAAATGATGTCACCTACCAATGACGGGACCGAATTCGTGGAGTGCCATCCCTTTTCTCGTTTTGACCTTCTACAGTCGAGCGTGATAAATTGCAACGCTCAGCTTGGACGCAAAAAATGAACAGGAGCTATCAAAGAAAAATCAAATGAATGCGCGGTGAGATGGATGGTATAATTTTGCAATTGATTCCAAGTCGGGATGTAGTTCGAAGTGGAGGACGGAAGCTTTGAGAGCTCCCAAGATTATAGTGAGCAGAGCTTCCAGCTGAGATTACATAACCCGCCAAGCCCGCAAAACCCGCCCGAGGTCACGTGAAGCTGTCTCGCGAAGAACATCAGGTCATTGCTCCAGAGCTCCATTTTGAGCATCATCAAACCGCGCAACCCACGATCGCCGAAGGCACCCTCTCCGCTCAATACCCCGTCTTGAGACTCGAAAACACATTCCACAAAATGGCGGTTGCACCCATCACCGGCGTACGTCCTGCTGCTCCCAATTGGCACGCTCAATGGCTCCTCAGGAACTGCCCAATTGCGCGGGAGCCCACAGAACCGAAACCCGAAGAAACAGCCGGTAGCTGACATGTCTCCAGATGCTCCGCCGGACTCTCATCCTTGACCTCGGCATTGCTCTCGGTGAGTTCTCCCTGCGGCACGGTCGTCACAGCCCGACGCTGTCTCCGGCCAGGAGGCTCCGGGCGGGATACGGGTTGAACAGCAGCTGACTGCGGCACGTCTAGGTCTCGGATTCGTCTTTGGCAACGCCTACTGGTACGACGAGCGATAAGCCACAACACCCGGTGGACCGATCCCGAACATACCGAATGATATCTAACCCGTGAATAGGTACGGATACCACGTCCCGCGCACCAACATGCGCGACAACTTCTACAAGAAGCTGGAGGAGGACCGGGTTGCCAAGCGGGGTGCGTAAAAAGGGGGCACATGCGATGGACTGGACGACAACGAACAACCGTACATAGAGTCGAGTCGGGTGGTTGGAGTGCACAATGCTGGGGGGCTTGTTGTATGCATACGGATAGACAGGACAGGCAATTGAATCGCCGAGGCTAGTTCTCTTGATCTCTTTGCGGTTCGAGTGACTAGACGGGGTGTCTGCGGAGGGATAGCCAATTGAGAACTACGGATTGGGTTCCCATTTGTTGAGCTGGTTGGACAAGATATCACGTAAAACACAACACCGAGGTAACCACAGCAAGCACGCATCCAACAGCCGGAGGAAAGCTAGTTTGGTTTAAACTGATTTTGATATTTCTACCGAGTGATTTTGCTTGCCGAAACTAGGCACTGACTTATCCTGCTGCAACTCGGTTTTTGTGGATGTTGCAGCGGCGGCTGCCGTGGCCCCTTCCCAAGCCGTTGTCTCGACCGTGAATTTGCCTTTTTTGTCCTGACACCTGGCAACCCACGACGTCAGCGACACAACAACACACCCTACCACGACACATACGCAAAATGAAGGGATATCGATAAACTCACCTGCGAAACAGCCGCTGGACGGGCCAGCATTCGACCGGGCTATTCCGCACCTCAGGTCGCGTGACGAGGCATTCGTACTGCACAAACTCGAACAGCTCGCAGTCCTTGACCAGATCGATTCTCCGCCCGTCGTCTGTCTTCCGCAGCTTGCCATTCAGCCCGACTTGGACCGCCAAGGGCAGGTCGCTAGCCGGGAAGCTCCGGCAGGGCGGTGCCATTTTGCGTGCTTGGCCTCAAGATGTGGGCGATGCAGACGGCGGCTGCTTCAAGTGTCGGGGCTCGCGTGCTGGGCGAGATCGAGGAGGCGAGTCTGGACGAGGTATGTTTGATTCCTAGTTGGTGTTGGAATTGAATATTGTTGGGGCGGGCACGCTCCGTCGCGGGAGAGGGGCATTAGGTTTTAGCTAGGATGCAAAGATGAAGCGGGAGCCGAATCCACGCGTGGGCTAGCAAATTGACGTGATCTCACCCTCCCAGATCCTCGCCTCTCTCCGCACGGGCTTCGCGACAGCAACAGCAACAGCAACAGCAACAGCAACAGAAACCACCCCTTCCACCACGACCACCACAAACGAACCCGACAATCCCCCATCCCCCGCCGCCCTCCCCAGAACCTTCCCAATCCCCCGCCTCAACGACCTCGCCACCCGCCACTTCCGCGCGACGCAATCCGCCCCGCTCGCCGTAACCGGCCGCCACCTCCCCCTGCTCTACACCCTCCTCGCCGCCCTGCTCACGCCCCCCCACCGCAGCGCCGTCGCCCTCGTCGACTTCACCTCCCGCTTCGACCCCCTCCGCCTGCTCACCACCCACCCCGCCCTCACCCGCGCCGACCTCGCCCACCTGCACATCACCCGCCCCCCACGCGGCACCCCCGCACACATGGCCCACTGCATCGCCGCCATGGAGGAGTACATGCTCTATACACCCCACGCGAGCCGCACCCGGCCGTGGTGGGGCACCGTGGTCATTGGCGGGGGGCTGAACCCCGCCGTGGAGCTGCCGGCGTCGACGGCCGCGCGGGTGGCTGTCACGGCGGACTGGAAGGGCTGGTTGAGGGTGGACCGCGGGGAGGTGCCGGCGTTTTGGGACTTGGGGGTCGAGGAGGCGCTAGGGGACCGGGAGAGGCGGCAGCGTGCGGTGGAGGAGGCCGGGTGGGTTGGGGTGTCGGCTTGGGGGGTGGTTGTGTTTGGGGAGGGGGCTACGGGGTGAGGGGCTGTATGCTGCGATGGCTTGGTGTTGCTGGTCTACTGGGATCATATCGGGATATGCGTGTGTTGAGGCAGTGGGCCTTCATATGGGTCACTTGTTGAGGGGTGTGTGAGGAGACCGTCGCGATGGTGGGCAGCGGCACCATAACCATGTGGGCGTGAACAGTTATGGGCAACGGTCTCTGGGGATGCTTACGGTGTTGTTAGATCTCAGGCCCAGCTACATATCTGCAGCCTTGGTTCCTGCGTCACTGTAAGCTAAGGGTGGACAGCACCACGGTGCTACCGCGGCTACCGCAAGCGCGGTTTGATGGCAGCGATGGGCAAGCCTACCGTCACTGATCTCTCCCTTTGAGTGATTTGCCAGACCAACTCGTGGTTTGTCTGTGGTTTCTGTCCATTGCCTACGTCCCTGGTTTGCCCCTTAAGTTTTGCTATCTTACGCTTCGCAAGGCCAAACGCTCAGCGACCCTTGACAGGCGGACCATCCGTCTGCTTCTCGTTACCTGCCTTACCTCCTACCAGGGCGTACAATGCCGCCAGCTGAGATGCCAGTTAGCTCTTCGTGACGGGCTTGCTATGCGCTCATTACGTTGTTCGATGGCCGACCCAGGAATGACCCGGCATTCCTGGCCCTCGAGCAGAACAGTGAAGTCGGACAGTGTCTGCATTGTTCACTTGGATAGCGAGCTGCTACCAAGGCCTCTGGTCTTCAAGATTTGGGCACAGTCACACGCGAGCTGCGAATCCTGATTTACACCGGCCCACTGTTTTCTTATCAAAAACGGCAGCGTGCAGTCTCGCCAGGTTATGGATGTGTTGGCAGCCTCCAATCACAAGGTACGAGCCGGGCTGGGAACACGGCCCCTGCATATCAAGACTAGTCTGGCAGGCCTGCCGTGCAAATCTATCGGCCCCCATCAGGGTCCCCAAGGTCTTGGGGGGTCTCGAAGCCGAGCTCCGGTACGGACGGCGCCGTGTGTGGGCCATGATCTTCGGCCGTGCCTTGGATCAACTCTCGACTCGGCCCGGGAACAATGGATCCCCTGCCCCTGGCGGCGCCGACGATATGCACGGTTCCCCCAGCCCTCGACTTCCGGCGCGCTGTCCGACCGAAGTTTCTTTCCAGGGAGGCGCGCCTTGACGTCATGGGATCGGCGGTGCGTCCGAAGCGGGCCTGGCGGTCAGCCCAAACTGCCGTCTTCAGCGTGCGCCGCATCGGAAACTCACCGCCGGCGGGCAGCGACAGAGAGCCGATGCCCCCCACTACCCGGTGATCGTGATCCATAGGGGTCCAGGGGTCCTCACCCCTATCCTACCTGGTCGTACTATCACAACTCTCGGGAAGGCCCTAAGGGCCTAAACACCTGAAATCTTGCCATCACGGCAGGCAAAGGAGGCGGATTGTGACAGCTCCGACAATGGCTGATGCGGGCACAAGCATGACAGACCATGACAGAATATCTCCTCGGGATCTCATTCGTAGCCACACTGCCACATCCTCTTCGCCCTCGTCTGTCCCTCCCCTGGTCGTGCTTCTCCGGTATCCACATTACCCACATAGGACCCTGACAGCCCTGTTTTCGTAACCTGAGGGGGATGATCTCTGCTAGTTTCCCAAACGGCTGGCGACGGTTGCAAAATACACACCCAGGAGATGTATATAACCACGACGGCCCTCGTCCGGCGGAACCAACTTACCTACCTTTCAACATTAGCTCAATACACATCCCCATCTCTACCTCGGGTCTGTTGACGTGGTGTGCTTATTAGCGGACGTACCATCTCCCTCCCTCATCGAGAACGCTGAACTAGACATCATACATACACACACTCCTTTTTCCACGCCATGTCTTCTTCCCTGACCCCCCAGAGACCGGGCATGCACGCCCGGCAGATCTCGAGCAGCAGCTTCGCCGAGGAGTTCAACGCGGCCCGCAGCAAGCTTGGCGAGCTCATCTTGGACGACGACGACGGCGAGCTCGACTCGGACCCGCCCAGCTCGCCATCACTGTCGGCGAGCGGCACCGAGGGGACTTGCTCGCCCGTGCTCAGCGACAACACCCCGCCGAGTCCCGTGTCGCCCATCACCGCGCCCCTGACGCCCATCACGGACCCGGACGTGGCCGACAACTTTGCCTTTGCCTTTGACATTGACGGCGTCCTCATCCGCGGCGGACGGCCCATCCCCGAGGCCGTTGAGGCCATGAAGGTGCTCAACGGCGAGAACGAGTTCGGCATCAAGGTGTATGTCAGAACGAACACTGCTTATCAAACAACCAACCATACTAACCCGACCTCCCCAGGCCGTACATCTTCCTCACCAACGGCGGCGGCAAGTTCGAAAACGAGCGCTGCAAGGACCTCTCGCAGCAGCTCGAGATCGAGGTCTCCCCGGGGCAGTTCATCTGCGGGCACACGCCGATGCGCGAGTTCGCCCACCAGTACGGGACCGTGCTCGTGGTCGGCGGCGAGGGCGAGACGTGCCGGGCCGTGGCCGAGGGCTACGGCTTCCGCGATGTCATCACGCCGGGCGACATCCTCAAAGCCAACGCGGCGACGGCGCCCTTCCGGCGCCTGACCGAGTCCGAACGCAGCGCCTCGCGCGACCTGCTCGCGCGCGGCGGCTCGCTCAGCGACATTGTCATCGAGGCCATCTTCGTCTTCGCCGACAGCCGCGACTGGGCGTCGGACCTGCAGATCATCCTCGACATCGCGCAGAGCCAGGGCGGCAGGCTGGAAACGCGCTCGGCCACCTTCACCGAGGGCCCGCCCATCTACTTCAGCCACAACGACGTGCTGTGGTCGTCGGCGCACGAGCACGCGCGGCTGGGCATGGGCGCGCTGCGCAAGATTGTCGAGACCGTCTTCGAGGACACGTCGGGCGGCCGCAAGCTCAAGACGCACGCCTTCGGCAAGCCGCAGGTCTCCACCTTCGAGTTCGCCACGCGGCTGCTGCAGCAGTGGCGGGCCGCGCAGCACGGGCTCGCCGAGAGCGAGCCGCCGGCCACCGTGTACTTTGTCGGGGACACTCCCGAGTCGGACATCCGGGGCACCAACGCCATGAATGAGAAGAGTCGGCACACCGAGTGGTACAGTCTGCTGGTCAAGACGGGCGTGTACCAGGCCGGGACCGAGCCAAAGTACAAGCCGCGCAAGCTCGTGGATACCGTGCTGGATGCTGTCAACCATGGCATCAGGCGCGAGATGGCCAAGCTTGGGTCGTGCAAAAAGACGGGTGGCAGGTTGTTGCCGCTGGATGATGCTGCAATGAAGGCTATCGCCGAGGGGAGAACGCCGAACTCCGTTACCAAGGCCGGGCCGTTTTCAGATCCGTGAAGATCTAGGTTCACAGATCAGTGGTGATGCTAGCTGCAGCGCTCTTTTTACCTTCGGGCTTTTCTCTTTTTTGCTGCTGGACTCAGTACAGCACGTTTTGATACCACTATGTTTATCCATTCTTTTGCCTTTATTCTAGATTCTTCCGCTCTTTCGTCTATATTCTATTCTTTCCGACCGTCATAATTGCTGACGTTGGTATTTTGGTGGGTTTCATTTAGGCTTGAGGTTAGGGGATCCAAAAATAAAGGTCTGGTAATTCATGTGATGTATGACAGGGAAATTGATGAGCCAGTCCTCAGAGTCATTCCTAACAAGACTGACGTTAAAAAAGAAGAGCCAACGCAAATGTTGGCCTCGTCCATCCAAGTTTCCGCGCACTGCATTGCGACACTCTTCTGCTTTGCCTTCGCTGGTTAGATGTGGAAATTCCCATGACAAGTAGACGACTCGGATCTTGCTGTCCCATTGCATCAACCTTGACTGCACGTGAAATCCCGCAGCAGCAGAAATTGCGAGAGTGCCGTTGAGCCGAGGTACACTTGTTGATATTAGTGGGGTCGGGGGCTTCAGGCCTTGAACAACGAGAAGGTCATGCCAATAGTTTCTGTGCCAATGCTCCTTTATCGTAAGGTAGGACGGGTCAGGTCCAAGATGAGAACGATTGCCCCTATCGCAAAGAGGGCAGAGTCCACGTAGTTTCGGGGGGGCATCGTTCCTGAGCGAGTATGCTAGCTAGGTCTCGGGCCAAGCTGTCCTCGGGGTTGATCGCTAGAGTGGGTTTAGAACCACAGGCAACCCAGGCACTCAAAACTCAAGGCCCATGCTGTTCCGCGACCTGTTTCAAGGCACACCAAGCCTCATACGCCAAGGCAGTCCCATTCCAGCCCGGCACCCTCTGCGCCGACGTGTAGGCGCTCCAGCAACGCCGGATGACGGCCCTTGCGGGGTTATCCTCGCTGAGCACGGGCAACTCGCCCCTCGACAGCTTGACGGCGACATCACGCTCGCTCACAGCGGGGCCATACGGCACCTCCCACTCGGTGATCTCGTAGATGGCCGACCCGAGAGCAAAGATCTCGCCCGCCAGCATCGGCGCCTGGAACCCACCACCACCACCACCACCGTGGCCGCCGTACCGGCCGGCGTGGCGGCGCGGCGGCTCGTACCGCGTCTCGTAGGCCCGGACGGGGGCGTAGCGGGTGCCGTCGAGGAAGGCGCCGCCAAAGTCGCACAGCTTGACGCGATAGCCGTCAAAGACGAGGGCGTTGCGCGTCGACAGATCGGCCCACAGCACCTTGCGCTCATGCAGGCGGCACACGCCCTCGGCAAAGTCGAGGGCGACGGCGAGCCGGAAGGCCACGCTCGGCTTCTCGTACGCGGGCGTCTCGACGATGAGCTGGCGCAGGCTTCCGAGCGGGGCGCGCTCCAGGCGCAGGGCGAGGCTGTGGTTAAGGGGGCTGCCCCCGCCGTTGGGGACGAAGGGTCCGGGCCCGGCGGCGGCGGCGGTGGTGGGGATGAATTCCAGGCCGTAGCACTTGGTGATGCGCGGGTGGTCGCCCAGAGCCTTGTAGATGGTGGCTTCCCGCTCCAGCACGCCCGGGATGACGGCGGGGCGGCGGTCGAACTCGACGCCGTCAAGCCACACCGACATGCCCTTGAGCACCGTCGTCTCGTTGCCGGCCTCGGTGAAGACGATGCCAAAGGCCGTCTTGGCGAGCACCTCGATGCGGCCTTGGTACGGATGTCCGGCGTCTGTCGTCATGTCGGCTGACGCTGCTTCAATTCCGCGAGTTTAAGAGACAGCTTGGTGCCTGGGGATGTTCTGCAGCTAGGAGCCGATCGCATTTCCAAGAGTTGCTAAGCCCGTCGCGCCTGCTCTGTTCTCTGTTCTCTGTTCTGATGTCGTTTGGTGTGGGGTGTGGGGGTTTTCTTCACCGCGGCTGTGGTGCTGCCACGTATATGAGGCGTTTTCCCGACCTGAAAATGCAGTGCAGCGCGCTTTGGCAGCCGTGCACACCGTTGGCTGAGATGTCAAAGTAAGAATCGATGGGTTGCCATTCGGAAATCCGGTCCTGCCTCGGGCGCAAACACTCGTGTGTTGACTCGGAAGCTCAGCTGAGCACGCAGCAGGGGTTAGGGTTAGGTTCAGCCATTTTGGGAAGGAAGTCATGGTCTGAAGTTCAGTCTTGATTCATACCTGACTCAACAGACACCCAGCCCACTTGTAGTTATTGTATGCCTCAGGCTGTCCATATAAGGCGTTGTATTTCTAAATTTAGCGGTTTCATTGTTGTTAATTTCGCCCTAGCAAGATTGTTCGTCGGCTCGCTACCGACATCAACGAACCCCTCCATTCATTCCATCAACCATACCTGAAGTGTCAGTTCGAATAAGAAGCACCTCGGTTGTAGAGCTCGCTGATCAAGACTCGAATATTCGTACACCTGGCAAAATGCATCAGGTCTTGTTCTCTTGGGTCCTTCTGGCTTCGCCCGGCATTGTGATAATACCGGCATCATAGTTCCAGCCGTGGTTCAAATCAACCATTTGGAACTCCAATCCAATATTCTCATCCAATATTCTCACCGCTTTGATTTGAGGGTACAGCATGTGTTCAGTCCACCCGCTTGCTACCGAGAAGTGTCGCACACCGCTCACGTCCGAGCCTGGCTGGAGTAACCACACAGCCAACCCTAACCCCTGCAAACCACGCAGTGCACTTCCAGCACTCAATTGCAGCAAGAACCAGGCTTCTGGATGCTCGGGCAGCAAACATGCTGGCATATCTCCTGCATCTACTGTCTCTGCTTGTTACAAGCGGGCGCCCCAATCAGAGAGAGGCCCCGGCTGAGCCCGGCGGGGCCACCAAACCGAACCCCGTGGAGTCGTTCGCTAGAGCCGGACGTGGAGGCAGCCAGACCGTCCCTTCTCCACGAATTTCTTTGCTCTTCGACGTCGCGGATTCGGCCGTGGGCCACTGGTCCTAACCCAGCCTACATCCACCATTCAGGGGTAACGTGGTGGGTGCGCTGAGTGTCTTGGTCGCCTGCGTGGGTAGCCGCCAGCAGGCCAGAGCCAGGCATGATTGCATGATTGGGGGCCGGGAGATCGGCGGGCGGTAACGTGATCTGGCCGACCATCAGCGCCAATAATCCAGAGCACCAACGGTCCTCGCGACCGGCGACTGGAGGGCTGCTGGTAGTCTTCGCTGCGTAGCCAAGTAGCTTGCGTAATTTTGCCGCAGGGAGCCAACCACGAGCAAGATGAGAAGGATCTAGGTTTCTGACCTGGTAAGTTAGGCAAAAGTCCAGAAATTCTGGGATTCTGAAACCGATCTAGTAATTGCGGGGGTAGCCAAGCAGCTTCCTTCGGTCAACGGTTGCCCGCCTGCCCACACCAGCATCGCGCGCTTTGCGGGTACCCGGCGCAAACTTGACAGCTGCCATTGTAAGTTCTGACGAGTCCACTCCGGGCTGGCGATCAAGACACGACAACGCAACACTCGATCCATCATCACGGCCTCGACAGATGGACAGATGCATCACACGGCCACTTTTCAAGAGGGCGACCCCACTTGCACGCACTCGCAGGAGACGCTGGACGACCCAAAGCCCCGAACGCCCCAAGAGCCACACAGGGGAACCTGCAACAGAGCCCCCCTGTCGAATGCCCCTCGATTTTAGCTGCCGCTTCCCCCTGTCAGCACCACCCTGAATTGGCGCTGAATTGGGACCTCGGATTTGTGGATTTGCCCAAAGCCTCAAGGGACCCCTCAGGGGATCTGTGGCTTAGATCAAGGACCCCTGCGCCGATCTTGGGACCTGCTTTTGCGACTTGCTTTTTGGGTCGCTTTTGGATGTCTCGCGGAACCAAAGTCGCGTAGAACACGGTGAGCAAACTTCCATCTCATCCACTTGACGAAGCGAAGGGCCAGCAAAAGCGCTCGCGGTAATCATGCGATACACGCAACCCACGGGATAATTCTAGCCATTTCTCCGCAATTTACTCGAGGCAATCGTCAGACTGCCACCCTCCAGACCGGCTGTTGGACGAAGGGAACATCCAACCTGCCCGCCGGGTAAGTTGAGGACACGCACGCTTCTTTCCCGGTCCACCGCCCTCGTGCCGTCTGCTAAATCGGGATGGGGGGTGAGGCTGGCCAGCACCGCAAGCCCGGAAAAGCGCGATTGCGGCACGAATAACACGGCCAGTACGACATAGCAGTGCTGTATTAAGGACGCGAGAGCCCCAACTCTAGGCCGGCCCGCCATCTGGTAAATAAGACTGGTGCTGCGGCGACCTTGGCCAGCTTATGGTCGCCCGTTATAGCTGCAATACTTCGATTCCCGAAATCCTAGAATCCTCCCCCACGGGATGACTCCATTGCTCCCTTATGATGCGCATGATAATGATTTGCGAGCACGCCATGACTTGGGGACGCTTGGGGGACACTTGGGATGGCAGCTTTCTTTCCCCCCGTGGCCGTTCGGTGGCTTCCTCATGCTTGGCAGGGGTCGATGCAATGGATGCGATTGCGACCAGGGTCTCTCTCAATCGCTCACGAGAGGGGGGGGCTGTGAGGGAATGGACCAGGGAGACCTGGGCGGCCCTCGCCTGCATTCCAGATGACGCTTTCCACCCTGAGGATCCCAGGAATGGGGCATTCGATGTGGGCGTGTTTTTTTCGTCTGTCTTGTGGCAGTGGCAGAGGCAGCCGCTTTCTGTGCCCCTCTCCTGCTCGTGGGCAGTCACGGCACTCTCCATCGTGGCCTGGCGGCCCAGTACCCCAGATCCCAGACCCATTAAACCTCCCACCTCCCACCAGCCCCATTTATCATCCCTTCCCATCCCGCCCTCTCACTTACTCTCTTTTCCCGTCCCACGAGGCTGCCTTCATTTGCAAGCTTCAGTGCCGTTCGTTTATTCTTCTTACCTGCCTCTTCGTCGATTGAAGAAGTAGCGCTCCTTTCCGCTTCTTCTCTCTTCGCTTCTCCCCACATTCACTTCAACACCCTGTACATACAACACTTCGTCACCATTTCCCTCAAGAGAAGGTGACTTGATCTGTTCTACACAGTTGACCATCGGCTGGATCTGTCAATACGAAACACGCCTTCCCAAACACTCATCTTCCCGTCCTCGAACAGTTGTACAACAATGGGCTCGATCGTGCCACAATAGGAGATTGGTCCTACGCAACCGCTTAAACATCGACGTGCAACCCACGAGACTCGACGCCTTCTGTTCTGTCTCTTTGGCACCCCATCTTCTCCGGAGACATTGGTCGCCGCCTCTTCTCACCAACTTCAACTACTTTCGATTCGAACCAACCCATCGTCCGCCATGCTGCCGATCTGGTCCTTGACGCTGCTCCTTGTAGCCACTTTTGTGTGCGCGCAGGACATCTCGACTCTGCAAGAGTGTGGAGTAAGTCTTTGTGGTCTCTTGCTCACAAGCCTGTCCGGTTCCGTTTCGTTTGTTCCGTTTCTACGCTTGGCTTGTGTTCTTGTCTTCGTCAGCTCTTACAGGTCCGAGCGGAGCAAGTGCTCTATTGAAGACTATTGAAGTCGCTCTTAGGGGCAGATGCTACCTTACGGAGCGTTGCGCTCGAGCACCCATAATTGGACATTTGGCTGCATGCCCCGCGCCCACGCATCACTTAGACAATAAGCTGACAACTTGCAGAAAGCCTGTTACAACGATGTCATGAACCAGGCAGGCCGCTTTGGGTGCGCCGACGGCGATGTCAAATGCATGTGCGGCAAGCCCGAGTTCAGCAATGGCATCCGCGACTGTGCCGAAAATGCCTGCAAGGACACGCCGGGCTATGCGGCCACAGTCACCGCCGCTGCCAACGCCCTCTGTGCAAGTAAGCCGCTTTAAATTTGCTTGCCGACTTTCCTACCCCCGTCCGTTTCGGCAGTTGATGGGTCTTGAGGACTGGCTTGCTAACATTGGCCGACCAGCCGCCACGCTCCCTCTTCCCGCATCAAGCACACCAACCCCGCCCCCGCCATCTTCCACACCACCACCACCCGCGACAACCTCAGCGGCAGTGAGCTCCAGCGCCCCTAGCTCCGGCGCCTCCGTGTCGGCCAAAACTGCCACCGACAAGTCGTCGTCAACAGTAAGCTTCCCGCAAAACCCACTCTACCGCCCAACCGCGCGGTTTAATGTTGAGCGCAGTGGCTAACACGATCAATACAGGTCCCAACCTCGACCGCAATTCAGCCTGAAACAAAGAGCACCTCCCCCGCCTCCAGCACCGCCTCCTCGTCGGCTTCGTCAACCGCCTCCGCCGGTGCCGCATCCTCTGATCCCTCGCCCTCGGGTTTCGCCCTCCTCACCACGCCGGCCAAGATCGGCATCGGCGTTGGCGCTGCCGCCGTCGCTGCCGCCCTTGCCGGTGTCGCTGCCTGTGTCATCCTCCGCCGCCGACAGAACAAGCGCGGCGGCCCCGATGGCGGCAGCGCCGCCGCCGCCGCCGCCGCCGCCCTCAAGCAGTGGAAGATTTCGGACCCGATGCCGGGGTCGGGCCGCAGCTTCGCCACCGACTACCACAGTGACCACTACGAGACGGGCCTGAGCGAGCTGGAGATGAAGAGTCGCCGGTACGAAGACATGGTCCCGCGGCAGAAGCCGAGACACATGGTTTGAGGAGTTGTGAAGTCGACAAATAAAAACCACACATGCAAAATGGGGCTCCAGAGGAGTTCCACCACATATGTTGGGGATACAAGCAAAAGCGCGACGGGGGAGTGTGCTCGGTGACCTGTCCCACGACACATATTCTTGGCGCACCTGAATATCGCGTGCGACTAAGTGATACGTACAGACATTACTTTCGTGTGGAGGAACACCATGCGATCGGGGAAGGCGAGGCAGCCATTTTGACGATATCATGAATCATGAGGGTAATGTAAGATACCTTAAGGGTGAGAAAACTTTTGGGGGTCATTGATACCTATCTTTCGGCATAGGACCTGAGGGCAATAAAAGAGGGGGAGGGGGCGGCGTGATTGGTGCAAGAGAGAACTGTCTTTACTGGCGTCCCAAGACGAGAGACTAGGCATTGCGATATTTTGAAGCCGAGGATTTGGTGTCATGCCTGTATTATATCAGCTGCTGCGGGAATTGGGTGGCTGAAATACTGTCGTCTATTTTTACATGAGGTCACTGTCGTTACGACAATAACATCAAGAGTTGCAAAACCCGATTGATACATGGATCTCATACATCTATCTATCACCCCTGGTTATCCTACATGCGATGTACATGATATAGTCATCTACCACGAGTAGAACTGCCTCTGTGCCGTGATGGGCCTGTCGGGCAGATGGACCCACGGACCACGACGCAGCTTTTTGGCCTCGCGTTCTTGGAACTCACGAATCCGGGTCTTCTCCTCCTTGAGAAGGAAAGTGATATCTAATAGGGCGTATTAGCAAGAGGGTTCTATCAGGGGTTAGTACCAAGGTGTTGGAAGACTTACGCGCTTGAGGCTTCACCAATCTGCCTATCCTGCCTCTCGCGATATATCTGATTTTATAGGCCCAAGGAATGCTTCTGCCGACCCAGGCTTGATCAATGTAGACGCGGGTGGGATTGTCAATTTCAATGTGTCGGCCGTCCTTTGTCTGGATCTTGACCGGCTTGTCGGCCTTGGCGGCAGCTGTCTTGGCCGCAAGGGCTTCAAGCTCGTTCAAGTCCTTCTTGGCAAGGGGCTCGTTGTAGGTGTCCATGCCGAGCCCGAGACCCATGCCCCTATTGACAATAGCCTTGTTAATAGCATGCTCGAGGTTGAACTTGACCTCGACCGCCGGCTTCTTCTTGGAGTAGCGCAGCTGCACGAGCGCGTCGGCGACCGTCTTGCCGGCAAGCTGGTTGGCAATCTTGAGCAGCTTCTTGGAGCTGGTGCCGATGTCGCGCGACTTGTACACGAGGGAGCGCTCGGTGCGTTTGAGTCGGGCCTCCTTGGGCTCGACACTGAACGGGTCCGTCGACGTCTTGACCTGCCGCATCACCATCTTGCGCTGCCAGCGCATGCGCGACCGCGGGTCCGGGTCCGTCGCCCGCGCGTGGTGCTCGTACACCAGCGAGGTGCCCCACGGCATGTGCAAGCCCGTCTCCCGCCTCTGCCGGGTTTCGTAGTTCATCCCGCGCATGGGCGTCGTGGTCTTGTCGTACTTGGCGAGCTTCTCGTTGGTCTCGCTCCGCTCTTCCTCGAACATGGCGGGCGCCTCCATGCGGCCCGAGATCTTCTCGAGGAGCTTGCGGCGGGACGTGTAGCTCGAGGCCTGACTGTCTTCGGTGGCATCGGGTCCCTTCTTGTTGCGGTTCCAAAACCAGTTGGTCGCCGCCGTGGTGTGCAGGGTGCGGGCGCCATTGTAGGAGACGGCTGATGGGTGGGCGGAGGTGAGGGAGAGGGAGAGCAGCGCCGGGAGGAGGGAATTGGGCGTCGAGGGCGACGAGGATGATGCTGTTGTCTGTGTCAGCGTGTTGCAGCATTAATTGATTACGATTGATCAGATTGATCAATGAGGCAGAAGAGCCTACCGCTTTTCAGCAGCCGCCTCGACGGCAGGTTGAGACTCATGGCGGCGATGGGGATTGCATTGGCGGTCGTCTGTCAATCGCCAAAATGGATGGAGCTTAGGTGATTGACGCGGAACGGGAGAAAAATCTCGGTCGGCAAGTTCCGGGATAATGCGCTAGGCCTCATTGGGTGACCTGCATGCAACACCACAACCTCACAGCACGGACTCTCGAATCAACAACGCAGCTTTGATCTGATAAAGAGGTATGGATTGTACCACAAATACCAGGAAACATAAGGTTTCCAGTTCTCGTCAAGATAAATTTCACGAGATAATAACTAGCAGCGAGGAGTTGAACTAGTTATTGCTGTCTGGCCTATGATTTATGTGCCTGCCAAACACAGATGCAACCTGCCAAGTGCCTTCTGTGACAGCTCTTACACCCAGCGACACATTATCTCCAGCACCCTACTAATGGAGCCATATGGGGTGAGATTACGGCTGGCATGATCGGGCAGTAATGATGGGGTGTCAGCCAGGCCGTCGAGGAAGCCGGCGAGGTGTGACGGGGCAGCACTTCACCGGGCGTGCCTTCTCAAGATACCCAGCATCATCCTCTCCCCCTTCTCAGGCAATGTTCCTTCCCATTTAGTAAAATATATTTAATAGCGATACCGGTATCTTAAATGTGTACTTTCATCTGAACAAGTCGTGGTTTTTTTTTTCAGTGAAGGAAGGCATAGACGGCTGGGCGGGTGGGCATTTACTCCTCGTGCTTCAACCAAATCTCTCTTGAGCAACCTCGCTCCTCTCGTTCAATCGAGAGCACCTCCCCATCTCAAACCTGCGGGAAACCGCCGTCTTAAACCTTTCGGCAACCACCATCTCATTCCCCTTGCCTGATGCAGTCCATCATCGCGACGAAACTCGGCACCATGAGCAAGACAACACCCACATCCCAACGGTCAGCACGGCCCTATGGTCTGCTCCTCTCTTTCCTGTTGATTTTTGCCTTCTTTGGTGCCGCCTTGCCGTCATCGGCGAAGTGCTGGTTTCCAGACGGGAACCCCGCAGCCGATGCTTCTGAGTGCATGCTGCAGGGAACCGCAGTTCCAACAGGGACAGGACTTTGCTGCCACACCGGAGACACCTGCTTCAGCGGCGCTGTCTGTGGCTGGACACCCGATGACAATAGGGGCAACTGGACTTTCTACCGCGGTGCCTGCACCGACACAACCTGGGGTGGGGCTCAGTGCCCCAACTTCTGCCTCACAGAGACAGACAACTCGATCGGCAACTTTTATTGCACTATCTCGCCCTGTGCCGACAAGGAGAATTTCCAGACCTGTGACCACACAGATTCGGATGATTATTCAACCCCGAGGATTTGCAAGGGTCGCAGCAATGTCTTTTTTAAGTCGACCTGTAAGTATTAGTATTTCTCTCCAGGTGTGCAGATTGTTCTAATCCTCAACACCTAGATCCTTTGGCGTATGGTGTTGCAGGGGGGAGCCGCTCGTCCTCCAGGACTTCGGCGTCAAAATCCTACACAAGCACGAGAACCATCATCGAAACGAAGGGTACTCTCATTGTTACCTTACCTGGTAAATCAACAGGAACGAGCCTGCCGACTGAGTCGAGACTGGCAAGCGATACATCTACCAAATCGGCAGTCACCACGGCCACAGGCCCTACCGGCTTCTACACCGATACACACCCCTCGACCTCACCTACAGAAGCCCCGGTAGGAGGTACCGCGCAAGGCACAGATGACGGACACATGATCCCAATCGCCGTAGGTTCCACGGTCGGAGTGCTGATCTTCCTTGCTGTCGTGACCTTGGTCTTGTTTTACGTTCGGAAGCGCCGACGTGACGCGCCCATCAGAGCTGAAACGCCGCCTCCATTCGGCTCTCATGCTATAAACTTTTGAGCTATCCTGGAGGATGTCCAAAGGGCAAGGCTGGGGATATGGATCACCGTTCAGGATTGGAGGATGGATACTTGTGGGGGATGATGCATTCTGGGTTTGTCGCAGTTTGCGGTACCGGCGATCTCTGACCCCCCGAAGTCTGGCAAAGGGTGTGACGGTTATCGCGGGTAGGTTATGCCACTATCGACGACGTCGCGAGGTTTTGCCGTCGAGACTCGGGGAGTGCGGAGCATGCATGGCCGCCGTGCCGGGTGTGCGTTCATCGGTCATCAAGTTAGGCAGCAGAAAGGACTTGATTTTCTGGAAGATGCAAAGGCATATATCGGCCTGCTGACGTAACATTGCTACTAAAGCTACTGAAAAGGTGAATAATGTGCTGTTATTTGGTTGTTGGTCGTCAAAATGGCTTCATGCCAAGACACACCCCGGATTCGGTATTTCGGCCGAGCCCGTACCGCGTACCGCGAGAGTGAACGAGCCTTTGCGGGTGGCAATCACAGCCTTTTGAAGGCTCTGGAAATGTCGTCGGAGGCGGTCGAATGTGGTGTGCGACTGGCAGGCTTGTGGCGAAAGATGGGCTAGCAAGAGTGGTGGAGGAGTGGTGGAGGAGTGCTGGCTGGGGCAGAGAGTGGCCAGAGACGACGAAAATGCAAAAAAAGTCGGAGCGTCCAGGGGGGACAAAGCAAGGACAAAGCAGGGTTCGCGTCTTGGCGACCGGCCGGTCGGGACTCGCGCTTCAAAAACACCGGTGCCCCGCCGGCCTCTCACTGGCTGCGACTGACAACGACTGGCTGGCCACGACTCGGCGCTTGGCGCGATCTTCCGATGTCTGTGACTTTTCTGAATCTTCTGACCTCTCAAGGCGCTGGTTCCCCGCGTGACGGACCTTTGCAATGGCCGGCCGCAAAGAAGGCATGTTGGTGCTTACCCGGCCTTCGACGGCCACCGGTTGGGTGCGGTGCAACGCCAGTCGAGTCAAAGTCGAGTCAATACCGTCATATAAATCTGGCGTCCCATGTTTTTTGTGCCAAGCAACCTCCGTGATGCACGCCATTGACTCCCGAGCAATTTCTCGCAGATCTGAACGCGCCTTTCCGTCTGACCTCAGACCCTGCATCTAATTTAGCTGTTGCACCGGTGTGCACCCAAGCTTTGCATACAAGCGTCGCACCCTTCCTGCAGACAGTCTCGCTCCAGATATCGGGCTGCATCTGGGGCCCTCGCAACTCTATAACCTCGTCGAGTCCGCTTCACTTCGAGTCCGCTCTCCACGCGGCATTCAACCTCGCCCATCTGCCACAATGTCGGCCAGCCCAGCAGCCGGAGGGCAAGTGGTATGTTTTTTCCCCCAGCAAAATACACAAACATCTACATATTGAGCACAACTAACCCCCCATCCAGCCCCCCACCACTGGCCCCCCCTACCTCCCGCAAACCGCCCAGCTTGGCGGACAACCTGCCCCACTGCCCGACGTGGCCGTGTCGGCCGTCCTGCTCGCCCTCTTCGTCGGTTCCGCCGCCTTGCACATGACCGTCTTCCAGGTCAACCTGCACCGCGGGCACAAGTTCATCTTCTCGGTGCTGCTCTTCGGCTTTAGCATGGCGCGCATCACGGCGCTCGCCATGCGCATCGCGTGGGCGTACCATCTGAGCAACGCGAGCGTGGCCATCGCGGCCAATGTCTTCACCGCGGCGGGGGTCATGTTGTTATTTTTGGTGAATCTGATGTTTGCGCAGCGCGTGCTGCGCGCGTACCTGCCCGGTGTCGGCTGGGAGATGGGGTGGAGGTGGGTGTTTCGGGGGTTGTATTTTAGTGTGGTAGGGGTTTTGGTTATGGTGGTTACGTCGAGTGTGCACACCATGTTTACGGTGGATTTGGAGGCGAGGGCGAGGGAGAGGGATGTTTTGTTGTTTGCGGGGGTTTACCTGGCGGTATTGGCGTTTTTGCCCATCGTCGTTGTCGTCGTGGTCAGGGCGGTGGTGTTCTTCCTGGGGCGCCGGGCCGTGGTGACGAACGAGGAGGGGGAGAAGGGGGAGCAGGGCAGGAAGCGGGTGGTGACGGACAAGTTTGGGAGTGGCCGGTTCCGGACCAAGCTCGTGCTGCTGCTGTCGACGTCAGCGCTGCTCACTCTGGGAGCGGGCTTCAGGGCTGCCACCAACTTTTTGCCGAGGCCCATCACCGACCCGGCGTGGTACCACAGCAAGCCGGCGTACTACTGCTTCAACTTTGTCATTGAGTTGATCGTGGTTTATGCGTACGGCCTGGCGAGGTTCGACAGGAGGTTCCATGTGCCCAACGGCAGCTCCAGGCCGGGCGACTACGCCAAGGGAGGGCTCAAGATCAACGAGGAGGATGAGGTGTTCGGGCCTAGCGCTGCGGACGACGGTGCAAGCAAGACGGCAGCGGACGACGACGCTGCGGGCGGTGCCGACTGGGAGGAGAGGTATGCGTACTCCAGGAGGATGAGCGAGACGTTAGAGCCGGTCAAAAAGAACGCTGGCGGGGAAGTATAAAAGAAGGGCGGCATCTCTTTCAGGAGATTGTGTTTTTAATTGTATGTCAAGAGGTTGCATAGTACTCGGCTCATTGTCAAAATATCTAGGTAGCGTCATAATTTGTAATTGTTTAATGTTGTTTCAAGTACCCGCTGGGGAAGAATGTCTTGAACATTCCCAATTGACCCCCTTTTTCCCGGGGAAATACCTCAGGCCTATGAACTTGATGTTGCATTCCTAGCATGACCAAGCCCGGGATCATTGAAGAGAGGAACGTCCGCTGCGGGAGAGCTTTGCTTGGCAGCGCAATGTCTCGCGATTCTGCCAACCACACGTGTACGCCTCATGCTGGATAGTGGGTCGTTATGGTTGTGAGGATTGTCGTGGCCGCTGTCTGATCCAGCCTGGTTTCTTCTTCTCCTTACATCTTCCATTTTCCCACGTACCTTTGAAACTCGCCAACTACGCTACCTTGCCAAACGGACGGACACAATGGAAGCCATCGGCGGCGGCGCAAGTGTCGTCCACTTTCCTTGGACTGGCCGCGCAAAGTGCTAAAGCCCCCCACAATTATTTTCTGCCGTCAAGGACGGACCCCAAGATGCCCAACGCGTCGCAGAAGCCAGTTCTGCTCTGTCGCACAGTGCCTTTTCGAGTGTCGCGCACTCCGCAACGGAGGCACCCAGTACTCGTCCAAAACAGCCTCCAGAAATGCAACGAGGATGTGCAAGAGCTTACCACCAGGCTGGCAAATTTGCCAATTTCTGACGACGAGAAGCGCTCGGGCAGGTATTGGAAGAAGATCAAGACTGCCTTCAAGGAGAAGGATCTGGCGCGAATGGCTGCTGTTGTCCGACATCACACCTCATCGTTGACTCTTCAGCTGAACATCCTGCGGAGGTATTGTCATTATTCGCGCAGCTTACCATATCTGTGCGGATGAAATATTAGCGATGCCATATATGGCTCCATGGACCATCTTAGCACCATTGATCAGACACTCACTCGGCAAGTGGATATCGGCATCGACCAAGCTCGGCAATGGCAAGAACAGCAAAACACTCGTGGGCCACTTGAGCATAATAAGCTCTCTTTCGGATCAAAGCGGTTAGTCTAGGGAGACGACGCCGCGAGACCCAGACGAATAGGATTGCAAGGAAGTAACGAGAGACTTGCGGACGGTCAAGAGCCCGTCCCTAGCTTCTAGGGGTATCCTGGTGAATCAGCCAGGTGAGTCTAAAGCGAATCAAGACTTGATGAGATTATGACGGAAAACTGGGCCAGGCCCGCGCCCTAAATACCAAGGCACCAAAGTCACCCATTTGGAGAGAAAAAGAAAAGAGTTTGATACTGGTCGTGGGGTGATCACGATCACCGAAACCAAACGGAGACGCATGATTCTCTCTCGGAACGGCGGACCAGAAGGTAAAATCGAAGACGATTTTCTCGCGACCGTGTCGTTTCTACCTAAGAGCGCAAACACCAACAAGATGTTCAAATACTCTGTTCATCGCCGCACGTTTCTCGACGGCTCTTTCTCAAATACTCGATTGTCAAGCACGCTTTTGAATTCGGTAATGACCTGCAAATGTGCAAGTTCTTCATCAAAACGGGCTAGATGTTGGTCACGCCAACAGATTGGCGCAGTGAGTTCGAGTTTCTTATCTCTGGCGGAAAATAGGTCACGGGAACATCGCATGTCGAACATTCTTTGCGTTCTAAATACCACCTCCGGCTATAGCATATATTGACCGTAACGCGATAACTACAGGACATAACTACAGAACTCCGTTAGGCGCGACGGTGTATTTTCCTAACCCTTACCAGCGTTTCTACGGCTGTCACTTGAAGCAGGAGCCGATCCCGCTATCTCGGGGCACACATTCTCCAGTCCTGTGCAAGTATTGTGGCAGAAAGGGAATGTCGTAAGCAGCAGACTGTTGCTCCCTTCCATAGAATTACCCACGCCTCATCTCGGTTTCTAACAAAGTTCCTTTATATAACTAGGAAATTCTGGAGGTTTTGCTCAACCTAGGGTCCCCGTTCTTGGGTGGGCTTGATTCGACTTTGATCCACCTTTGTCGCGGATGCGATTGGTACTCGAGAAGCATCCGTTTTTTGCTCGACCGAGGAGCAAACCCGAGAGCGGCAGATCATGAAGGGCTCACTTGCCGCCATCACTGTCTGGCAGGGCTCGGGGATACTCAAGATTTTGGTCGGCACTGGACATTGCCATTGTGCGTCACAAAGCAACGCTTCTTTTCCTTGAGTCATTCTCAACACTGACAATTTCCAAGGATACCCCCCTTCAACAGGCTAGCAATAGTCTTTGTTCAACAACTGTGCTCGGAACAATCCGATTCATGCCGTCTCTATGGTGAAGTCTCGATATGTATATCTTAATATATAGAGGATAGTAGTCCTCCCCGGTATCCACATCTCATTTCGTCATCCACTCCATCATCCGGCTTCACCATCGAGACACTCCAGTGCCCAGACATCACATCTTTCGTGCAAAAACATATCCCTGAGAGCAACTCAATCTCAAAACAAAGTCTTCGCACGATGTTCACCATGCCTGCCTGGGTGGGAGAGTCTTTGACCTTTCCGGTCGAGTTCAATAGCAAGGACAATGAGCTCATGCTACTCTACCAAGTCCTTTGCGCGTCCGACATTTGCCCGGAATGCCAGCAGGAGATCACCAAGGAGTTCGTCCGCCTTTCTAAGATGTCGTGGTCTGCGCTGCAGCTGACCGACGAGCATGTCTATGCTCTCGAGATGCAGGCCGAACACCAAGACGGCTGGGGCGGTGCTCGAGACGAGACTCTCGTTAACGAGTACCGTCGCATCTACGACATGTACGCAGCCTCGGACTCGCAAGGGCCCACCCCGATGGAGCTCTCCGACTCGGTGGCCCATCTGTTCGGCAACAACGGGCTGTGGGTGTGCGGCGCCGACGAGTGGGCCTTCAAGGTCTTCTACGCCTGCGTCGGTGGTCGCTACACGCTGAGGGATCTTGCCTTGGGCCGCGACTACACCACCTTCGCGCTTATGCACCACGAGCGCGTGCTGTTCGCCATGAAGCCGCAGCTAGGAGCCAAGTGCACCTGTGTCAACGAGGGTACCCTGTACATGGGTGAGGTTGCCGACGAGATCCTAGCCTCCGGCGGCCCGTCGTTGAGTGAGATGTCGGATGGTGTCTCTCAGGAGATGCTCCCGAGGTACACCTCGCGGTCCATAATGAAGGCCTACAAGGAAGTTTGCCCCCGCGATGCGCGCGGCAACTTTACAACCAACATTACTGACCTCTGGTGCGACAGTGCGGCTTTTCGGATGAAGCTCAACGCTCTTCGGAGCGAGTGCCGGGTGCAGCTCGGATTGGATCCCGAGGATTCTCCCGATGACTCGGATGACTCCCTGAGCACCTCACCTTCATCAAGTTTTTGGACAAAGAGTGAGGGAAGCTCAGGGGCAGGGTCTGGAGCCCTGTCTGGATAGAATTCAGCGTAGGTAATAAGTAAGTAAACCCCCTCGTGTGAGTAAAAACATATTCATTACCATATGCCACTAGACTAACAAGCCTAGATCGACACGGGACTTCCAGGTCCTGAGCGGAACAGGCCATTCAATCACTGATAGAATGAAAATTTGATATTTTCTCATAAACTCTCAACCACGCCAACATTGTGACACACACCCTTTAGTTTCATGTTGGTCACCAGATATTGGTGACCTACACCTGTAAATCCTTGCCTTCCATCTTGGATGGTTTGTCTCCCCCGATAGCGAAGGATCCCGGTCTTCGAGTCATCCGCACCAGTAGCCTTCAAGCTAAACTCATACACGTGTTGCCACCCCCCAACCAGGACCTAGGTATTAGTGACATGGCCAATGTTTGAACACATTTGCTTGGGTTTAGGGTAAGGAAGCAACGTTGAACCCGCTTCCGGCCCGATAAACCCCATCAATTGAACAACACAAACGTAACCATGCCCTGCGGCTTGCCGCTTGATTTTCTCAAGGGCGAAGGCGATTGAAGCACTAGGTATATACCGGATGCCATGGTCTAAAACCTCTCTAAAAGAGACCTCCTCTGAAATGTGAGTGCCAGACATTGACTTGAAACCGAAAAGGCCAAATCAGGAGGCCGCTGCGTGATATCTACCATCCAGGAAGTCTTTCATCAGTGCCTCCACAGGTATAAGTGAAATGTCTTTGGATTACATCCATACACTAACACACGCACATAGAGGCAGCGCTGCTCAATGTCGCCAACCCCCATCGCAATGAACGACAACGATGCAGGCACGCAAGCCTTGCCAGCTCCCGCCACCTCTTCCAGCTCAACCGTCGGGTCAGGCACGCTTTGGGCCGCGCAGTACGCGTCGGGCACAGGCGGGATAACAGCAGCCGGCATCGACGCTGGCCTCGCGGTGGTTTTGGTCATCTTTCTGGTGGTTGTCATTTACCAGTGGAGAAAGGGGAAACAGCAGGAGGACATCTCGTCTCCCGATCCCTCGGATGGCACTGCGCCGCAACCGGACTTGGCGGTGAAAACCGAGAGGGAACAGTCGGCGACTCCGGAAGTTGGCCCTGCTCTTTTGGGGCCAGCCCATGGTAGATATTATCTGGGCTCAGGGGTTACCACCTGGACCCAGGTGTCCTCTCCAAAGTAATCTTCACAGCATATTGGGTGAAGTAACGGGTTTGGATAGGATTGGATATCGCACTAGGGGAGCAGCATGTGTTTATTATGTGTTTGCGGATCATGATGCCGCTACAACGCGAGATACGACCGAAGCCAGCAAGTGATATCAACACTTGCCGGGGCAAACCGAGGTCAACGACTGCCTCGCAACTGAGGTTTCTAAACACCAAAAGAGCAAACAAGAGGCAAACTTGGACGCACTCGCTGACCACGAGGTTGGAAAACAGATAGACGAACGTAGCGTTTGCCATGACTGATAAATGAACTCGACATTCTGCTCCAAAAATTGAAGCACTTGCTGATCCTAAAACTGACCAAACAACACCTCTGGCCTCTTAACGCGCAGAATGGAGCTAGACACCAGAGTCGACAGCAATTACAGTCAAGTATGCTACTGGCCTGATGGCACAAACGCGACGGACATCCTCTATCCATGCATATACACTGGCAGCGACAGCTGGTCTTCTTTATGCTGCTACCCCAACGACATTTGCCTCATGGGGTTGCTATGCCGCAAACATGACGGCCCAGACTGGTATCGCGGTGGATGCAAAGCGAATGTTACCCGAAGCGCAGACGAGCCTAAAAGCGAAAGATGTTCAAAGCATTGCATCGAGTCTAGGGCGCCTTACTTTGACAACCTCGGTGGCCCAGTGAGGGTTGGAATGTGTGGGGAGGCGAACAATGCTACCTTGTATTGTGAGAATAAGAAGAACTCCGAGTCGGTTTGCGATAGCGATAGCATTCATGGGCCCTACGATGATGATGTCTGGATCTTTGGTGGTAGGTGGGACGGCGCCAACCACACCGCGAGCGCATAACTAACTCTGGGCTGCTTTGCCTGACTCCAGGTATATATTCCGAGTTTGGTACGGCCATTGTGCCTGGGCTCCAAACTACAAGCTCAGCGTCGACAGCCTCTGAAACTGCTTCCGCAACAGCAGTCTTGAAGACGCCACCGGCTGAATCGACACCGGCAACGACTGACACGACCGGATCGGCGGCGACATTAAGCTCGGCGCCAACAGCAACAGAGACAACTGTCTCAGCCACATCTGGGGCAAACACTTCAGGAAGGTCAGGGATAGCAACATCATCGCCGCTTGAGCCAACCTCTACTGTCCAAGGTGGTAGATTCACGTCCCCAAGGAAGTCAAATGGCGTAGCATTAGGCGTCGGAGTTGGTGTTGGGCTGTTAGGTGTTTTGCTCGCGATCGCCATCCTGCTTTGGATGTGGCGCAAGCGTCAGGGGAAAGAATTTTGGTCGAGGGCGTCGTCCCCGATGCCACCGGTGCGGCCTGCTCGGCCCGAATCGCTAATTGGTATACCGTATACCAGCATGCCTTATTCAAGGTCGCCGTGGGTCTGATCAGGCTTGAGGTTCTGAAGCATGGAGGAGTGGTGAGGTCAGTTGAGTTGGGGTTGTTGCGCTGGCAGGCGTTCTGTTCAAGCCCTAACACCGGCTAGGGAATGCTGGGTTAGAGACAGCGGTGCATTGAAGCCCACGGTATTTTTGAGTCCCGTTGAGGGTATAGATGTTGCATTTGCCCGTGAAATGGTGATATGATTTCGAAGCAAAAAATTGAAGCATTTTGCTTGAGTGCAGTCAGTCAGTTGCAGCGAGCAGTTGCAAAGAATAGACAATTCCCAGACAATAAGCTGCAGGCGATGGTGTTCGCGGGGTTTTTAGCACGTCCCCACTGTCCACTGGCGATGGGAATTTCGCAGATGAAGTGTGCACCTGAAGACCCACGTGACCGCCAAACTAACCCTCTCCAATGGCAATCACCCAAGGGCCCCACTACGCAAACCCACAAACTGTGTGTGAGAAATTCTGAGGTCTCGAACTTCCCCTCAGCGGAAATTTCAATTCATCGCCAACAACGACATACTAACCATCGACGCAGCAATCCTTCAAGATGTGAGTGCTTTCAAGCTCTACCCCATAGAACAGATCAATTGCCCGAGATGCTGCTGCTTTGCGCATTATTCCCTGCCTCGAACCACAGCACCGCGGAGAGACGACTCCAAAACCCTAACGTCCATGACGCCCGAGACACCGTCACCGAAATGCCCACCGCCCAGACGACAAGCTCAAGGCTGAATGCTGACATTTCCCGCTTGCTCCAGGGTTAATCTCACGACCCAGAAGCGGCTTGCGTCGTCCGTCTTGGGCGTCGGCCAGCGCAAGATCTGGCTCGACCCCAACGAGGTCAGCGAGATCAGCAATGCCAACTCCCGCCAGACCATCCGGAAGCTCGTTGCCGATGGCCTCATCATCAAGAAGCCCGTCACCATGCACTCGCGCTCGCGCGCCCGTGCCCTCAACCTCGCCCGCCGCGACGGTCGCCACCGTGGCTTCGGTAAGCGGAAGGGTACCGCCGATGCCCGTATGCCCGAGTACGTTTGAGCCCTCATCACCAGCACACCTACAAGACAACACGCGGCACAGATTGGAGGACTTGGAGATACTGAGGCTACAGCCTTCAATCCGTGTCGGCCGCTTGTGGGATTTTTGTCAATGGATTTGGTTGGGCTGACACACATTGGACAACAGGCAGGTTCTTTGGATGCGTCGTCAACGGGTTCTCCGTCGTCTGCTAGTCAAGTACCGCGCCAGCGGGAAGATCGACAAGCACCTTTACCACGAGCTGTACCACGCCGCCAAGGGTAACGCGTTCAAGCACAAGAGAGGTCTGGTTGAGCACGTAGGTTTCACCTCAGGGGCGATACATGGGCAGACAGGTGCTGACGAGACTCTAGATTCACCGCGCCAAGGCAGAGAAGGCCCGCGAGAGACAGATCAAGGAGGAGATGGACGCCAAGCGTGCCCGCACCAAGGCGGCACGCGAGCGCAAGCTCGAGAGACAGGTGCAGAAGCGGAACGCGCTGATGGGCGAGGACGAGGAGGAATCCAAGTAGATTTCTGTGGCTGGGTAACTGGAAGACGGACTTCTACTAGGCGGCCTTGCATTCGGAGTAATCGGTTGGGCTCTTTTCTGGTCGCATTCTCTACCTCTCGCAATCCACCCGGCCGTCTGTTGCTCGTTGATGATGCGATGTGTGGTTCGCTGTCACACCTGACGAGGTTCTGGGCTTGCATGTATGGCATTGAAAACGGAATCTACGGGTTTGGCCGGCTTTGCGAAATCAGGCTGTCGTGTTTACCATTTTTTGTTGTGACGTGTTACACGCCGCAGCTGGCGAGAGTCCAATTGTCGAATTTAACATATGTGCACTACACGATCCATGGTTCCATTCCTCTTCAACATCGGACTCTCCAATCCATCTTGACTCCCCAGCTCGCCTCCACCGGACATCCACCCTCCACATCCACCCTCCACCACATACGTAGCTCGACCCAACCAAGTTTGACAACTAATGCATACACAATGTAACATATCACCAGTCATCCAACCATCTCCTCGCTATCAGATCGCACTAGTGTATCAGATGATATCAAAAGATTGACAGAAAGAAGAAAACGGCCAGCGGCCGGGTTGCATCAACATTCGCTTGATAACACTTGTTTCTTTTTGGGTCAGATTTGCTTCACATTGTTCCCTCTCAGAGTGGTGAAGGTTGTGCCAGGACATGTCAGCATGTCTCCCATCTACTTCTTGGTTGAGAAGCGGGAAGACCGTGAATACTGTCGTTTGGAAAGCAGGCTCATCACCCCCATTTTAGTTGATTGCTGAGGGAAGAAGAGGAGAGGGGGGAATGGAGTTTCGGATGTGGGATGGGTGGGTTTTTGAAGGGTACCGGGGGGGGATGCGGGTGGTCTGTGCGGGTGGCGCGGCTTGGGTTGGTTGGGGGAAGACCTGCAGGAGGCGGTGGGCGGGAAGATTGAAAGCTGCTGGTGGTGGCCTTCAGAGTTTGGGTTTGGTGTTTTGGTTCCGAGGCACATTGAGATGCTTTGCCGAGAAAGAAAAGATCTTGTCTTGGATGGAGTGTTCTGGCTTCAAAAATGCAAATGAAGCTCCCGGATGGAGGGCAAGTTTGGTGCTCCGGCATCTTTCCTTCGTGCCGGCAAAGAGTGTTTGTTGGTTTGTTGACAGTACCTAACCTATCCAGCCACGGCTTCACATTGATAAAGAAAGTGCTCATTTTCGGCCACTGTCGGCACCCGCTCAACTATTCCTCAACCTAGATCCACAACATTAGCCTTTGAAGACAAACATGAAGTGCTCTCAAGGCCCACCAGACATGTGAAGCACCGCGGCACAACAGCATGAGCTGATCGATGCCATAATCCTAGATTTAATGTTTGTTTACCTAAGCAACTAGAGGCCTTATATATAACTGTACCATCATTCTTTGGCCCATCAAACTCCTGCTGTGGTTCTCGTCGTTACCGCTGTAAGTCGAGACAAGATGTCGAACCAGAATGGTGACAACCAGCCGCCCCCGGCTTATGAGGGTCCCCAGCCTGGCTCGGACTTTGCATCCACACCGGAAAAGGACTTGAAGCCAGAAAAGCAACCCAATCCTCCTACTAAAAAGCAATTCAGCGTGTGGCAGTGGATTTGCCGTCCCTTCAAGGGGCGCCGCAAGCACCGTGACTGTCAGCCAGTTGTCGAATTACCGAAGCAACCATCAGAGCAGCAATCAGCGCAGCCATCAAAGCAGCCATCCAAGAAACCACCGAAGCAGAAATGGAGGGCACCAGAGTCCACGATACAACTCGGAGTACGGCCATACTACAAACAGTACTTCCAGAGTTACCACTGTCCTGCTGCAAACCAGTCGTCATTCCAAGATGCCATGGCTTCACCGTGGATCGTGACTGTGCAGTTTGGCTTCGCAGATCTGGGGACAGGAATGGCTGGGAGCATTCCCTGGAAGGAGAATCTCAAGCATTGCTGGCTGGACCAGATATTGCCTTCCCAGTCCAATCCTTTTGGAGGGCAAAAGCGAGCCCATCTGCGCAGAATTGTACTGGCACCGGCAGCGACAAAGGTGAACGGCAAGGGCGCCTATGCTGTTGGCGTCCGAGTTCATTCCCAAGATACCAAATGGCTGGCTGCGTTGACCTATGACGATATCGTGGGTTTCGTGAACCTTGACTCGGCTATTTAGTAAGTCCCATCCCAAGACACACCCTGTGAATTGTGGCTAATGCACCGTGAAAGTCTCCGTGCCTTCACGATGAACGACGACGAACTTGGCGCTGCCTTCTACTTCAACTTTCCCACGCTCAAGGCCAAGGGGGCATTCAGTCGGGTTTTGAAGATCAATGAGGACCAACAGCAGGTGCGGACTTGGGGTATCGCAAATCCACACACATACTTTACAAAATTGGGTAGGACAGAGCCAGTAGCCGGCCAGGTCAAGGTTATTGAGCAACACTGGGAAAGGCATCTTCGTTAGACCGAGGTAGTGTACAATAGTGCCTTTGAGAATTGGAAGTCGGAAGCTTTGGGTGGTGAGATCCAATATGATTCGTGCAACCGGGGTGAAAGCGGGTGAAGAGCTGCACTGCAGCCCTTGTTTGTTCGTTAGCATGTGACTTCAAAGCTGTGAATGGAGACAAGACGTTCCTCAGAACAAACATTGCAGGCGCCACTTCAGACACTTCACAATATCATTCCAAGGACGTGGGAGGGGGTTGAGTGGGCTTTTCCATAAAAATCAAATACGCCATTTTCTGCACAAGAGATGCAGTGCCTTTCCGAGGCTTCCATGTCTCTCTTCAAATGTCACACGCTAACAAACAAACAGGGGTTAGAGCTCCACTTCAGACACTTCACAATATCATTCCAAGGACGTGGGAGGGGGTTGAGTGGGCTTTTCCATAAAAATCAAATACGCCATTTTCTGCACAAGAGATGCAGTGCCTTTCCGAGGCTTCCATGTCTCTCTTCAAATGTCACACGCTAACAAACAAACAGGGGTTAGAGCTTAACTCCATGGACTTGGCAACCCCACTAAAGGTTAACGCCCAGGGCACTCGTCATCCAATTCAACATCCAGTCTTCTTCAATCCAATCGCATCTTCAGCTTTTTGTCCCCAGCTCCCCCAAACCTCCTAAACCCGGTTCCGTGGGATCCCGCGAGCTAAACCAAGCCGCGAACTCCAACGGCTGGATACAAGGAATCGTCAATTGGCATTCTGTCTTTTTTGCTCCTGTTCACAATCCCATCTCGCCTCCGGCCGTTGCTCCCCAGACTCAACCGCCATGTCGTCAGCGGTTCAAGCGCTGCGAAGCACGGCAGCGCGGGCATGTGCCCTTCGAGCGACTGCCCCAGCAGCATCGACAGCAACACTGACAGCGACACGGCCGACATGTCTGAGGCAAAGAAACCTCGCTCCCAGCTCCACGAGGTCTGTCTCGTCCTTGACGAGCGACATTCAGCAAAAGGTCCCTATCCTCTGCCCCCTTTGACATGTCAGTCAATCGCTGACGAGAATCACATGTGCAGTTCCTCTCAGCCCATTTGCAGCAAGCCGATCCTGTCATGTACGACATTATCGAGAAGGTCGGTTTTCTGCACCCAAAGACAGACCATCGGCCGCCCAGCTCTGACACGATCATGCTATAGGAGAAAACAAGACAAAAGAACTTTATCAACCTAATCCCCTCCGAGAACTTTACTTCCCAGGCAGTACTTGATGCCTTGGGGAGTCCCATGCAAAGTCCGTACCCCACGTTTCCCTCGATACCCACTCTCCCGAATAATCAGGTCCGTCATCGGCGTAGGGGTTGCGACTAACACGGCTTGACTGTAGACAAATACTCTGAGGGCTATCCAGGAGCACGCTATTATGGAGGCAACGAGTTTATCGATGCATCCGAGAGGCTATGCCAACAACGGGCACTCGAGACATTTGGCCTGGACCCCAAGGAATGGGGTGTCAATGTCCAAGGTAGGTCTCGGATCCGGCCGGCATGTCTGATGGGCGTAAACTGACATCATCTTCCCAGCTCTCTCGGGCGCCCCCGCCAACCTGTATGTCTATTCAGCCTTGATGAACACACACGACCGTCTTATGGGCCTCGACCTCCCTCACGGCGGCCATCTCTCGCACGGGTACCAGACCCCGACTAAGAAAATCTCCTTCATCTCCAAATATTTCGAGACGCTCCCCTACCGTCTCGATGAGTCGACAGGTTACATCGACTATGACAAGCTGGAGGAGATGGCACTCGCCTACCGGCCCAAGATTATTGTCGCCGGTGCTTCAGCCTACAGTCGCATAATCGACTACGCGCGCGTGCGCGACATTTGCGATAAGACAAACTCCTACCTACTTGCTGACATGGCACACATCTCAGGGCTGGTGGCCGCCAAGGTGATGCCCGGACCATTTGCCTATGCCGACATCGTGACGACAACAAGCCACAAGTCGTTGCGCGGCCCCCGCGGCGCCATCATCTTCTTCCGTCGCGGTGTGAGGCGTACTCATCCCAAAACAGGCGTCGAGGAGACGTACAATCTCGAGAACCCCATCAATGCCTCCGTGTTTCCCGGCCACCAAGGCGGCCCGCACAATCACACCATTGCCGCCCTCTCGGTTGCACTCAAACAAGCACAGAGCCCTGAGTTCCGCACGTACCAGGGGCAGGTCCTAGCCAACGCCAAGGCATTTGCGCGTCGCCTCGGCGAGCCCAAGGAGAAGGGTGGCCTCGGCTACCGCATCGTCAGCGGCGGCACCGACAACCACCTGGTCCTAGCCGACCTCAAGCCGCAGGGCGTTGATGGCGCGCGTGTCGAGCGCGTCCTCGAGCTTGTAGGCGTCGCGGCCAACAAGAACACCGTTCCCGGCGACCGTTCGGCCCTCACACCCGGCGGGCTGCGCATGGGCACGCCCGCCATGACATCACGCGGGTTTAGCGAGGAGGACTTCAAGCGTGTAGCCGATATCGTGGACAGGTCAGTGGTGATTGCTGTGCGTGTGGACAAGGCAGCGCGGAAGTCCGCCGAGGACAAGGGTGAGGCCAAGACGGCCGGGCGGTTCAGGACCTTTTCTGATTACCTTGGCAACGGCGACCACGAGCCTGAGATTGTCCAGCTCCGGCACGAGGTCGAGGAGTGGGTTGGGACGTACCCCCTGCCGTGGGATGCCACGCCATAGGAGGGCTGGAGTTTAGGGAAGGCGGCGGTGCCCGAGCCCAAAGCACCCAGAAAGGGGCTGCTGGTGGATTACCCCCTGTGAGCGTCACCGAGTTATGAGGGGATGTCGGATGAATGGGTGTACACAGGCGGAGGCAAACTCTTCTCTCGGGCATCGCTATTAATATTATGAGCGTTTTTGAGACATGGTGGACTTTGCTATTTTGGGGGGCGCGTAGTTATACTGATAGGCTTGGTATTGACTAACATTCAACCTGTTATGTGATATCAAGTTGTATTTTATACGTTCTATGGCATTTATTAGGATCCCATGTTATGAATATGGCTTTATTTTCACATTCGTCTACGTTGGCTCCAAACAAACTCGTAAAAAGATTCTCGACAGCGTCAAACACAAACCGTCGGCATTTCGGGGTGGATCTCGTGGGAAATAAATACCACAGGTACCAAACCAAATCTCGATTCCATGCGCACCATGCAAGATTGAAGTTTTCAACATTTCAACATTCAACAATGCAGCTACTAAATCACCGCATGTAACTAACCACGGCGTCATAAGCATCTAGTACTATCCCCATCAAATCCTCTTTACCCAACAACCATCGCTATATTATCCACCATGTCAGGTATTCAAAATGCAAACAACAAAACATACTCTATAAAGTCTTCTCCTTGCCCCCGCCCAGCACCTTCATAGCCGCGCTCCGTTGGTGAAACGCCGTGTAATACCTCCCCAGCGCCCCCTTCAGCACGTCCCCGCCGGCGACGCGGACGATGTCGTGCAGCACCGGCCACAGGGCAAAGTCCGCTGGCGACGGCTGCGGGGTGTCTGCGATGTAGAAAGGCGGGTTGTCGGAGGGGGTTTCCTCGACGGAGTCCGCGGGTGTGGGTTCGGTGGTTGCTGCTGTCTTTGCAGCCTCTTCGGCATACCCTTCCCATTCGGCTAGTTCCTTCTTTATCAACGCCGCAGGTCCATCGCTGCATGCCTTGGGTTTCTCCTTGTCATCAGTGACGGTCTTATCTGCCTCGGTTGCTCGGGACTCGGCTTGCTTAATGGCGGTCCTCCAGACCCCGAGTAGATTCAACCCTTTTTGCAGGCGCACGAATCGCTTCGCGACCTCGGCCGCTCCTAGCTGGTCATACCTCTTCCCTGGGCCGTACACGGCGTCCAGATATCTCAAGACCGTCTCGTGCCCCTCGACTACCGTCCTCGTAACATCGTTATCCTCGAATTTGACATCACCCTCGACACTCCCTTTGGCACACCCGACCCCCATCTCCGCCAGCGCCAGCGCCACGCGCATGTTCCCCACGGGATCCCGCGTACCCGCGCAGAAGCGCTTCGGCGTGCCCATGTGCAACACGTCAAACCCGGTACCGTAATGCAAATCCCAGTCGAATTCGCTCGAGTGGTTTTCCGCGCCGAATGCTTGCAGCATACGGACCGCTTCTGGTGTTTGTCCATTGCTTACTTCCTTCGGCCTCTCGGGGAGAGTCTTCACGGTGGCGCCCTGTCCCCAGATGTGTGTCTGCGAAGCGTCCAAGAAGGTACCGATGCGGCGGAAGGTAAGGCTGATGCGGGCGCCGGCAAAGGCTAGCTCGGCGGGAGACTTCTCGCGGTCCGCACGCTTGTCCGGGCGGATGGCGTGGAGCCAGCGCATGTTTGTGCCTAGGCCCATACGGCAGAGGCTGTTGTGCGGCAAGGGGGCGCGTTGGATTTGTCGTTTGGGCCCTTCGCTAGATTTTTCCGAGGCTTTGGGGGCGGGTTTCGGTGCGTCGTCGTCGGACGAGGCCGCAGCCGGTGTCTTGGCCGCGGAGGTATCCTTGGGCGGCCGCTTTGTGCGGAAAACCATAGTACGCTCGGCACCGAGGCTGATGTTAGCAATAAAGCTGCCGCGGACAATGTCAAGAGACTTGTCGCTGTGATCACTGATGTAGTCACTACCGCTACGGTAGTGCTGGATTAACACGTGGTTAAGGGGGTGGCCTAGATGCTTCTCGACTTCCTTCTTGATCTCTAGAACTGTTGGCGAAAAGGGGAGCAAGGGAGGTGACTCGTCGGCGGGGTGACGGTAGACAGGCATGTTACCCTCCCCGTCAACCTCGCCCTGGACGGCGATGCGGCGTGGCACCTCACCGCCCAGGTGGGACATGCCGGCCCAGCTCACCTCGCTCAGCAGGCGGTCAAAGGCGGTGTCAGCCACATTGGGTGGCAGGGTGTTGGTAATTATGGTTGTGTCACCATCGCACATGGGCTCGGAAAAGGTAGGAGTTGCAACCTGCTCTTGGTTCGTCATGTTGGGTGGCTTAGGGGTCGAAGCGACGATTGGCTCGGGTTCTAGTGGTTTTGGCTCTTCCAACTTCACCTTCTTCGACACTGTTTCTGCAGAGGGCGGTTCGACCTTGAAGGGCTTTTTAGCTGGTGGTGTCTCAACTTTCTTGGTCGGCGACGGTGGGTGTTGTACCGAAGCGCTCTCTCCAGAGCTCGCTGCTCTTGTCCGTCTCCTCGTCTTGACCTTTGTGGCCACACTGGCTGAAACGCGACGAGCTGATTGGGGAGAGCTTGGTGCAAATTCTGGATCTTTCTGGCTCGCGGCAGCCTGCATTGCGCCCCGTGCAGCTCCTCGTAGCTTTTGCATGTCCTGCAGTGACTCACCCTCGTCCGAGGTCTGCACTGCGCTGCCTGCTTCCAGGGGCGGGTCGATGTAGACGGATTGGCCGCCGCTGCCTGAGCTGGTCTTGGCAGCTACCACGGGCTGAATCGGCTTTTCTTTACTCTGCTGCTGGGGCTGTGCCGAGTCGGAGCTGGAAGCTGTGGGCTGCAAAGAAGGCGACGCGACTGGAGAGTTATCATCACCCCGACTTAGTGAAATATTCGACACGATCGGAGAGAGGCCTGTAGACTGGCTCTGTGCAGCAAGTGGACGTACGGGGGATTCCTTGCCCACACCGCTCCCGCCCGCCCCTTTTCCATCGCCATCGGTCTTCTTGCTCCTCATCCTAGGAGGCTCCATCGACTTCGGTATCTTTCTCTCGATGAACTCTTTGAGTTGTTTCTTGACATTCTCGGCGGTTATGACCTCGCTGCCTGTCAAGTGGGCCATCTGTCGAATGGCAGCAATGTGCCGTAATTCACTCCGGAAGCCGCAGCAGTCCTCGACGATGGTCATGTCGTAGCCGTGCCTCCCAGCGTCCACCGCTGTCGCGTGGATACTAACATTTGTCAGGGCCCCGCAGATGTACATCTCGGTCACGAACCGACTCCTGAGCAGCTGGACCAGCTGCTGCTGACCAGAGGCAAAGGCGCTATAGTGGGTCTTTGTAAAGATGATATCGCGCTCCGTAACCACAGCTTCTTGTACACTTGGTGCGAGTTCGGAACCGGATGTGCCCTTTCGGACACAGAGAGGCTTGTCACAGCCCGGGGGGGCACTGAGGAAGGCTTCAGCTTCAGCCTCGTGGGCGGCGCCAGGGTTCGGCCTGGACGCGGCTTGACGTCCTCTGGCCTGTACCCTCGAAGGGCGCGGTAGAACATCTGTGACGATGATTTGGTCTGCCTCGGCCGACAGGGGCCGATGCTCCTCAAACTCGCTGCGTACCCAGATGACGTCGCCCAGGCCAGAGGCACGGAAGTCCTTGACTAGTGCTAGAGTGCGAGCCACGAAGCCTTCCGGTTCAGTCACGGGCAGGGCCCCATCGGGAGAAACCAAATCATTCTGGAGGTCGATGACCATCAGTGCCTTCCGCGTATGCACAGGGGGCAGTATGGCCGCGTTGATGGGAAACATGCCGGGCATGATGGGCGAATCACTGGATGGTATGGATGAGCGGCGGGAAAAGAAAAGAACCAAGGTCAATGTATCTGTCACGGGCAGGTCAGCATCTATGCCTATATGACCTTTCATCGTTACGCCAGCGCCAGACAGCCGAGCTGGGGGAGGTTCACGTACAATCGTTCCAATGTGACACCAAGAGCTAGCATGATCTGGTAGGATACACCCGTGTTTCTCTTGCCGGTGGTTGGTGGAGGTGAGATGTCAGGGAAAGACAAGGCCATAGGGGCGGAACTGCTCAGGGGAAGGAGTTGAAGTTAAGGGAGTTGAATATAAAGATAAACAGGATGCTGGGATACTACATGGCAGGTCTGAAGTGTCTCTGTTTGGATTTGGCAAGGGCCGCTGCGGCGTGCGGGGCGGATGCCCTGCGGGTGTTTCCGATCTCGAGAGATGAGGCGGGCAGTGAGAAAATTAGCAGAGACCGACAGATCGGCAGCCTGGGCTTGCGAGGAAGAGAGGCCCGCGGGGGCGCTACAGATCGGCAGTCTTGAGCCCAGTCTGGGTAGCGTGGACGTGGTGAGGTTGGTGAGAAGGACTGGCAGACTGGCGGTGGACAACGCAGAAACGGCACTTGATGGGTGTCTGAGAGAGCCGCAGTCCCTGCGGTATACAAGACTAGTATAGGGTAGGTGTCTAGGTACTGGGCATGGATGCGTAACCTGGGCATGTATCCATGGGCGTGCTGCAAGTCTGCAAGTCTGCGAGTCTGCAGCCCTGACGTCGGGTTAGCCCTGCGTACAAAGTACTGCGTAGCTGCTGTGTGCTGCGTCATGTGCTCTGTGTCGAGTGTGGAGCTGGTGGCCAGTGGGCACCGGGGTCTGTGGTGTCCAGGACGCAAGTGATCCTGAAGGGGCCTGACGGGTCTGGGCGTAGGCGATCAAATCGGATAGCTGCCGCGCGGGCGCTGCAGAGGGAGGAACCTAAGCATGTGAAGGTTGACTAGGGCTCTCTGTCAGCAAGTTTGTGCTATTTGAAGAGCACGGATCAGGAGGTATCTAGAGAGCCCGTCAGACACGGGCAAATGACACTTTTTGAGAAGTGGTATTTCTGAGGATGGGAGAGTGAAATGGTGGGGTAGCGTCAGGGCGGTTCTAGGTCGGTCTGAATTTTTGCACCTAGTTGCGCCCTAGCTCTTTGTCGGACCTGCGATGGCTGCCAAGACCTGCCGTCCAGGTTCAGGCGGACAGGGCAGACCCTGTTTGCGTCGCTGCGTCGTTGGGGCCCTGTGGGAGACTTGAGTCTTGATGTTCCATTGAGATTCGGTCGAGACTCGCTGGACCTCTGACCCTGACCTCAGACCACGGTTCCTAACTGAGTGTAGGCTGCATCAAACGCTCCTGCAGGTCTTGACCATTGGGAGCTGCCCTGCCCTGCCATGTTGTTGTGCGCCGTGTGATTTCCGCCGAATTTCCGCCCGGTCATGGCCAAATAAAAACTCCATGTTCAGATGTTCAGGAACACAACATGGTGAGTACGGGCAGGCAATAGGCCGCGTTACGCATCTTCCCGGTGTGCACCAACGGCAACAACCTAAAAAGGTCGCGCGCCGACAACCGCACATGCTGTACGCGTGTTCTATGTGTACATACATACCGCGCTAGGTAGAGGGGGTTCTTCGGCCCATCCGAGGTAACCGTCATAGCAACTAGCGACTCGGGATGGCACGGTGGGAGCAGCCATCCGGAAGGATCAAGGTGGCCACGGCCTAATTTTGGGCGCCAGCGATAGCTCCTCCACCCGTCTCTTCGCGATGGCCTAGAGGATGAGTGTTGAGCGATATTTCCTACTTCTGAAGGAGGCGAGAGACGGGATGCTGGTCGCTGAAAATTTCACCAAAAGTGCGCATTTGCCAGGAGAGAGGTTTTGGAGGCTCTCCTCTTGCATCAGAGGGCGTCTGTCAGCGTCTGTGGATGCCTTCCGTGGGTGGTCTGCCCTGTGGACAGCACATGGCGGGGCAGCAGAGGAAGGTGCCCCCCCCCCCACTCGGTTCTGAGGAGCAAACTCCGCGGCCTTCTGGTTGGCTGCGACTGCCTTCAGGGGAGCTCTTAGTGGTCGGAGCTTCCAGGCGCGCCAACCTGTCAGCAGCCAGACGAGCCAGGGCACCCTCGTGCGCGCGGGGCGGGGGACGTCTCGCCTGCTACAGAGTAACTATGGATGTCAAGCCTCCACCTCTTCATGTTACTCGCAACTCCGCGAAGCCGCAGGACGGGGCGCGGCTACGATGCAATTACGCTGCCAGTTTTGGCCAGTCTGAGTAAAGCCAGGTTCCCTAGCCCAACATGCCCCAGGATATCCAGTAGTATGTACTGCATATACTACGTCGTAAGTCCTCATCTTGCGGTGGCTGGTGGTCGTCCCTGGGTGTTATTGCTGGGGTTGGCCGCTTCCGCGTGATGAGACATTCTCAAGTCAAACATGCAGGAACTCACCAGAGGCACGGGCTTCCTCAAGCGCTCACCGGTCGCCTTGTTGAAATGGACATGGCGTGTTTGGCAGGTGGGTAAGCTATCTACACTTCGCCGCACGGCAGCAGGATTCGAGAAGCAATTTTTTTTTTGGTTGCCTCTCCCAAGCCCCCAATTACAAGAGAATCAGGCAGCTTTTTAGCGCCTGGATCTCAACCTTTTCCTTCCATGAGAGTCATAACCAATGGCAAACAATCGCACACCTCCTCCATGTCGGCTCTGGGTAACGCACCCAGCCCGGGGATCTTGACGCGAGCCTTGAATCGAGGCCAACGTCGGCCGGCGGAGTGCTTTGCAGATGGTGATGGGCTGTAAACTGCAGCACTTTGCAGTTGCTCCACGTTGGGCAGTCGTTGAGAAGCAGACATGCACAATGCAGAGTCGAAGTGAGCGTGCTCACATGATGTTGGGGGAAGGGACCACAGGTTGCTTTCATGCTCCTGCTGCCTTGCGGCGGGTTCCCTTGGCAGTAAGTAGCATGTATACCCAAGACGTATTTGGTAGGCATCATCTCAGCGCCCGAGGAAGCATCCGACACCGCCTCAGTTTACGAATGTGAGGGATCGGATACGTTAGGGAAGAAAAAAGAACAAAAAACCCGTGATACACATCCTAGTAAGAATCGCCGATAAGTCACGTAATGTCTAGCCCTCCCATGGAGCCATCCCGCACTCTAGTGCGGCTACCGCGGAAATGTAAATGCTCAATCCCATTCTCGTTCTAACACCCGTCGAGCCAGCTTTTGTCGTGTATCCTCGCCCAGATATTACACGACAGCAGACTCATAGAGTGGTTCCTCGGCGCAGAGTACATGATCCACGGCTCGCCGACGCCACAGGCGGCACTCCCGTGTCTTGTCTCTCCAGCCCGCCACTGACAGGGCCAGAAAGCCAGTGGCTTGCGGTTGTGCCGATGGAGGGTCGTTTCGGCACTATCGGCACATGCCCTCTGCTACCCTGCGTGTCCGAATCGCGCGGGCGAAACAGTTGCCGGATGTAGCTGTGCTGCATCACCTCTGCGCCTCTCTCTTGTCTGCTCGACTGGCAGACTCAGACTCGCTCGCTGTGCGCATATCATGTGGTGGCACCGGCTGCGTCCTTGATCGGACGCCGGACGACGCAGTATACTCAATTTCGGTCAACATTAACATTCATATCGACGGCCGGATGAGGCGTTCTCCGAGACAGCTGCAAAGTGCATTCTCTTGCAGTGACTGGATGCTGGATGTCAGAGATTCGGTGGTTGTCGCTTGCAGCTAGCCACCGGGGAGCTGTGAAATTATTCTGGTGTGTTCTCTATTAATCCACCAATATCCAGCGGGGACAAGTGTTGGCCTTATTTTGTTGTTTGCTCATACTTTTCCACCTCCTCTGTCTTGGACTGGAACCCCCCAAAGGGGCAAACTTGAGAAATGGTCTAGAGCAAAACAGAACATCAGACTGTTGAATACTAGACACACCACAACCCAAAGTTAAGCCCCATTACTTTTGATCACCGGTACTATAAGTTTTATGTGGAAATTATGACCTTGCAATTATTTGCACCTTGTGAAATGCTACTCCAAGTACTGGTACGCACCATCCCTTCTGGATAGGGGTATACCGCTCTGTAACCCCCCCAATAAACCCAGGAATCCGTTGGGGGGGGGACGATAAAAGCATATCTCGTACTATGAAATATCTCCTCAATCTTGTTGACCCCTTTCCCAAGTGCGAGGCAGCCTTCGGTATCTTACGCTGATGAACAACAGAGACTGGACTGTATAATGCCTTCCTGAGTAGCACTGCATTTCGTAGTACCGAAGACCTAGAAACCAAATACCAAGTATGCCCATCTATCCGACATCGTTCATCGACTTCAAGTTGTATTTGCCAGCTTGTGGGTTTTCTAGTATATGGTTGAAGTCCAGCACCATCCCGAGTCTCTCTATTTATATCCTCTAACTTGTTTGTCTGTCTGTCTTCTCAGTATCGATGTCTTACTATGACGTATCATCTTCGCAAAATAAAGCAGGATAGAATATCACCAACTCAACTGCGCCCTCAGTTTGGCACATCGGGTATTCGCATCATCCCTCTCCAACCCATCATATCCTCCAACTCCTGCGTAATCTCCTCAAACGTCGGCCTGGCTTCAACATCCGCAACCGCACACTTTGTCTGCAATGCCTTCAGCCCCTTCCTCAACTGCTCCTCCTCGCCCTCCTCCTCCTCCTTTACTAAGCCAAGTATATCCTCCACCAAATGTGCAAACGCCAAAACCTCCAACTTCTCCATCGCCCCCTGGGGCAACTCCGCTTGTGCCTTCCCATAAACCGTAGCCGCCCCAAAATCCCCTAGCAGCGCATGCGCATCCTCGCGACTCGCCAGGATGTTATGGGCATACAAATCTCCATGCGCAATTCCCTTGCGATGCAGATGCCCCGCGGCGCCCGCAACCCCGGCCAGCATCGACAAAGCACACCCCGCGCTCATCGCTCCCGCCGCCTCCTCGAAGCAGTCGCGCGTGCACGACGCCATCGACGGCGGCTGGCCCAGCACGCAGTACTGCTCCGGCACGAGCTGCATGACGATGCCGCCCTGAAACGAGCCCATCTCGTTCTCCTCGTCGGGGTGGTCTGTGATGCGGCCGAGGAGCGAGATCAGGCTCTCGTGGGCGCCGGCCGCGAGACACGCGGCCATCTCGTCGGCCGGGGTGCCGTCGCTAGTCAGGGCGCCGTGGAAGAGCTTGATTGCGACTTCCTCAGCGAAGGCGCCTGGGGACTGCTCCCAGAGGGCTTGCGAGATGATACCTGACGCGCCGCGGCCCAGGGTATGTTGGACCGTGAGGGAGGGCCAGGGGATGTTGGAAAGGCCGAGGGGGAGGGTGGTGAGGGTGCCGTTGGAGAGGGGGGTGGAGCAAGGGTTGCCGGCGAAGGAGAGGAAGGCCAGTTCGGGGAGCGTGAAGAGCCATGGCGGGAGGATTGAGAGTTGGTTGGCGCTGAGACGGAGGAGGCCAAGTTTGGTGCACTGGGCCATCTCAGCGGGTAGGCTGCGTAGTTGGTTACCGGCTATCATGCACTTTTGCAGGCGGGTGCATCGTCCGATGCTCGCGGGGAGAGCCTTGATGCGGTTACCCGTGAGAATGAGCCAGCGAAGACGCAGCGGCAGAGCGTCTTCGGGGATCTCGACCATGGCGTTGCCGCGAAAGGCGACCATCTCGAGGTTGGGACATGTTGCCAGCTCTTTGGGGAAGACTGTGAAGTTGCAGTTGGAGAAAAATGCGATTTTGAGGTTGGGAAGGAAGGAGCCAAGGTTGGCAGGGAGTGACGAGAGACCAGTCCCCGAGAAATCGAGCTGCTCGAGGCTATCGCCGAGTTCGAGAATCTCTTGGGGGAAGTCGGTCAAGGGGCAGCTCAGCTTGAACTTGGTGAGCCCCGTGCCCTTGTAGCCTCCATCTAGGAGAACCTGGAGATCTTGCATTTTATGGTGTATTTGCGCAGGACTCCACTTTAGCCCTCAGATTGCGCAACACGACGGGATGAGAGATATGACGGGCAGGAGAGAGAGACAGAGGCGGCGGTTTTCAGCTGAAGCGCAAGTTGATGCTTACCGCATTTCTGCAAGGCGGGTCTGGGCCAGACGGCCCAGACATGCAACTTGAAGCAGTGTCTCCACAGCAAGTATGCTCGCCATATCTACAATCAGAAGAGCGTGTGAGGGGGATACAATAGGCCACACAGCGAGACGAACCAAAAGTATTGAATTTCTTAGTGATAGGTTGAATCTTATTGTTCCAGAAATTGAAGAGGGGCATGAGTTGAGCCTTTCTGGCTGTCGCGCTAAAAGCCTAGTGCGGCGGTGCCTGGACATCTACTGGCCCGTGCGCAAACCGTGAAGCGGCCATCTTGAACCCAACAAGTCCAGCAAGAATCATCAGCTCTCGTCGCAACGCCCCCCTCGGTCCTTGATGCTGTGGCACCCTATTCATCAAAAACCGACCTCTCGTATCCTGTAGGAAACACCACATCACGAACCTTACATTCTCTTGATCCCGAACGGGGCGCCTGTTATGTCACCAGCACGCGTCGACGACGGAGCTTCAACCATGGCCCTTGAATCGCGAAGGCGGCCTGCCGGGGGCGACGACGACGAGCCAAGTGCTAAGCGCCGGCGCACAATACCTTCACAGATACTATTATCCGCCGAGGCACTGGGGGTTTCGGTGCACTCATCGGCCTTGGCCACGCCGGACGAGCTGGCAAGGAAGGGGTTGCGACGAAGCATCGCCCTGGCGCTCCAACACGTCGGTTTCGAGGGCGCTGCGCCCGAGGCCATGGAGAGCTTCGTCAACATGACAGAGACCTGTACGATACAAGATCTAACCGCTGCTACAACCCGACGTCCTTGCTAACCATGCCATTTGCAGACCTATCATCGATAACCGATAACATTAGGGTTCGCAGCAACGCCGCCCGTCGATCACATCCCGTCCCCAAAGACTTTGAAGAAGCCCTGAAATACTTCAACCTCAACACTGGTCTACTTAAACCTCACAAAAAACCACCAATACCAAAGTCCAAACGGCAACCTACGTGGGTACCGCTCGATGAAGCCGATACTGTCGAGACCGACCTACCTACCCTGAGTGACGAGCTCGACGGCGCCCCAGACAAGGCAGCTAAGGACTACATACCTCATTCCTTCCCCAACTTTCCCAGTATTCACACATATAAATGCACCCCTGAGAGCATAGAGACTGTCACGGTGCTGAAAGAGCCGCCGCCGCCTACTATTGAGACGGCATCGCAGGGTGTGAACGGGACGCTAAAACAGACGAAGGTTGAGTGGCCCTTGGCCCCGCACGAAATCCCACATGGCGACCCGAAGAAGATGCGCGAAGCGGCGGCGAAGGAGGCAAAGGCGGGAGAGGAGGCCCTCAGGAAGCTGATGCGTGCGAGTAAGGTAGCTGGTCAAAAAGAATCGTGGGCCTCGGCACAGAGAGAGCCCGCGCGGCGGGAGCGATACGATCTCTGGGAGTCTGCTATGCGAGAGCTGATTGAGGATGAGGCCAAAGCCAAGGGACAAGAGATTGCGCCGGCCGAGATGCACGGTGAGAAGGGGCGCGAGGGTATTGCAGATCATAGTATGATTGTGAACTCGGAGACAACCTACCACCGTAGAGAGATTGCCCGGTCAGGGGCGAGGAAGGTTGCTGTTTCTGGGGAGGTCATCTCAAGTAAGGGTTAGAACCCAGAGACAGACCAGGCGTACAGGTACACAGGAATTGCATGGGCAGGAACACAGGCTGGGGAGTTATTTGGTATTGGGCTACTGGCATTGGGGACAAGACGATTGCGCCGACAGCGTGTTTGTTATTTAGAGACCGCATGATTATACCCCCCTATTTGCATGTAGTCAAGCAGCCGTAGGGAGCGTAGCGAGAAGAACGATCTAGGCTGAGCACGAGATGCTGCCTTGCTCGAATTTTAGGAATTGCTCTGAGTTGAAATTCTCGCCGTCTCCCGTACTCAAATCAAGGTTCTTCACTTTCGACGACTTCGACACTGCTGTTTGCGAACTGAAAACCGGTGATGCGAAAGCTTGTGAGAACAAAAAATCTTTGAGGCTGCCTTGGCGCAGCGCGAAGTAAGGCAATCTGAGGCAATCTTAGCTGACAGCTGTAGTGGGTATGCAAGACAGGTGGGCGGACCGGCAGAAAGACCCCACTCTAATTCGAGGCAGCGCCTGCCCATTGGGCCCCAGCACTGGTGAGACCCCACGATCCTGTCGACCCTATTTTCCGCCGCACAAAAATTTCGGAATTTCTTAGCTCTCCGCATTGAGCATCGACAATTCCAACCCCGAGAGGAAACTGCTCACCATTCTCCCTCGATCCTCCCCACATCCAGAAAGGTCTCCAAGATGGCTGAGCAACTCATTCTCAAGGGCACCCTGGAGGGCCACGTAAGTTCACTCTCCCACTCCCATTCTGCCCTGTCCGTTCAACGCGGCTTCGTTTGCGAGGCCGCGCGCTGGCAGCAGCTAAAGCTCGCCGCGAAATCCCAATATCTGAATCTTTCTCTCTGAGCAGTTCGACTGACGATGCCTTTTTGCAGAATGGCTGGGTCACCAGCTTGGCCACGTCGATGGAGAAGTACGGCCGAAGCCACTACCAATTGCCTCGTCGAGAACTCGCGCTCACCGTGAAAACAGCCCCAACATGCTCCTCTCCGGCAGCCGCGACAAGACCCTGATCATCTGGAACCTCACCCGCGATGAGACCCAGTACGGATACCCCAAGCGGTCGCTCCACGGCCACTCTCACATCGTCTCTGACTGTGTACGTTTTTCTACCGGCGGCTGTCCGGGTGGCCTGGTCAAACATGGGCGCTTTTGCTGATTGGCAATGCAGGTGATCTCGTCGGATGGCGCCTACGCTCTCTCGGCCTCGTGGGACAAGACTCTCCGTCTGTGGGAGCTGTCGACCGGCACCACCACCCGCCGCTTCGTCGGTCACACCAATGACGTCCTCTCCGTCTCTTTCTCCGCCGACAACCGCCAGATCGTCTCGGGCTCGCGTGACCGCAGCATCAAGCTCTGGAACACCCTCGGCGACTGCAAGTACACCATCACCGACAAGGGTCACACCGAGTGGGTTTCGTGCGTGCGCTTCTCCCCCAACCCCCAGAACCCGGTCATCGTGTCCTCGGGCTGGGACAAGCTGGTCAAGGTACGTTTCGAAATTTTCTGCATTCTTGCACCTTCCCCCCCCCCACAGATTCTAAATGATGTTGCAACTTTTATCAAAGTATTTGCTACTTCAGACCCGGCCATCAACCGGACATGAGACCAACACACAGCTCTGATTATATCTGATCCCATTACACATTTTACATGCCTCCCTTGCTCGGAATTATTGGCTGACTCCGCTGGGCATAGGTTTGGGAGCTCTCGAGCTGCAAGCTCCAGACCGACCACATCGGCCATACCGGCTACATCAACACCGTTACGATCTCCCCCGATGGATCCCTGTGCGCCTCCGGTGGTAAGGACGGTACCACGATGCTCTGGGATCTTAACGAGAGCAAGCACCTGTACTCGCTCAATGCCAACGACGAGATTCATGCTCTTGTCTTCTCCCCTAACCGGTACTGGTTGTGCGCTGCTACTGCCAGCAGCATCATCATCTTCGACCTCGAGAAGAAGAGCAAAGTTGATGAGCTCAAGCCCGAGTTCCAGAACATCGGCAAGAAGAGCCGTGAGCCCGAGTGCGTCTCCCTTGCGTGGAGCGCTGACGGCCAGACCCTGTTTGCTGGTTACACCGACAACATCATCCGCGCGTGGGGTGTTATGTCCAGAGCATAAGGATGAAGTTATGACGGGGCGGGGGGCGTGTTTGCTGCGGGAGGTTTGCATCGCTGCATGGAAGGCTTGAGAGAGGGCGTGTGCGCAGGGCGCTTTCGATGGATTCCATGGTGGGGGCGTACTTCGGAATGCTTATCTCGCTTTTGGTCTCTTTCATGAAATGGAATGAAAGAAGGGGCAGCTGGGAAAATGCATCATCTTGTCAAGCAGGCAGGTCGATCCATACAAATAGAGCACCCCGATGAAACCAAATCCGAAAATAATGGCCAACTTTTTCTTCTACCTGATGACCATTCCGTGCTGCTTGCCCTGTGTTTCTAACCTCAGTTCTGCTTCCGATCTTGGTACATGGTGTTAACTTTGCCATCGACGAGCTCGGCAACTTCTACGCCGATGTTGAAGTCGATACGTTCCCAGTGAATGGCTGTCGCTGTTTCTCCCGATTTCCTAGTCTACCCTGCTCCCAAAGCTTTACTTCGCTGGTAGTTCGCGCAGACATGTCTTGTATCAACAAGTACCAGTAGCAATCGAGACACAGCTCAGGACACAATGGCTTCAATACAAGTATTTTTCTGACAAAATCACAAAATCGCTTTTTACCTCCCCATCCACCTCCATGTGCTAGCTATACTAACTAACCTACATGCCATGCCCTCCTGTCCAACATAGCAAAATTGCCTGTACTGAACTGACCTGACCTGACTAACCGGCATCGTTGGATACAGATTCATGACTTTCCCGATTAAGTACCTCTCCTCAGTCCTCAAACAGCCCCTCCCCAACATCCACCTTTCCCACGGCCATAATCTCCTTCTCGTCCTCGACCTCGTCATTCGCCAGCCCCAAACCACCCTGTCCGCCCTCGGCCTCGCGCCTTTCGCGGACCTGCGATCCGAGACGCAGCGCAACACGCTTGAAGTAGTCCTGCATGCTACGCTTGGTGTTGGCTTGGACTTCACTCGCGCTCGCAAGCCACTTGTCAAAAACCTTGCTCTCCTCATCGGCAACGGCAAAGAGCTGCACAAAGGCGGCCTCGGCGGCCAGCTTGACGGGGATGACCATGTCACGAACTGAGGCGAAGACGGGCGGGGCAAGCAGGCCGAGGTGCGGGCGCACCATCTCGGGATGGGTGCGCGCTAGGGTGCGGACGATGACTAGCGCTAGACGGCGCGAGTCGGTCGGGCCGCCGGGCGGGATGATGGCGGAGAGAGCGGCAAAGATGGGTTTTGTGGAGTCGAAGGGCTTGGGGGCGTCGCTGAGGAGGTACTTTCCTGTTGCGAGTATGAAGTTGTCGGCGATAAAGGTCTGGGAATTGTTAGCTTTAATCCAGAATATGATGTAGGGGAGACTCACATTCTTGCTTCCCATTCCCTGGCAAAGCAGCTCCGGCAAGTCATCCACCAAAGGCGACTCCAACAGAGTGCTCGGGCTCTCCAGCAGCACCGCGTTGAGGGCCAGGACGCTCGAGTTGCTCAAGTCTCTTGTCATGACCCTATTCTTCAACAAGCCTGTCGCAACTTCTTCCGATACGTTCTTGACCAACGCGCCAAAGAGCTTCGCAAATGTCACCGTCATGGCCTCATCCCTCTCATCAGTTTCGGTGTCGATCAATCCCAAAACTGCTGTGCGGGACGTCTCGCCCATGTTGGCACCCGCCTTGCTAATGACCTCATAAAGAGCCTTTAGCATTGCTGTCTTGACACCGGGGTCGGTGGTCTTGGATCCTGTCACTAGCTCGGCAATCAGGGGGTCAACGCGTGGCGTGAACTTAATAAGCGTTCCCAGTGCCTTGGCTGCGCGGGTGCGCAGAACTTCACTAGAGGTATCAGCCAGCGACTTGGCAAATGTGCGCTGCAGCTGAGGCAAGAAGGGCTTGAGGGCTGTGGGCATCTTCTCCAGGAGGTTGTTGAGGGTGAGGAGAATAGCCGACTTGACCTCTGTTGAGCGCTCGGAGACAACACGAATAAGAGGTCCGGTGATCTGTGTAACAAACGGCTTGAGAGAGGCCTCGCTTGTTCTGTCGATAATGTCTGAAATCGCCATGGCGGCGGACACCCTTTGCTCGGCTGTGCCGTTCATGAGACCCTGCAGGAAGATGGGAAGGATGGCGTTGATGCCCTTGGGAAGCTCGAAGCCAGTCAGGTTGTGGCCAGCAACGCCAACGTGCAAGAGTGTTTGCCGTGTAGAGGGAACGAGTGCCTCCATCTCCTCTTTCTTGAGTTTCTTGGTGAACTCGTTGAGCGCGCTCCATGCCGCCTTTACCACGGTAGTATCTCTGTCCTCAAACAAGATCAAGAGTGCGCGGATGATGTCTTGGTTGTATCTGGAATAATCGACATCGGCCGAGGCAAAGAACTTGGCGAGATGGTTTGCGGTAGCCGATCTCTTGCGGTGGTCCTCATGCTTGAGGAGCTGCAGCAGGACATTCATGATCACGTTGAGGCCATCATACTCGTCAATAGACAAGATGACAGTGTCGAAGGAAACATCAAGGTCTTCACGCAGATCATCCTCGGTGCAGCTAACAATGTTGTCCATGAGCGAGTTGATGATGTTGGGCAGCCGGCGGTTCATAGCGGCACCTGCCACCTTGGACAACGAAGCAAGAGCCTTGGCATTGAAGGCAGAGATGGGCGGCGTGATTAGAGTCGGGATGAGGTTAGGAAGGATGATGTTGGAGCGAGTCGTCTCGGTCAACAGTGTGAGCAGAGCGGCAAGGGCATTGTCAGCCTGCTCCTCGGTACGGAGAAGGTTGAGAAGGAAAGGTAGCACCTGATCCACGGCGCGCTTGCCAAGAATCTGCTGCAACGAGTCGAACGCCTCCGCGGCAGCTTCTCTGACATCGTCGTCAGAGTCTGTGAGAGCAGTCCGAACAACCGAGATGAGGGTCTTTTCGTGACCCTCCAATGCTTCAGGCGAGGCAGATGAAATGAGTTCCTTAAGAGCAAGGCAAATGCCCTGCTTAGCGTCGACATCGCTCGAAGTCTGGAGACCCTCCTCGAGAGTAGGCAGCAAAGTAGCCAAAACGCCATCTCCGGCCTTCTTGATCAGCTCTCCCAGCGCATTGCTTGCAATAACCTTGTGCTCCATATTGGAGCTAGCAAGACGCCGAATAAGCAGTTGGCTGAGCGTAGGAACAAGCTCCTTGAGAATACGCGGGCTGTGGACCAAAGCCTTCCATACGGCGATGGCTGCAGATCGCACGGCGCCCGAGGTATCGCAACGGCAGACATAGAGTGCCGAGAGGATCTTGTTGCGCTTCTCTTCGCCGAGGAACTCGCGAAGAGAGGCACCAGCTTCCTTGACCATTTCTTGGTCTTCTTCCTCGTCGTCGTCGGTGCTTGCCTTGATACCGACAAGGTTGAAGAGCAGGTCACCCACCAACTCCACGGAGCTGAGTCTGATACGATAACTATCATCGGCCAATCCGCGCTCGAGTTCGGGGAGGAGGAGATCGACTGCTCTGACAGCAAAGTTCTTGACCAAGAGTCGACCGGCGCGGAGAGCTGTCTCTCTGATGGATTCAACATCGTCGGCAAGACCGGAAAGGATAGGGGGGATGATCTTGGCCAGATAGTTGGCGAAGCTGTTCCCGAAGCAGACGGGCAAGAAGATGAAGAGCGACATGAATCCCTCGCGAACGGCAGCCTTCGACGACTCGACGTTCTGGAGGATAGTAGGCAGTGTCTCCTCGAGTCTGGAAGTTCCCAGACCAGCGAGGACTTCGCTGAGTGCCTGAGCCGAACCAAGTCTGTCTCCGGCACCAGTATCGGACTTGAGAGTCTGCATGAGCCCCGGTATGAGGTCCGGGAGCGCATCCTCGCCCAATTTCTCGACAAGAGACCCAAGAGCGCGGGATGCGGTTGCACGAGTTGTTGGCACAGGGTCAACAACCGCGACCTTGAGGCCTGCCACAAGAACGGGTAAATGTGCCAAAAGATCCTTGCGTTCTGTAAGATGGGCGAGACTACCGATAACCTGCGCTGCCTTGCGCTTGGTGTTTGAGCGGTCGCCCAATCCTCTTTGGAGGATACGGCTAACAAGGGCCAGAGAGGGTGCATCCAAGTAATGGACGAACTGGACCTTGATGAGCGAGTCCAGTGCCTCGTCGGTGTATTTGGTCGGGTCACTGAGAGCCTTGAGAAGAATATCGACAAGACTGGAGATCTCGGGGTTGTTGATAACCTCGCCGAATCTCTTCAAGGCCTTGTTGGCGGCCATCCGCACCTCCTTGTGACTGTCATTCAGAACCGCCGTCAGGGGCGGGATAATCTCTGGGAGACTTGACGCCAGTTGCTGGGCATCAAGATAAGCCATGGCACCGAGGAGGTCGCACGCTCCCTTTTTGCTTCTCCACTGGTCATCGTCAAGGCCATCGAGCAGTGTCGGCAAGATCTGCTTAACACCGAAAGAGCTCAACCTTGCGAAGCAAGACTTCGAGGCTGCTAGCGCGGCATCACGAACATTGGGGCTGCTGTCGCCGAAGCCCGCAAGGAACTGAGGCACGATCTGGATGACGTATGGCTCAAACAATCTCCCGAGGATGGTAGGTAGAAGCTCAAAAGCAAGCATGGCAGCTTCACGCTGGTTGACCTCCTTCTTGTTCTCAAGGGCTCCCCTGAGAGTGATAATGATTCGGTACTCCCTTAGGACATTGATGCCTCTCCCGAGCACAAGACCGGCGAGACCATATGCCGCACCTCGCTGCGTGGCATACTTTTTGGATGTCAAAAGCGTTTCAAGAATTTCATCGAAGTATCTGGACGATTTATCTCCGCATGTCCGGACCAGGGGTGGGAGACATTCTGCAATGGCATACTGAACTGTCTCGGATGGTGTGCTAAGCGTTGCCAGTAGGCGGTCGATGACAATGGGGATCTTGGCATCGCCTGGCTTGAGATGCCGCGCCAGAGAGCCATACATAATGATGACAGCCTCATTCACGCGGTCTGCCGCCTCAGAATTTGTATCCGGCACTTCTAGAGTATGCTCGAATGTTTTCATCAGCCTGTCGAGTATACCTTTGCCGTGTATTTCGATGGCAGTGTTCGCTGCATCCAGCATTTGCGCCCGGACGGTAGCATTGTGATCGCCGAGTGGGCCTCGCTCAATCAGAAAGCTAAACAGGGGGTCCAGCTGAGGCTTCTTGAGATGCGGCGACAACTCCTTGAAAGCGAGTGCAATGCCGTGGCGTGCCTCCCAGGGGTCGGACAGGTCCTGTTTCTTCGGCATACCAAACTCATCTAGCTGAGGAACGCGAGGCTTGGCAAGCTCAATGTAAGAGGCCTTAAGCTTGTTGAGAATGGGGTCAATGACTGTGGGACGTTGGCTTGAAGCCTCAGCAAGGGAACGAGCAGCGGCGCGGCGGAGTTGTGAGTCCTTGCTCTCCAAGTAAGGCAAAACTTTGAACGGAAGCTCTTCTGAGAGCTTGAACCCGCTTTCTTCCCATATCTCGTGGCCAAGATCAACATTTTCCTCGACATCATCGTGGCAGGCGAGCCAAATCTCTTCTGAGATGTTGGTGTCGCTCATATCAACATCAGCACTGATGGATTGCAAGACCGCAGCTCGGACGCTGGCCTGCGGCACGATGGTACCTCGAGCGAGAATACTGATCTCCGCAGGGGCGATGTTGGGGGCAACACATCGGACCATGTCGGAAAAGCAGTCCTTGATGATCTTGTAATGTTGATTGTACTTTTGCATCGATGAAATGAGAGCAGCGAGCACATTTGCACGTGGAACTGCTTCATCTGCGCACGTGTCTGTGTGGAAGGCGATGAACTCGACGGCAAGAATCAGTTGCGTGTCCCGGTCATCGGCACTCGCACCCCATCCACCCTTCTCGAGAACCAATAAGACGAGCGGCAGCATGTAGATGAGCGAGACTGTGTCAAAGGGACGCTGCTCGCTGGCGAAACGGAGGCGGTAGAGTACTCGAGTGACAAGCTCCTCGAAAGGTTCCTGTGTAAGGTTTTCGGGCAGCGCAGAAACATCGTGAGCTCTCAAAGTAGCCACTCCGATAAAGGGGCGGATGGGACCAAGACGAGAGGCGACCTGCTCGGCGCACGAAATGAATGCATTTGGCCCGGCCTCTGCTGTGATCAAGCAGGCGCCAGCATCGATGACGTTCAAAGTCGCTTTAACCGCCGGTCCTATCCATCGACTAGCATCAGTTGGAGGCCCAGTTGCGAGCCCTTTAACGACCCCGAAGCCGCGTTCCAACCTGGCGGCGATATGACGGACATTCTCCCGGATGCCGGCCTCCTTCTTCAGCTGTGCATTGACCTTTGCAGATTCCTCTGGTGTGAGCTTCTTTTGCGTCCCCTTCTTTTGTGCTAGTTGTTCTCTAAGCTCCGACTCCCATTTGAGCGTGTCATAGTCTTTGTTATTCTTGTTGGGAACCACATTTTGTTTCTTGGCCAGGACATCTACGAACGCGGTCCCTTCAGGCGTACGGAAGATGGCCGCTTCGAGGGGCCCGACGCTTTGCACCTCGGAAATGTCCAAATCCTGCTGAATGAGGTCGACAATACGGGGGGTCATAGTCTCAGGAGCGACGAATACTAGCTCAGCAGCCGCACTGTATGCCGCAGTTTTTACCGAGTTCGACTAGGCACGTTGTTAAGTTGGCATCTATGTAGAATTGTATGATCTTGCTTACCTTTTCCTCGAACCCAGTTCTTCCCACAATTTCCTCTATCAGACGCTGCTCGTATTTCCTGGAAAGCTCGCCGGGATCCAGCTCGACCTTCAAGCATAGTTCGATCCAGCTCGCTCGCGGGATCAGTTCGGACTTGGCGAGTACAAGCAAGGAGCACATCTGAGCCTCAAGCTGAGATTTATCTGGCTCTGCACCTGCCCGGGTCGCGTACTCTTTGGGAGATAGACAAATCGACCTGAGCACCAAGTGCAGGTTGGAATTTCCTGATTTCGCAAATGCGGCGGCGCTCTCCCTGTCTGCCGCTTCCGTAGCCTCGATCCAATGCCACATGCCATTGACGATAGTCTCCGTGACAACGGAAGGCCCATCGAAGTTAGCCGCTGCCCGAACATAAAGGTCAGAGAGACTATCAGTAGCCTGCCGTCGCGTGGTAGGGGGGGTAGCCGCGGAACAGATTAGGTAGATGAAAGCCTCAGCCCATGCAACCCTGATGGACACGCTGCTGGGAGTGAGAGCGGGCGAAACGGCCGAGAGAGCCCTGCCGAGCCACTTGAGGTCATCTTCTGCGAATTTGCTGTAAATGCGAGGGTTGAGTAGGAACGACGGCTTGGGATCTAGCGTTAGACTGGTCTGTTGGATGGAAGCCTTCTTCGCTGCTGCATGCAGACTTGCCGTCTCAGGGCGCTGCAGAAGAGAACCGACGCCGCAAAGAACCAAAGCACCCGTGACGAGTCCGCTCTGGGCAGCTGCTATTGGGTTGGCAACTACCTCGTTAGATGTAGCCAAAAGAGGTGGGAGGATAGCCTCGGCAAATTTCACGAAGCTGGGCGACAGGCTGTCTTGGGCATCCTGAGTGAAAGTGTACAAAACTTCACCTGCGCGAAGAATCCAGATTCGCCTGACAGGAAGCTTCTTATCACCCAACCCCTTGACATACGCATCGATTAACACCTTCGGAATCTCCGTATTACTGGGGAGAAGAGCCACTATGCTCAAGTTGAGAGTCAGAGTCTCAGCACTGAGAGCGGCTTCGTTTCCTTCCTTGGCTGTCACGGGGGCCAATCCGGCCGCAATCTTGGAAGCGATACCCGTTGACATGGGTAGAGCAGCCAGCATCTCGGAGTGTAGAATTCTGTGGTCGGCCGAGGCAAGCTTTCCAGTGTTGAGAGGTCCGAGAACTTCGTCGGCCACTTGTTCCAGGGCTCCAAAATCCCGACAGCCGCTGATAATCTCTTTGAAGACGGTCACAGCGCCGCTGCGAATGGTGGCGCTGGACGATTTGACGTTGGAAAGCAGAGGTTTAATGAACCGGCCGCTCAACACTTTAGTCAGATCAAACTCCTCGGGGAGAGAGTGAACTAGGGGTGTGATGAGATCGTTGAGCACCACTTCAGGGGCTCGGAGGAGGCCCTTTTCCAGAGCTGGGAAGACATCCTTGTCGAGATTTTCAAGGGAAACGAAGGCGGAGAAGAAGTCGTTTAGTCCACCGGCAAGGTGTTTCGGGAGTGGTGTCCGGGAGCCAATGATTTCTCGGGTATAAAATGTGAGGTATTGGCCCTTGAGCTTCTCAATGGCCGCCTTTGCCTCTGGCTTCCTTGAGCATACACCAGCGATGACACCGAGCAAAGCGGCATTTTTGGCTCCCGGTTGAGCTCCTTTTGCTGCGAGCACCTGTACTGCCGCGGCAATATCCTTTTCTCTATCCTCCGACACCAGCGCCCGGAACCCCCGTCGTGTAACCACCAGGGCCGACTGGCCGACGGTCCCTCTTGATGTTTCCTGTAGGCATTTCTCGAGGAGATCGGCATCCGCTAGGACAATATCGTTTCCGAACTTGCCCCACAAAGGGGTACCGGCGAGGTTCTGTATCAACAAACTCAACCACTCAACCAGGACGAAGGCACTGCCCGGGGCGATTCCTGTCTTTAGGGATTCCTGGCGGATCACGGTTACCAGGGGGGAGAGGATGTCCGCATCCCCCGCCTTGCATATCGAGACTAGGCATTTCTGAACGGCTTTTCGGGAGGGTCGGTCGGTATAGAAGGCGTGGGTCCAAAAGAGGACCTTGAGGATGCTGAGGGTGGTGGCGCGATCAAGAGCTGGCGAAGAGGGAGCATCAGCTCGTTAGCTTTGGTCTCGACTGCGATCGCAACTGCATCTGCTGTGGGCACACAGGAAGCTTGGGGGAGTTCGCACGGGTTGAGCCTCACATTTATGGGACAGCTTCTCGTCAATTGTCCGTAATTGGGTAGTTCTCTCGGAGGTTGACGACGAGGTAATGGCGGCCTTGGCCTCCTTGAAGTCAAAGGCGCCAGCGGCGCCGTTGGGAGCCACTTCAGTCATGTTGCTGTCTTTGTTGGGGGGTTTGCATTGGGTCGTGTATTGACATGGTCGAGCAGCACTGGGCTCGGGCGTGGGACTAACGTGTCACTCGAGCTCTGGGCCGTCGTGCGTGCTGCGCTGCGGTCTGGTCTGGTCGAATCGAAATGGCTAGGACCCGACCTGAATTTCAGCAAAGCGGATGACTTTTGCGATGCTTAATCGGACTGTGCTTCGTGCTATTCTGTCGCCAATGAGAAGGCGCCCAAGACGCACCCCACTCCAAGCACAACTTATAACCCCAATCTTCTTCTCTTGCTGCACGGAATTCCTTCCCTTCGAGACAAGAAACAGTTTCAATTGCTTAAAATCACGAGATGGTAGCAAAAAATAACTTTGCTGTTGATAATAACCGTGAGCCTTCGCTAACACGATCTCCAAAGAGCTCTTCTGTCTCCTGTGGGCATCATCTGGCGGTATACAGAACTCATGGTGGGGCCAGGCCGCCTACTTGATAGGTATTTGGGCACTGTCCATGTTCATTCTACCCCGCCCCCACCTTCTGTTTCAGCGAACACTATCAAAGCCTAAAAGGTAGTCTAAGTATCTCGAAAGGCATATTCAATATTGAAAGTTCTTTCCGTATCTGGAAGACACCACTAGTGTCTAAACGAGACCAAGAAGCATCCAAAGAGGCTATCGCGGGGTAGCGAGGTACAATGTCTCTCATACCTACGGCTTCAAAGTCATACACTAACAAACATGGAAGCAAGGGTTGGATCGTGGTTCCCAAACTGCTTCGAGCTTTCAGTGCGGAATGCTGCGGGAATGGCAATTCCAGAGCACAAAGGGTTATAAACTGCAGGGGCGTGAGTCACGCCGGGTACTGTGTGAATAGTACCCAGCACTGCATCTGCAACTGGTAAATCCACTGTGTGTCCTTCAGATCTACCCCAAACCCACGGTATCCACCAAGGATGCCACTGTTTCCATTTACACATTTTCCCGACCCTGCTTGATGACAACACCTATAAAATCGACTGGGCAACATTGAGTAAACCCAACAGCGCCTGTCTTGCTCACTAGCAAGGCAAAGGTGCGACATGTCGCCAGGGCTCCTTTCATTTTCTTTTATCTCGCTTCACACTTTTGCCCTGGCTTTCTCCCTTCTTCCTTCCATCGCTGTACTAGACCCTAGTAATAAGAAACGCCCAACACCCAGCACTCTGGTCAGGTTGCCCCCACCGCTTGCTTCTCCAGCCAGTTAAGCGACAACTAATCGACTTGGGAACACAAGTCGTTTTACCCATCAAGCACTGGTGGGGTGCACCCAAAACGGCAAGCGGTCACATTTTTGCCAGCCGAGAGCGCGGCTCATGAAAAATCCAGGGCCTGCACTGCAGTGAATTCGAACCCGCTGCGGGCCTCACAGCTCGAGCGTGCCAGGCCAGGGACATCGACGTCAGTCATTGCCTCCCGTCTTTCTGCCGCGTCTCGCTCCTTGCATACTTGCACCCCAAATCCCCATCACGACAGCCACAACCATGGCTGGCAAGAAAAAGTCCAAGAAGCCCGCAGCAAACCCGGCACGCGGCTTTGCTACCTCGTCGATTGTCTCAGTCAAGCCGCGGGTCAACCCCGCCGAAGCCGCTGACGATGTGGTCAAAGCCGACGATGCTGCCCCGCAGTCCAGCAATGCCCCGCCATCAGGAGGCACAACAGCACTCCCGGGCCGGGTAGCACAAGAACAACCCCTGAGCCCCGAAGAGTTCGAGCGACAGCTGGAGGAGTCGGAGCTACAGCTTCTTGTCGAGAAGTACGCCCAGAAAGTGCGCCGAGATGCCCAACGCCAGAAGTCCCGCCTCGAGACCGACAGACGTCTTCTTCGAGGCCAGGCTGAGACCATCAACGCCAAGAAATGGTTGCCTCAGGAGCTGATGGACCATGTCCTCGACCTCATTCAAGCAGAGGGTCGCTTTGCAGCTTCGAGCGTCTCCTCGGAAGGCGCAACTAGTAAACTGCCCCCAGAGGAGGATCTTACTATCAAGCTGTGGACCCTGCAGCAGACACTGGAGGGCTCCGACTGCCCCCAGGACAGGATCCAGCCAGCACTGCAGTATGTTCTGGATATTGCGCCCAATATTTCGTCGAGTGTCAAGGGCGAATCTATCTGGGGTCTAGAGGAGGTCCTGGACTGGCTTGCAAGGGAATGCGCGAGGGACGAGCTCCCCGACTACTCGGGACGGGCCAAGACGGCCCCAAAGTCCCAAGCAGGTAAGTCACTTCGCCCGCCAGTATTCTCCTTTTTGGCACGCTTACTTACTCGATCCTTAGATAGCCTGTTGGACAGCCCTACTCCCTCTGGCGCAAATACCCCGAAATTCCTCGAGATCGACTCCAAGCTGGGAACAAAACTCAAGAACGGTGTCTTCCGGTCGCCCCGCGCTGCGTCCCCCAAAAAACTGGCCGTGTCCTATGACGAAGACATTGAGCCTGACCAGCTGCTTCCCCTTTACCTCGACTCAAAAGCGAAGCTGTTCGAGATCCAACGCCCGAAACAGGACGCGGCAAAGGGCAAGGGGCCTAAATCGAGACCCGATGTCTTCACCATTGGTCCTGAGGAAGCCCTTTTGCTGGCAAAGATTGATCGTGTTGAAAAGGATGTGCTTTTCGACAAGTACGTGGCCGAGCAGCAATGGAGGGCCAAAAAAATCACAATGGAGAAGGAATACGCCACGATTAAGAAGAAGGCCGAGGAGGATCAACAGAAAGCAAAGGCTGAGGCCGAGCCTGAGGCCGACACAGCGGATGAACCGGATGGTGTTAATGAAGAAGCTGAACGGATCGCCGCCGAAATACTCGCTGAAGACAGTGACGATGACCAAACTCTAGCGGATTTATTTTCCAGCCTTCCGGTCAATGAGGTTGACCCTGTGACTGGAAAGTCGAGCACGGTCATGAATGGTGCTGATGGATCCAAGGTAATTATTCGGGACTTTGGAAAGTGGACCGGAGTGAGCCCAATGCGGGCGCTGGAGGAGGCTTGCCGGTCAAGGTTTGTTTCCCCTATCCTTACTATGTGTGGGCGTGAAAATAACAATGGCTACTAGGGATTCCTCCGTGAGGATATCTTATCATCTGCTTTCTGACGTCGCCTTCGCGAATCGACATGCCGTTAACATCCAATGGTCAAAACAGCAGGAAACTCCTGCTCCTCCCGAGGTTCCCGAGCTTGGGGTCTTCACTTCGCCCACACAATTTGTTTTTAAGATGGTTTCCATTGCCACTCCGGACACAAAGCAATCCGAGGCCTACATCGCCACTACCGCGCTATTTTTTGTCTTTGGATCTTCGGCAAAGGATGAAAAGGTCTCATTGAGACTTCCAGCTACATGGAAAGACCTCTGGTCGGAGTTTTCTGAGGCAAAGCGGAACAAGGCTGATGAGCAGGATAGAACTGTAGTGAAGCATCTCCGAGATCTTGTCAGGAAGAGGACCGAGCAGGAGCTAGAGGATGGTGTTCTCATCCAGGGCGCCTTCAAGGGACGGGGACAGCCAAAGAATTCGACAGATTCCGAGCAGTCTGACCATGAGCGAGCCAAGCGCCAACCTTTTGGGCCCGAGTACTACCAGAACATCTGGATGCACAAGTACCATTCGCCCAAATTCCAGCATATGCTGGTGAGTTCAATGTTTTCGATTGCAGTGTGCGTGTTCTAACCACGACAGGTGTCCCGAATGCAACTCCCAATGTGGCAGTTCCGACAGCAAGTCGTCGAGCTGGTCGACAGGGAACAGGTGGTCATTATCTGTGGTGAGACCGGATGGTATTACTCTTACATATTCGTTCATGGAAGCTAGCTTGCTAATAATTATCAACAGTGGAAAGAGTACGCAGGTTCCTTCATTCCTTCTGGAACACCAGCTTTTGCTCGGCAAGCCGTGCAAGATTTACTGCACTGAGCCCCGACGTATCTCTGCCATCTCTTTGGCTCGCAGAGTGAGCGAGGAGCTTGGAGAGGACAAGAGAGACCTGGGAACACCGAGGTCGCTCGTCGGCTACTCAATTCGCCTCGAGTCAAATACTTCTCGGGAAACTCGCTTGGTCTTTGCCACGACTGGTATCGTCATGCGAATGTTGGAGGGATCCAACGACCTTTCGGAGATTACTCACCTTGTGCTTGACGAGGTTCACGAACGCTCCATCGACAGCGACTTCCTCCTGATTGTCCTGAAGAAGCTGCTTCTCAGACGAAAGGACCTCAAAGTTGTTCTCATGTCGGCTACTGTGGATGCGGACAAGTTCTCCTCCTATCTGGGAGGAGCACCAGTCCTGACGGTTCCCGGCCGCACGTTCCCGGTCCAAGTCGCCTATCTTGAAGATGCGGTTGAGATGACCGGGTATTCGCTTGACCAGAAACCTCAAGAGAAGGCTACGGAGCTTGATGATGACCTCGAAGCTGAGGCAGACAGCTCGTCAAAGCCTGAGCTCATCAAAGAGCTGAAGAACTACTCTCCACGAACTCGGAACACATTGGCGCAAATGGACGAGTATCGAATCGACTTCGACCTCATGATACAACTGATTACCAGAATCGCCGTGGACTCCTTCTACGCTCCCTACAGCAAAGCGATACTCGTCTTCTTGCCTGGTATCGCTGAGATCCGAACACTCAACGACATGCTTCTGGGAGACAGGATGTTTGCCGACCAATGGCTTGTCTACCCGCTGCATTCTACCATTGCGACTGAAGACCAGGAATCCGCCTTCCTCGTCCCTCCGCCCGGTATGCGAAAGATCGTCTTGGCAACCAATATTGCCGAAACCGGTATCACCATTCCCGATGTGACTTGCGTCATTGACACCGGCAAGCACCGAGAAATGAGATTCGACGAGCGACGTCAACTCTCTCGTCTTATCGACACCTTTATCTCAAGAGCCAATGCTAAGCAGCGCCGAGGCCGTGCGGGCCGTGTCCAGGAGGGGCTTTGCTTCCATCTGTTCACCAAGTATCGTCACGACAAGGTCATGAGTGACCACCAGACACCAGAGATGCTCCGGCTTTCGCTGCAGGACCTCGCTATTCGGGTCAAGATCTGCAAGATTGGTGGGATCGAGGAGACTCTGGGCGAGGCGTTGGATCCGCCATCAGCAAAGAACATGCGTAGGGCCATCGATGCTTTGGTCGACGTTCGTGCCCTCACAGCCTCCACTGAGGAGCTAACGCCTCTCGGGCTTCAACTTGCCCGCCTACCACTCGACGTCTTCCTAGGAAAGCTCATTCTCCTCGGAGCTGTGTTCAAATGCCTCGACATGGCCATCACAGTGGCGGCCATCCTGTCGTCAAAGTCTCCGTTTGTGGCGCCTTTTGGTCAGCGCAACCAGGCCGACACCATTCGAAAGGCCTTTCGCAGGGGAGACTCTGATCTTCTCACCGTCTACAATGCATACTCGGCTTGGAAGCGGGTATGCCAGGCTGCCACTGGTGGCGGCGCCGAGTTCCAGTTTTGCAGGAAGAACTTCCTCTCTCCACAAACCCTAGCCAACATCGAGGACCTCAAAGGCCAGCTGCTTGTCTCGACCGTCGACTCTGGCTTCTTGCAGATGACAACCGAGGAACGCCAGGCGCTCAACCGTCTGCGTTTTGGAGGCAAACGTAGACAGCAGGTTTTCTTCGATGTTCCCACACGGGTCAATATCAACAGCGACAACGACGTCGTCTGCCAGGCCGTGATTGCTTGGAGTTTCTATCCAAAACTTCTCATCCGTGACGTCTCGGGTGGAAAGGGTCTGCGTAATGTGGGCAACAACCAGACCATCAGCCTGCATCCCAGCAGCGTGAACAAAGGCAACAACGACCTGCGGTGGTTGAGTTACTACCACATCATGCAGTCTAAGGGGTATGTGATTCTTTCGACACATTGCATTTACGGAAAACTAACATGTCTCTAGCTTTTACAATGCCCACGAGACCACGGCGGTCGATACCTTCTCTGTTGCGCTCCTTTGCGGCGATGTACGCGCTGACTTGTATTCGGGCGTACTTATTCTTGACGGCAACCGCGCGCGGTTCGCTGTTTCGGACTGGAAGACGATGCTCGTTATGAAGGTTCTTCGCGCACGACTGCGCGACCTGTTGACACGGAGCTTCAAGAGCCCCGGAAAACTGCCGACAGCGCAGCATGAGCGATGGTTGGAGGTTTGGCAGAAGATTTTTACACTAGCGCAGGAAAACAGGGAGAAGGCGGCGGGTTAATCTCGTTCGGTTAGGTTCCCCTTGATGACGAGTACTCAAAGCGGCAATTTGGTCCAACGACTTGGACGTTGGAAAATACCGGATTACGCGCACCAATTAGCGTCCCAAGGCCCCGCAGCCGAGGATGGAATACCGAGTAAGACTGAAAGTTGCACTAGTGCTTATCTGGTTTAGGCGGCAAGGTGCGTGGTTTGGCACATCAAGCGATATACCCGCAAGGATTTGGCGATGAGTTGCATCCAGAGGCCTAGCGCAATGTTACTGGCATGGGTGTAGGAGGGGAAAATGGGCGGTTACATTTGAGCGGATGATGATAGAGAAGACGGACAGGCTCCCTACCTACATCATACTTGGAGATATGGAGCCTGGAAAAACAAGCCACGCCGTGTTTAGGTACAGTAGATGGATTTAGAAAACGGTGATTCTGCTGGTGAAATAGACAGCGTGTCTTGCCGCAGAGATTTTAGAGTACACTCTGATATTTGCTGTCTTTCTTGAGCGGGTGAGTTTGGAATTTCCGGAATAGGGGTTGCACGTCCAAGTTGACCCGAGATCCAGGAATTTCACCTACAACGTCCGAGTTATCGGCTCTCAACCTTGACACGCCCTGGATGGGTTGGCGATATCACAATATATGATGAAATCTATGGCAGAAGTCGTTGGGGAGTGAGGCGGCGTTTCAGCGGAAGAATGAAAGGAAAATAGATTTGTGATTGGCGTGCTTCTAATTAGCTTGCAATGTATTGCTAATGGATCTTGGGACCAAAGATACTAATACTAGTACCATGAAGCTGCTATTCGGTCCTTATTGGGCGTCTTCAACCCATTATAAAACGGCCTTGTGTCACCGCACTAGTAGCAACCGCGATGCGGAGTCAGATTTTCATGTCCCAAAGGTTCAGCCGCCGAAGCGGATCTCAAAGAATGCCACTAATGAAGTCGTTCTCGAGGCTGAAGTAGATACCATTCCAGTGGCAGTCAATCTGGGTGTCTTTGTGGACGCCCTTGATTCTTTCCATCACTGCAGCTAATGATTGAAGCTGTCTGGCTCTTGAAGGTGATAGTTTGGATGTAAGTCCTGTACTATGCCCTGAATGATGGGGTGTCCCGAGTCTCAGAGTGAGACCGGTTTGCTGTCTTCCAATGTATGAAATCCATAACATACCCGTAAACATCTCTCTAGAAATCTGCAACACCCAGCATTTCCACTATGTCTTCCGCTAATATCCGATACATAATTCTGATAAGATTGTTGTGGTGAAGGACTTGACGCTGGCTGAGGGGACGTGGTCGGCATCTGCCAAGGGGACCGTGGCAGCGGCGGGGCCGACACTTGCAAATGTGGATGATGTTTGGCTGCGTACCTATCGAGGTCAACATCAGGCCCGCGTTTGGCATGAGCACAGAGCGGAAAGCCGCCTTTTCGTACAGTGTCGATGGGGGAAAGAGCTTTGTGGGTCTGATGCGAGCTTGAGCAACTCGTGGCGGTACTTTACGGGCTACCAATTTGGAGTGTTTAACTAGCTATACATGATACAACAAAGGAGCTTGGGGGTGGATCGAGGTCAAGGTGAAAAGTTCCACTATGGAGAAGGCCAGCTAGGGAAGGAGCAGAACAGTTTTGACTTGATCAAGCACTAGATTTCTAACTCTGCACTACTACATAGCATGAAACACTAGACGTGGTGCACCTCCTAATGATCATTGCGCATTGACCGAGTGCAGACAGACGAGTGTAGAGTCGTTTCTCTAGCAATCTGCCATCCCATCTTCAGGGTTCATACCCCCTTTGTCGACCTTGGAACTTGATTCGCGCTAAATATTTCATGACTCGGCTCAAGCAACATCTTAATCGGAATAACATACGAGACTGGCTGGAAATCAGTGTTTAAGATGGGCACGGGCCCCCACCAGCCTTTGCATTCTCACTTGAACCCCCACCAGCACGGGCCGCGATGGTCTCGGTGGAGGGGTGTAACGGTCTTGGTCTAGGGATAGAGGCCCCCGCCATCTCTATCGATGATAACGGGTGGCTTGATGGTCGGGTGTGGAGCTGTTCCGGCGGGGGCGGCCATGGCACCGGCGAAGAGGGCTGTTTTTCCGCGAGGCTGGAGAACAGAGTGTGGATTGATGGTCTAATCATGAGGGCATAACGGCATCTTATAGGGGGGCAGTATGGATTTGATAGGGACGCATTATTTTGATCGCCTTCAAAAGTCCATACCGCCTTTGCTGCCCCAGATGCCAGCCACTGCCAGGTCAGGCCAGCCAGATCTTCAAAGTCCACACCCACCAACTTCCACACCTTCAATTCAACACCGTCAATTCCTTTCCACACAACAACAAAGGTTCGCGATACCCACCCGCCACTTCATTCAACGCTAATATCGTCGTTATAGATCAATTCTACGCCCTAAAAAACGTCGAATCCAGTCTTTTTCAGCGATAATACCGCTGCGCGCGCCCGTAAGAGAGACTTCAATCCTCGGCACCACAATCCTCGATGCCGCAATCCGATCCCGCGCCCCACGCGCGCGGGCGCATGCGCGCACCCGCATCCCCACCCCCGACCGCTTTCCTCGACGATGACAAATTCCCCGATACCCTGCTAGTAGCCGCGCCGATCGACCTGACAGGGGATGGCGTTCAATACTCGGATTGGAGTGGTCTTACCGATTCAGACAATCAAGATCAAGAGGAGGAGCAAAGCCTTGGCTCCAGCGATTTAGACAGTCAAGATCAAAAGGAGGAAGAACAAGAACAACAAGACCCCTATGAGTCCTCTGATGACGAGGTCATTCACAGTATTGATCCTCGGCGCGTGGGCCCTGCAGCCAACATTCAGGATCTTCAGGATGAAGTCAACAAACTAGCCAAGGACTATGGTTTCGCTGTCACGCGCCATAACGGCTCCAATAAGCAGGGCGGCGAATATACCCGTTATGACTTTCGTTGCGATCGCTACGGCTACCTAAGACCCTCCAGATCGGTTGGACTACGTTTAACATCCTCTCGCAAGTGTGGCTGTGCTTGGAAGGCACACGCAGTCAAAGTGACTGGCGGCTGGATCCTCTGCAACACCACTGATCCAGTCCATCACACACACAACCACAACCCATCTCTTGACCCATCCACTCATCCACAACTCCGGGAAATTACAACCGAGATCAGAGAGGATATCGCTGATATCTCTAAGCACAACGGTATCCGCGCCCGGGAGTTTGGTGCCATTATTGGGGACCGATTCCCAGGCTCTAGCTTCAAGAGGCAGGACATCTACAATGCCAGGGCATCTATTCGCGCCGATAATCTCTCTGGTTACACAGCTGCAGGCGCTCTCATCGCGGCCTTTGACAAGGAGGGCATCAACTATATCGTGAAGTGGGAGGATGAAGCAAAGACCCAACTTGTGGGCCTGGCCTTTACGCTGGATGAATGCATGGAGCTCACAGAGCACTATTCAGAAAGCATGATCATAGATAATACCTACAGTACCAACTCTATGGGTTATCCACTCTTCCAGGTCACTGGCATGACGGCTACCGGTACAATCTTCAACTCAGTTTTCGGTCTTATCAACAACAAAAAAACGGAGGCCTTCACGTTCCTCTGTCAAGCAACAAAGGAGCTCCGTGCCCGGAGGGGTATTCGTAAGCCAGACGTTATTATCACAGTTGACTGCGATGCCATGAAGGCAGCGGTTACAGAGGTGTTCCCTAATTCGCAACAACAACTCTGCAGGTTCTATATTGTGTCAAGAGTGCTGGCTAATGCGAAGTTGAGGTGGATCAGCGGTTCTGAGCCTGACTCTGAGGAGGAAGATGACAGTGATCCCAATGAACAAGGCCCAGTGGAGATCATAGCTTCGGACCGTGCCATCCTGGCGCGGATCCGTAGCAGCAATCCTGAGCCACAGCCTGGAGCAACCCCTGTTGCCCCTGAGCCGACCGAGCATACCTACCGCGGTGTGGTGGCTATGTTCAAGGCGATGGTGTATGCTAAGGATGAACCTTCTTTTATTGCGGCCTAGAAGGCGCTAATTGGAGAGTTCCCTGATCAACAACCTATCCTGTGTTATATCCAGAGGCAGTGGATGCCGGTACGCGAGCAATGGGCCGAGTGCTACACCAGGAACTATCGCAACTTCGGCGTTGTTGTTACCTCGCCAACAGGGTCAGGCAACATGAATATCAAGAGCTACCTCCTAAATAGCCGGAGTGATGTCAATCGCCTTATTCGGGGGATCGTTGAGATGTGCAAGGAGCAGTGGCAGTGGATCAAACAGTTGTTAGCGGATCAACAGGTCAAGCAACGGCGTGAATATCTCACACACAGCTATCTTGGTTATCTTCCTCTAAGGGTCAGCTTCAAGGCGTTGGATCTAATCCACTGGGAATATCGTCATGCGTTAGCGGCTATTCCAGCAACTAGTCGCCCGCGTGGTCGGGATCTGGGTCCCTGCAATGAGGGCTGTACTGTCTCCCTGCAGTATGGTATACCCTGTTGCCACAAGATTCACTCCCTGCTCCTAGAGGGCGGTAAGCTTGGTATATGGGACGTCCACCACCACTGGCACCTCAAGATGCGGCGAGTAAGTGCTCTATGACCTGTGAATAGCTTCATTTCTAACTCTTGCAGGACGAGACGGATCCCTACCTACGAATCCGCAACCCGAAGATCGCGGCGCGCCAGCGCGGCAGGCCGAAGAACACACCCAACACCCTACCAAAGGAGTTACGCGTGCCCGCCGCTCCCAAGAAGACCACGCCCAAGAAGGCCGCGCCCAAGAAGGGCACAGCCCAGACGAAGCGCACAATGCCGAAGCCGAAGGGCCGAGCGCCCAAAAACACCAAAACCGCGAAGACTATTATCGCGAAACCCTTTGAGGTTGAGCCCAGAACCCGGCTTGCGATCCAGCCCAAGCCCAGGAGCCGATTGTTGCTCAATGAAGGCACCCAGGAGTCAACTACCAGCCAAAAAAGGCGGGCACCCAGCCCTTCAGCGCCTCCAATTGCGAAGAAGACCACTCGCAGCGGTCGGGAGGTGCGGCTGACGATCAAGGCAACTTGATCCTGCGCCACGGATTTGTTGTTATACTGCGTGGCACTTCAAAGAGTGCGGGTTCGGCGTTTCCCTTGGCCCAGGGCCTTGTGTTGATGATCCTGTTATTATGCAGTTTTTGTAGAGTCAATTGGAGCATTGCACTTGGACGATTTTGTATGGGGATTTGACGGCTAGCAATGCAGGTGACAGAAAACTAGGATTTACGACGGGCACTATTATCTTGGCATGTGGGGGGCTGATCATCAGTCCTGACTCGACACAAAAGGTAAGTAAGCTCCCACCTGCACATTCTTTCTAGGATAACAGTGGCCTCCGGAGGTGTTCAAAGTTCTACGCCTTCTTTCGCTCCAAGAACACAGAGAGTGTCAATAGACCATGGCTCTTATCAATGCCTGATCAGAGCATCATAAGGACCATAGGCCTCCATGGGATGACTGCATTCTTCACACATTTCAATTGGGCGGATGGGAGAAGAAATCCATGGTAATTCTCAAAGTTGGTTGTAAGTCGGTTCAAGGCACTAGCAGCGCATTGTCAGCTTGCCAATGCAGATCCCCCCTGGAAGGCCCCAGGTCCAGTAGAAAGCAGGAAAAGAGACATGGATCTCGACGCTAGATTTCGTAAGGTAGAGAGTTAGGAAGACTTGCTGACATAGTCGTGCTAGTGTTCGATTCTAAAGCATTATGTAAAGCTGATTCCAAATAAGTTTTAAGTAACTCGAATGTCTAGAAGCACCTCTAGCCCGAAAGTGAAGGGTATATCACCTCACCTCAGAACTGAGATCACAACCCCCGCACTTGGCGGTTTCCAAAGTGGCAGACAATATCAAATCAAGCATCTTATCGGGTATGTGTATTTTTTCTTCTCATCCGCTTCCGTTATTCCTGAGCACTATCCATTTGCATGTGAATATTGTTTTGATGCTGTCTTGTTGATTTTGTTGTTCAAGGAAGCAGCAGCTCTGGGAGGGAACGCCTGCAAATTCCCTGCCACGATGCAAGAGCACTGATGCAATGCTGACAAAACCTTTTTTTCCAGCTGATTAATCCAAAGACCACCAACAATCCTACAACGGATCCATCCGATAACATATCGACACCTCAGCCCGTGACATCACAGCCAGGGGTTGACGCGTTGAGTCGCGACGAAGCTCGCAAATTTGGTATCATTCAGGTTATCCCCGGCAACGCCTGAGCTTGCCGCCATGCTGTACTTTTGCTCCATATGCGGAAAGCCGTTTGATCAAGGTACAATGAACAATCAATCTGTCTGTCTTAGTAGTATCCAATTCTGACAAAGACATGGCAGAAATCTCCCACACGCGACATGTGCAATACTGCCGCCGGCGAGCAGCCCAAACCCAGACTCAACCCGGCCGGCCAAAAGCTTGCCAATCGTGCAGAAAGACCAAAAGCAAATGCGACTTTGGGCGACCCTGTTCTCGCTGTGTTGGCAAGCAGTTGACATGCACTTACGCCAGTGACAATGCGGCTGCTGCAGAGGGTGGTGAGGGCGCAAGCACTTCTCCAGACGCAGCAGTAAACCCCGATCTGGCTGCGGGCACTTCGTACCCGAGCCTGGAAGCAGCCTTGGGCATGGCCCCTGACGACAACGGGGGCCCTTCAAATGAAGCCGACGACCTTTCCATGGGCGGGGACTTTCTGACGGAAGAAGCACTCACCGGAGACAACTGGCAACACGCGGGCTGGGCCTCTAGAACCCCGCCCAATCTTCGTTCCAGCAACACCACCTTCCGCTTTTTCGACATCCCCAGCACCTTTCCCCAATCATCACCGTATGATTTGAACGACTTCGGAGCCTTTTCCGCCCCGTCCGAACCCCTGGACATGCAACTGCTGCTGGCCCCCAACCGTATCGCCAACGCCATGCCAAAGTGGCCATCAGCGTCTCGAGAGTTCATCTCGCCCGGCTGCCGAGCCCACATTGTCTCCATTATCCGGACGTACCCGCGCATGATGATGCGGCCCGAAAGTCTCCCCCCTTTTATACACCCAGCCGCGAGCGGTCTCCACATTTCCGGCCGACAACAGCCCCTCCATATCGGCGAACAAGCCGGCGGCTTTACCCTGCTCAAGCCGATATCCGTCTGCTTCAGCATCGCCCACATCTTCACCTCGCGGACCGTCATGACCGAGGGCTTCCTCTGGCAGAGAATCGACGACGAGCACCACCGGATCCAAGAATCGGTAAGTAATACTGACCTCAGTCACCACCCTTTAATTTCCCTATTGACTCACCCCCCCAGATGGACACCCTCACCCGCGATGAAACCCTCGCGTCCATCCAAACAATGGTCATCTACCTGCTGATGCGCCTCATCGAGTCGGGCCACGAGTACTTCCTCGCCAACCGCGACATGCTCAAGACCATGAAGAAACTCTCGGCCCGCTTCGCCCACCTCGCGCCCGGCCCCTTCAGCCCGGCGCACTCGCGCATGGCGCGCCCGACGTGGCGCGACTGGATCCACGAGGAGACGCGCCGCCGCGTCACAATTGTGTGCTTCCTCACCTCGCTGGTGGTCGGGGCCGAGGGCTGCGACATCATCATGGACCCGAACCTGATCCCGCTGCCGAGCGGGCGCGCGCTCTGGGAGGCGCGGACCGAGGCCGACTGGGAGAGGGAGTTTGAGGCCGCGTGGGCCGAATTTAGGGTCAATGGGCCGAGGTTGGATACGGTTGGGGATCTGGCGGTGGCCAAGTTTGGGGCCGGGGGCGCGGTGATGGGGTTTAAGGGGGGGCTGGGGGACGGCAGGAATCGCGCCGTGGGGGATGTGCTGGATGGGTGGCATGCTGGGCTGGATGGGTTGGGCATGATGTTGGCCGCGGTGATGGCCGGGGTCTAACTCTAGACGATCCGTTTCTACAGACATCTCGAATCCACAATGTGCACCCCCAGGTCCAAATGGCGATGTTGATCTCCTGAATTGTGCTGGATATTGTGTAGGTACGATCGCATCATTGGATCTCGCTGATTACGGCATTCAAAAGTGAATTATGTCATGCGAATTATATCATGCGCTGACATTGGGGATGGCACATTGGCGCAGGACATGCCGTGGCGGATTGTGAAGTCTTGGCAACGGCCACTTTCGCCGGCAAGGAACCCCGCCAGCCCAAATTCGCCGGTGTTCTCGTCCACGCTTCGTCCGTCACGGGCCACGTCGCGGGAGTCGGACTTGGGTTTCTCAGCTCGGAAACTTGGGCAGTCCGAACCATGACTTTGGATCCGAATATAAGTCTCTAAACACACCTCGACGACTCCAACCTTGCCACTCCCCTCATCATCTACACACTTACACTCCTATACAATACCGACACTTACACAACCACACACCCAAAACCTCAACCTTCACCATGGCCTACGAAACCCCCAACTTCGCAGCCCTGCTACCCGCTATCGCCACCGACCTCGTCGTCGAGGAGCGCCCCATCCCCGTCCCAGGCCCCGGCGAGATCCTGGTCCGCAACCACGTCATCGCCCTGAACCCCATCGACTGGAAGCGCCAGGCCTGGGGCTTCCTGGTCCCATCCTACCCAGCCGTCCTGGGCACCGGTATGCTCCCCCTTTCCAACCCCCCTCCCACTCAATACTAACCCCCCCCCCCCCCCCCCCCCCAGACCACACAGGCACCATCGCCGTCGTCGGCCCCGGCGTAACCACCCTCTCAAAGGGCGACCGCGTCCTCGGCTTCCCCGACGGCTTCCTAACCGGCTCGCACTCCCACTCCGCCTTCCAAACGTACACCGTCGTCTCCGCCTCCCTATCCACCCGGCTCCCGGCCTCCCTCTCCTTCCAGGCAGCGGCCACCCTCCCCACCGCCGCCGCCTACGCAACCCTCGCCCTCTTCGGCGTCCTCAACCTCCCGCGCCCCACCACCACCGGCCCCACCCCCAAGACGGGCAAAGGCATCCTCATCTGGGGCGCCTCCTCCTCCGTCGGCGCGGGCAGCGTGCAGGTCGCCGCCAAGCTAGCGGGGCTGACCGTCTTCGCGACTGCGAGCGCGGCGCACCACGCCCGGCTGCGGGAGCTGGGCGCCGCGGCTGTGGTGGACTACCACTCGCCGACGGCGGTGGCCGAGATCGCCGCGGCGGCGGCGAGGGAGGGGGTGGAGATTGTGTATGGGGTTGATGCCATCTCCGAGGCGGCGACGTTGCGGCCGACGGTGGAGGTGTTGGCCAGGTTCAAGGGGGAGGGGATTAGGTTGGTGCACTCGCTGCCGTGGCCGGCGGAGCTGGCCCGGCCCGAGGGCTGGGAGGCTGTGCAGGTGCAGGGGGAGCAGGCGTTTGGGGAGCGGAAGGAGCTGGCGGAGTGGTTGTTTGCTGAGAAGTTGACCGGGTGGTTGGAGGCGGGGGTTATTGTGCCGGGCGCGCACCGCGTGGTGGAGGGTGGGTTGGGGGGCATCCAGAGCGGGTTGAATGAGTTGAAGGCGGGCAAGGTTAGCTCGGAGAAGTTGGTTGTCGAGGTTTAGGGACTGGCGGGTTATCTGTTTTCTTGAGGGGACTAGGGTAGGTGCTCAAGTAGCTGCCCCTTAAAGGGCATTCGTCAGGATTTCTGCGTCACAATACAGTTGCGTGTCCTAAAATCTCCCGCATACCCAAATAACAAAATGTCCTTCGGCAAGTGCATGATGAGCAAGATCCCTGATTTCATTGATTCCATTAGACGTTCCTAATTACCCGCATTATCAATAAGGGGGGCGCACTGAAAGCCCAGGGGTGAACACCTAGCAGCTCCAACCCTAAGCAACCAGCTACCCGATGCTATGCTAAGGATGGCCGTACATGGTTACATAAGGGTGCATGATTCGTCGTAATATGAGATGCAACCCGGCCGTCAGGGTGGGAGTGAGCGTGGAGCGAACGAGTGTGTGCTGGTATAGCAATGCCAAGATAAACAGGGGGTATTAGAAGTGAAAATGATGAAGTTGGCTTAACGCCTAGTGATTCGAACCCTGGTCTGTCCTGGCTGCTCCATGCTGACCCATTGCGACGGCGGCGGTTGCTGCGCATACAGATGCATCCCTGGTCCGCTAGCCGCGGACGGCGTATTAGGGGGCATCGGCCAGGACATCTGTGTGGGCGACAAGGTGCTTCCCAAACTGCCAAGACTTCCCTGGCTCGAGCGAGCTTGGCTGGCCATTGGGTGAGGCTCGTCGGGTGGTGGCGGAGGCGGCAGTGGTCGGGAGTACGCCGCCGCCGGAGTCAGGAAGGCAGACGTTGACAAAGGAGATGCAGGCTCCACGGCTCTCATTCCGGTTGGTGAAGGAGATTCGACACGAGCGTTGTCCGGGTGAGCGGTTGCAGCGGCTGCTGTGGGAGCATATACGCCCTTCTCACTCAAATAGGGAGGTGGTGGGCCCTTGTTGTCGTGCTTGGAACCAACGGCAACTGCTGTGACGCCAGCTCCTGCTCCAGCGGCAAGAATGCCCACCCCGGAGCTCACTCTCTTCGTGGCAAGAGATGACTTTGTGAAAGGAGAGACTAAGCGCTGGACGAAAGGTGTCTTTCGAAACTTGAAGAGAAGGGCCGCAAGGAGGGCCAGGAGAAGAAGAAGTCCCACTGCGTTTGCATTAGCCGCCATCACTCCGCTTCCAGTATGAGTCAACGTGACATACCAACAATGCCAGCGATCGCGCCCGCCGCCAGGCCCGATTTCGAAGCGGAACCATCATTGCCCGTGCCAAAAGAACCTGTACCACTCCCAGGACCGCCTGAGTTTGGGCCTCCGCCCGTTCCACTTCCGTTCCCACCATTTCCTCCCGGGCCTGTTGCATTGGGGTCGTATGTAGATCCGGTAGGATGTGCCGATGCCGGTAGCGCTGGCGAGCCTGAAGAGGTTATCAGGACTTCGCTGTTGACCGAGGGTACTGCCGGGCCAGACCCGGCCCCAGGGATCAAGGTCGAAGCTGCGGCCGCACCCTGGGTTCCATTCGCTCCACCGTCGACTTGAGAATTCTGCTGTCCGGAACCTGAACCTGAACCGGACCCTGAGCCCGTGCCCGAGCCAGAACCTGAGCCAGAGCCAGAGCCAGAGCCTGAACCGGCGCCTGATCCTGGTGCCGCGGCCGGGGCAGCCGGGTTAGCAGCGGGTGCCGGTGCCGGTTGCGCCTGGTTCGCGCCCGGTGTTGCAACCGGAGTCGCCTTGGGAGCTGGGGTTGCTGCGGCTTTGGTAGTTGTCTTGGCTGCGGTTTTTGCAGTTGTTTTGGGTGTAGCCTTTGCAGTGGTCTTGGGCTTCGATGTTGTGGTGGACCTTTTTCGGTTGCCGCTATTGCTCCCATTTCCTCCATTGTCATCGTCGTTGTCGTTGCCGTTGCGATTATCATTATTGTTCCTATTACTATTTCTATCCTCATTTCCATTATTATCGCTGCCGCCGCCGCTGCTATTCTGTTAGATTCGCCTCCGAGTCAAACATCAGGGGTCATACCCCTGTCTCCTCCCCAGTGAAGGTGTGTCTGGAAGGTGCATCTCAAGACCCATGGTTTGCTGTTGTGAACCGTCGCTGCAGCGCGTTATGACGTTAAACGAGTGAGGTCATGTCGCGGTCGTGGTCGTGGTCGCTAAGCAGAGCCTCCGTTCCAGTTCGGGGCGAGGCGACAGACTGCGTTCCAAACGAAACAAAACGAACCAGACTTTGGAGAGGCGGACAATGCGAAGAAGAGGCAGAGGAGGACCAGAGAGAACAGCAATGCTGGAACCAGTCAGCCTCCAGCCCAGCATGTTATCAGAGCCCGTCCGGACTGGTCTGGACCACGAGCTTGGCTCCCGGGCTCAGAAGTCGGTCTGGTCAGACAGAAGCTTGAGAAGGGACAAGTCAGGCTTGGCCTGCATGGCGGACAGGGATGATTGCGCATTCCCCTGGCGTCGTGCCTGACGCCATTCCTGTTTGGTACCAGCGCGGCATGGCACAGACCTGGGATAAGATTTGATGGCGAGGCTTCCGGAGCGCTTTCGAAGTCGCCTAAACCACATGCGGGCGGGGAGGTAGTGCGGATGAAACGCTGGGGCGCGCCCCCAAGAGATGAAGATCAAAGCACAACAGCAGGCCGCCAGCAAAACAAGCAAACAGCCGAGGAAACGAGCAAGCAAAATGCGAGGGTAGCACCACCGCGCCCACCATGTCGTCAGCTGGCGCCATACGAGCCCCGAGGAGCGGTCAAACCCTGGTGATCGCCAGCACCGTCAACCCTCCCGGGCTGTCCCATACCAGGAAAATTGCTCGTGAGGACCCGAGCCGCCGTGCCATTCATCGAGAGGTCCAACGGATCGAGGCGAGGGTCCCTCAACGGAAGGGGCCGAGTTGGGAACCGACGGGATCACCAGCTTGTCAGGATCCGGGGCCGAGACCTGGCGGGATCGCGAGACATTCCCCGGACTTGAGACAAAAAGCAATTATTGACGCTAGCGCGCGTGGCGTGTGTCTCTGTTGTCTCTGCGCCCTCGCCGGGCGGAGCTGGGCCAAAGCGATGATGACGAAGGAGCAATTGAGGTTAGTAGAGAGTGCAGCTTGACCACACGCTAGCCGGACGCGTCTTCCAGTCGCGGTTTGATCAGATGCATCATGGGATCCAAATCTCATTGCCAGCCAAGCGAGGAATGAAGGGAGCCCACCGTGTGTCAGATGCCGCTAGTAGGAGCATTAAGATCAAAACTTGAAGCCTCACGTTCGAAATAACCCGAGTGCCTTCTATGACATTGCATGCCTTTGAAGTGCCAACGACAGCTTGGCACACAGCTGGCAGGTGGCACACAGAATTGACAAGAGCTTCAAGCGAGGCAGGGAAGGAACGAACTAGCGTACTGGCTTTTGATGAATTCGATCGGAGTCTAGATACGGAGTACATTGATCCTTATCGCGTGTGCAGCCTTGATGGCCAGCCCAATCAAACTTGAATAACTTGCGACGAGAGTTATCTGCAACTATAGCTTCGGATCATGCATGGGGCGCAAAACACCATCTCGAAGGACTGAAATTGCAGTGCTGCTCCGAAAGGCGAAGGTGGGGCATTGAGGATGTCTTTTCAGATCACAGAGTTCTTCACGGTACTTTGTAGGTTGTGTCAGCTTTCCTATAGGTGTCCGTGCGTCTGGCGTTGCACTTTTCTCCAATGCAGGCAGGATGTATTGTGAGCGAGACTCTGTGCAGGGAATATTGTGTTTGTGTTTAATAATGATAATTCAACTTGACGATAACTGAGATGTGAGAGCACAGTCCAAGTTGCATTACAAGCACGGGTTGACACGAGAATGGGGTACCATGTGCATCTGAAAGGACATCTGGAATCAAATGACATGAAACTGAAGGCTGATGTTGCCATTAGCCACTAATATGGCTCAGTACGATGTTTGCGTCTATCTTGAGGTCAGCGAAAGCAAACTACCCCGAGTCACTGGTAGGGTCTGATCCATCCGGTATTCCCACACACCGGAGATCGATGCTGGCCTCTGCCTAGGCGAGGAAGGAGCTATACCACGGTACAAGAGCTCGGTACTCGGCAGTTGCGAGAGAGTTTCGCAATACAACTGGGTTTTGCCTGACAAGTACCTAACATGGGTGAAATTTGACTGGACTTACCGTCAGCCCAAGTGCTGGCTCGCCGCACCATCTTTTGCTGTAGGGCTGTTAGCAAATGACCAATGCTTGAAGAGGTGGGAAGACTTATACTCTGAAAAAGAGGGGCTGTCCTCTCACCATTTCTGGGGAGAAGACAGCCAGGACCGCCCCCCACGAGGTGTGTTTGCGGGAGGAGGATCTCGTTGTTGTAACTTGGCTAGCTAGGTAGAGCTTTTGACCGACTTGCCCCGAAGGGGCAAAACCCTTCACCAATCAATCAATTGACGACTTGAGATTTACAATTTCCAATTCAATGTCCCACTTCCTAACACCAAGAAAATCCTCGACGCCCACCTTTTCTCCCTTTTCTACCTCTACTTACCGAGTTTTAGGTCGTTTTCAGCACCTTAATTCCGAGGCCATTTGAAATGTTCTCATCCGCAGTAGTGATGGCGACAATCACACTCTCGTCAAACTCTCCATACGAACGTCGCCCGCCACAGCCCAGAAAGGTAGCCTCGTCGCCAGTGCGCTAAGGTCGAGTGATGCCGTCCGCGCCACAGCCGTCGACCACTCCGTCGCCAGATCGTTATGCACCTCCAATAAGCCCCAGAAGCCGTCGCGTGCCCCGAGACCCTCGACGCGTGTACGCAGCGCTGAGGCGGCGCTCGATGCTGCTCGCTTCAGGTAGGTCCGCCATCAACAGCTGTGTAGCGGAGATGCAGGACTACGTCCGAAGTGGTGTTGTAATCAAACGTTCGGACTGGTGCTGACGGAAGCTCGAGCCGCCAGGAACTAACGACGCCGGTGTCCTCAAACGGCCCGTAGCGTCCGTCTCCCTTAATCTCAGATTATTCAGTTTTGGTGACATTCTCAGCCTTTTCCAACCGCATTCGCCCGTCGATAGCCACAAAATCCTTCTTCACCCTGTCAAGAATCCTGATCCACGTCTCTTGGTTGTGACAGTCGATGGTGGTCGCATGGTCGTGAAGCTGGACCGCAGCTAGTTCGTCTATGACCACGACAGTCGCCTCAGGGTTAATAACTACACGCTTAGCCTTTGCGCCATTGTTCTCTTGATGAGGTCGAGAAACACGCTGCGTGGGAGCACGGCAATATCATGTGCGGAACGAAGCCCACGGTGTAAGATAACATCAATGGTGATGGATCTATGACGAGACAGTGCAGCCGCTGCAAGGCAGACAAAAGGTCGTATACTTTGGCTGGCTCCACGAGCCCTCCGGGCTTCACGGGCTCCTCATCCTCTTCGCTCTCATCATCGTCGTCTTCTAGCGTTGTCTGCTCAAAAAAGCCTGGCTCATAGATGAGGGCACGGAATTTAGCCGAAACAACAGCAAGATTATTATTCACTGCGGCGGCGAGAGCCTTCTTGGCGGCTTGTCGCAGGGTACGGGAGTTCCTGGCAAGGAGTCTACCTGTTTGCAGCGTCGCAAGAATGACTGCCAGAGGCACACGGGTCCAGAGCGCAGTGCGGAGCTTTCTGTTGCCTGGGGTGACGACACGGGCAGCTTTTCGGCATAATAGCCTTCCTGTGCGATCTGCGAGAGGGCCTGACCTTCGCCGCCGCCACTCTTTGGGCATACCGGGCCAGTAGCTCATTATAAAACCGGTCATCGCCAGCTGCTCGCTCGCTCGCGATCTGGACGAAGAGCAGTTGGCGCGTGGCGGGCAGATCGAGGCTACCAGTTTTGAGCACGGCAATGGCTGCGATGGAAAGCGGTTTCTTGGATGATTTCGTCTGCTTCCAGACTCTTTCCTGTAGAACGGGCAAGCCCGCAAAGACTTTGTCGAGGATTGTGGTAGTCATGGTGAGCCCCTCCTGACTGAAGTACCAGTGAGCTAATGGGATGACAAGCAGTTGGAGGATAACACGACGACAAACTCTGCCCTCATTGCAAGATACGGCAAGTGGAAAGGCTTGAACCGTGCTGCTATGCTCACAATTAGTAGCCGTTTGTTTTGCTACTCCCCGCCCCCCCGGATGTGATTCTTAACGCAAAAACACCAATCATCCAATCTTTGAGACGGAGTCCTTATCTCGGGCGGTACCTTGCACATGTGCATAGGCTAGCTCTTCATCCTGTGTGTGTCCGCTTTCAGGAACCCCGTGGCCTGTTCTGGGTCATCCACCAGTTGACGCCACCAAATCAGGGGCACTAGTTGACTTGACAATTCCGAAGAAAGGATAGGGCGTTACGAACCGGATCACGTTATTTTCCATCGATTGCCACCTTGCCCGAAAGCCACATTCACCATAACATTTCTAAAGAATAGAATGCCAATGAATCTCGAATACTGCTTGGCCCAGAGAGAAGAAACATCCCCCAAAGACTCGCAACTACTAAAGAGTATAATCCCCGACCGCCGAGCAGGCTCTGTACCTGGTCTTTTGTCGGGCTCTGAAGAAAGACCATAGCTGGACACCGATCACCTCGCCGCCGATATGACCCTTGAACAAGCTAATCATTGCTGCAACAAGTCGGTCGCAATTTACATTATGTCGGCCGAGCGAGTATTCCTCCCTGGCCTACTACTCGAGATGCTTCATCACTACCTCCACGACAAACGGTTCTGCCCCTCCCGCAGCGAGCTCGAATACGGCCAATTCCCCGCCAAGACCACGTGCCGGAGCCGCTGTCGCTTCCGACCGGCGTAGGGCCTGGTGATGTGGTTGACATTATTGTTCCTGTCCACGCGGCTGTCCGTAGTAGGGCTGAAGAAGCCCGACTCGCTATGAAAGAGATCGACCCCGCTCTTTTGAACGACGGATCAGTGGTTGTTCCCAAGGTTCCTAAAAATACTGGAGGGGGCTTAGCAGAGGCCGGCCGCTTTCCTCGATCCCTCAACATTATGAGTTTTTTATTCTCCAACCGCTCTTCCGGGCCCTCACCATCGTTATCCGCAACGAGTCATTTAGCGGAGATGTCAGATAATGGGCAGCTTACGGTTATGATTGTCCGTACCGGCATTAAGGAAGGCCTGAGTGGCCCCATCTCCTTCGACCCGATCGTCACCAGATTAATGGATTCGCCTGTGGTTCCCGTGGCGAGATAGCCGTCGAGGCAATGCTTGAGACCGCAGTTGACTTTGTGGTGGGCTTGGAGAAACGCGAAGTGGCGGCGGCGTTAGGTCTCCAACCCGACCCGATTGCCTCGACCAAATGGTCTCGAGGATGGATGCTTCCGCGGTCCGCTTGTACGTGTTGACGCCCAACATCTTGGATGGGGAGATGAAATTTTGGCTGGGCCAAGTCCCCGGTGGGTCGACCTGGAGAAATGCCCAGAGTGGACGGGATGGGGCGAGCGCGAAGTTCAGCACCGGAGCGCAAGGGTGGAGCATGCGCGGTCACGACTTGCCTGGTACAACGAGCACGGCCTTCGTGGAGTGGATAGAGGGGAGGAGCCGCCGGACGGGTAATTAACGATTCCGAAATATTTAAGTAGATGTCTCAGGAATGAGAGCTAGTAGCTAGCTATCTGATTTCAATTTGGAGCACATTGCTTCCCCCCCCCCCCCCCGGGTAGAATTCTTGCCCAACCTCAAGGCCCTGATCGGCTTCAGGACCGGCGGTACCAAGGGCTTCAAAAAGTGACATTCGGCTGGGTAGGCTAGTCGATTTGTACCTTGACCTGTGCAGCGGTTATTTGTTCAGGGTTATTGAGGTTATGTGTGCGTGCAGCTATGCCCTGCAGTTATAGTTAGCTTTAGTGGGGTAGTGCGCTGTAGCCTACTGTAAGTACAGGTAGTACTGCACTCCAGAAGCGGTGGTCCTGGCAAATCGCTCATTTTTTATTGACTTGGGGACTCAGCGGTTTTGGGCCATTTTTGAGGCTTGGATTGCTGTAAAAGGTGCGATTTGCACGCCGCATTAGCAGGCACTTTTAAAGGCCTATGATAGGGGTGGAATCGTTCGATGTGCTGTGATCAAAAATTGGGCTAAAACAGTGATCCTCAGTCGTTGAGCCGATCAGGGCCGCCTTAAGTTGGAGACGCTACATCGATAGAAAGCACTGGCTCGGCTGAGCCTTTCCTTCAGGGGAACTTGGACCGCAAGCCTTTCATGGCTACACGAACTCGCGCCGTTCTCGACACTCCGACTTAGGCCTTGGGACTTTCCTAACCGCATTCCCCGCTAGATTTACCAACACCCCATTAAAAGAACATTGTCAGTGATGGACCTGCGGGCAGGGTGCCATCGAAAACTCTGAGTGCGCTGCCGACAGATCCGAAGGCCTGTCTGAAAAAAGGCCAATAGCCCAGTTCAATCTTATATCAGTGCCACATTATTTTAGGAAGGTGTCACAAGCGATCTCCCGGCAGGTGTCCTATATATGGGAGACGCGGGATCTGGCGCCTCACCCGCTATTTATCCTTGGCACTCATTCGTTGCTAAGCGGCCACGGCCTATCACGCCTCACCGCATGTTCCATCCCTCGGGTTGTTATTCGGTCTCCATGCAATGTACGGGCAGCTGGATCTGCAAATCAATATGATGCTATAGGCTATAGGAGCATTGGTCGGACCAGGACCCCTATTTGAGTCAATAAACTGCGCGAGTCGTCGCACAGATGGATGCTGACTGCAGCCTATCGATCCTTTGGGGTTCAGCATGGGAATCACAAAACCCAGTGTTTTGGGCCGGCACTTTTTGGAGACGAAGGACCTTGCATTGCATCTTCTTCTTGATCGCTTTTCCATCTTTTGTACATAGAGTGGAGCTTCTGCGTCCTTCCTCCCGGGTGACCCCTGGTCGCTGTCCCTTTGATCTGATCAGTTGCCTTTCGTGTTACATAGGCGCAATAGTGTTTATCGCAACACTTCATCCCAGGATGGCGGAAAAGACAGTTGCGGGCACCCTCTCGGCAGAAGAGACCTCGGCCTCGGCATCAATAAACATTGCAGACCAGGAAGTCCAGGGCTGGGACGAGAAAGCAACCAAGCGGCTACTATGGAGGCTCGACTGGCACATCATCCCGTTCATGTCATTGATCTACTTGTGAGCAACCCCTCAAAGTTTGATGCCCACAGCACGGAAGGGGGGCTCACCAAAACTGGACAGACTATGCTTCCTCGACCGAACTAACATCGGCAACGCGCGCCTCGACAACCTCGAGACCGACCTCAAGCTGCACGGGCTGCAGTACAATGACTGCCTCGCGATCCTCTTCCCCTTTTACATCGCGGCCGAGATCCCGAGCAACATGATGATGAAGCGGGTGCGCCCCTCGATCTGGCTGACGTTCATCATGGTGTTTTGGTCCGCCGCCATGATCGGCCAGGGCTTTGTGAAGAATTACGCCGGGCTGATGGCCACACGGGTCTTTCTGGGGGTGTTTGAGGGTGGCTTGTTCCCCGGCGTCAATTATTATATCACGCAGTGGTACTGTCGACATGAATGTGGGTTCCGCATGGCGCTGTTCTTCTCGGCGGCGACGCTGGCGGGCGCCTTTGGCGGGATTCTGGCCAGAGGGATTGCTGAGATGAGCGGTGTGGGGGGCTTGTCTGCATGGTCCTGGATTTTCATCCTAGAAGGGCTGCTGAGTATTCTGGTGTCGTTTTCGGCGTACTGGGCCATATATGACTACCCGGGAACGTAAGGGACCCCTGACATCGAGCCCTGTTTGACTAGGATGAATCTAACAGACACAGCGCCGAGTTCCTGCGCCCCGACGAACGCGCCGAGGTCGAACGCCGCCTCAAGGCAGACCACGGCCACCTGTCCAACGACTTTGATCTCAAATACGTTAGACAAGCATTGACAGACTGGAAGATCTACATCCACATGCTTATCTGCATGGCGGGCTTCTGTCCGATTTACTCCTTTTCGCTTTTTCTACCGACCATCGTTAAAAACATGGGATACACGGCCAACAATGCCCAACTGATGACCGTGCCACCATATGTGTGTGCGTGCTTCTTCACCATCACGGCTAGCTGGCTCGCTGATCGGTATCGACAAAGGGGTGTCTTCTTGTTGGGATCCCAGCTGATTGCGATTGCCGGATTCTCAATGCTCGCGGCAACTGGAAATGCATCGGTGCAATATACCGGGACTGTATTTGCTGCGATAGGTAGGGCAGTGTGAAAACAATCGTCTCTTCCAGGGCTAACAAACTCCCTCGCAGGAATCTATCCGCAGATCCCGCTTGGGCTGGCGTGGAACTCGGGAAACATCGGGGGCAGTTTGAAGCGCGGGACGGGTATTGCTATGCAGGTCATGGGGGGTAACTGCGGCGGCATCGTCGCCTCATACGTATATCTCTCGCGTGACGGGCCGCGATTCGTTACGGGTCACAGCATCTTGATTGGGTTTGTCGGCATGGCGTTCTTTTTAACGTCGTTCATGACCATCTGGTCTCGGAGGGAGAATGCCCGGCGGGACACGATAGCGAGCGAGAGCAATAGCCCTCGGGAGTTGACGGAGGAGCAAAAGGAGCTCGAGCGGGAGTTGGCTGACAATGTGCCGTGGTTTCGATATACAGTTTGAGTTTGTAACCAGGCATTGGTAATATCAGGGGTCGAGCAACTTCAAATAGCGGGGCGATGGAGCATCTGAGTTCAGGTCAGATATAAGAGCACATATATTATGATATATATTATTACCAGAGTAAGATTTGTTTGTCTCGAAATTCTTTTGTGGACACTGACGATTGAAGTGTTTTCTGAGTGTAAATGTTGATCTACTCGACCCCCCTACTGAACATCTCGTGATAAAAGAAGCCATGTTCTGCCCATGCCCGCTCAAGTTAGGAAGGCTCCGGTATTCCCAGTTACAGGCCCCGGGAACCTAAGGTAGGCAACCGAGAGTCACATCGGGAGAGTGAAATGGGATGGGCGCATAGCTGCATATGAAAAACCGGGCCTGGGGTTACTGGAACTCCCAATATCCGCCGGATTCCAAGTTCAATTCCCCTACCCGGTGCTCGTTGCCGCATGGCGTGGCGTTGGACGCCGTGGAAAGAGGGATGCGGGGAAGAATAAAATGCTTGGAGAAGATATTATCTTGCCACGTTGTTGGGTTACCTTATATTGGCCCTCCTCGTTGCGCTCCTTGGTGGTGAAGTGGTATTACTATCAAGTGGAAAGGATTAAAAACCACTAGGTAATTACCTCTCTGCTTAATACATCACGAACCTAGGTGCTTTCGAAAAACTAAAACATGATGCTGCAAGCTGACGCGAAGATAATACATTGTCGATGCGAATCGACACACCACGTGCAGTTTAGTGAAGTTGCCCCCAGCACATGGCATACCTACCCCAACTGCAGTCCCGAACGGTTGCAGCAGCAAGGGGAGTGAGTTCGGGTGCTTGGCAGAACCGAGGCTGTGGATTCCTAAGCATGGCCTCCTTGCAGTTGCAGGCTCGGAGGAAGGGAGATGTACAAGGCGCCAAGCGAGAGCTATCCACGCACACCATGCGTCTTTCTCACACTCTACGTCCAGGAGTAGGCTTCAAGTCCACCATCGTTACCGTGAACAGCTCTCGCACAAGGCGCGGGGTTAAGAGCCAGTACTAAGCATTACAAACAGTGGCAGTCGCATTCCCAGGCTTGCTTGAGCTAGCTCCACCCATTCGGAGGACCCAGTCGAGAAACCATTGTCGTGTTTGGTGGCCAAGTGAAGAAGTGGAGCGAAAAAGGGGAAGTGTCTCCATCCGCCAAGTATTTTTGAGATTCAGGACCAAGCAGAAGTTGGGGTATTTTGAGCCCAAGGTGGACCAGAACATAATCCTCATGGGGGAGAGCTTTGGCATAAACGGAGTTGACGGTTGGAGCGGTTGATTCGGGCGGGCTTAGGCTGCCACTTTGCCACCCTTATAATGTGTGCCGGGTGTTGGAGGGAAGCGGAGAAGAGGCCAGGAGTTGCCCTAGAGCGTGGCTCGCAAACTAGGCGGGATGCACAAACATCGCCGTTAGCTCTAGCCCAGAATCTGGGGCGAGAACTAGTCCATGTCAGTGGTGGAGTCTTCCTCGCGATCCCCCCGCCCACCGGCTCTCTGCTCTAACATCTCGAGCAACCCCCCGCACGAATTGCCCAGTGAAAGAGCCCAGAGCTGACCCCGAGGATATGCTCGACTTACCGAATTTTATTGCCGGTGGCGCTTTCTGGAATGGAGGCTCTGCCCTGGCAAGCCTTGGCGCGGACGGCCTCGACCTCAATGGCTGCCGCTGACTTTGGGGATTGGAGTGTCACAGGGGTGCCGCAGGGATGCGGCAGCAAGGTCCAGCTCTTGCTCCCCGCCATCTGCACCATATACGACCGCCACCAGATCGCCATGATCGGGTGCGCCCCCATGGTCATGGTCGAATACTCCATCTTCCTCGGCACGACCAACCCGACGGCGCGCTACAGCGCGACCTTCCTTGTTACCAGCTCACTGTACGCTCTGGGGCCTATCACCAACGCCCAGGTCAGCGCCAACGTTATATCCGACACCTCGCGTGCGAGCGCCATTGGGCTGAATGTCATGATGGGCAACATAGGCGGCATGGTGTCGACCTGGAGCTTCTTGCCGAGCGATGCGCCCAGCTACCCCATCTGCAATGGGCTTAAACGGCGACGGCGGGTACCACGTTGCTGATAACGACCGCTATTTTCTTCTAGATGCGTCACGACAATAAAAAGCGCGAGCTGAGGAACGCCGAGGATGAGTTGGCGGGTATGTCGCAGCAGGGGATTCAGGATCTGGACTACAAGCATCCTTCATTCAGGTGGAGGAAGCCTTGAGATGGGGTCGCTCTGCTTGATCTTGTGTTTTTGCTTTGGGAAGGGGTAATTGGGATGCTGGGCATCGGGAATTGGAAACCCCGCTGCACTGCAGCTGCTCTTGAAGAGAGAATTGAAATGAAAATGAAAATAATATGAAAAATCAATCAAAGTACATCCGTAAAAGCCGCTTGTGCCGTGGGATGATGGTGGGCTGTGTCCGTCTTGTTTACATTTACAGGCACTAAAAAATGACAGCTTCACGCGACTCTCTCAAGGGACAAATTTAAACCCCCCTCTCCTAAAGAGACAAAAAGGGACCACCTTGGGAGTCCGGTAGCTAGCGTATTTGTCGCCACGAAGCCGCCGTCCTCGATAACACCGTACGATACAGCCACATCCACATCGTAGCGCCCTCCCACCCCACCATAGGCCTTTCGACATTCCAACCTAATCGTGCCATCAGCCACTAGCAAGCCGACATGCTGACACTGGCCGACCGCACCGCAATACACGCAGACACATTCGGCGTGCTGGGGGCCTCGGGCGGCGCTCCTTACGTTTTGACGTGCTGTGCACCGCCCTCTTTACCCTCTAACAGATCCACCATCTTCCCTCAGACTACTATCACCAAATCTCAAGAGGCAGGCCATACGATGCATCAAGGGCTAATCACGATGGGCTTAGCCAGTCGCCTTCATGTGAGTCTGGCTTACCCAAGCTAATACCCTTGAAGTTGGAGCCCTGCATGGGCCCCGAGGAAGCTTTGAGCACAAATGTCACGGATTCTATGGCCAACTTCAACCGTGAGGTTGCCAAGGGCGTGGTACTAGACGAGACCGGGGCCATGCCTCAGGCCGATGTCCTTCAAGTTTAGGGTTATGCTGTTGTCCTTATGCCATGTCTAGGAACGAGAAGCAGCTCACCGGATTTGTGTTGGCTTAGCCCGCCATAAGCGCGCCGTGTTCATTATAGGTAATATCACAACAGCCTCCGTAACTTCCAAGGTCGGCGGCAAGACAGAGGGCGACGGCGGCGAGGCGGCGACCACCGTGGCCACCAGGCGGGATACATTCCCCGAGATCCTTGAGTACTTCCGGACTTGCAACAAGGGGGGTCGTGATTACTCCTCACGGCTAGGTGTAAGGTTTGCCCACGTTTACGGCTGCTGCTGCTCGTGGTGGATAAGGTCGTGGGAAGTAGCCGGAGTTGCGGTGAGGGTGCGGGTGGCCTGGGCTGTGGTGGCCGCTACGGCAATGGTCTTGGTGGTGGTCCAGTGGGGCCGACGGCGTCCCCGGTGACAGCCCAACTTATAATGTAAACTTAGTCAAGACTTCCTGTGATCATTAATATCTGTCATCAATCCTCCATAGTTAAGCAATTTCTTTAGGGTTCTTCGCCATAGTTATGAGGTATATAAGAGCACTTAAAGCATGTAGGTGGTGGGTAGGGAGGTGGTCAAGCAAACGGTCAGTGGCCATATGACTGCAGTAGCTTCACGACTGCCTCGTGCCCCTGCCCTGATGCCCATTGTAGCGGTGTCTGGCCAGTGTTGTTCTTCGCCTCAATAGCAGCACCTCTGTCGAGCAGTAGCTTCACAACGGCCTCATGCCCCTGCTCTGCTGCCCATTGTAGCGGTGTCCGGCCAGAGTTGTCCTTCGCCTCAATAGCAGCACCTCTGTCAAGCAGCAGCTTCATAACGGCTTCGTGCCCCTGCCCTGCTGCCCACTGTAGTGGTATCCGGCCGGAGTTGTCCTTCGCCTCGATAGCAGCACCTCTGTCGAGCAGCAGCTTCACGATGGTCTCTTGCCCCCGCCCTGCTGCCCACTGTAGTGGTGTCCGGCCAGAGTTGTCCTTCGCCTCGATAGCAGCACCTCTGTTAAGCAGCAACTTCACAATGGTCTCGTGCCCCTGCCCTGCTGCCCACCATAGTAGTTTCTGGCCAGAGTTGCCCTCCGCCTCAATAGCAGCCCCTCTATCAAGCAGCAGCTCTATGATGGCCCTATGCCCCTGCTCTACTGCCCACTATAGCAGTGTCCGGCCAGAGTTGTCCTTTGTCTCAATAGCAGCACCTCTATCTAGCAGCAGCTTCACAATGGCCTCATGCCCCTGTCCTGCTGCCCACCGTAATGGTGTCCGGCCAGAACGGTCTTTCGCCTCAATAGCAGCATCTCTGTTAAGCAGCAGCTTCACGATTGCCTCATGTCCCTGCCCTGCTGCCCACTGTAGTAGTGTCCGGCCAGAACGGTCTTTCGCCTCAATAGAAGCACCTCTGTTAAGCAGCAGCTCCACGATAGCCTCATGCCCCTGCTCTCTCTGCTGCCCACTGTAGCGGTGTCTGGCCAGAACGGTTCTTCGTCTCAATAGCAGCACCTCTATCAAGCAGCAGCTCCACGATAGCCTCATGCCCCTGCTCTGCTGCCCACTGTAGCAGTGTCTGGCTAGAATGGTTCTTCGCCTCAATAGAAGCACCTCTATCAAGCAGCAGCTTCATGATGACCCCATGCCCCTGCTCTGCTGCCCCCCATAGTAGTGTCCGGCCAGAATGGTCCTTTGCCTCAATAGCAGCACCTCTATCAAGCAGCAGCTTCACGATGGCCTCGTGCCCCTGCTCTACTGCCCACTGTAGTAGTGTCCGGCCAGAATGGTCCTTTGTCTCAATAGCAGCACCTCTGTCGAGCAGCAGCTTCACGATGGCCTCGTGCCCCTGCTCTACTGCCCACTGTAGCGATGTCCGGCCAGAGTTGTCCTTCGCCTCAATAGCAGCACCTCCGTCAAGCAGTAGCTTTACGATGGCCTCGTGCCCCTGCTCTACTGCCCACTGTAGTGGTGTCCGGCCAGAATTGTCCTTCGCCTCGATAGCAGCACCTCTGTCGAGCAGTAGCTTTACGGTGGCCTCGTGCCCCTGCTCTGCTGCCCCCGACAGTGGTGTCCGGTCAAAATGGCCCTTTACCTCAATAGCAGCACCTCTGTCGATCAGCAGCTTCACGATGGCCTCGTGCCCCTGCACCGCTGCCCACGACAGCGGCGTCTGGCTGTTGCTGATTTTGGTATCAACAAGCCCACCCATTACCCCTAGTACTTCTTTATCCATCTTTGTCCAAAGATTGTAACCTAGAGAAGTGTCCTTGCTTCTCAATGCTGGTCCATAAACCTCGACAGCTTCTTGAAGGATTTCCCCTGCGTCTTTGTATCTCTCCATCCCATTCACCAAGACTCCGAAATTCCATAATCTGATAGCTTTGTCCACACGATGTTGCAACTCCGTCCATGGCCGCTCGGGGCGCCCTTGGCTGCTTATGAAGGATTCATAGTGCTGTTCTTGTGATTTGTGTTGAGATACACCCAAGTCCCAGACAAGTACGAAATCCAGTGGAAGTACCGTGGTTGATTGGAAGTATTCCGACCACTTGTTCGTCATACCCATCAGGGGAGCTGCAATAATGATGACTGCCGAATAGCCGTTATGTGGCCGGATGATGGTAGGTTTTGTTGCTCCTTGCAGAAGACAAACAGCATCCCCTTCCTGGATGGGTTTTGCCGAGACTTGTAGAACGAATTGAGAATTCCGTTCCCCTTCCGTGTCAAGATGGCCAAGTGTATTCTTCCAAGTAATACCAACGTTCTGTCTGTCGCCTTGAACATCATCTCTTTCAACCGAGGATACCCTACCAAGGATAAGGCCCTTCCCCTGAATTACCGCGACATCCTGCTCATCCTACGTATCAACAGACATCCGGTCTGAGAAGGAGGATTGAACAAATTTCCGAAAGACCTTCCTCCATGAAGCCTCATAGTTAGCTGATAACTCCGTCGAGTCATTAGAGCTCATACCGAGCAAGGCGTAAATCTTGTCGAGACGCACTGAAGCCTCGCGGGTGTGGTACATATCGACCAGCTCACTTAGGGGCCGGACGCAGAGAGAAGTCCTGCCTGGTTGGCTTATTCCACGCCGGAAGATTGCGCCTTGTATGAGGTAGGTTATCGGAGGGATCAAACCTTGTAGGTCTGGGAACGCATCATAGGATGGCCTTAATGCGGTAAGGCCTAAGTGGAACGCGTATCCGTCAATTTCCGAAAAGCCACACTTGATCAGGATATGCCGAGCTGCGGCAACCTCCTGAAGGACCTGGATTAATTTTTGTTAGTAAACTTATGCCCCGAATTGTTTACATCTGCCACATACCCAGATACGCCGAAACCACGGCCGCTTAAGCAGGGCGAGGATTGCTTGCTGGTGCTGGTTCGGTTTGTCGATGGCAGAATGCGTGCGCCGCTCTTCGGCGGCCATGCGTAGTGCTCCGAGCGCCTGGTCGCTATCACCTGCCGTCTCTCCAAGCCAGACGATTACGCGATTAGCGTTGGCGTAGATATTCGCCATGAATTGAACCTGCTGTTCCTTCTCTTTGTTGTTGTGCTGGTCGATGCAGATAGCGTCTATCCATATGATGCGTTCGAGAAGGGGATCTCGAAGATATGACAGCGCTATGCGAAGGTTTGTCGTAATATGTAACTGATGGTTGTTTCCGGTGGGAAGAGAATCGCCGTCTGGCTGGATATAGATGGGTTGTAGGTTCTCCGCAGATCCCCATACATACGACAAGGCCTCGTACAAGTGTGTCCCTTGGCTTGGTTCATGTAGAGGATACTCAAAGATTCGGCATTGTATGGGGTCGTTTTTATCTTGGTATGGTATCAAGCGAAGTAGGCGAATAGCGCCATTTGGCAAAGGAGAGTACTTGTATGAGAGTGTCGAGGGCGGAGAATCTGAGGTCGGCTTTGCCTGGCTGGCCCTAGCGGACTGCTCTAACCGTGTAGATGCAGGAACGGGACCGCCCGGGTAATCTCTCTTCGACACCAACTGCTCCATTGGAGCTAGGAAAGGTGATGCTAGGACGGGGGGAAAGTGGTGTGCTGGGATACGGCGGGACAGTGGTTGTTGTTCCATAGCCAAATTTCTGAGGAGGAACGCATTCTCGAGTAGGAAGGAGCACAATGCCCAACCTAGGTCACGTGCTGGGGCCATACTGAAGCGGTCGTCGAGTTGCGGATTGATTGATTGAATTTATTTGGGGCAATCGCACGTAACCACTCTCGAAGCTGGCCAAAAGCTCCTAAACTGCAAAAAAATCCTCCTTCCGAAATCCAAGCCAAGTACATATATCCCTGGTTGCCGTTGAAGGTCCCGCCTGCCCTTCTAACTCGCCCCGTTCTTGGATACATAAAAACTCCATAGAGAAAAGCCATCTTTGATCATTCTGCCTCGGCCATGGCCGCTTCTTCCTTGTGGTTGTCAATTTGTGAGGTATTTTCTTCCCTCTTGCTCCAGTATTTTCTTCCTGGTAGCGGTACCCTGTTCACGAAGCTCCCGAACTCCGTCAAGTGCTTCTTCGACCAGCCCTGGCCCACAACATCAAAGGCTATGTTAAATGGAAGGGCCTAGAAGCTACTAAAATTGAAGGTTCGTTAGCCTTGCCACTACAGTCGTTTGCGTTGCTACTACAGTGCCACAACAGCGGCAACAACATACAACTATAAGACTAAGGTCTCTGGCAGACCCATAGTCCACAACAAGCAATACAATCACTTGCAACTCGATCTAATTTTACCACACAAAACAGTGTAGTGCTTCTGACAGGGTTCGAGAGAGCTGCGGGGTCCTGGCTAGGATCTTCGGGACTAGGATCTTCGGCATCGCTGGGAGGTCATCGCTAGTTAGGCACCGATGTGGCCGGTGACCTGTTTCGACGGCCAAGCTGCAGCCCCTAACCTACATGAGTGTCAGAATATGCTTTGCGTGGGCAAACGAGGTTGGTTGGGGTTTTGCTGGGCGTATGGGAACTGAGGGTTTGTAGTTTGAGGCAAATAATTGACAAGGTTGCATGAATGGGAAACTCCTAGTTGCGAGATTGAAGCCCCTCTCGACAGGCATTGCAATCTTGATAGCCGGTCCTCTGGCAAAGTGCTTTTCTTACGCCCCAATCGCACCTCCCAAGCTTCAAGCCACCCTCACTGGGGCTAGCGAAAGCGAAGGACTGTTTCAAGGTTGGCATGCGTTAACCACAGCGTCGTGGGTGAGGACAGATTTGGAGCCGCGTCATGTCGCAAGGCAGCCGCGACTTGCCAGACAGGCAGGACGTGACAAAGGCCAGAGTTTCATCCAAAAGTAGGTATAATAATCAACGGTAAGAATGGGACTTGACGGCGCTTTTTTCTGTTCGGATTCATGATCAGTAACACCATCGCTTGCAACGCATTCATCGCAGCCAAGACAAAGCCAGTCAGCTGAAGACGTTCCTTCCACGGGCAGACACAGTGCGAAAGTGGGAATAAAGCTCCAAGTTTAGCGCTCCAGCCCCGCATTGCATTACGTCGTTGGGCTTATCGCGGGGAGCTGATCATCGATAAAGTCAGCGTTTTAGCGGGGCTGTACCCTGTGAGAGCTCAGCTGCTCTGCCCGCGTGCCCACCTGGTTGACCTTCTGCATTCTGCATTGTCCTCCCTGCCACCAGCCAACGCACCTTATTAACTCTGTTGTCGCTGGTCACTGCCTTCACGTCTTTCCCGGCTCGCCCTTTTGCCTCTTCCACCGCCAAGCACTCCCGGCAGCCGACTGCGACCGCAACCGCGACTAACAAAGACAACGATCAAGCTTGCGAATCCGCATTTGCGGAGCCCAACCCGCCGACCATGTTCGACATCTTCGCTAAGATTCTGTCGTGCGTCACCTCCCCTCTCACGACATGCGGCTCAGTGCCCCTCCATTTACATGTGAACTAACCATGTCCCGATAGCTCCATCGCCTCATTTCTCTTCCCTCTGTTTGCCAGCTACAAGGCCCTCAAGACCTCAGACCCTGGCCAGCTCACGCCATGGCTAATGTACTGGGTTGTCCTGGCCTGCGCGCTCCTCGTTGAGTCGTGGACTGAGTGGATTCTCGTGTGGTACGTCGTCGCGCCGACACCCCGCACGTCCCCATCAAGTCCCTCGCTAACTGCCCTCCCAAACAGGATCCCCTTCTATGCCTACCTCCGCCTGCTCTTCCTCCTCTACCTGGTTCTCCCCCAAACCCAGGGCGCCCGCCTCCTTTACCAGACCTATATCCACCCGTGGCTCGAGGATAACGAGTCGTCGATTGAGGACTTTATCGCCTCGGCCCACGAGCGCCTCCGCGCCGCCGGGATCGCCTACATCAAACGCGCGATCGAGCTCCTCAAGACGAACGTCCTCGGACTGCCACCAACCCTCGAGACTGCGGCTTCAGCCTCATCCCCCACCTCCGGCACCCCGCAGTCGTACACCCAAACTCTGCTCGCGCGCTTTACCCTGCCCTCGGCGCGCTGGAATGGCTCCTCCCCCAGTACCGCCCCCCCTCTGGGCTCCGACTTCTACTCTTTCCTCGCCTCGGCCGTCAACGCGGCAACCAGCGTTGCCACGGCACGCGGTGGCGCAGCTTCCACCTCGTCGTCTACGGCCACCCTGATCCCCGACTCGATCCGCGGCGCGCCCGCGCGCATGTCGTTCATCCACGCGCAGCGGGAGCGGCTGACCATGGTGCTGTCGGCACTAGACCGCGAGGCGACGGCGCTGCAGAGCGAGGAGGCGGCACGGGCTGCGGCGGACGGAAGTCCGTCTGGGCTGGGCGGGCTGGATGCGGAGCGGCTGTCGGCGCGGTCGTTGAGCGAGCAGAGTGGGCTGAGCGGACTGACTAAGAGCCGGTCGGAGGCTGACTTTGAAAAGCTCGAGGCCGAGAGTGGAGAGGAGGAGGAGATGGATGATGGCGCGAGTATTCGCAAGAGGACGACGCCTGCGGCCGCCGCGGCTGTCTCGCCGTCTGGTGGTGGATCGTGGATGCCGTGGGGGTGGGGAGGTAGCGGGACGCCGACGGGTGCTGATACCGGGCGGAGCTCGGGAGTAGAGAAGTGATTTCTTCGTTTTTTTTTCTTCGAGAGCTGGGTGGAGTCATAGATCTGAAACGATAAATCTGGTTGGTGGGGCATGGACGGGGATGGGGTGGATATGGATTGGGCGTTTATTGCTTTTTGAGAAGTACGTCCTCGGTATGGTATACACCAGGCCGCGAGGGGGTGGACGGGAGTGGTGTTCAGCAAAGGGAATAGTGTAGGCAACCTAGGCCCAGGTTCGCTTCTTATGCTGCAGCATGATGCGTGCAAGCAGCGTGTAACAGTTATTCGCAAGTCAAACCGAAGAGTGCTGCGACTTATTACTGTGTTTGGAATTTGGCAGCGGGTTCAGTAGTGTGTAATGACGACTGTCATGTGGTATTTGTTATTTGTGTAATATACAATGGATGATGGCATGCCCATGGCTCATGCTGTTGTCTATAAGACAAAGTATTTTGTACAATCCCCTACTCTATACACCCCTTTTCTCCTTTCCAAACACTTTATATCGGAATCGGATCACTTCTTCGCAATCGCATAGGGGTATCCGGGCTCGACGCCCTTGAGGGTCCAAATCTGGCGCTTCTTCTTGTTGACAACGTGCTCGACCCAGACCTCGTGGGCGTACTTCTTCTTGAACGTGCGGATGAAGCGGGGGTCCCACAGCTCCGAGGCAATTCCCAGATCCTTGCAGCACCGCAGCAGCGCATTCGACTTGCTGCCCTCACCAGCCGTCGGAATCGTCTCCTCGGAGAAGTATAGGCACTCGCCGCGGGCCTGCGCGATGAATCTGTACCAGCACCAACCGTCAGCATTTCTCCTTGAGAGGCAAAGCAATTGGGACGAAAAGAAGGAGAAGAAACCTACCGCCCATTCACAATCAGCGCATACTCCCTCGTCACCACCTTCTCGCCGACCGTCAGCTCCCCGCGCGGCGCCAGCCCCCAGCCGCCGGGCCCAAACGCCTGGTTCAGGATCCGCCGGTACTTGATCTCGGGCAGGTAGATGATGCCGTCGGGCTTGATCTCGACGTCCTCGGGGTCGAGCGGCGCCATGAGCAGCGCGGCCGTCTCGGGCGCGAAGGCCGCCGTCGCCAGCCCGTGGAACGACTGCGACCAGTCGATGGCGCTCTCGCCGACGCCGTCGCCGTTGGGTGTCGCGCTGAGGTTGCTACCGTTGGTCACGGCCGCGGTGAAGGCGGGTGCTGCCTTGGCCGTTGTCGGTTTTGTTGTCGTCGGGGTGGGGATGCTCCCCGCCAGCGAGGTGTCTACGTCAGTTACCACGGCCGCGGCCGGCATGGCCACCTGCGGGTCGATGCTGGCGAGCTCCTCGGCTGGGATCGGCTTGTAGCCTGTGTTGTGGATTTTGGGCTTAGCGACGGGCATACCCGTGGTGGCCTTCTTGCGCCATGCTGGCGGTATCGAGGAGGTTGTTGTGGAGGACGAGACGGAGGCTGTGAGGGCGGGCCGTGCTATCCGCACGCATTGCAGCGCTGGTGAACCTGACCGGATGGGCCTGAGGAATTGGAGGGCGTGGGCTCGCATGGTTGTGGTGGGAGGGGGGCGTGAGGGAAGCGGTGAGGAGGGATTGTTGATATTGGGATCGGGTCAATGGTGTTCACGTTTTGAGACGGCTGGAAATTTTGGATGGATTCGAGGCGAGGAGCTTGGACCACCTCATGTTGCGGGGGATCGCGCTAAAATTTGGAGCTTCAACTTGACGGAATACATCAAGTTGTCAAAACCGTCAGAATAGCTCAACCAATTGGATCATGCAAAATGGATGTATGTGTGTTGTATTTCTTAGAGCAGAACCTCGCTCAATCTAGCGAGCGCTCCACTACTGATGTGCCACTTTCACACAAGTTGCAATCGACGCAGCCAACAGGAAAGCAAGGTGAGTTAAGGACAATGGCAAGTAGTGCAAGAAATTTATTAGGTATGCTAATATCCGTGTACAGAATTCCCAAATATTTACGCAAATAAATTTGGTATCGTCACAGTCTGTCGTCCATCGTCGCATCATGTGTTCTTCATGGCGGTCCTCTTGTCGTTGCCTTGTGCCTGCCAGCACCGCTTGAAGTTCTCCATCTAATTGGCATCGCACCTCCCGTCAGCAAATGGCCGACTCACTCCTCACTCTGAGCTGTTCGCCCGCGAACTGGAACTCACGTCGTCTTTGCACTCTCTCCAGTCCTTCTTATCGTAGTAGCAGTCGGTCAGCTTGAGGTTCTCGTCTGCAGCGAGTTAGCTCGACGGGACCGTTGTGGAACTGAGACCGTTGAGACGATGACTTTCCTGCGCAGCCGGTGCTAAAGATTCGCTTGTCCCTGCAGAATTGAGAATTGCCGCAGTCAGTGAGCGAATTGTCTTGTTGGGCTGAAGACTCTGCACATCGCGTGGAATAAGCAGCATTGAAACTCACCACTCGTCGGGCTCGTCATCCTGTTGCGGCCCCTGCTGTCCCTTTTGCTGCTGCTGTTGCTGCTCAGCCATCTGGTTCTGCTGTGCTTGCCTCGCCTCAGCTTGTTTGTTGGACATTGTCGATATTGTCACGCCCATTGAGATTGCGACTTCTAGTGGAGCGATTAGTCGTTGGTTGCTGTCGTTGCGGGCGGAGTGTGTTTGGGACAGCGCTGGGACTTTGGCTGCTCTCACAGCGCGCACTTTGCTTAGCGGGTCCCCGCAAGCCTGTCCGGACCGGCGTGACCTCACTGCCTCACCATCAGCCAGACCCCTGCAGATACTTTGCGATGGCATCGCGAAAGCTCAACGTACTGGTCTACACGGGTACGTTATCCTTTATCACTTCCATCTTAAATACGTCATCTCTAACACAACATGCAGGGACGGGGTCCACCCTCGAGTCGGTGCGCCACTGCCTGTACTCGCTGCGCCGTCTGTTGTCGCCCAACTACGCCGTCATCCCCATCACCGAGTCGGCCCTCCTGAAAGAGCCGTGGTCACCGACCTGTGCGCTTCTGGTCTTTCCGGGCGGTGCCGACCTCGGCTACTGTAGGGTTCTGAACGGCGCCGGTAATCGCAACATCGCGCAGTATGTGCGTCGCGGAGGCGCTTATCTAGGCTTCTGCGCCGGGGGGTATTACGGCAGCCAGCGCTGCGAGTTTGAGATAGGCAACCGCGAATTGGAGGTTGTCGGAACCAGGGAACTGGCATTCTTTCCCGGAACTTGTCGCGGAGGGGCTTTCAAAGGGTTCGCTTACCACGACGAGAACGGTGCAAAAGCAGCAAAGATCACCGTGAAAAAGGGGGCCTTTCCCGCCGCTGCAACGCTTCCAGATGTCTTCAGCTGCTACTATAATGGTGGCGGGGTCTACGTCGATGCAGAACAGAAGGACTCCAGGTTCGTTGAAGTGCTTGCTGAGTACGCCGACGACATTGCAGTCGAATCAGGGGAAATCAAGGCTGCCGTGGTCTACTGCAAGCTCGGAAACGGCTCTGCCATTCTCACCGGGCCACACCCTGAGTAAGTCTTACCCCGTTGGATCCATATTGTGGCAGCCTAACAACGATGCAGGTTTGCGGCCGTTAATTTGGGTAAGCATAAGGGCGTCCCAGGCTACGACGCTCTCGTCGACGAACTCGCCGCAGATGATGATGGGAGAACAAACTTTCTCAAGGGATGTCTTGCGAAGCTTGGCCTGGAGGTGAGCGAGGATGACTCTTCCATTCCTAGTCTATCCAAGCTCCATCTCTCATCAGCCAATCACGTTGAGGTCGGAGAGTTGTTGTTCTCTTTCGGAGACATCATCACCCGGGAAGACGAAGAGGAATACGTCAAGGGACAGAATGACCTCTTTCACCTTGAGAAGCCGGATTCACGGTGGTCCATGGCCACCTTGAATCAGGCCCTGGCAAGTGAGTACGGATCTCCCAAGAAAACTACAGGCCGCGGCACGCCAGACCCTACAGCCGACTACGCCCAAATCCCAAAGCGCATCGTATCGCATGAGACCGCATGGCCAGAGCCTAAGGAGACGCCCTGCTTCAATCATGCTGTCTATTACTCGAGCCTCCAAGAGTTTAGGTGGAAGGAAAGCGATGCCCGGGAATGGGGCGACTTGCTCATGTACGGCGAGGTTGTCACCAGCACCAACACCCTGCTAGAAAAGTAAGTCCGCGACCCCTAGTCGTCACCGCCGAAGGACCTAACCCCTGTCCCAGGAACCACAACCTCCTCTCCAAGCTTCCCACCGGCTTCACCCTCGCCGCCACGACCCAAGTCGCCGGACGCGGTCGCGGCTCCAACGTCTGGGTCGCCCCGGCCGGCAGCCTGATCATGTCGACCGTGATCAACCACGCGGCGCACCACGCCGCGACCCGCCCCATCGTCTTCATCCAGTACCTCGCGGCCATCGCCATCGTCGAAGCCATCCAGTCGTACGACGCCGGCTACGCCCGCCTCCCCGTCAAGCTCAAGTGGCCCAACGACATCTACGCGCAGGACCCGACAACCAGGCCCGACAACGGCGCGCCGCCCACCTACGTCAAGATCGGCGGCATCCTAGCCAACTGCGCCTACTCTGCCGGGAACTACCAGGTGGTGCTCGGCATCGGGATCAACACCAACAACGGCCGGCCGACGACGAGCCTGGACGCGCTGCTCGCGCTGCTCCAAGACGGCCGCGACGACCCGCTGCCGGTCTTCCGGATCGAGAGGCTGCTGGCGCGCATCCTCACGCGGCTAGAGGCGCTGTATGCCGAGTTCCTGCGGACGGGTTTCTCCCGCGCGCTCGAGGAGCGGTACTACCGGCACTGGCTGCACTCGGGGCAGGTGGTCACGCTGGAGGCCGAGGGCGGGGTCCGCGCGCGCGTGGTCGGGATTACCCGGGACTGGGGCATGTTGAGGGCCGAGGAGATACGGGAGGACGGGTCCCGCACGGGCAGGGTGTGGGCGCTGCAGAGCGATGAGAATAGCTTTGACTTTTGGAAGGGGTTGGTGAGGAGGAAGGTGTGAGAGCCTTGCCCTTCCTGGGCTGGAATCTGGCCTTTGTTCGGGAACAATGAGTTCCAGGCGATTGAGTGACATGAGAAGACACCCTTGGTTTGACGGCTTACGTGTCTTGGAACAATCCCTTTGTATGGGATTTGCAGCGCTTGGTCACGGGAAAGGACAGTCGGGTGGGGAGCGGGTTGAAGCAGCTGGCACTAGAACGGTATGGTAATATTACTAAAGAATGTCATTTTCTATTTTCCTTTCAAAGTTTTCTTTTTCCTTTTCTGCCTGTTTTGGAGGGAAAGGGGTTACTTACCTTGCCTTCTTTGCCTTGCCGATAGGTTTCTTTCTCTTCCTACACCATGTTGGCCATTACTTCCATCCAAATAGCACGTATCTGGGTCGATTGAGCCTAGCAGCTCTCGATACCATTTTCTTTCTTCCCTCTCCAAGCCGATCGGCGTCTGCTCCTCACTCCTCCTTGTCGGGTAGGGTCTGCAACAGCTGCAACTCTTCTAAATCCGCAAACTGGCACAAGCTAAGGAGCCGAGCTCTCAAAGGACCCCGAATCTGGAGGAAATCGGCACCCCTGGAAGCCAAGTACAGTACAATGTCAAGAAGTGGGCGACAAGCCTTGGATTGAGTGCTCAAGGCCATAAGCAATGCATGCTGGACTTGAGCGTTGCTGCTGCTAGCAACATTGTCTAAAAGTTCCCGAAACAGGAGTCGAAAAAGGCTTGGAGCATCGAAAAGGTCAGTGGCGTTGTCAACGACATACCACAGTAGGCCGCGCATCCTATCAGCACCCGGGCCATCTTTCAGATCAGTCGGCCTAGCCCTGCTGACAAACTCGCACAACTGGATGATCCGAGATCTCAGAGGCCCATGGAGCAGGACTTGGAGCTCGGCGCCCCTGGTAACCAGGTACAGTACAATCTCGAGGAATGGGCGGCAAAGCCAGTCGTGGCCGCTTTCAGGTAGGTCTATGGCTATTTCCAAAGCATCCCGGACTTGACGACTACCGTATGCAGGTATGTCTATACCCTCCTCAAACATGGCCCGGATGACAACGGGAGCATCCCGATGACCATTAGCGGCTTGGAGTACGGCAGAATGAAATGGGGACCATTCTGATGAAGGACAACTTTTCCAACCAGGAGGCCGGTTAGTAAGAAGCCATGGGGCGGTCTGCACATTTGTCCAGGGCGCCCAAGCAGCGCCTCTGCGGACCAGGTGGAGAATCATCTGGGCGGGGAATATCCTCACTTTGGGGTTGGCTTCATCGGAGTAAAGGTGAGTGATCATCAGCTCCAGCACGGTGCGGCCGTGATTTTCCGTTATCCCAGGCGCAGCATCTGGGTGAATCAAACACACTTCGTTCAGATCGAACCCTTTTTCCAGGAGGTAATCAACCACGGGAAGCGCTTCCAGACGGTTCGTCCACGCGCTTTGTTCCATGTAAAACTTGAACAGGAGGTTCCAAGTTGTAAGCCCTGATTTGACTCGAAGCCTAGCACCAGCCTCGTAGAGCGCTCGCATCATATCCACCCGGCCCAAGTAGGCGGCCATTTCAATGGCTGTGTAGTGCGAGATGTCAATGCGGAGCTTTTCGTATTCCTCATGGAACGTGTCAAAAAACACGTCGTCTTCCACGAAATCGGACAGCGTCAACGACCCCTTGCTCTCAAGCGGAGAAGGCTGCTCCACGGACAGGTTCACAGGCTTGCGAGCCATGTTCAGGACGTGGGAGTGCCAAGGCTCGGCCAAGTTCTTGATTCCCTCGAGGAGAGCCTCGAGAATCTCAATCCGGCCGGATGCCACGGCAAGCATGAGGGGTGTAGCGTCTCCCATGTCGATGTTTGTCCAGCGGCCCCGGACCTGGTGGTTATCCCAGTTGATAAGCTTGCGGTTCTGCAGGAGATGGTCGACCCCAAGGAACGGGTCGTGTCCCATCAGCAGCGACATGGCGCCTACACTGGTGTAGTACCCGGCGACGCGCTGGACGAATGCAGGTCTGTTTGCGCCGATAGCCCAGTACAGCGCGGGTATGCTGTTGTCGTTGCGTCTGGTGACAGTGGTGGGGACGTCGGGGCGTAGCATGCGCTCCTGGAGGGTGACCATGAAGGGACCCCCTGCGGAAAACCCTCTGGGAGCTTCCACATCGACAACCACATCCGAGTTATCCGGTTTGCGGATGGCCACCGCACCCGAGTTGCTCATGGCCACCACATCCGTGCGGCCAATGGCCAACACAATGTCTCGCGGCCCATGGGCGACACTGTCGCTGCAGTAGGCCATGGAGAAGTTGAGAATGTCTTTGCAGGTGAGGAGTTCATCGATGATGGTCTCCCACACCTCGAGCGGAACGCGGAAGATGGCTGGGCGCGACATGGCGATAGTGATAAAGTGAGCCGTGTTCGGGTGAATATCGATTAACACAGTGGTTTTTGATGATTTGTCAGACAAATGTGCCGGTGACGGTTTTCGGTCTCGGTATTTACGTAGAGGCGGCCACCTTTCTTTTATATGTATTGTGTCTACGTGAGCGATAAGTACCTTTGGAGAACAAGAGAATCGGGGCCTGGATTGGTGCCAGGGGGTATTCCAGACCATTTCGGATATCCAAGCTCAGTGGGGTTGTTCTTGGAAGAACAAATATAGCCAGACCAGCACAAAGAAACGCACCGTCTAAGAGAAGGTGGAGGCGGACGAGCGAGGACCAAATGGTTGCCTTGTCATATCATCGACCTCGGCACCGAGGTTCGGGAGTCGGATGGGATTTGGGATTTGGGACAGGGCGGTGTGATATTCAGACCAATCTCAATATTCATGATCAGAGGTGCTGTTTATGGGAGAACAAGCATGATATTGGCAGAAAGTGTTGACTGTCGACAGGCTTTTCCCCGGCGACTACCGTCACCTACGGCAACTTAGGAATCTGGTAGGTAAGGAAATCCCGGGGCGGTATCACTGCCACTAGTGTTTTCTTCGCAGGTGCCTACCATTCACTAGCATGAAAATCATCTGATCTCCGCTGCCAACTTTGAGGCGGGTCTGATTTTGCCTGCACCCTTTACCTCTACTCTTCATCCCTTACTCTTGACCTTTGGCTTTACACCTCCCACTCTTCACCTCCCACTCTTCACCTTCCACTCTGCACCTTCGAGAGTTTCCGCCTTCTACTCTTGACCTTTCGCTCTTCGCCCTTTACTCTTCGCCCTTTACTCTTCGCCCTTTACTTTTCGCCCCCCCCGCTGTTCTTTCTCCCACAACCACGATTTTGTTAGCTTCGGCAACGAGGCTCTAGTTAGCCTCCCCCCGTTATTACCGGGGCAGGTGTCCGGCTCGGCAGCCATCAGACGGGCGCTATGGTGGCCGCCGGTTTTGCCTTTGTGGCCGCTGTGCTTAATTTTGGAGTCGTGTAAAACCTGACGAGCAATTGGTGTGGGGCAACAAGTTGGATGATCGGAGGATTGGACCATTGGACGACAGATGGATGGCGATCTGGCGTGTGTGTGTCTTGGTGCTTTTCTGCCTTTGCTATTGGTCTTCAGCCTCTCCCTAGAGCATAATAGTAATCGAATCGTGCTGCGTCCCCACCCTCTTTCACCTCACTGAGACTCTATGCAGAGTCGTTGTCGTTCAAATTTGAGACAAACGGGCGGCGGCCTTGGTTAGCACTAATGTTACGGACCTTTTTCTCTCACAAAACGACGAATTCCTTAGGGACCGTGCACGCTCCTCCAGCACAAAGGAAAAGTTCAGAGGCGTGGTCTGGGTGGAGCGGTAGAGCTGCAGCTCAAGGGTAAAAGTGTTTCCAACAGGGAACGCTTCGTCAATCTTGGTAGCGTGAATGTAATATGTGTATTAGGCCGGGTTCGGTGGTCCTCCTGCCCGTCCCCCGGGAGCCGGAATGATGGTGGTGCGACGCAGGTAGAGCTGACACTATCAGCTGTAGGGCTGGCTGTCAATGTTATTTGTTAACTATATTTTCAATAACTACAATAAAAGCTTAGTAAGCACGCCAAGCCTGTTAGTATGTATATATACCTGTATTTCGTACCTTCTTTAGGAAGGTGAGCACTAACGAAGCAAAAAGAGAGAGATTTTGAGAAACATGGAACAAGATTGCCAGGCTAGGCGAATCCGATTCCGTCCGCACCTCCAGCCATAAACACGGCAGCAGCGGTCTGAGCTAAATCCTTTTCCCCAGCCTTTTCCTCTCCAGCCTTCCCCCGACCCTCTTCCGCGCTGTATTCGGCCTCGGCCGCCTCCATGCTCGCAATGGCCTTGGCGACGTGCTGTTTGGTCTCGGCGTCGACGCCGTCGAGGGCTGCGAGTTCGGCGAGACGGCGCTTCCACCACTTCCAGCGCTCTATGCTCCACGGGTTGGACACAGTCTCGCGGCACAGGTTGCCTATCAGCGACGCCCGGCCCACAACGCCCTCTTTGTCGCTGACGGCCCGGCATTTCATCAAGTAATTCAGCACCGTGCCAGCCGTGTGGATAAGCCACTCGCAAGCCGTCCAAAAATCGCACTCGGCCTCAGTCGGGCTGGCGGCCGCCGGTTCTTCAAGAGGCTTGATTGCCCGCATGGCGTAGTAGGGGATGGCGATGTTTTCGGGCATCTGCGCGAACCAGGAAACCCAATTCTTCCATCTCGCAACCTGCCTGCGTGCCTCGGGGCCTTCCTGCTCGTCTTCTCTCATGTCACGGAACGGCACTGGTTACCGGGTCCGCATCTCGGTCAGAAAAAAAAAGAAAAAAGGAAGGAAACGACACTGGGAGATGAGCGAGGTGCGCACATACTCATGCCGTCATAAAAGTCCCAGAAGCCGTAACACAGGTCGGTGAGGTCGCCCCATTTGATGTGCGCCTGGTCGGGCGACGGGAAGATGGGCTCGTCGCCTCGCGCATGGAGCATGCGCACCGCGCCGACCAAGGCTGCGTGCCACGGGTGGTGCGGCGGGATGCAGCCGGCCATCATGTCCATGTTCTGCCAGCAAATCTGGACAAAGTCATACCTGTCATCATCTTCTTCGGCCGACCCATGCTCCCGGGCCCCGTCTCTGATGAAGTTGGCTATGGCCGTTGCGGCCACAGTGACAGTGCTGCTGCTGTCGTTACCGTCTCCGCCCGCCGTGAGCAGGTTCCGAAGAGAGACGAAAACTTCCGGGTATTGGTCTTCCCATTGGGTCTCCCGTCTCCGCTCTGCAGCTCTCTCCTCTGCGGGGCCAAAGTCGACTGCGTCCATTGTTACTCGGTGCGATGCCAGGTGCGTGCCAGTCGTGGTGAGGGCCGTGATAATGATGGCTGGAAGCGCAGATTGAGGGAGGACCAGAAATGAGGAGAGGCAAGAGCTAGCGTTTTGAAAGAACTCTATGGCGGCCTTCTGCTTCTTTGTCACGGGGAGAGTGAGATGCCAGACGCGGAAGCAGACAAAGGATGCGCGCGCGACCTATTTTCGGGATCTCCACTGTCGCTTGCCCCTTTAGGCAAACCTATGAGATATCACACAGCTACGGCCGGGTTTAGCAGCTTTGAGACTGCAGCCTGGCGCGCCGGGTGTTCTAGGCTGACAAGAGGCAGGCCGTCGGCATCATGAAGCCCGCCGTTCATTGCCCGGTCCGCCTCCTGCCAATCCCCGTATACCCACCACCGAAACAGGCACTGACCCCGAGGTCTTCTCAAACGTGGATGGGAAGCCTTCCGGCCCTTGCCCTCGCTGAGTTGGCCCTCGCGATGGGCCGCCCCCTGATGACGGCGCCATCCGGGACAAATGCGATGGTGAATCGGAACGAATTAGTGTTGAAGATATAAGCTGGACATGACCATGTCCGGGAGAAGAGATCCAAGGTAAAAATACAGCTCTGATTTCACTACCACCACCCTACTTTGCTCATTGTTCCTACCGAACGCCACAGGCGGTCCGCATTGCCGCTTTCCTACCTCCTCGATGGATTCCACCAACCCCGTCGATGCGTCCGGCCCAGCCTCGTTACCTCCGGGGGGGGCGTCCAGCACGGGGATAACCCAAGACTCCCGGCGCAAACCGACCAGCTCGTCCTTCGTATGCATAACCACGGACCTACTTCCTGTCATCAACGGATGCTAACCCCGTCGCTCAGTACGACTTTCACGGGACCAGATACAATAAGAAGATTCCGGGCGCCCAAACCTGGATCTACGCCAGGGAGGCAAGACAGCAGCAAGCAACTGTGCACCCTGATTTGGTCCTGACGGGGCGGGGCAAATATCCCTCGGCCTTCAAGAACCACGACAACGAGCTCGACCTGTCGACGCCTGGGTCGGCGGGACCTGAAGGTAAGACCGAGTGGGTTCACCAACCGCTTATACCTGGCCGAGTCGAAGCTTGGCTTGACATAATTCCTGCAGGCGCCGTGAGGAGCTTCTACACGTGCGGAAACCCAGGGCAATTCGACGTTGGCTATCACGATCCGTTAAAGAGCCCCACGCGGAACGGATCAGCAAAGTTCTCCTTGGCCACTTACCACGCCGCTGCCCGGACCGCATCCGACAAGCAGCAGCAGCAGAATCAGTAGTGGCTGTGACAAGGGCTCTGGGCGGTGACTGTCGCTCTTTATTTGTCCGTTTTTCCGGCGGCGGCTAGTCCGCTGCCTTTGTCGCTCTCTCTCTTGCTTGTATTCCTTTGTTCAGCAGCCCTCCATTTTCTCCTTCTTCTTCCATAGAGCAATACAGACCTTTTGCCATCCTATATGTGTGTTATGTCTGTTGCTCTTAACATGGATCATCTGTTGGATACAGAGCATAGCGCGCCAAGGCACCAGTCAGGGCACTTAAAGACTCTGTGCAGGAGCTGCAACTTGATCAATTCAACACACACTTGCAACCCTCTAAATTATGCCCTTTTCTTGGTTGATACATATGATATTTGACACACAAAGGTATCTCACGAACATACCTCTCTCGTCGCCAGTATCAACTAGTGATGGATGTAAGCATTTCCGAGCGGAAGAGGGATAAATCATACATTCCGAAATATTTCTCATTTCTCCCTCTGGTCGCCAGGATGGCCGCGACCTTTGTCTTCACCATTCCTCGTCGACGATGGCGTTGAAGCGTCCCGATAGCGATGAGCGCAACGCCATCATCGGAATGCTGTGTCATGTCTCGCCATCCACACCGGCTATTTCTCGTTCGACGGCTTCCTCAATTTTCACATCGCAACTTGCTCCATCAAGTCCAACGACGGTGTTCTCACCGGTATCTCCTCGGTTCAATTGCCATCTTGTGTAGTGCCGTCTTGACGACAGCAGCAAAATTCGAATGCCTAGGGATAGTCTTCCCGACTATCTTTCGTGTCCATCTTCCCATCACCATCCTTCCACTCTTTCCACAGGGGATGGCCGTCGATGGGCTCGAGCTAGTCCTTCGGGTGCTGCGTATTGATGTTCATTGAACCAGAGGAAAACCCACTGGGGTGATGAAGGCAGGCTCTCTCCCCATTCTTGGACTGCGAGACGGCCCGCGGTATTTCTCGCAGAAATGGATATCTTCTACCAAGGCGTTTCGAGCCATCGGCAACCTCGTCGGTCTCATCGTCGGCTTTGCGCTTGGCGGGGAGTTTGACTGGCCATCCAACCACTCGTGTTTATGCAACCCAACGCCCGTCGAGCGGCCCCCCTCTGGCACACACAACCCTACAAGGCCAACCGAAACAAACGCACAGCAACAATCTTACTAACTTTTTATCAAGCTTCTTAGCTAGCCCCTTGGTCTTAATGTTCCTTGTGTTAAGTATCATTACTTGACCTTAACAAAGACAAAAGATTTAGTTTCCCTTTTGTCAATAACTATACCTCTTTATTTTAGCTATAGTTTCCTAAAAAGTTTTTCTAGCTTTCTTATGAATAATTGTCATTTATTTATCTTATACCAAAGGATCTAAAGGCTACAGATATGTTGGATCCAAGTTCCAACTAGCTGGGTCTCTTCTACCTAGATTGGTGACGAACAAGGAGATGTTGATTCATTTCGGTTTCGGTGGGGGTGTGCAGTGTCGGCGTCGGTGTGTTGTTGTGGTCAAGTCTAGTGAGATAAGTTGTAAGTGAAATAACAAATGTGCCTTATGCATTGGCTACGACATAGGAGAGGAAATTAAGGGGGAATAAATATGCTGCTCCCTTGCTACAATCTATTGTCCCCTTATGTTCCCTGCATTGTCTTCTCTACGTTTTTATCCGACTTCCTTGGTTCCCGTGTTTCCGTCCTTTCGGCCCCTTCCTCTATATATCCCCTGCAGCTTTGTTTCTAGCCTCTTTGCCTAGTTCGGCCTTATTTCTTCCTTTTTTAGCTTAGCGCGTACTACAGAGAGCACAGCCTCTATTGATACTGCCAGTGTGTTGACATACATATCTTCCGGCATAGAAAGCGGTAAGGGAGTAGCCTCCAAAATAACAAGGTTCTTGTAGGTAAAGGGGGGATATAAGGCGTTGCAGTTCAATATTACGCTAGCCCTGGTCGGTCGGCGGACCTACTCTGTTGAACTCAAAACAAGAGAACGGCTGACAGGGATGTAACGAGGAAGGGTGCTGCTGCCGCTAGGAAGCCTATGCTGCCGAGCCCAAGGTCCCTGGAGAAGGTCTGAGGGATGGACACGCCTAAAAGGTCTTTGATCGTTAACTTCCTCGTCGCTACCTAGCCACTTTTGCGCATAAGGTTCCAGACATCAGATTCGAAAGTTTATTTTTGATGGAGCAAAAAAAAACCAATTTTGTCATCCACAGAGGTTGACGCTAGGAATCGACCAGAACGAAGTGAAATCTCTCTCATCTCTGATCGCCAAGGAAACCGATTCCAAGGCGATTTACTCAGCGGGCTGGGGCAAACGAGTTAAGTTGGGTGGTTGCCGACAGACACCCATTGCGGCCAAGAGCACTCCCCTCAGAGTTTTCCCGTATCATGTCGAGGTTCCGGCATTGATGAAACGCTTCTTTGAGTGGCGAGACACCAAGAAATATCTACATCCGCTCATTCTCGCATGCCAAGCCACCGCATACCGTCTGTTTGCTCATCCGTTCCCATGCGTCGTGCTGCCTTGTGGGTGAGTTTCTTCTTGGACCACTGTGGGCTCCGTATGTGCCGGCTTATGGTCTGAATACTGGTGTAGATATTGCACTCCAGCGTCAATAACCACTGTATCTCGTCAAGGTACGGGTCCGGCTTATCCTTAAGCAAGTCAAACACCTTCTGTATGGCCGCTAGCTAGTAATTATAGAGTAGTTGGGAATAGCCTCACACACCTCCATGGCCCATGGCGCCAGTACCACACTATTCTGCGGGGTCCTTGCCTCTGCAAAAGGAGAGCCGGTGAGCTTGTATCTGGCCCTGTATCGGCGAGCTTGGTGGATTCCGATGCCGACTTCTTCGGCGATGGCCTTTGCGGGCATGTCATCCACCACCATGAGGTAGATCACGGCCTTCTGGTGCTTGTTGGCGTACCGAACCGTCGCCGCAGACAGCTTGCGGTTGATTCAATACATAGATATTCTTGGATATGGCTCAAATGGCTGCGAAAGTCGGCAATTGGAGCATACAATTGTATTGTGGTGGTGTTTTGGTGTCCAGAAAAAATGGTCGCGCGCGCGCAGTAGCGCCAAATCACGTGAAGGAGCTTATTCGAGAACAACTGTATGTTCATTGAAATAGACATCCGAAAAAAAAAACGAAAAGGAAAGAGCACGAGACAAACCTACCGCGATCATGGCGAGCATGCCACTTCCCGCTGCGCCCGCCACCGCGCCCAACTCGAAGTTTCCGCTCCCCCTCGCGCTGGTGTCGATGATCGCCGATAGTCTGCCCACCTGCCGCGACATCCTCAACCTGGCTATCGCCTACAGCGGCATGCCAGTCCATCGCGCATCCTCCGACGCGCTCTTGTACTTCTTCCAGACCAACATGTACCGTAAGGACGCGAGAACCCACTACCGCCAAAAAGGCTGCCCAGCCCTCTACTGGGCCATCCGCAGACGGAACACAGCGCTTGCCAGACGCGTTGCCAAGATTTACGTCCTCGCACTTCCTCTCTCCCTCCCGCTCATTATGGGATTCAACCCGCGCCCGATCCTCGACATCCATGAGGAGTACAATGCCGACTTGGGTTCTAGATTGAATATCCTAAGAGCCATATGGAGTCTTCGAGCCACAGGCCCGGGCTTGACGAGTTTCAGAGAATTTGACCTCCGATGGGAGACGTTCGCCAATTCCGATTCCCAGGTCGACATGGAGATAGCCTCGCCCATCATATTGGCTGTTCATACTGGCCAAGTCGACATGCTTCGCGCCCTGCTGGAGGAGTTCGAGGCCATGAAACAGCCTTGGTTCTGGCGTCTTCTCAATCTGGCCCGAAAACTCCCTACCAAACGGCCCCCTAACAGCCTCGGACCTCTGGTGCTCAGGCCACTGGCATACAATGAGCCATGGCAGTGCGAGATCTCGCTATACCTCAACGTCAACGAAAGATGTCGGGTGAGTAACCTCGGTACCGATTTTCGGAAACATGCATCCATGCGGCTACTGCCTTGGACAGCCATTGAGATGGCGGCTTTGCTGGGCCGGGCCGACATGATGCGTCTGCTCGCCCAGGCTGGCGCCAGCGTCGATATCGGTTCGAGCATGCCGTACCCCAACACTCTACTGAGACTTTGTGGGGAGAGATGGGGCGGTGAAGGCAGTGTCGCCGTGCTCGATTATCTGCTCGAGCTGGGATTGGACATCAACGGAGTCAATCCGAAGTATCCTGTTACGGCTCTTCAGGCTGCTGTTCGGTCGGCCGAGGACCAAGACGGCAATGTCTTGCTGGTCCACGCCATGATTCGCGCTGGCGCACACTGGGCTCCATGGACGCAGAGCAGAACTGCACCCTGGGTTCTCGCAAATAGGATCAATTTTCCCCAAGCCAACCATCTTCAACAACTCGGCGGCACCTCAAATATTTTGTCATTCACGGGCGAGTCCCCACTGGAAACTATTTTACGCAGCGTCAAGTACTATCATGGAAACTTGTGGAATTCCGAACCCACCCGAACGATGGGCGCTATCAAGGCCATGTTTGAGGAAGGCGCAGAGAGACCTGTGACAACAGTGAGTCTTCAGCAGGCTTTCCATTGGGTCGTGGGAAAGATACGGGGCCCGTCCCGGCGTTGGTCCCTTGTCGACTGCTCGCCCACTAAATGTTTAGACATTGTGCTGTATCTGGCGTCCAAGGGGGGCGACATGGAATTCTCACACTTCTCTCGGGATGATCAGAGATTCCTTCGCACACTTTGCGGTCATGCCCATGATGTCGGGCGCACCACAGAGCTTCCTGCTAGTCTCTGCGACTTTTCCCTTTGCCGTCATCAATCTCACAAGTCCTAGAAGTGACGAAATTGCCCGAAAGCAATATCATTGCTCGGGGCCGGCGACACACCAGGCCTCCAACCAGCCTCAACAACAAAGCCCAAAGGTGAGTGATTCTTTTTTTCTACTACTGCCGTGATTCTTGAATTCTTTGAGAACGAAAGCAAGACTAATTAGTGTACCATCCTAGAATGTGACTATTGGCAGCACCAAAACACCCCGGAAAGAAACATCTGCCCACCAGCAAAAGCGGCAGGAGGAGTGGCACACACGAACTTGGGAAGCCCCCAGCTGCAAGTGTGGCCAAGCTGCTGCTCGGGCGGGATGGGAACGTCATGGTTTTCTGGTACGCAGGGACTGAGCGTGCTGCAGGTGGCAGGCGCGGGGTACAGGAGGGTGGTGAAGTTGGTGGTGAAAGGCTTGGGTGGGTTAGATTTGGAGGTTAGGTAACGTCTGCCGTCTCGTGGCGGTGAATGACTTTAGGGGATCTGAGGAGTTCGGGGAGGATATCTGGATTTCTTTTCATTCCTTGGAAACATGCGGCCAGGAATTTGATGTGTTTTCTGTGTATAGTTAGTTAGTTGTCTTACTAGAGCACTTTTGAGGAATTGTCCGTCTCTCCTAAATATAGTGAAAGGGTTAGGGTTTGGTAAAGATTCCTTGCACCACAATGTCGCTGGTGCAACGTACCCCGCGATGTGGCTGGCGATCTTGCGCTAGACTTTTCTCCGAGAAGCTTGTCTGCACCGTAGCTATCGAGATGGACAGCTCCCCAACGGCAGCTTGCTCTCCCTTGGAAACTCGCTAATACCGCTAGCGGCCAATGCGACGAGCACTTGGGCACTTCGAGGGTCGAGCGAGTGGTGCGAGGTGACATTGACCGACATTGACCTCCACACCGTCGTGTCCCGCACCTCCAGCATCGACGTCGACGGCTGCGCGTCAACGGTCAAGGCGCCGGCGCCTGCATGTCCTGAAGCGAAGGCCTCTTCTGGGAAACTGCATTCGCAGCACGGCACGACGGAAACATGCCGACACGGACACACACCGGGACCCTGAGAATTGTCTGACCTCGTGCTGGTTTCTCAATCGCTCGACTTCTCCGTCTCTCGACTGCAGCGTCTGGCTTCCGTCACTCCGGTCAGCAACTCCAGCCATGGGGCAATCGGGCCGCCAGCAACGCCCAATATTGCCCACGTATTGCCGCGCCGCACCACAATCACCAGCTGACTGACTGGCAGCGAGCACCAGGGCGCAAACCAAGGCAGAGAAGAGGCAGACGAGAGGGTGACCAGCCGGCATTAACCTGTATATTTGGGCCCAACTCCCTCATCGGCTCACCCCGCAGAGTGCTCCCCCGTCCCCCACCGGCAAATCTGGCTCAATTGCTACACCACCCTGGACCACCCCGGACCACCCCTGCCCACCCTCCACTACCGACGCCCAGGCCAATCAACGCTCCGTTCCCCGTCCTTGCGGCGTTGCGCCATGGGGCATCTCGTCCCGCGTCGACGGCTGCACTGCTGCAAGCACGCCAGTCTCCCTTGCGCTAGACCTGGTTCGACCATGTCGAGAGTCAACGAGCACTCTACAGTTGATGAGGGTCTGTCGGCATGCAGCTGGGAGCTTTCCCTGCCGTGCGGAGGCCTGTCCGGGAGCGGGAGCCAGCACGGCGGATGAGGTCAAATAGATGGTGCTGCCGTGTTTACCTGTCCAGACGTCTGTTTCTTCTCTCCTTCCTGGATTGCGAAAACGAAAACCAGGACTCCATTCGACATTCCAAGGCCAAGTCAACAAGCGATAATTGAACAGGAAAAGGGGGAGGCTGAGCAGTCAAGACAACCTTCAATCCATGTTCAGAGAGCACGTAGCAGACCTGGAGCTGCCAGGTCGGAGACAATCCTGACCCCCCTTGCTAGAGCGGGCGTCAAAATGGCTTCGATAATAACAGAACCGGCGCACACAAAGTTCAACCTCTCATATCCCCCCTCGCCGTTCAATGGCACACCAGCCGCCCTAATGGGCGACACCCTTGGCACTGAGGTGAGTTCCTCCTTAGTCTATCTCCATCATATGTACAACCACTAATTCGGCGTGTAGGCCACCAGTGACTCCGTCATCCCGGGCATTCTCTTCGGAATCCTCGTCCCTCACATCGTCTGCACACTCGTTACCCTCGCGCGGACTTGGTCGCGCCTCTTCCTGCTCCGCAAATGGTTCCTCGACGACACGCTCATTCTCGTCGCCTGGGCCTTCTCGACAACAGTCTGCATCGTCTACAGCATCGCCGCGCAATCCCCACGCCTCCTGACACCCACTCCTGATTCCACCACCACTACCACCACCACCACTACCACCACCACCACTACCTTTTCCCTCGGCATCTACGATCAGACGCTCCTTCATCCCTACATCCTGCGCACTTATCTAGGTCTGATCTTCTACCAACTCTGCCTCTGCCTCACCAAACTCTCCATCCTCACCTTTTACCTACGGATCTTCTCCTCCCGCCCTCTCTCATTCCGCCTCGCCTGGGCGACCATCATCACCATCCTGCTCTACGGCGTCCCGCTCCTCTTCGTCTCCGTATTCCAATGCCACCCGTCGGCCGGCCTCTTCTTCGGCCGTCCTGTCAAGTGCTTCACTTTCGCCCCGCTGCTCATCGCCTCCGCCAGCCTGCACACAGCCACCGACGCCTGGCTGATCATACTCATCGTACCATGCATCGTGCGGCTAGACCTCCCCCCGCGGCAGAAGGCCGCGCTGGCGGTAGTGTTAAGCTTGAGTATCTTTGTCATCGCGGCGAGTTTGACGCGGCTGCAGCTGTCGCTGCGGGCAGGGCGCGGGGAGGGGGGTGGGGATGGGGATGGGACGCAGGTCGCGAATACCCTGGCGTTTTATGTCATGACGGTGTTGGAGCTGGATCTGGCCCTCATATGCGCGAGCGCGCCGACCATGAGGCCTGTGATGGCGAGGCTGTGGCCCAAATTAGGCATGGGGGAACCATCGCTTCCCAGGAGGAGGAACAGGGCCGCGTTGTCGGAAGAGGGGAATGGGAGTGTCGATTTGACCAGTGTGGTTAGCTATCATGGGTATCCATGGACGGAGCCGAGTACGCCCGCGGGGCCGGGCGCGAGGAGTAAAAACCCAAGTGTTAACGATTTGTCGTCGGGGCATGGGACGAACTCATCTCTACCGCCGGTGCCGCCGCTGGCGATGCTAGCACACCGGACGCCCACAACCCTAAGCTTGAGAAGCTTTATGAGTAATATGGCGCCGAGGAGTCGCGGGCAGACGCTCGCGGGGGGTGGGAGGGCCGATGACAGGGCAGTGTTGCTACGGGATGGAGGACAGGAGGACGTGGATGACATGGCGCACAAGAGGAGGAGTTCTGTGGGGTTTGAGGGGTACTACGATCAATATCTGCCAGGCTCTAGCGAAGAGAAGAGGAGGAGTCGGACGATGAACCTGAGCCGGCGAAGCAGTGCCCGATACAGCGCACGGTTCAGCGGGAGGTGGGCTGAGAGCCAGGAGAGCTTTGTTCTGGGCCAGAACGACCCCAATAGCCCAAGCAGGATGAGCCCCATCTCTGATTCGGGGCTGAGTGGGGCGACACATGCAGCACTGTCGTTGACGCCAGTTACCTCAAGAAAGGGGCAGACTGACAGCGAAGAGGCAAAGTTGCAAACTAAACAATAAAGACTTGGCGTACGCAACGAGTAGGAAAATGAATGGTAGAGGGTTTCAGGTGCGCGGCTGGTGGTCAGGAGCCCCGGTTATGGGCGGAAAGGGAAGGACGGTCCCTCTGCGGGCCAAACTGGCGTCATTTTGTCGGGATCTTGGTTGGAGGCCAGGAGGCGTTTTTGATGTCGTTGCACGCCCTTTGGGTTTCTTCGATCCATTATCATCACATGGGGAGTATAGATACCACGTCGGATTACTGCTGGGACATCAGAGCACATGGCGAGAATTACACATCGCAAGGGGGTTGGTAGCGGGTAGAAGGGGTTTACAAAGGAGTCAATCTCGACTGCTTGGGTATTCCTTGGCTTTTTCTAGAAAGCTACAGGTGCTAGCAAAAAGAAAAATAGGAATTGAAGTGAAAAATACATGACCCAGTTGAATATGTCGGACATATCCATCCCATGGGTCTGGCTGGGTCAGACTTGGATGACAGGTTCCCAGGACGTCGGGACAAGTAAGATCCGTCAACCGTGGTAGGGGTTTCCCTGTTACAGTCGCGTGCTGGATCGGCCTCGCCGATGTTGTGCATTTTCATCTCGAGATGCGTCTGGTCCACGCTGTTGGTGTTAGTGCTGATGGTTTTCTAATGAGCCACACGATGATGTGAATTCGGACTTGCAATGTTGCTAAAATTGCACAATTACGTCAAGCGGAAAACAAAGCAGGAAACAGGCAGAAGGTCATCGCCACCGCAAGTCGACTCATAGTTTTTCTATGTAAAACAGCAAACAGTCATCTTGTTCATGCTTTGTGGTGATGTCCCCGGCCGGTATTTGCCAGGTGCCTGTAGGGCACTCAGCTGCCAGCTGGTGGGGCAGCCCAGGTTGGCAGAGCAAGGATGGCGCCTCCACGATTCCCAAACGTGGGATCTTCCCATTTTTCTTGATCGAACCAGACTATCGTCCGCCGATTTTTTGTCTCCGGTCCTTGGCAGCACCTCCTGCTCCTGCTGACGAGAATAGACAATCGCCTTGGTTCAACTCAATCGCTCGTGTCATCCCCAGGAACCCCCCAATTGACGTGCATTTTCCAAGAGTCGTCTGTTGCTGAACCCCAGACTCGCAATGTTTTTGCCGTTCAAACCCACTCGAATGCGGGCATCGCTCCCTCGTGAATCGTCGTGGTGTCGATTAAGCTTAGACAGGGATTCTGCGCAAGCTCAACGAGATGCAGGACCAGCCATCCATGCCCACAGCGTTGTCGGGTCTTGGGGACCCCGCATGAAGCACGCTGTGGACTCGTGTGAACTCGTGAGGACGGAGGTGGACGGGATCTGAGCGCTGACCATTTGAAGCCACCCCGGTCCGTCTGGTTCGTCTCAACCTCTTCCCCAGTCGCCGCCTGCACCCAAAGGACGTTGCACTCGTCAGGGACCCCTACCCTCGCCCAACCGTCGGGCACTTCATCTGCACCAGGGACTGGCCTGTCCCTCCTCCTTCTGGAAGCTCTTGCATGTGCCTCTGCCTGTTGCTGCGTGTCTTTGGACGAACCGTCCCTCTGAGAGCGACGATGTGCGCTCAGACGCCAGAGAATCTGGGTGCGCGGGCAAAGCGCAAACCTGTGAACGTCTGGGAAGGTAGGATTGCGGCCAGATGCTGTTGGGCCGGTTAAAGTCCACGCCTTGAGAGACATACAAGCACTGCCAGGTTGCATGTTGCCAGGCCCAGCCTGGTAGCCATGCCGACTTCATGTTGACAGAGCCTCATCACGAGCCTCAATCCTCCAGATTGCCTTGGAAAAGCGTCATTCTGCGTCACTCTATCAGCGGCCGGGTCTCGCCGCCTCATAAGATCTGTCGGGTCTATCTCGTGCCTGGGGAGCCTCAGATAGAAGGGGCTTAATAAATCCGCCCCTGCGGCCGCCGTCCCGTCCCTCCATTACGTCGGAGCTGGCCACTCGCAGCTCCCCTGTCGTCCCATCCTATGGACATCTTTCTTCCTCTTTTGTCACCCGTTGCTATGCGTACCTCTTCTCAGCCATACCAGGCATTGAGCAGACCCACATACCGTCCATCCTCCCCGGCCTTCCAGAAGCTTTCGAGCATCCGGATGCCGGTCAGAGCCCTAGCTGGTCGAAGGCTGGCTGCCACCGTCTCGTCTTGTGACTGGCTGACATTGCCCTGGGCTCGACGTCAATCTCTGGTCCTAGATTCTCGTCCTTCCGCGATCACCAGCTCGCCTTATGCCCTGATAGACGACGGAAGACAGCTGACGCTCACCAGCTTCCGTCGACGTGCTTGGCGTCATTTGAGCTCTCCGCGTCCTGCTCGTCATCTCGTGTCCCGAGCCCTGTCCCGAGCCCGGAGAGCGCAGCTCACCTGCATCGAAGCTGTGATCGACTGACGATGCGGAGAGAGGCAGCCTTCCAGAGCTCGACTCGCCCCACTTTATCGTGATGTTCCCATGGGTTTTCGTCGGTTGCCTTTGTCTCGTCAAGCTCACTAGTGCTCTGCCTTTCCTTAACCTCCACACTTTTTCCCCTTCCCCCACACTTGAGCAACTCTGGTTCCTTCCTTCCTTCACCTGGTCTACCAACCAACCAGTCGATCTCTACACCTCATTGCAGGCTGCTTCACTCTTTTCGCAGCCTTTTTCTTCTCCCATCTTCTTACATTTACCCAAGCCGTCGCTGATCGACCGGCTTTCCACTCTTTTCTCTCCTTCTCTTGTTTCTGTCGTTTCTTACCCTCCTTCGAACCAAAGATTTTTTTTCTTTGACTCGACAGTCATCTCAGCTTCCCCCCCCCCCACCCCCCAACGATGCGCCCGACAGAAGGATGTTGACTTCACGGGGTTTGAGAACACTTCTTCTGGGCCTCTCCGTCGCAGCTGCTGCAGTACTAGATCGCCATCCCCGGTCCGCACCAGAGGCTCGTTTCCAAGTTTCTCAAGGCCAACCTTCGGAGGCAGTTGGCAAGGACGCGAGCCAGAGATCTGCGGACAACCTCAAATGGACTCTAGCGGGCAAAAGACAAAGGGACATACAACCGGGAGACGGTACATTGTGCTTTGGAAAGGATGGCTCCGACTTGGCCTGCCCGGCACCCTCGACATGCTGTCGCGGCCCCGCCGGTGACGGCGACCTGTGCTGCTCACAAGGCTTCACATGCTGCTCCTCGGCAGACGGAGAGCCAACCTGCTGCCCAGTGGATGGCGCTGGCTCCCAGCCTTCCCAGCCAACGTAAGATAATGTGATTTTCTGATCATCGCGCCTTGATTGCTGACTGAAGCAGGAATGCAACGGCACTCCCATCGATCGAGGGAGCTTCCACGGTTTTTGTCACAGAGACTTTGACGAGAACGTCCACTGTGACTGCCGAGCCTGCTATCACGAGCTTGTTTATCAGCACCAACACCATTGTCATCACCCTTCTGAACCCTACCGAGCGCACTCAGACCGCAACAGTCACATCGACGTCCTTTCGGGCAAAGAAGAGAAGCGTGGAAAATGTACCAAAGGCGAGCGTAGCAGCGTTTCTAGTAGCTCGTCCTAACCCCGAGACAACGGAGCCCGCTGTTACCCAAAGCTCACACCGTGAGGGCACGGTGCTCGGTCGATATATGCGACCCAGGCAGGTAGCAGAGGAGCAAGAGAAGATCACCCTGACCTCGACAATATTCGCTGAGGTCACCACCACGGTCTTCCAGCAGAGGGTGGTGCGCGCAACCGTCACCAACACCGTCTTCTCAACCACATATGTGGCGCCCAACGCGGTGACTACCGTCATTATCACAACGACTATTTTCTTGCCGTCCGGGGCGAACCCAACCGTGCCCGCCTCGAGTACTGTTTTCTTATCCAGTAGTCCATCGACGTCACAGCCAGCTCCAGACCCGAGATTGACAGAAGGCCCGCTCCTGCCACCACTGCCACTGCCAACACAGTTATATCCAACTGTCTCGAGCTCAACTACTAGTAGCTCCCCGACGGAGTCGTCTATCATCCCCTCAACATCTTTCTCCTCACTCCCGCCCTCTTCAACAACCGCCCCGGCGGAAACAACCACCTCACCCACCCTCATCAGCCCCATCCCCTCAACGACCGCCACCCAATCTATGCCTCCCATGGAGCCCATGAACGGCGACAACAACAACAACCTGCCGCTCGGCGCCCGACCCCTGACGTCCGACCAGCTCGCCGGCATCATCGTGGGCGCCATCTTCGTCTTCTTCGCAGTCTTCTTCATCGTCGGCGTCACCACACGCCGCGTCATCCGCCGCCGCCGCCGCATCCAAGCCGAGATGCGCCAGCGCCTCACCCCGCCAGGCGATGACGGGGAGCAGGACCCCCCCAGGGGCCGTCCCCCCATAGCAGCCCTTGCCCCGCGGGGACCCCGCGGCGGCGCCGGTGGCGGTCCCCTGACGGGATCGTCGGGCGGAGCGCTGCTGTCGGGCGGGCTGGGCACCAACGGGTCTGATTCGGCCGGGTCCGGGCACAGCGGCCATAGCGGGCTGACTGGGGAGGGCGAGGTGCGCATCGTGATCCGGCCCGCGCCCAAGCGCCGCACCCAGAGCTCCCAGCTGTGGCCCATGCCGCCAGGACATCGCGGCCAGACGTACAGTCTGTTTATCGAGGAGGGCCAGACCACGGCCACGGCCACGGCTACCGCCACGGGAGAAACCACCCCGCAGGACCCCGGCGCGTGGAGCATCGCGAGTGAGCGCGGTAGTGTGCGCGACGGACATGCTGGTACGCAGGTGTATACCACGGAGGAGGCTGACGGGTATGGCCGGCTGAATCTGGACCTTGGGGAGACGGGGAGCTTGGACCTTGGTGGTGGTAGTGGTGTGGAGGGGCGACCGTCCATGTCGACGAGCGGCGGACCGGCGCTTTCTAACAACAGCTACGGCGCACGCAGCGACGGCGATAGAATCGTCACGGTGCTCACGCCGCCGCCGGCGTGGCGCAGCCCCGCCCAACCTGCTGAGCGGGGCTGGCCGCAGCCTGTCGACCCGGCGGATATCGCCTCAGGCATGTCTGTCAACCAGGGCGAGCGGGCCAGTGGCAGCGGGAGTGGGAGTTATCCGAGTTTGGGGATTGGCAAGGCCAAGTGATTTCCCCTCTCTCACTGGGTTTTCAGGCGGCTATCATGAATGATGCGGATAACGACCCGGACGATAGTCATTCACCACCCTAATTTCGTCGACAAACGTCGGCCTTGGTGGGCCGAGACACGACATACAGCCTTTGTGACCATGTTGATTCATGTCACATTCAGCTACGATATTATAACGCTTGCATTTTATCATGGGGCCGGCGCCAAAGGAGAGAATACAGGACAGGAGCAGGAACGGAATCATGGCGTCTGGGTCACCGCATTATAGTGCTTTTTTATGGCTGCTCTTTATCAGGACGGAAGGGGTAGAGACAAAGACTCTCTCGTGCAGCTCTAAGCTGTATTTGTACACATTTAGAAGATTCACCAGTTGCGCGTACATTACCTAGTGGGATAAAGCTAGAAGTGGTAGAATCGTGATGGAATAGATACCTAATGAGCAAAATCACTTAACTTCTCTGGCTTTAGTGATGGATGGGGCTGCATATGCATCGGCATACATTGCCTCCTGCAGCCTAGACAATCGCTCACCCATTTTCACACACACACACACACACACACACACACACACACAACTTGAAAAGAAACCCCATTCCTAGTCCAGACGAATACCCATCGCGACATCAGACATGAACCCTGTAAACCGACCGGGGTTTCCAAAAGTTTGGGTGAACCAGGACCGGGCTGCGACAGGTGCGTGATCGGCGGAGATCAGACTGCAATCCGGGTCCCGGGGAGCATGGCCTCAGAAGCGCGCAATCCGGGAGATGCCGACAGTGAAAGGATTTGTATTTGAGCCCCCGGGATCGAAAAAGGGCTTGTTCTTCAATACTGTTGGGTGGGTAATTGTTGCGAAAAGGACTGTCGAATGTCTTGGCGAATTGTACCCCTTTCCGAGACCTCCAAAAACCCTCAAGTTGGCCCCAGCACCCCAAGTTTCGCAACATCATTAAGCAGTTGAATTTCTATATTCTCTAGAATGTCTCACAGGCGCCTTGGCCGGGCTCCTCTGCCCGCCCAACATGCTCCAAGATTTTCCCCAGCCCAAGGGCAAGACCTCACCACACCACCCCATATAGTACACGATATAAACACACAGTCGAAGCGGGTGCGCGCGTATCAACCCCCCCCCAATGCAAAATGCCGGGCATGTCCTGCCAAGCCCCAAAACCGAAAACGCCAGGCCTGCCGAAGTCGAGTGAAGATTTGTTACACGCAGAAGGATCGCATTGAGGTGGTCGTCCTCTCCCCTCCCCCTGTCCTTATATATGGTGGCAGGCGCCGATGGATCGCAGTCTCGTCAGTGGTCGTGACCCGTCGTCCCATCATTCCGCTTCGCCTTCTTTTTCCCTTTTTTCCCGTCTCTGCCGCAGGGCTACCTGTCCTTGTAGATCTTGGGGCTCCACCCTGCCTTGACCTCGGCTTCCTGCTCGGCCTTCTCCATCATGGGGCCGACCTCAGCCTCGATGCGCTCGCGGGCGCGCACAATCTTGCTCTGGAGATAGAAGGAGCCGCCCTTCTCGGGGTTGTTGGCGTCAAACAGGCGCTTGAACCGGCCCATGACGTCCTCCATGTCGGCCTTGCCGCCCTGGGGCGGCTTCACGTTGAGGATCTTGCATGCCTCGTCCAGCGTCATGCCCGACGCCAGGCTGGCCCGCCCAGAGGGCCCAACATTGCCGGCCTTGGCTTGCGCCCGTTGGTACTGGCTCGATGCGGCGGCCTGCTTGTAGGCCTCGGCGAAGGCGCGCCCGAGCACGCGCGACCCGATGACGACGACTTGGGTGATGAGGCGGTAGGCCTGTGGTGTCTCATGTTAGTACATGTCTCGTCGGGATGTGGTGGTGGTGGTGTGGTTCGTTGCGGCAGAAATCGTCTTCGGAAGCCATCCATTGTCCATCGTCATTGACCCCAGCATGAATTGCTTACCATTGTGCGTTGTGGGCAGTAGTGCCCACCTAGTTGGGCTTTCACTCGTCGATGTGCAGTCGGCTTGGTGGTGTGCGTAGAGGGTGCTCGTTGTCTTCGTCGTGGTTGTTGGGTTCAAGCTTAGCAGTCGTCGCAGGAGGTCATGACCAAATCCATGGCTCGCTCAAAAAATTGGATGCTTCGAGATTGGCCGGCCGATAGCCGGAATTTATCTGGTAACCCTCAGCTATCAATCGGGGTTTCCATTGGCTGGGAGTCTGCATATGTGGGTCATTTGCTTGTTGGCGCCTCAGGCAGCACGTCAGCCAACCACGAAGCAGTGGCACAGGGCTGCAAGCTGGAGCTATCGACATCTGAAAGAAGCAAGATCGCAACTTCGATTCTGACTCTGCGAAAGAACAACTTGTCTTCATTTGTCCACCACCCTCGCTTTTAAAAACGTTAACATATTTTAGCTCTCCTTGTTTTATTTTCAACCAGCTCTTCTGGCTACAACTCGTTGGATTTCTCGACTCCTCCCTCCAAACCCCAAACCGTCGACATGTCGCAATATTACGGAGTCCCTCCAAACCAAGGCTACGCTCCCTCGGGCGGTCAAAACGCACAAAACCTCCAGTTTTTCCAGAGTACATACGCACAACCAGTATCAGGCCACGCGACACCCTCACAAGCATCATATGGCTACGGCGGGCCTTCGACGGGAGGCTATGGCGTCTCGAGCGGCTTCAACACGGGTTTCGGTGGCCCTACTGTATCAGGACGCATGGGCGAGCAAGGTGGTTTGAGGACAGGATGGCTCGCAGCATTTAGCACCGAAGGATATGACGGAGAACCACCACTTCTCGAGGAAATTGGCATCAACGGCCAGCACATCATGGCGAAGGTGCGCCCCCCTCCAAAGCCCCCTTGAAGAAAACCCCCAGCTAACACCCTCTCTCCAGACCCTCGCCGTGCTCAACCCCTTCGGCCGCATCGACCAACACCTTATGGACGACAGCGACCTCGCCGGCCCCGTGCTCTTCTTCCTCCTCTTCGGCACCGCCCTCCTCCTCAGCGGCGCCGTTCACTTCGGCTACATCTACGGCCTCGCCCTCCTCGGCTCCGTCTCCCTCCACATGATCCTCTCGCTGATGGCGCCGTCAGACAGCGCCGCCCCCGGCGTCGTCGGCGCCCCGTCCTACCCAGGCCACCAGCCCACGGTCGACCACCACCTCCACGCGCCCGGCGGCGGCGGCACCGCCCACGATGGCAGCCTCTCGGGCATCCTGACCTTTACGCGCTCGGCGAGCGTGCTGGGCTACTGCCTGCTGCCGCTGGTTATGACGAGCCTGGTGGGTGTCGTCATGCCCATGGACACGCCGCTGGGCATCGTGCTCACGAGCGCCGCCATCATGTGGTGCACCGTGTCGGCCAGCGGCATCTTCTGCACCGTCGGACGCATGAAGGCCAACCGCGGGCTCGTGGCGTATCCGCTCGCGCTCTTCTATGTCGGGTTCGGCATCATGGGCGTGTTTAGTAGCCGCGGGAGCGGGGCCTTCGTCCCCAAGGTTGCGGCCGCTGGCGGGGCGTGAAAGCCTGAAAGGCGAGGGGGCGGTAGTTTTGATAGCTGGTGTGGGTTTGAGCGGGACGGTGGATATGAATATAATGATTCGATTCCGGGTTAATGGCGTGGCGTTACATTGGGCTCGTGACTGTGACGACGTATGGCAGGGCTCGGGGGTAATCAATCGTATTTGCCTGGAGACAGCGATCCTCGATGCTCCTTTCCGACAAAGGCTCGCGTAAGTTACTCTACCGCCATCTCTGGAGAACCTCTGAATCACCGGGCCTCCGTAACGTCGGACGCAGTTGCGCGGTCAGGCCGTACGACTCCCAGTTATGAGCCAAGAAATGCAAGTTACTGTGCTATTAGAAAATAAGACAACAGCCTCAAATACTCAGCTCGTCCATGCTGTTGCCACTATCCCCGGGCGTCAGATTACGGGCGTGCAGTCGAAATGTGATTTTCAGGGACGACTTGGCCCAGGTGACTTTGAAGAGAGATTTGGGACAAGCGGTGTAACTCTTGATTTAGTTCTGTTGGCGCAGTACAGTCTAAAATGTAGATGGGAACATGCTAGTAGACTAGAAATAATAGTAACAAGTTGCTGATCGCGGTTCTCTTGTACTCTAAAACTCACAATGTTGAACAGCTGGAGTGTTTGTTGAAGCACCACAGAAAGCAGCATAACCAGACTAGCAAGAAATAGATCATAGAAAACCGAGTTCAACAGTCAAGTCATCCATTCTATTAGGCGGTACTAATTATATTACCATGGAGCTGCGCGGGGACGCGAGGATGGGGGACTCCAACAAGATCATGAAAGGGAGTCCCTCTCCCTCCACCGTCCTTCCCGACCGCAATAACTAAAGGCCGTAAGCCTTGCCGTAAGCCTCAGGCTTCGGCTTGGGAAAGAACAAATTCGACCATGTCGTGAGAAGAAAAAATACCACAGTCAAGATCCGGCGAAGGAAATCCGGGCCACCCAAACTCCTCCCCTCCCAAGTAGAAATCCACCTCTCCCTCACTATCCTACCAGCCGGCCACCCTCCCTCATCTAACCCAAACCCAAGCGGAACTTCCCCAAGTTCAGATTCATTCCCCTTTTGTAAGTTGAAAGCTCATGCTCAAACGTGAATAATCATGATCTAATCCTCTTCCTCCGTCTCCGCCTCCGCGCCCAGTATAGAGTACTGTCCACCGGCGCCAGCCCAGATGATCTTGCGGTTGCGGATGGCCGTGTTGTCGATGAGCGTCGGCACCTTGACATCCTCTATCACGCCCTGGCCCGTCTGGTAGTTGGCCGAGAAGCCCCATGTGTAGACCTTGCCCTCCTTGGTGATGGCCAGGCTGTGGTCGGTGCCCGCCGCGACGGAGACAACGTCAGTGACTTCGGGGATTGGCTCGGGGATGAGCAGGATGCGCGGGTTGTTCTTGTCGTCGAAGATTGTGTTCTGCTCGGTGAAGACCTCGATCTTTTGGCCGACCTGGTGGCCGTCGATACGGCCCCATGTGAGCAGGGTGCCGTCGGTGGTGCAGGCCAAGGAGTGATGCTCGCCTCCGGCGATGCTGGCGACTTGGTGGTCCTCAAACGAGTCGACGATTTGCGGCCTCATGACGTATCCGCCGTCGGTGCCGGCCTCGGCTTCGATGCCCAGCTCGGCGTAGTTGTTCAGGCCCCAGCCAATGACACGGCCTTGCTTGTCGATGACGAAGCAGTGGTAGGAACCGCAGCTCAGCTTCTCTGCCTTGGCGCGACCGGGAAGCGCGCCGATGCCTGTTGGGTAGAGGGCGGCAGACGACTCATCACGCTCGAGAAGACGGCGTGCGAGCTGGGCTTGCTGGCCGGCGCCCCAGGCAAAGATCTTGTTCTTCTCGTCGAGGGCGAGGATGTGGTTGGAGCCGGCGGCAAGTTGCTTGATCTTGGTGAGTTCGGGGATGTGGGCGGGCGTCTTTTGGATCAAAGTGTTCTTGCTGAAGCCGAGAATGCCTTCGTTGCTCTGCGCGGACAGAGATTAGCACAATGAAATACACAGGGTGGAAAGTGCTAGTTGACGCGGGGGACGAAACATGAGGAGTGATGTGGGAAGGGTGAAGTCAACTTACTCTAAATGTTCCCCAGCCGTAAACCAATCCGGTTTCGGTCAGGGCAAATGTCGCGCTGTCGCTGGCAACAATTTGCACCCACTTGGTGCCCTCGGGGAGATCGCTGGTGTTGACCTCGGCGGGTGTGCTCTCGTGGGGATTGAGGCCCGAGTCGTCCTCGTCGTCTGAATCAGAGTCCTCGTCCTCGACGTCGCGCAGACCACCCTCCCATGTGGTGTCGCGGCCCAGAGCGCCCTGGTCGTTGACGCCCCACGTCAGAATCTTGTTGTCGCGGGTCAATGCTGCAGCGTGCATGCCACCGCAAGCCACCTGCACGACGCCCTTAAGGTTATGGTTGATGCGTGGGCGCTTGACGTCAATGGGCTTCTTTCCCTCGAATTTGATAGCACCAAGTCCAAGCTCGCCAGAGCTGCCCTCGCCGAAAACAAAAATGTCCATGACCTGGGTGGGGGCCTGGTTGATGACCTTCTTTTGTGCGGGCGCCTTCTTGACGACCGACTTCGCCTCCTTGACGACTCTCTTGGGTGCTAGCTTGGGCGCAGCCTCCTTGACGGGCTTCTTGGGTGCTGCCTTCACAACGGGCTTTGCTGCCTTCTTAATGGCAGCGACCTTGGCCGCCGACTCCTTCTTAGGCCGCTTGGGAGCAGGCTCGTCGGCCTCTCCGTCGTCGGCCTCTTCCTCGGACTGTTGTGCCGGCTCTTCCTCGGCAGACTCCTCCTCGTCATCGACGGACCGCTTGCGCTTGCTGGCCGTCTTAGCCTTGGGTTCGGCTCCAACATTTTCCTTATCGGACTCGGTAGCAGCCTTGGTCTTGCGGCCGGTCGGCTTCTTCGCGGCAGCGGTCAGCTTCGCTGTGGGAGTCTTTGCGGCGGCAGCCTTTGCGGCGGCAGTCTTTGCGGCAGCAGTCTTTGCGGCAGCAGTCTTTGCGGCGGCGGTCTTGGCAGCGGTGGGCTTCTTAGTCGCGGCCGCGGTCTTCTTAGGCTCGGCGGCGGCCTTCTTGGACTCGGCGGCCTTGCTGGCGACAGTCGTCTTCTTTGTCGCGGGTGCCTTCTTCGCAGCGGCGGGCTCGCTCTTGGCGGCCGCGGCGGCTCTTCTCGGAGGCATTGTGGTTGATTGCAGAGGAATTGGTCAAACAGACGGGGCGATGACAAAGGTGATTATGGTAAAAGTCTCGTCGAGAAGTGGTCTTGCGCGAAGAGGGAGAAATGGAAATGGAGGGTGCAAAACTTGTTGTCGCGTCGGTAGTGTGTTGACAGGAATGCGAAAGGTGCTGAGGAATTTTGGGTGGTGAGGCGCGTGCACCTTTTGGGTCTGGGATTTTTTTCTTCGCTGGCGAGGGGAGAGCAGCTAGGAAAAGGCCGCAGCTCCTATTGACAGGTTACACAGGGGTGCCCCAATAGCCGTATCTGGGGTCGTGAATAGTCGAGTTGCAAACAATAGTGCCTCAATACGATAACTACAATCATTATCATTATGGGACGATAAGCCGAGTACAATTGGGTGTGGGTTGGTGTTTTTCACCCTATTGTTGCGAAAATCTACCATTTGTCGATTCCACTTATCGAGGATGAAGCTTCGGGTGTGCCATCCACAGACGCAAAGGGAGCTCTCCAGCAGCTCCCTGGCTCGAGCGCCACACGGCCTGGGACCCCTGTCTCAGTGGATCCAACCCTGCAAGAGTAGAAAGAGTGGCGCCCGTTCCCCTGTTCCGGGACAATTCTGCCAGGCGGTGTGGGTGGAATGGATGGATTCCAAGCTCAGCCAAGCCAGCTCGTGTGGGGCCTGTACGCGGTGGTCTGAGCTTGGTTCGTTCCACAGCCCCTCCATTTTCTGCCCAACGCGTCGCGCGATTCGCTATGGATGCCAGGCGCACACAGGGCATCGATGTGATGTTGGCTGGGTTGCAGGCACGCAGTCTGTGTTGGATCCCGTGGTTGGTGATGGTGTTTGCGAGTTTATGTCATTGACGCCAGGCACCTCTCAGCTGCAGGTAGCCGCTCGAGGGCGACGATACGATTAGTCTAGGCGCATCGACTCGCAACGGCGTGTCCCCAAATTACGATTACATCCGACCAACAGCCCCCCCAAAACGTGACAGAAATGCAACGCCTCATGTCCTCATGTGCTGGCTCTGACTGTCAGTCAGCCAAACAATACCAGGCAGTATCATCAAATGCGAAATGCGCTATCATTCATGTCTTCCTCCGCTGGCGATAGACAACCCATCAAAAGGTGACAGATTTCTTCTTTTTCTTGCTCGTCTTGCGGCCTTTGCCACCCCGTCTCCCTCCACTATTACCGCCTCCCTTCCTGGCCGTCCCATTCTCCCCCTCGTCAACCACATCCTGGGTGTCGCTCTTGTTTTCGCGCTGGGCCTTTTCCTTTGCGTCTTTTGCCTCCGAAACCAGGATGCACAGATATGCCCATCCGACCAGAAAGGCGCCACACGCTATTGAGACGTAGAGCATTTCCCCCGTCCCCTTCACGCCGCAGATGACCTTTCCCGACTTGATCCAAGTGGAGAGAGCCCATACCACCGCCACACAGGTCGAAATGAAATACAGGGCTAAGTTCTCGAAGCTCATTTCGCCCAGCCGCCCCAGGGAGTCTCGCCAGAAGAGCGTGACGACGCCCCTCCACGAGAACTCTGGGTCATCCAGCTCGCGCTCGTCGATGTAGGACTGGTGTTGAGCGAGGTACAAGTTGATCCACAGCTCGGTAGTGAACGCCATGAGCACGACGAGCAGCATGCGGGCGATGAAGCTGGGGTGCAGGACCAAGGGCCAGCGGCGCAGGGCGCGTGCAAGGCGCATGACTATCGCCGAGAAAACGCGGCCGAGGGCGAGGAAGCCGCAGCGGCGCACCGCCTCGACAAAGAGCACCGAATGGGCGCTGAAGAAGGAGACCATAGCTCCCGGCTCCAACACCCGTCTCAGTTGCTCGTGGAAGGGGGGCGCGGACGACGAAGCAAGGCTAAGAGACGTGATATTGTTCAGATGTGAGATGGATGATGCTGATGCTGCGGTGCCTGTGGCTGCTGCTGCCTTTGCGGCAGCGCCGTCGGCCGTAGTCCAGACCAAGTCCATGTCCAGAAGAATCCCCACGCCTAAGCCCATTCCCATGTTTTCCTTTCTCCTAAGTATGAGCTGGCGCAGTTGGGCAGGACCTTTTTCTTCCCTAGTTGATTCAAGTGTTTCCGATTCTGTTCCGTCCGTTTTGTTCCGCCTGAACTCCTAAACCGAAAAGCCGACTCCAGAGAATGAGAAAAAAGACAGAAAGCCCATCTGCTCCGGTTTTGTTTTTATTGTGTTTCCAATCTGGACTGTTTACTTCTGGGTGGTGAAGTCGACCTCGTTGGCAGGGTTATATCCACCGTCGGCGGCCTTCTCGCAAGTGCAAGCGTCTAAGTGGGACACAGAAACAGTCAGTATTACAACGTCCATACCTCGAGATGACTGGGTAAAGAAAGTGTTGACGCACCAGCAGGGCGCGATCCGCAGGCGCACGTGCTGCCCGCAGGCTTCTGGTTCTCGGAGGTGGCGCGATCGCAGGTACACTGCCCGGCCGGGCGAGCGCGGCACGAGCAGCGCGCACCTTCGACGGCGTTCTCGGCGCTGGACTTGTCGCACGAGCAGTGGAGGGCCGACTGCTTGCCGCACGAGCAGGTGGCTTGCTTGGCTGTGGGCGGGGAGTAGCTGCGTCAGTTTAAAAGTATTACGTGGTAAGGTTGTTCAAAAAAAATAATAGAGAGCTGTATGGGATGCGGATCCGCAGCAAAGACAGAATGGCACGCCAGCGGGTGACCGGGACCGCTTAGTCGTGCGTGTAGGTTCACGGTATTCAAGCCCAAAAAAGAGACTGCAAGGTAAATATGCGGAACCGCCGAGATGGAGCCCCGAAGTAAAGAAAAGAAGAGTTTTCGCAGCACAGCAAAGAAAAAAACTAAGGCTGTTCAGATAGGACACCCCGACGTACCGCAGACGCACTCGGCGCTCTTGCCGCAGCAAGTGGATGCCTTTGCTACTCCAGCCATGGCTGCTGTTGTTGTGGGTGCTGGAGAAGGTGGAGTTGTGAGGCGAGTAATGGCAGGCTGTGAAGCTGGACAGGTGTTTGTTGTTTGCTGTTTGCTGTGAGAATGTGGACTGCCGAGTGTTAAGGTTCGATGCTGGATGCTGGACGAGATAGAGGGGAGGGATGCTGAGGACTGAGTGCTGGTGGCAGGAGCAAGACGAGGGGCAATGGAGGGGCGGGCTCCTTCTTATACACTGCGGCAATCGCGAACTGATACTGAGTCAATGGGGCTCAATAGGCTGATGTCACCTGTCGGCGGCGAGGCAGCTAGTGCTGAGACGCACCGGCACAGGGGTGGATCGAGCCGCTAAGAAGCTAAAACCAAGCCTAAGATCCACTCCCCTGGGTCATTGCCGTTGCCCTCATTGGCTGCATGTGTGCTGATTGTCCTAAAGCAAAGCCAATCAGCGGGCAGGTATTTCACATCATGTCTTGCTTGACTTGCTTGAGGTCATCTTGGCTATCTTGATACCGATGAGAATCTGGTGAGAGGTTCTGAGGCGCCATTGCCTGCATTCCTCTGGAGAAATCCAGTGCCGGTGGCAAGACCACACAAAACCATATTGGAATGTCGGGACAAATGTCAATATGCCCCCTCCTGCAAATCCCAATCAACCTCCTTCCACCCTCGTCCAGCCCCACTCCCAACATCAGGTCTTTGGACCAGACAGGACCTCCTTGGATCTCAAAGCAACCACAGCAGTGACGTCCGAAGAAGACTGCGGCCCCTTTCCATGCCCTATTAGACCCTGCTTGACTTCATCTGGACGACCTTCCCCAGACGACACTCCTGGGCTCGGAACGGGTATCTCTCTCTGCCTCACACTGAGCCTCCGCTTCATAAGCTTCTTGGGCGGCTCCTGTTTCTTCATCTTTCCATGGTTCCTGGCCTTCTCCAACTCCTCCTTGGCAGCCACTACGATGGCCTGGTCCGACCACAGTGCCTTCGCGCTGCAGATGATTTCGTTGGCTATACTGATCTGGGGAAATAGCAGTATGATGGGCTCAGCCTGTTCGCCCTCAACTGGTCCACCAAACTCGGTGTAGAAATCATCCTGCCTGTCAAGCTGCGCTGTCACCGCAAATTCTGCGCTGGCACGAAACTTGGATCGCTGTAATGGACCCCAGAGGTCCATGGCCTGTGCGAGCAGTTCCTCGAGTCTGCCGTGGAACACATCCCTCGTAAATGATGAGGGAAGCAAATGGTCGAGGGAATCGCAGACGTCTCTCTTTGCCGAGTTGATAACCCGCAGCCGCGCCTCGTTGTCTGTTTCGGCTTCGGCAAGGAGCTGGATGCGTACCATTGGCTCCCGTCGAAGGTATCCGGATTGAGCATGGCTGTCTTCAGCTTCAGCATAGCTATCTCTGGCCTCGAGATAATCCAGCATAGTTGAGACAGCATGCCGAAGATCGGGCTTGCGGAAGTACATGTCGACGAAAATATGGTCGGTCAAGGCTTTGCCAATGATGAATTCAGCGACGGCGCATCTCATGACTTCGGCTGGGCCACTCATGGAAAGCGATAGTGGCATGTTTTTAAGGCTTGCAACGGCGCTGGGGAGCGAAGCCTGCTCTGAAATCAGTCGGGCTATTAGAGCAATGCTGTCTCCAGATACACATACTGGGGGCTCTCCTACAGCTCGGAAGAACTCGAAGGCCAGATTATGGCACTCATCTGCGAGTTCTTCAAACTCGTTACTGGGAAAGTCAGCAGACATCCAGAGGCAGAGGGGGAGATAGGGGCACGGATAACCTTTCGACATCGCATTCTCTCAACTCTTTCACCCGCACAAAGTCTTCCAGCCGCCTGAGGTTTCTCTCCACAATGGCGGAACCAAACTTCAACTCTTCGCACTTGGTTTCACTGATCTCCAGATCCTTGTCTTTCTTCTTTAGCAGGTGGTTCTGCTTAGTTAGTGTCGAACAGAACTTTTTGTTCTCTGCTTTTGCGCATTTTGCTTCGTCTTTGGCGCCCCGGAGTTGTTCCCTCGTCTCGCGGAGAGTGTTGCGAGTGTCTTCAAACTGGCTGAGTTGGTCTTGGAAGTCCTTCTGCTTGGCGGAAAATTCCTTCCACAGGACGTCCTTGTCGGTTTTCAGTCTTTCGATTTCGTCGGTGAGGTTGGCGATTTCGTCATCCTTCGTCTTGCGCAGCTTCTGGATCTCAGCTTCCTTGCTCTTCAAGTCCGCATGGAACTTCTTTTGGTTGTCCAAAAGTCGCTCAAAGTCCTCCACAGCCACAACGTCCTCCCTTAACTCTTTGGCGATGCCGCAGATCTTGCTCAGGGCGTCGAAAATTCTGGTGCCCTTTGCCGTTTGTTTTGTGGACCATTCGCCGTCGCCCGGGTTCCCTTTTCTCTTGCCGTCAGACATCGCAAGGGTTGTTATGGCTACTCAGGGGCTACAATTCAGCGGCTGTGTGACTTGGAAGATTGAAGGATCGCATGTCACTCCCCATCCCCCAAAATGGAGAGCGGGTACGGGAGTTATTTAAACTGCGGAATCATAGCATTTGCTCTTGTTGGCAATTGCTTGAGATGTCAAAATCTGGGGTGGCGGGTAGACAACGGGTTTGTCCTATTGAGCATCATGTATCTTGCCGGGACTGCACCCAGCCGGCACCAGCGTCTGGGTATTGTTTGCTTGCACTTGACTCACACTACGCACCTTGATATTGCTCACAAGGGGATAATTGGCTGGCTCCGTTTGCATCAGAACAACAAGAGGCGACATCTGCCATGGAAAACTAGGTCCCACATGGAAGAGAAAGCGGTGATAAATCGTAGCTTAACCTTTCGTGAATAGATACACCTCGACTGACTGCGCCTCGTCGTCAAGAACCGGGAGCGGCAACACGTCCTTCTCACAGACGGCCCAGCCATCCTTCAGCATCATGTCGAAGAACTGTCTTTCAGACGAATGTCTGGGCTTGGTAGAGAGTACAATCTTCATGTCGCAGGGAAACTCGGAGTTCCGAGCCGAGTGGGTGTGGAGGGCAGAGAGAGTTTGGACCAAGGCGAGCAGCGTGTCGGGATTGTAAGTGCACTCGCTGACAACGACAAGATCCCAAGGGCGGGCCTGTACTTTTTCGCCAAACTTCCCATCCTTGCCCTCCTCCCAATCCAGACTCTCGAAGTCGATGCTAGGCACAGTCTCTTCTGAGCCTCGCTCCTGGGCGAGACAACGAGCAACATTCGCCCGGGCCCGTCCCTCGGCGTCCTGGAGGTCGGTCATGAGAACGTTGAGGATTTTGTCGCTTCCAGCAAAGGCGGCGCCCAGGATGCGCGAGATTCCGATACCCACGATACCAACGCCACATCCCAGCTCGAGGATATTCAGGGGTCGGTCTCGCTGGCGCAGGATGCCGCTCAGCACGGGCATCGACTTCTCGTCGCTGGTGGCGTCTAGGCACAGATCGGCGATGTAGGAGACCGTTACGACGCCGCCATCCCATATGTGGCGGGCGATGCTGTCGCCAAAGTCCTCTTCGACCTGCAGGACATTCACGGGGGCGTCTGGGTCGCTGGCGACCAGTCGTAGACTCCGGAAGCACACCTCGGTTTTGATCGCGTCCTCGCCCTCGCCCACGGGCATGTCGGCGTAGACACCCATGATAAGGGCCTGGCCATCGGGCCTGGGGTAGACGTCAGTTGTGCCGAGGACGGCCAGGCGGCGGTTTGTCGCCCGGATCTGGATCGTCTTGAGGGGCATCCTGGGCGGGATTGGTAGGTCGACCTTCAAGACGCGCATGCCCGCACGCCACCTGGGGTTGGTGGCTTGCGTGAGGTCATAGGGTCTGAGGAAGCCCTTCTTATCGTGGTATGCGCCAACGACAGAGAGCTCGACCTGGGTCTCGGGCGACAGGTAAGCATCGCCTAGGTCGGTTGTGATGGTCACGACCAGTTTGAGCCACTGGCCCGACCGCCCACGCACCACCGCCGGAGCGCGCAACAGTCTTATGTAGTGCATTTTTGGCTGGTTGGAAATTCGCTATGGGTTTGGTGTGAAAATGCCCCGAAACCGTGATCATGACAGTGCTCCTGCCCCAACGATTTTTTTGGGGCCGCAAAATCTGCAAGAGGTTCGCGGGAGGAGTCGACAGGAGTTCATGAACCAGGGTTAGGGTCATACATCGGGTAATCAGGCCCCAGTTGCTGCTACAGCAACCTCCATCTGGGAAAGAACGCTCAACTTTGTTACCTGCGATGAAGTCCCATCGCCCATTGGAGTTCTCGCACCTTCCCAGACCCCGCATCATTCAAGTTCTTTGCAAAGCTGCGTGACGGAGAGTACGAACGTGTGGGGCCAATTTTCTTAGTGCTAGTCGGCCCAGCCAATCTGTCCATCCAATTCGCGATTCCCGATGGCCGCCCGGCGACTGCCGAGTTCAGCTCCAGCAATTTCTCGGTGGCCGCCGCGACCTGGAAACGCCAATCTCCAACACACATGAGGCATAAAAGAGCGCCAGTCGCTCGTCGTCCTCGCCTACTTTCTGACCAAGGTAGGCCCCAGAATCATCCTGACCAACACAAAGCCAAGAAACTCCACTCTTCAACCCCACTCACCGTCTTATCGTTCCATCATCCCGCCCCATCTATCATACCTATCCCATCTGCGCCATCATGTCCAATCCGAACTCGGCCACGACACTTCTGTCCACCATCCTCCGCGTCACTGAGGACAAAATTGTGCCGCTCACTCGCGCCGGTGTCTCTTCTGGCAGCAAGCTCTTCGGCGCCGCCATCCTAACCCGATCAGATCTCGAACTCGTGACGGTAGCAACCAACAACGAGCGCGCATCACCGCTCCTCCACGGCGAGATAAACTGCATCCAGCAATTTTTTTCTTCCCCGGCCGAGGGCCGGCCAGCCACCAAAGACTGCGTCTTCCTAGCCACCCATGAGCCGTGCTCGCTCTGCTTGAGTGGCATCACCTGGGCGGGTTTCAACGAGTTCTACTACCTCTTCACCTATGAGGATAGCCGAGATCTCTTCGCAATCCCCTACGACATCGACATCCTGGAGCAAGTGTTCCGCGTGCCTGGGCCATCTGATACCCAGGAGACCCTAGCCGCCCGACCCCTCTACAACCGCAAGAACAAGTTCTTCACCGCAAAGAGTTTGACGGATCTGCTGGACGAGATCCCCGACGAGGCGGAACGCCAGCACTGGGCAAGTGAAATCACCAGGGTCAAGAATTTGTACAACTCCCTCAGCGAAACCTACCAAGAGGGCAAGAAAGCCGGTGCCGAGAGTGCCAGCGTTTGGAAGTGAGCAAGGGGTTATTTCTCGCTCTGCTTCCCCCTTGTTTGCAATAGAAGATCTGGATGGTTAGGGCAGAGTTCATCGCTCTCTACCTCGGCCGTGATCTCCAAGTGCTTTCACATTTATAATGAATGATGCTATTTTTCTCTCCACGCTCGCGAGTTGGGATGTTGAACATGTGAGGCACTGCAATGAAGGTTCAGCCCCCTAAGAGGGCACCCGAGGTCCAAATTTGCTTGAGCCTCCTGATGTGTGCCCTTTTTATTCCAAACCGCCTATTTATATCCCAGAGACCTCTCCCAATCACCTCAACTAGGCATTTCGGTTGCTGATAAGCGCTCCTTTGCTCACTGAATAGCGGTATTTCACCCTGCCAAAGGGGTTGCTCCAAACTGTTCTTTCCCTCCCACTGCACCTGGACGATTCCTGCCCAACACCTACCTCCTGCGCCAGAAGCAAGAACAATCTCTTCTGGTTACGGCGCAACAAGTTTCTTGCATTATTTCTGGCCTTTGGTTGCCAGCATTCCCTTTGAACAACGTTCATTGCCATACAATTATTCGGCATTACTACTATCGTTGATTATGGAACCTCAACCGGAGTTTATCGCTTTCGAACTCAGTCAGGCTTTCGGCACGAGCCTCAAATACCATGACGGCCTCGGTTCTCTGTTGAAGGCTGCTTGCCTGATCAAAACCCCTGTCGACACCCAGATGGCGAACCGCCTGAACTCACCTTTGACAGCCGTTGAGCGACAGCGACAACAATACGCCAAGCTTGGGACCAGCCACTCGACCACCCTTCCCAAATTCTCAAGCTTCACGAGCTTAATGCTCAGAACTGCCGAACAACCCCCTCAAGAGGATAGCGAAAACGGTCCCGGGGAGCAGAGCGATCAGCCCTCTCTCAAGGGCACGGATACCGATGCCAACCCTGGCCAAACGCTCGAGCAGGCGAAGCAACTTCCCAACGAGGATTTCGAAGGCGATTCCAACATGGAGAGCGAGCAACACCACCCCAAGGGCACCGACACCGATTCCAGCCCCGACCTGGTGGTCAAACAGGCCGAACAACTTCCAAAAGAAGGCATCGAAGCCCGCCAGGATGGCGACCAGTCCTCTCCAAGGGGAACCGACATCGATGCTGACCCCAGCCCTGTACTCGAACAGGATGAGCAACACTCCAAAAGGGATGCCGAAAACGATCTCAAGACGCAGAGCGAGCGAGCCTCCCCGGAGAAAGCCGAGACGGGCACCGATCCCAGACAAGAGCTCAAGGAAGCGGAGCAACCCCCAAGAGGGGGGATCGAAGCCAGTCCTAGGAAGGGCGACAGCGACCGTTCCCCTCCCCGAAAAAAGGTTGCCGATGCCATCCCAAAAGTTATCGACGAAATGATTTCCCCCAAAATACCGGCCGTCCAAGGAATCATGGAAGGTAAACCAGAGGACGTGGCGGCGTCGATAGGGACAGTGATAGCAGGAGAAGCAACGACAAAAGACAAGACAAAAGCACTCACACGGACAGGAGCGGAACAGGCCCAAGGAGAAAAAGGTAGTCCCAAAAACGCCGAGGCGCGTCGGGACAACGCTCCCACCGATGACTTGGGAATCAACAACGGCAAGGCGGTGCTGGGTAACGCACCCGAGAGATTCGATTGGGCGGATGATATACCTACAGAAGAAGAGCAGATAAGGAGGCTCAAAGAACAGAATGAGTCATGGACCACCGTCTCGTCGAAAAAAGAGAGCAAGGGCAAGGAAAGTGAGCCAGGGTCCAAAGATGCGGCAGAAAGTGCTAAGAGCTCGGCATACGATCTCAAAGGCTCGCTGTCGTGGCGTACTGGTAGATACACTAACGATAGCGGGTACGAGGAAACCGTTCTGCGCCCGCGCCAATTCAAGGAAAATACTCGTGGGCCCTCAAATAACTACAACACCCCAAAGAGGCGGGAGCGCTCACCTAAGCGATCAGACGTCGTGATGTGGCGAGGACGGAACGCAGAGCCCAAATCGCAGCCCCAACCCCCGTCAAATGTAACCAAAGTAGCGGTCGAAAACAAGGCGATACTTGCTGGGAAGGTGCCGGACGCATCTGGGGCTCCCATAGGGGCGGCAGAAACATATGCGGGCGCGCTGAAAATAGCGACAAGGGCCTCAACACCACCAGCAAACTCCGCGACTCCCCTGCCAAAAGTTCCAACACCCACAGCGGAAGTCTCAGAGCAGAAGAAATGGTCAACAATAGCCGCTTTACCAACGCCGGCACCGGACTTACCGAAGCCCGCGAAGGTAGGGAGCAAAGCTTCAGGTGCGGAACTTGAAGTGAAGGATCCGCAAGAGCCCCCGGCAACAAAACCGACATTTGCTCCAGGCTCGGCATCTAAATCGGCCCGGGTCATTAAATTACCTCCACACACTCCTATCATCAAGCTACCCGATCCAGAACCACAAGCTTCAGAGGTAGTACCAACCTCGCCGCTTGGATCGGCCCCTGTCGTAAAATTACCTCCCCCAACTCCTGTCATCAAGCTACTAGATCCAAAACCACAAACTTCAGAGGCAGTGTCAACCTCGCGACGTATATTAGCACCTATCGTGAAATTACCTCCCCCAACTCCTATCGTCAAGCTACCCGACCTAGAACCACATGCTTCAGAGATAGCATCAACAACCCCAGTGGAAGAATCTAGGGTGAAGACAGCTCCAGCTTCAGGTCAGGTACCCAAAAACACGGAGTTGAAGCCTGTGAAAGAGGTATCTGCCACCGTTGAAAAGAGACCAAAAAAGGCATATGTCGTGGTAGAGAAGACACCAAAAGCCAAGGCAGCAGCTGACCCAGCCCCGGCATCTACCCCTAACCAACCGCCAGCAGGCGCTCCAGAATATCCAACGCTAGGGGATGCGCCGAAAGTCAAACCCCAGATAGCGCGGAAGAAGAAAAAGAAGACATCGTAGGTCGAAGTTGATCTCTTGGGAACTACATCAATGCTGGCTGGTGTTCGAGAATTGGCCTTCCGAAACAAGTCCAGGACACAAGGCGAGTCACAAGACCGGTCCGAAAGCCAACCCTCGGCGACTCGGCCCCCAGCAGAGACGCCCCCACCGGACAATACCGCTCCCCTAACGGAACCTCCAGCGGCCCCAACAACAACAACAGCAGCAGCCGCATGGTCCTGGCGCAATCCACAACCAGATCCTCCAGCGGCCCCAACAAGAAAACCAGCCCCGCCTCTGCCGGCAAATATCACTCTGCTAACAAAACCCCCAGCAGCCCCAACAACAGCAGCAGCAGCCTCACTATCCTGGCGAGACGCCGCACAAAAGTCAACTCCGCTATCCCCAGGTTCTTCTCGTAGGTCACTGGAGAAGCCCCCCGAGGTATCCCGGGCCATTGCCCAGCCTGGGCGGCTCCTAAGAAAGTCCAGGTCCCGTTTTAAGTCGCGAGCAAGACGTTTGGATGCCCCAACTGGGGCAGAGAAAGCATTGGAAACGATCAGAGAAGAGGTAGCAGCTGAAGGTTCCACGGCAATCGATAAGCCGTTGGAGCTCAAAGGCAAAGACAAAGCGACGCCTGATCAAGGCCAATCAACTCCTACTTTACCTGTGGCCGAGGTGGAATTTGACTCGAAACCATCCGAGAGAGGCGGGCTCAAGCCAGTATCTGATGATTTAACGACGGACGATAACCCGTTGGAGCTAAAGGGCAAAGACGAAGTGACGCCTCGTCAAGGCAAAACAACTCCCATGCCACCCATGGTCGAGACCTCAGAAGTCGACTCGAAGGCATTCGGAGGAGGTAGGTCAGGGGTACTAGCTGATGATTTGACGACAAACGATAGCCATTTGGAAGGCAAAGAAACGCTTTGCCAAGGCCAACCAACTCCCAAGCCATCTGTGGCTGAGGTATTAGAAGTCGACTTAACGGTATTCGAAAGAGGCGAGCCAGAGGTGGTAGCTGATGGTTCGACAACAAACGACGAGCCGAGAGAGCCCAAGGGCAAAGGCAAAGCTATCCCCGGTGAAGATAAACCAATCCCCACACAACCTTTAGCTAAGGTATTTGGAGTCAACTCAAGAGGCGCCGATGACGGCCCCGCAGGAGGTCCATCCGAGCACGGCGCTGGCCTCTCCGCTGCGTCTAAGCCTGTTTCTCCAAACAAAGCTTCTCTGGACCTCCAGCCTGAACCATATATCTCCAAACCCGCTGAACCCAAGCCGGCCAGCACTGATCCCAAGGGAGATATAGGCCTATCCGACATCGACAATCCGAAGGTAGAAGTTGCTCGTCAGGAGGAATATGTCGTTGAGTCTTCAAACCCCCTTTCAGCCCCATCCACCGCCCATAACCCACCACCGAAACAACCTCTGAAGGCACGTAATCCAAGCGTTACACGGGGAAGAAGCGAGAGGGGGTCAAACTCGTACCAAGCCCAGTCGTGGGGAGAATCATGCCAACATCCACCACTTCACCAGGGACAACAAGCTCCGGGGGGGCCGAGCGTGTTGCAACCAGCAGAGCTGCTTCAAGGACAGCCATCTTTGTTGCCGCCAGCTCAACCCCATCAAGCCCAACCAAACCAAGGGCAGCCACCACTGCCACAGCTTGATCCGATCCAAAGCCTGGATCTAGTAAGCCAGGAAGTATTGGCTGCTGTAGGGGGCTTGCGCGCAGCCAAGAACAGGGTGATAGGCTCGATCTCAGGTTTGACTTTCCAACATATGCCTAGACGAGAAGCAACAACAGCGTTGCTTCACTGCCTGGACGAGGTTGTTGTGACGCTCCATCTGCAGAGGCAACACGTAGCAGAAATCCTAGAAGGGATGTCACAGTTTGAACCTAGCCATACCAATATGCCATGGCAGCCCTTGGCGATGAGACAACAAGGCCATACCTATATGCCACAGCAGCCCTCGACGATGGTGCAACAGGGTCAACCTGAACGTGACCGTGGAGCTGATCATGCGAGAAAAGAGAAGCTTTCAATGGCAGTACATCAGGCCCGACAAGACGCAGCCGGCCTGGGAGCCGAGGCTGCGAGAGAGGAGGCCAAGAAATAGCCGCTGCTGAATATGCCGAAGAAACAGCCCAGAGGTACCGAGAGGCCACGAATAGGCGACTGGCTTTTGAGGAATCGAGTGCTGAAGCTATGAAACGCATGGTAATTAGGATTGTGGAAGCCCAAGAGGCGAAAGACACGGCACGGCAGTCTACGCCCTCGATAGAGCAGAGTATGAAGCAAAGAAAGCTGCTGACGACTTGCGACGTATTCGAGACACAGGGGCATCAAGTGAAGAGATCGCCGCCTTGAAGGCCGGTGCTAAGACCGCCGAGGCAAAAAGAGTAAAGGCTGGACGATGTCTCAAGGAAATGGAAGGCTATGCGGGACCTGTTTGAGACCCAAGCTGGACCTCTTTCTCGGTTGCGAGGTAGGGATAAGCGGTAACGAGTTTAGGTGTTTTATTCTTTGAGGTAGCGAAATTGAGAGCGGATTATGGGTTGATTACGAGTCGCTGAGGCTTTCAATGCTTCGGTGTTTCCCTTTGAATTTGCCGAGATGGGGATAGTGAATGTTTTTTGTATGCTTTGGCGGTTTGGAGAGGGTATTGCTGCCTTTGACTCAGGGGTATAACCTTTAGTCCAAGGGGTATAACTAACCTTGGATACGAGGGGGTGTAACCTTCAATCCACGGGGTATGACTTTCGGCTCAAGGGGTAGACTGTGTCTTCAAATTGTCTCTAGCAGCTAGCTACCTGATATTAGTTCCTTCCGAATGTACACAGGTACAGGTTCGGCTGAACCAACAATACTACTGGTCTTGTTGAGTTGAAAATCACAGTTCAGTTTACAATCATATTCCCTCCATAGCATCCATTGCGATGCTCTCCTCTCCCTGACCTTGAGGGAATTTGTGATTGTTCAGCCAAGGGCATGGGCTCTCACAGTTCCGTCTCGTTACTGCTCATGTTTCAAGACCTTCGGGGGACTCATGGTTCGATGATGGCTGGCGAATCATGGCGGCAAAGTTGTCTACAGGACCAAGTGAGTCTGGCCAACCTTTGCCCTGACTCCTGGCCGATTGGGCCGCAGCGCCCCTATCAAAACAAGGGCATCGCCAAGTCGGCCCAAACCATACCGCATCGGGATATCGATGCATGTCTGCACAGAGCATCTGCACCCTGACCTGATGCGTTTTGCAAATCGGGCATTTGAGAGGTAGCTAGCAGACGCAACAGCAGACGCAGCAGTAGACGCAACGGCAAACGCAGATGCAAACGCAAACGGAGACGCAGCTAGCAGACAGACTGCATGCGAATGAACCCAGGCGCGGTGCCATCATGATCTGGATCATGGCAGTGGGTAGCAGTGGTGCGGCACTCGACGGTTCAGCATCGCCCTTTGGACGCAATCTGGGGGATCAGCAGAAGGAAAAAAAAAAGCCACTTGATGCCCGCCTGCCCCTTGATGCCCACGCCCGCATTGGATTGTGGGTGCAGTCGCAGCCCGTTGCTGCCCTACACCCCTCCTCCTTCGTTCTTGCTTGCGAGAGCTTCGCGCGGCGCCGAAAAGGATTGGCGATAGATCGGGACCCCTCAACTATCTCCTAGCGCGGTGGGTTGAGCACGCAGATGCACACGCCCCTGGGCTCAACCCTGTCACGGCAGCGCTGGGTCCCCGGTCTGGGCCTGATGGGCGGAGAGGAAAGAGTGAGGCGGGGGAGGGGGAGCTCTAGCTGAGCGAGGGGTGATCGCGGGGCGCCCGCAAACCCGACGATACCCCGCCCTCTCAGAGCAAAGCAGATGCGAGCAGCGCAAAACGCGCGAAGCTGTGCGTGTTCGACGCCTTCTCATTTGACGTAGTTTGAAGCAAATTCCTGCTTTTCGTCTGAGGCGTCGTTCTCTGGGCGGGAGCCCTGACTGAGATGCCTTCTTTTCAGAGATTGCAGCGATAAGGGACAGACAGTACGGTGCGAACTGTGCGCAAAATGGCATTTGGCATTGACTTTTTGGCAGAACGCGCTCTCTGCTCCTTTCCTGCCGACACACCCCCTACGACGTCATCAAGTGGCTTTTGGCCGGGATAAGCACGAGGTCGGGACCAACACTGACCAGCACTCAACTCCAGCACCGCGCCAAAAGGAGGGGTCAGGTCAGGGCCTAGGAGACCATCCCAGGGTTCTCCTCACCAGCGCATTATCAGCGCATTATTGATCGAAGCCAACCTGATTAATTGCAGAGATTATCGTCCATGCACTCAATCCCCATGTCGTCCACATCCACAATGGCTGGCATCTCGTGATGCCCATCGCTTATTCGGTCCTTGTGTTTCCAAGGAACCCACCAAAAGACCCAACCTCCAGACCTAGGTGAAGCTCAGCTCAGCTCAGCGCCGTGGAACATTGCACGCGGCACCTTCCCGCCCCCCGATCCGATGGGCGCGCCGCGCGACCGGTCATCAGCGGGCTCTCGGCGGGTTGCGATTCGACGCCCCCCATGAGGGCCCTAGGAATGGTATCAATTCAGCTGAGACTCTCGACGGCGCCTGTTCTTTCTCGCCCTGTTTGCCCCCCCCCGTCCCCGGGGGGTTTGTTTCGGGAGGCTACAGAGTTCCGACGGTTAGATTTCCGCCGGCGGGGGGGGAGAGGGGGAAAAAGGTGATCTCATCACATCGTTGTCCGCACGCACGGCCGGTTGGCTGGGGCTTGATCGTGAACGTTCATGGGCGGCAGAGGCGGCGGGCGGGTGACGAGATTACGGGTGACGGCGGGATGGCGGGATTCACAGCCCTAACCTTAACTTGCCTCACCTAGGTTCGTCGGCCCGGCCTCGGTCTCCGATGGCGCACAGCCGCGCAGGCAAGCGCTAAGGTTGGGTCGGGTCATTGTTGTTGTTGTTCAGCATGTTATCGCCCGCCGCCTTCCAACTCCTTCCGGGACATCCTCCTACTATATGTCCAGATATATAGGGGATTCTCCTGGGCCTCATTCGACTGGCGCGACGGGGGCAGGCATCGTGTGCGGGATACACTGCACCGAAAGCACGCATTCGTGTCCTCGTTCTAACTTCTGACCTAATCGTGGTTGTCGTCTACACGGATCCCACGGAGCAGGATTGGGGGGACGGATGAGGTGGGTTGACCGATTGACATGGGAAGGGGGTGTCGCGCTATCCTCCATCAGCTACTAATCTCGACCAGCTAACCAACAGTATGGAGCACACAGTACTGTAGTAGTAAGGGAAAACACCAAGTACCTTGGCTGCATTGCGCAGCACGGTGACAGTGAGATGGGATGGGCGCCCACCCACACGTCCGACACAGCACACTGGCACACTCGCTTTCACACCCACTACCGCCGTCATCACAGTCAGGCGTCTAGCGAGAAGAACAGGTGGCTTGCCTAACCTCTCAGGCAGCAAAGATTTCCCTCGCCAACAGAGGCAGCTCACTAAAAATACCGCCTGCAGAGTTGTATATCGTACATACAGCTTATAACCCAGCCTCCCATCTTGGGCCCCAACCTTGGGCATCTGCATGCATGGGCGGTTGCGCGGTGCTGACAGGTACCCTAGGCCACTGGTCACTAGATCCGGGGGAAGCCAGAACGACGCCATCTTTTTCTAGAAGTCTTGATTTTGATTGAAGTGCCCGACGCTTGCCTGGCGCATTGCATGGCGTTGTGGTGTAGTGTGCGTAGGTGTGCTCAGGTAATGAGGTATGTAGGTGTGTGGTCACAGACATGTCGGAGCGTCGTCTCCTGGGGCGGGAGTTTTTGGCTAAGGTATCCATCACACATCTCGTGATGGGGGCAAGTCATCACGAAGCCATCATGATGAGCACGGCAATAATATACCAGAGTAACTGACTCCCTCGCACGGCAGAGCATGAAAATCGCGATGACGCACCCTCGATGCTCATCCCAGCACTACCAACACAAATTACTCATCATCTCAGAAGCACTGCATTCTAGCCGTAGAAACGTGTGCGCCCATTCACTCACTGCGCCCGGCCAGCCCGGGCCAACTGACTGGGCGTGAGGGGAGAGGGAGGAGGAGGGAGGAGGGGGAACCACGATGTCGCGTCACACCAAAAATCTGCCCCTCCTCACCACCCTCACCCACATTCACCACCCCTCCCCCACCGTTCACCACGCCGCCAAGACTGCTGATTGGCCGCCCGCCGCACACCACCACCCATCCGGGGACGAAGCTGCACGCAATTGCAGCTAGCCGCCCTGTGCGACTACACGCGACCTGGCCAAAAACAGCTTTGAGTGGTTCGTCCATGCGCCGGATCTGGAATTCACTTGGGCCAGCCTCGTGGTTCGCGGGCGAGTTTGAATGACATGTGCTGGGGCGGGGAGGGGTGGTACATTGCGGCGGTCGGATCGCGATATTGCATTCACTCAATTTGGGCGTGATGAGGGAATATGGGTTGAGAGATGGAGACACCAATATGTGCATGTCCGGCCGATTCTCCCCAGAATGTTTGATGCCGAGGGAGGCTATCTGCCGGGGCACACTCACACCTGTGCGTGCTGAGCGTGGAAAGGTAAATTACCCTTTACCGTACCACATTACCCCTGACGGGTGAGACTGTTGGACACCGAGACATGGGACAGCGCAAACAAGGTGAGACATGCCAACTCACCGAGAATACCCAAAGGAGCTTCCCCGCTTGCACATGACCGGCCCTTATATAAGGGGTCTAGTTATACGCGCAGTCACGCTATCGGTCGCTTCCACTCTGCCGGGCCGTGGCCATGATATCGGTATGTTTCGGCGACGGTAGTGCCGATGATGAGGTTCATGTTGATGTGTATAGCCCATATGTCCCCGTGGACCCGTGTGATAACGAACGGGAGGACTCATCACCTAGGGGGGCAGCGATGTCTGTACGCAGCCAATTCGGTTCGGAGGAAACACGTCATGAAGAGACGGGCTGCCTTGTTCTCATGATTTGGAGGACTCTGCCGTGCAAATATGCACCAGAATATGATGGCTCACACCAAGCTTGACCGACAAGGTGGTGTAGTCTCCGTCCGACCGTTGACCGTTGACCGTTGGGTGTTATACCGTTGGCACATAACCAACTGTAGGGGAGCGATATGCCGGCCCTCTGCCAGCCCGGCGGCATCCAACCGGGCGCGAGGCTCGCTGCCGTTCCCATAGGTAGGCCAGAAAATGGACCTATCCTCAAGTCAGCCCCCAAACTCCCCTGTAGATCCCACGTTGCTAGCCTCAAAGCAAAAAGACTAATCCGCGCCCCATCGCCGCATCACCACCCACCCCCAACGCACCCTCTCCCGCAAGGCTGAGTCTCTCTTTCTCCCCTCCCGCCCCACGCCATCAGCCTCGCGGGCCAACCCTCTTCCAATCCTTTTCTCCCCCAGCGGCACCAGAAACAAATACAACGCCCAACAAGGCCCCATCCTCCAGCCCAGTCAGCGGCAGTTCAAGAAAAGAACCTCTTCGCCCTGTCTTGTCTTGGGGGAGGCACTGTACCGCAGCCGTGTCCTCGGCCTGGGCCAGGGGGTCACCCGTCAAAGTCAGTCAGTAGGCTCCGCCCCCCCTAGACTCCGACCCGCTGCCCGTTTTAACCGGATAACCCAACCGAGAAAAAGGACCGACGTAACTTGGCCGGAAGAGGACACGCCACCATGCGCGCCTGCGCGTGAGGGAATCGGAACAGAACAGAAAAAAGAACGGTTCGGTAGAGGGGGGGAGGGGACAGGGGGGCAGCAACATAGATGAAGACACCTCCTTCGCCGCGAGGTGGTGAGACCGGGACCGGGGAAGTTAGGAAGCAGCAAGAGGCAACGCAAATAAAACAAGTCGCCGAGTGAGTGGACCGAGATGCTGTCGAGGGAGCCGTGAATACGACTGCGATATAGTGGGGGGATGGTGTCGTGGTTTGCGGTTTTGCAGACGAGGCGTGCAGTAAGGCAGGGGCAGAGACTACTCGATCCTCGGTAAGGCAAGTGAAGGGATACACAGGAGGGGAGTGTGCGTAGGTGCCCCGTGTCGAAAGGGAGAGGATTACCTAGGACCTGCCGCCAGTGCCGGGCGTTGAAGGTGTACTGCTCAACAGTTCGATACCGCTGCCTGCTGCAGCCCATCATGCACCTCAATCTAAAGGGCCCCGTGCGCTTGCGGAGGAGGCGCTCGAGAGCAGGGCACGGAGCCTGGGAAGTTGAGGGGAGCGCGACGGAAGGGAGGGCGAGGGGCCGCTATGTTTGGTAGGAAATCGAGAGACGGGATCGCAGTTGCCAGTCGGGCGACCAACTGGCTTCTCTGCCGACGCCATGGGCGATCGGATCTGGAGAGGTAGCGCGTAGCCTGAGCAGCTTTTCTTGGCCCCCCCACCATATCTGACTCTCCTACCGCACGCAGCCTGAAGCTGGCCGCGAAAACAGGCCCGCTGCCTGCAACTGCCGCCCGCCCGATGCAGATGAGGCACGGAGCGATGACGACTGAAAAGTCAACCTCAACTCAGCACCGCGATATGAGCCCGACGCGGCGGCATGGCGTCCGTAAGGGGAAAAAATATGTGCGCGCCAACCCAAAGGCTAACCTAACCTGAAAACGGGGGCGGGGGCTAAATAGGCGCTGAAGCCAACCACATCACAGCGTGCAGCGCTGTCAACGGTGTGCGCGCGCGAGTGGTGAAGGCTGCAATTGGAGCAATCCGAGCCTCCTCTCAGCTCAGGCTGGCGGGGTTGGTCCCGAACCGCGGTGGAGTGTGAGTGGGCCAGAGTGGACTGCCCCCGTAGGGCTGCACATGACGCCGCCGATCTGCGATGAAGCCAATGCTCGCCGTCGGTCGCTGTGATTGATGGGCGAGTCACGCTGCGATGCGCGCTTGGCTGGGCTAGACTTGTGTCTGCCACTTGTGTTCGAGTGAAGCACCGAAGCCGACGGTGTGCTTCCATGCACACGGCACAAGCTGGTTCCGTCAGGCAAGGTCCTTCTTTTTTCCTCTTTTCGTGATGGGAGGGTGTGGTGGTTCAAAGAATTTTGATGCGCCGCCCAATTGACTGTTTCGGGCCAGGTCACGGCCGCGCAAGGTGAGGGATAAGGTGGGCGGCATACCGAGCTGCTGTGTGCGTGCCAGTCTAGACGGAAACTCAGGGCTATAGGGTTCTTGTTTCGCGCAGCGCGCGCAGATCAGGAGCCCGCCCGGGCTTTTTGGGACGACAACTTGGGCAGGTTTCAGGGCCGACACAAAATGTTCGGTTCACACCCCCCACCCTTCGACGGCATGTCAACCCTGTCTCACCAACGATACTGGCCACCGGCTGCACAGTATCCAGAAATTCTGCTGCTCTCCCTTGCTAGTGCTGCTGGTGAGGGCGTCTTCTACTAAGGCGGTAGCGAGTACTTTGCCTCAAAGGAGCAATTGACAGGGAGGACAGCTTCTGGAAGTTGTAATTGCCTTTCCGCTTCAAGTTTTTTGACGACCACAACGACCGAGCCGCCTTGTTTGATGGACCGTGCCGTCGGGAAAATTAGCAAATAGGCAGTGAGAAGGGGAAAAAGACAGTCTGCTCGTTTACGGCGCGCGCAGGAGATCTCATGCCTCCACAGTAGAAAAAGGGCCAGTCTTCCGGGTTGAGCCAGCCGGTATGGTTATACTGTATAGTATGGCCGGCCGATATCAAGGCGCACTTGCGCTCAGGTCTGCCGTTCATCCCATGTTGCGCCGTGCATCACGGGTATCAGCCAGCGGCCAGCAAGCGGCCTGGCCAATTACCCACGGACGACTGCATGTCTTCCAACCGCGACAGAGATTTTCTTCTGCTTCTTTTTCTCTTCTTGTTTCAATACAGCACCCTCCCGTACCCGTGCTGCCACCATTCGGTGCGACTTGATGTCTGTGCCCTGCCCAGCGAACCACGGCCAAGACGTGCAAACCAAACCGGAAAAGGTTCGCGTACCCCTCAAGCCCGTGTGTGTGTGTGCGCCCAAAACTCCCTCGCGCCCTCTTACCCCTGAGCGACTCCTTGGACGTCGTGGGATGTGGGATGGGATGGTGTGTGCTGGTGCCTCCTGCGGCCTTCCCTAGCGCTCCAAGCTGCAATCCGCCGTCTAGAAGGCCAAGGGGGCAGCGTGCATGCTTCGGAAAACGTCCGCTTGCCATTTCCCCATCCGTCTTGCTCCTAAGTACAGAGTAGTGGAGAGGCGGACGGGTGAAATGCCATGGGCGGCAGGCCGTTTGAGTCGGCATAGCCCGAAAAAACGCTCGAAATGTCACTGCCTACACACGGCGCGGCTGGGCTTTCCTTGTCGTGTCGGCGCGGGACTCCCCGGCATCTCAGCTAAGAGCTAGGAATATGCATCTCAGTCCGCACTGTCATCCAGACAGTGAGGCCAGGTTAGGAAAATGAGTCCGTCCGCCTTTGCTTCTTCGTGATCATGCTTGATCACGATCAGGGTGTGTGGAAAGTAAAAAAAAATCTTCCAATTGTGGCGTCAGGCATTGGAAAAGGATATCGAAAAGCAAACCCCACAAGGTGCCCTGGACGTGACGGGATTGGGGTAAGGAGGCGCAACAAAAAAAGGAAATGTGCCACAAAATCTCGGCGGATTTCCAACCCCCCCTTCAAAATGAGATGGAAACAATAATTCGAATTACACACACCCACCCAACACTGCAACACGGCGAGACAGGAGACAGGGAGACAGACAAGAAAAGGGAGGGGAGAAAACATGCCTGCAATTCCACGGCATTCTAGTCTAGCGGCCCAAATAGGTCCGGAAGGCAAATGTCGTGAATCCCGCGTCGCGTCGGGCATGAAAGACAGGAGAAAAAAACTCGAGCTTTTCCTGCATGTCATGGCATGTGTGCGGTGAGCGCAAGGACCAAATGCAAGCCACAGACATCCAAAAAAAAAAAATGAAAAAGAGCACACGAAACTTTGTTTTAGGGCTCAAATCTAGGGTTTTCACTCCGGGAGAATTCACCGATGTGGGCGGGCACAATTTTGACGACAATTTTGGATAATTTTTTTTTGGTTCTTTGCTATTTTACAAGATTCAACTAGATTCCACGCAAGGAATGCGGTGACATGCCCCCCGTTCCGCCGAGGCCGAAGAGGGATGCTTGTGTAGCACACGTGTGTAGCCCACACGCGTCACAGCGTCCCGCGCACCCGTAGCGTAACACACCCAACCTCAACCACCGATATCATGACTCTCAACCTCACTCGCACTGCAATCTCGTTGAGGACCATCGTGTGAAGATAACTCATCCCAGTGATTTCCTTCTACTAGCTAGTGCCACTACTCTATGTATATCCCAGCGCACTCCATTCCGCGACTTCTCAAAAAAGGGGTATATCCATCCTGCGTAAAACCGGGGATAAAATCTCGAAAGGAAATCTTTGACGGCTCTCCCTAAATACTGGAGCACGTCGCATAACAAAACTGAAAAAAATAAAAAATGAGAGGTCCTTCCACGCCCGCATGTTGTCCCCATCGATATCAGAATCCAAAAACACGATATCCAACGCAAACCCTCTTTCCTAGACCCAAAAGCAATCGCCATTAAACGGGGGTGCTGTCTTGTGGCGGCCAGGCACATATCCACCATCCGCCCACAATTCCCCTCTTCCGTTGCCCAACGCACATTGAAATATGCAACAAAAACCCTCCACTGCATACCCGAGGACAGGCAAGTTTTGAGCCTGTCCAAACCCAAACGATAATAGAAATAAAAAAACAGCTCTCTAATAGAACCAACACTCAGACTTTTGGAATCCTTGTACATCCCTGGTGGCGCATGCTGATGTCGTCTCTCATCCTGCTTCATCCAACATCGGCTGTCGACGGTGATATGATGTCGTGCCGGAAACCAGAGAGGACAACGGGGGTATCTTTGAACGACCGAAAAAAAACGACTGCCAACCACGCGGCGGGACTGCTCCCCGACTATGTTTATCGACCATAAGGCTGGAAAGCCTCAGTGTGGAATGACCCGGATGACCAAATGACCCCGGAAAGAGACCTATCGTACAACCTGTCTCGATTGATATATGTTGTTTTGTGTTTTTGGTTAAGGCGGAGGTATAGGAGGGGGTGATAACGAGGTAAAATATGATGTGTTTGTGTTTGTGATGTGAGGAGAGGGAAGTAAAGGAGACCATAGGATGGAGTGGCGATCCAGGCGGCGGCGGGTGATTTTTCTTTTCTTTTTTATAGAGTGGGCTTCCTAAGGATCTCCTCACAGTTGGTGTCGAAGCGCAGGTTCCAGAGGCGGACGGATGCCATGAAGCGCTCGGTCTTCTCGAGCTCGCGCTCGCGGCCAAACAGGGTCTCGACGAATTCGACACCGGCATTCTTGCCGAGCTGGGACGAATCCTTGCGTTGCTTAGTGGTAGACCGCAGCATAGGGGCCTCACACGCTTTGAGAAGCTTGCGCAGCTTGTCGGTGATCCGGTCACCAGCCTCAATGAACTCCTCAATCATCTCGCGGTTGTCCTGGGTCCGGATTTTGGGAACGATCTCCTCAGCACGCTTGATCTTGCCGGCAAGCTTAATCAGGAGCAGCCACAGGTCGCCAGCCATGTCCGAGATGGGAGTGGCGGGGCCGTGGTGGTAGACGGTCCAGTCGTATATCCACTTCCCGAGGGAGTTGGAGTCAAAGACGCTACCGAGCAGCATGATGGGCTCCTCACTAGGGTCCCAGTTCTTGAGCGAGTACCCGGCGGGGATTCTGTGCCGCTTGGCATCAGCCTCCGTGGCGGCGCGGGATACCGGAGGAGCGGGCTTCTTGTGCGCACTGGCCTGAGCCGGGCGGGCGGTCTGGGGTCGTTGCGGCACCGACGTCGAGTTGCGACGAGTGTGTCCCGGCGCAGCTGTGGGCTTGCGCTCAGGCGGATCGTAACGCGGCGATGCGTAACTCCCTGCCTCTCTGTCGAAGAAAGATGATGGACCGCCCTGTGCATAGTAGTGGTAATCAGTGTGGTGTCCTCCAGCGTTGACAGTATAATATTCCATGTGTCGCTTCGACCTTGAACGCGCTGGGAGCACGTAGGTGACACCGTCGATCTCGATTAACTCGTCCTCGTCAGATTCCCCATGATGATTAGAGGTCCGAATGTAGGAGTATGAGCTGCGACGCTCGCGCTTGGGGTGTGAAGACCCCGAGAAACTCGGTTTGCGTGATGACCGCGATTGACTCACATTAGCAGTGGCGTACTGGCCGTCGCTCGTGTACCGAGGTGAGAAAGAAGGCCCACGAGGACTGCTGTAGTTGGCGTTGGTGAAGCCACTTGTGCTTCCGTTTCGGAAGTGAGCCCGAGTTGCCGGTCGCTGGGGTGTCGCCTGGTTGAAGTAGTATGCGGGTCCGCGGGGGGACGGCGTCGGCGACGGGCTCGGGAACTTGCCCTCGAAAAGGTGCTCCTGGGCCGGGGTCGACCCGTATGGCGAATAGCCGGCCATCGTCTCCGGCTCTTGCGATGTGTGTCTCGACATCCGATCGTTCTCTCTTCACGCCGCCGAAGTGGGTTGCGCGTTGCCCTCACTCGATGTGAGGGATTGTGTTGATTTTTTTTGTTGTTTTCTGTTGTCCTTGCTCAGAATTTGAAGCCAATCGCGTCTGTGTCGTGACGCGGTAGAAAGTGACGCCCGTCACCTTGGTCTGTGGTCGGTAGGAAGAGGAGAGGAGAACCGTCTTCTGTTTGAGTACATGTCAGGGACCTGGTGGTGATATCTCCGTTTGGAGAATTGGGCATCAAAGTCGCGAGCGGACTCTGATGGCTTCTGGGGGATGCTGGACGCTTCGGTGGTCCAGGATGAATAATGGTATGAAGTTGAGGCGGTATCGAGCGCGTGCGTTGCAGACGTGTGAATGATGTTATAGTGAATTGGCAAAAGCCAAAGTTGGCAGAAAATATGGAAATTGGGTGGTTGGCAACACTTTATAATGGCAAGGTGAGAATCTGTGCAGAGGGCAGACAGGGTGGGCGGGCACAATCAGGCCGAGGGGGACTGCGACAGGGGTACAGACAGGGGGGGGTCTGTTTTCTGAAATGGCTTTTTCGTTCAGTCACTCCTCGTGGCGGCGAAGTGGAGGGGGGGTGCCAGTAGTGAGGGGCTTGTCCCCTGCTTCGATGTACCTTAGTCACTCCTCTGGTGCTGACCAGAAGTAGCGACACGCCCCTACCCAGTTCGAGGCCTTTCTGTCGACACTGTGCTGAACAATTCGAAGCATGGGCCGCCGGCCGGCCAATGGAGCCCACCGCGGGCGCTGCCCTGCTCCTGCTGCGTGCCCGCTGCTGTGCTGCTCAGAGACGTCCAGTTGCAAAGGGCCAGTCCCACAGGCAGCCAGTCGTTTCTCTCTCTTCTGCAGTGCTTCGCTGAGTCGAGGCCTGCGCCTGAAAATAGACCCCAAATTAGAAGCGGCAGCGCAGCAGCAACCTCGGCGAGTCTGCAACTGGCGACTCGGGAATTGGAATCGCCGCTCCAAGAGTCCACACGAGAATGAGAATGACGAGGAAGGCGGCCGTTGACGATCGCGCTTGGGAAAAGATGAATCACACTCAATAGCCTGTGCGCCGTTGGATGGTCCTGGTCCTTCGCCCAAATTTCGATTCTAGCGGATTTGGTGTGCAAATTTGCACAGCGGGACGTGTCCCGGATTCGCCCTGGGACGCCTCCTGGTCGCCTCAACGCCTTCTCAACCTACCAATCTGCCGCCGGCTAAGCGAAATAACTGCAGACGAGGGTTTGGAAAAAGAACTTCCAACGTCGCGGCAGGGGATCAAGTCGAGCAATCCAACGGTTGCGTGAAAAATTTTCAACAAGAACCGCAGCTGCTCGGCTTGCAAACGAGTTGTTTGGCGGTGCAACCTAAGCGATGACAATCACCATCCCTGGATGACCGTGCCGGAATGGCGGGACCTTTTGCGCCCTGCGAGGACCCGCGAGCGCCAGAAATGGAGGCAGCCAGAAGAGCAAGCAAAAGGCAGCGAATTGGCTCGAATCCGCTGCGTTCAAATCCCGCGTGTGCGATGACAGGAAACTGCCGTGGTCCTCGACACGACGTCGCAGCTGGCTGCGAGATGAGATGATCGGAATGGTCTCTGCTCCGGAGTGCTGCGGATGACTCTGCAAGCACCGCGGCTTTTCTAATCTTTTTGCGGCAGCGCAGCTCTGCCCTGTCGTTGTGCTCCGGGGCGCCTCTCGGGAGGCTCGTATCAGCCCGGATAGTATCTGGACTCTGAGTGGTTTCGATTCTACTGGCTCGTTCTCAAGGAGATGCCAAGTACGGATATCGCATTTCCAATCGGAGCCCGCCGTACCTATGATTAGGGGTGATAGGGCGATAATGTTATGATGCGCTTCTGGTGCTAGCAGATGCTAGACAGGCCAGTATCCCACGATACGCAGACCCAGTCGTAACTTACAAGGGCCTCGTCGCAAGGGTTGATGGTTGCCAAGTGAGACCTCTCCAAGAGTTTGCGCGGCTTTAGGGAGGGCTTAGAGAGGTAGCAAACGCTCGACGGCGACGGTGGCGACGCGCGGATGACTAGGGAACCCTTAAGAGGGATTTCGAGGTCGACAACTCCTGACAAGGAAATAGGAGAGGTTGAGATGAAGGAGCGGACTTTTCATGTTTTAACGCCGCTCAAGGCGACGACTGCTGACGTCGGCTCCATGTTCGCCTCTTGCCCCTCCTCGGCCAGAACAGGAAGGAAGTGAGCCCCTCATTCACCTCACATCACTCACTGGATCGCGCACACCGTTGATGGTGGTGTGCAAGCTTCGTGATAATCCGGAGGTCTGCACACCACCGTGGTCTTGACCTTATCGCCAGTCCTTATGACATTACGGATTTACACATCGTGGCATGTCACATGTGGTCGTCGACTGTTTTCGCCGGGCCATCCAGGTCGCGATCTAGGTCTCCGGACGATTGACGACGCGCCCACATCTCCCATCCCCAAAGGAGGAATACGCAGGCCATACGCATAACCTGGGGTTGCCAAGGGCCGAGCGGCGAGCACACATCGCAGCGTTGTGGTGCCCTGGAGGCCAGGTGCCTAGGTCTCCGCAGCGTGAGGAGTATCTGCAGCATCTGACCCCCGGTTCGCTCCAGTTCGCGGCGTTCTGCGAGGGCGTTCGTGCTTCGCGTGGACCTTGCTGCACCGCACCACCTGCAGCCTCTCTCACAGCGGGGGTTGTGGTGGTGGAACGTGCATTGGATGCCGCCTTGGGCGACGACAGCCTCCCACTCTCCCACACCTCCCCATTTTGTCTTGCCCTCCTCTCGGTGGGGGCAACCGCCAGTTTTGCTTGCGGCGCGGAGGACACCGCAGCATTTCACGTCGCAAGACGCCTGGTTAGACGCGGTTTGCGGCTGGATGCGACTTGAACAGACCAGAGCAGAGTAAAGCACACCCCCGACCAACGTCTCCGATTTCTATTTTACAGTGGCAGCAATACGCAGCGCAGTGTCCCCCTCCGCTTTGATGTCAAAGCGACTGCGGCTCCCAGATTCCATGGCAATCTTATACCGGTCAAGGCCATATTAGCCTCAGCTGCGCGCGGGCGAATGGGATTGATTCCTCGCCGTGACGAACCACCAACCTTTCGAGTCACTCCAAAGCCACCCAAGAAAATCGCACGAAACCCGGCGACAATCAATGGCGAGTGGTGCGAACCTCGCGTTTACGCATGACCATGGCCTTGTTGACGACCAGCCTTCCCGGCTGCCGACCTCGAGGCCCTGTGCTACCGGAGAGGGGGAAAGGGGGGAGGGGGAAAACAGCATGGCAATCTTTCAACCACCCGGCTATCCTATCCAGCCAGCCCCTCGTCGAGGGCCTGGTCCCTGTCTGGTCCTTGTCGTCTGCTTCCTTGCAGCCTCGGGGCACGGCTGAGGACTAGCACGACAAGCAAACCACATGCACGGAATATTGTTCCTTCCAAACGCGTGTGGCCAGAGGATCGAGGTGTACGGACCACGGTGTACGGTGTAACCTCGTGTTCCGAGTTGCAAGCTAGGCCATGGTGAATAGTTTCGGGTATTCCCTGTAGAGGTCGACTCCCGTGCGAGCCGTGTCACCGTCAATCTTTCTGCCGGTACCGACGAGGGCAAATAATGGCCTCTCCGTGCGTACCGGTCGCACACACACAATCTATGGCAAAGATTCTGAGGCGCCCTCGCTCCCCCTTCCGCTCGTGCCGTCTCGCAAGGACACGCTCCGCGTGGAAATGCCAGCGATATATAGCATGCTACTCAGTATGTTGTGGTGAGCCGTCCGCCTCCTGGGGCTGTATATGTAAGTCCAGACTCAGCTCCGCTAATGCAGGCTAAACCTCCGCAAGGCTTTCCCGTCGGTCGGTTCCAGTTGCGAGCAACCCCGGACTGCCCAGGTGAACGGTAAACTCTCGGTCGCTCACCTTGCCTCACCGCGGTTGCGTGCCCCAGCCATCCGCCTGCTCCGTAGCGCAGGTTATCTCGCGCCTGGGATCATCGCTTCCTTTTTTCCCATTATTTGGTCCCAGCCTTCCATCCTCGTGGCTCACCTTGCAAAGGGCCCCATACAGTGTACAGTGCAGCACCGTCAGAATGTCGACCGCGGTCAGGACAACGGCAGGTTTGTTGTTGCTCGCACCCCCGACCGAGAAATTACGCCCACGACCACGGGTCAACCCATCAGACGGTGATGGGAAAAGCGTGAAAAGTGCGAAAAAAAAAAGGTCCAACTCGCCCCTGCAAGCAACAAAAGACCATCACACGGCTGGCTTTCTAGCGTTGGCAGTGGAGCACACACCTCCTTCACCTCTTCCTGTCGGGGCCTTGGCTGGGTCTTGGCAGCTGTTCGTCCACTCGTGAACCCGGGTGTGCTTTCTTCTAGAAAGCCACCCCTCCCTTGCAGGGAGGGGCCTTGCCAGTACTCTACACTCGGCGGTCGCTGTCGCTGGCGGCTTTTTTTCTCCATTTCCCCCTGCCCCCTGCTCCCAATACACCCTGGCTCGCTGGCCCGGTGCGGCACGACACCCCCGGCGACCTTCCGCTTTTTGATTTGCTCCTTTTTGGCTCACCGTGAAAAAATTTTCACCTCCAATTCGACTCAATAGTTTTTTTTATTTGGCTAGGGGCAGAGAAGCGAATAGAAGGGGTGACTGAGGGCTCCCGCGAGTCCGGTTCTCTCGCTGTCTCTCTCCGTGGGCAGTGGGGCCCTATGGAAGACTCTGACTCACGCGTGAGGAGCGCCGTCATGTATGATGTATGCTCTGCTGCCCTAATGTCTCCCCGATGGCATTGTTTGCTGCGTTGATGTCCAATATCAGCAGGCTGTTTGGGTGCTGGACGCTGTATGGCCAATGACCCCCGCTTCAGCGTTCGATGGATGCAAAGGCTGGACTCCCGATTGGGAGACGTTGAGGTGCAGCGCTGCCGAAGACACCAGCGGACCACTCGACGGTGCCGACCACACTCGGCCACCACCTCGACCCCAATGCTCCAATGCTCGCGCGGTGCAAGCCACTCGATCTGCTAGCTCTGGCCCACCTCTGCTGCTGGCCCCCTGTCGGTTTTACCAAACCGTCCCCCAGGTGAAGGAGTTTCGAACGAGTTGAGTGGGCGCGGCTTCTTTTTCATCCCCTTGCTCCCTTGTTGCCTTGTGGAGGACCGTCCGGCCGTCCCACCGCATCGCCGGCCGTCCCCAGCCCGTCCACACAGGGCAGCCCAAAATGGGAGAATACCCAGGCGGGTATGTAGCAGACGCGAACCGACCTCGCTGTCGTCGTCATGCCTCTCTCTCGTGCTTCTCTCCAATGCCTCTCACCGACACTTTCTTTCTAAGCTTTATTAACTCAGGGAGAGACTAAGGGGTCCCGCCCGAGGGCATGCACGTCCACCTGCATGTCAATGCCTACGGAGGGGGTGAAGGACTTGCGCGGCAGCGTCTCATACGCTGGCTGCCCGGTTTGGCCCTGGCAACGGCCTCTGACGTAGCGTGCCACCCACCGAAATATTGAAAAGGGAGCAAAATTGCACGATATTTCGGTATCTCCAGCCAATGTCCTAGATGCCGGAAGTGGATGGCGGAAGAAGGCAGAGAGCAAGGCCAGCGAGGGCATTGGCGGTCGGAGTGTTGGTATACGCAAGATGAGCGACAGCGGCAGCGGCAGCGGCAGCAGGGACGGGAGGCAGCATCAAAGGACGAGGGCGAGACGGAAGATGATTCCTCAGCGTCGGTCGGTCCCTCTGGACGATCACGGCGCGAGCCAAGAGGTGTCTAATCTGTCTTGCGTGTTGGAGTCCGCTAGGCCTGTACACGTACCACGGGCGGCATTGACATTGGGCTGCTACTATGCGCGGCTGCGAACTTGAGCCGTCGCCGTTGTAAGAGAAGCCCAGCGGTGAGCGACGAAACACACTACTTTCGAACGCACAAACACACAGACATCCGGGTATCAAAATTCAATAATACCATGCAGCGGGATGGAATACTATTTTTTTATTTTTTTTCCAACGGCTTATCGCCAATTTGCCCAGGGTAGGTGTATGCACACCTTTGCGCCAGAATGTACACCCCCTTTGGCATCCCTGTCAATATGCCATTCTACTAGATTGAGTGTCGATATTCGACACGCCAAATATCCCCCCCGGTCCAGTCAAAAATGGCCAGCCCGCCTTACACGTGCAAACTGACGAAATAGGGCGGACGTGTGCGACGACAACTCACCTCACCCTTCTGCAATCTGTGGGCTTCTGTGCCGGTGTAACCACCCCTGACGTCCTGAGAGGATCTCAGCTGCCCCCCTTCTCTCTCCCCGCCGGCGAGTGTCCACTGGCGGGGCGGCGATTAGGGGGGGGGGGGGGGTTCCGGCGCAGTGTAACGGTTGCGGATGGGGACTCTGGAGAGCCTGGAGAAGGGCCGGGGAAAGAGGGATGAGTCGGTCAGCCGACGAGTTGTCGAGACTCGACAGCGAAGCAGCACTTTTGTGTGCGGCCTCTCTCCGAAAAGCTGGAGCATGTGCCGCGGGAGGGAGCGGCCAATCACAAGCGGAGCGCAAACCCAGCCGGCTTGGATTCGCCAGCGCGCCCCGGTGTCGGCGGCCTTCGAGAAGGCGAAGGAGACGAAGAGGACAGCTCAGTATGGTTGCTGTGCCCCCTTTGCGGAGTGCGCAGGTGAGTTTTCTGGACGCCCTTTGGCATTCCGGGAGCGTTGGTGCGCCAGGGACGGAGCCCAATGACTGGGAGACGTCGACAGACACTGTAGAAGTCGGGAATCGAGCATGCAGCTGAAAAAGGGCGAGGCGTGTTTCAGTTAGTTTCAATTGCCGTCGCCATGCCCGATTCCCTCGTTTCTCTTGAGGGCCTCCAAGGGGGCCATCCCCCTTTCGACGTCGCGCACACGAGAGTGGGCAGCTAGCGCGGCGAGAGACGAGCTGGATATGGCCGCTGGATCGCTCAACTGGCTGGCCCTACGGACGGCCGCCAATGCACGCACACAGAAAGAAAAAAGTTGCAGTCTGAGGGCGCAGCGCTGCCAAGTCGCGCCTTACCCGCCTTGTGTGCCTGCCTGAGGTGGAGCCAGAAGGAAAAATTTAGAGTCGCTGTGGACAAGTGGGGCCTCAGGGTTTCAAGCGTCGATTTCTCAGGTTGGACAAGTCAGTTCCGAGGGTTTGGGTCCGCTAAAGCCACATGTCAGTCGCCACACAACACACACATCTGAAGATTGACTCCGCGGGTGGTGGCGGTGCAGCGTGGGCTTCGCCGCCACCCCCGGATTTGCAGGGCCGCCATTCGCTGATCCGTCATTCCGGAACTTCCCACGTCCCGATCGGCCCTGGTGGAGCCAGCGGCAGGTGGGTCCGTGGAAGTGGAAGCCCTGGGCGGCCCAGGCGTGGAAGGTTGGTCCTGGCAGGTCCCGAATGCCGCACGGTCCAGTTTCTTTCCCTGCCTTTCTAAAATCAGGCATTACCAATCCTGAACCCAAAGCCCAACTTCAACCTCACCTCTGTCGCTCTGTCGCTCTCCGTCCCGCAACCGCCAGTACTTTCTACGTATGAGTTAATCCTCCACTCCGCCCGCGTACGTCACCGCTACTGTCACAGCTAATGATTCATAGCACGGTGACGCCCGCTAGCGACACACCCTCAATGTCAAATAGCAAATCAAAATGCCGGCGGTCGGCGCACGCGGACTCCTGACTGACTCCTCAGGCCGCAACACCCCCTGTGGCTGAGGCAATTATTTTGCCGCCTCTCTCCCCCAAGTCGCCGGACAAAATTACTTGACTCACCGCAACAAAAGTCGCCCTCGCCGTCAACCGTCACGAGACCCTCCGAATGCCTCGAATGTTGTCTGCCAGGCCTATCCAGTCCCTTGGCCCTCGAAGCGCCGTCCTCTGGTCGCCTTGAGACGCCGACGCGTGCGCACCACAGGCCGAGTGGACTGGCAGTGCGCCGCCGACGGACCATTGATGATGAAGAGACGGTGGCTGGGGCCCTGGCCGGGCCAGGAGATTGGGGAGAATGAAAAAAAGAAGGCAGAGCCTCCCGCGTTTCAGACCCTATCGGGATGTGACTCACACCCATGCACAGTACACACATACACCTCCCCCGTGGGTCGCGTTGTGTGTTGTTCGTCGAGTCGAAAAGTGTCGGTGTCGCTCTCCCGCGTCGCACACGCTACGCTCGCCCAAGCCGTGCGCCATCCGATACCTTGTTCAAATTGCGCCAGCGCGCGACCGACAGACGCACGCGCAAGCGCATCTACGCTATCTGTCTGCCTGCCCACCAATACCCCTCTGCCACTCCAAGCGATATCGCGGGACCCCGAACGGGACCAGGGAGCATGGTTGCTCCCTCGATTGGGTCAGGGGTTCTTGGTTGAGCATCCTCTAGGAAGGTTCCCAAACCTATCCGGGGCATCATGTCTCCAGACGGGAGCAAAGAAAACATAGCATCTCCCATGGCTTGCACAGGCAGCAGTGCCGACGCCAGAAGCAAAAGCAGCAGCACCCAAGCCGCCCCGGCAGCTGGTGCAAAGCTGCCCTTCCCGGTCACACTTTCTTCTATCTTTCGACCCAACAACCAGAGTCTTTGAGTGGTTCCTGCAGGAAGGCTTATCGCTTGTCCCCCTTCTCTTCTTTCTGCTCGCCCGGGCGCATCGCCACAGCGCAGGCGGTGTGCTATTGGAGATAAGACGTCGTCCCAGGCGCATTCCAAATGGGTGACAGGCAGACCTTTCGGATGCGAGTCAACGGGCTTGGGTGATGGGGACCCGTAAAGCTACGGCTACACCTCATCACTGCTCCCCCCCCCCCCCCCCGCGCCACTGTAGTGATCTGCGCTGGCTATCCAGCCAGATCGGGGAACCGCTTCATTTCTTTCTTTTTTATTCTGTCATGCTTTCGTTTCTGGAAACCTTTTACGATCGCCGACCGGAACCCCTACTTTGGTGCCAATGACATTGTCCAGTGACGTTATTCTGCTCGCAGAGGACAAGAGTGGGAGGGAGCCTACTCTCCCACACACATGTGTATGTGCCAACTGGAAAAAAGCATTTATCCCCACCCCCTTTTCCTCCTTTTTTTACCTGCCCATCTGGCGTGCGCGAAAGTCCCCGATCTTTCCTCCTCTGTCGCACGGCAACTATATGGAATCGACACCCAGTGATCGGGCTGCGTTTCGAGCACACTGTGAATGTTTGTTGCATATACTTTGGACTTCCCCCCGTAAGGGAGGGCGCCCGGGCTGTGTCGCGTCGCAGGCGGTCGCAGGCGGTCGCAGGCGCCCTTTGACCGCGCTGGTGGTGCTGATGACTGGGTTTTCGATGGGGAGGGGGGAAAGGGTATTTGCGTCACGGGGGGAGGGCTGGGCTTTCCTGACGTCGATGGATGGTATGCTTTGTCGATCTTTCAGGTCCCCCCCCCCTTCTTCTCGCTAGCCTCCCGGGCAGTGGAGGCGAGGGGATGACTCTGTGGATGGGGATCGTGTTGTGGAGAGGAAATCTGGGCCGGGCATGGTTGGACTGGCTGGCGGGAGGTGAGGACCTAGATGACTAGCTACTGTAGGTGCCTTGAATCTAATGTTTTCGTCCGCGATGCCGCAGGCCTCTTTTCCCTTCCGGCTCCGTGTTTCGCCCGCCCCAAGCCTTGGTGTCCAACGTCCCGTGACTCCGTGACTCATGCACAGATGTCTGGCCATGCCAGCCTGACGCGACAGCCTTACGGCGTACAGAACTACGTCTTACCTACCCAGCTAGGTACCCTTCCATGCCAATACACCCAATACCGAGCCATCGTCACTGACAGCCTCGCCCATGCCCCGTCGTCAAAGGCCCGAGGCACAAGGCCGTCACATACACATACATGCATGTCGCACGGGCGGCTGCCACGGCTTACCGACAAGAGGTCGGGCTGGTGCCTGCAGCCTGGGTTCCCGCGGACGAGGAGGGTGAGAGGGGGGGACTTGTGATAGGCTGGTCGCTCTGGGGGCGTGGTGCAGGTCAGCCGCGTTTTGTTTCGGAGAGGCAGGGCTGGGCGGTGGTTGCCTGTTTCGTCTGTGCATTGCAGTGCCGCTGTATGGCCCGGGGCTGGTTTTTTTTTCGGTGGAGGTGAGGAGGCTGGTTGGCTTGGTGTGTAGGTAATTCGCCGACTTGGGTCTGGGGGGTGATAGCTACCTACGTTCGTTCTAACCTGGCCTGATGGTGATGCGATGGAGGGGGGGATTGGTGATGAGGGTTTGCCGTCTCGCCCAAGGGTCTAGGTCGCACCAAGGGTCTCTTGCGTGTAGCACTCACCTTTGGTGGATTGGATCGTCTTGGCTACCCTGGGGAGACAACATTTCACGAAGATGGTGGGGGGTCGTGATAGGTTGGAGGTGTTGAGCGTCGTAGGTTTGATTCCTTGATTGGAATTCTTTGGTCCCTTTCGGTGCCGGTGGCTTGTTACTCAGCGCTGGCCTAGTTCATGCATTCGTCCACGAAAGAAGCGCACGTTGCGGGGTCGTACATAATTCTCTCAGAAAACCACATGTGAATGCCGTATGCGATTCTCTTGGAACTAGCTGGGATGGAATCGTCTCCTGACCTTTGACGCACGTGGGGGATCATCCTGTGGTGGAAACGGTCGTACCGGCAGGATCAATGGAGTGTTGCCCTCGCACACCCCACACAAAACATGGCCGATGATGATTAGGAGCTGGGAAAGGGGAGTAGTGCCCAAGACTTTCCGGGGACGTGTTTGGATGCCCCGCGTCGTGGTTGATTCTACGCAAAGAGATAAGGGTCCGGTTTCTATCAATTACAATGCACAAAGTTCCAGGGCGGCCAACAAGCGGCCATCAGGATCTATATGCTCCCCATACGACCCCCCCATACGGCCGCAACCCCACGACCTTGGCTCCTACTCAGCACGCCACGTCAACAACAGCTTATCGACCGTTTGTTCTCACCAACCAACGGTACTTGGGCTACATGTCTCGCAGCTGGTCAGGTGCCAGCAGCACACGTTTCTTCTCCATGTCCCATCTTTGCAGACGCAGGGTTCACTGGCATGGGCAGTCTGTCTGCAATCATTTTCCGGGGTCCTCGCTTTCTTGCAGACATGGGTTTCTGCTTGAGCTGGGAACGGCATTCTGGCGTCCTTTCCCATCCTCGCCTCGGCAAATAGACATGGACGGTAAGCACACGCCCCAGCAAGAGTATTGCCTATTGCGCCTTGTGCCCATTCGGGGACTTCTCACGCTCGTTGCCAGCGCGCAACACAATCAGTTGAATGCCATTCGTAGTCGATGCCGTTCGGTGCACGCGGCTACCTCCGGCTCAGCACTCATCAAGTCCATGGTCGACACATGCATGATAGGTGCCTATATGCGTGCCGTATCTCAGTCGACGGTGGCCAGAGTCCAATACTGGATACATCATGCGGCCGCTTCCCGTAGCACCGTATAGGCCATTGAGCCAGCTGTCCCAAACCCTGAAATCAGAGGGGGTCCTTGCTGTTTCAGGCCGCGTGCTGTTCACACACAGTGGGTGAGGAATATCGTCATGAACCGACGATCAGGTCGAAATGGGATGACTTTTGCGTGCTTGCGTGATACCCTACACCAATGTCGCCGGCCCTGCGTTCTTCGTCATCCCAGGCGAGGTATCGTGACCTACGTACCTTATCTGAACCGAAAACGAGGCACGCGACCAGCATCAAGGTCCCACTCTGTTCCTATTCGCATGTCGATCAGCATCAGGTCAATATCAGGTCAACAATCTAAAGTCATCCTACATGGTGATAGAGACACATCCGCCAGGCCGTGCGAGCACGGAGTCACAATGATACCCCGGAGAGAGACGAGAGGGGGTGCAAAAAGGAAACGACCAGTAATCCCTTTTTTGGGATTATAGTGAAAGAAAGTCAAAAAGAAGTAGCTGCGGTTGGTTTCGATCCAACGACCTCCGGGTTATGAGCCCGGCGCGCTTCCACTGCGCCACGCAGCTTTTTTATGGTCTTTGCTGACTGATGGATCTCTAGCTCGGAATTTTTGATAGAATGGCGCAAGCCAAGTATTGAGCGTGAAGAGATTTCCCACTTCTCTTTGTGTGTGCTCGGCTACTCCCGCCAAGCCTGTTCGCCTGTCACCGTCCACTCAAAAGGCTTGGCTGCATTACCCGCAGGGAAAAGGAGCAGTGAGTCATAGTGGGGACACGGGAAAAGGAACTTTTGGTCTTGTCCACCACACCCTCATCTCCCCGTCATCCGAATTGGCCAGTCAGAATATCCGTGCCGTCTGCGGGCTGGATGGCCGAGGCTCATATCGTGATATTGTCTTTTTGCACTTCACTTGCCAGTAGAGCCGGTCGCCTCTCTCGATTGAGATGGTTGCCTACCATCACCGGCTTTGAACAAGGAAATATTGTCCGTCGAAAATATATGATAATCTAGTCATATTTGTGGAGCGAGATGTGTATGAAATACATAGTCCGCGCAAGAGGCTGGTACCAATATTGCATATTACACTCCCTGTGACTGTCTAAGCTCTCCTAGACTCGATGCACTAGAGCGGTTACCAGCGACTTGCAAATACGAAACACCAAGGTTCATTTCGGCTGTAGCTATCTCCTATGTACATTCATCCTTATGGGAACAGTCATACCTCTTCCCCAGACTCGTCGTGATATGCGGTGCTGTCCCAAGGTCTCAGACTTCAAACCACCAGGCTGCCAAGTGCTGCTTGCGCCGCCAGCTCAGCTTCCCCTGGGCCACGGTTTCGTACATTATCATGGACCCCTTCACTGTTCCGTTGATAGCCTTGAGGCATATGGCCATGGTTCCTTGGAAGCCTCCGATCTTCTCATGTGAGCCGTCGGTTCCTGATAGGCAACATGATATATCATCACGGGCCACCGAACCACAGACTCCATTTCCCTATCTCATGGTGGCCACTGAGATCAGGGAGTCCCTTCCACCCACCCTCCTCTCATCCCCCAGAAGCCCTCAGTTTCTGCGGCGGCCTCAGATTTGCAAGTGTAGCTCTGCGATATTGGCCGGGCTGACAATCATATCATCACTGGCCGCCATACTTGTCCTCCAAGTCTTCGACGGACAATGCCAAGATTGGATGTCTCTCGCCTGGATACACTCATTAATGTTTCTCGGCAGCCTCAATCCACAATGATGCTTGCTGTCCATGCCAACGACAAAAGAACAAATGGCAAAGGAACAAGCTGCTTCATCACTGGCCGCCATCCTTGTCCTCCAAGTTCCTATCCGACAAACTACATCAAGATCGAAAGTATCTCCCCCGGATGCCCTCCCTGATGTTCCTCTGTGGCCTCAGATCCACGGTGACCGCGGCTGCCTGCTATCCATGCCAGCGACAAAAGAATAAATGGCAGAGGGACAAGCTGCCTCATCACTGGCCGCCATGTATCATTGGAGTTGGCTGACGTTGGGTCAAAAAGCCCCGTGTCAAGGTCAGAAGTATCCCCCAGATACCCTCAAAGTTTCTCGGGCGGCCTCAGCTCACGGTGAACGTGCTTGCTGTCCATGCTAAAATCTAAATAATAATAGGCAGAGGGACCAGCTGTTTCATCATCGGCCGCTCACAGCCTTTCCTTCTTGCAGACAGCATGCCCTGACGAAAAAAGATTTTGGGCAGTGTCAGTGAAGCTCCCAGTGATTGGACGCTGTTTCTCAAAGCCTCCGATCAGACCCGGCAGCAACCTGACCGGCAATAAGCCTACACTGCAGGTGCTCAACCTCATCTCATCGACGGCTCCTTTTGTTCATGGTTGCGATGTATATGGTGAAGTCGACGATCTCAGTTGATGCTACCTCGTTGGTGTTTGGTTGCGCATATTATCACTGATCGCCTGAAGTAGCGCGCGAGTGCTTCCGTGTTCCCGAAAAAAAGGAGTATGCTCTACTAGACAGCCTTAGACATTGTGCTCCTCATCGGCTGTAGTTGGCGGTTACATATAATTGATTGTTGGATTGGTTTCGTTGCTGGACAGTTGTATGGGGTGTTAGTAAAGATCATCATTAAATGGATTTGAATGAGACGCGTGTAATCGCGGGGCGGAAGATGGGCGCTTGGTGTGGGAAAAGGATCCGACACTCCAGCTTGAGGTGATTTGGGTCTTCTCAGAAAAACATGTCTAGAGCGCCACTGCCTGCTCGGCTCATCGCGTAAACTTCTCATCATTGAAGACCGTCTGTGATATATGATGGGCGGAACTATCGTGGGTAATTCAAAATGGGGAATGAAACCGGGTTATGCTGAAGATTGCGTGAATGCGACCGAGAGGAGATTATGAAGGAATTACATACCTTGGGAGCAAATACTGCCAAATATTTTGTGTGTGTCTGTGTGTGTGTGTGTGTGTGTGTGTGTGTGTGTGTGTGTGCGTGAACCGAGATGCTTCTTGAGCTCAATGAACCCGCCCCTTGGAAGGAACGACCACAGAGCTGACCGACAACTGTGACGCCAGAAAGTTGGTGCTGGTGCTGGGGTTGATTGACCGATGTATCTGCTGGCGCGGACCAGGGGTGTTGGCGCTGCTCATCACATCTCAGAGTGGTACTGTGTGCTCCAAATGGCCAGCTAGAATCAGAGTATGACGCAATTCACGTCATCACATGGTCTCTGAAGCAATGCTTTCGTCATTTTGGCTGCTTGGGCTGAAGGAGGGCGCGAAGATGTGCCCTTGCTCGAATAAGGGAGGACTTACTTGCGTTGATGCTTCCTGCTCTTGTCATCAATGTGCTGTCTGGCAGCTGTGTCGCTGCTTAGTGCGGTATTGTGCTCGAGAGTGATCTTGTGTGAGAATATACCTAGGAGAGGGAGGGTTGGAGAAAAAATTAAACAATCAGTGACTGAAGAAGGTGCTGGTACGCGATGTCTGGCCAACACGCGGCAGCCGGCCGGCTTTGCGCGACAGAAATAGCAACCCGCTGACCCATCCATGGAGGGCCGTGAAGGGAAGAGAACAAGGGATGTTGACGGTCGGCAACGATATGCCGCGGTGAGCTGTGTGGGGGGGAGAGGGTGTGCAGCCCTTTGTTGAGCTTCGCGGCTGGGCAGTTGGAAAAGATAAGTTTGTGCAGAGGAAGAAGGAGAGGCGCTCGGTCCATGTTGAAGACTGGGGAGCTAAGAAAATGAGAGGGAAAGGAAAGAACGACGGTATAAGTGGGCGGGTCGGTTGTGCTCAGGGGTACACGGCCCAGGTGAAGAGCCCTAGTAGGAGCTGGGAGGAAGGGAAGGAACGACGGTGTAAGTAGGTCGGTTGGGAAGTCAGTTGGTCACGCACGGTCTGGCGACTGGGGAACTGATTCCCTTGCTGACTCTTGCAGATGGTCGCTAGCGGTGTGGCAACAAGGCAAGCTCTTACAGAGAGGACTTGGTAACAGTGGTGCTGACATGCTTCTATCTGTGAATGCTGGTTGCTGGACGCTGCTCCTTACCTTATTTTTCAATGGAAGGGAAGCCTGGAGGGGCAGAGGGCTGGAGATGGTGCCAGTGGCCATGGCAACCAAAATCCTGTTGGGGAAAATGTCTACAATGGCTTCATCCACTGGTTCCTTCAGCAGCTACTGTCACCACTGACCACAGCTGCTGCAGGCCCGCTTGACCGGATGATGCTGGTGTTGAGTCTGTAGCCCTTCGACTGCAAGCCTGGAGAGATTCGGCGCCACGAAACATGGCTAGAGACTTCAGCATGCAGACAGTAAAGGAAGGACTCCATTCTTTCCTTCTCAACCCCGAGAGTTTCTCCATCAACACCTCGGCATGTGGGTGGGCGATGGCAGACCCGATCTACGACGGCACGTGCTTCAAAGCTGTGTGGGATTTCGGGAATAATGTGCATCACACGATTTGTAGCTAGTCATTTGGGTGGTCCCTAAAGACTGGCATGTCCATTAGAGGCCATGAGTGGCCACGGAAATGTCTCTCTTGTGATCTGACACAGGCGCAGGCTATACAGTATTTTTCCTCTTTCCTGGCTTCCTTCTCAGTCTATTTCGATTGAGCAAGTTGCCCCTTTGCCTTTCGCTATATGAACTGGGGCTTGCTTCTTTGCGAAGTCAGGCCTTTTTACCCTTTATCTTTCTCTTCATACCCATGATAATGCATTGGCTTTGCAGCATTAGGTTTTGCTGGCTATCTCTGTTCACCGTCCTGCTTTCTCCCTGGCTTCCCACCAGCCATAACACCCAAGGTACTGATGTTGACAGCTCCCCTTCTTCGCTGTTTAAGTCGAAAGAATTGCCGATTACTCCATCTCCCGCCCAGTTGAACTAGTCGAGAAATCCCACCAACAGCAACTTACTCAACCGCCGGCAGTACATGCAAGTTAGGCGGCACATCCCAGGCATGAAACGCTCTCTCCCACCACGACTTCAAATTCCCAATCCCATCCCCCTCCGGGCCGACATATCCCAACCCAGGCCCGGCCTGAGCCGCCAGAATCTCAAGGTAAGCCGCTGTCTGAGCGGTCGACACAGAGACGTTGGTGTTCCCGTCCCGCTTGCCATCGTGGATGATGAGGGTGCGCAGCACGGGACACAGCTCCGCCAAGAGCTTGAATACTCTGGAGTAGACAAACCCGGGCTGCATCCGCTGCCACACCATCGCCATGTGCTTCAGCTGGGAGAAGTGGCGGGGGTTGAGGCGCTGCAGCGTGGCAATGCCATCGAAACAGTCGCCGAGAAAGATGACGGTGTTCTCCTGGTCGATCCAGCACACCGGCCCCGGCCTGTATGCGTCTTGGAGAGGGATGTGCGACTTTTCGAGCAACTGCCGGGCTTCCATGCACGATAGGCCTGCCGGGTACGGTGCTGGGGTTGCAAAGGCCATTGTGTAAGCAAGCCGTTTATTCCGCAGGACGTGATATATGCTGCTGTCGTAGGTCATATCTAGTACTTGGCTCGGGCGACTAGATTCCGCAGTTCTGCGGTGAAGTCACAGTGAGCTTCCTGTGAAGGGGGATGCGGGAATTGCTACATAGGGTAATCTTAGTCAATTACCTCTTGCAATGCTGTATGTATTTCCGATTGCGAAGCATAGCAAAGACTGATGGTGCTGAAAGGGCATCTTGCCAAATTCGCACCCGCAATTCTGCGGGTAGACGGGAAAATGGGGTGAAGCTGTTATTTGACATAGACATTTGTAACAATGTTGAATGCAGGTGTTGAAGGATCGTTTCGCTCAATCAGCAGGCAACGGTCTTCTCCTCATCAAACCCCTCGGCGGTAGCGAAAGTATAGCCCCTCTGATTGGTGAGGATGCGCAGTGGCGCAACGCCATCCCCTCTCTGGGCCTCAAAATCGCAATTGTAATGTGTGTGACCAAAGGCCCATGCCTTGACTCTTGCGCTCTGGAAGCAAACCTCCCCAGACAAATCGGTCGAGAAGGCCGTGGCGATATCGCTTCCGGCGTGGCGTGGCTCAACGGCGCGAGAATCGGTGGAAGGGCTCCAGTGCGACAAAATAATCATGTTCACGCCGGCTTCGTCAAGAGCAGCGACCTGCTGGTTGAGCCAGGCGAGATCGCGCTCGTGTGCCTCATTGTGTAAGGCGACGTTCCAGTCTCTGGTCTGGTAGAAGTCATTCAGACTTCTGCGGACGATGCTGTATCGCTCCGGCGGGACGTGTGAGAACAGACTGCAGCCTAGGATGGCCGTGTTCTCGTCTAGCCGGAAGACGGCGCGGTCAAGCAGGACAAAGTCGCCGAGAGACTCGTCCCTAGCGACATCGTGCTCAAAGTTTCGGAGTATTTCGAGCGTAGTGGGCCAATCCGAGTGGTAGGCCTCGTGGTTTCCGGGGACGAAGAGCACGGCGCGGAATTGCTTGAGCTGAGCCGTTAGGAATTTTAGGCACTCGTCCTTGTGCTTTTCGATAGTGCCAATGTCGCCGAGCAGCCCCAGGTAAGGTGCCTTGGGCACGACCTCGAAATCGTCGTAGGTTGGAGGAGCCTCGAGGTGCAGGTCCGAAAGGATTTGTACGGTCGCTGGCATGGTTGTTGTCTTGGGCCTGTGTTTGTTTGTGAGGGGATGGGATGAAAATAAGCGATTCTTGACAATGAACGCTTTGTTATGCCTCGTAACCCCGATGATGTGCCGAGATTAGTAAAGGTGCCTGCCGTATGACTGCAACAATCGCTGCATTCCTCCTGTTGAAAGCTCAAGCGACGAGGGAAGCAGCGGCCTCTTCCGCAAGGGTTACAAGGAATATATAGCTGGTCATATCTGAGTTCACTTGCATGTGTTGGGAGACAATTCAAACATCATGTTTTTCCTTCTCGCCGGCGGAGTCATTGAAGACAAGGTTCAACCAACCTTGAACATATCAAGGTTTGGCACCAGGAGAAGAAAAGGATAAATTTACCATTGACTTGGGGCATGCCTTTATGAGTGGCTCGACTCCTGTTTTTTTTTTTTCGCGCTGTTCCTTTTTCTTCTCGCTGCTCGCTAGGTTTTTCATGTGGAAGGCCCCCCATATAAGGGGGGGTCCTCCGATCAAAGATAGTTTAATCCAGATATGCGACTTTGTTCCACGAAAAAGTACCACGAAAGCCGTGATTGACTGAGTTCTCTGTTTATTTGTTACTCGATTTGTTACTCGATTTATTCTTTTATTACTCGGTTACCTCATCCTTCCCTCCGATCGGAGGTCTACACACTCCAATGTGAGTGTGCCCTATTTTCTGTTTGTTCGCTGGTTTTGCTGCACCAGTTCACCATGACAAGTTCTGACAACTACAGCTTTTTCTGAGTTAACCTTTCAGCGGTATAATTTATCCACTGCTCTTACATAAGGTATCCTAGTAATTCCAGGTCTTGTGGACTTAGAGGGGGAGAGCTAAACCATCTAGCCACAACATGAACTTGCTAGCTTCGCACACCAGCGGCAGAGTGGGTGATGTATATTGCATAATCTCTCGCTGAGTGCTCACATTTTATGTTTTGAGGCCTGCTACATGATCTTCTAGGCCTTTTCATTCGCCAAGCTCACCCAGAACCATGCCTGTCTTGTCCTATTGCGTCAACCACGTCGTTTCTTGTCGCTGTTACTGGTCAAGGATGGGGTGGTAGGCTTAGGTGCAGGACAGCAGAGTCCTGGTCTCGTTTTGTTGGTATACATATTCGCGACCAGGGATATCAACCTATGAATAGCAGTCCGAGGCCAGCTGCTTGGGGGTATCACTGCGTCTGCAGCAGACGCCCACCCTACATATATGGTACTCGTCCGGATCTTTTCTGCCCCGCGGAGGCTTCACCAGACTCAATCCCTTTTCTCTGCGGCTCACACAACTCAATCTCGATCAACACCTCGACCATGGCCGGCAAAAAGAATCGCTCCAAGGGCAAAAAGAAAGGCCCAGCCCAGAACCTAGCCGACCTGCCCTCCCAAATGGTCTACCCACACCTCCACGGGAGAGTCGTCGAGGCTCTGCTGCCAGATGTGCTCGACCCGGAACCGTGGTTTGTCCATGAACCGGGCACCAGGGAGAATCGCAAGGAGACATTCATCGTGGGCAGGTTCTCATGCCCAAACCAAAGTTGCCGCAAAGCGGGTTGGACCACCGGGAAGGTCTGCATTCACATCACAAGCTACGCCAACAGCGGTTACCGAGCCATTGTCTGGAGCCAGCGGTGCAAGTTGTGCGACACCATGGGCATTCTGGCGCTCGACGAGCAATCATATATCGATCGAGTTGCCTTCCGACTGAAGAAGTGGGCTGGTCTTGTAGTTCCCGCAGTTCCATACGTGAAGAGGGGGACCCCTCCGCACCTTTCTGACTTTTGTGAGGCCTGCATCGCAGGGTTTTGCGAGCGAGGTGTCCTTAGCTTGAGTACCAGCATGAATGCACTCCGGTTGGGCTAATGAGGGGCTGTCCCAGATGTCAGGCTGTTTTCTGCAAGCAACGCATGGGAATGGGGACGAGGAGATGATGGTCAAAGATTGTACTTACTCTCAGGGGAAACATGCACATTTGGAGTTTCATCAATGAACAAGTCATAAGGTCCCGAGTTTTGACTCACATAACTCAGCCATATCACCTCCATCCAAAACTAGCGATAAAAGGAAAGATGACCACAGGTAACCCAGCACGCCCAGAGACACAAGCTCATAGAGGAGTGGACCTCCCCCTCAGAGGCGTCACGTCCCGACCGGCACACACCCGATCCCGACGTCACCCCGACCAATCTCCATCATCCAAGCCATGCAGGCGGGCGTTGTTTATCGGCCGCTTGCATCACTAGCTTGATTGCCCTTGAGATACGTAGATAGACCGATAACACTGCAGCCAAACCGAGCCAAGGCAGGGCTCGGAGGATATCCCCCTCGCGTTCAGCATCGTGACATGTAACAGCCCAATCCACACAGGACATCCAGCACCACAGCCATGGACGAGCGCGCACGCATCCCCGTTTCCCTCCCCCGGGACAACCCGACAACAAGCTACTGGCAAGACCCACCCGACGCCTCCGTCGCCTCGCTCCGCACGACCCCCGCGCTGCCCACTTCCGCCGACATCATCATCATCGGCAGCGGCATCACCGGCGCCGCCGTGGCCTGGAACCTGCTCCAAAATGACACCTCCACCCCGGAACAAACCATCGTGATGCTCGAGGCCCGCTCAGCCTGCTCCGGCGCAACAGGACGAAACGGTCCGTCCGCCCCCTTCCCCCCTCTAGGCCGGTCCTTAACACAGAAGTAAACAGGCGGCCACACCAAAGCAGCTTCCTACCGCACCTTCCCCTCGTACGCCTCCGACCTCGGCCTTGCAGCAGCAGTCCAAATCGCACGCCTCGAGCTATCCAACATCCTCGCCGTCCAATCCTTCGCGCGCGACCACGCCATCGCCTGCGACCTGTCCGCGTGCGATACCATTGACGTGATCTACGACGCGGCGCAATGGGTCCAGGCACAGGACTCAGTGGCCGCGATGCGCGCCGCGCTGGGGACCGACGACCCCGCTGCGCGGTATACGCTCCTCTCTCCCTCCGAAGTGCGCGACAGGTTCTATGTGCACGACGGGGAGTTTGAGGGAGTGGGGCAGAAGGTGTATGGGGGGGTGGTTTACCATGCGGGGAGCTTGTCGGCGTATAAGTTTGGGGTTGGGGTGCTCAAGCTGTGCCTGGCGCGGGGGTTGAACTTGCAGACGCACACGCCGGCGCTGTCACTTTCTCGTGATGGGGAGGGGACGTGGATGGTGGAGACACCCCGGGGCGCCATCACAGCGCCGCGGGTTGTTCTCGCCACCAACGGGTACACGGCGCGCCTTGTGCCCGCTTTCCAGGGTGCTATTGTGCCGCTGCGCGGACAAATCGCGGCGCACCGCCCGGGCGCCAACCTCCGGGCTAAGGGCCCGCTGCCGACGACGTATAGTTTCATCTATGAGGCCGGCTACGAGTACATGGTCTCGCGCCGCTCGACAGACTCCTCCGCCGGTGGTGACATCATTATGGGCGGTGGCCTGCTCAGAGCACCCAACGAGGGACTGGAAGAGTACGGGACGACCGACGACACAAGTATCAACCCGATCATTAGTGAGTATTTACACGAGACGACGCCACGGTACTTCGGGCCGGATTGGGGAGAGGATGACGAGCGGGGACGGGTCCACGCCGAATGGACGGGGATCATGGGGTACAGCCCGGACGGGTTCCCGTTTGTCGGGGAGATGTCCGGGCCCGGGCTGGAGAACGAGGGGCTGTGGGTGAGCGGGAGCTTTCAGGGGCACGGCATGGTGCTGTGCTGGGTGTGCGCAAAGGCACTGGTGGAGATGATGGAGGGAAGGGACGGGGAGGAATTGGAGACATGGTTCCCCGAGGTGTTCAGGGTGAGCGAGGAGCGCATGGCTAAGAGGTTTGAAGGGAGGCGGCTGCATACCAGCGTGGTGCCAAACGATGCAGAGGGGGAGGAGGGGCAGTAGAGGTTAGCGAAGCTGCACTGTGAAGGAGGGATGCGCCTTGGCGTCAAGATAGCGAGCGATGAACAATCTCTGGTTGTCGACTTTGACGCTTGACCTCTAGCTTGACACACGCCGTGTGCTAAAAACGTCAAGCCCGCGCATCTCGGCGTTGGGGTGGGGGGGTTGAGCTGGAGTCCCAAGGCAAGTTTGCTTGCCAAGTCATAACGGTGAGGGGACAAGGAACATGGCGGGGGACGGTTCGGCAGGCTGGCGGAGTGCCAGATCGCCGGGACACCTAGACACCCGAGAGTCGGCGGGCGTGAAGGATGGAAAGTGGAATGTGCCATGCACCCATTCGCAATTTCGCCCTCGTATTAGTTGGTGGTTGCCACCTTGGCCTGCACCCCTCCGCCGGCATGCTGCGTGCGTACACTGCCGCGTGCCTAAAGTGCCGCTGTTGCGATGGGGTTCTGCCAGCAAGCCTGGACCAAGACACTGTATTCGCAAACGGAGGCCAGGTGATCGGCGCGTTCCAAGCTGGCGGTGAGTCGTGGGCGGGAATATTGGAGGATACACAGCAACTGGAAAGGCGAGCCGAGCTTGCTGCTGCAGCTTGCTCGACCCCAGTCGATGGATTTTGGTCGTCCAAGTCGGGTTGGTCAAGCCTGCGCAAGTGGCGATGGCCCTGCAATGTGTCTTCGCCTGTGCCCTCGCTCGGCATCACTGAATGCGGTACTCCGTCACCTCCGTATGCCATCTGGGCCTCTGCTGGCCTGCCCAAGGCAGCTAGGGCTCGCCGTGAGCGAATGGCGAGCTTGCCTTGGACCGAAACGATGCGTTTGTCCCCCTGGGCCCTGCCAGACCCTGCAACCCTGCAACCCTGCAACCCTGCAACAATCAAGCGACGCCGTCTAGGGCTTCGACAGCGATGCAGAAGACGACGAGAAAAAAAGACGCAAAAAGCAGGATGCAGACATGGGAAGTGTTACACTAGTGCTACTGCAATTGGCATTCCGAAGGAAAGGGAGGGGCCATGAACATGGAACTCGAATCGACGCCGAACGGCTGGGACCAACTGCTCGAACGTTTTTGTTGAAGAAGGGAAGAGCCGTCCCAGCCAACTGGGACGCGAACTCCTTGCCACCTGCCGCCTGCCACTTCACAGCTCGTGCCCCTCACCCCTCTTTCCTCCTGGTGCTTTCCTGTTTGTCCCGCCTTGTCTTCGATCTTTTGCGTGCTGGGCACACTCCCGCATCGTCGCGGGCGCCACCATGCCTGACACCTGCCCGTGCCGCCCAGCTGGATTTGCCCTGCCTCTGATCTTTTCCCCCGATTCCCGCCATCCATGATGGCGACTGCAGGCGTCCCACGAGCACACCTCGGCCACATCTGTGCCCCCCTTTTGTCCACAGTTTGTCCACAGTCTACAGTTGTCAAACAGCACACTCAACGCAGGGGCAGACGCGAAGGAGGACAGGAACAACACAGCACGACCCTGCTCGACGCACGCTCGGGCTTGCTCTGGGACAGCCGTGGACCTCTGGATCCCGACTCCGGAGCCAGACAGGCCATTCACGCCTCGACAGTTGGTTCGGCGGTGCTGCCGTTCTGTGGTTCTGCCAGGTTCTGCTAGCGTGGGAGTCCCACCACCCTCAACCAGACTGCTGGGACGGCCGAGTCTACTCCGCCCTCTAGGCTGGGTCGGGCATGGTGTTCCTGCACGCGATAGGCAGCGGAAGATGGTGCTCTTCGCTCCTGATGCACGACAAGTGCGTTCCGTGGCTCTCAGTGTGCCTGGGTCCTGGCTGCTCTGTGATATCCGCATTCCTGGATGTGTGCTGCTAGCCTGCCTTGGGACAAGGGCAGGAGTCTGGCCCGCCCTCACCCCCGGGTCGCTCAAGTCTTTGCTCATGTCTCCGGTTCGTCCCAGTGCTGGTGCTTTGTTGCGCCTCGAGTGGGGCCTTGTATCTCGTGCCGTTTAGTCAAGGCGGCGTGATACATGGTATTATCACCGCTCTTATAGTCTTCCGGTGTCTGCACCCCGCCGACCTTCCGACCCCCGATCCCCGACAAGACGAGACCCAGGCAACTCAGACGACCCAGCAGCCACCCACTTGTTCTCTAGACCAGGACTTCCCGCAGTTGGGACCCGATCCGGGTTGCACCCTCTGCACCCTCTGCACCCTCATTTCGTCTTCCCTCCTGGGATTGGGCCGTTGCTGCAGCCTTTCCCCAGAACTCCTGCAACCCGTCACCCCCTTAGAGTCCCAGGAAATTCCAGGGAGGAAAAAAACCGAAGCTAGTGTACTGCCGTGTCGACACGGAGTGGGACGCAAGGAACAGTTGTCCCTTCACCAATACCCTGCTCCCCCCAATCTCAAGCCTCCTCTCCAATTATTGTTTTTTCCTGTCCTATTTCCACTTGCCGCCCCGTCTTTTACCAGACCGCCGGTACTCGGGCTCACAAGTCCTTCCCAGCCCCAACGCCTCTTGACCGCGTAGTTGGGACCATTTATATCTCACTGCTCTGACCCCCGCTCGCCTTCTGTGGAATCGACCACATTCGTACAAGTCGTCATCGGGATATAATACACCGGGACCTCCCTCACACCAGCAGGGCATGCCACCGACAGCCCTCCCCTCCCAATAATACCTCCACAACACTGCCACGCACCAGGGGCACCAGGGGCATCAGAGGCACTGCCATCTCTCGCCGGGTTAGCTTCCCCTTTGTAAAAACAAGCTCGCACCAGAGCTCCTTCTCAATCCTAATGAGCTCCAAAAGACCCGTGCCCGGGCACGGACTCGGCCGCAACCGCGGCAAGGACCCCGCATCGCCGCCGTCGTCAATCAATACCGAAATCGCGGTCGGCGGCTCCACCCCCTCCCCCAACGAAGAATCTGACCTCTACGCCACCGTCGAGGCCTCGGCATACCGCCCCCGCACCGGCCCCATCCATCCCTACCACATCCCACCGTCCGCCCCGGCCAGCTCCGCCTCGGCCTCTGCGAATGAGTCGCGCGGGTCGGAACACGACGGCGATGATGGATCGAGTAGTCATAGCAACCGCACGAGCGCGGCGGCGGGCCGGAGGGCGGAGGCGATGGCCAACGAGGCGGCCGGAGGGGAGGACCAGGACGATACCACCCCCTCGGGAGACAGCTCGGTGCATGCCCATGTGTACGAGGGCGGGCTGCGGTACCATGCGTTTCGCGACGGCAAGTATGCGTTCCCCAACGATGAGGTGGAGCAGAACCGCGATGACATGAAGCACTCGATGAGTTTGCTGCTGTGCCACGGGGCCTACTTCTATGCCCCGGTCGAGGAGGTGTTGGCGGCGGGCGGAGCCGAGGTTTTGGATCTGGGTATGTTGCTCCCGTCTAATCTCTTTCTTGCTCACGGGGTGCAATTGTTCGTCGTTTGTGAGGTCGTTGGGCTGACCTTGTGTGTTGCGCAAATAGGCACTGGAACGGGCATTTGGGCCATTGAGCGTAAGTGGCTTGCGGGTTTCCCTTCTGTTGGGACTTGACTCGGGGGGCACAGCAGGTGGCCAACCCGTAGACGAATGGGAGCCGGCGCGTGTTTCGGGTGGCGGCCTTGTGCCACCCTACCTGTACCGCCCCGGGGGTTCGGTACTTTTCGGTGTCACGAACCGGCAACCAGGCGGCTGCAGGCCGGATTTTAGGTCCCGGGCCTAGAGGTGGTATGGCCGGACCGGATGGGGGGGGGGGGGGGCAATTAAGCGGCACTGGTGACAGACAGGGAAAGCCAGCTAACAATTGCACCGACAGTCGGCGACAAGTACCCCGAGGCTAAGATCACGGGCATTGACCTGTCGCCAATCCAACCCAACTTCGTACCGCAAAACGTCCACTTTTTCGTCGACGACTTTGAGGAAGACTGGGTCGACGCAGACAACAAATACGACTACATCCACATCCGCCACACCCTCTTCTCCGTCCGCGACCGCAACCTCCTGTTCCAGCGCGCCATGCAGTATGCTCTCCCCCTTCCCCCCCTTTTGAATCCCTCATATCCTCTAACCCCTGCTCCCAGCCATCTCAAACCCGGCGGCTACCTCGAGCTCCAAGAACTCCACTTCAACCCGCTGTCTGACGACGAGTCGCTCACCCCGCAGACCCCCTACGCCTTCCGCGACTACATCTCCTTCCTCGAGGCCGGCCTGCACGCCCTCGGGTCCGAGCTGCACGCCGTGCGCACGCTGCCCGAGGACTTGCGTGCCGCTGGGTTTGTGGACGTCGAGGCCGCCGCGCACAAGTGTCCGCTCGGGCTGTGGCCGCGGGACCGCCGGCTGCGGCTGTGCGGGCTCTTCCTCCGGACGGCGGTCATGGACGGGCTGAGGGGGCTGAGCCGCCGGCCGCTGGTCGCGCTGGGGTGGACGCAGCTGCAGATTGAGATGTTCTTGGTGGATGTGCGCAAGGCGGTTATGGATGGCAAGGTGCATGCGTACTTTGGGTTTCATGTGGTTTATGGGCGGAAGCCGTTGGCGTGAGGGACTACGGAGTTGGGGATGTTTACGAGGGGAGGTTTAAGAGGGTTGGGACTCTACATCGACCTTTTGGCGACATGCCTTACGATCAACGACGCCTTACGAAAACGACATACACGAAAGTTACGAGACATGATCTAGACTTTTTTTTTTCTCCACATCATCCGGGGGGCAAGATTTGGATTTTGCATTTGCATCCCTAGTACCCACGACGGCACCCACGGTATATCTGGTCTTACAGGCCGAAAAAGACTGAATGGGGGAGCAACGGGATCGTACGGGACGATATGGAACGGCTGGCGATCATCATGATACCCAGGGAGCACTGACAGACATGATTGAAAGAGTCGGATACGTTTGGAGCATATACTGGATGGGCAATGACGGCGGGTTATTGCGTATGTTTTGCAGGGACTCGAGTTACATATTAGTGCTGGTCGATACCCAAGTGGCCGTTCCGAGTCCCGCTGGGAGGGAATAATTCGGGGGGGGGGCAATGGGCAAGGCGCTATTTGTTTGTACCTGTTACTACACAGACCCTCTTGATGAGGTGTGTGTGGTGACTACTGAAAATGATATATCTCCACGGGGAACACTCTACTCACATTGTGCTGTCCGTGGTTGCCTCGCAAGTCAAAGGGGGAAGTGGGGCCCCACCAGCAAGGCCTTTATATACCAGTTACCATGACCTGTTCTCAACCGCCCCCCCACGAGGCCCAATGGTCAAGTTGGGGGGCTGGACGCCTGTTCGTTTAATAAATCCTGAGGTTGCCCGATAGCGAGGCTCCAGGTTCGAATCCGAAGCAAACCCTCGAGGGTTTCGTAGCCGGCTACCCCGACAAACATCGCGGGTTAGCCGGTGAGCTTTTGCCTTTTTGTTTTATTTTTCTTATTTTGCAGTGTCATCAAGTCATGTCAACACAACACAGTAAGTGAATGCCATGAGTACATACAATCTTCATTCTGCAATGTTCCCAGCCAATAGACATACACAACTCGCACGGCTCATTCCAACAAATGCCCCTTCGCCGCCTCCCCAGTCCCCTTCCAATGCACCTTCAGCTCACCCCAGCTATGCTCGCTATAATCCTCCTGCACCTTGCGACACCTCTTCAGCGCCCAGTCGGTCACGCCCACCATCAGACAGCTCTCAAACATAAAGGCGCAGCTCCCGCTGCCGACCTTGACGGGCTTCAGCTCGGCATTCCGCGCGCCCTCGTAGCTCTCGGCATCCGGGCCATGTCCGCTCATGACATTGTGCAGGCTGGCGCCGCCGGGTTCGAAGCCGCCCTTGCCGCCCTTCTTGGCGTCGTAGCCGCCCTGGATCAGGCCCATGAACTCGCTCATGGTGTTCCGGTGGTACCAGGGCGGGCGGAACGTGTCCTCGCCGACCAGCCAGCGCGGCGGGAAGATGACAAAGTCGGCGACCGCGGTGCCCGGCCGGTCCGAGGGCGCCGAGAGGACGGTGAAGATGGACGGATCCGGGTGGTCGAACGAGATGGACCCGATGGTGTTGAACCGCCCGAGGTCGTACTTGTACGGGTAGTACCCGCCGTGCCAGGCCACGACGTCGAACGGTGTGTGCGCCTGCGCGGTGACAAACAGCCCATTGTTGAACTTGGCCGTGACCTGGTACCCCGCCCCGCCCCGCTGGTGATCCTCATCGAAACACGCCCTCGGCGCCATGAAATCCCGCGCGTTCGCCAGCCCGTTGCTCCCAATGGGCCCCAGCTCCGGCAGCCCAAAATGCCCCTGCCACAGCTCCAGCGCATACCCTCTCGCATTGCCGCCCACCTCGACCCGGAACCGCACCCCGCGGGGGATGACGCAAATCTCCATGGGCCGCACCAGCAGCCAGCCAAACTCGGTCCGCACGTCCAGCGCGCCCTCCTGCGGCACGATCAGCAAGTCGCCATCGGCGCTGTAGAACGCCGCCGCGGCCGCCATGCTCGCCGAGCACGCGTACACGAACATGCCCAGCCCCGTCTTGAGCGTCGGGTCGCCCGCGGCCGCGAGGCGGTGCAGGCCCGCGACGAAGTCGGTGCCGGGCGGCGCGTGGTCGAAGGGGTCCCAGCGGAGCTGGTTGGGGATGTAGTGCAGCTTGTCGTCATCCTCGTCGGAGATCGACGATGAGGGCGCCGGGGCGAAGGGCGGGTGGGTGCACGAGGGCAGGATGCGGTAGAGCCATGACTGTTTGTTTTCGTGGCGGGGCGCGGTGAAGGCAGTGCCCGAGAGCTTCTCAGTGTAGAGCCCTAGCGGGGGCTTTTGTGGCGAGTTGTGGCCGATGGGGAGGCCGCCCGGGACGGCTTCGGATCTGAGGTTCAGGGTGGGTGAGAATGGGCCACTGAGAGAGAGAGAGAGGGAAGGGGAGGGGGCTTACTCGAGGTAAGAGTCGAAGCCGTTGAGGTAGCGGTACTTTTCTTTGACGTCAAAGGTGGTGACGGGCATCTTTACGGGTCATGGAATGGGGTTTGGATGGAGAGAAAAGACACGGCAGGCACAGATTCACAGGGCGCGCCATCTTATGAGCCCTCCAAGCTCTGGCCAGCCAGTAGTTCCAAGTTATTCCAACTCCCGATCAGACCGCCGGGAGGACACACAGGCAAAGCATTGTGCCGTCATGGTGTCGGTTCAGCGCGAAAATGTAGTGTAAGCTTTCGACCATGGCCGCAATTCCGCGCTGGCGGCCATCAAATGCTGCTGCTGACGCCGACAGTAGCCGAAGCTAGGCGCCGCTCGTCGCCCGCTCGCTCCAGTACCACCATCTCTGTTTGGCGCAAGATGGGACGACGGATCCACATTGAAGGATAGGAGCGATAAGCCAGACGACAGAAACACGAGCTGGCAATCCGGGGCCGATGCCTTGGCACGGGACGACGAAGAGCAAATGTTTCAATCGCTGCAGGTACCGCTCAGCCGGTATACCGTCATCAACAGCCCGGACACATCCGCAACAGCCACCGTCCACAGCGACCCCGCTTTGCCCATCGCACCGCATCAAAACAGGCAGATGTCCCGGGAGCCGGGAGCGACCAAGACACAGACATGAGACACTCATGACCAAAAACAAGCAGTTGGCTGGAGACGTTGTATATTTTGGCAGATGGCCTCAAATCGCCCCAGCTCCGTCATCATCGTAACAGCAGCAGACGAGTGCAGGCTCAAGCTAAAGCCGCCCCGCCGCCCAAGAAAGCAAAACATGTTTGTTCTGTGTCCGCCAACCATCCCAACGGGACCCGTCCCGTCGGGCAGTGCTACAAATCTATCGCAATATCCCGGTCTACCGGATTCGACAGCATACCGTGAGCCGAACACCGGAGAGCTACATTACGTGCCAGATATTGAGATTAGATCAATGTCTGCGGTGGCTTTCATTACTCGTCACCACCCTTGTTCTTCTTCTTCTTCCCGCCGCCCATGTTGGACTTCCCGGCATCCTTTTGTAGGTGCACCACTAGCCGTGTCCACGACTCCTCCTTGTCCCACTCGAACCCTGCCAAGTACGGCAGCTCTAGCTCATCGTCGGCCTTGCGCCAGTCTGTGAGTATGTCGTCTGCTGATGCGATGGAAGGGAGGCAAGCTTACCCGCTTCTTGAACTGCTTGTAGATGGCATCTAGTGCATCCTTGATTGTGACTCCCTTGAGGTTCCTTGCCGTTACCTCGAGCCCCAGCGGGAAGTGTAGGTCAATCTTCTTGATCGGTGGTGTTGTGAGCATCTTCTTGAGGTATTCCTTGTCTTCTACCGTCGAAGGTGACGTGTTGATCTTCCATCCCAGCATCTGTGTCTCTTTGGCGATATGCAGGTCAATCTGTTGAGCCTCTGTTGTGGCAACCAGTGTTAGTGAGGGGCCTCCGAGACATCCGGGCGGGGTAGACGTACCGAGATCGAGGATGTTCATTACGCCATTGGCGCTTGAACTCGCTCGCCTGTGCTTGAAGCCCTCCTTGGGAGGTGATGAGGAGATGCCTTGGACGGCGGAGTCGACCTTGGTGAGTGGTTCCGACATGTTTGGTGGTGTGTGTTCGTGCTAGTAGCTAGACTGGTAGTAGCTGTGCTAAGAGGTGGCCGGCAGGTGTGCTGCAGGCTGCTTGGATGGTCAGTTGTCGTCTTTTCGAGCAGAGACAGGAGGGTGATGGAAAACAGGTGATGGGTGATGGCCGAGGGGGATGGGGAAGACATACCTGATTGCTGGGGCTGGGTGAGTTGATTGATGATGGATGCAGGTTTGTAGGACAAAGAGAGGGGTTGACGGGAAGTTGACGGCAAAGGTCGGGGAGCAGCTTTGATTTGAGGGCGGCCAAGGGGGCCAGAAGGGAGGCAGGACACAGCTGATGCAGCAGATCGAGCGGTTCCTGCCTCCTGCCTTTCGAACTGTTTCGTCAGACCGGGCGGGGTAATGCCTCAAAGATCACGTTGACTGTTTGGGGGGATCGCGTGACAAGTACATCGTCATGGCACGACGCCGCCGGCGAGCCACAGCCTGGCCTCACCTTGCCATGTACCCCCTACCTTGGCCCGGGCGTCGTGCATTGACACGGCGCCTCGGCGAATCGCAGTGCTCAGCAGAGTCTGGGGAAAATCCGGGGTAACTAGCCCAGCGACCCACTGCGGTCCCGCCACCACCTGGACCCGAAACAGGTCCCAAAATGACGGCGAATGCTATCAATTGCGTGTTAAGAGCCAGCTGCTCAAGGTAATTAGGTTTTGGCAATTTTCCCGCTCGATGTGGTGGTTTTGTTTGCAGTGCACGCCCGCGAGAGGACTGCAGAGTGACAAGGACGATCGCAGCTGGCCGTTGCCATCCCGTCCGCCCCAGCTGGCGGCGGGGGCGCTGTTGAAGTGGGGTTTCTGGCTGGGTGACTGGGTCGCTGACTGCGGGCTTGCAAACATCAATCCACTCTGAGTCCACGGGAGCTTTCCCATGCACGGGCATCAGACGCGAGTGACGACACAGCATTCGACAATGCTTCGAGCTCACAGTCCGTCGCTTGTCCGCCGGGATGCATTGAGCTTGGGGCAGATCAAGTCGCATCCGCATACTGCAGCCAGCGGAACCAAACACTCTTCAATGGAAGCAGCATTCCAGCCCAGCATCCACCATCCAGCATCCAGCATTCCCCGCACCGCCCCTGGAGGAAGCACTGGCCATCCAATTGCAAAAGCAATCCGTGGCAAGGAAAGCGGAGCGGAGGAAGCCAGGCGCTCTCATCCTTGGCGATCTCAACGACCACTCTGAGTCCTGCCATTCATTCAGTCAGGTCCGGTCCTTCCGTCTGGAACCAAAACCAAGCAACGTCAGGCAACGTGAGACAGCCCGAGACTCATGTTACCGGTTCCTGACAGAGTCCCGCCGAGTCTGTGACGTCCTCTATCGCGTCTCCCCAACGCGGTCCGATAAGCTTCATCCTTAGCTCGCTAGCCAATTCTCTGTAGGTGTAGCCCCCTTTGTCGAACATGCATCACCGAAATTGGGTTAGACAGGCGCACGGGTTGCGACAAGGCGTGCGACGCATTTGTTCAGGTGATTGATGACCAGAGTCGCCACAGCCGGTACAGCATATTGGCTGGGAGTACCGCTGCTTTCCTAGAGGAGTTCCGAAAGCTCCGGATTCCAACCTCCCTGTCGTGGTCGCTGTCGGAAGCATGTTGGTACGGTCGTGATTCCATAGCTAACAGACTTGGCTGGAAGATCGTATGCCGTCAACAATATCCATCCTAGAGATCATTTTCGGAGGAATCATTCAGGACGATGCGGCCTGTCGAAGCGGGGGGATGTTAGAACAAATGCGGCGGAGGGCGGGCATGGGCATGGGGCTGAAGCAGCAATGGGCACTGACCTTGCTCACACGAGCCGCAGAGAAGCTATTGGTACCTACTCCGCGGGATTTCCATGCAGCTAGAACATTAACTGGCAGTTGTTCCGTCGTACTGGGTCGGCAGTGGGACTAGCAGTCGCGATATCCTCCAATTGACGGTGTGCTGGCTGAGTGGGCCTCGCAAAATTGACAATTCGACATCGATTGTGGGGCTGGTCTGTGCTGTGCCCACACACGGTCCATGCTGGAAAGACGCTGCCAAGACATCGAACGGCAGGTGAATGCTTCACCAACTTGAACCTCATCTTCGAGACCTCTGCCGTGTGCGGCAGTCTTCAGGTCGAGTTTTTAAGGGTTCAAAGGCGCGCTATCGGCAAGGAAGGACAGTTCAGAATGGCCCCACAAAAATTATGCCAGCTATGCGCGCCGAAAATGGCAAGACGCGAGCCCATTTGCACGACGGCAACATATTGTGGACGGAATGGCATTTCGTGGAACACATTCCAAATTTTGGAACGATATTCAATCCAAAACATAATCCTCCTTCATATTCCGCGCTCACTTGCTAACATGATAACCCAGGATTCAGGAACATGGCAGGAAGCCCAACCATCGCAACCAATGAACCATGACTCGTCCTCCTAGCCCACCCCAGCTTGCAACATGGACCACACCGCTTCCGGACTCCTCTCGGATCCATTTTGCTTACACACTTTCATCAATTCAACAGCGCCAGTGGTTTAGTGGTAAAATCCATCGTTGCCATGAAACAGCATATTCGATGGGCCCCGCGTTCGATTCGCGGCTGGCGCAACGCTTTTTTTGCCTGTGGCGTTTGAGTCACCGCTTTGATGGGATGGGCGGTGTACCTGCTGCAGATGCGTGCTCTCTGCGAACTTTTATCCCCCTCCCTCGGTTTAGAAGGAGAGGAAATGGCTGGCTGCAAGTTTTCGGTTAGATCATCTTGATCACCCGGTGGAGCAAGGTCGGTCTGCCAGCGGCTGGTTTAGCCTTGAAATTCAGGGGTCCCACCAGGAACAACAGCAAAACCGCAGGAGCCGAAGGCATATGGTTGGTGATATCTCACTATTGAACAAGAAACAAATGAGGTCCGCTGGCTCAATGGTAGGGCGTCTGACTACGAATCAGGAGGTTCTAGGTTCGAGACCCGGGTGGATCGACTCGTCCCCGTGGACCATGTCCAGGTGGTTTGGGAGAGCTTCAATTCTCGCATTCCTTTCTTTTTGCTGGTTTTCACTCTCAAGTATGCGTATTGAGGGACATGCGTCATGGTATTGAGAAGGTGTCTCTAAGGTATCGCCCAAATCGAAGAAAATATGAAGTTGGTGGCGTTTATACACAACTTGAACCCTCCCAGAAACAGCTACCGGGCCTCCATATCCATGGGTTATGCTAGCTACTCGCGATTCAGACATGTATCAATACCCTCACCTCTCAAAACTCACTCGGAACTTTCACCCTCCCTCTACGCAGCCGGCGCCTTCAACCCCGACACCCCCTGCTGCTGCTCCAACTCCCTCGGCGTCTGCAGGTTCGGCGGAACCTCATGTGGATATCCCGCGCCCTGCTGCGGCTGGGGATACCCCCCCATCTGCTGCGGCGGCGGGTAGTAATAATACGGCTGCGGCTGCGGCTGCGGTTGCTGCGACTGATACGCCCCTGGCCCCTGCCACACCATCCCCGGCTGCCCCGCCGGAGCCGGAGCCGCGACGCCCATGCTGGGCACCCACGCGGGCGCGGCCCACTGCGGCGGCGGGACAGACCACAGGCCCTTTTGCTTGCGCGCGGCGAGGGTGAAGAGGAGGACCAGGACGACGAACATGCAGACGGCGTCGAAGAGGGGGCCCACGGTGAGGGTGACGTAGGGCGGGATGAAGGCTTGGGAGGGGTCGAGGAAGTAGCGGGCCGTGATTATCATGAGGCAGAGCAAGCGCAGGGAGGCGAGGGCGGTGGAGGCGAGGAGGAGGATTGCGGGCTGTCACGGGGTTAGGGGGGGTTTGGGAGGGGGTGGAGGTGACCGCTTACGTCGTGGAGGGGGGGGTGGTTTTTGGTTTGGTGGACGACGAGGGAGGCGTAGCCGATTGCTGGGAGGGAGGCGATCCAGAGGAGGATGTCGACGGCGGCACCCAGGCGGTTGGACGTGTTGGCTTCGTTTGCGAGCTTGACTTCGATCGCGGAGTCGACGCCGGGGAGGGCGAGGTAGTCGTAGTAGGTGCTGTAGAACTGTTCGCCGGTGCCGAGGTAGGCGATGGCGAGGGCAAAGACTAACAGAGCGAAAGACAAGATGGCGTAGCGCAGGCGCTTCTGAAGAGGCGGGGGCGTGCCGCCGTTGAGGCAGAGAAGGAAACCGTTGCTGAGCTCGAAGAAGGCGATGAGCAGGAGGATGTTGGCCAGGTACATGAAGAGCCTGGCAATATCGTAGAAGCGGTCGCTGGCTTGGGAGACGGCACGAGAGATGGTTGTAAAGTCGGAGCGCGAGCTGAAGACGTCGTTGTCATACTCGACCAGGTACGTCCACAGTCTCAGAGCATAGCCAATGGTGTGAAGAACGAGGTAGCTGGGAAAGTCAGTTGATTTGATGCCAAAGGGGCGACGGCCACATCTCACAGTATCCAGAGTGGATAGACAGCCTTGATCCAGGCAATCCCGGCGCGGGCCGGGTCCCCCTTCCGGCGCGCGATGCACAGGCTTATACACCAGAGGATGAAGAGAGGGGTGACGAATATGCCGTAGAGCACAATGGCGCCGACTGTGTAGTGGGCGTATGTGTTCCCGTCTGGAATGCCACTTGAGCCAATATCTGACATTGTAACTGCCACGGCGAATAGGGGGGCATTGCCAGGAAGGGTGGATGCAGCAAGCGAAGCAGGCACTCAAGATGAGCAATTGGTGTTGGCAGACAACAGCTGAGGGGAGCGACGGTGTTAAAGAAGGAGAATACTCCCTACCTTAATTAAGTCGATCGGTATGATTCAGAGCGTCATAAAACAGACTGCGCCAGTGCGGTGCCCTACCGCCTCGGCAACAGACATGGGAATGTTTCGTATCCCGGGCCCTGGATCTCAACCATGTTGAGAGGCCATAAGAACGGCATAACGTCGATCCGCTGCTTTTCTTGGCGTGCGATTGGTTGGTTTACATCATGGCCCTGGCTGGTGTTTTTGACGCGCCGTCAAGGATGTCGTGGGGAGGGTAGTCTGGGTGCCACCCCGGCTGGTATGAAGGGGTTCAGCTTGACATTTATAGAAATCGGTATTTCACACCCTTGCACAGAGCCCAGCAATTATAGTCCCCGTGAAGCCTTGCGATCCTCACGCACCCCGGTCATCCACGGTTACTTCCACTTATGGTCAACGACGACGTTTTGACACGATACCTTGACATTGGACTCGGATGCAAGGTTTGTTTCCAAGATGATTAACAGTCATAACTCAACACGACGCAGTTGATGTATCATACGGATTACAACCACAACGCTGAACAAGGTAGTTCATGTCGAGCACAGGAAGACTTATAATGGAACCATAGAGTTAAATGAGGCGTAAAATCTCCACTACCTACACACTACCTACACTGAAGGGAAAATTTTACATCTAATTAGCTGGGGTCTAAAGTGAAGTGCTCGTCAGTTTTGTAAACGTGTCGCCGTAAAAGCAATATCGCTGCAATTTTAGACCCTACGGAGCTATTTCAACGTGGACTTTGCTTGTCTATTTTGTGGATTTTGGAATTTGGTGTGCTCCATTACTTACTAGAACCACTGTAGTTTAGGCCCATCAGAACCTGCTAAAAGTGCAGTGCTTGCAGCGGTGGGTATACTCTGCCTCAAAGCACCAGACTGCATCATTAGCGTAAATAACAAAATTGTGTTGAGTAGACGCTGGGTCTAAAATTGCATTGTTTACGGTAGCCGGTCGCCCCTTTTTATTGTACGGGAAGGTTGAAGGGTATATTGGCATCACATCAGCGAGCTCAGCATGGAATATATCCCAAATTAAAGAAAATATCAGGCATACTTGCGTAATGTCACGCAGAGCAGAGCTTTCCAGAACATAAGCGTAGAGGGAGAAGAGTGTACTGGAATTCAGTAAACCATTAGGTTGATGTTTATATTCATCGCCTACAGCTCCTATACAGTTTATCATATCAACTGAGCCAAAAGCTGCCCGACCTACCTGCCGAGATATCGTTTGGGCCCTCACGCTAGCCCGGCTCATGTACATATTGTCTGTTGTCCGAACAGACTTAGACCCTTTGCTAGTAGCCACATAGCGTACCGGGCAGCCGAGGGAAATGGACTCCGGTTCGGAACCCAGCACATGCTGACTCAATCTCGCGGTCGATGCTCCGTGATTAGGTCTGCAAAGACGATTACCTGTTGCTATTTCTTGACCAATTCTCACCAGCTTGGCTCATTGGCCTACCAGCTAACGAGAGGCCACTTTTACATGGAACAATTGTGTAAGCCCCGGTATCCACTGACAAAGACTGGTACGGAGCCTCTAAGCAGGCCGCGTGCTACATAGTATCGACTTGCGAAGCGGACCCCCGAGTCTAGGCGTGGTTCGAACAGGCCAGAAAAACGGGACAGATGCAATGCATGCTTGATATGCCCCAGATGTCGCCTAGCTTGCATGCAATGCGCAGACGATAATGGCATATAAAAATCTGGGATAGGGCTGAGCTGTCCTGTCGATATTGTCACAGGCAGCGGCAAAATGCGAATTGCCTCGTCAGGTAAAGGAGTCCCCGCCAGCGGTTTTCTCCATCTTTCTCCTAATAGGGAATAGCTGCGGGCGATTTGGGTCGGGAATTCGGGGATGTCGACGGTCGACCCCTCCTTTGGAGCTCAACTTTGCGGGGCAGCGGTCTCGCTGTTTGTCAAGGCCATTGTCAAGGGCCTGGCGATGGCAACCACGACGGTGGCGATAAGGAGCTAGCGGCCTTATCGTGCATCATTGCGGGTTGACAAATCGGGACATCGAGATCCTTATCAGGCCTTGGCTGGGTGAGCTTGCAAGGTGGGCATGTGGGCATGACGGCGGCATGATGGAATAAATACATGTCGCGGCGCACCCCAAGAGACGGACGATGTAGAAAGCCACACACGCGCACACCTCTGGCTGTCTGAGACAATTCCAGCAGAATAAACAAACATCACCAAAACCCCCTTTTTGGACTGTTACCCCTTACCATCCCCCACCCCTTTCTGCGATCCACCTCCGACACCATGGGAGCCGATCTCCCCCACCCCTTCGACCCCCTCTCCCTAGCCGAGATCGAGGCGGCCATCACCACCGTCAAGAAGGCCCACGGCGATATCTTCTTCAACGTCGTGACCGTGCAGGAGCCGCGCAAGGCCGAGATGACGGCATGGCTCGAAGCCCCCGAGACCGCCCCCCGGCCAAAGCGCGTTGCCGATGTTGTTGTCATCGCCCCCGGCGGAAAGGTGTATGACGGCCTAGTCGACTTGGCCGAGCCCAAGATCACCAAGTGGGAGCTTCTCGAGGGCGAGCAGCCCATCGTAAGAGCACCCCGAACAACACCGGGACCACCGGCTAACGCAGCCAGATCACCATGGAAGAACTGCAACTCGTCGAGCACATTGCGCGTAAGGACCCCAAGGTGATCGAGCAGTGCGTCATCAGTGGCATTCCGGTCGAGGACATGCACAAGGTGTACTGCGACCCGTGGACCATCGGGTACGACGAGCGCTTCGGCAGCGGTGTGCGCCTGCAGCAGGCCTTCATGTACTACCGCCCCGACGTCGACAGCTGCCAGTACCAGTACCCGCTCGACTTCTGCCCCATCTACGACGCCGACAAGCAGGAGATCATCGCCATCGACGTGCCCACCGTGCGCCGGCCCCTGAGCAAGGCCGCACCCGTCGACTACCACCCGGCCGCCGTCGAGGCCCGCGGCGGGTACCGCGATAACATCAAGCCCATCAACATCACCCAGCCCGAGGGCGTGTCCTTCGAGATCAAGGGCCGCGAGATCGGGTGGCAGAACTGGAAGTTCCACATCGGCTTCAGCTACCGCGAGGGCATCGTGCTCAACAACATCACCTTCAACGACAAGGGGACCATCCGGCCCATCTTCTACCGCCTGTCGCTGGCCGAGATGGTGGTGCCCTAGTAGGTCCTCCAGAACCCCTGATGAGAGCCATCAAAGCAGCTAACCCCAGCCAGCGGAAACCCCGAGCGGCCGCACCAGCGCAAGCACGCGCTCGACCAGGGAGAGTACGGCGCGGGCTACATGGCCAACAGCCTGTCGCTGGGGTGCGACTGCAAGGGCTCGATCCACTACCTGGACGCGCACTTCCCGACGCGAGCGGGCGGGCTGCGCACCATCAAGAACGCCATCTGCATCCACGAGGAGGACGCGGGCATCCTGTTCAAGCACGTCGACTTCCGCGACGACTCGGTCATTGTGACGCGCGGGCGCAAGCTCATCATCCAGCAGATCTTCACGGCCGCCAACTACGAGTACGTCGTGGCCTGGGTCTTCCACCAGGACGGCACCATCCAGCCCGAGATCAAGCTGACGGGCATCCTCAACACGTACGCCATGGCCCCCGACGAGGACACGCACGGCTGGGGCACCCAGGTGTTTCCCGGTGTCAACGCCCACAACCACCAGCACCTCTTCTGCCTGCGCGTCGACGCCAACGTCGACGGGCCCAACAACACCGTCTTCGTCAACGACGCGGTACCCTCCCCGGACCCCGTCGGCTCCGACGCCAACTTCTACGGCAACGGCTTCTTCAACCGCCGCACCAAGCTCGCGACCGCCGGCGAGTCCCGCACCGACTACGACGGCGCCACCTCGCGCACCTGGGAGATCTGCAACCCGTCCCGGCTCAACCCGCACTCGCGCAAGCCCGTCAGCTACAAGCTCGTCAGCCGCGAGGTGCCGGGGCTGCTGCCCAAGCCGGGCTCGCTGGTGTGGAAGCGCGCCGCCTTTGCGCGCCACGCCGTCCACGTGACCCCCTACGCCGACGACCAGCTCTGGCCGGCCGGCCGCCACGTGCCGCAGACGTCGGGCGAGCCCTCGCGCGGGCTGCCCGAGTGGATCGGCGACGGGACCGCGAGCGTCGACGACACCGACGTCGTGCTGTGGCACACCTTTGGCCTCACCCACTTTCCGGCCCCCGAGGACTTCCCCGTCATGCCGGCCGAGCCCATGACGCTGCTGCTGCGGCCGCGGAACTTCTTTGTCAGCAACCCCGTGCTAGACGTCCCGCCCTCCTTCTCGAGCACGCCGAGCCAGGTGGCGGCCGGCGGCAAGGGCGTGACGGACGCAGCGGATCGCGTAAGTCGGCTGGCTTTTGGCGAGGTGAACGGGGAGGGGACGGCGAAGGCGGTCGAGGGCATGGCGGCGGGGTGCTGTGCGAATGGGACGAATGGGGTCAATGGGCATTAGGGGGTGGGCAGGGGGGTGTAGGTTAGTTGTTTTGCAATTGAAGGCATTTTGAGTCTGCGGGTGTCAGGGACGCGGTGAATACTTGCTCTTGACCTCGTCTGACGGGGCTATGTATGTACAGTTCCCAGGAGGGGAAACAAAACGCCGAGGAAATTGGCTGTCGATCGTCGGTGGTGAGTTTAAGGCTGAAGATAGGGTCACCTGAGTTAACCGCCGAAGTAGTGGTCTCTGTCCTGTCTTTTCCACTTTTCCCAACGTTCTTTCTGAAGTTCCTTCCAGTCTTGGAAATCTTTATGCCCCTTTTCTGTTAGCAAGTCAAGCCTGGTTTCAGGCTGTATGCCAATTCCTCTCTGCCATTGCTTCCAATCTTCGAAAAGTTGTTTCTCTTGTTCCTTCCACTCTTGGAAACGTCTTCTCTCCCGCTCTTGCAAAGCCTCCTTTTCTGCTAGCAAATTAAGCACCGAGGTGTCATAAGGCTGTATCCCCTCTGGAGGGGTGTATGGAACGCTGTCCTTCACAGCCTGCACGATATACCTAACCTGGTGAGCCCTCACAGTTGTTGACAGAGGCAATATGCCAACTTACTTGGTATGGCTGCCCCTTGCGGTAAGCTCTCCTTTGCCATTGTAAAATGACACGGTAGTAAAGGCGAGTGTCTTGCCCACTGCCGGCCGGACTTGTTAGGGCGGTTCCATGGCACGGACGGGGGCTACCTACTCTTGTCACACTCGGCTACTCCTCTGAGATTATCCCCGATCTTTCCGCCGCTGCTAAGATATGTGACTGCTTTCTGTCAGTGAAGTTACACTTATAGGGGAAGAAGGCTAACTGTTCATGTCCGTCGTGACACCAGTTGCAAAGAGCCCCATGGAGGCCACGGCAAGTGAGCCGCCGAGATCGACCATGCTCGCAATGGTTCCGCCATGGAGGATACCGAGGCGATTCTACCATGGCCATCGATTAATAGCATATTCATGTGGCCTGGGAGTTGAAATCAAGTACCGTGTGGTCCCTGGCGATCCTGAGGGAGAACTCGACTTTGCCTTTGTCGGCACCCACGATGTGGAGCTGGAGACCTGGTGAGTGACAGCCCCTGTTATGAGCGGGACTCACTCACATTCGGCCCCAATAATCTGGCTGTGTCAACATGATACTTGTTGAAGGCGGTGCTGTGACTAACCTTGGTTCCAGGCCAGAATCGTTCATAAACGAAGCGAGAACCTGTGGACGTTGGCTTGGGGTTTACTTGGTGGACTTGGTTGAACGCACTGTCTTGACGAATTTATCTGGGTGCAGGGCCGATTGCGTCGAGAGAAGACGTCTCGCCAAAGGGATGGCGGGTCCCGGCGTAGATGCGAGATGCCGCATATAGGGGATGTTGAGCAGTTTTCCGGCCATTTGGGCTGTCTTGTGCCTCGGTCGCCTCGATGCGCGGTCTTAACTGTCGTCGCGACTTGTAGAAAGTCCCAGTGTCGGTTTTGGAAGCAGATTGGACGATGCGATGGGACACCGTGACGTCGCTTGCCGCTGGCCCGAAGATTGCCCGAGAACAGCTCGGCACCCCACGACCCTGCAAGGATCAGCCCTGGCTGTCAGCGAGCTGCGTCTCCAAAGTCCAGGCTGTGACAAACCAAACTCCAACTTTTTTATCTTTTATCTCCACACTCGGCGCTCAGCACTCAACACCCCACCAACAAAACCCACAGGCCGTCCAAAGCGCAAACGACCGACCAAATACCCGGGCACACACGCCCTCACACCAACAGTATCCTTCTAGATTATGAGATAGCACGATCCAAGCGCTGCTGACGGCCCACCATGTCAGTCGGCACGCAGTCGTACCAGCTCTCGGACTACCTGGAGAAGCTGCCGGGAACCACGTTTAGGAAGCTTTACCAGCAGCCATCAACCGCCTTTGCCATCTTCCGTCGCATGCTCCCTCCTCTTGGTGCGATCCCATAACTCCGTGAGCTTGCCCTGCCTTTGCTCACAATGCCTGTCCCACAGCCAAGATCTTTGTCCAGGCCCTCCTCTACGCACCCTCGCCCCTCTTGCTCAAGCAGCTCGACGTCTGGGTCAAGGCCGAAGGCAAGGCGCAACGCGACCGCGCCCTCTCCATCCTCCGATCCCTTCACATCGTCTCCATCAGCGTCGGCAAGGACAAGCCGCAGGAGGTGCACTTGACAACAAACTTCCAAAACAGCCTGCGTCTGGCCCTCGAGGGCGGCGGCTCCCACGGCAGCTTCGGCGTTCCGAGCACCTTACCCGTCGATCCTACCATCGATATCCCGTATCTCGACCGCTACGCCCGCAAGAAATGGGAAGACATTCTACACTACGTGGTAAACAGCGTTGGCGTGCATGGGGATGGAGGGTCGGGCGGGTCGGGCGCTGGCCCTAAAGCCAGTGTCAAGGACTTGCTCCTAGCAGGACGTCTGGTTGAGCGAAGGCCCGACACTAAGGGAGGCATTGCTATCACCCAGGCCGGTTTCACCTTTCTCCTCCAAGAAGCCAACGCCCAGGTCTGGACGCTTCTTCTCCTCTGGCTCGAGGCCGTCGACCGCTCCGCAACCGCGTCCGGCATGGACAGCATCGACATGCTCTCGTTTCTGTTCATGCTCGCCTCGCTTGAGCTGGGTCGTGCCTATGACACATCGGCCCTGACGGAGCCGCGCCGCAACATGCTCCCGTCCCTCGTCGACTTCGGCCTGATCTACATCCCGCGCGACCCGCGGCAGTACTTCCCGACGCGACTCGCCACCACCCTCACCAGCACCGCATCCGCCCTCCGCTCCGTCTCCTCGGCCTTCGCGGCCGCCACCGCAGCAGCACCCACCGATGCGACGGCCCTGGGCGGCGCCGCCCCGGCCCCCGCCGTCGGCACCGAGTCCCGGGGCTCCATCATCGTCGAGACCAACTACCGCGTCTACGCGTACACGTCGTCGCCGCTGCAGATCGCCGTGCTAGCCCTCTTCTGCCAGCTTAACATGCGCTTCGCGGGCATGGTCACGGGGCGGCTCACGCGCGACTCGATCCGCCGCGCCATCTCGTACGGCATCACGGCCGACCAGATCATCTCGTACCTCGCCGCGCACGCCCACGACCAAATGGCCCGGACCGCCGCCACTGTCGGCCGCCCCGTGCTGCCGCCCACCGTCGTCGACCAGATCCGCCTGTGGCAGCTCGAGAACGAGCGGATGCGGACCACGCCCGGGTTCCTGTTCAAGGACTTTGACACGTATGACGAGTACCAGGCTCTGAGTTCGTATGCCGAGGAGATTGGGGTGCTGGAGTGGAAGAATGATAAGAAGGGCATGTTCTTTGTGAGCAAGTATGAGCAGTTGCGGGATTTCTTGAAAAGCCGGAAGAGCTCCAAGTAGGCGGGCGGGCATATGATATCGGGCATGGTGGGTTTCAAAGGTTCGGAGGGGGCTATCAGTGAGGTTGCTTGCTACCCCCTTTTTTAAGAAGCATAGATGGCGTTGGTGGAATAGGTTTTGTGTCTTGGGTTTGGGGTAGATGGTCTCTGTTTACAGTGCCACGCATTTTCTCTGCGGATGCTCGGGCAAGCATGTCTTTGGCTCGAGGTGTGCTGACAGGTGCTGGAGCTGGTTAAGCGGGTTAGTATGTGTATTGATCAGCGTTGAATGCATTGTTGCTGTTGAAACAGTAAAATCACGGCACGATTGTGTGTAGTTGGTGCGAGCGTGGCCGATCCGAAGGTGGACAGTGTACCCCAAGTGGTTTCTCGCGATGTTCAACTTGAACATCATGGATTTGAACGGCTGACGGCGATGGAGTTCAAAATGGCAAACTGCGTACCTTATTAGCATGTTACACATACAATACAGCCCTAGTTCGTTCGTTAGCGGGATACTTGACGGCAAGGTTCTACGAGTGTTTGTCGGCCGAAGACTGAGCCAACTAGAATCAACTCAAACCAAGTTGCACGATACAAACGGGAAGATGTAGCTAGCTGATTTCCCAGTGAGTGGCTCAACGGCCCTAGCCATGACCCCTGCCCAAGTCTCGTGATAACAAACGCTCCAGTATTGTATTGTATGTACACGTATCACTGCTTTGGCATCGGCGGAACCGTGCGGGGGAGGGGGTGAGAATGGACTTCGCGGGAACTGGAGAGTTTCCAAGGGGGGTCAGGTTGTGCGGCTCTTTGCTGTAGATCAAGAGCCTCGTCATGCAGGCTGAGATTGGATGATATGAAAACACTTTCTGGTAGGGGTTTAGACAGCAAGAAGATCGTCTGCAAGACCCTGAGGTCTGCGAAGGATTTCATCTGCAGCCCAGAACCCTGTCTATTACCAGGCTCGACGGCGCACATGATTAACAAGACCCGGCAGCCTTGGGCCGTGGAGCCTTGCGCTGTCGGGGGTTCTCTCAAGAACGCACTCTCCACTCCAGCCTTGGCGCCAAAACGACGACAATAGATGGCAACTAGGCGCGGATATGGCGTATACATAATGCTAGGGTTCAGGCGGGGCAAAGTTCCAGCCGGTGCCCACTTGGGATCGATACCAACTGTCCCACTTAGGGCCTGGGAACCAATCCGAGCCATAGTTATATTTTACGGGATCCCTATTTCATATATGCAGTGTGTATTCGGCCAAACCACCACCATGAAGACTAGACCATTAACTTAGGGAGATGGGCGTATCATGACTAGGCTCAGAAGCCATCTGCATCTGCTATCGACTGGGGGCGACGCACAGCGGTCCTGTGCATGCCCGAGGGCCAGGGAGGTAGGAAGGAGTTACTTTCCGTGACCTTATACGTTAGGGAACCCTACTGGAGCCCAAAGCCTTGCATTGGGATCAGCCATTTCCCACAATTCCTTCCATTATACCTCTAACCATATGATTAACAGCCAACCGATTTTCCATTCCCATTTTGGCCCGGCACTGTTTCACGCTTGGTTCTGCCGTGCACCTCTCTTCCTGCTTTTCTTCGGTCGTGTCGGAGGACAGACTACTATCGTTTGCACTCTATCCCTTCAACCCATAGTGTGATGGGACCGCACGGCGTGCTTGTTTCCGCCATCATGTGCTGTCTTCAAGTATCGCCGGGTCGGCCCTCGCGGTATGTTTCAACGCGCTAGGCAAAAAGTCGGAACCCGGATGATGAAGTGAGCTGGTGCTGCAATTCTAACGACATCTGTCTCTCCAACGGCCTTTGTCTCAACTCGGGCGAAAACAGCGCGTATTCGACCCAAGGATGCACCTCGCCGACCTGGGAGGGCCCGTGTATCGACCAGTGCAAGAAAAAAGCCTGTATACTGTCCCAAACTCCCACCAACTTATCCACATTGCTGATATTCATGCCGCGCCGCACAGTTCAATTGGGGTACCCCGCCGACCCATACCTCGTGTCGCAGTGCTCACGTCACATCAACCGAGTATTGCTGTTTGACCGATGGCACCAACTGCTGCGCAAGTAGCACATTGCGCTTCAGATTGGACAGGTTCGACAACTCAGCCCACCGCCGATCCCCTCTCCCCACTATTCGAATACACCGCCGGTCCCCTCTCCCCAATACTCAAACTCACCACCGGTCGCCCAGTACTCAAGTTCACCACCGTATCATGAGTATCCCGCCATGGCTCCTACGAGGAATCTACCTACAACCGCCGAGCTGCCGGGGAGGTATTGATAACTTGATTGGCGGCCCCGGGGGCATTGTGCTGCCAGAGCACGTGTTCCTAATGAGAGGTAACGTGTATGATAAGCGAGTGAGCATTCCAAGCGAGTGAGCAGCTTTAACAGGTTTTGGTGGCCTAGGCGCGATAAGATGATATGAAATTGTTTGTGTGGCTAACAATTTACTAGCGTTTTTTCATGCAATAGGCCACCAAAACCTGTTAAAGCTGCTCACTCGCTTGGAATGCTCACTCGCTTATCATACACGTTATACAAGGGTGGGCTTTACTAGATTGGGTTAGATGGAGTATCATGTTGATATGTGCAATTTATGATAACTACCATAACTATTATAGAAGTTTTGATAACTTAAGTCGGACCTTTGACTACCTTATTGATATATTTTGTTTCCTCTTTAGACTTTATCGGGCAAATTAGGTGTCACCCCACGGGATCGCGCACTTCAGGCTACGGAACTCGCATTGCATACGCCTTGCTTTTTGACACTTTCTCTAGGTGTTCAAACTTCATCGCTTCTGGCAGGGCTAAAATTGCAGTGCTTAAACTTTTTTTGCGAACCATTTGTCCTTGCAGTTGCCTGACACAAGTATCGTCATTATTTTAGTGTCTCATTGGCTCAAATACGCCCGGACAAGAGCGTGGTCTGTGCGCGGCTCAACCCTCCGCCTGGGGCTAAAAATGCAGTGCTCAGAACAGGTCAGGCCAGCGTAAGGCACAAGCCAAGCCGTTCAAATCGGGCCTTGGATTTGAACGGCTTGAAGGATTTCTAGCCGGATTTGACTGCCAGAACGGTCAATTTGAATTGATTTGGATAATTTGCCAAGACCTTAGTAATCAACAGAAAAACTGCCTCTAGGTTCCGCCCCAGTCGCAAACAGGCCCCTGAGCCGCCCACATGCTTCAAATCTTTCTATTTCGCGCCCAAATCTTAAGGCATTGCAGCATGCCAATCGTATTATCGCCCAGTTTGACCCTCTGAATGCCCACAATTAACTTCGTAGAGCTGAAGGTCCGCTCACACTCATCCGACATCGCAGGGATAGTCAGGGCTTCTAAAGCCAGTGTAGATAGACGAGGAAACTCAGACCGATGCTCCAGCCACCAAGATATAGGGTCCTCCACCATTGTGACTCTCTCTGAGAGGTATTTGTCGACCTCGTTGGTAGCTTGAGCAGGCTCTGGCTCGTCGTAGTAGTCGTGGTCGCAAATGAAGGAGCTAAGGCGTTGGTCAGGGGGGCTTTGGGGTTCCGTGACAGCTTCCTCTGCCTGCTGCGCTTTGTGATGTGCAACCTCTTCCTCATATAGCTGTGTGAAGGCAGCAACTATACTGCGGCGGCGCTCTTCAGGGAGGTGACGGTTCACCCATCGTAATCTGTGCCCAGGGTGTAGCACCATCGTGATCTAATAGATAGGGCATTCTTCCATCAGCTCAATGTACAAGTCTAGCTTCTCAATCGCAAAGGCTATACTTCTCTGGAGGAAGTTAAAGTGATCCTCAACCTCGTCAGCGTTGTCAGGGTCACATCGCCATTGCTCCGGCTCCTCGTCCTCATCAAGCGACGGACCTAAAGATGGTACGTAGTGGTTCTGCTGGCTAGGTAGTTGACTGACTTTATAGTTGTCAAGATGCCGAGGAAGTCCAGTAGCATGCTGAGGTCTCCTGCTGACTGACTGAGCCTTGATGACTTCAAGCGGTGGTATCTCAGGCCCAGTGAATGGTGAGAACTTGAGGGCATTGTCATATTGGCGCCATAACTCTCTCATTTGGTCGCGTAGCCGGTAGGCGTGAGGCATGACTTCAGCAAACCGAGGTTGATGGCCCTTGAAGACTTTAGTTATGATTTTGAAAGGCTTAAGGATTTGCTTAATCAAGGCAAGTAATTACCAGTCTTCTGGATCAAGAAGATCATCTGCCGGCAGTCTTTTCCACGCCTCTTTCTCTCACATTGATCAGCTGCAAAAGACCTCAATAACATCATGCAAATCCAGGGCTCTTTTGATCATAAAATACATGGAATTCCATCAAGTATCATTATTGGCACATAATTGTAAGGAAGTATGATCATTGTTAAGGAGCATCAGGCCAAATTCTTCCAGTTCTTCCCCATCAAGTTTACTAGTCATAATTTCTTGGAATGCCTCTCTTCTTTACAGACTATGCCAAATGAAATGGACCACATTATGTAATTTTCCAATCAGTCCTCTCTTTCACCACGCCTTTAACAGATCTCTTTCTTCCTTAACAGAGGCATAAGCTTATAATCTGACCTCAAGCATTCTAAGGAGGCCTTTTCTTTCACCCTCAAGTAATGCTTTCACAGTAAGATTAATGATATGACCAAAGCATCAAAGTCACCACCATTATTTCTACTTTTAATGATCAACACCAGGCTCAAGCTCCTCCAGAACAGCAGTGACACAGAGATTATTCAGCTTTACATTATCAGACTAAAAGTATCCAATCCTCTTCTCAATCCCAAACTCTCAAGCAACTTTACTAATAACTACACCCATATTCTCCCCAGAATAAACACCTTAGAGGCATAGTATCACTAATAGTATCAAACGTGGCTTGCCAGAAGCGCTAAGGTAATGCACTACTATACCCAGAAGGCCATATGAGTTTGGCAATGTCCAACCATCAAAGGAGAGATGGATGTAACCATTGGCCTTTGCCAGTTCCTTGATCACAAGCACTTTCTCTCAGGCATGCCACTCATCAAGCCAACGCCAAATGGTCTTCCCTCCCTCTGGTACCAGTCTCTCCACAAGGTCAGGGTTTAAGACTGTCAACAGATCGTGGAATTAAGCGTGTTCTACCACTAAGAATGGCAGATTTGTGTTGACAATCCACTTGAGAAGCGTGGTCTTGGCGGTACTAGCCAAGGTTACAGGTATGACTACATCCCTATCATTGGCGGCTTGGGCGGCTACTACAGCTTTCATCTGGAGTATGATAACTAACTACTTGGCCCTCTTCTTCGGTCACTCATCTTCAGGTTCTTCCTTCTTAAACAACCGGTGTTTCTTGTTCAGGTGCTTAGTGGCGCCGCCAGTGGAATCAGCGCTGTATACGCCATCACACTGCTTCTCACCGCAAATCCAGAAACTACCTTGGTCTTGATTGGCAGGGCCAAGTTTTACCACATAGCGACCATGGAAGCAGATCCACGAAGTATGGCTTCTTCCACGGTGTACCTATTCCTCTGGTATGTAGGTGCCGGCTCTGGTTTGCAGCTTTGGGAAGTCGTCTAATTCTGCCGGCAGGTCTGAGATGGAGATAGCCTTAATATCACGGAGTTGATCGCCAATGCTCCAGGCCTTTCTGAGCCTTGAAAGCAGGCTGTTTCTGGCCGTGGAGGCGGTCGTTGACAGGGAGATCGCATCGCTTGAAACGGAGGCAGTGTCGCCAAAATCAGAGTGGGTGGATTGCGGCATGACGGCAACGTGCAGCAACAATTGCTAACCAGCGTTCAGTGCAGGGAGATCCATGGCGCGGCCAAAGAGCAAAATTTTCACTGTTCACGCAGCGACCGACCTTCCAGGGCCTACAAGAATGTCTCGGGACCGGGCAGATTAGGCCTAGGATTGGCCAAATCTGCCCGGGGATTTGACAGGGGTAGCCAAATCCACAGGTCAAATCGGGCCTCCGATTTGCTCTGATTTGCGCCCGTTTTTGGCCGATTTGCGCTGCCATTTTTCTGGTTTGCCTGATTTGGTTATGGATAATTTGATTTGCGCCTTACGCTGGGTCAGGCTCGAGTAAATTCTACGTCAACTTAGTTTTCTGGTGGCTTTCATGCGTCGCGCAGGGTCGAAAGAGCAATAGGTAGGCGGTGCTATCATTGAAGGTTTCCGGGCTATTATTGATCACTGCTGGGGAAGTGGGTATACCAAAGAAGCAACCCCCGCGCGTTTAAGGAGGTACCCTTGGGGATAATTTGGTCCAAGATATATCATGCACTCCAAGTTAGTATATCAGCACTAATAACATTTCTTGTGTCATTGTCACGGTGTCATTCTCTCTTTACCCTCAGGCGTCCTTCATAATGTATATGTACAATGAATGCTACAGGACAGTCGTAACAGTCATCAAGTTTTTCCTTAAACCCCATGATAAACTCCGCCGCCCGTACCTGTGATGGCATCTAGTCGAGGTAGAGACGACAGACAATAAAAAATACAGGAAAGCCAAAGTAACCCTGATGTGGTGCTGTTAGACCCACAGATAAACGCCGCAACCATTTGGCCCAGCCATTTCCTGACATGCAAGTAACGAAGGCACCCAGACCTCAGCTCGGACTCAGCCGACCCAGAAACAGCAACGGCTCCTCAGATGATACTAAGCAAACAAACTCATCCTTCTCCCCTTCTTCGGCGCCTTCAATGTTTCCACCTCCTCCTCTTGAGCAGTCCTGGGGGAATCAGGAAGCATGTCCGTCAACAAGGCTACCACCTCCTGATCTGGCTGCTGATGCACCAGCCGGTTTCCAACATCGATCTTGGCAGTGTTCTTCCGCCCACCAACACCCAGCAGCCCCTCCAATTTTCTGACAAGATTGCCCGAGACCTTGTGTCGAAGACCGCCCATCGTTCCACCTTCCGGGAGCAGTACATCGCGCTTCGTACTCCGCGCGAAATCTTGCTGCCATGAACGGAAAGAAATAAGTGCCTCGGCAGTTACACAATACCCCTCAAGTTTTGCAAAAACCCGTAGGCAGCGGCTTTCGTCATCGGTCAGATTGGCTGCTTCGGCAGCGGCGATAGCGCGCAGATCCTCTGACTTGCGGCTGAAAAGTTTCTTGCCCACACCACTCTCATTGCCTGGCAATGTGCTGCGTCGAGGGAAGTGCGAGACGACAGGCCTAGAAATGGCTTGGTCGTAAGATGGAAGCCGTGGTGGTGGCTGAACACGAGGAGTTGAATGATCCCTCTTGACATAGCGACGCGGTGTCTCAAGGATAGCGCTACTGGTAGCAGAATGGGGTATGAGACTTGGGCGCCTTATGGAGCTATTTTGGCTGTGGCCGTGACCGGAACTGCTAGGTTGGTAGTTGTCGAGATGCTTCATTCCGACGCGCTTGTTGGCGTACACGGATGTTGAAGGGTTGTTCCATGTGCTGGCCGCAGGGGGTGACTGATGACTCCCAGTGGTGGTATTGCTGCAGAGCGAGGATCGCACGACATGAGCATCGACGATAAGATTGAGATTTCGACATTCCAGGAGCTGGTTGTGATCACGATCGTGCAGAGTCGTGAACCGGCCAGTCCAGTACTCGGGTGGCATCGCCATGGTGACGAGACGGGGGTCACTGGGAATTTGCGAGTCTTTCCGAATGGGGAAGTCTGGTGAACTGCGATATCTCTTCTCAGCCGCTGGATCGAGAGATTTCCTACCAAAAAGAGAGATTGAAAGTCGAGAACTCCTTGGAGCTGGGTTGATGGCGGCAGTCGTTGTAGATGAGGTAGTCGTAGTAGTTGTGCCGCTCGTTGATGAAGATCCACTGAAATTGCGGAACCCGCTATTAGTGTGACTACTCAAAGAGGCCCGAGAAAGCGAAGAGGTAATGCTAGACAAAACGCCATGGGTTCGAGACTTTGACAACTTAAGTTGACTATTGGCGGGACTTTCTGTCGTCCTGGGAGCCGGAAGTCGGTTCTCGTTATTCCTCTGGTTGGTGAAGCGAGAAAGGCCAGGGAAAAGGGAATAGGTGGTGCTATGCGAAACGACTGGCGGGAGTCTCGTCACTCTCCCCATTACAGATTCTTCGTTAATGGGTTCCGGCATGATCGGAACCGGGCTGCTGATCCGAGGCCTCTGGCCAGAGCCTGATAGGACCTTGCCGGAACCTAATAGGCCCCTGTTCTGTTTGTAGTAGATCTTCCAGGCCTCCCCCCGGCTGAGCGGTTTTGACGACGATTTCGCCATGTTTCAATGAGCCACTTGACCACGCTGAACAAGATGAAGGTAGTGCTGAGAACAAGAGAGCCTCCAAAATTCTTGAGAGCCTTCGGGAGAAAGCCAACAGTTTCCGGAAGAGCGCCCCCGGAATGTTTTAGAGCTTTTAGGAACAGTCCGGCAAGCCCAATACCGGCCTGGAAAACCTGTACGAAGGCTGAGAAGTCTAGGAGCAAGGCGTATCTCACTGCTTGGAGGGCCAACAAAGAAGAGAGCAGCACGAGCCGAATGGTTTCCAAGAGAAGGTGGCCAAACGCAGATAGCGCTTCGAGGATCTCGTTGTGGGTCTGTGTGATGATCTCGGTATCTGAAGACTGTTGCTCGGTCTGGCCTTGGTGAACGAGAGCCAATTCGCTCTGGCGAACAGGAAAGTGGACTCTTTTCGGAGGGTCTAGGTGCAGTTTAGACCCACTCGATGCCTCTGTCGACTCAGCGAAATCGATGATCGATGTCGATACCTCCGGCTTGGGGGAGAGTCCGTCCCATTGACGAATCCTTTCCAGGCTCTTCGCGAATCCCCTCGAGAAGCGATCGCTCAGGTCAACCTCGTCCGCTAGCGGAGATATGTTGAAGGAAGGTGTGTCGCAGGCCAGTTCCTCTAAAGACCGGAAATCGGTGGCGTTCAAATCGTCCAGCTGGAGGGATGGAGGGGTCACAACCTCGCAGTGTTCGACTTCGCCGGCTCCGGAAGAACCAGTGCTTTCGCGAGTGTGGAAGGTGAAGTCGGGTTGCGAGCGGGCGCTCGACTCTGATCCCGCGCTGCTTGCCAACCTAGGTTTACTCATGGCGGGTTAGCAGAGAATCAGCTGCTGTTATTGATGGGAGATGTGCTAAGGAAATGATTGAGTAAGAGAATGGCGAAGATGGCTGTTATCTGGTCCGAGTCGGGCAGAAGGCGAACGCAGAGAAAGCAGTGAGGAGGATGCTGCGCAACAGCCTGAGGTTGGGGCTCAAGTCGCAAATGGGGCGCGGCCCGGACATGTGCTTGCTTACCTTGGTAGGGCAGGGCAATGGCCGAGAGGGCAAGTGCTTACCAATTGGGAAGTGAAGATCGGAAGTGAAGATCGGATGTGAAATTGAGTTGACAAGCGGTTTAGGTAGAAGGCGGCGATGTTGGTGTGGGGGCGGAAGTTGCAAACAACAAACATGCAGCACCTCCTCTGGCAAGAAAAAAGGAAAAAACGATGAGCAGGTTCAGAAAGAGAAAGAGGACAGAAGGAAGATGTGCGACCAAAATATTTCCAGAGACTGGTGGCGGGTGGGAAGGCAGGAGCAACCCGACAACACTTGGGTGGTTCCCCTGAGTGAAAAACTTTGAGTTCGGAGTTGCGCAAAATGCATTTTTGGTGGTGAATAGAGTTTCGACTGGTTCGAGAGAGTGTTGTTGGCATACTGATGGGGGTGATTGACCATAATTATACCTAAAGGTGTCGTTGGGGCCTCTAAAGGGACAGGAGGTGTGGGTGGTATCCCTACCAAGAAATGGGAGAGGCATCAAATAGGTTTGAAATCGCGGTAACATGGTCAGACGTGTGCACGTAGTTGTTGGGTATCTTTATGCGCCGAGAAGTAATTATAGTCAACCATGATGCAGTCACCAAAATGCCCAAAATGTCATGTGCAAGTATTGATTTGTGCGCCCCAACCCATGGTATGCTGCCGTGTTCATGTCATGCCTGTTGCTTCATACCCAATTTCACCAGATGCTATTCCCGAACCTCAAGCCGCCATAGCTAGTTCATTATGTCTCGGCGACCCCAACATGATAGCCTGTGTTTGAGCACTACTCAGAGCGCAAGCCGTCACTCTGCAAGCCTGAGTCTGCCTCTGGGTTCCACCCGTCGACCTTGAACTTGAATTTCATATCTCCAGACCCCCGAGGAACTAAATTACCATTGGAGTCGTATAACGAGCGCTCCTTGTAAGTGACGTTTCCGTCCCAGTCAACCAACATGATCGTCTGCCGCTGCGTGCCGTAGAGACCCGTCTGGAACCCGTTCGGTTGCGTGTCAATTCGGCCCTCGCTCGACAGCGACTCGGCAATCGGGCCATGGTCCACCAGCTCGACCTGGCCGCGCTCCCTGGCTGCCTGCATCTCCTGCTGATGCTCCTTGCCGCCAAAGCCTGGAACAAAAATGGAGTGTTTCAGCAGTGGGATTCCATCCTCCAAGTCCATCTCATGATGCCCGGGAAAGTCGTCCCTATCCAAAATCTTGAACAAAACCTCCTCTAGCTGGTCCTCGTCGATGCCGTCCGAGATGGCCTGAGCGAGCAATTCCGACCCTCGCCGAATCTTGGGCCACACCTCCGCCTGGTTCTCCTCGTCGTCCGGCGCAATGTAGGTAGCATTGCTGAGCCCGTAGACGCCGCCGCGTTCTCCGCAAATCCAGGGCACCTGGTTCCAGTGGTCGTGGCGGTTCGAGATAATGGCCAGCGACTCGAGTCCCTTCTCCCCCTTGGTCCTGCGCAGCTTGCCGCAGATGAGCGAGAAGCCGCCGACGCCCTTCACGTCGCCGCTCTCCAGCATCCGGCGAACAAAAGACTCAGTCGGCTCGGCCGGATCGGCGGCTAGCCATGCCGTCACGATTGCGCCACGGCTGCGAGTGCCGTGTATGGGATGCGCCGCATCGTGGGTGTCGGTTTCGCGATAGTTAGTCAGCACGGCGAAGTTGCCGCCCTTGGTGATGCCCAGCCATGTCCCGTGCTCGGCGCGCTGGAGATCCCGACTCGAGAGGACTTCTACTTCGACAGGGTTGGCGGAAGACGAGGCAGAGGGTGCTACTTGTGCTGTCCACCAGTGAGGTCTGCTGGTGGGTCTGAGAATGTACTCGTCCCGGTTGTCGATGACGATGAGCGCATATTTGGGATGCGACGTCGTCAAAAGGACGATGCACATCGTAGGGATTGATGTGCTTTGTGTGATGTGGAGTGGTAAGATGGAACAAAAAGGTTGCCACTGGCTCGGGAACTCTTACGCGTATGACAAGGAGGCCCTGCTCTTTCACAGCACCTAAGGTACTTAACATTGGGTATTTATAGCGGCCCAAGTCGGGGGATCCTGCCCGCGACACGAGATGGCCCCAAGGTGTTCCCCGGGCGCCATGTCATGTGTCAATCGGCCGCAGGTGGGGGATGCAAGGGCGGGTTTGGCTTGAGTAACGACTTTGTCAGGCCACCAGCGGCGGGAATCGCACAGCAGTCGCACAGCAATGCGCCTGCTGGCGATCTAGCCTCGGCTTAAGCTTATCTCACTGCCATGGCATGATGAGACGGGCCTATGAAGGGCTGGGTAGAGTATATAGGGGTTAGCGTCGCATTGGAAGTCTCCGGGTCGCGCATCTGGCTTTCCCGTTTTTCTGATCATCTTTCAGCAGTGGGGAAGAGTCTGACATTTCGTCTCCGCAGTCCCCCGGATTCCAGCAGCTGGTGCCAGAGGCACAGGCCACGAAATGTGGGGGAAATCCCGGTCTCCATTGATCGGCCGGGTGCGCTGGCGGGGCCGGTGGCGGAGGATGCCGCTGAGGTCGTCCCTCTCTTCAAATTCTCCACTCCCCTATATGACGACGCAGCCCATTGAAGCGGCCACCTCTCTAGAATCCGAATACCAAAGGCCAGTAACTAATGGGAAGCCAACGGCCCCTCGAATTGTTTAGTATTCCACCCAATGGGAACCCACATCCTAAATAGAATTGCTGCAGGCACTGCGGGGAGCGCCTTCTGGTTACACGCTTCCCCTTAGTCCCTGACGGCTTAGTTGGAGACATTAATCCAAGGCTGGGGGTTACAGCTTGCGCAGCGCTGAATCTGGCAGACGGAGGGCCCGGAGAATCTAGATCTCAGCAGGGCGGCGGGTAAAATGGAATTTCGGGAACGGGCTTGTGACGTGATGCCAATTGCTGCGAGTTGCCCCCTCGCAGGTCGCACAGCCAATCATATCCTCCAATTTGAGGGCGGTGAAGGCCATGCCGCCTACATGCCGCCGTCTTTCTGCTGCTAATGTGGTTTTGTGCCACTGCGGGACTTGCGGGGTCACAAACTGCCCTGAAAACTCTGCTTGACTCATCAGTGTCAGAGGGTGCTCGCCCGAACTATTTCAGCGACATCGGGCAGCTACCAATCTTCAAAAATTTCCCTGCATCTTGAACTCTCTCCGACCTGATTTGCCTTTCCTAAACCATTGATCCTCATTCGAAAAACATCAAATCGTCAAAATGTGCGGAACAGACAGCGCCAACGGTGCCAATGGTGCTAGCGCCACAAACGGTGCCTCCCCCTCGAATGGCAACAATGTATGTCTTAGCGACTTCGGTGACTCTGTCGCGACACACTCCCGTGCTGACCGTGTATCGTTTGTTTTCAGGGCGGCGGCTACAAGACGAATCCCTACCAGCCAGTGGGAGACTTCCTCTCCAATGTCAATAGCTTCAAGATCATCGAGTCGACTCTTCGCGGTCCGTTCCCATCGACAATTGGTCGTGTGACTCCTTGCTGACCCCGCAACAGAGGGTGAGCAGTTCGCCAATGCCTACTTTGACACCGAGACCAAGATCAAGATGTTAGTCACCGAATCCCAAGCCCAATTCTGTCTGAACTGTTACTGATATTGTTTCTGTTGCTCTGTTTAGTGCCAAGGGTATGCGATAAGCCTCGCCCTATTCCTAAGGTCGCCGTCACTAACATCAGATCCCCATTGACAGCGCTGGACGCCTTCGGAGTCGACTATATTGAGGTGACATCGCCCGCTGCCTCAGAGCAGTCGCGCAAGGACTGTGAGGCCATCTGCAAGCTTGGCCTCAAGGCCAAAATCTTGACACGTGAGTCACACTCGCTCTTCGAGGAATAGCTCCCACTAACAACATCTCTACAGATGTCCGCTGCGACATGCGCGATGCCAAGATCGCGGTCGAGACTGGTGTAGATGGCCTTGACGTTGTCATTGGCACGTCGAGCTTTCTCCGCGAGCACAGCCACGGCAAGTCCATGGCCTATATCGAGAAGACCGCCATCGAGGTCATCGAGTACGTCAAGTCAAAGGGCCTTGAGGTTAGATGTGAGTTGCAACCGTCCCCCATTTTCCATTGCCAATGGCGCATTCAACTCTATGCAATGACTTTTGTCTGATCTAACGCTAACCTCAACAGTCTCAAGCGAGGATTCGTTCCGCTCCGATCTCGTCGACCTCCTCTCTCTTTACCGGGCTGTTGATAAGGTTGGCGTCAATCGCGTCGGCATTGCTGACACTGTCGGCTGTGCTACCCCCCGTCAAGTCTACGACGTACGTACTCTTAAATGATGCCGGCTTTTTCCTGCTTTATTGTTGGCTAACTCGGGCCCTGCAGCTTGTCCGGACACTGAGGGGTGTTGTTTCTTGCGACATCGAGACGCATTTCCACAACGATACCGGCTGCAGCATTGCCAACGCCTTCTGCGCTCTGGAGGCTGGTGCAACACACATTGACACCAGTGTGCTCGGAAGTGAGTGGTCATACCATCACCGGTCGGGATATATCGAGTATGTTGCTAATGCAGTTCCACAGTTGGTGAGCGTAACGGCATTACCCCTCTTGGTGGTCTCTTGGCTCGTATGGTTGTAACAAGCCCCGACTATGTCAAGGGAAAGTACAAGCTTCACATGCTTAAGGAGGTACGTTACACCCATCCCAAAGGCAGAGTGCACAGCTGATTGTCTAAGATTGAGGATATGGTCGCCGAGGCCGTCGAGGTCAACACGCCATTCAACAACCCTATCACTGGCTTCTGCGCCTTCACCCACAAGGCTGGTATCCATGCCAAGGCCATTCTCAACAACCCCAGCACATATGAGATTCTCAACCCCGCAGACTTCGGCCTGACACGCTACGTCCACTTCGCGTCCCGTTTGACTGGCTGGAACGCCGTCAAGACCCGTGTGGGCCAGCTTGGTCTTACAATGACAGATGACCAGGTCAAGGTAGTGTATGTTACCTCCCTCCTTCCAGTCGCTGAACAGATGAGAGCTAACTGGCCTTTTTAGTACTGCCAAGATCAAGGCGCTGGCTGATGTAAGGCCGATTGCTATTGACGACGCCGACTCGATCATCCGTAGCTTCCACCTGGGCTTGAACGAGCAGCCGAGCACCAAGAACGGCGAGGGAGTGCCCGTAATCGATGAGCCGGTAACGGTCTAGTGCAGCATGATCTTTTTGTTATTTGGGTGTTAATTTTCTTTTCATGACTGGGGATATCGCATCATTTGGGCTGCACCATATATCGGAGTTGTTTGAGTACCGGGAACCACAAGGGATGGAGTAGCTAGCAGGGCTTCACTCATCCGGAAAAGTTCGGCGTGGTATTTTGAGAGAAGTAGACAAAATCAGGGGCGAAACAGGTCATAATACTGAAAAGTCTTGGAGATTCTCAATTGTTTCTTTTTTTGCATCATGGAGACAGGCGTATCTCTGCCAAGCGATCTTTCACGATCCCTCCAAGAGGCGGTGACACGAGATGAAATAGCAGGGGGCGGGCCGGCGCGGTGCTCACAGTTTGTATTTTGTGCCCTGTGCCCCGTTCATCAAGCGAAGCTCCGAGCAGCACAGCGTTGGTGTGTGTGCTGATCGGAAGGAACCGAGCTTGTGGGCCAAAGTGCACAAAGTTGCGGACACTTATCAACCGTGTAACACGGAGTGGTTGACACTTATCACAAGCTCGCAACTCGGAGTTGATTATGCAAGCTGCGAACTCCCACGAGACATGCATGAAGATGTTGGTGACGAGGGTGGTTTGACGAAGAACACGTCGACTGTCTCGACAATCTCGAGAAACAATCGCGTCACCACGCTTTCTACCTCGGTGATACACGAGTGCTAATTGGGGAATTGGAATTGGAATTTGCGCCAGACCAAGCCGAGATCTAGATGGTTCCAGTTGGGCTTCAAAAGACTCGTCTAAGGAGGGGTCCCGACGTCATCGTACATGAGCCGAGTGTGGGCGGAGGACCCTTCCGCGGCCCTCGCACCGTAAGCGAGGACGGGCTGCGATGCGGCAGAGTATTCTCGACAAGTCGAGACCCTAGAGACCCTGAAGAGGATGAATGCCAGATGCCACATTCGGATGGAGAGGCTTGAGGGGTCGGGTGGATGCCCAACACGACACGACGAGGCATGAGGGGCTCAGACTTGTCCGCCCTGGAGGTGCTGGCGCGACGGCAACCCAATTATCAACGCGAACTCCCGCTCCTGTGACTCCTGATGATCAGCAGCCAAAAGAGCCAAAGTGCCCAGCGGCATCAATAGCTGCCCAAGTCCCCTCCTCCCCCCAATCTTGTCTCTAGTCTAAAGAAGGGGTAGGAAGGGGTTGGGAGGGTCGCGGGCTCGGGTTACTCGTCAAAACGAAGCGAAAGAAGTACAGAACGGGATACCCCCATTCGTAAAAGCTTGAGGGATCAACATGAAGCAAAGCCAGAACCCAGGGACAGCCTTGCGCGGTGTTCGTGGCGCGGGCCGTGCACTAGCTAGGCTGTTAGCGGCTGTTAGGAATTCAGCTAATGTCGAGCCGCTGCATTAACGCAGACCATCTGCCGTTGCGAGAACGGCGACGCGAAACGAAGTTCCACGGCACCTCAGATGCAGCTCCGACCTTAGCATCTGGAACTTGGGCGCCGCTATCCAAGAGCCTGCAGTGGCACCAGAGTGATTGCCCTGATTGCTCGAGAAGATAAGAATATGCACAAGACGACTCTTCGGCAGATGTTTTTTTCATCTTTGTATGGAAAAAGGCAATTGTCAATTTGCTCGAGGTCGCGGCGGTGGGCTAACGGACACTTGCAGCGTCTCCTGCCATCCACTTCCAGCACTCGATTGCCTCGCGAGCAACGAGCGGTGTACGACTGAGCCGCCGCAAGTGGTCATGACTGGCTAGCCTCGCGTTGCACCTCTGGTAAGGCATCGCAACGGTCAGGCTCTTAATATTTAAACCCGCGCCCCTCAGCCATTCAAGTAAACGCGCAACGGCTCAGCCAGATCAGAAGACAAAAAGACAAGCGAGACAGGGAGAAAAAAACCTCAGACATCTCAGTCATCAGGCAAGTGGGGCATCCAACCAGCAAAACAAGCCGAGAGGTCGCCAGTGGTCAGTTAACCCCCGTCTCCCCGCTATTTCAATGCCCAGACTGCCCAAGGTGTTCTGGCTGCCTCGACTCTGTCGTCATCGGACCAAGATCCTGGCACACTGGACAGGAGCCTTCAAGCCCCTCTGCACCCACCGAACACCCGCTTTTCCCACGACGTTCTGTCGAAACTTGCTCTAACCAAACCACACAACGCAGATCTCCCCCTTCGATACACACAATTATATTTCGCTAGCACTACAATATCTAATAACCTTTTTGCCCCAAATTCCTTGCCCTGCAACTAGACTTGGTCGACCAGACACAACTCTGCGACCCCGCTAGCGCCAAGCCGGCGATACTTCCGATGTCTACCTTTAGGTCTTCCGTTCCTGACCTCTCCCGCGGCCCAGAGCGCAGCGAGCGCTGGGACCGGGACCGCTTCCACGCCGAAGTCGACCGCGACCGATACGGCGATGTTCGCGAGCGTTTCGAGGAGACTGACGATCATGTTTACGCGCGCGGCCCCTTGCCCACGCGCACGCGCGAGCGATCTGAGCGTCCAGAAGGTCGTGCCCGCAACTTTGAGGAAATAAGAGATGACCTCGTCGCCCGTGAGAGGCGCCGGGTTGCATACGAGGATGAGCTCCAGATGTCGGCACCACGCCGGCGCTCTCCCGAGAGCGAAGTCGACCGGAGCGTCTTCATCGAGAGGGAGAGGACAAGACGCCGCAGCCCGTCGCCTCCGAGACGGCCTGGACACTTGCAGAGGCGGCCCTCAAGCTTGGACACGTTTGATCGCAAGCCTACCCAGCGCTACGAGCGCGAGTACAGTCCCCCAGCCAGCCGAAGGGGAGACTACCACGCGCCGCCCTACGTTCCTATCCCGCTACCGCTACCGCGGTCGAGGGGATTGCCCCCTCCTCGTGTTTACGACGAGGACATTGAGGTTGACGAAGAGTTCCTAAACTATCCTGGTGAGAGAATCCGCGAGAAAGAGACCATTCGCACGCGCCGGCGGAGGTCAAGGAGCCGCGATTCGCGAAGGTCGCGCGCCACCAGCCACCACCATCGCAGCAGTTCGAGGTCATCAAGCAGCAGCTCCAGCATCAGCGGCGGCACGACCGTCACTAGCAGAAGCGAGTACCCCAAGAAGGGCAAGACGCGCATTCCCGCCCGCCTGGTATCCAAGAGGGCTCTCATTGAGCTTGGGTACCCCTTTGTTGAGGAGGTAAGCTGTCCTCCATCCTGCGAGCACATGCAGATGTGTTGATTGCTAACCAAGTACGCAGGGTCATCACATAATTGTCCAAAAGGCTCTCGGCCAAAACAATATCGACGACTTGCTCAAGCTCTCCGAAGAATACAAAAGGAGTAAGCCACACACTGTGCGGGTGCTTCAGAACAGAGTGCTAATATAGACTAGGTGAATTCGAAGTTCTAGCCGCCCGCTCCACAGCCGGCGACATCATCGAGGAGCGCCGTGAAGAGCGCCGTGAAGAGCGCCGGACGGAGTACATTGAAGTGCCGGCCCGTGAAGAGCGGAGAGCAGAGTTTGTTGAAGTTCCGATCCGCGAAGAGCGCAGAGCAGAGTTCATCGAAGTGCCATCTCGGGCCCGCTCTCACCACCGCTCTCACTCCCGCTCCCACTCGCGTGCGGGCTCGGGCGCTGTCTTCCTTGCCCCCCGCCAGCCGTCCCCCCAGATGGAGCTGGTCAAGACCACAACGGTCGTCCGCGATTCCTCACCAACCCGCTACACGACAGCCTCGTATGATACCACGACCTCGTACGACACATCCACCTCGTATGGCACAGGGACCTCGTACGACACGTACACGACAGGATCAACCCACCATCCCGTCATCGTCGATGCCCGCCCCCACGTCCACGAGGTTTCGAGCGCCATCCCTGTCGGCCCGCTTGCCCTGGTCGGTGACAGGCACCACTCGCGCGCGGACGACAGGTCAGATATTCGCCATCTCGAGAGGCAACTGGCGCGCCATAACCGGCACGAACGACACTCTAGCCGTGGCGAGCTGGTGCGGGCCGAGCGGCTTTCGACTGGGGAGCTGGTGCTCTACGAGGAGGAGGTTGAGCGGGTTGAGGAGTCGAGCAGGGGACTGCGAATCGAGAAGGATAAGAAAGGTAGGATGTCTATTAGCGTGCCGAAGTACAGTCGGTAAAGGTGGGGTGTTTTACAATCTCACGGCGGGATCACGGTGCATGTAGTAGAGCATTTGGCTAATGGAGTTTTTGTCATGTATAGGTCCGCCGCCGAAGTTGATGAGGGCTATGTTGGCCACTCTTACGTGATCTACGAGGCTGTTAATGGGGGGAGTATGGGAGTATGGGAGTATGGGACAATATGGAAGCATGCAGAGGGTTATGTGCTTTGAGTTATATATATATATATATATATATTTATGGAATCTTCATGGGAGAAGGAGGCAGGTTCACGATTATGATCTAGACGAATTTCTTGGTTGCGAATCAACATATATCATATTGTGAGCCGGGCGACAATACGGGCGTCGGAATGAAACGGTGTTTCATGATTTTTATTATTATAACCAGCTGGCGTTTTAACTTGTCAAAATTACAGATGTGGATTTGGAATATGAGTGGTATGTCATATCATCGTGTGGTTGTGTGACTGATGATGGGTGTGGATGTGCACCACGGCATGGTGATGAGGTGGTTATCCCAGCCGCGGGAATTCGAGGCTGTGCTGGAACGGGGATGCGTAATTTCGTGCTAAGTATGCTTGTTGGTTGGGTTGCTAGAAGACAGGTTGGGTTACGTATTGTGGCTCCATACTGTGTGTTTACATGTACTCGGTGCTAGGGGATTGGTGCTGGATGGTATGTCGTAGGAGGTGGGACGCTTGAGATAGTCTTGTTGTGCGGGTTTGGAGTTGGTGGGATATCTTTTCTTCTTCTCTTTTTTAAAAATGTTTGCTGTTATCGTCGATCATCGATCATCGATCTGAGTTGGGTGGGGGTTGAGAGAGGTGACGGGTCAAGAGCGGGCGTGGAAGGGGTGAAGGCTGCGGCGATGGCTGCTTTGACGGCTGTGCAGACCACAACTAATCCAGGTGATAGATGCATATTTCGGGCCCAAAGGTGCAAATCAGTGCCAGATAGAGAACGGGGTTCATCATGTGTGCCGTTTGACCGGGTTTGAGGTGCTGAAAAAAAAAACCTGCAAAAATGTCAAAAAGAAGAATCGAATCTGGGTGTCCCAGAGGAGGTTTCCAAAGATTGGGAAATGGAGTATTTTAGGCCAACCCACGGTCACATCCGGTAAAAGGCAGGAAATGAGTTCGGTCTGAGCGGGCCTACTCCTACAATACGACCCGAAAATGTGACCTATACCCCCTGGTGGGAAAGAGGGACGAACACCCGACTGATGTCGCCTGCCCTGTGGACTCGCAGTCTTGACGTGTCGATATCACTCCAATCTCTGAGACACCTTTTCATGACTCATCTGTCTGGTATTTCCTTTTGCTGCTGTGTTGTTCTTTCCATATGGAAGGTGAAATCAGGTCTGAGGCAATGGGACTGGTCTTTCCCTGGTTGTATTTCTTGCCTGAAAGTTAAGCTTTGACTTTCAATTGACTTATTCATGAAGTTCAAGGCTTCACACTCCATGTGGTACCCGTGCCGGCAAACACCCCACCAATCCGCCATATTTCAGAAAAGTACCGCCCTTAAATTCCCTCCTCCTCTTCAATACTTTCCTTACTCGGGCTCCACTTCTCTTGAAGCTCCCGATTCAATGCCCCCTGATAAACCTCCTTCTCCCACCACTCCCCCCAACTCGTCAAAAAAATCCTCTCCGGATCCTCAGGGAAATCATCGCGCGTAAACGCCCGCAGAATACTCGTCGCACCTACTCCCCGTCCGAGTCAGCCACTAACCTCACCCCCAGAAACAAAAAGAGAGAAAAACAAAAAACATACCTTCCGGCACCGACTTGGCATCAGGCCCCACCATCCCAGCAAACCCCATCCCGCGACCCAGCCCGGTCCCCGGGACCAGGCCAGGCGAGACGGCCACGACGACCGCCCGCCCCGCGAGCGTGCGGCGCCACCAGTGCGCGCCCAGCAGCTGCACAAACTTGGTCTGCGCGTACGTCGTCGCACGCGGGACTTCGGGCCCCCCTGCGAGCAGGTCGGCGTCGAGGACGGACGCGTCGGGAACGTTGCGGACTGCGCCTGAGGAGACGACGATCACGCGGCCGGTGGGGTGGGTTAGCGTGGGGTGGAGGGTGTGCAGGAGGTAGTGCTGCGCTGCGCGGGGGGGTTAGGATGGTTTTTGAGAAGGGGTGGGGGGTGGGGGGGAGTACAGAGGTGGTTGACGATGTAGCTTTCGGACCACTTTGAGCCGTGGGGGTTGGGGTTGGAGGCGGCGGTGGAGGTGGCGGCGTTGAGGAGGAGGTAGTCGAGGGTGGTTTGGCCGAGGTTCGCGAGGGTTTGCTCGGCGAAGGTCTTGGTGCTTTTCAGGGAGGAGAGCTCGAGGGGGAGGATGGTGAGGTTGTGTTTCGCGCTGTCGAAGTTGAGGCTGTTGTAGGCTGCTTGGGTGCCGGGCACATCGCGGACGCCGAGGATCAGCTTGTAGGGCTGCGTCTGGCTAAGGAGTTGTTTGATAACTTCGAATCCCTGGGTCGCCGAGTTAGATTTGTCAGACGGGTCGGGGTTCTCGGAGAGCAGTCACCAAACCGGACGAGGCGCCCGTGGCCACGACAGTCTTGGCAATGGTAGCCATGGTCAAGTTTGATGATTTTTGGGATGAGTCGAAGTTCTTGTTGCTAATGCATCAGCCAGTTGTTGAGCCTCTGTATTTGTTTATGTAGTAGCTTGTGATCCGGAGGAAGCACGGGTGCAAGCCCGGGTCTTCGGACTTAGCATTCCAGCTTAATAATGTCGGAGCTGATGTCGGAGCTGATGTAAGCAATATTTGCACTTGGGGTTCTCAGACATGCCTGGAACTACCTTCGTTGAAAAGGTGGATGTCCTAGTACTCCGGCCTTGTTTTGTTTGCCAGCGCGTGACTTCGAAAATGCCTTTAAAAGAGCCTGTCACAATGCACTGTCACGATAATGCCCTTTTCAATGCTGGGAGGCCTTTCGGGGCTGCGATGAGTACCCTATCTACTTACCTTTGTTACGCGGTAACAAACAAACCAGGGCTCGAATGTACATTCAGTGAAAAAATGAGTTGGAAATCTGTTTCAACTCTCTATGCAACGACTTTATCACCGCGGGAGTTGGGTTGGGAACTGAAAGAATGAAGTATATAGAAATTAGTGATAATAATGTTCATAGACACTCTTAAGAATCTAGGGTTGCCGCGATAATCAATCAAGCGTGACCTGACAAATCGGTTTGAACAACACGGGCACTTTGGCGTATTAGGGTTGGGATAAGGGATAGGAATGAGAAAGAAACCCTCAAGACGTTGTCGCAGGGTAACGAGGCACATTTTTCTCATTTTCGCAGCCTTCAAGTCACTAAAAAACAAACAAGGGTTATATTGTAAACATTATCATATCCTCCTTCCTCATCCTAAAATGCTCAACGAATTGCTAATCATCACACCGTCCGGCGGCTCGCAACCAGCCTAAACCCCAGCCCCCGCAGCTTCTGAGTCGCAAACTCCAGTATCCTCGACGGTCGTCGTCGATGGCCCTCTCCATCGCCCTGGCTGCGATGCCTCTGTCGATCCAGAAAAGCGTGGATACGCATGTAGAGAGACCGCTCGGCAGGTGTCATTTCGCCTTCCAAGAGCCGTCTCCGGTGTCTCGACAGTGTCTGGCCCTCCTCGTTTGGCTCCACTTGCTTCCCCTGAGGCTCAGGAACAGCCTCGGGAACGGCAGCAACAGCTTCGCTCGGGGCGGCGCTATCCTCGACAACGGGGGCGGCACGCGTGGTTTCGTTATCTCCAGACTCGTCAGCGGGCCCGACAAATCGCATCCATAGTACGTACTCGTGCGCCCAGGTCATGTCGTCGTCGATTCCAGCGGAGGGCATCTGAGCGGGAAGGACGGCAGGGATGTCGTCGTCTTGAACAGACGGCGCGGCGTGAAAAACGGATTGGTCCTCGGGCCCCTCGGAAAGCCCGAAGTTGTTCACCCACGCCGCGAAACCGTTCGCCAGAGCGTCGTCGCGCTCACCGTCGTCGACGTCAACCGCGTTGCTGGCAGCAATCCCCACATTGCCAAACCAGTCCACCACGCCCGGATCGGGATCACTGAGCAGATTGACCACGATGCGGTCATCGTTCTCGTTGTCCCTCCGCTGCCGCCACAGCCGCTTAGCCTCGCCCGCCGCTGCCTTCCTGGCCCGCTGGGCCTCCTTCTCGGCGCACGCCTGGCACTCCTCGTCCGCATACCTCAGACACCAGCACCCGCTGCACAGCGTCTGCCGCTGCCACTGCCGGAGTGCCGCCTGGCCGTCCTCCGTCTTGCTGCCGGGGCCGTAGAGCTTGCCCACGCAGGACCAGCACCGGCGGCGGTGGGCGTCGTCCCTGAGGTGCAGAGCAGCCATCTTTTTGGAGAACTCGGAGCGCGGCCGGTACCGGAAGCAGGCGTAGCACGCGAGGTGCCAGCCGTTCTGGAACCGGTGGTGGTCGAGGGTGCGGCCCTGCTTCTTCAGAAACCGCTCCTTCTCGACGGGATCGCCGCCCCGTCCCGGCGGCCCGACCCGCGCCTTCATCCCGCGGCACGCCTGCGCCAGCATGATCTTGTCCCTCAACCCCAACAGTCCCAGCACGCGCTGCAACACCCCCTCCGGCACCCCCTCTAGCCTCGACACCCTCCTCCGCCGGACGACGACACCATCTCCCCTCCCGCACCCCTCCACCGGCGCCCTCACAACCCCAGCACACACCCTCCCCCCGTCCCACTGCACGCACCCCGGCGCCCCCTCGCTCCACTGCTCGCACTGCCAGCAGAAATACCACCTCCTCCGCCTCCCATCCGCCACCATCTCCCCGCCCTCAAACCGCCCCCTGAACCTCACCCCCCTCAAATCCCCAAACCGTCTCTCCCTCACCCCGCACTCCCAACAGAACCGCTGCGTGATATACCCCTTGACATCCCCCCTGCCATCCGCCGCATTCCCCTTCCCCCTGCGCCCCCACCCATTCGTCTCGCTAAACATGCCCCGCTCCAAGAACCGCCAGCAGCTGAAACAAACCAGGTGCTCCTTGTGCTGCGGGAAGGCGACCTCGGCGTGGTGGTAGGACGACGCCTTGGCGGCGCGGGAGACGAGGGCGTCGGGGTGGAGGGAGGCGTGGAGGCGGGTGTTGGCGGCGGCGAGGGCGAGGACTGTGGAGAAGGCTTTGTCGGTGGGGAGGTGGGCGAGGATGAGGGCGAGGATGTCAAAGGGGAGGGATTCGAGGGGGGAGAGGCCCGAGGGGGGGAGGCGGGGTGGGGTGTGGGGGGGTTTGGGGGGTTCTTGCGAGGAGGCCATTGTGGTTGTGGTTGCCATGTTCGCCGTGGCTGGGCGGATTGGGGGTGGTGTTGGTTGTGGTGTTGATGGCGTGGTTGTTTCTGCTAGTGGTGATATTGGCGGTGGTGATATTGGTGGCGGTGGTGGTTGCGATTCCGCCATGTCGTCGTTGGCAGGCACTCTTGAATTGACAATAGTCGTCAATAACCGAACCCAATTGCCTTTCGGCACCCCACGATATTTAAACCACCGACCGACCCATCGCCAATCGCCCAACCTCACCAGCCACGTCCCTCCGTAGCCTGACTCACCAGGATCCATCCTCCAGCGCGCGCCAGCCCTGTCGCCGAGCTGACTCACAGCGCCATCAGCCACCGGGCGACGGGATCCGACCCCGCGATTGGGGGCCTGGCCCGCTAGCTGCAGGCTTGCAGGCTTGGCCGCCGCAGCACCACTCGCCAATGCAGTGAGGCCCTCATGTCGGCCGCAGCCCTCCCACCACAACCAAGACACCAACCACGCGCATCGAACCACAGCAAGCGTCCAAAAAACCCAAGGGGTATCTTCAATTCACCGACTCAAAATCAATCGCTAAAACATGTCTTTGAACTGTTGATACACCCCCTCTCCCGGCTGGCCGTCAATAGATCCCTCATCGTGACCAACAAGCCCGCCATGTCCTTGTCCATCCCCCGACGGCGGCGGGCTCGCGCCTGCACTCACCACGCCATTCATGCCCATATATCCCTCAAATATGCGCGACATCTCCGTCTGGATCCGGAGGCCGTTGCTCTGTTCTTCCGAAAGGTGCTGCTGCACCTGCTGCACCGTCGGCGTTGACCCCGGCGTCCCCCCGCTGTCAGCCCGGCTTGGGGCGCCGCTGAACGGTATCGCCAGCCCGGGCGCTGGGCTCTGGCTGGTGCTAGCGCTGCCCGAGAGCATGTGGCTGAAGCTTCCCGGCTCGTGGGAGTGTGTCTGCTCTTCCTCGAGGCCGAGCCGGGGTGCGTAGGCCTTCAATGACCGGATTGTGCGCCAGAGGCGTTGGGAAACCCACGAGCGCGCCGACATGTCCTTTACCAGCTCGAGCGCCATGTAGAACTCGTTCCGGCAGCTGGCGCTGAATTGCATGGGGGCGTGGGTCGATGCCAGGAACAGCACGGCAATGGCTGACGTCAGGAACTGGTGGTAAAAGACCTGTATCCGCCGGTACAAATTGGTCGTGTTGTTGAGGTGGGCAAGAGACCGGATCGTCTCCTTGGCCAGGTCAACCGCCCTCTGCGCGAGGTGCATATTTTCGACAATGCTGATGGCGCTGTGAAGCACGGGTGTGTACAGCCATATTCGAACCTGGAGAGTTAGCCGCAGAAATAAGCCGGGGTTGGGCAATGCACACCTGATTCAGCCTCAACCGAGTCCAAATGCGCAGCCGCTGGAGGTCATACGCCGGAGCAGACGGGACTGGCATCCTGCCGCTGTCCAGGGGTCCAGACTTGATGTCTGCGGGAATGTTGTCGTACCATTCGAGGATCTCACGGTCGAGGTCCTCAAAGTCGTAGTGCTGCAACTCCCGGATGACAGCTGGCTCGAAATAGTCGACCAGCTTCCAGATCTTGGCACCAAGCCTGGAGTAAGTGACCATCGCCACCAGATACGGGTAGTCGTCCTAGACAAGTCAGCACCAAGACCGTCACACTCACACATGAGTAACTCACTGGGAATGGAAGTTTCGGGTCAATCTTGTCGTCGTGGCACACAAACGGCAAGCCAGTACCAAAACTCCACCGGCGGTCTAGCACGTAAGCAGACCAAAATGTGTAGAGCGCGTTCCTCCGGTCCTGCGGATCCGCAATCTGCTCCAGCCCTTCTCTCCTGTGCAGTCCCAGTTCGAGACACAAGCGGGCGACGTGGCCCATCATGCGCCATGCCAGAATCTCATCATTGGAGAGAAACCTATACCCAGCACAGAGAGCGAGGAAAGGGAGCTTCGCCACGCTCGCAGGTTCGCTCATGAGCGTCTTGTCAACAATAGGCTGGATGGTGTCGTAGAGTCGGACGGCCTTGGCGCTGTTACCGTGCTCCTCGACCGTCAGGCCACAGCACATTACAATCTTTAGCATCAGCGTCTTGGGGTCCGACATGCCGTCGTCCTGGCCGTGGGGCGGGACGAAGCCATTGCGCTTGGCCGACTGCATCCACGTGCTCAGCGAGGTCGCGTGCTTGATGACCTCGTCAATCGACACGACGGGATACATGACCCCAACCTCTTCCTCGTGGAGCCTGCACAGTCGGATCATCTCGTCCTTGTCAAACTCCCAGAGCGGGTCGGGCGGCTTTTGCGACGGCGAGCGGAGCGGCACCGGCTGTAGCAAGGGCGACGTCTGCGGTGTGGGCTCAGGATGGAGACCGCCGTCGTCGGCAGGATCGCCAAGACCACTGTACCCCATCTTGTGCAGCGTGTTCTTGGCAACGTCAACGGTAAAGGCAATGCTTGTAGGCCCGTTGAAGGAAGACGGGACTCGGAACGGAGGCAGGGGCCGGGGTAGCGAAGGGGCGGTCGAGGCCGCCGAGGGGGAGGGGGTGACGTTTGCCGAGTTGGAGGGTGGGGGCAGAATACGGTCCTGGATGGGCGCCAGGCGGAGGGCCTCCTGGCGCAGGGCCGTCATGTTCTCGAGCAGCAAGTCCACCTGCTCCTGAAGCTGGGCGACCTGGTCCGTCACCTGCTTGAACTCGTCCGAGTCCTTGAAGCTGTTGGAGCAGCAGTTGGGCGCGTAGAGACATTGTAGGTTGAGGTGACCGCATCGCTGGCACGGGGTCTGGCCGTTGCACTTGATCTTGCGCCGCTTGCACTCGTTGCTGTGGAAGGGAAGGTGGGGGTCAGCTGGGGAGACATGACACAGGCGATGGGGGAGAAAACCGGTAGTTGCGCGGAAATGCCATCAATGCAAGAGACGACACGCGAGACGAGAGCTTACCATGCAATTGAGATGTACTAGGTTTCGAGGTCAGCATGCAGCCGTTTGCATGGGAAGCACGAGGTGGTGTGGCGTCGTGATGGGCAAAACGCAAAGGCAAAAAGCAATGCGCGATTGGGGGGCACTAGGGGGGGCACGCACTCTATTCCGCTTGCTCCGCTGCTGCTTGGCTGCTGCATCGGCATCGTCGACGTCGTCGTCGTCTGCGGCACGCCTCTTTGCACCGCTAGCAACAGAGCCGCTGATAGAGCCATTGGCGGAGCGAGGTCCTGGAATGCCGGAAATGCTCGAAATGCCTGGGAAACCGGGTGATGAGGCGATCTGCGGCGACTGGGCGTGGTGCAAATGTGGGTGCGAATGAGCGAGTGCGGAATTGTCTCCGGGGGTTCCGCGCAGCGACGGGTGACTGGCCTGGCGACGAAGTGGACCTGGGTGGTTGACGGGAGAATAGACGGCAGCTGCGTCGCTTCGATCACTCGCGGCACCTGCTGCGGGCGGAGCTGGGCCTAGGAATGACCTGATTTCGCTGACCTGGGTCTCGAGCTGGTCCATGTCGACATGCCCGTTTGTCGTTTCGCAAAAGTCCCTTCCCACCCGACAGAGAGGTCCGGTCTGCTGCAGCAATCCGCGCGATCGGGACAAAAGACCAAAAAGACGGGGAAGAGAGCTTCGTCAGCGGCACCATCAGCGAATGGATTGAGTCCGGTCGCCACGTGATGCGCCCAATCCCCGTAGTGACGCGCTTGGCCAGCTGAAGCAGGACTACTGCATCCGGCCAGCAGCGGCATTGACTCGGGCCGTGTGTGCTTTCCTGTATGGAATATAGAATAGAATCATTTTATCGATTTGATTAGGCGCATTTCTTCGAGTCTTCTTGATCTCTTAAAATAACCCAACGCACCACCCTTGCAACATCGCGGCTAACAGCTTGAAGCAGTTAGAGACGACGATCAAAGCCGGCTACCCCGTATTTCAATACAATCGGAGACCCAGCAGTGCAAAGAATTACCCGATGCGGCAATGAGCGACGCAGCATTTTGTTCTGTATCCGATATCATCATTCATGTTCGAGTCCTCAAGTTTACGCGTGGGGCCTGGCGAGGGTGGCTGGGAGAAGATGAGGCACGGAAAGTGTACGGTATATAATCCAGCCCTTATTTATTAACTTGAAAGCCATCAATAATACTTCATAATTACAAGCCCATTTTTAGTAATGGGCGTCCGGCGGCCTCGAGTGGAGGTTTCCGACATCCTGCACCGCCAGCGATCTCAGGGGTTGAAGGTACGCTGAACATGTAGTGTCGAGCGCTGCTGAGCTTGCTTCTCCACATTTGGAAACCCAACAGAAATCTAAGTAAGGTAAGTCTTGATGAAATTCAACGCCATCAGGGGTTGCAAGCGGTTCCAAACGATAAAGGCAAATTCCTGGGCCACGGAGAAAAGTTGAAATTTTTAAAAGGTAACGTTTTTAAGGAGCAGTTCGTCGTATCCGGCTCCGATGCACTCGAAGAATCTTCCGTTTTCATGTAGTATGAGAAGAGCCTGTCAGAATACCAAAAATTACAGTCTTTCCAGATGCTGGAGATGCCCTTTTGGTCAGTAATACCTCAATTCTTACGTCTCTTCTTAAGTAGATATCCTGCAGGACGCGTCAACACTCAGAGCGATCGCGATCGGTTGGCTCAAAGAACACTTCAAAGTTTAGGATAGAAGTGGCTGAAGGAGACTCGGAGTGAGCCCGCGCTGGCGGTACTTCCATCATATCGACATGCGAGCCCAATGCAAGGAGGGTACCTGATGGCACATATTGGTCTGTGGATAACCGTTACGAGCCTCCATATAAGTTACAAGAGGAGTACGAGCGCGCACTTAAGTTGGCTCAACTTATGAATTGCGGGCTGAACCGGCTTTACCAGGCCACTCCAGCTGAATAGAGCTCAACCAACTCCATATTTTCTGAAGTGGGCCTGCTGGGAGCTGAAAGTCGGATGCTTGGCTTGCGTAGCTCTGAGTCGTTATAACCAAGCTTTCAAGGGCTTCAGATGGCGACTGAATCAACGCGAGTCTTTCAGTGTCTGTCACTTGTCTCGGCGTGAGCTGTCGGACCGTGACTGGCGCATTTTCTACAGAGTGTCAGTGACTGTCTGAAAAGCCTGGCAGTGCCCGTTCCCCCAACGTGGCAGCCTTGAGACAGCCGGTGTTGGCAATCAGAAACCTGTCCAGACAATAGCAGTTGTGCTTGCGAAGAGGAGAGAAAGGTCCGATTGTCTCAACGACTCTGCGTCAAAACACAGCCCAGACACTTGGCTCAGCTAAAAACACGTCGGCATAGCAGGACCCAACCGGTCGGCACCTGCCATGGGAATCACCCGCATTGCTACCCTGGCTCCTTCCGATCCCCATGCCCTGCTTCGATTTTGCCATGTCCGTCTCCTCCTTCCAAGAGACCCGACATCTCATTGCATCCACGATTGTCTTGGTGGTCTTGGTAGCCTTGGCCCCGGCACTTGCCGCCCATCAGAGCATTTATGCCCGGGCGATCCATGCTCGTCATCCCCTCGTACCGGGGCGATCTCATCTGCTTGGCCCACACGCTCGGTCCGGCTCTTATCTGATAAGTAGCAGATGATATGTCGATCACCAGACTCCTAATAGCATTCTTGCTCATTCTAGGCTTATTCCTGTTCTCTATTTTTCATGCTCTGTTCCCTTTCGGCAACCCGGCTCTTGCGCTCTTTCCCTCTGCCACTGCAATCACCCCATTCTGCACTGTCCTTTTCACTTCTGCATTTGGTTCCCATCCCTGTCATCGTCGTCGCAAGTCGCATCCCTCGCTCCTCGCGTTTCCGACCATCCCCTCGCCCAAAACACATGCCCACCATGAACAGGCCCAGCGCAGACTGGTCGTGTGCCACGGTGAACGAAACGCCCACATTGCCAGGGAGTCCGAAGGTAGAAAGCAGCCGCCAAAGTGAACCCCAAACAGTCGAGGCGAAAGGCGGTGATGAGGAAGAAGCCGGCATGCAGTCTGAGGGCAGTCGGTGTTGGACTTTTTGGGGTTCTGATGGACCCAGTATCTTTAAGCTTTTGATGGTCTTTTCTGCACTCGCGATGGTGTTGAGCATCTTGTTTCAGGTCATACAATTCTTTTTGCAGTACTTCAAGCATATGTAGTCCGGATGCAGCTGTCCTGGTGCCTCCAGGGGTGGATGCGGGACGGGATGCAGGGACGGGATGATCACCGATCTGAGGCTTCAGATGGGAGTGGGGAATATATGCAGGGAATGCTGGGATACCCGGCTCTGGGATGGAACTTATTTGAACGAAGGATGTCTACTGTGGTGGTGGTATGCTTCAACCCCAATCTCATTTGTCTTGGTGTTGACATCTTGCTTGCACAGCTTTCGCATCGGACACTGCAGCTCTTCGACCCGACGGTCCTCGCTTTCTTTTGTCCAAACGCTTTTTAATCGCCAACTCTCCAGTCCTCAACCCGCCTCCTTGCTGACAGGCAACGGGCAGCTGCTCTGACGCACCTCCCTTTACGATATCTTCTCGGACTGATACCCGTTGACGGCTCTCCTTCACGAAACCCATCCGCCATAATACGCACCAGCAAGCCCACAGCGATGCCGGCACATTGCTACCACCAAGTTGCGTGCCGTTGAGTAATAGCACAGCAACGCACCGTCAAACCCGACGATGCTCGGTCAGATTGGTGTGATGGGTCTGGCCTCCTACGGCCCGGTGTCCCTGGCCTTGTAATTCTTAGCTTTTAATTGATGTCCATGCCGCTGTCTCTATGGCAGTGATTTCACGTCGCCTAATTGCAGCGCCAATTGTGAATGCTCCGAAATCCCGATGGTCCCTGGCTCGCTGGCCTAGGGGAAAGGAGCGAGGCATCAGACGTGCTTCATCAATCATCTCCTCTGCTCAGCACTGTATATCCGCCCTCTGCACTCGCCAAACCCCACCCTTGCACCTGGCTCCCCACACGCACCTCGGATCGTAATCGTGTCGCCGTCCTTAAGGAACGTGCGAGCGTCCATTCCGTAGAGAAGGACCTCCTTCTTACCCCCTTGAGTCATTTCCGACAAACATCCGCGCTCCTCCGCTCCACCAGGCCCGCTGATGGTACCTGACCCAAGCAGATCACCAGTTCGCAGCGGACAGCCGCCAAGCGTATGGTGAGCGATCATTTGCGGGAACGACCACATCAGATGCCTAGACGTCGTCCTCGAGATAGTCGTCGTGTCTCCCTCGGGCGCTGTATCTGTCAGTCTTCGTTCGCCCAGGCATCCAGCAGCGGAACTAACTTGTCAAATCCACCTCCAACCCAATGTCAAAGACCCCGTCCTCCCTCCCCCTCAAATACTCCAGCACTTCCCCCCCCGGATTTTCCACCCCCTTCACCCTGAACGGCTCCAACGCATCGGCCAGCACCACCCACGGACTCACCGTCGTCCCAAAGTTCTTGCTGTTAAACGGCCCCAGCGGGACATACTCCCACGCCTGCACATCCCTCGCACTCCAATCATTTAGCAGCACATACCCAAAAACATACTCCTCCGCCTCCCCGACAGCAACCGCCTCCCCCATCTCGTTCCCCCGCGCCACAAAACACCCCAGCTCGACCTCAAAATCCACCCTCCGACTCGGCCCCACCACCGGCCCCTCGGCAGGGTCCAGCACAAACTGGCCGACCGGCCGCCGGATCAACGTCCCAGAGACCACGATGCTCGACGCCCGCCCGTGGTAGCCGACGGGCAGGCGCGTGTAGTTGGGCTGCAGCTCGGCGCCGGGGCCGCGGAACATGGCGCCGACGGCGAAGGCGTGATGGTAGCCGGCGTAGAAGTCGGTGTAGTCGCCGACGGCCATGGGCAGGTGGGACTTGACTTGGGCGAGGGGGAGGAGGGCGGCGGCGCGGAGGGCGGGGTCGTCGCGGAGGCGGCTGTCGCCGGTGGAGAGGAGGGATTGCAGGGCGGCGCGCACGGCGCGGTGGGTGGGCCGGCCGAGGGCGGCGAAGGGGTTGAGGGTGGGATGGGAGAAGATTTGCGGGGGCAGGGAGGGGAAGAGGTCGGTGAAGAGCGGCGAGGTCGAGAGGGCTTTGAGGTCGAGGACCGAGGTGCCGATGGCGACGGCGGCGTGCGGGAGCGGGTCCGAAGGGGTCGTGATGATCCCGAACGGGAGGTTGGCCAGGGAGAAGTCACTCGTCGGGGAGACGTTGGGGACCCAGGTGGTTGCCATTTTGAGTGGATTTTTGGCGGTTGTGAATTGGGTGTCTGGGATGTGAGGCTCTGGTGGGACGAATTGAGTATTTGGATGAATGCGATGATTGTCGCGTCAAGTTTTGTACTTTCCGTCCGACCCGCGATCGAGGCGGGGCAACCACCCGATGCAAGCCGACTTCCCCACCAATTCCGCGTGTTTCAATTTCCCGCGTGGAGGAGCCGCTCGGCACAAGCCGTCCAGCATCTTTTTTGTTCTATGATGCCTTCTGCGTATCCATATCGCGGAAAATTATGCCGATCTGCTATTTTTTTGTGCTCGCAACCGGGTTAAACTGGCGTTCACGTGGCGTTGTAAGGGTGTGTGTACCTTTGACTTGAGTCTCCTTCGATTGCTCCTGGTAGGCAATCCAAAACCCCGCCCCCTTTTTGATGTAAACAGACCGCATCACATTAAATTGTATCTTTGACCCTAATGGATAAATGCTGGCCCCACTACCAATGCTTTCCTAGGACAACATCAGGGAGAGTGGATTCAATGTTAGGGTCCCCGCAATGACTCACTCGTCTCTGTTCCCTCTGTCGCCCGCACGGGTCCCTGCTCGAAGCGAGCCACCAGTCTGCGGGCCTCCGCGTGACAGCCTGAGGTGCAGCTCTGCAATCTGGTCCCTGCCTTCGATCATGGGCATTTTGGAATGTTATTTGGGAGGTCACCAATGGGTTAGTTCTCCTGCTCATTTTTCGGGAAGTTCACACCGAATCTTTGGAGGTCATTTGGATTTCGGTAAACTGCGCGCCCGATCAGCCCGTTTAGTGTTCGACTTGAGCGGCAGCCGAGGAATTTACCACAAGCACTAGACGAAGCTTCAAAACGAAATCCACTATGCATGGATCGCTAGGCAAGACGGGACGGCCTCACCAAGAGACCTCACGGCATGCTCCCATAAAGCCTCGTGAACTTCCCAACCTGAACCGTCGTCACCGCACTCTTCGCCGCCGCTTTCGCCTCGTCAACCCGCACCGACTCCTTCTCATCCGCCCTCCTCACCAACCAAAACGACACCTCACACCCCCTCTCCCGCAACCGATCGATGCACTCCTGCAGCTCCTCCCACAGATCGCGATTAAGATAGCGCCCGGCCCCGCGGGGCTTGCGCCACTGCCGCTCCACCCACCGCGACAGCCACCCGGTCGCGCCAAGCACAATGTACTCGAGGTCGGTCAAGACTACGACCCGACGCCACCCCTCAGAGTCCCATGCGCGGAACTGCAGCGCGGCAATGGCGGCCCGCAGCTTGGCCCGGTTCGACGAGTTTTCAATCTCTGTGTCATGCGGGCCTCGCCGCTCGAGTCGGAAGGCAATGTTGCCCGAGGCTTTGGCAAGCTCTCCGCTCTGGCCAGTGGCCTTGTCAAAGGGAAAGGTGACGGGCGTCGGGTGGGCCTCGCTGATGTAGAGCGAGGACACACCCTTGAACATGAAGGAGCACCCAGCCATGGGCTCCTCGTTCTTGCTTGCGTGCCGCCCGTTGTTAATGCAGGATCCGTCGATGACGAGAAGCATCTCGCGGCTGTCGAAGCGGTTGACGAAGCGCGGGTACGGCGGGCCGTCGGGGGTGGAGATGGTTTGGAGCGGGAAGTGGGCTTCGGGGGAAAGGGTGCCGTCCTGCGGTGTGAAGAGGGTTGCGGGCTGGGGTGAACGGGCACGGGACGGCCCCGCGACGCCGATCTGTGAGGTCGGGCCGGAGCCCGAGTGGGACTCGAAGCCCGGCTTCGTCTTTTTGGCAATTGCTACCACGCCGATTTCCGAGGGCCTGCGGGAGCTTGAGTGGGACACGGAGCCCCGCTTCATCGTGGCGACGAGGCCCACGACTCCGGTCGCAAAGGGCCAATTGCAAATGCCAGTTGTCCCAGGCTCTCAGTTCAATGGTCTAACAATAGGAAATTTACACTGGGAGCTTGATGGTACCCGTACCGCTGACAATTGGAGCGGACAACGCAGAAATCACAGAAAGAATTCCGTCAGCGGCTAAGATCCGTTGCTCGGCAATTAAACAGAGCCGGGATCTGGCACTCGGGGCCGAAGAGCCCAGCACCCGGTGGCTTTCCCTAGTCGTTCCCCACGCAGGCATGGTAGGGGCGCGGCGATTCACGCCAAGGGGTCGCCTTGGCGCTGCACCCAACCCTGCAGCAACATTCACGACCCATGTACTTAGGACGCTCCTAACGTGGCGATTCGGATGTGACCTGAAAGACGACCTTGCTAAAAAAGGTAATGTTTTGTGCTTTTACGTCTGTGTTTTCCCCTAAATTCTGCCGGCCTTTATTTGAGATGGCCTCGGTCGAGGCTAGGTCTGCATCATGTGGGAATGGTCGAAATGGATGCAGAAAGCTGTGCTTAAACGTCAGCATGAGCCGAAAATGCAAAACCTTGAGTCGCCGACACGAATAACACTAATAATGAGAATTGACTTTGTCTGTATCCGAGTCCCCGGGGGGTTTGCCAACGTTTCCGTTATTCTTTGCTCATACTTTATTGTTCGATCTTTTGCCAACCACCGTCTCGCCCCTTTTCGTCTCGTCACAGCCCGTTAAAATGCCGATCCTCAGATCCCGGCCGTCCATTCTCAAAAACATTGGCATCTGCTCGAGATCGAAATCTCCTTCTCGGAAAGTCCGAAAGCGACAGTCAGGGTCATCATCCCATGCTATCGAGCTAGACATAATCGGTGAAGCCGGCGTGCAGTTTTTCGAGAAAGCTGGGGACTGGTTCAAGAACCCCTACCGAAGGCGGGCATCGACCTCGTCAAGCCGATTTCGAACCCCAAACCCGCATCCCGGACGTGGCATGAGATACGAGGAAGATGGTGACGATGAAGAAGACGAAGGTTCTCTCCGGCCACTGCCGAGCTTTCTAGGCAACTATGCAACCTTCGAAGACAATGGACGAGTGCTAGCAACCCCCGCGAGAAGCACAAGGCTGGAAGACGACGAAGACCCTGAGGAAATGCTGCCAATTCCGGCTTCGATGCTATTCCCGACCTCACACAACCCCAAAGGCAAGGGGAGAGCCCCTGAACAAACCTCGGTAGGGGATGATAGTGACGCAGGCTCATGCAAAGACTCGGTTTCGGTGTCAGCGTCAAGATCGAGCTGGGACCACGCGAACGCCATGGCGGATTTTGAAAACGACAACCCCGTCCGCCTACAATGTCCGAATAGGAGGACCGTCACCATAATGCCGCCGAGCCCCGAGGTAGTCGAGCCGTGCGTAGCCCACATCGAAGATCCGAACGGGAACATCTTGTATGCCCCTGAGAGGCCGGCCAGATTCGCCGTGCCGGGGTCGCCGAGCTCAAGCTCTAACGTCGAATGGGTGACCCCACCTCAGACTCGATATTCTGACTTTAACACCAGCGAGACCGGGAGTGTGATCTATGACGGCGGCAATCTGGTCAACGCGTTGCTGATAATCAACGACCCAACCCAAGAGACCCCGGTTCAGGATGCCCCATCAACCCCTTCCGTAACTGCCAAGGAAGCCCCAGAGGAGGCCTGCGAGAATATCCTCCCCCTCCTAGCTCAAGAAGCCCCATCAAGCCCCCCCACCCCCAGAGCTAGAAACGAAACCAGCGAGACCGCCCCTCCCCAAAACATCACTAAGAGCCTCTATCCGCCCCCCGCCGGCCCGGTCGCCCAAGCTCTCATCCACCACCTAAACAGCCCAACATCCTCACCCCTCCGCCAGACCGTCCCCTCCCCTCTCAAAACTCCTCGCGGCAACCCCCACCACGGATAGCTCCTCGAGTATGATCCCAGTCACCTCTTATACCTCGCCGACTCCCCGCCCCTCACCAAGAGAAGCACCAAAATCCGTAGCCGCCGCCTCCCGACGCCCTCCTACCACCCCAACTTCCCCCTCCTCCCCACAGATACCCCCCTCGGCCTCCTCACCGCCAGCAACCCCCCTGAAAACGCGAGCGACGACACCGCCACCCCCCTCCCCCGCGCAACGACAAGCTAATAAATCCTCACCCCATCACCCCAACCCCACAGACACCCTCTTCCCCGGCCTTGGCGCTCCCACCACCACTGACTTGCTGAAAACCCGCAGAAGAGCGGCCTGTGGGGGCCCTGGCCACGCCACAGTTGAGCCGCAGCGTGTCGGCGCCGACGATGACGGGGGGGATGGCGCGGGGCAGGGTGCGGGGGAGCAGCACGCGCCAGAAGTCGGTGCGGGAGATGATGGAGGTGATGGAGGCGCAGCGGCGGGAGGCGCACGCGCGCGTCGGGCGCGAGGTTCCAGGGGCGGGGGGGTGGAAGGGGAAGGGGGTTGCGCGGTGATGGGACGAGTATATGGAAAGGCGGTTGGTAGAGGGCTTATTTTTAGAGATGGTGGTTGAGAAGGGGGTTTGGGATGATGATCACGGCATGATGTCTAAAGGGACTTGTATGTACTTCTGAATATGCCTTGTGTAATAATAACGCTGACACCGTGCCGATATGCAATGCTACGCTAACTTGACAAAAGAAAACATGCGCGCTCCCTTGCTCCTGTACGCCATTCCCAAAACCTGGTATCATGTGCCATAACTCCTCGCAAGCCTTTTGTACAGGATCAAAAAACATCTCCAGCCGTTACGGTAGATCGACCGCCTTGATGATCTTAACACTCAGCCGTATCCCGAATGTGTTGTACCTCTTCTTCAGTCTCTTCAGCTCGGTGACCTTGCTGGTAGGTTTGTGCGTCCTAACACACCAGTCCGGCCAGAGGGCGTCCGCCTTAGCGTCGTCCCACTTGTGCACCAAGTAGACAACCTTTTTCAGGCGCGGCATTTTGGCAAGGAAAGGCGCCAGTTGTAGGAGCCCATCCGCCACGACCTCTTGCAGATCCGACAGCTTCTTCACCCACGTCGGCTTAGTCTCGCCAACACGATCCAGATCTGAACCCCTGACAGCCCGCGGAAGCATGTTCTCAGCATCAGCATACTCGCCATACCAATCAATGAGCGTCAGCGTTTCCAGCGTCGGCGGCAGCGATGCCACCAACTCTTCCAGCCCGCCCTCCTTTCCGACGAGAGCCTGGTAATGCATCCAATCCACGTTCGTTGGCTGCACCGGGTAGAAACCGGCAGAACTCCCAAACATCCTCGACCACTCCTTCAACCCCCCAAACAAACCCTCCATCGTAATTGTCAGCTCGCGCAACTTGACCAACCGGCCCAGCCCCAGCCCCACCCGCCCCTCAAAGCCATAGACATGCGACGTCTCGAGCGCGTTCATGCGCAGCGGCAGGTGCAGCTCTTCCAGATGCGCCAGGAACGGGCTCTTCTTAGCCAGCACGCTGTCCAGCCTCGACTCCCGGCGGTACCAATCGCACTTGGTGCGCGGCGACGACGGGACGTGGAGCGTTAGCGCCTCGACGTTTTGCATGCAGAGGATGTTCTCGATGCGGCGCCGCCCGCTGATGGCGTACTCGTAGCCAAAGGCGTCGTCGATGGGCAGGGCGAGGCGCTTGGCGCGGATCGAGAGGCGCGGGGACCAGTCGGTCGGGAGGAGCGCGAGGGTGCGCACGAGCAGGCGCGTGTGGGCGGGGGAGATGGGCGGGTGGGAGCCCGGGTCGGCGCAGTAGGTTGCCGAGCTGAGGGTGGCGAGGTGGTCGTGCAGGTCGGCGAGGTCGGGGATGTGGACGGCGAGTGCGTCGAGGCAGGACCTAAGGGCGAGGTGATCGGAGACAGAGAGGAGAGGGATGGTGGAGAGGGGGGATTTGATGAGCTTGGTGAGGGCTGCGGGGGAGAGCCCGGACTGGTCGAGGATTTTGGCGTAGGTGACGGCGTCGGCGTGCGGGACGATGTCGAGGTGGATGAAGTTCTCGTTGGCGGCGGGCTCGCGGGCCGGGCGAAGGAGTTGTCTGGTCGCGCTGTTGCTCATGCCGAGCAGACGGTCGCCGCCGATAGCTAGCGGATCGTAGCTCTTGAAGTCTCTGCTTTGGCCGAACTCTATGGTTACGTCGCGCAGGAACGGGGGCGGCCAGCAGGGGCCACTGGCGAGCTGCTCGACTGACGGCAACCATGTAATGAGGTCGCGGGGTATGCAACTGTCGCGTCCATCAAAGGGCGAGCCTTCGTGCAGGAACCAGCTCCAAACGGGCGAGCAGCGGACATTGTGCCGGCCTGGCGCAGGAAGGAGGAAGTTCAGAGTCTCGAGCCTGTTGCCAAAGCAGAGCAGGGTGAAGAAGACGACATAAACAAACCTCGGAGAGTCCAGGGTGGAAACCGGGCCGTGGGAAAACCAGTCCGAGAGCCGTTTGTACGGGTGGTCTGGAGCGAGATTGGGATCTGGAGCGAGACCGCCGAGGTGGAGGCAGGAGAGATGTCTCCATGCGGCCGACATCTCGAGCGTGGTCTCATGGTTGCCCTCGACCAGGGATGCCAGCGCAACGGCGCTGGTGAAATGGCGCATCAACGGGGCCATCCACGGGTTCTTGATGAGGTGCACGAGGAACTGGCACATGCTCTTGGGGCGCGAGATGAAAACATTACGGTATTTCAGATCGTTGGCCAGGGCGTGCATCCGCTTGCTGGTCCTGCTGAAGTTGATAAGGTCCTGGCGGGCGCAGATGAAAAGCCTCCATTTTTCCGTCGTGCGGTCCCAGAGCGAGGTGCCTGGCTGTATTTCGATGGGTTCCGGGGCGACGTGTTCGAGGATTTGTAATATGATCTCGCTGGGAAGGAGCTCGAAGGGCGAGGGAAGGCGCAACTTCTCGAGCTTCGTGGTCAGCTGCTCGAGTTTCGCCGTCAGCATCGACGTGTCGAAGTCGGGGTAGTCGGGCAGCGTGGGGGTCGGGTTGCTGCGACTGCATTCGATGCCAATGCCAATGCCAATATCGATGTCGATGTCAATGTCGATGCCCTCGTCGTCGACTTTTGTCATTTTTGACGGGCTATCTGGCCACTCTTCCGACGCAGCTCGCTTCCCCATCTTCGACCTGTCGGAGGGGGCAAGTGCAAACGGCTCGTTGGGGTGGCTGTTCAACGTTTTGTACTATTAACAGGAAGGGTGCAAATGGCTGGTAATTGACTTTTTGCATAGGCTTTTGCTTTTGAATTCTGAGAAAGCGGGGGATTGTGGAATCATGCTCGGCGCAAGCGTTTGGACGGGAGTTGGGTTCGATGTGGCATGGCCCAAACTCTTGTCAAACTGGAGATGGAAACAACGCAGGTAATAAGGTCATGGCTGTCAGTGGCAGCTGCCAACTGGGCTGTAAGTGTTGGGTTGGGTTGATGCGTGACGCAGACAAAGCATGCGTTGCCAGCAAACAGCATCGCCTGAAACGTGTAAACGGCTAGTCCCGCCATCGTGGTTGGACCGAATCCATCGCCATGTTGACTGATGTGGTTGAATCCCACGCCACAGAGATGGTGCACTAGGCTCAAAGCTAAATCGCTCAATTAACGTGGCACCTTGAATTCCCAGCCAGTCAACACCCTCTGCCGCTTTCTATTTGTGGATTCTGGCGAATAGAAGCAAGCGAATTCTGCTCATCCTTTCCGTATTTGTGACCGCCTGAGGTCTCTCTCTGAGATGCCTTTCCAGATCAGAAAAGCCTTTTTAAAGTTATTTTAAAGAATGAAATACTGGGGACGCCTTTTTCGAAGCCAGAGTGGTCTTTTCGAGACTCCAGCATCTCTCTTCATGGACAAATAAATACGCACATAGTGGATGGATTGCAGTGCTTTGTCTACCATTCGCTTGGATAACTACAGGGCATTGGCATGCATCTGTAACTCGCGGATAGCCACAGATCTTGGAGGTCAAGGCTATAAGTTGCTTGATTACTTGGTTGCAACAATTTGCAGCCTACGAAGATACCGTACCTGCTTTTCCTGAGTCCATCCCAAGACGTACTATAGCCGCTACTTATTTAAAAAATGTAGTACCGAGTACCTGAGGCAATATACGTCATCGAAGAGTTTTGGGGGTGAGAGAATTCCGCATACGCACAGTTCTTGGCAGTATTTGGCACATGGTGTAAATTCTCCCATCCATTTCTTCTCCACTTTTGCCGGTGGTGCCGCCCCGGATCAGCCGTATCATGATGCGACTGCCGAAACCAACCTACTTAAATTCGCATCGGAAAGAACGTTTTTCGCTTGCTATTTCTTGACTATCGTAACCACCCTACTCCATCACCACTTAAGCGCAAACATTTGAAGTCAGAATGGACTTTGAAGACGCAAGAAAAATGATGTTGGCGTCGGAAAACAATCGCTGTCAGCAGTTCTGTGACTAGCCCGGCAGAAAATGGGAGGAAGTCGCAACTGGGATTCGAGTACCGTTTAAACTGGGAGGAGGAAAACATTTTTTGCAGGGATCTGGTTGACCTGGTTCGTGCCCGTCACGACTAGAAAAAAACCACATCTCTAGTATTTTAGATGGCCTTCGTCGATCTGGGAAAGGCATCCCTGAATCCAGTCTTCAGGTTCACAAAGCACGATCGAGTGGTACATGGGAGGGAGGGGACGAGAACGGTGCTAAAGCGGAACTCTACATTATTTTCCGTTGAAAAAAGCTGCAATCTACTTGAAAATGAACAAAAGAAACACGGTGTGTAAAGTGCCGTCGCTGTGTGAGATGACACACTGCAGGAAAGGAAACTTGAAGGCCTGCAAGTGAATCGTAAGAAGTCATGCTACAAAACCACAAAATAGGTAACTACTTGGGTAGAGCTCGCTATAATGCTAACGGAGGGTGGTCGCTATATGCTGCGAAACTCCCGGCGGCGACTAAAGCGAAGTAGGCGCATAAACCACCCGCCCCAGGACCTGTGTCTCGAGCTGTGGTCGTCGAAACAATAGGCGAAATCCCTTCGAAAAAGACCCCTTCTGCGAGACTTTGGGCAATGCGCTGGACATGTGTTCGTATATGGTGAAGTGAATGTCGCGCCGGCGGAGGCGGGCCGAATGGCTTGATGTCGACGCTGTCACCGCCCTGAAACTCTAGGGGGTTATTGCTCTTTAACAGACCTGTGGGGTGGCCTGTCCTCTGGGAGATCCAAAGCTGTTGGCTTAGCTCAACGTTGTTTACCCAGAGAGGGATGATCTCGCCGCGCGGTGCCGAGGCTCATATTGTTGAATGATGATCAGCTGATATTATATGTCATCAGGTAATGTGGGAAGGCACAGTGTGCTGCATACTAGACTGTCGGGCCCTTGGCCATGGTAAACACAAGCTCGATGGAACTCAGTTTCTATGAAAGTTCTAAACGAGCACCGGGAATATTAGCTACTCAGGTGTAGAATTAATTTTAAGCCCATTTGCCGGTTCAAGCGCTTCCTGTGGCCGCTGTTGTTCCGCGCCCCCGACGGGGACATGGCCGGCGCGATCCGGAGGAATGCGAGGTGGATTCAGAGAAACGTGAGAACCCCTTTATCTCATTTGTGTTCTCGGTTAGGACCTCAGCTCCGCCAAGTTCTCGGGGTAATTGATCAGACGACAAAGTCAAACTCAAAATTACTAAAAAATGTGAAGAGAAAATAAAACCGCCAATTGGCAGAGCGCCATGGTCCGTGGCTTCGTGCCCCCCCCCCCCCCCCCCCCCCCCCCGAACGCCTCTTAGAATAGGACATTAGAGACGGGTGGGAACCGCCCGGCGCCTTCTTGGGCAAGCCGGTTCCCGCCATCCCCTTTCCACACACCAACGCGGCCAACAGTGGCTGGAAAGCCCGGGAGGATCAGTGCAACAAGTGTTGGGTGGAGGGAGCCTTTGTCAACTTGATTCTCTTGCTCTTCGCCCTCCTCGTCAACGCAGGCCCTCGAACTGAGCGCTGAGTGGGCAATGTTCCATCTCAAACCCAGGGTGATCGTCTAAGAGCCTTCTCTCTAATCTTTTTGTCGTCTGACTGAAGTAATAGAGTAGGTTTCGTCCTCTCAGCGGTTCTACCCAGTATGAATAGTGGAACGTTAAAGATGTATTAGACTCGTCTAGCTTGCCGCTATTCTCCCGCACGTACAAAAGCAGCTTCTATCTGATCGACTGCTCGAATTCCACGCGCGCCACCCTCGGCCTCCCAGCAGGGAATGCGGCTCTGGAAAGGTCCTATCTTCAGCCCGCCAAGATAGGGGCCGGTAGAACTGGCGGCAAATGGCCACTCGCAAAGTTCCGAGCCAGGGATCGAGCCAGCCATGGCAAACGAGATCGGCTGCTCATGCTCAATCACATTCTCAAGTGTTAGACGGTGGGCCCGGCATTCGAGTCGCGGAGGGATAGAAGAGCTCTTGTCGGCGGTCCCAGTCTCCAGGGCATGGTGCTTCGAATCTCCCACCTGTTCAAGTTTCGGGATCGCGCTGCGGGCTTTTCTCCAGTTCAGACCGCCGACAGGTCACGAATGAAGTGGCAGGCGGAGCGCAGGTGGCGTCGTGTCGGAAGCCTCCCAGCACGCACCACTGCATAAGCCAGCCAGCCGCGCAGTTACCACCACGACGGATTGGTGATTCCGAAGCAGGCATCTGACTACTCGCAACCAAGGTCCGTTTTGCAATGGTGGTGGAATAAGAGGAATGTTGTACCATGGTACACTTTCTGGGTCCCCATCTTTGTTCTTCATCCTGACTGTCTTTTTCGGGGTCGTGCAGCCGTTGGAAGGCGCAATGCAAGTCTTCCTTGCTTTTAAGCTCTACGGGGCTCAGGGTTCAATTGTAAGTGCAAGCCAGAAGATGAGAACAAATTACGCGCTTCAACTTGAAGTCCTTGATTGGCTTCCAGGTTGTTCTTTCCTAACCCGGCCTAAACGCGACTGTCGAGTCAGCGTAATGCAAGGGGAGGCAAAGTGGCTGGCTGAAGGGCACGGAAGGTACGATTCAGCCAGCCACGGGGCCATCCAGATGCCTGCCAGGTGATTGCCACGACACATTGCATGATATAAAAAATAACAAACGGATCGTCCACTTAACGTTCGGTCGATAAGGACGCCTGTGTCACCACCATACTGTATAGAAGGGCGACGTCTCTCATCCATGAAAGCTGCCAATCCGCCCATGTCTCCCTCCATCTGTAGATTCCCCTCAAACACTTTCCCTCATGGCTCTTCAGGGCTCCTGTTACGTGGTTGTGTCGCCTGATCCGACCAAGTCGACGAGAGGCATCGACGTAAGCTGAGATGAATCTGTGCTGTGCTCCCGAGCTATTTTGACCGAGTTTTCATTAGGATGGTGCTGGAGGGCGATATTTCTTCATCAAGTTCGGCGACGGCGCAGTCGATGGGACAAATCGGTACAGCTCAAACAACGCGTCGTACTGGTACGAAGACCTAGATTCCTTTCCCTGAGTGTCAAAGAAAAATACTTACCCATGTTTGACAGGCAAGTCCAAAACAACAATTGCGTCGGTGGCTACAACTATACCCACGGAATAAGCGGCACCAACAACGCCAAAATTGGAATCTCTCTGCAAACTATGATTCTACAGCGTGCCGGAGCTGTTGGCGGCATGGGCCTGACACGTGTTGGCGGTAAGTTCTCGTAGCTTCAGCACCCCTTTGGCGCACAGCTTTCTAACCCACCCTTTTTACATAGGGACGGAGTGGTTCGAGATCCGGCAGCGAGCGGTACACCCAAACATTCTAGATCTTGGGACAGATCTAAGCAACATGCTCGCCAACTTCAACAACGTCGACTTGGGATGGAATAATCAGGTCCCGCATCCCAGAACAACAGCAAACGCTTGGATGGCCATCAGGGTTAATCAGTGGATGGTTGCGGGATATATCTGACGGCTAGTCTAGGCTTTACGGTACGAAAAACAATCTCAAAGTGGCTCTAAGCATTTGGCCTTCGTTTCTTGTTTTTCTGAGACAGGCATGGACGAGCCATTTTTCAACAGTGTCGCTGCTCAGAAACAGCTTCTTTCCATCATAGCTTTGCCGTAGCTTCTTGATTCCACTCATGGCGAATAAAAGAATGTCTGCCTTGACGCTACTCTCACCTGAAAGAGATCTATCATCTCTAAAGTGTCTAATACTAGGGGATGCTATATCGTGGCATATCTGTTAAAGAGATTTATTATCAAAATACCTAGCGACTAAACTAAGCCATATTCTATAAACTAAACGGCGTCGTTACTAGTTACAGAGTTATCGATAATACTAGTATTTTTGTTTAAATTCGTATTTATTACAACCGATGTACTAGATATTGGGGCACTCAGTGGTGAATGACAGATCGTAGAGTAGAACGTTCTAAAGTTAGGTTACAGTAAGTAAAGGAGAATATTATTTAGGTGGGTCCTTAAGAAGATAGACGGACATGAGGGACCTCTCCGTTCTTCTTTCCGGACCAAATATTCCGGGTTACGTTCTGATTCTAATTCAGATTTGTTTCGAACTCAAATTCTGAACTGCCGTTACGGTTGACCGTCTACAGGGCCAGATGCAAATTTGGACATGAGATCGATGCCCTTTGTCAAGGTATTCGGCTTCCACGGCTTCCTCCCGACGGCAAGGACCCGGAGTACTATCGGGTGAGACCTTCTTGAAGTAACGTAGCCTCTGGTTGTCTTCTATCTTTTGCATCTTAGAGTCGATAGTAAGAACTACCCGTTGGCTGGAATACGGGGCAAGATGATATCAACAGAGGACGAAGACCAATCGGAGCTCCAACACCAATAAGGTAAGTTTAGTTCTGATATGAAATATAATTGAAATAATCCACAACACTCTCGTCCCGCTCCTTTGATACACCGTTGCTCCGAGGTGCTAGCGACTTCCTTCCGATGTATCCCGGTAACTGAGGCCGGTTTATACGAAGTCCTTCCCTTTACCACTTGGCAGGCCGAATCCACTACCCGGTTCCTTCGGAAGACCTCCACCGCTCACCATAGTACCGGTCCCATCTGCAGTGAGACGTACTGCCATAGGCAGATTCCATGGCACACCGCTCCTCTCAGCCTCAGAGAGTCATACCCAGACAGATGAGCCAGAGGACCGGCTTCTGCCTATGGCAGATAAAAAGACGTAAAACGAAGGATGCTCGGCCAGAATTGTAGAGACGCCCAACGCTGTGCCTCAACTTACAGCAAAGCATACCAGTGGTGGAAAGCGGTGCGGGGGCGTTGGTAGGTTGTATTTAGTCAAGAGTGCGTCGCTTGGCACGCAGCCCCGGATCAAATCAATCAGCGCAGATGCATCATACCCACCCCATGGGTTCTCGCTGTATTAGACGTTGCAGATGAGGGGAGACCCTTTATATTTTAGGCGGCCAAGAATTGGATAGGGCGAGAGCGAGGCCTGCATCTGGCCCAAGAACGCACCAGGACTCCATTTCGAGCGAGTAAAAATAGCAGCTGTCCAAATTGCTGTTAGAGTGCAATTGTGCCCAGCTGAGCAGCCCTGTGAAGTTGTTTTGTGGCCCTTTTTTACAACTCGCGTAATTGACTCCGTTGATGGCTCGCATCGCGACCAATTGCCGCACTTGGCATGCCACGAGAATCACGGAATGTCAACGTCGATGGGTTTCCTGCGCTGCTCCTTGCGCGCATTACCCCTCTCATTCCGGGGGGAGGATGGCTCTTGTGGAACGTCGGTGTAACTTGGATGGGACGGTCGAGGTATATTCCAACGGATATAAGAAGGATCACGACCAACGGCAAGACCGACGAAAAGTGGCGTCAGCTGAGATCTTTGGCATCGAACCTTCCTGATCTAGTTGCGAAGCAGAAATCGTCTCTCGTATCGACCCCAATCCGTGTCCATCATCACCATGAAGCTTCTTTCCATTCTTCCCTTTGTGGCCTCTCTGGTGGCTGCTGCGCCCTCCTCGGAGCCCCTGACTTCGAGGGCTCTGTCCACGCCTAATGTGACGCCGTCCACTGTCACGATCAAGGGCGTTTCTCTCCTTGGCTCGGGATGCCCTGCTGGCACCGCTGATGTGCAAATCGATGCCACTGGCACGCTCTTGGAAGTTACTTTCTCTGAGTACATCATCCGTAAGTAGCCTCTTGCACTAGGTGATGAGGAACGAAAACTGACATTGTCAACAGAAACCGGCCCCGGTACCCGCGCCTCAGACTGGCGCAAGAACTGTAAGCTGCTAGCTTGCCACACTTACCATACCTGAAGTCCATCAAACACCTGGCGTAAAAGAACGCGCATGTGCAGTTTCAATATGTCCCGTGTTAACACACGGGCTGACTGACCCCATCCCCCAAAGCCTTTGATCGGGAAATTTTCTAACTGTGCCGTCTTTCTCTCTCCCTCCGCAGGCAAACTCACCATCAACCTGGCCTACAACGAGGGATTCCAGTAAGTTCCCGGCTATTTCCGTCTGAAGAGCGGAGAACGCGAAGTACTGACAGGGGTATGATAGGTTTGCCACGCTGGCCACTGAGATGAGGGTGAGAATCATATCACCTGGTGGATAGCACTTGCTATGAGTTTGATGCTGATACTTTACAAAAGGGTTTCGCCCAGATCCCCAAAGGAAGCCGCGGCACTTGCACCAGTATGTTTCCCCGAGTAACATGATTTTGACACGTGGTTTTTCTTTTTCTTTACTGACCTGACCTTTTAGACGTCTTCGACTTCACGGGTAAATTGCCCTATTCCCAATCATTTGCCCGCTGTGCCACTTCTCCCGGTCTTCTCGAAGTTTGAGCTCGCTAACCTGAACCCGGTGACAGGCGAGTCTGGCCAGACCCAGTACTCCGTCTCCCTGCCTGGTGAGAGAGAGGGACCCTTCAGTAAGTTTAATCCATGCCCTTATCCAAGGAACCAACACCATCCTAACATTTTCACAGGCCTCAAGGCGGACCCCGACCTCGTCTCCTGGAGCCCCTGCGGCGGAACCACGGTGCGTCCTGCCCCCAACCCCAGTCCCACAAAGCATCGCTAATTCCATCCCCAAAAAACACAGGCCATCCTCAACCAAAACACGCAGTGCAACATCAGCCCGACGCAGGCTCAAGCCCTCATCGCGGTATGGCCCTCCGACCCCGGCTTCACCTGGGGGCAACATTCTGAGCAAGAAGGCGAGACCCCAGAGACTAACGGCACTTACACTAACTCTACTACTCCCCACCAGGTCGATCGCATCAGCGGTAAGATCACCGTCAGTGTCTCGCTCGAGTGGAGGAAGTGCCGCTAAGTGAAATTTCGGCTCTGGGGGTTAACTTGTACGAGGGGGGGGGGTAGCCGCTGCAGTTGGCGTTTGGCGAGTGGCTCGAATGTTCCTGAGAATAGGTACGAAACGCGGGGTAAGAAAATACGGTAGTTAAGCACTCTGTGGCCAGATCAATGGTATGGGTGCCTCAATGTCCTCCTGTGTTCAAAGATCACGGTCTGGACGTGTTCTCATTGTGCGTATGCCCTCTAGCTGCGGCTGCAGGTTATCAGTTGGCTCGCATACTGGCCATCTAGGATTTTGATTTCTGTCTCAGGGATATCCCGATCTACAACATTGAATGCCTCCAGTCTAAAGAGGTAGGTAGGTATGCAGAACCCCTCGCCAGCTGAGTTCATTGCCCCAAAGTCTGCCATGGGAAGCCCCGCTAAGACGCGATGCTCTGACCCGGGCCGGGCCATCCACACTGCATCCCACTCGGAACCCTCCGCGAAGTAACACCATCGAAGACATCACTGCTAAATAGAACTTGCACTGTCTTGTTGCAGAGGGTTTGCAAAAGTTCTCCCGCTTTGTAGATCTTGGCGAGCGGGGATGCTCTGGGCGAAACCTAACCAGAGTCGTAATAATCACCGTTGATGGGAAGTAATTGGGTGTCATCAGTCCTCCTTGCTTGCGCTTTGCTTCGGATGTCCGCCCTCAAGACGAGCTGGCTAACGCGAGATTCAAAACCTAATCATTTGCCTTATCTTGACATCAGCTATGTCTCAGAACCCCTCATCTGCTCGCCTGACTAAGGTAGGTAAGAAGCAATACAATCACAACAATGGGGGCAAAACAATGAATAACCGACTCTCCTCGGGGGGCAGGTGTGCCCCTCAACGGCCACCAGGAAAAAGCATTATAATCAAGCAGTTACAACCCCATTTCAATCGACCAAATCTAATATATAGCGTTTCTGATAGTCTGTACTCTCACGGTATTAACCAGACCTGAGTCTGACTGTCTTCCTAATTAGGTTCTGCCACTATGTGGCAGAATCCCACTACTGATTAGATAGATTTAACGTTACTTCTTTAAGAACCTAGATTTCTTCCTCCTAATCTTAAAATTCTTATAATTGGCTCTTACTTGCCAACCGACGGCTTTACCATAGCATAGTTACCTCGCCCGTAATAAATGGGGAGCAAGATTGGAGCTGCCTTGAAAATCGCAAACGCAAGTCCAAAAGGCGGCACTCTGATTTAGACCCCACTTAAGGACCTAAACAAACCCTGGGCTACTATTATAGGCCTAATTCCAGATAGCATATATTATAAGCGAGCGACGCATATAAGCGAGCGACGCACTTTCCACCATCTTACTACAACTATCAGCAATTATACCACCACAACACTAGGAAATAATAATAACTGAACCAGAAAATGAATCACGCGATTCTCTAGCCTCTTGACACGTGCGGGCATTATGGCCAGGTTTGCCGCATATGCCATAGCACCAAATCTTCATATAAGAACCCCTGCACCACTATCAATTTGTCGTGTTTCCTGGGCCAACTGTTCACCCACAGCCTTCTAGTCCAGTACATCTTGTGCCTCTTGTACGGTAAGAGACCCTCCAAGCCGTATATATGTTTTTCTGGCTCTCTGTCTCTTACTAAGCCCCTCATTGGCCTTGTGTATTAGAAAGACCTCCGTACGGAGAAAAGCCACCTCATGCATTACAGCCATCGTACCTTTGGCCAATTGGTCCACAGCAGCCAGTATAGGTGTTGGAGAGCTGTCTTGATGGTTAGATATCTGGCCTTTGATAAGGTCTAACTATATAGTCTCTCGGGGGTTTTATAGTGTCTGAGATAGCCAAGGTAGTGTCATGTCTGGGCTTGAGACTAGTGGGAGTTGGAGTTTGGAGCCGTATATCCATCTTGGAAATCACTCTTTCTGGATTGTGTGGTATGAGGCCGGCTCCGGTAAAGGCTCCTTGGATGTTCTTGTTGGTAAAAGAGAAAAAAAATGCCTCTTTAAACGCAGAAAGAAATTTTAACTTGGTGATGTGTGTGATATGTATACATATAAGTTCCTTGATCTAGTAGCCGTAGGCCTTCTTTAACGGCCTAAAGTAACCAACATCTAATGGTTGGACTAGATGCAAGGAGTGTAGAGGCATATAAAGGGTAATGATGTTATGTTCCTGACAGTAGGCCTTGAATTGGTTAGAGTGGTGGCTCTTATGGCCGTTGAGGACTAGGAGCCGGTATTTGCCTTTTATGAGATGCTGTATGGGAATTGAAGTGCCGGATCTAATCTAGACCTTTCTCATTGGTAGTCCAGCCATTATCAGTTATTCCGATGTACCAGGTAGCTGGAAGGTCGCATTCTTGATACCAGTGGGCAAGGTGGTATTTTCTGGCCAAAAGGATAAATGGTGGCCGTAGACTAAACGTAAGATAGCCGGCTTTACTTGGTAAATAGCTATGATTAATAGGGCGCTTAAGACAGCCGGTTAGGTAACCTCAGGACCGACAAGTAGTCAGAACAAATCTCATAAGTATCTTAATATTATTGTCTGTTATATATAAAAGGCTATGTATAATACATAAGGATACCGAGATACCTGAGGATCTATCCTTGCCGCACGTTGGTCCCGAATCTCCTTTAGCCACCCATCTCTCATGTCCTATAAATCAGGGGTTCAAGCTAAGCGTTACTAACTATCTCCCGTTGGTCCGTTGAGTTGTTGGGAGCCCTTGTTGGAAATCTAGGAGTTGTCTCACTCTCCATCTATAACACTAGACTTTGCCTTCTAATGTTGTCAAGGTATAACTACTAAAAGAAAGGATTAATTGTTTTGTACTAGGACTATCGTAAATATCTCTTTTTTTCTTCAGACCTTCCAGTCCACCTTCCATTTATGTATACGGTAGAGCCCATGCCCTAATACGGCGGCAGCGCCAGAATATATTGCAAGTCCTGCTCAATCAGGCGCAGCTCGTTGAATACGCGTTGGGCATTAGCGGGGTTCTGCCCGTTAGCGATGGCCGTCTGGTACATGCGGCGCGCGAGTGCGATGTTGTTGCGGACCCAGTCGCGCGCCCATTCGGCTGCCGCCGACCAGTAGTCGGTATCGAATTCTTCAAAGATGGACAGCAGGTTCCGCAAGTCGTTGACTGTCTGTGCGGCCCATCGCGATTGCGCCGCCAAGCGCCGCCGCACGTTCTGCATGTCGTCGAGCACCTCTGGCTCTCGCATAAAGCGCCAGATAGCGATGACCTATAATTTTAAGTTGTATCGTTAGCGGCGTGCCGTGATAGTTCCTTTATATATATATACAAATAGGGGTGAGAAATAGGGGTGAGAAATAGGGGTCAGAGGGAGAGAGTGAGAGAGAAAATAAACACTCACCGCTCGCATCGGGCTAAGGAAGTCCTCCTCGTCACTGCCAATGGCGATGGCGCCTTCAATGTACTGCTCCATCCGCTGCTGAGACACGGGATTCACACGGTTGCCGTCGTCGTCAATGTTCATCAGCCGGCCCTTCATACCGTTGAGGCCCTTCTCAAAGAGCCTAAACGCCTTCCTGTTGGTCGTAGAGCCGATGCACTCGAAGAACTTGTCATTTAAGTTGAGGAAGTCGGATTGCGTGTTGGGCGCCGGCCTCGGGCCCCCCTTGGGGAGATTGCGGCTGTCGTAGTTCCAGTAGGCCTCGAACTGGTTGAACGGAATCGTGGGCGTCTGCATGTTCGCCCCCGACGGCAGGATGCCGTTGATAATGGCCCGCACAAGGTCTTGGATGTATTGGAGCTGTTGTGAGGGCCCGTTGTTAGCTACTACCTTTTCCCACCCAGGCCGCCTTTCCTTCAGTGGGGTAGAAAAAACGCACCTCGACGGAATGATCGCTATCAAAATCATCAAAGTTTGGCAGGCTGTCGACCTTTACTCTCTCGATATTGGTCGTGCTACAACTGCCAAATCCTTGCCTATACGCCCAGCGGCTAACAGTCTTCCCGAGGCGCCCATTCCGGATGCGCGTCGGGCCATGGTACCGCCGCGCGTAGAGGTAGAGCTCCAGGGCCACGTTAATGGCGTGGCGGACGCGGTAGTTCCGGCGTCCCGTTGTCCCCTTTGGTGGCTTCTTTCCTCCTCCTTGCCTTGGTACGAGGTCCTTGACCCCGGGCTCGGCCTCGGCCTCGGAGGCGGAGAGGGCGGAGAGGGCGTGGAAGAATTCGTCGACCGAGAAGTCGTCGGACTCACCCATCCCCATAGCCCTGCGGCGTAGCTCATCGTGCTCGTGATCGCCGCTGGGGGGGTCCCATGGCGGGGGCGGGTCCCAGACGTCGCCTTCATCGTCGGGGTCGTTGTCCTCGCCCCATTCGTAGTCATCCTTTTGGCACACGTCGTACTTGGGGCACACGGATGCGTCGCAGTAGAACTCGGAGAGGTCAGGGTTGGGCGTGCAGCAGAGTACCCGCTTCCGGCTCCAGAAACACCCCGTCCAGCTGTCTCCTTGCTGGTCTCGCGCGAGGACAACTTCGTGGTCGTTGCACGTGTTGTCGGCGCAGTCACCCTGGCCAACCCAGTGGCAGTTCTGGAGCGGCGCCCGGTTGTGCTTGCAGCAGTAGTGCATGTCGTGCTTCCAGAGCCTGCAGTCGTCGTTGAGGCTGAGGGTGAAGGCCACATCGGCCTCGGTGACGTCGCACGTCTCGCCGCTGTAATAATGAGGAATCATCAGCTTCCAAAACCCTTGAAACGAAACCAAAAAAAAAAAAAAAAAAAAGAGAGAGGCGATGAACGCACCATCCTGTCCACCGGCAGTCGTGTGTGAGATTCGGAAACTCGTCGTTGTTGCAGCAAAACACCTTGCCGCCCCGGTTGCATTGGTTCTCGTTGCCCTCGGTCGGCCAGCCCCCCCTGGAGGACCAGAAGAGATGCACCTCGCCCTCGTGGCACTGGCCGTTGCAGTCCAGGCCGCCGCCTCGCCAGATGCAGGCGCTCGGCGCCGTCTTGGTCTTGCAGCAAATCGGCTTACCGTGGTTGCCCTACACGTCGTAAATGATTAGTTAATCTAGCCTTCTACGTTTCCTAATTTCTCTCTCGAACAAATACAAAAGGGGAGGGGGGGGGTTATCACTTACACAGTCTGACCTGTCGTAGCCGACCTTGGAATAGCCTGCCCCGCAAGATGACACCTGCGGGTTATCCATGTCAACGCAATCTGGGAACCTGTAGCAGTCTTCATTTAGGTGGGCATTCATCTTGTCCACGAGGTCTTCTAGTTCCTTGTCCGACTGCGTAATCGGCTGCGGTGCTGTCACCAGCGGCGTGCCGCCGGGGCTGTATGACACAATGTCGGACCAGAATGGATGTACGCTGACGGCGAGGTTGTCCTTCGACCCAATAAGCTTACCGTCGGCGTTTATCATGTTAGTGGCTCCAATCGTAACGAGGTTGTTGATCTGAATCCCGCCATGGTTGTTCTTGAACTCCGTCATAACCTTCTGGCAGCTGGACTTGGGCACTATTGTTGACGATCGCCAAATTAGATTAGGGGTTTCAGTTCCCACGCGATATGGGTTCTCTCTTCTCGTCGACGACGGAACACTTACCGCACTCCTGCGTATACGTGTCGAACCACGAATACAAGCCGGCCCCGATAATGTGGATATCGCTCGACTCAATCATCCTGAGAGCCCAACCTTCGTCGCACGGTTCCGTGTCATTGCAAGGGAAGGTCGGGTCGGCATTGAAGACACCGACGGCGTCCTTGAATGGCTCCGGAGGTTTGGGGTTTGGTTGGTAATAAGGCTGCTCCGTCTGTATGATGCCGGCGACTAGATTGGCAGCCTGGAAGAACTGGTACTGGTAGAAGACAGAGTGCTCCGAGGCCGTGCCGTACAGCCATGTAGGGTTCTTGCTCTCAATTAGGAATCCTCTGGCGTTGTATACCGATGTTTGGATCTGATAACAACAAACCATTAGCACACTTTTCACCAAGTGGCAGTGGTGGCGTGATGGCCACCCACCAAAGAATTCGCATTATCGACCGTCGTGGGGTCATCAAGGTCACTAAGGAGGGTGCGGAGTCAGTAAGTCCGTCAAAGATTTTTAAGGAACTGTTTGCCAGGGCATAGGAAAATACGTCTCACTGATCCGCTGTCCAGAGCCAGACGTTCTCGAGATATGCGCCCCCCTGCTTGGTCAGGTGCATCATCATACTGCCGCCCTGGCAGTTGGGGTTGATACCGGATTTGGACGGTGGACACTCTTTGGATGTGAGCCCGGTGCCAATAGCACCACCGACTCGCACATGGCAGTCTAAGTCAAAGTTGTAAGCCATTAGCCACTGGCACCTCATGTGCGGTCTAATCCAGGAGAAAAAGCTCACCCCACATGCCGGCAGAGCCAGGCTCGCCCTTGTAGCCCTGGATGTTCCATTCCACAAAAACGGCACCGGGCGTGGGGCCCTTGGACGTGAAGACGAGGTCCTGGATCTCAAGCTGGCCGACGTCACCAGGCTGGCCCATTCGGAGCATCACCTTGGGCTGCTTGACATTCTGGAACTTGGGGCCGTAGGCGGCCAGCTGTGCCCAGTTCTCGCCAACTATGTGGGATCCTTTGGGCACGACAACCGTGTCGGTCAGGATGTATGTACCGGCGTCGATGAAGACAAGCTTTCCATCCCTGTTATCATTGAGTACCTTCTGGAAGCATGCCGTGTCGTCGGTGACGCCGTCGCCTGCAGCAGTCCGTCTTAGCATCAATATGACCTGCCCTCCTCCATATCCGCGACATGTTGTAGAATTTTTGTTTTGTTTTTGTTTCTTTGGGGAAAAAAAAAGGGGGGGGAAGGGGAAATGGGGGGAAAAGGGGGAAATGAAAACAGACCTTTGCATGAATCTTTAAGATGCACAAAGTCGCTAGGACTCCGGCCCTCGTACTGCGGCTTCGCACGCTCGGCGTACGGTTTCTTGGGTAGGTTCCACGGATTCCTCTCGTCGACGAGGCTATCGACTCTCAGGTTCGAAAATTCGCGGATCCCTTTTTCGTCGTCTAGCTTGGTGTCGGAATACGCCCGCCCTACTGTGAGCATGTCGATGGACTTGTGGTTCCCGGAGACCTTGTTGTCCTTGGGCGCGTCCTTGCCGCTCTGCTCGCGCAGCCACGTTGTGACGCCATCGAGGAGGACGTTGTCTAGGCTGATCGAAGTCCGTCCGGGGTTTGGGTTCGACACGTTTGTGTTGGCGATGACCACCGCGATATCGCAGTTCTTGAACACCGAGTCGACCACTGTGATGGAGCCCACGTGGCCGCCCCCAAATCCATTGGTCAAGTTGAATCCAATATGCGAGTTCTCAATCTTGATACTTTTCCACATCTGTTAAAAATAACGGTTAGCCCGCCTACAGGAGACAGGAGGGACATGGATTCACATACCCATCCCCAGTCCCATACCATCTCTACCGCTGTCCTGACGTTGAGAAACGAGAGCCTTTGTGCCGTGAATTGCTGATTACCGCCGACTGGTCTATCGTCAACATCGGCCTTCCTCACGAACATGGGTAACTTACAAATGCCTGTTTTCCCAGAGATGAAGGAAAGGTCGCTCATAAAGCCACCACTTCCGTTCTCGGCATCTGTTCATTTAGAGGGAAATATCAGCAACCACTCTCGCTCATATTATCAATACGCCCCCCCCCCCCCCAAAACATAAGACCAAAACATACAAATACCGACTTGTTCCGTAGCAGCGTCTGACGAGAGCTTGAATACAATATTTTGTAGACTAGTAGCCTGCGCAACCTGATAGTGAAGCGCGGCCATGGTCTTGGGCCGCGCCGTGCCCGTTGTGTCGATGACAAAGTTACGAATCTGGCGGTGAAAGTTTGCCTGTTTTTTTGTGTATTAGTCATGACCCTACCACCCAGACAGAAGTCTTCTAGCAGCTTTATACCGTGTTAATGTAGTACTCGTGGTCACGGTCGTCTTCCCCCGTCTTGCCGTCGCCCCAGTATTTGTCTGTCGATAGAACGCCCACACCAAAGAAGTTCTTGTCCGACTTCAGCGTAGGTGGGTTGTTGGCCTAGGTATCATCCCTCAATTAGCAATGTATGGTGCAGACAATAACAGGCAGGCAACAAATGGGAAAGAAAACACACATCTCCGATGACTTGCATGCCATAGCTAATCTCGATCGTGCTCTTGATGAGGTAGGTCCCCGGCGGGAAGTATATGATAGCACCCATGGTCGTAGAACCGTAGCATGCCCCGCTGCATTCGTCCTTTTCGGCAATGGCCTTGTTGATGGCATCTGTGTCATCCTGAACCGGTGGAGCGGTGAAGCCACGAGTTAGTGACTGTCGGGAAGAAATGGAAGCTGAACCGCCATTACCCAGGGGTCAGGGGGGCACGTACCGCTACCCCATCTCCTTTTGCCCCAAAGTTTTTGACATTCCGAAAGACCTATAACATATCGTAAGCGCTCAAAATCTGAAAAAATAAAATAAAAAATAAAAAATAAAAAATGCACAAAATGCTGCTCCCTCGAGAGTGGAGGGAAATAATAATAACATACCTTGTGGTTTGGGTTTTTCCCCCACGGCCATGCGCCCTTCCGCGCGATATTCTGCATCCAAAAGGTCCCCCCTGCTGCTTCCGCACGGGCGTTAAGGGGGCCAAGGGTATGATTCCCCTGAATGATGGGTGTCTGGGGGTCGTTGAGGGCGTCAATCTTGGCGACTAGGGCGGCGGCGTCTTTTAGTTCTTGGGTCATCTTGAAATGTCTTGGCTGGGACTGGGCCGTGAATGCGGTCTTCCCCTGCTGGTCTCCTTCCCCCCCTCCCCTCTGGCGTGGGCTGTAGTGGTTTCGAGAAGGCAACGCAAATCTAGCTCCGTTGATCTCCTCAACTTGGTCCAGGGCCTCGTCAACCATGGTCCGGGCGGCTATGTACTGCGACTGCGTGACATTTCCCAGCTTCGGGGGTATCGCCACATCTCTCCGGCCGAAGAATGGTGCTCTAGCGTGGATGAGAGCGTCGTTCTCTCCCGTCGAGGCCCTCCCGAAGAACCCTAAAAGATGGTCGAAGGAGGGCAAGGTGAAGGCGAGAGACGGCGCTGCGGCGATGGCCGCTAGCATCACGTAGAACCGCATCTCTCTGGTGGCCTTTTTTTTTTTCTTTTGGTCACGCTGGCTTGGGGGTTTGCGGAAACGCGCTCTCACGTTCCCAAGCAGAGCTCGAGTTTATCGTGTGAGAATACTACGGCTTCCCCTAAGACGGAGGGGAGGGGTCTGCTCGGGATACCGTAAATACGCAGACCTTTCCCTTTCCACCTTGCCGCGGGAGCATGTTAGCCCCAGCGACTTGGATCCGTCATCTCACATGGTTGTAATATCAAGAGTCAGTCTTGAATGCGGGTACTGATTACGGCTGGCTCCCCGCGTTGATGCAGACGCCGTGCGGTTGCAGAGGAGCACTTTGGGGTAGCCTGCTATGATCAGGGGCTAAAGCAGGGAGTCTCTTGCGCCCCTGTCGAAAAGGCACAGAAGGTACCTCGTGTATTTCTCCCGAGCTGCGACACAGCCACTGCACTTACAGCAACCCCAATCCACCAAATTCGCAGGAGGGCTGTTTAGGCGCCTGATACCTAGGGTGATATGACAAATCCTACCAGCGGTCCCGGCACGACCGGATATCACACTTCCACTCTCAATTCGGCTCATAGTCCACCGTCGCACAACATACTAGCGGGACAGTTTATTGCACATGCTTCCGGTTCTGCCTTGCAAAAAATGACCTGGGCGGATTGGGTCTAATTTCATTGAGCGGCCTAGGTAGCTAACTTTGCACCTATCTAGTTTTTCAGCCCCCACACCGCCGGGGGCCGCTGGTAGAAGTGCGGTCTGATCCAGGCGTCGTAGTTTTCGCACATGGTGTCGTAGATGGTGGTCGTAAGCTGCAGGTCGACGTACTGCCAGCCCACGTCAAATGTGGACTTGCCCTCGATGGGATCGTATTCATCCTCCTCCAGGTCCTCCTCGGCGAGGTCGCCGTCCTCGATCTCTTGCCGGTCATACTCGTCGACTCCCGGCTGGTTCAGAAAGTGCTCACCGTACTGGGCGTCGATCAGGACGACTCGCCCCCCCACCTTGAGGAAGAAGCCGGTGGGGTTGACGGCAGAGGGATACTCGGCCAGGGTAGCGGACTCCATCACCTCTTTGTCGACATACAGGCAGGCCCGGTAGCGCGGGGACCTCTCGGCAATGATGGGGTTGTCCGCGCCGGGCCCGTCTCGCTCGACGGACCGCGTGCTGATCCAGTTACGGAAGTGGTCCCGGATGGCGTCCTTCGAGGCGCCCTCAAACGCCGCGCGGTCTTCCATCGTAGTCCAGAAGAGGTAGGGCAGCAGGCGCTCCTTGCGTGACCGGCGGATCCAGTTGTCGCTGACGCGGTTCAGGATGCCCATGAAACGCTGCCAGGCCTCGTCATCGTCGTAGGAGACGCGGTAGATGAGGAAGCCCCATTTAGGGTGGCCCGACTTGAACAGGCTGCGAATAGTCGGGCCCCACGCGGCAAGTCGATCGTCGTCCCCCTCCTCGGGGACTAAGGGCGGAGGCGCCTCGACGGCGGCTGCGCCGGCAGCAGGAGCATCAGAAGTCGACATGGTTGCCGATAGCGGTAGGACTGATGTTGGCAAGTGCTGAAGAGCTGATTGCCTGATGATTGGCACCTGATGCGAGTCTAGAAGGAATAGTTGCTGCCTATTGATGGCTCGACCGAAAGTAGCGCGCGGGAGGGAAAGCACAGAAATGAAAAGTGCCTGATTCAATTTCATTCTCTGATCTCGATGTTGCCTTGCAGGAAGGCTTGTATGCCTGCGACTAGATTGAGTGCGGGCGCGCAATGTGTTGTGGAGCGGGATGAGGGGGGGGGGGCTGTGATTGAGGAGGGAGGTGGTGGGAGGGGGAAGAAAACTTATAGTTCACGGCAGGCGCAGCAAATTGTGGGGAACTCCTTATCGGTATGTAACATGCATTTAGCCGTCTCGCCAGTCAGGTTACAAGCTGGCTACTGTACCTTAGGTACCTTGGAGTTGGCTGACCACACATCATTGATATTTTTTTGATATTTTTTTGGGGAGGGGTTTTTTTGATCTTGAACGCTACTGTCTGGCGTCTCGCCTCCAGACGTCCATGTCTAACCTCCTACCGGTTTCCATCCGCGTCTGCTAACGGATTGTTATTGAGACATGGCCTCGAGAAACACTTTGAAGACGGCTGTCGGAAGCGCATTCCTGTTGCTGCCATGGGCGTTGCAGCTCGCCAATGCCCAGCAGTTCGACAATTTCAAGACGCCATATGAGCAGCTGGGTCTCAGCAAGGCTTGTACTGATGTCTTGAACACCACGGTATCCTGTGATAGCGCCCTCGCCTCCGTAACAGAATTGTGAGTCCGTCCTTCCCAGCATCCATCTGCCCGAAACAACTGATAATAACCCGATGACCCCCGAAGTGACCGCCCCAGCGTTGATGTCCTTGATCCCGACACCCTTGGTAAGGTTTGTGTCGCAAAATGCCGTGACGAACTGAAGAGCCTACGGACCAATATCGCGTCAATTTGTAATAAACAGACCGACCTGATAGTATTTGGGAAGACGGCGTATCCAGCAACTTTCATCCTTGACCACTACATTTACCAATACGACGTCTCCTGCTATGCAGACAAGTAAGCGTCGAACCTTCGCCGACGGGAAATCTTCTGCGGGCATACGCTGACGATAACACTTTCCCTGCAGGAAAACTGGCCAGCTGTGCGATTTGTACCTCGGCAACCTGCGGAACCAGTCCAAGGAGCCGGACGTATGCTCCGACTGCATTTTGGGAGTTTACGCAGTCCAGCTCAGCTCCCCGCTGGGGTACTACGACGAGATAGCACAGCAGTTCTCCTCTATCAAGTCCAAATGCGGTACGGCGGCGGCGACCTATACGTATACAAAAACGATGTATTCGACGTCATCGGCCACCAGTAAACCGGGGACCACGACATCAACGAAGGCGAGTACGACCACGACATCCAAAACACCGGCACAGCCCACAACTCCACCTCTCACCTGCGATCGGAAATATACCGTTGTGCAAAATGACACATGCAGCAGTATCGCGCTTGCTCAGAAAGCGTCGACGTATAACATTGTCACGCTCAATGCCCTCAGTATCTTTTGCAGCGACCTGCCCAAGCCAGGAGCCCAGATCTGCTTACCTTCGCCCTGCACGCCGTACAAGATCGTCGCGGGAGACACGTGTACGGGTATCGCGAACAAATGGAGCGCCACGGTCGATGAGCTTCTCGCCTGGAACCCCATCTTCAGCTTCAGCTGCGCAAATGTTGACAAGTGGTGGGACTTTATAATATGCGTTGGGTATGTGCATCCCTCCCCTAATCTAGACAACCGTACCCTTGAAGCTTGTTTTGACAATGAGACAAAACAAAGGGTCGGCAACGGCACCAGTCCCACGACCATCAGGACGATCACCACCAGCACGGCTACCACCACTCCTAAGCCGACCATCAGCGTGGGACCGCTGCAGCCGAAGAAGCCGCACGCACCAGGGTCGGTGAGCTCGTGCACCAAGTGGCGCGACGCTGCGGACGCGACGAGCGGTGAGGACGGCTCCGACACGAGCTCCCTGAATAAGTGCCGCTTCGTCACGTCCAACGCCGAGATTTCCATGGTTAACTTTGTCGCCTGGAACCCAAATCTGAAGAATGACGCCAAGTGCAGCTTAGACCCCAAGTACAGCTACTGCGTCGCCGGCCCGGGGGGGACCACGAAAGCGACGAATACTGCTGCTACTACTACTACTACTACCACTACCAGCAACAGCAGCGGTGGTGGTACCGTGAAGTCGTCAGTCGCCACCGTTACTCCGAAAACCACGTCGATTACGAGCACGACAAGGTCTACTACTTCAACTACGTCGAGTAAAAAGCCGTGAGGCACACGGGGCTCGCGGCAGTAGCGTTTGATAAATTAATGTGACGTTGTTAGGGAGGATGGTCGCATTTAGCCCCGTAGGCAACAAAATCGTGCTCTCGAGGGATTAGGTCGCTTTGGGGGAGTGGGGGGGGGCCTGTCGGTTGTTTCTGTTTTGACACCGCCCTAGTGTGTTAACTAGACTACCTGGTAAATTTATATGGTTGCACTTGTAGTGCGGTAACTGCAATTTGAAACTATGCAAGCTTTCACGCAAGGGTCTTTTGAGAAATATATTGCCTACGGTGTTGGGTAGTAACGGCTAGCGGGCGGCTCGGCAAGCCAAAACAGCCTTCGGGTATGCAATAGTAAGTAGGTAATCCCCCTTGTTCATACCCTTTCCCATCCGCATGATTGGTCCGGGTATATGACATATGACAGATGAAGGGAATGGTTACACATACGGCGTTTGCGTGCTACCTAAGAGTAATTGGCTTATAGGTTGTGATGGGTATCGTCGCCCCCGAGAGACGAATCCTAAAGGATTGTTGGCTGATCGCCGGATGTAGTGGAAGCTAGAACACTCCAAGTCGGGTTTCGCGATGCACACTACCCAATATATTCCCTGCCAGGCAGCAAGATAGACACTAACCGGAGTGCGAAACAGGCTGGCTGGCCTAGACCGAAGCGTGGCGATAAAGGAGCAAGACGTACAATCGTGCCACTTATTGATTAGGTGCGTACCAACAACTCGGCGCCGACGACAGAATATACCTACTGGCCAGGAGCTGCCGTTGGTTTGGTGACACTCACTGCACTCGAAGTCAACCTCGGCGAGGCACATGGCTATCTCAGCCCTCTGGTGCTAGTAGGATGGGTCGCCCAGGCTTTCGGGTAGGTTCCAAGACGTAATTACAAACCGGGTATAAATCGAGCATCTCTGAAGATTCACTCGGCTGATGCGTTGGAAAGCAAGCAAGCTGAACCAATCCTCAAGTCCACTCCTACCGCGCTTCGTCTCCACTACCTCAAGTTTCTTGCACTATATCTATCAAAATGTCTAGCCTTGTCAAGACCACCTTAGTCGCTCTACTGGCGTTCTCGTACGCAGCGGCTTCCCCCATGCTGGAGGCGCGCCAGTCGTGCGGCGAGGGCACGCAGCGCGTGTGCTACGGTGCGCCGGACGGCACGCCACAAAACATCGACCCGGACGACCTCGAGTACCTCGCGGCCAGCATCCGGAACGACGCACGCAAAGATCCCAACAAGCTCGCCTTCCTCAACATGCTGCCCAACTCCAACTTTCAGTGCGAGGAGTGGACCATCGCGTCCGAGGGCACCGTCCTGGTGCTCGTCAAGCACACGTCGGCGCGGCTCAACACGACGGTGCTTTACGAGGATATCGCTAACACGCTCGACGGCGGGGAGAAGGCTACTGCCGACCAGAAAAAGAGTTCCATTCTTGGCTGCGGCAAGAATGGTGGCCAATTGGGCTTGGTCTACGATAAGAATAATAAGGCGTATAACACCGAGACCTACAAGGCCTGGAAGGCCACACCTTCGGGGCTCGTCATCAAGGTTGTGCATCCTGCTTAGGGGGTGGGTTCGTACGTATACATAGATTGACATGGGGATAATTCGTGGTATGGATAGCCAAGATAGTGGACAGAAATTCAATCATAACACTACTCAGCCGGATGGCTAAGCTCGGCGCCTTTGACAGCGAAGGCATGGAGAGGCTCATGGTGCGCTTCGAGAAGCACCTTGATGCTCTTGGTGAGTAGGTAGCTAGGGGTATCCTGATTGAGCCGCAGAGCCCGACGTGGCTATGGGGGACGGCTGCCGAACACGCGGCACTCTAACTAATCCCAGCTCCGCTTGTCCTTTTGATCATCTCACGTTCTAGCTAGATTTCTTAATTGAGACGCGTTGTGGTAAAGCTCGGAGGATGCTTTGGATAGTACTCCGCCCTTAACTTGCGAGGATACACGCTGTTGTTTGGAACGGCGCCTTGCAGTCCATCGCCCCAGTCTTCTCCACCTCCAACCTCACCCGCTGGCTCGACCACTACCGCGCACTTGGGTTCGAGGTTCGGCGCTATGGCGATGAGTACGGCTTCGCTTCCCGGGACGGCATCCAGCTACATGTGTCGGTGAACCCCGATCATGAACCGAAGACAACTGCAGGTTGTGCCTATCTCTACCGTTGGCGATTCCGATGCATTGCACGCCGCTTGGTCAACTGTCCAGGGCGGCCATCTTGACACTCATGGGAATTTGATCCGCTATGGCTCGCGAATCCAAGGGAAATGACCCGGGGCATCGGTCAATTAATGCGTTCTTGAAGCTCCAGGAGCTGAAAAGAGGGATTGTACAAGTCTTGGCCGAGCACGCTCACGCATCATAGCTAGTGATATCGGGGGTCAGTTTGGAATCATCGGCATTTTATTGCATCTAAGAACGAGGGCTTTAGGTTATCCTTTTCGGCCTAAAGAACATGATTACCCCTGCTTCCAAGATGCATCCAGTAGCAAATGCTCCGTCTACGATTCGAGCGTAGTTTGCAACGGATATTTAAGGATATTTGTAACATTCATTTGGCTTCCCCGTGCAGGAGCTTCTCGGTAGGGACTATTATAACAAGATCGAATAGTTGGAACGATTCCTATCTTGCCATCCTTCCCCCTCGCAGTCCACCATCTTCCGCTGATGTCGCTGATGTCGCTGATTTGCAGGATTTCACCTTCAAGAAGGATAATTCGTTAGGATCATCATGATCTGCCGTACAATCGTATATCGCTTTCGCTTGGTAAGCGTAGTTGCAGCCATCCTGAACACAGGTGTATCATGCGCGCAGTTTCGGTATGACCAAGCTTTGTTGCGATGTCAGTGGGCGTCTCCCTATTATGGCTCTCCGTAAGAGGGTCAGCCCCTCCCCCCCCCCCGTCGAGCAGTAACTTGACAGTGTTGAGATGTCCATTCGACGCAACCCAATGAAGAGGACCCCAAACCTGTTTTGCGCTCACGGGGAGCTACAGGTCGCGGATACCCAGATACCCTAAGTCAAGTATCATATGGTTAATGTCAGTGTGTCCACCCGCGGCAGCTGCTGCCAAGGCTTCACTCCATGTCAGTCTCAAGTCCTGGTTATAATGGAGACAGGCTTTCTTACCGCTTTTGGATCGAGATGCCCCGAATATCTATGGACGCAGCCAAAGCCTCCTTGACTTCACCAAAAATTCCCTCACACGCCGCGACATGCAGGCGTGGGTTTCCTCCATTTCGTATTCGGGCACAGCGAGAGACTGATTCAACGACGACTCCGAGCCATGTCCTTGGGCCGCTGTGTTTGAGCCACTATGGCCACCGACTTTCTGCCTTCGGGGTATAGCGAACAGAGCGAATTGCTCCATGCGGCCGCGGATATAGTGGCGAAACTGCTGCGGTGTGACCGCCAGAATCTCGACGATAGGTATGTGACTGTTGAGCGCCCTCAGCCTGGCTTCCCATTTCTTCCCGGCGCAGCAATGGGAATTTATTTCCTACGTGGTCAATGTCGAAACGGTCATCAAAATGGCCCTTGGATGCTGTAACCAAAGCCTTGGCAAAATTGTCCCTGGAGCTGCTGTTGCGATGCCGCGATGGTCTCCAGTTGCCACGGATCCGCCCGAACGCATCCTCCAAGGCCATGATCAGAGCTATACAGGAGCAAACGACTAGGTTACAGGATTCCTTAATAAGCGCTAGAGGCGTAATTGGAATCTAAGGGAGCTAAAAGTACAGACTAGACTCTTAAGGATAAATGCCCCCTCCCCCAGACTACAAGAAGTGGAATAGGCTAAGGACCTTGAAGCTGAAAATTATTACCAGATTGAGACTTCTAAGAACCACTATATCTTTCCTCCTTAGCTCTGCAGTGTAATTGAACAAGCTCCAGACAGCACCCTTGTGACAGCCCGCCTCTTTCTGCGCGAGTCCTGCAGTGTGGAGGCAGTGTCTGCGCAACCCCCGCACCCGAGCAGCGAGGCTACGAATAGGGGATGCTGATGATGCATCACAATCCATATGGGGTTGCCCGAAGCCTCGATACCCTACCCCGCAGGACAAGTGTGCTTCGCCAAATGAGGAAGACGAGGCTCTGTCAAGCTCATAATCGCCCTTCAAATAGAGGCCTCCCAACAAAACATGATCACCACCCTCCACCAACTCTCAAAGGGCATATTGGAGTCAAGAAACATAACGATGTCATTCACATTGCCGAGGACATCAGAGAGGGCAGGCATGATTATAATTAAAAGTAACAGTCACTTATTCACTGCATTTTCCAACTCATTCAGGGTATTTACCGACGGACTGGTTGAACAGACAATCCGCGCCGTTGCGCTGCTCTTTTGTGGGCCAATATGACGCACAGGTGGTATAACAAATCGATTCGAGGGCAGTACGAGGAGGTGCCGGAAGACAAGACATTCAACGACTGTGTGTTTCAGTGTGGCCAGGTGTGCTGGCAAAAACGGTTGGAAATTCTCGACCGCTGGTACAAGGACTACTAAGAATTACCCACCCATGAGTGGGTATTTTTTTTTGGGTACCCAAATCTTGTACCCATGGGTCAAATGGGTCAAATGGGTCCAAGTGTATATATAGGGGTTGGGGTTATCTGGCATAAATTTTTTTTTAACCATAGTAGCAAACATGATAAAAGTATGGTATAAAGGGATAAGTTCAGTAAGAGTATTGTTTGTTGGATTGGACTGAGTTAGGTTTAATGAACATGTATAGTAATATGGTAATCTATATGCTAATCAATTTTGACCACCCTGTTGACTTGATAATATAATGAAACCCTAGGTATACTAACTTAGAAACTAACTTCAACTATCTGGCTTATGATAGTTATAGTGAGTGTTATTCCATATTGATTATCAAGTAGGCTATATGGACGCTGCTTAACTCTACTCTATAATAGCCAGTAGTCTATTTATAACCAAGAGAAGGGCCTAAGTCTTGAAAATCCAAGCCTATAAGACATTCAATGCCCTTAGGCTCTTAAGTAATGACTCTACTTAATATCTAACTGCCAATACAAGAAATAATGATAATCTAGCTAGTAAAGATAATATAAGCCCATATAAATAACCTTATATTTTATATTTTTGTGCTTGCTGATATGTGGGACCCATAGGTACCCAAATGGACCCATTGGTTTTTTTTGGGTAATGGGTCGGACCCGTGCCAAGCAATGGGTACCCACCCATTGACCCATGGGGTCCATTTGGGTCCTTGGGTCCTGGGTACCCATGGGTAATTCTTATAACGAGGACCGGCCGAGTGCTACCTTGGAGCAGCTCTGGAACGATCGGCTGACGGCCTGCAATGGTACATTCTTTGGGTTGCTATTGGATTGACATTGTTCTTCGAGCTTGTTCAGGGTATTGAAGGAGCACTGAAAGTTTACAAGGCTTTCAATGAGTGATGGGGCTGCAGATCTGGTCTACCTATTATTTACTCCTTCTTCCTTGTAGGGCTTAGCGGCATGGCTTCCACTACCAAATCAAAGGCTGGCGGAAGTGTGCAGACGATGAAGCCGGGGGTGGACCTTGACTGGCGGGCACCCAGGCAACAACCACTCGGTCAGGGGTTAGCTGTGCGATGCGACAGGCGTCCTCACAGCCCCATGACGACAACCTTTGGTGTATGCGAACCAATCGAGGCGGGAAGGATGCCGCCCAATTTGCCCCTCGTCACTATTACTTGCTCAATCAAAAGGCGCTTGTCTGCCACCGGTCTCATATTCCTTCCGTTTTTCTTTTTTTCCCTTTCACTCTCTTTCTCCAGGTCCGACATCCGATCGTGGCGGTGACGATGGCAGCGATACGATTTCTCGCCTCTATTTCGGCCCTGGGACTTGCCGGCATCGCCGAGTCTGCGAACTGTTACAAGGTCGATGGGAAACTGCAGGACGCGAAGTATGGCTGGAAGCCGTGCAATCCCGACGCGGCGGCCAGTTCGTGCTGCAGCGCCATCGATTACTGCCTCGACAACGGCCTATGTCTGAACGCAGGCGTGGTGAATAACTATATTACCGTGCAGGGCTGCACCGATCCGACTTGGGGGGGATCATGTCGGAAATACTGCGCGGGATCGATGGGTATGTGCTAGTGTACCGTGTAGCAACAAAATTTTATGTTGATTCCCTTGCACACGCAGATAGCAACGGCTACGTCGGCATCACAATATGCGATGGCTCTAACAACGCCTGCTGCGGCGATAAAGGGACGTGCTGCTCGGGGGAGACATTCCCGCTGCCCTTCTTCACCAACCTCAAACACCCTCCCAAGTCCGAGTCGACAGGCCAGGGCTCAACGACGACGACACCCTTAGCCCTTCCGACCTCGTCCGGCACGGGATCGCCTAGCCAAACCTCCAAAACCTCCTCGCCCGGGGTACCTACGTCGTCTGACCCGGCAGCCGCGGCAAACTCGGACCAGGTGCTCAAAGTCGGGTTGGGAGTGGGTCTCCCGCTAGGCCTACTCCTCCTCGCCATCATCGCTTACTTAATATGGGACCTGCGGAAGCGCAAAGCCGTGGCCGGCGATATGAAGTCGAAAGCGTACCAGACCCCCGACAATGTCAATGTCGTGCTGGCGCAGCAGATGGCGACCCCCAGGTATCAGGAGCATCCGCAGCGGTACCTTTCGGAGCTCCCGGTCGAGTCGGAGAGGAGGGAGCTGGGTTTGTCTCCAAGGGGATGAGGTTGAAGCCTTTAGAGGGTTTGGAAATTGGATGCCTCAGTTGATTCGATGGAGAGCTGCGTCTTAGTTAGGGTATTTGTGGTAGTAGTATAAGGCTTGCCTTGTTCTTTGGGCTTGTTTAGAGTATAGAAGCTTGGACTGTAACCGAGCTTCTTCTTCAGGTGTTCCGTCAGTGACGTCGGGGAAGGTCTCCGCAGAGACGATGCAATCGCGGCCGTTTGAGGACTGGCTCGGAACGATCAGGTCTACGAAGATTGGAACCTGAAGGACCTCCGATCCGTCAGTGAAGTCGACGGGCAACACCTCGATCTTCGCATGGAGGGGCTGATGAGAGTCGAGAGAGTTCTTCATGCGGCCGTGCAGATATAGATGTGCGTGTAATTCGGCGGCGCGTTATAGAGCAGCTGCGGTTGGGCGGGGTTCCAGTGTCCCGAGAGTAGCACTATATCGGCTGGCTCTTTCGCATTATACACCGTGGTCGATGGCACGAGGGTCCCGCAGCGAGCGGAGCATACCGGCAAGGTCGACATTATACTCTATAGGCAGGTATGATTGGCAAGTTTAAGAGGGATACCTGAGCCAGTACTAGGAGTCAAGATTGTGCTAATAATCTCTCGCGAAGCTCTCGGCAACTACCTATATATAGTGATTGTTATAGATTATCTACGAGTAACATAGCGTAGAGCTAAGTAAAGAGGAGTGGAACTCGTTGAAAACGTCACGGGATGGATATAAGGACAGTAGAAAGGGTGATAATCCCGCTTTGTTAATAAAAGGAGGAGGGCGGAGCCCTTAGAACCTTGGGATGTGACATATGTCACATACCTTAAGCCATATTAATTCACGCGATAAGAGCTCGGGATAGGCGTCGAGGGTATCGGCAAACTTGATAGCTTTGTCTAGTATAAGCCCTTGGTCAAAGCCGCTTAGTATGTTAGATACTTGGGAATTCTTAGCTGACCCTAGTTGGTATTTAAGTATCTTTAGAAATAAGATACCTTGAATTATAAGGATGCTTTGAATAGATAAGAACAGAGCCCAACTTCCGATCGAATAATTTTACGAGGGGGGTTAGAGAGGGTGGAAACGCCGGGGCTCGCCGCCTTGCTTGGTGATTGCGGCGTATCGTGCCACGGTTCTTCGCACGGTTTCTCGCAGTTATCATATAAATCGACAATTTCCTCCCGACTCGGCTCCGAGAGACGTGGGTTAGGCTGGTATATATTGGTGGCTATTTACGTTAATAGTGGCAGCTTAAAGGGTCTTATTGTTACCTCTGCTAACTCCTAGCATAGACATAGTGGAACGAGCTCGGGCTGTTGAGAAGGAGAGAAAGATAACGAGAATACGACCCTATCTGCGCCCGAAGGGTGGTTGACTCAGGCAGGGAGTTGCTTGTTTTTAAAGCCTGTCCTCGGGTTTGTATGTTGAAGATAAACTGGGAAGCATGAGGAATTAGGTGGGTATATTTCAAGACCAAGGGGAGCTGTCTAAAGCTGGGATAAATACATATCTCCAAGGTTAGAGCCATACGACGGCCGAACGGGTGCCGCTGCGAGTTCATCAAGCTTGATCTCGCCACCGTCCTAGGTATTTTGGAAAATGACCAAATTCCTATAGTACGGTTAGATGAAGATGGTCAGTCACTGGTGGTTGGAAGCCTCGATCCCAGCGACGGCACTGCCGACTATGTCGCATTCTCTCACGTTGGGCCGATGGACTTGGGAGCACCACGGATGCGGGCTTGCCCTCCTGCCAAGTCAAAAGCTCCATCGTCTCGCAAAAGGACGTACAGGCGACAGCTCGTTTTAGATCGACGCCCTGTGCATCCCAAAGCAGCAGCTTCATCGTGCGATAGCTATCAAGCTCATGATACAAACATACAAAAACGCAGCCGGTGTCATCCTTCTCGATCAAGCTCTCCGCAGTCTTTCAACGGGCAGGTCGGACCTAGAGGTCACTTGGTTAGTGTTTGCGTCGGGCTGGTTTGGCCGAGTTTGGACATACCAGGAAGGGTATCTCGCACAATGGGTCGAAATGGAGCTCTATGGCGGCATGGTCAATCTCTACGTTCTCGTCCAGCGTCTCTACCGTCTCTGCTACGATGTGCCTCAGGGAAACCCTTTTCCTGCCGCCTTTGTGCCCCCGCTGCTGGCAATGCTCCAAAAAGCGCGGCCGCTGGATAAGTGGAACTACCAGAGGCCCTGGTCGAGGCGATTGGTAGATCTCTTTGACGCACTGACAAGGCGGCAAACCAGCCGACCGATGGACCAGTTTCTCGTAATCGGGTTGCTGCTTGGCGTGGACGTTGCCTCCAAGAAGAAGAGGAGAGATGGAAAGACCTCTACCTTCGTATTGGAAAAGATGCCGTGGGCTGTGGTGTTTAACCGACGGCCAAAGATGGCGACATCTCCATTCCGCTGGGCGCTGTCGACCTGGATTGGCGCCGCCGGCGATCACTGATTGCAATACAACGACGAAGAGGCCGACATTACGGAAGAAGGGCTCGTTGTGACTCTTAGAGTGTTGGTCCTCGACAAAACTGCAAGCACAAGCTTCTCTCGCGTTGTGCTTGAAACGGAGGAGCTTCATGAACTATCTTGGAGTGGAAACGAGACTGGTGTCAACCCCCGACTCCCCGAGTTCGATACTCTGTTTTTGCGGCATTGCCAGGGTGAAAACCCCGAGGATGTTCGATATGATAATAGAGCTACTCTGCTCGCAGTTGGCTTGGGATTGAAAGCTGAGACACCCGTGGACGGGGGTATGCCGCTGGAGCACGATTTTACGGTAGGCTGGGAGGTGCGACTGTTGACTTTAATACAGGCCATGGACTTATTATATGATGGCCGACTTCACTTGGCATGTAGCTGCAGAGTGATAGAGCATACATAATAGGCGGCTAGGAGACTTTGGGACCAATAAGTGGTTAGAATAGATCCTATAGGTATCCTGGTACCATTATATCTAGTATATAGCCTTCCATAAAAGGGATGAAAGAAGCGATAGACCCTTAAAGAAGGAAGAAGCTCTGCAGTCCTTTTTGGAAACCGACCTTAGAAAGATTATTAGCTGAACTTTAGTAAAGCTGGGGGAATTCTATCCTTATGGAACCCTTGTTATTTATTCATCAATTCTTCATTGCATCTTCTAAGATAAGTTAAACACCCTACTTTTCGACCCCCCCCTGTTTTCGCGCCCCCACGCGACGCGTATCCTTGCGCGTCCCCTACCCTACTTATATCATCTTTTCCACCACCACACATCCAATTCTTCCTCTTTCTCTTTGCACCTTTTTGCATTTAATTGGCTACCTTACCATGTGCACCTACACGGAAGCAGACCTCCAGAATGCCGTAACTGAGGTACCGGATGGAGGCACACTGAATGGCGCCGCATGCCATCACAGTATACCCCCCTCTACTCTGTGCAGTCGCCTCCTGGAAGGCAAACCTCACTCCACGGCTCACCAACACCAATAGAGGCTCTCTATACCCCAAGAGCAAGGCCTATACGACTGGATTCTACGCCAGGAAAAGCTCAGATACACACCTTCACACACACAAGTGCAGCATCTTGCCATGGCATAACTTCGCCATGGCGGCGACCACAATAAACTTGGGAGGAAGTGGATGTGTTCCTTCCTATGTCGCTACCTACAACTGAGGATAAAGTTGGGTCATAGGACTTACTAGGAACAAGTTAATGAGGCCTCCCTAGCCAATATCAACAAGCTTTTCAACCTCTATAATATAGTCAACTATGTACCTCCATCTCACCACTATAACACTGATGAAGATGGCATTATGGAGGGCCAGGGAGTTAATAGTTGTGTGCTTGGAAGCATAGAGATATACCCCAAGAAGGTCCTTATGAAAACTAGTAGTTCATGGTCCTGGGTCTCTTTTATCAAGTGTATCTTAGTAACTGGCATTGCCTTGAACCCCCTTGTCATCTTCAAAGGTGCAACCCTTTAGGACCAGTGGTTTAAGAAGGCTGTATGTAAGGCATATTTATCATAGCAAGTCACCAACTCTGAGAATAGCTAGACAAGTAATGAGATTGCTCTTGAGTGGCTTGAGAAGATCTTTCTTCTGGAAACTAAAAGAGGTAACATCTTAGTACTGAGACTTCTGATTATGGATGGCCATGGCTTATATATAACTGATGATTTTATGACTCAGTGCTTTCTAAATAACATACGTATGTTATTTTTACCTGCCCATACCTCTTATGTTACATAGCCCTTAGATCTGGGTTGTTTTTCAAGCTTGAAGGCGAAATATCGGAGCCTTCTTGCCAAGTGGGTTTCACTTTCTGACTCAACTAGGGTTGGAAAGCTTAAATTCCTTGAGATCTTCAGCAAAGCACACAAAGTTGGCCTAGATACAAAGAACATCAAGGCAGGATGGCAAGCAACTGGCTTGTATCCGAATAACCGGTAAAAACCACTTAATTCTCTATGGGTCCTCGAGCACAGAGCCTCCACTCCACCACCCACTATGCCCTCCACTATCTCCACCCCATCCAGGAGCAGTGACGTTTCCAGGCTTTTCAGCACTACAGTAAGGACTCTGACTATTTGCCTGGTTATCTGGAAGATCGCTAGTGCTCTGGATAAGCGGAATTTCGAGCTGGCAGTCAAGGACCGAGAGATCGCGAGTTTGGAGGCGCGCTTGGAGCTTCTCAAGCCAACTCGCCGGCGTAAGGTGCGAGTAAATCCGAACGAGCGATTTATCACGCTTGGAGAGATACTCGCCCAGAGAAACTGCGAGCCTGCACAACGCACAGTTGAGGCGGCGAGTGCGGAAGACTCAATTGCAGTAGATCCAACTGTGGTATCTGCGGAGGAGGATAGGGAGGATGCGGCTTGGACTCCGCCGCGCCGGTCTGGCAGAATAAGGCGGAAGCCACAAAGGCCAGCAGATGAAGATCCGGATTGATTTTTCCTGTGTTTTTAAGTGCAGAGTTGGTGGTTGTGGTGAGGAATTCACTCTCTTGAATGCGGATTTTGTGTGTGGCTTGTAAGGGCGCGAAAACAGGGGGGGGTCGAAAAGTAGGGTGTTTAACTTAGCGACCTTGTTAACTTGCTCTCATGCACTGCACTTGGTGATCCTGTCCCTGATTTCTGCGAGGAGCTCTGAGGTGGTTTGGATGCGACCGGCGACAAGCAACCACCCTCTCCTTCAATTGACTTGCAACTGCGAAGGCATCATGTATTATCTCCTGTTTGGTCATCCCATCTCCCTGAACGATTTGATCGTCCGACACTGTCCAGATCATCGTTATAGCTCTGCAGTCTAATCCTGCAGCCGATCACTCACCTTGTCGTTGTCATCCCCACTATACCTTACTTCTCACCTAGGTGTGGTGCCGGTGTCACAGCTATGGTATATCCGGCCAGCTGTTAATGCTAGAGATCTGCCCTGGCATTAAAGATGTCCTTCCTCTTGAAGTTTAAATCAGGGAAACCATCTCTGACCATAGTATCAAATTTACAAGTATGGATGCTATGATGCTTTGAAGCCCTGGTGATGACTTCCATGACTTTATCATTTATCTGACGATGTTGTAGATGAGCAGAAGGGTGAAGAGATGGGCCATGGTTATGGATTCAACGGTCTAGATCAGAGTTATTGATAAAGATCCAGCCTTTAGGGCGTAGGACTGCAGCTCCCTGCCACTTGCAGCCGCACTTGCAAGTAGGCGTTTTGCGGAGGCCGGCCGATTGAGAGGGCTTTAGCCAGCCGAATCTATCGTAAAGGAGGGCATAACGCGTATAAATACCCTTCTTGTTCTTGCTACAGCCGTTATAGCGGTTAACAGCGAATCCACGGCTCTCTGCCCATTGATTAATGCCAGCCTGGAGCTCCTGGATTGTGGCTGCAGGGCCAACGCTTCCATTAGAGTGCGCCACCCCACCATCTGGAGGATTGGGAATGGCATCCTTATTGTTGGAATCGGCGGAGTCATCTTGTTCTTCCTCCTCTTGATCTTTATTATCTTATTCTTCCTCATCTTCATCTTCATCATCATCTTGACTGTCAGGATCGCTGGTGTCAGAATCGCTGGAGCTGGAGATGCCGTTCCAATCCGGATATTGATCGGCGCGATCCTAGCGCTCCTGCATCGTGATCCTAGCTCTCATGCAGGAAGGTCTCAGCTCTCCTGCAGGCGCGCTTAGCGGTATTTCGGCTGGAAAAGGTCGAATTCGATGCTTTTAGGGGCGTAGAATTGATCTGTAACGACGATATTAGCGTTGAACGACTTGTTGGGTGGATATCGCGGACCGTTGTTGTTGTGGTGGAGGGAAACAATTGAACTGAAGATGTTGAAGTTGACAGGTGGAAGCTTGAAGATTTGATGGATGGCTGGCTGGCTGGATTGGCATACCTCCGTATGGACTTTTGAAGGCGGTGAAAATCAAGGGGTGATTTTTCTCATATATAACTCTAACCCTGCATGGTAGTGCGTGTGCATAGTAAATCCCAAGTGTTAATCCTAATGCTTGGCGGCTAAGCACTTACGCAAGACTGAGCACTTGTGGATTAGCCGCCACACCGTGCGTGCCCACCATGTGACGGGCTCCCACTGCACGTAGGGAACATCTCTTCGGCCCGTGCCGGCCCCAAGGGCGACCTGCAGGGTTGTTACAGGTAGTTGTGCTTTTCTACCACCTGTATACTCTACGGCCCTAGAGTCAGAGACTTACACGCCAGACGGAGCTCATCCATTGAGAGCCGAGTTCCGTGACACTAGGCTCCCGACTATACAACCGCTCTGCTCCGTTGCATAACAACCAAAATTCCAACTACTCCTTTCCAGGGGTAGGACAGCAAGAAGCCAAGGGCAGATCTGTAGCAGTCTTTGCGGTCGGCAAGGTGGGCGCTCCAAAAGTCATGGTCCAAGAGATAGCGCGGGATGGGCTTCAGGTGGATACACCGAGGGACAACCCAGACGAGGTGCATGTCTGCCCTCTCGTCGAGCACGATCTCGCTGGAGGTAGACTGCTGGTAGTTCAGCGGCCGCGAGGGCATGGGGCGCCCGGCAAGCCAGAGCCAACCGTAGATGTCGTTCAGCCTCTTGACGCTGAGGTCGGCGCACGCCGGGCTGGCTGCGGCGATGCTGAGCCTCCCCTGCCTGCCGCCACTGTGAATGCGACACGACGCTGGAAGCAGGTGCGGCGGCGCTCCGGCAGCTACGGCCGCCTGCGCCGCTGGAGGGGGGAGGTCAGGGTCGTCATCGTCATTCCGGAGATGGAGGAGCACCTCCGAGTCAAAAGAGGGATCCCACTCCAGCTTCCATGTCAGCAGCTGCGCGACAGCTCACTTGGCCGGGGTCCACGGGAGTACCTACGGCTGCCATCGGGGGAGGATGGGCAAGGAAGCGACGACGAGGCCCCGCTTACGTCTTGGATTTATCAATCGGCCTGGCCAGGCACCCCGCAACCGGGCAGTCCCCTTTAAAATAATTCGTGGAGAAGGAGCTGAGGACCGCTGGGAAAGCGACACGTAAGATGTCTTGGACCAACGCGCTTTCAATCACACCCTTGCACCTTCCTGGAGTGATGCACCGAGACAGGCGCCACACATGCACCGGCCCCCCTCTCCAACACGCAGAGTTGGGCACACATACCAGACAACCCTCAGCGGACTGCAGGTTTGGGTACGGAGAGGACCGGATCGACCCGATCAACATGACTTCCGCTCTAGCCACCATGTCGGATCAGTAAATCCCCCTCGCCGCTGCGGCCTTTCTGCCTTTTGGTGCAGCGCGTTTGTCTCACCGCCCCGGAGATGGTAAGACAAGCAGGGCCACGAACTGGGGGCAATCACACACATCGCGCAGATGGAGCAGATAACTGGTTGGTTGGGACTGCGGCGACGCGGAGAAGGGAGCGAGCACATTTCATTAGGCCTGACGCAAAGCCGTACTGTGAACAGCGGGCCTGACGACCCTTGAGGCCCCAGAGGATTATCATTTGGATGCCAGCCGCTTGATTTTACTCCATCTTTCCTCCCAAGCTCTGGGTGTGGTAAGCTGCACGTTCGCGATTCAGTCCAACATTGCGTCATTTTTACCGCGGCGCCCCGAAAGGCTGAACTGGAAGACAGACAACCAATTCATCTCTGACCCCTCATACGACGCGCGAGATGAACGTTCCACGCCAAGGTCTGGAAGTGCTCGTCTCACCCAAGGAAAAAATTACCGCCGAGTGCGTATCCCCCTTCTCCATCTAGGCATGGTATGCGTCGTCAGCTGACACGGCCGGCCTAGCATTGTCGCCGTCCCGGGCCTGGGAGCTGACCCGTCCAAGAGCTTTGGCTCTGGGGATAGCTCGCATCAGTTTAACTGGCTGAGGGACGACGAAGGCATCCCGGGTGACTTTCCGAGCGCCCGGGTATTGCTGTATCATTATGACTCGCGATGGCTCGGCAAGGATGCCAAGGACCAATCGTTGGGCAACATTGCCGAGCTGCTCCTCGACAGCCTTATCCGGGAACGGAAGAAGGACGGGGGCGGCGAGGTGACACGGCCCCTCCTCTTCCTCGCGCACAGCATGGGCGGCCTCGTTGTGGCCAAGGCGTTGACTCTGGCAGCGGGACGTCCGGCGGAGCCGAAATACAGCCGTATCGCCGAGTGTTTCGCCGGGGGAATCTTCTTCGGTACTCCGTTCCGAGGGGCCAAGCCCGCTGCGGCGGCCCGCCAGCTAACCGAGTTCGCCAGCAAGTTCGGGGCATCCAAGGGCACTCAGCTGTTGCACTTTCTCCAACCGGAAAACGAAGGGCTTGGCGAGCTACGAGGCAACTTCTCGAGACTGATCTCCGGGGATCGCGAGTCCAGCGTCGTATGCATTTACGAAATTGGGACGACCAGCACCAAGATCCTGAGTCCTTTGAGCGTGCTCGTCACCCAAGAATCTGCTTGCCTTGACGGCAACGTCACCACAAGGGGCTGGAACTGCGACCACCGCCAGCTCAACCGCTTTGACAGTGCCAAGGACGATAGGTACAAGGCTACGCAAGACCATCTCCAGCATTCCATGCAGGCGGGCTTGCAGCTGGTGGCAAAGCGCCTCAGGGATTCGAAGCATTCCGTCGTCAGCGACGAGGAATTTTCGCGTGCGATCAAGATCCTGGGTGTGACCAACCACGAGCACGTTCTACAGGATATAGAAGACCTCAGCGGGAACTCCAGCTGGATCTTGGAAGACAAGAGCTACAGGCAGTGGGTCGAGCAGGCCTCCGAGGCCGGCACGGCTTACCAACATGGCTTTCTCTGGGCGTGTGGTACGGATGAGTCGGGCAAGTCCAAGGCAGCCCTCGCCGTCATCGACGACATCAAAAGGCGCGCGCGCGACAGCGAGGCCCGCGGCGCGAGCGGCCCCATGGTGGCTTACTTCTTCTGCGACCCGAAGCCGGGTTTCTCGTCGGCCGAAGCCGTGGTCAAGTCCTTCATGTGGCAGCTGATCCTCCAGAAGAGGACGCTGGGGCAATACGTACGGGAGCTCATCACCCAGACACCCAGCGGCATACGTGGCCGTCGAGGCCCAGAGGAGCCGATCGCCTTTTCCAAGCTTTGGGTGGGCCTTGCCAAGATCATAGAGGACGAGTCGGTCCAGGAAATCGTCTTCGTCATCAACAACATCCACCGCCTCGATCAAGGCCTCGCGAGCACCGACGAGCTCCTGGGCGAAATCTCGACCCTTCTCCGAACCGAACCCGGCGGCTGCGAGGACCCGCTCCGAGAGAAGGTAAGGTGGGTGATTCTCAGCAGCGACCGTGACAAAAAGTTCAACCCCGCGCTGCAAGAGAGAGAGGGTGCACGAGTCCTGAGAATTGGCATGGCTGGCTCCGGGAACCAATTTGTTCGGTCCTTCATCCGTGACGAGGTAGAGGACCTTGCCGATCGCAAGGGCTATAGCCTAGCGCTCCGGTACTACGTCCTCAGCACCCTCAACGAGATGGCCCCGAGCAGCACGACGTGGGTGGAAGTCGTGTGTAGCTTGCTGGGAGAGCTCTCTCCCGATTTCATCCTTGTGAGGAGGACGCTTGAGGAGGCCTGCGATGAACAGGATGCGACGGAGCTGATGAGAAAAATATGGAGGGAGGTACGTCAATAATCTCCTTGCTATGGGCCTAGTTTATGGACATTTGCTATTGGACCGCCACCACCCCCCACCAACACCCGTTACACAAGGCTGACCTGCCGCTCTCCTTCTTAGAAGCTGAAAAAGCACGATGAGAACATCCATACCACAAAAGAGATTCTCCGAACCCTGGCGGTCGCATACGAGGATCCGACACTTGCCGAGTTGCGCGTGCTTGCCGGATTAGTCGTGCGCTCCAGTGCAGACGACCCGGGAGAGACGGAAAACGAGATCCGGCGCATGATTCGAGCGTGCGGCCCGCTTCTGAAACTTCACGCTGGCGCCTACGACACGAGCGCCGGTCACCAGGAAACCAAAGTCGGCTTTATCCATAGTTTCGCAAAAGACACTCTCCTCGAGCCGGAGATCCGCCAGCTTATCTTCTTGGATAGTGACGGGAGGGAGCTTCAGTGGCAGCACGGCATTGTCGGCCTTCGGTGCTTCTCCCACATGCTCAAGGAGCTCGGTGCCGGCCGCGACGACGGCGACGACGGTGGCGCCGCCGCGATGGGGATGACGACGACGTCCGCAGCCAGCAGCGCGGCCGAGATCGACGCGCTCTTCGATGGCGAGGGAGGCGACGTGATCGAGCCCGACGCCGTGGCTGCCTTGGGGTACCCTTTGAAGTACTGGCTCAAACACGGCAACAAGGCTACATCCGACTTTGTTCCCACGCTCGGCGCCGGGCACATCTTCTGGTCTCCCGACTCGCGGACGCGCAGAAGGTGGTGGTGCCAATATACGCAAGGGCCTGTCGACGGCGAGCTGGAAGACGTGACGGCGCTGCACGTGGCCGCCTATTTTGGCGTGTTGCCGCTGGTGACATCCCTCTTGGACCACGGACACGAGGAAGAGCTGCGCTGCCCCAACGCGCAGTCCCACCAGCCACTGCACCTAGCGGCAGCCAACGGCCATGTCGAGGTGTGCGAGCTGCTGCTGGAGCGAGGCGCTGACGTCAACAGCGGCCTGGAAGCTAGGAAGCCAACGCCGCTGCACATGACCGCATCCATGGGTCACATCGAGGTGGTGGAACTGCTAGTCAAGCACGGTGCCACCATCGATGCGGTTGCCGAGGGTTACGGAACGCCGCTCGCGCTCGCCCTCAGCCAGCGCCAGACGGAAACGGCGGAGCGGCTGCTGGAGCGCGGCGCAGACCCGGCGTTGACTGAAGACAAGTCCGAGTCGCCGCTGGCCGCCGCCGCCCTCCGAGGCTATGACGATCTCGTCGAGAAACTCCTGGCGGCAAACCCTGCTCTGATCCACAACAGCGGCGCCCTCGCAGCAGCAGCCTCGGCGGGGAACGTTGACATGGTCAAAACACTGCTTCCCCTGGATAACGATTGGGAATCCCGCGGGCGTGCTCTAGCGAGAGCTGCGTCGAGCGGGTTCGATGACGTCGTCGGCTGCCTATTGCAAACAGGCTCGCCAGGGCCACCTTGCGACAAAGCCTTCCAGCTCGCGGCGGCCCATGGTCACGAGGACGTGGTGACAATGCTGTGGCAACACCACGAAAAACGCCCCGCCATCTCGTCCAGGACGATCAACCAGGCGCTTTACGATGCCACGGTTGCGCAGCACGAGCAGCTGGTCACGTACCTCGTGGAAACTTGCGGAGCCGACGCCAACGACGCGCGGGGCGAGGAATTTGGCGACGCGCTCACCGCGTCGGCTTTCAACGGCTCAGAGCCGACGCTGCAGGCCCTGCTACGGCACGGCGCAAACGTCAACGCCCCCGAGGGCCGCGCTCTCCAAACCGCCGTCCTGCGCGGATGCGACACCATCATCCAGACACTGCTCGAGCACGGAGCCGATCCCAATGCCTGGAGCGACGCTATTGATCCTAAGACGGCCCTGCAAGCCGCCTGCAATACCGGTCGTTTGGAAATTGCCAAGATGCTCATCGTAAAGGGCGCCGACACGGAGCGCGGCGGCGGCATCTTCAGCAAACCCCTAATCGCGGCCACCAGCAGGGGGTACGCGGAGCTCGTCCGACTTCTCCTCGGCGCCGGGGCGAATCCCAACATCTTCGGGGGTCCGGACAAGAGCACGCCGCTCATCAACGCGGCCATGACCCTCCCGGAAGACGTCCTCGGGCTGCTCATCGACCGGGGTGCCGCCGTCGACGAGAAGGATCCGGCCGGGGACACCGCCCTAATTGCGGCGGCGTGGGTCGGCGACTGCAAGTCCGTGGCGCTCCTGCTCGATCGCGGTGCCGACATCCACATCCAGACCACGGACCGCGGCAGCGCTCTCCACGCCGCGGCGTCGCGCGGGCACGTCGAGGTGTGCCAGCTGCTTCTGGCACGGGGTGCGGACCCGACCGCTCGCTGCGGGCCCTTTGCGACGGTCCTCCAAGCCGCGGCCGCGTCGGGCCACCCGGGGTGCGTGGAGGCCATCCTGGGCCAGGAGAGGGTCCAAGTCAACGCTCGCGGCGGCAAGCACTTCACCGCGCTGCACGCCGCAGCGGTCCACGGGGACGACCGCTGCCTCCGGCTGCTGCTCGCGCGGAATCCGGACCTCAACGTCGCGTCCCCCCCACCACCAGGTGCCAAGCACGACAAGACAATCGGTACGCCGCTTCAAGCCGCCGCGTTCGCGGGTTGCAGCCGCAACGCCCGCTTGCTGCTCGACGCAGGGGCCGACCCCAACATCATAGCCGGAAAACACGGCACCGCGCTGCAAGCCGCCGCCCTGAAGTGCCGGAGCCGGCTCTGCGCGTACCTGCTCGACCGCGGCGCCCAAGTCGATGGGCTTTCCGGAAAGTACTGGAGCGCACTGGCCGCCGCGGTCGCTCGTAGGGACGACGCGTCCAGGCAAGACCGGCTGGACGTGCTCAGCTTGCTCTTGGAACGCAAGGATTTCCACCCGCGTGCCTACTGGGCGGCGCTGCGCATGGCGCTTCGTCTCGGACGCCGGCGAGACTTCGAGTTGATATTGGCATCCAGGCGCGCCGACGCCGGCAAGGACTTGGCGAAACTAGCCGAGATAAAGGTCATGATGGAATGGATCCGGTCCCAGAGGGCGGAGCTGGTGCGTCGTCGGGCCGCACGCAAAGACCAGCCTGGCTCGAGCCCGGATGACGGGTACGACAGCGATTTTGGCGGTGACGTCATCAACAAACACCAGGACATCTACGACACCCCGGGTGCGGGACAGGAGCAGGCCGACCCGTTTGCTCCGTGGAAAACGCAGCCGGGAGCCGTCGCGTCCAAGGAGCACGGCACAAAGAAGGATGCTGCTAGTAGGGGCGAGCAGAGCAACGCCAAAGTGCCGGCAGAGGATCAGCAAAAGGGGGACAGACCCAAAGCATCAGCGGAAGAAGGCCAGCATCAGCAGAGGGTGGCCGGGAAAAGAGCGGAAACGCCGGAGCCATCCCGAGGGGCAGAAGTCGTAGGCGGACCCGACACCGCTGCTACTGCTCCGCCGGTGCAGCTATCGCCAGCGACCAGCCTGTCATCACCGCCGCCCCTGGTTGGTGTGCAGGGTGCCGATAGTGGGAAGTGGAACAGCAGAAAAATAGTTTCTTTCAGTGGGATGCAGAGAGGGTTGCAGGAGATGAAGGACATCCCGAGCATAAAGGGGATGGCGGGCATGTTTGGCAAGAAATGACCAGGGATCAAGGGGAGGGGGGGGGGGGGGGGATATGGCTGATTGCTGCTACATGTGTCAGAAGGAAAGGGGGGGGTTCTGGCCAGGGGCCAGAACACACCATCGAGATTGGTGACAGTGGTCACAGAATGCGTAACCTTTGCCACCATTCACATGCTATAAGAAGGTTTGGCACGACTCCGTGGCGGATCAACAGGAATACGGAACACGATAGATTTCCACAAGTTGGACTGTTCTCTAGACCTCTCTCAAATAGCCTCCATAATTCAGAACTCTCTATGTGTCAGAAACAGGGCACCTTAGATTCGGCGAGATTGATGGGATTTCAATTGTGATTGTATTACTTAATCTGTGTATGCCAGCAGACCCAGTGGGGATGATAGCTAATACCTCCACCCCTGCAATCGCCAACGTGGGCGACGCCGGGCACATGAGATCTTTTTGGGAAAACCATAACCAACCTCGGGCTAACATGGCTCAACTAGAGCATTTGAGAGTGCGTCACCTGACTTTGGAGGAACGAGAGGCACTTCAGGAAGGCATTTCTACGATCGAGAGAGCCCTCGACAATCGATGTTAATAGAGATCCATCTGCGCTTGCGGTATTGGATACATTCTGGCTAAGGTTCAACTCGAGGATCCAGGTAAGGCGCCGAACTTATCGATAGAGAGTACAAAATAACGTCCGGGTCAGTTTGCCCACAAGTTCCAAATGGTTACCATCTTGTGCAGGTTACGGTGGAAGGGGACGCAATGATCTCGACCGAAAAAGCACGATTTGGAACTTACGCCTATTTGACGGAAGATGTCACCATCTTGCCGAAGGTGTTATGCGTGTTGCTGAGACAGCCGGCTAGCGCAGAGCCCGAGTCGAAATACCCAACGGCACCGTCCCCGGTGATTCAGAGGTTGCGTAGGTCAAAGGAAAGTGCGATGAGGGATCTGAGTCTGGATAGCCAGCCGCTCCAGGAACGTCAAGCGAGACGCAATCTCACAATTCTTTTTTAAATCTTCTTTACTTCTATTGACTTGGGGCACGTCTTTATAAATAGCTTGACCCCTGTTTCTTTTTTTTCTTCTTACTGCATACTAGGTTTTTTATATAGAAGGCCCTTATATAAAGGGGTCCTTTGATTAAAGATAGTTTAGAATATATAACTTTATTCTATGGAAAAAGGACCATAAAAGCCATGATTATAACCAAGTTCTCTATTCATTTATTACTTGATTCATTACTTGGTTTATTACTTGACTTACTACTTGATTTATTCTCTTATTACTTGGTTACCTTATACTTTCCTCTAATCAGAGGTCTGCCTACTCTAACATCTAGAGTATACCTCTGTTTTTCTATTTATTTGCTAGTTTTAGGCCACCTAGGGAGCTACGTAGCAGCCTAGCCAAACTAGTCTGGAGGTTCCTTAACTATAATAACTTATACACTAAACATCCACACCAAGTAATACTTAGTTTATGTCACACCGGTCAGACTCACCTAAGGTCAACAGGGTTATCCACCTCCTTGACCTGGGTCGACCGTGGTCACAGGAATCACACACACCATGGACCCTCATTAGCTGGTCTGTTCCTGACCAGGAGAAGTGGGTCTCCAACCATCATACTATTGGCAATTGTCATCGGGCACAAAGTTTTTGGAAGCCGTGTTCAAGCTAATGTGCCGGCCTTGGTGGGACCGCGCCGGACTCCTCCAGGTCCTCATGCGGGGTCGCGACATCAGGGTCTGGTGTCACGGCCTTTCAGCGACATGACAGAGCGCTGAAGAGGTCGTTGAAGGGGGTGGATCAAGGTTTGGTGACAAAGATTGCCGATTGGACCTTGGCTAAACACCATTCGTTGTTCCGCACGAGCACGGGAAACCTAGGGTTTGCTACGCATGTTACCAAGGTTGGCGATGAGGTGTGGTGAGTAATGTCTTTTTTTGGACAAGGTTTCAACCCCCCCCCCCCCCCCTGGCCTTCTTTCGCTAAGCAATACTTGTGTACGCGCAATATGTGTGCCATAACCTTGTCTCGATCAAGACACAAGAGCTAACAGTACTGTTCTCTAGGATACTCGGGGGAGGGAATGTGCCGTTAGTTCTTCGAAGGGAAGATGAGGGGCAGCATCGCTTCAAGTTAGTCGGCCATGCTTGTGTCCATGGGGTGATGAACGGCGAGGCGGTGCCGGAAGGCAAGGAGAGATGTGAGAATATAGCTATAGTCTAAAACTACTAAAGCTTGGTGGGGTGGGGACGGGGGCGTTACGGTCCAGCAGACCTGCTCCCGTGCCCAGAGGCATCGATCTTCAACCCTGCACCCTCCAACAGCAACAATCACAGAATTGACCCCTCCGAGGAAGGATCGCTAGATTCCGTGACACCACGCCACAAGACCTCCAACACCCCCTGGCCCCACTGTCCCCACGGTGAAGGCATGTCTCGTGTAACTATAAGTTAAAAAAACAAAAGTTTTTTTAACGCCACACTCGCCATTATTGAGTTTCTTGAGAGTTAAATAAGCATGTCTCATATGAACTAATACGAAGCTAAAGTGCCTAGTTCCCAGCTTATGCATGGCACCTAGCAAAATCCAAAAGAACAAGAATCGTGGGTCCACTCATATATAATTCCCATCCAGCCCATTTCGTGCCAACTGTGCACAACTGTGGTCCATGACCTGACCAGCATAAATATGTACATGCGAAGCAAACCCTTCCCAAACTTCTCGTCCGCAGCGAGCGTATGAAGTAATAAAACCAAAAAGTATAAGGTATCATCACGAATCGAAATCCTAGACCAAATCCACCAACGAAGAAACGCCGTGTCATCTAAGCGATTGTATGTGTGGTGTTCCGCCGTATGTGCATCTTCTATCCCAACTCCTTGCTCTTTCCAAAAGGGGGAGCCAAAAACTCTTCCCGTTCCATCTATTCGTCCCAGGGGACTATGTCGCACCGACTGCCTAGTTCTGGTAGACGGCGACATACTCGACCTCCATCATGCTGCCCCAGCTATCGGCAGTCGCGGCGTTGGGTTGCCCAGGCCTGTGCACCACAGCGTTAGATCATGTCGCATTGCCCAAGATATCAGGGGCGGAAGAAAAAAAAAAAAAAAAAAAAAAAAAAAAAGCTTACCAGTTACCGCCAACAGCAACATTGAGGATTAGAAACAGGGGCGAGTGCGCCAGCGTGCCCCAGATGCCCTCCTCGCCGATATCCGCGCCGCTGAGCGTGTAGTAGACGCGGCCATCGAGCAGCCACTGGATCGTCTCGGCGCGCCAGTTGCCCGCGTTGGTGCGGTCGATCTTGATGGTCCAGCGGTGCCAGCCGTTGTTCGACAGGCCGATGGTCGAGGGGCGGCCGACGGGCTCGTTGCACGGGCCGCCGTTGGGGCTGCCGCAGTGCACGGTGCCGTACCCCGTGGGGCCGCCGTTGATCGTCTCCATGATGTCGAGCTCGCCACACTGCGGCCACGGCGTGCCGTGGTGGATGGCGTCGCCCAGCATCCAGAATGCCGGCCAGATCCCCTGCTTGCTGCCCTGCGGGTGGTCGCCGAACCGGATCGTCGCCTCCATCATCGTCACTTTGCCCGCCTGGGGGGTGAAGGTCGCCTTGGACTCGATCCGCCCCGAGGTCCACCTCCCCGACGCCGACTTGCGGGGTACGAACTGGACGGTGCCACCGCCGGATATCTGGAGGTTTTGGTTCGAGTTCGTGTAATCCTGGGCTTCGTTATTGACCTTGAGGCTGGTAATGTTAGGTTAGTCAACATGTTCGCCCAAGGCCCGGCACGGGATGAAGCTCACCCAGTTACGATTTGCCACAAGTTACCATTGGGAAGATCGCCGGCGTTCCCTGCAAAGGTATCCGACCAGAGAGTCTTGAAGTCGGGAGGGCACTGCACCGCACCAGCGGATGCCAAAGAAGAGAAGAGCGAAAAAAGGGCGACGGCGTGGGCGCGCATGGTGTTCGCTCGAGTAGACTGTGGAGACGCTCCTTGAAATGCTTGGGGAGTCTCAAGCTCAAAAGGGCGCAGAAAAAAAGTAGAGAGGCCAAAGAGATACTTGGTATCAGGCCAGCCGAAGTCAAGGCGTAGACTAGCTACGAGAGGTCCGTTCAGACAGGACTGGAGAAAAAAAAACCGAAGGTTTGGTAATGACAAGAAAGGAGTGACCAGCGAATGTCAAAAGCGACGGGGCGTGTAGAGAGGGTGGGCTATAAGGAACGTGGCGCTTGAAAAAAGCAAGACTAGGAAGAGAGTGTGATGCTCAAAGCAAGGCGACGGCGAACGCGAGAAGATATCTGCACTGGCAGAGGCATAAGAACGCGGGAGGTTGTAAACGACCATATATACCAGATAGATTGGGCAGCACACCCAAAAGATTGTGAGAATGTACCCACCTCGGCACAGACGGTGGAGATCGGACCCGGGGTGGGAGAGGGCTACCCCTGGGGGCCGAGCATGGGTCGTCGGAGATGGGCAATGGGCACGCAAGCCAAAGGTACCGAAGGTGAGTGTGGCTGGTCCTGATTGGGAAATTATCCTCGGAGGGCAAGATGAAACGTGGAGGAAGGCGACGCTCTCGTAAGACCAATGGGCAGTGTACCCTGGGCAGTGCTGGCTAGACGGCGGACGTGGCAGCCGAGAGCTCCAGAGCTGTGCTGTGGCCTCGCTCTGGCCTTGCGATTACCTGCTGCCGGGACGTCTAGACTTGGCCCAGCGGGCTCTGTTCCCACTGGACAAGAATATCTTGTTAACAGATCCCCCCCCCTGGCCGATATGTTGAAAGGCCAAGCTCGGCCCTCAGTTGGAAGCGCGGCCTCGCCCCTCCAAGTGTCGCTCCAAGCGCGCAGCTGGCCCGGCCCCTCAGTGTTCAGCGGCAAGAGTCGCGACCGCAACATCGCGCCTTGCGCTATCCGACTGTTGCGGTGTGCTCCCAGCAGTCGCGCAGCGCATTCTTGCCGCTGGGCGACCCGATGGCCACGGCCGTTGCCAGCAAGGGGCTTGCGACAAGAAAGCCAAGCCCGTGGCAGAATCGACGTGCAGCGGGGGGGATATTGAGGGGCAAGTCGTGCAGGGCGCTCCAAAATAATTGATGGCAAAAAAAGGAGAAACAAATGGGCCACCCCACCACACCTCAATGCATGGCATCCCGCCATGGCCCTCATGATCGAGTGCCGTCCAGTGCCTGCGCAAGCGTCGCACCCACTTGGCAAAGGTGAAACACCCAAACTTGACCGCACGGCCCCAATTGGGTTAGCCTGTTGGGCTCGAACAGCCGAGCCTCAAGCCTCCGCGCAGTGCGACTCTGCCATGGCTGGCCATGTCAGCCAATTTGACTGTGTTCAAGCGCATGGAGAGCCAAGTCGATCCGATGACCTGTCCATCGACGGGAAATACAGAACGCCAGCCACAGAAGGAAGGGGGCAGGCACTTGGCCGGCCAGGTCTGAGGTCAGAAAGGCAAGGCAACTTAGGCAAGACAGCTGTTTTTGGCGTCGTAGATATTGAGCATGTCGCTAACTGGCACAGTCGTGATCCCTAGGACTGCGCGACAGTTGAAACCCATTTCCCCAGATCAGTGATCTGATATTTCGGCGGGCGTTGGGCAGGGCACCGACCGTACAACCCGAACCACTGTACAGCAGCTGTAGGTTGAATCCTCCAGACGGTAAAAATGGGACGAATGTGGGCGCAGCGTTCTGCCAACCCGGGAAGCTTTATTTACCCCTGAGACTCGATTGGTCCAAAAGTACTTCTTCCCCTGAGGTTTGCTGGCCCGTGCTGCCGAGATCCAATCGACGTCAAGAAGCGGCATCTGACGTGAAGAGGTGGAGAGTCAACTGCAGGGTCTAGGCATTTAGTCCAGTTCAGAAGTGCAAGTTCGAGGCCCGGATACTCCTTGATCACTTATCGTCTAGACGAGCTGCCGGCTACCCGGCATTTGGCGATGGTGGAGCGTCGGGTTGTCTTCCGATGAGTCCCGGGCTAGGGACGCGTCCCATCGAGCTGGTTGGATAGGACCCGCCATTCATGGCGAGAGGTGCCAAGTTGGTTCCTGCAGAGCCAAGAGAGCGCAAAGATTGCGCCTTGATTGAGGGAGAGGTCTGGACTGGTCGTCGTCGGTTGTCGTCTGCCCGCGCTAATCCTAGCGCAGAGCGATCTTTCTGGGGAGGCGCCGGGGAAGGAGGGAATGCCAAGCACTGCGCTAAAAGAGGACCGCATTTGTCAGTTGGGGCTGGAATTGAAGATGACCGCCCTGATGACTGCATTTTGCGCTTTGCGCTGCTTCCTGCTTCGCCCCTCAGAAGAAGATGTAGGCACGGTCGGCCAAGCACTTGCTCCAAATCTTCTAGATTTGCTGAGCGTGCACTGGCCATTTGGCGCGCAATGCTCCCATTCTCGACTCCCAACCCAGCACCCCAGCTCGAGCCAAGTGGGCGCTTCGAGATTTCCCTAAAATTTCAACGTCGAATCAAGAGCCTCAAACGCCCTGCCTCGGATGCTTCCTTTCTTTTCGCCGTCCGCGGTCCGTCACTGCGATTCGGGAACCGGCCAATCACCCACACAGGTCTCGCCCTCCAGTGCTTGCCCACCAAACATGAAACATTTCGATCCTGTCTCGCTTGCGACAGGGGATGGAACTTATGCTTCCGCGACATTAACGTCGCGACTATTGCTGCTAGTTCTCCCATGTTCAGACGCTCAGCTGTCCTCTCTTCTTTCCTGCTCTATCGTGGTGGAGCGGAAAGGAACACGGTTCGGTTCGGCGGAGAAAAGTCCACCAACAAAATCCCGGATTGGGAAAGTTTCCTGGCGATCTTAAATGACCTTGTAAGCCCTACCACGTGGAGTTCGGCCACGGCCTGGACCTGGACTGGCCCAGGTTTGCCGATCACCACGCGGCATGATCCCGCTAGTCGATTCCTTATGCCTTGCCTTGATATTCCGCGATCTTGCCCTTGAAAGTTCCCAACTGAGTGCCATTTGACATCTCCACCTTCATGCTGTCTCGAGGCTGGCTGACGGCGCGCAACAATGAAGGAGGGCGTGGGGGCGAATGTTGGTCTGCAGGAGAGGATAAGGCGACCAACCCGGTCGGCACCATCACGGCATAGCTCAATAGATTACGCGTCTCGTCTCGTCGACTGGAATCGAACGATATGGCCACGGTTTATCCCCTCCGCGATTCAGAGGCAAACATCTCCAGGCCCATCGGCGCCATCGCCTTCCGCACCGGGGTTTTAACATCCGCTGTCGACGCCGCTCTACCCGGGCTATGGCCCTAAGGCAATCTATCCGCCCCTCAATCGATGGCCGAACCAAACTGAAATCATGACCGCCAAGACCGACCTCCAACTGGCAGCCGCGAGCGGTTTGTGTGCCGTCCCTGATTGATATCACCCGGCCCGCCTGGCTATATTTGACCCGCCACCTTTTGACAACAGGATTCGGCGAAACTCCTTGCCCTGGTTCTCTTTGACTTCCCCCCCACTGCGGTCCCCCACTGCGGTCTAGACAGACAGTATGGCATGCCAGGACCAGGCCAACCCTAATAATACACGATGCCTTGGGCTGCTTGGCTCAGGTTATGAGTGTGCCGCCTCAATTCCGTGTAAATCTTCCGATTAGTCTGGCATCGGTTCCTTACGACCTTCGCCCCTGCCCTGCATATTGCTCGGTCGGGTTGTCGTTCCTTTGCTGCATCTTCTGTTCTTTTGCCTCTGAAACAGCGTTAACATGTGAATGCTGATGGTGCATCAGATCAACCCGAATCGCTCGGCGGTAATAGTGTCTGCCACAGGCATTTGCTGCCATTTTAGGCCCAAAACAGTCATTGCAGAGGCGCGAGAGATCCTTTTCTACGCGCCCCGGGGAGTGCAGAAAGGCGTTGGCACGATTTCAGAAAGCATGTAGGTTCTAGTCATATCGCCACCATCAAACACGGAAACTCCATTCCTGGGTATCTCTGGGTATCTCAAAGACTGCACAATGGCCCGAAGAAAAGAAAGAAAACCCTCGTAAGTGCGCCTAGACAGCGGTGGGGGAGACTCCTTCCGCGCCGTTCCATCGCCCCGTTAACCCCCCCTATTGGATCGCAAAACACAAACAAAGAACCCGCACAAAGACCTAAACCCCCCTCTCAAGCTCCCCCCTCTACCCTACAAAACGCATTGGAGCTGCCCCGGGCAGGGCCCATCGAGATGGGAGCCACACGCCTACTGCGAGCCGAACTCCTCCTCCCACATGTCGCCGACATAGCCCAGGAAGGGGTCCTAGGGCGTCGCCGACGCACCCGACAGGCCTTCTTCCTCTCGCCATCGCCGCTGCTGTTGGTACTGGTGGGCGCGGCGTTGTTCGTCGTACCGGGCGTTTTCCGCCTGGCACCAGAGATCAAACACGGGGTCGACGTCCCCCTTGTTGCGGCTGCGGCTGTGGCTGCCGTCGAGGTAGGCATTGGTGGCCTTGCTGGCCGCGTTGACGTTGGCCAGGCTGTCGTTCAGCCGGCGGACGGTCGCCGTGAAGAGGGTGCCCGCCCGCGCCTGGCTCGCCATGTGCTCGCGCACCGTCGCCGCGAGGCCCGGGTCGCCGACCCGCGAGGCCCAGATGTAGTCCTCCTGGGCGATGGGACCGCTGCCGGGGGTGTACTGTGTGCAGTGCGGCTGGTTAGCGAGGCTGGGACGTTTATGCTGAGTTCCAGGACGAAAGAGGGGAATCTGGACGAATTGCTTTGGGAAGGAGCAAGCGAGTGGGGTTTATTTACTTACAGGCTGACCCCAGAAGGGGTAGCTGCGCCAGTTGCCCGGCGTGTACTCGCCCGAGACTGGGTCGAACAGGTGGGTGGCGCGCACCTGTCCACCCTCGGACAACTCGAGGGTGTCAAGGAAGTGGCGGTCGCGCCCCAAGAGGTAGGCGCTCCGGCGCTCGCCAAGCGCGGCGACGGTCGCGTCGAGGGTGGACGGGGCGGGGAACGGCGGCCCAAACACGTCCATGCCCAGATCGGGCGACGGCGACGGCGAGGGCAGGCGCGGAGAGGCCGACGAGCTGCTGCTGATCGTGGCGGGCAGGGTTGTCGCGAACGACAAGGCGGGTGCAGAGGAGGCAGGCGCGGGCGAGGTGCGGGTGGTTCCCGAGCCAGAGGCTGCGGGGGGTTGCTGGGGGGTGGGGGCGGCGGACGGGGGCGGCACGCGCAGGACGATGGGGGCCCGGCCAGAGGCGCGGGCGGCAGCGGGCGAGGTCTCTGCCATCGCGGTGGCGGGGCCGGGGTTGTTGGCCTCGTGCCCAAAGATGTCGCTGCTGCCGCTGGTGGTGGTGCTGGTGCTGCTTTCAGCAGCGGGGGGGTTGGTGAATCCGGCGCGCTACATAAAGGTGAAGAGAAAGGTCTGGTTAGCATTTGAAATGGGAAAGAAAGAATCCTCTTGGTCTCGCAGGGTGCGTGTGATAAAAGCGGGTAGGGCTAGAGGCGTAGGGATTTCTTTTGATTTTTTTTTTTGGCTACGGCGCTAAGACTCTACTTACCTTCACCAACACGATCTTTATTTTTTTGGCCGGTCCGGCCTTGCTGGCGGAGGAAGGGTTGGCCATGGTGGCGGAGGTGGTGGTGATGGTCCGGACTGGTGATGGTTCCGGGAGAAAACCCCAGATGGTAGTGGGGGGGTAGTAGGCGGAGGATTTGGGATGAAATCCGGCAAGAGCCAGGGCAGAAATCCTTGGTCGGCGTGAATTCCGAGAAAACAATAGACCCACTCACGCGAGACCCAGTAGTCGGACCGTCAATGCTTAGGCTTCCAGTTGTTTTTGGCACGCACGGTTTTCGCTCGTGAAGGATATACTAGGAAGGCACGGCTATCAACGTGTGAGTGCCTTGATGAGCACACTTCACGAAACTCTCATTACCACCGTCTTGCCAGGCACGAGTTGAAGACCCCGGGTTTCGGGCTCCATATGTGCTTATCATCCCCTGCGGCAGAAACGAGCCGGAAACCACAATTACCATTTTCCACAATGATCACACGACCACTAGCAAGACTTTTCCCAAAAACATTTCCTTCGGCTACAAGGATACACGCCAGATGATACCGGCCTCGGGTTCCATGCATACGGCACTTAATGCCCTAGTAGGCCTGCCGAATAACTAGGCCAGGGAATGGGCTGCCTGGAGAGGGGGTATCTTCCCAAGGCGACGTGGGCCAGGTTCAAATGCGGTACGACTTGGTGAGTTGGATGAGAAGTCCAGGCGCTGATTCAGGCTATCTGGTTGATGTACAATAATGGGAGAGATTCAACATAAAGATCGTGGATTTGGAGACCCGGCTGATCCTTGTACATGTAATCACTTGGACCGCGTGCATGATTAGCAGGTCTAGCAGGACCCTCCTCAATCTTGGAATGGAGATAGTTTCAATCCATCTGAAGGAGAGCCGAGACCTCGAAGTCATTGAATGCTCGGTGCTAGTTCTGGGGTTGGTGGGTTAGGTAGGACCGCTGGCGCCAGTAGTCCTCCAACTCCCGGATATGTTGGAGCTGAAGCTCCATCTCGTCGATTGGCAGGAGATGTACCAGGCTTTTGCTGTTTGGGCAGCTTGTCCTAGCTGCTTAGGAGGCGTCGCAATTCGCGCTGTGCTCTCCCGTTGCCCGTGGTGGTCATGAAGCTCTGGTAGAGCTTTTCCGTCGTTGACGCCATGGTGATGTGTTGGATCGTCCAAGGATGGTAACAGCGATTTGTTGCTGGTGTGAGAAGAATTTTTGCAAAAGGTACTGGATGTCTTTGACAAAGTTTTGGCCTAGCAGTAAGAAAGGCAAGGTTCGAGCGGATGCGAGAGGTCGACGGCATCTCTTTCAGACATATGCCGCAGCTTTAATAGTAGGCTTGTTAGGTATAGAAACCCTTCAAGGCCCACAAAGCCTAACCTTCAATGTTTACCAGGTTCTCTTTAGCTCGAACTAGCTACATGGACTTGCACTAAGGCTTCCGACGTCAGGGGATAATATGAAAAAGCCCTGAAAAAAGTCCTCCTTTATAGACAGTAAAAGCTCTTGATATTCTTTTATATCTTCTTTTTTAAATATAAAAAGGGCCTTATGAAACCCTCAAGCGAGGCCTTTTGGTTTTTGAAAATGATATATTAGCATTTAGAAAACGGGCGAATGGATTTGGGTATGAATATTATACTGCGATTAGGCGTTTATCAAAGCGTTTTTAAGCGTAGACCGGGCTTAGAAGTCGCGTACCAACAGACAAAAAAGGCTGGATTGTAATCATGTTTCGACTTGTGTCGTGTTATCGGCGGTTGTCGGTGGTCGTCATACGGCGCCCCACTTTGTGACAAAACAGGCCCGGCTCCGAGACCCACATCTTGGATTTCCCCGGATGTCTGCCCGGAGCTGCCCATTGTCGACCAAATTGCAATGAATTCCACCACCCCTCCCATCCCCAAATTCCTGGGCCAACCCTGCGCTGCCTGCCACTGCTTATCATTAAATGTCCGATAATTTGTCCATATGTACACACCCTTCGCCAACTTTGAAGCGGCCCGGGCCTCGCTGCAACGGCCGCAACTACATCGATACAGTAGCGATTTGGATACATTTAACACTTCTCAGTATGCAAAAAGGTGTGGATTGACTGCCAAGGTGATCAAGGCAAGGTATGCCGACTTGCTCTAATTTTGCGGGAAATATTTTCAGGCCACTACTCTGTGTTGCCTTTGTTGGGTTGTACGGATTTTCTCAGCAGGGCAGTTATTTTCATTGGCCCTAAAGGTTGAGTCGTACCTCGCGTTTCTGGTCGCGTTCTCGAATCATCCCACTAGCCACGTCCGTAGCAATGTGCACAAACTCGCGAGTCACTCCTTACTAGTAGGGGTGGTACAGGAAGAGCAGGGATAGAATCGAAGATCCCGATCATGACGATCGATCCTCGTAAAAATCATTGGCGGATGTTGAGCATGGCCCGAGATGCATTAGCATCTTGCATGTCGGTCAAGAATCTACATCCGCGCTAGAGGATATCGCCTGTAGCAGTCGCATTGGAGCTTGAAAAGTCATGGCCCGACTGGGAGACTTTGAGGATTACCGGCAGTGTATTACGCTAATACGTTCAATCCTTTCGAGACTTTATTACGTTTTGGAGATAAGTACAGGTTGTTGGGATTATTACGTTGATGCGTTCAACCGTGTCTACAAAAGTCTGCAATTGCACTTGAGGAGATTCGGGTGAGTAGCTACTAGTAGTAAAGATTGCGGGGTCCGGGGAAGCATGGCCCTTGTTTATCACTGTTGTGGAACTCGGGATGGTGGGTTTGGGCCGGAGCTAGGGAAAGTTGATACTCGAAACAAGGCTGGGCGAAAAACGAAGACATTGGGGATCCCTAGGATCGGAACACGGATGGTCTATAAAGAGTGGAGGCAGAGGACCGACTAGATGCAATGGAAGCTCATCTCATCATCGAACAGCTGTGCAGGCTTGTTGCCTGTCAAAATCCCCATCTTTGCTCTCTCCAACCATCACCATGGCTTCAGGCGAAGACATCAGTCACCAAGCCATCAGCTCGTGGTTCATCGGGCCTCGCGCCGAGAACCTGCCCGAGTTCCGCAGCAACATTACGGCCCTCCTCGACGAGCTCCAGCTCGCAAGAGAGGACTACTTCAAAGAGGACGTGGTAAGCCCCCCTCCCCCCCAAGAAACAATCCCCCCCAGCCTTGCTCATAGACCAGGAAAATGGCTACGAGTTTATCAGCGAGGGGGTCCGCGACTCGGCCGAGTTCAAGCGTGTCACGGCCAAAGTGGCCAAGGCAGTGCGGCAGACGGCCAAGATGCTCGGAAAACACTCGGTGCCCTTCTACCACCCTCGCTACCAAGCCCACATGTGTACCGATCTCTCCATGCCGGCCATGCTGGGCTATTTCATGACCATGATCTACAATCCCAACAACGTGGCGATCGAGGCGAGCCCGATCAGCACCGTGGCCGAAATCGAGGTGGGCGAGCAGCTCTGTGATTTGTTTGGGTTCAATGGCCCCGACGACCCTGGGAGTGGGCCGGCGGGCTGGGGCCACATTACCTGTGATGGGACTGTTGCGAATCTCGAGTCCATCTGGGTCGGTGAGTTGACCCCTCCTCTATCCAGCGGAGAGAGGTGCTAACTAACACAAACATACACACCAAGCTCGAAACCTCAAGTTCTACCCCCTCGCCGTCCGAAAGGCCATGGACGACGACGACGGCCCACTGCGCTTCGTCCCCGAGACATTCAACGTCCGGACATGCCAGGGCAAGTTGAAGCCCTTCAGAGACCTCTCGACCTGGGAGCTCCTCAACCTCAAGCCCAAAACCATTCTCGACATCCCAGAGCAGCTGCACACCCAGTTCGGCATCACCCCGACCTTCCTACAGAGCGCCCTCGACAGCTACAACGTCCAAACCACGGGCAAAGACGTGCTCGAGCGGCACTTCAACCTGGCCACGTCCCCCTCCTACCTCATCCCCAGCACCAAGCACTACTCGTGGCCCAAGGGCGCCGCCATCACGGGAATCGGCTCCGCCCACGCCGTCAGCATCCCCGTCGACGACGCCGCACGCCTCGACCTGGCCGCGCTCGAGGCCCGCCTGGCGCAGTCCCTCGCGTCGCAGACGCCCGTCTACGCCGTCGTCGCCGTCATCGGCTCGACCGAGGAGGGCGCCGTCGACCCGCTGCGGGGCGTGCTCGCGCTGCGCCAGCGCTTCCAGGCGCAGGGCCTGTCGTTCGCGGTGCACGCCGACGCGGCGTGGGGCGGCTACTTTGCGACCATGCTGCCGCGGGGGGCCGGGCTGGGAAGGGATGGCGGGGTGGACGGGCTGGTGCCGGATCTGAGTCTGCGGGTCGAGACGCAGGAGGATCTGTTTGCCATGCGGTACTGCGACTCGGTTACCGTCGATCCGCACAAGGCCGGGTATATCCCCTACCCGGCGGGCGCCTTGGTCTACCGCGATGGGAGGTTGAAGAATCTCGTGACGTGGACGAGTCCGTATCTGTCACGCGGTTCGGAGACGAGCATTGGCATTTACGGCGTCGAGGGGAGGTGAGTTGTCTGATGTTATGAGGGTTGTCTGGATTCTTCGAGGGGTTGTCTGAATTCCTCGAGGGGATCGAGCTAACGTGGGCAGCAAACCGGGCGCGGCGGCCGTGTCGACTTGGCTGTCGAACCAGTGCCTTGGTCTCAACCAGCAGGGCTATGGCGCGTTGTTGAGCGAGGCCTGCTTTACCTCGTCCCGGGTGCGTTTCTCAAAGGCAGTGGCGTCCGAAGAAGGTGCTGACAGGTTGTTTGTATTAGTTCTCTGCTCTCTGGGCGGCCTTGGCAACCCCTGAAGACTCCTTCACCTGCGTCCCGTTCAATATGCTGCCCTCAGAAGCGACAGGAGATCCCAAGTTGATCGAGGAGGAAAAGCAGAGGATCCGACACGAGGTCCTCGCGAAAACAAATGCAGAGATCGTCGCAAACGACGCCGAAAAGCCGCTCGCCGAAAAGACAATAACTCTGCTCCGAGCTCTCGGCTCCGACCTCAACATCAACGCCTTTGCCCTCAACTGGCGCTACCCAGACGGAACCCTCAACAGGGGCGTCGAAGAGGCCAACTATCTGATGACCCGCGTTGTCAAAAGGCTGTCCGTAGAGTCTCCAGATGACAAACCGACAAAGATTCCTCTGTACTTGACGTCGACAGAGTTCGAGCCTGACCTGTATGGCGAGTGTGCTGCAACCTTCAAGAAGCGGCTTGGGCTAGACGACTATGGGGAGAGCTTGATGGTTCTGAGAAACGTCGTCATGAGCCCATTTGCGAGTCTGTCAGCCAAGGGCGACTTTATCAACATGCTCGGTGACACGTTCAAGCAGGTCATTGAGGAGGAGGTGAAGGTCTGCCAAGTGCGCAACGAAGCCACGCCCGACTACCACAGCTTCTTGATCCACGGAACCGACAAGATCTTTTTGTCGTATCGATCCATGTTCCATGTTGCCAAGCACCGGCGGCAAATCATTCTCGCCGTCGAGTTTGACGAAGCGGGCGCCAAAGCCTACCGCGAGCTGAAGGGCAACACTGAAGAGGAGATCGTGCTCAAGACCTCGGAAAAGATCAACCTCGCCGGTCTCCTCGAGCGCGTCGCCCTCGAAGAACCATCCCCGGCCCTCCTCAAAAATTCCACCAAAGACCTCCCCAGAGACATTTCCAAACTCAGCTCCCTCGAACCCCCGCGACCCAACCCGACAACGTCCAAAACCTCCACAACCTTCCTCGGCAACCTAACCACCAAATCCAAGTACGTCCCCCCCCCTCCCTTATCATTTCCAACCTGACACTAACCCCCCCCTTCCCTCCCAGCGGCGTAATCCACCCCCGTCTGCGCACCACCATCCACACCATCCTCAAAAACCGCCCCCTGACCTCCGCCGCCGCCGACCCGTCCTACCCCTCAGCCCTAACCCCCTTCTACCTCTACGGCACGCCCCGCGAGCCGCACCTCGACCACATCCTGACGCGCGCCCCCAACATCGCCCTCTCCGCTGGCGCCGTCGCCCTCGCCCTGCACGACAGCCCCGCCCTCGACCTCGACGGCCTGCTCGCGCGCGGCGCCATCCTCGTGCTCGACGGGGTCCACGAGGCCGCCATGCAGCCCGTTGGGGAGGACCGCCTGGGGGAGGGTTTCTTTTTCCGGGGCGGGAGGAAGTTTGGGGTCAGGGTGTGGGAGGATCCGTTGGGCCCTGCCGAGAGCGGGAGGGGGTTGGTTGGCAGGGTGGTCGGGCTGCCGCCTGTTGCGACCGGGTCGGTGACGCTAGGCGAGGAGGTCGTGGTGGATGTGGAAAAGGTGAATCGGGATCCGTGGGGGGAGAAGGAGGGGGAGAAATTGGGGCGGTGGAGGGAGAGGTTTGCGAGGATTGGGCGGGAGATGGAGGGTTAGGTCCTGGGTCTTGATATATTCCTCAACATCTCTTCTTTATCTCTCGATTGATGCGCTGCTGCCCTTCACCGTCGTAATGGGTACCCACTTAAAATGTTTCCACTTGGCCGTGGGGATGGCAAAAACAGCAACTAATTAATGCCGAGTCAGACAAAAATATTGGATCCCCCTGAGCTAGGAGGGTACTGTACGCTGTTGACAACTGTGAGATTCGAACTCAATCCCTTTCGGGCCATGGAATCCTGGGATTATATTAAGGGTACTCCCTAACGTGGCGCCTTGGACCGCTCGGCCAGGTTGCCTGGCATATTTGATGTTATGTGAGACGAATCTGGGCTCACCAAATTTCCTTTTTCGTACTTCACACATGCGACTTTACTTGCCTTGGCTCAGGCTCGGCTCAGTCCCTGCTCAGGATTTACTCAGGTTGGCTCACCTTTGCTCAGCCTAACCACCATTTTTGGCATGCTACGCCGCAGCATGCTGAATTGCTTCAACTCTGGCCGGGTGAGCCCAGAATTGGTCTCATACAAAAATGGCCAAATGAATCCCATTTTCGAAAATAAGCAGTCTTGATTTACCTCTTGCATTTTCGTATTATTTACCTGACTGCTGGAGACTTAAGTCAGCCTCTGCCCTCCAAGCCTTGCGCTTACACCTCCTACAGACACTCCTACTGTTGTCCAATCCTAAATTCATCATGTTGCTTGGTAGCCGTGACGACCTGCAGGCCGTCACATGGGCGGGAGCGGCCCGACTACTCTCCGCAGGGAGTTCCGTGTGACGACAGTGTGAACGCGGAGAAGACCAACCAGTAGTTGCTCCGTGGAAAGAATGAACAGAGCAACGGAGCAGATACAAGTTACCTCCGGAATTGAGTAGTATAGATACTATCATCGTGTCCACGATGGAGTGAGGAATCTTGGTTTCTCATGCTAGCAATACACTGATCCTTTTTGCTCTACTGTTCGGTTTAACTATGTATTATAGAGCAGCGGCCTACTTGACAGTGTACTTGCCCTGAGAGTTGTGCTGGTCTCCATTCAGGTTTCCTACCAACATCAGCTTTAGAGTGTCCTACCTTTACGATCTGTCTCAACCAGGCCCACCCTGCGGTCCTGGAGCACGCCGTAACAGTAGGTTATCACAGGCCTGTACTACAGGCCTGTGGTTTCTGGGGGGAAATTGTCCGAAAGGAAAGGGTTCCTGGCATCGTTCAGCGAAGTTGACTGGATGCCTAGCACTTTATCTGGACCACGTCGCTTCCGATGCGTTTCTTCCTTCTTTTCTCCTTAGATTCGGTGTACTCGTAAAATGGCCTGGACAGTTGTATCAAACTATTTCTGGGATCTAATTACAGATTTAGCTCCACTGTTCGGAATAGCAAAATCTGTCCTGACCTCGAAGATAATGTAGAACCTAATAAGGGAGTGGATTCAGTTCGAAATAACGCCAAGGAAATTCAACGTCGATATTCTTAACCTCGCGGCCTTTAATATTAGCTTTCAGGTAATATTCCTGCAGTTGGCGCGTTAAGGTAGCCTTGCGCTCTACATGGTACTTCGATCGTTGCGAAACCTACTATGCGCAGGACAGAACCGGCTCCGCATGCTGCCTCGGCGGTGCTCTGTAGTGGCGATAGTGAACGCTGTTTCGGTTTCAGACCAGCTAAAACAGTGGATGGGAGCAGTGCGAAGGCGCCTAGGTGTTCTTGGGAGCCAGCCAATAGGGTGGGCGCCCTGTGGGCGCTACTCAGAGGCTCTGATATGTGACAAATGCCTTTTTTGCAATGTTGGCCGAAGTCCTCCAAAATCACCATATGGTCTCGGCAAAGAAAAAAACAGAAGGACCCACTCTGTACAAACGCACAGGCTACACCTGTGGGTGTGGGGCGCTACGCGCCCCCGCTTTGGAGAAGAGTCTGAGTTTACTGAGATAAACAAGGCGTTCATGGCGCAATGTAGGATCACAAGCAAGGGTGGGCGCAAGCCACAGCCATTACCACTGCAGACACAAGCGTCACCGCTGCAGAGGCAAGCATCACCGCTGCAGATCCACGACGGTCCTGTCGGTAATAGCATGGCAGGAAGGCGGAGGGAGAGAGGACAGGCTTCAATACATTGGTGCACTAGCACCTAACTCCACGTAGCATCTTGTTCATCAGTGACCCTTGCTAACTGCAGCGCACCCAAATAGCCCTGGCTCGCTGTGGTATAAAGTTTCCGAGGCTCACACCTGTAGAGGTACGGCCGTGACAGACACTAACCCACCGTTGAACTAACAAGTAGGTGGCTCCTGGGCGTGACCTAAACTTTCGCGGCTTTTTCGCGGTGATAATGAACCTTACTTGCATGCGTTTCGCCTGTCCATTAATAAAATCACTCCCGCCCCTCTGTACCGCTTTCCCTCACATTTATATTCGAAATTCTCCACCCTTCTTTATACCAAAGCCCAAACACCTTCAGCTCAAGTAGAAAGATGGCACTTACACTGTTCAATCGGCTTGTGTGTAAACTACGACAGAGTAGGCCTACAATACCCCAAGACGCCGCAAAGAGCACAACAGAGAGCCCGCTTCCATATACTATAACCATAGTCCCCTCATCTCACCATGTATACACTCAACTCGGACGAGCTCAAGAGACGCTAGAGGCAGTTGCTTTTAACGCCGCCTTCGCCTCCGCCATTACTACCACCCACGCCGTTCTTTACGGCCGTTTAAACAGCCACCGAGATATTATATCGATCGTCGACGGTATTGAGGCTGGTACAAAGGCTGGAATCGCTGCGGTTAGGGGGCGTCGGGGAAAATTCCTGCGGTGGTGGCCACAAGGACACCATCGATCCAATACCAAGGGTACCGCGCAAGAAGAGCTGGTAGCCTATTACGCTTCCTCCGCCGCCGCCATTTCCTCTGCCCGCGGCGCCCTCCAGGAACAAAAAGACCCTGCCTTCATCGTCGACGCCATTGAGAAAAGTGTTGCCGTAGGCGTCGCAGCTGGTATTGCCGCGGCGACGGCTCAGCGGGAAAAGAATCGTGGGGGTGGTAACCCGGTACCGATAGAGGTAGAGCCATAGAGCCGAGAGACTCTAGCGATTTGAGTGGGAGGCGATAGCTGGGCTGGTGGGCGTTGCGAGGGTGCGTGATAGAGATGGGAGAGCGCCCGAGAGTGGTGTTTTGGCGACTAGCTCATTAAAGAGGTCGCCAATAGATTGACGACTTGACTCGAAAGGAAGACAGTAGTGGATGTCATCGCTTGGTTGTAACTGCAGTTGTGAAGCCATTACTAACACCGTGAAGCGCTTTAGCGGCTGGCCGCCCGCTTAGTGAAGAGTTGAAGGTTGTGCCGCTTAGGGATCCTTGGATGGCCGTTCTAGCTGAAGCTAAAACGACGATCCGGCCATGCATGTCAGAAAGAAAGGGATTCAGGGACTCCGGGCATCTAGTCAGCGGAGCTGATTAGATGCCTGGCACTGTAAGGACGTAATCTGAATCCTGCAGAAAGGTCTATAAAGAAGGAGGTTCTAGCTTGCAGCCAGAACCTCAACATCAGCTAAGTAATGGAATCACGTAGTTGCAACCCCAATAATTGACTAAGCTAAGGATATTTGCTCTGTAAGCAGGCCCATAGCCGTGGCCCCAACAACGATGCCCTAGACACCAACCCCCCCGGAGATATACCAACTCTACCAGCGTCTACTACTGCCCACCGGGCCCCGCCACATGCTCCCCCGACGGCACGCGCTCTCGCAAATCCACCTCCCCAAACCTCCCCGGTCGACCTGTTGCGACGGCGACGCCCGCCGCTACGCCGTTGTGCATGCCATTTACGACGGCGACGATGTCCTGCTGCCCCGGGAAGGCGGCGATGATGGTGGCGCGGGCCGCGGTTTCAGCGGCACGGTGGGCAGCCAGTTCGACATGGAGAGGGTTGCGACGGCAGCAGTATCGTTTAACAACAGAGATCAAGATTCCACTATGAGCGTCGTGTCCATCTATACTTGTCGCTGATGAAGTACCCCTTCTGACCAAGACACACAATGGCCAACCAAATTGATGATGATGTGTGATAAGACCTCTAAAATGTGTGATAAGACCTCTAAAATGTGTGAAAGACCTCTAATGAAGTGGGCGGTATATGACGGTTGACACCGAGGGAATGTACCGGTAAAATTCCGAGTCCCGTTTTTGGCACCGCTCGATCTCCTTCAACATGCGATCCTACATCCCATCTAGGCCGGGTGGCACTTCCTTGAAAATCTGCAAAACATGCCAGCTCTCAACCTCATCCTTGCTGAGTGTCACACTGTTAACCACACCTGAGGTCAGACAACCCTCACACCTAATTTCAGTCACCTAAGGGCCCTCTAGGCCTTCTAGGCTTTCCATACCCTCTAGAACTGAAGTAGCATAACATACCGTTGCTGAGTGTGACCTACAAGCTTGTATTACAGCACTTGGTGTGTTGTAGTGGCTCCGCCACTACAATGGCGCTGCGGAAGTGGTGTGGTGTGGTGGAGGTAGCTGCTGTAGCTTGCTATAACAGCAGAGCGTGATAAGGTACTGAGAGCAGAACAAGGCACTGTAGTGGCCTATGGCCACTATAGAACAGAGGATTCTAGTGGAATCTGTACTGGAGAAGAGAACGCTTAATTGACTTGCTTGAACAAAGGAGCTAATTACAAGAGATGGGCAGGCCTATATATAGGTCTTCACAGGCTTCTAGTGTCTTCTAGAGATTAGGAGAAGTTGATTCTGTGGATCCAACCTCCTATGCTGCACTAGCCCACAGGGCCAGTGCTCTGTATCTGGCTTGCAAGACAGCACGCCTAACGATTAACAGTATAGGGCAGAGGTTAACACAAGTGGTGGTGTAAGATGCGCTCTGGGGGTAGCGAGGATAGGGGGTTGCACTGCAAGATGGAAGATACAAGGTTAGGGTGTGTGTGTGTGTGTGTGATTAATTGAAGCCTGTCTCTCGCTGTCTGGATTCGCCAGAGAGCTCCCCCTATACAACTATCGTAGGATCCTTCTTACTTCCTCATGGTGGTTTAGTCTGACTGGCGTCCTGGCAGTACCAGGCTTCTAGTCAGCAAAGCTGACTAGAAGTCAGGGGTCGGTTCCTGCAACCTGGGCTCTTGGTTGTTATAGTTTCTACCAGCTCACACCTCCCATAAAAGCCAACCACTTAATCGAAGCATTTTCGGGCCATTAAAGGAGTATTTGTGGCAAGAGGAGCTTATCGCGTACTGCCAAGCTTCCACGCCAGCCAACAAACAACGCTTCCTTCTTTGCTATAGAGAAACCTCTAGGAAGGGGGTAACAGCTCACAATATACTCAGCAGCTTCAGGAAGACTGGTATCAGGCCAAATCTAGCTAAGATACTGGATACCCCTAAAGCAATCGTCGGAGACTCCCGCCCTCCCCAGAGCAGAGCCCCACCCCTGACAGGGTTCCTATTACGGGCCCTAACCTTCTGGCAACACCAAAAAGATGTCAAGGTATACGCTGCTGGAGAGCACCAGAGGGTATATAAGTCCTAGTAGTCGCTCTGTGGGGGCGTTCCTTCATAAGGTGTAGAAGGCCCTGGATCAAAGCAACATAGAGAGGGCAAAGTTAAAGGCCGAAATATAACGATCCACACGTTCCACAAGGTGTTGAGGTTCTGTAGAGGTGCGACTGTGCGGGGGTGACCACAAGGACACCTGGAAGTTACTCTCATACGTTTGTCTGGGGAATGCCGCCAAGATTCAACAAGTGCTGGCACAGGGATCGCGGCGTTTCATAGATGCAAGGTATCAAGCCTCAATACTTCAATTGCTCACTGGCGTTCTCAATCTATGGAGCACGGGCGGCACTGCCGCCCGTATATATCTTAGTGGACCCGTGGACCCGTGCTCCCTGCCCCGGGTCCCCGGGTCCCTCTTGGTTGGTCGTGTTGCTGGACCCGCGCCACCCGGCCCCGGGCCCCTGAAACCCCGGGTCTTCCCTGATTGGCCGGCTAGCGATTGGCCCGATGGCCTTCCGCTGCCCCCCGCCCTCGTGGCGGCCCATGTCACCCAAATCGTGACAGTACTGCCTGTTTCTACTGGTGGTCCTAGAACAAGTGGTCTTGAGAGGCCTTGCAATCTTAGAGCCACTTAAGTTCCCCAGCTTCGCGACATGCGTTGCTTCTACTGCCCTGAAATTCACTAGGGAATTATTAGCATGAAAGTATTGTTTGTTAATTATTTCTCTCAAACTGTTATACGACTCATTAGATCCTTCAAAGACGGATCAGTAAGCAAAGCCTACCTGCTGATACTTACTGTATCTTGGTGTTAGTGAGTGCAAGTAGGCATTTGACATAGTGCACGGAGACGTTCTCTTTACTTAATACCCTCCCAGAAAAGAGCTGTCAGGGAACAAGACAAAAAACGTATTCCTCTGTGAGGCCTACTACTCAAGATATACTTTGACTGCTGTTAATGTTATTAAAGGGTATTGCATGCCGTTTCAGAGGACGGACATAAGCAACTTAATTTCTCGGTTTCAGTCATAGCCATAGCAAATGCAAGTTGTTGCCGCAGCAGATGAAGCAGACAGAGTCCCATATTCCCAAGACACTTAAGGCTACACCAAATCGCATCAAGCCCCGCCAAGCCCCTCTAGTAGCCGAATGCGAGGATGCCAGCAGCGGACGAACCAGGGATCCGAAAACAGCTGTCTTGTCTGGTTCTCAAGCCAGATTGTCTGGTCTATCATGGTGTGCTAGTATAACTGGCCTAGTCTTCTGCGGGACGTAGTCAGCGACGAAAGCCTCACAAAGGGTCCGGTTCTGGGATTGCCAGGACTGGTCCGTGCATGTTCCCAAGAATAGGTGCTCACACTCAACATGGTCATTGCAAGACAAAAAAATAAAATAGAATTGCCACAATTACTGTATTTCCTAGCCAAGATCACTTCGTACTGCCGCTACCCAGCCTTCTTTAAGATCTAAAGACAACATTACAGCGTTTAGAGAAGCCTTACATTGCAAGTAGCTATTCTTATATAGAATCAGCACTTTCTGAGCTAGTTCATGATGCACTGGTATATTATATACTAGTGAAGTGATTCTAGGTGCTAATATATTATATATTATGGCTATATAATATCCCGGTAACGTGACTGCATAGCGAGCGACACAGCATAGCGAGTGACACACTCCACCACCTCAATTGAACTATTGTAGGAGATATCAACACCACAAAAAAAATAACCAATTGAAACTACTCAGAATCCACTTCTCCATCCATTTCTGCACCCTCCTGGCACGTTCGAGAATTATGTCCGGTTTTGCCGCAGTTGCCACAGTGTCGCAAACCCCCCGCCCGCCTCTTCGCACAACCACCCTCCAACTGCATTTCCTTCTTTTGCTGAGCCTGTACATCCCTTTCGGCCAAAATATCGCTTGCATCCTGCATTGCCAGTAGTTCTCCTTCCCTGATATAGCTTCTTTTGACCCTTCAATGTTTGCTTAGTACCGAATTTGCCTCCTCAAGCTCTTGCACGCGAGCCTTTACCAACACAACCTCATGCATAACCTTTATCATACCTTTCACAATTTGGCCAAGAGCCTCAAGAATTGGGGTTGGTGAGCTACCTTAATGGCAAGTAATGCGATTCTTGATATCTGTTGACTTCAGGGAGGCCTCGGTGGCATTTTGTGGCATTTTGGAGACCCAGTTGTCATCTTGACTGTTGGGGGCCAAAGGGGGTGTTGGTGTATGAAGCTTGATATCCAGCTGGGAAATAATCCTTTCCAGGTCCAATGGAACAAGGCCTGCCTCTCGGAAGCCTCCTTATATGTTTTCAAGGTGAAATGTCATCTGAAATGTGTTATAGAAGGCAAGAAAGGAGTCAGGCTTCACAATATGGTAAATATGATTGCATATCATCCCTGTGATTTCCTTGCCATAGGACCACTTCAAAACACTAAACCACCTAACATCAAGTGGCTGGAGTAGGTGAGATAAGTGTAGAGGCATGTAAAGGGTGATGATGTTGTTAAATCTGCAGTAATCTTTGAATTCAAGGGAGTGGTGGCTCTCATGCCCATCCAGGACCAGAAGATGTTTTCCACCTATTGTATAAGGGCAGGAATGTGTATCAAAGTGCTTGATCCAATCAACATCAATGTGGTTGTTTGTCCAGCCAGTTTCTGAGAGATCAATCATCTAATCAGGCAGGAAAGGGCTGTTATGATACCAGCTTTCAAGGTGCATTTTCCCAGCAACAACTATATATGGAGCAATGGCATGACCTCCTGACTACATGGCCTGGATCATTGTAATCCATTCCCAATTGCCTGGCTGGATCTTCTTAACTCTTCCACGGCCTTCAGAAGAGATGATAACAAAGGTGGATAAGATTTGGCCCATTAAAAACCCAGTCTCATCAAAGTTCCAGATATCTAATTTAAGGATCCCATGTTTCATGATTATGTTACAAACAAGTCAAACCACACACCAATTATCTTGGAATCTTTGCACTTAGCTCTCTGGTAGTCATAGGGATGTGACCAACATGTCCAGAGCTCTGGTTGTCGTTGTATGAAGTTGGAAGCCCAGCGTGGTCTGACGGGTGACGCGTCGCGTGCCACGCACAGCAAATCGGCCATATCTTTGACAATGTCATATCCTAGTGAAAATCCTTGCTCATAGAGGTCAAGAACCCTTTGAACAATGACTTGCTATTCGAGGGAATCTAAATTCTGTGTTTTGGGTATGGTCTCTGCTTGAGGGAGGATTCCCTTTCTTCGCTGGTCAAGAGTCTTGAAGGGTATATTGAAGCACTTTGCAGCACTCTCAAGGCTGAGTGTCTTGTCGCGTTGTATGTCCTGGAGGGCAAGTTGCAATTGTGCTTCATTCTGTGCAGCTGACACGTTTTGTGGTGGAGAGTTTTGCGATGTTGTGCGAGAGTTCAATTGAGGTGGTGGAGTGTGTCACTCGCTATGCTGTGTCGCTCGCTATGCAGTCACGTTATACTAAATACCATCCCAGTTTTGTTACTAGGATACTACGTAATATACCATAACATGTACTAGTATATGCTAGAAGCGTGGATACTGCAGGAGACATCGAAAGGAAACTTTAGCCGGCTGAAAACGGGCCTCTGAGGCTGTGTAGCGGTGGCGTATGGGATTACTCTAGCTCAGGGAAGAATCAGGGAAAGCTCAGGACAAATCCGCCATAGCTCACCCCAGCTCACCTAGCTCAGGATTATAAATGAAAGAGGAAATTTTGCGAACCTACATTCGTCTCAGATTACCAGGCTGTACTGCATGCTTCAAAACACCACCTATCAGGGTGTTGCGAATTTTGGGTCCTTGACAAAGCAGGCAAACAGTATGATTACCCTGCTCAGTCCAACAACCACCTCGTTTGTGCCCGGAGTCGTGCCGCCGATGTGTCGCGGTGGCGGTCGGACCCACCAAGCGAGCTGATGTGCTGGGTTGGCTTTTTGCTAGACGGCATCAAAAACGACTTGGGGCCTGCAGTAGCATTCCAAGTCCTTTCATTAGCTGGTTTTTAATGCTTGGTTCGAAGGGTTATGGGGAGGGTTGTGACGTAAGCAAGTTGGACGAGATTATTGTAGAGTTTTCTTTGTTGTTGCGGACAAGGAAATGATTGTTCTGGTTGACAAGGCCTCGAGGGCAGTTTCCTCTGTGGTTTGCTGCAATTTATGAATAAGGTTATGGATGGTGCCTTCCCGTATCACCATCCAATACTGCCAGTGCAACTCGACGTGCCGAGAAGGAAACAGGGCAGGAGCGATACACTTGACCCGCCTCCCTTGGGTACTAGGGAACTCTGTTTCTTTCTCACAACTTCTTTCCACATTTGTTTCCCCGTCCTTAATTTTTTACAGTATGAGTGAACGATGGCTTGTCTCTACTCGCTCCCGGTGTGTCTAAGCTCCATTGGTGCCTCTTTGCTCTCGCCAACTTGCTTCGTAGATCGCACCCAGACATCACCCATTTGGACGGCCAAGTGGTTTGAGTGTGGGCCCGCATCTCCGTTATGAGTGCATTTCTGATTCGTTTTACTTCGATCCCTAACAAAGTTGTCACTGTTGCATTATTTATCACGGAGCATACACATGACGTCAAAATACACATTTTTCTTTTCCATTTTCATTTAACTATCAAGAAACGAGGTGCCACTAGTTAGCATTACTTCCCCTTCCCAGACAACACATACCCAATCCTAGCCCCCCGCGTCGCCAACCCATCCAACATGCCCTTTCGCTCCAAGCTGGACATGACCCGGGATCCCTCGGGCAGCCCGACGTCGCGGGCCGTCGGGGTGAAGCCGTACCCCGTCTCCTGAGCCCGCGTGGGGCGGCGCGCGTGCTCCTCGAGGTCGCGGATGGTCTTGCGGTGGCGGCGCCAGCTGCGGAAGAGCCAGACCAAGAAGATCAGCGCTATGAACTGGACGACTGAGAGGCAGATGATGACGATGGTGGAGGTCTGCATCGTGACAGAGGGTGCGAGTGCTGCCTCGGAGACGAGGGTGTCGGTGGGGAGGACAAGGTCGTCCTTGGTCAGGGGTTGGTGGGGGGGCATTCTGCTTGTGGAGAGGTGTGCTTGCTACGAAAGGGTTGTAGAGATGGTGTTTTCCAAGCGACGCTGGTGATGGTGTGTCTGAGACTTGTGGACAAGTGATGGTTGTCTTATAGGACCGAAACGTGATGGATTGTGATGTTTGACAAAGCGGTTGTCGATGTAAGTGGGTGATGGAGACAACACTATTGTACATTCTCGTGTGTCAACAAAGAACGTGAGCCCGGTACAGAGGCCAAGAACAAGAAGTCCAACAAAGCAAAGAAGTTGATCGTCGGATCTCGCGGGATCTTGGAGCAAATCCCCAAGCGGTTTAGTTGTCAGATCCTGATACAACCCCAGGAATACTCTTAGCTTCGAGCTTTTCGACAACAGCCACCTCTTTCCTCGGCTTCGAGGCACAGTAGACAGACCAAAGAATTCACAACACATCGCCCCAGTCCCACCCGATTTCCATGATTACCTGATCACTCAGCCACAGTCGAGGCACAATAATATAAAAAGATCCAACGTTAAGGGTTTTCATAGCCTCCCTCAGTAATTAGCAGAGAAGACCGAAGTACTCCGAGCTTGATGGTATCAAACACCCCATGCACATGCCCCTCCAATCCTATACATGCTGAGCCTAGTCCGTTTTCGCCGCCTTGCCCTCCAAAAACAACTTCTTAAAATCCGCATTACTCTTACTATTCGTCCCAGCACTAGCTCCAATAGAGGGAGGCCCGTGTCCATTCACGTCCTTCTTGATCCCCCCTACAAATCCCAACCCCCTCTTCCCGCCCCGCCCCAGCGGTGTTCGCCGAATCGTCGGTGGCGGCGGCATTAGCTCGGCAGCGCTCTGCTTCTTGTTCAACGATGCTGGAGCTGGCTTTTGTGGCGGCTGATCGATCCGGTCCACGCGCTCCTCGGCCTTTTGCATAAACAGCTCGGCGACAGGGGCGGTGCGAAGCTTTCTCCCGCCCTCGATTGCCATGCCGTCGATAGCGAGCGCCGCCCTCCCTACCATTGCGGCATCCGCAAACTCGACGATGGCACCGCCGTGCTTCGGGTGCAGCACCAGCTTCACGATGGTGCCCACCCTCGCAAGGAGCGAGCGGACGCGGGCGTCGTTCATGGTGTCAGGGATACCGAGGACAGCGGTGGTTCGTGCGGCAATCTCGGCAGCTTTGGGGCCCGTGTGTGTCGGCGCAGCGGGCGGCGAGCCAGCGCTGGCGGCCGGGGACTCCACCTCTGGAGACCCTGCACTCCCGGGGCCTCGGACAGTCGCCGTCGTCTTCGGGTTGAGCGGCTTGGACAGTTCGACCTTGATGGCGTGGTTCCCGAGAATGAGCGTATCCAGCATCTTAATAGCTTCTTGCGCCTCCTCCTTTGTCTCCATCACGATAAAGGCTGTCCCGTATCCTCGGCCCGCCATGTTGAGCGGAATGCGGACATTCGCGACCTTTCCAGCCTTGGAAAATATGCCCCGGAGCTCCTCCTCTGTTGTGGTGCGTGGTAGATTGAGGACGTGGAGCTCGCGCTCTTCGGCCTGGGCCCCCTGTCGCTGTTGCTTCATGCCGGGGTCAGAGAACTTGGCCGACAGCTTGAACTTGCCGCCGTCCAGGGCCTTGCCGTCCAGCTTAGTCGCCGCCGCTGCACCCGCCCGGTCGCAAAAGGTGACGTAGCAGAACCGCCGCTTGGTATTGTACTTGAGACTCGGAAACCGAATGTTATGAATCTCGCCACAGTCTTTGAAGAGGCCGCGGACGTACAGCTCGTCTGCTTCGGGTGGGTAGTTAGTCACGAAAAGGGTGCAGTCGGTGGCTGCTGTGACCTGTACTACTTGATCATCAAAGTATTTGCCATCCCGGAGCAGTGCCGAGCGTGCATCCTCTGGCGCACGAAACTCAACAAGCGCCACCGGCAGCGCACCGTCTCGAGACTGTATGTCAATGTTGTTGATATGCCCATATTCGCGAAAGAACTGCCGCACCTTGGCCACAGGAGTATGGATCGGGAGGTTCGCTACAAACACGGAGGTGTTCTCTCTGTCGCGTTTGGCGTCGACGCCGTTTGCTGGCTCGCTTTTGGGCCGCTTGCTTGCTGCGTCCTCCTCGCTTGGTGCGTCCTCGCGCTTTCGTTTAGGCCCAGGTGATGCAGTCGCCTCGGGAGCATCCGTCATGGTCTGTTCCCGTAATTGGGCGGCGTATGCCGCCTGCGCCTCGGCTGCTTGGGCCGCTTCTCTTTCACGGCGTTTGTTCACTCCCTTTCTCACCTTGTAGATGGTATCTTGGGCCTCGCGCAGGGTTTCTGCCAGCTCATAGTCGTTACAGTGTTGCAGGTAGACCTCCATAATGCGCTCCGGCCAATCCAGCGTGCGCACTTTGAGCGACCTCGCAAAAACTTGCGTAGCATACGAAGGTACTCGCAGGCCCTGGGAGATGGTGACGGGCGTAGGACTGCGCGTCTTGCTCTTTGAAGCCGTGAAGCCCACCATCTCCCAAAGATACCAGTGAAGCCAAAAGTCGTAGCTATTAGCATAAAGCTCGATTGCGGAGAGCTGCTCCCACACGGCGCGCGCGCCGTCGATATCTTCCTTCTTCTCAGTCAAGAACTGTATCAAGATCTTTTCGAGACGGAAGCTCGGGTCGCCCTGGTAAGCATCGCCGTATCTCCTTTTACCCCAGTGCTTGACATCTTCAAGAGCAGATGGAAGCCCCACCTCGGCCAAGTCGACCGCCTCCTCAGAGGCGTTTGGGTTCATAGCCGTCCGCTTGAGGTACCCGCACCACGCCGCATACATGTCCAGCACCCCGGTCATGCCATCTCGGTCGAGCTGGGAGCTATTTGTGGCGGCGTGCTTGATCCTCTCGATGTCAGTAAAAGGAAGGCCAGCCTCTTCGGCAGCCAGGATGTACCGTGCCCAAAGGGGGCCTGACCAGGGAAGGTGGTGTACAGCGCGCTGCAGCACGTCGAGCATGTTGGGCAGAACGTTTGCGGGTATCCTGGAGACGCCAGATTTTTGTTCGGAGTGCGCGGTCGAGATGAAAACGACAAAGTTCAGCCAAGTGGCTTCGTCGGACACCAGAACACCTGTCAGCGCTCTCGCGAAAAGGCCGAAGCAGATCTGGAGGTTAATAGCCGCGTCCTTCCTCCCCTTTGTCTGCTTGATCTCCCAGTTGAGATATTCGGTTGTGGCGGCCTTGACAGCCTCGACGTCGCCAGACCTGGCGGCGAGGTTGAGCTTCATCTCGAAGGGGTCGCGCATACTGTAAATGCGCTTGGCATCGCGGGCGTTGCGGGTGGCGGCCTCCATCTCGGTTTCGTAGGCCTGTCGGTTGTACTCGGAGAGGAAGGTGGAGAACATCTGCGAGGTGTTGTCCCAGGTAGCGTGGGGCACGGCGAGGCGGTTCTTGAACAGGTGCGTGATCCTGCGGACGCCGGCCTCAGTAGCGGTGCGGGCGAGCAGCTCCATCTCGAGCGAGACCCAGCGATTCCACAGCTCGTGGCTGTCGCCGAGGCGGTACTGGACGGCCTCGTAGCCCTGCTGCCAGAGGTTGAGGGCGACATCGAGGGTGAAGGTCTCGCGGCCGAGCTGCTGTTCGTCGAGGGGCCAGCCGGCGTCGCTGCCGGGCTGGCAGTCTGTGTAGAGGGACCAGAAGTATTCGCAGTAGGCCATCCACACCTTCAGGCTGCCCGGCTCGGCCGAAACGGCGCGGCGGAAGCTCTCGACGACATTGACGCGGGTTTCGAGATCGGCAGCCTCGCGCAGCTGGTGGTCGACATAGTCGACCCAGTTGTCCTCCCCCACTGGGCTCGCCATTTTTCGGGACAGGATCAGGCAGGTCGCGTCATCTGTGAGGCCAGTGTCGAGCGTCAGTCGCTGACGTGTAAAAGGAGAGAAAAGTCTGCCGGCTATCGAGAACTGGTCGCGTGGTTGTTATTGCGAGCTGTGTCGAGTCGTGGTTGGGAGAGAAAGCGAAAAAAAATTAGCGATCGGCAGGCTAGAACCTGAGAGGTGCTCACAGCAGGTCGATGCAAATTGTTGGAGAGCGCACTCCAGACTTCGGGTTCGGGGTCGCACCTCAGGGCCTGTCACAGGGTTCGACTTCTGCCACCCAGGGTTGGCGGGGCCTGGACTGCGCTAGAGCCCTGGCGAGGGTCCGGGCTTGGCATAGTGGGGCAGCGGATTGGAGGGAAGCGCTAGTCCAAACTGGGAAACACACCTCGCAGGTCCTTGCAGGGTTGGCAAGAGGCAAGAGCGGATGGGCGGTCTGGACTCTGACACCCGCTCCGCAATATTTTCTCCATTTTTCCTCGGACGTGTGCACACGTGTAGGACCTCTGCAGAATTTCAGAATTTGGTTGGCGGGGTCACGTCGCGATGCATCATGGATGGGCGGGCACTGCGGGGATCGTCACGTCTGGTGCCGCTGCCGGTGCCGGGCGATATTACCTCCCCCTTTTGGGACTTCAGACAGTTGCATCCAGCCAGAAGGCCTTGGAGTCCAGTGCCTTCTCCAGCTGCACCCCAGAGCTGCAGGCGCACAACACGACGGCCCGCAAAACCAAAGAGACGGTACAAGACTCGGTGTCGATGGTTGCTTCTTCTGTCGCCGTGCCACAGACTCGCGACTCACGACACACAACAGACACAACGACACTGGACTTCCAAACTTCCAAACTTCCACACCTCCGCATCCACGGAAGCACGGAAGGGCCAGCCTCCTTCCCAACTCCCGCTCCCGGCTTCGTGCTGGATCGGCGGGCCTAGACTGAGCCTCTGCAAGCCTCGCAGCTTCGGACCGCGTGATTGCCAGAGAGCCCGATCTCGAGTGACACTGCAGCAGCTGGTGCCGGCGTCTGCATTCCGTGCGTCTTCCGCCTCGGCCTGGATGAAGCTAAACGGAGGAAGCGCGGGCAGAGAATTGCGTGACGCGTCTTCATGACTTCCTTGAGTCTCTCGAGATGAAGACACATCAACACCCCCTCTTTCTGTCCCTTCTGTCTCTTCTGCCCCTTGTACGCTTCTACCTTCTCCCACAGGCAATATCTGCCCCAATACTCGGTGCCTTCGTATCCAATATCACATCAACACTCCGGTGCCCATGGCTCCCAAATTCCAATGCGGCTGCCTGGGGCTGCGGGCAGCGAGGGTCCCGAGGGTCTAGCGTGAGTGGCTGCCGATCTCGCCGATCATCTGCCCGGCGGCCAATAGAGAATGTGGGTGCCATGCCCCCGGAGAGACCCTTTCCTGGCCTCTCACCCTCTGTCTTGGGACCGCTTGACTGTCCGCAGCACGTTTGTCTGCAGCATGTTTTTGTCGTGCGCCGGGCATTCCGGGGCGGCTCGTCCGTCAGCTGGCATCAGCACATTGTCACATTGGCATATTGGCACGTATTGGCATTTGCTGGCTGGCAGCTGGCAGCCGCTCGCGTTGAGGCCCTATTCCCACACCGAAAAAAAGCCAAGCAGCGCGGCAGCAGAAAAGAGATGAGAGACGGCCTTCCACAGCCTGGAGCGCTCCAAAGCCCTCGCAAAGGCGTCGGTGGGCCATGTGGCGCCATGGTCGTGTTTCACCAGACGACCTATGACGTCGTTGTGCAGCTGCACGGTGCCGTCATATCCGATGTTCCAGCCCTGCCCGAGGAAGGGGACCTGGGGACCAAATCTGGTCCAAATTCTGCCAAAATTCTCCTCCCCTCTCGCGTCATCGCGTCGACGACAAGTGTGGGGACGTTGGGGAGCAATGTATCCACGGCACCGCGCCGGCACCGCTCTCGCTTTTCCCACGTTGTCCTTTTATTACCTCTTAATTGCTATCGCTATCAGCTATTATAATGCCTGATCTAGCCTTTCCCTTTTCTCCGCAGCGCAATCTGCATGCTTTTTGTTTTGTTCTTGCAAAGAATCGATGAATCGGCGCTAGCATCAGCCACTCGAGAGACCATTTCAGCTCGATTGACTAAAAAACAAGAAATCTCGAGCCGTTCTGTAACGAGGGTGGGGGTTCCTCACAGCTTCCTCTGAACTACGCCTGATGTGCACTAGCTCAGCTCATGCCCAGACCCTTCTGAACCATAGAGCCCTCTTCCCTCTGCACTCCTCTCCCCACCATCCTCAACAGCGTCCAATCATGATGTTGCGAGGTCTCCAACAACCTGTGCACCGCAGCCATAGTCCTGTACTCATCAGCAGTATATCATGAACTTCAGAAGCACACCGCGAACATGAGCGGCACATCTGAATTTGTTTGTTGACTGCGCACTGGCTTGTCACTCTGCCAATGTCGTGGTCTCTCCTCATGCAGCATCATCCAATGACACTACTATGTAGCCCTGACGTGTGTCACAGCGCAGTGACCATGGTATTTGAAGTCAGCCTTTTTCGCCGTGCACAACTTCGCTGTTGTGGTAATTATCGCCTCGCAATGGCCCTACCAGCACGGACGAAAGACTCTGGGCAAGCACCAAACATCTGCTCGACTGAGGAGGTTGTCTTGAACGTGGGCGGCTACCTGTTCACTACAACTATCGGGACTCTCGTTGGCAGGAGCGAATACTTTGCTGCCTTTTTCTCCGGAAGATGGGCCGTCCACAAGCGTCCTGACGGCGCCATCTTTGTCGATGCCGACCCCGACGTCTTCGCTCACATCCTCCGCTACCTCCGTCGCGGTGTTTTCCCTCTCGCCTATGATCAACAGACGGAGGGGACATGACTTCAAGCTATATGTCGATCTTCTCCCGGAGGCCAAGTACTTCCAGGTTCCCATGCTCGAAAGATGGCTCGAGGATGAGCTGTATCTCAAGTGTGCTGAGCATACCAGCATCTGGAAGCACTTGAGCGACTCCGGGCTGGGCACCGAGAGCTGGAGCAGCAACCCAGGCGTGCAGCTAGTCAAGCGCAGCACGACCGTTGCGAGCCACTACGTTTGTCCAATGACTCTACTGAACGAGGCCCATTCTGGCATTTACGACCACGGCACCATGTGTGAACTGCCCAAAGAAGGCATGTTCAACCGAACTGAGAAGACCGACTGGGCAGAATACGGCACCAAAGCAACATTTCATCCAGGCTGGTGCAGTGATAGACTGGGTATGCCATTTCCAGTAATCTTGGAATGCCCTCCTGTCAATGGTCTTATCAGTCTTCCGTTCTACGTTGGGTTATGTCCAGCAACTCACCCGTTGAGATTCACGAATCCTCTTGGCCGTGAACTAGTGATCTGGTAGATAATTTGATATCCTGCATCACTGCAGCCATTCTTTTCTCCTCTAGCCAGCTTCCGGCGTTGAAATCCTCTGCCCGTAATAGTGACCTTGTAACAAACTGTATTATCCCCAACTCACAACTTCACAAGCCCATCCATCAAGCCCCTCTGGAGGATGGCATTTTGTCACTCGGTTTGTGTGTTTGTGATTTTGTGTTGCGGAATGTGGGAGGTTGAGAGGACCTAAGGTGTCGAGATGCGGTGCTGGACATATGTCAGTTGCAGGCGGCCAACGACCTCAGGTTGATGTGGGCGGGGGGCCACCACCGGGAGGGGGATCCGATTTTACACGGCAATGCCGTGAAATCATCATTTCGTAGAGTCCGATCCCGAGCGAGCTTTGAAGTTGGGTGCTAAGGAAATCGAAGATTGGACAGGTATGCAAGGCCGCAATATCTGCAATATCTACAAAGATATACTAAAGGGCAAATAATCACAAGGAACTTCAAAGCAAAGAGCTGCAAGAGACACATAACCTGAAAAGTCACCCTGAGAAGACAGTCCCCTAAACCATGACCCGAATCTCATCCACCACAACTGCAGACGCAAGTTTACCCCCCAGAATCGCATCAACCTCCCCCACAGCGAATCCAACCCCCCTAATTTGATCCACGTTTTCCAAAGTGAGCTCATCCAGCTCATCCAGCCCATCCACCTCAGCCGGTGAATTCGCAACCCCTGACACCTCCACCAGCGGCACCTTAGTGATCATATTCCTCAACCGCTCCGAGCTGAACTCGACATCCTCCGCCAACCTCACCTGCCGATGCATCTGCTGCACCTTCAGCTTGCCAAACTCCTCCTTCCCCATCACCACCGCCGACCCCGCCTTCCCATTCACCAAGTCCCAAAACCTCGCCCCGGTTGTCATCGTCAGCCCCTCGAGCGTACCAAACGCAAACTCCTCCACATTCCCCACCCGTCCGAGGCCCGGGTTCGCCTTCTTCAGCTGCACTAGCCTCTTCTTCGTTGCAGCCTCCCCGTCGGCGACCAGCGCCGCCGGGCCCTTCACCTTGGTCACCTTCGACCCCTTGACCGCCTTCTCCACCACCGGCACCACACACAACTTGACTAACGGCTCCGATACCTGGGCCAGCACCACCGCACGGACCTTCTTCCTCCGCTTCCCGGGACCGGTGAGGTTCTGGCCGAAGGACTGGCCAAAAGTGAGCGAGCTGGTGACGCCCCGGAGGTGACCGAGGATGTGGAGGAGCGGGGCGAGGGTCGCGTCGGCGGGTAGGAGAGCCTTGGGGGCGGATGCAACAAACTGGCGGAGGAGGGGGAGTTGCGGGAGGAGGGAGGGCGAGCCGGAGCCGGAGCCGGCGGTGAAGCGGGTTACTTCGGAGGCGAGCTGGGTTGAGATGGACCAGGCGATTGCGGAGCAGGCCTGGCGGGGGGTTAGTGGGTTGGGCTGAGATGGGATGGGAAGGGGGGAAAGTACCTTGCCGCTGACCAGGTGTTCTTCTTCCGCATCTGACCTGGACGTTGTAGGGGTGAGCTGTGAGCCCGCGTAGACGATGGCCGCATCCACCCCGGCGTCTTCGTCGACTGCGGGCAAGCGGACCAGGTTCCAGAACATGGCACACCGGTCCTTGAACGGGAGCAGATGTGCAAACATGACGATGTGATACTCGGAGAGGATTGGCGCCTTGGAGTACTCTTGCATGGAAGCCACGAGATGAGCTCCGTGAGACAGGCCCTCGATAATGTTCAGTACCCCTTGCTTGGGGTCAACATTCTCGTCGGGGGCAACGACGAATCTTCTCAGGGGGAAAGCCTTCTGGAGCGACTGGTGCACGGCTTTTGCCTTGCTTGCTATTGTCTTGTCGAGCTTTTGAAGGACCTTTTTCTTGATAGGGAGGGTCAGCCTACTCGGAGTCGATGAATCTGTCGCCGCAACTAGCTTTTTCAGTGCATCCTTAACATCGGTGCATGGCGTGGGAGGAGACACCTCGCCAATGGCGGACGATGGGATCGACAAGAGATGCGCAAACCCCTTGAGACTGTCCTTGTTGGACGGCGCCACGACAAGGAAGCCAGTTCCATGGCAGGCTAGCGAAAATGCCTGTCCGACATCTAGCAGTTCCCAAGGCTCCCGTACCCCATTTTGGAAATAGTTCATCGTGTTGCCGAGGATGATGACGCTTTTGCCAGTGTAGTTGGACAGGACAGCGTATTCCTCTCCCTTCTCATCGGTAGCCACAAAGGCGCCGTTCAGACTGAGGTTGAACACGTCGACGTCGAGACGCAGACCGTATTCGATAAAGTGGAGAATTTGCAGGACAAAGGCGTTGGGGGACTGCGCGTTGATGACGAGCAGGAAGTGGGCGTCTGGGTTGTATCGGTATGAGGGCGAAACCTGGATTCGGAGATCAAAGGACACGACAGAACGCAGAGCGTGCGTGCTCGGGTCGGCAAGCATGAGGTTGATGAGCATACTACCCGTGGTGAAGTCATCCACTAGATCGGAGACACGGAATTCAACGGTGATGGGCATTGTCTCGCCGGGCTCCAGCACGTCGATCATGTCGACGAGGTCGTGCGGTGTCTCGTAGCTTGCCCGCTGCAACTCAAACATGCCGCCGGGATCGGAAAGGTGTGTGCCTGTCTCGCGGCCTATAACGCTCAGTCGGCCGTGCTCTTTGGTCGAGATGTTTTGAATAGTCCAGGAGAAGGTGACCATGTCCCCCTTGGCGACGCAGTCGAGGAACTTGGGGGCGGTCATGAGCAGCGGGTACTCGTACACCACGGCAACTTCGCCATTGAACTCGGGGACATCGCGCTGCAGCCGCTCGGAGTAGGTCCGCAGAGACACAGTGTCTTTAGCGTGGAGCAGCGTGCCGAGTGCGCGGCTTGCTGTCTCGTTCTTGATGAAGGCTCGGAGAGTTCCGTCCACCTGAACCGTCTCCCCTGGCGCGATCTCGCCGGGGAGGTCTAGAGGTACGAAAATCGGTTCCAGCCATTTGCTGCGTTGGACCAATACTTGAAGTTTACCTGTCTTGGGGGATGGCATTCCACCTGATGGTTGTGTGGTTAGCCGTAGTTGTCCAATTCAGAACCACGTTGACACTTACCTGTGTTGGAGACGACAATGTTACTGATGATGAGATGCTCTCCCGGCTCGTTGATGCCGTCGTCATTCTCATCTATGACCTCAAACTCGGTGACGACCAAGTTGTAACGAGAAGGGTACATGATGGCACCGCCGTCGCGGCTGATGACGGTGATTTCGCCGAAGCCCGGAGGCCCATCACGGCCCGGTGAAAGCGAGTCCCCATGACATGTCCCACCCTGACCACCTGCACCCCCGTGGCCGGCGGGTCTTGTGTGGTGTATAGTCTTGGTATCGGTGTGTGAGTGGCTGCCATCCTGATATCGGACATCGATCTTGATATCTTCCGACCTGAGTGCATGAGAGTAAACATCAAGTCAAGAGCACAGGGGATACAAGCGATGGCTCAACATACCAGGTATGGGAAGCGCCGCCAGAGCCGCCTTCACCACCGTCCCCTCCATCGCCATGCCCGCCCTCAGACCCGCCATTGCCACCCGTCACGTCCCAATGCACCGCCATCAAGAGATCGAGATCGTCCTCATGGACCGTGATATGGGCACTGCCGCCACGGCCTCCATTGGCGCCATTTGTACCGCGACCACCACTGCCAACTGATCAGCACGGCACCTCAGCTAGCAGTAAAGCGCACTGCACTTACTCGCCCCCAAGCGCTCCTGCACCGCCGTTCTAATGACACCAAAAACATCAGCGCCAGATCAACACCCCACCCCCACCCGTCCAACTCACCCCGGCGGCATAATGCCTCGACGCGTTGCTCCCATCAAACCCATCCCCGCCCTGCTGGCCCCTCTCGCCGAACCCTCCCGGCCCGCCATGGCCCCCGCGACAGTCCAGCATCAAGCTTTGCACGCTCCCGACCTCCCAGCTCTTTGTGATGAGGTCCGCGCGGCCCTTGACTTGGACGTAGCCTGGGCGGGAGTCGTCGTAGCTGACGGCGACGTACAGGGTGCCGCCATTGCCGCCGGGCGCGGGGAGGAGGGCGTCGCGGCCGTTGCGGCCGTTGGTGCCCTGGGGCGCCTGGAAGAGCGTCGAGCCGTCCCAAACGTGGGTGCCTGGCGCACCGTTGGCGCCGAGGGCGGCGATGTGGATTTGCGAGGTCATTGCTGCCTGGTCATGCCAGTGGTGTGCACGGGATGGTGGTCGTTGAAGTCGTGGGAGCGGTTGAGGATGGCGTTTTAGGGCCGTCGAGGTGCATGGGGTGGCTTGAGGCAACAGGACTCAGGGTAGGTTTTGCGCACATTAAGAGTCTAAGACGGAGGATGGCGGGCACTCCCGCGTCTCTGGGTTGCAGAGCCTCATCCCTTCGCCAATGCGATTTTTGCGGCTGAGAGCGGGCAACGAAATTGCCGTGCGCACTCGTTGCGTGAAACCATCTGGGCAGGGTTAATATTGCCAATAGCGTCGTTGATAGCGCGTCTCGAAGGGGACTGGGATAGCACGCGACTGTCGGAAGCGAGGCAGAATTGGGATTGTGCGGTCCATTCCTCCTCGTGGGCGAAGTTGGGAACTTTATCGACTTGAATATTGGATATCGTATCTGCAACATGATGCAAGAACGTCTCTCGATCTGAATGTCTGTTGAGCGGAGGTCGAGCAAGCCGTCCGCGTTGTGCCAAGCTTTTATCAGCTGCAGGGGCAAGGTGGGGTCGATGTCAAAACTCTCTTTCACCATTCAACCTTTGGGGTTGGAAACCGGATTGTCAGTGGGTGGGTAATCACATATGGTGGTAATGAGGCAAGTCCCCCATTACAAATCGACTTTAGTCGTAGTTACCCACATGCTTCATGTATTCTCGGTATGGCAGTTTTAAGAAGGGGGGAACATGGATGGGAACCAGACCTGATATCAGGCCTCTAGGAAAGAGGTGGTAGGGACTCAAGAGCCTCAATACCCTGCCCTGCTCACTTACCTAGTTCGCCATTGATTGAGCCTCAACTCTTTTTGTGTTTCTTCATTCCTATCCCCGAATCACCTCTCCACAAACCCTAACCCAGGAATCCTGAATTGCATCCAATCAGATTGAGCCCGCCCCTGAAAAAGACCCCTGGTTGCACGATTAAATAATCGACTCATTTCGGCTAAGCAGCCTCTAAAAATAGGGCGTGCCCATGGAAGCTCCCGTCAGCGAAGGAACGAGTGGACATTGGAGCCTAGGCGTGGCGGACTGCTGACATTGATTCTTCAACTTTAAGAAAATCCCAATTCAAGACCGCCCCTGCCTCTGCCTTATCGATCGCGATCCATGGTCGCTTCGAGCCTTCCGGTTGAGCGATTGTGTCCATGTCCTCCCGCTGGGCCAAGATCCTCGCGCTCCCCGTCAGCGCCGTGATAGTGTGCGGCTGGCTTTTCGTCTTCCGCTTCCAGCAGGAGCAGAGCCTGCTGTCCCCGGGAGTCTCGGGAGTGCTCCCCCAGGTCGACTCCTCGACGTTACCCACCGCCGAAATCGTCGTGGCCAGTCGCAAATTTGAGAACACATCATGGGTAAATCAATATCTCCCCGGCACATGGACGCGGAGCATCTACGTGTCGGATGACCCCTCTGCGAACCTGACGGTCCCCCGAAACAAGGGCCGCGAGGCCATGGTATATCTGACGTGCGTATGTCTTCTCAACATATCTTGAGCCTCCATCTAACAGCCTCAGCCACTTGATTGAGCGCTATGACACGCTCGCCACTACCACTGTCTTCTTCCACGCCAACCGCTTCTCCTGGCACAACGACGACCCGGACTATGACGCCCTCCCCATGTTCGCCAACATGAAGCTTGACTATGTCCAGGATAATGGCTACACCAGCCTCCGGTGCGCCTGGGCCGTCGGCTGCCCCATCCAGGTCTACCCGTACGAGCAGGCGGGTCCCGTCAGGTACGGCTCGAACTCGACCGACTTCCCGTCTAACGCGACGGCGAAAGAGGTGTTCAAGCAGGCCTTTGAGGAGATGATGCCGGGCGTGAAAGTCCCGGACGCTGTCGGCGCCGGCTGCTGCTCGCAGTTTGCTGTGTCGCGCGAGCGCGTGCACAAGCGGCCGAAGGAGGATTACTTACGCTTGCGCACTTGGCTGCTTGAGACGGAGCTGGACGATGAGTTGAGCGGCCGTGTGCTGGAGTACATGTGGCACTGTGAGTGGTCCCATCCCCTCTGCATTGATCAAATCTGATGGCGCGCTAGTGATCTTTGGCAAGCAGGCTTTTCATTGCCCGAAAGCGGGCGAGTGCTACTGTAAAATGTACGGCTTATGCAACTTATCGTGTAATAAGGATCTCTGCAGCGGTCGATATGCCGTGCCCCCGTCGCCACTCCCTCTTGGCTGGCCTTTGGTTGGATTTGATGATGAGCTACGTAATTTCTCGGGCCCGTTATGATGATCGACAATACGGGCGGGCCGCGGAGGCTTAAGAAGAAGCCGTTCACTTGTTTGAATAGAAAAATGGCATGGTTGCCTTTGTTAGTGGGAGATATGACGGTCTAGGCATGCATGCATAAAACGGCGCGAATTATTGTTACGAATTGACTACTACCCACTAGGCTTTGAATTTCGCGAGAGATAATAGACATCCAGCTTCTAAAGACATGAACAGTCCTCGCAGTCCATTATAGTTCAAGCAACTCAATGCTGGTTTGTTGATCAATGTTTATTCCTGGAAAATGAGGTTCTTAGAGTGGTCTTGTGGTAGTGGTGTACACCCGTGGAGGTGGTTTTCTGCGCCGAAGCGCTCTTTTCTACTTTTGTTGTTCCTCAATGGAGCGGTACAAACACGGCACTTTTTTTCCTATCCGTATGGCATCGTCATTGGCTTGTGAGTTTGGGCCAATGAGCTGTTTCTGATAGCGTGCTATCAGGAGCGTGGTTGCGATTGCGGATGGACGTATCTTCAAAGGAGCTGTGGAACGTCCACTTTGAACAATTTGCGCCGAGCTTGACGAATACTTGCATTCTAGGCATCTTGTCGGCAGATGGAAAATGCCGTCTCAAGGAAATGCCCGTGAAAACCAACGTTGGTGGCGTCAGTCGAATTGGTGTTGAACGCGCCTTCCTAGCCCCAGACGGAAACGGGACGAGTTCGTGGGGCAGCGCTGGGGGTGTGGAGACATGGAGGGGAACCCCCGCTATGACGGCATCAAAGCTGCCCCGTCCGAACCATAAAGGCAGACAAACCAGCGGCACATTGACCACTCACAGGCCTTGTGATTACTGCTCTACTGCATTGCTGCCCTTCATGCTGCAGCTGCTCGTTTCGTCGTACCATTTCTAATCCAATCTGACACGCAATCCCCCGTCACCATAGCCCGCCGCAATAGCCCGCTCGTCGCCCTTCTGCTTTTTTCTGGCCCCGTTGGAACGCCGCGCGCCTTGTTACCCCTCTCTTGATGAGGGCCGCCCGAACCCTCCAACAGCTGCTGCCCAGCTCCTCGAGACGATTCCTTCTCCCTCTCCCAACCATCGCATCCCATCGATCTTTTTCCTCGACAACAATCACAATGGCGCAGGAATACAAATTGAAGGGCGTTACCGCGCTGAGCCTCTCTCCCGGTGACAAGCAGGAGGTTGAGGTCGAGGGCTTGGACGCCAAGGTGCTGCTGCTCAACGCCGGCGGCAAGATCCAGGCTGTCGGCCCCAAGTGCACCCACTACGGCGCTCCGCTCGTCAAGGGCATTCTGGGCACCAACGGGAAACTCACCTGCCCGTGGCACGGCGGTATGTGAAACTTTTCTATGGCACGGGGAATATCCCGCCTAGCGTTTTACACGTCGCTGACTCTTGCCTCTTGTAGCTTGCTTTAACGGCAAGACGGGCGACATCGAGGACGCCCCCGGTCTCGACTCCCTCCCCGTCTTCAAAACAGTCGAGCGGGACGGCGCCGTCTACATCACGGGTGATGCCGATACCATCAAGTCGGGTCGCCGCCGCCCAAACTTTAAGTGCAGTGCCACAGGGGGCGATAAGATTCTGGTCGTGGGCGGTGGGTCCGGCTCCCTAGGGGTCATCGAGGGTCTGCGCGAGAAGGGGTTCCAGGGCCCCATCACGCTCATCTCCAACGAGGGCTACCTCCCCATCGACCGACCCAAGCTCAGCAAGGCCTTGATAACCGACCCACTGAAGCTGCAGTTCCGCGACGATGAGTGGTACAAGACCGGTAGCGTGCAGGTTGTCAAGGAAGAGGTGACCGGCGTTGACTTTGGATCCAAGACCGTCACCACTAAGTCGGGTGGGAAGTTCGCCTACACCAAGCTGGTTCTGTCGACGGGCGGTACACCTAGGCTTCTGCCGTTGCAGGGCTTCAAGGTGCTGGGCAACATCTTTACGCTGCGCAATGTCCACGACGCGAAGAAGATTGTCGATGCTATTGGCGAGAAGAACAAGAAGATTGTCATCATCGGGTCCTCCTTTATCGGCATGGAGATTGCCGTGGCAACTTCGGGGGGTAACGATGTCACGGTTGTGGGCATGGAGAAGGCGCCGCTGGAGCGTGTGTTAGGCGAAAAGGTTGGCAACCTCATCAAGAGCGGCGTAGAGGCCAAGGGCGTCAAGTTCTACTTGTCGGCCGGCGTCGACAAGGCCGAACCATCTGAGTCGGACCCCTCCAAGGTTGGCTCGGTCCTTCTCAAGGACGGTACCAAGCTCGAGGCCGACATCGTGATCCTGGGTGTTGGCGTCGCGCCAGCAACCGAGTACCTCCGGGATAACAGCGTGCTCCGTCTCGAACCCGACGGCAGTCTCAAGACGGATGAATCCTTCTCGGTAGTCGGGCTCAAGGACGTATATGCCATTGGCGATATCGCGACGTATCCGTACCACGGCCCTGGTGGCGAGGGCAAGTACGTACGCATTGAGCACTGGAATGTGGCACAGAATGCCGGGCGCACGGTGGCGAACCACATTGTAAATCCTAGCCTTGAGCCGCAATTCTTCACGCCCGTCTTCTGGAGCGCGCTCGGAGCGCAGCTGCGGTACTGCGGAAACACGATGGCCAACGGATTCGACGACGTCGTGCTACAGGGAGAGACGGACAAGGGCAGCTGGGTGGCATACTACACCAATGGTAACACAGTGGTGGCTATGGCCAGCATGGGCAAGGACCCCGTCATGGCGCAGTCGGCGCAGCTGATGCAGCTCGGTAGGATGCCCACCAAGGACAAGTTGGAGGCCGGCTTCGACGTGCTGAGTCTTGGTCCGCCGCAGTAGTTTGTTTTGTAGTCTGTGTTTTCTTGTAGTATTGTTAGCCATGGTAGCCATAGGCGGTTAATTTATCTTGTTTTCACTATTATTCAGGTTGGCGGTGATCAGGCTCGGTCCCTCAGATGGGGGTGAAATCTGCAGTCGGGATTCTACTTCCGAAGCTGGCAAGATGAGGGCATGCATTCAAGACACGTAAAGATACCATGGACTGGATCAGGACAAAATCTGCCCAGGCTTGGGAAGGCATTACACATTACGACACGCTTCACCTATCAATGGTGGGACGACAACAGCTAGTCCACATGTCTCACTTTTGGGAGAGCGATTGGACTTACAAACCCCCATTGCGGCTATGCTTTCAGCGGCCGTAAGTTCTAGCTAACGCTGTCCTTGCTGCCTGTGGGCTTCTCAGTGATGTTACTGGCAGTCCCACTGGTGGTTTACAACATCCCTTAAAGGCAAAGTTTCCACGGCATGTCCCCAATCTTTTCGGAGTGCTCAGGGAACTGTTGCCTGAGAATTTTGCTTCGCCCACCATGTCGATTCCTCGTGTCGTCGCGGCGGACCGCGAGTTTACCGCGCTACAGCAGTCCGATGGAATCTCGCGCATCAAGCTTCCTCCGACCATCCTCCACCGACCCCGTTTCCGGCGAAGCATCTCTTGGCGCTTCGCCTGCACCACTTTCTTTGGTGTAATGCTTGGCGTGACTCTGCTCCTCTCTGAAAGCAAAGGCAGCCTGACCTCGTGGGAAAAACGAGCTTTCAACACCGTTACCATCCTGCTCTCGTCACTGCTGAGCATGGCTTTGGGTTCCCTGCCTGGGTTACTAGGAGGCATTCTCAGATGGCGTTTACTAGCGAGCCAGGGATACACGCCCCTCGACGTGAGTTTTTTTCTTGTGTTTTTCTGACCACATCTGCCAGGCATCAACGGATTACCTACCTACCTACCTTATCTACAGACCTCCTCGTCCCTACAGGGTCGCACGGTTGCAGCGCGGCCTTCTACCAATCAATGCACAACCACGCTGAGCGAGAAAGCGACAAGTCCGAGACAATCGCTGCCTTGCTCTTTCCTGGTATTCCGAGCCATTTCTCTTTTTGGCATGCCCGCCAACTGATCCGCTTCGGGACTTATAGCACCGTCCTAAGGACCTATGATATGGGAAAAGAAGTGGCCACCTTCCACTGTAATACGCACATGGCCAACGGCCCCAACCTGGTCAATAGGACCGGATACATCGGCACCCATGCAATCTCCGAACGACCCGAGGAACTAGACCTCATCGCTGCAGAGATCACGGCCCGACTCCCCATCATGACTATCATGGCCGCCCAGGAAAGCTTGCCAAGGGTGCTCAAGGAATCGGCGGGAGACGGCAAGCCAAGGGCCGCCATTACCATCGTGCTGGAAGTCAAGTGGGGGAGGGTTTACGGCAACCTCGGCGGCCTCGTGGTTGGGTAAGCGGCGGCCATCGTCCTGACGCCATTCCTGTGCAGGAAGGTCGTCGTTCGGGACCACGCCAGTGTCCTCCCCGTGGCGAAGCTGCTGAGCACAGCTCTCACGGCCACGGGTGGGAGGACCGTCGACTCTGGAGCCGAGCTGCGAGAAGGGACAAGGGAGAAGACGGCTTCCACGAGCTGGCCTTGGGGAACGATGTCAGGGGAACCTTCCCGGATGGGAAGAATCAGTAGAGGCTGAGGAGTAGCTAGCTGGACTAGATGCCGATATTAGTGGAAGATTGGATCGGGAACTTGGCTAAATTGGGGTTGAACATCGAAAGACTTTGGTAATACAGCGAGGGCAAGGAACGGAATGTAATTTTTGCCAGCTTTGAAGGTGATTTCCGTTTATTTGCTCACGTTTATCTGGAAGGGGCCAGGTTGTGCTTTCCTGTCCTCCCACATCATAGCCAAACTACAGGTAACCCTAACCCTGCACAAACACCGTGTTTTGTGACTTTTGAGGGACGTGCGCGATGGATTTTTTGGCTCTGGGCCAAAATCTTGCACTTCTTTCCATGGGTGCGTCGCCCTGAGGCACATCAAGATGCCCGAGTCTCCGAGTTCGTGTGGTTCCCATTGGCCAAATTCCAAGTAGGTTCTAATCCTGAATCCCGGATCCGCTACGAAAAGAGCCCTCCCACGAAAATACCAGGAAAACACGCCCTGACAGGGGACACCAATTCCAGCGCACAGCAAACCTCCCATGTCTCCTTTCAACCAAGCAGACATGTGGGCCCTCCTCCGTTCACTCGCATACACCCTCGCAGCCCTCATCCTCCCCCTCGTCGCCCTCGCCACATATCGCCTCACCCTCCACCCGCTCGCGCGCGTGCCGGGGCCCCGGGCCGCCGCGGTGTCGAATGCGTGGCTGGCGTGGCAGGTCCGCGGGGGGAGGCTGTTGGCGCTGGGCAAGCGGCTGCACAAGACGTATGGGCCGGTGGTGAGGGTCGGGGTGGATGAGGTTTGGGTTTGTTCCAAGGAGGGGTTTGCAGCTGTTTATGGTGAGTTTGGTGGTAACGTGGAAGAGATTGTGGCTGGGGCTGATGAGTTGGATTAGGGGGTGGTGGGTTTGAGAAGGGAGGGTTTTATTGTGAGTTTTCTTTGGAGCAGGGGGAAGGTGGGAGCTAACGGGTGCAGTGGCGACGGCGTTGAATAAGCCTGAGATGGATTGGACGGGGGGGTTGCATTTCCCGGATACCCTCGACTTGCTGTCTGAGTTTGATGTCAAGCGGTATCGCCTGCAGAGGCGGCTCATGGGTCCGGTCTATCAGGCGGCCAACTTGAAAAAGTTTGAGCGGGCGGTGGATGAGGTGATGGAGCGAGCGGTGGCTCGACTGCGGGAGCTGGACGGCGCCGAGGTGGACTTGAAGGAGTGGATGCATATCATCACCGTCGAGTGCCTCGGCGCCGTCGTGCTCTCGTGGTCCCCTGGCTACATTCGGAACGCATCAGACGGCGGCACCAGCGCCCAGGGATATCTCGGGTGGAGGCGCAAGACCATCTTTGGGCTGTTTCCCCTGGTCACAACAGCGTCTTTCTTCTCCAAGACAGTGGCGAGGCAGTTTTCAAACCTCTGGGGCGTGACGTTTAAAACACCAAGGAACTTCAAGCCCTTCTTTACCGTAAGCCTTCCCTTTGGATCCTCTCCATCCCACTAACCCCGGTAGCCGGTGTACCAAAAATCCTCAGGGCGCATCACCGCAGCCCTGCGAAAAATCAACCCCACCACCGACCCCCGAAAGGACCTGCTCGCGGATCTCATCAACCTACATAAATCCCGCCCCGATGAATTCACCGAGCCTTACCTCCGCCGCCTAGCTGTAACCAACTTCGGCGCCGGCCACGAGACTATGACCTCGGCCCTGACCGCCGCCATGGCCATGATCGCCTCGCACGCCGCCGCCGCCCGCGCCGTCGCCGCCGAGTCCCGGAACACCGCCCCCGGGGGGTCGCGGTGCGAGTACACGGCCGCGAGCATCCGCGAGGCGCAGCGCTTGCACCCCGTCATCGGGATGGCGCTGCCGCGGCGGACCCCGCGCGGTGGGGTGTGCTTGCATGGGCACTTTTTGCCCGCGGGCACGACCATCGGGTGCAACCCCGTCTCGCTGCATCGGGATGAGGAGATTTTCGGGGGGGATGCCGACGTGTTTGTGCCTGAGAGGTGGTTCCGCGACGAGGGTCAGGGCAGGGGGGTGATAGAGAGGTATAACCTAACGTGGGGTGGGGGAGGGCGGACGTGTCCCGGGAGGAATCTGGCTGAGATGGTGTTGGGGCGGGTGGTGCAGGGGCTGTGGAGGGAGTTTGATGTGCGGGTGGTCGAGATGCCGCCGGAGGAGGAGGTTAGGTATTACTTTATGGCCATGTTGACGGACGTTAGGGTTCGGTTCGTGCCCGTTGATGAAGGGGTGGAGGGGGGTGGCAGGTGATGGTTGGGGCTGACGTGAGGTCGATGCAGGACCCCATGGAACCAACAGGCCACCCAGAATGAGTATGCCTTGAGGACACGGCCGTTCCGCGGCTCTTCGCTGGGACAGGTGCGCCGAAAATCATCGGAGCTGGGTTGATGGCTGGGTGATTGGACTGGGTGAGTCGACCTGGGCTGGCTAGTGGCAGATCTGGTCGTTAATGCAGTTTGTGACGGCGTGGTGGGCGGTGAAGCGAATCGCTCACCGAATAGGCCCTAGAGTCGTCAAACGGGCAGGTGATGGAAGGCCCACTCTTTGGGTCTATGAGATAGATAGTAGCTATTATCAAAGACGAAAACTATCATCCGAACTTCTTTCCCAATAGGATTGTCCTTGATGATCTCTGACCACTAGCCTAACCCCCTTAACCGGGCCAGCTATAAGGATCGCGATATTAAAGGTATATGGGCTAGGTATTCGACTCCCGAGTGGCTCGCGATTCAAGAATACCTACCCCACGGATTAGTTAGCACACTATGGAACTTCTGGACGTGAGTTGGCCTTCTTGTTGGTTGTTATTACCTCCTATGCGGTGAGAATCACCGGAAGATGATGGAACTTGCCGACCTCTCTCTTCTCCGCTACCATCCTATAGAAAAAAACCCTGCCCAGTCAATCTTCCGTAGCATGTTTAACAGCGGGATAGGTGACTGGTAAAACGCTCGGGTCAGGGCCTCGGAGGGCAAGAAGCCTCATTCCGCTACGAGGTTCTTATTGCTCCTAATTAATGCGTCACGATATCCTCCGTCATTCTATCCACTATCACTACTGGTATATCATTATCAGGGCTCTCAACCTGGGAAGGCTTACGGGTCCCTCAGTCCAGAAGATGCGTATCGTGGCATTACCAAGACTAGAGGAAGATTCGGATGCATGTAAAGTGAATTAGACACATATGTGATTATCAGCCACGACGGGCCCGAATTCTTCATCTACAAACAAACTCAAGCCTTGAGAAACCCTAGTAAGTCATTGTTGATGTCCTCAGGCTGGGTATCCATGATTCCATGGGCCCCGCCCGGGTACACCTTCAGGGTGCCCTGCTTGAGGAGCTTGATAGCAGCAAGCGCACCTGTTTTGATGGGAACGACCTGGTCGTCATCTCCCTGGATCACGAGGGCCGGGATGTCCAAGGCCTTCAGGTCTCCACTGTAGTCGACTTCCCACGAGCGTGTCGTTTCGTAGACGGCTTTCAGCCCGCCTTGCATTCCCACAGTGAACCAGCTGTCAATGAGACCCTCGCTGACCTTGGCGCCGAGGCGGTTGAAGCCGAAAAAGGGGCCCCTCGGCACTTCAAGGAAGAATTGCGCGCGGTCCTTCAGCATGGCTTCACGGAATCCATCAAACACGCTGATCGGCACGCCGTCGGGGGAAATAGACGATTGAACAGCCTGAGGGACGACAGAGCTGATAAAGACAATCTTGGCGACTCTGGAAGTGGTATCTGCGGAAAAAGTAAGTCTCCGATGTCATATCGCTCCAAGCGGCAGACCAGCAACATACGTCGGGTGCAATATCTCGCAACCTCCGCCCCGCCGGTGCTATGTCCCACTAAAACAAGCTCCGTCAGGTCTAGTTTCTCGATCAGCTCCGCGAGATCATCGGCCCAGTTGTCCACATCATTTCTATCCCATGTCTGATCAGATCGTCCGTGGCCACGGCGATCGTGTGCAATGACACGGTAGCCATGGCCGGCGAGGAAAAACATCTGCTTCTCCCACGCGTCGGCGCTCAGAGGCCACCCATGGCTAAAGAGGACGGCGCCTGTGCTTTCGGATGGGTTCCAGTCCTTGTAGTAGAACTGAGCGCCGTCTCGGAGGGTGATGTAAGGCATGGTGGAGGGTAGTCCGATGTATGATCAATTGGCCAAGGTACCTAGCTGATGATGGTAGAGACAAAGCTGGAAGGGGACGTATTCTTGGCAGATCTGACTGGCATTATCCTTTATTTCACAAAGGTGTAGAGGGCATTACTAAACCTGCATACAAGGTTGTTTCCGCGCTGATTAAGCGTCGGCATGCCTAAGCGCCTTGCAGCGTTTACGACGCTGTGTAACCTTCACGTCCATGTCGGGCTCTCAGTGTGATTAGATGCTGGTTTATCACTGACCCCCAGTTTCCACGGATATGGGCTGTGACAAAACAATACAGAGGGTAGCGATGCCTCAATTTAAGGTGGATTAAACCTTGAGTTACCGAGGCATGTGAGAATCCATGTTGCACCACCCTCATCGTCACCGCTGAGATCTCACCATCAAGACTAGCCCAGCCACTGGAAAGGCCAGGCAGGCGCACCATGAACTAGCAACAACAGCTGCAGGAGCGGTCGGACCTGATCGGCCCTACCAGAGAGCGCTACGTCGGTAGTGTCTCCACCACGGTGTTTAGAACCACGAATAAGGAAGCTCAAGGAAAGCATGGAGGACCATGGCTGACAGACCGGCCAAGCGGCTAACCCCCAGAGTCTAGCTCCATTAGGGACAAGTGGTCGCGACCCTCTTAGCCATATGCAAGGAGGCGAGCGTGGGAGCCCGGTTGGCTAAACCCAAGGAAGCAGGGCGAGTGTGGCAGGTGCGCTGAGTCGTGATAGCTATATCCACCTAGATGTCGCGTACTTCCATCTGCTAAGGCAGAAACCGAGTTCGCGACTGCGCTTTTTTCACGCTATCTCAGGCGTCCACGGCAATCGCTCCCGGCTTGTGCTGTTGTTCTAGCTCTCCCCAAACCATAAACTGGCCGTCACTATGGGCGCCGTAGACGAGTGCCCCCAAATCCCCGGCCAAGCAAAGCATTGGGCGCGCAGGCGTGAGGTGATGACATGCTCGATGCTACAGACAGCCTTGCTCTGGAACACCTAAACGATAGCCTGGCAGCCGCTAGCAATTCCTATCGTCGACCTGGTGGTACGGCCCACCTTGAATATGATGCTGCGTGCTGCCGTGGGGATTATACCTCTATGCAGAAAGGTGTTCAAGTAGGCATGTCGGCGGTTTCTGTGCTTATGTTAATGCTACGCTGCTGCCCGACTCACGCTTGGCACTTACGTTGGAAAGACATTCCATGCCACCTGCAAATCGGGAAGCCCCAAGCTCGACGAGGGCCCAGTCAAGGCAGCAGTCATGGAGAGTATCTGTCATACCAGAGCTGAGATGGACTGATCCAATGTCCCACGAGAACGTCTAAACGGTCCGCAAATACAACTCGTCTAACAGTCCAGCTGTCTAAGTATCTTGATCAACTTGGGACCGCCCCGAACGCACTAAGTCTACCTCTCTCTCGGACATGAATTGGTGTTGGAAGGGGTGACCCTTCCAGAAGATGTCCCTGGAGCAGGAACCAACATAGAATTTATCACCTTTTTCTGTGTCACCAACAATTGGCCATACTGACAACGCAACACCCGCAACACCCGCAACAAATGTTCCATATAAGCCTACAAGACATTATTCCTCTGGGTTTCCTGCCGTTTCACTTGTCTGTGGGGGTTTGAAAAGAGCTGCAGACGCCTGCCGGCTAATACGGCTGACTTTCTCACCGCCCTTCTTGGCAATCGAGGCTGTTCCCCTGATTGACTTCCCCCACTGTTCCACCTGCTCGCTGTGGTATTCTGCATCCGTTCAAAGAAGTCATTCATGGCTGCCGAGTTTTGGATCGCCCGCGCCAGCCCGGCTGTCCAAGCATCATGGTTGGCTTGGGAAGGTAAGGGGTGGACTGGAGCTTCTTTGCCTCATAGTCCCAGGCTGGGGCTGGACAGGAAGACGCCTACCTGGGGCAATGACATGATGGCAGGTGATCGCCAGAACATCCATATTCCCTTGATACTCCACCTTCAAGTAAAAGCCAAGGCTACTGCTTTGACCAGAGTTGCCAGCGGGACCAATATCCATCCATGCCCATCGGCTGACCATACGTCTGTGCAAATGAACAACTGTTGGTATGATGGGACCGGCAAGTTGGTAGCCACAAAAAACCCAGGCGTTAGGATACACGCCGGGTAGCCGCCGCCAGCCGTGATCCGTGGTGACGAAATGCGGGCTCGAATTGGATCAATGGCGATGTTGATCGTGGTGTGGTTTCGTGTCTCCGTCTGGCTGTGGCGGCGCTCCATTTTGTTTGTGTGAAGGGGAGCGTCTCGTGGTTTGAAAATATCCTTTCCAATTAAGGAGCAGGTACAAATCATGTTACAACGGATACACATCATGTCACAGCACCTCCAACCCTGGTTGACATTAAGTTCAATCTCTCTTTCTCCTTCTATTTTTCAAGATGAAATTGTCGGGCAGGACCACCCTGCTAGCGGTCCCCCACACCCAACCGTCTGTGTAGCACTCACATGCAACTGCAGTTATCACGGGTCCTAGGAACATGTGCTCTGTAAGAGCACAGGATAAAGAGAACACAGGACAAAGAACACCTTCCCGCGTTGCGCGCGGGACCCTGGAGGATTTGGTAGGCAAGACACGAATTAACCCACAAACATCCTCCCGCTTCCGGAGGGCCCATCACACATAGAAAAGGGCAACTGGCCCTCCTCTGATAAGAGGGAGGGCCAAGCTTCAATTGATCTTCTTGCAACCCCCTAACACTCTGTTCTACTACTTTGCAGTGTCAACCCCTATCCTTTTTACCTGGTGCGAACCCTCTTGCTGTTCAACTTGCCTTCACGACTTAAGACTACCTCCGATCAGACCAACCTTACAAAGATCAAATACTCTGCACTCTGTATCCAACCTTATGTTGCTATGTGGAACTGTCTACCGTATATAATGCGAGGATTACATCTTCTTCCCTCCGCTTAGCACTTGCCAACCAAATGGGATTGACTCGTGACAACCGCCCATTGATCAACATCTCGATCTATCTTGCTTAGTACCCATTTCACATCCCGGAAAAGATAATTTGATGCCGGATACGCTCAGTCGTCCAACTTAGTCCTCGCCCGCCTCTTCGCAAAGCATTATTACTTTACATCGGAGTTTCCTCAGAATGTCCAAGTTTCTTGCCGACCCAGTGGCTGTGGCTCCCACAATATCTGCTCCTTGAAGACAACGCAGATCCACTTTCTTGCGGGGGCGGTCTCGTTGGTTGACGGCCTCGGAGCGCTCTTGATGAAGCTTGACGAGATTCGTGATTGGATCCCTGACACTTTTTAGCCAGTGGTGGTGGATAACACGGCGTTTTTCATGCACCGTGCTGGAGTTGAGGCCCATGAAAAAGTCCTGTCAACGATGGTGACCCAGTGGTAATCAGCAGTTTCCCATCCGTCCTCCACTTTCCCAAAAGAGCTCACCGTGGGGCATTGGCGACATTTACATATGCTAATCACCAGAAACTTAATGGGCTGTCTTTCCGACACCTCTCTTTTCGGGACAGGACAAAGATGGCGGAGCACCGGTGTTTCTCCTCTGCCACATATTCCACCTCGTCATGAGGCGGGCCGCCATCACCTCGGAAACGGGCGCCAAATGGAGCTGCTATGCTATGATACCATATGGCATAGTTTGAGAGCAATGTCGCCAGAGTGCTCTGATTATGCATGTCACCCTCCTTCTTCGGCTCAACATCCTTGATGCTACTGAGCACTCTCTCTCCCTCCTCTCATCCCCCCCAACGCGACGAACGCGACGAACACGAACACGATGAAGCGCCAACGCCTACAACCTCTGGAACGAGCATTGGGACCACAGGAAACACATGCCCCCTTCCCTCTGGAGGAGCGTGTCGAGTATACCTACCAGAACATCCGCACCCGCAACGTCTCCCTGGGACGATGGTGACAAGGTATGTCTTCTCTCCTCTCAGCCGTTGCAGAAAGGCTAACTGATCCAATCACCACAGCTGGAACACCTCAGCTAACTACCACAATAAGGATGAGGCTACCTAAATACCAAATGAAGTCTTGAAGCCGAGGCACGGGCGATTCTGGTGGTGTATACAGGTGCATGGGGATGGAAAACGGGCGACCTGTACATGTTTCCTAGTAACCAAGACAGTTCACAAGAGACTTGGCTGGACCCATGCACTGCCGCTTTATTCCGACTGGCAGTTGTGCGCACACTTGCCAAGGCTTGCCCATGCCAAACCCCGATGGATACTTTATGATTACGGTGCTTAACCCCGCAGATGAATGCACACGAAACTTTTCTCCTTGTTTTCTCCACCAACTATCGACATGCCACTTTTCCACTCTTCAGGCACATCCGAGTCTTCGGTTATTTACCAGTACAAACCCTCTACCACCGTTTGCTCACGCATTCTAGACCTTGCCGCCAGTTTTGGTCCGATTCGGATGATGTTGGCGATTCTGTCACCGAGCGCGATGGGCACCCTGCCCACAATAGACCTAGGTTGTACCTATCGCATCTGTCCATGAATTCGAACCGATGCAGGCGATAGAAGACATCGGAAATCAAGGAAACTTTTCATATCCCTCTATCTGGCCAGGCAGCTTTGCCTGCTAAAATCCATTCGCTTTTCGTGGATGCGCATTCTCTAGGCACACCTTAGCAACATTGCCGCCTGTTGCCTCAGCCCCTGTAGGATTGTAGGATCGGCGCTAGGGGTCGGTCGGGACGCTATGATAAAACCCAGGGTTTCCCACGACCTCAGACTCGATCGATCCTGTACCTTTCCACACATGCACGCCCAAATTCCGAGGAAACCTGCACCGGCTGGAAACCGACACGAAATGGATGACAAGCGCCGTTTGAAATTCGCCACTCAGCCGAAATTCCTGGACACGGTGGAACGCCGCAAAGCGGAAGACAAAGCTGGCGCGGCGGGGACTGGCTCAACAGGAGAAAGCACCAAAAATGGGTCTGATGGGTCTGATGATGGGCCTAACCATGATCCGTCAGCATTGAAATCTAGCCAATATTCAAGCGAGGCGCCCATTTCTACGGACACTGGGCCACCAGCACCGCAAGAAAAAAGCCCAGACGAAGAAGCCAACAAGAAGCCCGAGGATGGCGGATATCGCGAGAACCCCATGTCTGACGAACACCGGGCGTGCATCAACGTCTGGATGGAGTCGGAGGATGACGGCAAGCAAGACGACGAAGAAACAGCCACCGAGGACTACCAGACAGTTTTCAAAGCGGCGAGTGCGAGATTCGACGTGTACAGGCACCATCATTTTGACGGGGAGTGGAAGGTGTACTCGGAGGAGAAATCGCACGACAAGCAGGATGAGGAGTGGTTCATTCCATCGCCCATGGTGCGCGAGGACGGCGACCCAGAATATCTCTGCGAGATGTGCCGGCAGATCGATTTTGGCGTCCTTCTCACGCAGCGTGGTCTGCCCGGGAACAACGAGCCGGGAGCTTCAGTCATCGACCTCCGAGCGTTGCCGAGGGTGCTTGATGAGAGTAGCTGCTCTTTTTGTACGCTCGTTCGTCAGGGGCTGCAGGGCCGATGCACCCTTGAGGAGATGAAGGCGGCCAAAGAGACGACCAAAGATGGAAGGATGAAGCTTACGGTTCTCGACGATGGACCGGATTATGCATTGCGTCTCGAGGTCGCTTTGACGGACCTGGTCCCAAGACTGGTGGTGCAGATGCTGGCGCCAGAGAAAGCTGCGCTTCCACTCCAGGGGCTCCCAGTCCACCAAGACATCGCAGATATGGAGAGGCTTCGATCCTGGGTCCAAACATGCGAGGAGCACCACCCTAACGAGGCCACCCCGGCAGAGCCCTCGAATTGGAGATTTCTTGACGTTGAGGAGAGCCGCGTCGTGCCGATAGCGACTCCGCGCCGGTACGCCTGTCTTTCATACGTCTGGGGAAACGAAAAGGGTACCCAACTCACGACCCAGACAATGCCGATTCTAGAGAGCCCAGGGGGCTTAAACGACAGCTCCATCAGCCTGGGCCAAACTCTTCGAGACGCCATTAAGGTGACGAAAGACATTGGGATCCGATATCTCTGGGTTGACGCGCTCTGCATTATCCAAGACGACGCCGCGGACAAGGAAAGGTGCATCTCCCGCATGAGCGACATCTATGGCAACGCCACAATTACCGTCATCGCCTCTACCAACTCCCGCCCCGCCGAAGGTCTTCCCGGCGTGGGCAAGACACCGCGGTCTCGGGCCCAGGTGGTTAAAAAGCTCCAAGGAATCACCCTCGCCGCGGCTTTCCACGATGCACGACTCCCGGATGGAGATATCGAGGACTCGGTGTGGAACTCTCGCGCCTGGACGTTTCAAGAGAGGCAGCTTTCACAGCGCGCTGTCTATTTCACCAGCTCTCAGATGCACTTCACCTGCCCCCACGAAGTCGTGTTTGAAGACACGGTCTCTGGCCTGTGGGCCTCCCGCCGACCAGCCAAGGTCGTAGACCGATCCAAATTTCTAGAGCGGGTGCAGTCTCTGATGTACTACATCTGGCAGGATCCCACACAAACGAAGTTCTCTAACAAGACGTTTCACATCCATGGCCTTGGCTCGGAGTCGGTGACGATGATGGGCTCAGACGTGTCGGTCCCGGTAGGTGCCATCCTTTTCTGCCATCTCGAGAGTTGTGAATGCTCCCGAACACAAATAATTGCCCCCCCCCCAAATAGAAGATATGAGCTAATTTTTGCCACAGGCCCCCATTTACCGTGCCACGGCAGTACCGACCCATGGAAGCGGCAGCGGCACGCTCCGCATTGAGGGCGAAACCATGTGGAAGGTTTACAGCGACGCCGTGAGCATGTACACGCGGCGCAGGATGTCGTGGCAGACGGATGCTCTGAATGCCTTTCAAGGTGTAAGCAACCTTGTCGCCCGGGGCGTAAACACGTCCTTTTGGTACGGCCTGCCCGAGTTCAACTTTGACCAGGCTCTGCTCTGGTACCCGAACGAGCCTCTCACGCGCCGCACCTACCCGGACGCAGCTCCAAGTTGGAGCTGGGCCGGCTGGGAGGGTCACACGGCGTACCGTGGCCGGGGATGGCATAACGCCGTTGCCCTTCCACCCGCCACGGTGGTCCGATGGTTCCAGTTTGAACACCCGCGCGACCTGATCTACAACTACCTAGTCAGCGGTGAGCACCACACCCCGGAGGAGGTGGCCGATTTTTGCTTCCGCACTGCTCGAGCGCAGGCGCGGCTCATCCCCATCAAAACGGGAACCTTGTTCCACCTCGACACCGCCGACGACGGCTGGGCGCACTGCCGCGACACAGAACGCAACGAGCACTACTTCACCCATGCCGCCTACTCCGGCCTCCGCTTCACCTATCCAGCCACTCTGCCCTCTCAGAAGCCCATCCGGCGCGCAGCCACAGACGGCGCCATCTTTTTCGTGGCCCGCAGTGTACCCGCTCGCTTCGTCGACATGTCCAGCACACCACACAACCCCGCCCCGCGTGTCGACCCATTCCTTCAGATCGGCATCAAAGAGACCACCACCTCCCGGCCCACCCGCCTCCGACCATGGGACCACATCATCTATCACCAGGGCTACCGCGCCGGGATTCTCTCCCTCAACGTTCCCTTCTCCTCCCTCGACACCACCACCTCTGGCGGCGACGCCCACGGCAGATACTACATCGTCCCCATCTCGCGCGACACGGTCCCGGGAATTGCCCCTCCGGCAGTCGGATGGGATGCCTACTGGGGTCTCTCACCGAGGGGTGCACAGGGCCTTGTGTGGGGGTGGGAATGGGGGGATGAGGACCAGCGGGCGCCAGTGCTTGGTCCACATGAGGATGCCGATGAGCCATACCGCGGGGGGGTGTTTGAGAATGGAGATCCGTATTGGGACCAGTCGAGGTTTGGGAACCCGTTCGTGCTGGATGTGTATAACGTGCTGCTGCTGGAGAGGCAGGGCGGGGGCGGTATGGAAGGGTGGACACGGGTTGGCGTGGGGAAGATGAACTCTTTTGCGTTTTGGCATGCGAAGCCCGACGACGAGGGAGATATGATTGTGTTGAGATAGGGGTTCGCGTGGGCGTGGTAGTTGGCGATGTAGTGCGAATGAAAGAAAAAAAGAAGGAAAGGGGAAAATTGGGTAGGAACACTGAGAATGGAACTAAGAGGACGACGATAAGAAATGAAGGCAATAAGTCGCGAGCTGGCAGACACTCGAAACCGCAGGCAGGAACGAGACCACCTCTCACACGGGCAACAAGACATCCCGCGTCTGGGCCTTTGTGGGCAGCGCATGTTTTTAGCAATTGGATTGTTCAGCTCGGGTTCTAGTTCTTTTAAACGTCGACGAGGCACGCTCCTGGCTTTGCATCCTTACCTTGTCGCTAAGGATGGGCTGAACGATGTACAGCAACATCATAACGCCAGTCATTCCTTTGACTTGCTACATCAAAAGAAATGATGTGATGCGGCAAATGACATGGGCGGTACCGTTAGCTCCTGAGAGCAAGGCGGAAGAGCTGGTCCCTAAAACTATCATGGCGGGTTGGTTGTGGGGGGTTATGCTGATTCTTATAAGTATATGAATCGGTCGGCCGAGTCAAGTTGGTAGATACCTGGAAAATTGCATGTATCGACAGCAGTAATGTCTCAGGTATAGAACGTGGTGGATGAGCTGCTTTCTGGTGGTCCATCTAAGCGATTGACCAGGTGGAACGAGGTAAGTGGGTGGTTGGTTGTATTCTCGACGGGCTCGGAGTCGTCGGGGCACACCGGAGGCGCTACCGACACGCAGACGAGCTTCCCATCCGGTGTTGGGTGCGGCATCAGACCGAGCTCGGGCAGCCCGCATGTCGGCCCCGCGATCAGGACATACCGCGCGTCGTCCAGGGAGAATCCCGTATCGCAGCTCGGGCGTTTTGTCGAGATGCAGTCGGCGCCCGAGGGCACGAGAGGATCGTCGCACACCGGGTCCACGAGGCCTACGCACTCGTGCGTCTTGGGGTCGTACTCGGCATTTTTGTCGGCGCAGTCGGGGGGGGGGGGGGGGTCGGGCGAGATGCAGCGGTCATTCTCGAGATGGAGATTCCTAGGGCACGGTGGGGTCTCGCTGATGTAGATGTTCTTGGTCTCCGCGTCGAGGGTGAGGCCCCGGGGGCAGAGGTCCGAGGCGAGGAACACGCAGGACTGGGTCCTTCCGTGTCTCTTCGCTAGATAATATTGACCTCTGTGCGAGATAGACTATGGAAGAATTTCTCTACCACATTGCAGTACTCGGAACCAAAGTCAATGAAGAAAAATCCAACCCGCCGATAGGCATTGAGGCCAGAACTCCCCTCGCTCTGTGTCAAAACCAATCCACGATATCTCAGCCAACGCGTCGACCTGCCAGACCCACCAAGCTCAACCTCGCTCTCGGTCATCTCCACAGGTAGACAGAAAAGACGCCCTTCCAGACTGCAACTATCCTCCCAATCTGGAAAGACGTCACAGCCATCAAACAACCCGTTGCGCTGCGTTTCCAGATGTTCTTTCTCCTGGCAAAGCTCCACTTGCTCATCGTCCCGAGTAGTGCCAACGAGAGAGGTGAACAATATCCCCCTCGGTCCGTAACACGTATTGACATCCTCCTCCACCAGCCCACCCTGCCTCACCGTCGCCAGCGGGGCGCACAAGGTCAGTGTGCCACCGCTGACCGGGCCCAGTTGATCAGCGCCACGGGCCGTGGTTTCGGCGCGAAGAACCTCAGCGAGCAGCGTCCCGTCGCCACCCCAGCCAGCGCCGCCGCCGCCAACCCCAGATACACCACCGTCGACAGCCGCCCATGACCACGACGGAGCCCGGTACGCAGTGGGCGGCGCGGGAGGGACATGCCCCGGCCTCTTATGCCAAAGCAAGGAGCCTGGCAAATCGCACTTCCAAAGGCCCGCGCAATACGCCGTGCTTGACACACCCACTCCCTCCAGCCGCTGCTGCATGTCTCTGGCAAGACCGGAAAGTGCGACAAGCCTATCCCCCGCCACAGTAAGCTTGCACCCAGAATACACGGCAACATGCTCACCCCACTCAGCAAGCAGTCTCGCGGCGCGGCTTCCCAAGCTGTCGGCTGGAAAGTTGGGAATCTCGATAAGCCGCTTCCACTCACGCGCCGCGCCGCCAGCGCCAGCGGCATCGCCCATCTCCCTCTCGAGCGGCGGACCATCCCATAGATACCGCGGGCTGGTCTCGCAAGCGCGCACCGTCATGCACTCCCAAAACACCTGCCGCGAGCCAAAGTGCAGCACCCGAGCGGGGAGTAGACGCTCCTGCACGATCCACGCCCGGCGGATGAGAGGCTGCGCCAGCCACTCGTTATACCACTCGGGGCCCGCTGCGTCACGCCTGAGGGCGTAGTCGTCGCTGATGCCATCGCAGGCCGTGCGGAGACGAACGGCCGCGGGCGCCATGGTCGCAGGATCGCGCGTGCGGAAGCATCCGCCCTGGTCGTCAGACGCGCCGAGCGCCGAGACGTTGAGGTACGGGTGCTTGTAAATGTCATGCATCGAGGCTGCCTCGGCGGCCCAGTCGGCGGCCGAGTCTTGCACGATGCAGAGGCGGTCGATCCAGAGGTGGCGGATGCGGAAGCGGGCGGCGATGTCGAAAGCGTCCTGGAAGGTGGGGGGGAGGGAGGCGACGGGCCGCGCGGTGCGGAGCTGGGGCAGAGTGGTGCGGGTGAGCATGAGGACGTCGGTTCGGCCGGCGAGGGATCCCCAGCAGTGGCTGAGAGTGATGTAGCGGGTGCCGCGGGGGACTTCGGTTGCGAGGACCAGGCGGTAGGTTTGAGCCGCGGGATCGAGTTCGAGCGTGCGGCTGGGCATGAAGTCTGTCCTGCGGCTTGCATGGCATTCTGGGTGGTGGGAGTTGCAGTCGTGCGTCCATTTTTGGATGAGGTCCCACGTCTGAGGGCTGGAGGTCGATGGGCCCAGGTTGAAATTCAGGTTGTGCGCGGTGCCTTCGTCGTGAGAGATTTCAGTGACAGGGCAAAAGGATGGACATGAGCAAAGACGTACCTACGGGATCGAACCCAAACGCCTCAGAGCTACCCCCAGACAAGATGAACATGAATGGGGCCCCTGTGAGTGATAGGGCAAACACCGAGTACCACCCGCTTCTCTGCAGCCTGCCACTGATGTTCTGTTCGCCGCTGGTTTCAGGACTGAGATCTTGGCACACAAGACATCCCAAATCCCTTGATGCCTCCCACGACGCGCGGCTGCTGTGGTGGCTGTAGATGTGGCGCTCCGGTTCCAAATACATTCCCAAACTGTCCTCCTCACAATCGCCTAGTCGCGCCAGTAAGGCACTGAAGGCTTCTTCAGAGCCCATCACATCGCTGAACTCATCAACCCATTCGGAGAGAAAGCCAACCCGCCGAGTGCTCGCCGAATCCCAGACATTCTCGAGACTATCCCGACAGGTATTGCAAAGCGGCATGGTTGGTGAAGATGGGAAGATATTTACTTCCGTTCAATGCTTCAACCCAAGGAACCCAACTAAGGTTGCCCATAAGGTTGCATGAGCGGTGAGCGCCGGCAGAACGCCAGCCGTCGGCCCCATCTGGAGAGTGGGGCAGTTAGGTGGGCCACCTTCCCCCGCCTTTGATGTCAACATGACTTGTGCTTAGGCTCATGAATCAAAGAGGAAACAACAACGCATAAAGCCACCTGCAACCCTGCCTCCAAATATTTCCGAGGCCCTTCTGACCAGGGCCATGTACACTCTGGCCAAACTTTTCGCTTTGCTGACTTAACAAAAAACGAAGACGTAAACCGCTCAAAGTTGATCTCCGGTGCTGTTGCCTCTTTTCTTCAAGAGCCCGTCAGGATGCACCGTCCATAGATAACCCTGGCCGAACCCTGGGCGCCGCCCTGTGAAAAAGCCACCCACCAGCCCCATCACTTGCACAGCGCTCACCACCCACTGCAAGCCAGCAATGCAAGCCATGGATTTACTCAACTGCACGCAGCAATTGGAGTACTTCCAACGCAGTCAAGTAATGTCTTTCGGGCACTTCGGCAGGCGTGGTTAGCTCCCTTTGATTAGGTGCATGATTTTTATTAAGACCGGACTATGGATGGCAATTGACTGCGATTGAATGCGACCGTGGCCCCTGATCTTCACCGTCTTTTTTGCTGGCGGCCGTTGACAGCCTTTGACGGTCCTTGTCAGTGTAGTTGTAAGGCGGTGAGTGGAAAATGTGGGGGGATGGATTACCGGGTGCAAATAGATGATCGCTACGGTGCATCCTGACGGGCGGGAAAAAACAGCCGATTGCCCACGCTGGGAAGAGGGAGTTCTGCATAGTATCTCCCGATGCTCATGTCTTCATCTCCGCCACCACCATTTCCCATCGGATGAAAATGCGGCTCTTGCTCTCCGCTTCGTCCTGCGCTATCAACAGCCCCAAACCTGAGAATAGATAGAATACTTGGTAACTTGCGAGTAACACCGTATATCTTATAGCCATGGAACGTAGGTACGGACAGTTTGCCCCCAACCGTATATGCACATGCTCCTGTCTCAGACACGATAGATAACAACTTAACATTAACGATTAGCATTAGTACGATATCAGCTGTTCCCTTCCATCAGCTATCATTAGGTCACAACAACACCCCCCCTACTCCCTCGGAAGAAGCCCGCCAAGCCCACCACCCCCAAGCAGTCCCCCAAGAAGCCCCCCTAGTAACCCATCCAAGAGCCCCCCGAGCCCAAGCCCACCGAGTAAGCCCGAGAGCACCCCCACAACCGTCTTCAACAATCCCGAGACAATCCCATCCAGACACGTAAGCAGCCCACCAACCGCCCCCAGAATCGGCTTGATCAACACCGTAACACGCGCTGCGTCCCATCAGTTACTGCCGAAATCTCAAGGTGCTGGATGGGAAGAAGAAACTCACAAACACCAAGACACCCAACCAGCCCCGAAACCGTCCCCGTGATCATGGCCACCAACCCGTTCGCCTTCCCCGTGAGGCAGCTATCCGAGCAGCTCCTCTTGCCGTGCTCACCGCGTTTATCATTTTTGGTGCCCTCAATCAACGCTGTCGCCTCCTGCACCGCCGCCTCGAGCTCCTTAAGCTTAGGAGCAACAGCCTCAGCCGCCTTGTCCTTTTCCTCGGCGGTTGAGGTCGGCATGGTGGAGATGGTTTCGTCTGCGGTTTTGTGTTAGTTCGAGTTTTGATGGAGTTTGGGGTGGGATGAGGATGGGGATGATGATACGAAAGGGAGGACGCACTGATAGAGGCGCTCAGCGACTCGACCTTGGACGAGAGGGCGTCGAGCTTGGCGGCCGCGTCGTCGACCTGTGCTGCGTGGAGCGTCAGGTCGCGGGTGAGGAGGGGGGTGGCGTGCGCAAAGGCGAGGACGCCTGTGAGAAAGAGGAGGGAGAGCTTCATTTTGGTGGTGCGTAGTGGTGGTCTAGGATGTGGATGTCTGGTGGTTTGCTTGTCGATGATATCTTGGGAGTTTGGGTAGAGATGGATGAAGGCATCGGAGAGTTTTATAGACGAAGCACATCACCCGCCCTGGGGCCACCGTGTAACCAGGTACGTCAACGGGATATCCTGGTTTTGATATTTCAAAATCTCCGAGGTGTCTTCATTTGCTTCATGATGTCACCTTGGTGTGAGACTATATGATTTAGAGGTTCACGATCCATCTACCAGCGAAGCTTTTTGGTACTCTGGAGTTAACGATGACGCTGGGCTGAAGAGGCTCTTTGACCTTGACATCGATCTAACCCGGAAAGGTGTGGGGCATTTCTGTGGCTAGACTTAGCTGAAATCATGCGCGGGAAGCAGGGAGAGGAAGAGACGGCTTGTAAGGGGAGAAAATCAAGGAGTCAGTCGCCGGGCCGCAGGTGGCGACATAACCCTCAACCTACACCAAGCTGTAAACCTGCATCGGGCTACATAAGCGTGAAAAACAAGGCTTCTTAGACCTTTCTTGCATTTGATAGCTACGGATGCATGGTCTGCTGATCTTTTATTCGCGGGGTTGTCTTTAGCCTGAACGCTGACTGCGACGTAGTGCCAGGGCAGGCACAGACAGCCGTTGACGTTTTCGTGGCGAGGGGGCAATATAAAGGCTAATACACTGCATCGCCGATCCGCGCGCCTGTGCCGTGTCGACGTCGGTTGGTTCAGTTGTAAAACTGAGAAATGGGAATAGCCTCATCTGACGTCAAGGCAAGAAGCTGGCTTGGGGATGCGCGATGGGTTCGCCATGGCTTTAAAATGGGGGATTCGAGGTCGGTCCAGTGCCTCCTATGCAACGAGGAGATGGTGTCAATCCTAGAACAATATCCAAGGCGAACTCAATTCTTCTGACAGCTTCTTCGGGCTTCACAGTGAGTGAGAGAGTGGAAGGAGGATTCATAAGACAAAATTCGGCCACCCTACGATGCTCAAAGAGGCTCGGTCTTGGAGGCTGTCATGATTCAATATTGTCATACTTTCAAACAATGTTTCCACCCACACACTTGCCCAAGCTGTGCCAAAACTCAGCACCTGACTAGCCCCTTCAATCCTGCCCATGATTTCGGCATGACTTCACCCAAAATGTCCACGCCATGTCCACGCCATGTCCCCGCCTTACAAACCACGCCAACCTCTCTGTGCCTGCCGCCGTTGTCAGACGTTGGCCGGTGTGTTGCACTGCAGTGGGCGAGAATAAGGACTAAGCCCAAGCTGCCCAGGCAGGAGTACGGCACAAGCTCACATCTGGCTAGCCCTTGCAGACACACTCGGGTCTCACAAGAAAGGGGTCCGCGTAAAGCGTATTGGTGCTGGCCAAATTTCCAAAAAGAGACATAGAGCCGAGTTGCCATGCTGCGTCGTAGGACTCTATACCGAGACGGTGATCTGGATGCCTATGAACACCTACCTCAGTAATGCAGGTCAGCGACAACACCCAACGACAGTCGGACTCCTCGGAACTGTCACGTCTGGTTGCGGACCGCCATGGGTTCACCACCCAGAAATTAGCAGGAGCTCTGGGCCAAGGGCCTTAGAGCATCTGTCCGGGACCGGGCGAACCAAGGTGACAGCAGCCTACTCAACTACACATCTCTAAAATCAGCTGCTTTACAGATGATAAACAACGCGAGATTGCGCCCGTCATGCGAGGGTTGCACAAGCGGCAGCGCTTCCAGAAGCATGCAGGAAGGAGCGCAGCAAGCAATAGTGAACCAAACTCTGCCTCACCGGCGCGTTTCGGCGGTGCTCATTGGTCCGACCACTGCACAAAAATACCGGGACTCGTGAGCTGGTACTACCAAACGGCGCAGGCGAGCCCCAGGCCCGTCATTTGACTCCGACGCAGTGCGAACCAGAACCCGCCTCGCATCCCGGAAACCGGGTAAGACTGGCCATGTGGGTCCACTGTCCACGCGGTCCAAACGGTTTCCCCGGGTGCGTATAGATGGTCAGCCCTAGAAGCAAAAGATCCACACGCTGGGTGGGTGTGTCCCCCACAGACTTTATGATGGAGGTTCCGGAGTTAACTGTCGGCCAGTGGGAGTGTTAGCTTTGGCCAGCAGTCCCAGTTGCGACGTCAACTTACAGAGACCACCAGTAGCAACCTCCACGGATAAACACGGCATAGGATAACAACTGATGGTCCATTCGGGGGCGAGGCTCTCATGATATGTCTGCATGCGTCCAGAGGGCTGCGCACAGGAAGAGGCACATGTGCTCCATTTGCACGCTCACGAGGCCCGTCGACCAGGAACAACATGAAACCAATGGCAAACATGTCAGCCTTGCATGTGCCTCCTGTTACGCACTGTCAACACCATTCCGCTGCCTAGTTTCTGCACATGCTGGTGGTGAGTAGGGAGGCTGACGTTCATGCGAGAGCTGTGTGTAGCCAACCGACGAGCTGTATGGAGAGCCTCGTACAGAGAAGGCGAATCATTTCCTCACGGAGACTAGGTCAATAATGAAGGAGGGCATAGAGAGGCCGTTCATTGCCCCATCGAGCTTGTAGTAACGATGGGTGGGCGCAACGGCAGAGTCATCCAAGATGTATAAGAAGGCCTATCCTCCTCTTCTCAGTCCATCTCTTCTTCTCAGCACTATCAGCATCAACATCATCAGGACAATCAACTCTAACTTCAAACGCCACACTCAACCGCTTTAAACAAGAACCACCACCTTCAAAATGGCCAAGTTCAGCACCATCCTCCTCGCCGCCGTGGCCCTCGTCGCCGGCGTCCAGGCTGCATGCCCCCCCAACGGCCTCTTCTGCGGCTCCGAGCTGCTCGACGTCTACCAGTGTGAGTCCCATACTGCCTCACCACCTTCCTCTCACTCCCATTGCCCCCTGAGTCCCCCAAGAAACAAACATCACCCCCCACCCCCTAAAAACAAAAACAGCCACTAACAAAACACAGGCGTGACTCGCGCCCAGCTCGCGCGCCTCACGCCCCCCGGCGATGAGATCAACACCGACATCTACCCCACGGGCTCGGACGGCTCCCCGGGCATCCCGGGCGTCAGCTGCAAGCAGACGGGATGCAAGAACTCTAACGGCGACAAGAACACGCCGCCGACCGTCTATGCGCAGTGCTTTTAAGTCTGCCGAGCCCGTCTCAGACACAACATCTCCAACGTAGATCTTCGGCAGACTCGGTGAAAGTGGTGGTGGTGGCGGCGGTGGATGGGGACGGGAACGTACACGGCGGATAGTAGTAGATTTCTTTCTTCTTTCTCGAGTGCCTAGACATCTAGATACTTGACGGCTGGCCAGCCCTTCACTCCCCGCAATTCATTTTGCACCCAAACTTGTTTTTCCCCTTATTGTGACTATGACTCTGAGCTAGGGCATGTAAGCCAGGGCCTGCTCTGAAGTCTGCTCGTCTTGCAGGCGCAGGCATGCACGCCCTCATAAGGAGCTGTGGGAGTATACATACCACTGTAACCAACCTGAAAAACGTGGCCTACAACAGTGTCACGGGCGTGTCCCTGTTGTGAAACAAAGAGGTTTCGCCTTTCATTAGTAATAGGGTTATCTTGGAGACCCTCACTCAAATCACTGAATACAGGCATAACAAGCGATATTCGTAAAATAGAGTAGTATTGGGTAACGAAGTAGAAGAGGGTAGGATTTGGATCCTGGCCCTACGCCGAAATAGGTCCTGTGGGAGCCAAGACCCTTCTTATCTATCTACTTATCTACCAATAACGTACATGATAAGCGAGTGAGCATTCTAAGCGAGTGAGCACTTTTCCCCCACCAACACCACCCTTTCAATTGACACCAGTTTTCTCCACCACCCAACATGCCCTCCACTTCAAAAGAGGATATGGTCATTTTGGCCCTCGAAGCTCTTAAAAGAGATCCAGCATTGAAGGTTGCAACTGCTGCAAACATCTATGAGGTCGATCGTATGACCCTGACACGACGACATGATGGCAAACCTGCACGAGGCGATACTCCAGCCAATTCACATAAACTCATGGATTTGGAAGAGAAAATGATTGTTCGATACATAATTGAGCTATGCTTACACGCATTCCACCCCTAGCTTTCATACAAGGAAGATATGGCCAACCAATTGCTACATGAACACAACATGTCCCCTATTGGCATACAATGGGCCCATAACTTCATCAAATGCCAGCCAGAACTTCAGACACATTTTACATGTAAATATGACTACCAAAGGGCTAAATGCAAAGATCCAAAGATTATTTGTGAGTGGTTTGCACTTGTGCATAATATGAGGGTCAAATATAGCATTCTTGATAATAATGTATATAACTTTGACAAGACTGGGTTTATGATAGGCATTATTATGGCCCACATGGTAGTTACTACCTCAGATGGCCTTAGTAAGGCTAAAAAGACCCAGCCTAGCAATCAAGAGTAGGCTACAATCATCCAAGGAGTAAATGCTCTAGGCTAGGCCATCCCACCATATATCATCTTGGCTAGGCAATATCACCTTGCCAACTGGTATGAAGAGTGCAACCTCCTGGCTGACTGGCGTATTACAACAACTGACAATGGCTGGACTATGAATAAGAAAGGCATAGATTGGATTCAGCACTTTGATTTCCACATAGCATCTCATACAAAGGGTATACACTGGCTATTAATCCTTGATGGCCACAAAAGCCACCACTCCAAAGAATTTGACAACTATTGCAAAGCACATAACATTATTCCACATTGTATGCCTCCATACTCTTACTCCAGCCCTTAGATGTTGGTTGTTTTGGGCCATTGAAGAAGGCATACAGCTACCAAATTAAGCAGTTCATGTAGATAAGCATTATACACATTAGTAAGTTGGAGTTTCTTTGTGCATTTAGAGAGGCATTTTTTGCTTTAATAACAGAAAAGAGCATCCAGGGGGGATTTGCCAGAGAAGGTGATATTTGAGCTGGATGTGTGTATTTGGACCCCAACACCCCCAGCCTCAAGCCCAACACCACCACTTGGCTATCTCAAATACCACAAAACCCCTGAGAGGCCACCTCACAGAAGGACCTTATTAAAGGCCAGATATCCAACCACCAAGGCAGTTCTCCAACACCTATGCTGGCTGCTGTAGACCAACTGGCTAAAGGTACAATGGCTGTAATGCGTGAAGTGGCTCTTTTGTGTACAGAGGTCTCAGCACTATGAAAGGCCAATGAGGGGCTTAGTAAGTGACGGAGAGCCAAAAAAACATGTGTGTGGCTTGGAGGGTCACTTACTGTACAAGAGGCACAGGATTTACTGGATCAGAAGGCTATAGATGAGCAGTTGGGCCAGGAAACACGACAAAGTGGTGGTGGTGCAAGGGGGTCACGTACGAAGATTCAGTGTTGTAGCGTGTGCGGCAAGCCTGGCCATAATGCATGCACGTGCAAGGAGGCTACACAATTGTCTGATTCATCTGTTTCTAATTCGTTGTAGTTATTTTCTAGTGTTGTGGTTGTGGAATTGAGGATAGTTGTAGTAGGGTGGGGGAAAAGTGCTCACTCGCTTAGAATGCTCGCTCACTCGCTTATCATGTACGTTACACTTAACCCAAACCGAACTAACGTGTGTGATAAGCGAGTGAAACAACAAGCGAGTGAAACAACAAGCGAGTGAAACAACAAGCGAGTGAAACGCCTTAGGGCAGCCGCCTTATCTAATCTACAACGACGCGTGTAAATAGCACTTTCTTATCGTATCATATGCATGGTCTGTTTCACTTATCACGCATGTTATCACCAATCACTGAAAGTCCCCGCGCGGGGTATGTATACAAATGATTGTTAGTTTGGTACCAGAGCACGTAAAAAAATCTCTGGATTTGAACACTATTTTCCCCTATTTGAAGTGCCTCGGCCTCTCCATATTTCCTTTTTTTTTTCGTCCAGGTTTCCTGTCACTGAATTTCCCCCGCTTTGACTGACTGGAGCCTCCTGTAGACCCCCCTGTCTAGGTACCGAACTAACAATCATCCAAAGGTTGGATTGTATACGCCCTGGACTGGTAGCATTCCTAGAATAAAACCTCAAAGCCCCGCCCTAGTTCAACCTAACCAGACGCCAGACCTCCACTTGAACACAAACCGCCCGGGAGTGTTGAAACGCAACAATGTCTGGAACACGAACAACAATCCCAATCTCAACAGCTCTTTCCCCTAGTGAGCCCCCCAGTGCTACCTCACAGAGCGCAGCACCCATCAACCTTGTCTCCGAAACACCCCTCCTCACCGACACAGAAAAAGGCATCCCCCAGAAGCCCCTCTCCTCCGTTATCGGCGGAGAAGAATGGTACTTCTGGTCCCAAACAGAAACAGAGAACCATTCTCGCATCGCCACAGTTTTCTTCGTCATAGCCGATGATATCAGGGTCTTGTTTCGTCTGTATAGTGCGCCGGCGGCATTGGCGCTGGTGCTGTTTGGGAGAAAGTCGATATGGAAGACACAGGCGCGTGTGTTGGGGAGTAGATTTAAGAGGCCGAGGCGCGGAGGAAGCGGGGATGATCCGGGTGATGACCCCCATGATTCTGATGGCTCTGATGGTGTTGGTGATCCTGGTGGGGACAAAAGGGTAAGGGGTGGTGAGCTGCGCGAGAGGAGGCCGAGAGTATGTCGCGGCGATCCCGCAGCGGAGGAATACACCAAGATGGTTGAGGGCGAGAGTACCAGGATAGGCGTCTCTGTAGGTCCCCCGCACGGTACCCTTCAGGGTAAGATGCTGATGGAAAACACGCAGGGAAGCATCATCGCCTCCGTCGCCACCGCAGCGTTGGCCTTTGGCAGTCTCAGCCAGACGCACTGGGTTGCAAGAGCGGCGTGGACGTATAGTCTTGCTGCAGCCCTGATGGCTGTTTACTGCGCGAATAACCTCTGCTGGAAAACGGGGTATCTTCTTCTTGGGAATAGGCTGAGGGCTTGGATTAGTGGTCATCGCCATACGTGGTATTATTACCTTCAAATTTTGAACGTCGCAGCGGGTAATGGTGACGGCAGGAAACGCCAGGTTAATGCGTTGTTGGACAGTTTGGTGCCCTCCCCAGCTTCGGCTCTTACGGTTTCCGCCCCCTCAGTGCTGCTTTCTTCTTCTCTGCTGTTCTTATTCATCGGGTTCGGCATCTTCTTTGGCTTCACCTGGGAGCGAGTGCTGGACGACTTGGCTGGTTCAGATGACAGCAGGAATGTGTTCATCTCTTATATCGTTGGCTTGGGGTTTTGCTTTCTCTTCTACGCCGCCTCGGATACGACTTCCCACGATAAGACAGCATCTACTACTATCCGTGGAACTGTAGGCCGGAGTTTGCAGAGGTTTGATGGAGGAGACAGAGGGGGAAAACTCCATCCGCCCGGCTCCGGACCGGAACAAGACATGCTCGAGCGGCGGCAGCATCACGAAGTGATAAGGCAGCTTCTGGAGCGTCAATCAAACATCCTCAAACATATGCTCGACAAGCAAGACATGATGGAACTTGCCAACTTGGAGCCTGACTTCCGAGATAGTTCGGGCCAAACGCCGTTGCACTGGGCTGCAGAGAGAGGAATGAAGTTCATGGTGTTGCGGCTATTAAGGACCGTAATAGATATCAGTACCGAGGACAAGGAGGGGCGGACACCATTGATGGTTGCGGCAGCGAATGGTCACGTTGAGGTGGTGAGGGAGCTTTTATATGAAAACCGTCGACGAGTCCCTGGACGGCCCCTAAATGAGGAGGACTTGGGAGTTCAGGATAAGCAAATGCGTGCGGCTCGTGATGTTGCTAACAACATGGGACTTGGGAAGATTGCCGACTTAATTGGCGAGGAGATTCGGACACTCTGGGAGTTGAGGGGCTGAAAACGTTGATGAGGACCTAATGCCGCGGTCATTAATACTGAGCTAAAGTACCTAGTTAAAACGATTCTACGGCGGTGGCCAGAGTGCATCTGTTTTGTCCTTGTTCATAAAGGTTACACCCAGACGTGATTAGGTATAAGGGACTGGGCAGACAGCTAAGAACGCCAACATTAACATGATTCACAAGCTAGTGACACAGGCAAGCGAGTAACACATCCGATTCTCTACATATATGTGACACAGTCCCAATAGGGTGTGATAACGTCCAGTCGTAAGTCAAGTAAAGCGAGAGGAGATCAAGACAATCATACATGTAGTATGCGTCACGTTCCTCATATACGCGGCTCGAGGTCAGATACAGAGCTACTTGGACTGAAAGCCTCGAGATGATCTTCGTAGAGTAGAGATGAGAGAGAACGGTGATTCATGGAGGCAGAGGAACGATAAGAGGTTTCAGAATTGTCAATTCTAGCCCCTCGGTCTTCATCAGAAGTTCAAACCAATAATTCTTTTAAGGTCTGTCGAAGAAGGCATAGCCAGCTCTCTTCCTTTCGTCAGGGCTGCTGCCGTTCTTCTTATATGCTATATACAAGATACCTAGATTTCTCCAGCAATCAAGCCAGGAGAAAATTACAGGGTTCTCACGCTTCCACTCCTTACATATGCCGAGAGGGTTGGGACCACTTATCCCCAATAGAACTAGACCCTGGAGGTTAGCTATCCAGCCGGTCTGTCAGCCGTAGGCTTCTGCGCCTTTTCTGCGGGCGATGCCGCTAAGTCATGGTGTGCCTGTTAACCCTTCCTAGTGGAGAGCTAGTCCGTGGTGAGGATCCGCCCACGGGTCTTTGCACGAGTCATACTGCGTGCAGTGATCCAAGGTGTAAGTCCGGCCTCTCGCGCATCAAGGAGCCGACTCAAATTGTTCAAGAAAATAGGAAGCTAGTGGCTGAGATGGTTGGCTCTGCCGAGCGTGTTCAAGAAGACCTGAAGCAGCTTCTCGAGTTCAAGCAGCAGCAGCAGTCCAACGCCTGGGAGATGAAATACTCGCGCCATCTGGCCCAGCAGGGCCGAAGGCAGAACAACGTAGGCACCGCCAAGTTCACCCTCCCCTCACACACGCCCTCAAATCATGCTCGTCTCACCTTCGTCACCATCACATTTGTGATTTTTCCACCTACTCCACCCAATACCATCTCACCCAATGGCGTCACTGCTCCGCTCGGGACCGTCAACATCTTCGTCGGTTTACCAATGTGAAAGATCTCTTCTCAACAATTGATCGCACGGATGGCGATGTTCCCATCGTTACAGGTAACCCCACCTTTTCCACAACTACGTCTTCGTTCACACCACAAAGCTGTGGATGGACAACCGCTTAGTTTGTGCTAACTAATTAGATGTCTCCCCCGAGAACTTCCTTACGATTGAGAAAAAAAGAAACAACTTGGCCGTGCATCTCGTTTCTTCTATCAAGACGATGCCCAAATCCTTATCATCACAATCCCAACCACCGTCCATGAAGTCCTCCATCGCTGGATTTATGAGGAATTTGTCCGGGGAACTACTTCTGCTCAATGGGTCTCACTTGGACCTACGACGTTTTGACCACTGTACAATCACCCAAGAAAGGATGGTCGTAAGGAGCCAGATTCTTCTGGTAGCCCAATACCAGGGCGCTTAGGAGATGACCGTTGGCCGACATTGGTTGTTGAGGCTGGATACTCCTCATCGTTGAATACACTTTACAAAGCCATGCAGTGGTGGTTTCGAGAGTCCCATCACGATGTTAAGATCGTCATCTCAGCTAAGTTTGGCGACAATCACCACCGATACTTGAAGTTGGAGAAATGGGAGGAACAACAAGTGGCGCTTCCCCAGGAGACTATCACGCGGAGTCGGGCCACTGCGATCTGGACTGCTGCAGCTCAAGCCGCTGCTGGTACACCAAAGAATGCTCTTCTCGAGCCAGTTCTCCGGCAAACTATCACCATCCCTCATAATGCTACAGGATTTTCGTACCATGTTACTAGAGGGGCATTGGTACTTGGGTTCAGGCAGTGATTCCTGAGAAACCCAGGTCCAAATAAGGGGGACATTGTAATTAGTTTTGCGCAACTGCAGGCTTATGCAGCCATTGTCTGGGCGGAGGTGTCGAGTAGCTGATGAGGAGACGAGTTGGGGAGTTTTCTAGGTGCATTAGCGGTGCTTTTCTGATCAGACTGGGTTGGCGTGGTAGTTTCTTGAGTGCATGGCGGTGTTTTTCAATTAATCTTGGATGCTACCAAGATAAAGCAGTGTCAAGGGGTGCTATAGGCACGAGCTAGAAATTTGAGAGGGCGTCATCAAGCAGGCCTGCTGGAAATATAATATACCGGAAATTGTTGCCAGGACGGGCGTCCCTGCCACTGCTATGGTGAGAACTGAGAGTAGCAAACTATGCTCAAGGATCCGGCCGCGGACACTTTTCCTCAGGGCTGTCTCGCTTTACTCGCTGTAGTCTATCTAGTTTGATCGATTCCGCCAATGGTCTAGAAAGGAAACCCAAAGTCGAGTAAACCCTGTTCCGTGGATAGAGACATTTGGGTCCCATACTGCTGGGGTGGTTACGAATCTCAAAGTAAAAAATATGTACTATTACATGTGTAAAACAAGGAAGATGAGAGAAATTAGGAACAGCCCACATCCCTCCAGCAGCAAGATGGATGGCCAAGCGGCCATCCTTGGAGTTGTCCCACTCGTTCCGACGCTCGTTGGGCCCAAGTTTGCGAAGGTGGCACTCGGCGTGATGGTAACTGGCGGCGCTACCGACTTCCCAGTAGAGGTTGCCGGGACATCCTGAGCGGGTGGGGTTAGCAACACGTTCGGTGGCACGGTGGCCGGACCTACCGGGTTCAAGCCGAAGGAGCGGCATGTCGAACGAAGCCGTGTTGGCCACGGCACTTCGCCCGATGTCGTAGTGCCGCCACACTTTGCGAAGTTCTCCGCGGCACCACACTGGTCCATGAGCTGCAACAGACTCGCGTCACACAAGCAGGGAAACGCTCCCAGGGTGTTTGTCGCGTCTACTGTGGTGCTGAGGCAACTCGAGGCACTGAGCTGGGCCTGCGTGCAGATCACTCCGCGATCGGCGGCGCCCTCGACGTCGCATGAGGCAAGTGGAGCCTTGCTCTTTTCCTCGGGAGACACGGTCCGCGTGGGTTTCGGTATGGTGATGGATTGCGACGAGATCACGGCCGCGCACCTCTGTTCCCAGAAGGCAAAGAGATCCATCCACTCGCTGGGCTTGATTACTGTGTCCCCGGTGCAGAGTGTGAACTCGGCCTGGCAGCTTGCATCCAAGTCAACGAGGGTCAAAAACGCCACAGACGGATTTTGGGACATACTTGACATAGGAATTGATGAAGCGTTGGCTGCAGTTACAGGGGTCCTCGCCAGGGACATCCCCAGCGCCACACGCCTCCTCCTTCATTCTCAAGGCCGCATCGCAGTTTGCGTGCTGCACGCCAGGGCAGAGCTCCCACACGTCGTCTGTTTGTGCATTGCAGAGTACCGGTGGCAAGAGGAGAAGAATGCCGAAGCTGAGGAACCGAGAGTTGTTCTGTGCCTGCATCGCGTGTGATTGCGGTTGCCGCTGTCTTCGCGTCGGGTTCAATATCAACAAACCGAAGTATGGCGGGTAGGTGCAGATTCTGGCAGTCCATTTTTGCAGTCTTTGAGTAGAGGAAGTTGCCTAGTTATCTAACTGACGCTGAATAGGTAGGTACCTAAGTACCGACCTTGTTTTGCTTCTTGATACGCCAAGACGTGATTCAGCCGCTATGGTTGCCACCACTCACGATAGTCTAGACCCTCGCATAGCCGCATCGAAACACGGTGGCTTTGTGCACCCACACTCTTTCATTGCCGAATGATAGGAGAGATGAGGACTTGCAACTCCTTAGTTCTGATCCCGAAACGCGTTGGCCTACGGATGCCGCGCTTGGGCTTTCAGCTCTCGATACTTGTCAAAAGTCCTGGTCTAGACCGCAGCCTGAATTTTGCTGTATAAATCTGAAGCGAAGATCTCACAAGATAGGGGGCGGCTAGCTGCAGCTTAGGGTTCAGGTCTTGACACCCTGAGCCTCCATGGGCGAATATTCTACTTCTCGCTCCCTCCGTGTCTTGCGGGCCTATTTCTAGCTAACACTCGGAGCCATACAAGGGCTGGTCGTCCCATCGATTTTGACTCGCAACCAGCCAAGACGTGATATCTCTATGGGAGGCAAAACCGGCCGTAGCAATATGGAGACGCCAAAGTCTCGTCCTGGTAACAGTCTTGCGTGCGCCTTGGGTGTACTCTCCGCCCATCTGGCCATCTTCGCTGCCTTGACCATCCTGCTGGTTCTCACGCTCCGCAACAACGGCTTTGCCAGAAGCCCCACGGCGAAAAGCTCCCTTCTAGATTCTTTTGGGATGGACTGGGAAATCCTCTGGCAGACCGTCCCTCCATTTCTCATCTCGCTGTTTGCTCTGTACCGGAACTCGGAGGTTGACAACGCCGCCTATCACATCACGCACGTGTGCATCAAGAAAGCCGACGGTGCCGCTCTGTCAGATCGACCAAGCAATGGATCCAAGAAGGAAGAGCGCACCTCTTTGCTAGACGAACCGCCCGACAAGCGCATCTTCAGTAGGATATCCTAGGCACCCCCCTTACGCGTCAAAGGATGCCGGGAAATAGCTGACACTGAGATGCAAAGATTACCTCGAAAAGTGGTCGTTGACGAGAGGTTGGCATGCGTACAGGAACGGTGACATCAACCTGATGACAGGGTTCATCTTCAGCGCTCTCGTTACATTCATCCTCCAGCCCCTGATGGGGTCTCTGATCAAAGAGCAGGAATCGGCATTCGTCAGAAGCGTCATGACGTACCGGCCCGTGGTCTTTGACGGCAGGAAACTGGGCGACCTAAAGCCTTATGAGTGGAACCTGGTCCTCGGCTCCGTTATGGCTGAAGACCTGCACAACGGCAAGCTGAGTCCCTGGACAAACGGAACGCACGCCTTCAGGCCGCTCGACCCGCGAATGAAACTTCCCGACGGGGGGACGCTGGTGGCCCCATCGACGGCTCATACGGCCCATCTCTCCTGCGAGAGGGTGACGGATGTGGTCCTCCAGCTCGACGACTTGGGGATGGAGGGCGATTCGGTGCGCGTGGACATCACTGCGACCGATCGCAACTGCAGCATCGCCTACGACTTCATCATCATCCCGACCAACAGACCCTTGGTGTCGCAGGCGTTCCAGCAGACGGGCTGCGGCCTCGGCAACTCCCTGAGCCGCGTGCTCGTCTTCACGGCCACGGCCTCGATGGAGGAGTCAACGCCGCGGCTAGACGACGCCACCCTCACCTCTTGCATCGCCGCCTACAGCTCCACGGACGGCGAGCTTGCAGTCTCCTGGGCAAACGGCACGGCCACCACCAGCAGCAGACCCTCGGCGGGCCCGGAAGTCTCACCCACCTTCGTCTCCTTCAGCGATGCCGAGCCCGTCATGCCGACGAAGGACTTCAGGCAAGAAGCATTTGAAGGGGACTTGCTGGGGATCCGCGAGGTGCAGTACGGATCTACCCAGGACAAGGTCGCCAACACCGAGTTCGCCGACTTGGTTATGGCAGTGGCGGCGGGGCTGCTCGCCGGCTCGGGCCCGGACACGCCAGGCACCGGCGCAAACGCCAGCGACGGCACGCCCACTTTTTTCTCGAGCGACGCGGCGCGGTCCGTCATACGCGCGCCAGACGTGCTTCTCCGCGCAATGCCCCTAGCGTTCGCGTCCATCTACAGGGTTGCCGTGGCGAGGGTGGGGATGGTGCCGGTCCCCGCGGCGGATGTGCAGGGGGGGGCGGCCGTAACGGGCCGGCTGGAGACGGCCGAGACGCGACTGTGGGTGAGGTACTGGCTGGTGGCGGTGACAATGGCGTACTTGGTCTCCTCGGCTGGGAGCGGTATTTGGTTGACCAAGTGGTGGGGATGGACGGTAGGTTTTGATGCACCAGTTGGGATTTGAAGGTCTGTGAGAGCTCTCCCATATCAATGATAAGGATCAGTATGATAAGGAGCTCGGTCAACCGAAGAAAGAGATAGCTGCAGCTGTTTCGCCAATTCACCTCTCCTTCGATCTGTGGGCTTCACCTAGCCCAGTCTGCGTTTATCGCCATCGTCAGCCACTATGTTTATCTCCCCCCCCCCCCCCCCCTGTCTTGATACCCCAACCTCGCATAAGGCGACCAGCGTCTTGATCGGGTACGGCTTCGGGCCGCACTCGCCTTGGGCAAACACAAGGGCGACGTAATCCGACGTGGCATTTCCTGTGTTCACAGCCTGCATGAGCACAGCCGGGAAGGGGCATGGGTCCAGATGCGCCTGGACGCATCCCTCGAGCAGCGCCCCAATTTCATATGTCGACGACGGCACGGCCGAAAGACTGGCATTAAACCGCGTATATTGCAAATCCATATCCAAACAGCAGCACAGCGTCGCCGTACCACCGGTACGTCCGCCCAGGACTCGCCGCCGTGGGTCGCAGCGCCATCTCGGTGGGGGCACCTGCTCGACGTGCATGGCGGGGCACTGCGTTACAGGGAGGCGACCGGCGGGGGCAGTGTTGCCAACGATGGCGTCGAGGACGGCGGTGCCACCTGACTGGCCTGGGTATCCGGCCTAGAGAATGGCCGAGATGTTCTTATTCTGGGGCAGCGGGGTGTCGTCGACTTGGTCGCCGAGCTGGACGATGATGACGGGCTTTCTGAGCGTGGCAAGGTGCTCGAGGAGTGTTAGCTGTGTGGCAGGCCAGGCGATAGCTTCGTGGTCTTTGTCCTTGCCGGTGATGCCGATATCGGTGCCACCAAAGTAGAGGATCATGTCGGCTTTGGCGGCTGCCGCGAGAGCGGGTGCCGTCCAGGTGGGGTGTTGGGGGTGTTTCCTTGGGGTGACGGGACCTAAGGCCGAGTAGAAAGCTAGGTTGAGTTGCTGGGTGGCAAAGACGAGGTGCTGGAGGTATGGGGAATGCCGCTGTAGCCGCCAAGAATTTGTCATCCTTGACCGGCTTAGCTGCCTATGAGGGCTATGCTCTTCCCCTGAAGATTCAGGGGTAGAGTCCTGTCATTTTTTAAAAGTATTAGCCCATCTGTGGCTAACTGTAGAGTAAGAGCTTGGGCTTCAGGGGTATTGACTATAGATCATCTGATGGAGCAGTATGGGCTGGAACTGGCTGTATTAAAGTATCTGGCCTGGATCAGTCCCTTGTATAGACACTTGTGCGCCCGGTCAATTGTTGCCTCGGCGTGATCTGACGGCGAAGCTTTCATATTGCACACCGTATTGTTTGCCAGAGACCTATTGACGTAATCGGGGAACTGGAAGCCGCTTATACTGTCGGTAATGAGTGAGCTCGCCGCCGTGAGAATAAGCGGCAGCGCTTGCCTGACTGTCTTCATCGTAGCATCGCCTGGTGGTTTCAGGATGAGAGAGCCAGGGACTTCAGATTATTTCTTCTTGGTTCCCCAACGCCTTTAAGTGACCAATGTAAAATATCCTGGCCGCCATTCAACTATGTATGGCATATACACCTCGGATATACCACATGGCATTCCGCCATCATATCGGTACTGGCACCTCATATGCAGGTCCCGCGAGGAATGGCTAAACAAGAAGCCGACGTGGCTGTGGGTGCCGCAGTCTCGGTGCGGAGAATTTGGAGATGTTGGTGTTGATGGCGGGGAAGCCCTCAGCGGATGTGAGTTCTTTGAATAAATTGGGGGAACTCGGTCAAGAATCAACATGGAAATCAAACATGCGTGAGAATTGGTGGTTATAGATGGCACATCGTGGACCACGCCTGTTTATTTGCCTGCCGATGGGCACAAAAAGAAATGTGAGAATGATTATAAGATAATATCGCTCTCTCAAGGTACTCGCTGTGCTTCAAAAGATGGGGAGAAGATGAAAATAAGGTAGTTCAGGTTCACTGGGTGGCCGGGTCTGGCCCTCTCCGCCAGCTGCTCGCCGCCATAATGACTCGCTGGCGGCCATCGCGCTCCTCGTGCACCTCGCGCTTGTCACGCCCCTCGGCCGGGTCGTTCCGGGTTCTGCTTGCGGGGGAAGATGCCTGATAGCTTCCGCGGGTGGGAGGCGGCCTCATAAATTCGTTGGCTGGCGGGGCGTCTTCCGACTCCCTCGTGGGCATCTTGCCCTTGGCTAGGGAAACACGCAAGAAGCCGCCCGAGTACGGCTTGCCGCTGGTGGCCCTCATGGCCTTCTCGGCGTCTTCCTCGGACGCAAAGTCGATAAAGCAGTAGTGGTGGTTGTTGCCCGCCTTTTCCCTCGTCGACGGATGCGGTGTGATGCGCTTGCCAATGGCCACGCTGCCCGGGTTGTCAGAGTGACCACGTTCTCGGCACAGGAGGGAGTCACTTACATGTTGGTTCCAGCAAACAGCTCGCGGAGTTCCTGGTCGTTCTGCTCCTGGTCGACCATAGGGCCGAGGCCGCCAACATACAACCTCCGACCCTCAGGGAGGGCCCTCATCTCGCCCAGATGCTGAAGGGCGCCGTAAGGCCCCTGCTCGTTGGGCTTGGCGGCGCGTTTCTCGCCCTTCCAGTCACCCCAGCGCTGGAAGGTGCTGCTGCTGCTGGAGGTGCGCTCTGTGCCCTCGGGCCGGCGGATGGAATCGCGCGGCGACGACTTGGGGTGGCAAGGGCCGACCCTGACTATGCGGTTATAGATGGCCACACCGTCAAGGACGGTCAGAGCGCGCTCGGCATCCTCGCGAGCGTTGAACTCAACGAAGCAGTAGCCCGGGTTGCGGCCACTGATAGGGTCGACGGAAATGTGAATCTTGTCATACTGACCGAGGTCGAGCTCCTTGAGCAGGGCCTCGATGTCGGCGGGCTCCACCGAGTAAAGCAGGTTGCCAAGATAGATGCGGCGACCCTCTGTCAGGGCCTCGGACTGCTGCGGCTGAATAACGGGCTCCATGTTTTCTATGGTGTGTGTGCTGATGGGTAGAGTTGATTGGACGGGACTAATGTAGATTAATCAATTTTTGAGGAAGATAGTCGTAGTCGGAAAATTCTTCTACGGCCCCTGCTGTTTCAGGAAATACCCCACACAAACAGCGCTGTCAGGAGGTGCCCAAGGTGGACCTGGATCTAATCTTCAAGGCGGTGCACACCCTAAACGGGCCCACTTATACTAGTTATTGGGAACCATAGGGGTGGCTGGCAGGAGCTGATTTGGTCCAGGGTTTTGGCAGCTGCCGTCATTGCCCACTCCGGGTCTCTCTCTTCGCCCATTTCTCCTGAGGCCCCTCTTCCTTGTTCGTCACTTCTGCTTCCGGCCGCAAGCGTCGCCTCGCTCGTAGAGTTACCCAACGCAAAATTCCTTCGGCTGCTGATACTCCCACCCATATATACCGTTTGTGATCTCAGAGAAAATCTATGGTTGACGATAATTACCGCAAGCCCTGGAGTACTCTGCTGCGCGTGCTCGCAAGGGCTCTCGTGCCCAGTCTGACGATGAAATTATTCCTGATGTGGAGGGAAACATGGTGACCTGCCAGGACGCCACCGAGTGTACTTGTTGGAAACCAGCACTTTGATCAATTGGTTCAATCTTGTTCAATTCGCTGTGTGTGTTGTGTTCCCGCGCGCTGGAAAATTCTGTTGGGGCGCGCAAGTCGCGTTTGGGGTCACGTGACTAATATGACAGTAAATCGCTTTGCTTTCGCTTAGGAGCTTATCAAGGAGAAAGCCAAGTAGTAATGGCCTTTTCTGAGGCGTTTTACTTCGATGGAGAGCCTTGCTCTCCAATGGTTTTCTCCTCACTCTTGATACCCCGGCATGGAGTTACAGGGTGGATTGTGGCTATCGTAGATACTAGCTCAATTGGACTGCGACCCATCATTGGCCCGAAGCGCCACATTGCACCTTGCCAACCTTTGCCTCAGAGTACTCTCTCAAGTGCAAAATTATTGGTGTACTCGAGCCAGACAGAAAGAAGCCCCGTCTTTGAAGTTTGGACACCTTGGGAACTGACTGCTGGCAGAGGAAGAAGGCTGGCCAGTTTTTGGGTTACAATCCGAATGCCAGACTTATGATTGGCCCAGTGCTGATTGTCCCTACCCGCCCGACAAGAGAGGGGAGGCTACGGCGAAGACACTGTAAATGTGTGTAAGTTCTGCAGGAAGCCTATCTTGCCTTGGACTCGGACTTCTTTGGATCTCAGGCCCAGACCTCAGACTATATCCCTTCTGTGCTCCTCCTGAAATGTTTCTAGCTCCGAGCCCCCATCGATGATTAGTTGGCTAACACACCCGTATTTACACCCAGAGTCCATCAGCGCAGAATACACCAAGCCCGTCCACGAAACCTACCGCGAAATCAAGCCCTCGTATCCCACGGCCTTGAAAACATCCTCTCTGGGCCATAACCCCGAGCACCCGGTATCAGACACGACTCGGACCCAGACTAACATTATCAAGCAGCCACAGCCAATGCCCTACCTGCTTATACACAGCGCGATGTACAACGGCTCTGCGTTGGAGGGCTACGGCTTCGGCAGTTAGTGCTACCAGCACGTCGGCTCATCCGCGACCCTTGGAGGATGTTGGCACAGCACTATTCATTCGTCATCTCAATATCTTTGCTACTAATATCTTATTAAACCTCTTTTCTAGCTCATCGCCTTACTCCCCTTCCTAATTGCAAAGTAGTCCACACAGGCAATAATGAAAAGGACGAAATGAAGGAACCTTGAACAGATCGCGTCAGTAAATTACCACCAAAAACAGAAAAGCGCTCAGTTGACATACGCCGTGATTATGGTTGGATAGACGCCCGCGATGAGACCTTTATCGCCTTCGGATATTTTGCTCATACGGGCATTCATCCAGTGGTATGTATGTTCATACAACTGTGGTCTGAGGTACCAACCCCGAAAAGCAACAAGGGGAGCATGATGCAAATGACGATTGTCAGCAGCTCGAGAAAGCAAAGGTAGAGCGCAGGGTAGCGGCGCACACGCCGCTTTGCGCCCGCGAGCGCCGCATTGCCGGCGATATCGACGGCAAGCAAGCGTCCAAAAAAAAAAAAAAAAAAAAAAAGCCTAGCCATTTGCATGAGAAACCGAGAATCGAATACTGGCCATGATAATAGTGAAGCAACTTACCGCAATGAACCTGGTCGCCAACCGCGCCCCATAGCCGTACCCACAACCTATGAGAGTGCAGACACAGCCCAAACATTAACTAAGATACCTTGAGACATAAGGTCAGCTACACTCCGCAAAGAAACTCCCAAAGGTATTCCCCCGGCGGCCGTAGCAAGCCGTGTTGCGCAGCTGGGTCACGTAGTCGTAGGGCACCTGGCCGCAGTTGCGGTTGCCCGGCTCGTAGACCCGGAAGTTGCACGGCCCGCCCGACACGCCGACGCTGCCCATGTTCTGCGGGTTGCCGTTGCTGTCCCAGAAGGAGAAGCAGCCCGTCGACACGCCACGCCACGTGAACAGCGTGGCTGTCCGCCCGCACCCGCTGTCGTTGATGTACCCCGACACGTCGGTGGGCGCCCGCTTCGCGAGGCTTTCGGCCCTGGGGTGCCTGGTCAGTGTGTTTCAGTGTTTGCGGGGAGGGGGGAGGGTTCTTACGTAGCATTGTACTCGGATAATGAATCGACTTTTCTAATGACCAGCCCGGCTTCTTGGGGCGCCCCAGGAGCGGCGTTGGCCGCGGGCAGGATGCTAGCCATTGCGAGAGCGAGCGCTCCGGCGAGAGAGATTGATATTCTCATAGTTCCGGTTTATTGAAATTCGAGGTTGATACTGTGAATCCTGTCGGCACGGGCTTTGATTTGTGGCCTAAATACCATGGATGAAGAGGACCAACTGGGTCTACTTATACACCACTTTCATTTCATTTTGATATCGCCTACTGGGTGGCGATTGGAACTCCCGCGCGGGTCGACAGTACCCGAGGCAGTAAGCCCTAGAGTTGATTAGACTGCCACGGTTGCCACGGTTCGCCAGTGGGGTTTAGCTCGACGAGGCGCATGTACGATATACCGCCTTAGCTTTTTATTCAACCCCCAATCTCAAATACCCATGACTAGCTCGCTGCCAAGATGCTCTGTCATTATAAACTCTAGGCAGCACTGTCAGGATAAGACTCAATACTACCTGCCTTGTGGCGCTTAGTAAGGTGCCTTGACCAAGAGCCGGTCCTCTATGGACTGTGCTCTGGTCGTGTAAGATTGGGGTACGAGAAGCCTCATCAGTAGTTTATCTCCGCCAGCGGGTTGCCCAGCCAGTCCCGAACTGGCCCTGCAAGGGGACAACAACATTGTCGAGTTTCGCCCTTATCTGAGCAACGGCACAGGGAAAAGTTATGATTGTCATACTGTCGACCTCCAGGTTCTAGCTGATAAGTTACTTCGCATCGAGGTAGTTACGGATCAAAATGGCATCATCACTAACTTCGATAATTAGCTGCAAGTTATGGATCAAACCAAAAGCACTCGGCTGGTCGTCCGGTCATATTTCTGAAGGAACGAATCGCTCTTTCCCCGTGCGCAGTTCGACCCTCCACCGCGCCCAAGGAGCCTCTGGCGGGGCTAAAATTGCGGTGCAGCCTCGCATAAATCTCCTAGGCTCGCATAAATCCCCATGGCTCGGACCATTCCTTAACATCGCGATAGTGGCGCCCTGCAAACACCGCAAATACCTTAACATCTAAATGTACCTTACTGTTAGTGCTGACGATCCTGCTTGCGATATCCACCTTCGCGACCCTTGCGGTCCCTGCCGGCCCATCTCCGTTCCACTTCCGGGCCCCGATTGATCCGTGATGCCGCGTCGTGCTGGTGCCATCTATCTTTCTTTCTTTTGCGGAAGAGTTTTCCTGTCAACTGGGTAACCTTAGGTTGGTCTGTATTGCTTCGTTTTGCCGTGTCCTTCTTTTCCTTCTCCTTCCTTTCGTTCTGAGCCGTAACTATTCTTTGTTACGGCTTCGTCTTCATCTTGCTTTGCGTTCTGCGTTGCTTTTCCTTTGCTTTTAGCCATGCGTATCCGTTTTACGGTCCCTTTTCTATCTTTGATAATGCCTCGACGACGCCGTGGCCCTGTTGCGACTCCGGAAAAGCTGTGCAGCCATTGCCAGGTGCGCGGAACCCATTGCGTGCGGGAGAGCCGAAAGATTGGATACCTACTACGGCCTTTCCTGCCGCCGATATTGACCTTGATGGGTGAGGCCGACGCACCCGAACCCTCCGCAACGGCCTGTTGGTGGGCCTTACGGCCGGTGTTGCTATCGTCGAATGCCGGGGCGGGGTGCTTCAACAATCTACGGCACTGCTGGAATTGCCAGCACTGCTATGGCGGTACTGCCCTGTCGTGGCCACAATTGTCTTGGCAACGGGGCCGGGAATGTCGCCTGTGCCCCGATAGGCTAGCCCTCAATAGGCTGGTCGTTGTCCGCCACTGCGAGCAAAAACCAGCCAGTACACTGCGAATACCCGCTAAACGGCCAAAAAATTGGTAGTGCGCGCCTCCAATTGCACTTACTGCTTGCAACAATGGGTATTTTCTGACCATAGATAGCCGTGTGGTGTGGCAAGTGGCTGTTTCGATTGCCGTGGCAGATGGCTGCAGGTATGTGGGAGGTAAATTTCTTTTGGAAAAAAATGGATTTAACTGTGCTGTTGACATTTACTGCCGTTAATTGGCTTACAATTGGTTGTAAATTTTCACTTTTTCACGCCAAAAATCGCTTTTTTTTTTTTTTTAATACTTAAATCCTCCACACCACAGTCAATTGCGGTCGCAGCCCATCGCAGTCAATCGCAGTCAATTAAACAACACAATTCCACACTATTATAGCGATTTTAAATCGCTCAAATTGTCCAAATGCGCAATAAAAGTCTTCCAGCTGACGTATCAACAGAGCAACCATGTGCTGGCACCCTTGGCGGCCCTGCCACCCACCCGCCATGCCACCTCCCTGGGCTTGCCCACAGCAATGCGACCGGCACAGTAATTCCCGCCTTGGCCGCTGGCTGGCTTCCTGGCTCCCGGATTGACTGGCGGGCACCCTGGCTTTCCCACCTTACCCCCTGCCCTAGAGCGACTGCCACGGGGAGCCGCGAACGGTGGCGCTACTACAATGGCACTGAGCATTGTCGAATCCGTCTCGTCGTTGTCGTCACTGTTGCTGTTGCTATGGGGGCCGGGGTCTGAGTCATGCATGTCTATATCTTCGCGCAGATCCGGCACAAGCTCCCACTGGGATATGTGCCGCCGGATTGAGGCTGGCATCTTCAGGGGCGGATTGAATGGCTGGGCGCGCTGTGCCAGCGCCTCCCGCACCCTGGCCGCAGCTGATTTATCCCACCTTTGATGGAACTTCAGGTTGACGTTCTTGTTGATGTGAAAGATACAGAGCTGCGGCCGCGCAGCTGGATAAACGCGGGCAACAGCGTTCTTCATGGCGGAGTCGTAGTCGGTAATTGTGACCTCGGGGGGTGCGGCGTTGATCTCCTGGCGCACGTGGTCAACTTGTTCCATCAGCCAGTCAAAGCCCTCCTGCCTTTCGTTGTTGATGAATCCCCAGGCCATCGAATAGGCCATACCAAGACTATTCAAGCCTACAACCTGGAAGAGGGCAAGCTTCTTGTGATTGGTCCTGTATGTGCAATCATACAATTGGACCTTGGAATTGGTGACCCATTGCTTCTTGGACTAGGCAGTGGCCCAGAATAGCCCCGTTGGATTGGTGGGATCTTCAGAGTCCACTTGGTTGTGTGTGTGATCGTCTCTTCGTCAAGGAGCTTCTTTAGGGCCTGGAAAGGTGTGAATTCCTTCATGGCTCGCTTCCGGGCTAGGTAACGGTATGTACGTCGCCGGCCTTGTGTGAAGATGATGCCCGGAAACCGGCTACGGAGCTCCTTGACAATGGTGCGGTTGGCCATTTCAGCTTTATCAAGATACTTGTCAATGAAAGCCTTGTGTTCAACTGCAAAGACCCCCCTGGGATGGAACGTCTCCGCGGTGTGATTCTCGTGTGCCCCGTGATCAGGCCTGGCGCTGAAGAACCACTTGCGTTTTCCATCAACTACTGGTGCCTTGGCTGTGCCCTGCTATGGGCAGTTAGCCTTGGTGATAGTTGTGTTCTTGGAGAGTGCTCTTGAATCCCGCATCTTTCTTTTGGTGCGGGCAAGGCCCTTGACGGGCCCAATGTCTTTGATGTAGTTTTTGGATCGGAGCTTGACGATTGCGAAGTGCGCGCGCGCGCAATACTCTTGTAGGTCGGCCATCAATTTGTCGAGCGTATTTGGATTGTAATTATTTGATTTGTGTCAAGCGCTGGCCCAGACTTTGTTGTACGCCGGATGGTCTCTCGTGGCTTCCCACTCCGTGTTGTAGTATGGTTCTTGGATTATGTTGTGGATTAGCCCCACCTTGAGGGCAGCCGCCACCCCACCTGGCCTGTGCGTCGCACTGTCAAAGTGGCACATCAGTAGTGGAGCCCTGGGAGCGCTAGGCTGGATTTAGCACGTAGCCAAGACGCTAACAGCCGTACGCAGGCTCTGCTCCAAGAAATACAACACACAGAACCACCTATTTGCATGATCTAATTGGTTGAGCTATTCTGACGGTTTGACACGCACACACCTAGATTAGCTGCCACAGGCGGCCAGATCGATCAATCCTGGCCTGCAACACACAATAATCGATCACCACTTCATTCCGCTCTGCTTCGCCCACAGATTAGCACTAGGTCGTAGCCGCCCATTGTTCCATAGTCTAGTGCTGTGCGCGTGCCGCGAGCGGTTTTTGGACGTTACCGAGGAATTGACCGCTTTACCACTCATGACGTAGTTTTGCGGAGGGCTTGCCGCTTCGGTCTGTTAGGGCCGAGCAGGGATGGTAAGCGGGGACGGGTGCTACCCAGGGGGTTGGACCTTCGGGCCGGGGCCTCCGGGCTCTAGTTCGATCCGGAGAGGCCCGGTAAAGTAATATCTTGTTGGCAAAGTTTCTCTCCTGTCCCCTAACCCTGCCACGGACCTGCATCCTGTGATTGGTCCGCTCCTGACCGGCGAAGGTGAGCTGCTCTCCGCCGGCAGGCTCAGCCTCAACACCACCGGTCCAGGCACCTTTGAGCCCACCGGCTCCATTGCCTAACTTCGAGATCTACTACACCTACTTAGGTGAATTTGCAATACTAGTCCAAAATGACGACAACCTCCCTCCCGCATCGAATTTGCCTACATCACCCCCACACGTGGCCTCCACCCCTTTTCCGCATTGGGAGTACTTCCACTTGTGGCCTTATCTGAAACTACGCGATGGCAGCTAGACAAAACTCCAAGCACCGCAAGAGTTCGGCGGGAAGCATGCCAAGAATGGCGCATAATAAGGGCGGCCAAAAGCACGCCCAATCCGCCAAAAAGACGGAAAGCCTGGTTACGTGGCATCCGGATTCAAACATTAGTTCGCATGTGTCCGCACGTTCGCCACCAGAATCTCCAGCCCACACATTGACAGAGATCCCCTCATATATTGTGGGGCGCTTCCTGGAGGACGAGAACGTGCATGTGCATGAGAAGCTGTGGGCCGAGGCGCCGTTGAACTGGAATGCCACGGATTGTAAGGGAGAGGTATGTTGAGCGTGTCGTTGGGTACATGCACCCACGCTTTGGTCCTGTCATGAGATTCAGCTCGGGTTGCTAACAACGCGATAGACGCCTTATGCTGGTGTGCTCAACCCAGGCTACCAATCTTACTGCAGCTGTGGCTCGGTGGACTGTGGGAGGTGCCAAGCTGCATGGATCGAGCTCGTTAATAACTTTGAGGAATCAACTAAATCGTAGTAAGGCAGTAACGACATACCTGCCTACCTATTTGGGGCATACACGAGCGTATGGCACTTGTGTGTTGGTGACCCAAGCATAGTGAAACAGATGCGGGTGGGTGTGGAGGAGGTTCGGGGTGTCTTGCCTTCTTGCGCCTAGCTTAAGGATACTTGTCAAGGGTAGACCCAGTGTTGTTGGATTTCAAGTGGCGCCGAGAGGTTTCGGTCCCTTTTCTCTTTGTGCAAAGTGTGCTTCCTGCATTATTGTTTTCAGTGCAGTGGTCTTTCTTGGCGGGCAAGTTTCACATCGTGCTGTGGCGATCAGTTTTTTAACATGTATGCTTTGGTGACCTTTATCGATAACTCTGTTCTATTGCGGGAGACTCTGATCCTGCCTGCCATCATGAAGAGACCTTGCATTTATCTGGTCTCTTACTGGAATCACGGTTGCTGGCCCACTTGAGGTGAAGGGGTTCAAAGCAGTTCTGGCTTCAGTTGCTGGCGATTGACGAACTGGAACGATGAACAGACCGGCAAAAGTCGATAGACAGGAGGACTGTTTCTAAAAATGATTCGATATGCGATGTCGTGATCCTCCATAACTGGACCATGAATCATTTTAGCGGTTCTCCTACCAATTTCATGTCTCAAGCTTCTTGGGCAGTCCCGCCATGCTCTAATAGGGCAGTGCACACCCCATCAGGGTCATCCCCATCACCTTCCGCAGCGATCGAATCCACCTGCCGATATCCCAAAGAAAGAAATAGCGGTTGAGACATAGTAGCAGAGCTGACACACTGGGGAACTTTATCCAGCACAGACAAGTCTCTGGGCCACGTTGCCAACCGCGTTCCATGACCACGCTTCCAGTAGGCAGGGTGGACGACAAGCATGCTCACGATGGAATCGCCGTCCAGATTATTCTTCTTCCTAGCATCGGCGGCCAACGTGCCCCAGCCATCGTAATGCCGACGGTTCAGGTCACGACCAGGGTTGGCAGGAAGGTCCGGGTACGAGCCTGGGATTTGTTAGCGGGCACCAACAGCTGGAGGAGATGGAAATACTCCCAAGTAGAGCGACTGCTGACCTTCATGATTCTTCAATTTACCCTTGTGAGCAGAGCTAGGCTGGAGCTTGACTGAAACGACACCGACAATGACCTTCCCGCCTGCTTCCGGGGCCGTCCAGCCATTGTTGTCGGGGATGATGGCCGATGTCTTGTCATTCTCGTTCGGTAAATACGTATCCTCTTGCACCAGAACAACAAAGTCGTCGCTTTTCACAGAGTTTAGGAACTGCGTGCGATATGACAAAAGGGTGTCATCGGGGAAATCTTGATGATGGGGTCGCTCCCACCGAAAAAGCGGCGAGTATCGGAAGCCAGCGGCGGCCACGATACCGATGCGTAGCACATCCGCCGGGCCTGCGATGCGCAGAGTTCCGAGAGGAGGCACAGGGGCCATGGAAATGGAGGGCTGGTATTGGGAGGGTGGAAACAAATCTTTTGGGATATTTCGTCAATGTGAATGGTGGAAAAGAATTGTAGGGAGCAAGTGCTGGCTCCCGCCTGATATCTGGCCCTCGGCGAAGTAGGAATACTGTAAGGCTCCCAAAGCGCGGGGAAGGTCTAGCCAACCAGCGCTCGACCGGTGAAGAAACAACCCCGCCCGCCCAGCACTGTTTCGAACCCGCTAGAGAAATAGGGTCGATTTGCTCGAGAAATAGGGTGGCCCGCGCGTGCCGCTACATCTTGCCCAACTCATACAGACCCGCTGCACTCTCCACCTAATTTTGGTGGGGACCGCAGCAGCCACACATCGGAGGGTCATCATTGCAGCCACAGTCCAGTGCAGCCAGTTTGCAGCCGGTTGCCATCGCAACGCAAAGACATTCGCACAAAGACTGGTCGCACCGCACTGCAAAGGCCACATCGCAGAGCCGCAAGTGGCCCACCACCATAACGAAGCTATTCGCAATCGCCAAAGTCCATCAAATCACGGTATGCAGGGCAGTCAAATGGATCGATCAAAGTGTGTTGCAGGTGTAAAAAAAGGATCAATTTGCTATCCATTTAATTACCAATTGCCTTATCCTGGCCCATATCCACGATCATAGCGATAGTCCTGCCCTTGACCTCCAACAAAGCCGTTGCCACTCGATCTAGGGTGCCCATTACCATCCATCCAATGTGGCTGGTGCCGTTGCAGCTCCATGGCGTCCAGGTGTTGTTGCTGTTGCAAGGCCAGGTGTTGTTGCCGTTGTATGGCTTGCAGGTGTGGTTGATGTTGCATGGCCTGGTGGTGTTGTTGCAAGGCCTGGGCCTGCATTTCCTGTGCCTGCGTCTGGTTCGAAGGCGGTGGCCGCTGCGATTGAACCTGATACACCGGCTGGCTGGCCTGCAAAGGCCGTTGTTGTTGATACGGCGATTGATACGGCATTGCGGGAGCTTGTTGCAGGTTAGGGCCTTGAAACACATGCTGGAAAGATGGCAACGGCTGCGGTTGACTGGCTGTTGATTGGCCGGCCGGCTGGTTGGTCGGCGTTTGCATCGCCATGACGGCGGTGGTCAATGACCGCTGCACCGATGCATCTATCTTCGCATCCATCAGTTCCGCGATGCGGGCTATCCAATCCGGATCCGGTGCTGGCACCACCGTATCCGCTTCCACCACCTGCTTCGATCTCCTTGTATTTTTGCCGGTGCCGCGAGCACCGCTGGTCCTTGCCTTCTTCGCCGGCGGCGCCGCCGGTGCAGGTGGTTGTGACTGCATCGCCCGGAGCGCTTGGGCACCGGACTCATCATGGGAGTGCACGCGGCCGTTATCGTAGCGGTCGCGGTCAACCTGGGTGGCAGAACGCTTGGAACGGGTATTGGTAGCCGGACCTGGGTCCAGGGAATCTTCGGGGTGCTTGCCGGCCAGGAAGTCTTCCAGCGGCTGTTGGTCAGGGAGAGCTTTACGCCTTCGGCCAGACCGGGTAACTGGATTAATAATATCTGGATAGTACAGTGGTTAGTTAAAATACCATACAAAGCGATTAAACAATAAGATGGCAATACAGACCAGTTAACTGCTCTGGCAGTGAGCCACCATCTTGGTCAAGCCACCAGTGGCGATCAATATCGTCCATGGAAATGGTCTGCGGAGGGCCTCCATAGTCATGGGCACCGCGCAGTACCCAGCCAATAGTGTGCTTGCAAGGCAGGCCCATCTGCCGCGTGAAGCCCTGCGTGCAAGCAATCCGAGGGTCAGGCCCAGGATCTCCGGGTGCGCGGTCCTTGCGGTCAGTCTTCCATTCGGTAGCCGCATAGCCATATTGCCGCCAGATCAAATTCAATCCTCTTTTTGATACCCGATAAAGGATATCCTTCATGGCACCGCAGCGTTGGTATGTAGGATTGCAGCTGGTCCGCTGCGTGGCTGCAGCTTTGAGATAGTTATCACGTTGGGTGGCGGTGGCGATGCGAATAGTATCATAGAGTTGATCCAGGCTGACAAGGCGATTGCGGAGGAACCGTTTGATTGCCCGGTGTGCAGACTCCACGCGGCCGGTGGCCCGGGTACCGAAGTTGCGGAGTTCCTTTATCTTGTGGTAGCCGAACTCATTGATCCATGGGATGTAGTGCTTTTCCAGGTAGCGAATTAATGCTGTTGTCAAACACCAGGTTAGTCAGATGTATTAGGGTCGATGGTGACTCTTGAACATACCGATTTGGGTGGGAAATTCAGCCTTTAAGAGCTTCCATGCCCGCTCATATACCGCATCATCAACGGCATCGACGACGTTCTTCCATGCCTGCACAAAGCCTTCCTGGGCATTATCGTAAAAACGGCGGGCCGGGTTGAATGCGGGAATCATGTTACTTTGGGCCAGCGGATCAGGGTGTTCCTGGGTCTGATTTTCCAGGGCGGTGCCAATTAATTGATTGGCCGTGGATTCAGCTGCGGCTTCTTCCGGTCCGGTCAAATCTTCGATATGACCATCGGCTTCTTTGCTGGCCAGGGCGGTGTAGGATGGTGGTTCCGGTCCTGGCCTATCCAATGGATCTTCGCTATCTGGATCGTGAATGCCCTCATCCGCAGCCACTGGAACCTCGCTGGCTGACTGTACCCACTTCTTAGTGGTGTGATAGACCACATTCTTCATGATATGCCAGATGCAGAGCTGTTGCGGCACTCCAGGGTAGTATTTGCGTGCAGCCTTTTTGAAGCCGCGGCAAAAGTCACTCAAGATAACATCTGGGCTCCGGATCTGGTGGGCGGTCTGCAGGTCCTTTAGGCAATTCACATGCCAGGAAAAATCTTCTTCATCTTCCCCGCCAGCCAGGCCGAAGGCCACGTTGAAGTTGGCATGTGTACTGGTGACGCCGGTGATGTTAAGTAACGGCATGTTAAATCGATTGACCTAGTAGGAATAGGTTAGTTGATGGTATAATATAGTGATGATAGAAAAGGCTGACCTTATAGGTATTATCAACAACCAAGACCATTGGATGGTTCTTCCACATCTCTATACACCAAGGGAAGGTCCAAAAAGCGCGGCGCAGTCTTTTTCCAGGCCCAGGATGATATTGGTCCCATTCAACAGCATAGTACAAACCATGCTCCTCTCGATGGCATTCCAGTATCTGCATAAACAACGCGGTACTGGATAGATGACCGTATTTTTCGCACCGCAGTGTGCCCTGCACGTTCCTAACATACCGATCATCGACCAGGAGCCGTAGGTTACAAACCCGGTTGACAGCATCACGAAGTTCGGAGGTTATTGGGAGCATGGAAGCCTGGGCGTTAGCCTCGTCAAAATCGACCACATTGCGGCCACCACTCAAGAAACTGGCGATCTGGGAGCTAGCCAAGGCTGTAAGCTCTGAAAGCCGTGCAATAGACTCTTTCAATTCCTCAGTATGGTGCCCCAATTGCCAGGCGCAGTTGGCTGCGATACCCGGGATATCAGTAACAGATAGGGTGTGGTTATGGTGTTCCACCTGGATTTCCACATACCAGAGCCGGTCGCCGGTTTTTTTTTGCACTACCTTGGCCTTGAAAGGACAGCCGGTCTTGTTGGTAGTGACTTGGCGGGCGCCTGACGATTTCGATTTGAATGTGCCGGACCGGTAGCAATGGTAATCGACGCGGATGATGGTGCCTTTATCGCCCTTGGCCGTAGACTTGGAGGCCGACTTCTGGGTTGCCGCAAAGCCCAGATCCTCTGCGTACAACTGCAAACAATTGTATGCATCTTCTTTGCTGCTGAAAGGTCGATCGAACGGCCCTGGCCTGGAGATGGGTGCGTTGTTGTTGTTATTATTGGGTGTAGGGCTTCGTTGCCGTACCGACGGTGTTTCCCGGCCAGCCTGGCGGCCGGCCTGGCGCGAGGAAGGTGAGCGCCTGGGAGATTGTTGTATAGGGCTTTCCGGATTTCGATCGCGCGGAGTTGTCGGACTGGGATGGAGTCGCCTAGTACGGCTTGGAAGGCTATTTCGCAGTGCGCAAGGGCTTGAAGGTCCTCGTTGGGAGTCAGGCGTTGACGGTCGGGAGAAAACTGGAGGCATTTGTTAGGTAAATTGATGGCCGCGCGCGCGAAGAACTGGCGGTCAAACGCAGTTAAATAGGTGATGGATTGAATACTGACCCAAAGGCGGTGAAAACGCGATAAAAACGCGATGGCTTTTATGTTGTTGAAAATCAAAGGCCAGGAAGCCAGAGAGCGGAAATCGAAGGCCAGGAGCGGTGAATCTTCGGATTGAACCCAGGCCAGCCACCCGCGCGCAGGCGGAGCGTTCGATCCAGCCGGTCGTAGTTATCGCTGGTGATCGGCATCGCGGCCGGGCTAGTTAAAGGTGGTGGTGATGAGGGCAATTGACGGTCAATCGACCGGCCGCGCGGGCGATGTGAGGGTATCTTGAAGGCGGCCAATCGATGGATCAATAGATTCGATGCAGTTGAGGGTCTGTATCCCTGGCGCGCGGGCCCAGGAAGGCGGGTTGTATCCGGGTGGCCAGTCAAAAGGCGGGATTGATGTGGATTGAAGGCATCGCGAAGATCTTGAGTGTGGGAGGTGGCCGGGCACATGGCGGTGGGTGCAGGATTGAGCGGTCGGCCTGCGCGGGCCTGCAGTAGTGGGAGCCATCTGCAGGAGGGCCGCAGTCACATGGCAAATAAAGCACCACCACTTGCATCGTGGCTGCAGTTGGAAGATGGAGATGGCGATGGCTTCAATTACTTGTTGTTGTTGTTATGGGTGTGGGTTTGTTGACAATGGCCAGCGATGGATTAGGTGGAGAGTGCAGCGGGTCTGTATGAGTTGGGCAAGATGTAGCGGCACGCGCAGGCCACCCTATTTCTCGAGCAAATCGACCCTATTTCTCTAGCGGGTTCGCACTGTTTGGACTCTCTTCCTTCAAAATATCTTTTTTCTGGAATCCAACCAATCGGCGCTTGCTACGCTGAACACCACGACCTTATCACACGACCTTTTCGCCTGCGGGCATCTCTTTTGCACTCCGACAATCCCGCGCGCCGCACGCGCGAGCTTCCACCATGGCGCCTGAGCAACGCCAACCCACGACCAAACTCCAGAGCCTGTTTTTACGACTCAAGGAGGAACGCGAAACTGAGCACAACGCCATGTGCAAGGTCTTCGAGGCCATGACCACCGCCCTCGACGAGGGCCTCTCCAAAATCCCCGCAGGCAAAGCGTACGACAAGTACGCTGGCACCAAAACAACTACTGCCTTCAATCGCCCCTCAGCGGAGGAAGCCATGAAGCTTAAGGCTGAGGGAAAGTGCTTCCTCTGCAAGGAAAAGGGCCGCATCGTGAAGGACTGCCCCAAGGTGGCAGTGGTGGATGAGGCCGCCCGCCTCAACGCTATCGTCGAACGCCTGCACAATGGTCGGAAGGGCAATCGAGTCGAGCTCCTGGAGGAGTCGGACAACGAGAGTGCGAAAAACTAGTCTCCCTGGGTAACTACGACTCCCTCCCAGGAATCCTGTCGGCAATGGTGGCGAGTGTAATGGAAGTAGATCATAGATTCGTCCGCCGATATCTGGGGAAAGCCCCATTCCTTGCAACTAGGACCCTAGCTAATAATGGAAAGATTATTCCACCAAAGATGCGCTTGTCGACATGGGACCAAACGGCTACATCTTCATGAGTATGCCCTTCGTAAAGAAAATCTTGAGAACCTTGAACTTCGAACGCATCGACTTCCTAGGCCTAGGCCTGGGAGGTTATGACGGCATATGGACGAGGTGTTCCTTGTCATACACTCGGCTCACGACCTTATCATCGGTGATCTTTGGCTTGCAAAGCACCGCGTCCTGGCTGACAGCGAGCATCACCGATTGATCTTCCCCGTGCCACTGGGAGTACAAGTCAGGCCAGGAGCCAAGGCCAAGTGCGTGGGAGAACTACCGTGCGAAAGGTGCCACCGCAGGGACCAGGAGTACCTATGGATCGAGCGGGTCAAGCTCCCAATCGGCCACAACGACCCGAAGGGGGGGCCACCAGGCAGGTTGAACCATGCCGAAGGCAACTAGGTGGCCCCACTGCCCACCTCTTCCTCTAGATCCAGACAGCCCACTGCCTTTTCCCTGCATCCTTTACACACCACACCTTGTAGGTAGCAATAATATCACATTGCACCTCCAACACACCTACACCTACTGAAAGATCAAGCTCACACGGAAGCCCCCGCCTGAGCTGAAGTTGCCACGCAAGGCCCTGGTGCTCCTCCTGGCCGAAAGAACCGGACTTGGAGACTGCCGGCCCTACCACGAGAGGTTTGGCCACAAACCGGAGACCTGGAGCCGCTGCGCGTGCGGAATCCACAAGGAACCAGGGTACGTGTTCAAATGCCCACTCAACTCCAGAGCGCTCCCGGCCGGCGGAAAAGGATCACCGCTGCGGTTCATGTGGCGAAGCAAGAAGATTCTCAAGCTTTTTAGGGAGTTCTGGAGCAAGATCACCCCTGGGATAAAATACAGGGGCACACTGGGAGAAGAAAATATCCCACAGATTGTTGAAGAAGAGGCCTGGGCGCAGGCGCACTAGGAAGAAGATTGAAGAGTGAACTAAAGTGCTTTTCCCTAACAAGGCAGGACTGTTGAAGAAGGTGGCTTTTCTCTGCGGAGTTTTTATGTACCTAGAACGGAAGTAAGCTGGGGGGGCAGGCGGGACCTCCAAAGCGGCGAACGGAGTATGTTTTGGGCTTGGATTTCAGGGCGATGGGTCTCCTTGCAGTTAGCGATGTTGGTGGGCCTTCAGCCCGCCACGTGCCAGTCACCTACGGTGAAAAAACCCTGCACGTTAAACCAAATCAATCAATCAGTCAGCGCTGTTTGGAAGGCACAGACCAGATTCGTACCACCTGTCCAGACACAATGCCTATTGCTCTCTCATCTCCCCACTTTACCTAACTTACCAACTTTACCCACTGCAACCGCAGCTTACCTATTCACCAGTATCCTGCCAGTTACCGTCATTCTAGTCATGGACGAAATTTGCAGTGGCGAGGACAGCGAGACCCAACCGGCCGAACAGGCCGCTCCACCCGCTGACTTCTCCGAGTTCTCCGAATACGACTGGGGCTTTTTGACTTCCCTAGCGGGTCCCCACACACAACTGGAGGAGGATCTTGCGGGTCTCTTGGATTCTGGAGACGATCTTGGAACCGATTTCAACCTGAACTCTTTAAGCCCTCACTTGTCATCCATCAATCACGAGCTAACACCTCAGACAACGGTCGCCATCGACTCGAGCTCGGGTGATAGTCTCCTCGAGTTCTTGACACCGTTCGGCTCATTACCGGGCCTCCTACTAGGTAGCTCGGCATCCTTCGACCGAATCGACTCCCTCGACCGCGCTAGTATCAGTATCTCAGCAAGTCCGGCACTTGCCAGGTCACATGCCCCGCAAAGCCCAGGGTCTGACAGCGATTCATCCCAGTTGATTACCATGACCAATGAAGAGGCAGAGCTTAATACTGCTTCCGCCTCCGACCCCATCCAAACACATGCATCGGCCCAACATTCGGGCCTGGGTCCCATGTCTGCTGACGCAGTCCCCCCCTGTTCGGTATTAGGAAGTATCTCGGGTAGGCGTACAGATAGACCCTGCGAGGCACCCTCGGAGCCAGAGCGAGCTGTCAATTGTTTTGCCGCGATGAGACCACTCCTGCCCAACCCGGCTCCCCGCGATGGATCGACCAATTGCCCGAGCGCTCCACACACAGTCTCCAGCTTTCTCCCAAAGCTGGGCAAGAGAAAGCAAAACACTGAGGCCGGAAGTGCTAAGATCAAGTCTGTGCGAAGGGTTGGTGCCTGCTTGCGATGCCGCATATACAGGGAGTCTGTAAGTTCATCCCACCCATCCGTTGCAGGCCCTCGGAAGCGCTGATTCCTGCAAGTGTGATGAAAACACCCCCTGCGGTCGCTGCATTGCTGTCTCAAATACTGCCAAGGTTTTCCGGCAGCCATGCTTTAGGGAGCCACTGGACAGTGTTATCGCCTTCCGTGCGGGAAATGCCAGAGCTGGGAGGGTTCGGTCAGAACCCATGATCCCCAGATGGGCTTCCGATGATCCCACAGCCAGGAGCGTGGCCCTCTTCTACCCGTTCAAGGCAGCGAACGAGGACATTGGGGCCATCAGGCTCACCGTCGAATGCCGCAAGTTCATACCACACGAGTGGGACGTGTTGGAAGAACCATGGTCTCTCACTACCGGAGAGATCGTAACTCTTCGGTCCTCTGCATTTGCTTGCGTGAGATCACCTGGATCATATACATATTCTTTTGCTGTCGCTGATTTATGCTACCAGTACGGTCATGATGCGAACCTAGACGCGATGTCAGAATATCTCAAAAGTACCAAGGAAGCTTTGCTGAATGAGAGCCTGGATGGAATTTCCGACGATATTATCAGACTTAGCGCAGCCGAGGCGACGCGTTACTGCTTGAAGCATGAGGTAAGGTTCACGAGCAGGCTTCCGCGGGTAGTCCTGTTGCAAGGCTGACTGTTCATTTGTCTAGGACTCCGCGGTTTCTCTGGCTATGAACATCAGGGCGGCCAGCTACTTTTCACGAACCAAGATGGTCATAGCTGGGCCGAATACTCTTGAACTGCCTTACCACGGGGATACCCGATTCCTGGTATGCGGGGGAATACCTGTGCTTGGCATCCTTGACTACCAGATTGACTACCTTGCAATCAGCTACATGTTGGGCCAAATGAAATTACTAACCCAGCGTCTGAAGAAATTGATCTTTTCCCGGGACCAAAAACGCGCCTGGTACGAGGTCTATCTTACGACGTTCGTCCTACTGCAGAGTCTAGAAACGGTGCACACCCGACAGATTGAGATCCTTCGCCGATTCGAGACTTCAGTACCTGCCTGTCTACCTTTTTCTGCGATATGACTGGAAACTAACGTCTGATAGGGCGTGGACCTCCTGTCTCAGGTGCGCGCGACGGGATCACGGATGATCAAGGAATGGGAATATTCGGCCAAGATTCTCATCTATCACTACCGAGCCATTCTCAAGGGTATGGTGCCCTTTGCATCCTCCTGGGATGAGGGGCACGCGGAGGAAATGCGCAAGCAATGCGGCTTAGATGAAGAAGCGATCAGGTATGCCTGCCGGCTGTCTGTTGTCATCAAGAATCGAGGTACGATATCCGTCATGGTGGCGGGAGAGCAAATCATTCGCTGACTCTAGGGCTCTAAAGATGAACTGAGGCAAGCTAGCCAGGAGGATCTTGATAACTCATCAGCGAAGCCCCTGGTGTGGATATCACAGCTATTCATGGATGGCACGGAGTAGTCTCAAACATCGGCGCCCAAATTTAGATCACGCAGTTGATTGGGCTGGTAACAACAAGAAGCCAACTCGAGCAAAGCTACCTAGGTAGTCTGCTACGGAAAATAAGTGGGCCCCGCCTAAAAATGGTTAGCCCAAAATCAGGCTCGCTTCACCCCCCGGCTCAGCTTCGGTTCACTATTGCTCACCCTGCCATGAAAATTGGCAAGTTTACGCGGCGACATAGGGACCGATTTTGGGCCACCTCCGCAAAAAAGTGCTAATTGATTGATCAATTTAACGTGCAGGGTTTTGCCCCGTGGGGGCAATCGCACGTGACCGCTCTCGAAGTCGGTCAAAGCCCTGGCTATCTAGGAACTAAACAGCTTACAATAAGGAGATCCTCCTCCCTACTCCTCCAAAAAGAGATCCTGACCAGGGCTGCCTGCAGCCTTTGATCGACGATACCTTCAACCCAACGCCCCCATCTCAAGGAAAACCGCTACAGGTCCCACCTGCCCTGCCTGCTCTCTGCGTTCTAAAGGAACATAAAAACTCCATAGAGAAAAGCCTCCTTTTGATCAGTCTTGGGTGGCTTCTGCAGCCTCCTCCTCTTCTTCATCCTATGGGGTATTTTCTTCCCCCTTCTTTCTGCCCCAGTATTTTCTTCCTGGGAGCTTGATCTTGTTAACAAAGCCCTCAAACGCCGCCAGGTGCTTCTTCGATCTCCTCCAGACCGCCTTCATCAGGTCTGAGCCTTCCAGGGGGAGCGCCTTCGCGTTGAGCAAGCACTTCAGGAGGTGGCCTGGTTCCTTGTGGGTCCCGCATTCACAGGGGTCCCAGTCGTCATGCTTGAACCTTTCGTGGTAGGACTTGAAGTCGCCATGACCGGTACGTTCCGCCAATAGGGCTGCGTGTGCCCTGCGGGATAAAGCTAGTTCTGGTGGTTTATCCTTCTAGCAGATCTCCTAGTACTTGTAGTTGCCAGGGGCTCCGTCCCACCACATCCACTGTAGCCTGGCTTCCCTGGCTTTCACATGCTTCTCCTTCCAGCTGGCTTTGGCTTCAGATCCTGGAGGTCCTCCATCGCGGCAGCCCTTTCTACCCCCTATGGCCTGAGGAAGTGGCCATGGAGCGGGGGGGCCCCCCCTACCCTCTTTGCCAGGCTTTCCAGCAGAGTGTCCTTCTTCCTGCCTGGGGCTCAGAACAGGTGCAGCTTCCTGACTACCGGGTGGGAGCTTCCCAGCCTGAACAAATGTCTGGCGAAGGCGTTCTTCCGGTCCTCGACTAGCTGCTTGACGTCTAGGACTCCCAACTCCAGGTGCAGTACTGGGCGCCATGTGGTCTTCCAGGCTGGGAGGGCTGCTCACAGGCCATTGTTGACTACTACTGCTAGGGTGGCATTGGCTCCTGCTGCGCCCCAGCGCCCATGCCAGGCCTCGGCTGCATAGAGGATCGTCAGGAGGACTACCGCCTTGACTGCTTGGACCATGAACCTGGCCAGGAGGCCTTTGACTTTGCCAGAGATCCTTTCCAGTAGGGCGGTCGCCGGCCGGGCTCGGGCTGTGACTGTTTTGGCATGTGGCTTGAAGGTGAGCCATGGGTCAAACCAGACTCCCAACCAGTGGAGCGCTTCCTTGTGCGGCGCAACTACCCCCTGGACCAGGATATCTGGCCTGGGTCCCTTCTTTGTCGTGAAGATGATGTACTTACTCTTCATGGCGTCAAAAGGGACTCCATTCTCCCTGCCCCAGGTTAGGAACTCTCCCAGCTTGGCGGTTAGCTTCCCCCGGACCGACTCCTCCGTGTCCCCAAAGGCAAGGCCTGTGAGGTCGTCTGTGTAGCAGTAGGTGCGATCGTCCTTGACCAGGGGGGCGAGGTACAGGCTGAACAGGATCGGGGAGAGTGGCGAGCCTTGCGGCAGGCCTCCCAGCGTGGGTCTTTCTTCGCGGGCCGGGTCGCCCCTTATCACCGCTGACCTTCCCGTCAGGAAGGACATGCAGAGGTTCGCGACGCTGTACTCCCAGCCCATCTTTCGCAGCCTCCTTTCCAACCTAAGCCGGTGGACGACGTTGAAGGCTCCTGCAACGTCAGCCGTGACTGCGCCTGCGACCTTGCCTCTGTACCGGGCGTCCTCAACGTCGTGGACCGCTGCCGCTAGGAGGTCTACCGCCGAGCGCTGTGGGATGCCCCCGGCGTGTTGCGGGTGTACCAGGCCTTCCTGGAGTGCTAGAACTCCCATCCTCCTGGCGACTAGCCGCTCCAGACCCTTTCCTACTACCGGGAGCAGTGAGATAGGCCGCAGGCCCTTTGTGGTGGCGGTGGACCTGCCTACCTTGGGGACCAGCACAACCTCTGCCACCTTCCATGCGTCCGGGTAGATGCCTTGGCGCACGACGGCCCCACACAGGGCGGTCACCGCCTTGGCGAACGCCGTCGGGAGCTTCCGCTTCGGGTCCTCGGGGTCCTGGTCGTGCCAGGCTTGCTTTAGCATCTCCATGGTGACCCCGTCGAGGCCCGGGGCCGTGGTTCTGGCTGCCCAGCAGGCGTCGAAGGCTTCGGAAAAAAAAAAGGTGCTAAGATAAGAGGTCCCAGATATAGGACTACTGTTGGGTTTACAAACCCTGACCCTAATACAGGACGTTCACAGGCCCCGGGACAGCTAATCATAAAGTGTCAGATTCAGGGGCCCATAAGCCCCTGAACCTAGTGTTAACTGGATACCTGGCACTTCTTAAACGCCAGTGAGCCTGAGCCATAGGTATTAACAAAGGTCGAATCCTACAGAAAGGTTTATAAAAGAAAGGGGTCTCAGGTGCCGCCGTCGAGGAAGGCGAGGAAACCTCTGTCTCCTACCGCCGAGCGGAGAGGGGGTGTCTGGGGAGGGTTGTCTAGGGGACCATGTGCTTGTGCCACACAACGATGGCCGTGACGGTGTCCGCATCGTCATCCAGGACGGCGGTCCGCGTGGAGAGAGACCTGGGGGGGCGTCATTTGTGGTGGTTGGGAGTCAGAGGAGAAAGTGTGGGTGGAGGAGAGAGACGTTTGCGCTGCGGCTCCCCCTCTCCCAACCATGGAGCGTGGTGGGGAAGGGCATTTCCGCTGGCTGTTCTGGGCTGCTTCGGTCTGTCGAGGTGGGTCTGTCTGGGAGATGTGTGATATGCTGGGTCTTGGCTGGTGACCAGTTCCAGTCGTTTTCGAGGCTGCACTTTCGCTCTAGGTAGCCCCTGATGGCAGTGGAAGGAGCAAGTCGTTGGCCCCCCTGGCTGCTGCTCTGGGATGGGGCCTCTTTGCTGGCTCAGATTTTTTTCCGCGTTAGTCTATAGGTTGCTGCCAAAGGGAGGTTTCGTTTGGGTTGGGTGGATCAGCTGCGGGAGAATGCCTTGGATGAGCTGGCTAGCGGCAGTGCCGGGGCGCACGGGGATGAGAGATGCATCCTGCCGTAGCTTAGATGCCTAGCCCTGAAGCCGAAGGAGACTTTCAGGGACCCCATCTCGCGGCATCCTGCTGTGGATTCCCAGCCCAGACGCGGGTTCAGAGCAAGTTTTTGCGTTGTCGCCTCTGCGAGGTGCTCTCGGATTGGCCGGCCGCATGCGGCAAAAGCTGTGTGGGACGGCGGGGCTCTTTGAGAGGGAACAATACCTAGCCCAACACAAGCCCTAGTCAGTCCTAGACATCTTGCCGACGATACAGGTGGAAGACTGAGTACTTCTGCCGGATTCGGTCTTTTCAAGGATAAGAAAAATAATGCCAAATGCCGGTGCCCCCCCATTAGGCTTTGGCGCCTCGTAAACAACCTTGTGCAAGGCACGGCAGGCACGGCGACTCACCAGTGACGCGAGGGCCCCTGTGCGGGACATGTGCGCCTTTCGGGACAAAACGGCGGTCGTGTCTTGCCCAAGTGGGGGTATACCAGACGAGACCAGTAGAATCCACATGTTTCCCCGGATGCGGAGCCCTGCGCCGCCGGCTGGCAGCTGATGGACAAACGAAAGACTCATCTGCAAGGCCAAACACAAACGCCAGAGCACGCAAAGGACCAACCGCCGTCCACGCGCCCCGCTGGCATGGCTTCTGCCTCCTCCTCGAGCCGTCGCATTGCGTCTCACATACCATCCCTCCTTTCAAGAGAGCGGTGTAGCGGCGAGCCCGAGAGAGGGGAGGGAGAAACCCTCCAACGGGGAGAAGCTGAGACGAATGACTTGCGGCTGATGGCAGCGCGCTTTCTCAGGGCCGCAAACGGGGGTGAGGGAGCTCGCTATCAGGGTTTTGAGTCGCTTGGTCATTAGAGAGAATGCTCACGGATGAGGTGGACGAATCTGGCGCTCTCTCATCTTGGTATTGGGTCTCTTTTGTGTTGACGAGGGCACAATTATCTTGTGCGTCCGAGAAGTAAAGCATACAGTGACTTTTTAGGAAGGAAAAAAAACTCCCCCTACTTCTCAACAGATTGCAAAGGAAAACGACCTGACCCCGTCATGTACTACCCCATATCCTTGCCCTTGGTTTAGGTGTCAGCTGCTCACGAGCCTGTCAAATTCATCATGACCGATCTGAAATCCGCCCCGTGGTCGTCGAGGGCTCCGCCGACGGCTACTCGGATAGGATACATCCACATTCCCTCGTAGAACCGAGTTCTTGTGTCACCTGACATAAAGATGCCAGGACTCACGACGAAGTCAATGGGGCCGCCCTCGCTTTGAAAAACGTCGTCATAGTTCTTGAGGACACGGGATTCGCGGAAGGGGTGGCCCTTCATAGCAGCTGCGTTCGCCACGCTGGGGAAGCGCCAAGCGATCATGACATGGTACCGTGACTGGACAATTTGGAGATCGACGGACACAGCAAAGCGGGCTGTGCGCCGGACCGCATCTTCGTACCTGCTTAGGGGCTTCTTGGCCTCGTCAATGATCTCGGCGAGCTTGCCCATCAGGCGGTCGGCCAGGCGGTCAACAGAGGTGTGCTGGACGGCGGGCCTGTCCGTCAGGCAGCCGGCTAGGCTGCGGACAGAGGTGTCCTGGGCGACGATGGTGTTGACCATGATGCGAGCAGTGATCATGCGCCAAGATTGAAACTCGCTCTCGGCGTACACCCCGGACTCGCCGTGTTCCTCCCGGGTGATGGCGCTGTCCAGAGTCCCGGCGCGGTGGCGGAAGAAGGCGTAGAGGGTTTCATAGGCCTTCCATTGCGGAGTCGCCCACTTGTCTGGGTCCGAGAAGAGGTTGTCGTCAAGGGCGTGCCACAGCCAAGCCTGCACAAGGGCAGCAGATGCGTACTTAGCGTCGTAGTACGGCCTTGCGTCCCCGGCAAACAGTCGGCCAAGTGACTCCTGGGTCGTGAGGCTCAGCGTGTCCCACGGCCGAAGTCTAGTGCTAGAGGCAAGCCGATCAACCAACTCGACCAAGTCCTCCCATCCCGAATTCATGTCTAGTGACGATGCGCGGTCGCTTTTCATGATGTCGTGGAGAAAATTCTGAATTTCGCGGCGCACCTCCTCATTATCTTTGAGCAGTCCCTTGAACATGTTGTGCGGGTAGGCGTAGGGAGGAGATGCCATGTCGTAAATTTGAAGAACATGCTCCAAGCGAGTCATGGAGGAAACCTTGACGATGAATTCTTTGTCAGGGGCGGCTTCCCTATCGTCGGACGGGGCGCGTCTTCCTCTGTCAGGCGAGGAAGGCTGTTTTTCAGCAGACATGATGAGGGCCCCGTTATCAGGCGTGGAAGGCCTTGTTTCGTCGGGCATGATGGGTTTGCCTTTCTTGTCTCTTCGTTGGCAGGTCAGCACCTAGAGTAAGATGAAGATGGACTGTAAGAGATCAGGATCGGGGAGAACGAAGGAAACATGAGAGTACGCCAGCCGACCTTCTTTGTCCTTTTGATTCTTGGGGTGCTTTCAACTACGGCGGTGAAACGAACCGGAAACGGCTCCGTGTTGCTTACACAAGTTCCAATGGCGAACTCTTTGTTATCATCCATCCGTGCTTCCTTGCCAGCACACCGACGGGCCAATGCATTCCATACCACGTTTCGTCCCTCTTGGCTTCACGACCGCCCGGGGAAGAGTAGCAAACGGATAAATGCATGGAAGGGGTTGAGCCACGTCAGCAGTCCGTCCAGCCCTTCAACACCATCGTCCCCACTTCAAACAAGGATGGCAGGTGACAAGGTAGGCGACGGCGGAAGATGAACTCAGATTGCTAGACGTCTCACGCCGTCCGCCGTTTGGCGCGCCAACCAGGAGAAAAAGCTGACATGTTGGTTGTCTGGGCCAGCATCGTCTCCTGGCCACTTTGTTTTGCCCGGCTGCTATTGCTGCCTTGGCCAGCCGCATAGCCATAGGCACTCAGTTTCCATCAAGGGTTGAGCCTTGGTAAAACTAGGTCTTCCTTCTTTTGATGGGAAAAAAAATAAAAATACTTATCGTGGCTGCTCTCCATCGCAACCCTCGCATAACACCTCAGCCCCATCTCACACCACCAAGCGTGCACTTCGCTTTGTCCTCCCAACCCTCACCAAGCCCTTACGGCCACCATGGCTCAGTCATCTTCCATCGGGAACATCTATGTCAGAATCGACTTTGGCGCCATGTAAGTGCGGCTCTTGCTACCCTCTCTCCATTTGCCAAAGTTAACCCGCCGGCTCCGGTTGCGCAGTCACTCGTCCATCTCCTACATTCTTCGTCATGCTGGCCCTGGTGACACTGGAGCTTTTGCCCCACTACCCTAGGACGTCGAAATCGGGGGCTACAGATGGATTCCTACCATGTTTGATCTTGGCCAGCATGGCAACATCGAGCTCGACCCTGACCGGGTCACTTCTTTGGCTATCATATGGCCCAAGCTAGCTCTACTGCACTATGAGTGTCGGCCGACGGGTCCCCTAGTTACCCGGCTGGCTCAGAAAGCCGAAGCTTCTTGGGCGGGGCTTCCACCTGCTAAAATGATTGCTCCTTTCCTGAGGGCCTTGTTTATACAACTCCTTGAAAAATTGGCTCGTGAAGGAAATCAGGCTCTCGGGTATGCATTCCATTGCACCGTGACTTCTCCTGAGAGCTGGAAATTTGAAGACCGCGAACGCATGAAGGCTGCTGTAGCCAAGGCTGATCTCGCCTTGCTGGTCCCGGGGCTGGGCGTTTCGTTCTACTACATTTTGGAGCAGGAAGCGGCTGCCCTGTCCGTCTACAACGCAAACTACGCGGCTTTCTTTCAGGTATAACTGCGTCTCGCACCCCCCGCAAGCCCTCTAGGATCTGCCCCGACTAGACAGGCTAACGTCACATTAGGAGGAAAGCTTGATCACGGTTTGTGATGGCGGCGGCTTGACTGTGGTAAGCAACTTGTCCTCTTCTGGCGTCACCCTTGGTTTTCTGATGGTGAGCCTAATCAAGGATATTGCGTCATATGTTTGTGGTTTCCATGATGATCTACCTGCCATGTCTCAGTGCGGTCAAGCCGTTTCTCAAGGCGTTGGAGGAATGTCACTGAAAGCTGGTCTGGATGAACTTGTCAGACAGTAGCTTGACAGATAGAGCGGAAAGTCTAACTTCCTTGATACCTACAGCAGCGCGAACAAGAGGGCGTTAGCAAAGCAATGTGACAGGGTGATTAACACACATGGCGAGCCAGACAGCGAGGACTTGCATATCCTGGCTGAGCACTTTGCGATACCTATCAAGAGGTGAGCTGAGCTGTATACTTTGTGCCCTTTGGACGGCTGAGCTGATAAGAAAGTGGCAACTAGTGAGGAGATCAATGGTATTTTTGATGGACTGATCAATGACTTCGTGGGAGTTATTTATGCTCACTTGAGACATGCGGAAGCGGCTTATCCTTGACTAACTCACCGGACAGCGTTCCTGAAGTGATATATTGTCCTGACTGGCGGCCTTAGCTGCAACGCCTATATCTGTAATGCGATGAAGGATCGGGTGTGGGTGCTTGACGGCTGCCCAATTGAGCTCATCCTCCCGGACGGAGACTGGGGGTAAGTGTTGCTGCCCATCCACCCCTGGCTGCTAGGCTTGAGGGCTGCTAGTGACTGACACTGACCCGCCAGATGGCTTGCAGTCAGCCGCGGTGGCGCTATTCATGCAATGCAACAGACCTTGAACCGACTCGCCCTAAAGAGGCGTACTTGCTCGGCCACATACTACATCAAGAAAGGAAACACAGGAAACCGTACCATATTGGCTCAGGAGGTTTGTTGATCAGTCTCTTCACCCTCTGTCAACTTTATGTCCATTCCATCGCTGTACTGTGCTGACTCTGGGGTAACTCTTCGCCTGGGGCGGAAACAGGGACAATCATTGTTGACTCAGGAAGTGTTGATCCACAATGTTCTGGACGGCGCCGTGGACCGCGAAATGTTCAGCTCCTCTCTGGTTGTGTACCAAGAGAAAAATGGTGCCGAGAGTGTCTACCTGAAATTTGTCTGGGACCCCATGATTTTGCATGGAGGAAATCTCTCCCTTCTATTCGCGTTAAGCGGTGAACCGGGGCTGAGGGTTGACCTGTGCCAGGACGGCGTGTGTCTTCACGAGAGCACCTTCGAAAGGTCCCATCAAAGGTAGATACATGGAGAGGACGGCTCTTTTTTTTTTTTTTTTTTTTTCCCAGAGAGGAGGGAGGGTAGGTAAGAGCCAAAGAAGGCAAACGATTGGTGGCACGGCATGTTGATGAACTGAGAGAACCACGCAGTGGGATGAGCAAGACGCATTCCCCCCTCTTTTCTCTTGCTGTTTTCTCCTTAGCTGTCATGGTAGATCTAGTCGAGCTCTGATCCCTACCTAAGCTTTGAGCTGCTATCTTCTGAGAAGTGATTTGCATGAGTACCTCTCCGCCGAGCTGGGTTTGCCGCGGCCCTGGTGTTTCTTCTTCTTCTTCTTCTTCTTCCCGACCAGACCCCAGAGGGCTCATCTTCTCGTGGGGTTTGCAAGCAGGCCTCTTATTGATAAGAGTCTGAAGGCCTAGTAGCGGTCGACCCCTGGAGCGGCTCTCGGAAGGGATCAGCTTCCTGTCAATGTCGCTAGAGATCAGTGGTGCTGTGTAAGGGGGGAGGGTAGTGGTCTCTTGGCGACTTGACCATAGCCAACCTGGACTGGGCGATGCTAGGGAACCGCCACCGTCATTCTGCGCCAACAAGGCGGCTGGCAGTTCTTTTGTCACCATTCCAGCGCCGGCCACCCAAAACCACACTTGCTTACGTAGTTTGCAGATGTCCAGGCCATTCCTTGTTTCTGCACCTGTTTCATCCATTTTGTCAGGAGCCTGTGTGTTCAGCAAAAACCACAGGTATCCCACCGTCACTCACACCTACCGTTTGACCCACAAAATAGTTAGACTTCCCGGTCTTCCTGTGGCAGGAAGCCTAACCCTAACTCCGGGCCAATCAGTGCAAAAGGTTGGCTCCAGGACTTCTCAGGCCTCGGAACCCCCAGTGCCTGGATCCTACTACTCAAGAGGCTTAATTGATCAACTACTTCAAGTCTACAGCGTGGTCTACAGCACGGTCTCAATGGGGAATCGAACGCCAAGCTTGTGAATTACGTCGTATTCACTCTAACATTTAGCTATCGTCAAAATTTTTCTATCGTATGTGGGCGAAGAAGTTACGTGAGGTTATCTAGCCTGATATGGAACTGGAAGGTGCAAGGCCGAGGTCGTGGTGCGTGCATGCGTGCACAACAGCGGGCTGGCTCGCGCAGTGGGCTCAATTGCAAAGGCAAAGCGAGTCAGGCTTGTTCTTTCAATACAGTTCGAAGTTCTAATTGACCCGTAACGGTGATTGATTTCTCGGATAGAAAAGAGAAAACGACAGTTATGTGGTAAGGGAAAGCCACCGTTACGTGCAAGGGCGCCCGTGTCCCTAAATTGGGCACAGCTTCGTCCTTGCAACCACACCGCCCCGTTTATGGTCACAGCAAGTATAGCCGAGGCAAATTCCTACACTAGGACTCACCTCGGCTCAGGCGCGGCTCACCCCTTGCTCAGGATCTGCGACTAATACGGACTCGGCTAGAAAAAAGTGTCGGGTAAGACTATAGAGGGGTAATGAAACGACCTTCCACCAAAACAGCGTCGATGTCATAAATTGATTGCTTTCCCACTATTGAGTCCAAAAAAGTCCGTCAGACGTGAACAAAACGTGCATATCAGTCGTGGTCGGGTGAGCTGGTAACGCCCATCTCCTTAATCCGCATACCCCGGGGAAGAGATTTCCACTCCTCCCCGGTATAGAGGCCCTGGTGATAAGGATCGAGGTCGAAGATGGTGTCCAATTTTCTCTGGAGAGCAGGGGCCGATTCCCAGCCCTTTTGGCTGTCATGAAGCCACAGACGCATGACATACCTCTGCCTCCAAATGTCACTCGAGGAGTCGACAAAACCCGATCGAGCGTGGAGTACAGCGTAATTGTTGACAAAGAGGATATCGCCGGGCTGGGGTGACACGCGGAGGCTGGAACGTAAGGCGGCATCCTGTACCTCCTGCAAAGCCGCGCGCTTCTCGGCACTCAGTTTAGGGGCCTCAGGTGTGAGGGGGACGGTGGGATTGGCACCGAGATATGCCCCCGCCAAATTGATTTGCAGCTTGTCACCTGCAAAAGCAATAAGCGGTCGGCTATAATGGGTGACGGTCTCCTTGTATGGGCCCGTGCTGCCACGCGCCGAGCGGCCTTGTCAGCAAACCTAGGGGTTATGAGTCAGTTCCTCGGGCAGGGTGTAGGCGTACCGGTGAGCTCTCTCCCAGTACCAATCCTCAGTAAGCATCTGCAACACGTCGGGGTTCCGCTTCTTAAGATCGTTGTAGATGGAGGCGACGGAGGCGAGCTGCTGGTCCCCCCCTTCGAGCGGGGTGCTCTGGGTGAACAGAGAGAGCATGTCTCCCGTATCGACATCGGTGTGGAAGCCCATCGGGGTTGCGAGTTCAAGAGGCGTCAGCCTTTCGCCCGGCTCCGCGCGGGAGCGATCACGGATGTGATCTGTGTTAGTCACCATCGACGGTTAGCTCTTATCTACTTGAAGTTTATACCCGCCGTGTTGTTTCAGACTGGAAAACTAACCAATGCTTCTGGCACGCTGGTCCGCCACATAGCTCGTGATTCCTGCGTAGATAACAACTCTTTCCTCCTCAGTGAACGATGTAGGATCGAGTCCGCGAACGCGATGAAAGCCCCGACTGTTGTATATACAGTCGGTGATGGCCTGGAGTCGTTTGGCTAAGCCATCGGGAAGAGGAAATGTAGCAGGGCTCGCGAGGCCTCGTGCAATTCCTAAGCCTAGTATTCAGTGTTAGGCGGCGAACTGAAACGAGTAGCAATACGAGATAAGAACCGGAAGGGAAACATCGCAGTACCAATGAAATGCTTGGCGGCAGCATGGATGGCGGCAATATCATCTCCCGAAAGATACTCTGTGAAGATATCGCTGTTAGATTCGAAATCTGCGCCAGTCCATACAAGGCTGCCCTTGATCTCCTCGGGCCAGCTAGAAAATAACGGAGAGGCGTCCATGTTGCCAATGGACGAGATAGCCCGAATGGAGTAACAAGAAGGCCAAAGAACCTAGCAACAGGAGTCGCGTTGGAGGTGGAACAAAGTAAGGGTAATCGAGATCCTTTTTGTCAAGAAGGCCCTTGTATCGACTTTCAGGTGGAAAGGGGGAGGTGGGCGGGCCCGACTTATCTACACGGTTCATCATAACCACCCAGGCACATATGGGTCGCCACGGCGCTGTTTGATCAAGCTGTTTGATCAAGTAGCCGGCCTCGATAATCAATTTTACGGATCGCATGTCAAGCGACCTCATCTGAGTGGCATATTGCTTCCTCTCCCCCATGCCGGCTACGAGGTCGATGTGGAAGTTGGAATGTTATTGGCCAACTCGTGGGTGTCCGAGACAACAGGTGCTGGAAAAGAGGGGTAATTGTGCACTTTGCCTCACCGAGGGTGCCACCAATCTGTGGGCAACCGCCCGTGGGCAACCACAGACGGCTGCTAAGACTGTTGCAAAGAGCACAACATCAATTTCAACATCGACTTCCGAGCTTCGCCGAAGTTGCCGCCTAGTCCCACGTGTAAGAAGCGGCGCCAATACACCCTCTCTTGTGAAACTCTTGTGAAAAGAGGCTCAGTCGGGGGCCCCGGTAAACGTTCCACAACACCTGGAATACTAACTTAGGTAGGTATGTTGTTGTTCAGTGTGAGATGGCACTGCAGGAGAGACAGGATTGAGGGACAAACTCACTACGTGCAGAACTTTGAGGGGTTATTGTCAAGTATCACGTGTATTAACCAGAATGGCATAATAATCCAGAGAATTGTATGTGTGTTGTATTCATGGAACCCGGTAGCGGCACGTTTGAACTTTGAACGAGGCACCCGGTAGGGGAAGCAGGGCCGATAGAGAGGAAGGCTGGGTCGTACCAGTGCCGCTGAAGGCACAAGTGAGACCCGGGGCAATCGGGCACAGCGTTTGGATCTATCAGCTTATTCAGTTTGACACTATTAGGGTGCCGGTGTGGGACGCTTTGTCGGACATCGTGTTCCCAGAACCCCCAACATCGCCAAAACCAGCCAGTACCCTTCATACGCCCAAATACTCCCCGATAAATCCGCCGAAGAGCCGCATCGGCTGCTCGAGGTGCGAAGCAGGAGAGGCCAAGGCGCCGCCCCCCTCCCGGCCCCACGATGCTTACCACAACCTTTGTGGAGGAACTAGCTCGCATGGCTAAGAGAAAGCCTGACAGGAGCGGAGGCGAGTAAAGCTGAGATGATCTTACTTTTCAAGAGTATCATGTAGCGTTAGGGGATATCCGGGTCAATCCCGGAATCCTTCCACGCTCCTTTGCGAATAGAACCAACTTTGGGAGCACCATAAGTCGTTGGTTACTACTCACGTGACTGCTCACGTGACTGCTCACGTGTGGTTGTAGATCCATTGCTGTGTGCTGAAAGCAGTGGCAGTGGCACAAGCCAAGCCTCAAGCTAAATCAGAAAAAAACGCCCTCAAATCAAGCCAAATCCGGCAACTGGCCTGGCTTGGGTGGTATCCACTTTTTCCAGTTTTCAGGGGGCCAATTGGGCCTGAAGCTGGACGCCCAGATAATCGGAAAAAAGGGTCACAGTTGGTAAGAATTCATCTTCCTGGCCACTATCCACGGTCAAATCCACCACTTCCAACAACTCAACTCCACCACTCCCTCCACTATTACACTATGGACGACTTTGGTTCCTTTTTTTGACACCACTTCTACTATCTCCAAGCTGCAGTGCCTGCGTAAATTGGCTGCGAAGTTGGAGAAAGTGAAGCAGGTGGATTCTGGATGGGGGTATTTTGTCTTTCAGGGGGGGTCAGGGCCGAAAAGCTGCATTGTTCCGGGCTTGGCAGTAGATTTGAATTCAAGCCAAGCCAAATCTGGTTGCCAGGCTTGCTTGATTTGGCTTGTGTCAAGCGCTGCCAATAGCAGAGGCAGCGCCCAAACTGCGCTTCCCAATCCGGTGTAGTAACCCGCATCACGATAAATCCAGTTAGCCAAACCCGGGTCGCATGGGTCTATAGAGCCTATCCAGTTCTAGACCCAATACCGCGTAGGCGGGCGGGGGTGGAGACTAATGTATGGCCCAGTTTAAATGCCGTCGCAAGCAAGCCCATCCACCGTACGTCCGTGTCGCCTGTTCTTACTGTCTGCCACGCCCGTCATGCCAATCCAGATATCGGTCCATTTCTCGGACCTCGTTGGCGTCGTGCGGGTCGGTGGCGTCGCCGTGTTAGTGCTGCTATCGGTAAGCTGGGTTGTCGGCGCTGTCCGGTCGTGGAATCGGATGCGCCATATTCCGGGCCCCGCGCTGGCGCGATGGTCGTCGGCGTGGATGGTGAGGAAATTGTCGAGCGGGAGGTTCCATGAGCACATGTGCGAGGCGATGGAGGAGTATGGTGAGGTTTTTTTCTCCACGAGTTTTTTTCTCATTCATTCCTCTTACCTTCTGCAAATGCGGTCGGCACCTTGCTTTCTCTTGCCTATCAGCACTCTATTATCCCGGGTGTGTTAACCAATCGTGTAGGACCTCTTGTGCGGATCGGGCCCAACGAGCTGCTGTGCAGCGATCCCGAGGTTTTGCGGCGCATGTCTGCTGCGCGGTCGCTGTACACCAAGGGCCAGTTCTACGAGACGGGTCGTATCATTCCGGGCTGCGATAATGTAGTGACGCAACGCGATGAGGTCAAGCACAAGGCGCTCCGGGCGCAGATGAGCAACGCGGTATTTTATTTTCCCATCTTTCCTATTTTCTGACTGCAGTCCCAGAATACTGTCATTAACTCCCGGCAGTACCGAGAAAGCAGCAACTCGGGCTTCGAGGACGGCGTGGACCGCCAGATCTTGCAGCTCATCGCTCTCATCGACCACAAGTACATCTCAGAACCCGGATTGCTGCGTCCCATGGACCTCGCCGCCAAGGCCCAGTTCTTCACACTGGACGTCATTAGCGACGTGTCGTTCGGGGCCCCCTTTGGCTTCCTCACCGAGGACACGGACCTGTTCCAGTACAACGAGATCAACGCCTCGGCCATCCCTATCATGAACATGCTGCAGGCCATGCCGTGGCTGTCCAACGTGGTGTACCGGTGGCCGCTGCGTCTCGCGCTGCCCAGCGACGGGGACAAAGTCGGCTTCGGCCGCCTGATGGGGTTCGTCTAGTCCCTGTCTTACCTAAGATTGCACACCGAGCTGACATGAAGCCAGCGTCGCCAAAAGCTACGTCGACGAGCGCCTCCTCCAAGGCTCCAAGCCCAAACGCGACATGCTCCAAGCCTTTATCGACAGCGGCATGTCCTACGACGACCTGATCCAACATATGTTTGTTCAAATGTATCTTCCCCCCTCTTCTCCCCCGCGCCCTACCCTCTCCCTCCTAGCCCCCCCCCCAAAAGAAAACAGAAAAAGAAAGATCTTAACACAACTACAGCGTAGCGGGCTCTATAACTACCGCCTCCGCCATCCGCCACACCCTCCTCGCCCTCATCAGCACCCCCACCGCTTATTCCACCCTCCAATCCGAAATCGACCTTGCCACCCCCGCCTCCTCCCCCATCATCACCGCCGCCGAAGCCCACACCCTCCCCTACCTCCAAGCCGTCGTCCTCGAGGGGCTTCGCATGTGGCCGCCAACAACCGGGCTGGGGTGCAAGCAGGTGCCGCGGGGCGGCGACGTTATTTGCGGGTTCCCTGTGCCCGAGGGGACGCAGGTGGGGCACAACTTCTCGGGCATGATGCGGGCAAGGGGGATATGGGGTGAGGATGCGGGCGTGTTTCGGCCTGAGCGGTGGCTGGAGATGGATGAGGGTGAGAGGGGGGAGTTGGAAGGGGTGGTGGAGCTGGATTTTGGGAGCGGGAGGTACCAGTGTCTTGGGAAGAGGATTGCGTTGGTAGAGTTGGATAAGGTGTTTTTTGAGGTTAGTTTTTTCTTCTTTTCTCTCCTTTTCCTTTTCCCCTGGTTCATACCCCGGTTTCTGTGCGGGAGTTGGCGGTTATGGCGGGCTTGTGCTAACGGACTTCTGTAGCTGCTGCGGAGGTACAACTTTGCGCTAGTCGACCCGCAGAAACCCATCAAGTCGCAGAGCGGCGTGTTTTGGCTTGGGAGCGACCTTTGGGTGCGGGTGACGAAGAGATAGCGAGGGCTCTTTGTTTACGGCACCCTTTGTTTACTACCTTTGAAGCCCCGTTTTTCTTGTCTTTCCTTGAACTCGAGGACTGACAAGAGATCCATAATATCTAGGGGCGCCTGATTTGCGGCCTGTCCTGCCCCTGATGCCAACTAGATACAAACGATCTCTCTTTTTTTCACCGACCCTAACGAGGCAAGGAAGTTTCGTACTTACGAGGCTAGTTCATGGCTAGGGCGTTTGTCCTTGGGACATACGCCTTTTCTGCGTCCTACCTAGCCTGCCAAGGTTAGGTGCATATTGTGCGGCTGGTAGATGGCTCGTTCGATAAATTGTGGCAAATTCTGTTGCATGAGCCGGATATAGGTGAGCTTTGCACTCTGAGTCTGAACATACATACCTATCTGTGGCCTCCCAAACCTGAGCACATTTCTCAAGTCCGATGACTTCGATGCTCAAGTCTACGAGGCCCGAAGACTCAAGCAGTTGGGAACTAAAACACAAGCGACGTTGGGCCCTTGAACGTGTCTAGTAGTGGCGCACGTTTTAGGAACTGATCTTGGAGGGATGAGGGTTATGTAGGGGTGGGTGTATTGAATGTATAGAGATAGATCACGAGCGATTATCCGATTCCTTCCGTAAGCTATAATGATCATTGTGGAGGACATTTTTACCAGTTGCAAAGCCTGACGGACGCTAGGGTTTTGTTAAAGACGGAGACTCGGCTGAGGTCCAGCCACAAGTCGGGTGTAATACACATTGAACTCGCTATTGTAATGTGATACCATCCGCCAGAAAAAACGGGACTTCATCTCTAACTTATCTCCGGGAGAATGGCCTTGAGAATGTCTTTGGTGGCGATGCTCTACATATAAGCGCCCAGCTCAGCAGGGGCTATCGGTCCCCGGAGGCCAAGGAGGTGGGCGCCAAGGCCGGCGGCGTGGGCACACGAGATCGTCGTGCCCGAGAGGGTAGCATTTTTGACGTGTCGCCCACATTAATTTTTCAAGTCTTGAGGTTGGTTGTCAGGGGAAACTCACGTTGCCGCCGCTGAGCCAGGCAGGATATCGACGCCGGGCGCGAACATGTCGATGAGGAGACCGTAGTTGGAGAACGGGGCGCGGTTATCGTCCCGATCCGAGGCACCGACGGCGAAGACGGTGGGCTTGCTGGTGGGCGAGTAGTTATTGGCGTCGTCGCCGCTACCACCGGCCGCGGCCGTGACGAAGACGCCGGAACTCACGAGAGCCGCTGCTACGCTGTTTATGGCGCGCGAGAGGCTACCGCCGACGGCCATGGTGGCAACCGTGCCGTTGGGGCAGTTGCGGGTGGCGGCGTCGTTGGCAACATAGTTCATCCCCGCGATAACGGCGGACCTAAACCGGTTAGTAACATGAATGCGACCTCAGAAGATTTAGGGAGACGCTGCATAGTACCAGAACCATTACTGTCCAGAACCTTGACGGCGATGATGGCCGTCTTCTTGGCTACGCCGTAGATGAGGCCGCCCACGACGCTAGCGACCGAAGTCCCGTGTCCGTTGCCATCTGCGTCGAAGGGATCTGCAAGGTTAGCTCCCCAAACGGCGTGGCCACTGAGGTCCTGTGGGAAGCCGTCAGCAGACCGAGACAAAGTTGCGGTTAACGAGGTCAACATACTGGATGGGCGAGGTCGACCCCCGTATCGATGATGCAGGAGCATGTCCCCTTGCCCGAAGTCGCGTCGTAGCGGTAAGTGATGGCGCCGAGGGTGCGGCTGGAGATGCGGGCGAGACCCCAAGGAGCGCTAGGCCGAGAAACGGTGCTGTCGGTAATAGTTAGGACAGCATCTTGTTCAACGTACTCCACCTGAAAAGGGATCCGTGGGAGACGGTGAAACGGGGTTTCTAGTCTTGCCTGTGGAAGTTTCCGTATCTCCTCTAGAGAGGTGTCATTGAGAGATACCGAAACCCCCTGAAGCCACGGCCACGATATATATAATCGGGCCTGTGGTTTGCAAAAGCGCTGCTTAGGGCCGCTTCAGTGGTGTCGCCTCTGAGCTTGACGATATAGCTGCTAGGTACACCGCTACTCGACGAAGCTTCCGGGAGAGGAGCACGCCTGTCTAGTCTCTCCACCAGTGGTACAGCGAGAGCCGCTGGGAGAAGAACCAGCAAGGTGGCCGATCTGAGCATGGTGAAAAAGCTCAGCGAGAACAACGGCGACAGAAGTGAGGATGGGAAAGCAATCACGGCCAGACCCATCAAGGGTCCGCGATATCAACCTAGGCTCACTTCATATCTCTTCATATCTTGCTAGGCGGCCGTGCCAAGAAGAGCATGTGGCGTAAATTCTGACGCGCCTAGCGTCTCACCCACGGATTCTCGCCATCGAGTCGCTCGTCCTGGAGGAGATCTCCGGCCAGGACGTCGTCGGCTTCGCCACGCCCTTCATCCCCACCGCAACGCTCGAGGAGCCCCTCCCCTACCTGTTCAACCTGCGCTAGTTCCGCGAGCTGATGGATCTCGTCGACGAGCTCCACTTCGAGTACGGCATCGCCTACCAGGACATCGAGGCCGTAACCTCTTCATCTCCAACACCACCGAATCCATCTTCCTAGGCTTTTCCTACGGGTTTTTATGCATCTTTGGAACGAAGCAAGCGGGCCGGGTAAGCGGGGCCGGTAGCGGTTTGGGCTTTGGTTTCTGTTGCGGGTGTTCCTGTCAAACCGTCAAGCAGTTCAACCAATTAGATCGCTCAAATTGATGTGCATGTGTGTTGTATTTGTGTGGCTGTTAGCGCCTTGGCTGGCGCGCTCAATTGCTCTGAGCGCTCTCAGGCTACTACTTTGACATGTCACTAGCGTCATAGACCACCCGCTGACAGCTGGCACAGGCCAGCTGGTCCTTGCGCAGGGCCAGCACACCTTTCGCCCATTCCAGGCTCGGCTTTCCCTTTCCTTTCTTTAGAGCAATACAGACCTTTATTACCACATGATGTGTGCTATGTCTCTCGCTCCCAACAGTTTCCTGTACCTTTGGGGGTCTCCTTAGGATCGGAAAGGGCCAGGCACGCGGACGCGACCGGCATGGAGTAAAGCCAGCGGGGTCTCTTTGGTCGGAAATCGGAGGACGGATCTCTTTATGTAAGCTGCTTATCGGCTAGTTCCAGAGCTTTGGCCAATGCCATAGGACACGAGCCACACTGAACCGTGACCAAACATTCAATTCCACCACCGCATTCCACTACCACAATCACTCCCCAAATCCAAACAACCCCCCAACACAATCAACCATGTCGCAGAATAGCGACCCTGACTTCACCATGGCGGAAGCGTATATCACGCTCAGTATTCAAGTCTCCCGAATCGGTAACCTTTGCCTTCCGAAGCAGAATCAGCAGAACAACCTTCCTGACTTTGATGCCATCGCTGCCGCATATATGGCAATCAGTGATGAATTCTCCCGCATGGGAAATCGGTTCGCAAATTATCTTGCTTTGTACCCGTATTTCAAGTCACGTCGGCAAGAGAGAAACATTTCCACACTGGTTCTGACGGAGGGATGACTCGTAGCGATCGTCTGGCACACGCATTCGATTCCTGCATCGTTAACGACTGTGGGAATTGAAACTGAGGGCGACTGAATATTTCCTTGGTAAGCCCCTCCTGTCGATTTGAAATTGGGCCCAGGCCGCACTGCAGGTATCCCCTTCGCTACAACCTATCATGTTCGCTACAATTGGAGGAGACAAATCTGGGCTGCGGAATTTAGCAGATCTGAGCTTATCCCAGTTGAGAAGTCTACCCGTAGTCGGGGCCTAGGGGGGGACTTAAGGCCCGTCAAAATAATTAGGCTTGTATATTTCACAGGTAGCAATATCCCACATTGCTCCCTACACTGGGTCTATTCTACGGCGGTAGAAACGTCACCATCCTCGTCAACCACCTCGATCTTGTTGACGTATATCGCTCCCCCACTCCCTTGCGCACCGCACATCTCCCCCTTTAACGGCGTCCCTGTTCCGAGTTTGCATTGTTCTAAAACCGCTACTTTCCCATCTGCCCTCGCCCTCTTTCTGACGCTATGATGACACCCTGTAGTCAGCAAGAGCTGGTGTAACACTTAACCAAGAGGGACTTACTTGTTATCAACGCAGCTCCATTCCTGATAGACCTCCAGCTCGCCCACCCGCTCATTGTATGAAAACAGCGTTCCGGTACCGTCCTCTCCAGGAGAGTCGCCTTCGCCCATGCCGTTCTCACCAGCCCGGAAGCATTGACCCTCCGGGTACAGACCTTGGCGCACACACAGCGCGGCGTAGCCAGTGAGCTTATTCGACAAGCGGAATGTGACGGTGTCGCCCTCGGGGTCGGTAAAGTTGGTGGACCACCCGGTGAGTGTCCAGAGCGGAATCTTCAGGTCGGGGCCGACGCAGAGGGGCAACGGGGTAGCAGAGGGCGGGGACGAAGCCACGACCCTCAGGGAGGAGAGGAGCATAAGGATTGCTCGGCAAAGAGCTAGACTCATTTTTTCCCCTTCTTTTTATTCTTTTTTTGTTTATTTTTTGAAGCGAACGTTGTTACAAGGGCGTGGGTGGGGCTCTGGGATTCTCTTGTCGATGCTAGGTTTTATCGCCAGTGCTTGTTCACAAGAATGCAGATGACATCTCCCCGGTCCCGCTCATCAGGACTATTTAACCGCGTCCACCTTCGGGACCAACCACATGTGGCCCATTTACACGCTAATAAAGGGGCCCGGTAGTTCCGTCTAAAAGAAACAGTCAACCCCTCTCAACCACCGGTTAGTGCCTCAACAACACTGAACAAGGTCTTAGGTTGCGTGCAGAAAGCTCATTCTCCGCTTTTGCGTTGATCTATAAACAGGCGATCTGGTTTGCGGCAAATATTTGTCAAATCTCAAAATCCTTGCTGAAGGCACAAGAAAGTCCTCATCGGAGGCACGACAAGAAGAGGTACCAGGCCGGCAATCAGGCGCCTGAGCGAGCCTCGAGGCGCGAATTTCACAGGGAACCGACCGCAAATCACCACTTTCGAGATTCAGAAGCCCGCGCAAATAACCAACAAAACCTGGAAAACAGCGAGTAGGGTACAAGGGTTACGGCGAGCGTTGGGAGGCCTCGGGAGGAAGGTCGCCTCCACAAGTACGACAGTCATCACCGGTAATAACAGCGAGTGGACGGAAGAAGCCGAGGACACAAGGATGGCGACTGGGCGCTAAATTGACCGGAATACTTTGAAACGAAGGCAATATGATGGAGGAAGAGGACCGGGTGGGGAGGAAATCCAAGAGTGTGAATAGCCTCACTTTCAGAAGGCCAGGTTTTTACCGGCGTGGTCCTGTGTTGGAGGCGTGGCCCGAGCTCACCGCCCCACCTACCAGTATTTTAGCCATCACCACTGCATTTTTCCCTGGGCAGAACCTTCCACAATACAACCATCACATACCACACCAGTGTTGCTTGCCTTGCCTGTCCAATAGTTTCACGCGTAATAGGCGGGTCATCTGTTTCGAAGAGGGGGGGGCAGCCACGGCCGAGTTGAGGCTGACCGTCGGCTGGCGAGGGTGGATGCAGCGGGGAATACGGTGCTATCTCCGGGCAAATATCCGCTGGTCCTGCATGTGGTGGGGGTGAGTGAGCTGGCTAGAAGAAGGTATTGGATCTTTTCCCACAGCCGGTGTAGTTCCTTTACATATGCTGTACTACTCGTGTTACACCTTGACCCGACGTCGATATCGAGTATCATTTATGCTGTGCCCGGCCAGGGCATCGCGACCCGCGCTCGCAGCGCTGTAAGCAAGCGCCGTGCAGGTGATAGGGCGGCCAGAGGCTGAATGGGGTTGAATTGTGTAATTGACTGCAATTAACTGCGATGAATACGACTGTGACGACGGTCGTTGACAGGCTTCTATAACAAACAGCCTGTCATTGGAGGGCCTTGACAGGTTTTGACGGTTGGTCGGTGAGTGGGAAAATGGGGGTGCACGGTATAAAGTGATCTCCATGACAACACCCGAATTACGGGCTCTATAAAATAGTAAACTCCTGATAACTAAAAATTCTCTCGTTTAGCATCTGCATCGCTTCTCCACGCATAAGTCCTTCAATATGTAATAAAAGTTAGTAAGACTCCTATCGTTAGACCTAGCGCCAGCTAATCTACTTACATGCTTCTCCTATGATATAGTAGTCCTCACAAGGGCGAAGAATGAACGGGGTACGACCGCCGAGGAAGACGCAAACTATATCGCCGCTCTTTACTTCGAGTGGGCCAAGCCCCATAAACCCGTGCTTCGTTACGAAGAAACGGAATCCTACATCCCATAGACCCCATAGGGTAAGAATGTGGATGCCGGACTTCTCTTCCTCCCTTTCCACCCTCGGACAAACAGGAGGGCCGTAAAACGGGGGCCGGTTCCAACGGAGCTGATGGTTGAAACCCTGCCTTAGACCTGAGTCTGGGTCATTTTGGTGTAGGCCATCAATATCGCCGCAAAATGCAATCATGCGGCAGAAGGCGTTCTGCTGGTCCGCAAAGCCCCCGTACTGGCCATTCGTCATCGGTGCGCAACTTTGCACCCAGTGTGCCCACAGATCCGTCAGACCTGTATCGGACCGCCTCTACGAGTCAAAAGTTTGAAAGACTCCTCAGCCCCCCTCCACCACGGGCAAGTCTCCCGTCCAAACCATGACGGGCACGAAAAGACCCATGCTCGGCGTCAGCTCAGGCGGGAGCCAGCTCGTGCCTTTGTCTGCAAACCGCATCGACTGCACCTCAGTGTCTGGCATCTTGCCCGTCCGCTCGCTCCACAGGCGGTACCGCGCGCGGTACGCCGTCTCCAGCGCCGGCCATGTCGGGTGCGAGTCGTTGGTGGCTTGGATGGCGTCCATGGTCGTGGATATCGCTCGCTCGAGGTCCGACACGTCGCCTGTCCGCTCGTACTGTCGGTGCAGGCTGTCGGCCAGCGCGCGCAGAAACGTCGTGGCGTCGGGTTGACTGTTTCCTGTGAGTAGTATCGGGACCATGCAGTCGAGTGCTCGAGGGCCAATGGTCGATGGGAGGCGTGTGCGGTCGGGCCAGGCGAACTCGACGTGGAAGTTTTCGTGGTGTGGCTGCGCGGAGTCGGCTAATGACTGCGACGGCGGTATTTCACCGTCTGGGGAGGGGGAGTTGTCGCTGTTGTTCCCTGGGGCCACAAGGACGTCGGTGAAAGCGCTGAGAGCACTTAGGGCGCGATCCAAAGCTGTGTCTGTGTCGTCTTGCGTGGTGGTAGGCATTAAGAAGAACGTGTCTTCTGGTGAGGTTGTCGCAACAGCTATCGCTTGATCGGCACACATTGGTGACTTCCCTTTGATACTGGCATTGTTGGGCTTCATCTCTTGGCCCAGCTCGGCCGATCCACCGGGGTGTACATCAGCTTCGTCCAGCCCCGGGCCGTTTCGAGCTTTGGGGTCTCTTGACGCTGGGGTAGCCATGGCTATCGATGGAATCTGGAGGGTGGGCACACTTGAGTGTTTCGGGTCTTTTTCAGGGCGAATGGGAGATCATAGATGCGGGGACGTTGCGCCTGAGCCGTGCCGCAGCCCAAGTTGAGGCTGGGGGCCTAGAGGAGGCCTCTAGTCCCCCGCATGCCGAGAGCCCATCTTGGCAGATACCGAACCGCAGACCCTCTGCCAGTCCGATACTCTGCACCCCCCTCCCGCCTGGTTAGTTGCCATCTTTAGGGCGAAAAAGCGAGCGAAAAAGCGAGCAGCCATGTTCTTGACCCTCGTTTACCAAGACAAAGAAGCCTCAAGCTTCCGATCACAGAATGCGCCGCTGGGCCCGGTATCCGGGTCGGCCACCGATCCGTTCTTGGAGACGCTGGCTGACTGCTCATTCTGCTTGGACCTGAAGAGCGACTATTTGCGCCAACGGTGGCGAAGGTTTGGTCGCATGGTACCCGTAAATGCCCCCTACGGCTTTACGCTGCCAAAGATGGAGGAAAATCTTGCCTTGACGGGCTGCGAAGGATGTGCTGTCATTCAGAGAGCGGCCCGCGAAATCACAACCGAGTACGGGCTGCCGTTCAGACACGCGACCCTCGAGTTCCTCGACGACGAAAAGCTGCAAGGCTTGTCCCTCAAGCTGTCTATGCTGCACCCGGCCCACACCAGTGGGGACGACTGGCAGCGGGCACAGGCAAATCCCGACTTGAGGATTGAAATCGCCACTGGGCCGAGCGAGCTCTCTCCCGAGCGGGAGTGGGAACACCGGATTGTCAGTCCCAGGTTTGAGCTGTTCAGCCCCTGTTCTGCGGGTGCGGATGCACCACGAGGCCGCTGGAATAGCATACAGACCAGGCTGCCCCGGTTTGGCGACACGGCGTCCGACCCGTCTGTCAAATGGGCCATGGCAACACTGGACCACTGCCGCTCCCATCACTCCGAATGCAACGTTGAAGACTCGAACTTGGCGCTCCCCACGCGAGTCCTTGATCTGGGAGACAACAGCCATCCTGCATGCTCCACGGCCGATGTCAAGCTCTACGTGAAAAAGGGAGAGCGGGAGGAATATCTCTGCCTCAGCCATTGCTGGGGAGTCGACAAGAAACCCATAGAAACGACGCGCGAAACAATCGAGCGGTTTCAAACCGGCATCCCATGGGGCGATCTACCCAAGTCGTTCCAGGACGCCGTCGTCTTCACCCGCAAACTCGGCGTCCGATTTCTCTGGATCGACTCGCTCTGCATCATCCAGGACGACCCCGCCGACTGGGCGAGAGAGGCGGGGGAGATGGCCAGCATTTACGAGAACGCCCTCTTGACGCTCGCAGCTGCGTCTTCGGCAAACAGCCAGGGCGGTCTCTTCAGAACGCCCAAGCCAGGGGCGTACCCGACTCTCAGCAATGGCAGCAGTACAGAACAACCAGTTGTCCACATGCGCCAACTCGTGGACCCAAAGTTCTTTGACTACCGGGGCTCGGGAGGGGACGATCCAGACGTGTCTCCTCTGCTCAAGCGGGCGTGGGTATTTCAGGAGCGGATCCTCTCCCGCCGCGTTCTCTTCTTCACCCCGCTCGAGCTCGTCCTAGAGTGCCGTGTTGCAAACCGCTCAGAGTCGGGCCACTCATGGGCCGGCTCCGAAACCAAGCACACATTCAAAACAGCGTATGGCCGCCCTGCGCCTCGCAGGCAAGTGGCACGTCTCTGGCGGCGGCTGGTCCGCGAGTTTACCCATCTACAACTCACCTTTGCAAAGGACACGATACCGGCCATGGCTGGTATCGCGAAGAGGATCCAGCGGTCCCAGGATGCAAACCCCCGGTACGCAGCTGGCCTCTGGGAAGACACGTTTCTCGAAGACATGCTGTGGGAGGTGAGCCCCTTCAGGTCGAGCGCGTCCGAGAAAGACCGCGTCAACCACAGTCTACCGTCCTGGTCGTGGGCTAGATCCGACGCCCCCAAACGCTACATCCAAAGCGAGCATTTCACGCACCTCTGCGCCATCGAAGGCGTCCACCACGCACCAAGCCCGACTCCCGAAGAGGTCTTCGTCGATATCCACCCCGGCGCCCACGTCATAGTTTCCGGCTTCCTACTGCCCGCCAAGTCTACCAAATACGGCATCGTCATCCAAGATAACCCACGCATCTTCCACATCCCCAGGAGGGACTACCTGTGGGCTTATGGTGAGGACGGTGAAGGAATTATTAACGATGGTGACGACCTTCACATCCTCCCCCTCGTGGTCTCAGAAGGCGAGATGAACGACGACCCAAAGCAAGACGCCGAGATCCATGCGCTCGTTCTGCGGCGGCGGCGGCAACAAAGACCTAAACAAAGCCCCGGTGATGACGATGACGATGATGATGATCCGAGCACGTATACGTATACGCGCACCGCCATCTTCTGGACGTCAATGCACCACCTCTTACACCACGAGTACATCTTCCAAGGCGCGGACGTGCTCCTGTCCGTTCTGCAAGCGCAGGTGGCATACGGTGAGTCGATCCTGGGTGAGGGTGGCGTCTACCGTCGCCCGCCACAGGCCGTCGAGGAATCAGAAGCGTGTGACATGGACGCCACAGGCAAGAACATGCTAGGCCCTAATAGAGCAAGCTCAGCATTCAATCAGTTCTATTCGGGAGTGCAGCACCGCCATTTGCTCCTCTATGGGCGGGATACCTATCCGGAACTGACTATGGATGAATTTTGCGGACTACCGCATCTGGAAATGCTGAGGACGGAGATGTTGGTGGAAGAGGAGAGGGTTGCCGAGTGGCGGAGGAGACGTGAACAGGGCGAGGACCAAGTGCGCGAGACGGTTAGGATTAAGATTACATAAAGCGAAGTCAATCAAGTCTCTTCTGGGGGGATAAGTCAAGAGTCTGGTGGAGTGTGCATTTCAATTTTCTAAACTACAGATATAATGTTTACTGATATAGACTAACTGTGTTGGAGAAAGGGAGTATGGGAGAGAGTAGTAGTAAGTGGAGTTGGAAAGTGGAAGTATAATGGTATGTAAAGGAAGAAGGCCAGATAGCCAGATGCCTGCTTGGATGTAGGACGGGCAACTACCATTGTGGAAGTCTGTCCGTGGGCTCTTGGTGCAAAAGGCCAAGGCATCCTCCTTGTTTGTCTTACAGGCTGGGTACTACTCCATGGAGCTAAGCTCCCGAATCACGCATTATTGACAGAAAAAGGTGGCTTAACCATCTCTTCCCAACCGAACGAGCCGCGCAACACGGGAAACGCACAGCAGGCAGTCCTTACATCGACGGCTACGAGCATGTGGCGTCCCTCCCCCAACCCCCTACCGAACTGACACACACCGATCTGAGTACAGTTAGTATACAGTTAGTACCGATAGTTTGCCGGGTGGCTCGATGGCTGAACAAGGCACCGGTCGGGAGGGAGATCAATATTATAAGCTATGTCTGGGGTGACTATCCTCTACCTGCTTACTTTGTGGGCGGTTGATTTTCCTTTCTAGTTAACGCCTGCGTCTAGCTATACTTCCACCCGTGGGCTCGGACTAAATCGACAGCCGTGTCATCCCGGCGAGGAGCTCCGTGACCTTCTGAGACCCGTCTCTAGGAGTCTGAGCCCCACTGATAGGGCCAGGTGAGCCAGTATCAGTCAGCTGTGGTGGGCGAGGAGCAAGGGGGAGGGTTGGCGCTGTCGGGGGAGCAGCATCCTAACCGCGTTCTCCATGTCCATCACCACCCTGTTTGTGTCTGCCCTCTGCTTTCTTGCTTTGCCGCTCAAACTCTGCCAGCTCCCTAGCCTGTGATTGGGCTTCCTCATAAGCATCCTCCAGAATGCAGTGCCTCCATCGCTCCGCCGCCTCACTACTGAGGATACCCTGTTTCTTAGCAGCCTCGAGCAGCTCATCCCAATCCTGTGGCATATATGCCTTGCTTTCATTGTCAGCCCGGATCAGGCCCCCAGAGTCGCTAGGCGGCTCGCCGCCGAATATATCCTTCAGCGCCCCGGCGGCCTTGGCCCCGGCGATCAGCTTCTGCACCGCGTACCTGATTCTCAGGAAATAAATGTCGGGCAATGGGCATCTTGTCTCATCCGTCGTATAGAGTTCGTAAACATCAAGGTGTTCGACCTGTGGATACAACACTTTGCCGGCAAAACGGCTGCCACGTCGAAAATCCACGACGCTGCCGAATGCTTGGTGATCCCAAATCTCCAGGCTGTCGGGGTTCTCGATGTTTTTGAGCCACACCATTTGTAAAAAAATCCGCTGGGGGTCTGTCGGGTGCTGGATCGGGCGAAAAGCGAACGCGTTTGCGTCCCAAAACCGGTGGGCGTCGATGCGCAAGGGGATGACATTTCGAAGCTCATTCCCTCTGATATTTGCGTTTTGGGCGGCTTGGATCGGCCAAAAGTTCTTCAGCTGAATCCAAAGCGTGGTAGTATCCCCTTCTGCCCCCATTTTCTTGGTTGCCTTCACATCAATGATGTGTGCACCCTCAACGAGCTTGCTAGTACCTGAAAGGATACATTGACCGTACCAGGACGGTACGTCTGCTTGGGCCCCTCTGTCAGCCTTTGTTCGGCCTATGGAGTCTGTATTAGCCGTTTGTTTGGTCCAGATGTCTATCACGGTCTCGATTGCTGCGATATACTGGTAGAATAGTATATCGAAAGCATCTTTCCTCTTGTCCACCTTCCAGCCTTGCATTATATGATTGAGGCGTTCGACATTTATGGCCGCAAGACTCAAAGTCGGGTCGTTGATAACTCCAAGTAGTCTGTGGAACGACGTCACATTGGCTGCGCGTGCCAGTTTGGCATTATTGTCAAATTCTTCGTAGTCGGCATCTGGGTCGGAACTGGAGGTCGATGCGCGGATTCGCCTTCGGATATATCCGATGAATTCTTGCTTCAGATTCTCATCTGTGTCTTCGACTGGGACTGCAAGATTGGATGCGGAGGGCTGAGGCTCGGGCGTAGGGGGCCGCGTCTGCGAGTTGAACATCTCGGATGGCAACTCAGATAATTGGGATTCATCATCAGCCTCAACCAGCTGATGTGGTTGTTCGGGTGACTCGTGCCCCTCCCATGCGATCCCCCGATGACCGATGAACCGAACTTCAATTCCTAGCGAGTCGTCGCTGGCCGGCGCTTTGCGTTTTGATTCCGACGCCATGATGAGGGGGGGAGAGCTCAGTAAAAATTGGAAGTCTGCTTTTCAAGTTTGCAGCCTCCTTGTCTGCGTCGAGCCTGTGAAATGTGGAGCACACAGGGAGCCAATCAGCTATTCTAGTTCCCCGCAGCTGGATGCCTGGGTGCCTTACAGGCGCCAGCACTGCTGAATGTCAGGCGCCCATGACGCTCATGAGGCTGTGCTGTGCTGGAACAAGAAGTGCGGCAAGCCAGCAGGAGAAATGGGAGGAACGCACTGGGAAACGAAGACAAAGACCGACGACATGCGCCAAGTTGTCTGTTCGTCACGACAATAGTAACCCCGTTCCCCCTTGGTATTGTGCTCCCCCTCCCTGGAATTCTTTGTTGACAATGGCTCCACCCCGATATGGGCATGATATTGTGCAAGAACGGTGTCCTCAGCATTCTTCTACATCGCCGACATCCATGGTTTGGGTCCTTGCATCACATTTCATTTGGCAGCATACTGGACCAACTGCGACTGCAAGTGCAGTAGTTGATCTCCCACGGTAACATCTCCACATCCAAGCGCAAAAAAAAAAAAAAACTCGCACCTACCATTAGTTACTGCCATCTAACTTGCAATGAAAATTGTCATCGCTGGCGCTGGCATTTCCGGCCTTGCCACCTACCATTATCTGCGGAAGCACCTTCCGAACCCCCCGGCCCCGGCACCGCCCCACACGATCCGTATCTATGAAACCTATCGACCCCGACCGAGCGGCGCCTCCCCCTCCCCAGACGCCGATCCCTTCGAAGCGCTCTCCACCTCGACAGCCCTCGTCGGCGGCGGCCTCGGTGTTTCGTCCAACGGCATGCGTGTCCTTCGAGACCTCCACCCCGCCATCTACCAGGCTGTCGCGAAGCAAGGCTTTCCCTGCGAGCGCATCATCTTCATGGGACAGAATGGCTGGAAGCTGGGCGTGAAGGAGACGAATGACAAGGGCGGATTCGAGGGACCCTCCGGCCGCGCCGAGGTCTGCGTCAGCTCGACGAGGCATGGGCTCTGGGCTTGCCTGATGGCTGCGATGCCCGAGGGTGTGGTGCAGTATAAGAAGATCATGGAGGTGGGAATCTTGGGCCAGGGAAAGAAGGTGATGAGGTTGGAGGACGGGACCGAGGAAGAGTGCGATCTCCTGATTGGGGCGGACGGGGTCAAGAGCACCGTGAGGAAGGTCCTCTTTGGCGAGGACAAGTGCGGCGGAGAGTACCGTCCTGTTTACACGTACGTCCCTCCCTGGCAGGCAGGCACGCCACGAGTCACAGTTAGTTAACCTCTCGGCCCACAGGGGAGTGTCATGGGTGGGCGGATTCATAAGCGGCCCGCTACCGTCTCGCGTCGCGGACCATAACGCCATGGTGTTCCACCTCGGTCGTCATGGATTCTTGGGATATACGGGTGCGTCACCCGCAGAAGCCAACTCCCTCATGTGGTGGTCCATGTGGGAGACAGACAGCCCTCCCACGAGAGGGAGCGCCAACCACAAGAGCATCAAAGCCGACATGCAAACGCGGCACGGAAAATGGGCCGACCCCATCGTGCAGGCCATCCTATCCCAGGCTGAGGTGGAGACCATCTATCCCATCTGGGTCCTTCCCGATCTGCCCTCCTGGGGCAGGGACGGTATCGTCTTGACAGGCGATGCTGCGCATGCGCTGAGTCCAACGACTGCCCAGGGAGCGTGCCAGGCTCTAGAGGATGCCCAGACAATGTCACTTCTTCTTGCGGGGACACTCACAAAGGCGTACAGCGCCAGACAGGAGGGTGCCACCGTATCTCCACCGACGCTATGGGCCGAGGAGGAGAGGGAAGCGGTGGAGCGGACGATCAAATTGTTCTATGACATAAGGCTGCCTCGCGTATCGGCGATTGCTGAGCGGGGTCGAGCCTTAGACGGCAAGAAAAATGTCAGCATACTGGAAGAGTACGCCATGTACTGCTTCATCTGGGTCATGATAAACTTCCCAAGCCTCGGTACGTGTCACTGATTGACTAGGAAATTCCAGGGTAGCTAATTCGCAGCGACAGTAAGGTTCCTAATGGGTGATCTCGATGCGAAGATTGTCAACTGGTCGGCAAGGAGGGAGGTTGCGGAAGCACTAGCGACCCTGGACTCCGTCTAGTCCTTTGACCAGAGGAACAGATCCTATTCCCGGCTTCTTCGGCCCACCCAGCGCATCAAGACGAGATGCATCACAAGGCTCCCTCCATGTATCCGTGTCTTTCGCTTCCTATGTGGCATACCTATGTACCCTAGGGTTCTTTTTTTGTGATTTTTTTTCCAGCTTAGACTAGAGAGAGTCTTATCTACCAAGATGCTGATCACGCCCTGTTTGTGTTTAGCAAGTCCTGCATCCTAGGAGTAAAGCCCTTAAGAGTCTTAGCGGCCGTCTGCAAGTATCATACCTCTCCGCGTTGTGGTAGCTACCAAGATTGGAGCGGTTGGAGCGATCGGTATGGTTGGCGCGGCTGCTTGGGTCTGGAAGGTTGGCGGCCGTGAGATCTACAGGTCACATCCCCAAATATTTGGCTTCATTTGGCATACATATGTCTCACAACCCCTGTTTTCCAGGGCAAAATGGGCCTGAAGCTGGACGCCAATTAACCAAAAAGAATACTCGCATTGGTATGCTCCTTTCTATCAATTCGAAACGCAGTCAACTAAACGCAGTCAATTGCAGTCAATTACAGCTATTTGCAGCTATTTGCACCTATTTGTAGCCATTGTAGCCATTGCAGCCATAGTAGCCATTGCAGCCACTGTACAGTGAGGGGTCAAATGTCTGTGGACCCCCCGCATCTCCCAGCCTCCTACATTTTAACACCCAACCTTTAACACTGAATATCTTTACACAGGTAAAATGCCTGCAAAAGCGGATAATATCAGTTAATAGCCAGATGCATGGGCTTTAATATTTTGTTGACCACCCCCTACCTTTTTTCACCGCGGCTGGCCGGCGAGGGAGACTGTCAATCAGCCTGTCAATAAGCCCCTGTGGAATACTATCCCACGCCAGTAAAACGCTCAATATTCAAGACGTTTTTCTTAAGTTCCCAAAGACCAGGATAATCTTTTTGCAGTCTCCTTTTCAACGCCGCCCAAACGTGCTTTATGGGGTTTAAATCGGGCGAGTGCGCCGGCCATTCGAGCCATGAAATTCCCCGCGCCTGCAGCCACTCCTCTGTCGATTTCGCCATGTGAATCTTAGCATTATCTTGCTGGAAATCCCGGGTCTTGTCGGAAATGAAAAAGGAAGGCGGAGCCTGGAACGGGCAAAAGGTGGGACCAGTTGGCCTGTGCCAGCTGCAGTGAGTGGGTCGGCCATCTGCAGTGGTCCATGGCGCTAACTAGTAACAGTCGATTTTCCCTGGCCTCCCCACCATACAATCCCATCACCACATTCCATTGCTGTCTTGCCCACAGGATTAAGTAACAAGTCAGATGACTCAACATAACTAACCTCAACATAGACGCACACACGGACTCAGCTCAATCGACCACTCTTCCAGTCATTGTTTTACCTTAGGCAGCAACGCGGCGCCAACCCATGTCTAGTCCGAATCTGCGGTGTGCATAGACGCCAAGCCCAGTCGTGAGACGCGTGGGATGACTTTGCGAGAGGGACGCGAAGCACAATGGTCGAGGCGCGTAAGTGGCGCGCGATCACATGCAGCCCCGCAAAATGTTTGCGGCCCCATTTCTGACAGGACGAGATCGACGCCCGCTCGACGGCAATCGCGGCAATCACAACCTCCAATCACAGTCGGTTTCGTCCGCATCGACGAGGACAACTCTTGGAAATGATGCCTTCAATTCCATGGTCAGTCTTCTGCGGGGGAACAAAGACCTTCGCCCTCTGCGCAAGGGTGCGGGGCCTTGGGGGAGGGGGGGGACCAGCTTAGTCTCAGATTCCTGACGCCTGTCCGACGCCATCTAGGCTGTCTTGAGGCACAGCGCAGTGACCGTTTGTTCTCAAACCGCTACACGTAAGCAGAGCGAAATCTAGCCCGTGACATGGCGTTTCGGTCGTGATTTCCTCCGCGCCCAGACGCGCGCTCCCAACTTGGCACTTCAGGCAGACGGGTCCACCCTCCTCTCTCAATTGAAGAGAGAGAAGGGTTCATGGAGGCAGACCGAGCCAGGGCTTGGGCTCAGGGGTGAAAGATGGAAAGCATAAATGGGGCTCCTCGTTCTCTCTCTGTCCACGTTCCATCTTCTATGAAAGGCTCTCGCTCTCAAACTGCCATCACGCATCCTCCTGCACCACTATCCAAGCTTATCCACGACTTCCCAAAGCTCTCCTTCCAAGATGCATCACCCCCAAGAAGCACCGACCTTCTACCTCAACCTACACACTGCCGACCCGGAAGCTGGCCTAAAGTTCTTCACCACCCTTGGATTCACCCCCATCCCCGAATACAGCGACCCCGAGACAAAGGCCTTCCGCTTCCCCGCACCAAACAGCTCCATCTGCCTGATGCTCCACGGTCCGAACCGCTTCAGGACGTTCATGCGTCCCGGCACCGAGACCAACGACGCCACCAAAACCACCGAGGCTCTGTTCTCTCTCGCCGTTGACAAGAAGGAGCTCGTGGACGAGGTTATTGCGAAGGCTGTTGACGCTGGTGGGAGCGCGGACCCGTACAAGTTGGGGGACTATGGTGAGTCTTGCGGCATGTACACCCGCAGCTTCGCTGATTTGGACGGCCATATCTGGGAAGTGGCTGCCATGCTTGGGGCTGGCGGCCCGGGGTGTGGGAAGGAGGGGGAATGAGAGCTGGGAGGATGGCGTCTTGATCCTGTATACTCTTCAGCACCTTGCGTTTGAATCAATCCGGAGCGGACGCTTCTGATGCGGAACATAGCGTCAGGAGGCTGAGGAATCGTCTATGTGATCATTTCGCCCTTTTGCCTACCTGCCAGGACATCGAAACCTAGGGATAAGAATTACCTACCCATGGGTAGATTTTTGGTCAGTGCTCGTTTCGCTGCTTTAAATTACAGAATTCCAAATTTGGTAGGATTATAGCCCTCATCATTTGCTGTCGATTGCACCAACTTTGGAAAGGATTTTACCAAGTTTTCTGGCAGTACAGCCCGTAAGTATTCCTACCAAATGGGTAATTATTATCCCTATCGACGAAAATGGGTCTGATCTTTCCTTCCGCGCTCGAGGAGGTAGTTCACAGCCTTGAGGTGGCCGTCCGGCACTGCTAGACCGAGCAAAAACTCACCATCGCTGCTTGTGGCCCTAAGAAGCGAGCTAGAACCCGGTGAGCGATCAAGGCATCGCTTGAGAGAATCCAGGTCTCCTGTAATAGCAAATGATTTGATCCAAATGGACGCGGGTTGAGTGATCTGATCCTCGATCCCATACACCTGGATCCTTGTAACAACATTGTAGTCCCCATCTCGCAGAGACGTTTCCCGCAGAGCGCGCCACAGTTCACGCTCCTCAGATGTCTCGCCCCAAGAGCGGCCTTCGAGATCCGCGACTTTACCCGGCGGTACCACGCCAAGGCCAATGGTACGGAAGCCATTAGATCCCTTGTCAATCTCAAATGAGCCAAAGCTCATCATCTTGGTCACAGTACACAACTCGTGATTGACAGCATGTCAGAGAGGGGCCGTCGTACATGTACCGGCCATGGTCATCCTGGATTCTCTTCCCAGTCTCGGGGTCATACGCAAAGTGGTTGACGCCATGGTTGTGTGTTTTCTTATAGAAAGAACAAAGGATCATAACACAACTATAGTTCCAGGAGACGGCAATAGCAAGAAACAGTGATTCCTTCCACTCTCTCACACTGTCACGTTTCTCACATGACTCCTTGTCTAATAGGGTCTGAGTCCCAGTACATAGACTATATCCAAAGCCAACATAGGCAAATTGAAGAGTCAAGACATCCCATCTTGCTCGATTTATGATGTTATAATTTCACACGGTCTTTGCCCTAATGCAAATAGACAAGCTGGGGCTGATACAGGGTTTGGACTTGGTAGGGTCAGCATAAATATTAAGGGCTCTTGGAAATACCTGGGCAGCTAATGCTCATGGTGTGTAAGTCACTCTACCACCAAGTGAACTCTGAACAAGTCCTAATTAAAACATTATGTAAGGTCGGAGAGTTCACGGGACGTCACAGCGCTTCTGCTCATACATGGCGATTGCAGGGACGTAGTTAAATAGATTGAAAAAGTTCGAGGCAGGGCCGCCGAGTATCAAATGCCACGGCCACTGTCCAATAATACTAGTTCTAGCACTGATGGTCGAGGCTCGCCAACCGTCTTCTGGCCACTAGAGCGGCACCTGAGAAAGGGCATTCGCCGTTTTGGTCATGCCAAGAAGGGGGCTCGGAGAGATGCCACTAATCTTGTTCTTGTCAGCCAGGATGGTAAGCTCCGAGATGACATTGAATGGTGACTTGTCGACAACCTCCGGGTCGCTGAGGATGCTGGAGATGATCCCTGCGACGTGGGGGCAAGCTACAAGAGATTTCAGTATTAGCAGCCGGCCTTTCTCTTCAAGCAGCCTGAAAGATAGTGACTGACCCATCGAAGTCCCGCTGATGGATTCGGTTTCGGTGTTGTTGGGCCCGATCCAGGTCGAGAGGATGTCTACGCCCGGGGCGATGACATCAATCACTTGACAACAGCGTTAGTATGTGCCTGGGAGGCTGTGTAACCATCTTTTTGTCTGACTTACGCTTTCCAAAGTAGCTGAAGTCGGCAATCGAGTCTTTGATGTCACTCGCGGCGACTGTGACGGCCAGGGGGGTTCTGCCCGGCGAAGTCGTTGAGGCATCTTGCTGCATTAGGGATTAGCAAGAGCTACTATATACCCCTAAGCAATCGGGATACACACCGGCACCCAGGTCGGCGGTTTAGCGTTTCCGGCAGCGCAGCAGACGACCACGCCGGCCCTCACGGCCGCCGCAACAGCGCTATCAAGGGCATTGCTGATGCCACCGCCGAGGCTGAGGTTCACGACGGATGGCTGCTTGTGGCGCTGATACTCCTTGACGACGTAGTTCAGTGCGGCCATGATGTCGCTGTTCGTCGCGCCGGCAAACCTGCTGGAGTCGGGGAGGTCGTTGAAGACTTTGATGCCGATGATCTTGACGTCCTTGGCGACGCCGTAGTCCTTGGAGCCGATGGTCCCGGCGCAGTGGGTGCCGTGGCCCTGGTTGTCGTTGTTGTTGGTGACAGTGCCGGGGATCGGGTCCGTCACAAACTTGGGTCCCTTGGTCGCGCGCCCGCCGAACTGGATGTGCGTGTCGTTGATGCCTGTGTCGATGACGTAGGCGATCACGCCCTTGCCGCTGGACTTGTCGTTGTACTTGTAGGTGTAGGGGCCGGGGGCCGGGAGCTTGGCGCCGCTGGAGATGCGGCCGAGACCCCAGGGAGCGTTTCCCTGTGTCTTGATGGCAACATGGCGGTAGAGCTGGACGGGCTCTACCGAGTCAACCTAGGCGGATGTTAAGAGCTGTGGGTCTGGATTGGCTGGAGAGCTTACGTCGCCCGATTTCTCGAGCTCCTCCTTGGTGGCCTCGTCAAACGAGGCGGAGTATGCGCGGGCCTCATCGAGGTCATACTCGTGGTGGACCGTGCAGTTGAAAGGCGTTGGGTCGGCGGTGCGTGCGCTCACGAAAGACATGTGGCGAACTTGGGCATTGCCGCTGGCATTCTGCTTCAGCCTAACAATCCACTGACCGGGAACGGATTGGGTTTCGGCCTCCATGACGTAGTGGTTAACTTGGTACGTGTCGGGAGCGGGATTCAAGAATGCAGTTGAGCGTGATGGGTCCTTGGGGAGAACAGAAGATGCATGCTGCAGAGTGAGCTTCTCGAGATTGAGAGATAGCCTGGGAGCCCGGAGACAGCTCGATATTTATGCCATTTACCTTTGAGGACCTGCCAGCCTCGGGATGCAAATCTCCCCCCTCCCCCATGTTCTCAGCTCCCCGATGCCAGCCACATACTACCTGCTCCTCTCCAGCACAGGGGGTTAGCCCAAAGAATGGTCAAACTCTGAGATATGCACACCGCATGCAGGATTTCCGGGCGTAGGGCGACAATCCAAGTGCTATACCGCTTCTTCTGATAACGGATCTTGAGCGGTCCAATCCTATGTGACAACGTATCATCGCCAAATGTTGCTCAGCTCTCATACGGAAGCCACACATGCGTCCGGTGACCTGAACGCGCGTTGTGAGTTGGGCGTGCCGTCCGGACCAGGAAATAGGGTTGTCATTCCTGTGTCTCGGCATCCCGATGGCTTGCCTATTCGCTGCTCACTGTAGCCTCTCCGGGGCCTAGAACAACTTGGCGGTTGTGCCTTCAGCTGAGACGAAAAACGGTGAACGGCAGCACGAGAATCTTGTGTCACCCACCACAACTCTGCAGGGCTGGGTTCTGATTGTGTTATTGGTCACGATGCAATTCTGTCGCGTCGGACAAAGGCGCCCGCAGTTAGAGCAGATGAGCCTCACCGTCCGATGGTGATACGGCGAGATGCGTTTTGTCGGGGTACAGCCGGGTTAGAACCGACGTAAGCCGCACCGGTTATGCGGTTCTGAGCTTTCGGGCCGGGAATCCAATTGGGCCGGCCCTCACCTTGCTTTTCGGAGCTTGGCATGCCATAGGGCTGAAGCGCCTAACTCGCAACCACCCTCGTTGACGACAGGTCGACCGGAGCTGCTTGTTTCAGCCTCAACGCGCTCTGATACGTCAAGCGAAATTATCTTTTGCGGTCACAGCGGGAGAGGGTGTGATAGCCACCGGATTCGAAAAGCCAAAAAACACTGTCGAGAAACCTGCTGACTGCGGGGTCGACTCGGCCCTCCGTGGGCAGGTAGCTAGCTGTGCGTGGCATCATCCCCCACACCTTCAGCTTGTTGGATGGTTTTTTCTTCTTCCCATTTCTTTTTCTTTCCAGCTGCGCCATTCGGCTAGGCCATTAAGTAGCACTCAATCTCCCAACACATTAGTCTGAGCTCGCCGGGCACCTAGGTCAAACAAGCATACCTATTCAACATCAGTAGTCAACATCAGCCTTGCAGAACACGCTCAGCGTCTTCAAAAACCAGAGAGGACACTCACAACATGGTTGGTACAAGAGAACGCCCTGCGCTCTCCTGTAGCATTCCCCTTCTTGCAGTCGGCCATCTCACTAACGACCACGCTACCACAGGCTCCCAATCTCAAAGAGGACTACGAGGTCAAGCTCATCCTCAACCCAGACTTGGTTCTCAACCCGACCAACCACGTCCCCACCCCCGCCTTGCTCTCCGCCTTCTCCTTGTCGCCGACCCCAACCAAGATGACCATCCAATTCCTCGACGACGACAAAAAGACCATCTACCACGCCGGCTGGAGCCCCCGCATCCGCCGCACCGAAGACAAGCCCGTCTTCGAGCTGACATACAAGAAGCGCTACCCCATCACGGCCGGAAACATCGACGCGGCCCTGGCGGCCGCCAACGCCGACGGCTTCGACGCCTCCGACACCAAGAACGAGGCCCAGGTGGAGTGGGGCTATAACAATATGACGCTGTCCATCAGCCGCGAGAAGAAGGTCCCGGGCGGCAAGGTCGGCTCCACCGCTCTGCCTGACGCGGAGACCGCGCGGAAAATGCTGATGGACGAGGCGCCGGGGAAGTTCAAGGATTTCGGGGGCAAGAAGAACTGGGGCGTCAAAGCGCTGGAGGAGGCGCGTGCGTACGGGCCTGTCCTCGCCGAGCGGTTCGTTGGGACCTGGGGGGAGGCGGGGGTGAAGGTGTACGTTGAGATCTGGCCGGTCATGATCAAGGAGGAAGGGCGGTTCGAGTACATTGTAGAGGTATCGTTCAAGGCAGGAAATCGTGCCGAGGCTTCTCTGCCGCGTGAGCGGCTTATCACCATGCTGGAAGGGGAGGGATGGCTGTGCCCGAGGGACTCGCTCAAGACGCAGCTTATTATGGATAACTATTGAGGTTTGTAGCCCTCCCAAGGTAGGAAGAGATGGAGAGTACCTCTGGATCGTCGGGGAGGGAGGTGAGGAGGCTGGTGGTACCAAGCTGGAGGGTGAAAGCAATATCAGTGTGAGCCGTGAAGTTCCACGGGGTTCAACCTACTGTAGCAGAGGACAAATCAATCTGAAGAGCCGCTCCGAGTTTAGGAACTACTCCTTATCCTTTCGGGCAGCGGGAGTTCCGCGTTGGATATTCTCTTCTGAATATAGTAGTGGAGATGCTACCAAGGTGGTGCGCCGAATTCAAGCAGCAAGTCGACCATTGCTGTGTCACCCCCGTTCCGCGACGTGGTATCTCGCTCTCTGGGCGTCAGCTTGACGAGGCTGCATCCCCAGCCGTGTTTCATGTCGCTGGGAAAAGTACGAGAGCCACAGCTCACACCCTCGCTCTTACCACACTCTTTTGTGGGGAATAGAAAACTGGATACGGCATTGGCTGTGAAAGAATAAATGTCGGATTAATCCTATTGGTAATGTGACCAAGTGACGCGGCTCATGCGCTCCCAACAGACTTTTCCAGCCCCTGGGAGCAAGGAACCAGAAGGAACAAGAACGACGAATTGATGAAGGTTGACCCAATTGATCCACAAGTGCTGAATTCCAACAATGAAAAACTGGATACGGCATTGGCTGTGCAGCGGATGAGGGCGCTCCACACCCGGTCTCAGCAAGTCTGTGATCGGCACCGTCAGCCGAGAGCTGGAAGTGGTTGGATTTCCGGCGGCGGGCTGTTTAAAGAAACCCTTCTAACTCAAAGCTTGACTTAAGCGGCGGGGACGGCTACATTGCAAGGTGTTGGGGCTCGGCGGCAGGGACTCTAGCTTCAGGCCCCCTTGCGCAGCTCAAAGTTTTCCTCGAGCTCGATCTCACCGAGAAAGAATTGCGCCGACGTCTTTGCGAAGCACATCTCGCCGGGCCGAACATACCTCGGGTCCCGCTTAGGCTGAGGCTGCATGAGCGATGAAGGGAAGTGATGTTAGGCTTGGGCTTCAAGGCTTCTGCACCAACGATGGAGATGCTGATGATCGAGCGCCTAGTCGCCGAAGCCCTTGCTGTAGGTGAAGAGAGATGTGAAGGCAATTGCCGCCGGTGATGGAGCTGTGCTCTGTAGGCTAAGAATCGAAGGTAAATACCTTGGAGGCGAGGAGGGACCAACCACGCGCGAGAAAGTACAGCTACGATGAGAAAGCGGCCCTTGCAGGGGTGGACGACGGCCGTGATGATATGACGGGTGGCTGTTTCATATCGAAGCACAAAGGTGGGGAGTCGTTCAGAAAGGCTGGGACTCCCGTATGAAACAGCCAGACCAGGTTGCCAGTGCATTTGATACTTCAAAAGACGGCAATGACACAGCATATACATGAAAAATGTAGGCTTGAGGATAGTGCTGTGCCGCACAGGCGGAAGATGAATCGCGGTAGGGTACGCGCACAAGAGTCGATGAGCGTGCCACTGAGGCGCCGGTGATCTCCGGCGCGGGGACTGGTAGCGACGAGAAGGGGCCGGCCCCGAGAAAACAACCAGCTGTGACGCGACTGGTATCGTGACGGCTGCGGAGAGCGAGCGCGGAAAGGGGAATGGTGCCGATGTGGAGACGACGATTAGCGGCAAGGTGAGGGCGATCTGGCTCGATTGCAAATGCCGGAACCAGTACCCGGTAAACGCACCCCGAAGCGGACTGGAAGCGAGCTTAGCGCCATCAACCTTTGTCGCACGTGTAGCCAGCCGTGTGCAGAGCCACTTCGCCGGCAAGGCGCCGCTGTGCCAGCTACCTTCGGCTCCATAGGGTCCTCTGTACGCAATGCGACCATTCTGATTGTCGACGCCGCCCGCAACTCGCTCACGCTCGCCCAGGGTAGTTTGCGTTGTGTCCATGTCGACACCAAGTACCCATCCGCTTTAGAGGGCGGGTCGAGCAGCGGCAGAAGCAGCAGCGAGCCATCTCTGTTCCTGGGTGCGTACCACCCACGTCCTCGATCTCGACTTGGTCGCCAACTTCATCGCCGACAAGTCTCGGGCCTAGCGCAGGGAAGAGGGTAGGGCCGGGGGCTGGTCGTAGTGCCATCCATGAACCGGAAGGGCGGCTAAGAGCCCAGTAGAAGGACTGATGCAACGGTGCCTCGGAGCCCGAGATACTTAGATTGGCTTCAACCCATCCCTGATCGAGACGGCAGTCCTCCGTGATTAGACGACGCCTCGATCTCGTTTCAAGTACCCCAGCCGCAGCTCCGACCAAGATCCCGCCTCTATTATCCACGATGGAGTCCGACGTGTGGTATTCATCTGCCCAGAGGTCTATCGGTGACCGCCCACCAAAATATATCCTGCCCTAACAAGCATCTGTTGAAGACGCGGCGACTGTAGGGTTTCCCATCTATCGGACCCAGCAGCGTTCCTAACCACTCGGTCAGCGACTGGGGTTGAGGAGTACTCCAGGCGCTGCTTCTGTTGGGTTGTCGGCCTGTCGCAACAGGGACGGCTGCTCGGAGGTGGAGAGAGCCTCTAGACCATTTTGCTTCAGAATCCCTGGGCTTGGTTGGCTTCTCTGGGCTTCGGGGGACATCACGCATTCGGGATGATTCGAGGGGACTGAGATTCGGGTCTTTTAGCTGCTTAGAAGAGTTAGCGATGTGCGCTGCAGTGCCTAGAGTAGACGCTCAACATCGGAACAGGCTGGCCATCGGCGCGCATCTTCCAGACAAAAGCCGGACCACGCGACATCACAGTGTCAGCCTCCAAGATCAGGAGGCCAGTCAACGCGCTAGGCACGCCAGTCGTGTGCATGTCGGGTTGGAGTTTCGGCTGACTTCGGTTGTGTTCGGGAACAAGGCAAAAGCTTGCGGCGTTTTGGTCGGATCGATATCCAGCGTGGAAATATGGGGCGCAAAATGGTAAATACCAGAAAGTCCTTCCAGAAGTTATCGGGGATGCTGGACTTGGGGTCAAGGCGAAGAGGCGCGTGCGGGCCAGGCTCCGATGACAGAGGGAAGCTGCCAATTTGCATTTCCCCAACCTTGGTGAGGTAGGCAGGAGGTCGGCTACCAGCGAGCTTGCGGTTTGTGAGGAGGGGATGTTAAGGTCTAAGCCTGAGGGGGAGTTGTTTTCACTAACACACAGCCTGATCAACACGTCGCCCCAACGTGAATGCGTGCCATTACGCAATCACTTCGCGGAAACAGCATGTGCCGCATGTCTACACGTTCTTGCTCTCAACTTAAATTCTCAGGGTCCTTGATGCTTCTCCGTGACAATTCACCCGAGCGATGAAGTTTTGCTTTGGCTGCCTCCCAGCCCGTGGCCGAGCTTTGATCCCAGTCAATTAAGTCATCCACAGATTCGAGTCAGTTGGTTCTGACCCCTCCCGCCCGTGACCCACGATGGAGCCTTCAGCCCCTAGTCTGATCCCGGCGAGCGCAGCCTTGTTTCTGTGGCAGGCTTCACGCAATGGTTACAGCACCTATCGAGTCTGGTGCGTATTAGCCTGTGAGCTGCCATTCGGAGTACTGGTGGAGGCCTGGCAAAAATCGAGGGTAAAGGAAAAGGAAAAATCTCAGTCACATCGCCAACGCCTCCCTGAGCCGCTTGGTGACCTTGGGCTTTGTTTCAGCGCATGCCAGGTCTGCTCCGATACTACCCACCCACCTCTCTTCACCCTCCAGCCGCTACACCACACCCACCTCATTTTTCGACGGCCGTCCATTGCTGTTGAATCGTTACCTGCCCTTCGTGTCCAGCGCCATCCAACATGCTTCCCCTTTTTTCCTCGTCCCGCTCCTGCATGCGTGATGCTATACCAATGCGGGAAGAATTGTTACACTTTCTTTCCACAATTTCTTGTTTCGCGGGTCTTCAAATATGTCGCCTGGTGATTCACTCTCCGGCCATGTTGGTAGACTCGATGCAGCACTTTGACGGTGTCTCACACCCAGTTGCCTGCAGATTCCCCTTCAGGGTCCGTTGTGCATGTGTTGGCGGGCGAGTCCATGTCGAATAAGTGACAACACCTTGCCGATCAGCTTTTCGGCTGTGCTAGGGTTTCCTTCCCCTTCTTTCTGCTCCGACTCGCATTCTTTGTACGGAAGAGGTGGCAGCGGAAGGGGCCAGAAGCCGGGAAACGCAAATTTTCGTTCCGCTTCGGTGTGGCCTAACTGCTTGCCTTTGCTCCCCTGTAGGCGCCATCCTCCTTTTTACGCAGCTAGGTGGAGATAAGCTGGCTGCTCTCCGGTTCGTCCCAGTCTGAATGCCAACTCGTGGCGGTCTTCGAGTGGAACAAATGGGTGCGCCATCTGCCCCATGTCCGCCACGGGCCGGCTCCGCGCTGTACATCGGTGAGCCGGGGGCATCCAGACATGGCGGAGTGCAGTTCTTGCTGGCTTTTTGCTCAAAAATGCTTCACTCTCAGTCTTAAGGGAGCATAAATATTAGTAGTAAAGAGAGCAGAGCCCCCCATTCTTGGAGATAATACAAAGTCGTCACTTGCCCACCGACAAAGACCACAGCTGCCCCGCACAGTCTCTCAGTCCATAGGCTTGCTACACATTGGATCTTGGTGCTTTCAGGCTGTTAATGCCGCACTAGACGGTGAGTTACTCCCCTATGTGTTCCCCTAGCTTAAAGACATGGCTAATCGCGTTTAAAGAGATCATGACTATGGAACTAGAGGCAGGAATTGACCGAAATGGCTTTACACCGGCGACGGCCACCCGCAGAGAGGTTATCATGCAGTGCCTGGAAAACTTCGACAAGATATTCCTGCCGGTGGCTACTGATGTCACGGGTCAAAGGCCGCTCACTCTACTTTGGCCCAACTCGGAACCTTGGACAGCATTGAGAGTGGTTATGGGAGAGTGGGGAGAAGATATTACATCCCTGAGACCCCTGTAAGATAAATCCCTGGTCTTTCCCATGCAACTTTCGGTCCGCATAAACGGTGGTGTGCTAGCGGGATGATGGCAGGAGCCGTGCCGTGGAGAGATTTAGCGGCTTCTAGTTCTATAGCCTATTTACTCCTACCCCTCTGTGCAGGCTCTGAACCACGGAAATCCACTGGTTTCCCTGTCTTTGTAATTGCCCGTCCCGTGTGGGTCGCTGGGCGTTGGGAGAGCGGCGAACTCGGGCAGGTTTTCCTGGCTATTGGAGGCATTAGCCTCTGCAAGCCAAACATGTCGCTGAAAGTCCGGGACTTGAGGATGCTGAAAGGGGGACAAAAACAATCCATAGCCAATGCATCTCCGACGCCATCCGTGTCCTGAAACCAGCGTCAGTGATATTCCCAAAGGCTCCCATACAAACCATCGCACCACAGAGACAGGGCTTCCAAAGCCAACGAGGCTTTTGCAGAATCCAGACCCCCGAGAGCATTGAGCTGGCAGTGTCGGAGCGCTTTCTCATGCAGATGACAGATCGACCGTCTTGTCGGGGAGCTGCGTGTCACCACTAGGCAGAGGCATCGTAGGTATCGAGGCCTGCGAGACCTACCAAATTTCTGCCTTGATGGGGGCATGTGGCCTGGACCGGTTCCGACGGAGACCGGCGTGGTAGCCGAAGAACAATACAAGAAATTCCCACCGCCTCCAATCAGTTATTCTATACTCTGAGGCCAGCCATATACGTCTTCAATAATTTGAGAATTACCAGGAATCGCGGTCGGGAATGGGGATGCGCCTAGATTCCTGGGGCGGTAAAAATGGATTAATTCGACTTAAAAATTTGGTGGGAAGGGGGAGGGAGGCAGGGCTAGGGCACGGGTCGCGGCTCACCGTTGGGGCGACAGCTTTGTGGAGTGCCACTGAGGAGCCAGGGAGGGCGCTCTCTCCAACTTACAACCACCGCGAGACGGTTTCCGTCGGGAAGCAGTCACTACTGTTGATGCGGTTCCACCAACTGGGGCAGCGCTTCCTCCAACGAGCCCTCGAGCCCACGCTTCCTTTCTGCCTCGATATCCAGCCTACAAATAGAGCTACCTTCCGAGCATCACGGCCCGTACCCCGACGTCAACGATTGACAACACGAAGAGAGGATAAATGTCAAGGGCGTCAACAGGCGCTCGCTGCGATACAATCCGTCCCCGACTTCCCGGCGAGTAACTTTGCGGCACGGTCAACCCCCAGCGCGACCTCTCTTTTCCACAGTCGCCCCAAAACAGACCACCGATGTTCAGCCTCAATTCTTCGCCTCGCTGTCATCTCTCGCCCCAGTCCCGATTCATGACTTCCATCGCATCACCCACGACTCTCTGTCACTACCTCGATGACAGAGACCTGGGGAATGGTGCGCGCTTCCCTTCACCTCTTCTCCCATCAATCCGGAGGCGGCACCAACGCGACGCGGCCCCGGTATCCAGGCTAGACGCGCACAATACCACGGTGCGGTACGGTTCCGTAGGGAGCGGCGCAGGCACCCTCACAGGCTCGCCTTCTCTACACCCAGCCTCCGACCCGGCTCGAACTCGCGCAACTACAGCTACGAAAGGGGGTAGTAGCGTGGGGGTGGATGGAGGCAAAGTTCAGACTGCTCCTCCTTGCGATGTCGAATCGGTCCCCGTAGACGCCACAATAACTTGGACCGCTGCTACTCGCTGAGTTAGCCAAAACATCGACCTGGAAAGGGGCTCGGCGCTTCTTTGACACGACGAAAACGATGGTAGCAGGCGCTACCCCGGAGCTGGAACATCTTTCCCAAAGGACGTTTGTTCACAGACGGATCAAGCCGTCGCGGCGACGACGGCGGCGACAACGGCACACGAAATCGGAAACGAAGAGACAAACAGGCTCGACGACCGCGCAGAAATCCACGGCTTGACCATAACCTTCAACACAGGAACTCAGAGCTTGAGGGAAATGGCTGCCTAGATTCCGGTAGGTACTTTTACTTTAATTTTCGCTCAGCCAAGGAGGCAATTCCAATGATCATGCTAACTTTTGCGCATCAGCAGGCTGCCTCGTTAAACGCCGACGCCTCTTCTTCCAGGAAACTACAATGCTAACAACGCTCACGACACATACGTGTTTTCGAACACAAGGCGTCCGCGATGGCGTATTACTCCCTTGTTCTTCTACACTATTGATGCTAGGACTTGCCCTGGCCACTCGCACGCAGACATCCCAGCAGGTAGTACCGAAGGCCTTCACCCGCGATAGATCCAGTCCGCCGAGTCCGTCGCTCCCGACGTCTCTTCCTGTCTTGTTTAGTCTCGCCACTCCTTCTCCCACCGCTCAAATACAGTCAAGGATGAAGGCTACAACGCCGCCCGGTTGGCGCCGTGCCACGGCAGATGCTCCCAGAAGCAAAGCTCAGTCTCTTTCCCTAGTTCCTAACCATTAGCGACCAGCGCATCGATCGCAACACGAAGGTTCTCCACCGGAACTTCATTACCAAATAATAAGTGCAGGTAAGCTTCCCCTTTTGCCTCACACCGGAGATGCTCAGTTCAGCGCGGTGGAACATGGTATTGTATTATGGACACTAACAATGGTATTCCAACTAGGAAACATGTGCCGTGGTTTGGCCTGCTGTTTTTCAACCCCTTCCAATTATATTCCTGCTATCTAATCTCCTACGACCTTTGCCAGCTCATCAAGTCTTTCTTTCCGTTCCTTGACAAGCCAATTACGACGGTGGCCAACTTCCTAGAGTGCCCCTACGTTCGCCTGGAGGCACCTTTTTATAGGCCTCCGAGTCGATGAGGCCCGTGACAACACATCGGTTCCCATCTCTGCGGAGGCACTCATCTGCCCTGCCCGAGTCATGACCAATTCGATTGCGAGCGCTGCCGACTGGTTGGGCGAAGGTGTAACTGGGGGCTGCTTGCCACCAGCGGCAGCCACTGCGTTTAAGTGTTAGTAAGGTAAGTAACCTGATAGGGGATAAACATACTAGGCTCCAGAATCGCGTCAACAAGGAAATTGCGCAGCTGGCGCAGTTGGCAGGGATCAGAGGCCAAGACGAAGATCTCGGATTGCAACGTTGACAGACCCAGGCCAGACAGATGATCGATAAATGCCCGTAGTACCTTGGCAGTATCGTCGCTAGCATGGATTGGCTGGTACCCGCTCAGCACGTTGTTGACGACATCAATCGTATTTTGCTTGATGATCGGGGCTTGCAGGCAGAGAGGAGAGGGCCTCGGAAGACTGTGATCTAGATCGTCCCGGGTGCGGCGTGATTTCTGGCAGGCTTGCCAATGGATCGTCATCCCAGAAGAATGACATCGCGAATGAGCAATTGAGATACCGATAACTACTGTGGTTTCGTGCCAAAGTAAAATACCCCTTGTCAGGTATCTTGGAACTGGCCGCCCACCTTAGGTTTTTCTGGCCTCACGGGCGACTATCTGCCCTGTGCGGCCCCAGTGCAAACCCCTGCTATACCTGACTGGGACGCTTCTACTTACCCATCACACCACAGTATATCAGCCAGGCTTGCCCAGCCAAGTTGCTATTGGCCGCACACACCCCTGGGCACCGCCACCTCGCAGTTATGGCCAATCAAATAGCACACCCACTCCAGGGCACCTTTGCAACTACTTCACAGCCCTCTGACTGGCCCAACGGCCCTAGCATGCCCACTATTTTGGTCCAGGGCATGGCCAGGGCACCCTATTTTCTACCATCTTCCAACCAACCCCAGTATTGCGATGGCCAGAATCGAAATAGAGTTGGTTTGTAGGTGCCGTTTGACTGGCTCTGTGGACAGGATGATTCTTAAAACGTGAAGCCAAGCAGTATTGAAAGGCGCGCGCGCGCGCAGACCAGGGAGTGCGTCCTGCACGCTCCATCGCGTGCCCTGGCCAGTATTGCTTGCTATTTCGTGGGGTTGAAGAGGGTTGAAGGCATCGCGAAGCGAGAGAAAGATGACGAAATCGTTGGAGTTGGTGGCTGAAATGGTTTGCGTCTGACTAGGCCGAAGATAGAAGGCGGTGACGGGCAAAAGACGGAGCGTCCAGGGCAGTTGAGCCAGTTAGTCGACTGCAAACAGCCATCACATGCAAAATGCTTTGCTAGAACAAGGGGCCGCCGAACGCGGGATTTAATTGGGCAGCCCTCATGGGTCGCGCAGGTGCAGATCGACAGCCCTGACCACGGCACATGCACCCCAGGATCCAGAACACCTGTGGTAATTGAAGCCATCGCCAAGTAGATCACGCGGTATTTGAAGTATTTGGTGTGGGACTTTTAGTTCTTTCCATTTCTCCCATCTCGAGAGCATCCCATCTGGAGAGCATCCCTCAACTGCGGTCAAAGATCATCAAGGATAATCCTATTGGGAAAGACCGCGCTTCATTCAGTTCGACCTGCGAAGGCGCGAGCGTCTCCTGCTCTCTGGACGCGTTAGAGCAGCTTGGCCAAGAAGGTACGAAGAGACATCCTGCTTCTGTCCCAGTACGCTCCTCTGACCATTACGCTCCTCTGATCATTGTCCAGATCTCCAGAATGTCATCCTTGATCTTCTTTTCGCTCTACGAAACCTCCCCACGAATCATCTCCTACGGTCAAAGACAGGCCATGGCACCCTTCGCAACGATCTCCTCCAACTAAACTCTGCTGTCAGTTCTGACGACTTCGACTTCGACCACATCAAGCCTCTCCTAAAGGCAGCCCTCGCCGATGATCCTGATGATACACTCATTTGGGACTGAGTCTACAGTGCCGTCACCGAATCCACCCCGCCTCCCCGACTGATAGCCTCTTCCCTCCAACAAACCCCATGGCTGCACAACACGAGCGGCTCCGCAAACTCCTCCGAGTACTGCAAGGATATAGACAGAGTCCTCAGGGATGAACTCGGCGCCATGTACGTCGGGCTTCCTCGATTCCACGAGGCCTTTTTCGGACGGGTGGCAGGTCTTGAGATAGTATCCGAGGCCATCTTCAAGAAGTGCATGGAAGGCAGCGAACCACTCTTCAGTAATGGGTGGAGCGGATGGCCGACGGATGCAAACCAAGACCATATCTTGAGCTGGTTTGCCGAACGAGAAACTGGCAACATTCGCAAAAGAGTACAAGCCGACCCCGACACATCAACGAAGGCCCCTGGCACAGCCTAACAAGCCAGTCCAGGGTTCCACAGGGGAGCGAAAACTAGACATCGGCTTCGTCGACGACCAAGGCTGGAAAAGACTCTCGATGTCACTGGTCGCATATCCTCGTACTCGGCGAGTTGAAGAGTAACCCGTCTGCTGATATTGCTTCTAAGGCCTGGTTGGACATACGCGACGCGAGAGAAGTGCTCGCTGCTCAAGACACCCGTCGCTTTGTCTTGGGCTTTACCATCTGTGGATCTCTCATGAGGATATGGGAGTTTGACCGGCATCCGAACAATTCGACATCAACAAAGATGGGTTGCAGTTTGTGTCCACGGTCCTTGGGTTTCTCTGGATGAGCGAGGAGCTTGGCTTCGATCCGACAATCATGACGTCGAATTACGAGCGATTCATCGAGGTCGAGCGGGATGGTTCAACAGAGCGCCTCATCATTGATGAGGTGATGCAACGCGCACGTTGGATAGCTGGCCGGGCCACGACTTGCTGGAAAGCCCATCGCGAAGGACACCCACAGACACCGCTCGTCATTCAAGACTCATGGCAATACCCCGAACGCGATGAGGAGGGCGAATGGTTATGCGAGACAACTGGTCAAGGCGTTGTCAACGTGGCCTGATATTACTACCACGAGACAGTGCCAGTACACGGCATCGCGGAGGACTGGATGTCACCACAGCTACGAACTACCGGCCGGAACGCTCGATGCCACCGCCGAGTATAATCGCGTCTGCTTCACAGGGAGGTCGCAGCAACCGCGCTGCTGGCAAGAAGCGATCATCCAGCCAAATTAGCGTCCCTCTGTCCCCCAGCAAGCGACCCCGTTCCTCGGTATCTCCAACGAAGGCTGGCGGCGACGCACTATTGAATCGGGTGCATCGACGTGCCATTCTTCGTGACTACGGAAAGTCCATCTACAAGGCGAGCTCCCGATCAGCCCTGCTTGCTGCGTTGGAGGGCTGCATTGAAGGACATGAATCCTTTCGGCGCAAGGTCGGCCTCCTTCACAGAGACATCTCCATCAACAATCTCATGATCAATGAGGACGACGACAACCTCTCCTGGCCTTCGTTCTTGATTGACCTGGACCTCGCCGTCAGAGAGCAACGAGACGGCGCCTCTGGAGCAAAGGGCAAGACCGGCACGAGGACATTCATGGCGATCGGGGCGCTCCTGGGCGAGCAACATTCTTTCGTGCATGACGCCGAGTCATTCTTCTGGGTGCTCTTCTGGATATGCATCCACTACGACACACAAGGCAAAGATATCGGGCCAACTGAGTTTGACAGCTGGAGTTACGAGAGTGGTAATAAGCTGGTTCAATCAAAAGTCGGTACAATAGGCGATGAGAGCATCTTTCTCAAGATCGCGGAAGAGAACTTCACATCGTACTGCCAGCCATTGATCCCGTCAGTCAATAGACTGCGGAGGAAGGTATTTCCAAACGGTGAGAGGTGGAAGAGGCTGGAGCCGGAGATCTATTCCTCGATGAAGGAGATCCTTCGCGAAGCCCGTAAGGACCCAAACGTGGTGGCGGATGGCAGATAGATAGCATTGTCATAGGCTATACCAATGTTTTATATTCGCCTGTGAGTATGCCCCTGGCTTTTCACATGCAAGCCAACACTCACATGCTAAATCGGCAGAACGACCATCCTACCGAACATTCAGAGCCTGGGAAACCAATACAAATGGCAGCAGCCCTGACTTGACGTCCCATCGGTATTACCATCGCCCTTCCGCGCACCTGCCGGTTGACGCAGGGCATCCCGCCGGAATTCAGGTCATCCTCGTCTCCGTTATTCGGCCAGTCTTACCTGTGCGGCAATTTCTCCTTCTCGTCCAGACATGGGTAGAAACATGATAGAGAGACTGGGTCATTGCCTTGTGTAACCAGCTCAATTCTTCATTCGATTTAGGAGCCCACAGTCGAGTTATGCCGGGAGTTCATCAATTGGAAAGCAAGAAACCACGGCCGCCCTGAAGGGCCGCATCGCTAGCACAGACGTCCGCGGCGTCGTCGTCAAGCATCCGACCACTTCTACAAGCTGGATCTCAATCTAGCATGCTGAGCCATCCGGATGTGCGACTTTGTGTCACGGTGCGGCTTGTGGCTGTATGTAAGGATGTATGTATCCTTTCTCAAGCCTTCCAATATGGGCAATACTTTGTCCAACCCAAAGAAGCATCTCGCGACATCGTCCTTGAGGTAATCGACCGCGTCTGCACAATCTCTAAGCTGGCCTTCGAGGCTCGAGTCATTGTTGGTTGCTATGTAATCAACAGTTGTCTTCTTCCACGATATATCTCGGTCTCGAATCTCGATTCTACATCTGCTCTGCTCAGTCTATCAACATCTTGGGGAAGCTTCGCAATTTCCTCCTTGAGTTTGTCAATCATGAAGCTAAAGCTAGGTTCAGGCGGACTTCGGAGGGCAATATTTCAAATCCTAGCTTATGATCTGGGAGTTAGCTAAGCTGTTGGAATATGGTTACATATCCTTACGAATGTATTTTGCCGGTTTCTCACGGCACATTCGTCCCTTTCCTGCCGGCGCTCGGCGTTGCTCTGACGTATTGGAGCCATGTTGATCAACGTGTCCCAGTTCATAACGTAGAGGGTAAGTGGTAGTAGACTGCATTTCAGTCATTTAGAGTGCAGAACTGGGCCTCACCCCTTGTCACCGGACGACGTACTTTCAAAACCAAGAACTGCCCGGACGGAGGAGGCCCAGAGACAAGGCACAGGAAACACGAAGATCCCTCACATCACGTGCACCGACCGAGGAGAATACACTGACCACACGAGCATTGTGCCCCCCCGATAAAGCTGGTTGGGCGGTGTTTACAACCCGGAAATACCTGGGTAATAGCAACTGAGATTGCTATTGGAAGTCACACGCGGATACGCTCGCCACTACGCCTGTATCGCCCGGCAACGATGTACAACGGCTACGAGTTTGACTTGACCAAGGTCTGTGGACAGCACATGAATATCTACACACCAAGCGTTCCAGAGATACGGCACGGCATTGATGCAGGAGGGGGAGTCGCAGGCGACAAGCCCCCGAATACTCGACAAGTGTCACACTGCTGGATTCACCGAGGTCAAGGTGTAGCTACACCTTAGACCTTTGGCCTGCAGTGGACACGTGGGATTAGCACATGCCATGGCCAGACTGTGTGACCAACAGGATGGAGTGGGCCTGATCAGATCAGTTGATCAGGAAGCGTTCCCAACAACTATATGTTAGATTCGCCGTTTAAAGCTTTCCGCATATATATGCGCGCAAGCCAAGCCAACTAAGCTAACGTTCTCTGGAGTCTAGCTTTGTCAGAAACAATAGGTCGTGACCTCTATGTGCGTGAGCACGCAGGCACGTCGGACCCCTATTGATTGAACTGGCAAGTATGGCGGGCGTGCGAGGCTGACGCTGTTGAGGAACCTTGGCTTGTAATCTCCACAAGGGACATGTGTCATAACTGACTGGTGCCGCGGTGGAGTAATTGCCAGTATCTTGTATGTATACTATAAGAAGGCTGGGTTGCGTACCGATGGAAAGAAAGGAGTTCTAAGCCCTGAATTTGGGACCCCTTGGCCAAAATTTGGGCCACTGTGCAAAAAGCTGCCAGGTTTTTATTCTTAGAACTCTCGGCAGACTAAACCGGTTTCAGTCGCTTCAACTGATTGTATCTTGGCAAATGCCTGAGCCAGCGCAGCGCCATCCAATATTAAAGCTTCTGGGTAGTATAAAAGGCGCTTCTATGTAGCAAATATACCTTGATATTCGCCCGAGACCTTTGTTGAGATGTTTGATGCGAATAACTTTATCAAGACCTCGTTGGAACCTCTGAAGGTGTAGAAGATGTAGCTGGAAGGGTTATCTAGAAATGGAAAAGGCATCCAGCGTGTGGACTGTTATGGTTAGGCCTGAATTGATGTGGCAGTTACAGGCCGCTTTGTCAGTCTTATTGAGCCACCATTGGTCGCATTTGTGCGCCATCAGATGCAAGATGCGCCTCCTCACATCCAAGAGGTGCAGCTGATTGGCGATGGGACGGTCACGCCACTGGCCGGATAAAGAACCAGCCGCGTTGCCCTGCACCAGCGCTCCGGAGCCTCGAGCCCTCAAGCTCACGTGCAGGTGCAGGTGCAGGTGCCTGTTATCGCTTTGTTGCCCAAAGCTGTCGAGTTGCCCCAAGAAAAGGTACCCGAGAAAATTCTCCGGAGAGGGGAACAGCGCGTGGACGGCCTACGCCAAGGGCATTCGACGACGCATGATGCGACGAACTCCCCGGATAGTGACGCGGTCCCTCCTTGGACATGTTCAATCCACGAGCGCCCGTGTCGCTGGGATATCATCCTGGTTTCGGCAATTGCGGGGGCCCACCAAGCCATTTCCCGCTGGTATCAAGGTCCTCCATGATCCGAAGGACGCCGTGGTCGAGTACGTGCAATTCATTTGTCACAGTTTGTATTGACCGGCACTGATTTTGATCCGTCAAGCGTCATCTTCGTCCACGGTCTGACCGGTGATCGGGAGAAGACATGGACCGCTAACGGGGCATCTGAACCGTGGCCCAAGGCACTTCTCCCATCTAAGCTCCCTAGAGCGCGTATTCTCACAGTAGGCTATGACGCAAATGTAGTGGGCTTGTTTGGTGTAGTGTCGCAAAACTCGATTGGAAACCATGCAGAGAACCTTCTCAACTGGGTTGCTCCCAAGATAGACAGAGAGGTAAAAGCCCACGTCATATTGGATATGCCCAGCATCGATGACGGCGCTGACAAAAACGTAGAACGAGCGGCCCATCATTTTCGTCTGCCACAGCTTGGGTGGTCTGGTCTGTCAAGAGGTATGGTCATCAACCTGTGTGAAGGCACGCACTCATCCCTCCACAGGCTTTGAACCAGTCAGACAAAAATCCGCATTCACACCTCCGAAATGTTCTTCGATTGACCCGAGGCATCGCTTTCCTCGGGACACCACATCATGGAGCCGGTCTTGCTACCGTCGCCACGCGCTCGGCCTTCCTTCTAGCCATTTTTACACTGATCAATGTCAAGATCTTGGGAGTCCTCAAAAAGGATTCCGAGGTACTTGCCGAGATCAGGAGAAAGTTCCACAATATGATGACAAGACTGACAAAAGACGAGGGACGGTTAATCGAGATAACCTGCTTCTATGAGGAACTACCCTTGTCATGGCTCTTTCGGGTGAGTCCAGAGCTGCTTCCTCACTGATCGAGTCCTGTCCTGTATAACCAAGGCTCACAACCGAGAACCGCCTAGCTACAAGTGGTCCCGCAGCGGCGTGCTACTCTATTGGGGCGTACTTCGATTGGGATCCACGCCAATCATATCGACATGACCAAGTTCGCAACCGTGGAAGATGCAGGGTTTCGCGCAGTATACAGAGAGCTTGAACGGTGGATCAATAAACTGAACGCCCCGCAAACACATGGCAAACCTAAGCCGACAACCGTGGTGCTTTCCACAGCACTATCACAATGCGGATGCGGGACTGAAGCCGTGGCGGCCCAACCATACCAAAACGTGCCTCCCATGGGATACTCTCATCACGCTGTCATCGCCAACACGGCCAACTCCCCACCAGCGGGACGTCTGGACGCCTCTTCATTCACGATTGCCATTTTTTGTGCTCTCAAATGGGAGGCCGATGCTGTTGCTGCACTATTCAACCATTGTTATGATGACGAGGGCGTCTACACCACGATTAACAATGGCGACATCAACGGTTACTCTTTCGGCCGCATCAGAAGCCACAACGTCGTTCTTGTACACTTGGGGGGCATGGGCAAGGTGAACGCCTCAGGCGCCGCGCGCAGTTGCCGGTCAAGCTTCCGCAATCTTGAGCTTTTTCTGGTGGTGGGCGTCTGCGGTGCTGTCCCTAAAAGTCGCGGCCGTGATATTTTGCTGGGGGACGTCATCGTCAGCAACAGCATCGTGCAGTACGATTTCGGCAGGCAATATGCCGAGGGCTTCAAGCCAAAGGAAGAAGCCAAGCGTAGCCTTCACGCTGACCTCAGAAGCCAGCTCGCCCAGTTCGAGAGCAACCAAGGTCTGACGCAGCTCCAACAAAACACGGCCAGATATATGGATCGCAATGAGAAACCCCCAATTGCCGAGCAAGGTTATCGCTCCCCAGCCGTTCACCTTGGCAGGGTTGCATCGGGGGACACAGTAATGAAGTCCAAGGAAAACCGCAATAAAATTGTACAAGAGTTTGATGACGTAGTCGCTTTCGAAATGGAGGGCGCTGCAATCTGGGACCAAGGGCTTCCTTGCTTGGTGGTCAAGGGTGTGAGCGACCATGCTGATGTCGAGAAGACCAAAGACTGGCAGCGGTACGCGGCAGCGGCAGCGGCAGCATGTACGAGGGCCATCTTGGATCGTTGGCAGCCTTTGCGTCAAGGTATGTAATACCTAAACTGCCCCGGTGCAGAGCTTACTCAAATATCACCAGCTACTTCGAGCCCCAACGCCCCGAAGCACCAACCTCAAGGACCATGGTGTAAGTAATAAATCAATTGTGGTTACACGCAGTGAATAACATCCCTCGATCTAGTTCTAGTTCCTCACCCTGAGAATACTAATTTTACCCGTCGAAAAACTGTCAACGATGAGCTCGACGGTATGATCGAGACGTTCATCACCCAGCAGCCAAGGCCCAAGGACCGTACCAGGATCGCACTTCACGGCGGTCCTGGCGTCGGGTAAGTTATTATCCTGTGCACGGAACAGCCTGCCATTATACGCGTGGATAAACTGACACGTACCAGAAAATCGCAAATAGCCCTCGCCTGTGCATACGAACTTCAAAGAAAGAGGCCAGATATATCCATCTTTTGGGTCCCAGCGGCCAGCGCAGAGAAATTCCGGCAAGCTTTCGTCTCCATCGCAAAGGAATGCCAGATTTCCGGTGATGAAAGCTTTCTCATGAAAGACCCGCTGTGGTCGGTCAAAAGTTGGCTGGAGAAAAAGCATCACGGACCGTGGTTGATGATCATTGATAATGCTGATGAAAAGGAATTGTTTTTCCCTTCCAAACGGTCGGGAAATAAGAGCCCGGCCAGGCCTATCCTCAGCATGTCCAACCAGGCAAAGGGCCTGGGATCCTACATTCCCAACTGTCCCCAGGGTGCTATTCTCTTCACTACTCGATTTAGAGATTTGGGTTTGGAGCTCACCAAAAACGCAAGCTGGAAGAGCTGCATTACAGTTCCCAAACTAGATCCGAACGAGTCTGCTCGGTTGCTGGGTGCAGAGCTCGGCAACGTCGATGCTACCGAGCAAGAACTGAAGGATCTCTCCGAACGATTGGACAAAACACCCTTCGCGCTGATACAGGCAACCTCATACATTCAGAAGAACAGTATCACGTCAATCGGCCAGTTCTTGGACGACCTTAATCGCGCGAGCGTCGACGAGCTCGTGGAATTACTGAGCGAGGGCGTTGACACATGGGGCAGAGAGGAAGACGCCCCTCGATCGATTGTGGAAATGTACCTGCTTTCCTTTCAAGACGTGCAACAGAAGAACTCCTTCGCAGGGGATTGTCTATTACTCATGAGTCTCTTCGACCGCGAAGACATCCCACGAGAGTTCCTCGCCATATTCAGCAAGAGGCGACTGGAAAAGGAGTCGATAGGAATGGATCTCACACAGGCTCTGGGCCTTCTCATCAACTTCTCTCTCATCAAGCCCGACAGTCCGAACGAGTTCGATATGCACCGGCTCGAGCAGATACTCACCCAACGGTGGCTACATCAGCAAGGACTGACGACAAAACGCTTCTTCGAAACCGAAGCCATCTTGACCATGTTGGAAGCTTTTCCATCCGACAGCCACGAGGAATTGAACCGATCCAAGTACAGCCGCTATCTGCCACATGTGCGTGCGGTCCTGGAGCTCGAGGGTAACGGGTCCGAAGATGAGAAGCGGGCAAAGATTTCACTCCTCGAGCGGGCGGCCATGTTGCTCCTCTACCAGCGCCAGTGGGAGGATGGCGGCAAGTTCCTGGACGATGCTAAAATACTACGACAAGAGGTGCTGGGGACAATACCAGGGTTATATCCTGAGAGCAAAATACTAACCACAATGTGCGACCTTCTCGTTGAGTATGAAAGCTCAAAGAAGGAGAAGCAGAGGTCGAAAGGCAAGAGTGGGTCGAAAGAGAAGTATGGATTGGAGATGGTAAAAAAACACATGCCGGAGGATATGATGACCAGAGCAACGGGAAAAACACGCGGCAGTACAAGCTAGGCTCACCCACCCACCCTAGAGTAGGGCAGCTCAGGGCCACATACAAACATGACAATCTCTGGGGGTACTTCCGCGTAAAGCATAGAGCTGTTGTGGCGTGTGTGGAATATAATGTACGTATGTGTAAGGAGGCTGCAGAATCGCCTGATTCATCTGTTTTGTGCGACGAATCTGGGCACACAAAATTTCCATTTTCGTACCTCGCCCACGTGACGTTGCTCACCCCGGCTCAGGCCCGGCTCAGGATTGGCTCAGGATTTGCTCAGGCTTGCTCACCCTAAGAACCATTTCCGGAAGGCTGCGCCGCAGCATGCACAACTACTTCAACTCCAGCCGAGCGAGCCCAGAATTGGTCCCATGCATAAAAATGGCCAAAGTGGTCCCCCTCTTTCAAAAGCGAATGATTCCGCCTTCACCTAGCTTTTGCCTCGACATCTCGCATCAAACCTAACTGCATACACTCTTACTTCTATTGTTCAATACCCTGAACCCATCACTACCCTTGACAAAACGCAAAGATATGGAGCTCGAATCAGCCTTTAAGTCAGCAGATGCTATTATTGAGCGGGCGGTAAAGAGAGGCCTTACGGCGGACCGCTCCAAGATCAACCCTTATGTGGTTCACAGGAATCTGAGACCTAAAAGCAAGAACCACTATTCACATGCACTTGCGGTGTGTCATTCATAAGTGACCATTACGCACATAGTTTACACCAAGATCTAACATACTCTAGATATGAAAGAATATATGGGCCTTCTGATCCTTGAGATATATAGGTTATGAAGCATTTTGCTGAAACTATGGCCCTTGGCATAAAAGGCAAGCTTGATAAAGAGGACGAACTACCAACCACCGATAGCCTAAGAGGTATAATGCGCCGATTTTACAATGCTTGGGAATGACATGACGATCTAGAGATACCCTTGGATATTAAGTGGTCAATGGCACCGGTATGTAGAGCTGTGACCTAGTGATAAGCCAAGATGCTAACCAGTATAGTATATTCAAGGGGAACTAGCTTAGAAGCTTAGCTTGAAGGACCTCTATAAGGACCAGGCGTTCCTAGTGATTAAAAATTATGTTATTTTGTAAGAGCAGTTATGGTTTAGAGATCACCATGACTATGTGTATAAAGGATTCTATATTAATAATGCCAACCTACTAAATATATTTTGCTTTAGCTTGGCCTGAATCGTCATCGGGCTTTAGATCTGCTGTGGACAAATCATGGGACTCCGGCATCTTGACGGATTGCGTCGGGAGAATCCAAGGCCACACACAGGCAAGGGCTAGCCACACAGTAGATCGTCCCGCGCCGGCCTTCGTCATCAGACTTCAGATTTGTCATGGACAAACCATACAAACTTAGCCTCATGGTCCAGGCTGCATGACAGCTGAACGGATCGTACAATGGTCTTTCAAATCAGGGACCTCCTTGATATCATAGTCATCTTGTTGGAAGGACCTGAGCCAGAGTCTAGCTTCAGTGGTGACAGGTGGTCGCGACCAGCCCACTTGGGCAGCGATGAGTCACGAAGGGAACCACTGCTGCGACAGCCAACATGGGACCGACTTAACAGTGCTGTGGTCAGTATAAGTACCAAGGACTTGAGGGAACCTCCACAGCGATGGACGCCAAGCCACTTGAGCTGTTAGGAGTAAGTACCAATACAGGCCATGGACTTGTTGTATGATAGCCGACTTCACTTGGTATGTAGCTGCGGATTGATAGGGCGCATGAGACGGGCGGTTAGGGAACCTCGGGACTGATGGACGGTTAGGACAGATCTCATGGGTATCTTGGTATTATTGTATCTAGTATATAGCCTTCTATAAAAGAGATGAAAGAGCGATGGACCCTCAAAGGAGGAAGAAGCTCGGCAGTCCTTTTTGGAAACCGGCCTTAGAAAGATTATCAGCTGAACTTTAGTGAAGCTAAGGGGAATTCTATCCTTATGGAATCCTTGTTGTTCGTTCATCAATTCTCCATTGCATCTTCTGAGATAGTGACCTTGTTGACTTGCTCTCGTGTATGTACTTGGTGATCCTGTCCCTGATCGCTGCGAGGAGCCCTGTGGTGGTTTGGATGCGACGACCTGCAAGCAACCACCCTCTTCTTCAATTGACTTGCAATTGCGAAGGCATCGTGTGTTATCTTCTGTTTGATCATTCCATCTCCCTGAACTTACATTCCATCTTCCTGAACGATTTGATCGTCCGACACTCTACGGATCATCGTCATAGCTCTGCAGTCTAAGGAGTTATAGCTCTGCAGTCTAATCCTGCAGTCGATCACTCACCTTGTCGTTGTCACCCCTACTACACCTTACTTCTCACCTAGGTGTGGTGCCGGTGTCACACCAACTAATAGTCAACATTATGGCTATGGCCCTTATATGCATCTCTATAGTTTCTAGTAATAAAGAAGAGTGTATCCTAAATATAGCTTAGCTCTTATGGGTTAACTTGATCATAGATATATTTATAGCCTCGGCTCTTACTACTGATCTGCCTGGACCTATGGTCTTGGAAAGGCCGCCAGATAGGAAGTCAGCTCTGTTGATCACTGTTTGTATATATAAGATGATCCTTGAGCAGGCTATCTACCAGCTAAGCATCACCCTTGTCCTCTATTTCACTGGCGCCTTACTACTAGGTTATAAGACCAATAAGGATTTGCTCAAGTCGCTTAATACTCTGATCTTTAATACATTTGTCTGGGTACAAATCTTTAATAAGCTTAACAACCGCCGTCTCAACAATAGCCTTAATATCTTCAAAGGTATCACAAAGAACTGATTCTTTATGGTTGGCGGACAGGTCCTGATCATCTTTGTTGGAAGCGACGCCTTCAAAATCTACACTCTTAATGGCAAGGAATGGGGTCTCTCCATTGGCCTTGGTGCTATCTCCCTGCCTTGGGGTGCTCACATCCCTAACATCAAGATTCACATTCTGATGCCCCGGCACAATAGGAAGCACAAGGCGGAGGGCGTCGACTTCGAGGGCGCCACGCATCGTTTGATCAGCCGCCATATAGCGGTAATACTCCGTCCAAGACATCCCGAGAAATTTCTTTCGAATCCGATCTAGGTAAGCTCTGTGCATTTAGAGTCGAAGTTCGGAGCGGGTGTGTGTGAAAATACCTCATGCATGGCGGGATGTAGTTGGCGGAAGTAAATGGCGACTCAGAGGTGCCTGTAGCTTCGGAAAGTCATCATACTGGCGGAGAGATCAAATAGCATATTTAAGCCACTCCGGACACTTCTACATTGCAAGTCACCGTGAGATTACAGGACCTACGCGCTAAAATAAGATCCTCATTTTTGAAGAAGCGGCACAAGCAAATTGCGCCATCAGATAAAGAAAGAAAAAAAACCCAATCATATCAGTTTTTACCAGTATATACCATTGTAACGGGGGTATTCAAAGAGGCGCAGGTCTGACAGGTTTCTTGCCAGCGTAGAAAACATAACCGGCGATATTTAGGAGTTCTCTTTCAGAATAAACAGCCAAGGAGACATGAGCTCGGGTTTAATTGGGCAACAGCAGGATGGATCAATGATAAATTCAATGATGGATGGACTGGATCTAGAATAGTATTAGCCTATGTTCATTGGATGACCAGCTGAGAAGCTTACTAGGAAGACCCCATGGAAACCCTTCCACAGAGGGGGATATCTACATCATGGCCCAGCAGAAGATATCACTCTGAAGACGTCCCGAATAGTCCGGTACACTAAACCATAGCACAACAGAAGCCAAGCATAGCTTTAATATAGGCGGAGAGGGAATCATGGCCTCTAGCGAGTACTTGCAAGAGAATCTGGACTCCTAGAAGGCGCGGAAGGACATTAATACCTGAGATATAAGTCTTGCAAGGCAACTACAAGTTCAAGAGAGTGCGATTAAATCGTCCAGTGTACAGTAGTCGAGAACCATCTGCAGCACCTCGAGTGGCAAATCAAGAATAGCAGCCATAATTGCTACCCAAATTTGAGTGTTAATTCTCTGGTATGTCCGTAGGAATGATTTTCAACCCTCGTTTTTCGTCTTCTTTAAGCAGACATCGCTCCAGCCAATTTCTCGCCACTCCAACCAACCTGCCCAAAACTTGTCAACAGCGTCCAGGCCAAGAAAGCGGCTCTGGTCTTAGTTGGGCCAAGTTTCGGTCTCAACTCCAGCCAAGTACATCCGACCTATTGATTATGGCCGCTAGTTTGCATTTAATGCTTTTTTCAAATACACTCAGCAATTTCGGTCTGGTTACAGCTTGTTAGCTCTCTAGACTTAAGGTAATGGAGCACATTGCTCTCTAGTAACATACGACAGACAAACGGGCTGGAGCTTTTGTAGTGTATACATCATGCATCAGATGTACTTCACACACCCCCGCTCCGAACTTCAATGCTAGCTTCGCACAGATTTTATCCAGGTCGATTCGAAACTGCAAGATTTCTTGAAAAGCTGATGAATTATCCGCCGATGTCCTGGACTGAGTATTACCGTTCGCCTGATCAAACGCGTTAGGGTCAGTCAGAGGTATGGATGGCTATGACATTGCGAGAAGTATAAGAAGAGCCAAAGCAACGAAGAAGATAATGGATACGGGAAAGAGAGGCCATACATTAGTGGGGACATTTATATAAAACGAATGGCTTAGGAGCGGCGGCGAATTCCACCCAGACATACGCGGACTTATACGACGCTCGCAGGCCATCGCAAGGTCACCGACCCAGAGACCTTCAAGAACGCCTTCAGCATCGAAAAGGGCGAGGGCTACGGCGGTGGCAGCGCCTACGAGCACTCCAACGCCCTCCTCAACATTGTGTACAGCTATAAAGGCTGGGAGAACGCCAATTATGTGCTCGGAGAGATCAAGGACCCACGCCGCACGCTGACCATCGCTGCACCGCTGGCCGTGGGTGGTGCGACGATCCTGTACGTCCTCGCCAACGTCGCCTACTTTGCCGCCATCCCCAAGTCGGAGCTCGCCACGTCAGATGCCATCGTTGCGGGTGTTTTCTTTAAGAACGTCTCTGGCGACAGTGCAGGCGTTCGTGTCCTGTCGGTCTTTGTGGCCCCCAGCAACCTCGGAAACGTCCTGGCCGTGAGTTTCGCCCATGCACGCCTCAATCAGGAGTTGGGGAAGGAGGGCCTCGGACTCCCACTCAGTCGGTTTTGGGGGTCCAACAAGCCGTTTAACTCGCCTGCTGCTGCTGTACGTACTCCGGTCTTCTGTGTTTTGATGCTGGTTGTCATCAAGGCATTATTAGCTCTTTCTCCACTGAATTGTGACCGTCATCGTCCTGCTCGCCCCCCTATAACTTTATCGTCAATCTCTACACGTACCCCGGTGCATGGATCAACAGGGCTTGGTTGGGCACGGATGGAAAGGGCTTTCCAGCTCGAAAGGAGCAGTCATGTGATTTGTCACGTGATACCCCTTGACATCACCAAGATGGCTCCGACGTAGCTCTCCGGCCATTGTTGCGGGAAATCCTTGCGGTATACTCAATTTCCCCTCTTCCCTGCTATATGCTCATATCAAAGAATATCTTCAAGTATGCGGAATAGCATCCCAGGATGGGGGTTTGCGATGTGATGAAGAGAAGAGCCTGAGAAACGATACGACTGTCTTGGAGTAACTTTTTGACCGCTGCTGCGCCGTGCGGGGGGTAAAGTAGGCTTGTGCTCGTCCGCTGCAAATTCCACTTGACGTTCATGACTAAACAGCGAAAGCACCATCCGCAACTGAACAGCGTGCAAAGCCCCCGGCGCAAACCATTCACAACAAGACCACATACGCGACTAAGCAACGAAAGCACACTCGCAACTAAACAGCGTGCAAAATCCCTCGACGCAAACCTTTCGCAACCAAACCACATACGCGACTAAGCAGCGAAAGCATACTCCACCAGTTTTGCACAAGAAAAAAGAACCTCTCTGCCAAACAATGGATACCTTTCTTCACCCTCCCACTTTCATCATCCGCCGTCACCCACCCAGCATGGAGGAACAGATTACTCAAGGTCTTGTCAACTGTAAGTCGCTTCCCTCCATCCTGACCTCCATGAGAAGATAGGCGACGCTGCTGCTAATGCTGACCTTCAGACGCCCTTACCCTTCTGCTCGAGGATCCGCGCGAAGATGCGCGCCACGACTTTCCACCCCTCTCCGACAATGATTCGTCGCACTCCCTCATCGTTCGCACCAATGGCGTGGACCTTCGCGTGCAGGACCGCAATGTTGCTCCACAGCTCCTCGAACAAGCTCTAGTAGTAGCCCGCTCCGCCGCCGAAGCGCACACCCTCGAGGCCAAGTCAAGAGCGATCCGCAACATCGTGGTTCCGGTTCTGGCCGTGGCAGCCTTTGCCTTCGTGGCGTTCCGGCGCAGTCCGTAACTCTGCAACACCATGTATGACCCCCATCAATCTCCTTGCGCCGCACTTGATGACACGGAGGCTAACCTGACTCTTGGGCTCAGCGCAAATGATGCAGGTCCCGATGAAGCAGCGGATCCGGAGGGGAGATGGATGGCAAGGTAGGGCTGGAGGAGAGAAAATACCGACCGGAACGTGCCCAGCGGGAACATGATCGTACAACTCCTCCATGATAGCAATACATATCCCATCTCACACAACAGTGGAGATTATTCCACTTCCGTGAATCTGGCCACCCCGACTGTCCGCTTTCTTCGACACCTCCTCCGAGCCCGTAGACGACCGCCTAGGGATTGCGGTCGTGTTCTCTCGTGGTCGGGTTTCAAAGCTACCCGAGTACAGACACACATGGGGCAAGAACCGTGACAAGACTTCCTGCGACGTCAGGCGAGGTCCAGGCCTCGTAAAAGTCATACAAGTCAACATCGGGGTAGTCGTGGCCGGAGGGCGCGCGGATGGCTCCGTGGAGGGCGTAATTGTCAGAAAGGAAGGCTATGAGTGTCTCTTTACTACTGTCGCGAGAGCCCGGCCACGCCAGCATTGCTTTGGTCATATCCATGAGGGCTCGGGGGCCAAGTTGGTGGTATGGCATGACACCCACAGCGAATTCCCCTCACACTTTACCCACGTCAACAACGGTGAGTAAGGTATAGTAGACACTCTGGCAACACTCCTCCCAGGAAAGTGGGATACGACCGAAGACATCGTAGAGAGAGAGGCCCAGCTTCGGGCACTCAGGACGGCTAGGCACCGTACGACGGACTATTCCTCAGGAAGCGAGCACCCTATAGGGCCAGGACGGACGACGCTATTCGCCAGTACGGCCTTCCAATCGACAGAGGAGGGATAAGCCTAGTTGCCGTAGCTAATTAATATCGAACTCCCCGCCGCCATTCATTCATGCCGTATATAGGTTGCCTATTGGTCGCTGCGCGAATGATGTCCATATGTATTGTGCAACGGATGCCTAGTGAAACGTCCATACTATCCTTTGCTCGATGCTGCGCGAGACTTTGGGGTGGCGGACCAAGTCGACTGATCGTCAACCGAGGCCTGAATGTCGTAATCCAAGGCTTCATCTGTCTCGATCAGGCATTGATAGAGAGATGGCTGGAGTTGGTGAATGGTGGTTGTAAGGTGGGGCTGCACCTCCAACATTAGGCTTGGGGGGCTGAAAACTCTAGATTGCTAATACTGACGACATGGCCCGCAGTTCCTGTTTCGGAGCGAGGAAGTCATACCACAATAGGTGGAGAGGGCTGGAAGTGCGGAGACCTCATGACAAGTTGACTTGCCGCGGATTGTGCGGTCGACGAAGCTGTACCTGTGTGCCGGCAGCGGTGGACCAAACTTGGCTGGCTAAAACTTGGTCACCTTCGGCGACGCAGGACGCGTCCGACCCTAGGTCGAGCTGCCCCCGGATCGTGACCGATCGGTTTGAAGTGTCATCTCGGATGAGCTGGGAATAGCTTTCTTGTAAGGAGATCTGGTGATCTGGTCAGGCATGAGGGTCAAAAGCTAAAAAGGCAAGCTGCGGCCTACACTGGCCGGATACCAAGGCGCGACGTCTTGGCCACCACGGGGCGATACGAAGCAGGGCCGAGGAAACGAGAAGAAATAGAGCATTGCACCGGCTCCGTTGACGCATCGCCCAACACAGAAAGAAAACTGGCTACCCTTGTCGTCAGTAGGGGATATGACCCCCTCCGTGCTGCGGCTCACAAGGAACATCCAGCGTCCACTCTACCCCTCCGCGCCACTCAACCCCATCCACTACTCGCCCGAGTTCTCGAATTTGCTCTGATCTCCCTTTGATGGCCTTGAACTTGCCTCGGTCACCGTAATGTTGGGCTTCCTGTCCCGACGCGCATCTGTTAGCCGTCGTCAGACCTAAGAACGTTGCTCCCCGATGTGCCTCTTCTTGCAGGTGTACTACAGCTCGAGTTTTGGCAGATTATGTGGAGTGGCTCTTGGACCAAAAACTTGGCTGGCAAAAGTGACGCGAACCAGGCCACATAGTAGAGCAATCTATCGATGACAGGAAACTTGGCCACCCCGGCGGCGCAGGAAGCGCCCTCCCCAACTATGTGTGTCACGTCGTCGTAGGTCGTGACGTCGACTTCTATCCACCGGGTTGAGTTGCTTTCACGCGGGTGTCTGTTTTCGCCGACTCGTCAGACCTTGTCGTCGTACGCTCGAGTGGAATGCTTGCGCTTCGAGACCTAGTTCTGTCACTTATGCCAAGTTTTGGTCCCAAAGACACTCTCAGACTAGTATTACGTGATACGACAACGGACCCTACACGCAGCACGAGACTCACCAACCCGAGTGACCGGCCATCGCGGAGCTGGTACAAGCGGGTACCGAGACTTGGACTGGTCAGTCACGATACGCGTAAAAGCAACTCAAACTGACTCGTCACGCCCGTACAGTAGTCGAGACGCTCCCTGCGTCGCCGATGATGACCAAGTTTTTGCCAACCAAGTTTTAGTCCACCGCTACCAGCCCCACAGGTACGGGCTTCATCGACACTACGCAAGCCTGTCCTAGCCCATCTCTCGGTCTCGGCGGCTTTCACTCGGGCGCTCCGGAAGCAAGAGGACGATGCGGGATCTCGAGGAGGCCACTTTGTCGCCAGTGTGCTGGAGCCTACATGACCCACAATTGGCCACCCTTGATTTGATCCGCCTGGTGAAGACTTCTACTGTTCTGCCAGACCATATCTTTTTCTCGCAACCGCCAGTTTTTCTGTTGCCTCACCCGGTGCATCAACGCAAGCAGTTTGCCACGTTCGGAACGCGATCCGCCGCCCCCCATCTAGGAACGTATCCGCCCGAGCATGCAACGGATATGAAAGGGGCTGTGCCTATCCTCTAGCGACCAGGCGCCATATCCCAGGCTGGCAATGCAGGTCATGGCGTGCGAAGCCAGGACATGTGGTGGTGTTACGCGCCGTCAAGGTGACCAGGACGGGACGCTTCCTGTGCGGCCATGTGGCCCAGTTCTCGTTCAGTCTGGCCAGCCGAGTTTTGGTCAAGAGCATGTCGCTGCCGGCCACATAGCTACGGCTATATCGACACCACCTAAGCCTATCTTCGCTATCTCTTTCTTGGCTCGGCAGCTCTTACTCGGCGATGCGACGGAACTTGGTATTAGGGTTCGCGGTGAGAAATTAGGCACGGAGGCCGTTACCACCACATTCTTATTCTGTGTGAGTGGCCTATTGACTACTTGACGGATTGGGGAGCACTATCTGCAACGTATTTGGATAAGTTTGATGAATGGGTAACCCTTTACAAGTGTCGAGGCTGCTTGTCTGCTGTGGGGATGATCTTGATGGTGAATGAGGAAGGGCCTCTGATAGCCAGAAGAGACGCACGATCACGGCCAAGCTTGAGCGACTTCTGGATCTGGATCTGCTTGGCAGCTGGCTCATCGGCGCCACACTAAATTTCGCTCTGTACGCCGAGAGCACACCTGGGAGCGTCGATTCTAAGGTTACTAGAGAACGCCCCTCCCCCCCCGAGCTATCAATCATCAACCCCAGGCTCCACCGTAGCACCTTGAGCGGCTGTTCACCAATCTTGAGGCTAAGCCGCTCCTGCTAGTCTAAGTCTGTGGTTGGCGGCTTGCGTGACCTGCCTCGATCGCGATGGAAAGGGTGAAGATGCCTTGCCTTCCTCGCATTCAAACAGTTCATGGGCAGCCAGTCATCTATAGAGTCCCCATTAAACTACCTCATCTATCCAGCGCTCTCCGCCTAGCCTGTTGGTATTACGTGTTGCCGCCTGACTTGTGACGTGGTGGAGTACCGGGAATGGAACCGCAAGGGATAGGAGTTTCGTTTATGGGGTTGCCAGCAAGCGCCCCAGCGTTAACGGGAGGGCCACCATTCGATGTATCACTATGAATTTTTCAGCTTTTGACAGGGAGATAGGAGGGAATTGGGTCTTGTAACCATGTCATAATGATTGTATTCGTCGAGCCGATACAGCGACGTTTAGAGATGGGGCCATCGCCATCTAATGAACGATTCCCTTTTCCTGCTTGGCTACTCTACCTCCAGCGCTTGCGAGGGTCCTTGATCTTGCGGAACGTGTGACACTGCGGAACGATTAGTATTGCAGCAATGAACCACCTTAAGTCGGAGGGGGTTTCCGACCCCCCCTGTTTCCGACCCCTCCAAGACCCACACACATAGAAAGCAAAACCATCACCAACTCTATTAATTCTATAGATATAAATACAGAAAAAATACCATTCAAAAGCTACTCATGACTTCCATCCTATCTATGTGGTGGGGGCCGCCTTATCCTACCAGAACGTTATCTTGGAACATCATATTCCGACTCTGACGAGGACTCCACCTGCTCTACTTTAATTGATGATTCTACACCTTCCGATGAGATAGTCCATTGCGAAGGCTCACAGTTACGTTGCGAAGCTATCTCGGCTAACGTTACAAACCGTTCATTCAGAGGTTGCCATACCTTTCGTCGTTTGACTGGCCTAACTAGCTCCAGCTGCTCCTGCAATTTGACAATCTCACAGTCTTTCAATGCCAACTCCAGATTCTGTTTATCCAAGGTATGTGACACCTTTCTGATTAACAACTGTGTGTTCAGAGTCCTCTGTTGACTAGCAAAGAGCTCCATTACATCACTGCTCTTTGTTGGAGTAGTGATACTGCTGTTAGAAAGGAGGGGAGGGGTCAGGGGTCTTTTCTCTACCACCCAGTAAGAAGAGAGAGGCTTCTGATGGTTTTTTGAGTATAACCCAGTTACTCTCTATCCAGCTTGGATATTCTCTTTCCAAAGACCGATTTCCTGCACTCTGTCATAGTATTAGAGGAATTTAGCCTTTCCAACTCATGATGAGTCTGTCAAAGCCAGAAAATCGCCAATCAGTCCTTGGTATGCCATCTTAAAGCTTGAAAAACAACCCAAATCCAATGGCTGAGTGACATGAGATGTATGGGCAGGCAAGAACAACATATAAACATTATTTAGGAAGTACTGTGTCATGAATTTATTGGTTGTGTGTGAGCCATGGCCATCAATGATCAGCAACTGTGGTGTCGATAGGTTGTTATGGACAGTTTCTGGCAAAAAGATTTTTTCTAACCATTCTAGAGCAATGTCATTGCTGGTCCAGCTGTTGTCTGAGAAAGTAACTTGCCAGGTCGGGTATTCTTTAAGAACAGAGTCCTGGAACTACTGATCTTGGATGGTTTTGGCCTTGAAAATGATGAGGGGATATAGAAGCTGACCTGTCGCAGAGATATACTCTATAATAGAGATCCAAGACTGTGAACCATCTGTCTTAACTGGTGTTTGGCTAGTCTTGGTAGTAGAGCTTCCAACTACCAAGCCATTGATGCCCTGGCCTTCCATAATACCACCCTTGTTGGCATTATAGCGGTGATGAGGGGGTATCCAAGTCATAGTATCATATAGGTCAAAGAACTTGTTGATATTCTCTGGACTGGCTGTATTGATCTGTTCCCAGTGAGTTTGATGACTGATCTTCGTTTTGACTTGTGGGTGGCGGCTGATGAAGGCCGAAGTCCACTTTTTTCCGAGTGGGTTGTGGTCCCCATGTTGTTTGAGAATCGCGGTTGTGATATGTCGAACTTGTGCATGGGTTGGAGCGTACCTGAGGGATTCCTGATGCAGAATCCACTGTACTAGGCCTTCTTCTTGGACTGGAGATAGTTGCTGTTGGTGTGTGTGGGCCGTATGGTATAGTTGGGCCTCCTGAATGTGGCCTCGAAGTGTAGAGGGTGGAATGTTGTGAGCGTGTGCCGCACCCTTGAGGGTAACCCCTTCTAGCACATCATCTATTGCGTTCTGAAGGTCTGCTTCGTTATAGCGATACATCGAATGATTGAAAAACAGGTTGCAAAAACAAGGAACTTAAAAGAGGAAGGTTTGGCTGGGTGGGGTGGAGAAAAACATCGCGAAGAGGTAAACGCGTGCAGGGATTCGCGTCAAAATTGAGGGGTCGGAAACAGGGGGGGGTCGGAAACCCCCCCCTCCGACTTATATGCGTGTCTGAACCAAGTCGTTTCACTGCTGACCAGCGCAATCCACTCGTTACAGCTACCGCAAAGCCCACTCCATACATCCAGGTTACCATCCATGCGCCTCGTCATTTGCGGCTCCTGGAAAGGATTTCCAGTTGCCGCATTGATATGCGTGAAAAGCTTGTCATACCAGAAAGCGGAGTTCTTCAGGACCAGCCATTCTGCCAGGTATGACTAGCTGAAGGTAGGCAAAGCCGATGTGGACGGCCTGGGTTGTATATTTGCCATAGCAAGTGTCAGACTAGCTTATGCATAGAGCGCAAGTAAAACGGTCTATCATGCTTATGAGGAGGCTGCAAATGTTGGCGGATGGTGGCCACGCCCTATGGGCCCCCAACACTAGCGGGTGTCCCCAAGATCCTCTCGAAAAAGCTCAAGAACTAGCGACCGAACCTGGGCTAGCCCGCCCGTGAGCCCGCTGCTCGATAGAGTTACAGTTCTGCCGCAAGCTGCCCGTGCGTGTACGGTACGACGGTTGCCAGTACGGTCGTGGCCAGGGACTGCACTATTTTTGTGCAAATGGCCGCCGCTCTATGCCGCTTCAATCCGCCCTTGCCCGGCCCCACCAGCCATCAGCGGGTCATCTTAGTCACTGCAGCCTCTCAGGCCAACGAGAGTGGCGCGGCTCGATGGCTGACCGCAATGCTTGCGTAGCCATGCCGTAATGTCAGGCCCCTCGACAAAGTTTGGCTCTGACTGGAAGGGAAGACTGTAAAGAACGGCCTTATGGGTGGCTGACGGGCGGGGGGCTTGGTCGTTGAAGTGGAAGTTGATGGTGCCACCGTCGACTGTGTGTGGGGCAGCGACGACATTGTGACCGGCGACCTCCCGACATCTCAACTCTACAACCTTCCTTCACCACCCAAAAAAATGTCAGCACCATCCAACAAAGCCAGAATCTCCCTTGCAATTGAAGCAATACGCCGCGACAACAAATTAAGTTATCACAAAGCTACAAAAATATACGATATCCCTAAGACTACTCTACACGCTAGGATGAAGGGTCACACTTCACAACACGACTCTGCAACACAGCTCATCGATTGACGGCCTTGGAAGAGGAGGCAGTTATCCAGTATGTCATAAAGCCGGATTCGCAAGGATTTGCACCTCACTTGGCTGGTATTGAAGATATGGCCAATTTACTCCTTGCAGAATGCAGCGAGAAACCTGTCGGCAAGAACTGGGCACAGACCTTCATCAAACGACAACCAGAGGTCAAGACACGTTTCAATCACGTCTACGACTTCCAAAGAGCCCTCTGCAAAGACCCAGAACTTATTGGAACGTGGTTTAAGCTTATATACAACATACAAGCCAAGTATGGCATCCAGGATTACGATTTCTACAACTTAAAAAGAGTCGCTGACCAACTAACAAACACACCCTCTTATCATGCTACGACTACTATCTCCATCACCGCATCGTAATGTACCTCGTTATCATCGCCATCGCCATCGTCCTGCAACTGAATTGAAGTGAGCACAGCTGAAACCTTTTGAACCTACTCCTCCACTTCCGTTGTTTCGTTATTCCGCTATTCCTCTTCTTCATCGCTGTCCACCTCCTGTACCTTTTGCAACATCATCCTGCCTTTTTCTTTCAAGTTTCTCTGAGTCGCGCTGCGGAGGATCGCCGCGACGTCGTCGCTAGCTCCCTATGCTTTCCGTCTTCCGGGCTGCACCTCGCATTGACCGCATTGAAGACGTCAAGAGCCGTCAGTCCAAGGACATTCCCAGCCTTCACATCAATCTGTAGCGTTTCCAAATCTCCAAACCGCGCAGGATGATGCAGCAGTGCCTCGTTCCGCGAGTCGCTAACGTTTATTCTCGCGCCACGGCTGAGCAAGAGCGGGAGGACTTTATGACTCTTCCACTAGACGGCATTGAGCAAGATTGTCCTCTTGGTCTTGGACTCTGTCGCTTCGAGACTGGCGCCGTAGTCGACGAGAAGCCGGGTGTGAGGGTACAGGTCCATCCGGCAAGCATAGTTGGGAGGAGTACGGTTCTTATCGTCACCCGCCTCGATCACGCTTTTCCCAGAGCCGGCCAGCAATTCGTTCCGCTCCTTGATCGTTTCGAGGATCATCTGCACAGACTGAGGGTGTCACCGCTACCAGCACAATAGTGCAGCGGCGTTTTGAAACGGTAGTCTTCTATTCTTGTCGATGCCCCATGCTTCAGAAGGCTGCGCACAGGGCGAGGATCCTTTCGCGCAGCGGCCCAGGCGAGCGCAGTGTTCCTGACAAGTACGCCCGCCCAGCAAACCCCTCGCAGTCGGCTATGTCATTGATGCATGGTGCATTACCCCTTCTTCGCGCGGCCACTCAGGAGCCGTGGATGTCAGTAGAAAAGGACTCTCTTCGCCCCAACCAAAGAACGGATCGCTCCTAGAAGGAGAGACATCCGCGAGACCATTAGATGGGAGAAAGGCATCTTCCGCAGCCTGTGAGCCTGTGTTGGCGATAAGCTCTTGTGAACCCTCGGGCCGGCGTTCAATGGCAGAGGACGGGCAGCTGTCCCCAGCTGACGAATTCGGCTCGCTGGTGACATTGGCGGCAAAGCGCTCGAGAAACACATCAACAAAATTGTCAAGCAAACTACTGTCCAAGACCTTCTCCCACACCCTCCCCCGGCGGATAAGCTCCGTGGCCAAGGCAACACGATTGTGAGACCAGTAGTCACGGAGCTGTGCGAGCAGTTCCGCGATGTGGCCTTCGAGATAGACGGACTTGGGTCTTCCGACAGCAGGAAATATTATCCTCCATATGCCCAGCCAATGTTCCTCGACTGAGCCTCTGTTGGCAAGATGATATTCCTTCAATCTCAAGATCTCCTGCAGCTGACGGTGTGAGATCAGGCCAGGGCCAAGCTCCATGCCGTCATTCCGAAGGTGCTTTCGTTGGAGATGCTGAGTCACATCTTTGATGCGACTTAGCTTGTATTTGCCACATCTCTGGTGCGCCCTTGGATCTTTCTTGTAGAACAGACAGGCAAGTATCGGTCTCCCATTTGGTTCTGGGCGAGGAAGCGATTGCTGTGATAGGAGAGGACTTGTGACCGGCGGGTGATCTCTTGACAGGATGTTGTGTCTTGATCTCCGCCCCGCTCGGGTCGGTCGCTGGGGGTCGCTCGAGAGAGGTTCTCGGGGTCGCTCGGTTGAGGGCAAATTGCACCGTGGCGAGCTATTCCGGGGGCGCGATATCAGCGCTTGAAACAGGGTTGGGTGAACCGAACAGGAATTGGAAGACATCGATGCCGCTGCGAAGTTTGCGTCCTGCTTCAATTCACAGTCGCAAAAGTTTGCTGTAGCAATGACATGAGGAGAGGTCCCTCTGGATGAGGAATAGCCAACCAGGGGGGACTTGAGAATGGAGAAGTTACGACCAGCAGAAGAGGTCCGAAAACCGATAGGCGCTTAGTCGTGGTTTCCTTCACGGCCCCGCCCCGCAAGATATTATGCAGAAATTGTTCTACACAGGGTGTGTTCAACACGTTCTGTGTTGACTGCAAAAATTTGCACAGGCGCGCCACCAAAACACCACCGAGAAATCAAGGCAGCGGCAAGAAAATCTCCATTGTGTGCTCGCTACCCTACAAAAACGTACTTCACCATGGTTCTATGCTTTTTCGTCTATACCCAAAATCCCAAACTCGTTGCCCTGAAAAGCCGCCGATCTCCTGCATTTTTTTCTAGGCGCCGTCTCGTCCATTCTGGGAAAAGTCTTCCTCAAATTGTGCGAGCGCCGCCAGCGTCCCCGAAAGCCTCTGCGTGGGCGTGGTGCTTAGCCGCCCGTCGTTGATGGGAAGGGTCGGATCCTGCAGCCAAAGATCCAACCACTCCTGCCGTTCCAGGTTTGATGCATCTGCCGCCGAGCTGTGGCTGAGATTGTCAGTTCATGGGTCCGCAGGTTGGCCGCCAACAAGCGGGCATCCCGCTACTTACCCCGATATGTCGGTATTGGCCCCAGAGTTGGCCATTTTAGTTTGGATGCCAATAATAATAGTGGGCACGGCCGATATCTTCAATGCACAATTTGCTGGTGTCAAGGAAGCGATGGTGAGTAAAGTAAAGGAATGGAACTGGTTCATTGACATTTGATGACAGAGATGAGAATAAATCCTGGGACTCGTGCCCTGGATCGTATTAAATACCGAAATGCATGCTCACACAAGCTGTGTGGTCTCTTCAATACAACCAAGGGCGATGGTTTGCTGGGACGCACTGACCTTGACGATGTCATTTATTTAGGCATCCCTAGTGTCGGTGCCTTCAAGCATTTGCCCTCAGAGCTTAGCCTGACAAGGCTTCGTGCACTTTCAGAGGCTGGTGACTTAGCCCGCCAGAATGGTCGTCCCCCCAATCGAAGGCCATTCCCGCCAGCCCCAACTTTAGGAAGGCTGCAACCGCAGCCACCTTCCAACTTTGTTTCAGACTGCACCATAGGCATCCCTAGTGTCGGTGCCTTCAAGCATTTGCCCTCAGAGCTTAGCCTGACAAGGCTTCGTGCACTTTCAGAGGCTGGTGACTTAGCCCGCCAGAATGGCCGTCCCCCCAATCGAAGGCCATTCCCGCCAGCCCCAACTTTAGGAAGGCTGCAACCGCAGCCACCTTCCTTCCAACTTTGTTTCAGACTGCACCAGGAACCACGGCGGTAAACACGTTCAGTTGCGGCAGATGCCGCAACACAGTTCATGTTCTTTTAATAGCGAGCTATGACTAGAGTTGTGGGCTTTGTCCCCGTGGATTCTCATCTGTTTTGTTAGGGGGGGCTATTAGCATGTATACCTGGGTGTTTTGCTTTTTTTCTGTTTGATTCCTAGGTCCTTGGGACCCCTGGTTCCTTCTGCACCACCCGACCGTCGTTTGGCTATCTATCCTGGCATTCGGTCGTTTACTACTATCATACCTACATTCCCCAACACACACCACTCGCTATCACCGCGCAGTTCAGAACATAACGTTGATAGCTCAGGGTACATCCCAACATCTCGTCTCTCATCCGTACTGGCAGGAGGTTCCCGGCAGGCTCTAACTGGCACAGCCCGGCCATTCGTTGCTCCAGTCTGTGTATAAGTCCACACTCTCAAACCCCAACACCCAGCATGGTGCCCTCGAAACGAAAAGGTCCACACGAACCCCCGACCCCGACCCCGGATACGGAGAAATCGGGGAAAAAAGGCAAGAGGATGCAAGGCTCAGAAGGCGTAATACGGTACGCCTGTCCCTTCTTCAAAAAAGACCGGGTCCGGTTCAGGGATTGCCGCACATTTGGGGCCCCATCAGACCGACTCGCCGATATCACACAACACTTGAAACGACATCACAAGATATATACCTGCCCGAGTTGTTTTCAAGTCTTCGACAGGGACATCGAGCGCGATGAACATATTCGGGCCCGGGAACCAGATTGCACATGCAAGGATGAAAACCCACACTTTGGTATCTCGGTGACGACAGAACAAATGGAGAAGATTCAAAGGCGGAAGAAACCAAAAATGAACCCGGATGACCGATGGAACGAGATCTGGGGAATTCTCTTCGAGGAGGACAACACTACCGAATCGCCATTGGTGGATCCTCAAGACATCAGCATATTTTCTGATTTTCTGGAATGCATTGAGCGGTTCGACCAGCAACGTCTCTCCAGGAGACCGGACGGCCCCGAGGGCACCAGATCGCTTGATTGCTGTAGCCAAACACTCTATGACCTTCGCAACTTTATCAACCATTTGCGGGAGCAAGAAAGAGGACCTGCAATTCCTGCTCCAACATCGCAACTCGTCCAGCAGGAACAACAAGTGTCTGGCAGCTTCTCTGATATCCAAATGGCCCAGTGGGTCCATATCGACGACATACCAGGGGTGCCTGTCACTGTCGACAGCCAAGCTGCACCTTCAGTGCGCAAGACATGCGACCCCTCACAACTCAGTCGCCTCGTAACCGGCGGCCCTCCTATACACGATGAAGTGGACGTTCCCGTTGATCCCGCTCTCGAAAACAACGCGTTGGCAGAAAACAACTATGACAGCTCCTGGACTTCACTGGGGGACTAATGGGGCTTAATGTTTAATCACTCCATTACCACTTTCACATTATTTGTTTTCTCCAGTCTTCGCTGCTGGCCAGCCTGTTATGTCGTATATGGAATCTAGTGTTTATGGAACAGGTCTTTAGTATGAATGAACTGGGTAGTTCACTTTTTAGACGAGTCATGATAGGATAGCGGTTTTTGCTTTCTTTTGCGTTTGCCCTCCCTGAGCTTGCACAGCCGACAAGAGAGTGCTGCTGGTATTGTCATTCATTAGAAAATGGGAGGATTCGATCCTCTCATTAGCCAGTGGAATTAGCTGGAGCTTATTTTACAATCAAATCCTTCAAAATCCCTTTGTCTTGCATGCCTGGGTCGATAATGAGGAAAGTAGTCGGTCCTCCCGGACAGCCGGACCATTCCGGAAGTACACGGAGCACATGCAGCCCTCACTCAGCACTCAGGTTGCCAGTTCGAGTCGAGATATCATTCACCACTCACACCATTACTGCCGCCATTATCCAACCCCGTCCAAAATGAAGTCATTGCCTTTTCCTATCCCAAAACCTGCACCAAGAACACATTACATCGTATGCCTCCGGAACCCATCACCCAAAATCATCACATCTTCCCATGCAGCACCACACTTGGCATCTGCTCTCCCGGAAAAACAACATCCCACAGCATCTGGTATCGCTTCACCCCCGACATACCCTCTTCCCAATCCAAACACTCAAGGTCATCCACCTGCCCCTCACTCAATCCATCCACCGTCGGGAGCGTCTCAGTCAGCTCACACGATCGCTCAACAATATGCGCATTGCACTCCGTCTGCGTAGCAAACTTTTCTCCACAAACAGGGCAGAACGGCATGCATCTGTGACAATCGATAAGATGCCTCCTAACTTTTAGACTGGAAGTGAACTGGGGACAACGCGCTTGGGTTTTGGTTGTGTGAGGGTCATCGTGGAGGTCAACCAGACATGGCCAAGGTCCTCCCCTATCTACCACAGCAAGCCCGTCATCCTCCGAGTCGGTAGAAATACCTGGTGTATTGGCCCCGACAGAGCTGAAAGAGCTGCACTCGCTCATAATCTCTACCAGAGGTGAAATCCGCTGGCGCTTCAGTGGTCGGGTGGCTGGTGTATCCGCGTTACGTTTTTTGCTGAGGAATGGAGGGTGGACCTCGTGCGAGATCCCAAATCGTGGGCCATGATCCGAACGGGGAAGCCATTTTGAGCCGTGGTTAGGCGGGCTATCGGGAACGGACTCCTCGCTTTCCGATGCCTCGTGAGGATCATCAAACATCTCATCATCGTTCGAGTCTCTCTCGCTTGGTCTAGAGCTTCCTTGGCTTGCCAAACCGGTGTATGACCTGGAGGGCAGTTTTCTCGTGGATGGCTCCGAGAAACGTCCAGAGTTATCGCTCAGAGATGGCTGGGGTGGGGCCAGCGCTGTGCGTTGCAGGGCGAGGCTTGAGATCTTTTGCAGAAACCCATGATTTCGACGAGATTGAGATGTTTGGACTTGGACCTGCTTGAAAATTGCCATACTACTGAATAGATGAAGGAAGAAGCTGAGGCTAGGGCTCGGCCTTGTTCTGGAGCAGGACCTGCTGGCGCGCCGTGCTTCTTATACCGCCCGAGCAAGCGCGCTGGCCGTGGGCAAAACGTCAAAGGTTTGGTGGGCGGGATGTTGATACATTGAGCACATCCGTGCGCCAATGAGACCCTTTCAAAAGTGGCCGCCTAACTAGAAGGCGGATGGATGGTGGATGTGGCCGCATTTCTGGTCGCCTCCAAAAGGCCACCTCCCCCTCATGACCTGATGAAAACAAGGCATTCGCCTTAGATCTCACAACCAATTGTTTTGATGAAGAGGAATTAATACCAGTAAGGAAAAACGCGTGTTCCATTTGCCCGTTGCCCGGGAATGCCATGTGTTACGACTTCGTGATGCCTCAAGGTGTGGGGTCGTGGCGACAACTGGTTCAGCTGCTGAAAGGTGGCGTCGGCCATAGGAGGCCAACATGACCCGGACTACCCCGTTTACCAACGGAGGATGCCCTTCTCTGTCATGTCCTCCGGGATGCGTGTTTATTCTCTTGTCAGCCTTTATTAGCAGGCTCATCATCACCCAGTCGCCTGGTTCTGTCGGGGAGGTCTTGAGCTCCTTCCTGGCCACCTTTTTCTCCGGGAACACTCTGAACTACCTCAAGGATGCCAGCAGTCTCCCTGACAGCGTAGTTCGCGGGAAATTGCGCAATCAAGATCAAGTGGTTGCCGACATGGCATACACCATCTCATCACGGGCAACATTAGTGGCCTAGCAGATGTATGGATGCAGACCGTGAACGGCCGTGGAAGAAGTCGCCGCGCTAGGGCTGCAGCCTGAAAGAGTCCCCGAGCTGCTTGATAAAGTTAAGATGAAGAAGGAAGGCGCAAAGAAGCGCATCGCGAGGCTCGTCAAGGACAAGAAAAAGGGCGGCGCGGACACTATAGAAGCTGCCAAGCTTGACAGGATGGTAATCATCGGATGCCAAGAACGAACGAAGTTGCCGATTCCAAGAACAGCAGGAGCGAGCGGGAGGAGAGGGAAAAAAGTGAGCGGCGGCATAATTGGGAGGAGGATGCGAGAGAGGGAGAGGCGAGCACGGGGAGTTGAACACCCAACCTAATATGACTGGTCGCTCGGAGATTTCCATTTTCATTGCACCTACTCCTGATTCAGCCTGGTTTTGCTCAGCTGTATCCCCGCGGCACATGTTGGCCCCTAGAGGATTCGAGTTAAGAACATTGAGGTATTCCTCCCTGTTCCTCCATGCAGCTCCAAGACTGGCATAATTGCTGAGTGCGCGGCCTTGTAATACCTCTGCGTATTAATGGATCATCAGTATGTATCCTCACCATATTCTTCATTCTCCGCGCCAGTCCCTTGGCCCAAACGACCCAATTGCGACCGCAGGCTTCCGCGAGTCGCGTCAAAAAGGGGTCTGAGGCGTTCGCCATCAATCTCAGCTCTCGCATTTGTCGCGGCTATAAACACCACCACGTCAGCTTTTGCTTCATTTTTGTTGACTGAAGGGCAAGGGGCCCAAAGTCTGACTCACCAATTCCCGTCAGGTGGTTGTTGACAAAGATGTTTTCCCACTGCCCCTTGGGCACAGTGTACACCTCGTGCATAATGCTCAGATACGGATGCGTCTTGGCGATGCTATTCCACCAGTTCCATGCCTTGGAGTGCAAAGGTCCGTGGGCGTAGGCGTGCAGCTCCTCCTGAGACCGAAAGTAGGTGATGACCATGATCTGGTTTCCTGCGTGCCGTTCGTTTGCGCTTAACCACGATGACGAGCCGAGGACTATCTCGGTTAGCCTCGCTCAGTAACCTCGGTGTTGGGGATTGACTTACACCCATACTTCTCCCCGCCCTTCCAAAGGTCGTTCAACATGCCATTGAAATGGTTGGCAACGTCACTATAACCAGGCCCGAGCATGCCGAGCGCGCTGAGTGTGACGCATATTAGCAAGCAACATCCTGGAACCATTGGCGTGTCAGCGACTCACTGGTTCGAGCGCGCAGCCAGAATCATGATAGTGACATCTTGTTCCGAGCTGCGGCGCGGGGGCTCGCTGTTCCTCCCAGGAATTTGAGCTGTGAATTTTCCGGGATATACGCCGGCCATTTGGGTGTTTTGGATCAACCCGAGTTGCATAAGCAGTGACCGCAAGATGCGATGCGATAGCAAACCCACGACAGGGAGCAAGGCATATCGTGCGGGTAGGACCACAAATACGAGGCTTTGCAACAGGGACCCCAAGGCCATCCATGTCCCAATGGTGAAGTTGTCGCGAAGGATCTGTTCATTTTGTGAGCGAAAAGTGATGCTTCAAAACCCGCCGACCACACAGCGCGCGGAAATTGTGTGGAGGGCGAGAGCTTGCACGGGAACTTACAGTGTATCGCGTGATGGCGCCTGATCGTGGATGTGTGTGACGTGTGGCTGATGCCGCAGCGAATGGCTGAAACGCGGTGCCCATTGTGAGCTTGAATGTCCAGCTTGTTTCTAGTACCTCGGTGCTTTCCTTGTTTTGAGATGGTGTTGCACAAATGAGCTAATCGTGGGTCGTCGTGGGGGAGAGCTGAGATTTTCTAGAGAATCGGAGAGTTGAAGCATAATACTTGGACCGGCGAACTGAGAACACCGATCCCTGCAAAATACAGGCACACAACGAAGCGAGTGCGAGTGCGAGTGCGGCAGATGGTTGAACAACGCCACAAAAACTGGGCCGAGGTAAGGTGGTGCGAAGCCAAGCTTCGTCAGCGTTCCACCAGCGCCAGACATGTTGATTGGAGGACAGCGGATAGCGGCAGCATAGACATCCCACCCGAGTGGTGGCACGGAACCCATGTTGTCCTCCAACACCGTTCTGAGAATTGGAATGCATCTTCGATCAACAATTGCGAGCCTCGGCTTTCGGATCGAGAGCTGGCCCAGGACAGATCCCCAGGAAGGTAGGAGTCTCCAGTCTTGATAGTCAAGGCTACCATCCCAACGACTCAAAAGGGGTATCGCACATGCAGACTCTTGTCAGCAGATTCCTGCACACGCGAAAAAAAGGAAGTGTTGGATGTGATTTCTCACCGCAGTCACAGACACAGACTGCGAACGCGGTGGCTCGATGCGCTGATAATGCGCTGAAAATGGCATCTTTTTAGGGGGTCACGGTGCGAGCTAGGAGCCCCGGCTCCCCGGTTACGGTTTCAATGCAGCCATGCTAGTGCTGCATGTCTCGCCTGCTCGCCTTTTCGATATTGCAGCAACGAAGGAAGTCTGGGAACCTTCTATGTTTAAGTCAAGTCTTAGTTGACGTCAGATATGCGTTATGTTTCAGTCCATGTCATGAAATGGCTTCCATGAGACTTGAAAAGACGAAGATCCAGGCTGTCCTCAGGTAGCATTTACCCATCACACCTCCTAAATCTTTGTTGCCTTTCTACCCAACTGTGCGTCAATCCCGAAGCTCGCGATGGAGGCAAATCGCAACATACCAGAAGCAACTCAGGATCCCAATATCAATGGGTCCAAGTCTCCCCAATCCCACACGGAATTGCCAACTAATAGTACTCGACTGTGGCCCCTCAAAAGGAACTCTCACGGCCAGCGATATAACAAACAGCCGAGCAGAGTCGAACATGACATCGGCCCCAGGGAGCAGAGTATGCTTTGGGAAGCGATATGCAAGGCCCTTGAACGTTCTGGGCTGCGCCCGGTGATACTGAAAAGTACCTCGGCTGGCGTCTCCGGCGGTTCCGCGTCTGCTGAATTCTCAACACCTCTTGCTAAAAGAAGCGGACGGACGGCGCAGCGAGAGCGACTGCGAGCCTCCTGGAACGATGTATCGAATCAGATGGCGAGCCTACTCGACTGGCACAGCCCCTTGTCAACAATCAACAACGTACACTCACCCACGCCTGATGCTGTACATCAAGTCATAGCTACCAATCATCCAGCCGGATGCACCGTTCATATAGCGAGGGCCTCTCCCACTACCATACTACGGATCCCGTTAGACCCTGGGGTGAGAAGACTATTGCTAATAGAGCCCAGTCGTGATTCGGGTGCAGGAGTGGATGCTGGTGCTCCGGGCGCGGGTGCTGAAGTGCCGTCTTGGATGACCCGGAACGCCGATTTGCCAGCCGGCTCCCTAGCAGCGAGCCAGAATGACAGTAGGATGGCATCGCTACTAGGGACAGAGATTCTTGATCTCGTACCCGAAGGCGAAAGGCGTTGGCGAAATGTACTTCGGCGTGAAGAAATTGAGTGGCTTGACAGCCATAAAATTGCCAGCCGAGCGGGATTCCCAGCTTCAGGCTATCTCTCCATGGTGTTAGAGGCAGTGCAAGCGCTCGCTGGCGGCAGGCCAATCCAGGCGGTTGAGGTTCATGACTTTCACGTCGCTCGTTCGATGTTCTTTGAGGAGAGTGGCACCGAAACACTGTTCAAGCTCGACATCTTCCAAGACGACACCGAAACCGGTGTATCGGCGGCTTTTTCGTGCCACGCAAACTTCGAAAGCAAGCTGAGGCGGCATGCCCACGGTAACGTCGAAATCGTGTTTGGCGATCGGAACCCGTCTCTTCTACCTGAGCGGCAGCCAGAAATTCGGGGTCTCGTCCCCATCGACGCCGACGATTTCTATTCCTCCCTCGACGATCTCGGGTATGGCTACTCTGGCCTTTTCCGCGGCATCACGATGCTTGCAAGAAAGCAGGATACAGCTAGTGGGAGGATGCTCAGTTCTCCCTGTTCAGGTGTAACAAATCGTCGTCTTGTACCGCACCCTGCTACAATGGAGACTCTCATCCAGAGCATTCTGGCTGCCGTTGGAGCTCTGCGTGATGGGAGGCTGTTCGCTCTATGTGTCCCAACAAGGATAGAGCGCATCGTATTCAACCCTCTTGTCGGCGAGAGGGATGGGCTGGGCGAGATCATGACCTTCGAAGCAAGCACGACGATGTACGCCCAAGGATGCATTAAAGGTGATGTGGCAATGTTTGACTTGGGCGGCAAATGCGCAATCCAAATGGAGGGCGTTACAATAAGACCGCTTGAGGACCCTACTCCGGCTGATGACCGGCTGCTCTTTTTTGAGCTTGTTTGGTGTCCTCTCGGCACTGAGAGTGTGGTGGTGGATAGGCCCCAATTTCTCGAGCTAAGCAGCGGTAGAGAACTCGTACCGAATGTTGGAGTCCAGATGGACAGGTCTGGTGGGAGTTCAACTGGCGCCCGACGCACATCTCGAAGACGCCTTTACATCATCAGAGGCACGAACCCTGAATCCTCCATCTTGGCACGAGAACTCGAAACGGCCCTATCCCCATTTTTTGAAGATGTTACCGTGGCGCAAGCGTTCGAGAATCTGGAGCTACAAGGTTCGCGTTTGATGCTGACAACTGTCAGCTTGATCGACATGGATGGTTTGTACTTTGGGGATCTTGCGAATACTCAGTCTGAGTCTCTGAAGCGGCTCCTCAACTCCAGTCGCGACTGTATCTGGGCAACCAGTGGCGAGGGCATCTATCACGACTCCAGCTTCGTCAGGGGTCTACTGGAATCTGTAGCACTCCAAAACCCTCGGTTCCGGTACCAGCACCTGGAAATCGTCGAGAATGAGGAAATTGAAGTCAAGGTACTCGCCGCGCATTTATCTCGAATGGTATTGTCAAGCTTAACCGATAGCAATGCCTCCGAGAGCCGGCCCTGGACGGTGGAACCAGCACTTCGCCTCCAGGACGGCAAGCTTTGGGCCCCGCGCATTAGTCCCAGCCACCAGATGAACATGCGGTACATGTCCGATCGCCGGCAAATTGAAGAGGAAATCGATTGCCAAGCTTTGGGCGTAGTCGTCAGTGATGATGGTGGGCTCACCAAAGCCGCAAGACAAAGAGCTCGGATGGAAAAAATGGTCGAAGTCCAAGCCAAGTACGCAATTTCTCTTCCACTGAGATTTGAAAGGGTTGGGTTGTTGTTCCTCGTTCTTGGTACGAGTTTGGAGACATCGAGTTCCGTGATTGCGCTTGCCAGGCGGCGGGAGTCCATTTTCACAACGCGCGCCAGTTGGAGCTGGCCAGTTCCCAGCAACATCAAGGGGGGGCGATCCGAAGCGGCGTATTTATACAGCACCGCATCCTTCCTGTTCGCTGCCAATATTGTCAGCCTGATGAGCCATGGTGAAACTGCGCTTATACACGAGGCCGATGATGTGCTCAAGTTTGCCACAATCACTTGTGCGACCGCTGCTGGCATACGGGTGGTGTTCACACAAGCCGGCAGCGGCGATATAGGGGGCCATTCTGGCCGTGGCGAGAATGGGGACGTCATTACTATCGCGCTTGATAGAATGAGTTCCAAGGCGGCTTTCGCCAAGGCTGTTCCTATCGAAACCATTTCGATTGCCGCGAACTTCGGCGCCAATTCCTCCGCACCTGCCGTTTCATCCGCCGGAGATGTTTGGAGTCGTCTAGTTTCAGTATTGCGACCAACGGCCCGCCGCGAGAGGTTGAACAGTCTCCGACAATCGCCGTCGTCTGCTTTTTCGATCTTGTGCCGCAATTCCCGGTCATCGAATCGCCCTGGAGCGGTTTCCTTGGAGAGAGCACGTACCCAAGCAGCACTCGTGTGCGCGAAGAGAGAACTGCCGGCCGGCATGCTGATTGATGTGCAGTCTTGGGCCCAGCAAACTGATGGGTTCAAGATTATTGACTGGGCGGGTAGCCAAAGGCTTCGGGTCCAGGTTCAACCTGCTAGCTCACTTGTCAGAGTCTCTCCCGGACGGACGTACCTACTTGGGGGTATGACTGACCATCTTGGACGCTCAATAAGCCAATGGATGATCAGTAGAGGGGCAAGAAATATCATTCTCGCCAGCCGCCATCCCAAGATTGAGGATTGGTGGATTGAAGAGATGGCGATGCTGGGCGGCAGGGTTTCGGCGATGGCAATGTAAGCGAGCAAAAGTGGCTACTGTTGTGACTCGGTTTGCTCACAGAAAGGAATTATAGGGATCTCACGGAGCCCAAGTCGGTGCGCAAGTTCGAGCGAGCCCTCCGCAAGGATTTGTCCCTCCTTGGCGGTGTCGTGATCTCCGCCGACCAGTCCTTTTCCGCGACGGCACTCGAAGATTGGCCCCATGCGGCCAGACGGACGGTAGAGGGCAGCAAACTAATGGACAGCCTCTTTGACGGCAAAAGCCTCGATTTCTTCGTCATGATGTTACCCCTCACTGAGACCCGAGGAGACAGCGTCCGGCCTGTCGCCGTGGCATTGAGCAGTTTTGCGTCAACCGTGGTTGCCCGACGACGGGAACGGAATCTCGTGGGCAGTATCCTCTATCATCCCGGACAATCTCCCAGCGAAGACGCCAACTTCTATCGTCTCTCAGAGCAGGATCTGCACGAGGCAGTTGCAGAGGCAATCTTGGCGGGCCGACCCGACTCGGGCTGCAGTCCGGAAATTTTCGCGGGTCTCAACAAGTGCGTGTCTTGATTGGAACCATAACCCGAGCGCATTCATTACTTCATTACTGGCCAGGGTTTGGGCATTTTGCTTTCGGTGTATAAAAGAGGCCGCAGATGGTAACGTTATCCGTAATTGAAGTTTTCGAGGTGAAGAAAATCATTGCGCGGAACTCTTTGCTTTTGATTGATTGCTGCAAAGAGATCCTCCTCCCGTAAAGAGATGGGAGCAGTTACCCCTGAGTTCCTTTTTCGTGCACTTCCTTCTTTTTCTCCTTTTTTCCTTTTCCTTTGTCATTTGCTAGGTTTGCACACATGAGACCTCTATAAAGGAGAGGTCCTCCGATCATAGATAATGAGGCCGCTACGGCGCACAAGTGAGAAGCGTCTTCTATGGACTAATTAGGTACATCCCCCCACCCCCAATCTTTCCACACCGCCTACCTCTATAGCCACACTCGACGCTTTTTCTGACCGTCCATCTTAGGCGCGGAACCTGAGTAGGGGGTGAGGCGTGGGGAGCACCGCCTGAGCTAGGGTGAGCTCAAGGAATTTGTACCGGCTATAACTGCCGTAATCTAAAATGGGGTGGTGTGGTTGCGAGGATATATGTTCCTGAGCTCGGATTTATGCGAAAACACGCCAAGAAATTGTTATCGACCTTACCAATTTTAGTTTGATCCCAGGTAGCCGGGCTGCTCGCCAGGGTGTCAAGAAGAGCTCGGGCCCCCGGCCGTCAAGTAAGTAGCGGTTCTATTCCAACGCTGACATACGCGGCGGAGGCGTGGCATGGCAGGGCCAGCAAAGCGGGAGCCGCGGACCGACTTATTGGTGGCTGACAAGCAGGACGCTTACGCCAAGAAGCTACTTGAGTTGGGAGACGACCACCTCCCCCCACAGTCAGGGCTCAAAGACATGGTCTAGGACTGGGAAGGTCGAGTATTATGGACTCCTTCAGCCAATCGCAAACCAGGCTTAATATTACCTACCAAAGTACCTAGGCACTAGTATTTCCTTCCTTCCCGCCAGCTGAACTCAAAATACTCCCGAAATCCCGGTATTACATCAGCATCCAACATCCAACAGCGGAACTCAACCCCCCAACTCCCTTAACTCTCCATCCCCCCTCTCGACCCCCAACTCCGCCGGTCCGCGATACTCCCTCGGTGAGCCAACGGCCGTCGGGGCCGAAGAAAATTGCGAGACTCTCGGGTCCGGTGAACTCGGGTGAGACGAAGGAAACAGCGCCGCCTGCGCGCTGCTCGGACTCCCAAACATGGTCATCTGCTCTTCAAAGGATGTCTTACGCACCCCACCAGCGGAGTCAGGCCAAGACGGCGTGGTAGGCTCGCTCTGCCGGTAGATGGGCTCATTCGACTGGTAGACGTACTGCGTCGGGGCCGGGGCCAGAGCATATGCCATTGCCGGCTCCTGGTGGGCACTTGGACCCGGATTCGGATTCGGATTCGGCGGTACCACGTAGGGTTGCGGAGGAGGAGCAGGAGGCTCTGGATGGCCCCTGCGTCTGCCCCGGCGGAAGGCGAACAAGATGGCCAGGATGATGAGAGCTAGTCCGACTACACCGCCCACGACGCCGCCTGCGATGGCGCCTACGGGTGGACCTGGGGCGGGATCCGGAATCGGCGGGGGAGTAATCGTTGTGGTGGTGCTTGACGTTGAGGTAGTGGTGCTCGATGAGGGCGTCGAGGTCGACGTCGTCGTCTTACAGGTAGCATCCCAGCCACTCGGCGTCGGCGAAAGCGTTTGGATGCCACTCATAATGTTGTTCCCGCATATGAAAGACGTGAGAAGACCCCTGGATGAGCCGATGGTGGCGCTGGAAACAGCCGTGACGCAGAACGGGTACGAGATCTCACTGCAGCATATCGTGTTCGCAACCAGAGAGCGGGACGCGCATGCCGAATAGCCCGCGCAAGCAGTCCAGTAGTAGGCCGGCGTCACATCGCAGCCGCTGGCAGAGCAGCATCCAAGGAACCTGCCTGATGTTGCACAGTGGAGCGTTGAGCCGCAATCCAGGGGCTCACCGTTGTAAAGATATCCACATGTCGCGGTATTCTGTGAGAAGCTCGAGCAATCCTGCTGGCGCTTGACCAAGGCGTCCCGCAGCCCCACGGCAGGCAGCCGTGGGGTATCCGTTGGCTTGGGCGGAGATGCTGTTCTCGCTCCGAGCCCCGGTTTGGTTTCCTGAGGAGCGACGGCGCGGGACCGGGAGCCCGGGACATAGGGATTAGCAGAGACTCGGACTCCCGAAAGAGAAATAAGAATGAATATGAGGAGCGCGGCGCTACGCATGGCTGAATGGGCTTGAGGTCAGACACGAGACAAGATCACTGCCGATTTCAAATGTTGTATTGGTGGGACTGGAGTGAGCCGGTTGAGGTCAGCGGGGTGACGACGGGGACATGGACGATAATGGACGATAATCCCCATCTCCTTCCCCGTCGGAGGGGTAACTCGCCATGCGCCATTTCTTGCTGGCGTGACACACCGCGAGGCAAATTTGATGATGTGGGTTGCACAGCTGGACGAGGCTTGCAGGCGCGTGCCCCGACTGGTGCTGGGATTCGACCAGGGATTCGACCACGACAGATGCATGATAGATGAAATTGCGGGCGGGCGAGGCGTGAGAGTAGAGCCTTGTGTCACGGTGTCTCGTCACTTTTGAAGGGGCCTCTTTTGGCGAGGTGAAGTTTCAAACCGAACGGCGAGACCATTCGATTCCTGTCCTAAGCTAACGTCGCCCTCTCCGTCTCAACCCTGAGGCATAGCTCCCGGTCTGCAAACAGCAAATCCCACCTCATCAACCTTGTAGAGGACCTTAGGCGTACTTGGCCAATATGAGCCGGTGAGGCATTTGGTACTCATCGCCTACAGAACTTCTTGCCATCTTTTGGTCTGCCTCAACCACCCTGCTGCAACCACCATAATTTCGGCGCATTCGAGGTCTTATCACGTCGGCGTTGGTAATCAATAGGTCGCACTCTTCGTAATCAAATCGCACGGGTTTTGCCAGCTCAGCTCGGGGCTGATCAGGCAGACTTGGTTGCATCCCACTGGTGATTACGGGGCGGGCTGAAAGCCTTCCTTTCTGGGCAGGTCGTTCCTGACCATCCATCTCATGCACCTGAACACATGCTAGCACAATGGTCTCGGGGCCGGCTTTCCTGCCTCGACGACCACATCGAGCATTTTCCAGCACGACTACAGAAATGGAAGAAGGGTGACCGACGCTCCCTCCCCCCCTTACGTTCAAGGCCCGGTGCTAAGAATCCCCATAGTACCACGCCTACAAAAACGCACGATACCCCATCCCAAACGACGACATTGAGCAGAACCGCGAGGATATGAAGCACGCGTGTGAAGCAAGACTGGAAGGACATCAAGTTCCACGCTTATTCGAATAACTCTTCCGGGCAGCGCAGAAACCTGAGTAGATGACAGGCAGATTACCATGCTCTGTCTTCATTTCATTATTTACGCGACCCTTTCAGCTCTCAGTTTCCTCGGTTAAAGCAACTACTCTAACAGGCGGCTTGTTTTCATGATATTCAGCCCAATGAAGTAACAAAGGTTATTTACTTCAGCCAGCCATCATGACAAACTAGCAATAGGAGGTGCTTTCTCCGACAAAATAAGCGATACCAGGAATCGACATGCAGTTTCATAATTCTCTCGAATCGGTTCGAGTTCGTTTCTTGCATTTCTGCTGGGTACCTAATACACCCGGAACAGGGTGGTTGGCTCCAGGACACCCACAATGTTATCCGCCCAGGAAGCAACCGGGGAATAGTAGTACATTCCTCTCCAGCGTTTCTCATTAATTACCCACAATCACGCTACTCACCTCGCCCTGCCTTAGTACCTCTCGGCTCCGGCTTCCCCTGACTGTGGGGATCATCCATGACGACCGGGCCGGCTCTCCTCTTGGGAAATCCCCACGTTTTGAGGCCTGTGGGTCGTCGCTTAGTCCCGCATTTCCCGTTTCCTGGTTATTGCATTGGTGGAAACAAACAGCCTCGAAGGAGACCCTTCTCCGAATTGCGAGAATGGAGCCTGCTGTCCGGGGAAAATGGACGTCGCTTGGCAACCGCAATATACAAAAGTGGTACCTCGATACTACCCTAAATCTGGGGTACGGAAAGGCGGACTGGAGGATGTGGGTATTTGGATATACATATATATATATATATGTATATATTGGCCAACAATCACGCATACCATAAGAAATCATCCTCTCGCCACCTCATCGCCCTCAACAACGACCGAGCCACCCGCATCATGGCTGCTCTCCTCCACGCTGTCGCCGTAGCCCTGGCGCTGGGCTTGGCAGCCGCCCCCGGCGCCAGCGCCGACCAAACAACAGTCATCGATGCCAAATCCAACCTCGGTACCTGGGAAGGCTGGGGCACATCGCTGGCGTGGTGGGCCGCAGCCTTTGGCACGCGTGACGACCTCGCCGACGCCTTCTTCACGACCAAGACCGTCACCATCGCAGGCAAGTCGCTCCCCGGGCTCGGCTTCAACATTGCGCGGTACAACGTGGGCGCGAGCAGCAAGAACACGTACAATGGCACCAAGATGGCCGTGTCCCCTAAGATGATTGCCTCGCGGCAGGTCGAGGGGTTCTGGACCGACTGGGCGAACGCCAGCCCGTCGAGCTCGAGCTGGAACTGGAGCGTCGACAGCGCGCAGCGTGCGATGTTGGCCAAGGCGCGAGACCGCGGCGCGAACATGCTCGAGCTGTTCTCCAACTCGCCCATGTGGTGGATGTGCGCCAACCACAACCCGTCTGGGTCGGACAGCGGAACGGCGGACAACCTGCAGTCGTGGAACTACGGGCAGCATGCCATCTACATGGCCACCGTGGCCAAATACGCTGTTGACAACTGGAACGTCAAGTTTCAGTCGGTCAATCCTTTCAACGAGCCCTCGGCGGACTGGTGGAAGGCGGGTACCGGCACGCAGGAGGGCTGCCACTTTGAGATCAGCACGCAGGCTACGGTCATTGGGCATTTGAGAAAGGAGCTTGATGGCCGCGGACTGTCGGGGACCATCATCTCGGCGTCGGATGAGAGCTATTACGACCAGGCGGTTACGGCGTTCAACAAGCTTGGAAGCACGGCGCTTGGCCAAGTCGCGCGCATCAATGTTCATGGATACCAATACGCGAGCGGGAAGCGGGACACGCTTTCCTCTCTGGTCTCCAAGGCAGGCAAGAAGCTGTGGCAGAGCGAGTACGGCGAGGGCGACGCAACCGGAGAGCGCATGGTGAGCAATATGTTACTTGATTTCCGGTGGCTGAAGCCGACGGCGTGGGTGTACTGGCAAGTGCTTGACGGAGGAGGATGGGGGCTCATCGACGCGGACAACGGAGCCAAGTCGATTGCGGGCATCAACCAGAAGTACTGGGTTCTGGCGCAGTTCTCGCGACACATCCGTCCCGGGATGAAGATTCTCGACGGAGGAAGCGACTATTCGGTGGCGGCCTACGACGCGTCGGCGAAGAGGCTGGTCATCGTGGCGGTCAATTGGGGCAGCGCGCAGCACCTCAACTTTGACCTGTCCAAGTTCAGCACGCCGGGCGTCGACAAGGCGGTTGTGAAGCGCTGGGTCACTCAGATCGGGAGCTCGGGGACCCGGTATGCCGAGTACAGCGATACGAACATTAGCGGAAAGAAGTTCTGGTCCAAGTTTGAAAAGAACGCGGTGCAGACATTCGAGGTCTCGGGTGTGGTGTTGTAAAGATGCCGGTCTGGCCTAGGGACGGCAGTGTGGTATTAGGCATGCTAGGCACCTACAACTTGGTTGTAGGTCATGTTACTACCGACAAGTGTGAGGCAAAGCATTGGAGGACGGCCTGAGATGCTCGTTCTCAAATTACTACGAGTATCCCCCCCTAGGCTGCGGCAATGCCCATCATCAATGTTAGCACCCAACCCAAGATTAGATCAATTCGAGACGGTCATTTCCACTCTCCGTCCTGAGGTTCGGCGTTGTAGTAGTTATGCCTGACTACTGCACGACTGATCTTTCCTTGGCCGTAAAGAGGCGGTTCGATCCGTCCTACTATCTGGTAAAACTCCTTCCTCTCCCTGGCTCTTTGACGTGAAGTCTGCGACGTTACGCACCAGGAAGACCGTTGAGCGAGTTGAGCATTTGCCCCCAGTGAGCTACATCGTGGTCAACCTATGCTCTCGTAGCTGAGCTTATGCAGCATCTCAAAATACAGGCAACGTCCAACCTTCAGGTGAGTGAGCGATTTGATTGGCATAAACACTAATGCGACCTATGGGAACCTGGCTTGGCTACCCACTTCGTATATATCACTCTCTTAAGTATATGCGGTACTCACACAAATGGTTCCTTCGTTGGCGTAATACTTGACGGCAGGGTTCTGCGAGTGTTTGTCGGTCGAAGATGAGCCAGTTGAATCAACTCAAATCAAGTCGCAAGATACAAACGGTAATATGTAGCAAACATGTAGCAAACAGATTTCCCATTCATGGCCAGTGGCACAACAGCCCTGGACAACATCCTCGCCCAAGTCTCGAACTAAGAATCGTTCCGGCATTGTATTGTACAAGCTAAACCCATCTAAAAATTGGAGATATACTGTTCACAATAGCCCCAAACTGGGCCACAAGCCGTGGTACTCACAGAGGTGGAACAGCCCGAGAGCCCATTAGTAGTGACCCCCAACCATAGCTCATAGGTATTGACCCATCCAACCCCACTGCCCCCGCTCGATCATCCAAAACATCGCTACAACCGCCGACTTCGAGTACCGGCTGGATTATTCCCGCAGGGCGGCAGCATAGTCTCTTCAAGTTAGCACAGAAACAAAAAACCACCCAGTACGCGAAGGCTCACCTCCATGTTGTTCGATGGGATGTGGAAGTATCGCACCCTCGTCTTATCAATGACATCGCACCGCTGCTTTGGCAAGACTGGATCATTCTCCTTCGATCTGGGATTCACTCATTGACAACCGCTGGTCTGGGAATTTGCCTCTGAACTGCTTTTTCTCCAATTTTTCATCGACCGGACTGAGAGGTAGATGGCGTTTTTTGGGATCATCTGTCTCGTTCGCAGCTGCGTCTCCCTCTGCTGTCTTCCGGGCGTATCTGCACAGGGTGACCAGGTTCGGCATTCGCGCGAAGTATAATCGGACAATGAGAATTGGGATGGCACTGACTGTATCAGATATGCATTGACGTCCCGCTCCAGTTTGTAGTCTTGGACGCCTTCTTGCAGATAGCCTTCACCACGTAGCTCCACGACAATTTTCTAAGCTTCTTCTCGGCTATCCTTCAACTCGGTATGCACCTTCTCGGCCTTCCTCCACTTTTTGATTTTTTCAATACCACCTGGAACTCTTTACAACCCCGCCACGCCTTACCACTATTGTATGAGACGAATCTCGGCTCACGAAATTTCCTTTTTCGTACCTCGCCCACGTGACATTGCTCACCCCGGCTCAGGCTCGGTTCAGTCTTTGCTCAGGATTGGCTCAGGCTTGCTCAGCCTGATTATCATTTTCGGCAGGCTGCGCCACCGCATGCTGAATTGCTTCAACTCTAGCCGAGGGCCTAGAATTGGTCCTATATATAAAGATAGCCAAAATGGGCTCCCATTCTGGAAAGGGTTAAAGAGGTCAGGGCCTCAGGGATGAGATGGTCGAAAAAGTTATTGAAGTTGTTAAAGAACACGTACGTCATCCCTAGCGTAGGCATTGTGCGGGTAGCTAGCTGTAGGTGACCCCGATCGACAGCGCAAGGGATTCTAATCGCGATTGAACTTTCCAGACATTATGAATTGGTTAGATTAGCCATACTAGAAGTATCACGGCGATGTGACATACGATTGTTGGTGGATTGGTGCTCTGTGGAAGTCTTTAAATGACGGTGTGGGTTTGGATTGTGGGAGTTTATCGTTAGTGCGGGGTTCATTTGCACGCGACCGCCACCGATGGTGGGGACTGCTGCCAATGTCGTCAATCGATTTAGCGGGGTCGCAAAATTGCAGTGACTGGCTGCCCTGTATCAACCACAGCTGTAGCCGATCCGACGATACGCCGCAAGCAACAACACCATGGATTGGGACGATCCCCTGCGCCATCTGGCGCCGATTTCCGGACACCCAGCCAAAAAGTCTACGGTGCTGTCCTCGGAGCTGTCCGCCATCTCAGACCAGGAGCTTGCCAGTCTCAAGGTGAACGTCAAGCTCGATCGGTTCGGCCTCGCCAGCGCCAGACACAACCGCGCTGCGTGCATCCTCGGATCCTTTTTCCAGTTTCTGGAGGACGACGGGCGCAAGGTCCTCGCAGCAGAGATTCTGGCCTGGATCGATACCGAGGACAATTTGTTCGAGCTCGCCAACCACCTCGTGGCTGCAATCTTGCTGCCCTGTAAGCCAATCCCGCGCCCTCCTGCTGCTTGCCAAGATTGATTGCATGCTTACTCGTTGTTATTCTAGTCAAGGCATCTGGTGGCAAGGCGCCGCCACCTATCAGTCGCCCATCTATCTTCGCCAATGAAGGTGACGAGATTGAACAAGCTGTGGCATTTATCGAACCTTCCTCCCGACGAGACCAGGCAAGGCTGAAGCGACAGTGCCTACGTAGAGAGGGATACCAGTGCATCTATACAGGCTGTTTCGACCATCGCTCTGTAACGAACGAGGAGGCCACCTTACCTCAAAAGGCTAAGTGTGGTAGTACAGAATGTGCCCACATTATTCCATTTGCCCTTGGGAATTTCAACGAAAAAGATTCCCTGGAGACCGAAAATAAGGCTCTTATCTGGTGGTCACTTTATCGATACTTCCCGGGTTTACAAGGCAAAATCGATGCAGCCAGCACCAACCAGCTTAGTAACGCTGTTACTCTGTTCAGTGAAGCCCATAAGACGTTCGGGGGTTTCCGGCTTACATTTTATCCTCAAGAGGGCGTTCCGGTACGTTTATGTTATTCCTTTTACCACATCTTCACACCAAATTACTAACCCTATACCTCAGCATTCGTATGAGACAACTTTGATGGTACCGCAATCTTACATAGAGTCGAAATCAGGCTCTTCTATAATCCAGCTAGAACAGCACGATGCCAGCATTCCGATGCCAGATCCCGACTACTTCAAAGTACATCATATCATATCTCAGATTCTTGAGGTAAGCGGACTGGGATGTGAGATAGATGAGCTTTTGGAGGCTGCAGAGAACTTAGATCCGTATGGATCAAGCAATCTTGGTCTGATGTTGTCCCAAAAGATGCTAATACATACGTGGGTGTAGACTCTTCGTGGAATGAAGCAAAGTCTCGAACTCCCGCTGTAAGCAGATGGAGGGAACGGAAACTGCCAAGCTCTGTTGCATGGGAAAGAGAAGGCCAAATCATCGAGAAGAGATGATAGAGGGAGGAGGCCTAGATAGCTCACACACAATCGAGTTTGCATTAATTCTTCCCACTGCTTCCCGTCTCTTCTTGATCCTGCAGGGGCCTGTCTCGCCGTCCACTTTCCGGCCCCTTGCATCCCTTTAGGAAGTCGAAAGAGTCGAGAATGGATCCCCTGGTCGCGCTCGGGGTTGCGGGGAATGCCGTCGCCTTCGCCCAATTTGCCGGCTCGACTCTCAACGGCGCCCGCAAGTTGAGAGCCTCGAGGAGCTCTTTGAAGCACTGTCAAGCTTTGGGCCCAGACGGAAGCCTAGCCCGAGCTCCGCATCATGCCAGGATTCCAACGCTTTGTTTATTCCTACAACTCAGGCGCTGCAATGCTCTCCGACGCGGACCTCGACACCGAATGCCCCTGCCTTTACCTCGATTCTGGAAAGTCACTCAGCAGAAGATGTCGAATCATATATAGACCTACCGGGTGGCCATTCGTACTTGCTCAGATAAAAGTCGACGTTTTTTATGCCTGGCCGCATATCTGCGAGAGGATGCGTTGTATCAACTCCGATGGTGGGATCGGGGCAGCCAGACGGGTCAACTTCAAACACCAGCATCCTACCCTGTTGGCTGAGATGATTCGGCTGTTTTTCATACGAGCAAGGCACTAGGAAGCTCGGAATAGTGGCAAAATAATTGTTAGGCGTCATCTTAGAACCGAAAATGGTGGCAATAGTGGAACTCCGTAGTTGCCTGGGCATGGCCAGTCTGGAAGAGGTCACACCTTAGGAACCGCTCGGGGGTTGTGGCCATGCCATATGAGTCGTTCCCAAAGTATACACTCTGTCCCCCGAGGGAAGAGTGCACCACGCCTACTCCCGAAACAATGGGTCTCACCTCGCTTCCCCCGACACCCTTTGCGCCGGTACGGCTTATAGACCAGGCTCAAGTACCACAGTTGCCTCTGAACCGGTGGCAGCATCCTGCACATCCATGGCAGTTCCTGTACCCAACGCCACCACCCCCGGCAGTATGGGCCTAGCACGCTGCTGGAGGATACCGCGGCGCATATTTCCCACCTAACCAGCCATTCCAACAATTCGGGCCACGCGCTCTGGCAGTACAGCAGCAGATCTGGCCTCTCCCATCTCTCATTATCAATTGTAGCATCATGCATACTAGCTGTGTCAATAATTGCGTTTAAGCGCCCTGCCATAACCATTGGAAGAATGGCAACACTTTCATCCCGCCCCCTAGAATACAGTTACCTTGCGCTCAACCATAGAATAGAGAGGTGCTAACTCCTCTGCCGGCAGAGTTCGGGACACATCGAGATCCACGTCCACATCGTCTACATTCTTTGCAAAGATGGGACTCGGAGATGGCTTCGTTGTGGACTTCATCCGCAGCAGTAAGGGTTTTGGAGAAGTAGTTGTTTCAGCTAGGGGTCTTGATGGATTGAGTAGTCGCTGTGAACTATGGTAGTGCCCCAGGTACTTAGGCACGTAGAGAGTCGTCGGTGATGGGTCGGCCCGGTGCGAATTGTGAGATGGTGAGACTTTGATATCGTAGCGAAGTGCGGGGTTACGTAGGCCACTTAGGTATCTCTAGGCGGGCAGGGGCGTCGTGATGTATAGCTAGAAATTTTCAGGTGATTCTGTATGAGACAGTACAAAACATGAGACAATACAAGACATGGCCGATGTGACGAAGACTAAATCATGCGAAAAAGTCTATGTAGAAGAAGGTTCTGGCTGGAAGCCAAAACCATAGAACAGATCAACACAAGCAATACAATCACGTAGTTGCAACCTCATTAATTAGGCTGGATCCAGTGTGCAGTGCTTCTGGCACACCATAGGCCCGATTCTCGGCCTCACGAATTATGCTATGTACACTGGTATATTCTAGGTGCTAGTCTATTATGTACCATGCCTATATAATATACTGGGATATTCAATACCATCCCAGCTTTGGTACCAGGATACTACGTACTGTCCTAGGGAATGGACTAGGATGCCATGTACTATCCCACAACATGTCCAGTACATGTCAGAAATGTGGATATTGTAGGGCGATCGAGACGGCTAATGACTTGATGGAATCCAGGATCTTTTTCCCTACCCGTTTCTCAATTGCCTCGGCATCATGGTTTGGCAGCAGCTTCTCTTTCGCTTCAAGTCCCTGGCTTTTACCCAGAAGTCATTTTTCTCATTCAGGAAGGGGACTCGTTCATCGATCTCAATGCAGCCCATGCAATGTTGAAGCAAATCTCGAACCGCCTCAGGGCCATGGTAGATGGCGGATAGACATGTGGGACCGTCGGATTCTTCATCAAGGGTCGGTCGTCTTGACTGTACGCTGCTGTATACCGAGTTTCTTCGACGCGAGGCCTTTCCAGACCCTCGTTCCTTAGACAGTGATCGCATGGGAGTTTGATGCTTGTGCGAAGGCGGCATGTTGATTGCGTCGAGACTGGGGACAATGGTGACAGACCCAACCTGCCGACTGCAGAGACAGACTGTTCTTTCCATGGTGACAGCTGGCTCATCCATGGCAGGGCTACGGCAGGCGTATGCGCGGTAATTTTGAAAATGCTGCTTCCGACATCAGGTGGATATATTGGAGTTGAGTGCAGATGTTGGCCACCGCAAGTGGATAGACGTTCCCAGTGATTTTTGAGTTTGGCGGATGGTGTATAGGACAACAGGCTCAGCGGTTGTCAAGACCGGAAATCAGGCTCTTGCAGCCCCTCTAATAATTGGTTCGGCTATAGACAGTAGTAAGACCTGCACCCACTATGAGTCCGAATCGTGGTTTAGCTGTGATAACATGTTGCAGGTGTCCCACTTGTCACTAGCGCCATGGACCTCCCACTGCGCAGGACCCCACCACCTTTTGCCCCTTCCTTTTCCTTTCCTTTCCTTTTTCCATAACGTGCGTGATAAGCGAGCCGTAAAAACAAGTGAGTCGTAAATCCTAACAACTTCAGGTGGCCTGCACGCAAGGTTATGGTAATAAATTGTTAGTGCCATTATCAATTTCTTATCGTCTTTTTGCGCGCAGGCCACCCAATTCTGTTAGGATTTACGACTCGCTTATCACGCAAGTTAGTCTCCCCCTTTCACTTAACTTGGAGGTGATCTGAGAAACTCAAGCCTGGCGCCATTAATAGGGTGAAACTTCGGATTGCCGATGCATCAATCAGGTCACATCACTGAGTCCCCCGTGGCGCAATTGGCTAGCGCGTCAGACTGTTATCACTCAGGTATATCTGGAGGCTGGTGGTTCGAGCCCACCCGGGGGAGTATCTTTTTGCCATTCCTCTCACCCATCGGTGTGCTGTGACATGACGATAGGTGATCACGATCAGAGTCAAGGGATCGGCCTTCCGCTTTGTTGATAATTACGTTTCTTACTTCATTCGTATAGACGTAGATTCTCTAAATATATGTGTATGGCCATATACAATGTATCAGCTCCAAAATCTGCAACCTAGGATACCGGAACACATGGGCACGCAGCCTAGGCCATGAGTGTGCCTCGTGTTCCCACCAAGTGTCTGGTGTAAGGGATTCCAAAATCATGATCAAACTCTCTTGCTACCCCTAAAACTCATGCTGAATACCTTGACCTTGGCCTAACAGTAGCAACCTTTCTTAAAATGCCACAGCAAACCCGTTAACCCTCAACGGCTGCAATCCCCTTCTCATCCTTGACCAAGGCGGCCTCATTAAACTCCTCATCCTCAGTCGGCAGCTCAACGTGGAACCTTGACAGCTGTGCAACCTGAACCAGGACATCGCCTTCGGTCTCAAAAGCCAGGATATGGCCGCCCTCCTTCCGCTCCTCATCAATAAAGTGCAGGTGATCTCCAGCAACGTTGATGCCCATGATGTAGTCAGGCGACCGGAACCCAATGATGGTTCCCTTCACGTCGCGAAACGTGTGCACCGTCTGGCGATCGGCAACCGCGGGCAACCTCTCCCGCGGGGTGAGTTGGCCGCCCGCCGTGCGCACGTTGATGCTCTTGAAGACGCCGTCCATCCGGATGGCAAGAAAGTGGTTGCGCGCGGATGGGAAGAGGCGCGTCAACAGGGCAGACAGGTCCTGTTTGCTAGTGATGGTAGCCTGGGTGGCTGTGGTGGCGCGGAAGCGGGTGATGGTGGCAAAGGGGGTGATGGTGTCGGCGGGGTTGTCGATGAGGACGACGGTGCCATCGGATTTCATCTGGTAGACAGTGCCATCGATGACGATCATCTCGCCGACCATGTTGCGGAAGGTGCCCAGGCCGTGGTTGCCGTGCTCGAGGACACGCGAGATGGGGGTGCCGTGAGAGGCGACGCCATCCATCAGGGCGGAGATAATCGAGTACTGGTAGACTTCATTTTCGGCCATTTTGGGCAATTTTCTGTGGTGGAGATGGGAGATGCGGCGATGTTTAGAGCATCAAGACTCGGCCCGCGTTGTTCGCTTTTGATATGCCTGAATAGGGTAGTGACGGCACCGGAGCCGACAGTCGGATACTGCCGGGATGATGACTGCAAATCGGCCCTGAAAGTGGCAACTGCCAGTGGCTTACTCAGGTTCGCAAGCGCTGTCGGCTTCGGTTGGCTGCGTCGTGGGGCAATTGGCTGCACTATGCGCTCATCGCGCTGGGAATTCCAGGGAATATCCCGTTGCATTTCGCATTCCACCTATTTCGGATAGACAGGAACGGCTTATTTTATACCTTTATACCCCTTGGTACCCCATCGTGCCTTCCCCGAACGTTGTGTTTGGTTCCACATTTGGAGTTGCCAACCATCAATTTGTCTCTAATCCAAGTTCATCCCAAACATGGCGACCGAAACCGTCCAAGTTGTGATCGATTCGCTCGTGGCAGCTGGTGTCAAGTATGTCTTTGGTGTGCCAGGCGCCAAGATCGACTCCGTTTTCAACGCCCTCATTGACCACCCCGAAATCAAGCTCGTTGTTTGCAGACACGAGCAAAATGCTGCGTTTATTGCTGCTGCCGTCGGCAGGTTGACGGACGTGCCGGGTGTCTGCATTGCAACGTCAGGGCCGGGCACCAGTAACCTCGTTACCGGCCTCATCACAGCAACCGATGAAGGCGCTCCTATGGTGGCTATCGTGGGAAGCGTGAAGCGTGCCCAATCGGCGAAGCGCACACACCAAAGCCTGCGCGCCGTCGAGCTGCTTACGCCCGTTACCAAGAAGGTTCTCTCCGCTGTCGTACCCGATCAGGTCGCCGAGATGATGGTCGATGCGTTTCGTGTTGCCAACGCACACCCGCGCGGTGCCACCGCTATCAGTCTGCCAATCGATGTCATGACCGCCGGCGTCAAGTCCGCCATCCCGGCATTCCCACCCCGCGCCTTCATCGCGCCAGAGTACGGACCCTCGTCTGCCAGCTCCCTCGGCGAGGCAGCCGAGATGATCGCTGCCGCCAAGTTCCCAGTCTTCTTCCTTGGTGCCCGAGCCGCAGATGCCCCGGTAGTCGATGCAGTTCACGCCTTCCTTCGGGAGCACCCCATCCCCGTCGTCGAGACATTTCAAGCGGCGGGCGCTATATCCAAAGAGCTATTACATCTCTTCTTCGGCCGTATCGGCCTCTTCCGCAACCAGCCCGGCGATAAACTGCTCCAGCACGCCGACCTCGTAATCACTATCGGCTACGATCAAGCCGAGTATGACGCCAACATGTGGAACCCAACTAACAACAAATCTATCCTCCACCTCGACACCGCCCCAGCCGACCTCGGCTTCTCGTACTCCCCGGCCCTCGAACTCGTCGGCTCCATCACCGATAACGTCACCGCCCTCACCACCCTACTCTCCTCCACCCCCGTCGCGCAGCCCCAGGACACCCCCCTCGCCCAGTCCCTCCTGACCGACTTCCACGCCTGGCAAACGAGCCCGAACGCCGCCCCTAAGCCTAACGGCGGGCCCGTTCACCCCCTGCACTTCATCCGCCTGCTGCAGTCGCAGATCGACCTAGCTACGAATGTGATCTCAGACGTTGGGAGCGTTTACATCTGGCTCAGCCGTTTCTTCTACAGCTACACGCCGCACACCTTCCTGGTCTCCAACGCGCAGCAAACGCTAGGCGTCGCACTTCCGTGGGCCATTGGCGCGTCGCTGTCGCAGACGCCTACGCCCTGCGCTCGCAAGGTGGTGAGCGTCAGTGGGGATGGCGGATTTCTGTTTAGTGGGCAGGAGCTCGTCACGGCGGTGCAGCAAGGATGTGATATCACGCACTTTGTGTGGAATGATGGCAAGTATAACATGGTGGAATTTCAGGAGGTGAATAAGTACGGCAGGAGTTCGGGCGTGGACTTGGGCGGTGTCGATTTCAAGACATATGCCGAGGCGTTTGGGGCTAAGGGGTTGAAGGTTACGAGTTCGGGAGAGATGGAGGCGGTTATGAAGGAGGCACTAGCGTATAAGGGGGTTTGTGTGGTGGATATCGAGATCGATTATTCGCAGAACCATGAGCTGATGGCCAACGTGCTCGCGGACGGGATTGCTTGATTGCTTTTGAGATTTGGGCGAGGGGTTATGGGAGCGAGTTGGCGGCTTAGAGAATGGATATCGTGTTGCTTTACGTAGTATGGATCATGAAAATGTTTGATGAAACCTTCGATTCGACAATTCGTCCTCCTTGGAGGGTCTCCGTAGCGACTCGGACAGGTGGAAACTATCCTAACTGCACCGGCCGAGCTTTGCTCGCTGATCATCGATAACACCTTGATAAGCCATGGGACAGCTTGTCACGGTGGTAACTCTCTACATATAACAAGCGGCTTACTCCAAGAGATAACGTGTCTGCATAGCGTGCGCCCACTCATAGCGTGCGCCCACTTTTCCCACCCCAATTGAACTTTCACGCGACATCGCAAATTCCTCTACAATAAAACATGCCCGCCGCATAAAATGAAGCACAAGTACAGCTTGCCGTTCAAGCTATGGAACGTGACAATAAACTTCGCCTTGGAACCACTGTAAAATGGTATTTGGTCGACCAAAGAACACTGAAGCGATGACGGAATGGAATACTCCTGCGAGCAGATGTGATCCCTAGCAATAGGAATTTAGATTCCCTTGAAGAGGAGGTTGTTGTGTGAAGGATCCTTGACCTGTACAAGCAAGGATTTTCGCCAGGATATGACCTGGTAGAAGATATGGCCAACTTGCTATACACGACACATGGCGTGTCACATGTCAGACCATGCTGGGCTTCCAACTTCATATGACAATAACCAGAGCTCCGGACACGTTGGTCGCGTCCATACGACTACCAAAGGGCCAAATGCGAAGATCCAAAGTGAGGCTTCATATACCAACACCCCCAGCTGCCTCTGAGATCTCACATGACACTTGGGTCTCCAAGACGCCACAGAATGCAACTAAGGCCTCATTTCAATCAATACACATTAAAGATCACATTACCAGGCAAGATAGCTCTCCGACACCAATTCTTAGAGCTCTTGACCAAATTATGAAGGGTATGATGAAGGTTATGCACAAGATGGTGTTGATGAAGGATCGTATCCAAGAGCTTGAGGACTCGAATAAAGCACTAAGTAAACGCCAGAGGGCTAAAAAAAAGACATGTCAGGGCAGGAGGACCACTAACTATGCGGGATGCCAGCAATCCTTTGGCGGAAAAGGATGCACAGGCAGAGCAAGAGGAACAAATGCAGGCGGAGGGTAGTCATGCGAAAAGGCGCGCAGGAGGTGGGTGACACTGTGGCAACTGCGGTAAAACCGGACATAATTCTCGTATGTGCCAGGAGGATGTAGAAATGGATGGAGAATCGGATTCTGAGTAGTTTCAACTTATCATTTCCTTTATGGTGCTGTAATGTCGTGCGAAAGTTCAATTGGGGTGGGAAAAGTGGGCGCACGCTATGAGTGGGCGCACGCTATGCAGACACGTTATATAAAAAGGTATATTTTACTATTGTACAAGTCCCCGCGCAGTTTTTGTCGCTTACCCCATCATATATCGCTCGTCAACCATCTGGCGTATGGCACCCAAGGCGTTGCCCGCACGTTTCACTCGGACAAGCTCGACAGGGTGCTCGATTTTGTCAGGCCGTGATATCGGCTTGGTGTATCCCAGCGCCCCCAAATTGTCACCGATACGCGCCAGAGAAGACAGATCGTGGGGCTTGCTGTCTTTGCCTCAGCCGGGAGGGATACCCCACGAGCCATAAGTGATCACCTTGTCGTGGCCGGTAGTCTCGTCGAAATACACCATGTTGTAGATGGCATACACACCGTTTATACTACCAAACTCCCCCAATCGAGCGACCGAGTTGAAGCCGGTGGCGGTCCACCCCAGGTCATCGTCTTCGACAGTCGCAGCTATCGTTTCAGCGAGGGCAGAAGACGAGTTCTTCCCCTCCAAGTGCATGGCATACTCGAGCTCGCCAAAGCTGGAAAAGATAAAGCCAGGGCATCGACATTCATTGTCACTTTCCGCAGAGTATGTCGAGACCTCAGACAAGTTGGCTTTCCGACGGCTCGTGGGGGTCGCCGGCTTGCGCGGCTGAATAGTGGTGTTTCCGCCGAGGATACAGTGATGAATAAGAGGCTCCGAGTTGTCACTCATTTTAGACCAGTTCCAGTCATTCGGCATCAGGCCACAGGGTTCAGCGACGAGACGGTAGAGAAATTGATGATCGGATCCAATAGGTATTTTCGAGACAGGGCCTCACTCCAAGGACGGGATGATGCGGTTTAGAAACTCATCCTGGAGCAGGTTGCTCGTTGAATCGATCTGCGCGATAAAATCGTCTTGGTCGAGAATCGGAGAACGGGCGGCTTCGAACTTGTCGTTCAACCATTTCTGGTAGGCCCGCAGGTGAGATGCAGGAAACGCTGGCACCTCACGAGCAGGGTTTGAGGGATGGGGAAAGTTTAGGTGATGCCTTCCCGTTTAAGTTTTGCGTGCCAGTGGGCGACACATGGTTTGAGGGGCGCCCATTCCCAACAAAACGTTGTTTCGCTGGGAGCCACCAAGCCTCCAGTCAATTGCTCACCGCGTGAGTCGGTGACATTACCGCTAAACAATGTCAGTTCATCACGCAAACACCAAAACGACGGCGTCTAGATCACCACCCCACCGAAAATGGCGCCGCCGCTCAAACAAGATACTATCGTTCAATTACCCGTTGTTTCCATCACTAACGATAAAAGCGTTGAGGAGATCCAGCGAGCCTTTCTTGTTCTTTTGCACCCAAACACTCTCGAGATATCGTCAGGTCCATGCCAATCCCAGTCCTCTCTAGGGAAGGAGAGGGGGAAAAATCCTCATCCGAGGGGGGGGTTATAGTATTTTGCTCTTGCCGTTTTTAAGTGACTGGTGCGCAAGGGTGCAACTTCCATATTTGTCATGGAAAACTTACCTGGTGGTTTAGAGAAGAGCGAAAAGGAGAATCCCATCAGCAGGACGGTTTCCCCCTCCAGCAAATCTATCCTGCCGGCAAGCTAGCAAGCAACTCGCTGTTGCCGAGAAGGGGGGGGTGCCGCAGAACAGCAGCTTACCAAGTACCGCTGAAAGGGCGACCTGCCGATGAAAACGCACAGAGCCAGCATCTATCTCTACAGCTGTGCCGACCATGGATCCATCATCTGCTCTCAATTGCCGCTGCAGTGGTCCAATTCGTTGACTTTGCGACTCGGACTTGCAGATCGGTGAACGATATGATGGACTCCCACAGCCCCGGTGCCCTCCAGCAAATGTTGTTTCACGACTCAAAGCTCATTGTGTCTGGGTCAGACAACAAGACCATTAAGATCTGGGATGCAGTGACAGGCACATGCATGGAGACGCTCAAGGGGCATAGCCATTATGTCAACTCCATTGTGTTCTCACCCGACTCAAAGATTGTTGCATCCAGGTCATATGACAACACCATTAAGATCTAGGATGCAGCGACAGGCTTATGTATGCAGCCGCTCAAGGGGCATAGCGATTATGTCAGGTCTGTCGCATTCTCACCCGACTTAAAGCTTGTTGCGTCCAGGTCAGACGATAAGACCATTAAGATCTGGGATGTGGCAACGGGCTCATGCAAGCAGACGCTAGAGGGGCATAGCAGTTCCATCAACTCCATCACGTTCTCGCCCGACTCAAAGCTCATTGCATCTGGGTCAGACGATAAGACCATTAAGATCTGAGATGCGGCAACAGGCACATGCATGGAGACGCTAGAGGGGCATAGCAGTGACATTAACTCCATTGCATTCTCGCCCAACTTAAAGCTCATTGCATCTGGGTCAAGTGACAAGACCATTAAGATCTGGGATACAGCAACAGGCACATACATGCGGACGCTTGAGGGGCATAGCGATTATGTCAACTCCATCATGTTCTCGCCTGACTCAAAGCTCGTTGCATCTGGGTCAAGCGACAAGACCATTAAGATCTGGGATGCGACGACAGGCACATGCACGCGGACGCATGATGAGGGGTATGGCATTGATATCACATCCTTGTTTACCTCCTGGTCAGGTGGCGCGAAGCTCCCCTATCAACTAGTCTATGGTATAAGCTCGGACGGCAGGTGGATTACAAGCGGCTCAGAAAACTGGCTGTGGCTGCCTCCGGGATGTCGGCCGAGATGTTCGGCCGTGGTAGGATCTACGATTGCCATTGGCTGTTCGTCGAGACATGTTCTAATTATAACGTTCCCGACAGACAACTAGTGCCGAGCTCACTTCTCTCTCTTTTTTTTTTCTATTATAGCGTGCCACAGGAGGGGTCTGGGGGGCTCCTTTAACTTATAGTCGTCATAGCATTCTGGAGTCTTTCTAGCTCTCAATTTCTAATCAGAGCGCTCTATTCGTCTTGAATGTGAGTGGCTCTGGAGCAAGATGTGGCGACGTCATGAGACTGTGGCCTACTCGGAACGAACCCGTGACCCAGCTTTGACATCGGCGCTGTAAACACTTCCGGACTGGAAACTTTTTCCGTTTGTGGATTAGCCTAGTGCTGTAACTTAGCGTCAGTACTCTCCGTGCTCCTTACATATGAAGATGTAGTTAGGGTCACGCTTTGGCTTGTATTTACCAGGTGGGAAATCAAGTGTCTAGTCTGGCTCCTCATGGAAGATGGAGAAGACGCTGGTCCCCGCTTCCAAGATTGGTTAGGTCATTTCGGGCTCTCGTCCTGACCTGAATGGCAGATCAGTGCCTAGCGCGCAGCCGCATTGGAACCGGTCTTGTTTCCAATTGGCTGTTCCATTGGCGTTTCCGATAAGCCGCGCTTTCCGCGTCTGCAACATCCACTTCGCTTGCTCACCCAGAACAGCACCAGAACAGTTCCTCCAGGCTTCCTTTTGCGGGCCGCTTGTCGGCACGGTCTCTCCTGTTCCGAGCCCGACCACGACACAAAAAAGCACGGTCCAAGTCATTACCGCTTTGGGTTTACCGCCTTTTTTAGTTTTGGCACACGTGATTTACGTCAGTCGCGCGCTCTCTCTGCCGGAACGCGATTTTGCGGCGAGCGCCGAGTGAGCCGCGAAATCGTGTGGAGGCACGTTTAAAAAGCTGGCACTCTTCCCAAATGCATTTCGGAAAGGATGGTGGCCTCTAATCTGAGCACACGTCCAAATCACCTAACCCCTATCCACAGTCTCTCAGCACTAACACAAAATTAGAATAGCCATCACATATATCCCCTTTGGTCGACCCAAAACCGGTCCCCTCAGCCGACGACGGGCTGGGCTGCTCGGCTTTTTAACCAGTCACCTCTGCCAAGGGCAAATGGAACGCCTGTGTGAAACCTGGTGATCTCTTAATTGCCACCCATCGCCATTGCACCTACTTCGACAGACCGTGCCTGCTCAACGCCCACAGTGCGCCGCTGCAGCAAGCCGAGCTCAGAGACCGAACCCCCCTGCCATTGACCATTACAAAAGGCGCTAGGCGTTAAGCTGATGTGACCGCGTGATGGTAATCCGAAGGCTTACGTGTGATGACTATTCTTCTTTGGTGTTGATGTTGTAGGGCTAAGGAACGGAACTGGTTGATTCGGGTGACGGGTGCCGTGACTTACTTCACCACATCGCCAATAAGGTATGGCATCGCAAAAAGCAATTCCATCCCACATGAGCTCGCCGTTTCTTGAATATCGAACCCAGGCTCACCCAAATGTCTCCCCTTCTCAGGAATTCTATTCTCTTGCCACAATTACGAGTAGCAAAACCGCCTCAAGGCCATTCTCAGCGGCCCACAACAGCGGCGTCCGGCCCTGAAGCCGTTGAACGCATGCAGCCATTCAGTCCGGCGCGAGACGGTCCATTGCTGGCTACTGACCTGGTTGGCCACGTGACAGAACGGCGGGTTGCTAAAATTTGTGCCAACCAGATTGACGAACGACACCTCAACGGCTCAAATCGATCAAATACGCAGGTATGGCAAACGTTCCTCAAATTGGCTTGATCTGTTGCATTGTCCCCAAAACCTCTCCCTTGTGGAAGATTCTTCCGTTTGTGGCATTTGCTTATCCGCACCGGAACCGTGGTTGTTCCGGTCCGAAACCGCCAGCTGATGGAGCCCCTGATGCCAACTGACACAGACCTAGCCTAATTTTGGGCTCCTGCACTAGCCTGTTAGGCCGCTGTAACTTGCGGTTAAGTTCATCTCCCTTGCCGCATCAGGGACCCGCCTCACGCGGCTCATTCCGTAAAGTAATGTCATCGGCTCCGTAGAAGATAGCGGATTAATCCGATCATGACGAACTGGCCGACACCGTAACCCAGCCGCCAGACTTGGAGGGTACGGGGTGTCCCGCCCGATTTAATCGTGAAGTTATGGAACCGAAGGGCTTGGGTAAAAGAGACGCAGAGAAGATACAAATGAAGTACGTAATTTAGCATTTCCCCTTCTATCCCAGTTCAGCCATGCCCATTTGCTCGCTCATCCGTAGAGTAGGACCATGTATTTCCCATACGGTTATACTAAGTTCTCATCTTACATCTAGCAAGACATATTTTGCGTCGCCGCGGGCTGCGTTCCAACGCTTCGATTATGCGCAGTTGGCGCTGGCTGTCTACGCGCCAACGCCAGCAAAGCTGCCCAACGTGCGGGGTTGGCAATCTAGGCAGGGAAACAGGCTGGCCGTTAGAGACGGCAACAACAACCATTTTCGAGCATTAGTATCCCAATCGAACCCACCGAGATTCGCGCTACGCACTTCAGCAATTACTTGCGGTAGATGAATTTTGTCCAACGTTTAGCAGCCTACCTGATTTGCAGCTACTGATTTGTTATGCCCGCAGATCCCGCGAATGCTAGAGTCGTCTGCCCGCGTATCTACTTGCCTTTCCCGCCGCAAAAAGAGTATTCTACATAGTTGCTGAGAGAGCTGATTCTAGCGATCTTATATAATGCAGCTCCTAGAACACGAGGATACCGGTGAGATCCGCCTAACGGAGAACGACATGCCGGACAGTACAGACAAGAATAGAGTACGCTACGCTAAAAGCCGGTTTGGTAGGGGTAAAGCCCAGCCTATGGGATTCTGCTGGGTGGACAGGAAGCTATGCGTCAAAATGGTATCTGAGGGTGCACAAGATCCTCGCTGGATTCATAACGATTTTGAGGTAAGAATCACTCTGGCTAAGTATTACGTTTAAATCTAATTTATTGTGTAGAGTGTACGTTTTCAGTTGAGGATTCATTGAGTGTAAACGCTGACAATCAAACTCTGCAGGAGGTGTGTAAATTGGCTGCAAACTAATGATACATGCTGACTTCAGTAAATGTAGGCAGTAAGTAAACAATTTTGAGGCGGATGAGATGGATAAGGTGGTGATAACTGCTGACCTTAGTGTATGGTGGTGTAGTTAGTAAGTGGATGCCATTAAGATAGATGAGATGGTGATATTTGCTTACATTAATCTGTGTACCGGTATAGTTTGTACGTGATCCCCTTTGAGATGGATGATATGGTGACGATTGCTGACTTTGGTGTGTCTAGTGGCACAAAGCGTAAGTGAATGTCTTTGAGATGGATGAGACAGTAGATATGGCTAACCTTAGTGCGTGTGTTTAGTGATGTGGTATGTAAAGAGATACCTTTGAGATGGATGAGATGATAATGTTTGCTAATTTGGTGTGTGGGATGGTATAGTATGTAAGTGGATACTTTTCGCTAGACACGTTACAATTGCTGACCTTGGTGTATGTGGTGGTACAGGATGTAAGTGGTAGCCTTTGAGATGAATAAGATGGTAATGGCCATTAACCTTAATGTGCGTGGTGGCACAGGTCGTAAGTATCACTGATATGGATGAGATAGTAATGATTATTGACCTTTGTGTGCTCGCTGATGTAGGGGGTAAGTGGAGTATTCGGGACAAATGATATATTAATGGCCACTAAATTTCGGTGTGAGGGATTGTATAGGGAGTAAGTAGATACTCCTACTATACTTTAGATTTTCTACTAAAATATATTTTAGATGTCCTGGGAACGTCGCAGTAGCAATGGTTTCGCCGCTGTGTTTCAGAGGGAGGTGCTAGCAGGTATTTCCTCTGGCGCTGTCTCATCCGATTCAACGCCCAGCGTTCCAAACTCTCTCTTGTTGCGAAAGTGGCTTCAGCTCTGCGAAAAAAGCCACCCTCCGTGCTATTGGCCACGAGGAAAGAAGTTTTGGCCGAAGAGGGTTATCTTTGTTGGTAACATAAACAAATTGACCCTCATCGAAGAGCAGCAGTTAGGGGAGGACTACCTTGTACTCTCGCACTGCTGGGGCGGTCCTACAGAAGAGGAAAAGAAGCGCTTCTGCACCACCCGAGAAAACTACGCATCTCGACTACGAGGCTTCAGCTACGATGAGCTGCCGAAGACATTTCAAGACGCAGTTCAGGTGACCCGAGCACTTCACAAGCAGTACCTCTGGATCGATACGCTCTGTATCATACAAGGGTCCGACGGCGATTGGGAAAGCGAGGCCAAGACAATGGCAGATATCTTCGCCTGCGCTTACTGCACCATTGCCGCTAGTTCAGCACGTGGCTGGGGAGAAGGCTTCCTGAGGCCACAGTCGGATACTCTGGATATTGGAGTACAATGTACTCCAGGCACGCCGAATTGCACATGCGACTTTGAGAGGGACGTGGATGAGGGGCCCCTTATGAGGAGAGCATGGGTTCTTCAAGAACGGGTGCTGTCCCGTCGAATCATCCATTTTACTGCAGCGCACACGTATTACGAGTGTGGGGACGGAGTGCAATGTGAACAGCTCACAAAACTGGAACCGTAAGTCTGCACGATTGGACATCAGGGGTGGTAAAGATTCTCATCTTGTTTTAGGTCATTTTGGAAGCAATATTTCATCCTCGATCCTGCTTTTCCAAGTAGACTTAGTACCTCCGGATTTCAGCACACCGTCCATTTCGTCCGATATCTGCTCAAGAAGTATTCAACCTCTGGCCTTACCGTTAAGACAGACAGAGATGTAGCGATTCACAGCCTGATCAAGCGTATGGGAGAGGTACTACAGACTGAAGTAAGATACGGGATCTTCCGTTGCTTTCTTTGTTCCCTTCTCCTATGGAAGCGGAACGAAAACATGACACTCCCAATCCCCTACAAAGATAAAACTATACCATCATGGTCTTGGATGGCATATTCTGGGGGCGTTCATTTTATCTCCGGTATGCAGGAGAATCTGTTAGTACCACGTTTTGCGGAGCTTGATTTCACCAACAGTGCGACGGCGCTGCGTGTGAAAGTGAGGCAGTTTTGTGAGAAATGCCGAATGGGAAAAAATGGGGAAGAGCATACTATTGTCGATGGGATAGAGAAAGTAGGCTCTTTATGGTTTGATGTGGCCGACCAGGTGGAGTTCAAACATTGTGTTGTTGTTGGCATGGGCGAATACGACGAGAAGGAAGACCTTCAGAAGATTTACTACGTCCTTATGATCCGGGAGAAAGCCGGGGGCAGGAAATATGAGAGGCTGGGAGTTGGGAAGGTGGAAGCACAGTATGTCTCCACTGGCTGCGAGGCCGGAACGCTTTGGTGAGGTTCGTTTTTTGTAGCCATGTACGTTGCTAATGAGAGGGTTATAACTCGGTATTTGGCTTGGGATACCGGAAATTTAGTCTGTTGATCTCCTTCCACCTTTGGTTTTGCACATGATCCAGCACATGGTCTCGCACCCGCGACCAGGCGGGCTATTCTTCCGGCCTATGGTGACAGCCTTGCATGGATATCAACAGCGAGGGACCGTCAAGTGAGCTGGTGCTCCCGTTCGCGTACTGCGCAACCACCATTACAGATTTTTGTGGCGAAAATGCAACAACTGCATCGCCGAGGGTCGGGATTGCACATTGGAGTCGTTGGGACAAGACGAGGCTGCTGTTGCCGAGGGCGCGGTTGCCGAGGGCGCAGGGGGTGAGGTTGGTGAGGCTGGTTTGAAACAGTCTCTCTCACTTTGTGGATTTAGGGTTGTGCTTTGGTCAGGATCGGAATCGGGATAGGCACACTCGAATGGAGTCAATTAGTCTGTTTTCTGGCATAGGAGAATGATGGTACTTGGCGACTAGGAGAAGCTTGTAAGGAGATTCGGATACTCTGGTCAAGCATGAGGCATAGACATGCTATAGATTTTGGGGATGGAATGGGCAATGATGGTCGTATACGAGTCATAGCCCAGCATAGTCTTCAATCACTCGACGATCTGTCAGTAATACACGAACCATGTTCGGCTTGGAGTCCATCTACGAGGCGGGCTCATCGGCTCTGAAACGCACTTGGCTGCATTGAAGGACATGAATCCTTGTCTAGAGACATCTTGATCAACAATCTCATGATCAACAGGGCAGCAGCAAAGCGCACCAGACCCGCGATCGCCGGTCAACTCGGCTCGGTTATAGTTGAGTCTCGCGCCGTTGCATTACACAACGGTCAGAGAGTGTGTCAAACGCAGTGGATTCGTCAAGTCGCGATGTGCCGGGGTGACCCGTCGTTCTCACGCCACTTAAGGTGAACGCTCCCACTACGAAGAGATAGTGTTAGTGGTCAGTCCATCCAGTTAAGAAGAGGGGATGTACTCCAATCATGACAAATCTCAAGCATCGCCTCGTCTTTGACAGGGCTCTTTAGCGCGAGCCGCCCGTTCAGCGGCGCCAGTTTGCCGGATGGCCTCGAGCTGGGCGGCGTGAGTGACCAGCTTGCCGCCGGTAATATACGGCCGGGCTCGGCACTTTGAGAAACGCGGGCACCCATCACCAAGCCTGGACGCCGCAAGGGATGTTATTGTCATCAGGAAGTGCTTCTCCAAAAAGAATCATAAGTAGGCGGTCATCGATTCCCATAAAATCGAGAATGATATTCTTAGTGACATAACTCCGCAGCCCTCTCCAAATTTTTGCTGGTACGGTAATGTCTTCATCATACTGGCCGTTCTCCAAGAAAACAGCGTTACCAGCAGCTTCGTCAATAGCACTAATGCTAGTCAGCGTAAGCTTATGCAGCGACACCTCTGATTGATACTTTGTTTTTTTTTTGAATGTCTTCCAATAGATATTGGCTTTGCTCCAGGCGCCATGTCTCTATCCTGCGGTTTCGCTCGATTTTCTGAGCTTTTTGTCTTCTTAACTCTGAACAGGTCGGTTTAAAGCTCTCCCTTCCGCATTTAATGTATTCAGGGCTGCATTGCCCAACCGTAGATAGTCGATTGTATTCTTGAATACTTTTCCTCGGTTCGTTAGTTCTGAATGAGCCTAGGCCATTGTGAGTCGGAAATACGTATGATGCATGTGATACGCCGTTTTGTTGCACATGGTCCGAGGAAGTATAGAAATCTGACGGACGATTATCGAGATGGTCAAGGTAAGCGTCGCCATCCAACTCCGAGAACAGTGTAGAACTGTCTATAGAGTGGGTATTAAGTGAGTCACGGATTATTAACATCCTCGGATTGTTCGCATATGATAGTATAAGGGTTTTTTTGGTGGATTGATAGGAGCTTGGGGAATGTGGCCTGGAGAAAGCGTAATGAATAAGTGTAATTTAGCTTTGGGTGGAACTTTTGATACTGGAATTGGCGGTCGGTGTGAGTTGGAGAAGTTGTGATGGTCTTGTAACCTGAGCATATTTTCTGCTGGCAGAAAAGGTATGAAGCCTGAGGTAGCAGAAACAAGATCTGGGCTTGGGGCCGAGAACTTGGTCACTGGCGCTGGGCGATTTTCTGCTGGCAGAAAAGGTATGTAGCCCTCAGTGGCAGGACCAAATCTGGGCTTGGGGCTGAGAAATGGGTCTCTTGTAAAAAAAATCTTGCTGGAGAAACGGTATATAGTGTTTGGCGGCAGAATAAGAAATGAAGAGCTTTTTCTGCCGGCAGAAAAGATATGTAACTCATGGTGGCAGAATGGTGAGAGTCAGGTCTTAATTTTTCTGCTGGCAGAAATGGTATATAGCCCTCAGTGGCAGAAATTCACTGAGTAGGTTATCAAGACCATATATGAATTGCTATCAATCAAGATAGTCCAAAGGTTGACACTATCACCATTCACCTCTCTAGTGTCTCTTCAACCCATCATAACAGTATCAGCTTGAACAGAACATTTTGTTTCTGAGATTAAGGGGTGTAGATGATTAGATTCTTGGACTCAAGCAGTTCCTTACATGCAGGCCACTCTAGAAATATTATACTCGATGAGATGTGTAGATGGTCTAGTGATAGAAAATGATACTTAATAGTCAGACAAGAGTGTGGATAGGTGATGTTGCTGCTGTCGTCAGTACTCCATTAACCACCTGGTTATGTCCAGCACCATGTCATTCTGTTAGCATAGCTTATTGACATCTTCAGTAGGGCATAATCGAATTCTTCTGTGCTCTTTTCTCTCCAAAATTGGGGCCTTGTGCTATGATACAAACAACATGCACACCAATTATGTCTCAAACTATGGCTATTGGTAAAATCATACTCTGCTGATGTATATGATTATGTGTCTATCAGGTTATGTATTGCTAGGTGAGTGGTTAACTAATCGGGCTAATCAGTTTTCTTATTCCTCTGATCCTGAAGGAATGGGTAAGGTGGATTTGATGTTAACCCTATGCAGGCCCTTTTCTGCCTCCTGGCTACCTAGAGGAACTTAAGATTCAAGTCGATGACGTGTCCTCCTACCCCCTCTATGTATCTCTATCTAGGCAGCATCTGTGCATGTCGGTGAGTCTGCAGCCAGGCGATCTCATTCTACACTGCTAGGTATCCTTGTGGTACTTGCAAGCTTGCATGGTGGTAGCTTCTGTGACAGATGTTTTCCTCCTTTAGTAATTCTGAGCCGTAGCGCTAAACCGTAATGATACTATACCGCAACACCTGGCCACTATTGCGCTTGGTGAAAGAAGTGTCTACAATGATAAGTTGTTCAGAAAACTGGACAACTCGACCTGAGCGCAACCGCTTTAGAGACACCGGAAAAGGTGGAGAGCAACACTTTGGAATCTGAATATAATATATATGATTTATCGATGTGTTAAAATTGCAGGTTTTTTCTTCTCCTATAGTTGGAGTGAAGGAAAGCGCGGCTAGGTGGTGGTGGTAGAGGTCCTAAAACTGGGTCCTCGTAACTCCACCGCCATTTTAGACCCGTGGCAACTGTAGCCGAGGCAGCCTAGAACTGTGACCCCCTTGCTCAGTCTGGCTCAGTCTGGCTCAGGCCAAGGCGGCAACCGCTCAGTTCCGAAGAAGGAAAGGGAAATTCATGGTGTCGATTTTAGGGTCGTGAACTGGCTGTTTCCGACAGCATCAGCCGACTTGGTCGAGTTCCAAAGGGTGTTTGCGGATGGAAAGAAATTTCAAGTTGCGGGCGTAGCAGCCGATGCTCTTCACGGGAACGACAAAGCGATGGATGCAATTGTCGATGCCTGCATGCCTGTCGCCAAGAGACTTATGGGTCGTTCTCGTGTGCCGCTCTCTCCAAGGGGGCTTATAGAACTCGGACACTATTACTGAACTACGCGAGCGCCTGGATGGTCTTCCTTTAGACCTACGCCTTCTATCTACCTACACATGCTAGGCAAGGTTCCCGTTGGATATCGCCGTCACGCCTCAGAGTACTTGCAAATCATGTCATTCTACTGGCAAACGAGATCCAACCTTCCAAGTTTCGTCCGATTAGGCCCCATCCAGTTTTACTTTGCTGTTCAAGACGAGAAGGATTGTCTCACGTGTCCCATCACGCTCCCTTAGATGTCAGGAACTTGCAGCCAAGAGGGACGAGGTTGAGGGGCGTATCAGAAACAGAAGCATGAGGCTTGTGGAGACCAACCGCATCCAGCGATCTGGAACTTCGGAAATCCTTTCTGTAGATCTTATTCACAAGACCGCGGTAGAGTTCTTACGGACACCAGAGATCTGGAACGACTTGATTTCATATGCTCCAGAAGCGGACTTCAGCCCTGCGGGCAGCCTGCTCCGGTCATGCCTTCACATGTGCAAGACACAACGGCCAGAGGAGTCTTTCAGTTCGAAGAGAAGGTAGCGTGGCTCATGATGCAATGCGCCCTAAAATATGCATCCCTCACCGAAGACATAGCTCATCCGATCCCCCGGGAGTATAGGTATGTGCGAGCTGGACAAGGCCATAGGAGTAGTGTACTGGGGAGCAGCCGAGGAATTCCCCAAGTACCACAGCCGGATCTCAAGCTACCGCTGCTGGGAGAGCGTATACCTTGGAGAGGAATTGGAAAAACCTTTGCTGCAGGGGTATTCGGGGTTCGATTCAGTCATGGCCTTCTGGGAAGTAACCTCCTACTTCACAGGCACCACCAGCAGTGCGGTTCAAAACAGGCAACCGGGCTACTCCAGCAGGTTCTGATAGGCTTTCTCGATTCAAACCTCCGCAATGAGGAACAGTCCTCCATACAGCTATGGCGGGCCAAGATCCGTTCATCCCTCCTCAACACGGTGCCGACCCCAACGAAGCTGTAAATGGCAACGGAGACTTCAGCCCGTGGCACAAACTACTCTTGCATGCTGCCGAACGCAGCAAGACAAACCGCATTTCCACGCGTCCTTTCTCAGATCCAAATTTGCTCACCTTCTCAAAGTTCCTCGCCTCCTTCATCGTCCACGGAGCAGATGTCAATACCACTGTATCGGTGAAACGGAAAACGCTGTCCGCTCTGGACGTGGTAGGATAGCTCTATTCTCCGACTACCACTCTTAAGATAAGTGATCCGTTTTTCGAGGAGCCACTGGAGGCAACACTACCAGTACCAGGGTCCCTTGATATATTGTCAAGTTCGGTGACTACCCCGTGAGCCTGCTTGTTGTCAAGAGTGCCCGGAGATTTGAATCACCATGAACCCCTTTAATGAACGTCAACAGCCAATACGAGCCGCCATCGACGCCTCTATCCACCGCAAAGGATGCACCAGCAGGAGGAAAGAAGAAAAGGCTCAATGTCAAGTCGGAGGCGATTGTCAAGAGATTTAGTGGGTTATTTAAGGAGATTTCATCATAAACATGCACGGAATTTGCAAGTCGTCTGTCCTCCAGTTAGAAAACAGAATTCCCATAGACGGTGGGGGGAAATTCATGGTCTCAGTTGGGTTGTTGGGAGGCGCTTGCAAAGCGGAATAATGGGCTGCACGACGAACCACACAAGCTGTGTCGGTGCAACATCTTCACAAACGAGTCTCCTTTGTTACAGTCGGCAGGGTCGTCGCATTCCATTTGGGAGCTTGTCAATGACGCCGATTTGTCTGGCCAGGAGCAGCGGGTGGGCATCCAAGGCTAGTCTCCAGTATGTCCCTCGTCTCTCAACGCATTCTTTTCCAACTCGCTTAGGCATTCGAGTTGCCCCAGTTCGACAGCACGGAATACCTGTGCAAAATTACAGGCAGAGTGCAATAGAATTGCCGGGTTGTGGTTGTCAAGGCGATTTTGCGTGGGGACTGCATGGATCCTAGTCCGCTCACCGAAGCTAGCAGCCTAGGGCATGAATGCAGGCCTCCTAAGGCGAACTGCGTCTAGTCCCAGCGGCTGAATCTGTTGATGGGCAGATTTCGTGTTGCGGACCACCTCAGTTCAACGCAACCTTGCATTACTTACCGACGGCCATCTAGCTTGTTCAAAGTGAGTCTATGTAATCTACCTCATCTCATACTATGCTTCTAGTTCAGAAAAAATGGAACTCTGATTTCTCAGAACTCTGCTCGGGCTTTGTAATGTTTTCTTGGCACGGCCCACGGATAGGCCAAAGAGTCTCTCTCCACAATTTGCGCGACAAACCCGTGCCCATGAAGATATATCCACGAAACCCACATCTGACTCAGGGGCGCAGGAAGCCAATATGCCGGCACACGGAATCAACCCAACATCAATTCAACAAGGGCCGCTGGTCTAGTGGTATGATTCTCGCTTAGGGTTACACCCTACAGCAGTGTTTGCGAGAGGTCCCGGGTTCAATCCCCGGGTGGCCCCTTCTTTTTCCTAGTTTGCCATTTTCATGGTATTTTGGGTTTGGTGTCTGGTGTTGCTCTCGTATTTTACCGTGGCACCGTGACTCTTTTTGGTGGCCGAGATGTGGGGGTCTCTTCCGCTGGAAAGCTCGGGCGATGCTCGAGACTAGGGTACGGTTAGACAGCAGGCGCAAGGCACCAAACCAAGTTTGAGTTCAGGTATATTTTCCATCTGTACAGTTTTCTCTTTTGCCTTTCTCCTTTTTATCTCGAGGACTCAACAAGCTATAATAGCGCCGGAAATAATTGCAACTCAGCCGTTCTCGGCCATTTGAATCTGCCAAGACGCCAAACGGGCGCGACTGCTTATCGATTAGGTGAGACCTTGGCGCGTAAGTGGCTGCCCTGAAAGTAAAAAAACCACCGTACGTTCAGATGAAGTACGAGTGGGCAGAATCACGCTCCATATCGGATGAACAGACTGGAGAACTACGGCCCTTCCGGATGAACCGAGAACTGCGGCTCAATCCACCCTCCCAAGCCCCCTTCCCCCAGGCTCTCGCGGTGAAAGCCCCATTCCGGTGGCTCGCCAAGACAATAAAATTTGCGCTTAGGTCAAGACAGGAGGCACCAGTTAAGTTTGCTGAATTACGCCTTGGTTATCAGTCAATAGTACGTACTCAGCCACTCATGCGAGGAAGGGTAATGTCATTGGACAAAAATGCCCACCAAGTTAGGACCGGCAGCTGATCAAGAGCGACAGCGTTTTACCCTATAAGATCTCGGGTGCCAACTTTTATTATCGCACTGACGACTTCATCAACATTAGGCCGGCATCATCCTCCTTTAAAGAAGTACGAAGCCTCTCTCCATATATACAACACATCTATCACGCCAATGCAAATAATTCAGCACATCGTGGTGGCCTTCGCGTCGCTCGCCGTATTCCGGACGGCATCGGCAGCCGACAGCACACCACATCATGCATTCGCACCAGTCCACGATATCACCGCCCGAGCCGACGCGGCGCCAAGGCAATCAAACAAATACTGCCGCGATATCACATTTCTTCATAGGACAAGCTTTGCCTCCCCGTTGGTCGACGACTGCAAGCTGCTTGCGTTCAACATTGGGAAGGGTGGCGACTGGTCGCCACCGAGTGATGGTTGGCAGCGTCGAGTTGCCGGATTCGGTACCTGCGCGTTTGGCGCCGCCGGGAGAGTATTCGACAGGGGAGGGAAGACGACCAGTGAATTCACCATTGGGAACCAGGATGTTATCGACCTGATTGCGGAGTCAATCCATAGATATCAATATACGACACGCGAGGGAGATGTTGTCGTGGGATCCGAGGGTTTCATGAGGTGCACGCAGGACGGGGACTTCAGCCGTGATGTCGTAGTCAATTTCGGCATCTATCACAGCGGTGAGGAGAGAGGTGATCCAGCAACCGCTGGGACTTCCCGGGTGGGTCCTGGTCTGACTTCGGGACTGGTTGTGTGCTTGGGCATGTTGTTTGCGCTTTGGACAAGCTACTAGGCTAGGATTTTTGAGGGCGAGGCCCGGGACGACTCGTTGCAGCGGCGTAGCGAATTCTTTTGTCTACCTAGACTGTATTTTTTGTAATATCAACCAAGCCAACTTAGTCCCCTTTTCATAGGAAGAGACAGCATAACTCCAAGAACCGCTTGCCCCTATTCAGCGGCCCTCGTCTGACACAGCTTTAGGCCCCCAAACGCCTTGCCCACCACCGGAATCTCCATCAACCCCTCCAAAAACCCAGCAACACTCGGCGCCGCCTTCCGCATCTCGTCCATCAGGAACGAGCCCGCGAGGACCAGCGGCCCCGCCACCATGACGTCCGCCATGGTCAGCTCCTCCCCGAACAAGAACCCACCACTCGCCCTTAACCCGACCTCGGGCTTCCCCAGCGGCCGCTTAAAGTTCCTCGCGAGATCCGCATGCCGCGCCGCATTATACGGCCAGACCTTGAGCGCTGTCATCAGCCCGGCCGGCAGCGCGGTCACCGTGGGCTCGTTGTCGGCGTAGCACGACCATTCGTCATTTCTGGCCCGGGTCGCGGGGTCGGCGCGGGGCCCGCTGGCGGCGACGTGGCGGCGGATGGCCTGGCCTCCGGCGAGGTGGAGGGTGTCGTCGGCAGAGGTGAAGCCGGGGACCTTGCCGAGGGGGAACCTGGCGCGGTACTCTGGGGCTCTGTTGGTCACGCCGAGCTCAAAGGCTGGGTCTTGGACGATTTCGAGGTCGTTGATGGCGGCGACGATCGGGATTTGGTTAGCGTTGTAAGACGAAAAGGGGTCGTGCAAGACAAAAAGGGGCAGTGTAAACACACCCGCTGGACACGGAAGGTCCGGGTAGGAGTAAATGGTGCCGAAAAAAGTCATCGTCTGCCTCTCGGTATGTTCATTTGGATTATTAAACTGCAAGACTAGTATCGGCTGCAATGTTGATTTAACTTGCTGGCTTCACGTTGAAGCTAGGCGTGTAAGTGTATTGGCCCGGCCTCTGATCCTGCCGACTGCTGATCAATGGAAATACCCCTCATAAACCCGGGACAATACAGGCAGACCAACAGAAGCACAATCAACATCATTTCAGTCTACCGGATTTGCATGTCACACCGCTTCGACGCGGTAACAAAATCAAGTAAACACCTTCTCGGAGGTGGTGGGGTGATTGTGCCGGGAGGGAACTCCTGGGCCATTGCCGCTGCCGACGGGAGGCTTGTAGTCCCGGTGCCAATAACGGAATCGTCAAATATCTCCACCCAACTCCACAACGCCACACACAAAACACCAAAGGCACAAAAATGAAGCGAACAGATCAATCAAGACCTGTTGATGGCTAATAGTGGAGGAGCTAAGAATCGAACTCAGGACCTTTCGCAGTCGAGAAGCTGCTAAGCGAACGCTCTACCAACTGAGCCACACCCCCTTGTAATGTTTGATGTTGGTGATGTCTGGTATCTTGCATCAGCAAGCTGTGATCCAGAACATGGAGAGTTGAGGTGTGAGGTAAGCGCGCTGCTGTTGTTGGGAACACGGCATTCTTTCTTGAGCTATGCCTTTCGCGTCACTCGACAAGACAGTCCGGATGCCACCGGTTGAGCAACGAGCATATATACAAACGACCAAGGTTCAAAAGACATACGCAGCCTCAAACACCACCTCCCACATCTCCCTTAAGCCTGTTGAACGCATTCTTACAGTCCCACCTCCACTCCCATTATCTACACACTGCCCTCCTTTGTCTTACACACTGGGCACCCCCCCGTAATCTTATCTCTCAGTAACCTTGCATGTGTGACCTTCGCCCCAACCAGATGCGACCTCTGCTCTGCCATGACACCAAGTAGATCTTCATCCACCGTCTCCTCCGGATGCAGCAACTCCAGCAAATGCCTGAGATGAAAGACATGACCACATGCAAAGCCCACGAGCGTCTCCTTCTCCCACTCGATAAAGGGCTCGTAGCACTGCGCGCAGTGTCCAGGCTCCCATATATTTGCCGCGCCGGGGGGCTTCCTGATGCCGTTGGCCTGGCCATCACTCTCTTCTATCCCCTGCCCTGGAGTCGGCACGTCCTTTGCCTCCACGTCGACGTGATCCGCCGCGTGCATAACTACTTCAAACTTGACACCCTTCCGTTGCCCGCTTCGGAGCAAGTTCTGCGCCGCGCCGACTTCGCTTCTCAGCACCTTCGCTACGCCCGAGCTAATGCTGTATTGGATTTCATGTTCCTTCATGATGTGTTTCAACCCTTCCCTCAGTCCCTCAACTTCCAGTCCTTCGGGGATGCGCCGCACCAGAGTTATCGGGTTGATCGCAGTCCCGACCTCCTCAAGCAGACCACGGATGAAGCGCGGCTTGTCCATACTGTAGTTGAGCAGGTCCTCCCACAGGTCTGGGTCGTCTTGTTCCTTGGCAAAGGCGATGGCGCGGCTGACGTCGCCCAGCCGGTCGATGATGAGGTAGAGGGCGCGCTTCATCTGGCCCGTCTTGGAGTAGAGGTAGACGAGTTCGGGGATGTAATTAAAGTGTTCACATTCTTGGGCCGCCTATCACTGAAGTGAGTCTCGAAGCTTGGGGGTTGAGGGTGTTAGGACTTCTAGCATACCTTTTCGAACGCGTAAGCTGTTGAAGTCTTCAAGAAGGCCATAAGCAGCGACTGGTCAAAGACGGCGAACAGGTGAACTGCAAGGTCGGCAAAATTGTCAACCAGAGACTGGCTATCTGACACCAGTCGAGCGCGGGACTCCCCGCTGTGTTCGTGGATACCCTCTCCCCGCCATAAACCCCGGAGATAGAAGAAGGTGTAGCGGTGCAGCTTTCTCTGCTCAAGTTGAGCGACGACATCATCTGGTTTGACAAGTCCGTGTTGCGCCTCGTCGACCAACAGTGTGATCGCTTCCGAGGTGGCTTCCTCGAGCTCTTCCGGTGTCATTTCGCTGATCCGCTCCGTGGATACGCGTAAGCCAATGAAGCTAGGAATGTCATCGGCAACGACCTCTGCAAGGTGACCATCTTTGATCAGCCGCATGGCCGAATCGGCGTCTTGGAGCTTGATGTAGGACTTCAAGGCTTCCCTGTTCCGCCCATCGGCCTCATAAAGCCGGGCAAGGCTTTCCATAACAATCCGCCAGTCTCTACCAACTTCGCCATCCTCGATACTGTCTTCACGCACGTCGCGGTAATCGAGTTGGTTATTCAGAGCAGTCGTGACAGCACCGACGTTGAAAAGGTCTGGAGACCACCTGTCTAGCAAATCCTGGAACCTTGGTTTGCTGACTTCGAGGTAATGCCCGAGCATTACCTCGTAGATGGTGCCTGGAATAGGGGGATGGGTGCGTTCTGTAGGTATGTAGTCCACGATTTCATCGAACCTCTGGGCCCCGGCGAACGTCCACACCATTTGCTCCCACCTATCGGGTGTGCCCAAAACCTTGCCGCATACTTGCCCTGCCTTGGCCCATTCGCCAGCTTGGACCAGAGCCTGCACCCACATGTCGCCGACGTGCCGCTTCTCCTTTTCGGCTGACGAGTAAAAGTTACGCATGTCATCAATGACCGAGGACGTTTCGTCATAAAAGTCGTCAGTGCTTTGTGTACGATCTGGCGTTGCTGGAGCTTGGTCAAAGGACCTCTCGGGCGAACCCACGATCTCCGGGTGATCGTCAATCAGCTTCCATGCCTCCTCATACTGCTTATGCTCCAAGAGCCACGAGAGGTGGTCACCTAGATCCCTCTGTGTTGCTAGTACGCAGTCATACGGACTGTGAATGAAGATCTTGACCCCAGGCTTGGCAAGATTCGGATGCACTGTGCCACGCCCACCGCGTAGTGTTGACGTCATGGTACCTGTGGTGCTGGCGACTCTGGAGGACGGGGCCCCCTCGTTGCTGTCCTTGCTTCGTACACTCGCCGCTGAACTAAACAACAAGGACTTTGGGTTCAGGGCGGCATTGAGCATGTCAGTACCGAATCCAGCCAAGGTCTCTAACGCGCCTCGAGAAGATGTAGCAGCGGCAACGTTTCGAGCAGGCAAGACGCCCAGATGATAGTCGTTCGAGGATAGCCGTTCAAAGCGGCTGACGCTGAGCCCATCTTGGTCAACCTCGACCTGGGACGTGAGATCAATGAGTCGCAGCTCTGGCGGGGGGTTGTTCTGTCTGCGCTGTATGCCCCCTAAAGGCTCGCTTCCGGTTGATGTTACTGAGGATGTGTGCTTATGACCGCGGATGGCCTTTACATCTCCCTCGTCCTCCTCCTTCTCTGGCAAACAAAAAGCAAGTACTAATAGCAAATTCTGGGTATATAACGAGATGCCGGATATGATGCAATCCATGCGAAACCTGTAGTGCAATTAGCAATATTGCGTTGACGGTTTTGGGCAACACTCACTTTTGCGCAGTTTCTGCCCGAGGCGGCGACCTTTCTCCTGCGTTCTTCCCAACGCCGATGCTACCGGGGTGGACGTGGATGATCCAGATGGTACCTCCCCACCCCACCAGCAAACGCTCAATCTTTTTGGTGCTTTTCAGCTGTTGCTGCCTGAGTTTCTCTGCTGCGGGTGATTTCATGACATCCTGATCCTCTCTGGAGGGCTCGTCGGGCTCAATAGCCTGCTCATCGATCCATTCGACCCTACCTTTCCACACGCTAGCCATGGTGTCCCACTCCTCCCCATCGGGCCTATCGGCATGACCAAAGCGTTTCCAGGCGTCATCTGCATCCGTGCTGTCGAGATGCAGCTTGGTGCGCATGATTTTGATCCCGTGTTCGTTCAGCCAGGCGACATACTTGCCTGACAAGGACCACTTGATGGTGTTGATGATGCCCTCGCCTTGGTGTAGAACCGTGTCCTTGCCGCTCGTGGCTCCCACCATGCTTCCGAGCCAACCGGCGGCCTGCGCCGTTGCACCCGTGGTCATTGCCGTACTCCGGCCCTGCGGCGCGCCAACGGTCAAAATGAGCTGGCCCGATAGCCCCCCGGAAAGATATGTTCTGTCGGTCTTGTATTCCGGCGATAGAGCGACGGCTTGTACCGGCCGGGCAAAGTTTCGCAACTGCACATCCTTCACGTCTGTTAAAGACTGTACGCAGATATTCCCGTCGGTCGATGATGTAGCTATGTATATGTTATTCGACGGTGTGTTTGGTACGGAGTTGTAATCCTTCGGCTTTCTCGATGTGGCGGGCGAGGCCTGGCTCTCGGTCGTTCCCGTGCCCGGTCGCACAGAAATGTTGGCTGCCTGGGAGGCAAGTCGCGCAGCTGTTTCCGCCTTGAAGGTCGGGAGGGGAGGAGGGAAAGGCGAGATTGAAACGCATGTGACGGATGCAGAATGAGCATGGTATACACGAAGAGAATGGAAAATCGGAATCTGGATAACATGCTGTGCTTTGGGTTAGCGATGGAAGGCTGATAATCGGCTGGAAAGCTCACGATGTTGCCGTTGTGCGTTCCGACGATCTGCGGTCCGGTAGAAGTTAGCCAACCGCGCGTTGGAGACATGCAGGTGTGGTGTCAGACCATTTTGTCTCCAGCAACGAGAAAAGAGCTGGTGGCATCGCCATTCCTATAGACAGGGCCGAGATGAGGAGTGAGCCGGGCGTATTTGAGCCTGGGCTCATCATCGTCCTCGTCGTCTTCATCATCCTCTTCTTCGTCGTCGTCGTCATCCTCATCCTCATCGTCCTCTTCCTCTTCCTCCCCATCCTCCCCTTCCCCTTCCCCTTCCCCTTCCCCGTCCCCGTCCCCGTCACCGCTTCCATCCCCGCTCTCGATATTGTCTGTCGTGCCCCCCGGCTCCTTGTCCGCATCTGCGCCATCGGCTACGGGTGCTTGGCCAGGCTCGTCTGGAGATGGAGTCGTGTCGACGTCTCGTTCGGGAGCCGCCTCGGCATTTGGCTGCGACTCGTGTTCGGTTGCATCGTGTGTTTCTTTGTCGCCTGCATCAGGCGAAGCTTCCGTCATGTTGATGGGACCGGCGCCAGCGGCTTCATGGCGTGTGGACGATTGCAGATGACAGCTTCAGGAGGAAGAAGAGCTTGGGGGAGCACAAAGCTACGTCAGAGCTCTCTGGTGCTTTGGCCTCCTGTTTGGCTGGCGCTCTGCTCTGTGCTCAGGCCTGGGAGATGATCGGGCCCTGCATGCATGCGCCAAGCTTTGGCCAATCACCGTCTGCCCCCTCATGTATGGTGGGGCATCCGGGCTGGCAGCCTTGAAGGTTGGCTTGTTGGGCGCGTGAACGCGCTTTCACTTTTGGAGATTCGAGATGCAACGCCAGAAGCAACGCCAAAATTATTCAGCAAGTTGCAGTCTCAAGTGCTCGCGGAGCCAGCCCCGGACCTCGCCAATCCCACTCCATCCCACATCACTGATTTTGCTGTTGTCTTGCTCCCCACCACGTGTAACTTACGACGACTCAAAATTGGCGTTTGAGGGGCGAAATGGCCTGTTCTGTATCCTGGCCAGCTTGCCCTCGTTACCGCTCAGCATAACTTCCCCGCCATGGCCTCAGTCACTTCGCTAGGCGTGCATCAGCCCACCAGTCTCCGCCATGCCATCAACGAAGGCATCCTGCCCCCCGACCCCCCTGCTTCGTCATATAATTGGGAGGTCGTTGTCGACAGGGAAGGCGGTGTCGATTGCGAAGACGAGCTCCTCACTACCAAAACCTGCGTTCTCTGGTCCCGCGGGGGCATCTTCCGCAAGAGTTTCCGGGCCGACCTTGAAAACGAGACCGTGACACAGGCCCTCCTTACCTACTTCCCTGCTTCCGCCGACAACGAAGATGCGATCCCGCAAGCCGAAAAGTCCCCCAAGACCCCCAGCGACACCCCCGCGCTCTCGAGAGCCCTCGTCGTGTTCCTCAAAACCCAGGCGCATATATTCTTCCTCTCAGGAACTAGCCATGTCGTCCATATGCCCTTCGGGGTCGAGTCGGCCTGCGCCGCACCCTGCGGCGTCATTATACAGCGCAAGTCGCGAGTCAACAATGCTGCTCCGGTGTCGTTCCGGCTGCCCAAAGTCCCGCCAAGCTCCTTCGTCTCCTACCAGCTCCCAGCCTTTGCAGCGCCTAGCCAGAAGACAGCCGAGTTCTCGATCGAGGGACTTGGAAAGCCAAAAACATTGCCATTGCGACTGAGCTCAACACTGGAGAACATGGGGCAGACGGCTCTAGACTCAAGCGACGGTCATTGGCCGCGCCTCGCCTGTCTGATTGACCCTTTGCTGGAGATCGGTTTGGTGGTCACACAATCAGTCAAAGCCCGAGCGGCAGGACGTCGGAGAGGTTCGACCGGGTCCCTCTTCCTCAACCCTGCTGAGGAGATTGTCCACATTGAGGCAGTCAAGATCCCCTCCGAGGCGTCGGAGCCGCGGAACGATGTGAACATTGCTGTCACCGTTAATCGGGAGACAAACATGTACAGCATATGGCGACTCACTTACCTCGAAAACGACGACCCATTCGTTGGGAAACAGAAACAGAAATCGAACAAAGGTTCAAGGCGGCGGAGCTCCATGGCGCCGGGCTTGGCAAGCGGTGCCGTAACTCCTCTGCACCCATCTGTGAGGGAAAGCTTTGGTGCCCCTCTTCCTGGAAAGAAGATCAGGAAGAGCGTCAAGATTGACGAAAAAGAAAAGAGCAAGGACAAGGCTCTTGACAATGCGCTGAACTCTTTAGATCCCGAGAGAGGTACCGATGCCACCCGTAGGCAATCTCGGAGAGTAAGCTCTCTTTTAGCACGGGCCGATTTATCGGCCTCCCAAGAAAGATCGACCTTTGCCGACCAACCACTCCACCCACCCCATGGAGGGAGAAGGGTCGAATCCCATGGCAGCCAACGTGCAAGGAAAAGCGGGGGGTTCGGAGGCTTGAGCTTCAGCGGTAACTTCAACCAGAACCTCAACAGCCTTACCGAGGCCCCCGTAGATAACCTGCTTGAGGAACTCCGTGCTGGCGGAGACTTTGAAGGCTTCCACAACATGGGCCTCGACGATCATGATTTTGAAGGACTGGCCCATGAGATCCTCTTGACAAAAATCCACAGTGTGCCGTTGGACAATGCAAATGTGCGCTACTCGCTTTCCAGCATGCCTGCCCGGACCCAATCCAAAGTTTTTATGCTCCTTGGGCCGCCGACCGCGATAGATGACCAAGGCCGGACCTCGCTGCTTGTCGGTATTCAGGATCCAGTGGACAAGAGATTGCAACTTCTCACGCTCTACATTGAGAAGCAGAGGGCGGATGGTCACGGTGGGGGTAGAGGAAAGCTTTCACCTGATCCCGCTTCCGTCAATGTGGTGATGGGAGATCTCAAGAAAGTCCAAGGGGTCGTCGACTCATGCAAAATGTCCGATGGTGGACACGAAACCATGATGATTCTAACAGAAGACAAGTCAGGGGGCCGAGAGCTCAGCCTACAGTCTCCGTGGAGTAAGGTAACCAAGGTAACACTACCTTTACTATTCTTCGATAACCTCAACAGCCTCAACTACCCGGGAAGCCACAGGATTAACAAAGAAATCCACGGACGACGGTCTATTGGGGTCGGCGTAACCGGTACACAGATTGAGTCCATCTGTCACCCTCAGTCTCGCGGCGTGTTTGACCTGCGAGATAAGCAGGGAAAATTTCATCGAATCCGACTAAGGCTTCAGCCATCATCTCACCAAGTTTCCAAGATCCTGGAAGCGTGTCGGAGCGTCCTTCCTGTCGCCTATGCCGAGAAAATGCTCGCTGGGTGGTGGAATGTTATGCAATGGCTTCAGGGGGTTAAGCTTCGTGGACCGAGCCACCCCGTAGTCGACGCGGAGTGGTCATCTATGGCCATACTACTTTTGAGCAGCTACCTCGCCCTGGAACACACAAGTAACACGTCTTTGCAAACACGCAGCTACGGTGCCACCCCGTTGCCGGCGAGAGGGAACTGGGCAGCTATGCATATGCATGTCGCTCCTAACTCGTCCGCCTGTCCCCCCTGGATGCGGAACAAGGGCTGGCAATGGGCGCTTGACGAGGGATTGCTCGAACCCCCACACAATCCAGACGGAGTCGCCGGCAGGCCAAACAGCTTCATCTCAGTCCACGTCGACCTCGCAAGAAAGTATATGGCTTCTGCGGAAGGAGTGTCAGCATTCGGGACGGAGGGATTTCTTCCAACCGCCCTGAATAGGAACCGAGAGAGCCGTAATATGGCTGCTTGGAGCATGATGCTTGCTCTCCACCTGCTCCTTGAGGAGCAGAGGCTCTCAATATTGTCCCCAGAGGATTCATCACCCGGCCCTAGTGATCTGAGGGCGGTTATTTTTCACATCGCAAGATGGCTCCAGTGGTCCAAGTTCCAGGCGGTGTATGGACTCGGCATGCAGGCAGAGCCCGATCTGGACCCAGATTCTGGTAAGTTTCTATTCCCCCGTGCTGGCCATTGTTTTAACCCTATTCCAGTCGTCTTGACACAGGCCAGTCTAAACGAGCCTGCAGATTGCTATTGTGTGCTCACTTGGATTCAAGGCCATCTTGCAACGAACCGCGGGACAGAATTTCCCACACTCGCAGAGGTCTATAATGCTGCAACAAACGATGATATGTCGACGCAAAGCCCACGACACAGGCTGTGGAACAACCTCACACCCCGCACCCTAATGTTCAAGAAGCTGTTCAGTCATCTCCGACCAGAAACCAATTATGTTGAGATGGTGGTGGCAATGCATCAATGCGGCTTCACACCCCAAATACTGGAAACACTGCCTGAAGCGATTCTAACACCACTGCAAGACGTCATTTATATGTGCCAGCCCAATCCGCCGTCTTCCTGGTCGAGGGGCCTGCTTTCGCTGGTCAACCGGACTGACATTAGTGCTGTGTTGAAACCAGGCAAGGTCGGGCATCCTGCGGAATCCGAATCTCAGGCAAGTCAGTCGTTTTTATTCCCGTGTCACATCCTAACAACATTTCAGGTGCCTACGCATACTGCGAAGTGGGACTTCCGAATGCTATGCCAGCACCTCGAAAAACTTCACGAAGCTGTCGAGGAAAATGAGGGGGCAGAACGCCAAGCTGTGGTGCGTTCACTCTTTAGAGAAGACCGAAGATTGAATGAAGCGCGAAATATGCTATCAACAACCAAGTCTCGCGTTCTCCGCCTAGACGCGAAACAAGACTGGACAGAATCTGAATACCTCGAGCGCCAAAAAGAACTGGCGAACATGGTTGCAACGAGCACCCTAGCTATTCCAGCAGGGAGAGGTCTTTTCTACTATGCCCTCCGATTCCCCCTCCTTACCCAAAAGTACCAAATTGGAGGGTTCAACTTGACATGTATCGTCAAGCCTCCTAACAATACGGTTGGCGTTGACAAGTCGCTGTTCAGCGAGGAAAAAATTAATTGGGCATTCTTCCACCAGGGGGTTGCTGGCGGTCTCGCAATATCCCCGCACGCTAAAGGTATCGATACCTCTTGGATTTTGTACAACAGGCCAGGGCAAGACCTCAGCAACCGACATGCTGGATTTCTGTTGGCTCTTGGACTTAACGGACACCTCAGGTCGGTCGCTAAATGGGTTGCGTTCAAGTATTTGACCCCAAAGCATACCATGACTTCGATCGGACTTCTTCTTGGTCTAGCTGCATCATATATCGGCACCATGGACTCGCTCATCACTCGGCTTCTCTCTGTTCACGTTACTCGTATGTTGCCGCGAGGTGCAGCAGAACTCAACCTTAACCGGCATACCCAAACAACCGGCGTTATGGGCATCGGGCTTCTTTATTGCAACAGCCAGCATCGGCGGATGAGCGAGATCATGATGTCGGAGATTGAGTTTGTCGATGACGAGGATGATGAGGATCCAACTCGCGATGAAGGATATCGGCTCGCAGCCGGTTTTGCGCTGGGCTTTATCAATCTTGGGAAAGGCAACGACCTCAAGGGCTTACGAGACATGCACCTAACAGAAAAATTGCTGACGATTGCCACCTCCTCCAAAAGGGTGGAATTAGTCCATGTGTTGGACAGGTCAGCTGCCGCGGCTGTTGTTGCTATTACGCTGATCTTTATGAAGTCTGAGGACCATATTGTGGCTCGCAAGATCGACGTTCCGGACACCATTTTGCAGTTTGACTATGTCCGCCCTGACATTCTGCTGCTGCGAACCCTTGCCAAAAACCTCATTCTTTGGAGCGAAATTGATCCTACTTTTGACTGGATCAAGAACGGTCTGCCCACGGCTTACAGACCCCGAGCAAAACTGATGAATGTTTCGAAGCTACAGAGCCGAGATCTTCCGTTCTTCTCGATTCTAACTGGGCTTTGCTTCGCGCTTGGTTTGCGTTTTGCTGGCACCGCAAACACTCAAGTTCGGGATCTCCTCATCCACTACCTCGACGAACTGATGCGTATCGTCCGAACACCTACCGGCTCCTTCGACACCGAGTTGGCTAGGGGGAATGCGCGTATGTGTATGGACATGCTCGCATTGTCTTGTGCAACGGTGATGGCCGGCACTGGCGACCTGGTAGTGCTTCGCCGACTACGTGCGTTGCATGGCCGAGACGACACAAGCACGACTTACGGGAGCCATCTTGCCGCTCACCTCGCCACCGGCGCGCTTTTCCTTGGTTGCGGTACCGCTACATTTGGCACCAGCAATCTTGCGATAGCATCCCTTATCGTTGCCTTCTATCCCCTTTTCCCCACGAGCGTGCAAGACAATCGGTCGCATCTTCAGGCCTTCCGCCACTTTTGGGTTCTAGCCACCGACCCTCGCTGCTTCGTGGCAAAGGACCTCGTCACGGGCCAACCACTGAACATCCCCGTCCAGATACAACTCAGGACCGGATCCCCATCGGCTCTCGCCACGATCGCCGATTCAGCATCTCCATCTCAACCACGCGAAGCCGTGGTAATACGACGGCAAACGCCTTGCCTCCTTCCACCCCTCAACGACGTCGCGCGCGTCAGCACCGACGCTGGCGCAATGGGTTTCTGGAATCTTACCATTGATTTCGAGCACGCGCCGCACCTGGTGGAAGATTTCCGCAAGAATCAATCCGTCTTCCTCCGCCGCCGGCCCGCGCACGAGAACCCGTTCCCCGCGACGTTGCGCGCTTTGGGGAGCGGGGAAGTCCCTGGAGTTGAGTCTACGGACCATGACCCGCTGGAGTGGGTGTTTTCCCTGGATGCTCTCAGGGGCCTCACGCATGCTGAGCGGGCGGTTGTGTTGGATCATCTGGGGACCGGCGGCGGCGTGGGTGAGGGAGAGGGTGCGAGCACGGCGGTAGACGCGAAGCTTGTATTAAGGAGCGGACTGGATGGTTGGTCAAGGGATCGGCTTATGGGGTTGAAGCTTTTGTTTGAGTGGTCCGACCGCAGAGGTTGGCTTGTCAAACCTGCTCGCTCGGCGGGAGCCGTGGGTGCTGGGGAAGAGATTGGTGCTGGAAAGGGGAAGAGGGAGAAGGGTAAGAGCGGCGCCGTCGCCAAAAAGGGAAAGAAAAAGGTCTCGCTGGAGCCGCCCGAGGAGGAGAGGGCGGTCACAGTTGTAGATACCTCTGGGGAAAAGGAGAATGGTTGGTGGCTGAGAGAGAGTGCAATTGAGGAGCTGAAGGGAATGACTTGGCTGGCCGGGCGCCAGGGCTGAGTGGTCGGTCGGGGATTAACGGTATCATGGGTGGGATTCATGACTTGGTAGGGTATATTGTACGTCAATTTTGGAGCTGGAGTTGGTGTATAGGCTAGGACAAAGGAGGCATTGTCAGGCTAGGTTTTCGTGTCCAGTGGAGTCGGCGGTGAGGGATATGTATCACGGTGGGTTTGCAAAGCTGGTGATCGGTGCCTTTCTCGCTCAGAGTTCCGCTTACTTTCCCGGTCCAGTCAGAGGCGTTTGTTTATACGTGCCACGAGGCTCCTGTATGTTGATAAGCAAACAGAGGTTAGTATTTGGTGTACAAAACGTTATTCGATGTAAATGCATCTAAGTGTACGGTACTCAGAGTTTTCTAGTTCATTCATTTTCTTGCCCTCTAGTCTTCTGCTTTCCCATCAATGCTTTACTGGGCTTGGCTAGCGGCAAACAATACCCCTCTCATTGCACGGTTGTATTATTTTACGTTCGCTTTAGAACCGCTCTAACATGATCAGAAGTTCTATCAGCTTCCTAGGGATTCGCGGAAGCGAGGTTGATAAATTCCGAGCTCGCTATTTAAGAGCTGCATGACACACAGTCTTGCAGAGGAGTTTCAATATAACGTTAACCTTTCCTACTAATCAAGTTTAAAGCTGATATGTAAAAAGGATAACTTAAGCAAGTGTAGGCATAATACAGGTTTCTTTGTAACTACTATTTACTTAACTACCTAGGTAGTATGTAAGTAGAACTTTAATTGCTAATTAAATGTTAGTGGTAGTTATAAATGATGACCACTGCCGTTATAGGTGTTCAAGTTCCTCTACGGTTACCCAGTTCCTTGATTGCTGAGCATACATCAAAGGCGTTATACCTTTATTGTCCGTTGACATTGCGTCAGCACCCTTCTTAAGTAACCCCTTGAGTTTGCCACTGCCCTACATCACCGCCGCCCATGATAATGGTGTCCGACCATTTTTATCCTTTTACTCACTCGCAGCACCCTTCTCAAGTAACTCCTTGACTTGGTCACTGCTGTACGTCGCCACCGCCCATGATAACGGTGTCCGACCATCCTCATCCTTTGACTCAATCTCAGCACCCTTCTCAAGTAACACCTTCAAGCAAGCAGCTGTGTGAGGGTTCGTGGCCGCCCATGATAACGGTGTCCGACCACTTTTATCCTTTGACTCAATCTCAGCACCCTTCTCAAGTAACTCCTTGACTTGGTTACTGCTGTGCATCACCGCCGCCGCCCATGATAACGGTGTCCGACCACTTTTATCCTTTGACTCAGTCTCAGCACCCTTCTCAAGTAACTCCTTGACTCGGTCACTGCTGTACGTCACCGCCCATGATAACGGTGTCCGACCATCCTCATCCTTTGACTCAATCTCAGCACCCTTCTCAAGTAACTCCTCGACTCGGTCACTTCTGTACGTCGCCGCCCATGATAACGGTGTCCGACCATCCTCATCCTTTGACTCAATCTCAGCACCCATCTCAAGTAACACCTTCAAGCAAGAAGCTGCGTAAGGGTTCATGGCCGCCCATGATAACGGTGTCCGACCACTTTTATCCTTTGACTCAATCTCAGCACCCATCTCAAGTAACACCTTCAAGCAAGCAGCTGTGTGAGAGTTCAGGGCCGCCCATGATAACGGTGTCCGACCATCGTCATCCTTTGACTCAATCTCAGCACCCTTCTCAAGTAACTCCTTGACTTGGTCACTGCTGTACGTCGCCGCCGCCCATGATAACGGTGTCCGACCATTTTTATCCTTTGACTTAATCTCAGCACCCTTCTCAAGTAACTCCTTGACTCGGTCACTGCTGTACATCGGCGCCGCCCATGATAACGGTGTCCGACCATCCTCATCCTTTGACTCAACCTCAGCACCCTTCTCAAGTAACACCTTCAAGCAAGCAGCTGTGTTAGGGTTCGTGGCCGCCCATGATAACGGTGTCCGACCATTTTTATCCTTTGACTCAATCTCAGCACCCTTCTCAAGTAACTCCTTGACTTGGCCACTTCTGTACGTCGCCGCCCATGATAACGGTGTCCGACCATCCTCATCCTTTGACTCAATCTCAGCACCCTTCTCAAGTAACTCCTCGACTCGGTCACTTCTGTACGTCGCCGCCCATGATAACGGTGTCCGACCATCCTCATCCTTTGACTCAATCTCAGCACCCATCTCAAGTAACACCTTCAAGCAAGCAGCTGTGTGAGAGTTCATGGCCGCCCATGATAACGGTGTCCGACCACTTTTATCCTTTGACTCAATCTCAGCACCGTTCTCGAGTAGGAGTCTAGTAGTGCCCCCGGTTTCAGCGTTCCGCGCAGCGTATGAAAGTGGTGTCTGACCGTGCCTATTTTTTGATTCAATTTTGGCGCCTCTTTCAAGTAGCAACTTCACAACGACGCTGTGACCATTGCTCGCGGCTAGAGCCAGACATTTTTCACCCCCCAAAAGAATCGCTTCAACATCATCACCATTGTCGAGTAGCAACCTAACAGTAGCCTCGTGTCCTAGATTGGTGGCGTGATATAATAATGTCCCGCCTCCTTTCTCCGATGCGTTAATCTTAGCCCCTCTTTCTATTAGAAACTTCACACTGGCGTCCTGGCCCCTAATGGCGGCATTGATGAGTGGCGTTCGGCCCTGGCCATCAGTCGATTCGATCTCAGCGCCCATTTTCAGCAGTCGTTTAATAACATCGACATGCCCCCCACGAGCAGCATACGATAGCGGCGTCCAGCCTTGCTTGTCCTTTGATTCGAGCTCTGACCGATCCCAGGATAGGAAAAAGTCGATGACGGCCGCGTCGCCGTACTCTGCAATATAAGATATGAGATTCCGCTGCTTTGAAAAGATGAAGTCACGACTGAGCTTCGTGAGACCTTCTCTCCTTCCAAAGTGTTGCTTGCATACTTCATGAAGCAGAGACTCTGGTGGATGTGCTCGTGCTTCCGCTTCCAGCAACGCCTGGACTGCTTCACTGCTTTCATTGACTATCGCCGCGAGAATTGGCGGCCCGTAGCGCCCGGGCCCGGCGTGAAAGCATGACCCCGTTCTGAGAGGGATTTTCTTGATAAGCTCGGCTGAATTAGTTTGCGCAAGAATGTACAGAAAGCCGACTGATTCCTTATGCTGCCGAACGGGGAACTTTTCAAGGGTGTTATGGAGGGTGATCCACTGCTGAAGGGGGAAATCATCAAGGAAAGCGGTTTGCTCCATGCCATGCTTCTGAGCGTCATTGGCATGTCGAAGGACGTTATGGACCGAATAATCGAGAAAGGGGTACTCCCGGCGGACAGCTTGAGACATCTCCCGTGATGACACTGGCATTGGGGTCTTCACTGAAGTGTCCTGTACGCCGACGGAGCTATTGGTTGCCGTGTTTAACTGAGATAAGCAGCAATCCCTCAAGACTTGGTGGCCGTGGCCCGCATAGTTGTTGGAAACCCCAGACCACTGGGTGCCGTATTTGCCGAGCAAGAAGTCCCGAACAGACTCGTGGATGAACTGAACTTCAGATGCCTTCCGAGTGACTTCGGCTAAACCCTTTGAGGAGCTTGTCACAAATGTCTTGAAATAACCCAAGTCCATGCTTTCTTGATCCCAGTAGCCTGAACTCTTTTTGCCAAGGCCGAACTGGATGGCAAAGTAGAGTTCCTGGGGCTTGAGGGGCCGGGTCGCAAAGAGAACCCATTGGAGAGAAAGCTGTAACAGCTCGGGGTTCTGTCCGTCCCGCGTGAGTATCATCTCGAACAAGTCGGAAAGTCCGCGTGGAATCTCTTTCAGCCGTTTGCCCATCTCCCCGACGGGCTTGAGGGGGAAGTCGCGGTTGAGAATATCGACGACCAAGACGACCCAGAGAAAGATCAGGGAGGACTTTTCCACGATCTCGGATTGGAGTAACTCTGCTGCCTTAGACTTGCGTAGCCTGAGCCTAGACCGGATGTATTGTTTGATGTCGTCTAAGTGGCCAACTTCGTCTTCTAGGATGACCTCGATACCCTTGATCTCGATATGCGGATAATGCCGACTGGAGAAGCATATATGCAGCTGAACCCCAATGGCCTGGGCGATGGCACACAGCTCCTCGCAGAAGGACACCATTCCCTCAGCCTGACTGTCATCGCACTCATCCAGCGCATCCACAAAAATTGTCAGCGATCGGGCACCAAGTCTCCGAATGGCCTCGGCCAGCGTCTGCTTCAGCGCTTCCTCATGCCACCCGGTGGCCTGGATCCCCTTTGCACCATCGGATGTCATCCATTCAACACTGTCCTTGAGGTCTGCCGCCCTATTGAAGAGCTGGTGGAGAAGGGAGCGGTAAAGACCCGTTGTTGACTTCTCCTCGGCCGTGCCCCGGGCGAGGAAGAAAAACGAAAGCACGATCCGAGAGGAACTACCACCTGTGCCACGCTTGGCCTCCTCGAACAGGAGCTTTATCAGGGTTGACTTGCCGGTGCCTGGGTTGCCCTTGATCCATAGGAAGCCGCCATGGTTCCCCCGCTGCGCCGCATCGCGCCAAGAGCTGTACTCCGGCTTGGCTAGGAACCATCGACATGTGGTTCCCTGGGCCGCCGTGAGACTTGTCAAACGTTCGTCGATCTTGGCGAAGTAGAGCTGCTCGACCAGAACCTGCTTGACGATGTCGGGAATGCCGTGGCTGACTTGTGTTCGTGATTCTTCTGTTGTGAAAGGCGTTCCTTGCGGCAACCATATGTCTTGAGGCTGATCTTCGGCGATGGGTGACAGAGCACTCATATGTTCCCCCTTGGGGACAGGAGGTGTAAGCTCAATATCTTGGTGTAGTCTGAGGGCAAGAGGCTGCTCGTGACCCATGCCTCTTGCGCTGTTCTCAACGACTCCGACAATGTGAGTCATGGCAGCTGCCACTTTTAGGTATTCCTGGTCTTGCAGGCCGGAGAAGCGACACATGTCCATGTGGTTGCTTGAGATGTGCTGCTTCCTCTCTAGTGTGGGATTATTTAAGCAAGACGAGTTGTCACTGACGACTTTCTTACCTGAGAGAGCAGCAACGCCGTATTCCTCCTGAAACGAATACACTAGCCATTCCCTTTCATGACACATTATAGAAAATTCGTCCCGCAACTGCGTGAGGTGCTCGGAATCTGGCATGAGCGTGCTGACAATATGGTGGTTGACTTGGAAACCAAGGGTCTGGATTAAGGCTGAAAGAGCATGGTGGATGAGATCCCTCGGATCTGCCCCCCCGTGCGGAGTCCCGAAGAACATGATCCCAGATGTGAACTCGTAGATGCGTCGAAGTTCGGGAACGGTGGTTTCGTACCCTCGTGATATGCGTAGGACCTCCTTCACAATGATACCGCCCAAGCTGTGGGCGACAAAGAGAATAGGACGGCATGCCTCATCTGGGTTGCGTCGCAAAGGTTCAAACGAGCATAACAGGTCCCTGGCATGGTCGTATACACAGTTCTTGCTGACAGGCCCCGCAAAGCGGTGTCGAACCTTGGTGTCGTATCCATAAGTGAGGATGCGGGAGTTTGGGATGGTCTTGCAGGCGAGATCTGCGGGCCAGTAGACATCGTCTTGGCGTGTTGCACTCGTACCCTCTTTGGCTAGGGCTGGGCCGGATGAGGGAACAGGGAGTGTAACAGTTGAAGGGCCAGGAGAGGATCGAGTGGGGGAGAAAAGTTTCCGGATCTTGGAGTGTCGGGCCGGCCCGGCAGGGTCATCTTCTCGGCCGTGCTTTTTCGCTCGAGTGACTAACTGTGGTTTCGCGTCTTTTAAGGTCCAAGTGTCCCTGGGATGACCAGTGAAACCGTGTACGAACACTATGCTTTGAGGTAGTCAGTAATGGAGCTGCATTGCGGTTGACGTCTACGCACTCAATCATAGGCTGTGGGGCTTTGTACAGCAAAGTGAATCCCTTCTCATGGACAGGAACCTGACGCGCCATAGTGGTCTGAAGCCGGATGTGACCGGAATCCCTCATAACGATGTGTCAGCGAAGTAGCAGTTGGGTTTGAGAGTGTAAAGATGGTGAGAGTCTGGCTTTTTGGGCCGAAGCTTTGAGCGCATTAGGCACGAGGGGCTGTGTTGCTGCCCAGGGCTGACCCTCAGGCACATTGATGCCCCGCAACAGCTGCTCGCTGCCATCGATTGGCTGGTGATTAGGGAGGTGTGGTGGCGGTGCCCAGCACAGCGCCACACGCACACCCGAAGTACAAGTAAATATACCCAGCGCCACAAATACTCAAATCGCGGTGTGTGGCGCCACCATAGGACTGACGACTCTGTGGCCTTTGAATGGCTTCAAAAGGTCTTTATTCAAAGAGGGCCTTTCTTGGCTGCTACTATAATGCGCGTGTGGCCGGGTTGACAGCCCATAATATCAAGGTGGGTGGCATGCGGGTGGGTTGTGGCTTTCCGTGTCGCGCCAGGGGGAAATAAGTGAATATGGGAGCTTGGAAAAAACCAGACATACTGATATTAGCATCAGAGAATGAATGAGGTACTCCATCAGTGAACCCTGTGCATTATCCGCTGGAAATTGACTCGCTTCACAAGGACAGCACTTCAGCGTCACCTTTCGAAGGTGCTTTTTTGCAAGATATATGGCCATGCGGTAGGGGGTATGATGAGATATATATTATTTCTTATGTTGAGCCTGGTCGACAGAAACGACCTTGATCACGACGAAGCTCCTCTTCACTCCCGGATCGGTGTTGGGGTTTATTTTACTACTCGCATACGCTTCGACCTCGTTAGGAGGCGCATGCGTTTTACTATCATATGAAGAACGGGAGGAGAAAATAGGCCTAAGGACTGGGGTTTCCAGCAACGAGATAACATTTTAGCAGTCTTTGCACGTGATTGACTGTCGCCGCCAGGTATGGTGCGGGGACCTGGGAGCAAAGAAGTGTTAGAATTGGAGAACCCCGGACCATCCCTTCTTTCCGTGTTTTCGCATAAATTTGAAGAATGGTAACTACCACTCGGTCCAAGTTTGCCAACCAACGTGGGGCAACACTTGAGCAGCAGCCGTACGAAACGAACAAAGGTCTTTCCAAGTCGGCTTCAGCACGCTCACTCGACATTTACGAGTACAGCGATCTCGAGGATGGATCTAAAGACATCCGACTTGTCACACTTCTGCCTGGCTGCGACGACGAACCGATCGCCATCCAGATAAAACACGCCCGTCTTCCCGACCATGTCGAAACACCCAGTCCGGGCAAACAGGCTCTCCAAGCAATGCAGAAGACGCTCCCGACTGGCTGGATTGCCTATGAGACCTGGGAAGGCCCGTACATCTACGTCAACGAGGACCTCGATGCTTCCTCGTGGAGCCACCCGGTCTCCAAGGACTTGGATGTAACCCGGACTTTGATCCAGCATGTGCCGGGCACGCCCTACTTTGAAGCTCTCTCATACACGTGGGGATCCCCCAGCAGCCGCAAAACAATTCTCGTCGAGGACCCACACCAAAAGAAGGCGCGAACGAAACTGCCGGTAGGCAAAAACCTGGCCGTTGCCCTGCACCACCTACGCTACCAGGACAAGCCGAGGTTACTCTGGATTGACGCGATATGCATCAACCAAGAGGACACGGCGGAGCGGAACGCGCAGGTACAGCGCATGCCGCATCTGTACCGCCTCGCCCATCGCGTCGTGGTATGGCTCGGCCCAGGGTCTCGCCAGAGCAAACTAGCCATTTCCACTCTGCGATTTCTCGCTGACCAAGTCCAAGTGACTCGCGAAAACCACTTGGTGGGCATGCCCGGTGCTGCTGAGGGGGACTGGTATCATAACAACTACGACCTCCCCTACGGCGACGAGACGTGGCGCGCCATTTTCCGTCTCTTCCAGCGCCTCTGGTTTACCCGCGTCTGGGTCGTGCAGGAGGTCAACCTCGCCAACGCGCGGGCCATTGTGCAGTGCGGCCATGATGAGGTGCTGTGGGTCGCCTTTCGCCGCGCCGCCCTGTGTTTGTCCACAAAATATCATCTCCCGTCAAAGGACTTTCGAGGCGAGGTTGCCAGCATCGCCGGTCTCGCGACGTATGACAGGGAAGCGGCCTACTCGCAGCTCGTCATCAGCATCTACAACCGCGACTGTTCTAACCAGCGGGACAGGGTCTACGGCTTGCTCGGTCTCATGTCTGAGGGACTGCGGAAGCGCGTCCCGGCCGACTATTCGTTGTCTGTCGAAGATGTCTACAAGAGCGCGACCCTGGCGCAGATTGAACACTTTGGTCGTCTTGACGCCCTTCGCGGGTGCAGTGACAGCGGTTATGGCCGTGCTATTGACGCACCATCTTGGGTTCCGGATCTGATTCTACCCCCACCGACTATTGAGTCTATTCGACAGCAGTTCTCGGCTGGTATGTCCCGCTGCTTGGCTCGGCATATTGAGCCCGACATTCTTGAGGTCGCTGGAGTAAAGGCAGACATCATCACGACCATCCGGCCGGAATTTTCAGAGGCTATGGGGGATGGGCTGGAGACCGTGAGAGGCTGGCACCTTGAAAACCTTGAACGTCCTTATCCCGGGGGTGGATCTCTACTGGATGCCCTCGCCATGACGCTTTGTGCGATGCGCGTCGATGAGAGGCTTTGCCCACTAAAGGTCGAAGAGAGACACTCCTGGCTGCTGAGACTGCCCACTCTTGAGGAATGGAGGGACTACCTACAAAAATATGTGCTGCAGAGTGACGGATCGCTAGAGGAGGAGGGCCCGGTAAGCGCATTGTACATCTCGTCTGTTGAAAATGTTTTGTTTCAGAGGAAGCTGTTTTTCACAGCGGGGGGCTCCATAGGCCTAGGCCCCCAAGGTATGGAACCAGGTAAGTGTGCTGTGTTTGTTCGTTGGGGTAGGTCACCGCGCTGACCCGACTAAAATATAGGGGACATTGTTACCGTTGTGGTGGGCTACGACGCTCCAATCATCTTGCGGAACAATCTCGATGGAACATACCATGTTGTTGGTGAGGGGTTGGTGTATGGATTCCACGACGCAATATGCCTTCTTGGACCTCTTCCAGAACCTTGGGGCGTGCAAATATTCCTAAACACTACTGGGGATGCCAGTGTGTATCGCTATCACAACCCGAAAACCGGACAGTTGGTCGACGATGACCCTCGGTTACCACCGCTTGATGGATGGAGGCGTGTCGATGTGGACAGGACGGCTGATGACCCCGAGACTTGCCAGCACTTTGAGAACCTTTCTACTGGAGAAGTGGTCAACTATGACCCGAGAATGTCGTTGATGGCGCTAGAGCGGAGAGGTTGTGCTTTCAAGACATTCCGTCTGTCATAAGCAGAAAATCAGAATCCATGAGACAACTTTCGACTTATGACAGCAGGTGGAATAACCAATTCTAACACTCATTTCTTCCAAGACAATTATAGCTCTTTTTCACAGTACCTCCTTTACAGCTCTGGGGTGTCTCCAAACTCGGTGAGGCCGGATTGAGGGGCGCGATGCCCGGCCACAGAGACGGTCTCGATGGCATCTCGGATTTCTCTCTTCTCCTCTTCTGTCAAGGCTACGTCGAGCGAGGCCAAGTTCTGCTCCAAGTACTTGCTGGACTTGGTGCCTGGAATGGGCACAATGTTATCCCCTTGAGCCATGAGCCACGCGAGGGTGAGTTGACTCGGCGAGCAGCCTGTTACGCAGCGTCAACACTAAATCCGCTGAAACCAGAAATTGAGAATGTGCAATATACCCTTTCTGGCCGCAATGGCCTGAAGCTTCTCGACAAGCTCGATGTTCTTGGGAAAGTTCTCCGGGCTGAAGCGCGGATTCCGGCGGCGCGAGTCGTCGGCCGGGAGGTCGTCGAGCGAGCGGAGCTGACCCGTCAGGAACCCGCGACCAAGGGGTGAATATGCAAAGATGGTGATGTCCAGCTCCTTGCAGGCGTCGAAGAGGCCCGCGCCCGGGACGGGGTCGCCGCTCTCACGTTCAATGTCGAGCTGCCACGGGCTGTACTCGAGCTGCACGGCATCGATGGGCGCGATCTTGTAGGCGCGTCGGAGAGATCGCTCTGAGCATTCGGAGATGCCGATGGCTCTGATTTTGCCCTCGCTGAATTTCGGGTCTGTTAGTGACATGTTCCCTCCCCTCAATCCACCTTCCAACCCCTGGAATCATACCTTTTCAACTCGGCCAGAGCCTGAATGGTCTTCTCAATCGGCGTCTTCTTATCCAGCCTCGATATGTAATAAAGATCGATCCACTCGGTCCCAAGCCGCTTCAGGCTGCGCTCGGCCGACGCGCGCGTGTTCTCCGGGGTGGTGTTGACGCCAATGTCCGGCTTCCCATCGGGTCCAAACTTGACACTGACGCCAAACTTGGTCGCCAGAAAGATGTCGGCCCGCCTCTCGGGGTGCAGCACAAACCAGCGGCCAACAAAGTCCTCGCTGTCGCCGTAGTGGTTGCTGGAATCCCAGTTCCGCAGGCCCAGCTCCCAGGCGCGGTCGAGAACGGCGAAGCGCTCCTCGTCGGTGCTGGTGGTGTTAGTTGGTGGGGGGGTGAGCGCTGGGAAAAGGGGAAACTAATACCCAGCAGGCCCGTATGCCGCGCTCAGAACCATGAGCCCGAAGCCAAGAGCTGGAATTTGGCGGCCGTTCTTGCCGAGGATGCGGGTAGCGACTGTGGTTGGGGATGACATGGTCGAAGGCGGTGGGGAGTGAGGGATTCAGGGTCAATTGTCAATTGTGAAGTTGTCAAGTTTGCTGAGGGTGCTGGATGATAGAATGAATGGCAATCGATGTTTTTCATGATTCCAAAGCGACGTCCCTCTTCCTTTATGTCTTGTTGACTGTTGTCAAATATAGGGATCGGGGCGATAAATGCTGACCGATGCCGAGATCAGCACATCGGCTAGCATCCAATGCCCGATCTACGTCATCACAAAAGCGGACCAAGGTGGACATAGGGGTGTTGGTTAGCATGCGACATGAAGGCTGTGAAAACGAGAAAAAGATACCTCCTTACGTTACGATAATATCTTTAGGTATTTCTTAATCTCATTTTTACACACCAGGAATGCTTTTTCTAGATCGGAAAAGGCCTTTTGACGGACCAAAGATGCCTTTTAAAACATTAGGTAACGTTATATGTTTTTTGATGCTAGGGAGGCCTTTTTGGGACAAGAGTAGCTCTCTTCGAATGTAATGCGTGAATGAATACTAGTAAACTATGGCTAGGGTGTAGCTTCCGTTTCACTTTCCGAGTAGCGGTGGCTTCCATGTCATAAAGCCCCTTTCAGTACGGAAAACTCCCCTTCTCAGGCCCAAAGTACCCCCTCTCTGGGATGGGGAGAATGCCCTTGCCCGACCCATCCATGCCCGCCGAACTCACAGTATTCCCCCACCACGTCAACCTGATGGGATTGTACCCCACGGCAAAGAACATGATGAGCGCGCTGATGGCCACGCCCGCCGTCAGCGCCGCCGAGAGCACATAGTTGTACTTCTCCCACCACGCGAGCCTGTGCCTGGGCATCCAGTACATAAAGATGAAGGAGAGGATGAACCCGGGCGTCTTGTACGACAGGTTGGACGGCGCCCAGTGCTGCACGCCCTGGATGATGAGGATCGGGTTCAGCCACAGCAGCGATGCCACGAAGGGGAACAGCGTCTTGTCCAGCAGGGCAAACGTCCGGGGCCGCAGCCTCAGCCTCAGCTTCTCCCGAACGGGCGGCAGATACTTGGGCCCCAGCCCCTGGCCGACCAGAAACACCACGGCCACGCCCGTGCCGATGAGGAAACACCACTTGAACAGCGGGTACAGCGAGTTGAACATGCGGTCGGACCCGAGCAGCCCCCACATGAGCGAGCTGGCGTACAGCGGCATGCCGTCGTTGGCGCACGTGAAGCGGCTGGGCTGGTCGGGCGTGCACAGGCCCTTGACGTTCTCGAGGATGAAGTTCTGCGTGGCGACGGCGACGAAGCACGTGATGATGATGGTGCCGATCTGGCTGCGGAAGACGGCGCGCGGCGGGATCTTGACGTAGTGCGCCAGCTTCTGGTCCTGCACGTAGTTGTCGCTGTACCCCGCGAGGGCCCACGACCCGAGCGTCTGCGAGAAGAGGAAGGCGTTGGGGTTGCCCGGCAGCATGAAGCCCGTGATGACCTGGATCAGCGCGCCCAGGCCGAGGTTGGTGCCCGTCGTGGCCGACAGGAACGACAGCGGGACCGCGAACACGAGGTTGATGCCGATCATGAGGAAGACGAGCCACACGGGCGTGTCGAGCGGGAAGATGTTCAGAAAGACGATGGACACGACGATGGCCGCCACCAGGATCAGGAGGAACCACCAGTCGGGCACCTCGGGGTACTTGGACATGAGCCGACTGTGCACGTCCATGGCCCCCTCGTAGTTTCCCTTACCGTGGCGCAGGCCCTTGTAGAAGTCGACGTACGCCTGCCCGACCGTGGTCCATTGGTTGACCATGATATACAGGAAGTAGACGGGGTAGAAGGCAAAGTTGGCCCCCACCGTCAGGATGTAGCCCGCCGAGTAGAAAGGGGGCGAGTAGTTCTGGTACAGCTGCTCATCGAGTTTGTTGTTGACCACCACCTTTTGCACCTGGTAGGGTGTCCCGTCGTTGGCGAAGGCCGAACTTGAGTTGATGGGCAAGAAGGCCGTGTAGTTCATGTTGGTGTAGTAGATGCCCAGGATGATGCAGCCACCAAGGAAACCACCAAACCACATGGTACATGTGCTGAAGAACGGCTGCGCCAGTGCAGCGTATGAGCTTGTGGCGACATTCCAGTCAAACGTCGTAATGGGATTAAGCAAGCCGAGTCCCAGATTCGAGCCAGTCAAGATAGCCAGCGTGAGATTCTGCGGTGCGATCCAGGTCATCCAGTTGAATGTCGACAGGGCCGTGAACAAGTAACCCGGGAGCCAGTAGTAGACGGCCATGGAGATGGTGCAGATGTAAAAAAACCTGTAGCGTGAGATAGTCCAACCATTGATGTTCTCCTTTTGCTCGGGCCTCGTCAGCGCACGGTTCATGGCGATGATTGGGAGAACCGATGGCCAGAGGGCTTTCACAGGGTACACGCTGGCCAAATGTAAGCAGAACGGGCCATGGTAAGTAGAACTAGCGATGCGGCATGAACCGATCGCGAGGTTGAGGTGCTAGTGTGGAGAGGGTTAGAGTTAGAGGGCAGAAACCAACCTGAAACGCCTGAGATAGCCAGCAAAACCCATGCCCATGAGCTGAACAAACAGTGTTAGCATGAGCTGGTAGCCAAATGTGATGAATTTGAGGCCATAGAACATGTCCAGCTTCTGGACGAGGATCTGTCTGCGCTGTCAGCATGACCTGGCCGCTTGTCCTATGTCTGATGTGGGCAAGACAACTTGCCATCCCATATGAATTGGTCGTGTAGATGGCAATATTGTACGTGATGGTCGCAAACATCTGCTCCTTGAACGTCCAGGGGCCGGGATTGAGTGAATGGCGCACACCGGCAATTGTGACACCCCAATCAGGGAGCACCCATTCGAGGAACTTGGCGCAGGGGAATAGCAGAATCTGGATGACAGAGCCATTGAGACCTTGGAACACCAACCGTCAGACGGGCCCCTGCAGCCTAATCGCAAGGAACATGGAGATGGAGACATACTGATGGACGGGAATCTGCTGTTGAAAAAGGTCGACATAAAGGTGCCAATGACGGCCCACGAGATGCCCAGGAAGTAGGCCCGCACTGTCTCGATGGGGACGTTCTGGTCATCAATGGGGTCGGCCACGGCACGCACGCCGGGATAAGGAGATGAGTAACGCAGCATGGTGGCGTCAATCCTCAAATCGCGGTCGTAGAACTCGCCGTACAGCTTAGGCCCTTCGAGCAGGCGGCGCATGCGCTCGCGCATGTCGGACGGGAAGTTCCAGTCATCGGCGTGGAACTTGTGGGACTCCTGGACAATGGCCACGGCCTCCTCCTCGGTCATGTTGTTGATCTTGTCGAGAATGTATTCGCCCTCGCCATTGGGCGCAATCTCCTCGAGCAGCTTGTGCGGGATCTGGTCGCTGATGCGCTCCGACCGCGGCGTCTTTTCCGCATCGCGGTCCGACATGTCGGGCGTGATCTCGATGTTCGAGTCGACGGCTGCTGGCTTTTCCCCCATGGCGCCGGTTTGCAGGTGCCGTTTCAGGGCCACAGGCTGCATTCAGATCCGACGAGGATGTCCAAAGAAAGAAGATTTCGGGTGGCTTCATGGAAAGAACTCTAACAATGTATACTCCAACCACCACCCGCTCCCCCGCAACCAATCTCCCGGGCAGGTCGCGGCCGACATTTGCGACAATTCCACAGCTTGGTGCGGGGAGGTGAAGCACTTCCCATATCAGGCAGGCCAGTGTTTGGGTGCTCTTATCCGGCTATGTTCAACGTTGCATGGTGTGTCCCGCACGCGGCCTTTCGCAGGACGAGGATTGCGGGGACGCTCACCCCAGAAGCTGGGATTTGGCCAAAGTCGGGGAATTATATGAGGGTGATGCCGCTCGTGATGCCGACCCTATATAATATTCAGATCAATATAACTGCCGGCAGTGAAGCTAGGCCTGAAACAGCAGGCCAGACGATGTTTCTGGACTGTTTGTGTGGTGGTTCTGCCAGGGCCTGGTGATATGTTTGGTGCTATTCGTGCTTTATACGAGCTTTTGGGGTACACGTACTACCTAGCAGCAAGTAATTGTGCACCTACCTACCTCCATGAGGGATCTGTGGACTTGGGCTCGTGCATGCAGTGTTTGCTGCCATACACATTCCGAGTAGCGAGCAGCTCTGAGCGACCAGGAGCTTCGCTCCATCATCGACCAAAGCGTAGACTGCATGGAGGCTGACAGATGCACTGTTACCCCTTTCATGGAGCCTGGCTTTCGACGACTACTACTGGAGCACAAGCTCCACGACGTCTTGATCTGCTACTCTACAGTGCTTCACGCCTTTTTTGCTTCAAGTTGTTGTTTGTAGGCTGGCAGGTGTTGGGTTCGGTGTGTAGATTGCTGAGATGGCTGTTAGATAATCCTCACATGTGCGCCATCCCATGGTCTACCAACAGGTTTGGAAGTGAGACTATGTGTAGGCCCGTGCGATGGTCGCTGGATGACTTCCCCTGGAGCAAAAGGGGAGGGAGCTCACGACGTTGTTGCAGAACGCCCCGAAATGAAAATGCGGCGAGTTCCGCATCGAGTTCTCTGTTGTGGTGATTTGGTCTGCATTTGGTCTAGACAGGAGACTAGTGCGCGGTGTTCAAGTTAAATCCGTCTCTGCTTTCCGCTTTTCCTGATCTTGTCCTATCACCAGGGTCCCGTCTATGTTGGCGGATTGGCGCAACGGCCTGGGCTGCCGCTGCCGTCGTTTTAGCCTTCAGACGTGACTGAGTTGCTCGTGCTTGTCCACCATCGAATATCGAAAATACAGGGAAGATGACGGTTCCCTCGCTCCGCCTGCGCGACTCCATGCTGACGGCTTGGCACTCGCTGGCATTTGTGTCTTCTAGCGGCCAATTGGCCCTAACTTGACAAGCCAGCGCAGCAATTCGATGCGCACGGACGTCCTTTTTGGGGGAAAGGTGATGGGTTGGTTCGCGGGGATGTCGCGTCGTGCAGCCGTCCGTGAGCCTTTCGCGCTTGCAACTTCCTACCAAACCTCGACTTCCAAGGAGCGATCCGTCGATCGGTCCAACTACGACCACATCGGATTTGCGCATTTGCGGGTGCGACACTACGATACTGCGCTGCAGAGTTGTTGTCCCTCGACTTTGGTTCCTGATACCAGGCTCAAGTCGGGGTGTACCGAATCCCCATATTCGAGAGTCCAAGTTCGAAATGTCCAAAGATACGGTGCGATTTGGTCCCTTTTGGATGCCATTTTGGCCCCTCTTTGGGGGGGGGGGGGGGGGGGAGCTGAGGCTTGGCCGGTTCTGCACTAGCAACCTCCACGCTGCGAATTTGCAAGCAATTGGTCATTTCGCTCCCCTCCCGTCACTTGGAGTTCCTGCAGTTCGTGCAGGTTGCGCATCCCTCGCCTGCGCGGTATGAGCCGCTAGGGCCCCTCCCCCACCACGATCTGGGCGTTCTCGCTGAGATACGCCCTGAAAGCGCCTATGATGAGATCTGGCAGGGGGGACAGGGTCCGGGGGTTATAAGCATTCCTAGCACTCTTAGAGACCCTGAACCCCGGGATCGAGCTTGGATCTTCCCCGGATTCACATTCTTTTTGCAATATCTTAGCTGTCCGGTCTTTGGACTCAAGCTCAAGCCTTCGGACTCCCGACTTATCGACGTTTTAGCGTCTTGATGGTTGCCCGACGACGGGTCGTTTTGTAGCCATGGACGTCACCCAGGCTCTGGTCCACGAGAGGGCCATTGTAAGTCACCCTCCCCCTCTTTCTTCAGCACACGCCAAGTCGCGCCCAGCGCGTTTCGACAGCCCACTTCACCCCTGCTGACACCAGACCCTCGGCGACAGGAGCTGGGCACCAGAATCGCCATCATATATGGCTTCATGGGAGCTTTTGCGCCCCTGTCCTTCATCATCATCTTTCTGCGCATGTACTCTCGCTGGCGATTCAGCCACATTGGCCTTGATGATGTCTTTGCGCTCCTTGGCTTCGCCCTGTACATGGGCCTGATCATGGCCACCGTGTTTGGTAATTAAATACCTCCCAACCCCACAGCAGGAGCCCTAGGTTTGTGTCATGGTCTGACTCTTCAACAAAGCCACGCAGTATGGCCTGGGCCACCACATCTGGACAATTTCCGAAGAGGCGGGCGTGCTCATGCAAAAAGTACGCAAATCCTCTCCGTCTGCCGTGTCGTTCAATGCTTACGCGCCAACCTTGATCAGTGTGGCTTTACCTCACAGGTTCTCTATCCGTCTGCCCTCGGCGCCGTGAAGGTGTCCATCGTGCTGTTTTTCATCCGCTGCCTTCCGGTTGTTCACGACCGCAAAAATGCTCTTTTCTGGCTCGCTAGCTTCATCGCCGTCGAGGAGCTCACCTTCACTATCGCATTGTTTGCTCAGTGTCAGCCGCTGTCATTCTACTGGGACAAGACTATTGAGGGCGGGACCTGCTTTAACCAGCCGGCCTTCTACTACGCTGACGCCGCCCTGAACTTGGCCACCGACTTGTGCATCTTATCCCTTCCGTGGATTCTCTTTCGAAGTACGCGCTTCGCACCCCCGGTCTCCCGGCTCTACTCTACTAGTGGCACGGCACTAACACTTCGCCAGAGCTCAATGTGTCAAAGCGGCACAGATACACCGTAGTGGGCATCTGCTCGCTTTCCGTTTTGTACGTCACGCGAAAAATAGAACAGACTTGCATAGAGCAGCTGCTAATACGGTTTCACGCCCAGCACATTGATATCTAGCATTGTCAGACTGCCATATCTCCTTGACCTCAACTTATCCAAGGACCCAACATGTAAGCCAGGCCTGCCCGCCCTTTTTGGCTGGTCAGTTAACGGTTGATCAGGGAGTGTCGTCGACATTTGCATCTGGTTCGTTGCAGAAGTGGGCTCTGCCATCTCCCTATCGAGCATTCCCTCCATTCGGCCACTCTACGCCCACGTGTTCCTAAAGGGACGACACAGCGAGCCACAAGTCCCCACTGGCGGCGCCAAGAAACAAAAGAAGAAAAGAAACACGAACCTCCCCTTCAGTGTCGCGACTATCGATAGTATTGCCGACAAGTCGGCTTGGACGCCCAAGATCCAACTTTATTCATTAAAGAGCCTGAAACAAGACGGCCCCTCGGAGCATAGCACACAGGCCACCGGGAGCCAGGATCGCATTGTGGCACTTGAGGAAGGCGGTAGAACTGCCCCTACCAAGTCGGTGCAAGCCAGCTCGAGGACGAGCGTTGATTCCAAAGGCGCGATTGAGGTCACTATAGTCCTAGAGCCCGCCGTGGTCAAATCCAAGGCGTCAAGTTGAAACCCACGGATAGCTAGAACAGCCATGTACGACTTTTAATAGCATGTAATGACACTTTGTTTATATCTTACCTCCTATACACCCAATTATTGCATCCTGGAAGGAATAATTGCTGTTTTGACATTCTGGCTAGGCTATGAGGAAGTTATGCGGACAGAAACATAGTAGCGACGCCCATTGGTGACTTGTCCCATGATCCACGAATCACGAGGACCTGGAGAATCAACAGGTTACAGCGGTTTCTGTCCGGTGACAATCAGAAAGTCAAAAATGGCATGCGCATCTCCCTTCTTGGCTGAACTTCGCACGTCGGCATTTAGGACCGAGACCTCGTCGTGGGACCAGCCTAGCACGTCGCAGAACAGGGCGGCGGTGAAGGCCTCGACGCCCTCGGCCATGTTGACGCTCATGAGGGTGCCGATTTCCTTGAGACGGGGATCGCGCGGCCAGGCGCCGACGGGAATCCTGAAGCGCTGCTCCTGGACGTTTGTGAAGCCGGCGTCCTCGGCCCAGCCTCTCATCATCGGCGCCGGGTTCATGGTGCGGCCAATCTTCTCGCAGGCCTCCATCAGGCCGTCCATCATTTTGACCATGGAGTGGTCGGGCTTGAGGGTGCCGTCCTGCGAGTACAGCACGTTCTCGGTCTCCTGGAACTCGATCCAGCCGCCGGGCTTGAGGTTCTCAAAGACCTGCTTGACGAGGCGCGGCCAGTCCTTGATGGAGCCGGCCATGTGGCGCAGGTGGATGAAGTCGTAGGGTTCTGGCTCGGCCCAGTCGAGCTCGACGTCGTCGACGATGAACTTGACGTTGGGCGGGCACCAGTCGGGCTGGATGGGCGAGAGGTCGTTGCCGACAATCTCGGCCGCGCCGGGGTGGTCGTCGCCCAGGTGGATGGCCCACAGCCCGGTGCCGGTGCCGACATCGAGGACGCGCAGACCGTCGAGCTTGATGGGTGCTAGGAAGAGGCGGTCCTCGAGCGCGCGGTAGAAGACGTGGTGCACCATATCGAGCCGGTCCTGCTCCCTCTCGTCGTTGGGGAAGTTATAGGCGCCCGATTGGTAGCTGTGGTAGCGCCGGCCGTGCTTCCACTCGTAGTTGGTGACGGAGCTGTGCAGCGACGTGCTCGCGTGAGACGCGCCCTCGCCGCCGTAGGACGAGCCGAAGTCGTCCACCTCGACATGGTCGGCTGCTGGTGCCTCGACAGCGGGTGAGGAGGGTGATGTTACCGGCTTGAGCGGGAAGGCTGCTTCTGCGACCGCTGCCGGTGCCGGTGCCGTTGCAGCTGGTTCCGTGGAATCCGCCATATTGAAAGTGGTCGTATGAACCCCGTCAAGGGGTAGGGGAGGGACTAGCGTGCAGGTCATGATGAAACCCAACCCGACACTACGACATCGTTCTACAAACAGCTATCGAAGCCGCTTTCCCCGCTAATCGTTTGCAGAAAACGGCCGCGCCACAATCAACCGGCCGTGGGCGTTTTGCCGTCCACCGCCCCAGACAGGAATTTTGCGCGTTTTAGGTAACACCAGCCCCCCCACGCAAAGTCCCTGATAGCCCTCGCATCAGCTTTCGGAGCATCGGGATTGTTGTTCGTATGGAGTCTGACAATAGTGGGGAACGGATGGCGAAACTGGAATCACATTTTCCACCTTCGCAGTAAGCGGGAGCCACGAAAGCAACTGAACGGCTAGCCGACAGTTGTGCACTACACTGACTTGTGGTCTTGAAGCATTTTTGCTGACTCACGGCTCTTTTCCTTTCCTCGCGCCTGTTGTGCGACAAACGCTCGGCCCAAGTACCCGCAAGCCTCCAGAGATGCGGCGCTACAGGTGCCAGTCCAGCAAAAGCATTGATACTGTACCTACACTATGGTGGAAGCTATGTTCTATAACGATTTGGGATCATGCCGGCTGCAGAGAACTCACTCTCAGCCAACCCGGTGTCGACTATTTTGGCACCGCATATAGTCATGGCGACGATCCGAGCGCCGCCGTACTTGTCCGTCCCCGCCAGCACGGCCTGGGCGTAGTCGCCAAAGGCGTCGAGCCCGGCCTCGAACTGGTGGTGCTGCGCGACGTTGCCGTCCATGACGCCCGCGACGCTCGAGAGCGCCTCGTTGCCGCGGTGCAGGTGCACCATGGTGTGCTAGCCGAGCATGTACCGCGCAAAGTTCCGCTCGTCAGCGGCCGCGACGTGCAGCGCTTGCAGGTAGATGGAGTTGAGGCCGCGGAGGAGCATGTTGTGCACGTGGCACATTTCTTGCATGACCGAATCGATGCCGGTGTGCTGTGTGGGCTTCGGGTCAGTCTTGTGTTCTGGTTTCGTGGCATGGTGTGGCCAGAGGTTCTAGGGGTGGTACCCTGATGGGCCCCCCGTTTTTGGTTTTGCGGTAGGTCGGGGTTTCGAGCAGCTTGAAGGGGTGGTCGGCGTAGACGGAAGCCATCCTGAAGAGAGGACTGGGTTGTTGCCCAAGGAGTCTCGGACTGGAGGTAACGAAAAGACGAGAGGAAGTGTTTGCAATTTTATCATAGATACCATTGTATAGCACCCTGATAGTCTGCTGACTGAAGTGAGCATGATGGCATTGAAAGAGACACGAACCGCCAAGAAACCAGTGGAGCACCAGCAACTCTTGCAGGCCAAACTGCTTCGGTGCATTGGTGATTCTGTGCCAGAAGTGACAGATCTTCACGGTCGGGATTACCAGGAGTCGGTCTCCCATCCGGCCAATTTCAGCGTTAAGGGGTCATCCTGTACATAGAGTCCGGAAAGTGGTCCTTGTAACAGCCCACCAAGATTTCAATTGGTATGCCGGCAAGCTGCTGGCCACCCGTAATGCTTACGGTCTTTTCTCCTTTGCCATCGACGTCAACATGCTGCTATCATAAGAAACAATGAAAGATAGCTTAAAGACCATGGCATCTTTTAACTGTTTTGATTCCAAATAGAGGTATCATCTTAGCTTCATTTCAACCGAGCCTTATTTGGACCACACTTCAGTGCAATGTACTGACGCTTACGACAGCCGCAATCACCACAGTAAAGAGAGCCGGCTTTTCATCGCCTGCTATAAAAAGATCCTAGCAGCGGGCCATCGCCAAACCGTATAGTAGAATTTGAGAGGTAGTTCTGGGTAGGTATGTGCCTGTACATTGCCTGAAACCACTTATTGAATACTCAATTTCTAGATCAAACCTTGAGAATACTTACTCAGCCTTTCCGCTTCAACCACTTTCTACTCAAGCTCCTCCTCCTCCTCCTCTTCCTCTTCTTCAGCGCCACCACCACGAATCGCTACCTGAAGTGGGGTTTCGGCTTGGTTCTCCAAGAGACGGAGCTCGTCGGGGAAAAACTTCTTGCACAGAACGGTCATGTTGTCCTTGACACTTGTAGTTGTCAGCATACATGCACTCAACAAACAAAGAGCGAGGACTGAGCTCAAGTGATTCAACGCTTACACTTGACGCTGATTGCAGCCTGGAATCAGGATTGCGGTCCCTAAATCGAACCGGAGCGAGTAGAGGAGATTCCTGTCGTTCCATTCTTCGACTGGGGCAGCGGATCAAGAATGGGCGGATGGTTAGCTTAGATACTCATCGTGGTGCAGGTATCCTGAGAGAACTCACCGGGTTCGGAAGCCGGGAAGTTCTCAGAGTTGAGGTACGACTTGACATAAGCCTTGCTGCTCAAGCGGTGTCTTGCCGCTCTCCAGTTTCCAATCTCATACTCATTGTGGGCATAGAAAGACCCTGCATCAAAAACAAAGGGCTCCCCGGTGGCCATGTCGGTCGCAGTGTTTTCATCCCAAAGATCACCATGCACCAAGCAAGGCTTGATGGAGCGGCCATCAGATTGCAGGGGCCCCAAGAGTCGAGGAATGACCTTGTCAAGGGTGAGGCGGCAGACCAGCTGGAATTCAGGCCAGCTTCCGTGCTTCTCTTGGTCAAGGTTGATCATGTGCGACAGTTGTTTTCCATACAACACTTCCCATGATTCCTCCCAACAGTCCGTGACCTGGGGAAGCTTGGCGTGGCAGGTGGTAATGTGAAAACCGAATTTCCCAGTCGGGGACACCGATTTCTTGTGCATCTCTGCCAGGCGGGCGGTGAATTTGGCAGGATCAGGGGGTTGATCTCCTACTCCGCGAAATTGTGCCAGCAAAAAGTACGTCTCTGACTCTCGGTACTTCCCCCAGGCGTACGGCAAAGGGGCAAAGTCAGAAGACACGCCGTTGATTGCTTTGAGCGATTCGAACTCTCCTTCAATCATCATACGGCCAGAGTCGCCAAGAGCAACAGTCTGAAATCTTCAGTGTCAGGTAAGCTGACAAAATGCCTGGGTTGCGCATGTGCCTCATGATGCAGTCACACTCACTTTGATAAAGTAGGTCTCTTGGCCTCCGCCGGGGAGGTCAACCGTGATCTTGCCGGTATGTCCCCAGAGAGACATGCCATAAGTCTTTGCAGTCAAAACTCTGGATCCGGGCACCGGCAAAACTGGAGAAAATCTATTAGAGCTTTGGATCCTAGTTGCCGAGCTTCAAAAAGAAAGGCCGGCGACTAGTTTTGTCAAATTTCGGATTGCCGCAAACGCACACTTCAAGAAAGAAAATAGGCGTGGCGAGAATGGAACATCTGAAACATGGGTAAAGGAGTAAAAGCGCAGAGCAGAGTACCAGCAGTGAACGAAAGAGTTTCTTACCCTCAACCACAGCCTCATCAAGCTCAAAGGAGGCTCCTAGTTGAGGTTTAGGAATTGGGTCCGTGGGTATTTCTTCACCAGCGTGGCGCCCGACGTCAACGTCATGACGGATGGTGGCGGTGGAGGGAGTGGGGATGATGGACTCGACATGCTCAATCGATATGGCTTTGGATTTGACATGTTCGAACGATGTGGCTTTCTTTATATTAACAAACATAGAGAGATAGAACTGAAGACTCTCAAAATTGAAGATGTAACATGAATCGCTGGAACGAAATTGATTGTGAAGATGACAGTTGATGAGTTACTGGATGGAATTAAAATGAAATTGGGGCCTTACCTTATCTATTTAATCACGTCAGGTATATTGAAGAGGGGTTCCATCGTTGAGCCACCCACTCAGGTTCAGGGCCGGGATTCTAGGGGCGTCGTGCAGATGCACGCTGGAACCCAATGGGATCTCAACCGTTGCCGCCGCAAAGTCGCGTATGCAAATGATTAGCCCCGAAGCGCTTCCGCGGGCGTTTCAGGATCCAGGGCTGAACGTGATCTATTTGTGTCTCTCCCCAGCTTTCCCGACAACTTTCGCAATTCTAAAGTCAACAAAGAGCCCGGCCAGTGCAAGGCGATCAAAACCTCGCCCAAGAGCACCGCCTGCAGTGGTCTTCTAGGACTCGCGACGTTCACCGAGTGAAGAATAATGGTAAGTGCTTGGCCACATGCAACTTCCACATGTGACTGCGCGTACCTGTACCATGCTTACACACTTTGACCCTGCCAGTTACGGAGACTTCGGACGGAGAGTTCGGGCCAGCCCGACGGATCATCAGTCGGCAGCGTCGCAGAGCATCCATTGCTTCACGGCTGGACCGGGAGAACGACATCCGACCTTGCCGAAATGCAGCTCCGAGCTGTCAATGAGTCTCCTGATCAACAACGTTCATTCGTCCGAAGCACCACCACCACTTCGGCATTCGCCCTGAGGCGCACAAACTCCATCAACATCACTGTCCCCACGCCACAAAAGAATGCCCTGGGTCTTACGTTGGTGCACGATGCTCAACATGCCGCCGCAGACGTGATATTCGTGCACGGCCTCGGGGGCTACTCCTGGAACTCGTGGTGCTGGGAACACGATCCAGAGTTCTTTTGGCCCGCTTGGCTCCAGCACGAGCATGGCCTGAAGCATCTCCGCGTCTTTACATTTGGGTATAATGCAAACTTTCGGGGCCCCGATACCCCCCTCAGCATCCTGGACTTTGCCAAGGGACTTTTGGTACGGATGAAGGGATATGGATACGATGGGTCCAAAAATGAGCGGCCGCTGGGAAAGGTTTGTGCACAGTGGTCCAAAGCCTTTATGTTTTTCGCTAACCATCAGTCCAGCGCCCCATCATTTTTGTCTCGCATTCCATGGGCGGGCTCGTCGTAAAAAAGGCGAGCACTCCTCCGGGTCCACTCAGGTCATTCTCTGTCTCGGCCGTTCATGACGCTCAACTGACACCCAGTAGGCGTATATTCTTGGGAGATTTGACGACCATTACTCAAGCATGATTACCAAAGTCCACAGCATATTCTTCCTATCCACCCCACACCGCGGATCCTCACATGCGAGCACTTTAAACAACATATTGTCTGTCATGATCGGGACATCGTCAAAGGGCTATGTATCTGAGTTAGACACCAACTCCACATCTATTGAAGACCTCAATGAACAATTCCGGGCTCTTTGTGGATCTCTGCGGCTGGTTTCACTGTACGAAACACTTCCGACGAAATTGGTAAAGGGGGTCAAAAGGCTGGTATGTCCATACTTGAGTCTTTTACCTTGTTTACTATGTCACAGCTAACATGAAGACAACCTCGCAGCTCGTGGACAAAGACACAGGGGTCCTGAACTACCCAAAGGAAATATCCAGTCCCATGGATGCAGATCACCACAGCATTTGCAAGTACCGGAGTCGCATCGACGACAACTATATTTTGGTTATCAATTTGCTGAAACAAGTCACTCGAGACCTTGCGGCGCCATGTAAGTTTTGTGATTAGGCCACATCTAACTATGCTGATATCGCAAAGTGAACTCTCCCACAACCCCACAACGCACGCCGTATAAAAGGTCTCGGACTCTAGAATCAGTGCTTGGAATCCAAGAAAACCCAGGCGAAGATCTGGAGAAACATATGAACCAATGTTTACATGGCACTTGTGAATGGTTTCGATCCCGTGAAAGCTTTGGTCGTTGGCTCAGTGCGCCAGATGACGGAATCCGGCTGTTATGCTTGGCCGGGCTTCCTGGAACAGGAAAATCCACCCTGGCGGCAACAACTACCAGCTACCTCCAGAAGGTCTTTCTCAGTCAGAGCTGCCAGTATCATTTCTTTGTGGAAGCCCAGCCTAAGAAGAAGAGCATCGCGTATTGCCTGCGGTCCATTGCTTACCAGATAGCGAGCACCCACGACGAGTTTGCTGAAAGACTGCTCCAGCTTTCCCAAGATGCGGGAGATGCGTTGGCATCTCAGAACTTCCATACCATTTGGACCAAAGTCTTTGAGGGGATCTTGTTCAAAATGGATATTGGCTACACCCTCCATTGGGTCATTGATGCCGTCGACGAGTCAGAAAGTCCCATCGCCCTCATCAAGCTTCTATCGCAAATGCAGCCGAGCTCGTGTATCAAGGTGCTGCTGCTCAGCCGACCATCCAAAGACATTGCAAATATCGCCACATCACACAATACCAGTGCCCTATACGACTCGATCTCGATCAGCGACACCATGGGTGATATCCGAGGATACATCCGCCACATCGTCAGCGAGACTATCCCGAAGGAGGAGCTTCTTCAGCAAGATATTTTGGAGCAGCTTATGTCTAGAGCTGAGGGGTCATTCCTTTGGGCACGCCTGGCTCTCGACACCCTGCGAGACAATTGGCACACGCATGGCGACATACAAAGAGCAATGAGCACAATCCCAGAGGACATGGAGTCTCTGTACCTCAGCATGGCCGAGACCATCAGAGGCCAGGACACAAGGCTCCAGGAGATAGCAGGAAGGATCCTCACCTGGGCAACCTGCAGCTTCCGGCCAATGAAGATTGCAGAGCTGCAGGTCGCTCTTGAGCCAGAATTTGGTGTTTTTGTCAGCCTCAGGGACACAATCATGCAGATCTGCGGCAACTTTGTCAGGCTCGATGGTGGCAATGCGTCCTTGATCCACAGCACCGCACGCCAATTTCTTGTCACGGCATCCAAGGACGGGCAGCCACTGGTTTCGCACCACTCTGGGCACGAGTACCTTGCTCGGGTGTGCTTGATCTATCTCTCCGACGAGCGCTGGCGGCGCCTGCTGTCACAAGTCCCCGAAGCCATTGCCCTAGACCAACCTAATCGTATGGCCTCTGTCTATGAGAACCATCCATTTTTGCGGTACGCGATGAGCCACTGGGCGTACCATGTGCGTCATTCCCCCATCAACTCGCCAAGTCTGTTGCAGCATTTGAAGCTCTTCTTCACAAGACATGTTTTGTCTTGGATCCAGGCTTCGGCGCTGTCAGGAAGCCTCCACGACCTCCCGCAGGCGGCGCATTTCATCAAAACATATCTCAAAAGGGTGGCAAGAGGCAGCCCGGCATCCATCCCGCCAGTGAGTAGCAGTTTTCGAGATACCGAGCTGGGCTTCCTCGAGAGATGGTCAGTCGATCTGATCCGACTGCTCGGGAAATTCGGCACAAACCTCGCTCAAACCCCTGCGTCCATTTTCAAGAACATCCCGCCCCTATGCCCCCAGGACTCCATCATATCTGAGGTATACTCTCGGCAGGACAACCCGTTGCTTCAGGTAACCGGAATTTCTGCAAATTCATGGGACGACAACCTGGCTCGGCTGTCGGTGGGACAAGACGTGACCGCGTCAAAGGTGCGCTGCGCTGGCATGTACTTTCTAGCCCTGGTCTCGAGCAGTGGTACCATCGTCGTCTGGTCGGCTCAGACCTGCCAAGAGCTTCGGAGGCTCTCTCACGGCGAATGGGTCGTCCTAATGGAGACAAATGAATCTGGAAGCTTGGTGGTTTCCACCGGAATAAACAGTTTCCGCATCTGGGACATTTCAACTGGCCAACAACTACAGTCCATCTCGAAGGACCCTCAGCTCCGAGTTATGGATCTCAGAATCTCGGACGCCGATACCCGGCTCACCGTTGCATTCGACGATTGCTCCATTGTTTGTTATGATATACTCGATGAAATCGAGCCCACTGAGGAACAGTGTTTCGTCGCGCAGGGTCTCGAAGCACTGCACTTTGGCTGCCCTCGGCTTATAGCCCTTAGCCCAGATACCACTCATGTCGCCATCGCCTACCGTGGACGCCCGGTGACCGTGTGGGATCTGGCCAGTGACTCGGGCCAACAACCACGACGCTGTATTCGGGCCGCCGATGAGGCTCGCTGGGAGAGCTCTGAAGCAGACGTCTTCAATGCGCCCGAGGTGGTAGTTTGGCATCCCGACGGCAACTCGCTTTACATCCTCTATCAGGATGCAACAATTCTCCACTGGAACCTGATTGAAGATGAGCGGACTGAATATCCCGACACTGAGGCGAGAGAGATGACGATCAACTGCGAGGGCACATTTCTACTCACTGGCAACTACACTGGCACCCTGTCCGTCTGGGCTCTGCCAAGAATGAACCTCGTTTACAGGCTTCGGTCTGAGGAGTTTGTTCGAGACCTTTGTTTCAGCCCGGATTCTCAACGCATCTACGATGTCCGGGGATCCATTTGCAATGTTTGGGAGCCTGACTTTCTTGTGAGATCGGATGAGATGGATCGGCAAGACAGCTTCAGCAGCACCATTGACAGTGCTTTTTCATCGGAACTGATACCGGAGCCAGTTTACTCGCGAGATGCGGGGGGGGTTCAGGTTACAGCTCTTGTTTGCGACAGCGATGGCAGCCATTTCTGTTGCGGCAGAGATGATGGGAGTGTCATTATCCATGAAATGGAGAGAGGAGAGAGGGTCAGAAAGGTCACCAATCACTCATCGAACTCTGACATCATCAGTCTCGCTTGGTCGTCATCTGGGAAATACCTGGTCTCGGGCGATGATTGGGGAAAGGTGATTGCGAAGAGAGTGAAGCTGAAGGGAGACGGCAAGTGGGCGGTTTTCCCAGTCTTTGAAGCTCGCACTGGAAATATGGAGACAGTCACCCAACTTCTCTTCAGTCATGACGAAACCCACTTGCTGATCGGCACAGCGTCGAGCGACCAAATCTGGAATCTCACGACCAAAGCTCTGGTTTATAAAGGGGGGCGGGAGACTGGGCCTGTCGGGCGGTGGATTAATCACCCATTCCAAGCCACCCAGCTTGTATGGGTTGATGGAGAGAGTCTGCGTACTTTTGAGTGGGCGGGCTTCAAGAACGAAGCCACCCGGACGATTTCGATCCAAGGATCGAGCATAGCTAGTAATGGCCGAAACGACAGCAAGTCGTCACTGATTGAGGTATCTCTCACTTCAGAGGACAAACCGACTCGTCGTACCACACTCCAGGCGCTCTCGCTGAGCACCAACAGTCGATTCCTGGTCTATCAAACCTCGTCGGTCTCGAGCCACACATTCAACAAGACCAACGCAAATGCGGAGTTCTGGCTTCTTGAGACAAGAAATATCCAATCCCAAACCGCTGAGCGGATCAACCGGAAGCGACTCTCCGAGCTGTCTTTCATGGTCCAGCGCTTCCTTGGCTGCCACCGAGATCGAATCGTGTTCATTGACTACCAGGGTTGGATCTGCACAAGTGAGGTTGGAGGCGACGCGGGGAAACTGCGACGGCACTTTTTCTTGCCGAAGGATTGGTTAAACACTTGGGCAGCGCAGCCGCTGGTCTTCACCAAGCAAGGCGCGCTCCTAGTCCCGAGAAATGGCGATGTGGCTATTCTCAGGTACAGTAAAGGGATTTACTGAGGTGGCGAAGGCAGAGGTTTGCTCGTTGTTCAGGGTAATCGTAATGTTGGTTACTTTCTTTTGGTTATTATAGGAATAGGCGCGTGGGGAATGGATCAAGATTGAACGGGGGAAATGGATGCCTCACCTGGTGGATGGGAAAGGGGGCAGGGTCATGTGACGGATCGAAGTGCCTTCCGGGTGTTTTAGTTGTCAAGCAAGGTACCTTACCTAAGATAGAACACAGGTGGCACTCTAGTAAGGGAAATCCAGGTGAAGTTTAGAAATCAGAAAAATATTCTTGATCTCGTGGTTGCATCGTGGGACTTTTCGTGACATGAAGGCTTCAGGGTGTAATACCTCAGGCCGCGGTTGCAAGGACACCTCCCACCGCCGCCGAATGGTACTTTGGTAAGGTACCTTATTTGATTGAAGGAGGGAACGACTGCATTGGTCCCCGCCACAGCTTTTAACCCCGCCTCCACTCGAATTTTCTTCTCGCATCACCCAGACCGCTCCTTCCACCTGTTCGAGAGACGTGGCCAACGACATGGCTTCACTTGCCGGAATTCGGTTACAGCTTTGGGTCTTGGGTTAGTGCAGTTTTGACGAGTTTCAGTCAACATCATGTACTCAACTAACATGGTTTGGGAGCACCTAGGAGCAATACGAGCAACCGAAGCAATCGCCTGGACAAGTATATTCCCATATGCCTATTACATGGTCCAATCGTTCCACCAAGTTAAACAAGATCAAGTTGCATTTTATGCCGGTTCCCTGGTCGCCGTCTTTACCTTCTGCGAATTCCTTAGTGGCATGGTGTGGGCGAGAATTAGTGACCGAATTGGAAGGAAGCCGACTTTAATGATTGGGATATTGTGCAGTATTGTTGCTGCCCTTTGCTTTGGCTTTGCTCGATCTATCGAGCTTGCTATTGCCGCACGTGCCTTTGGCGGACTCTTCAATCCGAATGTTTTTCTTGTCCAGACTTGCACAGGGGAGCTAGCAGCCAGGGAGCAGCAAGGTAAACACAGCCCTTGATTGTCACAGGTACACACGTACGTGCTGCTTACTGTACGATCAGCAAATGCCTTTTCCCTGGTGACATTCATTCGATCTCTCGGGTAAGCCAGGGCCCCAACAAGTATCACCGGCACAAGGTTGCGTTGCTGAACTCCTGTCACCCTCACTAGTAACCTCATCGGGCCTGTTCTGGGCGGACTTTTGGCACACCCAGTAGCACTATACCCGTCGGTATTCTCGGAGCACTCTGTCTGGGCCCATTACCGCTATCTACTTCCGAATTTGGCAGTGGTTTCGATGCAGCTCTCGACTATGATCATGGCTGTATTATTCCTAAGAGAGACTCACCCGAACTTCATCAACCGCCATGACGTTGGGCTATCCATAAGTCAATCATTTCATGGCTTTTTCCAATCATTGCTCACCGGCATGAGACAATTCTCATACTCCCCCCTTCGCGCCGACAGATCCGGCCACGGGGCTGACAATGCGATCGACGATTATGAGCTAGAGAACCAAGGGTCACCACCTGCAGCCACGCGGCATTTGAATCCTGCAGAATTATGTTCGGAGAACCAAGGCTCCAGAACTTGCGAAGAAGTCAAGGAAGAGGGGGCCCCCCCAGGACGCACATTTAGCTCTCAAATCATTCTTCAAATTCTGTCTCTCTCGCTACTAGCTTTCCACAAGGTGTCATCCGACACAACCATGGGAAGTTTTCTTGCACTCGCGCCTTCACAGGATCAGCATGGCGACTCAGTGCACGGCCCGGGTTTTTTACTCGAAGCCAAGGGCGGATTCGGCTTCAACACTCAAAAGATTGGTGTCATTTTCCTCACCGAGGCCATCTTTCGTGTCATGATTCAAGGGGCGGTTGTTCCATTCCTCATCACTCGCCTGGGAGCGCTGAAAGCATACCGTTGGGCCCTTGGTATCTATCCAGCCATGTACTTGGTGACGCCATTTTTTCCAGGTCTTCCATCCTCGTGGAAGTTAGTGGCGCTTCTCCCCGATTTGTGGTCTAAGGTGGCATTATCCTCGATAGGATATGTCTGTTCGGCGATACTGTAAGTCTACCTTTTCACGATCAAAAAGTAGAGTCGCCAAGCCCAGTGCTGACCTGTGTTGCTACTAGTATCACAAACACCGTCCCTTCAAAACAAGCACTAGCCAAGATCAACGGCGCCGCTGCCTCGTTTGGCTGCCTTGCAAGATCGGTCGGCCCTCTTTTGAGCGGGAAACTCTTTGACTTGGGGGTTCAACGGGGACATATGGAGATTCCATTTTGGTTGCTGGCAGCCGTAGCATTAGCAGGGGCTGGGGAGTCAATATTTCTTGCTGATCATCCGGAATGAGCACACAAACGTCACACCAGAGCAGTGTTTGTCCTCGCAGGACTGCTACCTTATGTAAGGTAACCTACCAACTTCATGAATTGGGTACGCGAAATTCGAGTCAATACCTACCTACCTCAGGTACCTCTTTGAGAGGCATAGCCACTTGCCTAAATATAGTTTTGTGTAATGATGAAGAATTTCTCCAGAGCTTTGTGTTTGCTCGTGTATTTGCCGGGATCCCTTGTCGGTACCCCAAATGCCCTAGCACTAAGAGAAAATGTGTTTTATCTCGAATCGAGTAAACCCACGAAGATTAAACCAAAACTGGTAGTAACACCTGTTGGAGAAGATCTTAAAATTCAGGAGGGACTGCATGTGCAATTGCCAATATGCAAGGCGATAAATGATAGTCTTGGTAACCAACCATAAACCCCTGTCATATCCAGCCAGATATGTAGATATGTGGCAAAGCATGGATGCCTATCTAGGCTCCCGAAGGATCTGAATCATCTCATTGATCCTCCCGGGCATGAGCCTGGCAAGGACCAGTGCCTTGAACGATAAGATAAGCAACACGAGTTCCGGGCGCAGGAACAAATACCAGATGGACCCCTATAGTAGTTCTTCCGATCTCCCTTCCAGCTTTACTACAAAGTTAGCGACCGCTTGTGAGTTCCAATTTTCCCAGCTACAAGTGCCAGTAACTGACACCAAAGATGCACCTTAGTCCGGCACCATGTCGCACGACAACTTGGGCGTCGATCCCGCAGCCCGGCATCAGGCTTCTGCAGCCCGCATGGACCGTAGAGCGCGGAGGGATCGGCTGCCCGCCTTCTTCAGCTCGGTCCTATACGAAATCTCTTTCAAGATCCAGAATCCAGACCTCATTACCTTTCGAGATGTCGTTATAGCAATTCTGGCGGCATACTGCGGCTATCAGGGGTACTTTGCGCTGTGTGCAGTCCATAAGGTGCTGCTGAGGGACCCTATGCACAAGGTGTGTTATGGGAAGAGTGCGGCTGGGTGCTTGTGGAAGCTTATGTGGATATTAGTGTATATCCTTGGGGACTGGATGGGCCATGTGATTCCATGGATGCTGTGCGGTTTTTTGGTTGTGTTCTTTGGGAAAGAGGTTATCGGCTACCTGCGGAGATAGTCGGGGAAGACGGTACACCCCAAAACTAGCACACAAGATATGATCTTGTGGTCGCTGGGCCGGATAGTAAGGGAGGTGGTCTTGAAGTCAGACAGTTGATGATATTTGATAGGCATCCAACTTCTGCAAAGGAAAGGCCCAATTGCTGAAGAACAGTGCATATATGATGAGCGGTCTAATCCCAGCGTCACCAAATTTCGCCTTTGTACCATGCATTTGCCGTGGCAACACGCTCTTCTTCATGTTCCGAAGTCTTGGTGATTCAAGTTGTGCAACCCCGGACAAAACAATGTATGGTAGACTACAGACTCGTGGTTGTGCGGCTGAATCCCAAAGACATCTCGGGTCGTTTGCTGGGTCCCGTTAATCCGGATTCTCGAGACTGGTAGACTTTTTAATCTACAGACTGGCAAGCCCAGCAGTGGACCCCTGCATACCGGTTTGAGTCGTTTGCGAATCGAGAGCTCCGTGCATAGAGTCCAATTTCAAGTCAACTTCGGCAGTCTTCAGGCAAAAATGCAGCTTCCTTGCAGGGCGCCGTGTGTTGACAGGCTCGCTGTTGTATTAGCCGGGCACCGCACCCGGCTCCGTCCCGCGTCCATTTGTGACGACAGATGAGGTGATTCTCCGATCCGATTAACCCAAGCGGGGACACGGCATGTAGACAACGATATAAAGATATGGAGAGCGCACCCCGAGCGTCCCTGGGCAGTCGACTCCAAGTGCCAGTCCAATTCAAAGTCGTTGTCAACCACCGAACCACCACAGCCTCTAGTCAAAATGCTCGCACTTCCGCTTGCCGTCTTGGCGTTCGCCGCCAGTGCTTTTGCCGAGCCGAAGCCTCCTCCTCTGACGTACCTGTACAGTGTCAATCTGACCTTCGCGCCAACCATTTCCATTGGCTCTGTCCCCTTCGGCAGCCGTGACCTTCTGCCCATCTCCGGCGGCGCCTTCACGGGACCCAAGTTTTCCGGTAAGGTCCTCATCCTTGAGCCCAAGACCCACACTGACACGCCATGTAGGCAAGGTTGGGAGCGGCCTTGACTGGGGCCTGACGGACTCCAAGGGCATCTTCAGCCCGGACGCGCTCTACACGCTAATCACCAACGACAATGCCACCGTCTTGGTCTTTGAGAAGGGCCATGCCCCTAACCTGCACATTCAGTAGGTGTACCAAGGGCTCACTCAAGCTCCTCCCTCCGCGTCTCTGGGCATACTCGTTTCTGCTTGGCCTTCTCCCTTTCAACGCGGCTTCTACAAGTCGCACAGCGACGCGTATCCCCAGTTCCTCCTATCCTCGAAATACCCTTGCTGCCTGATGGCAGAGCCAGCATTTCGTCTTGGGTGACATCTGCCTTCCCACACATTCCACAGCCGGTCCAGCCGTGCCCCTGGCAGAGCTCTGCCCACATGTCGTCCGACAGTCTCCCTCCATTCTTCTTGGCGTCCCTGAACAGCGCCTTGAGGACCTGGAAGCGGGACCTTTCGTCCTTCGTGCCCGGGCGTTTCATGTGATCGGCGCAGGGCCTGCACCTTCGCGCCGAGCCATGCTTAACGAATGCTACACCGCTGTTCTCGGGCGCTCGGCACGCTGGGTTGCCGCATCCATCGTCGGGTCCGTCAGCCGGCAACTTTGGTACCCGGTCGCGCTTGTTCTTGTCGATGTATGCCCTGCAAGTGGGGCAGCGGTACATGTATCCCCGGCCAGAAGCACCTGGTATGGAGCCGGTAGATTTGTCGTCACATAAAGGATTCATACATGGGCCGACACTGCCACTCAGGATGACCGGATTATTGTGCCTGTGTTGTGGTCAGCTTGTAAAAACCCTGGTACACTGGCAACATACCACTCCCCTGGCGGACGCTCCGCGCCACCATTCACCCTCTTGTGGAAATCGCAAAACTCGCACCGTCGGTCGCTATCTCTCCCGCGAAAGACCGATGCGGAGCGCTTTGTTTTGCCCACAACATACCATTCCAGCGTCCACCACTCTTTCAGGTGACAGTTCTGGCAGCCGCAATGCGCTGCGGCATCCTCTTCCACTGTAGGAACGGGTTTTCCGGTAGCATTGGCGTACTCGATCCTTGCTATGCAGGAACCACACTCGGACGTTTCTTCTTCACCCGCGAAGTTCGACGTGATGAGCTCGCGGGGTTTGTGACAGCGTCGACAAGGTCCGCGGGAAAGCCAAACATCGGACACTCGCCACCGCAATGAAACGTAGTGTTTTGCGCAAAGCCGACGTCCCAGAACATCCCCCGGTTCCGAAAGATGAACCGATGCCTCGCCACAAACCCAGCACGGCTGATCGAGAATCGCGCGGGGAATCCCCATCTCGCCCTGCAACATATTCCACGTCCAGTTGAGACCGAAGGCCTGCATATCCGGCAAGCCAAGGCCATGCCGACTTGTCTGAATGAAGCGAAATCCTTCGTGGCTCGAGAAAGCTTTGTTCTGGATGTTGGGGCGGTTTCGTTTCCTGACGACATTGAGGTAAGCCATCATCATGGCTTCAGCCAGCCTTGTCAGTGCTGGTGCCTTGGGGTCCTGCGACGAGAAGCGCGCGAGAATCGAGAACTGAAACTTGATGCCTGGCCTTGCCATAAATCTGTAGTGTCCGGACGCCCGCTCGTCCGCACATTTGGGCCCATAGTTAGCGACATGGCGATGTTTGCGCACTCGACTGTGTATACCGTCTTTTTTGTTGACGCTGGACCCAACGTAAACACCATGTTCGTCTTCGGTGGCGGTCTTCCCAACGTTGAGATAACACCCAAAATCATTGGTCTTGTCAGCCGGAGGAAGGGACCAGAGGCCATCCGGTGTAAGGTTTTGCCGCCCAAAAACAGCCTGGACGTCGAGAGATATGCCGGTGAGTAGATCCCGCGCAATGGCCGCAGGGTCACACCTGGCGAAGAATCGAAAGCTGCTCCATGTCATTGGGATACTGCCGAGGGGTGTGCTTGAGACCAGCTCGTTGTAGCCCCCCCCGTACTTGCGCATCATCGCGAGACATTGTTCTCTGATGGCGGAGATCAACGCCAACATCCCTTCTCGGAAGCGCTCGATATCTTGCCTGGCCATATCGGATTCAACGTCGATAGGCTCGCGTGGGGAGGCATCCTCAACGGCACCGGTGGCGACCCTGACTGGTTTGGGCTTCTTCAAGTTGGCCGGCTTCCGGGCCTTGCGGGCATGAGAAGAAGGGGCAGGCAGGCTTTCCTCGCCGCCCGGGACATCCGAATCATCGTCCGAGACCGCCGCTGGATCATCGACCTCGAGGTCGGAGAGCTCGTCGTCAATGTACTCATCGTCCGAGTCCGAGTCAGGGTAGTTGACGATTAAGTTGGTCAAGTCTTCCTCTTGAAGTTTGGCAACGAAGCGGAGCATCTCTGGGTCTTGTTCGTCGACCACATTTTCACCAACCTCATCCACATCATCTTCATCTTCGCCGTGAGCCTCTGGCTCAAAGGCATCGTCATCGTCATCATGCTCCTCGTCAAGCTTGACCTTCTTGGCTGAGCGAGGCTCCGCGGGAACTCGAGATGCTCTCTTGGCAGGGACCTTGGAGGCGGCAGGCCTAGGGGCAGCGGGCTTGGATGCAGCGGGCTTGGGTGCAGCTGGCTTGCGTGTGGCGGGTGTGGGAGCGGTGGGTGTGGGAGCAACCGGGGGCAAGCCGGGCGTGCGGGCAGACGGGCGAGGGATGCTCGTGACAGGAGCTTTGGAGGCAGCAGAGGGAACATTTGCTTGTGCCGGAGAGGCCGGAACGGGACGGGCGTTGGGGTCGCGGCTTCGAAGCGCGCGGGAGGACTCTTGCATGGGCATTAGATCAGGTCACGGTCACGGTATTGGGTTCTCATACGGTTACTCGACATTGTATATATATATATATGTGTGTGTGTGTGTGTATGTGTGTGTGTGCGTGTGTGTGTCTATGTTTGTCTTGATGGCGTCGAGTTCGATGGTGAGGTTTAGGGGTTGACGATGACGGTCCCAGTCTGGTGACAACATCTACTTCCACACCCAGTCCCCTATACAAGAGTCCGGTTGCCCGGCAAACTAACCGCCGAAGCGGTAGCACTTGTATAGGTTATGAATGTTTGGTGGAGTGTCAAGAGAGAAAAGGGGCTGGCGGAACGGCCACAGCAACGGGTGCCACCGCGAGAACACCCACTTCCACACCCAGTCCCCTATACAAGAGACCGGTCGCCCGGTAAACTAACCGCCGAAACGGTAGTAAACACTTGTATAGGTTGTGAATGCTTGGTGGGATGCCCTCGACGATGAACACCTGAGACTGGGCGAAACGGCAGGCGGCGGACGCACGACCGAAGGCGTGCGGCGGAAGCGGCGGCGGACAGCTGACGATGGCGAGGGCGGCGACGAGCGGGGACGCGGCGAAGCAGCACGACAAAAGATAAAAACGCGAATGATGATGCCGGCGGGGACGAGACTCACACGAGGGCTAAGGAAAAAGAAGAAGAGAGAGAACCGGAGAACGAGAATCGAGGGGAGAGGGGGATGTGTCAAATCAGTCCCAATGGCAGCTACGGAGGCAGGCACGCGACAACCAGAGCGTGTATTCCTCCTGCTCTTTCCTCACCTTGGGTCAAGGTTCACCTTTTTGGGCAGGAAGCTGGCAACACGCCTTCCATAATCAATGGGGACGCGTGCAAACGCGCTCCATGTTTGCAAAAAAACAACTCGTCTTGGGACGGGATCCTGATCAAGTCGGTTGAGCTCGAGGTCAGACCAGTGCAGTGTTACTGTACTTCAAGCTGGACAGGAGGGAGCACCATATTTGGACGGTGTGTTTTTCCCACAAGGCCAGACTCTTCGTGCTGCAACTGGAGTGACCCATTGCCTGGGAGGATTGGCATGGTCTTGCTCAGTCTCATGACCGAGCCCTTCCATCTTGGTGGATGTCATGGAGTTCCACTCTCGAGCTGATGGTAGGAGGCATCAAGCACCCAGAATTCGAGAGACAGCTCCTTAGAGAGCCCAATGTAATGACCCTGGGCCACGGTATTTAACTTTTCAGGCTGGAGACCTGGTGGGCTGGCATTGGTTAAATCACGGCGATCTGGGAGCTGCCCTCATCGCCTTGGTTTGCATGGGGTTGGCGGATGTAGGGAGATGCGTGGTGTGGGCTCCACGGCGGTCCTGTGCCTGTCATTGTGCTTGCCGGTGATGTCTCCAGTTGGTGAATATGGGGTGATTCCACCATGAGGACATAGGAAAGAGTCTAGTCAAAGATGGACTCCGTGGAAAAATCCAAATCCAATCCCCCCAGCCTGAAGACCATATTGAGGCTGAGAATATTGCCATTGACACCAAAACATTGAACCCCGATTGATACTGACACTATGACAAGCGGACGTGACATGCGTTGTGGGGAGGTTCAGCAATGGCCAGCCTCGCGCAGCCACAACCAAGATGCACAAGGCCGCGCCACTGAAAATAATCTCATCCACGACAGTTGGTACGACAGACAGAAGAGGTGGTGTGGCCTCAAGGCAGGGGTAAATACCTAGCCTGCTGAGTTGGGGCTTGGGGCGCTCGGAGCGGTGAATTTGAGGGCCACCATTGTTGGCATCGTTGTCGGCCTCCTTAGGGTTGGCCTCCTCAGTGGCGCCATACTCCTTAGCCTCCTCCTCAAAGTCAGAGTCTGCCTCAAACTAGAGCTTCCCGCCATCTCCAACCTTGTACATCTCCAGAAAATCAGGAATGTCCTGGTTGGTTTCTTGGAGGGTTCTGGTCAGAACAGAGGCCATGGGCTCATCACGCTCGGTGAGGAACGAGGTGGCGAGACCACGGTGATCGATGCGACCGGTACGACCTGCGAGAGTTAGAAACGGGTCTAGTAGCAGGCTTGCGGAAGAACTTACCAATTTGATAAGTGTACTCTTTAATTCTACCGTGCTCTATGGACGGAAGGTCGTAATTAATGACGTATATGACGTTGCGAATATCGATGCCACGGGCAGCGATACCAGTAGATGCGATGAGTACGGGATTGGTGCCGGCGCGGAAGGAGCGCATCGAAGCCTCTCTCTGTTGAAATCACGGGCCCATTCCAGTTCGTTCTTTCAGTTTGGGCTCGACCATTGGGCATCAGATGCAGTCAGGAATTTAACATCATAAATCTAGAGCAATTCGCGCGCCACAACAGGAGCCAACATATGCCGTGATGTTGATGTTTGTAATTGTGTGTCTCTCTGAGCGGAATAAGAAGACTTGATTGCCATGATTCTGTCCCGACAACTGCGAGTTGACGAGCAAAAATCATCCCCCTTGAAGTCTGGGTGCTCGGGTCCCAGGTTGCCGCCGAATTCATCTACGGTATGCTTTCTCAGATATCCAGCGCCACAAAAACATGTGATAATCGTGCCGCAGACCGGGTCACAGTGAGCTCTACAAAGGGCTGTCTCGAGGATTGGGTGCTCAGCTTGCAGGCGATATTACTCCGCCGACACGATGTCAAACGGTTGTTGAAGCCATACCGTTGGAGTCAGCCAGCCAGCCGCAAAGCCGTGGAGTCGTGGAATCGCCCCCTTTGGATCTTGGTCCCCTAGGTGTTGGCTTCCTCGGTGTTGGCCGTGTTGGTGTTGGCCTCGTCGACGTTGGTCTCGTGGTGTTAAGTTGGAGTCACGGTTTGGAGTGCTCAGAGCAGTTTTCACGACATTGGGGTCACGTACTGTGGCGGGTGCCCCACCGTGTAGCCAAAGGCCCCACCTTCAAGACCTGCCATTGCCAGTATTAGGTGCTGTAGCAGAGATTGCTCTCCCATAATAACAATCAAAGATCACTAAGATCACGGCATGTGTTGACTCGTCGCGTCCGAGAGTTGCTGCAAATGTACGAGATTAATCCTTTCTACCTTGACTAGACCTCGTGGACGAAGAAAACTAAAGTCCCAAGTACTCTTGGTTGAACGCCGTCGTGGCGTATGCCACTGGTGGTCCCTTTGACGGCGGAGTTGCCCTGGACGTTTGGCAGGTATGTTGATTGGAAGAGCCCTGGTGCTGAAAGGCAGGGTGCTAACATTCTGAAAACAGCTTGGAAGTTAAAGTGAGCGGACGGTCGCGGGTACAGCTGGTACCTCGCCAGCAGGTACTACCAGTACCTCACCTGAGGGAACCAGCCAAGGTTACCAGGGATTAGTCAAGGCAGTTGTCTGTTCCGAGAGTGATCGCTCACCCTCCGGAGTCGCAGGCTGTTGTATATAAGGCCACTAGAACTGCTGGACCTTGGGCTTCCTTCAGCCGTAGTATAATGCTAGGACCTTTCCCACAATACCGTTGATGTGAGAAGAAGTTGGCACTTGTTGCGTTTGGCACAGGAACTATCTTGGACTTGCGCGCACCAAGTGAGGCTTAACAACACAAGCCCAAAAAGTTACAAAGGGATTGTGCACTGGTCCTATTAACCCTTCTGAGATAGGGGCCAAAAAAAACAGTCCAGGAAGTTCCGTCATCCTCTGTGGGCGAAGCAGAGCATTTGGGCAAAAGTGATGTAGATTGTGATGGGTGAGGATCTAAGATCTAAGACCCCGGCCTGCAGCTAATCTAGCCCTGATTGGCCGCACTATCGCTATTTTTTTTGCGGGGGATGCGATACGGGGGGTCGATTACAGGGCAATGCTGGCACGAGCTTGGCTGCATCGAAAGGGGGTTTTTGGCTGCAAATTGGGCGGTTTTGGACGTCGGCGGCACTGTCATGGTGGGGCAGGTGTGCCAGCAACAAAACGGTAGAAGAACTAAAGCCATATTAACTATGGATTTTCTATGCTTGTCTCCGCCCTCGTGAGTCAGGTCAGAAAATGATATGACCCGTGAGCCGCATTCTGAAGAAGAAGAAAAAACTCTTCATCGTGTACCTAAGCTACAGCTGAAGAGCATTTCTCAACAATTGTCAAGCCCGGCTAGCTCAATCGGTAGAGCGTGAGACTCTTACGGTTCTCCAGCCAGGTATCTCAAGGTTGTGGGTTCGACCCCCACGTCGGGCTCAATTCCCGTCGTTAACACGGCTTTCTTTTTGACTCGCAACACACTGTTATCCAACAAGTGCGGATTTTCAATTTTTTCAGTCCATCTGGATCTTGGGACGAAATAGAAAACATACTGTAGCTCCAGCATGCGCTTCATGTAGAGGGGTGGCACCCAGCGCAGGCCGTAGTGCCGTTCTAACCAGACCACAGCGACTCAGAGGTTGGCCCCCTGCCAGAGTGTCGAGCGCCGTGGCATCACTTGATTCGCCTTTTTCGTCCTGTCTTCCGGGATCGCAAAACTCGCACACGCCGGCGTCTGCTGGCGCTGTGTCGACATCACGGCCATCTCCCGGTCGGTGCAGAACCTCCCAGGCGCATCCGTCCGTCCCGTTGGGCTTGCTGTCTCCGGACCGCATTCTATGTGGTGCTACTTATAAGAGTTTGATATAGTGCTTATTGTAACAGAGAAAGCCTTGAGTACGTCACTGCTACCGGTTGCTCGTTTCCTAATCTCCTCTGACCCCTTGCCAGTTTACTAGGTCTCATCTTCCAGTTCCTCAACAAGACATTTATAACGGTGGCCAACCTTCTAGATGCCTATTAGCATCTTGTCACTAAGGATACGCTCCAAGTTGGTTGGTCCATCCGAAGCAATATTGTCTACATTACTTCTCTCATACCATCCAAGACTCATGTGAACGGCACGGCCAATGCCACTTACTTTGAGAATACAGCCAATCCGCAAGTGGGCATCAAGTACATCTGGGTCGGGTCGTGGGACTTTTACATCATGCTAAGCAAAGGTAACAACAGTTGGCAACTATCCTATAAAGTAAGAGTTCTCGTCCCAGATCTCGATACGGTACTTATACTCCTATATAAATATGTCAATTAAAAGTATCATATTAATTAAAGGAAACATAACATACCTCATTCATAGCTTAGAATCCAAGAGTAAACCGGCCAAGCTCTTTGTAAAATGTCAAAGCCAATGTCATGGCATTTCCTGGCTGGTGTATCGTATCGGCCCCAATCTTGTTCTCCAAGGCTGGGAAATACTGGTGAAGTGCCAACCATATTGTTGCCTTATTCTTGGTATACATAGCATTCTTCTCATTGAGCTTGCTAAGCGCAAACGGCAGAATATACACACACTCAGTGCTGGTCGACTTGTTGCCCCTACGTTCGCCTGGAGACATCTTCTCGTAAGCCGTCGCGTCAATGAGGCCCGAGACAACACATTGGTTCCTATCTCTACGGAGGCACTCCTCTTTAAGCCACGTCTGCCCTGGTTATCAGGTTGATCCTTCGATTTTTGTCATGGCCAATTCGATTACGAACGCTGCCGCCTGGTTAGGCGGAGGTGTAATTGCGGGCTGTTTGCCACTAGAAGCAGCCACTGCGTACGTTAGTACAATGACCTAGGGTATATAAAGTGACCTGACATACCAGGCTTCAGAATGGCGTCGACAAGGAAATTACGTAGTTGGCGTAGTTGGCGGGGATCCTCGGCTAACATATAGGTCTCATGTTGCAATCTCGATAGACCCTGGCCAGATAGATTGTCGACAAAGGCCTGCAGTACGCTGCTAGTATCGTCGCTAGCATGGATTGGCTGGTACTTGCGTAGCGCGTTGCTGAAGACATCAAGCTCATTTTGCTGGAGGATCGGGGTTGCGGGCAGAGAGGAGAGGGCCGCTGAGAGCTCGGAAGACTGCGATCCAGATCGTCCCGGGTGCGGCGTGATTTCTGGCAGGTCCGCCAATGGATCCTCATCCCAGACATGGCGGCTGTGTTTGGCAATGGAGAAATGGCTGTTGTGAAAGTCGGCGGTTGGCTCCGCTCACGCAAAACACTCCGAAAGCTACTTGGTGCTATTTGTTACGGGCACCTACCGTTTTGTTGCTGGCACACCTGCCCCACCATGACAGTGCCGCCGACGTCCAAAACCGCCCAATTTGCAGCCAAAAACCCCCTTTCGATGCAGCCAAGCTCGTGCCAGCATTGCCCTGTAATCGACCCCCCGTATCGCATCCCCCGCAAAAAAAATAGCGATAGTGCGGCCAATCAGGGCTAGATTAGCTGCAGGCCGGGGTCTTAGATCTTAGATCCTCACCCATCACAATCTACATCACTTTTGCCCAAATGCTCTGCTTCGCCCACAGAGGATGACGGAACTTCCTGGACTGTTTTTTTTGGCCCCTATCTCAGAAGGGTTAATAGGACCAGTGCACTCCGAGACATATCAGGATAATAAATAGGTTAAGATAAACCTGCCTGCACACCCTCTCGATACCCCAGGCGCTCAGTCAGTTAAAACCATATGGAGATTGCTGAGGCTGTAAATGGGTCTCTGGAGAAAGCTTGTTGGTACCATATTTCGTGGAATTGATCGACTGTGTGAAAGACTCGTTAATTAGAGCCCCTGACGGTCCAGAAGATGTGGGTGGTAAGTCTGTCACGAGATGGAAAAGGTTCAACTGCATGTAACTACATGAACTTTGTCAATAAGGTATCCTATTTACCTTGGCCACCTTCTAAACGACAAATCCTAAACACCTCACAGTCCTGTCTGCCATTCATATAAAGAGCCTCTATATAAGATAAAGCCCTTTTATAAAAACGCCCCAATTCCCATCGTAAAACCATCAGAGTAGAGTAACGAAAAATGCTATAACGCTCAGCCGTCAAGATGATGCCTCGGCGGTCTAGCATTTGCAGCAGCTACATAATGCCCCCATGTGATCAGCTCTCGGCTGCAGTCGTCCTGGTCAATGGTGCACTCGATCAGTGTCGGCCCCTCGCTATTCTCACCTGCGACGCGTAGCGCATCAGCCAGCTCGCCGGCTGTGTTGGCCAACAAGCCCTTGGCATGACCAGTGCCTCCATTGAACGCTTCCACCAACAACGCGTAATTCCAGTTTTGGATCTTGTTGTAGGACCCATCGTGGATCTCGACCTCGATGGTGTACCCCCTATTGTTCATAAGCAGGATAGTGATGGGTAACTTGAAGCGCACCATCTGCGACACCTCCTGCGCCGTCACCTGGAAGGAGCCATCGCCGACCATGATGATTGTGCGCCTTTCCGGGCATCGCATAGCATAGCCAAAGGCGGCGGGGATGGACCAGCCGATGTGGCCCCACTGCATCTCAATCTCGAACTGGGCGCCGGGCGGCAACTTGAGCTGGATACCGTTGAACCAGCTGTCGCCCGTCTCGACGAAGAGGCTCGTGTTTGCACTCAGCATGTTTTGTATCTGGCGCGATGTCTCCTTGCGGGTCAACACGTCCTCCTTGGCGGCGACGTGCACCATTGGCGGGTCTGGCCGAAGGCGCTCGTACTCAATCATTGTAGTGCCATTAGGAGTGACCTGCGACGCAAGATGAGAAAGGAACTCGGCGAGACGCACGCGACTGAAGTGCGCGCCGGGGAATGTAACATGGTCCATCTCGACTGTCATCAGAGGGATGTCGGGGATTGCCTTCCAGCCAACGGTGCTGTAGTCGGTGAAAACGGTGCCGACGCAGATAATGGCATCGGCCCAGTTGACAATCGAGTCGGCCGCGAGGGTGCTAACCTGCCCCCACCAGGTACCAACGAACTGTTTGTGATTTTCAGGGAACATGCCCTTCGCTGCTGGTTGTACTGCTACAGCACAGCCCATTGCGTTGGCAAGGTCGAGAAGTGCTTTCTCGGCGTCGACGCCTGCCCTTCGCAACTTAGGTCCCACCAGGATCACGGCTTTTTGCTTGCCGCTGAGGTACTCGGCGGCACAGTTTGCGGCAGCTTCAAGTGCAGGTTTGCTACTTGTGACCGGCTCGGTCACGGCGTCGATGGGACCAGGCCTTACACAGATGGCACCGGAAAGGTTTGTGGGAATTTCGATGTAGCATGGTTTTTTTGCCAGGAGAGCGTGCCGAATCGCTCGGTCAATGAGACGAGGGGCTTCTTCAGCGCGGGGAATGGCAACGGCGCAGCATGTGATCTTCTTGGCCATCTCATACTGATATGTGTAGTCTGAGGTGCCCATAGTGTGATGAAGCAGATGATGTTCGCTAGCGTCGTTGGTGTTTGGGCCCCCTGAGACAAGGATGAGCGGCAGGTTCTCTGCAAACGCGGAGCCCGTGCCGTTGAAGGCTGAAAGCGCGCCGACGCTGAAGGTGACGACGCAGACGGACACGCCATTGGCGCGGGCGTAGCCCTCGGCGGCCAGAGAGCAGTTGAGCTCATTGGTACAGCCGATTTCGGTCAGGGCGGGATGTGCCGAAAGCTTGTCCAAAAGGACAAGGTTGTAGTCACCGGGCACGACGAAGTGATGACGGATACCCATCTGGGCCAGACGTTCGGCGAGGTAGTCGCCGACGGTAAACTTGGTGGTGCTCATCCTCGTAGTGTTGTGGGGTTGATATGGTGGCAGTCGGTCAGATTGAGATTAGTATCTGTAAACACGGCCCTCTCCATCTGGTGGGCGTGGTCCCTTTTATCCTGTCTACGTTTGCTCCGTCATCGCGTCCATTGCGGCTTCCCGGATTCTGGGGACACCCCTAGGGATGCGCTGATGATCGCCGATGCAGCATCAAGTTTCGGCTCGTTGGGGAGCCCACCCATTTAGTGTCTTGCGGCTCTGTGAATGGTGGGGGCGGCAAGACCTAGACCGTTGAAGACATGCGCGCAGTGGTGTGAGGGCGGAAGCGAACATCAAAGATAACGATCATGAAGTTGAGCAGCGCTAGTGCGGTGCAGCAACGCAGGAGCGCAGTGACCAAAGTTTGTGGTCGGGCCGATGGCATACGAGGCCGGCGATGGAGCATCAGGCCACCTCAGTAATCCCCTTGGGATTTCCTCGTAGCCTACAATTGAAGGGAAGGAACCGCCGGCTAGGACTGGTTTGTCTCTGCATCTTGCCTTGTCATCATGAGCTCATCTTGTGCTGATTTGGCCAGCCACAGTTTCGCGGCGCCCTCCGTTGTGTCTCCTATTGGATCACGATGGAGTCCACTCCAGCCCTTGGATTCCATTGTTTATTCGTTAGCGCGCAACTTGATGCACCGGGTAGAAAACAACCAAAGGGGAAAATCTTTGACAGCACCATTTATGAAGAAGTTCAATAAAGCCGCTGTAAAATATACGTCTTAATAAATGTTTGCCCACTTTCCAGATGCTAGATATATCTTTCCAAAGGTGGAGTGTATTTTGAAGGGCCCCAGATGCTCATCTTTCTGAATCCCGTCCCAGACGGGGGCAGACGCACAGCTGTTTTGCGCTAACAAACAAACAGGGATTGGGCTAGTGGGTACAGGTGCCCGGCGGCAACAGGTGACATTCCCCCGCAGCACTGGACCTTCATGCTGAAAACTTGATTCTCGAACTGCAAGACAACACACCTCTGCAATCCATAGAGACCCGACACGCACACGCAAAACAACTCAGCCCAAAAAGTCATTTCCCATACCTAGCATGTATTAGCCAACGGAACCACTACATTGTTGAAGAATTCCAGGGCTGGATGCACCCCGACCTCGCCAGTCTCGTCGAATTCGTCTTCTGGTTGTTTGTCGGCAAATTCGAGACAAAACATGACGGCGCGTGCAAATTCAGACCCCACACGAAACCCAAACTCAGCTTCGATCCTGGCCACGACGCGTTTTTTGAGCTCGAGAGCATGTGGCGCATGGAACACCTCCATATCGGCGGACAATGTCACTGCCTTCGTGTTTTTGCTCCCCGAACCCGCCTCCAACGCCACCCTTGAGCTCGAACCGGAGTGCGCATTGGAGCTGCTGCTCAATGACTTCTTGGCACCAAGGAATGACATGAGCGGCACCCAGAGCGCAATCTCAACGAGCACGAGGCCCACCGAGTACATATCGAATTGCACCTTGTATCCCTCTGCCGCCTCGCCTTGATAGTTGGGATGCCGGTAGATGGCCGCCGCAATGTCGCCTGACGCCCGCGCCTTGTCAATCGTCGCCCACTCGCTCTCGTGCCGCGAGTAGTCGAATCCACACACGAGCGGCGAGGCCAGGATTCTCTGCGTCTCACCAGCATCATATGGCGGCGGTTGAACCACGGCACCCGCCACAGGGAACAGAATATTTTCACTACGAATGCCCTTGTGCAGCCACCCCGATGTGTAGAGTTCCGAGAGGGTGTTACACAGCGCGCTGGCGAAGGCAAGCCTCTGCTCCAGCGGTGGGCGGAACTTGGCCGTCGACAGCAGTGTTAGTAGCGACACAGGCGCGTTGTTGTTCTTGGTCAGTATTCGCCGAACCGGCACCACGGGCTCTGCTGGAGTGTGGAGCGGGAAGCTGAATACAACCCACCAGCAAAAGCGTGTTGGGTCGTGGATAACCCCCTCGGCCTTGGGCGTCTGGAAGCTGGCCGACTTGGGCTTGTGCAGCAGCAGGACAAGCTGTTGGATCCGTCTGCCTAGGCGTGCTTTATCTTCCCGTGATATGTTGGGATCGAAGGGCTTGCGCTCGAGCAGGTAGTACGGACCTGAATCTATCCCGGAATCGGAAAGCTTCGTTGTGATGAATCGCTTCATTTCGGCAATGCTCTTTGGAACCGCAAAGTCGTCGAGAGAAAATGGCGGAAGCCCCATAACTCCGACTTGAATTGACTGGCCCTTCGTGCTCGCGGGTCCAGTGTTGACACTCTCAAAGCGGGCAAGCGCTTTGCGCTCGACCGCGCCACGCATTTGCGATGTACTGTCTTCGTCCCGGACAGCGGCTCGAATTAACTCCAGTGATGCCTCGTCAATGGCGCTTCCGACTATCACCATGTTGATGCGATAGTTGTCGTCGCGTGTCCTGCGACTTTCTGTCTCTCCCATGAGCTCGTTGAGTTTGCTGATGCGCCGTGCTAGGTCCTTGACGAGACTGTCGAATTTATCTAAATCTCGCACCGCCCAGCGAATCCGCTTCCATGTCGTCGTCTTCTTTCTCGTTTTGAGTTCCATGTCCTTCATATCTTCTTCCATCTTCGTCTCGTCGTCATCGTCGTCACCCGCCCCACTTGCGGCGGCAAGCTTCATCCCAGATGTGAGGATTGAGCGCTGCATTCTGTCAACAAGTCGGCGCACCAATTCCGACTTGGTGGGCGGATCCTCGGTTTCCAAAAGGCCATACCGGTCGCGGAGGCCGTTCGCATCTTGCATCAGTTGCTCAATCTGCACGAGATAGTCTTTGAGGACTTCGCACAGGGGCAAAAGACGGCCTGGAAGCGTCGCCGGTTGCCCGTCAGGGGGTGCTAGGCCCGCATTCTCTCCCCAGATATGGAGTCGAAAACGCTCGACTTCGAGGCCCAAGACAAGCCGTTCCGCATCTTTGTTGTAGTTGAGGCCGCTCCGAAAAGTCTTGACTGCATAACAAGCTCCTTGAAAGGCGATCTGCGCGATGGCGATGTATGTTCCTGGTTCCATGCGTGCTTTTTTTGAGGTCGGAGCGAAGCTGTGAGCGGCGTAGCAGGGAGAGGTGAAAACGATCGGGGTGAACCAGACTGGCTACCGGTAGCTCACCGTTTTTACTAATGCAAGCCATCGTGACGAGCAGCCTGTTCCAAGTCGGACACCACCCCGCACTGCGGTCGCAAGCGTTGAACAGGGGCTGAGGTGGCAATAAAAGTGGGAGCTGAATGCAGTTCGAGCGTATTCTGGAAACCAAAGCCAATCACCGCCCTCCAACACCAATAGTCTCAAGTTGAGGTATCATCCTGACGCCACCAGGCTGTGCGACAAAAAGGGGGCCGTGAACATTTTCTCAAATCTCCCCTCCTCACAACGGCTCCTTGTTGTCAGTCCCAGCTACTAGTATCGTATGGTAGCCGCATTATCGCCCTTACGAACCGCCACCGTACCCAGAGGATACTAAATCTTTCAGCATGACAAGCTACATTTACGAATCGGCCTTTTCCAGCGGGTCGGAGTCCCTCTCTACCGGAGCTGCTCCGTCGGCCGATGACAGCACCAGCCACACCCCCGGTGTACCCACGCCCCAGCGTAGTAACCGCGACGGTTCGTCCCTTGCATTTTCCAAGACGCCTGAAGCCACCCAAGGTCTGGCGTCTTTTATCTGCCATACTGCATTCCTCGAGAGCAGGCTTCAGCGTGGTGACAAGTCCGCCTTTTTTGCCTCCAAACAGGCCCGCGTGTCGAACCGGACGAGGATTGGAAACGGTGTCTCTTTTGTCGTCGATCGTGCCGAAGTGGAAAATATCAGCACCCAGGAGGCTGAAAGTTCGGGGAAGCCGACGGCGAAGACCGTGGTGATCAAAACAGTTCGAGAGGATCGACATCACAAAGATCAGTGGGCCGAAGTCTTGGTCGAGATCAGAGCGCTCCTTCATGAGCCTATCCGCTACCACCCCAATATTGTCAGAATCCTGGACATTCGATGGGACGCCTCGATTGACACCGGATCCCCATTCCCAAACATTATTCAGGAGTATGCAACTTATGGCACCTTAGAAAGTCTTCAAAAGCAAAGCCAGCCTCTCCCGTTCAGCATCAAGCAAAAGCTCTGCTATGATGTAGGGCGCGGCTTATCCATCGTCCACGCGTGTGGTTTCGTGCACGGCGACCTGAAGCACGAAAATGTGCTGATATTCCCCAATCCGTACACGGAAGTACCAAATCAGCCCTTCACGGCCAAATTAGCGGACTTTGGCGGCACAGTCATGGATATGAGCGGGGATGGAACCCATAGGATCCCTATGCACACCTTTCCCTTTGAAGCGCCCGAGATCTTTGACAGGCTGACGGAAGAGGGCGCCAAAAAGACAGATGCATATTCCTACGGAATGCTCATTTGGCGATGCATGATCGACTGCGAGGATATTCTAACTGTGTTGGGGATATCCTCGCCAGGTAGAGTCAGTGACAGCAAGCTCAGGAACAACATGAAGCTGTTTAAGCTATCCGATGGTCTCCTCGAGGCTGCTCTGCACAACCTTGCCAGCTACTTCTTCAGCCACAAGCTCCCCGGCACAAGCTTTACCCTGGTGACTTCGGCTCTCATGTTCACGCTGCGTGGCGATCCCAAACAGCGAGCGCTTGATCGTGCTCAGGTTCGGCTGCGAGGCATGGGCCCTGTTGATACATACCACTACGTGGGAGTCAAGGACGAGGCAAACCAGAAGACGGTAGAAAACAACAGGCATAAGACTCCAGGAAGGCATGGCATGGATCTGGATAGCGTTGGTTTTGCACTTGGCCGACTGGGGAATGACTACGACGCTCAAAACAACCTTCCCGGTTTCCGCCCGGATCTTCCGCATCCCGCGCGTAGTGGCTTTCTTTTTGAGCCACTCATTTTGAGGAAGCTGCTTGATCGGAGCCAGCAAGAGGCTATGGTGAGAGAATTTGAGTTGTTTGCAGACTCGCCTGTACTCAACGATGACGACGATCTGAAGCCAAAACCCTGGTCAGCCGCCTACTTTCTTTTCCAGTCATACCTCTGTGGATTTGGGGTGTCATACTCGGCCGAAAAGGCCTGCCAATGGCTGCGTCGAGCCGCTGAGGCGCAGGTAGAGACCGCGACGACCGACTACCTCGCAATCGCCTGGTTCAACCGAATACACGCAGCCTTGGGGGTTCCGAATCCATACGATGCTGAAAAACAGTTTGATAATGTCTTTTGGGGCGTTGTTCGAGGGCATAGGCATTGTTACGAGGACAGCGATGTACTCATGAAAGCGAGTACGAGTGCAGGTTACAGTCAAACGTGGATACGAAAGATGGAGGATGCCGACTTTCTGTTCCGATCCCTGACAAGCGCGACCGGCATGCCATTTTTCGCCTCCAGGAAACTCACCAGACAATGGAATCTTGACGACCTCGCCGTTCTTGATAGCCAGATCAAGGAGGAACTAGGTCAGGCTTATGACGACTGCCTCCGCCCCGCTCCAGGGACAGATGACGACGAGGCAGACGCCCGTCCCAATGACGGCTATCGATTCGACAAGATCTTTATCAACCATATGGGCCATGGTCTGCTGCATTTGGCAGCATCATCTGGTAATCTTGGCGCCATCAAGCATCTTGTTCAAAAGTACCTTTGCGACATCAACAACAAGAACCAGTCACACTCCGACACAGCCCTCATCTGTGCATGCCGATGCGGCCGGTTCAGCACCACCATGTGGCTTCTCGAGAGTGGTGCCGATCCAAATGGCGGGTCGTTTTGCGAGGAGTCGCCGCTGCATTGTATCAGTGGGTTCAGTAGTGAGGCTGAGATGGATGCTGTTGTGGCGAAACTGGTTGCAGCCGGGGGGGACTTGGAAAAGCACTCGGAGGCTTCGAGAAAAGACATCAGGGGCATCTTTGCCGACTGGGAGGACAGCTTTTCCATGACGTTGACGCCCCTTGGTCGAGCCGTGCTGCGGAACAGCCTGCCAGCTGTGAGAGTTTTGCTGAAGCACGGCGCCAGTCCGATGGGCAAAAAGGTTGACAGGAACCGGGCCAACATCTCAGCCATGGAACTAGCCGCTGTACTGACGCTCCCCGATATTCTCGAAGACCTCATCCAGAAAGCCGAAGAGGTGGTTTTCCTCTTCGACGAGTGCAGTATGTTGGATGCTGCCCGTTCTGACAAGATTACTCCATACGATCCGCTTTCTCTCCACAGCCGCCTAGTTCGGTGCGGTGTGGACTATAAAACCGCCCTGAAGCGCACACTCCGGCTTCTTAGGGACAGTAGCCAAATGCAAGGGAAGGCAGAAGAGCATCCTGTCGGCGAGCATTTGTGCAAAGAGATCGCGTTGGGTAATAGGGACATTGTCGAGGCCTTACTTGGCCTTGGCCACCCAGTTGAGGGCTCACCAGAGTGGCGACCGATTCGAGAAGCCATCAAGACAAACAACACGGAAATATTCCAACTCCTGGTCGAGTGGGGATCCCCGATCTCCTTCCCTGAAGACGGTTCCAAGTCTCTACTCCACGTTTTCGCAGAGCGTGCACCACACACACCCCGCGATGTAACCATTGCCGAGCACTTGATCGATGTGTTTGCGATCGCAGTTGACCCGATCGTCGAAAGCCAGCCATCGGCCCTCCTTATCGCCGTTCAGCACGGCTTCCACGAGCTCGCCGACCTACTGCTTTCCCGCGGGGCGGGAGCCTCACTGAACACGCTGCACGTCATACCCTCCAACCCCAGCACCGACTCAGTCTCCCTTCTCGGCCTCCTCGTCCGGTCGCAGACATCCTTCTCGGTGCGCGCCATTAGATACCTCGCCGATATCCACAAGCGCCCCAACTCGCCGCATACCAAACTCGCCCCGCTAGCTACGGCAGGCGAGTTCTCCATCGTCCACGCCCTCGCCATGGTCCCTCCGACAGATTGGAACAGCCACGGCCAGATCTCAGCCAGCATCGTCCAGCTCGTCCTCGACATGTTCCCCACGCCGACCAGCCTCGGCAGCATGGCCGAACACCCAATAGTCGGGACACCGCTCACGCTGGCTGTCCTCACGGCGCATGCGGAGCTGGTGAGTGCGCTTTTGGCGTCGCCGGGGTACCGGGGCGATTGGAACAAGGTCGCGAAGCTGGAAGGCGCCCCGGCCGTGGCGGCCGGCGTGGCGATGGCGCCCGTGGGGTTGTCGCAGCGGTTGGCGGTCGCGACGCTGCTGCAGCTCGAGGGGATGGGGTCGGTGGCGAGGGAGAAGGTTGCCGAGCTGCGGCGGAGGGTGGAGATTGCGCGGGCGCTGATCGCGCTGGAGGCTGCACTGGGGACCGAGGCGGCGGCGGTGTCGCCTACCGAGCAGGAGAATCTGAGGGAGGTTTGGGGCGGGGTTGACTTTGAGGCTCGGATTCAGGGGCTCGAGGGCCGGTTGGTCAGTGACTTTGTCATGCCGGAGATTCGGCGGGATGGGGAGGAGGTGAATCTGCCTGTCGATCTGTCGGTGTTGACGGATGAGAAGCCGAGTAATTGGACCGAGGGGTGTGAGATGACGTCGGAGATGTCGCTGCGCATCTTTTTGAAGCATTTTCGCAAGGATAACCAGATGTTTGGGGATGGGATTGTCAAGGCTATGAGTAAGCTGTTCAACAAGCGGAGTTATGACAGCGATGGCGAGGGGGAGGGGGGCAAGAAGGGGAGCTAGGAGGAGCATAATGTGTGTGTGAGAGGGGAAGTGAGTAGGTACCTACTCTGCCAACTACTATCCTGGTGGGTACCTTGGCTGAACTTGCTCCCTCTCCCTCCCTACGATCACAACCCCTTTGGAACGAGCTCGTAGTACTAACATTGATGCCGGAGCGTAGTATGCCCCACCACACCGGGTCTTCACCTGAAATCCTGATTATTAGCCCCTGAGCAGGACGAGCAACTGAGGCAGTATGCAAAACATTAATTCTTTTTGTGTGTCTATCGATCTAAACCAAAACCCCTCCCATTAAACATTGAATGCCCATTACTCCTGCTTTCTGTCCCAATGCACTGCACCCTCGTCTCTGAGTTGCCACCATCATTCCCCTCGATGGAATTCGACTACTGGCACGCAAAGCTCTGCTCAATCGACGTGATATGAGTATCATCGCATGCTATCGGGTACAGATTGTGAGGGAGCTTGACGCAGTCGTGCGTCTTCTTGCCGTCAGTCGCGATAGCCGTGACTTCAGAGGCAGACACCCCCTTTTCGGAATCGGAGCAGAGGAGCTCGAGGTTTTTGTAGCCGTCGAGGTTGAAGGGCCAGTTGCAGAGCGGGTTGGAGTAGAAGCCCGTTTGGATCGACTGCAGGAAGGTCCTCGTGGGATTGTCCGTCCCGTTGCACGCCGCCTTGCTGGATGTTTTGGTTGGTTCCCCTTTGGCGGTGGTTAGCACACGGTACGGGAGGGTGTCGCAACTCGCGCGTGGGTTCTTACAGGCAATGAGGGTATTCCCGTGGGGGTACATAATACGACCGATGGCGATGGGCACGGGATAGAGCGTCTCGTTTGTTTGGGCTGAAGCGACGGCAGAGAAAAGGGCAGCCGCGAAGGCAATGACGGTGTTTGATTGGACCATGTTGAAGTTTGGTGGAGATGATTCAGTTCAAGTTGGATCTGAAGAGTTTGGTCTAGATTGGCGGTGGTGATTTCGAGTGCAAAGTGTTGGTCGATGAGGAAAATGTCTTTGTTTTCTCTAGTATTTATCCAATTTCAATCGCCACTCGGTCCACGAGCAAATACGACGCGGAGTCTGAATGGCCACATTGGGGTGGAGGCGGTTGAAGCTAATACGAGGCTAATCTACGGCGTACGCAAATGGGAGTTCCTCTCTCGCATCATGCTGTAATTCATCCAAAAGGGCCGCCTTGACTGGACGGCCCGTGATTGGACGCACTGCCACTGCGCTGCCCAGGTGGGTGAGGGATCTGGGTCTTGACCCCTCGGTTCTATGGAGCTGCCTGCCTATAGGGGTTCCACTGTCCCGACCCGAGAAATTGGTCGCACTCGGCACAGCACCTATACGAATCAGGTGCGACGTTGCAACGCCTTCCAATGACGCTGGGTCTGCCCCAGAATTGCCGCCGGGGTGTTGGTGTCAACAGAACGGTCAAGGCGGTAGTGCTCAGCCCTAGGCAGGGCCATGAATAAAGTGCAATAACGGTTATTTTTATTATTATTATCCTAGTTCAATCTGCAGCCTTATTTCCAGCTCGGGGTTAGACATTTACAACACGCGCTGTAAATACCGGCGCGCTGGTCGCCACCTTAAAAAGCGGCTGCCTCCCCGTCGGGGTCCTGCTAGCGTCTGATCCCGTCAGCATTTATTAGTAAATATCCCGCCAGGGCCCCTGGCGATCACTTCGTATCAACCTTGCTACGGGAAAGTCGACAGGATAAACCATTGTCATGTGCCCCGACTGGCCCGCCGTGTTCTATTCTCGGCGTGCCATCTCGAGGTCTTTTTCGGCCCTACTTTTTGCTAGTGTCATCGTCGTTGTCACCATCATCGTGGCTGGTCATCTGGATTCTCGGCATCATCTGTCAGCCTCAAGATTGGCCGCTGGCTGGGCAGGTTCCTGCTGCCGGTTGTCGAGGGCTTCAAGCCACTCAACCAGCATGTCGACGGCATAGAACCAGGCTGGATCCCACTGCGCTCGAATGCACCAGACCCAGCTCTTCATGGTCCAGAGGTACGTGGACGAGGTCCATCCCGTGTAACCTGCCGACTTGAGCATCTTACTCTGCATCTTGATGAGGAAATCAACCTGGTAAATGATTCGCGCGCAGAGACGTGCGCGGCTCATGGAGAATATGAGTTCCCATTTCCATTCAGCCTCTGCGAGATGTGCTGGAACCGGCCGAGGGCGTCCCATGTCATCATTATGCCTCAGGTAGTGCTCGGCTTGCTCAAGCAGGAGAGAGAGGTTCTCATACCAGGCCAGCGCCCACAGAGTCTGCATGAGCATGTACAGAGCCAGATTGGCATGCATGGCAACGGAATCGGCGGGATACAGCTGTGTCATGAGCGCCCCAGAGCCGTACATCTTGGAAGCAACCCACTGGTCAAAACGATAGAGGTTGCACGAGATGCCGGGCATCTTTACCAGCGGCAGGACCAAGGCCGGCAACACCTCTTCCAAAACCCGTAGAACAAAGCAGTAGGTTTTGAGATGTCTAGGCAGGCCCAGCTGCACACGCCCACGACCGCCAGGCACGTCAAGCCACACCATGACGAAGTAGATCCAAAAAACCACCGACACTTCGGCCACTGTGACAAAGGCAGTGGCAAGAAGGGACACCGTCAGGGTTGTCATCACTGATGCGATGAAAAAGATGACGGCGCCTAAGGCCAGGACAACAACGAAGGTCAGGCCACCTCCCACAATGATAATGATCGGTAGCCACGAAGTGGGCATCCATCTGAAGAGGGGGAGGCGGTGCCCGTCTACACGGAGAAACGCGGATTCCATATGGAGAACCACCCAACAGAGGAACCCCCAAAAGGGGAATATGTCGGTAAAGAGGCGGGCAGCTGCAGCAAGAGCATCGCTGAATGAGGGCATCGTGGACACTGTTGCAGGGGTGTTCTCAGGGGCAGCTCTGTCGTGCTCTTGCGATAGGGTCCAGATGCTGGCAGTGATCGGTGCACTCCTGATCTGGATGACCTTCGTCTTTTGTATCTCTGCCGTCCTGCGCCATCCTTTAGCCCAGTTGCATTACAATTGGACAATTTCTTTGTTCCCGTGTCTAGGTCGTTGTTCAACTCGAACTGTATCTTGATTGTCCTCGAGTAATATCGACTGAGCCTGCAGTGCCGAAAGGAGCGGACCCCAGGCCGAGTAAATGCCCCACATCGCCGAGAAGACCGGCCCCACCTAGGGAAGAGAAGGCGTCAAAAGGACAATTCCATCGAAATGAAAATAAACATTCCAAAATCGCTTTTGCATGCAGCCCATGTGACGGCCACAGAACAACAGGGGCCAAAGAACCAGGAGGGTTTCCATGGCCAACTGTTGGCGGTTTGCGACAAGTGGCCCTGGGACACGGTCAATAAGCGCTGGCCTCCATATCAGCCGCGCCATCCCCCAGGATCTCGGGGCCGATTCTGAGATTCCCGACCAGAAAGAGACCAGATTGAGAATTGGTTGGGGCGGGATAAAAATGGCAGGGCGCGCGCCAAATTGGGCTTGTCGTGGCCGCTTGGGGGGGTCCCGGCAGTCTGGTTCCGCCCCTGTCCCCAAGACGGGTCTGCAATGGGATTGGCGCTTGATGCTGTCTCGAACCTGCTACGGGGGCATTTTGCCCCAGCTCACGAAACAGCTGAGGGAGAACCAAGAAAGAGTGCGGATAACAAAAGCTTCCAATTTTACCGCAGCGGTTGCCGCCACTGGGCTGTTTGTAAGACCTTGGCACACCTAATTTGCCCCGATATTTAGGTGTTCCCCCTCGAGCAGTACAAGCTCAGGGTTCCCATGCACTGTGGTAAAACGTCAACTCATAAACACCATTGGAACCCCAACCCTGTGTTTGTGAACAATTCGATTGTTCATCGTTTCCAAACCTTTGTTGCATCCCGGGCCTGGCAATCCCACCATGGACTGCGACACAGTCGACGGGTGCACCGAGCGAGGGAGGCAACGAGCAAACATTGACACTCAACCGTTTTCATCCATTATGCTGAATGACGATCCGCGCCTTCTCTCCCAAACAGACCTTGACGAAACCCTTCAGTTGAGGAACAGCTGCATCAAGCAGGAGGCTGACTTTTTGGAGCTCGCGGGCCAAGATTCGGCGTTGTTGCTTGTCAGCCGGATTGGGCGGGTTGACCCGGACTCCATGCTCTTTCAGCAGAACTCGGCCATCGTCGAACGAGGTGTCCCGCTTCGGGTATCAGACGTCCCCGATGAAGAGCGCAGGTCCATCTCCCTTCAGGTAGCCGACCTCGTCGCTCGCCTGCACTCGAAAGGCATAGTTCATGGAAGCATTGACCCAAGTGTTTTGCAATGGAATACCACAGGCCAGCTGGTCTTTTCCGACTTCAGCAATGCTAGGTTAGCAGACAGGGGAAGGCATGTTAGCAGAGAGCAGCACTGGGACGGAAACGAGCATTTCATGTCACCTCGACTCAAGGCCCACACACGGCCTGGTAGATGTTTCTTCCCAACCGAGACCGACGACCTCTACTCCACAGCAGTCACCATATGGTGCATTTGGGCTGGGAAGTGTCCGGACCCCGGCATGTTCAGCGAAAACGGCGGTCCAACCCCCGACCTCAGTGTTATCACCGATCCTGACATACTCGGCGATGTTGTCGACACGCTGCAGCAAGGTGGTCTTCATCTCGATTCCCTCGTCTCTCGACACGAGTCGCTGTCCAGGCAGCTTTCACCGTCACCGCCTGCATCCAAGCGCGGATCGCACCTGTACGACACCGTTGTTCCAGCGAGATCAATCAGCTCGCCAGGCTACAGGACCAAACCGGCGTCCCCAGACTCGCGTATCAGTGTCAACCATGGCCCGAGCTCATCCTTGCTACTCAGCATACTATCTCGATCGACTAGCTTACGGGGATGCAGAGCGGCGTCAGTTCCTCCAAGCTCGTGTAACGACAACACGACCTGTTCGGCTTCGGCATATGTGCCAGCTCGGTCATCCAGCTCGCAGGGCTACAACACGATATCAGTCTCCCCCGACCCGCGTCCTCGGATCAGCGACGGCACAGTGTGCTTGTCGCTTCCAAAAATTGCAACGGTGGATCCAAGACAGGCAAACGGGCCAAGCTGCCCGGCGCATTCCGATATCACCATTGGGCTTCCTCCAGCAGAGGCTCCGGTTGAGGCACCCGATGCACCAGAAAACTGCATCGCCCCTGATACTTCCCTGGCGGATTCAACGGGCCTCCTCCAGGTCCCGCCTCCTGCCGCACTGGCGAGGCGGAGAAACTCTAGCCCACTCATAATCGACGTGGACAGATTCCGAGTCAACGCAGGAGTGTCAGCTAGTAGCAAGGGCGAGCTTCAGAAAGCTCCAAAGGTGTGGCTAGCACGTGGTGCCTCTGTGACAGAGCTAGGCCGGCAAAGTTCTGCGTGCCAAGATGGAGTTGTTGAACTGCCGGTCGCAAGCGACTTGGACTCAAACAGCGACGACAGCCAGATGAGCGACGGGGACAGCCAGAGCAGCAGCAATGGCGACGAAGGGATTGATCGGGACGTCGAGGTGGATGCGGACGGCGAAGGCGACGGAGACGACGAACTCGACGAAGAAATCACCTGGGAGTTCCCGTTCCCGTACCTCCAGGGCCTCTCGTCCTCGCCCACCGACAGCGTCGTGTGCTTGGCGAGTCCGAGGGGGGCGAAACTTCCCGAGTCCTGGGTGCGCGTTACCCCTGAAAAGCCCAGGATCAAACATCCGCGGGTCCAGAGCATCAACGTCACGATGGATCGGGAGAAGGTTGATGCTCTCGACAGGTTGCACTCTGCTGGCCGCCGTTGGACCGCCTTCGACATGGCGAGGACGAGCAGGACGACGTCGGAGGCGGACGGACGTGGCAACAGTATCAAGCATACTTGGTGCGACGAGGATTGATGTGGCCGATGGTATGATTCTCGATGTAACGAAGCATGATCATGGGAGTATTGGTAACCATTGTTTTTTCGGTTCTGTCAAGGGGCTTTCTTAAGACATGGGCATTTTATCTGCATTTCATTTTCTTCCTTATTTTTCATTGGGATCTCATAGGGGGGCACTACCCCTTTCATGCGGGGGCACTATCGGGGGGCACTAGGTGAATACTGCCGGTCATGTGTCTAGATATACCCCCCCAACATTCTAGCCATCAAAATTACCATATTAAGAAGTGTCAAAACCGATGATTCAATTGACTCTGCAAAACAACACCACCAACCACATCACCAACACACCGCATCTGCACCCCTTGGAGTGCCGCGCAATTGATTCCTAGGCCCAGGATCAATCCAGTCCTAGTGCTCTGGCCGTCGCCCGCACCTCCCGACCACTGCGAGTGATCCTTTTGGTAACTTGAGTCTCCAAGGAGTCAGTTGCCTGGGGTTTCTTGGTGGCGGCTGGCTCCAAGGAGTCTTGATTGATCAATAGCCTGGGTGTGTTCTCCTTCACTGGCTTTGGCTTGGAGCGCTTTGCCCTGGGGCTGGCACTCTTGGGTGTAGCCTGTGATTTTCGCGGCGTGCGTGGGTTCGGGGTATTCGGATGCGGCTGAGGCAGTACCATGGCAACTGGAATGGCGGCCGGCATGTTCTTTGGCCGACCACGCTGCCGTTCTGCAACCCGGGGGTTGCGGATTCGGAGGTATGGATCATCTTCATTCTACAACCAGCAGTTAGGGATGCAGCTATTCACAAACCAGGCGCACTTACGAGCCTCATCTCCAAATGCCAGTGGTGGTGGACATCCCACAGGCGTAAGTGATTTCCCTCAACAAGTAGGGAGTGAATGTTATGTCGGCAGGAATGTTATGTCGGCAGGAATGTTATGTCGGCAGGAATGTTATGTCGGCAGGGATGTCGTACTGGAAAGAGATAGTACAATCCGCTCCGCAGGCGCCAATATCCTTGCCCAACGGTCTTTTGACAGTTGGAATAGCGGCCTGGCGTGGTTGCAAGACTTGAAGGATTTGATGGCTGCAGTGGTGGGTACTGCAGTGGTTGGCACCTTGGGTGCAGCTCAATTGGCATACCCCCTCCGTATGGATTATCGAAGGCGGCGAAAATCAGGGGTAAAGTTTTCTCATACAAAACCCTAACCCTGCAGCCTAGTGCCCCCCGATAGTGCCCCCGCATGAAAGGGGTAGTGCCCCCCCATGAGATCCCTTTTCATTCTTCATTTCATGCCTTACACGATCGTTACAACACTGCAGGGATGGCTTACAAAGTTCATTGCATACTAGATCCTAGATAAGATAGAGTGTCTTGGATTTGCGCTTGGCTGGGTCTGGGCACCATAAAAGTCTTTATAGAGCATCCAAATGCATGATTTCCTGACTCGGGCTGTCCCTTGCCGTGCAGCCATGTCCCGGGCCCATTCTTCGGCCCGCCTTCCTATCATGTCCGGACATGTTGGAGGTGGTCCACCGCCCAACCCGAAGCAGAGGCAATCTGACATGCATGCGATGACTACAGGAACGCGTGTCTTGGCCTTGGCCCACGTCTGCGGCTCTTTATGTACGTGTATGTACGGTGCAAACCACTTTATCCCACCTGGCATCGCGGCGTTTGATGTGATGGCCGGGCAGCAATTTAGCCACGAGAGAATGTCAGACGTAACAAAAATTCCGGGAAACAGCAGAGGTAACACCCGCAGATAAGTCTCTTTACCCATAATACGTTACGTCTGATGCCCGGAATCCCGGAATTCCTTCGAGCTTTGCAGCAACGAGAACACTACTGTCGGGGTGCCGTATAATATGGATCGCTGGGGGGCTAGTCTTGGGCGTGGTGCCCGTCGTCCTGGGGCAGCAACCCGCTCGCATTGGGTCTATTTTCCCTACCACTCACCATGCACGCCGGCGCTCTCATCGAGGCCCTCGTTGGTTTCGCCCTTGTCGGGGCCGCCCAGGCGGGCCTCTTCCCGTCTGAGCTGATCCAACTGACAGAATCTGACATTGGAAACTTTTCGGCTCTGGCATTCAGCGACCCCTCCCGGGTGTTGGCCGGGAGTAGCGCGCCGCAGTGTCGCGCCTGGCCGGGGAGCGGAGATTGGCCGTCGGACGGTGAGTGGAGGCAACTCAACACCTCCCTTGGCGGCGCCCTGCTGCGGCCCGTACCGGTTGCTTCTGCCTGCTACAAGGGCGAAAACTACGATGCGGCTAGGTGTCGCTATCTGGTGCAACAAGCCGGGCGCACTCACTTCTGGATCGAGGACCCGCTTGTTGTCCTGACGCAATGGCCTCAGGGGAGCACCTGCGTCGCGGCACTCAACGCTCAGGGGAACTGTACCAGAGGAGGATTCCCCGAGTATGTGGTGAACGCTACGACAGTGAAGCATGTCCAGGCCGCAGTGAACTTTGCGAGGAATAAAAACATTAGGCTTGTAATCAAGTACGTTCTCTCGGTGGAGGGTGAAGTTCAGGGGTCGATCTGACTTGCCTCGGCAGAAACACCGGCCACGACTTTGGTGGGCGATCGACCGGAGCAGGCTCCCTTAGCATTTGGGTGCACAAACTCAAGGAATTCGAGTTCATCGCAAACTACACGACCAACGGATACAGCGGCATGGCGGTTCGTGTGGGTGCGGGAATCGAGAGCTTTGAGCTCTTCAACTACATGGCACAGCACAAAATCACGGTGGTATCACCAGGGGGGAGCACCGTTGGTGTTGTCGGCGGATGGCTGGCCGCAGGGGGGCACGGGAGTTTGACATCAAAGTTTGGCCTGGGCTCTGACCAAGTTCTGTCGATCAATGTCGTGACGGCTGGTGGAAAGTTCCTGACAGTCGGCCCAGAGTCGAGCGGAGGGGTAGAGGAAGAGCTATGGTGGGCGCTCAGGGGCGGTGGTCCAAGTAAGTTGCAGGCCATAAAGACAGACCCGGATCTTGTTGGAAGCCCTAACAGCGTGGAATCAGGCACTTTCGGCGTCATGACATCCGTAGTGCTTCGTGCCTTCCCACCCATCAGCGTACTCTCGGTTCCAGTCGGATTCTCGGTGAACCCCACAGGCGCTACCAACCAGGCTGCTCCCTTCCCAGGGTTCCCCGACTTCAACTTTACCATGCCGGCGAATTCCACCTTCCCCAATTTCACCTTCCCCTTCCCCACCAACGAGTCAGATGCTTTCCCATTCCCCAACATCACTTTCCCCTTCCCTACCAACGGTTCCTTCCCGGGCTTCAATGGCACTTTCCCAGGAATCCCGTTCGGCGGCCCCAGCGCGGGCAGCTCCCTGACAAACGTGGCGACCTTCTGGAAGGGCGTCCGGCTGGTGTACCGCTACTGCAGCAAGGTGCTCGACGCCGGCGGGTACTGCTACAGCTTCATCTACCCGCTGGGCAACTCCAGCTTCACCTTCAGCAACTCGGCCTTCCTCCCCGACATCAGCTCGGCCGACGCGACCGCCCTCATGGCGCCCCTGTTCGGCTCGCTCGGCGCAGCAGGAATCAACATCTCGGCGCCGCGCCTCCCGGAGCGCGCCGCCGCCCCCTACGCCGCCGGACGCCGCAACGGCGGCGGCGACAGCCCCGTCAACACGCGGTACCACTCGCGGCTGCTCCCGCGCCGCAACTGGGACGACGACGCGCTGTACGAGGCCACGTGGGACGCCATCCAGCACGGGATCGAGGAGGGCGGGTACACGTTCCACGGAATTGCCTACGCGCCGACGGCCAAAGTCGCGGGGCCGATCGGCGCGGACAGCGCGGTGAACCCGGCGTGGCGGAGCGCCGCGCTGCATGCCAGCTACATGGAAACGCAGCCAGCTGGGGCGATTACCGCGCTCGACCAGAGGGAGCGCGATGCCAAGGCCAAGAGGTATCTTGACCAGTGGAGGGCGGTGACCCCCGGCGCCGGGGCGTATATCAATGAGGGGGACCCCGCGGAGCCGGATTGGCAGAATAGCTTTTACGGGGAGGCGAATTACGGGAGGTTGTTGGGCATCAAGAAAAAAACGGATCCGTGGGGCGTGTTTTGGGCGCAGACGACGGTGGGGAGCGAGGGCTGGGAGGTGAAGACATGGGACGGCTATCCTTTTTCGCAGAACGGAAGGTTGTGTCGGGTTTGAGTCGTCGGTGGTAAGCTTGAAATTTAGGTGTATATGAGGAATGTCAGCACTGCAGTTCCGACTTTATGACTTGGCGATAGGGTGGTCATGCAATTCCTTCTGCCTAGCCCCCAAACCGCCAAGCAGAAGTTCACAGCCTCCAAGATCAGCAGGCCGGACCGTCGAGCCTCTCTCCGCATTGGTCAGCGCGGACTGTACACTGTGTCAATCCGAGCGGCAAAATAGGCTTCGCCACGGCACGTCGACATATTACTTGACTTTACCCCCACACGCGGGGGATGGGGAAACTAGGGCCCTTCGTTTCTGTGGCCTCGCAAATCCGTGACGATGGAGCCCGGCGACACTCGTCACGGCCAAACCGGCCCTGGCCAAACAGGCCCCGACCGACCGCCAGCGAGTCGCACCATGCCAGCGAACCCGACTCGGACGGGCTTCGGCACCCTCGAAACAGCACGAAGCCCTCGCCGCAGCGCCGGCTGGGACGATTGGGATTTCCCCGACAGCCCAAACAGCACCTACCAATCCGCCACCCACAACGCCCGCTTCCTGAGTCCCGAGGCAGAACCCGTCTCGGCCCCATCGTCACCCCAGAGCTATCACAGGACCGAGCATACCGCCAGGCCAGTCTCGCCCCTTTTGGACGAGAACGAGCAAGAGCAAGAGCCCGAGGAGACCCCAAGGCCGACGCCAACACCCGCAAGCAGCAGCCCAGAGGACCGCAATCACCGCGCCTACCACCATGCCGTCTCAGAGCAGCCCCTTGTCCGCCAGGTCCATGAAAAGGCGGAAAGGGCCCGAGGGGAGCAGCAGAAGAAGCAAAAGGTCAAGGCCGCCCGCAAGGTGGATGCCTGGTGGTGGTGGGAAATCGCTGCTTCCGCTCTCAGCATCCTTTGCATGATCCTGCTGCTCGTTCTTCTCTTGAAGATCAACGGCATTTCACTCGAGGCTTGGTCGCAGCCCATCCAGCCGAGCTCGCTCATTGCTGTCCTCACGACGGTGGCCAAAACCTCCATGATGGTCCCGGTTGCAGCCTGTATCAGCCAGCTAAAGTGGAGGCATTTCCAGCAGAAGACTGACAAGTTGCAAAGCTTGCAATTGTTCGACGATGCAAGTCGTGGGCCATGGGGGTCGACAGCGATGCTATTCACTTTCCGCAGGAGAGCCGTGCTGGCCTGGGCCTTTTGTTTTGTTACTGTGATTGCCTTGGGATTGGACCCCAGCGCCCAGCAGATTATCGAGCTGCCCACAAGGACTTCCCCCTTGGCAAATGTCACGGCTGCGCTAGGGCGCGCTGACAACTACATCTCCAAGGGCTATCTCGAGGGCGATATAAGTGAAGTCCCCACTTTCCGTAGTTCCTTACCAGTGCTGACTTCAACCCATCGTAGGCTTTTCCACCGTGCCAAATTCCGACCTGCTCAAGCTCCAGGCCGCCATTCTCAACGGCGCTTCAGGGGCAGTCTTCCAGCCAACCCTCGACTGCCCGGCGCCGGCGAGCTCGTGCACCTGGGACAACATCACCACCCTGGGCATATGCGGCGAGTTTGAGAATGTGACATCTCTGGCAACCAGCAATTGCACCGGCGACTCACGCACAGCCCTGAACTGCACATACGAATTCCCGGGACTGGACGAGCACATCGACCCTATTCAGATGAGATACAACAGGCAGGTCACAACCAGCACCGTCAGCAGCCATCTCTTCCAGTCCGTCTCTGAAGTCAGCCTCAACGACACCCTGGGCCAGTATCTCGCACTCGCGGCCGTCAAGGTGGTCGACAACACCATGTCCGGGAGCGACACGCCCCCGACCACCGAGGTGTACCAGGCGAGGTTGTTTTGGTGCGCCCGCAAATACACCAACATCACCGCCTCGCCGAGCGGGCTCGACGCCAACGCTGGCACCTTTGAGAAGCTCTCCTTCTCCGAGGTAATCCTCGGCGGCGACGAAAACAACACGCTGAGCCCCGACCACCAGTACAACAGCTACATGGCCCCCTCAACGGGCGCGACCTACAACATCAGCAGCAAGATCAATAACAGCATCTGGTCCTACCTCGCCAGGTTTCTGTCCAAGGAATTGGTTTTGCGCGCGACAAATCCCCGCGAGGACGGCGAGCTAGACATACCCTCGTTCCTGTACACATCCGACTTGAAGAGCGTCACAAGGAATATCGCACTCACTCTCTCCAACCAAATCAGGAGCAAGGATCCCGGCGACAATTCCGTGGCAGATCAGACCACCGGCACGGCCTTTTTCAGGGAGGTGTACATCAATGTGCGGTGGGGTTGGTTTGTGCTGCCCATCGTCGAGACAGTCCTGGTTGCTGGACTGCTGGCAGCTGTTATTGTATCAACGAGGGGGGAAGCGCTGGTGAAGGAGTCTGTTATTGCGTATTTCATGTACGGCCTGGATGAGAGGGTAAGGGGTGAACTGGAGGGACAGAAGCCGGTCACGGCAGATGAAATGGCTGAGGCGGCCAAAATAGATGTTAGGTTACTGAGGTCAGGGAGCGGGCAAGTGAGGTTTGTCGGAACCGGCGCCGAGACGGAGCGCGCCTGATGAGAATGGCGATCAATAAATAATACGAGGCTACTTCGCCATGCACCCACCGCCCGAGTGACGAGAGAATTTGGGTAATTAAGTACAGAACCATATATCTTGTATTTTTATGCTTGTTGATATGTAGGACCCATGGGTACCCAAATGGATCCCAGCTTCCGCCACGCCACTCCCCAATGAACCCCTTCTGCTCTCCTCACCTTCCATCGACAACAGGTCAAAGGGAAGGGCTACGATCCCTGAGTCAGTGAGTGTCCAATCTGGTAGGTATAATGAGTGTCTAGGCAGTGTTGCATTACTTACCGCACGACACCTGGTCCGAAATTAATCAGAGTCAGCAAGCTGGCTCGTCAGGAAGCGCTTGTTGCCGCCAGGACCGGCAATAACCTGGGCGTGCATCTTCATACGACTCCATGCGTCCATGATATCCTTGCACGTGCGTAGGACAGCCAGTTCACTGATATCCTCCGGCAGCATACCGAGAGCCTCCGGGCCAAAAACGGGGCGGCTCGCATCTCCGCTGTTCGCAGCGGCGCCGCCATAACGCGCGGGAAAGGTGCGTATGTCGGCGACGAGCCGTAGGCGAGCCCAGTATGTGACCAAGTGCTCGTTATAATTGCAGATGCGCCGTACTTCGGACTTGTCGAAATGCACCATGCTGTTGGCCCGAGCCATCTCTGGTGTCAGGCCTTCACCGTACACCAGGTGCTCGGACTTGATACTCGCCCCCCGCGCGTCGAGAAGCATGAATGATACCGTATTCTCATCCCACTTCAGGTTAGGTTTCATATAGACTACGGCCCCGGCTCGGCGGTGGGCAGGTACGACGGGCGATTTTTTCGACGGGGGGTGGTCAACCTTCAGCTTGCCGACCAGGACAGAGCTCTCTCTGGCGCGTCGAGCGCCGGTATTTCCAGGGTGTTGGAAGGGCCGGTTTGTGTTCCATTGGTCGGAGAATACGTGCTTCCATGTGCGAACACGCTGATCGTCTAGCATCACGTCGACTTCGGCTCGATGTACTCCGTCTGCGACGGAGAGGGCGATGATCAGGTTGTCAATCATGCCCCGCTGTGGCAACGGGATCTGGCTATAGGCGGTGAGGACGACAGGGAGGTCGGAACGCGGCTGAGTGGACGGGGGAATACCCTCGCGAGGGTCAGCGGCGAGCTGCGCAGGGGTGCCCAAGGTACCTCAAACGACCAAACTTTACGTGACACTACTCATGCTCCTCCAATCGCCGCCAATAACCTGCCCTCCTAACGTGATCTCTTTCGGCAAGCAGGGCATCTAAGCTATCCGGCAACAGTCTAGAAACCTCCTATACAACTTTGTTGGCGATGGTTTCATCGACGGAAGGGTCAGCGGCAATCACGGCCCATTCGGCCTCGGGCCAGCGATGAGAGTACCATCTCCATTTCTGCCTGATGGCGTTATGGGAAGGGGAATTGCAGAAGGCGACGGTGGCGATGCGGAGGACGGCCAGGACAATGTCTCTCTCTCTTAGAATCAGAGAGAAGTGCGCATATGGCCACGGCGATGGCACAGTACACATGCCACTCGGTGTGGCTGTTGTTGGCAATTATCTTGATGTCGGCTGCAACATCATCGTTGATGCCGTTATAGTTGCAATGCTGTGTACATAGTCGCCTGGGTTGCTGCGGTTTGAGGGCTTGGGAGCGAAGCGGATGTCAATGTGAAAAAAAACTTGAGCTTCCATGCGTTCTTGAGGATGATGGGGCAGCTAGGAAGGAAAAACACATTGGGCAAGGTGTGTAGTGTATAAAGAAACGAGACACCAGACGCAACGCACTTTCTCCTCTTGCGTGCCTTCCCATTCTGTGTGCTAGCCTGTGTTGATAACCTGCTCATGTCGTGTCATTCCCCGCCCACGATCCGTAGCTACTTTAGGAAGGCGCGGCCGGCCCGCGTTAGATACAAGGTGGGCAGCAGGGTCGCCGCAGTCTCCAAGTGTCCACTAGAACAGAATGGAGGTGCGATTCGCTCGCAAGTAGGTAGCTCCTACAACCAGAGTCTCGTAGTCGTCATCAATATCGAGTTTCGTCTGGTGGAAATGGCCACATACTTCCTGTTGCTTACACGTCGGGTGTTGGCAGCAAATTTGGGTCGATCGGCCTCGCGCGAGGAAAAAAAGTTATATTTCTTCCCACCTAACAATTTTATGTTCGCAAAGCCGAACAAAGCCTTCGCTGCCGATGCATAGCCGTACTACTAGCGACAGTTTCGCTACTTTGCTGAGAAGTACCCTGCTACATGGTCTACCCCGCAGCTAGCGCAGTGGAGGTACACTACGGGGCTGCTGCTCTTTTGTATTTCGAGCTCGGTGAACCTTGGGGCGAGCCTTGGTCACCGACCCCCGTATCATCCGACAAGACGTTGCCCGAATTGTCCGAATTGTCCAGCGTGGCCGGCATGTCATCGGACATGCCGTCAGACTCCGAATCGTCTGGTAGGACCTGGATGGCGAGCCGTCGACATATCTACCATCTTATGGTTGGTAAAATTTTGATCTAATGGCTTGGGTTAGGTTGTGTCTTATATATGCATTCCCCTTGCTCCACGGTTGACCTTATCTCCCCCACTACCGAGGCTCTCTTCGTATCTGCGGATGCTTATCTATAGTTAAGCTTTCTATCTCACTCAACCGTAATTCTGTTATAGTTTTGGGATATGTACCTTATTTACTGGCTTAACTACTGTTTTGTGAGGAATTGTAGGCGGGGCCCGGTATGAAAGCATCTTACCCCTTTATATGCCCCCCCTTTATTAACCGTATCCCAACCCAATCCCTACACCAGGCAACGGGGTGGAGAGGACGGGGTGCGGAGCAAATCCACGACTAAGTACCGCACTCGTAATCGATATCACGAAACAGCAGAAGTTGATAGCCTGAAAAGATAATTGGGACTTGCAGGCTAAGATTTGTGGTTGCAAAACACTGCAAAACCTCTACATAAGACCCCGCGCCAATCTCCAGCATTACCCTCAACTACTACCACCCACAGCAAGGTATAATAATAAATGTAGAGAAAAGCACCAAACACAGGACATGGTATCGAATGGCGAACGAACTGGCTTTTCCAACTTCCACCCTTCAACAGCACACAAACCAAGGACCGCCCAGGCCCCACACCTGACTCCTTCCAGCAAATCTGACCTACAATGACATCTACTCATCCCAGGTAACCTTCATCGTAACTGGGAACGGCGTCAATGCGCCCCAGTCTTCACGCAGATAGACGACTGAGTCGCCCTCTCTGATGACCTTCTTCAGCTCGCCTTGCGGGCCAGGGGCGCGGGCGACATTCTTGTGTTTGAAGAGAGCGCGGAACATCTCTGTCAGCGCAGCGTGGCTGACCTCGCGGCCGAGGATGGCGTGCGGACCCGCGCTGTACTGGATGTAGCTGTCGACAGGGCGACGGGGGTTGACGGCGTCGGGCTCGGGGAAGTAGTTTGCGTCCTTGGACGAATTTGCCTGCAGCACGCCATTAGCTTCATTTTGCTGGAGAGAGATAGGCTTCGTCTTACAAAGTTGATGTAAACACGATCGCTGGCCTGGACCGATACTTTCCTGCCGTCATCCTCTTGGACGGTGTCGGCCGAGGAGGCTTCAAAATACGATCCTGACGTTCCAGAAAGGCGGACACCCTCTAGTGCGTAGCCAAGAAGGAGAGCATCTGCCTCTGCGCCCGACGGCTGGTTAGCAGTCGAGTGGATTTCTGCGAGATGAGCCTTGCCGCTGGCAGATAGATAGTAGTCGACCGATCGAGCAAACTACAAAAACACATATTAGCGCGTACTTCATGACGCAAAGGAAGGATGTCACTCACAGCTTCACCCTGGGTTGGCACTAGGGCGGCGGCCGCGGGCAACACCTGGCCCCACGCTACATCGTGGTTGCTCAGACCAGCCTTCAGCAAGCCCTTGACGAGGTCCGCACCATATGCACTGACAGGCTCGTTTTTCTTGGCTGAAGACGAAAAGAAGCCCTTGGAGCCCTTGACGCTACCTTCAATAGCCGCGCCCAGTTGGTTGGCTACTGTACGGGCGGCTTGCTTGAGCGGGAAGGACTTGACAGGGTCAACCTCTTGGAAGATGGCGGTGAAGATGACAGTGAGAACCGCGTACAACTCCTGCTCCGTGTAGATGCCCTTGGTGTTGTCCTTTGTCTTGAGAGGCAAGTTGAGCACACGAGCGGCGAAGTGAACAGGCACGACATTGCCAACATCGCGGATGAGATCAACAAACCTGCGACCCGCCAGAGTGTAGCTGCTTTCCGCGAGAAGGTGCTCAGTGGTTTTCTTGTAAAAGGCTTTCACTTGGGCATCGTAATCAGCAGTGTATAGCGACTGGTGTACTCCGTGGCGCTGGTTGTCATGGAACGTCGCATCGCCGGAGAGCGCGAACTTGCCGCCACCACCCAGGATCAAGTCCTGAAGAGCGGTGTGCCAGGTGGCCTTGTACTTATCCTTCTCCTCCAAGATGTGCTTAGCGCCGGCGTATGTAGTCACCTTAGACTGCTGCGGGATACGAGTCGGACGCGAAAAGTCGAAGAGATGAGCGCGCTTGAGGTCTTTCTGGATCTTCTCGGTCTCCGACGGGATTACCATGGGGTAATGCGCGTATACCGAGTTGCTGAAATTGAAGTGTGGGAACGCACGAATAAAGAGCTTGTAAAAGACGCAGCCATGGTTGACGCCGAGGTCATACTGCACCTCGTTGTAACCCCAGTTCGTCAGGTTACGGGCGTTGTAGTCGACCGTGTAATGACGATCGCCTCGGACAAGGCAGACGGCGTCGGATAGGACGACACGCGAGATTGTGTAGGTCGGCGCAATACCGACACCAGGTACCATAGGCTGCTTGTGTTCCTCGGCAACCAAGCCGGGGTAGAGCTCGACAAAATCCGGATGCTCGTACAAGCGACTGAGGGCCCCCGAGACTACCGGATCCGAGTTGATGTCCTCAAATTTCTCGTAGGGTTTGAGGCCGAAGTGCTTCCTGAACTCGTTCAGACCCGCCACGTTCCACTTGCGGGCCTGGATGATGCCAAGGATTTCAATGGCCCTCATCGATCCCGGGACGTTTCGTGCGCCGAAAGACCCAGCACAATCCTCGACGGATGAATTCATGCATTCGACAAGATCATCGTCGCTGAATTTGCCGTCCGGACCTCTCTTGAAATTGCTGAATGGACGCTGAGCTGGGTCATCGGGGATCATTGCCTCAAACTTGGCAAAACCCATTATCAGCTCATGGACACTGATGTCGGCGCTTGGCTTCTTGAAGAGTTCGTAGTAAAACTCCTCAATCCATTTGTCGTCCTTGTCCGACACGCAGGAGTGCCATCGATAGCAGAGGTTAAACTCGGCTGATACCACATTGCCTGTTCCCCGCTCGGCTCCCTCCTTGGTGCCCACGTCAACGCCTGTGTTCTGGCGAGGATCCAATGTCCAAGTGGTATCCACACGGTTGAGCTACAGAATTGGTTAGGAACCATAGTACTCGGGTCCGGATCCAAACACTTACATTGACAATGTTTCGCACGTAATCGATCAGAGTGATATTGATGTACAGTCCAGATGTGACAAGACGGGCCGTTTGGAAGACGTCGTTGTCATACTTCTTCCATGCTGCCGCGCCCCTTTCTCCCTCGAGACTCGCAGAAGGCGGAGTGAACTTTCCGTCTTCGTTGATAGCAACCAGGTTTTCAGCAACGTGGTTGTGGAAGCGGTTGAACATTATCAGGAGAACACCGACTCCCGGAGGCATACCCAGCAGACGCTTGTCGGCAAAGCAATCAGGCTTTAGCTTTCCATCCTTGAATGTGCGGATGGTATCTTGCATCTCCTGGTTGCTGCCATAAAGTGGAGAAAGATCAAGGTAGGAGGACGTTTTTGACTTGGTCATGTCACGGTAGTCCGTCCAAAACAGGTCTGCCATCTGTCAGCGGCGGAACAAGCTCAAGTACAATAGGACTTACCATGAATGATGATGCTGGCCCAATACCACAAGACACTAGAAACATTGTTGGGGTGTTTCTTGTACTCGGTGCGCTTCATGACCGAGTCATAGATCAGGGCCGGGTCTGGCAATGCCCCTTGTCGGATGACGGTGGGATTCACCGACCGAGCATACGATGTTCCAGCTGCTCCAAGCTGAGGGAACATGATATTCTAACAGCATGTCAGTAACTGCGTCTCCGCAGCTTAGAAGGAGACCTCTCACGTTATAAGACCCATCGGCCTGCCTGAATTGGAACTTCTCGCCCACATAACGCGAAGGCGCTGGGTGTTCTAAGCTGTTCCAGAGTTCACCCAGGAAGCTGTTGGTGAGCTCAATCCTCGTCTTCGAATTGCTTGGCAGATTCGAGACCAGTTGAATCACGCGCTCCATAATCATGGTCTTGTCATCAGATATCTTTTCGCCCTTGAGCTTGGCCTTGACCATGTTCTTCAAGGTCTTGTAATCTGTGATAATTGATTAGAACGTAGACCATTGCGTTCTCCATCCGACATACCAGCAAGTCGCAGGGTCTTGATATCGGCGCTCAGCTTCCCCCATTTGTTGTTCTGGCTGAAAGTACCAGCGCCATCCTGGTTGGGCAGCGGTTGAACTGACGCCTGGATGATTTGTCCATAGTGCTCGAACGCGTTGGCCACTCCTTGGCGATCAGCTTTTGTTGGCTTGAGCTTCAGGGCCACGGGCTTCGGCTTGGCCTTGCTTGCAATCTTCTCTCCAGAGTCACTCGAGGTCGAGCTGGACTCCTTAGAGCCATGGACGCCATTAGAATGGTCGGCGCCGTTGGTGGCCGAGGCGCCGTTCTGGTAGGTGGCCATCACGGGTCGGTGCTAGGGATGAAGGTGATGCAGGTGCGGGAGTTGAGGGGCTGTCCTGCAGTGTTGTGGGAACAAGGTAGAGGCACACCCCGATACGGGAGGAATGTTGAACAGGAGGGACACGAGGGACAGAATGCAGCATGATGCAGCGGGCTCAAGGACTCTGAGGGGAATTCATAATCGAGCCTCAATGCGCCATGTGATGTCAATCCTAGCTTGTCGAGCTTCCTCCCCCAACCTCCCCCGCCATGCCACGCCACAGCTCTTGGTCTGGTTGTGGACTTGACCAGCTGCCCAGGTCGCCTTGAGGGCCACCATGCAAGCCCGGTGGGGCTGTCTCACGATCGGCTCGCGTCCAGCGCGTTCAGTGCCCCTCCGTCTGCGCTCTGTGCGGCTTCTTGCATGATCCTGTGCGGAGAACGAGTGAATGTGCCGGCTACGGCGGTCAAAAAGATGCTGTGTCTCTGGAGCTCGTATGGGCCAGCGAACCAGCTTTTGGAATGGGCGATAGACCACTGCTTGAACGATAAGAATAGGTAGCTCGCTGGCGCGAGGTAATTGCATTACCAATCAAACCAAGGGAGAGGCAACAAGTGGATGAGGGATCATGGCTCGGGTCTATGCAGTATTGGATGCTGGGTTGAAGGTCTGCACTTCTATGCGCTGCTCTGCACCGCTCTGCACCCAACTCCATGGTCAATGGTCCAAGTCGAACATAATGCCTCGAAGACGAGGCAGCATGATCGCAATAACCCTGTGCGTCGGCAGGTCTTATGAAGATCAGTGGGGAAGCGTCTGAAACAAGACAAATAGCAGAGCGCTACCCGGCCCAAACAGGGATGGCTTCCTTCCTAGGAACCTATGATCGACAGGCAATTCCAAAAGGTTTGGCAAGGATCCGACCGCCTATATAGCCCGTTCCGGAGCCGGAGGCTTGCAAGACAGGGGGCGGGCCGGGAGCAGGTCGATCTGGCGCATCAAGCACAGGTTGGGCTGAAACAAGGCCAATCATGTTCAGCCGCACTCGCTAGCAAAACAGCGCTGCTGCCGCTTCATGGCGTTCACTCGACACGGTATTCGCGAATCGCTTAACTGATGGGGTTTTCCTTGCGTCCCTCATGCAGGTAGCATGCTAGCTGAATCCCGGATTCGACCGCATCCTGCATCCTTAGATTCTCACTTGCGCCTGATTAGCCACTGGCCCGAGGGTTTCGGTCTCCACGCAAGAACGCGTCCCGTGAACATCCAATCCAATCCTGCTTCGGCGGCGCCACAAACGAAATTCGGTCAGTCGGTCGCCCTCTTTTTCGTGATCCAAGCCGTGTCTCTGATAGGCTCGAGGCACCCTGGAAGCCCATCCATTCAAGGTCATTGCGCGAGATTTGCATCCACAGTCCCAATATCTAGTGATCGGCCTGTTGCGGCATGGCATCTACTAGCTCCTGCCGGGGTTGGAAAGATCCTCCGTCGAGAGCGGGGTTGGGGTCGTCGGGACACTTCCGTCAAGTTCTTGATGACGGAAGCTTGCAGGTTGGCGGGAAGAACGGCTTGACGACATTGGTCTTTCGGCATGACCAAGATAAAGGCGGCGTGGACTGGATGCTGTGTTATCCGATGCAGCGACAATAGGTTCCCGGCGTTTTTGTTCTGCCGTTCAGAATTGGTATCACCTTCGTGACACCCTCCCTAATTCTCTGGTCAGTCAAACCGCTTGATTGTGACTGTAGAAAAATGGATAAGTCGCACCTTGTACCCGGCGCGACCCGTGAGCGTGAGGGGCGTGGGCGGAGAAATAGTCTGGACCACGAGTCACTAGAATTCTTCTCGACGCATCATCCATCGCGACCTACCAGTGTGATGGTTCCAGAACAGGAGACCCATCATGGACACTCGCCGCGGAAGCCTCGCAAGATCGTTTTGTGCTTCGACGGAACGGGCAACAAGTTCCACGGCGACGACAGCGATAGCAACATCTTGAAGATTTATCGCATGCTTGATAGAACCGCAGATGACCAATGTAAGTTGCTAATCACTAGATCTAACTCTTGGCCATGCTAACTGGGATTAGATCACTATTATCAGCGTGCGTTATTGACCCCATCCACAACATTGTAGCTACTTTGCTGACTTCGAACAGCTGGTATTGGCACATACGTTGTGTCGAACAGCCTGACGCATACCTCAACGGTCGCCAGAGTCAAGTCATGGTACATGAAGGCCAAAGACTCGGCCATTGGCTCTTCTTTCGATCATCATGTGGTCGGGGGATACCGGTTTCTCATGCGCTTTTACTGTCCGGGCGACGAGATTTACATCTTCGGCTTCTCGCGTGGTGCTTATATCGCGAGGTTCTTAGCCGAGATGCTCGATTACGTCGGGCTTCTCTCGCACGGCAATGAAGAGATGGTGGCTTTTGCGTGGAAAGCCTTCTCTAGTTGGCAGAGCCGTCAAGGCAATGACACGCCGGAGGGCGACAAGAAGAAAAAAGAAATGTACGACTTTATGAAAGGGTTCCGGGAGACCTTCTCTCGGCCGGTTCGACGGATTCGATTCCTTGGTCTGTTTGACACGGTCAACAGCGTGCCACGTTTCGAGACGGCATGGATGGAGCGGAGCAAGTTCCCGTACACGGCGCGGACATCAGCTAAGGTCATCCGTCACGCCGTCAGTATCGATGAGCGTCGTGCCAAGTTTCGTCAGGATCTGATATACCAGAGTGGCCGGCCCAAGAAGGAGAAAGAACGCAACCCAACCCAGCAAAAGCTGCATGAGCTACACGAGAAGTACCGCAGGCGGGCCAACGCGGCCGGTGGCCAGTCTTCGTATTCGAAGGCGCAAGATTCGGGCCGAGGCCGGCGTCCAACACTTGCTGTTCCAGAAGATATGGCGCCCTACCGGCGCCGGTCTCATTCGACACGTTCCCACCAAAGTCGAAATACCGGGGCATCAGAGAGAGGGCATGTCGGTCACGATGGGCAGTCGGAAATTTCCATAGGACCACACCCGCATGCTGATGACGCCGAGTCGGTTTCCGAGGACTCTTCGGATGAGAACGAGCAGGATATCGACGAGATATGGTTCTCGGGTGGCCACGGCGACATCGGTGGTGGGTGGGAGCTGGTCCCAGGTTCCAAAGCCGCAAGCCATATTCCGCTGGTTTGGATGGTGCGCGAAGCGATGCGGGCTGGGCTGCATTTCGACATGGACAAGGTTATTGAGATGGGATGCGCTGAGGCGTACGACGAGGCCGACAACACTGCCATGGGACGTCACTCAACAGAGGATGAGGCGCCCAGTGGAACAAAAGAGAAAGCCACAGAGCAGTCGCCCATCCCAAACATTATGGTCAGGAGCCCCAGCACCAGCACGCCCAAGCTGTTCCAAAATGCCTCTTCCCAGCCAAAACCGGAATTCAAGGAGCCTTTCCAGCCGACGACATCCGAAGACTCCAATCAGGGCGACAGCGAGCACTCGCTGACACTCCGAGAAATGCTGCACCGGGCACACACGTCACGGATCCACGACTCGCTCGATTTCGACTGTGGACTGGGGTGGTCGGCGGTGCTGGCATGGAAGGTGATGGAGTATATTCCTTTCCGCCGAATGGACCTGACTGAGACTGGCGCGTGGAAACCGATCCGGTGGCCTCTTCCATGCGGCGAAGTGCGCGACATTCCCGGAAATGCTCGAGTGCATTACAGTGTCATTCGGCGCATGGAGCAGGACGAAAAGTACCGACCGGGCAATTTGATCGTCGGTGGCGGCGGCAGAGGCGTGCGCACCGCTCCCAAAAAGCACGGCATTGGCGAATGGGTCTGCGTTGGCGAGGAGGGCGATCCCATTGGTGAGGTTTGGATGAAGAAGTCGGTGGTCGAAAAGACTCGAGGGACCGCCAAGGGACCCCATTCGCATTGAATCAAGGCATTGTATAGCAGATGCTGTTGGCGGGTGTTGCAAGCATTGACGGAGAATGGAATGCGGAGGAAAAAGCGCTGTTTCACAATTGGGAAGGGCTAAGAAAGCAGGTCACTTGGTGTTGTGCTCATGACAGTTTTGTGGGGCCCACCACGCCCGGACACATGCTCCAAGTTTAATTGAGAGGTGCAGGCCAGAGAAAAACAAAGGACGTTGGTGCAATTGTGTTGAATACCCGGGGTCGTTAGCCTTTTTGGTTTACAGGTATTATTATTCAGCTCAGGCAACAAGTTACCAGTTTTTGATCCAGGCTTTGTTCCAGTATCTAGATATATCAGTACTACATCGAATTTTATTATTTCCTGTCCATTGACTGGTGATGTCATTTCAAGCTGAGGGAGCCTCCACTTCGATGCTCCCCTGCTTCCGGTGTGGAATCCACAAACCTCTCCGATCATGTTCTTTAGGTACCAGACATGTTCTACCAGTTGGAGGGAGGAGTAAGTAAGCCCAGGTAATCGCCCTCTGAGTGGAGTGAGTATGCCATCTTGTATGTACAGATGCACCGGAGACTCTACCTCAGCAAACACCATACGTTACTCCATTTGCAAGGTAATTGCACCTCGCAATGCGCTCAAGTCAAGCCGTGCTGGACTGCTCTCACAATCTTGAATCGGCCGGTATTTGCCAAGCTCACATCAGCCGAACCCAACATATCAAGAGGGGTATTGTTTTCCCGGTTTACCCCGCACAGGTCTATGAAAAGATTCAATGTTATGCCTTTTGATACCTGAACAAATGGTGCTTCCGGCCAACTGAATCTGGACGAAAGATAGTACCTAAGCGTGACCTCCCCAAGACTCGCCCCTCTCTCGCCCGCCCCTTACGAGGTATATAGCACGGGACATCCCATTCGGCTGGTCCCCACGTCGCACAACATTAGACATTCTGCAGCAACCGCAGAGACGTGGTGAAATACCCCCCTCTGCCTTATCCAACACGTGCGACTTACACGCAACATGCCTCTCCCAGCTGGCGTCTACCGCGCCGACCACGTGGGATCCTTCCTGCGGCCCAAGGCAATCCTGGCAGCCCGCGAAAAGCTTGACGCCAACGACATAAGCCTGGAGGAGCTGCGCAAGCTCGAGGACGAGCACATCACTACAGTGGTCGAGAAACAAATCGAGAACGGTCTGCAGTCCATCACCGACGGGGAGTTCCGCCGCGCCTTCTTCCACATCGATTTCCTGCAACACGTCGAGGGTGTGGAGCGGCAGGGCAGCCTGGCATCAACCAATGTCACGTCGCACGGCATGACGCCGCCGCGAGTCGTAGTTGTTGGGAAGCTGGAGCACCCCAAGCCGATCCAAGTCGACGACTTCAAGTTTGTCGAGGGCCATGTCTCGACGACGAAGGCATCAGAGGGCATCAAGCACACCATCACGACAAAGGTCTGCATCCCCAGCCCGACCATGGTGCACTTCCGCGGCGGCCGCGACTCTATCAGCACCGAAGCGTACCCCACACTCGAGCCCTTTTTCGAGGATCTTGTCAAGGTGTACCAGGCCGAAATCGCCGATCTGTACGAGGCGGGCTGCCGGTTCGTCCAGCTCGACGACACCAATCTTGCGTATCTCTGTGACGAGGGCATGCGCAGTGAGGCGGCGACGCGCCATGGCGAGGACCCGCAGAAGCTCACCAAGCAGTACGCAGCGCTCATCAACGCGGCCATCAGCAAGCGGCCGGAGGACATGGTCATTGGCATCCATCTGTGCAGGGGCAACTTTCGGTCCCAATGGTTTGCCGAGGGAGGTTATGAGCCTGTTGCAGAGGTGTTGTTCAAAGAACTCGATGTCGATGTTTACTTTCTCGAGTTTGACGACGAGCGGTCTGGCGATTTTTCGCCACTGCGCCACCTGCCTGAGAGCAAGACGGTGGTTTTAGGCGTTATGTCGAGTAAGAAGGCAGAGTTGGATGACAAGGCGGCCATGGTCAGGAGGCTGAATGAGGCAGCAAAGTTCTGCCCGAGGGGTCTGGATCAACTTTGTCTGTCGCACCAGTGCGGTTTCAGCTCGACCATGGAAGGGAATGACTTGAGCGAGGAGGAGCAGTGGGCAAAGGTTCGGCTAGAAGTCGAGATTGCAAAGGAGGTCTGGGGATCTGATCTGTCGGCGTAAGGAGTCAGCAAGAAAGGTTTTAAGGCGTTCAACAGCATGACCCTTCCAGGTTCAACAGCAGGAAAAAGGATTTCACATCTAGGTACATCCCTAACGTGCATTAGGTCTAGCGAAGAGAAAATGGGGGAGATGTTGTGTAGCTATTTGGCTGTTTCGCACAAGAGACAAGAAGAAAAACACCATTAAGAACGAGAATAAAACCCCTCGTAAGAAAGTCTAAAACGGAAAAGGGGGAAGTGAGGTGATGTATGTACTTTATTCAACAAGGTCAAGATCGTGCCGTCCTACTGCGAGCGGTATGATGGGAAGTGAGCTCGCAGCAGATGTTGGGATCGTCGTGTTGAACGAAAACGAGACGGTACTCAGAATAGAAAAAGATGTCGTAAACCTAGCGATCGTGCCGTATGATGTATGACGGCTCCCCCCCCAGCTCGTCTGAGAATGGTGTTATGTCATGCTGTCGCATCGCTGATTGGTCCTCGTCCGGCTGTACCACCCAGATCCACGCAGGGAGGGGCGAGCTTCTGAAACAGGGGCAAAAGGGGTAACTATGAACTCAACGTCTTCTTCTTTGCGCTCCAGCTACAAAGTTCCATTCCAGCAAAAGCAATCAAAACAACCTACCGCCCATATCAGTAATTATGGCGCCTCATGCTGGCCTCGTTCATCTCAAGGAATACGATATCAGAGATAGCAATGTGGAACTGATTGGCACCAACCTCGACCACAGGGTTAAATACAACTCGGCGGCTACCGAGCCTGCTTGGAACGACGGCTGCGTCGGCATCGAGCCTGGCCTGTTCATCTGGCGCATCGAAGACTTTGCCGTTGTTCCCGTCCCTAGTGAGAAGTACGGCCACTTCTTCGAAGGCGACAGCTATGTTGTCCTGCACTCGCAAAAGACCACATCAAAAGACCCCGATAATTATGACTCTGATACCGCAAAGAAACTCATCCATAACCTCTTCTTCTGGCTCGGCGCGCATACCTCGCAGGACGAGGCTGGTGTCGCAGCTTACAAGACAGTCGAGCTCGATGAGTTCCTCGGCGGCGCCGCCACGCAACACCGTGAACTCCAAGCTAGTCCCAGCGATGACTTCCTCGCCCTCTTCCCGCGACTGACGATCCGGCGGGGCGGTGTCGCTTCAGGATTTCGCCACGTCGAGGACGCCCCCGAGGTCAATATCACAACGCTGCTGCGTGTCTTTAAGCATCACGCCGCGTTTGGTGGCCGGGACTCGGTTATGGTGTACGAAGTCGACCCGACCTGGCGCAGCCTTGACGAGAGCGACGTCTTCATCCTCGACAAGGGCGACAAGATCTGGGTGTGGCAGGGAAGGGCGTGCTCGCCGATGGAAAAGGCCAAGGCAGCACAGGTGGTGCACGACATGACGTTGGCGAAGCATGTAGACGTCGAGGTCGTGACGCAGACGGAGTCGCGTTCTCGGACGGTGGTAAGGGAACTCGGTGGGGACAGCGATAGCGGCGGCGATGGTGGCTTCCACGCAGCGAGGCCGGTACGGGCTTCGGCAGCGAGCGCGGAGGAGGACTCGGCTGTGCGCAAACTGTTTCGGTTGAGCGATGCATCGGGGGAGTTGACATTTGATCTAGTCGGCGAAGGAGAGTCAGCCTCGGGCGGGTATCTCGATGGCAACGATGTCTTCTTGCTGCATGATGCAGACAGGGCCATCTGGGTCTGGGAAGGGAGAGGCGCAAGCAGGGCTGAGAAAGCGGCATGGCTCAAGGTTGCACAGGCCTACGTCCAGAAGCTGCAGAGCGAAGATGGAAATAGTGAGGTGTACTTGACACCGATTGCGAGTGTGCGTGAGGGGAGCGAAAGTGCGGCCTTCTCAAAAGCAATTCAGGGGCGCTGAGGGGCTGTGGCAGGCGACGGAGCCTATGGAACCCAGAAGGAAGGAACGACGGAATCAAGTAGAACTGCTTTATCCTGATCGATCGATTGCTCATTTCTCCCTTTCAGATCGTGCCTGGGTGTTGACTCCACCGAAAGGATCCCGGAATTCGGGGGTACGAGAAATGCGTACATTTTTGACATTCACGACCTTTCATGGTTTTCTGCGCAGTCATCGAAATGAGCAGTGATGTTGGATCGCCTGCACGCCATCCACGGCTCTATATGCACCGCCAACACAACCGAGGCCTATCAACAGCGATTCAATCAGACTATTTACCGCTATTTCCATCTGATTAATGCCTTTCACATCTTTTAATAGGCAGACTACCTACATTCCACATCTCCCGGGGCACTGACAATGGCTTCACAAAGTTGATCAACTCCGTCTCGATATACCAGTGAAGCTCTCTTCGACCGACACAAAGGCCTACTGAACACCCAAAAACCGCTTGCATGCTAATTTGGCCGGCACCAGGATAGGTTCATTCTTTGTGTTCAAACTGCAACGTTTCATCATCTTCTGCGTAGTCACAACTTGTATACTCCGAGCTCTAGCGGTTGTAGTCTGTCTGTCGGCTGCACCCAACGCTGCTCCTCGTATAGCCTGTACCCTGGCCCCACGCTCCCCAGTGTCTGACCGTACATATCTGTCTCTCATACACCTCCGAGGCGGGAGACGATACTGTCACGGACCAGGCGTATTCGAGCCCCGCCTCGATCTCTCTATCGCCCTCTGACTCTGGGTCCCATAGAACGGTGGCCTCGCTGGTCAGCATGATGCCATCTTCGCTGATGGCTTGGCGGCAAAACAGGATTGAGGCCGCCGCGATGATAACGGCAGACTCGGCCGAATTCCAAATGATGTAATCGGCAGGTGTGTCCAAAGGACCAATCCTAGCCATGAACGACGTCTTAAATAACGCGGTGATCCCTGAGCTAACCATATTAACCGTGTGTGTGCTACTTATAAACTTGTCTCGCAAATCATCGCTAGCAACTTGAAACCTACAATATTCCCAGGCTCATGCATACCGCTTGACCCAACTTCATATTCGTGTTCATGTGTAAGCTCCAAGCCATCGGCCATGCAAGGAAGGCGTGGATGAAGTCAGTCGCAGCAGACCAGCCTATTGGGTAGAGAATTATTAGCCTGCGGTCTTCTTGCGACTTTCTGCACATGATCAGCATGAACACGGCTGCCAAACCCATGATAATATCGACCGGAACGGTAAGCCCAATGATAAGGCCTTTCTGCCATTTTCTCAGTGCGAAGCGATACAGAGTGATGGAGACGGCCGTCTTGCTGAGGGCTAGGTCGAGCGCGGCGAAGACCTGACTGGCTGTAACGAGGTGACCGAGCAAAGCTTGAGTATCTAGGGCGAGATCGCTCATGTGTTCTCCCAGGCCAAAATTGGGCGCAACGATAATGAGTTTGTCGGAGACAAGCAGGAAAATCTGGTAAGTAAGGTAATTACGGAGGATCAGAGCGAGTCAATCACCAATCTCGGGCCGGATAATGGAGGGTCGGGAAATGTTAGACAAACCCATGCGAGGACCAAGAGGTAGCCGTCAGTATTCCAGACCAGCTTGTCCCTGACCTTGCAACCGAGTCGCAGCAGGAAGACGATGAGATGAGAACCCAGCGATCCCATAAGCCTCGACGCTTGCGAATTTAAATGCATATCGACGTGGACTTGGAGAGTTGGAATAACAAAATATACAGCTGAAACCAGGCAACATCAGTTATGTTGATGATCGGCGGCAGGCCTTGGTTGACGATTGCCTGAGGTTAGGTTTTATATCGAGTTTGTAAGACTGCACACTGGATGCTGCTCGCTGCTGGCCATGGCACTTAGTGGGTTCAAATCTCTCCATTTGGGATAAAGGGACGGATCATCAAATACTGACCGGTGTGACTGCACTTGAAACTGCTAACTGACGCCATTTCTCATCCCAAGCAGTATTCGACTCAAACCTCAGCCTGCTGAACTGACAACAAGTCCACCTGATTACACCGTGATCGATCTCGCTGCCAACTCGTATCTCCTGCAAAATATGCAGCCGACACGATGGCATGCCATCTTAGTCCTTCATTTTGGCAAATTTCAACAAGGCTTGAACGAGGTCAGGGCAAAGGTGGTCGTGAAGATGAGAATAATGGCATGCTAGAACAATTACGGTATGTTGGGTCAATGTGACGGCGGGGACAAAAGACACTACTCCAAATACACCAGCCTAGTGTCTCAATTCCAAGTCAGACGGTCTAGGTTCGAACCCTAGATTGGAGAAACCGAGAGATTTTTCGGGTGTTCCATGTCGAGTGAGTTCCTCCCCACCAGAGCTCTTGAACGTGTTCGGCTCAGCCCCCGGGGGCCGAGGCTCGGGGGTGTGTCACGGACCGGCATATAGTTCTACACCAGTGCAGGATTTTGAGTGTCGACTTAGAACCCTGACATCCTTTTAGAGGCTGGTGCACTTGGAGTGGTCTATTTTGTGCCTGCCGTCACAGTCAGGGGTAAACAATCTGAACTGGCAATCAAAATCAGGCAATACTATCAACTTTTAAACCATACAAAATATCCAATTTCAATCCCATTGCCATATCCCATTCCCAAAAATTCTGAAGATATTAATTCAGACATGCCAATGTTTGATCCCGGAATTTGAGTGCATACGCCTGTCCAAACAGCCTGCATGGTGACCATTGCTCTCGCAGCCCACATGGGATCCCCTTGTTTCTCCTTTCATTCCCGTCTTCATCCCGTAACACATCATGTAGATGACCGTAATATCACCAATAATCGAATCAGTTCAGGTCCTCATCACCGACGCGAATCCTTCCCTCTGAAGTCAGTCCATGTGACCAGTAGCCGTCAAGTTCGATGTTCGTCTCGGGCACAGCACGATGGCTAACAAGAAGCCAGAGTCCAAATACTGTCTTGGCCAGAATATCGAGAATTGCGTAGGTCATGATTTCGGTATCAACAGTCATCTTCCGTGCACCATCCGCCACGCCCCAGATGCTGCCAAGTTAGGTTAGCATCACATTAATACTGAGCTGCGGAACGCAGCCATAGTCAAGGAAAGTACTCACATGGGGTACGCAGTCCAGAGAATTAGCGAGTAAAGTGCAAGTGAGTTAAACAACCTGCTCACCCCTGACCCCTTGGCCGAGACCATGCGGGTTCCGTGGAGAGCTACGTGCCAAATGACAAAGATGTAGGAGATAATACTGATGGCGTACCAGCCCCACTTCTGGGCCGTGCCTGTGGAACTGAAGGCCGTAAACAAGGCGCTCAGATTCATGATGAAGTTGGCCACGATGGCCATCAGGGTGTGACCGCCGTCAATGCCGGCGAGGAGGCACAAGTTGAGGAGCAGTAGCGGGGTGGTCAATGTCCAATCGATATAGCGAGCCCAGTAGACCTGTCGGCAAACATCGTGGAAAGTATCTGGGACGTGCTCATGATAGTCTCGGACGGTGATGCAATTATAGGAGACGGAGTGGCCAGAGGCCATGGCGAAGTATGAGAGCGACGCGGTGATGGTCATCAAGGTGGTGAGGACATAGTAGATCCTCCTCGAAATGGGAACATTCCAAGAGAGCAGAGCAAAGGTGGCGGAGGAGGCGACCATAATCGCAAAGGTGACCCAAAGCGTACGATAGCCCTCACCGCCAGCTGCTTGATACTCGGTCGGGGTGGCTGCTCAACGGTTAGTACCAACACTAGCAACCGAAAACTGTTGCAAGCGGAACACACTCACGGATCACGGTGGGAATGGGTCCGGGCACGGAAGTCCCGGTGGGCTTCGCTAGGCTCATCATCTCGACCACTTGCTCTGGACGGATCATTGTTGTTCTTGGACTTTGTAGAGGTTTGAGAAAGACGAATTGCTCAGGGCGTATGGAGGCTCCCTGGGGAAGAAACGGGCAGTGGAGGAAAGAGGCCGCATTCCCACTTTATGAGAAATGGCAAAGCAGCCGGCGGCAAAAGAAGTGGTCACCTGGGTTTTCTGGTGCCGTTGGTGAAGAGCTGAGGTCTAAGACCGACGTCATGCATTTCTGTGTTCTTGGACCCGATTTGGGGACAAGACAGGCTCAACGGGGCGAATGCGACCTGCGGGGAAGGCGACGGGTCGCATCATGTAGTGCAGTCTGCAAGGATTGACGATTCCGATTCGACGGACGAGGAAACCAGAGACTAATACGTTACAAAAGATGTGTCCGACCACAGGTCAAGGTCAAAGACTGGGATAGAGCAGGAAGTGCTACCCCATGTTTTGGAGCTCAGCTCGCTAAATGGCTGCACGAGATCAGCACGCGTCAGCGAGAACCCGCTGAAACAGGACAGAGCGTGTTGAACCTTGGCCGGGATCCATTGGCCAAGCCAAATACCAAAACAACTCCAACGAATTGCTAATTAGTGTAATTGCTAATTGTCGAGTGGAAATCCCATTGCTGCACCTCAAGGTCAGGCAAGCAAGGCGAAGAAGGGCTTTCGAGCTTTTGAGCAGGCCACAGACCAAAGCGCCAAAGCGGGGCACTCCAGGATGATGACCCCACATACCCCGCCAGGGAATTGTCCGTTGCAGACTTGATTGGCTGTTGCCGCTCCCGCTTGTCCACTTGCCTGCCCCGCGACGTCATCTCTAGCGCAGTGTCATGCCTTTGTCGAGTTCCTGCCTAGCGGCGGAGCGCTTACTTTCTGCCCGACACCTGCCTCGCTCTGCTCGCCCGCCCGACAAAGGAAAGCAGTGGAAAGCGACGGCTCTCACAGGGAGGCCAGACGCTTTGTAGTGCCCCTCTGGTGCCTGGCCCGATTTCTTGACCAACGCCTGATCGGCAATCAAGGCGGCCATCGTATTTAATGCTTTCCTTCCGCTGCAAGGCAAGTTTTTCGCCACTCGGCCGACATTCGACATCGACAACCACATCCATCGCACCAGCCTCTACATCCGAACCATAACAAAAAGCAAGGAAGACGCAAGAGGAAAGACGAAGGCAAAATGGCTTCAACAACCGGAAACTGCCCCGTCGTCGGCACAACCAACACCACCCTGCCCCCCTCGCACCCCGATATTGACCTCTCGCGCCCGGGACAGACGTGCCCCGTCGTAGGCGCCTCGACCGACCACCACCACAACCTGCACCAGCACCCGCACGTGCCCATCCCCGAGGGCCACTCCGCTGGCGATGCGTCGGCGTGCCCTGTGCTGACAGGCAAGGTGGTCAACGAGCCCAAGTCCAGGGAGATGGACGATGACGTCTGCCCCGTTGTCGGTACCGCCACGACTGTCTTGCCACCTGACCACCCAAGCACCGAAGGCCAGGGCGACGATGCCGTGTGCCCCATTACAAAGGCGAAGGTCGGACACCATAAGGGAAAGCTCGTCGGGCATCCGGACGTTAGCCACACCGCCGCGGGTGCCGTATGCCCTGTGGCAGGCGTGAGGGCGAGTGCCTAAAAGTGTTGCAGGATAAAAATATCAAGGAAAATTACATGGTTTTTGGGGGCACGATAAGATGGCAAGAGTGATGGTTACAAGGCAACGTTTGTTTGGGTCGGCCTTGAGCACGATTCAATCTTGGGTCAATTGGCTGCTTCTACAGGCAGGGATGCATCCATCGGATGTCTATCACGCTGGGCTCCTTATCACTGTCAAGGTTGAAGAAAGAAGAGATATACCAAGCTCCGTTGTACCTTGCTCCCAGCTGAAAGCTGTCACGGCAGCACACCAGTGGACATGGCGATGGACGAGACATGATGTCGAAAAGCCCCATGCTCATGTGACCCTTCGCACTAGGCCTCAGTTTTACTCTGTGCCTTTCCAGGCGCCCCATCGAACTTGGCTTGCCACTTTTCCTGCTGGTGAAACATGGCAATGCATTGATAGGCTGAAGGGGCCCCATGATCCGGGTCCGCGCCACCGCTCAGGAGAGTCTAGCAGAATACAATCGTTAGCAGTGATCGAGCACACTACCACAGCATCCAAGACCAACCTCGATCACGGCATCCTCCTTCTTGAAGACAGCCCCTGCCAGCGGGCTCTGCCCCTTATCATTGAGTCGATTTGGATCAGCCCCATGCTCTATTAGCAGGTTCACGAGATCGGCATGACCGTGGTAGGCGGCAAGCATGAGCTTTGAGTTTACAGGGTGTCTAATTAGCTAACATTCCCTTCGCATTCTTGATGCCGCACAGAATACCGTCACCGGACACGCAGCAAGGAACAGCTTTTAGAGTTGAGCGGGGCATACCAAGGTGTCCCCTTTCTCGTTGGTCAAATTCGCCGGCAGCCCAGCCGGAAGAGCCTGCTTAAACACCTCGACATCGCCCTGGCGAGCGGCACCGTACATACGAGTGGCAAACTCAATGGCCTCCGGAGGGACGGTCGACTCCACCGAGGTTGCTTGGGGGTCCGCCATGATAGGAGGAGGAGGGTGGGAAAGTTGGGGGGGCAGACAGCTGAAGAGTTCGTGGTTGCTTTGGAGGTTCAAGACAGCTTGATGTCGTCTGGTGGTTGCTTCAGAAGATGAAACACCAGACACCCGGTGCTAGCTCGGGGCAAAATGGGCGTGACAAAGCGCCAGCGCCAGCGAGTCACGTGCTGTCAGCCGTGTGCTTTGGATCCTCTTTTTACACAACTCCAAAGCTCTTATTACTCGCAATTGCTACAAGGTCAGATGAATCTAATCATCCTCATTTTCTTCACACTCCTGCTCCTCTGGTTCTCCGCGCTCCTGCTCAGCCCTCCTCACACTCCACTCGCGGAGATTCTCTTGTTGTATGAGACGAATTGTCAAATATCACGTGTATCGACCAGAAAGGCAAATTGAGGGAGTTGCATGTGTATTCGATTGATCAAGCTCTCGCTCCTGTGCAGAGTTCTTCAGCCAAGCTCCGCCTTCCTTTTCCTTTTTCTTTCCTTTCGATAGAGCAAATGCAGACCTTTCGCCCACATGTGTTATGTCTGTTGCTCCCAACAAGTAGAGACAACCGAGGAGAGACAACCGAGTAGATACTTTCACTAGATCACAATCACTATGTTTGTGGTACTTTTTCGTGTGTCAAGTCGCATGCCATCCTTCCTCTATCTTTGATCAAAGGGACCTCCCTTCATACGGGAGTCCCCCGCGCAAAAACCTCGCTTACTAAGAGCAAGAAGAGAAGAAAAAAACCAAGACAGAAAGAGCGAAAATCTTCCCAAGGGTACAACCCCCTCCAAAAACAAAGAACCACGCCCCAAGACATTGGGAAACTAGATTTATAACCTAGTGTTGTCGTACCCACCTTGGCCTATGTCAGAGAGTTAACCATACAACCTAGAGTCAGCCTTAACCAAGGCATATAGAGTAGCTATATAACTGCACGAATATCTGGAGGGGGGTGCACGACTATTAAGTCTTATGGTTTCTTGTCCATAATCTTCTGCGAAACTCTTTGTTAGAACAACCAGCTATAACAACAATCTGACTATCTGGATGCCTAGCGGTAACCTTTGTTACCTACTTTCAAAACACCTCAGGTGTGCTGGCTCGCGGCCCGTAGCCTACTAGGTACAGGTTTTAACACGTCCCCCATACTTTTACAGAGACGAGATAGTTGCCAATACAATGCTACAATGTGCAGTGGCAATCTCTCAGCACCGCCACAACCGTATTCGCAAACTCCTCGATCTGCCTCTGCCTCTGCCTCTGCCTCTGCCGGCGCGACTCCTCTGTCTCAACCCCAGCCTCGTCCCCATTTTCATCCTCCTCCCAGCCGAGACACGCACAAACAGCCTGTTTATACCTCGTCCCCACCCGCAAGGGCAATGACACACTCGCTGTCTCGAGCAGATGGTCATGCCGGGTGCCCGCCATTCCCTGTCTCGACTTCAGGATTGCTGCCGCTGTCATCCAGCACCCAAGCTCCAGCAGCACGACGCCCAGCCCGTAGATGTCGAAGCGCCGCTGGTACCGCCTTCTCCCTCTCCCATCTCCAGCCAGCGCCGCCACCAGCTCTGGATGGCAATACGCATCGAACCCGGCCGCGCTCGCCGACCCCTCAATCGTGAGGTCGCGCACCGTGTCGGGCCGCGCAAACTCGAAGCCGGCGACAAAGGGTCGACGGAAGTCGGGCGCCTCGGTATGCGCGTCGGCGAAGAAGAGCACGTTGGCGCTGCACACGGCCTTGTGCAGCCAGTTGGCCGTATGGAAGGCGAGCAACGACTCAGCTAGCGTAGCCGCTATGCCGAAACGTTGCGCGAGCGTCGGCCGCCGCCGCTCCGAGAGTGTAGCTAGGGCCGTCTGCAGGGTCAGGGGCGGAGCGACGCCGTCGGCGAAGGGGGGCGGACGGTAGAGGAAGCAGAAGTCGAGGCGGTTCTGAGGTCCGTCGGCGATGGTGTAGGCGATGAGGTCGAGGCAACGGAGCTTGGGCGGTTTGTGCTCGAGACGGAGCACGCTGGCAAGGCGGTCGGCGCGCGTGGTTGCTGTGGTGCGCTCGAGGTCGCCCCAATTGGGCTGGCCGTGTTTCCATTCTTGGAGGACGCGGACTGGTAGGGGGGGGAAAGAGATTAAATTAGCGTGTCCTTTTCTGATTCTAGGTGAGGAGACCACTCACTCGGCCGTTCGCCTAGGCGTTCGTACCTTCCCATGGCTCTGAGAGTCCCGCTCTTGATCGGTGGAGGAAGGCTGGGGCTGATATCGCCTGGCGGCACCATGAGCCCGCTGGGTTGCCCATCACTCTGATTCTCGATGCTAAGAAGTTGACGTCTGAATGCTGCTTCGTGTCCAAGAGACGGATGCGTGCCCTGTGCTGCGCCTTGGATGGCTTCGAGCTCCCGATCTGTCTGGGCGGCCGACAAGAGCCGGGTATGCATGTTGGAGACGAGATGATGGCGCATCCTGCTCTCTACCACGCGGTCCAGGCTATCATTCCAGTTCTTCAACTGCGCGAGCAGTTCTCGGACTTCATCCTTCCCCCCTTCCTTGAAGACTTTTGTTTGGAATTGCATACGTCTCGCGGCCGACACATCGTTCGCTCCATACTTGTCCAGGAGATGATTGAGCTTTTTCAGAATCCTGGCCACCTCGGCCAAGGCGCCGCGCAATGGCTCGTGGAGGTTGATGGGAGACGCCGATGTCAACACCGGCGGAAGATGTCTCTCCTCGATCTGTAGCGTGTCAATGTCGATGGGTGAGTGCGTGACGCCGAGCACATGGGCGATCCAGAGCGTCAGCCGGACCTGCTCAAAGTTGTAAATGGCGTAGAGCGATTCGGTTTCCTCCTTGAACGCCTTGACTCCATCGATGGCGCGGGCAACACCAAGACACACCTCAGCGACACTGATTAGGCCGGACGTGCCGATGACAAAAGCTGCGACCTCCATGGCACTCGATGTCTTCATGTAATGTCCGCTTTCAACACACGGCGCAGGCTATTCTAAGTGAGGAACGGGGCTGTACTCTGAGTTTGGAGTGAGCAACGAGAGCGATGAAAGCGGGGGCGAAACCCTTCGGGACCCTTCGGGGAAAGGGGCTCGGCTGATAAAATAATCTAATGCGGCTGAAGTGCATATGCACAGGTCCAATAATCCAGACTTTGTTATTCAGCTGGAGTCCTGGACAAACAAGCCCCTGAGTCAACTGTTGTGTAGCCCGACTTGCAGGCTTGGCGTTTGGGAAGACCCCCTGAGCTGATTTCAAGAAGTAGGCCTCTCTCGTCCGGATCACTTATAGCGACTTCACCCGGAGGCCTCGTCAAAGCAGGCAGCAAGCAGTTGTCAACTCTCTCCCCCTTTTTTCGGTGGTCCTGGTTCTCAAAGATCCTCTCGCCGAATTCTGGTCCCAGCCTCTGTTCCCAAACCTAAGTCACTTCGCTTGATCACGTACCTAGACTCTTACACGCAATGGGCGACCAACACGAGTCAGAGCACCGTGAACTTCCGGACCAACTGCAGTGGAACACCATCGATCAGAGCTCGCGAGTAACATCGGGATGGGCCGGCTTGTCGGCGCCGTCCGAGCACCGCGGTCTTCCAGGTGATCAATTGCAATGGAGCACCGTCAGCCGTGGCAGGCGAGTGATACTGGGTGTGTCCGGCAACAGGCCGTCACAGCCTGCAAGCTCACTCCGTCGACTCACGGAACTCCACGAGGCATTGGCGGAGCGAAATGCCGAACCGGTGACCAGCATCTCGTCCTTCATGGCGGCCGTCGCCGTCGTAGACCCACCCTTCAAGCCGCGGACTCTCCACCGGCCGTGGTCCATCTCGGCGGGTCACGGCGCGCACGGCGCTGTCGAGGTGCATCGGTACGTCCCCGGTCGCAACTTCAACGTCTTTAACGACAGCTCGTCATTGAAGCTCCTGGCGTACGAGCCCGACCCGAAACGTACCGGCCAGTATTACGCCGTGAAGCGGCTGACGTCCCTGGATTCTGCATTGGAGGGAAAGGTGGCACAGTCCAAGGCCAACTTCAAGAGGAATCCGTACGCCTTGCTCGCCGACGAGCTGCGCATTCTGGCCCACCCCGATCTTCGCGGACATCCCAATATTGTCTACCTGTTTGGAGTGTCCCACACGCCATCCCGGGGCAGTGTTGACTCGGCGGAGCCTAATCTAGTCCTTCAGGAGGGGGACTGCGGGGACCTGTACTCGTTCTACCGCGACGTCGACATGCGTTTCAACCGCCACACCCTAATTGAGGTGAAGCTGAGCTTATGTTTCGACATTGCCTCCGGTATCGAGGCACTGCACCGCCACGGCGTAGTGCACTGTGACATCAAGCCCCAAAACATTCTCGTCAGAAGACGGTCCGGGAGGGACCAATCTGTTATGAGGTGTGAATCGGAGATCGAGGCCGGGCAAGTTGCCCTGCAGTCGCTTATGGGCCGGAGTCCCTTCGTTGCTATGTTAGCAGACTTTGGAGGTTCTATCATCATGGCTGACCAGACAGGCAAGAAAGCGCACCTGAAGGTGTCCACGCTTCTCTGGTGCGCACCGGAATGCTACTCGCGGGAGCCGATAGCGAAGAGCTTGCTTCCCCGGGTCGACATCTACTCCGCGGGCCTGGTCTTTGCTTTCATCTTCCTCGAGGGACGAGACATCTTTACCCAGGTTGTAGAGCGCGGGTTAATGCACCAGTACGACACGACCTTGGACCGTGAAACGGTGCGCTCCACTAAAGCGTCAGGTGCTGCGCTGGCGCTCGCCGTGAAGGAAGTTCGCGGGTTCGAGACGACTGTTTTCGGCATTACGGCAACTGGGCAGAGACTTTATGTGTCCAGAGATCAAATGTACCCCCCGATTGTGTCAGATATATTCGACTCGATCCTATCATTGGCTCTTCAAGCAGATCCGAGTCGGCGCGTCGCTAATGCTACCGATCTGCTCGAGCCGTGGCATCGGGCGCTGCAGGGAAACTTCCATGTCGACAATTTCCTGCACTACTCGCAACCGGGGGCGTTCCGCTCCTTTGCTTCGGGGAGACTGGGTGGAAAGGACTACTTTTCTCAGGGGAAGACGTGTGTAAAGTAGGACCGTGACTTCTCGTGCTGCCTTCGGGCTATGGTTGCTGATCTTCGACAGGCCCGCGGGACACGGTTGTACTGAAGTACCTACAGTATTCTCAAATACCGTCACGGGCATGCGCCCCGGAGTCTTTGACGTACGTTGAAGATACTCTCTATCCCCGCCATCATTCTCACCGTGAAACAACATGGTCTTGTCGAGTGTCTGGTCCTAGCTGTCCGTGCTGACAAGATTCCACAGATTCGAAAAAGCTTCAAGGTATTCCGAGCGAGTCTCACAAGCAACCTAAAGACGGCGATCCTCAACGACATGTTGCTGGAGGTGGAGCTTGTGCGGTCCATTCAGCGCCTCACCCCGCCAACACGGCCGGGCGGGTGGGCAGTCCCTGAGTCTCTGCTTCGACGAGCCGCTGACTGCGCCTACCAAGTCGGCTTGGCTTGCTTGGAGGGCTTCGGCCGCTCCCGTGACGACCGAGAGGCCCTCAAGTGGATGAAGATTGCGGCCGAATGGGGTAGCCTAGTCGCCCAGGCCGACTTCCTCCCGTTGTCGGTGTCACTGGGCGTTGACCGCCCCGAGAAGAGTGACCCAAGCGTCCAGTGGGCGGTCGATTCTGTTGTCAAGCAGGGTCACCAGGGTGCCGTAAACGCTCTTTGGGAAGTCAGCCAGGAGACGTGCACCGACGCTGTGTCCACGTACCGCGCCGAACGATCAAAAGAGCTCCAAGCGGCCTTCAAGCGGCGGACCGCGGAGGACTGGGAAGAGCTGTGCTGGCATGGCGACTGGAAAACAAAGCTGACGCAGCTACACGATTCTCCAACGGGCTTCAAGGGCGTAATGAAAACGGCGCAGGACAGAGGTTGGAGTCTTCTCCACTACGTCGTTGCCTTAGTGCCCGGCCAGGGCTCCATGGTCATTGCCCGGGAAAAGGTCGAATTTCTCGTCGAGGAGCTCGGTGTTGACGTCCGCTCGCTGAATGCTGAGTCGGCTACTGCACTAGACCTGGCCATGGCCCGTGGCAAAACGAGCACGGTGCGGTATCTCCTCGACCGGCATGAGCTTTGCAAACCTCCTTTCTTCCCCGGCAGCTGCCCCTTGCAAAATGTCGCTTGCCTGCCAGACAAGGTCATCAGCGAAATCGTCGAGAGAGTCTGCAAAATCGCGCCAGGGATCACCATCGATGGCAGGCTCAAACCAACGGGGCGGACGGCATTGCTCAACGCCCTCCTAACCAAAGAGCCCCTATTCCCCCCAGCCAGGAAGGCTGCCGTCATGTCACTCCTGGCGCACCGCGCCAACCCTCTGCTAACCACGGCGGAGCCAGGCACTGCCAGCTCACTACTTCTTGCTGTGGCTGGGGTTGAACCACTGCTGGTTGAGCCCATGCTGCTCGCTGTCAAGAACTTCGGACATACCACACCCGTGCTGAACCCCACCGCAGCACGGCCAGAACCAGCCAACGAGCTCGCGCGGGCGTTCTTGTCCCTAATGCAGACACCGCGCTCTGTCAGCCTGGTGACGGGTTTCGTCATCGGCTACACGCAATCCCTGGGCGTCATCATCAAAACGATGCTGGAGCATAGCGTGTCTGTCGAACTGCCCTACGTCTGCAGAGGTATGCCCTACGACGCGCTCGGGCTGGCGTGCTACTACGGCCGCGACGAGGCCATGCAGGCCATCCTCACAGACTCCAAAGGCGTCGGACCCGCAGCGGCCAAGACGCTGGGCCCGGGCCAGGCCGGCGTTAGTGCCCTGGCGACGGCTATCGAGTGCGGCTTCGCCGAGGCGGCGGACCTGCTCCTCCCTCACATGGCGAAGCGGCCCAACGTGACGGCTTACAGCCTTCTCCTAACCGGCGCGGTGCACCACCAACCGGCTTTGGTAGAACAGCTGTTAGGCCACTTCGAGCGCGCCGGTCGGGGGCCCGAGGTGCTGGAATTCCAAGACGAGTGGGGAGCGACCATTTTGGATCTGGCGCTCGAGTACGGGTACTTTGACCTCGCGCGCTATCTCCTGGGCAAGGGAGCGACGTACGATGTCTATCGTCTAAAGGGGGACCACAGCATCGACGAGGGGCCGCAGTCGACGCTGGCGTCGGTGCTGCCGCGGATGAAGCCCATCAGGCTCCTCATGGGGCTGACTCCCAAGCCCAGGCTCGTCGTGACGAGCACTGGGCTCAACGTCTTCCATGTGCTCGCCGCCGACGACAAGCTCATTGGTAAGTTCCCATCTGCCACCCTGCTACCCCCCCCTAGGGAAAACTCAGCTTATGCCCTCAATCTAGGCACCAGCGTCGGCCGCGCCGAGTTCCTCCAAGTGCTCGAGTACTTCCACGCCCTCGACCCGACCCTCATCCACGCCCGCGGCGGCGCGCGAGGCTTCACGCCCTTCCATATCGTCAGCCTGCACTACTCGGAAACTGTCGGATCCTTCCTGCACACACACGGTGCCGACATCAACGCCGTGTCTGCGGAGGGGCACACGCCGCTCGACCTGCTGCACTTCCACGACGACGGCGACCGCGGCGTCGACGAGCACCTGACCGTCGACTACCGGACCGGCGCCGCGCCGCGGACGGGCATCGCGATTTGCGATTTTGCGATGGCTGGTCCGGTATACTGGAAGCTCGAGACAAAGCTGTCGACGCGGCTGAAGGAGCTGTACCGCACGTGGGGTGCAGAGAGGGGGCTGCAGGCGACGATGCGACAGCTAGGCTTGGAGGATGATCCGATGGCGGCTTTTTGGAGTGGCGGGATCACCGAGTACTATGAGGGTTCTGATGGGAAGGAGCACGTTAGGCATTTCCCTTAGGAGACGTAGGTCATGGTGAATGCCCATTGTACAGGGACATTACATTTTGTTGCGAGGTCCTCATGATCTCTTTTGCCAGTGTCATTCTCGGAGCCAGGAAAATATTTGCCGATGAAGTTTGTCTCGATCGGCGGAGGCTCGTACTGACTAGACTTTTGTTTCGGCGCCATGGTATCGAATGAACAAAGATATGAAGGTTGTTGGTTCCAGTCTCTGAAAAATTGAAAATGGTGGTTTTGGCCGAGGTTCGGGAACCAACAAGCAGTGGGGGGTTTCTTTTTATCCTTTTTATTTATTATTTTTTTGCGCAGTATTTGGCTACCAACGATTCTCAACCGATTTAAGGTTAACTTTATGCAAGCCACCGATGCCAGACTGGAAAAGCCCTGGAGGTCCTATAGTAAACGCGTCAACAAGCGACTCGGAGGGGATGTAGGATGTTGGCCATGAGTCACCACTGTGAAAGGCACTTCCATGTTATTTGCCAACCCCGGAACAACCCCTTCATCTGTCCCGGCAGGTGTGGATTGGATTTTAAGGTGTTAAAATGCCTGTAAAGCGCTGCCACTGGAATTGACCGCGTTGTAGGCGGTGCTGAAGGTGTTGTGGATAGGGAGCTGCAATTGACTACGTTGTAGGTGGGTAGGGCGTGAAGGTGCTGTAAATGGCGAGAATTAACAGGATATGGGCGTTCACCCGCACAGCCAGGAAAAGTGGGCCACAACTCAATGGCGTCAGCTTCCCCGGCTTGCCCAGGGCTTTGTCACCAACCAGTATTTCCCATTTGCGGTCACCCGTCTTGGTCTCCACATCAGAGAACGACTGCAAACACAGTATGAGGCGATCTGGGAGGATTCGAGACCGCCAGTTGGTGGCAATGAATGCAGATGGCAGTCGAAGCCGAGCCGCAACTTCTCCGCATTTGCGTCGAGAGGCACAGTCCAAATCCGCCAAATCATCGCGACTTCCTCATGCAGCCCCAGTGGATGCCGCGAGAGCGACGAGGGGACGACAACACAGGCAGGAGCGGGCATCATCTAAAATCAAGAGCAAATCGGCTCCCAAGGCTTTATTTCAACCGCGACAGCGACAGCGACCAAAGCGTGGGTCTGTGAGGGCCAAGACGAAGGCAACCGGCGCGAAGAAGATCCAAGCTTTTGAGTGCTTCCCCCAGCTGCCTGTCGAGCTCCGGCTCATCATCTGGGAGTTGGCCGCTGCATCGGATCCGAGCCAAGTCTCACCAGAAGTCTGCGTGGCATGGCCGTTCTTTATGAGAATCGAGGACTCGCTCCAGCCGCTGTTCGTCGACACAGATTGGCCCTCGCTGCTGCACGCCTGCCACGAGGCACGCACCGCAGCTCTCAAGTCAGGCTACATCCGCCTCCGCTTCTCCACCAGCGCCGGCCTCCGAGTCCCGTTCCGCGCTTTCAATCCGGCCATCGACACCCTGTACTGGGGCCAACACCAACAATCCATCTACTCGACATTGGCCCAGACCCAGAACCGCGAGCTGGCGGCCTCCCTGCGCCACATCGCCATTGCGTCCTCCGCTTGCTGTACCGGCACATCCAAGGACGCCGTGGCAAGGTTGATCCAAGACCAGATTCCGCGCTTGCGGACCCTCACCCTCGTCTTCGCCCATTCCTCGCCAGTGACAGTCGACAACTGGATTCGCGAGGGATTCTTGCCGCCCGCCCGCCGCTGCCGCCTGCGCGAGATTCCCGGTACCGTTCAAGACACAATGACGGTGCGTGGGTCCGCGTACTACAACGGGAGCCATAACGCCGAAATCCGAACGAGCCTGCGATTTTATCTCGCGCGCCAGGTATCTGATTTGAACAACGCGGGCGTCGCGCGCGTCGCGCGCGTCGCGCCTCCCCCGCCATACCCCCCCGCAGGCCCACTGGCGGGCTCAGGCTATGCATGGGATTATGGAGCAAGGTCGTTCAAGGGCTTGGATATGAAGGTGGCTACATTTGTTGAGTATGTAAAGGTAACGGGAGGAAAGAGGTCTGAATGGATCGAGGTGTGCCGAAATCGTAAGCTTGGAAGGAACTCGGCGTTCATGCCGCCGCGTTACGTGCACACCTCAAGCATGGGCTGGGACGCAGAAATTTTCCGATTGATTGATCTTGACAATGTGCCTCCCCTGAGGTTCGACTAATGGTATGGATGTTGATAGAGACGGAGTCACTGGCATGGCGGCGGTAGACTATACGGCGGGCCTCTTTTTGTTTTGTGCAATCCTCGATACTGCCGTTCTCGTTGATCGACGTAGACTAATGAGAACGCACACTAGCAATTATTGATTGACGACTTGATACTAAGGTACAGTAGGGCCGGCTAAAACTTGCCGGCCCCGTCTCAAACCACCCAAAGAAACTCCAGCGCTGTCCACCAGGTTGAAAAGTACAATCCTCGCTATTTCATGTCGTCATGATGTGTGTCGTCTCCTTCCCCTGCCCATTACAAGGGACTGGCATTCCGAGCTGGCATCGGCCTCATCTCTTGCAGGACAACAGTCGACCCCCTCCCGACCCCGGTGCCACTGGCCGACTTGCTACGCCCCACCGGCGTCATGGCCATGCGCGGCGTCCCCGCCGCATGGGTGTCATTACTAGTGGAGTCCCTTCCGGGCACGGGATCGGTGATGGTGACCCGAATCGTCGTCGTCTTGACGACTCCGTTGGAGTGGTACGCGCCGTCGCCGTGGTAGTACGTGGAGAACTGGCTCCTCGGGATCAGCGAGTCCCGGCTGGCAGTGCGGTTGAGGACGGCGGCGTCTCTCGCATCGCTGCTGACCGGCGAGGAGGCCGACTCGGCCGAGGTCTCGCGCTCCGAGATCATCGAGTGCATCTTGGCGCGCCCGCGCTCCAGGTCGCGCTGGCCGCGCTGGGTCGGGATGGAGCCCTTGGGGTCGTGCTTGAACTTTGCCTTCTTCGCGCCCGTGTCGCGCACAAAGGAGCCGAGGGCCAGGGCGTTGGCGACGCCGGTGGCGACGAGGATCTCGACTGATGCCCACATGGAGCGCGTGCCCTGGTACCCGTGCTCGCCAAGGACCTGGGGGATGCGGTAGGCGGTGATGATGACGTTGAGAAGGCCGAGGCAGAACAGGAGCATGAGTATGATTTTGCGGCCGAGCGAGAGCTGGATCGAGGCGATGATGGGTACCGGGAAAACGACAAGGAGAAGGTCGGTCAGCATGCTGCAGACGGCCGTGATGAGAAAGGTGGCGTAGCCCTGACGACACTGCCCTCCCGGGTCCGGAAACACGGTCCAGTAGTCGCTGAAGGGCCGGCACTCGGCGAGATCGCTGACGATGACAGCGACGAAGCTTGCGAGAAAGATCCCCCGCATAGACCAGAATGTCATCTTGTACTTTTTCTGGCCCATCACAAGACGGCCAAAAAACTCTAGGGTCACGGCCTTGAGGATCCATGTTCTACGGCCTGGACGTCAGCAACTCGTGGGCAGGCGTCGAAGCAAAAGGGATGAGCCTACGTTGCCGGGTGGAGTAGTCGAGTGACCAGAACCAAACCGCTGCCGATCGTACGGCGGCGGATCTCTTCGGCCGACAGCCGCAAGCCGTCGTCCTCGACCAAAACATTGTTTGTTCCGTAGAGCAACACAACATGCATGAACGCCATGCGCAGAAACATGGGGATCAAGGCCAAGGCGGCGATCTTGTCCTCCACAAAGAGCCTCTCGACGCGAATATAGCGCCCGGCAATGCGGAGCGCGATGATGACGGTGCAGAAGGTGGCCATCCACCACGACACCAGCATTGTGGGCTTGTCATCGCTGAACGGCCGGGCCGGTGGCGGTGACGAGTAGAGCGTCATAATTTCATGGGCGGCCAGACGGCTTGTACAACTTGGAAGAGGAGAACAAGGACTGAATTTGGAGCAGACCCGAAGGTTGTGTCCGGTCAAGCACCGGGCAAGCTGTGTGCGGATCTCCTCGGCGTCATCGGCGGCGTGCAGTGGAATATGTGTTGACGAGATGGAGCCCAAACCAAGACAGACAGAGATGTCGAGGAGTGACAGGTCAGAATGTCGAGGACCAGAGGCGGTGGCGCTAGTAGCATGCCGTGGGGAACAGTATGAGAACGGATAAGGACGCCGAGTCCGCTATGATTGGCCATAGGGGACACTTCTTCTACTCCGAGTAAGCCTACTCAGCATTCATTGATGCCAAGATCATGCCCTGTCCCCCTGGCGGAGCTAACTGTTCAGGGGTCGGTGTCGACACACCATGCATCTCCAAGTGGCGTGAGGGCTGGTGTGGCCGCCATGGGGGTGGCAACTGAAGTAGCAATTGTGGCTTTTCTTGCGCCATTTTCCTCTCCCCAAGCTGCCTATCTTGCATTAGCAACTGGGACACCCAGGAACGCCTAGGGACACCGATCGTCTATTTCCCGATGCGGGCTTCCAGAGCTTCCATGCAGCGTCGCGGGCGCAGATTTGCTGCCTGTCATTGGCAGCTCGAAAGACGGGGGGGGGTGGTCGTGTGTGTATCAGCCGGGTACACGTGCGATTATGCATCCCACCCATTCTCAGCACGGCTCACAGTCCAATTTACTACGGCCGAAGGAGATAGCTTGAAAGGGGGTTCGCTTTTCGGAACTGTTTCGCCGTGGTCAGAGCGGGCGGGTTTCTGTATTGTTGGAATATAGCAAAGCCGCAGGCAGGGTGCGCTACTACACCTGTTCATACCTTAGGTAAGGTACATGCTGATGTGCAGCTGGGCAATGTGTGAGCGAATCGATACTAGTGTCTCCGCTCCGCGAATAAGGGCCGAATCAACGCACTCAAGTGCCGGAACCGCATCCGGGACACGCCGTGGCGACTTGCCCAGCTCAGTAAGTTGACCCGGAACAGCAGTGTCTTGAAGTTGGTCTGGGAACGGGAAGCGGCTCGACTGCGGCCATGCTTCCATGATAGTACCAAGAAAGATTTCCCGGTCCCCAGAACGTGTTCGGGGTCGGATTGGTAGCGCGGAGAATGAGAATGGGGCGGGTGGTATGGTAGAATGGCCATTGCCCAATGGCCAAATGGCAGCAGACCGCCATCGTCCGTCTCGACTCTCGGGCAGGGATACGCCGTTACGGTTAGACGCGATTGAATCCACAGGCGCGGGTGGAGCATTTCTCTGCCTTTCCTCCTTCTGGCCAATTTTGGCGTCTTTTCATCCCCTGTCGGCGGTGCTTCACCTGTACTTCTCATATGCACCCGTGGTGGGGGGGGGGGAGAGCAAGCAGCTGTCAAAAGAGGGAACGGGCCACAACAGCCAGCGGGCGACGGGTTAGAGGCATTCCTTCCTGCGCGACGAGCAGAAAGATACTCGCCTGGACATCAGAAGCACCCAAGCTTCTCGCTTGCGTCGTCTTGACCACGTTGCTCCCCCAAACATGCCCTGGACCAATCTACCCACACTTGACCACACCTTTGCCTGATGCAGGCCAACACGTCCAATCGAACCACGTCTTGTTGTTTGGGCGTCTGCATTGTCGACATAGACTATGCACAAGCCCCTTGTGTTGCGGCAATGTGGACAGGCGAGGTGGATCTGGTCGAGATTGAGGACAAGTGCCATTGTCAGTGGTGTGAGGCGGGGAGATAACAAAGTGGGGGAGGCCGTGTTTGAAACCTCAAGCCGACGGCGGAGCTTTGAAGGTTGAGCTGGAAGGGGGTCACCAAGGGTTCAGTCTAACGTGCATTTTGATCAGTAGGAACGCGTCAGTGGAGCGTTGGGAATCTCCACTCCTCTCAACCGTTGAACAGCAAGCACAAGCACCGAGGAAGGTGCCTCCCTTGGGAATGCAGCCCTACATGTATGAATGAGGAAGGTGAATACCAAGTGCCCCGTGAACCGCTACTACCCAAGGTACATTTTAACACTCCGGTCCCGTCTGCAAACACACAGGCTGGCCCAAGGGCGTGAGTATTCGAGGGGAGTTCTGGGGATGGCTATAATACCCGCGTATATTTTCATCTATTTCTGTACAGGGTTTCATCAAGAGAGTGTGCCCTTTTTCCACTGGATTTTCGGGCCATGTCTAATTTTCATGCATGCCGGCCTTCGTTATGTCTTTGCCCTTGTCACTGATTGGCCACCTCCGGCCAAGGTGTCGACATCATCTGCACTGCAGCCGTGGGTCAAGCCGCAGTCCTGATAACCTCGCTCGCTTAGACATTATAAGGGCTTGCAACACCTTGAAGACTGCTGTTGATGGCCTAGGAATGAATGCCGATAGGTTGACCGCTCACTCAAGCGCATCAATTCCCACATGATGAATGCGTGCGGCCAAATGCCGGGGCCTTGTTGCGGCTTCTTGCTTCAGGTCCTGAGAGGGTGTCAGGGGTAGGCACGTCGGGTATCTGGGATAGTATCAGTCCGTCTCTGTTGGGCGTTGCTGCAGCAAACGCGGCCGACAGTAGCCGTTGTAACTTCAAGGTCGGTGGGGGAGTAGAACTCATGCCGCGATATCACCATGGAGAGTATCAGCATGATATGCAGTACCAGTAGTGTCATTGCCAGCATTGGCAATGGTACTGAGCAAGGTGAAATTCCTGGCAATGATATTGGTGATAAGATTTCACTAGTACAGTTCTGACGGCATTCACGGATTTACCTAGGTCGCGATATCTATGTCTGGCTGGTAGTGTTGACGGGCTGACTGTATCGTCGCAATTCTTGAAGCGAGGGCTAAGAATGAGGGGAAACAAGCACATCGCCCATCACCCCACACGTGGATCAATGCCGGTCAGTGAGCACGTCAGTTCAGAGTCGGGCCGCTGTCAGGGGCTTAGCGAGGCCGTCAGGTAAGGTAGGTAGCCAGGCCGGGAGCGAGCGAGCGGGGAGAGGCTTGAGAAGGTGTTGGGTGGACATTGGGGGAGATCATGGCGCACAGATGGCGGGTCGGGTGCACCACGGACATGGAACTACAAATCCACCCCAGGCAGGCCATCCATCTTATCACGACGCTAGAGACATAGTTAGCGAATCTCAGGTCCGGCCGTAGGCTGCCCCTGCATCATGATTAGGAGGCGGGAGGGCTCGGGCCGGGGGTAGTGTGGTTCAGACATTGTATGAAGTTGAACGTTGCTTGATGGTCAGGTTGCGTTCTTTTGCTGTGCTGTAGTACTCCTGCTTAGTAGCACCGCGTTAGCGGACCTGACGAACGTGATTGAACTACCTAGAGCTGCTACCTGTTTGAAGCGTCTTAGCTCATTTGGTTTAGTTAGCTCAAAAGAGCTGCTTTAGCGGCGTGAGCGTTGTGTTCAGCGGAAAGGGGCACTGCCAATCTAGCAGCCGTTTTACCCTTGTGGCAACTTGAGGAGAGGGTTCCACACGACTTTTGTTGCCGGCACCATCCATATAATCGACTATCGCCATCGCCACTGGGGATGTTATCATGCTATCATGACGGCCAAAACAGCAGGGGTAGATGAGATGATGCGGAATCCCACTGCGCAAGCCACAGGCTTCAAAATGGAAGGTGCTGCCGACAACATGAAGTTCGAAGCTGGCGAGCTCGAGCTGTGTCGCATCTGCTGTCGCCTGTCATGGATCCATCCCGGGCGCGCCTGCACCAACATCCTCATTCTGGACTGTGGCGGTGCAGGTGTTCCGCGGGCCTCGGTATACTGCGACGGTCTTGATGGTTTTGGGTGTCGGTGACTTGTGACAGAGTGCGCCTCCGAAGCTCCAAGGCCGACGGGCATCATGCAAATCTCCTTCCAGGGTGCCGTCTCCGAGTCGTGCGGCCAGCCAGCCACCACTGCGCACTGTGCGCCATCGAAATGATCTCGCCCCTGGAACGCCTGCAGAGTCTAGGCATCGCAGCGCTAGGCTGGCTCAGGCGCACTAGAAAACTTCGCAATCCCTTCTAGAAGGACGCTAGGCCTGCAACGATCTAAAACACCGTGGCCGCTGTGGTTGGCTGGAGAGGGTGTGCAGATCCGAGTGTGATTGATTGATTGATTTGGTTTTAACGTGCAGGGTTCGAGAGATCCGAGTGTGAATGTGCAAAGTGTGGGGCATCGCCTCTCCAATTTCTCCAATGGTGTCCCCTGTATCCGAACGGCCTAGCTCCAACTTGTCGCGTGCCATATTATCGCGATCTGGGATTTGGCGCCTTGGATTTTTTTTCTCTTCGATTCTCCCAGTCAGTCCCCGCCATTCGCTTCATCACATTTTCGTCCTTATCGTTCTAATGCGGTTTGCCTCCGCCCAAAACGACACCGACACACCGACCACCCCCCTTTCGCCCACACTTTATTCCAGGCGCACACGCAAGCGGTAAATCACAGATCATCTGCTATAGACACACAGCAGCTGCAAGCAGTGCTGTAGCACCTGCGCGACCCCAGCCCCAACCCCAACCTGGTTCCGCTGGCGAGACTGAGATTTCCAGTCTCTCATTTTGGTTCATGCCCAGATCCCAGCGCGGGGCAGGCCCAAGCGGGAACAGCGGGATCAGACGGCAGCGCGGCCAAGCATTTCCCAAGCAACCCCAAGAATATCAGTCCATTATCATTTCCAGTCGGCGACGTATAGTGCGGCCTGCAACCGCCGTCTGTCACTCCTCTGGCTTGGACTCCTCCCCCCCCCCAAGACCTCCTATGCCCCTTATATATATCATATTCCCTTACCCGCTCTTCCTCCCCTGAGTTAGCCGGCGGCCGCCCCCGGCTTTGCACTTGCTCAAGGCCCGATCTCCCGACTTCACCTGTCTGCCGCTGAATCATCACATTTCCGCTGCTGTCGTCGACGAGAGCCCCTGTGCTGTGCAGCCCGGCCGAGAATACGGGACCCCGCCTCACGTCTGCCAGTTTTGGACGATTTTAACGACACTGCAACGACGTCACTTGTCTCAAATTTAACCCTATCCAGGACTAGATCTAAAATCTGAACTCATGATAGACTGGATCCCCTTCGTTCGATGAATCACCCACAATGACGCTCGACCGCGATTTGGAGCTGAATGAGCTGCGCACCAGTAGGAGTCTGGCCGAGGGAAGCACCTTCACCGTGCGCGGGCCTAGTCGCGCCGAAAATCCCAAAAGCCTCCAGCCCGGAGTACGGGGCACCGTCGACCGCTTTGTCGACTCGTTCCGCCGCGAGAGCGTCGGCAGCAGTAACGACATTCATGGTTATCAGCCCAACACGGCCCCAGTCGCCGAGAATGACTTTGGTGGCCCAGCCATCCAAGTCGCGCGCGAACACCAAGGCAGCCGCTACTACGACATCCACACCGCCAACAAGCAGACGGCGAGCTCCCTGCTATCGCGCGAGCTTAAAGGCCGCCACCTGCAGATGATTGCCATTGGCGGGTCTATTGGAACCGGCCTGTTTGTAGCTTCGGGGAAAGCCCTCAGCACAGGCGGTCCGGCTGCAGTGTTACTGGCATACCTCTTCGTCGGTGTCATGCTGTACTGCACCGTTCAGGCCCTCGGCGAGCTTGCTGTCGTCTTTCCCGTGGCCGGCTCCTTCTCTGCCTTTTCCACCAGATTTCTGGACCCCTCATGGGGCTTTGCTATGGGCTGGAAGTAAGTTTTGCCACCCTTTGACTCCCCATATATGTGACTGACAATGTCTCAAAGTTATGCCCTGCAGTGGATAGTTGTCCTGCCCCTCGAAATCATAGCGGGGGCGTACACCATCCGGTACTGGAATCCGGACTTGAATCAGTCCATATTCATCACCCTCTTCCTCGCCATAATTGTAATCATCAACCTGTTCGGCGTTAAAGGCTACGCCGAGGCTGAGTTTGTTTTCGCGATTCTTAAAGTAACCGCCGTGATAGGCTTCATGTACGTATCAAAATCCTACCTCTTCTTGACCATGTAGCTGACAAGCCCAAGCCTTCTCGGCATCGTAATCAACATTGGGGGCACCCCAACAGGGGGCTATATCGGAGGCAAGTACTGGTATGATCCAGGAGCCTTCCACAACGGGTTCAAGGGCTTCTCCAGTGTTCTTGTCACGGCGGCGTTTGCTTTCGCCGGCACAGAACTCGTCGGTCTGGCAGCAGCCGAAACTGCCAACCCGCGGAAATCGCTGCCAACAGCAATTAAGCAAGTATTCTGGCGCATCAGCTTGTTTTACGTTGTCGCCCTGACCTTGGTCGGCTTGCTGGTGCGCTACGACGACCCGCGCCTTCTTGGGGCACAAAATGGCGCCGACGCACACGCGAGCCCGTTCGTCATCGCGATTGAGAGCGCGGGTGATACCATCCTCCCCAGCGTCATGAACGGCGTGATCCTTGTGTCGGTCATCAGTGTCGGCAACTCGGCAGTCTTTGGCTCGTCGCGCACGCTTGCGGCGCTGGCCGACCAGGGGCAGGCGCCCAAGATCCTGGCCTACGTCGACCGCACCGGTCGCCCGCTCGTCGCCATCCTCGCCACGTCGGCCATCGGCTTCCTCGCGTTCCTGTCCAACGCCAGCGATGACGTGGAGAGCAGCATCTTTGACTGGCTGCTTGCCGTCAGCGGGCTCAGCACCATTTTTACGTGGGCGAGCATCTGTGTCGCGCACATCCGGCTGCGCAAGGCCTGGGACTATCACCACCGCTCGCTGAGCGACATGGCCTTCCGCGCGCAGGGTGGCGTGGTGGGGTCGTGGATTGGCTTCTTGTTTAATGCTTTTATTTTGATTGTTCAGATCTGGGTGGCCATCCTGCCCGTCTCGACGAAGTCGGGGACTGGCCTGAATCCGGTGGATCGTGTGGGCGACTTCTTCAAGGTATGTGCTGCGATACCTGTTGTGTTGGCGTTTTACCTGGGGCACAAGCTGTGGTTCAAGACGAGCTTTGTCAAGGTAGCAGAGATGGACATTGATACCGGGAGGAGAGACTTTGGCCGGCTGGGGATAATCAAGGCTCGGGAGGAAGAAGAGAGGCAGTCATGGCCGACGTGGAAGAGGATCTATAGGATTATTTGTTAGCCCAGCGTGGGCTTTAATGGTATATAAATCATACATACAAATGAGATTCCCGTTTCCGTTTGTCCTATTTCACGGCCCCAAAATCGACGACTACTCATTCCCATAGTAACACGATCCCTCGTCACCTTTGATCAGTCCAGCTCAGCCCCAACTCAGCTCCGGTTAATATCTACTCATCAAAGCCATAGCATATAGCATAGCCTTACTAAAAGGTATAGTTTTTACTGAAGAGCCAGGAGCGGTCCCTGTAATAGAGGGCCTAGAACTAGGATATTTAAATCCGTAATAGTTACTGTGACACAGTCCAAGGTGGGTATGACAACGTGGGTCGTAAGTCTGGTTCACCGAAAGGAAGAGCAACACAATCCCACGCGTGATATACGATCCACACTTTTCCACAGTTCGCACAAAGCTAAGAACAGAGCTTCTCAGACAGATGCCTCGAGTTGATCCTGCGTATGGCGAGCGCAGAAGAAGGTAGTGAGTCACGGAGGCAAGGAAGCCACAAGAGGGTCCAGAGTGTCCATTCTAGCCCCTCAGCTTCGCCAGAAGCTCAGCTGATCTATCTGGGGACTATTTGAGAAAGGCATCCTTCAGGTGGTGAGGGAGTTGGTTCAGGCAGACACCGTCTTGCAGTTCAGGTAGTTGGCCCAGGGGTTCAGGGCTCTGTACCTGCAGACTGTCGCGGTACTCCCTACCGTCTGCCTCGGTAGCCCTGCCCTGTTGGAGGTCCTTCCAATTGGGATCATGCGTGCCTTCATCCTCCTGCGGTCGGAGTTCCGCGTCAGCTAGGGATAGCGAACCATTATTGATGTGCCCCCTCACAGTGAACCGGGCGTTCACTGGATAAGAAGATAGACCAAAATCGAGGACTGGGCATTTCCCCGAAGCCAAGACGGTTGAGTTGACTCAGGGCAGCAGTGCAATCAGGTGGAGCTTTCGGGTGAGACAGTTTATACCATAAGATGGTGAAAAAAGTCAAATATTCCTCTTGTCCTTGACCAATCACAAATCTTTCTTTGTTTCCTTCACGCCACCGGTACATCCAGCTACCCCAACCGATGCTCCGCTGCAGGTGTCAGGCATCACGGTCACGGTGAAGACCACCATCAATCCAATCCTGCTGTCTGCAGTTATGGCAAAAAACTCCCCGCTCGTCGAACTCGGGTCGTGAGCCCACCCCAGCCCTAGGACCCTGCCTAACGCTGACCCTCTCTGGACTGGATCAAGTGGTGACTAGCTGGAAAGACATGCCGGCCTTTCTCTGATAGTTTGTGGGATGACGATGGGAGCCAGTCAAAACACTGGCTGTATAGATGGCCAATGTCGAATTCTTCCTTGTCGGAACCTTAAAAGGCAAGCTTTAAGCGGTCACCATGTTGTGAAATATATTAATGAGAAAGATACTTGGAGAGTTTTGATAATTCCCAACAAAGTTCTTCAGGGGCCCTGGGTGCGAGTCGGGTTGTAGGAGGGCATGGAGATCGTGCCTGGTCTTTAACTTGTACTACTAAAACTCATGGGCGGCAGCCCGTGTAAGTTGGATGTAGTCAGGAGTTTCAGCATGGTCAAAAGGTGCATCGATAACGATTTGGGAGATCCAGTCTGCGACGTCGCCCAAGCCATATGCATTTGTGAGAAGGACGACACCGCTTTGGGTCTCTGGGAAGAGATAAACGGCCGAAGTTGCGCCAGGAAAGTTTCCTTGGTGGTAGATGGCGAGGCAGGAAGGTGGGTTCTGCCCGGCCACCAGCATCTTCTTCAACAGCCATGGATTCTCAGCCTAATGGCCCCAAGCTTGCCTAGCAGTTCCGTTCTAATCCAGCCTAGGCCGTAGCTACGCTCAAGGATGCCGGTCCGTTCACCACTAAGAGGCACGTGCCCCGAGATGATTGTTCATACTTCTTTTAAAGACGATGGAATTCCTATCGGTATAGGATGAACTGCTTTACGATACAGAATGAGCAAGTAATCGGACTAGGGGATCAGGGCCATTTTACGCACTACAGGAGAGGGTACCCCTACTGAGAGGCCTTTATTCAGGAAGGTTGAGAAGGCATTTGATTGCAAGGACTTTCAATTGGCTACCCAGGCACACAGAATTGAACGGCTAGAGGCAACGGTGGAGCAAAACGGCACCTCCAGCGCACTCTCCCACCCCCTCAAGGGGCGTCTTCCCGCTGGTGGCAGCTGTCTTGGAAGCCCGAATGCGCGATGCGATGAGGCCTACAGGATGCGTTGTCATGCCTCGATAGGCAGCGGTCAGGTAATTATCCACCACTCGGAGCCGGTGCGTTACCTTTAAGTCGGGGAAGTCATGTGTTGCTTTCCATCTTGGGAGTACAAGTTGGCTGTCGGCTATTGGGTGCATGTGGAAAGCTGCGGGGGAGGGGAGAGTTTAAGGCGAGCATCAAGAAGCTCCAAAATTACCTCCAAGCTTCCCCTCTCATCAAAACAACCCCCAGTCCACAGCATATCGCCGTCATATTTTCTAGACTTCACCCAATAATCCTCACGCTGGCCACCCCCAATCTTTGCAACTCCAAGTCACATCAAGGAGCGTCGGGCATGGAGGGGAAACAAAATTCGGGAGGAAACACGGCCGCAGCTGCTGGAAAGATGGAGGATTCTTTCTTCGGAAAATCGTGAGTAGGAACATATTTTCGAGCAGTAGCAATTAAGAAACCGAAAGCTGACGGACGCCCCGACAAGCTCCTTCAGCTCAGGGCCCTTAATCACTCTCCAGTTCAGACACGGCGATCACCTCACGGTGCACCGCGCCCTCCTCCTCCGACATCCGAAACTTCTGGCCCTTGTTGGCAATCAATCCCCCGGCATCTGGGCCCAGCCGCCTCCCGACGCTGCTGCCTTGAAGCACATCTCGCGCAGTGCAGGCCACGTTCTCGTTAACTACCTCTATACTGACACCTACGGCACGCTGAAGTGGGTGGGCCCCGGAAATGGCCGCGAAGAGACGGCCGCGAAGCTAAAGACGGGCTTCGAGGTTTACGCTGCCGCGCGTAAATACGAGCTAGGCGGCCTGGAAGATCTAGCAAAGGAGCAGGTCTCCCTCCTCAGCAAAGAGCTCGACGCCTTTGCAATCGTCGCGGTCGTCAACGAGGTGTACCCCACGTCGACCGACGAGGATACCTGGTTTCCCGGCTTCATGAAGACGGTTGTCAAGACCGCCTTCGAGGGCTCCGCGGCGCTGCTCGAGTCCGAGGCACGGAAGCCGGTCGGGGGCGGGCCCCAGGGGGGTTTTTCGACTGCGGTAACTCTCCTTAGAAGCGCCCTGGAGGCCTATCAGGAGATAGCTAGGGACGGCTCGGCCGAAGCTGAACCTTCTCAGCCAACAGACGACGCGTCTGAATGGCGTACGACAGCTAGGAAGGAAAAGCGCAAAGGGGGTCATTACATGTATTGTTCATGGGATGTTGCGCAGGAACTCGTGAAATTGGGGCCCGAGGAGCCGGCACCCACGGAAGATGCGGCCTCTGAAGAGACAGCCGCCGAAGCAGCGCCTGCGATAGAGACGTCGGCAGAAGAGGCTCCCTTGGAAGAGCCGTATCCAGAGCAGGCGTACCCGCAAGAGGCGTGCGCGGAAGAAGCGCCCATCGCAGCAGAGTCGCCCCCTGAAGAGACCCCCGAGCTAGAAGAGACCGCGTGGCCGGCTAGACTCGATCTCGTGCCTAACAATATTTGTGGTTTATTTAACCCTAGCACTATGAAGAAAGGGAAGAGGGAGAAAGAGAAGAAGAGGAGAAAGGGTGCAGTCTACCGGAAACCCTACACCGAGGACTCGCCGCCGGAGGAACCCGAACCGACGCCCGAGCCAGAGGGGAAGAGCGGTGTGGCCTTTGGAAATGACACCGACAGTGGCTTCTTCAGCGGGGGTAGCACAACAAGTTTCGTGTTCTCATTTCGTCCTACGGACAAGGCGGCCATTGACGACATCCCCAGCACAGCCAGTGCTGCGTTCACTCCGACTACCAAGCAGGAATCTTTTGACCCATGAGAATTCCTTCCAGAGCACCTATTCATGGATGAGTATAAAAGATGGTCCGCCGAGGAACTCAGGCTGACCGACTACGGCCAGGGCTGCGAGCAAGGAAGCACGGGCGGAACAGGATTGTTGGGAGCGTTGAAGCACGGTTAGGAGAAGAGGGAGGAAGCGCCGAGCGCAGAGCGAAGAAATTAACAGTGGAGTTGACGTCGCGTGGTAAGAGACATAGGACCTAGAGTAGCACACAGAACGCTGGAAGGGACGTGTCCCTCCCTAGCCGGCTGCTGGAAGTCCCCGGGCGCCGACGCGGTGCGCTTGGTCGAGACCTCGGGGAGGGCCGGGGACTACGCTTGCCTGAGCCATTGCTGGGGCCCCCAGCTGCTCATCCGCACCCTGAAGCAAAACTACGAGGACCACAAAGCCGGGATCCCCTGCGGCCAACTCCCTCCAACCTTCCGAGTGCTGGCTCGGTACAGAAATGGGAAGAGGTATTATCACACGGAGATTCCACGGGGCACGATTAGAACCATTGATAGTTGGACTTATTGTCAAATTGAATAAGCAGATACAGTGGATCAATTAGATCCAGAGCGCTGCGCGCGGTCTGCGCGCGAGCGTGGGCCAAGATGCCAAGGCGTCAAGGCGCCCGTCAAGAGCACTTAAGACTCTGCGCAGCCATCCACTAGAAGTGGTCCGAGTGGTCCAGGACACCTATAAAAGCCCTAGATCTGGCAGCCCACTCACTCTTCTTCTCTTCTTTTTCCTTAGCTTGTTTTTACACAATCTAGGCTAAGTCATTGCAGCCCTGCCTCTTTATCTGTGACAGCCGGCGCCTGGAAAAGAGCAGTTGTGTGGTAGGTAGTAGAGGACGGATTGAACCGTCTCTTTATGGCTGGGAAAAGATCAGTTGCGCAGTAGACAGGTATAATTGCCAACACAGAACCTCAAAACGTAGAGTGAATACGCTGGCTACCGAGTCCATTTTTTGGGACCGCCGTTTTTTTCCCCGGGTAGGGGCCAGAAATGGACCAGTACCATCTGGCCCAAAACCTGTCCCTCGCAGTGCAAAGTTGATAATTTCGTAGTATGGTGAGCTGGGGGTGAGCAATGGTGAGCCGAAGGTAAAGCGAGCTTGGCCACATATTTTTGCCCTGATACCGCCCAACAACCACCATCATCAACACCATCAACCTCAGCAATACCACCCTCCACGATGGAGCCTGACAGTCACATCGATCTGAGGACTTCAAATGGTCCTGGAGATACTGCACGCACTCTGAACGTAACGCGCCGCCCGGTACTCCGAAGCATGCCTAAGCAGATCCTCGATGTTGTCAACATCCTAGAGACAGACCTCACTCCCGACCTCCTCGACCAGCCCCAAGATAACCTCATGCGATGGAAGAGCCTTTATTTTAGAGAAGTGGAAGCGCCGCAAGCGGTCTAGGAACAGCTGGATCAATGCCCATGGATCCTGGCTTGTACAGGTGGTCAACAATAGTTTGGGTCCCTCTTGGTGGTGCTGTTCCCGTTGCTTTGAGACTCTCTACAGCGGAGAGGCTACCACCAGTACCGCCGGCCACCTCAACACCAAGCACCTAATATATAAAGATTCTGCGCAAGAAGCAGAGCCGCCGGCCAAGAAACAACGGTCGGTAGCGGACCTGCAATAAGCCGCCCTGAGGCTACCAGTATCTGAGACCCAGGCGGAAAGGTTTAAGTCTGTGTGTGCTGCTGAATTGGATTGTGGCTTCTGATATATCATTTTCTATGGTCGAGAGCACTGAATTCCGTACCATACTCTCTACTCTAGACCCAATATCAACGGCCAACCTTCTCCCACACTCCCATCAAACTATCAGTACCTGGGTCAACGACTGCTATTGAAAGGAGGTTTTTGACCTTTAAGCAGAGCTCTAGACAGCATTCCTATCAAGAAAACACATTTCCTTCAGTCTTTGGACCTCGCCTAATAGCTGCTCGGTATCATAGTACATTTTGTGGACGCCTTGGGCATGGCCCAGACATGTTTACTATATCAGCCATATCATCAACCTTATCGCCCAGACATTGAAGAAGCAGCTTAGGTCCTTGACCAAAGGGACTTATAAATATATGAGCATGGTAGAGAAGAATCAACAACTGAAGCAGTAGTGATTGCCCAGGCCACTTAGAAAGCTCTACAACATTGTCAAGTTCATCAAGGCTAGCCCATAATGCCATGTAGAGTTCATCAAGATCATAAGAGGTGGAATAACCAAGGACGAATTAGATGGCCTTATAGCTAAGGAACATGCCGGCTTATGGCTTAAATGTGACACTGGCACAAGGTGTGAGGTGTAGGAGTGACAACGGCAAGGTGAATGATCAACTGCAGGATAAGACTCCTATACTCGTCCAGCGGGATGCCCTTGGCGCTTTGCAGGTCTGGTGGCAAATTCGTCGCGGTCGCCAATCCGATGAGCTGCGTCAGGCGCGGGATCTCTGGGTACACCAGCGCCTCGAGGGAAAAGGATGTCATGTGGGTTACCACTCGATGTGTCTGTTCGCCGAGATCGCCCATCTCGCATCGGGTGCTCTTCTCTGAGTAGCCGGATCATGTCCGACGCCCCCCAGTCCATTGTAGTCCCGGCCGCGATGATCGTCAACTCCGCACCACGATAGATGCGGTCCATCTGCGCGATCTGCTCTTTCTTCTCGGCCACATCATCCTGGTCGATACAGTACCGATCCACCCACAAATACCGATACCTAGCCCCTTGGCCACCTTCATCGCGTCCACAATCAGCCCCGAAATCATATCCGGCAACCTCAAAACCCCGTAGGCAACTCATCCACCAAACTACTCGGCGGCACACTCTCCACCGCCAACCGCCACACATAGCTCAGCGCCACCCACTCCATCCCCTCCCCCTTCCTCAAAATCTCCAGCGTATCGCAATCAATAACCTTCATCCCCCTCACCGTAACCCTCGGCGCCCGCCCATCGCCACACAGCGCCCCATGTAACCCTCCAAGCAACTCCTAACCCACCCCTTCGCCTTATCCACCGGAAACCTCTGTCCCCTGACCGGCACCACCCCCGTAGAAACAGACGTGGATCCCCCAGAAGACACCAAAACAGCCAACCCCGCCGTCCCTACCCTCCCCTCCAACGCCTTCCTCACCTCGTAATTCGTCGGCACCGCCGCCGCCTTCCCCTTCCCCTTTCCCGTTGTGCGGGGACAATCAAACAGCACTGCGTCCCTCATCCCCTTTTGCCCGCCGACGACGACCTGGTGCTGCGCAAAGGCATGCGCATATACAGGCCACGAGAGGCTGAAGGGGTAGGCACGGAGCTCCAGGTCCTCCTTTTCGCCGGCAGGATGTCGACGAGGGAGAGGAAGGGCCGGTAGATGGCGCATGTCGTGCGCCGGAGGATTTGCCCGCCGGTGCCGAAGGCCGCGAGGACGAGAGCGCCGGCTGCGGCGTGCGAGGGGGTGAAGGGGGCGAGGGTGGGTGGGAGGGGGAGGGTAATGGGTGGGGAGGGGGAGGAGAGGTTGGTGAGGAGGGTGTGGCAGGTTTTGCAGAGGGGAGGAGGGGGAGAGTTGGTAGAGGGGTTGTTGTTGAGGGTTGAGGAGGTGTGACCCATTTTTGGCAGTGCGATGTGAGTTACCTAGTCGGTGGCGGTGTTGGTGCGGTTACTAGTGGTGGGTAGGTCGGAGGGTAGGTCGTTAAATTGTTGGGGCGATATGGCTGGTCGTTCAGTAGCTGGTGTTGAGGGAGCGGTCACGGTCTCTGAGCTGAGGGGTAGCTGAAGCGGGATGTTGGGGGCTGGGCAGTGGGTGGCCTAATGGAGATTGGAGATGGTACCATGATTGGCGCTACAGAGTACCAACTACCTGTAGGGTGGTTTCTGAAGGTGAGTTGGTTTCTTCCTTGAGTCCTGTTGGCGCAAATTATCACTCCAAGTTTCGGTGGTCAGTGTAATACTCTAGGAGTTGTTCATGTGTCACTTGCAGCCAAGACGGACGGTTATTCTGGGTGTAGAACTACTACTGGGGTTCAGGTGAGCAAAGAAATGAACGGGCCAGGAAGTCGAGCTGGCTTGCAGTCTTACTAGACTCGGAGACAATTCTCTGAAAGACTCCGAGCTACGATAACACAAATGTTGTCAGATTGGTCACGTGACACCAGACGCTAATTGGGCGCCCCAACATACTTTTCCGGCGCGCGGGAGGCACAGGAAACACACAACGAATTGAACAAGATTGACCCAATTGATCAAAGTGCTGGTTTCCAACAAGTGTTCCCCGCATACTAATCATCTCCACATTGGCGCTCAGCTCTCTTGACCGCCGTGAGGAATCGACTCCGCCTCTGTTTCAACGTCAAGGTTTAGCTGCATGAAGATGGTACGGTGCAGCCAAACAAAACGCAGCGTGCCCACTCGGACCTCGGACTCCAATCTAGACGCCGCGGACCTGTCTTACCGTGACTCAATCTAGGAGGAGAATAAGTTCAACTCCTTCGTCCTTCTCAACTCTGACCCAAATTCCCAGAAAACAACTTACGCAATCCTCTCTCCGACCCAAGGTCAGCAAATACACCCCGCAGCCATGGCCGACGCAACCCAACCCCTCAAGACATACCGCGGCAACTGCCACTGCGGTGCTTTTGTCTACGAAGTGGAACTGCCCGAGATCAAAGCCGTCAGCGCCTGCAACTGCAGCATCTGCACCAAGAAGGGCTACCTGTGGGTGAAGCCCTCCGAGATTAAGGTCGTCAAGGGAGACGAAGACGCCTTGACCGGTTACACCTTTGGTTCAAAGACCTTTTACCACAAGGTGAACCCCATCTTCCCTGGCCTGCAATGGACAGCAGTGAGACTGACATGTCTAGTTCTGCCCAACCTGTGCCACCCCTCTCCTGGCCCGCGGAGCGGGCATGCTTGTTGTGAATGTAATGACCCCCCGCACTGTTGTGGTTGCCTCACTGACGTCCGCAGGCCCGTTCAATCCAAGGCTTCAACCCTTGGGAGATGGAGATTGGAGCGTAAGAGATCCTGATCTGTTGCGACAATCACCCTGTTAACCGACCTCAGCTTCAACGGAGAGGCACTAGGATCTCCCTATGAGCCCCCCAAGCACATCGGCCCCGAGCCGACAGCCGACGTCGAGAATGCCAAGATCTACCACGGCGGCTGTCACTGCGGTGCCGTCACCCTGGCGCTGAAGAGCGCTCCTCTCGACAAGAACTTCCCCAGCCGCATCGTAGAGTGCCTCTGCAGCATCTGCGTGCGCGTGAGTCGCACTCCCTAGCAAGCCACCCTGGCAAAGCTGACCAAGCACCAGAACGGCTACACGTGGATCTATCCCCCCGCCGAGGCGGTCGTCATCCAAGGGGGAGAGAACTTTGGCAGGTATCGCATGGGCCAGCATGCGTTCGAGAAGACGTTTTGCAAGGTGTGTGGCGTCAATTTCGGGAATGAAGCTGCGGCTATTAGTGAGGAGAAGCTGGCGGCGTTGTCTCCTCATACGAGAGCTTACCATGAGATGGCCAAGACGCTGGGTACGATGAACTTGAAGGTTCTGAATGGGGTTGATTTTGCCGAGGTCAAGGAGGCGAAGAGGGAGGTGGACCAGGTTAATGCTGAGCCCAAGTACGTCAATCCGTGAACCAGACTCGGGGATGTCTGTCGTGGAGGAGGGTGTGGTTAGGCCCTGTACAGCCTGGTAGTCTGAGACAAATCTGGGCACACGAAATGTCCTTTTTCGTTCGTAGTCCTGAGCTGGGGTGAGCTGTGGCTGATTCGCCTTGAGTTTTCCCTGATTCTTCCCTGAGCTAAGATGGTCCCATACCGGCCGCTGCATAGTGTCACGACCCTTTGAGATGGTACATCCGATCACTCAGAAGGGTCTATTTGATGGAAAGTATTCTGTATGTAGAACCGCTCCAGTAAGCTCGGGGAAATCCCGGACCGACCGTTTGCGGGGGTTGCGGGGGGAAAGTTGTGACATTCTGAACGCATCAGGTAAGCCATCCCCTAAAGACGTTATTACAAAGCAACTTACGAAACAATTGTGAATTTGTCCCTGCACCTCTCATCAAAACAAGGAGCGTTAGCTCAAGTAACGTTATAAGAACCGAAAGCAATCCTGACCACGTTCACATTTCAAGCAAATCATTCCTACCATCACGAGATCCTTTGCGACCACTTTCCTTTCACTACCAACCCGACATCATGCCCTCCGCCCTTTTCTCAATCATCGATGTCTTCTCGACCACGCCCTACAAGGGCAACCCCTTGGCGGTCGTCGACGTCCGAGGACAAGACCTCACCGACACCCAAATGAAGCTCATCACCCGCCAATTCAACCTCTCCGAAACCACCTTCTTCTTCCCTCCGACCCTGCCTGGCGCCGACTTCCAACTCCGCTCCTTTCTCCCATACGGATGGGAAGTCTACGGCGCCGGTCACAACATCCTTGGTGTCTGGTGGCACCTCGCGCACGCCAACCTTCTTGACTTCTCCAAACCCGACACAAGAGCCGGGTCGACAGAGGAATTCACCTTCCACCAGGAACTCGGAGGCGAAGTCGTCCCCGTCAAGGTCATCCGCCAGCGAACCGACCCGAATGACACCCCTCAGTTCACCATCGCCATCCGCCAAGCCAGTCCAAAGTCCCACGCGGCGGTCCACACCGACCCCTCTGCCGTCGCCGCGGTCCTGGGTCTCACAGCAAGTGACATTGGGTTTCCCTCTGCACCGAAACTCCTCCCACAAATCATGTCAACGTCCACAACACACCACCTCCTCGTCCCCGTCTCCTCGGTGGACGCCCTCAACCGCGCCGTCGTGAGCCGCGACAAGCTCGTTGAGCAGCTTGACCTGCTGGATAGCAGAGCGCACGGGATTTTCTGGTTCACGCCCGTTGCTGAATCGGACGGTGTAGCGACGTTTCACGCGCGGTTCTTCAGTCGGGGCATGACGGCTGAGGACCCGGCGACCGGAAGTGCGGCGGGGCCGTTGTCGGCGTATCTGTACAGGAATGGGGTGGTGAGGTCGGATGAGGAGGGGAAGGTGAGGATTTTGGTGTATCAGGGGTTGAAGCTGGGGAGGCAGTGTGTTATTGAGGTGAGGCTGGCGGTGAGGGGAGAGGAGTTGGATGTTGATATTGTGGGAGGTGGGGCAGAAGTCGCGAAGGGGGAGATTGAGCTGCCTGCGTTGTCGACGGCGTTTTGAGCGGCGTGCTTGGTTTATGGTCCCAGGCTGCCAAAATATTCGGTCAAAAGACGGTCCATGAAAATGCCCCGGTTGCACAGCCTGAATTTTCTCTTGCTACCATTGATGCTACCCCAAATGAACGAGAGCTGTAATGGCGTAGTGCCGAGCTGAAGTCTGATGTATTGCTCAATACAGCTCTATCAACTCCCATGGGCAATCGTTTATCCAGGTCGACTCGGAGATCCAGTCAAACCAATCGTTGGTCCAAGAACCCACAACTCCAACCCGATGATATGCCTTGTGGGGGTTGCATGATACCGCTGTCTTCACCGGAGAATTCGCGTCTTTCAGCGGCTCAATAACCAGGGCAGCCCATCCTCAGACAGAGTACCAGCTGTCCACAAAAAGGCATTGTATGTATTTGGGGGTGGCATCGCCTGGGACGGCAGGGGCAGGTCCCTTCCAACGTGATGGCCACCGGGATGGGTCGTCTGGGAAGAACATCAAGTCCGCTGTCGTGGACTGGGATGTCGTCGTAAAGACGATAGAAAGGCAATTGCGCTGAAAAGGGGATGGAATTGAGATGTGTACCCAAGTTGAAGGAAGTCGTGGTGAGCGGCCTTGTTTTACCCCAGCAGTAGCTTAGTGTTGCATAGGGTGTGGCGTTTTCGTCTGCTGTTATTAACCGGGGCTCTTTTGCAACCTTGTCGCCAACGTCAAGTAGCCTGGCGGGAAACCTGGCCGCTGCGACAGCCCGATTCGCTTCCTGGATGTCACCGCTGGTTGAAAAGTGCCGGTGGTGTGTGGTGCATTGTTGTATCCAACGACGGGGAATGTTCCAGCTTGGAATCAGTGTCAGCTCGGTTTGGACGAATTTTCCGTCTCCGGCCCCTGTGATTATTTTTAGTACTCGAGATGTAGGGTTACTGGTCTCAAAGGCTCACCTCGGCAGTTTCTTATGTGAAAGTTTGCATATGCATATTCGGGGTAATGTGATGGCAATCTGAAAGACGGGAATTTAAATTCCAAGCCGATCATCCGATACTCGAGTGAATTGCGTGGCTGGTTCATTATTCGAGGCGCGATCTAACAGGACAACTCGGATGGCCCGCCGACAAGAGATTCAACACGGGCAAGCTGATTGGTAGTCGAGACAGTATGTCCTCGTGATAGCGTCGAGAAATATGGAGCACATTTCACACCCAAGTACGCCGAAGCCTTCAGCGCCGTAAAGTGAGGTTAGTGCTTTATGGGATGATTTCCGTCCCGGTGGCCCCAGAGAGCATCGGCACTCAAGCTGGAAGATATACCGCACATCTTCAGGGGCGCGGTGCCCTCGGGGAGGCGAGTCTCAACTTGGAGCTGTTGTGACATCTTTAGACTTTCTGTGAAAAAATACACTGAGAAACGGGATGGCCATTCGAGCACTGGGGCTCCCGCGTGTCGGTCGGTAGCAGGATGAACAGATGCCGATGCTGATGACTTGAGTTTGGTGGGAAATCGGCGGGCACCTAATCGATGCCCAGCCCCAAAACGCTCAGGCAGGCGGGGGCTCTTCAGGTGTTGCCCAGAGACTCTGCAGCCTGCGCACGGGCCACTATACGCACTGTGCTGAGCGCGCTTCTCAAGAACCATCCTCTCGCTTCTTTTCACTCCACAACCCAATCCTCGTCGGGAGGCCCATTTTCCATTTTCACATACCTATGACAGCACCAGTGAGATTGCCACTAATTGCGGCAGCTCTCAGTTCTCTCCGCGATGGATGATCCAGTGTCAGCTGGCGTTCAGCAATCCTCAGTGGTCAGCAATCGCACCGGACCGATAGGGTGGCACTAAAGGCCTATCACAAAACGCTGCAGAGCTTTCACGGCTCTCATGTCTGGCTGTCCGCTTTGTATTGGGCTGTATGGCTCCATTCCCCCCTCGGAGCCACATGGTCGACCAGGGACAGCGAATTTAACGTATTCACAAGTTATTCCTTCGATTTTGACTCTAGCTGGTTCCGAGGGGTGCCCGCCACTACCCCCAATCAGAACGCGGGTTTCATTCCGCCTCTGCAACCACGATGAATATGACAGTATTCAGTTCGTCTGTCTCCCTCCTGAAGAGCAAGGCAATTTTACACAGCCTAGGGCCCGAAGATATCACTTCCGCGGCAACGACGCTAACGACTGGTTTGTCCCTATTACGGAGTGGGCGAGGGAGTCGAGGGCACCCATTTCCCGTTCGCATCACATTTCCGCCGGTCCATGAACCGCCGTACTGCGAGATGCGGCTGGTTGAGAAGATCTTGAAATCGCACAGGATAGATGGCGCACCGCTAAGAACGCGTAGATGGGTGGTGAAATTGGAGATTTTATATGCTCAGATTCGTCTCATAGAACAGCCTGGTTATATGAGACAAACCTGGGCACGCAAAGTTGCCGTTTTCGTACGCAGTCCTGAGCTACGATAAGCTGTGGCTGATTTGCCCTAAGCTGCGATGAACCTAATAAAACTGCAAGTGGCACCGTTTTAACCTACGGATTAGACACGTAGCCTACAATAATGGCCCCTAGGCAACAAGATCTAGTCACAAGAACACGGGGGCCTCAACTCACCGCTACACTGACCATTGTAGCTGCTGCGTGCTGGGATTCGTTGTGGGCGCATTCGTGAAAGGGTATGATTTTCGCTGTCTTTCGCAGTCGTGGGCGACGCGTGCATGTAAAGCGATGGAAAGATGGAATCGAAGACTCCTCGCTCTGCTGATAGGGCCAAATGCAGCAGGGCGGTCCAAAGACAAGGACAGTCAACTTGCCTTCAAAATATGGACAAGCGTACAGGCAGCCGTATTGCCCTTCCACCGCGCCGCCTCTCCTGATTAGTCAAAATTCCGACCAATCCACAACGCGGCCGTTTGCTAGCGATTTCGTGGCATCCCGCGTTCATCAGGGGTTGAGACCGCGAGGGGGGAAAGCAGGGAGTTGTTGGCTGTACTTGCCATGGGTCTGGTGCCTACCCGTCCCTAATCCCCATCCGACGCAAGACCTGCACAGGTATCTCGGGCTTCGGGTTACCAGTCACGGCCTACCCACCGTGGAATGCATCACCTCCCTCGACAAAATCGAAATGCTCGGCAGGCTGCGCCTTCATCCCACCGCCATCCCCAACCTGCAGTCGTTGAGCCTCAACTTGAAGCAGCCAAGCAGAAGAGTGTGTCCCCTCCGGGAAAAACACCGCCTCGCCACGGCATTCGCTCACTCCGCTTTCCGCGCTTGCAGACCCTCTATCTAGCGTTGGGTGACTATGACCCCCATAACCACAGCTTCATGGCTTGCAAGCATGAGAACGCCGAGAAGGAGCCCTCCTATCAAGTCGACCCCCTGAGCGACGGCCTGCGCATCTTCACCCAGTCGTGCCCGCTGCTCAAGGAGCTTATCCTCTCGGATGGGAAGTTTTCCTCTGCCCTGTTTCATCCGCGGACCAGTACAACACCCGTATGGCCTGAACTGGAGTCATTAACAATACCAATGCGCGGTAACCTCGTTGCGCCAAACGGGAGATGGTACTTCACCGGCTCGGAACCGCATCAGGCGGCGTTCACGCAGCAGCACAACAAGGGTTACAAGTTCGCTAATAGTGACCCCCCTTTCTAACTTCGCATTGCGAGATACTACTTGTCTAACAAGACTCACGCTCACGACGATGGGGAAACAAATTTGGGATACGACGCTAGCGACTCTGACCAGGTGGCCGAATTCGACAGATTCGTTGGCGATATGCTATACAACGAATGGATGAGGCATCCTGATCCTGGAATGTTTGGCCCTCTTGTTGAGTCTTTGATGGAGGGGGTCAAATACAGTATGCCGAAGCTATGCCGTTCGAGATAGCAAACAACCATGGCCCTACTCCGGATGCCGGGATGAGGACCGAGTGTTTGGATGATGGTTCTGCCTCAAACTCAACGACTGTTTTGGGGGAAAAGGGAGAGAAGGATGCCGTTTTCGGGAGGAGTGAGAACGGCCGGCGTTACCGTATTTGGCTTGGCCGGAGAACTGAGTGGGAGATGTCTGGGGGTATGGCTGGTTTATGTAGAACGTGGGTTGGTGAGGAGGGGACGGTTGCGCTGGAGGAGCGGACGAAGACCGCGATGTAAACACTTCAACTACCTGGTAGCTCGGTACCTCCATTCCTTCCCTCCTTCCCCTCAATTCCCTCCCCTCAACAACGCCCCCCCCCCCTATCCCTCTATCCCCCTTCTCATGCACCCCTCGTCAAACACCTCCCTCCCTCCCCCGTCAACTTCGAACTCCCCTTATACGGATACTCCCTCAAACTGACCGGCCTCCCCCCATCGCCCTCCATATTCGTAACATTCCACCTCAAATCCCACACTCCTTCCCGCTCTTTACTAGGGAACGCACAAAACAGCGAATACCGAATGATCCCCTCTGTGTCGCGATCGCCTACGACTTTGAAGGTTCGTTCTAGGTTGATGAAACCGCCGGTTTTGGTGGTGGTGTTGGGGACGTCGGAAAGGGTAGAGGTTGATGGGGTGAAGGAGACGGGATGGAGGGAGGTAGCTGGCTCGTCTGGAGTTGGGATGGTAAGGTATGCGGATGTGAATGGGGGTGAGAGGGTCGAGGGGTTGGAGACTGGGGCAAGGGGGTCCGGGGTGGCGAGGTAGGAGTAGGCGCGGTTGGAAGAGGAAGGGCGGGGGAGGAAGAATTTGGTTGATGTAACTTGGGGGGGTGTTAGTGGAGGATTTGGGAGGAGTGGAAGGGGGGGGGGAGGAAAGGGGAAGTGAAGAATGAGGGTTGGGGGGTGGGAAAGAGTCCTAGGAGTGGGCTTACAGGTTACCGGGACAAGGTCGGAGCTGGTGTTGGCTGTGGCGTAGTCTGCTGCGACGGCCTGGCCTGAGGAGGGTGTTAGTTGGGGTACTGATGGGGAGAAGAGGTTGTGTGTGTTTTTGTGAGAGCTGACTGACCGTTGAGGTAGAAAAGCTGCAGCCCTGGAATGTCGTTTCCCCAGACGTAAAAGGTGAACTTTTTGCCAATCCAAGAGTTGGGGTTGGGCTCGTCTGCCGGCATGGCCGAAGACCGCCCTAGGACGGCGAGGGAGAAGAGAAGCTGTTTCAGTGACATTTTGCGGGCAATTTTGAGAAGGGACGGAGGCTGAAGTGCTGGTGTCTGTTTACCACTGATTTGAAATGAACCGTCTTGTTTTGAAGAACAAGCTCGCTGCTATGGTGTCAAGTCAGTAGGTTGACAACACCCCACCTAGAACATATCAGTCCCTTATGTACTCTCAGCACCAGTGCCCCAACCCTCCCGTCCCTTTCGGAAGGATCAACAATCGAGCCCCCAATGCGGGGTTATCAGACCTGAAAAGGCGGGCGTGACGCTGTTGGGCCTTCCACGATGCTTCTTTCATTTAGCGGCTAATTTGTTTTGACACATTACCCCCCCGTTATCCTTCCCTCCCGCCATTGGCCATGACGCACGGTCAAGGACCGGGTCCCTTCCAGACTCAAAGTCGACGTCCTTCATGGCTGGTTGCATGTGAAGATGGAAATGAGGAATGCTACAGGATGGAGTGAGGTGGAATGAATCCAGCGTCACTGCTCGGCTCTTCTCGACCCGCTTTCCTGGAGAAAGGGAGCTGCGCTGCAGGACCGCTTGGGAAGCAATGTCGCGCCGTCGCGTCCTCAGGCGCAATCGGTCATGGCTGTTGTCAGGTGTCATCGCCTGAACTCAGCCGACATTGCAGCTATGATCCTTCGAGGACTTTCCCGTTTGAGCACGGCGCTTGAGAAAGCTCGCCGGTCAATGGGCGCGCAGGAGATGCTCGAGAATGAAGTCTATTGAGTGTGAACTCGGCCATGACGGCAATCTTCTATCGCCTTTCTGTGGTTCTAAAACAAGAGTGAAAAGAAAGAAAACAACGGCTAAACAAAAAGAACGCAATAATCCAAGCTAGCTTACACACCCGAGTCGTGCTGCTTGATGCCCTTGGCAGCCGCAAACGTCTTCCACTTGCCACACTGATCAGTCAGCTTGCCAGCATCCACCAATCCCTTGATCTGCTCTTCATGCTCGAGGAACGTCAGGGCCATGCCCTCGGACGTGTGCCATCCAATATGGCAATGCAGAAGCCACGCTCCGGGGTTGTCGGTCTCGAACGCAATGGCAATATAACCACCACTCCCATCGACCATAGCCACGTCTCGACGCGGAGGATTGACCGTTTGCGGTACGAATGTGTCGGGGTTAAACTCCTCGCTCGACTGGCCAAGAATGTAGAAGTCGTGCCCATGCAGATGGATGGGATGGGATGTTCCCTGAGAGACTCTGATGAGAGCGTAGACCCACTTACGTGCGCTATCAACCTTGATGATGTGCTGTCGCGGGTCAAATGTGTTGTTGCCGTCCAGGATCTGCTGAATCACCGGATACTCCCAAGCTGTGAAGTACGGGACCTCGTTGATGCGCCAATCGATAATGCTGTGGGTGTCGTTCAAGGGCGTGTATTGATCTTTCCAGGTGAGATCGTGTTCGGGTTGGAACTTGGCTGGCACGTCCTTGAGGTTGATCTGGAGCGAGGGCTTGAGGTTCGTCATCAGCACATCGCGGCAGCGGTTGTAATCCGGATCGTCCCAGTTGGGAAGCTCTGATGGATCCTTCTCCGCCGGTTTCCCCGGTTCGGCACCCTTGTATCGTACGATGCCGCGAACGTCCTGGCCGGGTTCCAGTTGACCTCCGCAGTATTGCTTGGGGACGGCGCGGAACCAGCTCTTCAAAGCCGATCCTGAGCCCTTCACAATAACGTCGTACCGCTGGCCAATGGCAATGGATAGGTTTTTTGTGGTAAACGGCTCGATGGCAACGAAGTCGGCCGACATGACCTGCATCTCATGGTCGTCAAAGTAAAGATTGTACATGGTGTCGATGGCCGTATTGATGAAGCGGATGCGGTGAAGCTTGTCCTTCTCGAAGGTCATCTCGAATCGTTTTCCAACCGTTGTGTTCTCGCCCGTTTTGTATGTGTTTGTGCCGTTAATGAGCCCATTTTGCAATGTCACGCTGCCGCCACTCACGTTTGCCGTCTCCAGGAGAGAGTCGGCTGTCTGGTGAGTCCAGTCGCCCAGCATGAGGGCACCGAGGTCGTTCTCTTCATGGTATTGCGCCGACGCTGGACCTCTGATGACAATGGCACCGAACACACCGTCCCATGCTTGAACTGCATAGTGACTGTGATACCAAGAGGTGCCGTACTGAGTAGCGACCCACGTGTAGGTCTGCGTTTGACCTTCGCCAGGAATAGGACATTGGGTGATGGAGGCGACACCGTCCTGTCCGATGGTGTGGTTTTGGCGGATTCCGTGGAAATGAATTGCGGTACCGGCGTAATCGAGGGAGTTTTTGACATTCACAACTGTGTGGAGGTAAGCATCCGGACGGCAGCACCGTCGAGGGACATGTGCAAGACATACCAACAGTATCACCCCAGTCCGCAAAGATCGTGGGTCCGGGAATCTGGCCGTTGATGGCCAAGACAGAGCGAGGAACACCGTCGGGGGCAATGGTGATGTTCGTCAGCTCGAAGTTGTAGACCCTTGGCGTCTTCGGGTCATTCTTTGGACCCTGGGTGTAGTAGTTGGTAGAGAGGTCGTAGACACCATCCCAGCAGTTAGGGGCATCGAACGAGTGAAACTTCTTTCCGCTGCAATCGGCACGTTTTTCGAACTGCGACGACGAAGGGGCAGCGGCGACCCCGGTGGAAAGAAGGGCAAACGCCCCTGCAATGCTGGATAAGATCATTCTCAAAGGAGATGCCAGTGGCTGAAGAAGTGAATGGCTAGTGATGAGGGTGAGAGAACATCTTCAATAGGAGTTTCTCTCACTCTTATACATCTCGAACTGACCATGTGCCAGGTGGTTTCTCGAGCTTCGAGCACTTGCCACCAAGAAGATATCCCTTGATGGGCACAAAACTGCCTCGAGGCGCATGCTTCGACGAAGTTGCCGGCATGCATTGACGGCGTGGTCACGAAGTGCGACTTGGTTGTGGCGCGATACCCTGACAGGGCAGAATCCTAGCCTTCGACATGGCGGTACCCAGTGTTGGTAACATCCTGCTGACCATGTGTGGACGACGCCTCATTGAGGGGACTGATCAAAACCGCAGTCACTTCGAAACAGAGGTTCGACTCGAGAAACGGAGAAACGGCGCCGCAAAGCATGAAGATCCTAATAGGGGCATGGGACCGCCGACCATTGATGTGGCTCCTGGTCGACGGTGAACAGCGGTATATGAGATCTGGCTCTTGCCCTGGAGCGGGCGCATCGTGGCGGTGCTGACTGGACTTCAGCGGATGAACCAGTGGACAACCAGAAAAGGCAGAAGGTTCAGGGGCAGTTGGACCCTGTGCCTGTCTCAACTCCCAGGTGACTGATCCCAGAACCGGGTCTGGCATGCGGCATCGCCAGGTTTTGGACCGCCGTCTAATCTTTATTCGCCAGGGGATGAAACATCGGACAGGTGTGCTTGGGCTTCGACTCGCATTCCATCGGCCTGAAGAGGGGGGAGCGCCGCTCGCGCCGCGTCAAGGCGCCCAATGGCGAGACGCGTCGATGTTGCGCAGCCCCAGCCGCGCCGCACGTGTAATTTCGACGACATGCGACTTCGAGGTCGGGATTCCATCCACCTGGTCGAGGGAGCATGGAAACATTCGGTCGAACGATGGGATTGGTAGATCGGCTTCGTGCGTGCGGCTCGGACGATGTGACTGGGACCTGGGGAAGTCGGCGATTTCTGTTTGACAGCTGACCGGAATCAGGGGACGTGGCTCCGTGACGTGCGTCGTGTTGGTCAGCTCGCACTGGCATTGGAAGAGGAGGAAGAACGGCAAGGCATACCGAGGGAGCAGAGCCAGAGTTGCTGTCGGAGAGCAGATCTTTGACCGCCGCGGTGAGGTTTCGTTCTGGAAGTCCTGTTCTGGGAGTTTGTTCTGGCGCGCAACTCAGGAAGCCGAAGGAGATGGAAGAAAGGATTTAACATGGATGGAAGGCACACGAGATGAGAAATTTGGTGGCATTGGTCCTCCATCGCACTTGCCCTCCTGGAGGCTGGCTTCCCCAACCATAGCAAGTGCGATTGAACGGACGATTTTTTGGGTCACGCGCAGAGCAAATGGAACTTGGGGCGAATCCGTTTGCAGTGCTTCATTTCCTACCGATTACCATGCGAGAGAAACCCGAACTCCAACAGCAACCTCTCCCATCACTCTCCACCTCCCACGATTATTGCTTATTGTTCTTCCTCCTCTTCAGCGTAAACCGGTACGAGAAGTGTCCCTTGATGTCCGACGCAAAGATGCGATTCGCAATCACGCTGTTTGAGTCGGTGCCCTCCTCGACAATGCCCGCCTACACCGCCAGATCGGCATACTTCTTCGCCTTGACGTCGAAGCCGAGGTAGTTATAGTTCAACGCCGCGTCCTCATAGAAGTCGGCCAGCTTAGCCTGCATGCGCTCCTTATCGACCAGCTGGGGGAACTTATCGATTATCTCCTCGGTGATGTCGGTGCTGTCGTGTATCTCCTCGATACGTTTAACCCGCTCCTCGGACTTCTTGATCTCCTTGTTGCCGCCCTTCGGGTTACACTTAGAGCAGCTGCAGGGCATGCCGAGACCGCGCCGCCTATAACGATAACACCTAAAGGGTATTTTGCTACTACAGTATTAGCCTTCGTATAAACCTTAACAGCTTATTTAGTAACTACTTTCGCAACTTCCACCCCATTATAACCTTGGGCTGTTAACTTTACATCCTGCTGTAAAGTAACTATAATAGTATTAGTAAAGCGCTTTAGATCCACTATATGGGTTAGTTAATACATATTCAGTGTTTTACTTCCTGCCTGCAGTCGCCCAAAATCAGCTAATATATCGCCCGAACCCGAAACTCCAAAATGGGATCAAGAAGACCTTGCAAAAACGTCAAGAGCCGCGCTGTTGCCCAGCCAACACTTGACCCCTGGCGCTTAGTTCATGAGCCGCCCCTCCCCTCCCCGATTCTAATTACTGTGTTTCCCCAAAAGGAACCCTAGGGCTTGCAGACGTACAACCGTTCGAATAGCACATCTATACCAGCGTGAGCCTCTGTACCTGATCCTCACCGTTACCTCTCCTAGGCTATCATAAGCCGGAAATATGTATGATACATGTGATATGCCGTTTTATTATATGTAGTGGTCGGAACTATAGAGATCTAATGGATGATTATTGAGATAGTCCTGGTTAACGTCGTCCTCTAGCTCTGAGAATATGTAGAGCTGTCTGTAGAGTAAGTGTTGAGTAAGCCGTGGATCATTAGTATCCTGGGACTGTTTGTGACTGATAGTATGAGGTTTTTTTTTATTGGTAGATATGGTGGTTCTTAGAATATGGCCTGGTGCATGAGAATAAAAGTGAGATTAGCTTTAGTGTCGTAAGGATTTTTTGATGCAAGGATTGTCGATTGGGCGTGAATTGGAAAAGTTATGATGATCTTGTAACTTGAACGTCCTGTCCTGGCAGAAAAGGTATAAAGCCTGAGGTAGCAGAAATAAGATCGGGGCTTGGGGCGAGAACTGGGTCGCCCACGTTGGGCGGTAAATTTATGCCAGTAGAAAAGTATGTACCGCATGGTAACGGGGACTAAAAATGGGCTTGTGGCTGAGAACTGGGTCGCTGATACTGGGCGTCAAATTTCTGCTGGCGGAAAAGATATGTAGCCGATGGTAGCGGGGACAAAATATGGGCTCGTGGCCGAGAACTGGGTCTTATATTCTGCCGGTAGAAACGGTGCAGAATAGTGTGTACCTAGGAGAATTATCCGTACCTGAGCATCGACGAGGTCGGGAATTTAATCATATGAAGATGAAAACTTTATCATAAACTTAACCGCTCATATCACTAAATTCTCCCACATCTCTCTAGCAGGAATTGAAAACCTAAAAGACAGCCTATATATCCCAAATAGTTAGTACTGTAGAGAATGACTCGTCAACCAGATAAGAGCATAGACAGGTGACGTTGCTGTTGATGTCAGCGACTCCATCCGTACCGCACCCTTCTTTTTTTCTTCTTTTTTTTTCTTCATTACATGCATGCAGCCTCAGGGGCTATGGCATGGCCTACCGAAGGTAGGCAAACTATTTACCTAGATAATGTAAGGAAATAGAGATAGCAGAGCTAAATTACAAGTAGTGGCCTAACTGCCATGATAGTGTAAATTCGTCGACGTAGTGGGTATGTGTGGGCCAGTGTAATACTGTAGCCATCCCTGATTCTGGTTGAAGATGAAAGGAAAGTAATAATGAAAAGGATGAAGAGATGATAAAAGGAAGGAAAGTGGTGAGCAATTAGTCCAATCTAGTGCTGTTCACTAAACCACTTCATAGTACAGACCCCTGTATTACAGAGGAATTCAGCCAGTGCGTTCCGGCCTTTCGTTGTATGAAAGAGTGTTTGTAGTGTAAGGGGTATGCCTCTTAGGCTTTTTTGCATTTCCCTCCGTTGTTTGGTGTATCTTACACACTGTAGTAATAGGTGTGTAGGTGTTTTGCTTCGAGGTGTTACAGTGGCATAGCTCACTGTCAACTTTTCCAATCTTGGTAGGGTATGTGGCTAAAAAGCCAATACCAGTCTTCAGCTGGATATAGGCCGATTGATTAGGCCGTGGCATGGCAGGTATGGAGGGCTTCAGGCTAAAGGATATAAGGTCCCTGGCCACCCTCCTATAGTGGGTGCCTAGGCCTCTTGATCTTAGGCCTTGAGCCTCCCGACTTTCTTCGCCCATCCAGCCAGACTTCCACACTTCTTTCACAGCCTGCTTGGCTTGTCTTCAAAGGTAGGCGAGTGAAATAAAACAATCTGTTTTGATAGAGAGTTTTTCCAGGCCTTTTTTGGCCAGTTGGTCGGCTATTTCATTGCCAATAATGCCTACATGGCTTAGGCACCAGTGGATCTGGACTTTGTGGCCTTTGTGAGCCAGTGATTGCAAAATTCTTCGGGCTTGTTGTGCATGAAAAGTGTACCCTTGGAGCCTCATGATCGCGGCCTGGCTATCAACGAAGTAGTAGAAGGTAGTTGACTGGTTGCAGGGCATGGAGTTGGCTAGCTCAAGACCTTTTACCGCACCCTTCTGTGGCATAGCATAGTGATGCTATAGGTTTGAAATTGGTGTGATTGGATCGTTTGGGTTTTTGGTAAGCATGGGTTGCTTAGCTTTGGCAATAGGGCTTCCAGGCCGAGTCACACGCACACCCAGTACGCGTGTACATTGTAATTGGAATTGTTGCCTGGGAGCTATCCTTACAGATTACGCGTCATCTGCTTTCCATCGAGAGGAAACTTGAGCCGGGGGGGACTGAAAAGGGGCCTCTGCTGTGCGACGGCGGTGTACGGGATCACCCCAGCTCAGGATGACGAACGAAAAAGGAACTTTCATGTGCCCAGATTCGTCGCAGACAAGACTGTTTTGTCCATGCTCTGGGGTCCAGTATATCTCCTCTTCTCGCCCCTCATTCCTGTTGAGATATCGCCGCCCATTCGTTCTCAGCCACTCCCTTGACCTGCAGTCTGCAGAGATAAAACAAAACTTCACAACTCTCCGCGACGAAGCCAAATTCCTCGTCACGAGCAGCGGGGTTTGGGTCTTCACGGCCGAGGCAAATTCCACGCCGGCAAAGATGCATGACCCTACCTGATAAAATAGTCATCCGCTTTTCTCACCCTCTACCTTAGCTACTTCTTCGATATACAACTCATTCTATCCACTACATGCCTTCTGTAACCAGCCTCTTCAGTGTAACAACTTGACATGTAGTCCCTGGGTGGTTGCTGGGCTATATTAGCCTGTCTCTCCCCTTTCTCCTCGACGAATCGCTTGAGCTCGGTACTCTCCCTAGCCGTGATGGGATTGTGCTTAAGTGTCGAGTTTAGGGTTAGGTACCTAATATCTCTAACGGCATTCTTTCGGCGTCCTTATCCCAAGCATGGCAGCGACCCTTGTCCAGCTTAATGGCCCTACACTTTGAAAGAGAGACATGGCAAAGGTTCCCTCCGCTTGCGACCAAGATCCTGTCCTTTGATATTGTGTCGAAATGGGTAAAGTCTCGGTCTTATCCAAGTCATCTCGGTGGATGTCCTATTCTGGGGTATCTTCCTTGTCTTTATCTGCTTCGTTATCCTCCCGGACGCTAGCTGGCAGAATGGTCAGAGAGATTTCTTCAAGATGTCTCGCGAGATGAGATATCTTGTTTCTGTCAACCTCATCCCTACAAATCGGGCATTCCATCACGCCCGATGACGTGCCGATATCATGTTCGGTAGCAATATGATCAGTCCACGACTGTAATGCGGGAAACTGAACCGAGTCGAGGGAGCAGGCCGGAACAATGCAGGTATATGGCTGAAGGTCAGAAATGACGTGTTTCCTACACCATCCAGACTGTCAGTTGCTACCTGAAACCAGATTAAGCAGAGAAACCTACTTCCAAAGCGACCTAGCGCGCCTCGGCAAGATCTGAAGCTTGACCGCACAGATCTCGCAAGTAAAGGGCTGTCCTTGAAGCCCTTCTGGGGAAACTGGCGGGATGCAGACGGAACTGCCTCTTGACCCGTGGTACGATAAAACTGTGTCGGCGTACCGTGAGGCGGGAGCAGATATTGACGTTCCGATTCCCGAGTCATGGCAATCGGGCGCCACAACTGTCCCTGATCCCGGCTCCCTTCTCTTCAAACTTGTCTGCTCAAGCTTTTGCATGTTTGTCTCTCTTGTCTGAAGGAGCCGCCCAAGTCTTTTCCAGTTTGCTTGGCCAAGAACGCGTGCGAGGTCACTGTCAGCATCAGGGTAACGGTGTAAAATACGAGCCGTCAAGTGATGAACTGGGTTCCATGCAGCACCGACTGCTAAGACGGCTGTCTCCTCCGGAGTTTTATCAAGAACAGGCTCATCAAACGATGGGCCGAGATCCACCAAGCACTGGATCCCTGACGCTAGGTCTTCCACTAAGCTCTCAAGCGTGGAGTTGCTCTTCTCGAGAGGGTCGATATTGGAGTCGGTATCCGAGTCACTATCCGAGTTACTGTCGTCCCCTTGCTCAACCGCATACTGGGCCATGGCCGATAGCCCCCTGGCCTGTCGCAAGAGACTGGGTATCTCGGCTGGCGTGGGAGACTCTGGTCCAGAAAAGGCAACGGTATCTGCAACTACAGAGCGTCAATTCTACCCTGCGGCAGATGGTGGTGTCAAACCTACTGCTTGTCAAAACCTGGGAGACATCAGCCAGCCGTCGATATGTCAGGAGTCGGAGTCGCCTGGACTGAGCAAGCGTATCATCGAGATTCCCAGTTGCAACGCCGTAGCCGTCACACCACAGCTGAAAGTAACCGTATTCACGCTGGATTCTGCGATGCATCAACCCGGGAAGTTGATCCGGACCGTGTTCAAGGATGAAAAGCCAAAGACTAGAGGCAGTCGTGCTAAGGCTGCCAGCGAGCCGGACATTGACCTCCTTAGGGCAGGGAGGCTCCTCGTAGTCCAACACAGACTCTTGCCATTGCCTGATCTGGTCGACCTCGCGCTCAAGTTTCTTTGAATCCATTTCGTTGACTTGGTATGGGCGTTGAGGTAAAGGTATCATGGAGTGATGGGAACTTGACCGATGGGCGGCAGCGATGAGAGGGGAGATGAGGTGTCAGGCTCTAGGTGCAGGTACCGAGAGGAGCGGTCAGTTTTTTTTAGTAGTGGCAGCAAAGACGGGCGGGCGTAGAGGGGTATCGGTGGCTGTGCTGCATGAGGCACTATCGAGACCCAACAGTCCCGCAGCTGGACCACGCCTCTAGCCTCTTTTTAAAGATGGGATGCCTCCCCCCATCCAAAATTCCCCGCCTGATCACTCCATCACCACCCCCATCTCGCCAGGGTTCGACGGCAGTATGGACCCCATCTCCATCACGCTAGGCGTCGCTCCGCTGTGTCTCGCCGCATTCAAAGGGTCGAGACGTTTGAAGGAGAAGATCAAGCTACTGCGCAAATACGAGGGTGAAATTAATCGCTTTCGCACGAGATTCAAGACGCAGATCGCAGTGTTCCGTGATGAGTCGCAGCTCCTCCTCCAAGCGGCCGGCATTCAACGCACTGTCGCTGTCGGAATGCTCAGTGATTACTCACACGAACAATGGACGGCTGAGAATGTGGAACAAAGCATTCAAAAGCATCTAGACCACAAGTACACGGAAGTTAGGGAGGTTAGCGAGCGCATCGTCGAACAGATCGGAAAAATCGAGGACCTTTTGGGGCGCTTCGAGACGGAAGAACCCAGCCATGGCAGAGTTAGCCCCCCCTTTTTTCCTCACATGTCGAGCACCTTGTTCCAAAGATGGAGTTGACGACGAGCCTTTCTAGCTCCAAGCGCAAGCCCATCGCGCTGGCCACGCGCTGGGGCTGGTTATGAGAAAGTCCTTGATGGAAGACGGTATAGAGTCACTGATTGAGGCGATCGGGGAGTTCCGCAGACACCGGAAAACAGCCAAGGCTTTTCAGAAGCCTGACGCTCGAGTACACACCCAAAGGAAGACCTTGCCACACACCTATGGTTTGGTGGCTAAACACTCCGCGTCGTTTTTCAGTTCACTCTCGGAGGCCTGGTCATGCCTTGGTTCGGCTGGCAAACATATGAAGCACACTGCTAGATGGTTTCTGCAGTCCGACACCACTGACAGCTGTGTCAACTTCCGTGTAGGCCTTGAGTCTGAGGTTCCGACCGGCACACTGAATCAGCGGTATGTGTAATAATAATGCGTTCAGCTTTCGGACCTCAGCCACAAGGTACTGACAGACTGTTTCACTTCATAGGAGCCTCCTACTGTTGCGAATAAGGTCCGAAAACACTCTCTGGGCCAACGCCACCTTTCTGTCACCAGGAGATTCGGATTCTGAACACGATGATTCAGAAAGACCAGCAAAGGTCCGCAAAGTCAGATTTGCGGAATCGCCGTGGCAGGCTTCTGCTCGAGCACCACAACAAGATGCATGTGACAATCCCAACGACGAGAAAAAGATGCCGAAGGCGGCTGCGACCCACAACCTCGGCGGCACGGTAGACATGTGCAACCACCTATTCAAACAGAGCAGAGACCTACAAGGTCAGGGCCAGGAGAGCTCGATTGGGTATCTCAAGTCACAAAACAATCTATCTCACCACCTCACAACCGACGAGAGCAGGGAAAGCACAGCCATCCAAACTCACCCCCGCCCTCCCGCAAGTCTTGCTTCCGCAGTCCGGCAAGAAAGGGCGGTAGACATCTCGGTCAACGATCAGCTGCGGCTCGCTCTCCGACTATCCCAGGCTGTGCTTCAATACCACGCCACACAATGGTGGCCTGAGAGCTGGGACCTCTCCCACCTCTCCTACTTTGACACGGGCACGGAGCTCTCCGAGTCGCTAGAAACCCTCCATATCGGGACCCGACTCACATCCAAGACCGAAGCAGTTACGCTGCAGGCCGCTTTGGCCGACGCGCTCTCCCCGCCGGCTGACGACGACGGGTTGCTCCTTTGCGGGGTTCGGAACGTCACCTTGTACTGTCTGGGGGCAACTCTCCTCCAGATAGGCAGGTGGGAGTGCCTGCCAGACCCGAGCGATATCGTCCAGATACGCAAAACGGCGGCGAGGCCTTCGCGGATGGGGCCAAAGTTCGATCGGCTTATAGCCAGCTGTCTGTATTGCGATTTTGGGTTCGGAGCGGATCTGAATACCAGAGAGTTGCAGACGGCCATGTATGAGAATGTAATCTGTGAGCTGGAGCGGATGGTACATATGCTAGAGGGTAATATTGCGGGAGAGAATTAAACTGTAAACTCTGGAGGCGTCTCAGCTCTGACGCCCGCAAAAAGGGGAACGCTCCTTTTGGCAGCGATGAGACTTGGATTCCAAGAAGATAGACAAACATGGCGTGGACTATACTTGTACCATAAATATACAGCATAGTTTACTACTCGAAATCCTGGGACCAGCAAATTATCTTAGTAGTACAACACTCCTTTTCGCGGTGGCTATACCTCAGTCGGATGAGCGAAAGCTAGGGTCGGGACTGACGATCCACCATTGTGACCATGAACAACTTCTCCATACATAACCTCCCTCGACCCAACATCATTGAAACCACCTAGCACAACATTCTCAACAGCCAACTCTATGCTCCACTTAAAGCTTGGTCAATATTTATGTCTAAGCGACCCTAACCTCCAAGACGCATAAGTTCGTCTCCTCCTTGTCACGTCCCTCCACCTTATCACATCCTTATCCCAACTAACACCCCCTTTCCAGAACCAAAATCCCCACCCTATTCCTCATCTCCTCCACAGCCCACTCCATGTACTCCACCGGCCGCAATATCGGCATGATTCGAGGGTGAGGGAATATGAGCCGAGCCATGGCTGTGTGGCATTCATTCTAATTATTTCCAAGACCCTTCTTCAGCTGTCGAGAGAGAGAACCTAAAATGAGTTCAGGGAAGAGGGATTGCACGGAGTGAGGTACTCCGTGGACTTCAAGTGCTATTGGGGGGATGTGGGTTTCCCAGTTGACCGCGAATCTCTCACCCTACACATATAACAGCCCATCCCAGAGGCACACATCGCTATGGCTGGCTGCTATCTCGGGCGTCGCCACGCTGTGGGCTGACATTGCGACTTGTTTCTGAATTTCTCCTTCACTTTAGCAGTCTTCTGGTTGGGGATCGGTACAATGGCAATTGGAGTTTAGGAGCACTTGAGGGATCGCATCCACCCAGATGGAGACAGCTCAATGTGGTTGGTGAAACGGGGTAATTAAGGATTCGACGAATACGGGAGGCAAGATTGTTAGTGTGGATTATATAACGGGGGTGATAATATTGCTACTTAGGTAGCAAGACTGAGGTAGCAAGACTGAGGCAGGTCTTAAAGGTTTACGATATCTTTATTGAACCGGCTACTACATCTCTCTACCCGGAGTGGGTTCTGGCACGGCTTGTTCAGCATAACGTCGGGGGCTTTTCAAAGCGTACATGAGACGCAAAGACATATTTCACTGCTGAGTGGTTCATCATCATCATCATCAAACGTTGTTACAAACTAAAGATAAAGTTCTGAGTCGTAATGTCATAACGAAGCAAGACGACCATCCTTATCCACCTGACGAGCCGAGGCAGCCGCCCCAAGACCCACGGCAATGAGCTTCAAGATCTTGTGATTGTTGTGTCCCATCATCTGCCTCCCAGCCGTGTCCGCGCCCACGGCCTCCGCCACGAGATTCACGCCGTGGCCCTTCTCCTCGCTCGGGACCTCGGGACGGTTCTCGCCCATGTGCGATTTATTATGCTCGTTGCGGTGCTTGTTCTCGTCGTGCTGCAGCATCTGGTAGGCACCAATGGCGATGGCCCCGGCGCTGGCCGCTTTGACATAGTGTTCGGTCGCCTCGCTTGGCTGATCCTCGCGGGTGCCACAAACGCCCATCATGAGCTGGTCGGCGGCGGCAACGACGCCCGCTGCGACAACAGCCGTTTCGAGTTTAAATTCTCGTCATTTTGTTCCTGTCCCTTTCTTTACACTGTGTCAACGATGGGTATACTCGAAGAGTAACAGAGAGGAACGCACTGTTATTGTCTTAGTGTCTCAAAGTTCCAGATTGATAAGTTAGTTCTAGAGTATTGGCATGGGTCGAAACATCTGGGATATTGCGAATCCTATAATACCACTCATCTTATATGTCGATGGCAGAATCCCTGCCACGTTGATCACTGCGTTTTTCTCAGCCTCATCAGGTGCTTGGCACCACCCAGCTGGGTGGTACACTGAACAGCCACTTTTCAGCCCATGGCGAAATCATGGATGATCAGATGAGGCTCATGAAATTTCCTGCTTTCCTCTCGCACTTAGTACATGTAAAACAGGTATCTAGTTTCGCAACGGGGACTCTATGACGGAACAACGCCCGAGTCAGTTTTCTCAGCACCTTGCGTGTTCTTCAGTCTTTGGACGGGAAATGACCAGAAGAAAAGGCATCGGTGGCATCATGAGACCAGATCAGCCTGACATAGTCCAATAGGGTACCGGTGAACTTGGTCGTCCTCTTTTTCATCTTCTGCTGTCCTTGAGTGGCGCCAAGCCAAGAGGTGTTCATGCAGACGAGGACTGCCGCCGTGCGCAACGTGATGCTCCTGCCCTGTAGGTGTCTGTCAACCTTGCGCAAATCTAATCCCACTGGTTTGTGCTATTGAAAACCTCTAGATCTTATCCACGTGTTGAAGTATTTGGTCTCCCTCTCCATGATCGAACCGCAACTGCCGCTCCAAGCCTTCAAGCATCAACATTAGGGTGCGTGTCGCAGCTCGATGGGACGCTGTGCCGTCCCAAGTCCGTAGAGTCCACGGTGACGTTTGACCGGTGCATGCAACACCTCATAGCATCGGCGCTCGGGCTAAGAACATTCACGGAGCGGCTGAAATCTGGGCGCCCAGTTGGAGGCGGTATAAGTGCCCACTCGAGAGGCTTTCTATGTTGCTTCGCATCAACCCGAATGGTTGTGTGCCCGTGGACTTGTCTAGACTCGGGCTTGGACAATATTATAACACTATGAGCCATGGGATTCGGTTGCAGAGCCAGGAATTATGAAGGGGTGTAGGCCACTCGCCAAACCTCTCGCTGCTCTTGCACCCATCTGTTTCCCACAACGTAATCACTCTTACCCCCTCGTTTACGCAAACCAGGTAGCCGGAAAAGCAATCAAAATGATGCACGCCCTTCGGCAACCCCTAAGCATGCTGCTGGCCAGTCCCGCAACCATCCAACCCCGAATCACAGGCGTATCGCTCGTATCCATGACTTCATAAGGCTCTGGATGCCCCGCGGGGTCCGTCTGCGCTGCCTCCAACAACGAGGCATTGATTTAATTGTCTTCAAACCTTGGAAACACCAAACAATCTGGTGGCTCTCATTCCTCTCCGAAGCAATTTCCCTATCACCCCTCCCAATCTCCCCTTCCCAGCCCCTGAGTAACGAGTCCCTTCCCACAAATTCACCTCAAGAGTAAAAATCACTGAATCTCAATCTTCTAGGCACTCCCAGCCTCCATCTCAGACTTCTTAATATCCACAACCAACACCCCCTCCTCCAATCCAGAAGCCAAGGACAACACGCCGGAGAAGCATTCATATGTTAAAACATCCCCGAAACGCATTTGGTGAACACCCTGCGTGATGCGTTCCAAGGGCAGCTAAAATGTATGTAGAGGATGCGTTTTGATGGCTGTGACGAGGAACTCTCTTGGCCCGTTTGCACAGCCCAAGACCTCCCTTTTGCCTGGCCGGAGCCCCTGAAAGCTCACACTCAAAGGGACAGTGACGATGAACCCAGTCTGCCGACCGAGACGGATTTAAAGAGAGAAATCACACACTTTTGTTTTTGAAACATGGTTCAACATCAACCATCAATCTCCGGGAACGCCTCAGCCGCCCGCAGGGTCTCGCTATGCCGACGCCACTCGTCGCTGCATCGCTCGCAGAGCTTCACGCCACCAAACTCATTGATGCCGCGAGCGCCGTAGTTATTGCTGTACACACACTGATCGTAATTCCGCTTGACGTCCTCCTCGAGCAACTCTGCCAGGCCTGGGAAAAGCAAATAGTCTTGTCTCTCAATGACGCTGGCAAACCTCGCCTGCTGCCCATCAAAGGTCTCCCTGGCGTCGACGCGGTACCCTGCAAGTCAAGTGTCATCAGCAAACCTGAGAAGATGGGGGGTAGTAGTGGGAGTAAACACGTACAAAGCTTATAATACTCCCTCGCATCCTTAACCACATCCTCCGTCTCAGGCCGTCCCAACTCCAACCCATTCTCCACATATCGATACCTCCTCATCGTCATGTGCATCGGCCCACCAAAGAACCGCACATGATTCAAAGTAACAAGACGACACGGCGACATCCCCCATGCGGAATCAATCGACCACAACACCTCCCTAGCGCGCCGGTAGGCATCAGCCCGCAATTCAGATCAAGATAGGCAAAGGTATTATGAATCTCCCCCTCGGAGCGGTGCTTGAAGAAGGCGACGGCATCGAGAGGGTCACGCAGATCTCGCCCAGCACCTGGAGCTGGTCCTCGGTGAACCAGACGTTGTCGATATCATTTGACGAGAGTGCCGCGGCGAGTCCGAAGCGGATGAGGGCGTCGCCGTCACGGGCGCGGAACCAAATTTTAGGCGAGCGGACGAGGTGGTTGACGTAGCGACGGAAGAGGTCGTCGTCTCGTCTGGTATTTATTAGAATCTCAAAGAGGAAGTGTGGGAAGAGACAATGCATACCTCCCAGACGACTTGGCAGAAGTAACCAGCAAATACGTGCGATATTCATGCTTGGACTCCTCTGCCCCAGGCCGGCATGGTATCAAGCAGCTCGTCGACGTCGTAGCCGAGCATCTTGCTGCTCGCTGTTATGTCGGTCCACTCCCCGTTGTACTCTGCAACGATCCCGATCACAGACAGACGGACGTAGCAGCAGAAGCGCGTCCAATTTGAATATTGTGGTATCACCACCCGGGAATACTCCCATGCTGTGCTGAGCACTTCTTCTCGTATGCGCGCGCTGAGGCCGGAAATACCGATTTAAATCGTCGGAAAACTCCTTGGGGAAGAACCAGGTGTCTTGGTGTTTCTGTGTTGGCGCCGTGGTCTTGTGATTCTCGAGATCTGTAAGGACTCCATCCTGTGTGACCGCAGAGCCATTAAGCTCAACCGCTGGCATTACACTGCAGGCATCCATGGTGGCGGTGCAGTCTTATCGATGTTGTAGTGGTTAAAGAGTCGGAAGGAAACTATAGATGCAACTGCGCCTACCCCCTGACGATAAATACCCGTCCAAGGGAGTTGGGTCTCCCCCCCAGTAAACTCCAAAGCCCCATAATTCAATGAACAGGCCTGGATCGACAAGCCCATTCCTTCTATCGGCCGTTTCCCACTGCAACTCGATTCCTTCCATCTCGACCGACTGCATATCCCGTGTCTTAGAGGAAATTTGAGGCAATTTGTCATTCAACATACCCCAAGAGGAATCCAGGTCATCCACCGTCCACGTCACGTCCACGTAGGGCTAAGAATTACCCACCCATGGGTACCCATGTGAATGGGTGGGTAATTTTTGGGTACCCAAATGTTGGCGTGGGTTGGACCCATTTACCCACCCATTCACATGGGTACCCATGGGTACCCATGGGTCAAATGGGTCCAAGTGCATATATAGAGGTTAGGGTTCTCCTACATAAAAAAGTTTTTCAACCATATTAGCAAACATGATATAAGTATGGTATAAAGGGATAGGTTTAGTAAGAGTACTTTCTGTTGGATTGGACTGAATTAGGGCTAATGAACATGCATGGTAATGTGGTAATCTATGTGCTAATCAATTTTGACCGCCCCGTCAACCTGATGATATAATGAAACCCTATTGGCTGGTGAGGTATGTTTACATCTGAGTTGTGGTAATCTGTGTGGTAATCATACTGACTTATAACTCATAGCGCGCAGAGCGAGCTGAACATATGTTAGGAAAACGTCAAATTGCCTGGGCCAGGAAGAATGTTCAGGCCATCAAGAAGCCAAAGAACCTTCTTCCCAAATTACAGGCTAATGAGTCCCCGTCGGCTTAGTAGGGGACTTGAACTGAATGCATTTGAACCCGGCTGGTAATAGGGCAGAGGTTGGTCATGAATCAATGAGATTAGCACTGTGATTACCAGTAACCCCAAATTGTTAGGATTAGTACAGGGATGGGCACATCCATTACTTCGCCATATGGCTGACCTCTTTTTTACTGGATCAGCATTGGCCTTAATACAGCATCTTGCCATTGTATAAATAACCATATATCTTATATTTTTGTGCTTGTTGATATGTAGGACTCATGGGTACCCATGGGTCCCATGGGTACCCAAATGGACCCATTGGGTTTTTTGGGTAATGGGTCGGACCCGTGCCAAGCAATGGGTACCCACCCATTGACCCATGGGTCCATTTGGGTCCATGGGTCCTGGGTACCCATGGGTAATTCTTAGCCCTACGTCCACGGCGCCACAACCCGAGACAGCACCACACCCGATTCGTTGTGGAGCAAGCCAGTCAACAACCACCATACGCCTGCTCCGACTAGCTATGTCAATTGGTTGAGAAAAACGCTGAAGCTGTTCTGTGTCCAGATAATACCTACTGCTGCTGGGTATTTGGTGCTGGTTTTGGTACTATGTTGCGCCATAGGATTTTATGTGAAAAACCTCCCTCCGCTGATAGATAAGTGTTGCCCTTGCATCCCTACTTAGCTTCACCATGTTAAACATGGCAAACCCAGACAGCCCCAATGCGGAGGGATAGAGTACGACTTTGCTGTCCTCTGTAATTACCTGACCGTCCATCCTCCCCTTGGCAGAGCCCCATTAGGGTGCCTTGGATTGGATGTCAGAAACGGGTCGGATTTTCTCTCCGCAGGCTCTCCAGTCCGGAGACCAGATCATTAGCCATTTATGTCAGCTAGCAATCCTCCGACAGGCCCATCGTCAACATGCCTACGTCGTCTGGTGGCGGTTTTACCGCCAGGACCTTCTTCACCTGCGCGACAGGCTTACCTGATGACCTTCTTGTATTGACATCAGAGGAAGGGGGCGTGGTAAGCACGTCTCGACCCACGAGCACAGTGACTAGTCCGACGGCCACATCTCGCTCCAGGAATCAGCCAACGACATCGCCGTCGTCTCCTTTGTCTACTGGAGATGATCAGACCAGCAGAAGCCTGACCGGCACCAAGAAACCAGCACTTTATCCGCCACAGATGCCGTGCCCACCGAGATGGCACCTGGAGGCGGTGGGGGACTTTCACCCGAGGCCAAGATAACCATCGGCATAACGGTAGGGGTGGGCATGTTGGTTGCTTTTGCAACGGTACTTGCTTGGCTGTTCCTGAATCCCCTGCAGAGCCGACTAAGGCGAACCACGGCAGGCGTAACCCGCGGCAAAAGTCGGGAGAGAGGTCATTCACAATAGCAGACGGGGCGGGTTGAAGCCGAGAGGTGTGGCGATGAGGAGATCGAACTTCCACCTGTACAGTAGAAGGGACCTAAGAGCTTCCAAGGTTACACGTGGCTCCAGGTCCAGAAATGCTAAAGTCAAAGCCCTGAATCATTTTCCGGCTGAGATTCGACCCTAGTTGCTACACAAACCCCTACGTGACAGCCTTTGAGACTTGGCTCTCTCTCAAGCGCCCACCAATCTCGACGGCCTGTCACTCGGCCACCCTCTTCACACAAAGCACTACCGTTTTCATCCCCAGCAGCAAATTCCGGAAATCAATCTTGGCCTTCCCGTCCGCCACCGCCTCCATGGTTTCGGCAATCAGAACCTTGACACAATCCTTCTCGGTGCCCGCTAGGTCCGGGTGCGCCTCGCGCCAACGCGTCACGGCATCCATGGTGTTGAGTAAGTTCTCGACGCGTCGCCAGATCGGCGCCGCCAGTGGATCTGCCGCCACTGCCTTGGCCGGGTCACCAGTAGCTAGCTCCTTCCGGTCCAGGTCTCTGCGGAGGAAGGTGTCGCGGTCGAACATCCCTGCCGTAGCGGCGTTGTCCCACGGCATCAAGAGGTCCTTGTACCCGTCGCGCGATATCTTGGTGTTGGGGACGCTGTAGGCGTCCAGGACCTCCTCGTGGAAGCGCGAGAATAGGGCACGCACCTTGGATTCTTCGAGGGTGGTGGGTTCTAGAATGCGTAGGGACCTGGGTAAGCATGCATCATAGACGGGTTTCGCGGGGGGGAGGGGGGAAGTGACGCACCAACGACTTTGCGAAAGCCCGTCCACAGCGCGACCGTACCCCCGGGTTTCATAATCTCGGCGGCGGCAGCCCAGAATTTGGGCATGTCGAACCAGTGAGCCTGTTGCATAAAGCTTTGGTGTTATTTTCGCGGCTTAAGTGGGAAGTAACTAATCGCCTTCCCCCCTGAAAAAAAAAAAAAAAAAAAGAGAGAGAAAGGTCCGCCCAAAAACAAAGGAGAAAGTGAAAGAGAAAGACTTCTAACCGCATAAGCCGCCGTAACCAAGTCGACGGAGCCCGGCTGAATCCCGGGGACCTTGTTGATCTCCTCAGCAGAGCAGGCCACCCACCGGATTGGCTCGTCCTTCGCCGTCTCCCCGCCGAGCTCGGTCGCAATCTGGATCATGCTGTCGCCGGCATCCGACCCGACAACCACATCGAAATGCGTCGAGAACGCCCTCGTCGCCATGCCCGGCCCACATCCTACGTCGAGCAGTACGCCGGTTTGACCGCCTGTTGCGGCATGGTGATCGAGGATCAGCTTGACGAGAGCGGGTGGCGGCGACGGGCGGTGCTGCGCATACGTGGCCGCTTGGCCGGGCGTGTAGGAGCGATACGTCGGGTCCGCGGGGCCGTCGGCGGCGGGGCCGGTTGCCATGTTTGCCAAGAGATGGGGAGAGGCGGGGATTGCTTGCAGAGCTGGGAGGGACGGGGGAATTTGGGCCGGTGGAGTTTGCGGGCGGGGGAACAGGCTTCATTTGGTCGCGGTAAGACGGATATAAGGGTTTTTGCCGCCGCAAAACCCGGCCGTCGCCGCCGGCCCAATCCGGGGAGTTTGTCTTGAGGAGCCTCGTCAGAAGGGGTCTGAGGAAGCCCCAACACAGCTAGCCCGGCTATAATCAACGAGCCAGCGAATCACAACTCCAGCTGGACGACCCCCCTAAAAACCCGTATGTAGTTAACGGCTCGCCTATAAAATACGTAGGTCTTTTACGCTGCCTGTGTCTTCCTTAAGAAGTTATGTATCTAGTAACGGAAGCCCAAGACAGCCGACTGTAAGAAGATGGAGGATCTTTACCGGATAGGGTGGACAGAAAGGTCTAGGCTGGTAAGGTCCACTATATCGTGTATGCCAGCAAGGTTGGCATAGATAGGTACGGAAAAGTGCACATCGATTGACTGATGTGGCGTGATCCAATTGTTTTACAACACCTTGCCAGTAAGTCAGAACAGTACATACTCGATATAAAGACTTTTCATTACCATTTTCGAAGCTAAACATCTACGCGGCCTAGTTAGCATACCCAGGAATACGCCCCGGCCTCTCCTCACCAACATACCGTTAAGTCCCTTCGACCATCATTTGGGCAAAACGCTGTCAATTTCCCTCTTCAGCCCCCTCCGCATCGTCAGATACACCATCAGCCACACACCCAGTGTGATGGCCATGACCGGGGCCGACACCCATGCAAACAACCTGAACCCCTCGCTGCTGTACTTGTAGGTCCCTGTCATGTCCGGCGGAGCATCGCTCCATTGAATCGCGCCGCTCTGGAAGAAGGTCTGCGTCATTAGGTAGACCTACATGTCAGCCTCTCTTAGCCAACCAAGTTCTGCGCTTTGGGACTTTCGGTGCATGGAGGGTTGTAGGAAGTGCTGCGGTTATGGCAATACTACTTACGGCTACAAAGGTCGCGGGCAGGAAAATGAGCGTGACCACGGTGATGACGTGCATTGAGGCCGTCTCGAGCTTGGTCTTGTTGGCAATGATTTGCATTTGGTCTGCAGATCTGCGAGCCGTTTCTTGGAAGCGCTGGGCGATGTCCAGCTGGCGGTGCTGGAGGATTCCGTCGTACTGCGAAGGGTGATTGGTCAGGGTCAACGTTTTGGGCGGGGCGAGGATACCTTGGTAGGTTCCAGCATAGAAAGAAGAAGAGAACAAGTTTAAATCGAGCTCACTAGGGTGATGCCTTCGGTCAACATAGAGGCGAGGCATTCAAGCTGAGATTGCCTGGTTCCCAGATTCCTCGAGATACACTGCACCTCGGCCAAGAAGTCGGCGAGATCGTCTTTGCAGGCTGCTTTGATACTCTGGAAGTTGGTGATATCGGAAATAAGGAGGTTGTCGTAAAATCCGTATAGTTCGTGAAGAACCGAAATGTTCAGTTTCAGAGTCAAAATTGCCCTTCGGATCCGGTCGCTGAAGGTGTGTAAGGTCTGTACGTCGCTGAAGCGAAACTTGTCCAGAACCTCGCGTGTGTCAATGAGCGCTTTGGTGCTGCTGCTGTTTTCGATAACTTGGGGAGAGTCAGTTGTGAGCTGTTCGGGGACGGCCATCTCTATATCAACTTGGATCATCCCCTTTCGAAAAGATCCGAAGTTGATCGGACTCATCACGGACCGTTGTGCGTCCTTTATAACTTCCCAGGTCGATTTCCTACTACCTATGCCCGCCCCAGGCCCAACAAGGCCGGTGTTGTTCCTCGATTGACCGTTCAACCGCCGGCCAGTGTTAGTTCTGCTACTTGGTCGCATGGTTCTGCTTCGTGATTGCCTCATGAATTCCGGGTATGTTACCAACTTGCTCGTTTTATCATTCAGGTCGTCGTCGATCGGCGACTTCCGGGCTGAGTCGAGGATTCCCCGAGGGCCGCCCTCTAGTTCGTTGATATACTGACGCCAGTTCTCATCGCACCAAGAGAGATAAACGAGGTGCGTGGCAAGCGAAGCTTTGAAATAGGGAGCAGGGTCACTGTCCAGCGGTGCTGACGATGGAATATCCAGGTGAGATGAGCTTTGCTTGATTCGAGTGCTGAATTGGTCGTTGCCTTTGATCGTAAACCAGAACGACTTTCCGGTTTCTACGTCAAGGAGTGATATACGGCGGCCTGACGAATTTGCCACGGCCAGTCTCGATCCTTCTTGGCCTCCACGGATCTCAAAAGATATGAAACTTGAAACTCTCTGCCAGAACGGCCTAGCTCGGGAATTGCTACCAGCTTGTCCTGAGGGGTCTTCAGCGTGTGTGTGGAACTGAAGTTCATCAGGCAGAGGTCTTTCGGCTCTTCCTGGTCACCGAAGGCGTAAACAGCATCAAGGAAGGAGGTGCCGACCTGCTGATGGGTAGCAATGGTCTTGAACATTTCAGGGGAACAATTTATCGGGGATCGAGAATCCGAGGATTCAAGAAACCTAAGTTGGTTGCGGTGTCAATTACTTGAGTTGATCGTCACATTAACCCACGCCAATATGAATGGGTAAACATACGCATGGCGAATTTGGGGATCCTTGCAGCCTCGGTCAAGGTGCCCCTTCAAATCTTCAGCTGTAGTATATTCGCAAGAGCGGAATCCTAGGGAAGGGTGTGAGCACATTGAGTATGGCCAGATCCATATATCATAAGCACATGCAACCATACTATTACTTTGTCCAGTTTCCCATATCTCAATCTTCTGCTCCTGGTTGTCAAATACTTCGTCCTCAGTCTCACGGAGACTTTTGAAGTAACAGTTGTTTTTGTGGACTTGATGCGGGAGGAAGCTTCGCAGTAGGGTTTTCGGGTACTCGGAGGCCCTTGCCAGTGCATCATTGAACTGGTCGCTGGATTGGCCGCGGTGCATCTTGGTCCAGCGACGCGATGGTCAGTGTGTGTGCCCTTGGTAGTAATTATCAGGCTTTCTCCGTTAAATTTTGAGAAATTTTATAGATGGGCCGGTATTGGAGGGTTGCCGAATAGGTATGTACGGGAAGCGGATACCGGTACTAAAGGCTTGGTGTGTGCTAGGTATCAGAAGATGATGCAGCTACAGGACTTAAGTAAGATATGTTCAGGGTTCTGCCAGGGCAGTACAAGGCTCTGAGGCATTCACGCGGGAAGCCCTGGGCGAGCTGATTCTGCCGATTGTACGCCCTAGCCAGTGTAGCATAGCGGTCCTTTGGGCCAATTCCATTTTCGCCATGCATAAGTTGGTGCTCGGCTGGCATGGTATCAGCTTGGGTCTACAAATGTACAATGTGATCATTCGGCCAAGGGCCCCGAAATCCGAAATGGGGAGGGGCAGGGCCGAGGAGAGGGGCGGGGCGGGGGCCGGGGGGCGAGGGGCGAGGGAAAAGGGGGTTTGGATTTATGTTAAAAGCACACCCCAATCGACTTTAGGGCATGTAATTCAGGCCGTTCTGGCAAGGCAAGCCGCAAGGCACCTCCAGAGGGCGCCAGGTGGGGAAAATGCCCACTCCAGTCCAGCCATCTTCACCGCATTTCCCCTTCTCGATCCGTTCTATGCAGCTCCTCCCACGATTCAATAGGTGGCTCCCATGTATCCTTCCGCTTCAATGCCCTCCTAAGTGCTCTTTTATCTTTCTAGACGGGTGATCTATCAGATGGGCGGCGTACTCTTTATTATCAGGGAAGGTCGCTCACCTGCGTCAGCTCTTCAGGGGCGTAGACATTGAAGTCTCCGTCTTTCGGCTGCAGGATGGGTGTCTTGTCAGTGGGGCTCGTACCGCATCACGCTACATGGCCTGGAAGCTGGGCACAAGGCATAGTTTGGGGGGTAGGTAAGGGGTACCTTGATGACAACGTCATAGCCGGCGAATCGCCAGCACACCCACGCCTCAAGGGCTCTCTTGGTGAAGTCATAGCTTTTGACCGTGGTGCACACGAGGGACATTTCGTCGTCTTTGGCTGGCTCAGTTGATATGGCTGGTTTGCAGGGTGCCCAGTGCCTGCTGTGAGACGGGGCTCTCACGAGGCGCTGCCCTGAGATGCAACCGGCCCAGTTTATGTGCCCTCAGATACGGCCTCGATCCAAAATTGCCGGCTCCCTTGGCTGGCCCGCGGCCTGGTGAATTGGGGGGGGGGGGGAGTTGAGCCTCAGTCCATGCTCCCCTCACATGGCTGTGAAGTGCTGTATTGATGCCTAATGCACAATGCTGCTCGCAAAACTTGGTGTGGTCCACTTTCTGGCCACTGGCCAGGGCTGCACAGGTCTGGCAGCCCGCATCTGAGCTCCTCCAATCACCCGCAGGGCCGTGCCATTGCGGCTTGCAGGCCCGGGACCCCCGGCTCTGATTGGCTGACTGGGCAACTTACAAGGCGCAATGCCGCGTTCCAAGAGGTTGAGCACGCGCATCAAGCCTGCAGGGCGTTAATAATGTGGCCTTTTGGTGAGACCTGCAGCGGCCACTGGGGATGGCAGTCCCAGGACAAGGCAACCAACTACGAGATGGCCCCAGTGCTTCGAGAAAGCTTGATGGCCGACAACCCGTGTGGCTCGCTGGTGCCATCTCACCAGCACCTCCCCCCACCATCGGTCTGAGCTTGAAGTCAAACTTGTGTTTTTAAAACCCCCAAAAAATCCTCTTTGGACACACACTTCAATTTGTTTGGCCAACTCTGTCTGCCTCCAGCTACACAGGTGGTGCCCATCCGTGCCGAAAGTTCATTTTGCGACTTGTGTAGGGACACAGCCTCTCCCCTCCCAAGCCTTCCCCGCCCCGAAGACGCAGTCGACCTCCTCCCCACTGATTACCATCGATAACTTTGGTGACGCACTGAGGGGCGGTCGATTTCCATCCGAACCACCACTACCCGCGACTTGAAGCCTGCTTCCGAAACGAGCCTCGAGCGGCATGGCAGCCGCCGACAGTACCACCGACGAGTTCAGGAAGCATGTGCAAAAATTTATCAAGGATTATTGCTGTTACGGTTACACATCAATCGAGGGCGCCAACACCGGACGTAAGACGGAATTCGTTCCCCTCGATGCTCTCAAAAACTTCTGGACCGTGGGAAAGATCAGGGAGGTTCTTTGGTCCGTCCATCCGAGGATACAGACGGATCCACAGCACCTCCTCAACAAATACCTCGTTGTCTTTTCCGTTCTGGTCTGGATGTCGGCGCCGGAAAAGATCGACACTATCAAGGAACTAAACGTAGACGACCACAACCTTCCTGTCGATGACAGACTGATCAACGGTACGGATCAATCCGACACCAAGGATTTCTTGAACGAATTCTCAAAGAACCAATGGAGGTTTTGTCCTCTTACCCTCGATTGCCGGCCATTCAAAAAACAACTGAACCCATATCACATCCTTCCCATTACCAGCCAAGAGCTCCTCGACCCGATAGCAGATGAAGAAGATGATGATGTTCTTGTCTACAAAGCGCAGTGGCATAGGTCCTGTCTAGGTTCGCTCCCGGTAAGCACTATGGGCGCATTGCAATTCCTTTGCCTCAAACTGATGTCCTCCCTTCTTCCAAGCCCTCGTACGTTGTCCTCAAGGAATATCGAGTCACAGGCCCAACCTCGGATTCCTACAAGATGCTCAGCAACGAGGTCGACATTTACAGTAACCTTGCCGACGAGAATTTCAGCCACATCGTCAAATACTATGGATCGGTCGTTCAACAGGGCAAATTCACCCTCATCCTAGAGTATGCCAGCGGGGGAAATCTTGTCAGCTACTTCCAAAAGACGCCTCACCCACATACAACAGCGGGGCGCGCCAGCTTTTGGCAGAGCTTCTCCTCTCTTCTGCTTGGACTGGACAAAATCCACCACTTGAGCCAAGCCAAGGATTTCGTCCTGAAAGGGTGAGTGCCATCCGCGAGACGTTGGAGACTCCTTTTGCTCATTCTTTTTCTCTCAAATCAGCGCCCATCAGGACATTCGGCCCCAAAACATCCTTGTATTCCCAGCATCGGCGGAAACCCAGCATTGCGTCCGTTTCAAGCTTGCAGATTTCGGAACTGGGCATGTTCGAAAGTGCCGCGTTCGAGGGCTGGATGCTTTGGCAGCCCAGCGAGTAGGAAACGGCATGTACAGTACGTCTGGCACGGATACCTAGTAGCAGGAGGGGTCTATCCCCTGTTCAGGGGTTTGACATCATTCCATATCGCTTAACATTGTCCTTTCCGTCCGGGCACATGAGGGAAGGGGCAGACATACACGGTTCTGGCATTGCAACGACCCCCCCCCCCCCCCCCCTTCCCCCACTAGGTAGTCCGAGTAGAACCGAAGTACTCTGCTAATCTCTTCGGCAGGCTCGCCAGAGTCATATCGCGACGACAAGGTCACAAAGCCACAATCCCCTGCCTGTGATATCTGGTCTCTAGGTGCGGTCGCGAGCGAGGCGCTTGTTTGGTCCATTCAAGGAGAAGCCAAGCGCTGCGAGTACCAGGAGAATCGCTGCAAGATGACCGGCGAAACAAACCTGAAGGGAGGGTTTCACGAAGGAAGCTTCCATGATGGGAAATGCCGTCTTCCGATCGTCGAAGAACAGCATCAGGCTGTGCTCCAGTTTGTCGATGACGATGACACTGTCTCCACGGAGGCCAGCGAGATCATCCTGGGCCGAATGCTTATCGCAAACCCCCTAGACAGCTTCCCCGCTCTGGACATTTTTGCCGAATGGACTGTCAAACAAGACGGAGACCAAAGCACAAACAGCCATCATTACGGAAGAACAAACAGCCATCATTACGGAGCCCAAGAGAGGCCCCACTCCTCTCTGCCGAAGGCTCCGGCGAAGCGCAACACCAAGCTTTCAGTGCAGACGAGGAGCACTCGGAAAAGGGACAGCATCAACTCGGCATATTCACATCACACAAGCTGGTCACAACATCATGATGAGGATGTGCTCTCGGAGGAGCCAAGTAATATCTCTCCTCCTGCCTTATCCCGTGCAGATACCGCAGCACAGCGTCGCAGCCCATACCATGGATACACAGGGGGCAGGGCTGGCCAGGCCCAGAGAGGTAACGGAAGTCCAGGGCCGAGCACACGTCGCGTCAGCAAAGTTGGGTCAGTCAGACACCACAGGATCGAACATGTTGATCCTAGTACTGCTGCAGATGGATCCGACTCAGATGCGGCCCCCGAAGAAGAGGGCCATTACCCAGTACACTCTGCCCGGACCCCTGGTCGCTCTACACATTCCCGGCGTAATGTTTTGAGCAATTCAAGCCCTTCTCAGCCAGTCAGCAATCACTTCCAACCGCGACACGAATCAGGCCTGAACATCTGTGATCACTCAGCAAGATATGCGCCCGTCATCTCCCGGACCCCCAATTCGGCGGCCGCCCATCCTCGAATCGAACAAAATCCCCAATTACAAAAATCGCCGACAGTTATTACGTCAACCACGCTCAAAAACCCAATCATCACAATCAACGAAGTTTACAGAAGTTGTATCAAGGCAAAGAGCAAGATTCCAAGTTGGCTTAAAGGCTCAAACCTGTTCACCACTTTTCCATCACTACGGACGCATTTGGCCGAGTTAAGGGGCTACGGAAATGGACGAGATCAGGTGAGCGGAGCGGACCTGAATAGGAGTATCTGTTTCAAAACCACTTTGACTAACTTCTCCCCTCTCCCCTTTCTAGTTCTTCATCGTCGACGATTCACAGTCCATGACGAAGCACCGGGACCAGCTGAGCAGGACAGTCCGAGTGCTCATATATCTTCTCAAGATAGGAGCGGTGGACCCGGACAAAATGGAGCTCTACTACACCTGCAGCAGGGACAAGCACGTCGGGTCGAAGTCGAGCGGCTTCGAGAAGCACGTTGACGAGCACGCCTTCTCGAATGACACATGCCACATCTTTGAGAGATTCGACGAGATCATGGAGGAGGTCCTGAAGACCAACAACAGGGCGAGCATCTACATTCTCACCAATGCCCGATGGGACGCTGCCCCTAAGACAGCGAGGGACCTTTGCAGAGTGGATGACGTCATCAAGCGGATATTGGAAGCGATCAAGGACAAACACAAGCTGAGCAACCATGTGGGGGTTCAGTTCATTCGCTTTTACGATTCAAGGGATGATGAGGATGCATTTGGTGGAGCTAGGCTCCGGTATTTGGATGATTATTTGCCGGAGATTTTCAGAGAACAGGGCTTGGAGGTTGCCAAGGTTGATATTGTTGATACGACGGATTGGGATGGAGATGTGGGGAAGATGTTGCTTGGTAGTGTTCTCAGCGAGGTAGATTAACTCCGGTCGGGGACCGGGGGTGATTGCCCTACCTTGATTCGCAAGTGGCTTCAAGTTCCTAACCGACGCAGCTGAGCCTCCAACGGCAAGAATACCAAGGGGGCCCAAGACCCAGAAGGTCCGCAACTGCTAGTCGGAAACCAGTCGGCGTCTGTCACGGAGAGAATGCTTGGCGTACTAGTATTGTTTTCGCTGACAAGGAACCTCATCTCACTTACCCATCGTGACCTCGGCGGTATCGTATCCCGGCCATGGGAGGTCCAGCGAGGAACAAAGAAGGAGCTGGTCTTAAGTACATCCGCCTGTATTCATGCTGATTGCCCATATACCGCTTATCGATAACAACCACGTTATTTTCGCCAACGCCGCTACAGTGAGCCCCGGCGCACTACCCGGTACCGCGAAGCGAAAAGGATGACGAGATAGCGGTCAGGTGGTGTGGGCCGGGTCGGGGAGGATGTGGCAATGAGCCTGACCTGGCTCGACGATCTCGTCTTCCCGTGAGGACACGACTATCGCTCGCCGACAGGCTCAGTGTCAGGTGGGTGCACACTTAGAGAGACGGTGCTGCAACCCTAACCCTAACCCAGGTGCAGAGTAAGTCCTGTGCCCGGCCAGGTCGGGTGAACTCCGGGTAAACTTTGGTAGTTACTTTTGTCACATCGGCTGATTACTTTGTCGACGTCGGCAACAAGCGCAAGTGGGCAGCCGCCGCCCGCCGCGAGGCTAGCAACAAGGCTGCTTCAGACATGCTTTAAAAAAGTAAAAAAGAGCTAGGAAATCACTTAGGGTAGGAAGTATCCGTAGTATTAGACACTTAGCCCCGTGCTGGTACCTAGTAAAGTACAAAGACAAGCTGTGTAAGGTGTCATCTACAATAGTATTTGTTGACGCACCTGGCCGCCCCACTAGGCGCGCCCGCCCCACTGAACGCGGGCGCCTGTGCGCTTGGGCTCCAGCCCACCACCTATTTAGCTCTCCTCTCCAGTTGCAGATTCAGGAACTGATCGTCATCTTATATAGGAAGCAATACCACCACTTTGTTCCCCACAGGTGGTACTACCATGCGTCAATCATGTTGCTCTCTTAGATCGGATGGACAGCTCGCTCATTCGACGGGAAGCTTCTTGGGCGATTGGCAAGGAGACCGGGCTGTTTTGATATCAACTAGTTAGAGCTAAGCTGGCATTCTGTTTGCTCTCCCAAGTCCTTTTCACCACCCTGCCTCGCCACATCTATCGCCAGCAACTTCTTTCCTTCCACCCACGCATTCATCATAACCAGCAGGAATTGGTGTGTAAGAAATATGCCCGCACGTGTCAAAGTGGCACATCAGCAGTGGAGCCCTGGAACACTCGGCTCGATTGAGCATGTTAGCCAAGGCGCTAACAACCATACAAAAAGGCTGGCTCGGCTCCAAGAAATACCACATACACAGATACATCGGTTTTTGCGTGATCCAATTGGTTGAGCTATCCTGACGGTTTGACAGCACGGGCCGGGCCGCCCTAAGCACCACTGCGACGTCTCGCCGTGGAGCTATGCCAAAAAGGCTCCCAGGACACAGGGCTGGTATTTTGGTTTAGGATACGAGTTAACGTTCGTGCCTCGGTGTCTGTGTAGACCCATTCCACTACATCCCGCTTGGCAGTTCCGACTTGGTCCCTCTTGAAAAAAAAAAAAAAAAAAAACATCTCCTAGCCGAAGAGGTGTGTCGGCGGCTATCCGCTGGTCAAGTTTGGGTGCTACCTCCGCAATGCGTACATCCCGTTCGCCATATACAAGACATTCGGATACGGCGGTCTTATCTTTTGCCCGGCAAAGTCTGGAAAGTACGTTGCTAAACATAATTTCCTTTCTTTTCGCGCTGTTCGGAGGCAGAACGCTAATATTTGTTCCTTACGATTATTTAGCTACCAACATCGCTTCCCGTACCCGTCAGCCGCAAGGCAATACCTCCGGAAGATCAAAGCCGCCGGCACCCACAGCTACATTAACAGATCTGCAACCACCTCAGCAATGTCATTGTCCGTCCCGTCGAGAGGGAGGACAAGTTCGACTTTCAACGAGATGCGCTGGCGGGTTTGCCGAAGGATGCGTCACTCCTTCGCATGATTAGCCGCTTGCAGCATGGAGCGCGTGAAGGCCAGGATGCGATGGGGAAGGTTTAGGGACAGAGATGGAATATAGAGCTGGGATATACAGCACAGCCCCCGCCTCGTCCCGGCCAACACAGACGTCTTCCCCACGATGCGCACGTGCGCGCTCCCGCGCGCCACTAGAAAAAGACTCTTCCACGCGCTCCGCGCGCTCCAGGGCTTCTCCAGCATCAACGCATCCATGAGACGAAAGCAGCAAGCAGGCGAATTACTCGAACATCACTTAGTTATTATTATTACTCGGTTGTCTCTTGGTTGTCTCTACCTTGATCTTGTGTTTGTGTTTTAAACTATTATTTTTATTTTTATCTTTTGTTTTATTTTGCTGGGCTTTGCAACACCAGTTCCATATATCTAACAATTAAAGAGAACCTTTAGATAAAAAATCTAGAGGACCAGAACCAAGATTGGAAACCGGCCTATTATCCCTATAACCTTAATAAGCTAGTTATACCTAATAAATTACTATTAGAGTCTTCCTAGACACTAGGGCTATAGTTCCCATAATCTATAAAGAGTTAGTTAATGAGTATAAGATTCCCCACCCTGCTATAATACTCCGCGAATCCTTCAGATAGGAGATAACCATATTAACGACGGCGTAGGAATCGAATATGCCTTTAAACTCGTCTTATAATACTAAGACGATCACTTTACCTGCTTCTTATTCGAAACTCCAGAGTCTGATACGGCGTCTAATAATTACGCGTACTTCACGCGGCGCTGCGGGTTTGACTAATTCTCATCTAACACAGGTGCCGCTACTCCCACTGCGGCCAGAACACTGCATTGGGATATCGATCGAACTCTTTGGGAGATGGATCGATCAGTCCCAGGGTTCAGATGCAGACGGTGGATTTACCCTCCCTTTAATACCGTGGCCGAAATTGCGCATTCCTATAAACCGCCTCCCTCTCCGCCAACGCATTGTTGAACGCCTTCGTATTACTCGCCACAGAAACCAAGTCGTCCCGAATCAGGCCGCGCTTCTCAGCATGAGCGAGCCCCATAGCTGTTGAAACAAGGTTGCGAATCTGCCGCCCGTTGAAGGAGGAACGTTTGCCGTCTTCGGTCACCCATCGCGTGATGGGGCCCCACTCTTCAACAAGGCCTTCCTGCTGCAGCTGGGTGAGGAAGTCGGTGAAGATGTTATCACGCTGCTCCACGGAGAGATCGCCGTATTCGATTGCGATGTCTGAGCTGTTAGCAAGCCTCTGCGGTACAGGGCAGTAGGTACATACGGATGCGACTTTGCACGGCGATGTCAAACGACTTGAGCCGGTTAGTCGTTAGAAAGAGGATTCCCTCGTAGTACTCGAGCACTCTCAGAAGCACCGACACGATCGTGTTGCGCTGGATGTCTGACTTGGTCGTGTCTCTCGCCTCCAGGAATACGTCCGCTTCGTCGAAGAGCAGCACGGCCTCCCATAGCCCAGCAAGATCAAACACCTTCTGCAAGTTCGTCTCCACCTTCGAACCCTCCAGCCCAATGTCCGAAACCCCGACGCTGAACAGCGGCTTCCCCACCAAAGACGCAACGCTCTCGGCGGTCAGCGTCTTACCCACGCCCGGAACACCCCATAGGAGGATCACCAACCCTTTGCCCTTGCCGGTGGCGTAATCCAGAATGTTCTTCTTTCGGTGAGACTGCACAGACTTCCAGATGAGTTCTTTATGGTCCGGATGGAGCTGCAGCTTGGTGTCGAAGTTTGTGCGGTCAGCCGGGTCAGCTACTTCCAGCGACTCAACAGCAAACTGCATCCACTTCTTATCCTTGAGAGAGTATCCCAGGACGCGGGGTGGGCACAGGAGGTACTGCTCGTCCGTCATCTCTTGGTCAGGGGGTAGGTTATCCCAGCTGTAGCGGTAGACGTCGTCGCGGTGGTGTTTGCAGTCATCGCAGGAGCACTCGAGGCTCTTGTCGTAGCGTTGTTGTTCGCCGAGGATAGGGGCTGTTGGGGGCTGGTATTCGAGGAAGGACTTGAAATCCACGACAACAACTCCGCGGGTGTTGGACTTGACGATCATTGGCTTCTTGTGTCTCCTAATGGAATAGCGGCTCAACGAGTCGTCGTAATCCGAGCCGAATAAGTCGCTTCCTGCTTTGTAGCACGCCATGCCGTCGTATTGGAAAGTCTGCTTGCCACGCTTCGCGATGCAGTAGTCCCTATAGTCCCTGCCCCTGACCCGAAGGCTAGCTTTCAGCTTCTCGACCTTGTCGCCATCCTGCGCACTCTCATCCCCAGCTTGGTGCATATCAATGGGATAGATGGGAAGCTCGAAGATGCTCTTCTTGTCCTGGAATTCAGGGATCATGAACTCGTAGGGAACACGGTTGAAGAAACTGCCGTCCCAGTCGTAGCTGTACACAACGATATGAAAGTTGGTCTCGGGTGTTTCGTTGTAGTATGAGTATTGCGTCTCGGTCTTGGACTGCTGCACAAAGAATACCTGGGCAGTGTCAAGAAACGGGCTGGAAACGACTAGCGATCCCGGAGGGAAGAGGGTCCATAGAGACTCGAAGGTAATGGTTTTGGTCTCGTTCAGAACGTCCTTGGTTTTGAAGAAGCGATCCAGCGCTTCATCGCCAGATGATGTTGACACCATCTTCATTAACTCCTTCAAGTCGGCCCTTGCCAGCTTGACGCCCTCCTCGTTGTCGCCCTCGTCGAAATCGGTCCGGCTCGCTTCCTCGGAAGCTTTCTCCCAACTGAAGATCAAGCCCTCGAACGGAGATTGCAGCACCTTGGTCGGGCCTGTCTGAGAGTACTTGCGCAAAACGCTCTGGAGCAGCACCTGCAAGGGCGCAAAGTGGATTTCGACTTCAGAGCCTGTGGCCTTGAGGAACTGCTCGCCGTCACGGCCACGCTTCATGCGGAGGCGTTTGCGGAAGGTGAAGGCTTGGCTCTTGGTCTCATCATCGGTATTTTTGGGGGAGAGCTTGTCTTTGTACTCGCCACTGTCCGAGTCGAGCCGGTTGACGACAACGCGGTAGCGAGATGTCTCTTCAGTAGTCGTACTAGCGTCGGCCTCTGGTTTATCTGCCTTGTCGGGCTTGGTCTCTTTCTTTGGGTCTTTCTCGGTCCCGGAGTCTAAAGTGGCCGGTGTAGGAACGACATTGGTGGAAACAGAAGACACAGTTGTGGTCCCATCCTTGAGAGCGGCGCCGATGAGCCTGCTCTCAAGCTCGGCAACCCTTGTCTCCAACAGTCTGGTGTATTTCTGTTCGAGCTCGCGTATTTGCGACACGGCGTCCTGCACAGTTTTCAGTACGTGGTGATGAGCGCAGAATACTCTGGGATCAAACCATTGTATGCAAAAGAAATCGTGTTTCCTGGTGTGGGTGCGGTGCCGATGCTGGATAGCGGCCTCGCTCTTGAGATGGTGAGGGGAAGCCTTGGAGGAAGCGAGCGCTGCCTCTTCACATGGCTGCCCGCCAAATATGAGTCTGTGCTGTCAGACGGACTTTAACGGACCTCGGGAAGGAGCATTGTCACCAACACGGCACCGAGCCACAGGATTGGCCCATGTGCCTTCCCCAGCCGCAAACCGTGTTGGGGCCGATCCTTTCGGCCAGGAGGGGCTTGGATGGATGCGTCATTTTCATTTGAACAGCAGGCACCTGCTGCCTGGCGCGCGCTAATTTGCCCGAAGATGGTGTTCGCACAAGTTCCCTGCGTCAAGGCCTCCGAATCCTGCGCCGATCACCACTCCCGGGGACATTCTGCATAAATATCGCCAAGCGCATTCAGCGCCACCATGGAAGCTGCGAGGCATCCAGCAGTCCGTAACATGTCAGATGCGAAGCGCACAGTCGACTGGAGGGCTTGGTTTGCGACAGAGGAGGCAAACCTGACGATAAACCGACTGAAAACGACGCAGCAAATCAGGCCCCCCGACGTCGCAGACCTGGGTCAAGACACCATTCATGAACTTACCAGCATCAAAAGACCAGAAAAGCAGAAACTGAACGAGTCTGAGCTCCACGAATACCTGGGCTCGCTCACTCTCCAAGATCTGCAAAGTCATGTTTCTGCACATGCAAGTGTGCTTGAGAGTGCCCAGGCCGAATGGCATCAGAAGCGGAACACGGGGTGGAGGAAATCCAGGACGGGTGCCCAGGATTTCGCAGTGACTTTCGATCAGTTTCTCAAGTCGTTTTCCGGCATCGTCGAGATTGCCAAGATGGCCGATGAGTGCTATGGTGGAGCAGCGACGACGATCATGTCGCTATTCTACGCGGTATGTTTGGCGTTCGTGCTCAAACATTTACGACATGTTGCTAACGTGACCAGACAGTCAAGATAAAAGCGGACAACGACGAGGCCATCCTGTCTGCCATGCAAACACTCGCGGATCGCCTGCCGGACGCCAAAATCTACGGCCAGATATATGCGGACCACATACTGGCCATGAAGCTGGCTGAGGCTTACCGAGATGTGCTCATCTTTGCCAAGACGGCAACTGCTTACTTCCAAGGCCGGGGGATCTGTGAGTGCTAGAATGCCAGTTATTAGGGCCAGTTATTAGGGAGCAGATGGCTGACATTCGAGACAGCGAGGACTCTAACAAGCATCAGAAACCCTGTCAAGTTCCCCGACATGAGTGAGTCGTTGGCCAGGGACTTCACAGGCATTAGGATTAGAGCGGAGGCGCTTCTTTCACAACGAGTTGCATATTTGGCGGTGCAAAACATGGAGCTCCTCAGGCAGGTGAAACGTAAGACGGATCCGGTCATCAGGCTGCTTCCAGGGGCTAACAGCTCACAGTTCTCACCGACGGACAAAACAACGATAGAGTGCGGAGAATGCAGAAACTCTTGGACCGCCGCCAGTCCGACAGCAAGAAAGTGCGGGATGATCGCCTCTCCGAGTCTCGGCACTTTCTCTCCCTCGTCTCCAAGCAATCACCTAGGGAACTTAGCCAGATGTCCCTGCAGGGTCTCCAGTGGCTTTCTGAATACCACAAATGGGCGAAGGCAGGCTCGAGTCTTCTTTTTCTGCACGGCTGCAACCACGGAAACGAGACAATGCCACAGTCCTGGCTATCCCTTGCTGTCGTCGACCTCATAACACACCTGCAGCAAGAGCCTAGAGCGAGCCGTCTCGTGGCATACGAAATGTGCTCTCCTGAACACACAATCACAGATGTCCTAAAAAGCCTGATCTTGCAGCTGCTAGAGTTGCAACCTGCCGTCCTCAGCGAAGCAGATGACGAGCGAGAGATAGAGCTCCGGATCTCACGCAATCAGGACGGCATCCGCGCAAGTGAGGACTTCAAACAGCTGCCGCTGGGCGATTACTCGTGGGCCTTGCGCCGGATCATTGAGCGGTGTGACTCGCCTGTTCACCTTGTCATCAGCCGCCCTGAGAGTTGTCAAGGAGACGACTTGTGGGATTTGATCAAGCATCTGCTTGCGCTCGTGAGGGACTCTGCGAACACTGTCAAGATACTCATGTTGGTGAGAACCGAGCTGTGGAGCATTGAGGAGAGGCTATTGGATATTGACAGGGGTATTCTCGATTCAAGCCAATTGGTGGTATCACGACAGGACCAGCCGGAGTGGGAGGATCAGGGGTATTAACTGCCAAGCCCATACCAGACAGATGCGGGAAAGTCTTCATCATTTCCCACCTTCTCACATTGTTCTATCCATTCAACTAGCATCAAACCGCAACCGGGGAAGATTGTTTAACTCACAGCCACCAAGACGGCTCACCCATCCTTGTATAGTTTACTGTCCGAAACGGCCCCTTTCCAACTTCCTCCTCTAACCTTTTCAACGCCTTTAACTCATCTACAGCACTTATCTCACAACACAATTCGCAAGGCAGTTACTCTCGCTCGCAGCCAAGCCCCAGCCCCCCAGGCCAAAACAAATCGACTTCCCACCACATCCCTTCCTACACCCGGAACATCCACTTCCACCTCAACTTATAACTCCCGCTCTCAGCACAGCTCAGGTCCTCCCGGCAGAAATAAGCATTCCACTCTGTCGGCACATAGATGGCTGAGGGTGTCTTTGGGACGCCGAAGTATGGACCCAACGTAGTGAGGTTCCCTTTGGTGACTTGACCGCCCCAGTTGACGAAGGTTGCTTTAGCGGTTAGAGTGGAGGATGGGGGAGGGGGGCCAGAGCTGGTGGGGGGAGGTTTCGGAAGGGGGTTGTACAAGTGGGAGGGTGGCTGTTAGGGGGGCATTGGTTGGGTTGGGCCTGAGCGATGCTGTTTTAGTTGGATTGGGCGTAGTAATATTGGGTACTTGATTGGATGTCCTGATAGAATGAGGCCATTATTGGTAGAATCGAGGATAGAAATTGCAGATTGAAGCCCGAATGGCGAGGTGAATGAGAGAACTGCGAGGCCTCCTTTCCGGATAAGGTCATGATATTCTTTGAGAGCGGAATTACCGGTGAAGGTTCGTCGAGTCAGCAGATGGCAACCTGGTGCAACCACACCGAATGCCAAACACAGAAGTGTGGCTGCAAAATGGCCTTCGGATCTTGTATTACCCCGCTTTACCCGACTGGAGGGTGGACACTCGGTAAGGGGCCAGGTTTCCTGATTGAGACGCGCCGAATTTAATTAGCGTCTTTGTCGCTGTATGTGTTTGGGTGGCTTTTGTGAGATAAAGGATGTCTGGGGTTGCAACATTCCACAGAGTACCTTGAGGATAACGAGTTAATTGTCCACCGGATATCTGTTTTCTTTCGCCTCGTGGCGTGGTTTGACGGCCCTCCGAATCCTGTCATGAGCTGAGCTTGCTTTGCCATTTGCTTCGAAATTTCCACCAAACGCAAGAGTCTTTTCGCCATCCCCAGACGCTAGATCCTCTGCAACGCAACAGCTTCCGCCCAGCTGGGAGGTTCCTTTGCCTTCGAGTCCGCCACGTGCATGGTTGCAGAGTGAAACTGAGCCTGGGGGGGGACGCGCCTTGTTAGCTTGAAGCCCTCTCTTCACGACACTGCCTCGCGGTGACCTACCTGGAGCCCAAGTAGAATGACCAGAGGCTGAATAGTCGGTGGACGTTGAATCGAGCATCTGACCTCACCCTGACAACTCGAAGTCATACCAGCCAAAACCGAAAGCTCCCGCAGGTGTATCGCTATTAAACCACCAACATCAAGTATCCTCATCATGCCCCGGCCACACAATCTCCCTTTTATGCACGGCTCTCACACACCGAAACATAATAACCGCCCATGCGGCAAACAGCACCGCGCCCCTCACCAGTGCTCGTCCACCAAACCCCCTGACTCCCAACTGCATTCCCAATCCGTATCGACGAAACCGTAAAGCCCACATTCGGAAACACAAAGCTCTACCGACTAAGATGGAACTTCTGGTCCGGCATGCCTGCTATTACCGCCACCACGGCCGATGTGAAAAACCAGAAGCTCAGTCCCCATAGAAATACAGCCGATACCACAGCTGCGACCCGGATTCCTGCTGCTAGGGTGGCGACGTCGCCTGCCCCTGTCAGGTCCGAGACGACAATCCCGCCAACCTTGCCGGCGGCAAGCACCGCAACCGCCCTTTCCGCAGGTAATCCTCTCGCCGCAGCACCCGCCAACGTCCCCGCCAACGTCCCCGCCAACATGACGGGAAAAATCGGCAAGATCTACGTGGGCTTTATAGCGCTTACAATAAGGCGCCGTTCCTCCTTGACGGTGAATAGGAGGTGGTATTGAACGATAGACAGCGCGAAGGTTACGGAGATGTACGCCCAGAACGCCACCTCCAGGAGCTTCGCCGTCCCGCTACATAACGAAGCAGGGAGGAACAGCCTTGCGTATCCAGCAATATTAGAAATAATTGCCGCCAGCGACAACATCGACGTCGGAACAAAAAGCGCCTCCGAAGGACGCGTAAAGGCCCGGCGGAAGGTATCTTTGTACGGGAGAAGCGCAGGGAGATAGCGAGGGTGATGAACAGGAAGATGAGATCGAGGAGGAAGACGATCAGGCCCGATGGTAGACAGGCCGGGGAAGCGCTTGAGTGCGATTGCGAGCACGAGGGCGATGCCGGAGGTGGAGATGGTCACGGTGTACCAGGCGAAGGTGAAGTGCAGGAGGCGGTCGCGCCATGGGATGGGGGGCTGGAGGAAGGTCGGGATGCGCTTGGGTCTCGCTTGCTACTGAAAGATCACAAATTATTGGGGCGAAACAATGCTTCTTCTACGTGCTGGATATGTACTCATTTTCTCAGAATTCCTGGGCTCTTGCTACTTCGCATTCATGCCGCCGTTCTAACACTCATTGCCGCCGGTTTGGCAGCAACGGTTGGGGAGTTGGCCATCTCATAATGTTCGAGATCAAGCTGAAATCTTCCGAAGCCAGGTACCCAGGATATATAGTATCCAAGCCAAGAAGACGACCCCGATGACTGCTGTCGCCGCGCAGAGCTGATTTTGAGACTCTACCTTCTCTTCGTCCTCTTCAACAAGACAGCCTCGTAGTCCCGCTCCCGATGCCGATCCTCTCTCTCCGCGTCCCGAAATTGCTTGTTGATCTCAGCATGAGCTTGGATGGCGCGCATCTTGCTTGACTGATCCTTCTCGATGAATGCTGAGATGACGTTGATTACATCGACACCGAGCATAGCTGCCTGTGAAGTCTTCACCCAGTTAGCAGAGAACCTACTAGTAAGCCATCATCAGAAGTTCAAGAGGGTTGTCCCCCAAGCATCACCGGCTCCGCCAAGCATATTGCCGGAATCACCCAACCTTCTAGTTCCCCACTCGGCAATGAAGTTAACAATCCACCTAACCCCCCATCCCTACGAGGAGATTGGGAGGCTGGGCCAGAACGACTTGGCGGGCTCGACCAGGAAGCCAACCTGTGGTGCCAGCGGTGCGGTCTCGAAATCACCGAGAAACATTCGCCTGGGTTTTGCCCCCATAGGGTTTGCTCCCCAGGACAATGACTGCTTTTAAGGAAGTCCAGATCAAAGTCAGCTTCGCCAAGCGGTGATACCTCCCTCAATTCCCCCCCGATCATGGTCTAAATACCGGTCTGTGGCCGGACGACGGAGCGATCTGTGAAGCGGACAACAGCGCTCCGTAGAGCGTCCATTGAACGGATCACGTACTAGCAATCGGTCGGGCAGTCGCACATAGCAGCCGACAGAGCCAATCACGGGCTGTACACGGATGTACCAGGCCTAACAGGCTGAGTCTTGGGTTTGGGAATCAATCGACGCATAGGCTAGGCATAGGGAGCAGCAAATCGCGCCTGGGTATATACCGCGGGGTGCTGACCACACAGGGTGAGGGCATACAGCCGCCATGGATCTCGACGACTGGGTAGTGGGGAAGGCACAGCAAGTTTGCTCACCCTCAACCCACGCCAGTCGCCCATTTAAGCCATCTGTGCGCCATGCGCGACTTCTCGTGTGTATCCCTCGTTTTGCGTCTTCGGCTGGCGGCGACAGGCTTGAAGGGGACAGGAAAGGAAAGAAAAACAGATGCTGGGACGCGTTGTGCGGGCTTACCTGAGGCTGGGCCGTCTCCTCGTTGGCGGGGTCGGATGGCATTGTGACTGCTGCCCGTGGATTTCCTGCAAACAGAAAATTAGTGTCTGAAAGGCGTCATGGAGTTTGAGGGTGGAGAGGGCATGGGATGTAGCGATGATGTGCACAGCCGTGATCACTGCGGAGATGGAGGGGGAGGATTGAATGGTAAATGTGAATATCCAGGTAAGGTATTATGAGTTGGTCGGGGGATCTGGATTTTATTTGTGGGTGGCAAATCTGAAAATGAAAAGTCGAAGTGCTTGGTAGGCTGAGGAATGGTTCCTCAGCGCCCAAGTTGTTAGCGGCGACTTTGGGAAATGCGCAGACTCAAAAATGGCACGTGGTCCGCGCAGCAGATTTCTAAGTGGGCCGTAATTGTGGGCCCATAGAAGGTCCTGCACTATCTTAGTGCAGATCGTTTGGACGCATGGAAGGTCCCCAAAAATACGAAGACCTTCATGTCGGAGCCAAGACCAACTCCAATGAGACCGACGCGGGAAGTCCAGTGATTTATTTATTTGTTCCTATATGAGTACCTAAAAATCGGGTCTCTTATGTGAGGGTGAGTAACCCACACACATCGAGATGAAGCTTGATCTACTTGGAGAAATGGTGAAAACGCTGAACGATTATGTCAACATGCTACCCTGTTAACATGCTTGGTTGAATCATGATCGAGAGGGGTCTTCTTCGGCCGGGTACCCAAAATTAAAGTCTAGAAATTGATGACATTTCAGAAAGATATACTAGTTAGTACGCTCTACACAAGCCTTATACAGTATGCAAATCCGTTATGTTCCATCATGAGCCATTACCAGAGCATCTAGTGGTGCCATGGTCGTGTCGTTTGGGACTGTGCCGCTGCCCGTCTGTGGTTGAGCCGGTCCCATCCTCCAGAGAGACAGCCACACGAAGCGAAACTGCGGGAGGAGATGATGGTCGAGTTGGACAAGGTGTACTATGTCTGATGTCACTGGCAGTAGGACACTCAGGCGGAACAATGAACCTACCTCCCCCAGCCAGGGTGTTTGGTATCCAATGTCGCTTGAGGTTGTCGGATTGAGTGGTCTTAGAAACGCAACACGGCACCCCGCATTTGAACTTGGGACTTTTGCCATCATGTGCATCCTCGTGCCTTCTTAGATCACGCCTGTATACACATCTTCGCCGCAGTCCCACTTTCATATAAGAGAACGAGTATGGCGCTTCATGTGCTTACTAGAAGTTGTTGATTAGCGCCCTTGAAGCCGCAACTCGAGCATTTCTCCCCGGGCACTCACTTGCATTTGGTTCGGCAAAGGAAGGTCTCGCCGCAAAGTCTGCACTTGTGCTTGTGGTGCGATTCGCTCTGGTCAGGGGAGGGGTCAAAACCAATTGATGGCGCTGCTAAAGTCGCTGTCGGTTGACTTTCTGTCGAGGTATCCGACGCATAGTGGTAAGAAGCGGAAGATGGAAATTTGTGGTTGGACGTTATGCTTTGGTCAAAAGCCCCTGGCTCTGGTGAACAGTCAGACTGCGGGTAATAGTGATTGTGGTCTCGTTGCTGTTGTACAGGGTTCGCCGACTAAAGCGGTGTAACCTGACGGCCTGCCAGGGCTAGGGGCTGGTAAGAAGTTTGCAAAACTGTGTGTAAAATTCCTTCATCAGGGCAGGAGTAGTATCGTGGTGTGGGGGATGCCGAGGAAGCCAGCGCTCCTGTCGGGCAACATTGCTATTCCGGAGTAGTCGTGCTCGAGGATAGCGCCGGCGGCGAGTCTGCGGAGGTCAATGGTCTGGGGTTCTTCGCGTCATTGTCTGGATTTCTACTGTTAGAGTATGACAAAGCTTCTAGGAAGACAATCAGGGCCATACCTCGGACGAGGCATTCATTGGCGGCAACGAATGGCCCGGGCTCGGAGGGCAGCCCGGGGGAGCGCTCTGTTTGACAATTTGTCAATCGTCCTGCGTCAAAGATAGCTCACAGTGCACCAAGACACACCTCGTGAAAGAGAGCGCCCCATGGTCCATGGAAGGCTCATGGTGCCTGAGAGCAAGGTCATCAATATTATGTGAAATCCATGTAATCGAGTAAGGACCGCTTAGAACTGTTGAGGGAATGCTTAGAGAATACCAGTGTGACAGGGGCGAGGTAGCTCCCGTTTTAAACACCCATGGAGGGGTTATTGCACACTGCTACACCGGATTCCGCCGTGATGGCTTTCGGCATTCTGCATGATGAGACAAGAAGCTGAGAGTCCATGTCCAATCACGATAACCTGCAAAGAGGCCCGCTGCTCCACCTTGGTGCAGGCAAACAGGGCTACGCGAAGAATAGGTTGCTAGCCACTAGCTATCATTGCAGAGCGTTTCCCTCTTTTGACCTGTCATGGTAACACACGAGCGGGAGCGAGATGTTGGGGGTCTGAGGGGGTGAAGGCCCCCCAAGTGGGCAGGTGTCAACGGCGCTTCGCAAATGGAAAGGTGCCGCAAATCAGTGCAGCTCCATTCGCCCAGCAGTTCTGACGTCCATTTTACTTGCATCAAAAGAGCAGCCATTGGTCACAGCACCTCCAAAGCACCTCCAAAGTTCCTGCCGTGCCGTCGCCTAGATATCGTGATCTCAAATATCTCGTTTGAAGTCGTTTGCACACAGAACGTCAGTCGAGAGCATCCATGCTTGCCACCTACTTCATGCTTCATGCTCCCAGAGAATTCCAACACTTCTTTGAAAGGGACAATCCCCAACCGCTACCTTCAATTGCCTAGTTCATCATCATCTCTAGGTAGTCACCTTTTGCTTCCAGCTATGGGTGAGAGCTTTTCATCACACCCAGAGTCTTTTTTGTTGCCAAGCTAACAATCCCCGCCTCAAGTTCTCGAGGCACTCAGCACTCCCTTTCCATTGAGCGACTCACAGCGGAGTTTGTTGCGAAAGCGATTCTTCCCACCCCTTGCCCTTCTCAAGACCCTCAATGATGTCGGCGGTTCAGGTGACCGCAAGGAGACTGACGCCCCACCCCATGCTCACCAAACGCCTGAAGAAAAGTTCCAAACATTCTGAGCAAACTGGCCCAGATATGTGACTACCATCCAAAAGGTTCCATCATCACTGCATTCGCCGCACGCCACAACACACAATATCCTACAGAAGCATGTCACCGTCAACCCGCAGCCAAGCACCCCGCGTCACCGCGGACACAACCATAACCACTCTTTAATCTTGACAAGCAGCCAGGACGGATATACCGGCAGCGCATGCGCTCGCCGGAGCGAGTTAGATGATCACCAAGGATATCATCACGGCCAATCAGCCTTTCTCCTCCTAGCTCTACCCCCGGGGATTGGACGCTCCCCAGCAAGGTCCATGACCAGGCGCGCAAGTTGTTTGCGGTTTTTGTGCTCATTGGTCAAGAGTCGGCCATCGGGGATCCGATTTACAAGGATGGCATTACCGACCAAGATCTTCCGCTTCATCGCCAGGGGCCAACGATATCGCTAGGAATATTCTGACTTCGAGGACCGGCAAAACGTTCGCCTCGTTCCAGTCCTGGGTGCCAGCTTAAACCGGGGCCTTTCTGGAAAAACAGTGGTGTGTCTTGGCACCGGTCTTGGACGCCCCCGGCACAGACTGGAAGCTCGACCCGAGATGCCCCTTGCCAGAGGAGCGTTTTAAAGGTGCGAGGTTACAGTATATTTGTTTACCAGGCGTAGCTTCATCCGGCGTATCAGCGCCGAAGTCTTCAATAGTAAGTAGAGGAATCCTAACTCTATCCTGACATTTGGAACCAAAGGTAGTAAAGCGGCAGTTTCGAAACTAACGGGAGGAAGTCGAACGAAGGACTCTCTGTAGCGATCGAGGAGATATGGCAGCGCGACGCATTCATTCGAGAGAAAGAGAACCTGAAGATCGAGCATCTCAAGCACAAGCATCTAATCAAGCTGCTTGCCAGTTGCGAAAAGGGGTCGTTCTGCTGCTTCCTCTTCCCCTGGGCAGAGGGAGGCGATCTTAGGAAGTTTTGGAAACGCGAAGGCGAAGCCCCGAGAACATGGCAGGTTACGAGACCTTGTTCAAGACATGCACCAATTTTTTCTACACCATGGACGACTATTTGAGCATTATCCCCTTCCGGCTTACCTGTCCGCATTTGTGTTCAGCCCGGCCCGTAGTATAATAAAAAAGCTGTTTAAGTAGGAAGAGGTGGGGTGGATTACTACCCGGCCAACTATAGAAGATAATTGGAGTGCATGCCTGCGGACGCTTAAGGGGCATAGCGGTTTCGCCACATCCGTTACGTTCTCACTCGACTCTAAGCTGGTTGTCTCGGCAACGTACGACACCAGCGTCAGGATCTGGGATAAGGCGATGGAGATCTGCACGCAGACACTCAAGGGGCATGGCAGTACTGTCACATCCATCGCGTTCTCACCCAACTTTAAGCTGGTGATGGCAGCATCAAACGATAACATCATCAGCATCTGGGATGTAGTGGTGGGGACCTGTAAGGGGCATAGCAGTGCCGTCACATCGATCGCGTTCTCGCCTGGCTTTAAGCCAGTTATGTCGGCATTGTAGAACAAGACCGCTAAGGTCTATAATACAGCAGCAGGGAATACACAAAAATTTAAGGGGCATAGCAATACTATTACGTTTATTATATTCTTGCCTAACTTTAAGCTTATTGTGTTAGCATTGTGGGATAATACTGTTAGGGTCCGGGGTATAACAGCGGAAACCTGTATACAGATGCTCAAAGGGTATAACTGTCAGAAACACTGTACTCAATTTGATGGAATCCATGGGGTTGCAACTGCATAATTTAATTGCTTGTGTGAGCTCTCTGGGAGAGCAGAGAGCTTACGTTATAGATCTATTAAGTCTGCCTTGCTTATGTGGCTCATTGGTTCAGCTCTCAGCGCTAGTCAGCGATAGCTGACAAGAAGCCATTAGTGCGAAATGTTATGCTGCTATTCTTGGACCCTGCTCATCTAACACACCCCCTCAGATTCAAGCCTGTAGATCAATATCCACTTCTTCCAGACTACCATTTTTCGGTAGTTGCGGTAGTTCTACGAGCCCAAGTTAGCTGACGAATTTGAGGTGAAGTAGATAACTGAGGCCATTAGATAAGTTGACGTTGGAAAAAGCCGTCTAATGTTGGAATTAAACCCGCAACCTGGAGTCAACCTTGAGTAAGGCACATAGATTGGCTGTGTAACTATAAGCACTACAAGGTACGGCCGTGCACTGGATTGTTCGGGGTCAGGGTTCTCGTTTGGTTGGGGTGTTGTTTTATGAACACAACAGCACATGCTCAAAGCGGGCTCCAATCAAGGCCGTAGGCTCAGCGGGGACAGTGCATTCTGCATGCGCACATACAAGGCATTCTGCATGAGCACATACAAGGCATTCTTGTACATGGTCACATCGCAGTGCATCTGGGAGCGGATACATGAGCCCCTCTCCCCCGCCCCATCCGCTGTTCAGCTGTTAAACAGACCAAATTCTCCACTTGAGCTTTCGTGCCCCCCCCCCACTGCTGCGCGACCCGAACATCAACTCAATATAACCCCAGCTAGAGGATTACAGATCACCATGGTAGTCTCTTCATTCCAACCCATACCTCTCCAGGCCTCTGGCCGAGTGTACCTTCAATTGAAGATGCCCGGAGTGCCATGGTATATTTACAATGATCACTTTGACGGATATACGCCCAACAAACAGTCCGATATCAGCGCCCTTGTTATCGACCTGGTCGCCAACCCGTCCAATGGAGGCATCCTTCTTGGGAGCGCAAATGTCTTTCTTGTCAGCCCCGAGGAAGGAGGGTCGGGGGGGGTTCCCAGGACAGAGAAGGCCGCAGAAGCCGCATGGACAAGATTCGAGGGATTGCGGGGCTGGCACCGCAGCCCCGGAGCTATCGAAAGCTTTATTCATTACGCAACCCAGGCGCCACCATCAATGTACTTTCGCACCGTCGTGTTGGACTCGGAGTACTTGCTGCAAGTCTCGGGTACGACCAGGTATCAGCTGAGCGTCAAGATCAACTCTCTCATTGGAGCGAGTGTCAGGGACACAAACACAGAGTACGGTCGAAACCGTGTGCTAGACGGCCAGGGAGTCTTTCAACTTGTTTTGGCCAAGACTGAAGAGGAGCCGGCCGAGTGGAGTATTGTCGGGGCGGAGGGAGTTGAGGTGCGGGCCGTGGAAGAGGTGGCGGCCATAAGACCAATTTCATAAAGCTAGCATTGGGGGAATAGAATCTAAGGGGTACGGGAGCGCGTAACAAGGCACCGTAGCTATCATCATTTTGCACCGCAGTACATCCATCCACTCTATATTTTTCGCTCAACGCCTTGTGGATGCCCTGGCTGGTCCCTGGCACCCTGTCGCCCACGTCTAGCTCTCCCATCATTGACCCTGGCCCTGGCGGTGAAGCAGGGAATATGAGCGTCAGTTGAGACATGACTATGGGAATGATGTGGGCTAGCTGCATTGTTCTGAACAAGAGCTTGCTCATCAAAAGCGCTGTTCGCTGTTTGGCTTCTTGAATCTTGATGTGGGATGGAGAATGGTCTTTTATCACGCTTGGGACTTGGTTTAACGAGCGTGATTTTTATATAAAGCCAAAAACGAGCGACTGAAGCAGCTAGAAACATCATTACCTTCCCAGGCCCATTGAAAAAGCCGGACGAACAGCAGAGAAGATCAGAGCGAGACGAAGACTCTCTTTCCATCCCCCCAAGAGCACACACACCAAGATCAGCCCTCCTTCCAACCAAGATCAGTCATCCTTCCACATTACCTAGTGTATCCCGTCCAAGAAACAGTCCGACCCAAGAACACCCTGTCGCCAATCAAGCCAAAACACCAACCTATGACCAACACTGTTAGCCATCAACCCCGAAACACCAAAATTTCACGCCACCAAAACATGTTCAGTGCGCAACAACATCCTTCTCCTCAACCCAATCAAGGTCAGTCTTGGGCTTCCCCTTCTCACCGAGTCCGATCTCCTGAGGCGTCACAAACAGCCGATCATCCCTCCCCTCATTCCCGCGAACAGAAAACTTTCTCACCTTTGCATTCCCACCCCCGTTCACCATCCCATTCTCCAACTTCTTCGCTGGCGGCGGCGCCACAACATCCGCCTCGGTCCCGGCAACGGCACGGAGCAAATGCGGCACGGCCGTCCCCAACACCGCCGGCGCGACCTTGAGTACCGCGGGCCCAATAACCTGCACCGTCTTCAACAATCCATCAAAGAACCCCTCCTGCCTCGCGCCATCTGCCCCTCCCAAAATCACGCTCTCCTTCAGCGCTCCCTTATCCGCCTCTACCACCGCCTGCAACGCGCACTCGGCAACGACGGCTCGATGCGCCAACAACGCCGCCGCCTTCTCATCCGACACCACACCCCGCCCGTCATCAACCAAGGCCGCCTCGGTCCCCGACTCCTTCTTGGACAGAATCTCATCAATCTTCTTCAAGCCCGCCCGCGCGCTCGTCAGCAGCACCGGCTTGGCCACCGAGAGCCCCTTGGACAGAAACGAGCCGATGTCCCCAAAGAAACTCTCCGTCTCGGCGGTGCCGGTGGCTTTCCTGACTGGCACCTCCCCGGCGGTCTTGATCAGATCGTCGGCGTTGCTATCGCCGGTCGACATGTCGCCCTCGTGGTGGCTGACGGGCAGCTGCGCAGCACCACCAGCCCACTGGGCCTCCTTCCTGGCGAGGCCCTCGGTAGTGGCGAGACGCAGGCCGGCCTGGGACAGGAGGGGGACCATTTGCCTGCCGAGCTTGTCGGCGTGGGCGCGCGTGAAGCCGGACGCGGTGTACTTCTGGCGGATGGCGCCGAGGAGCCTCTCCGAGACGGGGCTGCGCTCCATGCGCAGGACCGTCTGCAGGGCCGACTCGGCGAGGACGGCGCGCTCGGCCGTGCCCGGGACGAGGGAGATGGGTGTGCCGGCGGGGGGCTCGCCGGAGAGGAGGGACTCGGAAACCGCCTTGTTGAGCGCGCCGAGGGCGATGCCGCCGATCGCCGAGACGGGCGCGCCCAGGGGCCCGAGGAGGGGCGAGACGAAGGGGAGGGCGGCCTGGGCGACGGGGGCGACGACGCGGCCAATGTCTCTGAGGATGTCGAAGAAGCCTTCGGTGTTGTTGGTGTCGGTGCTGAGGAAGGCTTCGGTCGAGGAGAGGAGGGTGGAGATGGGGAGGGAGGTGATGGAGGGTATGGCTGGGTTGGGCGTGGTGAGGGAGGTCAGAAAGGTGTCGTAGGATACGCCGTAGGGGCCGCCGACGACGCTGGCTGAGTTGCGCGGGGATTCGCCGTAGCAGTGGGTGCCGATGACGGTCAGGCCGCTGCGGTCGCGTTGGAGGACGGGCGAGCCGGATTGGCCTTTGAAGGTGGAGATGGTGTAGGAGAGCATGTTGTAGGCGTTCTTTTGGAGGCTGTACGTATTGGATTCCATCAATTCGTACATCTCGGCGCCCTTTTCGCTGTCGACGTCCTTGTCGCCCGGGTAGCCGACGACGCCGAGCATCACGTCGGATTGGGCGACGGGGGTGTCCTTGTAGGTGAAGAGGCGGAGATTGCCGGTGAAGGGCTTGTCGAGGCGCACAAATGCGACGTCGCCGCGGCGGTTGCCAGAGGTCACCCACTGAGCGGTGGTGGCAACGCTGGCTGCCTTGCGTTGCTGGACTCCTTCGGTGTCGACCGACTTCTTGCCGCTGTAGCCGATGAACACCTTCATCTCGGTCACGCGGCCGAGGCCCTTCTTGGTTTCGTGGTTGATGTCAAAGACGCAGTGGCCGGCCGTGATCAAGATGTCGCTGGAGACGAGGTAACCGGTGCCGATGCTGTTATCAGCGTTAACGGAGGCTGGTTCTTGTGGTTGTAAGTAATAATACGTACGCGTAACGCTTGTCGTCGGGGCCCATGCCCTCGTAGCGCATGATGAGCTTGACAATGGCTTGGTCTTGTTAGCGGTGAAGACAAAGGGTGGAGGGGGGCCACCTACAGCGGTACTTCCCACCATCCGCAAAATCACCAGCAAACACGGGGAGACGGTTGTCGGGAACGAACACATCCTCGCCGGTGGGCCAGTTGCCCGGGAGGTACGTCTCCGTCAGGCTAGTAGAACCAAGCTTGGGTGTCTCGATGCCAACTTTCCAACTGGCGCCGATGACGCCAGAGGCGGAGAGAACTTCGTCAGCAGAAGGCATAGTGGATGGTTGGGTAAAGACAACTTTAAAGTGAACTTGAAGTGAGTAGAGGTGGGATTGAGTGAGAAGAGGTGGATGGATGGATGAGGTGGTAGAGGGGAGCTTTGTGATATTGGTGTGTAGACGAAGAGGCTGCTGTGTGTTTGTCTGAGGAGGTCAAAAAACCCAGGGAAATTTACAGTTATTTATACCTTTTGCCATCTTCTATCTCTGTAGAAAGCCTCGGCGAGTTGGAGATGCTATGCCACCACACCGGCCGTGCTTCAGCCCTGGGGTCACTCGCATCTCCTGCCAGCCCTCGGGGAATGCTCAGCTATCCTCGGACCAGCATGGCTGACATTATGACGCCATCTTCACACAGTCTCGGCGATGATCATCTCTACAGATGGACGCGACGGGGACGCCGTCCTGCCGTCATCTCGCCGTGGCTGGCTGGGTGATGGGAACTTTCCTCGGGGTGGAGAGGTGATGTGAGGCTTTGTCCAACTGACAGTCGATGACACTGGTTCCGCTGACGCCTGTGATAATGATTTGCCGCCGGAGATACTGCTATCCGAATAATACCACACCTACCCGAGCCTAGATCCGCATCTCTCCTCGGCCAACATGTTGTAGGGCTGGAGTTGGTGAGAGCGCCGAGCTTGTGGCTGGCTATTACGGCAACGGGGGTTACAACTGCTACGCCTTTTGCCGGGCTATCAGTTGTAGCGAATTGAGACAACAGCACGATGCGCAAGCCTTAAACGCAAGCAGGATGAGGACCATACCCTCCGGCCGGTGGCTCCTTGACCGTCACATTGGTTTTCCCAATCGAGAAACTTGATGGGGCTGAGCCGTTCGGGGCCGTTCCAGATGCAAGCCATTGCAGCGGCGCCCTACCCGTTCGAGCGAGTTACCGTCTTTCCCCGCATCAAAAGCGGAACTAAGAGGTGTCGGCAAATCAGAGACATGGGTACAATGACGGGCAGTGCCAAGCCAAGTGCAGCCCTACGGGAGCATTTTGCTCAACTCCAGAGCTTGTGTTGTTTCCAGCTACTTGTATTTGCATTAGCTTGCAGTAAGCTGAGGATGCAAGCAAGCCATCTGCACGTCTTCATTGAATGCCACAACATTATCACGACAGATGGAGGTGATTGCAGTCCGCCACAAGGTTCAGTGAGCGCTGAAATAGGTGGATGCCGAAGCGATCAATAACGCAAGAGGCATGATTGGTACTGGTTTCGCTGCCACCGCTAGAAGGGGGACCTGCCATTGATGAAAAGATGGTACTTCAGAGCTTGGTCTTTTGCGGAGGGTTTTCTTACCTAAATCTGTGTAATATGGTCATCGAGATTCAGGGGCTAACCCTAACCCTGAACACTGAGTCCCCCTCTGAGTCCATTACTACCTAGCATGAAAAGCAGGGATACGACCTGGTTCTTGTCAAGAACCATGGTACAGCGTGAAATGGGAAGAAACAAGGAGCCATCCTTCGTACGAGGCAGTCGTGGGAAGCGTCGGGGCGAATGGAAAGCCAGGCGCGGTAGTCCACTTTGCAAAGGACCAGGTCTGGCAGCCGATGGCGGAAGGCTTCCGGTCGGGGGACCTGGTGGACGTCGAGTATGACTGGCTACGTGTAATCGGTCTACCGAAACGAAAAGGTCCAGCCGTCCTGCATGAAGGAACTCCATGCCCCGTGAATGCGACATACCCAGATATCTGGAAGATACCAGAGGTCGTGCCAATCCCAAATAAGGGGAGGTCTAAAGGGAAGGGTCTTGAAAGATTTGTCGCAGGAAGTATGGGAGTCCTTACGCTACAGAGGGGGCTTGTACATCTATGGTACGTGGGGGGGTGCCGCAGCACTCTGCAACAGACCTCCTAGCCACGGCAATCCATGACGTCAAAGTTGCAAGATATAGGGGCAAGGTAGTAGGAGCAGTCACGGCCGACATAGCCAGGGCCTTCAACATGGTCCGTAAGCGAAGACTGGAGAGAAGACTACGGAATTGGTTCAGGGGAAGCTACCTACAAGGCTGGGAGAGCTGCTGACCTGGAACAAGGAGAACAGGTCCCTTTTGATGACGCGAAGAGCAAGCATATCATCTTCACAACAAAGAAGGGCCCCCGGCTAGATATCCTGGTTGGCTGGCAGTCCAGTCAAAGAGCTGGGAAGTCTGTTAATGCGGGGGGGGGCGAAGGGCGGAAACAAAAACCGGTAGTCTTCCTTGTGCCCCCCCATAGTGCCTCTGTAGCCAAAACCCAGTGCCTCCCTAGCAATTGCCTTTAGATTTACCGTTTCCTGCATGATGCGTGCATGGAACATAAAGCTCATAGGTTAGCGCAAGTGGTTCTGGCGTTAGTGCTTACTTGATTTAACTTGTCTTTGAAACTGCATCGCAGTTCTTGAACCTGACCTCCGAGGGTGGAGCCTGACTGTGGTCATACCTCTTTGAGCTGTGTCACAAGAACTGTGGCGCGGTTTCAAAATCAAGCTGAATCAAGTAAGGAGAAAGTATACCCCATAAACTTTTAGTATAATCGCAAGCTCTTGTGACCTACGTAATAGTCACTAAGTATGTTATATGATAGATATAGCTCTGCAAAACAACATAAGGGGAGAGGCAAAGCCTCTTATGCAGCGTATAAGGAAGTTATTCTTCGTGCAGCGTTAAGAGAGATGGTCCTGAGGTGTAGAGGAACAAAGGCAAGTGAACAAAAAGTGACATTCCTAGCCCCTCAGAGGCATTGGGAGCTCCGTCCTTTGTAGTCAGCTATCCTGCCCTTCTTGTAGACTAGGTAGAAGATACTAAGGTATTCCCTGCGGCACCACCGATCGGGTGCTCAAGCTGGTAACATCACCTCTTTTCCTCCCCCTGCCCGCCTATCAAGTTTAATATGGGCGGGTTCGTAGATTAGATCGGGGAGGGTTGGCCCAGGACGGACGGATACCTCCTGACAGCCCTCTCGTATATCTGCAAAACAATTTCGACGACTTGCCTAGTCTTTCTTGATGTGGAGACGGCGGCGTGGCTTGGGTCTTTCATCAATGACCGGTTTCAATCTTGGCAATATCGAGTAGGTAGGAACTCTGCCGAGACGAAACCCCTATATCTGGGTACTAGGGGAGCTCTATCTACTAGGTATCTAGCCTTGGCACCTGATTGGTGCGGCATGGGAAAAACCAGCAGGAGATTCTCCGACCGAACACCAAACCATGGGCATTGCTCTCGCGCCTTCATTCCGTTCGCATGGTCCGTCTTGGGCACTGCAACATGCATGCACCCACGCAGCACAGGCCATTTGCCTGTGGTCTAGTCGGCAATCAACACGCCCTCGGCCCTCGCCCCCCTCGCTCGCTGCCGAGCGAAGCCGAAGGCGCATATCTCAGCGCACTACGCGTCTTTTCGAGAGACGCTGGCAAGAGCGACGCCATGGCGCTCCCCACGGCGCACAATCTGGCGGGGGAATGGCTGCGCCAAGAGGCCATCAGCGAGGGGGAAGAGCTGCTCCAGGCCGTCCCGGGCGGCTACGAGCAAGAAATCGGCTCCGGCCACATCCTGGCGCTGCGTGCTGTGCTGGATCTTGTCTAGATCCGCCTGACTCAGAGGAGGGAGGCTCAAGGATAGGGAGCTCTCTGCCGAGCTGCCGCAGCGATGCGAGAACAACCTCGGTCGCGGCCACTGGCCGACCCGCCAGGCAATCCTGGCCAAGGCCACGCTCTCCTGAATGCGAGGACGGGTTGATGAGGCTCAACGGCTGCTTCGGCAGGCACAAGAGGGGCCAGCCGATGTGGGTATGCCCGAGCACGGCGTCGTGATGCGTGTGACGCTCGAGCTCCGCACGCTGCGCACGACTACCACGAATAATGCTACGACTGGCTTGGGTGGACCGTGGGCGCCAGAGTCACGGCTTGAATATGAATCCATTCCGCCAATTCGACGGCTTCGAGAGCCAGCAAACCCAGCAGGCGACGAATTCCAGTACGTTCACATCCGAGTCGTGCATGCATGATGGGGCAACCGTGATAGAGGTCGGTCAAGAATAAGAATGGTTTCGAGTGGCCGGATTCCCCGCTTTCGGCACAGGCTGGCATCACTGAGGGGTAGTTAGTGACGAATGATCATTCAGCGGGGCAGAGCTATTGGGTGGCAAGCGTTAGCTGGCAGCGATAACTGCCTGGGCAGCACGTGGGCAGATAGATGCGAGTGGAATGTTTAGGTACTGATTCCACCGTCCACACCAGAGCCTCCAAGGATCGCCCTATAGGGGCCCTGCCCCACAAGCTCCGTGACCCGATGAGTCAGCCCAGCCCAACAGTCGTGAACAAGTCAAGGTATCTACACCGTTGCGTAGTCTCTGAGCAAAGCCTTCTCATCCCTCCACACAAATGCGCAGTTGGGCTGCGCAGAGCCGCCGATCGATTGATCTACACCGTTGCGTGGTCTCTGAGCAAAGCCTGTCCGTCTACACCGTTGCGTGGTCTCTGAGCAAAGCCTGTCCAGTTTCTATGCGTGAGGCTCAAAACTTCCCCATCCCTTCCACACAAATGCGTAGTTGGGCTGCGCAGAGCCGCCGATCGATTGATCTACACCGTTGCGTGGTCTCTGAGCAAAGCCTGTCCGTCTACACCGTTGCGTGGTCTCTGAGCAAAGCCTGTCCGGTTTCTATGCGTGAGGCTCAAAGCTTCCCCATCCCTTCCGCACAAATGCGTAGTTGGGCTGCGCAGAGCCGCCATCGATTTGACCACGAACACGTCACTTATTAGCCAAGGACAGGTCTCGTGACAACAGCGGCCAATAGCTCCTAGCGCCCGAGCAAACCATTGGCGGCTGCGCCGAGACCCTTGCTGTCCAATCCGCGAGCCTGCGCCAGCATCGCCGCCATGCCTGGCAATGGAAGAGCCCCGCCGTTGAAGGAGGCCCCCCGCTGAACACTGACTTGACAGTGAGTGGGGGGTGGGCATGGGATCCCTGGCCCAAGCCGATGGCGGTTCCGTGGTATCAAGACGCTCACCACGGGCTCGCATCACTTCAGAAAGGTGAAGCAAAAGCACCAGACATTGTCCGTGTAGTGCCGGTCCTGAATGCTGAGCACAGTGCTGAGCAAGCCGGTATCATCTCATCATTGTAAATGTTTCATATTTGAGTTTGAAATTTGCAGGCATTTTAGAAGAGACACGGGCCCCAAAGGTTGAAAAAGAAAACTGACTGCGATGACTGCGACCGTGCCACTACAAGGTGGTGTGGACTTTTTTGCATGTATATGGTAGAAAATAACGTTCCGCATAGCTAGTAGAACTAGAGTGTTACGGGCTCAATAATAATTGTACGAAAAAAGAGATAGAGCTAGCAAAATCCGAATCAACCACGACCTCCTACCTCCCAACCCCTTCCTAGTACTCACCGTTCATGTAGTCATCAGGCAAATCCCCAGCCACCATCTCCAGCAACCGGTTATTGACCTCCAACTTCTCCACGAGGTGCACCAGCGCCTTCTCCGGGTCCTTGAGCGCATCAACCAGTAGATTGTACCTCTCCTCCCACCCGATGTCGTTCATGTGAAACTCCAGTATATCGCCCCCTACATAATGATCCTCGCTGTGCTTTTTCGTCTTCTTATCCTGGGACACTATGTAGTTCTCGCGCCATTCGTGGTTCTCCGTCCTGAGGCTCTGGTACTTCATCTCCCAGTTGGTGTTCATCTCACGGAGCACTTCGCACTCCTCCTCTCGCGCGGCAAACTGTGCACGAAGCTTCTGGTAGTCGCTCTCCCACTTCTTCTGCTGCTCGGAAGACTTGCCGCGAAGGTTCTGGTCGTCAGCGTCCCACTGCTTCTGCTGTTCGGCGAATTGGGTGCTGAGCCTTTGGTAGTCGCTCTCCCACTTCTTCTGCTCTTCAGCAAACTGGGCGCGGAGCTTGCCGTAGTTGTTTTGGCCCTCGGTGAACTGCATGCTGAGCTTTTGGTATTCGCTCTCCCATTTGGTGTTTTGGGCCTGCAGCTCGGTGATTTGGATTTGAACCAAGCGGTGCTGCTCCTCCGTCTCAAAATATTGCTTGCGAAGTTTCACGAGCTCCTCCTCTTGCGCCGTGGCCTTCTGGTGCACCTCTTCGTGGTTCTCCTTCCATGTTGAAATCTCCTTGTGGAACTGCTTGCGCGACTCCTCCCATTCCTCCTCGGTTTTCCGAAACTCGACGTGCTCGGCTTCCTGTTCGGCATGCTGCGCGAGGAGTTCCGTGTACTTGCCTTCGAGGTCGAGAAGCTTGGCGCGGAGCTCTTGCTCTTGCCTCTGCTTTTCCTCGCGGATCTTCTTGTTCTCGTCCTCCCAGCGCTGGACGCGATCCTCTCTCTCCCTGAAGAGCACTTGGTATTTGCCCTCCCAGTCCCGGCGCTCCGTTTCCCAAGCCTTGGTTTTCTGACCCATATCCTCGACCGCCTTGTCGTACTTCCGATCCCAGTCCTTGAGCGCCTTGTCCCTAGCCTCGGTAATCTCGTCCTTTTCTTTTCTGGCGCGGTTGTATTGGGCCTCCAGGCTAGAGAATGCCGTGTCCCTCTTTTCTTGAGCCTCGTCCCTCTCGCTGACGACGTGCTCATACCGGTTCTCCAGTTCCAGGAAAGCATTGTTCTTGGCTTCGAAGATCTTGTTGTACCTGGCCTCGGCCTCCTCATACAGCTGATCCCTCTCCCTGAGCACCTCGGTCAACCGGACCTTGTCTTCAACCAGGACCTTGTTCTCGTCCGCCAGCAGCTTGATCCGGACCACCAGGCCCTCCAGCTCGGCCATAACCTGCTCGAGTCTGCGCTCGAGGCCCTCCTTGTTCCGCAGCTCGACCGTCATCCGCTGCATCTTGGCCTCAAGATGCTCCTTTTCACCCATCACCCTGTGAAAACGCTCCTGCAGCATCTTCAATTCGTCGGCTTTCTCCTCCAGCCTCCTCTCGAGTATCTGCTTGTCGCCAGCGGCCGTGTCGAGCTTGGCCTCGAGGCTCCTTCGTTGAATGCCGAGCTTCTTGGAGGCCTCTCGCTCCCTCCACAGGCGCTCGAAGTTGTGCTTCACCGACTCGCTCAGGTCGTGGTTGCGCTTCGTCTCGGCCTCCAGCCTGCCGATGCCATCGTGCGTCGGCTGGAACTTGGCTTTTTCATCATCGGGCGGTGGCAGCGGCGTGCGTCGGCTGAGCAGTTCCACCCACGGCGACGAGGCCCGGTCTGGGCTGGCGAAGCCGGGTGATGCTTGGCCCCCCCCCGCGCCGTTGTGGGCCCGTAGAAACATGGCCGCTGTGGTGCTCTGGGAAGTGCCAATGCCCTGGGCAGCGCCATTGCCCTGGGAGGAGTGGCTCCTGGTCGAGGTGTGGAACGAGGCCGAGGAAGATCCGTCCGAGTGGGAGTTGGTGTTCTGGAAGGAGTGGGTGCGGTGGGACTGGTTGAAGGCCGTTGTGTCTGGGGGGATGGGGTGGGAATGGTTGAAGGCCGTTGTTTCCGGGATGGCGTGGGAATGGTTGAAGGTCATTTTGTCTGGCATGGAGTGGGGCTGGTTGAAGGCCATTATGTCTGGCATGGGGTGGGAATGGTTGAAGGCCATTGTGTCTGGGATGGGGGGGGGGGGGTGTAGCTAGGTGCTATAATGTTCTTGTGGGCGTGCTTATAAGAGAGTTCGGACTTGTAAGGTCTGATGAGGGCAGAGGTGGCTTGGTGATAGTGAAGGGCGAGCTGGGTACTCTAGATGGTGGGGATATATAGTGCTTCCCTGGAAATTTGAAGGATCAGGTCTCCACCCGCGAGGCTGTGACAGCCTCGGCATCTCGACCAACGTCTTGGGCCTGAGACAAGTCCTCGCAATGTTACGGTCTGCCTCGTTCGGTGTCTTACAGTGACGGTGCACTGCAAGTCTCGGTGGAGTTTGGATGATGATAGGTGACCACTGCAAGTCTCGGTGGAGTTTGGATGATGATAGGTGGCGTTGATGGTTAGGCGGTGATCTCCCATTGTGCAGCTGCACAGCGGGGGCTTGGTGGCGAGACACAAGGTATGCATGGGTACCCAAACACTACCAGCCAATACAGAGGTGGTAATCCGGATCAATTCAACAACTGTCACGGTAGCCATGTTGGCTGCCCTGGGTTGGTTGTTTTAAATGGCTGTGAAGAAGGGGCGTCGAATTTGTTGGCAGCTGCCCAAGGCGAGAAAATTACCTACGGCCAAACCAAATGCTGACTCACCCCGCTGAGGGCCCGGCGCAGCATTCGATGCTGAGTCTCGCACCCTGCCCTGGGCGTCCAGTACTTCATGATGGCTCCGTCGCCAATAAGATGAAGCGAAGAAGTGCTGTTGTGCCTTAGCTGCAGTGATCCAGCATTCTGCAGGCTCTGGCACTTACATTCGTGGCCTTCAGGCTCCCTCTCGGGCTTCAAGCTGCCTCTTCAATCGCTTCAACTCTTGCGTCAACTCATGGATTTTTGTCTCCTGCCGGACTTCCTTGGGTGTCTGTTGTACAAGCCGAGAGAAGGCTGCGCTGTCGCTTCCATCGTCCATGGGGATCCTGGTGTCAAACTTTGCCTGAAGATGCTCAAAGTCCTCTCGAAGGTCGCGGTAGTCGTAGCTCATATCCCAGTAAAGCTCTCTTAATTTTTCAATTGTGCCTTGGTCCTGGTCATGGAGGAGCCGCAATTCCTGGAGCTCTCCATCGAGTCTCGTCTTCATCTCGATGGCTTCTTTCAACGTCGTAGTGAGTCGGAAAACTTCCCGCCTGGCGCTCGAGTCTCTTGCCTTTCCCTCGAAGGCGTCTTGCCCACCCAGGTCTTGGGAGGAGTCTCGGGGCCGTTTGGGTTCGGGGTTGAGGCTTCGCTGCTGGTATTGCTGCTGATGTGTCAACAACTTGCGAACGGCCCTAGCATTTCGTTCAATTCCGCGGTCCAAGGCCCCCACTACGCTACCCGTATGAGGCGCATCGACAGCCTGGAGCCAGGGGGACCCGGACGAGCTCCCCGGCAAAGATGTCCCGGGGCTGACGGTCCTGGGTGTGATGTTGCCGGAGCGGGAGTCGTTTAGCGCACCCGCGCTCTCGCTTCGCCCGTCAACCGATTCAGCGCTGACAACAATCCGTGGAGTTGTATCGGGGGCAGTATCGCCGATAGGCGGCTGTTTCGCGTCAGCAACTCGGGACGACGGAGGCTCGTATAAGCTCGGCGAAGATATCTGGGGGGTGGAGTCGTCGAGAATAGCCTGAGAGCCTCCGAGTCGGAGGTCTGACGACGTAGCCAGGAGTCCACTTGACCCTCGACCACCCATGGCGGCTGCTATACAGTCTAGGGATCGGTCTTAAGCCGGGGCTCGTAGGTGAAACTAGAGTCGGATTGACGAAAGCAGAGTTTGGAATTGCGAATGGATAAGATTTTGATCGACCAGAGCTAGGCAGAAACTATGGCAATTGCTAGGGGGGGCATTTGACTTTTGCTGGGGGGGGCATCATCGGGGGGCATACCTTCACCGCCTTCAAAAATCCCAATGCTCCCAGCTGCAGCCCGCCACCTGCACTCGCCTGCAGCCAGGAAGCCGAAGGGCAAGCCGCGCGCGCAAAAAAACGGAAATCCTTGCAGAATACGGAATACTTTTATCGCAATGCCTTTAGCGCTTGACTCACCCAGGACCCGGCTTGTGATCAAGCCCAGGCCCGGCCCAGGAGCCGATTTGTTGCTCCTTGTCGTCACCAAGAGGACCCGCAGCGGTTAGGAGGTACGGCCGCCGATCAGGGCAATGAGCTTGGATTGATCCTGCGCGCCATGGGCTTATAATTATACTACGAGGCAATCCAAAGAGTGTGGATTTAGCGTTTGCTGGGCCCAGGGCATGTTCTGGTGCTGTTATAGTTGTGTGGTTTATGTACTGTCAATTGAGGCATTGAATCATGGCGATTTTGTATGACAATTGTGTGTTTTGCAATGCAGGGGGTGAAATGGCAGAAAAATAAAAACCGACGGTATTCACTGATGCCCCCTAACAATTGCCAAAATTATGCGGCTGCTGACCAAAGGAGCCCTCACACCTGACAAAAGAAGCCTCTTGCAGAAGTCGAGCTCGAAGTTGATTCGTAGCTCACCAACCTGGGACCCACAACGGCGGCTCGCACCTGCCTGCCACGGCCGAAGGTAGGCTAGCCGTCTCAGCGGGGGCACATGTGTGCACGGATTGACACGTCAATGCCAGCCAACGACCAGGGAACCACTTCTCCTGGACACAGAAGAGAAGACAAACAACGAAAGAAAAAGATCAAGCAAGTTAGCAGCATGGCAGCTCGACTCCACAAGCTCTACCCACCTGGAATCAATGCCCCAAAGTGTTCAACCGTGAAGTATTATGACCCGACCCTACCTCGGAGACAACCGCAGTCCTAACGAATCTCTGCCACAGCGTGATCCTCGTCCACGGACTGGACGGCCATTACGAGGACACCTGGAGAGTGGGCAGCCAGGACGGCACACTCTGGCCGAGTGACAAAAATTTCCTGCCATCCTATCTTCCTGATGCCCGGGTCTTCTCCTGGAGCTACAATGCAAGCATCAATGGCCTGGGAAAGATGAGTGATCATGCTCTGTCGCTCCTGACATCACTTTGTGACCGGTTCGAAGACGAGGACACGCCCACCCGGCCCCTGCTGTTCGTCTGCCACAGCTCCGGCGGTGTGCTTGTCAAGCTGGTAGAAACCACCTACCTCACCCTTCGCCTTTCATGCCCAACCAGCTAACTAGGGGCGCCCAGGCCCTCTGGCTCGCCTTCAACGACATGGAGCGATACGAGGCCGTTGCAAGGTCCATCTGTGGTGTTGTCTTTTTCTCTACCCCCCACTCCGGCCTCAAGCCCGACGACTGGGAGCGGTTTGTGTCTGATATAGTCATATACAACGGCCACGCCAGCGCTGTCCGACCGACAACAAAGATGTCGAAGGAGATCCGACTTCACCTCGAATTGCTGTCAAGCGTTACTGTAAACTTCAAGTCTCTTCTTGACCGTGGGTTTGAGGTTATTAGCTTTGTTGAAGGGCAAAAAACCGAGAAGCTGGGTCGCGTGGTAAGTTTCCCAGATGCATTCCAGTTTCGAGAACCTCCTTTATTAGCGGCTTCACTACCATGCTTACTCCGTGGGCGCGGCAGATCGTCAGCCGGGATAATGGGCGGTTCCATATTGACAAAGAGCACTTCATCACCCTAAACAGCGATCACTACGGAATTTGTCGATTCAGTGAGGTCGACAAACACCAATTCGAGGACGTTGGAAGAAAGCTGAAATGGCTAGCAGAGGAAAGCCTGGTGGCAAAGCGTACGCTTATGTTTTCTACGTGATACGGCCATGTGACAGAAACTAAACTGATCAATTTTGAAAACGCAGTTCTCAACAGCCAGCATCGAGACTTGCTTCATTCGCTCTGCCCAGATAGATTCCACCGGTACCATTTGAGATTTGCACCCACGCCCGGAACTTGCGGCTGGATCGAGGAGAAGCCCGTAGTCCGCGAATGGCGTAGCCAGCCCGTCATCAGTCGACTCTGGGTTGACGGAGGGCCGGTATGCGGCAAGACGTACTTGGCGAGGCACATGACCAGCAACGCAGTTAGCGACCCGAAGACGGTCGTACTCTATTGTTTCCTGAACGGCCTCCTCCCAGAACGGAATACCTGTCTCTCCATCCTTCGGTCGACCACCCACAGGCTGATCAGGGCTCACCCAGACCTGATGGATAAATTGATCCTCCCCAAGTCTGAGGAAGCGAGGAGAGTCGGCAACATCACCGACATCTGGACGGTCAATGAAATTGGCCGCCAGTGGACCCAGGCCGTAGCAGAGGTGGTAAATGTGCGCATGAAGAAAGTGGTGGTCATTGTTGACGGATTCGACGAGATCGACGACCAAGACCAAGAGGGGTTTCTCTCATGGTTTAACAAGTGCGAGGATGTCATACGCAAAGGGCACCCAGGTCCTCAGACCGGCTCTGGTTGCCTTCGCCTGCTTGTCCTGTCTCGGCCATGCGCTAGTTTGAGCAAGCACGAACCTGACTTTCTGAGATACACAATCACAGCCGAAGACACCCGAGAGGACATCCACACAACTGTTACCGACAGACTCCAAGTATCTGCCGGCAGATTGGGCTATACACAAGACTTCCAAGCGCTAGTGTGCAACAGGCTCACCGAGGCTTCCAACGCCATTTATCTCTGGCCCACGCTGAAGGTGGCCGATTTTGAACACCAACTCCTCACACAGCGGGAAGCAGAGAGCCAGCTCGAAAACATGCCTGAAACCCTGGAGGAGCTCTTCGACTCGATCTTGGGCAGGAGTAGCGAACAGTTGGGGGGTGACTACGCCTTCAGCGCGCGAACTGTCCTCAGGTGGATCATATTCCAGCAGCAAGCCCTCCGTGCTGAGGAATTGGGCATCATTCTCGCGCTAGCCAAGATACAAGCCCAGGATCCAAAAACCATCCCCCAAGACGGTGAGCTCCAAAGGCATAGAATGCCCATCGCTACCACCAAGGTGGCCCTGTACAAGCTATGCGGACCGCTCCTCCGGATTTGGGGTGACGAGATTGGGCCTGTCCACAACAGCCTCGCGCTGTACCTGATGACACCGACAGATGTTCTCACGAGCAGACACCCCGAGTGGCGAATCCCACACCACAGGGGATTCCACATGCCGCCTGGGAAATCCCATGCCATCCTGGGCAACCTCTGCGTGGCGTATCTTACCATGGGCTATTTCGCCGACTCGGGCACCCCGTTTGATCCACACGGTAGCGGCTCTGCAACGTGGGAACACAAAGTCCGCACGAGGATGGAGAAATACCCGTTTGCTCGATATGCTGCCTTGTGCTGGTCACAGCACTTGGCCCACGCGAGATCCCCGTCTCTAGCTGCCAGCCACAGCTTCGACATCAACGTTCGAGACCGAGAGATGCTGGAAGATGAGAGTACGCACTACGCCATATGTTGGACCGAAGTGTGGCGGCTGCTCAGCAGGCGGCCGAGGTTTTCCTCCAACGCCCCCTTATTACCCCCAAAACCAGAGCATGCCACACCACCGCCCCCCGACGAGCCGGTAGGGTGTTTCGCGGCATTCTTGGCGGCGCTCAAACCGTGCTGTTGTTGCTGTTTTAGATAAGCCCGTATTTTCAGAATCGGGTCTAACACCTTTCGCTAGCGAGCAAAGACAACGCTGCCTTGGCCTACTACCTAGAATCCCGAGAAACCTTTCCGCGGGTTGGACAGACCAAAACAACGGTGAGGAGGGAGGAGGGCGCTCACACATGCTTGGGTTTGCCGACGGACTCTCATTGCTGGGACTGACCTGGTCCTTGCTGCAAGCAACTTCCACAGCACGACAGCCACCGGCAACAACGACTGGACTCGCTCGTATCGATAGCCTTGTCCTTCTTTTACGTCTCCTTTTCTGTCGGCATTTCATGTCTGGTCGGCCGAGATTTGTCTACCAAGTCGTCGCCTTTGTCGGTGCCATCGTCTTGATCGGCCTGCGCTCCCATTTTCTCTCGAGTCCCTCCGTCAACGAGCGGCACGGCTGGAACAGGATGACCCTTCAAGCTGCCCTGATCTCTTTGTTTGGGTACGCCTTGTGGAACATTGACTTGAAGTACTGCGTCGAGCTTCGGGATCAGGCGGCGGGTTGGCTTGCCATGGGCCTGGCTCTCTGGGTTCCATGGCTGGTCCATGCATTTACCGGAACTAGCGCCAGTCTGTACATGGATAGACGTGGCGAGAGAAATCCAATAGGAGATAGACCGACATACGCAGAGGTGAAGCCTCGGGTTCGCTGCTGAACGTTCGGGTCGTGTCGGGGGCAAGTCAGGCTCCGGTAATGAAAGACAAGAGGGTAGCTTGGTAGATATGTACTACTGAACACCCATGGCCCGAATTTTTCAAAGTAGACATTATTTATGGTAATGTACGTCGCTGGGTACCAATTTTACCGTCTTGGCCTGAACTGATTGTTCCTGAATATGGCGTCCTGATCTGCCAAGGCTGCCTGAAAGATGGACGTGTTGAGTGCCACTTCTGACAGCTCCTTTCGCAGCGGCCCCCGATTCCCGGCATGCGCGAGTGCCATGGCTGTTGAAACGACGTTCTTGATCTGCCGACCGTTGAAAATCTTCTGCTTCCCCTTCTTCTGAACCCAACTGCACACGCTCTCCCACTTGTCGATTTAGCAGCCTTGTTTCAGCTGACCAAGAAATTCTTAAAGATGTTTTCGCGTTGATCGACTGTCTGTATTCTGCTTGTGTTAGTCTTTATCTTTTCCAACACCCACAATTATCTTGCTGAGACACATGCGGATGCGGCTCTGGACCGCAATGTCAAAGGATCGCAACCTGTTGGTCGTCAGGAACAGGATCCCGTCGTAGTACTCCGGAACGCGGAGGAGCACTGCAGACTCTACATTAACACCAAAAATGACGAACCCGACGAGAAGTTTGGCGTGGGCCTCTCCGTGGCAGATATACCATGCCGGCTTCCATATCTAATCTACATGCTTGTGGCATCAGCGCGCCTACAGGATGTGACAGCACAAAACCGTGACTACATAGGCCACTCCACCGTTCTCTATGCCGACCAGTCAACCTCACAGTCTTCCTTCACCCCAGGGCCGTAAACGTCGCGCGCCCAAACATGAACTCTGTTGAACGCCGCCCGCCGGAGGTTGCAGCCGGCCCAGGCTGAGGTCACAAGTGGTTCGTCACCGAAAGCGGCCAGCACGGCTCCTCGGCTTGACCGCTTGTCCGCTCTGTACTCTTGCTCTGACTTGGTGGTGGACAGATGCGGCAGCTTTTGCGGCGCGGTCCTAAGGAATGACGCTGCTTCTTGGTATTTGGGCGGGACGCAAGCGTTCATCGTAGCCGGTGCTGTGGCCAAATTCTGCAGAGTGGAGGAAGAAGCTGGCCGAGCCGGAAAAATGCATGGGGCGCTGTGCCGAGGAGGGGTGCACACGCGAGGCGTCAGCTGCCAAACCTCCCAAGCATTCTTGGACACAAGCAAAAGAACGCGTCTGTGTCGGGTAGCTCTGTCGTGCCGGGTAGTTCTGCTGTGCCGTGCGGCTCCGTGGCGTTGGGAGGCAGACTTGGATGTGAGCGCTGTGAGAATGAAGGGAGATCAGTATATATGAACCGTTGTGACGAGGGTAGACCGATCAGCTAGGTGGGGGCAGCTAGAAGGCGAGGGAGAGCTGAGGAAATGAGGCAGACACAGATGGTAAAAAAGCAAAGAGGTTACCTCGGCGAAATTGGAGCCGCACCCAGAGACCTCCCTTCGCAAGCCAGTGGCATTTCCAGGGATTGTCGCTGGCCGATGCCCCAGCGCGCTTCTATGATGTTTCCATCAAGCGTACCGAGCGGTTGACGTTGCCGAGCAGCCATGATCCGTTTGGTGTTTACAACTGGCGGTTGAGCAGTAAATCCTGCCTTGGCTGGATAGAGTCGCGTTTGAAATTGGCTTCTGGTCTTCTAAGCCGCGGATTTATTCTGCGCACAGTCCATTATGTCTTGGCGCTAACAGGTAAATTGCAAGACCTGCCAAATACTTTCTCCACGGGAATGAGCGAGCTCCCTACTGTAAGGTACTGTAAGGCATCGGTACATTGAGAGAAGCGACTTATGGCTGAAATAGTTGGTACGTACTGTAACCTCAGTATTTTCACTGTATCACACCAGCGCTCGACGGTGACTGTGGAGTACAGTACAATGCATACAATGATTCCTGTGCTGTCCCGTCTCACTTTATCGATATATCCTCCATAATTGCATCTAGTATGGTGCATATGCGGTTACCCAACGTCTCCAGAAATGGCTGCTCAGATCAACTTATCAGCATTACTGTGCCCATGGTTGGATCTGCCGGCGCAGGACCAGGTCCAGCAGATTCTGCATTTCAGCCCCCCAACCACCGAAACTGAGCCACTCGGCCCCACGAGAGCTCTTGCGAGGCGGTCAGCGACTCCATCTGCCACCACGAGGCCACGTTCCTGCAGTACTTGGCCTCGGGGCTACAGTTCTCCTGCTGCTTCCAACGACCCGTCATGCCGATAATAGGCCTGCATGCTAAAGTACATGTCCGCCAAGTGCTCAATACTCGTCTTCATAAAAAACGTCCGATCGTCCACAGACAAGTCAAAATCTGCGCTCTCCAGATCCAAAACCATGATTTTTCCATTCACAAGCCGAAAGTTGGACAAGTTAGGGTCGCCGTGGTGCACACCGAAGGCGTGGAGTGCTCGATAGCAGGGGTTACCCAATGGTAGAGGATGTAGTGCATGAGACTGGAGCTTTCTGGCAGTAAAGATTGAGATATGCTGAAACTAAAAGGAAGCAGGTGCAGCCTTGCCAGGGGCTTTGTCTCGTAGTATGGTAGCAGCGACCTTGGTCATTTCCACTGGTTCTGAAACCTAGCCAGGGCCGATATTCCCGAGGACATCATAAATACTTTCATGCTGGTTCCACATTAAGAAGTCCATTCGCAGTTTAGAACTAATCAATGTTAAGCCTCACTCTTGCTGGCGTAGAGAAAGAAGCCAAGTTGCAGTAGCAGCTAAGCCTAATCGCAACACTATACAACAAACCTTAATTCGGTTTCACAACAAAAGGAATAAATATAGCGATTTCATTATGGTACTCAAGACCAAGATATAAAGTTCAGGGGTTACAAGCTTAATGCCATGTCATGATAGCATCTAGACATACCTCTTTATAGGATATTACGCGGAGGCTTGGCAACATAAGACCAGAAGCTTTGGGAAATCAGAAAGGCAACAATATGCTTAACCTTCATGTAACATCAGAATAGGTCGCAAAGCAGCAAAGATTTGCTATAAAGCCAACTACAGAGTCTAGGCCACCAGCAGTTACCGTCAATACAACCTTGGAGTTGCAGCACTTCAATCAGGTGGTACAGGAACCATTCTACTCGGCCACAAGTAATAGGGACATTGAGGTGGTTAAACTACTTCTCGACAAGGGGGGAGATATCACAGCTGCAACTGAGGACGGGTATACACCACTTTATTCTGCCTCAAACAAAGGACACCTCGAAGTAGTTAAGCTCCTTCTCAACAAGGGGGCAGATATCACAGTTCCAAACAGCAACAGGTAGACGCCAGTAAATACAGCCTCAGATAGTGGCCACCTTAAGGTACCCTGCTACAGTTGCAGTTCCGCGATGTGCCAGCTCCTGAGGGAAGCTGATCACAAGTTTCTGTGGGCTCGAAGTTTTGAGGCGGTTGATGCTGCCATTGCTAGTCCAGCTGTTGACTCCTCATTCTCAAGCCATCAACTCCTCAAATTAGGCATGATGGCCAAGCGGCCCGGCAGCTGGTGCCAAGTGCTAGTAGTGGCGGCATCGTCATTGGTGGTGGTCCCACCAACATGCAAGGAGGAAGATGTCCTTTCAGAGGCAAGGGCTGGCCCTGCGTAGGGACTAGTTGCCCTGTGCTGGCTGAGTAGTGGGTCGGCTATCTGCAGCTCGGCAGTCCATGGCGCTAGTGGCAGGGGGGAACACCTGCAACACAAATCAACCGTAATTACCTACGGAGTACGTACCCTGTCAAGTAGAGCTTAGACTTGCTACGGAAGAAAACCCAAACCAAACCACCGATTCCACTGATCGCCGCGATCAGCTTCTTGCTTCGAGCCGACTGGAGCGTGTGCCCCGCGAAGGCGCGTTGCATAGCGACTCGATCCGCATCGCAAAAATACCCCATGGCACCCAACGACGACAACGACCCCCCTAGCTGACAGCAATCCTGCATCGAGGTGTTTCCACAGTGAAATGATGTAGTAGAACTAGATCTGTTGCTGCGATGTTGTGTGCGGACTGTTTTGGTACAACTTGCCATACAAACTGCCCAGCAGGAACATATGGAAAGTGTGCTTCTTTTGAGGGTTAGGGTTCCAGCAGGAGAGTGGCCTCACCAGCAGTGCCGGCCAGTATGAACAGAGTTTTTGGCCTTTTTTCTGCTTTGTAGGTCAAAATCGTAGCTTTTTGAACGTTTGACGGCGTGGTACCTGTGGTTTTTGCTTACGTACAGAGGTTCCTGACGAAATGGCTAAACAAGTGTAAAAACGCGGGCCGGCGTGGACATCTGTAGAAACAAGCGTGAAATAGCGTCGAAAGAATTGTTGGTCGCCTTGCTGGTGCGGAAAGGGGTAGAGATGGTGGGAACGGTGGGAACTCAACTGGCAATCTTTGGGTCCACTTGAACGAGCAGCCTCAGAGCACCAACACAAGACATTTAGACTATCTGACGTCAGCGCAGTCCAGCCACTGACAGTATCGCGCCTGGCAGAAAAAAACCGATATGACCTGGCTTTTGATTGATTGATGCATAGTTTGCCAGTCCTGGTATGTGGTTGGAAGGAGGGTTAGGGTTTGGTATGTGAAACAGCCCCCACCATGATTCAACTCATGCTATTGGGAAGACTCTGAAGTGCCAGTGGCAGCAACAAAACTCGAAACAATAGGCCCTTGTTCTAACAATACTCATTCGCCCGTGTCATGGAGGTGCAATCTGGGAAAGTGGATCAGCCCTCCTGACAATGAACTCGAGACGGCTGATCTGGTCCTCCTGAGAGTCCTCCTGCCCCATGGCCATGGACTTGCTCGGACGGGCAGCGGCTCTCGAGGGCGAAAAGTCTGGGGTAACGCGGATGCAAGATGGGTTTGAGACACTCGGTGTTACTTGCAGTGGCTGCCACGTGGAGGGCGGATTGAGGGAGAGGCGTGCTGATGCTTTTGCAAGCAAACCGCATTGGCTTACACGACCTCCTCGTGCTTTACAATCAATTCGGGGTGGTGGTGGTTCCCCAGGGAAGGTGAGACACTGGGTCGCGGCGGCCATCGGTGGTCATGCGGCCGGCCGCTGAGTCGCTGAGACGGGTGGTCATTCAACCTCCGCCCACCACATTCGATATTTTCATCTCCAAAGTTGGGGTAGAGCAAGCGATCGTCACGGGTCACGGCCTTGCGCGTGAGGCACGCAGCCAGGCCAAAATGCGACGCGGGCCTGGCTGCAGGCCTCTGTGGGCTCTGTGAGCCTGGGGGAATGCCGTGGCCTGTGAATGCCGTGTGTAATACAATACAACTCGAAGCAGGACCGGTGACATTGCGTGGTCGATGGGTTGGAGATGCGATGGTTTGATAGGACCCATAGCGTCGGACATTAAAACCATGCTCCTTGCCCCTACCGGGTTGAGAACCTTGTGTTGCCGAATAACTTGTTGGCCTTGGATGCAGCGCCGTGCTGAGCCCGGTATTCGATGCTTGTTAAATTGCATCCAGTCCTTTTCCTTTTAAAACGCGTGCCGCCGCACCTCAGTCGTCGCCACGCCGTCATCTTCGCAGCTGTCATGGCTTTCCTCAGCTTTCTCGCCGCTCTGCTGGCGCTCTGCATCACCAGCAGCGCAGCCCGGCGCGCACCAGCCACCGATGTGAGGTGTCCTGGCTACGAAGCAACAAACGTGGCCCAGGGCGACTCCTATCTCCTTGCAGATCTTGTTTTTGCCGGAAACTGCAGTCTCTACAACCAGGATATCACCAACCTCAGACTCCTCGTCGAGTACCAAAGTGGTGCGGCCCAAACTCAGTCCTGCTGAATTTTTTAATTTCTTTTGAGAAACCCTAACTTCTGTTTAGATTCACGTCTGCATGTCCTGATTGGGGATGCCGATGACAACGTCTACCAGGTGCAGGAGCAGGTCCTCCCTCGCCCCCACACCCAAAACGTCACGGCGTCGAGCGCGGCACTCGAGTTCTCTTACACCAAGAGCCCCTTTTCGTTCCAGGTGAAGAGAGCCAGCACCGGCGAGACGCTTTTCGACTCGTCGTCGGAGCCGCTCATCTTTGAGTCGCAGTTTGTGCAGATCCAGACATCGCTGCCACAGGACGCCAATCTGTACGGACTGGGGGAGCACTCTGATAGTTTCCGGCTCCCCGCGTCCAACTATGAGCGGAGCATCTGGAATGCAGAGTCTCCTTTTATCCCCAGGGGAAGGAACCTGTATGGAAGCCACCCGGTCTACTTTGACCACCGCCTCTCGGGCACCCACGGCGTGTTTCTCGCGAGCGCCAGCGGCATGGACATCAACTTTGGAATAAATGCCGCGGGGGAACGCTATCTGCAGTACACCACCATTGGCGGCGTCCTCGACTTCTACTTCCTCGCTGGACCGGACCCCACAAGCGTCAGCAAGCAGTATGCCGAGGTGGTAGGCCTGCCCGCCATGATGCCGTACTGGATTCTTGGCTTCCACCAGTGCAAGTACGGGTGGGACGACATAGGCCACGTCAAGCAGGTCGTTGCCAACTACTCGGCGGCGGGCATCCCCCTCGAGACGCTCTGGGGCGACATCGACTACATGGATGAGCGGGAGGACTTCACCACATCTCCCGACCGATACCCCCATGACCAGGTGCGGGCCTTGGTAGACTCGCTGCACGAGAACAACCAGCACTACATTGTCATTCTCGACCCGGGCATCCACCGCCAGGAGGGTTATGCCACGTATGACCGCGGTGCAGAGAAGGATGTTTTCCTCAAGAACGCAGATGGCTCGCCGCACCTGGGCCGCCAATGGGCCGGCCAGGTTGTTTGGCCCGACTGGTTTGCCCCGAGCGTGCAGGACTGGTGGACAAACGAGATCAAACTCTTCTTTGATGCCAGCACGGGCATAGACGTTGACGGCCTCTGGGTTGACATGGACGAAGCGTCCAACATGTGCGACATCCACTGCATGGGCCAGGCCGATGCCGCCGCCACCCACCGGGCCCGCCGCAACCTCCTGTCTCGCTACGGGTCAAGCCAGGCACAGGGTCCCATGAAGGGCCTCGGGGGCCGGGATCTCCTCAACCCGCCCTACCGCATCAACAACCACAACGGAGACCTCTCGGGCGGCACGCTGGCCACCAACATCGCCAACGCCGACGGGAGCTACCAGTACGACACGCACAACCTCTACGGGCACATGATGGCCGGCGCGACGCACGACGCGCTCCTGGCCCACAAGCCGACGAAGCGGCCCTTTGTGCTGACGCGGTCCACGTTCGCGGGCAGCGGGCGCAAGGCGGCGCACTGGTTCGGCGACAACGCGTCGACGTGGGACGACTACCGCGTCGCCATCGCGCAGATGCTCGCCTTCACCGCCATCCACGCCATGCCCATGGTCGGCTCCGACATCTGCGGCTTCAACGGGGACGCCCAGGAGCACATGTGCGCGCGCTGGGCCACGCTGGGCGCCTTCCAGCCCTTCTACCGCAACCACGCCGACATCTCGGCGCCCTCGCAGGAGTTTTACCGGTGGGATCTCGTCAAGGACGCCGCCAAGAAGGCCATTGATGCGCGCTACCGCCTGCTCGACTACGTCTACACGGCCATGCACGCCGCGAGCACCACGGGCGCGCCGATTGCCAGCCCGCTGTGGTTCGCGTACCCGCAGGACGCGAACACGTTCGGCATCCAGACGCAGTGGCTGTGGGGTGATGCGCTGGTCGTGTCGCCCGTTGTCAACGACGACTCGCAGAGCGTGACCTTCTACCTGCCGAACGATGTCTTTTACGACTTTTGGACGTGGGAGAAGGTCGCCTCGCAGGGCGCGCAGATCACGGTCGACAACGTGGCGTGGACGGACATCCCGGTGCACATCCGCGGCGGGAGCATCATCCCCCTCAGGGTCGAGTCGGCGAGTACCACGGCCGAGGTCAGAGCCCAGAACTTCACCGTTGTTGTCGCTCCGGGCGTTTATGGAGCGGCGAAGGGCGCGCTGTATCTGGATGACGGCGAGAGTTTGGACGTCGGGAATGCCAAGTCGGAGATTTCGTTTAGCTGGGATGGCCAGGCTTTCCAGGCGAGTGGCACTTTTGGTTTCGCTACCGACCTCGTGGTTGAGAGTGTGACGGTCTTGGGTCAGGATGGCGGGCCCCAAACGAAGAAGGGGCCATGGGGGCTGGAACAGGGCTTCAGCTTCCACTTTTGATCGGCTGCTTTTTTTTGGCGACTCAGCGCAGCCTGGGCTGGGACATGGATAATTTCCTGCATTGATCTTGCATTTAATCGGCGCATTTGAGCCATCACCCAGGCGGCACTCGCACTTATCATGAAATTCGCACTACTTCTCTCCTTTATAAAGTTATTTTCCTACCAAACGAGTCCATTGTGATTCTATTGATCGAGAAGCCTATTGCAGTATCATCTCGCTCTTACGCATCTCCACCTCTCCCGTACTGTGCAAGGTATTCCATTTGGACTCTGCGGTCAACATGAACTCATCCAATCTCAGTGTGTTAGTCACAGATGCCCCCATTTTATTCGCTGTTCCTACTCACTATTCACCTGCGCCAGAGCCCATCATGGTGTGGGAGCCGAACCCGACCTTCTGCAACCCGGGCCAACTCCAGGCCCACCAGGACGCTTGCAAGGCGGTCGATGTTTTTTCGACCCGCTGGACCGACCTTGACGGCTTGGTCAATGGCCGCTGGCATCCGCGAAAGGTCTGACCTTGCCTTCCCGCAGCGAGATTGAGCCTTTGGCCCTGGTGCTCCTAGAGTCCGGCATTGGCAAGAAGTCTGCCGATGGCCGCCACCATGGCGCCATCGTCGTGCGCATAAGCTAGTACGGCTGCCTTGTCGTGCAGTAGATGCCGGGCGAGGGGGATGGATTCGGGACCATGTGGCTTCCTGCTTTCTATGGCGCCGGCAGCGACGAGGTCGTGGATCCCACGGGCGCGGGAAGCGCATTCCTCGGTGCCATGGCTTGGTCGATGGCCACTGGCAAGAACGTCGCCCGAGCTGCCGTGGCCGCCTCGATTGTCGCCAGCTTTGTGGTCGAGCAGGTTGGTGCACCTGGAAACTGGCCCCTTCCCAATGACTCGGAGATGTGGAACGGAAAGGAGATCGAAGAGGAAGCCGAGGCTTATCACAAGAAGTTCCTTGCCTGGAAGGGACCCTATCTCGACTAGGTTTTGGATGGGGCTGTCTAGACCAGCGGCATTTCATAGCACTCAACCCGCAAGGTATTTTGGGTACGTACCTGGCGAAAAGTGACGCCAGAGGAACAGTAGCATAACACATCAGATGCCTCTCGAAAAGGTGAAAACTAACATGAATGGACTAGGTATACTTCTTTATGGCAAAATGAGATAGATCACATAATTCATCAATTACCCGAACGATCTCATAAATGAGCTCAATACCAACAAGAACTTGAATTAATTGATAAGCATCTTAACGTTCTTTACCGCGCAGGTCGACAGCTTGAGCTTTATCTTTGCCTTACTGAACTTGAACATTGAGCACGAGTGTCAAAGCTGCTTTCAGCTCACCGGTCAACTGCAAATGTACGAAGGCAAAGCAGACGAGACCAGGGCTTCAATGATAAATACCTGACCAACCTGTACGCTATGCTGCAAGCAGAGATAACAGTGCCGTCGTGCAGCATACGGCACTGCAGCCGGTCACCAGGGAGTTGTCATCATCTTTCATCTCCCCAGAACCCAAAATCCGGGCAAAATGCTCATGCAACGCAATTATTGCCCGCTGGAATCCCCTTTCCCCTGCGCCTTTCCCGTGCGGTTGACGCACGTCATGGCAGGGTTCCCGGCTCGCGGTTACGCTCTTGGCTTGCCATTCGACCAACAGCATAGGCATCCTATTTTGGGATGCCCACGACGACCGTGTGACCCAAAGCGCAATCCGAGGGTATGGGTAAGGTCACATTGCTGGCAATTCTTTTAATTTCCCATCTGTGAGAAAAGAGTCCGAGCGAGAAATTTTGTCAGTGTCCGCGATGGGATCCGATGGTCTCGTGAGTCCGAGTTATAGATCTGGCATATAAGTTTGATCGCCTTGCCGAGTGCTATTCTGTGCATGCTTTCGAGTTGTTTGTTTCCCAGCCCATTCGCCGAACCGCTTTCTTTCTTTGATCGGGTACCTCCCATCTCATCACGTCACCATGCGTCTGGATACCACCCTCGTGCTCTCGGCCCTCCTGGCCACTGTAAGCTGCCACCCAAGCAGCTCGGCAGAGTTCAGCAAACCGTCATCCAAAGATCGTGAGGACCAAACTCCGCTCATGTCAGACCCTGCCAGTTTCTAACCAAGACGGAACCAGGACGGAGCCCGTGTCCCATGCTTAATTCCCTTGCCAACCACAACTGGATACCCCGGAATGGACGCAACATCTCGGTTGACCAGCTGGTGACGGCCTTGGACCTGGCGCTGAATCTCAGTCCCGCCTCTAGTCGGCCGGTAGCCGAGCTCGCAGCCACCACCTCGACCACGGGAAACGCCAACACACTCAATCTCGACGATCTGAACAAGCACGGAGGCAAGCTTCCCTGCTGGCTACCTAACCCCAGGAAGGCGAGACTAACTCTTCGCAGTCATCGAGCACGACGGCAGCCTGAGCCGAGGCGACATTGCCTTTGGCGACAACCACAGCTTCAAGCCCAGCATTTACAACACGGTGGCTGATTACTTCACCAAGGATGTCATTTCGATTACCGCGGCTGCCAAGGCCCGCAGCGCCCGTCTTCGAGCCGCGCGGGCTGCGAATCCCGCCTTCAACTTCACCGCCCGCGAGGACCAGTTCAGCCAGTTCGAGACCGCCCTCTACCTGGCCGTCTATGGCAAAGGAACAGAGGGCAATGCAAAGACCAAATGGGTCAACATTTTGTTTCGTAAGTCTCAACCCGGCATGATTTTGCATCCCGTAGACTAACAAATCTGCCACAGGCGAGGAGCGTATCCCATACAACGAGGGATTCAGGCGGCCCACGGACGTGATCACGAATGATGATGTAGTAGAGCTGGCACAAAAGGTTGCCGCTGCGTCTACGTAGCAATTGTATTATTTTCTCATCTTGAACTCGTATTTCGCAATCACACTTTGCTCCCGTGACACTAAGCCGCTCGCTCCGCAGTGATGTGCTTTGAGCACCGACAGCCCGACCCACATGTCGTAAACACGGTGCATCCTCTCGTGATTGGAAACATCTCGGGCGCAGTATCGCCCGTGTCAGCTGTCGCCCCGGGCCCCACGGCAGAGCTCGTCGGATGTGATGTGACAAGACTGCACCAGTAGGTGCGGGCACACTTCAAGCCCTTTGTCAGGGTGACAGTCGCCATCGGCACGCCGCATCTGTCGTTTTCAGGCTTCGTTATCGCCGGCACCAACTCCCATCCTGGGGTGAGAGCTGTGACTCCGGGTGTGGGCGGGGGTCCAGTGACAGCTGGGGCTCCGTCGGCCAGTGTCTGAGGTGGGAGACCCTGCCAAAGCCCGGATTTTCTGTTTGGTGTGAGTTCGGTGCCATAAATTTCGACGGGTTGGATGGTTAACTTACACGGCTGGGGTGCCTGCCATGGGTGCGAGGAATTCCGGAGCGTTGCGAGAGTATATTACTCTTCTTCACAACTGGTTGACAGCTGAAATGGAATATGGCGGGGGACCCTAGTGGTGGAGCTAATAGCAACGAGGAATGCGGGGTTTCACTCATTACCGATGGAAACAGCTGAGGTACGTGTACCACCATAACTTATTTCATGCTGCATGCTGCATGCCACTTGTCATCATCCCGACATTCCTAGTTCCTAGCGTCGTGATTGCCATGCTTCACCCCTTGGTCGTTGCCACTGGGCAAACAGCAAGGACACGAAAACTCCAAACGGCATTGCTCTCCCTCACCACTTTGAAAAAGGTGGAAGAAATGGTAAAAAGCAAGAAAGAGAACGAGGCAAAAAGACATACAACACCAGGGATTCGCTGGTCGTCACCGACCCAACTACTGGTCTGGCCCTCACTAGCTTATCTATGGCGGACGGGATCCCGAGTTTTCCCCTGAGTCCTTCTCTTCTGCACAAAGTATGCCGAATATGGAGACGGGAAAGACCGGCCCCCTTCTCTCGTATAGCTCCAATGCCTTGGATTCACAGTATCCTCCTTCCTCATGCTCGGCGGTCGGTAGCTACGCACGCGCATCTTCTCTTCAGCAGACTTCAGTACAGCCGGCTCTTCCCGCTACACCCGCTCCATCTCCTTTACGGCAAGCTCCTTAGTCTCGGCCATATGTCGTTAGATGTTCCCTACTACTTCCTCACCACGTCGTCATGAACCGACGTACTCAGGACCTACTATCCTCGATATCCATAAAATCATCATCAAGCCCTGTTCATTGTCCTTTCGATCGCCTCCTCATTAGCAGCTTCATGTTGCTGTCGAATATCCCAGGTGTCATGCCACCTTAAAAGTGCAAAAAAAATATGGCAGAGTCGGTCCGTCTGCCTTCGGGCAACTGGAGATTGAAGAACTTGGTGTTGCGCATGTAGACAAACGCCATCTCCCCCCCGCCGTTGACAAAATCTTTCTGGGCACCTTCGCCTGTAATGTTGAGATAATCACGGCCGAACCTGAAGTGAATGAATTGCATAAAGGTACTGGCTGCTGCGATGAGGAGATGCTAGAGAAGGAGGTAGGTAGGTATGTGTTTGTTAGCAGTTATACCAGAATGACTCGGTATGTCAGGGAGGGGGTTTACCTATCTTGTAATAACTCTAAGTTTCCTTTTCATCCTCGTCGATATGGTTCATATCTGTTTCAAACTCGGACGAAGGCTGCCAGACTGGTAAAGAGGAGCCGGGAAATCGCACTTATGGAACTGATATAGCCCTCACGCTCTACCTAATTACTTTCTTCTCTTACGCCTAGGGTACACTCTTGCCTCAGCGAGCTCTGGACGAGCTGCCCGCGCGAGTGCAACCTAAAAAAGAAACCATCTGGTAACTGTATGACTTCGTACTCTGATTTTATACAGAGGTCGCGTGGCATTTCCCCAATAAGATGGTTGGCCCGAGTTTGGCCGAGTTTCTTTCTGGGTGCATAGCTGGTCATCCTTACATAACAGACACTGTTCATCGTGGTTGGCTTTGAAGATTGATAGAAGGGTAGCCTCCTCTGGACGGGTAAGACGCCGATTGGCAACCAAATGAAGAAGCTTTCCACCTGCTAGCAGGGCGCACCAGTCCTGCACCAAGCTGTAAAATGAACTATATGTTGCCATGCTGTTCAGACATCGCCCCAAGGTCTTCAGGGGTTTGTTTGCACCGGGTTGACCGATAATGGCGAGTAGGTGTGACATCAGCGGACGGGTGATGGGGACCCGCAACCTTGATCACTGCCCAATCACGCACAGATAGGCGTCCCCACCCCAACATCAATCGATGTCCTCTTCTTGTACTCTTAGCTTCGCATGCTCTCTCCTTCTCTTCAATCACAGGGTTCCCTCCCGGCAGTCACGGCTACGCACCAACACTCGGCTGAGGAATCCGCTTTTCACATCCTTTTAGCCCTAGGTGCTTGCCGACCTAATCTTGGTGCTTTTTGGCTCTTGGGTGCCCTTTGCCCTCCACCTTGGGTTCTCGTCGCGATGTCGCGCAACCATTCGGAGCCTACCATTCTCAATTCCACTACCTCATCGTCTTCCAAGACATCTCTGACAGTTAACGTTAATTCGACTCTACCTCGACCCCAGCCTTGACTCTGTTGCAAACTTTTTGTCTGCCACATGTGGGCGGTTAAGGCCCCCCCGCCGTTGCATAGCATCATCAGGGAATTTCCGTCAGCATGCTGGTCGCCTCGTGGTTGTGGTCGGACCCGATTACCGGCGCCACTGCAGCGAATTCTGCAGAAAACGAGCGACAGGAGCTAGAACACGGCTGGTTTGTTTCCGATTCGCGAGTGGTCTCCAAGCTGCAGCGGGCCAGAGAGTAGATGGAGCTGTGGAGAGAGAGCAAGAAGAGAGGGTGTCCGGCGCAGCGATGATAGGGGAGCAGGTAAGGGAACGAGGTGGGATTTCCAAATAACGTGCCTGGCCATGACGCTGCTGATAGCTCGTCAAGGCACGTTGCAAGTGAGGAGGAGCGAGGTTATGCAGAAGTCGCAGGAGCCTGGCCACTCCGTCCCGAGCAACCTCTAGAGACACCATAGGCCATGTGTCGCCAGCTTAAGGATGCGATTCGCGGCTGTGACACGATCCCCTCTGAGGGCCGCCTCCCCCGCTGTCTCGTCTCTGTCCCGGCAGTTACATGATTAGCAGAGGTACAAGGATCGGGAATCAACGCCCTCTTATTTCTTGTTTTTGCGATGCGAAGAGCAGTTTCGCGACCGAGCATACATTCCACGACCGGTCGTTGAGATTAGTGCCGTAGGGGAGGCTCAGGGAAGACTAGGACAGGCTCCTTGCTAGTACCATAGTTAAGACCCCCTTTCCGTGCGCTGCATATATATCCCCCTTAGCGTGCCCGTGTCCGTGAGTGCCATGGGACGCTAGCTACCAGCCAAATACTGCTTAGAATCACCCGCAAGTTCTTCAGCATCTTTTGTAATTAAGCTGCATTTGTGTACGATATGATGGTAAAGGTCTGCCTGGATAGCTAAATCGTTTTTAATCCTGCGGTGGCAGGCCCAGAACCCACGAGCTGAAGTTTAGAACCCTCGACAATCCCAGAACGTCACAGTTGTTCGGTTATTTTGATGAACATATACTACTTGGTCTGACTAGAAAGTTTCTCTAGCCTGACTATACCACTAGCGACGCCAAGACCAAAGGAGTTCAGTAATTACATCAAGTCCTGAGTCATGATGACTTGCCGGCGCCGGCGATGAAGCTCGACACTAAGTAGCCATGCTAGCTCGAAATTTCCGCCCCCATTACCTGCTTTGCTATTAGCAATTGTGAATAACTGGAGAGTAGATAGATCCTAATCTACCTAGGTGTACACTATTATGCTCTGTCGATCACCTACTTGAGAAGCTCAGCTGTCTCATCTTGAAGCATCCATCCTTCCTAAAATTCATCGTCGTCGTCTCCCTCAAGGTCAAGGGCTTGAGGATAGGGGTGTGACATCGTGCTGTCTACAACCGAAAAGCAGCAGTGGCCTGTTTGAAAGTGGATGCGGCTCATTTTCTGGCCGTAAGGCTCGTTTTTATTGAGAGAAGAAGGCGTGGTATCAAGATCGGCAGGTGGCTGGAACTCGGTTTCAGGATCTTCGGGTTCTCTTTGAGACTCAAGGGAAACGGTGGTTCGTGGCTCGGTGGTCTGTGTTGCCATGTTGCTCAGCCCGAGTTGTGATGTTATGTCGTCCATCCCCGTTTCGAGGCCGCCGCCGATTTGCGAATGATGGCATTGTCCAAAATAGTTGATAATGGCTTGTAATGAAGCCCTTAGGAATCTAGTTAGAGAGCAAGAGGAGGGGCCGCGTGAGTCCATTGGCCAATATTTTTGATCACTAGTTGTAGAAGGCACTAGTTGTAGAAGGAAGTACCAAAAACAATAGCTGGTAGTGGTAGATAAAATAGAAATCTAAGGTAAGGTAGGTTTGTTGAGCGCCATGGGAAGTGGCAAGAGAGAGAAGCAGCGAAACATCCATTCTAACACAGGAAGCCCTTGATTATTTTGATGTCTGATGACACACAATGACACTAGAGAAGGAAAATTGTAATTCACTCTACTTCGGTAGGTAGCCTGGCACCCACCGAGATCTATTGGAGGATGGAATCAACTATTTACTTTGTCCTTTGGAGGAATACGGGTATATGGGCCCTGATAGTGCGAGGCTTTCAGAAAATGAGAGCTTGTTTACACGTGAGACTCACCCTTGACAGATACTAGTACATTACCTATGTACTATTGTTTTCCTGGGCCGCGGTCCATGGTAACTTCACTTTCAATAGGAGACACCGTAGCCCTGTAGGGGATTGCTCCGCGTTGCTACTAGGACACCATGGTGTTGCCTCGGGGGTCCAACAAACCTAATAACAAGATACACGATCTACCTATCTAAAGAGAGCTGAAGCCTGTCGGAATTCCATTTGAGGCATATATAGTCTCTACATGCACTCAGATGTGGCAGCCTGACACAATTTCCATTCAAGTGTCCAATCACACGCTACTACTTAGCAGCCTGTGACCTGACCTGAACCCCGAGTTAGGGCTGAGCTGTTGCCTTCCAGAAGACCGCACTCAGGAGATTCAATGCGGTCTTGAATCGGTGTTTTACCGCAGTTGCATTTTAGTGCAGCACATCATAGTCGGTGGAGTGCGCCTCGGACATAACCAGGTTGATACTGCTCAATTAGGGAGGGTGCTGCGGGACGATAGAAATGACTTTCACCGATAAAAGCGTGTGATTGCGCCCGTGGGTGATAAATGCAGTTATAGCACAGCAAGACCAACCAGCCGCCAATGGCACTGTTGGCATATTTCATGGGACATAGCTGCAGTGGCTGGGGCTGCCCTAACAAACTCGGGTCCATCATCTCACCTTTGGCCCCCAAAATAGAATGAATGAGCACGGTACTTGCGGTACAAGTCGCGGGCCACAGCGGGCTCTGATCTGGATAAATCGGTTCCTGTGTAGGATTTGCCCTAGATATCGCTTACCACGACTGCCGTGGCATGGCAGGAGCCAACAGCATAAAAGTGAGCGAGTCCTATCTCCGAGCAGGCGCGTTTTTGCACATTTTATCTGTCTTTATGTTATCGTCTGCGCTCACTGCCAATCCTGCCCGTTTGCCTCCTGGACGGCTTGGATGTTCAAGGGACGTCGGCGATCCGTTTCATGCACATTTCCCAAGAGGGAAGATCGGCGCTTGCGATTGAGGATTCTGTCTGATAGGGTTAGCGCGTCGTCGGCTCTTGGAAGCGATTCGTGATTTCGTTTGGCCAGTGACGAGAAACAGAATAAATGGCTAAGCTCAGACCTGCAACGGGTGTCCAATTTATCAATGCTCCTTCCGGGGAGTTGGACAGAGCTGAACACACATTCGCGCCTCATTCCGCGCTGAAGATTGAGCGCTGGAAGGACCCCAATTGCTCCCTTTTGGGCTGTCCACAATTTGCCCCAGTGCCCACAGCAGCGGTGAGCGCTTTTGCCTGTCACCCTGTGTCGTTTTTGGCTTTTTTTGTGTTGGTGTGCATGAAGGCGGCCCCCAAAAATGTAGTTTGCCTCGAGGGGTGCCCCGGAAGCAGGACTTTGTCACCGCTGATCGCTGGCTCGCTGTACCAGATGGCAATCCGCTTGGTTGGCAATGCCAGGCGGCCAGACGCCCTTGGAAATCCTTGTCAGCTGGCGCGTTGCCCGATCTGCTACAGCGCGAAGGAGGTACGATCCGCGGCCAAGCGAGGTCCCCTCCCCAGCACCCGTTTTTCTCTTCGAACCAAGAAAAAGAAAGGAAAGAATCGGGGGATAAAAAAAAACGGCGCCGCCCCTCCCCTCAACTTTTTGGTGTGCCCGGTCCCCGGCCTCCCCCCCGCCGCTCATCGTGCTTCCTTGGCGCATCGCCAAGGGGGACTACTCAACGCTCGACGCCACCATCATCTGTGGCGCCTGCGGTTTTGGATGGCGGATTGCGGGGGAGACAAGGAGGGAGGGGGGAGACGGTCAGCGCGGACGGGCCAGGCGATCTGAGATGGGTGCTCTCGCGTGTCGAGCTTGTCGATCGGCTTTACCGTGGCGGCCAGGTGAGGCTCCGAGACCTCGAGGCTTCATTCGATTTTTTTTCTGGTCATGCTCGTGTTCCCAAGTGGGCATGGCCTCCGAGGTGAGGAATCAGGGAAGTCGAATTCGCCGCCGCCAATGCGATTACTGCCGTAGCCGTATGCGGTCGGGCGTTGAATGGCGGCAACCCGATGGGACACGCTCTGCCGTTTTCAGGGTGAGGTCACTGGACCATTTTCACAGCGCCGCTGCCGGTGCAGCGCGCCCGAGCCACGGCCGAGCGCGGACGGGGCGAGAGCTGGAGAGGCAGCTGCGAGGGTGACTGAAGTCAGCTGAAATGATGAGTAAGTATTGACTGAACTCAACCTAAATGGAACTGAAGAAATAATCACTGAAGAGGCGTCGATTTGTGACTTCGCCAGTATTTTCGGTTTCGGCTGGCTTTTTGGCTTCGGTTTTCCGCAGCCCGGGCTGGGAATCAGAGATGCACCTGATCGGATCCGGAAGTGAGCCTGGACGGCTGTACGCATTGCCGCATCGAAGGAAGCCGATGCGATGCGGACGCCGATTGCCATGCTGTGCACCGTTTGCTCAGCCAGTTGTCTCAGACCTGGACCAGCCGTCGGGTGGGCGCTGGGACTGAGATGTCCGAACAGTGGTGCTGAGCATTGGAAATGCCGCCGCCATTCTGCAGTTGCCATTTTTGCTGTTTTGTTTGACCAGTCAATTTGGTTGTGGGAGCCGAGTTGGGGCGCGCCCAAATTTTCCGACTCACGCCACACATGTCGGCTCCCCAGCTGCCTACATATATACCTTACCTGAGGTGCCCGTAGCAACAGGACATAGCGCGCGGGAGCAAACATAGGGTGCCGGGTGAGAGCTGGCATGCGGCGTCCCTTTTCTACGCTCGTGGCGATGCTGGGCTGAGGAGAACGCGACAAATCAGGCCGGCCAAAGAGGACATTGGTGGAACGTTGCAACCTGCACACAGCGCCAGCTTCTGTTTCGCCCGTTGCATCGACACAACCCAGCACAGCAGCGCCCTCGCACAAACAATCCGGCCCAGCCTCTTCCAGTCCCGTCGCCGTCGGCGCCCCTCATCAAACAGAAGCTAGGCGCGCAAAGGAATTGGGTGGGATGCGTGCCGGTGATGTGCGGCCGTGTGTGACAGGGGAGATGGGAGGATGCATCATGATCCTACCCACCGTGCAATTGGCTACCCTAACCTGTGCCTCGGTCGGGTCGTCGCGACACAGGCGGTGACACAGACACAGAACACAGACACAATCTTAATCCTCAGTCCTACCCAAAAAGGCACTGCACGGGTCCCACAGTCAAAACCCGGCCCGTTGGCTCTGTGCATCTGCTGACTACTTACTCCCAGCCGCTACGACCTAGGCCGCCGACAACCATGGTCGATGACTGCGCTGAATTGAGTTCGGCGATACATCCTTGGTGTGCATCGACTTCGCACATACATGGTGCACCTCGAATGCAGGGCCATACACTACAACACGCATCGTACCATCATATCATCTGATGTGACGCATCTTGTTTGGGGAAGCGGGCATCTGGGGAACTTTCTGGGGTATTATGGTGCGCCCCGCCATAACCGGGCTTCGGCGGAGCTTGGGCGGGGCTTCGGCGGGACTTCTCCGGCGCTGAGGGCCTGAAGGGGTGGCGAGAACCTGCTATACAACAAAGCATCCAGGCCAACACGCAGCGGGATCCGGGTAGGCAAGGCAGGCCATTAGCACCAACGCCGAAACTGGACAATGTCGCCGGGGCGCATGACCAGCCAAACGACAGCGGCGACAGCTGACACGGCCAACCAAACAAAGGGAAAGCCTCCTAGAACCTGCTGGTTTCCATCAACTTACTGTGTCGGAACGAAGTAGACTGTGGTATACACCTCTGGCAAAACGCACCGTGACGGCGCCTCCTGCAAGTCGGCGGCTCTGATAGGACGCCAGCAAGTGACGTTGCGGGAGCCGGCTTGGCTAGGCTCAGGGTTGGTGGTGCAGAGGGCTGCCCATGGCTGTCTTGGATGACTCGCACTAGCGAGCGACAGGCTTGGACATGGAAGAACAAAAAAAGACCCCCCCCCGGGGTATTCTGGCCAACCACGGGCCCTGCCATTGCCGTTTTGCACACACTTCCAGCAGCCACTCATGTCATCGATCTCGAAAAAAGCTGAGAGACACATGGGATTGGAAAAGGCGGGGGCGGAGCGCATGGTCCTCCAATGCCTCTTCGTTTCTCCAGTGTCTCCGCGACAGCGAGAAACATAAATAATTAGCAAAAGCAACAGCGCAAGGGCATCCAACGAAGCACTGAAATTGCCAGCAACAAATAAAATTGCCAAGTGGACTGGTCGTCTCCAACCGAGTACCCCTTTTGGCCCCTTAGCACGGGGTTGTCGAGGGTTGCCCATGGGGAATGGAGTACGGGATATGGAGACGTGCAGACATGGAGCCGCTCCCCCAAGGGGAAAGAGAAAAAGTCCAAAGTCCCCAGAAAAGGACCGTTTTTAGCCGAGAGCCCCTTGTCTTGGGTACTTTGTCGCCTCCGCCATCTAGACAGATTTCCCCTGGGCCAATCTATGCGCTCGTCTCATTGGTCCCGACTCGAGGAGGGCGACGATGGGTGTGCTGCCAGTTTATTGCCGCAGAGGTACCTCGTGGTAAAGATTGGTCGGGGCCTTGTGCCGAACAGACGAACCAAAGCCGTGGGTCGAGATCAACTGACTGGTTTATTACAGATGATTACGGGCCGAAACATAGCGTCTGTCGACATGACCAGAAAGAAAAAAAAGAAGAAAAAAAGGGATTCAAAGCCCTGAAATGGGGTGATGGGGAAAGATCAAAAAGATATCGGGTGGCGCTATCCAAAGCGGCAGTTTCCATCTGCCACTACGTGCGTGTATCGAGAGAAGTGTCTAAGACCTGCCAAACCGAGGGCCGATCATTTCGGCAACTAGGACAAAGTAAAACGGGGAAAAGCAAAGGGCGGTAGGTCATGGCTGGCCATGGCGGCCACGTTGGAAAGAGGTCCTGTGCGCGAAGCCCAAGGAGCGACGAAGGAGGCTCAAAAAGGGTTTGTCGGTTCGGTTCGGCAAGAATAAGCAAGCTGTCTTGCCTTGCCTCGGAACCGCGCCAGAACATGCGCCAGAGTAGCGGTCGTGGAAGGCGCGTGCAACTGCAGAAGAAGACGCACTAACAGTGTCGCTAGGTGAAATCTTCGGCCAGATCTTTGACGATAAGCGGAGCCAGGCGAGCCAGAGGAGCGAGACAGGCCAGGGATGAGCCCTGCGGCAATGCAGTTATGGCGCCCATGCCACGGTGCAGCGTTCTCGACTTTGGATTACGGATTCCATCTGTGGAGCAGACAGGCAACCCCAGATTTAATTCGGATTACCCAGAACCATTTCAGATGACCTCAATCCAGAGACGGGCCTCCCAGACGTGCAGCAACAAGACAGGGCAGCTGGGACAAGAGCCCTTGGAAACTTGGCCCCATCGGGTGATATGAATGCCGTATTATACCGTAATTACCTTATTGCCTTACAGACCCGTTCCGCGTCCTGGTGTGTAACCCTCCATGGGCATACAGGGCATATTCGCAGCAGCGAATGGCAACGACTCAAACGGCATCTAGGACGGGCAGCGCAAAATGCAACGCACCGGACCGACTCGGTCAATTTATCTTGGGCCATGCTGCCTGATGACCCCGTCCGAGCCTGCTCGAAGCCGCATCGGGATGCCGTCTGCTTGGAGATGTAGGCGCGCTCGCCGATGTCGTGTGCGGTCTGCATCATCAATGGGGAAACAAGTGTGCCATGTAAGGCAGGTTTGGGTTGCATACGCCTGCCAGCACCTACCGCTGGAATTGTGGTTTGGCCGGGGTTGTCCGGGGTGGTGAAGTGAGCGGTCGGGGGGCGCTCGAGGTCGTGGGAGCCCGTGGCTGCCCAGGTGTGGAAGTGGAGGCGATCGTGGAAGGAGGGGAGGGAGGGAGGGAGGGGAAGGGCGGGCAGAGCGGGCAGAGCGGGAGAGGGGGCGCTGGAGGGGGAAGGCTCATCAGGGCTGTTGCTTGCTGAGGCGGGCTGGACCTTTGGGGGGGGGGGGGGGGGGGTTCCTTTGGGCGGCGCTGGGGGTGCTGGGAGGTTTGGGGCGCTGGGGAGGGCCTGCGATGCGATGCGATGCGATGCGATGCGATGTGGTGGATTCCCGAGGCGTCCTGGCGGCGTGGTTGAGGCCGCAAAGGCTGTGGAGGCGTTGTTCGTAGGTTGCAATGGCACAATGGATGGATGGCAACGCTGGGTATTTCTGGGCCCAACGAACGCCTCTTCGCTCGGCGGTATTCTGCATGGGCTGGGTCCCCGCAACGAATGCACGCGACCCCGGCGGGACAGCGGCGAAATAGCCCAAGCACGCGTTTTGCCAAGTCGGGGGTAATCGCCTTTTCCCCAGCTTTCCGCCGCTCCTGACTGGCTGGGCTGCGCTAACCCTCGACAAGCTTCCAAAACCTGGAACACAACGCAGAGACATGTTCCCTTGTACACATTGTACGTACACATTGCATGTACAGGCGAGTACCGTGCCCTGTCGCCATGCCGGTCATGGCCCGCCCTGGGCCCTCTCTCGACGGGTCCACGGGTCCAATGGGTCCAGTGTCCAATGGGTCGAGGGATCCATGTTCCAACGGGTCCCATCGCCAGCTCCCAATGGCTCGCATAGCTCTGCACCCAAAGTTCATAAAGACCTGCGTCCCGGCTGCTGGCTTATACCGTCTTCCCTCTCAGCCAGCCATCACTCCTCCTCACCACCCTACCACCCTCCCGGGCACGCCAACACTCGGTAGCTGAGCAGCAACGCGCATCTTCGCCATGTCGGACACGCACGAGAAGGAGTCGCAGGCTCCCGTCACTCAGCACATCAACGGCCTCAAAGTAACCCAGGATGTCGAGCGCATCGAGGCCCCCGTCACCTGGCAAGCCTACCTGATCTGCGCCTTTGCCTCTTTCGGAGGTATCTTCTTCGGTTATGACTCCGGTTATATCAACGGTGTTCTCGGCTCCAAGATCTTCATCGAGGCCGTCGAGGGCGTCGGCGCCAAGGCCGTCTCCGACTCCAACACGTCGCTCGTCGTCTCTATCCTGTCTTGCGGTACCTTCTTCGGCGCCCTTATCGCCGGTGATGTCGCCGACTTCATCGGCCGCAAGTGGACTGTCATTATGGGCTGCGCTATCTACATGCTCGGAGTTGTCATCCAGATGCTTACCGGCATCGGCGCCCCTCTCGGTGCCATCGTCGCCGGTCGTCTGATTGCCGGTCTCGGTGTCGGCTTCGAGTCTGCCATTGTTATTCTGTACATGTCTGAGATTGTGAGTACCTGACTGCGCTAACAGCACCCCTGCCCATGCAGAAGCTGACTCCCTCCAGTGCCCCCGCAAGGTCCGTGGTGCTCTCGTTGCTGGCTACCAGTTCTGCATTACCATCGGTATCATGCTTGCCGCCTGCATCGTCTACGCCACCCAGGAACGGCAGGACACCGGCGCCTACCGCATCCCGATCGCCATCCAGTTCATCTGGGCTCTCATCCTTGGTGGTGGTCTCATGTTCCTGCCCGACTCCCCCCGTTACTTTGTCAAGCGCGGCAACGTCGCCCGGGCCACCGACGCCCTCGCCCGCCTCCGTGGCCAGCCCAAGGACTCCGAGTTCATCCAGAACGAGCTTGCCGAGATCGTCGCCAACGAGGAGTACGAGCGCCAGCTGATCCCCTCCACCACCTGGTTCGGCAGCTGGGCCAACTGCTTCAAGGGCTCCGTCTTCAAGTCCAACTCGAACCTCCGCAAGACCATCCTCGGAACCTCCCTGCAGATGATGCAGCAGTGGTGAGTTTGCCCGGGCCAATTCGCTGCGCAATTGACACGGATTGCTGACTGTGCATTTTTCTGCATCTAGGACTGGTGTCAACTTCATCTTCTACTACTCGACCCCCTTCCTCAAGTCGACTGGTGCCATCAGCAACACCTTCCTCATTTCCATGATCTTTACCATCATCAACGTCTTCTCGACACCTATTTCTTTCTGGACGGTTGAGCGTTATGGCCGCCGCACCATTCTCCTCTGGGGTGCCCTCGGCATGTTGATCTGCCAGTTCCTCGTTGCCATCATTGGTGTCACCGTCGGTTTCAACTACACCCACCCCGTCAGCGATGCCGCCGACGCGGCTACAATCGCCAACAACATCTCGGCTGTCAACGCGCAGATCGCCTTCATTGCGATCTTCATCTTCTTCTTCGCTTCGACCTGGGGTCCCGGTGCCTGGATCGTCATTGGCGAGATCTTCCCGCTGCCGATCCGCTCGCGTGGCGTTGGTCTGTCGACCGCCTCCAACTGGCTGTGGAACACCATTATTGCCGTTATCACTCCCTATATGGTTGGTGCTACCCACGGAAACATGAAGTCGTCCGTCTTCTTCGTCTGGGGTGGTCTCTGCACTTGCGCCTTCGTCTACACCTACTTCCTCGTCTACGAGACCAAGGGTCTGTCGCTCGAGCAGGTCGACAAGATGATGGAGGAGACCACGCCCCGCACCTCGGCCGGCTGGAAACCCACCACCACCTTCGCCTCCCAGCTCGCTGACGAGAAGGCGCATGCTGGCAACACCACCGTCTAAAGGTCTTTGTAATCTCAGTTTCTTGTGCATTCCCTCGCCCACCCGAGGACAAAACACACAAAAAAAACACAACTTTGGATACCCCTGCTGGAAGTACATAACACATCATTACAAGGGCAATGATCTGACGAAGGCGATGAGCGGTCGGTCGGTTGGATGGGAGGAGATTTGCTTTGTTTTGGAGAACAGCACTTTGCATATACCAATTATCAATCATATAACGCTTTTGTAAATATATTAATTCGCATGATTTGATAATCATATATGCATATCATTTTCTTTCTAACCCTGATCGCTGTGCCCATGCCTCGATCCGCCTCGATTCGCCTCGATCCCGGCCCCACTGTACCTGCCGAGATGTGGAATCGTGCCGGATTGAAAACCGAACCAATTGCCGCGAAAGACAATGAACCGAGAGTCTGCCGAAGGAAATACTTTCTTAGTGTCATGTCAACTCAACGACACCCCCCACAGCATGCCAAACATGCCAAAGTCAATTATGCAGGATTTCAGCTAGTGCAAATTGGGGGGAACAGGGTGTCTGGTAAATTGTCAGATGTGAAAAGGGCTTTTGAGGCTTCAAAGCGTGGCTGGAGCCACCAAGAGGAAGCGGGGTTTGTCAGACTCATAGACTTCAATGGCTGAGTAAAAAAGAAGTCCTGATACCTATGTACAGTCAGTCTGGTGTACTCAAGTTCAGCAGACTGCGTTTACGAAGAAACGCGCCCAGATACACGCATTGAACCGCCCACGCAGCCAGAGTACCCGCTTTCATGTCAGCTGGGGCTGCTTGTTGTTACTGTGACATAGAAACCTAGAAGAAGTTGGTGTCCATCACTAACAATGATTTGCTCTAATTTTTGCTTCTGAGTTTTACGAATATGCTCAAAACCTCTTTCTACCAGACCGCGCCCTCACTCGTTCAAGCTTTTGCGCTTGCAGTCTTCGCAGTGGCCGCGGCAAAGATGCCTAGCGTAAAGTCCCACACCGTCTTATCCAGCCCACACTCCCTCATGTGCGCCAGCACAGTCTCGCTGCCCTTGGGGTCCCCCAGCGAACCAATCAGGAAAACACCGCCGGCCGACCTACCCAGAACCTCGAGCCCCTCGGGCACGGGGACCAAGCCGGCCTGGACAGCGTACCGGTCGTTGGTGGCGTTGAAGACGGCGCGCTGGCCGGCCTCGTCCTGGGTCATGGGGTTGGGCGGGCGCAGGCCGAAGCTGTTGCTCCGGGCCGGGGTGGCAGTGGGCGAAGCTGACGCGCGGGCGGGCGGCCGACGGGCTGTTGAGCAGCGGCAGCAGGCGCTGCACCGCGCGCAGCTGCGAGTAGTAGCGCGTCGACATGGGCGGGTCCAGGCCCTCGGCCGTGTCCACGCGGCCCTCGAAGGCGAAGAAGCCGGGCGACATGAAGAGCAGGTCGGGCTTGGTCTCCTTTTGCAGCAGCGTGTCGACGGCCCTGTCAATATCGGAGACGAGCGACGCGTCGGCCGTGAGCAGGGTGTAGGTGCCTGCCGGGTTCGCCTCGCGCAGCGTTCCCCGGGAGCTCTTCTTGGGAAGCTACTGTCTTCTCACGGGCGGTGCTGTAGATGCGCGGGGCGCCTGCGCTCTTTGCAAAGTGCCCCAGCGCGCTCTGGCCGATGCCGGATGTGGCAGCGATGAAGAGGGCGACGAGGCCTTGCCCTGTGGGAAGCTTGCCAGGAGCCCATTGGACTCCTGCGCTGTTTCGAGGGCAACCATATTGACAAGGGGAGTGTGCAGTAACTATGCTCCATCAAACTATGCCTCCGCGCCCACAACTTCCGCAAATGGAAAGCGATGAAGCGTATTCCGCTTACTAAGGAGGTGGTAAAGGATAGGTATGACTTCGTGCTTGAGAATACCGACAAGTTCTTATGTTAGGGCACCTGGCCGCCCCAGGCCGCCCCACTGAGCGCGGGCCCCAGGCGCACAGGCCAGTCGCCCTGGGCTTCAGCCCACCACCTATTTAGCTCTCCTCTCCAGTTGCAGATCCAGAACCTGCAACGGTTCACCATCTTAGCAAGGAAGCAATATCATCACATTGCTCCCTCCAACATCTTACGGGTTGGTGGTTTGAAGTTGCCCCTTTCTTTTAGCTTTGTTCACCGTTTTAGACCATGTTCTCGGACGAGTCTTCCTGCCAGAATAATACCTCGAATCCAACCGCCTGGGTGTTCCGTTTCTCTTCCGAGAAGTGGAATAAAGAGTTTGTTAATCTCCGAGACCATGTGAAAGCGAGGATTATTACGATAATGGTTTGGGGAATGATTTGGAAAGGGGGAGGAGTGAGTTGATAAAGGTTTGGCTTTTGTCTTCATGCTAGACCTATGCCTTATGGTTGACGGACTATGTGTTTACTTTACCTCGATCAGTGCGTCCTCCATCATCGCGTGTTGTTGAATGAGCCCGATGGTGCGTCTACAGATACGCACAATATCCATCCGGGCTGACAATGGCCCCTGCTGCTCGGCATCCTTGACATGCAATTCTAGCTTGGTTGGCAGTCTACAACTTGTGTGGATTAGATCTTGGTAGAATGAAATAGGAATAATGTTCCGTGGATATTCGAGTGCTGACACAGCAGCCCCTTTTAGCCCGATGCCAGCGCCGTGCCGTATCGCGGGTGTCGAGGTATTCGGCATATTTCCAAGTCGGCTCTAATGGGCCATGTCCGACAATACCCCGATCGCCACCTAAGTTACAATTATTCAACCATCATGTAATCCTGCCATACTAAACATTCTTGCTATCAGCTTCCTCAGTTGATACCGAAGATCCCATCCAGCATGATATCGGCCTTTCTCTTCTCGGCCAACAGGGCCTCCGGGCTGCGCCTCGGAGCACACTTCATCTTCAGGGGGTTAGGCCTCGCTTGGACCCGACAATGGGGCCGTACTTCTTAGACTGCTCTTCAAAGGCGAGGAATGGCAGGCCTCGAGGGATTTGGTGGAGGTTGCCAATCATGGGCAGAGCCGCCGGCCCTGGCGGGAAATGTATAGGGCGAGAGTTGGAAAGAAAAGACGCCACACAACAAGAGAGAAAAGGCTCAGAGCCGCAACAGAGGCAGCGAGGTTCTTTTGCGAGTCCATGGTGTGATTTATTCGGGGACAGGTTCGAGATGTCGAGGAGAGTCTGGGCGACATGGCGCCGATCAACAAATAGAAGGTAGTTGTGATGATACCAATATTTCTACTCCTTGCCTTACCTTTGCTTCGGCTCGGGCGTAATGACGACCACAGGCTCAGTTCTGGGGGGCTACAGCGGACCCGAAACACTCCCCGGCGCTATCGGGATTGCATATGGTGGTGTGTTGCTGTCATGGATGCGTCTCAGACTCGCCACAATCCCCGGAGGGCTCCGGCAATAGCATGATAGGTAACGTGTAACCCCCCGAGCGGCAGGCCGACAGCACCACTAATTAGCTTCAGCTGGACGTACCTAACGGTTCATGACTTCATGCCATAAATGGAGGTCTAGGAGCCGAAAAGGAAAAAGTTGAATCAAGTCGACGATTGTCAAAAGTGCCAAGGTCCTCGTTACAAAAGGAGCCTGAGCGAGTAGAGCCACTCGAGCTGTTAACGTACCAACATTTTCTATCCCGTGTTTCCTATCGACGACGTGACTGGAGTGAAGGCTCCCATCTAGCGCGAGGTAGCCAGCGTCGTGCCCCAGAATCAGCTAGCCAGTACGAAATGAGGCGAGAAAATGGAAGGACAAAAAAACAAAAAGTGGAATCGAAGACGGTGAGGGGAAAAAAAACACATGCTGAAAACTAGGAAAAAGAAAACTGTTATTGACATCGCGACATGATGCAACGTCTTTGCAGAACCCAAAGATCGGATGGAAAGATAAAGGGGATCTCAAGTGTCTAAGTCTGATGTGGGCACGAGGCACGAGGGGGATTGCTCTATTTTAAATTTCCAAGTATGAGGAAGGAAGCCAAGATGGATAGCGCGTCGGGCAATGTGGTGCCTTCCAAACAGCGCCTGGTAGCTTGCTATAACTTAGGCGACATGCAAGCCGGCCTGGAATTTGCCCATCCTTTGTCAGCTCTAGCTTTTGCGATTCGGCCAAATCTTGCCCGATCGGTTGAATGCTTTGTCAATTTTGAGTGGTCGCCCGCCTTGGACGCGACTTAAGTAGCAACCGCGCAGCCATCACCCATTTGGCTTTTTGGCATTGTATTTTCTGGCCATTGTGCCGCTTTCCCATTCCGTCATCTCCATATCAGCATTTGCCATGTTGGCACACGATCCTCCAGCGGAGAGAGCCGAGGCCGGCTACGCTACAGCCTCAAGCTTGGAAAAGCCCCAAGACATACAGGCACAGGAAAAGCAAATTGCCGAAAAAAAAACCATTGACGTCTTGGGCGAGCAGACGGGCGACGGCGATCTTCCGGATGCGGGCGACGATGAGCTCGTATACGCCACGGGCATGAAGCTGGGCTTCATCATGTGCAGCATCTTCTTGGCCACGCTGGTGGCTGCCTTGGATCTAGTCCGTATTACTTTTCCATTGTGTCTCGATGCTGGTCGCGTTGAATTGGCTCTTACTGACCGCTTTTCCATTTTTGCAGGGCATCGCCGGTCATTCCTGGCATCACCAGCGACTTCCACAGCCTCGACAATATCGGCTGGTACGGTGGTGCCATCTTCACCACCGTTGGTGTCACCGCGCCAATCTGCGGTAAGCTTTACAAGTACTTCTCGGTCCGATGGGTCTATCTTGGCTGTGTCGTCGTGTATCTGGTCGGCAGCATTACCGCTGCCGCCGCCCGCGACAGCACCACCCTGATCGTCGGTCGCGCCATCCAGGGCTTGGGTGTTGCTGTCGCTGGTGTGCTGGGCGGCTCTGTCCTCATGATCATCTACGTGTCTGGGCCCAAGGCGCGGCCGACCCTAATCGGTGTGTGGACCTGCGTGCTCATGGTCTCGACCATCCTAGGCCCTCTGCTTGGCGGTGCTTTCACCGGCATTTGTTGGCGGTGGTGGTTTTGATTAACCTCCCTATTGGCGCTCCTATTGTCGTCCTGGTCCTCGTCTTCTTTCACATACCCAAACATATCAAGCCTTTCCCTGCAAGCTACCGAGAGATTGTGCTGCAGTTAGATATCCCAGGCTTCATCGTCCTGCTTGCCTCGGTTGTCTGCTACACGCTGGCTATGCAATGGGCTGTCCAGACTAAGTCGTGGGCCGATGGCTCCGTCATTGCCGTGTTGGTTGTCGGGTTGGCCTTGACTATCATCGTTTTCTTGATTGAGTGGTTCCAGGGTGAGTACGCCCTGATGCCTTTGCGAAATCTGAAGCCGCGCATGTTCTGGACCAATGCCTTGTATGGCTGGCTGTAAGTGTTTTTTTGCCACAACCCATCGGTATTTTCTGGATTCAGCTAACTGGTGCTTTGCAGTGTGAACCTTGCCGACTTCCAGGTCTTGTTCTATCTCCCCGTTTATTTTCAGTCCACCCCCTCCGTCGCTCTCTTCGCTCTCGGCTCACTAGTCAGCGGTATTCTCGTGTCCAAGACGGGCCACCCGAAACCTTTCCAGTTGGTCAGTGGAGTGCTAGCTACCGCCTTGCTATACACTCTAGAGGTCAGTGGAGACGTCTTCCAAGACCGCAATGATGGCAACGGCAATACTCAGTTTGGACTAGAATAGACAACGACCGAAGTGCATGGTATAAGTATCGGAAGATCTTTACGTATTTGTACACCTGTTTGGTTAACCACGAGTTAATTCGAGATGATGTGGATAAACAATACTAACATGACCCTCAACCCTCAGATCAATGCTTGTTCCTAGACGGCATCATCTTCGGCTTACTGTCTTGAGCTCCGCTTCTCTTGATCCGAAAGCGACTATCCTCCCCCACCTCACCGTCGGCTTGCGCAGGCTACCGTTGAGGAATGATGCCTTGCACACGATAGCGCATATGCGTTCTCAGCGGATAAATAGCAAGAGTCACGGCAAGAACGGAATGGGTGGGAGGACCTAGTTATCACGTCGGCTATCATGATGTCTATCAATTTACAAAAGATACATGACATGAGAGAGCCGGAGCTTCGTTCTAGGAGCCAACGCTCCCAGCCACAGAGCGCATTTGTGCGATAATTGCAACGAGAAAACAAACAGCCCGTTTACGTAGCTCCGCCGTTCAGCGTAATGACCTTCCTGTTGGCCCACTCGCCCTCCTTGCTGACGAGGCGACATCCTGGGGGAAGCCGTTGCGGTGCAGCGGCGAGGCAAAGGCAGCCATGGCCTGGAGCTCCTCGGCCGAGTACTCCTTTCCACCAGAAAGCGCGGCTGGGAGGTAATAATGGGCCACGTCGTTGAACATGTCCATGACCACCCCGCCAGGCGCTACGGCGTTGCACGTGATCTTTTTGTCACCGCAGTCCTTGGAGAAGATGCGGACAAACGAGTCGATGGCGCCCTTGGAGCCCGAGTAGAGCGAGTGGCGCGGCACGCTAAAGCCCTTGGCTGTGTTGGAGGACATGAGGACGATGCGGTCGCCCTCGCTCAGGTGGCGGTAGGCCTCGCGGGCTACAAAGAACTGGCCGCGCGTGTCGAGGCTGAAGACGCGGTCGAACTCCTCCTCGGTCACCTCTGTGGGATGGCCGAAGCTTGCGATGCCCGAGTTTGCTGTCGAGATGCCCGAAGTGGGCGACGGCATCGTCGAAGAGCTTGACTATTTGCGACACGTCGCCGAGGTCGGCCTTGAAGGCCACGGCATCCGAGCCAAAGCTCTTGATCTCGGCCACCACCCACCTTCTCAGCGTGTATGACACGGAGGCTAACGTTTGTCTCCTGGTACTGTCAAGTATTTACCGCAGCCCCACTTGCCCAGCACCGCGAAGTCCTCGAAGACTCCGGCAACACCTAGACACTAGTGATGGAACTGGGCCCGGATTCTCCTCTTTCCGAGATGTGCCCCCTTGAGTTAGTTAACGGTGTGCCGGGTCCCGATGTGTTGATCACCTCATCTTAGGCCAGCTCTATTTCCATCATCTACTTTGACATTTCTTCTGTTACACGTACCAACACGGTGGAGCAGACATGGACTCATACACTCAGCAGAATTAAGAATCAAGGTGTTACTGCCGCAGAAAGGCCTCACCAGCACCCGGAGAGGCATATGTGGTATTTGGAAATGCCTTTTTCATATCTCAAAAGACATTACTCATGTCCAAAAATATCGGAGCTGGATTGTACACAGCAACTCATATTATTTACTATGTGCTACCTTACCTGGGTGACTTCATTGCTTTTGACCTTGAATCTGACCTCCATCGACGGGCCTCGTCGCAGCACCGCAAGACAAGGTAATGGAAGTTTTGATACCTGACCAACGAACAGGTGGTGAGAGAATGTACGCAACAATGTGTGGAGCATGAGGCACGGCATGCTAGCTTCAACCCAGCCATGTATCCCATGTACTCCAGACTACAAAGTGATGTAAAAATACCTCGTTGCTTCATCGTACTCCATCAACACCTCAGATTCTACCTCTTCAAGATCCACCACAGCCTGCTGCCAGGGCTGAACAGTGTACGCCCCAGGCAGGATAGCAGGGATAATAGTAGACGCCAGGTACTTGCCGCTCTTCCCATCCTTGGCCCCCTGCTCCCGGACCTTATCCCCCTTGATATCGCACACGCGCTCGCCCACATCCTCAACCGACGACAGAATCATGGCATAATTCTTGTTCCCCCAGTTGGCATTCTGAAAGTACTTCTTAGGGTGCCAGCAGACGACCATGCCGGGGCGGACGCGCTGCTTGAAGGGGATGGCGTCGGCGCCGGGCTCGGGGTCCTCGCTGCAGTTGAGCCGCTCGAAGCGCTGCATGAAGGGGTCGACGAAGAAGCCGGACTCGCCTGTGGCGCCGGCAGCCGACGGCTTGGACTTGGCGTGCTGCGAGTCGACGTGCAGCTTCCAGAACTTGGTCTGGAAGGCCTGGGCTTGCTCGGGCGACACGTCAGGGGTCTTGAGGCAGCGCTCGAGGAACTCGGGGATGGGAAGGCGGAGCAGTTGCGGGCCTGTCTCGTGCGGGGCGAGGATGGTGGATGAGATAGGGGGTGTCCCGGACTGTTTTGGAGATATGATGTTAGCCAATACAGAACAGGTAATGGCAAGTCGGTTGGCTGCTCACGTTTCCGTCTATCCATGTCCTGAGCTGTTCGCTGTTCCACGTGGCTGGCACACCGGCATTGTACTCGATCGATCGCTTGGGGACAGCCACGCGCAGGAGCTCGGCGTATCGGAGAGTGTTGATACTGGCTTTTACGTCGGCCAAACAGGGGTTGACACAGGCAATGACGACCGTCTTGCAGATTCGCGCGCTAGCGGGATCGAAGACATGCTTCAGCGTTTTTGTTAGTGTGCTCTGCCGGAAGGGGACATAGGCCTTGGCCTTTTTCGTTGAGTCGGCATCGGCGAGGGCTCGCCCGCGGATGCAATCTTTGAGCGTGGACAGCGATTTGTTAATATCGCGTGCTTCGGCCATTCTAGTTTCCAACACTATCAGCCAGCTTTCCCACTGTGTCGTATAGAAGACTGCTTGCTATCACAAACCTCTTGGAGTCATGTTCAGTACGATCGCGGGCGGCTTCTGAGCCGGCTAGATCAACCAGGTACAGTAGTCCGTCCTCGGCAGACGGGATGGTCGGGTTCTGGATACGGACGCGGCAGATGGCGTGAGAACGAGAGGACGTGTCGTTCTTTTGCGTTGGGGCTGTGCGGCGCAAGGATGCGGCAGCTTCAATGAAGCCGAGAAACTCGTCCTTGGTCGTTATGCAAGCCTCAACGGCACCGGCAAGTTGGATTTGGCTCAGCGAGTCTTCGAGGATTGAGATTTGCTTGCGGAAATTGAGGAGATCTGCATGCCGGTTAGTCTGATACTCAAAAGGCCAAACTGGCGGAGTTCCGTGCCGTAAACCTGGGTCCCCGCTAGCTCGATGATGGTGATGTGAATCTTCCGCTCGCCCTCCAAAGAACCGTCCATCAAGGTTTCAGCAACATGTCGCTCGAGTCCGCTGACGGTGTAAGTCTTGCCAGACCCGGTTTGGCCGTACGAAAAGACAGTGCCAAGACCGCCCCCCCAGGCCCACGGAACAAGAGGCTGGACAAGACTTTCGTAAATCTGAGCGGTGCTGGCGTCTGGTCCAAAAACCTGGTCGACGGTATAGCTTGAGGACTTGTCGACCATTAGCAGGTTTCTGGGCAAGGCAATGTTTCTATCTCACATTCAGCGCAGCTGGCCCTCGAACAGACTTCTTGAGCTCGTGAACCTGCACGGTGCTGGTGGAGCTGCCGACAAAGACGCTTGCAGGGAAGACGGTCTCCTCTTCGGTCAGCATGGGGCGGATTCGTGTGCTGACAATAATGTCTTGCTTTTCGCTGGCCTGGGCCTTCTTGTCGGCCGGACGGGGCTTGAAAGCAGCCACCAGAGCATGATAGCGGTCGGTGTTGTCAATGAGAAACTGCTCCATCGTTGAGAGATTGAGGTCAATTTGAAGCCTTGAAATGTCCTTGATGGGGATTCCTCGACGCTTATACTGTGAGGTTGGCCCAGTCAGGCCCCAGACAATCAGGGTGCCTAAGAGGGTCCAACTGAAGCAGGCCTTCCTGGAGCGTGAATGAATCCACTTTCTTGGCAAGCGAGTATTATCAGCCAATCAGACACACAGAACTGCCAGGTTCTTTGGTGCCTGCAAATGCTGGCTTGGACCTGCCAAGAAACCGGGCTTTTTGCTCGCGGTTAAAGAGAAGGAAGGATTGACCAAAACAAAGCGACTGTGGCCAGGCAACAGCAAAGAATGTTCCACCCCATGCATCTTCGGGAGGTGAGGTGCTATTGCCTCAATTGAGCTGCGGTGGTCCCGCCCCGTTCCTGGCCTCAACACGGCGAAACTTGCCATTTAGTTGCCATGGATTTAACACACAAATGGAGGGAAGGCACTGGCAGCTAATCATCTGTTTACTCATCTAGCAAGGTGGAAGCTATCAAGCTGCGATAGCATAATTTCTAAAGTTCATTGTCCAAAGTTTTCAGCGTTCTCACAGCTCCAGTCTACCTGGGCCAACTAAAGTACCCTACTCAGATAATTGGTCTGATTTTGTCCGATGCCTTGATATTGAGTATATCCCTTTTCCCCCAAACATCTAGAGCCAGAGTTGGATCCCACTGCTGACCCTGCCAATCTGGTAAAAGAAAAGAATGGTTCTTTATGACGAAAAGACAAAAATTATGAGCAAAGACCTAAGTGGCGTTGATTGTTCAGCCCTAGATATCGGACGGAGCAGTTCATGCGAGGTTGGCAGCTTTTGGTAATAGCGCCGTAATCCTCCTCGAGTCGGGAATCGCGACCTCTCTCCGCGGCAGACCGAATGCAAGCCCAATGCGCCAAGGTGCGGGGTAGCACCCCACCGAACCTTGACTTGGCAACATGGCTACATCGGGGAGCTGGAGGTGTTAGCTATAAGGTCTGCGCCGGATGGTGGATTCTCGATGTTGTACTCGGGGTTAACCTTCAAGCAAATGAGACGTGTCGTGTAGTCGTGGGCCAAGGCACCGAAACGCTATGGCTGATCCTACCGAGGCTACATCATCGTCTGAACCGGCCGTGGAGACGGTTGGCCAGTCGGATATTGCGGTTGTGAGTCTTGGTATCCGCTTCAATACATACCACCTCAGCTGCCTAGCCCTAGAACTAGTTCTAACACGAGATTCGCTCCTCACAGGACCTCGTCTTCAACCAGCCCGATGACGACACCGACTCAGCCCTAGGCGACGACCAGTCCCAAATCTTATCCACCGTCTCCATCACCTCAACCATCCTGCAGTATCGCAAGATCCACGGGCGCACCTATCACAACTTTGGCGGCGCCGAAAAGACCGAGTACTGGGCGCCCAACGATGAGACGGCCAACGAGCAGCTCGACATCAACCACCACCTGCTCAACCTCTCCCTCGACAACAAGCTCTACCTGGCCCCGCTCGACAGGGCAAAGGTGAAGAATGTGCTCGACCTCGGCACGGGCACGGGGATATGGGCCATCGACTTTGCCGACGAGTTCCCCGACGCCAGCGTCACGGGCGTCGACCTTTCGCCCATCCAGCCGTCGTGGGTGCCGCCCAACCTCAGCTTTGAGATCGACGACATTTCCGGCACCTGGACCTACCCGGACAACAAGTTTGACTACATCCATATCCGCTACATGACGGGCAGCGTCAAGGACTGGGTCGCCGTCTACCGCGAGGCCTACCGTTGCCTCAAGCCGGGCGGCTGGATTGAGCACATGGACTGCGCCGCCGGTGTGTACGCGGATGATGGCTCCATGCCACCCGATCACATTTTCGTTGCCTGGTTGGAGAATTTCCGCCAGGCTGGCTCCAAGATCGGCCAGACGTTCGAGGTCATTGACAATGACAACTATATCCGCTGGCTCGAGGAGGCTGGATTCAAGGATGTCAGCAAGAAGACCATCAAGGTCCCCGTCGGCGGCTGGCCGGCTAACAAGAAGCTGAAGGAGATTGGGCTGGCTAACCAGCTGTCACTGACCATGGGTATTGAGGGTTTTGGTCTTTATATCCTTACTAATGTTCTGGATTGGAAATATGACGAGGTTCAGGTCTTCTTAGCCAATGTTCGGGCTGGTTTGAAGAACAAGGCATATCACGGCTATTGCCTCTGGTAGGTTTCTGATTATGCCGTCAAGCCTCGTTACACTATCGCTAACGTGCATAACAGGGGGGTTGCTTGGTCTCAGAAGCCCTTGGGGTGATTGGGGAGGCATCATCTTCGGACACGTCTTCAAGTGAGCAAGGTACGTGGCACTCGGGTGTGAACTCGGGAAGGTGGAGAATATGGTCGACACAAGCGTATCCAAGGAACTTGCCTTGGAACGTAACTAAGCCGAGAACTAGCTAGTTGAACTAATATTCGCCCGCCTCCCTTTTTCCTTCCTGAATTCTTGGCGGTTCGTTCCAGCGGGCACTCGACCAACACCCAAATTGTCAAGAGCAAGCCACTGAGAGAGAGTGGACGCAATGGAAAGATGGAGTCTCGACTTAGCCATGATTACAAGCTGAAATGGCTAAAGTCGGTCAAGATCGAGTTCGACCTCACCTCCAACCCAGAATCTGTGTCAGCTGTCGGCTCCTCCGGTCGACTTCCCTCCGGAACCTGCCGTCTCTCATAGCCCTGCAGCGTCTTCAAGATGCGCTGCAGTGACACCAGGCCTCGCTGGTCTTCCTCGCGCCGCTTCGTGTCATCCTCCTTCTCCCCGGCTATAATGTTGATCTTGGCTTTGTCTGCACGTCTGACGATGCGCTGCGAGAAGACGGCGGTTGGCAGCTCATCGAGAATGCGGCCCCCGACGACGAGGGTGTTGACGTACCCTATAAACGAGGCCATGCATATCTGCAGCGTTGAGAAGTATGGTCAGTTCTGGAAACATGAATTTGATATATAGGGTGTAGCTCACCTCGTAATATGCCTCTTCCTGGTCAATGACGCGCGCCGGCGCTAGGGTTACGGGCGCGGCCGGGCCCGTGGATGGGTCAACAATGTTTTGATGGAGGACGTCGGCGTTCCCGCTCCCGGCATCGAGCCGCAAAAACTGCCACAAAATGCTGCTTATCTTCCCCAGGGCAGGGCCCTGTATGGTCCCATCGAGCAGGGCGCCGCCGAGGTCTGCGAATGGTACTGGCAGGCTTCCAACGGCGTCGCAGATGCCCTTGACAAGATCGTCGGACGGTGCAGAGTCAGTGTTCTGGGCACGATGGTTGGCTTGGCGGATGGATTGCGTCTTGGCGCGCCGTAAGGAGGCGAGAATGTCGGCGAAGCCATCGTAGAAGCCCGTGTTGCCTCGGCGGCGGCACTTGAGCAGGTCCCTCAGGGTCTTCTTGGACGATGCGCGCAGGTCGGCAAGCACGTCGTCGATGAGATGTTCTCGCAGCAGCAGCAGCACCTCCTCGTCTGGACAGCTCGCAGCTAGCGCCTTCTCGATAAAGGTGTTTGTCACCTCCCAGACGGCACACAGGTGGTTCTCGGCAATCTTGGGCCAGAGCTTCGACTGGTACTCCAAGAGGCCCCAGCAGACGGTTGGACTAGCTTCTTCGTTGGGTTCCAGGCCGCGCCAGCGCTCGATGTTTTCGGCCACCATCCGCTCGTGGTCCTTTCGCGAGACGTACTCGGGGTTCGGGTACGAATAGTATTTGTTGATGATGTCCTGGTACGGAAAGGCGTCGACCATGTAAATTTGCGCGGCTGGCGTCTTGTCTGGGCTCAAGTCGATTCCCTCCGAGGCCCCGGCATCATCCATCACCGTCTCCGTCTTGCCATACTGGCGCATGCTGGCAGCGAAGGCCCTGCCCAGCATGCGGACATTGGAGCGGAGTCTCTTGTCCTGTCCCTCGGGTGGGTTGTCACCAAACCCAGAGAAGAAACCCGTGCAGCCCGAGCACGCCGCGCCGACGTCGTGGGGCTTGATGCACTCGACGTCACGGTAGGTGCCGTCGGCAGCCTCTCTTGTCAAGTGCTCGAACTTCTCAGCGATGACGCTGAGGTACTCGCGCCGATCTTCGACGGTAGCTCGCGATCTGCTGATATCGTCGAGGCGGCCTTCGATGATGGCCGCCTTGCTCCAAACCTCGCGGATGATGCCCGGGAGCTCAGCGCGGATGTGGGCCTGCAGCATGCGTCGCAATGCTACCAAGAGCGCCTTGATGCCCTTCTGCTCGGCTGGGACCGTCTGCCAAAAGTCATCCTTACCGAAGAACTCGGCTTCTCTGACATCTCTCTCCTCGATCCTCAAACGGCCCTTCCTCTCGTACTTATTATCGTTACGGACCACGTGCCACCCGCCTTTGGGATGCAACTGAGAGAGCGTCCCCTTGAGGAGTTTTGTGATGTCGTCCGTGTCGACACCGGGATGGTCGGGGTTGGTGATGACGCCAACCAGTCTGCTGGCCAGCCCTGGGTCCTCTCCTAGGATCTCCTGCACCACCGACGGAGCACCCTGGTTGGCGTACGGGATACGCGCATTGATGACGAGTATAGTGATGCTTCGCCTGGATCCGATGTACTCCTTCACCATGCGCGCCACCGTCTCCTTGCCCTCTTCTCCCTGCTCGGTCGTTTGCGAGACGAACAGGCCTGGCAGGTCTACCAAGGTCACCAAGGGTAGCTCAGGGCCGTGCTTTTCAATGACAAGGACATCGTCGCTGAAGTCCCGGGCGCCCGGCCGAGTGGCGAGGGCGGAAGAGGCGTTGAGGTTCACCCCGAGCTTGATGGCTGCATTTCGTACCAGCACATCGAGCTGCAAGTCGTCGTCGTCGAATTCCGCCGCTGAAAATTGTTGCAAGGCCCTCCGCTCGTCGTCTGTCCGCGATCTCCCTGGCTCGATCCGGACCCGGCATCGTTTGGTGTCGGACCGACGATATATGAGCTTCGTCGGAAACCGGGTGCAGAGCCCTTCGGCCACCGGGAACTTCTCCCGGATGATGGCTTCCAGCACCGAGCTCTTGCCGCTGCTCTGGTCACCGACAACGACAAGCTGCGGGATGTCGATCTCGTTCGCAACCTTGTGATTGGACAACTCGTCAAGAGCGTTGAAGAGCCCGGCTTGGGTGGGATGAAACAAGTCCCAAACTCTGTCCATTGCAATCTGGGTTTAGGGCGAGCAAGAAGCAAATGGCGGCAGGCTTGGGCAGGTGAGTATGTAATGATGGGAGGAGCGAGGGCTGAGGGCAGAGGAGATCGAGTATTCGTGTCTACAGGGACAAGTCCTTCCCATTTATGCCCAAGTGACCCCCATTAGAAACATATTGAAGCCCCACAAAGGCCTCTCCAGCATCAAAAAAAGCCTTCCAAAGCCATATTTAGTATTCCAATAAGCCTTTCCCAGAACCACAAAGGCCTCATAAAAAAGCGAGTAAAGAGTAACAGAAGAGGCTGTCATAGGGTAGGAGATAGCTTTGGGCATCTTCGCATTGGCAAGGTAGACTCCGCCATGAGTGAGAGATGATGAGAGCTAGTAGCCGTTCGCGGATCGAACCGGTTCTCTGACAGCAAAAACACATCATGATCAGCCTCTCCTCATAGGGTCGATGGAGAAAGGCAGATACGATGTGACATGCAGGTTTGAGACTGACCTGAGTAATTGGCCCAGAAGCAATCGTACCCAGAGGAGGCGCTGCCAATGTATGGGGGGAAGAGAGGCCTAGGACCAGCCGGTGGTCTCCACGAGCTACGTTCGTTGATTCTCAAGGCTTGGGTGCTGCGTGTCTCTCCCAATTGCCTGCACCATATTGTGTGTAACGCTCGCTATAGGCTGTGGACATTCCACGTCCCATCGATGCTTGCCGTTCCGGGCTGCGCACCTCATGTTGTTGAGGGTTCTATTGTTTACCTGTAATTTAGGCTTCCGCCGCCGCTACGAAAGCGGCGTGCGCTCGTTGTTTTCACCGGCGTTTGTTTCCCAAACATGTCATGGTACGTACCTACAAATAGGAGCCCAACAGCTTTTCGAGCAAAACAGATTTGTTGTTGAGGCACCTGGCCGCCCCACTGGGCACGAGCGCCAGGCGCACAGGCCAGTTGCCCTGCCCACCACCTATTTAGCTCTCCTCTCCAGTTGCAGATCCAGAACCTGCAACTGTTCACCATCTAAGCAAGGTAGCGATATCATCACTTTGCTCCCCGCAACACTAACAATCGGTGCCGCGACAGGAAGAACGAACAGAAGCAGGAGTAGTGAATATAGAGTGAGAGGATACGTTGTCATGTCAAGACCTAGTAGTTCGATTTGGTTTTGATATCGGTGTTCATTCTCGCTCTGTGGTCGTCCTGGCTCTGTGGTCGTCCTGGCTCTGTGCTCGTTCTCGTTATGTGCTCAGTGTCTGTTGACCATCGGACGAGCCCTGCCAACGGGAGTGGAAAAATTGCTAATCTCATCGCCTCAGCAAGGAAGTTGCACCTTCCCTTATCGTCAGCCTGCTTCCATGCCATGAAGTTTGAGGATAAACTTGGAATGTGCCTTCCTGCTAGCAGGTCCGCTCCTCCCCACTATCCGGCACGACCCCCCACCTTGAGCCCGTCAGTCCCGAAGGATCATGTCCAGCCTGAGGTGTTCCCAAGCTGTGGTTCGAGGTGCGTATCCGGGCCTCAAACCTACACACCAGCCAAAGGTTGATATCTTACGACCGTAACGGTCGGAAAGGTGTTATGCCGGTCTGACGGCAATGGAACTAAGCATTGTTTGAACTTTAGATACGGTACCTACCTAGCCAGGATCCAGGGGATCAAGAGGTCAAGAGCCCCTGCCCAGGGAACTGACTCCTGACCATCCTGGTCACCAACACAAATCCATTTCATTTTTGCTATGGGCAACGCCATATCTTCCCTCGTCTCATGGATCTCGGAACTTGATCTCTGCCTGCCCGGCGAGCGGGATCGAGAAGTAGCCGAGGATCAAGAAGCGCGACTCGGAGTGCTGCTCACTCTACACGAACTAGAGGGCACCATAGACCCCTTGATAGCGGCCCAGGTCTTTAACCAAAAGTACAGCCCCATAAGTCGGCTACCAGAAGAACTGCTAATTTTGATCGTCAAATACTGTTCGGCTAGCGACGTCCTCGCCCTTCCTCGCCTCTAGCGCGTCTCGAGGAAATTTCACCCTCCCATTAACAGGACGTTGTCAGCTAGTCAGACTGCGAATTCGGACCTCGGTATTCAAAATACTGGCTCCACTGCGATGGCTGCGACACGCACCACCAGCTGGCAGCCTTTTCCATCTCTGACCAGAAAGAGGGGAAGAATCAGCGGTGGTGTCTAGATCGCCAAGGAACTGTGCAGTTGTGCGACCATGTCTACATCTCCTGGGACGTCATTGAGGCCCATATAACCGATTGGCAGCAGCGTAAGCCGGGGGACTAGAAAGCTTGCTTCGACGACTTCCGTGTCGAATGTCATGACCCAAGCCATGATAGACGTTATACCAACAAGGAAGTCCCTACCTAGCCGCGTGCCCGCCTCCAGAAGTCTCGTCTTCGCGACACATTATTGTTCTCCACCTAGAGGGGTACCTGCATGAATTATCGCCGAAGACCAGGATTATCAGCTTGCCATGAACGCGGTCAAATGCACCGGCCGTGTCCAGCGAGCGAAGGGAAACATGCGGTGTACGATCCTCGCCCGAGTGTCTCGAATGGCGGATACGTCGGTGAACAGCTAATCCAAGTACTACGAGCGATAGTTAGCGTCTGGGGTTCAGGGGAGCGAGGAACACCCAGTTCACGACCCTAAAATCGACACCATGAATTTCCCTTTCCTTCTTCGGAACTGAGCGGTTGCCGCCTTGGTCTGAGCCAGACTGAGCCAGACTGAGCGAGGGGGTCACAGTTCTGGGCTGCCTTGGCTACAGTTGCCACGGGTCTAAAATGGCGGTGGAGTTACGAGGACCCAGTTTTGGGACCTCTACCACCACCACCTAGCCGCGCTTTCCTTCACTCCAACTACAGGAGAAGAAAAATCCTGCAATTTTAACAGGTCGATAAACCATGTATATTCGGATTCCAAACTGTTGCTCTCGACCTTTTCCAGTGTCTCTAAACCCGTTGCGCCCAGGTCGAGTTATCCATTTTTCTAAACAACTTATCATTGTAGACACTTCTTTCACCAGGCGCAATGATGACCAGATAGTGCAGCATGTATCATCATGTTTAGCGCTATGGCTTGGGATTGCCAAAGGAGGAAAACGTCTGTCATGGAAGTTACCACCCTGCAAGCTTGCAAGCACCATAAGGATACCTAGCAGTGTAGAATGAGATCGCCTGGCCATGGACTCACTGACATGCACGGATGCTGTCTAGACAGAGATACATAGATAGAATTAGCAAGGCTGAGTATGCAGGGGAAGGAGGACATGTCATTGACTTGAATAATCTTAGAAGTTCCTCTAGGTAGCCAGCAGGCAGAAAAAGGGCCTATATAAGGTTAACGTCAAATCCACCTTACCTGTTCCTTCAGGATTGGAGGATTAAGAGAATTGGTTAGCCCTATTAGTTGACCACTCACCTGTCAATGCATAACCTTGAAGATGTGTAATTATACACATCAGCAGAATATGATTTTGCCAATGACTGCAGTTTGAGACATAGTTGGTATGTATGTCATTTGTATCATGGCACAAGGCCCCTACTGAAGATGTAGCATTAACATGCTATGCTAATAGAATGATGTGGTGTGGGACATAACTAGGTTGTTAATGGAGTTGCTGATGACAGCAGCAATGTCACCCATCCATGCTCTTGTCTGGCTGTCAAGTATCATTTTCTACCACTAGACCGTCTATGCAGCTTGTCGAGTATAATATTTCTGGAGCGGCCTGTATGTAAGGAACTACTTGAGTCTGAGAATCTAATCGTCTATGCTGCCTAATCTTGGAAAAGAAGTATTCTGTTCAAGCTGATACTGTCATGATAGGTTGAAAAGACGCTGGAGAGTTGAATGGTGATAATGTCAACCTTTGGACTATCTTGATTGATGGTGATCTGCATACATGGTTCACCTACTCAGTGAATTTCCCATCCCTAAATTACTGTTTTCCTACTTGGTATGTACTTATTCTGCCAGCAGAAATTTTATCTAAGACCTTACTGTGCTTATTCTGTCACCAAGGGCTATATACCGTTTTTGCCAGCAGAAAAATTAAGACCTGACTCTTGCCATGCTTATTCTGTCACCATGAGTTACATACCTTTTCTGCCAGCAGAAAGAGCTACTTATTCTTCCTTATTCTGCCACCAAACACTATGTACTGTTTCTCTGGCAAAGATTTTTGCAAGAGGCCCAGTTCTTGGCCCTGAGCCCAGATTTGATACTGCAACAGCAGGCTATGTACCTTTTCTGCTGGCAGAAAATCACCCAGCACCAGTGACCCAGTTCTTGGCCTCAAGCCCAGATTTTGTTTCAGCTACCTCAGGCTTAATACCTTTTCTGCCATCAGAAATTATACTCAGGCTACAAGACCATCATAACTTCTCCAACTTATACTAACTGCCAATTCCAGCATCAAAAGCTCATTATAGTGCCAAAGCTAAATTACATTCATTATATCAGCTCTTTTGGGACAACTTATTCTTATGCACCAGGCTGCATTCCCCAAGCTCCTATTGATCTACCAAAAACCCTTATAACTATTATATATAAACAATCTGAGGATGGTAATAATCTATGATTTACTTAATACCTACTCTATAGACAGTTCTATGCTATTTTTGGAGTTGGATGGCAATGCTAACCTTGATAATCTTGATAATTATCTGTCAGATTTCTATACTTCCTTGGACCACTATGTATAACAAAATGGTATATTATACATATTTCCAGCTCACAATGGCCTAGGCTCATTTGGAACTGATGGACCATGGAAAAGTATTTAAGGGTATAATTGACTATCTATGTTTAGACAATACAGCCCTGAATATATTAAATACAGAAGGAAGAGCTTTGAACTAACCTGTTCAGAGCTAATAAGACAAAAGGCTTAGAAAATTAAGTGAAACTATAGGATAGAGATATGGTGCCTGGAGCAAAGCCAATATCTATTAAAAGACATTTAAAAAGAAACAAAATATCAATCGGAGGTGTTGCTACAGAAGCTTATATTAACTAGTATTAATGCTATTAATGAAGCTGCTGGTAATGCTGTTTTCTTAGAGAATGGCCAGCATAATGAAGATATTGCCATACTAGCAAAAATTTGGAGAGGACTATGGAGTTATATCACTAAGAATATCATTCTTGATTTTATGGGAATCAATGACTGACTACTTATGATTCTTTTTGGAGAAGCACTTCCTAATGATGATAGCATCCCTGGCAGTGTCCAGGCTTGGTGATGGGTGCCTGCGCTTCTTAAAGTGCCAAGTCTGGCTGTATATTGCCGGCGGCAAGCTGGTTACTTACACCGCCCAGCTTGAGGCCATCTGGCAAACTGGCGCCGCTGAACGGGCGGCGAGCGCTAAAAGCCCCACCCCCGCGTCGTACTTACGGCCATCCTTGCCGAGCCTCCCAAAGAAAGAGGTTGCGTTTCGCCAAGGCCAAACGGGGAGGCAAGTGACGGATCAAGACCCCTGGCCCGGTGTCCCCAGGCCCCACGACCCCCGGCCCCGTCGCACCTACCCCTGCCCCTGGCCCTGAGTCCACACACTAGAGCTCCCTTGAGCTGGTGCCTGCACACCGTGATGGACACCATCATAACTGGCCCGTCGAGTCCCATCGGCGGCCCTTAAGAGAGCAGCGGCAGGGGCCTGGCCAGGAAGGGCGATGGCGACAACGTCAAAATGCTCAAGCCCTGACACTTAGACACACTTGATGACTGCAACTTCAACAACCTCCCCCCAAGCACTCTTGGAGGAAAGCTAGGCCTATGGCCAGTCCCCAGGCCAGGCACCTACATGGCCCTACGCCAGAGCCTTGCCCCCTCCCTGACACCTGATCTTAGCTACAAGTTGACACCTAGGCAAGCAGCCAGCCGCTTGCACTGCAATTTCTTTTTTGTCTACTGTGGACTGCCGTCAAGTTTCTCCAATCTCCCTATAGGTCAGAATGAGAGGTTGAGAGAATGAGAGTTTTCCAGATGAGAAATGGGTGAAATTTACCCCGCCGCAGAGCCGATCTGTGACAGATGGTGTGCCTTGGGGGATGCAGGCCGCGTTGGGTTAGTGTGCCGCGAGTGGTGAATATGAGATCTGCTTCAACAATGCAGTGCACTACCCCTAGATAGTACCTCCTAAGTTGTGTGTTGTAGACTGGATTGTAGTGTTTGAGCAATTTCATTGGTCGATCCGACTCAACCCGCGTCCCTTAACAACGCCATCATAGGAGTCCCTCATGACATGTAAGAAGGTGTTCAATGGACATGGAGCAGATGTCAGGGAATTAATTCACTCTTCTATTGAAAACAGAGAACCTGAATTATTCCAGCAGAGTCATGAGAATAATGGTGAAAGAGATCCATCTGATGTCAGGCCTAAACCAGTTCAAACTCAACTTTTGGCTGTTTCTTCTCCATTTCCAGGAGCTGCTCGCGGGCTGCGTTCCACACATCCGGGACACAACAGTATCTCTTGTACGTGTTCGGAGCACCAGCCACGGGAACCAAGACCAGCAGGGCGCCCCCATACTGCGAGAGGACACAGAACACGGTCTTGGGGAGCTTCGTCTTCTTGGGAATGCCCTTGAGGGTAAGCCAGCCCCCGCCGGGCATGGGGAGGTTGTTCTCCGACATGCCGTTCGCCTCCTTGTCGGCCGTCTTCATCTCAATCAGCCGCGTCGCAACCCTCACGCGCAGCGACGAAATCTCGCCAAACTCATCGGGGCCCTTGAGCGCGACATCGAAGTCGACCAGATCGAGATCATTGCACCTCCACTTGACATCCACCGCCCCGTCCGCCAGCGCCCACGACCAAGACGGCGCAATCCAGCCCTCCCCCCTGTACGCCCTCGTCCCCTCACCCCAAATCAAACTGTCCGCAAACGTGTCCTCCCACAGCCCGGCGAGGTACCTGCCGGGGTCATACCCCCTCCCGCGACTCTTGACCGCCATCTGCTTGGCCAGCCCGGCCATCGCCGGCAGGCTATCCTTCCCAAACGTCAGCTCCAACCCCGAGTACATCTCCACGAGCTGGTTCCACAGCCCGGCAAACTCGGCCCTGTTCCGCGGCGCCGTCCACAGCCCCCGGCCGAGCTTGAGCGGCGGCGGGTTGAACGACTCGTACTCCTTGCCCGGAATGCCCGGCTCGAACCCGCCGGGGCACTCGTACACGACGCCCTCGGCCGTGAAGTGGGCCACCCGCAGCGAGAGACAGCGCTCCTGGAAGACCCAGGCGCGGTGCAGCAGCGGGAAGCGCGCGCCGTGGTAGCTCTGCGGGCGGGCGGGCACGCGCGCGAGGTGCTCGCTGGTCTGCTGGGCGAGGACGAGGCGGCCGGGGAGGCCCGGGGTGGGGATCTCGTGGGTGAAGAGGGCGAGGGGCGGGGGGAGCAGCCCGTCGTGGGCGTTGGCGGCGCGGGTGGCCATGAGCGTGAGGGCGGCGTTTTCGTAGATGGAGCACATTTTCGAGGCTTCGGACCGCCAGTCGGCTTCGTCGCCTTGGATGATGCACATGGAGTCGATCCAGAGGTATTGCTTTCCGAGGAGGTGGGTGATGGTGATGGCGTCTTGGAAGGTGCGCGGGATGGTGCGCCACGGGATGCCGGCTTTGTTGCGGCTGTAGGAGGCTTGGGTGGTGATGCATTCGGGGCGGACCTGCCCCCAGCAGTGGGAGAGGCAGATGTAGTCCTCGCGGGTCGGGAACTCGACCAGTCGGACGGAGGGGTGGGCGCCGCCCGAGTCGGTGATGCGGAGCATGCGCGCGGGGAGGGGCGCGTCGCGGGGGATGGGCCGCGGGGTGCATTCCTTGTGGCGGCGCGCGCAGTCGTCCATGAGGATCTTGATGGCGCGCGCGCAGGACTTGGCGTCGACGAGGCTGGCGGGGTTGGGGTTCTTGATGGCGAAGGGCGAGATGGACTTGGGGTCGGCGGGCGTGGGGGTGTCGCAGTCGTAGAAGAGCCGGAAGTCGGCCGAGTAGGTGACGGGGTTGTCGAGGTACACGATGTCCTTCTTGTCCTTCTTGACCTCGAAGCTGAACGACTGGCTCCAGTCCTGCCACGTTATGCCGGCCCGGTGTTCTCGGCCCGCGCACTTCTGCCGGAGGCCCTCGAAGATGCCCTGGCACACGCGGCAGCCGCGCTCGCCGGAGCGGCGGATGTCGACGAGCGGGATCTGCTCATACTTGGACGAGACGATCTGGATGACTTTGTCGAGGCTGCGGTCCTTGCGCGCGCTTCTGGGGAGACGCACGAGGCAGAGGCGGCAGTAGCTGGGGAGGAAGATGGAGAGGACGTCGGTGAAGAGGTCCATGTTGAAGACACAAGCTGTTTTTCTTGGTGTTTTTCTTGGTGTTGACACCCGTTCCAGGTCCCATTTCAGGGGCTGTGGAGCAGACATCAGTATTAAAGCTTGGTTTAAAGATCTGCATCGGGCACAAGCTGCAATGTTGTTGTTCGGGCAGCACCCCAAGCACCAGTCACCGGTTGACTGGCAGCCCCCGGCCGGCAACCGCCGACCCGCTCCTGGTCTCGCAGCAGTGGGGTTTCGTGGATGGATTGTGGTGACGCGCAGTGCGGGGTTACCCGGAGACCGGCGCCTCTCTTATCTCTTATCATTGCCGCGTCGGGAAAGCTTGCAAGCCCATCGCACATCCCTTGCGATCCGCCGATTGCCCTTTCAAGACGGACCGAGACTTGCTCCTCACACAAGCTCATCGAAGTTGCATACGACCACCTTCGCCACGACCTGCTCGGCAAAATTACCAACAATTGCCTGCACCCGATGCCTAATTCCCGCTAGCTCCCTGATTACGCAAGAAGTGTAGCGTAGCTACCAAAGACGAGGCGATGCTTGGCGAGATGTCTGTCATGATGGTTGGAGTACAAATCCCCTTCCTCCCTCTTATCTTCACTACAATGATTGACAATCCAATTCAATCTCGCCGTCCGACCTGCAAAACGGAATAGCTGCCGAACCTGCCCACAAGCCCGCTCGCCGCCGCCGAAGGAAGCGAAGTCGATGCGAAGGGGCACAATTGGATGAAGCAACACCCGAAGAGTTCCATGAAACCCGGCCGTTCTCGACACGCCTTCCCGAGGCTGCGGCGCTCTCCGCTCCGGGTCCCAGTCTCAGTCTTTCCGGAGCCGGGCGCTCGCGGGGCTCCATTATCCCCGCCTCGACCACAGTGCGCCGGGAAGACTGCTGCCTACGCCCGCCGATCTTTGCTAGTGTGGTCGCAAGTCGCATGCGCCCGCGCCCGTCAACCGAAACGCAAAAGCTGGGGTCCGCAACGCCGCGCTACCGAAGAGGTTTGAAGATGGTCAGGAGGATCTCTGTTGGGGAAAGTTTATGTGGCGCTCTGGGTGCTGGGAGGAGCCGCCTCCTGCTTGCCCACACTTTGAGAGACTTGGCCCACGCGTGCCGCCCCTCGAGAACAATACCGACACATCTTACGGCATTGGAGAAAACTAGTTAACTCGCCTTAATTGGTCTTATTCTTGCACTGCTTGTCGCTCGAGGAGTGGCCACAGCCGACCTTGGTTGCATCGAACAGAGCCGCTCTTCGGGCCTCTGACCACATCGTTTCGATAGCGATGGGGCAGGGTAAGAGTCAATCCCCCTTCCCTGGTAGCCTAGGGGAAAGCACCAGTCCAATGCCCAACACAACCAGCAGTCCCATAAGAGATCGAGGCAGTTTGCTGGATCAAGAAGTAAAGAATATCATCCAAAGGCAGTTTTGGAGCTGACGCCATTGTGGCGGTGGCGAGAGAACTTGCGGGCTTGGGGAACCATGGAAGACGACCGGGAGGTTGGCGGCCACCTGCATCACTGGCTGATCATACTAATGAACTTGAGCTGCAATTGTCATTCAGGGCATTAAGAAAGGTTGTGGGGCAAGCGGAGACTCAGAAGGATGCAGGTGACCTGGGAGTGTCATCACTTTGTGAGGCATGTCAGCAAAATCGCAAAACCAAAATTTGGCACCACAGTTCGCCCTAGTGGCTCTAATTGGTGGTATATGCCAAAGTGCGGCCAATTTGCCCTTGCCCTACTTATGAAAGCATTTAGTTGGTCCATGCTTATATGCTTATCAAAAACGGCTCTGTCAACTGTCCTGCATTCCACATGAGATGAGAGTGAAAGGACAGGGGTAACAAACAGAAGACCTTGCACCAAAGGGGACAAACGGTGACTGTCTGATCCATATTATTGCTACAGTGTTAGCAAAGGTAAGTGGGCTAAGGAATGACATGAGAATTAGCCCAGTGACTAGACTGTAGTGAATGTGCTCAACCTGCCCCGTCTCATACCTTATTCAGTAGCTATGTAATGAAAATTTCCATGCATGATTAGATTTTGGTGGATTTAAAGCAATGACACATGTAAGGGTGGCAAAAACACAGCCTCTTTTCTCACCTGACATATAGTAGTTGCAGATAAGGCTGCCTGACCGGCTCAATTAATGCTCTAATTTGGCAGCAAAGGGCCTTTAGTCCTGAGATGGCTCTCAGGCCTCTAGTGGGCAGGAAGATAAAGGGGTTGATAGAGAATCCTTAGGTAAAAGTGTAAACCATTTGCTTCTATCCATACAACATTACACATGCTGGTTTGGACGATATGACGGTGGCTTTCCTTGGAGATGAAGGTATTGGCTGGCTATTCTGGCCAAAGGAGAGGTCGTTGACATACTACAACACACTTCAATATTCAGAGCATTCTATGAAGTAAGTCAAAAATCTCAATCTCACATAAACCTACTAATTTCCATGTAAAATCATGCATCTAATAAAACAGCTTTTCTTCAGAATGAGTCTACAAAATCACCATAACCACAAGTATTGTCAGAAAGAAAGAGGCTGTCAAGAAGAAAGTTCCAGAATCAGCCAGAATGGTAGATTAGTAACATTGGCCATGCAACATACAAGCATTGCCAGCATTCACAAGTCTATAAGGAAAGAGGTTCTGGCTTTCAAGCCAGAACCCACACAAGCAATACAATCAACCGGTTGCAATCCGCATCATCTCCACGCAATCCAGAGAGTGTTTCTGACATAATGCAATGATTGAAAAAGGTGCTCTGAGACGTAGTGAGCAGACTAATGAGGCCCGTGGTTCCAATTTTGGCCTCTGGAATTCGGCCCATTTTTCGGCCCGCCGCCAAGGCCCTAATCTAGTTCTTGCTTCACTGACTATGAAGCTCACTAAAGACAGCTATATGTCTGGATACTCTTCACCAAACACTCCCCTCTGAGCCTAGGTCCTCCATCAGTTTTCACACATCTTCCATTAGGTTAGGTGTAGCCAGAACCTTGTCGCTTGTGTACTAGATTCAAAACAGGGGTCCAGTTCTAGGCCCTTAACTCGCATATGACACACACTGGTCCAGAAACTAGGATCGGCTCCATACATTGTCTAGGTGAAGGACAGAATGTGGTCCCTAAAAATGACACCACTCCCAAGTGTCTAATGGCCAGTGGGGGCCAGTCCCGGTTTTGGTATATTTCAGCTCTGCAGGATATATATGCAATTTAGAATTTGGCCCAGAGGTCGCAATTGATGCCAGAGAAATTCACAGTTTTGGTATTTCAAAAACATTACACATCAGAATGGACTCAAATTCAATCCATGCAGCAGTAAAAACTTCACCACAACCCACACCATATCTAATTTACCAGGCTGCTAATATAGAGCTCAAAAATAGTCTAATACTACTTCAACCTCCATCCTAGATATACAAATAGCAATATATCAAACTCTCTGTCTAATACAAGATATCTACAAGTCATTGAACACATATACATGCTCCGCAAGCACATTCAAAATTGCATATCGACAAGAAAAGCAGAAACTCAGAGACCTTCTCAAGGCAAACAAAGCTCTAGCCTTCCAGCTTGATCAGGAGAGAAAGGCACGTGATAACACATATCCTAACATCACAGGAATCAATAAGTTCAAACCCAAAACTGGAAAATCATCATTCGGGAATCAGGATGGTGGGTCTCGAGTACTGCAGAGGGGCGACTCAGGGAACAATACAAAAGATAATCAAATTGCATTAAAGCGACTAGCTAAGGACATACTTTCTGGGAGTGTTAGAGCTACCTAAATCGTCATTAATTAGCGTAACGATGACTCAATATACTGCGCTATCTCATCAATTTATTAGATAACACAATAAATCAGTTTCGCAGTCCTCCTAAAATCATCCACTTGTTAGCGGGTCATGTTGATTTGGGGGTTTGTGGCTTAGATACGTGTCGGTGCGCTAGCACGACCAGAGCGCCCCTGACTATCTAAGGGGTCTTGTCGTTTCTCAATTGAAGCGGTCTACGATTTAATCACCGCAATAGCCAGCGTCGAAGGCGCCGCATTGCCAGGCAATAGGCACTCCGTCGCCTGTAAGGGCCTACTGTTGGGTTATAGTGATGACCTGCACATGGAGTTGAAGCTAAAGGCGGCCATGGTCCGCTTCGTCGATGTATGTGTGATCGAGTTCGGTGAAAAGGTTCCCCCGCCAGGCGTCTCCCCATCAATGGCTGCCTAGCAGCTGCCTTCTAAGCCTAGGCCCTTTAAGTTGAGGCTTGAGGTTGACCTGTCACACAGCTGGGTTGAAGTTGAAATGGTGGCCCACACCTGGACCAAGCTAGGGAACCGGCCACGCTGTAGAAAGTACCCCCTGATATCCGGGCGGTGGAGAAGCTTCGACCAAAAGGGGTGACGTGGTACCGAGTAAGACTGTACGACCTGGGTTCTACATATTTGACTGCTACATGGTACATCTACCCATTGTCCACTGTCTCTCATCCTCAAGCACCCAAGACACAAAGAGACACAACAAGCCACCGTGATGCCCAGACTGTGGCAGACTTATAGCAACTGCTGATGCCCTAATTATTGACCATCTGTCATGCATCTTCGTCTCCAACACAGATGACTGCTCCTACCTATTGGCCCACCAAGATGCAGCAGCCAAGTTTTCAGACTCAAAATCCATAAAAATCCACAACCTAGAGTATCACAGCCATTGATGGCGTGTCTGACTTGAAAATACCACAGACTGGCCCTCCCCAGACCGGAATGCCCTTACTGATCAGAAAGTTGAGAACCCCTGCAGCACCCCTTGCCAATTTAATGACAACCAACATGAAGAAAATGGTTGAGAAAACACAGACGGCTCAAGGCCACAGCCCCATCAGTAAACCCCAGGTAACACCACTCCAACCTCCATCGACAAGATGCATTTCCGGAGCCAATCCGGGATGCATTGTCCACACCATCAAGCCTTACAATGAAGCTCAATACATGTCCATGAGCCCCAAAGGCTGAGGCAGCCGATATGTATCCTCAGAGTTATGGAGAGGAAGGTTAATAACAGGACAAGTCCAGCACTAGCATTCTAGCAGACAAAACTTAGCTTAATTCTATCCAGCCCTTGAGGACCTCTACTCTCAACACCAAGCAGAATTGGGGCTTCATACTTTTGCCACACAGGTTATCACCACCAAGGCAGCCCTGCACTCTTTGCTAAGGGCACACAGCTGTCTGCAAAAAGCGTCTGATACATCACCCGTCATGTCATCGTTCTGTTGGATCGTCAGCAAACCATTGAGACCTTGGTTGTAGCCTTCATTGGCTCCCTCCTGGTATGAAAGCCTCCTGGTGTCCGCGAATGCCTTGCCATCTGCTTGAGCAGCATCAATGGTTTTGCTAAGCATTAGGCAGATTCTAGGGCGTGGCTCTGCCTTCGAGGTCAAAGCTACAGCTTCCATGGGGAAAGTCCGGTTTGCCCTTCCCCATCCAAAAGAAACAGGGCAGGGGCACTTCCAGAGCACGCTCCAGAGTTATCCACACCATGAGTAGCCCCAAAATTGAGCCTTTTAGAATTCCGGAGGCAGAGATAGCTAACATGTATCATCACAAACAAAAATGATGGCTCATAATAGAAGAGAACTACATCATGCGCACGCTACTAGGTCAAGATGACGCTGAAGTCCACCATCAGGTTACTCTCGATGAATAGATTGATGGGGCACTTAGACCCCAATCATACCACTAAGTTAAACCAACAAGACAGACCGGCACTTTTTGCCACGACCAGGCGACAAGAAGTGGCGCATGAGGTGTCCTCATGTTATCGCTCCTGGATCATCGCCAAACTGCTTTGGATCCTGATTGCAGCCTTCATTGGCTACCTCCTTGCATGAAAGACGTCTGCTGATGGGAATGCCTTACCATCCGTTCGAGATGCCGTAGAAGCTTCGGCTGGTGGTACCGGATAGATCCCGGACCGTGGCTTCGCCAATGGGATCATCGTTAAAACCGCCACGACTTCTCTTCGGCTTCACTCTCGCATTAAATAATGAGTGAATTATGCAGACCCCTTGGAATACTCCACCATTCCATGCGGGCTAGCTAGAAACCTGGCTGGAGGTCGCCAATGGACTGGATTCTGACCTCACTCACTTTCTCAGGGCCAGACGAGGTATATAAAGGTCGGTCCTACCCTCCTTTTTACCTCCTTGATCTTTTCTTATTCTCAACACTTCTTTAACTCACAGTGTCTTCGTCCTACCATCTTCAACCTTTCAACATCTCCAAGAAACTCTATCGCAAGTATGGACACGTCAAGCGAGTCTCTGGCCCTCGCACCAGGGAATGAGCTCTTTGAAACTCTCGTATCCGGGGAGCAAGGAGACATTTACGCCGAGCTTGCAAAAGCGGAAATGGGATTTTCATCAGCCTCTCCAATCTGTTTATCGAATCCGGACAACGAGGATTCTTCCTCTAGACTCGACGAAATGTTCGGAGGCATTTGTTCAGACATACAATCATCAGATTCTACTCCGGACAGCGACCTTTCGGATTGTGAGCTTTCAAACAGCTCGGACGACAATGAGCTCGATGACAGCTTTTTTTTTGATTTCGACAGTTTCTATAACAACTCCGGCGCTATTCCAGACAGCAAGCTTTCGGATTTTGAGCGTTCAAACGGCCCAGAAAACGTGGAGCTCAAGGACAGCACTTTCTCGCTTCTTCTCAACTCCAAGCTAGCAATCAGCAATGAAGAGCTTGACAGTTTCTATAACAACTCCGGCGCTACTCCAGACAACAAGCTTTCAGATTTGGAATGTTCAAACAGCGCCTCCTCGCTTTCATTCAAGCCAAAGCCATTACCCAGCAATGAAGATTTGGACATATCTTATAACAACTCCAACGCAGACAAGATTAAGTCTCTTAGTAAAGACGCATTTACTACTAAGGATACGGGAAAAATATATTATCGAAACTTTCAAAAATAGCTACTGCGCGCTCGGTCGAAATCTATAAGGAGACCTCTCAAAAAGAAAACGCCCACTCGAACAAAATAGCGCAAATACTTACCGACGAGGCATTTACATCTCAAGCCCACCAAGTGGAAAAACGTATCGGTTCGTATCGAAGCGGCTAGCATTAAATCCCAAAATAATAAACTTACTAAGTATTGGGAGGATTCTCGAAATGCCCGGGCGGAGTTTTGAGCTAACAGGATAAAATCCCGAGCCGAACGGAATAATTGGCATAGCCAATTAAGGCAATGGGCGTTGGAATATACCGGTACTAGGGGAAACGAGATATGATCCATGTCCACTCGGGTAATAATCCCGTTACTCGCGACTGGCAACACTGACGAACCATGATACAGAATGTTGTAATTACTGTCAAACCTCAGACAATCAGGTATCCAGCACCCGCTTAGAAGACACTCACGCTTCCCCTCCCGCCACCCACAGCCTTGACCCTCGAGTCAATCTCCAGCGGGCTGCCCTCATGCACAAGGAAATGCCCCTCCTCCACACTGGGCCCTTTTAGCCCCAACAGCTTGTACACATTCGCACTCACCAAGTCGAACGCCGCCTTCTCGCTCAGTTTGCCGCCACCATTCTTGTACACTGTTCCGGCCAACAAAGCTAAATGGTGCACTATGTGGTCCTCCTGGAGGCCAATCGCCGTGACAACCCCGGCATCCAGCAGCTTGTCAATAGCCGTACCGTTAGTCAACGGTGCGCCCGTTAGCGACCGGAGCTGGTCCCATGTCGAGGCAAACGACTGGAGTGGCGCAAGCACGACGGCCACGTTAGCGGCCGCGAGCTCGTCGGCGACAATCCAGGATTCCGCACCGCCGATAATGGCGAGGCGGATCGGGGTGCCCGTCTTGTCCTCAACGGCGGCCTTGACCTTGAGCAGGGTGGCAATGGTGTCGGCGCTGTGCACTGTGATGACCAGGGGCAGGGTGCCCTGAACAACCTTGTACAGAAATGAGGCCTCTGAGTATGTGTCGTTCGGAGCTTCCGAAAGCGCTGCGGCACCGAGGAGCTTGCGGCGTAGATGGCCGATGGCGGCGGAGAAGGAGGACTCGGTTATTCTGACTGAGAGGTCTAAGGTGTAGTGAAGAGCGGCGTCGCTGGCGAAGACGGAACCCTTTTCGATCTGGGTGGTGGATCCTGTCAAGAATCCCACGCTCGTCCCGTGGTGTGTGCCGCCGTTGGCGAATTTTGGTGCCGAGATGGCCTTGGTGACGCCGTATCTGTATCCAACGTGCAGCTTCTTGCTGTCAAGCTGAAGCCCATCTTCACCACGGCTGAAGACGGCACCGTCATCGCCATTGTCGCCACTGGTTTCAAAGTCGATCACGTTCAAACCAATCGTGGAGCCGAATGCTGTGATGGACTCGCTGAGGTAGCCGTTCCTGAGTTCAATGACCGGAGTCTTGGCCTTTGATGCAGCCTGCAGCTCTGCGGTGCACGAGCCAATGCAAGTGATCTTGCCCCCAGAAAGAACAACATTGTAAGGCTTGTCGTTTGAAGAGGACTCTTGCTTCGAGTGAGTAATAAGAAGTGTCGAAACGCCAGTGAAAACGACATTGTCCATGAGAATGGGCTCTTCCACAATCGTGGCGAGGTTTTCATCGGGCACAATAAACTCCACGGCGGGCTTTTGCAACTCGACGGGATCCTCGAACTGGGCTGTGCCGTCAATCCAGACCTGGGCAGGAGTTGCGCCGACGCTCAGCGGGTCGCTGTCCCAGACTACGACGTCGGCATCGAACCCGGGCTTTACTTTTCCCAGCCTCTCGGCAAATCCCAAACGCTCAGCTGGCGCAGTGGTCACCGAGGCGAGGGCAGCGTGATACGGCAAGCCATACCGATAACCCTTGGCCGCTTCGAACAAAACATGCTGTGCATTGAGCACAGGGTTATCCGAAACGTAAATGGGTGTCAGGCCGTTGTCGTAGAGGATCTTGCCAGCATATTCCGACGCGACGTACGCCTCAGCCTTATACCACATGTTGTCGGCGAACAACGCTGAAGCGGGTGGGTCTCCGCCATAAGCGCGCTTGAGAATCTGCGTAATGCGTTAGTCGGGAATAGGGGTTCTTGGAGCGGCCAAAGCACGACTTACCTCGGGGACCAAATAAGTCTGGTGAGCGTGGTGAAACGCCCTCACAATAAACTTGAACTCGTTCGTGTGGTCTACAAAGGCCTCGAGATCTGGGATGGTGTAGCAATGCGTGTTAAGGTGGACTTGGCCGCGCAACAGGGCGCTGAGGGACTCCCACTTCAATTCCTGAGGAAGATATTCCTTGACGTTCTGCACCCCGAAGGCGGCGGCTGCGTCGCACCAGTCGTCCTGTCGGCGTACCAGATTGGCTGCCGTCTCAAAAGCATGACGGAATTCCCAGCTCTCGCCCAAGCGACTCGACGGGCCATGCTCAAAACGTCCGTAGACACGCTTGGGGTTCTCGCCGCAAGCCATCTTCATGAATCGCCAGTTCCGGTCCGGATCAGCCAACATGTCGGCGGCGCTGGTCTCGTTGCGGCCGTCTGGCTTACCGGTAGCGTGCTTGATGACATAGGCCTCGCCGCCCATATTATTAGCCGAGCCGGGGAGGACCAGACTTGTTGTTACACCGCCAGATTTGATGACCTGGATCTGGTAGTCACCGGGCTGGAGACCGTCGATGGATCTCACATAGGGAGTGATATCGCCCGAGACCTCGTTGGTGTCTCCCCATCCGAACAAGTCAGGTAGAGAGTTAACGCCAGCATGGCTGTGCATGTCAATGATGCCGGTCGTGAGCGGGCGGCCCTTGGCATCGAAAACAAGGGTGTCGGCGGAGACGCTGGACATGGTGATGGCAGACTCAACACGTTTGATGAGTCCATACTCGAGGTAGAGATCTGCCGAGATCCAGCTGTAGCCCTTGCCCTTGCGGGCATCCTCAACAGAGGTTCCCTCGACAGGCTCGCCCACCCAGACACTAGCGTTCTTGATGAGAGTCGGGGCGTGGCCGTCGAGATAGCGGGCATTGCGGTCCCGACCTAGGCCAATTGGGTTCTTGGGCTTGCTGCGCAGCTTGGCGCAGATTGCGAGGTTATCCTCAAGTTTTTTGACTGAGAGGCCGTGGGCTGTGGTTTGCGCAGTCGACGGCGTGGATGTCGGGGCCGAGATTTGCTTCCACTGAGCGAAAGCGATAAAGGCGAGGCAGGCAAGAACGGCAAATCTCAGCACCCTTGACCTGCGCACTCGACCCTGGCGCCAGGCCGGTTGTCCTGCGACGGCGGTGTATGCGGGCAGACCGTCTTTGCTGTCCATGATTGCGGTGTGATGAGGTCGAGAGGAAAGGGCAGCCACGAGGGCGGGAGCGAGGCCATTCAAATGGTTCGAGTCATCTCGAAACAGCAACAGCACGTCAGGCAAAACACAGATGGCGGGGCAGCGCCAAGAAAGAGCTCTCTCGTCATCCCACCAATGGTGAGCTTGGGCCAGATAGGAAGGTGCATGGGAGTTCGGCAGATAGCCCTGGTGCTATCGGGTACTAACAGCATCGCACCAACTGGCCACCAGATCACGATAACAGGCAGTAGCATTGGGCAGTGGCCAAAGTCTGGAGATGAGCGCAATCGTTATCATCTTGCTTTTACATCAAGATTGTTAAAACTGTTTGCTCGATTGATTAATCCCGAATCTCAACAAGTAACCCCAGTCATTTCAATGAGCTAACAACGCAATAGTATTGAGTTCGCCGATCTCTATATGCTACCAGCTCCCTTCACTCAACATGTCACACCTGCCTCTTTGGATCCAGCTCTCCTCAACCGACACCTTATCCCAAGTTCCCAGTATCGCAGCCCCGACCTACCGGCTTACTAACTAGTGGCGACGAGGTACGGAGCTCGTTTTCTTGTCCTGGATTTGAACATACTCTCGGCGGAGTCGCTTCGTAGACTTTCACCGTTGGACTCTAAGGTATGATATACATCAGGACAACTTAGATGAATAGGGTGCTCATCTATGGAATCTGGGTTTACCCGTGTGACCTCAGTAGTGATAGCGCCAACGTGAGACCGAATCGCGGTTATTTTGAATGGCAGCGCATGTTCTAGACAGCTCAACGCCACAACTGTGAGGGGAAGTCAATCAAAGTCGAAAATCGACAGCAGCATGAACTGCGGGTCACGTGTTTCCCCCGGAAAACGAAATCCATCTTCGTGGACCTGGGAGCGGCGTCGCGGCCTTCAAGATGTGCATGTCCGAGCGCGACAAAACCGCTGCTCAGCTCGGTCAGAAAAAAGGCCGACCCTAAAGTGCACGATGACTGGGCGGCGGGGTAAGTAACATTCCGCACCGGTGGACATTCTGGGGCCAACTCCCCTAACCTTGAACAATAAAAATTTAAAAAAAGAGTAACTTAGTGTACATAGATAGTCTACAGTACACACCGAAACAAGTATTCTGCAGGTGAGAAAGACGTGATAAGGTAGTGATAGAGGAGTGATAGAGTGACGGGAATCAGTGGAGTCGATCTTTATTCTTCAGCATCGTGGGGATTCCCAGACCAGCGGCGATTCCCAGCAAGCCGTGCCCACTGATTGGCAAATTCTTTCCCCAAAATGGTAGGGCAGTGGGGATCATCTGTGGCTGGCCAGCAAGACATTCTACATGTACGTACATCCGAACCCGCCAGAATCCCTCTTGGAGATCTTTTGCCCTGCGCTCTTCCCATTGTCCTGGTCCTGGGTGTCTTCTATGATCGACGCCCCCATCACACCTCCATTTTGCCCTTGAGAAAGTAGTCTGGACTCTGGAAGCCGTCACCAGTCAGCAATTAAAGCAGCAGAGGAAAACCAGTACGCATAAAATGTTGAAATAGCTTCGCCCCCCTTCAGCACGTGGGGGGGGGATTTCCTCAACCCGCGCGTTTTGAAACAAGCCATCGCAGGCTAGTGTACACTAATCCGTACTTGACGGCGCCTTGTCGGCGCCGTGACGAAGGCCCAGGGGGGGTGGCCACATTTTTGTCTGCTTTTGACAGCCCCCTAAATGTGTGTGCATGGCCCGGGCAAATTGTGGGCAGGAACTGCCGCTGGTGACCGCTGACCCGCGTGGATGGCACCCTGCTCCGCGGCAGGAGCGCTTTGATGGTGCCTGGCTAGTCTGGCAGGGCCCCCTCGAGCACTAATTCCCCTTAGGGCTTAGTGCCAGGAACAAGCCTGGGACGACCAGAACAACCAGGGGAACAGAATGGCGATCTTTGCCTCAAACGATATTCTTCGAGCCATCCTAACGGCGGGCAACCCGCGCCGCCAAATGTCACCATTGCGAAGACCGGGATGTTTTCCGTCTCTTTGCTTCTTCTTCTCGGGCTGCGAAATTGACGGTCTGGCATCCATGATCCCACCCATGATCCCGTCTATGGGCCGGGCTCAGTGCAGGCTCAGTGCCCGCCAGGGCAGCCGTGTCAGCAACACGCCTGCACACGCCCGCCCACGAACCAGAACAGCCTGGTGTTTTCTCTTTACCGCGTTAGGTTGCATGGTTACATACACATCATGGAAGGGGAAAATGATCAGCGCACTCATTCTTCACCCTTCTCGTCCTTCTCGTCCTCATCCTGGCCGTCTCTCTCCCTCTCCCTCTGTCCACTTACGCTCCTGAGCCCTTCACTCGTTCTGGCTCCGAATGCTCAACCTCTGCTGGATTCGATCGACGCCCAGATTCCAGTATCGACTGACTGAGATACTCCCGTGTACTTGACAGTTGGAAAAGTGGCCATGTCGCCCTAGTCATTCGCTTCAAACCCCAAGGAAAGACCAAACGGTCAACGAGAAGATGCATCTCCCTGCCATGACAAACATGAACACCCACTTCAACAAGAGGCTTCTAGGTGCTGTTGTCGACACACTGCTCCAGCCCGTATGCACACTCGCCCCCTCAACGCCAGGATGCCAACCCTCGACGCCAGCGCCAGCTCCGGCACCCGCTCCCGCCCCGGCGCCAGCTCCCGCCCCAGCACCGGCACCGGCACCCGCCCCGGCTCCAGTTCCGGTCCCTGTACCGGCGGTACTAAAACCCGTTCCCGCTATTGTACCCGCTCCAGCTCCAGCTCCAGCTCCAGCTCCAGCTCCAGCTCCAGCTCCAGCTCCGGCTCCGGCTCCGGCTCCGGCTCCGGCTCCGGCTCCTGCTCCGGCTCCTGCTCCAGCTCCCGCGCAGCCCGCGCCTGCTCAGCCCGCGCCGGCATCAGGCGGCTCTGACGGTTCGGGATCCAACACTGGCTCTAACTCCGGTTCCAATACCAGCCCCGGATCAGGAAGTAGTGGTTCATCGGGTACAGGCACAGGTACTAACTCGGGCACGGGATCTGGCTCCGGTACAGGGACTGGGTCAGGAACAGGTTCAGGCTCTGGCTCAGGCTCTGGCTCAGGCAGTGGTAATGGAAGTGGCTCTGGGGCGTCAGGCTCGGGCGGTGCTGCTGGGACAGGAGGATCCAGCGGAAGCGGAACCTCGTCAGTTGGAGGGAGCAACGGCAATGGTAGCGGCGGGTCGGGGAGCGGATCTGGAAAGAGCCCTCTGCCCGCAGAGGTCACTGGCAACACCCTTCTTGTTGATGGCGCGCAGGGGCAGGGATCTGATGGGGGCTCGGGAACGGGTGCTGGCTCGGGATCCGGTGCCCAGCGAACAACGGCAGGTGGCTCAGAGCCTTCCGGCGAGCCTTCACAGCATGCAGTTGACACCAATGATGATGCAACCGGGACTGGATTTCTTGGACCTGAGGGCGGTGTGGGATCGGATGGAAAGAATGGTAACGCCGGTGGGTCGGGCACTGATGGGAGTGGACGCGGCGGTAACTCGGGGTCAACCGTTGGGGGCGGAGGAGACGGGGACTCGGATGGAGGTAGTGGTGGTAATAACGATGGCAGTGGGGGAAATACAGGAGAAAGTGCCGGACCGAGTCCACTGCCTGGAATCATCGGCGGGATTGTTGGTATGTCCATTTATGCCCCCGTTTCGAACCATTGTCGCTAACCTCCACAGCCCTCACCGTTCTCCTGCTCGTTCTCCTCGCTCTCCTCTACAAGTACCGCCGAACACGCCAGGTTCAAGCCATGCTCAAGTACACGCCCTTCAGAGTCTCGCCATATAGCGATGATGAAAAGAAACGATCATCGATGGGCGCAGGTCTTTTGTTCTGGGATGAAAACGACCCGGAACGCAACGCTGCGCAGATGAAGGAGAAGAGACAGAGCCGATTCGACTACGGCAGCACCCAGCCCGGTCCTGCGGCAGCCGTCGCACAGCCAACCATGGCGCGCCTGTCGCTACGCAACAGCAGTCCGCTCGCAATCGATCTAGCCATGGCAAACAGCCGACCCCAGACCCCCGGCAACGAGTACATCGTCTCACCCTTGTCAAGCCACTTTCCGAGGTCGCCCTCGCCGACAATGCCGAGCCCCCGTCATAGCCAGGACTCGATCGGTGGCGTCAGCATTGCGTCCAGCGGTGTATTCTCACCCTCAATGATCTCATGGCCACTGCCACCGTCGGCAGGGGGAAGCATCGCCTCGCCACCTGGCACATCGCATGGGCCGCCCGCTGCCGATGCCAAGTCACGATACTACCCCTTGATGAAGAAACCCTCGCAGCCGGCGAGGCCGTCAAACTGGAAGAAGCCGTCCAATTGGGTATGACCGACCTTTTCAATGCACCTACTTCAAGTTTACTTTTTGATACCCACCGGTTCTGCGAGGGTTTCAATAGGCGCCGCCGGCTTGTGATTGGCGTGGTTGGGGACACTGGCTAGAAGGGGCGGGCGCTTTTTGGAGGAGTTCTTCAGATTCGGTTACCATGCTTTGTCATGCGAGGGGGGGTGATTTGGGAACCCGACGTGCTCAAGTCCTGTTGTGCCATTTGTCTTTACCCCTGTACACGACAGAAACATGTCACAATTTTGTTATCTCGGTGCGCTGCTCTGAGCTTGGCTCTGCCCATCCTTTGTTGATATTCAACTTTCTTCTTTTGTTGGTTTGGGGATCAAGAGGAATAATAAGAATGATCCAATCACTTGGCAGAACCGTTGTACACATGTATTCGACTCGTATTCGAGTTATTAATTGGTATTGTAATTGCATGTCTACACGATGGGCACACCTTTGGGTACCGCACTGCTACTACCTCATGTAAGGCATGATACATTGGTACATTACCAATGAATACCTCAATTTCCCTACAAGTTATAAGACGACTATCCAGCGAATGCGGTGTTTGGCCCGAAAGCCCCGATCAAGTCGGACTTGTGTCCCTGGACTCGGCATCCCGAGCAAGTACAAATGCAGCTCTGGGGCACAAACGATGGGGGGGCATGGTGATTCAGGATTTGCTACTGTTGGTTGGCCATATGGCAGCCACATGAAGGCACTTCTTGTTGGGTCTGCTTACTGGGGCGGCAGAAGGATCAAATCAATTGTAGCGATCGGAAACTGCCTCCGCCTCAGCTCGGACTCATCACCCACAAGCTGAGTTGGCATCCATTTCAACGTGTGTAATGTTGCCTTTCTAGCATTCTGTCTTAAGACTACGACATGCCATACAATCTAGCAGAGCTTGTACAAGTATCATGTAGTGATCACCAGAAGGGTTACTACCGTTTCCGCCCCGAAATACAAATCTCTTATCTTACTTCCTCTTTCGGAATTGGCACCAAAGGCACTGCTGCCGAACCAGGAAATCACCAAAGGTCTAACCCTGATTAGCCTCCGATGACACGTCGACTTGGCATCTCCACCGATGACTGAAGAGTTGGTCGAGAACAAGGACCTACTACCTTAATGCGACGTGGTTGGCTGCTTCCATTCCGATAGCACGCATCTCGGCCTCAGTATTAGATAGACAGGAGGCCCAGATGTAGGTAGCTTCATCTTCAGCTAATTATGCTCTTGCTAAAGACTAAGGCGAAAGTCTCACTGGTAGTTTCACTCGACAGGTAGGTGTAGGTACCTAGTATTCGATGACGTTCGGTGGTTCTAGGGCAACAGAGGTCCAGGATTCCTCCGTCAGTGATTGGTCATTTCATCCAACTTTATCACCCAAAACATGGATCCGAGGGCACGGTTAGCAGGGTGTGCTACCACGTTCAAATTGAGTGTCCGGGTAAGTGCGTGATTCCTTGCTGTCGTCCCGTCTCTCCTCTGCGCTCGGCCTATGGTTGGCCATGATTGCCACCGGCGGGGTGATGAGAGGCGTCCACGCAGCGCAACGCTGCTTCACACTGAGAATAATGGACATGCCTTACGCTGGTTGGCCCACGCAGCCCGAGCGAGCCAACAGACCAGCTCTGCCCACCACCCTCTGCCTCTCCCCCGGTCCCCACAAACATGTGCTGAAAATGCATCGCATCAAGCGCAGTGAATGCGGCACAGTAAGGCCCAATAACTACGCATGACCTATAGCAGATGGCATGCCTAGCAGATAAGTCGACGTCTGCCATGTCCTGAACCAACTGCAAAAATGGGCTGCTCGGGCTACATAATCCAGAGAGCCCGAACCATGATGCGAGCTCGATAGGTGCTCGGTGCCTAGTAGATCTCGGTGGATCACCAGCCAAATCCAGCAAGATGGCCTTCCTCGCTTCTGCCTGGGACGAATCGCGCCCAAGAGTCTCCATCATCGTCATCTCTTCCCTAGTAGGCCTTCTTGTCGTCGCTAGTATCTTTCAGCGGCTCCAGAGATGGCAACAACTTCGGCATGTCCCGGGACCACGTCTTGCTGGCTTCACATCGCTCTGGATAACCTGGCGACACATACGGGCAACGATCCATGAGGAATGCAAGGACGTCGCCGAGAAATACGGTACGTTACACGGCTGTCTTGAATCTTCTCGCATTCTCCGGAGGTTTTATTGACACTGGATCCAGGCCCGCTTGTCCGCATCGGCCCTAACGAGGTCATCTGCACGGACCTGGAAACAATCCATCGCATCTGTTCATTCAAGTCTGGATACCGCAAGGACAATTGGTACCGTATCGGACGCATGAGCAAGGACCAGGACAGTGTCTTCACCACCCTGGACCCGGAACTGAGAAGGGAAAAGAAGAAAAAGATATCGCCCGCTGTAAGCTGCCGCGGTCACGTGATAGCCCAGGGATATTGCTGACTCTTGGTCGTCTCAGTACGCCGGCAAGGGCAGTGATAGTTTCGAACATGGCGTTGACAGAGGAATCGCTATCTTGATTGACTCAATCGAAACCAGGTATGCCAACCAGAGTATCCCCATGGACCTTGCAAGACAGGTGCACTTTGGTATTCTGGACACACTCGGCGAGGTTGCGTACAGCAAGCCCCTTGGCTTTTTGGCGAACAACAAAGACATGGGCAACTTCCTCAAGATCAACGAAGAAACCCTGCCGTTTGTCTTCATCTTGAGCAACTACGTGTCCATCTTCAAACTGCTCCACAAATGGCCGTTCAATCTTCTGCTTCCGCGAGCTGGCGACCAGGTCGGGCTCGGCGCTGTTATGGGGTATGCGGCCTGGCGTTTCCCAAGCCCCAGCCACTGCGCTACCGTACTGATTAGCGTCTGTTCCTAGCTTCACTACCGGCCTCATTGATCAAAGGCTTCGCCCCGGCGTCGAGCCACAGCGGGACATCCTCCAGTCGTTCATTGCTAACGGACTTACGAGAGAAGAGCTTGTGGAGGAGGTTACTTTGCAGTTGTAAGACAAGACACACGTACCACCCAAAACACCCCAGCTTCGCCCATGCTAACAGAAACTCATAGCTTCGCTGGGACTGACACCACAGCTAGTTCAATCACCATGACGCTCCTCTACCTCCTGGCCACACCATCAGCATACCGCAAACTTCAAAAGGAGATTGGCGACGGGATCGCCAAGGGCCTCGTCAGCTCGCCCATCCAGGACGTCGAAGCCCGCCAGATGCCGTACCTGCAGGCTTGTATCCGTGAAGGGCTTCGCCTGATGCCGCCCCTGGCGACAGGTGCCTTTTACAAGGCGGTTCCCGAGGGCGGCGACACCGTTTGCGGCCACTACCTGCCTCCAGGTACAAGAGTGGCCACGGGCAGCATGGTTTACGCCATGGGTAGATCGAAGGCCTTCTGGGGCGGAGATGCCGACGTGTTCCGGCCCGACCGGTGGCTCGAGGCGGATGAAGATAGACGGCTTGCCATGACCATGACAGTGGATCTGGCATTTGGCCATGGCCAGTTTGGCTGTCTGGGCAAGGCTATTGCCTTCATGGAGCTCAGCAAGGCTGTCGCTGAGGTTCGTGATATGCAACCCCGTGTTACCTCCCTGTGCGATGATCAATGTCGTGACTAACAAATGTACCACACCACAGATCTTACGCCGCTACGACCTGTCAATTGTTAACCCCACACACCCGTTGAAGATATTCACCGCTATTGCCTGGGTGTCCCATGATCTCTGGGTGAAGGTTGAGAGAAGGTAATCTAAAGTGAATTGGGTTAGCCTCAAGATAACAACATGATGCAGCAGCAAAACTTGGGCCTTCATACGTGTACTTGGGGCGTGTTCCAGAACCCGCGAAATGGAATTGAAAAGGTTGCTTGTCGGCCACTGTCCACACCTCTGCACACACCTTTGTAAGTAAGTTCCAAGGACTCCCTACTAAAAAGTAGGAGTCCTTTGATCCGCTCTTTAGTAGCCCACTCTTCGGCCCACTCTTTACGAAATGGAGGACTTTTTGCTGCCCATTTCACGCCGAATGGAAGTCTAATCCAGTGGAAAGGAACACGCCCTTGTAGTACCAGATTAAATCGAGTAGCATTGACTGTGAGCGGAACGATTTCCGCTGTTGTCCCTCGCCAATGTTGCCGTCGTCGACCCCTGCCAAACCACACCACCCCTCACCGGTGTTACGCAGACACCTACCAGGATATCATCAGTGAAACGACTGAAACTAGTTTAGACTTCTTGGAATTCCGCGAACGAAAATTGGCAAATTTTCGCAAGAGAAAGGCCTAAACTATAGCTAAGTCCAAAACTAGGACTCACCTATTGCCTTGGCTTGCCTAGCGGCCGGTAAAATAAAGTTACCCCCGCCCCGCCTATATGGGGCTTCTGCTGGAGTGGCAATGTGCTATATTGCTACTATCTGCTATAGTGAACTGGTGCAGCAAAACCAGCAGACAAACAGAAAAACAGAGGCACACTCTAGACGTTGGAGTGTGCAACCCTCCGATCAGAGGGAAGGATGAAGTAACCGAGTAATGAGAGAACAAATCAAGTAGCAAATCAAGTAACAAATGAACAAATGATATTTTCGCTGTTGTCCCAATAAAATGGATTTTTCGTGGATGAAAAGGGGATCCTTCCATTTAATTACAAGATGAAGAGCGCGAAATATTTATAGTGATAAGATGACCCACACAGTGGGTCCCTCAAAAACGCCCACCATAACACTAACCACAACACCACCCCAAGTCAACATACTCTTCCATCCGTCGGCAGTGACTGCGTTTCTCACGTTTTGGTGCAGTCTGCCTCTCGCGTATTGTAGCACAAGACGCATTTCGTAGACGTATATCTGTGCATAAATGCCAATGAGCTTGGTTCTGATATTCCAACAGGAGTTGGCGAGCACTGCTGGGCTGACTGTGAAACTTGTTAGTGAGGAAACGCCAGCGTGAAACTCAAACAGACCTTGTGTCTTGGAACTCGGTGATCATAAATATGTCGTGTAGCTCCCGGTAGCGAACGAGAAGGAAAACAATGTTCTTCATCCTGTTGGAATATATTCTCGAGCATCTGGGACACAGTATGGTTAGCACACAAGAAAGTCAGAAGGGGCGAGCAAACATACAGGTAGGATTACCATGACCCAGCCCAAGCCAGGGCAGCATGAGGTTCGGCAGAGATGGCGGCGTTGATGACCCTGCGGGTAGCACCCCAAGGGGCTAAGGTTATCGTCTTCCCGGCCATCGGGAACGAGAATGGCTCATTGGCGTGCGTTTCAAGCTTGTCAACACCGGCGGCGTTTTGACCCGAGGATGGTTCGCCACTGTCCTTCGAGTCTTCCACTTTGGGTTTGGTATCGGCAGGACTTTGGCCAGACGGGGGTGGGTCGCCGTCGCCGTCCTCCACGTCGTTTCGTGACTGAGCCGCTTCTTTTTTTGGCTCCCAGCTGCTGTAGGGATTAATAGGCAGTCGGTGGGTGAGTCGATTGCCGGGGTGGGCATGTAACTGACCGCTGGGTTTGGTTCTTGAGAGCGAGTCTCGCCGATATCGACTTCCACGCGTAGGTTACTGCTTCTTGACGGCTCCCCTTGGCAGACTTAATGCGGTCCTTGGCACGTCTTAGTTGGACACGCAGAGTGAAGATTTTGACATGTTTGCAAGCCAAATTTGGAGATTCTGCTTAGACTCTAGGCTTCATGGGGGAACCATTCATAATCGTCAAGGTGACTTCCAACTCCTGAAGTGTACGGCCCTTATTAGCGTCCAAAGACACAAATTGAACGGTGCCAAGATATCACAGGTCCTGGTATTGGTCGCCCTATTCCGATCTCTGGTTATAATTGGTTGTTCACGAACCAAAGTCTGAGCCCATACACGCCCTCACTTCGGCAGGCTGCCTTGCGCACCGAGGTAAGACAAGGTGAGGTACCGTGCTTACCTAGATACACCGTTGTGCCCGAGATCGCTACGAGCTTATTCCCAAGACGAATGCGCTAGTGGGCTCTCGCGAGATTTGGGTTATGGCTTCAACTTGAAACTGTATATTCAGGAATTGGTGGGTATTTCACCTTTTTCTAGGTCCGTTACTTCAACTTGCCAAATCGCTGAAACCCGAGAACTCGTCGAGAATGGCATCATACCTTGGGATTGTTGAAGCTTTGGCCACCACACCTTAATCACGGCATGTCAGGCATCCTCATCTTTGATCAGGGGCTCGGGTGGGGATTCAGGGGTAATAGGCCGCTGCACGGGGCTCTTCCTGTTCTTGACGGAGCCTTGACACTCGCGCCGTTCCCGTTGACCGCGACACCCCATATCCCGATTCCCGATCCGTTGCTGCCACTGTTACCACGCTATTGGAACTAGACGAGGGTTAAAGACTTGCTGACGAGCTCTTTCAAATTCATGTGGCCATTCGGCGACGCCCTGCTACAACTACGATCCATTCTGAGTTGTTCGTCGTTATGGCGGGACGCTTCATCAGTGTCTACAAGTCGCTGCAGGCTGCCATTCTTCTCGACGCTCTTGACTCGCGTCCCCTTGTGGTTATAATAGCCATCAACGTGGCTGACACCGTCTCCTCCTTTGTCGTGACTGTTATGGATCGATGTCAGTCTGCAGCGTGCCTCAAAGCTCAAAAGTTAAGGTCCAGTCCAAAATTATGAGCTTAGATTTCTCCTTTCACACGCAAGTCCATCCAACAGACGTGATCAAGGCTGTCGACAATGCAGTATTAACATACTACTTGACTCCCTTATCTTTTAACTTGGGCCGAATTTAGTAACCTTCATCGTCGCCATAGTCCAACTATTCAACCGGGTATGGGCTATACGGGCTATTATCTGTATGCACACAGTAGTCTACTACTACATCGTCAAAAAACAATATGTGACGGTAGCTACGGCAGAATACGGCGAGTGCAACACGCTCCGAGACGAATACGAGCGCCGTCGTCAGGATAGTGTGCGTGGATAGAGTACTGTGTCCAATCATAACCAGTTCAAGTGTGAGCTCATCGGGCTTGATCTCTAGGTCGGGGTCCTGGAGATTGAGAAAACCGTGAAGTTATTAGCATGGGTTAGTTTTAGCGGGAGCTCGATGCTTACCTTCCTCCTTATTAGAGCCAGCTATGGCTCCGTGATGGGGGCGTTAGGTGAGCCTACCTCTTCGAAAGATATCTTTGTCGTTATCGAGTTGTTGTCGAGGGTTAAACGCTTCCCTGCGGTCGACGGATAACTCGCTTAGGCCACACCCTCTGAGACGTGCACCGGTTTACGCCTTACAGGCGCTATATCATAACCCGCAGCCATAACCCCTGAAAAGGACCCTCCGGGAGACATTATTCCGACGGGTCAAATGATGAGGTATCATGGACAAGGAGGATGATGGCGACACTGACTGTCTTCAAGTGCTGCCGGTTGACATGTGGAATGGACCTTATATATCTGCAGGAACCAATCCGGGTCCGGAGGACAAGTGCTCGTCGTGTTGCCGTCCATAGGCAGGATAGGAGACAGCGGGTGGTTGATATAGTGAACTGGTGCAGCAAAACCAGCAAACAAACAGAAAAACAGGGGCACACTCAAGACGTTGGATTGTGCAGACCTCCGATCAGAGGGAAGGATGAGGTAACCGAGTAATAAAAGAACAAATTGAGTAACAAATAAACAGAGAACTCAGTCACAATCACGGCTTTCGTGGTACTTTTTCGTGGAACAAAATCGCATGTCTGGATTAAACTATCTTTGATCGGAGGAACCCCCCTTATATGGGGGCCTTCCACGTGAAAAACCTAGCGAGCAGCGAGAAGAAAAGGAAAAGCGCGAAAAAGAAACAGGGGTCGAGCCACTCATGAAAACATGCCCCAAGTCACTATAGGAGCCTTAGTCGATTATTACTTATAATCCTTCTCGCTAAGCTAAGCACATGAGGATAATCCACAGAGGTTTCAGGTAATACTATTTACCATTGCTCTCTACAAAGCCACTGACGCCACATAAGTATCATTGGTATAACGACATTAAGGCCCGATTTCATTACACTCCATTACCCACTGTTACGTGGTAGAATGTAGATAGCTTAGACAGGTTTTGTACGTAGTCCCTGCGCTCAATTAAGCACAGGGGGGATACGCTACCATATAATGGCAGTGTATCTAGCCATTATTTAGCTTAAAACCCATTCCTTATTATATAAAGTTAATAATCATATAATATAGTAAGCTGAGGGTAAAGTAAGCCTGATTTGGGGTTAGCTATTTCTAGATAAGGCTCTTTTCTTTTAATAAAAAGAAAGAGAGATTACCTCTATAGTTACCTTCTACGATATTTTCTGGCCAAGTCCGGATTATGTAAAGTCTAAGTAAGGCGTGAGGTAAGCGAGCACCTCCCTGAGCCGACGTGAGTTTAGGTTTTGGCCCGACTATAGTTACCATGATTTAAAATCAGGTGTATATGGGTTGCAAGGATCCGCTCCTGAACCAGTTTTGGGGACAGTCCACCACTAAGTACTACCGCTGCCCATACAAGCAACCACCGCTAACAGACACACTGAAACCACCGCTCGTTCTTAGAGTGTAACTCTAATGTGACATGCTCCCTGGATCGATAGGGTATGATGGTGTGTGCCAACACGGCAAGATCTAGCTGCAGACCAAAGGCGGCTGTATCTCGGGCCTCTAGGCCCATGACGAAGTCGATCGCCGTCTCGAGCGTGGTTTTATCAAGAAATCTATTGACGGGCGATGGCGCATCGGACACTGATCATAGCTGTACCTGTGGCGAACCATATCTGTCTAATCTGGCAAAGCCATGGCGCTTATCGTGGATCTCGATGCAACAGCGGTCCTCCAGCCTGAAAATGCCTCAGAGTACGAACCTGCATGCAGCGAGGCCTACCATGCACAGCCCACCATGCACAGCCCAGCCGCATCTCTGGCTCAAGAAACTCACCTTCCTCTACGCTTGCAGCCGTGGTTGGATTACCGAGGCCTTATTCATTGGCAAAGAACTATGCTCAGTAATATTTCAACTCTCTCCATCAGGTTTGCCCACCTTCTTGCGTACATTCACATCGAACAACCTTGCTGTGCCACTTACTGAAGATGACTGGGGAGAAGGTGCCCGAACAACTCCCTGGGTTGCCCGATCTAGAAAGCCTCACCCGTGAGGTCGTGGATAGTTGTAGTTGTTCCCGTCAAAGAGCCATCGCAGCTCTTCAGGTATTTTCCTGTCCTTCTGCAATAGGCTTGCCTCCGGCTAACAGGCTGGTAATAGTGTTCAGACGATGATATTGAACAAGCCAAGAGACATGAGTGGACTCGGGCCAAGTACTACCAACCGCGCTCCGCAAGGTCTTCCCGGTCGCAAATCCCGGCTGCGAAGGATTGGACAGGATTTGACGCCGCCGCAACTTCGTCATCTCTGCTGGATCCTACGGAGGCTGACATTTTGACCCCTGATGGCTCCGGAAGCGATCCCACCTCCTTGGACCGAGCGCAGCGGTCGGCACTGCCCAGGACGCCGGAAACTCCCGATGCTGGATACACTCTTGTCGGGAGAGGGGCCAACAGTGACGAACAGTCGCAGCAGTTGAAGCGCTACCGGCTACATCGAGACTCTGGCTATGCTGACTGGGACTTTATCCTCCCGATACTCCCCTACCCGGATCAACCTAGCACGGCCGAGGGGGCCGTTGCGCGGCCTTTTGATCTCTTGAACTTAGTTCGAGGTATCCAGCATGGCGTTCCTCGGGGAGACGTTATAGGATACCTGGCTGACTACAGCGGAACCACGGTTGAGCGGGGGATCAACGACTCGGTTGAAGGCTTCCCCGCCATCTTTTACGTTGTCGCTCGGAATGACGAAGCTCTTCTCCGGGCCTGGGTGGCACGTGGCGGCGATGTCTCGGCTGTGCACACTGCTTCGGGAGTACCTCTCCTGGCGTTTGCCATCGCGCAGAGCGAAATCATTCAGCAGGATACAACCATGCTGCTCGCCGCTCTCCTCGGCCTCGATGCTCCGTCTGAGGCCATTCCGCCTGAGTTTTACACGCCCTACCACCATGATCTCCCGGCCAATGGGCCCAGTCTAGAGCGGGCTAACAACGGCGCTGCCTGTGGCCACGCTCCTCCCGTCTGGTGCAGCCCCGCTACGAGCCGGCGGCTCGCGAGGACGGCCAACCTCAGCCAGCGCTACTATCTATGGCGTGCGGCACGATTGAGCCCGACTACCGCCCGGTCGCGCTAGGTAGCGGTGCGCAAAAAGGCGGGAGCGGTCCTGGAAATCCCCTACTTCCTCGTCGGGCAGACGACGGCATCCGACCGGCTGCTCCGCAAGCTGATTAGCCACATCATGATTCCCAGCGAGCGGCCGCTGGTGCTGGCCTTCGCAGGCCCCAGCGGCCACGGCAAGACAGAGTTGGCGCGGCGGCTCGGCTACCTGCTGTCGCTCGACCTCGAGGTTGTTGACTGTGCCATCGTCACTTGGGAGCGGGAGCTGTTCGGGCCGCGACCCCCTTACTCGGGCGCCGAGGAGGGTACGCCACTCAACAACTTCCTGGCCCAGCACGCAGATCAGCGGTGCATCGTCTTCCTGGATGAGTTTGAGAAGACATCGTCTTGTATCCACCAGGCGTTGCTCCTCCCCTTTGATAATGGTACGAGATGAAAGAAGCCTACCAATCGCGCCTTTTTTAGCATGTTGATAACGTCTTGCTAACTGTTACTTTTTTTCTTCCCCATTTTGGCTAGGAGAATATCAGGATCGCAGAACCCTTAAACAGGTAAACTGCTCCAAGACCATCTGGATCATAGCCACAAATGCGCTGGATCGCGAGATCAACACCTTTTGCAACGTCAACACGGACATCATCACCAGCGACCAAGAGCCACGCAAAGAGCGACTGGCGAGGCAGCTTTCAAGGGTTCTCAAGAGAGAATTCCTCTCGCGCTTTGGGGTCCGTTTGCGCCTTTCAAAGACTGTCTGAGACCGGCCTGTGCTAACTGTGCCTGCCCAACAGGCGCCTATCACAGGCCGGATATCCGAGTTCATCCCCTTTCTTCCGTTCTCAGAGGGCGAGCAGGCGGTCATAGTCCACAAATTCCTCCGGGACTTGATCGGCAGGGTAGCAGCTCCTGTGAATCTGTCGAGCGATTCAGATGAGTGGCTCCTGGGGGACATAAGAGTGCGCGTTCGCCAGGACGCGTCCGTATGCATGGCGCTGGCTAAGTAGGACTACATCCAGGAGCTGGGCGCCAGGAGCCTGAGTGGGGCGGTTAGGAAAGTAGAAGATATGCTAGTAGAGTCTTACCTTAACCAGAGCGGGGAGATTGTCGAGGGGGGGAGGGTTCTGGAAGTCGCCCTCACAATGGACGAGGACGAGGTGGTGTTAATGCCTCCCCGGTGGATAAGATTTGGCCCGTAAGGAAGTCGACCGCGTGAAAAGCAGGTATTTCCGTATGGTTTTGGAAAGAAACTTTTCAGGGTGCCAAGAAACGCCAAGTATTCGTCGAAAGATAGCAGGCAGCATCACAATTATCAATCTCATCAAGAGAGCGTCTTCTTGTACCGTAGCGATCGTCTTTTTCTACCGTAGTCTCATACATAACCCTGAAAAAAACCGCACAACCCTGAAATGGCAGACACCACTGCAAGGCCCGCATGCCAGTTGTCCACCACCTGCAAGGCCGGCCTGCGTGCCAATTGCGCACCACTTGCACATGCGGTCGCAGCGCTGTAAGCAAGGGCTATGCTGGTGGTAGGGCCGGGTGGATAGTTATCGTGCTGATGGGCCTTTTATTGTGTATTTGAGCGATTTGAGCAATTTAACTGTCTGCCTCGTGAGTGCTTGAAGCAACCTTAACAGCCAGGCACCAACCGTCACTTTGATGTGATAAAGGAACTTCCAACATTTCCCGTCTGCATTGTAATTCTTGCTCTCCAAGTGCGGCCATAGTTTGGACCCTCAAGTTTTGCCCTAGCAAGTGCCAAGACTGCACAGCTTCAGAATGTCTTGTTTCGCCCACCTCGGTTGGTCACTGCAAGGCATTGCGCCCTCCCAGCGCAGTTCTGTCCACCTTGACCCAAGATTTGTTTCTGCAGATGACCTGGGGAAGACTAAATGGAGAGGATCAGTTGGCCAGACGGGATGGCAATTGCCCTGACGGACGGGCTGTGCCAAGCCTTGCGAGCGCCTCGGCGGTCGCCTACTTCAGGCGAACTACAAGGCAAATACCGCTCAGCATTTTGCCTTACCTGGAGGATACTGTTGGCAAGTTTCATCCCATTTCCTTCCCCCCTGACAGCCTGACCTAGCTTCTGGTTCAAAAGTATGGTGCTATCCTCCCAGACTCTCCAGAGTGATCTCTCTCGGGCAACCGCAGAGCCGAGCGATCCGCCGCCTCCCACCATCTCAAACTATGCTACCAAGCTCAGCGATCCAAACCCATAACAACGAAGCCAAACGACGGAATCGCAGCTCGTTCCGGTGGTGACCTTGCCCTGAGGTACATATTACCGGCGTATCTGGGTCAGTACCGCAACCCAAGACAAAGCTTGAGGGCCGACAATGGTTAAAGAGTAAGTCATTTCATTGATGGTCATCTAGTCATTAGGTCAATACTGCTTGTGTATAGCCTCCGAGAGGCAGACGTAGGAGCCAGAGTATGCCAACTCGACCGCTATCCATTTTGTCCCCCCGTACCCTCGGTATCCAACCCGACCGCGAAATCACCAAACGAGGGCCATCCACCAATGAAAAAAGAAAAAAAGAAAAAGAAAAAGAAAGAGAAGAAGATACATATTGGGATGGAGTGTGTGCAATATCTTACGCCTCAACGGTAAAGCCCAGCTCTATCATTGATCTTCCCTGCTTCGATCTGGCGATAGATTTCCAAGTAATCCTCTATTAGAAGAGGGTTTGGCGATAACGGCTGAAGAGTTTCTTCGTGTGCCATCGATCCTATTGTAAATGGCAGGGAGCTCGGAGGAGATGGTTGCCCAGCTACCTCGCCAACCAGAGACTTCTGAGCGTCATCAGCAGCCTTTTTCTTCTGGAAACCCGCGCAATTTTCCGAGTCATGATGCTTCCTGAGGTTGTCCCGGCGTCCGTTGGCGATCACGACATTGCAGCCTTCCTTTTCGCACGGGATATCAGAGGATTTGTGCTGCCTCGTCTCGTGAATCTTGAGCAAATGGGCGTGATTCTTGCCCGATGGGTAGTAGTTGCATCGTTTGTTACCCTTCCAGTACTGGCACCCGTACGGCTGCCCTTCCACTTCATGAACATGTGTTGCCGCTGGCGACTGGGATGATGCCGACTGCTGGCGGTCGATCGGCTCCCCTCCCCTTGTTGGAGCTCGGATGAAGTGGCTCGGATCCCCAGATAGAGGTGCTTGGGTTTCAGCGCGTTGATACCACTTTGCCTGGTCGCTGGAAAAGTGCCGAAAGGGAGGGCGTGGAGCGAGTGGCCGGGACCGAGGGATGGGGAGCGAGCGCGGCCACGCTTGGCGATAGCCTGCGGCAAAAGCCGGCTCGTACTCAGGCGGCTCCAAGGTCTGGCGCCCTGGGGGCAAGAAGGGTGGCGAGTATGTGCTCTGCCATTGCGTGGGTTCAAAGCTGGCGTAGCTTGAGTCACCAAAGTCGGTAGTAAAGGTGCTTGAACGACCATCGCTGCTCCACTCGAGGTAGGTGTCACTGCTGCTGCGGCTCGGATGGCTGTACGGCAGGTGGTCTGCTTCGGAAAACACAGCATCTGGATCGAAGGCATGAACGCCCAGTGAAGGGATTGCCTGGAGCGCGGGTGCGAGAGGGCGATACTGGAGACCCGAGTCCTGTATGACCCCCGAGCCCCGGGAAACTCGCTGCCGGTGCTGTGAAGGGTCCATTTGCAAGTAGGCAATCTCCAAATAACTGCTGAACCTGGAAGCCGATGGCAGGGCGGCAATCTGCACTGCCTCACTGCTACTCTTTTATAAACTACATGGCAGATATCATCTCCCTCCCGCCAGCTTGCTTTTTCCCGTGTCCTCAATCTCGGGAGGATGGAGGAAATCATCTCACCAAAAGAAACCCTATCACCGGTCAATGATGAATGCTGGAAGACGAATTTACGGAGAGCTCTGAGGACCTGCATCATTAGGGCCAACTCCCGCTGCTTGAGAGTGGTCATTCGCCTCAGCAGGTAGTTGTTCCTGCATGGGCGCAGTTTCAGCGACAACCACTCAAGAGTCTCGGCAGGCAACGCCGGTTCGGCATGGTCGGAGAGAGCGGGGCGTGTTGAAACCGAAGGATGGTCTGGGGGATAACAGAACAACCGCCTCGTGCCACTGCTTTACGTTCGGCCAGTGACATGATCCGAGGTGGGGCTTGGTAATTACAGGACTGCGCGGAGGAGGAAGCTCAGAAGACTTTATGGCACCGCCTGTGAGCGAGCTGAGTGCGAGACTCGATGTCAACTCTCACGAGGCGGCCACTATGAGACTTGACAGCGGGTCTGGTTTGGGTTTTGCTTCTTTGACTCCCATTGAATTGTGACCCGGCCAATTGGCAGTTGGGATGGCAGGCCTTCGTTTTATGGAGATCAGTCCGAGAGCCTCTACCGTCTCACTTGGACCTTCTCCACGCCCGTCCCGCCTCTGTAGCTGACGGTCCCAGAGGTACCATTCGACAGCAGGGGGCATGTCTCGGGTATTGGACGCCTCTTACTTGCTACACCAGCAAACTGTAGGAATGGCCCAGGGATCCCAAGCTAGGGAGGAAGGAGGGACGACCCGGCTCACTGGTCCCTTGGAGTCTTGCTGGGCTGAGCTGAGACCGGCTCCAACCTGGGCGCGGTAGTGTCGACTTGCGACCTAGGCGCGGTGGTGTCAACTGTGACCTGGGCGTGGTGGTGTCAACGGTAACCTGGCGCGCCGGTGTGGGGAATAAACCAAACACATTCATTCGCCGCCATCGCGGCGGCGCCTTCTCGACGATTCCAAGGCGCTGCGGCCTTGAAAGCGATTGGGACCGCCACTTGCATGGTGGGAAATTTGCGCACACTCGTGGGGACGCAATCGTCGCAATGACCCTGACCGCCGATTGCGATGGAACACTTTTTTTCGGTGAGAGGGGGGAACTGGTCACTGAGAACGCACTACCCCGTAACACAGCATTGACCAAGACGAGCCTGCAGACAGTTGCAAGTCGGCTCTCATAGGCAGAGGTTATCCTGCATGTCGAAATGACGCTGGGAGTCGCTGGTGACAGGTGCCAGTGATGACCTGCAGCCCTGTCTTCGGCCATCCACATCGGCCTGAAGTGCCCTCCGCACGGGACGGTTGCACCGTGGCGTAAAAGGCGTGTCCCGACACAATCGATTCAGATACAGACGTAATTGGGGAACTCGGTGCTGCCGTGTGTGAACCCCTTTTTATAAACGCGTAGCTATGCACTGTCATTCATTCATGTCATTTTAGACTGTGCACCTCCAATTTCCACTTACCGCCTTCCAGCGGCGGTCGTACTCCATCGCAGTTAATTGTAGTTAATTGAACAATGGTCAATTTAGCACCATTGTAGCGATTCAAATCGCTTGAATAGTTCACAAACGTAATAAAAGGCCCATCAAAACTATAAATATCTACCTCTGGCACCCCCCAGCGGACTGGCCACGAAGGTGTTGGCTGGTAAGGCTGAAAGTGGTGTGTAATTGGTATGCAGGGCCGCGGGGCTGCATGTGGTGCTGCCTGCGGTAGGTGGTGCCGGCGCTGGAGGTGGTGGGCAGGTGTGACTTTTCATGAGCGGTGTTAATATAAGAGTTACATTTTCTGCCGTTTTCAGACGTCCTGTCGCCAACGGCGAAAACCGTGGACGTTAAACATCAATCCGCCGTTTTCAGAGTTAGCCCCTGTGCTATCAGGGTTATGTATGGGAATTACACTGCATATGGACGCTCTCCTTTTTATACCTACCCAAACCCTCCAAGCCGGAACAAGGAGCCTTGAAGGCCTCTTCTGGGACCAAAATTGCAGTGCTGTCCTGCAGGCCGTCCAACCGGCACCAATTCCAATCGGATTCCTCACCGAATCTTGTGTAACAAGTTCCTTGAAGAGCGCAGGTGATTTTATTGTGGGCTGTTCGGGCTGATCGCCCCTTTACGTAGCGTGTTAGACGGTTGCCCCGGTGATACTGTGGCGGTTGACATCGCGACCCCCTTTTCAGCATCAAAGCGATGAGGTGCTGAGCTGTTGCCGTTGATGGCATCATGTGACTTGTAGTGGTTGACCGATGATGCTGTTCCGCGGTGTGTGTTCTGTTTGCGAAGTGGCTTGTAGTCATCCCTGATCCTCGACATCGTAGTTCTCATACCCCCAATTGCCATGATGTCTGACAGTATTCACATGGCGTTACTGTGCGAAGAATTTCTGTGGATCCACTTATGGGAACTTATTAAAGGCTGTTCGATAGGGAATATATGCTGACAATTCAGAGTTCCGGACTGCTCTGACTTGACAACCCGGTCCCAAGCCCATGAGCGTTTCCAAAGAATCATTCGACTATTTGGCTTGGTCTGCGGGAGCCCAACCACGATATGATTTGGGCATTGGAGGAAGTCCCTTTTTGGCCTGGTATCCTTCTTCTCCAGGAGCTGGGTGGCGCAAGAGGCTTTTGCTCTCCCAGTCGGTTCAGTTGCCGTACTTGCTGGGTCTATCCGATTCGAAAAGTTGTTGCAACTGACTCGCATTCTCGACCACCACTCCTCTTTCTCCAATACTTTGCCAATATTTGCGTGAGAGCAGTACGTCGACCCCGAAGGCAAGGGGCTCTGGGCAGACTCAAGCACTATATCGAGTCTTAGGACGTTCGCACCTCTCCAGTACCATCTTGACCGCAACGCATCAACGGACCAGCTATGGCAAGCGATACTGGGCCTGGCTAACAAAATGTCGGCCTCAAGTTCGCCGATCCCAGAGACCACGTGTACGGTTGCCTCGGTCTGACAAGGGCGATGATAAGCGATATCAAAGATCCGACAGCTCTGGATCATGGACTACTTTTATAATACTAATTAAGAGAAACGTATAAAGTGTAGTGGCGCGTATTAAGAACTCTGAGCTTAGGATTAACGACGAGAGTACTATAGATACATACGTCTTAGTATGGTCACATACAGTATCGCTGGTATCGCCACAGGCTCCGGATGAGACACTGGGTACATACAAGGTACCCAGATACTGGCTGTATGAAGGTATCTTACGCGCTGTCTAAGGCAATCGTTTTTTTTTTTGGTCCGAGTCGTTAAATCATACACTGAGTCGATCGAAATTCCTCTTGTTGATTCCGGCAGGCCTGGACTGACCCCTCTTGGCCAATCTTGGATTATAAGGCTCCAGAAATCAACGTACGGCATCTTCAAGGCCAGATTTTCAATGTCTACTACGATGTCATGGGTCGGTCTTCCTGACCTTCTCGCCCTCATCTTCCAAAGGCGCCAAGCCTGCCTCCCTCTCGACGATGACCAACAAACCATTCTGGTAAAAAATCACGGCACCCTCTGCGTTTTCCTCATCGAAAACCTCTTCCTAACTACGCACTTGGATACATAGTAGGGTGAACTGACTGGTAAATACTATTTTCCACTTACTCCGGGCAATTCTAGTGTTTTGTAGCCCACTACCGATAAGTAAAGTTAAGTTAAAGGGGGGTCTTCCCAACCAGGGGTCATGATGACCACCTTGTAATGTACACACAGCTACTTCGGACTACCCCAACACACTCCACCATATCTTCACCATTTCAATCCCAATTGATTCCATTCTTTCTACACCTTTAATTAATTGATTCATCATGCCGTACGTCGAATTTGACATGCGCGAAGCGTGCAAGGCCGTGCACGGAGGCGCGCGACTCCGCAAGACTGCACGCAAATACCACATCCCGTATGCCACCCTACGCCAACGCCTCCTCGGCGTTCTCCCTCACGCCGTTGCTCACCAGAACTCCTAGAAGCTATCAGTGGCTTAAGAAGACCATTTAGCCGAGTGGATCCTATTCCAGGGCGAAGTAGGGGACCCTCCAACTCACACGGAGATCAGGGAGCTAGGAAAGTGAATTTGTATCGAACGGGGAGACGGTTCTAGTCTTGGAAAGGAGTGGGTATCGCGTTTTCTGAGCCGGCACCCTGTTCTCCAGACCCATCGGCCCCGAAGGATCGATATGGCCCGAGTCCGCAGTGCCACGCCGGAAGTCATTTGGCCCTGGTTTAACTACCTCCGGATTCCAGCTGTAATGGCTATTCCTCCGTAACACCGGTACAATATGGACGAGGCAGGCCTAATGGAGGGTTAGAGGGCTAATGGTTATGTGGTAGGCACTGCTAAGAAGTGCTCAATCTAGGCTAAGAAGCTTAAATCTCGCACCTGGACTTCCTTTATCAAATGCATCTTAGCGTTAGGGGTATACCTTCCGGCAACTGTTATTTATAAGGGGGTATACATTTAACAGCAGTGGTATCCTGAAGATCTTACTAATTATAAGGATTAGTACTTCTACCTAATGAAAAAAGAGTGGACTGATGATAAGGTTGGCCTGGAATGGTTAATAAAGATGTTCCTACCTAAGACTAAGCCTACCGACCCTAACTAACGCCACCTCCTTATTCTAGACGGCCACCATAGCCACGTAACAATCGATTTTATGTGGTTATGCTTCCAGAACAACGTTTAACTACTTTATCTGCCAGCCTACTGTTCCCACGTCCTTTAACCCCTTGACTTAGGGGTCTTCAGCTCCCTTAAGAACGCTTACCGCCGTTTCCTTTATGCCAGGATGATTAAGGGCCTTGACGAGAGTTCTGTTACTGGTAAGAGGTTGTTCTTGGAGTGTTATCGACTGGCACGCGAAGAGGGCATAAGTTTACGTAACATACGGTTAGGTTGGAAGGCCATAGGGTTGTGGCCTGTTAATATGAGCAAGCCCCTAATGAGCCCCCTTCTTATAGCTAACAGCAACGCCAGGGCTGTAGAATTAACGCCTAGCACCCCCCACACACCGGTAGCCCCTATGACTGCAATAGGGGCCAGTTTGGAGGACTACGTTCACACGGATGGTGCTATCCAGACCCCTTGAAAAGCGAGGGATTTGCAGCGTTCACTTGCGGAAGCTGGGGCCAACCGCCTTGTGCAAAGGAGGCTGTTCTAGAAGGTTGCGAAGGCGTACGATGAAAAAGACTTTGAATTGGCAGTGGCCAAACGCAGAATCGAAGAGCTAGAGGCCCAGATTGAGCGAAATAAAGGCACTCGAAAAAGGAAGGTGGTCCCAAACCTAAATAGCCGGTTCTCCGATATCAGGCAGATAAGGAGGGCGCAACGAGAGGCTGGTAGAGATGTAGATGATTCTATGGATAGTTCTTTGACCTCACTATCTAGTTCAGAAGACGAGGAGGTAGAAGATTGTATAGTCGCGGAGAGGTAGTCATTTGAAAAGGGGGGGTGATATTGACCCCTGTATATTACACCCCGGTCATCATGACCCCTGGTTGGGAAGACCCCCCTTTAACTTAAACCCGGTCTTTTATGGACGTGACCAACTATTATAGTTGGCTGAACTACGTTAGATTTCAAGGCTAGGTAAAATTGCTACGTTACATATAACTACCTACCTACCTGCCTTACTTTACTAGGCAGTAGCTTTACAGGTGAATTCCCGAATGCAGATCCAGATCCTTTGGATGGCGCCTTTATGGCTTGCCGACTAGGTAGACATTTCGCGGACACCGAGAAAAGGACATACATATTTCCAAGATGGCTACGTCCAAATTACAACTTCTGCGGTTCTCCCCACTTCGGTACCTACCTAGACAATAGCACTGCCTGGGCTATATTTCCCCCCTTTATTTCTTTTATGGACCCACTCTCACAGTGTCGTCTCTAAATCCCCAAATTACCCTAAAAGTATATACCGGGTCCGACTTATTCCTTTCCGCCCCCCTGTTTACCTGGACACTCATTCCCACACTTCCCCTACCACTCCCGTCACTTTCAACACACCTCCCTTACAACGTCAATCTTCCTGGATGTCCCAAGCGGCCAAATCGCATGCGCATCCCTCTGCCTCTGGAGAATTTGCATTGTTACGTGAGATCTAGTCGAGCCAAAAAGTTTTTTTACAACGCCACACCCGGCGTTGGGTAAAGTACTGTAATACGACGCACTTCACATGGGCGACTTCCTCCTGCTGCAGACTGACTGTCAATCCACCGCATTACAAGCCTTCGGACGAAGCGTAATGCCCGTTCTGCTAATGACTCCTTCGGTCGTATACTCCTTCAGTCGTATGATAGAGAATCTGCATACAGCTGTGGGAATCCCCGCATGCATGCCATGAGATCGATTTTTTGCCATATATCAATTCTTATACGTATTATGTAAGCACGGCATATTCCGGGGTCATGGCAAGTTCCGGTATCATAGCATAATGGTCTGTCATGGCAAGTTGAAGATGGGTTCTAGCCTATGATTAACCAGAAAAAGTATAGGCTAATCAGTTCAATTCAGGGGGTTATGGTACAATTAGAATTCTACCCTAACCCTTGTCGCCGGAGATCCTATAATACTAATATTCAACATTACTACCTTAATCCAACTACTACTACTACTATCTTATTTAATCGTCCGTACGCTCGATCGTTCAGTCGCTCGTTCCCTGGCTGGCATCCTGTATATATAGAAATGTCAGCCAAAATCAATATAAGGCCTTGGACTCTAGATGACTTGCTTATGTATGTGGGTGGATTGTATGGTGGTTGTAGTGGTAGTGGTATTGGAATTTGGAGTGTGTCAGAGATAGAGAGTTCCAAGGTCGTAATTCGGAATCGATAAAGGCCTTTTAACTACTAAAGACCTCCTACCTTCTATCTTCAACTTTACGATCAAGGCCGTACTTTCCTTAGAATAAGTAGAAAATATTGTAGATATCGAACTGGCCAATCACAGGGCCTACCTAAGGTCAACTTGCCATAACAGACCATCATGCTATGATACCAGAACTTGCCATGACCCCGGAATAGGCCGTATCACATGATCAGGCACAACTTGGCTTGTATAAGCCGAATCGCTCATGACTAGATATAGGGGTTCCTACTACGGTAGCTAGCCCCTCGGCGGCGTGCCGCGTACAGGCGCCAGGCGTGACACTCAGGGGCGCGGAGTCGGCCCCCAAGGCCTCACAATACAATAACGGCAACATATCTAGAGCATTACCGGAGCTCCAGGATAGTTACACGAAGTGACGCGTTGGCAAGCCGTAGCAACACCGCTATATTCCAGCTCACAGTGTACAGAATGACCAGCTTCCCGGCCATTCCCGCCAATGAGCCTGAGTGTTGGCGCCCTGAAGTTCATTAACCCCTATACGAGGGGCTCATTACGCAATTCCCTCACCTAGTTCCCCCCGGTGTAAGGTGTGTTGGGGCGCCTCGCAGCTTTCGCAAGTGGGTCGGGTAGGTGCTACGGGACTGTCATTGGCCACAGGCGCAAAGCCATGCCTTTGGAGCTGATGACAGCCAATCGCTGGCGCAACAGAGACCGAAATGCGAGTTGACATGAAATGCATTAAAAGGCAGCTATCCAGCAGGAAGTCCACAAGAGTTTTTGGCGCTTTACATCTCACTCAAAGTTTCCAAACAGGTTGCTAGTAACACTTGAATCTTTTTTTATCTTCCAGGAAGTTGTCAGTATGCCCGTTCAAGTCGGCGAATCCTCAGCAAGTGCTGGCATGCTTCCTCGCTCTACCGGTGCGACTCTCAAGTGCGCACAGTGTCGTCAGGACAAAAAACGAGCAAGTCATTTCTTTCTCGTCCCACACACACACATACACACACACATACACTCTCTCTCTCTCTCTCATGAGAGCTCTATGCTAATTTACCATACCTGTGGTAGTGTTCCCCAGTGGACCGGGTCTGGCCCGGAGTGAAGTGCGACTAGTGCATGCGCAACAATAGGGACTGCGGGCCCAACGTAGGCCCCCCGATCCGCCTGGTCAGAAGCCAACCAAGGGCCGGCGCGAACTCATTGTTCCGCGGCCCTACCACGGTGCTGAGGTGCATCCAGATCCTCGCCGACGTCTCGTGGGACGACCTCGGATATCCCAACTTCGAGGTTCCGCAAGAAGAACAACAGGCTTGGGAAAGTATCCAAATGTCCTTCCAGTCATCCTCGGCTTCTTGAAAGGATACTTCCCCAGCAACTTTGTCCTGTATCGGCTATGGGAGCGAGATGGGTACATGGCCGCCCACGACGCGTTTTATGCCAAGCTCCAGTCTTACCTCAATCATCACACGCCGCAGCAAGCCCGCCAGCTTGCCCTCGAAGCCTACGTGGAAGAGCGGTGGAGCGGCCAGTTATCAGGCTCCTCCGACGAGACGCACCGCCGCCTGTCCAAAGCCGAGATCTCCTCGGCCGCGGAGCGGATACTTTAGCGAGGCGCTCGATGGACAGCTCTCGTCAACGCCGTGGAGTCCGAAGAAGTCCTCCTCGTCAATGAGGACCGGCATCTGATGGACGACAACATCACCCTTCGGAACTTCATAGAGAGGGCCACTGATACCGACTTTGAGAAGGTCACACAGTTCCTTCTCGCCAAAGAGAACAACTTCAAAGAGTGCTGCCTCCGGCTCAGCGGCGTCCGAAGCATGATCATCAACCTGGTCGACACCCCAAAGGAGAATACAGAACTGCGGAGCTATTTGGTCCAGACAATAACGGAGCGGATTGCTCACATCTTCGGGAAACCTGGAGCTACCCAGGATGATCCGCCGCCGGAGATACAAATGGTCGAGCCTGACCCACTAAAGTTTGTCATTGCAGATCTTCTCGGAATTCGGATCGATTTCGATGGTAAGAGCAGATACCTACGGCCGTTTTCGCACTTGTGTCTTGAATAATAGTAACCGGCTTGTCCATTAATTAGATACTATTGCCAATCCCCCCGCCACCGCCGAGCCCACCGGCGACACACCGAGTCGATTTACAGGATTGAGTCTCGTACCAAGTCTTTTTGAGTCTTAGGTGTGATATGAGAACAACCTAGATGTTCCGTAGCATCTTAGAATCCAAGTGAGAAATTGATCTTTGGCTATCTTCGCTCAAGCGAGCTCTCGGCGTCCTTCGTAACACTGTCCAAGTGCTGTTAAGCCGTTCATGCCGACCTTAGACGCACGATAGGTTGGTGTGCCTAGTCAATTGCGGAAAAGAAACAGAAGAAGCCCCACTATAGTAAACAACCGTGCCAATTTGCCAAGCCCCCGGTTCTTCTCAATCCTCTTTAAGGAAACATTCGAACCAGCTCCCTAATCCCATTTGATTCCAATCTCCATCCTATTCCTACCCAAAGGAATCGGTTCAAATGTATGCAGCTTTGGAGGGCATGCACCCAAGTTATCCTTCTCCAACCAACTGACGTCCCCTCCTCTCATCCAACATGACAGCAACTCCTCCGTTCGCCTCCATCGGTAGCAACTGCAAGTATAACTATTATGCTTCTTCCTGGCTTCCTCCTTAGCCAGATCCAGCGCAGTTTTCCCACTTCGATCCTTCAAACCAACATCTACCCCAGCCCCAGCCAAATACCGGAGGGTCTTGACGCTTAGTGAGCCGCTAGTGGCGCATTGGTGAAGGATAGTACGCCCGTCGTTATCCGTCGCTCTTAACTCAAGACCGAAGCTTTCCAGCTGTTCAAGTACGCTGTCTTTCATCTCGTGACAAGCCTCGGCGTAAAGATGGCCTAATCCCCTGCCGTCTGCCGTAGTGTAGCTGACAATTGCGCCTCCACCGAGTAGGCCCTTCAACAACTTTTCGTTGGCCCATATGAAACACGCCTTGCTCAAAAGAATAGCGAGCGGCGTTGCTCCGTCATTGACCATGTCGTTTATGCCCGCTCCGTTCCTGAGCAGAAGAGAGAGAGCATCTGATGAATCGAAGTTGAACTCTGAGCCCTCCGCGACATAGTGCAGAGGCGTGCGTCCGCGGATGTCTCTTGATTGAACAATTGGGTCACCATTGCCCCGTGCCTTCTCTAAAATCAACTCGAGTGTGCGTAAAGATCCTCCAGATGCCGTATAGTGAGCCACGTTACGCCCCTTGTCGTCTGTATCGAAAACGCTTGCGCCGAAATGCAGTAAAATTGCCGCGCGATAGTGGGTAGTATCTAGACAAGCGAGGTGTAAGGGGGTCCGTCCCTGATGGTCTCGGAGGGATGGATTCGCCCCAGCATCCAGCAAAAGAATTGTCCACTCCGGGTCGCATTTAAAGTGCAGAGGGCTTGACCCGTGCACTGACTCCTGTGCATTGACATTCGTTTTTGGGTGTCCGAGAATGGCCTTGAGAATCGCGGTTCTCGTTTCTTTGATGTTAGCTAGCACTTTGTTATATGCCTCCTCGCCGGCCTCGTCGTGGTCAAAAAAGTCGTAGAAGTCGTCCAAGAAACACTCAATTCGCTGTTGCCGGTCATTCCACCCATCCTGGAAGCCATTAAAAGGATCGTTCGCCTTCTGGAGGTCGCAAGCAACAGCGATATGAAGCGCAGATTCACCGTCTAGTGATAATATGGACGGATCAGCTCCCCTCTGGAGAAGTCGCTCAACCATCGAGTGCCTTCCCAGAAGGACGGCGTAGTGCAAGGGGGTGAGGCCAACGGGGCATTCGTCGTATCCAAGTTTGGCAACTGATATATCGGCTATGGGCTTATGAGCCGCGTCGTTTCGATCCACTGAATCAACCAACGACCTCTTCGCTGTGGTGTTGACGGAAAATCCAGCGTCGAGTATCATTTCCAGGCCCTCTTCAAACTCCCTGACAGCATGATGTATGGGAGTCAGGTTCTCATAATCGGCGTTCATGGCCCGTGAACCATGTTGAAGCAGAAGCCCAAGCGATGTTTTGCATTTGCTCATGACTGCGTAGTGAAGTGCAGATTTGCGATCCCCGTCGTAGGCATCAACGTCTGCCCCTTCCTTCAGAAGCCATTCCACCACTTTGCCGTGCCTGTTTCCAGCTGCCCGCATGAGAGGCGTGACTCCACGTGGAGCTGTTGAGTTGATTTCAAGTACTGTCACGGGCAGCTTCGGTAAGTACTGGTCGAGTCCGAATTGGGCGGCGACATGAATTCCAGAGAAGGTTTCCGTTCCCTCGGACATCGCGGCGCCGGCGGGACACCACAAATCATTGACACAGAGTATAGTTGGGTTATAAGGAGTGTTGAAATCCGGCGAAGGGTTGAGAAGAAAAATGCACCCAAGAAAGGCCAGAATAGCATGTTCTAGCCGTTGAGAAGCCTCTGCCCGGGAGAAGTGATAGTGCCAGTTGCCAAGAGCGTAATCGTAGATCGCATGCCCCTTTTCGCAATTGGTAAGTACCTGGACAAGACTCTGGGCCATTTTGGCGTGGCGAACCGGGGAACCGATATTCTTCTCCATCTTGATGCAGAATTCCCTGATTGTTCGGTGAGAGAAATCCACGATATGCCCTTTGCGATTTCCCACTATCCCTGGTAGCGATGTTATCAGTCCACGACAAGGGTAGATGACATCTTGAATAGGGGTACTGCCACAACGTTCTGGGCCGGAGTTGTCCTCGACCGAAAGCGCAAACAGAGCGCATACTTCATCGCTCAACAGCGGCCGAGCGGAAAAGAGTATCCAGAATATGACATCTTTCGCTTGTGCGCACTGCAATCCACTTTGATCATCAATTTTCTTCATTACATAGTCGAAGAGCAACGGGAGAACGTTGCTCTTGCCCCCGATGGTGATGTTGCGGATCTCGGAGAGAGTGTTGTTGAGTTGGGCAACAGAGCATTGATGTTGCGCTTCTCCCATGATCAACTTCGCGACCAGCATTCTGAAAGCAGGTCAGTGTTCAAGGCTCCAATAGGATCGAAAATACCATATTGTACACATACACTCCTTGCGAAATGCCAACAATGTTCCTCGAAACCTCCAATGGCAAAGGTGTGCTCGAACGCTGGAGCAAACCTGGATGAAGGTCTGGAGTCTCACTCTCGATGTACTTCAAGATGTCGCCATCGCGGGCTCTAAACTCGATCGCGGGATAGCCCTCGAGCTGGGCATCAATGTTGGTTGAGGTGAGAATCATGTAAGCGCTGCACTGTTCTTGACACTGAAGCAGCCTTCTCAGCAACCCAGGGCCTATGGTGGTCGCCAGCTCATCGATCGCGTCAACGAAGAGAAAGACTTTGGACATCCTACTCGCGCATTTTCGAATAAGGGCCTGGACTTGTTCTCTTGACCAACTCTTCGGGTCCTTCCGTGGTCCTGTGTCCTGAAGGAACCCACTGAATTCTTCCTCAGAAAGCTGGCGAAGAATTTGGCGAAGAATTGCGCGGAGAACATCTTCAATCGTCTCAAGCTTGGGACTTCCATTTTCAAGTCTGATGTATGCTGTTCCTGCTTTGGAGTCCGGTCCATTTGTTTCCATGATGGAATCTGCGAGGAAAGATAGCAGTGTCGATTTTCCAGCCCCGGGATGGCCGTGGAAGAGAAGAACGCGCTCATCACCCGCCATCCAGGTTTTGATTTCCTCCAGACTGAGAACCCACTCGTAGGTGCCGGGAAGAGCGTCATTGCGAAAAACTTGACGGTAAGGAGAGATAGATTTGAGGTATTTGTTGATCGCTTTCTTCCGTTCAGCGAGTTCTTGTCGGCGACTATAGCTCAGGCTTTTCCATTATGAGCAAGTTAGCTTGCTGCAAAGCCTGATTTCTTTCCCACCAGCTCGAGGTCAAACTCACCTCATGTTCTGCTTGTTCCTCTCGAGTTGGTCCCACAAGTGATTGAGGTTGCTGGGTCTATGGCGTAAACGGGCTACGGCCCGTTTGATGGTTTGCCAGGGGCCGGTACGATCAGAATCGAACTTCTTCAACTCGGCCTGGATCAAACTGAGCGTGTCCAAGGAATTGGAGACTTGGATTTGTTGGTCCGCATCTCCGGACGAGTGACGCTGTGTTTCAGTTATACACTCGGCCACACTTTTTACAAGGCACGCGTTAGTATCTGTGGGAATACTGAGAATCGGTATGGCTCTCACCACTTTTTCTGGCGTTCGATGTCCCTCGGTGCATCATTGTAATTTTGAATCGCCCTGATGATCAATTTCAAACAAAGGACGATATCGCCGGCGGATGGCTCTAATACCATCTCGACTCGGTTGCAGAGCGATAGGGAGGTATAACGATGAGAACTCTTCAACCTCGACAAGGAACGAGTGATGGGACGAGAGGATGGGGAATAGATGAGTTGAGTTGGGGGTCAGGGAGTGTTGTCGGTCGATGAGGGGTCGAAAGCCCTACGAGAAGCCTTGTCGAGACCGACCCCGCCCAGAAGGGCCCCTCGTTCATGTTTGAGCCTGATAGGAGGCGATCTCTCGACATGGCGAATGGAAAGCAGGATCGTTGACGCATCGTAACACACCAGAATGCAGGCTCATTTTGCAGACAATGGTGATCATTGGGTGCCTGGCCTCTGGTCGATGGCAGACAAGTGGTTGGACGTTGCCATCCAAGCAGTTTGTCGCGCAAGAGTTCGGCCCTGGCCCGGTGTCCCCGGGCCCCACGACCCCCGAAACCTGGATGCGCTTGATGACTGCGACTTCGACAACCTCCTCCGATCAGAACACCCACCCTTTCCGCCAATGACACCACTCCGCACCCCGCAAGGAATCCAGGGCTAATCACAGAAGGAACAGTCATCCTCAACCTTCAACCGCCCATTCTCCCAACCCCACATTCAGCTTTCCATCTCACCATTTCACAAACCCACATCATCAACAATCAGGGCAACCATGCCTCCCAACCTCCCCTCCGAAATCTGGTCCCTAATCCACTCCCACCTCTCCACCTCCACCGACCGCACCACCTTCTGCCTCCTTTCCCGTCCCCTATCCTTCATCGGCTTACGCTCTTCCCTCGCAAACCCCACCATCTTCCGTCACACCCTCGACTGATCCATCCTATCACTCATCGCTTCCAACCCCGCGCATACCTCACTAATCCGCTCACCCACGTACATCCCCTTCCGCCTAGACGACGTCGTCTATTCGGACTATGACCGTTTCAAAGAACATTTTAGGCATAGAGAGCCGGGGACGGTGTGGAGGTTGTACCGCCCGTTACCGCAGGATCAGGTTCTGAGGGGTATTACGAGGAGGTTAAGAGGTTTAGAGGGTTAAGGAGTTGGAGGAGGGGTTGACGGAGGAGAGGGAGCGGGAAGTTTGGAAGGAAGTGTTGCCGAGATTGGTGGGGTTGCAAGAGGTGTGGATGTGGAATGGGACGAGTTTTCACGTGGAGAGCAATACGGTGCGGGATCTGGCGATGACGCTCGTGGAAAGGACGCCGTTTGATGGGACGGGGTGTGTTTGTAGCGGGATGGAAGGTCTCCTGGGACCGGGATGCAAGGGGTCAAAGGGAGGGTTGGAGGCGATGAGGAGGACATAGAGGAAGGGGTTGCATGTGGGGCCGGTGGATTGGAAGTGGTTGAGGGAGATGCCAAAACTCGGCGACCTGCTGGGGGGACTGACGGTGTTGGATTTGCAGTTTGAGTTGACGGACAGGGAGGATGAGTCGTTTGAGACTCGGTTGGGTTGGTGTCGGGAGATTGATGGATGGGGGTTTGCTGAGGGATGTTTTGGTGGGGATACGCGGACTAACGGATCTGGCGATCCGGTCGACGCCGAGGAGGAAGGCCATGTCGTCGAACCGAAGTATGTACCCCGTGAGGTTGGAACAGGTGATCAAGCCTGGACACAGGTGGTCCAACTTGCGGTTCCGCGTTGGGGGGTATGCATGCTACGAGGAAGGGAATGAACTAAGTTTCGGCCGTGCATCGAGAGACTCTGCGACGGTTGGACTTGAGGTTTGTGAGACTAGGTGAATTCCAGATTTCTATTGGAAATATACGAGATATAGGGCCAGACCGGGCTATCAACAAACACCTTTAGCTTCCCCGACGGCCGTGGGACGGTGATGAACTGAGCGATTGTTATGAGCTGCAGTGGCTGCTGAGCGACTATTACGACTATTCGCACGCAGCCGACTACGGAATGCAGAAACCGAGATGGCCGCCGACGGGGGGTAGGAGGCTGGCCGACTTTTCGACGGTCCCAGCTTGGAAATCCTTCGAGGATTCGTCAACAAGGTAGTTCGCAGTTACAACATGGAGCGAGCCTTTGCGGAACCATGGGAATGAACATTCAGACTCTTAATTAATATCGTCTCACGTATGATGCCTAGTGTCTTGATTCGGATATTACCTACCGAAACGCCACTATTGTGTTACTCGGCAAGGTCTCAGCCTTCAGTCTCATCGGGGTGCTCTAGCTTTGGCTGGGTGCCTTCCTGCACAAAGTGTCCTGACAGCTGCCTTCGATGAATTGATTGGAAAGGCAATGTAACCACTCCCTTGTACGCCCTCCAACGGTTTTCTAAAACAACGCACCCCAGCGCTGAAATGTGTTGTACAAGCACACAGCCATTCCACGGGCAGTCAATCATATCAACCCAAGCCCAACCACAGCCAACGCCCCTCCAACCACCACTCCCCTCCCACTCGCAACTCCCACCGCGCCGTTTGCTGTATGAGACGAATCTGGGCACATAAAATTCCCTTTTTTTTGTATCTCGCCCACGTGACACTGCTCACCTCGGCTCAGGCCCGGCTCAGTCTTTACTCAGGCTTTACTCAGGCTAAGTACCATTTTCGGCAGGCTGCGCCGCAGCATGCTGAATTGCTTCAACTCTAGCCGAGTGGGCCCAGAATTGGCCCCATACATAGAGATGGCCAAAATCAGTCCCCATTCTTGAAAATGAACAGCTTTGCCTTTACTTTTTCGTGTTGCTTACCTGGCCACTGGAGACATGCATTAGGCTCCGCCCTCTGGTTATAACGGGGCGCGCGATCCACGGCCGCAAATGCGGGGAACTGACGCAACTGACCGCTCTGCCAAAAGGCGCGCACAAGTTGACATACCGCCAGTTAACTCGTCAGTTCCCGCGTATATTGATTGGGGTTTGGGGGTCCGGCCTGAGGCCGCATGCGCGCTTGCGCTCGCGTGCGCCGGTGGTTACATGATTGAAGATGCTATCCGTACGAATGCAAATGGCGCCTCAATGGATAAAAACGGCAACTCGACCTTCTCCCTCCTAGTTTCCGTAAGATGGATGCTTCTTACTCGGAAGAAAAGGTGGCGCTGATAAAATAGACTGAGAATTACGCACGTCGGCCGAGGCAAGCACGGTGTTCCAAGATATTACCTTTTTTCAGCTGCTAACTCTTGCATGATGCAGCCACCTTGTCCAAAGGGAGCACATTCACCATGGGGCGTGGTTGCATTTGGGCGTATCAGACGGGGCGAAGCGAGCGTTGCCGCCGTCAGACACCAGCTGAATGCTAGATACCGCATTAGTTTGAACGCTTGCCGCGACACTTTGGGAAGGTGACAGGAGAGTTTCTGTCTGATGCACCGTGTTCATTCTGGTTAGACACATACCAGCCCATTGGCTATCTGCATTTGGTTCGGCAGAGGGGGAGCTGAAGAACGTGAACCCTCGGTGCTTGGCTATTTCAACCCTCCTGCCCTCCGCTCGCCTTCCATTCTCGAAGACACCACCCCGTCAATTAGCCAACTCTCTATCCTCGAAGAAGAAACAAAATGCCGAAGTCTACAACCGTCACCGTTTACGTGATTGCAGTGGGTGGGAAGTTCCTAGGAGACGACGTCGGCGGCGCGGAAGTCACAATCCGTGATGTTCGTACTCGGGAGATCCTTACTTCAGGCGTGACACGAGGCGATTCTGGTCCTCCGAACCTGATGTGCGTCAGTCTCACGCGCAGTCAGTCCATCATAGGCACAGTCACCGGCACCACCTCAACCTTTGAGGTATCTCTCTCTCTCGCCTCGCCCATGCAGATTGAGGTGACCGCTTACGGGCCTCTCGCGGCTCGCGGGTCAGCAAATACCGTCTCAGCCACTTCTTGGATCTATCCCGGCAAAGATATCACGGCGGGCAACGGGATACTTCTCGAAATGCCCGGCCTCGTCTGTCAAATCATCAGCCCGCCGACACACACCGTATTTCTAGGACAGCTGCCGTTCGATGTCCCGATTGTCGCCAACGTGGCAATGATGTGCGGCTGTCCCATCAGCGTCAAGGCCGCCGGACAAGTCTGCTCGGGCGATGCCAGCTCCCAACCTTGGCTTCCGGATGACTTCGACGCGTCAGCCGTTATCTCGGGAAACTCAACTCCAGTGACCTTATCTTGGGATGCGAAGGCGGGCGTTGCTGGGAGGTTTACGGGATCACTCCTGGCATCGTGTCCGGGAACATACCAGGTGACTGTATATGCACAGCAGAAATCGACTGGGAATACTGGAGTGGACTTGTCCTCTTTTATTGTACCAAAGCCTTCCTCGCCATGGCCAGCACCGCTGCCTTCATCTGTATAATTATATCTCGAGTCGGTTGAAACTCGACGCACTCATATTTGGAAATATAAATAATTCTAGCGGCTTGGATTGTGGGACGAAGCCCAGTGCTGTTAAGAGGCACATGTTAGATAGCACGGCACTCTTGGATTTTGTGGATTTGATGGGGTTGCAACTGCTCGATGGTCTTCCCTCTTCTCTGTTCTCTGACTCTGCCAGAGAGCCTTCCTTATAAGTCAGGTGGTCTGCTTTTGGAACACCCCTAGGTTTGGAACAAGATTTGTCAGCAGTGACTCGCCAACTCACCTATTTCAAATGCCCACAACCCAACTAATTCTGCTCCAATCCTTTCCCTATTTTCCTCATTCGATTTAGAATTGAATAATGAAGCGATATACTGCATTAGATTTACAGAATGCGCTGGTGGAGTATGTAGAAACTGGCTTACTCCGCAGCTCTGCTAAAAACCATAGCATACCCCCTACCTCTCTCTTTAATCGGGTTCGCGGTTCTGAGCCAGCCTCCAAGGCCCAAATTATCAATCAAAAGCTCTCTCCGGCCATGGAAGAACGTTTGACAGAATGGATTTTATTCCAGGGGTCGCTCGGTCACCCTCCAACCCACGCCCAAATTCGGAAACTGGCCAGAAGAATGCTTGGAGACGACGAGAACCTCAGAAAACGCTGGACCAGCCGGTTTTTAGCCAGAAACCCCTCTATCTCTACTAAAAGGCCTCGTAGAATCCACGCTAGCCGTGCTGATCGAGCCTGTGAGGCCATTATTCGGCCCTGGTTTGACTACCTGAAGCTTCCAGGTGTAGAGGCCATTCCACCTAAGTATAGGTATAATATGGACAAAACTGGCATTGCTTCTGGCATTGGAGATAACGGTCTGGTCGTTGGCTCTAAGGAAAGAAAAAAATTCCAGAAAAAGAAGAAAGGAGACCAAATCTGGACCTCAATTATCAAGTGTATCTCTGCTGACGGCCGGTATTTGAACCCATTCGTCATTTTTAAGGGTGGAAGCCTTCAACAACAGTGGTATCCACGCGACTTACGGCCATTTAAGGACTGGAAGTGGAAAACCACTGAAAACGGCTGGTCTGACAATAACACTGCCATTGCCTGGCTCTGTAATATCTTTCTTCCAGAGACTCGGCCAGCCACCCCCTCAGAGAAGCGCCTCCTTATTTTGGATAGCCACGGCAGCCATACCACCGAAGAATTCATGTGGCTGGCCTTTTCAAATAATGTACAGTTATTATTTCTGCCAGCCCACACCTCCCACATTCTCCAGCCCTTAGATTTATCCGTTTTCAGCCCCCTGAAGGCCAAGTACAGAGCCAGGCACAACAAGGTGGTTTCTGGCTTTGACAAAGGCACTGTGGCTGAAAAGTGAGCCTTTCTAGAATGCTACCGTCAAGCCAGGGTCTATGGAATGACCAAATCCAACATCAGAGCCGGCTGGAGAGCTACAGGCCTGTGGCCAGTCAGTTTAAGGAAGCCCCTAAGCAACAGCCTCATTATTAAGAATTCCAATGGCGAAGTCGGTCAGGTGACCTTCATGGTTTCTATAGACCTTCAAGAGGTCCATAACCCTATTCTGGGTAAGAATTCAGAGGGCCGGCCTGTGTGGTTTACCCCTAAAAAGCCGAAGGATTTCCGGGTTCAGGGGCAGGTTTTTCTAGCCGGCCAGAAACGGACCGCCAGCGACCGGCTTTTTATCCGCAAGGCCGCAAAAGCCTTTGATAACGTGGTTTTTCAACTGGCCAATACGGCGCATCAATTAGAGGCTGCAGAAAAAAGCCTGGAACGCACAAGAGGCCGAAAGAGACGGAAGGTCCAAGTCGACCCTAACATGCAATTCGCTGGAATTGAAGAGGTTCGTGCCTCACAGAGAGAGGCTGGCAGGGATGACCTTAGTGATTCTGAAAGAGAAGAATCAGGCAATTCTGATACTGAAGACTATATTATCGTAGCTATCTAATTGACGAAGTTGTGGGCAATTAAAGTTTGTGGTGTGGTGCGGGGTCCGACTCAGGGCTGTTCCAAAGGCAGGGGTGTTCCAAAAGCCCCCCACCTGACTTACCTTCTAGCAAGGACTAATGACAAGAATAAGAGTAAAGAGCAAACTCTCAACTGCCCACCACCCACAGACAGACAGACAGATAGAATGACTTAACCAGACCCTTGAAACATATCTAAGAACATATGTCAATTTTAAACAAGACAACTGGCTAAAGCTACTGCCAATAGCACAGCTAGCCTATAATATAATAATGGTAGAATCCATAAAAGTGTCATCATACTTTACCATCTATGGACAAGAACCTGAACTCCAAAGAGGACCACCCTGTAAAGCACCAAAAGCAGGAGTCAGGGCAGACAGAATCCAAAAACTCATAGAGCTCTTAAAAGAAGAACTTAAACATACATGTAAAAGAATAAAGACCTACTATAATAAACATAGAATTAAGGGACCAACTCTAGAAGAGGAAGACCATGTCTACCTGTTTTCCAGAAATTTAAAGACAAAACAGCCAAGCAGGAAGCTTGACTTCAAAAGGTATAGACCATTCCAGATCAAAAAGAAGGTAACAATAATAAACTACAAGTTAGACCTACCAAAAACCATAAGAGTCAGGACCAGAGTCTTCCATGTATCACTACTAGAACCAGTACCAAAGAGTATCTCACTGGAGAAAACCCTGGAAGTGGAAGCAGACAAAGAAAAATTTAAAGTGGAGGAAGTTCTAGATTTACAATTCAAGAAAAGAGTATTGCAGTATCTAGTCAAGTGGCTTGGCTATGGACCTGCAGATAACTCTTAGGAACCACACACAGGACTCTCATGTCCAGAGTTAGTCAAGGACTTCTACTGCCTGAATCTCAATAAACCAAAAAAGAAAAGTGCCCCCAGAAGGAATTAAACCGCTAACCTCTTCAATACTATACTGGATAAGGGACATACATAAGTTACCCTATATACAAGAGCAAAGCATACTACCACTGCACCACAGGGACAGGATTATTGAAAATGGCCTGGGTTACAACAACCTATAAAGACCCAACACGCCTAGACACAAGGCATTAATACACAAATTTCCAATTTTTCCTTATACTGTCAGGAAAGAAAGGGTGCTTACCCAGGGTCAGAGGAGGAACCAGTCATAGGACCCATGTCATTCAGGAGTTCCAGGTCAAGCCAAGAAGCAAGAGAAAAGTCAGGAATAGGAAAAGCAGACACCTGCTCCAACACTTCAAGTTCCACAATGTCCCAAGACTCCCAAGCAAATGCCTTACAAGCCCTCTCCTCCAAGGCACATCATTGCTTACATAGTCAGAGAAGCCTCGCCTGAGCCTCCACACTGTCCAACAAGGCCTTTTCTTCAGCTTCATCAAGTTTGTTCTTTTGACTGACTTAGGCCTGCTATATCACAAGAAGCAGCATTTGACAAAGCATAAGAACCACAGCGCCAAGAGTCCTTGGCTACCTTACACTCAAGACCCTTGTCACTGCAACAAGTACATAAAGGCATCAGGGAACCAAACAAAAAAGCATTGTTAGCAGAACGAAGACAACATATGGTACTAGGTTCAGGATCAGAAGAAGGATTCTTTCGTTTACAACCCATTGCAAAAAAGAAAGATAGGATGAACTAAGTTGTGACCTGAGAAGGCAGGGTAAGCTCACTCATATAGTGGAGCTATGGCAGATCTTCAGGGCAGATCTAGGAAGGGAGGACCATGTGTGACATCCCACTCTGGGAAGTGGAATCACATGATTTGTCATGTGATTTTAAGTGATCTGTGCGATCTGCAAACAGATTACACAGAGCGGTTTACATGGTTTCTTGATCTATGTGATCTGCGAACAGATCACACAGAGCGCGGTTGCACGCACCAAGAAAGGTACAAAGTGCCTTACTCCTTGTTGCAAGTTAGTTGCGTGGGGCGTTCGCTTATATGGGGCGCTCGCTTATAAAATACGTTACCAGAGGTTAATAAAGTTGTTAATAAGGATAAAGGCCAGTGACGATTTATGTCATTTATTAACTAAACATACTATGAATAAGAATTAGCAGGGGTAGGCTATAGTTAAGGGATAATAGTTTTAAGGGTATTTACTTGAAGAGCTCGAGAAGTTGAGTATTTAGCTGTTTCATTATTCGTGGAAATTTACTTGGGGATTGAAAGCTTATAAATCTATAATAAGAACCACTAGTTAACCCCTGATAATCACGGCATCATCCGTTTCTTAAATGATTTAGGTCTGGGGTGGATTTTTCTGTAATTATAAAGTAGGTCTAAAAAGGTAACACCGATTGTCACACTGCTGGATTCACCATGGTCAAGAACCTAGGTCTTCGACCGACCTTGAAAGAATTATCGGTTTGAACTTCTTGGAAGACCAATGATTTGGGATTGACACACTTCGCTGTTCACCACCTTCTTGCACGATTGACTTGTTGCCACTTTGCGTTGCGACGACAGTTCTCTATCGCTCCATTCTCGCTGCATCTTCTGAGACAACACACCTGTTGGCTTGCTCTCGCACACAAGTGCCTGGTGATCCTGCCCTTGTCTGGTGTGAGGAGCTCTGTTCTGATTTGAGTGTGAAGGGCCTACAATCGAACCAACAGCACTGCCGGGGTGACTCTCTTGACTGCAAGCACATGACATGACTCACACCAAAGCTATGGTTCTTCCATCACAAACCTCACCATGTTGACCCTGACTTACGATTCAATGTCGTCACACTCCACTTCTGGACCTATGTCACAGTCTTATAGACAAGTCTTTATAAGAGAAAAATGGTATCATACTGATAGGCTTACCTAAGGTTAATAGGGTAAAATCATCTTCTTAACCTAAGCCTATAATAGGTCTCTAGCCATCTGTGACACTAGCACCACACCGAGGTGAAGATTCAAGGTGTAGCGGGAGTGACAACGACAAGGTGAGTGATCAACTGTAGGATAAGACTGTAGAGCTATAACGATGACCCGTACAGTGTCGGGCGGTCAAATTGTTCAGGGAGATGGAATGACCAAACAGAAGATAACACGATGATTTGCAGTTGCAGATCAATTGAAGAAGAGGGAGGTCGCTTCGCTGTATCGTTGCATCCAAACCACCACAGGGCTCCTCACAGCAGTCAAGGACAGGATCACCAAGCACAGAGTGCAAGAGCAAGTCGACAAGTCTACTATCTCAGAAGATAGTGTGAAGAATAGATGGACAATCAATAAGGGTTCCATAAGGATAGAATCCCCTTAGCTTTACTAAAGTTCAGCGGATAATCTTTCCAAGGTCAGTTTCCAAAAAGGACTATTCCAACAGGTGTGCCAGCTCACTTCGAGCCAAAGACAGGTCGATCCCTGTACAACTCGCCGCGCCGGTAGCTCATGAGCTCCCTCGGCGATGCCTTGCGGTGTATTTGAAGCCGATATACCGTCTGTGGCGGCGACACAGGGCGACGAGATACCGGCGTGAAGGAGAACGTCTTGTTTAAAATGGATCAAGAATATACTGCAGCTGAACGTCCATTATAGTATATACTAGGGACTTGCTAGAGCGGGCCTCTGCTATCTCGGCACTCCTCCACTGCAGGGTTAGGGCTATGTATGGAAAAAATCAAGAGGCAAAAGTAAAGGTGCCGCTCTAGCAAGTCCCGACACACCTAGAGGCATACGATCGGGTAGTGAAGTCCTTCGCCACAGGGTCAGACCACCTGCCCCTTGGAGTCGTTGTCCTAGGCGCAGGCGGGGAGGAAAAGAAGGCCCCCCTCTAGCTGAAGCCAGATGACCTAGGGCCCTGGGCCAATACTGTCAAGGAGGTGGCGGCCGGCTTGCGACAGTCATATGAAAAGGCCGAGGATCACTGGAGTGGCGCCAAGGAGGTGGACAAAGGAGCAGCCAAACAGCCGTGCCAAGGCCCCCGCTGCACATTGGCATAGTACATATATGGACGCGCGACCAGGATGGAGCTGGCGGGACTTGCCATTGAGTGGAGCCGGCCCGATGGTTGGGACGCGGTAAAAGAGACTCGGGCCGACGCGCGATGGAGTGTTTGGAGGATTGTCAATGTGCGGATGAGGCATCGCGTAATTGACTACCGGCCGACAGATCTGTGCCGTCAACATGCTGGTACCGCAACTCATCCTAAGGGGGTCATGGACATTCAAATCGTGAGTTTGATGACAATGAGCGTCTGCTGCTAACCGCCTAATTAATCTCAACATGTCTTACAGTGCATCATCATGTTGTTGCAATTCTGAGGGGAGGTCTTCGGGATCTGTGCTTGTGAATCACTCGTGACAATGTTTGGTATCCGTACCTGTAATACGCGGAGAGCGCATCTGAGGATTTGTACCTGGCTAGTAGGATACTCGATAGGCCCAAGATCATGCCGACTGGACCAGGAGATGGTAATGTCTCACGTTGCTTCGGTGATTCTTCTCAGAACAACCACAACTTTGTTCTTTTCCGAGGGTTTGCACAACGGGATACCCGTGTAAGTGGCCCGTGACAGGTACCATTTTGGCTGGTTTGTCGACAAATTCTTCCTTTCATTTCCTGTGCCTACATTGGTACGGCAGATTGTGCTACGAAGTTGGTTGCCTTGCAGCCGCGCAATTTCCTGATATAAACCGTGACAGCGATCTCCAACTCGAGGGACGGTAGCACGGATTCACGATAGCTCTGCAGGCTCCCTTTTCCCCTCCCCGTTGCAGTACGCAACACTGCGGACAGGTTTGATTAGCTTGAATGATTGTCAAGGCATTTAAACAAGAACCCCCCCAGAACCAGGGCCTGTATTCACACCTTTCTCATTGAATCTATTTACGATCTGGTGTTAATTACAGGAAGGGATCGTCGTCGTTTGTATGAGCACAATGGCATCGTCCGTGGCAACATCGCCTACTCGGTATAACATAGGGCCCTTGACTACCCCTTTCTTCCCGCCGTCAGACTGCGCGCTTGTTTACTGGTGGAACCAGGCCTCGACAACCCCCGAGACGGAGAGCGCCAGTGGGGTAGGCGGTTATGCCTATGACCGAGACTGCCAGGGTTTTCGGCCCTGCCTACCCAGCGCCCCCTTGGGAAGCCATAACCCAAACAGTCCGTTTAGTTATTGGGGCTTTTATTCCCCCGGTATCCTGTGTCCATACGGCTGGACAACCGCCACAACGGTAGCCCGGGACGAGGTAGTCACAACGGTAGTCCCGGGCGAGGTAATCAGCGGAACGGACGGCCCTGAGCAAGTTCGCTCTCTGCTCCGCGACGATGAGACGGCTGCCTTCTGTTGCCCTCAAGATCTCACTGTTGGCCTCGGCATGTACGCGGCTACGAAGGGGTACACTTTTGAGAATCCACCGGGTTGTTATTGGCACACGAGCGACGGCGACTTCACGTACATGACATGCGACGCTACCGATGGGATGCGGTCTGTTCACATTGGTCGCACAGAGTCAGTGACGAGGGCGGCTGTACGGGCTCCCGCTGTGCAGCTCGTGTGGCGCTCTGAGGACCGGTTTGCTGGAACGACGACTGTGACTGTTGAACCGATAAAATCAATTGGATCGGCAGAATCAATTGCGCCGACTGCATTAACTGCTGCACCAACTGCATCAGCTACGTCGACTACACCTATCAGCTTGAACGGGTCGGCTGGACTGGCCGGACCAAGTGTGCCCCTATCCACCGGAGCATTCATCGCCATCGGTGTTTGCGGCGGTCTGGTCATCATTGTCTGCGCTGTTGGGTTCGGATTTTGGGCCGCTCGGTATTGTGCTCAGCAGAAAGGTAAAAGACTACCAGAGCAGACAGCAAGTGTATCAATGGTTGGAGAGATAGCCGAGAAAGACGCAAAGCCTGACGCGACAACACGCAGTCTTCATGTACCGAACGTCGAGCTTGATTCTATCTCGCCGCTGACCGAACTGATGGAAGCCAGTTACAATACGTCGGGAAATACTGGGGATGTGGTTAAGCTGGATGGTACCAGGAATGTTTCCCCGTTGCCTCCGACTCAACCACCCAATTACCACTCCGCGGGGGAACGACGTTGATGCACTTCCTGCATGTATGAATAGACAACAGAAACAAAATGGTACTGGCGAGTCAGTGACGACGGCGATTGTGTGGGCTCCCGCTGTGCAACTCGTGTGGCTCTCTGAGGACTCGTGCGGCTCTCTGAGGGCCTGCTTGTGTCATCGCCAACTGACGCAAAGGCTGCCCTGAGAAATTTCCATGTTTGTGCATGACCGTGCTGCTAGCCCTGATCTACCTAGCTACGTATCTAAGGCATCTTTTTGGTAGGAAACTCACCTCGGTTTAAAAAGGCGTGCACCGTGGATACACCTCGTGATGATCAACACGTATTGAGCGAACCGAGAAAGCTGCGGCTGATCCGAGGTGGGTTCATCAGCGGGAACATATTCCCACACCGCGCGCGGGCGAGCAAACAGGATGAGAAAACCTGAGTGCGTAACGCGACAGCCATATTGGGTGGGAGAGCACGCGTGGAGGGTGGCACGGTGGACGGTTGAAGTCGGGAAACGTTGGTGCTTAACATTGGCTAGCGGGTCGACGTCGCTAGGGTTGCAAATATCGGCTCAGACCCGCCATGAGACGGCGTTGAGACGGCTCTCAAGTGACGTGCGCACTGGGACCTGGTCCAGAACGATGGGTAGGTAACCACCTCAGGCTGTTCTCTAGATGAGCGACGCATCCGGGTGAAAGGTTGGGGCCATATACGCAAATGGAAAAGATGAAGAAGCCACTACGTCGCCGACTCTCCCCTGTTCCGAGGCTGGGCGAGGACCGAAGCGGGCTGGGTGGGTAGGTGGGGATGCTCGTGAACGCCGTGGCTAGCTGAAGCTGCGTTGCCATGCTGCTTTCGGCTTGATGCCTTCGGTGCCATAGCGGTGAAGCGGCGATAGTCCTCCGGTTGACTCCAAGTTCGCTAACCGCGTGTCGATTTGGCTGTGAAGGCGACGCAATGGTTCGATTCGAGCTCTTGTTGTCAAGTCTGGGGTCCGGGTGATGCTATCCGCCCCAGAAGTCAAGGCTTTCCAACGAACCAGAGACAGTGATGCAGTGATGCACCCGATAGTCGGCAGCAACAAGAGGGCTACTGGCCATGCCACTGAGAAATGAGGCTGGCGGAGAGGAGGGCGCCTCAACCCGTTCCGAGATGTAGGTGCAGCAGAGACATCTCCGGCATCAACCATTCGTACTAGGAGGCGTGTTAGTACAGTCGCCCGACGTTGGAGGCAGCCCCTCGTGATTAGCCATTGGGTGTTTACAGTGTTCTAGGCCCTGCGATAACAACTTGGAGGGGTAAGGTCTAGGCGCCGTGGGCGTCTGGGGTTTGTTCCGGATGAGCTGCTGCTTGAGCATCGAACCAGACTTGTCGGCAGCAGAGCTGCAGGTCCGCATGCGGGCTGCATGGGTTTGGTAGGTTCGGGGTCGTCCCGGGGTGTGTGGCGTCGCGTGGGTGATCGAGTGGCTGGCAGCCGGTGGACCTTGCATCGAGATGCCGGTTTCCCGGATCTGGACTTGGCGAGACGAGACCTTCCACCGGCTGGCTTATTAGCGATCGGAATGGATATGTTGCAGGGGGGATACCAGTAATTACCCGAAGAGTCTCGGAGAGGGCAGAGGCTAGAACGTCTTTGACTTGGTTCATAGGGAAACGTATTTCGAAGCATCGATGTTTTGCTCTTCTGACTGCACATATACAACCGACAGAACTCAAGAGTCTTTTCAACCAATTGGGCTAATTATGATCCTAGTCGAATAAGGGCCGTCCCGCATTTTGTCAGCTTCTTCCCAACACGCCAAGGCCAGCCTCAATCCGGCTCAGCTAAGGTCTAGCAACACAGACCCACATGGCTTATCCGTGAATGTCGGTGCCACATGCATCCATGCTTGATGTGAGATTGGTGACGGGCCATGTCCGACGGGCGAGGGCGTCCCGTCAGTTTTCGGCATGTCGACGATGCTGTCGCGGAACAACAGGCGGATAGCGCACCACGAAACTGACGGGTCGAGAGTCATGCTGGGGATGGCGGATAGCTGGATGAGACGCCCAGAGGCGGCGGAAGAAGTCGAGAACCGTGTATAAGAAGGTGCAGCCCTCGCTCTCAAAGTCGAGAATTCTAAACAAGCATCACAGCTCAGAACAACTTGAACAATCAGCCGTATCTTCACACTCTAGCACCCTCACCAACCAAATTGAACCCATCCCCACCCTCAAAATGCCTTGCAACGAAACCTGCCAGTGCCATAGGTACAAGCCGGCTCCCACGCCGAGCTCTCCCCCTCCCCCTCCCCCCGCGGTGGAATACAAGGCCATGCAAGCCGTCTCGGCCATCCTGAACCCCGAGACAGTGGCCGCCGTCAACGGCGCCACGGCCGAGAAAATCGAAGAAGACCGCCTCGAGAAGAAGGTGGTCCTCTTCCAGTCGCTGGCAGCCAACGGCACCTTGGGCTACGACCAGGTCACCTTCCAGCCCCACGACAAGCTCAAGAAGCAGGGGAAGGGCGGCGTCGTGGGCTACTACGGCAACTTGAAGCCCATCCCTTCGCTCAAGTTTGGCTCGACCTTGGCGTCGATTGTCCAAGATAACTTTGTGAGTGCCCAGCCATCCCCGAATCCTCTCGCTCTCTGATGGCTTCGGCTGACAAAGGGAAGATCCACACCTATGGTGTGCTCGAGAATGATGGCGCCTTGTGGCTGCTGAGCCCCATCTACATGCCTGTGACCGGCGCCGTGACCATCTGGGGCATCATTGCCGGCTGCAATGACAGCTCCGGAAATGGCTACATCTTCTGGCAAGAGTAAGCGACGAGCTCCCGTTTCACTGACTCGATGGTAAAAACACTACTAACCACCGATCAACAGCCTTGCCAAGCGCAAGGGCATCGCCATGCGCGACGTCAGCAAAGTCGACGGCAAGACCTCAACCATCGGCGGAACCGGCGATTCGCTCGACCAAACCAGCATCGCAGCCTGCAATGACAGCGAGTACCGCTACCTCGCCTTCCAGACTGTGAGCCAGGAGCTCGAGGACGACGTGGTGGTAAGCGAGAAGCGCACCGTCAGGGTCGTCCGCTTCAACGGCTCCGAAGTCGACATCGACGACATCCCGGGGTCGGACGAGATCGTCAGGGGACAACACACCAAGATCGCCATGGTTCACGCTGTCGACGCCTCCAAGGGTATCAATCGTATCTACGTGTACTTCACCAACGTCGACGGCCGGCTCTCCCGCTCGTACACTGACATAGTGTCCGGCCAAAAGATCAGCTTCAAGACTGCTGTTACGACTGAGAATTCCATCACCGTCGCCAAGCACGCGAACTTGTCGGTTGTTGCGGCCAAGGGGAAGAACATAATCTACACTGTCAAGAGTGTGGATTCAGAGATTAGCTACTCCGACGACAAGTGGACCTACTCTAAATGAGTCCCGGCTCGATCCCCGGTTGCTCACGAGAAAGACAAGGTCGCGGTGGAGGTGTCGCAGCAAGTTCAGAATCCCGAATCCGACCACCGGCAACCACAGGCAGAGATATCGACCAATGGTAGCGCTCTGGGTCTTGATTTGCAGATTGACATTTCCATCACGCTGGGGGATCGCAATGCTAAGTTCTCAATCAGGACAAGGATCTAACGCGGGCTTTGGAGATGGAGACAGCAGATACGGAAGCGGTGGGATTTGGCATGTTGGTAAGTTGTCTGGAGGAAAAATTGGCACTCACTTATCCACTCCTTATTACGTAGCAGAAAACTAAAAGGTGGATTACCAAATACAATTGTGCTTGGACTTTTCGCCAGTGACTTTCGTGACTGTACATGTTGAGGGCTGGAAGCTGTGAGGTTGCGATGTTGGGTTGGAAACAAGAGCGGGTGAGGCAGGAAGCTTGGTATCATTGAGAATTGAACCCAAGCTCGGAATAATAATAGGCGTGGGGTGTAATTTTGAGCTTGTACCCGAGGAGCTGTAATTCGTGGAAGCATCGCACTCGCAAAAACGGAAGATGCTGCCGCAGCAAGTTTTGATGATTATATTGATAGATTATCAATGTGTCTTATATTAACAATCTTCTCATCTATGTACCTATTATCAAGAAATACAATAAGATATTACTTAAAGTCCTTAAAAGGCTCTAAGATAATAACTATAAACCCTTTAAAGTACATTTGAGATATGAAACGACTTAAGTACTGTCACGCTACTAAACTTACTTAAGGTTAGTAGAGTAAAGTGCCTTCTTAACCTAGGCGCATAATAAATATAGGATACTATCATACCAGTAGGCTCACCTAAGGTCAACAGGGTTATTCACCTCCTTGACCTAGACCTGTAGTGGTTATAGGAATTATCAAACAGGAGATAACACACGATGCTTATAGTTGCAGATCAATTGAAGAAGAGGGGGGTCGCTTTGCTGTGTCATCACACCCAAACCACCACAGGGCTCCTCGCAGCAGTCAAGGACAGGATCACTCACCAAGCACAGAGTACAAGAGCAAGTCAACAAGTCTACTATCTCAGATAGTGTGAAGAATAGATGGACAATCAATAAGGGTTCCATAAGGATAGAATTCCCCTTAGCTTTACTAAAGTTCAGCTGATAATCTTTCTGAAGGTCAATTTCCAAAAAGGACTGCAGAGCTTCTTCTTCCTTTAAGGGTCCATCACTCTTTCATCTCTTTTATGGAGTGCTATATATAAGATATAATGATACTGAGATATCTATGAGATCCATCCTAACCGCCCGTCAGTCCCGAGGTTTCCTAGCCGCCCGTCACGCACGCCCTACAAATCCATGGCTACATACCAAGTGAAGCCGACCACCTTCTGACAAGTCCATAGCCTGTATTGGTACTTACTCCAAACAGCTTAAGTGGCTTGGCGTCCATCGCTGTGGAGGTTCCCGCAAGTCCTTGGTAATTACACTGGCCACAGCTCTATTAGGTCGGTCCCATGTTGGCTGTTGCAGCAGTGGTTCCCTTCATGACTCATTGCTGCCCAAAGGGCCTGGTCGCGGCCACCTGTCACCACTGAAGCTAGACTTTAGCGAATGTCGGTTCAAGGCCTCCCAACAAGATGACTGCGATATCAAGGAGGTCCTTGATTGAAAGACCATCGTACGATCCGCTCAGCTGTCATGCAGCCTGGACCATGATGCTGAGGTTGTGTGGCTCGTTCATGACAAATCTGAAGTCTGGTGACGAAGCCTGACGCAGGACGATCCACTATGTGGCTATCCCTGCCTGTGTGTAGCCCTGGAGCCCCCGATGCAATCTGCTGGAATGCCTGGGGCCCCATGGTTCTTCCATAGCAGATCTGAAGCTCGATGACGATTGCCATCTGGTTGGCGACCCACCAGGTCCAACGGACCTGTTGCTGTGGATCCCAAATATGTGTGTGTGATTCCCGTGACCACGGCAGGCCCAGGTCAAGGAGGTGAGCAACCTTGTTGACCTTAGGTGAGCCTACCAGTGTGACATAATTAAAAACCTCCTTGATATCATAGTCATCTTATTAGAAGACCTTGAACTAACATTTGCTAGAGGCTAGCTTCAATGGTGACAGGTGGCTATGACCATGCCCCTTGGGCAGTGATGAGTTATAAAGGACACTACTGCTATAACAGCCAACCTGGGACCGACCTAGTTTGGATGTGACGGTATAGCAAGTTCCTTCCTCTTCTTCAATTGACTTGCAACTACAAAGCATCATTCATTATCTTCTGTTTGATCATTCCATCTCCCTAAACATTTGATCATCCAACACTATGTGGATCGTCGTTATAACTCTATAGTCTTATCCTGCAGTTGATCACTCACCTTGTCATAGTCGCTCCCGCTACACCTTGACCCTGTCACGATCCGAGGGGTCATGCTGAATGAACTTGTGATTGCACAAAGAGAAGAAGAAGAAAGTCCTGACCTTGCTTGGCATATGACAATGGTAATGACCCAGTGGTAATGTAGTGGTGACTCGGTGGTGGCCCGATGGTGACATGGTGGCTTAGTTTGGCATATGACAGTGGTGATGACACGGCGAGTTCATGTCGCATCGCTGTGGGGCATTTGGTGCCGTGACACTAGCTGTCTTTATCTTCTCTATGCTTACGCTGAAAAGTCGCGCCTCTTATAAAGTAAGCGATAGGAGGGATCAAGGCTTACAGATCCGGTCGTATTGTCACAGGATAACCTGTGACACGTATATCCAATGGTCTTAGCGCGCTTAAGCCTAAGCAGAGTGTCAGTAAAGTCTGGCACTGGGCTTGGCTTGGACTTGGCTTCAAAATAGCGACTTGCCTTGACTTGACGAGTCCAAGTCCAGTGCCAAGGCCCGGAACAATACAATTTCCACCTCGGGAGGTCCCCCTAAAAGACAAAATATCCGCCAGAATCCATCTGCTTCACTTTCTCCAATTCCGCACCCAATTCCGCAGGCACTGCAGCTTGGAGATTGTTGAATCCAATCACGAGTGTCTTTGTGACCCTATCGTCAAATTAGCCAGGCTGAAGACCCTAGAATGGTAACTATATCGATCGCCATCTTCGAGAGTCTTGGAAAACGCTCCTTATTGGCTAGCCACCACTTTAGGGGGTCTTCCACTTCTTCGGACATAGGTGACATCCTGGTCAATTGGCGCCACTACTCGCTCCCTGCGAATAGAGCCATACAGCGACTGTTGCCGCACAGGAACGCGAATAGGTTGAGGCCGCACAACACCAGCAATAGGTCGTTAGCTATATTTACGATCGTAGAGCGCGCGGAAGCTGGCAATCACACTATTGCAGGTCCAGTAGTAGCCTTCCACACTCTCGCCCTCCCGGATCTAGGCCAGGCCAATAGCCGTGTGTGCTTATCCATGGCGAGCGGGGGTGCGCTTGTGTATCCAATCCTCCAGTATGTAGGCCTTGACGTTGTGCTTCATGGTGGGCATGTCGGATATGCGCGTGGGGAAATCGATACGAAGGAAGGCATTGCGGGCTTAATTAGTGATGCCAGGAAGCTGATTGGTGAAAAAGAGTGGATTTATCGTAGTAGAATTGTTTGTTGTCACCGAAACAAAAGAAAGGCCATCGCTAGTGGCCGAAACGGTGTCGGAAAAGGAGTCGTTGTCGGCCATAGTGTTGTGGTGGAGGTGCTGGCCGTGGTGGATTTGGTCTCTGACTGCGAGGATTTTTTCCGATTAACTGGGCGTCCAACTTCATGCCAAATTAGCCCTGAAAATTAGAGAAAGTGGACCCAAGCCAAATCTAAAGTCCAGGAGGTCTTGGGCTTGACTTGGCTTGGCCGTCTTTTCCCCGGACTTGACTTGCGACTTGACTTGACTTGGCTGACTTGCCTTGGGTTGACTTGGCTGACTTGCCTTGGGTTGACTTGGCTTGGGTCAAGCGCTGATGCAGTAAGGCCAACAGCTTCACGGGAGCAGCTTCTCAAGTTCCATAGCACTTGCCTTATTTTGTCTTAGGTTGTGCACTACTACCCAGCCGAATGCCCAGGTGTTGTGGGTCGTGGACCTCGGCGTGCCCAACCCCACGTTTCGATGCGTGGATGCCACCAACTCCGGATGGAATGGACGTGAACTTCTTTAGCCCATCCCCACTACCGTTCCTAGCTGCCTCTCCTCCTCAACTGCCCAATATACCTTGTCGTTGCACAACAGCGATTGGCAAACTCGCAGCGAAGCATTGACTGGAGGCAGCAAGTGCCCAAGGTGCCTTCCTTACCTTCCTTACCTTAGGCAGCATGGCCAAGGGAATTCTTGCCGGGTGCTAGTGCTCCCAGCCGTTCTACTGGCCGTTGCAACCACCCATTCGGACCGTTCGCCGACCCGTCAATAAGTCAGCAATCCCCGTGTCTGTCAACAATTTCTTCTCCCGCAAATGTAACAAGGAAAGCAGCTTCTGTTTCCATACCGCCAAGACCTCGTACGTGCTCTCGCAGAATGAGGCCACCGCGGCCTCCAACTCCTCAGGGAGGCTGGTATGAAGAAGCTCAACATTGCCGGCGGCGAGCCTTTCCTATACCCCAAGTTCCTCGGCGCCATGGTCCAGTTCTGCAAGAAGAAGCCGCGTCTCGAGTCCGTCTGGCTCAAGCGGTACGGAAAGCACGTTGATGTCCTGGCCGTGTCGTGCGACTCGTGCAATGAGCAGACCAGCATCAAGATTGGCCGCGGCGACGGCAACAACGTCTGCCAGCTCTTCCCGCATCCGCGACTGGTGCCGCCAGTACAACATCAAGTTCAAGCTGAACAGGTTCGTCTGCCGCCTCAACTACGATGAGGACATGGCGTCGTCGTACCTGCTCATCGACGAATACATGCGCTTTATGGATAAAGGAAGCGGCAAGATGCGCGAGTCCGAGTCGATCCTTGACGTCGGTGTCGAGAAGGCACTGTCGCAGGTGAGTTGACTCTGAGTTTTTTTAGCGCTCGGGGTTTACAGCCATCAAACTCTATTACGCCCCTAAAATCTAGTTGAAGCAGCGATACGGAGTCCCAGGTACTATATAAATTTGTCTTGGGTAGATGGCTTATTGGGGCTGGATAAGGTAGCTTAGTTTATAAGTTACTTGTCTCTTGACAGTGGAGTTGGCACTGAGTTGTAGTTCCAACTTGCCATCAACTGTGGTTGCTTCGATGCGTGGAGCGAGGGTAGTACCAATAAAACAAGGGCAGCCACAGCCGGGGCAGGCAAATGATACCCATGTGTTTAGTCTAGGAATATGCCAGCTCCTCCCAGCCAAGTGCCCACCGCGCCTCACCCCTGCTTGTACCGAGGCAAAGCATGTAACAAAGATTGACTTGGTCAGAAAGCGGTGTTGGAAAGACTTTTGAAGTGGTTGGCAGCTTGATGACTCAAGTTTGTAAATTGAATTACATGCTTTTTATTGTTTCCGATATGCTGCGACAGAAAGGATCATCGCGGTCGCGTGTTGGGCGGGTAAGTGCTGCTACTCGAGGTCAGCGCAAAATGAGGGCAAATACAGCGACTCCCAAAGCGCTCACCTTGTTGACAAGACCCATCTCAGTTCAGGGTGAGTATGTCTTCAATTCCCCGTGTTTGCCCCGTGTTTGATGTGGACCTTAGTTTGAGGCACCTTAGGCGAACGGTGAGGAAGACACATTGTTATTGAGCAGGTATGTGATCAGTAGCACTGCCAGCCCTCCAATAAAAAATTGAAGAGGAGAGGCCATGCTTTGGAGCCACAACATCAAAATAAAACCCTTGAGTGCCAGGATACCGACTTGAAGAAGTTGATCGCTTTCCATCTTTTTATCTTGTCATCGACAGGTTGTGTCCCGATCTGTCATCGGGTTGGGTGTCGATACAATTCTTCAAAGACCCCCATTCCCACCACAAGTGTTCTTGAGATTCCAGGCTTGGGTGCTGGTACTATTGTTCTCCTTGATATTGTTCCAGTCCCCCACGTGCCAATTTCAGGAACAGCTTTGTTGCAAGAAAGTTGGCGGGACGTCAAGTTCTTTGTGAAATTTGGAATTCGATGTTGAATCTCATGGCAGTGAGTGCACGGGGTAAATCTACGAGTTTAGCGGCACTGAGCTCCGAAATAGCCAAGAGGATGTTGTGACACCGGAGACTTGTGGAATTTGACCGGGATAAAGAGTAGCACTATGCCGTTGCAGGCCGTGGGGGGATCGCCAAGATGCGAATAGTCGTGCGGCCAGACAAAAGGAGGGAAGGGTGCTCAATTTTGGCATGCAAGTCCAAATACGTGGCACGGCGTTTCTGCAGGGAAATAAATAAACATGTTGGAGGACTGGACAACTGCGGCCGACTCGGCCGGACCCCGCGTCTGTGGCACGCTACGCGCAGAGAGTTGTTGCGAAGCAATCAAATGATTTGCGGCACTCGCAGCTTCTGCAGCTTTCGCGGCCCTGCTGCTGCAGCTTCCCGGCCCGCGGAATATAATGCATCTGCCACCCGCCTTTCCGTGCACCCCGTGCCCCAGCTGAGTGCCAGAGGGAGACGGCCAAATCTCTCCCAGACATCGCATCTCTTCCCCCCCCCCCAACCCCCAACCCCAGCGCCATGCGCGTTTCCTTCTCGGCCCACCCGCCGAGAAGCCCGCCGATGAAGCCATACCACGTCGAGGACCACTATGTCGACCCCGTGCCCGCCACCGACGCCTGGGCTGTCTATCTCGCCGCCAGGTTCTCCCGCAGAGAGGAGCTGTACGAAAGCTTCACGGCGCCCGAGAAGGAGCAGGTCAGAAAGGAGCTTCGCCGTATCCGCTATCTGAAGGAATACTTTGGCTTCCACCGACTCACCCCGCTGGACCGCACCCTGGTTGTCGCCCTCGAGCGGGCACACGCGCGGTGGCGCGAACACGCCACCCAGCGATGCACCGAAGAACTGGCGCGCTGCGAGACCGAGCTGGCCAGGCCCGACAAGCACCGCACGGCGCTGGCCGCCAGAAACCGGTGCATCCTGGAGCAGGTGAAGCACTGGCAGTCGGACATCTATTCCGACCTGCAGCACCAAATGTCGCCCGTCAGCTACATCAGCGGGCTCGAGGCGCCCGACGACAGCATCGACGACAACCCGCGCGAGTCCAACTACGGGTACAACGGCTGGGTCATCGTCTTTGAGAAGGGACAGGGCGGCGTGACGCTCCCTCATCCTCTCTGCCACGGAAAGTTCCCCCACCAGAAGATACCAATGCAGAAGCTGCTCTACGACAAGGAACAGACGCCCTTGAAGCGCTCGCAGGACAAGAAACAGCTGCGCTACTTCCACCTCCAGGCTAACAACATGAAGTGGGTCGAGGATGCCATCTCCAGATACTACCAGGAGGAGGGCTCCGAGTTTGATGGCCATCGCAAGTCGTACCAGCGACGCCTGTACCAGCACAGCACCTCCAAGGGCGAATCCAAGACCGAGAGGCTTCTGAAGCGGGAGCTCTGGCACGGCCAGGAGCGAGGGGGCATCGACACCCACATGCCTCCTCATTCTCGACAGATCCGGCCCCGCTGTGCCATCGTTCCGTCTTCGCCATGGGCATCGCCTTCTGGGACAGCAACACAGCCCGAGGCTAGCCCCTCCGAGACATACTCTCACTCTTCCTCCAGCTCGCAGGATATTGTTCTCTTTGTAAGTTCAGTCCAGCAACCTGTCAGACCCAGCGACAGTCTCAGGGGGTGCTGATATCCCACCTCCCCCCCCCCCACATAGATGCCATACCTGCACTGGGAGATTGAGAAACGCCTCGTCCGAATGACCAACGTGATGAGGAAAACCAGACAGATCAAGGAGCAGGAGTTTGAGCTGGAGCGCTCAGCCAAGCGCAGGGGCACATGGGGCAGCGTGGTGGAACGGGCAGCAATGGTAGCCCGAGCCCAGAGACTAAATGCCAGCATCGAGACGGAACAGCCAACCGGGGGGGCCTGGTCGGGCGACAACCCCTCGTGGCGGCCCCAGTCACCCCTCGGGACCTATTTGTGGCTGGCGTCCAAGCTATACCAGCTTATTGACGAAGCGGCCGACTGGCGACTGATTGGTGATCACCTCTATACACAATCCCCCCTGCATGTTAGACGGACACTAGAGCAGTACTCCTGCTGGACAGCTGAAGATACGATACAGAGGGATCGCCAGCAGGTGGTATACCGCGGCACACGACTGAGGAATGATCCTGAAGCGATACCGAGGGTGGTTATGGTGGACCAGCTGTGGCTCTGGATATTAGACGAGAGTAGGTTTTTTTTTAGGGGGGGGGGAGGGGGAGGGGGGGGTTGCAAGTGTCGGCCCACGACTCTAACAATGTTCAGACACAATCATCTCGGCCTTTCCCAGGAGATGGGGCCGCAACAAACCAGATCCGTCCGCAGTTCACCGAGCCATCAGAGACCACCTTGCAACCGTGGACAAGAGCCAGGTCACGTCAATCTACGACCTCGCCCTTATCATCATTGACGAATGCTCAAAGGTCTTCTTTGATAGGACGAAGCCCGATCTCCGCCCCGAGGTGGTTGATGTCTTTGGTTCTGCCATCTCCAATATTGTGAGACCCCCTTATCCTTGGCGTGGTAACCGGAATGCTCACAATGGTCCCAAACAGTCTGAAAAGAAGATGGAAGCCTATGAGCGCTTCGGGCGGGATGTCAAGCGGATGAATGCCGAGGACCCGCTGCAGACGGCCGAGGAGTTCCTCAGGAAGTCGCTCAACATCAAGTTCGAATGGTCTGTCCTGATGGAGGCGCAGAATGTCATTGACCAGTTGCAAATCATGCAAGAGATCTTCACACAGCAGATCACCGTCATGAGTGATTTTGAGAAAGCCCTTCGGGGCATAAGCTCAAAGCAAGGACGGGATCAGGCGGGGCTCAGGTCTGCCCTCGAGAGAGCCGCCACGCTTATAATCGAGATGAAGCTGCGGAGAACAGAGCTCGCCAATCTTGAAAAGAGGCAGGCAGATTCGAGAACACAGGTACGAAGAGGGTAGCCCCACCGTCTCTCCTGACGGAACTGACAACATTGCAAGCTGCGGGAGCTCCTCGATATGAAGCAACAGCAGAGCGGAATCATCGAGGCGAAAGCCGCCATCCGTCGTGCGGATGAGAGTGTCCTCCAGGGGCGATCTATCGTTGTCTTTACCGTCGTGACCATCTTCTTTGTGAGTGTCCCAAGGGTCCAGCCAAGTACCCAATAGCAGAACTTACCTGATGTAGCTCCCACTCTCATTCTTCGCCACACTGTTCGGCATGAACGCCCAGGAGTTCAACGAGGGCAGTACAATACACCTGAGCACACAATTGATATACATGTGTACGCCCCAACCCAAGCTTCCCCCCCCCCCCAGTGCACATCACCCTGACATCTCTGCAGTTGTCCTATCAAGCATCGTCATCATTTTGTCGCTTGCGATTGCCTTTAACACCTGGGCTCGCACCGTTCTCTTCGGGGCCTTCCGGTTCTCCTTCGCCTACTGCTCCCACCGGATGAGACGCGGAAAGCCCAAGAACAACCAACTTCGGGGGGCGTCCTCACACGCGCTCAGAGAGTTCATGATATCGAAGCAGAAGGAGTGGGAGAGCAGGGACAATACCTCAAGCGCGCTCTCTACTGGGGGGCTACCCACACACCAGGAAGTCATGCGTAACGATAAGAGCGGGCAGTTCACCGAGATTGCGATGCGGTTCTGGAAGCGGAGGCGTTCAGACTGATTGCACATGTTGCAACAGAAAAACATGGCAAGTTCTCAGTTAACAGTGGGGTATATCTGCCTCTCTATCCGCCCAGCCCACTCCCGACCTGTCTCCGCCGACGCCATTAATGCAATGCAGTGATGCGATGCCTCTATCTGCCCCGTGTCTACCGATCAGTCTCGAGCATGCGTGTCGCCAGCTCCAGAATCTTGCCGTGAACGCTCTCATCAGCCGCAACTATGCCGTAACTGCCAGAGAGATCTCTCCCCTTTCCGAAATCTATCAGCCTCCCGTGCAGGTCCGTGATCTTGCCTGCCCCCGACTCGGTGTAGATGAGCTGCGCACCGGCGTGGTCCCAAATGCACCACCGAGGCTGCCGGGCCGCGGGAAACCGCACCTGAACATGCTCCCTGCCTCCCAAGATGAGCGCGGCGTACCGCATGTGTGACGAGAAGATCTCGGTGCCCGGGTACGGCGCCCCCGCCGTCTCGGCCAGTTTGTGCACCTTCTCCGACAGTGTCGCCGTGCTCAGCGTCGAGTCGATAAAATGCAGGTCCTTCAGTTCAACAACGGCGGCGCCCTTAGCCCCAGCCGGTACTCTCCTGTCGATCCTCGTCGGCGCCAGCAGCGCACCGCGCCCCAGCTCCCGCATGATGGCGCCGTGCCCGCGCACGGCCGAGAGCATCAAGCCCATGCCCTCCTCGTCGACGCACGTCTCGCGCACCCGCTCCGCGCCGTCGGCGAGCTTGAGATTCGGACATCCCAGAACCCCCAGGACTTCGCGCCCGTCCTCGATGAGCGCGAGCGACACGGCGTACTGCTGGTTCTTGACAAAGCTGGCCGTCCCATCGATGGGGTCCAAACACCAGAACCGCCCCGTCCGCCCGCCCGCGCCGCGCCCGCCGAGGTCAATCAGCTCGCACAGCTCGTCGATGCTGCGCGGGGCCGCGAGCAGGGCATCGCACTCGGCATCCTCGTCGAGGCGCGTCGTCGAGACAAGCTCCCAGACCTGGCGGGCGAGCTCGGGGTCCTGGCGGAGGGCGCGGGCGTCCTCCTCGCCGACGATGCCGTCGTCGGGGAAGGCGGCGTGCACGGCGCTGATGATCAGGGCCTGCACGGCAAAGTCGGCGACGGTCACGGGCGACGCGTCGGATTTGGAGATTTGGCTGTTGCGTCGGCGGTTGATGGCCGACGAGAGGACGCGACGGGTGAGGGCTGACACGCGCTGCACGGCGAGCTCGGCGATGAGGCGCTCGCGGGCAAAGGATCGGACTGTCATGGCTCCGACGGGTGTCGGCGAGGGCGGTAGGGGTGGTGATGGACTAGTGGTGTGCACTAAATGGTGATGGTGCCTCAGACGCATGAGTAATCCACGGTGTGTGGTGACAGTGAGCTCCTCCACCGCGGGCAGGAGCTGTCGGCGAATATATATGACTGGGGTGAGGCCATTGAGGTCACCTGTTGGCGAGAGGTGGCTCGCAGGGGAGAAAGGAAGAGACGCAAACTGCTCATTCCTCCCTTCGCCATGGTCAGAAACAAGGCCGATCACGCCTCAGCGCCACGCGTTTATTAGTTTGCAGCGACACGAAGTGACGAAAGTGCTGCCCCAGCGACCCCAGCGCCCCCCCTCAGCGTCGCGTGGCCCCCATTGGCTCCGCCGAGGTGAAGGGGGTTTTGGTGAGGGGCTATGCATGGGGCGCAGAGAAAGAACGAGCGGGGCAGACCACTGTCAGGACAGAGGCCGCCTGACTTCCCGGCTTTGTTCTTTCCTGTCCAGCCCCTACCAGACCAAAATCTGGGGGGGAGGCCTGCTGTAAAAATCCGAGCTTCGCGAGACGGGAATCCGGCATGTGTCCGGGTCAAATCCAAATTCCCGTCACTGGGATGGACCGGGGCTGAGCGTGCCACAGGGGGCGTGAGAGCCTTCCGGAGTGCCCCACCGACCGTCTCAGCCTCTGGTGGCTACAGACTCCTCCTGTGAAGTCGTGTGCCACCTCCCCCAAGTTTCTTCCCTATCCCATTACCGATCCCTCAACAGCGTCCGAGACCGACCTGACAGCTGACAACACAGTTCGAATTTGGGTATCCAACCCGGAGGATTTCACCCATTGCCACTTCCTGTTGACAAATCAGTCGCAGTCGATATCGCGGTTTTCTCAAACACCACACCGCGCAAAGCGGTCAGGGAGTCATGACCCAAAAACGATTCTAGTGACTGGCGCCCAACAACATGGATGACGGACCTGGTTGATAGTTAGCTACCTTGACCACTGCCCAACTGAGCTCGCACTCGCACTCCATACACTAAACTAGGTACTAGTCTATGCTCCATGGAGCACTGCAGCATGTTTGGGAATTAAACATGCGGGACAAGGCGCTCACCCACGACCCAACTCTAGAAACGCCATTCACATACCCGCAACGGGATATACTCACAACGGGATATACTTCTGGTATCTGCGCATTGTCTGCCCGTTTATCCAACCCAAGTAACGAATTCAAGCGGCCACATTTTAGTGGTGGTCTTCCAGGGTAGCCCCATTCGGACGCTGTCGAGGCTGGAGGGTTGCAGTGGCGGGACACTTGTGCTTCACTCCCGCATTTCGGATGGCAAACTCGAAGCAATTTCCCATGTACACTTTTGATAGCGACTTCAACCTCCACCAAACCACGCACTACGCACAACTAGCCTCGAAAGCTCAGCTGGCGGTGCTGCTGAAACACATCGACAAAGTATTTGGCCACCCCAGTCATGTTTGGCCGAAGGGATTTGAACGCTTTTGACACTCAAGCTTGAGCATGACATGGCTTTCCGTCCAGACTCTGTGTACATACTAATACAGGCCCATCAACGTGACTGGCACTGGCCTGCAAGATAATAATGCCAATATCCCAGGTCATATTTTTGAGGTGTCCTGTAAATGGGATTCCTAAGGCCTTCGGCGTCTATTGGAGACTTTAGGGCCAGTTCAGTCCTACAAGGAGAAAGTTGTGCCCGGGGTTGCATTTGGTTCTCCATTGTTCCACTGTGCTGCTCGGGCCTGGTACGCCCTCAAAGCACTGCAATTTTAGCCCTCGCGGAATCATGGCTAACAACCCCCCCTGCAAAGTCCCACGCACTGCAGTTTCAGCTCTCATTGAGGGATGCATTTGGAGATCCCTCAGCTCCCACGCACGCACTGCAGACGCACGCACTGCAGTTTTAGCTCTCATTGAGGGATGCATTTGGAGATCCCTCAGGTGTCCTTTCCAGCGTTCTATTGCAGTGTTCCGTTGTAACTTAAGATATGCAAACCAAACATGTCAAGCAGTGTCACCTGCTCCCAAGGGGACACACATGTAACTACAGAATTCTCAATTCCTGAGAATCGAGAAACGACAAGACTCGACATTTGCATCGAGAATTTCTTCTCCATGGCACCACCTGTGGTGATGCACACAGTGAAAAAGATTGGTTGGTATCAAAAATTCCGACCGGAACGGCCCCGAAGGACAATTCATAACGGCAAGCACCACGATGTGCAATGCAGGCTCCCCGTTATACTGTGCAGTGTTCATGATCTCCGCGCAGTCGATCAAGGTAAGTATGAAGAAAAGAAAAGGAGAAGAGGAGGAAGAGAGGGGCAGGGCGCCAGAGAATATATAGGCGGATTGTAAGGTCCGTGCGCAATCGCAAATTTTTCCAGCCCCACTTATGAACCCTAATTTCCAAGTTTTGAACACTTGGCTTTCGCTGTTCAAAACTCCACAAAGCCAAGCTAGCCAGGTGCATACCCAGGTAAGAGACATTAAAAACATGATGCATTTCTCATTCGACCATATTGCATACACGTAAGCTACTAATAACTTGTCTTCAATAGAAAAACTTACATGCGATCGATCAACTTTTGGCAATACCTGAGGGCCATGTCTAGAAATTTTGACTGCCTGCTTTCCTAACATGGAACAACGTCCCAGTGGCCGAGCCTCTTTGTTCAGGAAACAACTATTAGTTACACTAAGACTTGGAACCTGTGATTGATGAACGGCTTAGAATGACAATGCAAATTGTTCATCACCAACATCCCTGAGTTGATCACAGCTTTTCACACTTTTCACACGGCAGATGAGTTTTGCCTGGAAGACGGCATGTATATATATTGACTCACATTCCTGGTTGTAGCGGTCTAGATTTTTCTCAACATTCTGTCACTGGCAAACATGGCTGACAACAGCAACAACAGCCAGGCTTCGCAGCCGCAAACTGGTCTCGGACCCTTCCAGTTCGGACCAGAGTTCATGGCCACCTTCCAGGCACTCCAGGACTCGGATGGCTGGCACCCGTTAGGTGTCATGCTCCCACATGATAAACTCCAAAGACTGATCGAGCTGGCAGTTGAGGATGGCGTGAGACACGGAATGAATTTCGCTATGGACAGTTCTGCCACTAATCGGGGTATCTTTGACAGCATTCGGCACTTGGAGAACCTCCGCGGACTTGTACAAAATCTCCAAGCCGAGCGATCGATCAGAAAGGGGCGTGTGAGCGAGTTCAGCTTGGACTCAATTGTCTCCGGGGACGAGGAACTGCTCGTCCGACTGAGGAACCTGATACCTGGCTATGCACCGCAACCACAAGCCCCGGGTGCTGGAGCAAACCCGAGCGCCGATGCAGGCCCGAGTACTGATGCAGGTCCGAGTGCTGGTGCTGGTGCTGCTTCCTGAGGCCCTCCCGGCAGTGAGGCAGAGCTGCCCCTTAGGCCCAAGGAAAATTGAACAGCAGCTCAGCACGACATTGATCTCGCGAAACCAACTAACCCCATGGATCTTGAGTATTTGTCTGAGGTACCTGAGTGCTCTTCTTTCCTATACATACATGAGGACTTTCCCTCAAGCTTCAAAAGTAATTGAGTAAATTGACTGCCCTCCCTATAATAGCCCCACTACAACAACCTTGACCTTGTGATTACTGGATGTGCAGTGGTGGTGAGATACTATGACTAGTACTCGAGTCGCTTTTTGTTACGTTACTGAACATCAGCATCACCCTCAAAATCCCTGTGAGTAATATCCTGTGATCCTAGAACCTGCATCACTGGCGCTCCCTTGTAATGCAACGATTGACTTCAAAAATGGCTTGATGAGTCAGACATCCAAGATAATCAACGACTAGACTAACAGAAAGCTTTGTTATCCTAGATAAACCACTGACACAAAAACCATCAACCAAGAACAAACAGCCCCTCCCCTCCCTTTCATCCCCACCATGACCCCCACAACCCCTCCCTTAAAGCTTTTATAAGTTCAACCTGTCCAAGCCTCCTCAAGACTTGACATGTCCCCAACCCAAGCTAACCGAACACTTGAATAGACCTCACCCAACAATATATCTCACGTCTCTCGCCCTCGCCGCCCTCAGCGTGGCCACCATCTCAGCCGACCTCCTAACTATCATTACCAGGAGCCTTAGATCCAACCTTGGCCCGCTCGAGCGCAACAGGATATGACACAGCCTCAACGGCAAATTCGAGTTCAGTCCACAGCCGGGCTGTCAGGATCCTGACGTGCCTAGCGTGTGGTCTCTCTGCACGGACTTTGGCGCTAACCCCCCCCCCCCCCAACGCCCATTTCCACGCAGAAAACCAGCCTAAGCGCTGCTTTAAGCAGTGGAGGGAGCAGGCCATTGGGTGTTGCTATGGAGGTGTGTGCAGTATTGCGCGGTGGAATGAGGTAGGGGAGTAATTGGTAGATCATAACGCGGGTTGCGTGTGTCTTTAGCTCTTGGGGGAATAATTATGTGGTTTTTTTGTTGTATAACTTACCTTCTTATGTATCTACCTATATTTTCGTCCATTATAAAATCATCCACATACAAAATGTACCTGCCAATTAAATCCAGAAACCCGGCCCCCCTATTGGTGTAACTGCTCTCTGATGCTTTCCTTTCTATGCTAACAATGGCTTCATGCTCAAGGCTAGGCAGGCGTGAAGTCGGCTCCTACCTCAAGCCCCAGCAGGACCATTAGAAACTGCCATTCCCCAAGCGGGCAACGGTGAAGATGGGAAGGGGCGACATATCGCCATGAAAAAATATTGACTTGCTCGCCCATCTCTTCTCTCTCCGAGATTTCTCCTTCGGCGACGATACAGACCGAACCCGTTCTTTTTGTTGTTTGAGCCGACCAACCAGGCACCTAAGAACCGAGCCCGCCGTCGCCGCTAAGATTCTCTTAGCAAGATAATGATTCGCATCCTGCTCCTCCTCGCCCTCTTTGCCGGCTTTGCCGGCTCCGGTCTCCTTCGCGAGTTCTGCCCCTGGCCGGACTCGACCTGTACGTCAAACTTCAGTCCTCTCATTCCCAGTGCTGCCTTCAATCATTTTCACGTCTTATCTGCCTATAAGCTGCACACCTTGACCAACCGCTGACCCTGAAACCGTCTTCTAGGTGTCCCCGCGTCTTTGGGTGGCGATGCCACGACCGTCTCTTCCGGGTCCTCGGCCTCGCATCTCCCCTGCGTCTGCACCGTGACGTCCACCCAGTGGATCGCTCCCTCGCCGCCGCCGACAAGCCTTCTCCTCACTCCTCCTCTCTCTCTTCCCACCACGGCTACCCCTCCTCCGGCGCCAGACTCGGGCTCTGATGGCGACCGCGACGGCCGCTGGCAGGATTTTTTCCGGCCATATTTGGACAAGTTGATGGGGGTGGTGGGACCGACTAGGCTGGACTAAACGAGGTTTGGGCTGGACATCTTCGGGGCGCTTCGCGCCATTTCGCTTTTGAAGCGGCTCTGGAGGAGGTCGGTAGTCAGGTAAGCCTATTGCCTGTTCTGCTATCATGGGGCACCGACTAACATGTTTGGATAAAAGAAGGAGACATGTCGCCGCCTGGTTCCGTCGTCGCGTGCATGGCGCTGGGCCTGCCCAGAATGAATTCCAGTTACAGCAAGTGAACAACAAGTCGCCTTCGCCTCTGGTACCACCTCTGGAATACCCGGCCCGTGTCCGCCTGCGCCGCGTCAACGGGATCCCGAACCTGCACGCAAGAATATAGTTTTGTTTTTGGTTTTTTTGGAAGGTTTGTTTTTTTGGAAATTTTTGTTAATTCAATGTTTCCGGCCGCCGCAGCCGAAGGCCCCATGGGCAATATTTGATTTGTGTTCTGGTTCCTGACAAACATCTGAGTCCCTACTGCACACCGTGTTTGCATTCTGTCTAGTTACCTGTCTCAACTCTTGGCCCTGTTTCCAGAGCCATGATCTGATGCTCTACTTGTTTAGTCTACCCTTCAGTCTTTATCGATGCTATTAATGGCAGCTCTTTCTCCTTTTGGTTTTCACAAGTCAGGGGCACCACATCTGTCAGCTGGACAGAATCTATAGTATCTTCCTATATAACTCAAAGATGAAGTTGGAGCGTAACCTTGGGAACCAGCTGTGCGTGTCTACTCATCCCATCGGGGTTTATATATCTGTACCTGAAATTCTTTTTCCTATTTGCTCCTTCGTATTGAAGAGGGAACGCAGCTTCCGACCCAACTTCCTGATGGCATTGCTCAGAGCCTTTTCAGTAGCAACAGTTGGGGCTGTGACGTCGCCCGAAACGTCTTGAGGCGAAGGGATCCCGAGCTCTCTTGCGATTCTCTCTTGCTCGGCGATGATTGTAGCGATGTTGTTTGTCATGACGCCTTGTATTCTGAAAGGAGATGGTGCCGTCGTAGATCGGATGCCAGCGTAAAAGTCGGATCCGCCTACATCGCGGCACCGCCGAGATATGGGCCGCTCCAAGTAGCGGTAGTAGTTTGTGCAACTGGGGTCTAAACACCAAAGCATGCCCTTAGTTTCATGGTCCGCCCATACCCTGTAAGAGTCGGGGTCCAGGGCCTCAAACCATGATGGGTCCAGTGTCCGCCATGTTGGGAAATCATAACCGGTGCACGTAATTGTGCGGTGGTACCTAAAGCTGAGGCAATGCTGCCCCGCAGAACACGCCTTCACGTCCACGAACCATCCACTTTCCGAGCCGAATGCCTGGCCCAACACCGTCATAGTGGCGTGGCTACCACCGCTGCCTCCTGGCGGTGGAATGAGGCGTAAACTCGGGTCAAATCGGCAACACTTGTCCATATTGCCAGCATCGCTGGCTAAGGGGCACCAGGGTGGACGGAGCGACCATTGTGTGTTCGGAAGGTATTTGTCCCCAGGATCAAGGCAACCGCAGTTATTCGGGTCGAAGCACCTCATTTCGGGAAGGGTGCCAGGGCCTGCTTGGGGGATAAGATACTCGGCTGCTCCTCGCCGCAGCTCAAGTAAGCAAGAGGCCATCTCACTCGCTGAGAATTGGGTTTCTTTGCTGGGCAGGTCAAGATGGCCTATCCACGTCATACCGAGAACAACACATCTTTTTGACCGCGCAAGCAAAGCCATTGGGTAGTGTCCCAAATCGTCGACAGCACCATGATGCGCAGGTTGATGGCTAGGATGTCGACATTCCCTCAGCAATAGTGACGAACTACTATCGGGCGTGTCCTCCGCTGTTAGCTGGCTCTTGGCCAAAAGGACCGCCTCCCAGGTGATAACCTCATGCTGGCAGAGCCTGATATAGCCTTGGTGTCCGATGCAAGTGCGCCTTTCATTTGGGCCTTTCTTTGTTCTTTCCGGTGCCGAAAAAAGAGCGGTTGGGTGGTCGACTAAACATGCCGTGCAAAAGAGATACTCGTTCATCAGATCCCAGGTCATCTTCGGGTTCTCAGCCTGGGATATCCGGCATGATAGGCATTGCTTTTGTTTCTCGTCCAATTGAATAAGGTAAGAAAAGGACTTGTCGTCATATGCCAGCGACTCGAAGGCAGGACTTGCTCGGAGCCAAGGGAACTGCGGATAGTTTGGCTTTAAAGCCGATAGGTCGTAATGCCAGTGACGAAAGAGGTATGGGTCTGAGAACAGGCGTAAAAAGATACGACTCACTCGTCGTAAGCACTGAAGGCTTGTCGGGTCCAGTAACATCATAATCGCGAGGAGTGTCTCCTCCGGGAGATGGAATAGTTGACGCGCCATGGCCTTCGGCGGCTGGTGATGGGGGACTTCGAAGATGAAGTCAAAAAAAGGAAAAGAAGCAGTTAAAAACGGAAAAGAGAAGGAAAAAAAAACGCAACTTTGCTGCTTGCTTCCGGCCATAAGGGCATTGTAAACCTTGGTAAAAGTTTATGTAAGGTTTCTAGCCGGCGGCCGAAAACAGGGTCCCGCTCATTACCGTTCACCGTTTGACAAGGTTGAAGAAGTGATCGGCAAACCGATTGACCCCCTGCCGATAGGCGAACCCCACCATCGCGTCGCGACGCGTTCCCAGGCCCTCCCCCAAAACAACCGCAAATAACTCTATCAAAACGCTCCCAATTGCAGCAAAATTTGTCATGTCTGGCCCGCGCGAGCAGAATATTCAGTCCGCAATCGATGCGAGTAAATCCGGCCAGCCGTTGGCTCAGGTGTGCCGCGATAACGAAGTGCCTTACGCCACGACCTGGGGCCGTCTCCACGGTGCCACCTCCTCGGAAGAACGCCGATTGCGAACCCGCAAGCTCTCCCCCCAAGAAGAGAGCTTTCTGGTGGATTGGGCGCGCAATGAAGAAGCTGCTGGAAGACCTCCCACGAAGCAAAAGCCTGATTGCTTTAATGTTTAGGTGGAGAGCTTATCTTGTTGTGCCATAGCCATTGAAGTGTTTCATTGTTTGAAGAGCTGCTTCTTTCTTTGTGGGCTGAGTTGATGCAGATCAATTATGCTGTGTAGATGGGCTTGCCTGCCTGTGTTAAATATGGCTTTCTAGTAGAGGGTTTGTTTTGGATCTGTATCATGGGGTTCCGTCTTCTCTATTCCCAATACCTTAAAGGCATTAACAAGGAATATTAAATCTGGTAAAGGAGCTGGAGTCATTAGAGGTTTAAATAGGGCTTGATAGAGCTGATCAGACTCATCCTTTTGAGCGCCTGGTAGCATAGGACTCAAAGGTCCTTCCTCAGCAGTTTCTATGATACTCAGAGGTATCTGACTTGCTTCCATTTCACCCTCTTGATGGTCTTCCAGGCCCATATTGGCTGGGTGATGATCTTCCATATCTCTAAGGTCTGGAATATTTAAGGCCAGATTGACTAGGGGTTCTTTGCCTTGAAAGGCAGAATAGTCAGTTAGTCTGTGAGCGCGATGGTGTAGGATCCGCCCTTCCAGAGGAGCAGCATTGTGAGCAGCGATGCCGTAATGCCAAAGTAGACGGGGACGAGGAAGAAGGCTTTCCAGACGGGATTCTTGCGCAACAGCACGCCGTATTTGGTGACCAAGAAGATGATTGCTGCAAATGCACCCGAAAGGCCCTAAACAGAAGTCAGTCAGCTCTATTCTTGCGTGGTAATGAGGCAAAAGGAAAAAATAGGTGCTCACAGGCGCAATGATCCAAGCCAAGAAGACTTGCACCACACCGGCGTTGATGGCACTGACACCGGCGCCAGTACCGACCCATTGGACCCCGCCGGTGCCAACGGCGGCGACTCCCATGCCTATGACACCGCCCATGATGCTGTGCGTCGTGCTGACAGGGAGGCCGAGCCGGGTAGCAATAGTGAGGTAGATGGACGAGGCCGTGACGGCGCAGACCATGCCAAGCATCAACATGCCGGGGTCGTTGACAAAGAGGGTGGTGTCAACAACCTTGGTCCGGATGGTGTCGGCCACACGGGCGCCGACGCCCAAGGCACCCGAGAACTCCATGATGCCCCCCAGAGTCATGGCCTGCAGGTACGTCACCGACTGCGAACCCACACTGGTCGCCCAGCTGTTGGCCACATCGTTGGCGCCGATATTCCAGGCATCTAGAGCAGCAAAGATGGTGCCGATGGCGAACAAATAGTCAAACTGGTGGAGCGTCATGTTTGCGGCCACGAGGGGGTGGAGATGCGGTTGCGGTGCCTTTATCTGCTTGTCACAGCTTGACGTTGCTGAGGGGGGCTGCAGCGTTTGCGCAGCGTTCGTCTGGTGGGAACAGCCAGGATGCACGGTCGGGTCGTCGCGTCCTCCTATTTAACGGGCAGGAAAGCAGGTTGGCAGCCTCAGACCGGGATATCGCACACGTGGGCGGGCGCGCTCTCTCGCCAGCATCGCTCAACCTAAAAGGGGGGTGTGTGCTCTTTCAGCGGTGTGCGACCCGCTGCAGCCCATTGCAGCCCGTTGCGGCTCGATGCAGACTGATGATGGCGGCTTGTTTGCTCCCTCCGTCTAGCCCCAGCTCGCCCCAGCTCGAGCAGCACCGTCCTAATCACACACTGTTCTGCCGGGGAAACGGCGTTCTGGAAGCGGAATACAGTCTTTTAGGGTTCGATGCCAGCCATGGCCCACGAGTCCTGCTGAGCTCCAGATTCTGGAACGTGCGCGTGTGGTCATGTTGACGGCATCGCAAACAGCCCATTGCCAATCTGACAAGGTGGAATTCCATGCCGCTGCGCGGATACCTAGGCATCTACTGTCGACCGAGATGTGCGGTTCAAAATGAATTGGAGACGCGCAGGCGAGGGCGCATTCAGCTGCTCAAACACTGCGAGTGGAAGGTGTGGAGGAGCTGGTGCTAGTGCCCAGCGCGAGGCAGGAGCTATGGAATCTGGGATGCTTGTCAGTTATTGGATAAGGACAAAGAGGATTTGGAAATTTCAATAAACCATGCAACCAAGCCCTTGGCTTTTGTATTCGGAATCGGTGCCCTGAAGCTGGTGATGAAATGACTTTGGAGGCTCAACGCTGAATCAGGGCTGAGGTGGCGACACGTTTTCATGGCCGCCAAGCAGTTAAAAACTACATCAACAAGGCGCGGACTTGGCGCCGCTAGGTCCTTGGCAATGGTCGATGAACGAATGGAACGAGAGGGGATTGCAACGTGGGTCATGGGCAAACACGCCTGGCCCGATGCCAGACACGCTTGTTGATGACAGTCATGAGTAGGGATAAAAAAAGTCACGTGCCCGTGATGTTGCTGTTGTGAGAGTGCATTGCAGGTGCCGGGCGTAAAGTATCAGCAAGTCTCGCAATGCCGTCAAGGAACGTATCGGTGAGCCGAAGCCTTTCGGGTGCGGGCGGCCGAGGATGGGGTTAAGACGCGGGCCCGGTATCTCCAGATCTTTGAGGTAGGCACGAGATAGTCCGTGATGGGCGTGACGGAGTATGGAAACGCCATGCCGGGTGCGAAAGGTCTAGAAGCGAGAGAGTTTTGCAGAAGTTCGGGCCAATTGGGTGCCGCTGGAGTTCGCGGAGGAGGGTGAGAAGTGTGACACATTTTATCGGGCAGGTTTAGGCCACTGGCCAGGCCTCGTTCCGACCCCATACGGCCCTGCAGTTTTCGGAAATCGCACCAGCGCCGATAGTTTTCGGCACGTCTCCCCCATTCCCTTGGGTTGTCTCTTGACCGAGTAGCTGCGGTTGCGCAATCATGCTTATGATTCTAGGGTCGCGTCTGCAGAAGACGGGGGAATTGTCGCAAGCGTTGATATCTGTGATTCCAGACCCTATTTCTTTTTCGGGCAGCCTCTGTCGTCTTGCCGTGGAAAGTCGGAGACAAGGAACGAGAGCTGGTGTGACTGCTGATTGGCGGATGCGATCACTAATCGAATCAGACTCATCGGGCGACCTGTTTAGGATGACGGCTAAGCCCAAGACGGCTAGATGTACGGCTGCCTTAGAAAGCAGCCCGAGTATGAGCCCTTGCTGGCCCTTGTTTGCTGGTCCGTTCATTAATCGTGCCGACGTGCTGATTCGCTGCTGTCTGACAAATGCGCCTTCCCCCTTGGGAGTCCGTTAGAATCGGAATTACCACCGCAAAAAGTTGCCAACCTGCCAGCTGCCGGACTGCCTGTGCACCGCAAATTCCTGCCATTGCGTGCCAGCTGAATCACCCTGTTGATTTGTAACGCCGAGCCTGCAAACACGACATTTCCACCATTGAGTTTGTTTTCGGGCTCAGCAGTATACAAATATGGCGCCGTCTCGTCGCTTTCCGAAAATTGGAAACGTCAAGCATCAAGCAACACAATCATCACATCACTTGCACTTGCATCGACCGCTGGACGCTTATCTCCACGCTCCGAGTCTAAACTCCACTCACCCCACGATCCGAGACCCAACCTACACCAACTTGCTTGGCACCAGTATCACCAGCCGGGGCCTGATCGCCTCAGCCTATATCACCTACTAGTCCCAGTAGTAGGGGCTCGTCAACCATCACCATCTCGACGACATCCCAACGCCATCTAGTTCCCAGCCGCGCTTTAGGCCATCGCATCAATGGCTTCCAATTCCCAAACCACCCTGCCCGTTGCGACCAACAACCGTGTCTCGGAGCCCGCGATGCCATCGGGCACGAGCAACGCCACAACCCCAGCTATCAGCACAGCACCCACAATAGAAAAGCAGACTGAGGAGTCGGACCCTGAGAAAGCCGGTGAGAAGGATGCAGCAGCCTCGCGATCCTCGCTAGAGTCTCTTGGCGAGGCCCCAACGAGGTCCATCACCGGCCTCAAGTGGCTTCTCATCTGCTTATCACTCTACGTCAGCGCTTTCCTCTATGGCCTGGACACCACCATCGCCGCTGATGTCCAGGGCCCCGTCGTTGAGGACTTTGGGCACGTTGAACAGCTGCCATGGATAGGCGCTGGTTTTCCTTTGGGGTCTGTGGCCTCGATTCTCCTCGTAGGAAACCTTTTCGGTCACTTTAACATGAAATACGTCTACATTGGCGGCGCTGTCATGTTCGAAATCGGCTCGGCACTGTGCGGCGCGGCGCCCGATATGAACGCCCTGATTGTCGGTCGTGTTTTGGCTGGTTGCGGTGGCGCCGGCATCTACCTCGGCGGTCTCAACTACTTTAGTTACCTCACTGCACCGACGGAGCGGGGACTTTACATTACCCTCATTGGTTTCTTCTGGTATGTCTTGTCCCAATCAGCTGTCCTGCTGTCTCTCTGGTTTTGATACTAACGGGTCAATAATTAGGGGTGTTGGCGCTGTCGTTGGACCTCTAGTGGGGGGTGCTTTCGCTGAGTCGAGCGCGACCTGGCGTTGGGCTTTCTACATCAACCTTGTCATTGGAGCCGCCGTGGCACCAATCTACGTCTTCTTCCTGCCCTCTATCCACCCGCAGCCTGGCAAGACGATCCGAGAGCGCATTGCCAGCTTTGACTTCGTCGGTCTCTTCCTCGCGGGCGCCGCCTGGGTCCTTTTTACCGTTGCTTTCTCCATGGGCGGTTCCCAGTGGGCCTGGAGCGATGGCCGAACCATCGCCCTCATCGTTGTTTTTGCTGTTGTGCTCATTGCTGCTGTCCTGCAGCAATATTTTACCATCTTCACGACTGTGGCTCACCGCGCAGTGCCTGGCCATCTGCTGCTCAGCCGCACCCAGGTTCTGCTAGTCATCGCCACGGCCTGCAGTATCACCAGTCTGTTTGTCGTCGTCTACTATATCCCCATCTACTTCCAGTTCGTCAACAGCGACAGGCCCGTCATGGCTGCCGTCCGCCTGCTGCCCTTTGTTGTCGTTAGCGTCGTGACCAACGTCTCAGCCGGCCACCTCCTGTCTCGTGTCAAGTACTATGCGCCCGTATTTCTGGTCAGCGGCATCCTTATCACCATCGGCGGTGCCGTCTTGATGGTCTACCTCGACCCGGCCACCAGCACCGCCACTATCTACGGCCTAACCATCGTGGTTGCCTTCGGTACGGGCCTGTCGCTGCAGATCGGCTACGCCGTTGCTACGCTCTCGGTCGCGCCCACCGACATTGGCAACGCTATCAACCTGCAGAACGTGGCCCAGATCGGCGGCAGCACTGTTGCCCTCGTCATTGCCGGCCAGGTCTTCAACTCCGAGGTTGCCAAGACCCTAGCGGTGGCGCTGTCCGGCCACGGCTTCACGGCGGAGCAGATTGCCAGCGCCGCGGCCGGTGCCCAAAGCGAGTTCTTCAGGAGCCTCGATGGCGAGCTCAGGGAGGCGGCCATTGCTGCTATTGTGCACGCCATGCAGAGGTCGTTTGTGCTGGTCATTTCGTCGGGCGCCATCATGGTTGTCGCGGCCGCGAGCATGAAGTTTGAGAAGTTGTTTGGCGAGGTTGTCACTGCATGAGCACAACCTGAAGGAAAATAGAAGACGATAGTGTTGAGGGCCAAAGATTAGAGCATTGAGGGCGTTGGAAGAAGAGGAAAACCTCGATCATAGGAATGGTCGGTCATCTTGTATTTGGTTGACTGGTTATAGAGTGAGCGATTTGCGCGGAGTATAGGCGTTGAGGTTACGAGATACGATTTTGGTTCAATATATCATCATAATTCCTAACCGAAACAATCAATGGTGACTTGTCTCCGATGTTGGCCGTCTTTGGCGCAGGAGTAGACCCGTATCATTGCCATGTTTGCCTTTGGTATTTCTCGATCCCACTCTTAGATATTAGGGATGCCTTATTCCTATTGCATATTGCATATTATGGCACACTACCCTTGGCTCTGTCCACATCACCCCCGGACTGGTTTTCCCAACCCTATAGCTGATATCGCCCGTCATTGAAAGTAGACCTATTTGAATGGAAAATTCTCAAGATATTTTTTCTACACACTATTCGCCCATCAGCGACGCATCCTATGCCCTCAGATCCCACCCGAGTGTACATGCGGAAGGAGACCGGGGTGGAGAGCTTTCTATCGCAGCCACCCCCCCCAAGTTCAGCCGCACCATGGCTTTTCCCACTAAGCTGTAGCGCAGCGCACTGGCCAAGTTTGAAAGTTGATGCTAATGGTGGCACCCGACTTGGATTCATCTCAATCACGCCAACACCAGCCAGAAATGTCTCGTCCTCCGGTACCCTCGCCATACTCACCACTACCCTCGACGAGCGCTATTCGCCTGTTGAACATAGAGCCAGGCGACAGCAACCAAGCCTTGGCATGCACTCTCAAAGAACTCGACTTCAATAGCAACCCATCAGCCTATTGCTGCTTCTCGGCACTCTCGTACCGTTGGGGAGATGAGACGCCCGTTTTCCAAATCTCGCTGAACGGCTGCGCGGTCCTGGTGCGCGAGAACCTGCGCGACTTTCTGCTTCATGCGCGCAAAGCCGGGTGGACCCGAAACCTGTGGATCGACGCCGTCTGCATCAATCAGCATGACGTTGCTGAAAAGAACCAGCAGATTGGCCTGATGGGCACCGTCTACTCGCTGGCCTCCAGTGTGCTTGTCTGGCTCGGCAATCTCGACACGGCCGAAACTACAGCACTCGAAGAGATGCGCGACCTGGGACAGGCCGTCGACTACACCAAGAGGACCGCCGAGATATGGGAAACGCGCTGGTTTCCAAGCGACTTCAACGGCTACAATCCCTGGATCGATCGGCTGTCGCCTACAGGCCGGCGCGGCTTTGACCAGCTCATCGCGAATCAGTATTGGGCCAGGAAATGGGTCGTGCAAGAGATTCTCCTCGGCGGGCCGAATGTCTCCATCGTCGAGCCCTGGGGCCAAACACGCCTCGCAGACATCGGCGTCTACTTTTCTCACGCCATCGGAGAAGCCGAACACAGGAGAATAACCGAACTTAACCAGCAGATCTGGAAGGCCCGCGATAGTCTTGCCAAGAAGCTGTGTGGCGACGAGGACATCAATCCGTACGAGCCCCCGGAATCATCCGACTTTGCTGAGTGGGCGAACTATAACCGAAAAGTAGGATGGGAGAGATGGAGAGAAGACTTCTACCACAGCAACGTCTGCTGCAGGCGCCTGACAAGCTTGGAGCAGCTTCTACAGAGCTTCGTTTCGATGAAAGCAACCTACAAGCCCCAGAGCTTGGTGTCTTTGATCATGGAATACTCGGGAAGCTTTTGTTTTGAGCCTTGGGACAACATCTTTGCTCTTTTGGGTCTCGCAACTGCCTCATCCTCGGCGAGCATTGTCGTTGACTACAAGTTGGACCGAGGAGATCTCTATTGGAGGTTCTTGCTGGAACGGAATGATACCGGAGGCCGCTACGACGAAAATGAGCGGCTTCAAACCAGGGCGCTCTACGGCTTTCCGCGACAGCTTCAGATGGCCATGAGAGTCGATGACGAAAACGTTTCGACAAGTCTGGGGGCTCAATTGAGATCCGAAGAGATGATTCAACTATGGGAGTTTCAGTTCATTGAATCTCTCAGGTTCTGCGCTTCCGATCTTCGTCTGGCTCAGGCACCTGGGGGCAAGACTCGCTTTTCTAGGCTTCCGAAGTTTGACTTGGACTACGCCGAGACCAGAACGCTGCCCCCGGGTCAACCCGCGAGGATGGTCATGAGACAAATATTCCGACACGTTTGGCCCCTTCACAGCTCCACAACAAGGGGCCGGGAAGTCATATCGGAGGATATAGGCTTATACGAGTATACCATTTTCAAAGTCTTGGAAGGGCAAGCTATCGACACGTCGGACCATGTTCCGCTTGAGGGAAGTGAGATGGGAGGATTGACATTGCACGTTTACGACCACCGGTCGGCCCCGATAATCATGTCTGCAACTAGACATGGCGGAGATGATAAGATGAAACGCCTCGAACATGTCATCTTCGAGTGGTCTGAGAAGGGACCTGTCATTAGGACACCGGACGACCTCGTCTCGCTCCATTCAGATGATTTGGTGTTGATGTTTAACGGCCATCAAACTGCCATGGCGCTGCGGAGAATCTCGGCTGACGAGGTCCTCTGCGGGACTGTGGTCAGCTACGACGCAAGTCGGCTAAACCAGATAGGAAAGCTCAAGGGGGGAGATGGTGCTGCCAAGAAGAAAGTCTATCTCAGACCGCATAGCGTGATCCGACTTGCACACTGGGGCAAGGATGCCGAGGAGGCAACGTGGTTGATGCACATGAGGGGATAATGTTAAGCTCAGCCTCTTTCTTCCGACGGGAATGGAGACTCGAGATAGGCCACTCAAGACGCGATACCTGGTGCGGCAAGGTGTTGGTTTTCAACGTGGAGCCGCTGGGTGTCGCTATCGAGCCCTTGGCGCCAATAAACTCATTTAGCACCGATATCACTGCCGAACCCCCGAAAACTAATACTCGAGCATAGGGTGTGTCTTTTGCCAGTGATAACGTCGGCGCTGCCAATAGGATATATGATGAGGCTGGGATCCCTCTGCACTCGGTATCTTGAAGTTGTTGTATTAATCAGGAAGCTAGGGATGATTACATGCGGTATATCCAAGGTATTCCCTGTACTTTGGGCCTGCAACTGGGTACCGCGTTGCCGACGCAGCAAGATACCACCTTTGAGATAACCTCAAAACGTAACATGACCAGGGAGGCCCAGGCAGTCACCACGCATAAACCGACGCGTAGCCGCTCACCATCGTTGCTATGAGCCAGTCGGCGTCCCTCCCAATTGCTCAGCAGTCTACCCCAGCAAAAATGGCCACCTCTCTCCTTTTGTCCTTGGCTTCCTTACGCGGTCGTCATTGAGCCCAGCCTCCAGGCGCTCAGCTGAAAGTACAACAACACCGACTTCTGGACCCCTGTCCATCTTCAACCCTCTGTTCGCCACCTTCAAAGCCTAGCAGGCGCGCTCCCATCGTCGCTGAGTCGTTGAGGCTAGAAGCCGGGAGGCTACTTCGGGTGCACAGTCGCAACTCTTGGGCCCGGCGTGGGCTCGCTTTCGGCTTCCACTCTCGAAGACGTCGCCAGCTACGCCGCCATTGATGACGTTTGGAGTCCCGAGCAGTTTTTGGGCTGCTTGTACGTCCAGCACAATGGAGCTCCAAGCAGCGTGCCAGTCGAGGCATCCGTCGCCGACTTCACCATCGTCCCGTCAAGCCTCTCCTCCACCAACCCCAAACTTAGGGCCGTTGGCTGGTCTTCGGTTTGCCGTCGAGGACATCACATCACTGGCCTCAAGACGTCGGGCGGCAGCCGGTCCTACTACCGGGCATATGGGTATTAAAACTTGTCCAGAGACAGTTGAACTCACTCTCCAGGCTGGCCCCTCTCTCCGCTCTGGGCGCTCCTCGAAACGGTATGGAGGTCGACTATCCCGACCCCTGGAGCTCCCGGGGCGACGGCTATCAAAACACCGGCGGCAGCAGCAGTGGCTCCGGTGCCGCGGTCACTGCCTACTAATGAATTGACTTTGCGCTTGGCTCCGAACATGGGCGGCGAAGCTGACGGACGGGGTGGTATGATGGGGTTTACACCAGCTATGCGGGGACCCCTGAGATTGTTGTGCCTATCGGCCAGGGGCAGTACTAGAGCGCCTTCACTCAGCGATTAGAGTGGCAGCCTATTACCGTGGCGCTAGGGGTGGCCAAGGGAGTCGTCTCTGTTGAAAATGCAGGCAATTCATGATGGGCCTTCAAGTCTCGGTTACGAGTTGTGATGTTGCGGGTGTAGACAGGAGATAGCTTGAAGTCCAGCAAGGAAGAGTCTGGCGACGAGGATAAGTCCGACAACCGCACGGAGTCTAGCGACGAGGATGAGTCTGACAAAGGCTTAAAGGATCTAACGGCTACAGTAGGCCCGGCGCAAAGCCACCGAGTCCAAAGGCTACATTTAAAGGAAATACCCTCTAGCCCTAGTGATCCGAGGCCGAAGAAGAGAATGCGGCTCAGCTTAGCCAACCCCGCCCAACACAGTCACAACGAGGGGGTTCGTCTCACAAGAAAAATGGCTTAAAAAGGTAAAGACGGCGAAGCAGAAACGCGTGGGCCGGCACAGCGGGGTGGTGACGAGTAAGTGGTATGGCGCGTCACCAACCCGGTGTAAACTTTGCCAGTGAGGCTCGCCCGCTCGCTTGTAAAATCCTCAACTGACTGAGGTGGCTCCATATACTATGCGAATCGGTTAAAAGATAAATAGCATCTTCAGCCTCGGATTGTCGATGTTGGGGATTTCGAATCCTTCTGTGACTGGACAGGCGCAAGACGATTGTTGCGATTGAATGGCATCTTCCGTCAACCCCCGAAGGCTGAATAGGGGGTGGCTGAACGCCACCAATATCCAAATCTCGGGCGAAGTATTTCCCACAACTCCAACTTCTCCAGGTCTTTCAAGTCGCAAGTGTACACCTCAAACCCCAAAGCAAATCTCATGGCCGCAGCAGTCTTCGCAACCGTGACGGTGACGGCAACACCACCGCCAACAACAGTCTTCGTTACTGCCAGTCCCATCATTGAGACACACCATGTCACGGCAACAGAAACATACACCCGCCACCCCACGGGTGATGATGGCGTGCCTCTTTACCTCATCCCGCCCTTCCCCTTAGGTGATCACCAAACAGAAACACAATCTCCGTCACTGCCTGTCATGAGCATGGCCGCCTCAAGCACACCGCGGAGCAATCCCACGCCCAGCTTGCTGCCTTTTCCCAATGGCGCTGCTCCTCTACTCCCAGACCCCCTTGGCATTGGTCAATCGCCATGGTACTACAACCCCGGGCCGTCAATCTTGTTGAACTGCATCGCCATTGCAGCCATCATCAAACTGTATCTCACACCATCGCATCAACCGCAACACAAAGTCGAGCAGCCCACAGGATCGGGGTCAAAAGAAATTTCATACCAGCGCCTCGTCCCCAGATTACTCCGGCGGATCATCGCAAGGATCAAGCCAATATTACGTGTCTCTGGCACGTACATCCTCCAACTAGCTGCCATCGCGGGGTTCAACTTGGCAGCATGGGACCTCGTCACCAATTACATCGCCATGGAGCGCCTCCGCCGCACCTCCAACACTACCTGGGTTTTCCACGCCGGCCAGCTAGGCCCGCCCATCACAGTCATAACGTGGGGTCTCACGGCCGCCATCTGGAGAACAATCGTCTTCTTGATCCGTGTGTGCACAAAGTTGCCCGACACTCGCACGATTCGCCAGCCCAATGGTAGGTTTGTCAACGACGGCCCCGAGAGGAGCGCCGCTAAAGTTCGGCTTGCCCAGTCTGTCCGTCAACTCGGTTTGGAAGGCCTCGGGCTCGTCTTACCCTCGTCTGCGGCCGGCATCTTGCTGCTGAACAAGTGGATGTGGATCGGATGCACCACGAGCGAATCCCGCGGCGGAAGTGTGGTGCCGGCTGACTTCATGCCAGGAATGTACTGGGAGGGCATAGCGGACAGTATCCATAGCGTGCACCTGGTCACGACGGCGGCGGCGGGGTTGTGGTTGGTGTTGACATCGGCACTGGCCCTGCTTGCTGCTGATTGGGACTTCCTCCGCCACTGCCACAAGCAAGTGGAACGGCACGTCTGTCGCGATCCCCTCTGGAAGTTGTGGCTGGCATATTGGGCCATTTTTGCTGTTTCGTTGGTTCTCGCTTTGTTCGACCTGTTCTATCTTTTCACCGGCATCGGCGTTGGACTGCATAACTCGTTGGAGAGTCAGGGCGAAATGTGGGTTGCTTGTTCTCTTTGGTTGTTAGCACCCTGGGCGGTGGCTCTGTTCTTCATGGGTATGCCATCTCTTGTTTTGTGCTCGCTTGGGATGTCGACGCTGTGGTACGCGCTAAGGGGTTGGGTTTTTCGTGTTATTGATGTACGGAGAAGCTGCTTCTTTATGCCGTGCTCCGGTAAGAGCACGTGGGAAAGGGACCAGCTGCTCATGGTGTTTTTAGGACTTGGTCTCGTAGGATGCTACTGGCGGCAAATACGTCGTCGCGGGGCCCGGCAGAGTGACTTGCGGCGTAGGCTCCCCGCATACAAATAGAGAAAATGGACACTTGTAATCTCGAGCCATGTGGGGCGAATGTATATGGGGCAGCAACGAGAAGCTTGAGCAATATGAGTAGTCCGCGGTAGGTGATGAAAAGCACCTGTCGGTGGTAGACGTCGCTTCCAGATTCAGACCCAGTATTGGCTCCAAATCTCATACTCTTCCTTTGTCCCCCGAAACCTGAACTCTACTTCGAGGATATCTTGGAAGCCCTCCTTCAGCTTGGGCTCCTTGAATCGCGACCCGAAGCCGTTGAAGGCAAGCTTAGGGAGAGATTGACGCGACTCCGGGTTCAACTGCAGATCTTCAGCAAAAGAATACCTACATCAAATGAGGCAGACATACCAATTTATTGAGGGACCTCACTGCGTCGTTGTGTTCGCACAGCTGCATAGGCGTTTTGAACCACACGCAGCGAATGGGCACCTTGTGCTTGCTGGCAAGCTCAATCCATTGGGCGCGGATACTCGGGTCGGGATTGGTGTTGTCTAATGGAGGTCAGTGTTGCTGTTGTCAAGGCAAGGTGAGTGGGGGTGATAGCCTACCGATTACGACAGATTCCCCATCCTTGAGCAAGTCGGCTGCGGCCTTGAAGCATTTGTCCTTGCTACCAAATGTCAGATTTGAGCCAGGGCGCAGAGGTGCCGTAAACCAACCTCTTCAAGATGTCTTGATTGATCCGCTCGTAGCCCAGTGGCTCGAGGTGCCTCCAAAAGAAAGTGCTCTTGCCTGCGCCGGGATTTCCGACGAACAAAATCATGTCTTTCTCGTTCTTTTTCTCAAACACAATGCCATCATTGTCATCCTGTTCGGCGAAAGGTATAGTTTTAGGGTCAAAGTCCCTTGCAAACTCTCGTGGCTTCTTTCCAAGGAAAAACTCTTCGGGGGTTTGGAATCGAATACCGATGTTGTGTGCGAGGTTCCGATCGGAGCAGCTAAAGTCCTTGGGGGCCCCTTTCAACTCTGCGATTCTTCCACCAGCATCTCCGACAAATATGCAGTTTTCGTGATCAATATCAGATTCGTCCAGTTCGTAGTCATCCTTCATCTCGTTCCACATGCCCGGCCGTGGCTTGCGATACATGTCTTTTCCTGTCGCAGCATATAGGGTGACGGGGAGATCGAGTTGGCTCAGAACAACGCTGCACTTCTGCTTGAAGGATGCGACTCGGTTTTGCAAGCTCTTGGGTGGTTTGGACTTGGGATCAGGGTGAAGGGTCAAACCGCCCTGGTTTGTGAAGATGACAACCTGGTATCTGACTCGGTTAGCTGAAGCCACTAGGAAGCAGACCACCAAACGAACTCTTCGTCATTGTATAACTCTCTAAGACGTCCAGGAACGGAATGATGCCACCACTTCCAGTCGGCGGCGTCGCCTGCATGTTTTTTGCCCGTAGCGGTTGCAATCAATGTCGAATCCTGTGAAAAGAGAGAATTAGCCCTGTCTCGTTTCTCTGACGCTTCGTTCTGGCGTACAAGGTCAAACGCGGCTATCTTCCTCCTCTTCGAAGGTGGTTTGGCTTTATTGGCTTCTTCCCTTTCGGGCAGATACTTGGCAACGAGCAGGGTGGCGGGTGTGTCTTTGCTCTCTTGTTTGGGGCTTCGCTCGGTCCATGTCGTGCGGTCTTTAGGTTTCTGCGAGGTAGGGATGAAGAAGTTCGCGACGGCGCTTTCTGGGCAAAATGAGTTAGAGGGGATTAGGATGGATAGTATACGAAAGATGGCCCTACTCGAGATAGCACTCTGGGCTTTGCGCTTCAAAGGGGGAGGCGAAACCGAGGGGTCGTTGTCGGGCGCGGGTCGCTTGCTTCCAGCGGGCGGGGCAACGCGACCTCGGGGGGGCGCCATGGTGGAGGTAGCACGAGCGAGTCAATCGATCCTCAACGTAGTCGGGGCACTGATGTTGCGGGCCGTTTGGTGGGGGGTCGTCGCCCGATTTGCAAGTCGTTGCATTTCGTTGACCATTGCGAAATGTTGCATCGCGGTTGGGGTTAACGCGCCGCAAATCCAGGCAGGAACGAAAGCACGTGATCCGCTTCCGGGCCGCCTTAGCGTTGATTCAGTCAGACCACCAGCCGCCGGGCAGCTGAAAACGGACAACTTCCCCAAATGAAACTGCGACAACTGCCTGAAGCATCCACTCGTCTGGCAGGCTACGGGGTCGAATACCTTCTTCTATGGGCTCAGCGACGGCACAATTCCAGACATTCTGCCCGTCGGTTACAACCATCACTTAACCTACGCATGCTCTAACTTCCCTAGTAACTAGCACTGAAAGCAGCTTGGGGCGCACCTGTGCGGCATGCCTTGGTAAGAAGCTTGGTTCATTTTCGCCTTCCACCTTGCATCCCGTCTCAACTTTCCCCTCGCACCGTTTTGCTCAATTGAGGTGAATTGCTCCTTCTAGGTACAGAAGACTCCGATGCATCCCACGGGCCTTGTTCAGCCATATGGGGGTTTAAACTTTACTGTGTAGGCACATACCAATCTAGTGTGTGTCCCCCTTCCAGCCCCTTTCAAAATGGATGGCAGACCTGTCCAGTTTGATGTGGGGGGGGTTACCAAATTCGGGCTAGGTCCTGGAGTCTGCTATGCGACTTATTGCTTATGGCTTTCCAATTACACGCAAGGCTTTGGCCGAAAACAGAAAATACCGAGACATGGCCTTGCTCTCAGTAGCACACCAAGTCTTCGAGCTATCAACCAAAGAAAAGAATTTGGCGCAGTGTCCCACCACCACCACACCCCACGCCCCCTTACAAGGCATTACCCCTGCCTCAGATCTTTGCACGATTACCAATGCCTCCCGCCGAACAAAATTGATCACACCTGGCCAAGCAAGCAAGACAAACTCTATTACAAGAGCATTTGGTGAGAGGGGCCGTTGTTCAACCCGTAACCTGACATTCCAATGGTGAAGTTCTATGAAGAGTATTCACCACCTGGCCTTTTGGTGCATGCGCAATGAGACGGGGTTGAAGAATGAGCAACGGCTGGCGCTATGACGCATTGCCTCAAGGTTTTACCAAATGGCAGGAACAGGGTTCCTTGCCGGCATCGAAAACCCCCAAGCCCCAAGGCAATGTTGCAAGATCAAATACTCAACCAGATAAATAATTTCGAGCTTACGGTTTAACACAGATAATAACCATTACGCGTGTAGATTTGCGGCTGCAGGCCGCTCTTGTCATATGAAAGAACTCTAGGCTGTCCACAGGACTGCGGTTCCCCCAAGGTTCTGGATCAACTGCCAAATGGTGAACTGGTTTGACGATGCATGCCATTCTCTTTTCGTAAGGCCAGCAAGTAAGGCAAATTCTTGCAATTCAAGGTCATCGTTTGCCCTACTGGGATGTGGCCAAGACAGTATGGCGGCCAACTATAACCTCAGCCAAGAATGACACCAATTCCCACGGGATCCAGACATGACGTTGATGGCTTGAAAGCAGGCGCAGGAGAGGACAGCGGGGATTCTGGAGAACCTGGGGGTTGACTACCTTAAATACTATATGCACATCTGCTTTCTCAACTAGCTTTCTGGAGGTTAAAGAATCGTATTCGTTCTAGGGATATGGAGACAGATGGAAAATGGAATGTGTATCCATTCCGTCGGGCTGTCCCTGGCGCAGCTTCGTGGTACATTATCAGTGCAGCATCAGGTGAAAAGATATTGCGCAAGGGAAGCGGTGTTAGGCAGATAAATATCAAGGCAGGTCGGGGATCAATACCTTATCAGCAGGGACGAATTCCATCGGTGCCTTCCCTACGTAACATATTGAATGCGGTGCTCGCCCCCAACACCCGCGCCAGTGGCTGCTGTGAGCGTCCTCGAGCACCCACGGCACAAAGAAAGCGAGACAGGAGCCGAAACGAACTGTAGTGAGGCCAGCTGACTACTTAGGTTCGATTATTAGCTCTGCCGACTCGTAGCTGCTTGGAATTTGGGCCATTCACTAGGATTAGATCTTGCACTGTATTTGAGCTATCGGCACCAGCCCAGCCCAGACCACTCGCTCCTTCTTGCTCAGTGCGGTGAATCGTCGTGTTCTCCCTCCTTGACCCACCCCCATTCCCTCTTCCCTTTAAGACCGACTTCACCACCGCTTCTTCTCCTCCTTGCAACCTTGTCTGCAAAATTGGAAAATTGTTTTCTCAATTCTCATCCCTTAACAACCGCACCTACGAAATCGCTTTAAGTCTCCGCCCTCGACAGATTGACGCACCTATGCACCACCAACACAGTAACCTTTGACACTATGTATAAAGTTGGGAACATATATTTTATTGCGGCGGTCGCCGTCATCGGTACGTTCTTCTCTGCTGCTGGCCGGAACATGTGCTCCAAGAATCACTAGTCCCTCACAGGGCTCTCCTTGGGGTCCCCGATCCAGATTCGCCGCTTCCCCGGTTTACACATCCCCACTTCCACGGCTTATCCACTTCCCCGGCTTCCGGAGCACTTCCCTGGCTTACGGAACCCTGTCCCCGCCACCTCCTCCCCATTGCTCCGAAATCCCACCCCCGCCCCGGCTGTGCAAACTTAAGCACGACGATGAATGATTGAATGATGCTGAAATTGGCTAGGCGGCGCGCTTTTCGGCTTCGACATCTCGTCTATGTCGGCTATCATCTCGACACAGCCCTACCTATGCCAATTCAACCAGCGAGGCTTCAACGACAAGGGTCTATGCCTCGGCCCCACCGACGGTGTCCAAGGTGGCATCACGGCTGCCATGCCGGGAGGCTCTTGGCTTGGCGCCTTGATCTCCGGTGTCGTCTCTGACAAGTTTGGCCGCAAGAGATCCATCCAGATGGGATCTTGGGTTTGGTGAGTAATGCTATGCCGTCACGAGCCCCAAGGTGGTGGTCAAAACTAACACGGTTGCAGGATCGTCGGCTCCATCGTCGTCTGCGCCTCGGCCAACATCCCCATGCTAGTTCTTGGACGCGCCATCAACGGATTCTCGGTCGGAATATGCTCCGCCCAAGTCCCTGTATACATCTCCGAGATTGCTCCCCCTTCCAAGCGCGGTCGCCTCGTCGGATTCCAGCAGTGGGCCATCACCTGGGGCATCCTCATAATGTTCTTCATCTGCTATGGGTGTTCTTTCATGCAAGGCACTGCTGCTTTCCGTGTGCCTTGGGGTGTGCAGGCAATCCCTGCCGCACTGCTCTGGCTTGGTCTCATCTTCTTGCCCGAGTCACCTCGGTGGCTGGCCAAGAAAGATCGCTGGGAGGAGACCAAGGATGTATTGACGCTTGTCCACGGCAATGGTGACCCCAACTCTTCCTGGGTCCACCGCGAACTGGAAGAGATTCGCGAGGTAGTCGAGTTTGAGCGTGCCAACGCCGATGTCAGCTACTTTGAGCTGCTCACACCCCACATGATCAACCGCACGTCAATTGGTGTTTTCACACAGATTTGGTCACAGTTGACTGGCATGAATGTCATGGTGAGTGAGAGCCTTGACTCCTTCATCCCAGCCCTGCTAATGTGTTCCTAGATGTACTACATTGCCTACGTCTTCACAATGGCTGGCCTGGCTTCCGACGGTTTGTTGCATCCCAGTTGCTCATCCCCCAACCACTGCTAATAGTAATGAGCAGATGGAGGCAATGCAGTCCTTCTTCCCAGTGGCATTTCATTCATCGTCAATGTCTTTATGACTGTCCCAGCCCTTCTTTGGATGGATCGTTGGGGCCGCCGCCCTACGCTTCTTGTCGGCGCCTTTTTCATGTGCCTCTGGCTCTCAATCAACGCTGCCCTCTTCGCCGTCTACTCAACTCCAGCACCGGCCGGCATGTTCCCCTCGGCAGCTGAGTCTATGCTCATCACCGGGGCTCCCGCCAAGGCCATCATTGCCTCGACCTACCTCTTCGTCGCCTCATTCGCACCCACCTGGGGCCCAGTCTCGTGGGTCTACCCTCCTGAGTTGTACCCTCTTCGCCTCCGTGGAAAGGCTATCGCTCTCTGCACCTCGGCCAATTGGGCTTTCAACTTTGCGCTTGCCTACTTTGTCCCTCCGGCGTTTGCCACGATTACATGGAAGACATATGTTCTGTTTGCGACATTCTGCGCTGCCATGTTTTTGCATGTCCTCTTCATGTTTCCTGAGACCGCCAACAAGCCCCTGGAGGAGGTCGAGGAGATGTTTGATGACAAAAGGCCCGGCGGTAAGTGTCCCTCCCAGACTTTCTTGTGGCAGACACTAACATTTAGCAACAGCCATCAGGTACATTGGCACGCCTGCCTGGAAGACCAGAAACACTCGTAACTTGGTCCTCAAGCAGGAACGTAATGAGGTCTCCTCTGAGGAGAAAGTTGGGTACCAGGAGCACAAGGAGAGCACCGCTGCGTAATCTTTTCGTCCCTCACCCATCCCTAGTCTTCAGTAGGTGGTAATGAGGGGACAAAAAAGCAAGAGAAAGACTGATGTAATAGAGTGGGAATTTGGAGTTTCGTTGCCGGTGGTGCCGAGACCGGTAAGCTTGCTGCACGGTGGACAGGTTTTGGTACCTGGGCTCTGGGGTTTGCAGCGTGGCAAAGGTTCAAGTCCACGTCTGCCTGGACTGAGATTCTGAAATATTATATCATACCCAAGGAACATGGTTATGGAGTGGCTTTTATTCTGAATTAATTCCGAGTTTATACCCAATACGATAAAAATTTCATTGACCCTATGTGTGCTTTCCACAAGTCTGTCTGGTCTTGATATGGGGCTGGTTCGTCGAGGGAGTGAGGCTCGTCGGGAGGAAGCTTCAGCCAGTCTTGTCAGGACAATGAAACTAGTAACTAACCTTTGGGCCCCAGAGTACGGCACTTGAAATATATCCGGTAGTGGTTGGAGGAGTGAGGGTAATCCCCTACGCTGGTGCTAAGGTAAACAGAACTTGGACTTCCGACCCGTGGTGTTCAAGTTACCCATTTTCTCTACCAGTCACGGCAGTGCCTTTTCATTTTCGTCACGTCGGTTATTATTTGCTTATATAGACGTCTCAGTCATTAATATCCTTGGGTTCTACAGTCCTATCCGTCATTTCTTCCGAATCTTCTTGGCCGGGGGGCGCATGGCCTCCGACTCAGGGCTCTTGGCCTCTGGATTTGTCGTTGTCTTTTGACTCTGTCTGGAGCTGCTCTTGTCCCTTCCAGGGGTGCCTTGAGTCGCGTTCGTGGATGCGCCGACAGCTCTACCTCTAGGTTTGCTGTTGCTGTTGCTGTTGCTGCTGCCGTTGCTGTTGCTGTTGCTGTTGCTGTTGCCGTTGCTGTTGTGCACGATGGGCTGCGGCGCTGGCCGAGGCTGTGCTGGGGGCTGGCCCGTGGCAATGACGCCGCGGAGGATCAGCGTCGCGGCCTTGGCATTGACTACGTGTTCCCGGATGGGAACCCGGATCTTTTGGTCGTGGTGAGGCATTTCATGAAGAGGCCCGGTTCTGCGAGGGTTCAGGTGGGTTAACTTTGGTCTGGGGAGATTTGCGCTGGTTGTTTGGGCGGGTATGGTTACCCTGCAGTGGTGCGGTGGTGGTTGAAGACCATTCACTGACTGGTCGGAATGTAATGTCAAGGCACTGGCACCGGCGGTGGGTAGCAGCGTCACGGTGTCTTCGGTTCCAGGTGCTGCCGAGAAAAGTGGCGCTAGTGGTGGTGTGTTCAGTGGCGGTGCAAGGTGCCCGTGGGAACGGTCGTTCTTGTCTTGTAAGTTGGTGTTGGATTGGACTAGTTATTTGTTTGATTTGAATTATGCGGCAGGTGTAAGACAGATTCGCTGTCCAAATTCAACGTGACCAAGCGGTGTGAAGATGCCGCCAACCGTATTGAGCAGCATCATTCACTGGGCTGGAACGGGGTTGTCGCGTGATTTCAAACTGGCTGGTGTGCTAATTTCCTGTCGCGTTTGAGTCTCTTGAATTATTCGCGGTCTAATAGCAAACGCACTACGGCAGGGAAGAGAGAGAAAAATCTTGGTGTTACATGAAACGGGGTTATCCGGAATGACGGCAACGGACGGTGGAGCCTGCTTCACCATTCTCAGCCCGAGATGACTCAAGTTGGCCTGTTAGTTGGGATAAGATTTAGCCAAGGCGGCCGTTTTAGTCATTTCCATCCATCAAACACAGCAACTAGCCCAGACAAGCATTTTAGCCCCGACTCAAGAGCTGTGATAAAATAGAGCTAACCTCAAAATCATCTCGTGGTCCCGGCATGGTGGCGGTCTATCGTGTGGCCAATACTCGACTGAATCCCGACCCTGAAGCAGGTTAAACAGCCATGGCTCCTGCCAAAAACCATCAGTAGACTCGCCATTTCCTCGTTTTGTGAGATCATGGACTGCACGTCCCTCAGTCGTCCATCCCCGCTAAACACCGCGCTGCCCCGGGCCCCCTTTTCCCCCGAGTCGACCCCTGACTAGACCAGATGAAGTTGGCGACCTAAAACTTCCTATCCATACCAGCTGATGAGCTGCTCTCATTGCTCCTCATTGCTAGCCCAAATGAATACCCTACCGTCCCGGCACCCGGCGCTAGGTACACTAGCCCCGGATAGAACCTCATATCGGTGGGTGAATGCAATGCCCAACTCAGGAGCAAGGAACGCGGCTGTGCTCAAGCCTCAAGGCAGGTGTCGGGGCGACGCGGCCGGGTAAGAAGGCCACGGTCCCGATGCTTGAAGTGGTGAACCGGCTGGGCTAGAAGGAGGAGGAAGAGAAGCGAGCTGTCGAACCGACAATACTGGGAATTATTAAAGGATGGAAGCGGTGGATCTGCGTTGAGGAGAGGGAGCATGCGTCTAGAGAGTAGGGGTTTGCCATGGGCCAGTTTCGGTGAACCCAGGGGCACCAGTTGGATCTCGGCCTGGCTCAGCCGCGCGACATGTCGGCGAAATCGTCTCTGGGCCAGAAGGCGGCCCATAGGCTTAGCATCCCAACGATGTTGATGGGGAAGGTGATCTCGCTAATAAGCGGGAACGTTGAGGGCACGCGCGTGGTACCCATGCTGATGGCTGCGAAGATGTATATGGCGTGTATGCTTTGGAGGATGACAATGATAGGTGGGTTTCAAGGTATCAGACTAGAACTGCGCGGCTCGCGATATGACGCGGAGGCAATCTGCATGATGGATGCTCGCCGCAGAAGCTGTAGCGAAGAGGCAACGATGAATCATGGCAGCGGGAAAGTAAGAATGTCTATTTCGCGTGAAGGTACGAGACACACCTCGATTCACAGCCGGCATAGCTTTCTGCCTACCCTACCTTACTCCGAAAACGCTAATCCAGAGGTTTTTGTTTGACAAAGCAGCCTGAGCATGGCCACTCGGAAGGATGCACACAGATAATTGGAAACCGAGGAGTACCTTCCGCTATTAATACTTGCTCGGAAGGCCTAGCGAATGATTTGCAGCTCTCCGCATTGCGGGCGTCAACACCAGGAAGGAGCTGTTGGACTCGGATTGGAGAGACCAGGCGTTTCAGCTGTGCATGCCTTGTGCATGCTGGCGGGCGTTGACAGGTGCCAGTACGTCACTGGTTTAGGTTGCCAGTGGTTCGCTAAGCCAACAGCGCATGGATGGAGCTCCGGATTCCGGATTTTGGGGCAGGTCCACCCACATCGTCACGGGAAACGGGCAGCTCATTGCGCGACATGCAACTTTATCTCCCAGCATCACAGCATCTCCCCGATCATCAGATCCCGCCAGCCCTACCCCCCCACCAGCCAGACCGTCGCTCGACACAGGTACAGCCTAGCGATGCGGACTGAATACATAACGCCCGTCCTCTCGGGACTGGCAAACCTCCAGAACTACGCCCAGCAGTGGTATCTCGATAAGGGCCTGACCTGGCCCGCACAGCCCCCCGTCAACAAAATCGATCTGCACCACCACTTCGTCCCCGACTTTTACGCCCAAGGTACGACTACCTGTGCTCCCCGTGATTGATCCCATTCGCATCCCTTGCTAACTCTCTCCAACAGCTGTCGAGGATGCCGGAGGTGTGTGATGGACTGGAAAGTTCAAACGGCGCTTTGCCCAAGCAAGAGCTAACCTCGGTAATCTGCATACTAGGAGATCCTAGCGGATGGCCCACGCCGAAGTGGTCACCGTCGTCGTCGCGGATGATCATGAAGCATCTAGGTGTTCTGTCAGCTATCCTTTCTGTGACCGCGCCGGGACCGTGCGTCGTCCAAGATCCCGACGAGCAGGCCGCTCTCGCCCGCAAGCTCAACGAGCATGCTGCGACCCTTCGCGATGAGGACCACCACGCCTTTGGCTTCTTTGCGTCGCTTCCCGATGTGACCAACTCAACGGCCGCCCTAGCCGAGATCAACTACGCCTTCGACACGCTCGGCGCGGACGGCGTCACTCTGTTCACGCGGTACGGTCCGAATGCCACGTACCTTGGTAACCCGTCCATTGAGCCCGTGTGGCGGGAGCTCGACCGGCGCGGCGCAACCGTGTTTGTGCACCCGACGCACCCTGCCGACACAGCCACGCCAAACGCCTACATGCCGCAACCCCTGGTCGACTACCCACACGAGACGACGCGAGCAGCCGTCGACATGATCACGAGCCGCACCTTGCGTAAGTTCCCCAATGTCAAGGTCGTCCTGAGCCATGCCGGCGGCACGTTGCCGTTCATGGCCGGCCGTCTACTGACACCGCTCCGTAAAACGCCCGGCGTTGTTGCGAGTTGGATGGCGGGCACTACGTACGATGAGGCGGCGCAGGCCCTCAAGAGCTTTTACTACGATGTTGCATTGTCCACGTCGCCGCAGGTGTTGAGGACCCTGCTGGAAGTAGTGCCTCATGATCATATTGTATATGGGGTAAGTCCCATCGTGAAGACTGTGCTATGTGAAACATGGTTAGCTGATTGTGGTGCGACCGAAACAGAGTGATTTCCCGTACGCGCCTGCCTCGGCCTACCCGGCATTCCTCGCGGACCTGGAGTCTTTTGACGTCACGCCTGAGCTGCGCGACATGGTCAATTTTGGCAACGCACAGTCCTTGATTTCGCGGCTCGGCAAGCAGGTGCAGATCTCAGAGCTGAAGTGAATCTGAGATGAGGGGGGTGGTTGGCGAGCTTGAGCGGGACTGACATCAATTCTTCCAGGCCTCCCGCACTGCTTGCGACGGGGGGGGGGGGGTGATTTCTTTTGTTTTGGTTTCTAAACCTCGAGAATGTCGTTATCTTTTAGGAACTAGCATCGTCCCGGTAGAGTGGTTGCAGTGATCTGGTATTGCCAATGCATGGGACGACCTCGACTGTCAGCACGTGTTGGCGTCCCAGATAACTCGGAATCTCCGAGCACGGTTGCAACTCGAGACCCTCAGGTGAGTGTGCGACGTTGATAGTTCTCAGGGGCCGTGTGAAGTGGGGGCGGGTTTCGGCGGGTTGAGCGAGCTCCCAGTCCCGATGCGGGAGTTCCGTAAGGACTGAGTGGTCTTTTGTGGGGTACACGCTAAGGTATCTCTTGACGTATCTCACGACGTCGAATTTTCTAGATGCGGAAGGTGGCACGGTGGTGTCGCAGGGCTCTGGGCGCTATGGAAAGCAGATATTTGAAATTTGGTACCCGTTGGGGCGAGTGTGTCCAGAAAGTCCCGGACAATTGATAAAAGGATCAGTAACCGAACGCGTTGTCTTTCCCTACAGGTCCAGTTACGGATGTCTGCGTGTTGTGCCAGCTGGCGGAGGGCGCCTGAGAGCGAACCAAAGGGGAGATAATACAGGCAATATACTTAATACCGGCAATGGAGGGTTACTTTGCTACTTTATCGGTTATTATCTTTTTCTCGACCTTGGCCCAACCAACAGGCCAATTGAGGGGGCTGATTTGTGGTTTTGGAGGTGTGGGTGGGCCCACCCTGTTCTGGAATGATGACCGAACACCGAATATCAGACTCAGCATTCAGCACCACCGACATCATCCTCTTCCTGCAACCGAGACTCCTACCAATATCAAGCGCTGGATAGGTGATATCACTCTGCGCATCATGGCGGAGCTCCAAGATAGCCCGATGCAGTTATTTCAGGTTTGCACTACAATCAGCCACATATCGGAGTTATGCAGATAGTGTATGTGTGCAGGACAGGACGTTAGACGTTTTATGTCGGCACAATCCTCTTTAACGAACACGATAGAGACAAACCATTTATAAAACCACATTTTATCAAGCTCGAACACCAAGATTGCATGGCCGCATCCAGTGTTTTATCAAGTACTTGTCTGCACAGATATCTTCAGCGACTTGCCGTCGCTCGCCTCGACATCCATTCCGTGGGCGCTCCATTTGGCAGATCGAGACGCAGGCTGGGGAGCAGAGCTAGGGATTTTAGCGTATCGTTTGGGGCTCTTGAGTACCCTGTGCATGTGGCGCCCGCCCGGGCCACTTCCTTTTTGCCACACCGGGGCCTGTCGCCCTCGCCGCTGCTTGGTGATCGTAGATAAGACTATTTTCCCCCCAAACAAGAATGGAAGGTGGCAGCTGGTCAGCGCCGCTACGTCTTTCCCTGGCCAAACAGCCGACCGCGATCGCGAAAGATCTTGCTCAGGTCGTCAAGTGGCTCGAGGCAAGAAGCCGCCAAGCGCTTCCGCATCCAATCCTGCCCGAGTTTTTGCCTCTGTCGCCCTGCGAGCACCCGCTATTGGCCAATTGAGCCTATCTCAAATCAAGTCCACAGAATCGCGACGAGGGCTGATCCCCGTTGCGCTTCACTTGTCCTTGTCAGGATGCCGCCACGCTGGCGATATCCCGTTCCGCCCACAATCCTCACCTCCCGTGCCTTCTCACTCCCGTCCCAACAAGCGATGCATCCAGACGCCAAGGGGCCCCAGACACGCAGACCAGGGACTGGCCATGGGACCCGCCACAAGTAGCACCGAGTGCACGCCCTCTTTCCTTGTGTGGTTTGACCTACTTTCCCTAGTGGTGTCTGTGGTATCTGTCCAGAAATCCCATTCGCGGCATCTGCTCGTGCTATCGGCTGCCCTGTGTCTGCTACTCCCTATCTCGGTCTCTTGGTATCTCGGTCTCTTGGTATCTCGGTCTCTGGTGGTGTATCTGACAATCCCGCAGCGGGGTCACCGAGATTGTTTTCCCCTTGACGGGTTGCTTCGGTGCACTCGATGTCACTTTAGCACCAAGTAGCTTCCCCATAGTCAACGGTCGATCTTATCTAAGGTTAGCTGTTCGTTGTCTCCCGCACAGGCGCCGCTCAATGCTTGTTTAAATAGGCTTTGTGTCTCAGCCCATTCCACCGGCTCGAACTTCGTTTTGCGCCGTCGCCGCTCAACTGTTTCGTTGCCAGTCTTCAAAACGCAACTGCGCCCCGTCCACCCCCAAACCCCAAACCCACTGGCCACTCCCTGCATCCAGACATCCAGGTACCCAGGCGCGGTTTCCCATCATGGCTTCTCCCGTTGCGCCCACGGCGCCCCCCAGCTATGCGACCGAACAACCCGAGGCCATCCGAGCCGTTTCTACTCCCAGCACCCCTCCCAGCATAGATTCCAAGCACAACGAGAAAGAAAACAATGTCATAACCTCGGCCCAGGCCCCTCAGTACAACCTCGACCCCGAGAAGCAAAGCTCCCGGGTGGGCTCGATCCAGGAAGGCGACGATGAGAGGCAGTCGCGGACATGGCGCCAACAGCTGCGAGGATTGACGTTCGGCAACGTATGGCGGAAGATGAGGGTTTTCCGATATATCTTCCTCTGGATGCTATTCACCACGTTTGTGCCCCCGACCCCGCTCCCTTCCTGTGTACGCTGCCGCCGAGAACACCGGAAGTGATATCTAACGCCGCCCAGATGGTTAATATACGGCATAGTCTACCACCGTCATGATTACGGCTGGCTGGTCCCGACCTTATTCTACATCGGCCTTTGCATGCGCCTCTTCTTCAACTGGGTTCCTAGCAGGCTCGCCATGGTCCCCGTCCGCTGGGTCTGGCAGCACACGGCCTTCAAGGTGTACGAGGCGATTCCCAGCAAACTCCACCAGCCCCTCGCCGCATTCGTCACACTTGCCGTCTTCCTGATTGGCAGCTTTGTGCCCGAAGAGACGGACGACAACCCGCGTGCCAAGCGTGCCGTCTCCATCTTTGGTCTGCTCGTCATGATCCTTGTTCTGGCCGTGACCTCACGCGACTTCAAGCGCATCCCTTGGCACACTGTCATTGGCGGCATGCTCACGCAGTTCATCATTGCCGTTTTCGTTTTGCGCACCCAAGCCGGCTATGACATCTTCAGCTTCATCTCAGGCCTGGCTCGCATCCTCCTGGGCTTTGCTACGGATGGTCTCGTCTTTCTGACAACGCCCGCCGTCAGGGAGATACACTGGTTCCTCGTGAGCGTTATCCCCGCCATCATCTTCTTCATCGCCCTTGTGCAGATGCTGTATCACATCGGCCTTCTGCAGTGGGTCATTACGAAGTTTGCCACCTTCTTCTTCTGGAGTCTGCGCGTTTCGGGTGCCGAGGCCGTCGTGGCTGCCGCCACCCCCTTCATCGGTCAGGGCGAGTCGGCCATGCTGATTCGCCCCTACATTTCCCGCCTGACCCTGGCCGAGCTGCACCAGATCTTGACGTGCGGCTTCGCTACTATCGCCGGCTCCGTGCTCGTTGCCTACATCGGGCTTGGTCTAAACCCCCAGGCTCTCGTGTCGAGCTGCATCATGTCCATCCCCGCCTCGCTGGCCGTGTCGAAGCTGCGCTACCCCGAGACGGAAGAGACGCTGACGTCGGGCAAGGTGGAGATACCCAAGGACGAAGAAGAGGAGACAACGGTCAACGCCCTCCATGCTTTTGCCAATGGCTCTTGGCTCGGCATCAAGATTGGCGCCACCATCGTCGCGTCTCTGCTGTGCATCATCGCCCTCGTGGCCCTGATTGATGGATTTATGGGCTGGTGGGGCAAATACTACGACGTTCCCCAGCTTTCGCTCACGTTTCTTCTCGGCTACATCCTCTGGGTTCCTTCCTGGCTCCTTGGCGTGTCTGACGGTGATGTCTATAATGTCGCTCGCCTCATTGGAATGAAGATTATCGCCAACGAGTACGTCGCCTTCAATGCACTGACGACTCTGGAACCGTACATGTCCATGACGTCGCGGTCTCAGCTTATCGCTACCTATGCATGCTGCGTGAGTCTTGCACTTCTATCTACAGATGCGTCGGAAGGTGCATATGCTAATTCGAAACCGTGTATAGGGCTTTGGAAATGTCGGATCTCTTGGTATCCAGATCGGCATCCTCTCTCAGCTTGCCCCGAAACGCGCGGGCGACGTTGTCAAGGTGTCCGTTTCGGCGCTCTTCTCCGGCGTGCTTGCTACGCTGACGTCGGCCAGTGTGGCTGGCATGCTTTATGTAAATCATGACGCGTAAGCTAGGCGGAAGGGAAGATTAGGTACGCAGGGCGTCAGGTTTTGCACAATTTTAAATGAATAAGTTATATCCCGTGACGATAGGCCGCGTGCTGGGGTTGACGCGCGTGCTGGTTTTTTGCAGGAACGGGCGATGATACCATTGTATTAAATCAGCAATTTCACTCAGCTATCTGGCTTCAATGTGAAGTAGATCCGAAGTCTTGGGCATTTTACCTCGGTTGTCTGATCGGGCCCGGGCAGCTGGCCCGACGCTCAACCAGGGTTCAATTGAACTCGAGCCATATTGCACACCTTATCAGCTGCACGGTGTGTCTCGGTTCAGGTTATGTCGGCGGAATGCATCCATGATACGGTTTTGTTTGTGTCAAGGTTGAGACTTAACCGCAACGATGTGCTGCCTTATATAAGGTACAAATAGTGATTAGTTACTATGTCGTACAGCCATGTCTCAATGTCTCGACGTCAGCATCCCCTTCAAAGGAGACGATGGCACCTCTCGGTGCATGCCCGCCGTCGTGCACCCCTCCCCGTCGATGGCTTTGCTCGCAGTTGAGGCCATCATCAGGCACGAGCATCACCTTTTTCAACTGCACAGTTCGGGGCCAGAATGCAATACTTGATGAAGCCGGTAGGTATATCATGGATAACCCCTCACGCCTTGCACGTTTCTAGCAGACAAGAACTGTCTCAAGTGGTTCACTTATCACTTCACTGACCAACTTCTGATTCGATTCAGTCACTCATTTATTTACACATCCCACTCAATTTGTTTAGGGTCTGCCTACGTTCGAACGTGGACCAGCTTCGAATCATATGCGATCTCACCCCCTTGCCGCCCTGTTGGTGCTGGCAGCTGCTGTGGTGCATGGTCTACCCGCCTCCGGAGATCCAGATGTGACCAGCGGCGCAACTCGTCTCTCCAAGTCACTACGCAGAAAGGCTTTGAGGTCGTTATTGTCTGTGCCACCCCAGAGGGCGGCTGCTCTCACTGCTTTGCCCCCACTTCTGTCTATGAAGATGCCAAGGCAAAGGAAACAGCAAGCGCAACTATCCAACACAGTGGCCCCATCGAGACCTTGGAGCCTGCTGTGCACTGGGACTTTGATACGAAGCCGGCACGCAATGTCGTCCCTATTCCTGTTGGAAGAGGATCCCATCTTTACTATGGCGTCTCTGGTGAGTCTCTTTCCTAGGTCATTGACCTTTATACCAGGACTAACTAATACCACGACAAGACCCTTCAAAGGCTGGCAACTTTGCCTTTTTAACCCACTTCTTTACCAAACCGGCAGTGAACATTGACCACTCAGCCCAAATCCAGGGGGTCGAGTACACGGCAGACCACTTGATGGTGACATTCCGAACGAAGAAGGCTTACGACAAGGCGCTGAGTACATGGTTGTTAGAGAAAGAGCTCATCCTGATCGCATATGTTGCGGGCTGCGGGAACTACGCCGAGGGCGAGCGCTGTTTCGTCGACGTCAAGACCAGCAATCTCATCTTCAAAGCCGACGAACTGGTCATCATCGCCGGCGGCAAGCCATGCCAGCCCGAAGAGATCAGCTCCGGGGGCGAGACCAACTGGGGGCAGTGGATTCCACACGGGTCACCAGGCTCAGCCAGAGAGCCCTCGACGACACCGTCGCCCGACCCCGGCCGTGACCACGGCCTGAAAAAGCATTTTAGCTGGGGATCCGATTCTACCAAATCTCGCACCGCCGCGTCCTCCATCTTATCGGCTAGCTCTGGGGGGCCTAAACGATCATGCACCGCCCCTGTCGACACCACGTACGGCCTTCCGACTGCTTGTCTGGGCGACAACTTCGATGCCGATCTTGACAGAGAACTCGGTTGGATAAAAATGCCATCTGAATTCACCAGCTTCATCAAGGCCCTCGTAACCCAAGTTGACGATGCTGGCAAGCCCGTCCGCCGGGATCTAGACACACGCTGCTGGCCCTCCTTTCTGTGCGATATCAGGGACGCCCTGGTGGAAGCCGGCAAGACGGCTATCGACGCGATCAAGAGCGCCACAACCATATCGGGCAGTGTCCAGGGCGATATCAGGTGGCAGACTCCGGATCCCGCCAAAGCCAACACGGAGCAGGTGGTGTCGCCCTGGGGTGATGCGATTCTGATCAAGGCTTTCGCCGCCGAGGAGGGAAAGAAGGTCAAGGCCCACCTGGATGTTTTTTGCGTGGGCTGCGGCGTGTCGGGAGCAGCCTACATCGCTGGGTCGATGAAGTGGTCGCTGCTCGACGGCTTCAAGCTCACCCAAGGCGAGGTCAACTTCAAGATGGACGCCAAACTCGCCCTCAAGCTCGGCATCGACGCCCAGATGAACCACCAGGAGAGCTTTGCCGTCAGCCTCTTCAACGTGGGCCTGCCGGGGCTCAGCTGGGGCGTGGTGACGATTGGGCCCAGCATCGACGTCGATGCCAAGGTCGATCTCGAGGCCGCCGCTCGTGGCAGGCTGCTGGTGGGTGCCGAGATGGGCCTGCAGAATGCCGAGATCAACTACGACGTGGTCGACAGTTCCAAGACCGGCAGCAAGAACTGGACTCCGTACTTCACGCCCGTGTTGGAGGCTGAGGGCGAGCTGTTGTTGAGTGCCGGGCTGAGTCTTCCCATTGGCCTAAAGATTCAGCTGCAGATCGGAACGTTTTCCAAGGGGGTTGGTTTTGTTGATGAGCCGTCCATCAGGGGAGTTGCCCAGTTTGCCGGGAGTGTCGAGATGTCCACCAGCGGAACTTTTTCCAGCGCCTTCCAAGACGACTGCATGGGCATAAACTGCCGACTCAGCTGGCGCAACCAGCTGTACGTTGACGTTTTTGACTTTAAGAGGTATTCGCTCTTTGATACTGGAGAGAGGGATATTGTTCGCAGATGCATCGGGTAAGCCAGCACCCACCTAGTCGTACCTTTCATCTTGTGGCTAACAACTCCACTAAAACAGGGTCGCTCGCGCTGCTACATCTGTTAGTACAAGCCCTGCCACTCTCTTGACAACTTCAAGCCTCGTTGTTGCCGACACTGCATCCTCTTCGATGTCCTCAACGTCCTCTCGGTACTAGCATCCACAACATCCTTAACAAAGCAGAGCAGCCCGCTCCCCCCCCTTACGCGCAACACAACGACACATCATCTCAAGCCTACCATATCTCCGCTGGCCCAACCTCACCCCCTCAGGTCGCCAACATGACGTATCACACCAACACCTCCACCCCCCCATCCAAAATCATCGGCCTCACCCCCAGGATAAAACACCCCGCCAGCACCTCCCACGAAGCAAGCTACCGCCCACCCCCCTCCCCCGCGAAGCCCAACACCTCCACCACCGGCCTGACCTACACGCAACTCGTCGACACGGGCGGGACCAGCGCCGTCATCAGCTGCGCCAACGGCAACCTGTACAGCGTGCTCGCGACGGGCGTGACGGCCAACGCCGCCTGCAGCGGGACGTGGGCGGCGGGGGGCGACCTCGGCATCCTGGCGGGGGACGGGGCGGGGTGGGTGTGGTTCTTGGGCCGTCGCGGGAGGGCGAGGGTGAGGGGTATTACTATGTTGCGGTGGATTTGTTTGGAGGGGTTTTTTACCCTGTGGTTTGTCACTTTGAGGAGATGGGGTCCAAGGTGTTTGTGGTGAGGGACTTGGAGAGGGGGGTTGCGGTGCTGGAGAGCGGCGAGGTTATGTACAGTGTCACGGGCGGGAGCGTGACGCGGTGCGGGCCTGTTTGGCCGCGGTTGGCGAGAGTGGGGAGGGGGAGACGTTGGAGTTGGAGGATGGTTGGTATGATGAAGAGGAGTAGTAATCTCCATGGTGTTGTTGCTGGGTGTGTAAGTCGTCTTTTGTTGTTCAGTTGAGGTTAGTTGAGGGTTAGGGTTGGTGTAAGCCGAAGCGGTGCATTCTCTGCGGAAATGAAACGGCGGGGGCTCCCGCAGTGATCTGCGCCGGCGAGCCGCACCAACTGCCGGCCTGGATCGGATGACCAAGCACAGCCGATTGTTGTGTTACATTGGCCAGGCTGGAGGGGGTCACGAAGTAAAATCGTGATGATAATTATGACTGACGTTTTCAACACCACAACATGGTGGTGTGAGGCGCGACCTGTCAAAACATCCTTTGCGATGCCGCAGACGCAAAGGGCCAAATGCCCGGACTTTGCCGCGCACGCACTGCGAACTGTCTGTCTCGTCCGTGTCCCCTGCAGGGCCGCGACGACGATGCTCAATAGGCCCAAGATCACAGCCGATGGCCCAATCGACGTGGTCGCTGGCCTGCATGGCGCAGCTCGCAGGTTTTTGAGTCAGCGCCACTTTTTGCGAAAACGGGGAAATTGAGGCCATTCGCGGCCAGCTCAGCAGCTCGACAGCTCGACAGGGGGAGGCCGACCCCGCCCAGACCCGATCGCCATCACGAGCCGTTCGACCCCGCGTTCTCGCAAGCCGGCGCGCCGATAGCGACATCTGATGCACATGATTCAGGTTTCTGGCAGCAGCCGTTTTCTTCGCCTGTCTGGCCAAAAGACACCGCACCCATCGGATGAGGTCATGGGCGCGTGTCTGATGCACACCACGGCTCACCACCCCTCGCCGGCATGGCGGCAGCGCACGCATTCGTGGCATCCGGTAATCTTGCGTTGGTGTCTGTCTCTAGCGCAGACCGGAGAGCAGCGGTGTGCGCCACAAAACCAGACCACCACATTCGTTGGCCGTCAGCGCGCGCTGCACTAGCACCGAGCAGTGCGTTCCTGCTGCCCGACAGCGGTTGTAGTAGTCGCCTTGTGGCTGGCAATTGACGACACATCATCGTTGCTGGGCAGTGCATCAGCTTCAAACTCAAAAGCCTGAAATGCCACTGATCCATTAGGTACCTTGGTGCTTGGGTTAGTGGTTGGGCCAAAGCTCACGCGCACAGCTGCCCAGGCCCAAGGTTGGGGCGGGCGAAACAGGGGGGGCCGTCTTTATCTGATTTCCGTCTTCGTCACCCGGAAAATCGAGGCGGTCTAGAATCATGCGCTTTTGCCGGATTCCCATGGATCCACGACACCGACACCGAACGCAGGGCAGTTACTCATTGTCCTTGCCAGCCATCCCTTCCCCCTCTTATTAAGGTCCCTCCCCTTCCCGATGCCTCCGGCTCTGGCACACCGATGTTTGTCCCGCCGACACCGCGTAGGTAAACCATAAATATATGTCGATAAATAGACCCCACGATAAATATACCACGACAGAGACACGCCGACAAATTCCGGCCCGAACGCCAAGTTTTACCCCACGCAGACCCATCATGTCGACCCGCATACCACTGCCGCAGCGCTGCGTTTACACGCGGCGGGGCAGCACCTCGCACAACTCGACCACATCCTCATCCTTCAGCGACGACGAGGACGCCATCACGCCGTGCCCGCTCCAGAGCGCAAGCCAGCAGCCCGACGAGGTGCCGAGCTATGAATACACCCAGCACCAGAGTCAGCAGGAGCAGCACCATCACCTCGGACAGCAGGCATCGCACCGCCCGCGCGCCCGCCGGTCAGACTCTAGTTCTTGGCGGAACAGCCAGGCAGCCAATCTAGACTCGCGCGCAAAGGACGAGCCCGAACAAGTCGACGTTGACGCCGAGACGCTGTGGCGGCGCATGCTGGCCATCCAGCGCATGTTTGGCTGCTACAACTCGGCCCGTATGAGGGCTGCACTCGACACGGGTGCCGATGGTTTCATTCGTGAGTCTCTTTTTTTAAGAAGAAAAAAAAGCAAAAAGAGAAAAAAGGAAGGAAAAAAAAAGGGACGGAAAAGATAGCGGCTTGCTGACTGTGCCTGCAGCGTCGAGGACGTGTCTCGATCTGCTCAACGACAGCATCGACCAGCTCCCCGAGGAGTCGAGGCGCCAGCTCGAGGAATTCCTCGAACACGGCGGCGACGCATCGTCGAGGCGGAAGAGCTGGCGTCAACGGCTGCTCAACAGAAATGTGTTGCACTGATCGTCAACGCAATCCATCTGCGTCGCGCCTGGCATGTGAGACGCATCATTTCCAGATTGGGCGGTTTTTTTTTTTTCCTGGGCTGGGAACAGCGTGGTGGGGGTGGGGTCGGCTGTTTCCGGATATCGCAATCGGGTCTTTGTCATTCTCTTTTTGATACCCCTTATACTTGCTTCTACCATCAGTGGTAATGTTTATACATTGTATATCTCTGGTTGACCTACGAGGACTTAACTTTCAGCCCTGCGAGTTGTAACTGTGTGGCTCAATTGTGCCTTGGTGCGTTTCGTCAACAAGGCACAGTGCATCCAGCGACGTGAACTTGGTAACTGTCCATGCCGGAGCAATAAAGTAGTAGCGAATAACAAGCCAAACGCATTGGGCAACGAATCTGTCAAGTTGTGATATAATCAGGGAAATTTGCACTCTCTAACTGGGATTGCTGCTGCGCACAAACCTTGACCACGAAAGTACCATACATGCCCTTGTATAGCTGAGGTGTGTTGGAAGCTACACGAGTTGTTCAAAAGTGCCTTACAGGTGCGGTAAATGGCTTCGTCTCAAGATCCACAGAGAATTCCCAATGTAGGCATCAAACACCCGCCTCCATGTCGACAAACAGCTGATCCTTCTGCCTCATGGATACAAATTTTTGCAGCTCGCCACTCTCTCCCCGCCGTAAATCACTCCAACTCTTGTCGCCATCTCAGCTTACTAGGCAACTTCTTATTAGTTCGCAGGGAATATGTCCTCTGCCAGCCTCGAGCCCGAGTTTCTCACAAACCTACCCCCTGTTCCCGACGACGAGTTTTGTGTTTACGGCACTGTAAGTCCAGCCTCTTTCCCTCGTCATTGACCCCGGCCTGCACTGACCGGTGACGCCCATGCGCAACAGGTCTACGCATACCCAGAACACGCCGATGCCCTCGAGGTTGCCTACGCCATAGCCACCCACATCGCCAAATTCGAGCCAGGCACCGTCTACTATTGCATCTCGAGGGACACGGACAACCCGGCCGTCTTTCACTTTTTCGAGAGATATACCGGTCGCAAGGCATTCGATGCGCACAATGAGCAGCCGGCTGTGCAGAAGTTGTTGAAGGAGGACAAGTATATCAAGGATGTGACAGCCAAGTTTGCAAAGCCCATTCTTCCTGTCTGGGCCGGGTAGCTCGTGTGGTAGAATTGGTAGTACCTTCAAACCCTGTCAATTTCAAGTGTTCAGTGCTATGTCCCTCACTAGGGGCGTCATAGGCAGGGGGACACTGGGTTCATGGTCAGTCTCTACTAGGGTTGATAATTGGCATCACGGGGTGTTTTGCTTCTTTTTGCGCTCCGGCTGGCCTTCTTGCCACCTAGCTTTATTTACGTAGCAAGATCGGTCAGCTTAGAGGCGATGGCGATGTTGTGAACTTCTTTGACATCCAGACATGATAATCAACACAGGCAGAGAAAACACGACAAGTGGAGGAAATGGCCGATACACTACCCATCAGCTAGTAGCCGAAAGTTGGGGGTTTGTTATCCACCCTGTATGCCGCCTCCACAGCCAACAGAATACTGGATAAGATGACGATGTACCTACCCCCTGTGATAGTAGGCTGGGAATAGTGCCTAAGGAAGTCTTCGGGCTAACAGCGTTGCCTTCGCAGAGGTAAAGCAGAAGCTAGAAGTTTTCCTTTCGTAGGTATATATTTCTCTGGCAATTTGCATCGTGAATGAGACGAATTGGCGTCGCATGGTGTTGACCCTCCCCGCCCCAACTATTGGAGATAATGCAGCTCCCTCTGTCTACCCCGTTGTTCTTTTGCGTTTCGAATAAGGAGGCACCGTATGTACGCAGTGTACCTTTACACGCTCTCATGGCGGCGAAGTATGCTATCCTACCTATTCACTTATTTGCGCTTAAACCACCAAGACCCCCAATTCATCTGCATAAGCTGCATGTGGCGGTCCGAACGGTCACGGCTGCAAAGCGCCGGCACGCAAGACTGAACAAGAAATCTCGCAAATCAAAAGACACTGATCCTGCTGCACATTATCAGCCCATCCCTCCCTTACACTCCTCTCGTCCCATCAGACAAGGCTCCTATCGCACATAGATTTGGTACAGAGTTTCTTGGTAAGGTAGTTTCTCTATTCTACCTTTCGGCTCAAATCATTGCTCTTTTCACTCAACGACCTCGCCCCTTGCTAAAGCACCCTCAGCTACCAAAGGCCCCTTTGTTGATCTCGGTATAATTACATCTTTACCTCCTGTTAGAAATGTCAGCCCCGTTTCCACGCCACTTCTTACACCATAGATCACGTCTGGCTTTGATACTAAGGTAACCATTCGTCAGCAGGATAAACTATAAAACAAGTTTATACTCTACAACGTTAGACCTTAGAAAGGTGACTTTGAAAGGAAACGTCCACTGCCCAGGCTTAGCTCACCCAGCAGCTTTGCCGAGTAAGGAACACCCATCCACGACAGTGACGTGGGGGCTTGGATGGGATAAGGAATACTTGATGGACAGAGGGTGGCATTAGGGGTAAGATACGTCGTGATAATCGGATTTGACTAAGCCTCTAAGAATGACGCCTTCGTAGCCGTTCAAATCGTTCGTATAAGTCGATAATCCTGTCTTTCCGCTCATTCACTTTGATAAGGTGCCTCACGTGATGCTCAAGGTGATCAATATCAATGGCGGACTTCTGAATAGTGGCACCTCTTCGTGCCAAAAGTTGCTGACTGGCGCTCATCTCGCCCGTGCTGCGGGATAACTCCAAGCACAGTGTTTGAGCCTTTTCAAGCTCCTCTTTCTGCACAATTTGCGCATTGGTACGCTCTTCAAGCTGTGCCGCCAAGGTTGCGACTTCAGCCCTCAAGGTAGTCTACGGTATGTAAAGGAAGAGGGCCAGGCAGGTTGGCCGCCAGTCACCCCAACGTTACTGTTTCGTTCTTTAGTAATGGAATAAGTACGATATATATCATTGTAGAAAGTTGAAAGCGAAAGTCGCCAGACATGCTTGAAAACTCTACGAACGTTTCTGCCTGAAATAATCTCCAGCTCTTCCAGAACACCCCAACCATCCCTCACGCTTCATTATGTGGCATGAACCGCAGAGCAAAGTCCCCCGCATACCTCATTGATTGGTACCAAACCCAGCCACGACACTGCTCCACCAACTGTGTCCGGATTGCCTGTGTCTGGAAGACATGTTGCGATGCATTTCCTCCATCTCTTGTCTTCATATACTGACCGGTAAGGTCAGAGGGGTTACTCAGACGGCCAATGCCTTCGTTGGACATCCCGTAGATGTAGCCAATAAGGATTGGGGCCTCGGCGAACCGAGTCAGATGGGCGGGGACGGTCTCCGAACCAGAATCGCCTCGGGACCAGAATACCAGGTCACGCCATTCGGAGCCGAAAATCTGTCGGTGGTCCTCGAGGAGCTCAGACGGGACGGCAAACTGAAGGATCACGCCCTCTTCGGGAGGGACACGACTCTGGACGAATCTGGCATATTTCTCGGCAACGTCGAGGTGCTTGGTGAGGTACACCAAATAATTGCTATCGCGGTGGAAATCCGTTGGGCTGGCCGACTGAAGAGGGCGCACCACGATCGACCCATCATTCTGGAAAGCTGACAGGAGCCTGGTCATAGCACCCCCCTTGAAAAGCATGGTCCTTCCCTCTATGGCTGACGGGATAGCAGAAATGGTAGCTGTCCTAAGGACTGAAGGTTCCCGGTAGGTACCCAAGAGCCCTGGCCGGTTGGAAATCGCTGGTCGAGGCTGAATGCTTGGTGAAGGGGTGGCAAGGTGTCGCATCTCTTCCTGCTTCTTGCGGATTCTTTTATCGAGCCCCTCGAGGAACTCGGAGCCGATGTTGAGGGTGTCCAAGACCCAGTAAGAAGCGGATCTTGTCTTACGGACATCGTCAAAGGCACTATTCAGGATGGCGTCACATAGTCGCTGATCCGCGCCCATGCCGGTCAGGGCACACCGCCAGTCGTGTTCGGGAAGCCAGGCATCCTCTCGCTCGGCCATTCTCTTGACGAAATGTTTGGCTTCGCCGAAGATGGACATTCCATACCCCAGCTCACCCGGTGTTTGCTGGAACTGCTGCCAAGATTCGAAGATTCGGTTGGAAACTTCGGCATTGAGCCCACAGAATTGCAACGTCTCGCTCGAGTCAAGGACCTCGGGGATGTCGATAATATCATCGTCGAAACTTGACGAGCCGGAAGATGAGGAAGAGTAGGACGAGCGAGAAATGGAGGTGAAACCCCGCTTGCGAGGTGCTCCCCGGGCTGCCGCGCTCATTTCTGCCGCTGGGGTGAGAGTGCGTGTCGCCATGATAGGCTCGTTGTAGACTTGAGCTTGTGTGAAGTGATGTGGAAGCGAATGGGAAAGGAGCCTAAAAAAGGAGGGGAAGCTAGGTATTTATAGCTAAGAGTAAAAACCTAAAAGTTTGGGAAAGAACCTACCCTTCCATTCTTAATTTGATGACTCAATAGCGATGGTTCAGGGGCTAGAGAGAACCTTCGGATGAAATAAAATAAAATTTGCTCAAGTTTTGAATTGGCAAACAGAGGGGCATTCAGGAGCCTCTAGATTTAGCTCTGCGTTGACGGGGAATTGGGTGGAAGCGACTGTCGGTGAAGACGGGCTTCGCCATCTCTACACCGATGATTGAGATGTGCAGGCCAAGGTGATTGCTATGAACGTCATTCACGGCTATTCCCGCAAAGTGCCCTAAATTGTCTCGCTGGAGCTACTGGCGAAGCTCTCTGTTGTGGTGGATTACTACCCATTCCACGATGCCCTCTACCTGTATGCCTGTGTCTGCATCGACCGGCTAAGGGCTCAGCTTCCTGTACAATCGCAACCTTGTTCTCTGGATTTTCGTGTCTCACGTCTTCCAAAAGACCAACATCCTTTCCTCCCTCACCAAGACAGCTACTGCGCGCTACACCGGGGAAACAGTACAGGGGCTCCCGGTCCCCCAAAGATCTTTGGTAATTTACACGTCCGACTGCCCCTTACGCATGGGCCGGTCAAGCTAACCAAGCGAATAGACGAGATCGCGTGGAACAAACGGGGGTTGCAACCATCTGTGGCTTGGAAGTCGTTGCAAACCCTCCATTCCCGGCTTACGCTGGACAAAAAGTGCCTGGGAGGCTGGAAGAACTGCGGTTGCCGGACGGCCCACCTCAGCGCTCCTGTTGCCTTCCGTCATAGTTGCCCGGGCTTGGATCTAAACAACCTGCCGAGAACACTGTCCTCAAAACTCAGTGTTTCCGACTTGGTGGAGCGCCTGGAAATTCGAATATCCCAATCAGAAATCGAGGTAAATGGGACGATGCAGCTATTCGCTGAAAATATCTGTCGAATCAATCATCCGACGTCTCGGGGGGTAGTACCGTCCTAGCCCATCTCCCGCCAAGGGCACTGCCAGAGCTGGCTCTCGGGGGACTCGGGTTTCATGATGAAATGTAGGTATGGCCGAGGAGATAAGCACACTAGAGCCTGATGAGTATCAAGAACACGGAGTACATTTGGGGATATCAGGCGGATGTTGAAAACAGGACAACAGGGTGGTAAATTTATCTGTGGATCTACTGAGCAGGCAGCGCTGCAGGCGCTCTTTTATTTGTGCTCCAGACCCCTGACTACACACGTGATCCAGCTTCGCGTGACAGCCTTGCTCCAGGGACTCTGGCCTTGGCACCTGATTTGTGTGACAAAACGTTAAACCTTAAGGTGTAACTATGTATAGCGAGCGCCCACTTTGCCACCCCAATTGAACTTTCGCGCGACATTACAGCACCATAAAGGAACTGATCAATTGAAACTACTCAGAATCTGATTCTCCATCCATTTATATATCCTCCTGGCACGTACGAGAATTATGTCCGGTTTTACCGCAGTTACCACAGTGTCGCACATCTCCTGTGCGCCTCTTCGCACAACCACCCTCCGCCCGCATTTGTTCCTTTTGCTCTGCCTGTGCATCCTTTTCCGCCAAAATATTGCTGGCATCTCGCATAGTTAGTGGTCTTCCTGCCCTGATATGTCTTTTAAAGCCCTCTAGCGTTTACTTGGTGCTTCATTTGACTCCTCAAGCTCTCGGATGCGATCCTTCATCAACACCATCTCGTGCAAAACCTTCATCATACCCTTCACAATTTGTTCAAGAGCTCCAAGAATGGGTGTCGGAGAGCTACCTTGATGCCTGGTGATGCGATCTTTAATATATGTTGATTGAAATGAGGCCTCAATTACATTCTATGGCGTCTTAGAGACCCAAGTGTCGTGTGAGGTCTCAGAGGCGGCTGGGGGTGTTGGCGTACGAAACCTCACATCTAGCTGGGAAACCACCCTCTCTGGGTTGGATGGCACAAGTCCTGCCCCTCGGAATCCTCCTTGTACGTTTTTAGGTAGAAAGGTTACGTGAAATGCGTTGTAAAAGGCGAGAAAGAAGTCTGGTTTGCAATTTATATATAACACTCTAGGCTTAGCCATAGATCGTTTATATGAGTTTTTTTTCAACCTGTAGACATCTGGCCAGTACTGATTGCTCCCTATTTTCTATAGCTGATCTGCTAGGTGATTATGATAATACTGTCTTGCCTCTATACTATGCTTTAATATTATATCAGCGACTTCTGGCAGCGGGGGTGGAAGATATTTGTGTACATTTGAGAGCCGCATCTTGTAAGTACTTGCCGTCTTGTATAGGAGATAAGGGCTAACAAGCATAGTGAGCTCTAAACCAAGGTTCTTACCGGTCTAGAGACAGCATTCTTTCGCCAGGGTATGGAAGAGACACATACGAGCGCCAATCGCATCTCAGGTAAGGCAGGCCCTTGTTGGCACCTCTGTATACAAACAGTCATTGATATGATATGGTATATGCAGGCACTGGAAGCTGAACCTATAAGAAAAGCACCATTAATTAACAGCAAGCTCACATAATAAGAGCAGTTTAGAAATCTGATATAACGTTTCCGGAATAGGTTCAAGGGCCTGGTGGGCCAGCTTCAGCATGATGCCCAGGATAAGGTTCACAAGAGTCTTGATGTTATCACAGACATACTGGATACTATACAGAGTGACAAGATCGCCGAGGAGAGCGAGAGCGACCTTGAGTTCCGGATGCATATGGCTAAGGAAATTCAACACGCAAAGGTGTCGATGGAGGAGGTTCAGACTATTATCGGGAGTGGATCGAGGTAGGAGTGGCAGTGTTACTTATATGCCGTTTCTTACGACACTATACTATTGCTTATATTAGTACGCTAGTTAAGTTAAAGCAGTAGGTCATAAAGCTAAGATACAATAACGTGGAGCTAAACACGATGTTAGAGCTATGGTAGTAACGGGCGTTAGTTTTCTACTCCTAGCAACCTCCGGCGGTACCAACGTAAGAGGGCCGGGCACGTACCCAGGGTAATTTACTCGAACTACGTAATATCACGAGGCGTACGGCATTAAAAAACTATGTCTGGCAAAATACTAACGCGCCCCCACTCCCACTGCGTGGCCGGGAGTTTAGAATCCAGGGGGTGGATGTTGAGACTATCTTGGAGAGTGCAATGGAGCGGGAGCGTCTGTGGGTACGAGAGATTCATCCACTCCTCGGCTTTGCGTAGGTACTTTTTGGTCAGGTCGCCGTACACTGCCTCTGGGAAGAATTTTCTGAAAATATTGTCGTCGATGCGGGGAGAGAAGAGACCCCATACGGTACTGCGACCGCCGAGGCAGTACACGGCGCCGCCCACCCACTTCTCGCGAGTTTCATCATCCATCTCCCACTGGTGCTTGAAGTTGTTGTAGAACAGATCGTTCATCTGGCTGTAGGTACCGCGGTTCGTCGGACGCGGCATGTTGAGAGAGTGTGTGGGAAACAGCAGGTTGCCCCGCTCGATGACCAGAATCCGCTTGGTCCTGTTAATCGGGCCCTTTGCCTGCGCCTGCACGGAGCTGGGGTCCCAGATGGAACTAGCCTTGTGGCAAGTCGACTGCGCGCTGAGGTTGGATTGGCTCGCCGAGAAACGTTTGTTCTTGTCGAGGAGGTCGGTGGCGAGAATGCCGCCGCCAATGCCGGATCCAATGATCACGTAGTCGAATGGGTCCGTCTCGGACTGTTCCGCCATACCCTTGGCCGTGGGGGTGAAATAGGCCTGCTCGTAGCTGCAAGCAGGCTTTGTGGTGGGTTGTTCCTCTGACGGCTTGACTACCGTAACCTCGATGGGATCTGTGAAGACCGAGTAGCTGTTGCATTCGTACGAAACCCTCTGGGCATCCTCAATGATGCGTTTGTTGTAGGTGTGGATTAGGCAGTCATTCACAGACACCTGGTAGCAGCTGGCCTCAAGACGGATAGCAATCATCACGTCGGTCTTGTTAAAAACACCTTGCAGAGACACGCGCTCTTCGTCGCCCCAGGGACCGTCTGCCTTCTGCCTTCTTGCTGTTGAAAACTCATCCTACGTCTCTAGCATGCGTTCGAGCCCAATATTAGACATTTTATGTCCGCCACTACACTTTCATTTGTCGACCTCGGCCACTTGGGCTTCACCATGTAGTTGCAATCGGATTTCCCCATGCTCTAAAGTGGCACTTTAGCTTCCTATCTTGGACAAAGTACGTAGGGGATCAGCGGAAAGCCGTCAGTGCATGCGGATTGTATTCGTATTGGTTCTGCAATGCCGCGCTATCCCCCGGTGGAACAATTTCCTGGCACTTGTGCCGCACACGCACCCAATCTTGATAGGGCGGCATAGGTTTGAGAGCGGAAAGCGTGGTAACATAGCGATGCAGCGTATGGAGTATGGTGAGTGTGTTCTTGATAGTTTGCCCGGGCTTAGCCGCTCTCGCGGCGAAGCCTCTCCTCCCAAGCCTCATGATCTTTGGGCACAACAACCACCTCAGGCCTCAGCGTTGCGTAGCTAGGGTGCGGCCATGACAAGCGCCCAAAATCGAGGAGCACCATCTGCGCATACTGCAGCTCCGTAACCCGAACGGTGATGACTCTGTCTTCCGACACCTCGTCGGGCCGGTGCAGAACAATCTTGATACCCTGGTGCATCACTTCCAGCGGGCTATCGCTTGGGGCGGAAGAGGGCCACTGGGCCAGCACCTTGTACTCGACCGTCTCGATCCACAGTGTAAAGTTGACGGAGGCGGGCCGCGCATTAGGTCCGGAGCCTCTGTCGTCGACGCCGCCACCCGTTTCAACGCCCGCTGCGTTGGTCGAGGACATTTGCGGAGAGTATATCATTAATATCCCCGAACCATCAGGTAACTTTGACCGGGCAGTTACAGATATTTAAGCGTCCAGATAACGTATCAGGGGCAGGCCGGTACCCCACCGCAGTTATGCGACAACCCTAATAGCACCAAGACATATATGAACTCAATTTATCTCCGACGGATGCCACCCACCTCAAGGGGCTCAACGGGGATGCTAAGGTTCAAGTTACAACATACAAGAAAGACTCGATCTTCCAAGCCCTTGACATCACTTAACGGACTAGCCCTCACAGTCTCACCCCGTCGGTCCCTTTCAACGGAACCCCTTGCAGCTTCAGAACCAAATATGTCGACTACCCGCTAGCGGCTCAACAACGGGCACTCAATCAATTCCACACCAAGCATATATGTCCATCGTTACTAGGTACTTTCCAATATTATAGGCCCGGCAGCTCCTAAATGAATACAAGACGCAACTAAGCGCAGCACAATCGACGGCCGGCGCAGCAGTTAAGTTCCGTGTCTCAACGATACGCACGGCTGTATGCGCCACTGAAAAGTTTGCATGAGGGTTGCCAAGTTAAAGTTTGTGTTGCTTTCCTAGTGTTGGGGGAAAGCGCAGCATGAAGAGCCCTTCCCCCTTGTATTATATGTTTTATGCGCAGCCCAGCAAAAGAAGGAGCTTCTCAGTTCCCCCACCTAGCCGCAAACGCCCCAGGCCGATTCTCCCAATCCCACGACCGCGTCCATCCCACAGACCTCTGTCTCGCCAGTGTCTATTGCGCCGACACTCAAGCCCCACCACCATCCTCACCTCACCCGGGCCTCGCGGCCATATACGCAGCAACAGCTCTCCCGACGCCCCGGCCCCGCACTTTGCCTTGCATCATCCTAGCACCGGCCATCGCCGCGTCAGGAGTTACGATTTCCCACCCCATGCCAACCAGAAAGACCCCTTTATAGCTTCCAGTGACCCAGTGAACATATGTGTAGTAGGCCTATTTGACATTCTGGGAAGGGCTATGAGGCAGGGTGCTAGGCGCTTGGTTTTCTTTGCGAAGGGTGGGGTAAGGTGTCAAGGATTGATTGATCATTTGATTTGATTGGTTTAACATCATGGTTTTCGCCGTTTGTTGACTTGACAGACCCTTGTAAGCACAGAGGAAAGGTCAATAGCAGCCTTATTAATACTTAATGTCTAGCTCTTCCTTCTTCATAATAAGAGACTGGAGGTAGTTGTTAGAGAAACCAAAGGCGTCACACATTTTCCTGTCTTCCAGGTTCAAGCTGTCCCAACCGGCGGATTCCCTGCAAGCCACGAGTCCAACTCAACCCTAGTGTAGGGGAAAACCTTGATGTTCCGAGCACCATTATCCTTCAGCCATTCACGTCCCTCGTCCTCCCCGGTGACAACATATTGGGTGGCAATATCCCCACCCCCATTGGCTCCAACCTTGAGCAAGAATCTCTCCGTGACATCCTCCCAAGAGCCCAGTGCATGGTACTCAGAGTCCGGTCTCCGAGGTGTAGTGCCGATCGTCAGAAGGGCATTCCGGTACGACCGCAGACGGGTCGGCAGCGCCTGGCGGGTGCGGCAACGCCAGACGAGCTCCTTCCAGTCATTGCTGGGCCAGGAGAGACGTCGAATGTCGGGCTCAGACAGTGCCTCGATGGCGGCGTTCGGAATGCATAGGCACAGGATGACGACAGACTCGCACTCCGTCCGCCGCTTAGCATAGCTCGCATAGTATTCGGCAACCTTGACGTCCGGGGTGAAGTAGAACAAGGCTCTGGTGCTGCTGAAATCGGACGGCGCGGAACTGAGAAGTGTCGAGAGATTAGACAGAGCGCCAGCTTCGTCGAAGAGACCGTTCGTGCGGGCCTGGTCCATTCCCTTGTAGAGCACCGTGTAGCCGGGAGCATTGCGGGAGGCGATGGCGCGCGCGGAGCTCCAAACATCCAAGGCGACGCCCGGCGTGCCTTGTTGCTGTTGTCCAGAAATAGAGCGACGCTTCTCCTGACCTGTCGCGGCTGGCAACGAAGCTGAATCGAGGGTGTAGCCTCCCTGGCTTCCTCCACGTTGCTCTCCCTGGTGTGCGCCCGGACGTGATGCCATGCGCCGCAGCTCCATCTCACGGACACGCGATGTTCTCTGGATGTCCTGGAGTCCGGCGTAGCGCATCTCGATTGTGTCTCTCACCCAGCTCAGGCAGGAGCTCGAGAGCCGGAGATAGGTGAAATGGGGGTCCATGATGGCATCCTGCGTGTCGACGGAAAGACCGCAGGCGTCCATGCATGCCCGCCACTGAGCGTCGCTCTCATCGGCGGCGTCATCCTTGTTCTCCATGTGCCCGACGATAAAGTCAATGAATGTGACCTGCAGGCCACCGTCGTCAGGATCAACCTCGCGGCGAGGCCCGAACTGGGGCCAGTTGGTCCACTTCTGCCAGAGTTCCCCCGCATTTTCGGCAGACAGCCCGACATGCATCAAAGTCTCCCGCGAGATCAGGACATCAGGGATCGTAACGAATGCAGCCGATGATTCGGGCGGGGTGACGAGAGGAATGTCGCGATGCTCCTCGTCGCTGGATCTGTTCAGCCGGCGCTTATGAATCCGGCGGGATCCCGCCGCACTTCCCACGAGGAGCAGGCCCTGGGCCTGGAGATTCGCAGTGTCCAGGGGCGCGAGAATCGCCGAGCTGGTCGAGCCGCTCTCAGACATGATGTGTGGATTGCTGCTGCTCAAACATCAGCAAGGACTGTCAAAAATCAATCAAGTGAAGCCGGACAAACTTACTGTGTAATTAATTAATCGTTCGCTAGGCGGGAGGATATGAGCGGATGTCAAACGGTCATGCCTTTAGATTGGGAGTTGAAGAATGGAGAGTGCGTGGGAAGGTGATGGGAAGTGAAATTGAAAACAGAAAGAGGGCTGCCCTTCACACCTTAGACTTTGAAGAGGGCTGCTCCTCGCACCTTAGACTTTGACTCATTGCACCTTAAAAATATTCGCCCACAAAGGCACACAGGGCACCTAGGATAGTCAGGTATAGTTACCTACAGTCTCACGTGCTCAGGAATTAGGAAGGTGTTACTTTAGCTGTATATTTTATTGCGTTTTTAAGTTTTTTGGCTGTATCTGACAGTTGCGATTGACAGCGGTTGTAATTAATCGCGGTCGGAGATTTAGGGGGTGGGGTGTAGCTCGCCAGCGATTGCTCAACGAGAGAACCACGAAGCTCCTCATTATTCACCCAAAATGCGCTTCCCACGCCTTCCCCGGGGCGCCCGGCCGTTATGCTGGCCAGCAATAAGCCCCGAAAGAAGCTTCGTGCATATTAATGGCGTGATATCGATGGAGGCACGGTATATTACCCGTCATGTAACGGATGTTTACCTTAGAGCTAAACTCAACAGCACCCGTGGACGTGTCCCTGCTATGTACAGTTTAGCAATTACAGTTGCGAGGCTTCAGACGAGCCCTTGGAACCCTCTTGTGCGGATATCAAACATGAAACAAGGTTTCCAACTGACCCCAGACCACCATCAGAAATCGATACATCTGAACTCCACGGTTCTATGAGTTCAACAAACTCCGCCAAGCCACAGCTTTGGAATGGATATGCCACCCGTTCATCCCCATCACAAAGCTGGACTGCCCCAGTTCTCCCTCCTCAGCCGCCCAAGCCAGGCCTGTTTGTGTGGGAAGGATATCTCCTTCTCCTTGGTAAAGCCGGCGTACTCGAGGTGCTGAATGAACCTGCAAACATTGTCAATCGCGCGCTCGTACCCTTATGCTCTAGCCGCCACCCCTTGAAACTCACCTCGCATTATCGACCCTCGGCTCCATACATATGCTCATTGTCCTATAGTCAGCCCCAAGCGCCCAGTGCACCAGGCTTGTCAGCCAGCTCGGGACACGGCCCCGGGCCCACTCCTCGCCAATCAGCACATGACAGCCACGGTCCCAATCATCAGCGGCAGCGCCAAGATACTGCCCCAGAATGTCCTCTTTGACCCAATACAGTTCAAAGTAGCCAAACGGCACACCGTCCCACATGCCAATGACGGGGAAGCTGTGGTGGCTCTTGAGGGCGTTGGGCAAGAACTCGGGCATGTATTGCCCCCAAAAGGCCGTGACGCGCGTGTTGACATGCCACAGCTGCAGTAGGGCTGTGTCTACCATGGCGGTGAGGTGGGGGTACGGCGGTGGCTTTGAGCTGGCAGGTCCCATGTACGGCACAGGCTTTGGAGAGATGGAGGCAACGCGGAAGGAGAGGTATTGGCCCACCGAAGGCACAAAGCGCGTGTAGAAGACCTCGCCCATGCGCGGAGGTTTCGGCCGGACAGGGTGCCGCACCTGGTTGGTGAAGGTGTACTGCAGCGGGGCGGGCGGGTAGTATGTCGGGAGATGGGATGTGCTGAAGAAAGGCCCGATGGGAAATGACGGTACGCTTGTGAGAGTGAGCGGCGGAGGCGCCCCGGGCAAATCGGAGGCGTCAGGGGTAGAAATGGACGGGAGAAGAGCGGGTTCGGCTGGCGCCGGAGATCCCGGGCGACTGGCGGCCGGCGAGCCGGGATACGACCGGGGGTTCTTGGCGTTCGGCTGGAGTGTGAAGAGAAACAAGCGACCGGGTATCTGCCAAAACAGCTTCTGCGACACAAACATGTGTGCCCAGGCTTCGTCCGAGTCTTGCAGCGTGGTGCCCACGGCCGAGTCCAAGCTGGAGATCAAGCCCATGCGCTCCAGCTTGGGTATCAGGTTTCTCCCGCGCAGTACGCCGTCCCTTTTGACGCGCACCCGCCATTCGCCCCTCGGCCTGCCGGGTTCAGGTGTGTGCTTGGAGGCTTCCGTCCTCAGCAGGGTGGACGGGGCAGGCTGGTGGAAATACCAGTACAAGGTAACCCACAGCATCATGGCGATCTGGCGGGTGGGGCTCGCAGCGGGCTTGAAGTCGATGCTCGAGGGGTTCGAGATGGACGAGATGAAGAGGCTGTCGTGCTGCAGTGTCGGCTTCGTGAAGGAGTGAATATGGGGCTTGTTCTCGTCCGTCGCATTAGCCACGACGGGCCTGTTGTCTTCCTCACCATCTTCAGTGTGGATGACGATAGTCCAACCAGGGGGGAACGCGTTCTGGTGTGTGCTGAGGTCGTTGGATTTGAAGAAGAGTCCGGCAAAGACGGGAGTAACCGTTATGTTCTGCCCGTCGGGCAAGTGGATGATCTGGGGTCCCATGGGAGCGTGTCTGGCGTGTCTCTGGCTCGAATCAGCCTCACGATTCGCTAATCGCAAATGACGCACTCGGTGCTGGTGCGTCTCCCTGCCAGTCGCTTGGGGAAGCGGGTCGGCGATGGCGTTTGGACTTGTCGCGTCCATGAATATAAATGGCAGAACACGTTGCGCAGATGCAGAGATGCGCAAAGGGAAGCTCTAATCCATCCCGGCGACCTCGGGCTGCTGGCGAGATACAGACACGAGACACTCGGGAGACTGTGTTGCGTGGCCGGAGCACTACTCCGGGGAAGCCCTCAGCAATGGAGGGAAACACGGCAAATCGAGGGGCAGCTCGCCGTCATCAGTTGGCCCAAGCTCCCTTCATCACCCCACACTGCTGCTCGCGCCTAGGCTCACCTCATGCCTGCCCCCCCCCCCCCCACCTGTGCCTCTGCCAGGCTTGGCCCGTGCTAATTGTCAGCTGGCAGAGTTCTTCCTTGCTCACACCACTTCCATGCCATGCACCTCTGCCGTTATCGACGGGTTTAGTCCTACAAGTATTGCGCTGTCGGCATTTGTTGATAATGTATATCGGTGTCTCCGAGTCATCTGTCTCCGAGTCATCTCCTGTGTCCATATTCTTGTTTCCAGTATTCCTGGCTCCAATTGCGCATGCTAAGAGCTCTTTTCGTCCTTTCCTTTCCCCTCCCCATCCTTGGCTTTGTCCTTGTCCTTGTCCTTGCTCCTTTCCTCTTCTGCTAGGCTCTCGTCCTCCTCCTTCTCTGCTGCGCGCGATTTGGCCTTCTTTGACTTCTCTTCATCTAATAAGTCCTTCACCTCCTCACCCGTATCCTTTGCGGCATCCCAATCGACGTCGTACTCGACGGCGATGACGCCAATCTCGCTCCGCAACGCGTTGGCCTCCTTCACCAGCTGTTCCCATTTGCCGATATCAAACCCACGCGCTTCGTAGAGGGCGCTCTGTCGACGCGACACCGTCACGTTCATTGCCGCCTTGTAACTGAGGTCTCTGCTGATATAAAGAAACCACAGATATCCGCCCATGATGGTCGTCAGCCCAGCGAGGTAGGTGACGGGCTCTACAAGATCCCAACCCGATTCGGTGTGGAAGGACACATAGTATACAACTCCCCACCATGCGGTGAGCAAACCGAATCCTCCCTTGGCGATTCGGTGTGCACTGCGATGCGCGAGCAAGTCGCATTCGTGTTTGATCAGCGACAGCTTCTCAAGCTCCTTGCTCATTCTGCGAAGCCGCACCCGCATATAATACGTCCGGTCATTGAACGACGGCACGCTGACACGCATCTCTATGTGATGACCCTCGATCTCGATGGCAAACTCTCGACCTCGGGCCGCGTCGCGTATAAAATCGCCTATCTCGGTGCTGCTGCTCCAACGAACCCAATTCTTCTCCGCGCCTTTTCGCTCTGGGCCTTCGTGACCGAGTCCCGAGTACGAAGCCACGTGGGTCGGGCTGGTTTCTTTGCGATTGTCCTTGCTGCTCGCGTCAGACTTTGATGTTGGCCTGTTGTCGTCTCGGTCCGTGTCCTCGGCACGAAAATAAATGTTTGGTATTTTTTCTTTGCCATCCTCTAGTACGGGCGGGATCTCGGCTTGGATGAGGCGCTCAACGTAGGAAAGCGGCTGCTGGGGGTGGATGAGCAGTGCGAGTGGCTGGATGGTGTTGCTCGCCGAGACAGAGCGGCCATATTCATGGCCGTTGTTGTCGCTGTTCTTCTCCAGACTAATGGGTAATGGGAGTATCAGCTTCAACAGCCTCGTGGGTGTCGTTAACAGCTTGCCTGTTGAGGAAATCAGCCAGCGTCCTCAAATGCGGACCGAGGACAACCGGAAGCCCCGTGTACCCTTGGTGAGCGGTTCATCACCGCCCCTTTTTTCGTCAGCGGGGGGCTTGTCTGCATCTTCGCGATGCCACGGGCGTTTGAGCTGGTTTCGTCTGACGTCGCTCTCCTGCTCGTCTAGGCCCTTCTGGCTCAGTTTCTTAGCCTTTTCTTCGTATTCATCACGGTGACATGGTGAGGTCGAGAAGGACCGTGACAAGGGCCGCGTCGAGTAGGTGTCTATGCTGAGGCAGCGGCGCGAGGGGATAATGCGCTGTGGAGGTGTTGGAGGAGCCCTTGCCAGTTGGCTTGGGAGCCGCCTGAATATCAAGCTCATGGCGATGTGAATGGCATATTGTATGTACAAACTATCGGGCCAACTGGAGATCCAATATTTCGAGTGGTGAAAAGGAGGACAATAGCACCGGCGGGTCGGAGCAATGCAAGTCGGAGACCTGGCGGCGGGCTCTCTGACGTCACTTGGTTCTGACGCAGTGCACCCTGAAGCTAACTGGATTGGAAGGCTGCAAATACACTGGCCCCAGAGTCCACCTAAGCTTTTGCACCCCTGCGCCAGCATTTGGTCGCGTCAAGTTCCTAAATGGACCTGTCATCTCAAGTACAAACCCCCTTCAGTTCTTTCCATCAAGATACAAACGAAGCGACGGAGTAAGCAAAACAGGCGACCCTCAATCCCCAATCGACCACAATCGAAATTTTGGACTGGGACCTGACGGCTGGAAATGAAAGAGCAATGGTCCTGGGTCCCGAGTCCAGGCCGCCCCAATCATTTCCCCGCCATTTACGCCATGGCCTCAGCCAATGCCATGCAGCTGGCGACGCCGACGATAAGGAAGCTCAGCTCCCTGCATGGCCGACAGTCGACGTCGGTCAGTTGTCAGGTGTGCCCCAGAACATGACAGAACATGCCTCATCTCGATCAGGACCTCGATACAGGGTACACGACACATGACATGTGAGCCCAGCATCGCACGCTGGATCCGCCCATCAGCATGGACAACGCCTCAGACTCGAGCCACTCCAGCCCCGATACGGCCTCGCTGCAGAACCAGACGCGAAAAGCAGCGCGCGCCGACCGCCCCTGCGATATCTGTCGCAAGCGCAAGTCGCGGTGCGCAAAGGAGCCCGATCAGGAGAGATGCGTCCTCTGCACCTTCCACGACCGCGAATGCACCTATCTCGATGCGCCCCAGCCGAGGAGAAAGAGAGTCGACTTTCCCGACGATGCCGCTGTGAGCGTCGATGGCGCAGCAGAGGCTGATCCAAGGTCAGACCCCCCCCCCCCATTTCCTCCTGCCCATTATTGCCCACCATTGCACGTCAAGCCAAAGACCTCGACAGCCCCAACTGACGGAATACCCCGCCCTTAGACCGCCTCGTAAAAAGACCAAAGCGACACAGACAGAAGACAGCGAGACGATTCTGGGTGTTCCGACCTCCTCCTCGGTCCGATCTCTTCTCGACCGCACGCTAGGCCTGCATCGAACAACACACTTCAAGTACATCGGGCCCAGTTCCCTCCACGAAGAACGCCTGCTCGACCTCATACACCGCTTCTACGAGTCGGGGAATGGCGAGGATGGATGCAAGTTCCGCCGCGTCGCTGACTCCACCACCTTTCTCTCCAAGTCCGACCGCCACACGCTCTTTAGTGGCGACGTCGACGGCGACCTCGACGCGATCGAGCAGGTTGTGCGACCTCACGGACCGGGCTTGGTGGACCTGTACTTCCGCACAGTCCACCCCAGCTATCCCATCCTCCACAAAGGCGTCTTTCTCGAGAAGTATGCGAGGAGCTACAAAGAGTTCTCACCGCCTCTCCTCGCCGCCGTATATCTTCTGGCCATGGACTGGTGGGAATACGACAGCGGGCTGTCGTTGCATGCGAAGCCAGACGCCGAAGCCTTGTTGCGGACCGCTATGAAGGCCCTTACCGGCGTCATCCACAGACCTAAACTCTCATCAGTGCAGGCAGGCCTACTACTGTTGCAGCGTTCGAGCGGCGACTCGTGGGTGCTGACCACTCAGGTGGTCGCTATCGGCGAAGAACTCGGGCTGCATCTGGACTGTACGTCCTGGAACATCCCGGAATGGGAGAAGGGGCTGCGGCGGAGGCTAGCCTGGGCCATCTTCATGCAGGATAAGTGGGGAGCCCTGATCCACGGCCGGCCCTCCCACGTCATTGCTTCAAACTGGCAGATGCCCCGCGTCTCCCTGGCTGACTTCCCCGAATCTGCCGCCGACGAGGACGACAAGGAGGGGAGTACCGAGGTGGAGAAGGGGCGGCTGCTGTTCATCCACCTTACGAAACTTACCCAGATTATGGCCCAGGCCCTCGACACTCTCTACAACCCAGACCAGACAAGGATACAGGAACTGGTTGCTGGGAGCGGGGTGCAAGGCTTGCTAGAGCTTGTGAAGCCGCTGGCCGTAAACCTCAAGGAGTGGGCGAACGACATGCCTCGAGACCTGCGGATGGAAGACGTCAAAACCAGGAAGCTGTGTTCGAATGGGTACCTCCACCTCTCGTACTTTGTGACCGAGATCATCATCCACCGCCACATCATCCGCAGTCTCACCCCAGACACGCCCCCGCCGCTTCGCGAGCTCTGTCGGGAGGCTGGCAAAGCGCGACTGGAGCGGGCCATCAACTTTGTCGAAGCCCTGCGACCCGAGCATCTTCAGGCCTTTTGGTGGTTTGCCTCTCCCAAATCGCTCGCCTTCATCCGCACCTACGGCGGACTTCTCTGGGCTACCAGCTCTACAGACGCAGAAGCCGAGTTCTACCGGCGCAAGCTCGAAGATTTCCGGTGGAGTCTCAAAGTCAGAGCGAAGGGCGTGAGCTTTGTTGCCGCCGCGCTCCAGGAGATGGACGAAAGCCTCCAGGATATCGACATGACGCGGTCGCCTGTCGGGCGGGCTCCCGAGGGGACCATCCGCCACCACACGGCGGGGTCATCGAGCGGCGTGCTGGCGAGTGATGCCGAGACGCAGACGGCGGACCACCAGGTGGCACTTCCCACCATGTATCCCGGCCACCAGTTTGACTCGGTCGATGCATCGCCCGACTTCAGTCTTTTAGACCTAGATGCGGCGTCGTCGCTCGAGTACCTCTCAGATGTCGGTGATCAGGGGTATTTCTTTCCGGGGCTCGGGCAGCCGAATCATTGAGTAAGGCCGAAATAAAATCGGAAAGTGCTTGCCATGTTGACGAGAATGTATGAGGTGGCATCACGCCGCTAGGACCTGGCAGCGGGTTGTTGCAAGAGAAGGGCTCCCTGCTTGTCAATATTTAGGCGCGCCAATCCGCTGTAAAATAAGGATTTGACGCAGCGCACTTGACTCGCCGCCGGCGCCGTCCTGTTCTCCCCCTCTCGTCATGTTCTACGTGTCGAGGGGCGTGAGTATCGGGCCGGCGGCGAGTGTCTCGCTTGGCCGCCGGCCCACCGTTTTGCGGTGCCAAGAACTCACGACACACAACTAGAGTTGGCATGGGGTGAGGCTGGCCTGTAACTAGGTAATAGGCATGAAGGGTTTTACAATGTTGGTTACCTTAGGTAACATGTTTCCTAAGCCCTAGTCCCTCTTCTTGTTGGGAGGCTTGAAACGATGACCCATCCCCCCAATGTGGCAGCAGCCACTGCCTACCAGAGCCGATAACTCCTGGTGTAACTAAAGTGCTGCCAAAGCCATTGTTACGTGCCGGCACAAGCCCATCGGCCACGCCTATCGGGCCGCACACTGCAGTTTCTTGTGGTGACGGACCGAATCACATCTCTGCAGCTACATGTACATACAGCTCGAAGTCTGTTTGTTCCTTTTAGTAATATGCACGGGCGGCCAGGTCCCGTCCAAAACAGGTCGTAGCAACTTTGGCCCGTCCCCTGTCGGTGTCCCAACGTTGCAACGACAGCCACAACATGTCGTGGTACTTGCATGCATCAAATCCTTCCCCTGGGGGGGGGGGGGGTCCTCTGTTCATGGCGAAAACTTTCCCGCTGCTTTGGCCCCTGGATCGGAAACTCAAAATCCTCCTGGATTGTCTTGCGGCAAAGCAAGGTAGAAACTCCTTGGATACCCTTCCGACTCCCACCCTACCTTACCTAAACACTCAGCAATCCAAGAGCCACGAGGCGACGGAGGAAGCTTGGCAATGCCGGCGGTGCGGTTGGCTAATTCTAGACGGCCGGGCTCCGTATAAATGGGGCGCCCGACAGAATTCGGATGATAAGAGAGGATGTTGCACAAAGGATGGGTGTTATTTCGGGCCGCATGCTGGGGTGCCGCCAGGCTGACATGTTGGCCTCCGGGACCGGATGCAGGATTGAATCCTTCCGGGTGTTGGCGCTGCGAGACAGTGCATAACTATGTCTGATCTTGGCCAATGCTGTTTGGCTTCCTTACCTTGGGGGGTTTTCCCATCCACCACGCCGGGAGACCGAAGGTCTGAGTGGCACACAGCGGGGGCCGTGCAGCGTGGGAGTCGGGAGAATCCGTCCGTGATATGTCTTTGGCCATGACAAGGGGGCAGGGGTTTCTATAATGGAGCCGCTGACGCCATGGATCAATCCTACGGGGATAAGGCGGGCGGCTATCAACGAAGACTACTAGTCCCCTTGACAATTTAACCTAGGACGTGCTGGTCTGCTGCTACGCCGCAAGCCAAGGAGCTCTATGATCAACCGTCACCTCTGGAGTAATGGAAAACGGAGGAGACTAACGTATTCCGGACCCCTGGTAGCACAGATCATGTCTCACGACAAGTATCGGCCTGCGGCGCCCCGGCTTTGATTCACCCACCCGCTGGGTGTTGCTAAGATGAATGCCTCCTGCCCACTAGGTCTTGACGCAAGTTGCAATGTGAAATAAGATCAAACTTCCTTCATTATGTATAGTCTAGTAAACACATGTAAGAATTTCAACTCATAGAGGCGTGGGCCATGAAAGAGGAGGACCGTAATTCATTGCTGTATTAGATCAGCCCGGTTCTATGGCTCCTTGAGACGCGGTTTTCCACGATCATCGCTGAGGTAGGACCTTGGTCAGATTCTATCTGATCGACAATGCTTCACAATACGACACCACAGACTGGCTGTCATCGTCGTCCAACTTGTCCAAAGCAGTTTCCTTTTTGTGTCCGCAGCAGCGTTGCCGTTACACTAATTACACTTACTCGGGCCACAGATACCGCAGCTAGCCTCTCGCAAACTTTGGGGTATGGTCACTCGGACCTCTTCCTTCCGCAACATGAAGAAACACTCGCGGGCCACCAAAGCAACATCTGACAGTATGACATTCCTGAAGATCTCTCCGTCCTGGGGCGTTCCTAGGGACATATGTATGCCTCACCAAGGTAAGCAGTCAGGTTACAGCGCGGAACTAGATGGCGATCCTATTTCGTGCCATGTATGCTATTTCCAGGCCGACAGAGCCGTCTAACCTGGTTCTCGTCCCGAGTGCCCGTGCAACCGGGTTCCCCTCTGGAGGCAAAGGGGAATTTGCCTAAACATGTAGTAAAATGCTGTCGTTGGATTTCCACCAATACCGTTTCCTCTTATTAATATAGCGGGAATGATGTATGGCCACTCGGCTAGTAAATCTCCGCAAAAGCCACATAGCAGCTGTAACGGCGGAAGCACTACTAGTATTATGGACAGGCCCTCCTGTCGGCTCAAATCTTCAGTCCGTTCTTCAGCTTCTGCCCGCGGCCGACGTTGTCAACAAAAATTCGCCGCCATGGTGCGACTCAATGTATTCGCCCTCTTCTGGGTGTTTGTCTCGCTCAGCTCGGCAACAATTACTTGGACGATTCAGAAAGCGTCCAATCCTACATCCGACCAAGCCGATGCCTACACCCGCATAGAATCTGCCTTGGGCTTAGCTACGGCGCGGTACAACAAGCTGACAACGCTTCCCAAGAAATCCATCACAGCACAGTATGTGCCGGGTGTGTCTACGGCAGATGGGAACTTCAACGGCAACATTCGCTTCGGGTCGAACCGGTCGTACATGAACGAGCGAACTGCCCTGCACGAGATCGCCCACACACTGGGCATCGGCCAGACCAAAGCGTTCGACACGCGGTGTTCGGCAAACAACTGGCCCTCGGCGACCAAGCTGTTGCAGTCGTGGGATGGTGCGAGTGCCAAGATCAACTGCGGAGGAGGTCACATCTGGCCATATGGTCTCAACTACGACAACGAGTTCAGCGAGACGAATGCGGACCGGCATTGCAAGCTGGTGCAGGCCATGCTGGCTGATGGGCTGGCGGCCTGATGTATAAAGCTACCGTACCTATAGGTAGTCTTTGAGATTACGAAAAGTACGCCTACTTGGAGGTCCCAAGCCATGCTCTAACCGTTTGATTGCCAACACAGTGAACCCCACTGTGTCTACTGCTCCATCGAAAAGAAAGTCGTCTAGAGCGGCGCTGAGCTGCTAGTAGCAGCAGCAAAGTCGGATTCCCTTGCTAGTCACGGACTACCCGTGCCTCGAGAGCTAACAAGCGAACTTATCAGTATGAACTAACCCACTCCTACCTTACACAGCCTCCGTAGAACTTAATCTCCACCGCATTCTCAAGCTCATCTGCAAACGGCCAAGCAGAAGGGCCCGGAAAGGATAAACCCGCAGCAACCACTCCATATCAGCTGACTCGGCGACGGTGGAGGCTAGGAATGGCGCTATACTGGACCAAAAGGTAGGCCCCTTGGTGTATGTTCCTGGCCGGGATGGTTACCCGCGCCGTGTAAGCCGACGTGCATACCGGCCCGTTTCGGTGCAAGCCTGGGGCATCTTTTGTGCCGACCTTGTGAGATGAAGATGCCATGTGGAAACTAAAGCACGGCCTAAAACCCGAAAACGAGATGTCGTCGTCGTCGTTGCCTGGGAGCAAAGTGTGAGACAAGGCATGGTGCTTACCTCGCTATGTACAAATGAAGCACGGCTTGTGATTTGAACATGTGCCTAAATTCCGACGACCGACGAACTTGCCACGGCCAACAAGGCACGTTGGTGCTGACGGTGCTGCAATCTATGGAAGCCTGGAGGATTATTCTCCAAACTGTTTTGCTGCCTGTTGCCCGGCAAGATTAGCCCGATAGAGTTGTTCAGCCACTGCTATACACGGCAGCCTAGGTAGGTATAAGCCGCATCATGCAAGACACTCGTGCACAATGTTTTCCCCATGCGTGCTGTGAATTGCAAGTCGACAGGAATGCCGTAACGAAGGACTGGCACCTCCGTTTCAGTCTAGTGTTCTCTCGATATCAGATGCCAGGTATCTGGAGGGTCTTGGTACATGGGTCAGAGGAGCTATGCCTTGGGCCTGCTTCGGCTCTTTAGGCCGAAACCGAACAGTTAGGTCCCCACACATGGACATCCAGTCAAGCCCACTCACCCAGCCCTATGTACCTTGAGAAGTCCATCTGGGGGGGGGGGGGGGGTAAAGAGCGGCACCTTGACAGGTACCCGACAACTTGCACCCACGCCCTCCCCATCGGGTATCCCACGTCCTCCGGCATGACCCTCTCTCCGCCCGGGCCGCCATCGGGATGCCTACTGTGCTGGAACACACAGCATGGTGCGTCAAGTCTCATTTTGCCTCGCCAAGCGCGTCCACTGCTCGGCAACCACGCTACTATCGCTTCCGCTGTCAAGAGACCAGCATCATGGTGTAAACAAGGGCCAGCCCGAGTCGAACCTGTGCTCCCTCATACGACGTCTCCTAAGCCAAGGTAATCAAAAGGCAGGCCCTATCTACACTACCTCCCACGGGCCGCCCACATGAGCGTTAAGATTTCGGCGGCGTCGACGGGCTACCGAAAGCCACTCCTAGTGACTGAGGGTAGGTTTGGCGACGAGGCCGCGGGGCTTGTCCCGAAATCAAAAAAGACCGCTCGAGACCCAGCACCCCAGTAGTGTCGGGAACACACCCCTTGCCCTTTAGAATCAACTCTATCAAACGAGGCGGGATCCATTTCAGCGGTAAGGTAAGGTACCTAACTACTAGGCGACATACGGGGAGAGGAAGGGCAGCAAAGGGAAATGGCTCCCGTTCAGGTCTAGCAGTACCTGGGCCAACAGACCCACGGTGATTTCCCAACCGACGAGTGAGGTTCTGGAAGAAGGGCCGGTGGGGGGGCTTTCTGCCCCCTTCATTTTCCCCTGCCAAGTTGGCAAGCCAAAGCGAGGCATGGCCCAGCAGGGCAAGACCTCCCCATCTGTACCGGACTGCCGGCTGGCTGTAATTAGTTTGCACAGGGCAAGCATTCTTGCGCCCTCCCCGCTTTCTCTCAAGCTCGCAGCGCCTGCCAAGCATTTCGGGCTTCCTCGTCTTCGCTGGAAGGGGAGGGGACGGGGTTCGACGCCCCGGCAGCCTGTGCCTTGAATGAGAGTTCCGGTGCTAACTAGTGGGCGCGAAGCGGGTGCTGGCCTCGGCAGAGCACGGTGATAGGGCCCCCCGACAGACGGCAGGGTACCTCGCGGCCGCTCGTCTGTCTCAGCGAGGTGCCATCGCCACTCTGATCTTTGCCGGGCCGGCTGACTCCGCTATCGCTCGTCACTAATCATTTCTCTTGACAACACATACACACACACACACACACACACACACACACTAAGAAAGGGTGTACGGCCCGTGTACCAGCGAGTTCAATGTCCACGACCAGATAGCCAACAAGAATCTGACCTCATGCGGCGCACCACGTGTTCTAGAAGAAAGAGGTGTGTGCAGATGCAGATGCAGATGGCGTGTGCGAGGCCAGGAGTAGATAATTCCAGGGGCATCTCAGGGGCATCCCAGGCGCCAGCAGCGGGTAGGGGAAAGCCTGGAGAATGATAGCAAAGTTCCCCGAGCTCCCCGACATCAGTCTTGGTAACTAGTCCTTACTCGCCGCGTTGGAGTGAACCCGGCCATGATATCCATATGTTCACTAACACCGGCGATAGGGCTGGCCCAACGGAGGTTGGCTCCGACGTTTGACAGAACAATACCACGCCGACCAAGGGGTATCCCCGCAGTGGGCCGTAGCAGTCTCCCGGGACATCCGAAACCAAGAATTCCCGGGACGCAAAAGGACGATATCTCAAGACGTCGGTCGGCTCACTGAAGGGGGGGGCCTAAAAAGGGTTGCGAGACCCGGCCCGTCGGGAGGTGGCTTGCCTCTCCCTTCAGAAAGGTCCCCAATATTACACAATCTTTTTTAATTTTTTTGAAACCACACCCCCACCCCGCCCCGCTGGCGGTGAAAAAGACGGGCAACGATGATGAGTTTGGCGACATGCGGTGAGCGTGCAGGCCTAAGGTGGTGCAACCAAGCCACACGATTCGGAGTTGACAGAGATTCGTGAAACTGTTAGTCAGCCTCGTCCCTGAGCAGAAGACTTGGGCTCGAACATGTCGATATCTCGATGCGCGTGATGCCAGGACTTTGGCGCCATGGGGGCAAATGATTCGTCAGATAAAAAAGACGGAGGGGGGAATATCAGGTAATGAGCACTGTCCACTCCAAGGTATCATGGTGGAGATGGGGTGGGTCGGATGGGGCACTGACAGCAATATGTCTCACACGGCCTCGTGTTCTGTCATTTGTTTCAGGACGGCTGGCGAAAGAAGACAACATGGCCGGTCGTGCCAGGGCTTGGGATTGGTTGGATCTCTCGGACGGGAACAAACGAGGCAGCTCGGGGCAAGCCACGGTCGAGTTGATACAGGGAACATGGTGCGGAGCATCCACACGTGTAGATATCCTACTACTTTGGACAAAGCGAGGGTCCCAGCGCGCTGGGACGGGGAGAAGCCACCAAGCACAAGTCCCAAGCCATCAAGTTCGAGTTCGAGTTCGCTCTATCACACAGCGAGCGATGGGCCGCCGCGCTCGCAATCTCTAGCGAACTGCGTGTCATATCCCGAGGTGATGGAGGTTGAAGGTCGTCTTTTTTTTGCTTTTTTTTTTTTTTTTTCTCTTTCTTTTTTTCTTCCTTGTGCTGGATGGTAGGTAAGGGGTCCAAGGGGAGGGGCGGATAGAGTACACACGCATGTAGGTGCGGATATGCGCGCGCGCATTTGCAGTTGTCGATGACAAGAGAAGCGGATGGCGGTGGCCAAACAAAGAGCAGTTCGCAGCGCTTTCCAGGAGACGCGGGAGGGCGGTTCGGCCAACCACCGGGGGGGCACGGCAGGGTCCGCCACCCAAGCCCATCTCGGCATAATTAAGTTCTGACAGGGCGCCGAGGGCGGCACGGGGATGGAGGAGTAACGTCGCAGAGCAGCGTCGGTGCAGGGCGGCCGACTGGTCGTCGTGGTCTCGCCATGCCGAGGCAGGCGCGCAGAAAGTTGAAATCCTGGCTGCCGAATCCAGCTCGAATGGCTGATGTTGACGAAACCGCGACAACGGCGACACGACGACACGCTGCGACCAGACGAGAAGCGGTGGCAACTGAAACACTCTCAGCGCGTTATATTGCACTACGCAAAAGGCGGCGCCAAAACAGAAGGCTTCCAGAACAAAGTCGCTCGACCTTCTGCCGACCTTCCCGCTAAGGAAGGTTGCGCCAAAGGAAAGACAGCCCTGTCTGTCGATGCCAGTGCAGTGCCACCCGTTTTTGCATGTGAAGGTGTCGCCCGAACCGGTAGTAGTAGGTATAATCATGATATGCTCTCCTGGTCGGTGCTCTCGGTGACGCATTGGGCCAAGTCGACTGCTGCATCGTCTCATATCTGCGACCCAGCGCCTTGTTTCGACGGGACGGCAAACAAAAAAGGGTCGCACCGCCGAGGGCTGCGCCCGTTGACACAAAGGAAGGAGAAGAGCAGACGGAAGGAGAGACATGGCCGACCCTGATGCCGGGTACTGTACTTTTTGGCCAGGTACATTCCAGGAACAACAGTACATGGGATGCGAAGGAGTTGCCGGGAGCGGGCGCCCGACGCGGGAATCTGCATGCTGGTCCTGCTGGCTCGCGCCAGGAACAGCGAATCCGGACGCAATATGCCACGACTCAAGCTCCAGGCGGAGAGAGGCAGACAGACAAACAATGGGCGAAGGGGCAGCAGGCGGACGGCAGACAAAATGTCGGATGCCACGCGGGGGAGGCAAATTGCCACCACCAAGCCTCCCGAGGCGGTGAAATGGTGAATTGGTGAATGGGAAGCAGAGAAAAAGAAGAAAAATATGTCCCACACACGTCGGTAAGCCAACTCGGCTCTTGGCCCAGCTGCACAGGTTGCCCAGCCCGGAACCGAGCCCGGCATGACGAGCAATGCAAAGTTGGGGCCTCCTCGCGGAGCCATCACCGTTGGTTGCCGGGCCCCTGGCCGTACTAGGAACTCCGTGCCCCGTTTTTTCGCTCGGCTTCGGCGCCGCGCCGTTGCGCTGCGACAAGTTGGCAGCCCGGCTATTGTCCACGAGGTGGTGCTGCAACCACCAACCAGCATAGGAAGAGGGACGAGAAAACTCACGCAGCCCCCCCCCGCGCCAGTATTGGACACGGAACGCGAAGGATCAGTTGACCGACCCAACAATTGCCACGCAGGTTCTATGACCCAAATTGCTCAAAGTCGCCATAAAGGGTGTCTGCTCCTTGGCAGCGGTAAGGCCTCATGATGAAAAAGGAAAGAAAAATAAAGAAAGGAAGGGTAGCGGTGCAGCATGCTCTTCGTCTTTGGAGGGGGGGGGGGCCGCTGGGGGCAAAGCCCTACGGCGCCCGACGTATGCCGTGCCGTTCTGAAAGATGTTATGGCTGGCGGTTGTATGCACGACCGCCATGGCACAGAGTCGGGAAACCTGGAAAAGGAGGTGCAAATGGCTGATTGAGCCATCGCCGTTGGTCACATTACGACGGCCTAGTTAGTGTGTTTAGGACACCGCTCCAGCCTGCAGCCGATCCCAGCCGGATTTAAACACAGCAGCAGCATAGCACGGGAGGGGAGAGGCATTCCCAGTCGTAATGGTGGTGGCTGCTAGTCGCGGTAGGAGTGTATGTGCAGCAGTAGCAAATTCGCTGCATCCGGTCGTCGGAGCCGGCTTGCGCAGTGGATTCTGCCCTGTAGGGCCGTTGGCCGTGTTGACAAGTCAAAGGTTTGGTGATGCCGTGGCGGTTTGTCGGTGACGGTGGCGGCTTAATGTCCAGGAACTGGGATCGGTGGGGACCACCCATTCATACGAGATCGCGGGGGTGCAACGCCGTGATGGTGCAATATCTGCGACATGAGAAACAGGGTCTTTTCAGCTTGTGTTGCGAACGGGGGAGGGGGGGCAAGTTCCGCCAGGGGCGAATCCAGTCCAAGATTCGACATGTCAGCCTCATCGCGCGGCCTGCAAAACATCATGGCAATCTAATCATCCCACCAGCCGCTGCCGTAGATTGGGCCATTGTGACACCACTTGGACTCGACGCTTTCCTCGGGCTCGGGCAGAGAAGCAAGAAGCTTACAGAGGTGTATGCAGCCCCCGTAGGTGCTGCATTGATAGCCCGCATTAGCTTGGTCGAGTTTCGAGTCGCGATGCTAGAATTGGTTGGTCGGTACTGGCGGTTTGGTGGGCTGCGTCCTCGGCCGGCGGGTTGCCTTGGAGAGACCGGTGTAATAAGCAGGCCATCAAGGTGCTCACCACTCAGGCGGTGAGAAGGCGAAGGAAAGAGGTTTTTTTTAAATGAAAAATAAAAATAAAAATAAAAAACTCAAGCGCCGAGAAGGGGGTCGCCATACGTCCTAGGGATGGGGGCCAGAGTCAGGGCAGTGTGAGCCATGGGTCCCGACACTCTGGGTCAGCCCCCTTCCGGCAAAATGCGAGAATGCCAGTCCCCCAGACGATTCGGGCACGGCCGCCGGACGCGGGGATCGAAGATGGGCGTGAGCATTTGACCTCAAGCCCTTCCTAAAGATGGCATCGACTCCCGGATCAAAAAAAAAAATTTAAAAAAATTGTCGAGGAATACAAGTCGCCGTCGGGCTGCAAGAACTGGACCAGTAAACGAGGCCAGCGTAGCGACATTCTGGTCGGATTGGCGCCTGTCGCCAAATACATCCACCAGGAAGCCCGGCCGGCGTCTGCACAACCACGATAGTCTGGCGCCTTGACGGGACGGCAGTGCCAAGAAGGCGTCGTTGTCGACCGAGATAGGCCGGACACAGTCGACATATCCAAGACATGGCTTCCCACTCTCCATCCTTGAACAAGCCGAGCTGGGCCATGACTGGGACAAGTTCCCATTGCGAAGGGTCATGCGGACACGCCTTTCATCATCCGCTGCGCGCGGAAGCAGTCATCTGAGACGGTGTCTAGGTATTGCCCTGCTGCCTTTTCGGGTTGGCGGAAGACTGAACCCGCAAGCCATGTCACCCTGTGCGCGTGGTCAGATCGATCTAGGTTTCTATCGCGATTGGCCCCGCAGGGCTGGTCCGAGACAGCTTTGAGAAAGCGAGCCTACCTTGACAGCTTTACCCTCTGGATCGTCCGAGTGAGATCTCACAACGCCGATTGCTGACAGCTCGCATGCACCCACATAATTCCCTCATGGTGTACGGATACCCGAGCACGAACCCTCACAAGGCAAGAACCACGCATCGTCTGGCTAGTGTTGAGAGTCACAGGATAGTCCGAGAGAAAATAAACTTGTCGCATCTTGCATGCTTCAAAGCACTTCGTTGGCGTTCTCAGCCAACAACTTTGTCCCAGTGAGGTATCCTTTGGATATTCCTCGCCCATCCTCACCGTTCAGCCCCCAAATTACACATGAACACACGGTTGGCCAGCGTGGTTGCGATTCTAGTAGGATTTCCTGAAGCAACTAGCCCGAGTGATGACTCTATCACTGCAGGGCTGGCGACCCCGGTACTGCAAATTATCCGTGCGATCCTGCGGTGATGGGGCGGTGGACTCAGGCTGACAGGTACTACTCATCGTGGGCATTCCGGCCGCTTCGACGCCGTTTACCCGGGGCTAAAACGGCGAGCTGGACCTGAGCAAGTCAAGGGGATTGCGGGTAACAGCAGCAAGGCACACTGGGGGAGGTGAGGAAAGAAGACTTGACTCAAGAAACAATGACACGCGGTACAGAAAAGCAATATAGATGCGGTAGTCGTTGACGCGAAGGATCAAAGACACAGCCAGTAAGGAGCCGTCGTTGCTTTCGCAGGCCAAGACCTATCCACCCACCAATGCCATCCTCAACATCTGCCCATTTCACACTGCAGCGTCTTCCTCCCTGACGGCCACGACTACTGGAGGGCGCTTCCACGTCGTGGCTGGGCGGGGACAGCCTTGGAGATGAACTGTTTGGCCTGCTCTCCGGGGGGGGGCGAACGGAGAGCAAGTGAGCCGATATACCCATGAAGTACCGCACGTGTCATTGCTGAGATGTGGCCACCCGGTAATCTGGCGCCGTGGCCTGGTTCAAGGGCACACTCGGCAGCAGCGCTATATCCTGCCACACCGGTATAAAGTATGTAGGACGTCGGCGCCAGTACGGCGATGAGACCTGTGGGCGCCGTTTCGTGCCCAGCTATTGCTGCTATACGCCCGTAAGTAAGGGCCGTAACAGCGAAGAAGGGCCGGATTCTGTTCCACGGCAGGGGCAAAAAGAACAACCGAACGGCCTCGATCGAGTGGTGGGCGATGGCCCGGGGATGTGAGGATACGACCGGCTCCAAGTTCTTCTCTTCCCGAGACGGGCGCCCGATTTACCTATCACCATCCATTAGCCAACTTTCGCCCGCGCGGGAGCGAAATTGCAGGGCTCGCCAGCAGTCGGTCGACGGGGGCGAAAATGAAACCAATGACCACTCCTGTCGTGTCAGGCGTGCAAGTTGTGCTCCAGTGTGAAGTGAAGAGACTCGGATCATCACAGGCATCGAGGTCTAGTCGCTCGCGTAGTCCAGATGCCGTACATGATAGGTGATGGTCGGTAGCGGGGTAGAGACCTTGTGAGAGCCAATCTGAGCCTCGGTGCATATGTTTGTTCGCTGTTTGGCTCTCGCGTGACGACGGACGCCACACTGGTGGTTTGGACTTGAGCCTCCCGCTCCGATGATCCGCAGGGATCAGCAAGGCGCTGCGGCAAACCAGCGCCAGCGAACCGCTAGTGTAAAAGGTCGCGGTGCGGCAGCCCACCCCGCCTTGGAGCCCCCCCCCCCCCCCCCATGCTGAGCCACTGTTCCGCGCGTCGCGGACCCTGAATGAGCGGGGTATAATCGCCAACTTGGGATGTCGGTGTCAAACTTGCGAATCTCGCCTTGATGGGCTGTGACTGCCACATGTCTCACTACAAACCAGCTGAAAAAAGGAGGCTCGAAACGAAACCCCTGCCGTATGGCTGGCGGGCAGCACCTGATGTGTTGTCTTGCCTTGGGAGGAGAAACTGCCCGGCTGCGCTCCACCTCTAACACTTCAAGTTGTGGCTCTCGGTGGCATAAGGGTGGTAACTGGACTGGATAGTAAAATAGCCCCGACAAGGGAAGCTCCTGTTCAGCTTGCTGTTTCCTGCTGGGCCTGGGAGGGGAAAGTGACTCAGAGGTAACCAGCGTTCAACAAGAGGCCTCCACGCACGTGCACCCCTCCCTACTGCTGCCATCGGCGATTACACAACTACCCTCTCGGTATACAGCGAAAAGTCTCTGGCCTACACGACATCATATTACCAGTGCGGTGTACACATAGTGTAACTATGTATTGTGGGCACTTGGCCTCAGGGGCCTGCTGTTTAAGGATTGGAGCTCAGTGTAGGCGGCTGGTAACTTTGTCGGCGACCTCGGGCTTTTGCGTTGCCCCTGGATTTGGGCTTGTTCCAGCGTTGGGTTGTCTGCGCTTCTTGCCCTGCCAGCCTTGCCAGCCTTGCCATCGCTTCTCTCGGGCGTGGCAAACCTTTCAACTCACGATCGATCGATGGGGGCAGCGAGCCGTGATATCGGGCCACTGATGCCGAGGCTGTTCTTGGCCCCGAGGGAATAGGCTCGATCGGCTAACTGTGACTAGTTGTTGGTGCCTCCCTCGTGTGAAGTTTGGCCTTGGCAAGAAGCGGAACGCGCGCCAAGTTGCCTCTGTAAGGAAGTGTTGTCTGTTGGACCACGGTTGGCCATCATGGGAAAGGCCGCCGAGCATGGATAACACAGCCGACAGTTGAGCGGTGGCAGGACGCTACCCATCACGTAAGACGTCCATTCGTGTCAAACAGGTTTGTGTCCCCGCGAGTCTTGTGCAAAGTAGTAGTAGCGTAGTGCCGCGCTCCGCAATCAAGTACCGAGCATTGAAACGTTGTTGACTTCCTTTAGGTAGGGCGACGTGTAACAGGGCGAATGTGTCTGACCCCGGATAATAGCTTCCATCGCGCAATGGCATGCACGACATGGTGTAGGGCTACGGGGCGTTGTGGGGGCTATCCACGCCAGGGGTTGTGTTAGCCGCCCCGAAGGAAGTGCTTGGTAGCTTCCAGGCAGTAAGGGCTCTCTGGTGTGGAAATAATGAGATGCAGTTCAGGTGGTGCAATTCGACTTCGCACGCCACACTCCATATTCCATAGGGACCCTGTACGGGCTGGCGAAATGGTTACCATGAAAACCTGCCACAACGTCGCAGCGGACCGCGCTCCGGAAATATGTTTGCAGCGCAGCAAAGCGTTTCATGGTTCTGGGCGACTGAGGTGGTGTCCGCGGTTCACCTATATGCTCACTGGTACGCGTGTGTAGCTGACCAGATACGCGGAGATGAGGGCTTGACAACCCAATTGGGAGGCCGCCGCAGGCCGAGAAGGGTGAAGATTAACAGCGGAGTCGGCGTCGCGATATTGCAGCCATCTGTACATGTACACACTGTTCGAGAAGCCTCGCCAGGCGAATGGTGGGTCCACCCACTTTTGCGGTCTGAGATGCCGGCCAAGGGCAAAAGGAAAACGGCGATAGATCCATCTTTGGGCAGCTCCGGCTGTCTGCGCCGACTTTGTAAGCTGCCCAACTCTCGTCGCTAGCACTACCCAGCCCTTGGCTAATAAAAGACACCAGGTGATTTGCCTCATAGGGTTGCCTCGAGGTTTCATGATGCAGTGCTCTCGCATTTTAGGCGGGGTGAGCCTGTGCAGGTGAAACCCGGATGCCCAATCATGGCCTTGCACCGATCGCAGTCTATCGAGGCAGCGTAAGGGGAAGCCACGGTGCTTAGGCTCGAAGGTGCAGGCGAAAGTCTTGTTGGGGGGAGGGTGATGTGTAATCTGAGGAGTACTATCGCGACAATCTAACACACGCGGGAGCGATACGGCCTCAGGTGGATCCGGCCCGATGAGTGCATTCAACTTCAGTGAAGGCGGCAACATTGCCCTGAGGAGCTAGCGAGCCGCGCGAGGGGAGGTCCCTGTGTGGCATACCCGGACGGCAGACGGGAAATGACCTACATTGCCGCAATGCAGCGATGCGACAGGCGAGCAAGCGACCCGCGCCAGGCGCTCAGTGATTCTGCTCCATGTATGTACAGCGGCCACTGAAGCCATGTGTGAGCGTTTCGAACGTCAGTAAGTTGTGTGATGATGTACTACTACAGGCATCGCCTCAAAGCTTGCCGGGCGGTGTTGGAATCGGGAGCGAGCGTTCATACGACGCAGCACCTGGAGTAAAAGGTAGGGTTGGCTTCGTCAAGGAGCAGCAGTGGTGGGAAGTTGATATTCCCCGCCTTGACGTATGGGCGGAAGCAGCAAGCCATTTCTTCCCGAGTCTTGCTGTGGAAATGGTGGTTAGTAAGTTTCACTCCGGGGACAACGGTGAGAAGCGCGGGGGCTTGACGAATCGCATTGTAGGCGCGCCGGTCTAGTCTATGTTGCCGTGCCCGGCACGACCCGCAATTCACTGAGGTCATGTGTAGTACGCAGTTGACTCGCGGTCGGTAGTTGGCGGTAGGTGGAGGTACAAGAGTGTCTGAGAGCGGGAGAGATGCTGCATGCAGTGGATGCAGAGTGAGTATTCTTAGGCCGGTTCGTCGCTGAGCCGCGCCATCGACGCTCGCGGTTGGTTTGGTCGCGACTGAATGCTGCGCTGCATCCATGATGGAGTGTTGGGGGAATCAGCCAGCAGTGGGAGTGTATTCGGTATCGGGATACAACACCTGAATACAAACTGGACCGCGGCTCATGAGCGTTGTATCATGTATCTCAATAAGTGATCGGCGAGAAAACATCAACAGGTGCATCCTGCCAGCCGGGCAGGTGCGAGGGTCAGCGTAGCGGAGGAGACGGCGGCGAGAGGCGGCGCCTCGAGACAGGCCGAATGGAAGCAGAGCTAAGTACGGGAGGGTCGCTAACCCGCAAGCAGGGATCCCTGGTTCCATTCACCCCACTAAATCAAGAGCGCCCCAATCAAATGGCGGCTCGAAAGGCTCGAAAACGAGATTTAGCGCGGTGTAGGGCTGAGAGCGGGATTCTCCTGGGCGGCAGTCGCGAAATGGAATGGACGGCGACTGTCTGCACTACAGGATTTGGAACTTCATCCGGGCTTCAATTGGAAATTACATTGGTGTTGTAGCCGAGTTCTGTGTGCAGTGTGTACAATAGGCAGCTTTGTACGATATCAAGGTCCCCCTGGGCGCAATGAATTGCTGTGAGGTCCCAGGGGCTAGGTCCGGGCTTGGCTCAGATGATACAAGCTGCCCAGTTCTCATGCGAGGTCAACCCACGGGTCGTAGAGCGGTTGCCCCAAAAGGAAGTGCAGTGCATGCTACTAGTACTACATGCAACGCGGGAAATGCCCCGAGTCAGAGCCAAAGCCCCGTGGTTTTAGGTGGTGAGGAGTAGCAGAGTATCCGGAGAGTAATGGGCCAATTTGTAGCATTTCACTGGGAGCTCAGGTGTATGGAAGGGATTGGAATGGATGGTTGTTTGGCGAGTCATTATGTTGGTCATAGACGGATGGAAATGACCAGTGGCCCGCCTTGCGCTCTGAGGGAAGGTGCGGGTGGGTAAGGACAGCAGGGATAGGCATGCCGATTCGATCGCCCCGCAGCATGGCTGTTTTGCCGAGGGATTTGCGCTGGCGGATGTCCCAGTTGCCTTTGCCCTCCAGTTCTAGTCTCTCTATCAAGGCGCAATGAATATACATGCCATTCATTTACAGCTGCAGGCCAAAAACAAAAGTCGCTCTGGCCAGTCCCCTCTAGGCAAGACGGTTATACGACTACGCGTACATACATACTGTAAGGTATGCCTGGGCAGATAGACATGTTCCCTCTAGCTGTTTGGTGGTCGGTGAGTTTCTTTGGCTGCCGCCTACGGTACTTGTGTTTCTCCTCTCTGTCTCTTCCCCCCCAGTTACCTAACTCTGTGGGACACCTTTGTCTGATCCGGCACGGACTCCCGTCGGCCCTAGAAAAAGAACAAAAGCCCCCGGGAGATTTGGGACGCAGGGTAGGGAAACTGAAAATAAAGCGAGCGACCGCGATTCAATGCGAGTATTCGACCCAGCAGTGAGCAGGCGGGAAAGCACTTGGCAAGGACGAATACGTGTCTTTGTCATCCTTGGTTGACTCGGGCTTGAGAACAGGCTGTTGTGTCAGGGGATGGGGTAATAAATCCGGGGTTAGTTCTCTGCCGTGTGTGCGTCACCCCTACGAGCGACGTCAAAGAATCTCCTTCTTGAGTTGGTTGGCGGGAGGAGGCGTGTGCGTGGGGCGGTAATTGTATGAGGACTGGCTGGACTGGACCGAAAACGGAAATGCCTGTGTGACCCTGTAGGGCGAGGGGAATGGCCGCCCGTGTGCGTGCGATGTGCGATGCCGTCCCGTCTCCCGTTGCCACGAGCCATGGACGAAGCAAGGACCAACAAGAGCCGTCGAGGCCACAAGCCAAGAGCCAGGAGCTAGGAGCCGGCCTCGCGACCAAACTTTGAACAACAGCGTACCTGTCGAGATCCGCGCAGGCGGGAAAGATGAGAATAATAAAAATAGGCGGGTTGAGTTATTCTTATTACCCGATCGCACCTCACCAGTCTTCCGCCCCTAGACAACGGGATGGATTTGTGGAACAGGGCAGCCGAAGGGGGGACCAGAGCGAGGCTTCTCTGACCCGCTCCACGCCGCTCTTGCAATTAGAGTGCTGGGCGAAGAGCGCAGAGCGCACAAAGAGTTTGACATATGGGCAAATTGGGCAAATTACCAACTTTGGCAACCCGAGCTAACTTATCGTACATCCCTAGCGCAGATGAGGAGGTGGTTCTGCGTCGGGCGTGCACGATGCACTCGGTGCATTGGCACATTGGCGCATTGGCGCGGAGGGGGGTAAGGGGGGAGGGGTCTTTGAAGGGTGGATCTTCCAGGCCATCAACGGCGATTCCAGCACTGCTATTGGAAGTGCATTGTTATTGTTTCTCTGTTGAGGGACAGCATTCCTAATGCCTTCTGGATGCACTGTCACGGGGGGGAAGGGGGGGCTTCTTGGGTTTTGTCACCTTGCTTGAACTTACCTTTCTGCCACTGCCCAGTATTCCGGTAGGGCTGACCCAGTCAAGTTCTCGGCATGTTGGTCAGGACTGAAGATGGCCTGCCTGGGCCAGAAGGGGGCGTGGTAAGCGAAGGGTGTGGTGCGTTGCGTTGAAGAACAAGCAACATCTTGGGAGCGCCGTCTGACAGCGCCAGCTGTCTTGGCCTTCCATAGTCGTGTACTTGGAGTAGGATAAACGGTGTGTGGGGCTCGGCAGGCCTAAATAACCCCTGGATGCCTCACGAATGGGCGATTGCTCGACTGATGATGCCGCGATGGGAGCAACGGGGACAATAGGATCGAGTTCGGGAATGTGGGGGTAGCTTGCTCCACTGTGAGATGTGCAAGGGCAGAAGAAACTTGAGCCTTGCCAATATATTTCATCGTCCTTTCCGCAAATTCAGGCATAGGGCTCCAGTTTACGAATACGTCCTTGTTTTCAGTACTGTCTATGTATCGCCCCAAGTGGTGTCGTAGTGCGGCGCTACCTATGCCCAGCTAGGCCTTGCGATACTGTGGGTTGTGGAACCAGGCGCTTGAGGGAATGGAGACCGGGGCGACGTGACCTGCTGGACCTGCTTGTCCTGCTGGAGCTGCAATTGGAAGTCTAGCATCTGGTGTCAAGCGAGGTACCTGACCCGTGCGAGGGCGGAGCCTGTACCTGCAACTGCGACATGAGCACTTGGCCATTTGACCACTTCCATCTCATGATCGGGAAATGAGGCTGCCAGTGGTTGTCGCATCGTCGCTGTGGTCGTATGTTCAGGAGCTGGGAAGTGACACAGGCAGTCGAACCGATACAAACGGGCTGCCTTGGAAGCTAGGTTGGGAAAACGGTTCCTGCGACGGACGGGGATGACGGTGTCTGACGTGACTTGGGGAGCGGGTGGCAGGCGTCGGAACAAGTGCCTCACCAGGAGGGTACATGGTGTTCAAATTGCTTGCGATGTTGCGAGTAGGCTAGCGTGGCTGGAAATGCCCCCCTGCTGCCCTGGGCGTCGCCTTATGTAATCGTAAGGCGAGCCGTTAGTGACAAGGTCCCCCGAGGTCTCCACTCTTCAAGTTGCCGCTCAGGTCTCACCGTCTGCGCAATGTCCCCAAATGTCTCCAATCACTTCTCGCACCGTTCCTATCCCGCCCTCCTCACCCAGGTGTCGGTTCCTCCCCGCAAGCCCTGTGAGCCCAGGTGCCATCGTAGAGGCGGCGGAGAGACCCTAGGCTGTTTCTCATTGCAATGTCGCAGGGAAGACGGTCGCCTTTGCATCACCGGTCTCTTCTTGGCCTAGAGTCGCAGAGTCCCTAGGCACACACCACACCGCCAGCCCCAGCCAGCTCCTTGTGGACCGAATCGACTCACACCCCCGCGTCCACGCCAGTGATTCTGCTTCCTTTGCAGTTTCCTCTGCATATGTAGGCAGAAAGCAGCCTGCGAGGACAGTCGAGGTTGGGAATCCTGTGCCACTCCACAGGCTCGATCGAGCAGCGCCAGACGAAGGCCTTCGATCCGGACCCGGGACTCGGCCTTGGTTGGAGCTCGAAGAGGCCGGTGAGATCATAACCCAGCGGCGTGGCAGCCGTGACAGTGCGGACGGCTACCGACACCAGACACACTCCAGGTAGGGTGCCAAACCGACAATATTCGGGGGGTGTGGCCAGAACAAAGGGCAGGTAGGTAGGGCAGGGCAGCAAGAAGAGGGTGGAAAAGGTGGATGCACGATGCTGGCCAGGTACAGAATGTACCTAGGTACCGCGGTACCTTAGCGTCCCAAAAAAAAAAGGCGCGGATAGACTGCCACACCAAATTGAAGACCCTTGCAACTACTTGCCGGGGTTCTCTGAAGGGCTGAGAGCGCGGGCAGATTGGGTGGATCTGTGGGCTTGACGGTCTGGGAATGGCGCACTGGCAGGGCAAAAGGGACTTGGGCCAGGTAGAGTACTTGGACGGGGGCGGCGGCCATGTACTTCTCTGCTCCGTGCAGCAGATTTGCTGCGAATGCCATGCTTCTCCCTACGCAGTGAGTGCCCACGCTCTAATGTTTCCTTCATAATATCCACACACACGCTCTCACACATTTGACTCGACGACTCCCTCCCTTCTTGTGTGTCTTGGGTCCTGCTTGTCTTGGAGACGGCTCTTTCTTTCTTTCTCTCCGACGACCTGCCTGCTGCACCATAGCCCGCGCCAGCACCAGCGCCAACGCTCCGCCATTTCCGTGTTCCTGGCCCCTCCTCTGGGTCCCCTCCCCCCCTTTTGCGCATGGAGGTGGAACTGGCCGCCGACACGACGAAAGACGCGAAGCAGCACTAGAAAGCATTGGTGCTCGTGCTCGTGCACTAAACTTTGTCGAGCAGGTTGCGCATCGAGCCGGGGCCGCTTTTGACAGTTGACACAGGTAGACGGGAAAACTGCTTGTGGTGGACACTGGTCGACACTGGCGCCTGCCTGTCTTCACGGGGCTTTACTTCAGCTGACGACTGCCCGTGTCTTGATTTGGCCGACCTGACGGCTCCACCGTTCCCCATCTAAAGTCCAGTTTCCCACGTCGCGGGACTTGGGGTTTGGGCCAAACCCTCGACCCTCACCCTCGACCCTCACCCTCGACCCTCGAACCCTCCCTCAACCTCCTCGACCCGACGCTGGCTTTGGGGTTTCTTGGCGTTCCGCACCCTCGCCCGCCCTCTCCTCGTGTCTCACAGCTTCTCCAGGTTGCAGAGGTCCCAGAGGTCTCAAGAAGCCAACGGCGAGGCCATTGTTTTATCTCCGTTTCCCTTTCCCGTCCGTCTGTTTGTTGGTGGCTTCCATGCTCGAGTGCGCGAGACGTGCATGTTGGAACACACCTGTCCCCCAAATCCCCCAACTCCCCCTATACACCTACTCACCCACCCTCGCCTACGCCAATCCTCAGGGTCTCTGCATCGGCAACACCGAGGTTCGACCATTGGCTGCGACCTCTTGCTACCATAGCTGAGAATTTGGCGTCGTCCCACGCGCGCATGAACGGGACCACCTAGCTACAAAAACATTGCCCTGGGTCTCCGTTGCCGCTTGCCGCTTGCCGCTTGCCGAGCTCCTTGGTTATCCGACTGGCCTTGGGCTCAGCTCCCCTGTGTAAGGCGGGAAGGTGGCAAGGCGATCGAGTCGCCCTGCAGTTCAGCTCCCTTTGCTCAAAACCACCAAGCGCCCGCTCCCCTCCCCTCGTCTCCCCCTCACACACACTACGACATCCCTACGACACTACGTCATGGCGATTCCCATCCAGACACAGTCCCGGTATGGGGGCCGCGACTTTACAGGCAGCCCTCTCCCGTCCATATCAACCCGCGAGGATGGCTTCGGGAGAGCATTGGGCGGCCGGCATATTCCCTTCAACGACAACCTCTCCCCCTCTGCAGCATCGAATCCCATGGCCATCCGCGGCGTAGAGCGGAATTTTGTACCTCCACCATTACCACCACCGCTACTGGTCCCCATCACCGGCCCAATCGATCCGAATGTACAGCACTTTAAAGAGCACTTTAAAGAGTCGAGGCGCCACGGCGACCATGGCAGCCTGCTCAGCGACTCGTTCGGCATGGAGTTTAAGCGCCGCGAGTTACCGTCCAAGCACCACGACTTCCCCGATGAAGGGTACCAGAGTATCGACAGCTACAGGTTCGTCGTCACTGCTTGATATTTTGCCGGAACAAGGCTGGGTGACGCGACCCACGAGGTTAAGTCAAGGTCTGGTTCGGTTCTCAGAAACTAACACTTGGCATTTCCAGATCACCGGAATACAATTCCCAGTTTGGGCTTCGGTCCATGGGTGCAATGGGAAGTTTCCGCCCCGGAAGCCGCCCCGGGGACAACATCGACAGCTCAATGCTTAGCAAGTTGAACCGGAGCGGACGCCCGTCGGGCCTGAGCGCGTCGTTCAACACTGGCCCAGCTCCTCGTGCGAACCACGCCGAGCTCACGATGTTATCACTTCCCCACAGAAGCAAGCAGCCCTATATCGACACAGGCTTCACCAGATCTCCCGTCCCCATGTCAGCGGTATCGCCACGACACACGCCATTCGGTCATACTGGGCCGGGCTCTGCCGACTACCGCTCGCCTATTGGTCCTGACCACATGGACTTCGAGCGCTCGCCGGTTCCACGGAGCCGGAGGACAAATAGCGGTTCGGTGCCTGACGATGCCATGGTTCTCACGCAGGGTAGCTATGATACTCGCGACGACGACGTGGACTTCCCCATGGAGACGTCGCGCATGCGCACACTTAATATAGAAGACCAGTGGAGGGACAGGGATCGCGAGAGAGAAAGAGAAAGTGATTACTACCAGGCGGGTCAGAAGCGTAGGGCGTCGTCGCCGCCCAGTGACGATGTCCCCCTTGCGAGCGATGGACTGAGGAGAAGGGAAGGGGGGATCATGTCGAGAGGCTCGCCAACACCCAGGCTGGCCGTCATCCCGCAAGGCTCCATGTCAAGCATATCATCTGCCAGCCGGAGTGGCAGCTTTACCAGCAACCTAACTACGGCAAGCAGCATTACTAGCATTGGTTCCTTCGGCCGTCGCTCATCACCGAATGCCCTGTCGCCCGGAGGGTTATCGCCTATCGATGGCAGCTGTCATGGAAGTCCCTACTCGACCCCACTCAGCATCACGACATCTCCCCGGTCCACTGTCGGCCGGTCACTCTCGGTACAATCGCAACACCAGCGGACCCTAAGTGAACAAACGATGCTAGGGCAAAGCGGCCGATCGCTAGCTTCGCCTCGGAAGCTTCAAGAGATCCCGAAAAACCCCAGCAGTTTGGTAGCGGCTAAGCTAAAGGGTCCCTACATGTGCGAATGTTGCCCCAAGAAGCCGAAGAAGTTCGAGACGGAGGACGAGTTGAAGTAAGCTCTACTTTCCCTTTCATCGCGTCAAGCTCTGCCTCTGGTGTGTGGAACGTTTGTCGAGGTTACAGTCACACTTCGGTCCCAATTAGACCTGCTTCTCATTGGCACACATGGTTGCTGACTTCGTCATCGCTGCAGGATACACGAAGCGGAAAAGCAGTACGAGTGCTCTTTCTGCGGAAATCGCTTCAAAAACAAGAACGAGGCCGAGAGACACCAAAACTCGCTGCATGTGCGGCGGCACAGCTGGTCGTGCTCAGCCTTGACGGGCTACGAGCGAGCATTCCACGACAGCACAACAAAACCAGGAGAGGCTGACACGTGCGGCTACTGTGGGGACGAGTTCCCCAGATCAGGGCGAAGCCAGAGCGGCGCATGTTGCACCGACCAGGATTGGGAGGAGCGCATACGCCACCTCCAAGACATCCACAAGTTTCGCGAATGTAATTCGAGCAAGAAGTTCTACCGTGCCGATCATTTCCGCCAGCACCTCAAACACAGTCACGCCGGAACCAGCGGGAAGTGGACAAACATGCTTGAGAACGCTTGTATGTTGGAGGAGGACCCGCCGATACCGAGATGATGGGCTACCGTGCATGGAACAGAAAAGAGGGGAGGCAAGGCTGGATGAGGAAGGGGTAAGGATGGGAAAACGGAGTCAAGCTTATCAGATCCACGACGCCTGAACGACCAACGGCTGACCCTGGTCCATCATCGCGATGACAGGGCTTCAAGACACTGGACACGAGACGAGGCAGATTGATCAAAATCATGTCCCTTTCGGAACAAAATAGCAAAACATTTTTCGGCATCAGCGTCTCTGTTAGTTCGACTCATATTGGCATAATTTTCAGATTTTTGACGAAAATACGCTCAACGGGAATAATCAGGCCCGGTTGGTTCGCCTGTTCCAGATGCGCATGCGGTTTCGGGGGTGAAGGGGGTAGGGGGCGGAAATATTTTTCAATTGGGACGTTTACGGTCAAATAAGGATTTATTGACCCTGCGTGCGACCTCGTCAGAGCATTGGATCTGCGCGGCTGCGGCGCAGGCGGGACGAAGCTTCGAGGAAGGGAAAAAGGATTGGGGGCCGGCCGGATGCGGGGGGTTTTCGATGGACGACTCTCGGACTCTCCCGCTTCTCGAAGTACCGCGATTTCCTACGCGCCGGTGATCCAATGCCCGAACACAAAAGATAGACGGCATCGGCAATAGATGGTTGCCCCCCTTGCAGATCTATTTTCCTCCAACCGTGCCGTGTCCCGAGGTGCATCCCGTCACCTGAAGCACTCCAATTCCCGGCGGAAGACTCATGACGCTCGATATGCGAATCGCCGGCCCGGTGGGGCGGGAGCTGGCAGTTCAAAAGAATGCCGGCGAAGCTGAGGTTAGTCAAGTATGGCTGGGCGTGTCTGGCTTCGGCTCATCAACAACTTTCCCGGCCGGCATGTTTTGACGAGGCACGATCTACTGCGGCGAGAACGATGACGACGACCACGGGTACGACTGTGGGTGCGGCTGCACGACCGGCAAACCTGCGTCTTGGTAAAGGGATCCCAAGCGCACTGACGGCAGGTCTCTGCGCTGCACGCCCAGCACTCGCGACGGTCCGCTCACCTCGCGCCAAGTCAGCATCTTGAGGTCTTTCAGCACGGCGGGCAACATGTTCAATTGGCTGTTGAAGCACCTTGGAGTGCGTTGTTCGACCGATGGCGCAATGCAAGATGAGGTCCTATTTTCTCGTCTCTCAACCACGGCCCGCGCAGTGCTATCTCGTTTCGGGTTCGCTGCCGCGGTAGGAGATGGTGCAGGGCGCACGTCGATTGGTAATTTCCTGCATCTCCGACGGCTCTGCTTGCTCAGCCTGCCGCCATTCTGCCACCCCCAGCCAGCCGCATGTCGGGTCGATTCGTGGACCAATGGGCGGCGGCGTGGGCCCTCAGCCAATGGGTTTCATGTCGTGCCGCCATGCCCGACATCGTCCTTGGTCGATGCCGTTGACCATCGACCCGTCCCCCGTTGGGCACCCTCGCTGAAGCAACGTCAGACTCACGGCCGAGTGGTGCTGTTGTCTGGCCTTGGGGGTCACCTGCATGGCCCTACTGGCCACCCACTGGATAACCGACTGCTCATCCAAGCTATCGGGTCTCACGATCATGCTCCCCCACCCCCCTCCCATTTCCGTTTTATTTATCGGAATGCGGGTACTTTCTACTCTATTGGTTGAAATATTGGACGATACGTCTACTTCATTCACTCTGTGCCCGATGGCAAACAGCAGCAGCGCCACCCCAGCAGTGGATGGGGTAAAGAAAGAGAAGGAAACAATGGAGAAAACAAAAAACCAACATCGAAAATCAGAACCTGACATGAGATTATGACATACGGTCGGTGCGTTTTATGGCATCTGCATATTTGGAGGCGGTTATCTGTTCGTCATTTCGAGGAGGCCGAGATTTGCTTTGCTTTGCTTTGCTACCTGGCGGAGTTGGGTCATGAAGATGCTCTTCCTGTGGGCCGGCTGTGTGGCCAGTGTCATTTGTCTGTTTACCTTCGCCTTGTTATTTTCCAACCATCGTTAATATCATTTTTTTGGCATGGTGCCTTTTTCGAAAATTTATATATGGGCGGCCTTTTTTGTCTTTGGTTTCGGTCGCTTGATAGGCTTTTTGTAGCTTTTTGGTTCTACATACCCCGTCTGCAAGAGGGCCTCAGGGCTCTTGGAAGGAGGATCCGGTATTTGCTAGCATGGATGGTGTCGTCCTATTTTTCTGCGCGCTGGAGGTGACAGTGGCATGTGAAGGCAGCTGGGGCGGCTAACTGGTCGGAAAGGGACAAGAGGGGATTCCCAGCAAGGGAAAAGGCTAACGACATGAAATGAGTAAGAAAAGCAATTTGAAATTATCAAGTGTGTGCGGCTGGGCCCCCGGCGTCTTCGATTGACTGTGTTCGAATGCAGTGTAATTGCCTGTGAGCACTCGAGCCTTGCTCAGCCCTACAGATAGCTGGGGAGAATGCCTGGCCCCCATTGACCATCGACGAGGTTCGTCCCGCGGGGTCCTGAACTCGATAGCAGCCGCCGACGTCATGACAAAGTTTGCATCAGTGTAAAAATAGTCGATTTGTAAATGGCGTCTCACAAATACACTCAGCTAGCTCATTGGTATTGAGGCTAGGTGCAGCTGGAAGGGCTGGAGGAAACAACTGAACAACAGGAACAGTATTGCTTCGTATTTGTTAGGGCACAATCAGGTAGACGCTGGAGCTGCGGAAGGGAAGGAGGGGCGCTGGGCTGAAATGCATGCAGGTCACCCCACATCCCAGCTCGTGGGCAATGGTGGGGCAACACGAGGGACGAGCAACAAGGGCAGGGAAAAAAGTTAGCTCCAGTACCACAGGCAACCCAGACACAGGCTTCGTTTGATGATTGCAACGGCTGCAGCGACGCAAACACAGGCTTCAGCGCATTTATCTCGTTTCTTGGACGCTCAGTACATCAAATATGGCGCTGAATAGGATCAACGGGAGGGAGGACCTGTTCCTGGGCGGGTGAGTGGTGCTTCTGTCCTTTTGTGCTTCCGTGCTTGAATCCCTCGTCACTCGTCAAGGCCCTGGGCTGTGCTGGTCAGCAACCCATGCAATCGCTCACACATTGATCGCAGGATATTTGGCCTCCGGCGGCCGAGCGTCATAGCAGAGCACAAAATTACACACGTCTTGTCCGTCATCAAGTACTCGCTGCCCGAAGACGATGCGTACCGCGGAATTCAGCATCTCAGCATCGACATCGACGATATGGAGGACCAGGACATCTTGGTCCACTTCCCCAAGATGGTGCGCTTCATCGAGCGGGGGCTGTACGGTGATGTGTCGCTGGCGAGTGACGATGCTATAGCGCAGCAATCTGCGCGGGATGAAGACGCCACTCTACCAGCAGAAGACTTCCCGTCGGCGCAGCTCGCACACCTGAAGCTGACGCCTGTGGCTTCGTCAGCCCGCGGCCCAACCGGCGCCCATCCCACCGGTGCCGTCTTCGTTCACTGCGCCATGGGCAAGTCCCGCTCCGCCTCGGCCGTCATCGCATACCTGCTCTGGAAACACTCGCACCGCTTCGGCCGGACGGACCCAACAACCACGGCACCCCAGGCCGTCGCCAAGGCACTCAAGTGGGTGCGCGGCTCACGGCCCATCGCCGAGCCCAACGATGGCTTCACGCGGCAGCTCGCCATGTGGTGGGACATGGGCTGCCCGGCCGATAGCGACGATGCTGTTGAGCGACAGCCTGTGTATCGACGCTGGCTATATCGCCGCGAGGTTGACAATGCCGCCCAAATCGGAAGGGCTCCGGACTGGATCCGGTTCGAGGATGAGGAGGCGGAAAAGGGCAGTAGTGGTGTTCCTGACGAGGATAGCGGCCTCAAGCTCAAGTGCAAAAAGTGTCGGCGCGTGCTAGTGACCAAGCCATTCATTGTGCCGCACCAGGGGCCCAACAACGAGGAGCGGCCGGACTGTCCGCATGTCTTCATCGAGGCACTCTCGTGGATGCGTCCAGTGCTCGACGAAGGGCTGCTCGAGGGAAGATTGGTTTGCCCAACCGCCAAGTGCGGCGCCTCCGTTGGCCGTTATGCATGGCAGGGGTTCAAGTGCAGTTGTGGGGAGTGGGTTGCCCCGGCGATTTCGCTGCAGAAGAGCAAGGTGGACGAGACGGTGACACCCAGCAAGAGTCGGACCGGAAGTGGCCCGGCGAGTGCCGTGAGCCGCATGGCCGCCATGGGTATACGTCTGCCACCAGGTGCGGCCGCCGGTGCGACTGCTGCTGTCGGCGATGGGGGCCGCAAAGAGAACCTCTGACCGAGATACAACCCCTCTGCGACAGCAGCTGCAACCACACATCCACACACCACCCTCCCACATTCAACCCCTTCAGTATCTTCTCTTGGGCTCGATAGCTTTCGCCAACGCCGTCTCACGCAAATAACAACATGAGACGCACACTCTTCAGCCTTTTCTTGGCACTCCGGACAAGAGCTCCATTAGGAAAATGCTGGCTGTCAGCCTCCTGCTGCTGTTGCAAATCTCGAGGTCAAAGCTGGCAGGGCTGCTGACACACGTGCCGCCACGCCTTGTTTTGTTTTCAACACCTAACCCGCGGGCGGCGGTAGCTGCATGTGATTGATGGAGGATGGGCTTGGGAGCTCGACCCTGCACTGGAGGGCACACAGTGTGCCTCGTTTCCCCGGTCTCGGCCTCGAGCAAGGGAGGAGTCAACGTAGTGACGGGAAGCACTCGAGCCTCTTTTCCTTCCCCCAATCACTCGCGGGCCGCAACACGTTCGGCCAAAGGTCCAACTCCACTCCAGCGCCCGCCGCCCCAGCACACGAGGGTAGATCGATTTAGGGCTTACTGGACCCGCACCCACGCATGCTTGTGGCCGGCTGAAGATGAAGGCACGCTCCCCCAGCCAGCTCCACCGCGGCCTTGTCCCGCAGCCCTCGAAAGTGTCTGAGACATTTTTGCCCGCGATATATTGGTCCGCGGTCTACTGCAACACCCTGGGTGCGGTGATGGTTCCGAACAGCGCCCTATTTTACCTCACCCTATCATAATCGCCTTGGCCTGATCTGAAGAGGGACGGGGATCCCGGTGGCTCCATTGCAGCAAGGCTCGTGCAAGGCTCAAATATCAGGTTTGATGTACATGCACTACTAGTATGCGGCTCGGCGGTTCTCGGCCATGTCCCGATGGGAAGAATCGAGGAGGTGAATTGTTGCAACCTGTTGCGCGATGCTACGTAAAGGTTTAATGTGTTGTAGTCGATGGGCAGGGGCTGCAAGGCTGAGAATGGTATTTTGTCCCGTTTGGGAACCGAGAGTTAAAATGATCGGTGTGTGGTGACCTGTGCTAGTGATGGAATACCACCGGCCGTGGCTGGCCTGCAACTTGAATTGCTTCCAAGTTTTTTCCCTCGCTGCTTTCAAAGTGATTGGCGAAAGTTGCAGTAGCAGGGCGACCAAAACAGCCATTTCTTATCAGTCATGCACCAGGCAACGCTGACTGAGGAGTAGCTGCCTCTGACTGGTCGCGCCCGGCTTTCACGAACAAGACGAGCTGTGGATGCCGGATGGGACGCCCTCGTCAGTCAAGTCAGTTGAGATGCCTGCTGACGGCGTGCGAGCCGTGTGTGTGTGTGTGGGCTAATATATCGAGGTAAGCAGGCAAGACGTGGTGCTAATTTGCCCGCTTTTGCTGCCCTGAACCCCCCCCCCCCCCCCCCTGCTCGAACGGTTTTAACGTGCTGACGGTCCAGGGGTGACTCGGAAAGAGGCAGGGAGGGGGCGGAATGTATGTACATGTCATCGTGGTCCACCAAGTACTTGGTCCAGGCGCCTGAAAGGAGTAAACGAGCGGATTATGAACACGCTCCGAGTATGCCAAAGAGACCTACTAGTGGTCCCGTCGTCGCCGCGTGGGTCATGCAGTACCCTCGGGGCGTCTATCACTTGTGGAATTGTCCAACTTCCGGATTGACCTGTCTCCTGAGCAATATGCAGGATATCTCCTGGTGTCAAGCAAGACTTGTTTATGGGCAGGCCTCTCGTCAGGGGTTGGTTACATCATGATGTCAACTGTTGGATCGTTACAAACGCCGGGTACGTGATCCCGCGTTTGTTCGCCGGCCTCCGAGCAGCTGCCGAGAATGGGGCCGAACGGGGTGTGCTGTTGAAATTCCTGCCACCTCTCCCCGGGCGGCCGCATCTCTTTCGTCGAATGGCCCGAGCCGGAGATGTCACCTTAGCAGGGTGTAAGTGTCTGTCACCCTTGACGTCTGTCAGAGGGCAATCTCATGTTGTTAAAACTGCCATCGGACAGAGAAAACGGAGGATGTACCTCAACTCTGCTGGTACTTGACCCCAATGATGATTCTCGTGATTGAATCAATGAGCTGACAGGGGTGGGGATGTCGGCTCTCGGGCTGGAGTGTGTGGCTTTGGTTGGTCCGATATTTTAGCCCCGGATATCTTTATTGAATCCCAGGCTCCAAGTCACACCGCTGCTGCCCCGGCCGCACCATTGCTTGCTGCGAACAGGGCGGCGGAAAGCGCATTACCAACCCCAATTTGGAGCTGACACCAGGGTTATTCAAATCCGGGGTGCTCGCTCCATCCTTTCAACTTATAGCTTATTGGCAAGTAGTCTTGCGCACTATCCGTATATAGTAAGATGAAGATGAGTGAACACGAGCTGGGGAAAAAGCCAAGGATCCTCCAGCCTTGGGAGTAAGCGCTAGGAATGAGCTTGGCCACCCTAAATCTCTACGCAATTCCTTTTTCTCCCCGGCCGTGCCGCTGCCTTGCGGGGTTGGATGGGGCTCTTGGGAAGTTCTGGGATGCCTTGCGTTGGTCTGCCTGGTGGGTAAAATGCTGCCTGCCTGACCAATAACACTAGCTACCGCTGTTTATTGCTGCTGCCTTCTTGTGCACAACTAACCCGTGTCGGGGTTACACTATGTTGCCTCGGTGGCCTTTTACGAGCTACCCAACAAACAGGGAGTAACCGCGGATGTTGGGGAACCGCAGACACGACGAGTCGCATAGGACTGAAGGTAGCTAGCTGGGTGACCGAGGGAACGTGATATGCCGGTGTAGCCATGGGAACAACTAGATTGAAGATCTCCGAGATCGAATAAAGTGCAGTTGCAAGCTGGCCGAGGTGCGTCGACATGACAAGCCCTCTGCAGAAAATCAAAACGGCAATCGATAGCTGTCTCTCATATTTCCCTGAACCTAAAAATGGCGTCGACGCGGGAGTGGCTTTCCTGTGCCGTTTTCACGCCTGGGACTAGTGGTTCGGTTGGTTGCTTTGACTCTGTCTTTGCCTTGATATTGCCCGAACCAGTCTCCCGGTAACGACATGCTAAATATGTCTGCCGGTCCCAACGAGCAAAGAATAATCATGTCAAAGCACTGCAGCCATACACTATTCTCGGCATTTGGAAGTTGAGAGAAATTTGAAGTTGCTGGTGCTGTGACATGTCGAAATTACATCTGGATCGGATGTGGTCACATCGCACATCACTGTGATAGACGTTGGTGGGCGTTGGTTAGGGTTGTTGGTGCTGGCTGGCGAATTGCTTTTTCGGCTCCCTTTCAGGTATTTTGGCTTGCGGCAGCAGAGGGCAGGACGACGTGGGAGTGTGACGAGAAATACACTCACCGCGACCAGCGACCGAGTCACTGAGCTCTGCCTGTGCCTCTGATCACAGTCTCACGGTCCCACACGGTCCAATGGTCTCCGTTTCGCACGAGACCAGGCGTCGGGACGGAGCTGCCCGTGACCTTCTGTTGAAGAAGTGGCTTTGAGCAATCTTGACGCGCCGGGTCGCTGCTTGCGCCGTTTTGTTTCAGACAGTCCCAGCGGCAGAGGGCAGCGAGCAGCTGCGGTACCCTTTCCACTGTCAAGGTTCTGATTGCTGTGCGACGACGCTTGTCTAAAACAGCCCACATGCGGACAAGAGGGCTGAAAGGGTGTGTTGGGTGGAATTACGTCAACCAAACAAGTAAGACACGCAGTCGTGTGGTGTGCTGTCTTGGCGCTGTGTCAATTGTCGAGAGGATGGAACGCCCGAAAATGATCGGAGAATGAGGGGTAGCAAAAGGAATATTGGAATGCTGAACGGATGTCTGGGAGTAACGGAGTTAGGAGGGTGGGGGAACGGATGCCGACCGTCACGACAGCGACTGGCAGACAGCTGTTGGGTCTGACTGGCAGCTGCTGGGGTGGGCTGCCGAGGAGGGCCCGTGGTCCCGTTCATGGAGATGCGGGCTGGCGGGCTGTGCAGCGCTGCACGTTGGCGGTTCTGGTGTCACTTTACGCGGCAGTTTCGTGTCACCTTTGGCGGCGCCACGGCCAGCCAATCTGGGCCACGGCTCGACACCCAGCCCAAGGCGACACAAGGCGACACAAAAACCCTGTAGGGCTGCTGACTAACCGAGTGAAGCATAGCGCGAAAGAAATGCCCCGCTTTCTCGCTTCCACAGATCATAGGGCGCGATGGATCATAAATCCTTCAAATCAAAAACTCCTTCCCGTGCCCCTCGCCCACAGAGTGACCCACGACGCCCATGACCCCTCTTCCCGGCCGGACTTTATTGAGACCTGGGAAGTCCGAGGTGCACGATATCCTGCCATACACCGCCCTGTCTCAGACACGCCAGAGCGGCCAGACCAACGGACCACTCCAGACAAGCCCAGATGCCCCAGATGGCCCCAGGGGAAGCTCCGCGAGCACACCCCATCCTGGTGACATCTTGCCGTCTCGATCTGGGTCCGGATTCTGGGGACCTGGCCCCCATTTTGGCTGATCTTGCGACGACCCGCGATCCATGATCCGTGATCCCTGATTTGCACCATTCAAGCAGACACCCATCGATCGCTCCTCCTGCTGACCTGGCCTGACTGTACAACCATACACACACTCTGCATCTCAACATACACAAGCGCGCACACACACACACAAATTCACACACATGTACGCACACATGCATACTTATACGCTGGTGTCTCGACTGCGCTGCCCGCCGACGGCACACACCCGCCGCGGGAGCGCAAAACAGGACACGGAGACTCCCTCCTACTGCGCCGCGACGAACCCGTGACGCTAACTGCAGCTGGGCCACGGTGCGTGCAGCGCAGCTGGGGAGCATCGAGCTCGCCAAGAAACCGAATGGCGCCGCCGTCCAGTCGGGATTGCCTTCCCGGCGTTGCGTTTGCATGTCGGTCTTCAGGAGAGGTCGTCAGTGATGCAGGCGACTCCGGCAGGCGGTTCTCCTTCTGCCCCCTCCCCAAAAGAACCAAAAAAAAAGACAAGGCCTACGTCCATACTCCTCGAAGGTCACTCAGCCCGGCACGGGCTAGGGGGCGGGCAGAGGGAGGGAAGCACGGTCGGTTCCGGAGGCACGTCCGGGGGATAACTGAAAGCACCGCCCCCCCCCCCTCCCCCGGCGACGCGGCACCAAGGTCGCCGAGCCTACCGTTGATGTAGGTACCGAGATGGTGCCTTGCGATGAAGCCTCGCTTGTCAGTGCCAGATCTAGCAAGGGTAAGCACAAGAGTCAAGAGCCGTGTCAGCAAAAGCGAACCAAAAAGCCCAGGCGTAAGCACTAGCCCTGTTGAGGCCAGTCGCAAACGTTCCCGCCCACCAGCTGGGCAGCCTCCCCCTTCCCCTCATCCTGGCTGGCTACTATGCTTTGCCAAAACACCAACGGGAAGTACTCGAGCCCCTCCATCAGGTGAGCCCTGGTGTCTGGTGGCTTAGTGGCAGTGCGGGGGGGGGGAGTCAATGAGAAGGGTTGGGGGACTGCATGCTGTGTGTTAGTATCTGAATAGTGATCTCGGCATCACAGACGGCCCACTATCCAGCATCATCAGTCATTAAGACCGGCCGAGAAGGAAACAAAAAAATCACCGTCTCATTGATCTTCTCATTGGGGTCCGAGGGGGCCAGTAGGGAACGCAGTTTCACTCTAGCTCAAGTTTGGTCTCCCCACCAACCCGCATCACCCAAAATCAGCTATCGGGAGAGTGTCGGACGGTCCGGTCTGGCCTCACATAAAAAGACTGAATTCAGTCCACCCAACTAATGACGTTTCCTCGGTGCGAGCTATCGCGAAATGCTTTGTTTTCTGTCTGCCCCACCCGAGGTCACCTTCCTGGCCGGCTGACAGCGTCATCGCGACGACGTCCACTGGCACAGCGGGACCAAAGAAAACCTGATAATGACGTTTGTAGGTGTTTGCTGTCGCGCCCAGCCATGTGAAACAGCGGGCCAGATGCCGAGTTCTTTTTGCCTCTCGGCTTATCGCAAGGATGGGGTATACAGGGCTGATAAGCAGCGGGAAAGGGCAAATCAACAACACAGGGCATGGCGAGACATGGCCGGGCTCGTCTGGTCGGGCAGGTGGTGCGACAGGGGAGGGGGAGGGGGGATCGAGACGGGTTGAGTCGATGGGACAAGCCCACTTTGATCCGCTCCCTCGTTTGCTGCACTTGCATCGCGTAGGATCGCAGATATTAGGGGTGTGGGTCACACTGCCTGAGAAGCATTGGCTATCCATGGGCACCAGACGAGTAGATTGATGCTCTTTCGGTTGAGTGGTGGCCGCCGCTGACGTTTGACTGGGTTGGGGCTCTGGGCGCTGGGCGCAGGCTTTCGTTCCAACCTTTCGGGCTCGCTTTCGCCTTTGCTCCTCAGTTCTCAGCTTTTCAGAGTGGTCGCCGGTGGTGGGTAAGCAAAAATTAAATTTTTATATAAAACAGAAAAACAAGGTTGGGAGATCTTGCTAGGCCCCCCGTCACGTTGGCAGACGGCGCAGCGAACGGACGCTCACGGCAGAGGCATCGAGACTTGGGGGATCGTCAGCATGGGGAGGATAACATCAGCTGTAGCATTTTCCTTTCTTGTTCAGTGTGTGCAAGTGATGTGTATGGTGTGAGTGAGTGTGTCTTGCGTCGTCGAGAGGTTGTGTACCATCCGCGAAACCGTGCAGTCATCCTTCCGCCTTGAGCCATCTTGAGTGGACGACCCAAGGTGAGATGCATCTCTTGTGCAACATCCCGGGCACTCTCCCTGGCACAACGTGGTTGCTCTCTTGCACCAGCCTGAGAACAGGTATGGTTGGGTCAGGGGGGGAGGAGGGTGTGACGACGCGAGGGTGGAATGGAGATAGAGGCGCGGGCAAGGGGGGGAAGAGGGCTCAGGCTTGCCAAAACGGTGGCCCCGTCATATCGAGGTTTTCGGGACGGTAACGTCGAGCAATAACCCAGCCCCAGCGAGCCCGACCAGAGGGCAGACTAGAGGGCAGATACAAAGGGTACTTGCGGGATTTCCGAATCCATGTATCTTTTTAGTGCTCTTCCAAAGGCCTTCTGGAAAAGCGCCCCCTCGACAGGGGGGGTCTCTTCCTTCCGACTGCCTGCTGTTCACCGCAGAGCCCGCACGGTAACATGTTAAGCTTCTTCATGCTGCGACCTTGCATGACACACTAGACCAGCGCAAAAGAACCACCGTCCTCATGATCCATGATCCATGATCCATGGGGCAATGAGCAATGAGCAATGAGCAATGAATAATCACCATCACTGCTGGCATGTGGCGGCCATCGAGATTGGGCCTGGCAGGACCAACAGCCCCAGGGCCCCACGATGCGTTCGAAAAATCCGACTCGTTGCAGTCAGAACATCATCGCCGCACCGCCGCAGCATCACACACACACACAGAACACATCACGGTAGGTTCTTAGGAACCGAGGGGAAGAAGGCCGGGTCCTGCAGTCTCTCGCGGTTGCGCTTTGCGATTTCAGCCTGCCTCTTCCTGTTCCGTCGCGCTTCGTAGAAGGTGCTGTAAACACTGGTTAGTATCCGCTAATGTCTATTCTCAGAGTCTGGAAAGGGGGGGGGTTCGGTGGGGCAAATAGGGTCTGCGGGTTCCAACCTCTTGAGCTCAAACACCCGGGGTTCCTCGTCCTCCTCCGTGGCCGGTGACTTAGCCTCGTCCTTGCTCTGCTAGGCGGGAGAGTCAGTGTCAGATACGAAGGGTGAGAGAGGTGAGGGCACTGACGACGGCGTCTTCTTTCTTTTCGTCGTCGTCGGCCTTGCTGTCCTTGTCTTTGTCCTTGTCCTTGCTCTTGTCGCCTTTCTTGTCTTTCTCCTTTTCCTTCTCCTTCTCCTTCTCCTTCCCCTTCTTCTTCTTCTGCTTCTCCTCGTACTCCTTCTTCACCCGCGCGATCTCGGCCTCGAGCTCCCTCTTCTTGCGCGCCTCCGCGGCCGCCTGGTCAATCTTGGGGATGCAGAAGCCGGGGTCCTTGAGATGGCTGGGGCAGACATAGAAGAAGTCCTGGGGAGGCGTCAGACCGGAGCGCGAGTCAGAAAAGTCTCATTCGGGATGAAGCACCTTGTTATCGGGCGTGATGAGCACGCTCGTGCTCGGCTTGAAGCAGATGTCGCACGACTTGGCACTCGATTCGGCCACCCTGCGGTGTGTGTAGACGTTGGGGAACGACATGCCAGGCGAGCCGCCAGTGGCGATGAGGTCAGTCAGCCCTCGGCCACTCTGTCGACTGTGAGGGCGGGGTTTGGCAAAGTGAGCGGATTTTGCTGTGCTGCTTTAAGCTTGAGAGAGTCTTGGGCGGCAAACGGCGCCGGCGGGGTTGTGATGAGCAAAGCAACCCTACTGTGGTAGGTACACATGCACTGTGCTATCGCACCGTGCTTGGAATGGAGACAGAAAACACCAAAAAGACTTGGACAGTGCGGCGTACTGGAAGAGACCAAAGACTAGACGCGGGGACTCTCTGAGAACATTCTCTCGTGCTGCTTCCGGTGCAGTGTTCGCTGTTTGGGCTGGCCTCCAGCTCGGTGGCGGCGTGAGAAGTCAGCTCTCATGACGCCCAAGACTAGGCCCAGCAAGTAGGTCGGCGTAGGAAACAAAATATACTCGGATTATCACCGCTTTATTACATCCTATGCCCGGCAATCATTCCTGACTGGCATCTATCAGGTCATTATGACTATATAGCTCATGGTCAGCTGTATATAGATACAGTTACGCCCCTTATCCTTCATGGCCGCCGTAAGCACAGAGTGTTAATTCCCGGCCCCCGTCTAAAGTTACCATCCGTATCGACCGTATCAACCCTCCCGACCCCCAGTGCAGTTCATCGTTGAAGCTTTCAGTGTCGAGCATCCAGGTGGCCTGCTACTCGTCATCTCCCATCTCCTCATCTCCATCGTCGTCATCGTCATCGTCATCGTCGTCGTCGTCGTCGTCGTCGTCGTCGTCGTCGTCATCGTCACTCCCCGACCCCTCGCTTTCACCCTCACTGCCCGGGTCATAGTCCTCCTCTTCTTCATCTTCCTCATCCTGCAAGGCCTGCTCCGCTTCGAGATGGGCCCGCTCCAGCACCGTGAGGCCATCATCCGGCTCGGCACCCTCCCCATCCGCGCCCTCTCCCCCGGCCCCCGTCTTCTTGGCATTCTCGGCCAACTCCCTCTTGGCCTTCCTCTGGTCCGCCATGCTCCGGTCCGCCAGCCCATGCCGCTGGACATACTCGTTGATCCCCTGGTAGTCCTCCTGGTCGAGCATCGAAAACTCCACCTCCTCCGCCACACCGCCCTCCTTCTCAATCTCCACCACAATGTTAAACGTCCGCTGCAGCACGCTCGTGTAGCTCACCGCGACCGTGCAGTCCAGCGGCAAAAAGAGCAGCGGCTTCTTGAAGCCCCACAGGATCCCCGTCGGCAGGAAGAAGAGGTACCCGTCCTTGCTGCCGCGGAATGCCTTGACGTGCACCGCCTTCTCGGTGGGCCGGTACGCCTGGCGCGCCGCGCTGTGGAACAACTTGGGGTCCGACGCCACCAGCTGGCACCGCTTGTTGCCGGCGGTGCGTAGCGACGTCGTCAGCGCCCAGTGGAAGAGGGCGTTGTACGTGTCCGACACGGACTCGGCGGTCGTGGCCATGGGCCCCAGGATGGTGCCTGGTTTGGGGGCGGTGCTGGGGATGGTGAAGACCAGCGGCTCGGGGGGCGGCGGGGAGGGGTTCGGCGCGTTGGGGACCACCTTGGGCGCGGGGAGGTAGCTGTTGCGAGGGAAGAGGATGTAGTTGTGCTGTATTTGGGACTTTTCTGGCACAGGGAGGTAGAAGGCATATTCTGCGACCACGGAGCTTAGCGGGGGGTGTGGGAGCGTCGAGGGGCGTCGTCACATACCGATATCACGCCACGGATACACAATCCCCTGGACTGGCACGTTGGCCCCTGAGACCTGGGCATAGAGAAAATCCTTGGTGAAGCACAGGTCGTACTTCTTGCGCTGTGGCACCGACAGCGAGATGTCTTTGATCTGCAGCAGTACGGGGTCCGAGCCAGCGGCTTCCGTACTTAATGCCTCTCCATTTTGTGATGCCGCATGACCATTTGTTTGTGATGGCGCAATATCAACTCGCCTCCTTTTGGAAGCTGGGCCGTCGTCGGCAGCAGGGTTTGACAGGCGCTCTTGTACGAAGCTGGCGATTTCGTTGAACAGGCTGATGCGCGTAGGAGTATCTAGCGGCGGCGCACCATCAAGTTAGCTGTTGCCCCGTTGCGCCGTACCAGATCCCAGGCCAGCTATATCCTCAGGTTGCGCCAGATAGCCGTATGGCCAGAGATGACATAGGAGGAGGAGCCTCAGGGCTATATCGCAGGGAGAGGACACACCAGCAGCCTTCTGGATGCCCACCAGGATATCCGGGCGGGATTGGAAGACAAGCCCCAGCGTCTGGGCGTTGAGTTTTGCCGCCATTGGGAGCAGGCAAATCTGGAAAACAGGGCGCGACACGGTAGTTGGGCAGATTTTGGTTAGATTTGGGTCCGAATTCGACGTTACGTATTTCGCACTTTTCGGCCAGGGGTTTGCTGAAAGCGTGTCGTCGTCGACGCGTAAATGGCTTTTCTCGCTGCCCAAGATGGTTGGTTGCGGTTCAATTTTAGGCGCTTGTTTGTTTTTTTAGCGCCCTGCCGCACAACATGTGAACGGCACCGCGTCATGTGACGCCACCTAGTCCTCAACCCCTTTTTAAAGTTCTGGGGCAGAAGCCATGGATGGATGGGGGCATGGGGTGTTCTGGTCGGAATCGCCAAGCGTGCCAATATCAATCCAATCCACAGAGCTTTTGTCTATGTCTAAAATCATATCGAGATGCGTCACCCTAATAAAACAGCTCGGCATGAACCCGCCAAATTAACCCGCTCTTTTTTGTCTCATCATCATTGCCTGCCAGGACACTCGTACATCATTACGCCTCGTTCTCAATCATCGCCCTGAGCACCTTGATCTGCTCCAGCACACTCGACTTGCTGGTGCCACCCCTCGCCGACCGCATCTCCACGCTCTTCTCGTAGTTGAAGACCTCGGAAATATCCTCGTCGAACCGCGCATCCACACCCTTGAGCTGCTCGTAGGTCAGCTCGTTCATGGGAGTGCCAGTCTGCTCGGAAAGAGCAACACAGCGGCCTGAGATGTGGTGAGTCTCGCGGAAGGGGACGCCCTTGCGCACGAGGTAGTCAGCGAGGTCAGTGGCGAGCATGAAAGGGTCGAGCGACGCCTCCATCCGCTTGGGCTGGATGGCCAGCGTGGCCAGCACGCCGTTGGCGATCTGGATGCTGTCCGATACCGTCTTGACGTGGTCGAGCATGGGCTCAACGCTCTCCTGGAGATCCTTGTTGTAGGTGCTCGGCAGGCCCTTCTGTGTCATCATGAAGCCAGCCATGTGGCCGAAGGCACGGCCGCTTTTGCCGCGCAGAAGTTCCAGGCTGTCAGGGTTCTTCTTCTGGGGCATGAGCGAGCTGCCAGTCGAGTAGGCGTCCGCCAGGCGGACGAAGCCGAACTCGCCGCTTGAGTAGATGATGAGATCCTCCGACCATCGCGAGATGTGCTGCATCAACATAGCGCCCCATTGGAGAGTCTCGGTGACAAAGTCGCGGTCTGCGACACCGCCCATAGAGTTCCACAGCAGGTTCTCAAAGCCCAGCTCCTCAGACATCATGTCACGGTCAATGTTGAAGGGGTTGCCCGCCAACGCGCCGCAGCCAAGCGCACTACGGTTGACCCGCTTGATCACCTCGCCGAGACGCTCGAGGTCACTGGCAAAGGCAAAGCCATAGGACAGCATCCAGTGGCTCCACCGGATGGGCTGCGCGCGCTGCAGATGGGTGTATCCGGGCATGATGAACTCAATCTCCTTCTCAGCGCGAGCGGCAATGACGCTCAAGAAGGCGCGCAGGTGCTCCTCAATGGTGCGCAGCTCATCGCGCAGCCACATGCGCATGTCGGTGGCGATCTGCTCGTTGCGCGACCGGCCCGTGTGCAGCTTGCCGGCGACGTCCTTACCGATCATCTCGCCGAGGCGGCGCTCGTTGGCTGTGTGGATGTCCTCGTCGACGCCGGGCACGATGACGAAGGTGCCAGCCTCCCACTCCTTCTGGACGGCGAGGAGGCCCTCCTCGAGCTTCTTGAACTCATCCTGCGAGATGATGCCCGACTTGGCGTTGGCGCGCGCAAAGGCGATGCTGCCGAGGATGTCTTGCTTGTAGAGGATCTTGTCGAAGTAGATGGACTCGTTGTACTGCACCATGAGCGGGTCAAGGCCGCCTGAGAATGTTAGCTTCCGTCGGCACCAAGCATTGACAGTGTGCCAGCGAGTCAATTGACTGCTGGGAGGGGTTGGAGGGGCAGTCGCGTGGTGCTCACCAGTGAAGCGGCCTCCCCAAAGCATGTTCCCTGCCGGCTTCTCGAGACCTGACATTGTGCGCGACGATGATCCTTAGTGGTCAATTGATTGATTTGGGTACGTAAGAAAGTTGATCTGGCGTTGTCTTGCGGCCAAGCTTCTTTGCAGTCTGAGCTTCTTAAGGTCGAAGCTTGGGCTGGGACTAGGAATGTGGGGTTGGTGTATGACACTGCACTCTGGGGAAGCGATCGCAGCCCGCGGGGTCTGCAGAAATTTTTGTTTCTTATCGGGTGACTCAATGGCGAATGAACTGCACCGGGCGACGCTATCAGCCAAAGAGCAGCCCTATCACCGTTGGCTTCAGCGACTTTGGAAGGAGCTATGGCCGCCCCCGCAGCGGGGAAGACTTCACTGAGCAAAAGCCTTCTGACCATCTTCGGGTTTTTGGAAAAATTCCACCCGTCATCTGCATTCGTACTTTTCGTTTTACCTAATCTCTACATTACATCCAAACCTACCGATGTCAAATTCCAGGACGAATAGAAGCCGCAGTTGACAAAGGAGATAGGTTGAGCATCAGTCCTATTTCTCAGTCCTTTCCGACTCCCAAGCTCGCCCCCTGTTTACCCCCCCGTGCCCCCTCAGCTCTCAGAGTCGCCATTGACGTCGTCGGTCTTGTTGTCGAAAACATTCTGAATGTTCCCACCGATCCCAGCGTCAGCCACTTCGATCACGTACTTGCACGCAGAAGCAATGTTTTGGCTTGCGCCACGGGCATCTGCGTCGGCTTCAGCTAGACATCCAGGCTGCAAGTAGCGAGGTAGAGTATGCTCCACATCCTCGCTGCTGCTCTTGGCGTTGAGCTCCAAGACCCGTCTGCAAAAGGCGCGAGCACGCACCAAGTTGCGACGTTCCTGCATTGCCCGCACACAGATTGTCTTTTCGCTTTCATCTTCGTTTTTCGCCATCAACTTGCTCTTCTCCTCATCAACCTCCTGGCTAGGGTTGGGAAGAGGGTCAGCGCGTGGAGCAAGAGTTTGGACGACCTCCATGCTGAAGTCATCGGAAGCCGTCCACGCCCAGGTGCTAACGTAGCCATCGATATCCGAAGTGGGAACGGCGGTAACGGTCTCGGTTTCTGTGGCAGTAAAGACAACCGTCGTCGTCGCCTGTCTGGAAGAATTTGTCCACACTCCAGCGGGCGAAGAGCTTGGCCAATATGGCGAAGTATCCGAGGTCCAAATTGAGTCGGATGCGGAAGGTCTAGGAGATTCGGTGAAACCGTCGATGATGGTATACGTCGTGGATGAGCGCTCCACAATGATAGTCTCACTGGGCTCGACGGCAATGGTAACCACATCTGATGACGTGCTCGACTCCCACGAAAAGCTGGTGCTGGAGCTAAGATCGGTTCCTGAAATTGACAATGGGGTCTCCAGCGGGGCACCAGACGAATACGTACTCCAAGAGAGTTCGGATGACGACCCAGACCAGCTATTCCAAATGCTCGAAACAGTCCAGATTTCGCTCTGTGTGATCTTGCTAAAGGTGCTGGTCTCGGGTGGGCTTGGCCCCAGCGTGACAACTAAGGTGGTTGTCAGGATCGTCGAAACGCCGGTAATTGTATAGGTTACGGATTTGACCTCGCCGCCGCTGCTAGCAACCTCGCTCGATGACGGCTCAGGTTCCCAGTCCGATGATGTCCAGGTAATTGGGAAACTCATTGATACTGTGGAAGTCCAAGAGTACTCGGAACTGCTACCCGAGAGGCTAGAGTAAGAGCTCCAAGGGCCCCCGGCCCAGTCGCTGCTGGCGTCAGAGCTACTCGACGAACTATCTGAGCCACAGTCAGTTGTGGTATCCTTGGATCCCCCCTGGGTCCCAACTGTGTTGGTCGCCGCGAACGTGATGGTGATGGTTGTGCCATCAACCGTCGTGCTGGGGAACGTAGCTGCTGGGATCTCGACGGTGGTGGCTGTCAGGCTAATGCCTGCTTCAGAATCCGTAGTAGGGTGTTTGTCAGTGGATTGGGAGACATGGCGCGCATGGCCAGAGTTGTGATGGCGGGTGGACTCGGGGATGGTTTGGGTGTTGCGGGGGGAAATAGCAAGGCCAGTCGGCCACGGAAGAGTGTTGGGATCTGACCCGTCATCACTCAAGCTCGCCGCCGCAGGAATGGAAGCAGCTGCTGGGCGGTATAGGCTACGCTTGCCAATGCCGGCCGTCTGGATAGGTGGTTTAGGGAACATGTTGCGGCGGTTGTGACGGTCAACTATGTCGGTCGAAGAGGGATAGAGCGGGCTGTACGTGCCCGTCGAAAGCGTCCTGCAGGTACCAAATCCTGTTGCGGATGGTGATGGCGATGATGAAAACGTCGACGACGATGATCCCGGTGACCGAGGATGTCCATACATCCCGGCACCCACCGCGTTTTCAGGGGGGTCGTCCTCGGGTTGGGGGAACCGGCGGTGGCCACAGTTGCCTACTAGTCCGGCGAGGTTGCGGTGGGATGAGAGAATACTAGTTCCGCAGTTTTCATACTGGGCTAGGTAGATTTTGTGCTCTTGCTGGCTGAAAAGGGCTGTTGCGCTGTTGTTAGTTGGGGATCGGAGAGAAAAGGGGTTCAGGGGGTAGATACCATAAGTTGCGCGGAGGAAGGTATCGCCAAGAATGAAAAACGACTCGGAAGGGACGGCGCCCACGACACACACGACATCTGGGCTCTCCCAAGTAAACAGCGGCGGGAGCTGGAAGATGAATTCGCGATACGGCACGTGGATGGTGAAATCGCCAAAGGCAAAGTCAATAGTTCCCTCGTCGTTCAGGTGAGAGCAGTCGACGGTGTAGCCGAGGCCCGGCTCAGGCACTGCATCGGGGAAGTAGTCCAGAATCGCGTAGAATGCGTCTTCGGGTATGTATGATAGGGTCGTTCCGGTGTCGGGCAGGAAGCGCTCCGCGAATGTCGGGCCGGTGACCGGGATGGAGGTGCATGAGCCAGGAGGTGTCACGCTGATGCCTGTGACGGTGAGCCAGTATCTAACCAGGACCGGGTGTTAGCATCCTAGTCTGAGGGACAAAGTTTGGGGTTCTTGCCGGTAGTATCCGTCCCAAGACCTGGGATACTGATGTGCGATTGGAAGTCCGTGGAGGGGACCCATGAACTTTGATGTGTCAATGCCACCGAACACAATCTCGCCTGTTTTCTCATCTTGTCAGCACGACGACTTCTCTTTACTCCTGTTGCGGTCCTCAAGTGACAGACAACTCACCCTCGTCCTTGTCGACGCTTCCCAGCGCGACGCTGAAGTCCTTGTCCTGTATTATCCCCTGGTTGTACATGGCGTCGATGAACCCGCTGTAGTTCTGATTGTAGCCGGCGCCGTAGGCTGCGCCAAAGATGCCGTTCACCATGCCTTCGGCATAGGTGGAAACCCCAAACTGAACAGGGGCCAGCAACCGGAAAGAGCTCCCGTCACCGCTTTCGTACAAGTACGGATCTGCCACCCGTCAGACTCTGGCCTGTGCCTGCTCTTGGGGCCTACCGCCAGTGAACTCACCCTTGAAGTTTACAGTGTCTCGGAAGTACTGGATAAAAGTCGCACCACTGCCGTACGTGATCCAGCGAGGCGGGCATGTGCCGTTGACGTCGATGCTGGTCTCGGACTGCTGGGGGACGTAGACTCCCGACAGCCGGCAAGCCTCCGCGTAGGCTGGAAGGGCTTCCCAATAGGTGCAGGGAGGGTCGATCCAGGTCTCGGACGAGCCCGTGTCAAAGTCGAGGGTAACAAGCTGGGCAGGGCTTCCGATCCACACTTTGGGTATTGAAGTGTTTAGCTGCCTGGCGGGTGACGGATCAACTGCTGAGTGGAAATGGTACTCACATTTGATATTATACGATACGTCCTTGAACATGGCCGTGACGTTGACCCGGGTCGGGTTAGGGGTTGGCTTTACCGTTACCGTGGTGTAGGTGTAAGTCGTGGACTGCTCAGTCACTGTCAACACGGCCGTGGGGGCCCTGCGCCGCATGGGCAGGCGGACCACGCCGTCATGTTGCTCGTCTTGATTTCGAGTCCCGCTTTGCACATGTGCCGAAGCACCAGAACGAGGCAACTGGTTCGGAGCGGGTGAGGCGAGGGCCGACCAACAAAGGAGTGGTATCAGGAGAATATGAAACATGGCGGCGGGAACCCAATGAGGCCCTTGCATCTGTGGCCTTGGGGCTAGAGAAGGTGGCAATTCTCGAAGAGGATGAGACCCGGGGCGGGAGGTAGGAGAGAAGGTTGGAAGTCCGTAAGACAAGGTCGAGCAGATATTTAAGGGCTGTTATGGGCTCGATATCTCAGGGCACGCGCACTCGACCCATGAGCCTTCGGATGTGACAAACGATGTAAAAGCTGCTGTCATCGAAGAAGTCCAGGGGCCGGACTTGGCATCGGCCAGTGCCAATTTGTCCCCTTCTTACATCCACAGCCAAAGCCGCTGCCAATGTTTTCATGTAGAGTATTGGTTAAGGAAAGTACATGGAATACCTCGACAACGACAGACATAACACGCTGTATGGCATCTCGAGGCTTGTATCTCACTACGGCCAGCTTCGGTTCCAGCCGAAATAAGAAGGCTCGGCTTCTGGTGTCACAGCAGAACACAGCTTGCCCTTCAATTTGAGCTGACCTGCTGTACTCAGACGAGGATTCACGGCTATGCAGTAAAGCGTCAAGTTTCACGGTTTTAGTCCGGGACGAGCACAAGTACTTCACCGAGGGATATTTGGTATGCTGTGTCCCTAAAACTACGACACTGCATGTAGGCATCCGGCAAACATGCTGCCAGTCTTCAGGCTGTATCAAGTCCATAAGGTAAGCGGCGTGGGGTGAAACCGTTCAGTGCCGTACGAGGTTGACGTTTCTTCGAAGAGAATAACTACGTCACGAGTCCGGTTAGATAATAATAGGTAGTATTGCATTGAAGTTTAACTGTTGCTATTGGTATCACTGAAATCACACGCCTCGCCCTCTGTATAACTCCTCTGCTCCCCTTGAAATTAAAAGAAGATCCCCCCGTTGGCAGTTGTTCGTTGCCAAGATAAACCCCCAAGAATATCTATATCATAAGTAAAGCATCTTGTGCGACTGTTTACGCGATTCGTGTTATACCATCCGGCCCATGCCGTCGCCCGCGCCCCTCTGGTGGTACTGAACCGTGATCTCTTGTGTCTGCCAAATCCTACCAGAGCTGGGCTTTTGCGGACTGCTGCTGCTGTAGCTGCTTCTATCATCCTCCCGAATGGTGCTGGGGTGGCTGCTGGGGTCGAAATCTAGCTTCCAGGGGTAATAGTCTGCCGTCACAACCACGGTGCTCGTCCGCCGCAAGGCACCCGCCTCGTAACTTTTCCTTTGGTATGTATCGTTAGTCACCGACTCGATCTGGGCTCCATATTTTCTTTGTGTAAGGCTTCGCACTTCGCGGAAGAGTACACGAAGCAGAGGAATGGAGGCGGCGATGATGGTGATGGAAACCTCGGCGACTCCCCATATGACAAGATCGTACCCCTCATCTGTGAAACACTGTTAGATCGCAACCAGAGCACCAATTTCCCTGACAGGTGGTACGAACAGGTGAAGTCGCCAGCCAGCACCAGGGGGATTTTGGAGCTTTTGATGAATGCCGCACAGCCGGCGCTATTACTCGAGTCAGCACACCAGCGCCACACAAGGAGCCGAGACATGGACAGAACCCACAAAACGCCCATGCTCATGGCGACGGCAATGCCAATCTTTTCCTTTCTCCTCATCTGCAGCTTCCAAATGATCACCCACGGCAACAAAGCCAGCACAATGTCCATGAGACCAGAGTAGACTGAAGTCAAGAATGGTCAGCCGCGAAGCCTCGTACGTTTGCTTGTGTCGAGCACTGACCTGCTGCAAAGACTCCGAAGTAGGTGTTAACTTTTGGATCCCAGCATATGCCGTTTATGGTCTTGTCCCAGCCTTTGGGTATCGGGTTGCACTCAATCCAAGTGGTAAGAACATTGATGCTCATGGCCAGGTTCATGCTGACGATGATGAACCAGACAGCGGCCTTGGTCCCTTTCTCGGTTATTCGAAGCATCGTCATGCCGAACGAAGTCTTACTCCAGACGGCGCCAAAGATGGCCAACGACCCCGACAGATGACTCAACAGTCCGATGGTGGGCAGGTTCGGTGGATCGATATCCAATGTGTGCATGCCAAAGCCGAGTGACAGGTTTACCGTGTTGACAGAAACATCGGCAATCAGGGCAAACTGGGCCGAGGTTAGCAAGGGGATGGTTGAGTGCTACCAGTTGACGTGAGTGTCACGTACCCACGCTGCCACCAGGAGGTAGTCATCCCACCACAGTCCTCTTTTCTTCAGCGACTTGCAGTAGATGCGTAGCCCCAGGAAGAGACCAGATGTGCCCACCAGAACCCAGCAGGCAACACGCATTACCGGTCCCATGGACTCGACGGCCTTTCTCTGCTGGTCGGTTGGCAGAGCGCCTGCCTTGGTGCCCATCGAGGCAATATCCTGAAAAGACATGTTGAAGAGATTGTACTAAATTAAAGACGTTTAAGGAATGTAAGCAAGATGGCACCTGTGCCCATGAATAAAAGAAGGACCGGCCAGGCGCGCAGCGAAGAATGTCGAAAGAGTGAAAAGAAGAGCATTGGTGATCAAGAAGCTGTGAGCAACAGATCCACGAGCGGATCCTCGGGGCAGATATGCGGGAGAATAACTCAGCAGAGGAAAGGAAAAGTCTCCATGTCCCGAAAAGAGCGGGAGAGATAGGATCTGGGCCGCGGGTGTTTGACTTGGACGTCCAGGTGAGTCCAAGGTAGCAATGACAGTGGTCCTGCCGGGGGATCGCTTCTAGATTCTGAGAGAGTTTCCAAGTAAGGACGACGGAAGGGGCAGGGATAAATGAGGATCTCTAACAAGAGCCATTGGTGAGAGAAGAGTGGCCATTGGCCCAAAATTGTCGCCAGGCCATCTCGCACATGGGACGAGGACGAGGGCGTGGCTTTCTAAACCGCCACAAGCTGGGCAGCTAGAAGAACAGGTCGGCCAAGCCACTTGGCGCGGCAAAGACCACTGACACCCAACGGTATTGCGGGCGTGTTTTTCGCGGCGCCCGGAGAATGGAAGCGCGGCGGGACTGCGGATCTCGCGCATTCCGGGAATTAGGAGAAAGAGACGGCTCGCTGGGCCGTCTTATGGCTTTGGATGCCGACTTTGGCTGAGAACGGTCGAGAGAAATTGCTATCAGGCGCGTAGAAGCAAAGGATCATTAAAAGCTTAAGTTTTAATGGAAGGTGGAATCAACACGGCCCCCACGGCAGAAATGCAGAAATGGGACACGATACAAGGTTAAAAACACACAGGCTTTTGCTTCTTTTACTCTCTTTGCCTTCGAATGCACGGCCCAATGAAGCTTCTTTTCTTTCCAACCTCGGAGTCCAAAGAACCGAGCTGGGAAGCTTCTGGCCCTCCTGGACAGAAGACCCCTGGCGATCAAACACTGAAACCCCTTCCCAGCAAGTTGGTTCCGGCCCACAGATAGCACCTGCCTGCCACTGAGGCCAACGACCCAATGCGGGCAGTTGTGACGGACTAAAGGGGAATTGTCTGATGCGATGGGCAAGTGCTGAGCTTGGCTACTTCTCGAGTCCTAGTCATCCATGTCTTTCTTTCGGCAGCATTGATGGCAGTCCTGCGACCTTCTGTTGAACTGCGTTTGACTCAAGCCCGCCGTTGCTTTTAGTTATATCTAATTACGCCAGTTTTGCAATCATGGCAAGGCACCTACCTATCTTGCAAGACATGGGCACGCCTTGCATCTTCATCCGTTCTGTTTTTCGTTGCTTCCCGGTGCAGGCGCAGTTTGGATCTGACTGACGCCACGTCTGATCTTTCGTGTCACCAGGTCGCATCAGGCAAAGCAGCCCTGCTATCATGCATGGCCATCACTCCCGACCCGCAACTCTTCCCTCCCCTCCCTCTGCAATCGAGAACTCGCTCGTAATTGACTGGGAAGATGATGGCGAAAAGCTCAAAAAATTACACCGCTGCTGGAGTTGCACTCTGGTTCCCCAACAATTACACCAAAAACGAACGCTCACCAAGTATACTGGCTGGGGAAGAAAAAGGGAAAATGATGCGGTAACTACCGGTTCTTGCTCCATTCATTTTAACAGTCTTTGACACGTAGTAATCATGCTCCCGGCGGAACCTGGGCCAACCTGGTTTTCAGGTGATGCAACAAATCACCACCATCCTTGCTAAACAAAGTCTTCTTCCACGAGGCGAACCCCTCGTTCAAGGCACCAGCTGCCTCCAGGTCTGACGGGTCAAATGCCTCCAATCCTTGGCCGATCAGCCCGATCTGCGCCGCAGCCAACGACGCCGTAATCCCGAAATCATTATCATCCAGCAGTGGCTTGAGACACGCATCCACCTTCCCAGCCAAAAGATCCCTCGCAAGGTACGGCTCCGAGCACGCGGGCCTCGCCAGCCCCACCCCGTCAACGGTCCTCAGCGCATCAACCATCGCCCCGGCCGAGCGCAGCCCGCCCGTGACGATGGTCCGCGTCCGCGTCAGCCGCGGCACAATCTTGTCGGCAAACTCGAGGAAGAAGGCCTCCCGCGCGCGCGTCGTCTCGCGTCGGTGACATAGCGCAAGCTCTTGGTACGTCCCGCCGCTCAGCTCGACAAAGTCAAACCCGTGCGCCTCGAGCAGCTCGCACAGCTGCGCGGCCTCCTCGGTCGGGAGCCCTTTCGCTTCGAACTCGACGCTGTTGATCTTGATGGACAGCACGAAGTCGGAACGCGTCTGCGCCCTGATGCCGTCGGCGATCTCGGTGACCAGGCGCGCTCGGTTCGGGAGCGAGCCGCCGTAGGCGTCGGTCCGCAGGTTGGTCGTCTCGGCGAGGAACTGCGCGAGGAGATAGCCGTGCGCGCCGTGCAGCTGGATGCCGTCGAAGCCGGCCCTGTCGAGGAAGACGGCGGCGTGCACGAAGGCGGCGGTGATGGCGCGGATCTCGTCGAGGGAGGCGGGGTGGGGCTTGGCGAAGCCGTCGCCGAACATTCTCATTGTCAGTTGCACGTCGGAGGCGGATACCGGGTCGGGTTGGATGCTCTGCAGGCATTGGCGGCCTGGGTGGTTGAGCTGGCCGAGGAAGAGGGTACCCCCCGATTTGCCTGCGGCCGCGAGTTTCTGGAAGCCGTCGAACAAGGGTCCGGACAAGGGGGCGTCAATGGGCACGATCATGTTGCCCTTGCCTTCGATGTGATTGTGGTCAATGAGGATGTTTCCTGTGACGACGATGCCGAAGCCCCCTAATGCCCAGGTCCGATACAAGGTCATGAGCTCGTCGCCGGGAATGCCACGCGCGGACTTGTCTGTGGGAGACCAGCTCGCCATCTTCTCTGTTGTCGCTGCTTTCATGAGCCTATTCTTGGCTACACGTCCTGAGAAGTCAAACCGGAGCGGCGCCCCGAGGGCAGGCCTGTCAAAGCCCTCGCGGCAGGGGTATCTCGACGCCATTCCTGGATCTGGCTAGGATCTCCTGTTTACGGTATTTAGGACGCTGACGTTAAAGACTCGAAAGGATAGGGGGCGTCAAAACATAACCCCCTTATCAGAGCCTCAAAAGATCAGTCGGTCAATTATCGAATATAGCCTAAAAGGGATAATGCTGGCTGGCGCTCGGCACCCGGTAATATCAAAAACTAGGCTTTGGTGTGCCCCTTTTCGGTACTGTAACGGCAGTTGAAGACGAGCCGAGCCGAGACGGTCTTCCGGAATTGAATGGCTGATATCAAGCTGGAAAAACGATACAAACAGTTTGACCGTTGGGAACTTCGCCCAAGAACCTTAAAGGAGAACTATCCTTGTTTCGCTCTTCCCGATTTCAGCCTTCTTGTTGTTGAATGTCGCCGCCGCACGAATGGTGTAACATCAACTTGGCGGAGCATCGTCGGTACAGCTTTAGAGGCAATGCCGGTTCAACCAAGTTGGAAATAGGGAAGTACTGGACAAAGGGAGGATTGGTTCAAGTTCATGGATATGAATCAAAGGGACAAGGGTGACTTCAACGTCGGCTGCATGTGAGGGAGTGCTGATGCGAGATCATGACCTTCAGGGAGGTATTTTGAGGTGCTAGTTCTGCTCTTGAGGCCAGGGCTAGAGAAGTAACCCATCCGTGATTTGCAATGATCCCAACACACAGTCCGCAACGAAATAGCGCGAGTGACTTTGACCCCAGCTGGGAAACTCACGCTAGGCCCTACCGATTGCGAATACCGCCCAAATCTGGGTACCTAGGGACTGGTTGCGAGATTGTAGGCAATGCGCCGGGGGGAGCCCTGGGCATCGCTAAGCGTATTGATGGTGGCAGTGTCGATGATCTTGTTAGTAACGGCGGCATAGCCAGAAAGACCACAAAGCTTGATGTAGTATGCAGCAAGGCCGGAAATATGGGGGGCGGCTTATGTCAAGCCACGGTCAGCCTTAAGTACCGGTTGGTAAACGGGAATGGACTTACCCATGCTTGTGCCACTGTACGAGCAGCTGGCCGAGTTGCTGACGGCTGAAAGACAGGAACTCAGCACAGCTACGCCAGGAGCAAAGACGTCTACCAGACCGCCAAAATTGGAAAAGTACGCGCGGCCATCGGTCTGGTTCAGGGCTCCGACGGTGATGGCTGATGGAGCGGAAGCGGGCGAGTGGTTGGCGGCATCATCGTTCTCGTTGCCAGCGGCGGCAACAACCGTGGCACCAATATCAGTGGCGATATCTACGACCATGTTGAGCAACTCATTGGTCCCGCTGCCCAACGAGACGTTGATGACGGCCTTCTCGGCACCTCCGTTTGCCTCGGCGTTCAGAGCGGCCCAGATGATGCCCAGCACGACGTTGCCCAAGCTGCCGGCACCATTTGCGTCGAGCACCTTGACAGATACCAGCGTCGCCTTCTTGGCGACGCCGTAGGTCTTGCCGCCGACGGTTCCGGCAACGTGAGTGCCATGTCCGTTCTCGTCGTTGTTGTTCAAGTTGGCAAAGTTGGCGCCGTGGATGGCGCGGCCCCCAAAGTCGGTGTGGCTCGTCATGATTCCCGTATCGACGACGTAGACGCGGATGCCCTCGCCGCCGCTGTTGTCATAGACGTAGTCGCTGGAGCCTGGGATGCGGTGTGAGATCCGGCCAAGACCCCACGGGGCGTTAGCCTGCGTCTGAAACGATCGCTTCTCCACAGCTTTGTCCGCATCGAGCTTGATGGGGTTCACTTTGACGATGGTGTCGAGTTCGACAAAGTCAATCTGTGCAAATCCGGAAATGTTAACAACACCGACTCATCTCAGATACAAGAGTGCGTGGGGGACTTGCCAAGTCAGAAGCCGTCACATCCTTGAGAGTGGACGGTGGGAGCTCGGCGATGTAGCCATGCAGGTCACCCAGGTCGAGCTTGTTCACAACACCCCCCTTCTTGGCCTCCTTTGCCTTGGTGTTGATATCTTCCTCATGCTTCTTTCTCAGGGCCGGGTCGGCATTCTTCTTGTAAACGACGATATATCTGTCGGGCAAAACGAGGTCCTTGCTGGCGCCAGAGTTCTTGATTGGCGCCTCAGCAAGTGCCAGAGGGATGAACAAGGCTGTCAAGCCAGCAATGGCATTGAAAATCTTCATGGTGACAAGATGATGCTGGACAGGATGATGTTCAATGAACTGGTGAATAATGGTCAAGTTGGTGGGACTGAATCTGTTCGAGATGCGGATGCGGTCCCCTTTTATACACGTTCAGGCTTGCTTTCCCACTCACCCTCGAGTCCGGATTCAGTCCCACAGAGCCTGTTCTCATACATCTCGATCACCATCATGCTCAGCTGAGTTGAAGTGAGATACGGTGTATTAAGCCACAGCGACCAAGAGAGGCAGGTCGGGATACTTTCAAAGACTAGCAGCTCCCCAGACAGCCATGTCGGGACGGTGGCAACGCATTCCCTGTGGCGTGTTTCCGACGGCTGAGACATCCGAGTTTATGTTCCTAGGTCGGTCGCACTATGCAAAATAAGACTCAGGCGAGACTCGCTTCATCTCAAACATACGAGACATTTGAGGAGAAACTTTCCGCGGTCCCCGAAACCAGATGTGGAAATTGGCATAGCATATGTTATATTCTGAATAAGGGCATGCGAGTTTCACCCCTGATATTTACGGTCGTAAGGGCAAAGCCACTCCAGTGCTCAAGTCTGATAGCTTTGCTGAGTCTACCCACCTTGGCGTTATCATGGAGAGCACAGCCGCTGAGGTCATTCCAGCTCCCATTTATGTCGGGGTAAGTATTACTTCCGCATACAACCCAATCACGCCCCACTCCAGTTTTCCACATCCTCATCATCATATCCTAACAGCCTCCAGAAACCTCCTCAACACCCCCCCACCACCCCCTTTCCCATCCAGCACATAGATCTCCCCCTCAGGCTGGTACTCCACCCCGCCAATCCCCTCCTGCAGCCCCAACCAACAAGCCAACAACAACCCCTCAACCGCCCACAGCGTCCTCTCGCCCTCATCCCCAAACGGATTCCGAAAATGCCCCCCCTCTCCCTCCCCCCTCCTCACCCCCGCCCCCTTGGTACCCAGCCCATTCCCCTCCCTCGCCCCCCTAGCCCCCCTCGCAACCCCCGTTCCGCTCTCCCTCCCCCTCTCCTGCTCCCACCTCAGCTCCGCCTCCCGCGCGTCGAGCGCCGCCCGCTCCCCGCGCTCGACCCACTCGATCCAGGCGTCGAACCACTCGCCCGGGTAGCGGGCCTCCATGTCGGCCTCGGGCACGCGCTTCTCGCCGGCGGGGTTCCCCGGCCAGTTGGGGGCGTACCAGAGGTAGGTGGAGGAGCGGAAGTCGGGCCAGATGCGGTACCGGTAGCCGGGGCCTGGCGCCGGGGAGGGTTGTTTCCTCGGCGGGGTGTTTTCAGGGCTGGGAGGGGGCGGTTGGGAGGAGAACGGGGAGACTGCGGCGGGGGAGATGGGGCTGAGGAGGATGGCGTCGATGCTCATGCTCTGCGCCGGGGAGGGAGGGGTCGCGAGCGGTCGGGGGATCCTCCCCGTGGTGTCGGTGAGGGTGGGCGTGGTCGGGGGCGGTTGGAGGCTGATGGTGATGGCGCCGTCGATGGCGAGGTCGATGACCAGGCCGTAGGTCGTCTCAAGGGTCAGGCGGTAGCGGGCGCCGTGTTGGGAGGTACAGAGGAGGAAGGCGACGTCTGCTGTTGTGAGGTCGCGCATTGTGGTGACACAATGGGGGAAATTGGGGGGGGGGGGGGTTGGAGAATAGCTAAGGTGAGTTTGAACAAGTTTGTGGGTGAAGCTAGTCGCGAGAATATTTGGCCCTGTTAAACCGACGATGACCGGGTGCGGGGAATGATATAGAGGGGAAGAGAGACACGAGCTTGGCCAGAATAGAGGGGCGGGAAGCACCGAGGTGACCAGAGGTTGGCGGAGACACCAACCAGGAAACCTCATTCCTACGGGGCCAACTGACCAAATGGACCGACATGCGGCCAACTGGCTGCCAGATTGGGGGCACAACAAAGACGTCGAGATGCATGGGCGGCTAGAACAACGGGGTGTCTCCAGTCAGTCGGACTGCTATTCTTACACACTCTTACGCCCCGCTGTTGTCTATCTCGGCCAAATAGCAAATTGTGTGCAGTATCGTGTCTGACTCGGAATTCCGTTGACGGAGAGCCTCAGGCTGCACCGTGGGCTGCATCGCAGGATCTAAACTAGGCCGAAAGGCCAAGGGCTGCCTCCGCATTTCAGATCTCGAGCTGCCAGCAGAGCTCTGTGGAGAGCCTGGGGCCATAGGGGGCGTTCCGGTTATTTTGAGAGGGAGCATGATTGGCTATTCTGCTTTCAGTCGCAGCTGAAACCAGGACTAGGAGCTGAGGGCAGAAGCTCATTGAGTCGTTAAGCGCTGTGGATTTTATTATAGAGCAAGATAGGTAAGCCCCCAAAAGTGGCCCAATGCCGTTCCCTAGGCGGTCCAAATGCCAGTGCCCAGTCGTGCCATTGGTCTGTTTCCCGGGAGGCTGGACGACTGATCGTATAATCCGTAAGTGCTCATGGATTACACGCAACCCTAACCCTTCAACATTAGCATCTGGCGAGCTGGGATGCATCAAGTTTCCACCAGCAAGAGACAGTCCTGCTCTATGCCGCTAGCACAACATGACCCGACGATGAATAATAAAGATCTTCTTTCAGAGCCACGCACTTGTCAAAAGCTTCATGTCTGTCAATGCAACATGTTTTCAGAGAAATGCAGTGTTGTGAAAAAAGGAAATTACTCGTGTTGTCATGTAGAAGAAGAAAGCTGTGCTTGAGATATGTATGACGAGTTGTACTACTGTTATAGACAGTGTATATGGGCCAAGATTATAAATGATTCGGTGAAAGCGTCTCCTTCGTCCGCAGATGCGACCCAATCTATGCGTCGACCTCTCCACCTCCAGTTGTGCTCCACCCGGGATTCCCACCCGGCCGCGGACAGAACTCCCCCCTTCCCCCATGGCCGTCTTGGTTGATGATTCCCAGTGGAATTACGAAGCGAGACGGCTTGCCGACCCTTGTCATCCTCCCATGTCCATTCCTCGAGGTTGGCGACCAGGTCCAAAATGATGTTCCCCATGCGATATCCAACTCCTCCTAGCGAATTCCGTATCATGCCGACCGGGCAAGGTAGATGAGAATGAGAGGCCACCCGACGGATACTATGAAGGCGGCGAGTACCGAAAACATGTTGACGCCTCTTTCGCCGTGCTTGCCTGACCAGCGCGCGAGAAGTTGAACTGCGCAAAAGATCATACCGATGGCGTAAAGCGAGCCGCCCCAGAGGGCCCCGAGGATTATATCGGCATCTCTGTCGTGTGCGGCTAGAGTGGCATTCCTCGTGTCGGCGTATTTCTCTTGCGATGAAAGATTGGCACCCATTTTGTCTGGTGTGGGTGGATGCAGTCGGGGGCGACTTGACTCGGGGACGGTGGCGTGGCGGAAGATGTCACTCGGTGACTGAGGAGTTCGACCAGCGAGTGGAAAGGACGAAGAATGAAAAGACTAGAAGGAGTGGCAACCGGAAATGGAATCGAAGAACAAAAATTCGACCAGCGACCAGCGACCAGCGATCCTCAAGGCAAGCAGCAAAACAAACTCCCAGGAAACATGAATCCCTAAAGGAATGGAAAGGGTGGAGAGAAGAAAGGAAAGGGATGGAGGAGGAAGAGGAAGCAGAAAAGAGAGTCAAGGCATGAGGGGACGGGTGTCCATCATTCTTGACCTTGTCGAGGTAATGCGGATCACGGATGCACCACATCTGAGAACACCTGAGGAGCCCCTTCCCACAGCTGCGGCGATCTTACGCTGAGGCGCGTGCTACCATTGGCTCCCGCAAAAGCTTGTCTCAGAGGCGGTGCAACGGGACCCCAGACTTGAGACGGTTGCTGTTCGGCTGTCGACTTGGCCTGGCCGCCTTGCCGGATTGGGCCTACCCTGCAACGGCTGGCAGGGCCTCAACACAGGAGGAGGGCAGGGGTGGCCGTCAGTGCCCGTGACGGCCTGGAACCACACAATGCAGAGTTCACCTGCTAAGACAATGGATAGGAAAAGTTAGACTATCGAGGTTAATGCTCGAGCGCACCACCATCATCCTATTTTCGGGCGTGTGCGGAAAACTCGATGCTCGAGAAATCGAATTTCTAACTGAGTCGGCTGTGACGTCAGTGCCTGCCCACCCACCTGTCATCCCATTTCTTCGCGCGACAACACCACTCAGCCCACCTTTCCCATCCACCCGGGCCACCAAACCGACGACATTCTTCCAATCTGATTCAGCATATATGCGCAGATGCCAAAATTGCACCAGAAATGCACCAGAAATATGCCTGGAAGGCTTCCACGGCCGGGTCTCCAGCCCAGCAGCCCGGAAACCGCGGCTACGAGCTCTCAAACTCAGTCCGACACGACCCCATCGCCACCTCTTGAGCACTCGGATCGAGTCGTCGCAGGCTTCGTCTTGGCCGCCCTAGCCTGCGCGCAAAACAAGCGGCTCCCATTTGACTGTCGGCCACGATGCATGAGCGCAATCAACTTGCGTCAATCAAGATGCAGATTTGGCACTTTCCCATAATCTTTTCTTGGTGCGAAAGCCAGGGTCATCGACCGCGGCACGCTGGTCCGTGCTCCCTTCTCAAACACAGCCAAGACACCCTTGCACCCTGCCTCACTTCAATATGCTCAGAGCTTTGGTTTCACACGAATAAACCTTGAAAGTTCGTTTACAGCACAGCCATCTAAGGTAGCGGAGCGCAACATCGCGGAAAACCCCTTACCCAAGCTTAGGATATGGATGCGACCACATTAACCCCCCCCACTCCTCGAGCCCGCCTCCCGCAAAAAGGTATGGAATCCTCCCACGTCAATATTTGCTTGCACCGCGATCCTCCCATCACTTCGCAGCCCCTTCGCAGCCCCTTCGCAGCCCCTTCGCAGCCCTGCCCTCTCAGCCCCTAGCTCCCCTCAGGCCGCATCCAGGGGCTTTTGTGCGTGGATGCATCGCACTCTGAAGTACGCATGGCAGTTCGTGTCTCGCAGCTGCATACGGAAATGGGCAATGAAGACCTGGATCTCTTTGGCAGTCCAGCCCATGACCTGACTCCACATGTACAAGATGTATCCTAGTGGACGGATCAGTTCAGATATTGCGTTGCAGTGCTATGGAGAAGAGCACCTACCCTCAATGTCCTGCTCGATCGCCAACTGCGCGTACATGCCCAATTCCTTCAGTTTGGCGTCTTTGGCCCAGCCCGACGCGGGGATCTAACATGGTCACCAGCGTTAGCGCTTTCGAGTGATCCGAGTCTGACAACTGCACTCACCTTGTAGTCCCACACCTCCTGGTTAATAAAACCGGCTGCCTCGATGCCCTTGCGCTGCAAGTTCTCCTCGACGACCAGAAATGTCCGGCCAAATTTTTTGCCGCCCTCAGTAAACACCTTGGCCCACTGGTCCATGGGCGAGCCCTCGGCGATACTATCATCGTCAGAACCAAACTTGGCAGACGTATCAAAGCTCTCGATCCAACCCCCCGGCTTGCACACTCGGTACGCCTCTTTGTAAAGCTCGTCCCAGTCGGCGATGGATCCAAATAGGTATCGCATATGGACAAAGTCGAACCAGTTGTCGGGGTACGTCCACGATTTTGTCGCGTCCTCAATCTCGAAGCGTATGTTAGGCGGTACCCCTAGCCGGTAGAGTCAGTCGAGCGACGGAAATGATCTGTCTTGAACACCACATACATGCCGGCTGAATTGGTGAGATATCCGTCCCGATTACCTCACAGTCGGGGAACTCGTCGGCGAAGTCGCTTCAAAGGAGTCAGCTCAATCCCACCACTTGTCTTTTTTGATCGTCGAGGATGCCTTACATTGCCCACATCCCTGCGTACCCAGTTCGTCAGCCGCAGATCCTTCTCGTCAGGGAGTCTGCGTTTGGTTTGCATACCTGTACCGGTGCCGATGTCGAGAGCTTTCTATCAACCAGTTAGCACCATGTAGCCATAGCGAGGCGAACTCACTCACTTTGATATCTTTCTTCAAAGGTGCGCGGTACAGCTTCCCGTCAAGAGCAAGAAGCAGGAAGTGATGGCTGTTGGGTTGCATTTCGCATCAGCTGCTTGTTCTTGGACTCACCACCACGCCCCAGGATAAAACAGGCTCACATGATGTCCATTGATTCAGTGTGCTTCGCGTCGTTTGGGGACCTAGTGGTGGAACAAGCTGTTCATAAGGAAGCCGTCCTCTGACAACAGATAAAGAATGGGGTGTACCAGTACTGCCCATCCATGGCTCTCTGGCTATGGAATGTCCGCCCCAGCAGGGTTCGGTACTCTAGGATGCTCGAGGACAGCGAAGCCGTCGAGCTGACGACATCATCGCCAAGACTCGAATCTGCATCGTCGAATTCCTGGGCGGCAGCCGTTAGCCTTATATCCTGTTAGCGCTGCGGCTCAGAAGTGACAAACTAGTCGCTGTTGGGCCCAGTGCTCTGCGGGGAGGATGCCTGTGGTCTGCTCTGCCGGCGGCGAAGATGTTGAGGCGGCGGCCGGGTTCTGTTCGGCCATGACGAGATAGCAAGACACAAGGCAAGACACAAGTTGTCGGCGAGCTAGGACTCAAGAAAACCGAGGCTAGACAATCGGGGCAAATTGTCGGAACCGCCAACGACGGAAGAACGGGAGAAGCTTGGTCGGGCTTCTAGAGGGGAAGCAAGGCAAGATAGCTGTGCGGGGGCCGCGGTCGCATACCGGCTCGGCCATGGGTCCTTACCGAGATGCCCCTACACCTACGGCGACACTTGTTAGTGAGTGGGCCCTCCAACGTCGCAGCCAGCCTGCCTCCTCCATTGGCATGATAGGCGGTGATCGGGAGGTGATGGTGGTGCTTCCACACAGACAAGGGCCGAACCGGTCAGCGCCAACCACAATTCACGATCGGCCTCTCGGATTCTCTGGCTGCAGACCCGGAGCGCCACCGCATGTAGGCCCAAGAACCCTCTTTGCAGCGACCCCACCACTCCCGCCCGTATCCGCAGCGCGGCCAGTATCCGCAGCGCGGTTGCGCCGTGCTACGACGGAATAGTCACGAGGTGCATAGGAACGCCACCAACATCGCTACTTCAAGACCAGGTTTAGCAACTGACCCTCCAAAGGGCTCATATTCCCCCTCGAGTTCCCACCTTCCCATCTCCGCGGCACAGACATACATGACCATTTCCGGGCATGTCGTGCATGTGTGTTGTACTTTAATGTGCTTACTCGGCTTTAGGAGTCTGGACCTTTTGCCTGGTCTTCGCTGCAGGCCTGCCTGACATTTTGTCCCTTTTCCCCCACATTTCGAGTTACAAGTTGAGTCGGATGCTTTCGGACTTTAATGTTTTCTTTTATTGCGAGTTCAATCCTTATTATCCTGAAGAATTACAAATCATGATATCCCAACCTTTGATCTAACAATGAGCTATCCGGGTGGTTCAACTTCGTCACATCATAATTACATCTTTCACTCTTACAATTCATCTACCCCGAGGCTCAGCATACTAATCACATCTGATGCTTGTAATAACTTGCCTTTTTAGTTCCGTTGAAGCCTTTTAAGGATCAATCAATGCTATCGAAGAGACATTTCTCTTTTCCCCTAAGGGTCACGTCTTAAGCAAGGGGAGTTAGTTTAGCGATTGTGTTTGATGTCACAATGATCTATCTGTTAATAATAGACTATGTAATCAGGATCAAGGACCCCAATAGTACAGTAATAGTCGACATAGTCTTCATCGCCAACCTTGGGCTCAGGCTGCAATTCCCCAAACACCCAATACTCCATCCCCAAAGGGTCCGCGGCACAAGCCAGCACCACGTCCTTTGCAGCACGGGCGTCTTCCAGCGAGCAATGCCCCCTCCCCTCTTGGATATCCCGACCGACAAACTCCATGGCGAGCCGCTTCAGCCCCCACCTGCGCCTCATGCGAAGCTCTTTCCAGGCCGCCTCGGTCGTCAAGACGCTGGAATCGACAATCTTGGAATGAACCAAGCGCAGAACCTTCAGGTCGTTATGCAGCGCGTGGCCGACGAGGATGGTGTCGACATCGACAAACTCCAGCAGCGCGTCGCGCGCCGCCTGCCATCCGTAGACGAGGTTCCCGTTCCGCTCCGCCTCGCACATCGTCCGACGGCTGATGCCGCTGAACTCGGTCCGGTAGTCGGTGACTACCTCCTCGGGCTTGACGTACGTGTCAATCAGCGTCTCGCCCGTGATGACGTCGATGGCGGATAGCCGGGCGAGTTCGCTGCGGTGGTCGTGGCCGGCGCGGCCGACGCCGACCATCTCGCAGTCGAGGGCGACGGCGGCGAGCTTGGGGGCAGCGGGGTCGCGCGATGGGGTGCCGACGTAGTCGGTCCTGAAGGAGCGGGGGAAGCCGTGGCGGGAGAGGGCGCCGCCGGTGTGGATTTGCGAGTTGAGGTTGTTGAGGATGGTCTCCTCCGGGGTGAGCTCCGGCTCTGGCTCGGCGGGATTGTCATTGGTAGTTTCCGTGGCTGGGAGTCGGCTGTTAACACCTTCTAGGTTTCGTTGTCGCAACTGCAGTTTGGGACCCGGAACATACCCCCCGGTGTGGCAGCTTCTGACTTGCGAGCATCCAGCTGCTTGCGGTGCTTGCGCGTCATATGACGCTCGAGGGCCGTGGTTGACTCGAACTTGTTTCGGCAAAACACACAGCTGACTCTGTCGATATGCCAGGCCGACTTCATGTGGTCGTCCAGGCTGGCGGCGTCGTCATGGCCTTTCTCGCACCGAGGGCACTGGTAAAGGCTGCCGGAAGAAACCATCTTTGTTGGTGGTTGTGATGATGTCTTTGAGGGGGAAGGTGCCCGCGTAGCTGAGAGGAGTTTCGGGCTGTTGCCACGAGGTTAAGGTAGATGGTTGGTTCCGGAGAGATCTCAAGTGCTTTGGGGCTGGAGGTCCAGTGGTCGAGAGTTAAACCGTACGCAGATGGCGGCAATTAGGAAACCAGGCGGGACGTTGAAGAAAAGGAAGTGCGTGACCCAGGTCGAGATTCCAGTCGATAAATAGTTTACCAGACACAATGCAAGGCCATTTACTGGCGTTTCGCCGCATCGAATCTAGTGAATGGCCAAGTGAATGATCGATCGAGTGAATGATCGAGTGAATGAAAATGGGTGTGAAAATCATCCCAAGTCAATAACGACTAGGGCAGGTATTCCCTGAGAGTCCCGAGTGGTTCGCTGGAGTGAATTGGATTTCTTGATTTCGAGTCAGAATAACCACTAGTAGTACTGATCCTAGGCACACAGAGGAGATATATAGCTAAATAAATCGGGGCAAGAGCCGCCAGTCCACGTGGCAGGACTATCAACTTGTTGAACCTTAAGTTCAGGGGAGATGTGTCATCCCGTCAAAGAAAACTTAGTCGCGTGTGCAGCCATGTCAAGGCTGCTGATCGATCATGGCGGCTGGGTTTTTGACTGCAGCTGGAGACTCCCGCTCTCTCGGTGATGCTAGGTGAACTGCAGTGAACTCGACTGAGAGAAGATGAAGCCGGGGGCTTGGTCCGCCATGATCGTTTCTTCCCCCGGGCGTGTCGTCTTCTCCGAGGGGTTAGCGGCATGGCGGCTGGTCGGAAAAGCAGGCTTTCAGGGCTGAACTGCCGATTTGCAATGCTACCGAATCGTCATTGATATCTCAATCGACAATCTGCAACAACCCAGGAAATCAAGGTGTTTGATGCCCGACTTAATGGTGGTCAGCTTCCAGTAGTATCGTCCAGCCATTTTTTCGAAGGGGAGTCTTCCAAGTTGGCTGTGACGGCGCGGAATTTCGGATGCATGTGATAACTGTAAAAATAGAGGCTGCAAGTGAAGGGACATGTGATAACTTGCAGTAATGTGAAAGCTAAGTGCTATGTTGCGGAGGAAAAGCAGGAGCCAAACCTAGTGGTTTTCCCACCTTAAGTAGGACTGATTGACTCCTCTTCTTCCTCTTCTTCCTCTTCTACATCTGTTTGCACTATTCTATGGTTGGCTGAAGTCTTTGATGGTACTGGGAAGCAAACCCCTGTTTTTATATGTTGAGAGGTTGTTGGCCGTTACGGTTGCAGGGGCCACCCCTGGCCAGCATCCTGACCTGGGCGCCATTTTCCCACAATAACCAAGTTGCTGGTTTTGTTGGCGAGCTATCGCCGTCAGACTCCTAATCCAGGCCCGGGCTTCCGAGCCGGCTCCAAGTCCGACGGTCTTTAGGAGGATTGTAGTGGGCTTCGGAAAATGGCACAGCCTTGTCCGAACGCCATTCTCCAGGCTGCTTCCAGCGAAACCTTTTCGCGACCTGTTCTGGCAGGGGCCAACCACCCCGATTGCCCCATATACTACTGCTACCCTCCGTTGCAAGTGCCACTTGTTCCCGTCGTCATAACAGACCGGAATCACTGGCGAAACTGCCATGGAGCTACGTTTGCCAGGCACCACCCGCTCGACGGTATACCCTAGGGGAATACCGCCATCGAATATGAAATCCCCGGAAGGATTTCAAAGTTCGCCGTCTTCCTGACTTGCGGATTCATGGGGAATGATCGTTGTCTTTTTCAAGCTCGACTGATCAAAGGACATACTAACTAGTATTGACTGTGGCATCTCTATTAGAAACCACTCGATATACTCAAGTCGCAAAGCACATGTGCCGGGACACAAAGTAGGTGTTACCGCCTCGGTCAAGAAAATGTTTTGGCCAATGGGCCAAGGTAGATAATGCTGAACCAATCCGAAACGACTCATTCAAAGAGGTTGAAAGGCAAAGCCCAGCCCAACTCCAGCTCAGCTCCTTCCTTGCCAGCATGTTCTCACAAATGGTATCCGCTTTTACCCCCACAGCACTGTTACTACATGGCCCTTGCTAGCTGTGGGCGGTGATTTGTTCCGACACCATGCGCCGTACTGCTCTGGTTTTGCATTCCTGTTCTCTTGTTCACTACAGTGCTTTTGATTGGTGAACACCCAGTCAAGTCGTCACGTGGTGGGCATAGTGGCTGAGCTGTCCTCCTCCGAGGCTATGGGACTTTGTCCAGCACCTACTTTATCTGCATCGTGTATCTCCTCAGGCAGCCATTACCCCGCCCTTGATCATGATTTTGCTCCATCACCGGCTATCCGACGTTGACGCCAGAATATTCGCGACTTTAGGCTCCCCAGTTCTGCCCCGTTTTGAGAATCTCTGCTCTACTCGCCATGGCGCTCAACAATGTCTCGGCTTCGCTGGTGTCGGCCACCAACGAGAACGCATTTGCCCTGGCCAGTATGAAGGTGGATATTTCCATGATCAAAGTTGAGGTGCCCGCCGAGTACACGGGACTCAACGCCGCACTTACCTCCAAGCGTCGTATCGCCGCCGAGGAAGGCACCGCCCACAAGACAGCACGTCGTCTTGGTATCCTTTTCCAGGATCTTCTACCATCGACACCCGAGCTGCTTCGAGCCTACGGCCGGCGAAGCAGCGAGACCAGCCAAACGTCAACTGCCAAGACAGAAGGGAATGCGAGTGGCGGCATTTTTGCCAATTTCCTTGGCGCCGACATTACATCGATCTGGGCTGCCGCCACATCAGGCGCATCTTCCATTGCCGCTCATCTCCTCGCGTGCCTACTCGCCAGGCTCTGGTCTGCCTCGGAGGCCACCTCCATCTGGGTCGAGATGGTTGCGGAGAGAAAGCGCCAGGTACAAGAGGAATCGCGACAAGGGGTTTACAAAATCTCGTTGGAGCTCTTACTCATATGCAAGGACGACATCTCTCGAAAAGACCTTGCCGAGTGGGATGCTGGTGCCCGGGCATGGCTGCAAATTGCGGACGAGGCTCAGATACGCCGCCAGAAGCAGCTCATGCTCATCATCAAGAACATCCACTTGCCCGTGAACACCGAAGGATCCACCTATGACCGAGTCCTCGATGCCTGGACAACGGCCCTCAAAGCTATGGAGCGGCTGATCTGCGGCCAGCCCCAACGTGTCGGAAAGGGCGCCGCTCTCATCGGAATCGCTTCGTGGCATCTCTATCCCGACCTCCTAGTTCTCGGCGAAACCATGACACCTGTCCGTTTCAAAGATGAGCTGATTTCCGACATGGGACAGCTCACTGTGGGGCTCGAAAACACGGACCCTCGACATCGAGACGGCGTGTTCTGGTCCTTGCCACTCTCGCAACTTCGATTTTACGGAGACCCTGTCTTGACCACTGCACACACTCAGGATCTCTTGCGGGTTTCTATCGACGAGCTGCAGCTTGTAACATTTGGTTCCGCCATCGCAAACTGGGGAAGCCACTACTTGGATCCGCTGAAGGTGGCCCAGTTCTTCCAGCTCTTGAGGGACAAATTAGGCCATGAATACATGGACTGTTCAGAGTTCGGCTGGCTCCAGCCACTCTTCGGCGCCAGTGAAGCTTTGCTTTCGGCAACCGGGGACAATCTGCAAAGCGCCCTAGGAACTGTATCCCTTGGCCGCCGTAATGGGAGGCAGTTCCTCGCCAGAAAGGAAAACCACCCGCCCCCCTTTTTTGGTATTGGACAGCCATTCATCGCCAGTTTCTTGAAGGGACCCTCTCTTGGATCCGAAAGACAAGACGTAGAGAGGATGCGGTTTCTTGCGTTGCAGCTCGGCCTGCGTTCCAGCGAGGCCATTATTCGCATCAAATCTCCGGGTAGTACGGAGTATAGTACGGAGTATACTACCGCTGTCCCACACACCCAATGTCTCTTTGATGGGACAGGTCCAAAACATGGCCGCTGGCTCGCCCCGCTATCGGAATTTTCCGCAACGCTTTCTCGGCATTGGCCCTCGAGCTGCACTTGTCACATCATGGAGCACAACTGCCATGATGGCTGGTGTACTTGCATTGCGGCCGGCATAACTTGTAGCCCCGTGTGCCACAAATCCCTTGACCAGTCCAAAGAGGTGTGTATTGGATGCGCTCAAACTGGCTTCAAAGATTTGGATTTGCCAGCCCTTAGGGAGGCAGTTTCGGAACATCTTCTGGGTCTGAACCAGTCGCAACAATGCGCCAACCTCCCAAGGAATGAATTCATTGCTCGACCGTCTGGCAGACTCTTTAGCACCATAGACTCGCCTGATTTCTTCAATCCCTTCGCCCTTGGGGTTGGGCTCTCCCGGAAAGGCGCCAACTCGTCGCCCTGCATTATCCAGAGCGACATGAAGGACCGTAACGGGGAGTTGTGTGGATGTTATGACTCGGAAATGTCGACACCGACATTCAGTGTTGTTGCTGGAGACCCCGGCACAACTGCTCTCTTTGTACGTATTGACTACCAAACACGGCAACTCCGGAACCGCATCAAAAGCTCTATCGCGGAATTATTTCGACACAGCCAAGAAAACCAGCAAGACGAAGTACCAGACAATATCACCATGCGCGAGATTGAGAGCTTAAAATTGAAAAATTTCCTCTTCGGTATTGCTGAAACTGGCTTCATGACTCTTCCAAGACTGAGCAGAGACTTTACTGAAGATTTCTATATCGAACCTTACCTAAACTCGCTTAGGACGTTTCAAATGGCTCGCGAGGTGTATCAGAGTCTTCATGAAGCCACCGTGTCACTTAAAGTTATTGATCGCCCGCTTTCCGCTGCTCGTTGGAGCACGAAAATTGACCTCACCACTTATACCCGTTTCTCTAAACAGTTGCCCCTGGACCGATCGTCCCGGTTTGCCTGTATCGCCTACTTTGAGTCTGGTGTTTACGACCTAGATACAGATGACTTTTCCGACGTCATTGCAATATCAACCAGAAACAGCTTGTATGTCTCATCGGTGTTGCTCGGTGATCCATTCGATGCCTCTGACTCGGATGATGTTCGCCATGTAATCGGAAACGTTGGCAAAACAGGACTGGTTATGATGGTTGCGCCCTTGGCTCCGAAAGTCCGGCCAACCGACCTCGCTAAGTGGAAGAGGGTTGCACACTCACGATTTATGGGGGAGAGGGAGGATTGCTTCCAAGCCACCTCACTGCATTTGTCATTCACAGACTTTGAAATGCCATTCGATATCGGTCAAAGGGGCTATATTGATAGAGATATCCACGTTCGAATCGTGGAGACGGTCATATCCGTGTATGACCGAGCCGACTGGGTTGCCGACCTAGACATACTTGTTCTTTACGAGTCGACCCTTCGAGGTAATGAATACGTAAAGCGACTCGATGGTGGTTTCAAGGGTGCCTGTACAAGCACAAAAAAACGTCACGCGGCGTGCCAACCCCTGACGTCGATTGATAACTGGGAGGAGCTGCTCGACCTACCAGAGGATATGGGCATAGGACACGTCGGAGTCGTTCGCGCTCAAGACAACTGGCTCGCACGTCTTGCGACTGCCTGTGTTGCTGTTCAGAAGGGCTTTCGTGCAGTCATACTCCCGACGACCGACATTTGCTGGGAGTGCTGCTCGAGTCGGCAATGGCATTGGAATCTACGGCCCACCGGAGATGAGAGCGACAGCGGCGACAATCCACATCGGCAGGGGGGCATCTCAGGAGGTAGTGCTTCTACCATGCCCTCGTGGCAGGATGGTGACAAGGGATCAGACGATGATGAGAGTGACTCAGACGACGACGACGACGACGACGAGGGTTCGAATGCATCTGATGACTCTATCGGGTCAACATTCACGGTTATTGCTGATGATAAATTTGTTGCGGCCCCACATGTGTTCATTTGCTAACGCGCTCTCTCCATGATTTCTACACTATATGATGATATTGTATTCTAGTCTAAAAAGCCTCTATGCTCCGATTTTCCGGCTGCCCAAAAGAAATCTAATAACCCCCCCCCCCAAAACAAACGAACCAGCTTTAGCTTCTAAATGAGTGCCACCCTAGAGACCCGTCTCCTAAGCTGCCATTGCAACCCTTGACTGCCCCCCCTGAGCCCAGGGAACCTTCCCGCCAGCCAAGAATTCGCCATCCTCCACAAACTCCAAGACTGGTGTGCTCGCAATCTCCTGGGCAGCCCGGTCCATAAACATCTTTTGCACGGCCTTCCTCTTCACCACATGCAAATCCACAAACTTGAAGATGCCATTCATCCACGTCGCCGTAGCCGTAGCTCGCCCAGCGCCCGCGCAACCATCCACCACGGCCTGAAACCGCGCCCGTTGGTACTCCCCAAACGCCCTCTCCACGTCCTCACCCCCCTCCAACGCCCTCACAATCTCATTGACGAGAGCCACCACATCCACCATGCCATTGTTGCACCCCGCCCCGGTACTCGGCGTGAACTTGTGCGCCGCATCGCCCACCAGGACCATGCGCCCCCAGCTCCAGTTGGGCACAACGCCCTCCTCCAGGCTGACCATGCCAGCCTGCACTCTGCTCTCGTACGCCCGCCGCACCGTCACCTCCCCGGACAGGGGCAGATCCCCCCACCGCGCGACAAAGGCCTCCTCGTCCGCAGCGCTGTACCGCAGCCGGTCCTGCGTCGGCGCCGGCAGCCGCTCGTACATGCCGATGACCGAGGTCTCCTCGCCAACGAAAGTCTGGATGGTGCAGTCGCGGCCGTGCGTCTCGTTGGCGTCGCCGGGCGTGAGGTCGGCTTGGGTGGGGAACCGGATCCACATGGCGCGGTAGGTGGTCAGGAAGGGCTGGGCCGGATTGATGGCGGAGGCGGGGGTGTGGTCGGAGGCCAGGGCCAGGTCGCGCATCTGCGAGCGCACGAAGCTGTGGGCGCCGTCGGCGCCGATGAGCATCGAGCCCGTGTGGACGCTGCCGTCGGTGCAGGTGACGGTCACGGAGGAGGGGGTCGTGGCGATGGAGGAGACGCGCTTGTTGGGCAGGAGGCGGGATTGGATGGAGGTTGGGAGGGAGTCGTGGAGGACCCGGGTTACGTCGTGCCGGCTGACGACGCGGGGGGCGATGCCGTGGCTGGGGGGTATTCTGTTAGTATGGCATTTTTCTAAAGGTTTAGGTAAGTTAGGGAGACTTACTTTTCCTTGTAGTGCACGAAGAAATTGGCATCGCCAATGTCGTTTCCTTCATGGTCAAACCGTCGGATGCGGCCGAGAGGGGAGCTGGCGGCGTTGAAGGTCTCGAGGAGGCCAAGCTGGCTGAGGATACGGAGACCTGTGGGAAGGATGACGAGGTTGGAACCGGCATCAATGACGATGCTCGGCCGGCTCTCGAGGAGGGTAAAGTCGATGCCGGCGCGCGACAGGGCATGGGCTGCTGTGAGTCCCACGGGGCCTCCGCCGACGATGATGACTTTGTGGCTGCTTGAGCTCATTTTGTGCTTGGGTTGGGTTGGCTAGCACGGATTGGTGTGTCTGGATGAAGCGGTGATGGTGATGGTGATGCGCGGTAATTGAATGAGGTTGAAGATCAAATGGTGCTGCTGCAGGAAGTAAAAGTTTTGGAAATGTCTGTTGGCTGACTTTGATGTTGGTGTTGGTGATGGTGATAATGATGGGGACCTTGACTCCATGTTGCGGTTCTCTGGGCCATATTTATAAGATTTCGGCATGATGCAGCACCGTGGAGATGGACCGATGGTGTCGTGAAACCATTCGCACTCGCCTTCGCAAAGATTTGAGTTGGCAGAAGAAAAGCGATTGGCCAGCGAAAAACACAAAGCGATTGGTTGGTCAACTGTTGCTCCGTCTCCGATTGGCTCACAAGGCAAGAGCGATCGGGGTGGAGTTGGTCCGGGCGGGCATCCCGTCCCGTCTCGCTTTCGCCTATTCCCCGCATCAGGCTCAGCCATGTCCAGAGCATCTCCGGAACAGATACCTTTAAACAACGTCATCATGAATCGAAAATCATATCTAATTAGAAAAATCATTTTCGGACGATACCTGGCCGCCCAGCAAACCCTTTAATTGTTCTTTGGTAGTTGTTCTCCCTCGTAACAAGCAAGCGAAGTCGCCAGTGTATGCAGTAGACGACCCTAAGAGGTTGTGTTTATGCATTAGACGACCCTAACAAGAGGTTGAAAGTCGCCATGAGAAGTTCATGACAGATTCAGTGTTTAGTGCGGGTCTCCTTTTTTCCACTTGTTTCCTAGCCAACATTATCGTAGATGACTACACTAGATTCGTCTTTGGATTGTCATCATTAAAAAGAGGACAATTTGAGCACTTGAAAAAAAAAAGAAAAGGATTCTCACTGCGAGGTTCTGACTTTGGCACCAAGTACTACGCCTCAAAGGCAACAAATTGCGAAAAGTCCTCTTCTCGGGCCCCGCATAATTCACTAAGGCTTTTTATATTGGGCAGTTAAGATGGTATGGGATTCCATTCGATGGGAACGGCAGACTCGACCAACTGAAGAAAAACCTCCAGGACGCCGTTCTCGCCGACAAAGTGAGTGTGCCGCAGTTGTCGCTGAGGCAAGCCATCTTCAAATCTGACAAAATTGCGTAGTGCCTTGGCGTGCATGTGTCAGTTGCGGAGCCACAGTGGGCGGCAAAAAGTTTGAATCCAAATTTTGTACCGCGTAAGCCGCTAGTGAGCCACTAGCGGGAAGCTAGCCAGAAGTAGACCACGCGTTTGGTGCCCCTCACAACTTCTTCCTGACAATAACAACTAGAACACTATGGCACGACGGTCGGAATTATCACCTCAAATGCGCTCGCGCATCTGCGAGCTACATTCTCTAAGATACAGCCATGCACGTATTCATAAAATTCATTCAGAAATCCCCCTCGGTACGATAAAAACCACAATACGACGTGAGGCTCTTCGAGTTGCAATCAGACCCGGCCGCGATCTGGAGCACCACAGAGGATTACTGAAGAGCAACGAGACCAAATCTATGATACAGTTACACATACGAATCCTCATATATCTCATAGAGACCTTCTCGATTTGGTAGATAATGTGGTCAAAGAACGATCACTTCGAGGCCTTCTTCGCGAGATGGGTAGGTGGAAATGGCGCCAACTACGAAGACCCCAATTAACCGACGCACAGGCTGCAGCATGACTCGCTTGGGCTTGGCGGTGTGAGAATTATACAGAAGCAGATTGGAAAAGGCTTAAATGGAGCGATGAATGTTCTGTGGAAAGAGGGAAAGGGATATATGGTCAGTCTGGATGTTCCTTTGGCCATGTGAGCAGCTTAAACAACATGATGTGAAGGAAGTTTTATGTAGTGGGAAGGGTGTGAAGAAGATGCTCTGGGCTAGTTTTGGCTATGGCAGTCGTACTGGTTTGGTTCCTCTTAATGGCGACCCTCTTTCGGCAAGACAAGGTGTTTCTGGATGGGTCATTAGCTGCTTATACGAAGGTATGCTTCCAGGTTTTATACAGCCTGGGGATATCTTTATGCATGATAACGCTTCAGTACATACAGCTAGGATAGTGAAAGCTGTCCTTGCTAGACTTGGTGTCCAAGTTATGATCTGGCCACTATACTCTCCAGACCTCAACCCAATTGAGAACCTTTGGGCTCTTATGAAGGCTGAGATTTACCGAGAGCATCTAGAACTTGAGCACGCTCTAGATACAGAAGAGACCTTAGAGAGGTTAATTGATGCTGCAAAGCAAGCCTGGCATGCAATTGACCAAGCAGTTCTAGATAGATTGGCAAGTACAATGCCTAACCGTGTTGCAGCTGTTCTTGAAGCGGAGGGCTGGTACACAAAATATTAAAATAAAAAACATACCGAATACGGCTAGCGTCTTATGTGGTACCAAATGCTGGATTCAAACTTTTTGCCGCCCACTGTAGAGCGCTCCATGAAAAGAGACCACCAGCCCATTGCAGGCTTGGGTCAGCAAGGCTGCCACTTGAAACGCGGTGAAAGGGCACGCGACGACGCCGGACAGAGACTCAAAGACGAAGCGTGGGAAAAATGTTCAACTCCAGGAGAGCGGGCCAACCAAGATGTCAACCGCACCACTCCGACAGGCGGGGAAGGACGAAAAAACGACCCAGCCCCAATGCCAGGCAAAGAGCAATTCGCAGTTGTCCTAGAAAGAAACCTACCAAGCCAGCCGGTCGTTGCATTTCCATCCTACGTCGCTGCGCGGCGACCCCGGAGTATGCAGAACAGGACTGGCCCGAGAAGGGATATCTTAGCTTTTCAGACGACCTCTTCCCCCGTTTCGAGGGTAAAACTTGATGGTTTTAAAATAGCTGCCTCGGCAGAGAGGCATATATTGAGTCTTTCGAGTGTGGTCTGTGAGGGAGAGCTGCAATATGGACATATGTGTGTCGGGCAGACGCCCTCATTGCCAATTTTCTCATTGCAATTCTCGCATGCTGTGTGAGAAACTGGGAAAGTCATAACTTCATGTCATGTCTCTCAACTGCCGACTGATGTCCTACTCACAGTTCAATATGGAAAAGGCCGGCTTAATTAGGCAGGTATATACATGTTCTCGAGCCTCTCGAGTCTCAGACAACATGACCTACAGGGTTCGGATCACATAACCGACCGCTTCGGACCGAGATTTTTGGGATGAAAGAGATGAACCGTGACAGGGGGGAGCCGGGCCTTCCCTATGGTAGCCCGGGGGGCCGGCACCTTGATGGCTGGAGAGGCTGAAACAAGATGCTTACAGGCCACATGGAAGCCACGCTTCTTTGCGTGATTGCGACAAGCCCCAGGCGCCCAGCACCCAGTCCACTGGGAGGTATTTGATTCATGTCGCCAATTGCATGACATTCCGGCCATCTTCCACGCCACGGTGCCTCATTGTCGGAGTCAATTTCGTGAATTTCATGTCGGAGCCAATTCCGTGAATTTCATGTCGCCAATTGCATCCACGGTGCCTCATTGTCGGAGCCAGTTCCGTGAATTTCATGTCCCCAATTGCATGGCAATCCAGCCATCTTCCACGCCACAGTGGTGCCTCATTCTCGGAGCCAGTTCCGTGAATTGAGCTTTTCCTCGGGGCCTTTATGTATTTGGATCTTCAGCATGCGGCGCTGTTGACGCTGCTGCCCTTTGCCAAGGCACCGGACCTCAGAGCCTTCCGCCCGCGTTCCGAACTTTTTATCCCCTTTAGGTTTGTGCTCCCTGGGAAGATGGCAGCAATCCAAGCGAGGACACAAGAGACCATTTACGGAGTGAATCAGAGCATATAAAGGCCAGCGGAGTCCCAGTGGGTGTCTTTTGTCTTTCCAGTGACCAGTCCCCCCGTTTGATTCGGATGATAGCGGAACATTTGATGACGACCTTGGCCAGCTCAGCTCTCAGAGCCCACATCAACTTCAAGATGACCCCACCGAACAGCAGTATTGCCGGCAGTGTCAGCACGAGCACAGCTTCAAGCCAGGTGAGACGTGTGCCAATTATCGCCAAAGAACTTTCACTGAATGGTCTAGGGAAATGGCAATGACACTCGTTTCAGCCAGCTCTTCCACAAGAGTCTCAAACAACATTCGACCACAGAAAATGCCGCCATGATGACCCGGTGGCTCAGCGAGGCTCCCACCGATGAGCATTTTCACCACTTGCGAATTATAAAGATAGAGGCTACTGCTCCTTCCACGCCCGAGCAAGCCAAAAAGGGGCAGAAGGGGTAAACTACGACGCTTTGTTCGGGTTGGCGGCGTCGAAATCGCGGAAAGATTGCGCCCGTTATCAGCCCCCAGGCCACGATCTGCGCATCGTGTTGTTAGATCTGTATAATAGATTCTTGTAAATTGGGTCACTCGACCCCTCTCTCCGAGTCCGCGGCTGAAACCGCCTTGAGCCTTATCATCACTCTGCTCGTCTGCCTGTCACATGTCCACCTGCAATCTCATAGGGACCTCGGGAGGAGCGGCGAAACTTGACTGGATCCAATTGCCGCCCACGCCTGCTCTGACCGAGTTTGACGTCGACTCACCGCTCCCCATCGAGGTGCTCGCGCATTTGCGTGTACCGCACGGCACGAAAAGGAGTACAGAGTTGCAATGCGCATACCACCCTTTCCGCGCCGAGTCAGTCGCTATGTTGTATGTTCAACACCGAGCTATCGCAGAATGTCTTATCACTCGTCGGCATATTATGGGTTTGATGGTGGCCTCGCCGAATAGGGGGGGAGGGATTCCCTTTGCTTCCAGAACAGCGCGGTGCTTATCAATCCCAGCCATCGTGGTATCTGAAGGGTTCGTCGTACTCGTTTGGCGTCTTTTCGTTCGCTTGTCGCTTATGTTTTTATATGCTTAGAATTCGATTTGGTGATGTTTGACCCCAAGATGTCGTGGGTACGGTACCGAATTCGAGCTCGCTTTTAGGCTTTGGGTGGTGGGAATCGGATTGAAAATGGGGCAGTGCAAGCCTGTGTACCGTCAACAGGCGTCTTGGCAGTTGATGGGACCTTGGATCAAGTGCGTTATGGAAGGCACCACCTTGTACCAAGGAACTTGGCGCCCAGCGAGCTCGCGCTACCAGCTAGCAATTTGAGCAATACTAGTGTCCATTTGTTTGAACCAAGTCGGCGTCCCTACTAAGAGAGTTCATGTCTTCCTCCCTTTTTAAAGCAGGTGTGAAGCGGTCGCTGTTGAAAGTCCAAGTGCTGACAAATTGCCAGCTGGCACACCACCATATCTTCTAGGACGGAAAAGCCAGAAACGCCAGCAACCGACGGCGCGATCAAGAAGGACTCTGATGCAGCCCAGCATGGAGGCTACATGGCAAGAGACCCTACACCCGACCCCGAGTACTCGACTAATATGATCTGCAGCGAGTGTTTCGATATGTCACCTCGACGGAATGCACGATGCGGTTCGTCGCGACAATATGTGCGCTGGCCTCGGGCGTTGGCATGGCTCTCGTCAACTTGGTCTTTGGTCAGTTCATCACCGTCGTAACCGAATACACCTTGGGAAAATCAAGCCCTTCAGATTTCCGCCGCGACTCGGCTCGGCTTGCGTATCTTCTGCCAACTGGGAAGATGCAAACATTGAAACTAGTTAATCGCTGCGCGAGCTGTACTTCTTCATCATTGGCATAGCCCGATTTTCCCTTTGCTACGTCTAGGCGTGCCGTACACGCTGGCCGCCTACAGGACCACGCGCAACATCCGCCATCTCTATCTCAAAGCCGGCTTCAGCCAAGAAGTCGCCTACTTTGATGCCGGCACAGGCGGGTCCATTGCCATGCAAGCTACTTCTAACGGCAAGCTTATCCAGGCAGGCATCTCAGAAAAGCTCGGCATGGTTTTCCAAGGCTTGTCTGCTTTTGTGTCCGCCTTCGTCCTGGCTTTTGTCACGCAGTGAGAGCTGGCCAGGCTGCATCCTTTGCAGAGAGCATTATATCGAGCGTCCGAACCGTTCATGCCTTTTGTCTTCGAACTAGAACCCTAGATCTTCACAGCAACTTGAACCCAAACATTACACCTCGCGAACAATATCTCGCCATGGCCGACCAACAGCAAGACCCGGAGTATCTGTTTAGTCAAACTAAGCGTGAGCTGGAGCGGCTCGCCATGATACATGCATGGATCCAGCTTCGGGAACCAGATTGTGGTCGACCTGCAGAAGCCAAAGTTAAAAGGTCCTGGATGTTGGTTATGCCGACGGTAATACGGTCCCTGTCACCACCCCAATTAACGCAAACCAGCACTTATCAATTGCAGCTGTCCTCCTCCTCGACCTACAGCAACAGGTTGTGCCCTCGGCCGAGCTGGTTGGGGTCGACTTGATGCCGTCCTTCCTGCCAAAGGAAAGCCCTTTGGCAAAACATCCGCTTCGCGCTGCAGGATGTCTGCGTACCATTCGAGCCAGATACACCTTCGACCTGACGCATGGGCGTTACGTAACTCCCGGGCACCGGCAGGGTTAGGATGTCTACCGTGGTAGAGAACCTCGTCGGATTCCTGGCGCCCGGCGGTTGGATGCAGACTCACGAGCTGAATATCACCGAGGACTCGCCTGGCCACACACCTGCCCTTGAGGACATGAAGCTCGTCATGCGAACGCTGCACGGGCTGGTCGGGGGCCGACCAGGGCTCCTCTCTTGGATTGGCCAATCCCTTTGAGAAGGCCGGGTTGCAGAATGTCGGTGTCCACAGGCGTGAAATACCCCTGGGCAAGAGAATGGGGAATGATATCGACAGCGCGAACTCGATTGAGCCTTTCAGGCTCGCCGTTCCGATGGTTTCTGGGGCTTTCTCTCGCAAGTACTACCCTTGCTTCAACAAATGCTACTTATTCACTAACAATATCAGTAGAGCTGGGGGGTGAGCTGCCTGCTGCGGTGACAGACCGCTTGGCGGAGCGATTTGAAGAAGGAATAAGAACAGAAGGCGGTTGCTTCGAGGCGGTGATTGTCTGGGGGCAGAAGCCCCTGTCTTGAGTTTTGGCACGCGGTCCCATGTCAATCTGGCTTCGAGTTCTATTCCGTGTCGCACAAATCAGGAACAAAGATTGATTGTGATGGCATTGGCTCGCCTTGAGCTGCTGGATCGTCGCCGCAGAGCCGGCCGCGCTTGAACCTTCGCCTGTGTACCATCTTCGTGGCGCAGACATTCAGGCGTTTCTCGCTTCATTGAGCATAGAACGAAGTAGGACAATTGTATGCATGGGAGGGCTTTAGCTCGATGAGATTGGCTAAAGATGTCTGGCAAATAAAAGATGCGACCTTGTAGAAGGGAAGTTGTGCGACTGAAGACGCATGGTTTGTCGGCCAGTGTAACCTCCCGTGGCCGCTGAGGCTAGTCACCCCTTTTTGAGGGCTGAGCTGCCAATTCCCGATCTTGAGGACGGCTAGTAGCCAGTCTTGGAAGAGCACATGCACCTACCCCTTTCCCAACAAATGCAAGTTCTCCGAACTTGTGTAGGGCTGAAGCGATCGGATATGAAATGTCCCAGGAATTTACGTACGCATCCGCAATCCCATTGAGGCGGTGAACGTCTGGGGAAGAATGTGGCGCTATTAAGAGTAGCCAAGTTGCACATGGTTCTAGATCACCATTGGACTTGCGGGGTAGGCCTAATTTCAAGGTTGGATGGGGTTTCAGCAAATCACAGACTGTCTTGGTTTCGCTCTTCAGCTCCCTGGCGTCGGCGTGGAAAAGGCAGACCAACAAAAATGTGTCGCACAACAGCTGAGATCAGGGCAAATCCAGTATCCAATGGATCCAAACCGTCAACACACCCCGTTGCTACCCGCTGGCCGATGTGGTCAGGGCGAGGTTGTATATTCGCGCCGCAGTAAAGGCCTCATTACTTTGTGTCATTGTGACCCTGTGGACGTTGTGGGAATTTGGCGTGGTCGCAGCGCGAGTATACCACCTCCTCGATTCAACCTTGCGCCTTCACGACTGCTCTCCTCCACCTGATGTTGACTGATATTTGTGTACCCTTTTATGCTGATAAAGTGCGATGATGTGCTCCCAAGAATGACTTATAAATACCAGTCATCCTCCCTTCCTCAGGAGCATCCTCACCACCAGGCTCAACCGCTCCAGCTATCTCCACACTCTCTACCCAACACACACAGGACTCTAATATACACTCGTTCACAATGCACCCTCTCACCTCCCTCCTCTCCTTCGCCTCTCTGGCTCTCGCACTCCCCTCTCCTGAATCCTCCGCCCTCTCCGCCCGCGCAACCGTGCCCGGGCGCTGGGAGTCCCTCGGCGGAACCCTGACTTCGCCGCCCAGCGTCGTCTCGTGGGCCAAGAACCGGCTCGACCTCTTTGGCATCGGCGTCGACAGCGCCCTGTGGCACAAGTGGTGGGACGGATCGCGCTGGGGCGGGTGGGAGTCGCTGGGCGGCGTGATCCACTCGATCCCGGTCCCTGTGTCGTGGGGAGCGGGGCGGTTGGATATTTTTGCGCAGGGAAGTGATAGCGCGCTGTGGTATGTTCTTTCTTTTCGATTAAACCAAGAACCGGACTGACGATGTGGGGTAGGCATAAGTGGTACAGCGGCAATGGCTGGGGCGGGTGGGAGTCCCTTGGAGGCACCATCCAGTCGGCTCCCTCGGCCGTGTCGTGGGGCCCGAACCGGCTCGACATCTTCGCTGTCGGCGTCGACAGCGCGGTCCACCACAAGTGGTGGAATGGCAACAGCTGGGGCGGATGGGAATCTCTTGGCGGCATCGTCAAGGGCGAGCCATCTGCTGTCTCGTGGGGTGCCAACCGCATCGACCTCTTTGCTCTCGGCACCGACCACGCCCTCTACCACAAGTGGTGGAACGGCAATAGCTGGGGCGGCTGGGAGAATCTCGGCGGCGTGCTGCAGTCACAGCCGGCAGCTGTCTCGTGGGGCCCTGACCGGATCGATATCTTCGGTTCTGGGTTGGACCACGCTCTCTGGCACAAGTACTGGAATGGCCAGAGCTGGAGCGCCTGGGAGTCTCTTGGCGGCGTCATTGAGTCGGCCCCTGTTGTTGTTTCCGATGCGCCTGGCAAGCTCGACGTCTACGCTATCGGGGCTGACAGCGCTGAGTGGCATCGATCGTGGGATGGTTCGAAGTGGGGTGCATGGGAGTCGGTCAAAGGCACCATTGTCTCAACCCCTGCGGTGGCTTCGTGGGGCCCTGGAAGAATTGACACCTTTGCTCTGGGGACGGATTATGCTGTTTGGCACAACTGGTAGAGAGCCCGGTCGCGGACACGATTCCAGGACGCTTGGCAGCTTTGGGTGTTTGCTTGGTTGAGCAAGACTTTGAACTATTAGCTTTTTTTTTTTTGGTTTTTTTTTTTTTTTTTTGGTTTTGTTGCAGGTGACTCGGGGTTTCCATAGTATGGAGAAAGGGAGAAATTAACATCCAGAGGTAGCGTCAAGAAATGGCAAATTTGGCCATCTCCGTTGCACTCACCGACTCCATAAAACTACTGTGTGTATGCCACCATCTTCGACCTGGCTGTCCATGACACAGCAACATATGAAAGATACACAGAAGAACGCAGAGGCACAGAAAATCACAAGAAGCACGTGAGGGAAGAACTGCTAAAGGATTCATCATATCATTACATAGTCCGACTCTATACTTCGTGAAGAGAAGAATGCCATAGGTGCGTCAAGGGAAGTAATACGCTAGCGGCAGTTTGCGATAGGGGTATAGTGAGTACAACGCTCCGATGCTATGCTACAAGTAGTGAAATAACAAGGTAAAAGAGAATCAGTAAGAGCTCATGAGGGAAGAGGTTTGTCATAACTCCTTCTTCGCGTGCGAAACTAGAGACGTTGGCGTCGCGATGCTATCGAACGCTTTGGTAGTAGTATCGTGAGAATCCGAAGAGTTCGTGGTCGTAGGCGTAAGCGGTCCGCCGTCGAGCTCCAAGGAAGCCGCCAGTTTGGCTTCGGCGATTCTCGCTACCATGATGGTTTCTGCGATGTCCTGGCACACTGCAAACTGTTAGGACCATCCCATTTTAGTAGGGTTACAAGCACGGCAGATTACTTACACATCTTGATGCTGGCCGCGCCAAGAATCTTCATCACCGCCACGTCATGCGCAACATTCTTCCAGAGCCACGAGCGGATTTCAACTGCAACGAGCGAATCAACCCCGAGGTCGACAATACGATCCTCTCCCGTGATGCTTTGGCCCGAGTAGTGAAGGATATTCTCCAGGTGGTTTGTGAAAGCAGAGACGAGCACCAGGAGCACCTCAAGCTGAGTATCTGCGAACACAAGCATTTCCTTGAGACTCTTCTTTCTCTCACCACCAGCAGTCGCCGAAGACTCGTACTCGTCGTCTTCGTACGTATAGTGCGAGAATCTCGGGTCGTGGTGCCAATGCATTGTGGGATGGTTCGCCGGGTAGCGGCGTAAACCAGTCGTGATGTCCACGATCTGGCCGGAAGATGGCCGGCCCGCCGCAATCGCTTCGAGGAACATGTGGTGGATATCGCGCTCCGAAATGGGCGGATATCCCTCACGCGCAAGGCCCACATAGAGAGCGTCCTTCTCACGATGCAGAAAGCCAAGACCATAGATGACCCCGATGTTGAGAACCGAGGCGGGCAGTCCACGGAGGCGACGGGATGCAGCAAGACCGTTCATGTACATGTTGGCGGCCGCATAGTTGGACTGGCCACCATGACCACCAATCGCGGCAAAGGAGGAGGTCATGATGAAGAAGTCCAGGTCGGGTGAGTCGAACGCTATGTCCAGGTTCTTCGACCCAACCGTCTTGGGACCCATGACGCGTTGAAGGGTCTCCAGCGACATCTCTGAAAAGACCCGGTCCTCCAGAACCATGGCACCGTTGACAATGCCGCCGACGGGCGGCATTGTCTCCTCAAGCTTGGTCTTCAAGGCCCGAACTTGACCAAGGTTCGTGACATCGAGTGCTTCGAACCGGACGTTAATCCCCTTCGCCTGAAGTTCTTCCTGCCACTTTGGTGGCTGCTTCGGGGGACTTCTGCTCGCCAGCACAATGTGTCGGGCTCCATGCTCAACGAATAATGAGCACAAACTCTGACCAAAGTCTCGAGTAATTCCAATGAGAACGTAAGCCTTGGATGGCTTCATAATCCCGACCTCAACAAGAGGCTTGACATCGTGGGGCACAAATCGCTCAGCCTTCCAGTCCAGAATTTGGAAGGGTGGTACAGTCTTGGGGCCTCCCAGCAGGGCTGGGACTGTCATCATGGCAGGTCCGATATCGGTAGACTGGGTTACGGACTTGGAAAGCGCAAGACTGACAGCCTCCTCCCAGATCCCTTCGACGTATCTCTGGTCCTCCTGAGCGTTCCGAGGCTCGGAGCTCAAGAGCGCACTTCTCGAGCTATACTGGCAATTTTCGGGCAAGGATGCGGCCAGCAAAAGCGAGATATCGTCAGTCTCAGGCAGTAGATTGAAGATCCAGGCGCCCCCAGGAGGGTACAAAGCTTTGATCTCTCGCGCCGTAGACCGGGGGTGGATGAACGTCATGCCCGGGGTAAGCCTGCATCGTTTGGCATTGGTTGCGCAAACGCGAAACCAAACCCCACGATTGATGAGGATATCCTTGACGCACTGCTGCAGCATCACGTCGGGCTCAATCAGCAAAACAGACTTGTTCTGGACGGTGTTCGCAATCGTGATTGCAGCAAGATAGCGAACCACAAGAGCAAGGAGCACCGGCTGGTTCAGGGGCGCTTGGCTGATGTTGGTGATGCATCTCGAGGGCAACGCTACATAGGAACCGTTTGACTTGGACAAAGCGATCTTCGTCTTGCCAGTAAGTGTATCGCGGCCGATGCAGACGTGTGCCGAGTAGGCCCATCCAAGGTTCAGGACATCAGTAGTGCTGTAGTCGACTTGGATCGCCTGACTTCCGGACTCGGAAAGCGATCGCAAATCGACCTTCTTGATTGTGGTTTGATAGTTTGCAGAGCCATCCGTAAGTCGATCGGACACGATCTCGACCCAACTCTCCACGGTGTTGATAGGCTTAGTAATAACCCGCCGTGCGGCGTTGACTCGTTGGATTCCCTCCTTCCAGGGAAGGACGCGAGGCACAAGTGCATGACCATCCTCGATGTGGACTTCCGGCTCGTGAACCCAAAGCGGCTTCGGCTCGGGCGCTCTGTCGATGATGGAGCGCATTGTAAGACGAGCAAATGTCTCAGAGATCGCGGTGACCGCCGGGGCGGTGTCGATGGTCTTGAGATCAAGCACTTGCAGGACCAAGCCAGGAGTCTCAGCTGACAGCGTGCGTGTGAAGCCGAATGATGAGGCATGATCTGGGTTATTGTGTCTCGCATTGTGAGTGATCCAGAGGATTGTCATCTCTGGTCGTAGTAGCGCCCGGAGAGCCTCCAATCGTGCGCTGGTCATCGTTGCGAGGATGGGCTCGTCAATGTCGTTGAGAAGGATGGCTGCTGAAATGGAAGAAAGGCAGTCCAGATCGACATTTTCAAGTGTTTCGACCGTCGTGATTGAGCCACAGTGACGAGTCAGTGCCTGGGAAACCCCCGAGGAGATGAGCGACGTGAACAGCCCCTTCCCTCCGATAATCAAGAGCCGCTCAGTGAACTGAGAACCGACCGCTTTAGCAAATGGCCGGAAGATCATTTGCTTCTCGTGCGATTCAGCTTGCCGAACGGTGATAGAAAACCCGGGAGGGTAGTACTGGTGTGAGTTGCTGACACAATGCGCAAACCCGCTCTCGTCGAGAACATCGGGCCAGTCGGGGGGCGTGGATAGGCTATCATCGGCGTCAACGCGCGCGCATCGACGGATCCGGTCCTTAAGTGGACTCCGCGAAATATGAACCAGAACCAAGAAGCCACCAGGCCGCATCACACGCCTGATCTTTTGAAGCAGCGCATGAGTGTTTTGGTTCTCGATCATCGATGTGGTGAGAATAACCAGGTCGTAATGTACTGTGCCGACCTCGAGGAGATCTGCTTCGAGAGGCATCTCGCGAACAATAACCTTTTTGCGAATAGACTGGCTGGCAAGCACCCTGCTCCCAAGATTCTTTTCTGCGTCACCCCCAACCCGCAAAGTTACGAAGGATTCACCTAGGCCTGCGATCACATGCTCTGTGAGACCCAACTCAGCATCGGTAAGCCCCAGCACATTCATGCGGGGGTATTTGTGAGCGATCTGGTGGACAACACGGGAGATATGGCGTTGAAAGCCAGTAAGCTGATGCGCCTCCTCAACCACGGCCGGCAACATCCCGGCGAGGACGTCTGGGAGGTTCTGGCCAAGGCGGCGGATAAAATCGAGAGCGCTGTAGTAAGGAGAGGCGATGATGAAGTCTTCCAAGCTCTTCGCTGTTTCCGCAGGCCAGGGAGTCGCGGCGATGGCACAATCTAGCTCATAACCAGGAGGCAAAAGAGCGCGTTGAGATGCCTGGCACATGCGGCGGATAGAGGCAATGTTGATGTAGAAAGATGCAACTCGCTCGCAGCTCTCGATGAGCATAGGGCTGGGTACGTGGATGTCCGAGAGGGTTGTGGAGATGATCTCGTCCTCGGGGTCAACCTCGACGGCGGTTGTCAGGTACAGCTCGAAGTCGTCTTCGGGCTTTGTGGAGCTGAAAGATCCCACTGTCAATCCCTCGATCTGGATCTCCATGTTGCCATGGCTGTCGAAGATGTCAATTTCGGCCGTGAAAGATGCGGCTGCCTGTCTGGTGATCGGCGTGGCGTCGGTCAGGTACGTATCCGTCACGATCTTGTCCTCGCGATCCTTGATGTCGCAGATGGCCAGGTTGAATCGGACTCGCTCAATCTTCTTAGGAAGGAACGAGGTCCAGATGGCTCTGGTCACAATTAGTTAGCCGATGTCTTCAGATTCCCGGATCGCGGTGCGAAACATACCTATCACCTGGTGAAGAAACAGAAACAAAGGCTGTCTGCAGGCAGCTGTCCAACGTGGCGGGGCTGATGCTCAAACGGGTTGTGTCTTCTTCGTGGAGCTTCTTGAGAATGCCCGACGCGAAGCAGAAGCGCCTCTCCATGTGCGAAAGACCCTTGAAAGGGCCCGTGTACACCAGACCAGTCTCAGCCATCATGTCGTAGAACATATCCGAATTGGCGTGAAGCGTCTCGGCTCTGTGCTTAGGTCTCGCGGGAAGTGCCTGGGCGGAAGGCGCGTCGAGGATAATGCGGAGCTTTCCGCTGAAATTCTTGTTCATCGAAGCTCTGCCGTCAGCGACAGCAGAAGTCATGGTGAAGGAAGCCTCGATTGTCGATTTCGCCGCCTTGCCCTTGGCAGGCTGGTCAACGACTAACGAGAACAAGACCTCGACACCGTGAGCATCAGGCTCAAGAATTATTCCGGCTGGGAATTTCAAGTCTTGGAGCTCGATGACGGACGCGGGGCGGCCGGCCAAGAGGACACGCGCTGCGTCCAAAGCCATGATGAGATACGCCGAGGCAGGAAGCAATGGCTGCCCTTGGAAGCTGTGGTGCTTCACCCACGGGATTCTGTCAAGCTTGAGGATGTTGCGCCATCGCAGCTCGAACTCGTTGTCGTCGCGCGTGCGCACGCCGAGGAGTTCGTGGGGCGCGTCAGTCTTGAAGTGGAATTGGCGCGAGATGCGCGACTCGCGATAGTGCGTCTGGGAGTGATCCCACGGGTAGAGGGAGCTGTTGTGCACCATGGTGTCGACAAGGCTGGGTTGTGTCGAGTTGAGAACAAACTGGCGGATCTGGGGCGAAGACGAGCCAAAATGAGTCCACATCCAGCCAAGAAACTCAGCAAAGGCGACGCGGTCGTCCGATTTTCTATCAAGGAGACCTGCGTACAGAACGTGGTTGCCGTTCTTGGCCATTATCTGTGTTGCCGGGCCTCTGAGGGCAGCGTGGGGACCCACTTCGACAGCACAGTCAAAGGGCCCAAGCTCCTTGAGTGCCGTCTCGAGGGCTTCGTAGAACAGCACGGGCTTGACCATGTTGTCCTTCCAGTACGACGACTTCAGCTCCGCGTCCCCCGGTTCGCCTGCGCCGTAAACACTGGACACCCACCTCGTCCCGTTCCCGCCGCCCGACGGCAAAATGCCGCACTGGTCGAGCGCCTCGAGGTATTTCGCCGCCGGAAGCTCCATGTGCGGCGAGTGGTAGGCCGTGTCAACCAGCAGCACCCGTGCAAACTTGCCTTGCCGCGTCAACTCATCGTAGATCTTGTTCACAACGTCAATGTCGCCCGACAGCGTCACGCTGGAAGCCGCATTACTGGCCGCGATGCAAATGCCGTGGCTGTGCTCCTTCCTTGCACACAGCTCTGCAGCCTCTTCCCTCGACAGGCCCACGGCAACCATACTGCCTTTTCTGCCGCTAGCACCGCAAGCAAGGTGCGCGAACGAGCCACGATAGTATGAGATGAGGATCGCGTCGCGCGCCGACAGCCTGCCTGCCGCGTAGGCCGCCGCAATCTCGCCAGAGGAGTGGCCGACAACAGTGTGGAAAGTGATACCGAGGCTTCGCAGAAGGTCCACCATGGCCAATTGCAATGCAGTGCAGAGCGGCTGCGAAATCGCGGCCTTTTCAACCCGCGACAGGCCCTTTTCGGCCAGGATCTCCTGCTCCAGCCTCCAAGACGGCGGATGCGGGCAGGCCTGGAGCATCTCATCCAGAAGACGAATACTGCGGCCATACACCTTGCTGGTCAGCAGAAGCCCGCGCGACATTGTCGCCCATTGAGCCCCTTGGCCAGTGAAGATGCCAAGGATTTTGGGCTGCTCGTCGTCCGCCCGGGCGCGGGTGCCGATCGTCAGAGGAGAAGACTTGTCTGCCTTGGCGACCAAGTCGTCAAGTCTATCAACAATGTCCGACACCGAGTGCCCGACGACAGCAACACGGAATTGGAATGCCGTACGTCGGGCATATGTGTGCCAGGCCACATCTTCCAAATGTGGCGGCTTGACGCGGGCGAGGTAGTCGCGATACGTCTTGACGACATTGACCAACGACTTTGCGGAATTGGCCGAGAGAAGAAAGGGCAGCCGGATTTGATCTTTTCTCGCGCAACCGCCGTATTCGATTCTCTTGGGGATTGTTAAGCCGGACTGGAAGAACCTGGCCACCTCATTGTGCAGCGCCGGGATATACTGCTCGACAATGGCATGCGAGTTGGTCCCCCCAAAGCCAAATGAGTTGACGCTGGCACGTTTTGGCTGGCCGTCGGGGACATGGGGCCATGGGAGTATGCGCGTCGGCACCGAAAGATTGGCGCAATACTGTTTGACGTTGGGGTTGAGCCTTTCCAGATGAAGGTTGGGAGGTATGGCGTTGTGGTGCATGGCCTGCACAACTTTGAAGAGACCGGCTAGCCCGGCAGCGCCCTCCGTGTGGCCAATGATTGTCTTGACAGATCCGACGATCAGCTTTGGTGCTACGGCCGAATGCAGGAGGCACGGCCGCTCCGAGGTACCGGGATCGGGTGGCGTGAACGTTACATGAGGGCCGACCCGATCAATGTCGGCTGAATGGATAGCGGCACCTGAATGACTCAACGGATCGGGATCCGCGCCATGGCCAAAGAAAGCGTCCTCAATTGCTCTCGCCTCGTTGGGGTCTCCAGCATTGGTGCCGGTGCCGTGTGCCTCAAAGTATTGACAACGGTCCACAGGGTCCTTCGGATCCAGTCCTGCGCGGTTGTAGGTATTCTGGATTAACATTGATTGGGCTTTCCAGTTGGGCATGGTGATTCCCTGGCTGCGTCCATCGGAGTTGACGCCCGTCTCGCGAATGACGGCCTCGATGCGATCGCCGTCGGCAAGAGCCTTGCTGAGGGGCTTGATAAACATTGCAGTGACGCCTTCGCCCCGCGCATAACCGTTGGCGCCGACATCCCACATGCGACAATGACCCGTTGGGCTCAACATGTGCAGGCTGGACTCTACACTGAATTGCTCGGGGGTAATTATGAGATTGACGCCTGTTACGCACGCCATTTCGGACTCGCCCGAGCGAAGACTTAGGACGGCCTGGTGCAGCGCAACAAGACTGGATGAGCAGGCCGTATCGATTGTCATTGACGGGCCGTGGAAGTTGAAGAAGTAGGAGACGCGGTTCGCGAGGATTGATCGAGCGACGCCAGTAGCATAGTACTGGCTGGCCGTGAGATCGTCGCGCTGGGAGAGGGTATCGTAGTCGGCCGTCATGAGACCGGAATAGACGGCGACGTTCTTGCCAGAATACTGCTGAAGCGGATAGCCGGCAGACTCCAAAGCCTCGTAAACGACCTCGAGGAGCATACGCTGTTGGGGGTCGATGGCCTCGGCCTCCTTCGGCGTGATGTTGAAGAAGCTGGCGTCGAAGACGCGATGGTCCTGCTCGAGGAAGTAGGCCTTGGGGGAGTTTGTCGTGCCATGGTACTCGCCGTTGGGATGATAGAATGCTTTGATATTGAAGCGGGTCTTGGGGATCTCCTGGGACAGGTCGGTGGGATGTGCGAGAACATGCCAGAGCTTCGAGGGAGATGTTACACCACCCGCAAAGCGACAGCCGCTTCCGACAATGGCAATCGGCTCTCGGATCGGCCTCTTGTACGCCATGGTACAGATCCGCCCGCCTCCCGGGGGGATTGGGGGATGAAAAAGAGTACACAGAAGAATGTGCAAGTATAATACAAAGTTCCAATACGTCTAGAAGCGAGGGAGAAGAGTATATAGAGTGGTTGTAGGGAGCCCAAAGACGACTGGTTCGGTCTGCGATTTGCGATTTGGTTTGATGGGGAAAGGGAAGAATTTTTTGAGGTGGCCCTCCAGAAAAAAAAAACTCAACCTAAATTTCGCATGTGGGATGCGGACCTAGGAGAGGAAGGAATCGGCGGAAGGCTCCGGAAGTTGAAGCCGCCGAGAGGGCAGTTGAAGTACGGGGCCCGCCCAACAACGGGGGGGTGATGCCGTGAATGTTTTCATTATTGCGGGCCAACGCAGGTGCGCTCTTAGAGCCGCAGGGTGCACTCGCCAGCGTAACATGCAATGGAACCTACCTTAGCAAAGAAGTGGGGAGCGGCAGGGCAGCCATTGAGTTCGGGATTTAACATCCATGCAGATGTGGCTCACTCAAGAAAGTATGCATCACCACCAGATCAAACCTGCGTCTTTTCACTAGTGGCATGACCAGGTCGAGGAAGGCGCGCCGACTTTGAGTGTAGTCCATCCTTCCCGACTCCCCCGGGCTTCTTCACCCGTGGACATCGTAACGCACCATCAGCGAGCATCCAACTACCTACTAGGTAGGTATGTAGGAGCTGTGCATCCATTGACCATGGTCACTGCTCGCAGACCCCCTATCTCATCCCAGGCACGCTGCAATCGGCCCGGCGCTGCCGTCCAGCTCATAGATGCTTGGCTGTGGAGGCAGCCTCAGTCCCTCGCCCGCAGCTGTTTTCACTGTCTAACCTTGGGTAGCAGTTAGACGCCCGAGCTGGATGGACTTGGCAGCACCTCGACGCCTGCCGACACCCCTCGCTCGAGCCTGCAGCATTCGCAGGACGCGGCAATGACATTGGATAGGGCGTCCATCTCAGATTGTCTTGATCTATATACGCTAGTGACTGCGCCTCAGAAATCTAGAAGTTGCCGGCAGGCCCAGATGCCCCGAGCGGGAGAAGTTGCCCAGCCCAACATGCTGCGTCCCTAGTTCAATTGTGGTTGCACATAGGACCACCTCGTCTGTTTACCGCGTGGCTGTTACTCCGTGGGGCGCCTACCTACGCCAAGTCGGGACGGACTGCCTAGGCGCGAACCGGGGATTGTTAGCACTTTCTGGACAACATATGGGAGGTGATAGCGCTAAGGTAGAGCGGAAGGCGAGAACCCTACATTGAACCTTCCCTGTTCATCCAAGCTTTGAACAAGGGGGGGTCAGAGGTCTGGCGCCTTGGCTTCCATGAAGGGTATAGACGGACAGGTTCTCAATGGAATGAACTCGAGGAATTGAGTCTTCCAGCGCATCCATGAAATCCCAAGGACTTGAGCTAACAAGCCCATTCCATATTTCACCAGGCCTCCGAGGTGGACTCTGGTGGTATTAGCAGCGAGTGCTGCATTTGATTATCATTGGTTGTCTTGGAAATACCTAGCTAGGTAATAAGGCAGGGGAATCACGAGCAACTAGCTCTATACTTTAGCTCGTTACACAAGGTCAAGCCCAGAGGTACGGCAGAACAAAGGTGCCGTGCGTGCATCGAGTTGATCTCAACGACACGGGGTAGCCGATGGATGGGCAACATGACTATCGGGCAGGCTGTCAGGAATTGCGCGCCGTATTGCGTGCATAACTGAATCGCCTGGAGGCGACCAAAGCACTTTGAGCGGGTATCTGCTGTTGAGATGGTCTAAGTCTCCTCCCTGTCTTTGTAAGGCACCTAGGTACCCGTGGAGCTGAGGTAGATATGGACCACTGCATGCAGCAAGGCCAATGCAACTGCGCCGCATCCTGTCAATACCTTGCTTAGCGTGCCGACTAAGGTAGTGTGTATGGTTCCCTGACGGCGTCATGGCAAGAACACGGGCCGTTGGTCCCCAGACTAGAAAGAGCCAACTACAAAGCATTATTTCCAGCCCGGTATATCAAGCTGACCTTTGATTCGCGTGGCATTCCCGGCCAAAACCAGGTGGACATGCTTCTTTTCGCTAGTGCGGTCCAGCGATTGTGCTTTCCTGGATCCATAGGTGTTGCTGGAATAATAGAGTATGGGTGCCACCTCAGCAGCCCCAATCCCTCCAACTCGACGACGGCCCGCGGAGCGCCTCCCGGTACACTGCCTGGAAAAGGAAATGGGCTCGTGCCCGCCATATGTTTGGGGGCAGCGGTGGGTCGTTTTTGCCACTAGGCAGGAGGTATGGCACAGGCATACTTTCTCGCGTTATAGAGGGCTACCTTCCATTGAGGAAGTGTCGAGGCCACTAACCCGTGGCAGATGTGGCGTAACTGCAAGGATCTTTATCCTTGCAAGACCAGACGCGCGATAGCGCTATGCGTTCTGCACCTCTTGCCGCGTGATGGGCGCCTTGCTTGCCAGTCCGTGGCGGCCTGGACGCTATCTCTTCGCAAGGATGAGATATTTCCCCCAGAGTTTCGCGCCGCGTTTGTGTCCACCCATTTGTTTTGCACTCTCTGGCCTTGAGACTTTTCGCAGAGCTAGGTAGGTGGGTTGCTATTGGAATGTGTCCAGCGCTATCTGGATTCGCAACACAAGATTAGCATGGTCCTTTTGAATGTTGTATCACTGCGGCACTGCCGCGATCGCCTCGCCTTGCTGTCTATCACTCGGGAGTCGGCTGCAGGTCGGACTTTTTGTCTTACCAAGCCGCGCTGCTCGGCAGGGGGGTTCTGTCGCCCACATGGCGAAGGCAGGTGGAAGCAACCACAACACCAGCATACATGTCGTGCTGCGAGTCCAACCAGACGATGGGCTCAAACTGCCGAAGAAAAGGCAAGATAGCGCGGACCCGCGAACTCAAAACCGTTGAGATGTACGCGCAGTGTCCGCAATTGGCAAATGGCAGGAGGAGCCAAAGAATGCATAGGTATTTGCGTGGCGGCGTTCCAGTCACGCTTCCATCCAAGCCGCTTTTAGGTTCGACAACGGCTCGAGATCCACGGCGGCGGGGGGCGGCGGGGGATCTCAGCCGTGGGCCGCAGCGGCGGAATGGATGGAAGCTCTGATGGTGTGGGGGCCTAGTTGGAAGGATCGATCCAAGGCGGACGGGAGGATGGACCACTCCAGTCGCGCAGACCACCTGCACCTACCTAATTTTGTGTATCGAGGGCTGGACAACAAAATTTCCAGTTCATCACTTCCCGCTGCTTGAATTGGCTCGGTGGGTAGGAGTGCAGTATGGTGGTGCAAGTACCATGTTGCTTTCTGCTTCTTGTTCTGGCCGCTCGTTCAAGGTTGCAGTGTCTTATCGCTCCGCATCCAATCTACTGCGCTTGCCAATTCTGTATCAGGCACCGGCAATTGGTAAGCTAAGGCCCGTGGGGCAAGAAGTGAAGGTTCCGATATGCCCCAAAAATGGCGGCCAAAGCAAGCACCACGCAGATGGACAGCAGCGTGCAGTCAAAACAACCTTGGCCTTGTCCTATCACAATGCTAACTGATACACCAGACGCCTTGAAGAATACAACCATCACTCCGCCCCCGACTCAGCGAACCGACGCGGCCGACATTCGCCAGACATGCACTCACTAACCAACCAGCCCTCCCCCCTATTCGTCGGGGACATCGCCCGTCGCGAAGAGCTCGAGGTGCACCCTCGCCTTGTCGACCCCCAAGTCGGCCAGCGCCCGCCTTAAGTCAATCATGAACGCTTCTGGCCCGCAGATGAAGTACTCGGTTCGCTTGTCGTCGAGATACAGGTCGCTGTCCTTGTCAAGCTTGTCGAGGTCGAGCCTCGTCTCACCAGAGTGGTAGTCGACGCCGTGCTGGTTGTCGGCGGTGATAGTCCGAAGGAATACATGCGTTGAGACATTTGCGTTCCCGGCTTTTATCTTGTTAACCTCGCCGATGAATGGCTGCGTGGCGCTTGAGCGGGATGCGTGGATCCACGATACAGGCCGCACCACGGGCTTCTTTGCGGTTCCCTCCTGCGGCACCAAGCTGCCCAGGATGGACAGGAGCGGCGTCGCCCCGACGCCCACCGAGATAAGCACCGCCGGAACCCCCTCCTTGGCAGCGTCGCTTGGATCGACAAAGAACTCGCCCTGCGGGTGCGACAGCTCCACCTCATCGCCCTCAGAGTAATTCCCATGCAAAAGGTTGGAAATGATCCCTGGTACGCCGGGCTCGTCGCCCTCGTCCTTCTTGATAGAGATACGGTAGTAATTCCCCGCGTCGCGGGGCGCCTCACTCAAGCTGTACTGCCGACTCTGTAGATACCCGAGCGCGGGCACTAGCACCTGCAAGCTGATATACTGCCCGGGGAGAAAACGCGGCAGGGCCGGCCCCGCACTCGGCGCGAGGTAAAAGCTGGTGATGGCGTCCGTCTCGGCGACCTTGCGCGTGATGCGGAACTTGCGCCAACCGCTCCACCCGTCGGCCTCGTTGGCCTTGTACATCTGACCCTCGCGGCCGATAAAAACACCAGCAAGGGCTCCGTACGCCGCCGTCCACGCGTCGACGATGGGCGGCGTCGCCGCGTCCCCGAGCACCTGGCCGATGGCCTGGATCAGGTACTTGCCGACGACGTCGTACTGCTCGGGTGAGACCTGGAGCGAGACATGTTTGTGTGCGATGCGCTCCACGGCCGCGGTCAGCTTGCCCAGGTCGTCGATGTAGGTTGCATAGGCGAGTACGGCGCCGGCGAGGGCGCGGGGCTGGCGCAGGGTGTCTTGGCTAGTTTTGCTAAAGACATTGTTCAGGGAGGGGTTCTCGCTGATGAGGTTTTTGTAGAAGACGTCAGTAATGGTGTTGCCGTATTCTTTGAGGACGGGGACTGTCGCCTTGACAATGGCAATTTGGTCGGCGGTCAGGGCTGCTGCCATGATGAAGGTGCGCTGTGGCGTATTGAATCCAGTTACTGTGGTGGTCCAGTTACTGTGGTGATGTGATCAGGGGGTGTTGTTGGCTGCAAGTGCGGTTGAGTTAGGGACGATGATGATGAGACGGTCCGGTATCCTCATTATGGAGCGCATCCGCAGCTATTTATCCTCTGTTTTCCATCGGCCGGAGATGCTATCATCATGGCGGGCATCTTCTCGGTTCTATTGCCCCCTTCTCTTTTCTCCTTTTAGACACGGGCATGTTCCTGGAACTTGTGCGGCAGGGCTGTTTATCGCGATATTGGTGGCCCTCCGTACCGTTCCGACTCCGTCTTCGCCGCAAGAGGTTACCCTGGGCCGTGTTCCGACACTTTTGGTGGGGGAGACCCTGGAGCGCTGTGCGAGGTGGGATGATGGTCGTGCCGTTTGCACACTGGCCCGGCACAGCCAAAAGTTTGGACATCTCCGTGGGCGACGGCCGCGCCTACAAATGCCCGCGATTGGTCGTGGATTAATAAATACTACGGGCGCTACCTCAATCAGCACATCGCACACGTGTTTGTACGTGTTCGGGCCGCCATGTTTCGCCGGCAACCGCGCAGCGATCAGGCCAGTATTGCTAACGCAGCCAATGACTCAGCCGGGATTTCGAATCCCATGGGAATGGCACATCTCCGCGGGCGCTCCCGCATCTCCGGCAACGGGAAGCGATCAACGCCTGTGGTGTGTTTGGCGGTGGCGCAGTTGCTGACGGCTTATTTTTGAGAGCTTGCAGTTGTTTCGTCACGATCAATTGTTCATGAGTTGTTGACTCGCTGCCTCCTTTGTTCTCTCAAACACTTGGAGTTGAGTTTTGAAGATCCAGGGTTAGGGTTTATCGTGAGCTCCTTACCCCTGATTCAGGGGCTCAGGCTCAGCCAAACGAAACCCCAAACGGTGAACAGGAACGGAGCGATTTGTGATGAACCATACCAAATGAACTAAGGCAACGCTGAGAAGGAGGATTGCATTTAATACAACGACATCAAGACTCAAAGCTGCCAATATTTCTTCTAGTTTGATCCTTGGATCACAACATAGTCGGACTTGAAGCTAATGGCAGGCTCGGCCAATCATGCAGCTTGCCCATATCACCCTTCTCGGTAGGGTTCCTGTATCTGCTGTATTGCGGGGGTGTGGTTGCGTGGAGGATACGTCCTTTTTGTTATAGATAAGGCAGGTTCCCCCAAAGTAGTTGATATGTTGACGGATGCACTTTTGAAGTGATGAGCCCGCAGTTTGTTGAGCTACTTGCCACCTAAATAAGCATGAGTTGGTGGCATGCATTTTGTTGCACAACATTCCAAGCTTTGGGATGTCTGAGGTGACAACCGGCTTGCGCTGTCTTCGTTGATGCACAGCAGGCAGAGATATGAAGACTAGGAGTAGTGGAAGATAAGGTGTGGTCCATGGACCTGCTCATAAGAATGGGAGCTGTTTCATTGAACTTGAAAGCTTCTCTGGGCGATGGTCGTGAATCTGAGCTCAGCGAATTGATTTTTCACATACAGGTTGCTCATCATCTCAAATAGTCCTTATAGCCCCCTGATCCCCAATTAAACGCCAAGCATCATCTCCACACAAGAAAGAAATTCTCAACATCCCACACTTTGGCTCCATACCACATCAGATTGAAACACTTTTTTCAAACAGTACAACAAGCTGCGTGGCGCAGTGGAAGCGCGCCGGGCTCATAACCCGGAGGTCGTTGGATCGAAACTAACCGTAGCTACAAGTTATCTTTTTGCTGTCTCGCAGATCCAGATCTTTATAGTACCAGCATTCAAATCGCCAGCCTAGCCCCTTTCTCATAAATCACAGTGGTTTCACATCATGGAGAGAGCTTTCCATCCGGTTGTCCTTTTCGGCCACGTGGTGGAGTCTTCCCCCATGAATGTGAACACCTCACTTCAGCCTCAAGGCACCCTGGCGGCGTGTCATGCGGTTAACCCTGACTATGAAACGTCCTTTCATCTGCGGAAGAAAGCTGTCTACCTTAGTGACTGCTTCAAAGAGCCATGATATCAGATCTTACTTTGTTAGCTGCAAAATAAATACTCACCTCACTCAATAGCAGACCCATCAGAAGCGTGCTATCCATTCATCTCAGGTCTGAATTAACTAGGTGCCTGGGCAAACAAAACTTCTCAGTGCCTCTGGTTGGGGGTATAAAGGAGGCCCCTTACCCACCTGCATTAGGAAGCGTAGCCGCCAAAGCCCAAAAAAAATATTTACTTGGCCTGAAGAGCACCAAAGCTCCCGACTTCCCTCTCTCTTCAATATTCACAACTGAGCCTTGTACCTCCCCAACAGAAGGCCTGGCTTGGCAACTGCCAAAAATGGAGCCTCGCCCCTTCGATGACGGCTATTATGGCCCGGATGAGCTTAATGAAGATCCACCTCCCTTCCGATCACAAGCTGCCACGATCCGGGCCACCCCACCAGGACGAGAGGACTCGGTGTGGAATCCGACTTCACACCAGGTTAGAGATGTCGCTTGCAACATTCACAAAGAGGGACGATCTTCTCGACGAGGAGAAGACGAGCTGCCTTCTATGGAAAGCTTGAAAGGCCCAAGTAGCTTAGCTTCCGCAAGAGCTAACATTTGACCTGGTCCAAAAAGAGCTACACTGGTACAGCCCGCCGTACCGCGAAACGGGTGTTTATCATTTTCGGATTTTCCTTCGCTTAGAGGCACTCCTTGGCGGGTACCGGGTAAAGAAGAAGACCTTGGACGGCTGTATGACCTCCGCCGCCAGGAACCGTACCGCGACAGTAGTAGGGAGAATCCTCCTACCCGGTTTGCAGAGGAAATCTGCAGACACTGCACGCGTGGCTGAAGATCTTTAAGATTGCATGTTTCGATGGGCCACCAGCGAGGTACGTATACAGCGAATTCAGCAACAGTACAGCTTCGAGGGCGAGGATCGAGTTTGCTGTGGCAATAGCGGAACGAATCAGTGCCCGAACACTCGAGGCCCTGAAAATGCAGATATATGCTGGCTAGACTCCGTGTCGCCAAACACACCCTAATAATGGACTTGGATGCATTCGCTGAGATGCCTGTCGGCCCAGCTGGAGACACCCCAGTCACCAAGCGCAATGTCAAACTCATCAAGATGTCTCTGATCGGCCTCACTAAAGTAGTATGAGCGAAGTGGTAAGGACTGGATTGGAGTGTATCGTTTCTCGGCTCTGTTTTGCTGGAGAATTGGAGCCTTTGCAAGATAGCCTGACTCGATGAGGGAAATATCCTGGAACTTGACAAAGATGTTGGCTGGCTGGATGTCTAGTAATTTCGGCAGTTTCGGCAGTCAAGGTATCGATGCTGTAGCTACCAAGAATACCTGTGTGGACAGCATTCTGTTCATGTGCGAAATCAAGAGCCAATACAAGTTGATTATGAAGCAGCGCATGATAGGGTAGGGGATCATGCTGTCTTTGAACCATGCGTCCCATAATCTCGAGGACAGACACACGTGGGTGCTCGAAATCCTTGACGAGACGGCAAACGTTTGGTAGCCCATCAGCTTTCGGGCTCCCTCCGAGTCGCGGAGATGGGTCAGGATTTCTCTCTCGAAAATGGGAGTGCCAGCGCTGTAGCATTCGGCGCTGAGCGCCTTGAGGGCCCGAAACCTGTCATCATCCTCTTTCTATAAAATACATTACTAAACGAATGATTAAGCATGCTAATTTGTGGAGGAGTGTGTAAATAGGTAGAAGGTGGCGCGCGGCTTTGATAAGTCCCTGATCAACCAAACGGTAGAGTAGAGACCATATCCAATCTTGCTCAACATCTTGTACTTTTCGGCATGGACATCTTCGATGCAAACAGGGTGGAATTTCCCTGGGTTGTACGCATCTCTGCCCTCCTCAATGTTGCCAGTATCTTTCGCGCGTGGGTTGGGCGTCAACGCGACGCTAGTTACAGGCGGCGCGGCGTTCTGCGAGGGGGATTCCGAGTCTTGTGTGTTTGTTGTCGCCATGATGAGTTGAGTAGAGTATCATGGAAAGATAAATGAGGTTTCTATGCGGATTTGACAAGATTGGGGTTGGATGCATTTCCTAGATATGTGCTGTTGGCGAACTTGAAGCGTCGTGTTTGGACTTGCCCGTGGAGGTGTGCCAGGAAGTGTGGTGGTCTGTGGGCAAAAGGCATTTGGTGGGGCTGATAAGGGGTTCAAAACGCGTCGGTCGCGTCGGGGGGCAATAGACGCGTTAAGAGCCACATAGCGCCTCCGCGCAAAGCCCCTCCTTTTTCTTTGACATTGCGCAACACATCTGCCAATTCGATAGCACACACCTCGATCTCTCGAAGCCAACAGCCCACATCTAACCATGACAGTCACGCAAACCAATGCGCCCGCGGCGCCTATCGCCGAAACCCCAACAGCCACGGAAAGCAAGCCTACGAGCCCAAACCACGAAGAGCACCAGTACCTCGAGCTCGTCCGCGAGATCCTGGACGACGGAGAACTTCGCCGCGACCGGTAAGAAGCAAAGCCCCGCTAACCGTTGGTATTTACATTTCTGACAACCCCCCAGCACAGGAACCGGCACCTACTCCATCTTTGCCCCGCGACCGCTCAAGTTCAGCCTCAACCGCAACGGCACCCCGATCCTCCCTCTCCTCACAACTAAGCGTGTCTTTACGCGTGCCATCATCGCCGAGCTCTTGTGGTTCATCGAGGCCAACACCTCCTCCCTGGCCCTGAGCGAGAAGGGCGTCAAGATCTGGGACGGCAATGGCTCGCGCGAGTTCCTCGACAACCTGGGGCTGACACACCGCGAGGTCGGCGACCTGGGCCCCGTCTACGGCTTCCAGTGGCGCCACTTTGGCGCCGAGTACGTCGACGCCAAGACCGACTACACAGGGCAGGGCGTCGACCAGCTGGCGCGCATCATCCACACCCTGCGCACCAACCCCTACGACCGCCGCCTGATCCTCAGCGCTTGGAACCCCAAGGACCTGCCGCAGATGGTCCTGCCGCCCTGCCACATGTTCGCCCAGTTCTACGTCTCGTACCCGCGGTCCAAGTCCCCCGACCAGGACGCCGCCGCCGCCCCCAAACCCCAGGGCCACCTGCACTGCCAGCTGTACCAGCGCTCCTGCGACATGGGCCTGGGTGTGCCCTTCAACATTGCCAGCTACGCCCTCCTGACCCACATGCTCGCCCACGTGTGCGACCTCGTGCCCGGCAGCTTGACCCACGTCATGGGCGACGCCCACGTCTACCTCAACCACGTCGACGCCCTCCATACGCAGCTCGACCGCGAGCCCCGCGACTTCCCCGAGCTCGAGATTGCGCGCGAGAAGAACGGGAGCATCGATGGATGGCACCCCGAGGACTTTGTCATCAAGGGGTACAACCCCCACAAGATCATTGCCATGGAGATGTCGGTATGAGGGAGTTGGGTATAATATGCATTTTCTTGGCTGAGTTTTCGGTGTGCATGTGGGAATGGGGACATGGTCATGTCAGTGTGTGTGTTTTTGCTTAGTCTAGGTAGAAGATTACGGTTGCGGGCAACTGCACAGAGGGCCGGTTGCGTTGGTAGCAATGTCGCGGTGTTCTTATACCAAATCCGTAGATTCGGTGTTTTTGTTGTCATGGATTTAGCAGAGCTGAAAGGCTCAAGGCTGGGAAATACACTATTAGCTCTTTGCTATTTGTGAGATTGTGATGGATCCTGGGGATGGCAAGGGGTCATGGAGTGAGACTAAGAACGGGACACGGGTGCAGGAGCGGAGACCGAGGACAAGGATTCAGTGTAAGTAACCCCGTCTTGGGGAAGTTCCTTCTTTACCGATGTGACCTACACATCCGACCTCTTTTCCCTCTGCTCTTGCCTAGTACGCTGCTAGCGACGCGTTGAGTTGTGCGGCTCCCTCGTGGCATGGCGGGCATAGGGGCGCGGCCTTTGTCACTTTTCGCCAATGTCGCAGGTAGTGCGCCGCGACTGCACTTTATTGCTTTCGTGTTCCGCTAGGATGAGGAGATCCTCTGGAAGGGGTCTATCTCCCAGAATGCGTCCCATCACCATCCGCCTTATCTCAAACCGCCCGTGAGTCAGCCGTCCGGTCTTCAGACGGTACCACGGTTGGACGACGCTATGTGTGTGTCTTGGCGAGTCGTCAATCATAATTCCGTCGGCTCGGCTTGATCCCGCCGGCTCGCTGCGATTTTACTATCTCGCCGTGCCTCCTGCCGCATCGGCTCCCTTCGCTTCTCCCCTCGTCGTGAACCTACAATGTGGCTACATCATGACCAACTGGAACCATAGCTGCCAGACTATGCCTTGACGGCAGCCTGATAGGAACAAGGGCGACGCGATGCACTCAGACTCAGACTCGGAACTACCCGGAGGAGTTTTGAAGCTGACAAGATGCCGAACCTCTTAGCCGGGCACCGTCTGAATTGGTGCTGGAAAAGCCGATGAAGGACGAGGCTAACTCATATTGCAAATTCGTCTAATTGTCCCTTTGACCCACGAGGGTACGTACCTGGAACTGTTCGTCCGGAGCTCTGACCCGGCTCCTCATCCCTAATTACACCGACATGGTCGAGTGCTTGATGAGGATGTCGGGGAGACCGAGGTTTGGGGCCAAGGCCCACCCAAAAACCATCAGGACACCCCAGCAGCAATAGGTTGTGGCCATCTCTCTTTACAGGATCACATTGGACCGTTCTGGGAAGGGCTGTCATCTGAAAAACAGAATTTCCAAGCCCAAAAAGAATCCAGCAAAAAGCTCAGTCCACCCAGTTCAATTCGAACTGGGTAGACCTACGAATCCGTTTCGGACCCATACCACGCATGAGAGAGAACAGGGACGGTTTCTAGTTGGCCATGCCCATTCAGCGGAATGAACTACCACTTGACCAAGGCGGCCCCTTGTTAAGTCCAACTTGACATTAGTCCCCAAGATTGACACCTATATACCCGCCCCGCCCTTAGAACGTGACACCACCTATTATTGCGTCGTCACAACGATGCATTTGTAACGCTCCTGCAAAAGCGGATTGAAAACGGATTAGGCGGCTGTCCCATTCATTGTGTGCAATTCAGGCCGGCAACCCATTTCCTGACAACTGGCGCCCTGTTTATGACAAAAGCGCCAACCAATATCATTTGATATGCTCTCAATCACATCAAAAAAGCTCTCCAAGCCATGGCAGATTGTAGCGGTCCAGGCTTCACTTCTCCCATCTTCACTTGTATATCTTCAATGGTCATGGACACAACCTTCATCACACAAAAAATAAATCAAGCTCAACCCGAACAGAGTAATTCTATAACCCCAACCCACACTGCGCCCTTTCACACATGCTTAAGTACTTTATTAACCATTGTTGGGTAATGCAATTATACCATTTAGCCATTTAATCGTCGGCTAGCTCAGGTCAGTATTACAATCCCGACACTTGTCCCAGAGTGGTTAGACCCTGAGGCAACGAGGTGAGTAAGCTTCTTCCACGCAACGGTTCTCTATACTTACTTCACGAGGGTTGACTTCACAGTGTATGAGGCAAAGAGTGTATATTGCTTACTTGACCGAGTCAAGTATCTGCTACGGGAGCGAGCCCGGCTCGCTCGTTATCTATCCAAGATCCAAGTCCCAAATTCCTGAACTTCGGGTCCTCCCAGACCCTTCTGGTATCAAGTTAGGAAAAAATAATATAGGTGATGAATCAGTACATGCCCCGGATGAGAATGCTAACGAAAGGAAAATGGACATGTTCTTCAGAATGCCTAGGGGAATGAGACGTCCATAGACATCCCTAAAACCACTTACACGCCCCGTCGGACAGCCAATCGCAATTGCTGATCCATCTCTGGAAACCTCTGATACCCCAGGCCGGAAATCAGGTGGAAGCCATATAGATCCCCGGCCTCGCCACGTAACCCAGGAGCCATCGTCACTGAGACCCCACCTTGGCCTTGTTCCGCTAGATGGTGCTTCTAGATTTGTGATTTGGCTACCGTCCAGGGAGAATGCTGCCGACAGAACGTAGTCGCTATGGCCCTCGAGCTTCTGTATCGCCTTGCCGGACTTTGCATCCCAGATGCGGATGGTGCGATCGCTTGATCCAGATACGATTTGGTTACCGTCCGGGGAGAATGCTACCGACTGAGCTGAGCCGCTATGGCCCTCGAATGCTTGAAGACATCGACTCCAGACTTGCTCGACCACTGGCTTTGTTAATACCCAGCCAGGTTCTTCTTTAGCAAATATTCGACGGATGATACTGTTAGCCGGAGTAAAAAGTAATGCCGATATGTATGTCTGCAGTGGTGCTTGTTCGATAAGCCACTGGTTTAGTAAAATAAACCGATATACATCCTCGATAAGGCTTATAAAAGTGTCCACCCTCGCCTAATCTAGTGATTAACTATCTGTTCTTTGAAGTAGCAGGGAGTCAGAACTTACTTCCATAAATTTTTTAAGCTTAGTGAAAGAGAGGACTCCATTCGAGAGAACACCGAGGAGACTTGGCGCTTCAAGCCAGTGAAGGAAGTGGCCACGGAAGAACGTCTCAATTGAGTCTCTTAGTCGGATCCTCTTCTTTGATCCTGGGATAGCGTTATACTACCCCAAATGGTTTGCCAGCCGGTATCGTCGGGAGCCTTGTAATTCAACCTTATCTGTTTCGCAGACATGGTCAATCCAGTATGTACAGGAGTATCCCACTCCAAGTAGAGGACCAGACATGGGTGGCCGTGCCTCCATGCCACGGGTGAGCGCTCCTGGGTGTAATAGCTGATACATATCTCACCGGAGTGTCTTCTCCATCGCTGCAATTGATCTGTCGACGATACTACACTGGACAACGTGTTTCCCAGACGGGAAAATCTTGTCAGTGGCAGTGTCACTGACTGGTGAATTGTATAAGTTATCCACCGATGTAAGAAGGGAACCGCACATGTCGACTCTCTCCAGATCAGCAGTTCCATGCCTAATCCCAGCTATTGTTCGGAGCTCGAGAATGTGGAGTGGGCGGTATGCTAAAGTTGCGACAGAAAGCACAGCAAGGCATATATCTCGGTAGTTACTCGTAAACTTGCCAATATCTCCCATCATCCGATCGTAAAGCAGTGGTAAACCTGGCGGTATCTCATCAATACGGCGAATGGCATCATCGGCTAAGCTAGTATGGATGGATCGCAAGACTAGATAAACCCATAGAAAGGTACCCTCAGCCTTCTCGAGCAGCTTTTGTTGAATGTTGGTTTGTTGAACAGGGCTGGATCGAAGTGATGGGATTTGGGCTACCTTGTGAATGATGTAAGTTTCGATCGCCTGGGACACGGCTTCCGAGTTCACCTCTAAGCTTAACTTCGCTCCCGGGTTTTCAAGCGCGAGATTTTTCGTCGATGTCAACCCGGCTACGACTTGTCAGGATCCACGTGAGATGATTTTCTTGGACGGCAGTTTCCCTAACCAGGCTAAGGAGGTCTGGCAGACCTTCGCATTCATCAAGAGCGTCAATAGCCAAGTATACGGTTTCTGACCGTGAGTGCTGGATCATCTGCCTGAACACATTGGACAGCGCGTCGAAGGCGTTGGTGTTGCTGTTGGTGACATCGAAGATGCCCTTGCCCATCCGGTCGCAGTCACTCTTGAGGTACGAAACGAGACTGACATCCTGGACCAACAAAAGGTATATAAGCCCTTTGAGGACGGCAACTGCATTGTTTAAGCGGCTATCGGTATTTTGGCAGAAGAAGCTTTCACAGCCCAAGACGCTAAAATTGCCTGTGCACCCAAGAAGAGGGCTCAAATCTGATGTCCAAGTTGTATTAGAGGATGTCCTTCAACATGGCTCAAACAAGCATAGGTACGTATATTGTACTTGTCTCCATCCTTGCGGTTTATTGGGTCTACAAAGATGGTAATACGGCCACCCGTGTGGTATCGCTCGGCAAGAACGATGTGCAAGGTTCTGTCGAGTCGCAGGAGCAGGTGCGAGAGGTGGTAGGGCAGGCGGGGGGGGGGGGGGGGGGGGGGGCAAAACGCCCTGGGCCAAACGGAGGAGGGGCAGCGCTTTCGCAACGACCGATCGCACGCAAATTCAAGTGCCGCTTCGTGACGCGGCATGCTGCCATCTATTAGCCCAGGTAGAGAAATGATAATTAGGAACGTACATTACCCCTCATTCTGTTCCTGCACGTCAAGCTTACGGCAACAACCCTTCCGTTGCCACCAAGGTCGTAATACTGGTCAATATCTTGGTCAGTATGGCATCTGCTGCAGGATTTGCGCGCAGCTGGCGCGACGGCGTCGCCCATGACGACTATAAGATCCGTCCATAGCGAATCTTAGAGTATGGGAACGACGGAAGGAGTGCGATAGAAATGTAGGTGGTAACAACCGCTACGACCGACGCAACTTAGAGGCAGCGATTATTTTGAGGATGTGCGGGAGGAATCGCGTGGTGGGGAAACTTGGGTAGAAGATGGGTTGGTGAGCCAGAAAAAGGCGGAGGGACGTGTGAGAAGGCCAGTGCGCGAGAAGCTGCGACTAATTGATTATGGGCGATAAGGCGGACCCGCAAACTCTTATCAATTTTGTATGGGAATTTTGAAAAGTTTCAGCGTAATATTATCCTCCAGACAGGATTACAAGTCCGTTCTAACACCCATGGTATCTTATCTGTACCGAACATAGCAACGACTAACAACCAGCATTCCAAAGTACCTTCATTCATCGTTTTTCATTATGTCCCGCCTTCATTCTCCCCCCCCCTCAAGCATCCGCTGGCTTTGGGTTTACTGGGACCGCCTTCGTCTGCGTAAAGTGTCTGGGCAACTTGTTCTCGCCCTCGGCATAGAGGAGGTCGGCCTCCTCCCGTGCCATATCATTGACCCACTTCTCATTGCCCTTGAGACCACCATTTCCATGTTTCTCGACACCAACCTCGGCCCACTTGGCAGCCAGGTAGAACCAACCGAGGGCGTTGCCGACAGTGCCAACCTCGTCAGACACTCCTGTCCGGGCAGCATGGCTCATCTTCTTGTGCAGCGCCTCGTCAGTGAAGAGATCCATCAGATGACCAGCAACGGCCTTCCAGTCGCCAGGAGTCACTAGGTAGCCGTTGACCTTGTCCTTGACCTGAAGAGGAATGCCGCCAGTGGCCGTCACAATCACAGGACGCCCAGCGTGCAGAGCCTCCGAAACCTTGACCTCGAAACCCTCACGGGTGGAGAGCTGGAGAACGACGTGGGCGTTGGCGAGCATAGTGTTGATCAGCTGGTCATTGGGGTCAAGACGCATGACGCTGATATCCTTGATCAAATCAGGATAATACGTCTCGAGCTGGGTCATGGTCTGGTCGTAGATCAAGCTTGCGTCGGGATCATCAACCGAGCCGTTGCCGCAAACAACCAGCTGCGGCACATCCGTGAAGTTGGCCTTCTCGCATTGGCGGCGGAACTCAGCATACGAGTCAATGACAGTAGGGATGCCCTTGGCGGGGTCGAAACGGGCAACCTGGATGATGTACTTGCGGGCGGGCCAATTGAGCTCGGTCCTACGAAACAGCGTTAGCGAAAATACCAAGCCGGCGGAGGGAGCCAATCAGAGCCAATCACTTACATCCGTTGCGAGTGGCAGGCAATATTGTACAGGTGGCCATAATAGCCTGAGTCCCAATTGTTCAGGTGCTTGTTGAGGCCATCGAGCCAGTCGGTAGTGGCGGGAAGATACACAACCTTCTCACGGGGGACATTGTGGGGGACAAAGATAGGAATGGGGTGGCTGATAAACATGTCGCAGCCCTGGATGTTGCTCCAGAGGAAGTCCCAGATATCGGCCTGAGGCGACCCAGCCTTGGCGACGAGGTCGCTGCGGATTTGAATGTGGGACCGATACAAAACAGGGCGGTTAGGGGTGACTTTCTTGATCAGAGGGATCAAGCCGGGCATTTGCGGATCATCAATCTGGAATTGTTAGCGTCCGATTGTCACACCATTGTGAGGGGTCGCAGCACGGGGGGGGGGCCTGCAGCACCATGATCGTGCGCCAACAGTTTCTGTAGCCTCGGGCGAGAGAGTGTGCAAGGATCGGGGGACGAAGGGGGGTTGGTTTTGAGGCTGATGGGGAGATGGGGAGATGGGGAGAAATGATTACTTACGATCACGATATCGGCACCTCCCTCCTCCGGGGAGCACAATGGGCCGCCTTCAGAGAACCAATACCGGGTGGCATTCTCGGTGATCCAGTCAATGATGGCCTGCTTCTCTTCGGCAGAGATTCGCTGGTCGGGGTGACTGACACCTTGAAGGATGTTGTGGATGTTCTTGGTGATACGGAAAACACCGGGCCGCGGCTTCGGGACTGTGCATAGTGTTACTACTAACGCCTGTGGCATATGCAGAAAGGGTATTTTCGATATACTCACCATACCACGTCAGGTCGACGCCCATGAGACGAGAGAAACGCACCAATGCGTGACGCATCAGGGCAACACCGCCGCCCTGGGGCGTTGAGCTGAAGAAAGCAACCTTCGTCTTGTTGCCGCGGAGCTTTTTGGCGTACGTCAGCATGGAATCCCAGGTCGCAGGACCGCAGGTGTCTTTGTGGTCTTGAACGGTGGTGAGGTGGGCACGGAAGCCGGCATCGGTTTGCACGATACCTCGGAATCCGACTTGCAGGAGGGGAACAAGCGAAGGCCCAAAGTTCCTGAGACGCCGATATTAGCTTGTCATGACGCTCTATAGCATGAATAACCCTAGGCACTTACATGATACACTTCCGCGCCATGGAATCAGCCTGCTCGTCGACACGCTTAACATCCCAAAAGCTCTTATCCTTGTGCTCTTCATCGGGGCGCATGACAATAGGGACAATGTCCGTATCGAGCCAGAGTCTTGAGCAAAGCGTAGGACTCATGTACTTGAGTGTGGTAGGGAGACCGGCGCCGATAAACTTGGAAAAGTTCTCATGCTCGTACTTCTCGACCTCAGAGATAACATGGTCGGCGATGAGATCAGCACCCATGCGCATGGCATCGTCGAGGACGATGTGCTTAACCGAGAAGTCGATCAAATAGGTTGTGTCGTGGATAGCCAAGGCGACGACGGCGGTATGGTCGTCCGAGAAGACGGCAGAGATGCCGAGATAGAGTGTCTAATTGGCATGTTAGTTAGCCCCAGGTTTATTACTGTCGGGATCTGGGGTTGGCAAGAAAGACGCTGTGACAGCCACGAAAACATTGGCTAGTTGGTGAACACGTCTGCGCTAGACTGATGGAATCGTTCCAAGGAAATTTCAACATTCCCAGACATAGCAGAACATGCCTAGCTGGCTGCCGCATCAAAAGAGAGACTGTGGGGAGAAGGATGCGCCTCGTCACTACAAAAAGCGGACCCTGGAAGGAAATTGGAAAGCACGCAGCAACGGGAGCGCAACTTGGTAGGTTTGTTGACACAATTGATGAATATAAATCATATAACACACCGTCAGGGCAGGACCGAAGTGACCCTCCTTTTCGACGAGCGTGCTCATCTGTCGCTTGCGGTGCACCGAAGTGCCCGTCGAGAACTTGCGGCCCTTTTCGAAAGCCATGATTGCGTCGATGAAAGGGACTAGGCTCTTTGGCTTGTGGGATTTGGGAAGAGGATTGGGCGGAGGAGAAGAATATCCACTCGACTGGTCTGACGAATCGTCGCTGGGGACTTGGCGGGTTTTCTCTTGTTGGATGAGATCGCGAAGCCGGCGAGATAGCTGCGAGGTTTTTGACGGAGGAGGGGTCGCAGAGGGGGGAGGAGGAGAAGGAGGAGTATTAGAAGAAGGAAGTGTGTCTGCACCAACAGCTGTGCTTGGTTGGGCCTGGGCTGATGTCGGCTGGACGGGAACAACCGGAGTGGGCGACGATGAAAAATAACGAGCGAAGTGGGGAGAAGAGGGGTGTGAGTGCTTCTTAAGAACAGGTGCGGCCAAGTTATGTAGGCTTGGAAGATGGGGGTGCAGCCGACCGTGATGGTCTGGGTGCTGGTCTGGGTCAGGGTGAGGATGTGAACGTGGATCGTGATGATGGGCAACAAATGAATTGGACGTCGTGGGCGGCGTGGGCGGGTGGCGCTCTCTCGAGGTCGAGGTCGAGGTCGAGGTCGACGTTGTCAAATTCCCCTCGGATTCGTCCTGGCAGGGAGGTTCGAGTCGGTGATGCAGGTTGGCGTCGTGATGCTGCAGCTGCAGGTCGTCCTGCGCGGCTGGGGTCTCCGATGCTTCCCGCCTAGGAAAACTAGGGTTGCTATGGCGGGGTGGCGGGGCACTGACACCGAGACTAGGCGAGATGGCCTGTCCTGTCTTGTCTGGCCTGTCTATCTGGGCCCACTGTTCCTGCCGTTCAAGTGCCTGCTGTGGGACGTCGGGGACGTCGTTGGCAGACTGCTCAGTCATGGCCCACTCTATGTCACCACACTAGGCAGTTCCCGCTCGTTTGGGCTTGACTAAAATCGACAAAATGAATCGACCGAATCGCACCTGTAAGACGCGGAAGTCAGTTCTCGGTCCCAAATTTTGGCACGTCGCATATCTGATGGCAAAAGATCTGCCCCCCCTTTTTGCCTTGCGATATCCGGCGTAGGACAGTTTGAGCCCACGCCACAGCATGTCGCAGCGGCTGCTTTTGCAGCACGCATGCTGCAATAGCTTCCAGGGCGGCATGCTCACCACTCTCCGAGTCGGAGAAACATTTCGCTAGTAACATTGACATGGGCTGCAGAAGCCGTGTGAGTCTGTGATGGCGGGGCTAGCTGCGTGGACTGCGCGTCGCCTGCGCGTTCCACGGGGGGCTTATTGGAGCCTGTGAGCAGAAAGCCCTGATCCTCCCACAGGACAAGATGCAAGCAGCAAAGTCGGTGAGCACCCAACCGCCGAACCACAGACCGACATCTGTGGCCTGTATTTCATGTAGTCTCATCTGAGGTGTGGTGGGGGAGGTTGGATGGGGTAGAGGATGGGATGGTGGTGGTGGGCAAGGGAGAGAGGCAAAACGGCAACATGCGGCAACGGAGGCGATACGTTAGGGAGGTAGGCGACAAAAGTGGATTCAACGTCGCGACGGAGTTTCAAGCACAGTACTGGGCATGCTCACTTTCCGGCCACTTCTGCTCATTCGTGAGCAGATAGGTATCTCTGATCCTTTCCAGTCCCTGCTCCAGTGCTCTCCCTGATTGATGGTGGGTGCAGCTGGTGGTGGAGACCACGAAGGAGCTGCGGCACCGGTTGGTGTCCCCGGGCCGTTTGATACTTCTATCACAAGCAAAGCCGGCTCGTAGAGCTATTAGAGGGCCGGATGTGCGATGGGCTCCGGTTTCCGACAACCAATCCTTTGCCCAACGTGTTGGGAAAGTCGGGTAGATTTTTTGTTGGGGTACCTATTCTCTCCGTTCCTTTTTTCCTATTGTTAGTACCGACACTGGCAGGGGAGTATGCAATCTGCCTCGGATCCGACAGTTACCTGCTTGCTGTCGGGGCCGGGCCGTGGCAGTGGAAGTGGTGGCAGTTCAAAAACTCGAGGAGTAAGACGTCCAAAAAGGATCCGATCAGGGGGAGCCTTCAAGGTGGCCTGGTCTCCCCGCGTTTCTAGCGCTGTGGCGAGGCTCTGTCGTGCACTAGCAAGCTTCTTAGTGGCCCGCGCGGACCTTGTAGCGTGCGGGTGTCGTGCTTCTCTTCCTGGGGGAACTGGGGGAAAGGAGGGGTTAAGCAACCAGGATTGGGCAGCTAAAGGTGGTAATTTTAGCGCCGAAAAAAAACACTGACGATGCGGGGATGAATAAAAGTGGTGAGGTAACTGGCTGTTGGTTGCAGCTGCTTGGCGCAACCGATCGCACGATCGTGAGAAGTGATGTCCGGTTTGCGGATTGTGCTTGGGTTTAGGATTGGGGCTTGCAATGTGAATTACAGGATGCTGTGACAAGAGGTAATGGTGTCCTGCTCGTTAGAGAAACTGAGAAGAAATTTCATAGTGGCCAGCTCGAGAGGTAGGCATTTTATGGAGGATGACTCGGCTTGCAAAGAACATCGTCATACGATGCTGCGCCTACGTAGTAGGCCACGAGCCCAAGAAACAGGCCACCTGCACCGCCGGCTGAGGCAAACCTGCCCAGGCATGTGGCTAAGAGAACTGATGGTATGGTAGCAGGTGAAGATCCCTACCAGTTCGTAGCGACAGTGGAATACATATACGGGGGCGAACATGATCATCAGATGCCGCACTTGGTCAAGAAAGGAATGAACAGAGACGCCCGGCTTGTGCGTTGATCACAGCAGGTGAGATTAGTACCGACGGCATCTGATAAGAGTTCGCGCTCAAGCCTATAACTGCCAAAAAAATGATAAAAAAAATGATAAAAATAAAATGGGCCGGTTGGAGGGCCCGATGGCGGGCTTTGAGAGTACATCCATAACACGCACCTTGATGGTCTCGTCTTTGGTCTTGAGCGAGCGGCCCATGCAAATATTTTCTTCGCAAGCTTCTTCTTGGGCAACGAACGGCTACCAATAAAGCTCAGAGCGAACTAGTCCATTTTACCGCAGCGCCATTGGGGGCTTCAGAAACAGCATGAGACCACCATCGCGATTCTGCGAGTTACCCGGCTCTGATTCGAACCCCCACGCTGGAGCAGAGAGGTAATGTATCCGTACCAAAGTCTTGACTGATACTCTACTGACACCAAAAAGCCGCATTACGATACTCAATCAGTTCTCGAATTTTTCTCATCACAACTGCCACCGTTTGTGCATATCCCTCGGGCCGGGACATGCAGGCCGCCCCGTCCCTGGCAGTGGAGCCTAAACAGTAACCTGGAAAAGAAACGAAAATGTCGTTTTAAGGGGTCAAGACACAGCAGAGTGTGGCACGACACGTGTTCATGGGACGTCCAGGTCGGCGGACAGGTCCGGCTCCACACTACGGGCGCGGCACTCGTGTCCCCTTAGCGGCGAATGGACAAAAATAGCCTCGGTTTTCAGTGGAGAGAGGATGCCGATGGGACTCTTTAGCCCGGGCAGTCGCCTTTTGGACTTGGGCTGTTCGCGCGGACAACATGTTGCCGCCGGCTTGGTTACAGTTTTCCGTCATGCACCTCCGGGGCGGACCCTTCCGGCCTCGGTAGAGCTTGTCGAGATCCAGTTGCCAACTTTTGCCATTGTGGAGCCCGTTCCAGCCAAGGTTTTAATATTCCGCAATTATTGAGATCAAAAGCAGCAGGCGAACAGGCCAACCCGGGTCGACAGAGTTGCTGGCCCCCGAAACAGCCTCGGGCGCCCCGAGGCTGCCTGCAGACTACTGGCAGGTTCAACGCACGCCGTCTTCAGAGTCGTATGAGAAATATCCGCTTCATTGTGCGGAATTCGAATTCCGTCTCTCCAGCTTTCTACCTTCATAATGCACATCGCATTCCTCTTTACCGATTGCGAGCTGACCGCCCACTTTAAGCCTTATCGAAGCGCGAGGCGACCGTCTTCCAGTTGATGACATTCCAGATGGCTTCAAAGTACTCGGCCTTACGGTTCTCGTACTGGAGGTAGTAGGCGTGTTCCCACGCATCAATGCCCAACAACGGCACGTACGACCCGGTGACGGGGTCCTGGTTGGCGCGCGTCACGAGCTGCAGGGTGCCGCTCTGCTTATCCCTGACCAGCCACGCCCAGCCACTGCCCTGAATGCCCGCCAGGGAGGTGTTCATTTGATTGCGGAAGGCGTCGAAGGAGCCGAAGTCTTCGTCAATAGCTTTCTGTCAAGGTGGGGAAGATTGGTTAGCCTCGGCGGCCGTATACAGGGTTTTATCCTTCAATGTCGGCTACTCGTTGTGTGGAAAGGGGCTGGCATACCTTGAGGACACCGGCCGGCTCGCCGCCGCCTTCCCTGCTGGCAGGGGCCAGGTTCTCCCAGAACAGCGAGTGGTTGAGGTGGCCGCCGCCGTGGAAGTTGAGGAGGGGGGCGACGGATGCGGCCTTGGTGAAGTCACCCTTGCTCTCGGCCTCGGCGATGGTGTCGAGCGCCCCGTTGAGGCCCGTCACGTAGGTCTGGTGGTGCTTCTTGTGGTGGAGCTCCATGATCTTGCCCGAGATGTGCGGCTCGAGCGCGCCATAGTCGTCTGCAATTCGGGGTGCTTTGTTAGCGGTATCTAGCGGGAGGACGCATTGCTGGAAGTCTTACACGACAGGTCGGGGAGGGTGGCCTTGCCACGAACAAAGCTGGTACTCGCCATGGCGGCAGGCTTGACGGCTGCCGAAACTCTGAGAGCTCCCCGCAGGGCGGGAGCTGAGCGGAGGAGGACCGAAGACATGGTGGGCTGGTCGTAAAAAGTCAATTGAGAAGTGCGAAGGAACAAAAGCTACTGAAAACTCTTGATTGCGGCTTTGGAGGTGGAATGTAGTGGAAAATGCGCGCCAAACCTGCTCGGCGATCCGCCGATTCTCGATGGTAGCTCCGGCTCTTTCGCTCTTTCGTCATTGTCTCGTCCCCACATCGGCTCTAAGAATGTGACTGTGGCTCGGTGTGGCTGGTGCCAAGGCACGCAATCATCGCGTCTCGCTTCAAGTAGTCTCCCCCCACCAAAGCCTAGCGCGTCAAGGGATCACCATCCCGCACTCACTTGGAACAGGCACAACAAGCAGCAGCAGCAACGAAAAGAGAAACACTTTGGTTCGGTGTCGACCTGGCAGCCATTAGTGCTGAACACGCTGTCGAAATGTCTTACTATGATATTGACTCCATCCTCACTGATGCAGAGGTAGACCCCGCTCCGACCCCAAACTCAACGAACCAGACCGCATAAAGCAGAATGTTCTCTAACAGACACCCTCACAGAAAATACCCTGCACCTTCCAATTCGACATCCCTGATCTCGGCTACCTCGACAACAACCCAGGCCAGACTCTGAAGACAGGTGCCCGCGTCGGCCTCCCGCTCTGGCTTGCCGAGATGCTCGCCATCGCCAACACAGGCAACATCGGCCCCGACGACCAGGGCAAGTCGTTCGTGGCGTTTGACCTTCCGCCTGCCCTCGGCAACGACGTCGTGCAAGCGCTGAAAGCCGACCCGCGCGCCGTGCCAATACGCGACCAGAGCGCCCACTTCTACTCGCTCGCCACCCACATGATGGACCTGTCCGAGGAGCCCGAGCTGAGCACCGTGCTGCGCAAGACATTTGTCACGAGGGCGGGCGAGATCGCTCTGCATGCGCGCAAGGCAGGCGGCGGCGGGTCCGGTAAAGGAGGGGCCTCGGAGGAGGGGAGTAATCTCGGTGTGGGTGGTGCGGGCGAGGAGTTCCTCAGGGGGCTGGATGAGTGGGAGAGGAAACTTTTCCGCAAGGCCCATGACGGAGCGAGGTCGGGCAAGGAGTGGATGGAGGGTGTTAAGAAGTTTTGAGAGACTCATCAGTACATTCCACCCCCTCACAATACTCTTGGGTGTGGTTGGCTCGACATTGGTAAGTAGAGGGCGCTGCTGTTCGTTTCCCCTAGGATAACGTCCTCGTACTAACTTGGACCTCCACAGAAAATCGCGAGAATTTGGCTCCAGGAACGCTTTGAATGCCCAAGCATCAGCCGACTCCATGACCTCGAGCCTTGGACCCAGGCCACGTTCGGGGTGAACAACAAGGCTGTTCTGTAAAGATGGGAATAAGCCCAACGACGCAAAACATCGGCACACAGATACAAGCCTTTTGGCCGGAAGTCAAACTTGATTGTACTCCTACCGTCAAAAACCTATACGGACTCACTGGGGCGATCATTTATATCGCCATCGGCATATGGACCGCCGAGGTTGAAGTTGATCTAGCCATTTCTACTGCGCTGGATCAGAGCCCGTCCTAGCACACATTTGTTGTGAGCCGAGCGAGCGAGATTTTGGATATACCGCAGAGGACTTGCTCAGTGGGCTTGAGGTAACTGTTGTCAGGGATGCTCTGTCATTCTCCGGCGGTGTTTGGTGTCCACTTTACGACCGCGTGGGTCGACTGCGGTCTCTATTTAGCGGCTGGCAAGCACGAATATACAACTCAAACCAAAGGATGTAAAAGAAACCTCACCTTGAAGCCTCAACTGTTGTTCGACCGCTTGTTCTAATAGGGGTTCCCCTTCGGCGGTTCATTCTAGGCGAGCCCCTGCGTCTCCTTGCATCAGTTGCAAGGGGTTTATCCATTGCTACGCTGAGCAGATTACGCCCCGTCGGATCTACAAGAACAGCCGCTGCAGCCCGTTTTGGCAGTCCCGAGCCGCCATGCTGGCAGTCAACGTCTCTAAAGACACGGCAGCCGATACTCGGCCAACTCAATCATCATGCCGTCTATCTGCTTCGTCTAGCACTCACCTCTATCATCATGTTCGAGCCCTATCAATAAGAAACCCAACTTCAGTTTCTTGAATCAGAAAGCCAAAATGACGATGACGGTTCGAGCCGTCGCTCGACGGGCCCTTCACCAGCAAGCCTCCGTTGCCCTGCGGGGGCGGGGTAAGCCTCTGTCCCTGACACCTCTACAGCTCCAGGTTCAGCTCCAGGAGAACCGCAAACGCCTCCTGTCGGCCGCTGTCGCTGAGAATCCGGTCATCCCATCAGCGGCACCGCCTCCGTTCCCTCTCTCCCAACAAGCCAGCGTAGCAGGGGAACCTTCTCAGGATGTACACCGCCAACAACGAGCCCAGCGCATTTTGCGCGAGGCCGTTGCTGCTACTGCGCCGAAGCACACCTGGACAAGGGACGAGATCGCGGCCATCTACTACCAGCCCCTAATGGAGCTGGCCTTCCAAGCTGTGAGCATTCCAACATCCCCCTCCGATATCAACAACTAACACAGATCTCGATAACAGTCCACCGTCCACCGCCGCTTCCACAGCCCGTCCGAAGTACAGCTCTGCACCCTCATGAACATCAAGACGGGCGGTTGCACCGAAGACTGCTCCTACTGCGCCCAGTCCACGCGCTACCAGGAGGGCACCGGCCTCGTGGCCAAGCGCGTCGAGACGGTCGAGTCGGTGCTCGCCGCCGCGCGCGTCGCCCGGGACAAGGGCAGTACGCGCTTCTGCATGGGCGCCGCCTGGCGCGACATGCGCGGCCGCAAGAACAGCCTGCGCAACATCAAGGACATGGTCACCGGCGTGCGCGCCATGGGCATGGAGGTGTGCGTCACGCTCGGCATGATCGACGAGGCGCAGGCCCGCGAGCTCAAGGAGGCGGGGCTGACGGCGTACAACCACAATGTGGACACCAGCCGCGAGTTCTATCCCAGTGTCATCTCGACGCGCACGTACGACGAGAGGCTCAAGACGTTGAGCAACGTTCGTGATGCCGGCATCAGCGTGTGCTCGGGGGGCATCCTGGGGCTAGGGGAAACGAGCGAGGATCGGATTGGGTTGTTGCATACCGTTGCGACGCTCCCGAGCCATCCTGAAAGCTTCCCAGTCAATGCCCTAGTACCAATCAAGGGGACGCCGCTAGGCGACAGGAAGCCGATTGAATTTGTGAGCATGTTGCGCACGATTGCGGCGGCGAGGATTGTCATGCCAGCCACCATCATTCGTATTGCCGCCGGGCGGAAGACGATGGCCGAGGAGCAGCAGGCGCTGTGCTTCATGGCTGGAGCAAACGCTATCTTTACGGGGGAGAAGATGTTGACGACCGAGTGCAATGGGTGGGATGAGGATGCGGCCATGTTTGGGCGGTGGGGGCTGGAGCCGATGAAGAGTTTCCAGAAGTCGGCGCTGCCGGCCGGGGATGTTGTTGCTGACTATTTGTAAAGGGATCTTGGGAATGAATGTCTTCGGGTGGAATATTTTTGAGTTCTATTCTATAATCTTGCCTTTCCATTTTTGCCCGCTTCCGATGCCAGCAGTCCGCGTTCTACAACCTCCTGCTCACTCTCCCCCCCGCTCACCTTCCGTGATGCTACCCACGCCTCCACCGCGGCAACCAACCCCTGAACCTCGCCAAGCGTATTCCCCGCGTGCAGGCACACGCGTATCCTCTCACTCCCCTTGGGTACTGTTGGCGCCACGATCGGCCGCACCATGTAGCCCTGCTTCTGGCAGTGTCTTGCCAAACTCCGGGGCCATGACGTGAAGACGGGTATGATGGGTGACTCTGGCTCGGGCGCATTGACGCGGAACAGTTCCGGGGGAGGGGTCTGTCTTGTACCCACTGCGAGGAGCAAGGCGTGTGTTTGCTGGATGAGGATGCGCAGGTGGTGGAGCAGGAAGGTGGCGCCGCCGCGGGCGAGGAACTCGTAGGTTACGCGGATGCTGGCTAGAGACGGCGGGCCCATGGCTGTGGTGTAGATGAGGGTGCGGGCGTAGTTGATCAGGTAGGAGCGTGTGGTGGGGGAGGAGAGGATGATGCCTTTCGAGGTTAGGGATGCTTTGAAGTATGGTGCTTGGATTGGTTGGTGATTGTGAGGTCTCATGGGCCTTGAGGAGGACACTCAGGGGGTGGGGTTGACGTACCGCCAGCACAGCCCATGGCCTTGCCGAAGCCGAGCACACGCGCCCAGATGCGATCCTCGAGCCCCAGCTCGCATACGAGCCCACGACCTTGGTTGCCAAAGATACCGACCGAGTGGGCTTCATCGACAATGATATACCCGTTCCCACTGGGCAAGGTACGCTCGACGCACCTGACGATATCCCCAAGGGGGGCCAGGTCACCGTCCATGCTGTAGATACCTTCAACGGCGATGAAGATGTTCCTCTCCCCTGACTTGAAGACAGCGCCTGTGGGCCCTCGCTGTAGGTCTTGCAGCACTGCTTCCAACGATCTACCCCTAGATTTGGTCTCCATCATGCTACCAGTGTCGCCCCAAACACAATTGTGCGCAAAGGGTATTCGTTCGGCAGCCCTGCTCATGCGCATCCCGTCATGTACGCTTGCGTGGATTAGCTCGTCGTATACAACCGCATCGCCAGGCTGCGGGATGCAGCTGAAAAGGCCCACGTTGGCGTCCATGGCCGAGTTGAAGAGGAGTCCGGCTGGGGCTCGATGGAACGTGGCTATCGTCTGCTCGAGAGTTTCATATTCCAGCGAGTTGCCGTCAAGAAGTCGGGAGCCGCCTGATCCTAGCAGGGAAGGGACAGGCTTGACTTGACTGCTCCCGCCCGTGTTGGCGATGACAGCTGACTGCAACTGGGCCAAAAAGGCCTGCTGCACCGCCGGGTGCGATGAGAGCGAGAGATAGGCATTTGACGAGAAGTCTGCCGTGCCAACTGGGACAATGTTCAGGCTGCGTAGCTGGTTTCGCAATCGGCGGCGATCCAGGAGACGGGCGAGGGCTGCATCGAGAAGACTTCCATTTTGGGACATGTTGATTGAGTATATGGTGTTTTGTCCAGTAAAACTCGCTCCATTGTTGTGAAATACACAATGTGCTTATGCTGGTAGTGGGCCATCGTGATGGCTACCCCTGGGTGCGAATGCATATCATCTTGAGATTAGCGCGCGCAATTGGCTCGGCATGTCGAATTGGGAATGTCGAAGGCACACGGGACGGGAAGGTTGCGTTCCCCCCTTCCATCGACGTCCCGTCTCAACCACTTCCGCGGACCATTACGACACTTGCCGCTTTCAGACGCCGGCGTCAAACCTGCATCTCAACCACCAGTCTCTCGGGGCTTGTGTGTATCGCTCGTGGCATTCGTTTGGGGAGAAACAATGCCGTTACCGTCACCGTCACCCGTCGGCTCACTGTTGTGGCGATCGCTGCGCGTTTACCAGGTTTATGGAGCCAACACCGACGTCGGCAAGACCATATTCAGTACTCTCCTCTGCAAGGCGGCGACTAGGTTTTGGGACAATGAACAAACTGCGTTTCTCAAACCTGTGTCCACAGGGTCGCTCGATGAAGCAGACGATCGGTGTGAGTCGTTTCTCAATCTCGGAAGTCGTTGGCCTTTTCTAATTTGTGCCAAATAAGATTCCCCTTTTCCTCTGGTGAAATGCTTCAACGAGAGAACCCTGACAGCTGACTTGGTCGAATGTCAGTCATGTCCAACGGTTTGCCCCTGAAGTGACCAATAAGACCTTATTTCAGTACGATCTCGCTGTCAGTCCGCATACTGCGGCACTAGCATCGAAAGGAGTAAGCAACACCACCGGGACTCTCCCCACGCCACGATCTGTACAGCTCACCTTTGTTCGACGCCCTTAGCTGATACCTCCGGACGAGACCCTCCTTGCCGAGATATCCAAATTCGCCTCTCGGCGTGCCTCTCTCGGCCATGGATGGCTCTTTGTCGAGACAGCCGGGGGTGTCCACTCCCCAGGGCCCTCAGGGTCAACCCAAGCAGAGCTGTACATGCCCCTTAGACTGCCAGTCATTCTCATCGGCGACGCCAAGCTCGGCGGCATCTCGCAAACCATCTCGGCGTTCGAGTCCCTGAAGATCCGGGGCTACGACGTCGAGACGGTGCTGCTCTTCCGAGAAGACATGTACCAAAACCACCTCTACCTCACCGACTACTTCCGAGACCAACACGGCATTCCCGTCAAAACGGCGCCCGAGCCACCGACTCGAGATGGGATTATTAGCCAAGACGTGCAAAACATGTTGTGGTACTACGAAACCACCAGCTCGAGTACCACAACCCAGTCAATCCTCTCCCACCTCGCCGCAAAGCACTCCAAACGCATCGAACGGCTTGAATCGATGCGCACCACCGCCCACAGGACAATCTGGTACCCCTTTACGCAGCAGAAAAACCTCTCGGCGACCAACATCACCGTCATCGACTCCGCCCGAGGCGATCACTTCCAAACCTTCACCACCGACCTCCCCCCTTCAGCCCCCCTCCTCCAGCCCACCTTCGATGCCTCTGCATCCTGGTGGACCCAGGGCCTCGGACACGGCTCCCCTTCCCTAGCCCTTGCCGCAGCCTACGCCGCCGGCCGCTACGGGCACGTCATGTTCGCCGAGGCGATACACGAGCCTGCGCTTGCGCTCGCCGAGAACCTGCTCGCCGGCATGGCTAACCCGCGGCTAACGCGCGTCTTTTACTCGGACAACGGGAGCACGGGGGCCGAGGTTGCCGTCAAGATGGCGCTGCGGGCGGCGAGGGTCAGGTACGGCTGGGGAGCGGAGGAGGAGGTGGGTGTGTTGGGGCTGCGGGGAAGCTACCACGGGGATACGATAGGGGCAATGGATTGCTCGGAGCCCTGCGTGTTCAATGAGAAGGTGGAGTGGTATGAGGGGAGGGGGTTCTGGTTTGAGTATCCGACCGTGATGTGTAGGGAGGGGAGGTGGGTGGTCGAGATTCCTGGAGAGATTGGGCTGAGGGGTGGCAGCGGCGGACACAAGGTCACTTTTGCTTCGCTGGGTCATATTTTTAGCATGAAAGAAAGGGAGAGTAGCGGCGAGGGGGCCGTGTATGAACGATACATCCTCGACACGCTCGAGAGACTTCACAGAGAGGGACGCAAGTTCGGAGCCCTCATTCTTGAGCCTGTCGTTCTCGGGGCGGGCGGGATGCTGCTGGTGTAAGTCAAAGGCCTACATTTATTATTGGAACTTGACTGAGCAGTCAGGGCTAATCTCGGATGGTGTAGGGACCCCCTTTTTCAACGGGCACTTGTCAATGCTGTCCGCCGGTCGTCGCACCTGTTCGGCCAGGAGGGGCACAGAGGCCCGAAAGAGGTAGGGGATAGTACGGCGACATGGGCCGGGCTTCCTGTGGTATTTGACGAGGTCTTCACCGGCATCTACCGCCTCGGCCGTTTCAGCGCCGCCTCCTTTCTCGACGTCGACGCCGATATTTCGGTGCATGCCAAGCTGTTGACCGGCGGGTTAGTGCCGCTCTGCGCCACACTGGCATCTGAGAGTGTCTTCGAAGCCTTTGCGAGCGACGACAAGAGCGATGCCCTGCTGCACGGCCATAGCTACACAGCGCATGCGGTAGGGTGTCAAGTGGCACTCGAAAGCCTCAGGCAGATGAAGGAGATGGATGCGCATGGAGAGTGGGCATGGGCGAAGACATCATCCCAAATGAACGAAGTGGCGCCAAAGCCTTCCTCTGCGATGACGTCCAAAAGTTGCATCTGGTCCGTTTGGGGTCCCGACTTCGTCAACTGGGTGTCTCAACGAACGGCAGGTGCTGTGGGCGGAGTATGGGCTCTCGGGACTGTCTTGGCTATCCACATGGAGACCAAGGATGGGTTTGCAGGTTACAAGAGCAACGCAGCAAAGGACATACAAGCTTTGTTGACTCGAGGAGCCGTGGCGGATGTCGAAGGAGACGGGGCAGGATGGAATGTGCACAGCCGGGTACTGGGCAACGTGCTGTACGTGATGGCGGGCCACAAGACGAAGGAGAAAAGTATCAGGCAGCTGGAGTCGGTACTGCGTCAAGCACTGTCAGAAAGAGAGCATCAGTAGCGGTAGCGTATCGAGAGCTCGAATAAACTGCAGAGCCGGCATGCGGCGCTATTAGATCGAAATTGCGGGCAAAAGTAAATCAGGTGAAGGTGCAAAGAAGGGAAAGAAGTCAGGCCAGAGGTTCTTGCACAGTAGCCGGGCACCATAACCCTAACCCTGCTCTATCTTTCCGATTACGTAAGGCAGGTGGGTGCTGTGGCGGGGATGCGGGGCATTTCCAGAGCTTTCCAGCAGAGGCAGCCTGGGCTTTTCGTGGTCGAAACATCATCGGCCTCGAGCGGCGTCACGACCACCTTTCGATTCCTAACACTCATCCACACGCGCCATCGCAGCACATTCGGGATACATCAACATGGGCAGCATCGTACTTCCGCATCTCGAGACGGGATGGCACGTCGACCAGGCCATCCTCAGCGATGACGAACGGCTTGTCGTGATCCGCTTCGGGCGCGATTGGAGTCCCGACTGCATGCGCCAAGATGAGGTGCTGTATCGCATTGCAGACCGTGTCAAGAACTTTGCTGTCATCTACCTGTGCGACATCGACAAGGTCCCCGACTTCAACCAAATGTACGAGCTTTACGACGAGTGCACCCTCATGTTCTTCTTCCGCAATAAGCACATGATGATCGATCTCGGCACAGGCGACAACAACAAGATCAAATGGGTCCTGGAGGATAAACAAGAACTCATCGACATCATCGAGACTGTCTATCGCGGTGCCAAAAAGGGACGCGGTCTGGTTGTCAGTCCCAAGGACTATTCAACGCGGCATCGCTACTAGAGGGTATCCATCTTGGTTTAGGCTGATCATTATTTTGCTGGATGGTTAACCAGCACACTGGAACTGGTGGAGTTTGGCAAAGGACATTGGCGTTGGGGCGAATGATGGTGCGAATTTGGCCTCCGATACGAGGCCGCCATGGCGGTAGGAAGCGCTGCCGTGTCGAGCCGATATGGCTACGGACCCTGGTATGCAAGTACTGATTCGATGTCGAGGCATCCTAGGGCTCTTCGAGACGGTAGACAGGGCATCTTTCCCTTGAGGATGATCAGAGGTTTTGGCATCTGAATAAGGCAAGCAGAGGCCTGATCAATGTGACTATTGGAACATAGCTAATGCTGTCCAGAGCCAAAATACAGGAGTCAGATTAACATGAGCTCAAAATGATATTCTCCCCTCCCGTGACATGTACATATGTCTAGGTAAGGCCTTCCTTGCTGAAAGAAAGAGTGATTTGAGTAATCCAGCCGGTCAAAATGAGAGCATGAAGTGAAGGTCAACACCGCCGCAATGTTAGGAAACCGGCGGAGATGGCCGTTCTAGGTTACACTGCTCACATCGCTTTGATTGACCCTCTTGTCACTGATTGGCGTATCTACCTTATTGAACCTGGAAAAGCAGTCCGAACAAGTAGATACTCGGGTAGCCAGCCAGCTGGCAGTTATCGGGCGAAGTATGGGAACACAGCGAGGAAGCTCAGAATTTGGGTTCGTCCCTTGCAGTATCGGTATCATGATTTGTGTGACATCTACCCCAGAAGGGCTTGTTGTCAAATGTCTTGTGTTTAAGGTTTCTCAAGTCAATCCTTCGATGATATGCATGTAATCTCAGTTGGAAAACCTGGATACAACGGCAGCGATAACCTGGAAATGATGGGTGATCAACCAATGGAATCACCTATACCACACCTCCTCACTAGGGACCCCTGAAGAGGAGCTTGAGGCGGCGAGGCGGGAAATGTGGGCTCAGGGGTCGAGGTCTTATCCACAGACCCTCGGCCTCTATCTATCCGTAAGACGGGTAGCTCCCCGCAGCAGGCTCCCAGCAGCGCATTCAGTTTTCTCTGTCGGTGCAGCCCGTCGTCTGTTCTTGATCAAGCCCAGTTGCTTTTGACTCCCTTCGTGCACCTGAATAGCTTCAACATCCTCAGCTTCATATGCTATTGCGATTCACGTAGAAAATGCTGTGTAACTACGAGTGCGGTGGCACCAGCCCCTCGGCAGATGGCGTGCAACACGCCACAGCATCCATCGTCGAACTCAGAAACCGCAAAGGTCTGATTGGCCACCAGACAACAGCTTTTGAGATGGGAAGCCTGGTTTTTAGAGGCCAGCGGCTTACAGGGATCACACCAGCGATTAATTGGCATCGTTCCGCTTTTTCCAGGGGCAGAACCCACAGGAGGATCGGGGGATGGGATCTAATGCTCGCAGGACCAGTACCCTTCTGATGGCCGGGTCCTGTCCGTTGACAATCTGAAATCTCAATTTGTTGAGTTCTGCCGTTCGCTCGTTCGTCCAACGTTGCACGTCGTACATCGCCTATCGGCCATTGCCCATCGCACGTCACTGCGACACACCCAACTTAGAAGACATTTCCCCAGTGCAACTCTCGCCGTGCCGTCTATTCGCGCACGCGGTCCCTTCATCCGCTGGCCTGTCCTCCCACCAAAGCCACATCCAGATCTGCCCCCTCGCTGGGAAATTTGCCTCGAATGCGGCGCAGCGTGGTAGAAGATTAGCCCTCCCCCCTCTCCATCGCTATCTCTTCCACTCTTGCCGTCCCTGTCGCCGTTCCTGTCGCTATCGTGGATGCAATAGCGGTTCGGTTCGATCCAAGATGGGGTGGAAAGGCCTTTCGCGCCGGGCCGGTGTTGACCCCAAGATGCTCGAAAAGCTGGCCACCGGCGGCATGAACCGCCTTGCGCCCGCCTGGCCCAAGATACGCCGCATTGCCTACAGTCGCCAGGCACTCGTCACCGGAATTGCCCTCGTTGCCTTTTGGATCATCTGTCTGCAGCTCAGTCTGTCCATGTCGCAATGGACCACCCCCTTGGGCTTCATCCGTGTGCCTGGCTTCCGTAAGGCCCCCAAGCGCATGACATCCGCCTACAACACGCCATCGCCGTTGGCAGAGCGCGTTGCCTGCATTGGTTCTCGAGGGCTGCTGCTCTCAAAAAGTCCCGACGATGACTTGAAGGAAACCGAGCTGGATATGTGTACGCGATCTACCAACTTCCCAAGTGGTGTACGCCTTTTTGCTGACATTGGTGCCCGCCAGCTTACCCTCTTCCCTTCACGGGCTCCTACGAGGCCCTGGGCCTCGACTTGACCTGGATGACGGCCGAGGGGCGATACGGGCCTTACGGCTATGGCGAGAACACAACGTCGTACAACCGAACAAAGGTCGACTGGAACAAGATGGATTGGGGGAAATTACAAAACGACTGTTTCGACAGGAATGCGCACCGCTTCCCCGAGTCGGCCAAGAAGTTCGACAGCGCCCTCGACACAGTTCGGTTCGGCTTCCGAAATGAAACGCACATCCCCGAGGTCAGACAGTGGCACGAGTTTAACATAACACGCCGCACCGCCTTGGTTGTGCGCGCCTGGCGCACCTACGAGTACATGCCCGAAGACATGTACTACCTGCGCTCACTGATTACCGAGACGTCGCTAAAGTCCGGCGGCGAGTACCAAGTCATCTTGTTAGTCGACATGCAGGACTACAAAGGCAACATCTTCAGCTCCAAGGATGCGTACGCCCAAGGGTTGAACGACACTACTGTGCCCCCCGAGCTAAGGTCGATTGCTTTACTGTGGGACGAGAGGTTCCTGCAAAGCTGGTACCCCGATGTTCCAGAGCACAGGTAAGATACTGCGTTTCTGTCGCACAAGACAAATTATCGTTGTGACATGGGTGTGATTTAGTGCTCACAGTTTCTACCTGTAGGACTATGTGGCAGGTTTACCAGCCAATGCAGCTCCTCGCCCTGCACTACCCCGAATTTGACCATTTTTGGCAGCTCGAGCTTGACATGCGCTTCACGGGCGATTCTGGCAAGTTTCTCGACCGGGTGGCCGAATTTGCGCGCAACGAGCCACGCAAGCAAGCGCTTGAGCGTTCCACCTTCCAACACATGCAGCAGCAAATCGGCGACTATGGCCAGTTCTTCCACGCCGTCGACAAGGCTAACAAGGGGTCCGCCTACATCTGGGGGCCTCTGCGTGTGCCCGAGATTCTGCCCATCGGCCCGGAACCACCAACAAGTACGCCCGAGGAAGAGGACTTTCGCTGGGGTGTTGGCGAGGATGCCGACGTGATTGTTACGTCTTTCTGCAACAACGCCACGGCAGCCTACTCGTGGGTCTTCCGCGACTGGCTTCACGGCTTCGGCTCGGGGCTTGCCACGCCTCGTTTCTTCTGCCCACCCGCTATCACGCGCACTAGTCGGACGCTGTTACTCGTCATTCACGAAGCGCAAATTGAGCACGGCATCCGCGTCCCAAGCGAAGCAACGCCACCTAGCTTCGCCTTGTGGCACGGGCTTAAGCTGAGCTTCCCACAGCATCCTGTCTTCTGGAAGACGCGCGACGATTTTAGCATGCAGGAGCAGTGGTGGAAGGGGGGACCTCTCAACAGCACCAACGGCGTCGGTCCCCAAGACTTGGAGCACCCGCATGGCATTGGGTTGACGTTTTGGTGGGAGACGGACTGGCCACGCAAGATTTTTGACGCATGGCAGGGTCAAGCGCCCGAGGAAGAAGGCGAGCCATTCCCGTGGGTGCTGGGGCAACAAGACGGGAAGGTGTACGCACCGAACATGATGGTACATCCGATGAAACATCGAACGGAATAATGACTTGGAACCCGCGAGGTCGTGTGTTATACCTATTTCTTGCCTTTTTTTTACAAACTACGTGGCTACGTGGAGGAAAGCTGGCGGGCGGACTTTTTTGGCGGGGAGTTATTGGAGTTGGCCGGTTGCATGTGTCTTTGGCATCTCTTTCGCGTTTTCTTTGTATCATGCTTCCTTTTTCGCTCCTATATCTATGCATTAATAGTGTATGTTAGATCCTAGGAGCACTGCCGCATGGCTGATGGAGCGCATAGCCACATCAATGGATACCCATTATTTTCTTCTAGAACAACTGCCCGCGTACCACCTTCATTCCACCAATCCCGGTGAGAACTTACTTAAAGGTAGGCCGACTTGTATGGATGGCCAGCTCTTTTTGGTACATAAAGCGATACCCACTGCCGCGCCAAAAGCTAGGAAACAAAAGTGCATAACTTACAATAAAACTGAAGATAATAGAGAAGCTTCGACCAATTGCAACTCCTTTCGTTGGGTGACAGAGAAGGCCACCCAACCCACGCTTTCTCACTAGCACATTCATTGATCCCATGTTACCCCTGATTATAAACCTAAAGCAAAAAAAAGGAAAACGGGCATTTTTGTTCAAATTTCCCACAACACCAAAAAAAAAAAAAAAAAAAAAGGAGCTTTACCAGCTTTTATGCGAGACAGAACCCGCGACCCAAAGCCCACGTGGTAGGACGGGACTGCCCGAGATAGACCTATGCACGTTTTAGGATTGGATGACCAGCTTGAGACTTGAAGCCACGGCACGTCCCGGAATTAGAGCGGAGACGGGAAGGTCTTGGTTAGGAACCTGCTGAGTTGAACACTGCACTAATGTACAAGCACATGTTAGCCCTGGAGGGACTATATTCACCTCCTTCCCCATCACTCTGGACCTATGGTGAAAACCTTCACGGGTAAACCCCAAGGTGACAATACAAACAAAGAAGATCAGTCGAAAACGGTGTCTCAAATTGCAAAACGCGGAATCGCCGGCTACTCGAAAGAGAAGCTCTATAATCGAATCTATGGACAACCCCTCAATCCGACCGGCTAGGCTCCTCGGTTCGTACTGTGCGACACATTCCCAGTCAATTCGCTATCGCGGATGGCTATTCCCAGCCTCAAGGTCCTACGTATCTTCGCTGTCCCGACTCAGTCCGTTAGTGAAACTCGCCTGGCTTCGGGCCGAAAACCTCGCCTGGTGCAAGTTTCTTGAGCACACATGGCTTGTCCTCGCAGCCCTGGTAAACAACATTGTTGCCCCACCAATTGATCTCAATCTCGTTCCACTGAAGGGTAAAGAAGATGAGGACGGCTGCAATGGAAATGCCAGACGCAAAGGCAGCCGATAAGATGAAGTTGTACTTGGCCCAGAAAGCCAGGAACCGGTTCTTGCACCATATCCAAGACAGCCAACCCATCCAGACTGACGGGATAACGTACGAGAGATTATATGGGGACCAGACAAGAGCACCGTAAAGCAGCACCACAGGCTGAACTTGTCTCAGCCACTTTCGTTCCGGAAAGCGTCGCCTCAAGTACCATATGAGGAGCGGAACTGCCACTCCAATTGGCCAGCCCGCCATCAGCACCGTGTATTGTCCTCCAGCGCCGAAGATCTTTTTCGGTCCGATTGTCCCCCACAAGACTGCTGCAGTGAAAAATGTGTTGACATCTGGGCAATACATCTTGTTGGGGGCGTCCTTAGTGCAAACGTTCGGGATTCCCTTCATTTGCAAGTTGAGGACAGCAACGCAAACAAACGACGAGATAATCGTTCCAATCACTTGCGCTGCGAAGGTATGCCGAGGCGGAATCTTGACGTAGTGGGCCAATTTGAGATCGTTGGCGAAGAAGATGGCCGAGGAGCATGTTGTGACTCTGGTCAAGGTTAGCCATTGCAGCCAAACTTGTAGGCAGTATTTCTTACCCGTAGGCTTTGAAGTAGTTCATGGCCAGCGCGTTGCCCTGTACCATGGAACCGCCAATGAACTCAGCAAGCACATTGAGGGTAACCTCAATACCGGTCATCGCAGTGACCATGCCGATGGGGACCACGAAGACGAAGCATAGAGCTAGGCCGTAGAACACGACAGCGGGCGTGGTGAAGGTTTCCCACCCAGATATACCACCAATACCACAACCGATGGCCAAGAGAAGTACGGCTGTGTAGAACCATTCGGAAACTGAAAATTTTCAAGACATCGGGTCAGCAACTGTGGCATTGGGATTTTAAGGACGGACTCACCTTCAGGATACTTGGCCATCAAGCGATTGTGAACATCCTTGTACTGGCCAGCCTCCGAAGTCTTGTTTTTGCGCAGGCTATTGAATAGGTTCTTGAACCCCATCTTGGCCTCGAACCAGTGGTTCAAGAAGATATACTAAGATACCAAGGTCAGTAAATTTTGCATGAATGACCAGGTTGCTAGCCTGCCGCTTACCGTGAGTGTCGCCGGGTAGATGGCAAGGAAAAAGAGGTAAACAATCAGATTGCCGGCGCTGAGATAGGCTGGTGAGTACGACTCGTAACTCTCGGCATCAAATAGGCGCTTATCGTTAATTGCACGTGACACGTTGTAGTAGTGCCCGGTGTTGTCAAAGACGCGGTTTGAGTTGATGGGGAGATAACCAGTGAAGAGAGAATTCGAGTACCAGAGGCCTAGAACAACAAAGGCCGACAGAAACGCGCCGATGAACTTGTTGGCCGTGGTAAAGAACGGAACCATTAGCGGGTCAGTGTTGAACATGACGTTCCAGTCAAAAGTCGGCCATGGATTAAAACCTAGGCCATTGTTGAATCCCGTGATGGTTGAAAGAGTGACGTTCTCGGGGGCAATCCACGTCATCCAGCTGAAGGCACTGAGAGCAGTGAAAATGTAGTTGGGGAGCCAGAAGTAGACGAACATCGCTGAAAAGGCCAACAAGAAGAACTTGTACCGCGATACGCGGTAGATCTTTTTGAAAGGGCCTTCAACCGCAGCATTGTCAGTAGAGTGGAATGCCGAGTTCAAGGCGATCGTCACCAGTGATGCCGGCCAGACACAGTACGATGGGTAAACCAAGAACCTCCGTGTGATGCCAGCCATGCCGTATCCGATCAAGTTGGTAGACAAGCCGATCAGGATTTGGTACCCATACTCGCCAGCGTACGGCTGATTGAAGTATTGCTTGAGGTACTGCGTCCAAACGATGGAGTTGGTGTACGGAGGGCCGCTCCCAACGTTCGCCATGATGGTAATCAGCATGTGTTCCTTCTTGGAGAAGGGACCAGGGTTCAGGCTGTGCCGAACACCCCAGAGAGTGAAACCCCAATCAGGCAGGACGCGGTCGCAGAACTTGCCCACAGGATAAGACAACAGCTGAACCACATTGGGTCCAAGACTGATGGGGGGCTGCCGAATTCCGAAAAAGGTGTTGATGAAGCCAATTAGGGAAGAGAAGGATAGGCCGATGACCCAGGCGCGGATGGTGGAGCTTGGCATGCTCGGGTCGTCATGGTTGTCGACAACGCCGCGGACTTCCGAGTAAGGACTGTTGTTGGTGATCAGGGCAGCCTCAAGCTTCATTTCAGCAATCAGCACCTTATGCCGGTCCGGGTGCGCAAAGACATCTGGTGTTTCTACACACATGTCAGTATGGAAACCTCCCTATCTCTTGGTTGCAAAAAAAACCGACCTAGAAACTCCTTGGCTTTGTCGATGATGGGCTGGGGGAAGTTGGGATCGTTCTCGTGAATCTGGAGGACATTCTCCATGAGCTGATCAACGAGTTAGCAGGCTTAGATGAGTGGGGGTTGCAATGGTAGCTGACCGATTTGACTTCCTCGAGGCTCATCTGGTCGGCGAGGGCCCGGGCCTCACGGAGATCTCTCTCGGTCATGTTGAACTCGCTGTACAGCAGATTAGTGGCGGCGATGATGGGTAGATTAGGAGGACAGGAAACTTACGACTCAACCGTGGTTGCCAGAGGGGAATCATCGCTGAGGACTGCCGCAGTGCCGCGAAATATCTCTTTCTCGGTAGCATCGATGCTAGAGGATGCTCCCTTTTCGTCCTCGGCGCCATTGGCTGGGGACGGGTGGGCATAGGCCTCGTCCTTCTCCATCGTGGTCGCCGACATGGTGCTATTGAGAGGGACGAGGACGCTTCTGGATCGTCAAGGCTGTCGATGGGGTTGACCAGTGGGTCAAGAGGGACAATAGGGAGTAATCCTAGGTGCTGCTGACAACGATGAAGGTGAGGAGGGTCTCGAGGCTTGGTCCTCGAGAGCAGGGTGGCGGAATTACGAGGTCAGATTGTGAAATCTGAACGAAGGGCGCAAGAAAAAGGCAGCGAGAGGGGAAGGAAAGAAAAGGAATGTGACGGCAGGCGCGTGCAACGTGCTTGGGTTGTGATGGATCAGATACTGGCACCTGCCTCAAAAACACAAAGTCTAGGATGTAGCGCTAATACTTCTTTGGGATAACTAGTACCTTGAGGAAGTTTTCCATCCACAAAAAACAGCCCGGCAAAGGCGTCTTTATGGCAAGAAGGAGCTACTGTGCTCGACACGAATTCAAGGTTTAGGTGTTGGAAGGAGGGAAAGTACAAGGACCTCCCTTCAACCATTTTTTTTTTGGCAGTCCCATATCATAGCTCTCAGAACATGCATAGCACTGGTTAGTAGTATCGTGGCTGCTGTGCCGCTATCTCATGGGGTGATACACCGAGGGGGTTACCATGTATTTTTGTCTGCCTTAACTCGTCTTAACTTGATGGCAGGCTTTGAGGAATGCACAACCTGCGCCCAGTCTTCAAAAGGCAGTCACCTCCCACGATCTACGAAGTGGACAAAGCGTTATCCGTTGCGTTGTACATGTGGTGGTGCTCGAATAACGTATTGCTGTATTGCACATAGGCCTCAAAAACAACTGCAAATTCTCCTTGGAATCAAAGTGGCACACTCAAAATTGCTGTGCTGCCCTGATGCTCCGGGTTCCTATGATGGAAGGCGCTGGGAATGCCGAAGGTTCACGCCCTCCTAAAACGGAAAGATCCCTCGATGTGGTGCATTAGATCTGAGACAACCAACCCAACAGCGGGAAGACGGGGAAGTGTGGGACCCTGCACATCACCGTCCCTACTCCAAGCCAAAAATTCAACGGCTTTTCTAGAGCTTTTCGTCAGCGACGGGACCATTGTAAGCTCTGTGAAGGGAGGCTCAGAGGAGCGAAGCCGAATTTGTTACTCGGTGAAAATCGACACCAAATTTGTTGCCCGGATGGCTGAGACTGATGTTTGATCCAGCATCTTTGCGGGGAGTTTCTTTTCAGAGCACGCCTTGCAACTGCCTAGAATGTATTCGCAGCAAAAGAAGAATCCTTCATCCCGGCACACGGCGTTGTGGAAAAAAAAAAGACTTTGCGCAAGAAATATCAGGCTCAGGCTACAGCCATCAGGCCCCAACTTGAAGCTGGCTGGATTGGGTCACAGTGCAGTCATGCCAAGTCGTGCAGCACGGGGAAGTACCGAGGGTTTGGTAGAGGGTGCACCATTTCATCTTTTCTCTGAACGGTTCACGCGCTCGGCATACGCGCCAAGACTCCCTCCAGCTTTTCGTTACATAACCAGCCGGTTTGATCGGACACTTGCCAGTGCAGAATCCCCATCCTCTCAGCACCCTATGTGGGAGCTGGATTTAGCACGAAAATTGACAGTTTTATTTTTGTAGATTCCATGTGGGTGGGAAATCGGGGCCCAATATTTCTACCCAAACTAATTTGACATCTTCGGCTCGTTTTCATTTGTGGCAATTTGCTGCTTTTGACATTAGTATCCCCTTCCTTAATTTCCCTGGGCCCGACCCGAAAACTGCTAACTGGCTAAGGTAGCTAATCCAGATTAGAGCAGGCTGAAGGTCCATGAGCTCTGCCAGCTGTACGTCTCTCCGGGGCCGAGAATCTGGGCCTCAGTGCGGTTCCATTCGGGCCTGTTACAACATTAGCTTCTCGACACGAGCATCGACAAACAGGACGGAGAGGGATCAACGCACTTGTTGATGCCATCAGGATAATCCTGCGCCTCAATGGCCACGCATGAGCTCTTGACGACCGTCTGGGTCGAGTTGAGGCCCTGGGTGCTCTTGATGGGCGCACTGCCGTCCATCCACGAGCATGAGTAGAGCACGATGCCGGGCTGATCGGTGCGCAGATCGGCCTTGACGCCCGAGAAGGGGCTGGCGAGCGTCAGCACCACAGCATTCTTGGGCGCGTCGTCAATCAGCCAGTAGCCGTTGTAGCCTTCGCACACGCCGTTGGCGCCGCAGTTGCCCTTGAAGGCCGGCTCATTCTTGGCGTGGCCGAAGGGAACCCCCGCCTTGCTCGCGAAATCGTTGATGCTGCCGGGCTCCGCCGTCAGTATCTTGCCTGTCGGAAGCGCGCCCTGGTCCGCCTCGAGGTACCGCTTCGAGTAGGGCAGGTGCAACGTGTGGTCCCAGACTAGCGGCGTCGCGGGGTTCTTGTACGCGTCGAGGTTGAAGTACGTGTGCTGCGTGAGCAAGACGGCTGGGCGTGGCAACACATGTTTAGTTTCAACCGTCAAAAGGGGGACGAGCGCGTTTTTGACTCACGGGTCCGCTGCTCCGGCGAGATGGCCGTGATCTTGATGTTCCAGGTGCTGTTGGTCACGCTGTAGGTGACGCTCGACTCGACGCGACCGAAGAGGCCCAAGGACGAGTTGGACGCGTCAATGATGGAGAAGGTGATCGAATCGGCCGAGAGCGCCGTGACGTTCCAGAAACGGAAGGACCAGTTGTTGGTGCCGCTGTGGAGCGTGTTGCCGCCATCGTTGTCCTGGGTCGTGTACGTCTTGTTGTCGAGCGTATACTGCGCCTTGCCAATGCGGTTGGCATAGCGCCCGGGGATCGCGTTGTACACGGGGTGGCCGGGATCGACGGCTGCTCACGTGCTTCTTGTTAGACGACTTCTGCCACTTCCCACGCCTGGAGCTGGGTTGTAACTAACGGTAGTAGGAGGCGTTATCGTAGCCGAGAACGACATCGATATCCTTGCCATTCTTGTCCTTGACAAACAGATTGGTCAAGCTCGCGCCATAGGGGATGAACTATCGCATGTCAGTGGTTAGTTGGCCGCCGAATTCTGTCTCGACGGCGGTGGTCATACCTGCGCCTTGATGCCCGGGGCAGAGATGGTGTATCGTCCATCCGCGGCCGGGGCAGGGATTGCCTGGCCAAGTACCGAAGCCACCTGCGCGAGCGCGGCGATAAAAGTGATGGAGGACCTCATGATTCGCGTCTTGTTGCGAGCGAGCACTGTTGATTTCCCGGGATGGATTAGGAAGCAATACACCGTCAATCGGAAACCAAGGGAAGCCAAACCCTTTTCCCCCACCTGCCTGGCTTCCAAGCCGTGTTTATATATTCAACTGCTCATCTCTTCCTCTCCGCACGACGTGCTTGTCGGACAGGTCGCTTGCTGGTAGTAGCACTTTGTGGATATTCTTTGAGCCGACAGGTAAGTCGACTCTGCCTCCGAGACCCCGGATTGACTCCATATTGCTAGGTATGGACGTCGGTGCTCCGCTGACTTAGGGGCCAATGATGTGAAATGGTCCCCTGGCGGAATGAGGGGAAAGTCCCGCTGGGCTGGATGTTGTCTTGATTGCACACATATCAGCCTGAGTGCCGAAGGAACCGGCCAAGCCCAGGCTTCCGCCTGTCATGCAGGAACCCCGTGAAGGGGAACGCCATGGGGGCTGCTTGTTAGGGGCGCCGACCAATCATGCATTCGACGGGTAACTTGCCTGAAGGGTGGCATCGTATAGTTCGCGGCTCGCTGTTCCTTTTCTCAACCACACCCGCACTTGCAGGCAGATCTTTGGGTACGAGGGGCTTATTCAGGAAACGAACACTGGAAGTGATTGGGCAATTGGATTGGGGAAACATGCGCGGCTGGATTTTGGGCTGGCTACCTAGGCTGATGGTCTGGCCTGGAACCGAGTGCAAACAACAATATAGCCAAGTCTTCAATGGCGCCGTGTTTCATTTCGTCCCTTCTCCTCGACCTGGCGACATTCTCATCGGTCTCTCGTCATCACCACACTTGTCCCCCCCCTCAGCGGTGCCTTCTCCGCCGCCACGGACACCGCGCCTGGGTAAACATGCCGGAAAAACATGATCCGACTGACGACACCGACAAACCGAGGTGGCCAGAAGAAAAGGCGAGGTTGTTTGACGTGATATTAACCAAGTCCGACTGGGACATCCCACCGTTTTGGTTCACACCTACGGGTTATGTAGGTGGCAGTCCCCGTGTATTCTACTAGTTCCTGCGGACATGCTCAATTGGCCTTGTGTTGGCAACCTCTGGAATGCGTGACCAAGGTGATTATTTGGGGCTTGTTTCTGTTTCTGGTAGCCCACCAAGAGGAGTGAAGCAGCCAATTTAAAATGCCATGTCTCACTTGACTGGGTGGTCCTGCGTAAATGTTTCCCCAAGTCGCATCACATTGCTCATCTCCGTGCAAGGAAGTTATCTGTCTTCTACTCTCGCGAGACTATCCTTCGCTATAAATATTTCCGAAAGAAATATCCTGGAAAAATCGCTTGATCCAAAGACTAAAATGCATCGATCCAATCAGACACACAGGAGATGCTCTTCCTGTGTTTGATACAGAAAGACACTACTCCATCATCCCCGCACCCAGTACTAACTAGTACGTCGTGCTCTCGTGCGACACTTTGTCCTCTTCATCAGGGAAGTCCCTCGCGGTCAAGATCTCTCCTGCCAAAATCCTCCCCATGTGCGTCTTCTCAATTCCCATGCAGTCCCTCCGAATCCGCTTGCATACAGCGTTCAAAAACGCGACAGGGCTCGTCTGAAACTCACACTCTGGGAAGAGTTTTGTCCCCACGAACCCATCCGCAGAAATTTTCTCCTCATTCTCGTTCTCCGTGTACGACAGCCCTAGGTACCTGCAAAGGCGCACATATTCGCCGTAGCTCCGAAGGCACAGCTGTCCCGCAAACAGGTTGAGTTGCATGATCAGCTCGGCGGGCGCGGCCCAGTCGTCTGCCACAGGCGGGAATGTGCAGATTTTTAAATCCTCCAGGGACTGAAAGGTCACACTTGGTCGTGGCAGATAGGCATGCAGCGTAACCGGGGACTTGGCCGTCAAGATCCTGGAGAGCATCCTGTCGGCCTCCCACTGGCTGATGATAACCATGCGCATGCCGTATTTGAGAGCCTCTCCTTCCACCTTGCTTGTGAGAACCCACTGGACCGGCCGTTGGTACGAGTCGGATGTGAAGCCTTTGACTGTCTGAGCAAAGTCGGCCGTGATCAGCAAGTCGCTGGGGAAGTTCTCGGGGCCGGGAGCAAAGACACCCGCGGCCGAGCTTTGCGCCATCGCCTGGAACGGAGTTTGGAAGGCTCTGCTGCCCGGGATTATCTGTCCGGTGAAAATAAAATGCTTCAAGTCATTGTGGAAAATATGGTCTCGGGCGTGCTTTGGTGGCGGGCGCTTGACTTGTCGCTCCTCTTCGATTTCGGGCGCTAGCTCGCGTTCTTGCTCCTCCTGGAGATTCGAGGTTAACTGTGTGTTACTGAGCTCGAATGCTTGAATCTTTTGCTGGATCAGATCGACTTGCTTTTGGCGATGCCTGGCCAATAATGGCGGCACGGAGTCCAAGGCTTTTTGGGCACTCGAAAGGCGATTGTTGGTGTCCGTTTCGCGAATTTCGGGGCGTTTAGGCCGATAGCGCTCCTCTAGTGTCATGGACTCCTTTTCTAGGTAGTCACTGGCGTTTTCCTTGGAGAAGGTGCCCGTACCCTCTGCTTCAGCCCACATCGCCTCTTGGCCTTGGTGCCTCATCCCCTGCATCGCCCAGAGAGGGACACTTCGGGCAGTGTCGTTCCAGGTTTCGGAGATTGCCCAGAACAAAATGTCCTTGACGGCCAAGGGATCGGACCTGTCCATGTTGCGGAGGTCTCGGATGCGCTTCTGCATCTCGGGCGAGACACAAAATGTGACTGCTTGGCCATGGCCCAACTTTCGCATTCTCATGCAAGCTTGGGCCAGAGTATCCTTCGTGATGCCAGGCCCCAACGTCACGGCAGCGCGGTACGAGTCGGGGAGCCTCAGGTCAGTGCCTCTGGTATGAGCCTGGTCTAGGAAGACGAGACAGCGGCCGGTTTGAGTAGCAAAGGGCGACGTCATAAAGGAGCTGATTCTGCCATCCCGGGCGAGGACCGACAGCTCGTCTTGGTCATTGAAGAAGATGACGGCATCCGCATCCGCACCAGGGACTTTGTCGAGCCAACGCTGCGCCATTTGGATGTTGCTGCAGTCGATGATCTGCGCGCCAACGTCCAAGATAACTCGCATTGGGAAGTTAGAAGCAGTTACGGCATGAAGCAACATGTCCACGGTCAAGGCTGATGGCCGCGATCGCTCATTTCCGATGCAGAGAACCGTGTTTTCGTCTCGCAAAAGGCAACTCAGCACAGCGGCGTTGGTGTGCCGCTGCTCGGGCAAGTCCAGCGCCTGTACAGAGATTGGCAGGACGTTCTTGGCATCGATGGTGCCGCTGAAGCCAGTCAGAGGATGTGCCTTTGGTTTGGCGAGATCCCACCCAGAGGCCGAGAGTTTGGATGGGAATTCTTTAATCTCTTTGGCGAAAACCACACACGAGAGGTAGAAGTCAATCGCGGGCTTTACCAAGCGTAGGGCGGGAAACACGCGCTTCTCGCACTGCGGGCGATCTTTGAGGTTGATGCTTGAGAAATGGCGGAACGAGTCAGGGAGATCCGGGGCAGCTGCGCTCCAGATCCCGTATTCCATGGCTCCCTGTTCGGAGCTGTTCAGCATTTCCAAACACGTGTATAGCTCAGCATCAGAGAGGCCGCGATAGTAGTAGCTCAGGCATGTCAGCATGATGACAACTTCGGGGTGACTGAATTCAGAGCGCGGCGACGGCATGTCCTTTGCTCTGTAAGGAACGGCGAGCTTTGTCGGCGGCCGGCGGTCATGAGCAAGGCCATAATTGACACGGAACCGCTTCTGTCCCAGGACGAACAAGATTACACCTTTTGCCAACAGGCCTCGCAGCAGTAGAAGCGTACTTTTGGTCCCGGCTTCGCTGAAGAACCTGGTGCTGGGATCTTCATCCTCAACCAACGCAATGTCTTTTTCGGGAACATCTTCGGTGAGAATGTAGTTGAGCACCGCCTGTCGCATATTGGGTGTTTGGCGCGAGACGGGAAACCCTTTTAGTCCCAAACTGCAGACACGTTCTGCAATCCTTCCGACAAGTTGCCGCCCCGCAGCTTCTTCTAGCACGCGTATTGTTGGAAACTGTGCAGACTCAGGTAGTTCCTCGAAGAGCAGACCCTCTGAGGAGGAATTGTCTCTCGGCACCAGTCCCGCCTTCATATCCCTTGCCTCGTCCCTCACAATGGCCATGATCTCCTGGATGAGCACCCACCGGTCTGGACTCATATCGACAGGCTGCTGCGTTCCCATAGTGTAAACGAGTTCGAACTTGACACTGAAGTTTTCGTCACTTTCGTCCACGATATCGCGCGAATCGTTTTCGAATCCCTGGTAGAGCTCGAGGACCTCCTGTCCAATATCCTCCCCAGACCATATCTTTTCGATACCCATGAGCTTGAATGACAGGATGTGCTCTGGCTGCATCAGCAGCACTCCACCGTCCCTTTTGCAGGCGTCTACGATGCGCCTGACGATCGCGACAGTGTTACTTGTGAGCTGAACCGATCTTGATACCGGCAGATAGAATATGCGTCTGTTTATCAGGCCACTGAGCTTGCTGATGAGTGTGTGCATCATTTGGTGGGACTGGGGTTTTGCTACCACGACGCGCACAAGCCGTTCCCCGTCTGCCAGAGCGGCCGCAACAATTGGGACGATGACAGATGATTTTCCCTCGCCCATGTTCAACTGCATCACGGCGTTCTCCTTGTTGGGAGGATCTTTCATGACTGCCGCAATTTGATACTGTATGGGGCGGATCAACAGGCCTTGCTCCACCTCGAGAAGCACTGTCTCGGGGTATCGGATGGGATCCCAATCGGAGCAGTTGTGGTTTCCAGCGTTGACGAGCTCTTTTTGGAGATCGCTCAAGAGGCCTGGGCTCTTGCTGTTGCTGGGACCGCAGGTGACCAAGCGCTCGGCGCGTTGGAGATAAGACAAACAGAGCGCATAATTGACAAGACAATGCTGCCATTTCCCCGGGAGCTGCTGCCAGAAAGCCCTCGTCATGCGCTCAAGGAGGAAAAGTGGCGAGATGCGGGGATAAAGGCCCGCAGAGCCACACAGTTGGTGAGTGAGGGAATCGCTCTTGAGGGCCTGTTTTATGGCCTCGAAGATGGCATTAGCCTCCCGTCGACACTGTGCCAAGTTGCCATCGAGCTCGAGCTGAAGGGCTGAGAGATCAATGTCTTTCCTCAAACAACTCCGATGGCCGGCAGCGCTGCTGGAGCTGAGGTGAAGCTCCTCGACGTATGACTGTTGGTGTGGTTGGAGGCTAACTTGCGAAGAGAGCTCCTCTTGCAATCGAGAAAGCTGAACATGATCTTGTTTCGTTGCCTTGACTTCGACACAGAATTTGGCAAAGAGTTCAGGTTCTGGGCGGATGGTAGTAGGTGGTGGTTGGGAGAACAACGAAAGTGCATCAATGAACCCCTTCTTGTGTGGTCCTGGCTTCTTTCGTGGTGTGCAGGGTGTGGAATCTCCTGAGCAATTCCCAGGTTCTCCCATCACGGGCGCTTGTCTGAGGCGAGTAATGATCTGGTCAAGATAGTTGTCAAACAGATCCGACCTTCGAGCCATGTCAACAGTCTCTCTCACGATGCTCATAGCCAGCCCGACATCCATGTATTTGGAGTACGTCTCTTGATTTGGAGTCGAAACCGCCCAGTTCTGGCAATACTGGGTACGTAGCTCAGACATAAACAGGTTGATAGCTCTGGCGGAATTTGAATTCCATGTCTTGGTCTGTCTGGAGGCAAAGTCGCGTGCCGACTCTCGGCTGTTTTGAGACAAGAAATCATCAGGGCATAGATACTGCATCTCGCGAATAGGGCGCTCTAATATAGAATAGAGGCTTTCCCGGGTTGTTTTGAGGTCGAAAGAATGCTCTAGAGGTGGAATGATCCGAGACTTGAAGGTCTCTGACATGCATGTGAATGCCATGAGGGTTTGGATGACCTCCCAGTTCGAATTCTGGGCGTAAAGGAGGCTGGAGAGGAAAAACATGCACCGGTACTTGCTTGGCTCGGCGGCAAGGGTCACATGCAGGCCGCACCACGACTTGAGCATCTTTTTTGGACAAAGCTCCAGGTTTTCCAAGTTGAATCGCAAGTCAACAACCTTTGGACTTCCATCGATCTCCGAGCCTCCAGTGAGTGACGAGAGGATCAGCTGCTTCAGGTGCATAGCAGGCTGTGTTACGAGCTGTTGACGGCCAGAGTTTATACATTTCACCATCTTCCTGACATGGCGGATGTTGCTGGGGGGGAGGATCGAGTTCCGGTCATTCGAAGAATATGATGCGTCCAAGTTTACCGAATCGGTGTGTGCTTCCGCTCCATACTCTGATACTCGGAAGATTGCATTCTTCAACCTCGCCCTTTCCACCAACAGCCCATTTGACTGCCGCAGCACCGTCTCCGTTGGCGGAAAATCGCGTTGGTCACCTGGGAACAGGGTTTCGCTCTCCAGGTAATGCTTGAGAATCGATGTAGCAACCAGACGAAAGTCGTCGTCTTGCGACAGTGGTGAAAGATCTCCCGACCAAGCGACCTGTTCCATATCTTTCAGATGATCGGGATAGAAGACTCTTGTGGGGGAGATTCTGGCAATTTCTTCCAAAAGGCCTCGGGACTCGGCACCCAAAAATGGAAAGGACCGAATGGATGCAGACCGCAGGATCCTCAAGGCTTCTTCTGTTCCAGTCCGACCGGTCAAGGGGTCAGGGAGGCAGTGCGAGCTCGCCGCATGGAGCTAGCAGAGAAATAGCTTACTTGGAAGCGACCCGCTATCGGTCAAGCAGCCAAGCTTTGTATCGACTCGAAAGGCATCATGCCGAGTGTACCCAAGTTTGGGGTGGGAGATTGCAACGCGAACATGATTGTTCACGAGATTCGACGAAAGTTCTCCCCGAGGTATAATAACCATTCTGGATGTCGCGAGCACCTCACCCTCCGGCCGAAGAACCAACTTGTTTTGCAGCCCGACGAGCGTCTTGATTCCTTGGGCTTCATCAATTCGCATTCCGGTGTAGTCTTTGGATCTGATCGCGGCTTCTCCTTCTTTCAAAGTAAAGGAGATGGCGAACTTGGGGAGATCAACCTGCACGACACGAGAGTCGGTGTGGAATATGAGGTCGACGCCGTGCTGTGCTGACTCGAGTGGTTTCAGGATCTTGTGGATTTTGAGCGAAGTCGAGCTGTGCGGGTCAACAACCCGGGAATTCCCTCTTCTCAGGAGCTTCGGGCTCTCTCCCCAAGCCAGCGTCCAGGTATCAGGTGACGGAGCCCAAGGTTGATTGACAGGCCTGAACTCTACGACGTCCGTCGTGATGTTGATCCAGTGCGCGTATCCCAGAAGAAAAGAGGCCGAGAGGTCCTCACCGAAAGACTCTGGCGGGATATATTCCCAAGTTTCCGAGCTGGGAGAGCCATAACTCTCTGCCGCCGCCAGTGGTCCGCTATCTGTGGAAGAGTTGCGCGTGGATTGGATCACAAGCCTACCATCGATCATGGCGAGATGAACAACCCATCCCATGTGGTCGTGACGAGCAGAAAACCGCATTCCATGCATTGTCGAAGGCATGACATCCAGGGCCTGTGTACCAAACAGACGGGTGAATGTTGGGTCGTCCTGGTAGTCTGAGGGGAGTTTAGAAAGGGAGCAGCCATTGACAAAAAGGTTGCCAGTCAAGATATTGAACTCAATGCTCAATGAATCACTCCCCTTGACCTGAACGCTGGACTTGAGTACGTGTCCTTGGTCGCCCTCTTGCGCTTGCCAGCCACATGTTGAAGGAGTGTAGTCTGCCCAGAATGCCCTGATAGCCGTGTCAAGGCCAGAGTTGCCTTGTTCAACGACGCTCTTTTCTATGATTTCCTGGGACTGGTACATGACTTTGTGCCACCGGTGCGACAGTAAGAGTGAAAGAGAGTCAGAAGGCCTCCAGTTTGGCGGGAAATGGTCCCGTGCCAGAATTGAAGCCTCAACCAGAATTGAGAGCTCAGTTGGGGAACTCAACACAGGCTTCAAGTGTCCGGTACCAACATCGAACGTGGATGCGCAGATGAGGGACGTTCTTAGCAGCCGTTGAGTCCATGTATCGTGGTCGTGAGCTACGTTGCTCTGGTCAATCTTCTTCACAAGTTGCCTCGCCCAGCCAATGGAGACTTTGCGAATCCGTGAGAGGTAGCCGAGAAGAGAACCCGAGATGGCCTCTGAGGGCGACAGTGATAGGAGTCGTGTGGCGAGGCAGACAAGCAGGCACACGGCAACATCGTTCTGCCAGCTCTCGCGAACCCTATTGAAGGCATCGTATAAGGCCTCCACCATGTTTTCCGCAAACTGCTCGGATTCCGTGTCGACGTGAGTGTCTCTCAGAACCGTGTTCAGAGTGTCTGGCCCGGCCTCGAGACACGCTTGCAGTATTAGGGAGAATGAAGACTTCTTATTCAGATCAAGGGAGGGTATCTTCAGCTGACAGAGCACATTCGCCCATTGCAGCCGAGCTCCCGATCTGAGGTTTCCGAAAGCTCTGAATTCCGAGAGGGTCATGTCGAGAGGGCAATTTGATTGCGCCGCAATGACCTGATTCGACGTATGTGCAGTCGAAGGAATCCAGTGACTTAGAGACTTGGGTGCATCAGCTATTTTGATGTACGAGCAGCTTGATGGAACGCAGGAGCCTCTGGTCACCTGGTCGACTTCAAGATCCGTGATTGCGTCGTGGTAGGTGTATTGTGCGGCATGTTGGGCGCAAACCTCGTCCTCTCTGGCATCGCTGATGCTCATCACAGCGTAGTGCGATACCGCCATTGGTTTGAGAGTAGACGCGGGCTGAAGAACATTATCAGTTCGATGGGCAAATCTCTTGAGACCAGAGAATGCAGCAGCATAGTAACGAGTCTTCTTTCCGCTCCCAGGTTGGAGTTTCTCCTCGCGGAAAATGTCTCTGAAGAGCTTCAATGTAACGCTACGCCATACTTCCACGACTCTTGGGAGGCTAATCTCGAACACTGCCGCTTTGGCCTCATCAGAGTTGCTGGGTAGAGGCCACTCAAAAACCCGAATTTCCAATGCCCTTCTTTGCGAGTCCAAGCTGCATTTTTGGCAGTGCGAGTAGTCGTGCGAATATTCTCCAGTGCGTCGACTGAACATTTCCTTGTGTTGGACCAAATCATGCTGCCGGCTGAGCGAATGATACTTCTGTTTCATTGCCTCATATTCTTCCAACTTGCTCTGCTTGTCTCGGGATGCCGTTTCCTCTATTGTTTCAAGTAGAGCCTGATGTTCAGGTGAGTTGTTGAAATAACGGACGGCCAAGGAATCACTGCTGCCGAACTCGCTAAACGCCGAAGGGTAGCCAGTTCGGTTGCTCTGGTTGTTGCGATTGTACAAGTATGCCTCAGCATTTTGGAGCCTGCTCATCTGCTTGGCAGTGTCCAAAAGAAGTGGGTTGAGAAGGCCGCGTGGAAAGCCAGGATTGTATTCGAGAAGGAGCGGAACGGCATGACCGGCGATTTTATCCATCACAACCCACAATTCCATGATGACCAAGTACATGACGGAGAGCGCTTCGGGGTTTTGGTGGTAGATATTCTTGGCTTTTGCGTAGTAAACGCAGACCAAACTCTCCAGCTCCTCCAAAGAGCTCTCAATGTAGGAACTCGTTCTGGGGATCCGTAGCTGCTGACGCAGCCAAGATGGCAAACAGTTCTCGATCCATGACTCAAAATCCAAGAGAACAAAGCGTCCCATTGTCCCAGCACTGGTCAAGGTAGCCACGAATAAGCTCGGCAGGTCTGTGGTTGAGAGCCGATCAAACATCGTGATGTCGCCTGGACTAGCGGCGCCCCGCGGGGCAGGGGATCGAGATTTGATCCAAGAGATATGTAACTCTAAATTCTTGAGCTTAAGCATCGAGTCTGCCGTGAATGAGAGATTCTGTAGCTTGTCGAACGAAAGAACTTGGGCATCCTTTTCCTGATACTCGAGCCACCGCTTCTCCAGCTGGGTTTTGTTCGACTCGACAACTGCCTCAACCTCCTTGAGCCATGGTTGGCTGTCGACTGATTCAATCTTTAGCACTCGACGGACGAGCTTTGCCCTCATTGTGAATAAAAGATCACTTCGAGTTTCCAGGGATGTGGCTTTCTTCAGCAAATCGCTGTGGTACAAGGCAAGGACAGGCTTGTACCAGGGCTGAGATTCTCCCTGGCGGCTTTGGAAGTCAAGCACTAAGCGCAAGGCAACGCGCAAGAGAAGCCAAGTGGGTGATCGGTGGAATGGTAGCAGACTATTGTCCCAATTGACCTGCTCTCGACTGCGCTTGGAAATGGTTTGTGGTGTGACGGACAGTCCCAGTCCAGAGAGGACGTCCATAAGTAAGCCGGTGACAAGGAATGGAGAGACAGTGTCCCGGGTTTCAACTTGATTCGTGCCTGCCTTTCGCGACACCGGGCATGCTGCTGGCGTTTTCTCGAGTTCAAGTTCTCGTAGCGCTTGGATGAAGTTGTCGAGGAAATCTTGGTCGGCCAAGAGGCTGCGCTTGACTACAGCGGCACAGTCGGGGAATTCTCGCACCAGAGATCCCCTGGTCGACATGACTTTGTAGTTCTGTGCCAGGAGCTCAAACGCTTCAAAGAGAACGTCATCCTGCCGAGCCGTGATAAGTAATCCGGCGTTCTGTGCTCGCAAATGAAACAAAGTGGAGTCTAAGAGATGGAATCGTATCAGTAAGGGATGCTGGAATTGCTGCAAAATAAGAATGTGAGAGGTACGTACCGCCCTCCTTCAAGGTCGAGATAGCATCTCGCATGTATCTTTCCTTGTTGAGGCAGTCCCTTCCTGGCGCCATCCCCAAAAGTTTTTCGAGCATGCCGATCACTGGCAGCAAAGCCTCGACCGAGCTGGGCTCGATGGTAGTAAAGTGTCGGACAGATTCCAACAGCGATGCGATCAGCCGATGCTCGTTGGTGATCTGGGTGTCGTCTTCTTGTGGGAGTCTTGGGGGCATGAAGACATGGTTGATGGTGTACTCGAGGCAGCCAGCAGGCCACCGGCGAGTTTTGGGATCGTTCATCGGGTCTGCATATTTTGGAGGTTAGGTATCCAAGCGGCGGATGGCGAGAGATTGCAGATTCTGCCGGGGAGGTAGGTACCTTTGCTGTCGCGAGGGACAGACAACGTCTGGGTTGACCGATTTTGGCCGCAGTCTTTTGCTGTCGTGAATGGTATTATCACTGCAGCCGTCCCCGGGGACTTGGAAGAACCAATATTACCACCGATTGAGACGGCAAGAGTGTGGAGGAAGTGTGAACAGATGAAAAGAGTGGTTTGGATGGGTCATGAGCGGCCCTGAAAGCTTGTGGGTCTTCCGTTTTCTGATGATCCAAGGCAGAGACAGACCAATCTCTTGGTTAAATAGATACGGGTAGAGGCTAGGTCTGGGTTGTGGCTACGCTGGTGGAGAAAAAGAAACAAAGGCTGGACGGTTTGGGTTCAGCGCCCGTCTACGTCTGGAAGCAATAAGACGGCACCCCCCCCTTCCGACCACCCCCGCTTCCACTTTTGCCCAACGGCGCCCGACCACCCCCGATTTTGATCGGCCACAACTTTACCAAAACAACACCAAATACCACGATTTCGGATCTCGAAGATGGCCCCGCGACTAGAGAAACAGTACACGGAGGAGTAGATGCAAGAGGCCGTTATCGACGTCCTATCCGGCGCCGGGCGCAACGAGACTGCCGATAGGTTCGGCATCCCACGTGCCACGCTCGCCGGCCGCATCTCCGGTGCACAGCACGCCCGGGTCGCGCAGGAAGCATTTCAGAACCTTTCTGCTGAGCAAGAAGACCGACTTTCCGGGTGGTGCAAGACCGAAGCCGACGTCGGGCGGGCGAAATCGCACGCCGATATCCGGCGCCTCGCCACACGCATCTACCGCACCACCTCCAACAACCCGAAAGGCGAGCTCGGAAGGCACTGGATGACCCGATTTTTAGCCCGGCACCCGGAACTACGAGCCCAGCGTCCGCTCCGTATAGATTTCGCCCGGGTCAACGCCTGTACGCCGGAGGTGGTTAAAGAATGGTTTAAACTCTTCCGGGTTCCAGGGATCCGGAAGATCCCGGCCGAAGGTAGGTGGAACTTCGATGAAACTGGACTCCAAGAAGGCAAGGGCAGCAACGGGATGGTCGTTGGAGCCAGTGAGACTCGAACGATTCAAAAAACAGAAGCTGGGGACTGGCAATGGATTACAATAGTGGAGAGAGACCGTTTCTGGGGCCGGGGCCCTGCTTAAGCCACTTATTATTTATAAAGGAAAAAGCCTAATACAACAACAATGGTTTTCAAAACCTATGGATCCCTACCCTTATGAATTTACCGTTTCCAACAATGGGTGGATCACAGATGCAAAAGCGTTGGAATGGATGAAGAAAGTATTCATTCCTGGGACCGAACCTAAGACTCCAGGGGCACCAAACAGAGCTTGGATGTGTGAAGCCGCACCAGCTTGATGGCTGGCTGCCTGACACTTTCATCAGAAAGATTGGGCAGGCCTGGGGTGCCACCCGTCTTCGCCCCACCTGTGACAGCACCCATCGACCAACTGTCCAACGTGGAAACCACGTGGAACCTTGGGTGATTGCCAAAATTCCATGATCCAACTCTCTTGTTTCTCTCATTGCTCTGTAATTTCTTCAGAAATCGAGACGAAACACAGCACTCCCCAAAGCACGCACTTACCAACGTTGCTTGATCCAACGACCCATACTCTCTTGTACCTGAAACGCCGTGACGTGGGAATTGGCATTCGAATGTGCAAACAGCTTCATGTCGGTCAAAGGAACACGGTCGGCAGATATCCGCAGGCGTGGTCGCGTATCTGCTCCAATCTCGCCAATCACAGCAACCCCCAATCCCTGACCTACAATATCGGTTTGCCGTTGAGGGTGATCATCCCGTACCGTTTCTAGTGTACCATGCGGAGTGCTGTGAAGGATGTTGGTCCAGCGCAAAACTAGAACGTTTGTCGGCGCAAGACTTGGATAGGGGTGATAGCCGGGGCGGCTGTTTTGCCACCGACATGAAGGGGAAACCTGCTAGCTACATCTTTCCGTTTGTATTTTGCAACTTGGTTTGAGTTGATTCCAACTAGCTCAGTCTTCGACCGATAAACGCTTATAGAACCTTGGAACAAACCAGGGCTATATATGTGTTGTGTAGTATATTTATATCTGCCACCATCAAACCATAGGCCGTCAATATCATGACAGTTGGGGGTATCCAAAAAGCCAACCCATCCGCTCAAAAGAGAAAACCCCCAAGCACGGGTATATCTACTCGTAATGTGGGAATACAAACGCAGCAGGAATCTCAAACGGGCGATACCCTCTCAGCCCGCTCCGCCCTCGCGCCCGTCAAGTCCTCCATACTCGTCGTCTCCTCATCCTTGCCCCACTTCTTTCCCATGCCGACTCCCGCTTGCCTCGCCGTGTCTCTGTGGTGTTTCGCTCTCACCGCGTGCGCCGTAATTTCGGCAATCACAGTCCGCCTCCTCCGCGCCCTCGCTCCTACGCACCCACCTCCTGAGCAGATATCCATCACCCCAGCCGACACGGTCCCCCAAAACGACTTGCACGCCGCCCACGATGTCACAATGTAGATGATGGCGTTCCAGAATCCCTGGAGCGGAAGCACAAATGCCGAGGCGAAGAACAGCGGCTTGTTCACGTCACCGTGGTTGATCATGCTGTACACGCGGTTCCCCGACGAGGGAATCCACGTGATGAGGAGGGCGCTGAAGAAGAGGATGGCGCACTTGGTGTACGACCACGTCGCGTTGTGGGCTTCCATGGTGCGCTGGAATCGGCGGCGAGCCTGGAGGATATTCGCTGCCGAGGGTACGTTTTGCGAACTGGGATTGACGCGGATGCGGGGGTTCGGGCTGGTAGAGCTGGGGCTGTTTGGATTGGGGGAGCTGGAATCGTTGGTGATGGTGTTGCTGCTCTGGATCGAGGCTGCTGTGGTTTCGCCGTCCAAGTCCATGTCGTCCATGCCGTCGAGGGAATCGCGCTCGTTGGCTTTGGCGTCGGCTGAGATGGTGACCGAGTATGAAATGTTGGGTTCCTCAATGGGGGCCGGGTGCTCGGGGATAGCAGAGGTAGAGGGGACCGTCTTTTGAACGAGCTCTGTCGTATGGATAACCTCGGTGGTCTTGATCACGGGCGTGAACAGATCAGCAGTGGCGAATACTTCGTTGCCGTGACCGCCGTTGCCGCCTGTGCCCGTACCCGACCCGCTGAAGTTCAACATCTTTCTTCGCTTCTTGAAGATCTCACGGCCAGCACGGATATAAATGGCCATGGTGATGATGATGGCGACCCTGCATAGCCGTGGTTAGAGGATGCCAGCAAAGCGGCCCACTGCAGGGGTTGGTTCTTACCAAACGGGACCATAGAAGGTTGCAATACGATACACCTCCCACTCAGGCTTGAGCCAACACCACAACACGGCATTCCCGTAAGGCCTCCCCGACTGATTCCTGACGAAGAGAAAGGTGAAGCCTGGGATAAAGGGGATCCCGTAGCAGCAGAGTAGGTACGGAATCTCCATCCTCCTCAGCGCCCTGGCATCATACTTGTGGTAGAAGGTCAGGTAGACATTGATAGCCATAGCCAGCGCCCAGTATGCATCGCCTTGCATGAACCTGGATATTGTCAGCAACCCATGGTGGGCGGCGTGAATGAAAGGGAGCCATACACCTGGATCAAAAAACTTTGTAGCTGGCACCCGAAACTGTCAACGTTGCCAGTGTAAGATCTTGTCATCAGCGTAGCGACATTTGTGAACATGTTGCCGAATGTTGCCAGGAAAACCATGCGGTTAATGGCTCGCTGCCTGAAGGCAGGGGAGAAGGAAAACGTGACGAGGACAAAGACACATCCTATCAAGGAGAAGCCAGAGCATGTTCGCTCGATGATAATGATGGCCTCAGCCTCTGCATCTGATATCCCACGCATGGCTGATTGTTGTCCGGGCCGGGGCACCGCGGAGGGGTTTTGATAATAGGAAGCCAGACGCTGTCGGTCAAGCTTAGGTGATGGGATGCTGCATAGGTAAATATGTCGGTGGGCGTCCTCCGAGAAAGCAACCCGGGAGGCGTGAACCGTGGGGTGGGAGAGGACTAGGGATAGAAATAGAGTTGGCAAAAAGCAAACAAGTAGAGCCACGCGAAGAGCTAGGACCGGGTTTCTCAATGGATGGACATGGGTATACATGGACCCACTGGGGTGTCATGGATTGCCATAGATTTATATTGACTGATGTAGGGTCGGTCACTGGGCTAGGTACGCACGCAGTCGGCTGGTAGCCAAGGAGGGGGGGGGGGGGGGGGAGGGACCGAGAACCAGGAACCAGCTCTCTCCTCTGCCTTCTGGGCGCAGCCCCTCTCGATTGGCCGGGCCATCTCTAGCCAGGCCCAATCTCTGTGTTTCCAATGCCTGCAGGGTGGTCCTGCAGTGTTCTGGCATCTTGAAGACGTCCGTTGCCGTCAAAGCTTTTGGTACGGGTTTGACCAGTCGGAGGAGGGTGAAGTGAGCTGCTTCCACACTACTGCTGATCGAGGTGGTGCCAGAGGCGGTGCTGGTCGCCAGCTGCTGCAGAGTAATCCGAAGAGCGCGGCACTTGGTGACACCAGCAAGCCACCCTGGTTTTCCTTCTCGGGCGGGGGATTGCCGCCTTTTCTCGGCGGGAGACGCCACTCGACGTGGACGATTCCCTGACCCCGAGACAGTGCCCAACGACTGGCTCGTCGATGCCAGTCGTCACTGCGAGCCGAATCATGGCTAGGGTCCGTGCAGACGCCCCCTCGTTGTCCCCCCTCAATTCCGCTCGGGTGAGCGCCGAGAAGAAAGGGATTCCGGGAGGTGGGCGAACATCAGGAGGGCAGCCGCGCAAGGGGGCGAGCAGATAGCCCAGCGTCGACGGGCAACACATGGGTTTTGTTGGGGAAGTGGTGGTAGTGGAGGGCAGCCGTGCGCCGACATCAGGCAGTAGTATCTGTCAAAGCTCTCTCTTGGCCGGACGGGCGCGACTTGGCAGTGGTTGGTGGTTCGTCGAGGTTGGCGAACTGCGTATCCGTAACACCACGCCTAGAACAAATCGCCCTTCCCAGCGTTCTAGCGTCCTAGCGTCCTAAGTCTACTCGTCAGTGTCCAGGGTGCGCCACATGGACATTGTTTGGCGCATATAATTGTGCAATAATTGGGGATCCTCGCCAGTGTGCGGGGGTGGGGTGGGGTCTGGATAAGGGTCTCGAGGGTCTTTGGCCTGCTTGGCTCGACTTGGCTGCAGCGCCCACACTTGGCCATGCCTTTTCCGGATCGCGGGGCTGCGCACTTGGATCCTATTCCAGCCTGCGCTCACTAAGCCTGGGAGAGGAAAAAGAAGAGGAAAAGCCACAACGGTATAAGCTAGAGAACCGCAGAATGCATCAACTAAGCAAAGCCCAATTATGCTGTCGGCTGTAGTCACGAACGGCAGGCAGAAGAACTAGCTTCTCGGCGTCGAGAGCGCAGGCAGAGCGAACAGACAGAAGTGGCTAGCTGAGCCAGCTCGGTGCGGTGAGAAAATGCAACAGGCTGTGCGGAGGGTTTCTTGAGACCAGCTGCGAGAACTGCATAATCCGTGATGCCGTCTACCCATCGCCTGTGTAGGGATGTGCGTACATACGAAGTGGTCGTATACGATAGAGGGTGGCCCCGGCATTGCAGCTCATGAAACTCCAAACCCGGAACTCAGCTCGCAAATCAGCAAGCAGATCGGCCACCCGCACGGCGGGAGGATTCCAGCACTGCGCTGGTCTGCGTGCTGGGTGTCAGGCTGTGGGAGGGGAGGGAGCACGGACGGGAAGCGTCGCCCATCCTGTGATGCATCGTAGGTATGTGATATGCCACGAATGCAGAAAGAATCGACGGGTGGGCTGCTACACTACGCAACAGCCAGGGGGGTCGGAGTCGGGATCGTGGGTCATTGCCGGCTTGCCATGTGGTGGTGGTGCCGGTGTCTCAAGCCTCAGGAATACGGGTACGACACGGGCAAAGCGAGGACTGAGGAAGAGTGCACTGACTATCCCGTACGTTCTGGCTGTACATTCGCGGCTTCACCGCTAACGTCGCGTCCGGAGCACCCACTTTGCGCTCTTTCCAGCTTAGCCCCTTGGCCCTCTCCAGGTCTCCCGGTCAATGCGGGGCCGCTGCAAGTGACAACAAGTGACACAGGTGGCACAAGTAAAGTGGTCGCGCCTGGCAGGAGCAACAACTTCGCTTCGTCCTAACGGCCCATGGTCCATGTCGACAGCCGAGAGCCGATCGCCAAATTGCCATGGAATTCTTCACCCACGCAATCCTGCCGGGCTGCCGATGTTAGTTCCATATACTTCAACGTCGTCTCCACTCCCATGCCTCCTCTCGGCGCGTCATCAGAGACACTATCTTGGATGGCGCGACCTAATAAGCGTTGTACTGGAGCCAAGGAGCCAAAATGACCAAGTTGGACTGCTGTGGCTGGCTCCAGTGTGCTGCTCTCTGCGAGGATCATGCGTCCAAGGAAGGCAATCCGTGGATAGCCCATTGGAGAGATAAGAGCAGAGGGCCCAGAGGCTCCCGCCGGGCCAAGCTGACACACTGCGATTGGAAGGTAGCGGATCCTGTGCCTCTGCCGAACAGCTTGGATCGTCCGTTTGTGTTATATTGCCCATACTGTCGAGGAACGTGGTGCTACGATCATCTCAATCTCAACCGTCAAACAAACAATGCCCTTTGGTTGCCCCTTGGTCGCACATCGGCTTCATTCCGCAGTTTGCGCTGACAGCTCAAGTTTCAGGGCAGATCCCGGTTCTCTCTCTCTCCAAACATCCTGGCTCTCCATGCTCGTCCCCTCACCGACCCCACATGGGTTGTCTTGCCCCAACCAGCGCCAACCAGGACCAAACGACCAAACGATAACCACCAAGCTCGACTTCAACGGGGCTCTAGACCTCCTACACTCCAACAGTAGGCTGGCTCGACGCTGTTATCACCGTGCCCTCCGCCAATCGGCTCGGCATTGCACTCTCCAAGTCTTGGCGAGGTGCCCCAGCTCTTGGTTCAGCGCGCACCTCATGAAAATCTCTGCAGAGTGCCCAGTCCCGTTCCGTCTTTTCCAAGGAATGACCATTCTGCGAGCAGGCTGGTGAAGGCTCCAAGGCACGAGGACGTGGTGATTGATATCTGTGATATCTCTTGCCCAACCTCCCCGGTCTTGGCCCAGCCTTGGGAAAAGCGATCCCAGCTCTCATTTGGGCGCATTTTTGTAGCTAGCCAAGCTTACACGGATGGCACTGAGGCGTTCAGATGCGGCTAAAACCCGCTTTTACGCACGTGGCCACACTGGCAAAGACTTGGGGTTTGTCCTACTCTGCGCTAGGAAAGGTGAAGAGTCGACGACAGGTGATGAAGCTTGCTAGAGGAGCACGCCGAGGACGGCCCGTGCGAAAGCCAACAGCCCCCTGAGCAATCTGGTCTGCCAGTTGAGTAAATCTTTTGCGCTCGGGCCGCGAGGGTGCATTCCCATCGGCTGCACGCCCATATCAGTATCACCAATACCTCGATTGTGTGGTTGGCAGCTGGCTGGCTCCTCTTTCATTTCCCAATCTGGGTCGCCCTCCGAGTATCGTAGGCATGTTCTTATGCGACATGGATCTGACGGGTCTCTGGAGTCTGGCGATGTCGTGCACGCACCGCGTGAGCCGACTGAGCTCCTTTCCACAGAGCCCCGTGACGGGAGCACCAGCGCCTGGGCGGCACTGCTGGGCAGGTTGGCGGCAGAGACTCGCTAATTGGAATGCAGACTTGAGCCGTAGCTGACCACCCGTTCCTGCATCCCCAGTGCCGAGTCGAGTGGAGCCGTGTCAGGGACACCTCCATCGCCCTCTATGCCCCCCATCACTAACAGACAGACGGCAGCTGAAGCTTACCGACGGTACCGGCGGGTTGGAGCGTCACATTGGGGTCAATTATTCACTGCCACTTTCACGTGGATCGCCAATCTAGCGGGCGAGAAGCAGCATGACTAGCAACTCCTCTCGCCTGCTATTGAGGCCCGAGTCCACTAGGCTGTAAATGCAATTATACGTCGTAGAACCGAGGTTACAGCATTTCCCAGCTCGGCCCTTGGCCTCTTTAAACAGCCAAGAGGGCCGAAGTTTAGGAGAGGAGTCCCTGGAGCTCCTCGGCTTCTAATAAGCAGTTTGTATCCACCCGGCCCGAATCACACGCCACCAAGTCCGGGGTTATTATGGAGTGTCCCGGTGGGATGTTAAGGCTAGAGACGAGCTAGATGTGCCATCGATGGAGCCTCCCCAGAGTCACCAAGTAGGGAGCTACCTCCTACCAGGTGTCCACCGACCCGCCGGCATCCTTTCTCAGGCCCCTCTGTTTTGACTTGACAGCTAAGATTTGCCTTTTTGGGACTACGGCTTTCAACTCAACTTCCACCTAGGCTTCCAACTTGGCTTCCAACTCGGGCCTTGTCGGAGAAGCTGGACAAAGAGGCTACAGCTCAGGCGGGTTGCTAAACTCCCGCACAGACAGCATCACTTGGGGTTGCAGCCGTTTCAGGAGCTTACCTAGCGGCTGCCACAGTTTGACGCCCCCTCAACTCCAACTCGACATTCAAAATTACCCCACCTCCTCATGAACTTGTTCGCAAATGAGAGGGTTTATACGCGTGACGTAATTTTGTGCCGGAGACGGTTGGGGCTAGTAGCGCTGCGAGCAAGGAGACAGATGGTGCACCACTTTACAGAGTTGAGTTGGAGTATTGTTTTAGGGGTCATCCACAAAACCCGAAAAAGACAAGCAACCTCTATGCAATTCAACTTCCCTCCAGCACATTTCATCATCCTCCCCTGAGGAGGGACAAAAAGACATACAACACCAGGGATTCGCTGGTCGTCACCGACCCAACTACTAGTCTGGCCCTCACTGGCTTATCTATGGGAGAGCGGACGGGGTCCCGAGCTTTCCAGTAGGTATGGTCGTATGTGGTAGTTGTTCCTCTGAGGATGGACTATACGACCAGGCGAGGATCTAGTTGAGGATGTGGAGAGCCGGTCCGCGGAGAAAAAGTATAAGTCGGCCGGGGGCTGGTTGGTTTTGTGAGACACGCTCTGCATGGTGAGTCATCAAGCCAGCCTTGAGCCATGTATTTTTAGGAGAGCCATTTTGGAATTGGGTGTTCAGATCGCGACACTTTTCCCCAAGCCCATGATGAATAATGCCCCGCCTTAGCGCGAGTGGCCGATTCAGCCCTACTGCGCCTCGGGGGGAAGCCGCCTTATCTCCCTCACCACTTTGTAGAAGACGGCGTCGACATCGGCTACCGCACTCGTAGACAACTTGTTTCGTGCAGATATCGGCGCGCGCGCGTCTGTCTCAAAGAACTGGACTCTCAACGAGCTTGCCAGCTCCATGCCCTCGCCCGGACTGACCTCTCTCTCAGACGTTGCAGCCGCGCTTGTTGCCAACGAGAACCACGGGGATCCAGCCCTTGTGATTCACCTTGAGGATCTTGTTGTACCAGAATTTGATCGCATCGAAGGATGACCGGTCCTTGACGCTGTACACCAGGACGAAACCTTGCCCGCCTCGGAGAAGATGGTTTCGGATAGCGGTGTATTCCTCTAGCCCGACGTCTAATATATTTATTAGAATCTGTGCGTTGTCAATCATCACGATCTTCCGGGCGTCCGGCGGTCCTGTTGGGTCGTAAACATCTATCGAGGCATCATAAATGAGCTGCGCAGCGGATGATGGTTAGTAGTTGCCGAACTGTAGATTGGAACATGAAGGCGGTACTTGCTGTGTTTGTCAGTGTCGTTTTTCCCACTCCTTTCGCTCCTGCCACGACTATTGTGCAATTCTCCATCTGTTTGTATTTTGGGATCGGGTGTGTCGGGTTCTTTCCTGGATACTCCTTTGATCCGTACGTGTCTCGGATCCTCATGAGCTCACTACCCCACGACTCGAGGCGTTCTGGGTCACATTGTACACCAATAAACAAGTATCCCGGCTGCTCGTCGGTCTTCTAGGTCATATCGAACCCGTTTAAGCCTGAGTGCAGAGTTAGCAAGTGTCTAAGGTTCCGGCCACCTCTCAGGCCTCGGAGCGATTCTCACCATCTCGAACTTTTGTTCCAGAGCTCTTAGTTCATTCCCTGGCGCGACTTGGGTAAGGCACGACCTGTGACGATCTACAAGGGCAGCCCGAGGAGTTTCCCCCTTACCCATTAAGCCAAGTCGCGATTTCCCTTTCCATGTCCTCGATCCTTTCTCGCCCACGGTTACTAACCCCCCCGTTTGAAGAGATACACCTGACACCGCAATGATTTACGTCAGTAATGGTTGTCATCCTACCATTCCGCTCTCTAGGACAAAGTGAGACGCTCAGGGGTAGGTGAAGTACTTTTTCTCAGCTCCTCGCAGTTTCGGTGGTAATAACAGCATCGTCGACAAGTAGGAGCCGCCCAAAACACTCCACAATAGTTCTGCTATTAGGGTCATTAGTCAACTTCGCGAGGAGAGCTGCGCGGGCGTCGTCCATATCCTGCGCCTCTTTGGCAGCTGCAGCCGCCTTCTCAGCTTTCAGGTGGCCCTCAAGGCGTTGATAGCCATCACTTGCCCTGGCGTTGCTGATAACTCTTTTGCCGCATGCACGCTGCCAATGGCGAACTCCAAACTCTCTGGCCGTCCTTGCCTTGCCTTGCCAGACCCTAGTCGTCGGCCATTAGTCACTATTCCAGGCCAACTTTTGGATATGGTTTCATGCTGCCTCACCTCGAGAAGCAGCTCACAATCCCCCACTCGCCTCTCAGGAAGAACCACCTCCCTCAACACCCTCTCCACCGCCGCCCTCGACTCTCTCTCTCTGCCTCCCCACCTCCCTTTATTCCCCTTTCTATGATCTGACCCATCCCCCTCCCGCAGCCCGAACTCACCTACCCAGCACATCACTCCCTACTTCCCTAGGCCACCCCGTCATCCCCAAACCACTCCTGCTCCCGGTATGGCTTTACCGCCTGCACCTCAGCTGCGTAAAGGAGCTGCCGTTGTATGTCGACGATTGCGGCAAGATGCGAGGCGATCTTGTGGAACGGGTTTGGACTAGTGGCTGGGTCTGGACCCAACTTGGGTGTGTTGGTTGTGGCGCCGGGAAGTTGGTATGGGTTGGTGGAGGTGAGGATGGCGTTGAGGGAGGTTGGCAAGCGTTCGAGACGGGCGAGGTAGAAGCGTTCTGTGAGGATGAAGTGGTTGACTGCGGTGGCCATGGGGGATGGGAGGACCGGGGACGAGAGAGAGGTTGTGTGGTTGGCATGTGTGGGAGTTTGCCGGCTGTCGTTAGTTGAGTGGGGAGAACGCACTGGGCAGGGAGGAGTGGGAGGTTACTTTGGTCAGTTTAGAAATTTCGAGACTTTCCAGGTCGGACATGGTGAAGCAGTCGGCCTGAGGGATGCCTAGTTGAACAGAGGCCTGGTTGTACTCGGAGACGGTGAGCTCTTTGACAGCGGTGCTGCCGATGTCTGTCTCAGACTGCATCCAATGAGCTATTCTGGAACAAAGGGAGCTGTCAAAGTGTTCAAGAAGCCCGTAAATAGTCTGCCTACCTGCCCCCGAGGCTGCATGCATGTAATGAAGAAAACGAAGAAAAAAGGGCACGGGGTACCCTAAAGACTGCGATTAGGGTGGTGGTGTCCTTGGGGTTCATGTCTCCCTGAGTGGCAATCAATGTGCTGAGGGGATGGAGCATGGGATGTGAAAGCTGAAGCTCCATGTCGACGCAGTCGTGATAGATGGACCGCGCATAAGCCGTTGATGGAAACGATGGTCCTGTGAGCTGCTGTGTGTTCAACACAACCGCGGGTTTGCGATATTCTCAAGCTTAAGAGGCAAGGGAAAAACGGAGAGCTCTGATAACGCTGCCGAGAGCAAGGCTAGAGAATAAGAATGGTAAATGGTTAACAGCCTTGGGGTTCTCTACCACAGCGGCCTTTTCCTTCTTTGCATGGCCATGGCTATGAGAGACCTTGATTGCCTTTCTCAGAGGGAACCCACAAACGTAATTGCTGTGCTTCAAGGCTCCCGATGGGCCGCCATCAACGAGTGCCGGAGTGGGAGCCCAAGCTTGTCCTAGTAATGGTCTTGAGTCTTTGGGAGCCCCTGAACTAGACGCGCTCTGGAGTAGTTCCAGTTGACGCTTCTCAAGCAACACAGCCAGCCGGCCTTGATGCCCCTCTCTCTGCCTGGCTCCTGGATTTACTTTTACACAAGTTAGACTGAGCTGCCAACACGCTACTGGGCTAAACTCAAGGCCGGCCGGGTCACCTCTGGAGGATGCAGAGGATGCAATCGATGCACGACCTGAACGCTTGAACTCCAGCCATAGTGCTCTGAACAAGCGGACCTTCTTCTTCAGTAAAGGAGCCGAAATACTGGCTGCATGGACCGACAACAAACCGCCCAACGCTGAACCCAGGTCCGAAAACACGAGCACGCCGTTGGCGAGGACGGCCGCGATGTCATCGACCTGGACTAGCTCGGCATAGCTGGCGGAATCCACCTTGACACCTTCCCGCGCGTTCGCCGCCAGCCTGTGCAACATGTCGAGGGCGGTTGCGGCGGCAAAGATCTCGTAGCGCAGAGATGCGACAGCCCTGGGCGTGGCTCTTGTCTTTGATGTTGCGCACACCCCAAGCATCCTGGCCGCGTCCGACGCTGCAGCGATCATGCCCTCGATCGAGGCAATTGCGCCTAGGGGCGCCATGGAAGAGTCCAAGTAGTGGGGTCTCGTCAGATCGGGTCGGACTACGTGAGCAGACCCGAAAACTGCATCAGGACGGTATGTGGCGGATCGTCCGAACTTCGATGGGGAAACTTGGGAGCTTCAAGTTACGCGAGCTGAAACCGCGGCAGTGCTGCAGCAGGCCTTGTTCCAGGCTGCTGCTGGGTGTCCTTCCCCGCAGTGACAAGGGACATGGGACATGTATGGGGCGACATGGGGCGGCGCGTCGTGCTTAGCGTCGCGTCCGCCCCGGGCACGGCCAACGGCTCCGAGGAAGGTACCTGAGGTAGACTCGAGTACCACAACGAAACGGGACTTCGAGCACCAAGCAGTCTCGATGGGCAAAGTACACTTGCACACAGTATACCGGCAGATTGCGATACAGACTGCCGCGTGTGTGCGAGCCCAACCTAGTATGGATCTGGATTCGACCGAAGTTGGCTAATTCCATCGCAATGTGATGGAAGCCGATCTGACTGCCCGGGCCAAGCCATCCACTAAGATTTAGCGGCCCCCCAGACGTCCGTCATCGGCCTCTGGGGAAGGGCCCCGATAGCAGATAGCGCTTATCTGTTGGTGGCTTAGCAGCACACCTAGCAGAAGTCGGCGCTGGCGTGATAATCTGCAGACAATTAGATACGGCCAATTTTTTATTTTTTTATTCATTTTTTTTTTTTTCGATAGCTGCGCCATTGAGCTGCAGGCCGAGACAGCTGCACGGCCGGCCTGCCTTATGCACCGCATGCACCTGTCCGCAACTTGGCCCGTAGCCGACCAAAACCTCAGTGCCGATATACGGCTATGGGGTGTCTGTCGTGCAATGGGTTCCATCAATATGGGCCGGAACGAGAACCGGGCGGGTGCTGGCCAGTGGTCAATCAACACCCCAAAGCCACTCCCGGTCCGTAGAGCTGTGCATTGCGTTTCACTAGCTAAGACACCTATAGACAGCAGCAGGTCGGGGAGCTTCTTTGTCCGCCAAGCAAGCGCTACCAGGCTGGCGATTGGGAGACAATTTGAAGACACAGGTACAGCAGCATCGCTTCTTGTCGTGGCCTCGGTGGCGTCGCTTAGCACTGCAAACTTGGTACAGCCCTCCCTGGGCGTGCTTCATCCTCGGCTTCGACAAGACGTGTGGGGTTGCAACACAGATCGGTGTACTGCACCCTTAGCCCGTTCGAACGGGTCTGGCCAGCTTCGCCCGCCGCTCGTCGCCGATTGCGTTCCGCGTCGGGAATGAAGGTATCAGAGGATTGTTTATCCGCAGGAGTCTTTCCACGCCAGCGAGAGACATCAGATTCTCTCATGAAATCCCAACACCTGTCGAATGCCCCTTCGCAACATTGTAAAGATGACGCGCACTTCCGCGTCATTGGGACTCTGATAGCCAGGTTAGTGGGGAAGGGGGGAATAGGGGTCAAAACAAAAAAACTCCATGTTCTCGGCCAGCCTTGGAAGAAGAAAAAACTGGGGAAGCGAGGAACGAAGGAGAGATCCGTGGAACCCACTTCCTCAGGCCGGGAACGCAATGCAGCCCACATTCTTAGATCACCCGCTTGGTGTAGCCCTTTGCACCATGTCTTAGACATACATATCCGTACGGGGTTGGCATTTGCATTTGGTAGCGTAAACCATCGATGAGCGAAATCGGCAACACCCCTCCATCCCCCTCCCCTTACCCCCTCCCCCTTTTTCTCTTCGCCATGGCAACACAGCTTAGACTGCGCGAATCACTTTGGGTTCGATTCATGAAGTCAATGGACGACTCCAAAACACCGCTCAAAATGCAACGTGACGGACATCGAGTTATGAGCACCAGACCAAAACCAAATGTGATATTAAAAACCTGAATCTGCGATTCAAAACCGGAAATGACATGTAACTTAAATGACAAAAAGCCGCCCAGGTCATGCATCGATGGTGCCGATGATGAGATTCATAGTAACGAAAAAAGACAAAACCCCCTTGCATTTGATACCATGCATGTAACAAGAAATGATGCCTGCCTGCCCCGCCCAGGACCTCCCTGCACAAGGGAGTTATGCTGAGTTTGATGATGCTTGTTGTTGGTTTGCGGACCCGTCTCTCTCTCTCTCGTTTTCCCCTCTGCTTTCCTCCTCCCAAGCAAGAGAGAAAAGTGCACCCTGTGGGGGTGTGTGCTGTTTGCCCGTCGTGTCTAAAGGTACCTGTCGCATATTTCCAGCTGTGAGATGAAAGAAATAACCAATATCCTCTTGCCTCCCATGCCTTATATGAAGATCCATCGAATGATGAGAGTCGGAAGGCCATCATCACGGCCAAGGACCCTCTTGCTGCAGCCACTAAACCAACCGTTGGTCTTATGCTCATGTTGCCTCTCTCTGCGCTTTTTTTTTGTTCGTGACGAGAATGAATGGTGATGCAATCTTGTTTTCCCTCGTCCTCCTTCTCAGGTTGTGGTTGTGTTCCTGGTCTCCAGTCACGCCCGCAGCGACCCCCTGCGTCTCTCCCCCACTAGCTTTCCTCCCATCGAGTAAACCTGACCAGCCAGGCACCTTTAGAGCTTTCGGGACATCAAGCAGACCCCAAACAAAACAACAGCATATATCCACCTGCTTACTGCGGTACCAGGACGGTGAGCTGGTAAATCTGACCCGGCTTGATGTTATCAATTCGAGGTTCTGGCAGAATGCGGCTGCCGTGGCGAACCGTCACGTCATCGACGTTCCCCCGGCGGATGTCCAGCTGGAATGTCGCATCACGGAATGTCCGGGTGACTTTGATCGAGTTCCACGCGCTCGGCAATTGTGGGCGGATGACAAGGCCCTCCTCATCACCCCTGAGCCCACAAAGTCCCTCGATGAAGCAGCGGTATGCCCACGAGACTGTACCCGTGTTGAACAGCTGGCTCGAGCGGCCTGCGGTACGCGGGAACTCACGCCACGCGCCACGATAGTAATTGGGGATGTAGATGGGGAGCTGACCGCGCTGGCGGTAGTCGGCCTCGCTAGGTCCAGGGAGAAGCTGTCGCAACAGGTCGTAGGCACGGTCTTGTTGACCGCCAAGCTTATATAGACTGTAGATGTAGAAGACACCGGCGTGGTTGTACACGGCGCCGTTCTCAGCCGAGCCGATGGCCTTTTGAGTGACGCGGCCAATATCCTCACGCATCTTAGTGAAGGGTGGCGCAAACATTTGCACGCCGTACGGCGTGCTGAGCTGCGCATCGACCTCAGGCAGTATCCTGTCGATCTGTTCGGAACTCGCCGCGCCACTGAGGATCGCCCACGTCTGCGGGTTGAGCCAAATGCGGCCTTCGGGATCCTTCTTGATGCCGAAGGTGACATTGTCGTCAGTGATGCCACGCGCAAACCAGTCACCGTCCCACAGGTGCTCGTTGACGGCGGCGTTGCACTCGTCGGCTCCCGCGCGGAATTGCGCCGCCAGCTCGGTCTGCTTCTGATGCTCGCACACGTCTGCCCACAGGTTGAGCGCGTGCGCCGTCGCGAGGGTAAGCCACCCCGACACGCCGCGACCCTTATAGCCCACCATGTTCATCGGATCGCACCAATCGCCCTGGGCAATGTAGCTGAGTCCTCGCGAGTCACGGGCTCCGAGAAGCCAGTTCATGGCACGACTGAAGCGCTCAAAGACAGTCAGCGAATCGCCGTTGGCGCTGCGCACGCGCTCGCGTAGCAGGCCGTAGTCGCCTGTCTCGGCAAGGTAGACATCCAGAGTCACGGGCAGCCACACACAGTGGTCGGTGTGGGGGATCTGGTTGATATACTTGAGCTCGGCACCCTCAGCTAGCAAGATGCCATCGGGCATGGATCCGTTGGGTTCCTGCTGAGCAACTGCCGTTATGAATGAGTTGCGGGCTACGCTGGGCTTGATGTAGTTCATGCCCATGTTATCTTGGAGGTAGTTGCGGGTCTGCGGGTCCGTGGTCAGACGGTTGACGTCGCCGTGGTAGTAAACCTGGCGCGGCAGCCAGTTGTTGACAAAATTGTCGAGGTCCTTGTCGGGGGTCTCAATGCGTAGGCAGCCACGGCCCTTCTCCATGTAGGCGGCGTACTCGGCGGCGGTCTGGAGGAAGGCGTGCTTGCTCAGGTAGCGGGACCGCATGGCGGCGATCTCGGCCTCGTCGTAGGCTGGGCCGAACATGAATCGGTACTCGCGCGACTCGGCGGGCTTGAGCGCCACACGGTACTGTACGGCGGCTGTCGGGGTCTCGTACCGCGCATCACCGCAGCTCAGCCTTGGCTCCTGCAGGCCGGACGGGTTGTGGATCCCCCCCTCGCCCTCGAACTCCATCTGGTTGGCCTCGTACGAATCTGGGGGCGTCTCGCACAGGAAGTAAGTCTTGTCCTTGAGGTACTTGTTCTTGAAGTACTCGGATGCCTTCTGGTAGGGGGTGACTGAGCTCGCGACGATGCCGACGAGGTCCGGGTTCCATGCGGCGCTCTGGTTCATCCATGACATGTAGCCAATGGGGAAGTAGGGGGTCACGCTGAGCCTCCGAGGGCGGCCCGACACGTTGGTTACCCTGATGGTCCACAGCTCAGCAACGTCGTGGGTGGGCAGACCCATGGTCATCTCGACACGCACGCCGTTGTTCTCGACGGCCCAGGCGACATCGCTCTTGCCAACCGAGAAGACGAAGCGGTCGGCAGGGGCGCGTACGGGCTCGTAGGGGGCCGAGAAGAGATGACCCGAGTCCTCATCCTTTACATAGACGAAGCGTCCAGGATGGTGAGCATAGTAGTTCTGCTCGGGCTGCATGAACGTCTTGGCCTCAATATTTGGTGCGTGGGCGTACTTTGCCGGCTCTGGCTGCATGAATTGGGCCGTCGCGAAGCCGCGGCAGGTGAGTTGGATCATCATGCTCTGGTTCCAGAGGAAGCCGGCGGCCTTGGGCATGGCCGTCGGCGTTGTCAATTCGTAGCGATCCCCATTTTGCGTGGGACGCAACACTGTCGCTTCTTTTCTCATCTTGACGGTGGTCCTGTGGTGATGGGAAGGTGGATGGTGGTGGTGTTTGGGTTGGCGGGGGAGAGTTTAGGGGTAGAGGGATAGGGGACGACTAATAAGGGAACCCAAACAAAACAAAAGGGACGGGGGACAAACAGTCTCGACAACTATTTTTTTGTATTTTTGTATTTTAGTGAATGAGGTTTTTGGGGAGGGGAGAACTGAGACAGCCAGGCCCTGGGCGGATGGGATTTTTGTTTGAATTTTGCGATTTGGGCAAGAGCTGCAGGGGAGGGAAAGAGCAGCAGCACCAAATAGGACAGAAGCAGCAGAAGGAAGCAGACGACGGTAGGGACGTCATGGGTTCGCGGCCCAGCGAGGGCGTCCAGGGGGCAATGCCAGGGTGCGCCAGGGTGTACCAGGGTACGCCAGGGTACTCCAGGACAGGGCCCATGGGGCAAGGCCGCCCACGCCGACTTCAACTGGACTCAGCTGACCATCCCGTCCCAACATTTCCGTCTGCAGGGGCTCAACCGGGAGAATCGGTGCACTCGGTGCATAAAATAGCTCACCGCTCCTTCACTTGGCACAGCACGGGATCTAGCATATCTTGGCCGTACGCAGTGCAGCTTCTTCGAATGTTCGCAAGTTCGTACATTGTGTGCAGGTATATACGTACCAACAATACCTGTGTCTACACAGCTAGGCGCACTTGCAACACGCTGGGGCACACTGCACGCTGGAGCAGACCGCGCAGCAATCTGTCATGTTGCGATGGACACCCAAGACACCAAGGAAAGACACACACACACACACACACACGCACACACCATGGAGCCCGCAGCTGGGGGGGCCTGGGGTGTGTTGGCCACACACTGCTACCGCTCCGCTCAAACGCCGTCCAGGATTCCTACAGTCATGGAGCCGTGGGAGGTCCGAACACGGAACGGTCACGTCAAACCACGCCAATCCACTGGACGAGAGGCCCCATTGCCAATTGCTGTTGGGCGATGGCGTGTGTGTCTGCACATTGCCTGCCCGCTGCCTGGGCCTGGCTTCTGTCCGCTGTGTGGTTCGGATGCTGAACAGGACGGCGTTTGGATATTCAGCCGAACTTGGCCCATATTAAAAACAGGGCGCTGCTTTACGCTTTGCGCAGCTTTACGTAGCTTAGGTACATGTTCGTACATGCCCAGGTCACCGCAGATTGTGCTGCTTGCTCTCGCTGCGGTGCTGCGCGGATGCGAATATTGGTTCCGCGCCCCCTTTCCGCGCAGTCGCAGCAATCAGCAATAGCAGCACTCACAGCGCCCAGCACCACTAACACAGTTGATGGCGCTGGAGCTAGCACGGCCTACAGCCCCAGGCTGCTGGCTCCTAGCGCGGACGCGACATTGTATCACAGTTCCCTCCACAGTACCTCCTTTTCCTACACTACCTCTACCCCCACGGCCGCCCCTCGGGGCCCCCGCGTGGAGAGGGGATTGGTCGCCAGTGAAAAAGTCGTAGGGAAGGGGGGGCGTGTGTGGGTGAGCGATCGATCGGCCGACGGGGCTGCAAAGCTGCAAAAGAAAACCTCGTGGAATTTTCCCTTTTCCTTTCTTTTTCCTGCCTGCCACTCTGAAACTGTTGACTCTCCCACTCTGTGCTTTGCTCAGGTGCCGCGCCGGCTTTTTTTCTCCAGCCTGTGCTTACCTCCTCTGAGCGCCCCTAGCCCTCCTAGGTGTTGCTGCGAAATGCTGGGCGTCCAAAAACGGAGGCGGTCAGCCGCGACTATTTGCGACTCTCTCTGCGACGGCGCTCGCGCGATGGAAGCGCGCTGGGCTGGGGTGACGGTCAGATGATTGAAGGAAAATGCACCCAGGCCTGCCACGGCGCCAGCTGTCACAGAAACCCACGGCGGTTGACTTGCGCTAGACCCAGTAAAGAAGGCGCTTGGAACGCTAGCCAAGAGTTCCACCGTTCGATGGGGGATGAAAATGGGGGGTTCCTTCCATGGAGATTCTTTGGGTATTCCTTGGGAGGAGTGGAGGCGGGGGGGCGATGAATGTGCTGAAAACGAAAGACGAAAGACATATGCCTGCGCCTGGTAAGTTTCTCCCGAGACGCGCAGAAGCACCAGACCAGATCGCGGATTCCGGCGAGATAGATTGGCCTCGACGCGGGTTGATAGCAGCCCATCAATCCGGCAATTGGTAGATTGCCTGACTGCGCACCGCGATGCATTTGCAGCAGAACATCCGGGTTTCGTTGGTGGAGAAAATGGAACATGACATCACCGCAATCCACTGCAATTCACCCAGTTCACTGCAAATGGCTGTGAATGACTTTGCAAATGGAATGGAAGCCGTCAATCTCTGCTCGTTCCCTCGGCTCTCCAGTCTCTGCTCCAGGCAGCGCCGGCCGCCATTCGGGCGGTTCGGGCTCGGCCTCGTATCGGACAGTGCTCGCTACTCGGTGCGGGCTGTGGCGGTCCCTTATTCGCACGGCTACGCCCTAATAATAGCTGGAAACGCCGCTGGCTGCTTACGGATTCGGACCAAACTTGACTTGCTTGTCGCCTTTCTTCAACTCAACTGCAGCCTGCACCCTCAACAACACGACATGAGCACCAGTCTCCCGTCTGGCCTCCCTTGTCTCCTCGTCTGCTTGTCTCCCAACCCAAGTCTCGCCGTCCCCCCGTCCCCCAGCACCCGATTCCTTGCCTCTCTGGAAAGCTCAACCAGCCCCTCCACCCCTCCTCCTTCCCTCTCCCCCTCACCAACAAGACACCATTCGAGACACCTAAGACACGCAGCTCAAAAAAAAGGCAAAGCCCAGGGCAAGTTAAAAAAAAGGGTGCCGTGGGGTCAATCCCCCCGTCCACCCCACACCAATTCCCACCCCCTCGACTACCGACTGGTCTCGCTCTGTCTCCCGAGTGGAGGGCGTGGAGGGCCACACCGAACACACCCTCCCTCGCTAAGGCTCCCCGCAACAATCCCGTCCTTGGCGTTTTAACCCAGGAAAGCTGCAATTGGTAACGCCCAGGGTACTCCGTACCGACGGTTGTCCCACTCACGAGCGCCGGCTAACTCGTTCGTCGACCGCCCCGTATCGTGCCCCGAGCCCCAACAGCTTCGACTCCGATGCCCACAAACATTCAATAGCCTCGAATCCAGCGTGGCCCACCCTGGTTATTGCACTTGCGTTGCCTCGACGGCTGCCTTGGTTTGTCCTGCTTTGTTTTTGCCTTGATTCCGCGTCCGCCGACCGGAGCGAGAATTGGGGTAAAACACTTAGCCTAAGATGCGGCCTACGGACTGGGGGCTAATGAGCTATGGCAAAAAAACGAAGCAGAAAATCGCCCCGAGCATACGCACAAACACCCACAGCGACCGGTTTCGTGGTTCGCCCAATATTAAACAGTCATGAGGCCTTGGAATTTATCTGTTCGCCAAATGGTCGTTACGTAACTGCTGGGCCGGCCGCCGCCGTGCAAGACGAAAGGGGGAGGGTCTCCGCCAGTCGTGGTCGCACGCTGGAACGCTGGGGGCACTGGCGGCGCTGAGAAGATGCCCACGGCAGCAGGTCTGACACGCTGACAAAAAACACAGATGCAAGATCCAGGCCATCAAAATCACCCACCATTTCACGCGGATCCGCACGATCCCGATAACCGATCCCGTGTTTGGTGCGACGCAGTCCAGCCATCACATTCTCCGTTTGCCAATTCTCCCCAGCATAGCATGCCCCATTGCGCTACAAAGCAATTCTCTGGCTCTCTCACCCCCTCGCCCTCATGCAGTCAGAGCCTAACTCGTTCGACGAAACACTGAACCGTGGGTTGATCAGCAGGTCAGCTTAGCCAGCCGCCACCTTGCGCTAGTAACATGTTGCTCTCGCAAAAGTGACTCTGCTCTACGCGCTCACAGCTCATGTGTACTCGCTGGCAGCCTGTGCTCATCACGGGACTCGCTCGAAACCTTCCGTCGCGAACCGACAGCCGGGTCAGGAATGCCACCTGCCGCCTGGTTGCGTGATGAGGGGAAAGAAAGACGAGGCCGGGTCCCTGCAGCGCAAGCCGAATGAAGAAAAGGGAGGCAGAGGACGCCGAGAGGTGAGGGAAATGAAGAAGCGCGGCGAGTACGACAGAAGCATGACAGATTTTACCTCTCCTTCCTTGCGGGTTGCCACTGCGTGCCACCGGCTGGGGCGCCGAAGCCATTGGCCACTAAAAGAGAGATTCCGACTGGACGCACCGCAGGAGATGGTGAGATAGGTATTGCACCCCCATTACCCGGATACCCTATCTCTCTACGCTCTTCACCGTGTCACTTGCTGGGAATGAGACGGACGGCTATGTGGCATGTTACTCGGAGATGATTCAAGTTCTCTTGGCGGCAGTGCGACCCGGCTCATGACCACCTGGTGACAGGTGGGGAGATAGAAACTCGATTGGCCGCACGCCGCACCCACAAAGCACTCCAGCAGGGTGAATTGAACGTAGGTGAGGGAATAGGGGCAACTTAATGGCCGAGTTAAAATGACTCAAACAAAAAGCGAGGACAAACGTGAGTGCTAATACCTCTTCAGCCGTAAAGAAATGTGCATATTCTGCAAGTGATCCCTTCTGCAGAGTCCGTATTCGTCCGTGCAGTCAGTAGTTGCGCTCCAGAATTCCGAGACTCTAATGCGCCAAGGTAAGTTGGAGTGAGTTCAGGGTTGAGCGCTCAACAATTAAACAAGGACTTGGCTGCTTTATCCACCAGCCTACTTTATTTGTCTCTCACACGTGAAAGTCTAAAATACTCTTGTTTTGGTTGCAAGCACGCATTATCCGTCCAAAATAATAGCTCTGAACTTGAACCACATGCATTTGGCCCAGTCTCTTGTTGATGTAGAACGCTCCGAGTGTCATACTCTAGCTTATATGCCAATGTATTGAACTCTTTTGATTTCAACGGGGCCCAAAGCTTAGTACCTCGCCTCCAAGGCAAACTTCAAGTTACCGCAACTTCGATACCAGGTACCTAGTCAATACGTTTCCTGATTTTGAGGCCTGGCAGAGCCAATGCGAATCTACTAAACGCCTTCTTTCTTTGGGTGTATGCAGCATTACCAACACACGCAATATACCCTTCAAACTCGAGTGCTTTTACGGGATGGAACTTGGACCTTGTATTTCCGAGCCAGAGTTCCACCCGTTTCCTAGGACCGAGCAGGTTTCCTACGACTGAGCAGGTTCGCCCAAGATTGATTCAATAATTCATGACATGCAAGCCTGGTACTTGAGCGCTTTCTTTTTGGGCATACAGTTGTATTTTGTAATGTTGGGTGCATGTAATTCACACAAGACTCTCATCAAAGTTGGCCCTCCAAGCTCCATCTCGGAACAGCAATCTCAGAGCCATCTGAACAAAGTAAGTTTATCTGCCTACCCTCCATAGGTTGCCAGCAATTTGACGTATGTGGCGCTGGTTGCATGGTCCCTTTCTGATTACATACAGCCCCAGGTTCCCCTGACGGTATCTCTACTAATCACAAATTAGACCCGTGTTTTGTATGGCTGTCTTGATCAGTAAGCCGACTTTCGCTGACCTGGGGGGTCAAGTGGCGGACGCCGACGCCATTGATTGGGGAGGTGTTGCATTGGGCTAATTCCTGCCTGGCGTGCAGGTTGATGCCGAAGTCCTTATGATGGCTCGCATGGCCATGCCGTGGGGATGCCGCCGCCATTTCGATTCCTAAAAGAGTTGCAGATGCAGGAGTGATTTCGAGGTCGTCCATGGAAGCTTGCGAATAATAACCTCTTGTTTTTTTTTTCTTTTTCCAGCCTCCGGTTCCACTGCAGCGGCATTTGTCCGTCGAGAGGGAGCAGCGACATGGAGTCGCTCCCCACGGAGCTGGTGCTCGAAATCCCGCAACACCTCGACTCTCTTGGCGATCTTGCCTCTCTCGCGAGAACTTGCAGGAGGTTCTACCAGACCCTGAACCAGGCGCTGTACAGACGGGATGCCGAATCTGGGGATCCCGTCGCGCCCTTCTGGGGTGCCGAGAAGGGCGTCGTCAACACCCTCCACCACGCCAGCGTGGCTGGCGCCGATCTGAGCCAGTCGAGGGTCTCGTGGAGGCCGTGGAGCGACATGGCCAACCCGCATCTTCCAACGTTGCAACAACCCACGGGGCAGGGCCGCGCTCCCGCAGGTGCCGCAGACCTGCACTATGGGGCCAGCTTCCTCGAGCGCGGCAACGTCACGGCTCCCCAGGTGGTGCAGTACTGGTGGCACCCTCTCGACCTGGCCGCCTTCTCGGGCCGTGTGCAGGTCATCCGCTATCTCGCCAGCGTCGGCGTGGATGTTTCGTCGTCGAGCTCAAAGGGGCTCTGCAAGTTCCAGTGCATACCCGAGATGGCGGCGGCGGCAGATGGCCGAGGGATCCCAATTGGGAGGCCGTTTGATTGGGCCATCCACACTGCATTGCAGATTGCGGACTGTGCAGGACATCAGCAGGCGGCGAGGGTAATTCGGGAGCTCGGGGGCTGTGCAGCGGCGCTCGGGCAGCGGAACTCGGGCTCGAGCTCGAGTCCTCCAGAGGGGTGTGGTGCTTCGACTCCGAGTCGCGGTTGTCGTGATGACAGTTTTGGCGGGCGGCAGAAGGTCCTTGCCGAGTCGTCGCTGTTCTCCTTCTACGACTCTGTCCTCGAGAGGTTCTAGGGGCGCGGGTGTGGGAGGTGCCAGTGATAAGCGCGGGAGCTATCGGCGCGGAAGAGTCCGCAGGCGAGACGGCACAGGGAGACGCACTGCTCTGACCTCCATACTTATCCGTGTCGGCCAATGCACGCATATTGCGTCTTCCCAACAATCAATCCACGGAGGGTGTTATCCTCAACCCCCTGAAGCACACCACTCGGGGCGAATCAGGAGCCGGCATCAAGTCACGTCCCCGGCAGGCTCAGGTGTGAGGGAATAATATCCTAGTATGGGGTATACATGACTCGGGTGGCACAAACCCACCGAAACCATCTTCAGTACCCTATCCAACCCTTGGGAGACGCGTCCGAAGTCGGTGAAATCGTATGATTCCGCTTTGTTGGATATCGGGTTGCCTCGGGTCTGGAGGCCTCCTTACCGACGGTTGCCTGCCAGTAGTAGATTAACGAACCTGATCTCAACGAGAAAAGTAGGGTCTTGTGCATTTATTACGTTTCATCGCAGGCAATCCGGCTATCAAGCACCGACTGTGGAGTGCCCAAGTGCGTGGAAAGGTAGCTGGTTTGTAGACGTCGATCCAAGGTACAACGGCAGCGACACGCCTGTATGTCTCTGTTTTTCGACATATTATACAGATTTAGCCAAGAAAAACAGCCTGCCGATAAGCATTAGTCCTAGGCACTGTCATGGAACCTTTTTTTTCATAGAACTGTAGTATCGAGTTAGGTACCTTCGAGTTGGTGCTATACAATCACGCTGTTTTCGAGGTTACACTTCAAGCTAGATAGTTACGTATGCCGATACTGTCCACTCTAAGGGTTCCAGTTCTATGCGCGAATACTTTCTTTGCTTTCCTACTACGGCAATTGAGAGGTTGCAGCGAGAGCGGTAGAGGTGACGTTTCCACCATCGCTTTCAGACGACCGGTAAAGACTTCAGGAAACCACATACAGTGGTTCTCAACACAACCGGGCTATTCCCAGTGACGCCCAACTCTAGACGGAAGGCGCACCAAAGGGGAATCCGCTAGAAAATGCCCTGAAAAAACGCAAAGTCCTTTCTAATCACAACTCGCCATGTCCACCACCCAATTTCCCTCTTACGACATGGCTGGGTGGTGACGTGGGAAACGACCTTATGCTCCGAAGTGTCGCCAGTCGAAAAAGAGTTCGGAAATGATCGCAACTGGCAGGTAAAGGGTTCCGGACCTTCATGAGGCCTAGTGAGGCCTGGGCGATCTTGTTAAAGGCGCTATAAAGTGTCAGTAAATCCAACGAGCTGGCAGAAGCAATGTGTAGTTGTGACCCACAGTCAAGACGGAATATCTGGACCCTAGTTACATTTTACCTGAGGCCAATCATGGGATTGGCGTGAAAAGGGTAGCGAAATTGGCGCAGAGCCGAAAAGGCCCCACCCGAAACGCTATCTACTCCTGAGAGGGTTAATGTATTACCAAATGCCCTCGAATCTTCCATTATCATGACAGCCCCAAGCCGTCTCGGGAACGTATTTGGACAAAGCTGGCCGCAAAGTTTCCTGGTACCCCATCTCAATATTGATAATGGCGCTGATCCGAAGCGATGTGTCGCCTCCAACACCTTTGGATGCCGCCACCAAATGACCGGCACTAATAGCGACAGTCGTGTACCTCTTATCATCTAAATCCTAGCTTGGCAGGGGGATGGACTAGACCTTGTTGAGATGTTCGCAGCTGAAAACCGCCATCGAGCCAGTTGCATCTTTTGTGACGAAATGTCGGCCCGTGGAGCTGAACTCTAGAGAAACGAGGGTATCCTCGCGGCGGGTGGAGTGCTGGCGTCTCCAGCACTTCCACTTTTCCTGGTAGACGTACACGTCATGGCCTTTGGTCGAGATCAGCTTGCTACGGCATGGGGAGATGGCAGATACCAGCGACATGATGGGGTATCGCAGAGTTTGGGCAAATCCCAGGTCTCGGCGGTTGCTTTGTCTTAAGGTAAACCAGTGAACTCCAAAATCGGTGGCCACCAGGATAGTTCACCGTCCACGTGGAACTGCACGTCTCGAACCTTGAATTTGCTTTTCAGCGTGACTGGCAAGTGGGTCAGGGATCCGTCCGAGTTAAAGTCCCACAGCGTGATGTTCCAGTCGTGGGCAGTCGCGACATGGCGGCCGTCGTGTGAATAGACTACTTGGCGGTTTCCGATGGCCCCCATAATGACTTGGAGTGAAGATGTTTCTCCTGTAGCTCCAACGTCTTGAGCTCAAAACGGTACATGCGGCCGTAGGTTTCCACCACGACAAGGAAGCGGCTGTCGGGTGAAATGGCGGCGGTGCTGAATGCGGCTTTCTTGTCGACATGCAGGGATATGTTGGTTTCTTCCTCTATGTCAATGCGGTAGATGCAGTTCGGCCCAATCGCGACGAGCTTTCGCTCATTTTGAGACATGACGATGGATTCAATACTCTAACCGACGAATTAAATGTCTCTCTTGACAGGGTCGAAGTCCAGGTCACAGACGCCTTGGCCGGCTACGAGCCATGGGTGATGCAGAGCCTCGGCCGCATTGGGTCAAGACCGAGGTTTAGCATGGAGTAACACCTTGATGAAGTCTCGTGCTCTAGCGGAGGCATTTACCTTCTTGAAGCCCTCAGATGGTAATTCGAAAAGGCCACGTGTATAGCTCCAGAGGTCGCTGAACTCTTCATCGTAGTGGAAACAATGCTCTCAGGTCAAGAGCTTGTGGGCGGTTATACCGATGACAGCCTGCTCAAACACGGTGTAGCCTTCTACATCGGGAAAGCCACGCATCTCAGGTGGCATGTATTTGGGGGTGCCTGCATTGTTAAGGAGGCCTTTCTGTCCCAAGTCATTGAAGATCTTGGAGACGCCGAAATCTTGACCCAGAACTCCCAGACGGGTAGCTTGTACTGATGATTATGTTCTATTTCGGAGAGAACCAGCTCATAGTCCAAGGTCGGTGGGTGAAAGAGGGAAGAGTGAGAATTGGGCCGTACCTCGGGTTTGATGTCCCGATGACCAGCTGGACCGTATTTTTCGAGATGATGGGCCATGTCACCAAACTCGAGATACTCCATTGCAGAGCGCATATGGTTATAGTTGGTTGAGAAGCTTAACAGTTTGGTGAAGATTGCTTCATACTACAGGGGCAGTTAGTGATGAATGGAGTGCTGATGTGGTAGGTCGAGCCTACCTTTGGGTTTGAGAGCTGGGCCCCGGGGCCTCTTCCCTTTTCACTTGAGTGCGCATGTCGGCATTCAGAACCTTGACAAACAACTCTGAGCTGGCCGCGAGCAGGGCCTGCAATGCATTTTTCTTTGTAGACAGAACCAAAGGACCGACCCAAAGCCTAGCAACATTCCGCGCTCCTAGCGCTCGACTGCTGTGAGAGGCTTGGTCGCCTGGATGGTTGGGCTTCGGACCATTGCGCGGGTGGTGCAGACATCTTCAGCGTCGCCAGTGGTTGCTGGTGCTGGTGCCGACGTCGACATTTTGGGCGTTCCGGCGGAACCGAAGTTGGCATCCGATTGACCAAGGACAGCGATATATGTGCCAAGTATTGCCGATGAGGTTTGTCGATGAATTCTCAGCAAGGACTACAAAGTATGGGGGAAGAGACAAGAGAGACAGGGCACTCCTGCAATTGGGGATGGAGGAAGAAGAAAAATGGCCGAGTGGGGGGAGTGGGGGTCGCATGCAGAAAAGTTGCACGTCGGGTGGTCCGTGCGTGCTGGAGCACGGCTCTCGTCCACACCACGCACAAGGGCAAATTTCCCTTTTTCGGTGGACGACCCGTCTAGAGATGGCCCCTGCTCCATTTCTTTTTCCACAATCGGCGCTCCCGCCGAGCCCATCAACTCTCGAACCCATTGCCCTCCATTTCCGCGGAAAAGAGGCCATGCTGGTTCCTATACACGAGCCTGCCAGACACGGAAAATATCAACGGTTCCAAAAGGATGGAGGCCGCTCTTATACCTATTCCAGCGTTCTGCTTGCAATGACCCAGATAGAGCTTGACAAACCTCTCATGCAGCTATTAGCAGCAGCTCAAATCTAGGTATGCACAAATTCTCACGCGTGAATGAAGAGGCAGCATGGTTAAAAAAAAACGTGTTCCTATTGATAGCGGAAAACTAAAAAAAAACGCGCGTAGGTAGGAAAGGCAGTGGGCTAGTTGACCAGCCCGGAAGGAGCACCAGGCCAAGAGCACCACGCCGGTAAAACCTCCTATTATTCCAAGGTACCTATCCAATTATCCTTGTGTATGCCAATATCCTCCCTTATCCATGATGTCGCTCCTTTATTCCAATGCTCCTCCTCTTCTTTTCTTGTCTTTCAGCTTTCCTCCTCTGCGCGGTGTTCCTCACGGCGGTAACGACCAAGGTGAATTTCTGCACACCTTGCTCAGGGGCTTCTCTGAGGCGTGTCCCTGTCGATTCGCCGAGTGACAATCATTGCGGTGTCTGGCTCGTAGGCGCTCTGGTAGGCCGTGACCACAAGGCTGTTGCTGAGGGCAATCGTCATGGGCCTGTCATGCGAGAAGTCGTCTTCCTTGAACCAGGTGTCCCAGACGTCGTTGAGGCTGGCTGAGCCGTGGAGCAGGATGCCGCCTTTGTCGCATTCATCCGAGATGGCAAAGGTGCTGCCGTCAGGTGAGAAGACGGCAGGACCCGTTTCATTGTCGCACGCATACTGCCGGCGCCAGCAGGTCCAGCCCGGCTGTCGCATGTAGATGCCCCCCTGGCCGATGGCGACAGCTCGAGCGCCTCTCGGCGATATTGACACCCTCACGTCGGCCACCGGTGACGGTGCGAACGAGATGCACTGGGGTTTCTGGGACTGAAGACTGAAGACCCTCAGTCCGTCAGCGCTTCCTACGAGGATGTGTTGATCGCCCGCATGGAACTCCACCGCCTGAATGGTGGTGTCGATGGCCATGTGGGATAGCCTGGAGACCTTGCTGAAGGCCGAGCCATGCAGATCCAAGACGGTGAGCTGGTTGTTGCACGTCACTGCAAGGCGCTGGCCGGTCTGCGAGTATGCTAGCATGCGCTCTGCCATCTTCACCTCGCCGAATCCGAGAGCCTGGGTCTCGATGAGGTTGAGACCCGGAAACTCGAAGCGATACAGCGTGCCGCAGGTGTCGATGGCGGTGGCGAACTGGCCGTCAGGGGAGATGGCGGCAGCAGTGAAGGATTCGGTGGAGGTGGAAGCGTGTGTGATGAAGTCGTTAGGGTTGGACGTGCTCACCGAGTGGAGCCGGCTCGGGGTCACAATGAGCATCCGGTTGTTGTTGTTGGATAGAGACAGCGAGCACACGTGTTCATTGGTGAGCTGGATCGTGTGCTGATAGCCGAACTGGGTGACGATCCTGCCTGCGATCCAGGGGTCGGCGAGAGCTTCGTCTGCGTGGGGTCGCTGGGTATCCAGGGGGTACAGAAGAGCGTGTAAGAAGTCTTTCCCATCAGCCGAAAGCCCCCTTTTGTTGAGGCGGTTGTCCAGGAATGCCACCGGTCCTGTGTCGATGTATTCCTTGACGTGGTCGAGTGACGAGAAGCAAGTGGCGCAAGTCAACATCTCGAAGATGGTTACCCCAACAGCCCACATGTCGGTCTTTTTCTGCTTGCGGAGAAACGAAGTCTCGGTCGACTTGACCAACCCGTGCATCTCCGGCGCCATGTAGCCCGGTGTGCCGAGAGTGCGAAGGGATCTCCGGGCCATGGTGTTGGCGTGAAGCTTGCTGTGCCCAAAGTCTGCGATTTTGATCCACCACTCGCCGCCCGTTGCAGGAGACGACTTGACCAAGATGTTGCCGGGTTTGATGTCGTTGTGTGTGATGCCGAGGTCGTGCATGAATGCGACGGCCTGCAGCATCTGCCGGGCAACCGCCACGCCCTCTTCCTCGCTGAGCTGCTGGTTGTGCATCAGGTAGCCCCCCAGGTCACCGGCTGGGAGGCATTCCATGGCCAGCGTGAGGTCTACTCCAGCCGCAAACCAGCCTGTCGACTTGACGAAGAATGCCTCGCACTTCGGCTCCGACAACCGCGCCTGCAGCGCAAACTCATTGCCAGCTGCTGAGGCTTCCAAGGCCGAAATGGTCTTGACTGCTCTGAGCTTCCCCACTGTCCCGGCTCCTCCTGAGATGCACCGCTCCTGGAACACCTGGCCGAACGTCCCCTTGCCGAGAGAGGATTGGCGTTGCCAGCCCTCGGTGATTTGGATCCGGGACTGGGTGGTGATGGGTTGGTCGTCATCTGGCGTTGACTGGACCACCGACGCCTCCCACTTGGTATCCTTCAGGGTCTTGAAGAGTGTGGGTGGGAGCCCCCTGCCCATTTGCTCGAGAATGGGTGCCGATGCGGCCGAGAAATTGTTCCAGTTCTTGACCGACATTTTGTCGAGTGGAAAAGAGAACGGGTATGTTGAGTGAGGTAGGTAACAAATCTGAGTGGGAAGATGTCGGTTTTCTCTGGTATGAGCAAAGGAAAGGTGCAAAGATAAAAGGGCTCAGAGTGTATACTATGGTATGTATTGAGTGGAAGGGGCAAAGGAGAACAGGAGGAAGCAAGGCGGCGGTATAAATATCCTAGGTTTTGGAGAAAGGTTGTTTAGGTTTTCCAAATGGGGATGAGGCCTTTCTCTCATACTTCAGATTATACCATTATGCGCACCCAAATCGCCCAACAAGTACCTAAATCAGAAAAGTCAAAGGCCCAAGTGGTACTTGTGCTGATACTGTAACCTCTATCCAATTTGACTTTGCCAAGGCTAAACATTACCGGAGATCCTAACATTAAGTTAACTCAGCTGCTCAAAACCCTAAATGATACAAAGATAAATCAAATATAGTAGCTATTTAGTATTCCTTTAGCCCAAGCTATCTCTCATACGCCATGACCAACAGAAACTTGAACTCTATAGTGTAATCAGAGGCTGGCATAACCGTTGGTTGCGATCTCTTTCGTATAAGGAAATGAAGAGAGTTTCAAAACACTCGATAGCCACCGTTTGGTGGGTACCTACTAACAATGTGGGGTTTCTAAACATTAGCTGAGGCGTGTCTAGGTGATATCTAATACCAATGCCACCGGAGTCGACTTACTTTATATCGTGTTAAACATAAGCTCAAATCATGTTAACGTTAGTTAGAGTTGAGAGATAATCTTTGCTTGTTTTAAACTACCTCTACAACAAAACTTTGCGTACCTTGGTACCTAGACCTGATAGACGCCTACATTGCCGAAAGCAGGGAGAATCACTGCCTATATGAGTCTCGGTCTTCGGTAAGTCTCGGAGTGCTGGCAGATGCATCACTACCGCGTTTCGCTGGACCTTTCACATTCAACTGCTGGCACCAGGAAGAGGTTGCAACACTTGATCCAATTCAACCGCCATATGTCCCCTGAACTTCCCAAATTCATGCCGATGGCCCAGTAGGACTTCCTTGTCCCCAAGAAAAATAATCGCTGGTGTAATTCAACTTGAAAAATTCCAAAACTGTGTTTTCTTGCACCCGAATATCGTGTGGCACACCGGAAGCACTGTAAGCTTCCAACCACGAGTTCGGCCCGTATGTGTACTTTGTCCAGCCAGCCACCGGTGTGTTCGGCGTAGTCGTGACCGGCGTCTGGCTCAGCCCCAGCACGGACGTCCACTCCTTAACCGCTTCGCCGTGGTTGGCAAAGTCGAGAACCTCATCCTTTGTTCCATGAAACAGCTGCAGCTTCGGCCTCCACCCATTGTACCCTGGATACGCTGCCTTGACAATGGCGCCCCACCCCTCGGCCTCGTGCTTCACCTTTCCCTTCGCGCAGTCGTCGTTCCAGTACCCATACACCCCGGTATTGTTCCCTGCCGGTGCAAAGCATCCAAAGGGGACCCCGGAGAATGCGCTCCCAGCCGCGAAGATATCAGGGTACGCCCCGACCAGCACCTGCGTCATCATTGCCCCAGATGACACGCCCGTAACAAACACGCGAGACGCGTCTCCCTTGTATTTGCTCAGCGTCCACTTGACCATGCTGACAATCCCCAAGCTATCGCCGCCGCCGTCATGCGTCAGCGTCTGCGCCGACGACACATCCCAACAGTCATCGGCCGCATGGGGCGAGTCGGGGTAGATGACGATGAAGCCGTGCTTGCTGGCGAGGGTGGCGTACTGGCTGCCCCGGAACGCCGCCGACGCAGTGCCGTGGCACCAGTGCGGGTTGACGAGCACGGCGGGCTTGGCGGGGAGGACGTCGGGGACGTAGATGAAGAAGCCCGCTTTGGTGGGGTTGGGGCCGAAATTCTCCTTGATTTCGACCAGAGAGGCGGCCGATGCCAGGGGTGTGAGAGCGCTCAAGAGGAAGGCGGCCGTGGCGGCCAGTGTTGAAGAGTGGAGCATCTTGTTGGGGAGTTCGTCAAGGTTCTGCTGCTAGGGGTTGGGGAGAATCCGTGACTTCGTAGTCCCCATTCCCGAAGAAACGGGCTCAAGCGCATACTAATAGGAGATCCATCAATTGTCCTGGCGAGATTGTCTATGGAAGCGTTGTCGTTTTCGACGCCCAATGTCGACATTGGAGGGAGTCCCGCCGCCGGCCCGCAAGCTCGGCGCCGCTGCGCGGAGCAAGGCAGTCCGAGGTCTGTTTGGGGTGGCAATACCCGCGTTCCGGGATGAAGGCAAGGCTAATTCATCCATTCTACCCTACCGAGCTTAGTGCGCTTACAAGCTCCATCATTGAAGTTTTTACCTTGCAAAACAATCCGACTCTCCTGGAATATTTTGCTTGTCGTAGGACTCTGGCCAATGGTGGCTGCGCAGGTCGCGTTTCGCCTCACTGCCTCACAGGCGGTCAATGCAAAGGGAGTTCCGTCCCACCGTAGGGACTCTGGATTCAAGTGAGTTTGATGGTGCGCGAGCGTTGTTGCTAGAAAGGAGGAATAGATGACGTGCGACTCAGAAAATTCAGACTGCAAAGCATCGGTCCCTGAGTCGGCAAAACACATCAACAAAGAAAGAAAGCGAAGAGGAACACCAAGAGCTGCAGAGCAGGCAACGTTTGGGCAGCCGCGTGGCGAAGGAGACAATGAGCTTGTGTGGTCAATGCGGTACAAGAAGGCGCAACAACAAAGGGTGGGAAAAAGCCCTCGGGAAAGAGGGATGGGTCTCATGATGAGCTAAATCAAGGCTGTGGACTAACTTCTGCAACTGCGCGGTGTGTTGCGAATCGTTGCATGCTGATTGTGTGTTGTGGTTTGAGGGTTGTGCGCGCCTTCCACGTCAGGAGCTTGGAACCAAACGTGCCGCAAACACCGCCCGGTTGGGCGAAAGCTCGCGGCTTTCAGAAATTGCAGCAGGAGGAAGGTACGTGAGCGCATCGGCAAACGCACCATACGGGCGTCCAGGGATCCGATTACCGGAAGTATAACCCCCCCCCCGCCCGCCAATTTCTCCCCTTTTACTCTCCCTCTGAAGCTTGTCCTACCAACACTTGCTAATGTAGTAACCCGAGGAGCAGCTCGACTCACGGCTGCGGTCGAGGTCTGGCTGGGAGGTAGGCTAAGGCAGTCAGTACTTGTGATAGATAGGTCCTGTAGTGAGTTCCTGGTCCCTTTGCTAAAGGAAATGGTGGAAAAGAATGCGTGAGTCTTACTGTCTATTCTATCGATTCCTGAGGCCTCGACCAGCCCTCGTGCCGATTTTGCAAAGTTGTCCCGTAGGATATTGTTGGACGCCACCCCGGGAAATGTCTCAGTAGAACCGCCGCCGCCAATGGATAGAACAACTTGCAAATGGGGGTATCTCTGCATCAGAGACCCTAGGGCCCCCTTCACGGTCACAAGGCGCTTCAGCATCCGCCCACTCATCGCTAAGCTGGTAAAAGGGTCAGCCGAATTATTTTGGTTCGGGTCAACTCACAAACACGCCTCCATCTTTCGTGATATTGGCGAAGGCATAGTAGACGCGGCTGATGCAGGCGTAGTTCAGTGCACCGGGTGTGTCTCCCTTATGGAATGTGTGGTTGGGCCAGTACACAGCATTGATGTACATGACGTTGGACGCGCTCGCCATGAGCGACTTACGTGATGAGCCGCTCATTGTTGAGAATGTTGGGCGGAAGGGGGTGACGGTGGAGGGTGAGGGTGAGGGGGGCGAGACTGTTATGGGTGGTTCGCGATTTGTCTGACTAAGGAGTTTGAACCTCTACCGCAAACCCCCCTGATTACTCGTAATATTTTCCCTGGCTTCAATGCAGTGTCTCAATGCTTGTTTTCTTTTCAAAAGAGAGTGTCACTGTGCTCGGTATTCAATGCCCAGACAATTTTACTCCCCAGCAAAGCACTGCCTCCGCCACCCTGCCAAATATCATTTTTATCCTGTCCTCGAAGATCCACAGATCATGTCGGCAAATGGCACCCAAGTCAATTCCTAGGGCAGTCCCTGCAGCGCAACGGCCAACACGCCTCAACAGGAAAGAGACCTTCCACCCCCACTTTTTCCACACACCGCCTTACAGCCACACTGTCAGGGCCCATAGGCTGGCTCCCTCCCGGCAGGTTTTGGGCCAGAAGTCATATCAGATGAGGGGCTCAAAGCCCAAAGCGACCCAACGTAACCCAACGAACCATGATTGGATGTGGACTCTCTGAGCTTGCTTCTCCGCACTGAGCTAGAATTACCAACTTCAACTTCTCACACCAGCATTTGGTAATCGTCCACGAGAACCGATCACTGTTTAATCTCCACCGCTGCCATTTGACACGCGCCGCGCGAAGTAGCCTCCACTTGGGAGAGTCCCGCCAACGTTCGCCGATACACAGCATCCGCGACGCGGGGATTGTTTGCTTCGCAGGTCTCGGCCGTACAAGCTCGTCCGCCGATAATCGAGCTATGATTTCCGTCACTCTCTGTCAGGACATCTCTTTGGCCGGATGGACAACCGCCTTTTGTCTCCTCGTCGTTACGGTTGCCGTTTGGCTATGGTTCAATTCCACGTCCGCGCCTCCCAATCCCATATCGGTACCTCCGGCGGGGCCCACTTCGGATCCCGTACGATCCACGCGACAGTGCGTCCGTCTCTGTCAACTCAACCCCGATAAAAACGAGGGAGACACCGATATCGACATTATTGCCACCCGTGGCAGCGGGAGTCGACAACACGGCGCGGCAACTCCGTCGGGAGTGCAGACTCCAGTATGTGTTGGCGGGTTCCCGATGACCGCCGACATACCCAAGCCGAATGCAACTTCCATCCAGGCCAGTAGCGGGAACTCCCTGGGCACGATGTCCCCCAACGCGTCAAACGCCACTCTAGAATGCCTTTTTCGCATTACCCGCATCTTCCCACGACCTTTTACAAGGTCGACTGCATATTGTTATTCTCCTTTGCCAGAGGGGTGTATTCGCTTGCTGCGGTTGATGCCGCACCGAGACGCGAATGCCCCGATACAATGCCAGCTCTTCGACTACACTCTCCTGGACTCAGGGAAAGGGACCCATCTGTACGAGGCTTTGTCCTACGTGTGGGGCTCGGAAGAAAAGCCCCAATCTGTGTCCACAGATAAGGGTGAGCTACGCGTCACAGCAAACCTTTACATGGCATTAAAACGCCTTCGGGATCACTCTTTGGACCGAATCATATGGGTTGACGCAATTTGCATCAACCAAGATGATACGGAAGAACGGAATCGCCAAGTTCAGTCTATGGCGAAGATCTATGCCAAAGCAAGCCGCGTCGTCGTTTGGCTGGAAGAGGCGACGACTGGCGGCGGTCGAGTGCACGGAGAGGCCACAACCGATAGCGATCGAGCGCTCGAAGAATTACGTGTGGCTGCAAGTCGCCAGCCTAAGACCTTGGCTAGCGGGACGGACCATCAAGCAATGCTTACGCTGCTTCAACGGTTGTGGTTCCAGCGCATCTGGGTAAGTCAACCGCTCTTTGATGGAACTGGCGGAAGTCATTGACGAAGTCGTTTCAGGTACTTCAGGAAGTTGCTGCGGCTCGACAGGTCCTGATCATGTGCCGTACCACAGAGATTGACGGATCTGTCTTCTGCTCAGGTCTGGACATGTTAAATCCCGCCTCTCATGATCCAGACACTCAAAGTCGGGTCCGGTCAGTCGCCTACCTTATAAATGGCGCAATCTTCCGGCCTAAGTACGCGAGTAGTCGCGTAGGCAAGTTCTCTCTTGCTATACGCCCCCTAGGGGAGCTATTGGATATGTACCACAACCGCAAGGCTACCGATCCTCGCGACAAGATCTACGCCCTACTCGGCATGAGCTCTGACGATCACATCTCAGCTGGCCTATTGCCTGACTACAGCATTTCCTGGAAAGGACTCTTCCATCGACTCGTCACGTCTCTTGTCGGTGAAAAAGCATCTGTGGAGACTTGGGAGGAAAAGGAGATCACAGTAATCAAGACCAAGGGTGTGGTTCTTGGCTGGGTGTCCAAGGTGGAGGGCCACGGAGGGTGGGCTGACCAACAGAACATACATATCATTTTCAAGGACATACCTGGGCATTTGGGCGGAGAGAGGAACGCTCGCTGGACTCTTCAAGCCTCGGCGAAACCTATCCAGGACGGTGACGTTGTCTGCTTTCTGCAAGGAGCGTCAAAGCCTACGATTATTAGGCTGTTCGAGGACCATTGTGCCATCATTGCAATTTCCGTTACTCCTACGGGCGATAAACAAGCCGAGGGGGCGGACGTCGACTGGCCGGATCTTTTGCGGTCAAGAACAGCCTTCCTCTGTGATTTTCTACTCGTTTGGGACTGGGAAAAGCCCTGCGGAAAGCCGGAGGATGGAGAAGACTACGAAAGTCTCATGAACAGCCGAGCACTGCAGCATGCAACTGAAGAATCGGAAAGTCATCTACACAGGGCAGCTAGGTTAGCGAACATGGGATTGATTATGGGAGACTCGGAGAAACTTGAAGAGGCTGAGAAGAAAGTTCGAAAGGCAGCAGATGCTTATAAAAGAGCATCCAGGAGAGAGCTTTCACACACGCTAGCGGCCATGGATAGCCTAGCAGTGATGTGCAGAGGTCGAAATGAGCTTAAGTGGGCAGTTAAGCTAGGGGTGATAGCTGACCTACTTGGGCGAAGAGGTGACTATGCTCAGATCACGGAAGAAGGGATGGTCCGGATCGCAACATCATTTGATCAACAAGTAATGACATTGCTCCTTGACCAGCGTGGCACCGAAGTCAAGATTACTGAAGAGGTGGTTAAGGCAGCAGCTGGGAATGGGAGCAGCGGCAGGGAGGTGATGACATTGCTCCTCGACCAGCGCGGCACCGAAGTCAAGATTACTGAAGAGGTGGTTAAGGCAGCAGCTGGGAATGAGAGCAGCGGCAAGGAGGTGATGACATTGCTCCTTGATCAGCATGGTATCGAAATCACAGTCACCCCCAAGCTTGTTGAGACACTTGCAAGATCATTTAACATGTCTATTATGAAAAGGCTCCTCAACCAGTGTGGCACCGAAGTCAAGATCACTGAAGAGGTGGTTAAGGCAGCAGCTAGGAATGGGAGCAGTGGCAAGGAGGTGATGACATTGCTCCTTGATCAGCATGGTATCGAAATCACAGTCACCCCCAAGCTTGTTGAGACACTTGCAAGATCATTTAATATGTCTATTATGAAAAGGCTCCTCAACCAGTGTGGCACCGAAGTCAAGATCACTGAAGAGGTGGTTAAGGCAGCAGCTGGGAATGGGAGCAGCGGTAAGGAGGTGATGACATTGCTCCTTGATCAGCATGGTATCGAAATCACAGTCACCCCTAAGCTTGTTGAGACACTTGCAAGATCATTTAACATGTCTATTATGGAAAGGCTCCTCAACCAGTGTGGCACCGAAGTCAAGATCACTGAAGAGGTGGTTAAGGCAGCAGCTAGGAATAGGAGCAGTGGCAAGGAGGTGATGACATTGCTCCTTAATCAGCATGGTATCGAAATCACAGTCACCCCCAAGCTTGTTGAGACACTTGCAAGATCATTTAACATGTCTATTATGAAAAGGCTCCTCAACCAGTGTGGCACCGAAGTCAAGATCACTGAAGAGGTGGTTAAGGCAGCAGTTGGGAATAGGAGCAGTGGCAAGGAGGTGATGACATTGCTCCTCGACCAGCATGACACTGAAGTCAAGATCACTGAAGAGGTGGTTGAGGCAGCAGCTAGGAATGGGAGCAGCGGCAAGGAGGTGATGACATTGCTCCTTGATCAGCATGGTATCGAAATCACAGTCACCCCCAAGCTTGTTGAGACACTTGCAGGATCATTTAACATGTCTATTATGAAAAGGCTCCTCAACCAGTGCGGCACCGAAGTCAAGATCACTGAAGAGGTGGTTAAGGCAGCAGCTGGGAATGGGAGCAGCGGCAAGGAGGTGATGACATTGCTCCTTGACCAGCGCGGCACCGAAGTCAAGATTACTGAAGAGGTGGTTAAGGCAGCAGCTAGGAACCAGAGCAGTGGCGAGGAGGTGATGACATTGCTCCTTGATCAGCATGGTATTGAAATCACAGTCACCCCCAAGCTTGTTGAGACACTTGCAGGATCATTTAACATGTCTATTATGAAAAGGCTCCTCAACCAGTGTGGCACCAAAGTCAAGATCACTGAAGAGGTGGTTAAGGCAGCAGCTGGGAACTGGAGCAGTAGCGAGGAGGTGATGACATTGCTCCTTGATCAGCATGGTATCGAAATCACAGTCACCCCCAAGCTTGTTAAGACACTTGCAGGATCATTTAACATGTCTATTATGAAAAGGCTCCTCAACCAGTGTGGCACCGAAGTCAAGATCACTGAAGAGGTGGTTAAGGCAGCAGCTGGGAATGGGAGCAGCGGCAAGGAGGTGATGACATTGCTCCTCGACCAGCGTGGCACCGAAGTCAAGATTACTGAAGAGGTGGTCAAGGCAGCAGCTGGGAATTGGAGCAGCGGCAAGGAGGTGATGACATTGCTCCTCGACCAGCGCGGCACCGAAGTCAAGATCACTGAAGAGGTGGTCAAGGCAGCAGCTGGGAATGGGAGCAGCGGCAAGGAGGTGATGACATTGCTCCTCGACCAGCGCGGCACCGAAGTCAAGATCACTGAAGAGGTGGTCAAGGCAGCAGCTGGGAATTGGAGCAGCGGCAAGGAGGTGATGACATTGCTCCTCGACCAGCGCGGCACCGAAGTCAAGATTACTGAAGAGGTGGTTAAGGCAGCAGTTGGGAATGAGAGCAGCGGCAAGGAGGTGATGACATTGCTCCTTGATCAGCATGGTATCAAAATCACAGTCACCCCCAAGCTTGTTGAGACACTTGCAGGATCATTTAACATGTTTATTATGAAAAGGCTCCTCAACCAGCGCGGCACTGAAGTCATAATCACTGAAGAGGTGGTTAAGGCAGCAGCTGGGAATGGGAGAAGTGGCAAGGAGGTGATGACATTGCTCCTTGACCAGCGTGGCACCGAAGTCAAGATTACTGAAGAGGTGGTCAAGGTAGCAGCTGGGAATTGGAGCAGCGGCAAGGAGGTGATGACATTGCTCCTCGACCAGCGCGGCACCGAAGTCAAGATTACTGAAGAGGTGGTCAAGGCAGCAGCTGGGAACCTGAGTGAGGTGATGACATTGCTCCTCGACCAGTGCGGCACCGAAGTCATAATCACTGAAGAGGTGGTTAAGGCAGCAGCTGGGAATGGGAGCAGCGGCAGGGAGGTGATGACATTGCTCCTCGACCAGCGCGGCACCAAAGTCAAGATCACTGAAGAGGTGGTCAAGGCAGCAGCTGGGAATGGGAGCAGCGGCAAGGAGGTGATGAAATTGCTCCTCGACCAGCGCGGCACCGAAGTCAAGATCACTGAAGAGGTGGTCAAGGCAGCAGCTGGGAACCAGAGCAAGGAGGTGATGACATTGCTCCTCGACCGGCGTGGCACCGAAGTCAAGATCACTGAAGAGGTGGTCAAGGCAGCAGCTGGGAACGAATCTGTGGGCTATGAGGTGATTAAACTCCTCCATCGGACGATTGGTATAAAAGTCACTGCTGGCATGATCGAGGCGGCTGCTACCAGTGGTCAGGAACAGGTCCTTTGTTTCCTCGATCAGCACTCTAGCATTGGAAGTGACAAAGAGAGCTGGCTTAAGATCTCACGCCTCTACAATGCCGCCAAAACGGGAGACGCTGCAGCTGTTCGTCAGCTTGTGGGTAATGGTACTCCTCCAGACAAGCAGAATATCCACGGCGTAACGCCTTTGGGGATCGCATCTTCACGCGGGCACGAAGCAGTGGCCCAAATTCTCCTAGCGACTCATGCCGTTGCCGTTAACGTACGGAGCGTGTCTGGTCAAACCCCATTGTTCTGGGCCGCGGCAGGAGGCCACTCCGAAGTCGTGAGGATGCTTCTGGATCAGGGTGCTGAACAAACTTACACAGACAAGGGCGGCGGATCACCGCTCTCCCTCGCTCGTTTGAACCGTCAGGCAGACGTGATAGATATTCTTACTAAGTACAATGGCATAGGAGCAGAGAAGGCGTGCTCACAGATAGGGCAGGGAATAGGGAGGGCGGAGAGGATGTGATAAAGCTTCTGTTCTGTGAAGATTCCGCAAGCATCCGCGGTCCAAGAGCGGAGTATGGGTCGCTTCAAGTGTATAACTTCGCGAAGGGCAGTTGGGTGGGGATAATCTGCAGGATCGAAAGGAGCTGGTTTCTGCTTAGTTTTGTGGCGTAATTTTCCCTGGCCAATCGTCCGATATCGCCTTTGTGAGTGGAAAAATGCGGGATGGTGTCTCAGGCCCAATTGCGAGTCTCGGCCTTGTTTCATTCTCATTTGATGAATATTCATCGTCTAATCAATCCGTACGATTCGAGTACTTATCCAAGTTGTCCTCCTGGTCTCCGTAGTGCGTCATCCTTTGTGCCCATTACCGTCAGCACCCCGACAACAAACAGGACAGAGATGCAATGATCGTCTATGCTCCAACAGGTAGGATCTTGCAAGACAGTAGGAAATGCAATGAAGCACTGTGCTGAGCATTTTTCCATTGGAAACAGGGTGTAAGCGCCGAGAAGCCCAAATCGGATCCTCGGACAAAGTATCAAAGAGCAACCAGGAGACTTTAAGAAGCAGTGGAGGCCTACAAGAAGGTAGCTAGAAATGAAAACACGCGCACGCTGGCAGCTGTGGACAAGCTATGCCATACAGGAATCAGGGCGGCTAGGCCAACACAGAGGAAGCTGAGAAGGTGAAGGCGATAGCTGATCTCTTTGGGCGAAGAGGAAACTATATGAAGATTACAGAAGACGGGATGGTCAGGATTACAAGATTATTCGATCAAGTAATGGCGGTAGTACTCGATTGGCGGGAAGACCAGATCACCGTCACTGAGGAGGTGAAGGCAGCAGCGGGGAACTCCAGGAACGGGGAAGAAGTGATGACCCTGCTTCTTGAGACGGGTAAAGCCGAGGTCGACTCGAGAGATAAATGAGGCCGGACGCCGTTATTGTACGCTACTGAGAGCGGGTGCGAGACCGCTGTTAAGTTATTGCTTGATACAGGCATGGTCGGACGTCCTCTCCGGGAGGTGGGGGAGGTGGCGCCATCGGTTGAAGTTAGGGTTGTCGAAGACCCAGCGGTAAGCGTCAATCACCAGACCGCCCTTCGCCTCTTCGATGCGCTCCTTTCAACGCGCGGGTTCACGCGGGTCAGCAGACCATAGCCTTGCCAGACAGAGATAATCCTCGTGAATCTTCTTGGGCAACCACTTCAATGCTTTCTGCTCTCCTTCACCGTAGGGAACCGGTATGTGCACACCGAAGATACCGAATAGAGAGTACGCCTCATCTTCATCATACTTTGTGTTGCGCTTCTTGATCCATGCCATTCGTTCGGCCACGCTGAAATTAAATAGACGGCTGCCTTGGAGGGCTTTTAGGGGAATCCCGGTTATATCGCGGATTTCTTGTTCCAAAGACTCTTTGTCTCCCAAGCGCTCGCCTACCCGGAGAAGAATTCGATGATTGTTGGAGCAATGAGTTCTTGGAGAAGTCCATCCACGGGCAAACCATCAGTTCTGCCGAAAGGCCGGTTTCCGGCCGCGGCTTGGGATTTGGATTTCTCGTTGGTAGGGTTAGGGTCAGACTCTGTGAAACATTGGTCCACGTGGTTGGTCAAGGGTTGCCACGGGCAATTTCCCAGCAGGCCATCTCCTCCCTGTCTCGGGCATCAAAATTCACGCCATTGTTTGACCACAGCCACGACGCACCTTGGAGTTTAGCACAATGACATCTGGCGATGCGACAACACAGCCAGCGCTGCAACAGAAAACCGAGATTCCAAAACTGAGGCTCTCGTGCAACTTATGCGGATTGGCCAAGGTCAGATGCGATCGCAGTCGACCCGAATGCCACCGCTGCATTGACTATGGTCTCGAGTGCATATACGGGGTGTCGCGCAAGTTCGGGAGACGGCCGCGGCAGAAGCTTTGCCCTCCTGAGGACAGCGCGATGACCCATGGTGAGCCCGGATTGTGGCCTAGCGACGGTCCTGAACATCCTGCGGTTCCGCCGCCCATTGAGCAGTCCCAAGAACCCAACGAAGACAGCTTGTCATTTCGCTTTGACGATAATAGCCCTCCACTTGGCTTCGAGCTATTCGACCCTCTGCGAGTCGTCGAATGGCCCCAGCTTGGCCTCACGACCTTCGGCACCAATAGCGCACCGTTACCGGAAGCTCCAACGGCCAATGTGGGCGGGCATCAGATATTGGAGACTGGAGAGTCCCACGACAACAGAAACCCGGCTCCGCTCGATTCTCACAGCTGTGCGCGAGAGTCATATGAGATATTTGCCGACTTGATCTGTCCTGCTCCGAACCTCCATGCACCCGACTCCAACTCGAATACCGTGACGGCGAACCTCGACCAAGTTCTCCACTTCAATCGAAAGGCCATCAAGCGCCTGAGTCGACTTCTAGAGTGTCCCTGCGCCAAGTCTGGGCATAGAGTTATGGTTCACGCATCGATTATTTCTCGAATACTTATATGGTATCAACAGGCAGGTGGTCTGAACTGCACTTCACCTGGGTCCCGGGCTTCCAGGCAGCTCGATGCCCCTGGCGAGATACTGAGCGATGCCTCCCCGAGCACTTCGCCATCGCCCAGTCAATGTAAGACTAGCCCAAAGACCCTTCCGCAAACCACGGGTTTTGTCGTCGTTGATGTGCCTGCATCACTGGGAACATTTGGTATTGAGGATGAAAAAATGCAAGCCTCCATCAGAAACCACCTTGTTCTGAGTGAAGTAAAGAAGATCTCACGCCTCATTGATCTGTTCAGCTCACATATATCGGGCGAGTTGCCTGCGAGTAATGCGGCGGGCAGTCTTTACGTGAATACCACAGCGTGGTTGCGAGATGAATACTCCAGTACCATTCGCGTTCTGCAAGCTAGGCGCGCGGCGTTTCAACAGTCTATGGGTTATTGATGTACCTAGGTATTAATCCAAAGCCCTTTTCGAGTTTGAAGTACTGGTTTCCGGGATGTGCCGTTGAGTCTCGAGGCCACTTGTATGAGATCCAACACGGATTTTGACCCGTTGCCGATGAGCCAAGACCCCCCGGGAACCAAAGGTTGAACCCAATTGGTCAGTTGGGAATGGAGGAAAGTTCCCGAGCACCGGACACGGCAATGAGCTTCGGGGATATCATCGGCAGCAGCAAATGTTCCCGATGGTCATACTAAGACGTCGCTGAGCGACATATAAACCCGTCCTGGCCAAGTCCCCAAGTAAGGTAGGACATCTGCCCACATCGTCTGCTTCAACTCTTTTTCTTCCTACCGTGCCAGCATAAGATGGTTAGAATTGCAATCGCAGGGGGCTCAGGGGGTACATACTCGCAACCCAACATCATGCATCGTTGTCGCATACTAAACTTTCTCTACAGAAGTCGCCCGAGAGGTCATCGATGCCTTGGTTGCATCGAAAAAACATGAGATCATCATCTTGAGCCGGAATGTAGGCGCTCTATACGAACCCCCCGGATGGCTTATCAAGGGTCTTCCCTGATGCTAATGCGGATATTGAACAGGGCCCAGGTTTAAGTAATCCCCACAACCTCGAATGGCGTCAGGTCGATTACGAAGCAATAGGCAGCCTCACCCAGGCTCTTGATGACATCCACACCGTCTTGTCATTCGTCCAACTGCTGCGCGACCCGGAGAACAAAGCACAGAAGAATCTGATCGATGCCGCTATCCGTGCCGGCGTCACGCGCTTTGCTCCGAGCGAATGGGGAAGGTGAGTGAACTGTTATCTCCCGTAGCCGTCCCCGAGACCGGGCTGACTATTGGCAAGCCGCGCCGCGGGCTCAACAATGCCATGGTGGGCGGGCAAGGATGATGTAAAGGTGTATTTGAAGCAGGTCAACGCAAACGCAAAGGTTAGATGTTACCATTCGTCGATTTAAGCTCTAGTAGGGAGTCTCTGGCTAACAGAATCCCACTTGGGACAGGTCCTGGAGTACACACTCTTCCAGCCGGGCTTATTCCTCAATTATCTTGCAACGCCTCACAAGACGTCGGATCACCTGACACCGCTGAACACCTTTGTTGACTTTCACAGCCGGCGCGCTATTGTTGTTGACGAGTATGACGCCATCATGACTTTTACCACGGTGCAAGATATGGCCGCCGTCGTGGCTAAGGCAGTCGGCTTCGAGGGCCCGTGGCCGGAGGTCGGTGGCATCAGGGGCAGTAGAGTTACTGTCTCGCAGCTTGTTGAGATTGGCAAGCGGGTCCGGGGTATGTCGTTCCCACCGCTGCTATGAGTGTTGGCTTGTTATTGACCTGGTCGCAGGTGGCCCTTTCAGCCTTGATACGGTCAAGCTCGAGGACCTCGAAGCGGGACGTCTCACTGCAACGTGGACACTGGAGGCCCAGCACCACAGCGTCTCGGGGGATGAGGCGGAAAAGCTGCTGAAGGCAGTGCTTGTGGGAACGCTTTTGAGCAGCGCCAAGGGGTATTGGGATGTGTCAGATGAGTGGAATCAGCTGTTGCCGGACCACCAGTTTGCCAAGATTGACCAGTTTCTCGAAAAGGCCTGGACAGGAAAGCCATGAGTTCGTGTCAGAACGAGTCAGGTTTCTCCCGGGGTTAGGGTCGGCGGGGATACGATACAGGGCGAATGGGTCGCTAGTGTAGGGACCCCCCCTCTCTTCGAAACACGAATTGATTGCTTCTAGGAGCCCAATTGCAATGACTAGTCCGGTTCATATAAATCTCGTCTCCCCATTCTCTCAATATTTCAAACCAAACAGGCTGTCTTCGGTACCGAAAACCCCAATCCCCCCTCTTCAATGGACTCCAAATTCACGCTTCCGCGCGTCACGCTGATCGCGCTCATTGAGATTCTGCTGGTCAAAAAGTACCCCGAGGCCAGCCCCTTTCACGTGTCGCTACCAAAACTTGCTATCGCCATCCTAGCGACCAACTATTTCTCTCTGCTCATTTGGGCCACATGTATTTATGCCTTCTATTTCCACCCGCTGCGGAACTTCCCAGCGCCCAAGGCAAGACTCACATAAACGCCCCCCTTCCGCCAGACATGCGAGCGCTGACGCAGACCGCAGTATACCATGATCTCCAGGACCTGGCGTCGTCTCCGGAACAAGTCTCCACCCGGTCAGTTGCTGCTGGAAGTCGCCGAGAGGACGCCCAATGACGGCATCATCCTCGTTCAAGGCCACTCGACGAATCTCGTCATCACGAAACCAGGGCCCCTTGCAGATGTCCTTGTACACCACCCTTACGACTTTGCCAAGTTTGACTCGGTCCGGGAATTTCTGCAGCAAAGTCTCGGACACGGTTTGGTCGTCGTCGAGGGCGACCAGCACAAGTTCATGCGCAAGAACACGCAGCCTGCCTTCAAGTTTAGCCAGATCAAGGAGCTGTATCCGATGATGTGGAAGAAGGCGGTTGCGTTTACAGACACCCTCAAGGGCGAGATTGACGGTGCAGAGAGCGGCCGGGTTGAGATGAGCAGGTGGTATGGCAAGGTCACACTCGACATCGTCGGCCTGGCCGCCTTTGGTCGTGATTTTCACGCTATCAAAAACCCCAATGATGCTCTGGTGAAGACCTACGGGAGCTGCTCAGGCCGAAGAAGTCCAAGTTTGTCTACTTCCTCTTGATGACCATGGTCTCGCGCAGATTCGTCAATATGCTTCCACATAGGACATGGCGAGGATGTTCCAAGAAACAATAGCCAGCATCAGGGCCATCTACGGGCAGATAGTCAGAGACAAGCGGGAGGCAATCGCCAAGAAGGAGGACGACCACTTCGACACCCTCTCGCTTCTCATCAAAAGCGGAAACTTCTCCCAGACCGAGCTCGTCGACCAGATGCTGACATTCCTAGCAGCCGGGTACGTACCCCTTTTTTCTCCTCTCTCCCATCCACCCCTTAACCGCCTGCAGCCACGAGACAACCTCCTCGGTGCTCACCTGGACAACCTACCTCCTCGCTCTCCACCCCTCCTGGCAGGCCACCCTCCGCTCCGAACCTCCGGCGCGCCCTCCCCGACTACCCCTCGCTGCCCGCGGGAACCGACCTCGCCTCCGTCCTCGAGCACCTCCCCTACCTCAACGGCATCCTCCACGAGTCCCTCCGGCTCTACCCCACCGTGCCCATCACCGTGCGCGTCGCCGTGCGCGACACCACCATCGGCGGCCACGCGGTGCCCAAGGGGACCGAGATCATCATGTCGCCGTGGCTGGTGAATCGGTACACGGCGCTGTGGGGACCGGATGCGACTGAGTTTCGGCCCGAGCGCTGGGCTACCACGATAAAGGGCGAGGAGAAGGTGAATAACACGGGGGGCGCGGCGAGTAACTATGCGCAGATGACGTTTCTGCATGGCCCGAGGAGTTGCATCGGGCAGGGGTTTGCGAGGGCCGAGCTGAGGTGCCTGATTGCCGCGTTTGTGATGGAGTTTGGCTGGGAGCTGGGCATGAAGCCTGAGGAGGCGGTGCCCGGGGGTGTGATTACGAATAAGCCACGGAATGGCCTGTTTTTGAACTTGAAGAGGGTGTGAGGGAGGATGGTGCGTCTAGGTATACGAAGACGATGTGAGGCAGTGTTCAAGGAGTGGTTGTTGTTATTATTACTACTAGCTATTACATATTCCAGAGTTCAAACGCCACCTAATAAGATGCGATACTTTGAAATGAGAGACTTGAGTCAGACTAGTCACTAAAATGAAACCTCGCGTGCCACACAACTCCGAAAGGCTGTGGACGCCCGAAATCACTCAGCCTCCTCACGCTCATTCAGGAGGCTAACCAGCCCGTCGACGACGCGCTTGTAGTGGCCGTAGCTGCCGTAGCCACCAGCAGGGGGCTTGTATGCGCCGTAGCTGCCGTATCCGCCAGCGGGGGGCTTGTACTCGCCGTAGCTACCGTAGCCGCCGGCAGGGGGCTTGTACTCGCCGTAGCTGCCGTAGCCCTTGCCCTTGTCCTCGGGCTTCTTCTTGTCGTCAGGCTTCTCGGGCTTCTTCTTCTTGTCGTCGGGCTTCTTGTCGTCGGGCTTGTGGGGCTTTCCGGGATCTTTGTAGTCGCCGTACGACGTGTACTTGCCGAGGTCCTTGCCGGCGTTCTTGTAGTCTCCGTAGCTTGCGTAGCCGCGGGCCTCGGGCTGGAGCTCATTGCCCGCCGCTGCTTCGGGGTCCGCGATGGGCGCCGCGAGGGCAAGGGGGAGGATGGCGAGGAGAAGGGCGGTTGGCTTCATGGTGTCTTGGTGTCTTGATGTGCAATTGGATGTTGGTATGGTTTTGTGATGAGGATTGTCTCGCAGCGTTGATCCGGGTCTTGGTGAAAAGGAGATGAGGTATCAACACTAGCTGCAACCATTAAGCACTGCAGCCACGCTATTTACGCAAGATTCTTCCACTTTGATGGTGCATTTCTGAGACGCGATCATCTTTGTGCTGCCCGGATTCATCTTGATGGTCCCCTTGGCGGCTGAGGCTGCGATGCCAAGTCGTTGTTCTGTTCCGGCACCGCGCTTTCGATCTGCTGGCGATGATGTCAAGACGGATGCATACAGTGTTGGCAGATAATATGCTGATTGCAGTCCTAGAGTTCTTTGTAATGTGGTTCCGCAACCGTGGAACGGGAGCGGCAGGGGACTCGGGATAAGTTGATGCTAGTGTGACATCAGACATGTCAGCGCACGGCCTGGTCAGAGACAAAGGGGGTTGTCAAGACTCGGCATGTCCGATTCGGTCGATTTGGTCGATTTGCGTCATAGCATTCATACACCGACTTGAAGTCTGCAATTCAAAATCCCAATGGTACAGTCGCTAGCGAAATCGGCTTCCGCTTTTCTCTCAAACATCTTTCTGGCGCACAGACCATTTATGCATCTAACCATCCACACCGTGTGCCCTCGCACGCGCTTGTGTACCAGGCAGGATATATATACGATAATGCAATAACGCAGTATTACGATGACCGTCAGCCAACCTGGACTGTCAGCCAACCTGGACTGTCATTACGATGGCCGCCGTCAAATAATAAGCCGAATCCGGCTCCATTGCAGATTCCACCAACAGTTAAAACATAAGAGAGGGCACGGCTGATTCCTTGACCAAGTGCCTTGGATGGCAATAGTTCAAGTTGCTGCTGCTTGACAGCCGGCCCGCTTGTCGGCCGGCTGCTGTCGGCCGCATTACGGACGATGCGGGTACGGTGTCCGGGTCACCGTTCCTCTTAGGTGGGGTGCACTTGGATCCTGGCGTCGCTGCTAAATTTAGCTCGTGCCAGAATTCAGGCTTGGAGGCCATTTCTGATACTTTGGGAGCGGAGCGGTTGGGTTAGAATGGTAAGATTGAGAAGAGTCTGCTCCCAACAAAAGAGAGCTGCGCGGAGCGCACGATCTATATACAAAAGAGAGTTTGTATGCCAAGGAGCTAAGCTCCTAGCAGGGAGCGAGAGCTCCCAGCCACACCTGTGGCCTGCGCCGCAGGGCTGCGCCACACTGTATTTATGCGACACCATTGTATGCACTCTGACTTTGCGGACCCCACGCGATCATCAGATCAAGCAATCTGCAGGCCGAGCACGGTTCTTCGGCGGAACGCGGCGACTCATCCCTGCAAGGGAAAGCAGAAGCTTCCATCTTGTGAACGATCACACTGTCGCCGTCGATGAGGTGATGGTTCATCAACGATGAATGGGTTAAAGCGTCCTTGACAAACCCCGCGCTAGGCCAACCCTGCGCAATTGGGTCGAGGCAGTTGCGTCGGGCAGCGGTTGGGCAGCGCGACGCCCTTCTCCCTAAACCTTGCGATCTTCGAACAGATTGCCGTAACCACGATTCTCCGTCGCTCCTTCGAACCAATTCCTTAATTCGTACATACCATACGTCAACCATTCCGTTGTTTCCCGGCACGATGGAGGGGCTCGGGGCCGCCGCAAGCGCAATCGCCATCGTCGAGCTGGCCGCCAAGATCGCTTCCCTCTGTCTCGAATACTCGTCCGCCGTCAAAAACGCCAGATCCGACATCGAGCGCGTGCGAAAACATATCGAAAGCCTGAAGACAACGGCTGATGGCGCGCAAAAGCTTCTCCAGGGTCCACATGGAGCTCGGCTCGAGACGTCGCAAAAGCTGCGCAAAGCCCTAGCCGATACTTACTCGCAGCTTGGTGATGTTGCTGCGAAGCTGGAAACAAAATTGCCTACGGGTCGCAGAGAAAAGGTGCTGGTATATATGGGGTTGCGAGCCTTGAAGTGGCCGTTCGAGAGCAAGGACGTGGACAAAATCATTGCGAACCTTCAGCGAAACCAGGACTCCTTTGCGGCCGCCCTTCAGATTGATCAAGCGTATGCGCAGACTTCATACCTTATTCGATACGTAACTAACAGTAATGTCCAGCATCGAAATCCTTGATATTCACTCTAAGATCGACCTAACAATGCTCCCGAGCGCAAGCCGTGCGGCCTTTGACTCCCACGTCAAGGAACACAACGCACGATGCCACCGCGGCACCCGAACCAAGCTCCTCCACCAGATCCGGGAGTGGGCAAACGATGCTCAAGCCGAGAGCGTATTCTGGCTGAATGGCATGGCAGGGACAGGGAAATCCACCATCTCTCGAACCGTAGCCGCCTCGTTCGCAGAAGATGGCCTGCTTGGCGCGAGCTTCTTCTTCAAAAGAGGGGAAGGCGATCGTGGCAAAGCTGGCCTGGTTTTCCCTACTATTGCTCGTCAGCTTGTGCATAAAATCCCTGCCCTGGTACCTTCCATCAGAAAGGCTATCGATACCGACCCGGACGTTTCCAAAAAGATACTGAGAGACCAGTTCGAAAAGCTCATCCTCCAACCACTTAACAGCATTTACCGCACTACGGCAATTGTGATCGTCATTGACGCTCTCGACGAATGTGATGGGGACGAAGATGTGAAGACCATTATCGCCCTGCTCGCGCAAGCAAAGGTGGTACACTCTGTATGTCTGAGGATTTTCATCACCAGTCGGCCGGAGCTGCCTATTCGCCTCGGTTTCAAGGACGTCCAGGGAAAATACCAAGGCCTAGCTCTGCACCAGATACCAGAGAAAGTTGTGGAACAGGACATATCCACATTTTTGGCGTCTGAGCTTGCGCGAATCAAGGATGAATACAGCGGACAAGTGCCACTAGATTGGCCGGGTAAAGATAACATTCGAACTCTCGCTCAGATGGCTGTCCCACTGTTTATTTTTGCCGCAACGGTCTGTCGTTTTGTGGACGATAAGGGAAGATCGAACCCTGCTAAACGACTCAAGAAAGTCTTGGAATACCGTAAGGCGACTCGCAACTCCACGCTCGACAAACTCGACGCCACATATCTCCCCGTTCTCGACCAGCTTACCTCTGGACGCACCGATCAGGACAGGGCCGAAGTGCTAGCCGAGTTCCGAAATGTCGTTGGCCCTATTGTACTCCTTGCTCAGCCGCTCTCAGTACGGTCACTAGCACGACTTTTAGATGTCGAACCCGAAGACGTCAACGCACTGCTCAACTCTCTCCACTCCGTCCTTGATATCCCCTCAGTGGACGATGCCCCGGTTAGGCTCTTTCACCTATCCTTCCGCGACTTCCTGGTTGACCCGGCCAAGCGTACCAAAAATGACTTTTGGATCGACGAGGCAAAATATCACAAGACGCTTGCAGAAAGATGTATCCAACTGATGGGCCAATGTCTGAAACAAGATATCTGCGGTTTAAAGGTACCGGGAAAGCCGCGGTCAGAGGTCAACCAGCAGACTATCAACGCCAACCTGTCGCCTGCAGTTCAGTACGCTTGTCAGTACTGGGTCCACCACCTGAAGGAAAGCAAACATAATATAGAAGACGACGACTTTGTCCACACCTTCCTAACAAGTCATCTCCTCCACTGGTTTGAGGCTTTATCTCTCCTGGGAAGACTCTCAGATGGGGTATTATTTATAAGAACGCTTCTGCATGCTGCCCAGGTCAGTTAATAGCACTATTATAATACCATACATTTACTAATTATTACTTGTTACAGCCAGATATAACCTCTAATTTTATTGAATTCCTTAAGGATGCGGAAAAGTTTATTCACAGTCATGGATCGATTATGGAACGAGCTCCATTACAGATATACGGTTCTGCACTTGTCTTCAGTCCAACCTTAAGTAAAGTCAAAGAGCAGCAGTGGAAGAAGAAGCTGTTATTTATCAAATCGGCAGTAGGTATTAAAGACCGCTGGGGTATACACCAACAGACGCTCGAGGGGCATAGCGATTACGTCTGGGCAGTGGCGTTCTCGCCAGATGGGAAAACGCTGGCGTCAGGTTCGGCCGACAAGACCATCCGGCTCTGGGATACGGCAACAGGCACGCACCAACAGACGCTCGAGGGGCATAGCAATGACGTCAGGGCAGTGGCGTGGGCAGTGGCGTTCTCGCCAGATGGGAAAACGCTGGCGTCAGGTTCGGACGACATGACCATCCGGCTCTGGGATACGGCAACATGCACGCACCAACAGACGCTCAAGGGGCATAGCAATGACGTCAGGGCAGTGGCATTCTCGCCAGATGGGAAAACGCTGGCGTCAGATTCAGACGACATGACCATCTGGCTCTGGGATACGGCAACAGGCACACACCAACAGACGCTTGAGGGGCATAGCAGTTACGTCTGGGCAGTGGCGTTCTCGCCAGATGGGAAAACGCTGGCGTCAGGTTCGGCCGACAAGACCATCCGGCTCTGGGATATGGCAACAGGCACGCACCAACAGACACTCAAGGGGCATAGCGATAATGTCATGGCAGTGGTGTTCTCGCCAGATGGGAAAACGCTGGCGTCAGGTTCGGCCGACAAGACCATCCGGCTCTGGGATATGGCAACAGGCACGCACCAACAGACGCTCGAGGGGCATAGCGATTACGTCTGGGCAGTGGCGTTCTCGCCAGATGGGAAAACGCTGGCGTCAGGTTCGGCCGACAAGACCATCCGGCTCTGGGATACGGCAACAGGCACGCACCAACAGACGCTCGAGGGGCATAGCAATGACGTCAGGGCAGTGGCGTTCTCGCCAGATGGGAAAACGCTGGCGTCAGGTTCGGCCGACAAGACCATCCGGCTCTGGGATACGGCAACAGGCACGCACCAACAGACGCTCGAGGGGCATAGCGATTACGTCATGGCAGTGGCGTTCTCGCCAGATGGGAAAACGCTGGCGTCAGGTTCATCCGACATGACCATCCGGCTCTGGGATACGGCAACAGGCACGCACCAACAGACACTCGAGGGGCATAGCAGTTACATCTGGGCAGTGGCGTTCTCGCCAGATGGGAAAACGCTGGCGTCAGGTTCGGCCGACATGACCATCCGGCTCTGGGATACGGCAACAGGCACGCACCAACAGACGCTCGAGGGGCATAGCGATGACGTCAGGGCAGTGGCGTTCTCGCCAGATGGGAAAACGCTGGCGTCAGGTTCAGCCGACAAGACCATCCGGCTCTGGGATACGGCAACAGGCACGCACCAACAGACGCTCGAGGGGCATAGCGATTACGTCATGGCAGTGGCGTTCTCGCCAGATGGGAAAACGCTGGCGTCAGGTTCGGCCGACATGACCATCCGGCTCTGGGATACGGCAACAGGCACGCACCAACAGACGCTCGAGGGGCATAGCGATTACGTCAGGGCAGTGGCGTTCTCGCCAGATGGGAAAACGCTGGCGTCAGGTTCGGACGACATGACCATCCGGCTCTGGGATACGGCAACAGGCACGCACCAACAGACGCTCGAGGGGCATAGCGATGACGATATGGCAACAGGCACGCACCAACAGACGCTCGAGGGACAAAGCGGTTACGTTACAACGCAAAGCGATTACGTCAGAGCAGTAGCATTCTCGCCGGATGGGAACTCAGGCTTGGACGCCTCTCGAAACCTGAGACCAGTAGGTAATGTTCTCTTTGTCGATGGCGAATGGATCACCAGAGGTGAAATGAATCTTCTCTGGCTTCCTCCCGATTACCGGGCAACGTGCACATCAGTGTATGATCATACACTGGTCCTAGGGCATTCTTCTGGGCAAGTGACGTTCTTCCAGATTGATTCCACTTAGTCATGCAGTAGTGTTATATATTTCTAATATCTTTGCTTAAATGAAGGGCCTGGGAGAAATGTTTGCTTTATATTACTTAGATTTCGCCACTTACGCAAATGTTGACAAATACGCCTTTGCCACTTCCTCTAGGCCAGATCATTTGAGGAAATGATGTGCTGTGCACACCTACGGGCCTGATCGGCTACAGGACCGGCTGTCTCACAGACCGCGAAAAGGTGACCTTTTGCAAGTGGGCCAGCCAAGAAGTACTGCATGCCCCCTGCAAGTAGGCTAGCCGTGTTAATTCACCGCCTTCAGCCACCACAAGCACCACTTTTTTACCCCGCCCTGGTGCTCAACAACGGAACGCTGGTCCTCGCGATCTTCACTTCATCCATCTTTTTGTTATTTTCCCTGCAAAATGGCCCATATCTAAGACAGTATTACCGTCGAGCCAGCCATTGATATGTCTTCTATCAACGACCCTGGAAAGAGCATAGATGACTGGCTTGAAGATACCAAAGCCGAGGCATCTTATCCACAAGATAGGGGGTTCCAGCATACAACCCCCTTTTCACAGTCCCCCTTTTCACAGTCCCCCTTTTCACAGTCCCCCTTTTCACAGTCCCCCTTTTCACAGTCTCCAGCGCCAGGGACTCCTAACAACAATGGCCCAGGTCCTGAAACAGGGGCAACAGCTGGAAGGCGCCGGAAGCCGGGTCCATCTGGGCCTCTACCTGAAAAACGGCAAGGAAAAAAGAAGCCAACAGTGGCCATGGTCCAGCAACAACAACAAGATGAGAAATCCGCTGCAAAGAGGATCAAATTCACACAGGATATGACTACGAAGTTAATGGTGTGGTTCAACAAGTGTAAGGCACAGGGTCTTTTCAGCAGTTCCAAGCGCAAAGACTATGGCACTGTATGGGAAACCATTTTCTTGAAGTGTGTGGAGGCCTGGCCGCGTTATCTATGGAATAAGGAAGCTATTGCCAACAAGTACAATAGCAAGCGCAAGCGCTTTGTCATGTGGAAGACCTTGTTGGCTTATTTGGGAGTCAGTTATGACTGGGCCGCCCATCTTCTTGTTACTTCAGAGGCCATATAGCAGCAGTTCTTTGCCCAGTATAACACTTTATCGCGGTCAATATTATGGCTTTGGAATCAGCCGCTTGGTGATAAGAGAGTATATGAGTCCATGTTCTGGCAGGAGATAGCGACTGGCAAGCATATCTTTAAAGCTGGCGATGCAACACAATAAATTTTGGTAGAGTTTTGCAGCAGGATACCCACGATCTGTCCAATGGTCCTGGCTCTTCAGATTTAGGCCGCAATAATCCGCTTATACTAGATAACAAATCATTTGAAGATAAAGCTATTTATTCCAAAGCCGTAAGCCAGGCTATATTGTAGTGTTTAAGTGTGGCACCTGCATCCACTAGAAGGTTAACTCCTATATAGCAATAAAGGCAGGAAACTGACCCTGATATTACACCCGCTAGTGGAAGCCAGCCAGCCATTAATATACCACCATCGAATCAGCAGCGGTTCCATAACTCAACCATAGAGTCAGAAGCAGTAGTAATGGGCTAGAGCATGCGTGAGGCTATGGCAATTATCGCTGATCTTATATTTACAATTAAGGATCTCTAGGCTGAATTTATAGGCAAAATAAGTAGTGAAGAGCTGTTTTATTATAAATACCTTTGTAAGGAGCCTATAATAGCTGTAATGTGGTTGAAGTTGTTACCTGAGATAAAAAGGTTGTATGTTAAAAGGTGGAAGATTGGGCCTCTTAAATAGTTAAAATAAAATAATAGCAAAGGTTCTTAGATTTGATCTATTTAACTAACTTTATTTTTACCTTTTTTATACCTTTTTTTAAGACCACTTGCCCTACCACTACTTTTCACCTTCTTTAACGATACTACAAATACTACTCCCACAAAACATGTGCAACTGAATGATGAATAAAATCAGGATGCCGCCTCCTGACTATACGCCTCGCCCTTGCCCTTGCTAGCGACAGGATTCGCCTTCTTCAGCACTAATTCTATTCTTTTTGCGCCGTAAAAGGAGGAAGTTGTGAAGCCCAGTCACCGCACTGTACTCAATGGGCACGATCCTCACAATCCTCCATTTCCTCTTCAAGATGCCAAAGGCCTACTCATCGACAATGCAAATACACACATGCCATAAGTTATACAGTTCTTTCCTAGTTTGTAAGGGGTTACCCATATCCTGCCAATCCTAGAGACAATATCTAATACCTAGAAAAGAAACCACAATGCCATTGCGAATGCCAACAACCACATAATATTGATCTTCTAGCACCTTGAAAGATCTTCCGAAGGCCTGGGCACAGAGGCTTGCATCATTGATAGAGCCCTCGGCGCCCACAAGCACATAACTAAATAAAAAATCTGATTTAACCGCTACAAAAACATTCTGACTCACAAAGCCCTTACGGTTATGCCACTGCAGTTAGTACCGCCGTTTGATATGTGCTGCGATATATGTACCATCAATCTCACCGATATAGCCATTAAAAGCATTGGTCTTTGAGGTTCAACTCCAGCTCAAGGTCTAACCAGTCATCCGGCGGTAGGCATACAAAAGCCTTGTGTAAGGACACAAGCCAAGGAAGCATACTATCCATAATCCCTGATATAGTGCTCTGGCTAATCTGGAACATGTATGTAGCATTATGTTGGCTCTCTGTGTGACCCAGTATCCAAAGAACCACCAACTTTTTGTTCTGCTGTTTAATATGACTGGACCATAAGCCTGTATTATGTTATAGCCATACAACAAGGTCCTTAAAGGTGACCTTATCCATACGAAATAAGTCCCAGAACTGGGTATCCGAGCCTTCAAGATAGGAGTGAGCGATTTTACGGGCTTCTTCAGGGCCACCTGGATGAATAACGCTGGGCCAGGCCCTCCTTTTCCTGTGGTTCTGCCATACCACATGGATCGCCAGGGCGGCTGCGGAAGCAAAAGCTAGGCCAGGCTTCAATATTGCCATCTTGTTATTGTTATTGTTACTGTTAAAGTGGATGACTACCCCTGGCCAGGGCTGGCGGTCTTGGGATCTGGGCTGTCAAATCGCTCAATTGTGGGCGACTTCAGGACCGGCAGTATTCTGGCATTTGGTGGCCTGGATTGCCAGAATAGGTGCGATCTTCGCCTTGCATTAGCGGGTACTTCGAGGACAGGGGGGTAGAATCGATTGATGTGGCTGCTGTAAAAAATTAGTGCCAAAATAGGCATGGTTGCATTGAAAAATTCCTTCTTGCCGTTTTTGAGCCACTTTTCAATGATCTTGGGGACCGCCGGTCGCTGAGCCGATCAGGGCCTAATGGGGTCAGGCTGAAATCAGGGATGAAAGCTATCTGTTTTACCTGCAGACCTGAAGGATCCAGGGAGGTAAGTAAGGAAGGTACGGTTCGTGGCAGGAAGACACTCCTTCTACAAGGCCTACTAGACAGTCAGGTAACTTGTTCTCTGGAAAATATCTTCCTGCATTGATCAATTTGTTCCAATGACTTCCTTGAGACAGTGGTTGTGCTAGTGGGGCGGCTTTAGTCTGCGCGACGGAGTAGGCCAACAGTGGCCTCGAAAGCAAAAATCCACGCCTACCTATTTGGCCTTTTGACCCGCAAGACCAAAAAACACCAGCCGGTGACGAAGCGCTAAAAACGGCCCCACTAGCACACCCGCCACCTCAAGGAGATTGGATCATTCGGGTAAGATCCATGTTAGCAATCTTGCAACGGTGGTCCCCGACCTGTTTGCCATCATTCTCAGGCAGTCCAACGGATGTCAATCGACTGGAGGTATGTTGTGTCGAAAAGGCTTGTTTATTGGAAGGGGGAACACTCCCTTTTGCTCTTCCTCCTCGAATGTTACCGGGCAGTTGCAACAGCAAGTCAGCAACACGTTCATTCACTCTGTGACCGTTTGCCATCAATGCTAATAAATAGGCACCTTTCCATTGATTTGACCCTATGTCACGGTGCCATGCAAAAAGTGGTCCGCATTGGAATGCATCGTGTTCCCGGGGTAGAACAAAGATGGTCCAAAACCCGCAAGCGTCACTTTTCAGACATTCTGATTGGTGAAATACACAGCAACCTAACGAAAGCAGGCTGTGATGTATCCCACTCAGTAGATGGTGGCTTCATCTTCTGCACCCAGTATCATGAAGTGTAGTTAAATGATGTCCGAGCCCGCTATGGGGACATCAATCCCCAAATCCCCGAACAAAAGCGGCAAACTATCAATTCCCACCATTGGACCCGAAACTGTACTGTCCAACATTGCGCCATCAATATGCCTGTTCCAAGACTGCTTCCCGACACCGTCGGGCGCCCCTGGCCCAGCAGACATCAGTACAAGAAAGTCGACAACGCCGAAAGCTCTGTTCATCACACCCCAGAGGCGCAGCCATTGAGAGATGGAAGCTTTTCAGATCTAGATTCCGAGGGAGGGCTGGACTGCCGCCATCGCGAGGGAAAGCCGCCGACTTGGAGACCGCACTGGGTGTTGTTCGCCGCCGCACTTTTGACTACAAGCATTTTGAGCGCAATTTCAGGCGCCGCCATTGGAAAATGGACTTCCACTCTCGGCAGACGATGTGCCGCACACACATCTCAATACTGTACGTCTTCTGCAATACCCGCCATGATGCCCCAAGGCTAACCAACCCGCCCAGCCCCTGTTCTAAGTAACGTTGATGTTACATACGCTGTCCAGCAATTCAATGGGTCATTTATGAAACAGAACGTCTATCGACTTTCAGCGTCGCCTCAGGCCGATGCCGCTTGGGAAGCCCTCGGGGTTGGCTGTAAGTCTAACCCCTGAGTGACCGTCACGCGCTCGCCCGGAAATTCTCACTAACCTGCGTTTCGTTTTGCCTGTTGATTAGACAGGGCGGGAGTGATTGGCTACGAGGAAGGAATCCGAAGCGGATTGACACCGGCCCATGTTCAGCGAGCCGACAAATATGGTGGAGGGTTTTTCGTCAACGTTGAGGGGATGCATCATCTTCATTGCCTTGTAGGTCTGCTACAACCACCCTCGGCTTTCGTCTCGCTGACATCAAGAAACACAGAACCTCGTTCGAAAAGCCCTCTTTTACAACTACGATTATTACAAGAAGTTAGGCACCCATGCCTTCAAAAATGATGACCATATCCTTCAGCTGCATGTTTGTTAGTGCTCACAACTCCTCTGCTTTTGGCCTTGTACTGACCGTCTACCTAGCACACTGTCTTGACATAGTCCGTCAAGTCCTAATGTGTAATGTTGATACTGGTGTTCTCGGCCAGGTGTGGTATAATAAGGAGCACCCAGCAGCCTTTCCAGACTTCAACACTAGGCACAAGTGCAAGAACTATGATGGCATTCGCAGCTGGGCAGAGATGCGACAGGTGAGAGAGCTCGGTCCCTCCAGAACTGTGGCGAACTGCAGCCGGACAGCTAACGCTGGGACAGGAACCTCCCCCAGAAACACTCCCCGAGGACTACATGAAGTTGGCTGCAAGCGATGACGTGCTGCCGGACACACCCTAGCGCCTTGGTCGGGTTGCGTATGCCGTTGTCCTCTCGTAGCCTCTCAGTTCTGGGCTAGATTCGGGAATACACCCAGCAACAGCCTGAACTACCATGTTATTCCGTGCTGACGATGGGGCGACTAAGCCAATGTGGCGTGTTCTCAACATGTTGGGGCGCCAACATTCCTCGATTGCTTGTATCAACGTCGGGCGCCGCTAGAGCTCGACGGCAGGCCAAAAAAGGGACGGGGTACCTCCAAAGTTCCATGCTCTTATTTGCTCTGCTGCCATTTGCTCGGGCGAGGCGGGGACACTCCCAGGGGAGATAATACACCTTTATAGGTAGGGAGGCGTGGTTCACGAACCGCCAACACCAAGTCAAAACCGAAATCTTACCAACCACAAGACCAACAACTGCATCGAGGCTTACCAACAGCGGCCTCAGGTCTTGGCATCCACAGGACAGGGTGGCAAACAAGATACTTTACTTTGTAACAGTCCCAAAGTAAACAGCAACTTTTCTCCCCAATTTCGTGCTCTTGCCTATGACAGTAGGAACATAATCACTGTATGGATATGCAAGGACTGAAAGATGTTGTTCCTGGGGCATCAGATAAGCTGCGTCAACACGAGATCGAGCCTGAGCCATGGTGCCTTGCTTTGGGCTCTCAGCGGGGCTTTTGTGAAGCACAGGGCCACGTCACTTGACGATACCCCATGAGGAGGTTTGGAAATAGGTGCAGCTCAGGTACCACTTGGTACATAAATGTACTAGTCGAATCTTCTCTAGCAATCTTATCGGGGTTAGAATCGTTGAATCCTACAGCACTGCTGAAAATAGCAGGGATCCTTCTTGACCCTGTCATGAAAGTGCCCCTATTATGGACCTAGTAGCCCGTCAAAGCTCCGTTCAGACCTATCAGACTGGAGAAGAACCGTGGCAGCATGCGTAGTGCACATGCGTAGTGCCATACGCACGGATAAAGCTTGGGCGCCATTCATTATCTGTGTCTTACACCTCCGATCTCCTACCATTATAGGTTCATCCTTGTCCGTCCACTTGAACCGCCTCTAACATCTATTCGCATCCTGTATGATTAGCCGAGGTTGACTTACACCATGGCGTCACCACTAAGGGTCCTCATCATAGGCGCCAGTATGATAACCACACCGAGGTTCATTCCTTATCGCAATAGAGCCCTTACTCGGAAACCTACTAGGGTCGGCTGGTCTTCTTATGGCTCATGTGTTCAAGAAAGTGACTCAACTCCCTTCATACTACCTGCTTTCAGCCCACAGACAAACATGTAGCTACAATAGTACATCTTGATGTCTTGAAGCTAATGTTCCTAGATTGGAATCAGCGCAACGGTTTCCGAACAGGACTCGTCCCCCACCGCGCGCCCCCGCGACTGGAATTTTGGGATTTACTGGGCTCAGGCCCGCCTTGAGGAGATCCTTACCCCTGAGCTCAACGCCGCCCTAGACACGATGCAAACCGACCCGGCATACAAGCGGCACGCCGGTTCTGTTCTCCCGTTGATCAATGGAAAAACCGGCGAGCCGCTCAAAGACCTCGGCGCGCCTTACTGCCTGCGGCTGAGGAGACGGCCCTGGCTGGAGCTCCTGAGAGGCGGGCTGGATGTTCGTGTAAGCCATCATCTACCAGACTTAATTACTACTTGAGGAGCGAGACTAAGAAACACACGGCGGACTAGTTCTCCAAGCGCCTTGCCCACATCTCCACTGTGGAAGATGGTGTCATCGCTACCTTCACAGACGGAACGACTGAAAGCGGGAATCTCCTAATCGGGGCAGACGGCGCACACAGCATCGTGCGGCAGTATCTGTTCCAAGAATCGCCTCAAGACGCATTGTTGCTGAAAAGCCCTATTTTGGCTACCGTAGCCATTACGACTTTGGACCGCGGAGCCGCTGCGGCCATACGCAAGCTAAATCCGACCTTTCATATGACTTTGGACTCGAATGGTCTGATGACTTGGGCTAGCAGTAATCACTGCCTCCACCCTCAAAATAACCGCTAATACGTTGCACAAGACGTACTTCACTAATCTTTCCTCTTGTAGCTCACGATTGTTCTTCACCAGACCCGGCCAACTGGACGTTCCTCATCGTGGCGACCTGGCACTCTGAAGAGGATACAGGGTTGCAAGGCGACGACGCGATCCTCGACGACTTGCGCTCCCGCGCGCACGACCTGACATTTCCCTTCAAGGAGTCGCTGGCAACCATCCCCCGGGGCACCAAGATGTGGCACACTCGTATGGACTATTGGCCTACCAAGCCCTGGGACAGCCGCGGAGGCTTGGTCACGCTGGCTGGGGATGCCGCGCATTCAATGACCTTCCGTGAGTTCTGATTACTACCTTACCTACCCACCAAAGCACTGGTCTTTGCTGACGGAAACCAAGATCGTGGGCAGGGGTTAGGAAACGCCATCCGCGATGTTGCTGAGCTTCAGTCCCGGCTGGGAGCTATGGCATCCAACACCCCGGCTGAGCTGGCCAAGGCAGTTCAAGCGTACGAGACGGATCTGTGGCCGCGAGGTTATGATGTTGCTATGGCGAACCTGGAGAACAGTATTCGCCTGCACGATTGGGATAGTGTTACGAAAAGTCTGATGTTGACCGAGGGGTTATCAAGAGTTGGGGAAAGGATGCATGGCGCAAGTGGACAGGCTGTATTTGGAACACCCTGAAAATAGCCAATCTTGTTCGAGAACATTACTCTGGCTTCTGGCCAATCGTTACGTAGCTGTTTCAATAGTCAGCCAGTCTTCCCATGGGAATCAGGTGCTTAGCGGCGCAGGGTGAAACTCACAAGTCAAACTGCATGTGAATGTTGGGGTCCTTCACCTCCTTGCGCACTTTCGACAGCAACAGCAAGACTTCTTTCTCATCCCACTTACCAACGTCGCAGAAAAGGCGCAATGAAAATGCCTCCAGCCCCTCCAGGACCTGCGCAAGGTTGCACATGCCAACCTCCTTGAGGAGGGGATCTTTAGCCCACGGGCCCAGCGGGAACCTAAACTTCTGCACTGTTACCTCCCGGAAGCCGGCGTCTCTGACCCATTTCTCCTGCTTCGGTCCGGGACATGGCTCGCGCCCAATCTTGTCAGCCAAGGGCAGCAACGCCTTCAGCCACTTGAGCGTGTGGTGGTCGTCGGTAAGAGAGCCATCTTCAGAGTAATAAAGCAAGTCAAAGTCTTGGAACTCGGCCCAGCCGCCGGGAGCCAAGTTGTCGTATACATTCTTTACCAGCTTGGGCCAGTTTAGGATGCAGGCAAACATGTAGCGACAGAAAATGTAGTCAAATGGAGCGCTATGGGTCCATTCGCTCTCGACATCATCGACCTCGAATTTGACGTTCGGAGGAACCCTGTGGTTGACAACCGATTAGATACAATTTCTCATCAGCCGGGTTCGAGTTGGCCAGCGCACATACCACTGTGGCTGGATGGCGCTCAGGTCATTTCCTAGGATCTCGGCACAGGGGAAAACGTCGCCAATTTCGATTGCCCCTTAGTTTCCAGTTGTCAGCAAGAAAGGCACAAGTATGGCATTAGGAGAAGAGACGCACAGATGCCGGTCCCGGTGCCGATGTCGAGGATCCTCTGGACCTTTACTCCCTCTTTGTCAATGGGCGCAAAAAACAGCTTGTTTCCGATCCCTTTTACCATCATGTGGTGGGTCAAGTCGAGGCGGTCTATCTCCTTTTCGTCATTGGGCATAGCATATACTGGGGTGCTTGTCAGTGCAAAGCCCGACAGGCACGTAATATTTTGCTGTGTTACGTACCGCCCGGGCGGAGGGCATGGTATCGGCGGCCGTGCTCGAAGGGATAGTCGAGAACACTGGGCGACAGAGAGGCCGTGTATGTGGTCCTGTGCAGTCGCAGCGGGTCAGCATGGTGCCCAGTGCTAATAGAGGCCGCAAGAACGAACTCACAGTCGGTCCTCAATGACAGAGTCTCTGTCGCCCTCGCCGACATCGACCTCAATTGGATGCTCGGCCATGGTTTCGCTAGTACCTCCTCAGCTAGCTAAGTTATTGCCTCGGCAGATTTGGTGCAACCAGGTAACTAACCTATTGTGCAAACGGATGGTGCGGGATTGGGCTGGGTTCCATTCCTTCTTCAATCTTTAACACGGCCACGGGCGGCAAGAGCAGGGCGCAAGCAGGGTAAGGGAAGGGCAGGAGCAGCAGCGCTCGGAATCGGCAACTCGTGTTCGCCTTCCGCCCAGGACTAATGCAGCTTTGCTCCTCGTGCCATCAGTGGACGGCCAACAGTCCTTGCACCGGGGGGCGGCGCCGGTGCTTGCGGTGGCTGAAAGCAGCGCGGTTTATTGGCCCACACGCCTCTTTGGTGCACCTTTGGGCGTCATCAAGTTCCCGCTTCCAGCTCAGCGCACTTTCACTTTCACTCCATTGTCCACTCGAATCCCCGCTTCCGACGAGGGATCCGAAAGTCCCAGGGCGGCCTTCGGGCCCAGCGTCTTGCTCGATGGACTTGCTACGCGGTGATCTGCTCACCTGAAGAATATATTGAGTGAGTATCTGTGATTAAATGACCGATGAACTCGCTCTCAGCGTCCAAATCCCCCCCAGATAAATATCCACCCTTGGTGGCTTCACCGTGTGCGGGCCTTGGGCACCTCCATCGGTGCTTCTGTTGCTGGTGGGGCACTTATCCGCCCCTCCAAAGTCCCTAGCTCAAGGTTGGCAGGTGTGTTCTCACCCTCTTTCCCGCCTGTTGTTGCGTCGTGGCAGTTGAGCCCACAGCAGGTGTGTCCTGGTGAACATAACAACCATTTTAGTATCCCGAAGATACAGCTCAAGATCAGGCCTGGAAGCCACAGAAATGACAAAGTGCAGCAGGCCAGTCCGACCAGTAGGGTGAGCGCCCTGTCTTTCTTGACCTTGGGCATCTTGTTCCAAATCCTTTTGAACATTATTGCTCCCACAACCATTGACACCAGAAGGTACGGAATACCGACGAGACAGGAGATCAAGATGATCTTGTCTCTTTCCGATAGGTCGCCGCCACCACCACGTCTACCCATTGTTTCGGCGGGTTCTAATAACAGTAGGAATCATCAGTTCTACAACTTCGATAACGGGGGCGCTTACCTCTTGCGTACACCGGTGGTGGGTGCTCAAGGTCGTTGTCTAGGTAGCCAAGGGAAGACAAGATGCCTAGGTAGGGTACGTAAGGGAAGAAGGGATGATTGTCATTTGTAGGGGTGCATGATTTCAAGTCTCAAATCATCTCGCGGCGACGGGTCGGTGCTAAATTATAGCAGACCAAGAAAATGTTGTGTTGATTCAGCTGCAAACAACCATCGCCAGAAGCGCACGTATGGAATGGAGATCAATGGGCAACCATACCCAGAGCTCTAAACTCCGGGCCGTTGGGACAACCAACGTCCGTAGGGGTCTGAAGCACGTGGATGCCTTGCCCGGTGACAAGTAGTTTTGTTGAAGTCTAATGTGATGCCCAAGGTCCCCCCCCCGTGCAAATCTGCCCTCGACGTCATATGCTCCAACTTTTTCTATCACTTGAAAAAGCTTCCCTTCCACGCCTCGGCAACCGCTCCGGCAACCAACTTGTTGATGGCCACGCCCGGGTGATAGTCGTTGAACCACAAGCACGACACGCCATCGCCATTGTAGCAAGTCGCGTTCGGCGATCCGTATGCCGTGGGATTTGCTAATGCGGTATCAAAGGGGATCGTAGTATCGATGACGGTGGCGGTGATTCCAGCATTGGCAGTCTTGAAAGCAGCCAGCCGAGCGGCGATGGCAGCGTTGTACTTGCCGATAGAGACCGCTTCCCCAGCCTGCGACTCGGCCGTCTGCTCTTGCATCGTGGGCGTCTTTTGAATGGCTAGTGCAAAGTCAGTCCATCGCCCCCTGAAAAATCTCCTAAAATCCCCTGAGGTGGAGCCAAAAAGGGGTAACTCACGCGGAACCGTCAGCAGGGCAAAATTCCTCGCGCCGGCATTATACAGTATCTGCAACTGCCCGAAATAGCTATCCATAATCTTGCCCAACAACTCGTCATACGTGCCCAACCACCACGAGTTGCCCACGTCATTGACCCCGATCCACACGGCAAACAGCGAATCAGCCGCCGTCCACGGCGCGTAGGCCGGGTGCGACGCGATGCTGCCGCTGAACTGGGCGACCTGGTCGACGAGGCTCAGCACCTCGGGCTTCCAGGGGACGACGAGCGAGGCGTTGGTGGTGGCGCCGCCGTAGGCAAAGTTGTACGTCAGCAGCGTCGTCGCGTTGAACTGCGACGCGAGGAAGCCCACCCAGTTCAGGCCGCCGCTGGCGGTCCAGCCCGGCAGGGCCGGGTTGCCGAGCGGGTTGGAGGCCGACGGCTTGGTGGAGGCGATGTCGAAGCCGGTCTGCGAGTATGAGTCGCCGCTGGGTGCTGTGTCAGTGTGTCTGTTCCGTGGCTGGGCTGGGGGAGGACTAACAACGCGATGAGATACTTCACACTCGAGCCTATCGCGGTGCTGGCGGGGACGGCGCTGGTGGCGGGCACGGTGGCCGGCTGGGTGGGCGTGGCTGCCAGGCTGCTGATTGAAGTAGTCTTCGGCCCCGGTCCCGGAGGCGCTGGGGGCGCTGAGATGCACAGGTCTAATATCTCGTCAATTCCCATCCTTTCTTCTTTCACCCAGGTGTAAGGGGAAACTTGGAGAGGTACTGACGGGTGAAGCGGCTATATTGCGCGCAGACCGCACCCCTCGGGCAGTCGGTTGGGCCCCTATAGCCGATGCCTCCGCATTGGCCGTACAGCTTAGCACCGGCGGCGAGTGCCGGCACCGTGGCCAGGAGGGTGAGGGCAGAAACCATGGCTATCGTGGGTTTCGAGCCTGCGACATGCAAAACGAGTGAATGAGGCTCTAAAATCAAACACAGGGACAAACCGCAAACAAAGTAGGAAATGCGGATCGTGGAGCACTTATATTAGCACATGCTCTTCCCCCATGTCACATCTCCAAGGTGGTTACCGGCTCGCCGGGTTGGAGCTGCTGTCCACTTTGGCAATCCCATGTAAGACAATTGGTGGAGGCCAGGAAAAGTGGACATCTCGATGCAGGACCGCGGAGGGAGACGCAGCGCTCAACGGCGCCCTGGCTCTCCGCCGTAGCATTCATTGATTACGGGATTTCGACCCCGAATAGCCGGCAGCGTGAACAATTACACCCTCCCTTACTCCAATCCTTGGCCCCAGCCTAAACATTCCCCACGAACGCGGCAAGATAGATTACCTTCCCGCGACTCCGTACAAGTGGGAGCAGTGGAGGTGAAGTGAAATTGGAGGGGTACCACCTCTCAAATCTGCAGCGGTGGATTGGTATAAAAAAGGATAGGGGGATTAATGTAGATACAATGCCACCTAAAATTGTATCACGACGCAGCTGAGTGAGCGATATGTGAAAGGATGGAAATTTGGCGTCGGTTGAAGATGGGGAAATGTGACCAACATAGGCCAGGTAGGTATTGTACCGAACTTGGAGGTATTAGGTACCGTTCCTTAATCGGCCGGGAGCTCCCCTCATAAAATGTGATCGGTGACCTGCTAGTAAGAGATTACACCTCGACAGCATGAGCAGCCTGCCCAGTCGAAATCCGGACTAGTACCAAGAACCTCGAAACATTTTACCCTTGGTCGCCTTAGTAGCAGGCAGGTAAGCACCTAGCACAAGTCCGAAGAATAAGAGGCGTGAATAATCATATCCATTAATAATGTCCTTCGCCAGACTATCCTCGGTAAAGACAGCCATTTCACATCCCACATGGAGACAACCCCAAAACCAACGAAAGCATCGCCGTGAGGTACTGTACATCCAGGTTTCCATCCCCATCCGCCCATACCCCCAATCCATCCTGGGCTGCCAAGTGCCCATAACCCAAGGTATCATCGTGTAATATCGTTTCCAGCATGCCGGCATAAGCATTAAATTTTTTTTTAGTGAAAGTGAATGAAGAGAAGAAGGAAATCGGCTCGCCATGCTCAGATGGTCTCCCTCCACATCGGCAAAAAGATAAACAACAGCACACCAACTGTCGCAAATACGGCACCACCAAACAGACTTTGGAACACAATCTTCCTTTGTAGCCGCCTCAGATGCGCATCCTTGACGCTCAGCCTCCGATCAAAGATCATCAGCCGTGAGAGCGCCTTGATCAGGCCATTCTTATTTGACAAGACTGATTCCGAATCATCAAAGCGCTCCCACGGGAGTCTTTGCCGGCGGGAGAAGAGCAAAAGGAAGAAGCAGCTACCCCTCAACCCGGACAGGATCAAGCTGAGACCCAACCACCAGAGTGGCCAGGCGGCGAATGTCTCCCAGCGCGTATGGGCACCGCGATAAGGAGTGAAGCCGCGAGTCATGACGACGAGGAAACCGGCGACGGTGCATACAAAACCTAGCATGGTGGCGACGCAAACGGTCTCAAAGGTACCGTTACCAACGCCGAGGCGCACAAAGTTGCGATGCGAGCAGTTGCGCAGGAGGCCATAGACATGATCGGCGACGGGCTTGAGGGCCTGGGGGTGAGATGAGGTTTGCAAGTCGGCGAGAGCCCGTCGGCGAAGCGAGGGCGGGATGTTGAGCTCCTTCTCGGCGCCAGGAATCAAAAACATGTGGATGATGGTGTCGAGCTCGCTTTTACCAAGTAGGACTGGGCGCATCATCGCCGACATGGAGCTAGCGTTGGCTTCGAAGTTCTTGGGATCCATAATGGCAGGCGCGCACCTGCCCTTGGAGGAGCAGAGGGCGTCGGCCGAGATGAGCTGCGAGATACGGGCGAGGGTTTCCTTGGTCACTTCGGGGTCCTGGTCCTCGCCATCTTCCTCATGAACGGTGGTGATGACGTTGTTTTTGATGCTGGCGACGGAGGAGGTGCTTTCCGAACCGCTATCGAAAGAGCCGTAGCGCTTTTCCTCGACAACAGCCAGACCCTTGGCGTAGGCAGTCTCATAGTTCTTGAACCTGTCCCCTTGTATTAACATCTCTGTCAAGAGCGCGATAAGGATGAGACATACCACATGTAGAACTCGAGGTTCTCGGCGGAGAACTCGATGTACTTCAGATACATATAGAAGTCATACAGGGACATAGGGCTGCCTGGACGTCGGCGACGTTAGCAACAAGTATCCTTGAGTAACACCCAACAAGGACATACAAGTCTTATTGGCGAGGATCCGCTCAAGGCGGAGCCTGCTGGGGATCGCGTTCTTGCGACCATCGGGACTGAGAGATCGTTTGCCAGCGCTGATGTTGTTGGCGTACTCTCTAAAGTCTCGGTACTCTGGCTTTTTGTACCAGGTCAACCACGAAGGGAAGCGCATGGTAGGTGGTGGGCAGGATCTCCAAAGGGGAATAAAAGATCGACGACAGGTCACTGTCTCGGGTAGTCTCAAAGAGACTGGGTATCAGTGAGGGATAAGGCGAGGAGGGAAACAGGCTTCACGAAGAAACGAGGATGAGGAGGGGACCCGAGATATGTACCCGCCAGCCCATGACGAGAAGAGGTACGGTCCAGGGAATATGGCCGGAAGGCGGCCAGAACAAGACCAGAGGGGGAGCCACTTGGATCCGAATAAGGCCAGAGGTGACGCCACTAGGTGTCTGTCAGGACCTGAAGGACGCTGAAACCCACAACTTATTCCCATCGAGCAGTATGCAGATGTTAGTGTATGCGCGATTGGCAGCTTGGACCTGCGCTTTGAGCGCGAATAGCTGCATACAGCCCCAAGCCAAGCTCTTGCTCCTGCAGGGTCGCAGATCGCCAAGGTGCGGTGGGGGGATCACTGGCATTCGTCGGTGACCCCCTTGTCCCCCCCCCCCTCTACCTTTGCCCGTCCATGATCCGTCCCATGTTGCTCGTGGCCCAACCCCATTTGCCTTGAGATCCAGCTGCGCTAGTGGTCGGCTGTTACCGCATGCGGGCAATGGGTGGTTGACGGGGATGCCCTGGTCTGGGGAAACGTGATATGAGCGAGGGCGCAAAATATCAATCTCCTCTCGATATCGTACAGCGCAAAAGCCGGGAAGTTTTACAGCTGGTGGTGTATTTTCGACGTTTTTACTGGTGGGGCCGAAGCCAATCTCATTCCTGATTCTCAGCCCGGATGGCTACGTGTGCTACATGTGCTACGTGGTCCCTCTTGTTCCGGCGCCACGCCTCGTGTGTTGTTTTTGGTTTCCGGGACCCCACTGTTGCAAATGTCTCCCGCTTCTTTGTTTGCCAACGAGCTGATGGCAGCAAGAGAGAGCGGCTCGAGGCAACTGCCGCTGTCATGGCGGAGGGAACATTGTTTCGAAGGCGGCGTGCCGCCTGCCCGTCGTCAACTTGGCCAAGGTCAATGCTCGGACGCAGCCTATGGTAAGCCGTAGATGTGGGAAGTGGGTGGCAGAAAAGTAACCATCTCGACGGGTTGCGGCGCGGGCGAGCGCGGGCGAGGTGCGAGAGCGATGCCCAGTATCACCTGGGACGGGACGAACGAGCGGGGAGTGCCGGCGCTGTGTCGACGCTATTGGGCTTCGGACAATTTGGCGATGGGATCATGTCGCATGTCGCATGTCGCTTCGAGGCCTCTTGGACGCCGTCAGGGCAGGCTCAAAGCAGGACGGCACACGTGGTGATGATGATCTGAGCGTCGCTAGACCATGGCGCTCGGATCTCGGGTGCGCCGCTGCGTAGTGCTGTGGGGAGCTTACTCGAAAGTATCGCGAGCTAGGCAGAATGGCGAGACTTGGACTAGCTTCCTTGTCAGGGCTAGATGAGACATGCTGCGTCAACTGCGTGCCAGTGCGTGTTCTGGGCCACAAACAGAGAAGCGGTGCCTGGCGCGTGGTGGCGGGTGTCGCGTATCTCGAGCCCACATTTTGTCCAGGTACACCTTCTGGCACCTTTCCCACACCTTGCCCTGAAAGAGCGAACCGAAGCGCGTCGCACGGACGCGTTTGGGCCCTGCCAGAGGCCAAAGCGACTTTGTAGATTTTGCGCAGCGATTGCCATTGGACGGGAGATCTGCACCAGGACCACCACAGCACCACCCCAACGAGGGGTAATCTCAATTGAGCCGACCATTGACCGCACTTTCCGCCTTCTCTCCGTCGCAAACTTGCAAACATCGACGCACGCAAAGCAGGGCAGTCACACATTGGGGAACATGTTATCTGTTTCTGACAGTTTCTTAATTCACTCTCTGAGCAAGGCCAATCAATGGCTATGCCGCAAGCACAGAGCCTCAAAACGGGCTCAACCTCTAACTATTGGATGCAGTGACCGCCTGCACAGCTCGCTCGCGCGGCTCAGAGAAAATACAGCCACAAATCCCAGAGCCGAGACCACCCAGAGTCGACAGTCGCCTCCGAGCCTGCGCCGGACTCATTGGCGGCAGCACCAGCGGCCGCAGACGTCGGCAGCAGCCCGCCCTCGTCTTTTTTCCGGTCATTCGCACCACATGTTGAGGTAGTACCATGCCATCCCCAGCCCCTTCAGACTGTGCAGGCCGATGAACACCCCCAACAGCACCGCACCGGCCTCGCCCTGACCGCCAACCCCCGCACCACCGCCGGCCTCAGTCCGCAGCTCAGCGTCCCATTCCCACGCTCGTGCGGCGAAGAGCACATTTAACCCAACAACGACGAGCCCAAACAGGACCGCAAGAATCCATCCGAAATGCACACGTAACGTCCACCCGCGAAGCGGCACGTAGAGTCTAAACTCGCCCGCCGTTGCACTGATCCTTCTGCTACCAAGTCGAGAAATCTTCCCCATAAAACGCAGAAAATAAACACACCCAGCATCGGAGGACCGACGGCCAGTTGTGAAAGAAGACGAGGTTTTCCCTGAGGCATGGAAGCTTCCACACCGAGAGATGAAGATTAAGACGTACATGCAAATGTCCTTAAGGATGCTCACCATGTTACAGAGCGTCTTGGCCATGCGTCAGGTGCACGAGCTGGTGGTGTGCGGGGTGGTGTCGGCCATTTTTTGCGCGGGGGTCGGGTCGAGAGGGCGGGGGTGGCCTCGTGTTGCTTTTATCGGCTTGCTTTTCCTGGATCCTGGGCCACTGCAGGGGACTGGATATCGGGGTAAGGTGGGAAGCAAGCAGATTACTACACTGCTGTGAAGACAACACCACTACCTCTGAAACTATGCTACCTCCCTTGATAGAGAAGGTGCAGCTGAGAGTGGTGTGCACCTCTTCCAAGATCTCAACAAGAGAAACATATTTCTAGCCGTGATCGACAGCTTGCTAACTAGGAACAGGTCTATTGTTGTCAGTCTGTGGAAATTTGGCTTTATTGTTGGCGTCTCTTTGTTGCCAAAACATTACCCTCGACCTCGAAATTCGGATGCATGCTCATGTGGCTCGCCCTTTCATAACTAGGTTGAAACGGCGACGTCTATCTTCCCCAACGCTCATGCCCTCCGAGATTGATAGAATCTCTCAGTGCACCTAGCTGGGGCCCTAAATAAGGTAGGGAGACTGACATGCAGCTGGCGATGCACTGGACGAGCCTACTGCGATGTCTTGGCCAATCTGAGGTCAGTTGGGACCTGCAGGATGCTTAGCGGCACCTGATTAGACCAACGTCTCTGGTCTTCGAAGTCGTCCCCACACGTTTGCCGAGGGCTCAGGACAGCTGAAATGCGACAGTGTTTCTCAAGCTCTCAACCCTCGCGATTAACAGCTGCAAAGACAGTATCGAGGCGCCAGGACCAGCACACTACGATCCGCCAGTTGTCGAGTTGTGCCGTGGTGCATGGTGCGCCGCATTTGTGCAGGACGCATGGACCAGGACAATCGGGACCGCATGAGGCTCAACTGGTCCGTGAGCTTCAAGGACGAGGGCAGCGTGACTGTTATCACAATCCGGACCCTCGAGCCAAATGTCACACTCCAATTATGTGGATGGCAGCTATTTCCTGACAGGGTTGCTTGCCAAACTCGAGTCTAAGAAGTTGGGTCACACAAAGGGCTTGATGATCAGTGTGCCGTCTAATGGGGGAAAGCAACTGTCTGTTGGCCTTTGCTCTTCGCAACAGTGAATGCTGAGAATAAGGACAATCCAATAGAGCTAGCACAAGGAGGTAGGCACAATTCAATTGCTGAGAATTGCTAATGTCGTGGGGGAGGCAGCCACGCACGCAGTCATATATAACACGGAGACTCTGCTCGTTCCGTAAACTCAAGCTTGGTCTCCCAACCAGGCTCAGACAACTCCAAGTTGACCACAGCTCAACCACAACTTGGCCGCAGCTCAACCACAACTTGGCCGCAGCTCAACCACAACTTGGACCCCTTTTATCACCAAACTTCAACATGGCAACCGATCAAACCCAAACCGAAACTGCAAGTGCAGCAGCACCCGCCATCAAGATCCAACTCACCGACCCTGACTCGAAGCATACCGGTAAGGCGTTAGAGGTCTCTCGCAAGGCTGCCAATCAATGCGGCCTCCTGCGCGACATTATCGAGCTCTATGACGATGACGATATCGTCGATTCGGTTGTTCCTCTTTCCATCAATGTCAGCGAGGAGGCTTTGCAAAAGGCAGTCGATTGGCTGGAACATCATGCTGAAACGGCCGCGTCGAACGACGACAAGGATGCAGACGCATGGAAGAACCAGTTCAGGTCAAGAAGGATCTGCTCTTTGACATTCTCAGCCTCTCCTCCTACCTTGCTATTGAAGATTTGTACCAGGTGGGGTGCAATGAGCTTGGCAAAGCTATACAGGGCAAGAACGTCGATGAAATGCGAGAGTTCTTCAAAGTCACCAATGATTTTGAGGAAGAGGAAGAGCGTCGAATCGCTAAAGAAATGACGTGGACTAAGACTAGAGATTTGAGACGATCAGACGAGGCGTGACTGAGCCTGTAAGGATCCGAAGAAGCCGTATGGTCCTCTAATGGGACCTGGTAAGAGCGCGCTGACAATTACCACGCGCAATGTGCGCACATCCCAGATTCGCAAATGCGCTGACTTTGCAGGTCGGTGGTTGAAATTCTGAATCATTTTTCAAACTACAACTTCCTTCTCAAGCAATTCATAACCATATTACCTAACCTGCTCTCCCCAATACCTTCTCACCGTGACCTCGAACTCTTCTGGCTCTCTCCCCAAAATCTCCCCTAACTGCGATGTCACGACCGCCGTCTCCCCAGCCCTGATAGCCTCCCATGCCGTCGCCCACGTCCTCGCCTTCTCCTCCGTGCCAAACACCCCCAGCACCTTGGGCAACCTGACATACTCGTCCACCCCCACTTCCCTGATCCTGACCTCCCTCCCCGCAACCTGCCCCAGCACCCCCACCGTCTCCTCCAAACTCCACACCCGCGGCCCCGTCAGCAGCACCGTCCCATTTCCATTCCGAAACCCCTCCGGGTCCTCCGCATACGCGGCAATCAGCCGGGCGGACGCCTCCCCCAGCTCATCGCGCTTGACCCAGGCAACGCCAGGCCCCGTCCCGTCGTGCGGGATGAGGATCTCGCTGCTCTCGGCGGACTCCTCCTCCCTGGGGTTGAAGAAGGCCGTGTAGATGGGCGTCGACTCGGCGTACAGGCCCTCGCGGATGATGGTGTAGGTGAAGGAGGGGTCGCGAGCGGCGAGGTCGCGCAGGTGCGCTTCCGTGGCTAGGTGCGCTTGCATCACCTCTGCGATGGAGGCGGTGGAGGTGGCGGGGCCGGCGAAGGCGAGGGACGAGTAGAAGATGTGGGATACGCCGGCGCGGTGGGCGGCGTTGATGACGGGGAGTTGGACCTAGGGGGGCTGTTAGGGGGGGGGGGGATGATGGAGGGGGAGGGGGGAGGTGGGATGGACCTTGATGCGGTAGTCGCGGACGTGGCTGGGGTAGGAGATGAGGAAGAGGGTGTCGATTCCTGAGAAGGTGGCTTCCAGCTCCGAGGGCAGCGACTCGTACGATGCTTTGCGCGCTTGGACGCCGGCGTCGGTGTGCGCCTGAGGGACTTTGTCGGGGTGGCGATTGATGAGCGTGAGGTTATTCGCGGGGACGAGGTTGAGGAGGTGGGTGATGGTGCTGCTGCCGAGACCGCCCGATGCGGGGAAGATCCCGATGGTTTTCATCCTGTTTTGGTGGAGTACTTGCTGGTGGAGTACTTGCTGGTTGAGGTTCAACTGGCTGAATTGAGTGGAAGCTGAATTGAATCGCGCCTTCCAGGTCACCGTGGACAACTCCGAGATTTGCCGTAGCTACATCAAAAGGTCCTGCGACGTACATATGTCGAGTGTTCCCGCTTTGGACAAAAGCCCCGCATCTACCGCGTGGCCTGCATGAACCTGTGGAGACATGCCTCAGATCTGGTCACGGTTCAACTTGGTGTAGGTATAGAAATGGCCAATTAAATCCATCAATCATGATCACCTCAGGGACCTTGTTTGTACTGATCCGAGACCGTTACCCCCTTTCAATGTATGCTCTTTATCAACTTATGCCTTCAATGCCGAGTCCGAATGTCTCGTTACTCCTCAGACCATATCTTCAAGGTTAATATCGAAGCTTTGGCTCCGCTTATTCTCCCTTTTCTTTTCACGGTTTGTTGTAAAGTGCCAGGCCAGAACGGTAATCACAGTGAGCCCAACCGATAAGACGAGCAACACCCAGATGTAATGTGACACGACGGCTTCACCCTCATCGGGGCGCCAGTTAAATAGAGATGTCGAAAATATGGACTGCAAGTGTAAGCAAAACCAACTTTCACGACCGGGTTGGGGGACGTACAGCTACACAAGACATGGGAAGATATATCATGGTCAGCAGCGCGATTGACCTCATCTGGGCACTCTCCCGCTTGGTTTCAAGCGCAATGATTGTGTTGGCCTTCGCGATGCGGATGTTTGTCACGGAATCTTGTCTGGCGTTTTTGTTTGACGCCTAGATACGCGGGCGTAAGAAAGGTTTCCGTCAGCTCGACCGCTCTGATGAACCTTCAATTTGAGAAAGGGGTGGGGGGGTTACACTTTGCATCGCAAGAGATAGATTGTGGGCCATCATCTTGCACTCGTCGATCTTGTCGTCGTATTCATTCATAATGTCTTGCAGTCTCTGCTTGATGCGCTGTCCCGTGTCCAGCAATGGTTGCTGCTCCAAGATGAAGTTACCCGACCGCTGACAATAATTCGTCGAGTCATGGTTCCCAGTCCACTCCCTCTCCAGCGTCTCAACCTCGGCGATCAACTTTACAATCTGTCGCTTTACAGCTCGGATTTGGTCTGCCAGGCCACCACTCTGAAAACATATCGCGAGATAGTGCTGCAATTTGGGGCTGTTCGGGTCCCAACTCTTGGTTTCGAGCACGTCGGAGCCTAAGGTGAATTGGTCAACCAAGTCTTCGGCCATGTTTATCAGCCTCTCGCGCTCGATTTCGGCAAGTATTCCCGTCACCAGAAGTGGGTGGTCGGTGCCGTCCCCCGCAGCCCGAATTCTCTTCTCAACGGCCTGCATTTGTGCGCTATTACAGCCAAATATCACACAGTATACTTTTCGCATATGTGGAATGTAGGTAGTTGACAGCGCCAAGTCATCAGGTAGCGCTGCCGACATTCTATATGTGTATGCTAGAGTAGGAACATATATCGTGAGCTACGCATAGAAGAGACGATGTGGAATGCAAGATTCAGTCGAGGGTGCCACACTTACAGATTGTACGGAGCTCCGAGTCTGGTGATGTGTAGCGGACTGTTGAGAAAAAGGCAACACGCCTCGCGATTGTTCGCGTGATGCTTGGATGAACGTGAAAGACATTTGCGATGCTCCTCCACGTGCTGCGTTCGAACGGCAAGTGCGATACTGGGGAGGCCTGGCCAGGAAATACTTCGGGGGCCCTGCCACATTGACTTCAAGCCTGTTAACTACCAGAATGGAAAGAGCTGACATCAGGGCTATTCTTGCCAGTGGCGGCAACACGCACATGACGTAAAGTCCGGATCGGTCCACTTCGCAGCTTCCAATTCCCGGGGCCTGTGCAGGTGCAGTTTGATGCCGATTAACAACTGGTCAATACTGGGGGGCTAGGACAATGCGTACCGTGGCATCACTGAGCCAAGCCTCCCATCTTTTACTCCCCATCAGCTCCTCCACCGAAACCGGCTGCTTGAGTGTCAGTGGCGGCATCTCTACATATCGAGCATATATGACAAGAGTGAAAGACAAACTTCATCCGAGCCCAGTTTACGGATCGCCACGGAAGTTTGCTCCGAGTGCCAGTGATGCTGGAAATTTGAGAAGTCGTGGGCTGACAAGACAGGGGTGCCCGTATCCCAATTCATAGCTTCAACCAGGCGGTCTTGGATCCGAGTCTAGCATAAATCGTGACAAGACAGCCGAGTACGATTTGATTTTGTAGGGAATTTAGATTGAAGACTTCAAGACAGCTTGGTACTTGAGGTTTTTTTTGTTCAGAGGCCGGGGCAGGGTTGTTTTGAGCCGCTTCAATGGCTACTAGCTACCTTGAGGTAGGTGCCGAGGAGCCCCCCCAGCCTTGCAGACCGCCTCGAAGAAAACGAAGCGTGGTTAGGTACCTAAGCTACCTTGAATTGCAACTTGATTGGCCGATCTGTCGAGGGTGGGACAACCCAGCGTATCAGGGCTGTGCAACAGCTTCGCCTCTCAAACTGCTGCAGTGTGGGCCAGACAGGTAAATACGTGGTCGACAGCGACTCGCTGATAAGAATTGGGCTGTACGCGGCAGTTAGTCATGCGGCATTGTTTCGTCCGGCCAATTCAGCTGGGCACTGTTGGGCGGAAAGCCCACGCGGGGTTTGCGGCTTAGCTTCAAGACTTGTTCGTTCAACTTCCAGTTTCACGTCTTCCCGGGGACGACTGTGCAACTTCCGACCTCGTATCACCGCCAATCTTCAAAAATCACCGCAAGTCCATATTAAAGACACCATGTCCAATCCTCAGGATTCAGGCTGGCACGAGGAGTTGATGCGACAGAAATACAACGATCCGAGGAAGCTCAAAGACTTTCTGGACAAGACCTATGGCTTTGGAAATTATTTAGTCAAGGTATCCCTGAGTTTATCATGAATTGCTAGTCCATGGAGTAGCTGTGATACTTGCCACAGCTTGAAGTCTTTAAATTCTCTTAAACTAACCCGTAGCCAGATCAGGAGAAACCGCTGGATACTTTGTCTTCCTGAACAACTCAAAGATGTAAGGAGACATCACCCAGCTCCAAAATGCCAAGTTCTGTTTGAACTAACAACAAGACTCAAGGGGGAGCTCGAGGACATCGAGCGCCGGATTCGTGTCCATTACAATCCGCACTAGACTCCCTCGCAAAGTTGAAGGGGAGTCCGGCCTCGTCAGATTCCCAGCAATTGTTCAATGGGTCATGCTTGAGAAAATGATCTCGAAGCGAAGGATGGCGGGCTCGTTGTACCTACTTTAGCTACCTGCTTAGGTACCCAACTTGAATGATAGTTTACCAAACCAATCCACTACCTATACTCGTCAGGGGCTCCAAAAACGCCTTCTAACCTAGCTAGCCAGCTAGAAGGTCGGGGATGGCTATTGACAAAGGGCTTTCTATTCGCAAAGGGTGCGCAATGGCGTGGTACTTTGCCCCGGGCCAATTTTACATACAAATTTAAGTTGCATGCCACCCCTAAATCTTTGAAACCGTGCAAGTCATATCTTCATACAAGGTCCATACAAATCACTCAAATCGCTCTAATCGGCCACAATCATCAAGCGTTCAGCCAAGGCCAGCCGCCCTGCAGGTGCCCCTCAATCTTGAAGTGCCCCTCCATCCAAGCCCTGTGTTTTCCACCCCCAACAACGCAACACAGCGCAATTATTTACCACACATCGCCAGTATCTTTGAAGTGCGCGTTCGGCCCTGTCTGTGACTACGATACAACCGCCTAAGCATGAGCAGCGGCCACGAAAAAAATGTGAAATAGACCCCAAAAGCAGACCTGGCGGGCCACCCTGACCGTGACGCTCTAGTAGAGGTGACAAGATAGTAAATCACCGACCATGCCTCCCTTATCGTATCATCATTGACCATGCCCCCCTTATCGTATCCACGACGTTGCCCATGATAGTATGGCGTCTTTCCAAATCCCCTATTGAAGGGCTATACGGTTAGTGTTAACTCCCACTGGTTTGCCGAGTAGATGTCGGGAGAGGGGGGAGTAGGTAGGATAGATAGCATGTTTTGGCTTACTTTCTTTCCAATGATCCGTGTAAAATGATTCTGAATGGCTGCAAAGCTGACAAAGGGTGGCTAAATCCTTCCTCAACATTTCTGACTTGAGTCGTTTTTCCGAGTCGGGGTGGAGCATGCCGTGTTCTATCAGGTCTAGCATCTTATAGAGGTACTCGCTGCAGTCTGGATGACACCGAAGGCGAGTGTCAATCCAGTCTTTGACCTTGCCTTTCAAACCGGCCGTTCGATGATCGGATGAAAGGGCAAAGAATGTGTCCTCCTCGAAACCGTACTTTGCGCCCGTTTCCAGCCTCGCCGCGGAAAACTCGTCGACTCCCTGGTTGCCATAGAAGAACCAGGTGATGTGCTCGAGGAATACACAGCCCATGCTGAACAAGTCGGACCTTGGCGAGATTGTTCCGTTTTCCAGGTCAAACTCGGGTGCTCGATATGTCGCCGTCATGGGGATGTCCTTAGGGTCCTGCTTCGACCTAGACATCTTGCTGTGCAACCTGCCGAGGCCGAAATCCCCGATGACAAAGATTTTTCTCCCGTCGGCGAGTTCGAAATACAGAAAATTGCTAGGTTTGATGTCCCCGTGTCTGCCAAACAGATTCGACTCGGTCTTGTTCGAGAGGATGAATTGGCGGTCGTTGTGCATGATGTGCAGCGCCCTGACAAGCTGGTAGAACTGCTCGGCCAGCCAAGGAAGCGAAGCCTTGTCCCTGATCATGTTTGTGTTGGACTTCCAGAAGTCTTTGAGATTCCCTTCTGCCCAATCAAACAAGAGATAGTATGTGCGCAGGTTGCTTTGAGGATCCCAAACTTCAAAGGTGGCGAGAAGAGGGATCAAATGCACGTCGTTCGACTCCTTCTTACCATCCACCCTACCATGACAATCCGCGCGATTGTCGGCGTAAAGCAGGGACCGGACTTCCATCTCAAACTCGTTCCGGTGCTTCTCGGCGTCTTCGCCAAACTCGTGCTTGAGTCTCTTGAGCGCAAATAGCTGCTTTGGATTCAGAAGCTAAGCTGGAGATCAGCTGGCTGGCTGGCTGGGCATTGGAGATGAGGATGGAAGCGACCTGCGACTTACAGTGTGGTGTTCAAACTTTCCGCCGCTCGCATCTATCCTAACCGGAATAACCTCGCCAAAGCCTCCTTGGCACATGGCCGCGCTGCTAGCATTGACGGCCAGGCTGACATCGGGCACTGTCATTGGGAGTGGGTCTCCTCGTTCCAGCACATAGTGATTATGTTTGGCATTGCGCTTGGATATGATGAATGTGGGCATGAGGATCCGGGACCATCGAGAGAACTGTCTCCGTGTATCGGGGCGAGGGTATTGTTCGATGACCATGTGGTTGCGTCCGTGGCGCTCGCAGTAGAGCATGCATTCTTCCTCGCCATCCGGACCGGGCTCGGTAGTTAGCGGCAGGCAGTCGTCCGTGATTCCATCCTCCATATGCTGCTTCAGGTCACCCACTCGGTCTATGCCGAGAAGCACTCCGAGAAGTCTCCGGCGGGGGCCTTGGACCCCGTCACCGTAGTAAATGTCCTGGGCTAGCTTGTTGCGTGTTTTGGGGCTTTCATGCTTGAAGCTGTCGAGGTCGGAAACGATATCAAGCACAACCTCAGGGGTGATTATCTCGTCGAACTTGGAACGAGAAATGAAACTGTTGTCACTGGAGAACAAAGACGAGCGTTGGTGGGCTTTGTCGAGTTTTCTGCCGACTTCCTCGATGACGCCGAGTCGTCTGGGGTTGTTTGAACCTGGGATGCTAGCCACAGCGATCGCTTTCCGCTTGGTCAGTCTAGCGTTTTCAGCTCGGTGTTGCTTTTCTCCCCGGTCTCGAACAATTTGGACATTTTTTTGGTCACCCAACGCAGCAGATCCGTTCGCCCCTGGCACTCGTGCAGTTTCAGGCATGCTCTCAATGGCACCGCACTCGCAGGTAGTGATAGTTTTAAGTAGTGCGGAAAGCCTCTGTGGGGGGGGGGGTTAATATAAAGCGAATGAATGTGTGGCTGGCTGGGGTGCAGGTGTGCACAACGGCATCAACATCGAAGCTGGGTGCAGATGGAAAGGAACATGGGAATAACCTTCACACTGGGTGCTCTGTGCCCTGCTTGTGCTCGCTTGCTTTATAGCTTGGCTATCTACATGTATACCTAGGTGGTAGGCAATTTGCACTTTCAGAGCCTTGTGGTGGCCGGCCCTTGATCGCGCTGTGGAGTGGGCGCGCAACACCTTTTGTGCTGTTCAAGTTGCTCTCTGGTGGTGGCTGAGTCGTCGGTGGGCTCAAGGCAGAGCAAGCGGTATCGGGGCCTTGTCGTGCTGTATCTATGACTGGCTTGTTAGTCTCAGCTGCCAGTTATGTGTGGCCAATCCAGTGCTGACTTTCCTACTGGGGCCTGCCGTCTTCAGGTTGCCTAACTGCAGTCGGAAAATGCGCCTGGTTGCCTTGCCCAATCACTTCGGATCGATTTCGTGGAAGCGACCGACTATGCCTCACTACAAAATGGCAATCCTCCCTCTCTGTCTGCCCCGCCCATCCGGATGGCGCAATGCCGTCGAAGAATCTGCCGGGTCTGTACGGATACTAAAAGCCGCTGTGCCCAGGAAGGTCCACACCGCCCCTTGCTAAGACACCCAGCCGCCTCAAGGGCCTGATCCACACCCGACCGGCGGTTTGGCAAACTGCGGAAAAGCGACTTTTTTGCAAGTGAGCCATGCTAAGATATATGGCATGACCACCCCCCCTGTGTGTAGGCTGGCCGCAGTAGTTGGCCGCCTTCCGGGCCACCACATCAAATTTTAACCCCCCTCGCCTTGCATTAAAAACATCCAAGTCGACCATGTAATCCTGACTTTGTCCAACTTTTCGTTATTTTCTCGGATATTTAAGATAGTATAATAACGGTCGAGCTGGCCATTGATATATCCACCGTCAATAGTATAGAGAATAGTGCGGATGACTAGCCTGAAATAACACCTAGGCTAGCGCCTCTTATTTAGATAAAGATGCCCCTTTTTTCCCATACTATCAAGGCATAGAGTCCTCGATCCGTGGCTCTGCTATATAACCCTAACCCTAAACCCAAGTCAACTATTGTGGCTGGCTTACATCTTGGCATGGCCCACTTGCAAAAAGCTGTTCGCAGTTTGCCAAACCGCCGGTTGTGGTGTGGATCAGGGCCCAAACTCGTGGCCAGTTACAGTACAGGGTTAGGATTGCAACTCAATTCGGCCAACACAACTGCGTTCCACAAACACCCCCTCAACTTGTCCTGCACGATAAATGATCAATCAACCCCTCAGCTTGTTGTTGCAAACTCCTAATAAAACCCCGATCCTTTGCAACGTGCTGTGCGCTTCACACCTACCAAAGACACCTTCCCTGGTGGTACGGAATATTGGTTCCACGCCCAACAAGGGTTCATCAATCATTTTTGAAGGCGTATTATGCGCAGCCAGGTGTTCTGCCTTGCTGGCGTCAGCCCAGGCCTTCATGCCTCGAGCTGGAGGCGACGGTGTTAAACACATCCCATTGGTAGTTCCTAGACCGCTTGTCCTCTTAGCGGGCTTGATTGTGGCCATTTCGCGCTAGAAAAACAGAATGATTGGTAGTAATCTATCCGGGTCTTGCTGCAGATCGGGCAACACATCCATGTGGTTAGCCGCTGTTGCTCAAGACTCTCCCACCAAGGGCCCAAATGCGCCGCACTGGCAGCATACCGCAACCAGACCTGAAAGAACCGTCCGTATAAAGCACAGGCTCCCGCACTCAAGTTGTTACAATGGGATCCTTGAAATTGGCAGCCGCTGGAACACGTCTCGCCACTATACCTATCTTGCTTCTCACTTCTCCTGCTCTCTCCCAACCCGTAGGCTTTGCCCAGCTGTGATATAAAGACTCGCATCAGCATGCCCTTCCGGCCAGCCAAACCCTCCAGAAGCTGTGGATCTGCGGCATCCGGCGGAGTACGCATGCAAACAGAACCGAACCCGGATGGGGGGCGCCATGCCTACATTTCAGCAACGCAGGTCAGCTCCGGACAACTGAAACGCTACCTGGACTCTAAATATCCTGGGGGCTACTCCGTTCAGGTACGCAAGGCCAAGGTGGACTCGGAAGTGTTGCCACCAACCTCCAGTTTGACCCTGTTCACACCCACGTCGCTAACCTTGTCTGCAGCTGAAACGGGACGAGTTCAAAATCACCATTAGCAACAATGCCGACACGCCCCGTTGAGCCCATTGATGGCTATGCTGGATTGGTGCCCACTTTATGTGATCTCTACTTTATCTTACATGTCTGATGATGGAAGACTCGGGTTATAACTATTGAACAAAATGTTTTAATTTTTTTTTTTAAAAAAAAAAGAAGAAAAAAAAAAGAAAAGAAAAGCGCTGCTGTATATGCCGGCCAATGAGTCGGCGTTGTTGACAAGCAACCGTCGGGATCGTCCTCAGTTAGAAGTCGAGTGAAAATTTGGTTAGAAACCTTGAAATCCTGGCATGCCAAAGTCCCAACATCTTTACACAGGGTTAATGCCATACTAAAGATACGGCTGCCAACATCAACGCTCCCAGATAGACCCGGAATCTGAAGTCTTCCATCATTTTCTACCATCATAAGGCCAACCACAGTGCCTGTAGGTACCTAATGAATTAAGCCTTTCTCTTGTTCCCCTCAACGAGTTCAGGCTCACGACCTTGGACGGAACCAGGCATTTAAGAGCATCAATCTACGGGCCAGTAGCAGGAATCCACGAGGTACGAGCCGACTTAAACGACGTGGGAGGGAGAACCCGACTTATCTGTTGGCACTGAGCCCCGATGCCTCGGATGTCCGGAGTGTTCAGTAAGCCCGATTAGGCATGTACTTTGCCTGCGATGACCGAAGAGAGTGGCTTTCGGGGGCGCCACATGCATAGCCCAGATGACAAGCTCACACGGACAGAAAAGAAGGGGGCTTAGTGTTGGGCAACAAACCCGAATGTGCAAGGTTCACAGCATAAAGCCGCAGGACCCGGGGTACCTTTTCCGTGCCAGGAGAACTGTTGCGGTTCGGCCGGCGCTTTGGGCTGTATCAAGATAGAATAAGAGCTGGTAATTTTGGGCCGGCCTTGATGCGGCTGTTGGGCAAAATTCAGATACCCAAGACAGTAGTGCAAAAGGTACGGGCAGCAATGGACGGACCCGCGATGAAGTCATAAGACCGAGTTGGCCGAGGAACAGGTTGTCGGCAGGTTCAGAGTTACTGTGGATCAGCGGGATGATGCAGTTTACAATGGGGACTACTACCCTTGCTTGGTGCGGGTGGGAACAACGTCGAATGGCTGGAAGCATTTGACCCGCAAATGGTCCGGCTGCGTAACGCCCCGGTGCCGTGGCACCCAATGCTGTTAGGTTTCAAGGTACCTTAGTTACCTCCATACCTAACTTGCCTTGCTACCCAACCTAAATTCGTGGCACATCCTTCTCCCCTATCCCGGTTCTGGGCGCTGTCTCCTCTCGGCCATATTGTGTCATGATCGGGCCACATTTCCCCCTGCGGATTAGCGCTGTCGCGGATTTGTGGGTATGGCTGCGATGCTGAAAAGGGAGATTTGGAATGGCGAAAAAGAAGACTAGAAGAACATCTCATTGCAGTCTTGTCCTACCATCAATGGCTGCAGTGGAAGTCAGCAGATCGCCTTGTCCGGGATAGGCGAGAATCACCAGGCCACATGCACGTTGATAAGATGTGGTGTGGTGTGTTTGCGTGATGCATGGGTTGGTAGCCTATTATTTTGAGCGCGTGATAAGGGTTTTGAGGATCCACTCATAGCTCTGTAGAACTCCAACACATCTCAGGTCGTAGCTTGGGGTGCCGACACCTCTCTCTCTTACCTAGAGGTAACTTCGCAGGGACAGGGCCGTGGTAAGCAACGTTGACTTGTTCAAGTTCTGTTTAACGAGTCTATTGCCCGAGTATCTCCCTTGGCCAGCACCTTGGGTATTGATATGGGTACCTAAGAAACTACGTGAAGAAACAGACACTCGAATAGTAACCACGGAAAGCAGAGTAGACAACAAGCACATCAAACGGCCACAGGTAGTAACATGGTCGTTTCTTGGCAGCAGGAAACTTGATATTGATCGCAGTGGGTAGCTAAATCATTACCTTATTTTTCATTCTGCTTACGGATTTAATTTCTGATATTTATATTCTTTGTTCAAACTTGGAACTTTAGGAAGCACAAGAACACAGACTGTTGCGTGTGCCAACATAGACCGAGCCCCTGTTGCGGAAAGGGGGGCGGCCCATGTCTCGGGCTCCATATCATTGGCCAGGGATTTGGGGCACGAGCCAGCCAAGGAAAATGTCCACCCAGCTTGCCAGCCAGCGATCTGATGACTAAAGTTGTTGAGAGTTGAGACACTTCCATCCAGGCGACTTCGCAACCTCTCGCGATGATGGACATGGAACTCGATGCTGTCAACACACAACCAGAAGCCACCTCGCCAATGCGTCCCCGCTCACCAAATGATAGCGAGCATGCTCAATTGCCCACCGGCGAGCAAGACCCCGCCGCGTTGCCCACCAAGCTCACCGCCCGCCTGTACGCGTCGCATTTTCTTTCGACATGGAACTCGCGCCTGTTCGAGTTCGGCGCCGTCCTTTTCCTGGCGTCCATCTTCCCCGACACGCTGCTGCCCATGTCGGTGTATGCGCTAGTGCGCAGCGCCGCCGCCATCTTGTTTGCGCAGGCGGTCGGGTCGTGGATAGACTGCGGCGAAAGGCTGGCGGTTGTGCGAGTGTCGATTGTTGGTCAGCGTGTTTCTGTGGCTTTGAGCTGCCAGCTGTTTTGGGTGTTGGAGTTAAGGAAGGGGCAGTTGACTGACACGGTGCAACATGGGTTGTTTGCGATCGTGGTGCTGCTTGCTTGTGTGGAGAAATTGTGCTCGATGATGAATCTGATATCGGTTGAGAGGGACTGGGTATGGGACCTCTATTCTGGGTCCAAGGTGTTTTGGTTAACAGGAACTGTCAGGTTGTTGTCATTACCGAGGGGAACGAGAATGCCCGAAGAAGTATTCTTTCCCAAGCTCAGGAGTTGCTGTGTCTGCTAACATTACGACAGCACTCAACGCGCGCATGCGGAGGATCGACTTACTCTGCAAGCTCCTTGGACCATTGGCCATATCTACCGTTGCCTTTGCATCCATTCAGATTGCGATTTGGGCAACGCTTAGCATGAATCTTGCGGCAGTCGCGGTGGAGTACGTGTTCATTGCCCAGGTCTACAAGATGGCTCCCGCCTTGCGACGCCCGACAAACACATTGACAGGCAACCAAGTCCCGTCGGATGTCGTGCTGCCGAGTGGGGGCAGGCTCAGGACAGCAGCATACCAGGTGCTGCCCATATCGTCCCTGCCATTCTACTTCAACCACCCAGCCTTCCTACCATCCTTCGCACTTTCCCTTCTCTACCTAACCGCCCTCTCCTTCTCAGGGCAGATGATCACCTATCTAATCTCGGTGGGCTACACTTCCCTCCATGTCGGTCTTGCTCGGACAACAAGCACCGTGTTTGAGCTCAGTGCCACATGGCTTGCGCCGCGGTTGATGGGTCGCATTGGCGTCATCCGAGCTGGCATTTGGAGTCTGTCGTGGCAGATGATCTGGCTCGCCGCTGCCACCTTCTGGTTTTTCTCAAACTTTCACGGCATGGGAACGAACACTGTCATATCTGCGACGGGGCTGGCGCTTGGTGTTGCGCTGAGTCGAGTCGGGTTATGGGGCTACGATTTGAGTGCACAAAATATTGTCCAGGACGTAAGTTGCCCCCCCCCCCCCCGTTCCCTTCTTTGTTTTTGCTGCAGACTCTGCCCTGACATCTGGACCAACCGACGACAGGAAGTCGAGATGGAACATCGAGGCACATTCTCCACGGTCGAAACATCCTTTCAGAACCTGTTCGAAATGTTCTCGTACTTGACCACCGTGATATTCTCGCGTCCAGACCAGTTTCGCTGGCCAGTCGTCATCAGCGTTATCGCTGTTTATTTATCGGGCGGACTGTATGCCATGTTTGTACGAAAGCGGCGAGGTCATCTGTTCCACGCGCCCCCTTCAGCATGCCTGTGCACGAAACGAGAGTCAAGGACTGGCAGTCTACTCTGAACTACAAGCAAGCATCACCTACTCAACGCATCAACCACGAACGTTTATGGCGGTACTCCCGGGTATTTTCATCCATGAGCGCACCGAAACCAAAGTATTCCTCCGAAAGAAAAACAAAAGCATTGACTCGGTCGGGAGCGCCGGGAGGAAAGGCAGGACAAAGGGAGCTCGACAAGACGTCCTAGGCCCCATAGAACCGACATGCTCCACGACCCATTGCCCAAGTTGCTGCCGCCATCGCTACTCTTCCCTCGTTCTCTCAGCCGGCGACGGTAGCTCCGATACTCTCTGCTGCTGCGCAGATTTTTGCTGAACAGGAGGCGGCGGCTGAGGCGGCGGCTGTCCAGCGGCAGGTGGTGATCCCATTTCGACGGGCGGCTGGACGGGGACATATTGCTGCCCTATGTACATGATCAAGGGGGACTGGACGCCAGGCGGTGGTGGGACTGGGCAGCCTTGTGGGCCTGGGTACGTGGTTGTCCCAGGTAAGGTTGCGCGTACACCGGGTATAGTTGTTGCACCGGGGTTGGAGTCTGGTCGGTTGGGGTTAAGACTTGGTCCTGCGGGCCTGTCTTGTCGCTGCCGGGGTACGGAGGCTGGCGGGGGTAATACGGCGGCCGGCCCCCATTCGGCGGAGGGGGCTGTCCCTGTCCTGGCGGCATCGTTGCCGTCGCTGTGGCAGATGTTGCCGCGTCTCGCGGATCCGGGCCTAGGATGTGGACGGGATAAGCGTGCCGGAATCCCCATTTAAACCACAGCTTGACCCTCGTACCGGCATCTATGGCAGCCCAACGCTGCTTCAGCACCTCCTGGTCCTGGGCCGTCCTTGCCGGCGAGTGGCGCGTGAAACACATTATCCACAGGGTGATAAGACACCAACAAACCGTCCCGAACCGCAGCGCGCCTTTTCCCAACATCAGCCGTCGTAACCAGAACCATGACGAGAGGAAGCCCGAGAGGAAGAGGGTGGGCAGGATGGTAGCTACAACAATGACCCAGACCCTCCAGCCGGTGCAGCCAGTCAGGACGGAGCACACGACCAGATCGCTTGAGCCCGAATCCAAGTCGCTGTCGGGGCCGTAGTACGCAGCGCCGGTCGCGGTTGGATTTCGGCAGTTGGAAATGTAGTATGTGTAGACAAAGTCGGTGGCCGGGTTCCGCGTCAGCGGTACGGCGCTGGGGGGAAGATACAGAGTGATGTATGTGTATTTACCGTCCCCCGTCCCGGTCGAAGGCGTGTAGATGGAGCTGGCTGTTGATGTCGGTGTCACGAGCTGGGTGGCATGTAGCAGCACGTAGACGTTTGTGTACGTCGAGAAGGTGAAGGGGGTGGGACAGGATGATGGCGCCGTGTAAATGATGGGTTGCTGGTAGTAAGTGGCCACGCCCCTTTTGTACGACGTAGTGGTGGTGATGAGGTCCGAGTCGGGTACCTTGTCGGCCGGCACGTATAGGTAGACAACGGTTACGTCGTAGATGTTTTCAATGCTGGTGGACGATGATACGGGCCTAGCAGTCGGGGTCGCGGTCGGGTTCACGTCCAATTCTCCGCTGTAGGTGTAAAAGCAATAATCGGCCGATGTGCAGCCTGAGAGTTGTGAGGTTGATACGCACGCTCACGGCAATGTAGGAGGTGACAGTCCATAATGTCGCCGTCGCAAAGTTCAAATGGGCGACTGTGACGAGCAGGAAGATGGCCCAGGCCTTGCAAAGACGAGCCGATCCCAAGGAAGCCGCCATTGCCATTGCATTTGCGGATTTGATGGGAGCAGCGAAGGTGTTTGAGCCCGCCTTGACAGCCACGAAGGGGGTCTGAGGCAGGACAGAGTAGACTCGTGACAGCAGACAAGCCAGAAGATGAAAAGCCGCCTCAAGGCTCCCAGGAAAACTCCCAAAAGGATCCCGGGGCCGCCTGTACCCCCAAGGATGTCGCGAAAACAAACCCAACAGCGCCTACGGTAAAGCGGGAATGCAGAAATTTGTGGCAGAAGATCCCTCGCATCTTCGCAATGTCACGACAACATCATCCACTACCAGCCCGCAAGCCTCGCCCCTACCAGCCCATTCATTCCACCTCTGGAGCTCCGCAGCGTACACAGATTCGTAACGCCAGCCGGATGTTTCCCAGATGGGAGGGATTTTCGAGCCTGAATGACACCTCTCGGGGCCCCAACGCAATAGGAGGATTTGGGTACTCTGAAATATAAGGTCGCAAGTTACCATGTTCCCCCTGAATACCAGTCGGAAAATGCGTATCGGGACACACCGTGGTCCGCCGAATTCACCCTTCTTTCTGATAATATAGGAGTCGAACTGCCTGGGGAGATTCCCTGGCGCGATAATCTCGGCTACTCCTTCAGCGACCGCCTACATGTAGTGGGAAGTCGTGATGTTCCCAACAAGAGAACCTATATGCGAGAGCTCGCCATTTCATAGATTCGTGGACCCGGGCACGGTGCTGCTTGGTCGGTATATGTGCGTCTCTACCACCGGGGCCGGTTCGAGTGGCTGACGGAGCTTTCCCGTGCTGATATGGGGGGCATTTATTAACCCAGAGTCGGTTGTGCGGTACGTTAAGAGGCAGAGCCCCTGTCCTCCCAAGAACGGAGGGCCAGTAGGCACGGTACTAATAATCCAGTAGAGTCCTCGGCACTATGAAGCTTACGGACGATCCTCTTGAAGATGATGGGGTTTTTAACTACAAATACCTCAAACAGTGGCGTTTGGAATACCATAAACCGATCCCTGGTATTGACAACGGCAAAGCTTCGACTCGTGACTGATGGTGAGCTGATCAAGGAGGCAAGACAACTTTTGTCTCGCTGGTAAGGGATGCTGGCTGGGCCCTGGCTAACAAAGAAGCCATAACTTGGCAAGGAGCTGTCAAGGATTCCTGGAAGATGGGGAGTATGTGAGGGGTAGCCTCGGATTAGTTTTCAGGTAGAATAAAATGGTTACCGTCTCAAACATATGTTACTTGTTGCTTAACCTAGATACATGGCCACATATTGCTAGATCACTATGGTGTGTTTATACTTTAATAATTGTTGTTGTCTGATATTGTGGTTATATCTGCTAACTAGTTGATGCCCTGTAGTGGCTGACCATAGTTGACACCCTAAGCGCAACTAACATTTGGAGCCACTTCTTCTAAGCTTACTATATCTGTCAAAGTGTATGAAAACTGCTATTTGGCTGCATTGTGAAGGTTTGCAATTGGAAAAATTTGGTGGGTGTTGGTTTAATATTGGCAACTGTGGCTGGAGTGGCAAATGGCACATTGCCTGCGGAGGGTAGGTGCACTACTTCAAGCCATAGAATCTCGCATAGGTTTTAGAACTTGACAAGAACAATCAAGATGTATTCGCAGTTGGTTTGCAAAACCCCCTGGGAATGGCCTCGACCAGATACCTAGCCTGCCAACAGTGGGGTTAAAAGGTGTAAGTTGAAGATTGAAGTGGTGGGCTATAGTCGGGTTGGCCACAGCTGGTTGCGGTATATATGGTTTGTGACGGGGTGCCAGTAATTGTCACGGCAGCGGTAATCTCGCAGTGGCAATTGCAGCTGTTGTGAAAGATTGACTCTATTGTGGAAAAATAAAGAACTTGCAGAAGGAGGGAGCATTCTGCAAGGCTCTGGCCTCAAGGAATCTATCTAGGAAGTGGGGTGCGGGGCACGGTGCTTCAGCCGTGACAGTAATCTGTATTCCCAGATGTACCGTTTCTACCAGGCTCAGGGTTTAGGGATTCTGTCATGGTCGACGACACCCTTAAGGGGGGTTAAGGACGTAGCTCACCCACATCGGCCTTGTTCACACATCACAGCCATGAAGCAATACGGAATCAGGTAGTTCGATATCGGCAAGGTCCTGTCGGGTATCATAACCCCTATCCACATTCTTCAGCTTCTCAACGTTACACTAAGGATGAGAGCTGACGTTGGCAAAATCATATCGCCGGAGAGCCACAGAAACAATGGGAGAGAGAAGAAAACTATCGCCGTCAGAGGGCACTCCAGCCGAAGCACATCGTTGCCACTCATCCCCCCTCAAGTCTATGGACAAAGTATACGTCCTTGTCGAATGCGACAACTCGGATGATGATTCTTGAAGGATGTACTGGGTGCAAATTGACGATTAGCTAGGTGCACCTTGACGCTCTCATCTATCAAATCAGGTCCGACGCAATGGCCGCCGCAAGATGTGCCAGAAGCGGAATGGCGAGCGGCATTGGCTTCCAATGCCAGTGCCACCACAAACAACCCAGCTTCGAAATCAGCAGTGCCAGCGCTTGACTCAAGCCAAGCCAGCCCAAGCCAAGCGAGACAAGCCAAGCCAAGCCTCAAGCCAAAATCCAGAAAAAAACGCCCTCAAATCAAGCCGAATCCAGCAATTGGTTTTGATTTGGCCTGGGTTGATGTCCACTTTTTCCAGTTTTCAGGGCCAATTGGGCTGAAGTTGGACGCCCAGATAATCGGAAAAAGTGGCCACAGTTGGTAAGAATTCATCTTCCTGACCACTATCCACAGTCAAATCCACCACTTCCAACAACTCCACCACTCCCTCCACTACCATGGCCGACTTCGGTTCCTTTTCTGGCACCACTTTGGCCACCAGCGATGCGCTTTCCTTTGCTTCAGTCACATCAACCACTTCCACTATCTCCAAGCTGCAGTGGCTGCGGAATTGGCTGCGAAGTTGGAGAAAGTGAAGCAGGTGGGTTCTGGATGGACGAGTATTTTGTCTTTCATGGGGTCAGGGCTGAAAAATTGCATTGTTCCGGGCTTGGCAGTAGATTTGACCTCATTCAATCCAAGCCAAATCTGGTGCCAGGCTTGCTTGATTTGGCTTGTGTCAAGCGCTGGCGCCTGTAAGGCACCCAGGCATCCAGCTGCGGGGAACTACAAGGTTAGCTCAGCCAAATTCGCCCGCATCAAGACAACGCGAATCGCAAGAAACTGAGAAATTGAGCAAATGCCACTATTCGCACACAAAATAATCGACTGGAACTGGCATTTCTTTCCACACAAGCTTCGCAAATAGCCCCTTACCCCTGAGGGCAGCTCTGCGATCTTTTGCAGCTAGTTCCACCTGTTCCTTCGTAACTCTCTCCTCCTTGGCTTCTTCCTTCCTTCGGATGTTCTGGACTTGGTAACGAGCGCTTGGTTGGGTGTTTTGGTTATCTGGACCTCCGCGATAGCCTGGATAGCCACCTGGTACACCAGATTAACCTGGACTTGGGGGGAGTGCAAATGGAAGCCCCACTGTAGATAACACTCCCGCAAATCACATGGATTTTGTCTTGTGTCCAGCGGTTGCTCCTCAACTGAAGTACGGATAGCCTAAACGTTTAGCTTGTTCAGCCCGCTGCGCCGCCGTTGATCCCAACTGGGAAGGAGGGTTTGCTGGAAAATACCGCCGGCTGATGTTTTTAAATGATTTCTTATCAACAAAAAGAAGCCAGCTGAGCTGTGTTGAACGACTGTTGAACGTAGTGACCCACTTGGCTCGCTTGCTTGTTGGCGTGCATGGGTCTGCATCCATCATCCAGATCTTCGGGACCATCTCAACTTCTCGTCCTTTCCATTTGTCACGCGTCGCATACAATTGAGATCCTAGCCGAGATGCAAGATCAACACAGCATACAAGCGCGAGCTGGCAAGTTTGGAAAATCAGGTAAAATAGCCCTACGAAAGCTAACTAATTCCGTTTCTGCGACGGCAATTGAAGCTGACGCCGAAGCTGGCCAAAGCACAGACGGCAGTTGTTTGACCAGGGCTTCCTGGGTTCCAAATTGGGCGACGCACGATTGATCAATCTGCAAGACTGCAACCCCGCCACCCCTCCTTGAGCCTTGATGAGCGGCCATGTGAAACCGCTTAGCCGTTGCGCTAACACCCACGAGACACCGTCACCAGCGTCCACCCGCCATTGCGAAGCGCCTTACGCCCGCACGATGGCTCTAGGCCCTTCGTCTGTTGTCTGTCCCCTGCGCCCCCGCGCTGCCAGGGTTCCCCCGTATAAAACATCAATGACAAAATAATCAGACCATATCTCAGCTGCCACTCCTTTGATCCCCCCTGCTTCAGCCTGACCCGGGAATTCGGACGCTCGTCTCCGCTGTCTTGAAAAGATGCTCGTTCCTGTGACTGGGGTTATGGGCGTGGTTGCTCTCGCCGCTGATGCTGTACGAGGTGCTCGACCTGGCCTTTATCGACGCCCCCTGCCCCTCAACAGCCGACCAACCCGATCACGTCGCACCCGCCGCGGCAGCCCGTGTCTGATTCTCGAAGAGCATTGACCTGCTTAATCTCGAGGTACGACATCACCACCCAAGCCGTGCCGACATATCTGCGCCCACTTCCCCTCTTTGCTTTTGTGCATGCTTTGATCTTTTATTCCCCCTTGCACTCCTCTCACGGCCCATCGCCATGTCGACTTCAAAATTGCGCCCCACGACCAACATGGAACACAACGTTGGCCTCGCAGGCGAGTCGTGGGTGTTGCGCAAAGCAGCTGGAGCGAAGGTGACAGTCGAAGAAGATGAGGAGGACTCTAGCTCCGAGTCATCCTCCGGATCCGACACAGCCTTACCAGCCAGGCAGCCAGTCGACGAACGAAGGCGACTTGGCCGTCAACCCGAAAGACAGCAAAACGAGAGGCGTCATAACAGTTCAGATCCAAAGGATACTCAGCACACAATAGCTTCCCATCGGAAGAGTGCACCAGACAAGCTCGCCCCACCGCATCCCGAGAGCATTTCTCCTGCAGCGCGCGGAGGCTTAAGGAGTCGCCAGCCTACGGCAGTCACGGTCGTGGATGGGGGTGAGGAAGATTCGACCCAGGGCGCCGACTCGGAGTCTGACGAAGATCTCCCAGAACCCTCAAGTGCCCGTCTTAGATCTGCTACCCTCCAGTACGAGAGGAAAGCTGAAGCTACCGGTCCGAGGGAAAGAAGCGCTACCACTTCATATGAGCACGTCGACCGGCGCCAGACGGTAACGAGGGGCAGCCCAAAACAGTTTGAAGACGAGAAGCAAAACAGATTTCGGAGGCCAGATCCCCTGAGCTTTTTGGAACCGGGCTCCGCAGAAGTGACAGCGGAGCGCATCCAGCAAGCAATTACCGAAGCTTCTGGGGAGTGGTCACCAAGCAGCGTTTCATCCTCGTCGAGTAATGATAGCGGCAGTCAGCGCAGCGTAGCGGAGACGGACGCGACAACCCCAGAGCAGAGCGTCAATGGAGATTCATTGCCCGCACCGCCTACAGACAGGTCCTCTTCTTTACCGGAACACAAGTATGGCACACCCGAGATGGCGCGGGGGCCAGCAAAGCACCCACATATACCCCCCAAAGAACTACAGCCCAGGGTATCTGCGCCTGGGCAGGGTCACCCGAAGCACCTACCTCGCGCGGAGAGGCTTCCGATGTCAGGGTACGAACTACTGTCAGCGAAGCTCTCCAACTCAGCCAGCCTTCGATCTCGGAGGCACAGTTCAAGCAGGATGGCGCATGGAAATGGGGAACAAGCCATCAAGCCCATCTATCGACGGTTCGAGACGCTGAACCACCGTCTTTTGCTTCACATGCAGGACGAGCTTACGGAGCTAGAGGAGCAGCTTCATCGCTTAGACACAGCCGACACCCAGACCAGAAGACTATCCAACTGCATTCTCCCAGCGTCTAGGAGAGCCGAGTTTATGTCTGGCGGGGAGCTGCAATGGCACAAGACCGATATTCTCGGCAAGATCGGGTTCAAGCTCGGCCAATACAGTACGACCATTCCCCGATCGTTCCTCACAAGAGCGCCTACTAACATTGCAGCAGACCACGTACTAACCTCTTTCACCGAGACGCAAAACCTCAATCCAGCCTCTCTCGCCGACATCGAGGCCTACCGCACCTATCTCGCCACGCAAAATCCTATCGCCGAGATCGAAACCCGCTTCCTCGACCCAACCGAGGACCTGGTCTGTCTGGCGCCAAACCGCTCCCCAACCTCATCCTTATCCTCCAGCTCCCCGCGGTCGGACTCGCCCTCTGCTTTGTCGGACGACTTGCTCACCCCCATGCCGCGTAAGATGACCCTTGGTAAGCCGTCTCCCCGTCGCCCTGAATTGACACCATGCTAACAAGATCAGGCTTCACCCCCTCTCCCTCCACCACCGCCGCCTCCTCCCGCAAAGGCAGCATCGTCAGCTACGAATCCAGATCGACAGAGTCCCAGCAACACAGGGACTCACCGCAGCCCACCCACATCAAGCCAACCCCCCAAGAACTCGAAACGCACACCAACCCTTCGCCCGGCATCGGCGCCGACCTCGACTTTCTTCGCACCCCCCTCGGGCAAGTGGCGAGCCTGGCGGCCGTCGCCGTCGTTCTGCCCGTGTGCGCGTTCCCGCTCGTGGGCGACTTTGTCGGGCGCATGGCGGTTGTGCTGGTCGCGGGGCTGGCGGTGGCGGCGTTGCGGGAGAGGCTGGCTGATGCGGGCGTGTGGATTGGTGTGGGAGTGGGACAGGTGTTGAGGCCGGGGGATGTGATGGTTATCGTGGGGGTTTATGTGGGGGTTATGGGGGTTGTTGCGGTTTTGCTTTAGAGTTTTTCCTTTGTTTTTCTTGGGGGACTGGTTGGTTATGATAGGACGGGTTAAGGGAGTAATTAATGTCTGCATAGCGATTTGGCAACTGGGCTTCAGTTGGGGATAGGATCGGGCAACTTGGGCAAGTGGCACGACTTTGCCCACTTACTTATAGAGTATAGCTAGGACGAGTAGTAACAGTCGTAGTGTTTCAAGTTGCTTCCACAATAACCCGTCGTGCGACCGACGAATTGCAATGTACTAGGCATGATGTGAGAGGCATTTACCGTCACACCACATCGTATATAATCCTGTCCAGCCGCTATCTAGACGCTGGGGAATAAACGTGTGAGTACGGTAAAGTACCCAGTCATAGAATGGTAAGACCTAGGCATCTGATGGGATATGTACAATGATGCCAAAATAGGGCATGCCCTTTCCCCCAGTGCTCAATGCAACCCAAATTACCCCATCCAAAGTCTAGCTAGAGATCCTGAAATTAGGACAGCGGGGAGAGCGCCGATATTAGCTGTTGTTTTACCCTAAAGTTGCCCTCATCAACCCCAGTCGCCCGCACCACTGCTCCTCACCTTGCTCAGGTGTTACTCAGGCGCTGCTCAGGAAATGATCAGAGAAATCGCCAAACATGGTTTAGACGAGTAGGCAGTACTCTGCAGTTCAAATGGCAACTTTTCGCGAGGTCCCAGTTTTGGGACACAGGTGGCCTAAAACTGGGACGACCCCCCCCCCCACTCTTTTTTTCCTTTTCCCCTAAAGTTATATAAACCCCAGTTTACGTCCCCTATTAGGTCTCCCTTCCCGTATTTCTTATTCATGAAAGTAGGTAAATCTTATCCTCAAGCTGCGATACTCCGTAAGTTAATTGCTTCGTTTTTATTCATTTAGTTGCTAATATAACCATCTTTTCTTAACTTGCCAGAAACACTGCACCTTGGATTGCAACTGTGATTATATTGCTTATCCAATCTCCGGCTTTGCGGCTCTTCCAGAGAGCCTTTATTATAGTACTGGATGGTGGCAAAGTCGGTGAGAAATTGTAACCATGGCCAGCTGAACTGACGTATGAGCTCGATTCAGCTCGGTTGGGCCACACCACATTCTGGCATCTGGTCAGAACCCCTTTCTTTTTGACATAACCTAGTAGCAGCCCAGTGGCCGGATTGTGGCCGGATTGTGGTGGTAGGGGAGGGGGCGAGGTCGGTGCCGAATCTGGGCCACCCTAGCTGAACTGACTACGTCAGTTCAGCTCCCCCGAGCCATGGTTCAGCTGGTGTGAACACAAGCTGAATCCGACGATAGAAATACAAGAAGGGCTCTCTAGCGAAGCCAGAGAGCGAGGCAGGCTTCAATTAATCTTTTACCTACACCCTACCCTACGAACACCCATCTTACAGTGTAATTCCCTATCCTCGTCACCTAACGTAGCCTGCGTTACGGGGACGGCAGTTAGAAACTGCTAAGGGGCAACACTGGGCCCGAATCCTGGACCACGGTCCCCACCTAGAATATACCAGTACATGCCCTGGGATGGTACACAATAGCCCAGCTCGAATTTTGGGATGGTATATGATACCCCAGATCGGAATTTGGGATGGTACATGATATCCCAGCTTGGAATTTGGGATGGTACATATATACTGTCAGAAACACTGCACACTGGAATCTTTGGAATAAAAGGGGTTTGAAACTGCTTGATTGAATTGCTTCTTGGCTCTCCCTTATTATAGTACTGCGTGGTAGGAACAGTGGTGGCAAACCGTGGCCTTGGCCAGCTGAACTGACTGCGCACCTTCCACCTGCACGTTCTAGCCTCTAGCCAGAACCGCCTCCTTTCTAACAGAATCCCCACAATTTTACTACCTCAGGCCACATCACCCGCTTTACATTTCAAGCAGTACTTACGCCTTAGGCTATAGTATTTTTCTGCCGCTTATAAATGTAACACCCCGGGCGTGGGGTACGGCTGATCGAAGCTGAATAAGGGCTAAGCGGAGCTAGACTAGCAAGGCCAGTTCAGCTGGCCGGACATCACCACAATAGTACAGGTATAACAAGAGCTTGCTAGAAAGAAAGGGGGTTCTGGCCTCTGGCCAGAGCCCCATCTCGGTCGGAGTTTGGTGCAATACAGCTGGCCGGAGCTAAATAAATTTGAACGGAGCTAGATAAAGCTGAACGGAGCTAAACAAGCACAGCTAGTTCAGCTAGGGATAACGTACAAGTTTAAAGGCTTTCCAGCTTTGCCAGAAAGCTAACACAAGCAGTAAAATCAAGCAGTTGCAACCCCATCAATTTCCAAAACTGCAGTATTTTTGACAGAGCTCTCTGGCGGAACCAGAGAGCGGATGGCAGGCTCCAATTGATCACTTACCTAACCCCCTACTATTCGAACCACCATCTTGCAGTGCACCCCCTATCCTCGTCACCCCTAACGCGGCCTGCGTTACATAGCTGATCTTCATACGCTGGCTGACAAGACTTAGGAGGCGTAAAAGAAAAAGTATCATATAATTCAGGGTAGCCAGAACCATCCAGACGCAAGAATTTTAATCTCCCCCAAACCCATCATGATAACTAATCACAAGTACTTCATCCACGCTGGTATGTCCGTTCCTTTGTCACTAGGTCGAGTTGGAACAGAAGCTGTTGTAGTCCTTGCCAAATTGCTTTCGGCATTTGGCATTCGTGAACACTTCACCACTTAATGCCTTGCTTATGATACACTATATAAAGCGTTAGCGAAACACAGGACATTTTGATTAGGTATAGATGCTGGGTCTTATTACCATGTGCTGCTTGATGGGCTTGACGCCTGAAAAGACGTGGTACTCCTCTCTGCCACCGCTTTGCGTGCAGAATGGCTCCACCACTGTCTCCTTCGTTGAGGGGTTGTTACAGTTGCACATTTGGGGAAAGTCAGAGCTAATACCGCCTCCGCCAGGCCCGGGAGGGAAGCCGGGCCAGATGCCGCCGCCGCCGCCGCCGGGGAAACTAGGCTGGGGGTAGAAGCCTCCAGCAGGCACGGGGGCGGCTGAGACCAACCTGACGGCTGTAAGTGATAAAATGGCGAGAAAGGCGTCTTTCATCGTACAAGTGTAAATGGGGTTATAGATTTTATATAAAGAACCGTAAAATGGGGGAGAGGGAATCGAAATATGTTTTACCCCCACCCCCCCCTAGCCTTTTATATTATTCAAGTGCTCCTGGAATCTGGGTTTGTGGGGTGGGTGAGCCTCTTGACTCCAACTACGGCTCGTATCGCCAAGTCACCTTCATCACTCATCACTCCACCTTCCCGTGCGTAACAGCCGTAGAACACACCGTTTTCATTTTGCTATTTTTGCACATGTTGCAATATGCTTTATTTTTTCCTTGTAGAATGTCTGACCATGTCTTGTGGTTGGCTGCATCATAAAGTGGCCCCCCGCTTCGGCATATATCAGCTTATTCGGGCCATTTTACAGCATCTAGGCTTCTAAGATGGAGTGGCACCCGCCCCTTCGTAGCCCAATCTGCAATAATTTATCCCCACTTATAAACATTTTCTTCCTTCTTTTAATGATGTTACTAGAGCAGCTATAACACCGTCTCCACCAAGGTATTCGGAGTTGAAAAAATACGCATTTTTTAATCAAAGCAGTACATATAAGGGGGAATTAATTAGGGCACGGTTAGAGCTGGTGATGGGGTGTGACAGCTAAGGGTTAATCGTCTTAACCTTACGTTCTGTGTTTACCAGGATGGCCCCGACATACAGAGAGCAGGCTATAACACAGTGTTAGAGGGGTGGTGCAGGTAGATTAGATATAAGTGGTACACGCTTGTCAGGGGCCACCATTTACTCAAACCCTCCCCTTCTCCTCCTCCCCTCCATGTCCCTGCCCACCATGCTCCCTAGTCCAATTCCGACTCAACCTGGACACCGCCGTCTTAATCCTCGACGGCCTTCTTGCCTCCAGCCTCAAATCCGTCTGTCGTGAACTGTATTTAGTCCTCATCCGGACCCGGGAGGTAACCCTAGCTGTGACAATGCCTCCACCGGAGGTTCGATCGTGCTCCCATGCCAACCCGAGGCCAGCACCAGTGCCCCAAACTTCAACTCCCTTGTCCTGGGCAGACAAGCAGCCAGAAAGTCTTGACCAGACAACGTTCGCTTCTCACAGAGGGCTATCAACTCCTTTTTGATCCAGCACAAGTGGTCGTTGACATCCCCACAGATACGAAGACCCCGACATTTATTATCAAACCACATCAGTCGCTCCTTGCTCCTTTCCTTAGCTGTCATGGGACGAATCCCCGCAATGATAAGCTCCACGACTGAATTCTCGTAAAAGGACATGAAGTCATAGCTGTGCCACAACGGAGGGTACACCATGTTTATCGTTTCCAAATTTGGGAGTCGTTTTAGCAGCTCGACGTACTCGATGACGCCATATTCCGAGGGGTGGACGCCTTCGATAACCCCTTCGTAATCAAACGGAACGGCAATATGGCGGATCCGGGGAACAATCTCATGTCCCGGTCTGGGTGGAAGCCTGGGACGGGCCTTTCTTACGTGTCGGCCCACTTGTGAGAGATTTTTGGCGTACGGGCCGAGCGGCGAGCGGAAGTGCCCTAGCACCCGGTCACCCGTCTCCATCGTCTCGTTTAGCATGCATTTGAAAATATTGATTGGCCGCTCAATATACAATGTGTCAATGTCCGGATCGAATTGGCGCGGCTCGGGGCGATGGGATCGGGCGATGTCGCGTGACTCAACACAGGCGCCGAGGAGGGAGGGGGAGGGCCGTCGATGGTGCACTCGAAGTTGGTGCGGGAATTGCAGCCACGTGAGCTGCCAGTCGCGCTTGAGTTCGTAGAACTGGCGTTGCCTGCTCCATTGATGCCATTCATGGAGGGGGAGGGGGAAATCCTCGGCGTAACCGATGCCGGGCGACTGGGCAGCGGCGAAACCCCAAATTATCAGTCGAAGCTCGGAGGGGAGGTTAGGGAAGCAGGTGAATGTTTGGGGTGCCGCAGTTGTGGCACCCCGGATGACTAGATCGGCTCCCATGGTTGCGAACTTCGAGTCGGAGCTGGAGGCGGTTGATCGAAGAAGAGGAGATGACCGAGGTCACGATTTTTACTTGTGCCTCAGGGCGAAAAGACTTTTCACTGACCCGCCCAAGTCGGCTATCGCAGGAAACTTTGTGTAAGATATGCTCACAGCATACCAGCGCCACCTGTCACATGAATCAAAGCCGGCAGCAATCAGCCTCGTCAACCAGCCCTTACCCAAATCTTCCTCTCCCTCCTCATCCTCCTACACGACGCCATGACCTTATTGCCTTCTGCAACGCGCCCGTTGCCACACTCACATGCCCGTCAATCATGTCCCGAACAATCGGTTTATACGGCAGCGACACCCAGGGCTGTTACTGCGTCGGCTATGTCAGTAAAAAAAACTGTTGCACAACCAAAAGGATCCTTCGGCCCTGACTAGGCCTACTGATTACCTATATGCTTCGTGTCAGGGACCTTTGGTCACAGTACTGTAGGCCAAGGGCCGAGACTGAAGGTTTAGGAGGTAAAACCGTGAGTGACGTGTAAGCGTTTCATGAGCGATTGAGTCATACACTAACGTCCACGTACCCGGTAGGAGTTTTCGAGAGGGAGAAACGGGTGTGGGGGCCACAGCCCTTACTTCGATGCTATTCAGCGGTAAACGCGCCTAGGTTGCACTGGTCGGGTGCAAAGTGCGGTTGAAAGCGTCGAGGTGGGGTCCAGTCATCGGGGTCGGTTTGGTGGACGTTGCGAGCCATCGAACATTAACTGTCAATAATACAGGTTAGTGTTGTTGTTTTCCGCACCGGTTATGGCGCTGATGTCGGTGGCTTTTTTTTGGGCCTTGGGCGTTGCGTGGCTGCAGGCCGGGCACGATCAACTTTTCGTATCTCCAACTGTTTGAGAGGCGCCCTTCTTGTGCAGCGGGCAGAAGTTGACGCACTTGACGACCGGGGTGAAACGCCACTCGCCGTTACGGTCAGGATGTGGAACGCAACACTGGCAGAGTTGCTGGTTGACCATGGGGCCGACATCCACCGAAAGGTCGAGGTTCCGGGGCAGGGGAGCTTGACGTTGCTTGAGTTGGCGAGGGAAAAGCAAGATATAACGATGATCGAGCTCCTACTTGAAAGAGGAACGGGTGCGCCCAAGAGCATGGACGAGGACAAGCTACCCATCCCATCGAAACCTAATCCTTTCATGAGCCTCATCATGAGCGTTGAGTACTACGCTCTCAAATGGGCATCTCCCGTCGGCGACATCGAGGCTACCAGTATGGCTTCCTCAACCGCATGCTCTGCTTTGCCATTCGTCAGCAGCAGCTGACAATTGTTGAACTGCTCCTTCGCCATGGCGCTCAAGCCAAGGATCAATCGCAAAACTCAGCATTCCGCAATCGCGTATACAGCGTTGCTCTGGACGGACCCGCCGCCGATACAGAAACGAGTATATCACGAGACACTTTTAGCACTGGGCCTTCCTAGTGTCCATCGAGACGAGTTTGGCTAGTATGAGGGAGGGTTCAAGAGGAAATCCTCAAAATTTCCGACGACCACAGCTTCTTTGCTTGGCAGTCCAAGGATGACCGAGGCGGACTCTTGGCCACTGGGCCGGAAGCCTTCGCCTCGTCCAGCGACATTGTCCCCCGCTGCAACGACGTTTCCGATTCGCGCGACGGGCCCATCACGGTCAGCAGCTTGGCTCTGCACATCGTTCTCTCCATCGTAGGGACCTTCCCTTCAAGCTGGCTCGTGCTTTCCTCTATGGATGGGCCGCGCAACATGCCAGGGATACCCGCGCCGTTCTTGCCTAACAGCGGCCATGTTTGCTGAAGGAAGCAGGTGCGAGGTGGTGGACCAGAAGATTCTTGAGGTATTCCATTGGCCCGTTGCGAAGTTGGCTTCTGATCTTTGGCACTGAGGGCTCGATTATCCTGAATTCTTGCTTTGTTTTGTCTGTTCTCTGCCTTCTCTTGTTCTGACATTGAAGAGAAATTTTTTTACAAGACACAATGCGTCCTTCCCGGCTGTTAGCCATAGCTGCCTTCCTCCTCCTACTATTTGCCCAAGTTGGGGCTGTTCAACTGCCGCAAGCTGCCAAAGGTGCACCGGCGCCGGCCAACCGCGACCTCGCCCTCAGGCCTACCACGTTCAGCACCAAGTTGTAAGCAACATCGCGTCCGATTTATGATTGAGCTTGATGCTAACAGTTTCACCTCAGCATCGAGTTTGAGAAGGGCGCCTCGGCCCTGGAGAGTGCTGGGACCGGATGGTTGAAGGAACTGGCTACATTTAACAAGGATAAGCCCTGGAACTTCACCGAGACACACCGAGAAGCCGCCAAGAAGATAGCCGAGAGAGTTTCCTGGGCCGATGAGGTTATCTTGTGGAGAGCTATGGTGGTAATTGGAACCGTTGGTGCTCTCGTTGGGCCGGCCAAGTTGCTGTGGGCTGGTGCGCAAGTACTTCGGGCAAGCTGGCTATGGGTACAAGGAGCTCGTAGTGTGCTGGTCTGGTGGAAGAGGGGTTTGTGGGGCTTAATGGTGACGGGCTTTTGGTGGGTGGTGGAGAAGTATTCGGAGTCAATGCGTTGGCAGAGGTATGGGCCGGGAAGAACTTGTGATGAATGGAGTGTGGCGGCGAGGGCTTGGCTTGCAGAGCGGTCGAGATATACCAAGCTCAAGCGTGAGCGGAGAGTGGGGAGGGTGTATAGGGAGTGGCTTAAGGAGTTCCGAAGGTACTTTCGCGAGTAGGTGGACAAGCTACTTGAGAACACGAGAGAACACGGTTGGCTCTCGCTGTCATGGGAGTGGTAGACTTGCTAGTATAAAAAAAATTATTATCTGAATTAAGATCTGTTGCACCTTAGTTCTGAATTGTAATCTAGCGGTCTTTGCTCCAAACCTTGAATTCCCCTGTCACACCTTTTGATTGAAGTAATTTTAACGGGGTAATCATCCTTTAAGTAAGCAATAAGATACTCAGGACTGGCATCAAGGATATTTCTTCCTCCGCCCCTTTCCTTACTTCGCCTCACTTCGCCTCACTACATAAGATCAAACGCCCAGGCTGCAATGCACGCTAAACGAATCATATTTTGCAACGTCACTACTGACGTACCCTACGGATGTCTACGCGGAATGTCTTATCTAAGCGCTAATTACGCCACCCCTTTTATCTACATGTTTAGGCCTCTACCACTTTCTTCCGGCCCTTTTTATTTTGATTTCCTCCCTTTAACTTAATAATTTGCTTAACATGCTAAGGAATACTTTTAATCCAGGCCTGGAACTGTTTAAGCTTCAGTTCTTTTTAACAACGCTTTTACTCCTTAATAGCCTCTTAACAGCTTTTCGGTGCCTTTTTTTTTCGTAATGTATTTTTTTATCTATGGCTAATATAGCTTAATTAGATTCAGGTCGGTGAGGAGTTCTCCGTCGTTGGTTTCCATGTATCTTTGAAGGCGCGCCTCGATACGGCTCAACCGGAGGTTGAACTCACTGTTTTGCTGGACGAGCCCGTCAATGACTCCACCCCGTTCTATGTGGGCATGCATGTCCTCATTAAAGACCTTTTCGTACTCCTCGTCCAAGCCATTCTAGAGAGTGGTAAGTGAACACCAAGCCGGCAAGACAAGTATGCATGGAAACAAGGGGTTGGACATACGTCGTGGTTAGCCGTGCTAGCGCTTGGTGAAAACCGGCCGGCCGGATACTCGGGGGCAGCTGGAGGCTCGCAGGCAAGGTCCCAGGTGGGCATTTGCACAGGCCGGGGTGCGGGGGGCTCGGGGGTATAGTAATCTCTGACGTCGGGCACATGGTATTGAGGTGTGGGTTCAGGGGTATCTAGTACCGCGGGCCCAGGGGCACTCGTCACTGCGGATTCAGGGGTACCAAGAACCCCGGGCTCAGAGCCATGTCGAACTGCGTGTTGGGCGATGTTGTGGTCACTTGGTTGCATCGCCAACTCAGACGCTGGTTGGGGTGCGAAGGTCTATTGGTTGGTTAGCGGTGGGAAATGGAGGCTTCGGGGAGGAAGGGATGCAAAGCCTACCTGCTGAGCAGGAAATGCCTGTGACCTCATACCAGCGAGACCGCGGAAAGGGCGGAGGTTGTGGCGAGGCCGGAGGTTGTAGCCATGTCGAGAGTTTGTGTCTGCCATGGTGTAGGGATGGGTCCTGTGTACGTAGGACGACATTGTTCCTAGAGACAGCTTCTTATTAGTACTGTACACCTGAAGCTTTCGCTTTGTCATGGCTGCCGAGACCCTCTCGGGACATGAGACAAAGCTTCCAAGTCGCCTGCATGATGACAAAGACTGCGTACCATCATCCAAATCATGTTTGCCAAGCGCGTGCACTTTACGTGCCCAGGCCCAGTTTGGCGGCTGGCCTTTCAAGAGCCGAGAAGGCTAACACTGTTACATACCTTGCGGTTAGCCTGTGAGTTGGCTTGTTGGGAGAGAGCAGTTTGTAAAAAGTTTTGGTGTAGTGTTGATGTTGATTGAGTGGTGTAAAAGATGTGGGTTCAGGATTCGTGCTGATAGATGATGGATAAGGGAGGATCAAAGGGCGCCGAGAGCTAGTTTATATGTTCCAGGAGGCTGGTCGTTGGTGAATGAAAATGCGAGCATGCTCAGGAATATCAACAGACTATTCTTGCCTGAGTCTTGTCCCCCCCAGCAGTCACACGCTGTAGGCTGTACAACCCACGACCTGCCGAGTGCTCCCTGATTGATGCCATGCAACTGAGGCCATTCACCTGAGCCACTCACTTCAACTTGGAGGTTGGCTGCCATGGTCTTTGGTACTACTCGGATGAGGTGGTGGTCCCACCTTCATTCACACCTGATCGTATGGTCTTTGTCTTGTTGCAGCCACCAAAAGGGCGTCGCCTCGGGTGCCTGCCTTCCCTATAGCAATCTCGTTTCCAGTGCCCAACCTTCAAACAAAGCTCCCCTCCTCAACACCTTGACCAAAAATATCAGCCAAATACCGACCAGAGTCTCCCGACCCAAGCCCTACCGCACCTTCGCCATGGCCAAAAACTCCAAGAAGACCCGGGCTGGCCATGCCACCAGGCGTGCTCGTATACGGCGCCTTGCGGCGTTCGCTGCCGTGAGGTTGTTGGCAAAGACGTCCAAACCGCTCGGTGAACACCTGCAGCGCGAACCTGCTCCCGACAAGGCCACGATCGACAAGGTGGGCGATGCCAGCCAGGCCAACTGCCCTGGCCATGAAGAGCTATCCCTTGACGTCCAGTTCTTGGCCGCCCGTCTCTACGACGTCGAGCAAACCCAAAGCCACTTCGACATCGAGCTCAAAATTAGAGAGCTTGACGACGCCAAGCGGAACGGCGTCCAAGTCGTCCAGAAGTGGAGGAAGCTCGAGAATGATATCATACGGCTGCAGGCTAGATATCTCAAATGCCACAGCAGGGGAATGGGGAACTTCTGGGCGATGCGGCAGATGCAACGGCAAGTCCATTCCCTCACGCAAAAGGTTCAGCGAGTTGCGCAAAGGGGGGATCAGACGATGGAGGAAGTCCAGCGCGTCGCCGACGAGGGCAAACGGGTTGCGCGCGCGGCAAGAGAAATCGCCGACCAAGTCAACACGGTGAACGAGGAGTTGCACGAGATAGCGAACAAGGTGCAAACACCTGCTAAAGATGGTGACAAACTTGCATTTGCCCTCTCTGAGGGGTCGCAGCAAGGTCAATCGCGGACGTCGCGGGGAAGGACAGCGCCAAAGCCGAAAGGTAAAGCGCAGGCGAAGGAAAGGCGCCGCAGAACCAAATAGCGAAACTGACCGACAAGCGAAAGCGGGATGAGCCCGATGACTCCGACGGAGGTTGGTCGAAGCGGCTGCGAAGAGCAGTTTGATGGGTTGGGGGTGTGTTGGGGCGTTTGGATTCTGGGTTATGAGTTTTCAAAGGCTGTGCCGGATGCCAGCTAACCTTTTTCCATATATGAAGGTGAGTAAACCAAGACCGTGGGTTGCTCATGCCGCACTGATAGCGACGAGAGGATCGGGCAGGCAATGTTGTGTCGTGAGCGGAGATAACCGAGGTACCTTAGAGGAAGAGCATTGAACTTGGGATGTCAGTAATAATGGCAGCTACCAGGTTCTGAATGCCAAAATACCACCCGATTCTTTCAAAGCATGTCGGGTTCCGATGGGCATCCCAACTACTGCTTCAACATATCCAAGAACCATCATCACCAACAGCCCATAGTTGATGTATCTAGCACCCTGGTCCCCAGGATACTACCTTATCTCACACCTTGCTCTGCAAGGAAGGGATATGGACCTCGTCGATCCTCGTCCTCATAACTCGCTCAGCCGACTCGGGATCCATTCGCTCCTCCGGGCCAGCCCGCATCATCTTGCCCACCAAGAACATCAGCTTCCCATGAGGATAGACCTTGCTTTTGCCCTCCTTGAACCGCAGAAACTCGCTCAAGACCTTGTCCTCGCCCTCGGCGACTTGATCAGCGAGCTCTGTATATTCAACCTTAGACAACTCCCTGAACCATAGGCCCATTGTATTGATGACGGCCCCCACATCGCCACCGGGAACCTCTTGACGGAATAACATCCAAAGTATTTCCTTGGCGACCTTCGCCGTGATCTTCTTTTCGTACAAGTGGTAGAGAATCTCAGCGAGGCTAGCCGAGGGGATAACACACTCTCCATCCTCGGTCCAGCCGAGTTCGTTGGAGGCTTTGACGAGTTTTCCTAGTTCGTGAAGACACCAGTTGGCGGCAAGCAAGTAGCGCTTGTGACGCAACTCTGCAGGTACATCAGTATGTTGAAAGTGCCCCTCAAAACGGAGAACAACATTGTAAAAGTATTCAACTCGAACCCCCTCATCCTGCGACTTCAGCGCGAGAGCATCTTTCGCGGTCAGCCCGAAGGTGCTCATCAATAAATCAACCTCACCATCCGGGAGAGTCCCCATCGACTTCGCAAGATGCTCAATCAGCTGTTCGCCAATGACAACGGGTCCGAGATCTGGGTCCGGCATGTAGCGGTAGTCAACCTCGCCTTCCTTGCCACGAAGCCGGCGCGTCTCGATACTTCCAACCGACCACCCGCGGGTCTCGCCCTGCACCACGCCACCAGCCTCGAGGACCGCAATCTGCCGGTCGCGCTCGGCGATAACAGCATCCTCGACCGCTTTGAAGCTGCTTAAGTTCTTGATTTCTGTCCTGGTTCCCAACGTCCCAGAGGGGTCATCCGTCCTGCGAACTGAGACATTCACATCGGCCCGCAGGCCACCCTCCTCCAGCCCCGAAGTGCAAGCATCCACCGAGCTCAGAAGCAACTGCACCTTGCGGACGAAGGCGGCCGCCGTCGCGGGGTGGTGTATTTCGGGTAGCGTGATAATCTCAATCAGCGGCACGCCGACGCGGTTGAAGTCGATGCGATGGGACTCGCCCGCCATGGCCATCGTCTTGGCCGTGTCCTGCTCCATTTGCACCTGCTTGATGCCGACCGTGACCTGCTCGCCGTCCTCGGTCGCGATGCCGTCTCTTGCGTAAAGCTTTATGCGTCCATCCTTGGCAAAAGGCTCGTAGAACTGCGTAATCTGGTAGCCGGCGGGCTGGTCCCAGTGGAAGTAGTGCTTGCGGTCGAAGCGGCTGACTCGCTGGATGTCGCACTCGAGGGCGAGGGCGGCGCGCACGGCGGGGATCAGGGTCTCGGGCTGGAAGATGGGCTGCGAGCCCGGGATGGCGAGGTCGAAGAGCGCGACATGGCTGTTGGGCTTATCGTCGAAGGAGGTCCCGGCGGGTGAGAAGAGCTTGCGGGCGGTGTTGAGCTGCGCGTGGATCTCGATCCCGACGGTCAGCTCCCAGCCTGGCACGGTCTGGTTGTCAGTCTTCTTCTTCTTCTTGTAGCCTGAGGTTTTGAGGGCTCTCGCTTGGTCTTTGAGCTGTTTTCGGAGGGGCACTGGCGGGTTGGAAGTTGGTGTCGAGGGCGAGCCCTGGATGGGACTGGAAAAGCGTCGCGTTTGGCCGATGGCTGCTCGAGACGGGAATGAGGCGCGACCGACACGCAAACAGCCATGGCGGCTTAGCTGCCCACCCAGAAGGTAGCTGGTAAGGTCGACTGTTGGGATGCGAGCCATTGTGGTCGGTCTGGTAAGGGTAGTAGGCCACAATGATTGTCCATGGCTTTGCTGTCGCTTTGACTGCTGAGCGTGCCTGGGGTCAATTTCTGCAGAGCTTGAAGCTCTCAGGTGGTCTAAGCTCTGTTGGGTCCAGGTGGATCCCACAACACCATGCCAAGCTCAGATCAGGGTTAGGGATTGCCCCCAACAGACAACAGCAACCAGCGCCTGACACAAACCAAATCAAACCAAATCAGGCCTCACATTTGAGTTGAATTTGGCTTCAAAAAAGCAATCTGAATTGCTAAAATTACGATTTGAATTGATTTGAAGGAAGCCAAATTAGTTGCTAAGCCCGGAACAATGCCATTATCCGACCCGAACCTCCCCTGAAAGACACCCACATCCACCACCAGGAATCCCACTGCTTCAAATTGTGTTATTTCGCTCCCAATTTCGCAGGCATTGCAGTTTGTTAGCTGTACCATGTTGCAAGGCATGTCGTTTTTTTATTATTATTTGGGCGTCCAAATACAGCCCAATTGGCCCTAAAACCGAAAAGACAAATCGCCAAATAAAGCCAAATGAAATTAGCTAGCCGAATTGGGTTGATTTGGATTTTTTTTTCCTTTTCGCTTATTTGGTTTGGCATTTGAGTTGGTTTGGCTTATTTGAATTGGCTTTATTTGGTTTGTGCCAGGCGCTGACAGCGATCCCTGAGTCCTCAACAAGCATTCTTAGATCGGACCGCCATAAGAGAACTAAGCTTTCGCCAATTCGGCGTCAACAAAAATGTTTCTTCTTTTCCTGTTTGTTCCAAATGCCGGTAATCCACGCACCCGTTTCTAACCCAAACAGTCCGGTCCAGTGTTCCCCATGTCAGTCGCAATACACAAAAGAAAACCCCCTCACCCCTACCCAAAAGAATAAAAAGTCTAGGCTATACATACAAGCCAAAGAACCGAAAAAGCATTGAGCTACAACCCAAATTCTGTCATAACCCTCACACACCATCGCTAGCACGATCACCCCACACAAGTGCCGCCAGCAGACACGCCTCAGCTCGAGGAAACAACGACCCATCTAGATACCAGAATCATCCTCCCAAATCGGCGTGTGGAGACTCCACGACCTGCAAGTATCGTCAAAGTCGCCCTTATCCTCTTCACCAATGCTTATGAGCGGCTGGTCCTCGACAAACTCCAGCAACAGGCCCTGGCTAGCATGCCATGCGATGTGGCATTGGACGAGCCAGGCGCCCGGGCTGTCGAGCTTGAAGGCGATGACGAGATAGCCGCCGTTGAGGAGGGTGGCACCATCGCGGCGCGTCGGGTTCGTCAGGTTGAACCTGGTATTCGTGAAGTCGCACCTGCCCTTGCCCTTTGACCGGTCTAGGACCCAGAAGTCGTGACCATGGAGATGGATCGGGTGGTCGGAGCTGCAGGGTGCTGGTCAGTACTGCTTGTTTTATGTCACTAGGGTGGAGGTGAACTTACCCAGCGCCAGGAATGTCCTGGATAACGAGTGCGACCCATTCGGAGGTGTTGGTGCCGGCGGTACGCTATGGATACCAGGTCAGCAGGGAGTGAAAAGTGCAGGCTTTGTTGGTGGAAAACTTACGTTGACTCCGACGACGTTGTATTCGGTGGGAAAGACGTACCCGTCATCGAAAATTGTCTTCATTGTCGGGTTCTTCCAGTCCAGCCTCAAGCTGCTGCTGTTAAGAGTCCACTTCCAGAGTGTATCCGGCACAATCCAGCTTAGCTCCTCGTAGGCAATAGACGGCGACATCCAGCCTCAGGTGAGGCACAGTCTTTTCAAACGGTTCGTTAAGATAGTGGCCGCTGGGTATGATGTTGCTCGTCGTCTTGGGCTTAGCAGTGTTGGCCTTGTGGCGTACAATACTCGTCATGGACGCAGGGGTTCATATTCGGGGCGCAACCCGAAACCTAGCCGCTATGAAGCTAGTAATTACCAAAATCCCATATTATACCACTTATACTCTATCGTTAGCCCGATCATCCTACTTGAGTACCGCTGGTAGATAGTTACGCCTTAGCGTGTAAAGAAACACTAACCTATCTAAATACCAGAGTCATCTTACTCCTAAATAGGCGAGTAGAGACTCTATAGTCTATGACCTAGGAGTATCGTTGAATCGCTCCTATCTTTTTCACTAATACTGATGAACGACTGGTCCTCAACAAACTCTAGCGACAGGCCCTGGCCATCTCATCAGCGCAGGGTTTTTTAACACCCATATTCGAAGTTCCATTGATAAGCTTACCGAGCAGATGAGGGCGATGGATATCGAGGACAATAAGGGGAAGGGTAAAGCAGTTTGGCCAACAACCTTACCAGCCGTCAATTTCCTCGACATCAAAACGCTGATTTGGTCAATACCCTGATCGGAGAGGCTCTCTTCTTGACGATAGGCTTTGTTGGAAAAACTACTTGTCAGCTAGTGACTGGCCATGGTGCTGACCCTAACGAACCTGCTTCTGGTTCTGGGCTCCAAGGCGGCCGGCCGCAGCCAATCTCGAGGCGCAGTGACCGAGCTGCATCCAGATGACTCTTGTGTCCTGCATGCTCTAAGAGCTAAATGGGAGGAGTCAGCAGAACTGGAGTGGCTGCGGCAGGTTGTGCGTGGGGGTATCACTTGGTCGGAGTATGATGGGGGAAGAACAGTGGCGCCTGCGGAGATGCAGAACCCCCTAGAGGAGATTGATCGTGCCGCCGACGTGCTCCTGACGACTGGAGCGGCACCATGCGGCTCTGATTATGGCAAGATGAAGGCCGAGGCCAAGGACATCGCCATTGATGAGGCCGCCTGCATGACAAAGCCCGACCTCTGCTTAATCTGGGGCAATACCCTTCGTCCCATTTTCCGGGCTGGCGACATAGAGCAGCTTTCCCCTATGGGTAGAATATGGAGCGGCAGACACCCTCAACTCAAGAGCAATAACTTCACCCTGTCACTCGCAACCCGCCCCCAACCCCGCCCCCCTTCTCTATCAACTGCTGGCAAGAGAAGCGAACATGATCTAAATACTGTCGAATCCACATTTTTCGCTATGCTCGGGCTATATCATAATATACTATACAACTACAATACCAATCCACAACGACCATTCCTTTCCAGAGTCCGCCTACCTGACAAGGCCACGCTCATGGGGTATTTATTCCTGCACCTCGGTATCATCACGCACCATCTCTTTTTTCTGTTTTGCCACCCCGTATTCCATGTGCCCCGATAGATGCGAAGCCAAAGCCCCCTGGATATTTCGAACTAGATGAAATGAGAAAAAGCGAACCGCAAGACTATCGCTAGTGCAGAACCGTAACCGTGACCGTAACCGTAACCGTAACCGTGACCGTGGTCGTGACCCATAACGCCGGGTAGAGACTGTCAACACCCCGCTGATGCAATGTAAAAAAGAAATCGACGAATCCACTGCCTTCCGATACCCGAACCCCCTATTTCTCTAGCTAGCCAACGCTATATCGCCCTTCCAATGCTGACTCGCGGAGGGGCGGTAGGCTGACGCTCGTACTCGACTACGATCTCTTCCGTCTGAATTATCTTGCCTGGAGGCAAATGCTCCATGCCAACTTCCGTGTCGCGGCCACTGCTGAGACGACTATGACTGCTGAAACCCATGCTCAGTCCGCTCAGATGGCTCAGTCGGCTAAGTTGTCTGAAGTGGCCCGTGGGCTGGTATTCCTTACGTAGACGGGAGGTACTGCGGTTGTTCGTGCTGATGACAGTACTGCTGCGGCCGGTACCTTGAGTGTTTTCCGTCCCGGCGTAGAGATCAAAATCCATGTGGTAAAAATCCGCCGGTCCTGGTGGAGGTCTGGCGTCTCGCAGAAGGGCTCGGAGGATGGGAATCGAGGCAGCCATGATGGTGATAGCGCCTTCAGCTACGGCGAGAATGACGAGCTGCGTTGTCGATTCCGTGAAACCCGCATTCGAGATGGACGGCAATTGAGTTATCTTGATAATCGACGTCACTCCAGCACTAAGGTCGAGGTTAGCAACAGCGCAGTGGTGTTAAGCCAGGATATTACACACAATACGCCCATGCTCATTGCCACCAACACGCCAAATTTCTCTTTCTTGTTCATGGTAAGTGTCCAAATAATCCTCCATGGCACCAGGGCGAGGACAATATCCATAGCACCAGAGTACGCTGAAAGTCAGCGCATTAGCATGCCAGCTTCAAAGTGGGAGAGTATCGCAGACTTACCGGCAGTAAAAATGTTATACCGGATTTGTATGTACTTGGGCCAACATTCGCCATCTATCCGGGGCTGCCATATCTTCCTGAACGGCGTGCATTGGCCCCAAGTGATTGCGATGGCGATTCCCAGCGCCAGATTCACTGTGATGATGATGAACCAGACAAAGGCCTTTGTCCAGCCGGATGATATGCGAAGGATGGTTATGGCAAATGAAGTTTTGCTCCAACACGCCGCAATGATGGAGAAGGTACCAGCAAGGTTTGTTATGAGTAAGAACTGGTCGAGATTTTTGAAGTTGAACTGGGATAGCGGTCTCCCAAACCCAATGTTTATGGCCGCTGAAACAAAAGCGTTGCCGGTAACGAGCGCGAGCTAGGCACAGCGTCAGAAATAAGACAAATTAGCAACCTACTGGGCTGCTAATCAACGGAAGCACACTCACCCAAGATCCGATCAGTACATGGTCATCCCACCATAGCCCACGATGCCTCAAGAATTTGCAGTATACACGAAGCGCGAGGAAAGCGGCGGAAAGGGCTGTCAGAAACCAGATTGTAAAGTTGACCTGGGGACCATAGTCCTCCATCTGGGTCACCTTGAACGGTGATCCGCCTTTGGTGGCGCTGGACGTAGTTCTGTTGGAGAATGAAGAGTGTGGTCTCCTCCCACGAAAGCCCGTTCCATTGTGCGAAGTCGAGTGAAGGCCGAGTGGCGTAGTCGAAAAGTTGGAGTTGGGCAATCCGGCTGCTCCTGCGATGGGGTTGAAGCCCGACATGGGAGGGTGGCGAGGATTCGCCAGGCGGCTTCAGCTTTCTTAAGCGACGACGACGACGACGACGGCGACAACCCGACAACTGTTCGACTTGGCGACGATATCATTTGCGGTAGGTATCGGTGCAAAACGAAGGAGGTTCGAAAAGGTTTTCGGCCCAGGTAGACAAGAGATGGGACCGCCGCCGAGATATTGGACGAGCCGTCGAATCATGGATTCCCCGGACTTGCTTAGCGTAGCATCTTGGATAAAAAGCCGAAAGGGCGAAAACGAGACGAGCTCAGGGCGATCCCGCTGTAGGAACCAGACGATCTACATGCGTACCCCAATGCAAGGGGAAACAGTCGCGCCATGCTTCGGATGCTGGGCGTCCAGGACCGTCAGGTAGTATAGAACCCCGGATGACAGGTAGGTGCGCGCAGGCCTGTTGCGCATCTGGGGTCTGGGGAGCATGTTGGCAGTGGTTCTGGGGCTCCCATCCGATGCCTCGAGGCAAAAAGACAAGCATCTGGAGGCGCATCTAGAGTCGTAGTGCGCCTGCCAAACCCCAGCTCCGGGTGTCGGTTTGGGCAAGTCGGGAGCTGAAGTCGGGCACGGGGCACGGTTTGTGGTCTGCCGTGTCGGAGCTTGGACTTCTCGTCTCAGAATGCCCACAAGCTCCTGGAACCCCCGCCCACGGCCATCCTTGGACATGCAGATCAATCGTCTGGCGCCGCCCCTCGCTAGCCATGGACGCAATGCATCAAGCAATGACTAACTCAGCTCCCCGAACCTCTGGCGTCTGGCCATCGCCTGCGCGAGACCTAGGGCGGCCGTGTGATGTTTTGCTTGGCCTTGTTGGTGGAGGGCTAGGACGGATGCGGCCGACTTCAAGCGAAAGCGTCTGTGCGACTTGCCTTGGAAGGCTTCGCTGATGTCTTGGCAGCCGGCTTTTTGCACTCCGCAAACAACCGGTCACCAGGACCCGGTCCTAGTGCTTTCACGCTTCTCGGTTGCATTGATGATGCAAGAGGGCCAGCTTCGTGCTTCATGAGCGCAAGCGCAGGTGGTGACGATGCTGAAGGTGTCCTGGGCCTGGGTCCGCCGCTTCGGTAGATGAATCGGCATTCAGCGGCGGCCTCATCACCTCCCCAAGGGCCAGGACAGGTCAGCCACAGCTCTAGCATCAACGTCAGACGCAGCGCAGACAGCACCGATCTACCAAATTACGCTGTAACAGACTTACAGACTCAGTCTCGACGGTGAACAAGCGACTACACACTGCCAGCTAATTTCGCCTGGCCGTGTATAAGAATTAGGGCCTGCAGATGAATTGTTGATAGCGAAACTGCGGGAGAGCAGCCCGAGTGTTTGTCTCGTCCAAGTAGAAAAATGGGAGGATGGAAGCGAAAACATCCAGGCCAAGGCCTGAAATTTCAATCGCAAGAGAGACAGTAGGAAACGCACAGGCCACCCCCACCCTTCCGAGCACTTGGGGCTGCGTGCGGGCAAGGGACGAGGGAAGGACGGTTCAGTGTCAAATTCCAAATCGCTCCCACCAGGCTCTCTTCCTGGTCCTGGGGTCGCTGTCTCGACCTTGGAGTCTTGGACCGCCGTCGGGTCCCTCACTCTCGACCCCACCTCGCACACTTTTTGCCACTCTGCCCTGCCTTAATTATCCGGGACCGCCAAGCCGTTAACCATCCCAGTCCTATTCCTGGAACACAGCGACTTGGCTCGCCTCCGGGACGAGGATGTCATGCACCGTCACATCAACGAATGCGGTCCCCATCGCAAGCTCGGCCGCGCTTGCTGGTCCAAGCCCAGCGAAACACCGAAGCGAGAAAAACACACTCGGCGCAACCCACAAGCAAACGACTCCCGTCCCGTGGGAAACAGACCAAGTTGCGGATAATTCAAGGCAATCTATCAGACTTGCGCTATTGTTTGACGAAACAGACTCCAGAACACCTATAACCAGGAAACTTGGCCGATGTTTGTAGGGAACCAGTGGATGCCTGCCCGACAAGGTTACACAGATCAAAAGCCTGAGCGGCTGTTGTCCACCTCAAGCTTTCTGCACTCCCAGCTTAGTATATCCAGCGACAGAGTTTTCTCCTGCAGTCCAACTGTCCCAGGGGACTCTTAAGCCAACATAATGTCGACATGGCCTCCATCAGTCCAACCTTGACACCCGCCCGTGGGATCACCGCTTGGGTCGATGCTCTGGACAGCATTGGTGCCCCTGCAGTTTAGCAAGTTGTACGTCCCGGCCGCACCACAGGAGTCAGTCCCCGAATTGCACGCGTAGGCGCACGTCTTCATGTCGGCAACACAGCCGCTCGAGACCTTGACCGTCATGGGATTGCCCGACATGGTAACGAGCCGCGACACGTCGATGGTGGCGTAGGTTCCTGTGCTAAACTCGCCGAATGTGTTGTTGATTTGTCCGTATGGCGTCAGCTCCGTGGAGCGGTTGTAGAGCGCGGACCACCCGCCAGGCACCTCGTTACCGAGCGAGATATCGACGGCGTCGTTGGCGAATGGAAGGGAGTAGCTGATCTTGGGCGCCCGCGCGCCCACAAACGAGGATCTGTCGTCACCCTCTGCTCGATACCAGACGATGACGGTCACGGGAACTTCCGCAGTGTTGACAAACGTGAAGGTGTTGGGGCCCTCCGAGCCGATCCAGATGCCCGCGTCTCTCTCTCCTATCGCGTTCTGGCCCTGCCCAGCCATGCCAATCGCTGCCATGTACTCACAGTCCTCAGCTGATAGCCCATAGGCTAGGGGGCCGCACGAAAATTGCTGAGGCCTCGACGTTCCTCCGTTGGCCGCGTTTCGACGTCGGGTTGGATTGAAACTTCTGCTCCTTGGAGTAAGCCGTCTGTCTCGAATCATGTCACCTTTATGAACTTGGGCCAAGCTTGACTTGAGTTACAACGTACGAGTGTTTTTGGCCTCCTCGCACCCATACGTCCTCTGTTTCATCTCGGGCCGGCACCAGAACCGATGATGTCTTTGTACGGACGTTCGAGACAGCGTTGGCGGCCACCATTGCCACCAAGAGCAGGCCTTGGAACAGAAGATTATTCACCAGCATCCTTGCCGGAGAATTTGCCGTGCTGCTGTCTGGTTCAAATATCTCGACGAGATCGTCTTGATTGTGCGCAGTTCTTCAAAACTCGGCCAAAGACTCGATCCAATCTTCATTCTCCTCCCCTCTCCCCCCTTTTTGTCCGAGTCACCTCCGTCAACCGGTACGACTGCTGAGCTGTAATGTGTAACGGTGACGTGGTATGCGGTGGGGTTTTCATTGTCGATTGGGGTTCACTGGTAAGGGGCGAAAGTACCGTCCGAGTTGAAGAACTCCTGGGCGAGCAAGTGCAACCCGTAAGTCGCCATTGGCCGCCTTGTGTCCTCGATCCTCAGGGGCATACACTTAATTCGCATTGGCAATAGAAGAGAAAGCCTGAGTCGAAATGAAACAGAGAAAAAGCAAGCTGGTAATAACAAGAGCATATAGAAAATGGCGTCACATTTGGCTCTCTTAGATTATGCTTGGGGGCCAAGTTGAGGCCAAGACGGGTTTCCGGTCCCGGGAATCCTGCGAGAATGCAACCGACCGGGTGTTATCGAATTCGAGGTATGGTTATTTTGGAGGGGGATGTAACCACACAGCCTTCCTGCGGGAACTTTGAGCTGCACTTCACCCGTGGTCCCCTCTTTTTTGCTCTGCCTCTTCCCTTGGGCCGTGGCGAGAATCCGAGAAGTGGTCAGGGAGTCTGCCAAAACATCGACAGACACGACGACTCGACGGAAATGCATGTTTTGCGACAACTGCCAACATGGCGATGTCGCAGCCCAGGACAAGGTCGCGGTCGGGACTCGGAACCAGGTGTGGTTACAACAGAGCTGGGTTGGGCCCCGGGAACTGGGGCGGCCCATCGTTAGATGTTGGTCGTCGTATAGCCGACCACATCCGGAGATTGGGAGGATTTGTCTTTTATATTGATGGCGACCCCACAGCGACCTTGGCGCAGACATCGGGCATGCTCGAACGTGGCTCAGCCATCTCCATGCGGCCACTCAACTGCGAGGCAGTCTGAATGAAGTGCAGCTGGTGTAAAAAGAAGGGGTGGCTGCTGCATCTCGGCCTGCTGGCGTCCATGCTCCCTTCCCAATCACCTGCGTAGCAACACATGGACTAGAAACACACACCGCGCCCTAGCTTGACCCCGGCTCGGAGTATCCCGTCTCTCGAATCACCATCGCCACAACATGGCAACACTGTCGTCGCTGGGCCTCTCATGCCCAATCGGGGGCGCCTTCTACATCTGCCAGAACAACGCAACCGAGTTCATCGGATGCTGTACCACGGATCCCTGCGCCGACGGATCTGGACTCTGCCCCAAGAACAACCTCAGACCGGCGTCGTTCTCAGGCGACAGCTACTCCAGCATCCCTCCGCAACAATGTTCGCAGAGCAACTCGACGTCGACCAATACTACAGCGCTGTGGTTCACCTGCAAGATGACCATACCGCCATTTCTGGGCTGTTGCACAAGCAATCCGTGCGCAGATGGGTCTTGTCCGACTGCTCGTCTAGGGGTAGCGAAGTTGAGCTCGGATCCGGATGCTCGGGCGCCTTTCGTCACAGGGGAATACGAGCCGGTAAATCCGGCGACCCCCTCGCCCTCCTCCTCCGCCGCACCCAGGGTCACTCCTGCAGACCAGGGTCAGGGGCTGTCTACAGGTGCCATTGCAGGCATCGCTGTTGGGTCCGCCGTGGTGGTGATTGCTGTCGTGGCATTCATGATGTATAAGTGCGGGTGGCATGCAAGGAAGAAGAAGGAGAGGGAGGCCTTTAGGAATGCTGGCGGCATACCTGGGGCGGGGATAGGGTACAACGGTGCCGAGTCAACCGGTAGTCCGACTCTCCACCAATGTGAGTGCCAGAGGGAGAGCATTGCCCAGCACAAAGTGCAAGGTCTAACCAGTGTGCCAGCACCGCAATCTCCAGCCTTCGGATCACCACAGCAGTACTACTCGGGGTATAAAACCGCCGATGGCTTCCTGTCGCCGCCACTGAGCAACAGCGGCAGTACTCAGTTCTCATATCACAGCCGCGATGGCGTATACCAGCCTTTATCGGAACTGGGGGACCCAAGCCTAAACCACTCAGAGCTCCCCGCCACAGAAAAGGGGCAGCTGAACGAATATCGCCATGGCAACATTTCACCATCGCCCGACCAAACACCGCGACCGGAGATGACGCAGTGGAATGCAAACACAGGACTGCATATACAGCAAGATTCCAACGGCCAAACACCACACCGGCCAGCCGGCTGAGTTGAAAAACCCACCTCATATTATCGAGTAAGAATCAGGTGTGCGAACTGACTGTTTTGCAATTCCCGACTCGAGCGCGAGTCCGAGCAGCAGACCCCTTGCCAAAAGGGGCACATTGGTTGGAGTAAGGGGTCTGTCTGCAAGAGCGTTTGCATTGTGTGCATAGAGGGATGAAGTAATGGCTACGTCATCAAATTTGCTTGGATTTAACCACATACCTGAGATACCTATAACCGTTTGTCATGTCTATCCGCGGGAAGTAGCCCGTTTCATGAAATGCAACAATCATTAATCATTACTCTCGGGTCAGGGACCCGGTTTCATGGCGCTGGTTTGCCTTGGTGAGCCACGCGAGCGGAGCGCAAGGCTTTGTCGAATACGGGAAAGGCGAAGAACAATACTAAAAGTCGATAGTATTGTTCTCTTTATGCCCAGGCAAATACCTACATTTTTAGCGTTTGTGCAAAAGTGGGTCGCTCACCCCTTAATATTGTTCTCTCAGGGGCTTCTATTCTGGAAATGCAGTGCCGTATGGGAACAAGGGTAAGGGCGGAATGTAAGCAAGGTATTATTCTCAGATTCTGTATGGTGGTCAGAAATCACTTATAGCCACTGCGGTACCCCCCAAAAAGCTTTTCAAGTTCTCTTCATAAAAAGGGGGAGCAACTAAATACCGCCCATCACGACCGCAACTTGAACCCGAAACTCCCCGCAGAGACTGGGTAGTGCACAAGCTCTCAAAAATGCAACTCGTTTTCTCAGTCGTTATCCACGCCTCGGTTGCGCTGGCCGCAGCCTTAGTACGGCGAGGAGGCTTCCAAAACCCCGATGCCCGAAGGCCGCAGCGGGCCGAGCCCGTCAACGTGGCATTGGCAACCTGGCTGGAAGGCAAGACGGACCTCCAATGGTACGGAACGATAACAGTCGGCACACCCCCGCAGAAGTTGTAAGTGGAGATCCGCCCACCATGGGAGAAGAAAAGGCGATCTAACCCTCCGGTCAGCAGAGTGATCTTCGACACGGGATCCAACGCGCTCCTCCTGCCGCGGTCCAACTGCACCAGCTGCGGCGCGCACAACCTCTTCAACCAAACCGCCTCGTCCACCTTCTCCCCCGCGCCCGCCATCCCCTTCAACCCGGTCTTCGGCACCGGCGGCACCACCCTCCCCCTCTCGCCGCCCCAGGGCGCCTCGTGCTCCGTGGTCACCGACACCATCTCGCTCGGCGGCGGCCTCGGCGTGCCCCAGCAGCAGTTCCTCCTCTGCGACACGTACGGCGACGCGCTCGCCTCGCAGCCCGCCGACGGCATCTTGGGGCTCGGGTCGGCGCCGACCTCGTCGTTCGACGGCACCTCGACCTTTTCGACGCTGTACTGGAGCCTCGTCAGCTCGCGCCAGCTGCCGGGGCCGGAGTTCTCCTTTTCCTATCTGCCCGGCCAGCTGCAGGGAAGCCAGCTGACGCTGGGCGGGGTGGACAAGAGCCGGTTGGAGGGGGGAGTCAAGACGGTGAAGCTGGAGGCGGAGCTGACGGAGGCGACGCAGAGCTGGGTGGTGGGGGTGAAGGGCGTCAAGGTCCGGGGCAAGAGGGTGGAGAGGTGTGCGGGCCAGGCGGGTGTTGCCCTCGTGGATACCGGCACCGCCTTCGTCATGACACCCGACTTGGAGACGGCGAGGGATATCTACGCCGAGATCTCGGGCGAGATTCACCCAATCGATGAGCTCGGATCGTGGGGGGCGGCGTGCAACACGCTCGATCGCGTGGCGAGAGACGTGACGTTTGTGGTTGGGGGCGGCAATGCGACGGCGGCGGCGGCGGCGGACGGGAGAGATGGTGGCGGAGCCTTCGAGGCCGACATCACGATACCCAAGCGGTTCTTCAACCTGGGAGAGTATCCCGGCCGGCCAGGCGTGTGTCAGGCCGTGCTTCTACACCCGAGGGAGCCTGCGAGGGACCCGATTCGACAGCGGCCCGCGTGGGTTTTGGGAAGTCCGGCGTTCAAGGCGTATTACACGGTGTGGAACGGAGCGGATATGACGATCGGGTTTGCGAAACCTGCTACGAAGGGCCGCCCGGCCTGAATGGGTTGGCACGGTGTCTAGGGGCGGCCGGGACTTGGGAGGTGCTTTGTTTTCTTTTCATCCCTTTCGGGCAGTTTAACTGCGGCATTTGCTAGGCCTGGGTCAGGGGCAGGGCCCTTATATTCGGAACCTTACGGTGTGGCTGCTTGCATCCGTGACCTGGTCTTATTTAGTCAAAGGTATCCGAAATACATCTTGGCAGGCTGAAGCAGATCCCCCCGTCTTTCGGCACATTCAGATCTCTGTGAAATCAGCCGGGTAAATCGGTGCAGAATACTGGTATCGGGATACTTATGTCTAATAAAGCTCCCGTTGAACTTGGGACTTTGACTTGCAGGCCGTTTGCCTCAGGGCTTCAGTTCTCTCCATGTTACATCCCCGGCCAACTCGATGTTGGGAATATTTCTATAAACAACTTGAACTGAGTCCCGCCTCCAAAAGGGGTACTATCCTATGTTGAGGGGCTTACCTAGGAGAGGGGCCAGCCCTATCATGGATGCGCTCTTCTTCTATCCTCAGGTGAACCCCTCCTCCGAGCTTTTCCGAGTTGGGAGATCGGTGTGGGAAAAGACGATGTCGGACGCGTATACACACAAGTCACGCCACAAAAAAACAAGCAAAGGCTGAGCCGCTCCATTCCAGCCTTGGCTGATGACTCTACATCTTGTCGAGGAGTCGCAGCAGGTTACTATTGACTCCTGGGGCGCCACCACTGGATCGCTTGCCAGGCAACAAATGTATCTTTGGGCAGCAACTATATTATTTTTCTGGAGGTGCACTTCTTGCCGGCCCCGAAAAGCGCGGCCGCCTAGCGGTATTCGCTGCGCTCAATTTTGACTCGCCGCGGAACCCGCAGACGGCGCTGAGCGAGGCGAACGCCACTAAGAAGCGTAGTGAGTAAAGAACTCTACCCGGTGGAGGAGGAGATTGCGTGTCGCCATCGTCAACCTCTTCTCGGCGTTCATACTCTTCGTCCTGACCTGTCTCGACAACAACGGGGTCGCGAGGTTGGTACGCAGGATCTTCATCAAGTCCCTATTGAATCTTGCAACTCCAAGTCCCACAACACCTTCCAATATGTGTTTCTCAGCCTTGACAGTTTGCACTGTAGTGACGCTGGCCCCCATTGTGATATTGTGCCGCAACCACCGCTCGCGCGGCTACTAGCCTCCTGCCTCCAAAGGAGCCCTCTTGGTTGGTCTGCCCTTAGGCCACTATGCGGATAGGATGGGACGACATCTGGTCTTGCTTTGGAGTGTTATTGGGGTCTTGATGAATTCTACCAGTATACTGACCATCGTGTTGGTGTCGCCTATTTTCCTCCCCTTAGGCGGAGGGAAATATGTTTACTTGGCGATTATTACGAGCATAACCGTCGACATCAGTCCTAAAAGTAAGCGGTAAGTTGTCCGCCCATCCGCGCAGGGTGACAATGCCTCGGTTTGATTTCATATTTCCACTAGAACAAGTAACATCTTTATGGTGTTCACACTAGAGCTCATCACAGGCATCATCGAGCCGCCTCTGGGAGCATGGCTGCTATCAAGAAGTCTCTGGATCGCTCTCGCCTCCGGTGTGCTTATCGTGATTTTCACCTTTCCCGTCATGATGCTTCTGAGAGAGGATGGTAAACCATATCCCGTGGAACGAGACCTTAGCAGCGAAGAAACGAACACCTCGAGGAGAACAACCATGAACAGACGGTAGACAAAAGAAGTGTCTCGGACGAGTACGAAGATCATGGCGCGCCACCTACCACGAGACTCTGGGCGGCGGTTCTTTTTGACGAAATCGTTGATTTGTCGAGTCATCTGCTCGTCCTATTCTCCAATAGGAACGTGGCTTTGGCATTGTCATCGGTACATTCTGCTACCCTATTTATCTATCACACACAATTGGTCTCTGGCTCAAGTAGGTCCGCACGGCTTCTTGCATATCGCCATCGGCGGGAATACTCATCCTTTGGGCAGGCATCAAACCTTCTTTCACTGCTCGCAGTCTTTAACCTTGGTTTCGCTTTCGCTTTGCCTAAGCTATCCAAAGCCATACAAGCCATCCCGAACTGGAGTCCCGAGCGTGCCGATCGGATACCCGCTGTGGGAAGCGTACTGCCGCTCGCTGTCGGGGCAGCCACGATTGCATCATGTCAGAACGCCGAGTGCACCATAATTGGTACGAGGACAAAAGCTTGCCAATACCCTTGGATCCTGACTCTCTGCAGGGCTGGTCGTTCAGACTGCCGGTTATGGGAGCCGCCTCTTTTTGTTCCTAATACCCTCATTCGTGCCACTGAGTTTAGTCGACACCATTGGCGGATTCGTTCGTGCTGCGCTGATAGAAACACTGTTCGCATGGAGTCTCAAGCTCGATTAGTCTCTGGGGTAAGTAATGGGAGCTCACAAAAGCGCAGAATACTGTAGAACTGAATCTGGGATAGTTCTGCCAGCTTGCCTCTGGCGCTCTCCTATGGCTGCTGCAGCCGCGGCCGAGTGCTATCTCTGACTGAGGGATGAGAGAACGATGATCTGGATGTGAGATGTTGTTTCAGACTGCAGGCCGCTAGTCTCTCGTGGTGGCTGGGGGGTATACTCGTTCATCGTTGCTGGCAGGGCAGGGAGAGAGCTGAGTTAGGAACTGTTGGCATTTCCTCCCCTCTTGCATGGAGCAACACAGACCTTTGCCATCCACATGTGCCCTGTTTATCTGTAGCTCCCCACAGGAACATACCCACGGGCGACCCTATCTCGCCCGGCCCTACGAAAGTCCAAAAACCAGCGACTGAAATGCGCCGATTGAAAGCCAGTCCCCTGGGCCCTCCTCTTCTTTATCAAGCCATCTAGAGCAGATATGTGGACGTCTGCAGTCGAGTTGGCACAGCGGTGTGAGGCCGTCCCGAGTCCTACCGCTTGGGGGCAGCGCTACATTTGCAGGAGCAAATGGAGGCGCACGTCCGGGGCGGTGGGCCCTCACCGTTGACGCTGCCCGACTAATGAGACTAGGGCTTGCTGGGAGAATAAAGCATTTTATATTTGACGGAAACTATTTTGCGTGTGTCACTGCGAGGAAAAATGGGCTGACGAAATGTGTCGCAGGTGTCCCGCCTGTCCCTAGCGCCGTGAAACCGACCCAAGCACTGCAGCTGGCACAGGCCAACTGGTCCCTGCGCAGGGCCAGCCCACCACCTTTTGCCCATGTGTATTATGTCTGTTGCCCCCAACAAAATGGCTTGCTAAAATCAAGGGCCACCACCACGCCTTCATCGGTTCGCCACAAGCGGTTTACCGCTCTCTTATTCCGCACCATTTTCCATCCCGACCAATATTCCTATTACTCATCTCACTCGCCGCGCTGCTCGTCGTCACTCTCGAAGGGAGCTCGGACGGCCCGTGTTAGTTCGGTAGTAGCTGAGCTATGTAGGCATGTACGGGGCTTCTGCCGCGCTCCGCCTTCTGCCCAAGATGGTATTTCTGCCCGACATGGTGGATCAACTTGCGATCCGTTTTCTTTGAAGCTGTCTGCGGCACGTGCGACAGCTGGAGGAAAAGAGCTGGCACCATGTACGCCGGCAGGAAGTCCGCAATGGCTTCTTTGATCTCGGCCACCTTGGCAGCCGCGTACGAACCCGCTGCGACATCTATGACGGACGGCTCTCTGGGTGGCGCCGCGGCCCGAGGAGTAGCAGCGGGGGCGCGTACGGCGCTGGCCGAGTGGTCTTCAAAATACAAAAATGCCGCCAGCACGGGGTCCTCCTGGCCGTCAATGAGACCGAGAATGTCGATGACAATGGTGTCCTGCGGTAGGAGCCGCTTCCGCGCCTGGTGCTCGACCTCGAGCGCGTCGATGCGACAGCCATCGAGCTTGAGGATACAGTCCTTGCGCCCGACGTAGTCGATGGTGCCGTCGTGGTTCCAGCGGCCCAGGTCCCCCGAGCGGTACAGCTGCGGTCGCGCGCCGGCCGAGGCCCGCACGGGGTGCATCTCGGCCATCCAGCCCGGCGGCGTCTCGAGGAAGGCGGCCTCCGTGCCCCGGGCCGCGGCCTGGTCGAGGTAGCCGCGGGCGAGGTGCGGCCCTTCCATCAAAAGTTCCCCCACAGCGCCGACCGGCAGTAGCCTATCAGGCGACGCCACGTCCACCACGAAAACGGCGCCGCTGGCTGGCTTGCCCACGTTTGCCTGTCCCGGGCTGATGTTGTCGTTGTAGCAACAGCAGATGGCGGCCTCGCCCATGCCGTACTGGTTGATGAGCTGCGTGCCGCTGGCCATCCACTTGCTTGTAAGCTCGGCTGGCAGCGGCTCTCCGCCAACGCAGAGTATCCTCAAGCTCGGGACATCAGCCGGGTCCAGTTTGACGGCCACCGTCGGCGTCAGGAAGGCCGCGTTGGCCCCCAAGATGTTGATGTTACGGGCGAGGTCCTGGACCGTCCTCATGGGACCTGGCACACAGCAGCACCCGCCCGTGACCAGAGGCACCATGAACTCGAGGTTGCTGATATCAAAGGCATAGTCGTCAAAGCTGAGAAATCGCGTACTCGCATCGAGGGCCAGGTTCTTGATGTAGTCGCGGATGGCCGTTGCGTACGACCGGTGCGTCTGCACGATGCCCTTGGGTTTCCCGGTGCTGCCTGAGGTGAAGAGCACGAGGCAGGCGTTGCCGGCCCGTACCGTGTCGCAGACCGGGCCTCGGCGGGATGCGGGGAAGCTTCGCAGGATATCAGGCGTCACCTCGACGATGGTCGGGACGGAGTGCCGAAAGAGGTGGGCATGCCGGGGCTCGCAAATGAGGACACGGGCGCGCGTGCGGCTGATGGCCGAGCCGAGGTAGGCGGGCGGGTTGGCGGCGTGGACGGATATGTAGGCACCGCCGGCTCGCAGGATAGCCAGCCGGGCCACCACCGCCCACATCGACTTCTCGAAGCAGCTGAGCACAAAGGTCTCGGGCCGGACGTCGAGCTGCACGAGCCTATGGGCCAGCCGTTGGGAGAGGTCGTCAAGCTCGCCGTACGTCAAGACGTCGCCGTCAGCTGAACTCACAGCCGTGCGGTTAGGGTGCCTCCGGCATTGCGCGACGATGATATCGTGAAGGCACTGTTCCTCAGGCTGGCTGGTGGATGCGGTGAGCTGTTGAATTAGCCTCCAGCTGTGGCCGGAGCAGACATCAATGTCTCGTAATCGTGCCGTGCGATGCGGTGCTGCCATCTCCACATCGATCATCTGCGAGGCAATGTGCTGGAAGGTCCGCAAAACGCTGGTCGCCATTTCCTGGCTCGTGTAGGCGCGCCTGAACTCGATGACTGCCGAGACACGGCCGGTCGACTCCTCGGCCACGCTGGCAACGATGTCCATCTACAGGATCTTAGTGGGTGCTGAAGCTAAGAGACCTCGCAGAGCACGCTTACATCTGGCTGGTTTCCGTCGGTGACTCGCGGCGCTCTGAGCTCCGCTCTGTTGTCATGCCCTTTGTAGTAGAGGATTGTGTTGCTGAAGTCACCAGCTGCGGACTGCCCCCCAACGACTTGGATTTCGTGACCAAGTGGCACGGCCACCATAGTCGATCGCGGGCTCCTTTCCAGCCTCCATAAGAAGCCCGAGACATCCTCCTCGATATCGATGCGAGTAAGGTATAGAACTAGGCTGTTGCTGCAGCCGGGTCTAGTGTGCTCTCGGCTGATTGCGACATTATCAGGGTCCGTCGTCCTTGCGTCACCCGCCGCCGTCGCCTCCTGGTAGGCAAAGCAGAGGATATCGGTCTGGACGAAGCATTGGAGCGTCAGCATCCAGGCTGCCTTGCACACCGTCGGCATGTCGATACGGTGATCAGACGCGTGCCATCCTTGTCGCGAGACTAGGAACTTGGCTTCCGAGATGGAGCCGAATCTAGAAGCTGGTTCTGTCACTGGTGGCAGCGGCGGTTGCTGTGAGTGATTCAGGGCCGGAAACAAGCAAGGAGGGAACTGGTCAGGGTTGGTTCCCCCAGGTTTACTGGTGTGCGACGGCGCCATGTTTCGTTGAGCCGGGCGAGCCTCGTGCTAGGTTTCTTTCTCTCTCCTGCTTGATCTTGTTTTCTAGGACCAAGGAATAACGTGTGTCCTTGGGAGTTTTAAACCCCGTTCCCTTATTCCCTTGCCATTGCTGGCCCTTTTCTTTCTCGCTCTCTTTTTTTTTCTCTCCCTCTTCTTTTCCTTCTTCGGGACGCGCGGCTAATGTTGCGTACCGGAGCTGGACATCCCTAGGCTTGACCGCCACATCTCTCGTAATCACAATGGGCTCCAATGCAGAAAGGGGTCTCCCCTAACTTGTTTTCCTGAGTCTTCACCGATTTTGGTCTTACTCCAAACAAAAGTCTGTCGCTGTTGGGGTAATTCTCAACCCTGCTCGGACGGACACTGCCGGGTGCCACCTCGGTGTTGCCAACGCGCCGCCTCGCTTTCTTCCTACATTGGGGGTTGCATGCGTTAGGTTGACCCACACCCCCGCAGCTGGTTTTTCTAATCGAATGGTTGTCTCGCTAGTTACGGCACGGTCTGTTTGCCGGAAGTTTAACAACTTGTCGGATATCCGGGCCAAGGATGAGGCTGAGCCAGACTGATCGTCGATGCCTAACAAACGAAGCTCAGGGACTGGATCCACCATCGGGTACAAAGTGCATGGAAATAATGAGCCGCCGGGAGCGCTCCGATTTCCAAAATGCGGCTCTCGCAGGCGGTGAGCATTTCAGAGCAGAAGCCACATACATGCCTTCCAGCTCGGAATAGGTATTGCATCAAGGACCTTGACATCTCCTTCCGGTATATTCTTAACCCCGCACCACGCACGCGATACCCGCCGAATGTCCATACGACTTTGTTCAGTCCAGTACTTTGCGTGGATCATGCAGTATCTAGTACGCTAGTTGCCGGGCGAGTTGAAGAAGATTGGAGATGCTCTCAAGCCAATTCTAAAGAATCACGGAGACAGACGTGCAGGTAGTTTTAATTCGAGGGTCAAAGTGGTTTGCGGCACCACGGCGATCAACTTCTTTGAAAGCTTACTACGATAGAATCCTTTGCCTCCCCGGGGCAAAAATAAAATAAAATAAAATAAAACCCGAAAATTTACAGCGATGCGGTGATCCCGCCCAGCGGCGGGGCAGTTGGACCCGTGACCAACCCCATGTCTTCTACCAGCTTGGCCCAGGAGAGTGCACCTCTTCTAGCTAGCTCCACGGGCACGCTGGCGCCCTTGTCGTTCATGCGGCGGTTGAACAGCTCTAGGCTGACCCAGCCCTTAAAGCCAATGCCGTGGAAAAGAGCCTGCGCAATCTCCTTAACGGGTAGATATGCGCCTCGGTCTTCCTCGCCGTAGAAGAGCCGGCAGTTGCGAGACCAGCTCATCCGCGGCGGCTGCTCGGGGTCGTAGTAGGGGTGGCCGGAAACGAGAGGCGCCCTTAGCCTTTCGCCGTCAGTAACCTGGACGTAGAATACCTTGCTGACGTCGACTTGTTCAACAAGGCGCTGGATTGACCTCCTAACCGCCTCGTCTGCGTTGGCCGTGACACCCGCGGGGATGGTCGGGTCGGCGTAGATACGGCCGGCGATATTGAAAGTGTCAAGGCATATACCAAAGTTAGGGCGGCCGACCCGCTGGACCACCTCCCAGCAACGCTCCCATGTATCGATACGGGTACTCCAGCAGAGGCTCTCGTAGGCAAAGTTGATGGGAGGATCGGCGCTTAGACCGGCGTCCGCCACCTCCTGGAGGTCGGCCACGATCAGGTCCGGGTCTTTAGTCACCTGGTTGGTGGGTAAGAAGTTGGCCGGGATCTGGATTACGCCCGTCTTTAGGACGTGGGCGAGCTTGATCCACAACCGAAGCTGCTGCAGTCGACTCTCGTGCTCGCCCCGGTCCAGCAGGCCGTCGTACTGGCTGAAGGGCTGGAGGCAAACGATCTCGATGCCCCTCTCACGGCACATATCCGAGATGACCCGGGCGGCGGCCATCTGAGCAGCACCGGACGGGGGATCCGCGGGAGATGGAGACTTCTCACAACATAGCTGCCTAGCGACGTCTACGAGGTCCTCATAGACGAGCTCAATGCCCTGGTAGCCGCACGAGCGAGCAACATCCAGCCTGTCTACCAGCGAGTGGCCAGCATAGCAACGGCCCAGGGATATGGACGTGATGGCGAGTTTGTAGGACATAACTGCGCTCCGGGGTCAGCAAACTTGGGAGGAGGAAGCTGGGACGAATTGGCCGAGTATAGGGAGCAGAAGGGAAGGAGGGACAGGTGAGAAGGTGACCGAGGGAAAGGCAGATGAAGACGGGGGCATCGCGAGTGATATATCCACCCTTCCTTCCGGTGTCCAGTGGTGAACGGTCACTGGGACAGGATGGCCCAGATGAGGCTCAAGTTTCGCCCGCAGCCGGAGCCTCACTGCCAAGGGACCGTCCCACTTCCCTATTCACCGAATGGACCCACCACCTGCCCTGCCACGTTAGGCTCCGATAGCAAGAGCTATAGCCAACCAAAAGTACTTCAACCTTGGACCATTCCAATAGGGAGTTCCCAGTAAGCGCTAGAACCCGCTTGGCCCCCAACCAACCAATGAACTCCCAGTGACGGGTGCTGTTGGGCTCCGCGCTGGACGCGGGGGGGGCCGCTAAATCGAACATCAAGGTGGCAACGTCATGAAGGTACCCTTCAGTTTACTATGGCAACTGTAAATGACTCTGCTGTAGTCGAACAACTCATGACCTTGCATCCGCTTGGTCGGTCCCACCTGAGCCCCCCCCCCCTCACACACCTTACCATAGCAGTCAGTTTCTGCATAACCAGCGGTCGATCTGGTAGGGTAGATGGGCAGCATGGACCTAGCTGATGATTGACCCGAGCGGGGAACCCATTGAGCCGCACGACATGCTAGCCAGGGTCCCCCCAGTCCTCCTTCTCATATTTCAACGCTGTGGGCCATGGCACTGGCCAGGTGGGGTGGCGGCCGCTGCACCTGCGCTCAAGGTGGGGCTGCACCTCCAACAAGGGCTCGCCGTACCACCCCCATACCGAGCAGGCCCTGCCGGACGAATTCGTGTCTAGCACGGCGGACCATGATATTGTGATTGCCGTCTTCTTAGTGCAGCAGTTTCTGGCGCCCGTGAGTGTCTGTTGGTTGCGTTTGGAATTTACGCTTCCGTCCAAGCTCTAGAGAGCCCTTCGCTGATGATCCGGCAGATGCATCAGATTCTCCCGCAACCCGGCGGCTCCGTTGTTCTGGCCAGACCAGGATCTACTTTGGCTCAACCCATCTGGAAGAGGTGTTGGGGGATATTGATGGCGAGAGGGTAACAAGCATGGTAAGTTGACGTGGCCGTATCAAGGTAGCAGCAGTGCCTTGTGCCGCATACCATCAACCAACAGCGCCGTAGCCATATCCTACTAGTGGTAGTTTCTCTTAGCTGTAGTTATTTTACGCGTGGAACTACGAGGATTCCTCATCTTACCTATAGTAAGTTAGTACTGTGAGGAGTATGCAAGGTAGAGGGAGCTTACTAGAGGCGTTGGGGCTGCGTTGGAGAGGGTTGACTGCGCGCGCAATGGTGGATTTGGTGGACTTGGCGGATGATGGATTGCAGTTTCTCTAAATAACGGCATAGTTATCCCGCTGGATCATGGGGTCAAAACCGCGAACTCGTATCAACCTATTGGGGTGGATGGGTCCGACTGGCTGTACATGGTCAAGCTGGTCAATGCGAAAATTGCTGACCTGGTCTCTTGTCAGCCCAGTCTTTTTCTCCTTGGACTGTCCACATACCTAGGTTCCGATCTGAGTCCTCCAGCTGCATCTATTCCCGAGCGCCAAAGTCGGCCGTCACAGACCACTTCCCGTTCTGGCTGCAGGCATGAATGAACAGTTTGAGCGACCCCGTGGGATAAGATCCACGTCGCGCGGGGTGTGGCCCTGTCGTACCAGGAGTGGCCAGCGGAGGACGGCACCGAGAAGGCCGAGCAGCGACCCTAGCGATAAATTCACGAGCGAGGAGAACAAGATCGTGAGTGCGTTGAATAGTCGGCGATCCCACGTCCCCAGGCTCTCTCTGCCGGCATCCGAGTGTAGGATGGCCATGATGAGGATGCTGGAGAGCACCGAGCACGTTATGCAAATTGGCAGATATTGCTCAGCAGCGTCGAAGCCCGACGGGATCCCAGCTGAGTCAAAAGCTGCCACCACCCTTGCTTATCTGCTGCCGACAATGCACAACCACGGAAAACACCCATCCGGGCACACAGCCTTGTTGTGAAAACTTTGTTGAAATAGGCATTCTTTGGCGTGGTGACTGTGCACCTGCATATTACAGTTTAAAGCGAGAAAGCGCTGTTCTGGTCGCCCGAATTTGGCTGGCACGTGTCGCTATTTTCGGCGGCATTAACAGTGAGGGGCACCATCCCTCACAGGTAATCTGTACTTGTACATACGTACTACCTTGTCCGCCGACCAGGGGGGCTCCCTCGAATGAGGCCTGAATCCAGGCTCCTGTTTCCCAACTCCAAATTTGGTCACTCCTCAGCATGCTAACCCTTCGCGCCCGATACCGTCCTACCATCGTCTCCCGCCTCATTTTCTCCTGCCAAGTACAGCTCCCATCCGCAGAGACGGAAGAGGTAGCTAAGCTGCACCCACCGATTTCATCCAGCGCTTCGCCGAGCGTGCCCAGGTGAACGACACCGGCTCCTGGAAAGGGTCCACCGCAGCTCTGGCTCTGGCCAGTTTTAGCTTTAGCGCTTGGCGACTGCTGTCGGATTGGGAATTCTGAACGCCCAAAATCGCTCCCCTTCATGTTGCCCCTACTGGTGCATCGCCCGAAAGCCTTAGACAAGGAGTGGAGACGAACCTGGCCTTGCTGCGGCTCCTGCGGCTGAGAAACGAGCTGGCGGGGTTGGCAGTCGAAACTAGTAGCCGAAACAAGCAACGCTCTCGCTTGGCTTTGCGTTGAGGACAGGTCATGTGACCTCGGGCATCTGCTAATAGATCCAAAGCAGCACATCAGACAACTCCATTTCCTCTTCCTTTTCTCTCTCTCTCTGTTTTATATGCTTTGTTTCCCTTCGTTTTACCATTGCCGTCTCACCACCGTCTCACCATCGCCATGGCTGCCATGATACGAGAGGCCAGCAACGCTGCTGATGGGCATGTGCCAACCGCCATGGCCAAGCGCAAGGCCAGCGACGACGATGGAGATATGCCCAATGCTATGGCCAAGCGCAGTTCCGGCGATGGTGGCGACGTTATGGATACAAAAGAGCCCCTCCGGCTCACTCGAAAGAACTTGGCTCTTCTCAACTCTCTCAGCGGCGACAACAATAACGGCAACAGCGACAACCGCAGCTGTTTTGAGAGCAACGACACAATGACCACCTCCACCACATCGTCCAAGTTTCAACAAAAGGCGTACGAGAACGGCATCTTGGACCCCACCGCCTCCAAACCACCTCGAACCTTAAGATCATTCAACACGACCCTGGCCGGCGCCGCAGCAGTGCCCAGCCGCAGGCATACTGTAAAGGGATATCTACTCCTTTAACAAGACTGGGGTGTCGCATATTATCCACTCGAAGATAAAGACTATAGCGATAGCGAAGAGCATACGGTCGAGTCATCACTCAGATTCCCAAGCAAGATTTCAACAGCGGCTTATCTAATCCTCTTCCTGATCTTCTAGAAGGTCTTGACACAAGCGCTCTCCCAAGTCACCCACACGGCCACAGTCTCCCCAGTAACAACAGCTCTCTTGCTCTCTGTCATTTCGCTACTGAATTCAAGCGAGCAGATGGCACTACTAGCGCTGCTACCATCGACAAGGCTGCCATGGAAACTGCTGTCTTGACCTGCGCGACCAATGGTAAGGTAGCTGAGGTGTTTGCCCACCATTCCCAGAACGGACAGTACCACCAGAACCTGGTAGCTCGTGAAAGCCTGCTTTCCTATCCTAACAGAGGCGGCGAGCTGATCCGGAACACACAAGACTATGGACGGAGCAAGTCGTACGAGCTGGCAACTCTGTTAGGTGCCGATTTGGACGAGCAGGAGGTGGAAGAACAGAAATAAAAGGAGGAAGCTAAGGATGGGGGCTATTCTAGCCGTTTCGATTAGCAATGAGTTTCTGGGTTGGATTTTCTCAGTTGGGTTTCCCAAGTTAATTTTCTAGGCTGTTTTCTAAACTGGCTCTGTCATGGATGGTTGTGTTGGCCGCCACTGCAGGCCCATAGAGCCCCGTTGGTGCCAGGGCCATCCCACTGGCAGGCTACTGCTGGCACTTCAGGCAACACCCGCGCTTGCCCTCACAACGCCACGGCCTAACGAATCGGGAACCGAGCTTAACGTCACCTATAAATCTCTCTTGGAGCTTTGGCTCATGATGGACGAGTAAGCAGCGTACCCTCAACAATGGAGAAGAGTTGAATGGGACGCTATCAACTGACTTTTTTGGCAAGTCCAGATGCTGTCGCCGTCCTCCAACTCTGGAACGAGGCCGTCAAGAGCTGCATGGAGAAACTGTACCCGCATGAGAAAATCAAGATGAATAAGTTCCATGGGCCGGGGATGTCGAGGCCGATCTGCGCCAGAGACTCTCAGAGTCAGCCGAAGGGAACAGGAAACTCAAAAGCATTGTGTCGCGGGTCAGCCCATTTTTCAATGTGCTGGGGGATGCACTCTTGCTTTTCCTACAGATTCTTCCGGCTCCCTCAAGGTCCATGGCTATTGCCTCAGGGGGGGCATATCTGGCTGTAAAGACAGGTTCCACATTGAACAGTGATGCGAGGCTGTGGGGAAATTGCTGCTGACGTATTTACCTACCTGAAAGAAACTCGCGGCATTGGGTGACGTATCCCAAAAAGATGATGCGTCAAAGAAGATTATCAAGATGCTTGATAATTTCAAGCAACAGCTAGTACTCTTCAAGTCCTTCTCTGTTCATCTCAAAGCGAGTGACTATCGGCAGCGGTTCGTTGATATGTTCATGTCCATGATCAACTTGGTGGTTTCCGTCTGGTTTTCCTTATGGACATCAGAAAGTGGGCATACCACATGCTTTCTAACTCACCCATTCCAGCTTTCCTATCTAAAACAAGAGCTAAACTGACCACAAAAATTTGCTTGCAACAGGGAATCAAGGGGTAAAGACAGATGGCTTATGTTGGACCAGCAATTCATTTTAGTCCAGGAAAAGATGAAGGAGTCAATCAAATACGTCCAGATGCTTTGCGAGGCGGGTGGGGGATCGTCGGCTTAGTCTGACACCGTCGCCCAAGCACAGGCCCAAGTTCTCCAGCAGTAACCTATGGTGGACATCTTAGATGCGGAGTTTCCTTGTCACCAGATTGACAGGCAGGATGAAGCGTTCCTTGGGCGAGCTGAGCAGATCAGTCAAATCCAGGCGTCACTGAGCAGGGCGAAGTGGCAAATGTTCTCTCTCTCTGCTATCATTATTCATGGCAGAGGCGGTGTGGGCAAGAGCGCTGTCACGCTTAAGGTCGCTTACCAGTTTAAGAGGAAGCAACGCTTTGATGTAATCCTATGGGTTATGGCGGAGAAGAAAGACTTGCTTAGAGAGTCCTTTATAAAGATCATACTGAGACTATTCTTAAAGGGAGTGATAGAGTGTTTAGATAAGGACAGTAATTTCATACTTATTAAGCAGTACCTGGACAAGGCTGATAAGTTTATTTCATCATATCTGTTATTTATGACTGAAGCTTAGATATGTCTAGATTGATCATGGCTGCTGATTTACGATAATGTTAGCGACTTTTCCCTCCGGACACAGCATAGGGGTCAGTCATAGTAACCACCTGCTTCTTCTCTTATCTTCTATGGGTTCCTGGACATATGACTCTAGTTAAACTAAGTAAATTTAATCTAGATATAAGCCTTTAGTTCTTCAATAGCATTAGGATGATAAGAGATCTAACCTATATCAATGAGGAAGTTGAAGAGATGTAAGGAGTCTTAGATACTAATGGCTTAGCACTTAGGATCAAGTAAATGGCATACTATATCACCAAGAAGTGCCTTATCATCTTAGTGTTTCAGGAGAAGTATAGCATTATCATAAGATATATCCTTATATAACCTGCCTAGGGACTGTGACTTGCTTATATTACTATGGAGTTTATAATTCTAGGATATTAAGAATATAAATGCATTTAGACTGCTTAGGATGCTTATGCTAGCTTATGCTAAGGACCAATATCGCTTTCGCTGCCACCACTGTCACGGCCACTCGCATGCTATTCAGGGGACGGAGTCTTCTTTATTCGGCGTTGTGCCTGGATGGCCGCAATGATATCCATCTCGGTGGCCTTTGGTATGCTGGGAAGATCATAGAAGCCCTGCTTAATGGATCAGTAACACAGTTATGGGATCTCTTTTGGATGGATAAACCTACCTTCCGAGCACTTGTTACGCACAGGGCTTTGTTCTATATGATACAAATCCATGGAACAGAAAGTCTTGGTGCCCCTATATATCTTTGCCCATGCTGAGAGCCAGAGAGTCACTACCCATAAGTTCCAGATTAGCCAGAGTATTGTATTATCAGAGATCATGACATGTATGTTACTATACTTTGAGTCCTTGTATAAGGTTTTTATACACCTACCGCCAGATAGCTTGATACTAATATCAAGTTAAACTCAAAAGTTGTATTGGTATAGTCGATAGATATATATTACAGCACATATTCATCTCTAATACCAACGGTAGTTTTGCAACCATAAGGGCTTTGTCTTATAGAACATATTTATAGCCATGTACTAGGATTATACCTTTAGCTATATGCTCATAAGTATTAAGGGCTTAATGTGACACAGGTCCAGTAGTGTAGTGTGACAACGTTCGTCGCAATTCAAGGTCAACCCGGTGAGGTTCGTGATGGAAGAACCACAGCTTCGGTGTGAGTCACGTCACGTGCCAACAGTCAAGAGAGTCACCCCGGCAGTGCTGTTGGTTCGATTGCAGGACCTTCGCACTCAAAATAGAACAGAGCTCCTCGCACCAGACAGGGGCAGGATCACCAAGCACTTGTGTGCGAGAGCAAGCCAACAGGTCTGTTGCCTCAGAAGATGCAATGAAGAATGGAGCGATAGAGATCTGTCGTTGCAACGCAAAGTGGTGGCAAGTCAATCGTGTAAGAAAGTGGTGAACAGCAAAGTGTGTCAATTCTAAATCATCGGTCCTCCAAGAAGTTCAAACCGATAATTCTTTTAAGGTCGATCGAAGAAGGCATGCCAGCTCCCTCCTTCTGTCGGGGCTCCCTGCTTTCCTTTTATGTGCTAAGTACAAGATACCCGAAATGCTCCAGCGCTTCCAATAATCATGTCAATTTGGTTTCATAGGCTCTGGCTTCCTCCTGCAGAAGCTGCCACACTCATCCTGCTTCCTTAGGCTCAACCAACTAATTACATATAGCCTTCCATAAAAGCAGCATGTGAGCGATGGACCCTCAAGAGGAAGAAGCTTGGCAGTCCTTTTTAGAAACAGACCTTAGAAAGATTATCAGCTGAACTTCAATGAAGCCGAGGGGAATAAATCCTTATGGAACCCTTCCTCCTTCTCCATTGATTTGTAACTGCAAAGCATCGTGTTTTATCTTCTATCTCAGCATTCCATCTCACTGTACGGGTCATCGTTATAGCTCTACCGTCTTATCCTACAGTTGATCATTCACCTTGCCATTGTCACTCACACACCTTAACTCTACACTGAGGTCTTGTGACAGTGTCACATTCTTAGAGTCTAGTTTATTTTTCCGAGTTATCAACAAATCAAAGAAGGATTGTCTTAAAATTAGAAGACGTATTGCACGCCAGTAAAAACATTCCTTTACACAGTCTCTCATCACCACTACATTATGACTACCTTGCCTGTCCCACAGCTCTCGATATTCGCCACGGCTGGCCCTGGCTCCACCATCAACCACCGTTCCTATTGAACCCGAGCTGTTGGGACCTTGAGGGGATCAAGCTCGAGGTCATCGTTTGCCTCCCTAAATGTTTCAACTGCAAGTGGTTCCAGCATTAGTAGAGAGCATAGGAACGGAAGTTAAAGTCTCAGGCAGCGGGAAATAGGTCAAAAACGTACCATTTCCCTTCAAGCGCTGTTCACGGTGGGGATTCGCGGTCTTGAGCTTGATGATCAGGTCCGCGATGACCAGCACGGCAAACACGATGGTGACGAGACCGTAGATTGCCACCAGGACGAGGCCGAGCACGCCCTTGACGATGGGGTCTAGGCAATGCTGCGGCACAAAGGCAAAGTTGAGCCCGGCGAGTATCACGTTGACGGCCTGCGTGGCGATGCCGAGAACGTTGCTGGAGCGGAGCTGGAACGGCCGAGCCCACGCGAGGAGGCCCAGGAGGGGAACTTCGACAACCATCCGGGCCACGGCCTGGCCCGTGGGGTCCCCCTCGGCAGCGGCCAGCACTACGCCCAGAGCAAACTTGTAAAAGATGATGACCATAAACACCCACCAAAAGTCGCGGCGATACCAGGCGTACAGGAAGTTGTACCGCACCCAAAGCTCCTTGTCGTCAAAGAGCTTTGACGGATTGCGCTTGCCCTCTTCTACTGGGACAGAAGTCCAGATCCTCCACGAAAGGGCGACCAAGAGGCCCGTCACCAAGACAAGGACGATACCGGCGATGGCCCCGGCCCCCTTTGACTCGCCTGCTCTGAGCTGGGAGATACTGAAGGTGACCAAAGGGGTGTAAAACAGCAGCACCCCCGTGGTCAGGACACGCCCGATGGCCCCCCAGTAGCGCTTCTGGTAGCGCTGCAGCTTCTCAGGGAGGCGGCCGAACCGAGCCCATAGCGCGATTATCGACCTGAAAAGGGACATGCCCGCAATGACCACAGCCGCGACAACGAGGAGCACGACGAGCACCGTCATGAAGGCGTTTCCCTGCGCAACGCCCTGGCTCTTGCAGTATCGCTGGATCCCGCTGACGGCACGCTTGACGCACCCCTTGGCCTCATCGCCCTCTGCGCCAGGCGGCAGCAGGGTAGCGCCCAGGTCACCGGCGCTATTAGCCGTGAGGTTACCGCCGGTGCTGACACGGAACCTCTCAATGGACCCCTGGAGCTGCGGCCACGAGATCAGCCCGAACGAGAAGCCAAAGTTTTTGGAGAACTTTTGGTACACGAGCGGGTAGTCGAGAGACATCATGCCGTTAAGCGCCATGATTTGGAACCAGCCGAGCACGTCGGCGAAGCCCGGGCCGATGCCGTGTGCGGCCGCCGTGCCGCCGCCGCCGGGTCCCCCCTGTGCCACCGACGTGATGCCACTCGCCAGGAGCGACGCGCCCGCCACGGCGGCCGCCGCGTAGGTGAGACCCGGTATGTCGCTCGTCACGCCGTTGGTTACTTGGTTCTCGGTGCATGCGACCGGGTCGCCCTGGTCGGGGCTCCCACCGCCGGCGGCGCTTCCCTTGCGAAACAGCCGCAGCTGCGACACGGCACCAATGTCGGGAACGCTATACGCAACGCCTGGCACCTGCCCCGCCTGTTCGGCGGAGATGTTTTGTGTGTGGGTTGCTGAGAAGGAGCCTCTGCGAACTGCCGGGCAAAAAAAGAAAATCCAGTCAGTACCTGCTACCAAACCTCGGTGGGACGAAAAAAAGGGTCTCATCATAGCGTCCAAAAGCCCTCCCCCCCCCCCAAAAAAAAACAGGGCCCCAGACTTACTCGGGCAGAGTGCAGACACAAAGCTGTCCTTGCCGCACGGATCTAGCGGCGTGACTTCAATGTTCTTGCCGTAGACCAGGAGGCTGAGGTAGGCCGTCACATCCAGCGTCTCCTGGCTTGTGCCGGCGATGGTGAAGTTGACCGTCCTGCTGCCGTAGTCAAAGTTGATTTGGAGCGACTGTATGGTGACGAGCGAGTTGGGCAGGCAGTTGCCCAGCTCGCCAATGGTGTAGAGGACCGTTCCGCCCAGCGCCGTATGTGCCAGTGCCAGTCCGGCCAGGGCGGTCCGCACCAGTCGGTGCTTGAAGCCTCGGGCATTCATGTTAATAGAGCAGAGTATGTCCCCGCTCTCATGCCGATACGGCCGGCTATCTGTTTTACAGGCCCTGTGGAGAGATAGGGAAGGGCGTGGGCAATACTAATACGGCAATGTAGGGGAAAGGGGGGGGGGGGGGGGGGGAGGGAAAAGAATTAACAAAAAAAGCTGGCGTTGTCTCTCGAGTACGAGACGAAGCGCAGCAGGTCTGGAAACCTTGCAAAGCAGTAGGAATTGCAGGGAGAGTGAGAGTGAGAAGGGAGGTAGCTAGAAAGTCATGTTAACTTTGCAGGACCGGCATCCCCCCCCACCTATGGGCATCTGCCAGGCTGAGTTGACGATAGCAGCCGTACCATGCTGTGTGTGCTCTGCCTGCCCTCCGGCAGCAGGCTGGCGCGAGAGCAAGGGCCAATATTACCCGTGTGTCACATCGCGGTTCCGGGTTCGGAGTCCGATTCTGGTTTGGTGCCTATTGGGGTGGCGGAGATGGACACGCTCAAGTCGCCACATGCATACACACGCATCCAGTGATGATGCCCTGCAGAAGCCACAAAATGTCAGTCTGGTCCAATGAGTAGAAACAAATGGGGGATTGGTCAGGCTGCATATCTGATGCATTCTGTCCCGCCGTGATGCCAATATATGAAGAATATCAAGTACCTGTATGAGCTTTGACATATCAGACTCTGCCATGCTTGAGACATTGACCAAGCCACTGGCAGTCCTTGGATTTCTGGCGGGCTGTCCCTATAAATCCTGGTGAAACAAGGGTTCAGCGGGGTTGATGTGATCGATGGGGCTGATGGGGTTGCACAAGGTCTGTGCTGTCCCTTTTCGGTTGCCTCTTGACCAAACCAGCAATTATTTGCATGGATCGACTGCGATTGGTTGTTGAAGTCGGTACCCACACCTCATGCATACTCTCTCATCCACTCAAACGTCTCTTGGTAGACTTTGGTCGCCGAAGACAAGTGCAGTTTTTGGCGGCTCCCGTGAAAAATGAAATTGGAGCAACAGCCGGCCCCCTCCGTTCAGGCTTGTCGTTCATGCAAGCATTGGTAGACCGCATCACAACATCCAACAAGTGACCAGCTGATGATCTGCGCGGAGCTTCATTGGGATTGCCAACACTTGATGACATTACTGCTCATTCCTTAACCAACCCCCCCCCCGGTCAGATGAAGACCATTATCATATATTTTTTTAGAAAGGCTTTTGGCCGCGAGTATGGGCTCTGATTGGTCGAGTTATATGACCCCAAAATCAGTCAAGAAGGGCAAAAGGAACCCACTTCCTCAGAGTCCTCCAGAGGACCCCTAGGGCCCGGGGCCCCAGAGAGGAGAAAGTTTATAAAGTGCAGGAAAAGGTCTATATAGGTGGGTCACATACCAGGAAGTCATTGAATTATAAGGCAATCACATTTACCACTTGGCCACTTGGCCCTTCAATTTCACACAGTATTATGGTAAGTACCGCTTGCTTTTGAAGGGCGTGTTAATATTGGGGAAGGAGCTATTCTGAGGACGGCTGCCGTATTCAAACCCTTTCTGGGAGTAAAGCCTTGCTGGCCATCCCATCTCCCCGCTACAGTATGTATTGGAGATGAAGGGGCCCAGTTGGTGCGATCTGTTGCAGGTTGCAGAATGTGGCTTATTGGCTGACGGTGATCCTCGTGTAACACAGACAGACAGACATTTCCAAGTTGTCCCCAAGGTACCTGACGTGGGTAAGGTACTTGGGGCATGGTACTTGGGACTCGAGTTTACCATGCAAGGTAGACATAACAGACGGCAAATCCTGTGCCGCTGCAAAGCCAGCCCTCTGCAGCTACCCAACAAAATGCCCCGAAACAGACTGCCGCAAGAGGCGTCTGCGCTAGCATGGACCCCTCCAACTGGGCTACGGCCCAAGACCCCAAGGCGGCACGAATGGTGCGTTTTCGGTTTAGAATCAACAAGCTATTTAAATACCGCTTATCCATACAAGCCAACCATGGTAACAAATGTTAACGAAAAGCAACAGCTCAATATGGCTTATCTGCGCGAGCCGAATGCAAAAAAATACACCAGGAGCGTTTCGCCAATTGCTATGCTCGGCTAGCCCTCCTTGAATGGTATAATAACGGTTTACAAACCTGGGATATAGGCGCTTGAGAAGCCTGTGATTCCATATACGCGTCTGTGTTCACACCACGTCTGCGCGGCCCCTCCCCCCTCCCTGAGTTTCAACGCTTGCTATAGTGCTGGCTGCTGTTGAACCATGTTCCTGAGAGATTACCCAGGTCAGACGGCAAGCTCACCGCTTGTGGCGTGGCAGACAGTGCCGCAGCGGCTGGTGAGGAGAATATGCCGGGCCGAGGCGTCCTGCATAGTGGAGGACCCCGGCGATGCTGATATTACCGGCATTGGTGTAAGTAAAAGACCTCTCGCCATCCAAACATGATTGCAGCAGGCTGTCCTCTCGTTCCTGCTCACCTCGGTCATCACCCTCTTGTCCATCATCATGGCCTACCTCACCGGGTTCATCCACCAGGACAGCTACCGGCCCGCCGACAGGGAGTTCATCCGGGGCTGCCGGGCCCTCGTCCTTTTCTGGCGTAAGCAAAAGGAGAAAAAGGAGGTGCCAACAAAGCGCAAACGGACCGACATTAATGCCTTTAAGGGCTTCATCCTGTCCTTTAGCGACCAGTAGCTTGTAACGCTCTACACCAAGAGCTATCAGGTGTCGGTCTTCTCCTTCCAGGTCGCCACCGGCCTGGCCTTCTTCTCGCTAGTGCTACACCTCTCAATGCTAGCGGTGCTACGCGAACGCATCGCCCAGAACATCTAGGTCCGAGGCGTCCGGTTCGCCGCCATGGTCGTCTTTGGTGTTATGATGCTCGCCAGCCCGGCGCTTAGCCAGTCGGCCTCGTTTACCTTGCCAGAGCAGCAGATTCGCTGCGCCCTGGCTGGCTTTCGCTTTGCCATCTCTGACAGCTTGCATGGATCTAGTATGGCAATATGGCGCTCCTGCTATAGTTTGTCATCTCCTCATATGACATAGCCATGGGCGCCTGTGGGATGGTGGGCGGGGGACCGGAGACACACTTTTGGTTGGCGGTACCTGCTTTTGCAATGTTATCCTATGGCCTTGTATACAAATTGATTGCTGGCTATCATAGTTATCACAATAATACTTGTTACGTTTTGCGCTGTGCATGGGTACTCTGTGCCTTGTGCTTGTACTACTTTGCCCTCCTTGAGTCGGCTCGTGGGGCGATGTGCAATCTCCACCTGAATGGGTTCAAGTTCCAAATGGTGTCTGATAATAGGCAGCGCGGGATGTGGTTCTGGGAATAGTGGTAGCCAACCCCCATTGAACGAAGCGAATGAGGTCGTGTTTCCGGCTAATTGCAGCCACGTCCGCAGAAACCACGAATGCAATAAGGGTCCAATCCCGGCACCCAAGTACTACCACACCACCCGAGCTATATTGCTACCTAATGGTGCCAGTCGTGCCTCACAGGGCCATTTCTCAAATTTTGTGACCGGGGTTTGGGCTGTCTCTACTCCAGCGCAGAGCCTTGTGATTACAAGCAGGCTCGGTGACCCCAAGTGCAGGCCCGCCCGAGTGTTTTGTCGGACGGTCTTTGGTCTTGTCGTAACCGATGAGGAGCAGCACAGTTGAGATGTGACATGTGGTCGAATGTTGCCCAGGATTCCCAGCAATTCTTGGAAAATGCTGAAATTGGCCTCCGTCTGAGTGTGATCAGGCGGGTGGTGGCTCTGAAAGGCTCCATGTTCTGCAGGCTGGCAGTGCCAACCTGCCCAGAGGGAGAGGGGCTCTGTCCGGCGCTCGCAGAGCCGCAAGGTGACGTGGGATGTTTCCGTTGGGGCACTTGGCAGCGGAGCAGGGGTGATGCCTGCGATGCGAGGTAACCTTACCTAGTCGCCGATCTATCCGTCTACCCGCCGGCGGGGCTGTTCAGAGGCCAGAGGAGAGGGAAGGCTGGGAAAGAACCGAAGACTTGCAGGTGTCTAGACCCCTGGTCGAGGAAGGGCAACCCCCAATGAGCTCCCAGGGCCGACTGGTGCGGGGAACTCAGGACCTGGGTGCAAGAACCTCGGGTGCCTTCAAATGTACCGTGTGGTATGCATCATTCTGCAGCGTAGCTGCGGCCCGTCAATTTAGTGCCAGCCTTGGCAAATACAGACGAAAGCTTCACAACGTCGAATCTCCCAACGACAATGGATCTGGTAAGTGGAGCCAAGTGGTGGACGGGGGGTATCCGTATCTATCACCAGGCCTGAAATGGGCATATTCTTTTGGCATGTGCCTTTGCAACAGAAAGGTGAGTGATGGTAGGAAACACAATTTTCGGGATTGGGTTATCATCATTATGAACCTCTGAAAGAGAGGCTGGAGCAAAGGGCAAAAACTAGAAAAAGCCAAGGACGTTGTTACGCACTTTCCTCGCCCGCCCTCCGCCCCCCCCCCCCCCCCCCACCACTCCCCATCAATTTTCTTACTCGTTGGTCTCCGCACATCCCGCCCTGCCGCCCGCACCAAATCACACCCCGACTTTCCCAAGGGATGGAAGGAGAACTTCACACGACCCCAAAGAAGTTGAGCGCAGCAGCCACAAGGGCGAAACCGGCAGCGCCCGCCTGATGGCTGGCTAGCCGAACGCCAGCGCCAGTGACAAGCGGAGGCTGGCTGGACCCGCTTGGAGTAGGGACCTACGGATTTCTCCTTGTCAGCGTCTCATGCGGGCCAAAAGGTCCCCCGAATTTCTCCACTCACCTCGCCTAGAACATGGGCCACGCCATTTTCTAGGATGACATTTGGCTTGGTGATTTTGGCACCATTGACAAAGACATCGATGCCTCGCCGGGTGACGGTCAGGGTGCTGCCACTGTCGGTGACGAGCCTGGCCCCATCTTCCAGCACTGGCAGGTAGCCGAGGAAATTGCGCACGACCAGGCTGCGAACATTCGGCTGCGACGTGTTGGCAGCAGCAAACGCCCCGTTCGATGGGATGAAGACGGTGATGGAGGAGGCGTTGTCCAGATTCAAGCTGCTGGCGAGCGTGTTGAACGTTGTCAAGCCCAGTGCTGCAGCCGAGGCAGAGAGGGTGCGGGGAACGGTAAAGTACGTATCGACGATGTGGATCAGGCCGCTGCTGTTGCCGCATTTCTTGAACGGGATGTCCGCCTTGATAATGTTGGCGATGTTGCCCAGTCCAGACGAGATTTGCACAAGTGGGGCCTGGGCGCCGGAATCTTGCCGAACTTCTAGGTCGCGTCGTTCGGATGCCGGTGGAGAGGGATTCGTCACCACTACCGGGTCCGTACCGTTGGGCTTGGTGCTGTTCGCTAGCGTGTCGATAACCGTGCCCTTGTTCGTCTTCAAGCTTGCGAGGTTCTGGATTGCATCACTACCTTGGATGGTGATGAGCGCGTCATCGGGCACCTCCCGGACCAGAAATTTCGCGGCGGCCGGGGAGTCAATGGGCGCGTACAGGGTTCCAACCTCGCCGGCAGCGATCAGGTCCAGGAACTCCGCGTCTTCCTGGATTGCCTGGGCAAACTGGGAAGCGCCAGCATCGCGAAGAGCCTGGAATAGTCCAGAGTCTGCTTGGGCCTTGGACAATATAAGTGACGAGACCAGGCCAATATACGCAAAGTGCATGGAGGGCCACATATTTGCGAGCTATGTGTGTGTTGACAGGCGATATGGAGGCTGTTTGAAGGAGGTGCTGATGGGAGGGGAAATGGGGCTGAGTGAACAGAGACAAGGTCAATTGTCAGCTCCTGGTCAAGCTCTTGCGGAATGCAACCTTTATATTGGCAACCTGGGTCTCCTGGCCTTCCCTCCGGAATCTCGAGAGGTTCATTAAACCATTCACACCTTGATGCTGACACTGGGACTGTGCAGTCATCTTGCTACACGAGCTCTTGACCCATTAACCCCCGGAATATTGGGGGAAGTTGGGCCGATTCAGGTGCGTCCAGCGCTCATTGTTAGCAAAAGTCGCCCGGTCACATCACCGTGGTTGGCGGATTCCCGGCGAGACATGCAGCCATTCTCTCTGGGTCAAATCACAATCAGAGTTGCAACACCGTGGCACCACACCCCTTGCTCGCTGTGCCGTGTTCTCCTCTTCGCAGCAGCAAAGAACACTTCAGCATGGTACTTTGTGTGTAACGGCAAGGCTCAAAACGCCATGTATCCCTCAAGTGCTCGGTACATGCAGGAAAAGGCGGGGGGGGGGGGAGGAGAGGGGGAAAGTTACTTTCAAGCTAGGTTGCCTTATTACCTTATGCTTGCTCTGAATGCAACTCCGGCCTTCTCTCACAAAGACATCAAGCAGCATAGAAAACTCAATGCCGGTGCTGGCCACCTTCTCAACCTCCGCTCTTCGTTCCCTGCACTGGAGAAAGCTCCGCCCAAGCTCCGCCTACACCAATTTGTTCCCATCGAAACCACATCTCTCTCGTCTCGAGTCCTCTGGTTGATCAAGCTCCGCTGCAACCATGGTTATCTCACAGGTTCAGCAGCCCGACAGCAGCTTTATGCTGCTCGAGAGGTTCATGTTTCCCGACAATAATCGGGGGGCGGTAGACGCAGTCGCCGTATCGGCCGAATCCGGGAGGCACATTGCTTCCGCATATACCATCATGTCAACAATGACCGTGGTTCACATCTGGGGCATCATGATTGCCACGGGATTCTACTTCTACCTCCGAAACCCCAAGAACAAGGTCAGCGACATCTCCGTGTCGCTGTGGAACAAGAGAGCAGCGACCCAACAGTCCATCCAGGATGTCCTTCTCTACGCGCGAGAGGACCTCAAGAAGTGGTGGTACTACCCGCTGCTCATGGGTATCATTGCCGCATGGGCGGCGGGTATTGTGGCCGGCATCTTTGTTCCGAGCAAGCTCTTCCTCGGCAACGCCGCGCCGGTCAACGCCGCCAGCATCTACGCCCCGATACTTTCTAGCGCGGACAATATCACCGCGTTCATTGATCTTTTCGCGCTCGATGTTCAACCGTACCTCCGCGCCACTGGAGCTGCTCTGATTGCCAACGAGACACTTCGAGGAAAAGTCAGTGTGGGGCAGCCCATCATCCTGGGGGAACATACCAACCAGACGATCCAGCGCATTGACTACGGCTATGTCGTGACGGGTGCAGAGATGGGACTGCAACATCTTCCCCATCTGCAGCTAGCTGCCAATGGGTCCTGTGTCACGGAATACAGCTGGTGGCAGAAAACAGAGCAACTCAACACCAGCGGCTTGCAGGACACGTACCGCAGCCCGTTCGGACCCAGATTATATAGCGTCTCTGCATTGGACGGTTCGGCGCCTTCGGCCCAGTTCGTCATCCAGAACCCGCCTCCGGCGCGAAACATCAGCTGGGGTATTATCTTGTCCTCGGTGGACCGGTTGAGCGCTACGGAAAGCGATGATCCGTGGTACCAGACCATACCCTACGAGGGTATGTTTAAGGTCCAGCCAGCGCGGCCGGCATTGTCATGTTGGCAAGACGACGTCTGGACCTATTCCGGCATGCCCGCCAGTGTAAGAGAGCTAGAGAAGATTGTGCCATCTGAGTTGTTATCCGAGCACATGGTGAGGCTGTTGGCACGCACTCTCAGGCTGCCGGTAGTTTACCGACTGGGCAGCCACCTGGGCACCACGGCCTTGGAATCTGCGACAGCACCAATCGGCTCTACCTTCAACGCCGGCGGCTCCAGCATCCACAAGGACCTGGAACGTCTCGTCTTGTCGTCGTACATTGCGACAGTGAACACGCTCACTGATACGACTCTGTACCTCCGCCCCGAAGGCGAAACGCCGTCCATCACCAACATCGCGCTTGACAGCCAGAGCCAACCACTGCCTGGCGTCGACGCCTTTGTGGTCTACACTAGCAAGGCGACGGCATTGTCAGTTACGACTCTGATCGTGGTCCCCACCCTTGCGCTCGGCACCCTTGTCCTCTCGCTCCTGCTCTTGAAGTTCTCACCGCTGAGGCTAGCCACGGCCATGGAGGTCATTGAGCACTTCCAGCTTCTGCGCGAGGATTATGGCGATGCCACGATAAAGAGAGGGTCCGACGGCAAATCGCATTGGGAATAGTAAGTGCACACATCATTCCGATGACATCAAAGCTTGGGTTTGAATCTGACTCTGTGGGCTTTGATAGTGACAACATGCCGCCGCCGCCGCCGAAATCTGAGGCTACTAACATTACCTAATTGAGGAGGCTCGCCTCACCTCGCCTCACCTCACCGTCGGGAAGATCTAATCGCGAGGTGCATACGTGCTAGCTCGGGTCTCGGTTCGATTGTGAAATGGCTAGGCGCCCGCTGATTGTGGAAAGTTTTGGGTATGATGTGATGTTGATGGATTGGGGGGATGGTGGTATTAGTTCCTTTTGCTATCTATCTACGTATTCATAATTTATTCATAATCTCAAGTCTAATCATTGCCTGGAAGCTGCATTCTATTCCGTGGATATTTTGTTTCCAGATATCCTCCCCCCGTTTGAAGCTGGAATGCGGAGGAGGGTATGGACGGCCGCCCAGCTCCTTGACCTTAACATCGCTTCAAGAATAGGCGCCTCGTATCTCTATTATCGCGAGTACGACATTAATAACTCTTTAAACCTAAAATTTTAGACACCGACTTCCAGCGCTCCGAGTATGGATGGGCGATTCACGTATCCAGTCCCAGGATTCCGCAACCCTGATCGTCTATCCACTCAGGAATTCCGACTCCTCCTCCGCTGCGATCATATTTTCCGGGCGCCTTGGGCAAGAGAGTAATTCCATGCGGTGGCGGGCGACTTACAGCCTCCCATCTCTCGGGGATTCTTGGGTGAGGCTCCAGTCTCCCGTGTTAAATACTGCAGTCTCCCCAAGGTGCCCAGCACTAGTTATAGGAGACTATGCTGTAGAAGAGAAGCTAGGACCTGAGAATTCCTTTTGGCTCGGACAAGCTGATAGAGTGCGCCATGAAATGTGCAAAGAGGAACGTCAAGTACGGCGAGCTGTCGGGCGCGACCAGTGGAGTCATGTTCTTTGCCACCCCTCATCACGGCGAGAGCAGCTCGGCCTGGCGAAACTTTGCGTCGGCTATGCTGTGCTTGAACGCGCCGTCCCCGTTCGCCCAGCCAATGCAAAAGATGCCGAACGAGCTGAAGGCAAATACTGACACTCTTCTGAAAACTACGGACGACTTCTGTCCATTACAGGAGCTGGCGTTTATAGACTTTATCAATGGGGACATGATGAAAAGGTAAAATGGAGGCCGTGTCGTGAGTCGTTTCCGGTTCCGTGCCTGAAGAGAAACACCTAGCTGATAGAATAAGTTGCTCCTAGCTGGTTGACAAAAGCTATAGGTGATCTTCTTCTTTTCTTTTCTTTTTGCCTTTGTCATTCCCATTGAAGAAATACTGCAAGCCAACCTCCTTCTTCCAGTTCCTTACGATGTTGTTAGCCGAAGGCCCATGGCCAGAGTCGTGTTAATAGAGATCTATCTGCGCTTGCGGTATTGGGTACATTCTGGCAAATGTTTAACTCGAGGATCTTTAGTCCTTCATAGCCTTCGTTAAACTGGCCGGGGTCCTCGACAATGGGTTCGCGGCTCGGAGTAGTCTCATAGGTCCGGCTATCGCCTTCTACCGCTTCTTCAAGGAAGGCTTTATTAATCTCGTAGCCCAGGTTCACGACCACTACCTCAACTAGCACAACCCCGCACACGGCTCGGGCTACCTCTTCTAAGTGGGATAACTTGGCCCTAAGCAGTATTTCTAGTTGGTTCCCAGTCATACTGTTGCCTGCCTTGGCGGCTGACTCGGCTTTCTAGTAAAACTCTTTGAGCATTTAGTCGAAGAGGGTCTTCAAGTAGTGCTTATCAGCTCAGACTTAGGTCAGGGCAGCCTCCGCCGAGACCATGACGGGTACTGGGGCAAAACCCCCCTCCCTCCAAAACGAATGCCGCACTAAGGGTTAGGCTTGGGGGGGTTAGGTAGCTAGGGCCTTGCCTTTACCGTTACCGGCTGAGGTTACGGCGCGGGGGGCTTTGAGGGGGATAGGCGCTTTCCTCTTCCATTCCTTGGCCGACTCTTCGGCTTTGGTCTTGGCTAGGGCCCAAGCCTTATTCATCTCCGTGGTCCTAGGTACTGGGAGAGTTTCAGGACTTTAGTTAGGGCCTATTTTGCCTTAGCCGTCTTTATAACGTTCTATCAGAGCGTTATACCGGCGGCTTTGAGGGCCTTCCTGTCACACTGTTGGACCTCACCAAGGCCACACCCAAGGTGTAAAAACACACCTAGGCCTTGACCATAGTGGACACGCGTACACACACCTTCCGCGACCAGCGACACGGCACAGCATGTGCAACACTTCGGCCTCAGGCCACACCAGCGGCATGGCTCTTAACCCCATGCACGCACACAGGCGAAACGACCACTGCGCAGGGTGTGTGGAACCGGACCCCATGACACGAGCAAGTCGGATGAGCCGCACGACCCACAGGCAGATTGCAGGAGAGCCTCGGTCCAGGCTGCAGAGACCAGGGGGTAACTGGGTTCGACCCAGCGACGGACCCGTGGCCAAACGCCAGACCAACGCGAAGAATCGATGACCGATCAACCAGACCATGGGACACTAGCGATCCTAGCTAGACATCCGTTAAAAAGCTCCGGCTTATAAAGGCCGAGGTAGTTCGGGTACTAATGGGGCTAGAGGTGGCTACTTACATAGTTATCCTCCCTTTTCCTACACTCGCCGTAGACCGGTTTAGACATACAGCCCCGTTACCAATAGAACTCAAAGCAGTTCAGATAGTAGGGGACCCTTTCTTAGGGTTCAATTTACGGGCCAGGGTGGACCCGAATACATAGAAGATAGTATTCTTCAGGCTCTCGTTGAAGGAGACGATCTAGGAGCCGGACTATGTTTTGAAGGCCTTGACCGGAAGGGAGCCGATCGCGGCCTAGGTTTCTTAGCGGGCGAGGACGGGGGTGACCTCGGCTTTGCCGGTAATGGTAGTAGTAATAGTAAGGGCCTTTCCTAATACGTAGGATACCTGCGTAATAAACTTAGAAAGCTTAAAACCTTCGGTTTCTATCTTTTTCATAGAAATTTGGCTTACCAGTAAGTACTACGAGGTAGTGAGTCTCGATTATTCTGTCAACCGCTTGCTTGGGAAACGGCACGCACGATCAAGACTAGCCCAACCATGGGCGAGCAGGGGCATCATGACCTAGCGGTACCACTGTAGGAGTGATGAAACTTGAGGTGCTTGATCACCAACCAGGGAGCGCTACGCAATAGTATCTCCATCGGAGTGCTTAGAACTACGAATCAGGGAGCTCAGGAAGGCGCAAAGGCCGAGAGCAGACAGACTGACCCGACAGCTGACCCCCAGAGTCTAGCTCCATTAGGGACAAGTGGTCGCGACTCCCTTAGCCTTAGGTAAGGAGAGGCGCGAAGGAACCTAGTTGGCTGAACCCAAAGATGCAGGGTGGCAGCAAGGCAGCAGGAAGCCAGGACCTGTAGGTCTCCCTTGACATGATCATTGGAGCCGCTGGAGCGATCCAGGTATCTTGTATTTAGCACATAAGAACGACAGCAGCCCCAACGAAAGGAGGGAGCTGGCCATGCCTTCTTTAAAGAATTATCGGCTTAAATTTCTTGTGAAGACCGAGGGGCCAGAATTGACACTCTCAACCTTTGTGGTTCCGCCTATTGTGACTCGTCGCCTGTTCTCACTTTTATCGTACGAAGATCAACTCGAGGCTCACCAAGTCTGGGAAGCTCTGTATCTGGCTACGAATAACTGCCGGGAGAACCCGTGTGTGTCCAGAAGGGATTGTGTTGCTCTTTTCTCCGATCGAAACCAGACTTGCAACCTTACGTTATCACACCTCATTGAGCTGTGCCACAATGGTATTGGAGAACATTCTAGGCTTTAAGACTACGGCTACCGGGGTGATACAGGTTCATCGTCTGGCTCGGCTCCACTGGTGACCAAAGGCTTATTCACGTCGCTATCACCACTAGCACTAGTAGCAGCGTTAACATCCTTGTCTACTCGGGCATATCAGCGTATGGCCCACCTTAGCAATAGGAAACTTGGGCACACACTACTAGCGGTAACGCTATTACGGGAAGCAGTCAGAAGCTGGCCCGGCAACAGGAAAGCAGTGTTGGATCGTCCGTCATTGGAATTATCAGTGTCGTCGCAATTAGACTCACTATCGCTAATTAGGATTATATCGTCTGGTAAATTCCCAGGGCCATCACGTCATTATCATGGACATCCTGCAAAGGCGGTGGATATAAAGGAGCTCCAGAGGTAGCTACAGAGACATCTGGATTCAAAGCCAAAATACTATGGCTCGTAAGCATTGGGCTCGCCACCATAGGGGAAGTATAAAAGAGCTGATTATCAAGAAAAACGACTGCCATCAATGTGAGCGGCGTAGTCGCATTGCAGCCGCTAAAGAATTCAACAAGAGAGATTCTTGGGACTATATATTCGGCAAGCCGGGCACCTTCGTTCTCCTCGGCACAAGCGCAATATATATCCGTATGGAAGGGGGTGCCTTTGGCAGTAGCACTAGCTAGTTGCGGCTAACACCTCCATTCCATCCCTACCTAAGGAAAGTACTCAGCCGTATCTCCTCATATCAGTCAAGAGCATCGATTTACTGGTCCCTCATAACTCTACCAATCACAAAACTACCGAGAAAGGGGACTAGAACACGGCCTCGCATGGCGGTATCGTCAGTACGAATCGAGCCTTCATTTAATGTCCCATGGCCCATGCGTCCACAGAGATCGCCTAGGGCGGCGTAACGGGTATGATACAGGCGCATCATCCCCTCCTCTTACGAGGCCTTCCTACACCCCTTGCATCCAGCCGCTCCACCAGCAGCAAGGTAACGTCTCACCGAGCTGCCCGATACACGCCATCGTCTCCGCCAGCCAGCCCCTTCTCAGGTCCGTATCTGCCCCGCCATTGCTTCCGCGAACAGAAAGATCGCCTGTCATGCACAGGCCCGGACCTTTCATCAACACATCAGCGTATCCCTCCGATAATTGGTCTCACCATTAATCGCCTCCTCGAATAAAACTCTCGATGGTATCATCTACAAGTTGGCGCATCTCGTTGTCATGGACTACGCCCAGAGGTGAGGGTGAATATGGTGGTTGTCCGTGTCCGTGAGACTCGAGATCGGTAGCCTCGAGCCATGGCTGGGAAATCGTCTTTGCGTAAAACATGACTGAGGTCTTGATGGAATCTCGGTCTGGGTGAATGCAGCCGACAACTCTGTTTTTTTTTTTCGCAGCTTCGAATTAGGAATGAAAATAATCTTCCGAGGGATAAAACAGGCATCACACCTACCTAATTGCCGATGCGAGACCAACAAGAGCGGCAACGTTGGCGCGCGATAGGCTCGCGAGCCAGTTGCCGTCTCGGCTCGTGATGGATAGCGTAAAGCACCAGGAGCACCGGCTGGTTTGACTTGGCAGTGTGATCAGGTCAAGCCGGATGGTGCGCTCGTATGTATGCCCGCCGACCGACACGGACATGCCACAAGGCGTAGCGGTATTATCGTGATAGTACGCCCTGACCTTCCCCGGCTCTGACTGGTCCGTGAAGAACGGGACGGGGTAAGGATAGTTAACAAAACGAACCTCGTCGGCGGAGCAGCAGTCGTCGAGGTTCGCCCGCCACGGGATCGGTGGTCCCCGGAGGAGCTCTGGTAGGATATCGGACGTGAATGACAGCCGGGCCTGCTGCCAGCGAGCAGCACCCTCAGGTGCTAGTGCTGGCGGAGGGGGACAGCACAGGACGTCCAGCGAGTAGCGATTAGCACGGGGGTGCGGCGCGAGCGGTAGCGGCCGCTTCGTAGACGTGGGGCCGTGACCGGAGTTTGTGACCGTACGCTATGCCGTCATGCCCATGCAAGCGCCAAAGGGTTTTCGGGTCGTCGACGCTGACATGAGTATATCTTTTAGCAGTAGGTACCTGCTGCGGGACGGCCCGGTGTGATGAGCCCGGGCCTCGGTGTAGCGCCCGCCGCCACCAGGTGCTACTAGAGCTGCCCTTGCTAGTTATACATTCTCCCTGTTGCTAGGCTTTTGCGTCGTCCTGCTGCTAGCGAGCCGAGCACAAGGGCTTGGGAGACTGTTGCAACGTTCCCGTGTCGCCGCCTAACCCCGAATCAGGCATGTAGGGAGGATGAGGATGCATAGCATACTCATCCTTGTCCTCCAGCGGCCAGCCCATTTTTTTGTCCGGCATGTTGGATGAATTGAGGTGGTGTATGTGTATGCAAGGGAATAAAGGATTAAAAGGTAGATTTCCCAGAAACGGGCGGTGACAATGGTCTTATGTACTCGGCCCTTGTCGGTATCGATGTCGCTGACCAAGTTTGATGGGTAGCGGACTTAACTTTGATTCCTGGTATTACGGCCGCTGGCATTACGGCCGCTGGCTTCACAGATCTAGCATCCTCACCCGCCGGCACTCTTGTTGAATTGCATGTAGCCTCAGCTGCCGAGATTTGAGTTTGGGCGGCGAGGCCTGACGATCTAGTGAGAGGTGGGCTGTCGTGCCTGAATGTCTGGTGGCCGCCAACTTGCTGGCATGCCCTCTTGCCGTAGGTGGCCGATACTGTTGTTACCTGACCTGCCAGAAAACTTCAGTCAGCAGGAGCCGGTGTCGTGCTTTCCAAGTCTGGTGCTCCAAATGGCAGGAGGCAGGCAAGTCTGTGAACAGGGTCGTCAATAAATACCATCCACGCACACTCGTCTCAATTTTTTATGCCTTTTTCTTTTGGGACACAGCAAAAAAATCAATACGAACAAGTTTTTTTCATCGTTGAATTTTTTTTTATCATGGAGAACGGTCACGACTACGTGCCTCGCACCACCTCCGTCCGCATAACCATCACCGCCACCCATCCCACCACCGGTAACACCAACACCGGCGAGATTACCATCGCCGACCACCACATCTTTCGATGCCCGTGCGGGGACAGACACTTCTGTACCCAGCCCCTGGCCAGCCGCGCTGCTCTGTGAGTCCGATAATGACTTTGCATCTAACCTGATATTTCAGAGATCGTGTGCTAATCGGATTGGACGTTAGCGAGGCGGCTCTCTTGTCGGGGGGGGTCGTTGGCCGCCAGCCGCAACGAGTGCGCTGGCTGCGCTATCGGAAGGCGGTTCTGGGTTGGACGGCGCTCTTCGGAGGGGGGCTTGCCGTCGCCGGTAAGTCATCATCATCTCTCTTGATTGCGGCATGATCTAACGAAGTAATCATGGTAGGGTGGGGCTAGAAACTCGAGTTTGGGGTTGCGGCGGCGTCCGTGACGGGGTCGTTTCTCATAGGGGACTTCGTGCTGGCTTGCTGCGCGGAGGCTGGTTGGGAGTATCTTTATGCATTTAGTGACTAGAACTTGTCATAGTGGTGGCGAATTGCTTCATTGTCGAGGTGTTTATCTCTCTGACACCTGCCTGCGTTGGCGTTTGCAAGTGTTAGCTGGACCAATCTGATCCCCCATATGTAAGAGGGGGGGCCTCGATCCTAGCCTTTCCCATTTCAAACATCCCACGACGTGGTGATTGCTTCAAGACGGAGCTAGGAAAAGGGGGATAAAATGTACATTTAACGCAACAAACACTATGTATTTACAGACACCTCAAATTCCCCACAAGCCATCCTGCTAGATCCACTCCCAAGTCCCCGATATCCTCCCAACATCGAGCGAGGCGAACTCCCGAAACGCCGCCGGACTGAAGTCGAGATCCCCCCATGCGCATCCCTCGCATCGGTCGACGAGCGTGACGTCGACCGACACACCGTTGTACGTGGCGCGGATGCGGCGGCCACACAGCCGGTTGTTGTTGGGGTTGCTGCCGGGCGTCTCGGGATCGAAGTTGGCCTTGGCCATGGCCACGACCCAGTCGTTGTCGTTGTTCCACAGCCCGCAGGCCCCGAGCCCCGTCTTGTACCACGTAAAGGAGCCCCAGGTGGCCTGGCGGCTCGCGGCGGCGAGCTCGGGGGGGCCATGGACTGCTGCTGCTGGGGAGGTGGTGTTTGCAGTTGGGGCGGCGGAGGATACTGCGAGCAGGGATAGCAGGCTGATGGCCGTGAGGGTCTTGATCATGGGCATATTGAATGTTGTTTGTGGTTGTTGAGAGAAGTTGGGCGAGAATGTTCCGAGGCTAAAATCTGCGGTTGTGCGTCCCGTCGCTGGTAATATTTGCAAGATTGAATCTTGGAGAAGCTGCCGTCTGACGTCAAGAAAACCCCCTTCGGCCGGGTTTTATGCTCAATTATATATTCAGCCATGTTCTTTGCCGTGATGAACTCTGAAAGGTCTCCATCTGTCCTATGGGTCAATACCCTGACCACTAGCATCGCGCATCGTCAAAAAGCGACTCGGACACAGATGGCAAAACTTTCTCGTGCGTGTGCGAAATGCGGCGGCCATGCGTAACCAATCTGTTTAAACAACCAACAATTGAAGGGAGCAAAGGAGCGAATCCTTTGCTGTTTTGGAACGTGTTTGCCGAAATCAACTTTCGGGGGGTTTCAGCACTTCACAACATCTTGAGCGAGGACACGACACTGCGTAGTTGCTAGCGACCGATAGGTAGAGTCGCAAACTATACTACCTAGTACTCTGGGATTTATTGATCTTACGGCAAGGCTCTCGTCTTTGTTTATCCATCCCCTGTTTCATTCTATGTTGGGGTCTTGGAAAGCGAGTAAAACGGACAACTGGGTTGGAAAACGCCATCTGTGCCTCCCTTCGACAGCCTTCTATAGTTTCGTATCAGTGAAAGGATACTTGGGGTAATAACCCAAATTACACGTCGTCTATCTTTAGGAGGCGCCTGTGATCTCTGGCTGCAACTGGTTGGGTATTTTACAAGAAGGATTTCCTTGTGAACCCTTCTTTACAGTATCCGCCTTACCACTTATCCCCCTGATAACCATGAGGAGACGGAAAATCGCAAACTCCCCAAAGAAAAAAAAAAAGACTGAAAGACTGAAGATTGGCGATTGGCCAGGAGGTACATGCAAGGTAGGTATAATTCTAAATTTGAGCCTATCACATGAAATTGCTGTGGTGAGGTCCTTGAGTCTCATTTGTCGCTGTAACCCATTTGAGTGAGTTTTAACTCTTGCTTTCTTTTTCACTTATGAATACATGTAACAAGGAAACCAGCAGCTGACCACGGTTGCTTTCAGAATAGCGATGTTATTGTGTTAAGTTTTTCTAAATTATGCGGGGTACGGAGGGGGCTGCGAAGGGCACATCCTAATGGTTCGGCAGGCTCAGGGACTCAAAATGCTAGGGGCCTCCAACAGGGTTTTATCTTCACTGTTGGATTTTGCTCGGGCTTCAAAAGGCTCTCAAAATGGCAAGATAAGGTTTGAGGGCTGCCTCCCGGCCGGTCGGCCCTTCACAAGCCCACCAACAATTGGCCGTGAATGCCAAATGCGGTCAAAGGAAAACCCATAGACAATAGGTATTCCGGCTGTTTGTGTGCTTGTCCTGTGACTAGTCCTCCTCATGTTTGCACGGACAGAGACGGGCATGATGCCAACAAGGGCATTAATTCATGATTCCACCCGGCAAGTTTGGTGCAGTATCATGCTTATTTGTGGTTGCCTGATTGCGCCTCTTCTTATTGATGTTGGAATATTTGCTATAGTTGCAACAATAATCGCCTTCGGGTGGCACACGTGAACAACTTGTATAAGATGAGGGTGGCACACAGCACTACAACTGCGCCCATGCTGACCGTTGGGGTGTGACGTAGGCTGTTGCGGTTACTGAGACACAGGCCTGGAGAGTCGCAAAATACTGTGGCCGGGTACTAGCACCTGACAGCGCAGGCCAGACCTTGGTCCCACCAGCCGACCCTCTCGGTCAACAAACACACTGCCCACTTTCGTTTCCACACCCATTATGCTCCCAAAAATGAATAACCAGGGGGGTAACTGACAACCTTGAAGACGTAGAAGATGACCGTAGTTAGGCATATTTATGGACGGTTTGACACATGACAGTTGGCGAGGCCTTGGGTGAGAATGGCTATAAGATGGACGGGATGCCACGGCTACTACCCATCATACATCTTGCTGTCTTAGATTTGCATTCATCAACCATCAGTACCTCGAGATATCTGCTCAAGCACACTCGCTACTTATTCCTCTTCCAGAACGCAGCCAGCCACCTCTTTGCTCCTGTCGCTACAACTCAGCAACAACTTTCATCCAGCAGCGCATCAACAAACACACCAAACAAGCCCACCATGCCACTCCCCAAGATCCTCATGTTCATCATGGGCGACCGGTCGCCGTCGAAGCACAGGTCGGATTGTCCGTGCTGCAACAACGTCAGCTACCGCAGCCGCACCCGGACTCACACCCACAAGAGCTCGCGATCGCACAGGGAGCGCGACGCCTACGCAAAGACGTTCCCGCGCAAGCCCAGTCGCCGGTCCACCAAGTACGTTGTCGTCGAGCCGGATTACTATTATCCAAGCCCCAAGCGCGGCAAGCACTCGTCTCGATCCAAGCGTTCCAGTTCGTATCGATACGAATACGTCACTGTGAGCCCGTATTGGTGATGAGAGAGGCGGCGATGGAGTAGCAGACATGAATATGGCGTTTTTGCTTTTCATTTTCATTCGGACAAGGAGTTTCGCCTGTGCGGGTTCAAGTCATGTATTTGTACCATCACCATGTACCATTCATTATTGGTAGACTGTTTTGTATTCTCTTTTCCCTGGGATGGATATGGTTGGCATGGATTTTCAGGTTTATTGGGGCATTTTGCATGCAGGAGGATGGCTTAGCGATATACCCATAGAAGAAGGCTCCAGCAATTTGCTAGCTATTTTGATCAAATTTTGCATTTTGAACTTTGATCCAACTTGAAATTCCTACGAGTGCAGGTGCACCCCCTCATGCCACCGTGTTTCACTGGGCGGCCTCCAAGCCAATGAAAGGGGGGGGGAGCAGGTGGTCTGCGCTGAGTGGCTGTGCGTCTCTTGACCACCCCTTCGGTGCCCTCCAACCAAGAGCTGAGCCAAGCTGAGCGCGTCACCAGGCCACCCCACTCAGGCCACTCACCGAGGACGAGCGAGTCACCGCCTTACTCATCTCTCAAGCTCACCTTGACCATGGCGACGCTGCGCCGTATCCGGAGCCTCATCGAGCTTGACTCAGTGCCTTCGTCACCGAGCCGCGAGGATGGCGAAAATGACGAATTCTTTGAGGATGAGTTTGATGAGTCTGAAGCGGGCCACGGGGAGCCCGCCCTCTGCGGCCGCTGCCGCCGCTTCGATTTCCAGGCCTTTGCCAGCGCCGCCGACCACCGGCGCGGTTACCTTCTCAGCGATGTCCGGGCCGCGGCCGATGCGCCGGGCCATTGCGGCTTTTGCGCGCTTCTCTTTGACAGCGTGAGGGACGTCGCGCGGCCAAAGGACGTGACGGAAAATGAGCTCAACCTTTTGCGGCTGCCGACAACGGCCGACCCCGATATGTACGTCCACATGACCATGTCGGAAGACTACCGCGACGCCCGCGGCCCGCAGCCCTCGGGCATGCGAGCGAACCGGATGCGCACCGAGATTGCCGACCGCTTCAGCGAGGTGAGGAATGCCTCGGACCACGAGTTGTGTCTGGCTGCCGAACCAGGTGAGGAGTGAGAAAATGAGTGCGATGCAGAGCAAAAAGCCTCACACAGCTTCCCCAACACAGAGAGCGCGGCCGCCATCAACGGCGACGTAACCGGGCGCTATCTCGGCCCCGACCCCACATCGGAAGCGCACTACGACGCGATCCAGTCTTGGATCAGCGAGTGTTCCACGTCACACCCAAAATGCAATCAGACCGTCTCAGGCACTGACCTCATCGACGCTCGTTCATCGCCCCTGCCGGCGCGGTGCGTCGAGATCACCAAGCCCGACGGCCGCCTCTACCTCCGCGAGACCGGCGGGAAGCGCGGCACTTACATCACCCTGACCCACCGCTGGAATGACGAAACCGAGACGTGCAAGACCACCACCGCTAACTACGAGGACCGCGTAAACGGTCGAGGGTTCGACGTGCTCCCCAAGCTCTTCCGCGATGTCCTCGCCATCGCCGCCCGCCTCGACGTGCCCTTCGTCTGGATCGACTCGCTCTGCATCATCCAGTCGGGCGACTCAGGGGCCGACTGGCGCCGCGAAGCGCCCCAGATGGCCCAGTACTACCAATTCTCCCTCCTCACTATCGCCGGCACCGCCACCGATATGACCGACGGCCTGCTGCACCCTTACGCCCCCACCTCCGTGCCCTGGTCTCAAGCCGGTCTAATCCGCCTGCCCTACCGTTCCCCCGCCAAGGCCCCCACAGGCCCAAGGGAGCACTTCTTTATCTACCGGCGCTCGCTCCCCCTCATAGACGCCTACCTCACCGCCGTCCGCGACAGCATCCTCTTCCGCCGCGGCTGGATCCTCCAGGAGTGGCTCCTCTCCAAACGTCTGCTCTGGTACACCCCCTCGGGCCTCGTCTTCGAATGCCACACGGCCGGCCCCCGCACCGAGTACCGCGAGCAGATCCACACGGGCAACATCACGCAGCCAGACCTGCAAGCACATCTGCGGCTCAAGGCGGCCTTTCAGATTAACCCGGATGCCGCGAGCTGCGGGGGGATGACGATCCTGGACTTCTGGTACCGTGCGCTCGAGATGTACTCGGCCTGCAGCTTGACGAAGCCGGAGAAGGACCGGGTGCTGGCGGTGGCGGGGTTGGCGAAGGAGGTGGGACTGATACTAGCTAGGAAGGCAGGGCAGGGGCTGGACGGGCAGCATGAGGTGTACCTGGCGGGGTTGTGGTTGCGGGATTTGCATCGCGGGTTGTTGTGGGAGGAGGAGCGGGCCGAGGGGGAGGCGGTGTGGACGGTCCGGGTTGAGGAGGCGCCCTCGTGGTCGTGGGCTGCGCTGATGACGAGGGTGAAGTGGCCGGTGAGGAGCAAGGGAGAGAGGAAGGCGGCTCGGGTTGTTGGTGTGTGCCAGAGGAAGAGGCGGGGGAGGCATGAAGGCGCGGACTATGTCGTGGATGCGAGGGGGTGGGTCGTGAAGGGGGGTATCCTTGGCTCAGGCGTGCCTGAGCGGGCGAGGTTTGACGCGACGAACATGTTTGCGTGTTTGCATCTCCGGGGCAAGCTGCGTCCTGTTCATGTCCGGGGATACCTGGAGACCGACGAGAATCTGCACACGGCCGCGTTTGCCACGGCCTACAGCCCCACCCCAAAGTCACCTTGTCAGTGGAGGGCCATCTGTGCGCCTGAGAAGCCCGAGGTGATTATTGGCTGGGCGTCTCTTGAGCAGCTCAATGTGGGGGAGAGCGACAGGTGCGCGGATGCCGGGATCGCCGTTCATGCCCTTCATGTGTCGACGAGGTACCTTCGCAGTGGACTTTTGCTCAAGCATGCCGATCCCGTACTGGACTTGCTCTTCCTTGAGGAGATCAATGGCGATAGCGGTGTGTTTAGACGTCTTGGTGTTGGGAGGGCCTTCGACACGGATCTAATCCGTGAGTTTGAGACAACAACAGAGTCAAACATCCAGCTGGTGTAATTAGTGCTCAACACCAATGCGCAACAAGTTTAACAAAGGCCTCAATACAAAATTGAGCCCCTCCAAAGTTCTCGATTGATGTCATGCTAGGTTACCGGATCTGCCCTTCAAATGCAAAAGGAGGTCTTCTAAAATGCTGACAAGGCCTTTTGAAGCTTCGAAGTATGAGTTCAGATTAGCAAGGAGGGTGTACACACCACCAAAGAGTAGTTCTTGAATTGTACAGAGAAAGTCTCACAGCTGAACTCCCGGGTCCAACCTTCCACGCTCCGTTGGTGAGTTTTCCATGATTACAATCCCCCACACAACTAATAAACTAAGCCCCGAGAAGACTGCATAGAAAAGTACAACAATAGCAAAGGGAGCATAGAAATACATCAGCATGAGCTTCATATACATGATTGCCATGTGGATCTGGAAGTCGGGTACTGTCGTATCCGGGAGCTTTTCGTACTCTTCGGCCATGAGGGGATAGTTGAAGACGCAGAGAAAGCCCTTGGCGAACAGGAAGAAGGCAACGCCGATATAGGCAAACATCAGGAGAGCTGGCTTGACACGGGCATCCGGAACCCACTGACGGCCGAGGTGGCCCAAATACTGATTGCAAGTGGCGGATATGGTGTTGAACTTGGCCACATAATCGTGTGCGCCGGCGGAAAAGACGCGGATACGGGGCTCAACAGTGGTCGTGGTCCCATCTTCGGTATTCTTATACAGGGGCTTCTTGCTTCGTAGCGTCTCAATGCGAACCCAAGGTGGCGGAGGGGGGAAATGGCCCTTAGCGAAGAGTGAGAGGCGTATGTTACGCTTAATGGCAAACGCACAGAAGAGGTAGCCGCCAAGCGGCGCATAGAGCCCACCTTTCGCATTGCTGGAAAGTGAGTCAGGCCAAGGAGCTGAAAGAAGATAGTATAAGGATTAGAATAGGGTTAACTTACCGTTCCGGAAACCTAGAAAAATGATTCAATTGAGTGAGCATGTAAACCAACACGACAAGGATGGTGCTGTAGATGCCGAGAAACACGGGAATCATTCGGTCGGACATCCACGAGTGGTGGCCGACACGGTTTTGGCACATGTAATCGAAACGCGCCACGGTTGGGCAGTGGAGTGCGCCGTTTGGCGGATTACCAAATGATAGGTCTGGAGTAAGGTTGGCATTGGCAGTAAGCAAAGCGGGAGCGTTGGCCTCTGAGGCAGCGTCCCCTTCAGGGGCATCGGATTCAGGGCTATGGCTCACGGCGCCCAGCCGTGGCCGGCAGGCTTGTTGCTGCTCGTACACTGCCGATAGGAGCCCACCCTGTGGCCGACTGGATCCAGAGGTCGTGGCGCGACTTGAAAGTAGTCGCAACGGCGCGGTCGGTTCGAAGTGAATGTCGTTTTGGCGAAGAAGGAATCGAAAGACTATCCACACAAACACGCCAAGACAAAGTACGACCAGGACCAGCTGCAAAATGCACTGTCCCATGCCTACACTTGTCGGCCGGTCGGTCTTGGCTGTGAGATGAACGATGGCAATGTGCATCAGGAGCGTCGGCACCGTCGTTGCAAATGATACGAGGTATACGGCCCTGCGATAAGACGCGCCAGGACGGCGATAGCCCATAAACTTGTGTGGATCGCGGAAAAGCGCACTCCAGACGATTCGTGTCGCGAAGGCGATGAGGCCAACCAGCACATCAAGCGCCTTCAGGCTTCTGTGGCGCGAGTCCAGCGAGACTAAGTCATAGTATATTCGGCCTGAGAGGATGGCGAAGTGGAAGCCGGCCAGCAGTTGAAGGAGATGGCGCCATGACTGCGGCTTGTTCTGAAAAAGGAGGCGGAGCTGCTCATGGTGGTAGAGGGGGTTGAGATCCGGCATGGCTGCTCAATGAGAGACTCATAGCAAACTGCCTCTGCAGCGGGACCGCTTTTTTAGTCGGCTTGCAGAGCTTGGGAAGGTTGAAGTTCGTGTCGTCGTCGCGGAGAAGGACGCGATCGTGGCGCAGCAGTCTCGGCTTGCAACCCTGGCCAATTTGGTGATTGGACCGCAATCGCCCCGGTTCCTGCATACTACCGCTGTAATCCGTACCTCTTTAATGGAGGAGAAGACCAGGTAGGTGCAGTTCGTTGGGGGGTTGGTTTCTATGGATGTCCCTCACGTGGAAGGAACGAAGTGCAAGTGTTGAGCAAGGTGCTAAGTTGAAAACACATCGTGCTAAATGTCATCACTGCACGGCCAAACGCTATGTAACTTTAAATTTTCATAAATATCGTCAATTTGCACTAGGTCGAACCTGAATCCTTCTAATTTTCCCATCCGTCAATACTTTTCAGCCCTCCACCCTCAAGGCGACTTCTTCGCATCCGCAATGATATCCTCAGTGGCCTTGGCACTCAGCATCATGGTCGGGAGCACGGGAAACGCGCCAGGGACGACGGGGAACGCGCTGGCATCCACCACACGCAGGCCCGACACGCCCCGGACCCGGAACTTGGAGTCCAGCACGGCCAGCTTGTCATCGTCGCCGCCAATCGCGCACGTCGACGATGCGTGGTGCGAGTACGCCTGCAGCTTGAAGAACTCGGCCTGCGCGGCATCCGTGCAGTTGGCGCTCTTGCCCAGCTCGCCGGGGCAGGGGTGCAGCTCCTCGAAGGGCGTAGCCGGCGCGCCGGCGGCCTTCCACGACTCGCGCAGCAGGTTGGCCGCCTCGACGAGCTCCTTGAGATCGGTGTCGCCGTTGTCCTTGAAGAAGTGGAAGTTGATGTCGGGCACGTCCTGGGGGTCGGCCGAGGTGAGCTTGACGGTGCCGCGCTGCGACTTGGGCCCGATGTGCACCATGGCGCACGTCCACTGGTTGGGCCCGTAGTACGCCGGGAAGCCGGGCCAGAAGCCCTCGAAGGAGAAGGCACCGCACCATGTGAAGATGTTGCGGTTCTTGGTCGGCGCGGATGGGGTGCGGAAGATCAGCGTGATCAGCCCGCTGTCGACGGGGACGTTACCCAGAGCGAGGATCGAGCCCTCGTAGTTGTCGGCAAGGCGCTCGCCCACGCCTGGGAGGTCCTTGATGACGGGGATCTTGAACTTCTCTAGCTCCTCGCGGGGCCCGATGCCGCTGAGCTTGAGGATCTGGGGAGAGTTGAAGGCACCGCCCGAGATGATGACTTCCCTGTTGGCAAAGATTTGCGAGACTGGGCCCTTGGTGCCTGCGACGTGCTTGGGGTCCGCCTTGTACACGGACTCACCCTCCATCACCTCAACGCCAATAGCCCGCGGCGGGGCGTTGGCCATGCCACCGGTAGAGTTGGTGAAGAGCACCTTGGTCACCAGCGTGTGGAGCTTCAGCGTCAAGGGGTACTTGGCAGGGTCGGCCAGGGTAGCACGGATGTAGTTGTTGGGGCTCGACCGCTTGCCCTGCGAGTCGGCATGCGACACCATGTTGTAGAAGGACGAGATCTCGTCCCTGTTCTTGTAGTCACCCAGAATGTCGCTGTTGACAAGGGTGCCAACGGCATCGGGGTCCTGACCCGTCAGCTCCGCCATCTTCCTGAGGATCTTTGTCCCTGGCAAGCTGGCGTTCTTGGCGAACGAGGCATCACCGACAGAGGTTGCCAGCCATCCTAACAGCCATGGCCAGTCAGCATATGCACCAAACCCTCACCGTCATCTAGTCGCTGGGTTGAGCGGCTTACCATTATACCCGTGGGCAGCATTGCCGGCCGGGAGATAGTCATTCTTCTCAATGCGCTTGAGATACTGGCGCATCTTGCTGGCCTCCCAGCTGGTGTCTCCCGTGGCCTTGACGATGAGATTCCAGTCCTCGTCCTGCGGCAGCGAGCACACAGCGCCATTGTGCATGGCACAGCCGCCCAGGACCGCCGCGCGGGGGTACTGGATGCCCAGGTGCTTGGCCCCAGCCGGCGGCTTGGTGCCGATGTAGAAGGTGCCATCACCCGTGTCGTAGGTGGTGTGGCCGAACTTAAGCTCCCGCTCGTGGTCGTCCGAGTGCTTGACCCAAAAGTCCCAGCGGGATGCCTCATCGTTGGCCGCCTCGTTGAAGTTCTGGATGTCGCGGTATGTCGGGTTGTCGCCCTCATCGCCGCCCGCCTCGATCAGGAGCGTCGAGTAGCCAGCCCTCGCCAGGTTCGCGGCGAGCGGTCCGCCGCCGGGTCCGCTGCCCACGACAATGTAGTCGTAGGTGGCAGCGGCCGCCACGGCCTCCACGGCCGTGACCGCTGCCGACGCAACCAAAGCGGATAAGAGACGGTAATGCATCGTGACCCAGTCGCTCTAGAACTAGAACTTCAATGAAGAGATTGTCTTGGCTGCCCAACCAGCAAACCTGGACACGGAGATGTGCATTCCCAGCAGCGCAGGCCCAACTTATATGCGCCCTCCACCAGGCCCGTCCCCAACTTTGTCGCCGCTTCTTGGCTCGCCCGAGGGGACTCGCAGAGATCCAATCTCTAGCGGCAATATGCGCACAGGGGCAATTAGATCAGTCCCGGATATTGACATCGCCAAAGAAACCCTTTCTCCAACGGAGGCTAAGGTACCTGCAGCTCCCATCTAATCAATTAGCGCGCGATGCTCGCCCAGATGCCGGGACTCGATATTGGCCCCCCCCCTTGCAATGGACCCGTGGGTAAATCGCTGTGCCGCCAGAGTGCGGAGCACTATCGTGCTAGTGCTTCTTCCCTTCTAGACGACTGTTTCCCACCGGTCAGGGTCGCAAACCATATTAGGCGAGACATATTGCCTTGGCAGGTTCCGGAAGATTGGGCGCTGGCAAAAAGGGGAGGGGCCCCGGAGACGGGCGGTCACTATAATTGAGTCCGAGGGACGATTGAGCTTTTGATGACAAAACGCTGCCGCAAAGGGCTCAAGGGCTTCGGGGCCGTCACGGTCAGCGTCAATATGCCCTTGTCATAATTATATGAGGTTATTTCCGAGCCTTTCAGAGGACTTACCGAGATGCGGACAGCCGGTAGAATACTATCAGACGACCTTGGTACTCCATTGCTAATCCCGAGTTTCTCAAATCATTTGATAGCCATTGTGTAACTAAAAAAGGTGTGCTGAAAACAACTGTTTGGCATCCGGGGCCAAAACGGAAAAGAAACAAGACATAGCTCAACCAGGGCCCCCATCCACCAACATCGAGTCGGCATTCTCCGACGTCAATTCGACATCTAGGTTCCACACTGCACGGCCTTCTACATCATGGCCACGGTTAGTGACGCTCCATTCCTCTGATGTCAAAGGTACGATCTCTCTCATATCTCCAACCGGCAGGATGATGTCAACACCATTCTCGACCCAAAGAGGTTCCCAGTCCCCAGACGTAACAACCACAATTCTAGCACCAATGACACCCACATTGTCTAGCCATGCGACGTATTCAATATTGATATGGCAGAGACAAGCAAGGGTCTTCTCGTCTGTGCTAATCCCGTCATCTTCGAGCCAGGAATATTTGAAGCTTATCGTCGAACGACCATCTTGTGCTAAAAGGGATGCGGGTGGCGGGAATATCTCAACTCCTCTCCAGTCATCCATGGCCATGCCAGGGTCTTCGGCTTTCTCGTTTCTGCTGTCTTTGTAACACTTTGTTGGTTGGCTTTTACCTATTGGTATAGCGAAGCCGCACCTCGCCAATACCGGAATTGACGTTTCCCACGTCGAAACGATATTGTGCCATTTTCCAGAGATGAGATGCTGGAAAGGTGCGTTTGTGTTGAGATACCCGAAATCAGAATCATTGTCAGACTTTGGAAGATAAACGTCCACGCTAGTTTTACCTGGCTCATAGACCCCTGACACCAGGAGTGTGTCGCCAAGCCAGTACTGTGTGTCTCCGGCCATGATATCCTTGCTCCAGACCACCGGGTCCGCCTCAAAGCCCCAGCCAGTCCAGCGCTGAGGTGGCACGGCGTCTAAATATGATTTCAGCGATAGAGCATAGATATATGGAATAAGCTTGTAGCGACGCTTTATCGCCGTGCGAATGATTGGGGTAGCGTTCGGATGCATCCACGGCTCGATTACCTCCCCTATTAGGTTGTCATCTGGGGACGTCTTGTAGCAATTGATCGCGAAGCGTGGAGAATGGACGCCAAGTTGGATCCTAGTACTCACAGACGTCAGCTAGCTTCTGGAAAAACGAAGTGGAGGGCGCCTTCAAGGAGAATTCTCATACGGAGTCTGAAAGGAAAAAGAGGGGGGGGGGGATAACATACCATCGGACAAGGTGCTCTGCAGTTGGCTGAGGACCCTCGAAGCCGCCAATATCGTGGCCGTAACACTGTGAATCGTCAATTCCGCCCTCATGTCGAAATCGGAGATAATCAAACATAATTACTTGAAGAAGAGAAATCCCGGCGTTCAGGGCCAAGGCGTTCCCGCCCCTCATTCCCTCCCACGATGTCACGTTGTCCCCACCCCATGAGCATGACGCATATCTCATGGTTCCAGGTGTAGCACTTCGTGTAAGGACGAGCGGCCGCTCATTTGGAACTTCGTGGAGACACGCATCATGTGAGCTCTTGCCCATGAGCTCCGTGTGCATAGCTCGCCCCCAGTACCCAATGTCTCGTCTCTTCTCGCCTGCCGGCACCTGCACCGTTTCCAATGCGCACTCCCAATCGTCGTTGGGAATGGTAAACTCATTATTGTCGTTCCACATGGCGTCAATACCGATTTGTTTCAGCGCTCGACAGTTTTGGTACCACCAGCCAAACCCAGCTTTGCTACTGAAGTCAATATGACTCCCCTCGCCACTTTCTCCGCCACCAGCGCTCCACAGGCGAGCTACAGCGTGACTGCCAGATACCGGATCCTTGAAGAATGCTCCAGCATTGGCCAGGCGGTCATACTCGGGATGGCTCGACAGCACATAGGGCTTAATGTTGGCAAGCAGGCGTACACCGCGCTGGTGGCACTGCCTTGTGAAATTCATCGGGTCTGGAAAGCGATGTCGATTCCATGTGAACACGTTCCGGGTCTTGGGCTCTGTCTCTGCCACAGTATATCCGCTACTCATCTGGAAGGCCGAGATGGGGATGTCATTCTCCCTGCACTTGTCGATGAACCCAACAATTGAGTCAGCCGCTCTCGGTATGTCTTGCATGCTGTACTTCATGCCGCCGCCAATGTAACCCAACATATACCGCGGAACCAGAAGGGGAAAGCCCACGATCTGGCCGTAGGAGTAAACGACGTCCTTAAGTGTCTTTCCAACGATCAAATACTGCTCTAGCCCGCCGTAGGCCTGCCGGTATACTTTGAACTTGCCCCAGAGCCCATCAATCTCGGAGCCGACGCTCCAGGTTGCCCTCGAGTGAGAAGTTGAGAAAATTCCCACGCATCCGTCGCGCGTTGCGTTGATGAGAAGGGGGATGTGCTTGTACATCGGATCGGTGCGGTACGAGTCGTAGCCAAAAGTGTCACTGGCAGCAATGATAAATCCCCGGCCGCTGAGGTTCATCGGGGCGGCCTTCTCTCCCAATCCGACATAAAGCGAGTCTTGTTTGTAGCTGGAGTAATGAGCAATGCCCGTTCCGTCGACGGCATAGGAGCGGAAGGCGAGATCCTGGTATATTGGCTCCTTGGCCCCACGGTGGTAAAGGCGGACTACTGGGGCGTGAGACCACTCGATTGATGCCGTGGCCACCCCAGTCCTCATGATTTTGGTCGTGCCCTGTGAATCTGTCACCGTCTCTATGGGAAGCCGATTTCGCAATTTGGTATCAGGACGTCGGGCGCTTGGGTAGGGAGGAACTGGATGGGAGTTTGATGTGAAGCTGACACGGAAGATATCGTCGCGAATCGCCTCAAACTGAAAGACGAAAGAACCCGAGACTATGCTGTCTGTCGACATGAGGGTGATGGACAGTGGCACATCGGGAACATCGCCAGATTCTTCGCCGACCAGCTCGTATTGGCGAGGCACTTGCTCGTGCTGATGCAACATTGTTAAATTTTAACACTGGCAGTGTGTCCTGGCGTAGGTCGAAGCCGTCAAAACCAATGTTTGAAGGAAAGGCCAAAAAATTATGTCAAGCCATGATGCGCACTACCCAATGTGGGGGACCTGGTCATCTGCCCAGGTGAGTCCAATCGGAGCTCATTGACCTACTACCTTCCTTCCTCTTGGTGCTCAGGGTGCATTAGAGTCATGCCGGCTCTTTCTTTCCCGACCTAGATGCTATGGCCCTCTTCCTTCCATTCATGTTCAAATCCACACCAAAAAGCGTCGAATCCCACCACATGCGGAACTGGAATTGACATTGAATCCGTATCTAGGGCGGGAGCATCACTTCTGCTGAAGATAATGTACATCAGCCTGGGCATAGACTGCCGGTTGCTCAGGCTGAGAGTAAAGGTGGGGTGGGTGCGAGGGCATTTCTGCAACGTAGCTCCCCTTTGAGTCTTTCGAATCCACCCCGATCGGTGTCTCCTGCCCATCCAGCTCGTATTTGCCATTCTCACTCGCAAGTTCGATACGATACCACTGTCCGTCCATCTCGTATGTTCCGGGGGCACCCTTTACGTCTTGCTTCCCAAGTGGGTGAAGCCCTGCTCCGACGCCGCCTCGAACATCCGCCGGTAGCGGCACGAGTTCTTTTCTTCCAAAAAGACCACAGCAGCCGCCGCCCGACCCGTACCGGGCCGGCTTCTGATTTCTGCGCATCCGCCGCCAGTACACAAACAAAGCTGTGGCAGCTATCATCACTAGACCACCTATCGTGCCAACAACAATTCCGACAACGGCACCTTGCGACAGTCCACCTTCTGCTGGTGGAAGCGGAGACGGCGTCGACGAAGCCTCAGAGGTGCTAGAAGGCGTCGCCGTGGCCCCGGCACTGGCGGTTCCGCCAACGGGTGTGGGCAGCACAGCTATATACAGTTAGCAACGTATGCATGCGAAAGAACAGCGAGGGGGTCAACACTCACCAGGCGCCTTCTCATGATTGCATTGATAGACCTGCGAGCAGTCCGTGTTGTCATAGGTGTAGAGATTCTTGGAATAGATTTGCCAGCAACTGAAGCTGCCATATCCGTTGTTCCCGGTTCCCGCATACTCGCCATCGGCGACTTTGGGCCCGATAGTAGCCCTGAAGGTTACGCCTGTGTCGGTGAAGGTGGCCGACGTGTTTTTGTTGATCCACAGTGCTGCCTGCCCTGGGGTTGTTTGAACAACCGCGACATCTTGTGGCTTCGGTCCTGGTGAACTGGCGAAGTAGGCCATATGCGACGACACAACTCCATTGTCGTCTCTGCAGTCAGCAAGGACGACATTTTCGCCGTTGATGCGCCGGAGCAGGGCCGGGGGTGTGACGGCGGAGCCAAAGTATGCCTGGCGAAGAAGTACACAGGAAAGAAGAACGAAGGTCAGAAGACTCCATGTCAGGCCTGGCGCGAGACGCGGCATGGTTACGCCCATCCCGCTAGGTTATATCTGTAAACGGCGCTCCAAGCGGGTGAGCGACCGGGCCCGGGAATCTGACAGCCTAGCGGGGCCGCATGTACGGATCCCGACGAGGTCGCCAAGTGCCGGTGCGTCGTCCGCGGTGGGTTGGAATGAGCCGCTCAGGTTCTCGATCGTCTAATCGTAACTGCACAGAACTTGTGATCGAACCTTTGGCCGACCGGCGGGCCACACAGCGTCAAGAATCAAGATGGACGAGGACACAAAGAATGGAAGGGGAGGCCGTCGGGTAAGCAGCAGAAAAGAGCAAAAGACGGCGGGTTGATGGGTCGACGTCGAGAAAGAAAGGAGTGTACGCTTGGGTCACAGCGGTGTCGCTCGCTGAGAAATTAAACTGCAAAGTCTCCAAAATAGCTCTTCGGATGCCCTCAATTGGTTCGAGAATGAGCGACCGCGCCAATCAATCCATGGAGTTGGAAACGGAATGATTCAGGGCGGAAGGGGACTTTCGTGATGGGGAGTCCAGAGTTGGGAGAATCTGATTGAACTCGAAACGAGCCACCACACCCCCTGGAAACCCTGCCCCCTGCGCCCCTGCGGGGCCCGAGGCGGCCTCAAGACATCGCGATCCCTGCTAGTCGCCTCTTGGGCTGAAGCAGTGGTTGTGTGGCTCCTCTCTGCGACACCCGATGCGCTGCCAGGCCAATAGAGTGGCCCTGTGGCCCCTGTATGCTGATGGTCATCATTTCGCGAATTCTCAGCTCACCCAGTGGGTCATGCCATCGATGCAAATGCCGTACAGGGAAAAAACACTCTACCAGCCCTATTCACACGCCCGTGACATCCCTCCAGCGGCTAACGACCGTTTTGCCCCTCTCCAATGCATTCAGCTTGATTACCCTAGTACGTCGACCGGGCCTAGATCATCAGGGAGACCAAAAATGGGGAATTTGGTCAATTCGTGAATTCAGATTGCCAGTTGCAAAGATGCAAGATGCAGAGATGCAAGATGCAGAGATTCGGCTTGGTAGGTAGTTGAGGTACCCACTGGACTCGATTGAGGTTTCCATAACTTGAAGAAACCTGGAACTCGGCCCCCCAAAAAAAAGCCGACTTCGGTCAGGTCAAGGACTTGAGACCTGATGGCACCACCACATGACGGGTTGCTCAAGTTTGACGGAGTAAAAAAAATCCCAGGGCCTGATTTTATTTCGTCAACATTTCCGGCCAATCGTTAATTTATTCTCAACTTGAAGCTCGGCAATGACATCTCGCTCAATGGCTCACATGATTGAAGTCAGCATTGAGCAACCTGGGAAGAGCAGCCGTAACGTCGAGGGCCATTGGGCTGTAGTACTGCCAGAGCACATGGGCAACTCCAAGGAGGTGATAATAAGCATATTTAGCCGACAATTTCTTATTAGACGATTCCTCCACTTGTGGCCAAAGGTTAATAGCTAGTTCCCGAGACCTACAGCCGAAGACGATGGTGAACCCCTCAGCGCGAGCCGTCATTCCCAGTATCAACAATCGCAAAGCCTAGACCTCGTCTATTGACTCAAGACCAAGCCCATCCAAGATTCCAAAATGATTGTGATAAGTCGAATGGCAGCGCTCATAGCGCTCGTCAGCCTCCCTCAGGTCCATGCGATAGGATTCACTCAGCACAAAGGTGAATACGAGAAGGGGATCATGGCGCGGTATGTCCCCGAGGCCCCGCAAGCCACATGTCTCTCACCCGAGGCCCTCCAATGCGCAAGTGCCTTGACCGGCCAGGAAAATGGCACGGCGGGCATGGGTTCGGGCCAGGCAAAGTCGGAAACGTAGGTCGCGTGCATCCCGCCCGGAGTGCGGCGAGGAAATATCTTTGACCCGGCTTCTGCTACATAGGGACACGGCAAACTTCATCAACTTTTGCGCAGGGCAGCAGCTCACAAACGGAAAACAGGTGGCGAACGGTTCATGCAATGGCATCCCGATGGGCAGAATCCCGGCTTCCAAGAACATGATCAGTGCCATCATCACAGAGCCAGGTCCGGGCGACAAGCTGCTTGCAAACGTGACGTTTGAGGTTACGATACAGACGAGAAACCTCCATGCCGGCTTTCAGGCAAACCCGGCCGCGACATATTATGCGGCGCCGCAAGACCTCGACGCGGAAGGATATGTGATGGGACACTGCCACGTGGTGATCGAAGAGATTGATGACCTCCGATCTAACGCGGCTCCAGATCCAACGGATTTCGTCTTCTTCAGGGGTATCAACGACGCGGGCGATGGGAGAGGGCTGCTTCGCGCGCAGGTTCCAGGCGGACTGCCGAGGGGCACCTACCGAGCCTGCACAATGGTTGCGGCAAGGAACCATCAGCCGGTTGTCATGCCGGTGGCACAGCGTGGAGCGCAGAATGATTGTGTTCGCTTTGTCGTCGGGGCGGGCGAGAAATGATCATGCCACATAGAGAAATTTCGATTTTGCTTTAGCGGGTTCCTATCATCGCGCGATCAATTGTTGTGGGGTGCGATCGAAGTCGATCTCGAAATTACAAATTCTTAGGTCTCACTGTCGAGTCGTGCCTGCCATTTCCAAAAGCGCACTTTCTTACAAACAAACCTTACCTCATCAGCATTCTGAGTCAGACCAGCCTGGCCAATTCGACTTTAGCATAATGCTTGGTTGGCTGCGTGCTGCGTAGTAAGGTACCTCTTCCCCGCTCCCCAGTCAGGGTGAAGAGACGAGCATTCACCGCCATTGGTTGCGCTCCATTGGGACCTGGATCCTTTGGAACCTGGCTCTGCAGCGCCCAGCGCGCATTACAGCCTCCGTCCGCCGCTCTGGATCATGCTTTCTTGAATCTTCGGGCCTTCTGCTCCTCCCTGTGATGAGGCTACGGAATAGAGACTGGCTCACGTTAGCATAGCGGGCGTTGGCAAGGCCCCGCTGCAAGCGCCGTCAACCTACAGGGCGATATTACAACATCACCTACCCCCTCAGCAGAGTTCCAACCTCGGAGTAAAAAGGATCGCAAGCACCCCACGTACCATACCATCCCGTCATCTACGCCACGCAAAGCAGCATTCCTTTTGCACACACTATCCAACTGTCTTCCATACTAACACTCAGCTTGAACCGAAACCATGGCATCTGGATATGACTTCATTATTGTTGGAAGTGAGTTCCACCTAATACCAGTTTCGACAAATTTGTTATGGATAGCTAACCAGAACCTCGCTGCTCGATAAACAGGCGGCCCAGCAGGAAGCGCCCTTGCATATGGTCTAGCTCGGTCTCCCAAGAAGCCCAAAATCCTTGTGCTTGAGGCTGGAGGAGAGAACAGAGACCAAAACCTACGCGTAGACGGTCAGCGATGGCTCACTTTCATGAACAAGGACATGAACTGGGGCTACAAGACCACTCCACAGGAGCATGCCGCCAACCGTGAGATCGACTACTCCCGAGGCAAAGGCCTCGGCGGCTCCAGTGCCATCAACTTTGGCGTCTGGACTGTTGGTGCCAAGGGCGATTACGACGAATGGGCTCGTGTAGTTGACGATGATGCGTTCTCCTGGGACCGCATCCAGGCTCGTTTCAAGCAACTTGAAACATTCCATAGCGAGCCGCCATCTGGAATCGACGCTTCCAAGTACGTGGCTCCTCGTGCTGAGGACCACGGCACATCCGGCCCTCTTCATGTCGGGTATTCGGGCAAGTGGGAGAAAGACATTTTGCCCACGCTCGATATTTTTGAGGACGCTGGTTATCCCCTCAACCCAGATCACAACTCGGGCAACCCGATCGGCATGTCCGTCTTGATCAGCTCGGCACACAAGGGCCTTCGCTCCACGGCGAAGGACCTGCTGGTAGGTCTGCCGGAGAATGTCACCCTCATCACTGGCTCCCCAGTTCAGCGCATCATCCTCGACGGCAAAAAGGCAGTGGGGGTCGAGTCAAACGGAACCCCGTATTTCGCATCCAACGAGGTTATTCTCTCTGCAGGATCGCTGGACAACCCGCGGATCCTCATGCACTCTGGAATCGGGCCAGCCGAGCAGCTTGAAAATCACAACATCCCAGTGGTTCTACCCTCGCCAGCCATCGGACAAGGTCTACGGGACCATGCATTCACACCCATTGTCTACAAGCGGACCCCAGAGAGCGGCTCCGGTCGTGCTGATTTCTATAGCAGCCAAGCCGCGCAAGACGAGGCTCTAGAGGAGTGGAAGAAGTCCGGCACCGGACCCTGGGCCGAGTATGCTTGCGAGACGGGCATCGGATACTTCAAGCTGGGCGACAAGTTCACATCCTCGCCCGAGTTCTTAGGTCTGCCGACCAGCGAGCAGAACTATCTGAACCACGAAACTGTGCCGCATTACGAGATCTTTACGCACTTCCCCATGCACTGGTTCCTTCCCGACTTCCCCAAGGATTCCATGAACTACTTCTGTCTACTCGTCTTTCTGTACAACGCCCAGGGCCGCGGCCAGGTCGAGCTGCAGTCTTCGGATCCTGAGGTGCCGCTGCGGTTCAACCCGAGGTTCTTGGAGTCGGAATTCGACCGCCGTGCCGCTATCGAGTCCCTACGAGACGCCCTGCGCTTCACCCAGTTCCCGGCCTTTGCTAAGGATACCGTGGGCGCGGTGGCCGCCCCGAAGCCTGATGCTACCGACGAGGAGCTCCTCGGGTACTGGGAGCAGACCATCTCTTCAAGCTGGCATATGACCGGGACTGTCAAGATGGGCAAGGCGGGTGACGAGGATGCCGCCGTTGATAAAAACTTTCGGTTTATTGGAATCGATGGGCTGCGGGTCGCGGATATGAGTGTCGTCCCGGTACTGCCGAGCTGCCATACGCAGGCTGTAGCGTGTAAGTCATCCCCGCTTCATTCTATCAGGTTGGCGTTTCGGTGGCCTGCCGCCACGGAAATGAAACTAACAGAGAACCCAACTAGACTTGACTGGCGCAACGTGTGCTGAGAAGCTAGTGGAGGAGTATGATCTTTGAGGGTGTTGGCATCTTACCCCATCTAGCTGCGAAGGATGATTTTGGGCGTTTGATAGGCCAATAGGACCGGTGGACCTGTAAAAACGAGGCAACCGCACCGCAATTTTAGCCCTGTCGGAGGATATGAAGCAGGTCACAATGCGATCGAAGGCCTCCTTGGGGACTAAAAATGCGGTGCCCTTGCCTAAGGCAGGTCCACCGTCCACGTACTATCTATCACACTACTGGGTACGTTTTGAACTCATGGGTGTAGTACCAGAATTATCGGAGATATTCTTCTGCCTCTTCTTCTGCCCCTTTCAGCTCTGCCCAGAGTTCACGTATGCCCTCAATATTGTCGTGCTCCTCGCCACCATACAAGATCCATTTCTCTTCGGCCAGCTCAATAAACCTCCTCGCAAGCCTGAAGTCCCCAACCATCATGTAGGCCCGCGCAAAGACCATGTGGTACACTACCAGCTGGGGGTCGAGCTCCTCTAACTCGATGAGGTCCAAAGCCTCACGCACCAACCGGTCGATTCGCGCAGGACTAAGACTCGCTTTCTCGTCAAGGGTTGAGTCCCTTAATGTGTCATGAATCTCGAAAATACGCTCCCTCCGCTGGTCAGATAACGCTCTCTCACTTGGTGGAGCAGTGCACATTGAGCATCGGCAAGTAAATCCCCACGACTTGATCATCCGCTTGCGCTCCTCGTAAGTGTAGCCGGGGGGCGTATCTGCGAAGATGGTCAGGGGTTGGATGTACAGAAAACTCGGGACTTGGGGAGATAACTTGCAGGCATGTGTGATTTCCTCTCCCGGCTCGATATCCCGCAACGCCACAACCTCCATGGCCATGTGCCTGTTTGAGTACCGCCAGAACGTGCTACACAGCCCGTCTCAGCGTCCTTCCCCGTCGGGGTCAGCGGTCAGATCAACTCACTTTGGCCGGCATGCGTGGTTCACCCTGGAGCCCTCTGTGAACAGAGCCATATGCTGCACCCCCTCGATATCAATCGCAAACCCATTCGTCTTCATCACATCCCGGATTAGATCCGCACCTCCCGTACTCCTCGAGAGACCCAGAATCTCCGTCTTCTTCTCCGCCGACAACTGATTGACCGCACGCTGGAACATCCTCCGGATCTGACTCTCCCCGAAATGCAGACTGTTTACAAAGTCCATGCGCGCAAACAAGACGGGAAAGCCGACCATGACGGCCTCGTGCTTCCTGAACCCCCGTCTCGCCACAATCCCCTTGCCCCGCCCGGGCAAGTCCCGCACCACGTACGGCCGCCGCCGCCCCTCGGCCTGCTGGCTCGGGTGGTCGCGCATCCACCGCGGCACCGCCGAGTCGTCGAGGAACGGTGCCACGCTCGCCGCCAGCTCCGGCGACGTGAGCAGGCTGAGGCCCGCGCCGCCGCGGAACGTGGCGTGCGTGAAGACGCAGTCGGTCGGCAGCTCGCCGCCGAGGGCCGCGTTCGAGGGCGGCGGGCAGTACGGCGGAGAGGACCACGGCGAGAGGGCCCCCCCTGGGGCTGGGCAGACGGCGTGGTTGTGGTTGAGGGTGAGTAAGGGGATGGGGGAGCCGAAGGGCGTCCAAGTGCAGGTTGTTAGGGGGGTGGTGGTCAGGGGGGTGAGGAGGGTGGCGAGGGAGGGGGGGGTGAGGAGGAGGAGGAGGGGCCAGAGGTTGTGGCCGTGGCCGTGGCCGTTGCCGTGTGTGAGGAGGGCTGTCATGATCGTGGCGGCTGGGTTGGGATTAGGAGTGGCAGCTTAGTGCTGAGGGTTTTGAGGGTGGTGGGTGTAAGTATCGAGTACTTGCCACATATTCGTTTGGAATTTGCTAGCCAATACTGGCTGGTCGTCGCAATTACCCGAGTGATTCTTCATGTTCAAGCTTTATGCTAATGGTTTCGCCTTAGCAGGTGCACATTCAAAACGTAACCCGGAAGGTCGGTTAAAGAGGCCTAGCATCGGGCTTTAACCGAGATGGGAATATGTCGCGGTGCTCTTTATAGTTGCTCGAGGTGAAGGTCCCTATTCACTGTCTTGAGTACCTCATCGCATTGGTTTTGCTTTCATTTAATAGTTGACTTCGTGTTAATAGCAGCAATGTCCCCTGGCAAAGCCTTGGATTCTGATCACGGCTGGGCTTTGAATGTCTCCACCTCCGCTTCACAGATAGTCGCCGAGTTTCTCATGATAGGTTGATCGGCCGACAAAACTCTGGCTATCAGGACACGGCTCCCTCGTAAACTGGAGCGTCCGTCTAAGCTGACTGGGAGCTAGCCGCTAGTAGTACCCAGCAAAACGCCTCATATCCCCACTTCAAGACAGCTGATCAAGGGGTTGCTGCAGAATCAAGTGGTTGTAACCACACGCAACTGATTGGTATTTTGATGTAAAAAAAAGTCACTCCGCTTGGCTTGTACCACTCAATGGTTAGTGGTGAGGAACAAGTTGTGACTCTGGCCGCGTATAAGATTCAACTTTCGTTTCCGGTCGAAAGATCAGTCCGACACTGTTAATTCTGAGCAGGTTCAAGAAGTTGTGCCTGATATCCCTGACCACGGCCCACTTTTTCCAAGTCGCTTTCACAGATCTAAATTCAAACATGATTGCACCCCGAAATCGCCATCCGAAGTTGAATGCCATGTGCGCAGGGGAAATGAGACTGGGGTCGCGATCCCATGTTTTGTGACGCAGAAAGAAAATCGTTCACACAAGGAGGAGAGATGGGGCGGAACTTAGAATAAAAAACACGCGTAGGTAGATAGCAACGAGACACCGTGACGGCCAAGACTGGTGATCGCAAGGGTATGGTAGACAGAAAAAGAGTGGGACCTCGCGGAAAAGGACTGCAGGCGGCTGTGCCAGTGCAAGCAAAAAAAAAAACAACCGAGTCCACTTCCTTCCCTTGAACAGCCAATCCGCACCCAACATGCAACGTAAAAGTGGGGGGTTTCCCACCAGGGAAAAGAAAGAAAGGAAAAAAAGACAAAGCTCTCTCCCCTTTCCAAAACCCCCCTCCTTCCTCTTCCAACACGTTTTCTTTCCTTGTCATCTGCCCGCCAGCGGGGACAACAGACACAGACCACACAGCAAACAGCGCAATTACCCTTTATTATTGTCCGTGAAGAACCCACAAACATTTTTCTTTCTCCTTCTTTCCCGCCATGCCACCTTCGAAAAAGAGAGCGCAGGTCCAAGCAGCCAGCTCTGCGCCAGAACCAACCGTGAGTTTTTGGCGCTTTGACACTTTTACACTTGCCTCACCATCGTCCGCCTCCATGCCCGGATCTCAATTCGGTGCCCGCGGCCTCGACTCAATTTAATTTCCCTCTTCGCCTTTTCACCAGGACCTCCTTTTTTCCCTCCGCTTGCATGTGTATGCAGAGGTCCCAACCTTGGCAATCCGTAGTCAGAGAATAAATACTAGGTCGGGAGGTCGACTAACTCGCCGGCCAGAAACTTGAATCGTCAATGACTTCAGCCCCCAACAATAGCATTACGGTTGCCAGTGTTGCGGTCGCTACTAGTAGTGCCAGTGACGTTAGCGACGCCCCAGCAAGCCCCGCATCAACGGTCGCTCTCGCTGAGCCCGGCGTGAAGGTTCAGGTTCCCGTTGCAAACGAGGCTCCTGACAGTCCAGAGTCGCCACCTGCCGTCATCATGAAGCCCGAGACCGAGCTCGCTGTCATACCGCCGGCGCGCAACATGTACGAAAACTCGAACCTTGAGGAGATCACGCTGCGCCAGCTAGAAGAGGACATCAATGCTTACAGCCATGACCTTGCCTTTTGCCGCGCCCAGCTCGAGGAGCCGGATCTGACGCCCCAGGAGTCGCGTACGCTGCAGCTGCGTCAGCTCGACCTCGGCCACCAGATCCGCCACTCGCAGCATCGCATCGAGACCCTCCGCTTCCAAACACGCAACCTCAAGCCCGCCCGCGCCCCCTACGGCAGCGCTGCGCCCCTGGCCTACCGCACCCCGAACCTCAACGCCGCCAGCACCACCAACGGCCACGGCAGCACCGACGGGAAAGCCCTGGTCAAGCAGCTCTCGGCCCCGTCGACGCTGTCGTCGGGCAGCAAGCGCGCGGCCGCCCCGAGCGGCGACGACGACAACAACGCCACCTCGAAGCGGTCCAAGGTGCTGTCGTCGCCCGAGCCGCAGGAGGGCAACAGCACCCTTCTCAACGGCGAGGACGCCGACAACATGGCCCTGCAGCGCCTCGGCTACTGGAAGTGCCGCCTGTGCGAGGCTCCCAAGTACCTCCTCGCCGGCACCGGCCGCTCGCCCGCCGCGCCGTGCAAGTGGCCGCTCAAGGACATCTCCAAGATGATCACCCACTTTACCGAGATGCACACCGAGCACATGCCCGCCGAGCGCTGCGTCGAGCTCGGCACGGCGCTTTCCAAGAACCGTAAGTACTATTTTTTCCCTTTCTTGTGTTTGATTTTTTTTTCCACCCCGCCCCGCTGGGCTCAGATCGGAAATGTGGGCTGACCAGAATGCGAAATTAGGTGGCCCCTTTGAGTACTGGCTCCGTCGCACCCGGGCCCAGAACGTGGGCGATGGTAGCGTTATCGATGAGTGCATCAACAGCCTGATCGGCGGTAAGATGCCGGGCCTGCTGAGACGGTTGAGCAGGGCTGCCGCGGGCATGCCCACTTCTTGAGGGGCTTCCTCTAGGAATTGTGAGAAGAATCTATTATGGTGGGTGTTCTTGTTTTAAGGTATTGCGTTCACGGCGCTTGGGGACTAGATGCGGAGTTTTGGCAGGAGTAAATGGACATGGTTGTGGCGTTGCGTTCGGACATGCTGAAATGTCTATATCCATATTGGGGGGGGGAGGGGGCAATCTGTATGATACCTTTTTGACGGCGAGATTTCACCTTGCAGCTTGGTACACGGAAACACGGTCCGGGGGATGGCCAGCTCGGGCCGGCTTAGTGCTCGAGGATCTAGGCCTCATGTACTCATTCTACCCTGGTAGTTGTCACAGTCGGACCATCCGGTGTCTTGAAGTGACCATAAGCACACGAAGACCAGAAATCCCCTGATAGACTCGAACTGCCCATATCCCAAGTGTAATTACCATGTAAAATGATTCGACGGTGAAATTATGCGTCGTCTTTGGCTACCAGTAGTAACCATTCCCGGTGTTGGTTTTTTTTTTTTTGGGTTTTCCCCGTCACTAAGCAACCAAAACAGGTCTGACCCGCCCAAAAAGTAAAAACAAGAAGTCAGAGACCAGCCTGACAAGGTGTAATTAACTAAAAAATCCCAGTCAAGGTGAGTAAATAAGGCAAAAAGTTATGTGTAAAATTCAGGTGCATGCACAGAACCCCGACAAATCCATTAAAAGAAGCCACCAGTATTACCCCAGGCCATCCCGCACCCCATCTAGCCTTCTGGTAACAAGCTATCTATAACTTGAGGTAGGTAGCCCACTAGAAGGCACAAGTCCATCTGCATTTCTGTGAGTGTAAATGGACAGTTCCTTGTGTTTGGGTCCTGATAAGACTCCCGACAAATCTGTCCTTCACACAATTGATCGGATTGCATGTCTCCCACTTCTCAGGTTGCCCCCCCCCCTTCGCCGTATGGAGTAAATCTGAAGTTGTAGTCCCGGAATGGTGATCCAGTTTTGTTACCACCTTTGCCGTCTAAGTCGCTCAGGTCCCAGCAAAACCCGTCGGTAACGGCGCCGTTAGTCCAACAGTACTCGAACTGAAGGATGCCACTGTGGTGGAAGCCTTGAGGCAATCCCGTTCCTGGAGATTTTGACACTGGTTCCCGTGTAATTGTTCTTGATGTAGTTGAAGGGGGTGGTTTCGTTCATATGGATTGTATAGGGCACCTCGCCGGTCTGGTCATAGCGGGCATTGTTGGTGCCTTTGTCGCAGCTGCCGTTGTTCAGGATATAGACGTAGACGGGAAAGGTGCATATGTTGTGGATTTTTAGATTGGGCGTAGTCGCGGGAGTTAAAGCACCTGTAGAGGTAGTGGCTGTAGCAGTTTCAGCCAACTTACCATTGGCAGCTGTAGAGGTTCCGGTGGCTATCGTCGGACTACTGGCGGTAGTAGCTGTAGCCGTAGAGACCAACATAGCAAGAGTGACGAGAAAGAGGAAAATATTCATTCGGAAGGAATAGGGCCATCGATATCATAGTTTGAGCTCTGTCGAGGGTTGACATGTTGGTAGATCGTCACCAGGCCAAAAGAGGTTGAATAGAAAGCCGAAAAATCCGAAAATGCACAGTACATGAAGTGAGGGCGAGATGTTCTCGATAATCACAGGTGGATTTCAGACAGAGGGTGACCAGGTCAAGATGATCAGAGAGGCTGCGGGAGCATCTTATACATACTTACTGTTACAACTGACGATCCCATGTGGCTAAGGTCCATGAAGACGTCCCTAGAAAGGATCAGCTCCCGTGGGTATAGTTTCCACGTCAAAGTGTTCATAACACCCGCGGGATTATGGTAAGTTAGGTCGCTTGTAGCTCTTAGGAGGCCCCGAGAGCCTTTGGAGATTGAGCATACCAAAGATGCCTTGTAAGTCCTCCCCAAAGAAGCGGCCGGTGGGGATGTGAATGGTTTCATCATCAGATCAGCTTGGCTACTTCTCTCTTTCTTTTTATTTTCTTCTTTTTTCTTGTTTTCTGGACGTGGGCAAAGTCAAGTCCAGCTGCTCTTAGATTCAAGGTTGGAAGGGTTTAGGTCAGGCGGGCCTGGTTGGTGACAGCTTGTAATAACTTTGCCATTGGGAAGGTCGGATATCGACATACCTCTGATACAAGGATAAATACAGGTACTTTGTTCTTGGAAAGTACAAGTACCCAAGGTAATCAGGTATGGACCTGAGATGGTTTATGCGGCCATACCTGTAGCAGCTTTTCGCAAAGTACGCCCTGGGACCTCTGCCACGCAGTGAGCACTTCTTTGGGAGGCTGCCAAGTCCTGGGCGCAAAATTCGCCGAGTGATATCTTCCGCAGAGCCATGGCCGCTAACGTTAACGGGTTTGGAGTTGGAGAGTGTTCATTTCCCCACACAAGGGACCCGCCACACTCAGGGCCCTTTTTCGCCTATTCCCGTGTTTTGGAGCCCAGGATCAATCACAAGATCGCGCCCGGGATCAATTATGTCGGCTCTTTCGACTTCCTCTCGCCAACAATCTGACATACTTTGCCGCTGAATGACTGAGGCTTTCCTTTGTCAATCTTAGAATCTCAACATTGTTTCGATACCGGAGGTGCGCAGCAATGGGTCTCATCAAAAAGGCATTCTTCACCGGCGTCGCAGGAACGGCCGGTGTTGTCGGGTATCTCGGCGCGACAACGACGGTCATCTGCCCTCTGCCGAGCGACGACCCCGTTTTCCGATCAGAAAGCTACGCAAAGTACAACATCCACCGGAATGCATCAACCCAGGATATCATTTACAAGAGGATCCCCCTGAGCAAGATCCGGCCTGAGCTTCTCAAGAATGAGGGCGACCTTGCGGTAGAGTTCTGCCGTGGTGTTTGGGGCGGGCTTGGTGAGTGAATGAACAGATGGCCTGTCTTCAGTGAGGTGGCTGGGCTGACCGCGCGTTGCTTTCCGCAGGCACGCGACCTCAACGAGCGTACCTCGCGCGCAAATACCAATCCCGGGCGACCTCATCACAGCTGTGGACCGCTGAGCAATTAGATACCTCGACTTATGAGCCGGGCACCCAATTGATAGATCACTTCGAGGTTATCGGGAAGACGCCAACTGAGATTGTGCTGCGGGCTGGGGATAGCCCGCGCAACGGGGGCCCTCGCGATTCCGATGGGCTTTTTATCATCAGCAGCGTCATCGATGAGGCACGCAACGAGGTTGTGCTGGGACTGAAGACGTGCTTCTTTACCAGCGCCCGCAAGGTCGAGGGCATCCACGGGCCAATGCCGACGTGGATGGAGGGGCTTCACAGATGGTATGCGCGGTACTGGATGGCAACTGGGTCGTGGCGAGTAACCAAGTGAAGACCGATTGGCGTTGAGTCGGCTGATATCTCCACTCCCGTCTTGAACTCTCATAATGCTCAAACTTTGCAAATCCTCGAGCTTTTAAATACCTTTAACTATTGGATTTTTTTCCCCTGGTTCAACTACTCCCCGTCCTGCTCCTACCTTGGTTACCTTATTTCAGGGGCGCCTGCACCTCCCCACTCCCGCGCGGGGTAAGCTGTACCGTGGCAAGCCGATGCGGGGTTCATGAAGGACATGGACAGTGTCCCACGATGTCATAGCCTCTTCACATCGACTAGGTAGGTCTTTACCAGAGCCTTAGGTTACAGATGGGATGCTACATTACTTCCGGTCACAGGTGGCCACAAGCTGGAATTGTATATCCATGTTCCATAGGGGAAAGGGCAACGGTGCCTTCCAGCTGAGAGTGGGACCTTGGTGGCAGGTGCAACCTACCTTAACAAAGAGGGGGCAAACTGCAGCTTCATAAGGTACTGGACCTTCACGCGTTGTGGGGATTGCTCGGGACAGGTGGATGCAAGGGAACGTGTCCGTGTCACTATCTTGATTCCCCATGCTGCCACCTCAACCGTCCGAAGTCGCTACAGTGGGGACCCGGGGATGGGGGGATTGGGCGGCCTTATCTTTATAATCTGCCCCATCGTGTCCCTGGACACCTTTTCCCACCCGCTGCCCATCTTGTTTTCTCCACTCCCCCTCATGCATCCAAATCACACCAGACTCTCGGTTCATCCAGATCTAGATCCATCTTGTGTCGACAACACTCGACACCTTGCCATAGCCCCTTTATGATCTGGTCACTCGGCACTAATGACGAAATATGCCCCCAACGGTACCAATGGTACCAACGGCACCCATGGGGCCCCGAAGCTCACCCATCCCCTCGGCCCGCTCAGCGGGGACGAGATCATCCAGAGCGCCCGTATTATCAAGTCGGTATGGCCAGGGGCCAATGAGTTCCACTACAAGGTCATCACCTTGCACGAGCCTGCCAAGACCGAGTCGATCCCCTACCTCGCAGCCGAAAGGGCAGGCGAGGCCACCCCTAGCATCGACCGACGGGCGTTCGTTGTCTACTCCTTCAGGGGCACAGTGAGCCCCCGTTACCTTGCCCTTTGTACACCCTACCAAAAAACTAAAATGACGCCGTGTAGCACAATCTCCATGAGGCTATTGCCAACCTGACCACAAACAAAATCGAACGCAATGTCAAGCTCGGGCCCTTTACCCATGCCAACGCCGACGGCGAGGAGCTGGTGGCCGTTGAGAAGTTTCTCCTGGCGCATCCCGATGTCCAAGCCGAGATCGCCAAGCTCAAGCTTCCCACGGGAACCGAGCTCGTAATCGACCCCTGGATCTACGGTAAGCCCCCCTCCCCCCCCCCAAACCACCCCACTCGCGACTGCTTGTACCAACCCTTGCCAAGGCTCCGACGGCGTCAAGGACAAGGACGGCAAGTTCTATGACGACAAGCGCGTCATGCAATGCTTCCTCTACATGCGGGACCCCCACAACTCGGGCGAGGCCGACAGCTGCCACTACGCCTTCCCGCTACCCATCTCTCCCGTTGTTGACCCGGCGATGCTCGAACTGATCCGCATCGACATCCTGCCGATGGGGCTCGACGAGAAGGTCGAGCCCGTGGCGCCATGGAAGCCCACACCGCCGAGCGAGTACATCCCCGAGGCGCAGCCCGCACTGCGCACCGACCTCAAGCCGCTGCACGTCGTCCAGCCCGAGGGCGCCTCGTTCACCGTTGAGCCCTTCTCAGAGCTCGGCCAGCTCATCAAGTGGCAGAAGTGGGACTTCAAGGTTGGCTTCAACCAGCGTGAGGGCATGGTGCTGTACGATGTGCACTATGACAACCGCCCCCTTTTCTACCGCCTCTCGCTCAGCGATATGGCGATTCCCTACGCAGACCCGCGGCATCCGTACCATCGCAAGCAGGCCTTCGATCTCGGTGACGCCGGAGCGGGTATCATGGCCAACAACTTGGAACTAGGGTGTGACTGCCTCGGCAGTATATACTACGTTAGCGGTGTTCTGCCTGGGGGTGATGGGCAACCCGTCGCCATGCCCAATGTCATTTGCGTGCATGAACAGGACGCGGGCATCCTGTGGAAGCATACAAACTACCGCACCAACCGTGCCGTCGTGGTTCGCAACCGCGAGCTAGTCCTACAGACGATCCTGACGGTCAGCAACTACGAATACATCCTCTCCTTCGTTTTTAATACGGCCGGCGACGTTGTCTATGAGGCACGCGCCACCGGTATCCTCTCCACCTCTCCAGTCGACGTTGATCTCACCCAAGCCCCCCACCCCTTTGGCACCATCGTCCACCCAGGCGTTCTCGGCGCCTTCCACCAGCACTTCTTCTCTCTCCGCATAGACCCCATGGTCGGCGGGCACGGAAACACTGTTGTCTTTGATGAAGCGGTCCCCCTGCCACGGGACCCGAAGCTCAACCCGCACGGCGTCGGGTACACGGTCCAAAAGACTGAACTCACCTCCTCGGGGGGCTACGACCTCGACGCCTCGCGCAACCGCACCTTCAAAATCATCAACCCAACCACCCGCAACCCCGTCAACAACTCACCCGTTGGCTACAAGCTCATGATACCGCCCATGCAGCCGATCCTCGCCGATCCCGACAGCTTCCACTTCAAGCGGGCCGAGTTCGCCGACCGCAGCGTCTACGTCACGCGCTTCGCCGAGGGCGAGCTGTACGCGGGCGGGCTGTATACGAACCAGAGCCGCGGCGGGACGGGCGTGCGCAGCTGGGCGGCGAGGCGGGACTCCCTGGCCGAGGGCAATCCGGTAGTGTGGGTACAGTTTGGAATCAACCATGTGCCGAGGCTCGAGGACTTCCCCGTCATGCCGGTGGAAACCCTGCGGGTGATGTTGAGGCCGGTGAACTTCTTTGAGAGGAATCCCGCGATCGATGTCCCGCCGAGTAGGCAGGAGGAGAACTGTAGTGTTGGGTTGAATGGGGTTGAGGGGAAGGTTACTAGGTTGACGTTGGGAGGGGAGGAGGGGAAGTTGAGCGGGTGCTGTGCTTCGCATGGAGGTGTATAACTGGAAGGGGAGAAAGGTGGAAGGGATATGTTTTGGTGTTTGGGTCAATTTGGCCATCGGCAGTCTGCTACCGATATTGAGCTTGGCGCAGAAGGGGGGGCACATAAGGGCTTCAAAAGCTCAAAAACTGCTGACTGACATCCCTGTTTAATGGTAGCGTACATCGCCTGGTGATCGAGGTTGCGTAGAGGGACGTAGCTGGCATCCCGCTTGAAAAACACTTATTCAACTTGATGGCGAAACACAGTTCTCATTTTCCCAGAGTAGGAGAACTGTTACTCCAGCCACGTCAAAAGCAGCAACCTCGGCAACCAAGAACAATGGGGATCATCATCCGTCGTCATGCACAAGTTTAAGCCACTGGCAACGCCAAAGGAGGTGGGAAGGAGTAAGTGAGCTCCTCACAGGTGATCAGCTGCAAATCATGCGCTAACAGCAACACAAAGGTTGCAACCGCATGTTAGCGCTGAGCCGACAAACAAGCCATACATGAGAGCATCAGTTGGTGGTGCCGAGTTGAGTCCCGAGCAACTGCAGGTACGTAGACCAAAACTGACGAGGGCGGGATACAGGGTGGCATTACCATGTGCTTGTCTCCGAGTTTGACAGCCCCGAGGACAGGAGGACCTAGAGGAAGACCCAGCATACGAGACCTTTGTCGAGAGCATTAATGGAATGATCGAGAAGACACGGGTGGTGGACTTTTGCCCTGGCGAGTTTGCATCGAGAATGCCGTGAATAATTATGGAATAAGATGCATTGAAGATTAAAGCATTGCAGAGTTGCAAAATAAAAAGGTGCGATTGAACTGGAACCTGGGGCTCAGGCTAGAGACTTGGGTCCCACGGGTCCCCGCAGTTGCCCATCTTTCAGCGACAAGGCTGCATGCTCATGGGCTGCTGATTGGCCAGGGCCGTGCTAACAGTGTGCCCGACGTCATCTTGCCCCCACCACCTAACGCCACTGGTCGGCGTCCAGGCAGCCAAGCACAAGCCGGCAGCAGCAGCCAAGCCAAAGACGCCGTCGACAGAGCGCCGCGTCTTGTGATTGTTGCGATGCTTGTCCTGAACGAACAACGAACACCCGACCACTTAGTGCTCGTCGATATCCCCCGACTTTCTTCTCGACAAGGCCTGATTTCTCTTTTCTGAAGGCAATAAAGAGAGACGGCCTCAAGCAATCCCCACTGGGCAGCGCACTCAGCTGTGAACTGCGCCTTCGTTGACCGACACTTGACCATCACCCCATTCCTTAACCACCGCCAGTGTTTGCGACAAGACTTGTCCAAAGTCAGCAATCGACGACATCTCACAGTCAATACCCAAAATCATAGCAAACATGTCGCAGCCATCACATCCCACCCTTATCAACCTCCCTCAGCCGCCTTCCAATCCAGACACGCCGTCTGAGATGCCGTGAGTCTTTTCTTCAGCCCACTCCTCCCGGCCCCAAATATTGTCTGTCGCTCCAATGCTTGCCAACCCCCCGGCATCAAGTCAAAAGGCTTCCAAAGCCAAGTTTCTCATAGTCTTGTTAATGCGTATTCCCTCACAGCGGCACCCCGACCAGCACAACAACCTCCCTATCAGCGCTCTCGACAACCGCCATCAAGGACGGCCACCGCGGCCAAGCGCACCATGGCCATTATTACCGCGGCCACCAGCACAACCCATCCACGACCAGCCTTGAGGCCGAGCGTGCCGACCGCATCAGCCGCCTCGCCGGCCTCTCTACAGTCTCGACCCTCCGCGGTCCACCTGCCGGCTTCGTCCCCCTGCAGAACCAACAATACTATAACTCCAACAACCCCCTCGACTCCCCGCAAACAACTCCTACCTCCACCACAGGGTTCCCCCATTTTCCCAGTAATGGCAACAACAACAGCAACGCCATGCACAACTTTATCATCGCAATGGGCTCCGGCAGCGGCGGTCCCAGCGGCGTAGGCGGCATCCCCGGCGGGCTGACACCCGCCTACTTCGATGCGGCCGGGCAACCGGTAGCCGCAACCAAGATGAGCACCGTTGGCTCGGCTAGCGCGACGACGGAAGACGCCGGTAGCGTGGGCGGGCGCAGTGTCGGTGGCCGGACCACGGGGACCGAGGAGCGCAACGACTTTGTGGACGAGTATGTCAACCGCGATGACGGCAACGATCGCGACTCGGCGAGCGGGTACATTGGCATGGACGATGAGTTGATGGATGGCCTGGCGACGAGAAGTCTGGGGGGGTTTGAGGACCGCATGTCGGATGATGGGAACGCAAGTCTGGTGGGGTTTGGCGAGGGTGCTGGAAGCACGGTCTCCGGCCCCATTTACCACCGCCGGCCGCTGCCGGGCCTGCAGAGCTCTGCAAGCGCCATGGCGAGCGGTGTTGCGTGGGGGCTGGAGCGCAGTAGCTCGGGACTGAGTGAGGGTGGTTCGGCGCTTGGTGGATGGCGCCGGGATATCCTGCGGGCGTCGGAGCGCGACAACAGCGGACTCAGCGGCGGTAGTGCTGGAGGCGACACACCTGTCAGCCAGTCCGCGATACAAGAGCGCAGGGAGGCGCGCCTGGTCGATGGCGTCGCCCTCGACGGCGCCACCACCTCCCTCGTCCCCGCTGACGTCGACATCTTCGTCGACACCACCACCCGCGGGCCCGTCCCTGTCATCCAGCCCCTGCAACCAAACATCAGTGCCATCCGCGAGACGCAGCAGCCGCATTCCCACCAACAGCAGCAGCAGGCGCTAGCACAGGCTCAGGCCCAAGCCCAGGCGCGCCATTTGGGATCGGGACTGGCAGCAACAGCCAGACCATCGACGTCGACGTCCATGCCCGCATCGCGCGAGGCTGCTGAGCGCATCATACGCGAGCGGCTGGACAACGGCGAGGCGAGGATCGGGGCCACGGCGCTGGGAAGCCCCCGGGCGAGCGAGCCGCTGGGGCGGTTCTACTTTGAGGAGCGGAAATAAATGGACGGGCGCATGATTGTCGTCCTGGGAGTTTTACTACGGTTATGGGCCCGGGGCGTTCTATGGCTGGCATAGATAGGGGTCCTTTTCTGGCACAATGCCTTCGGGTCTGGGTTTTGCTTGTGTGGGTGTCAATTGTGGGTTTTTCTTTCTGCTGGGTGTACGGGTTATATTCTGGGTTTCTGGCATGGGGAAAGTATCTTATGAGAATGTCGCAAGACACATCGCCGCCACACCGTGGGATCTGGTGGCTAGTTGGTGGGAGCTAGAGTATTTATGCGTATCTCCATGTATCTCCACATTTGGTTTTCTTTTCTGATGTATAATTATCATCACCAAGCTTTCGGTGTCTTGTAGGATGGGAAGAACAGCGACATGAAGATGGACATGGACAAAGACAGGAACGATGTCCCCGTGAGGCTTCTCAAATTGCATTTGGTTTGTATTTAGCTATGGGTCAATTGATAGCAGGCTAAGTCAATGAGATTGATCATCCTCATGGCCTAATGCGATCCTACTGTCTCTCGGTTTTCTTCCCAGTCCTTTCAAATACAGCCCCACCACCACAAGCTTGTTTGCAGCTCGCTGGATGGGCAAGTATCAAGATATACTCCGGACAAACATGCAGGCTCATCAATTCATATCAGCTCTAATTCCTAGTTCTCTTCCCAATCCTCGGCCGTAACTAGCAACCAAAGGCAGCCCAGATCATCAACCGAAGCAATCCATTGCACCCTGCCCTCTACCCCCGAGAAGCGGGTATCTTCGCCGGAATGTCGTCCATGTCGTCCATATCGCTGCTGAAGTCGGTGGCGGCGCGGCGCCGCCCAACATTGGCCTCTTCTCCAGGCTTGATCCTTGCCAGCTTGCGGTTGATTGCCGTGAACCCAGGTGACACAATATCCTCCGCCGTCACCGTTTTCCGCCTCTTGTTGGGTGTCCCGGCCACTGCCTCATCCACATCACTAGGCGTGGATGCGCGACGGACTCTCCTTGTTTTGGAGCTGCGGGTTGCGACCTTGGGAGACTGGATAGGTTCTTCTGCGGCGCTGTTTTCCGGGGCGACTTCCTCGCTGGCCATGGAGTTCCTGATCCTTCGATGCTTTGCGGCGACTGGTGTTATCTTGCGCGATCGAAGTGGGGGTCGAGATGTCGGGAGTGCCTTCCGGCCATAAGTCTTTGGTCTTCGCGTAGACGGCGTCTCGAGCACAGATGGTTGTGGTAGTGGAGCAGCTGGCTCAGGTTCGCCCGCATTGAAACCCAGATCGACACTAGCCTCCCGCGAAGCAGCGCGAGCAGGCGGCGCCTCGGAATCGGAGGCATCGTCGTCCGCGTCTTCGTCGTCATCTTCATCCTCGGGAACTGGCTCCTGGGTCTTGGTGCTGACCTCCTCTTGGGAACTTTCCTCCACTACCCTCTCATCCTCTTCGACGGGCGACGGAGCCCTTTTCCGCCTCACGTTGCCATTGTTGAGGGCGCTACCATAAGTGCGGGCAAGGACCTGCTCTGAAAGCCTGCCGGCCCGGGGAGACTTGAAGGCTGCGGATTTCGGGGTTCTGCGGGATCGGGTTTTCCGCACCGATGCCGGGGCTGAAGAGCTTGGCGTGCCCATAGGCGTAGCGGCAGCAGCAAGTAAGGCCTCAACATCAGAATCGGCCAAGTCGGCGGCCTCGTGAGACCCAAAGTTGCCCTCAATCTCAAACATGTCGCAGAGATATCTGGCGCATTCGGCGGTGGTTTTAGACTCCTCATCAGGCACCGACTGCCTCAGTCTTCCCCAGGCCACAACGAGCGCCTTGCGCTCAAATTTCTTCTTGAAATACTCATGGCCGACCAACTTCCAAGGAATTCTTGCGTCCACGTTGATGTCTGAATCGCGGATCGCACTCGCCAAGGCGTACTTGTCGCGCACCGTCATTTTTTGCAAGTCCTTTCGCGCTTTTCCGAGTCGAAATGATGACCCAGGAGGTATGATTGTGGCAATCCGTTGTGGAATCGCGTCGGTTTCGCCCAAATGCTTCCACTTTCTGAGGCACTGCAAACGACTCCGAGTAAAGCCCATGGCCTCGCTGATATGATGCCAGTTTATGAGCTCCTCAACGTCCTCCTTGGTGGGGTTTTTAGTCTTCTTGTCGCCTCGAATACGGTTCATGGCCTGTTGGATTGCCTCGTAAAGGCGCTCTTCTTCCTCGTTGCTCCAAGTGTCAAGCTTGATAGTATCCCGTACGACCAGGTAATTTCTGTAGCGATCTCTGACGTCCTTTTGGTGGCGGTTGATGAGGCCAGCTATCTCAGACCAGCGCTTGCCATGTATCTCGATCAGCTCAGCCAGCTCGTCATCCTGCTCCGTGGTCCACTTGCCGCGCGCAACGTAGTTGTGGTACTGCTGGCGGCACCAGTTAATAAGCTTCTGCCTTGGCCGTGTAGGGCAGGATTCCTGGATAAGGGCCCATAGCTGATGGTGGATAGAAGAGCCTTTTTGCAGCTGAGGGTTCTCGTGAATGATTCGATTGATCTCGTCTTGGCTCAGATTCTCGTTGTCCCGGATGCGTTCAACAGCCCTATTGATCTGAAGTTTCTCGAGTTCTGTGAGAGCACCAGACCGATACTGCCCAGGAACTAGAAATTGCTCCTCTTGGTTTCCTCTTGCTGACTTCTTTGCAGCCTTTTTGGTAGCCTTCTTTGGCTGCTTGTCATCCTTTGGCTTTTTGGCTCGAAGCGTCTTCGCCGGAGCAGCAGTCTCACCGCCAGTGAGCTCAGCAAATGCTTCGGCATTTCCTTCACTCTCTTGTGAGTGGTCTCGAGCGAAGAAAGGCGTTTTCGCTTTTCTTTTCCGAGATCCTTTCCGAGATCCAGGGGTCTTTGCAGATGCTGGAGGAGGGGCGGGGGTAGCATCCGGGCTCTCGTCCGCCGAAGAACTCTGTGGCTCGTAGACATCTTTCGTCGGTATTGGCCGGGCTTGGCGGGTTGAGCGGGCTCGGAGGGATCTAGCTGAACGGGGCTGGATTGCAGGTGTGGAAGCAGGTTCTTCGACATCACCATCCTCGTCCGTTGTTGCCTGTGGTTCCTCGGGGTGTACCTCGGAATCACTGCCCACTTCCATTTGCTCGGCGTCACTCTTTTCGGCCGCTTGGTCGGCACCACTGTCTCCGACTTCTTGCTCCCCATCGCTCTTCTCGGCCGCTTCTTCCGCCTCGCTTTCGGCCGCTTCTTCCAGTTCGCCGGCAAGAGGGTCGCTAACAGTCGATACGTCCCGGGACTCTTGCTGAGAATTCTGCCATGATGCTTCACTGGATTGACCAGTGTTGCCGTTGGCGAGGGAACCTCCGCGGACAGAAACCTCCTCAGACCTCCCGGATTCGGAGCTAACACCGAGATCATGGATAACCGAGTCAGCTAGATCGTCGTCAACATCGGAGACTTCTTCGTTACTGGGCTGCTTTGAAATCGGAGTGGATTTTGCTGTCGCTTCGTCTTCTGCTGGCAAGTTGTCGCTGTCGGGCAATTCCTCAGCATCGGGCATCTCTTCATCCTCTGCGTCCTCTAGCAGTTGGTCCTCCCCATCATCTGACACTGGAGAAGCCGGACGATCAGGTAAAGGCTGGGACTCGGATTCGATGGACAGCTCCCTGGTGCGGCGAGAACGAGTGGTAGTGGGTGCATTACTACTGACAGACTCAATATCGTCTGCGTCAAATTGCGGGCGGGGGACGCTGTCCACTTCCATCTCGGAGTCCATCTCCGGGAATTGCTCCGAATTTAGATAGTCCTCGTTGTCGACCTCGGCAATGCCGGAATTAAGCTCCGTAGTATTGTCTAGGTGGTTGCGCACGGCTTGCGAGGACCGTTGCGACGCGGTTCTGAGCGAGAGCTGGTGGGATGCAGGAGCCAGGGCCTTCTGATCAAACGCAGGTTCTTCCCGGTCTTGATCATCGTTCTTGTTATCTAATATTGACGCACGTGCGCCATCCTGTGATTGCTGTGTCTCGAGAATACGCTGCCCCAATGCCGGTTCTTCATCTTCTTCGTGCTGTTCAGCTGATCTGCTATTGTAAAGAGCGGCAACTGCATGTGAGTTTCCGCTGAGATGACTAGCGAGGAGGGAAAATCCACCACCCAGATGGCTCAAACCGCTATACTCTTCCCCCGCGGGGCTGGACGGGGATCCTCGCCTCTGTTTCTTGTGAGACTTGACGCTGCTACTAGCTTGTCGTTCGCGCTTCCTCGGCGACTGGATACTTGACGGGATAATGCCCACAGCTTCTTCGAGCGGCCGGATTAGATCGTCCTCGGCAATGGCAGGCAAAGCGTCCTCATCTTCTGCATCCAGGGCCTTTTTGCTTCTCCTCCTCTTCTTCCGCTTGAGCGAGGTGGAAGTCGGCGAGGATTGAGAGTCACCCTGGTTTCTGGCGACTAACGTGATAGATAAAGCAGGGTCAATCGTTCGGGGCGCACCGCCATCGTTGTCCTCATCCCGGTGCTGCGATGCAGATCTCGACTGTCGCTTCTTCTTCTTCTTGGACGGCACGATAGCCTCCTCATTCTCATCGGCGACACTCTCAATCAGGCCGTTGTCGTTCAGTCCTTGGTCGCCATCCGCCTCGGCTATGCTGTTTCTCCGGCGCTTCTTCTTCTTCCTCTTCTTCTTAGACACACGCTTATCCGTAAGTTCGGGTTGGGTCGCGGCAGGCGGCGGTTCAGCGTCGAGTGAATTGATGGGCGAATGATTGCGCAAGGGCATCGTCGAAGGAAAACGTAGCAGGCCACCAGACAAATCGTCAAAGGCCCCTTGGGCATTGTTGAGCGGGTGCTGGTAGCGCGGCAGCGGAGAGACCGACCGGCTTCGACTGGAATGCTCCTCCCCCTCGAAACCGGGTCGCACGGGCACACTCGGCTCGTTACCCATAATGGCTGTGCTCGTCTAAAATTCGAGTTCTCCAAAGAATGTCGGCATGGCGTAGCTCGCCGATTGCGCAAGCCGTGAGTCGAGAAATAGAGAATTGCTGTCGTCGAAGCCAAACGCGTCGCGCGAAGAACGGTGGGGTGGCGAAAAAATCGGTGGCTTTAGCTTCGAGATCTCCAAATGGGCTCCAATGTGCTCCAAATATTCGCAGCCTCGCGACCCATCTCCCCACATGCGACCCTAACCCTGATGACCGGGATCTCCTTGTTGTAACAACTAGCTAGCTAGTTAGGAGCTTTGGCCCTTCGGGACAAAACCCTGCACCAAAGGTAACTTCGTCAATCAATCAGTCCCCTGTGCAGCCGAGAACGAACACGAAGAATGTTGACAACCAAACATCCGAACCCAGATGCCCAGACACTCAGACACCCAGTTTGAGGCCTCAGACCCCCCAGAGGCGTGTAGTCCCCTAAACTATTGTTAGTTTGGTACCTAAACAGGGGGTGCACAGGGGGTGCACAGGGGGCTTTAGCCAGTCAAATCCAGGCAAATACAGTGGCGGTAAACCTGGATGAAAATGAAAAAAAAAAGGAGGAAAACTCTCACGATCAAAACACATTAAAGCAAGGTAAAATACTATTCAAACCCAGGGGATTCTAACGTACAGGTTCAACCCGCAGCAAGCAAATGCCCCCGCTCTGGTACACATTTAACAATAGTTCAGGGGTTGTATTGTAGACCTGAGGTAGGCCTTGCCGGATGTTCGGCTCGGCGTTCGCAGCCCGTCTTTTCTTTTCTTTTTGTAGGGTAGGTAACCCCCTCTACATAAACCAACACATTAGTCCGACAAATGACAATCTTCCTCAGAAGATGTCATCCTCCTTGTCCTTGTCCTTACCCTTCTTCTTTCGCGAGAAGAAGGAGGGCAGCGCGGGCATCGACATCTTGCGCCGAGGCGCTGGCGCTGGCCGCCGAGAGGCCTGCCGAGACGACTCGGACGCCTCCTCGCCTTGCTGGGACGCCTCTTGGCCCTGAGACAACTCGGACGCCCGCTGAGGCGGGGGCGGCGCAGGCCTTGGGTTCTCCCCAAACGTCCCAATCGTCATCGGAGAAAGGGGCGGCATGCGTCGTGCCGGCACGTCCAGGCCCGTGAGCGACCGTGGCAGGGGCCGGTCGGGAGTCGCCGGGCGGTAGTGCCCGATGGGTGGCGGAAGGGTGGGACTGGCAGCCCACGACGGTGTCAGTCCCGCACCCGATGCCGTTGTCGGCCTGTCTCCTGCACCGGCTGCCGACGATGTCCGGGGAGGCCAGGCTCTCCCAGCCGAACCAAACAAAGCAGGAGGGGGGATCAGCCCCTCGGCGAAGTTAGGGCTGGTCATGCTGCCCACGACCAAGCCCCGCTCACGGCTCTGCGATGTTTGGGAGCCACTGCGACTCCTGCCGCGGGGAGCCTCGGCAAGGTTGGCTCGCGACTTTTTCCCCCGCAGCTTCCAGCTGCTCATGGCCTTGCGAAGGCGACTCGCCTTCGGGGGAGTGTCTGGACTCTATCTAGACACTCCCTCTTGGTTTGTCGCCTCTGCAGAAGCTGCGGCGGCTCCACGACCGGCTGGAGTTACCGGTCGTGTCGGCAGGATATTTGCAGTTGTCGGCCCCGGGATTGTTGTCGAAGCTGACGACGAGATGGCTGGATGCGCTGATACATCCTGGGCGATACGCCCCTGTCGCACGGAAATGTTCGTCTGCTGCTGGGCGACTCCCTGTGGAACGGTGGGAGGCCCATCGTAAGGACGCGGTTGCATCCATGGCGCGAGCGCGATCGGGGGTGGCGGAGGGGGTGGGATAGCCAGGCCACCAAACCGTCGTGGGATTGATGGCACGGCCGGCGTCAACGACGACGATTGGCCGCCACGCCGATCAAAACCACCAAGGCCACCTGGAGTGCTTGGGGGTTGTCCAGGGGTTCCCGGCGCGGGCCGAGGGTTCTCCCAACGTGGAGGAGGAATGGTGTCGGGGGTCTTTGGGCGCTCCCCGACACTCCAGGCGGGCTCCCAGACAGGCATGGTGGCTGCGGCGGCGGCAGGGCGGCTGGGGGTTCTGGGGCTTTCGGCCTCCTCACCACCCGCCGTACGGTTCCTTGGAGCCGAGAAGTCCAGCCCCAACTGAACAGGAGGGCTCCGCTCCAGAGATGCCCAATAGGCATTCTGCTGGCCACCCGCGGGGGTGGCCGGGAGGTCCTCCCGCTCTTGCGAGGCGGAAGTCCCAGCCCTTCGGGCCCGTCTGGGCGGGATGGGCGGGATGGGCGGTAACGGTCGGTTGGGTGGTGGGCCAACGGGATCCATCTCGAACTCTTGATGTGTATTATGGTCAGATACACGCGAAGAGGGCAAGAGTTGGAGTATTCAAGGGCTAGAAGGGTGGGAGAGTGGAGGATGGGATCTTTTACTCACCTGCTCTTGGTTGTTGTGTGATGGTTGAAAATATTTGGGTGGATGTGGTGGGAAAGAATATATCGATCCCCGCGACGCTCTCCAGGGGCCCGTGCACTTCGCGTTGGAGGGCACAGAGGGAAAGAGGGGCGGGAGGCGAAATAATGGGGGTCTGGTGATGCTGTGGGAGAGCTCCTCGAATGCCAAGCGAAGCCGATATCTTATCGGGAGACCCAACTCCCCCCCTCAGGGCCAGTGCCAGTGGCTGGATCGACCCATTCTCACTCCGATAGACACCCAGACTGCCCCACGTGAGAGACAGACAAAGCCAGACGCGCCTAGTTGCTCCCTCGTTCACCATCTTGTGCAGAGTCTAGAGATAGTCTAACTCTTCCTGGCTCGCCAGCCTCTTCTGTCTTCCCAGCCTGAGCTTCAGCTTCACCACACTGGGCCCCTTCTGCTTCTCCTCCTACACCAGGCTGGTGTTTCTCCAGCCGCTTCTGTTTGCAGCCTGGAAATATACCATTGATTGCCTCCAACATCGGTATGTATCGCTTCCTAGGTCGGTCTCGCTCGGCCTTCTTGGACAACTCCGAAGACAGATGTCCATCCAAGGCTAATTCTGTGACCATCATAGGTTTTCCTGGTGAAACGACTCTTCCCCGGGAACACGTTACTACTTGGCCATCCAGGCAGGAACGACATGAGTTTCGATGGCATTATCGACTGGCTGCCTGACGAGTTACTCGACAGTGTTGGCAGGGCCCCGTTGGGTTGGTCGTTATGGACTGCAGTATCTACTCCCTTGACACCTTTCTGCTCTTCTACAGCGTTTACGGCCATGTCTGACCCCAAGTCTTGTTGTCAGGAACGCCCTCCGTGTTCTTCGCTGCCTCGCTGGTTGCTTCTGATTCACCATTAGGTACAGAGGCACTGTTGGTCAATACTTCTCCCATGTTGGTTGGGGAAATCCCGCAAGGAATAACGGGTGAACCAAGCCAAGCCTCTTCGACTGCCAAATCCAGCCATCCCAGGCTACCCACAGGATCGTCCATGGCCATAACTCCCACGCCGATAGGCAGGGTTGCGTCTGGCATGATTGCTGGCAGGGTTGTTGGCGAATCATCGCAAGCTTCCTTTGACCCTGCGCCCTGCTCTTTTCCACCGGTGGCCACCGATCCTTCTCCAGGGGCTGCCTCCAGTACCATCCGCAGTGTTAGCCCTGGTTCCGGGTCATGCTGCGCCCCTTGTGCAGGATCAGCGATGCAATGGTCGCAAACAGCTGTGGGCAGTACCCCGTGCCTTCCTTTTGGCATAGGCACTTGGTGTTCAACCCCATAGAGATGGGCGGTCTGCCAAGGCCGCATCGAAGTGCCGCTGATAGTTATAGCTGTGCTTGGGTCTCTTGGTTGCTCATCTGTGAGTGGAGGCAGCTTTAGCCTGTGGCTGTCATTGTTGTCTGGAAGTTGCTGGGGATTCGAGTGCTTCGGACGATGTGTCTTGGGGGGATCAGTGAACGCGGGGGTTAGTGAATGCGGGCAACCGGCGGACCCGTGGCAGTGAATGGAACTTCAGCGGCCGTGAACGATGCCGGATGTGAGGCCCTTGGCCGGATGAAGTCATGGGCTGTGCTTATGGGACGAAAAACGATTGATGTGCCTGGGTAGCTGTCGCACAAGCCGCGGGCTGAGGTGAAGGACAATGGTGTCGAGGTGGTATTGAAGACGTTGTGGATTTCAGGGGCAGGAACGACCTCGTCATGATCACAAACAACAAAGAACAGAAGATATCTTGGCCGGCTCATCTCGCTTCACGGAAGGTGAGTGAATACTTGGGACGGAATGCCAACATTGCTACTTGTAGCCCGAGTGTTGGCTTGGAAGCTATCGTGATTGCGTACCGTATGGTGACTATATCAAGTCTTTCAAGTAGCAGGAGCGATCTACCCTAGGTAGTTAGGATCACCATCAATAGAGAAGATAACCGAAGATAAGTAACTAATCTCGCTAAACAGAAATTCAATGAATACTCGCGACGGAATTTCAAGATGCCTTCAATTCAAGAACCACCATGGGCACGAGGGCACGAGGACACTTTGGCCACCAGACACTTCGTTGGACGCTTAGCTGCGCAATTGGTTGGGGGCTTGGCCGGGAGGCTACCTAGGTGGATGCGTTGTCCTTTGTGGTTTCCCGAATCGAATGGGGTTTACTCGTATACTTATGGTGGTGAGGCTGTGTTCATTATATTGATTGTATAGTGGATTTCAGAGGGTAGGAACGGTTCAGTTATGATCACGAATAGTAAAGAACAGAAGACGACTAGCCAATCTCGCTTAGCGGAAACTGATTGAATACTAGCAGCGGAAGTTCTGCCTTACACTTAGAGGTTATGGTAGTGAGGCTGTGTTGATTTTGTTGATGATATTCAAGTTGAGGATTTCAGCGGGCAGGAACGATTCCGTTGTGATTGTGAACAATAAAGACCGGACGGCTGGCTAGGTAATCTCGCTTAAGGCAAGTTGAATAACAGCGCTGTTGAATAAATACTCGCGACGGAATACCAATATTGAGGCTATCTTGATCATGTTGGTTGTCCTGAGGATTCAGGGGGCAGGAACGATCTCACGGCCACCAACAATCAAGACCAGACGACTGGGTAATCTTGCTTAGGGAAATTGAGTAGATACTCGCGACGGAATACAAAATGTATTCATGATGCTGAGGCTATCTCGATGATGTAGATTGTATTGAGGATTCACGGGGCAGGAACGATCCCGTGATCACGAATAATCAAGACAATCTCACTGGGACATTCGGGGCGGAATCTCAACATATGCTTTGATTGTGAAGAAGTCGAATTTATTGTGGCTGTCATGTGTCTGTCGGCAGAGTCAGGAACGACAAATGTTGACATCGTCAGGGGTTCAGGGGTAACTGACAGCCAGCTGGCAACCAAGTGTTGCCTTTCAAGCTTGAGGCTCAGGGGCACGGGCCATCCAGCCACAGACCAACGTCACACACAATGTGCCAGCTCACACCTCCCCCCCCCAAGCCTGATCGCAGCTGCAGCTAGTCCTAACCAAACAGCAAAACGAGCAAAATTGCTCGCTCGTCTTGGCGAGTCCAGACTTCCGCTCTTTGGCACGCGCGCCTTTCTATTTTTCGTCCTCCTCTTCTCCTCCAGTCACTCACTAGAAGGCTCTTCTGGAATGCCATCATGATATCATGGTAGCATCGCAAATGGTCTTGGGACGGGCCGCGTGGCGCGTGGTTGCCACGGGGTCCAGGACAATTGGAAGCGCTGTAACTGCTGGAAGTGCTGCAGCTTTGGCTGGAAATGCGACAACTGAGACAGCTGCGAGAATTGCGAGGCCTGGGACAGGCGCCCTCCTTCAATGCACCGTCTCATCAGTCCCACCGTCGTTGTGGATGCAGAAGAGGCACTCTTCGAGCCAGCATCCGCATTCTCCCACCCAGCCATTCCAACCGCCTGGTATGTACATACAAGTACTTTGGCTCTTTCGCATCCCTCCTTTCTCGATCCCAAGACTCAGCACATATCGGTGGAGCAGCAACAGGAGGCCAGCAAGGCTCTAATGGCCGGGCCTTTGTGTCTTTTAGCCGTTACTATTACTGGTTCCGGCTTTTTGGGACACACCTGCACATCATTCTGTTCACCCCAATCTGCAGGGGCACGCCCCTTCCTTTATGGAGTCGCATATCGCACATCTCCAGCGCAGAACTCCAAGCTTACATGTAGCCAGACATTATTCACGACCATTCTTCGGATTCCCCACCACCGCCGCCGCCACCACCTGGCCAAGATGCCACGACCATCTGGGAAAAGATGCTTGAGTCCGCTGCCACATCCTTCGCCTCCATAATCGTCCTTGGCGCCGGCTTTGGCATCGCCGCTTACTCATATCACAAGTCATACAAGCACTTCGTGCTGAAGAAAATGGCCAACGCCTTTGAGCCAGGTGACCCCGTTCTGGAACTAGCCGCTACAGGAAGGGGGTTGCCCAGCTCTGCAGCCTCCTCCACGCATTGGATAGAGCGCCCCGAGCAATCCCTGGTTGACGACATCGTCGCCGGTCGTGAGGTTGGTCACTACCATTTGTTCATCGGCGAGAAGGGCACCGGCAAGAGTAGCATGCTCCTAGATGCCATGCGCAAGGTGGATGGGGACGGCATCGCCATGCTCGAGGCCCACGCTGATCTCGAGCTCTTTCGTATTCGGCTGGGCAAGGCCCTCGACTACGAATTCCACGAGGACTACATTGGTGGATACTTCAGTGAGCGCGGGCCCCGTGACACAACTGCTCTTCTCGATATCGAGCGCGCCTTCAACAAGCTCGAAAAGGTGGCGCTTCGGCGGCACAAGAGAGTCGGTAGGCCCCTGGTCCTCATTATCAACCAAATGCACTTGATACGCGACGATGAGGATGGTAAGGACTTGATTGAGTTGCTACAGCAGCGCGCCGAAGCATGGGCTGCCGCAAACTTGGTGACTATGGTCTTCAACAGCGACGACTACTGGGTCTATGAGCGGCTCAAGCAACTCGCCACCCGCCTGGACGTGCTGACTATTGTCGATCTCCCCAAAGCCCAAGCGACGGCCGCCTTGAAGAACTATCGTCATCGCTACTTCGGAGAGAGTACGCCGCCGAGTGTGCTCGAGCAGGTGTACGACAAAGTCGGCGGTCGGCTGAACTTTTTGAATCGTGTCGCTAAGAGTCAGGACATGCTTAAGACCTGTGATGAGATTATTCAGACGGAGAAGACATGGTTTTTAAACCAATGCTGGATCCTTGGGGAGCCCATGGATGACGATGTCATGGACCAGCAGAAATGGGCCGTAAGTTTCCCTCCGCTCTGCAGAGCCACTACCAGCTACTCACCATCGAAACCAACAGGCAGCAGCCGTTGTGCTGGCTACCGCTCTTGTTGATAAAGGAGAGGAAATGGATAGCACCTACGATCCATACCTGGGCCACCAGCTACCCTCGTTCCCTCTCCACATGGCTCAGCAGATCATGACACGCTCGGATTTTGTGCGCGCCCTCGATCGCCTCAATCTCTTCAGCATTACGTCTGATGCCCATGTTCGTGCTAGCTCGGTCCCCATGCATCTGGCATTTCATGAGATCGTTTCTCAGCCTGGCTTTCGCAAGCACTTGCAGGCGACCATCCACCGCATTGCGGCAATCGAGAGTCTCGGTCGTACCAGGGAACTGGTTGCCAAAGATCTATTGCTCGGCGGTAAATATGAGATCTCCAAGGTCAAGGGTGGTATTGAAGTGATGTTGAAGGAAATTAAAACTGCAGAATAGAGGCAGTTGATCCACTGCCAGCACTCGCCGAAACTAGCCGTGAGGTATCCACATACTCGAGCGTTTTCTCTTATGTTCCTTTGTAAATATGTATATTATGTGTAGTGCAGCCTATTTTACCAATTCCTATCTTTTTTGTTTGTGATGATATTCGGCCTTCACTTTATCGCAACCAAGACGAGAGAGAGGGCACATGACTCGGCTTCCGGAACTCGGCTTCCGGAAGGCTCTCCGTCCCAACCAGGGCGCCCAAACTCCTTGGCACAACAAAGTCCACCGACATAGCAGCTCCAAGCCAAGGGGGGATTGGTGCCAGCTATGTCTACGCTTGCAAGTCCGGCATAGCCACAGCTTGGGCGCCATCGTAAACACAGTTGTGCCGACAAATGAGGTGTATCGACACCGCCCTCGCCCCCCTTTTGGGCAGAGGCGGCTAAACAGAAAGCGCGACAACCTCGCAGGCAAATGACATGTTGCGAGAAGTCAATGCCGCGGTAGCGGTCAGAAAACCTGGATCACAAAACATGAAGGAATCACCCCTTTTATATGCTGCAGCGCACAATTCCGGCACTTTTGCTCCTCCCCGTCGCTAGGCCCTGGGCTCACTCGGAGTTGATTGGCAAGAAGCGCAAAGAACCAAAAAGTCAACAACACAACAAAGTGACTTCCTCAACTAAACCCCCCAACTTGTATCCCAACTTCTCCAGTTCAACCGCTGTACTTAGCAGTATCTGTGCGACGGCATGCCTGCAAGCCGTTACGCCGAGAACGTAGAACACAAGATCTTTACTTCTCTATCACAACTGCGTAATCCTATCTGTCACCGCCCCGCCGGCTTCGCTCGGAACACACAGCCCCCCCCCCCCCATTTCGCCCGTCCTTCATCCTTTCGGTAGCGCCGGTGACGACGAGGCTCGATATACAAAGCCGATATTGGGGTAGTGGCAGGTTACACTGGGAAAGGGGGAGCTCAACGTCCACTACGTCCAGTATATGTCCGGGGGGGGGAGGCGGCTTACGGTATCCCGATCTCGCCGCAAAGGTTCCTATCAAGGCAAAATTGCATGTGATGGCCTGACAACCCGATCACGCGGATATCCCACAAAACGCCCGTGCAACGTGCTCTCAAGCCCGTCAACGCAGAGGTCAGTTCCCAGTATAGCAATCGCCGCCGCATATTCTGCCCACTACTGTTTCTCCAAGTCGGAGCATCACCGCCCACTTCCCCATCTCACCATGCTTCCCAACCCCCGCTCAACTCCATGGCGGCCAGGGCATGCAGTCGCTAGCCCAGAGCCACGAAACCACGACCGGCTCCCAACCAATAGGATCAAACCCTCCCCCCCAAAACGCCATGGCAGAAAAAAAGCAGTCGACTTTCCCCTCATCCTCCCCTTTTCGTACGACCGAGATCCGGAGATGACATGCCTGACTTGACTGACAACTTTGACGGGGGGAGGGGGGGGGCGGGCGGGCGGCACGTAGCACAAGACCAGGAGCTGTCAGGTCGGTAAGTCCAGCAGGGAAAAGTGAGACATGGCTCTTTCACCGCACAGCACGGCACTTTCAATAGTAGGTAGGCGGGCTTGGCTAGAAGCCGACAATGGTGAAAGAGGAGGGAGATGAAAGAAAAAAAGAAGAGAGGAAATGTCGCTCTTCTCCTTCCTGCCGCCTCCGCTGTGGTTGCCCGTTATCACCGTTGGGGAGACAGATAGACAGATATTGTCTGGGTTCTCCCAGGTATGTCGACCCCTCAGCCTGAGAGGGTCATCACCAGCAGCAGAGTCTCGGCACACCTATCGGCCAGAGGCCCAGACAACCCGGGAGGTATAACATTGGAGGGGCTTACATTGCATAATACGTGGCCCCTGCTAACCTCTGGACGAGAATTCGAGAACCGAAAAGTTCATGATTTCATCATGCGCCGTAAAGGGGCTGGCCCTCTCTCTCTCTCTCACCACTGTATAAACCTCACCCTGCAGCGCCGGTGCAAAAGTGACCGCTAACAAAGAGAAGGAAAAAAAGAGAAGAGAACAGGCGCAGAACGCATCAGAAAAGAAGAGGGGGGTCGTCGTGTTTCGAGGAGTGGTGTACGCCGGCACGTCCTGATAGGGCCCCGGGGCGGTTGACCGGTAACGCAACCGGCGTGGCGGGTACGCTGGCGCAAAAGGTAAAAAAAAAATGAGGGCCTGGGCCTCTACGTAGAAGGGAGCGCGAGGGAAGATAGGCCGGCACTCGAAGTGTAGGATGCTTTCTCCCACTTTCTAGTGGCTGATTGGTGGTTCTGTTGGTGAGGCTTTCCGCTGCGTTGAGGTGAGGGGATGGGAATCCGGAACTGTCTTGCCTACACTAGCAGTACGCACACATTACAGTGGCATCCTATCATGCCAGCCTGACAGCAGACGCGTGTCTCAGTCACGGGGAACAGAACGAAACCTATGTTTCGCTATGGTATCATATGAAAACAGGCGAGTGCGGAGCAGCCGGGGAGTAACCTCAAGTTGAAGTGCTGATCAACTGACGGGCTGAGACAAACGCGGGCATCAACATCATACCTTGCATCACCTTATATACTGGACGCGTTTACGGTGGTGGGAGGCTCTTCATCGGGTTGAGGGGGGAAAGCTCCTGGCCAACGAGGCTGGATTGCTCCCATAGGTCGCGGAAAGTGCCCCAGTCCGAGTCTGATGTCGAGAAAAAAAGTTGCAGCTAAACACTAAAAGCATTAGCGAGCTGAGTGACCGCGGCTGTTTCCCGCCAAGACCAAGGAGACATGGTTGGCAAAACAGACAGTCAGCCTCGTTGTCAAGAAATCGCGGGGTTGGAGATGAAAAAGTCGATTTTTTTTCTCTGCAAACCTAGCGGGAGAGATCTGCAACTCTCGAGCCGATTGCGCGGGATGCAGATGGAAGACGGAGTCGCATGATGCTTAAGGTTCGCATTAGCAGTCGCATTAGCATCGGCTGGCGTACTGACGCCGATGCTGGTCAACTGCTGCCAGTGATAATGGTCGAGTCAACTGGTCGACTCCGCAGTACCAAAATACGTAATACGCCGCAGCGCTAGGCATGTAGTCGTGACCCGTAGCGGCCAAACTCCCAATCGATCCTGTGGGTGGCAGAAGGTTCAGAAGGTTTGATCCGAACTGTCGGGTACTGCCTGGGGGCCGGTGGGCTTCAGTACCGCACAAGGTCCGTCCCGGGAGGCCGAGGACGGCAATCTTGAAAGGCAGAGCCAAGACACGGCATGGTTAGAATTTCTGGAGACGCATATCTCTTGCTGCTTCACGATGCACGGCTAGCTGTGCGTAGCCTCGGCAAAACACGTCGGCGGCTCTCCTTCTCGCAGCCCTAGAGCCGATGCAGCTCCGGGGAATGCAGCTCGGCGATTGCAGGCTCCAGAGCAGAGATGTGGCAGGGGGGCCGAGAGCGGATACCGAGTGCCAAGCAAGCCGGACGCAACGCCGCATCTAATTATAATTTATCGAAAGAATTGGCAGCAAGTCTTCTCCTCGGATGTTGTGCATCTCGAGGATGTGGAGGTGGACCGTCTCGGCCCGTTGAGCGAAGATGTTGACAGGGAGAGAAGGAGAGGGAAAAGGGCCGTAGGAAAGAAACCCCCAAGCTACGATATCTTGTCTTCCCTTGTCGTCTTGCCCTCAGGCAATTGCAATTGGCGGTGAGCCTTGGATCGCGATCCGAAAACCCGATCGGTGTGACGGCGGTTGCGGGATTGGACTTGGCCGCGAGTATTTCATTTTTTAAATTTTTAAAAACCTTTTTTTTTTTTTTTTTTTTTTTTTTTTTTTTTTTTGGAAAGGTTCACGTGCAACGACAGTGAGAATCGGGCTGTTGGTGATTTACGTAGCAGAAACGGGGGGGCCAGTAGGAGAGCGCTTCAACAATGCTTGATAGCGGCCTCTGCCATCTGGGCTTGGCCGGATAGCCGTCGTGCCAAGAAAAGGCGACGGTTTTCGGGGTCTCGGATAGCCCCCTGATTGGTCATGGCCCGAGGTTGGACAGCGGCTTTTCAGAGAAGCGCATCACACATCTGTGATTGCCGTGAGGTGAAGCTGAGGGGGGCCAGTGTTGGGACAGGGCTACCATTCGAAGCTTCGCAGAATCAGGGTGGGCAGCAAGGTAGCATCCTGCGTAGTCGATGCGGCGAACGGGATATACCGTCCTGGAGGGCTGCGTCTGCGCTCTGCCTATGCTTCGTCTGCCGAACAGCAGAGATCAACTCGAGGCAAATATCTCCTCACGTGCCGAAACGGCGAGCTCTCCGACTAACCGTGTACGGTAATTTCGTGGTTGGGCGGCTGGGCACGAGGGGTTTCAGAAATAAACATAGAATATTTCCCGGTTCTAGAGTTGGAGAAGGCCACTGGGCGCCACTGGGACGCCAGAGGGACACCCAAACTGGCAACCCGCAAGGGCGTCCTCTTGACGTTCACCCCTCATTTCCCTGTGCCAGTGCCGTCATTGTTCAACCATGGGTCGGCCATGGGCTACACTGCTCCAGATTCAGGAGAAGGGACAGTTGCTGGCAAGGAAATGAGCAAAGTGGTGTGATGGCGTCGCATTGGACTCTGCGATTATTGACAAGTCGAATACACAAGTCTGAGGCCCGAGCCAACCTGTCTCAACCAACGCCTAGGGCCGCCATCAGAGTGTGGGGTAGCAACTCTTTCACTTCACGGCACGCTCGCAGTTCCACCATCTGAGAAGGCCAGCCAGCCATCTCAACCCCGAGCTCGCAGCATTCCGGGAGACGTTGGAAGCCTTGGAAGAAATTGAACGGACAGCCCCCATGAGGTGTGCCGCTGCCAGTCGAAACATTTGACCGGCGAATATGTGATCCAGCTTCAGAGCGAGGCATGACCAATGCGAAGGATCATCTGAGTTTTCTGATCGTTTTGCTCTCTTTGCTGCAGTTTCCGACTCTTTGCAAAATCTGTGATGCGGGCTGCAGGCGCACAAATCTAGCTTGGGCGCCGGACACCGCAGGAGCGGGTGAAGGGGGGGGGGGAGGGGCTCCTCGATCTCCTCTCCCACCATAGATTCCAACGCGCCTACCATCTTGGGACATGTCCGTCTCCCCTCCGTCTCTCAATGATGCCGTGGTTCATATTCCGTACAAGATAACCTGCTCGTACCTTTGTGGTCTCATTTGACATGCAGAGTCCGTGAGAGACCTGCAGCGTGGGGGGAGGGTCGTATTTGTTGCGATTCTTAACTCCCCAACCGCGTTGAAACTGTCAACCCAATGTTTAATAAACGGCCCCAGATGGACGTCCTGCGTCTTAGTAGTACACATGTAGTCGTCGGCATTGACGAGCCATTGCTGCAATATGTGTGGCGTCCGCCAGTGAACACGGCCTTCAGACTGTTTAGTTTCCATTGGGCTCCAGGGCGAGTGCGGAGACGTGAGAAGATGTTACTCTGCTCCCTTGTGTTTTTATTTTTTCCCCCTTCACTGTTACCGAGAAGAGGTCTCATAACTGGTCAAGTGTCTGGCCACTTCATTGGCATGTGAAGACGCAGTTGCTGCTGTGTCAGCAGATCCCATGCACATCCGGGGGAATATTAAACTTCCGTCCACCAAGGCTCCCCAACGCAAGAGTGAGGAAGTGAAGTGCCGCTCTGAACCTCAGCAAAGCGGGGAGGGGGGCACGGGGGACTCGCAAAGCCCAATGCTTCAAGATTGTGCCGAGTCGCTGTACTTGAAAATTGGGCTTGCAATGACGAAAGACGCCGTCCCGAAGAATATACAGCAGATCAGGTGGGCGAGCACTCGTAGTGTAGACAAGACCACATGTTGACCACATGTTGACGATCCCAAATTGGGTCCGACGAGGACACGTACCACACTGCCAATATCTGTTGACATATCCCATGTCCAGCCGCCAGTGTTTTTGCTGTCTGCCCGCAGCCAGACCGGAAGAGGAAAGGAGAGAAAGAAGATGGAGGCAAAGCTCCCATGCATCTGCGGCTTAAAGCGCGCCGTCACAGCTTACACACAGGCCAGCAGGCGGCCCAAGTGACCCCTTTCACCCAGCCGAAACGGGAGGGAGGGCAGGGCCGTCGCGGACGATCTCCCCGCCCTGTCGGTTCCCGTGCTGAATCCAATTGAAGTGAGGGGCGCTGAAAAGAGCTGACGACAGGAAGTCCCCTGGCTCAAGGCATGGACCGCACTCTGGCACTGGCGCAAGCCCCCGCCCCATCCAAACCGCCCTCCTTGGTCCAGGGTATCCAAGTCCTGCGCAAGAAACCCCCGATTTATCGATCTCTTGTCCTTGGAGGATTAGAATCCATGTGGTGGCTGCGGTGACGACCGTTGAACTCTGACAACCACACCCACGCCCACGTCCATCCCAGTGAGTCAAGGTTGGGTGGCAGACGATAAAATCAGAGCCTGAAATTGCATTATCTCTCACCGACACTGAGCGATAGAGGGATCCGAATTCTCTGGCAAAAACTTGGAAACCAGTTGCGGGAGCGTCTTCGATGACTTCGATGTGGCCTCGACGCACCCCGAAGCTGGCCGCATATCTTGACCGCCTTCTCGGAGCGGCACGCTCAGCTCTAGGGCAAACATCGGGTCGCAATGGGGCAAATGTCACCGGTTTGACGAGGGCCAACGAAAACCACCCCGCATGTGTATCTGCCCAACAGCGACAGCAATGGTTGGTTCCCTTTGTGCGGAGCGTTCGTCTGGTGAGAAACGCACCGCGTACCTTTGTACCAGGGCGCTGCGGTAAGGTGACACAACCGCGCAGCTCACCATCAGACAGACACTCCGTCGCTACCGCACCCTCAGGTCGAGCGCTGACACCGAGAGGGTCTGGCCCCCCTGGACTGCGCCGCACCCAAGCAAAAGTGCCGTCTGCACTCTTTGCACACCTTGGGCGGAAAGCAACGCTGCAGTAGCCCTCGTCAATCCCGGATTCCATATGCCTTTCTTGCGGCTCCAGCTGAGAAACGAGGTAGGGAGACTATCGGGCTGGCCCCCAAATACCTCCAGGCCTTGCTGAAGGACGAGGACCACGTTTGCCCAGGACATAAACGGCACTGCTTCTAGCCGGCTACATATGCACTGATTGACAGAGAATTTGGGGGCTTTGTTGTGTGGCACGATTGCAATCGACCACGGCGATGATATCATGGTACATCCAGCGCGGGAACTCACTATCCACCGACGGGGCATGTCGGAGATTGTGAGGGTGTTCTGTCAGATGAGGTCCGGCGCTGGGCAAAGGTCCCTGGTGTAGTCTTTAGCGGTATCTAGTGGCTCGCACCAGTGGGTGCTGGCTCGTTCTGAGGTTGCTGTGACCAGTCACAAAAAGAAGCGGGCGTTGTTCGCGCTGGCGCGCGCTGGAGCTTGGGAGAGCCAAACGCCAACCCCATCACATCATCCTCTCGGCCATGAACCCCTCCTTGGCAGGGTGCCAGAGCGCCAGTGCGCCAGCCGCCGCCCGTTACATACAGCACCTGAGCCGGATGATTTTCGATGCTTACTCGGGAACGACGCAGTTGGTCCATAGGGTGGCGGGCTGGCCCAGGCTAGGTCACTGGGGCCCCCGAAGCTGGACCTTATCTGTGGCGCGGCGTTGTCTGCAAGCTGGCAGAAGGATGCGAGGGTTTCTGTCGGCATTCTGTGACGCAACAACGAAGCCCTCAGTCCAGACGTCTTTGAGTCTGCGAGCGAGACCTCGAACGAGCAATGCGGTGTCCTTCGCAGTCTAGTCGCAACGAGATGAGGGGCAGAGGGGGTTGGCATCGGCACCTCATGCTTCTGGCATGCTTCAAGTTTAGACTCTGCAGCGCACTCGAAGCAGGTCTGGCAGCCCGCACCCGCACTGCACTGGGCACGACACATGCAACTGACCTGGGCTCCGCCCTCTCTCCATGTCCGTCAGTCGGTCCCGTCGCAAAAAAAAAAAAAGGAGAGACAGAGCCGGGCGCGCAGGAGCGCTCATTCTTCTGGCGAGCGAGCCAGTGGAGCCTGCCCAGGTGGTGGCATCGCCTTCCTGATCTTCCCAGGTTGGCCCTGTCGAGGGCACGGTCCAGGGCTTCAGGCTAACAGGGTTATGCATTGCATTGATCTTGGTCAATGCTTGCGGCGGGATATCCCTGCGAGAAAAAGCATTCGAGTCGCATTTGGAGCAGCAAGAAATTCAGGAGAAATCAGCGATTGGAGACGAGGGAGAAGGAGCGAATCACGCTGCCCGTGCCAGCGCCGCTTCGGCAAGAAGGGACTTGATGGTGCTGCGTGCAGCCGTCCCAAGTACTCGCATGTCTCTTGCAGTGTGAGATCAGGTTGAGATCGAGCTGGGGACACGCGCTAGAGACTTCAGCGACATGTGGAGACTTGGAGATATTGGGGGTTCAAGCTCGTCTGCGGGGCTGGCCCACCGCTCAGGCCCCACCAGTAACTACCCCCTCCTCCCCCCAAATCTAGATCCAACGAAGGTCAGTGGCCTTGACGACCGTCAGTGCAGGTCTTCCATCAACTCTCCATTCTCTCCCACGCAGTGTACGCTAGTCGCGCCATCGCTGCAATAGGGGGGCACCATACGAAAAATACGGGACAATGGAATCAATATTCATACCATTCCATTTATTTTATTGTTTTCCCTCGGAGTTGGGCGGCGCAACCACTGAACGATTTGCTCCTTCCTCCACGCACCCGACCACGAGCACGCGAGCACGGCAAGTACCACAAAGCGCACCAGGCACCAAGCAGCGGCGGCATCACCAGCAGCAGCAGCCAGTCAAGGAAGCACAGGAAGGAGCACTGGTTGCCGTTGAAACCCAAGACTTGCGATGCTGAGTGATGCCCACAAACCCAAAGCTGCCGCAAGGTGCCCGTCTCCTCTTCCCCTCTCTCTGTCGTTGGGTCATGTCGCAACATGTCGCATGGCGTGGATGGCTTGAAGGACTTTGCAGTAGCTCGGTGTACCCCGTAAACAGGCAGTCGTCAGAAGAGTCTACCTTGAGTGTCCTGAGAGAGACTAGGGCGTCGTGATATTCCTCTTCCCCAACCTACCCAGACGGGAATGTGAAAAATTCCAGCCGAGATGCGCTTCGATGCGCCTGCTCTCCAAGCTCCCCTCCTACCGCCCCCTGTTCGCTGCCGGATCCCTACCGCAGCATGGGTGGTCGTGTGGGGTTTCTCTCGAAGATCTTATCCCGCCTCGAGTCCGCCACTCGTTCCCAATCCGTCGCAGCACAGCGCAAGCAAATAAGACCATGCCTTTCTGTCTCGAGTACCAGACACCACCAGACACCATCAGACACCACCAGTAGATGCTCGACGCTCCCCGGTTCGTCTCGAGTCCTTGCCTAGTACCAGTACCAGGCCCGTACCCCGTACCGCCGTCCACTTGCCGCAGATAGTGTGTACAGACGCAGTCACTGCACACCGTCCTTGGTCGTTGTGCCCGTCCATCAATCATCGCCAGAGAACTCACCCGTGAATTCCCTCGCGAATCTCTCGAGATCCTCGAGATCGCCCACGCTTCTCTGTCTGTCTCACTGATCTATCAGTCCGCCTCCCTTGTCGACGCCATCGACCGTTCACCACATCGCTGCCCGGCCCGGTCTCTTCGAACAGAGCCACCACATCCCCCCACCCCAATCCTTCTGGCACCTGGCCTTTGGTTTTCGCTTCTTGCCCCCCCCCCCCCCCCCCCCGTCTGGCCGCATGCCCGCCAGCCTATGGCCCATTCCCCAGATATCTGATCGACGCGCCAACCAAGGCTGAACGGTGCCGAACCTTCTGCCTCGTCTCCATTCATCTCCACCCGTCTCCCCACCCCTCCGTCCCCCCCCTTGTCTCTCCTGTCTCGTTTAAGAGTGTCCTCCCTCTTCAGTGAACGCTGCCTGTGTCACCACCTTGGCATGGTCTCGTTATTGACGAGCGATGGACCGTCCTCTTTCTGTCGCGCCGGACGACGGGGACCTGCCATGGTCGGACAGCCACAGCATGGATTCAGATGACATACACTCGATGGACCTTCCGCAATCATCGTGGATGGAGTCGCTCTCGACGGGCACTTCGTTGTCCGTCTCATCCACCATGAGCTTTGCCCACACGGGTCAGCTCTCGCCCATTAGCAATGGCATGGACATGTCCTGCACCGCGGCCGACAGCTCCACCAGTGTCTCGCCGTCTGCCTCACCACCTCTTGCCCCCATGGTCCCCGCGGCATCAATGTCGGCCTGCGCCGACTCCTGGAATCTGGAATTCGAGGACTCGAGTCACCTCGATGAAATCGCCAGCAGCAGCCATAGCCACGACGATATTGCCTGGGAACAAGACTCGGACGACATCCTAACTGTTCCCAAACTGGAGCCCCTGGATGAAGATGATTTCTGCATGGACGACCTCAAAGCAGCGCCGCCAGTTGCCGCTGGGGACCGCCCCACGCTAGACCAACCCAAGACGAAGCGGCCCCGAGGCCGGCCGCGCAAACACCCCCTTACCCCCAATGTTGCGACCAACAAGATCACCAAAGGACGGTCCAAGACTGGATGCCTCACGTGCCGAAAGCGCAAGAAGAAGTGCGACGAGGCAAAGCCGCGATGTAAGCCATTCGCAGGCTCTTTTTGGTCATGAATCCACCCTAACTTTCCTGCAGGCATGAACTGCGAGAAGAACGCGGTGGTTTGCGAGGGATACCCAGAGAAGCAGATCTGGAAGAGCGGCAAAGAGAGAGCCGAAGAAGGTGAGCAGGCAAACCGCCAGCGAGCATCCGGCAGTGCAGCTTCTAAACGCGAAACAGAACGCATGAGGTCGCACAGCCTGCCGCTCATCACTATGCAACCTATTTTCCACGGTCTCGAGACTGTCGAGGACAGGATCTTCTGGAAGCACTATAACGAACACCTCAGCACCGTCCTTACTGTCGAAGGAGAGCACAAGAATGCCTTCAAAGACATGATGATACCGATCGCCGTGCAGCACCAAGGCCTGATGCACTCAATCCTATCGCTCGCCAGCAAGCACATTGACTTTGAGACACCCTACGGCATTAACGTCACGAGAAACAATCCTACCACTACCATTGAGGCGCTACGGGAACGCTCTGTCTACCACCACGACCAAGCCCGGTTGAAGTTCTACGATGACGTTGAGTTCAGCAATGCCGAGCCCAGCCCGGAGTACAAAATGCTTGTATCCGCCCGCTACGGTCAGATGCTCTGCTTCCTTCTCGAGGCACTGGCTGAAGGCAACCCCCGTGGCGAGCATCGCCTCCACCTCTCAGCATATCGGAACCTGATCTCAAGCTCTCCACCCGATGACTCTGTGTTCTTCTCTTTTATTGCCGAGTTCTTCCAGTACCACATCTTCGCCGATGAGTTGATCCACTCCGCCGGCACTCTCGAGCCACGCCAACAACCGAAAGAAGGGGCTCCGGCCCCGCACATCCATCCGCCACGATTGTTGGGCGTTGCCGACGGCCTACTCGAATATCTCTCTCAGATCACTGCGATCCGAAACACGATTCGAAGCAACATGCTGGCCCAGATCGATCCTGTCGTCGACTACGTGAGTTTGTATCGCGCTGCCGAGATCGATGCCGCCATCCGGGATTGGACCCCCCGCTGGCCGCCAGGAGATAGCCGCGATCGGGTCGGAATCCTTTACAAGCAGATGTTATGGATCTACCTGGTTCGAACCATCTACCCTCCATCGTCTTCGGCGTCCCCCTCCATGGCCTCATCTGCCATATCTCTACACCTTGTACACAGCTCTCCCTCACTTGGCAGACCGACGTCATCGGCAGTCAATACACCACCCCAATCTACCTCAACGAGCTGTGCTTCGTCCCCCAGACTCTCGGGCTTCGGCTCCGGGCCCATCCCCAACCTCCAATCGAGCCGGCAGCACCCCCGATCCGAGCTGCCGTCCCGGAAGAACAGCGCTGAGGACGCCGCTAACCCGGCCGTCGCAGGCCAGGCTGGCTCAAGCCGGGCAAACTCGCCACCTCCGATCCGCCAGCCACCACAACATGATCCCCGTATCACCATTGCTATCGACGAGTCCCTTGCTATTCTGGACACGTTCAAACCAAGTGACCCAAGCCAGACACTGCTACTTCTTCCGTGCTTTGTCATTGGTACTGCCTGCTTCACACCGAGCCAGCAGGACCGGGTGCGTACCGCCGTCAAGACGGTCAAAGGGTATACCGGGCTGCGCAATACAGACCGTGTCATGGACGTGCTCGAAGAGGTGTGGCGGCTAATGGGCAGAGGTCAGTGGGCGGTTGTGTGGGACTGGCCGGGGGTTGCCAGGGGCTTGGGGCTCGACTTCATTCCTGCCTAAAGATACTTCCTCTTCAGTGGTTTCACGATGAACCAAGAGTTGCCTGCCTGCCTACCAGGCCCCATGCTGCTTCAGCAAGTAAGCTTTCGTCTGTCTTTGACTTTCTTACAGCCAGCCAGCCGTGTCGGGGGCTACGTATGCCTTGCAGACAACGTTGTACACCATCATTTGGCACTTATCGCATCTATGAGCCTTGCTTGTTTTCTACTCGTCATCCTTTGGCTTATTTGTGTTTAGCGAGTTTTTGGGCTGGTAATATGGGGTTTAGGATTGGTGTATTGGAGAAATGTGTGTGTGTGTCATTTGTTGTGTGTTGTGTGTTGTGTGTGTGTGTGTGTGTGCGATGTGAACACAACATTATTTGGTCTGGGAAGTTTTGGAAGGCGCGAAAGGAAGGAAAGAGATTTGGGAACCATTGATGCATACAATTCTGATGGCGTTTATTTTTCTTGGACTGATTAGTTGACATCAAGGATGATGGGCTTTGAACTGATTGGTGGGAGGACGGATGGAGGGCGGACGGACGGAATGGAACAGGACTTGATTATAGGAAAAAAAGACAGCACAGACCAGAGAATTACGGACATACTAGGGCGTATCAGAGAGTATTTGCGTTACGCGTGTCGGCGTTTTCTCTTATTTTGGCTCCTTGAGTGTTGTGCGTGAAGACTCCGCCATTGAGAGCTGGTCATCACGAGGCGGAGTTTCGAGTTTTTGATCCTTACGGCCTCACGACGGCAACCTGCCCCCTGACCGGCACATTCTCCTGCCTCCCGACCTCCGGGAACCCCCCTACCCTAACACTCTCGCGAAACAATAAACAGTGCGACGATCCGCCGAAGTGGAACATACCAAGTTCATCCCCTTTCTCTACGTGGTGCCCCTCCTTGACGGTGATCTCACAGGTACTCACCTCATCCATGCCAACCCCGATGAACGCCATCAGCCCAATGGCCGGGTTGTCGGCCTCGATGAAGATGATGGCCCGCGTCGCCAGGGCTGTCAAATAGCCCTGAGCAGTGGTGATGCCCTTACGCGAGATCGAAATCTCGACACCGGCCGATGCGGACGGCGACACCTCGCACAGCGGCTCGCTAAAGTAGGTGCCGTCCTGCACGAAGGCACGGCGGATCACGCCCGAGACGGGGGCGTGCCAGCGGTGGTAGGAGAGGGCGGAGAGAAACGCCTGGTATATGGTGCCTTTGGCGAACTGAGCAGCGAGAGCGTCGTTTGCGAGCATGTCGAGGACCGAGTAGGGCTGGTTTTTTATCCAGAAGCGGTCGCGGAGCTTGACGTGGTGGGCGATGTGGTACACTTGAGACTCGCACGCGTTGGCGATGACATTGTCGTCCTCTGGGGAGGCCACGGGCCGAGCTGTGTCGTGGACGCGGCGGGTGAAGAAGTCTAGACGGTGGTGTTAGTTGAGGCGTTTGAGGGGAGTGAGCCAGGGGTACGTACCATCCCAGGACTTGAAGCCATAGTGCTTCGCGGACGCGTCGCATTCGTACATCTGCTCGAACGTGAATGAGGTTCCCCGCGCGGCATTCGCAACCTCCATGATGTCCTTGTGTCCAACCTCCCCGAACCACCCGCTCTTGTCATTACCTAGCACCTCTGCTGATTCTGGAGTCTGTCATCACCCAATCAGCGAAACAACGCCCATCCCCGGAACCCCAAACCTACCTTCAAGAACTGTCCCCAATGGTTCAACACCTTCTTCAACATCCGATTCACATCCGGGTCCAAAAACGCCGCATGTCCGCTCGGCGTACCCATTGCATAGTCGAACACGGCGCTCAGCGGAACACCCACCATGCCCACATGGGCGGCCGAATCCGTCCACTCGGGCGCGCGCCCAAAGACGTGGTTCAGCACCTGCAGCATGTGCGAGTAGTCACGGATCTGCCGCTCGCCCGTGGGGTCGCGCGCGTAGCACGCCCGGTGCGTCGGGACCTCCTCCCACATGGCGCAGAAGTACATGTAGATGCGCGGGTTTCCCTCGATGAGGTCCTTGAACTCTTGGAGAACCGGCATCAGGGGCGGCTCGCCGTGGGCGTCGATGTGTGCATCGACGTGTTCAACCTTGCGGCGGAGCCATTCGCGGTGGATGCGGTGGTCGGTTGGGAGCCAGCCGCCGTGTCTATTAAGGCGTTAGTAAAGAAAAAAGGTGAACGGGGCTACAAAGGGGTTGAGGATGTACTTGTGGCTGACGTAGTGATCTGGGATGTCATGGTGGTCACCGTGTTGGAAGACCATCGTGGCTGTTGACCTTGTTATTCAAGGGGGTACAAGGTCAAGAACGAGGTGATGGGAAGGAAGTGTTCACGGCGTGTGTTTCTGGAGACCTGTCCAAGGTTATAAGAGACACTGCGTGGCGGATGACGCCTTGATAGGTATTCGCAAGGGGAGGTGTTCTTCCGCGGGGGCGCGAGTGACATCACAAGCTTGCAAGCCTGAGTAAGGCAGGTAGGTGGAATCCTTTAGTGTACGTCCTCCATCATCATTCAATCTCCAGGGTATCTATCTCCAGCAGTTATCCTACAGCCAGGCTCCTTACTCAAACAAGTTATTCCGTCGGCTGGCTTCTCGCTTTGCTTCGGACGTGGGCAGCGTGCTGCTTCTTGTGCTCCTTCCTGTCCTTCTCATTCAGGGGGTTGTACAGGATCCCACACTCTTTGCAGATTGTGAATCCTGGGCCAGGGCTCATTGACAGGTTCAGGGTCATCTGCACCTTATCCTTCAGCGGACGCCTTCCTGACTTCTTCCTCTCCGGTGGGGTTGGCTTCTTCGTGGCTGAGCTAACGACCTCCAGCTGATTCAGGGCATTCGAACTTATCTCTCCCAATGCCCGTGATTCTCGAGTATCATTGTCGGAAGAGATATCTAGCTTTCCTTCTGGGCTGCATTCTTGCATATTCTGTTGCTCTCCCCTGCCCTCGTCCTCGTCCCCGTCCTCGTCCTCGTCTCTCGGCAGTTTTCGTCCGGCGTTGTCAATCAGAGAGTCGTCCGTCTCAAATGCTGGCCGGTTAGTTAACCTCCTCCGCTTCCTCACTCTGGGAAGAGGTATGGGCGATGATGGCGGAGGTGATATCGGTTCTGTCGGGCCCGAAGAAGCGACCGGTTGCACACTTGAGGCGGAGGGGAGACGCTTGAAATATGACAGGATCAAGCCGCGCTTCGGCGGCTCCGGAGGCTCCGCTTCTGGAAGTTGAGGCAGCTGCAGTGGCTTGGGCGAGGGCTCTTCAGTGCTCGAGTCTACCGATTTCACGTCTCGTACTTTTTGTTTCTTCGGCGTCGGTTCAGCTTCTTTGCTTGGGGCAGACCGTCGACCGTAGGTTCGCAGAGGGCGTTTTCGCCCTTGCGGCGCGGCAGCCGGTGGTGTGCTTAGGTCGGCATCATCGAAGAGGACCGGAGCATCCGAGTTCTGGGGCTGTCGCGTTTTGTTTGCGGGCTCGGGTGGCATTGTAAGCGCGAAATGTCTCTCGACGCTGTCGGTGTTGGATGAGCAGGGGCGATGTCAGGATGTCAAGATCCTTCCTTTATGCTGGACCGGACCACAAAGAGAGCCAACACTCCAAAACGCCATGCCAAAAACCCAATCGTAATAAACAAGAATGAGGCTCGTCGATTGTTATTCTCCGAGACCCGGCCCCGCAATTGGGCCCTGTATGGAATGGAGAGTCGCGGGTCCCTGTAGCGCGTCCGAGCGCGTTCCTTTCAGGTTGCGCGTCATGCACAATGACGCGTGGGGCTGATTAAATCTCTTATCAGCTTATCACTGTTACTTGCATTCAGCAAATGCACATGTTCAGATGGGATGGATCAACATTCTGCATTTCGTGGTACACATATTAAGACACATCTATGCAACCTCAAAATGCTCAGTCACTCGTCAACTCCCCTTTCCTCCGCCGCCGTAGACTTGCATCTTTGGTGGATTCTTCATGATCAATCACGACCGATTCATCCTTTTCGCCAAGCCCATCGTCTTTCTCTTGACCAACGACCCATGTCTGTACCACCTCCTTGACTTCCTTGAAGGTCTTGTCTTTCTTCTTTGCCTCGCCAAGATGCCATATATACCCCGAGTATACGGCCACCTCGGCAACACCGACCAAAAGGCTTCCGCCCATTGTGAGAAATAGCCTTGCCGGCGTGCTCCACCACCTCGCCACGATCCAGAGCGTTGCCGCAACACCCAAGATGCTCACCACAACATTGAGGATGAGCATCATCTGCCGGTGCACATCGTTCAGTGTAATGTCGTCGTCGCCCAAGTCAGCATCCTGCCCGGGTCGGTTGACCTCTGCAAATGCGCTCGCCAGGTTTGTCTGGCCCGTAGGAATCCTCTGGGTGAATGTATCAAGGTTGGATAGGGGATTCGCCATGCGATCGTAAATACGCTGCTCCTCGTCACGACGGAGCCGAGCCATCAGGGCTTTGTATTCTTTAGACTGCAAGCTGTGTGTTAGTTGGAAGTATGGCAGCAGCAGGCCTAGGATGCGACTCACGGGCTCGGGTTTCGGCGGCGGCGGCTTGATGTAGATATTGGAGCCCCTGAGAAGATTTTCCAGGGTGTATGTATCTCGGCCTGCATCCTGGAGCAGCGCCCAGAGGTCAACGATTTGGCCGTGTGAAATGGGGTCACCGATGGCCGCGTTATCTAACAATGGGTCGCTTTCGCTGAATCGAAGCTTCTCTTGTTCCAATGGCGGCAGCTCTTTCCATAGTTGCAGGCCCTCCACGATGGAAGGGGTGGCAGTGAGGAGTACCATTGCGGTCGCTGTCGAAGCATATGGCGTCTGTTGTTTATCACAAAGTTCAAAGGCTGGCTGGGTTGTGCGTCCTTGGTGTTGGCGAGTGGAGGTGCCTGGAAGTCGGCCGCGATCGCCTGCGGGCCGCGTTCATCTGGGAATTGCCAAGACGGAAGCACCAGCCACACTTTACCCCATTGCAGGGCCTCAAGCCACACTCCCAAATTCAACGCTTTCAGTGGAGACGGGACCTCCTAGAAAACCGGAACGCGCGCGCAAGCTTGCGCAGGAAGTTTTCGGGACGTAATATGTAAGCCTCGCCGTGTCACTGAACAGGTACGCAACGACAACCCCCCGGCGACTCTCAACTCGGAACCCCCCCAAATGCCGCAGACGACCTCAACGTGACGACTGGCAGTCAATTGGTTCTTCGCGAGGAGGATCGGCAGAGGAAATGCAGCTCCAAACGGGAGCTCTGGTGGCTCGCGGAGCCAGGGGCGCCACCACAACGTCTAAAATACCACTTCCGCTATGCTCCCAGTACCTCAGAGCCGCTCCTCTCGATGTGCGGATAGCACGCACCCGAGCCCTCTACCACACGACACAGAGGAGGCCCTCGGCGTGGGCTGCCGCCGTCTCGGTCGCCGGCAATATCGTCTCGAATGCCGTGTCCCGCGCCAAGGGTGACATGCCCACCATCGACCCCCTCCGCATCGTGGCCAAGGAGATGAAGTTCCTGACGGGCAACATCCGGAAGCTCCTCGGATCAGGTCACCCCTCGCTCGACCGTGCTGCCAAATACTATACCCAGGCCGAGGGCAAGCACGTAAGGCCGCTCATCGTCCTCCTGATGTCGCAGGCCACAGCATTATGCCCCAAGGCGCCCCAGCGGCAGAAGGCTACTCTGCAGGCCTCGGCTGCTATCGACTCGTCGCTCTCGCCCCTCTCGATTCTCTCTGACTTTAACCCGTCCGCGAGCACCCCCGCCGAACACGACGGCAGCACAACCGACCCCGACATCCTCCCCTCGCAACGACGGCTGGCCGAGATCACGGAGCTGATCCACACGGCCTCGCTGCTCCATGACGACGTCATCGACCACTCGGTCTCGCGCCGGGGCTCGCCGTCGGCCAACCTCGAGTTTGGCAACAAGATGGCCGTGTTAGCAGGCGATTTCCTGCTTGGCCGCGCCTCGGTAGCACTCGCACGCCTGCGCCACGCTGAGGTTGTCGAGCTGCTGGCTACCGTTATCGCCAACTTGGTCGAGGGCGAGTTCATGCAGCTCAAGAATACGGCGCGCGACGAGAAGAATCCGCGCTGGTCCGAGGAAACGCTCACCTACTACTTGCAAAAGACGTACCTCAAGACGGCTTCGCTCATCAGCAAAAGCTGTCGCGCCGCAGCGCTGCTGGGCGGCGCCGACGCACCAACGGTGGAAGCGGCCTACGTTTACGGCAAGAACTTGGGCTTGGCGTTCCAGCTAGTTGACGATATGCTCGACTACACTCGTAGTGAGCGGGAGCTGGGTAAGCCTGCGGGGGCTGATCTCGAGCTTGGTTTGGCTACGGCACCACTGCTTTTTGCGTGGAAGACGATGCCAGAGCTAGGTGCGTTGGTTGGGAGGAAGTTTGAGGGGGAGGGCGATGTCGCAAGGGTTTGTTGCCCCTTTCGTAATATGACATTAGCATTCACTAACAAACCATGTAGGCACGAGACTTGGTCATGCAAAGCGACGGTATTGAGCAGACCCGGGCTTTGGCACAGGAGTACGTCGAACGGGCGATTGCGGCCATCAGCCCATTCCCAGACAGTGAGGCGAAAGACGGTCTAATAGAGATGGCCGTCAAGACTCTGAAGCGGAATAAATAGAGTCGGATACGGTCTTGAGCAGTGTACTAACATAAACGCGTACGATATTCTTTACATGGGGCAGCAGGGGGTTAAAATTACGGAGGTCATATAGACATGAGAAGGACCGGCCATGCGGCTGGTGTATATTGTACAATATCTCATCCAGAGCTCGGCCCGACTCGGCACTCTTTCTACTCGATCATCTTAGGGAGCATCAAGGCACATATTTTGTGTACATGTATCATGAGAGGCATAGGTGGCGCAATGTGTATGACGAGATGTTTTGGTCCTAGGTCAACTCAGCTACATATTCTTTCTTGCCTGTGGGAGTTCCTCGATGGGGGTCGCCCCTATGTATGGATGGCGGCAGGTGCATTTTCGGATGCAGTTTCTCTTACTGATCAAAAACTGGCGAATCTACAGTCGGTTTCGGTCCCGGTTCCGGGCCATGCGGGGCGGGTGGTTTGTCCGGTTAAATGGCTGTGGCGATGATGTTCGGTTGCAATCCCGGAATCCATCCCCCTCTGTCCCATTCCGGAACAGCACTCACCTTTCTGCTCTCCTCCTCACTGGGACTCAAAAGAAGGCGAATCCCGTGTTGAAGAGCATCCCGAATCCAGCATCAATGAGGCCGCGCAGCTTGGCGTTCCCGCCGACGCCATGAGACTCCACGCCGCGTGTCTATGTTTGCTGGCATCGGCCTACGCCCAGAGCGACGAAGTCGCCCAACCCCAGACCTCCCCGACACCAACCTACGGCACGACCAGAACGCGCATATGGTCCACCACCATAACGTCTATCTCCCCAATCCGTATGTTCCCTCCCCCTCCCCTTCTCGCCGGCGACAAAGCCCCTACTAACCCCCGCGCAGTCTGGATCTCCCCCCGCGTCGAAACCTACATCACCACCAAGACGGTGACGACCTATGAGCCCGGCCCCGTCATCACCCCCGGCGCCGCCCAGTCCTTCCCCCTAACCGTCATCCAGACCGTCCTGCAATCCTTCACGTACGACTACCACACCTCGTACGCGTACACCTCGGGTCCCGGCGCGCTCGAGTCCCAGATCAGCACGCACATTGGGTCCGTGGAGGAGACGTGGATCGTCACGCCCGCGCAGCCGACTTTGGGGGTGGGCGGGGCGGATGCCAAGTTCCTGCCGGCGGGCACGACGGCGGACGAGCTGGGCGCGTGCGAGGGGGGCATGTGCGACGGGGTCCGGGTGAAGGAGGACCAGGAGTGCGTGGCGAGGGGGATGCGGACGGGGTGTCAGGGGCAGTGCGACCTGCGGGGGAACGGGACCGAGTGGTGGTGCTACCGGGTGTGGGCGAGGGAGTACTCGGACCCGGGCAGGCGGATGGGGAGGGCGTGCTGGGGGGAGTGGCTGAGGTTTATGCAGCTGAATACGCCGTGTGTTGTCGGCGATGTGAAGATGGCGTGTGACGAGTGCCGGGGGTTGAACAGCTCGTGGGGCGCCGTGTTTTGGGATGGGCCTGGGTACTCGGAGGGTTAGCAAGAGCGAGGTATTGCAGGCTACGTATGATATTCAGATGGCACTCAGAAGTTCTCGTCCCAATGCTGATTCCCATCGCACATAGGGATGAAGCTACAGCCCCTAGGCCCCTTGGGTGGTATAACACCAAGAACCAGCTCAAGCTCGTCTTCACTTTTTCATCTCAACCACGAAACAGCCGGGTTCATCAAACATCAGCCCCCCTGTTAGCTGCCATGGTAGATCGTTTCCTCCTTCCGGCCGGCCTTTAGAGGACTGAGTTGCAAGTTGAGCCTTAACGCCGATGCCCCTGTCCAAGGCATTTCGCCAATACGTACAGGAATCACAGAAGCCGTAAGCAAGAACATATTCCCCCGGGCAATGGGGCAGACGTACTGCATGCTGCGCAATACTACGGGAATCTCATTCCCAAGGCGGTTCATCTGTTGGGTTGTTTGTTTCCAAGGGATGTGAATACAAAGTGCACACGTAGGTCCTACTGGCGATTTGCCCAATGGATAAGAAATTAAGGTTACAGGTCAGACAAATATATACCTGACCTACACGAAACCGAATCCGAGGCCCGCTTTAATTCGGTTCGTGCCCTAGGGATGGGTTGATTTAATGGCCTTCTGCCTTTATGTGGTTTAGTATTTGATTTGATTTGGCTTATTATTTGGGCTGGTACACCCAGGCCGCAATAATGCCAATGCCCCTCTAGGAATAAATACCTAGCTAGAAATGCTGGTCTTCTGCGCGAACGAGGCGGGGCTACAAGCGGGGCGATTGTTGAGAAAGGTCAGCCCGGGATCATCGGATTCGCTGGATCCATTGTCGTAGGAAGAACAAGGCGCAGGTATTTGAAACCTGGAGGATTGAGTGACTCGGGGATTTTGAATTTCCATCCCTTATAAACCGGCATCCCAGTCACATTCTGTCCCCCAGCTTCAACGCCGTCAGTCAACACCTCACTCCATCGTCCACTTCAGTACTACACACAACTCTGTGCAGTCTTCTCCCACCTCTCTTGGTCTTTTCAAACTTTTCAAACCAACGTCGCCATGTCTCGCCAATCTGTCCAAATGGAGCTCGCCGAGCGCCCTGAGACCAACATCATACCCGGCCAGACCTTCCGCCTGGTATCGGTCCCTGTCCCAACAGAAGCCGATCTCCAAGACGGCCAGCTCCTGGTTGAGAGCTTGTACATCTCGCTCGACCCTGCCATGCGTGGCTGGCTTGTGGACAGGCCATCATACCGTGCGTTTGTCCCCGTGCTCATCACCCCAGCGACCTGAAGAAATCCAAACTGATCAACTTGTAGTCCCGCCCGTTCAAATTGGTGAGGTCATGCGTGCGGGCGCTATCGCCCGGGTCCTGGCTTCAAAGTCCTCCGTGGCCGCCCCGGGTGACATCGTCTCGGCGCTTGTGGGCTTCGCCGAAGTCCGCATCTTGCATGAGTCCGCTGGTACGGTCCAAAAGGCATTCCCGCTGCCGCCCAACGGCAAGGTGACGGACCTTCTGGGCGTGCTGGGCCTGACGGGGATGACGGCTTACTTTGGCATGACCAAGATTGGCGAGCCGAACAAGGGCGAGACGGTCGTGGTCACAGCCGCGGCCGGGGCAACGGGAAGCGTGGCGGCGCAGATTGCGAAGATCAAGGGGGCGAGGGTCATCGGAACAGCCGGTACTGATGAGAAAGTCAGGTGGCTGAGGGAGGAGATGGGGTTAGATGTTGCTCTGAACTACAAGGATCCCGACTTTCAGAAGAAATTCAAGGAGGCGACACCGGACTTGATCGATGTCTTTTTTGACAATGGTTAGTGACGAAGGAATCCTTCCCTATTTGAACCGAGGCTAACAAAGATGGTCAAAGTCGGCGGCGAGCAGTTGGACATGGCCCTGGCCAGAGCGAACAAGTTCTCGCGCTTTGTTATCTGCGGAGGCATTAGCCAGTACAACACGGCTGAGCCCCAGGGGCCCAAGGTGAACTTGTCCCAGCCTTTCCATACCGAGCCTCCCAACTAACCAAGCCAGAACTTTCTCAACGTCATCACTCAGAGAATCAAGGTCCAAGGTTTCATTGTCCTTGACTATGCTACCGAGTTTGGCGCCGCTCTGCAGCAACTCTCCCAGTGGCTAGCTGAGGGCAAGATCCGGAGAAAGGAGACCATCGTCAAAGGTGGTCTCAAGGCTGCTGAGGGGGCCATGATCTCTCTTTTCGAGGGCCACAACACTGGTAAGCGCTAGCATAACGACCAGATAGGTGTTACCGATTGACCACTAACATACCATTTAGGCAAGCTCATGATCGAGGTCAAGAATCCAGAGGGGGAATCCAAGCTTTGAGGCGGCGGGAAAAGCGAATTCTCTATTTTGGCATCTGCAAACCGTAAGGTCCTGAGGTAGAGACTGTCTCATAAAAAAATGACCACAAAACCGATTGTGCTTGCATCTGTTATGCGAACAAGCTTCAACAGTGACAAGGATTATTAGCGTCTGCCTCAGGAACAGCATATTCAAATTTGCCTCAACAACAATCAGCACATTACCTTAGATAAGGACCCCTGGGAGCAGAAAAGTCTGTGTTTGAAAGGGAGGGCAGTAGCCAACAATGAAGAAAAATGTGTAGACCTACCCGGAAAACGAAGTCGGTGGTGGCAGTGGGCAAGTGCGTCTGAAGGTCGAAACTGCAAGTTGACACAGCACAGTAGAATGGTGCGTGTTGCTGCATGCAGTCGCCCAGCAATTTGCTAGACCTCATGGCCTTAGCGGTCAGGCAGTGGCAATATGTGGCAGCGACTGAAAATGCTGTCAAGACTCCTTGGTAAGACGCATGGCAAGAGAAAGGCAGACTCAGGATCGGTGTGCCCATGTATACCCACCACATTCTCGTGCTTCAGGGCTAATCTTTCCTTCCACAAAAATCAATCGCTCAAGGCATAATTACTTACCTCAAACATGGCAGGCGCAAGCTTCCACACAAGTGATCCAAACAGGGCAGGAACAAAATGCTACAAACCCCCGCTCGGATGTGAATTTCCCTCCTCTTCCAGTCTTTCTGCGTTTACCTGAAGAAAAACAGTAATTATCTTTCACAGTTTAGAAATTGGAGCCACAACGCGATGGCTTTTCCACTCTTTGTGGTTTGACACTGTCACGTTCTACACGAGCCGTAAACTGTTGCGTAGCCATTTATTAGAGGTAGCTATGAGCTATGGAGATGGCACATCATCGTGCCAGAGACACATGGCGATGCTTATGCCGGGTAACATCCTCCCAAACTCTATAAAATGCCCACTTCCTGTTGCGTGAAGAAAAAACTCCGTCAAAACTCAATCATAGCTCCGATGACCGCCCTAGTGAAAAGCTGAGAGATCGCAAAACCATTGGCCAGAACTTTAGCCATCGACCATCTCGGCATCGGCCATCTCCTCATCCTCAACACAGATTCCCTCCCCCTCAGAGACAGCCTCAAGGATGGCCAAAGTCTTGTCAGCACGTCTCGGCTCGATCCGCGCTACCTGATTGGCATAGAAGCGTCTCTCGGTGTTTTTTATCTTGTTCATGAGCACGTCAAAGGGACGCTCCTTGCCAGCCGCCAGTCTCTGACAACCAAAGCACTCGTCATCGCTGGCGTCGTAGAGGACGTTGAACCCGCACGCTCCGGCCTCCTCGTTCTTGTGGTGGCTGCACGTCTTCTGGAGCTCCTTGGTGGGGAGGCGCTTCTCGGCGTTGCGCAGGACCGCGGCGAGGAAGTCCTCCCTGACGTAGGGTTTTTTGGTCTTGGGGGCTGGGGCGGCTGGGGCGGATGCCTCCGAGTTGCCGTTGTATGCCATGGAGGGAATGTTGGAGGCGTGTGAAGTTGTCGCGGACGCGTTGGCTCCAAAGCTGAAGGCGTTCAGGCTGGGCTTAGGACTCTTGAACTTGGAGAAAAACTCCTTCTTAATCTCCTCGAACGACTTGGCCTCGAGGGTCGAAGCATCGGTCTTGTCGGCCAAGGCATCGCTGATATTGGTCGAGGCCTAGGTGCTATCCTGCTTAGTGTCGAACTCGAAGTTGAAGAGCGGCTTATCGCCAACAAAAGGCTCAGGCTTCTTTCCATCCTTGATGGCTTGTCTGAGGCAGGTGCCACGAGAGAGATCCGTGATAGACGACGAGGGCGAGTTGAGGGTATCGCCATCATCCTCGGCGCCCTTGGCTTTGGCGCCTTCGCTCTGGGGGATCATGCCCCTGCTCGTCATCTCGGCCTTAAGCTGCTGAAGAGCTTGAAGACGCTGGGCGAGACTGATCGTGGGCGCAAGCTCCTCAAGCCTCTCGCCGGTGAGGGGGGTTCCGTCATTCATGTCATATGCCTTGCCAGCCAAGTTGTCGGTAGCCGGACTGTTGGGAAAGGCGATATTCTTGATGTTGTCGAATTTGCTGGCGTGGGGTCGTGGGGTGAGAGTGGGACTAATGCTGGCTCTGAAAGAAAATTCGCGCAGCGGGTTCTCTCTATCTTGCTCAGACCACAGAAATATAGGCGCGCCTGTGAAGATGGTAGGCAAGGCCAAAACTTTCCATGACCTTGTGCTAAAAGGCCTTAAATGAGGCTGGTTTGGCCATTATTCGGCGGCGTTCACCGCATGTCACGACAATGCGAACCATCTTTGCCAATATCGACTCTGTCTCTTAGTTAGCACCAGGCCTGCGAGGTAGAAGAAAAGCACACCAGGCGGTGATAAAGCGCGTTTTCGGGAATGTGGTAGGTGCTCTCTCTTTCGGGTATTGCCATGCACGCGCAAGGGATCAAAGAAGGCATTAAACCTGTAGGGGAAGACACTCCGAGGAGTAATCAAAGGCATACCTTATGTCATCAAACGCGCGTGAGGGGCGCCAAAGGGGATTTTAAAATTACACCCAGAGAGGCGAAGGGACTCGGAAGGCGTTCTGATCAAGACATGTGCTCTGTACGTCGGGCGAAAGTCGGGTTTGGAGGTACGAGTAGTAATGTTTGATTATGCTCAGCGCTGTCTTGAAGGGGAGGAGGGTTTAGAGTTACATACCAGGTTGGAAGTAGCCCAAGTTACGCCCACTAACAGAAAGTGGACACTGACAGAAAGTGGACACTGACAGAAAGTGGAAAGAATTCGAAGAAGGGAGCTCGGAGGGGAGGACTCGGACGATTTCTTGGTGGGAGCCGGAAAAAGCTGCTTGAGAAGAAGAAAGAGTGAAAAGGGAAGGATGGGCAGGTACTCACGTGTCCCTGGGGGTGCTCTACTACTCTTCGACAGCCTGGGTTCTGGCGAACGCCTCTCAACACAGCTACCCTCTGGCTACTAGGTATGCGGAGTGACCAAAGTAAGGTTGGGAAGGAAAAGCCAGGGGAGAAGGAAGGAGTAGAAAATTCCACAGGTCAACAAGGCAAGGAAGTCTGTGGGGAACTTCGTCAAAAGAGGAGAGGAAAAAAAGGCAAGGGAGGAGGAGTCGTAGGCGGCGGGTTGGAAGGAGAGAAACTGGTCAAAAAGCTATGGCCAAGCTCGCTCTAGAATCCCACAGGACCCCTGATGCTCCTGTGCTAGGCTGCCGTTAGACCAGGGTGAACCTGTGCCTCACTGCCGAGGAAGTTGTTGAAATCCGCAGTGATGACGCTCTGGGCTAAGTTTGATTTTTGTGGTCGTAGAACATGTTATATCTGCGCTAGCCGGAAAGAAAAGATCAAGAAACCTCGAGCATTCTTAGGCTCTGGGAAAATATTTACAAAAAAAGAAGCCTGGGAACCGGGGGGGCAGACGGGAAAGGGGATCAAGATCCAGAGGTTCAGGGCCCCACAATTCCCGCTTATCTTCACGGCCCATCCGAGCACGGTCACTGGGAACATGATACTACATCGTATTATCGAAGTATCTGACGTACAGATTCATATCTACCTAAACGGAATGCAACTACAGGGTAAAAAGGGCATGATGCGCGCAGGTGAGGTGAGAGGAACAGTTCTCCATTCTAGCGGATACCAATTGGCGAATTTGAAGAATAAACCTGGCGGGAATGTGTCACAGGGCCCGCTTCCAAGGCCCTACTTAGCTGGCTGGAGAGCTCAAGGAAGAGCAAGGTCAGTGGGGGATTCTGTCAAAATAGATGCTGCAAATGAAGGGACATGTGATGACTTGCAGTAGTGTAAAGACTAAGTTGTGGAGGAAAAGCAGGAGTCAAACCCAGTGGTTTTCCCATATTAAGTAGGCCTGATTGACTCCCCTTCTTCCTCTTCTACATCTGTTTGCACTATTCTATGGTTGACTGAAGTCTTTGATGGTATTGGGAAGCAAACTCCGTTTTTCACGTGTTGAGAGAGGTTGTTGGCTGCTGCGGCTGCAGGGGACACCCCTGGCTAGGATCCCGACCTGGGCGCCATTTTCCCACGGGTTCTAGCCTGGGAAGGGGATGATCCCCGCTTGCAGGAACACGCGATGGGGCCGATGAGCCCGATGAGCCCGTGGTCTTTTTAAACTTTGGCGCTGCTGCTTATTAGGGATGGGGGCCACGGGGCAAGCTCTGGGGTCAGCTTGGGAACCGGGTGCTGATGCCAGTGCCCGGCCCGCAGCTGGACATTCCTGCAGTCGGCGCCAGCAACTTGAAGAACCGGATCAGCAGACGCAGATAGCACGAGTTCCGAGTGAGCGAGCCGCGGAAAAGGCACGACAACAACGGCAATGGCACGACACACACCGCCCAGAGACCGTCCGGAGTATTAGTCCGCGCAGCGCTTAAGGACATCGGGAAGCTCAATTCGGTGACTCGAGGGAGCTATTACGGCTACATTGGCTAATCGGCCCAGAAGCACGGTATCCAGCCGGCTGCCGTGGGCGAATCACACAGGCCCGGTGTTGATACTTACTCGATTGTTACTCGATCGAAACTCGACGGTATCGCGATAGCATCGCATTGCAGCCGAAAGCGGATGCGAAGCGAGCAGAAGCAGCAGCGCCCCCTGCTTTTTATCAGTCCTCTCCTTCCCCGGCACCCCGGAAAGCCACGGAGCGCCAGCAAAGCGGACTCCCCTGCTCAGCCACCAACGTTTCGTGCGCTGTGATTGGCCCACCGGCAAAACAGCAAGGAACGAGGGGGCGTGCTTGGAACGCAACGAGCCCCTAATCGGCGGGGCGTGTCTCCAGCGGATTACGGATGCATCCGATCCAGATTGGGCAGCCAATGGGCGCTGACTGATAAGAAAACGGCTCGGCCAGGGTAAGCAAGGGTCTTGGACGACGCTGGTATCGCCGTGTGTCGCGGGATCGCGGTCCCTTGCCGCACCCCACAACACCCTCGTCTTGGACCGTTGGGCCAGGGGGCCACAGAGGCCATGAGAACAAACGGTGCTTTCCGGATCGATGGGAGCCAGCTGGGAGTTCGGGGCGTTCTGGAGCATCTCGGGGACACCCTTGTGTGGAGCTGCGAAACGAGTAGAATAGCTGCCGTCTCGTCCTCTCGTTCTCTTCAGCTGCCATCTTTGCCCTCCTGTTCTCTCCATCTCGCTCGCCCTATCTCCTCTGCCTCACCTCGCTTGCCTCCGGTCAGCCCACAACTCAACATCCCGCGCCAGCAATCCCTCTTTGTCCACATACATACCCTTCCCACCACACACTCCCACACGCACTCGGAGCTGTCAATTCTCACCGCATTCAGCCCGGTGTCCTTATCAGTCTCCCACTCCCGCACCCCGCCAACTGCGATAAGCCCTCTTGCGCCTCTTAAAACCCTCGCAAGCCCTCTTCCACGCAATCCGGATTAGCTCAAGCCTCCGTAGGAGCCGTATCTCACTTGTGTCAACCTCCAACCTCTCCGTTGTCCACCATGTCTGCGCCAAAAGTCTCCAGCAATGGGCCGCTCGTGGTCCTTGCTTCGTCGAGGGCCGTCCTGACCCTCCCGGATGACTCGCTGGTGATCTCGCCAGCCACCATCTCGGTATCGCCGGTCACAGGCAAGATTGTGTCCATAGTCCCCAATCTTCTGCCCCGGTCCGCATTCCCCGCGTCCGTCTCGTACAAGGACTACAGCCCGAGGATACTGATTCCCGGCCTGGTTGACGCTCATGTCCACCTCAACGAGCCGGGCCGCACCGAGTGGGAGGGCTTCCACACCGGCACCAAGGCGGCCGCCTCGGGCGGTGTGACGACCGTCATCGACATGCCCCTGAATGCCATTCCCCCGACCACCACACTTGAGGGGTTCAAGGTCAAGCTCACTGCCAGCCGGGGCCAATGCTGGGTTGACGTTGGCTTCTATGGCGGCGTTGTTCCCGGCAATGCCGAGGAGCTTCTTCCGCTTGTCGAGGCCGGCGTTCGCGGCTTTAAGGGGTTCCTCATTGACTCTGGTGTACGTATCCGGGCCCCGTCAATTGAGCAACACCACTTGGTAGAACCCATTGACTGACCCTGATAACAGGTTGAGGAATTTCCCGCCATTTCATCCACCGACATTGCACTCGCAATGACCACCCTCAAGGACACGCCCACCACGCTGATGTTTCACGCCGAGATGATCCCGCCCATCGCCGACTCAGTCGGCGACGCCGTGCAGACGTCGGACCCGCCCCTGGCGCCGCATGGCGAGCTCAGCAGCTACAACACCTTCCTCGAGTCGCGCCCACCCGCCTTTGAGACGTACGCCGTCGAGGAGATTGTCACACTCGCCCACCTAGCCCCTCAGCTTCACCTGCACATCGTGCACCTGTCCGCCCTGGAGTGCATCCCCATCTTGCGCAAGGCGCGTGCCAGCGGCGTCAACATCACGGCCGAGACGTGCTTCCACTACCTCGCGCTGGCAGCTGACCACATCGAGGACGGCGACACGCGGCACAAGTGCTGCCCACCCATCCGCTCGCTCTCCAACCAAGACCAGCTGTGGGCCGAGCTCGGCGATGCTGATGGCTGCATCAAGACGGTTGTCTCGGACCACTCGCCCTGCACCCCCGAACTCAAGCTCCTCCCCGCCCACCTCCAACACGTCGAGGAAGACTCGTACCAGACCATGATGCGCCACTCTGATTCCGGCATTGACATGACGCTGCCCAAGGGCGACCTCGCCCGACTTACGAAAGTCGAAGGCCAGGGCGACTTCTTCGCTGCTTGGGGCGGCATCTCGTCCGTCGGGCTCGGCCTCCCCATCCTCTACACCTCGGCCGTCGAGCGCGCGCAGCAGGGCGATGAGAACGTCCCGACCCTCCTCGACATCGTGCGGCTGTGCGCGCAGGCGACGGCCGCGCAGGTCGGCCTGAGCCACCGCAAGGGCGGGCTCCGCGTCGGCATGGACGCCGATGTGTGCGTCTTTGACGATGCCGATGTCTGGACGCTGCACGCGGGCGCCATGCGCTGGAAGAACAAGTGCTCGCCGTGGGAGGGCAAGACGTTCAGAGGGCGGGTGCACGAGACGTGGGTGCGTGGCCAGAAGGTGTTCCAGCATGGCGCGGCCAACGCGGGCTTCGCTATCGGGGCGAAGCCGGTGGGGCGGGCGATTGTGGAGAAGAGGACGATTTGAGCGGCTCGAGAGGGGGCCGGTCAGGACGGCTCAGGTATATTTGGAGTCGCTCGAGGGTTGGAGTCGAGCGACCTTTTTGGAGCCGACCACCTTTCACCAGGATGCGGCCGCGGCGGCATTTCTGGTATTTCTTGCCATGTCTTTTTGTACGATACTTTTTGTTTTGTGCATGGATGGTAATATGGTCGAGCGGCTCTCATCAGGGAGGGACATTACTCCCACTGGGCGGGAATGGATTTCAAAATGGGTTGCATCGGTAGCGATGAAGGGGCATGCGGAGCTTTTCTTCTCTTGTCACGGGCATTTACCGCAAGCTGTCCCGAATGACGAATGAAACATGAGCTATGAGGTTATGGATTGCACAACCAAGTAAATGCATTTGTTGCTGCAACGACGGAGCCCCATGTGACCTGCGATGGGTCTGACAACAGAGCCTGCTGTCTGCGCCTCTGGGCGGGACGCGCGAAAAGAGGTAGGTGTCGGTGCCATCTTACGCTAGTGCGACCCCTCTGCCAATAGCATCGAAATCCAAGTGACGGATGCCGATGTTGTCGATCTTTTGGGAGATCTGGAACCACGATTCGCCCCTATCTGACCTCGGTTGAACCGCCCGCCAGCCCACTCGCCCCCTCTTTCATGGCAGCCCGCAGTCCGCAGACCAGGAAGCCGGCTTGGGATTTTGGCTTTACAGCCAGCATTACTTTCGTTACCACGTTTGCCAGACTCTTTTCTGCCGTCGGTTATTGTTAGGCCCGCGCGGTGATTGATGTTTTCGGATGGCACAATAATAATAGTGGACATAAATCTTGATTTTCCAAGCTGCAAACAAACCTTGGACGGACTGAGTCTTTTGCTTGTTTCACTGAAAGTCGTTGTGATGCCCCAGGGGCCGGCCAAAGGCCAGCTACGGTCGCTTTAAATGAGAGGTAGGTTCTCTCCGCCCGCTTGGGAGAGCAGACGTGGCTTGCCTGCCCAAGCTGCCTAGGCGGCACAAGTCTTGGGAATCTATAATTGTCGAAATTGTCGATAAGCAATGAGGCGGCCACAAATACCGACTGCTCTTGAAATGATTGGTTGTGGCGCCATTCGGCACGCCATTTCCGTTTCTCGACAGCGATGCGGTTCACGGACATTCAGGGGCAATCGCGCGTATAGTTTCTCGTGTATGTAAGCATTCGAGGTTGAGAAAAAGACTGTTTTGATCCTGCTCAATGCGACCTGGAGCCCAGAGTGGCGGGTGCAAGTTTTAGCTCCATTTCCTAGGTCCTGAAAGTGCTTCCTTTGGCTGGCTGGCACCTGGTTCTCGGTGCTCATCCGGCCCCCAGTCCTGACCATGTGTGTCGCTTCGCAAGATTGCCCCTTGGACACAGCCCACACAGCCCCGGGTTGTGGCCTGGTGGCCTGGTTCCCACTCCCTGCCTCGTTAGCTGTCACGACGCTGAGCACACGGCATCGGCCAACCCAACGCCTCCCCATCCAATTTCTCATCCTCGCTGAATGCCCATTGCCATTCCCGTCCGAGTCCGAACCGTATCGCCGCCATCCTCAACCTGCGAAGCCGTTGTTCTTTTGCCTCTGTTTTCTGTCGTGCAGCACGACGAATTCCTAGCTGATTATTCGCGCGCCTACTGCTCCTGCATGTGCCATTGGGACGTGCCGCCAAGCGTCCTGTTTCTCCCTAAACCCTGAGCTGAGCAGCAAACGAGCGAGCGACCAGACAGGCTGCAAACTATAACACACATACCACCGCACGCAGCACGGCACATCGATCCGATTGTGACATCCCTTTGGTCTTTTCGCTGCCGAACGAGCCCGACCGCCAACGTCGACTCACCAAGCCGTCACCGAACCCGCCTCAGCTTCCCTGGTTACACAGCACCCCCCCGAACCTAGCATGTGCGTCGCCGTTGACCGCCCGTAATCCCCCCATCACCACGTCCGAACATCGCCCATCCAGTAGCCCTTCCTTCGAGTTGTGGATGCATCGGGCCCCCGACATGCCCTCCTTCCTGCCGGACGAGAACTTGGCAGCATACTCGCAATCTCCCGGCGTCGTGCACCTCGACCCAGCTGCCCGCTACGGCCTGTCCCCCGAAAAGGACGTCAAGGCCAATGGACACATCGTCCGGCAGCCACAACCGTACACGTCAAATGAGAGCTTCGACGAGACCTCGTCACATTCTACCCACACCTCCGAGGCTTCTGACACACGCCCGCACGCGAATGGGGACCGTTCGTGGCCGAGCATGAATCCCCTCCCGAATGGAAATGCTAGCGAGGGAGCGAACGGCGTGGATCGTAACAGCAATGGAACAATAGGCCGGAAGCCGCTGCCGAACGGCTCTTCGTCCACGGTATTGGTCGACCGAACGGCGCCGCGGCCGAACTCGTTCCTCGGAACAAAGGAGGACGACACGCCAGTGCCGAGTCCGAAGGACGCCTACCCGCGCACCTCGATCGGCTCTACTGCTGGGAATTCTATACAACAATCACCGGTTGAGATGTATCTGCACCCTGTGAGTAGAGGAGAGATCCGAACTGTGGAAAATGGACTGCCCATACTCTCGTCCAGCCCCTTGCAAGGGACAATGCAAAACTACCCAACAGCCAGCGATCCCACGCTGGGTCCTACGACCCCGAGCCATGAGTCGAACCAGAGGATGCAGCAATCAGCCCACCGATACTCTTCGCCTCCGTTATACAATGGCGCTGTGCAAACCCCAACATCGTCTGGAGCACTGCAGCCGCCCGGTGGCGGGCTCAAGCACCGACATACACTGGAAGTTCCAAAGCCTACTCCCAGTCGTGGGTCCCGGGACGGCGTGGATACTACCTACGCCAGTGGCCGGTTCTCTCCTACTGCAGCTGCAACTGGTGTGCGTAGAGCTTCGCTCAGTTTGGCTAGGAGAAACACGCGTTCTCTCCACTCGGAAATGCCCCGCGACGAAGTGGTACCAGATGAAGATGCCCTGCGCTGGGCTGAGGCATACAGGCAAAAGCGGGCCAGCAAACGAAGGAGGCGGGAAATCGAGGACGACGATAGGGTGCTAGTCGGAACAAAGGTCGACGAGACGCACGCAAACTGGGTCACAGCGTACAATATGCTGACCGGTATCCGCGTTTCCGTCTCGAGGACCAACGCCAAGCTTGATCGCAAGTTGACTGACGCTGACTTTGAGGTCAAGCAGAAGTCCACTTTCGATATGTGAGTACACCCTGCCTCTCCGTAGCACAAGTGAAGCTAACCACGACACAAAGTGCCGGAAATGAGCTGGTCCCGTCAGCCAAGTACGACTTCAAGTTTAAGGACTATGCCCCCTGGGTATTCCGCCATCTGCGTGCACTCTTCCGTCTAGACCCGGCAGACTACCTCATGTCGCTCACAGGCAAGTACATTCTCTCGGAACTCGGGTCACCCGGCAAGAGCGGAAGCTTTTTCTACTTCTCTCGAGACTACAAGTACATCATCAAAACGATCCACCACGCCGAGCATAAGTTCTTGCGTAAGGTCTTGAAGGATTACTACCAGCATGTCACGGACAACCCAAACACCCTCCTGTCCCAGTTCTATGGACTCCACCGTGTCAAGATGCCTTATAGCAAAAAGATTCACTTTGTCGTCATGAATAACCTGTTCCCACCGCACCGCGATATTCACCAGACTTTCGACCTGAAGGGTTCGACTATCGGTCGGGACTACAAGGAGGACGATCTCGACACGAACCCGAGGGCGACATTAAAGGATCTCAACTGGCTCCGACGGAAGCGACACCTCGAGCTTGGCATGCAGAAAAAGCAGCTCTTCCTTGCACAGCTACAAAAGGATGTTAAACTACTGCAAAGATTAAAGATAATGGACTACTCGCTGCTAGTGGGCATCCACGACTGTCAAAGGGGGAACGAGGAGGGTCTGCGGGGCAAGACGCTGCGTGTGTTCAATCCAGGCGGTGGCGCCCCTGAGGAATTCGACCCGCACTCAGTCCTTATGCGGACTCCATCCAAGCTAGAGAACCAACGCAAGGCAAGGGAGTTGCGGCAGATGATCAAGTCCGAAAGGCCCGTTCTCATGGGAGAGACAACATCGATGCCTGAGGAGTTGGAGGAAGGCCAGAGCCGGCCGGGGTTTATTTTCAACCAGGACGACGGCGGGTTTGGTGCAACTCACGAGGACAACTCCCCGGGTGATGAGATATATTACTTGGGGGTGATTGACTGCTTGACCCACGTGAGTTTGACATATTTCTGTCTTTTCGAAGAAGGTGGCTAACAGTCTTGCTAGTACGGCATAATCAAGAAGCTCGAACACTTTTGGAAAGGTCTCTCCCAAGACGGCTCGCAAATATCTGCCCTCCCACCGCAGGAGTATGGCGACAGGTTCCTCAATTTTATATCGGGGATCACCAAGTCTAATGAGGAGGCGATTCGAGAAGCCCAGGAGAAAGACGCCGCAGAAGCCGCGGCTGCGGCAGCCGAGGAGGAACAAAGAAACAATGCGCATAGGCGGTCATCAAGCGCTATCCCACCCGTCCCGAACTATCAGCCTCCACCACCCCCTTCGCCTCGACCAGGAGACTATCCACCAAGGGAAGCCGAAGCTACCGTTCAGAGGGCTGGGTATGAGGCTCGGAAAACTGACTCGGATGGCGTGCTAGAAGACGATGTGCCCGAACGAACCATCAGAACAACCATCACCTCGCCTAAGCACGGGCCACCGCCCACGCCAGGCGAGCGCACGACTGTTCTCCCGGTTGTGGAGGAGGCTGCCGAGGGCTCAACAGGAGACCGAAGCCGAAACAGCCACATTAGCAGCACGCTGACGGAGAACGACATCCGCCCTTTGACACCCGCTAAGGACGGGCAAGAGAGGGAGCCTGGGTTCGGAAACCCGCTTCTTGGAGGCCATTACAATGGCAACCGTAACCGCGGACCTCCACCAACGCCGCCCAAGACAGGGCATGGATATGCATCCAACACGAAGCCCGAAAGCGCCGACAGTGGATACGGGGTGTCTAGCGCGAACGGAAGCAACGGCGGTCTCAGAAGCGCTACAGGTTCGCAGAAGTCGCTCAGAGTACAAGCTCAGATCAGCCGAGACAGTCTGGACAAGGCACTGCCCCCGCTTCCAAGGATTGGGTCGGTGTCTACCGAGGGCCTGTCGTAGGACGATGAAGTCATGGGAGCGCTTGATAGGCCCCATGAAACGGGGTTTGGGGATGGGAGGCAGTTCGAGCAAGACGCGTCGGCACAGAAGGAGTGGGAGTTTTTGCGCAACAGGTTTCTGGAGACTATCCCGCCCGGCTTGCCACTTTCCAGCCAGGACAAGACATAGCCTAGACGAGGGAGGCTGGGGGCCGGACGGCTTGGGAAAGTATAGGCGGGGAGGGAGGTGTGGATGGATAACTACTTACAGTTAAGGTTCGCACGCGCGGCGAGGAGCGATGGATATCGAATTTTTCTTTTCTTGTCTCTTTTTTTGTTGTCCCATCAGTTGATTGCTTGAAAAGACATGATACCACCATTGCATCGACAGCATAAACTAAAGATCTTTATGTTTTTACTTCCTTCTCCAGCCCCTCTTGTTTATTACTCCTTTTTCCCCTGTTACATATTTTACGGCGTGTTTTTGCCCTCCTGTTTCCTTTTTTGGCCGGGGTTTCCGTCCATCTGGATGGATCCAATCCAGACCTACATTCCCTTTGTTGACGACCCTGAAATCAGTATCACCGCTCCCAGACAGATGAGTGACGGGAAGGGAAGGTGGGGCTGGAACTGTTTGCTACGAATTGGTTATACAACCCTGCTGTCGTGGCGTGTCCTTTTTCTTTGCTAAAATAGAAACCCAACGTTGTCGACTGCAGGTCTGCTATTGGGAGGGGTACATGAGCAACTAAGGGAAGACGCTGAAGATAAAATAAATCCAAGGACTCTATCTACTTCATTGGTACAAGACGGAGCGAGATCGGTTCGATGCTTGGGTTTCTGCTTTTTCCTTCTTTTTTTCCGATGGGGCTGTGAAAAGGAGTGAAAGGGTGCTGGATAGGGATACACCGCAAAACAGGGGCCTTTCCTATAATGTGGGATACGTTGAGTACGCAATGGTGGTGGGAGGTGGCCGGCCAACCTAAGGGGTGACAAAGAATGCTTTGGTGTGCATGTATATCGCTAAGAAGATACCTGATAGATGTCATTTGGTGATGAATGATTATTGGTGAGTGCCCCGTCGACAGAAGCCAGCTGGGAGAGTGAGTGAGCTTTGTGGTTCCTCCAACAAGTCTCTTGACTCGTGGGACACCGAAAACAGATATTGTATGTACAGTAGTTTTAAGGTTGCCCTCGATAGTGTTGATACAGCCCCCATCCCATTCCACAGCTCCAGAGAAAAGGGTCGGCCCCATCCGTCATCACCTCCTCGCCGCAAAATCCGAGTTGACGTCCATCTTGGTCGCCCCTTGGGCCTGCAGCGCCTCGAGCCGCGCCCTCTTTCGTATATCCTGCACCCGCCACTTCTTGAAGTACGTCACCTACCACGCCCATCATCATCAGCTTTCTTTCCCCTCCAACCAACCAACCCAAGACTTTGGAGGGCGTGGGAAGAAGAAGGAACTCACCCATTCCCTCGCACAGTCCTGCTCAAACTTAACATTCTCCTTGGCGCATGCCCGCCCCGCCGCCTTCTCGTCCTTGACCGGGTCGATGATTTCGTGCGCGTCGAGGCACGCAAAGAAGCCGTCGCGGGCTTCCCAGCACCGCTGGCGCTCGGCGCGCTTGGGGGCGACGGTGCCTGTGCGGATCTCGGTTGCGCGCTTGTCGGCTTCGGATTGGCCGAAGAAGCCGAGGAGACCCATTTTGCGGGATGGGGTGGCGGGGGTTCTGGGTAGGTTGGTTTAGGGTCGTTGTTCTTTGGGTGGTGTGGTGTCGACGGCGGTGGTGATGGGGGGGTTCTTGGAGTTGCAAAATCAAGGCGGGATGTCCCGTTGCTTGAGCTCGAGCAAGGGCGGACAGGGGAGCTTGGATGCACGTGATGCCAGAATGCAGGGTGGTGGGGGGTTGTCTAGACCAATAATCTCGGGGCCGAGTGCAGGACCTGGTCGGGTCCGGGGGACCGGGTCCCCCGCAAAAAGAAAAGAAAACCATCAGGCCCTTCCACAGCCCCTTTTTTTCAGCGACATAATGGAGATTTGCTCAAGATGAAAGGTTGACTGGGCAACCCCGGGCATCAGCTTCGAAGCTCTCATGGATTTTCCCATGGATCCAAACGCCAGGGTTATCTCGGCTGCATCTAAAACTCTGTCTCCTGAGTGGTCACTAGAAACTTTTTATGTTCAAGATTCCAACAGTTATTTCCAAGAGTTGGGGCGACTTTTACTATCAACAAATGTAATTCTGCCATTAGCTAAGATATCTAGCTGATGATGAGCACGCAACGGCAAAGAAAATGAACATCCTTTATCAAGGGAAGCAACCGCTCGAGAGTGGCTGTCCCGAGCAATACTGCATTTTGCGTATGGCATGATTTCTTCCTGCATGTAGCTCACAACCTCTGTTCCAGAAAGATGGTTTTTAGAGGTGATATATAAAAAGGAGAATTCACCCAGCCTTTCGATTAAGTCATGTTTAATCGACATCTCCCATCTAGGTGGCGTAGGTTAGGCCTCAATCATAAGCCACGACCACCTACAATGTCCATTCACTCACTGCTTCAAATCAGACAGAAAGTCCGAGTACACAACGTCCAAGTCATCTCCGGGTCCGCGGCTCAAGGGTCGACCCGTCTTTCTCCACGGAGGTGTCTTCGACTCCTGAACGCCGTCTACCTCCCTTTGTCGGCAGTCACGGGCAATATGCCCACCGCGGCTGCAAATACGGCAGACGATACCAGCACCTCTATCACCAGCCCTTTGTAAGCCCTCATCGCCTCGAAATGTCCCGTTGGCAACAGCAACAGCGCGGAGCTGCTCCCGCTTCCTATCGTTAGCGTGCTCTGGTGTAGTGGCTGCGGCCTCGATGACGGCCTGTACCAGTGCCCTGGCCTTGTCCACCTTGTCTTGGCTGTCAGCTTCGATTAGGCAGTGGAGAGGCTCCTGAGACCTGTCGTGGCATCCCCGGGCCCTGCCTCGGGCACTGCCCTCCTTGACGGAGCCTTTACCCCGGAGGGATATGGTTGCACCAGACTGGTTTTTCATCTCAACGAGACTGCGGCCCCGCGGGCCGAGGATCTGGCCAATGAAGCTGACTTCGGGGAAGTCCTTGACGGGGACGTAGACCTTGTCTTTTATCACGGGGCGTGCCGTGGAGGCGTAGTCAGCTGGCGCGCGATATTTGGGAATGATGCGTGCTGCCTGCTGAACTAGTGCGTGGCGCTCTCTCTGGAGACGCTCTCGGTAGCGACGATGGCGTGTGTTGATGCGTCTACCATGGTCATCGTATTCCGGGGAGGGTGATGGCGACCTGCGGAGACGATCAGCAGGGATAACATCGTTGCTGCTCAGTTTTTGAGTGATCTCTTGGATACGCACATGAAGAGCATATGCCTCGACCTGCTCGGCTGTCATTGGAGCTGTGACGGCGAGGGTGAGGTTAGTGAGTTCGGCAGCTGTGCTGGCCGGGCCCCATCGAGACCGAGAGTGGGCCGCGAATGCCATCGTGGTGAGACCGCTGTTAGTTGAAGTGTCAGTGGGGGTGTTAGTAAGTTGGCGGTGATTGTTGTTGGGTCGGCAAGGTTAGCTTCGCAGTTGTTGTAAGCTGGAGTTAGGTTGGAAGACAGGGAGAGAGGATGTCTCTTTATATGGCAAAGGCAGCCTGTAAGACTCAGGGCTTTAATTTCTGCTGTTTAGAGTTTGTAGGTAGGTTGTATGCCTTATCTTAATTAAAGGCTGCCTGGTTAAGGAAGCTTGGAAGCTACCGGCATCGCGGATAGGTGCAGGTCGTGTCAAAACCCTCAAGAACCACCCGTCGGTTTGACTGCAATTATTGTCTTCGACAATATGCAGAGATCTCGAAGCGTTTAGTAGCAGGCTAGAACAAAGTCCATGCTATTCCTTTTCAAAGTTTCAAGTCTTTTCTTTTCCGGTCTTGGGTAAGAATGGAGTAGGTTACAGATCCATTGCCGACTTCACTGGCGGCAGGGCTGCAGTAACACGACAAGGATCCCCCACAGTAGGCACAGACCACCTCAGCCTCTTGACACCGCGTCACCCGCCACAGAGATTCGGGAACATCTGACGCATGGCCAGACAACTTTTAGCGGCTTTCAAACAGAACGAAACCACAACGGCGAACAATCTATTTTCTTTATTGCAGACGACGAAGTTACGACTGTACCGAGAACTGACTGCCGCCGTCGCCCGACCCGGCCCTCTCGTTTTCTCCCTCCTCTTCTCGAACCCTCAACAACGACCCGTCCTGCGATGAACCCGCAATAGCACCAGCGCAAGCTCCCCAAACAACACACCCACCACCATGGCGCGCCGGCGCCGCCCCCCTCGCCCCGGCGCCCTGACCGAACTCCCACCCCTCAAGATCGTCAGTCAAATCGCCGCCCTGCAGGCGCTCTACTACGCCGTCGCCCTCCCCCTCATGCTCTTCACCGCGCTCGTCGCCGGCACCCACTTCAGCATTGACCTCATCTTCGGCTGGTCCGCCGTGCGCGGCGACACGACGCAGGGCTGGCTCCTCGGCTTCATCTGGATTCTCGACGGGGGCTTCTTCATGTAATTCCTCCCCTCCCCCATTTCCTTAAACAAGGACATCCCAAACTGACCCCCCCCCCCCCTTTTATAGGGCCCTCGCCGTAACCTTCCTCATCGGCCGCTCCAAACTCGTCCCCGACTTCGCCCTCTCCATGCACGCCCTCCACCTCGTCATCACCACCCTCTACACGGGCGAGATCCCGCGACATACGGCGTGGTGGCTGTCGATGGGCGGCGCAAGCGCCGTGTCCATCGCGCTGGCGACGTGGGGGTGTCGGTACCGCGAACTGCGGCCCATGTCGTTCGGCGGGCGCGCTTCCTCGTCTAATACCGGCGGTGGTGGCGAAGGGCAGGTTGGTGCCGGTGACGGGATCCCCGGCGCGGAAGGGGATGAGGAGGCCGGATTCTCGCGCGGGAGGGGTCGCGGACGCGGGAGAGATGGGGCCGGCGAATTTGAGATGGTTAAGATGAACGGAGCGGCGGAGAGAGATTAAGAGGGGGCTCAAGGGCCGCATGCTACTTGGCTGTACTGCATAGCGTGGCAGGGGATTGGGACCTGCTTCAATTTTCTTTTGGATGGCTGGCTGTATTTACAGGATGACACTGGTGTGTCTCTGGCGTCACGGTTGTATGAGTAGACTTGACGGGTAGAATATCAGCTTCAACAGGCTGTGTGTGGGTCACGATAATATCAAGAATGATTATTGTTCTTTTTTGTTACGATACTCTAGGGAAGGTTACCTCTATGGATACATGCGGGCGAAGTCCAGTCTAGGGAGGGAATATCGCAGGAACTTCGCCCCACATGCTCATCACCTCTTCGTTGTCTTTCCCATTCTCTGAAGCTCCAAGATATCCGGCAGAGTATTTTTCCCCTGGTTTCTCAGCTCCGTGACCCCTCTGCGCGAAAGGATGACCTCCATAGCCTCCTCACTCTCACTCTCACTGTCATCCGACTCAACAGCCCTCAACTCTTGACCTGCCCCACCCAACCCCTTCAACTCTCCCACCGTCTCTTTCTCCGGTGTTCTGTGTTCCTCTGGCTCTCCAGGACAAGATGGATCAGAGTCGCCGGGTTCTCCCTGCGATGGCAACCAATTGTCTGGTTGGCATGGAACTGCATGGCCATCCTCGATCCCATGGTATGCATCATATTCCGGCGTGGGCACCGATATCCGTCCTTTCTTCCATAAATCTTTCCATGAAGTAACCTCCTCTCTTTGGGAAAGATACGGTGCGTCAATCGTCGAAGTTCCACGGCGAGGGATAGTGTCGGAGTTGGACCCTTCGCTCGCGGATTTAGGGGAGCTATTCTCTGACGCTGGACTGGAGACGTGTCCCGATGCTGCCTCATGACCATTCAACTTTACCTCGCTCGTAAAACCACGGGTAGCAATGGCGGCGTCAAAGTAGTGAGCTGCTGGTGAATTGTGTGAGGGAGAGAACATTGGCGTATTATTGTACCCCGTGTCAACCCCAGGCGTTACGTCCTCTTGGTGAAAGAACTGGGGGAATGACTCAAAGTTGGACCATTCAGGGGGCTCCTCCGGAATCTCGGTCGAAGGATGAACTTCTGACAGGCGGCTTTTGAGCATCCGTTTGACACGACCATGCTTTCCAGGTGGCCAAGGCCCGGTGAGTGACGTAGCCGGAGAGCCCTCCATCGACATGGGCGAGTTGGGCGGTGCATACTGTGCAGGGGTAGACAGCCCACTTTGGGAAACACTCGACAACCCGCTCTGTGTGATGGGCGTGTTGGGAGGTGCTGTTGCCTTGGGTGAGGTATCAACGCTCGAGGGTGCGGCGATTTGCCCTGCGGCCCGGGATAGAACAGCGCTCTCGGCCATGAAAGAGAGCCGATCGAGCTCTCCGATAGCAATCATCATGCCGGCAATGGCAATGAGGTTCGGGCTTGAGCGATGTTCGGATAACGGCTTGTTGAAGAACACTCTCCGTTCCGAGTAGATGTACGAATCTCGGTTGATACGGCGGCGCTCCCTCCCGCTCAGGCTGGAGCGCTCCGAGGAAATCGAGACGGCAGAGACAGACTTTGAGCGCTTGAATTTTCGACCCAGCATGCGGTATCTGTGCGCACCATTCCGAGGGGGGATTGGTCCATAGTGAATATGGCCTGGCGTCTCTCTCTGCGAGGCAGGTGATTCCTAAGACATTCATCAGTCAGCTACTGTCAGCGAACACCAAAGAATCACGGTAACTAACCCTACTTTTACTTTGCCCCTCCGTCTCCTGACTAACCCTCCCAAACTCCGGACACGAAACCAGATCAAGAGACGGTTTCGTTACTTCCCCGTTCTGCTCAAACGCAACCAACCTCGCCCGCTCCCCTGGCACTTTGCCTCCCTCCAGCCCAGGAACCACATCGCCATGTTGTGTAGCCCCGCCCTCGGCAGACGATCTGTTTGGGGACGTAGGCACCGTCTTTCGGCGGCGCCAGCGCCCTGTGAACATACGGCCAGCGTAGTTCTTGACCTCAGCCACGACGGGTCTTTTACCCACATCAGGATCCACGGCAGGCGGTTCATCCACGCCTTCACCTTCCTCCCGCGGCGACTCGTCCCCACAATCCCCCGAACAGGTGCTGAGCGGTCCATCATACCCAGCCCCCTAGACCGAGTAACAGGACCCGTCTCCGCCCGGCGACGGCGACCCCAGCCTAAAGTTCCACGTTGCTTCTGGCTGTATCGACACCGGTTGCCGTCTTGGGATAGTGGTAGGTTCGATAGGGCTGCCGAGGCAGGAACTTAGAAGCTGGACGGCGGCGATTCGGGCGAGCTCGTAGTCCGGGGTGCAACTGTATATTGGTGCTAGTGATACGTCCTCAGACAGACAGCGTCGGGTACACGGCGGGGGCTGGTGCGAAAGGTAACGATGCTCAGTGAAGCTGTTGATAGGGACATCTTCGATACTCCTCGGCCCCGTCATCTTTCTGTCGACTAGCATCCCGCTGCTCTGAGGACAGACTCGAAGGTTAGACCCGGGACCAAGCGGCGGGCTAGGATCGAGGATCGAGAGATGCTATTCTCAGACTAGGTGACAGTGTTTGGAGCGACTGTCAGGGTATATAGATGCCAGCAAAGGGAGAAGCATGATCCAGGTAATCGATGGTCGTGTTGGGGGTGGGGGAAGCACGGGGCAAGACGAACCTTTGGCAGGGCGAGCAACCAGCTCCAGCTTCAAAACTACTTGACCTAGTACTACAAGGCATACATGCTCCTTCCTCGCCCCCCCAGTGAGCCAAGTCAGCCTGTCAAAAACCAGATAAACCATTGCGCCTTCCAGAACCTACAATATACCTCATCTGCGAACGCAATGGGCACTGCTATCCCAACAACCTTGTGATAGACGTAACATTACAACAGGCTCCCCTTTATAACCAGCACTAGTCATACTAACCACCAATGATGTCGGCCGGGTCTGTCTGGATAATCTCCCCGGACTTTCTGCCTCTCTTTCCCTCTCGATCGTGCCAAAGTTTACAAGGAACGGTGAAAAAAAAAAAAGGGGGGGGAAGCAGCGCAGTCATGATAGATAATAATTACATGCCCTCAAACTCCCCGCCGAGGTCGTCCTCATCCAAATCCCCCTCCTGGATCTCCTTCGCCATCTCGCGCTCGCGCTCGCGGGCTTCCTGTGCATTCTTGAGTTCAAGCCGGTGCTGGTTCATGGGGAATCGCATGGCCTGGGAAATTGTTGTTAGTTACGCCTATCCAACTTTCAACGTTTGCAAAGTTCAACATACCTTGACACTCTCGTCGTGCAGAGCCAGGCACGCCCGAATGCGGTCATGGAAGGCTTCGCCTGGCTCACGCGTCGCATACACATCACCGACTTCCTTGCTCTTCATGAAGCCCCTCTCGCGGTCAAGGGTCGCCTCAATCACACCGTCCCGAATTGCCTTGGCAACGATGTACTCAGCGCTCTCCTCAGACCCCAAATGCAGGCGGATGCAAATATCCCGGAGTGAGATGCGGCTGTAGCTCAAGCTCATCATGCGGATGCCCGTCTTGATGACGTTTTGGCGAAGGCGCAGGATGAGCGTGTAGGTACCGTCGCGCTTGAACGTATCGACATGATCCGCGACGATTGTTTCAAAATCCTCGAGGTTACCAACGCGAACGGCCTGGACGAGGAGGAAGTAGGGGTGTAGAGCCAACTCCATCGTAGGTTGTCGGAAGGTCACACGGTCGGGGATATCACCCATGAGGAGCTCTACAACCATCAACAGCTTAGTTGCTGTCAGGCTGAAGCCGAGCGCGCACGCGCTCGAGGGGGCTTTCCGTGTTGCGGCGGTCAGATGCTCGTGAGCCTCGGTGTAGCGTAATTGGATGGCGCGGGTGCGGCCGAGATAGTACAGGAAGCGAGCAACCTGGTTGTTTGCAGCATTCTCGGGGAACTGTGTATGCGATACGAGGAGATCGGCTTGTGCGATGTGCGAGGTGAGAAGGTAGTTTCGGAGGAGGAGAACAATGACGGATGCCTGGGTGTCAACATCCTTTCGTAGAACGGCGGTCCGGAGAGCGGCGAGGAGGGTTGGCCGGATAGAAACAATCGGGGACTGAGGGGACGGTGGGAGAGGTGCCAGCTGCTCCGAGTACAGAGAGTAGTAGAAGTAGACCTTGGCCGAGAGACTGTCGAGAGTACGGCGGTTGAGCAATTGCACGCGACCGGCTAGATAGCTCGAGAACTCAAATCCGAGCTTAAACTGCTTGGTATCGAAAAGAATGACCTGTGTGAGAATACCAAGGAAGATATCGATTTCGGGAATGCTATCCCTTGTCTCCTTTTTGACACCATTCTTAGCCGATGCCTTGGGCTCGCTATCGATCTCCATCTCCGGGCCAGGCTGGCGACCCAGAGACACATCAGGCCGTCCGATCGCGGACAGCAAAGCCTTTGCGATGTGACTGCTGGGCGATGCGGTGGTAAATGTCTCTGAGATAACCTGGGCGAGGATGTCCGGCGTCAGCCGTTTCCGGATGGATGAGATGGATCGCAGTGCTCGGAGGGTAAATCTTGCGTCGAAGAGCACGACGGCACGATCTAAAAGCGCAAAGTTGCTCTTGATGTCTGTTGGAAACAAGCGCGTGTTAGTTTTGAAGGGTGGCGGTGGACTCGAGGGATGGTCACATACCGTTGATGGCTTGCACAATGGGATCAACCTTGACCTGGCCGTCCTCGGCCTTATCAAGGTCGTCCATGGCGACGTCGCCATCGGCATCATTCGGAGGCGGGGCGGAAGCCTGCTTGGATGCTTTTGAGGGCTGGACCACCACCGTCATCTCGTCGTCGCCATCCTTGATGGACTTCTTGCCCTTGGGCTTCAGATCCTTGTCCTTCATTTCAATGTCCTTCCCTCCCCGGTAACCGCCGTTCTCGACGGGTTCCTTATCAGGCGTCTTGCCGGGCATCTTGACGGTTGCGGGTTCGAATCAGGGTTAGTGCCCGTCGGAGACGGCTGATGGGAGGATGGTGTTGGGGGGTGGGCGTTGATGCCTCGCAGAGCGACGGGGAGCCTTGGGGCGATTCTCGCGAAGCGCGCTCTGGCTGCTGGCGCCAGATCTGACGTGGTGCTTTCGCTCGCAGCGCTGGGAATGGGGCTAGCGTGGCACGGGTGCGATGGGGACCGGAACAGGCAAAGTGCAACGCCCTGACGAAAAATTCAAAATCACAGTCGCTGAGTTCGATGCTCGGCTGAGGGTTTGGAAAAGGTTCGTGGCGGTTTGGGGGGAGTGTGTGATGTGATGCAAGAAGGTTCGTAAAAGCTCAAGGATTTGAGTAAGGAGTCGCCAAACGGACACGGGCCACGGGCGCTGTAAGGCAACCGAAGTACGTACAACTGCGTACACACAGTGCCGGGCAACCTGGTTCCTCGCACGCGCCTACCTAACCTGAACTGCCTGCGGCTGCAAGGTGAGATCGGTACCTAAAAACTGATACGCCCGCCTCAGCCAAGCAGCGCGACAAGGCGTTTCGGCCTGAGACGCACACCCAAAAGGGCTCTCGGCCTCAAATAACTGTTAGGGTGCTAACTTGACGCATCTCTCAACGCTAGCCACGGCAGGGATCCGGCATAGCCTTAGCCAAGCATATCCAGGCTCCGCGAGCTGGCTCCACTGGCTCACTCCTCGGGCGCTTTTGTGACGTTGTCGATGCGCTGCCTGGTCCTTGTCACTCTCTCTAGTTCTCCCTCCGTAGAGCAATCAGCGAGTCACCTCACCTGCACTCCATTTCGAGCTTCAACCCCCTCAGATGACTGCCCGACATCGAGCGGGCCACTCAACTTCCACTTCTCTATTTATGATTATGGGAATTGCGGAGATCCGGCACTGCACTGCACTCAGCCAACCCGGATGATGCTCATTGCTGACTGACATTGACCCCGGAGCTCAGATGGGGTTAGGTCGGGTTGTCTTCCTCCTCGAAAGCTGGGGCAGCCCAGTAGCAGCACTCAGCGCTCGGCATGAACCCAGCTTGGACTAAGCGTTTGCACTCATCGACTCCGGCGCATACCACATCAGACGTACCTACATCAACCCACATCAACCCGGGGTTGACCCTCTCTCATGAACACCCCTGACTTGACCCGTCGACATGCATTTCACAAATGCGCAAACACCTAGAAAGGCACATTGTCGCATGCCGCATCTTCCTAATCGTTCATTCCAGGCCAGTAGCTCGCTTAGGTCTGCGCGTTTGCGCACGGCAGCCCGCAACCGCCGCCATCTTCCCAATGCGGATGCGGTTGCGTAAAATGTTTCTTTCAACGTCCACAAGTTCCTGGCAACGTTCATATACCGCGTTGAGCAAGGAGCTAACATTCGGGGCATCGAAAATACTAGCCTGCCATGATACTCTTTGCAAGAGGATCCGTAACCACGCGTTTCTAGGATACAACTCCGAGACCAGATGTGTCTGTATTTGAGATACTCGCTGCACACTAACCGCTATGGCCGTGTGATGTATTCCCATGCTCCATAGCCGTGACCCCCAGTCCATATCCTCGCAAACGCCAACCCAAACCATGATAAATCAGAAAACACGGCGTCAAGCAGCTTTACGGGTCTTTATTGCCTGGCATGACCTTGGCAGCCTGCACCGCGCTCATCTTGGTAATCCACTGCGCGTTGGGCTGTACCTTGCGAACCGTCCGCAGCTCTTCGCTAGAGTAGCCGGGAATGCGGATATTGTAGGTGCGCTCTAGCACGAGCTGAATGTCACGGATCTCAAGCACTTTGGATCCTCTCTCCTTGGCATTGCGGCAGGCCGAGTGAAGAACATTGTCGACAAAGTGGTCAGCGAGATTGAGAACCGACTAAGGGCAGGGCGTTAGTCAACCAGAATAGGAAGGGACGAAATCGCGGGTTGCCATTTGTGAGCCTTGATGGCAAACGAGCGAGCCGAATCAGGAGCAGGTGAGGTCTTACCTCTTCAACCTCTGGGGTCAACAGGTTGCCTTCTTGGCCCTCGGCCGTACCGCCGCACACCTGGCGGACGAGTTCGTCCAGCTTCTTCTTGTTAAGAACGCGCTCGCCCTCGCCCTCAAGCTGGTAGGCTGGGGTTTTAGCCAAGGCAGGCTGGTTCATAACGCCTCCACCGATGCCACTACCTGCGCTATAGGTGGGGCGACCACTTCCGACACCACCCATGGCGGAAACTGGGGTCGGGACTAAAGTTGCTTTCTCGGGGAGTACCTTGGGAATCGGAAGCTTGGACTGTAATGTCTGTCCGGCGGGCTGGGTGGGACCGGCAGACTGGGTGGGATGCGCGTGGGGATGTCCCTGCTGGTGAGCGCCGCCTATGACACCTCCCGCCGATGCTGGGGTGCCGCCTGAACCGGTTGCGCTTTGACCAGGGATTGAGCCGTTGCGGTGAATAGTATTTGCCTTGTTCATGGCACTCGTGTGCGAGAGTGGTTGAATGGGTTGGTTGGCAGGTGTCGCCGACTGGGGCGTTTGGATGCGAGCCGAATTTTGAGTGGGGGTGACAGCCGATTGCATCCCAACAGCAGCGCCGGACGCAATCGCGGTGTTCAGTGGAGGTGGGATGTTATGGGACTGTACACCAGGCTCGAGTTTGATCTGCTGTTGCAGCTGCTGATGTTGTTGCTGCATTTGTTGCTGATGCTGGTGCTGCTGCTGTTGGTGCTGTTGTTGTAACTGTTGCTGCTGTTGGTGTTGCTGCTGCTGCTGCTGCTGCTGAGCGGCCTGCTGTTGTTGTTGATGCTGTTGCTGAGCGGCTTGTTGCTGCTGTTGCTGAAGAAGTGACGAGGGAGGCTGACCTGGAGGCCCTTGTGTTACTGGTGATGGTTGTGCCTGACCAGTTGTCGCAGTTGCTTGGCCCGGGTGTGCCTGCGGTCCTTGTTGCCCCGGCATGGGATTTTGGCCTTGGAGTCGGCCGGCCGCTAACTGCTGATTCTTCGCAGCCTCAATGGCAGCATTGACGGCAGCCGTCGAGTTATGCATTGCACTACCGCCAACACCACTTAGTACAGCCGTCGCCGCCGTGGCTCCTCCCGGCTGGCCAGCATTTTGTTGCACTGAGCCCTGAGGTCGCACCTGGTTCCCGCCTTGAGCAGTCATTCCTAGCGGCACGCCGCCATTTTGTTGCGGCTTGTGAGCAACGCCTGAGGCGTACTGCTTCCTCACCGTCGTTGCGAATTGAACGGCGTCAGTGTGCTGCTTTTGCAGAGCAGGTCTTCGCTCAGAAAGCGCTTTTTCCTCAGGCGACAAAGGCTCCCCTTTTTCCTGGCGTTCCTTGATGATCTGGTCAATCTTTGCCACGTTATTGCGAGTGGTCTCCATGGTGTAAAGCGCACGGGCATATCGACTCTTAATGTCCAGGATCCATTTCGACCTATCAGTGATGCCAGGCGGGGGCTGGAAGTTCATCTCGTTCACATGGTTCATGATATGCGGTGGGAATGCTTTCGGTTGCGACTGGGCCGCGCCCGAGGCTGCGCTGGAGGCTGCCGGGTTCGGCGGCGGCACAGAATTCGAAGTAGGAGTCGGAGGGGGTGCAACCCCTGCATCGGTGGATGTTCCAAGAGCCATAGCTTTCGGGGGAAGATTGGAGGGTGTTTGCTGTTGCGGCTGCTGGACGCCCTGGGCACTAAGACCGGGCTGTCCGATCTGCTGAGGTTGCAACTGCTGCTGCTGCTGAATATGTGGCGGCTGCTGAGGTTGCTGGGGCTGCTGGAGATCTTGCTGCTGTTGTTGCTGCTGCTGTGCAGCTTGCTGTTGGAGATGTAACGTCCTACGCTGAGTAACTTTTCCCATCAACATGCGACCGAAGTCTAGGATTTTTTTTTTGGCATCGTTGTTCTCGGGTGACCCCGGAGGGGTAGCGTCATGCTGCTTCCAAAGAACGGCCAGCCCCTTTTCATACTTTCCGCGCTCTTCCTCGGTGAGGTAGCGGATACTTCGCATCATCTCTGGCCGGTACATAGTTTGGCTGGTGCCAGTACCAGGCTGGGCGTTCGGCTGGCCCACCTGGGCCTGGCCGATAGCGTTGTTCATGTCTGCTTTCGAGACGTAGAGTTCGGGATCGGGATCAAATCGGTAGTCACGTCGGGCTCGAGTGTTGGGATATAGGCACACGCTCAACAAAGTCAAATGATAGAAGCTGGGAGAGCCGGTCGGCGATGGAGATTAAGGCGTTGAAGCCTTCGATGGGCACGCGCCGCACGCTTCAAGCGCGCAGTTTAAGCAAAATTGAAACGTGTTCGAACTTGTTGCCTTTGTAACTAAGATCAGCAGGAAGACAGTTTTTGTTTCAGGGGCAGCTCGTGATGGTGGCACAGGACAGGCGTGTGCCGCGAGATGTTGCCCTTGGTCGGTCACGGTCACGTTGGAGGAGGGAGGGACCTCCCCAATCGCCCCTAATCGGTTGAGGCGTTAGGGCGTTTAGATGTGGCTGGTGTGCTATTGGATCCCCCCCCCCTTGCCAGCGTGGCGGACAGCCCGGCCACGTGCCTGGCCAACTCAGGTTATCGACCCTGATGAATATCGGAACAGCGCTTGCCTTACATCAACCAACCGAAACGTGTCGACCGAAACTCTTTTATTTTTTTCAATGCGCTCAACGGTTTAGGAAAGCATTGTTTTACAGTCCCAATATCATTCCAAAATTCAAGTTATTAATTGTTAAGGGTCAAGTTTTCATGGTCAGGTCAACACCAAGCTCAACCTACGCTCCGATCCCGATTACAACCCTAACGCCCAATCAACCCCGCCAGGCCCTTCTCCAGACTCACATTTGTGTCGTCACATTTTGTGCAGGAGAACATGCAAGTCAGCGATGGTCACACAAGCACGAATGACGAATGGCATGAGCATGTGTGAAAATGCTGGATCAGATACAATTGAGCTCACGAGAGCTCCATTCTATTATGTCTATGCCGTGCCCAAGATAGCCTTGTCAGCCCATGAAATTGAGAAAACATTAAAAATTGAATCTGCCCCTTTCTCCTTTGCCGGAGCTTTGCCTCAGTTGTGGGGCTGTCATCCAAAAAACAATGCACGTTCCCAAGTCTATGAGGTATCATCAACCATAAGCTGTACAGCGTTGTAAACCAAGTTGCGATGGCACAACACGTGACTGCCCAACCCAAACCGACCCGGACCCTCTTCTAGCAACAAGACTCCAGATACGCTTGTTGCGGTCCATAATATGCCGCCTCGAGAATGCCCCTTGCGCCCCTTGAGAGAAATGCCACCCGCACCGAGCATGCGAGGGTAATATTGCGAATCTCGTCCCGTCACCCTCGTCGTCATCGTCGTCATCATTGTCATCATCGTCGTCGTCGTCATTCATGGTTATTAGAAAGTAAGACAATAAGCAAAAATGAATATCGTGTAGTGTTAAGTCGGTGTGTGGTTTTATGTGTACCGTAGTGTATGTGTAGGTAGGCATGTTGACCTTGGCCGGCCAATTCAGCTCGGCTTGACAAGCAGCCTCATGGAGAGTCAATCTCCATGCTGACGTACTCGTAGTAGGGGAGCTCCCGCGCGAGTGCCTCACTGATGGGATACTCGTCCTCGCTCGACTCGGGCTCGTCAAGCTCGTCGATTCTCGGCGGCGGCGGGTCTTGGAATTGCAGACTGCGGCGGTCGCCGTGACCGAGCCTCCGGCGGAGACGGCGGGCACTGGACCCGGCCTCGTCGGTGCTGAGAAAGGGAAACGGCTTGAGGTCTTCCCGGTCTGTATCACTGCCGATGCTCTCGCTAATTGTCCGCTTGCCAATGCTGCCCGAGGTCATCCGCTTGCGTCTTTTGGCCTCTCGCCGCTTGATCAGGAACTCCTTGTACTCGGCCTCGTCCATGTCGGTCTCGTCTGAATCGCCGCAGCTGAGATTCCCAAGGTTGTACATGATTGTCTGGTCAATCTCTGGGGGGTTCCGAGACCTTGAGCGGCTGCGGTCCGACTCGGCATACTCAATGGCATGCGGGCGGACAATGTCGAGGCGGTCATGGTCGCTGTCGCCAAAGTCGCTGAGCTCTTCGACGATGAAGGCGGCTTGGGTGACAATGCGCCCTGTCCTAACCCGTACGGCTGGCGGGGTCGGGTTGCGTCGCTCGGGGGTGAGGGAGCGGCGAGGGAGGGGACTGGGGGGTACTTCGTCCTCGTCCTCGGATGAGGACAGCGATACGCTGGACGACCTCGGCGACAGTTGGTCGTGGCGAGGCCCCCGGGGATGGCTAAAGTTCGGGCCCTTGCCAAGCCGGGCGGTGAAGGCAGAGGCCATGGGGTGATGATGAGGGTGGTGAGGGGGCATTGGCCGCGTCTTGGGACTGTTCTGGGGGCCCAAGACCGGCGATGTAGTCGTGGGAGTCTGTGGAGGGGACGAAGGTCCCACGCTCCGAGGAATTTTCAGGTTTGGTGTTGTAGGCCGCATGGTCTGGTAGTCTGCAGCACCTGGGCGGAATTCGTGTGCCCGTTGCATTGACGGCGTCTGCGGTCTTTGGTCCGGGGTCTGGGGGGGGGGGGGGGGTCTCTGGAAGATGTGGGGTAGACACCTCAGAGAAAAAGTGGTGGGGGAGAATCGTAGGGACTCAAGGCGTCAGCACCCAAAGAATGAACCTCCAACGAGGAGAAGATAAGGGGCTTCGGTTGGTTGTCATGATAATATCGTGCGAAAACCAGACGCAGGCTTCGTGCAGCACAGGCTGATTTCCCAATGCGGAGGGGGGAATCAGGAAGCAATCAGGCGAGCGTCGAGCAGTTGCAATTAGTTGCAATTGGATTTTTTGGGATACGCTGCACTGGGAGTGGGGTGCAGGGCAGAATTAACTGGCAGATGCCAGATCTGCGGTCGCCGCTTCTCTTCTACCCTCTTCGAGAGCGCTGCAAGGGGATGCTTGCTGGACCGGCAGGGAAAGCGAGAGGAGAGAGAGATAGAGAGAAAGACACGACAGATGGGTGCCGGCAGCTTGCTGGGGGGCCGATCTACTGCGAATCGACGGGTGAGGGCGACTAGGCTGTGCCTTGTAGGCGGAGGATGCGAGGGGCGCAACGAGGGGCGACGATGGCGGAATATTGTCTAGTGGGGGGCACCCGTAGACAGCGGTTTCAAGATATCTCTGGACCGTCTCTGGACCGTGAGCGCCGTGTTCTGGCTGTTTTAATGACGTTCCAATGTTGTTCCTGCCGCAGGGCGGTGAATTACACAAGTCGGGCGCTGGATACATGGACCGGGAGACTGAGACCCTGGACATCTTATAGTTTTGCCAGTATTTCCCTCGTGTGTTTGGCTACAGGGCTTTTCGCCCACCGAGGCCGTGCTGCATTGTGAGGTGTGGGTTGGTCCGAGGGGCGGGTACGAGGATCGAGAGCCGCCAGCCAGCCAGCAGCTGCAAGTCAAGCCGCTGTCTTTGCTCATCTGCGAAGAACAGGATCATGACCGTCATCCGTCAGCCCATCATACACGGCCTACATGGCATCCATCGCACCCATGGTATCCATAGCGGTGCCGTCGGTGCGAGTCTGTACGCAGCAGCCAACCTAGCGCCAGCTTGGGCAGCAATGCTCCCAGGACACTCCTGGTTTCCCCAGATGAATTGCGCCGGGCGGGCCCATCAACCAGCGGCCAACGACCAGCGACGACGTGACAGGTAGACGGTAACCTGGGACCGGCGGTCGGCCTGAGACACCTCAATAGAGTGTCCATGACTCCCGTACCCTTCGGACACCGGCTCTATGCCGCCTACTGAGTTGTCAGTTGCGTCAGCCAGCGAAAGGGCGAGAGACGAGATGGTGCAGAACCGGCAAGGCTGGTTGCTGCTTTCCGCTTTTGCGCAACGTATCGGGGGCGGTCGAGGGCACGAAAACGGGGGGCAATGGGGGGGCATCGCTGCATGGAATCGACAAAAAGTACATCAAAAATAGGCCTGGCACCAGAGCTAGCAGCAGTAGTGCCCAATGAGCGGGAAAAGAAAACACGATGCCGTCTGCACGGCCATGCGTGCGTGGGAAATGTGGGGAGTGAGGGACAACGAACAAGAAGAGATTGTGGGTTGCATTGCGCAAATGCGCACTCAAAAAAAAAATTTAATAAATTTTTTTGGTGTCCATGGCTTCGCATTTGAGCCCTCCCCTTGAACGCCTGAGATATCGGAGCGTTCGGCATCTTTCCTGAAAGCGCGCACTGTATGGCAAGCTTGTAGCTGTTCTACCCGTCTAGATTTAAGGTATCACCGGGTGAAAGGCATTGGGCATCATATGTCCCGAATTCCATGACTTGAAAAACCGGAAGCAGAAAATTCTCGAGGGAGACCTTCGCGCTGCTTCTGGGTGTGCGAGCGAGCTGGTGCGAAAACCGGCGCGACTACCAAGCTTGCAAGCGTACATACGATCGTCACCGCTGTACACGCGCTAGCTCTAGGGCAAGGTAGTGTATGTACACCAACCATGTCAACTACTAGGTAGTACCAAGGTAGGTTGAAGCTGTGCAAGACGCCCCTGGCGAGGATTAGAAGATTCGAGACCCAGATCCCGTTAGGTCTTTTTGGCCAAGGCCCGCAAGGCCTTACTGTGGCATTCAGGGGTCGAATCCCTGGTACCTCCTCCGATTCGCAAGCAAGTGCGCGCAGTAGTGCAGTTCACGATGGTGCCCGATGACGGTTGTCGCCTTTGCTCCTCCACTGTCGACCATACGCCGTCGAGAATCGTGCAAAATGCGAGTGTAAGCTCCCACTGACTGGGGTTTGCATCCGACGCCCTCTACTAGTCTGCTGCCGGAATGCTGTATGCTGTTATGCTGCTGGCTTCCATTGATGCTCATACCGCTTGCGTACATGATGGGAAAATTGAAACGTGCGACTTAGCTGAGCACGCAGTCGGTTAGTTTGCCTCGACATGTTCAGCTGCTGTGTCGGATTGCTGGATCTAGAAAGCAATCCCACATCTCAACGGCAGCATCGGCGGGGTCATTCTAGAAGGTGGGGTGTGGAAGGTGGGGGTTCGCGTCAACCACCAATCCGCTGCTAAGTCGCGACGGGAGCAAGCATCCGCCCTTGAAGACAACAATTCCTAAATCCTCAGCAGAACACCAGAGCCACCTAGAGAACCAAGTTTGTGCGGGCGCCGTACTGATCCATAGCCAGTACTGGACCCTGTCGCATCTATCTTTTTGGTCCCATCCGACGCGGCGTTTGCCACCGCCCAGAATACCAAACACCTCGGGTAACAAAATAAACAATCGGCCAGCCCAGCCATGTCACTCATCTCGGCGCATCTGGAGCAAATCTCCATTTCCTGCCAGGGCATCGATAGCCTCCCGTGAGTCTCCATTTCCAGACCGCTTCCGATTCTGCTAACAAGCTTCCGCGCCGCGCCCAGCTTCCCGCCCCCCAAAATCTTCACCAACGCGCTCCTCGCCAACCACGACATCACATCACTCATCCGTGACACCGAGACGCATGAGCGCGCTCTCTTCTCCGTACCCCCGCCCCTACCAGCCGCCACGAGCCAGAACCCAGACCCGCCTAAGCCATCATCACGCCGGCAAACCGTGTTCAACGTCGCGGCGGGCGAGGTGACGACTGGGCCACCCCCAAGCTCGACGCGGAGCGGGCCGGCGCGCCGTAACACGGCCGTGGCTGCCGTGCTGGGTGGAGACCTGCATGCTCAGATTGTGCGGCGGGGCGGCAGTGGTGCCGGAGGGGACGTCGACATTGAGGTGCTTCTCCACGGCGCCGAGAAGCTTTGCGCCGTGTACCCGCTCCCCGGCGCGCTAGAGCGGGTCCCAGCTCAGCGGCAAAAGTACGCACAGCAAAGCAACACGCTAGCGTACTACGAGACAAAGGTGGCAGAGCAGCAGGAGGCGCTAGAGAGGATGAATGCGGAGCGGTGGGTGGAGGAAGATGAGGAGGAAGGGATGGAAGATATAGTGCGGCCTCTAACGGATGGGGACCTCAGGCGAGAGGAGGAGGAAGTCCGGGAGCTCGACAGGAAAAAGCGCGAGCTTCAGGAGAGATTGCGCGCCATTGAGAGAGACCTTGGTGGGCTGCTGGACAGGTAAAGGGGCTAAAGGTGTCACCTGCGTCACCTGCATTGGAGACACCGATCAAGCTACCACCACATTACTGGACGACATTCGAACCCAACTATCCAAACTGGTGCTGTCTCCTAGCAGCTGAAGCCCTTGCCCGACTTCGCACTTCCATTCGACGAGGAATCCTTGGCACGCACAAACTCTATCAAGAATGCCTCGACGTCTTGGGCGCCGTGCACCTGATAGCGGTCGTTGATGGTGAAGTCAGGCACACCTGATATTCCCTTCGCATACGCCTCTTCAACTTCCCGGTCCACTTCCTCTCCCCCCTTACCTTCGTCAAGCCACGTCTTGATCTCGGCTCTGTTGAGGCCCGCCTTCTCGCCAGCGTCAACGAGCATACCTTGCGACGTAACATCGCCACTCCCCTCAAAATAAGACTTGAAAAGCTCCGTCATGACCTTGTCCTCCGTTTCGGTAGACTTGGTCTTAGCCAGCTGGACGAGCCGATGAGCATTTCGAGTGTTTCCAATCTTGCCTCCCCAAGTGAAGTTGATACCCTCAGGCTCGCCCATTGCCACCATGCGCGCCTGCATCATCGGCACGCGCTCTGGCCCAAACTTCCGAGCGATATGGGTGCGGATAGGGATGCCGACATTGGGACTCGTAGGATCGAGGTAGAAGGGATGCCAACTGATGTTGAAAGTGTCCTGATCGCCACCAGGGACGGTCTTTTTATACACGGAAATAGCGCGTTCGAGGCGCTTTTTCCCAATGTAGCACTAGAATGCGTAAGTTTTTCGGAGTGCCGTATGTCTGCGGTGCAAGTCTGCCCGGAAACTGTGTTGATGACTTACAAATGGGCAAACCACATCAGAAACGATTTTGATGTTGAAAACAGCCATTTGGAAACGACTGCCGCAATGGCAAATGTCAAGTTAGCAGAGTAGGTCTGTTTGGTATCATATGTATGTATGTTTTGTATATATGTGCATCATTTTGCGCCTGCGATGCGACCTATACAGAAAATATATACGTTTTGTCCAAGTCTCCAATCGGGCTATTCGGCCCACCATCTTCCCGGGTGCTGACAAATGGTCCAACATGCTGCAACATCGTCGGCGACCGTCCGGAGGTCGCTGTCCCCGGATTTAATGTTTAGCCTTCGGTCGTGATGTCGTTCATGATGTCGCCCTGGCACGGGATACATATCCGGAATTGAAGAGGGTTGGCAGAACGATGTCACCATTTGCCATGCAATGTCTTGCTGCCCCCTGACATCTCGGCTGACACCCTTGGACAAGCAGGTTACTACCTAGGGGCGCCAAGGTAAAGATGGGTGGCCCAGCAACCGACTGGCGCTCAGCTTTCGTATTGTGAAGCTACGGCTCATGGTGTTTTGGGGTTCCCTTTGCAAAGAGCAAGCGCGGTGCATATTTGGCGCGGTATTCCTGTCGAGTGAGATGCAGTGTCAGATCAAGAGTAGGCGGTTGTGGGATTTTTGACGCGACTGGAGATACGCAGGCGGCGATGTGAATCAATCGATGCAACTGATGCAATTGATCCAGCCTCGTTTCCAGCACAGCGCAGGCGCTGCGTCAGTGGGCAGGACAGCTGGGGAGATGAGGCGAAGCCCTGCAGGCCCCACTCCAAACCCCTGCCTCTCTCCTGCCAAGACCGGCCCCTCGCATGCCCCATGGTGGTGTCCGGACAACCAGCGCAAAGTAAATAAAACTTGGTGGTTGGGACAACGGCTCCATCGCACCCAGCCAGCGGGTTGTACCAATCTCCAATCCCAGCGCATCGCACTGCGGAAACTGGTGGCAGGACCTGTTGCAGCATCTTTCTCATCTTCCCGATCTTTCTGTCCAGACCAAAAACAACAACCAAACCAAACCTTCTCGAGCGTCACGAGCATCCGCATTCCAGCCACCAACATTACAGCAAGCAGATCGCAGACACTCCCCATACTTTGTCATTCTCTGTGCGTCACCACCTCACACGCTTTCACTCTTTTGCATTCCAGCAGACAATCCTCCTAACATTGTCCTTTCGTTCAGGTCACAAGACTCTAGACCAAAGCCCCCTTCCCTCACTGCCCATCTCAACCACCGTGGTGTGGTATTGTGTGTGCTCACGCTATTGTCGCAGCATCCTGACCTTCTAGGTGGACATTGACAAACGAGAGTATCGCTCCTGCTTTCTTCCCCGCCGATACCCGAGTCGCCCGCGTGACCCGATTCCCTCGGCATCTGCCCTATACGCCGCCGAGCCAGCCACGAGACGACCGAGACACGGGAGCAACCGCATTCCAGTCTCCACGAGCCAACGTGAACCGCGTGCCGAAGCCGCTGCCCAGACCCTACCGTTCACTCCGGCATTGCACGGAGGAGGACAGGTGTGGGTTCCGCGAGCAGCGTAGAGGAAGAATTCAAGACGTCTAGCGACAGCAGCACAGTCAAGATGGCAAGCGAAAGGTTCCAGCTGGGGCTCTACAGTACGTGATCCCGTCCTACGCCAGCCATCTCAGCCAAGACCGGAATGAAGGTTGTTCCTCACGAATTACAAGCTAACTGACCAGAAGGATTCGTACCATTCCTGGGGTATCACCATGTGTTGATGATCCTGATTATGGTAGCAATCATACTACTATGTAAGTTTTTATTCATCTCTCTCCTCTAACCTAGTGGCTAACGACAAATACAGCACTCCTGTTGGCGGGCTGCTCATCCTCGTCACCGTTAATCCCTGATATCTTTCTTCTCTCGCTCTACTACCAAAAATACACAGCCGTGCCCGACACGGCGCAAGTCGACTACAATGTCAACACTGCAATCAGCAACATCGTCGGAGGCGCAAGGTTACAAGCGCGTGTGGGCTACTTCGGCATTTGCGTAAACCCCGACGGCGGCTCCTGGCTCTGCAGCAACAATGCGACAACACTTGCGAACGAGGTCTCAGTAGACCAAGATCCTTTGAACCTGATCTGGTTGGCAAGCCAGTTCAAGGACATGATTGTATTTCCCTACCTTCTGTAAGTGAAGTCCACCGCCCCTCTCTCTACCAATTCAGCTAACAGGGGATCCAGCATCATCGCCATCATATTTGCCTTCATCTGCCTGCTCCTCCTCGCGACCTTCCCAGGCTGGCACGAGGAGGCCGACAGCGAGGGCTCCGAGCGCGAGGTCAAGCCGTTTCCCAGCCGGCCCGTGAGTCAAGTAGCACTGGCCATCATCTTCATCGCTTCCATCTTCGTCCTCGTGTCGGTGCTGTGGCAGCACACGGCATCGGTGGCAGCGAGTATCATTGCACAAGATTTTGGCAACGGGAGCGTGCTCTCGGGTGTCGGAACGTCAGCCATGGTGATGGGATGGTTCAGTTTTACGTTACTGATCATCGTTACGATCGGCCTGCTTGTCATGATATTAAGTATCAGAGTACTCGCGGATATCATGGACAATTAATCAAGGCCAAGATGAGGCGATGGGAGGAGTGTATGTGTGGGTATTTGCTTGAGAGATTGTTTCGATACGCGCGACAACGAACGACTGGAATGAAATCAGGATATATCATGATGATAGGCGGAGATCAAGGTATGATGAGCCTAGATCATCTGTGGAATGTGGCGTACTTTGCCATGCGGGATAAGACGAGATGGCATTTTGGGGCGGCCCAGGATTGGTTTCCTTGAAGGAACTTTTTACGATGGTAGCGTTGCTAGAACATACTGGGATCACACCTCTGGCCATGCGCTTGGGGAAAGACAGGGCAACAGGAGACCATAATGGGGTGTGTGCATATATGGACATACAAACAAGCAGGCAGGCTCGGTTCGGATTTTTCAGCTGTCATAGGCATTGGCTTGGGTTTGCTTTTGGCTTTGAGGGTGTTTGCGAATAAAATATCCCACCCATGAATCTCTACCAATATGAAAAAGTGTCGTAATTGCGCGCGGATGTTGGTCGGGTTTGGCATTTTAGAGTAGCCTTGCATAGCGAAAAAAAATCCCACAAGCCTCTCAAACCTAATCACAAGTCGGTTTGTGCGAGATTACATATATGCATGAGGCTTTACTGAAGTATCCGTAGCACTGACTGTCGCAAAAGATGGTCAATGTTTCGTGCGTTTATGATAGGTTCAGTGTTGATATCTGCAAACTGGGCACTGGATCAACGGGATATTGAGCATGGAGACATGAAACCATTGGGTTTGGTAATGATCATTATCCTAGCTTTTTTTGCTTCAACTGAACCCTGGTAACCCTACTAGTAAGATCAGGAGATTGTTAACCAAATATTGTTGCTCATGTCACATCTCCTAAACGAGGTATTCTCCAACGGATCTGAACCCAAAGCAGGCACCTTATTACACCGTCCGCGGCCCATCCAGTCAATCCTCCAATTGGTATACATGCATCGTGTGTGGCCCTCCTAAACAGGGCGACCCCAAAACTATCCTAAAACTGCTGGCCGATCCAAGCAGATATATATGTACTCCCCATCCCCCCTTGCTAAACAAAAAACTCACGTTGGCCTCCTAAACGGATGCGCCTCAGTATTCAACACCCACTCATCCAACGAGATGACGTCGGGCGTGGTAAACAGCAGATAAAAGTACTTGAGCGTCTCGGCGAGCCAGAAGCTCTCCATGCTGTCGGTTGGGCGCGGCGTATCGCTGGTCGTGACGTCCGAGATGGCCGTGTGCCCGATGTCGGTCTGCGTGGCTGCGATGACGGCTTCGAACATGCGCCACCCGCGCTCCTGCCAGGCCGGGTCGCCCGTGATGCGGTACATGTACCAAACGGATTCGATGGCTTCGGGGCTGTTTGACCTTGTTAGTGCCTGACGGGAAAAGGGGGGTTGGGGGAGACTTACCGGAGGATGTACCGGGGGTCGCGGATGCTCACAAAGCCCGGTACTAGTTGGTCGCTCTCGAGTTTCGAGGCGACGTACTCCTCGTGTGTCATGGGACGCTCGGGCTCCGGCGGTAGGACAATATCGATCATCGGCTTTTGATCACCCTCACCAGGGGAGCGGGTTGTGACACCGGAATCAGGAAGAGAGGTGGTAACAGCATCAGGAGAGCGCAAGACAACAGGGACATCATCAGCGGGCTTGATGTGTCCTTCAAGCCTCTTGACCTTGTCCTCAATCATCTTCGCCTCGGCCTCCTCTCCGACTGGCAGACTCCCGACATTCAATAAATCCCGTTTCTGCACGTTCTGCACAAACGACTCGGGAATGGTATCCTTCTCCCTGAGGTCGTAGCCCGAGTCGGCACCGTTGTTAGGCTTTGCTGCGCCGCCTTCGGGTAAAGTGCTGTTGATAGGCCTCAGCCTCCTCTCCTCCTCCTCTTCAGCCTTTTTCCTCGCCTTCTCAGCCTCCTTCTTCTTCGCCTCCTCCGCCGCCTTTTGCTTCTCCTCTTCCTTGCGGCGCGCATCCTCGGCCTGCTGCAAGGCCGCCTTCTCCTTCACCTCCTCCACTGCCAATTCCCACCCCTTTTTCTGGACGTAGTACTCCTCCATTTCTGCCTCGCGTGTCTCGAATTGCGGATCGAGCATCTCGTACCACGACGTCTTGTTAAAGTGGCAGTCATCGGCCTTGGCGCACGGCACGACGGCCGCAAATTCGGGCATGATGCCAGTTGGCATGACATCGTACGCCCACGCACAGCCGGCCGAGAGCTTCTTTCCGATCTCGACGTCTTCGGGCCGCTCAAAGATTTTGCCACCGAGGCCAAACATGCCGCCCAGGAAACACGTCAAGTGGGTGACCTCCCAGTCGTACGTGAGGTTCTCGTCGTTGTCGTGCGGGGCGACAACCTTGGCGGAGAACAGAATGTCTGGGTCGCCCTCAGCCATGGGACGGAAGAGTAGGTACTTCTTGACCGCCTCGACGGTCTTCTCGTGCATCGTGCGGTACTTGGGCACCAGGCCGCCGAGCATCAGGTACTGCTTGGGGAAATACTCGTAGGCCGAATCTTGGCTGCCGCCCATACTGTACGAGTCTCCGCCGTAGCCGCTGCTTGCCAGGCCCTGGGGGATGCAGCCAGGGTCCATGCTTTGCGATTGGCGCTTTGCCAGGAACGAGGGCGGAAGGATCGAGAGTGGCTCGTCCCGCTTGGCGACCTGGGCTTTGTTTGTCACGGGCTCGCCAGTCCTGTCCCCTGTCTGAACACCGAACACGTCCTTCTCGTCATACTCTGCAGTTTCCACCTTAGCTGCGTTGTTGCGTAATGGGGGTGGCCCGTTGTCTTGCGAATCCTCGGGATCACCATAGGCCTCTTCGGCCTGTTTCTTGGCAACCTCCTCAGCCTGCTTCGTAGCGGCATTTTCTGCCCTGAGAATCCTCATGGCAGTCTTGTTGCAGCCCGAGGCGTCGACATTCTGCGGGAAGATACCCGGGAGCGCAGTGCCGCCTTCGCGGTTCTGGAGCTCCTCGAGGGCGTCGGTGATGCGCGCAATGGCATCGTAGTACTTATTCTTTCCCGTCAGTTGCGCCAGCCTCGTAAACTCCATGCTCATGGTGCCCATTTCGGCCACACCCGAGCCGCTCGACGCCCGCTTCGGCTCAATGTTGGCCTCGGGCTTCCAATAGTAGTACAGAATGGGCATGCGATTCGGCGTGTCAAAGACACTCATCAGAATCTCGGCCAACTCCTCCGCCTTGTCCAGCAGCACCTTGTACTCCCCCTTCGGCCCGCCCGTCACATCATAGGCTCCCAAAAGCCCTCCTAAATACCTGATAATCGTCTCAAACACGGGAATGTCCTGCCGGTACGGCGTCGTCGTAAAGTCAATTTCCTTGACCGCCTCGACCGCATCGTCAAACTCGGCCTTCATGCCCATCAGCCACAGCGTGTCCATCGCGTCGACCAACGTCGCCGCCCACCCGCAGAACGGGTCCTTCTTGTCCCGCGCCACCGGCACCAGCTCGTCGTGCGTCCACGCGTACTTCTTGTACCCGTCCCAGGCGCGCTTCGCCTCCGCTTTGACCTGGGCCAGCCGCTTCTCGCGCTTAGCTTTAGCCTCGATCGACTCCTCTCCGAAGACGTGCTGCACCGCCGGGATCGGCACGGGAGCGCCGGTCGGCAGCATGATGAGGGACTCTTCCTTGACGGGGAAGTACTCGACTGGCTTCTTCCAGTGGACTGTTGTGCTCGTGGTGGTCAGGGTTTCCTCCAGGTTGAGGGTAGACTGGTCATCCTCGTGGTGCGTTATGGTGCGTTCGGGAATGGCGACTGCGACTGCCGTCGTCGGCGTCGGTGCGCCGGTGGCCATGGTGTCGTCGCCGTGGACGGGGTGCGTCTTGGCGGGTGTGGCTGCCAGCGCGGCGGTGGGCAGGCCATAGCCCCCCTTGACTTCATTGCTCGTCTTGAGCTGGGGTATCCTTATCGTGGTGTCCTTCGCTGTGTGTGTGTTGCTGCTGTTGCGATGCCCCCGGTCGGGGGCTGTATGCGGCGGCTTCTGCTTCTGCAGCGGCGTCTGCGACGGCTTCGTCTGTGTGGATTGGTGCGGTCGTCGCACTGGCTCGTTGACCTGCTGGCCGGAGCCGGGGGCCACTGGCTTAGGTTTATGCTGCAGCGCGCCTGTGTTCCCGTGGTAGGGGGCTGTCTGCGAGTAGTCCCATTGCGAGTTCTTCGAGACGTGGTACAGCAGCGCGACGACTACGAAGGCGCATATCACGTAGACGCGGTACCTCCTGAGACGCAGCATGGTGGATTTGATGTAGGGAGTGGCACGGCGCGACGGCTAGAAAAAAGAGTGCGTCTGGGTTGCGACTTGCGAGGAAGCTGCTCGCGTGGTCGTTTCCGTCGACAGGTTACTTCAGCCACGACCCACGCAGGGAGAGAGCATGGCTGGGCGAAGTCGAGGACGAGAGAATGTAGAGAATCACTAAAGACCAAAATTCCAAGAAACAAAAGGTGCCTTCAGGCAGTAGGTAAACTACTACAAAAGAATGAGGGGAGTACTCCGGACAGGGACAACGGCAGAACGGGGCCAGCATCGTGGGATTTCTCAATCCAGGAACTCCTGCTTAGTGTCGACACGGAACCACACACGCCAGGGCTCAAGCTGGGCTGGGCTGGGCTTGCCTGGGCTGCAGGGGAAAGGCAATGGCTTGATGCCAAGATGCGCCAGCCCCGGATTGGCAGCGCTGGCGGCGGCCTGAAGACATTTGGCTTGGCGGTAGCATGAGGGAGGGGACACGGTGGACATAGCGCCGAGGTGTCAATATTCATTCGATTTGAAAGTCAATGAGGGGTGGGCCGGCCCGGTAGTTTTGGCCGTGGTTCTACTACGGAGGATATCCGGGTAATGTGCCTAAATAAATGGCCGACTGGCAACTCGCGACGGGATTTTGCGTGCATCTATCCGTAGGTACCCGTGACTCTCCGCCTCTGCCCCACACCCCACTTGGCAGCAGATCTTCTGCACACAAACTGTCAACTGTTGGGCTCATCCATGCCGCACGCGTGGGCTGGTCTTCGGCCCATGCTGCTCCTGGCGGGCTTTGTCTCCTGGCGAACCATAGCCGGGTTTGCAGCAACGCAGCACGCAGGAGAATTTGAGTTCTGACACCACAATCACGGGCGCGGCTAGAAGATGACAGCATCGTAATGTAATCATATCTCTGGTTTTAAGCCCCTTTCCTCCTTCGTACATACAATCCCACCCCTGAGCCCATCTATACGCGGTATGGGTACTAACGATACGGTACAATGCTCATGGTCCGTAAACATGAAACTCTCAACACCGTCCCTCTCATACGCTGCCGGTATACCCTACGACCGGCACGCAGGCAATCAATAAGTTCCCCTAATCTTGGCATGTAAATCCGTATCCAAAAAGCTGTAGTTGGGATCCAGCTCGCAGAACGGGTGCTGCGAGAGCAGCACGTCGGCAGTCGGCCGTTCCGACGGGTTCCTATTCGCATGGTTAGCATCGTCACCATCGCCGCCCCTTTTCGAGAGGAAAAAAAAAAAAAAACACTTACACCGTAAAACAATCCAACATGAAGGCAATGGCAATCGGACTGATCTCCTCTCTAACATCGTCCGGGATTGGCGGCGTCTCCCCATTTGCAATCTTATAGATGGCCCCGACCGCCTCCTCCTTGCTCCACGGTCGCCTTCCGCAAAACATCTCGAGCACCACACACCCAAGTGACCAGATATCTACCTTGGCACTGTACCCCTCGCGCTGCGACCGGATGACCTCGGGCGCCATCCAGAAGACAGACCCCTGCATCGAGTTGGTCTTGTCGTTGCCGTATATGTTATCCGTCTTCTTGCTGATACCAAAGTCACTGATCTTGCACGTCCCGTCGAGGTCCAACAGAATATTATCTGCCTTGAGATCACGGTGCAAGATGCCTTCGCGATGGAGATACGCCAACCCAGATAGCGTCTGTCTCGTCAGCGATGCAACAACGGGCTCCTCAAACTTGCCGTGCTTGCGAAGACACGACCCGATCGAGCCACCCGAGATGTACTCAAGGAAAATCGAGATGCTTGTCTCCTTCCGCTCACACCCCAGGTACTGCACGATATTGACATGATCCAAGTGCTGCATCGTGTCGATCTCTTGGTCGAGCGCCGCTACCAGCTCCAGCATCTTTTTCTTGTCGCCCTGCGCCGCTTTGGGGTTAACCTCAACCTCCTTGACCGCCAAAAACTCACCCGTCGTCGCGTTCATGCCCAGATACACGCGCCCAAAGGTGCCCTTGCCGATAAGTTGGCCCTTGAACCACCGGAACGTCGTCTGCCGCTTGGGTAGACTGTCCCGCTTATCCTGTCCCGGCAGGCTGTCCTGCGGCACTGTTGTGAGCCCCATGCCCGCCATATTGATCGAGTTGCGGCCCGGTTGAATCTGTATAATGTTGGCGTTGAACATTTTGGTGCTCTTGCGTCGCATCAAGTTGCTGTTGTTGTTTGCGGCTGCCGTCTGGGCGCCAATCTGCACCGCCGTTTGCGTGTAGCGCTTGTTTGCCTCATGCGCACCGCGCGCGACTTCTCTAATCGACTTCATGCGTCCTAGACCCCCTGACCGACGTATACTACGATGCGCCAGGGACTGCATCGATACCGGCCGTGACTCGAGGGCCTTGAGCGTAGACTCGTCAGAGCCGAGAGTGTCGCTCTCGTTATATATGGACGAGTTCCTGTTCGGGGGGAGGTTGGTTTGTAGTGCGGGGAGCTGAGGTGGTGCCTTCGAGACCGAAGCCGACGACTGCTCTGCCTGATTCTCATCGGCCTCGGCAATTGGCGAAGGGGGGTCCTGAGCCTCGCCTTCCTCCAAAACGGGCTGGTCAACATCGAGGTTGGGGAAGAAGTCCTCGAGATTGTTGATGAGCGCATCGGTCGGGGGACGGTTAGCCCATACATCCTTCTCGATAAAAGACTTGCGCCTGTTAAGTTTGTTTTCACGTTCCTCCGATTCCCAGCTATCCGACCTTGGTGTCGCCGGCGTAGCGCTAGGCCCGCTGGACTGCGGCGACGTGAAGGCCACCGAGAGGGCCTTCTTCGACCGATTGGTATTCAACCTTAGACTGGGGCGCTTGCCACCGTTGCCGTCCGATTCGCCGCTCTCAGCGCCCTGTTGCTTGGACGCCGCTGGCGCCTTACCCTTGTTTGCACCACCACGTGCCGAGATGGGGACCGCAAACAGGCCATCGTCCGAGTCGTCACCCGAGTCGTTGGCCGCGGCATTGAGCTTGTCTACCAGGGTCGAGCTCTGCGAGAAGCGGACCTCGTTCTCCTTAAAGTCGACGTCGGGGCCGTACGACTTGCGCTTAACGCTCGGTTGGGCAGCGAGAGACCCGCTGGGCCGCCTGCGAGAGCTGGGACTAACATCTCCGGGCGACGGCACACGTGCTGTTGGACGCGTCTTAGCCTCAGTTCCAAGATGGGATCGGCTCAAGCTGGACACTCCGCCGATCTCGTCACCGTTGACCATCGGACCCAGCACTGGGGTCCCGCCTGGCGAGTAGTCCGGAACGAGGAAGGGCACATTTTTCAGGCTCCAAGTCGTGGTGCCCGGCGACCCGGCCACGGCTCCCGTTCTCGGACTACCCCTGCCAGAGCCAGACCTCGTGCGTTGCCCAAAGTCAACGGTTGATAACGCTCCCTTACCTCGCTCGTTCGTATCGCCGCTCGTCACCGGCGCTGAGGCAACCCTGCTGGGCGAAATTCCCCTTGTCGAACCGCCGGCAGCCGGATGGCCAATGCCGCCCATCCGGCCGGCCATGCCTACCAACAATCCGTGGATGCCGCCAGTCGGGGGTGGCCCAGATGGTCCGGTCGGTCGTCTCCTCTGCTTCTCAAACATTTCCTCGCGCATGTCGGACGATACCCGTTTTTGGTGACCATTCTCTGGCGCTCCAGGAGCCATGCGCACGCCCTGACCTGTCTTCTTACTGAGCGAGTTTGCCTTGATGAGGGTAGCCGAAGGGTCGCCTGGTGGTGCGGGCGCCTTGCGCTGCGGGAACAGATTGTCCGGCTTCTTATCCTCAAAGGGCGAGTGGCGCGGCTGGTCAAAGTCTACATTTCTCCCTACGATGCCGTACTGAGGGTCTGAGGGGCTGGTCTCCTTGGCGGCGGCCACCTGTTTCCTCTTGGCAAGGTAATCTTGCTGTTTCCTCAGCTGCTCGGCCCTATACTCGTTCGCCTCGACCGTCAGTATTTTCTCGTCTCTGTCCTTTGCTATCAACGTGTTTTGCCTTGATGTCGGCGGCGATGAGCTAGATCGTTGCCGCTGCCCGTTGAGCCTAGCAAGGGTCTCCTCATCCATTGGTGTTCCTGCAGCCATGTAGGTGGAAGACGCAGCTACTTGGTTTGCGGGTTGCACATGGCCACCTGGGCGTATAAATAGCTTTAGGGCCGCGGTGGAGTCCGCTTTCAACCTTTTGTTTGCTATGAGCTTCATGTCGTCGAGCGGCTCGTCATGTTCGAATTTGCCCAACTCGGTAAGATAAATTGCAGAGTGTTCACCATCTGGCAGACCAAGGTTGATGCAGATGAGGTGCCGCAACTCTGACGGCGAATCGACATCTGTGACATCCACCATGCGATAGTTCCAGCAGTCGATGGTGGACAGAAGATAAGCGGGGGCGCCGCCGCCGCGCTTTGGCCGAGCAGACGATGGGTAGCCATAGTCCTGTGTCGAAAAACTCGAGCCAGGCCGCTCCAGCGAGGTTTCGCTCGCGTGACCCGTGCGGCTGCCGAGAGAGTTTGACTTGAAGCCGACTGCCGGGCTAGTTGGCGAGTCCTGGTCGTCTGGAGACGGAAAGCTGCCATCCTCCTTCTTTTTCTTCCGCGACAAGAAGGACAGGAACGAGTTGGTCCCTTTGGCACTCCCTGGCGGATCGGTTCCCGCACTCCTGTCGCCGTCCTGTGGAGAGGGGCGGGTGCCCTCCTGGGCGAAGCGGCGGCCGTCGGCATTGCGGGCGGCGTTGATCATTTCGGCGATGTTCATGTCACCTTTCAGCAGCGCAGCCGCGCCGGCGGGTACACCAGAGCCGTAGATGGCGGCATTCGACGAGACGGAATCGGTGCTGGCACGTGAGCGGTGGCCGAACTTGCTGCTGTGCGGCGATGCCGACAGGTTTCCCACGGTGGAGGATGGGAAAAGAGCCGACGAAGGGTTAGGGCTGCCGCTAGGACTGTCCCTGCCGAGTCCACCCGCGCGAAATGTGCCTGCCTCGCCCGACTCACTCGCGCTCGGGCTGTGACGACGGGCACTGTCAATTTCCAGGTTCTTCATGATGGTCCTGTGGTTTGCGTCAGAACTCATGGTGGTGCCCAGCGTTGGCATGGCGGGCATCGTCGTCGATCGCGACTGCGAGAACCTGCGCCCGCTAAAACCAGGACCAGGCGCTTTGATAGGGGTCTGTGATGCAGAGTCGGGCCCGTCAGTCTCGAGTGTGAACAGCCAGCGCAGCTCGCGACTTACGTTGGGGGAGTCGGCAGAGTCGGGACCTGCGCTGGGGGGCACGCTGGTCCCTGCCGACTCCTTGCGAGAGTGTCCTATTGTTATCTTGGACGGGTCGACTGGTCGACCCGTCACGATGCCCCGGATCAGCCGCCGCATCCGCTTTCCCTCCTCTCTCTCCTTGGGCTGATCCCATCCCGTCCCACTTCTGGTGCACTGGGATGCGAGCACGGGGTAGACTTGCTGGTGCATCATGCCAAAGTTACCACGGCCGCCATGACCGTGACCGAGCTCCAAGAATTGCGCCCCGTGCAGATTCAGAATCTTGAAAGTCTCCTGCCAATCCCGCGAAAACTGGTTGGTCTGAAGCCACAGCACGACTTGGTCAATCGGCCACTGGGCCGCCAGCTCGGTCGAGATGACCGACGTGCTGGCATTGCTGTTGGTCGACGACACCCTGTTGGCAACCTGGGCAAAGAGCCTGTCACCACGCCCCGCTACATCGTCCATCGGCGTTCCCTGGCCGCCCATCTCCTCGGGCATGCCCAGGCCCGGAATGCCAACACCCTCGCCGTAGGTTTCGCCTTGAGGTATGTATGTTGCGCTCATCTGCTCACTCGGCGGCGGTGGTAGGGGGATACCAAGCGTGTTCCCCGACGAAGCCGCTGCGGCCGCCGCAATGGCCTGGGCATGGAGCTTGGGATTGTATGTCTGCAGACCTCCAGCGCCGCCAGGTGGGGGCGGCGGGATGTTGAAGGTAGTCCGCCCGTCGTAGGGACGACCCCATGTGCTGTGCCAGGGCGCGGAACCCAAGGCGCTCGGGGGCGGGAGGGCGCTTGGGGGGAAAGCACTGTTGGGCGGAGGCCCTGGGGGAGGAGGAAGCATGATGCCACCGGCGGCCCCTGGTGCACTTGGGTAGCGAGGCGGCGGAGGGGGGATGGTGAGAACATTGTTGATACCCATGGTGGGTGGCGGGGACATGGGCGGCGGGGGAGGCGGCACTTGAAAAGGGCGCGACGCGTCCCTTTGCCCGTTTTGATACATGACGGGCAGCTCCGGGAGGAGAGTAGGAGAGCGATTGAGGATCGGAGCAATCGGCGGGATGCCGGCCGACGGTCGCGTGGTCGGGGCCGCTCAGGGCGGGGCGCAAAGCGAGGTAGGCGGTGGTTCACTGTCTGCGCCGGCCGAGGTGCACCAGCTGCACTGCAACACGTCTAAATTGAGACGAGGTATAGTGATCGAAACTGTCAGACGAAACGTAGAGTATTGAGAAAGCGGCTACCAAGCAGACAGCAATTTTGTTTGAGCGGGCTGGTTGCGATGCGCGGGAGGTGGTGCGAACGGTTGGAGAATCCCTTCCATGCGTCGGGTAGGGGTCTTTAGGGCCGCAAGGCTGGAAACCAGTCAGTCAGAGTCAGCAATGTCTGCCGCTGGGCGCTGGCGCAAAGCTATCACGGCATGGGTCGCATTCTGGTGGAGGTCACAAAGTCATGAGTGATGGCAGCGACTTTGACACCGTTCGCGGCGAGATGTCGAGCAAGTGGGGGTTGCAGAATAAACGTTGATGAGTGTTGTAGGACTGCTCTGCCTCCGATACCACGAGCCCTCAGACCTGCCATGTATGTAAGGTGGGACTTCTTTTTCGACGTCCTGGGGGGGGGGGTGGGGTGCCGGGGGCCTTGTGTGGGTGTGCGAGAACGGTCTTTGTGTGGTCGGTTCAGTCGTCTCTGGCGGCAGCGCTTCGGACTGTTGGACGGTGTGCGGCGCGGGCTGCGTCTGCAGCGTGCAGGCTTCCTGGCTACCCACGCCTGCTGCGAACTAGCCTGCGCAGTCCTCGGTTTCTCAGCAAATCATACAAGATGCAGCAACACGGGCCCAAGCTCTCAGCCGCCCAGCCAACCGGGAGATGCGACTCGCCGTGCGCGGGGGGCTGGGCGAACCAGGCTGGGTGTCCCGTGTTGAGCGGTGCCCACAGCGGTGCCACCAGAGCGCTTCCATGAAACCGTGAAACAGACCCGGATTAGCAACTAAACGGTTCGCACAACAAGCGCACTTTGTGCCGAGACAAAGGAACACAATAAGACCATCAATAAGAAACATGTCCAATAACCTCACTGACAATTCGTATCAACCTCCACTCCGCGGTAGGCCGACCGTTCGAAATCCAGGTCCGAGATGTTGCGAAATGGGCAATCTAGCAGATACCTTCCTGGTAGCTCCGGCTTAGGTACGCCATATATACGAACTTGGAAGTCAGAAGTACTTACTTGGGACGGCGATAAAGACGATAAATAAGACAGAATAGAATGGCTGGATTGAATCTACCGTATTTTTACTTGTTCGTAAATTTGATCATGCCCCTTGATGGCTTTTACATCTTCCTAACCAGGGGTCGAGATACTTCCATAAAGGCGGTATCGCGGGCCGCCACAACGGCGAACGTGTCGGGGGGCAACCAGTGACACAAGACCATCACCTGCTCCAATATTCAAACACTACACATCACCCACCCACTACACCCGCAAATTATTTTGGGCGAAAACGATCTCAAGACATGAGGGATATGAAAGACTGCCCATGATAGAGGTCGAAGACTAGGCAAGGCGGCCAGTCGCCTTATCCCCCCATACACATACATAAACTGTAATTAGGTACAGACACCACTTCCAAGTCCAACGCTAAACAGCTTTCCTTCTCCTATCATACCAATCGCTATTTCACCATTCCATCTTGACAGTGGAGTTGCCTTGTGTTTACCTGGTCTAAAAGTGATAGTCCAACTCCTCGTCCATGATAATCAACCCAAAACACGCAACCAAGAGAACACCATAAACCCAACGCTGTCCCCTCCCCATCTCCCCATGTTCGCTTCACATGACGTTGCAATTCCCCCACCCGCTCGAATTACACTGCTCGTAATACCCTCCTTCCTCTGCCCCTGCCACACCCTCAACTACATTGTACTTCCTCACCAAGCCTGTCACCTTGAGGCTCTGCTCCCCCTCGCCATGCCACCATTTGAGCCGCTGCACCAGCGCCGTCTCATCATCGTCACTGCTGATCTCCCACTTGCCCGAGCTCACCTCGACCGTACACGGGTCCTTGGGGAAGTGGTACTCGGGCAGGAACACCACCGTCGGTGTGTCGGGCGCCGCCACCTTGGGCGCCTGGATTGTCATGCTAAACTGGCACGTCCGGAGGTCAAAGACGTAGTGCGTGATCACACCTGCCGTCTCAATCGGTGCCGGCCGTACGTAAGCCTCGGCCGCGCGATATCCAGGTGAAGCTGCCAGCTCGGGCTGGCGCGAGGTCGATTCAGACGTAATGGACGCGTTAGTCAGCGCCCGCTTGATGTTGGCTGGCGTGACGCTGCTGTCGTCGCCCACCTCTCTCTTGGGTGCAGACGAGGCCGTGGTGGCTACCTTGAGCAGGCTCACGGTAGATTGGTTGATATCGGGAGTTTTGGGTATGGGGGAAAGCGGAAGAAGCTTGTCGTCTAGAGAGAAGATCGAGAGATCCTCTCCATTCCACTGGTCGCCTTTTTCGTGCACATTCTGAAGAAATAGTCAGCTTGGGGTTCAGATAGACACATGCAATTCATATACCTTTGTCATGTAAAGCCATAGTGTGTAGCCTTCCAACCCAGCGCTCTCCACGCCGTAGTGGTTGGCATCCATCGCAGCCGACTGGCTGGCATAGTCGCCAGTCTTGTACGCATGTTGGTCGTCCATATCGTAGGGTATGCCAAATTCTGTCATGACACAGGGGTGATTCCCTATGTAGTCGAGTCCTTCTTGCCTCATGGCAGCATGCTGGTCCCTGAAGCAGTTACGGATGGCTGTTTCTCCTATCCTGATGGCAAAGCTAGGATGCCAATACCGTCCTCGGAGGACGCCCAAGACATCCACGTTCCAGGTGCGGTTCCACTTCTTGGTCATAAGCGTTATACCATCATACCAATGGGGGGCATAAGCTATCAACGGGTCGTCGCCGTCTGGTGTCCCCTTGATATTTGGCGGAAGCTCCATGGTTGGGCCCTGAAGGAGGATGATGGCATTTTTGTGGTGCTGTCGTACCGAGTCCCGGTATTGCCGGAAGAATTGCATGAAATAATTGTCTGAGAAGTAGGGATAGTTGATGTGCTGCCCCTTGGACGGATGTTTTCCGAAATAGTCTTTTTTGAGAAGTGTGTCGTTGGCTGGGTCCCACACACCATGCTGTGCCCATATGCATTCACCGAGCTTCCACCCTGGATCTCTCGTGTATCCGTACCGAGAATCGTCATAGCCTGCTGGTAACCACGCAATCTCGCCATGGGGGTCGATCAGCGACCGCCCTACTTTGTACGGGCCCATGCCGCCCATATCCCAGGTGTCTACCTCAACAGCTCGCCCTGAACCGGTCAGTATGGTCTGCCATATTGTTGGACACGTCCCCTTCTTTAGCGCCTGCTCTTTTGGGATGACACTGATATCTTCGTAGCCGATCATGCCCTTGTTGGGTTCATTCAAGCTCTCCCACCCAAATACAACCTCGTTCTCAATGTCACCGGCTTCGTGTATCCGCTTCGCAAGATGTGAGATGGCGCCGAAGAAGTGCCCCTGAAGGTAATCTTGGATGTTTATCCCGTTGATAATACACTGAGGAGCGAAGTCCTTCCCGGCGAAGAAAAGTGTGAACATGGTAGCCGCGGCGAGTCGGTAGTAGTTGGTCGACCAGATCATCTTGGGAAAGTTTTCGGTGTCTGGGTATGTGTTGTGGACAATAGCGGCCTCAGTCGCGGCGAAACTCTGCGGGTTCAAACCAGCAGCATAGAGAGTCCACATCGGAGCTCCTGAGCCGCCCGAGAAACGTGACCACTGCATCGCACGCAGGTATTAGCGTCGGTTTCGCATCATTGAAACAAGATACGCACCACATCCTGATGGGGGTCCATAAATATGTAGAAGCCATATTCCTTGGCTGCGCGGAGGATGTCGATTGTGTGCTGGATCCATTCCTCATCGTAGATGCCGGGGCCGGCCGCCTCAATGGCCTCCCAAGTAAACACATAGCGGATCGTGTTGTAGCCGTATCGTTTTAGGCGTGAGAAATGGAGATGAGCATCCTCCTTGGGGAAGGGCCTGCCGGTGAACTTGACATTGTCGCCGTCGAAGAAGTTTTGGGCGATGTGGGAGGGTTGTTCAGGGATGTTTGGGTACTTGGCATCGCCAGCAACGTTGATGCCCCTCAGCGTCACTTGTCGGCCGTGTATGTCGCGGAACTTTCCATCTTCAATTGTGAGCCGGAAGTCGGCCATCTTTCTCTGTCCACGCGTGTATATTACTGTGGGAGACTTAAGCCCTGCTGGTAATAAAATAAATGGTGTTGCAGCAAGAGTTTGCTGCAAGAGTGCCAGTGTCAGAAACAAAAACGAACGAGACCAGGATCAGCGAGCGAACGAGGGACTTCAAGGTGTTAATGTCTTGCCCTGACATGTCCAATGACGTTAGGACAAGACAGGGGTCGTGTGGTGTCCAGGCCTGACTTACAGGGGGGCGGGCTGACGCACCGTCTAACTGATTGTGATTAGTTGGCAGCGGTCCGGGCTTCAACCGAAGTTCAACCAGACCAACCGGTTGAACCATCACCCGAAGTTCAACCCAGATACGTGCCAGCCGAAGTTCAAACAGGCTTTCGCCGGAGTTATACCGTGTAGCTAGTCTGTGCATGGAACTAAAGACCGTAGCGCAATACCCATACCCAGGTGCTTAACGCGTTGTCGCGTCTAAAAGTGATGTTGACGCGACTGGTTTATCTTCACCCCTCCACCTGAGAATCGGCAACTGCCAGCAAGTTCCCGTCAGAAACTCGACCCCCTCTCCAACTGTGCTGCCACAGTCACAATTGAACTGAAATATTGGCATGCCACATTCTCTCTTGCCCATAACTGAGGCGTCCCCGTCGTCCGCAGTCGAGATGGATGAGCCCGCAGTTGCAGAGAGCGCACAGCAACCAGTCGACGATGACATCGCCATGACTGACGCTGCCGCCATAGAAAATGTTCCACAAACCGAAGAAACTGTCGACAAACAAGACGGGGAGGAAGAGAAGGAGAAGGAGAAAAAGGAAATATCAGACGTAAAGCTCGAGGATCTGTTCACCGGCGACTCGGACGAAGATGATGAATTTCCCAATGCCCCCGCAAAAAAGGAGGCGGCCAACTCTCCAAGCGAGCCATCTTCTCCCTCGTATGTGCCGTCATTGCCAGCATTTGCCCCAAAGACAGATTTTACTAACGAGAGTCTAGTGAATTCGACTTTGACCCTTCAGAACTCACTGCATACGACCCAGAGCTCCTCCGCAGTTTCTACCAGCGTCTCTTCCCTTGGCGGTACTTGTTCCAATGGCTCAACCACAGCCCGACACCAACGCTTGACTTTGAGCACCGCGAATTCGTCTTTACCCTGCCCAACGAAGCATGGATGAGATACCAGTCATACCGTAGTTCCGACCTGTCAGTTCTGTTCTTTTTAGCCCTCGGTGGTATTTCTCTGACATCAGACCTAGACTGCGCAAAGATGTCCTGCGGCTCATGCCAACAAGAATCGATATCGGACCTGTGTACTCTACCAACCCGCGAGAACGGAAAGCGCTTCAGAACGTCGCTGGCTTCCGGCCGCTATCTAAGGAGCTGTGCTTCGATATCGATTTGACAGACTACGACGACATCCGAACCTGCTGCGACAAGGCCAATATTTGTAACAAGTGCTGGCAATTCATGACGATGGCTGTGAAGGTCATTACTGCTGTACTTGGTGACGATTTTGGATTTAAGCACATCATGTGGGTCTACTCGGGTCGTAGAGGTATTCACGCCTGGGTCTCGGACAAGGTCGCGAGAAACATGGATGACAGCAAGAGAAGAGTAATCGCTGGGTATCTCGAGGTTATCACTGGCGGCGCCCAGAGCGGGAAGAGGGTGAACCTGCGCCGGCCGCTGCACCCTCACCTGGTGTACGTATCCCTAACCGGTCCCGAATCTTCGATCACCATACTGACACTAGGCTTGCAGACGAAGTCTTGACATTCTTAAAGGACACTTCCAAGAGGATGTCCTAGAGGCACAAGACCCCTGGAGATCTCCAGACCGTGCTGAAAAGCTCCTCCAGTTGCTCCCCGACATCGCCTTGCGCGACGCCCTCCGCAAGAAGTGGGATTCGTCACCAGGGCGCTCGTCTTCCTCCAAATGGGCAGACATCGATGCCGTTGCAAAGACTAGCGCAGGCAAGAACTTTGACGCCAAGGCCCTGCTTGAAGCCAAGCAGGACATTGTCCTTGAGTACACGTACCCGCGGCTTGATATCAACGTCAGCAAAAAGCTCAACCATCTGCTCAAAAGTCCCTTTGTCATTCACCCAGGCACTGGGCGTGTCTGCGTGCCTATCGACACGCGCAAATTCGAGGAATTTGACCCCTTGAGCGTGCCCACCCTGCAAGGTCTGATCCGCGAGATTGACGCGTGGGTGGAGCCCGAAGTCAAGGCAGAGAAGCCTGTCCAGGATTGGGAGAAGACAAGCTTGAAGCCGTATATCGACTATTTCAGGTCACATGTCAATACGCTGATGAAGGATGAGCGGGGTGGGGGTGTCAAGGTAAAGCGGGAGCGAGATGACGAGGGGGATGGCATGGAGTTGTGGTGATGAACAAGAGCACATGATTGCATTATATGACGGAATGACATGGACGCGTGTTAATCAACTGCATGGGAAGAGTATAATAGTCATTTACATCTCACAGGATATTCGTCTTGTCCGGCGAATGAACAGGGGTTCTATGTCGATAATGGGTATTGGATTGATCTATTTTTGTTCCCTTTTTGTCTTCAGCTAAGAGACCTCATGCTCACCTGAAACATCAGATGGGTTATCAGCTTGGTAGTGGTGTCCCTGTTTTATCATCAGATTCGCCGGCTGCAGTTTCGTTGGTCATGGTAACATCCTCGCCTTCGTACACACCGCCGTTCAGGCTCTCAGTGTCAGCCTGCGAGCCGCCTTGCTGCTTTAGTGCGCCTCCCTTTCGCTTTGGGATGATGCTGAGGAATGCCTCGCCCCAGTCACCACACTCCAACCACTGCGCCATGATCTCGACAACTTGGTTGGTTGTGAGAACATACCGGCTCTGCATCGCCATGTACTCCCCGATCGGCAGTTTGGCCGTACGGACCTTGTGTTCTCTAGCTCGTTTATAGCACAACCCCTTTTCCCGATTTCGGTCGACCAACCCGCCAACGACATAACTCACGTTGGGCTCCAGTCGAGTGAGGGTGTAGGGAGACTCGGACGAGAGATAGACGATCGACTGGTCTACATCCTCAGGCTCGAGCTCGGACGCCGGAGTATTCTCATCCAGGACATCGCCGCGGACCACTCCAGAACCACTCTTCTGGACCTCGCTCTGACTCGGCTTGAGAACATCGATAAGCTCGCCTCCTTCAGGGCCCGCCATCAGTGTATATGCCTTCTTAGCTGCCTCGCAAAAGTCCTGGTCGACAATAGTAACGCCCTTCCAGTTTTTGTGCGTGCTCTGCATGACCGTCTCGAAGCGCGTCTTCATTTTGCCGCCCCAGGAGCTAACGAGCAGGTGGGCCTGGTATTTTGCCTTGCGATTTTGCGCGTAGGACCGCACCACCTGGCTCGACAGCGACACGATCTCAGGCTCGCGCATGTAGTGCTCAAAGTCGCAGTCAAGGATGAAGGCGACGGGCACCGGCCGCGGCCGCCACGGCTCGCCCTCGGGCCGCAGCGCTAGCTTGGGGTCAATGCCTGCCGCCAGCGCCTCGGCAATCTTGACCTCGCGCTCCGTCCGCTTGCGGTCCTGCCTGGCGTGGCGCCGGTCTTTGCGCTTCGCTTTGCGGTCTTCTTTGAACTCCTTGTACGCTTGTTGCTTTCGCAAGCGTTTGAGCTCGTTCTTCGACATGGGCTTCACGGCGCCCTCCGGGTTTGCGTCGCCGTCGGCTTCGACTACAGCCCCATCCTCTCCCTCCGCCCCTGCCCCTGGCGCTGGGCGCTCGTCCGTATCGCGGTCGAGCTCGGTTTCGGCTTTTCGTTTGCCATTGGTGGGCGGCGCTGGGTTGTTCGAGGTATCAATGGCTTCTAAAGCTGACGCCTCTATATTGGCGGCGGCTTCCGAGTGGATTTGGTCTTCCATAGCTGCGGTGTGTGGGTCGCAGGACATCGTGGTCATCGCGATGGCTAGAGCTCTTTTTTTTGGTGGGGTTGGGGTTAAAGTTCCCCGCCTTATGGCAGAATACATGCAAGAGATGTCAGGCGGTGAGATAAATTCATCAATGTCAGGCGGGTCAGGCGGTGAGTGCACCGTGGCTTCCCCCTAGTGCGCCCGGGCGCGTCAACCCAGGCGACTTTTCAATTGAGTCGCGTCTCCCCAGCGAGCATCTGCAATTATCGATTTGCTCGTCCAAACTCCACAAATACGCATCAACATCTGCGCCAGATAATGCAAACGCGGCTTGTATGACACAACTTCTGTTTTCGTAGTACTACGTAATACCCCCAAGATGTCTTCCAGACCCGAGTTGAAGGTGCAATTCCCTGTTTTCCGTTTCTGGGAGTCGCACTCGTTAACACAGCAACCAACAGGTCGACGACGAGCATGGCTTCATCCGCTTCTTCAAGTCTCTCCCAGACCTCGGTGAAGATACAGTACGAATATTCGACCGCGGCGACTGGTACACCGCGCATGGCGAAGATGCAAACTTCATTGCACGAACTGTTCGTCATTCCTACAGCCAGACTTGTATCCTCAAGGCACTCGCTGACTAGGGAACACAGGTGTACAAGACCACCTCGGTGGTGCGCCAGCTCGGGAAAAGTGACCACACAGGGCTCCCATCGGTGACTATGACCGTCACAGTCTTCCGCCAGTTCATCCGCGAAGCCTTGTTCAAACTGGGCAAACGAGTAGAGATCTGGGCGAGCCCCAGCGGCCGTATGAACTGGAAGGTCATCAAGCAGGCCTCGCCTGGAAACCTACAAGATGTTGAGGATGAGCTCGGCGGCCAGTTCGACGGTGCTCCTGTCATCTTGGCGGTCAAGATCTCGGCCAAGGCTACAGAAGCCAGGACAGTCGGTGTCTGCTTCGCAGATGCCAGCGTCCGGGAACTCGGTGTCAGCGAGTTCATGGATAACGATCTCTACTCCAACTTTGAGTCTCTACTCATCCAACTTGGCGCCAAGGAGTGTGTGATACAGATGGATAAGGGTGACAAGGAAAAGGACCCAGAGCTGACCAAAGTCAAACAAATCATCGAGAATTGTGGCGTAGCCATATCGGAAAGGTCAGCTGCCGAATTTGGCACCAAGGATATTGAGCAAGACTTGGCTAGGCTTTTGAAGGACGAAAAATCTTCCACGATGCTCCCGCAAACCGATTTGAAGCTTGCCATGGGTTCCGCTGCCGCCTTGATCAAATATTTGGGCGTCCTCCATGATCCATCCAATTTTGGCCAGTACCAGCTATATCAGCACGACTTGGCGCAGTTCATGAAGCTTGACGCAGCAGCACTCAAGGCTCTCAACCTGATGCCTGGTGCAAGGGATGGTTCCAAGACCATGAGCTTGTACGGTCTACTGAACCACTGCAAGACTCCTGTGGGCAGTAGGCTACTTTCTCAATGGCTGAAGCAACCCCTTATGAACAGGGACGAGATTGTGAAGCGACAACAGCTTGTTGAAGCTTTTGTAACCGACACCGAGCTCCGGCAGACAATGCAGGAGGAGCACCTTAGGTCCATCCCCGACCTGTACCGCCTGTCTAAGCGCTTCCAGCGCAGCAAGGCCACATTAGAGGACGTAGTCCGGACCTACCAGGTCATCATCCGCCTACCTGGGTTTCTTGGCACCCTCGAGGGCGTGATGGATGAAGCCTACCGCGATCCCCTTGACGAGGCTTATACCAACAAGCTCCGCGAGATTTCTGATAGCCTGGGGAAGCTGCAGGAGATGGTAGAGACAACTGTCGACCTCGATGCGCTCGACAACCACGAATTCATCATCAAGCCAGAATTTGACGATGGCCTACGCATCATTCGTAAGAAGCTTGACAAGTTGCGGTCTGACATGAACAGGGAGTTCGCCGATGCAGCAAGCGATCTGGGCCAGGAACGGGACAAGAAGATCTTCCTAGAGAACCACAAAGTCCACGGTTGGTGCATGCGCCTGACCAGGACGGAGGCGGGCTGCATCCGCAACAAGTCCACTTATCAGGAATGTTCGACGCAGAAAAACGGCGTCTACTTCACCACCAAGACCCTTCAAGGCTTCCGCCGCGAGTTCGACCAGCTTTCCCAGAACTACAACAGAACCCAGAGCAGCCTTGCCAGCGAGGTTATTGGCGTTGCGGCCTCATACTGCCCCGTCCTCGAGAAGCTTGCCGGCGTCCTTGCGCACCTCGACGTCATCGTTGCCTTCGCACACTGCTCCGTACACGCACCCATATCCTATGTCCGGCCCAAGATCCACTCACGCGGCGAGGGCAAGACGGTCCTAACTGAGGCGCGGCACCCGTGCATGGAAATGCAAGACGATGTGCAGTTCATCACCAACGACGTCGAGCTGACGCGCGACACGTCTTCGTTCCTTATCATCACAGGCCCCAACATGGGCGGCAAGTCCACATACATCCGGCAGATCGGCGTCGTAGCACTCATGGCACAAATCGGCTGCTTTGTGCCGTGTGCAGAGGCCGAGCTTACGATATTCGACAGCATCCTCGCGCGTGTCGGCGCCAGCGACAGTCAGCTCAAGGGCGTATCGACCTTCATGGCCGAGATGCTCGAGACAGCCAACATTCTCAAATCAGCCACAGCCGAAAGTCTCATCATCATCGACGAGCTCGGCCGTGGCACGTCGACGTACGACGGCTTCGGGCTCGCCTGGGCCATCTCGGAGCACATCGTCAAGGAGATCGGCTGCTTCGCCCTCTTTGCCACCCACTTCCACGAGCTGACCGCCCTCGCTGAGCAGCACCCGCAGGTCCGCAACCTGCACGTCACGGCACACATCAGCGGCACCGGTGCGGACAAGAACAACGACAAGCGCGAGGTCACTCTGCTGTACAAGGTCGACGAGGGCATCTGCGACCAGAGCTTCGGCATCCACGTCGCCGAGCTCGTCCGTTTCCCCGACAAGGTCGTCCGCATGGCCAAGCGCAAGGCAGACGAGCTGGAGGACTTCACCACCAAGCACGACGCCACGGGCGGACTCGGCGTGCAGTACAGCAAGAAGGACGTGGAGGAGGGGAGCGCGCTGCTCAAGGAGGTGCTGATCAAGTGGAAGGGCGAGGTCGAGGGGGGCCGGATGAGCAGGGAGGAGATGGTGGCGAAGATGAAGGAGTTGGTAGGGAGGGACGAGCGGTTGCTGGCGAATCCGTTTTTCCAGAGTGTCAAGGCGTTGTAACATTGTGCATGGACATAGGACTGAGCGTCGCGTATTCGTAGTTACTCTGTATTGGGAGTTGAGGACTGGGATGGTGTTGGGGGATTACCGAGAATGGCATGTATTGTGGTAATAGCACACGGAAGAGAGATGGTCAGCGAGGTGGTGAGGATGGCCGCTGGGCCTGCAGGGCAGATTGCTGTACCGATCTACGAACACCAAGAACAGGGGTCGAAAATATCTCGCAGCTGGCCTCCTAAACAGGGATGTAAGCACATATGGCGTTATCACAAGCAATTTTACTTCCATCTCAAGGTTTGATTAAAAACCAAATCAACTGATTCATATCGCAAGCTACTAATACGGGCCAAGGTCCATGTATCTGGAGTTGTTGCGCCAGACACAGGCCTGCGAAGCCTTCTCCCGAGCCAATGTAGTATCTTCACCAACTCTCATGCCACTTTTACAAAACACCACATAATATTTCTACAACTCATAAACTAAAGTATGCATGATAACTGCGCACAGAACTGTCGCGGGCTAGCCAAGACTGGCTGCCTGGCCAAGCTCACTCGCAAGGGGAGAGGCATGCAGTCCAAATATGGGACAACAACACTCCAACTCCCATCGCTGTGCCACCCTCGCTATGAACAACCACCAGGATGCTCATCCCCGCGGTGAATTACGAGGATAAGTGTACCTCAAAGGGTAGTTAGTCGTCGTCAAATAGTGATTCAGCATCTTGATAGGGGTCCATGTATGACATGGCCTCAACGGGCTCAACAGGCTCAGTCTCAACGACACCCGCAGCAATGCTCGCCATAGCAGAAAGAGTCCAGTCGATCTCTGCGGCCGTGGTGTCATCAGGGAAATAGTCACCAATTTGTCGTTTCACCCCGGGGGATAGCTTGATGGGCCTGGAAACCTGAACCTGGTTTCTCCTAGATCGCACCAGTGTCCTGGTCCTTTCCAGCATCAGGAGCTGTTGCCTCTCCTTTGCCCTTCGGTACGTCCGAAGCATCGGGCATCTCGGAGTCGTCGCTGGAAGACTCGATCGGGAAACGTCGCTGCGGAGTGCTGACCAAGTCTTTGATTTCTGACTCCCGAACATAGGCGAGGTAGTATGGCTCGCCCTTGTTGCAAAGCTCCCAAAAGACATACGTGGCATCGTGGACTGAGACAGTGGTATCGTTGAACTTGCGCCAGACGTCCTTCTCAAAGTCGCGAATCCACACCCAATAGTGGCCGGCACTGGCTGTAGCGCCAGCGTGGCAAACAACGGCGTGAAGACGATAAGGGAACTTCTTCATAGTGCTAAAGGCGCCATCCTTTTCAGCGATGAGGTCCGTTCGATCTTGTTGCTCTAGCTTTCGAAGAGTGTCCCAGAAATTCTGGACAGTAGCCGGGGGTAGAGTTGGGATCTTTTTGCCACCGCCATTGCCGTTGGCCCGCGAGTCCGCACCAGCCGGCAGAGTAGGCTCAGAGGTGAGCGACGGGTATCCATCAAGAACCCCAGCCAAGAGTACATTCGCGACGCTGTATTTGCTCCGAGATGCATTACCGTTTGACTCGCCGTGAGGACTGTCCGAGCCATCGTCGAGCGTATAATCATCAACCTCCGAAGAGCTAGGGGAACCTTCCTCGATAGACTTTGTGGTAGTCACGTTAGTCGTGGTGCTCTCCTTGCCCGGCTCACCCTCGTCGAGATGTTCCGTCTCGTTAAGGCGGGTCTTGATGTCCCATGCGCGTTTCCTGGCGTCCCAGGCGATGGTGGTGTCTTCATCACCTTCGATACGATGCATGAAGCGGTCGAGATAGAGCGTCTCGGGAATCTTGAGAGGGTTCGAGTTTTTTCTCACGCCGTCTGAGCGCTGGATGCATATGTGGAAATTAGGGGCGGGCTTGTCGATGGTAGTAAATGACAGCAGGTCAGAAGGCAAGCGCTCGAGATCAAAGGAGACCTCCATGGCGTCGTAGAGGCTCCTCGTTCCTTTTCTAGCCGGATAGGCTGTCACCCAGCGGTCTGATCTGGTGGTTCGATTCCAGACATTATCGCCAAGCTTCTTCCGGTTATCAATGAAAGTCGAGAAAAATGCCTTCTCGATGGGATCAGGCACACAGCCGGAACGGCTCGCTTCGCTGACTTTGAACGCAGCTCGCAGGTGGTCAAAGGCGTTCCCCATGACTTCGTCGACATCCATTTGGTCAGACCCAACGTTCGGCTTGTCAAGTTCGACAGCCAGCTCCTCCACAGTCAGTTTCGAGTTACTGGCAGTGGGAGCGTCCGGGGCGTTGGGGGCATCAACCTCCATAGCCTCGGGGTCGGGGTTTTCAGCGCCGGGGCTTACAAGCACGTAAGATGTATCGTCCTCAGGCTTGTTAACCAATGTCTGCGAGCTGACCATACTAGCGGTCTCGGAGTTCTCGTTTACAGCATCGACAGTGACGGTCGGCTGGCTGCTATCGCCAGCACGGGGCGGTAGCGGGGGCGCATCTTTGTTGGGGGGTCCTATGGGCCCAGTCGCGGGGTTTTTGACGACCTTCTCGGGGCGCAGCAAAGCAGCATTGGCAAGGCGCTGTCTGGGCGTCACGGCGCTACCAGTAGCAGATTCCAACTCCTTGAAGAGGGAGCCAAGCTCACGAGAAACTGTGTTTTGGTCAGCAAAGGCCGCTGAGAAGAAGCTAAGCTCTAAAGCGGGGAGAGGTTCTCACATTCGATGCCCACAAAGGCTCTTCCCGGCTCAAGATCGGACGAGGCAATGCCGTGCAAGAGAGCGTCGAGGCCCTCGACGGTGGGTTCGATCGTGGGCTGCTGTGAATGCAGGACGAGATCGCGGACGGCCTTGACAGAAAAGAAGTACTGGAGAATGCTGTTGAGATAACAGGTATTGCGGAGATTTGCCAGGCCAACAGCAACGGGAAGCGGCATGTTGACTGTCTCGGCGCCCTGCTCGCAGTTGCCCGGAGAATCGCCTCGACCCAAGCTGTCTGCGCGATGGGTGGCAATCAAAGCCTTGGCCTCGGCGCTGTGTTCGGCGTCGCCCAGCCAAGTGCCAGAGTCGATGATGGTCTGGAGGGCCAGCAATATCACCTGTCCTAGGTCCGGGTTCGCTCTGTTTTTGTGCTGTGGGTAGCATTCCGTTAGCTGCTGTCTTCCATGGTTCTGATCCATCCATGGATGTCCATTGCTCCTTCCGTTTCACGTGCTGGGGGGAAGGGGGGAAGGCATTTACCAGCTCTCTCTTGGCAGTGGCAGTAGCAAACGCCAACTGACTACCAGCCTGCGTCTTCAACAGCTCACATGCTTCTTCCAGGTCCATGTCGTTTCTCTTTGCGGCATCTCGGATCTCCTTACTCTGCCTATCTTCGCCAATGGTGAGCAAGTTGGTTCGATGCTCGGCCCTTTGACGATACGACTTATTCCGATAGGTTTGGTAAATATCGAGAAAAACATCCGGAGCCGCCGAGGGATCATGTCGCTTGTCCTCTAGACGGAAGTGCGCGTACGCGGCGGCGACTTCATCACGGGCTGTGGCCGGCAAGGCGGGCCGGTCAACTTCCTCATCCTTGCCGGCCCAGAAAAGCTGGAGTTTATCGCTCTGCCTGCCGAGCGCTATTTTGCCGAGGGCTTCATGGTAGACCTTTCGATACAGGCCATCGAGATGCAGCTGGCGATTATATGCCCACCAGATTGTGTCATCGTTGTCGTTACTCGACGCGCCGAGCACGTGGAAATCATCAACATCGCCCTCCCAGGCGGCTACCTTCCCTGGGACGAACGGAGCACCAACCAGCTCAAAAAGTCTGTCGGCAGCCCGCACCGGGTGTGAGAGAATGACCGCCCGCGGCACCGACGGTGGCGGCCTCTGTTCTAGCAAGCTCTGCACCTCGAATTTGACGTCTTCAAAGAAGGCCCGACGCGACCCCGTGGGGGTCTTTCCAAACTGAGGAGGCAGCCGCGGCTGCACCCAATACTTCTCTTCGCCAGCTGACGTCTCCTCGGTTATGACGCTAAACTCCAAGTAGCGGAAAATGTGCTCGCATGCCAGGCCAAACTGGATGGAGAAAGTCTTGTTCCTGAAAGAAATCCTCTTAGCATCTCCAGATCCATCCTCCTCCAGCACATTTGTAAGGTACGCGTTCAACGTCGCTAGCGGAGTTGTCTCATAAAAGGTCTCGCGCTGCTTCGAGATGTCCCCGTATCTGTCTCCATCAGCTTTTCTCAGCTTGTAGAGAGCGTTCCGTATTCTAGTCTCGTCGGTGATCAGCTGGATCCATTCCGACTTCAAGCGCGGGGCCGAAAGCTCGAACTCGACCGCGAAGGGACAGTTTGAGCAGGCATATCGGATCGTGCAGCAAGAAGGGTTCAGCTTGTTCAGAGGATTGCTCTCGGCATCCCCTTCTGAGGATTCGGAGTACGATAGCCCCTGGAAGTGATGCTGGAGCCGGTCGTATGTGGCCGCGCAGACCGACGACTGCTCGTTGTGTCCGGCGAAAACGGTGAAGGTAAAGTGGTAGCGACAAAAACGACAAATGCAGGAAAGGACCTGGGGGGCGGCGTCATAGGGGTTGAGTATCTCGGAGCTCTGAGAGGCCACAACGATAATGTCGTGGTCGTCCCCGGCGTTGTCAATTCGCCAGTACGGGTGCCGAAGCTTCGGGCACGACCATTTGGACTTGTGGTTGGGGGGCAGCACAACACGCGGGTTATATCGAATCTGTCCAGCAACCAAGTCTCTGATGAGGCGGTTGGCCAAACGGCCACCGATGTCATCCTCCCCATCAGGTTGGGGTTGGTGGACCGCCTCAGCCTCCCCCGGATGCTCGAGCTTTTGGGTCTTGGTCGATTTGCGCGCCACTACGCGTGACGGGTTAGCGAGACCTGCAAGGTACCACGCATAGCCCCACGGCTCGCCGGGCTACCATCCTGCTCGGGCACGCAGAGAGGCGATAGGCGAAGTGCCCAGGAAGGCCAGAAGAGAGGAAAACTTACTCTTGATAGCACGTTGCCCGAGGGCGTCAGGCTCGACTGGGTCTTTTCTTTTCTTCGCCACGGATGGGCGTCGGGTAGGTGTTGGGCTGCGAACCTCTGGCTCGGGTCGGCTGACTGTTGATGCGGGAGGAATTCTGGATCAGGCGCCGTCGTCCCAAGCACCTCGAGTGAGTGCCTGGGAAGCGGAATGCTGGGGAGGTAGATGCAACTATTGATCCAAGGAAGTGGAAGCAACAAAAGCTCAGCAGATTGTTTTGCTTTGTGGGGAGGATAGCAGCAAGGAAGGCTGCAAATTTGGAAGATGAGGTAGGAAAAGGAAGTGAGAGGAGGAGGGAAAGAGGTGGGTGATGAAGAAGGAAGTAGTACGTGTCACAGAGTGGGAGCGCAGCACGAAAATAACGAGGGGCGCGGAGCTAACAGGGCTAGCAGGGCCGCCTTGAGGTTGTCACGGAGCGGAGTCGCTTAGTCGGCTTTGGGGGTGGCCTCGGAGCTTGGACCGGCGGCGATGGCGAGGGGCGGCGAGGGGCGGCGGCGGCGAGGGGTGGCGGCCGGGCCGAGAGGGCTCCGGGTCTTGATCCGAGATTCGAGGACCAGGGGCGGGCTGCTTATATGCCAATATGCCAAGAAAACAACGACACAGATACAGCTGGTGCTGCAGGGCCACAAGAATGAACAGGGAGCTAGCCTCGAGGGGGCACGAGCTGCTGAGAGAAGCAATGGCAGATGCGGTGACGGAAAAGGGGTCACGCACGAGCATGGACATTCATCGGGCTGCTCAGGGCGTCACGGCGTGTGCGGCAGTGGTGTAAGTGTCAACATCAGCGTGCAAAGCGTGTGGCGACAAAGGCGATCGGGCTGACGCAGCCTTGTTCGCCTGCAGAGTCAGGTTCAGGTTGGATGATGCTGCTTTGAGCTTTGAGCTTTGAGCTTTGGGCGTTGTCTGCAGTTCCCGGCTGCCAAGCCCCTGCGCAAAGCCTTGCCGTGCCTGGCTGGAGCCCTGTGTTCCCAGCTTTATCCGTCGTGCAGCCAGCATTAGGTAATCTGGCAGCAGCTCTGTCTCGCTCTCCGTCTCTGTATCTTTGATGTTTGGAGTCGGTGGTTGGGTTGAAAGGGGTATTGTAGACAGGTCCATGGAACACCCGCTTTTTGCAACTAGTTGGTGCTTTGCCTCTGCAAAAAATCTATTTATTTGGCTAGAATTTACAAATCCCCAAGACCGTATTGGGAGGTCAGCCCCCTGGTCAAGCTCCCAACGAGCTCCGCCGCTCAACAGGAAACAGACATTTCACGTGCCCCTCATCCGTGCCGCAGCAGCCAATCAGCGCAGTTCAATCCGCAGCCGAGCTCACCATGGCCCACAACCACAGAGCAGCGGGCCGCATCAACCTCCGGTGCTCAATTCTCCATTTGATTCTCACGACTTACTTAAAGTCCCACCTCGCAACACCCAAACCACCTCACTCTCTCCTCTCCAGCAGCCACCCAAAATGGCGCCGCCCGGCGATGACGATCACTACGAGCCTAAGGATGCCTTGGGAAACTCGGTGAAATCTGGACTCCTTCTCGGCGGAGCAGGTCTCGCCGTTGCCGCTCTGCAAAACGCCCTGGCGACGCATAATCACGGCGCCTGGGGCGTCTTCACCCGCGGCGGCGGAACCATTTTCACCTTTGGTACGGCAAAAGACGCTGCCTCGGAAATGAGAGACTCCTGAGAGACCCTCCTTGACTGACTGTGCTCTGACGCAGGTGCTGCTGCTGCCGCTGGCGAATTCGTGGCTTGCGCCGCGGCGAACCTGCGCGAGAAGGATGACTACATCAATCGGGCATATGGCGGCTTTGCCCTGGGCGCCGTCGTCGGACTCCGAAGTACGAATTCCCCCGCCCTCGAACCTCATACCGTCACCGCCTGAACTCCACTAACCAAATGACAGCTGGTCGCATGCCTCGCGTCCTCGGTTATGGAGCATTCGCTGCTATTGTCACATCCACCTTCTACTACACCGGTAACAGCTTGATGGGCCGCGGGAAGGATCCAGAGCTGGATAACTTTGAGCGAGCAGAGCGCATCCGTCTCAATCGGAGGCGCCCTGCTGAGGAAACTCTTGCAGAAGTTGGCGAGGGTCGATGTGAGCCATTTTACCACTCTTGCATATTGGACATGACTGACCAGCCATTAGCCATCCGCCCTCCTGGGTACGAAGAGCGGAGGCGTCAGCGTCTCAAGGAGACATATGGAATCGAAATCAATCCTGTCTCAGCAGATCCCAATGCTGTCTGATGATAGAGCCCTCGAGAGAGGTGAGCCCGCCAGGGCCTTGTACACATAGCCTGCAGACCAGTCGGTCGCCGTAGAGAATGGGAAGGCTGTACCATACCACGCGCCAGTGTTGCTGCTGTTCCGTGGTGTCTCAACCCATTCTGTCATTTGCTCAAGGTATGTGCTATCATTTCTCAACATCCCCCGCAACTCCTTCGCTACTATGATGATACGCTCGCAAGAGAGGCTGTTTATGACTTATCATGATTATAATCAACCACCTACATTGTTCTTTCTCTGAGTCAATTATGAAGAACACCACAACTATTCCTGCCTATTCGGAGCTGTTCATCAAAGCTAACCTAAGGATACGGCTAGATAACCTTGAAACTCAATATTCCGTTATTCGAGACGTGGGCACAGCTCACTGCGCTCAATTCCTCGGAAGGCAATGGCCGAGGTAAATATTGCCTGGCATCTCCAGGTCCATATGATAAGTCCTCAATATTTAATCATGCACATCGATGGCATATTTGACAACCATGGTACGTCCTCCTCCGGCGTGCCATCGCCGTTGACAATGCGCTTTCCTAGAAGTAGTGACCGTACCTGCTTCCTTCACCCCCTTTCCCCAGCACTCATACTCCAGACCCAGAACCAGAATCAACACAGGCATTAGTGTGTACAGCAACGAGCTACTTTCCCACGCTCTATTTGCTGAAGGAATATTCTTCGTGCCGAGAAAAATAGCCCTGCTATTACCAAACACCTATGCTCTGCTTCTCCAAGAGACTCTTGGTGCATGAAAGCTGGGGCGACATTTCCTCCCAAATACCTTGGGTCATTGAAACTTGGCGCAGGTTGTCTATTATTGTTAGACAGCCGAACTGCTGACTAAATTGAGTCTTGATAAATACTTTCGCAATTTCAACCGTTGTCAGATCCCCAAAATTTGTCCTTTTCACTCGGAATGTGTGATATTTCAAGTATCGAATTCTGTGCCGCGAATATATGAAATCAGTTCTTGTACCAATGGATATTCCCCACGAGATATGATTCATCAAGTGTTCCCATAAATGTACTCTGGTCTTGTCTGTGTGCAAAGAAGTGGTTGGCAGTGGATACATTTCAGCAATTCATGGTCGATATCCAAAACCCCATCGAAAGTTTGAATCGGATTCACTCAGAAAGCATGAACAGCTCGGTCAAATAGATGGCCACGCCTTGATGCTATATTTATACCGGGCATTTTAACCACCTGAAGAAAAGTAATGCCGCCCCAAACATGTGATATAGATAAACAAAAGAAAATCCCCTCTAACCGCCCAATGCCTAATGATGGCAGTTGTAGATAACAGTTACTCCAAGTCAAGTCGGCTGGTTGCGTGGTATTCAACGCAGCGCGCAAACATTCATTACTCCTTTTCTTTGTTGTTGGCTTCAAAGCTTCATGCCCAACATCTTAGCCACCCTCATGCTCTGCCGTATGCTCAAGTCAAGCATGATCTCTTCGCTTCCACCGGGGATCGCGTACGCGCGCACGTCGCGATACAGGCGCTCAACCTTGCCGCCCTGGCCGCCGCGCGAGTACGACAAGCCGCCAAAGATCTGGGACGCCTCGCGGGCGCAGAACTCAAAGGTGACGGTGGCCTGGGCCTTGAGACTAGCGATGGGCCCGCCGAGGCGCAGCATGGCCTCGGTGTCGCCCATCTTCTCGCACTGGTAAATGAGGTTTTCAAGCCAGTTGTAGCTGGCCTCGATCTGGCGGGCCATGTGGGCGAGCTTGAGGCGGATGACGGGGTGCTCGATGAGCTTCTTGCCAAAGGTGCGGCGCTTGTTGGCGTACTTGACCGACTCCTCGTAGCAGACGCGCGAGAAGCGCAGGCATTGGATGATGATGCCGATGCGCTCGTGGTTGAAGTTGGTCATGATGACGCGGAAGCCGGCGTTCTCCTTGCCGAGCAGGTTCTCGACGGGCACCTTGACGTCCTCGAACGTGATGTAAGTGGTGCCGCTCGACCACACGCCCTGGCAGTCCATGCGGCGGGTCGACACGCCGCCGAAAGAGCGCTCGATCAGAAGCAGACTGACGCCATTCATGCCGGGGCCGCCGGTGCGCACGGCGGTAGTGAAATAGTCGCACCAGATACCGTTGGTGATCCACTTCTTCTCGCCGTTGACGATGTAGTGCTTGCCATCCTCGCTGAGCTTAGCCTCGCAGCTGAGGTTGGCAACATCACTACCAGCATCGGGCTCCGTGATGGCAAGGCAGATGCGTTTGTCGCCGTTCAGGATGCCGGGCAGGATCCGGTCCAGCAGCGGCTTCTTGCCGAACTTGACCAGCGGCGGGCACCCGATACCAAACCCACCTATGACGTTCCACACGAAGCCGCCCGAGCCGGTGCGGCTCAGCTCGTCGGTGAGCAGCATCTCGTGGAACAGGTCCCACTTCTCGGTCGGCACCGACTCGATCGGGTTCGCGACGTACTGCTTCTGGTAGTGGGTGCCGAGCAGGCCGGCGAGGTAGCCGCGCCGCCCCATCTCCTTGTAGATGGCGGCCGGCACCTCCTTCTTCTCGTCCCACTCGGTCACGAACGGCTCAATCTCCTTGTCCACCCACTCGCGCACCTCGGCGCGCAGCGCCGCGTGGGTCTCGTTGAAATAGGGAGAGTGGTGCTGCGGGGCGAGGCGGAGTTAGCGTCTTTCTCTCCAACAATGCGGCGCAACGACGCTATACCGAAGTAGGGGTAAAAGGGGCCTGCGACTCACGCTCTGGTACCAGCTGGGATCGCCAAAGGGGATCTGCTGGCCATATGGCTCCAGGGCCTCGGACTCGCCAGCCGGCGCAGCTGTCACGGCCGCGGGCTTGGCGACCTTCTTCGCGGGCTTGGCGACGGGCATGGGCTCGGCGGCGGGCTTGGGCTTGCTGTCGAGCGAGCCGACCTGCAGCTGCTTCTGGTACTTCTTGAGGATACCCTCGTTGTGGTACTTCCAGAACTGCTTGGACGCATCCTTACCGGCAACCCTCTGGAGGATCTTCTTGCCGCCTGTTGCCGGGGAAAAGGGTCACACGTCAGCCGCGGGCCTACACAGGAGCAATTGGGCGGGGCCTGGTTGTCGACATTATCGCCCACGTACCTGGGTGGTCGTCCTGGAATGCTGTGAGGTCGTAGACGTTACCATCGACGACGATCCACAGGGAGTCGGCCTTGTTGTGCGACGCAACGTCGCTCTGACTGAAAGTTTTGGACATGGCTGCACGATGTGGTATGGGCTTTGCGGATTGCAAACTGAAACTTTATTTCCCCAGAAAATCGACCAAAAGATGGTAATGGAGACAACCTAAAAATAAGAGAACAAAATATGCTTGGGAAAAGGGGGAGACAAGTCCTCAATAAAGAGTGGCTACTCGCGGTCTTACCACGCCTCGACTCGATAGACGGGACGCAATCACATGCGATTCATGAATGAAAGCGTCCGGCGCACTCCCCCCTCCCCTCCCCTCGCCAATACCTCCCTCGCTCCCCCTTGACTCCGGGTACCTCCGGTCGTCTAGCTGCCACAAAACTGTGGGGAAGGCTTCTCTTCGGATTTGCTGTCCAGCTGTGGCCGTTGGGTCACCAGAGAGTCATGTGGGGGTTGGTTTTGGCGGGCATGTGACAGCCTGCCGTTGGAATCCTACCGCAAATGCGCCCCAAAGCAACCCCAGTTTTTGGTGTCTAGCTAGCTGATGTCATGGCCTGAGACGGCCAATGACCGAGCCCAGATTACCTCCCCGAGGCGTTTTGGGCCGAGGCAAGTGGGGAGCTCCTTTTCCTCTTCCGGACCCGTACTTTGTACATTTCTATCGGTTGAAACTACACGCGACTCGTGCCGAGTTTGTCAATGGTCTGAGCCAAACGCTGCCAAGAATGCAGCATCCAATACTGTTGAACATGACACATGGTGGAATCATCCAATTGCTTCCGGGTTAAAATAAATAGCATTGCAGCTGTTGCAACTCCGAATTCGTGCAATAGTAGTGTATATTCATTCCTCAAGTGAGTCCATGCTGTGATAACTATGATGACGCCGCCAACGCCGACCCGACGAACCCGTTGAGAACTTACATGAATAAGTTATTGTCAAATCCACCGCCTCCAAATTGCAAGATAAAACTCCACGCTCAAATCTTAATGTGTGGAGCAACGGAGCCCCGATGAAGTGAGCCCGATGCCACGCTGTCAAAACCGAAACCCATCGAGAGCAACACCATCGGCTATCACGCAGTACCGCGCGGCTTCGCTTTAGCCTTGGCCTTTTCCTTCTTCTCCTCCTTGACCTTCTTCTTCTTTTGCTCGTTTTGCTCCTCGAGCTTGCGCTTGTGTGCCTTCTTCGCCTCTTCGGACTTGGGCATGACCTTGAAGAAGCCCTCGATTCTCGCCTGCTGCGAGCTTTTCAAGCTCTTCTCAAGCCGGGCCGCGCAGCCGCGCACTCGGTCCTCGTTGAAGGCCTTCTCGTGAACAAGATATTGGACGAGACCATCTACATCAGGCTTCTCCCACTTAAAGTCGCACAGTGGATCACTCGCATCTCGGACGCCGGGGTTAAAAAAGAGATCACGCGCATCCTCATAGGGCCAGTCATCCGGAATCGGGTGCTTTTCCACGGCCTTGGCATCGCTTTTCAGGAAGGCAACCACCTTGTCGAGCGAGCCGTGAGTGCGAATGAGCTTCAGCGCCGTGCTGGGACCAATGCCCGGAATCGGATCAAGATAGTCGCAACCAAGGAGGATGCAGAGATCAACAAACTGTTAATCACAGAAATGAAAATGATCAGTAAAAAGGTCTTGCCCTCAGTCCCACACCGACATACCTGATCTCTCTCCATACCCAGACCCTCCAGCACCTTATCCACATGAATCTCTTGGATGGGCATTTTCTTCTGCTCGCTGAAGGTAAGGTGGCGCACCAAGATCGGCGTATTGAAGCAAAGTGTATCCATATCTTCGCTGGCCGCAGCGTAGACCTTGCCAGCGCGCGCCAGTACAGCGCATTGTGCCTCGGCCTCGGTAGGTGCGATGATGTACGGGATCCCCATCAACGTGAGAAGCTTCTGGCATTCAGCATTGTGTTCTCGCGTGACGCGGACCGTTCTCCGCGAGAACTTCTCAATCTCCTCGGCCGTGCCCGTTTCCTTGGCTTCTTCGAGTCCCTCCTTGGCCTCCTGCTTGCGCTGGAAACGCTTGGCCAGCTCGCCTGACTTGAGCTTGGGTGGGGCACCGTCGAAAACGTAGAGGGGTTTGATGCCATTCTCGACCATGCGAAGGGTGCGGTAGAACATGCCCATTAGGTGTGAGGTCGTGTCGCCGCTCTCGTTCGTGAGCTGCTGGCCGTCGGAAGATCGCACGGCGATGAGGAAGCTGTAAATGCTCATAGACCTAAAGAATGTTAAGATTAAATGGAAGCGTGAAATCTTTTAGGAGGGTTTCTTACGCATCCTGGAAATCATTAGCGGGACGCAAATAAAGGTCTAGGGGCAGGAAACGTACAATAGCAATCTTGCGGCCGAATTGGTTCTTGATCTCACCCTCCTTGACAGCCTCGGGGGCCTCATCCTTGATGATGGGGAATAGGCCTTTAATACCCATCTTGCCGGTTTTGTCTCTGGGTGGTTGTGTGTTTCCTGTCTCGTTTTGAAAAGGTGGGCGGTAGAAATCGAGGAATTGAGGTATTGTGTGCAGAAGGAAAGCGTAGCAAGCCGCTCGTGATGTCACGAAAACTTAGGTTGGGGAACGCGCTGCGACGCGCCTTCCTTGTGTAATGAAGTGGGGCAATTTAAACCCCGGCCCCTCGTATTCCCCCTGCTCGAGCCGCAACTCCCACCCCAAACTCTTGTTCAGAGAGTAGCACACCAGTAAAGAAATCGAACCAAAATCAGGCTCATCTGTTGCAAAGTTTCCATACTACTGTCCAGTTTTTCAGGGCATATTTTCTGCAATAATATCATTTGTAACCCTACATTTGAATACAAGCTCTACCTCTTCATCCGATTCCTTGCTTAGAGCCTAAGAACACGAGAACAGCTGTAATGCAAGGAGATATACAAAACCCTTTCGCAGTTTTATTCGACTCCATCATGTTCTGAATTCCATTGATAGTGCTCATCTTCAACATTTGTCCTCCGGTCCCAGACAGTGTCATTTCTCCTACCCATATCAGCCACTACAATGGCAAGTCACGTTTCAACCCAAAATACCACGCAACTCATTCGTGGAGAAATACTAGTATTACCAGAGGCGACAGAACATGCGGCAAAGTTACGACGTCTAAAGTGACAATGATATAATCGCTAGATGTATTTATATATAGAAGAGGCAGATATGTAATAAGGAGACGCTCTGTGTGCGATACTCCCATAAGTAAAGGATGACTCAAAAAAGTGATCTAATTAGTCCATCATCCAAGCAAATGTGTATGCAGAAAAAGGGGTAAGTAGAAGTCTGAAGAGGGAGCAGCCAGCGCCCGGGCACGCAGGATACCCTGGAGGATGGGCATGGCCCGCTGATCGTATCTCATCCGGCAACAAAGATGCACGACGACTTGGGCCCCGACACCAAGTCCGCTGCCCACTTCTCTAGTACACCCGTCATCCAATGCCCCCCTTTCACCCTCCCATTGGTCTCTCACCCCATGCGGCAAAACTCTGAATGGCGACAGCAAACACGCATATGCTAACTCCTAGTGTCGTTTGCGTCCGGCACACTGATTAGAAAGGGGTATCGAGCAGTCAACGTTTGTGTCTTCTCGGCCTTCCCTCAGTGCTGCCCGTCTTGATTTGGTGCTGGTGGATCCGAAGCGAGAACACGGTCCGTCACACGGATAACCCAGTTTAGAAGTTCTCCTTGCCCCAGACAAAGTTGAACCTGTTGCAGTTCGATTAGCCTACTTTAACATATTAGGGTGCGTTGATTGATGACTTACCCAGGCTCGCTGTACTTGTTGCAGAAAATGTGCAATTGACTGCCCAACCCCTTAGGGCCGCAAAAGAACACGCCGGCCTCGGAAGGTGCATGTAGTTTTCTGATACCCCTGAAAATCATATCCCAGTTGGGGCGTCCAAAGTTTGTGGGAGACCGGAGACCGGTAATCGTGTCCTTATCCGCGTTGGCATCGTTGATCATAATGTTCGTAGCATCGTCAATCTTGATCTTGGCTGTCAAGTATGTGTGGATCTCGATGCGGTTGTCCACATCCTGAGCCTCGATCGCCAGCAGCAGGGAACGGAACCACTCAAAGGAGCCGAAATCTCGGCAGATCCAGAAGAAGTACACCTTGCTCAGCCTCGTCTTCTTCTGGGGATAGTTCATCCGGTACCAGATAGATTTCAAGATGGAGGCGAAAGGCGTCACACCGATACCCGCACCGCACAACACAGAGGTCTCGTATTTGAACACGTCTTCGGATGCCGAACCGAATGGCCCGTCAATGTAGACGCGCGGGAGCACCCGGCGAAGGGCAGGGTCGACCTCGTCATTGTCCCGGCTGACTCCGACCACCTTGGATGCGTCGCCCTTCTTCTTGTCAAACTCACAGCCCAGGGTTTCGGCAACGGCGCGGGTGAAGTCACCCGAGACACGCATGTGGATGGAGATGTAGTCCTCCTCAGGGGCGCTTGTCAGGGTAAAAGGGTGATATTGCCACAGGGAGACGGCAGGGCAGCAGAAAAAGATATACTGGCCGGCCCTGGTCTTTGTGTGTTCCTTCTTGATCTGAATCTCGCAAACGTTGCTCGGGTGCTGGATGACCTTGGAGATGTAGGTCTTGTGTCTGCCGCGGACTTCACGGGCAACGCGCTCGGCAAGGTAGACAAACCCGCCGTACATCCAGTATTGCCAGAACACACCGATGGCCTGAGTGCCAATGGAGATGCAGAAGGGTGCGAAGTCGGGCTGAATCATGCAGAAGGCACCGTGGATCGACCAGAAAAAGAAGAAGACGACAAACATGTGGTGGGTGTACCAGAATCGCTCGTAGTTTGCCCGGCGTGTCTTCTCAACCGAGGTGATCACCATGCCTGTTAGCGCAATGAGCATGATGTAGCCCGTCCAACCGGGACCGGACACAAAGTTGGCCAAGAGCCATCCGTAAATGCCCAGGTTGTTCTTTGCGGCAATCTGCGCAAAGTTGTTCCAGTGAGCAATCGTGTGGACCCACGAGAAGAAGAAGATGGACCACGCCGTTGTGATGTGGAATGTGATGTTCTTGTCGAACTGGATGATGCCATTGAGAGGTGTTTGTCTGGCGAGTGAGATGAAAGTGCGGCAGACGGGGAAGAGAACCAGCGCGATATCGACGTGGAGCACCAGCGCTGCGGACCGGGCAATCATGTATGTTGGTCCAAATGTGTCCCGGGCTATCTGTAGGTTATCTTTAACCGCGTAGTTGACGAAGCCAAACGCGAACACGATTGCGTGCAGTAAGACGAAGACGAAGACGAAGCTATGGCGTGTCAGCTCGTTTCCTGCCCAAGGCTATGCTCGCTGACTCTTACATTCGGCGATAACCCTCATTCACCATCCACCGGTCAAACTTCTCCCGAAATGACAAGTATTTTTGTCGTTCCTGTGTCATCTCACCCGACAACAACATGCGTGTGAGTGGCGTCCATCTTGCTCTCTCCGACTGCTTTTCCGACCCCGCGCTGTTCCTGTAGGGGTTGTACCCTCCGTAGCTAGCCATGATGGGCGGCGAGATTTGCGTCGACTTCGGTTTCCGGGTACGGCTTTCGGTGAGCGTCGTCAACGCCCGCGTGTGTATCGGGACCCGAATTCCCTTTTCTCAGTTCCTTAATCTCTAGCCCTCCTCCAGGGGCTGTCTAGATCCTGCCTCTTTCTATATTCCCAAAGATCGGTGTCGAAGACGTCGTGGGTAGTTTCAGTATTCAGAGCCTGCTGAACCGGTGAACGATACCCATCTATGCGACAATCTAGAATCGTAAATGGCGACACCAGGCGCGAATGCAAAAGAATGAATAAAAGGAGTCTGCAGATGCCACGGCGGCGAGACGAAATGGTCAGCAACCTAGCAGCTCGAAAAGAATACACTGCACCGAAGGGAACGAAAGAAGGGGGGGAGGGGAAGGGAAGGACGGAAGGCCTGGGCGTGGGTGAGGTTTGGTTAAGAGAGACGCCAAGCGACTGGCGGAACCAGAAACATGAGCCGATTCTGTGTAGATCATACCTGCCCACAAATGCCTGCATGCGGCGGCTGTTGACCCCAGGTCGGCTTGTCAGGGGGGGCTGGACGCTTCGAAAACCACTTACAAGTGTTATAGCGCAACGGCGCGCGGCTTCAATAACGAGAATGGACGAGAGTGGAACGCTGCCCGAACAATACAATGACTCGAGGGACAAGAACAGTATCACCAACAGCAGAGATACAACACAAACGGATGCAAAAAGAGAGAGACTTGGACCTGCTAGGGCGCACGAGGAAGACACGGCGAGAAATGCAGTGCACTGCTAGGGAAAAGCTGGCACTTGGGCCGCGGGCGTTTCTAGGTCCATCGACGAAACGAAGGTGCCGAGACGGTTCCAGGCACAACACCTCACTGGTGGAGCATGGAATTGTTGACCAAGCTGGGGTAGGTCGAGAGCTCTGGGGGCTCTGCGGCTAGCGGTTGGCGCCACTACAGGGGAGCATCGCAGGGATCCCAATCCAATCCTCACCCTCAGAGGTCTTGCTCACGTCCTCCAATCTTGAAGCCAGCCAATTCTACCAGTTGCCTTCCGCGAGCGTTTCTCGAGCCAATTTCAACGCAATAAACTGGTGAATATGACAGCCAAGACCCAGATCCGCATTGGAAAGACACTTGGAAAACACAACCGCTACAGCCGCCATCCGAACAGAGGTCTCGACGATGCCGGCGCGTCCTCTTTGAGGAAGGCCGGATACGGGTTGGCAAAAGGAGCCCCGAGGAGTCTGTGATCGGACTGATCTCCCCAGCAAGAGGAGGGATGCCAAGAAAAAAATCGAACCATTTTCTTCTCGTCGAGTGCCAACTTCAAAACGACACTCCGAAGCAACCCAGCAGCACAGCAACCAGAAGGAGGGCGGCGCTGGGCATTGGGTGGGGTGCCATGTCCGCTGTGGGAGGTCAGGGGCTTGCCAAGAACCAGGAACCACCAAGGCCCACAAAACCCCGCTCTTCTGTGCCAACGATTGGCCGGCGTCCGGTTTGGGCCCGTGGTCGCGTTGCGGTTGCTGTTTCGGCTGGGATTCTGACACACAGGCGGGGGATTGGTTTTCTGGCGCCAAGCCCTGTCGCAACGTCAGGTCTGCTTCCGCCTTCAATGCCTGGCGCCCACATCACGACGCTGGACGCTGGACGACAGAGCATCGTCAAACCGAAAGGCCTAGGCCGATGTGGCCTCTGTCGTGACAGCTTCCACTTCTGGAGACGCCGAACTGGCTCCAGCCTTGCCGTCTCTCCTCGGAGAGTTTTCACATGGCGATTCGCGGGTTTGGTGTTCAAGTCTATACTACTTGCGCACCTGCCGTTCACACCTACCAAACAAAATGCTTGGATGCACAAGTCCCACGATTCGCATGTCGGCTTCCATTTGCTGCTGCGCGTATGCAGCAACCAAGGAGCCCCCTTTACGAGAAATGCTCCCTTAAGTAGTATCAAAGTCTGGTACAATCCCATTTTCTGTCTGATACCGCCCTAGCACCACCCTACCGTATCCTCCCCTTAATCCTCCCTTTCCTCGCGTTCTCTCGGCCGCCCTGCCGCCTCCAGTAAGCCTGCATGCATCACACTTAGCTGCATGCATGCAGTACGCTCATCACTCGTGGGCCCCCCTACCACGGATCTTCTAACGCAGGCGACGCACAGTGTTCGTGCGCAACAAGAACTCATCCCTGGGCCGATCTGTTGATAACGCAACCAAGACACGCATACCCTATACATAGAAACGGCGATAATGAGCAGACGAGATAGGGACACAACAACCTCCATCCAGAACCTCGGCCCTAGATCCCAGTCCAAAGTAAATGACTTCATCCCTAGAGTGCTCAACAAGGGTTTTCCAAACGCCACCAACACACGGACTGTAAGACGGGCTGATAGTACCTCACAAAAACTCCCTATCTCGAAACAATATCACCAGCACGCCACATCCTGGAGGAGGCGTGTCCCAGCTTATCGTCCCCCCTAAGCCCCCTGTCAAGGACAGGCTGGGCATCTGAATCTTGGGGGAAACATTACTCACTTCATCACGGTGACGGCTACGTCCCATGTCCCCATTATCGACCGATGGGGCTGGCAATCTACAGACAGGGGCACGAGGAAGAAGAAGGAAAAGGGCATGAATTCCTTCAAAGGTGTCGGGACCAGCCCCGGGAGCGCGGACCGAGTGGATTGGCCGCGCGGCGCTTCCCCACGGTGCACAGCTCCGGGCAGCTGTGCATAACCACGACCAGATCTACACCCAGCCGTAGAGTGAGTTTGGTAGGGCGTCCAGATTGGCAACGGCAGCCGATGGGCGCTGCGTCTCGGTAGTGACTGCCATATAAGTTTGTGGACATCTAACTACCTTACGTGTCTAAACAGCCAGAGTGTTTGCCTTCGAAATACCCTCTAACGTGACAACCTATCAACTAGGCGTAACGATTTTTTGCAAACCGGGGGAAACTGTCGTCTGCACAGAAAATTAAATACACGATCATAATCATTGCATTGCATATAGCAAGAGCTTCTTTCACTCCGATATCGCCGAACACCAGTTGCAACATAATGGGAGCAGCTTGCAATGAGTATTTATTTGAAGGGTGCATGGTGGCGGGGGGAAGGGGTTGACAACCTGCCCGGTATGGCATTCAACACTTGCTATCAACTACACGATCATGGTGAAATGACGAGATCCGAGTACACAACCCATCGTCACAATAGTAGCGTTATCCACGACAATATAGTACACGAGATATGGCCAGTCACTGCACTTACAACTTGGGTGGAAAGGTTGCCATTACAAGGGTTGATTGTCAACCCAGGTTGTGCCCTGAATACTCAAGGCGCTGTAGCAGGGGATTGGGTAATCAAATGTGAATGCAATTGCCCGACCTCTACAATTCCCTAGCTGCGCAATGTGATGTGATAGTGTGCTGGTTCATCCGCTCTCCGCCCTGTTTACCAGACCAAGAAAAAATGGAGTATGTTGCTGTCTTGCATTCTCACCGGTCGCCCCCATCTCGCGAATACCGGGGCCATGTCTCCTCCGAAGTGAACAAGACCGACCTCCCCGAAAACACAAAGATACGGCCGTTATGGGCGACGGTAAAGAAGCGCGAAAGCCTAACGATCTAACATCCACCGTCCTCCATCCACCAACTACACCCCCGCTCCCGCCACCCCTTCTACGTCGCGTACTTTCGGGTCCACTCACGTGCCGTCGCCTCATATCTGGCGCGGTCTGTCTTGTAAACGTGGGCGATCTCGGGGACAAGCGGGTCATCGGGGTTCGGGTCCGTCAGCATCGAGCAGATCGACAGGAGCACTGAGATTACCGTTAGCGTTCTGTACTTAAAGGCCATGAGGGGGGGAATTAGCACATACCCTTGGAGACTGTCAACGCCGGGCTCCATTGGTCACGCAGAATGTCGAGGCAGATGCTGCCGTTGGAGTTGATGTTGGGGTGATAGATCCTTGTGGTGAAGTTGACCTTTGGCGGCTTGAAGGGGTAGTCGGTAGGGAAGTGGATCGTCAGGAAGAAGACACCACCAGAGTACGGAGACTCAGCCTATGCGATAATGGTTAGCATGACCCCACTATCTCTATCGAGCGATTTGGTGCGGCGGTCAAAGGCTTTTCAATCCCGCTCCACCACGTGAGCCGAGACGGGGACAAGCCGAGTTGAAGGCGATGTGAAATGGAGGACAGTATGAACTTACGGGTCCCATAATCGTTGCCTGCCAGTGGAACTAAACAGAAAATGCATGTTAGCATATATCTTGGTGCCGACCCAGGCCGCATTGGCGCAATCTCGGGGATGGTTGCGACATCAGAGGCCAGGGCCGATCGAAGATCGGGTGGACCATTCATACCAGATCATCGCCGTGCTCGGTGGACTTGGGTCCGGCGGAGCATGAGGAAGGAGGGTCGCTGGAAATAAAACATGTCAGTTCGTGATGCTGTGAAGAAAATGCCGTGGTGGGCTGTCGCTATCCTGATTGCGGCCATGAACCCCGCTCCAGCGTTGGCGCTGGGGCAGCATCCAGCGACACAAGTGGATAAGCAAACGCCTCGAGGGACAACGTACCGACCAAGGTCAGCGAGTTCCTTGTTGATTCTCTTCAGCGCCATTTTGCCGGCTGGATGGATATGTTGAGCTTTGTAGAGGATGAGACTTGCGTCGAGGGTCCTCGGAGACTGTTGCTTTAAAGGCTGCGTCAGTGTTGGCTGCAGAAAGATGAAGAATCCGAATGAGCCGGCAAGAAAAGGTATGACAAGTGCAGGCGCCACCGACAAGAAAATAAGGACAGAGTAGACAGCGGAAAAAGATGCAGAACTTACCAGTGGTGCCGGGGTTGCTTGGTTGAGAATCGCCGAGATGGGAAGGGATCCAAAGTTGTCGAGGGGTCAAGTTAGGTTGCAAGAGGAATGGGAGGGGAAGTGACGGGAGCGGGCGGTCAACAAAGGCGGGTTTTAGGTACCAGTGAGCCTGAGGAAGCAAAAGCTAGACCCAAGCAAAAATCGGCTGCCCTGGGCCACTGTCAGCAGGATTTTCTCAGGCGGTTTTAGCGCTTTGGCGCCCAATCGGCGGCTCCCTTATCCAATTCACGGCCTCGATTTACCAGCCCAGGGCCTACTGTAGGTTTGCAATCAGCGCCACCGATTAACTAATCACTTTACGACCTAACATATTTGCCCCTCCATCCCGCAGAAATGGAAGGGACGAGTCATAACCTTACTGTTAGTGCGAGTTATCGGTTTGCACCGCCACCCTCAGCCACCAACCCCCGGCTTCTTTCACCTTCTTTCTATCGCACCTGCCCACCTGATGAGTTGGAGACTCCCGGGTTCCCGCCACCTGTCTTTGCAATGGCTTATCAAGAAGATAGCATCCAAGCCTTGCCAGGTGACCTATGCTGAAGCCCAACCGGCTCCTCTCCTCCTGTCGTGTTTGCCGATCCGTGCCATCGAAGACCTCGGCACCAGGAACGTATGCACGTCTGCATTTTGTCAGCGGGTAAGGTCCCGACCATTCGTGCCTGCTTTTGGGCTCCAGACGTCGCCTTTCCGTTCTCTGCAAAGACAAGCCCATAGAACGGCCTGCTGTGATTCGAGCAACGTACGTCTCACCTGATATCTATTGATCGAACTAGTACATACATGCTAGACCTGGTATCCTGTCCAGCCTATCTAAAAAGGGAACTGCCTGGGACGAGAGCCCGACCTATCACTCGGGCTTGCTGCAGGCGCTCTTTGACGCGGGGCAAGGACCGGCAGCAATTCACTGACATTGAGACCGCCAAGGCTCCCCTAGTTGCAGTGTCCCAGCGTTAGCAGGAGAGAGAGCCTAGTTGCGATACCCCACAGCGCGGGCCTTTTGTAAGGTACACATTATTGATTGTCTCGCGTGTGTCCTGAATGGATAGTGAATCAAAGGCCCCCAACAGCTACAACTCGCCGCCCAACAAACATGGCCTGTTGGTGTTGAGGTAACAAGGCTCTTACCACACATCGATCGGCTAGTATCCCTGATGATATCAAGCGGCTGGTCTCGGTGATGCTGTTACACAAAGGCCTGCAATCCGGTGATGGCTCTTCCTAGTATGAGACCTATACCGACTTAGCACGGTCACATCCATCAGGGTACCTCAAACTTACTGTGTATATCACTTTGACCCTCATATGTCTGCGTGACAAATAGGTTTGCTACATGGCGGCCGATGCCATACTCGTCACTTACCGCGTTTCCTCCAAAGATCTCCTGCAGCACCCTTGCGTTGTAAAGGGCCTTGTCGCAGTTCTGGCGCTTGATCATACTGATCATCTCAGGAGTCGCCTTGCCTTGATCCTTAAGACGACCGACTTGGATTGCTGCGAGGGTGCCGTAGGCAGCATCTGTGGCGGCGTCTGCCAACTTCTTTTGAACCAGCTGGTACTTGGCGATCGGGTTTCCCTTGAATTGCTTCCGCTCGAGCGCATATGTACGCGCCCTAGCGATGCAGTCTTCCAGAGCACCCATGGTACCCAAGGCAATTCCGTACCTGGCGCTGTTCAGGCAAGTAAAGGGACCCGTGAGCCCCTCAACATCGGGGAACATGTTCTCGTGTGGGACGGGGCAGTCGTCCAGCTGAATCATTCCAGTGATAGATGCCCTCAACCCATTCTTGTTCTTGATAGCTGGTGTCTCAAGGGTGCCCGCAGGGCAATCGCGTCTATCAACCAAGAAACCGCGAATCTTGCCCGTGGCCTGCAGCTTGGCCCACACCAGCAACACATCCGCAATCGGCGAGTTAGTAATCCATGTCTTCGCGCCGCCCAGCAGGTAGTACCCCTTCCTGGTCGGGTGCTCACGCGCCGTCGTCTCCATCGAGCCGGGATCGCTCCCGTGGTTGGGTTCCGTCAGCCCAAACGCGCCCAGCAGCTTCCCCTTGGCCATCTCGGGCAGGTACCGCTCCTTCTGCTCGGCCGTCCCGAAGTCCGCAATGGGCCCCATGACCAAGGACGACTGCACTGACATGGCGCTCCGGTATCCGCTGTCGACGCGCTCCACCGCCCGCGTTATCAAACCGCCCGCTACCGTCGACACCCCCGCGCACCCGTACCCCTCGATCGTGGCGCCGAGCAGGCCTAGCTCGCCCATCTCGCGTAGAATCAGCGGGTCATAGTTCTCGTCGCGGTAGGCCTCTGTCGCAGGGTGTTAGCACATAGGCAAACAGGGAGGCGGGCAACTGGATTGGGAGCGTACGCAACACCCTCGGCAGCAATTGCTCCTGGCAGTAGCGCTCCGCAGTCTCGGAGACTGCCAGCTCCTCCTCCGTCAGCAAATTCCTGGAACCGAGGGGGTCTTGCCATTTGAATTGGGCGGTTGAGGTCGAGGCATAGTTGCGGATGGCGTGCGCGGGCAGGGTCTGGGGCAGGAGCCGGCGAGGGCAACTCCTAGTAAGCAATCTCGACATGATTGATATCGATTGGGTTGTCACGTTGAAGGGCGGAAAGCTTTCATGGGCAAGCCGACTTTCATAGGCGTCATGAACGGTGCTCCGCGACTAGCCGCCCCGGCTGATTGCCGAGGGTTAGGGTTCAACGTGTAAAGTATGAGCTGTTACTGGCCGGAGAGCCGGACGAGGAGTCGGGTTGATGCCTTTTTGGACTAACGAGTGGCACGCAGGAATATGAACCTTGAAATCAATCCTTGGTCATGCCAAGTGGCAGGAATGTAGATCGTGTTGCGATTGTAATATCATTCAAACAAGGGGTATCATAACGCTGTCTCGCACCTATCTGTCTATCTGTATGCATAAGTTGTGTATCCTGATTGGAAATGAGCCGTTTTTCTCCCATTTCTCCAAGGACTCAAACCCGTAGTCTGCCCTATCGACAGAAGGAATAGTATTTGTGACCGTAGTTGAAACCATCGGCTTAGGTCAAAACTCAGTTCTTCCGCCCTCTGATGGCTGGCGTTTTGTGGTCTCGCCCTCAGCTCACGGGGTACTGCGGCCGTTGCCTCCGCCTCGCCGGCCTTTCCTCTGAATCATCCGCAAGCTCTTCGTGCCGTCGCTTGCGGCCGTCCGCCGGCCGCCAGTACTGACCACCTCTCTCGTCCGTCCATACACTTCCCTCACGGTGCTCGCTAGGGTATTGAACTTCGCGGTCCCATGCTACCAGAGACTGGGCGGGACTACGCAGCCAGTTACGTAGCTCATGCAGAAACAACCGAGCATTATCTCTTCCCAGAAATTCAGACAACATATCTTCCGCCTGACCACTGCTACTGTGTGTATCGACTGTTTTTAGAATCGCGATGATATATTCGAGAAGAAACTCGGCGTTGTCATGTCGTCGAGTCTGAGCTTGTGCTTGCTGGGGGGCGATGGTGCTGGTGCTGGTGCTGGTACTTGGGGCGGTACTGTCTCCTTCGGGAGCGGGCTCTGAGAGGAATGCAAAGACTTGAAGCTCTCGGCGAATCCATAACCGTGCTCGCGATACTAGGTGTGGTGTTGTGGTAAAGTCTGAAGGGGTGGGTGGAAGGCGGTATAGAGATCTTCGGTTGGAGCCGACGTCTGTGTTTCAGGGGTTAGTCTTAAGTCCCTGATGCGAGAGGCCTTCCACGTACGTTGCGAGTATAGTTGATGACGATAGACAAGGCGACGGCGCTGTATAGCCTCTGCGGGGCGCAAGAGCCCGATGTCCGTTGTGTCTCTCGTCGCTTCGGAGCTCCTCCTCCTCCTCCATGTTGGTCCAACTTCTGGGCTCCTCCTTCTCGCCTCTCTAGATTCCCTCGCTGGGATAGTCGCATGGCCCTCCGGAGCAGTGTTTCGCGTTCTTGGGGCATTCGGGACGCGGTAAACACTCTCTCCTGTCTTTGCATCTCGGTAGCGAACCTTGTAAACAGCAGATTGGCATAATGGGCACGATGCGCGCTGTTGGAGCCAGCTTGTAAGGCAGAGGAAGTCAAAGTTTGTGTGGCCACATGGGGAGGTGGTGCATGGCTCTGAGATGGCATCGAGGCAGATAACACAGCAGTCGGGGAGTGATAAGGCAGCATCGTTGCCCTCGTCGGTCGTCACATTTTGTCGCGAGGAAGATATCTCGGCAAGGGTTGTCTGGAGGACTTGGACCTTAATGTCATCCGCAGCACCCGGCGGTGTCGCCATTGGCTATGGGATTGCCGCTGTCTCTCCAGACAGATCGCGATGAAGGGAGAGAGGGACGCGGTAGATATGAAGAAAGATGGAGGGGCAACTTTACAGGTATGACCGTTCATGGATCGCCGGTTGGGGTTCGCACAGTGCGCAAGAGCTTGGCGCAGTGCTGTCAATGTGGGGTGCGGGGCGTCAAAATTTGGGTCCCCAAGACGCGTCCAATGCGTCCATGCATACAACGCGTCTACAATGGCGAATTTCAGGTGACCCTCACTGTATTGTGTACATTGACTTGGACTTGACACCACACCGACAAGAGACGTTTCCCAGGCATACCATTGCCAGACCTCGATATTCAATATCGCCAGGCCTCCATGCGGTCCTAGATCATGGACAAGCAAGCCAAAGCCGATTACGAAACCCAATCTCAGGAATTGCGTGTCCAGCTCAAGATATGGGAGAACGACTGGGCCAAGTCGCACAATGGCACGAAGCCGGGCCGTGACGACATCAAGCAAAATCCAGATATTGGTACGCATCAGAACCGGAACTTTGTTATGATTCAAGATGACGAGATTTGCTAACACTCAGCAGCCCAAAAATACAAGCAATATAACAAGCTCCGTGACATCGTCGCCGGCAAGCTCCCCTTACCCTCTGCCGACAAAGATGCTCAACAGCGCTCCCAGAAGCGGAAGCAATCCGGGACTTCTCTCGGGCCCCCTCAAACCCCCTCCAAACGGCCCAAAGCCACCCACACTCCTCTCAAATCCCAACTCCACCCGTCCGACCTGGCCGGCCCCTCCACTGTCGCAACCCCGTCAACGAACCGGAAGCTCTTCCTCAGCCCAGCCCTCCCAACCTCGATCGGCCCAACCCCGCAAAAAGACGGCGTCGTCCTCGGCCTCTTCGACCTCCTTGCCCGGACCCCCTCCCGCTCCAACAACACATCCGCCTTCACCGCCACCACCCCCAACACGCACCGCCACCCGGCCTCCCCCAGCACCGAAGGCGGCAACCGCCGCCTCGCCCGCACGCCGCGCTCTACCTCAGGCCAGCGGATCCTCCTCTTCGGCGCGGCCACCACGACGCCGCTGCACAACCGCGGCGGCGATCCCCAAGGCCCCGGAGGGGAGGCGGCCCGGCAGACGCCCCAGTCGGGCCGGGGCGGGGTGTCGAAGCTACAGTTCTCGACGCCGGCGTTCCTACGGCGGACGGCCGCGCCCCTGCCGCGGGTGGACGAGAATGGCGAGTGGGGGATCGCGCCGCTGCGGTTGCCGAGGAAACCGCTGGGGAGGGGGCTGAGTAACATGGTCGCGGGGCTGCGGAAGATTGAGGATGAGGCGTTGGATGAGGATGAGGATGCGCTGAGGGAGATGGAGATGGAGATGGAGGGGGTGGCGCCGGTGGAGAAGGCTGCACCGGTGATTAGGAAACCCAGAGATATCCCTGCGGTGGGGAGGGATGAGGTTGAGGTTGGCGATAGCCAGCTTCAGGATCTGCTTGAGGCGGAGGCCGAAGAGGAGGGCGACTTTGAGCCGGAGCCAGAGCTTGAGCCGGAGCCCGAACCCGAAATCCTCCGGCCTGAGAAGCCCGTGCTGCTCGGCGGGTTCGATGACGAGAACTTGTACGACAGCTCTGAGGCCGAGCAGCTTGACCGCGGTCAGCCACTCCGCGTCTATGTCAAGAAGGGACAGAAGCGAACGACGCGTCGCTCCAACATGAAGCCTGCGCGTGTGAGACGGCCGGTTGACGCTCCCGGCGACGGCGAGGATGACGAGGTTGTCCCGGAGACGCAGTTCGACCCGACCAAGACAGCTGCTGCAGGAGAGGAAGATCTGGACTTACTGTCTGGCTCAGACTTTGACGACGCGTTCTCAGATGACGAAGATGAGGGCGAGGGTACGAAGAAGAAGAAGGCGGCTGCTAAGGCGAAGGCAGCCAAGACAAAGGCTGCGGAGGCGGCGAAGAAGGCCAAAGCCAAGAGCAAGGGCAAAGAGAAGGAGAAGGGCGGCGAGGCGGAAGAAAAGGAGGGCGTTGTCAAGAAAGCAGTGCGCATGGTCAAGGCGACAGCGCATGGCAACTTTAAGCGGCTCAAGTTACGGAATCGGGGTCCCAAGGGCGGGCCTGGGTTTGGAAGCAAATTCCGGAGGAAGCGCTGATGAGATATTTGCAAGATGGAGGTTTGGTAGGGTTTTTGGTGTTCAGGAGGCATGGCGTGTTTGGTAGCATCTTTTTAGCGCACATATGTATGGAATACAAATATGTGAATACACTGACTGTAACTGATCTGCCGGAGAGCAAATACCTTAGTCTATGTATGTCCCTTAGTGTACATGATGGCCCTTTCAAACGACTTTGGCTAACCTCACTGGAGCCACATAACTTAGCAGGCATCAATCAATTAACAGTACTATCTAGATGTTGATTATTTCCCTACATAGTTATCAAAGTAGGTAAATCAGGCTAGACACAAGCAAATCCTCATCCTCCCTTGCCCGTTTGGCAAGTGCCGCATCCCGAACACCAGGTTCTCCCAAGATGCCGTGGGCCGCCTGGCACACATTTTTGTATTATTTTTCTTATCACCACAGAATTCTTCCCACCATTTACAATGTTCCCCCTTTTCTCACTAAGCAGCAACCGTAACCGTCACCACCTCCTTCTCCGTCACCGTCTCCGTCACCGTCTCGATCAGAGTAAACGTCACCCTGCTGTCATCCGTGCTGCTCCCGTCAAATTTGGGCTTGTCCCCCTCCGGGTTGGCGCTCTCCTCTGGGCTCGGCCCCCGGGTGGTGCTCGGGACACCCCCCGCGTCCTGGGTCGGCGTTGGCCTGTCCCTGTCCTTGTCGCCGCTGCCGCCACCACCCCGCCTACGGGTGGTGGTTGGGGCTGCGCTGGTGGAGGCGGGAGGGGCGGACGGGCTGGCGGAGGGGGAGAGGGAGGAGGAAGATGGGGTTTCCGGCGTAGGTTCGGTGCTGGAGGAGGAGAAGAGGGTTTTCGTTACGGTCAGGGTGGAGGTGCTATCTTCGATGGGGATGACTTCGAGGGGGATGGAGGTTGAGGGGTCGTCGGGTGGTGTTGCGGTGGGCGAAGCGTCGGCTGGGTTCACTTTGGTGGTGCTCGTGCTCGTGGAGGTGCTGGTGACGGTGAGGGTTGAGTCGAGGAGGGACTCGAGCGAGGAGAGGGTGGGCACGTTGCTCGGTACCGTGGGAAGCTCCGAAGACGTCACGGTGGCCGAGTCCGTGGGGTCGAAGGTGAAGGTGATGGTTATGGCACCAGAGGTCTCGCTCACCGTGGCCGTCCTAGTAAACCGCCCTGAGGCCGAGTTGGCGCTCTCTGTCGCGGTGGCTCCAGGTGAAGCCGAGAGCACCGTTGAAGGAGAGGGATCAGCTGGCGCTTCTCCGAAAATGCCTTGGGCAGTCTCCTTACTGACGCACGTCATCCCCACGCCCTCGGTCGTGTTCATGGGCAGGGCGTAGCATTCCGTACCGGAGGCGCAAGGCGTAATGGCGAAGCTGCCGTTGCTGTCACACATGGCGAGGTTGCCCTCAACACAAGCAACTTGGGGGACTTTACAGGCAGACTCCTTCGTCAAGGACTTGAACAAGTTGTTGTAATCTTTGGCTAGCGCGAGGTTCTCCTCGTAGGTCTTGGGAGTCACCGTGCCCGTGGCTGATGGTATGGCTGTGATGGCAGTTGGGATATCGGAGTTGGGCGAGCCTGTAACGGATGGACTGGTGCTCGCTGTGTCCTCAGATCCGCTCACGGTTGAAGATGCCGAGGACTCGACGGCAGTGGTCGATGGCTTCACATCATCCTTGGTGGTTGAAACCGCCAAGCTTTCCTTTCCAGGCGTGCTCGACGGTGCGAGAAAGGAACTGCCGCTCAAGAAAGAAGAGACCGAGGGGACGCCGGCGTTGGTGGCGGTGCTGCCCTCCTCAACTGATGAAGGGCCCGCCGAGCTTGGTGATGTCGAGACTAAGAAGACGGACGAGGTCGCTGAGTCTGTTGCAACCTGGCCAGGAACGAACGTAACGACAGTGGCAGAGTCGGCTGTCGTCGTATCGTTATGCCCGGCATCTCTCATCCACTTCGGTGCGAAGCCTCTTCGTTGTGCGGAACCTCTCAGAGGACCGGCTTCTGCGGCCGCAAGTATGGCGGATAATACTAGGATAGCGGAACGCATCTTTGCGCTAGGCGTGTATATGTATGCCGCCGTTGTCGCCTTGGTGGTGGTATTTATAAAACAGGGGTGGGAGGAACAAGTTGTTCTTCCGGCAGAGAACAGATATTAAGTCGGACTTGAAGGCGGGCAGTCTAGCTGCGCGAATGGTGGCAAAGAAGGAACCAGTGACACGAGTGTAAGTCAGGAGACCCAGGAGAATGCAAAACCCCAAACAAATGATGCGCAAACAATGAAAGAAAAGAGAGCAGGCAAACGGACGACTGACGTAGTGGCCCTTCGAGATATCGACTGGAGACCAGCACTAGAAGATAGAACTCAAGGAGGTAGAAAGAGATGGAAAGGAAGAAGACAGGGAAGAGACGGAAAGAAAACGAGAGAGGTGACCCCAAAGACAAGACAGAAAGAGACTGAGAGAGTGAAAGACAAGACACGAACGAGACGCAAGGGACCGGAAGTCTCTTGTTGCGTGACGATGTGTTGCCTTTGAAGGGGCTCGTCTCGTCTGATTCCAGACGCGGACGGCAAGAATGGATGGCCGCCATGGCTCCGGCCACGCGGGACGTCGTCCAGCCTGTCGAGTCTGGGTGCGGTCGACAGGGTCCGGGTTCGAGATGACAGGCAGCCGACAGGGAGGCACGGGAGGCAGGGACACGACCATCGCTCAGCAAACTGTCGCCAAGCTTCACCGCATCTCCCGGCCGGTCGTCGGTACACGATTTGGCTGGGCGTTGGCTGCCAAACGGCCAGTGCAGGGAGATGAGTTTTGGTTCTGGCTCGCGGCCAGCTGGCAAAACGGGTCGCCCACGCCCAACCAAAACGCCGTCGTCGCAGTGCTCTGAGTACGCAAAATTGCAAGGGGATTGCTAGTCGGAGACCACAGACTTGGATAAAGAGCGTTAAGCGCCCTGCAACAGTGGACAACTGTCGAGGCGAGGCGTTTCCACTCGTCGTCAAGACACGCCCACACGCTGCACTTGATTGGGTAGCACGGGCGCAGCCAACACGCCCTCGTAGCCAATCCCTCGTAGCCAATCGTTGACACCTACCCATCTAAAAATGCCACAGCCTAACTGCACCAAGAAAATGCATCCGGTTTTCGTCTAAACATTTGATGCCGTGGGGTTGGGCACGACTCGTGATGAGTGCAGGCTGCAAACACCAGGCAGTAATTAATTAGTATGTGCCTAATGTACGAATACCTGGCATCTATCAATGCTCCTTTGCTATGCTCGTTTCTGTCAATGACACCCACATATACAAATAAGCACCCAGCTGGGTAAGGTACCCAACCGCCACCATGCCGTGCCATGCAAGCCGCCAGTCTAGCATCCATAAAGTTACAGCCTTTCCCAACAGAATAAGGATCCAAATACAATGATGATTAGTGATGCTCCCAACCTATAAACTCCCAACCCTTATACAACAGCATCGCAGCCCTCATCCAGCTGATCAAGCCGGACTACGGCGGTACCTCTTGGGACCCGAGAAGGTGTTGTGTCCGGACCCGGTGTAGTTGAAGCCGATCCGTGCTCAACCGGCGAACCCATATCAAAATCCGTGTCGGTATCGTCGATAGCGACTGCCGTCTCCGGTGACGCTCTAGAGCCGCCGTATACGCGCTTTACGTTGGCCCGAACTTCCGTGATGACAACTGAAAGACGACGCTTTCTAAAAACTGTCGTTATTGCTTGTTTGAGGGGTTTATCATCCAACACCCCCCCCGTCGCAGCTTTCACCTCCCTCCCCTCTACCCGCTCATCGTCCTCGCTGAGAGACGGGGAGTCCCACGCGGGCGTCGAGCCCGAGACGTCGACCCCGATGCTCCGGTTTTGGGAATGAGCGAGGCTGCTGGTAACGGCCTCACGGGGCCCCCGTTTCTCGACGGCAACGTCGTCACACAATGACCCCAGCCAAGCCTCGCGAAACTTGAGGCCCAACGCCAGGGCCATCTGCCTGGCAACGCTGTTGCCCACAAGCTTCCACTGGTCATGCAGACCCCCGACCAATACTTCCTCGTCCAGAAAGCCCTGGGCTCGCCGCACCTCCATGGTGCTCAGGGGTCTGTCTTCAAACCAGTGTAAACCCGACCCAGTACGGGCATCGGTCGGCTGACTTTTGGTAGTTACCGTTTGGAACAGCTCGTGGGGGTTAACCCTGGACCAGCCCTGCGCGATAGGCGATGTTCGCGTGGATGGGGCCGATGGAAATAGCTCCCGGTCTCCAGGAAGCATCGCACCCTTTCCCTGCTGCCAGGCCTTGGCGAAATTTTGACCAAATGGATGTGTTGGGATCGCTTTGATCTGGCGCAGTATTCGGTCGGTCATGCCATATGTCACCCGGTGATCTGGGAATGCCACACAGGCATCGGCTTTACCGTCTTGAATAGCAGGCAGATCCGCCGTGCCCTCGGCGGCCGAGACATATTTCAATGCCGTCTTGAGAAACGACCGTCTAACAAAGGGCTCCCCGTTAACCAACTCTCCTAGGCCTCGCGACTTGACGCGGCGAAAATGCGAGTGCGACAACATCGGAGCCTCGGGTAGTTGGTGGCCGGGCGCCGCAAAGTAAAGAAACACACGCGTCCGCGTCTGTGGTGCGCCGTGTGACCAGGCATCTCCCAGGATGAGCTGTGCCTGGTAGCCCATACCCACAATCGCGCAGAAGAGCTGCGAAAGTATGTCCTCTTGGCGATTGTGCCGATTTGACACGATTCCCGACACGTTCTCAAGAACGCCATATTTGGGCCGGTAAAAATCGACGAACGACGCGAACGATGCCACTAGTGACTGGTTCTTCACCTGTGCCAGGGTCGTCTTATCTTGTGTCAACAATGAGAAGCCGGGGCAGGGGCTTCCTGCCGAGATAAATTCCACCTCGCCCTTCTGTGGAACATTTTTAGCGAATTTCCCCTCGATGGCTGCCCGTAGCAGGTCGTCAACTGATCCGAGAAATGGGTTGGTCGTTTGTTCATTGGTATTAGCCATATAAGTATGTATGGCCTTATCCCATATATCGTTAGCCCAACACATGTCGACCACGCCGCCATCCTCCAACCCCCTTCCAAAATTACCAGCACCACAAAACAAATCTAACCCTTTTAGCTTCGTAATACATTGCTCCGGGTTGAAGCCTTGTCGGAGCGAAGATGGGAACTGGTAGTCAAACGGAACAATATCTTCTTTGTCATCAAGACGCACCAGCCTGTGAGTGATGAAGAACAGGTTACCGGTCCCTCCTCGATTATACGGGCTAGGGACAGGCTCCCCAGGGCGAAAAAATCGAACAGTACACTTCCCCAGTATGTCGTCCAGCTTCGTGACAACAAACTGATTTGTGTAGACCAGCTCGTTGGGGGCAGCATCCCGGAGACTGGGGTCGACTATCCGGCGCGATATAAGCTCTCTCAGCCGAACAAAGATACTTTGGCCCTGCTTGAAGATCTTGATGATTTCGAAGGGTGTAGCGATATCATCGTCATTGGGCGACGCGAGCACGGTGTCGCCCGCTTTATACCCGAGTTGAACACGTTCGTGAGTGCAAGTCATATGAGACTTATTAAGAGTAACCCATCGGCGATCATCCACCATGTATGTCTGGCGGACCAAGAAATCGCCACTTGTATTTTCTGGATCCCCGAACCAGTCGACGTCATGGACAGCGAGGACCTGCTCCTCCTTGACCCGTTCGCTTGCTTTCCCGCAAGTACAGTGGTCCGAGATGAATAATTCATTCGGCCAAGGATACTTCATCAAACAACAAGGCGTCTCAACGGGCCGATAAAACCAAGTGACGTCGAAACTGCGCTGACCCTTTTTCGAGATATGAATCTTTTGGACCAGGCCAAACCATCGGCTATCGACAACCGAACCCTTGGAGGCCATCGCCCTCCACTTGGTATCAGTCGTCTCACCATCATCTCGCGGTGTCGAAATGGTATCACCGACCCTGATTTTGCTGACGTCCAAGTTTGACTGTATAACTGGGATAGGTGAAGGTTGAGCCCGATGTGCGGCATTGGCTTCCTTCGCTTGCGTATCCTCAGCTTGCGCATCCTCACCGACCAGCTTCAACATCTTCCCGATTACCATGTGGCTGAAACACTCTTTAATGTATGGTGTGACAATGGTCGGGGGTGCCGTCTCCTTGCCAGCTATGATCTTTTCCGTTGTGAGCGAAGGGGTTGTGGTGTACAGCTGACACATCATCTCGCGAAATAGCTGTAGCTCTGCTACTTTCCTGTCGGATACACCGTGTACCTCTTTCCAGATAAAATCTGCATTCGCCATCACAGCTGTGCGAAAATCTTGACGTGGATACTGCCTGCGCCATTTCAGGAATCTTTGGGATTTCCCGTGTGTCTTCGACAGCCAGTGGGAGAAGTTTCGCCTGAAGGAATAAAGCCCAACCTGGCGATCTTTGAGCATTTCGGATGTGCAATAATCCACTACGTGCTTGGCCAGATCCGCAATCCACAGAAACGGCTCATGATATCTGGCATATTCTATCGACGGTTTCTTTAAACGGTAGTACAGCTCGGTTTTTGAGTTGTACGCCGAGCGTACCCATATCGTGTCGCGAACCGTGGAGAATTCCGCACCATAGTTGCCGATTGGCAGCCCGGTGACCTTGACCTTGGCGATGTAGTACTTTGTTGCGCCCAAACCGAGGACCCCGTCGACATACAATTCGCCGGCGCCATTTTTCGTTGATAGGTGCTGAAGCGGACGCATATCGCATCCGTACCGCACCTCACCGAGTGCGTCCGGCTCTTGAGTGATGTAAAAAGAAAAGTCGTCGAGATCAAATTCGACAAATCCTTCTGTAGCTGACGCCCCTTGTGCCTCAGCAACGGCCATCAGAGAGCTCACTGCAAACCGCTCCACGGCACGGGGGAACGGCGGCGGGAAGCCATCGTGCTGCGATCTTGGCCCAGTGAGCGTCGATCTCGGTATGTCGACGGAAATTTTTCGCCTTTTGTGGGCATCGAATGCCACTGAAACATCTAGGTTTTTCTCTCTAGAGACATTTGACGACAAGGCGTCAGAGCCTGGCGCCGACTCCGAAAATTCTTGAGGGAAAGCCGGTGTTTGGCCCTCTGTAGGGCTCGCTGGACTGGAGCTCATTGCGCCTGGCAGGCTGATGGGATTGCGCCGGTGGCGAGAAGGCCCAAGATTCCACGGATCAATATTCGTGGGGTTTCGTACCCTTCAGTTTTTATGCAAGTGTAGCGATGCGAACAATGGTGTTGGGAATTATGAGGCAGGAACGATGATACTGAGCATGTATTTTTATTTTATTTTTTTGTGTGGGTGGAGATAGTTGTCACGCGACGAAGGTGGTATGGTCGTGATGGCAGCTGTGAGTTACTGGGCATAAAGGAATCAGTTGCGACGCAATTCCAATATCCCATGTCGGCCCTTCCTCGCTGCGGCGCGTGAGAACGTGTAGATGTGGGGACCCTGGATGGAATCTCCAACCGTTGTTAGCTCGTACCGCGACTTTGACCTCGGATGCCAAGAACGAGCGGAATTGGCCAATCAACGCTGGTTTTCAAACTCGCGGTTGACAGTCTAGTCGAGGAAAATGTGGGGCGAGTGACTGGGAAAACATGGAGGCCGTTTTCGACGTTGAACAACAAAAGTAGGCATGAAATGCAAACCGAACGAAGGGATAAAACCGCAAAACGCTTCAAAAAATAAATAAATCATATTTATGAGTACTTACTACTCTCTGTGGGTATCATTGGCCGCAAGAAAGTGACCAGAATAGTTGAGTTGCGATGGATGAATAGAAATGGCGTGCTTTCCAGGGCAGAAGCAATGGCAAGCGCTGTGATGAATTGATGTGTTAAAGAGGAAGCCGCATCAGGTAAAATTGGGTGGTCTGGGGAATGAGTCAACATTCCATCGGAGAAAAAATACCAAATTCAATCACAGCTCAATGGCCAGAATTGATTCGGGCTTCGAGCTCCTCCCTTTTAGAGACCAACCCTCAAGATTCAACCCACCATGACCAAGATGACTCTTTCCCGAAATGCCCAACAAAACTATCACGCCTTGTACAACATGGTACAGATCTGGTCTAACATTATTTCTCACCGTAGTTATTTCTCACCGTAGAGTTGGCTGACCCTACCAGGCTGTTAGATGTTTTCGCCCGAGCGCGCGAGACTTGGCCGAGTATTCCTCGCTGAGTGTTTCGCGGTCGTAGGTATGATCCATGTGCTCTCTGAGATCGGGCCAGGCGCGAGCCGTGGCCAGGTCCTGCATCGCCTCGCGGTTTTCGCTTGTCGGCACTGGCCAAAACCAAGCGCAATTTCTCTCCATTCTGAGCATCTCCAATTTGGCCTGCAAGGCCAAAACCGTATCAGGGTCAATTGCTTGTCCCCCGAGACTCTCAAAGTACGAAAAGATTCGTATAATATAATCATAACCTAGCTCGTGGGGATGCTTGGCTTCTTCGAGGATGCCTTTTTCCTCCCACCCATCCATAATCCAGTGCATAAGCTCCACCATCCCTTGCGTGTCCTTTATTGTTCCTAGGGCTAGCATGTAGTGGTAGACGTGAGCTGCAGAGAGTTTGTGCGGCAAGAAGGACAAGGTATTGCCGTCTGTCGCGCCGTGGTACTCCAGAGGCTGGGTGATTTTCAGGAACCTCTTCCTCATAATCTTTTGCATCCGGATAAGTATCTTGTTGAGGGGAGGATTGGCGGTTATGGGACGATGCATTGTCATCGTCTCCGTATCTTTGAATGTCATGAGCCGCAACATTTTGCGGAACATCAGGCACAGCTGTTGGAACATCATTGGATCGTCCCCAAAAGATGCTGTTATCCGCTCGAAAATGCCAATAAACGTAAATAATGTCCGAAGCTTGGTTTCTTCCGCCTTGCGCCCCACTCCGTACATCTTATCGGCGTACAGCATCTTCGTAGTCGCTAAGGCTTCGAGGATCCTGCGCCAGGGAGCCTTTTCATGGTGCGGCTCGGTATTGTCTCGTTGGTATAGTGTGGCAAGGCGGATAGCCTCCTGGATGTAGAAGGCTTCCTTGTTGTTGGTGCCAGACTTCATGTTTTTGGGACGGGTGTGATTTGAACACAACATTGTTATCCAAGCATGAAATAGCCTGGGCGGAATGTCTGTCAACTTCTCGCCGCTCTCTAAGGTGGCAGAAGGGGCGAGCAAAGACTGAAGGGCCTCGGAGTGAGGGCTGTCGCTTAAACATCGGATGGCCTTCTCTTTGGATGTAGCGTGCTTGATGAGAACCACAAGGCACTCGCCAGCTGGCCTGATGCCAGATTGGAGCATCTGGCCGTATAGCTCGTCGGGTGTTGGTGGTGTAAGTCTGGCCAACTCATACTGGCTTAGGTTGCCATCGTACGTGGGAAAAACCTCCTGGGCGTCTCCGAAGAGCACTGCAGGCGACCCCTTCACATCCTTTGCAAAGAGCTTTTTGAACATCTCGGCATAGATGATCGAAACGGCTTGCACGCCAGGCTGGATCGGAGTTGTAAATGCATGCCAAGCCTCTCTGGCGTTCCTCGTTGCAGTTATCTGGGCCGCCCACTTGATGTAGACGTTGAGGTTAGCCCTGTTGCCAGTGAAGACATGAGGACGCAATGCTCTTGTCTGAATTGTGGGCGAGAGGCCCATGATCGATCCGCCCAACGCATCAGTTGCTCGATCGTTATCATCGCTCTGATAGCCTGCTTCGCGCGAAAGAATTCCCGCTTTAACGCTTCTGCTGAGCCACTCCTCGGGGCTGTGGCCCTCATCCCGCCCATCAAAAGCGAGTTGATACGGTGGCCATGTTTTGGCGGCTCTCTCTGCGACTTTTCTCTCGAGCGGGTTTTTCCGTAGCGCACCCAAGACTCCCTTGATAGCACGGTAAGCTTCTTTGTTGATGTGCAAAGGGTGGTCGACACGGCTGACCACACCCAAAAGCACCTTTTGTGCTTCCCAGTTATACGACATGTTGTGTAGGGGGTTGTCGAGTGCTGCACGGCCGAACATTACGAGGACTTCATTCATAATAGAAGCCCGCTCTTTTATGACAAGATCCGTAGACCGTCCAACTTTGCCAGTCATCCCTTGGATGAAGGCGACCGTGAGATGCGAAATCGCGGGTAGGCTTGATGGGAATAATAGCAAGGCGCGGTCAACCAGCTGGCTGATGATTATCTCGAACTCGGCGGAACTGATATCCAACAGTTTCAGTCGAGGGGCGTTTCCACTATTATCATGAAGAGTCGTTCTGCTGGCTCCATCGGCTCTGGCGTGATGATTGTGGATATGCGTCAATAGAGCCATAAAGTTTTCCTTCTTGCGAATATTGTTCCTCCGTTCCATAAGTAATTTGAGCACGAAAAGAGGATGCCGCGTCCCGCCTGAGGCAAACCTCTCTACCATCGTGTCTGCTGTCTGCGCAGACAAAATCCAGGCCCAATGCGAGATATCCTCAGTCATAACACCTCTGAGAGCCAGGCGCGCTAACCGGGCTATCCACACTTTGTCGTCTTCCAACAGCCCCACAAGCTCCCTCTCTTGTTTGGTCAAGACTCCCTCGTCCGCCTGTTGTCTGAGCATCATTTGCGCCGTCGCCGGTATGATACCCTGGAAATCGGTGTTGATAAGGTGCCGATTGACTTTCCATTTCGAAGATGTAAAGCTATTCGATGGCAAATTCCTAGGAACCAAGCCATTCGCAATCGCATCACTCATCCAGTTCCAGTCTAATGAGTCCACTGGGTCTATTGGAGAAGTTCGTTGGTGTGCGGTGGGCTGGCTGTGGTAAGAGACCCTGGGTTGAGTCCATTGCGACAATCTGGGCTGGCCGTGGTGAGTTGTCGCAGCTTGCGGAACGGCGAGCACGGGTTGAGGCTGTGTCAAGCAGTGTCAGCAAGATATGTTCACTCTACAAAGGGGTGAGGGAGGTCTACCAGCCTGAGGAGTAAGCTCCCCGTCGCAACAACGCCTTTGCAGGCGGAAACTCTGGCGCCAAACATCGAGCTGAACATTCAGACATGATGTATAGAGCTTTCTGTGTTCATTGGTTCTGGGGTATACCTAACACGGTGCCCCGGAAGCCGATTGAGGGTCAAAGGCAACAACAAGTCGTCAAGTTTTTGAGTGAACTTCAGGTTGCAGAAGAAATGCGCCGCGCTAATCGGCGGCCAGCTGCCAAGCCCAGCTCCAACTTACTAAAAGCAAAAATAGCCCTTTCCGGCCTAGACACCCACAATTTGTCTTCCAATAATTGCCAATCGATCACACAGCTCCCACGCTATTACGGCTGAAACAGCCCTTGGCACTAATTGACCCCATCAACACTCTGTAACTGACACCACAGCCTGCAGCACGACCGAACGGCAATTCTGGTATAAACGCGATGGCCCCTCTGAAGCGAAAACGCCCTCACAGCGCCACGAACCCGCCCGAACCTCATAACCCGACCGCGACCGCTACCGATCCCGTGATCCCACGACGAGCGACGCGCTCAATCGCCCCGCCCCTCGTGTCACCGGAAGAGCTCGAGCCGCGGCGTCGACGCCGCTCGGGCACCACAGCGAATGACCAACCTCCTCGTCCAGAACTGCCCCGGGGCAAGGAGAACATCCCTCTCCGACTAGAGCAGCGGCAGCAGCAGCAGCATCCGCTGAAAAAAGCACGAATCACCCGCCATACGACGGCCACGGCCCAAACAACAATGACAACAGCAGCCACACCCCGCGCCCCAACCACAGGTGTGGGCGCTGACACACCCCTCCACCGACCACCCCCAACCCTCACACCAATCCTGCCCCCAACAATCCCGCCCTCGGCTCTGCGTCCCCCGACACGACCAGCCGTCGGGTCCGGATCCGGCCAAAGCACCCCCCTGGTCCTGTCGGCGCATCAGCACACCGTTGGCCGCACAAAGCCCATCACCATGGCTACATCAGGGGCCCACAATTCCCACCAACAGTTGCTACTGCGACAGCATCTGCGATACTCCCCCAGGCCTACGTCCTCCAAGGGCGGAAAGCCGGACCACAGCGGGAGGCGGGGGTCGGGACACGGCGGGAGTCGCACGGGCACGACGGAGACGGATCGCAACATCGATAAGGTCGTGTTGGGCAACGTCATTTTCCGGGCGTGGTATCCGTCGTACTACGGCAAGGAGGTGCTGGGGGATGTGTCCGCAGCGAGCAGCACTGCGAAAGGGGGGAAGGGTGGGAAAAGCGGCGGGAAGCCCGGGGCGGGATCAAAGACGAGTGGGAATGCTGGTGGTAGCAAGGCGGGGAGCAAAGACGATGCCACCGGGGCAAAAGGCCAGGGGAGAAGGGACCGCGATAATCCGCCCATGTTGGACAGGCTGTATGTTTGTCCATGCTGTTTTAAGTACTCGAAAGAGCTGGTCTCATGGTTGGAGCATGTCCGCGTGTGTGAGCGACAGAGGTTTATTCCTGGCAACAAGATTTACGTACACCCCAAGGGCCGGCGGACGATACTAGTGCTATCGGGGCCAGCACCCAAGCCGGCGAGGGGAAAGCGAGCGAGTGGCGGGCAGAAGATGGTAGAGGAAGTGGTCCACGATGAGGGCGAGTGGAGTGTCTGGGAGGTGAAGGGCGAGAAGGATGTAGTGAGTGACCTTTGCTCTCGGTTAAGCCTAGCTCGTGCCATTTGCTAACGCCGGTTACAGCTATTTTGTCAAAACCTTTCGCTTTTCGCCAAGCTCTTCTTGGATAACAAGTCGGTCTTTTTCGATGTCACGGGCTTCAACTACTTCTTGCTCGTCCACACTCCACCGGTCCCGCCGACGGACCCGGACGCCGAAGTCGCCGAGATTGCGCCCCCCCGTAGCCAGATTGTCGGCTTCTTCTCCAAAGAAAAGATGTCATGGGATAATAACAACCTCGCGTGCATACTCATATTCCCGCCATGGCAACGCAAGGGCCTCGGTGCCCTGCTTATGGGTATCTCGTACGAAATCTCCCGGCGCGAGGGCATCATGGGCGGGCCCGAGAAGCCCATCTCGGACCTAGGCAAGAAGGGATACAAGCGCTTCTGGGCTGGCGAGATCGCCCGCTGGCTGCTAACGCTGCCGCCCTCGACGGCGGACGAGGAGATGGTCTTCGACGTCAACGAGTGCAGTCAGGCGACGTGGATCGCGCCCGACGACTGTTTGCTTGTGCTGAGGGAGATGAGCGTCGCCGAGGACGCCGGGAAGGGTCCGTCGCGCGTGAGAGAGCCGAAGGCCGAGGAGATCAGCGGGCCCGCTGCTGCTGCGACTGCACCGGCGGCTACGGTGGTGGAGACGGTGGAGGTACCACGCGTCCGGATCTCTCAACAGGCCGTGCAAGCGTGGGTGGCGAAGAATGGAATCAGTCTAGAGAAGACCTGTGATCCCAACGGGTTTGTTAAATGGTATGCGATTAAGCAGGCCGCGGAGGCCGAGGTTGCTGTTTAATACGAGGAGGGACAGTGCTTGTGTATGATTCGAGATATTATGATTGGCAATGAAAAGGTAGCGGTGGTGCCTGCAGCCAGGCGAAGGTAGCGTTTACGAGTATCTAAATGAAGTAAACCCCGGTTTAGGGAGGACCACTCCCTTTTCAACATTGAGTTCGTTCAGCACGCATTCTATGGAGTTTTGCTTCTATGTCACTTATTCTAATTTGTAAAGTTATGCCGGCTGACCAATAAATATTTCGGGCAACACCTATCCGTACACCACTTAGAAGGGATAGACTGAAGATGGGCTAGTTCCCGATCGAAAGGTGCACTCCTGATGTGATAGCAGATCACTCCCGGTGCGCCGGCAGGTCGGGGGCCGGGATGCGGAGCCCGGGAATCATTCGGTTTTCTGTAACCCACTATTGGTCCGTCATACGACATCGCTCAGCAATTCCTTCGGATCTGGATGCCAGGACGGGCGGACGGCGCGGACGGACGGGCCAAGCTCCTTAATTAAAAATTTTGTGTTGGAGAAGTTGGAGAGCATCGAAACATGGGATGTATTTTGCATGTGACACGCCTCTGATATCACATCTTGGGACATGAGTCTACGAAGGCCTGGGCTCACTTTGAGCTATGAGCTGAGCTGTGAGCTATGAGCTTTAGTTTCAAGCCATGCTCATTCAAAAGTGAACGAGCTTCAAGCTCCAGTTCCAGAAGCTGAAGCTGAAGCGAGCTTTCTTATTCTCCAAGTTCAAGGTGAAGGCTTATCATGCAAGGAGCTATGGCCACTTTCCAAGGAAGCTCGGGTCGGACCCTGCACTAAAAATTTTTTGAGAACACCGCAGCGCCAAAAACGAAATAGGGGCCGTTTACCGGACCGTAGCTCCCAAATCGCCAATACTCAACGTCCCACCTACGAATATAACCTTACATGTATATCCTGCCAGCAATGTGCGGCAAATATGTTGATTCTGTAGTGAATACCCTTCCATACGGAGTAGAATCCACCTCACCAACACTTAAACTCAACTGGGGCATCTCACCCAGACATCCACCGTGCAGACGAAGAAGCGGTGCGAAAGCGTGTCGCCAATAAGTCTAGTAAGCCGGAATCTTTCGGGGCAAGGCGAGATTGGTGCCGAAATGAGGCGTGCATCCCTCAGCCAGCGCCTAGCCAGGCGTCAGGGGACGGTGAGCCGGGACAAGCCCACAACACGTGTGTCGGGCTTCCACCGTGTCGTTGGATCCCCTGCGACCAAAGCAATGGAAGCAGCCATGCAACCAGCCATCCGATCGTGCGCGCCTCGGGAATTGCTGGGCGCTCGGGAGGAAACCAGGGGTTCGGTCCGTTGGGTTCCATCCCATTGGCAGGTGGCGCGGCTTGGCAAGATTAGAGATTTCAAACCTCGAACCCGGACCGCCGCTTGGTGCTGAATGAGCGCTGAGAACCCTAGAGCTGACCGAGTGCTGTTCGACGCGCGAGTTGTTCTCCTCTGCTTATGTGACCTTAGGAATCATCAATTGGAAAATAGCTGGTATACAGAAGCCCCTTTCCGTTCATCACTGTGTCGGAGTAGATTGCTGGAATATTTACCTAGCAGGCGGCTGTCGTCATGCAGTGCTCTGTCGTTTGCTGCGAAATGTTGCACAATTAAGTGGGGGCCTCGTGGGGGCTCAGGACGAACACCCTGGTCCCTGAATGGAGCCTCATTGCCTCAGACATCAAAACTACTTGAAAATTTTTATTGGCACAACCCAGGGCCACATCTCCGTCGTTTGCTGTCAAACCCGTCCACCATGTCAGGATTATCCATGGAAATCATGGTATAACCTGCCGGCAAAAGTGATAGCTGCTTTGTGAACAGTACCATGAATCGTGTGTTTGTCAAAAGGTGCAGCAGAAACAACAGCAAAGAAGGCTCAGAAACAGCGAGATGATCTCATTCTGAGCTGAGTTAGAACACGCTTGACAGCCTCCGAGATTGCCCGACCACACCCTCCCCTGACGCAGCGCACCACCACCAGCTGCCCAGTGCCGTCGCAAAAATTTTCCGCCTCGATTTCGATGAAGCTGGGGTGGTCCGATCCACCAGCTGTCCTGCTCTGGGTGGAGCTGGCACAGCAAAATGCCTCCTCTGAAAGCCATTGGCCAGTGATATTGCTCGCCTGGCCTCTCGAGCCCGTTGCCCGGACCAGCCCGAGCTTCCGTTCCACAAGCTGACCACTTGATTCTTTTCCTTCTCTCCCTTTTCCCTCCTCTTACTTTCTCCCTCACAAAGCAGTCTCAACTCGCCCTCCTCCAGTGCTTCCGCGTCAGCCTTTTCCTTCTCCATCTCCCGTCGTCACTCTAGTCTCCGACACCACCACACCTTCAGATACAATGGCCTCCACCCGTATCCTCGCCTCGAGACTGGCCTCCCAGATGGCCCGCCCGGTCGCTCGCGTCCAGGTCGCCAACGCCAGCAAGCGCACTTTCACCGGTATGTTGTGTTCGCCTAGTACACGCAATTGACTCGAGGAGGAGGATGAAAATTCTGACCATGATGTTCCCGCCCGCACAGTCGCTACCAAGGCTTCCCCCATGCAGGCTCTCAAGCGCCAGCAGATGACCTCGATTGTCAACGCCACCACCCGTAACGCCTTCAACCTCCAGTCCCGCCGGGCTTACTCTTCCGAGATCGCCCAGGCCATGGTCGAGGTCTCCAAGAACTTGGGTATGGGTATGGCCGCCATCGGTCTTACCGGCGCCGGTATCGGTATCGGTCTCGTCTTCGCCGCCCTCCTTAACGGTGTTGCCCGCAACCCCGCTCTCCGCGGCCAGCTTTTCTCGTATGCCATCCTGGGTTTTGCCTTCGTCGAGGCCATTGGTCTCTTCGACCTCATGGTTGCCCTCATGGCCAAGTTCGTAAGTAGCGCCGCATTAAAGTCTAGCTTCGCTATCCACTTGGAACAATCTTCTAACAGACACGGCACAGACGTAAACACTCCATTTCCACCTTCGGGCAGGGATTGGCGGCGAGACTCGTTTGACGCGGGCGCCAGTACATATCTGGAGGACGGGGAGCGATTGGGGTGTACGAGACCGAGACAGTTCATGGTGTTATGTGGGCACGAATAGCCTTGCATAGACCCGAATGAGAGATGGGAGGGGGGGTGTGCATGGAAACCGGCATAGAATCGCAAGCATTAGACGGGGGGAACATAGACCTTAGATCGGGGATAACTTTCGAGGGCCCTCCCGCCAGCAGTCGGTACTGCCGACAAAACCCTGTAAAATAGTCCACAGCGATTCTGTCTTACTCCGAGATGGCCATCCATAAAATAATTTCGTTTTCTCGCCAGACAGCGAACCTCTGACTTCAGTTGCAGTCCTGGTGTGTGTAATGACATGAAATTGGCTCAACCCTCAATGGAAGCAAGGACGCCAAAATCATTGGCATGCACTGGACTGCAGCTGTCCGTTCGCAAACCCAAATCGGTTCGCTTTGACTTCAAAGCACCGAGTATGACCCATCTCCCCGAACTCACGCGGAGTCGAGATCCGACCTAGCGTATCTAGGGCAATTGCGGGAGGCTCCATGATCCGTTCAACGATAGCGCGGGAGTTGAGGCATTTCGGGAAGGCGGTGACAAGCAGTGCCAAGGCACAGCCAGTTAGCGTATCTATTCAATGGCAGAACGGGCGGGATCGCGTGGTGTAATGATGTAGTATGTATTTCCATCGACGGCAACGGGGCATGATTCCAGGGAGCAAAGGATGAGGAGAAGGGATGAAGTTGAAATTAACTTCGATGCACGCACGACTACGTCGCTCGAGCACTACCCGCCCAGCCACGCCTTGCCTTGCTGAGGTTTGGTCGTTAGTGCACAACTCGAAGCTGCAAGGACATCTGAATTCAAAACCGCGCTTTCCGAACGTGACAATAACCTCGATGCAAAACCAAGACCTCCTCCCAGCCTCCGAGGATTCTTTCTAGATCTTACAAATACCATTCAAATTCTCAAGGCATGTCAGAGTCACAATGGAGGGGGTTTCCAAACTCATACACGTCGCGAACTAACAGATCAGCCCCTCACAGAGGTGTCATGTGATGTCCTTCTCCTTCCTTCGCTTGATGCAGGTTCCTCGCCGTGGCACGCCTTCGTTTCGCAAGTCAGGTGGTCAATTGCCTTCGACATGGTCAATCCGTCCCATTTCTTGAGCGCTTGCAGGATTATCTCATGGCTGTTTGGTAGGTAACAAGATTTTGGAGGTCATGTATGTTCTGCAGGTATTGTTTCCTCCACCTAATAGGCAATGTTTCCCGAGTGCTGCCATGTATGTGCAAAATTTGTTATGTTTAGTGCCCTGTTTAGCCCCGCAAACTGGACAGACAAACCAGATTTTACGAGTGTGGACTTTTTGTATGAACAGTATTGCGAGTGAGCATCTAGGACAACAACATCTGCTTTGGCGAGAACAGAAGAGAGAACACGCTTGCCGAAGAACCAGACCAGGGAGGTGACCTTTTGTGCACCTGTACGGAAATGTGAATGCATTGATACTTGGAGCTCCATTCTCTGACGTTTATGCGACCATTACTCGTCATCATCACGGCCACGATGGATTGGTAGCAGTTGAGGACAAGTATATTGGTATCCCATAGCATTCTGAACAGACCTGCTCTTAGGCTCTATGTCTATGTTGCTGTTTGCCTGACAATTTACCCCAATTCCACCCAAAACCTCGCGGGTCCCTTAGGCCTTGACCAACAAGCTCTCGCCCGTCATCTCGGACGGTACCGGCAGTCCCATGGCGGTAAGGACAGTCGGGGCGACATCTCCCAAAACACCAGCCTCCTTCTTCAGGCTCCAGCCCTCGGGGGCGTTCGCCATAATGAAGGGGACATTGTTGGTCGTGTGCGACGTCTTGGGCTTGCCGTCGGGGAACTTCATCTCCTCAGCATTTCCGTGGTCAGCTGTGATGAAGAGAATGTATCCCGACTTCTTGCAGCCCTCGAGAATCTTGCCAATGGCCTTATCGGTGGCTTCGCAGCCAACAATAGCAGCCGCGTACACACCAGTGTGACCGACCATGTCGGGAGGAGCAAAGTTGTTCATGACGAAGGGGAACTCTTGCTCAGCCAGGCGCTTCACCACCTGGTCAGCAACGCCATCAGCGCTCATCTCAGGGGCCTTGTCGTAAGTTGCGACGCTCTTGTTGGAGGGGACAAGATCTTGTGACTCGTCGCGCTCCTCGAGGTGGAAGGCTTTCTCAACACCGCCGTTGAAAAAGAAGGTAACGTGGGCGTACTTCTCCGTCTCGGCAATGTGCACTTGCTTGACGTTCTGCTTGCCAAGCCACTCGGCAAGGACATTGCCCATGTGCTGGGGCTTGAAAGCAATCTCAAAGGGATAGTCAAGTTTGTACTGAGTCATGGTGACCAGCGTGATGTTTGGGTAGGGGAAGTCGGGCCTGGGTGAGCGGTCAACATCGCCCAGAAGCTGGGTGATTTGCCGGACACGGTCGGAGCGGTAGTTGAAGAAGAAGACGGTATCGTCATCTGCAAACCGTCAGTACGCAAGGCAAGGCAGTTCCCAGAAAACAGAAGGGAGAAGTTACTAACCCTTGATGCGGCCCTCATCGCCGTTCAGAATGATAGGCTTGAGGAACTCGTCGTTCTCCCCTTTCTCGTACCGCTCCTTGATCGTCTTGACAGGGTCATCGCTCTTCTCGCCCTCGCCTAGGATCATGCCCTTGAGGGCAAGCTCAACACGCTCCCACCTCTTGTCACGATCCATAGCATAGTAGCGGCCGACAACCGTGGCAATCTTGCCGGTACCGATCTCGTTCAGCTTGGCGACAAGCTCTTCCATATAGCCAGCACCGGACTTGGGGTCTGTGTCACGGCCATCGCCAAAGAAGTGAATGTAAACTTCAGGAACACCGGCTTCCTTGGCCGCCTGGAGGAGTGCATAGAGATGGGTTTGCTTTGAGTGCTACAACACAGTTGGTGAGCTGCCCTGGTGCCGCATCAGAGGTTGGTCACTCACAACACCACCATCCGAGATGAGACCGCAGAGATGGAGACGTCCATTCCCGTTCTTGGCGCGCTCGAGAGTCCTCTTAATCACATTATTCTGGGAAAACTCGCCCTTCTTGATGACCAGGTCGATGCGGACAACGTCCTGCCAGACGACTCGCCCAGCGCCAATGTTGAGATGGCCGACCTCGGAGTTGCCCATCAGACCCTCGGGGAGGCCGACAGCAAGAGATGAAGCCTCAAGCTCTGTGAAACCTGTCGAGCTGGCGGAGAGCTCATCCATGACCGGGGTCTTGGCGGCGGCGATAGCATCGCCATTCTTGGGCGACTGTTCGGAGGGGATGCCCCAGCCGTCAATCACGACTAGACGACCGAACGAGCATCAGAATTAGCCATCCCAGCTCCAGGTACACCAGTACGTAACAGGCGACCAGCGGGTAGTCAAGACAGCGGGACCTACTCAGGCAGGCCTTGTGATCGGGCGCCATGTTGACTATTGACTTTTGAGAGTTTGTTTGCTTGCTTGATGGCGGGGTCGATTTGTTGGACCCAATTGAGTTGGCTGCGGCGCGGTACGGAGCGGGCGTAGGATGGAAACGAAACCAAATGACACAAGACAATGCTAGCAGGAGAAGCGGGTTCAGGGACGAAACGAGGGAAAATCTGGATAGATATGGGAGTGCGGGATAAAAACTGAAGCAAGACTGGGAGCTGAGGCAACCTGGTTGGCGCTTCTTGTTGAGCCCGATTTCGATGGCGGGGTGCCCGTGGCTGCACACCAAGCAATGCTCGGGTTCTTCACCCCCGCCTGACGTCAATTACCTAAGATACATACTTACGTTACTTACCTTACCCGACCCCTGCGCGCAAGACCCTGGCCATCGGCTTTCACATCTCGACTTCAAGCTCAACACCACGAAATTGCCAGTCCCCTCAAAAAAATAAATTTAAACACCACCCAACCCAAACTCCAACGCCCAAGCCCACCAAAATGACAACACACCTCCCCAACAACCTCTCTCCCGACGCAATTGACACTCTCACCGAGCTAACCTCCATCCTCGACAAACTCCGCTCCGCCCAAGCCACCACCAACACCGCTACCCTCAACCTCCCCGGCGTACCCGCGAACCGGCCCGCGGACACAACCCCCGCCCCGGGCGCCGTAACTGGTACCACGCCCCTCCCGAGCGGCGCGCCCGCCAACGGTGCCTCGCTTAGCGTTAAGGAGCTCCCCGCCGCGACAGACAACCTCAAGCACAAGCTGCAGCGGGCGCGGGCGGCGATCAAGACGCTGCCGGACGTGACGCGGACGCTGGCGCAGCAGCAGGGGGAGATTGAGGAGCTCGAGGAGCGGCGGCGGCGGCAGCTAGTGATGCTGGCGAAAATCAAGGGCGCTGGGCTGCAGTTCTCGCTGGCGGAGCAGAGTAAGGGGGATGAGGGTGATCGGATGGTGGAGTAGGGATATGAGTCTCATTGGGGAATACTTTTTAAGGCCAGCGATTCACCTCACAGCTGGGGACGCTTGGTAACTGAGGTCCATTAGTAACTGGCTTCTCGATGGCTCTCTGGGCTTCACGGCAGCGTCAAACTCAGCGCCAAATGGTTACGCCTCATATCGAACTGCCGGTCTGGGGCAGAACGCGCGAGTTTCACCAAAGCTACTGAACACTGCTTACTGACTAATGCCTTTGGCCACTGAGCTTCCGGAGCGCAACTGAGCTATAACATACCATTCTGGGTGGCTGGGCCTTTAAAGGTCCGATAGGCATTAGCGATTTACAACTACAGAAAGCGGCATAGGCAGGGAAGAGAGCTAGATACCCCGAGGGCAGTCTTTCTAATAAAACAGGAAAGTTCTACGCCCTCAAGCCTTCCTTGAGCCCACGCCCAATTGCTTCAAGATATCGTTGACGCCAATACCGGGACCCCCGGGGACCGTCTTCTTCCAAATTTCAAGGGGCAGACGTTCATTTTCCAGCAACACACTCCAGTTGGGTGAGTGGTCCGCCTTCAGCCACTTGAAGTCGTCTACCTGATCCCACTGGTTGGTCCCCTTCTCCTCCCTCTCTGTCAACTACAGCGGATCGTTAGCACACCACCATTACTTTCTCGCCGCAAAGGGGCAACTTACATAACACTCCGGCGCCGGCGCAAACCTCATTCCCGTGCAATCCTCGATAATGGGATGGCTCAAAGAATGCAAATACAAATCAACATTCTCACACTCATGAATTCGGATCTGCCGCGCCACGAGCACCAACACGCTGTTGCGCACCCCTGTTAAATGGACTGAGCCGTCGACGTGGCCCGCGATGATGAGCGACCCCGTTATGTTTTGGAGCGTGAGGTTGACAAACGGTGCGCCCTCACCGGCAGCCGTTTTCGCCGTCGGCGCCGACATATCAATGATGCACCCATCAAGGTTCGTCAGTGCGCCTGATGACGTCGCCCTGGATGCTGATGCCGGGAGAATGATATGCAACCGCTGGTGGTTGGAGAGCGTGATGTCACGCGCGGCTGAGAAGCTCGGCTTACGAACTCCCAAACCGGGACCGCCACGCGCAATCTCTTCGTTATAGTTTTTCCCTGGGAGTGTGGGCAAGGTGCCGACTGCATTGTGGGACTCTGGGGACGAGGCCTTGGAGGCAACGGGGATCTTTGGATCCGCGGGAGGCACAAAGTGCCGGCTGTCCTGTTGCTTGGGATTCGTGGCGGTCTTAGCGGCGCGGGGCTTGAACTGGAAGCGGCTTTTGGGCGCAAACTTGGCTGTCACATCCTTGAGCTGATCGCTCAGCGCCTTGACGGTCTGGGAGTAGGTGCGCTGGTCGTAGGCGGGGATGTAATCGCTGGCGTCAGCAACCTCCTGCGAGAGGCGTGATATTCCGGCCAGTATGTGCTCGATGGCATCCTGGCGCTCGCCGGCGATGGGCGAGACGGTGGGGAGCTGGTTGATCAGCTCTTGGAGGGCTGTCCTGCCGTGTAAGTGACTGGCTTTGGTGGGGGCTGGGATAGGTAGACTTACTGGAACAAGACGCCTGGAATTGGCGGTAGAAGCGTTCCTTGGGATCCATCTTTGATGCAGTGTGGTTTTTTTGTGGCTCTTTGTGATTGATAATAAGCTTTAAGTCAATGGGTGTTGAGGAATAATTGTGTTCAATGTCTGAATCGCAAAAGGCGAGCTTCCAAACGAAGGTGTGATGAAAAGTCGAGGGAAGATGAAACGCACGCACTCGAGTTTATGCACTGAAAGTCTGGAAATGTTTCCGTAAGGCAGAAGAGTTGGTGGAATGTCACAGCTTCCCACAGAACTCACAGTGTGATGATATGTTCCAACGTAAATAAGGATGGGAGGAGATGGAGAGCTGGGTTTTTACTTTCAGGTCAACCGTCCGAAGTTGCAGCAGTTGCAGCGCAGCGGTCCTTCGAAACCGCGGCCGTTAGGCTGCATGCTCTTTGCCTTGGCGCCTTCCATGAGATCCATTGGGGACGGGCAAAAAACAGGATGGAAACGCAGCAGGTGCAACGAATGAGGCATCGCCCTTTCAGCGTAACAGGCCGAAAGCAGGTGTGGGTGTCTTCCATTCTGTGTACGGATACCGATGGGTGGGTGCCTCCTGATCCATGGGACATGCGTCTGATGCGGGGCCAGGCAGGAGACAACCAGAACTTTGGAGCTCACCCATCAAGCCACAACTTGCTTCACCCCGCATCCGGAGGCAGCAAGCAGTGCCTATCAACCGATGTTCATGTTCATGTGTAAGTTGACAGAAGGCGTAGGTAGCAACCATGCGAAATCGAGACTTACTTACGTATCTGAATTAGGATAGTATTACCTCAGATCGAACTCTGGAATGTGTTTGCTGAATCCTTCACTTCGAAATTGTCACAAGACCAGTCTCAAACACTGCGTGGTTTCTCAAAGCTATTACAGTCACACAGAGCTGCAATGGCGGTCTAGCACATGATTCGCAACAGGCCTGACGGCGGCCTTCTATTTTACTGCCTTCTATCCCCGCGTTTAGCCATAACTTCGTAACCTTCCCCCGCCGTAATTATTCGGATACCTCTTCCCGTTTGCTAGGACCGGTACGTATACCGGAGCTATTCGTCTCTTGGGAGACGGCAAAGAGTTCACCGCGTCCCACATCTCCATTACACCCGCCCGCCGGGCTGGAAGCATGCTGTACTGGAGGCTGTACAGGTTCTTCCTATTTAGTGGTGGAACGAACTTGCCTGTGAGAAGACACAGCACAACCTCCGGAGAAAGGTAGTGTTTTCGAATCCGATTGCCCATCTGAAAGTATTGGTAGAACATGGCCTTGAAGTTTAGGGGTATAGACTACAGCACATATTAGATTGCATTCCACGGCGCGGATTGGGTCAAGACAAACCTTCAAGTATATGACCGATGTAGAGGGTAGTTTTTTCGGCGAATCATTAATAGCAAGTCTAAAATCTTGGGTATCTCGAAGTTCAAAGCGAATACCCCCTAGCAGACAGTTAGTCTAGCGTCTGTCAAGACCACAAGGGAAAAAGACGTACCTGGTAGCCTCCTCGGGTCCTTGACCCGAAGCATGATAGCGAAGAGGGGAAAATGATTTAAGCAAGAAAGCATTGTGTCGAAAACAGCCTTCAGCGATATGATGGTCATGCGAGCTATCGCGAAGTTCAAGTAGAAAACCACGACGGTCGGCAACAGGAAGAAGAGTAGGGTGAAGAGAATTGTGCCGACAAGAAGTTGGTCAAGATCGTAGTCGCACGAATCTATACGGTTCCGCAGAACGTTGTGCTTCTTTCCCCGAAAAAGATGGAAGAGTGAGATCAATATGTTCAGTTGCCAGTGATATATGCGGGCCGAGGCGAGGTAAAAAGAGTATATGTGGACTGTGAGGATTGATGTGAGGTCGGAAAACAAAGCAATCGGCATGCTTGCTCCGGCAAAACTGGAAAAGCCGATGAACCAGATGATGTTTGGTAGTGCTGGGCGAAGAGCCTCGATGCAACCTATTGCTGAATTAGCGAGTGCTGAAGATGCGATACACATTGTTAGGAACAAGACTTACTCGACCAATAATCAATTACCCACAAAAACAAATCTCCTAGAAAGATAGCTAGCTCACTGTTCAGTTTTAAGCCTGCAGGCCAGCCCATGAGCCAGGAGATGCTGCTCTGCAGTGCATCCACCGTATAGCTGCTCAAGAGTTGACTAATCTCCTCGGCAACCCAGTTCGCGTTGTCGATTATGTACGATCCGAGAGCGATCCCGATAATGACATCGTTAGCAACAAGCCACAGACTGTTGTAAAACCGTATATAGTCGGGGTGACTTGTTGTTACGCTACCCCAATCATTTTTCCTCAGCCTGAGAGTCACATATTGCATGGGCCAGTAGCAGAACTGCTGGAGGCGGATCTCGACTTGTTGGGCAGTAGCAGAGATATCCTTCAGAGCGGCATATTTCGGCCGAGCTCGCCACTCTAAGAGGCGCAGGAGCATCTCGGCAAAGATTCGGTGCCCCATCAAACCCAGAATGAAGATCCTCTGGATGATAGGCAGGATATAGACCGTAAACAAGTCCCATATCCATACTAGCATTATGTCTCGCGCTGTTGTCGCCGATTCGACCACTCTCTCCGAAACGCTAAGGCTTCTCTTGGGCCGCGTCCCAATGCGTGAGACGTTCGACTGGAGCAGCCTCTCAAGTTCCCAGGCCCAGTTGATTTGATTGACAATCTTCGCAAGCGCCTTCTCTTTCGCCGATGGGACGCGCTTTATGACCGAGTGCTGCTTGAGTTTCTCGACCAGTTGCCTCCTTTTCGCTTTCTTTTGACGTTCGTCTTTTTCGTCGTCATCTTCTCCACTGTCTGGGGAGTCTTGCCGAAATATGCCCTTTTTATCCCCCAAGGCCAAAGCTATCGGATTCAGGGAAATATACTGCATCTGGCTAGGCAGCGGTCTCTCGAACAAGATGATTTGAATGCTTGACGCGCGGGCACATGTGACCGCAGGGACCCGGCGACCTGACTCAGTGGTGACACGAATCCATGATGGATCCACCTCAACGGACTCTGGTGTGTTTGACAAGCCCAAAACGCGCATCGAAGACTGGCCACATACTTCGTATATGCGGCTGACGGGATGGGGAGCGTTGCGGGTGAGAGTGCCTAGTTGAAGGGCACTTTCAACATTCCGAGGCTATTAGATCCGTCAGCAAGGCGTGTTCCTTGGCTTGAAAAGGAGCTGCGCACCTCGACCTCATCCAGAATCGCCAGAACAAATACATCCAGGGCCGAGTTCCGCCACCCCACCACCACACCTCTAAGGTCTGATCGTGGAAGGTCTGTCGGCCAGAACACGCGCATCAAGGCATCATGCTCTGGCATGACAACAGACAGCCGAAAAGCGTGCGCGTCTGCCAATTTTCAATCAAAAAGACCCTCGCCGCCTCAGTTGTTCTCTGGCCGATATTCCGGACCCCGGTGATCGGGGATGCTGGACATGGCTTGGTTAGCAGAGGATCGATCGGGCTGCTCGGATAGGTTGTCGCTCGTACCAGGTAGGCCTCTCGAGTTGCTAGACGCTCGACGGGGATAAATATGCAGACGAAGACCAGAGTGAGCGCGAGAAAGGCCTTTGCTGCGCGAGTCTGTGCGCGTAATGGCTAGCTGTCAGTATCCAAATGCTGCTTGCGGTGGGGCTTTGGGAGGTTTAGGGTGTGCACTCACGATGACTCCGTAATCCCAGGCAAAGATGGCGAGCTCACAGAGGCGGGTGACGAGGTCCCATCGAGCAGTAATGTAGCCAGCTACGAAGATGCCGAGCGTGAGGATAGAAAATGGGTGCATAGAAGCGCGCGCCGTCTCCTACGAGTTGAGCATGCCGGAAGGTTGAGTTGACAGGGTCGACGAGGCCAGCTAAATATCAATCGAGTGCCCAGTGTTAAGCTTTCGAGGGCGAGCAGCGCTTCTGGGGAAGTAAGCTTTGTGGACTGTCAGGTGGCAGGCGAGGTGCAGCACGATCGATGTATGGAAAGTTTGAACGCCGCCAGTTTTTTTTTTTGCGATTCGGCGCCTTTTCGAGTCCTGCGGGATGGAGTACTGGGCATTTCCAGCCTCTGGCCCCCTGTACCAAAGTACCAGCCAATTACAGGGCATCGCGCCATTTTAATCCACACCTACTCTCCTTTCCCAGCGTCAACTATTTTGTCGTCATCTCAACTTCCAACCTGTCAAAATCAAAATACAGCAGAAAAACATGTCGGCAATATCAGCTAAGGTACCAAGGGGCTTAGCAAAACTGGTGACTAAAGCAGTTCCTGTAATTACGGAGTAGAATTGTACAGGCTGTCTATAAAGTGGAGAGGCTCATCCAGCCCGGTTTTATTGATACCACACCACAGTGATCGACCCCTCGAATTGGTGGTGTCTTGAAGACTACGTGCGGTATTCGCCATCCCTCATCGACGACGATGAGCTCTGATAGAAATACCGAGTCTGTAGTCGAAAGAGCTTATGGCATGCTCTTAGTCTCTGTGGGGAAACTCACTCGTCAACGTTGAAAACGGTGTCGTTGAGCTCAGAGTCACTTACACTTTTTCCTCCCTAGGAAAGCCGCATCGTTCTCCTTATTGTCTTCCCGAGCATCTTCTAAAAGCTTGTCTATGCCACGATCTTTTAACGCCCCCTATCAAGCTGTCAGCGGGCGAGTTCGGGTGATATCGCTAGTCTGACCTACCTGCAAACACTGGCTGTATTCCTTGAACAGGCTGGAACACTCATTATTGTCCGCGGTACTAGTGCCCCTGAGGTATTCTGCAATGTGGTGAGAATTTAGCCAACGAGACACGAGGAGTTGGATACTGACTTTCGCTATACCATTTCAAAAAGCAGGTGTCGTACCGTCTAAGATACACCAATTAGTAAAGCTTCGCCTCCGACATACAGCTTCGAGCACCTACTCTTTCACTTCGTTGCACTGTGTGGCGAGTGACTGCGACATGCCGAAGACTGGTCTATTCCGAGGTCCCAAACAGGTAGTAAATATGTGTGGTTACGTGCCTGCTTGTGGTCGAAGACAGATTATTCTAAAGCTAATCCCGGATGACGACGGCGAACTCAGCACGAAACTTGCGCCACCCGGTCCCAGCCAGGTTCTGCAGCCTGTTCAGACCCGTCCCGTGACTTTCGGGCTTCCGTTCTGTGAGTTAAATCTGAACGAAAAGCAGCAGCAAACGGCGTAACTTATTGAGTTTGGAGTATCCTGAACGCATGTACAATGTTCGTATGGACCGGAAGGTACCTTGCAGACTGACGCACACCAACCGAACATCTGGAAGGAGACTGGCAGGGATGAATCTTCTTATCTTATCGGACCTGAAAACCCATCCCAACACCAACCTCCACATTTGAAGTCGCTCTACTTCTTGTGCTGATTCGATCCGCGCTGCCTTCAGCAAAACAGCCCCACAAAAGAGGTACCGCTACCTTCTTTCACGATTTACCGAGTCGTGGGGCACTGTCTGCATTCCATTCGCATCAACATCCCTCCCAAAAAAAAAAAAAAAAATACAAAAAATCCGAACTCATTCCCGCGGACTGGCCTAGCTGTAACGAAAGCGCCAACCCCCAGCTGAAGGCTGTCGTTGCTCGCTAAAACACAACGTCATCGCGAATATGGATTCATCGCAGTATTTCAAAACGCTGCGGGAAACCGTTCAGGCCGCGCTCGTCACCACAACCCGAACGGTGAACGGACTTGCGAACGAGGACCTCCAGTTCCAGCGCACCGCGAATCCCGGCGTCGGCAACCATCTAGACGAGAAGAGCGAGCGCCTTTTGCAACTGGCTGGCAGCCTGCTGAAGTCAGCTGGAAATGCGACCGGTCAGAAGGTATCGACACTGGAAGATGTTGACGATGTGGATATTCACTGGAGGGGCATTGTCGATGTGATCGACTCGCTATTAGAGAAGGCCGACACCTGTCTGGATGAGTATACTGGCATGATCAAGAGAAAGGATGCGCCGACTCCCGATGCTGTGCGTAACGACCCATTCTCGACACTTGGCGAGGCTTTGTTGACAACTCCTCAGGGTCGCGATCCAAAACGGACGAAGTCGACTAACAGCCGACTCGACTGGTCAATGAAGAGAGCCAACATCCTCAAGCCCCAAGATGCCTTTGAGAAGAAGGTCGACAACTTCGACTCTGGGGCATGGAAGCCACTCTTGACAAAGAAACCACACGCGAGACTCTCTCTAGAGGAGAGCCTGGCGACATTCGCGGACGAGGAAAACACTGCTCAGTATGCCCACGAAATTTCCTTGTCTATTTTAAGCATATCAGAAGCGTTCAGGGGAGCAGAGTTGGCGAATCGAAACGAGAAGTGGAGAGAGGAGATGATGCGGAAGATGCAGCGAAGCAAGTCTAAGCAGACCGCTAACGGAGTCAGCAGATACAGGCATCCATATGAAAATGAAATACTTAGCATGCAGTACCCCTCGCAGGTATACGAAAAGCGAGAACCCAAGAAATACCTCCCTGTTGAGACGACTACAGCCATTTGGGTCGACACATATGAGGGCGTCTTTGAAATGCTTGCGGAACTAAAGCAGGCAACAGAAATCGCTCTTGATCTCGAGCACCATGACTTCAGGTCATACACCGGGCTCTTGTCACTAATGCAGATCAGCACGCGTGAAAAAGACTGGATAGTTGACACCCTCGTTCCAAGGAGGCACAAGCTCGAAGTTCTCAACGAAGTCTTCGCGGACCCGAAGATCGTGAAGGTAAGCAGCAACTACATGTCCTAAATCACCAACATCAACTAACCCCGCCAGGTTCTTCATGGCGCATTTATGGACACCATTTGGCTTCAGAGAGACCTCGGTCTCTATGTTGTTGGTTTGTTTGATACTCATCATGCTTGTGACATCCTCGGGTATCCAGGTAAAAGCTTGGCATTCCTTCTTAAGAAGTTTGTGGACTTTGATGCAGACAAGAAATACCAGTTAGCAGACTGGCGTATCAGGTGAGTGAAATGAACCAAACTAACATGTTTCGAAGGAACGAACTGACAAATTTCAAGACCCCTTCCTGATGAGATGTTTTATTATGCTCGATCTGACACTCACTACCTGCTCTACATTTACGATATGGTACGCAATGAACTTGTGGAGCGCTCGGATCGAAGCAACCCAGAACAGGATCTCATCGAGATGGTTGTTCAAAAGTCCAAGGAGGTGTCTCTACTGCGGCATGAAAACACCATCTACGACGCCGTAAACGGATCCGGCTCTCGTGGATGGTACAACACGCTGCTGAAATCACCTACACTATACGACAGTGGGCAGTTCGCTGTATACAAAGCATTGCACCAATGGCGAGATGAAACAGCCCGTCGCATGGACGAAAGCCCCTTCTTCATTATGACACAACAGGTTCTGGCAGATATCGCGCGGTTGCTTCCTGCCGATCCAAAGGCCCTGTGGAGCCTACTCGACAGCAATGCCAGAACTCTCAAGGTTCACCTTGATGAGCTGTTTGCGCTTGTTCAAAACGCGAAGGCTAGCGGGGCTAATGGACCGAAAATGATGGACATCTTCCGCCGAGCACCCGGAGCCCTGGACAAACAGGCAAAGGCAACCCCTGAAGTTGATGCCAATGTCCCCGCGGTTGAAGAGCTAAGGAGTGGTCGCTCACAATTGTGGGGAGATATAGCCATGAGCTCAGTTTGGGATGGGTCTACAAAGGCTGTTTCTACCAAGGAGAAACTGGAGGTTCTGCCTGCTTACCATCAATTTATCCAGGAAGTATCTGCCATTGCTGCGGCAACCAATGGGCCTGCAAGCGCTGCAGTGAGTGAGCTTCCTACTGCAGTGCCGGCACCGGAGAAGTTTGCGGACAAGGAATTCACGCTCAAGGCTGGACAAAAGCGCAAGATTGATGAGCGGGAGGCTGAATCCGAGTCAGAGGCTGAATCTGGATCCGATGATGAAATGGATCTGGATGAGCCAACCGAGCCAGAGGCAGGCTCGAGCAACGTTACTGATGCTGCGGACGATGACGAGGATAGTGACCAGTCGAGCGATGCAGAGGAAGAGGAGAAACCTACAAAAGAAAGCAAAGCAAGTAGGAAATTGAGGCGGGCGGCTGAGAAAGAAGAAAGCAAAGAGGCCAAGAGACTCAAAAAAGAAGCTAAGGCCGAAGCCAAAAAGTCGGAGAAGGAAGAAAAGGCTGCGGCGAAGGTAGCAAAGAAGGTCGCTCGGGCTGCCAAGAAAGCTGCCGAGGCCGAGGAGGATGAAGAAGAGGAAGGAGAGAAACCGTTCGACTATGGCAATGCCGAGTCCGTCTTGCATCCGCCCAGGGCTAATGGGAGGGAGTACAGGGGGAAGAAGACCTTCAATCCCTATACGAACAAGTCTGGGAACGCGCCGAAGGGTGCACGGAAGCTGGGCCACGTCAAGGCCGGGAAGACGGCAACGTTCAAGAAGTGAGCGGCTCGCGGGGAGTATTGTTGAGCATGTCATGTGTATCCTGTATTGGATATTCAGTTTTAGAAATGGTACTCGATATCTGCCGAGCAAAGGACCATAGCAGCTGGGGAGCTACGACTTGAGACTACATGCGAACAGTCAAGTCCGAGTTTTGACGCCGTGGCGGGCCGTCATTAGACAAAGGTGCTTATCACATTGCCAGATAATATAATGTGGTATTCAAGTATTTCCATTGTTGTTGATTATGTTCCACAACTTTAAGCTCCTCTGGCTGCCTGTATTCACGGGGCTCGTAAAAACACTACGAAGTTTAATAACTAGTTTGGTATCCACCCACAGCGCAAAACGTACTCTAGGTATTATTTGACGGAGCGCCCAAAAAAACAGCGAATAGGTTTGTATTTACGCACTCCGATTTCGCAGTCATGGTCTGGCTTGACCTTCGGTGAGAGCTCTGGACGGTAAGTTATTTTCTATGGCGCAACACTGTTGCACCACATCACACTACACGTAATAGGACCTGGAGATTGTCAGGCTCGAGGTGGGTGTCATTGAGAGAACAGCTGCGAATAGGCCACCCAATGTGATTAGGCGAATCAGGCGACGGCATCGCCACTGTGCTGTCCTACGCTGGGGATGTATTCAGGAGCAAACCGAGAATGTCGTTTCACGGCGTACACCGATTGACAGACCCGTCGGCTTGGAATGGCTCGGGAGCGAGATCAGTATACCCCCATGGACCCCCCCTGAGGCGTGTTCCGGGCTCACGTTGGGCTCTGATTTTGTGACATACACCCGCTCCGTGGTCGTGGGGGCGTATCCATAGCTTGACAAACCTGCTACTTGCGTATACATGGCAAACTCGAATGCGGAATCGCATGTGAAGGGTGTTGCACTCCGGAAATGTGCACGCCTGATCCAGAAACAGAGCTAGAGGCTGTGTCTGGACTCTCGAGTCCAGATGAGGCTCTGACGGCGCCGTTGCTGGTGCCGCTGGTGCCGCTAGTGCGCCGAAACACAAAGAATAGGGGTAGCCGGCCGGCTTTAGCGTAAGGTACGGATAGGGCATGGACCGTGAAACGGTGTGACTCGTCACGTAGCTGACAAAAATTATGGGTAGGTACGAATAGTAATCGGATAGGAGTAGCGTGTCGATGCGGGTTGGACCGTGTGGGGGTTCCCACTCTGGCATTGAGGGACAAATGTGAGGATTACAAGGGCTTTGTTTCGACTTCCAAGGGACTCCAAGGGAACAAGAAAGGTTCGAAAACGAAGGATTACACTATACCAATTCTGTTAATTTGGGCATCATGCGCCAAGATACCTTTTCGAATCTCCATGCCGCTAACTTGACATCCAAACGACCTCGCTGGCAGAGATGCCTAGGGCGACATGGCGGCTGTGCAGATCTCTTGGTTCAGGGTCCAAGGGATCCCACAGATCGGCAGAGGCTCTGTCGTCTAACAAGCAGCATGGCGGCTTGCCGGGCCATGCCCCTGCGACACTCATTAGTGTAGTGCATGGTGATTGCGTTGACGATGGCGGCTTTGCGTTTATCTCGATGTCCGGACGCCTGGGCACGCTGGCACGTGGCTGGGCAAGCGTGGCCTCGGTTGCGACGAGACGCCGCGCTGTTCAGAAGTCGCCTCGCATCCTTATCGAGAGATGTGGCGTTGTGAAATATGACATACTTATAGTCCAAGAATGGTTATGATCGACTTCTGGATAGTGTCATGGCAGCATCACACGATTTACTTGACTCCGTAATTAGGCATTTTAATGACTTAGTACTGGATGGAGTGGACGACTTCCGTGGGAAGCCGCGAGCTAGAATTTGACGTCAGTGTGGGGGCAAAGAAACCCTGTCATTCTAGAGAGGTCCCTGCAGCTGAGCGGGGAACTAGTAGGCATTCAGGCGGGGTCCTGTTGTGGCACTGGAACCAAGACACCGACTGCACCAAACTACACGTATCCCGCAGTGCTCCAAATCCTGTGACTCTTAAAAGGTGAGATTCCGCTCGATGTGGCAGGCAAAAAAGGATATTCGCAGCTCAAACAAAGCAAGCAAAGGGACCCAGAAGAAATAACAGCCTTAGGCATTTGGTGGGGACTGCCCGGTGCTTTCTCTGATGCCGTGATTGACGATTTTGGTGGCTATCACCCCACCCACCCTTGCGACTCTGCAGTCGCTATCAAATGCCAACTGAGGTCAGGTGAGGCGAGGTGGCGAGGTAGAATCTCGTGGAATCCAAATTACGATCGAAGCCATCACTCTGTGAGATGCCGGCCGGCTAGAGCAATGCGCTGGTGGTGTACGACGCCGGCATCTCGAAATGGCGTTTCGATGTCCATAGGATCCATAGATACCCTTAGGCTAGGCACATGTTGTGTCGGACCAGCCTAGGAGGCCCTTTTTGATTGACATGTTTCCGTGTTTGACGGCCCAGCCCCTGAGATTGTTGTCTTGGGATGCGCAGTAGCGCGCGGATTATGGCAGGCCATCAAACCGTGCCCGTCATGTCCCGCCCGATCCCGGTGCAAAACTGAGATTCGCGATGATTGCAGGCCGTGCCACCACACCGTCTCGAATCCACGACCGTCTGGAAACATGGGTTTTCTGTGGGCTATGACGTTAGAATGCGTTGAAGCTAGCCTCACGCCGCCGTTGATTACCCTCCTGGGACCTACACAGGGCTATTGACAAGCGTTTTGGCAGCTGGCCGATGCCGCCGCCACGAGGTTTGGGGACACATGCGCGCACTGAAATAGCGGCTGTCGGGCTTCCGCCTTTTTCAGAGGACAACCCATGAACGAGGTAATAGCGCCGCCGGCCGGTCGAAGAACGGCTCGTGGGGGGGCAGGCTTCAGCCGGCGATCGCCAACACGCCCAGGGCAAGACCCCTTCGCCGAGCGGGCAGTGCGATAATCTGGCCCCGAGGAGAGTGAGAGGGAAAGCGATCGAGAGGACATCGAAAAGGTTGGTTGGGTTGCCGGCACGCTGGCATGGCCCGAGCGGGGCAAAGGCTGGTAGATCAGTAACAAGGATGACTTGATGGCCGGCGACGGCGGGATTGATAGCAGCGCGATTTCGTCAAATTCGCATTCGAAATGGCTGAATTAAATGATCAATTGGCCGAGAAAAGGTAGGGAGATGCTGCAAGAGACTAAAAAGTCAGATCACTGACCCCTAGAGTTGTTTATATCACGATCCGAATTGCACGCATCCGGGCTGGATGGTACTGTTGTTGTCACCAACAATGGCAGACCCACCCGCACAGCCAATGGTTGGCCTGGTTTGACAGAGGACCCTGAACTTTTTCGATCCCCTTCGATCCTGCCGGGGGCAAGCCAGCTGCGAGGATCGGGCTAAATCATGTTGCATCTGCGAAGCAGCCAAAACGCGTCGAAGCCTCTCGACGGTCTCCAAGGGAGCCTGCCAGCAGGAATGCTCCCCGGCCCCAATCTCGATGTCCTGGGGCCACTTTCTGGATGGCTGCATCTGTTTTGTGTGCCCTCTCTCCATAGAAAGAGCCCGTTTCCTTCTGAAAAACTGTCGGCTTCCATAATTTCAGCATCGCTCACCACTCTGTGCTGCGACGACCATGCCGACAGCACCGATTCCCGGCCGGACCCTTTTACACTGTGAGCGACACCCTGTCTAGAACTGGTAAGTGACCCGATTTTCTTTTTTCCTCGGCCAACCTTGTGTACCATTTTCTGCTCGTCTCCCGCTCGTTTCCTTCGTTTGATTTTGATTCATTTCATGTTTCTCATCATCCGTCCAAAGCTCGCTTTTCCCTTGTCGTTCCCTGCCGTCCCTGTCGTCTCCTTCTCCCTTGCTCCCCGCACGACCGCTCTTCCAGCCCTGTTGTGGTGGGTCAACTACCATCAACTCGGGGTATTCGCTCACGGGCCTGTCGCACGGCAGGCCTGGAATCGCCTCCCACTGACAGAGCTCGCCCTCTCCCAGCCAGAACACCGATCTTGTCCGTCTGCATGTCGCGAAATCCCTCCACGGCCCGCGTTCCAACTCTCCACCTCGCATCTCTTCTTAGGTTGTCTGCGGTTTCGGCGTGCTGGAATTGAAAGTTCAACCTCCGACCATGACGGCACTGTTCTGTGAGGGAACGCTCCCTACCGTCTCGGCATTCTTCGCCGCCAGCTTCACCGCTTGACAATGCGTGTTGTGGTGTCGAGCAATGTTCTGACATTTGTCTTCTTGCACCCAGACCCTCCGATTGAACACAGGTCACCAACCTGTGATTCTAGAAAGCAGCATCTGCTGTTTTCCCAACCCCATCGCCGTCCTCCGACCGAGGATTAGTAGCGCGAGAAGCGCAGTCGCGAGCATCATCAGCTTAACCAGACCATTATCAAAAGGTTGCGCGTGACATGTTTGAGCAATGGGGGATAGCACCAAAAAGTCTCAGGGCACGCAGCCACCACCCGACCGCGGCCACCCTCAACCCCGCCGAAGCTCACCCTCGAACTCGGTGACGCTCTACCATCATCGCCTCGCCCGGGACACCAACAGGCGGGCATCGGCCGGCGATCCGCCCGCTGTTCCGAGCCCCAGCCGGAGAAATTCTTCGGGCGAGAGCCAGAGCCATGAATCCGCCGCCCCAAGCGATCCCAAGAGGTGGTTTGATCGATCGAATCGGAACCCCATGGCAACATTCGATGCCAGCTCCATGGATGTTGACCCCCCCTTCTTCCAGAAAGAGACGGATTCATCCAACGAAGAATTGAGGGAATCAGGTGGTTCGCATGCTGAAGCAGGCTTTCAATTCGGTTCAGGTCCTCGTCGTGGTACCCATCTTCGTCCTACCGCCACTCATAGTAGCAGCGCCGACGACTATCGAAGTGTTATCGACGATCTGACCATTGAGAACAAGCGCCTCAAAGAGGAGTTGAAGCGCTACAAGCAGTTCGGTCCGGACATGATGCAGAAGGAAAAACTCTTCGAAATCAAGGTCCACGGGTTGCCGAAGCGAAAGAAACGGGAACTGGAGGCCACTCTCCGCGATTTTGCTGCCAGCCTTGAGGGCTCTAGTGAGGCACCCTCCCGGAGGAAGTCGGGGAGAAAAGGTCTCTATTCCTCCGGAGAGTCCATGTCCAAGCGCGCCTCGTCATCCTCCTCTCGCTCTCGGCCCGTCGACTCGGCTTATGCGTCTATGTCCGCCGGAGCCAACTCCAATGCGCCTAAGTCATCCAAGGCTTCTTTGTCGTTGGGACGGCCTGCAGTACCCCGGGGGAAGACAGTGGCGGCCAACAAGGTTGAGGATTATCTGCGCGATACTCCTGATGGCTTGTTTCCCCGGCACCTGGTGATAACTGATAAGGAGAGGAAAAAACTGGTGGTACGGCGTCTGGAACATCTCTTCACTGGTAAACTAGGCGGGAGAGGAGAACACCGGACACAGTCGGTGCCAAACATGGAAAACCGGCCCATCCCAGACTCCGCAGCGATAATGGCGCCTCCACGCACGATGGAGGCTGTGCGCGAGGCCCGCATTCAATTCCAAGATCTTGTTGTTCAAAAAAAGCCTCAGTCCCGCGACAATTTATCGACAAATTCGAATGGAGATCAGACTGAGAGTGGCGGGAACGGAGTGGGAAGCGGAGATGGCGGGAGTGGTGGTCGGACAGGGCACAACTCGTCGCCTCCGAGCGTGCCCCTACCAGAGCAACGCCCAACCAGACCCAAAGACTTGGATCCCGACCGCGTCCAAGTTCCATCTGAGAACATAGAGTATATCCGTCATCTTGGACTGGCTCCCCCTGAGTTTTTGGTTGGCCACAAGGTCACCCACTCCAATGTGTCTCCGGACGCGGACGGTTGGGTGTACCTCAACTTGCTCTGCAACCTCGCCCAGCTACATATAATAAATGTCACACCAAGCTTCATCCGGTCAGCGGTTAGCGAAAAGAGCGCCAAATTCCAGCTATCACCCGACGGGCGGAAGATTCGCTGGCGGGGGGGGAATGACGGTACCAAGTTCAGCAGCGACAGCAGTGGGGAGAACTCGCAGAAAAGCCCCTCGACCGATGACACGGAAGCTTCTAATGAGGAAATCCAACGGAAACGGTTGAAGACACACGTCACACCGGGAGGAAGCTCCAGCAAGTTTGGGCCGCAGATATCGAACTCGGACGACAGTTTCCACTATAAACCCATGTTTGTGCAGCAGTCGTCGTCGATTGAAACCTCACTGGAAGGCACTGCCTCTCAGGGGTCTGAGGCCGCGGCCGAAGACAGCAATCTCGGCAACACGGCCGTTCATTCGAAGTGGGATTATAGCGGTTCAGGGTCGTCGCAGCGGAAGAAGCGTCGCCGTGATGGTGCCATTGTGTACTACAGCGGAGCACCTTTCTGCATCGACCTCTCAGGAGATCCCAGTGATCATTCACCAGCAACTTACAATACTTCCACTGGGCAAGAGCTCGAATCAGTCAGAAGTCCGGTTCGACTTATGGTCCATCGCACGCTCTCTGGTTCCTCTTTGGCCATTCGGCCGCTCAGCGATGCCCGCGCCGATGTTTCGGAGGCGATGGATATGGACCTCGACAATCCACCCGACCTATGGATGGATGACGGAAACACATCAAACGAAGAAGCGCTTGAGTTTCCATGGTGTGATAATCCGGAGGAAGTTCAACTGCATCCATTCGTACCACTTCTGGACGCCTGTGGACTTGGCGGTGTCATCCCTGAAGATCACTTCGCCGTGATTGTGACAACTCGTCGGCCAGTTTTGAAAGCGGATCGCTCCAAATCGGAAGATCCTTCAGAAGCTGTCCTTGGTCGTCTAGCGTCTATGAGCACGTCTTCCCCTCCTCCACGGCCACGCGCTTTATCGGTTTCATCCGCGGGCGTTGAGCTCGAGTATCTGACGGGAAAGCTCAAACGGATGAAGCCTGCGCCGCTTCCCCCGCCGGCTCGGTTCTTCCCACCGTTCAGTACTGATGATGACTCGGATGGGTCGCAAGATGAGATGGATTCGGAACTTGGGGACTTGTTTGAGGAGGATTCGGTACCCAAAAGTCTGATCTCGCAACGGGCAAATCCTCATCTCTCAGATAACACGTACCCCGAGGCTGATGATTTGCCATCCGATGATTCAGATGACGAGGATATTGGAGCCAAGAAGGAAATCGTCATGTTGGAAAGCAAGAGTCTCAAAGGGCGGGGAAAGGTCCGCGAAGTGCAAGTGGCAGTAAGCGCAGGACCGGGACAGCGCCCCGAGCTCCTACACACGGGAAGTTCGGTTGCTACCGCCGGTGGCGCAGAGAGCGGGTATAACAGCTCGATGGAAGATGATGCGGAGTGAGCAGGGAGAATTTGATAGTAAGAGATGGATGGACAGCATTAGGGCGGGAGTTTTTAGGGAGGATGTTTGAGAGTTTGGCCTTGTTGCTTTGTGACTTTCTGGGGCGACTTTCGTTTTTATGGTGGCTTGGAAGCGGAGTGATACCAAACGCGAGCAATGGATGCTTTGCAGCAATGACGGGTTGGGCATGAGTTTGCTTAAGCAGGGCGTGATATGATATAACACTGGCCTTGGTTTATGTTCTGGTATCGTGGTCATAGACAATTCAGATTGACACGGTTCGGCAATCATCATCCCAACATCTGCCTCGTACTATGTATGTGTAAGAGCCCTGGGACTTTCTGACAGGAAACCGAGCATGGTAAGGATAAAAATGCCCAGTCGGGGCCGCAGGCCGCAGATGCGCACCGGGATCGGCCTTCCCCCACCAATTCACACAGGGCCTAAAGTGGGAGCTTGGGCACACGTCTTGCCCGACCTGACCTAGGTGAGTACCCCACCTCTGGGATTTTGTCAGGCGGGATAGGTCTTTCCAACGCTTTTGCCTGCGACTTGCATCTGGTGTCATTGTTTCTGCCTTGAGCTCCGCGCGAGCGACACCGCCTAGAATCGACGACGCTACATTTACGGAATTACCGCTACGGCATGTGAGGTTCGACGGTCACCACTCCAGAGAATACGCATAAACGAAACGAAATGGCGAGCAAAGGGAAGGAAGCGGTGCCGAGGTACGTTTTCACTGGCGAGAGAGCGGTGCTTGGTGATGAGGGGACAGTGAGAGCTAACATCGAGTGTGTGTTGCGTAGGGGAGAGCCCGCCGCGACAAACCCTAGAGGCATCCCGTATGCGCCCTTTGTCGACAAGGTCGAGGACTATGTCACGTCGCGCGCGGACGTGGAGCCGACGCTGCGGAGCTTTCAGGAGATGATTGCGTGAGTGTATCCGGGGAATGGGTTAGGGGGCTGGAGTCGCATAGAGGTTGGCTGACGGTGGCGAGCACAGGAAATACCAGTTCATGGAGCAGAACCTACAGCGGCGGGTGGGTGGGTTGAAGGACAAGCTGCCGGACATCCAGAAGACGTTAGATACGGTGCGGTTCTTGCAGTTGAGAAAGGTATGGTTAGAATGTGGGTTTGGTTCAACAAGGGGGCGGAATACTGACGATCTGCTCGGGCACCTAGGACGATACCGAGCCGATAGAGACGACTTTCGAGCTCAACGAGACGCTCCATGTGAAGGCTGAAATCCCGCCGACTGATGAGGTTTACCTGTGGCTTGGGGTAAGATTACATGGAACGGCCTTTTGCTAGTAGGGGGCTAATACAAGACTAGGCCAACGTGATGCTGTCATATCCCATCGAGGAGGCCGAGGAGCTCCTCAGCTCGAAGCTCAATGCTGCCAAGACAAGCTTGTCAAACTGCGAGGAGGACTTGGATTTCTTGCGAGAGCAGGTTACAGTAAGCATTAACGAGCAAATTGTTTCCGGTTATGGCGAACACATGCTAACTAGTGGATAGACTATGGAGGTGGCGGTTGCAAGAGTATACAACTGGGATGTTGTCCAAAAGCGCAAGGAGAAAGAAGACGAAGACAAACAAAATGAGGTACGGAAAGGAACGGAGATAGAGGGAACGCCTGGAGGCTGAACAGCAATTCCCGAGAGCGTGGAGCCAGCACCGACCAAGACAGCTACGTGTACTGGCGTTGGTTCTGTAGGGAACATGTCTTGTTCCTGGATAGACCCGACATGGGATGAGATGCCACCTGACAGAGCACAGAAGGGCCACCTGCTATGCCGTACCATGACTACCGTGCCACCCTAGCTGGTTTGATAGCAGCGTTGATGTGCTGCGTGATAGACGTCATTAGCATGCGACGGGCACCCAATTCGGGGTTACCTTTTCGTTCCAAATTCCAAATATGCAGCAGTTTGGGCGCCCAGAACAGCTCTGTAGTGAGCATGGGATTGGATTGCGGCAACTAACGCGAGTCAGGTCCGACTTGAAAGTCCCCAAAAGGCAGCCTCCCATGCGGCCCAGAGTTCCATCAATTGCTGAAGCAAAATTACCAGACTGTATTCCGTGTGAACTATCCATAGCCGCCCCCTGTCCTTCAAGAAGGCCTTCAATCGAGGGGTAAATTGGGAATTGGCGGGGTGCCAAGGCTGCGTTCTCGTAACGATTAATGCCCTCCGCTTTGGCGGTGGGCTGCTGAATGGGGGAAGCCATGACGAATTTCCCGATTATACTGAAATCTCCACTGCAATCGACGAGGGGCGCCTGGCTTGAGACCCTTTTCAGGCACTCGCCAAATAAACGTTCCCCCCCCAACACACCTAGGCTCCGCCTTCCTTGTCTTTCAACCCACCCCCGTCGCTTTTTTGTGCTCACCACAACCACCACGTCCTTCTCACACCTGTCTCGTCTTCGGCCTCTGCAATACAATATCTTCTCCCTAAGCATTGTCCCGTCTTCGCTGCCAGATTCCAGCCCGAGAGCGCCGCTCCCCAGCCAAGCCGCTACTTGGACAAAATGGCCGAAATCACACCCACTGACCTCGAACTCGATCCCAAGTATGACGACTACGACTTCCCGACCAAGGCGCCCATTCCCCAGACCGGACACGCCGGATACCTGACGGCACTACAGCAGGCCCAGGTGCACCAACTGCGGTTGATGCTTGAGGCTGAGGGCTACACTCAGCGTCTCGATACGCTGACACTGGTACGCTGGGAACCTGCTCCCTTCTCTCTGGACTTTTGCTCTGCATCTACAGAGGGGTAGATGTAAATGGGATGACCGCTGACAATTCTGTGACAGCTGCGATTCCTCCGCGCACGCAAGTTCGATGTCAATCTCTCCAAGCACATGTGAGGAAAACCCCACGCCGAAAGGGGCTGACCCAAGAGGGAAATTTATTGACAGCTCCAGGTTTGTCGAGTGCGAGAAGTGGCGGAAGGAGACCAACCTTGACGATACTGTGCCGACCTGGGAATACCCGGAGAAGGAGGACATCTTCAAGTACTACCCGCAGTACTACCACAAGACCGACAAGGTATGCCCCGTAGTCATGAATGCGTGGATGAGCCAGGTCAGCTAACACGATTGCCTTGCAGGATGGCCGCCCCGTCTACATCGAGCAACTCGGCGGGATTGACTTGACCGCTATGTACAAAATCACAACGGCCGAGCGTATGATCACGAACTTAGCAGTGGAGTACGAGCGCCTGTCGGACCCCCGGCTGCCGGCGTGCAGCCGCAAGAGCGGCTACCTGCTTGAGACGTGCTGCACCATCATGGATCTTAAGGGCGTTGGCTTAACGAAGGCCCCGCAGGTATTTGGCTACGTGAAGCAAGTCAGCGGCCTGAGTCAGAACTACTACCCCGAGCGTCTGGGGCGGTTGTACTTGATCAATGCACCGTGGGGCTTCAGCACTGTCTGGAACGTCATCAAGGCCTGGCTCGACCCCGTCACTGTTCAGAAGATCCATGTGCTCGGCGGTTCGTACCAGAAGCAGCTGCTCGAGCAGGTACCTGCCGAGAACCTGCCCAAGCCGTTTGGCGGCACATGCGAGTGCGCCGGCGGGTGTGCACTCAGCGACATGGGCCCGTGGCGCGAGAAGGAGTGGACTCGCCCCGCCAAGTGGGAAAAGAAGGAGGCTAAGGCGGACGCTACCATCACGAACACTCCAGGTGAGATCAAGGAGGGTGCTGCCGCTGCCGAGGGCGCCGCACCTGCGGCTGAGGCGGCCGACGTCAGAGCCCCCGCTCCAGCTGCCGCATAGGAGGCACAGGGCGTGTTGATAGCGGACGTAGCGTTACGTGACTGCCCATTAGCGGAGCCTGATGAGGCGCACATGAGGAAAAAGACCAAGAAGACTCAACGCCAGCGGAGCAGCCGTTGCGGGGGAAAGATGGTAGGGTAGGGGGTGTTCAGTGCTTAGCCGTAATAGCCTTCTTTTCGCCTTCATGAGTACAAAATAGATCCTTTTATTACCCGTTGTGTAGCCTGCAAGCAAGTAATCCTAGGGATGATGATGATAATCATGAGACGAGTAATTCCCTGCCAGACACAACGGTGTGAATAGCGAGGAATAGAGCCAACGGGCTAGCCTGTGCAGTTAGTAGAGTGTACCAGACGATGTGTGGAGGCTGGCAACAGAACTTGGGGAACTCACGTTTGTACGCCGTTTGCATATGACCGCAAAGTATCGCCTCCGACAGCTCGACATAATATATGCGTCCCAAAGTACCTAGCTGCCGTCTTGCTGAAGTCGGGACGAAAGAGCATACGGTGATAAAAGTCACGAGGTAAAACTGAGAGCCGACATTCAGCGGACCTTATTTCGTAGGGATATATTTTCCCAGTCCCCCCTCCCCCCTTATCCGTGCCCAAACGCCAACACCAAAACGCCAACCCAGTTAACCAAATCCCTGTACCCTACAGCTCCGTCGCGATATATCCCGCCGCGACCCGCGCCCGCTCCATCTTGGCCACCGTCGCCGGCATCTCCCTCTTCAACCGCACCAGCGTCTCCACCACCCCGGCGAACGCCACCTCCACCTTCCCCTGCCGATCCATCGGCCGCATGCCCTCGAGCGTCTTCCGCCCCGACGTCGCCCCGTCCTCCTCCACGCGCGCCGTCACGGACGCCAGCGCCGCCTCGTCGGCCGCCACGCCTGCCTTGCTCGCAACGGCCCAGTTCGTCGCCGTGGCGGCGGGGACGCGCCGTTTCAGTGCGGCGATGGAGCGGAGGAGGTCCTCTTCCTCGCGGGCGAGGTCTTCGATGCGCTCGCGCTTACGCGGGTCGAAGAGTTCGTACTGGATCTGGGGCTCGAGGGGCGCCGAGGTGGGGGAGAAGTAGTGCGAGGGGTCAATGGACAGGCCGTTGATGGTGAGGTTGGGGGTGGCGAGGGTGAAGGTTTGGATTATGTACTGCAAAAAGACGGAGGGGTGTGTCAGTTTGGGGGTGGGAAAGAAGGGGTGGGGGGGGGAGAGGGGAGGGGTATGGTGCTCACGTCGTTCACCATCTCCTCGATGCGCACGCGCAGCTCATCTTCTTGGCCGTCGGCGCCCTCGACGGGCGGGAAGGCGGCGTTGATGCTGTCGGCGGCGGCGCGTCGCACGTTGTCGATGAGGTAGGTGAAATCCTCGGGAGCCTGAAGCTCGATCTTGCGGTGCACGCCTGATGATTCCATTGTGGCGTTGTATCGGTTTCTGGATGTGTAAAACGGCTTCTACCAGGTCAAAAGACCGGCCGAGCGAGGGTCGTCGGCGCGTTTGCGGATCGGGCGTTCCGATGCGATGCGATGTGATCTCAAAATCCATGCATTGGTGGACACCAACAAACAGTGAACATCTACGTACCGTGGCTATCGATAAGGTCATGGTCTGTGCGTAAGTTGATAAGGCTATCTTATCGGATCTGCCGAGGGGCTCAATGGTCCGTGTTCGGCGGCACCCATGCCAACGCTCTGGTGGGGTTCAGCAACGGGAGTTAGGTTCAGCGGCTGGCAGCGGGGTTATGGATGCGCTGGAGCCTCTTATCAGATACAACCTCCTGAAGCTCGCCGTTTACTTGCTGAGCTCTGCAGACAGCTGCAGCCGGAGGATCAACCATGTCTCACAACCTGGGTAAATATGCCTCGTGCATGGAAAACTGGGCAGCTATAACATTCTGTGCTTTTGCAAATCGCTCAATTAGAGTCCGCCTGTGTTGCCTGCAGCTGGCTGATTCGTCTGCCACTTTTGCCCCGGCCCTTTGGGGAGCTTTCTGCCTTGCATCAAGGCCGTGGCAGGCGCCTACGTATTACTCCGACCGGGACACGAGGAACCAAGACACCGTGATGCCACAACGCCCGGGGCAAGCATGACACTCAATGGCATACCGTCGATATTCCTTCTTGTATGAAGTACTCGGTACAAAAAGCCGGGATACGACATCCTCCAATCGCCTACAACCCCGACAAGGGTTATGAGGGAGGGTACGATGTTGACACAGCGCAAAGGCCAACTCGAATGTAACTATGTATAGTAGTCCTCAATGTCCATGGCGAATAAAATAAGAACAATCAAGTCGAAGAACAACGCCCGGATCCAACACCAACCAATTTGATAAGAATAATCCACCGTCCTTCCTGCCTCCCATAAGTGCCAAAACTCCCGGTCCTCCTCGTTCCGTAGGCCGGCGACAAGGCCATGCCCATATCTTGGTGTAAACAGCGAAGTTACCAGTGAGCGGTTACAACTCTGGACCCCAGAAGCCGGAGGTTTGCCGGAATCTTAGAGTGGGTTGCCCAGTTCCGCCGTCATGTGAAAGAGATCCCGAACACCGCAAAATCAAGAATCGAAGGCCACCAACGCCATAGAGTGTTTGTGTGGGGAAAGAGATGGGTGGTTCTCGCGAGAAAAAGTCGGGTCTAGAAGAAAGCGCTCGCAGCCGGGATGACGGAAAATACAAATGTCCATGCCGATACCCTTGTCAATGCCGCCATGTTGGTATATCGGTAGGGATTACGGTCGTGGCAGGATCTTCTTAACATCCTCGTCGCTCAGGCAAATTTCGTGGACTTGATCACGGCGGTGCTCGAGAGGGGTATACTCGAAGTCAACATACGACGGTAGGAACAGCTCAGGGTTCCACGCAAATCCCTGGCTCGACGACAGATACGAAATCTAGCAGTACAGGTTAGTATTGTACACATTGGCTCGCCTAGCCCACCAGCCGCCATAAGGGTAATGACAAGTAACATACCAGACGCGGCGGTCCATCCGGGTCATCGGCGATATTGATAGTCGTGCACTCCTCCTTGGCGAAAGCTGTGCCTGGCGAGGGGTTAGCCAACAACGTATCAGGATGCATGGCGGGGATACTTACTCAGCAGGCTGGGCCGGCGAGCATGGAACATCTTCTGCTTCTGGGCCGACGACGGGCTCTTGGCCGAGGGAGAGGAGGGGCTCGGAGAGCTCGAGTACGACGAGGACGACGAAGACGAGCCGACGGCAGCCTTGGACGACTGCCGGTGATGGCGGGGGTAGTCCATGGCGGAGGCTGGCGGGGCGGGGATGGTGATTGATGAAGACATGTTGACAACCACACTTGACTGCAGCGGCGAGGCTCGAGGTTGGCGATCACGTCACGACGAACTGATTGTTGTGGGTGATCTGGTACAGGGGCAGATTGCGAAGGTCGGCAAGAGGTACTAATACTGCCAACGGGCGTTGCAGGGAGTGCAGAGCTGCACAAGAGGATGGAATCATGAATGCAGAGAAGTAGAAACACGACAAAGCAGGCCGGCGACAGAGAATATGCAGAGAAGATAGCGGAAGAGGTGGCCGGGATCGCAGGCAACAAATGGATTGGCGTTGAGTTTGGAAGATGAGGACGGATTCGCAGGAGTGAATCAGACGGAGCACGGAAGGTGGCGGAGAGATACCTGGGAAAGGTAGAAACCGAGGCGGGTCTGCTACGGGCGATTCCGAAAGGAGGCACAGGCCTCTAGGTAAGGGACCTCAGTATGTAGCTATGGGTGCGATGGTTGTGTAGCGACAAGGTGACAAGGGAAGTGACTAATAAGGTGAGGCCTCGGGTGCTCAGGTGCTGCTCAGGTGAGGTGTGGCCAGCTAGTAGGCAGCCAGTAGGGGATTAAGGTACGGGATAGCCTAGGACGGTGAGCAAGTGAGGCCAGGCGACCTCGCAGATGCAGAAATGCAGCAATGCAGTTTCCTACAGGGGAAGGAGCACCGCAGCCTGACGCCCAAGGCACGGCATCAGGGAATACAAGGGAATATGCACTTATCGCAGACAGCTGGGCCACGATGACTGCAATCGCAGCCCACACTCGCATCATCCGGTTCGGAACGGTGGAGAAAGCAGGCCCAATAGCAGACAAGGAACGGAAGACAGGGCTACTTGGGAGTGCATTGAATGGGTCTTGGCCGCTTCAAGGTTGGGTAGCCTTTCTTTGCGGGCACTTGTCTCCCACTTCCAGCTGTCACCTGCGGGGGATACAGTTGCAGTGGCAGCCACTGCCATACTGACAAGGGAGGCACGAAATTCGAGACCCGCATCCATGTGTGTCGCTTCTGGTGCCATGCAAGCCGCTAAGAGAACCCAAGGGAATCCTTCAGCTGCTGCGAGAATGAGAAAGGCAATGTTCCCCCAATGGCAGTTGGGTGGCCGTTTAGGTAGCGTAAGGCACCATGGTAGTCTACCTAAGTTGTAAGTCGGGAAGTTGCGAGCTAAGTAAGGCCCAAGACCAGCCAGCCGCCAGCTCGCTTTGCTGGAGGGTACGGTGCAGCGTTCGGAGTAAAGCTGGCTAGCCGTGCTAGCCTCAGCTGCTGACCACCTGAAATGCGGGCCAATCATGGCACTCCGGGGTTCAGGGGGGGACAAGGCGCCCAGGCTCCAGGCGGATGACGAGAAGTTCGCTCCAAAGCTAGCGCCAAGCAACAACCGCACGCGCCACGAGGCGAAAGCTACCGCAGAACATCACCGAACGCCTTTCCAACTTCAACACCAAAACCTTACAACCACGATTGCCCATCCCTGCCACCAACTCTCTTGACACCACAGGCCGCGCCCGCATCAACACCAGCACTCAGGCCAATCTCGCATCACATTAATCGCACCACCCCCAACCTTCAAGATGGGCGACGTCCTGGTCGAGAGCCCCGTCAGCCACGCCCAGCATTTCAAGAAGGGCGTCCCGTCCACCATCCCCAGCATCGAAAACTTTGAGGGCGTGTCAACGGAAGGCGACGACGAATATGCTGCCCTCAAGAGGCTGCAGCGCCAGCTGGAGTACATCCAGCTGCAAGAAGAGTACATCAAGGATGAGCAGAGGTACGCGCCCCCGGAATCCAGACCAACTCTGCTTCCCGCTGACCCTTCCCAAGGAGCCTGAAGCGCGAGCTAGTCCGGGCACAAGAGGAAATCAAGCGGATTCAGAGCGTTCCGCTTGTCATCGGCCAGTTTATGGAGGCTATCGACCAGAAGTGAGTGCTCTATCTCTTCTCCGAGTTCGAAATTCTCCATCTAACACAATCTCCAGCACCAGTATTGTACAATCAAGCACCGGATCCAACTACGTCGTGCGCATCCTCTCGACTTTGGACCGCGAGCTGCTGAAGCCCTCCTCATCCGTTGCCCTCCACCGCCACTCGAATGCGCTCGTCGATATTCTTCCTCCCGAGGCTGACTCCTCGATTGCCATGCTGGGCGCTGACGAGAAGCCCGATGTCACCTACGCCGATGTTGGTGGGTTAGATATGCAGAAGCAAGAGATTCGCGAGGCTGTCGAGCTCCCCTTGACGCACTTTGATCTCTACAAGCAGATTGGTATCGACCCCCCGCGCGGCGTGCTCCTCTACGGTCCTCCCGGTACCGGCAAGACCATGCTGGTCAAGGCCGTCGCAAACTCGACAACGGCAAATTTCATCCGTGTCGTCGGCTCCGAGTTTGTGCAGAAGTATCTCGGTGAGGGCCCGCGCATGGTGCGCGACGTGTTCCGGATGGCCCGAGAGAACGCGCCCGCCATCATCTTCATCGACGAGATTGACGCCATCGCGACCAAACGGTTCGATGCGCAGACAGGTGCCGATCGCGAGGTGCAACGTATCCTGCTTGAGCTTCTCAACCAGATGGACGGTTTCGACCAGGCGGCCAACGTCAAGGTCATCATGGCGACGAACCGCGCCGATACCCTCGACCCGGCTCTGCTGCGTCCGGGCCGTCTCGACCGCAAGATTGAGTTTCCTAACCTACGCGACCGCCGCGAGCGCCGCCTTATCTTCGGCACCATTGCCAGCAAGATGAGCCTTGCGCCTGAGGTCGATCTTGACAGCTTGATCGTCCGCAACGACCCCCTCAGCGGCGCCATCATCGCCGCCATCATGCAGGAGGCCGGTCTCCGGGCGGTGCGCAAGAACAGATACAACATCATCCAGGTTGACCTGGAGGATGCATACAGCAGCCAGGTTAAGGGAAGCACAGATGAGAACAAGTTTGACTTTTACAAGTAGACAGAGGATGATATTTACGGTGTTGGTTGTATGGACCGGTATTTTGAACGAGGCATTCGGTCTTGGGGGGTGGTGGTGGGGGGTAGAACAAACGGCCGTGGATCGTTGGAGCGAAATGGAAGCCAGATCGATGACCAATGCTCGATGGCCTCAGCGAACACACCGATGTATAGTATTCGCCATAGAAGGCTGCATTATCAACGTTTTCTTCTAGATTCGCCCTGGGATGATGGCAGCCATGTATTCCATATGCATACCTTTTTATCCGGCTGCTGTGACTGTTGATCGGGCATCCTCGTCTTTATGAAGATGTACCGCAGCTTCAAAGCTACACAATCAACTGAGAACTTGAGTTGCTGATCAAATGAATATTTAAAGGACCAAGCGAAGCCCTTAGAAGCTTGCAAATAGCGGTCCGTTTTCGTCTTTCCAGGCAAGGATTCTTTGGATCATGGAAGTCACACATGTCCCGAGCTGGCTAGTAGGTGGTCAAACTTCATGGTTGCGCGTTAGGGTGGTTGTATCAGGAACCATTGGCTAACAAAACAGCATCGCGACTCGTACCAGTGTACTTGGAATCTTCAAAGACATGCTTAAAAACATCCATGTCCCAACGAACCTCTGCCCTACCGCTCTTACATCAACCCACCCAATTGCCGTCCATGTTTACACACTAAGCACCCATCTTTGTTGATAAAAACCCAATCTCTTTGCCAAACATAAGCAACGAACAACCTGGCAAGAATATGTTAAAGTACTTTAGGGGGTATATCCTCCGCTCCCATCAGAACGCAAACCACGCAAAAATGCTGTCCCTTTTCCACTCCCAGAAAAAAGAAATCCAAACCCTCAACCTGTCCGTCTCCTCTATGTTTGCCACCGGGGGTGTTCGTATGTAAGGTGTGTGATAACCCAGCCCCAACCCCATCTATCCCATAACCGCCCCAAGTGTACCCAAGCCCCAACCCCATTCCATGTTTACCCAAGTCCGGATCCCGATGCCCCCCTTCTATCCCAACCCCTTCTCCAAACCCATCCAGGGTTACCTCTAAAAACAAATGCGTGATCCCTACCCTGTTTCCAAATGTGATGCTATGCCGCCGGCCGCTGCCCCGAAGGGCTCATAGCCCCAAGGTAGTTTCCCCGTCCTCTTATCCCCAGTCATTACCTCATTACGCATTATCGCTATCCCTTCGGTGATAAAGTCCCTAGGACTACATGGATCAAGAGTATAAAACCAACCTCAAAGGACTGGTGGTCATGCTCAAGACCCAAGTACAATCCCCAGCTCCAACAGCAACCTCACAAATCTTGTATGCAACTCAATAAAGAAATCCGGCAGTCCCACCAGCTCCGCCAGTCCCCTCGGCTTCAGCGCGACACCCGACCCCCCAAACCCGCCTCCCATCCTCCTCGACAGGCCCCCCGCACCCCCCATTAGGAAGCTACTCCCGCCGCTTCCGACGGAGGCAGCCGGCGGCGGCTGGTCCGCCTGAAAGCTTCCATACCCCGGCCCGGCAATGATAGGGCTGCTCCCCGCCGAGCCCGACGCCTCCGCCAGCAAGCGCTCGGCCTCGGCCTCGGCGAGAAGCTGAATCCAAGCGGCCATGTCGCGGAAAGCAGCGGCGACGAATGCAAAAGCCTTCATGGCGAGGCGCTCGCGGTGGGTGCTGAGGGCGAGGAAGGCGTAGACGCGCTTGTGGCCGCGGGCGTGGATGTCGGGGATGCGAAAGATGTAGGCGGTGGTGTAGCCCGCGGCGGGGTCGCCAAAGAAGATCGGGCCGCCCGAGGCAGCGGAGCCAATACTGTGTGTCGTGACGAAAGCCGGGGTGATGGGGGAGGCGGTGGGTGTGGGAACGGAGCTACCCGACGAGGGTGGAGCGGTTGCCGGTGCCCGGGGGAGGGTTTCGAGGGAGAGAGTGCGCAAGCACGATGCGCGGACTATGGAGAAGGAGGCGGGCCCAACAGGCTCGTGGGTAGATGTGTAGTCAAGATAGTGAGTATGCGCGCCTTCAGCGGCCGACGAGTTTTTGCTGGAGCGCGACGCGACGGATGCGGTGGTACCTAGGCGGCGGTGCGACTGGCGCGATCCGCTCGACTCATCCTCAGACGCGGTCGAGGACGAAGTCTGGGATGAAGCCGGCGAGGGCCTGTCCATGCCGGCAAAGACGCGAGCACATGGAGCCCTAGTCCGGAGGGTAGGCCCGCGCTCGGGTCGGGTGCCGACCCCCACCTCCTTGTCGCTCTCTTGGCGCCTCGGTAGCGTCAGGGCGCAGTTCTCGCAGGGCCCCGCGCGCCGGGTGACGTATTCATCGTAGGTTCTGCGAAATTCGTGGCGCGGCTTCTGAGGTTGCTGCCCGGGCCCCTGAGGTAAACGGGGACTGTGAGGGGGTGTCTCGACGGCCGAGCCCGAGTTTGCAACAGCTTTCGCGCTGCGGCGCAGGGCAGCGCGATAGGTCTGGGCTTCCTGCTCCGACGCGGGATGTGATGAGCTCCGAGGCGTGCCCGTGAAGTCAAGGCGGCGGAGAGCTTCGGTGATGGCAGTGGCGGCCTGGCCTGAGTCTGCGGAGGCCTGGGCGCTGGTGCGCGGGCGGTCGGTTGCGACTGAGGGATAGCCGCGCAACTCATCATCGTAGCAGGTGCTGCACGGGACAGGAAGACCCTCGGTTACCATCAAGGGCGTGGGCCCGTGGAGATCACAGTAGTGGGCGAGACACAGCTGAAAATGGGTCATTAGCATGGCTCTGTCCAAGGCAGGGTCGGACGCGCCAGTCCTGGGCGTGTCAGACGGGTGAGAGCATCGAGCTGGTTTAGGGGGTGTCGCGCGACGATGATGACGAGCGGCGATGGGGTGGAAGAGTTCAGATATGGTAGCCATGATCGCAAGCCCCAGCAACTCCGAGGTTGCGATGGATGCAGAAGATGACAGAAGACACAAGAAAGGAAAGTGCAAAGCGGCGAGGGTATCTAGTGTCTGTGTCTGGTGACGGGCAACGAGGCGAGCGCAGGGCCGTCGCGCCGGAACCATCTCTTGTAATATCAATGAAACAAGGGCACGTGGAGATGGGCTGGGCTGGACTGGGCTGGGCTGAGCTGACTTCTCCACTGAAGTCGGCCGTAGCGCTGCGAGCTAGCCGGAGCACACGGCTGTTGGGCGATGCCGAGCGCTGAGTGGGAGCCCTTGGAACCCTCGAAGCCCTTGGAGCCCCAAGGGCGCTCAAAGGGTGCTCAAATGCCGCTGGGCTGGGAGGAGGTGGTCTGGCAGTGGCCTGGGAGCAGTAGCCAGCGTGGGGGCAATGAGGAAAAACGGAGCCAAAGGAGAGACAGGAGCGACAAGAGGCCAAAGGCGGTGAGCGAGTTGGGTTGCATTGCTGGGGCGTGTAAGGCGTGAGGCGCGGGATGGAGGGAAGGCGCACAACGCAAAAGCAGCAGCAGCGGCCGATTGACGGGCTGGCCCAGGCCACCTTGGCCATTCATTGTTGCAGTTTTGTTTGTAGCGCGCAGGCACGGGGGGGTAGCCGGGAACGGGGGGGTTCAACTCACAATCGACGTCATGGTGTATCGTGATTTATCTTATCCGAGATCCGCGAAATCCGCGAAATCAAATCAGCTTCGTCTTCAAGTCCTCTACCTTCTGTCGCCCCGATCGATCGCCGGCTTCCGTCGCGATTGGCCACGATGAACTGCGGACCGTGCCAGATACAGCAGCCCCAAGATGCAGCCCAGTCCTAGTCGTGACCGCGGGGGTTGCCGGGCGCGGGACGCAGGACACAAGGCCTTGGAGACGGCGGGAGCCGGAGATGCGGACGGGAGAGGAGAAGGTTGTTGGTCGGTGGCTGGTGGTCGATGGTCGCAGCGCGCGTAAGCACCCGTGTCTGCCCCGGCGGCTTGGACCCGATTCTGGAGCCAACTCCTCCTCGGAGAGCCAGGCCGGCAGTTGGGATGGCGAAAAATCGGCTTAGCTGCCGCCTGCTTGTTTTCGTTGCCAAGCAGGGAATGAGCTTGTTTAAGCCTTTGGTCTTGTTTGGAGGGGAGGGATGGCAAGACCAGCTGCGAAGGAACTCTGCTGTGGGGCTGGAATGCAAAAGCTTGAGAAACAGCCAGAGAGACGAAGGGGTTGTCGTCAACCGAAGACTGGGACGTCGCGTGCCATTTTTCGTTACTTTGTTTTTGTCAGAGTGCTTGGCCGACTTTTGTGCCTCCCCCTTGTTGATCGCGAAGCCCCTGAGCTCCCAATGGGTGGGAGTACCAGCTGGCTCTGGCTTGGGGAGTATCGAGGACTGGGTTCAGCTAATGCGCTGCGCAATCCAAATCGTCTGGGGGGAAGTAAGACTGCAGCACAGAGCAACAGTGTGCGAAATGTGTGAATTTGCTAATTAGCAGGGCTGATGGCGTCCTCTTTAAGAATGCTTCGAGAAGAGCCAATGTGGGTGCCAGCTCGTGCAGCTTTGCCAAATTTGGACCTCCCGACCGTGATCCATGATGGGAGCAGGGGGGGGGGGGGGGGGTGGAGGAGTGAGGGGGAGCTTGCGGTGCTTGCTTGGGATTACGGACAGCTGCGGCAGGGCGGGTTGGCCTGTCGCATAGCAGAGTCGGCATGGGGGGAACCTGAGACGAGGGCAATGTCACCCCGACTCCATTGAGGAAGTCTCGATCGAGCAGCGGCACACGCAGGCACACGGGACAGCATCGGGGTAAGATGACATCGGGCCATTTCTTACTCGGTGTCTGGCCTCTAGGCTGGTTGCCCTGGGAGGTTCTGTCAATCATCTCTCTGATCGGGTCGAGTGTATGCCCGAGCGTTAGAGCGTTGGGACACGGCGATTCCTCTCTTCTAAATTAGGCGGGGTCTTTACCAACCCCAAACACCGAGGTCGAGTCAGGCCATTGGTGGGAATCGAATAAGTCGGCCACGGTGCGGCCCATGCCGGGCCTCGTCCCGGGAGAGGGAGAGACACTTCTTCAGCACCTCAGCACGAGCAGCTGCCTGCCTTAACCCGCCCAGCCTTCAACGACAGCCCTCCAGCTGCTGCGCGGGACTGCAGGAGGGCTGCTGCAAGCGAAATGCACCCCGCAACCTCCCCTCCCTCCCCTCCCCTCAACTCGCCCACCCGCGAGATGCGCCACTTGGTCAACCGTTACGTACTTTTCAATGATGTCTCCTTTGATTCTTTGCCGGGTGCCACACGGCATACCACATTTTCGGCGATAGCATCGCCCTTCGCGTAGCCGTAACCCTCGTTGCCCTCGCCAGCGCCGTCCTCGGGGACGGGCAGCAGAGAATACCGAAGTGATAGGAAGACAAGAAAGCATTACTACCAGGGTTGACCTCCTGCTCACCTATACGTCAGTGCAACACCGCGGACCGTGGACCGTGGGCACCCACGTGCACGATGCGGAAGAAATGCGCGTTTTACGCCCACCCCAGGCATACCCCGGGACAGCGCGCCAGGAGAGGCCAGCGTGGTGGGAGGATCACCCACGCCCTCGCTGCATGGACGGGACCTGGCGTTGCTCGACAACGTCTGACCGACTCCCCGGGATTTGGCGATCAGGATGTCCCACATCCGACAACGAAGGTACTCCCTCTAATTCCAGCTCCGGGATGCGAGTCATTTGGTAGCGAATGCCTTCGTTGCCACGGTTCGTTTTCGATGAACCTCGGGCAAGCAAACCTCGCTGCTTTCAAGGCTCGCAGGGGCGGGTTTGTTCTTGTGTGGCCGTCACAGGCGGGTCCCCGTCGCCCCGTCGCCGTTCAAGGTGTGCATATCGTTTAAATGGTGAGCACATGGCAGCCACGCGGTTGACGGAAAGTCCAGCGGAAATGCAAAGACGGCCCCAATTCTAGGCCCCGGCCTTATTACCTGACAATATTACAGGCTGGTCGCCTTGGTGTCTTGCATTTCGCTCTCGGCCGCAACTTCGTCCCTGCACAAAATATCGTGGAAAAGGGCCAATCTCGAAACCAACCCTCTCGATTCAGTGGTAGCCACCCGGTGACAGCGAGAGCGCTAGCGTTGGCCAGCTAATTACGCCCAGTATCAGAAGTGTCGACAGTTTTAGCCACAGCGGTCCGACATCCATCCTGCCTCTCACCCCCCCTTGTTACATCTCCACGTTCTCTCCCCCCCAGGCTGGGGTTGGCAGAAGAGACTCATTTTCTATACAACCTCTCTATGCCACCCCACTATACAAGAATCACCTGCTAGGATGGCCTTGGATAGGTTCATGTAAGGAAAGTGTATTGGCCATCGTGGCAAAATCACGGTGGTTTGACGCGACGACGCTAGCAACTTAAACGACCCCAATAACGCCGTCAGTGCGTTTTTCCCGTCTCGTCTTCATCCGGTATCTTTCCTTCTAGAAGCTTTTTCGGGTTCTCAACGTCTTTTCTTATCTTGGCGGTAGCAGGTTGCAAGATTGCCATCTGCAGTCACCCCCAATGCCTGTCTGTCTGCCTGTGTCCAGTCAGGGTTGGAATCGGGCGCATCTCTCTCTATCCATCCGCGCTCATCCATCCATCCATCCATCCGCAGCAGCTTCTCCCAGACAAGCCAAGACGGCTGCCCGAATAAGCAGTGCGGGTCGCTGCGTGCCTTTGCGCGCGCCAGCGCCAGGGGAATTCCTGTCATGGAGCCCAAAGACCTCGGTCACACAGGATGCTGTTTTTATCCTTGATTACCCACCCTGTGTCACCGAGGTCTTCCACGTATCCAGTCTCCCAGGTAAAGACTTCCGACACTAGCCTGCGAGGATCACAGACACAGGTGCCTCTGCCCTGTCCCTTCGCTAAGACACAGGTAAAACTAGCTAGCGAGCGTAGCGTACCTACCTAGAGGATCACAGACTCTGCGCGCCGTCGGGAACCGGACTAGTGCTACCACTCCTTCCGTTCCAAAATGCCCGCCGCTCTCAACCCCCACCGTCCGGTGTCCTCTCATACCGGGACTACCTTGGCGCTTTTAGGGTTGGGACGGCGGCTAGGCTATGTACATACATGCTATCGCTCGGCAGCCATCCATCTAGTCAGGAACCGACCTACCAGCCTCGCGCCCGGTCCCAAAAGCCCAATGTGGCGCGTAGCGTAGCGTCAACTTCAAACCAAGCCCGTCCTCCGCAGATCTGGCTGCCTGACAGAAATCCTCCCCAACGGGACTCCCGGCAGTCCGAGTATCCTAGCGCCAGGCCGAACGGGCATCAACCAACCTGGTGTGTCCACCATGCCCGTGCCCAAACGGGCGCTCGGCACGATGGGGGGACAGCACGTTGAATAGGGCAGGTGGTAGCAGCGACATGCAATCATACCGTAACAGTGGTATAGTGGCCTGTCATTCTAGATAGACGAACGAGCACGTCGGAAGATGCAGTGGGAGAGTGGGCGGATCGGTAATACAACCAATAGAATACACTCCACGACAAAGTCTGCGCCCGAACCGGGACCGCTATCAGTTACACGGGAGAGGGCTATAATTGCCCTCCTCCCAAATCAAACTCATCCACCTAGCGAGCCAATGCAAGATTCGGTTATGAACAAGACGTAGAAGACATGCAAAAAGAAAACTCAGATAAGAGACTAGAGAAGAACCCAAATTATGCCCCCGTGATGTTTTCCTGCTATGCCCTCTCAACCATCCGTCATGCTTAGGTGACTTGATAAACGCCCTCGATATGCAGAGCAAAAAGATACAAGAATGAAACCAACAAGGAGATAATAAACCAACAATCGGGTATCTAAACTATCCACACCCAGCATGGGGCCCAACGTTCTCGTTGCCATATGCCCCCCCTCTCTCCGTAACCCCACCCATATCAAACACCTTCACCTCACAGACCTATACCCTCGAGACAGCGAGAAAGAGACGAAACAAAAACGAATAGAAGAGGGAAACACCAAGCCAGTAAAACGCAATGCCAAACCCTCATCCCTAAACTCACATGTATGCCAAGGCTGTATATGTATGCGTGTATGCCTTTCCGGATCAGTTCGCCACTCAACCGCACAGAGCACCTTCCGAGGTTCGGATATGCACCTATGCGCCCTCCATGAAAGGGTCAACCTCCAATCTCTTCGCCGCCGGCTCACCGGCCGCCTCGCTACCGTGGCCGTACTTGTCCTGCCACAGCTTCCTGAGCACCTGGTAGATGAATAGGTACTGGCTCTCAGCCTGAACCATAGTCCGCCGCTGCTCCCGCAGCTGGTTGACCGTTGAGTAAATAAGATCTTCGCCCTCTTCCTCCACAATCGATGTCGATGTTGGTGAAGTAGCCACACTCCCACCCCGACCTGAGCCTGGGCTTTCTAAGCTTCCTCGGCCTGGTGTTACCATTCGCTCATCATAGTGCTCTAATACACCAGCGTCAAGCTCACGGATCAGATGCTCGAGGGCGATGAATGTACCGCTCCGGCCCACACCCGCGCTGCAGTGCACGATGCGCGGGTTGTTCGGGCTTGCATTCTTCTCACGCGAGAGTCGCATGAGCGTAAAGAAGCTCTCGAGGTCAGCGAGTGCAGGCACACCAAAATCAGGCCACTTCTTGTACAGAAAGTGCCAGACAATGCGTTCCTCCAAGATGATAGGATCTCCTTCCTCCTCTGCTAGGGAGGTTGTGCTGCTGGAGCCGTTGGACACGGCGGGCTGGCTAGTGGGCCCAGACGCGATTCCGCCGGGGGACTTCATCTCGACATCAAAGTCGTGGTGGAACTTCTCGGTAGTATGGGTCGATGCGCTGCTGTTCCGCCCATTCGTGATACTGCCATCGCTCTCCGCCATCTGAGACCGAGCGCGTGAGTGCACTTGAATCACCATCTTACGCAGCTCGATCGCAGCGCCTGCTGGTGTCTCCTCAAGGCCTTCGCAGCGAACAGTAACCCGAAAGCCGTCGCCGAACTCGTCGCGCTTGTTGATCTCTATCGGGGGATCCTCCTTGGAACGAGGGAAGTACGGCGCGCATTTCTCCATGGGTCCCTCATGCGTCTCGGTCAGCATGACAATTACGCTAGGACTTTCGAGCTGCTCGACAACCATGCGCCACACGTGGTCAATCGACGATGCCTTGGGACCTTGCATGGCGATGTAACGATCGGGCTCTCTGGGCTGACCTGGACGGGAATCGTTCGCCGGGCGCGGTGACGGGGTGAGCACGATGGGTGAGGCATTGATGTAGTCGATTTTGCCCTGGGGAACTCGTAGCTTTATGCGGTTGTTGTGCCAGGGTTGAATGTTCATGTACCGGTCAAGTGTCTTGAGGTACGGCCCGGATACGCGCGCCCAGCGGAAATCTGGCGAAGGGTTGACTACCGATTGCGAAACACGATCTCGCTCAAGCCAAACCAGGTCGGCAAACTTGTTTTCGATCTCTGAAGCATGGGTTTGGGCATGGTTAGTCCTCCAGTACACGAGCAAGAGCGGCCTTTGGACCAGCTACATAATAATCGACATGAGAAGACTCACCCTGCACGCTCAGATCCAGGAAGGCAGGGATCTTGGGAGGTGTCTTCAGCGACAGCGGGGAGACAGGGCGGTCGGCGATGCCGTCGGGCGCAATGACAGCGGCGGCAGCCGGCGAGTGCGGCAATGAGGCCGGCGGAGAGTCGCGAGCCCGCTTGCCCACCGAGCGGCGGAAGACCCTGAAAGGACTCAGTTTCTGGGCTGGGCGCACGGGGACGACGGGCTGGAGGTCGCCGGGGGGCGGCGTCGTTTTGCCCGAAATATCGACGCCGGTCCCGGGGGTTATGATAGTCGGCGCGGGCACATCCTTCTTGCGCCCGAACCGAGGGAAGCGGTCCATCCTTGCGTTGGAATGCAGGCGTCGTGCAACGAGAGCTGTACTGCGGATGGGAGCAGCGCTAATGAGGAAGTTGAACACGACGTTGACGGTAAAATCACTCGTGAAGGTTCGTCTCGCCAGGAGGGGTCGTAGGCGGTCAGTCGAGCTGCTGGAGAAGGGTTGGGCCTTGGGGTTCAAGAAGGAGGGGCTGTTCTGCGACGATTGAATAGAGCCGGGAACGGAACCCCCTGTGAGGCAAGGAGAGTAAGTAAAGGATTTGAAAGCAGCCCGCAGCGAATATTTGAGGCACGCCCAGTCATCCAATGCACAGAAGAAGCGCACGAGGGCCTCAGTCAAAGGAGAACCAGGTCAGATGGCGAGAGGGAGGTGAGAGGGTGGTTATGTGTGGTTGTGGGCCGTGGCATGGGTCGTAGTCAAGGACGAAGTCTGAGATGCGCACTTGCTTCAAATTTGAAGTTTCTTTGGCGGGGTGGAAAGGTGAGGGAGGAAGGCGGCTGGCAGGCTGCAGTTCACCTCTGCAGAGTCGTAGTTGCCTTGCAGCACGGGTAGACGGGTGTGACGTTTGAAGTGCTGTCCGGGCCTCGAGGGTTCACGGGAGGAGGGAAAAGTTGGGGATCAAGCCGCTAGAAGAAGCTTGGGTGCCAACCGATACCTGCGCGGGAAGAGAGAAACCGTGCCCCCCTAAATCCCCGGTGCTGGGTCCACTGCGTGGTGGGGGAGAGACAGTGCAGGGCTTCCAATCCAACCCTTGTTGTTTATTAGTGCGAGACTTTGAAGTGATGAATATAGGTACGAGAAATTGAAGGGATGTCCCGTTGCCCTACGGTAGCCTCTTCTATAACTTTTCCTCTTATTTATTTTTTGTTGGAAACACACGACGCCTTTAGGGCTCTTGGTGAGGCCTGTTGAAATGCTAAATTGCCTTTTTAAATACTGGGGGAGGTCCTTTCGGGGCTTCAGTTTTTCTCTAATGAGGGTTCTTTAAGGGGTTCCACGCTAATAAATAAACTAGCGCTGGATTGTACTTAGTGCAGCCACGTACCTTATAAAGTGGAGGTTACACGAGGGTATCTCGACTCTCGAGCTCGAGGCCACTTCCCGTTGATGGGAGCAAGAAGGAGTTCGCAGGTACCCGGCCTAGCATTGGATCCCCCTTTTTCTCCGAGTACCTGATGATGACAGTCCTACCTTTTTGCCCTCAGCCCTGCGAAACGCCCGTCCCGCATTCCTTCATGCGTTCTTTGTAAGGGGGCCGCAGCTGGCCCCTAAGTTTATGTGAAAGGGGGACATGTGGCGCCAGGGGAGAGCCTATGAGAGCTTATCGAGAGCCGTTGCTGGCGAGAATCCAAGCCGTTGGCCCAGCCACGCCAGCCAACAACGGAGCGTCGCCTCCCCATTTGCTTGCTTGGGTCCAGCACAGCATAGCTTTTGCCCAAAATAACCCAAAATATCCGGCCTGCCCTAGCTTGCGGCAGCCGGGATGCCACTTAGGGTAATGCACCGCCTAGCCGGAGTCATCCCATTTCCGAGGGCAATACAAGACCAGTCCGTGATATCCATAAAGGTCATCTCACACAGGGGCAAGCAAACCAAAGGCGGATGATGAAGTTGCGTCATTTCTGAGATGAGCGAGCTAGTTTTGCCTATGGCAGCAGCATCTAATCGTACATGTACACGCATATATCTGTACACAAATCCGCAATTGGGGCGCTATCTGTCCGCCCCCATTGGTCCCATACATCATTCAGGACACAGATGACTCGACGGCCGCGAAACGAGTGCGTACATGCAAACCATATACCACACCCCTCGTATCATGCAGCGGTCCGCCTCAGACCCTCCTCATGTGCCCGAGTAGATAGCAGAGACATTTCGCCCGCATTCGACTCGCTGCTCCACGCTCGCTGTCCTACCCGAGCCTCCTTCCCCAAGGTGCACCGTCTTTCTCGGTGTAATCTGGAATCGGTTCGATTCCGGCCTCCTGATCAGATCCGCGTCGGTCGGTACACCGTCCAGTGGGCTCAGGTATGTCGGAGTGTTAAGGTTGCTCCGCTTTCCTGTCCCTAGTTGATACCATTCATTGAACCCCCAAAACATCACATCCGCCCCAAAGTTTGTGTCGTTGCTCGACGTCCGGCTAGAGGCATCAACGCGCGTTGCATTGTCGAGGATGGCGCATGCATGTGAGCTACCAACCGAAAGGTGGGAGAGGCGGATCGGAACGACGCTGTTGGTCCTCTCGTCGTACTCGTTGAGGTCTGAGAGTGCCTTGATTTTGGTAGGGGCACTCGAAATGTGGGTCCACTTGCCAGTCCCCAGACTGCCTTTGATGCCTTCACCACACGCCCATGTCTCTGAGACGACCTTTCCTAGGTCCCGTGCGGGCACAACCTCGTCACCAGCCCTCCGGCTCTGAACCTTGGTCGCATCAACTGTGAAGAAACTGTTGGATCCGCCAGCAGCGATGGAGGTGACTTTGGGCAACATGTTGGTCCCGGTATAGGGCTTACTGACCGGGAGCAACAGAGGGACGTCAGCGTAGGCGACGCTAGGCTCGGGTTCGAATCCTAGCTGACCGGCCGAGTTATCGCCGAACGAAAATACACGTCCCTCATTGTCGAGGACGAGTGAGTGGAAATCGCCAGCAGCAATAGATTTAATATTGAAGCCACTCAGCGCTTCAATCTCATGTGGTTGGTCAAAGGGGCCCTGCGGCCTTGTTTTCCACGTCAGACCAGCGATGCCAAGTTGTCCCTTGGCAGGGAAACCTTCGGTGCTTGACGCTGCGGAATAGACGCGCCCTTTGGATGTCAGAAACAGAGAGTGCTCCAAACCGCTTTTGACATCCACAATCTTCTCCCCCCATCCCATATTCTGGGGCTTCAGGACCCGGTAGGTCAAGGGGGATGCCTCAGACCAAAATGGGAACCAAGACGAGTTGGCGGGCTTCTCACGAGAGAGTTGGTCTGCGCCGGCAGCCGGAAGGGAGTAGACGGATCCGCTGGAAGAGAGGGCAATGATTCGGTCGCAGGAGATGGCCAATTTGGTGAGATCCTTGCCCTTCAGTGTGACGACAGGAGCCGTGTGGTTTTTGTCAAAGGCAGCGCCCCATTGTACGAGGTCACCCTTTTCGGTGATAGCTGCACCAAAATCGCGGTCTAGCTTCATGTCCCGCAAGAGCTGGTCGTTAAAGTAGGGAATACGCCTAGGCGTCTTGATCACAGCCTCGTTTGAATCGGGGGCGACAACTTTTCCAGCGTTGGAGCCCCATGCGTAGACGCCTGGGTGCTCCCAGCTCTTCTTGACCTGGACGTGCTGTCCGCTCACAATCTCGCGGCTCTCCTCCTTGGAGGAAGCTCGCTTGCGGGGCTTCTCAATTAGAATTTGGGCGGTTTCAACTTCCTTCCCTGCTATGTCATCGGGCGTGATGACAAACGGGAGGATAAACGGGAGGCTCAAGACGGTCGCTCCGGAAACGGCAGCTATGGCGAAAAGAGCAACAAACGGCGGGCGAGATGGCTCTTTAGCTGGGTTGAACTTTGGTCCGCCTGGATTGGGGAATGGATGGGCTGAGCCGGAGTGTCGAACCCACGGCGAGATGTTCCTGCTCGCCATGTGCCTCGGCGACAGGCGGCGTGAAGCCAGTCGCATAGGGGTTGCCATTGGTGCTGCTGTTCACAGTGGCGCAATCCCTATGTTGTGTTGTTCATCCCCTGGCCAGCGGTAGCTGAGTTGTCGAGGTATTCTTGAGCTATGAGGCCCGCAAAGATTCAATGCGGTGCCGATAGAGATAGTGAGGTCACCTCGATGTGAGCAAGACTGTGAGCAAGTGAGCTCTTATGCAGGCCAAACCCTGCATCGTTTTCTTGGTCGTTGAGAAATTCCAGAGCTTGGCGGCTTCGCAGCTAGCTGTGGTCTGTGCTCTGGGGCCGTATGCGTATTGTCCACACTGTACGGGGCCGTAGCAGTATTCGCAGCCCACCGCATGCCGGGTTGTCCTCAGGCGGCGCTGTCGGTACGGAACAGCTCTTCTGTATACTTGCTGTGTGCAAGTTATCCGTGGCGACAGCGACAGCAGCAACGTCAATGTGCCAGGGCCATCATCCAGCTCGCTCGAATATCCACCTCTCTAGGGTGTGCCAATTGCCCACAGCACTGCGACAATGTACGAAGATTCATGGTACAGTTTTGTGCCCGACTTCCAGCAGCGCCGGCCAGTCCCCGGCGCCCAGAATCCCGGCCACCGGCGGAAGGAGTCGCTGTTGCAGCAGCCAAATGTACGCAGCATATACAGGATATATTTAAAAAGCAGAGGCGGCGCTGACATTGCATCTTGTCCAGGGCACCACTGAACACATCGACTCCACAAGCACCCTTCCCGCACTTTTCGAGGAGCTCGAAGATGCCAATTCCCCCCCGCAAGCCACCCTCGTCCGGAGGGCAAAGTCGTATTCTGACTTCTACGATATCGTCACATCCCAGCTCTCCAAGACTGGGTCCAAGAATAAGCGCAGGAGGAGGCGGGGCAATAGCACTTGGGAGGCTCTCGCACTCCCCGAGCCCCAAGCCGACATACCGGTTGACGACCATGTCCGTAACGATGCGCTGGGGCGGGAGCTGCTGCTAGCAAGCCAGCAAGAGTACCTGTATGTGGGACGCCCTCATGAAGCCTTCCCTTCGCGCCGCTGACCCCTGGGCATTAAGGCTATACCACGACCAGCTGGCCATGACCGAGCGGCATCTTGGCACCCTGGTCGAGGATGCGAATAGCGCGCTGAAAGTGCTCGAGTCTCTCTGCCAGTCCTTCCACGCCGTTGAAGACCAGACTCAGTCATTCCAGTCGCAGTGTGATGACTTGCTGTCAGACGAGAAGCGCCTGCAAACGCTCGCTGACGAGGTTGGCACCGATTTACATTACTACGCCTATCTCGAAAATGTCACCCGCCGTCTCAATGCGCCAGGCGCAGGCCGGCTGATCGATGATGATGCCTTCGGAGAGATGCTGGTTAACCTCGAATCATGCATAGCATTCATGAGCAAAAATGTTTGTCCGCCCCATTTCCTACCCCCTTTGCAAAATCATAACTAGCGGCTGATCCTGGGATAGCCCACATATCGGGATGCAGAGGCATATCTTGCCCGCTACCAGTCCCTTCTTACTAAGGCGCTGCACCTCCTCGAGGTTGGTTTCACGAATCGCTTGGAAAAGGTGTCGACCGAGATATCTCGGCAGATCACTGCAACTCAGTCAGAGTCAGCACGACACGCCTTGGCCTACGGCCGATTTGAAGAGATGCTCATGGAATCCTACTCCATGATCCCGAACGTCCAGAGGATAGTACGGAGTGCCTATGACCAAAACGGCCACGCTATATCTGGGCCCAACTTTGATAACTACTCCAATACAGCAAACAACCTGTTCCAAGCATATCTAGGAGTCAGGGACCGGGATCTCAAGCCAATCACCCAGCAAGATTACCAGGCCTTCAAGACGGAGGCGACGGCATCATCGGCTGCTATAGAAACAGCTTCCAGAAACTTTGTAAAGCAATGCTTCGAACGGTCGTACAACGAGGGCTCACTCTTCCGAAAACTATTCGCCGTTGAGCCGCAATACTCCACCGCCGCCAACTCCGCATTCGCAGCACTCCAGTCTCACCAACGGACACTTGTGACTGGCACAAATATTGCACCTATCGCCAGTAACCTCCAGTGGGTACTGCAGAGTACTGACTTACCGACCATTTGTAACCTGGTCGCATGGCTCACCAACGAATACCTGCTCCTTGAATACGACGAAGACGAAACCCCATTTACGAGCCACTGCCGAGAATTAACGGCGAGACTGCTGACTGAGCACCTATGGACCTTTACCGACGCCTTTTTCGAAGCAGAGATAGCCAAGTCCATCTCCAGGGCCGTCATCTCACCGGAGGCTCTCAAGATCGGGCCGGCAGCCAACGGGGATGCATCCTCCAATGCTTTCCCCGCGGTACGGCGAGCAGTCGAGCTTCTCGGCATGTTTGACCAGTCGATGCCCAAAGAGCGATGCGTAAGTCCCCTCCACTCACGCCTTCACCCCAACCACAGTCTAACATCCCTGTTCAGCAACGCAATAGCCCCGTTGTTTTCAAAATCGTTAAGGAAACCATCGCCTCCCTCCACCGTGCCGAGACACGCATCAAGTCAGCCAAGAACGGCACCGACCCCGACCTTTTCATGATCAAGAACCTGCTCATGCTCAAGAACGAACTCCTGACTCTCGAGATCGGCGACGTCCGCAGCCAGGGGGGCACCGGCGCCGGCCAGATCTGGGACACACTGCGCAGCCCGCAGAATCTGATCGGTCTGCTCAGCAGCTTCACGACCTACATTCCGGGCTCATCCTACTGGGCATCCGCATCATCCCGAACAGGCACCCCGGCGCCCGCGACCGCTGCTCCCGGCGGGGAGGGCGGTAACCCGTCTGACGTTCAAGACGCGAGCGAGCAGCTTGATGAGCAGCTGAGGCAGAGCATCTATGCCTTTACAAGGCGCTGGGCGACGGCCGTGAATGATGCGCGGGCGAGGACGAAGCTGGGGGGGAAGAACTTAGCGAAGGTGGAGAGGGAGCTGGACGAGATGTTGGAGAGAGCGTTTGTGAACCAGCCGGAGGTGGTGGGGAAGTTAAAGGAGGCGATTCAGATCGATGCGGCGGCACTCAGTGAGGCGGCGGCTGCGGGGAAAAAGGGAAGGGGGTAGATGGGCTGGTAAGTGGTTGGGTATCTGCTGGAGGCTACACTGGAGATTCATGGGGATGCGGGAGTTGTTAAAAAAATAAAAAATAAAATAAAAATAAAAATTCAACTGAGAGGAATAACAACGACACAGTCTTGGTGTTGCTGTGATATTGTGACTGAACAGTGAAGATGCGTCTCGGGGGTATGGTATGACAAAAGCGCAATTGCATAGAACATGTGCCTGCAGATTAGAGAGTGATAACCTTGTCCCAAATGAACGATGTATTACCTTCGCAGAATACCTTTCATCGTTTTGAATAATGACATTGTATACCATGGGACTTGTGCCAGCGACGGCCAAGTCGAGTCAACAAATAGCATTGCATTGCGTGCTCAAAGCCATCGTCACCTTAGCCCTTACACCGCCCCTGTGTTATGCAATAATTAAAACCCGGGGAAGCACGCAATCGGCGCCGAGCAGCAAAAAAGCGCCCCACCACTGCAAGTCTGGGGCGGTCAATTCAATGCACCTTGGAAGGTGTTTGCAGCCAACGTGGATTAACTTTCAACTCAACTCACCCTCATACACCTTCACTCACTCACTACAATCTGCTGACCGCTCTTGCCCCTGGTGGAAACACCTTGGCTTGACTCACAAAAACACCCATTACACTTCCGAACCCTCCAGGTCTCATCTTCAAGAGCTAGGAAAAGCAACCGAGCTTGCCAAAGAGCGGGGGCGGGGCAACCAGCAGCAGCAGCAGCAGCAGTTCCACAAAGACGCAAGCCCCGAGACCGGCAACCGCAACACGATGGCCGATTCCGCAGCCGACATCGACACACGCGAGGGCCAAGGCGGCGGCGGCGGCGGCGCCGTGCAGGCCTCCAAAGACCTCCTCTCCGGCGCTGTCGGCGGCATCGCCCAAGTGCTGATCGGTAAAAACCCATCCCCACCACCACCCTTCCCCAGAAGACCTGAAAACTAACCCCCCTCCCCCCCCCTTTCTCCCAGGCCAACCCTTCGACATAGTCAAGGTCCGCCTCCAAACCTCCAACGCCTACCCCACCGCCGCCTCCGCTGCCGCCTCCATCTGGAAGCACGAAGGCCCCCTGGCCTTCTACAAGGGCACGCTGACGCCGGTCCTAGGCATCGGCGCGTGTGTGTCCATCCAGTTCGGCGCCTTCCACGCGGCGCGGCGCTGGCTCGAGCAGCGCAACGCGGCCGCCCACCCGGCCTTCGTCCCGGGCGTCCACAGCCTCGGCTACGGCCAGTACTACGTGGCGGGCGCGTTCGCGGGCGTCGCCAACAGCATCATCTCGGGCCCCATCGAGCACGTGCGCATCCGGCTGCAGACACAGCCGCACGGCGCCGCCCGCCTGTACTCGGGGCCGCTCGACTGCGTGCGCAAGCTATCGGCACAGAGCGGGGTGCTCGGCGGCCTGTACCGCGGCGAGGCGGTCACGGTGATCCGCGAGGCGCAGGCGTACGGCGTGTGGTTCCTGGTGTTTGAGTGGCTCATGAACGCCGACGCGGCGAGGAACAAAATTGACCGCAAGCAGGTGCTGGCGTACAAGGTTGCATTCTATGGCGGGTTAGCTGGTGAGGCCCTGTGGCTCACGAGTTATCCGTTCGATGTCATCAAGAGCAAGATGCAAACCGATGGGTTTGGCAAGAATCAGCGCTACAAGACGATGCGCGACTGCTTCGCCCAGACGTTCCGTGCCGAAGGCGCGAGGGGGTTCTGGAAGGGCATTGGCCCAACGTTGCTGCGTGCCATGCCGGTGAGCGCGGGCACGTTTACCGTAGTGGAGGCGACGATGCGGGCTATCAACTAGGGGAGTGATTGGATGTGTGGTGAGCTTCTGGTCCTCTGATGAGAGTCGGAGACATAATGCGCGGTGAACGACTTGGTCGAAACCACTTGAATGGTAAGACTTGGATAGTTTGGAGAGTCCTTCAACGGATTCCGCGTGGTTCAAAGAGGAAAGGGTAGGGCTTCTTGCTGTACCCGAGGGCCCAAAGGACATATACAGCGAGATTATATGTTTTTTGTAAATTTGGTGGCTATTTAGGATTCCCCTGCCTTGAGTTTTACTCGGCGTTTTCTACCCTGCGCTGCAAAATCTGCCTGGCGTTAGCAGGGGTCAAGGTGTTGATTTCCAGCTGATCCAAGGCCTTTTTAGCCTCTGTGTTGTCGGTGAAGACCATGTCGGTAACCTGTCTGAGCGAGACCGCGCCTTGCTCGACTTCCACGGGGAGATTGAGGAGCTGTAGTGCGTCACTCAGACTCCCAAGCGAGCTCGAGCCGTCGGGAATGTAACGCTCGATGAGAGAGGAGATGGCCCGCAAGTCCTGCCGGAACTGGGCAGCCCCCGATGCTGTGAACTTGTGGCTCATCATTACATCGCTCCAAAGCATACTGTTCAGCCTCTCGAGAGCCTCACGCCATACCCGGCGGAACACGGCTGTCCCCAAAACTCTAGAAAGGAAATCGAAATCCCGCTTGAGAATCTATCCTAGGATTAGCAATCATGGCAGATAACCAGGGCTGAATATGTCTTCTTACCCGCAAGGGCTCGTCTAATTCAGATGTAACAGCGAGCTGGTACCCGTCAACCGAGGAAGGGTCTTCAGCTATGGTGCTCCACTGCGGTCGCTGGAGGTACGCCCTGAAAGCCTTGCGGTGCTCCTTGATCAGAGCCTCGGAAAGGAACTCCTCGGCGCGTTTCCTTCTGGCACTGTATGCCGCAATCGTCTCGTCAAAGAGGACGCCGTCGTCCTCTTCGGTTCCGACGGCCGAAGATGTGCGATCTTTTACCTGCTCGTAGCTCATTCCCCCGGCCAGGTTGCCCTGGTCTTCGCTTGCTTTGGCTCTGGTCTGGAGTCGCTCCCAGAGTGTTACAAAAAACTGGTTGGAAAGGTTAGTGGCGCACCGGTTGATGAGTGGAGGGTGTTTTTCACCTCTTCATTGCTCCAATCCTTCAAAGTATTGACGATATGGTCTGTACTGCCGTACACCTTGCACAGTATCTCGAGGGTTCCCGTGCCCTCTAGGGCAGCCAACTGCTCCTCCGTCACGCCAAATACTCTGCCAACAGTCGAGGTGAGACTAAGGTACGTTTCGAGCCTTCCTCTCAGCTGGTCGTGGTATTCGTCCAAGATGGTGAGCTGGATGTCTATGAGAAAGCGCAGCTTGTGGGAGAACCTCTTGATCCCCTCGTACTGTCCCGTGACGGACCTGAGCAAGTCCGTAACCCGGGAGGCAGCATATGTAGGCTTAGTCTTGCCAGGACCAGAAAAATCATAGTCGATATTATTAGCATCTGGGGCAGTCATGATGGCCTGGTATCTCTCCAGCGCAAACCTCTTCTCGGCCTGGAGCCATGTGTCAAAGTGTACACTCAGCACTTCGGAGGTTAACCCACCCCAGCCATTTTCCATGTCTCCGCCGTCATAATTGAAGCCTGACCTGATGTTTTCATCGAATGCCATGAGTTGGACCATGAGGCTGCTCAGGAAAGCAGGGTCGTCGACCGCCTCCGCCATAACGGATGCAACCTTCTCCCTCATGACGGGCAGCATCGACGTTATGAAGGCGCAGACGGGGTCCATGTAGACCATCTTGCGGGAGACGGCCGTGTGGCCAAACTTTGTGGCGAGAACCGGCCCAAAGTTGTCTCGAAAGAAGTCTTCCCACTTCTCAATCAGAGCCACGAACCAAGGAAAGCAGTGAGCGCCAATGGCCTGTGGGCTGCTCGTGGCCTTGTCACTCATAAAGTGGAATCGGAACTCTTTCACAAAAATTTGCGACATGACGTCCACGGGGAGGAGGGCAACGACGCTTGGGGAATAGAGAACTTCTGGGACTTGTAGGTCGACCAGCTTCTCAAAGCACAGTAGCCATTCATCATCCACGTCGGAGTCCGAGTCAACACTGGGCCAGCCGCGCTTGACCACGACAGCCTCCAGCTCATCCCACATGGTCTTTTTCATCTCATCCCACAGCGTCTTTGTGACCGATTCAACATATGTGACGAGATGAACGGCAGCGCCATCGGCCGGGTCTTGGAGCTTCTTCAGCCGCAACGATAATTGCTTCAGCTTGGTGTATGGCTCAAGCGCAGCTTTGGGGCTTTGTGGTAGACTGGCGCGGGCGGACTGGCGCAGATTCTCGACATCGTGGAGAAGAAGCAGGTAGCGATGGGCGAGGTCGACCCGATGCAGCTTCTTCATGGGCTGCTCGAGGCGGCGGATGGCCTCGTCGGGGGCGTCAGATGCGGCGACGATCTGGAGACGGACGTCGATGCTGTGCTGCAGCTTCTGGAAGTCGTCAATTTGGCGAGCGAGGGCGGCCTGGCGGTCACCAGCCGAGCGGCGGGCTTCCTCGAGCTCGCGCGTGGCATCGTCGAGCTGGGACTGCAGCTGGCTGCGCTGGTACTCGACATTGCTCAGCAGATCGTCCAGGTGCTCAAAGTCGGCTGTCGACTGCAGCTTGTCGTCGAGATAGTCCTCGACGCGGATGTCATGGTCCATGGCGGTTGTATCCATCTTGCTCCCGTCTTGCTTCCTCCCAGGTCAGGGCAGGCAGGTGCGCATGACAGGGTGGTCAAAGTGGCTCGCTCCATCGTGGTTGACCAAGCCCGTTGTGGGGTCGGTACCACACTGCGGCCCAAGCTCTCGCTGACAGGCCAGGGGGGTTCAGGGAATACTTTGTAGGTCACTTTGTGCTCAAAGGTATGGAACTATGGATTGGGCCTTGTGATTGAACAATCCAACTTGAGTCCTGGCTTGTTTGTTAATGCGTGAGACTTAAAAAAAAAAAAAAAAACTGCAAATATGGGGGAAAAGGACAGCTTGTTACCCCCCGCGGTAGCCTCCTCAGGGGCTTCTCGATCTCATTCTTAGATACAGCAGTGTCGTTTTAAGTTTGGGCGAGATCTTTTCAAATACCGAAGATGCCATTCGAGATACTAGAATGCATTTTTCAATACTAGAGAGACCTCTCATTGAGTGTTACTTGTTAACAAATAAACCAGTGCTGGAGTGAATAGACGGATGTTGCGGTTTGACAAGACGGAGCGATAGAAAAGTTCGCGGTTCAACAGGGTTGAGCTCGCGATTTAACGTAGTTAAACCCAGCGGCCAAAACGTGCACGTACACATGCACAGTTCTTTCGATGGGCACAAAAGGCATACGCATGCGCAGTACTTACAATAAATGGCACTGCCAACATGATCATGATGAAGTCTCTACTGCCATCGCTAGCAGCAGCTCGCGGCTTCACGCAACCCCTCCGCTACTTCCACCGAACCGCCCCAGCCTATCTTCCTCGCCGCCGCAACTTTTTCTCCTCTAATGTCTTGCTGATGCCGGATGGGTCCCTGCCGCCGTCCCGCAACCCACCAGCAAACAACGGCACTGGCAATGGCACTACCAAGAGCAAGGCGACGAACGACTCCAAAATCAGCGATGCGGCCCGATCGGCACAGAACAAGCGCAAACCGCCCCTCAAGAACTCGCTGCACCGTGTCGCTATCGTCGCCCAGAAGGGAGTGCCTTCCAAAACGCCCACATCGATCGACACAACAGATGGCAGCTCCACCATCAGTGCCGTCTGCGTGGCCGAGTCCTTCGACATGGACGCCGTAGCAACAATCCTGACGAACCACAGCTTCGAGCTCGATCCTGATGCCACCGGCTTTGAGCCCACCGAGGTGGTGCACGCGCGCGGACTGAACAATGGGGATATATTCGTCTTCCCCTCAGGCACTATTGTAACATGGGGGCTGCCGAGCAACGTAGTCAACACGCTGGCCACGCGCCACCTGCTGCCGGCCGCCGAGGGCCCCTTTGTCGCCGACAAGGAGGTCGAGGACCTCGATTTTGTGGAGGACCCCGAGCAGGAGCAGAGCCGTGTGAGCGGCGATGTCGTGGTGCTCGGCACGCGGCGCGAGGCCGAGGCTGGCGACCGCATGGACACGACGCTGGCCAAGATCGCCTTCTCGTCAGGCCTCGCCAGGAGTACCAAGCTAGCTGTGCTCGAGAGCTCGCTCACTCGTTACCTCGAAAGCACCCGACACATCCCCGATCAGCTTTCGCGGGGCCTGCAGTCACCCCTATCGCGCGGGCTGATACTACAAAAGACAGGCGAGCTGCTGAATCTGCGCAGCCAGTTGAACCACTACAACGACCTCACGGATGCCCTACCCGACATCTTTTGGGATAGTGAAGAGAAGTTGGAGACTTATTATGCCAAGATTGGCAAGGCTCTTGACGTCGGAGTGCGCATCAAGACACTCAATGACAAGATGACGTATGCACAGGAGGTTGTCAACGTGGCGCAAAACGTCCTCGATATCAGCGAGAAAATGTCAAGCGAGGCGCACAGCACACGGCTTGAGTGGATTATCATCATTCTCATCGCGATCGAGGTTGGCTTCGAGCTTCGAAGGCTGTACATGGAGAGGTATGATGTGTTTCAGGAGGAGGTGCTCGCAGAGTTGCGCGAGATCAAGGCCGCTTTGCCCAAGGTAAAAACCGATGGCAAGTGAGCCGTTTTTTATGTAAATACAGTATAGATGGTGATAAGATACCCAGCTCAGACTAAATGCAATCAGCGCCTGCATGACACAAAGCACGTCATTAAACCTATTTATGCCTTGAAGATGTTGAATATTCAGGCCTGTCTCCCGGTATGATATACCTAGTGCTAAATATCTCCGTGGGTGTGACATGGCGCGCGAGTGCGTCATATAAGATATGAGTATAAAAAGAAAACAACTACCTACACGCTACCCTTGGCCCATATACACCAACACACTCTAGGCATGGCTCCATCAGTGGGTGTTGAATTACTCTGCGACGGCTTTGATTGACTGGCTGCGTAGCTTTCAGGCAAAGGAGTGCCAGATCTACCATTGGCAGTTAAACCGCGCCATGTCAACGACAACTTGATCTCTACCAGCATCCTATCTCATTGCAAAGTACATCCCGATGCCTCGGGACTGGCCCACATCACCATGTCTTTGTAGATGCCCAAGTCAGCGTTGTTCACCACTCCCGGTATAACTCCCACCACGCCAAGCATATATTAGTTTAGCAGAATTATCTTATTCTCACAACTATAAAAAATCCTAGATAACCACCCACCCGTCAATCATCCCGACAGGGAAGAAGCCAAGACTACTACATCCATCTTTACATGTCACCCAAATGAACACGACCAAATGATACATACACCACGATAACGCAGGTAAAATACAACAAGGTCTATTGTTGCCACCACCAGCTTCCTGAAGCCAACCTCTCTTCGCTTTTATTCTGCATCGGTTGCAAAACCACAACAAGTAACCCATCTCTCGTCGACCCGCATACCCCCACAACCAGACAGGGCACAGAAAAGAAAGGGCCCTAGGCGCCTCTCCCATCAGCTTCCAAAGAGAAACAAACCACACCCAGTCAACGCACCTCGATACTCTAGTCCAGGTCGATAAACTAAAGCCCCGCCAGTCCCCATGTAAGGTTCTGTCTGCAAGAACAATAAAAATCCAACCGCCCTCCCACCTAACCTCCCCGTCACGCCCCATATTCCATATCCCATTATCTTCTTCATTTCAATGCTGGCAGTTGCCAAAAACAGACACTTTGAAAAATAAAAATAAAAAACGCCGACTCATTACTTCCCCCCCAATCCCGTCAATAGTCGGCCTGTCTGTCAGATATTGAGTCATTGTACAAAGGTATATTCCCCTGTCCCCCCTCCCAGCACGTGGCATCGCTGTTTCCCGATGCAGTTTCCCTCCTACCTTGATCATCAACCATGTTCCTAGCCAACTCACGCCTGGGGTTTAAATCCCTGCATCTGCGCTTGTGCCATCAAGGGGCTTGGTACTCCGTGCTGCTGCTGCTGCTGCTGCTGCTGCTGAAGTTGCGCGTGTTGGTGATGCTGAACCTGAACTGGGAGCGGAACTGGACTCTGCCGGTGGTGTATTTGACCTTGCATGGGACTCGGCATGCCGTGCTGCCCATGCTGCGCCATCAAGGGACTAGGCGAGGGCTGCGGGCCGCCGTTGACGGGGCTTGGCCCGCCGTGCATCGACATTTTGGGACTAGGCGACATTCCGCTGTTCCCCATTTGCATGGCTTTCGCAGCAGCGATCTTGTGAACATCATAGGTTCCACCCAGGCCAATCCCGGCCAGCCCCACTACCTCGCCCTGCACTTTGCCCATGTGACCACTGACTCTCTGTTCTGCATCAGCCCGTGCTCTGGCCTGTTCCATCACTTGCCGCTGTTGAACTTCGGGCATCACTGTGGCATAGCCGGTCAGATTGGGTGGTCGGCCGCCGCCCTGTATCATCCCAGGCTGGGGGGCGGGGCCCATGTACTGACCCGGACGCTGCTGCACTGGGTTAGGGGGCATCCCCGGGCTTGGGTAAGGCCGGGCCATTTGGTGATGTTGCTGAGGTGGTGTTGGCGATTGGCCGTACCCAAGCTGCGGGGGGACCTGCGGAGACATTGTCCGCGGCATCTGTCCACCGTTTGCATACGGTGAGTAGCCTTGCTGCTGGGGGTGCTGGGCATGTTGCACGTGCTGTTGCATATGCTGAGGTGCATGCTGCTGGGGGTGTTGCTGCACCTGTTGGGTAATCGGAGCATGGTGGGGGGTATGCTGAGGATGTGGGGAGTGTTGAGCATGTTGCAAGTGGGGAGGATGCTGCACGTGCTGAGGATGGATTTGTTGATGTGGTTGCTGATAGCCACCTGGATAGTTGGGCGGGTATCGCTGGTTCTGCGTCGGAGCGGGTCCCATGTTGTAATTGGGCTGTTGCGGCATTCGCGGCTGGGTAGGACTAGCAGCATACGGCACCATGTTAGAATGCCCATATGGCGTTTGCGCCTTGGCAAGTTGCGGCGCATATCCACCAAAACTGTTCTGCTGCGGCCTGTACTGGGTTGGAGGCGGTTGCGGGCGCTGATGACTTTGGTGCTGCTGGGGTAGGGGGACGGTGGATGGTGGCCGCTGATACACGTTAGGCACCTGGGGGCGGACTGGTGTCTGTGGGTATTGTTGAGCGATCGGGCGAGCACTTGGCGTAAAATGTCCAGGATACTGCGGAAGCTGATTAGGATATGGACTAGCCGCGGGGACGCTGGAGACCCGATGTTGACGCTGGCTTGAGCTGGCTGCTGCTTGCGCCGCCTGCCGCGCAAGACGTGCTGGCTCGTCCTCTTCCATGACACCTTTGTACTCGTCGGTACGAATCTCGATCCTCGTGCTGACATTGAGCTCTGCGAGCCTATCCGAGTTGAGTCGAGCAACGGCATAGGGAGGCAGGGTGTTGACAATCAATTTCAGTTGTGTCTTGAGGATCTTGTAAGCCTCCGCCTCTTCTTCGGTTGGTTGGTGAGAAAGGTTGCCGTTTCGAAGCATATCGCCATTAACAGGATCTGCCGAGTAACGGTCCTGACTGGTTGGCAAGGTAAGGTTTCGGTTGCGCTGATAGGAGGCAAGAGTCTCGATCATGTCCGAGACTTCCTCGAGAAGGTCGTCGGTATCCTTCTCCTCGTCGCTCTTCTTGGCAAAGACCCCATCCATGCTCGAAGTGTCTGACAAGGCTGGATCGATTGCGCTCTCGTCCCAGTTCTCGATGATGCTCTTGACCTTCTCCTCGTCAAATTCCACCGCAGCCGACGAATCGGCGGCTGCTGTATCGCCGGTGTCGTCCTCGGAGGCATCCATATCGGTAAGCTTCTCGAAGTTCCGCCTACCAACACGCTGCCACCATATACGGCTGACTTGACGGGAAGGGATGATTGCAGCCGAATCATCCCTAGAAGGCGCAAACGTAGAGAATGCGCCGCGGAACAGGGCCTCCATCTCCGACATTTCGAGCTCTGTGGATGACGGCTTATGCCCTGCTAGACTCTGGGCGCGCTCACGCTGCCTTGTTTTCGCGTGCATAGTCGGCGTCGCATTGCTATAATCCAACCAATGTCCCGCAGATATGTTTTGCGAGAAGTAGGTACCTGTCCGATACTTTGACTTCTCCGTCAATTCCGGATGATAAAAGGTTAGGGAGTTGCTCTTGGTCGTGTTTTTCGGTGCCTTGGGCGGCTGCAAGGGTGGGAGATTTCTGGGGGAGGGAAACAACTCCCCCAGAGTGGGTGTGCGGGTGTTCTTTTCACCTGTGACCACGGATTCCGGCAGGATTTGGGTGGTAACAACGTAATTTGGCAACGTGCTCTCTCCGATCGACCTGACCACGCCATCTGGGGAAGAGGCGCGCTGAAGGCTGCTGAACAGCGGCTTCAGTTGTGGGGCCGGGGCAACGGTGGTGAGAACGACACCCCCACATGCGCTTGGCGGGAGTGGTTCACGTAGTAGTCCGGGCTTAAGTGGCCGAGGGAGATTGGGGTATGCCAACTCTCTTCTGTAGAGATCAAACGCCTTTGTCCGGAAGGCGATGACATTGGCGATAGCTTCGTCGTTGGCGGTAGGGTTAGCCTCAGAGACAGTGGCCTCTAGCTCTTTGATCTGGGCCTTGACAGCCTGAGCGACATCAGAGAATAGGTCGTCTAGGATGTGGTAGGCATCTTGGGTTATCTTGTCGGCAATGGTGGTGGGCTTGTTGTCATCTTCAGATTTTGTCCGCTTCGCCAAAGGCTCGCCATCAGAGAAGGATTCGGGCAATGGTCGCTTGAGAAGGCTGGTGGCGCCGGTGTCGTAGCTAGGGGGATGGTGTCAGCGGTGGCAGACCCAGGATGGGTAGAGGGGTGATGAAGCAATTGATGGGGCCGCGCATACCTTTGCAAAACATCAAAGAAGTCGTGGATCAATGGTTTTTGGCCGGGGGATTTGTGCACTCCATTGATGGCGGGCTTGCTTATTTCGTGGCGCTCGACGTCTGCGTCGCCGTCGTCGCTTGCATCGCGCTTCCGCTTGATGGAGGAATTGGTTGAGGCTGGCGAGTCTGGACGCGACAATGCTGCGGCGCCGTTCACCGGGGGCGCAGCGACAGTGGGCGAGGCCATGGCCGGGGCGGCGGAATGCGATGGGTTGTTGAGGCCGGAGGCCGGAACCCTTAAGGGTTGTGGGTTGAAGGTTGAGAGGCGGGGAGGGGGTTCGCGGTGTGGTTGTGCGGTGTGGTTGTGCGGTGGTGGGATGGTGGTGGTTCCTTTTCCTTAGCTGGGATTGTCGCGCGATTCGCGTTCGCGAAGGGAGGTTGCTGCTGGTACCAACTCCAAAAACTTTGTCCGTCGGCGGGTCAGCACGTCCAGGCTAGGAAATCATCCAAAACCGCCACATGAGCCCGTCAGACAATGCCAGAGGTCGATTAAAAGCCAGCCCTGCTCAGCAACGTACGTCCTAGGATCATTTCTTGAATAACTAGCGTTGTGTGCTGAGAGGAAAGACAGAGTGCCGACGTTCACTTCACCAAGTTGGCTGCGAAAAGCCAGCGCGAGGCTAATCTGCGCTAGCACCTTTTTGGGCAAATAGTGGGACAGTCAGAGGGTGAATCGTCACGTGCACGGCTTATGCAAGCCTGCAGTGCCCCGTGCACGGCATTCCCAGGGCCGTTTCACTTGCCCCCAAACCATTCAATCGATTCAAGCGACCGCATTCAGCTCACGCAGCTGCACCACACAAGCTCGGCGTCTCCTTCTCCAAGCACTGCCGTCCTTCTTCTTTGGGCTGCAAACAGTCAGATGCGTGGAAGCAGCCATCCTTCACAATTATTATGGCACACTTGGAACAGCAAATCTCGGGTAGAAGCCGTGATTAATCTTATTTTACACAATGAAAATTTGAAGCCGTCGGCTTGTTCAGTATCGCTAGCGATAGGCTCCAAAGAACAGTGGAGGCGGACAGTGATGTAAGCCACAAACCCATATTGATTCGACAAGCAGCAGCACGCAAACAAAGACCAGACACAGACTGCACTGCGATACCCAACGATATAGCCGCACAAGAAATACAATGCCGCCCCTCCCCTATTACTATTCCCCTGGGTGGCTTGTGCTTCCACGCCTCAGCTGTGAATCAGCTCGACTTCTTGGGCAAAGAGGTCTACTTCTTTGCCGTCGCAATGCCAATAGTGTTGGAACCGACATCGTAGACCGAGTAGTATTTCCGGAGGAATGCATCTCCAAGAATGGCAAGTGGCCCAGTAGGCGGGGGGAAATCCATGCCCATGAAGGTGGAGATGCAGCTACCAGAGAGCTCCAGAATGTAGTCGTACGGGCCCAGAGTGAAGTTGTGGCCGCTCAAGCCGAACGTGATATCCTGCAAGCTGTCGCGCTTCGCGCAATCCACGGAATACTGGCCGTTGTAGCCCTTCTTGGCGCCAATTTGTGCATTGAGCATCTCAGTGATCTGGCTGGGAAGCGCAATCAGTGAGGTGCCGGTGTCGAGAATAACGCCGGTTCCCTCAAGGTCGGCTGCGTCCTCGCCGTACGCAATCGAGTCAAGGTCAACCTCCCAGTAGGCCTTACGTCTCAGCGGGATGGTCGTCAGCTTGCCCTCGTACCGGCTCTTGTCAACACCGCCAAACACAACCTCTGACTCGCCATCGGTGTCCGAGAGGTAGAACGAGAAAACGGGCTCCTCGACACTCTTTTGCTCGATCATCTTGTAAAACGGAGGGACGATTCCGTTCACCGAGATGGTATCGTAGCCAAGACCCAAAATGCCATCAAATCGACCAAAAGCAAAGGCCAGGCCAGGCTCGCTGGTCGCCTCGGCGAAGTCCTGGCCCTTGATGGTGATATCTCCCATCGTGACCGTGTCCTGGGAAACAAAGCCGCTCAGGCTGCCAGACCCATACTGGATATCAAACGATGTGCCGTTCTTCTTGTAAGTAGACGAAGAGGACGACTCGTACTTCGAGTGCAGGTAGCACGCAATGGATCCGCACTCTGAGGAAGGCACCCAAAGGTTAGAACTACCGGTATCGAGAACAACCTTGAAGGTTTGAGGGGGAGTTCCGATCGTGATCTCGGAAAAGTCTTGGCACGGATTAGTATGCGTTCTTCAGAGACTGCTCAGCAAACAGAGTCGCAACAGCTGAATACATACATTGGGCATTCATGAAGTTCGAGATGGGCACGGGATGGTTGCCCTTGACGTTGGCAGTCATGCCCTTAAAGACGGCATCGGCGTGAGACTGGGGCCGGACGCCCATGTACTTCTGGCCGAGGTGCTTCATTTGGACATCGATGGGGACCGCCTCCTATGATGGGCTAATGTCAGCAACGGCTCCATACAAGCGGTAGACATAATGCACGTACAAGCTGCTCAGCGAGAGGGACTTTCTTCAACTTCATCTTGTGGACTCCAGCGGCCTGGGTGGAGCCGAGCAGCACAGCTGCCGTGAGCAGAGCACCCTTCATGCTGAGCGGCTCGTGCTAGAACTCTTGGGGTAAAGGAAATGCGGTTCAAATGAGAGTAAGATATCAACTGCGGGGGACGATGTTGTTGTTGTTGATGGAAAAGGTGATGCAGGTGGTTGAGTGATTGATGGGGGAGGAGAGGGAAGACGGGGCGATAAGGTGACGAGTCCAAGGTTGGAGGAGCGGGTGGAGGCAGGTGCGGGCGGTTGTTGGAGAGAGGGCTGACAGCCAGTGCTCGTTGCTGAGTGGCCCTGCTGACTTGTTGTGCCTGGCAACCCAATGACGCAGGCAAAGGCGAGGCAGGCCACTGGATACGTACCCTCCCAGTGTGTAACGTGGCGCGGGGAAAGGGCCTGTCATAAGTGCGGGCTTTGATTGGGTAACTGGATAGCCAAGACTTTGCTGACTCTGTGGTACCTTGCCTGGATGAAACCAGTGGGTTTGTGCACTGGTGCAGTCACCGAAATGGCTCAGAGTCACAGCCCCGGAAGCTTTGCGATCAGCCTTTCGAGACATTGAGTTTAGTACGTTCTCAACTACGGTCTAGCCGGCGACCGCCCGGATAGGGAATTGGGTTTTTCTACTGATCTGGGCTGGTTACCAAGCGGTTGCCAAAATAACACGAACTGCAAAGATGCCAGTGGTCTGTGCGGGTGGCTGGCCACTAGCAAACACTACCAATTTTACAACATTCGATGGCATTCGACTCACACCACCACCACCACCACCATCATTGCCATCATGGCACCGCATTACCCAACGCCAGTGAAGGCGCACCTCGTTGGAACAGCTGCGTTTCCTGACCACGGGTTGAAGCATTTCTTCAATACCCCTGGCTCTCCAGATCTATCGCCAACTGAGAATTGCTGGAGGTCTGTAAAACAGTATATACGTGCCAATCTAAGTATTGGAAAAGATGGCGATATTATGGAGCTAGCGAAGGCTGGATGGGGGCGAATTCCTCAGGCGAAGATCAATGAGTTGGTGGATTCCATGGTAAGGCGGATGCAAGATGTGTTAGAGGGCGAGGGTTGTATGACAGGGTGGTAGCAGGCACTACATAGAGCTACTTAGATTTGTATGAAAATCTAGCCTGCAGGGAGGTACCATGAAGTAATGAGTTCGTCTTTTTTTGTCAACCGCTTGGTTACCTAAGGTACACCTCCCCGGTCTGGTCTGCGCTGGGCGATGGAAGCATCGCCTCATAATCTAGGCGAGGTCACCTGCCCTCTTGACATGTCCGCGTGCCCAGTGATCGCGCCTTGCCTTGGTATGATTGCATCCAAAGCTAGAACACAGAAAGAGGATGGTGTTTTTAGTGCGATAATTTCGCACTTCTGAGCGACACTGTTTACTCACCTCAACCACCATAAGTCCTTTGGGAAGCAGGAACAGCGAACATACGAAATTGATGAGGAGTCCAGCGCACGAGGGCTCGGCCTGAAATATCGACCTCAGAGGATCGGTATAGCAGCGCCCAAGAGTGTACCGGCAGCAAGCAAGTTTTGCACGATTGTTGCAAGTAGCTAGAGAGTAGTTCGTCCTCTCGGCTGGTGATTGATGCTTTGCACACTTGGGCGTTGGGAAAGGTCGGCTTAGGCGGAGGTTCTCGTCCGTTATATTTCAGAAGCTCAAGTAAGATTCTGCTCTCGCTTCAGAAAGACAATAGGTGTAACCTGAGTCATCAATCGTCTCAGCTTCTCTGCTTGTTCTGTCCGAGAGCTCACAGGTCATGTTCTCCCATTCTTTCTTACACATATATAGTCTTATAGATCGAGTCCCGAGAACCTGGACTAGCATCCCACGTAGACCTTGGCTTCCACGACCGATGCCGGCCAGCTGCGTTAGAGCCCAGCAATAGCAAGTTCTCACAACAGAAGCCTCAACGGCGTTTTAAGTGTCCTTGCTTGGCACCGACCGCGATGCATTGTCTCATGTGACCGCAGCGTAACACAGCAGACCATCAGACTTGCAGTAGAAACAACAAATAACAGTAGTTTTCCAGGAGTCGGAGTTTCCTTAACCGGCTCAGAAGCGTTTCGAGCTCAAAGAAACCCCGCTATTTGCAATCCCCGGTTTTATTCCCCGATTCCGGGGGAGCTTGAGCTTCCTTGCCTGCCCCGCAGTGATGCTTGACGCTTTTTTTTAGTGGGGGTTGTGAAATTCTCTCCCCCTCCATCACGTCGTGCCCCGCAGCCGTCCTCCTCAAGTATTAGCCCTCGTCCCTCCTCAAAACGCTTTTTCTCTTGCTCTCCTACTCCTCAACCCACGAATACATCCCTATCATATACCCGATTTCCACAGCACACAGTACAGACATCATGGCTTCCAGCGGCACCAATGGTGCGACATATGCGCTTTCCGAGACTCACAAGGAGGTTTGTGATGCTTGTCCACCGCAAGACTAGGATCCGTTGTTTTCTGACTCACCGCCCATAGCTCCTCGAGAAGCCCTTGGTTGACTCGGACCCTGAGGTTGCTGAGATCATGGTAGGCCTCACCCACCAATTGACCACTATCAACGTCGAATACTGACCTTTAATATCCAGAAAAAAGAGATTCAGCGCCAGCGCGAGTCCATCATCCTCATCGCCTCCGAGAATGTCACATCCCGCGCTGTCTTCGACGCCCTCGGCTCCCCCATGTCCAACAAGTATTCTGAGGGCTACCCCGGCGCTCGTTACTATGGCGGAAACCAACACATAGACGAGATCGAGCTCCTCTGCCAGAGACGCGCTCTCGAGGCTTTCCATCTCGACCCCGCCAAGTGGGGTGTCAATGTCCAGTGCCTGAGCGGCAGCCCTGCCAATCTCCAGGTCTACCAGGCTATCATGCCCCCCCATGGTAGACTCATGGGTCTGGATCTCCCTCACGGTGGCCATCTCAGCCACGGCTACCAGACCCCTCAGCGGAAGCAAGTGTCATACCAAAACCCTCATGTCACAACTGCGTTGACTAACTGGCCTTGTCTAGGATCTCCGCTGTCTCAACCTACTTCGAGACCATGCCATACCGCGTTGACCTCGACACTGGCATCATCGACTATGACCAGCTTGAGAAGAACGCCGTTCTGTTCCGTCCCAAGATCCTCGTTGCCGGCACCTCTGCTTACTGCCGTTTGATCGACTATGCCCGTATGCGCAAGATTGCCGACTCGGTCGGTGCCTACCTTGTTGTGGACATTGCTCACATCTCGGGCCTCGTTGCCGCCGAGGTTATCCCCACGCCTTTCCTTTACGCCGATGTTGTCACCACCACTACTCACAAGTCCCTTCGCGGCCCTCGCGGCGCCATGATCTTCTCCCGCAAGGGTGTTCGGTCCACGGACGCCAAGACCGGAAAGGAGACGTTTTATGACTTGGAGGACAAGATCAACTTCTCAGTCTTCCCCGGCCACCAGGGTGGCCCTCACAACCACACAATCACTGCGCTTGCTGTCGCCCTGAAGCAGGCTGCCACCCCCGACTTCAAGGAATATCAGCAGCAGGTTGTGAAGAACGCAAAGGCACTTGAGAAGAAGTTCAAGGAGCTCAGCCACAAGCTTGTCTCTGACGGCACCGACTCCCACATGGTTCTCGTTGACCTGCGCCCCTTGGCCCTCGACGGCGCCCGTGTCGAGGCCGTTCTCGAGCAGATCAACATTGCCTGCAACAAGAACAGCGTCCCCGGTGACAAGAGCGCTCTTACCCCCGGTGGTCTACGCATTGGAACCCCGGCCATGACTAGCCGCGGCTTTGGTGAGGCTGATTTCGAGAAGGTAGCTTTGTACATCGACGAGAGCATCAAGCTCTGCAAGGAGGTGCAGGCGGCACTCCCTAAGGAGGCCAACAAGCTCAAGGACTTCAAGGCTAAGGTTGCTAGCGGCGAAGTTCCTCGCATCGCTGAGCTGAAGAAGGAGATCTCTGCCTGGTCGCAGACCTTCCCGCTTCCCGTCGAGGGCTGGAGAACGGATGCTGGCATTTAAGTGGCCGATATTGTGATACTAATAATGGAGTTACCGGAGCTATATGCTTGCTCGGGATAGAGGGGGGTATCACATGTTCAACAATATGTAGATGGGCCAGGGTGTCGGTTTCGGCTTTGCATTGCGATCTCGACGAGGGAATGGACACGGAAAACACGGGAATCGGAAAATCGCCATTTTGCAGGCATTTTATCAGGCGTTGCAAAATTGGGGGTTTGGTCATCAACTTGCCACTTTCGGTGCCAGGAGTTTGGCTTTTGTACGTACATAATACTTGCTTAGAGCGGCTGCTTCAACGCAGTTGGTCAGAATGAGCAAACTAATGTACTGGTTTTAACTCAATGTGACAGTGACATGATACCCGCGAGAATCCCGGGGAGTGTGTGTGTAATTGTCGTGCCGCGAGCTTGCTACAGCCGGGCCACCCATACATGTCAACTATGTAATCTATAGGAAATTTCGGATGGGCGGCTCCTTGGTGGAGACGTCTGAGGCATTATTGGGGCTCGGTAGGTGCCTCTGAACATTAGAGGGACCGTTGAGGCTATCCGGGGCGGTTCCGGGAGCTGTCAGTGGCCCCTTGATGCTGGAAATCGCTTGTAAATGTGGTTGAAGTTTGATTAGGGGATGTATGGTCTAGGCTGGGTGGGCACTTGGGCGGTGGTGATAAATGTAGTTTGTTGCTTATCTGCTGATTGTGTGTACTAGGACATCCAAAAGAGTCAAGGACCGTCTTCTTTGATCTGCATATAGCATATACGGGATATCGTTCTGTAGTTCCCCCCCAAATTGGGCAATGTATATCCTCGGACGCCCGTTCCGGGGTCCGCCTCTTCCCGAGTCCCGTACATATGAACGTCACCAGGTTCTCCCAGGCTTCTCGCCAGTTTCAAATACTTTTGTGGACTATTTTCTTTCCCCTCGGGGAGCAACTCACTGTACGTTGCAAGGTAAGCAGGTTGTCACGTACACACATAATCCCAGACACAGAAATAGTCCACCCAAATCCTTCAATTCAGCAACGAATTACCTCATCTCGAGCTTGTCTACGGCATCGGTTGCTCGCTACCCCCAACAGGCCAACCAACCGTTCCCCTGCCCAAACATTTCGCACGCCGGAACTACCATCATCTCTCCCGACTCGTCCCTCCTCCCAAAAAGGCAATCATCACGGCTCTCCTCCAGCTTCAAGGTCTCTCATCGTAGACCGCCCCTTACCGCAACCCCACACCCACCGACCCTCCAAGGAACTGCCAATGGGTGAACGGACAAAAAGGGTTGAAGGAAGAATGAGGAGTACCTGTAAATGGTGAGCTGCTCGGAGGACCAACAGGCCTCGCAGGCAAGGAAGCATAAAAAAACCACGGCAAAGAAAATTATCATCAGGTATTTTCCGATTAACCCAAGCATCCGAATGTCACAAAGCGCTGGATATCGCCGACATGCCAGAAAAGCTTGGTAAATAAAAGATCAAGTTATTCCACACAGCTTCATAAAACTGCCGTCGCAAAAACCCCCGCCCGCCTAAGGTACCAAGTAGTAATAAACAAATAAACATCACACACAAAAATGGGTAGTAGCAGTCATCCCAATATAAATCATATGGTACCTCCCAGCCTCCATATTCGTCCCATCACCCCATTCACCCTATGTTCTTGTCCTCTTGGTTCCCAATACCCCCTCGATTAGAAGAAGAAAATAGGAAAAGAAACCTTCTCCCAAACGCCTTCCTTAAAAAAATCGCGACAAAAGGATTTTTGCCTCCCAGCTGCAGAAAAAAGCTACGATGCGGTATCCCGTATATAACGCGAGGGAGAAGACAAAAAAAGCCGAAGAGTGAAAAGTACACTCGAGACCAAGCTAAGTCTCGCCGGGATCGAATCTCCTTGGTTTAGAAAAGAAGAAAAAGACACCGTAGTGAGCTTTTGTACACTAATTGAAAACATAAAACAGACCAGCGGAGCAGTGAGGGACGTCAGACATCCTGGAAAGGAGTACGGTTCGTTTTTATCCTTAGAGGGCACGCCCGTCCCGTGTCTCACTTGCACCAACCAGTAAACGGTCCCGCGACGACTGTGAGTCTCCTGTAGAGTTATCGGCATGGCAGGACGCCAAACGAGCGGTAGGACGAGGAGACGTAGCCGTGGATACCCCTCTTGGTTTTCGGAAGTCCAAGCCAGGGGGGTCTTGATATATCTCCCCGCTGGGATGGCCTTGTTTGCTTGATTTCTTTTTTCGTCGTGCGTGCGAGCGTGTACTGCAGCAGCGAGCGATAGTGGGTGCGACATGTTCCACCTGCAGCAAGCCGAGCCGAGCCGAAACCGTTGTGCATACGTACTCCCATCCACCTGATACCACCGCTTGTTCATTCGTCGCAGAATATCGTGTTGTGAAATGTCGTATGATGTAAAACCGTTGATAAGAATGTTGGCCCCCATATGCAAAGTTGCGCCACGACAACGCCACAACGTTATTCTCATCACGCGGGAGAAAGACGGCCTTAAAAGTAGATAAAACAGTTTTGCGACCCTCAGCAGTGAGTCGGAGCCTGAACTTCTTGCCTCCAAGAAATATCTCCCAACGGTCCAGCCCATATTGCTGTCCTCATCTCTGCTCAAGACTCTTAGGACTCATCATTCCCACACCATCGTCCTTATCCGTCTGGCTAGCATTGGTCTGACTCTGCATACTCTCAATCCTCTCCATCGATGGTGCAAGGTTGAGGCTACTGGGACCGGCGCTATTCACGAGGCTGGCGCTCTTGAGCTTCTTGGATGGTGTCCCGCCCTTCTCAGGGAAGGCATTGACACCCTTGCCATCCGTCACTTGGGCCAGCCCAGACTCAAGCTTCTTCTTCTTTTTCGCCATGGCGATCTGTTCCTTTGGTGGCCGTTTCTGAGGAGAGACAATTTTCCCGGTGGGTCCCAGTCGAGGGCGAGGTCGTCGCTGCTTGACAGGCAAATCCTCATCCTCCACCAGAGGCTGGTCGTTATTAGCGTGAAGCTTGGCGAGGAAGAAGTTCTTGACCAGTCCGATTTGCTCTTGTATGTTCTCTTTGGTGACAGACTCGGGAAGTGGCAGCGCCTCGAAGAGATCCGAGGCCGTCTGCCCGGTGGTCTGGGTTTGCATTTGGTACTGGTTGCGTACTCTGGACTGGAGGAGGTGGAGCGGCACAGACAGCATTTCCAAACCCATTTCCTTGTCCAAACCGAGCGCCTTGAAACCGAAGAAGTCTTCACCGAGCTCTTCGGCGAAATCTCCGCCGACAAACTGCTCGCTACCGTCGTTGAACGCACCAGACCCGTCGGCACCACCATCATTGAGGGCCGGACGAAGAAGGTCGGCCAAATGAGCCTTCATTCGCTCATGGATCACATGGAGCTTTGAGCTCAAACGATCTACGTCGTCTTTGGCGTAGATCTCTAGCGCCTCGACATCGAGACCGTTTTCGCTTAGTGTGTGAAGCAGTATTGACTCGGGGGTGAAGCGGGGCTGGAATCTGGCCCCCCTTTCGGCCCATACTCCGGTGGCCGGCTTCTTCTCAGCCTCGCGGTAAATATTAAAGGTCTTGACCAGCTTTTGAAAGTAATCACCGGCGATGTCTGTGATTGTTTCCAGAGCTGAGGGTTGTAACTCCTCAAAACCAGCATTGTAGAAGATCTTCGCCACGGAGCGCTGCATGGCTGACCTGCAGACCTCCGGCGCCATGACGGGACCCTCCCCAGCGAGGAAATGCGGCTCAACATCCGCTTCAACGAATGGCTCGGGGTTATATTTGGGGAATTGATTGGTATATACCTAGATATTGTCAGTCGCCACGATTAGGCCACCAGATTGGTATGACGACCTACCTGGGTCTGTATTTGCATCTGTTTGATGACGCTGATTTTTGAGCAGAGTTTCCGGGTCTCCTGCATTTGCCGGATGTTGGCGTCAAACTTCTTGGTTAACTGGCTAGATGGCGAGAGAAAGTGGCCTGGAGGGACGAGCCGGAGCATATCTTCATGTTGGTTGATGACCTGCCCTTCGCCATCCTCAATCCACTGAAGCTTGGGAGGAATATCGGGGATGACGGTTAGGGGTTCGTAATAGTCGGGAACTGTACGATCAATGTCGTCGTCCATCCCCTCTGCCAATGTCTCTACCCCCTCTTTCTGACCTGACGGATCGGATTGGGAACTGGCCTCCGCTTCTCTTTGGGATTTAAGATAGCGGCGCATTCCTGCTTTCGTTCTCAATAACGCCGGCTCATCGATGTTGAGCTTGTTGCCGGCAAAAAGCTGGTAGCGCTCCTTGGCAATAAGGGCTCGTGACTTTTTGGTCACTTGCTTCCAGATCTTGTACTCCTCGTCTTCAAAGGCCTGCTCAGCGGCTTCGCCAAGGGCTTGACCAAGAGCCATGCCGTTCAGCGATGGGCCGTCTATGTCCATGGCATCAACGTTGCTGACACCAGAGTGGCCATTCATCCCACTGGGAGTGATAGACCCGATAGGTGGTGTTGCAAAGCCATTGCTGCCGTCAATTTCGGAGCCTTCTCGGTGGGATTTCGCAAGGAGCCCGTTTAGCTGTAGAAGTGGCTTCTGCTCAATGTTTGGAGTATCCTCTTTTTCATCTGAGGGAGCCTTTCGTGATTTATTGGTTCCTTTGGTAGCGCCTTTGCGACCGCGAGAGGACATAATCGGCTCGTCATCGCTGTCATCGCCGCCGTCATCGTCCCCTCCGTTCTGCTTTCGGCGCTCCTCGGCTTCAACCTCAGCCCTGGGCCTGATAACAAGGTCGGGAATGAGAGGGATGAGCTTCTCCGCCTCCTTCCTCATGCCATTGGCCATGCGGCGGAGAGGGTGCCCCATGTCTTGGTTATATTTGAGGCAATTGTCCCATATGAGGTTGAGGTCGGTGACAAATTCCGCCTTTGACTTGTATTGCAGGCCCTTGAGCTTCTTGGTCATAGTACCCAAGTCCATAGGCTGCTTAATGACTAAAGGACGGTTAGCAGAAATAGGGAACGGAGGTGTCATTTAACTTGCGCTTACAGTTGTAGTAATCGGGCGCGTCCCTCTTGTTCACCCTGTTCAAGAAGGGAGTCGAATACTCCGTGTGTGCCTTGAGCTCGCTCAACACCTTTTCGAGTGCCTCGTAAAGCTCCTCCTGGCCAACATTCTCTTCGCTTGCCCACTTGCTCCTGTTCTTGCGGACCTCGTTCATGAGGGAACGTAGTTCGGCGTCGGAGGCTCGAACTTGGTCGCGCTTCATATCTATCCTCGCAATGAGATGCTTCAGTGTGAGGCTTGATGCGCCGAGATTCGCGTTACTGAGCGAGCCGTGGTTCTGACCCGGACCCTGGCTCGTGTTGTGGGTGACGGTCTTGTCCATCTCGGCCTGTAGCTGTTTTTCCGACTCCTCAAGCTGCTGCTGCTCAAGCATGGCGGTCCGATCATGCTCTAGAGTGTATATTAATGTGTGAAAGCTGCGCTTCGCAGCCTCCTCGGTCGCATTGCGCGCTTCCTCGAGCTCTTTGCGCGCGTCTTCTGACGACTTAGCCTGCGTGCGCGATCCATCGTCCCTTGTCTTGTCTCCTTGCTTCCCCGGCGACGAGACCGACTGCACGGGTGAGCTCCCAGACTTGGATGGCGACAAAAGGGTCTTGGCCGCGGCGGCATTGGCGTTGGCGTGTTTCGACGGGAAGGGGTTTGAGGGTTGCGTATCATTATCATCGTCATCTTCGTCCTCGTCCTCGTCGTCGTCGCCATAGTCGTCTTCATCGATGACGCGCTTAGCCCTCTTGCGGGGCGGCTCCTGGATAGGCGCGTGATCTGTGGTGGGCGGGAGCAGGGGCGCGGGTGGGGTCGGGGGGCGCTTAATGGCATTGATGGCGTCGTAGTTGTAGCCACCGTCGTCGGCGAACAGAAGCGCGATGCGGCTCTCACTCCTGCGGTAGAGGTCGGAAAAGTGAGCGCGGCGGTGGTCGTCGTCGAGGTCGGATGCCTCAGGCATCAACGCCATCGGAGGGTCGATGGGGGTTTGGGTTCGCGGCGGGCCATCGTCGACGACGTGATTGAATCGTGATCCATTGAGATGGGAGACGGTGGGCGGAGGCCAGGCATGCTGGCCGTTGGTGATGGACATTTTGGGTCCGGACTGCCTAGAAACGACGTTGTCGGCCCGTCGCCATGCGCTGGAAATGCGCTCGTTCTCAGCCGACACCAGGGCAATCGAGGGCGTCAAGGTCACATGGGTGGAAAGAGCGGCGTCGGGAGAGATGGCCAGCGATGTTTTGAGGCGATCGCGATTGATGCGATGGCGTCGCGATGGATGCCGTGATGGCTGATTTCGGGGTGAGTTGGACGTGAGGTCAAGTTTGGAGGCAGGCTCGTGCCGTTTCTGGACAAGGGGCAATTTTGCTCGTCGATTTGAATGGCGCTGGTACCTCGCTGCAGCTGGTAGATACTGGTCGCCCCTGTGTCTGCAAAGTCGCCAAGCTGCTGGGCTTGGTGTTCAAATTGCAGTCTGCGCCTGCTAACTGCTGCCTTCACCTCGAAATGGGTATTTACCAATTTGATGAATGAATATGTTTCCTAGTGACGCTGCGGATGTAGCTGCGCGGTCGCAGGTCGGGGATGGCGCGTGTCACGTGATCTGGGACGGCCTGTTTCTGGACAACTATTTTTTAAAGGATCGAGGAATTGCGCACTGTGCAAGCTTGAATAAATGTTTTTACGCAGACGGTTTGATGGCGCGGCAATCGGCCAATTGTAGCTCGTGTTTGCAGCGCAGACAGCTGATGATATATTTTGGTCGAGGTTGGTAGAAGTTAGAGACGCAGACTGGCTCCGTCATTTTTGAGTGTTGCGCGCTCCTTCGCAAGCGAAAGCGTGAATCCAAGCGTAATGGGAGCCCCACCTTCCCCATGTCGGACCCGTGGACTGGGACGGGCTGCTCCGTCAGGCGGTGCCTCAGCCCCGCCGGCCCAGCTTCTTCACGCGCCACAGTTCCCCTCCGTGGAACCTGACCTGCCCTGGAGCTTTGGGGCCTGCATCCTTCGAAGCCCAGCCCACCTCGCAGAGGAGCCCAGCGTCCCCCGTCATTGCTTGACACCCACCAACAGCTCCATTCTTCTGCTCCTCGTCCCTCACTCAGCCACGACTTCATCCTGGGTCCTGCGACAAAAAATACCAAAAGAACAAAGCACCAAAACGCTGCCATGATGACAGGCCTCTCTCAACAGCTTTAATGGTCCGCACCTACGCCATCTGGATCGCGGAAGCTCAACAGGAAGTCGGCACATCATGAGGATACGCCTTCCCTTCGCAGGTTCGTTGCATCTTCCCAGCTCTCACAGCTCTTTGTCTCGTCATGCAGCAGCAGGCAGAAGGGCAGCAAAGTCCTTATTGTCAACCCAGACTTGCAGCCCCCTAACAACCTATGCATCCCAAACCCCCCAAAACTAACCTATCCTAGGGGTCTTCACCCTCCTCCTCCTCCTCGCCGGCTACGCCGGCCTCTCCCCGGTCGCCGTCGATGCCTTCGCCAACGACGACAAAGCGCTGCACCTATTGACCTTCTTCTCCCTCACCGTCGCCTTCTACTGGATCCTCGACACCAACCGGCGGCGCACCCTCAACTTCACCCTCATCGTGTGCACCGTCGGGCTCGGCATCGGCTCCGAGTTCCTGCAGGCCATCGGGCTCGAGGGCCGCGCGTTCGACGTCTTCGCCCTCGTCGCCAACGTCGTCGGCTCGCTCGCCGCCCTCGGCCTCTGCTCGTGGTATCACAAGCGCATGCTGGAACGCAAGCGCTCGCGAAAGCAATACAGCTCTGTTCCGGGCGAGGAGATTGGAGAGGAAGATATTGAGCTGGGGGAGAGTGTGGGGATCGGGTCGGCGGAACACGAGGAGGGCATTACAGCTGGCGAAACCGCCGCTGCTCCAAGTAAGCAGCGGGAGATAACCCTGGAACAGGAAGTGGATAACTGGGACGAGAACGCAGTTGATGCCTGGGACGAAGACGACCTGGGCGATATTGGAGGTGCCTCGGTAGGAGCAGGCAAAGACAACGAGCTGAACGGCGTGCATGGAGATACCAAGAAACGCGCTGATTAAAGGACACGACACTCGATAAAGCGAGCATGTATGATGCAAAATGGCTTGGATTAACGGCGTGCAGTGTCCACCCGGCGTTCTTGCGACTTTGTCTGTACGCACATGATTGTACGGTTATCCAAAGAATGGAACGGGGAAGGCAAAGGTCACATTACAGAAAATGACCCATTGTATCGGTAATATGGGATATGGGGGTATCGTATATAGGTTCTCAAATCTAGCGGCGCTATCAACTGCAAGGTCACTTACAACCAAAATCCAGCCCAGATTATGCTTTGGCCCAAATCTATCACTATACCCAACCCCCCCTCTCGCTCTATCACTCTCTAAAATCCAAAACCCTCGTTGTGCCACCACACGGACCTTCCCTTCCCAACCCACACGCCAACATGCGCCCTCAACTCCCTGGCCATCTCAGCCGGTCCGCAGACTAGCACGGCAACCCTTTCCTCTGACCCGTGCTTAAACACGTCATCCACAATCTTCTTCAGATCAGGTCTCTTGCGGTTATGCTGCGCGGTGAACTTGTTGCGCCGACGGTCGCGCTGCAGGGAGCTCATCTCCACCTCGCACTCCCCGTTCCGGCTCCCGCTCGCGCTCCCGGTGTCGGACCCCTCCGCCGCGACATCTCTTGTCAGGAAGATCTCGACGTTCTCGTCGTTCAGGATCCCGGCCTCTTGCACCTCGTCGCGGCTCGTGACGGCCCACGTCGCATCCCCGGCACCACGCACCGCCCAGACCATCTGCACACGCGCGCTCGGGTTTTCGTGGATGATGGAGCGGTAGAGCGGCACGATAAAGGTGGCGCCGATGCCACCGGCGACGAGGAGCACGCGGTCAAAGCCGCTGGTGGAGAGGTGCGGGAAGCGCGTGGCTACGCCGTACGGGCCTTCGATGTAAAGGGGGATCTTCTCTCCGGGTGTGTTGGTCGAAGAGGCAGAGGCTGGGGCGGCGCCTAGGAGTTTGGTGCCGCCAGCGAGACGGGCGAGAGCGGCAGTCATGGGCCCGCTGCGGTGGCGGGCGACGAGGGTCAGGTTCCCGTTTTCTTCATCGACGGCGGCGACGGTAAATGGGTTGAAGAGGAACCCGAAGAGGAGGTGGGAGACGGAGGCTGCGTCGACGGACTTGCGTGCTCCGGCGGGGATGCTGAGGTAGATATGAGAGCCGGGCTGAGTGCGGAAGCGGTTGATCTTGGGGTGGGGCACTGAGGCTGTGATCTTAACTAAGTTGGTGCCCGGGATGGACTCAAGCGAGGCGTGCGCCGTGACCGTGTCGAATTTACGGGAGGCCAAATCAGCCACGAAAACGACCAAGGCCTCGGCCATGAAGATTCTTGCAGGCTTGGCGTGGAAGGACAGGAGGACGGGCATGACGAAGGCCACGACTAAATGGACAATGAAGAACAGCCGATACGAGAGTTTGCGCATTGGGCGAAGGGCGGTGGTGTTGAGGATGTTCAAGCTCAGGAAAGACACGACGCCAGCCCTTACGATAGGGTCAGACATGCGCTTAGGGAGGAGACCGTTCTGCGCAAAAAAGTTCATGTAAAAGGCCCAGTGGAGAACTAGCAGCAGGGTGATGACACGCCCCAGTACGCGATGATAGCGGTTAATATGCTCATGAGAAGAGCGGAATGCAAAGGCGTAGGGGTTCAGGGACTTGAGTGCTAGTAGATACTGGATCGGATACTGCGATGCAGCAACCATGCCGAACCGCTTAGTTAAGTGCAGGTAATCTAGAGACTGTCAGTTGACGGAAAGAGTCGGTGATGTTGAGACAGTTGCTCACCGTCTCCAGTGCCTAGGACACTAAGCGAAACCATCCAGAAGGCCCAGAAAACACCAATAATCCATTCTGATCCGCGTAGTTAGTTATCCGGTGACACCAAAACATCTACTTCTAGCGGTTGGGCGTACGGTCTCGCTGGCCCAACTTTCCACCTGGCACAAAGTCCTCGCCCAGCCACCACTGTAGCTTTTGGGTGCGAAGGGCCCATCCTCCCGCAGAGCTTGATCGCTGAGACTTGAGAGTAGGAGAGCTGGGGATCGCAGAATAGGAGTCCTGGCGGCCCGAGGTTGCTATTCTGTACAGAAGAGCGACGGCGATGGGAAGCAGGGCCGAGAGCTGGGCATAAATGGCATATCTGTCGAGGGCCTCTCGACGCACAAGCTTCTCGGCCTCGGAGAGGACGACAAAGTGGTACGGCCAGCCCATAGTGTCACGTGTGAACCCTAAATGTAGCGATAGTCGGGAACAGGAATTTAAGGTCTCTCGAGATAGACCAACAGCTGTCGGCCAATGGGGTGTCCTGGGTTGCTCAGCACACCACTGGCAAGAGGTGATGTTGTCTCAACGAGCCTGGCCGCGGTGCCGCCCTTGAGGATGGACAAGATGGTGAACTTGGGAAGAGATGCTCAAAGTCCAGGCCGGCCAAAGTGTCGAAATGCCCACAATGTCAGCAGTTTGAATTTCCGGTCGCGTCTGGGACGTGGAATCCGGGCTACGCCTTGAAGTGGAAATGGATACCGCCGGAATCAGTGATTGCTGTTAGTGCGAAATGCTATCCTTTACGGGTTTTCTGCGACTCTCTTAACTCCTGAACCCTGCCATGTAGGTAGTCATTACCCCAGTGGGTGCGAAAAGTGGTTGATTGGCTCTCAGCCGGCGGGACACTGCCTCCTGTTCAGCCCGCTCCACGTTCCCCCTAGCAGCCCAGGCCCGTTCCTCAAACCCGGCGACTGACACTGGTCGGCATTTCGATGTCCGACTTGAGCAACAGAAGCACGTTAAGTTTGTGTTTGTCATCACCAGCAATTGTTCGACCCGGTGGCATGGGAAGTGGTAGGCGATGCGGTCAAAGATCAGACGGTAGGTAGGTTTGTCCCGACTTTGGGGTTGAGACTATCCACTTGTCCTCATCCGCACAGAGGCAAGCGTTGAGGAACATCTCGGCTGTTCTCGAGGAGGCTGGAAGTAAGCTGCAAAACGTTGTTAAAGTGAATATATTTCTGACTATTATGGGTGACTTTGCTGCCATGAACGAAGCCTATGACGAGTTCTTCACGTGAAGCTCCAAGCCGGTACGTCTCGCTTCCCAAGCCTCGAGACCTGCTGACGATTTGCAATTGGCAGTGTCGAACATGTGTTGCAGTTACCAGCTTCCCCGAAGTGCCAGGGTCGAGATTGAGTGCACTTTGTAAATTGAGAGCAACGGTCGGATGCTGAGGCAGGTAGAGACATTGCGATGGAGGGTGGGACGAGGTGTGTGCCACGGGCCCACACCTTGTCCCCTAACCCTTGTGATGACGTAACGACTCAGGTCCCGACTTCACTGAACATTCTGTCAAAATTGCCTGCCACGAGTTCAGACTTTGCTGGCTGTTGCTGCAGTGTCAAACACCGCTCGCCCACAACCAATGCAATGAGACAAGACGTGTCTCTCGGCGTGATGCGCCTGTGTCTGTCACCGGGCCGAGTCCTCCCACTGTCTGCAACACGCCTCCAGTTTCCTTCGGCACGATTCCTCGCACCGAGCAGTCCTTCGCGCTACTACTCTTCTCGCCGCCCCTCGCCCTCCAGTCCCGCTAAACTAATTGACAACACGGCAACTACCACGTTAGAAGATGCTGCCAACCCGCCCGCGACGACACGGCCGCCGCCCCTCGATCTGCCCGTGCGCGAGCCCGAGACCTCGACCTTCTCGCACCTCTTCCAAACAGGCAAAGCCTACCTGACCTTTTACAAAAACGGACTGAAGCAAATATACACCAACCACCGCCTCCTTTACCCCAAGAACCCCTCTGACAAGAGCATCGAACTCGGTACCCGCGCCCACTTCCTCCTCCGCCGCCGATGGGCCCACGACATGAAGCGCCTGCCCCTGTTCGCCATCATGCTCGTCATCTACGGGGAACTGACCCCCTTCATCGTGCTCGCCGTGCCCTCCATCGTCCCCGTCACCTGCCGCATCCCGCGGCAGGTCGGGAAGCTGGAGCGGCGGGCCGACGATTCGCGGCAACGCTACCTCTCCAAGATGAAGGGGGGCAAGGGCAACCTGAACGCCCATGCTGTCGCGTGTGTCGCCCAGGCGTTTGGAGTCATCTCGACGATGTGGGGGCGCCTCCCCTTCAGCCCACCCACCCTATTCTGCTTGGCAAGACTTCAACCTCACTGCACTTACCTGATTGAGGATAATTTGCTTTTGTCGCAGGCTGGTGGCGTGAAGGCGCTGGTTCCTGAGGAGGTGAAGCTGGCTTGTGTGGAGCGGGCAATTTCTGTCCAGGGGAAAAGCGATGAAGAGCTGAGGTGGATGTTAGCAGAGTGGTTGGAGATGATAGATGAGGTGGATGATCCACGGTTCAAGCACGTAAGGATGCACACATTAGCAGTAGTGCCACATGACGCGTGGCCAAATATCCGGTCCCAAAAACTATTTGAGGCCATGGAGAACCCCCAATAGAGTAGGTAGAAAAAGAGAAGGGCTGAACTGTATGATATATGTATATCTGACCCTAAGTGTAGACTTGCATCCTACTTTATAGATATTGTAGGAAACCTGGGGGAAAATGCATCACTAAATATAACCACGTAGTCTAACGTGTCAGTCTGCTCGTGAACAAATGCCTATGCTGTATTTAGCCTGGCGTTCTAGATGTGCCTTCGAGCTTGTTCAAGATTCCAGTCATTGATCATCGTGCAACATCCATCTATTATCTTTTCCAGCGACAGCAATGCCATTTGTCCTCCCCTGAGCGCTCCCATAACATCTATAGGCCACAAAGATTCCAGCCATCATTCTGCTTGAAGTTCAGCAGCCCCTTGATAACAGCCGGCATTCCTGAACAACACCGCCCAACAGACTAGACAAGCCTTCCAAGTTTTCACATCTTCACAGCGAAGCAACTCCCCTTCCTGTTAGAAAATCACGGTTTATGGTTTCTTTATCTAGGTATCTCTCTCTAGCTTGAAAAAGACGGTACCAATGCTCACTGTCTGCCCATGTGGCTGAGTCTGTGTCCCGTCAGGAAGCCTTTTGGCTATGTACATGGGAACCTATCAGTGCTAAACCATCCGACAATATTCGTGGGCATTGTCCTTGACATCCTTCATCCCGAACAACTTCGGAACATAGGTGAAAAAATCGGGTAATATCAGCACGCCGGCCGTCTTCCTCCGCCTCGCTCTCCGACAGATCCATCATCCGACCTAGACATCCGACAGTCTCCGATATTCGAGGCACTGGCGGCGAGACCCTTGTAATTCGACAGTTCCAGCACCCGGCTTGGATATCCGGCACCAGCGGCCTCGATGCCGCTATTCTTTGGTATGGGATCCGCCCTCCGGCAGGCCGACAGCCATAGAAAGCCCATTGTCCCGGCGGTCCTGGGGTTCCCGGCAATTTCTGCCACGCTGCCTGTCCGACAGATAACTCAACATAAATATGTCGACATGATTCTTAAACGCGACCGAAGCGAGCTTGTGATGTGACAACTGCACAACGAGCTGATAATGCCATGCCACCCAGGCAATACCATGACATTAGGTAGCAATGTTGCCATGATGATTATGTAAGCATATGAGCAAAAAAACCGCTATTCTCGCCCGCTCTAGCCGTGTCACATTCTGACTCGGCTCTTCGGATTTTTGTTATTTGGGTGGGACCAAAACGGTACTACCAAGAGACGGCGCCATTAAACTGCAATCCTGCACCATTACCCTTCGCCGTCGCTTCCTACTGCGTAGCACGCTTCAACTGCTCCATAATCGTCCGAACTTGCTGTGCAGTGTCGTTCCCAGCAAGCCCCATCATTCCCACCGCGCCATCTGGCACAGCAGTGGCAGGGGGTGCAGCGCTGGCTCCATGTTGCACGTACGCGGGGGCGGATCCGTAATTGGCCATGCTGCCATAGCCCTGAACCGGAACCGGCTGGCTCGTACCAGCGCCTCCAAGACTGTTGAGGAGGGCGTTGATGTCAATTTGGGGAGCTTGCGCTGGTTGCATACCCATTTGCGCCCCCTGGTTATGGGCTTGAGCCACCTGCGGGGTCTGGAGGGAAGCAATGAGGGCCTGCAGCGAGTTGTTGTCGAGTTGGCCAACCATATTTACCAGGTCCTGCGCGGGAGCTTGAGGTTGCTGAGTTTGGGGCTGTTGAGTGTGTGGTTGCTGAACATGTGATTGTTGAAAATGTTGGGCCGGTGCAGCACCCTGAGGAGGATACTGGTGTCCATAAATAGAAGCTGGAGGAGCATCCGGGAGATAATTGTGGCTGTAGGGGTAAGCTGGCTGAGAATGTTGGACGGTGTTGGCCTTCTCCCGAAGCACAAGCTCGGCTGCGATTGTTGGATCAACGTCTGAGTATTCCTCAAAGCGGGTGCTAGCACCGCTAGATCGGAGGAAAACCTGTATCGAAATCCTGCCAGTAGCTTGAGCGGCAATACCGAGGTCAACTATGGCGTGAACACCCTCCAGAACTTGGCGCTGTACCAGGGCGTCGCGCGGGAAACGAGGGTTAAGGAACATGACATCGGTCCTAAGACCTTTCGCCTGAAAAATCTTCTGAACCCAGCTGACGAACTCTCGAGATACTTCTTGCAGAAGAAGTATCTGCACATCTGGGACATCGCTTCCATACCGACGAGGAATATCAAGGCCTGCATCAGATGGTGCACGACGCGGCGGGCTGGGACTTCTGCGGCGGTAGGCATCCACCATGCGCACAGGCGAGCGTGACCGACGGCGATCGAAGGAAGCATCCTGAGGAAAGAAAGCATCTCGGTTACGACGGCTGTCGCCACGACGTGGAGAGGGGGAGCGGACCGGTCGGTAATCATCTCGTCGCCACGATGATTCTCTACCGTCATAGCGATCGGTACCACCACCACCACCACCACCACCACGGCCACCACGGCTGTTGTGGTCACCATGACCACCGCGCTCACCATGACCACCACGCTCACCACGCTGGTTCCGCCGGTCTGGAGAAGCATCCCGCTCCTCCTTGACCTTTTTCTTCTGTGCCCGTGAAATTTCGAGATCTATGAATTGTTAGCCCGAACCGTAGCCGGACAGGGCATGACCATTTTGCCGCCAGGACACTTACGAATTTTGCGTTGACCAAGTTCAATACCTTGGGCGTTCTGCATGGCCACGTGACCCTCGGCCACCGTATGGTACTGAACGAAGCCATAGGCACTCTTCAGAGATATCTGTGCTAAGCGGCCAAATTTCTGAAAAACATCAAAGACCTCACGCTTTGAAACCCGGTCGCTAGACAAGTTTCCTACAACAGTAATTAGCGGGCGCGCATATACTTTAGAGCGTCGGCAATACTTACCAATAAAAATGCGAGAGCCTTCAGGGAACCTGTCCCACTTTCCCTCAGAGGTGTAGCGCTTCTCATCTGCAAGAAAAGTCTCCCACGCCAGCTGGACAGTTGGGTCCAGAGATGGCATAGGGTGGGCAGCTGGTGGTGAAGTGAGGGCTTGGGAATGGGGGGCGTTAAATGCAGAGGGTGGCGGTGGAGGCAACGATGAAAAGGCTTCATTTGTAGTGCCGGGGGCGCCAGCGGATAGATACGATGAGCGCTGCGCCGTAGGGCCGGGTACCGGCATCGGCGGCACCGGGGATGCAAGGGCATTGGAAGCTCTGGATTGGAAAGAATGGGCCTGCGGAATGGTGGGCAAGTGGCTAGGCGGTTGATGGGAAACAGAGGGCTTGGGGGGGAGAGAGGCAGAATAAGATACGTTCAGTGTAGCCGAGACATTTCTCGACGTAACTGGGGGTGTGGCTTGCGCTGGTGGTGCTGGAGCGGCAACCGAGGAGGTGGCCTCAGCTCTAGCAGTGATGCTGTCTACCAGCTTCTGAATGTCAACAGCGGCATCATCTTCATTGTCCGATGTGGGAGAAGGCGTGGCAGCCTTAGCTTCAGCGGTGGCGGCAGCATCTTGGGTATCTTGAGCATCTCGAGCATGAGCATCGTGAGTAGGTGCGGGCGCACTTCTAGCGGGTTGCTCCACGGCGGCTGCCGTGGCTGGCGCAATGGATGGGCTGGCGTTTGAAGTGACAGATATGGGCTCGGAAGGGCCCGGACTCGGAGAAGAGGCAGAGTCGATCGACTCAGAAGGCGAGGAGAGGACCTGAGCCGAGCCGTTGGTGCGGGGCAAACCCGGGAGCCGCGATGAAGAGTGAGGCAAAGAAGAAGGTGGGGACGGGCGCTTCAAAGTGTCAGGTGCAGATGAACTATTCATGGATTCTGAGGCCTTTGATACATCTGGCTGAGCCTCATCAGCCTCATTCTGATCCCGATTTGCCGGCGAATCAAAGGTTCTCGCATAGTCATCGTTGATAGAATCTGCTTCGTTCTCGAGCGCCTGCCCCTCTTCGTCCTCGCCATACCCAAAGCTGTCGTCGCTGTCAACTAGGGAATCGTCTGAGTAATCACCGCCAACTACTATGGTGTCGGAGATCTCAGCTGGCTCTTGGCTGGGCTCCATGACGGCGGAAGCGTGCTGCGCGGGCGCGGGGTCCGATGGAGCAGCGGGGTCGATGGGTGCCGGAGAAGAGTTGGGAAAGGGCGCCGGAGTGGGAGCGCTGAGGCTGGCAACGGAGGCCAGAAATTCGGGCACTTGATCTACCATCCAGCGCGCCGTCTGTCTGGTCTGATTGCCAACACTTGTTGTTCTGGTAAGGGGTGGTGATTGCTGGATGTGGGTAAAGTTGAGTGTGGAAGCGCGTGTCACGTCGCTTGCGCAATCGAAGGTTAGTCAAGTATCCAGCCGTGGCGTCAAACTGGGCAGAGGATTAATTCAAAGCTTAGCCAGGAAGGCCGGAAGAAACCCCGGGAGAGGTGGTGCCGACTTGAACAGCTCTCGTTGCAAGAAAAGAAAAAGAAAAAATAGTAAGTGGGATGATCGCGGATCGAGGCCACCTCGGTTTGAGGGCTCTGGGAATGCGCCAGGCCAGGCGCCAAATCAGAATGGGAGATACAATTTGGCGAGTGAAAGGAAGTTGCCAGTTAAAGAAGCTGCAAGGATAGGACGGGTAGTAAGAAAACGCCTGTGGGCAGGAGCCGATGCGGAAATAGGTACTGCAAGGCTGACCTGAAGAAAAAATCTCGATTGAATGGAATGGAACCTTTGCCAAAGCTCAGGGAAAAAAAAGTCCATCGATCTGAGCCACGATGTTAGTCCCCCACCATGGGCGCTCGGACCAGAGACAAGGGAATTGGCTTAAGTGGCGTGAAAGACGCGCTGTGGTTGGTTCAGCGGCTCATCGAATTATTTGCGGGAAAATGCCGAACGCAAGGACAGGCCAACCACAAAAACCGTCTGCCAACTTGCAACCTCAAGCTCTAGCCACGTGCCAGCTCTCCGGGTCCTCCTTTGCAAGGCTTTGTGCTACTTAAAGTTGAACCTGCTAGGCAGGTCAAGTATGTGGGCATCAATGCCCGGTTTATTTTCATGAAGGTGCGCCAATATGATGACCCCCATCATGCAACGCCGCTGTGGCCTCCGACCCAGCCAAGCCGCTGGACACAACGCTTGGCCTGTGAGCCAGAGCCCGTTGGTGTATCTTCAACGGTCAATAAGACATCAAGCCTTTGAGACGGGATATGACCCTGAAAAAATAGCGGAAGCGCGGAAATGGCGACAGTCATTCCAGTCAAGCAGTATTCCCCCAGGCAACACCTCTTTTTCAAGGTCCAGCGGGCCCGGTGGCCAGCACGTAAATAAGTCCGTAACCCATCATGGACAGCTAAAGTCGAAACTTGATTGACATGAACAGAACAGAGACCAAAGCAACAACTACCTGGCCGATTTCACAATTGTTAGGAATCCTACCAACACTTCTCCACCCTGGTGTTCGGTCATCTAAGTACTACTCTAAACGCAACGATTGCATCAGCATTCAAGCACAAACCCAACGGAGCCGGGCTGCTAATGCCGACGAAAACCACCAAAAACTCTTTGAGGAACTCCAGATCCTATACAAAAGCACAGTGCCAGGGGAAACCAGCCCTGACAAGACCCGGAAGTATGAAGTGCTGTAAGTAGCGCTTTTGCTCAGCTGCTGATACAAGTCTAACATCCTGATAGGAAGAAAAGCGCCACTGAGGTGCGAATCAAGCTGAAAAAGCAACAAGGCTCAAAGAAAATGTCTAGAAAAGGAGGTGGGGCCGAAAAGTGAAGCAGAAGCTTTACCAGCTGATAACTAGCCGCACATGGATTGGGAAGTCGTAAAATTCCTGACTTCAAATTCCGCCACGGAGGAGTTAAATCCAGAATAGCAGCACAGCATTCACCTAGCCCTTAGAACACCCTAAACATCGTCAAAAGTAAAGCGGCGCCTTGAGGTAGTAAAGCTCAGGCCTTGAAGCTAAGGGGATGGGTATGCATTCATTTATCTACTTTCAGTCTTGCTCAAAAGAATTCTCAAAGGAACACTCTGAGAAAATATTAAAAGTTTTCTTTCAATGCTGCACCCAGTGTTTTAGCTATATTGGGCTCATGGTGTCTGCCGTAAGTCTTGGGCTGGTGATTCAGTGAGGAATGCAGTGGCGCGAGATACCTGTCAGTACGCCTCCGCCTCATCCAGCAAGATATCTTGAGGCCTTGAAAACACGTTTCCGGTGTTTCCAGTGCCGAAAAAGGATAGCATCTAGTCTCCGGAGAAAGCAAGTTATCTTATTCCACATGAGGAAAAAAACACATGCAAGACTCTATGCAACATCCGAGCCACCTAGAAAAAAAAAGTTTGTTCAAAACGTTATACCTAGCGAATTTATGTAAATCGAATATCTTGAAGAAATTTTCTTGGTTGTCACCGGGTGACTGGGAACACTGAATCTCATTGAGATGGCAGATTGATCGCGCGTGGAGTCTCCGGCCGGCATTCGACTCTTCCAAACCTCAATGCGCTCAAGGTTCATCGAGCAATGCGTGCAACTGGCCGTGATGACTCTGCCGGTGGCAAGTCAAACTTTGGGTCGCGAGTCTCCCAACATGATAATCGTGTATATTATTCCACATAGTCCTTCGTTGAGGCGGTCCTGTTTTTCTTCCTAAACTTGGAAGCTGTACGTTGACAGATGAAAAGCCTAGCGCTGTCGTCTCAAGAGCGGGAGTGTGGGGTAGGATGGAATTGTGGCGTATGGGTGCCAGGCCCCTGGGACCCTTGCTTAGCTGCAAGCTTGATTCGACCCGAAGCTCATTCACACCGCCTGGCAGAATAAAATCAAATCGCTGCTTTCGCAGTAAATTTTTAGGGCCCCCTCCCAACAGAAGCCGCTCCAGTGCCTTCACGCACCGAACAATCAACAATTGCTTGGGCGCCAGGTCTGGTAGTAACCGTAAAAATGTCGCAACAGAAGACGGTGTAAGTAAATAGACGAAGTTTTGGCTCTCAGCGCCGTTCCAATGCTCATCCTCCGTCTTGTCTAGAGATTCGCGCATCCCCGCGCTGATGCGCAATGGCCTTCAAGAAAAGAAGCGAAGCTTCTTCGTCGTTGTTGGCGATCACTCCAAAGATGCCATTGTCCACTGTAAGCCTGCGCCCTGGCTTGGTAGCCCTGCCTCGTTACAGGCAGTTTCTAACACCCGGCCTCAGTGTACCACATCATGTCTCAACAGAACCTGCGACAGAACAAGTCGGTCCTTTGGGCATACAAGAGCAAGCTCCTCGGTTTCACTAGTCACCGGAAAAAGAGAGAAAACAAGATCAAGAAGGAGATAAAACGCGGCACACGCGAGGCCAACTCGGAAGACCCCTTCGAGCTCTTCATCTCGCTCAACGACATTCGGTACACCTACTATAAGGAGACGGACAAGATCTTGGGTAACACATACGGCATGGTGAGTCCACCGTCCCACACTCCGGGGAGCTCTATACATGTTTCCCTGAATTGGCTGCTAACCGATAGCAGTGCATTCTACAAGATTTCGAGGCCATCACTCCCAACATCCTAGCCCGGACGATCGAAACAGTCGAAGGCGGAGGCTTGGTTATTCTTCTGTTGAAGGGTATGAATAGCTTGAAACAGCTTTATACCCTATCCATGGACGTCCATTCTCGATATAGGACCGAAGCCCACGACGATGTCGTTGCGAGATTCAACGAGCGTTTCATACTCTCTTTGGGCAGCTGCGAATCATGCCTGGTCATTGACGACGAGTTGAACGTTCTCCCCATATCTGGCGGAAAGGGCGCCAAGCCGTTGCCTCTCCCGTCAAAGGACGAGCCTGCGACTCCGGCGCAAACTGATCTCCAGAATGTCAAAGACTCACTAGCCGACACTCAGCCAATTGGATCCTTGGTCCAGCTGGCACGCACGACCGATCAAGCAAAGGCGTTGCTTACATTTGTGGACGCTATTGCGGAGAAGACCCTTCGCAACACAGTTACGCTCACTGCGGCTCGTGGTCGTGGTAAATCGGCGGCTAGTAAGTTGAAGTATTAAGGGGTTACAGACACAGGCAGCTGACTTGGAGATTTATAGTGGGTGTTGCGATCGCAGCCGCTGTGGCTTATGGCTACAGCAACATTTTCATCACATCGCCTTCTCCGGAGAACTTGAAGACCCTGTTCGAGTTTGTATTCAAGGGATTCGATGCCCTGGACTATAAGGACCACGCCGACTACTCCATCATTCAATCAACAAATCCTGACTTCAACAAGGCCATCGTCAGAGTGAACATTCACAGGAGCCATCGGCAAACAATTCAATACTTCCGTCCTCAAGACGCCCACATCCTCGGCCAAGCAGAGCTGGTTGTTATCGACGAGGCAGCGGCCATCCCATTGCGTACGTACTTATAGCCACCTAACACACCTTCCCTTCATTTTCAGGTGGTGAAGGCCGCTTTAGGGAACCTGCTAACACACCGTAACAGCGTTGGTACGGAAGTTGATGGGACCGTATCTGGTCTTTATGGCATCCACCATTAGCGGATACGAAGGAACTGGGCGGTCGCTATCGCTAAAGCTCATCAAACAGCTCAGAGAGCAGTCTAGAGTGGGTGCCGGTGCCAACGGAGGTGGTGCGATTGAAGTGGACCGATCTAGTGGCAAGGAAGCCAAGGATTCCGGCTTCAATGGTGGGCGGCTTCTGAAGGAAATTACTCTTTCTGAGCCCATCCGTTACGCTCAAGGTGATGCGGTTGAGAAGTGGCTGAATACTCTTTTGTGCCTCGACGCAACGCTCCCAAGATCCAAGCTCAACACACAAGGATGTCCGGTCAGTATTCACCCCTTGGTAGCCATCGATCCAAATGGTTGTGGGTGTTGATATTCCGCAAGCTAACATTACTAATAGGATCCTTCGCAATGTGAACTGCTCCACGTCAACCGGGATACACTGTTCTCGTTCCACCCGGTGTCGGAGAAGTTCTTGCAGCAAATGGTGGCGTTGTATGTTGCCAGTCATTACAAGAACTCGCCCAACGACCTGCAGCTGATGAGCGATGCACCTGCGCACGAGCTTTTCGTCCTTACTGCTCCTATCGTTGAAGGCCGACTACCCGAGCCCCTGTGTGTCATCCAGGTCTCCTTGGAAGGAAAGATCAGCAGACAGAGCATCCTCAACAGCTTAAGCAGAGGCCAACAGCCTGCTGGTGATCTGATCCCATGGCTTGTCAGCCAGCAGTTCCAGGACGACGAGTTCGCCTCCCTGTCTGGAGCCCGTGTGGTCCGAATTGCCACCAATCCCGACTATATGTCGATGGGATATGGTTCGAAGGCGCTTGAGCTCCTTGTCGATTACTACGAGGGCAAGTTTGCGAACCTTTCGGAAGATGTGGGGATCTTGACACAGCCGTCTATCCCCCGAGTAACAGATACCGAGCTTGCGGAGGCCAGTCTCTTCGACGATATCAAGATCCGTGACATGAATGAGTTGCCTCCTCTCTTCGCCAAGCTCGCCGAACGTCGGCCAGAGAGGCTTGATTATGTGGGCGTTAGTTATGGTCTTACCAATCCCCTTCACAAATTCTGGAAGCGGGCTTCGTTTTCGCCGGTTTATTTGGTATGTTGGCCAGCTAGGAACCCAAGTGCCGCAGAATGATACTAATAGTGCGGCAGAGACAAACGGCGAATGATCTTACAGGCGAGCATACCTGTGTAATGCTGCGACCTCTCAAAGAGGAGAGTGACCAGACTTGGCTCAGTGCTTTCGCCAACGACTTCCACCGCCGCTTCCTGTCCCTCTTGTCCTATCGATTCCGCGAGTTCCCCCCCATCCTTGCTTTGACAATTGAGCAATCCGCCAACTTGGGCGCTCAGCTGGATCCGGCCAACAAGTCCGGAGAGCTCACCAAGGCCGATATTGACAAGTTGCTGACACCATTTGACCACAAGCGCCTTGAGTCTTATGCCAACGGTATGCTGGATTACCACGTTGTCCTTGATCTTATCCCGACCATTACTAGTCTTTACTTCACCGGCCGTCTGAAATCTGGTGTCAAGCTGAGCGACTTGCAAAAAGCCATCATTATCGCGGTTGGCATGCAGCACAAGGATATGGATACAGTTGCTGCGGAGCTTTCGCTCCCACCATCGCAGCTGCTTGCCATCTTCATCAAAATCATACGGAAGATAACGACATATCTTGCGTCGCTTGTTGCTGAGTCGATTGAAGCTGATATGCCAGACCCGAGAGCGATCGGGGTTGGTGTTGAAAACGCATCGGGAGCCCACGACGACGAAGTTATCGACAACAAGTTTGTGGCGCTCGACGCGAACTTGGAGGATGAGCTTATGGAGGAGGGTGATGAGGCGGTGAAAGAACTCCGGCAAAAGCAGAGGGAGCTTATCGATTCTCTGCCATTAGACCAGTAAGAAGTACGGCTCTATATGAGAGCATATCAGAATCTAACACAAGGCAGGTATGAGATTGAGGGCGGGAGTACACAGTGGGAGGAAGCAGAGAAGCAAGTGCTAAAGGCGGCCAAGAGCGGCAAAGGCAACCCGCTGGTGAGCGTCAAGACTCAGAAAGCGAAGCGGAAGGCTAGCCCTGAACCAGCCAGCAAGCACGACGATGCGGGAGAAAAGAAGCACAAGAAGCCCAAGAAGGGGAAGCATGACAAGAAGAGGTGAAGTACGACCACTCTCCCCATACACACTTGAGCCCCCAAACCGGACAAATGCCATGCACCCAGGACGTTTGCCGCTCTATCCTTTGCTTTCCCTTGGTGCTGTACCTTGTATGCGGCAGCAGGGGGTAATAGGAGGCGGACGCGGGATTGAAGAAGCAGTGGGATCGCTTGGATTCGGGCTCACAAGAGGGAGGAGACCGGGCCGGAAGAGCCTCCGGAATGTTTGGAGCCGAAACGATGGAAATTGGTGGCTGTTGCCGGGTGCCGGATGCCGGGCGCGGGTCTGACGTCTGGACCGGGCCGGCGGATAAGAAATGGAGATACCCTGGGGAGTGGCTGTAGTGGAGTCGAGAACGTCGGAGAAGGCGGGGCATGTAGCGGCCATGGTGTGATTGGCTCTCAGCGAGAGGGGCAAGCTGAACATAGACATCGCGCTGCGGCTGACTGCTTGAAAATCTGAGAGAACCTTTGACAACCCCCCTCGTGTCGACCTCGCGTCGAGGCCCTTCATATTGACTTATTACTGCGCTTTGGAGTTTGGAATTTGACGGCTTACTTCCCCGGCGACTACCTCTTGGCCCTCCCGCGCCCAAACCCGTCTGACGAGTGCGCCTTGTGCCTGGCTCGAGTCTGTCTGACCGTCGATCGCAAGGCTGCCCAATTGCTGTCCTAATCCCCCCGCGCCGCAAGTGTTGTCGTTGCTCCTGAACGAACAGTTCGGGCATAAGACGGGGTCTCTGCAACAGTTGATTCCGAATCTTGGCTCTTACGGCCGCTCGCGCAGCTCCACAGGGCTTCGGAGAGCAAAGCACACCCGACGCCAACTGCCCCATATCAGCAATACCCGCCATTATGACCTCGGCACCCAACGGTGGCGACCGACCGCAACTGCAGATCCAGCCATGTCGCTACAAGGTCGGGAAGACGCTTGGCGCGGGCTCCTACTCGGTCGTCAAGGAATGCGTCCACATTGATACGGGGCGCTACTACGCCGCCAAGGTGATCAACAAGAGGTTGATGGCAGGCAGAGAGCACATGGTACATACCCGTTCAGTAGATCCAGTAGAGGGGCGTGTCACAGGTACGGTCTGAGCTAACGTTGTGCTTTGCGCCTCGCAGGTACGAAACGAGATCGCCGTGTTGAAGAAGGTGTCGATGGGCCACCAGAACATCCTGACGCTTGTCGATTATTTTGAGACGATGAACAACTTGTACCTGGTTACGGACCTGGCACTAGGTGGCGAGCTGTTCGATCGTATCTGCCGCAAGGGGTCATACTACGAATCGGACGCGGCTGATCTGATCCGCGCCACGCTGTCGGCGGTCGCCTACCTCCACGACCACGGCATCGTGCACCGCGACCTCAAGCCCGAGAATCTACTGTTCCGCACGCCCGAGGACAATGCCGACTTGCTGATTGCCGATTTTGGCCTAAGCCGCATCATGGACGAGGAGCAATTTCACGTGCTGACGACAACGTGCGGCACGCCGGGCTACATGGCGCCAGAAATTTTCAAAAAGACAGGGCACGGTAAGCCCGTCGACCTGTGGGCGCTGGGCGTCATCACGTACTTTTTACTGTGTGGATACACGCCCTTCGACCGCGACTCGGACTTTGAGGAGATGCAGGCCATCCTCAACGCCGACTACAGCTTCACCCCGCTTGAGTACTGGCGCGGCGTGTCGGACAGCGCAAAGGACTTCATCCGGCGCTGCTTGACCATCGACCCAGCTAAGCGCATGACGGCGCACGAAGCCCTACAGCATCCGTTCGTCGCCGGGTGGGCGCGCGTCGCGGCCGCCGGCGGTGCTGACGCGGACAAGGGCCAGAATCTGCTCCCCACTGTCAAGAAGAACTTCAACGCGCGCCGCACCCTGCACGCCGCTATCGACACGGTCCGCGCTATTAACAAGCTGCGCGAAGGCCAGTTCATGAACGGCATCAAGAGTCGCGAGCCTGGTCGTAACAACGGCGCCGCCGGCCTTGCTAGCCCGGGTGCGAGCCCGCTCATCCCCATGTCGCCGCCTGTGGGCGCCGGCGCTCAGAAGGATGAGGGTGGCAGGGAGGCTGGCCAGGGTAAGGACAGCGGCTACGCCACGCAACCGGAGCCATCGGACCGCGGTAGCGCAGACGGGGACGTCGCTATGGACGACGCCCCGCCGGTGCCGGCGAGCCTGAGGCCTGGGAGCGAGGCGAACCGGGTCGTGGAGACGAGTAAGGGGCTGTGGAATGGGCTGGGGAGGCGGTAGGGTTTGGGATGTTGGTGCAGTGGGTGGGGAATGTGACACCAAAGCAAACACAGGATGAAGGGGTAAATTCCCGACGGCGGCAGAGCGGGTGGGGACGCCGGTGGCTGGGAGTTTATACCCGAGGCCAGGCCGGTCCAGATGGCATGAGTGATTGATGGCCACGACCGGAACGATATGAAATGGAGGGGAAGAGAGAGAGTTACTATGATTTTGATGGGCGATGGGATGGACTAGGTCTCTTATTTTCGTCTTCTTACTCTCATTATCTCCTTTGCATCTTAGGACGATATGTCCCCCCTCCCTGTTTCTTTATCTTCTGGGCTACGGTGTTAAGGGGCCTTCGCAAGGGCGGCGGGATCTCCTTGGTCACATTTGACCTGTTCCCCCCTTTTTTTTCTTGATACAGAGGAAAAAATATAAAAAGAAACAGACGGGAGGGTTGGCGAGGAGAGAGGGGTTGTTGCTTTTACGCTGTGTATATAGAAATTGCGCTGGAAGTGTAGATGCAAACTGTCAAGGGGCGCGTAATGGGGCGATGATCTATAGCGGTCCGGCCGAATGATATGATACCTTTGTTTAGTTCTCGTTTATATCCCGGGTTGACACTGCTGATATTTTGATAGGTTAGGAAGTGTAAGGCTGACTAGAATTGGTGATAGGCTGTTAGTCTGGGGTAGTCGCGAGTTGAGTTACAGGTATTTACGGACTTTTGTTATATATAGGAACGGAGTGTGTTTGAGTTTCGAAACCCCCGAGGACTAGGTTGCAGTTGTTGATAGAATTTGTTACACAGGGTTCTCCAAGTCGCTCGGTGCCTATCAGAAATATGTCGTACATATATTACCTGCCGAGTTGGGACGGTCGATCACTGTTTTCCCGGCGGGTGCGGCATTCTATCGGGCACGAAGACAAAACACCCGAGCGAGAGGGGATCGTGTTTCGTTTCAGCGGCCTGTGCTTGGTCATTGGGGGGCAGTTGTATATTAGCCCGCGCTGGACTGCCTGCCGACAACAAACAAACTACTTGCAGATGTGGATTGTAGTTACATCATGTGTTGCTACGCAATGAGATGAGTACTATGACCTCTTCTCTCGACACGAATTGGAGTCAAATATGCCTGGATTCCTCGACGTCATGATGAGTCTGCAACATCGCGAAGCATTCAAAGTTTGTTGAAACAGCACAAAGGCGTAAAAACCATCTATAATACCTCGTAGACGAGTCGATACGAGAGCTGCGTCTCGTAGATATTGCCGTCAGCCAGTTGCTGGCCGTCACCCGACAATTACTAAGGCACATCGCATATCTCTCCAGGCTGAGGGGGTTGGTATCAAACGCCGTATCAAGCCATCTGCAGTCAAACCGCCTCGCTCGTCCACGATGACACAGCGCCTGGCGGCGGCCAAATGCACGGACGAAACACATATGGCTAGCGGGGCAGTGGCCGGGCAAGGGGTGTCGATGCGCGCATCGAGGCTCCTGGTTTTAGTGGGGGGGGGGTGGAGGGGAAGGGAAAGGAGATAGCGGGATGCAATGTCGGGGGCTTCCTAGTCTGCGCTGTCAACGAAGGACCCGACTCCGAGAGTCCGAATGTCACCCAACCAGACCCTGAGCACAGAACCCGGTCAAGAACATCCCAGCCTCCAACCCCGAACGGGCGTACACGGCGCCGGGAGGCTCGGAGATCGCCTAAGACAAGGCCGCTTCGATAGGTCTCCCTTCGATAAGAAGAGGGGGGGGTTCTCCAGAGCCGGTTAGTCCTGTCGAGCTTGGAATATTTTTCAGCTGGCTGCTGGGAGGTGCCCTGGAGGGAAATGAAGCAAAAACTTTTCAAGTTTGGTTTTCGTGCTGTTGAAATAATTTCCCAATCCGAGGGCCGAGGTGATCTTAGTGTGGAGCTCAAGCTCGGGAAGAAAAGAAGAAGAAAAGACAGAAAAAAGGGTTCTTTCTCTTGCGTTGTGGGGGCGATTGAGGGAAAGAAAACGGCGAGCCCACTGCGCCGTTGTTCTGGGTGGTCTGCATCCGCAGCTTCCGCGGTGACAGCCTCTGAGGTCACTGGTTGCCTGCAATGGGCAAATGGCATGCTGGCTTTGGACTAATGTCGGAATTTTTAGTGGCTACTAAGTTAGGCGCTACAGCGAGGCTCGTCATGTGTTGAGAGGATTGGGATGGCTGCGAAACTCCACATGCCAGTTGGCTGGTCTTGCTCATGTGCTAGCACGTTCTGCCATTCATTCTCCTGCATTCCTGCGTTCCTGCTTGTGGTCTCTTGATCAAATCGTCAAGGCAGCAAAGCGATGAGTTCTGAGTTATTTGTCTAACGGGCGGGGGGCGTTCGCTATGACCCCGCATTCCCGACTTCGCCTGACCTGGACACTTTTGCCGGTTTCCAGGATCGCTATGACGAGCAGATCAGATCAATCGGTCGCCGTTTCGTTTTCATCCCCCTTTGTTGTCGATTGTGTCTGATGTTTGGTGCGGGGGCACCATGCTGCAGCGTCTAAAACAAATGCTTGGTACTTGAGTGCGTATCTTGCGACTGGGAACAGAAAAACATGTGTGATGTGCTGCAGAACACCGAGTCGGTGGTTGGATTGGTTGTGGGTGGTGAGGCATAAGGTACTGGTACATCCCCGCGACGCCTTTCGAGTTCGGGTTCAGAGTACTAGCGTTACACCACGCACACTAGCTTCGAACAGGTGCCGCTCTCCCGTCTGACATTCCACTTTAACGACCCCAAGTTAGCTCCACAGCAACCAACAGTAACAGGAGCTAGGAACTACCCTCCTCGTCCTCGATTGCCTCGAGGTGAAATATCGAGCGAAAAACCGGGAAACACATTACTAGAGGAATAGTCATCCCATTTTGAGCCTCACCAGTACTGCTAGCAGAAATTAGCTACAACATAGCAACTTGAGGTTTCCCGGTTGGGGGACGTTTCCGCTACGCTCCCGTTACCGCAAGCAGATTCAATTGCAAAGGCTCCCAGTTGGTCACACTGAAGAAGATCCTGAGACGGGTATTGGTCAACCGCTATACACTAGGAGTAAATGCCAGTACAAAAAGCCCACTAGCGACGTTCGCGCAACTTGATTGAATACCGCCACCATGAATCGTCGAATTGTTGAAACCAGGAAAAAAATCGCCGATGATGCTGAGTCATGGCACTAGAAAAAGCACAACGATGCCGATGCGCTGTGTTTTTGCCGATGATTGCTACGTTTATTTACTGTTTTCTTCAGATCGTCAATAACAAGGTTTCCCACAGCGTTTGACTTCGATCAGGAGAAATGCGGTGCTGTCAACCACAGCAGCGCTCAAGAAGCATCTTTCTGTCGATTGATAAAAAGACGATGGCAGGATTTGGCAGGGGGCGGCACCCATAAAGATTGCAGCTACTCACACGCCATCCGAACCTTGGCTTCGATCCCCCCGGATAACACGGATCTGCCTGATGTGACCCGAACCAACGGGGAATGACGCCACTTGGCGCCTGGGGGTCCTTTGTCGCACGAGATGGCATGTGTAGCGGTACCTTGATACCTTGAGTGTCTTTGCGGTGCTGGCCTCTGGCGCTAGTGATTGTCTGGTTCTTGGGATCTCTGACCATTGGAATTGCATCAAGTGCCGCCGTTGCTTGTTATGTTCCAGACCCCCCAGGCTGGCGACGGACGCCCCAACGCTGCTCTGCAGGGATCAAGACGGAAGAAACTGACCTCTTGAATATGCATCTTGAATCCCAATGTGGGCTTTTTGTCGTGTGATGTGTGATCGGGTGCTTCGGTTGGTGCTTCATTAGCTGCATATTCCCGACATATTCGCCCGCTAGCTGCACAATAAGGTTAGGTAAGGAAGGACGGGAGGAGGGGGACAGGGCCCTGAACGACATGCGCTGCTGGCGGCCGTGCAGGAGCGCCATCGCCAAAGCCAAGCCAGCGCCCAGCAGCACTTGAACAACCCGCTTCCGCTGTCTCCGCAACCAGCGCTGGCTAGGGCGACTGGGCAAAGACTGGGCAAGCACCAGCGGGTGGATGTCGGTCTTCTGTAGCTTCCGTGTGTCCATCCAGGACTCCCTCGGGTTGATTATTCAGTGCGGGTGGGCTTGGCTGCCTTTGCTAGCACCCACGGCGCCCAGCACTCGCACCCCAGCGTCATTTTCGACCTTTTCGTCACCCGAGTGCTGCATATGAAAGCCGCAGCCGCCACCCACCACACCTACCCATCTCTGCCTCGACGGTACCACCGCTTTCACCCGCCTAGCCCCTCGGTCACGACATTTCTCTGCTTCACTCTCCCGAACACCAACACCGACGCAAATTGGTGGCTATCTACTTAGTAGTAGTACATACACATAATCCAGTAGACAATCGACGACATGCGTATGCAACGACGATAGCACCGCCGGATCCGACTCTCGCATTCCCTGCCGAGCCGCCGCCCCCGTACTTTTCTCCCGCCTCCGCCGCCGCTTCGTCCTCCTCAACTTTCTCCTACTTCCCCCCATCCCTAGACGGGCTTATCGGGGCTCCTCCTAATATCTCGTCGTTCTGCTCCGACCCACCGGGGCTGGCTCGTCATTTTTACCATGCAAGAATTCCCAGCCGTCCTCAACCAGCCGAAAGGGAAGATGCTGCCCTTCGCCTGGCCTGGCTCCCTCAACCTCGCGAAGTTCAACCCGATTCCTCACAAGTACCGACCCAGTCGAAGGTTACGCAATTTGCAAAAGATCAAATCCAATAATGGCCCACATCTCGACAATGTTGCCCGCCTTCAGACATCCTTCAATGCGCTAGAGAGCCTAAAGGCCCTGCGCCAGCGAAAATGGCAGATCTACGACCTCCAATACGTCCTTTTGTTCGGGTTTATCATCTTCTCGCTGTGCATCCTACCACCCGCCCCGCTCGTCAAGACAGGTGCCCTAGTTTCCATAGGAGTGCTGCTCCTCATGCCCATCACCCAGCAGTTCTTCCTACCTTCACTTCCGATATGGACGTACCTCCTATACTTTTTTTCAAGCCGGTAAGTTGGTTGTCAGACGTCACCGCAGAAAGAGCCGTCCCTCCATATCGTGACCTTGATCGCTGACATGTCTTTTGCCCGACAGCTTCATCGCCCCTGAGTATCGACCCCACATCTGGGTCAAAGTCCTCCCCGCGCTGGAGAACGTGCTCTATGGAGCCAACTTGTCGAACATCCTCTCGGCTCATGTCCACCCGATCCTCGACATCCTCGCATGGCTTCCGTACGGCATCGGCCACTTTGCGGCCCCCGCCGTCTGCAGCGCCGTCCTCTTCCTATTCGCTGCCCCCGGCACAACCCCCGTATTTGCCCGCGCCTTCGGCTACATGTGCCTGCTCGGCGTAACCATCCAGCTCATCTTCCCTTGCACGCCTCCCTGGTACGAGAAGGCGCATGGGCTTGAGCCGGCGCACTACGGCATGGAGGGGTCGCCCGCTGGGCTGGCGCGCATTGACGAGCTTTTTGGCGCCGACATGTACACAACGAGCTTCACAACAGCCCCTGTTCCATTTGGCGCTTTCCCGAGCTTGCACGCCGGCAACGCCGTCGTCGAGGCCCTGTTCATGCAGTATTGCTTCCCACGGTTCCGGACCTTTTTTATCTTGTATGTGGGCTGGATTTGGTGGGCCACCATGTACCTCAACCACCACTACGCCATCGACCTTGTCGGTGGTGCGCTCATTGCGGCTGTGGCATACTACATCTCTCGAGTTCGATGGCTGCCGAGGCCCCAAGTCGACAAGAGCACACGGTGGGAGTACGAGTACGTCGAGTTTGGCGATCGGACCAAGATGGGAGACGAGGAGTACGGATATGGATATGGAAATTCCAATGCGTATGGGCTCGGCCTGCTCGAGAGGCGGGGTATCGACGGGGACAGTGACGAGTGGACTCTCGGGAGCAGCTCGAGTTTCGAGTCGATGAGTCGTGGGGAGACTGTTTCAGGAAGCAGTGCTAGCTCCCCCGGGATTCTGAGCCCGACAACGCCAGATGAGGAGCTTCGACACCACAGCATTATCGGGCTCATGCCTCAGGGTGAAATGTGGAATGGGGAGAGGGTCGCGCTGGAGAGCGAGTTGAGCGAAGTTGTTGTGGTTAGGTGAGACGACGACTTGATATACTGTCGTCGTTGTTTCCGCTGGCTTGGTTAGTTCACAGCCTGGGCTGTGGATGATCGTAATACTGGGGACCTTGTTCGGGAAACAGGGCCCTCTCTGCTCTCCCGGTCGACGGCGGACCTCCACCATCACGATCCCGATGAACGGTTGGACAACATCATTGTTACCGGCATCAATTATCGATCTCCTTTCGACACCTTTCACTCGCTTGACGACTGCTCAAACTCGGCGCAATGGACATGATTTCGGAATCACGGTCGGCATCCAAGTTTGGATTGGACTGGGCATACTAAGCATACCCCCTTCTCGTTGAAGGTTTACATAGCATAGCGCGGCAACATTCGTTCTGCTTGTTCTTCGATACTGGGGCATTCTTTCCCCAGCTCTCTGGTGGTGGCATTAATTTGGTTAATTGGCTTGCATACATGGAAAAGGGGAACGGATGGGAGGCAAAGACTCGGAAGACCTGGGAAGACTTGGGATTGGGTTGGATGACTTGGAGTAATGATAAATAATAATGAGCTTTACATGATGAGCTGTGGGAGAGAAGAGGAATACCCTGAGATTGGGTGGGATAGAGGAGGGGTATTCGGACTATAATCCAATGCTGCGGCTACCCACCTTGAGATGACTCGATTCATGTATAACAATCGGCGCTGTTGTGACTGCGGCGGACCAGCTTTTGACATCATGAAAGGCGATGTCCCTCGAAAAACTGAAAGGGGGAGAGAGGATTTTTATGAGTAGTAGCCTAGGGGAGCACGGGAGGTGAGATTTGAATCAGACTTCCGTTCCGTTTGGACTGTAACCGTGACCCCTGGCTGGCTCTAGGCCCTGGGGGTTCAGCCGCCCCAGATCGATCACGCACCCTCCCCCGATGCGCCACTGCCATTGGGCGTTCCCGTTGTTTCCCCTGCGTCTTCTCAGCCGCACGGGGCATCGCACATGCGGGGCCCGTATAACGTCGCTATTTGGCCCTGGATTTGGCCTTGGGGTTTGGGGACGGTAGGGGATGGGGGAAATTATCTGGACGTGCTGATGGGATGGTGGTACCTTGGGGTAGATATATATATATATATATATTTGCTTGGTGTTGGTGTAGGTTTGCGGGAGGGGGTTAAGGTCGTTGGACGTGTTTGTGCGAGGAGGCCGATTCCAAGGTTTTGGAAGACAGGATTGGGGATGTATGTGATCTTGTATCCGGGTTTGTTCGAGGGTGCGCGGTCATATGGGTTCAATATTTGGGTGGGATACTACTGTCTGGAGAGTGATACATGCTGAGACATCCTCCCTTGTGACGGGCGTCCTGGATCACTTCTTCACTTGTTGGGGGTGCGCCTCTCATCTAGCACCTGGGCGAGACGCAGATGCAGGTGACGAAGGTGCATGACCGTTGTCGGCCGTTTTCAGCCCGCTAGAAGAAGCATCATCTCCAGATTCGTCGGTGGCTGAAGAGACCCTGGGCATCTCCTGGCTTATTTGGCTGCCCCTGCAACAGCTTCGCAACCAGTCATGATCTTCTTACTTTCTCTTCGCTTTTTATCTTGCATTTCGGTGCCGCCGCCGGGGGCTCATTCGTTGATAGAGGTTCAGGGTCATGTTCCTGTCCATCTGGAGGGAAGAGAGCGGATATATTTCCATAAGTCTTCATATCCTGAAGACCGCGGCAAAGGCGATGTGCAGTTTAGAATGGATATCCACCCTTGGTATCCATTAGGCACACTCACTTGAACGAAGAGGATCTACCGTGGCCGGTGGTCTTAAGCCACCTTTGCAAAGCAACTTCCAAGCAACCAGCTACATCAGGTGATACACACCTGAACATCTTCCGTAGTATAGTGGTCAGTATATGAGCTTGTCATCCTCCCGGATCTCGCTCGGGACCCGGGTTCAATTCCCGGCGGGAGAGCTTCCTTTTTGCCCTCGTCTCCACACATTAGAGTCATTTGCTTGCTTGCAATGCCCCCCCCTACTTTTTGCGCCTTTCTATTTGTTCGGGTTCACCAATTAATTCTGCGGACAGACAAGCAGATGGCGTTCCACGACGATGTCGCATCTAGAATAAGTGCAAAGCAGCCGAGCCAGCTACAAACTTCCATGTGTAATTCTAGCAGCATCCAATATCACCCATCGGCTTCTGTGCATTTCTGCTCAGTCTGGCAAAGGAAAAGGTGTGATTTATCGCGATTAATGACATGTATAGACATCGTCCACTTCCTACAGCAATACAAACTGGCTCACTGTTGCCATGTTAGCACCTTGCATGCGATCCATCCGGTGACAAAACACTGTACTACTCCCTGCATTACTTCTAGCGACGGGGAGAGACATTGATTGGGTACCACAACTCCTTCACCGATGCCACGAGCAGGGGGGCCGCAGTGCTGGAAGCGTTAAGGGCACACTGTGATGGGCACTTGTTGAAACACAAGAGTCACCAAAACATCAGGTACGGGGATTCATGTCAAAGTCTCAATTCCTATCTACCTATCGAGGCAATCGTCAAGCGAATGCGGAGCTTTCTCCATTCAAAGGCCCCTAAAGGGTATGAAAATCCCAAACCAAAACCCAACCAATCGGGAGTAGGTTTGCCTGAGCTATCGTATTTGGATCAGTTGACTAGCAGTCAGCCTCGAGGAAGAAGTGTGGGAGCTAGGTAGTCCTTATGTGCAATATTCGAGTTTACACGTACACAACATGTGCAATAAAAAGCCGCGAGCAATCCGCTCCGATGATAAATGCCCCCTGTGACACGGCAATATGCCGTGGCAAATGGTAGGATGATTTTTGGTATGCCGAAACCCAGAGGAAAAAAAACGTTTGCTGTCCCAGCTGCTGACTCCCCAATTCACAAAAACAAGAACGAGTATTAAAATCGGCTAGCCAACCGCAGGCACCGAATATCTGTAGGATTCCGTCGCCTCGAGGAATCTTGGCGATTGAAATGTTGGCAGGCAGTGCCTCAGATATCAGTGGTACCCCACTGACCCTGCTTCTTCTCGTCCTTCGAGTTTTTCCCTGCCTGGGCACGCGCCTTCTTTTGCCGCTCAATCCTCTTGCGCTCCTTAGGGGTGAGGACTGAGGGGGTATGCGGATGGCTGTCTCTGACTTCGGGAGGGGCCGAAGCAAACCGCTTCCTCTTGTCTGAAGCGATCTGAGAGCGAGACGGTGACTCCGCAAGCTTCAGGGTCTGTCTCTTGATGAAATCAGGAGTGGCCTTTACGACTTCAGTGCTCTGCCGAATGGCATTCTGGGATGAACCACCGAACTAGGGTTTATTCATTCCGGGCACGGGAGGGGGTAGGACAGGCGTCTCTTTTCTCGGGGCTTTCTTGGCGCCATTGGGCGTCTTTGGGTTTGAGCTTCTCAGCGGAAGAGTCGACGAAGACGGGATGTTCTCGGCACTGAAAGAAGCGCCGTTCAAGCCTGGGACGAGAGGGGGAGCAACAGGGGTTTGCTTGGTACTTTTCTTGGCGGCCTTGGGCTTGGGGGTAGAGGTCGGCGCCTCGGCAGCATCAACTCGAGCCTTCTTGGACTTTTTGGTCGATACTGAGCCCGCCACCTCTTGGCCGGGTGTTCCACCCTCGACAGCGCCATGCTTGCGCTTCTTGTTTCCAGCCTTTGGGGTAGCAATCGTCGCATCAGTACCCAAGCTGGATGTAGGCGGAGCCTGAACCATGTCGACATCTTCATTACTAGACGACGAAGTATCTATTCCGATCTTGCCTAGGGGGACATTTGAAGGCATCCCCAAAGGCTGGTAGCGAACCTTTAGGCCTTTCGGCTGAGGACGGGGAGGCTTCGAGGTTCCAGTCGAGGTCGCAGTCCAAGCAGCGCCTTCGCCGTCACCATCTTGAGAAAAGCGGGTTACCCGCTTGATGTGAACCGCCCGGTCAATTGGCCGTTTTACTGCATGTCATTGTCAGCGGGTGTATAGATGCATTTGGCTGTTTGTTGGAACTTACGTGTTTCATACTTGTCCCCTGTCTTGCTGGGAATGAGTACAGTGATAGAGGTATCCGTGGCGTCATCGAAAGCACCGGTCGTGTAGCTGGAGCCCTTGTGAGAGATGACGGCCTTTGCAGCCGCCATGGTGCTCAACGGAATGGCCTGTTCCTGAATGACCTCAATGGGAAGTGCGGCAGGCACGGTGAAGTACCATATCTGCTTGCCTTCAGCCTTGGCATCCCGGAAAATTTGGGCAACATCAGAGGCGTCCATGCCTCCAGCCTTGCGCAGCTGGAAGTTTTGGGAGATGATCTCTGGAACTTGCTGACTGTAATGACTTGTTAGCAAGGAGTGTCTTGTGGGCGAGGGCTATCACGTACACAGCAGTTTTTCCATTGCGCTTTTCAACAGCCATAGACTGGTCGCCCTTCTCGGACTCGTCCGAGGGCGATCCTGACTCGTCATCACTGCCATTGTTGTCCGAGGGCGAGTCCTCGGAGCCACTGACGATTTCATTGCTCTTGAACACGCCCTTGGCTGCGTTGGGTGCATTTTTAGTGGGTGCCGCTTTGGCTGGTTTCTCGGTCTTTTCTACCACCTTGGGCTTGGTCTTTTTTGCGGCTTCCTTTTTGCCGTCACTGTCGCTCTCACTCTCGCTTTCAGACTCAGACTCAGACTCCTCACTGCTCGAAGATAACTCTAGTTTGCTAACATGTTTGGTCTTCGTGTTGACCTTGGCTCCGGCATCAGAATCACTGTCACTGCCGTCGCTTGAACTTCCACTGCTGGATTCCGGCTCTTTGGTTGGCTTCTTAGCTGCCTTCGAGCTGGGCTTGGCAATCTTCAATGGAGCAGGCGCTACCTCATCACCGCTGCTGCTGCTGTTTTCGTCGTCGCTGTCAGACTCGGACTGAGGCTCTGCCTTGACCATTTTCTTCGATTTGGGTGCACTGCTGTCTGGATCGGACTCTGACTCGGAATCGGATGAAGTCTCGGTCTTCTTGTGGATGGCCAAGTTTTTCTTGTGGTTCTGGGTGGTCTTGCCGTTTGCCTTCGCACTGGCCGCAGATCCAGAAGCTCTCAGCTTGGAGGCCCAATCGGCCTCGGCCTTGGTGTCACCATCGCTGTCGGAGTCGCTCTCGCTATCGGAGTCGCTGTCGGCAGCCTTGACTTCCCGCTTCGGCTGCACCTTACGCGAAGTGGTCGGGTGAGCAGGCTTCTGGCGCACGAGCTTCGCGGCAGTCTTGGAGTGCTGCGAGAGGGTGCCAATGGGCGCGCGAGGCCCAGCCATCTTGTTATTGGTGGCAGCGAACGCGAGGGTATTCGAAGATCGCAAAACGACCGGGAAGATCAGGCGGAGTGGTGTGGATATTCGCGAGGAAGGTGTGGGGGGATGCGCAAGATTACGCGGGGTCTTGGAGTTGCGAATTGTTTTGAATTTTAGAGTTCACGATGCCTTGCCCAAAATTTGATGGTTCAAGATGCTTATCGGCGTGAATCAAGGTGCCGATAACGAGTTTTTGGCGCAACAAGTGGGGCCAACTCAGCTTTGATTTAGGGATTGGCTGTTTTGATTGGCTGAAAACCCCGGTTTGGTTAGCAGTTGTGCGAGTTAAATCTTGAGGTGCTTGGCTGGCAACAAAAATCAGCTGTACCTCGAAACCACCAACTTCGAGTTTTGACCTGGAAGCAGTCTCTTTCCTATCAGCAGTTCCTGCGACCAGGCATTGCAAGTGAAATTTTCAATATTTCGAGTTGCATCAGCCTGGGAGCTAGGGCAGCTGAAGAACGCATGTGGGGCGCTACAAAGTGAGCAGCCAAGCTTGCACTTCAGCGAACCCTAGATTACAGCGGGGTGGGCGCCGTTGCCCCTGCAGTACACTGTGTCACCGTTTCTTTTTTACCGTTTGCTCGTTAGTGCGGAACATCTGACCTGACTTAAGTGTAGGCCAACTTTCAGCTTGCAAAAGCCGTGTTTAGGATCTGGACCGGTATACCTACCACTACCCTAAGGGAATTTGAGCTCTGATTAAATATCTTCTGAATACTACAAAGCGCATTTTCACTGAGAAAACCTCGGGTTTCTTAACCTCTGGGCTTGGAGGTCGTGCGCTAATGCCTCGTCTCAGTGGGGCAGCGTAATTGGAGTGATGCTGTACGGAATACATGTTACGCTAAAAAGTTGCCAATGCGAACCTCAGTTTCTATCTTGCTTTTATCAAGCTAGCCCTACGAATTTCACCAGCGCTCGACTACGCTACGCCATTCCTCAGTTTTACTCTCAAGGGAATATAATGGAAGCTCCCAAGAAGAGGAAATTGGAAGGTACCAACGGCGCAGAAGGACCTGGTATGTGCATCTTTGAAGATCTGGAGGTTTTGAAGGCGTTTTGGACATGGCTCTGATTAGTATCTAGCGATGAGTGCATTTGCAAACCGCCAGAAGCTCTGGGGGGCGCCGTCTCCGGCCCCTAACAGCTTGCTTGATCCTCCACGCGAAGACCTTGAGGTCATTCCTCGGCGTGGAAGAAGCGCAGCAAAGTTTCCAGCAGAGCCCTCATCAGCTCCAGTTAAACCCCTGCCAGGCCTAGCCAAAGCTCGGTCCGGAGAAGACTCAAATTCTCCGAGAAAAAGCTCTCAGCATTCTACCTTTATACCTAATAAGAAGAACTATCAGCAAAGAGCCAACGGTGGTGTGCTGGTACATGCTGGCGAAGGAGAGGTAAGGAAGGCACAAGCAGTCTCTCTGGGAGGCATCTTGACTGACGTGCACAGCGTTTTGTAGTTCTCGGGAGCTATGGCATAAAAGTCCGTGAAGGTCAAGTCACCATTGCAGGCGCTGTCTTGTCGTCACTAGACGCCCTGCAATGGGTCCATGCGCCGTACTCTCATTCCCTTCCTGTTCTCCGAACAACAACAAACACTATTATGGAGTTGCATCCCCATCCTGGAGCCCAAAGCTTGCGGCAACTGGCCAAGCTAAGCCCTGTCTTTGGCAAACTGTGGGATGAACCTCAAGAAGGGATCTCAAAGAAGGCCACATTCCAGCTGGTTCGTATTCGTGTATCTTGTTCGCCAGCTGAAGCTTTGACTAACTGGCCCCAGATACTGGACTCTGAGGATGGCCCAAAGAGAGTACTTCTGCAGAATCTGGTCTTGCCAGCCGAGTGGAACAAGAAGATAGCTGGTCTCGTTTCTGCCAAGCAGAAGGGGGCTGTGCCCATCGTCTTTATGTGTGGGCCCAAATCTTCCGGAAAGTCAACATTCGGGAGACTACTGGCCAACCGCCTGGTAACAGATCAAGGAGACTCGAAGAAGAAGAAGAAGGCATGGTCACCCGTAGCTGTATTGGACCTCGATCCCGGGCAGCCAGAGTACTCGCCCCCTGGCGTTATCTCTCTGAACAAGATCTCTTCCTCAAACCTGTCGCCCTCATTCTGCCATCCCACCCTCGAACCGACCAAGGGACAGCTCAGGGCCCACGCCGTTGCCTCCATCACACCGGCTCAAGACCCAGAACACTACATAGAGTGTGTGCTTGACCTTTATTCCCAGTGGCGCATGGCCCTCGGCGGGAAGTGCCCCCTAATTATCAACACCCCGGGCTGGATACAAGGCACGGGTCTTGACATCCTCGGTGAGCTTATCAAGGAGATCCGCCCGACCGAGGTCATCTACATGTCCCGGGACGGCCCCGATGAGACAGTCGACAGCCTCAAGGCAGCCTGCCTCCGCAACGGCGCCGCCAACATCCCATTCCACATGCTCCCGTCCCAGGCGAGCGAAGCCTCGGCCGCACGCTCCTCGCAGCACCTCCGCACGATGCAGACAATGGCCTACTTCCACCTCAACTGGAGCTCCCTGGCAGCCCAGCACCAAACATGGAACCCGACACCCATCACCGCCCTGCGGCCCTGGCGTGTCCGGTACCGCGGCCCAGACAGGGGATTCGTGGGCATCCTCTGCTACGACCACCAGCCCGGACCCGATCTCCTCGGCGAAGCCATCAACGGCATGGTCCTGGCGCTAGTCAAGGTCGAGAACAAGGCCGCGTTCCGCGACCTGGTTGGCGAGGGCTCGACGGAGCGAGGGGTTGCGTACACGGCCGAGGGCATCCCGCTGATCGAGAATCCCCACGGCAGCACGCTGAACCCGCGCCACTCGCGCGCCTTGGGGCTTGTGCTAGTCCGCGGTATTGATACCCAGCGCGGCGAGCTGCAGATCCTAACGCCCTTAGCGGCCGACATAGTTGCCGAGGTTGGCGGCGGCGACCTAGTACTGGTCGCGGGCAAGTTCGATACGCCGAATTGGGCGTATGCCGAGGATCTGCACTTGCGGACGTCTGCTAGCGCGGTTGCGACCGCCGCGGTGGCTGCGCCGGGGCAGGGTGTCCCAGGCTTGGCGGAGACTGAAGGTGCGGCTGACGAGTTTGAGGGGGAGGAGCTGCAGGTTGGTGAGGAGGCCGTGCAGGAGGAGGTCAGGGCTGGGTTGGAGAGCCATACCGAGGTTCCTTGGGTGGAGATGTTGCATGGTGGGCAAAAAAGGTCTGCTGGGTCTAAGATTTGGCGGGTGAGGAGGGATCTGGGACGTGGTGGTGGTTGATGCTGTTTCGATGACACTTGCCTGCTCAATGGTAACCTTTTTGTGTCTACAACCGAAAGCAGGAGAATAGCTAGACCAATATTTACATATAAATTTCGGAGATCTTATCACAATGAGTGTCTCAGAAAGCGACCTCAACGAGTTTTTCATGTAATACGTAGCAAATGCTATAAATTCGCATCTTGTGGATATCTTCAAACAATTAGCTACCGTGATAATGATCAACACTGCCGAATACACAGTCCCGAGCAGTAATCCCCCTAAAAACACTCAAACGTCATTGCTACTAATAAGTATACCGGAACCCAGGCTGGTAATCGTCCTAGGATTAATGTTAGTGCCGTAAAAAAGAAAAAAAGAAAAAAAGAAGAAAAAAAGAAAAGAAAGCCATATCCTGTGCCGGTACTCACTTCAGCGTCCTCCAGCTCGATCTCACCCCTGTCGGCCTTCTTGTTGGCTCTCCAGAACGTGAAGGTCAGCCCCGTAACAATAATGAGGTTGAGAAGACTGGTGGCGATGCAGGCGTACAACCCGGGCTTGTAGTCGGGCTTGTCCTGGGATCTGCGTTCCACAACATGTCAGTAAACAATCACCCTTGACAGGAAAAAGGACGGCGCACCTAAACACCAAACTCCCGGCAATCCCTCCAATGCCACCAAACGAGACAAACGTCGCGCTGCAAAACGCCCTCTTCCACTGGCCGCGGATATTGTTGGCCTGGTACGACATGGCAGCCGGGACGTTGGAGTTGGCGCCAGCCGTGACGAGGAAGACGCCAAAGTAGCGGAGGTTGGCGTTGGGGTGGAAACCCATGATCGGCAACCCGATGATGATAAGCAACATGTTGACGGCAATGACGGGGCCGCGCAGGTGGTACTTGTCGCCGAGCCAGCTGGTGCCGTACATGACGATGCCGGCGAAGGCGTAGGGGGGCGCGACGAGGCACTGGGCCTGGCCGACGGTGAAGCCCATGTTCTCGTTCAGGATGATGGGCAAGAAGTAGGCGAGGGCGTAGGTGGTTGTGGTCGTGTTGAAGAAGATCATGGCGTACGCCCAGATCTTGAGGTCCGAGCCCGCGTGCAGGTACTTGACCAGGTTGAAAGGCTGAGCCTTGACGTCGCCGCGGTCAGCCTGCACCCGCGCGCAGATCCAGTCGCGCTCGCGCTGGCCGATAAACTTCCACGTGTTGCGCTTCGAGTCGGGAAAGTCGACCAGGAGCCAGTAGCCGGCGACGCCGAGAAGGCAGGTTAGGATGCCCTCCATTATGAAAATCCAGCGCCAGCCGTTAAGGCCAGCGAGGCCAGCCATTTGCATGATCTGTGCTCATCTAGTCAGATTGGAGACATAAAAGGGGCCGAATATTGCTCACCCCGTAGGCCAAGATACCGGCAAACGCAGCGGCCACACATCCAACCATGTAAAAGACTGAGTTCCGCTTTCCAACCTCATCTACGGGGTCGTCAGCAGATGTCCCCCCGTCACAGGGAAGGACCACAACTTACATCGCGTATACCAAGTGCTGAGCAGATACACACAGCTCGGGAAGAAACCTACTCTGTTAGCACCACATCCAGCTTTCAGGCAGGGGATACCTACCAGCTTCAAGAATTCCCAGAATGACCCTCAACGCGGCCAATTGCTGCCATTCCTTGACGAAACCCATGCCAATCATCAGACTGCCCCAAAGCAACGTGATCAGAGCAAGATGGATTCTCGGCCCGAGCTTGCGCACAACCACAGTCGACGGCGGCTGGAAAATGACATAGGTGATGAAGAAGACGAGCGAGATGATCGACTACAAGCACCATTAGCCCCTTTTCCCTTCACATCGGGGGGACAGTTAGAAAACTCACATATCGATCCCCAATCAACTTCAAATCAGTCCCCATGCCCGCAATATTCGCTGCGCCCAGGTTCGTCCGGTCCATCAGACTGACGCAGTACATGGCACCAACGGTCAGGACAAGGCGGCGGTCGACACGCGCAATGATAGCCTTCTGCTCCTCGGGGGTGAACCCGAAGTCGTCGGCGGCGATTGCGACCTCGGCCGACGACGACGACGCAAGCGGCGCATCCGACTTGACCTTGTAAGCGGCCTCCGAGTAGGCGCCGCCGACATTGTCGGACGACTGTGTTTTCTCCTTGACAAGAGACATGGCTGCTGGCTAGCTGTCTGTCTTTTACGCCGTCACCAGAGACGGTTTATGGTAGATGTGGAGAGCCAGAAGGGGGGAGGCTAAGAGGTGAGACGAAGAGGAAGGGGGCAATTAATCAATTATGAGGGGAGGTGAGGACGCGGCGCGGCTGGACTATACAGTACAATGCGTGTCGTGACGTTACCTTTGCTCTCCGCGATCACATTTATATACCGTGTACCAATTGCACCAAACCAGACCAAATCCATCACATAGGAGTAGCTTCGCGCGTATGCTGTGCCGGCAGGCATGCCTCCCCCTCTCCCGGTCTGGACCCAAACCCCTCCATCTCCAGTTTTGCATCCCATGTCAAGCGCCACTGTACTACCACTACGTCGTAGCATCGCAATGTTGCTCCGCCGACGTGAACGCCAGCCAAGAAGGACGGCCCAATGGTAAGAAGGGTGCGGGAAAGAGAGGGCGAGGCGGGGATGCGATCCAAGGGTGTACTGTAGCTGTATGTGAGCTGGTTCGGTTAGCAGGGTTGCCGCGTCTTCTGCAGCGGACGTATTGGCATCAATTTATTGCCTTATCGTGGCCGCAATTTTGGCATTGAACCACCCTCTCAGGCCCCCTCAGGGTTCGTCGCCTAGAGCCAAGCGACATTCCCCGCAGCCATTGCGGCGGTGGCGGTTGACTTTTCGCGCCTGGTGATGTGTCATTCAAGAAATCCGGGATGCGCAACATCACCAGGCTTGATCGTTGAATGGGCGGACCAAGAGAAGGCCGTCAGCTCGACTTGGAACACCTTCCCGTATAAGGTTGCAATCGGCGTCACCTGCATTGGGTGTGGGCGCACGTGAAAAAGAAGAGGAGAAGCTCCAGCCGGTTTTTACCAATGACGTGGCGCGACATTTGAGCCGTGATGAACTGCCGTAGGAGAAAGCGCCCCCTCGTCGTATCGTTGGATCGTGGATCGTGGATCGTGGATCGTGGATCGTTGGAGAGTCTGGGGAAATGGGAAACGATCGGGCGTGGCTTCAGTCGGGTCTGGGGTACAAAACCGCAGCTAGCAGTTAGACTTGAAACCGTCCGTTAACAATGCTTGTGCCTTGCTCAGCCCTGCTTATCCCCGACTCCTAGTCAAGGAATTCTTGCGAAATGGTGGGGTAACAGCTTTGAACCGAGAAGTTGGGGGAGAAGGCGGGGATATCGATAGACCACCGCCCAGATCTCGCACATCTTCTCATGTGGCACCGTTTGACAGCTTGCATGTAACCCCTCCTGTTGGTGGAACGCGGCTGAGGAGAACAAGACTAGTTCTGGAAAAGTAAGGTAGGTTTCTGCACCACCGGCTAACCTTCCTTTCTTGATCAGGGTGACATTGTACCGCTGTCGACAGGGTGAGAAAGGGACTGGAGACTGCTGTCACATCTTTGGGAACGAAATGAAACGGGAAGAGATAAAACAGAAACGGCACAGAGCAAACATCAGACACATGGGCACTATAGATAGAAGCATGGCGGGAACGTGACGTGATAATAGAAAGGGTTACCTGACATTTTTGGCAGCTCAGCAGCTACTGTTGTTATTGAATTCATGGCGTACTCGACTCCCCTCTGAATTTGACATCAGCACCCAACCCACCCAGCGGCACTTGCCTCTAGATTCAGGATGCCACGAGTGCCCGCGGGGTCCGTGGAGGCTCAGAAGAAGCGCCCTCATGTGTGAGTGAAGCATCTGGTGAGGCTGGGGGGTCCATGTCAGATGAGACATTCCAGTCGAGGATACCAAGCTCCGAGAGATCTGGGGGAGAACCCAAAGGCGATGATGGCGACGAGTCTGGGACAGGCTCCAAGGAGAGGGAAGAAACCGAGGGCACACCTGAAACTCGGTGGTCTGGTGCCCAATAGGGGTCCGCCGGAAACAGTGGAGAGTTCGAACTCATTACGCGTCGACTCACGACCACTATGGGCCGAGCAGGCCCTTCTTCTTCAGTGTGATCTCTCATCCGTGGCGTGGTAAGACGGCGACGTAGAGCCTCAACACGCTCAGGCGTTGTAGGACGCGGAGCACGCAGTGGTACTGCTGCCAAGATGGGTTGGGGCTGAAACTCTCGCAGCGGCGGCTCGTCCGAGTTCTCGGGGGTCTCTGCCTGCATTTCTTCAAACGGGTTCTCCCGGGGGCCCTCCACGGCTTCAGCCACAGGTTGGCGATGAGGAATATCCTGGGAGACGTCCGGGTACGTACGAGGGGGCAAATTGCGAAGTTCAGCTCTCAACCTCTCTCGAAAGCTGAGAGGGTGATGGTGGCCGTCCGGGCTACGCAACACCGGAACTATACGTATCTCGTTAGGGAGGACTGCCCGGGCCTCAACAACAGCTGGCAGTGGCGATGCAGCGCGCTGTGGGTAGCAGTTGAAGTCTTCGGGCTCGTCAGACTTTTGGATGCTAGAGGAACTGTAGGAGCTGCTGCATTCGGTCGTGCTGTTGTCATCGGACCCAAGAGCGAATCGCTCGTCATAGTCTTGAGCGGCTTCAGAGTCTTCGCCATAAGATCTAGGCACATCCAAGAATTGCTTCCTTTCAGGGTACACAGGCTGAAACGTGCCAGCGCTAGCGTACGGAGGCTGGAGGCCAGGGCTAACGGTAATGTTGCGTGCGATGTAGTAGTCGCGGCGGCGTACCTCATCCGCCAGAGCGCGGATCTGGTCTTTGAAGGATCCGATCTGAGATTCGAGAAGATCGTACTGCCCAAGAACCATTATGGCTCGCTCCTCGGCTTTTCCGAGCTTAAGATGCCAACGTAGCCAGAGACCCATGAGCGCCACAATCACCACACCGGCGACAGTTACGATGGAGATTTGAGTTACTCCCCAGCAATTCATCGGGCCCGAAACAGAATCCATGACCGTGGTATGCTTCTCAGTAATAGGTCGACTGCTTCTTCGGTAATCCGTATTTGGGCAGACGTAAGCAAGTTAGTGGGGGGAGGGAGAGAGTTGATATCAGTATAATGGCCCTGCAGTGTCCAAGTCAATTACTTATATCTCAAAGTCTCGAATGGAAAGGGCGCTATTGCCACGCTGTTTCTCGGCTGTTCATTGCTTGCCGTTTTGTTTCGACAACAATGGAATGGCACACATGGCAGCAAACCTGCCATAAGCATTGGTCTTGTGGGAAAGACAAAGAAGGAAAAGGAGGCTTTGTTGTAATATGCGACATTGATTCACGGAATCAAACAGCAGGCGAAGAACAATTCGCATTGTTGCAGGTGAAGGGAAGGTGCAGTTGAGCGCAAGAGGAAGGAAAGCCTGGAGCTGAAAGCGGAGGTTTTCGAGGTTGAAGCCCGGGCCATGTCTTGTTAGATCGTGGAGGAAGTCACGGTTCCCCGCAGCATCTCCAGATTAGTGATCGGTTCACTAATCACGATTTGGCTTTTCAGGGTACTGTAGCCAAGACTTTCTTAAAAGTCGCCGCTGGACACGGTCGATGCAGAAAGTCTAATTTCACTCCCTGCTACTTGCAAGCAAAGGAAAGCGCAGCTGCGTTGATGCGCATCCAGTACCAGCATGAATGAGATAAGATGGTTTAGGTCATGTTATGGCAGTACCTTGATGGGCGTACGTTTCTCAAGATATGTGGGAGGCACCTCACCTTTCGACTCCCGTCCTATATTCCTTCCTGGAAACGCCACAAATGCACCACGTACTCCGTACTGATCTGCAAATGATTTTCTTAGGCCTCTGCTTGTCACATATAGTACCATGAGGCTCATCTCGGCTTGTCTACCGAAGTTATGGATGCCAGGTTCCACAATCTCTGCAACAGGGCAAGAGTTCGGATGTGCCCGTTTCTAAAGCATGCCGTCCTCTATCATCTGCACTGCCCAAAGAAGAGATGGTAGCGCAACACCGGGCTGCCTTTCCCCCGCCAGGCATCAAGCAAAGTTGATGGTATTTGAGCGACACCAACTTCTCCCCTGTCCTGCTTGAAATACAGGCGTTGGCATGCGCTAACGAAAGGCCAAGGCTAGGCTGTTCATAATATTTTGGGCAATATCATGAGCAAGGCGGGACCCCTTGACAACACAACACGTGCGAGTCTGCCAAGCGTGTATGCCGTCCGCTAATATATGCAGTCTTGATCCGCTTCCTTCTACAATCTTCCGTGTCTAGACGACGGGATTGCAACCGATTCCTATCGTTCTGGGAAGACCAAGGCTAGATGCCAATCCTCGATTTTGCGTTGCGGGACCCACGGCGTCCTTCATGTTTCACAGGCCTGGGGTGGGTTGTCACCTTACAAGAGCAGTGCATCATCGACACACAAAACGCCTTCAGAAGAAGACGACAAGAACCCAGACCCTTGAGACGTCACAATGAGAAGTCCAAGAACCGGGATTCCGCCTCGACGCACGCGAGCAAGTTAATAAAACGCCTTGTATACCCACGGCCTACCGGGAACCCAAGTCCGCACTTTAGCCTAGCGAACGGCACATTTCCCCCCGCGGGGAACAGTCGTCCCTCTTCAGCCGCCAACCCGCCCCGGACTTTCGACGCTCCCCAAATCGGCCTGGAAAGAGAACACCCGACTATGATGACCACCCACTTTGTCAGTCAGCCCGCCAGCGCGGCGGCAGTGGAGGGCCGCCGATATTGTGCGGATGCCCAGCGGCATACCCCGAGTCTATCTGTTCAAGCTATCTCAAGATCAACTCATTGGGACGGGATCCCATGAAATGCCAAGGGCTTATCGTGATATCCGCGTTGGGCTTCCATCAACATGCATCAAGGTGGATGGCTGTCTCCTCGCTCGGACGGCCCTCCTCCGCCCAAATAAGTCGCAGCTTGACAACGTGACAGCGCGACAATGTGCAAATCTCGGTCTTATAAACTGCGTCAATATTGCCCTGGCTACTGGCAAGACCTTCTAACAGACTACCGACCACACCACCCCGGTAACCGGCTGGCGATTGGAGGGTGATTCCCGGTTGAAGCGTTGATGAGGAGGTTGCTAGTTCAGACTTGGCATGCTCTGTCTATCGTATATAACACCCCACCCAATCTCCTACCACATGGCCCTTCGCCCGTCAGGAATCGTAGCAGAAAGTCTTCAGACGACAACTCCTGCCAACGCCATCATGAAGTGTTTTGCGCTCCTTGCGGCTGCTTCGGCAGTCTCCGCCCACACCATCTTCGTCAGCCTCGATGCCGGTGGCAAATCATTTCCTGTATCGCACGCCGTTCGGACGCCGACATACGACGGTCCTATTACAAACGTGGCCAGCAATGACCTCGCCTGCAACGGAGGGCCGAACCCGACGACGCCCTCCAAGGAGGTCATCACGGTTACGGCGGGAACGACTGTCAAGGCAGTCTGGAGACACACTCTTACGGCCGGATCCAGTAACGTGATGGATCCTAGCCACAAGGGTCCGACCCTTGCCTATCTCAAGAAGGTTGACAACGCCCTCACGGATTCTGGCGTTGGTGGTGGATGGTGAGAGACTCTCGAGTCAGCCCCGTTGTTTGACAGCCTTACTGATGCACGATGCCACCACATTAGGTTCAAGATCCAGGAGGACGGTTACAAAAATGGACAGTGGGGCACCAGCACTGTTATTACCAACGGCGGCCTTCATTATATGTCAGGAAACTCCCTTCCCTGCATTCTCTGATTAGATGCTGATGTTTGTGGTCGTATAGTGATATCCCGGCCTGCATCCCCAACGGCCAATATCTCCTCCGCGCAGAAATGATTGCCCTGCATGGTGCCGGCTCTTCAGCAGGTGCGCAGCTGTACATGGAATGCGCCCAAATCAACGTCGTCGGCGGCTCCGGCACCGCATCCCCCAAGACGTACAGCATCCCCGGCATCTACAAGGCCAACGACCCCGGCATCCTCGTCAATATCTACTCGTTGACGACGTCGAGTAAATACATTGTCCCCGGACCTCCTGTCTTTACCTGCAGTGCCTCAGGGGGTGCCGCGGCATCATCCAACGACAACACCAACGTTGCCACCCCGACGACGCTGCTCACCGTCGCCGTGCCCGCGGCAACGCCCGAGGCCCCCGCACCGGCTACCGAGGAGGAGGCACCAAGTTGCGTGGCGGCGGCGTGGCAGCAGTGTGGTGGGAGCAACTTCAGCGGGTGCACATCCTGCGCATCAGGGCTGACTTGCAAGGAGATTAATGCATATTATCACCAGTGCTCGTAGAAGGTGTCATGGGGTTTGTTGTTTGTTTTAGCCAAGCATAGCATATTGTCATTCTAGCATTTGTTTATCTAACTCGTTGTATACCCTGTGTGTTTTTGTTTTTTTTTTCATTCTGCTTGCTATTACACTCGTGATGCCGTCTGAGCCCATTGTAGCGTCTTCCTCTCCTTTCAGCATCATAACACTGCCCTTAAGAGCCCACATCAATCATAGTTCTTCCACACCAAGCCAGGAAGGGCTGGCAGAGTCGAGTTCAATCTGATTCTCGACGAACTCTGCCCGATGAAAACAAACTTCTCCTTGTTCCCAATCTCCCAGTTTTGGCTTGTCGTGTTCCAGTTGCTTATGTCCCTCCGCGTCAGCTCAAACGTGACCGTCTTGCTCTCGCCTGGCTCAAGAGCGACTTCGTCGAAGCCGCGGAGGACGCCCCATGGGTTCTCTTTACCACCGAGTTGGACATACTAAGAAGTCATCGTTAGCAGAGCCCTTATTTTTCGACTAAACGGAAAGGGGTAAGTAAACTCACCAACTGCGGGATGTCAGTCCCCGCAACCTTCCCGATATTATTTATCTTGGCGGAGATCGTGTACAACACCTCATACAATCCCGGGTTCCCCCCTGGAGACCCTCCGGCGGGTAGCACAGGCTGGGCCGAGCTGTTTGTGAGAGCTGACGGGCCACTTTCTGTCCCTGAGATACTGACATTCGCACCGCTCAGCCAGGGATAAACATATGGCACCAGCTTTTTGAAGCCCACAGGCGCCACGTTCGCCATCACGCTCTTGTTCACCACCCCGTACGTCGGCGCCGGCTCCGTAATGCCGTGTGCGACGATCTGGCTCGGGATCGTGGCGCCCGCCGTCGAGTTCTGTACCACGATCTTCAGCCCGCTGTAATCGAACTCGGTATAGCTCAGCCCAAAGCCAAACTCATACGTCGGCTCAATCCCCGCATTCTGAAAGTGGCGATAGTCGATAAACACACCCTCATCGAAGCTCTGCTCCGGCTTTCTCGGATCCGGCGCTTGGAACAACAGCTCCGCTCCATAGTCCTTGACATCCTTTCCCCACGTGAATGGACTCCGTCCCTGGGGGTTTACGACCCCATACAGCACATCCACCAGTCCATTTCCGGACTCTTGACCGGGAAACCCAGCCCACAAGATGGCCGTGACATTCGGATTCTTGGCAATCTCCTCGACCACCACCGGCCCGGCGGTATGCAACACCACCACGGTGTTGCTATTCACCCCGGCCACCGCCCTGATCAACGCATCTCCGTTATCCCACAACGTCAGATTATTCCGATCCCCCGCATTCCCCTCCACGACGACGAAATTCTCCCCCGCCGTCGCCGTCGCAAAAACGATCGCGACATCCTTCCCCCTGGCCGTCTCCCTCGCCGTCTCCAAGTCCCAGTTCCCCACCACATTAGTAAAAGCCGTCCCATCCGCCGCAGCCCGCAGCTGCAACGCCGTCGCGGGCGACACGAGGTAGGGGAACTCGGCCGTCCCACTGCCGTACCCCATGGCCACGGTTCCGTTGATACACGCGCGCTCGGAGCAGGCGTTCGGCCCGCCAGGGACGTCTTGGGCGTCGCGGCCGATGACGGCGAGAGACCTGGTGGCGGCGGGGCGGAGGGGGAGCGCGCGGGCGGTGTTTTTGAGGAGGACGGTGGACTTGGCGCCGATCTCGCGGATGAGGGCGGCGTGGGTGGACTGGACATCGACGAAGGAGTTGACGACGGTCCAGGTGCTGTTGGAGGAGGGGTGGAGGGGCCCGACGGTGGCGTTGGTCCAGGCGGAGAAGTTGGGCGCGGGGCGAGAGGCGAAGGCGCCCGTGTGCACTTTGAAGTAGGCCGCCATGATGCGGACGACCATGTCGTCGAGGCGCCATTGCGGGATGGTGCCGGAGAGGATGGCTTCTGTCAGGGCGCCGCCCCAGAGGGAGCGATACGGCGGCGCGCCGCCGTCGCCGGGCATCGCCATGTCTAGGCCGCTGAGGGCCGAGCCTAGGGTCGTGTGCTGTGCGCCCCAGTCGGACATGACTTGGGAGTTGTTAGATGCTAGCCTGCTGTGCTGGAAGGGAGTACTCACCAAACCCCTGGAAGTTGAGCTCGTTCTTGAGCAGATAGTTGGTCGTCCAGTTGTTCTCGCAAGCGTAGTCCCCGTGGATCTTGTTGTACGAGCACATCACGGAGCCGACTCCAGCACGTACGGCGTCCGCGAATGGCCAGAGATAGACCTCGTGCATCGTCCGGTCGTCAATCTTGACACTGATGCTTCCGCGATAGTGCTCCTGCTCGTTGAGGATGTAGTGCTTGGCGCAAGCAATAACTCCACGGCTTTGGATCCCCTGAATCGTTTCAGCAATGGCAGCACCCGTGAGGTACGGGTCAGGGCTGTCCTCTGTCAGCATTTTCTCCTCACCTAGAAACCAGCAAACAACTCACCTAAACCCTTCCCAGTTCCTCCCCCCCTGCGGTACCCTCCCCAATGGCCCCGCCGCCGGGCCCAGCTGCACATCGATCCCCTTCCCCCTGAACTCCTCTCCCATCGCCTCTCCCCTCAACCTCATCAACCTTCGACTGAACGTCGCCCCAGCATTGATCCCAGCGGGAAAAGCCGAGTTCTTCGTCGCTACCACCACGTCAGCCCCTATCTCCCCCCTTAAAACCTAGGTACGGCCTACTATACCTGACCCCCAAGGGCCCATCCTGCAGACAAAACCCAGCGAACCCGAGCCGCGGCACCGATCCTGTCATCCCGATGCACACGTCGGCCTCCCACCCGGTCCCAGTCGTCAGGTTGACCTTCTCAACGAGCGTCAGCTGGCCCACAAACTCGCGCGCCTTCGCGTACGCCCCGTCCCAGCCCCCGGGACCGCGGCCCGAGGCCCACGGCGAGGGGAAGCTGCCGGCGGCTGCGGCGGGGGGCACGTCGGCTGTCGAGCCTGGCAAGGTGATGGCCACCGCGGCGAGGGCGGTTAGGATGTTGAGGGCGCCCATTTTGGGTTGGCTAGGGGGGTTTGCGAGCGGGAGGGGGGGCGCGACTGCTTCACGGGCAGAACCGTGCTGTAAAGGGACGCGCCATCGCCGCTGTTATATAGAATCGCGACGGCGTGGGCCGTCACCCCGCAGGTTGAAATACTACCGAGCCGTGGAGTGCGGTGCAGAATGGGCTTCTGTGCAGGGCAGAATGCAGGTACCGGCAAGCCGATATGTGTTTAGCCATAGTGCTGCTTCTGCGCGGGGTGGCAGATCGATCGGATTCCCATCAAGACATGCGTGGATAGGTTTGTGGTCGGGACGTACGAATCTTCGCACTGGTGGATTTTTTGGTTCGGTCTGAGTTGAAGATGTTTTCCTCCAGTCGAGTGCATGTTGTTTGCAAGCGGTTCGTGTCACACCGTTGAGCGCTGGGGGAGGTAAAGGCAGATCAACACACAATCCGCGGACGCAGCGAACAGACACCCCAAGACTGATGATGATTTTATCTAACTGCTAGTTGGGGCAAAAATCGCTGTCTGGTTGGATCGACGACGAAGGATATCATGGCTTAACTACGTAAACTGCATGCATCCTTGGGTGCTGAGAAAACCATATCCGAGATTCCTCACTGTGGGATCTTGGCAGTAGCTTACCCCTTTCCTTTATTGTCAGCACGGGCACCTGTTTGCGCCAACCAGACAACGGCTGCTAGCTCCCCACCCTTGCAACCATTTACGTCAGCGGGCATTGTCCCTGGGGCTGATGACGTTTGGAGATGCAGGTGATAGCGACCCAAGTACCTCCCAGAGCGGATTAGCTTCCACAATTTATGTCTGCAGGCAGCAGCTGGCTCTTTGTCCTTAGGCTGAGGCGTTGGAACCCCACGCCGCTAACACGATGGGTCTCCCTCAGCATCAACTCAGACTGCCAGTGTGCCGCTGTCTTCGCCATCAACGCCATTGAAATGGCTGGGTTTTTGAGGGGAAAGCAGACGGGGATGCAGAATGACCTCTCTGCGGGTATTACCCCTATTTTGTTTGCTCCAGACGAACAGGCACGCTTTGGCATCAACTCGCAGATCAGGTCAGTTCACCGTCGCAGCCGCTACCTTCAGTGGTCCCCCTGCGGTTCCTCTGCCCATTCATGGATCTGGCGGGGTAGCTCCCAACACAATAAAAGGCTAATACCATCGCAACAGCTGTCTTGCCTATGACCCCGTTCAGTCCCTTCTCGCAATTGGGACAAACGAGTCCAAGTACGGGCCTGGCCAGATATATGTCTTTGGACAGCGTCGCGTCCAAAAGTGGTTCACGCCGCACCGCCGGACCTCGATCCGCGAGCTGAGCTTCGTTGCAAACCGCTTGATCAGTCGCGACAGCCACCATGAGATCGCGGTATGGGATCTCAACACTGGGGAGCAGATCTCCAGAGCCACGTACTCGGCCGACGTCTGCATGCTGACAGATCCTATGCTGGATTGGGTCTTCGTCGGCTTGCAAAACGGCGATATCTGTGCCTATGACCTCGACAGGGAGCGCACAGCCATATTCCGCATCCCCAACTTCTGGCGCGAGCGTGATCCAAATGCAAGGGGCGTGACCTTGTTGGGGATACAGTTGCACCCGAGGGACATTGGCCAGCTGCTGATTGCCTATTCACACGGCGCCGTCATCTATTCGTTCAAGCAGAACATACCCATCAAATTCTTTGAATATCAGATCCCTCCCGGCGCCCCTGGCGGCAACGGAGAAGTCACAAAAGAGACTCGGAGACCTCGATTGACACACGCGCTCTGGCATCCTACCGGCACGTTCGTGCTGACCGCCCATGTTGATGGTAGCCTTGTGTTTTGGGACCCCAAAGATGGCCGAGTTGTTGCGGCGAGATCTATCTACAAAACAAAGATCACCACCCCTACTACGTCCTCAGGTCCACCCAAGGTGGTGGTACCATTCACCAGGATTTCATGGTGCTGCAAAGATAATCCCGACGATACCGGCCTCCTAATTGCTGGCGGCCATGCACAGGATGACACACAGAACTGGCTAAGCTTCTTGGAGTTGGGGCCTACACCGGTCTACGCAACCTCCTCGTGGGACGTTCTCACAAACCACTTCGAGGGCAAACGAAGGCTGACGCTAGGGACCCCTCCCGGAGCCGATGTCCTAGACTTCTGCTTGATCCCCCGATTCTCTCCCCACTACGCCGGTGCGCAAGACCCCATTGCCATTCTTACCATGCTATCCTCCGGCGAGATCGTGACCATGAGATTTCCTTCCGGTTATCCCATCAGCCCCACAAATATGCTTCATCCTAGTGTTTCGTTTGTCCATCCCTTTGTGCAAAAGGTTGCTGTCTCGACCCTGGCTCGGGACCGTTGGCTGGGTATGATTGAGAAGCGCAACCAAGGAGAGCCGATTCTCAAAGGCGGGGTCGAGGTCGCAAGACGCAGGAGATGGTACGATGGGCGGAATATTGTTCAAGTCGCTCATGCAGACAGCATTGTCCGCATATGGGATGTTGGTTACGACGATGAGATCGAGAATCCATCCCAGCTCCAGGTTGATATTGCAAGGGCGCTTCAGCGGTGCGAGGATGTTGATATTACCGCGCTAGATATGGCCGATGTTACCGGGGAGTTTGCGGCCGGCACAAGAACGGGGGAGGTTGTCGTATTCAGGTGGGGAGGAAACAATTACTTTGGCCGTGATGAGGCCAAGCCGACAGATCCCAACCCAGGCGGCATCACAGATATCAGCTCCAGGGCTGAGCCATCTCTAAAAGAAGGACTCCAGCCCTTCATTCTCTACGAGATGATGCAGGGGCCTATCAGTGTGGTTTCTGTCTCAAACGTAGGGTTTGTCGCAGTCGGTTCCGAGGGTGGGTTTCTCAGCATCATCGACCTCAGAGGGCCATCCGTCATATTTCAGGCGCCCGCGTCCGAGTTTCTCAAGTCGGAGAAGAGGCCGTCGTTTCTCAAGAGCCACCACAGCTCCCCGACCAGGGACTGGCCTGTGGCAATTGAGTTTAGCGTCATGACATTTGATGGTGACAGCTACTCGAGTATTGCATGCTTCGTAGGAACGAACATGGGACGGGTGGCCACCTTCAAGCTCTTGCCAACAGGCGAAGGCTACTCGGCCAAGCTGGTCGGCGTAACAAACCTCAGCGACAAGGTCATCGCCATCTGCCCGATAAATGCTGACACGGGGCATACTGCGGCTGCTACTGGCCCTGTTGTCGCGAGCTTGCGGGAGGGACGCCAGGTCAATGGAATTCTTGTTGTTGGTAAGTTGGTTTGTACTCTCGAATGATCTTGAAAGGACTAAAACTTGTGTCAGTCACCCAAACCGAAATTCGCCTATTCAAACCTGCCAGCGGCAAAGGCGCCTCCAAATCGTTCGATGACCAACTCTGCGACGCCGCCGCCGTCACTGAGTTCCCGCAACATGGCTTCGCTATCGTCGCCCTCTTTGGCGACCGCACAACAAGGGCCTACTCAATTCCCGCCCTCAAGGAAATCGGCCGCAAGTCGCTGCCCATGCTCGACGCCAGCCGCACCATCTCCGCCAGCATTACCAAGACAGGCGACGTCTTCGGATGGACAGGGCCCTCAGAGATTGCCGTCCTGCCCGTCTGGGGCCTCGGTAAGCCACTCGAGAACTCGGACGATACTCTGATCAACCCCGAGCTCGCGATGCCGCCCCGCCCAACCATCAGCAACTTCCAATGGATCTCGGGCACGCAGTATATCAGCCCGACGGACCTGGATTTGTTGATTGGCGGGCCAGACCGGCCGCCGAGCGCGAGGATGATTGCTGCGGCCGCCGCGGAGCAGAGGTCGGCCAGGCCCGCAGCGGGCGCGTCGAGGGCAGGCTCGAGCCAGGAGGGCTGGGGTGATTACTTGTCGAGGCAGCTGGCGGAGAGGACGGAGAAGCTGAATATTATGACTGATAGTGTCGGCGACTTGCAGAAGGAGTCGTCGGGGTGGGCGGATGATGTGAACAAGTATGTGAAGAATCAGAAGAGGGGTTTGCTGCTGGGGGGGTTGAAGAAGACTTTTATGTAGAGGAGTTTCTCCTTTTAGCTTGGGCTGGACTGGTAGATGTTTGTAACGAATCAATTACGCGAGATGATTGTCAAGTTGCCCCTTTGTGGTTTCGAGGTGTTTTACAGTGGGCCTTCACTGGTATGATTGATCATTGTTGAAGTCCGGCGCCACCAAAGGGCATCCCTTCCCTCCAGCATCAACCAAGCAGACAGCCGGTGCAGTCGTCAGATCCTCCCATTGACGACATCTCGGCCGCCATTTGGTCGCACAGCCTTCTCCGCCCGCCGTTGCACAGGGCGAACACTTCAAAGTTCTAGCTATGTATATACCTGGATTCGCACTATATACCCAGGACGCGCTTGAGTTTACATCGGTGTGCATGTTGCAAGCAATCCAGCTCCATTCAGACTCCTCGCATTGTGTGTAATCATCGAGACCCAAGGCGTCCTCGATCCCATAGATAAGCCGCAGACTCACCCTCACCCCGGGACCGCTGGTCCAGCTTCTGCTCTGGCCTAGCTAAGAAACGAAACAGGCCAGCTTTTGCATAAAAGCCAGGCTTTCTTGCTTATGTCGGCCAGTTCTCGCATCTGCCGTAGGGTTCGCACCATTAGAGGTTTGCCAGTGAAAGACATCAACTTCTTTCGAAACGGGAAGAGTGCCACATGCAGTCGTGCAAACATGATGCAGTCAGTTTATCAATCTTATCAATGTCACAAGTCACTATTGAGAATCTTGTAGAAATCAAGGCTTCATTGCTATGTATGGCTTATGCTATGGACTTGCAGGTTTCCTCGATACGGAGACTCATAGATTTCTCTCGAAATCTTTCCTCTCCATACCACCGCTACACCCAAGCTCGCCCCAAAAAACCGAAAGTTCAGCGGGAAGAGAGAACCACCTGCAGTATATCAGGCGGCTGTGAAATAAGACTCGAGGTTCTGTCAGCCAGATCCAGTGAGAGAGGTCATCTGCGGTGCGAAGCACGACTCAGACGAATTTCTTCCAGTGCAAGGTGCCGTGTTAGTCAAGGGTCACCTTCCTCTGGGAGAAGAAGCCTTGTTCGCCAGCCGCTCTCAGACGAACCACATCGTTTTGGCCAGGTTGCCGATGTTGTCCTTGTGAGCGCCACTGCCCAGAACATTGACTCTGGGGCACTCCATGTTCTGATGCGCCGAAGTGGCCGTGGGGCCAATCTGGCTCTGCGCGCCAGGCCCCGGTGCCGTGGCCCTCGGCTCGTGTGCTCGACCCCGGTTGCTGGCCAGATGAGCGTAGTACACGGCCGGATGCAGAGAAACCGGTGTGGTTGAGCGACAGTACTGGTAGCAATGTTGGTAAATCATCTTCTGGAGATCGTCGGGGCTCTTGCGGATCTCGTCATGGATGACATTGTAGTGGACTGGTCGAGCAGTGCCCTGGATAGCCGAGTGGCTGCACAGGTAGAAGTCGTATTGGTGCGGATGGGTGACCTCATGCTCCACAAGCGTTCCGGGCAGAGTATTTCCGTTGCGGTCACCTCTCTCCGGGAAGAACCGAATGTGGTGGCGCTTCGTGGCAACGATGACCGTGATCTTGGGAGTCGTCTTCTGTACCTCCAAGAAAGTCTTCTTCAGCTCTTTGAGTTCGTACTCTATGACGTGAGCAAACTGTCCCTCGGACACACCGTCGCGCATGTAGAAGACGTTTTCCACATTTGCCTTGTTGTTTTTGCGGTACATTTCGATCATCGGAGTGAGCATCTGGTTTGTGTTCTCGGGCGACAGGATCTCCGTGCGCCATCCGTTTGTCTGGACAGCAGCATTGTAGATCGCCGCGTCTTTGTCCACAGAGGCGCACATGGCTGCCATTGATGCTTGCAGTGAGCCGGGGGCCGCATGGGAAACATCAACGCCGATGAACATGGTCTGGGCCTTGTTGAAGGAATCGCCAACAATTCTCGACGTCTGTCCACCAAGCTTCGCGTTGACCTTCATGCAGACGTTTGAGCAGTACTGCGGTTGGGCCTTGCGAACGTTCGTAGCTAGAAGCATCTGCGTAGGAATCCCATGTCGGCAGTCGGCAGTCGCCTTCATGGACTCGTACCTGGCGGCGCTTTTATCCTTCACGACGTAGAAGATGATCTGCGGCGTCTTCTGGTTTTCAATGCCGCACTTCTGGTAACCCTCGGTGATGATTCTCTCAGGGCTCGTGGCTACGCTTCTCGGCATATGGCCGATAATGGGATTCTTTGCGATGATGCCCCCATGACTTTTGTAGGCTGTGACGAACGTATTGGCGAAGTTCTGGAGAGCCGGCTTGTCGATTGTGTCTACATCAGAAATGAAGGCCCATGAATCGAGAGGCTTCGCATTGGGCTTGACGAATTTCTTGCCGCGAAGGTCCCAACGGCCACTGGTCTTGGGGTCGATTTTGCTGGCTGCGCCGAACTGGATCTCGGGGTTTTTCAGAAGCCGGGCCGGGATGACAGGCATCTGCGGGTTGATTTTGATGCCAAAGGCCTGGAGATATCTGTCTCCGGCCCAATTCAAGTTGGCCACACTGCTCATGATTTCCGCCTTGCGTCCTTCGGGTCTCAGGACAGCGAACCTGATCATTGACTGAGTCTGTTCGACACATGTTAGCACTTGATGATCTGGTACACAAGTGTTCAAAAACATACCTGACTGGCATCCAGCTTGAAAGGGTAGGGGTTCAGGCGTTCAACCATGCAGAGCTCAAAAGGAAAGTATCCCTTCTTGGTCGTCTCAATGAGAGGCAGATGCCAGTACTGGAGTCGGACCTTGTACCGCTCGGCGTAGTAGTCATAGATGGAGGTTTCGACCGACTCCGCCTGGCCTTCGACTCTTTTCGGGAAGGTGACCTTCTTGGCATGGGCACCATCGGCGCCGTACTTGGGGTCAAAGGCAAAGCGGCCAACCGAGTACACCTTCTTGTCCTTCTGGTTGTGGGTGGTGACGAACTTGAGCTTGTGCAGACGCTTTAGAGCCTTGAAAGTCTCAGAGGGGGCCCATGAATCGCCATTTCTGACTGGCTTCAGAAGTCGGATGATATCTGCGAGCTGGTCTGTGAAAGGTTAGCTTGGCTAAGAACAGAAACAGCTACTATGCTTACTGCTGTTTCCCTGGGTGCCGAGAGCATTCACAAAGTTGCGAACGATCTGCTCGAACTTCTGACCAACCCAGAAGGTCTGGTTGGAGACATCAACATTGACTCCGAGACCAACACCACCCGACTTCATGGACTGAGGACAGGGTTAGCTTTAGAAATTCGGAATACAAGAATGGGAGTGACAAACATCGTTCAGGCGAATGGCGGAGTAAATGCCCTTGACGGCCTCGGTGAGGTCGTTCAGTCGCATGGTTTGGGACTCGACGTTGAAGAAAGAACGCTTGATCAGCTTGAAGCGCTCCATTGCGCCCTGTCGAAGAACATGGTCAAGGAAGCCTAAAGGCAGTTAGCAGCTGGTCGGAGTAAGAAGTCTCAATTGACCACAGATGCTTACTCATGCACTCGAGAACATGGGGGTCCCATGACGCTGCGCCCTTCAGGTAGGCACCGAGAAGCGCCAGGCGAATCTTGCCGGTGTTTCTGATGGTGAGATTGAACTTGTTGCGATCATTACCCGGTCTTCCCTCGGGCTCGCCAAGGTCAACGGCGACTACGATGCGCTCCACGGTGTTCTTCGACCTGGTAGAAAGGATGTTAGGGGCTGCAGGAGAAAAGATGTGTGGTGTGCTCACCAGGCCAATGCCTTGTTGTCGTAAATCCAGACATGCTTGAACTCGGCAAGTTTCTTCTGGACGATGGGGAGCTGCCAGATCTTCTCATAGACAATTCTGTGCTTGGGCGTGGGGCTCACAGCAACCTGGAAAGTTAGCTTCGCCAAAGTCTGCGCCTGCGTATTCGCTAGATCCTTACATCAAACGAGAAGACGTCGGCGTCTGGGCGGGTGATGACACGGAACTGGTTGGCTTGGACTTTGATCGCCTGACCAGTCGTATTGTAACTGGGACGACGAGGGAAGGGTTCCTCCTTCTTTCCAGCAAAGACTTCCAGAGCTTTCTCGCCCATGTAAGCCTCGGGAGGCAGGTCGACGCGCTTGTTGACGCCCTCGGGGACGTCAAACTTCGCAGGAAGCTGGCGAAAGGTGGGGGTAGACATTGTGAGATTGTTCTATTTGGTAAAAAGTCAGTTGGTGTCTCAAGAGTAAAAAAGTTATCCGGAGGTGAGAATAGCCAGCGACAAGTTTTCGGGGCCGCAGTCTGGCAAGCAGACAGAGGAAGACGCGCCGGTTTCCTGAGTTGGGTTTCCCAAAAAGAAACCCGCTGGGAAATGAGGAAGATATCAAACTTACCCGGAGAAATCAACGTTCACTTTTGTCAAAGGGGAGGATCTAGATGATCGGCTGAGAAATGGGTTGTTAGCAAAAGTTGGGTGTCGGGTGTGGGCGCGAAGGGAAGAGACAGATGGGAATGTGAAGTTTGTGGGTGCCAGAGACTGAGTGTGCCTTGTCTAGGAAGAGCAATGGAATGGCACTCGCTAATACAGCCAGTTTCTGAATTGTACAGCCCCGCTCCAGAGTAGAAAAGGCGGCCAATGCAAGCAGGGCGGGAGGCGGGAATGTGAAATTTCGTGGTGATTTGTCGGGGAAACAGGAAAGACCTACAGCTTTTGGTTGCAGAGGAAGTCTGCAGGTGAGGATCGCTGTTCTCGAGGAAAACTGTGAAAAGGAAGTCAACCTCTGATGCCGGCCGCGATATTCAACAGAAATGGGGAGTTTGTACCTGCGGGGGAAAGAGTTAGTGGGTTTTGAAGAAGCGAAAGCTCAACGTGTCTGAGTTGAGATGTGAATGAGGGAAAAGGAAAGAAAAGACGGCGAGGAAGGGTATTTAAAGGCAGCAAACCCAGGAAACTGTTGCCCAGAATGCCCAGAGTGCCCAGAATTCCCACAAAGTGTGACCTCGTAGGCATTGGGTTAATCTGTTTGCAGATCTGCAGATTGGGAAGACTGCGATTGCGAGGTAGGCTTGGGGGTGTTTGGCATGTACGTCCGTTTGAAGTGGGCATTCAAACGCAGGGACTGGCCTAGCTGGTGCTGACTGTCACCGTGATAACGTACCTGTGGTTGCTGTGAATCACTCTGGGATAAATCCTGAAGATGGTTCTTCGCTGTTGGTGCTGTTGAGAGAGAGGTGCCTCAAGGTAGAGGCGGGAGGTAGGGTAGGTAATCGGAAGTAGAGAAGGTGGTGTGTGTGGAGTGGAAGAAGAGAAGAGGAGGAGGTTTAAGGAAGAGGAGAGGGGTATTTATAGGCAAGGCAGGTCGACGAGAAGCACAGGCAGGATAGATCTGCGGGTCTGCGGATTGCCAGTGAATGGAAATCTAGGTGTTCTAGTGAATAGCAAGTGAATGGGCGAGGGCATGAAAATCGAAGGGAACCCCCGAAACCGGGAAGGTGCGGCAGTGAATGGGGGCGGGGAGGTCTGCAAACGCTCCAGTGGCCAGGAAGGAGCACTTGGACTGCAATATTCACACTACGAGCACCACAGATCTATCAACGAAAGACCCTCTGTATCTTGACTTTCCAGTCGGTGCTGAACAATGGAATCGATGCCCAAAGGACATACCAATTACAGTCTATTATTTCAAGTGATCTACTCGAGCGGCTGTTGTGTATTCATCGTACCTGCCCTGGAACTCTGCGGTCTCAGATGGGGAAGACCAGAAAAGTGTCTGAAGCTGTTGCGGTACACTTTGAAAGACATCTCCTCGAGGCACATCCAGCTTTGGCGCGGCGACACACCAATTACCCAGCTCAGGCACACTCACTGCTGTCCTGGCAATCCCAGACAGGCCAAGTTGGTTATCCATGTGCTGAAAGTGCTGAAGAGGGAAATGTAGCGGCGGCTCGAGGGGGCGTCCAGAGGCCCTGACCGTGCACTGGAGGTGTCGGATGTGTGTTCATTGGGATCGAGCAATAGCATGATGGCAGTAACTGCAGCCGGACAGCTGGTGGGATCTAAGGTGTTCTCCTTTGAAAACCCTACCGTTTGGGTTATAGAGGATTGCAGCACCGGTCGAATTCAAATGGCATACAGGAATCAAGCTTTGGAACCTGTGTGTAGCTCTTTGCTACCGGCAACACATCGAATCTACTAAAGTGGCAGTACCTATTATGGTTGTCGCTGATATTGAGTGTCAAGACGATGCGGCTTCTTTCCTTCAGACCCGAAACATGTCCGACTTGCATCCCGTCATTACCAACCTAGTCTGAACCACGCTGGCGGGCCCGTTTCTCATGGGCTCATGGCCACCGCGAATTATCAGCAGCACCATCGACCACTTTGGTGCTGAGCAGCCCAACGGCAAACATCTCAACCCAGACCAACAGCACAACCGTATCGATTGAAGAAATGTAGGCTCATTTCACCGGCTGCAACGGGTGGGCAAAGCTGCCAGAATCTCAAGACCACGAGTGGGCCCGCAAACAAGCAGCCCAGCCACCATCTTCCCTGCCATCAGAAATACTATCAAGAGACCTTGAACTTGGAAGAGAAAAAGCTAATCACTGTGTTCGACCAGACCTCGACCCCAAAAGAATTCATAATATTCTCAACAATCTGTGCTGCCACAGAAGACGGGCACCCGACTGCGTCCCAGCAGCGGACTATGTGAATACCAGATGCTCCCGGCGGGATATACAGGCCCTTGAGCTTCCCTCAAGCTGGAAAGGAGCATCTACGAGCAGAGCACGCAAACACAACGACTGAAATCCACGATACTAAATATTACCTTCGAAGTTCTCCAAACGACGACCCGACGACAGCGTTTGATTGCTGGGATATGGCAGGCTGTGGGATTGATTGTTCGGCCATTAGAAAAGAGGCGCCTGAATACTGGTTGGGCTGTTTACTACGCGATATTTGTGATTCACGGAGCATGTCACCGTGCAAGACTCAGCTCGTGGAAATTGAAGACGCATCACAGTATTACATTGACAGGAGCTGTGATGTTTGGCACAGCATGTCCTCTTTTTCTGCTGGACCAGCGGACTCTTCCCCGCTGGCCGTCTATCCATCATGCTGGTAGCGGAGAAAATGGGAAAGTGTACTGAGAGTAGTTTTGAGATTCTTTGCCCGACACCATCTTCTGATTATCTTATTGTAGCCATGAAAGCGGCGAGTAGAGCTACTAGTAGGGATGGACGGGTCATTCCAAAAAACTCAACAACAATTTCTCGCCGTGGCCTCATTGTGCCCACAATTACGTGCATTCATCCTGGCATATCGTGGGCAATGTCATTCAGATTCTCCTTTGCTACCTATCTACTCCAGATTCCCACACCCTCAATCATTCAAGGGTATGGAGGAAGCTAGGAAAGAATCTACCAACAGCTCCCGGAAGCTTGTATCTCATCCCCGAACCTTGCTTCCCAAATCCATGCCACACTATGATGGATGCCCCCCAACTCCCAAGGGGACACATGGAAAAAACACTGCCACGGTTTTTTTTCTCTCCCTTCCCGCTTCTTGTTCCATCGCCAGCGCTAAAAACCCAAGGTCAAAAATGAAACTGACCTTGTGCCAACCACCCAACGCCAGACGTGATGCGACGTGATGGGGTAACAAATGTTGCCCTGAAGAAAGAAGTTTTCTTATCCCTGTCCGTTGCCCTATTCGTACATGATGACCGTCTCCTATCTTGGAGAGAAAAAGTGTATGATGCTTCGTGATAATTACAAGTGTCGACAAAAAACTAAACCAGGACGGAAAGATGAATGTCAGAAAGGAGGCTGAAAACCGTAGAATCTAGCCAACCGGGTGCATAAAACCATTAGCACCGACCTCCTGACATTAGTCGCGCCCTCTCAGTAAGGGTAGCGAGGATATGCCTGCTGAGGAGGCGGCGCCTGACCGTACTGCGGCGGAGGAGCACCGTAACTCTGCTGCAAAGGCGGAGGGGCGCCGTACGGTGGCTGCCAAGCTCCGACATCGTACTGTCCTGGTGCGCTGTATTGCTGCTGAGGTGGTGGTGGGCCTTGCTGAGCAAAGGCGGCCGGGGGCGGCTCATATGATCCGCTGGAGCCGGGCCGCAGCGACGACTGTCTGTAAGTAGCAGAAGCCGGCGCTAGACGGCCACGAGCGCCATCCCCAGTGTAGGGGCTCATCGGACGGCCCTGTGGTGCAGGGGAGTCCCGGTTCTGGAAACCGTACTGCGCAGCATAGTCGGCAGAGACTTGCCGATTGTGTGATGACTGACCCTGGCCACCACGAATGGCTGCATTCCCGCCGTCATCCTTGTGGCTCTTCCACGCTGTGTAATCAGGGACGTGTGTCTCCTGAAGCATGTTTACCATGTTGACGGGATTGATGCGATGGTAATCGTATGTCTCCGCCCGCGGGATTTGGCTTAGGAGGAATGTGATGTCCCGGGCGATCGGAAGAGGTGCGGCGCTGTACGAGGCGGCGCCCTGGCCCTGCATTCGGCGTTGCTGATCAAGACGTCGGCCGGCGGCACCCTTCAGGGGAGATACGCCGCGTTGGAACTCCTGATACTCATTGCGCTGTATCTTCCGGGGTGGCTCGTCAAAGTCGTCGATAGGGGGGGGCCTCTTGGGCGAATTCGTAGCCGGTAAGAACTGGGGACGAGGACTGCTCCGGGTGGCGAACTGGGCTGGACGAGGGGAGTTATGCAGAGACGTAGGCTGCTCGATTGAGGGTAGAAGTCCTTTGGGTCGGAGTTGTGTGGCAGGTGAGATGATGATGCGTGCCGCAATAGGATCAAATTTGTCGCTGGAGTAGCGAGCGTTGAAGTGTGCTAGCTTCGGATCCTCGGGGAATAGCTCCGCCATGCGCTTCTCCAATTTGGCGATCTGAGCAAGCTCGCCGAACTGAGACTCATACTTGTGAAAGTAGGCGTAGAGGGGCTTTGCCTTGTGCACCAGCTCATGCTTCTGAGTCAGGCGGTTGACAACCGTCTCGAAAAGCACGCGCGCATCTGTACCACATGGTTAGTCAGATACCAAGATAAGTCAGGATCATGAAGGGGGTGGCCTACTTGTAAAGTCGTCTCTCGAGTGGAGGTACTTGATGTTCTCAAGAGTGAAATTTTCGTCTTCCGGAAAAAGACGAGCACCTCGATCGAAGATCTTGCCTCCTGCAGGCTCCTTATATATAGTCCACTCGAGCTGTGCGACGGCAGAATACACGTCGCTTGTGAGTCTACCCCTTTGCCGAGCATCCGTAAATGCTTGACGCATTCCACCAAGAGCTGAATTAGGCTTGCCTTTACCCTGAATGCGACGCATCGCACGGATCAAGGCAATCCAGACAAAAGTAATAGTGCGAGAGAGCAACTGTGTCTGAGCAGCATAGCCCTGCTGGATGGCTCTGGTCTGCTCATTCTTCCGGTTGTTGTCCTTGGACGCCGGGCCGGATCCGGCTTCGTCATCATAGTCGTCGTCGGCACCGGCTCTGTGGACCGCGGCATCTTGGGCTGCAAAGGATTCTTCGATTCTGGCGACCTCGGCGGTTTCTCGGTCTTTCAGATTCTTAATAATGGCATACAACGTGTCTAGAACCTTGTTGTATGGCGCTCGGACTGCTTGACCGCGTGCGATTTTGGCATCATCATTTTCCTCAATTGGATACGTCGACTCGATGTGGTCGGCATACTTGAGCGCCAATAAAACACTCTCGGGGTTGGCCTCGATACCCTTGAGAAGATACTCCAGACCGTACGCATTGCCGTCCTTTGTGACCTTGTTCTCAACTGTTGTGACGTTGTTGTCGATGCACCACTGAGCAGCATCAACCCACATCTCGGGCCAAAACCGCAAGGCCATCAAGGCTTGATTGTAGACATAAAGAATACGCTTCTGAAACAAGCCAGGCTGCTCCTTGTCATCTTTTAGGTCCAGAGGGTCAGACTTCTCCCAATCAATCCACCGCTTCCAGATGTCGACTTGCTCGAGATACTCCTGGTCGCCATCAAAGCCAAGGGCAGGTGGGAGGCGAGGGAGACTAGTGCGCCGCAAGCCCCGAGTGATATTTTCGAGAGCTGTGTTGGCGCTCTTGGCTGACATGTAGGATGACGACTTCTCGGCGAGATACTTGCGGCCCGTCATCTTGTTGAGACCCATCTCAAACTGATCATACTCCTTCCACAGCGTGTTGACATTCGCAATGGGAACGCAGATCGCCCGCTGGTAGGCCTTGCGCATTTGGTCCATCTTTTGTTGATCTTGCCATTGGCTTCCGCCTACTGTGCCGGGACCAAACTTGAGGAACTGGATATAGTCGGCCCAGATCTTACCCGAGTCCTTATCGAGACCAATGTTGTTGATCACAAACTCGTATGCATGAGATACGGTTTGGCGGGCCTGACCAGTGCTGTCGTTCAGGTCATTTCGCCGACGGATATAGTCAAGGTATTTAGTCCACAGGTTCACATTGGGTGTTCCCATAAGACACTTGCCAAATATTTGCTCAGCTTCAATGAAGTTGTTCATGCTCAGCTCCATATCTAGATACGTAGCCCAGACATCGGCCTAGATATAGTCTGTTAGCTTTGAGGAGTATATACCGATGGGGTTGTTTGCTTGTGTACTTACAGCTTGAGGGAACACGGCCAAGAAGCGGTCGTAAACCTGGCGCGACTCATTGATGTTATTCCTTGCCCGGTACTCGGCGATCAGTGCGAGCCAGTGATCCAATGCGCCCCGGGGATCCTCCAGTACGCGCTCCTCGAGGAAAGCTACTCTGTCAGGAGGCGCTTGGGGTGCGGCGCTCGGTGCAGCAGCAGGGGTAGGGGAAGCAATCGCAGCAGAACCATTGCCGAAGCTGTGGCTGTGAGTGGAAGCAGCAGCGGCCACATTCACATGTGCAGCAGACATGGCATTGGGGGGAGGGCCCAGAGAGTCCTGAGCAGCTGTGGCTTGCTGAAGGGGAGAACGTGGAACAGAGGGGCGCGACACTGGGCCGGGAGCAGGACGACTGGATGCAGGACCAGGCGCATCGCTATCATCCTCGGAATCTGAGTCTCCCACTAGGAAGCCTCCAGCTGTCCGAGGCTTCTTCGCAACAGGCTGCGGAGAAGGCTTGAGAGGTGCTAGCTTCTCCATGGGTTCATGAACCAGGGCAGATGTGACTGATGCTGGATCGTAGTCACCCACATCATCGGTGGAACCATCGTGCGATGGCACGTCACCTGGAGCATCATGGGCTATGTTAATGGAATATTCTTCTTCATCATCATCGGTGCTATGCTGAGTATGCTCTTGCTGATCGCCTTCTGCCATCTCATAGCCTTCATTCTCGTTCCAAGCACCGCCTTGGTGAGTAGGGTCGTACTCGGCCATTGTATGGATAGGTTGTTGTGTGCCGAGAAGACAGGTAAGCTGTTGTAATGGGCTAGTCTGTGAATTCGGGTGTCGAGAAAAAGTGGGAGAGCAAGGTGGGGTGCAGGAGATATCGCAAGAGTGCGCTGTGGGCTTTGTTGTCGATGGCGATGTCGATGTAGCTGCGCGAGTCGAAGGAAAATCGGGTGGGTCGGCAGTCGCGCCTTCGGTCAGGGCAAATCGAGGTTCGGCAATGTGCTGTTGACTACTGCAGCTGCGAGAGGCAGAAAATCGAGGACTAGCCCTGAAGATGGGTGGCCGACAGAATGTTGAAGTTGTCACGCCGCCGTGGCTCGCGTCGCAAACGAAGGGTTAGGTCGAAGGGCGGAAATGGAAGCAACGTTGCTGCATGGCGGAGAAGAGAAAGAAAAGACGGAGCAAGCGACAACAAAGAACCAGACGGTGTTAGCAGCTGCGCACAGGAAGTGCGCGTGTCGCTAGAATACCGAGGGTGTGCCAGCTCCCGGTCGCAGTGCAGGATGGTGAGGGTCGGGTGAAGGTGAAGGTGAGAAGGTGGCTGCTGTCGAAGAGCAACACGATGGTTCAGCCGGAAAATTGAGCGAGCGCAGGCAGCGACTGTCATCCTTTTTTTAGCAGGGATTAAACCGAGGCTGGCAGCTAACATGGACAGCCTGCTGGTTGGCCACCTTGGCTGTGGCTTGACCGGGAGGTTTGATGGGTGGGTCCGGGGAGGGTGGCTGGTGCTAGAAATGTGGCTAATCTCAACTCCAACACCAACCCTTGCTTGTTTTTCAGCCTCGAGTCCTCAGCGGGGTCTGAGTGGACGCGTCTAGCCTCTTCGATCTACTCTCAATTTACGCGACAGGAACACAGACCGTGACTTTCACAAGTGGCCACTCTTCTAGGGTCTCAGGCCGGCCTGTCGCATCCCACCCTTCGACTCGACTCGAGACTGGCAACCAATATTAAACCAAAGGCGCCCAAATCTCCCAAAAAAAAAAAACCACGACTTACTAGCGATTCCTTCCTTCCAATAACCCCATCTCCTCATCAACGACCGTTTTTTCCACCGTCACTGAAGAACCTCGCCCGCACGGGAGAGCCATCACAAACCCGAAGTCGCAAGTCGCAACAATCAAATTCTCCATATTTGCTTCACAGCACCCGCAACCATCAAGATGTCTGTCGTCTCACTCCTTGGGGTCAATGTCATGAACAACCCCGCCAAATTCACCGATAAATATGAATTCGAAATCACTTTCGAGTGTCTCGAGCAGCTCGAGAAAGGTATGCACGATTCCGACCATCGCGATCCCATCTCTGGCTTCAGACCCCGCTCCCTTCGCCAGGTCGCCAGGCTACGGAGTTGCCACCTACCGCAAATCCTTGCGCCGCCCGCAAACCCACGAGCTAACCCTCTGTCCTCCCGCCAGATCTCGAGTGGAAGCTCACCTATGTCGGCTCGGCCCAGTCCGACAACTACGACCAGGAGCTTGACTCCCTGCTCGTCGGCCCTATCCCCGTGGGCGTAAACAAGTTTGTTTTTGAGGCCGACCCGCCCGACACCAAGCGGATCCCCATCGACGAGTTGCTCGGCGTCACTGTCGTCCTGCTGACCTGCGCCTACGATGGGCGCGAGTTCGTCCGCGTTGGCTACTATGTCAACAACGAGTATGAGAGCGAGGAGCTCAAGAACGACCCCCCTGCCAAACCCGACATTGAGAAGATCCGACGCAACGTACTCGCCGAGAAGCCGCGTGTGACCAGATTCGCAATCAAGTGGTATGTATCTCTCGCTCTTTTGTTTTTGTTTCCAATCCGTAGCTACGCCAAATACGCGCCGATCCACATTGTGCTAACAACATTCCGCGCACTCAGGGATTCCGAGGCGTCCGCCCCCGCCGAGTTCCCGCCCGAGCAACCCGAGGCAGATCTCGTTGTCGACGAGGACGAGTACGGTGCCGAGGAGCTAGCCGAGGAGGAGGAGGCTGTCCCCGTCGAGGCTAACGGCGAAGCCCCGGTTGACAAGGATGCCGCCATGGACGGCGTCGAGGGCGAGGGCGCCGAGCCTGAGGCTGAGGCTGAGGGCGGCCTCGAGGAGGACGAGATGTCCGAGGACGGCAGCGTCGATATTGAGGGCGAGAGTGAGGACGACCTCGAGGAGGAGGAAGAGGTTGAGGGTGATGCTGTTGAGGGCGACGAGATGGACGTCGATATGGACAAGCCAGAGCCGGCTGCCGGCCCCGCCAAGGCGGAGGTTATGGTCCAGTGAAGGGACCGAGTCGTCAAAGTTTTGTCCGAGATCATGATGCCATAAAAGCTTTGGGAATGCTGAGAGCTAGGGATAATTTGTTTTGCATGCGGGAGTGACTTTGCGGGCACAATCATACCCTAGACATTCTATTGGTCTCATAGGTAGCAATCCAGAAACTTTTTGTTTTCATTCAACATGCGAATCGATCATGTGCATCGAATATGTGCGTTGTCCCCGAGCCTCATCCCCTGGCTCATCAGGGTTCTCAGCGGGTTTCTTCTCTGCTCGAATTCACTTTCATTCAACGCTTCATCAGATCTAATTATCTGCTATCCCTCCAAACATGAGACATAGCCTACAGCCCCTTAACATCGATCTTTTCAACCAGATCCCCACCTATCCTCGCAATCTCAGCCACGATTGCCTCCCTGTTTACATCAACCGCCTGCTCTTCCTCCTTGTCATCATCGCCACCGTCCGAGCCGTCTCCCTTAACCTGAAAAACAGGCTGATAAGACGTCGGCAGATTCACCCTAAAACTTCGCTGCTGCATTTGCGGATTCCAGATTGCTCCGATCGTCTTGTCCTCGGCCGCCCCGCGGAAGAAGGCAAGTGTGCCAGAATACGCCGCGTTGAGCTGCTTCAACAGCGCGTCGGCAGGATGCTGCGCCAGCGGGAGCGGGTTCTGGCCTGTCCGCTCATCCAGGTTCTTGAACTTTGAGTGCTTCACGGCGCCTTCGCTTCCAATATCGAGGTCGTCGGTGGGATACGTCTTCAAAATGCTCTTGCCAACTTTACCGTTCAGGTGAAGCAAAACATCATAGTCCTTTACCGACGGCACGAACAGCCTCCTGGGGTCAAGCTTAACGCCTTGTTCTCTAACCACCTTCGAGGCGCTCTTGGCTAGGGCTGTCATGCGAGATGCGGCGACCTTGGACGGCTTAGCGTGCCCGTCAAGGGTGGTGTATGCCAATCCGCTAGGATCTTGAGCTGTAGCGACGAAGAGGACGGTGTGGTTCATGTTGGGGTCGATCTTCCGCCATGCCTCCATACGCGTCCCGATGGCATGTCGCTCTGCTGCCGCCATGTCGCCGCCGGTGTCGAGAATAAGAGGGTCGGAGCGCCAATCCCAGCGAGCAAGGAAAAGCAAAGCCCGGTAGAAGCCCGTGCTAGCGCTCGAGGGTGCCTCCCAGGGGTAAGGAGATATGAATACATGCAGGACGATAAGCTCGATGAATTCGTCTGTGAAGTGGCAGGAAAGCTTGTGGGAGTTGAACCAGTGCTTGAGCAGGCGGACAGTCGGGGATAACGCCGGGAACCGAGTGACAAAAGTAGAAATCGTCTGGGTGTGCAGTGGCAACTGTGTGTATAGGCGCCTAAACCTGGCAAGCGATGTGGCGGCCTTCGTACGAAGATATTGCTCCAATGTCTTATCCTTGGCCTCGCGCTCAAGGAGCATTTCCTCCAGGTCGCTATGAATGCGGAGGCGGAACGAGGCGCCGGACTCGTAGACCACATCGAGGAAAGCAAGGTTCTCAGTATCGCATGCCGAGTCCTCGAGGCCGAGCCAGGTCTTGAGCTCTCCCGCCTTGCTTTGCTCTAGGAGACGGCCGATCATAAGAAGGAAAGCAATCTTTGTCCGCTGGATAGCAGCAATGCTCTCAGGCCACTTCCCCGAGGCTTCAAAAGAGATGACTGTTTCCATTGGTTGCGGCCCCGATTTCGACCACCCTAGCGTTGGAAGCTTGACTGAAGCTTGTCGCAGCTCCGGACAAACTGGCGCCAGCTGCCGAACGTGGAGAGGCAAATCCTCGAGGTCTCTAATATCTCGCTCGAAAGAAGCAAAAGCTTTTCGCGTCGCATTGAACACTGACGCGTCGGTGGGCCTAAGTGGGAGAAGGCTTGCCAGCCCATTGCCGTAAAAGGTCAAATCCTTCTCGACAGTACCGATGCGCAGATGCAGGCTAAGAACGTAGCGAATAATTTCCTCGCACAGCTCGAAGGGGGAGCTTGAATTCCAGATCAAGGTTTCGTGGATACCATCTCGTTCAAAACGCCGAAGTTCCGCCTTGTCCCCCCAGAACTGGCGGAAGGCATCGCATTCCTCCTTCTCTTCGGCACTTGGCCCAGCCGACGGGCCTCGGTCGACCGTCCGCGCCATATTGACAGGGTGAAAAAGAATGCCAACCTGGAGTGCCGAGTCGTCCAGTGGGCTCATGCTCTCTGCCAGCGGCCATGCAGGGCGATCAGGGGTTTGAATGTGAATAAGTCGAGCCTTGTCTCCATAGTCTTCGTCTGAAAACGCTCTTCTTAAATTCTTGTAGACCGCCTCACCAAGCTGCCACAGTCGTCCTCGAGGGTCTGTTTCCGACACCTTATCGAATGTACCCAAATGATTTAAACGAGCAACCAAGTCGAAGCTATGTAGGGGGAGATCAGTCTTGAGGATAAAACTCGGGCCAAACTGATCAACGGCGTTGTCGCTAAGAAGGCTGCGTGTCCGCTTTGCCTGTTGCAAGAGCAGAGCGGCCGACCAGGGGCTCATCTTGAACGCGATGTTATGCTGGCGACTTGAGTCATAAATAACAGGGCCGCAGTCTTCGGGGGCTCCGAAATCGGCTCTGCCCGGGCCCAGAACACATGGCTTTTCAGCGAGATTGGTAACCGAAAGGAACTGGATGAGCGCTTTGAACAGTTGGGTGCTGCTGAGTGAGGTGGAAAGTGTCGCATTCCCCTTGCTCTCGCCGCCTTGAAGTAGAAGAGCAAGCAGCACAGCCCACTCAAAGTGACCAAACCCCCCCCTGGAAATGTCACCTCCAAACCCTCGCTGCTGCAGCCAGATACGACCCAGAATGCAAGCCTTCTTGAATGCCGCACACTTCTTCTCGGCATGCCTGAGCACCTTCAGGTACGCCAAGAAAGACCCCTCGGCGGTCAATGTCGAGTTGTAGAAGGGAGTCGGTTCGAGATTGCCTTCTTCGTAGCCCTTGCGGATGAGTGCCGCTTCTAAATGGAGTTTCGTCTTGGGAAAAAATCCATATGGGAAACAAGGTATCACACGTATCCTGTAATCCAGGAGGCTGGGTGTCTCTCCTTCCTTCTCCGTGCCATCCTTTTTAGGCCGGATGGAAACGATAGGACAAAGGGGGTTACCATTGAGATGCTCAAATAGTAGATCTGCGGTGTCCTTGAATTCTTTTTGCAACCCGGCTGAAATGACGGCCAGGAAATAAGCCCTCTTGTAGAAGTACCGCAAGTCATGGTGGTCCTTCTCTTGCAAAATCTCGGCAGGTATCACCACGACCATGTCGACGGCGTGGTCCCTCTGGCTCTTGACCATGGTTTTGGAGACATAGCTACCGACGACATTGAACTGCAAGGGTTTCGCAAACGAGACCTTGTAGTTGGAATCTTTGGCTGGCCGAGGCTCGGGAAAGGGGACGTGGATACGATGCTTCTTCTCGAGTCGCCGCGCTGCGTCGTTGATCTGTCAGGGGTCAGCAAGAAGCTTGCCCACCAAAGGAGCACACCACCTTACTGGAAGAGACTCGTGCGGTTCAATCGCTTCAATTGACCCCTTGACTTTGTGTAGGAGATCGTCGGCACCCTGCAATGCTACAGCATAGTCGAGGCTGACGTCGCCCAACAGATCGTCCGCTTCGAGGATGAATACCCTGAGCCTCGACGGTCCTCGGGGTGCGACAGACTGTGCGGCATTCTCCGAGGTCGTTTGCGAGTGATCTAACTTTCGCCGTTTGGAAGGACCAGAATCCATGGCGGGTGGTCGGCGATTTGAGTGTTCGCAAATGTGGTGCCTCGATGGCTCAAGCTGCACTGCGGCACTGTCCTGGAAAGCTGCTCAACTTTTTTCTCCGATAAGCCGTTATCGATAACGGCGGAGCATCACTTATCCGCCCCGGCGGGGTGATAAACACAGTATCTCGAGGGCCAGGCGCACACTGTTGAGCTCCTGAGCTTAGCCCCGCAACGCCGCGTTCACCAGGCACCTGTCAAACCTTACACTCGCAAGGCGTCTACGATTTCATGGTACCTTTCTAGTCAAGCTTTGAGACAAGCCCAGGGCTGAAAGCCAACTTGCTTCCTGAGCTATCTCCGATTGCCAAAATTTCAGTTTTGCTATTTAATTGTACCCATTTCCATTGCACAGTCGAGATGGAGAGCTGCTGATCCAACCACACATTTCCTTTCACACCCTTTAACACCTTACGAGCCACTGCTATGTCGACCACAAAAGCATTGCTCAAAGCGCTCGGTGAAGCCGTCAAACAACAGAAATGGGACCAAGCCATCGAGGCTGCCAATGACGTCTTCCAAAAAGACGCCAAGAACTATGCTGCGTATGAGACCAACTCCCTAACCTATAAACCTGGCCAACAAATGCTGACTGATTGCAGACATGTTTTTCTGGCGTTTACCCTTGACAAAAAGAACAAGGCCGATGAGGCGGAAGCCGCTTATCTCACCGCCACAACCATTAAGCCCACCGATGGACAAGCATGGCAGGGCCTGGTCAAACTCTACCAGCGGCAGGGAGGCAAGAAACTGAAGCAGTACCAGCATGCTGCTCTTAAGCTCGCTGAGATTTACCGTGATTCCAATGACATTTCCAAGTGCGAAGATGTGGTTACTAAATTCGTGGACTACGCCCGTGCCCAAGGAGACCGCCAACAATATATCGAGGCTTTAGATCTGATTCTGCCTGAGAGCCCCATCTACCCTGCACTCGAGGGCCGAGTCCCGCATCCCGCAAAGACCTACGAAATTCAGGCGCAGATCGCCGAGACCGAGGAGAAAAAGCGCATCAACACCCTCATCGGCGAACGTCGCACGCGGATTGGAGCTCGGGTCAGCGAGGTCACCCTTGAAGTGAAGCGAGAGGTCTATCACCAAAGCAGACTCGGCTATGTCTTTCAGCAGATTATCAACTGGTCGACTGACGACGAAATTCGCCGCACGTATGAGGAAAAGCTTATCAAGTACTGCTACGAGCGGCTCACTATCTGGCCCGCCGGTGAGCAGAAAGAACACGAGGCAGCAATTGTGCAAAAGCTAGCAAACGACATGGTGATAATCAAGCATCCCTTCAAGTTCGCTTGGGACATCGCCATCGACTGGCAGGACCACAAAGAGATAAGCCAGTGGGATGTCAACGCTCTTCGACAGTACTGCGTGTTCTTCCCCGACAGCGACCTCAACAGAGTCATCATGGGTTTTCTGACAAGCGCCGTGTCGCCATTTCCACAGGAAACCGTACAGAAAGGCGAGCCAGTCCCCGCAGATGAGTCAGAAGACGAAAGCTCAGATGACGAGGACGGAGGGGCACGAACAACATATATCCCAATCACAGAAGAAGACCGGTTGCTCATGATGACCGAGGGAATCGGTACCGACTCACTCCTCGCATTCCGACTCATGGGTGAATACTACCAGTACCTCGAGGAAAACGAAAGCAATGCCGAGTTGATGCGCAAGGCTCTGGGCTACTTGCATTCGGAGCGTGCAAAGACGGGGCTCGGCTTTCAAAACACCGAAGATGCACTCTCTTTGTATCTCGGAACATCACTGGTTTTCCATCAATCGCCACGCCATCACCAGGAGGCGAAAGCATTGTTTGACGGAGTCCTCGCTCACGATACGTCATCAACCCCCGCCCTGATTGGCGTCGGCCTGATCTACGAAGAAGAGGAAGAGTATGACGAAGCTATTAACTTTTTGGAACGGGCGGTGAAGCGAGATCCTGATAATCTCCGCGTCCGCACGGAAGCTGCTTGGGTCAAAGCCTTAAAGGGAGATTTTGATATCAGCAGAGCGGAACTGGAATACTGTATGCCCCTCATCAAGAAACGGGGCCAGCCAGCCAAGGAGCTCTTAGCCCAAACTCAATATCGCCTAGGGTACTGTATCTGGAATGTTGACACATCCAAGGCGGCCCGGAAAAGTCGCACTGGGGCTTACGCATACTTCCTCGATTCACTTAAGAGCAATCTAAACTATGCGCCCCCTTACACCAGCCTTGGTGTGTACTATGCCGACTACGCAAAGGACAAGAAGAGAGCCCGGCGGTGCTTCCAGAAAGCAGTTGAACTCTCGCTGTCTGAGGTCGTGTCAGCCGAGAGGCTTGCACGATCGTTTGCCGACGATGGCGACTGGGACCGTGTTGAGCTTGTCGCCCAGCGCGTTGTTGACTCGGGGAAAGTCAAGCCGCCGCCCGGATCGAAACGGAAGGGCATTAGCTGGCCTTTTGCTGCACTCGGTGTTGCTGAGCTAAACAAGCAAGATTACCACAAGGCCATTGTCTCCTTCCAGGCAGCTCTGAGGATATCTCCGAACGACTATCACTCCTGGGTGGGCTTAGGCGAGAGCTATCACGGTGCTGGCAGGTATACCGCAGCGACAAAGGCAATCATCAATGCGCAGAAGCTCGAGGAGGCTGCCGATTCAATCATCACGGGCGAAACGTGGTTCACAAAGTTTATTCTTGCCGATGTTAAGCGCGAGCTTGGTGACTTTGACGATGCCATCTCCCTTTATCGGCAGGTTGCCGTGGATCGTCCGGATGAGGAAGGGGTTGCGACTGCCTCCATGCAGGCCATGGTGGAGAATGCTTTGAGTAGCTTGGAGACAGGTTTCTTTGGCAACGCCATCAATCTCGCAATAGAGACGCTGACATTTGCAACGCAAGTTCCCGCGGCCGTCAAGGGCACATTCAACTTTTGGAGGTCTGTGGGAGACGCGTGCTCTCTCTTCTCGAGCATACAGAGTCGGTTGTCCGACTTCCCAGCAGATGCCGCCCGGTCGTTGATCGGAAATGACGATACAGCACCCGAGTACGAAGTTCTTCGAGACATTGACGGAGTCAGCCTTCGGATAGTCAGCACCACTGGCACCTTTCCAGATGATGAGGTGGTTGGTGTGGAGCTGACCAGGGTTTTGCAAGCAACCATCCTCGCCCACAAGCGTGCCGTCTATGTGTCTGCCAACGATGTGCACGCCCAAGCCGTCGCTTATTACAATCTAGGATGGGCAGAAAATCGAGCTCATGGGTGTCTCCCGACGAGTCTGAGAAAAAAGGCGACAAATTACTCGAAGGCGGCCGTGGCCTGTTTTAAACGCGCCATCGAGCTTGAAGCTGGAAACTCAGAATTTTGGAACGCCCTCGGAGTAGTTACCAGCGAGATCAACCCTGCTGTTTCGCAGCACTCATTTGTTCGCAGCCTGCACTTGAATGAGAGGAGCGCGCATACTTGGACAAATCTTGGTACACTGGCCCTCCTTCAGGGTGACGTGTCGCTCGCCAATGAAGCCTTTACCCGAGCTCAGTCAACGGACCCAGATCATGCAAATGCTTGGCTCGGACAGGGACTGGTGGCTCTCCTACTCGGAGACCAGAAAGAAGCGCGTGGTCTGTTTACACACGCCATGGATATAGCTGAGAGCTCGTCAGTGGCAGCCAAACGACACTACGCCCTCTCGGCGTTCGACCACCTCGTCGCGTCCCCTTCAAACCAGCCCATCACCCTCCTGGTCCAACCTATATTTGCTCTGAGCCAGCTCCAAGCGCTTCGGCCCCATGACCTAGTATTTGGGAATCTCATAGCGCTTTTCCACGAACGGACCAACGAGAGTTCCCGTTCGGTAGTAACGCTCGAAAATATATGCGCCGCTGTAGAGGCCGATTACGAAGCCACGGAATCTCCCGATGCCCTCAAACACTTTGCCATGGCGAAGGCTGACCTTGCTCGTTCCCAGCTCGCCTCTGGCTCATACACCGAGGCTATCGAGTCAGGCGAGTTCGCAATCCAGCTTAGCAGCGAGGATGGATCCGAGAGCGAACTGACGGCCGAGGAGCGCAACAAGATACGTCTAAGCGCGCACGTCACAATTGGTCTAGCTCAGTACTACCTCGAGAAAGTCAACAATGCCGTGACCTCCTTTAAGGCGGCACTCAAAGAGTCAGACGGCAACCCGGATACGGCGTGTGTCCTGGCGCAGGTCCTGTGGGCCACGGGCCGGGAAAGTAACAAAGAGAAGGCGCGGGAGATTCTGTTTGAGGTCATTGAAAAGGATCCGCATCATGTGCAGTCTGTATTGCTGCTGGGTGTGGTCGCGCTGTTAGACGACGATGAGGAGAGCTTGGAAGCTGTAGTGCAGGAGCTTCGAGGCTTGAGGGCCAGCGATGAGGGCGTGACGCCTTCGGAGACGAGCCAGCTCGGCGAAGTGCTAAGGGCTATCGCCGTGTTGGGCGAGAAGAAGGCCGGCCCAATGGGGGAGCTTGTTGCCGCTATCCAAGCGCAGATTGATGTCATGTTCTACCCTTACCTGCCGTATGGCTGGCTGGATCTCGCTGCCCTTGGTGGGGAGGAAGGCGAGAGCGCGGCCGAGATGGCATTGCGGGTTGCGTTAAAGGGCATTCCGCCACGGGGAGATCTAGGACCGGAGATTTTGGCACAGGCTTATGCTGGAACGGGCCGGATAGCAGACACCCAAACGGCCATTATGGTCGCGCCTTGGGATAAATTCGGGTGGGTGGCGCTGGGCGAGGCGATTAGTGGATGAGTGTCTATGAGTGTCTATTTGGCCGTGCTGTACGGAACGAGAGAGCTTTCGCATGTAGTGCATAGTGGATGTTCTTGTCGACGGAAGAAGTTAAACATGTGTTTAGGGTATCATAAAAACAAAAACAGAGTAATCAACGACCAGACCCCATTGGATGCCTCTCATCCCATGTGAAATGTCCTCCTGCCTTACTCTTCAACCGTAGCAGCTTCTTTCAGCCTTGCCAATCGCGTCTCTATCCACCCCTTATGCCATGCTTCAATCTTGCCCCCCATCAAATGACAACGATCCGGATCCAGCAGCACAGCGCCCCGCGCAATCACAGTCCCCTTCCTCAACAGTATCTTCTCGCCCATATTTGTCTTCCCCACCGCAATCCACTCCACCCGCTTGAGCTCAATCGCAAACACATTCTGCCCCTTACAGTCCTGCAATACCAGCTTGTGCGTCGCCTTCCCTACACTTCCACCGCCACCTCCGCCCCCGCCAGGCGCAGACGACAAGTTCTGCGTCGTCGCTACACTCCCCACATCCACCTCGCCCTCCCCCCCATCCTCGTCCCCCGCGGCCACTGGAGGCAGCCGGATCACCTCGCGTCCCCGCGTCTGCTCGCCGCGCTCGATGGCCTCCAGCTCCTCGACCTGCTCCCACCGGCTGCGCGAGAGGTTCTCAATGTCGGCGACCTGCACGACGACATCGTGCGCGAGCCGGTGCTCGACGGCGTCGACGTTGTTGATGATGTGGGCGGGCAGCGTGTGCGAGGCCGTGTAGGCCGTGTCGAGGAGGCCGGGCGTGGTCAGGTCCGAGGCGAGGATCCGCGCGCGGGCTGTTGCCATCAGGGAGGCCAGCGGGAGGGGCGGGGTGCGGGCTGTCGCGAGCGAGAGCAGCCAGGCGTGGGAGGGGAGGGGAAAGAGCTGGGTGCGGAGGGTTGATTGGAGGTTGGTGGCTATAGCAGCCATGTTTGGGGTTTGGTTAGGGGAGGGTGGTGGGGTGGTGGTGGTTTAGGGTTTTGAGGCTTGGGTGTTGAGACATGACATCAGGATTCGTTATAGTCTGGCGGTTGGGTAGATGGAATTTCCAGACTTGAGCATTTCAGAACAAAATTGCTGTGTCGATATTTGATTGCCTTGTTTGCTGCCGTCGATTTATCTGAGTTAAGGTGTTAGTTTCATGTCAAATCCACAAATTCAGAAGGTTTCTAACATGCAGGTATCTCAAATTTAGATCCTCATCCTCAGCATGGCCTAATATCCAGATTTGGCTGAGGTTGATGAGACAAATCCGGGTGGAGTTGACGATCGAAGTTCAGACGTTGAAAGGATTATTCGGCAGGAGCCGTTTAGCGTGGGCCGGGGAAGGGGTCCCATGCAGCCGGGAGCAATGTCCCCTGGAGAAATAGCGTGGCTCCACTTGCATTATTCTAGGGGTTGACAGCTGAGTGCAGGAGCTCAGCTCAACACGTCTCACAACCGCTTTCCCGATTGAACCTCAAGACGGAAACCGTTTAAACGACAGTACATCATCCTAGCTCCCGCAACTTCAACAGTCACAACCAACGCATCTATCTCGATGCAGTGAATGCCCTCCCTAAACCAGCTACCCTCTTGCCGGCAGACCACCGTCTAATCACCCTTGAAGTACGATCACCGTAACACAAAATGTCCACCATCACCTCCCCCCGCGACCCATCCACACCGTTGGCGCGGCGCATGAACTCGTCCACGACAGCCATAACCCCGACCTCCTCAAGCCGACCAAGTCTCGACCTTGGCCCCTCCTCGACCTCGGTCTCCCCCAACCCCAACACCTCCACCACGGCCGCAGCACCGCCACGGCGCGCCAACCGCGCCGCTTTGCGCGAGTACTATAACCTAAAAAAATCCAGCGTACCCACCACTCCCACAGTCGAGATAACCAACCCGCTCGAACCCACCCAACCCTTCTACAACCAACACAGCGACACCCTGCCCGCGGACGCGGCGCTCGACTCGCCGGCCTTCAACGCGGACGCCTACGTCGCGCAGGCGCTCGAGCACAGTACGCTGGCGGAGCTGCTGCGGACATATGCGCGGGTACTGGGGGAGATGCGGGCGCTGGACGCGGAGAAGAAGGCGCTGGTGTACGACAACTACAGCAAGCTGATCAGCGCGACCGAGACGATCCGGCGGATGCGGTCGACCATGGACCCGCTCAACCCGATGGCGAGCACGCTAGACCTCGTGGTGGCCAAGATCTACGAGCAGGCGAGCGGGATGCGGGAGGGGTTGAGGGGCGAGGTTGGGCCGCCGGCCCCGGAGAGGGGGGACGGGGGCGCGTTGGATAGGAGGCGGAGGACGAGGGAATTGGCGATGGAGGTGTTGGAGGTGCCGGCGAGGTTGAGGAGGTTGGTGGAAGAGGGGAAGGAAGAGGAGGCGAGGAGGGAGTGGGAGGTGCCGAGGCGGTTGTTGGAGCGGTGGAGGGAGAAAGGGCTTGGCGGGGGTGATGTGGATGCGTTGATTGAGGAGGGAGACGGGATTATAGGGGGTCTCGAGTCACCAGAGAGGAGTACAACGGAGAGTTCAACATAACCACTATTCAAAAGGGACAAAACTTATACGAAGGTTGTTGCATATGCTGGCATTGATTCCAGCACGAGATACCTGTTATGTTCGACTCTCTGTCTTTTGGCTTCATCCCGGTTACGGAACGGACCAGTCCATCCCTATCAATTCGAGCAGACTACAAATAGCAACCCATGAGTACGGAAACTAAGTTGTCAAACTCCTCAGCAATTAAGGTCTTCTGTTATCAAAGGCCCACTGAGGCAGGTTCTGGACGTCCCAGATCTCAAAGGGGTCCGCATCCTCCTCGCTGATGATGACCTCGGCTCCAGCTACAGTGCGCAGGGCCTCCTTCAGCTGCGGCTGCAGTTTCTTTTGCAGGAACTTGCGTTCCGAGTTGCTGTGGAAGACGGTCAAGACGACCTTGCCCAGCATGGTCAAACGCAGGGCCGCATGGTGGCTCATCTCTCCCGTGACATACATGTCCGCATCGCAATCCTTAAAAAGGTCGGAACCAGAGCCAGCGCAGATGGCCACAGTGCGGATGGCAATGGGCGGTCCGGTAGGGAGCGGCGGTGAGGCCGAACGGCTAGACGGACGACTGCTGCGGACCGACGGATCGGTCCTCGGGTAGGCAACCATGACATGGCGCAAGTTACCAAGGCCCTGGGCATAGGCCTCGACGATGCGTCCGATATGGACTGAGTGGCCAAACTCGACCAGGCGGCCGTAGCCGGCGCCAGTGAAGCCCGCAGGCACAGGGGCAGGGCTGGGCTTGATGACAGTGCGACGAGTGTTCACACTATGACCATCGAGCATATCGGCAAGCCAGTCGTTCATACCGCCAGGGGCAGCGTCAATAGCAGTGTGCGGGCTATCTGATGAGGTGTGAGTATGTGTCAGAGAGAAAATGTAGTCGGGGTTGAGGGATGATCTGGCTTACACACTGCAATGTTGTTCTGGGCGAGCAGCAGGACAATACGCTGCTGGGGGTCGGCCAGAGTGATGCACTTGAGTCCGCGGAAAATGAAGGGGTCTAGATAATTCAGCTTGCTATCAACCATTAGGGGCTCATATCAACAAACTTACGATAGGTGACAATGACGGATGCGTCCCGTCGAATGGCCTCCTCGGCGACGGAAAGGGTAAGATCGTTAGTCAGCATGACGGTCGTGTTGGGGCGGCGGGCTCCAAGGTCAACGTTCTCCTGGAGAAGGCCAACATTGTCCCAGCTCCTCTCTGCAAGCTCCTCAGGGTACCTGTAGGGAAGAGGCCATGTCAGTTGCATGCTCAGTGTTGACCAGTGGGAGCTGAAATCCAGCCCTGGGCCTACTTGCAGATCAAAGCTAGCGCGGCGAGATACGGATTGACTTACATGCTTCGCATGACTTTGACCACCTGTTGAGTGAACAGAGGGCTCTTTGCGGTAGCAGCCATGGTTGTGATTGTTCGTGGATATGCAGCGCGAATTGCAGTTGATGAGAAGAGACGAGTAGTTCTAGAGATGGAGGCGAAGTTCATCGGACAGGCCGTCTCCGCTCCCTTTAAAGTATTGTTAGTTGAGCTGTGCTAAGTATCGCTGACGGGAAGTGGGATAAGTACCTTGAGCTATTGGGAGCAAAGTTGCGTGTTGCGAGTGAAGAGAGCCGCCACTTGGAGAGCGCCAGTGAATGAAAATGGCGAGGCGAGTCTCCTCTTCGGCTGGTGCATTGAAAAAAAATCAAAAATCAGGGCACACGAAAAGCACAAGCCGCGTAAAAACTAGGTTTCTTTCTCTATAAGGAAGGTATCTCAAGTATCGCCGCGAGCAACTTCCCGCTTTATCTATTCAGGGGTTATTCTTTGACTCGGCGGCTCTTGACAGCCGCAAGCAGCCCGCAGGCTTCGGAGTCAACAAAGCGGGAGTCACTATCGATAACCCTAACCCTTGATATGATTCTCGCCAAGACCAACGCGGGGCACCTTGTGAGGGTCGAGGTTGTCTGATCTCGCACGTCGCCAGCAAATCCTGCATGCTAATTACAAAATCTCCTTCTCCAGGGCCTGGATCGCGAAGAAAAAGAAGCCTTAACCCCAATATCACATGCACTCCTAGTCACATCGACCGTTACCGGGCTCACCGTGGAGTTAGCTTTGACTCTACTAAAGTACGGATTAGGTATGGTGGATATAGACGGAGCTAACGCCAACAAAGATGATGGCAGCTTTGATGTGATCGAGGCCATGATGTAGTGTGAAGCTGAGGCATGCGAAGTAGAGGTATGCACTACGTGGTGAAGCTGAGTTACGTGAAGCGGGGTTGTGGGGTATGTAATCGGAGGGGTACTTGAGCCTGCAGACAATGGCGGGTCCGGCCTAGCTAAAAGCGGCAGTTCAGACGCCTGCGGCACTACTTGTGAAATTCGCCCCCCCCAAGACCCCTCAAGCTTGATCATCAAAGAACCACCACAACAACGGCAACTATGGCCGAGACTTCAATTTCAGAGAGCTCAATAAAGGAGGCGCTCACGTTGCGTCTCAAGGCAACCCATGTAGAGGTCCAAGACATGTCCGGTACGGCGTCCAAATTCTCACCATTTCTCTCTTTTCCTCGGCCCTGACGTCATGGGCGCCCAAAGCACCCTCTCTCTGGTCTCACTAATCGCACCTTGCACCTTGCAACTGCCTGACATGTCAATCACATTTTGAATCACAATTGCGTGTAGCCACGACTGACATCAACACGCAACGAAACAGGTGGATGCGGCCAATCCTTCACCTCGCTGATTGTGTCGCCCGAGTTTGCCGGCAAGAACTCACTTAAGCGCCATCGTCTAGTGAATGCAGCGCTCAAGGACGAAATCGCGCAAATCCATGCCTGGAGCGCCAAGTGTCAGACACCAGAGGAGTGGGAGAAGGAGAAGGCTGCGACAGGTGGTAACGATGGGCCCCCACTGGATGGGACCTCTGAGGGGAAAGTTGTCGGCGTGGATCAGTGAGCACGATGCACTACCACGGGACACGAAGCCCTATCTCTGAATTGGCCAGGCTGCAGCAGTCACCGCTCATCACTCGAGCTCTGGTCTTTGGGGTGAAGGTTGGAAAGAAAACACCAACCAAATGGTCCGGGCGAAATATGCGACTGCCTCATCGGTTGCTGGTTGACAGTTGACAATCAACGGTTGAGACGGGCGATATTTCGCCTCATGGCGTGCCTTACGGTCAGTTGGGACTCTGCCGATGACAGCTCGGTGAGCGGTCTTCACCACTCTTCCCAATAAGACACCGAGTTGCAGTTTACATGTCGCATGCCGCCGATAGGCGAAGCAACAGGGGACAAACAAAGTATCGTGCAGCGGTCCATTGATTGATTGATACCCCTACTTCTGCGTGTCTCTCTCGTGGCTTGTGACCACAACTCAATGCCCACCCCGCATTCGCGGCAGCTCACCGTCCACTAGAACTCGAAGGGCTGTCATACGGAACAATTCTAGAAACTGGGCATCAACGCCAAGACAGCTAACCAACGATCCTCTCCAGAGCTCTGTCACCACAGGATAGCCACGTCCATATGCTGGGCATGGTCTGCCTAATCACATCATGATGCGAGCCTTGCGCCCGTATAGCCGGGCCTCCTCAAACCTCCCCACAGCGACTAGACTACCGTCTGTACCTTGGACGTATCGAGAATCTCTGTAGGGCGTCAACTTGTAGTGGAGGGCAGCAATGCGGCTGAGCCAACTTCCACCTGCGCCCAAGACACGCATTCGATCGATCCCTGTACAATGTGACTACCGGTCCAGCCTCCTCAGTGGGAGCGCAACACAACATATATCCTCGGCTGCTTGCCACGCTTCCTTCCCCTTCACCCTCGTTGCTGTCTTACCCTGTCTTCTCTCCTCCTTTGCAGTCCCTGAGAACTTCCCAGAGCCAATTGTACCCCTATCCCGCCAGGATGAGCCTCACCCGCAACATCGACGAGCTGTTGAACATCGCCGAACACCACCATGATCAGTACATCAGACACCTCCGCCTCCTCCACGAGGCTACCACCAAGAACCCCGGCAACCCCAGCCCAGGCAGCACCAAGATGGAGCGCACCGGCAGCGACGGGCCCACGCTAAGGGCCATCAGCTTCCCCAGCGACCCGGGGTCCTCAGCCGCCCAGCTCGCCGCCTCCAAGCGCGGCCGGCGCCTGGCGACCGAGTTCCCAGACGTGGGCGGCCATCCCGTCCCCTTCGCGCCCCTAGACAAGAGGCTACAGCCCTCGTCGATCTACGACGGCATGTCGCCCGACTCGGGCGACGAGGCCGACGAGTATCTGCCCCTGACGCCGCCGTCGCAGACGACGTGGGCAAAGCTGGAGGCGCCCATGTCGCATGTCCTCGAGCCGCTGGCGCGCGAGAGCTTCTCCGAGGAGGACCTGGCGACGCACCTGGGCTCGCTGGACGAGGCGAAGCCGGCGACGGTCACGGCGCTGGGGGATGTGTGGCATATGAGGAATGAGATGGATGCGTCGAGCATCTTGGAGAATTTTGATCCGGTCGAGGATGGGCCCTATATCAGCGCCACGTACGAGGTTTATGAGGTTGGGCGGGACGGGATTCCGGAGGCGCAGCATACTAATAACGGGGATGAAGAGGGTGAGGTGTTGGAGGCGTCGACTGTGTGGGAGACGCTCAGGGAGGTGAATTCTGGGGGCGCTTCGGTGGGGAGGATGACGTGAGTTGTGCCACGCTTGTTTTCTGTTAGAATCAGTGTTGATTCTGGTTTAGGATTCTCCAGGAGCCGTCCCCCGTCATGCTCGGCGCTGCTCACATGACGATGAAGAGGCACTTTGATATGGACGAGCTGTTTCAGCATCTTGCCTCCACGACTGGAAATAAGGGGAAAACGAGGGTGGGAATGAATGCCGAGTCTTACTGTGGTTTAAGTTCCAACATACTGACTACTGACATAGGCGTACATGAATAGAGCCTACGAGACGGAGCCCTTGAAGCAACGGACTTTCTTCTTTGTCTTCAAGTATTACACCGTTGTTGGGGAAGGTCTCAAGCCTGCGCCTTGGCAGGCTTACGACTCCCGGCCGCCAGATAGGAGGTCTCCGGACCACATCGATATCACGGAATGCAGTGCAGTGCTTGCACTTTCTTTAGGCGGCAAGCCCAAAAAGACAGTCAAGTCTCGAGTTAGGCGTAGGGGCGTTGCCATGCAACAGGGCGTCATTTACGACACATTTGCCCCGTGGCATCTCCTCAGCATCCAGTGCTTCCCTGACGACGAGCACTCGATGCGCAGCGAAGAATCGAAACGGCCTTTTTACAACGGGCCATACGCCTTCCTCGACAGCTTGGGTGTTGAATACAGGGATGCCATCAAACGGTATCTCAAGCTGAATGAGATGATCACCAAGCTCATAACGCCACCGGTATGTGGCGCCAACTACCTGATATAAGGGGCTACCAACTTACATATTCCCCAAACAGAACCACTTCATGTTCGACGCCCGCCTCCGCGACAAGCTACTGTTCGAGGACAAGGACTTCACTTACTCGCGCCGGTATTTCTGGGCCTACAACACCCTGGGCGTCATCAACGACGGCATCAAGTCGATGCGGGCCGCCTACATCGATACCTTCACCAAAGATTTCTGGGCCGGCAAGCACGCAACCCTTTGGCCACACCCCGAGCCCGACACACTCGAAGGTGGCGCGTACGCAGGGCGAATGGAGGTATTACGCCAAGAGCTCGAGGCCGCGATGCGCGACCTGCAGGAAGTCTACGACAAGAACGAGCGCACACGGACCGAGATCCGCTCGCTGCGGGAGCAGCTCTTCAGCGGGAGCTCGGTAAAAGAATCCCGGCGCGCCATCGAGCAGGGCGACAACATCAAGATCCTCACCAGCGTCTCCATGATCTTCCTCCCCCTAACCTTCGTCACCGTAAGCCCCCCTCTTCTCCAACCCACACCCACCCACTAACCTGAACCAAAGTCCGTTTTTGGTATTACCACCTTGACAATCACAGCAAACGACTGGCGTTTTGCCGTCACCATGGTCTCGGTCTGCATCCCCTTCTTCCTCCTCATCCTCATCCTCCAGACCCACGCGGCCATGGAAGCCGTGCGCAAATCCGGCGTCGCCATCACCCGCTCCTTCCACCGCACCGTCGCCCGCCTGCGAGGAGTGACGCCGCCCGGCAGCGGCACGTCCGGGATCCCCGGGACCGGGGCGGCCGCGGGCACGGAGGCGGGGGCCAGCGGGCTGCAGCGGCGGTGGGAGAGGGGACGGGGGTGGCGGGGCAGCCGTTCCCGATCGGGGGCCGGGGAGGGGGGGAGGCCGGGCTTGAGAAGGGCGCAGAGCGGGGTTGGGAGTGTTAAGGGGGTGGTGGAGGTGACGGTGTGGGAGAGGGTGAGGGGGTGGAGGCCGTGGGAGAGGACGGGGGTGATTGAGGGGGTTGAGAAGGAGGTTGTGTGAGATGTGTGTTACTTGGTATGTTGTATAGAGAAGGATTGGAGCTGTGGTTGACGTTGGCATGGCATGGATAGGATGTGTGTCAAGGTTCGTGATGGGTATAGACGTGCCATAGTATTGCCATAGTATATAGCCCACGATATATACAAATTACGAGAAGTAGTACGCGGGTCTACCCTCTTCTTGAGAAAGCTAATTGTGCTAGAACCTTGTCGGGAGGCCCAAAACTCAGTCAGAGTCATGTATAGCGGTAGGAAATGGGAAGCTAGATGCAGCTACTAATGATTGCCCGCCTACTTTACACTCCAACCCGTAGTCCCCCACTGCCCTGTGATATCGCATACCTACACATAATCAATACACTCTCTCAACCAACTAAGCCCCCGCAACAACCGCCAGCCCCTCGTAGATCTTCCTCCGCACCGCATAAAACGTTCCTCCTATCCCCATTCCCATACCCATCATGCTATGCTGATTGCCCTGTCCAGGCCCGGCCTCCGTCGGCACGCTCACGCTCTCAATCTCAATCCGGCCCGTTGCCGTCTTGCGCACCGCTACGGCATCATCAATCAGCAGCGTGCCTTCGCCACGGAACTCGGCCTTATGGCCGCTCCCCAGCATGGCCCTCCTCAAATCTGCCAGGCGCAAATCGCCGACGTGCAGGGGCTGCGCGGCTGAGCGCACGGCAGACGCAAGGTTTGTGGGGAGGACATCGAGTGTCGGGACGTGTGCAGCGGCAGTCCCAAGCCCGGTCACGGTGGTGAGCGCGCTGTTGGATGCCGGGACGGCGGCGCTGCTGGCGTCGGTGGATGGCTCCACGCCCTCGATCTTTTGGCGCTTGTTGGTGCCATCTTCGTAGTCGATTTCGGCAAACTCGCCTCCTGGCAGCAGTAAGCCTGTTACGGTGACGATGCCTAGGCCGCGGACGTTCTGCCACTTCAGCCGCTTAACAAGCGGGTCTGCGAGCTTGACGATCCACGCGTTGGTGTCGACCGACGCGTTGACGGTGACGCCAACGGCGGGTGTGAGCACCTCGACAGCATGTTCCTCGGACGTGCCGAGCTTAGCACCCAGCAGTTTCTTGCAGTCATTGGCTAGGGCGTGGGTTTCCTCTGGTGCGCCAGCGACGAGAACCAGCTTGCGTGGCTGGATCAGGGGGATCAACATGTTCAAGCTGCGCTTATCATGCAGGCCACTGAAGTCGACAAAGGCGATGCGTAGCCGAACAGAGACGACCTGCGACGACACGACAAGCTTTGACGGGCCGAGAACCACCTCCTCTTCGTCTTCGAGGTCGTCCAACTCGTCACCGCCAGGGCCATTAGCATGCATGGTTGTGTCGGGTTCGTCCGCGGAAAGGGCCCGCGTCAGCTGGGGCCGCTTATTCAGGCCGGATGAGCCCTTGCCGGCTGTTCCAACGTCGTCAAACTTGCGCTTCTTGCCCAAGCGGTCTTCCTGCTGGTTACCGAACTGGCCCGAGTCAGGCCCATCCGCGTCTTCACGCTCCTCCGCTCGGAGGTACTCCTCCGGGCGGATCAGCTCTCCGAACTCGTCGTTTCGCTTTCGGCGGATGGCGATAGGAAACATGCGTTCGCGACCCTTCTTGCCTCTTACGCCAAAATCGTAGACTCCCTTCTTCTTGATCAAGATAGTGATGCCCAAGTCTTCGTCATTGAGAACAACCTTTTTGCGGCTAGCTTGACCCAGTGTAGTTGAGACATTCAAGGCTTTGCCCTGTTGCTCCGTTTCTGACCCTTCCCCGTCCGAGGATGATTCAGACGAGGCATCGTCGACAACATCCGCCGACGTCTCCAATGCTGTGGCGCCGCCTGTTTGCAGCGTGGCTTGTAGCTGACGCTGTGTTGCCAGCCATTGCTGGTATGCGCTGAGCTCGCCGCCCCCAAGCGCCTGTCGGCCCGCATCGGATAATGTGAGTTCTCGCCCGCCGCCGTAGACCTGCTCAAATGTGTCGCCACTGGTTGTTTGCTCAGTAGCAACACCGTCTTTTCGCTCCTTCCACCACTCCCATAGAGTTCGAGCAACAGACGGCTTGTTTGTGTTCAGACTCGGCCTCTCGGTCAGAACTACCAAGTTCCTAGCATCGCCCGCAATGACTTTCAGAACGTCCTTTGAAAAGCCCCATTCTAAGCTCGCGTCACTTGCTAGGATGACCCTGCCCCTGGGCTCTGAATCGTCGACTGCTTGTTGCAGGACCCGCTCGATCTGTGCTTTGCGCTCTAGCAATCTCAAGTACTTGAAATCAAACGGACCGGCCTCCTTTCCTTGGCCGCCATTCCCGCTGTTATTCGGCCTCCGCGAGACATCGGCCACAGCCTCGAATTCCCTCACAATGCTGTCATCCATCCATTCCAGCATGCTCCTGGCATTTCTCATTGTGCTGCCAATGCTGCGCCCAGCGAGATAGAGCTTGGTTTGTCTGAAGACGTCATTGTCCTTGGATACCTCAGTTCTCCAGGCGTGCTCGAGAAGGTAGGCTAGCTCGAGGACTCTTGCGCTCGAGTCGACCGGAATAAGCACTGTCCCGCCACGGGCAATACAGAGCTTAACTGATTCCAAAAGCTGCTCATCTCGGCGACCGCGAGCTAGCGTTGTCTCTGGGGTGCGACTGCTGCAGACAAGAGCGGTTGGCTTTCGCAGCTGTTCGATTACCTCGGTGCCACCGGCTCCACCGTGGCTGCCGCCAAGCCAAGCGGCACCAGAGAAGACATTCTCACGAGCTTGATTCCAGTCGACGGCATACACGATGGATTCTAGGCCATGTTGAATATGCCAGATAGTCCCTCCTAGGGTATGTCCTGAGTTGTATGCGGTGATCGTCAGCCCATTGAGAGGAGGAGAGAAGGGTGACGGGAGCGGCTGGTGTGGCTGTGAGTATTTAAGGGGTTGGATCAGTGAGAAATAGCGAGCAATTTCTTCCGAGGTCGGGGGTTGTAATAGAAATGGGTGTTCTGAAGATGAGGCTTGCGAGTACGAGTATGACACCTCGGCGAGTGATGTGGCCGGGATGGTTGTCGCTGCAAGCGGAGTCGAGGAATAGAGGTCCTGTGTGAGGGTGCGGCCGAGGTCGATGACGGGTCGCGTAGCATAGACGGGTATGCGCGTAAACAGCGGAAAGTGCTTGCAGCAATGCGCGTAGGCGGCGAGATGGGGAACGGTCGCATGGGTCAGGAGGATCAAGGAGAGCGTCGGGACTTGTCTGCGCAGGGACGGTCAGCATCCGCATCCAGTCGAGTATTTGCAGATGTGGCATAATCACTTCTCTAACTCTTTGAGCTTCTCGACATCAAAGGTTTCGTCCCAGCCAACATCGATCAACACTTTGACGCCGCCATCGAGCTCGAGGAGGGACTGCGATGCCGTTGACTCGGAGAGCGCGCCCTGCAACGGGCAGAAGCTGAACATCGTATTTGCTTGTGTCGCTACCTGCGCTCACAGATAGTATTTCGATTGTTTGTCTCCATTTATCAAATGCGAGTGTTGGAGGTGATGCGCACGCCGCAGTGAAAACGCAATCAATATTCAATGTTAATGGTAGAGGTGAAAGATGCCGGCCCTTGCGCCAAACCAAGCGAGCGAAACGGTCGAAAAGAAAAAGATCCTTGTGCTCTGGCTTTGCTTTGTCGCGTGCCAGGGGGTCTGACAAGCGCGACCATGGCTAGTGCTTCCCAACCCAACTTCATCAAGCAGGGCAAGGGTTAATTGGTGAGCACTTACAGGCGGTGACAGGTGGCAGAAACGACACGATCTGCTCTGCTGCAGGTCCCCTGTCCGGCAAAAGTCCGGAAAGACATGTGTCTCTTCAGACCAGCAGCCGAATTCACAGGCCACACACAGGCCAACCCAGGCCTTCGCTCCCCCCTGTCAGGCCAGCTTTGAGCTTTGAGCAGACAAAAAAGGACAGCTCGACTTGGGCGTGCGGCCCTTTCTACGACGACGTGCGTGCGACCTGCGGTGTCTCGACTCCCTTCGAGAGAACACCTTTTGGTTTTTGTGTTCCTTTTCTGCAGCGACGACACTTGACACTCTGGCTCCAGGTCAAGAGTTGTTGCCGCTGCCCCTCGCTCGGGACAATTATGAGCCAGGCCAGCTCGCAGCTTCAAAGTCCCCGGTGACGACTTCCTGGATGCTGTCGTAATTCGACAGCCATTGCTTATTGATTGGCACCCCGACCTGCCCCGGTCTCCCGATCCGACTGAGCTGAGCTGTCCATTTGTCTCGGCCCCAGCGCCCTCGCCCGCGCATCCCCGCCAAGATGACCGACTACTCAATGTACCATGCCCTCGGGCAAGGCGAGAATCTCGATCCGAATGATCCGAATCGGACCCAGCCGGCTGCACCGCAGTTCCAGCCCCCCATCACCCCGAACCCCTACCAGCCCGGCGCCGGCTACAATGCCCCGCCGGGACAGCAATATCCCCCGCCAATGGGTGGCCCCGCGCCCGCCCAGTCTCCGGGATATGCTCCCTACGGCCAGCACCCGGGACAGCAGCAACCCGGCTTTTCTCCGGCTGGCCCCCTCTCACCCGCTGATGATGGCGGCTTGGCCGCACAGATGGGGGGTATGTCGCTTGGCGCCGACTCGGGCTACGGCACTGCAAGGAGGAAGAAGAAGGACCGCCATGCATACCACCAGGTTGATGCCCCCGTCGGCTCATCCCAGGCCTTCAACGGTATCCCGCCCGCCGGCACACCGGCGACGGGCTACCTCAACTCCAACCCTGCGCTGTCCCCTGGCCAGTTTGGTGGTGGTGGCGGCATACCCCCCCAGATGGGCCAGTTTCCCGCACCAGTCAACTCTCAGTTCAGCCCCATGCCGGCTTCTCCCATGGAGTTCGCAGCAAGAGGTGGTATGATGGACGCGATCCTCTCACCGACAGTCGTTTCCGCCTCCGGCCAGAACAAGGTGTCCCCCGAGGATATGCCAAGCGTGCCCCTCTCCCGGGACTCAGTGCAGCAGTACTTTCTCAACAACTTGTACCCAACCTTTGAGCGCCTCGTACCGCCTCCAGCTACTGTCTCGTTTGCCGCCTTTGACCAGGGCAACTCCTCACCAAAGTTCGCCCGTCTCTCTATGACCAACATCCCGGCCACGGGCGAAGGATTGCGCAGCACCGCTCTACCTCTAGGTCTCCTCTTGCAGCCCCTTGCCCCCCTCCAGGCTGGCGAGCTGGCAATTCCCGTTTTGGACTTTGGCGATGTCGGCCCACCCAGGTGTCATCGCTGCCGGGCTTACATCAACCCTTTTATGATGTTCCGGGCCGGCGGTAACAAGTTCGTATGCAACCTCTGCACCTATGCCAACGATACTCCTCCCGAATACTTCTGCGCCACCAGCCCCCAGGGCGTCCGTGTTGACCGCGATCAGCGCCCAGAGCTGACACGCGGAACGGTTGAGTTTGTCGTCCCGAAGGAGTACTGGACCAAGGAGCCCGTTGGCATGCGTTATCTATTCGTGATCGACGTGACGCAAGAGTCTTTCAACAAGGGCTTCCTCGAGTCGTTTTGTGATGGCATTCTGGGTGCGATATATGGCGCGGAAGACAGCGAGGACAAGGGCGAGAATGGCGAAGCCAAGCGAAAGATTCCTGCCGGTGCCAAGGTTGGATTCGTCACCTTCGACAAGGAGGTGCACTTCTACAACGTCAGCCCGGCATTGGAGCAGGCCCAGATGATGATAATGCCGGATATCGAAGACCCCTTTGTTCCACTCAGCGAAGGCCTGTTCGTGGACCCCTACGAGTCCAGATCTGTCATCACCTCCCTTTTGACCCGGCTGCCGCAAATGTTTTCTCAAATCAAGAATCCCGAGCCAGCCCTCTTGTCGACCCTCAACTCGGCAATTGCTGCCCTCGAAAAGACTGGTGGCAAGATCTTTTGCTCCCTCTCGGCGCTACCCACATGGGGCCCCGGACGACTATTCCTGCGTGACGACGGCAAGCATCCCGGTGGCGAGCCTGACAAGAAGCTTTTCAGCACCGAGCACCCTGCCTGGAGGAAGATTGCCGAGAAGATGGTGTCGCTAGGAGTTGGCGTAGACTTTTTCATGGCCGCGCCATCGGGTGGCTATCTGGACATTGCCACAGTTGGTAAGTGGATAGCACTGACGTCTTTATTGTGAGGGCATTGCTAACCTCAACCAGGATACGTAGCCTCCACTACGGGCGGAGAGACTTTCTACTACCCCAACTTTGTCGCTCCTAGAGATAACACTAGACTGTCTCTGGAGATCAAGCATGCCGTAACTCGCGAGACAGGATACCAGGCGCTTATGAAGGTCAGGTGCTCCAACGGTCTGCAAATATCAGCATATCACGGCAATTTCATTCAGCATACTTTTGGAGCCGACCTGGAGATTGGTGTCATCGATGCGGACAAGGCTCTCGGAGTGACATTCAGCTACGACGGGAAGCTCGACTCCAAGTTAGACGCACACTTTCAGGCTGCCCTACTCTACACTACGGCTTCTGGTCAGCGGAGAGTTAGGTGTTTGAACATCATCGCGGGCGTAAGCGATAACCCCAAGGATAGTCTCAAGTTCATCGACCAGGATGCCGTCTATACTATTATTGCCAAAGAAGCCTCCACCAAGCTTGCGACTACTTCCAGCACACTCAAGGACATTCGCCTCGGTCTAACGGAGAAAACGATTGATGTCCTTGCGGGATACCGCAAGAACTTCCTCTCGCAGTCGCATCCACCCGGACAGCTGGTGATGCCCGAGCGGCTGAAGGAATTCTCCATGTACATGCTCTCGATGATCAAGTGCCGTGCATTCAAGGGCGGCAGCGAGACGACAGACCGGCGAGTGCACGAGATGCGCCTGATCCGGTCTATGGGCGCCCTTGAGCTCAGCCTATACCTCTACCCGCGCATGATTCCCGTTCACAACCTGCAGCCCGAGGATGGCTTTCCCGACGAGACAACGGGGCACTTGAGGATGCCGCCCTCGATCCGCACGTCTTTCAGCCGCGTCGAACCGGGCGGTGTTTACATTGTAGACAATGGTCAGCAATGCTTGATGTGGTTCCACGCGCAGACGTCACCAAACCTGATTGCGGACTTGTTTGGCGAGGACAAGACGAGTCTGCAGGCCTTGGACGCATACACATCGACGCTGCCTATGCTCCAGACCCACCTCAACGCGCAGGTGCGCAACATCGTCGAGTTCTTGCGGACAATGCGAGGGTCAAAGGGGTTGACGATTCAGCTGGCAAGGCAGGGGATCGATGGAGCAGAGTTTGAGTTCGCGAGGAGCCTGGTCGAGGACAGGAATAATGAGGCGCAGTCATATGTGGATTGGCTGGTGCACATTCATAAGGGCGTGCAGTTGGAGGTAAGTTCGGTTATCCCCTAGCGTGAAGTGATGAAGTAATACTAATAACGCGATAGCTGGCTGGGCAGCGGAAACGAGAGGACGCTGGTGAAGGAGGTGCGTTGTCCACCTTTACAGGGTTGCGGCCGTCGTATTGGTAGGGCGAAAGGGGAAACATAGGGCTGGTGTTGAGGTAGAGTAAAATGAATATAACGAGACGACTACGGCTTTTGATTACGCGTGTTTAGTTGGTGATACGGGTGGAGGCCCTGGTGGTATTGTGTCTTGTATATTGCCAATGGAGCTGGACATTGCTGACTGACTTGATGGCGGTAGGTAGGTAGACATGGATTAGGTTGTCAGTACTATCAGAGTGCACTAAAAGTCACTTTTGTCACTCGGGCAACTTCCCAGCCAACAGCGTCAGAGCCAACCGTGTCTCCAGGATGCAAGAACGCCGCTTTCCCAGTCACTCGCTCACAGGTACCCAAGAGGTCGCAGCCCGTGAGCTTTCTTTTGACGGACTGTGTCTTGGCGTGGCGTGCGGTCAACAAGAAGTGGACCGGTATCGATCAGTAATGCGATGGCCCACCGCTTCGTTTCAATCAAGGCAATCTTGCATGTCCCAAGACCAGGGGGGCGAGGCAGATTTTGCCGCCGTGGTACCCATTACCTAGAGTTTACTCTTCGGCTTCACCCACTGTGAAGTTGTCATGACCTCCTCTGCACGGTGTGGCGTGCTGATGGCTTGTTGGTTGTGCGCCGGGCCGGCTCCCATCCGAGACAAGGACACGGCATCGCAGGTAGGTAGGCAACAAGCGCTGGTGGGGGATAGTTATAGCGGTATGCGCCACCGAGCCCGGGCCCCCAGAGACAGACGTGCACGCACGCGCGCGCTCTTCTTCGTGGGGAAAGTTGGGCGATAAAATGACATGTCGATTGGCGCATGGATACTGTGTCTTTTTTCTTCTTAAATTTAGACGCCCTGGGAAGCATTATGTATGGGTTTAGCGCCGGGATGACATGGGTCGAAGGTGGTTAGCTGGTGCGCCAGTGCGCCAGTGCGCCAGTGCTGTAGTATCTCCGCGCTGTTTCTTGTCCCCCTCCCCCCCGCCTAGGCCGGGGTGTTGGACTGGGCTGGAGAAGAGCCGTGGGCCTTGCGGGGATGGATATCCTGGAATGGAGGCTAGGGATGTCCCCCCCGTGCCCCCCCCCCCCCTATGTGGACCAGGGAATTACCAGCGCTGCGGTTACGAGGCCGTGAGGCCGCTCTTCGCTACTTTGCTTCACCTTGCCGCGGGCTGAGGGTTGAATGGCACAGGCTGGCTTAGCTTGCTGGGTGCAATGCTGATGGGCACCTACGCCCGAGAAGAAGACGGTGAGGAAGAGCGGTGGGGAAAGGCTACACAAGGCGCGAGTGTTTCTCAGCAATATCAGGAGGGCAAATCTCCCGGCTTGTGTGCGCGTGTGTGTGCCGATAGGTAGGTGGTGCGACCTAGATTCAGAGCTGTCTACGATCTGTGATACTCGATCTTAAACCTTGCTGTGTGTCGTGCTGGGACTTTGTGTATCTGTCTGTGCTGTGTATCCTGTGCTCCTCCTGACCTTTGACTGTACGGCACCAACCCTTACGGCCACTTTGTGCTACCCAGCATGACGGTGGGTAGTTGAAGCGGTGAGTAACCTAGGAGAGAGAAGAGAACTAGGGTTGATCGACCTTCGAGGTGGAGGGCGAGGTGGGTGTCACTTGTCTCTCCCTGGTTTCGAGCGGGGGGTCTCGAAAGACGGGATAGACAAAAGAAGACAGAATGTTGAAGGGGCCGGTCAACGGAAATTGTGCGGTGTAGACTGCGGTCTCTTCGACCGTGCAACATGTCAGACCTGTGCCGTCGTGGAGGTTGTTTGCCTGTCGAGTCCGCCGCCGTGAACGCCACATAACCAGCCGTCCGGCATCCGGTGCCTTATCTTGCAGGACAGGGTAGATGGTGCCGGTATCCACCTGGGTTAGATCAAGGAGACACGGGAGGCTGGGGCTGCGATACCGGATGGGGGCACGGAAAAGAGGACGTATGTACCACAGTCGCCGACGCTATGGATGCCGGAATACCGCCTGTCTGGGTGTCAGGTTGCCGTCAGCCGATGTAGCAACTCGGCACGAGTGTGCCCAATTCCCACCAGTATGGATGGGAAACAGCAAAGTGCATGATCACGGGGAACGTTTCCTCGTCGACTAGCGTAGGTATTGCGTGCATTCCTCTGTGCCAAGAAGCGCCGTACTACTCTGGAAACAAACCTGCAGCAGTAGTGGAGTTCGGAGAAAGGACTGTTTCATCCATGTGCATCTCGGGCGTATATGGCTCGCCCCGTTTGGTTCGATGCGTCAAGCCATACCGAGTGATCGCTTTGCTCTCACAGGCTGTTGCCAAGTCTCTGTTCAGAACGCGCCTAAGTGTGTCTTGGCTGCGAGAAGATCGCGGAAGAGCCCCGGTGCATAGAGGGGGGTCCTTTGCTTGGCCAAGACGTTGCTGGTTCGAGCTGCGGATGATGGTTAGAGGAGGTCAGTTGGGGGGGGGGCAGACGTCAGTACGGAGTACACACATGCGTCCCTCGATATTGTTTACCACTCGGTAAGAGACAATGGCGACCAGCCTCGAGAGATACACCAAAACGAAGATAGAAAAAAATGTCCCGACTGGAGATTATAGAGTGCCATTGCATTATCTTTCGGTGTGACGGCCCTGACCTTCATAAAACTAATCATCTCGGGGTGGAAGAAGCATCAACAGCCTTCTCCCAGAGACGGGGTGCCAACCCCTCCCACTGGGACGGACAGCCCATGGTCTTGTTGGCGCCCACACAAGCAAGGGGCCTCTCAGCCCCATGCAGCTCAAAGTTGCGGCAGCCAGTAGCAGAATGGTGATGTTGTGGAATCTGCACCTTCGGCAGGATCAGCATGGGTATACCCCTGTTTAGGGGGTACCCAATTCATGCGTGCCGCTGCCGGGAGTGAATTGTTCGGGCCGGAGGCCTGAGCTAACCTTTCGGCGAGTGGAAAAGGGGCGGTGACGGAAAACGCGGTTGGCCCATGAAATGGTGAAAGCAAGAACTCGCATCGCCCTCATCAGAGGCTTGCAACCAAGGCAGGCAGGTGAATACACTAGAGATGCGCTAATACACAAGTCGATCAAAGCAAGCAAAACCCAGCCGAAACACCACTGAAGGTCTGGTAACCTCATGCAACCCAATTCTAGCCTCCCAATACACCAATGCCAACAACAACAACAACAACAACAACAAAAAAAAAAAAAAAAAGAATCGCTCATCAGAACAAAACCTGGCTGCGCATAATAACACGCGCCCCATTATAGCAGCTGGCCGCCTTTGCAGGTACATACCTGCAGCCCTAGACAGGGGTTGAAAAGGCCTGAATGGCAGCATAACTTTGGATTCGCCCAAAATATTACTTGGCAAGTAGATTGTCCAGTCCGTACCTCGAGTCTGGTTGCGAAAGAACTCTCTGTATCTCGGCCTCTGCAAATACCCGGGCGAAGATGTCGTAGTCCGTTGGGGCGGTCGAGGCGCTTGCGGAGGCAGACTTTGACTTTGATTTGGACTTGCTTGACGACGATGGCCCGCTACTGGAACTCCCGCTTTTGGTTTTCTTGGCAAGATCATCGAGAATCAGCTGCGTCGTGCTTTGGTGAGGATCCTCAAAGACAAAGGCCACCTGGCGAATCCGGCCTCGCAGGTCAGGGTCGTATAGGAAGACCTCTCTCCAAAGCTCAGCCAGCTCCTGGGGCGGATTGCGGTAACCATTGCCGAGTCCAAAGTCGCCAATCACAACGTTGGTATACTCAGCGTAGGCGCAAATGCGGAGCGCACCCCGTAGCTTATCTTTGACCATCTCTCGTTCGTTGGCAAACGAGTACTTGGTACCGTTTTGCGTCAACTTCGGCCAACGGGCGGGTGGTACAGAGACGACAGGTAAAGCTCGCCACTGGTCGGGTGGCAGCTTCTCATATCGATCGTGGGGGCCACGGAACACGACTGGGTAATGTCAATTGGAGGGTGTAAGATCAGGAGAAGGGGGCAACGTACCGACATCAGCCGACATGATACCGCCGTACATGGGGATGGGATAGTGGGCGTCGACCCGAGAGCCTGGTCCTGGGGTCGCTAGGGTAGCAGAAAGTGTGCTTCGGCGGCACAGGCGCTCTTCGTAACCTGCCGCACCGGTTTCCCAATCTCCTCCAGGCCGACCATCGTTGGCCGCACAGATGAAGGGGATGGGGATTTGTGATTGACCTGCCCAGTTCAAGGCGCCATCGGCCGGATCTCCGGGGTACACAACTGACCGGCTTGTTAGAGAACGAGGCTGCACGAAGACGGGATCTGGTTGTGCTCACAAAAAGCAGGAGGCGAGAGATCAAGAGGTCTCTCGAGAAAGTTGAGCTGCGCCAATGGCTGGTGGTAGATGTACGAATACGTCTTGAACTGTGCTGCGTATTGCTTCTTGATAAGGGGGATGTACTGCTTCTTGGTCTCTGAAGCAACCTCCGCTGGCTTCGGCTTGCTCTTGGAACCTCCGGACGGCATTGTGAAGAGTGAGCGGGAGAGGTTATTTGGTGGGGGAGGGGGTCGGCCGTGTGTGTCACAGTATAAAGCAAACAAGACTGGACAGGTCGAACCGGGGCTTTGTTCGCTCTGCCAATCGTCTGTGAGCTGGCGAGATCATTGCAGTCCGAGTGGTCATGGCCGGTCTTTATATATGCACAATACCCTCGATAGCTCAGGCGAGAGGCTGTAAAAAGCAAACCCTCGATGATCGAGAAGAGGAGAGCTGGGGGGTTTGCAAGTAGCAGCGTTGTGTAACGATTGTCTTAGACTCAGAGATGAGCAGATATTGAAGTGAGGTACGGATTATATGCTCTCCTCTCCCAGGGATCTGGGGCGCGCCGGATCTGTCAGAGACCTTGCAATTGGCGCCATCGAGCGCGTCTTACCTGAGAGATCCAGGTACACGGTAGTCGGAACGTTGGAGGCAGGATCTGGGGCAAGATCTTGGATGGCACCGACGTTGGTTGCCGAGACTGTACTGCATTGAAGCTCTGGATCATTGCTGTGCAGCAGTCTATACGCAATCTTGAGTCACCAGATCTAGTGCGCCTACGCCCCCCGGGACGCTGGACAGCGAGAGACACAGGCGAAGCACCCATTCCCATGCTCAACCCCATCCATACCCGCGCGCTTTCGCGTGCCTTGCAAGATGGCATGTGCCCAAAGGGGCTGGTGCCGCTGGTCTTGGCATCGCGGGAAAGAGCACAACCGGGAGACAGCAACACCGGCTTTGGTGAGCAGAGGCCACGACAGCTAAGGCCAACGGACACTCACTCGAATGGAGGGGCGACGTGGTGATAGGCCGTGGCGGCGGCCAGGCAGGTGAAGGCGGCGAGGCCGGTTGACATGAAGCAGAAAAAGCATGGCGTGCATAGGGTAAGTGACAGCTTGGTGACGATATGGGAATGTCATAGGCCCAGGGCGGGGAGAGGATCAGCGATGGCGTTGGTTGCATCCTGATTTGGTGAGTCCGTCTCGATGTCAAGACAAAAGAGCGCTGCGTTGTGAAATGCGGGGCACTCGTACTTGCCCCTCTCGTGCCCTTCAATCGAAGGGTAGCGCGGCGCCATCAACGCCTCGAAAGACTTGGTTAAGGCTTGAGGCTTGAGGCTTGAGGCTTGATGGCAAGGTCACGCCTCACGACATTGAAATTGCCCACCACAACGGACGATTACATGCTGCCCATGTGTCGTTTTGGTGGGGCGGCCGAAGCCCACTCCGGCCAATTGAGCATGGTCGCCAGTTCAAGTATAACCCCGGATCAACTGAATTTTCCACAGCATGACCCAGCTTCCAGGTTCGCCAAGGGCCTGTGCATGCCAAGACCTAGGTTCAGAGCTCAGCAACGACGACTGGTGCGGCGCGCGACGAATCAGATTCCCTTTTGCCGACTCACCTCAGCTCATTCCATAAGGGCCAGCAACCTCAAGAGTCGCCAAGTTGCCATTTCTGGTCTCATCTCGACTCGTTTTGTTTGGAGCTTATCGAGATATCCAGAGGGCAGGCCAAAGGGACAGCACCTGCTCCCACCTCTCCAGCAACAGCAACAGCAACAGCAACAGCAACAGCAACCCAAGCGTTTCCAGAGCATCGCAGAGCTCAGGAATGCGGCGCGCCGCCTTGGGGCTCGCCGCCTGGCCGGCCAGACGCTCCGCCGCCATCGCCCGTGTCTCTCGCTGCAACTCCTATGCCAATCGAGTCATTGGCCGCCGCTGTATCTCCCATCACACGAACCAATCCATCGCCCAGCTCCTGCAGTGGAAGCCGGCCGAAAAGGCCGACGATGTCGTCGTCAATGGTTATGTTCGATCGGTGCGGTCCATGAAGGCCCATCGATTTGTCTCTCTCGGAGACGGGTCCTCGCTGGCTCCTCTGCAAGCACTCGTCCACACCGACCAAGCCCAAGGGTGCGAACAGTTCCCTCCTGCCTGCGTGTCTCGGTTGGGCCAAATTTGCTGACCCGGCCTCTGCAGCCTGGCCGTCGGCGCGGCCGTCCGCCTCACGGGCTCCTGGGTAGCATCCCCTGGCAACTCCCAAAGCCATGAACTGCATGCTAGCAAAGTCGAGGTCCTTGGGCCTTCTGATCCCAAGGTGCGCCGTTTCCTGCTCGCCTCTCATGCCACAATTTGCTGACCGCCTTCCGCCGCTCCCAAGACCTTTCCCATACAGAAGAAGTATCAGACCCCTGAGTATCTCCGTACAATGCCGCACTTGCGGCCGAGAACTCCTCTCCAAGGTTTACTGTTGAGATTGCGCTCCGACGCCATCGCAACTCTGACTCACTTTTTCGCAAGTCAGCGGTTTACACAGACACACCCGCCCATCATCACATCATCGGACTGCGAGGGCGCTGGCGAGGTCTTCACCTTGGCTCCGGCCACCAAGCCGGACCGCTCAGGCTCGAAGAGCGTCCCGGAGGACTCGTTCTTCCGCTCTAAAAAGTATCTCACCGTCTCGACCCAGCTTCATCTCGAGGCTTTGGCCCAGGCGGTTGGCAACGTCTGGACTTTGTCTCCGGTCTTCCGCGCGGAACAGAGCGATACTTCGAGGCACCTTAGCGAGTTCTACATGCTCGAAGCAGAAATGAGTTTCGTCGACAATCTCGAGACAGTGATGGATTTGACCGAAAATATGCTGCGATCTCTAAGCACGAGTCTTTTTGCGACGACAACAATCCAGGAGCTTTTTTCGCGCTCGGCACAAATAGGTTCGGGTCTTGCCCCCGCCGACGAGGTTAAGCGACGCTGGGAAGGCCTGATGCAACCTTCCTGGCCGCGAATCACGTACACGGAAGCTATTCGACTGTTGCAACAGAAAGCTGAGTTGTTCACTCTCAAACCCACGTGGGGTGCAGGGTTGCAATCTGAGCACGAGAAGTTTCTCGCCGAGCATGTCGGCGGTGGCAAACCCGTCTTCGTCACAAACTACCCTCGAGACATCAAAGCCTTCTATATGCTCGAAGCTCAATCGGACCCCCAGTCACCCGGTGCGACCGTCGAGTGCTTCGATCTGCTAGTCCCCGAACTCTGCGAAATCGCTGGCGGATCTATGCGCGAACACCGATTGCCACATCTCTTGGATGCGATGAGAAGACACGGAGTGGTGACGCCGGCATCGCAGATGGCCGGCGAAATAATCGCTGGTCAGGACTCCCATGATTCAGGAAGCAACCTGGGCTGGTATGTCGACCTTCGTCGGTGGGGATGTCCTCCTCATGGCGGCTTTGGCCTGGGCTTCGATCGACTGCTCAGCTACATGGCTGGCGTCCAAACTGTCCGAGACATTGTTGCTTTTCCACGTTGGTATGGCCGATGCGACTGCTAAGCTGTCTTGGAAGAATGGAGTTGTCCCAAGCTCAACTCAACTCTGGTGACTTTCTGGTGCAACCCCCCATGCGATGTTCGTTACGGCTTGCCTACCTTGGATACCGGCGGCTCCTTTGGTAGCACGGTGTACCATCTCTCGACCGCTCATCAGAGAGTCAGAGAGCATCGTGCTGCTGAAACATCCTACCCAGGGATGCTCAATGTAGCCTTCCTTGCTGTCTTGTTGAGCGTGCGTTACGGCGTACGAGATCGCTCCAAGGCAGTTGCTTGCATCTGACAGATTTGACACGGCTTCAAGACTTCACTCTATCCCCGTGCGACACCAACGGTCTTACGGCCTTACTTGCCCCCTCTACGCGAGCGGTTACAGATAAAGACCGTCTAGGTGATATATTCTCACCGGGCCTGTGCAGAAGGAATTTAGGACATTCCCTTGCCGCGACCCTGCTCTCAACGGTTTGGGAAAGCACGGATTTCCGCCTTCTGCTCAACCGTTGTGCATGTTCGGCCGATCACCGAGCGTATAGAATGCATCAGGTCGAGATCCAGAGTTGCTAGTGCTTGTCTCGGCACAGTGGGCTTCCACGCGACTTGTCCAACCTCAGGATGAATCCATCTTGCGGCGACCCGAGTTCATCGCTGATTGTTTCTTGCTGTCGCAGCTGATCACGCGAGGGCAAGAATAACCTCGAGAGGTCATGTACTTAGCACACCCTCCTCTCGCGCGCAGCTTATCCCCCTTCAGCCCACAAACCTAATCGCCTTATACCTGTTCATTTTTCTCTTGTGCATATTTCACCCGGTTCAACCAAACACGCTGATATATTGTTACACACCTGCCCGCGGCCTGTACCCAACAGTCGCCTCCACGTTACCACTGCTGTTTATGATGTCTATCTGTTCAGCAACCATTTTACAACGGACCTACTATGATCAACATCTAACGTCCGTATCTCACTTCACCGCAACGACTGCCCGCTCTGATTGATCCACACTTTCGGAGCGGTCAAGGTGTAGTTTTTGATACGAAACATTTGCGGGAGAACTCAAGAACTCCAAATCCAAAGAGCGATATGCGACACAAAGTCGTACGTTTTAGTATGACGTGACCACACTCAGCCCATTTCCCCCTAAATTACCAGACAGCTATGGCATGGTTTTGCCCCTGCCCCTTTTCCCTTTGGACAACAAACTTGTTCCTCGTAATGACTAGTTGTTTTGCTGGATGGGTTAATAAACTCTTTCATAAAGGGCCTTTTTGCGATACCGTTTCCTCTTGGCAACTGGGCGACATAGACTGCAATCGGCGCGCAGAGAAGCTTAGGTGGGTGAATATCACGCTGTTTGGCCAGTCTTCGGCCTTCCCTTCACAATGCCGTTGGCCGTTGTAACCTTACATCCGCCTGCGCATCGACATTTCCATTGTCACATTCACACACGCTCTCCGGGCCCACCAGAGAGGTTTTGGCCCAGACTTTCAAATCGTTCAACTCTAACCGGACAAGACGTGAGTGGCTGGAATTGCGGCAAGCACATCAACCTTGTCTTCGCCCAACCGGGACCGGTGCCGGTGCGGGAAAAGGGGAGGGAATTTGCGGATGCTATCAACTCTAATATCACATATGCCGGCGACAACCTTATCCAGACTGAAGGGACTATGTGGCGTTCGCCTGCGACGTTGGTTGCGTAAGGAGCAATCTATTAGCCGTACGCGCACGATGGCTTCTCATGACACCCCGGGTTCGCATCAGTATACCCAAAGAGCCGCTATTGGGCTTGGTAACTCATTCGTTGGCGTTATCCTTCTCGCCGATTTGCGATCCCCGCGGGGTCTCGATATTGTGGAGCATCCACAAGCCCAAACCTTTCGGCCCCGAAGCCTTGTTCAGATGTCCACCCGTGCTCATATCTCTTGATTGAAGACATTGTAGATCCGGGTAGGCGAGATAAATGGTTTGCTCTTCTCCCCTCTTACGCATTATAGCCTGTTTAAGCGATGTGCGGGAATATAACGGCCTGGGCCGGGGAATCACAGGTGTTTTCTCGGGGCACCTATCAGTGCTGCTCTCTCGCACGGGCTCCGTTCAACCTACCTAACGCCGTGTAAGTTCACAGCGGCTGCCACTATGGTCCAAGACACAACATCCCGAGCGATATCTGTATGGACGACAAGCAGGTAGGCATCCATAGCGCATTTGGTGTGACTACTCTACTCGACCGCGCAGGCGACATCACTGTAAGGCTTGATGGGGCCACAGTGACGGCAGTATGGGTTGGTCACAAATCGTGCACACAACGCCCAGGCTCTCTCTCTCAAACGGGGCGGTCTCAAGGGGCCAAGTCGGGCCAAGTCGCGGATGAGATGGTTCGAGAACACTCTGGGTTGCAGTGCGCACACCACCGATGAGTTATTGCCCGCCTTGCTTGCATGCGACGCAACTCAATAAAGTTGGCGAGCAGCGAAAGGGCCTGGCATGATGGGTGCTGCATGTGCGTGTTGGCGGTCGTCATGATAGGCAGGGGGAACAGCTCGCCAACAGAGCCAAGCCATGATGTTGTTTTTGCACACTGGTGCGTTGCCAAGGGTGGGCGTAGGTCTCGGGATAGTGTTGGGCAAGGAAGGAGGGTGCGAAAAGCCTTGGTTTCCTCTCCCTGTGTCTCTATCATCGCGCAAGTGCAAGTGCATTCACGATGTATTTTCGTCCGAGCTCGCTTTGCTTTCCCCCCTTCCTCTCACAAGCGTTGCCGTTTCCCGAGGCCCTGGCAATTATTGGGTGTTCCTCCTCCCTTTTTCTTCTTGTTGCCTTCTGCCTTGTGGCCAAACAAGCTCATCCTGCGGCTCATGACACAGCGAAATGCGGGAGACGGGTCGGGTCCAGGTGGGGGGGGAAGGCTTGGTATTCCCGCTATATCAAGTGGCATCATGCAACGTGCAGAGGCAGCTACAGGGGTGAGTTGGTTTATCTGCGGGTAGAGTCACGCGATTAGGGGGGGGGTTGGGCTTGTTTATTCCTTTCTTTCAGTGGGTGTGTCATTTTGTTTTTTTTTTCTCTCTCTCATCGGTCCGTCGGGGAAGCCAAGCTGGCTGCGCTGCTGGTGGTCTTGGCGGAATGGAACTCCAACCAGACTGTTGATGCACCACCACCACGGCCTGTCTTATCAATCTTTCCTTTTGGTTCTCTGACGGCAGGTTTATGCAGCACTACCCATCTTTTTGTGGTGTTATCTTTCGTACCTCGGCTTATAAGATAAGAGTGTTTATCTTTTTTCCTCGACGCAGTTTATGGAACAATTCCTGGACGGCCGGGGATATGAGAGGCAGGGTGGGGTAGCATTGAGTGATGAAGTTTTGGTTGCACAAAGTTTAGCGATTAGGTTGATCCGATTTTGCCGAGCCTTGCCTCCATCCCCTGTAATCCCCTGCCGCCCTTGTATGCCTCGTCATTCCTCCCCTGGCATTCTCAAGCAAAGGGAGGCAAGCAACCCCGTAAACGAAAGGGTGTGTGGTGTGTGTGTGGAGAGAGGGGTGGTAACCTGACTCGTTTTTGGGGGCATCGGCCGAAGGTCGTGACGCGTCAGCGCATAAGGATATGTCTCCGGGCTTTTGTGATTTTTTTGGGGATTTTTTTTTCTTCGGATTCGGATTGGCAGGTATGGATGCGCTGGGCTTGGTTACGGGTGGCCTACCTTACACATTCGGTCGGCTCGCGAGCCCGTACATATAGTATGTACATGGTCTACCATGAGGTAGCATTGGCGGCGGGGGACAATACGGGCTAGGGGGTTTTCCTCTTTTTCTCTCTCTCCCTCTCTCTCTCTCTCTCTTTCTCTCTCTACTTCCCTTTCCCCTTTTTGTGTGTGGGTGTATGTATAAACGGCAAGGCGAGCGCGACGCAAGATGGGGTTGGTCGGTGGTGGTGGTGGTGGTAGTGGCACCTATCTTGTTTCCGTTCCGCATGAAGACTGCCGATGCGCGATGCCCATTGGGTTGGCGAGATGAGGGCAGCGAAAGAGAGAATTTGTTACAGATGAGGTGTTGGTTGACAGCGCTGCGACGGTTGAGATTAGGTTGTGACTGATGTCCACCCGTTTCGCGTGCTCATGTCCCCACAGCAGACTAGTTGTGTTGCGTACCAAGTGGTGTAATGATGAACTAGTAGTACACGCGATATCACGACAGCTCGTCTAGTGGTATGAGCTTGTGGCTCGGTGACATGAAACGATGAGAAATCCCCGTTTCGTCACCGGCTGAAGAACTCGGGACTGGCGATTTGTAGCTTTTTCGGATGGTGGCACAGGGCGGGGGGTCGATGGCGGATAAGGCGATGGAATGACCTGCCGAAACCAGAGCGAAGGGGGAATAAACAACAGGGCAGATAGCGACTGAGTGAGTCGATTGACAACTGCCACGGCACGGCATTAACCCCACCGCCAAGCCAGACAGCAACCCCGGTCCAAGGCGCCATTGGCGCCACTGGGGCCATGCGAGGCGCTCGTTTGATTGCGCACTAAAACGCTTGTTGAATTAAGCTTAAGCGGTGTTGGGGCCCACCGCGTGAGTGTGGATGTGTGTGCGAGAGCGAGGAAGTGTGTGGGACCTGGGCCTGGGCAGGGTGGCCGGCCGCCTCGGGATTTGGGGGCGGACGGGAAGGCAAGACATGAAAGTCCGAGGAATGTACTTTGGAGCATGTCGAGGTATGCATCGAGATGTCCATGTCTGCATACATACATACATGCATACATACATACATACATACATACATACATACGGTAGTACACCTCCTATCGTCAGTCGCATACAAAAAGGGGCAATGCTCACTCTTACGTGGTGTTCGCCCCTGGTCCTTACCAGGCCACCAAGACGAGCGAAACCCCCGTCTGCCTGCTCAAACTCGGAGAATTGTCGGATGGTGAGTGAGTAAAAACAGTGGATGACCGTTCCTTTTGCCAAGAGAAGCCCCTAGCTGCCCCAGTTGAACCCTGCTTCGGTGTGTGTTGTTGGCTGAGGGAGGGTCTTGGAAGTGGCAGGCCCGCCACGCGAGCCCACTCGTTCTATTTCACTCTTGACCTCTCGACTTGTCCCGACTAGCGGCGGGCCGCTTCTCTCCTCAGCCGGATCACGCGGGGTCCATCGCCCCCCGGCATCTTTGACTCCATTGGCATTCAGCGGGCACCAAGAAGCCTGGGCCATTTGTCAGACTGATTGACTGACTGACAGTCAGTCATTTGAACTGGCCCGGCGTTTTATGGCTTGGCATGACACAAACATCTAGACCGGGAAAACACCCTGCAACGGGAGTGCGGCACGGTTTAAGGTAGCTTTTAAGTTTGATTCCGTGGTCGCACAGAGGGTAGAGGCGAGCCGAGGCGAGGCCAAGTCCGGTGCAGTCGGTCTAGTAGTGTATGTAGCGGGACTTGCGCTCGAGGCTGTTGCTGTCTGCTGATTTTGTGAGAGTTGATACTTTGTAGGTTGTGGGGGGTAGCAAAGAGGGGTGGGTGGGAGTGTTCAGTGTGTGGTGCTGGTAAGCAGGGCCAAGCTCACCAAGGTCTTGGCCCCAAGCATTTGTGTATCAGACGGCAGGGCTGTGGATCACGGGGACGGGGACAAACGGACGGGATATCGCTCTCCTTTTGGATGGATGCAGGCAAAGGAGCAATAAGCAAACGCCACCACAACAAGTCCGCACAATCCACAAAATCCTGCTGGTCGATATTTGGGGTAGTGGTTCCTCCTTGGGAAGCTGCTGGTAAGCTGAATCAAGGTGTGAGTGTGTGCAGGCGGCCCCATGGAGCTATTCTCGTTGGTACCTATCGTTTTTCTCGCAGGTGTTGCTATCTTGCACTAATTATTGCCTAGGCTGGTAGGTGAGGGACTTGTGTCGCTCCTTTTGTGTGGCTCGGTCTCTTGCAAGTGCGAACGCTCGAATCAAACAGGCCACCGTGCTGGCGACGGGCGCCGTGATGAGCCCCGGTAGACAAGCCACCCGCTGCTACTTTATCGTGCGGCCAAGGGCCAGCAGCCTTACGCAGCACACAGCAGTTTACCCCGATTTGCTTTCCTGTTTTGGCGTCTCGAGTGGGATACGGATACTAATAACCCACGGGATCCATGGACCGCAATGCTTACACAATGAAGAACCTTGCAGAGCGCCTCGCTTTGCTCCCTATCTTGTCAAGAAAGTTGCCCCATCTTCCGGCATCTTCCCTTCGCACAGTCGTACGCTCGGGTCCGGAAGGGGGAGGCTGGATGCCTCCCTCACGGCCCACGGCTACTTCCTCTTACGCCCGAAGGCGCGGAAGAGAGTGCTGACATGGGAAGCCGGTGTGCGCAGGAACAGTGCAGGACAGTACGATTACACCCTCCACCAGCCAACAACGGTCTTGTGCGACCCAACATTGGCCGCCGACAAGCAGTCCGGGTGGACGGGAGAAGAGGGCGTGGTTAAGCTTGTGCGACTTGGCCTCTCGGTCGTAATTAAGCATCAACGGCTCCGTTAGTCGGTTGTGGCACGATAATTTGGCAGTTAGCAGTGTAGTTATTGCTGCCATCGCGGTGTATCGTCAACGGAGAACTGAGTGAGCCAGGAGAAAGAGTTGCATTCAACTATTGTGTCAAAGATAGATCAGTCAGTGCACCGTATGAAGTCTCGAGAGTGATGTTGCATTTTAGATACGAGCGAGGCGGGATTTAGGGCAAGAGTGTCTCAAAACGTTAGGAGGGGGGCGCGCTGTGGCGGCGGCAATGCATGACTGTGCGAAGTATTTTGGTATTTTTACCTTGTCGTGTCAGTTAACCTTAAACAGACGCTCTTTGAGCCCGAGGCTTACTGAGTGGCTGCATGCAAGATGAAAAGATGGATCTGCTGAGCCGCCAACAAGCCGCTGGGCCGTGTCTCTTGTGTTGCGGTTTCTTTCTTTCCTTCGTCGTTTGCTGTCACTTGTGGTATTTGTGATAGCTGAGTGGCATTTGTGACACCAGCTGGACAGCTCCCCGCATCGCGATGCAGTGTTTACCAAGGTAGCAAGCTGACCGGGACATGTGCCTAATGTGCGGTGTGCCGTATGCAGACGGAGCGCGCCTCCGTTGGGCTACGAGGCTGAGTTGGGAGAGTTGGCAAAAAGAAAGAAAAAATCGGGCGAGAAGAAAGGTGATTGGAAAGAGCGGCGAGGTGAGAACAAGGTGTGGAGCCTGCCAGTGCTGGAACATGTCTCTTTCTGTGCCATAAGCGAGCTAATTTCATTGGGTCCCACCATGACGGGTTGCTTCCCGACCAGGGATTCCCAACTCAAAAAAACTTAATCGGGGCACTGAGAGGTTTTGCAGCTGGACACTGTGCAATCATGCTGTGCGTGGTGTACCCATTCCGTATGTTCCCAAAGCAAATGCTGATGTTCTGAATTTTCCATCAAAATCGTCCCTCAGAAGTAAGGAATTGTTAGGGGCATTGTGTCATCCTCAGTCAGCTACATTATTGTTCTTGATCATCACTGTCAGATTTTGCGGGCGGGCGCGTTCTTTTACCTTGGATGCCTTATCAGGCACCCGATACCCGGGCTACAGACCCCGCAGTTGAGAAGCTGGACGCACCTAATGATGACACACGGGATTGAAGGATCACAACGCTTAAAATCATGCTTAACTAAAGACCCTTGGCAACAAGGCAAAGCTCACATAAGCCGTATACGTGTGTGCCTCCGTTGGATAGTCTGCAGGACTGGTTGAACACGAGCTTCCTTGCTAAAATCACAGCTCTTGGAGGAACCGACTGCCAATTGGGTTGTACGTGGGTTGCCAAGCGGGCATGAAGCCAAAACGGCGCCAAAACACAACCACCACTGACGAAAACTCAAAACTGATGACAGGTCATCAGCGGCGCGCCCTTGAGCAAGGATCGGCAAAGCTTCAATCCCATCTTCGGCCCGGGCAGCCAGCCACCTGCGGCCACACAGGCGGAGGAGCGACCGTGTCCGGGCCCCCATCCGTATCTCGTCCCGCGCAGCAGCTCCGGTAAACCTTGCGCTGTCCCCAACCGAAGAGGTTTTCCCCGACGCCAAACTCCAACGCCACGCTGCATCACTACTGCCTCAAGCCCGCGGAGTCCCAACCCCGGATGCTGGAAGAAGCTTACCAATCTGACGTGGTACATACATGCCCGGTGCGCGGTGTATTTCAAGACCTGGAATGCACTACACTAAAAAATGGGTTGAGCATGCTTAAAGTGTGCGGACGTCACCGATCGACGGCTGTCATGATCAGACAACAAACCGCATCCTGGCTGCTCATGAAGCCAGTCGGCAATGGGTAGGTTGGCCGTAACTCTTCTCTTTCCCAACAGGGAAACGTGGCCATTGAGCATGGTTGGTGACATCGGCGCCGGCCGACAACCGGACATTAACTTTGTTGCTATTCGTACATCGTACATCGCGTCAACCTCAGCAGCAGATGCATTCCTACTCGACCGCATGTCGAATGGCCTCCCTCTCTCTCTCTCTCTATTCGCACGCGCCGCAACCGAATAGCACACCCGACTTGTCGATACACTAGACCCACTAGTCATCTGCTCATGAGGGCTCGCATCCAAGTAGAGTCGAGTCTCGATGACGAAAGAGATGAGACACGGCGTTAATTGGCTCATTTACATGGCTCCTCCGCGAGTGATCCGTAACACGCAACGGCTGGGCCACAGCTGCCGGTGCCGCTGCCGTACCCGGATTGCGGCATACATTGACACCAGGCCGCTTCCCGTACTGTCTCTTCGGTGGTGGGCTAGCCTGTGCTGCTCCATCGCCAAAATGATAAACATAGTTCTTGCATGTCATCGGGGAGTTGCGGGTTAGATGCCACGGCTTGGAATCGATAATCCAAGACATAGAAAGGCCGGTATCCAGTTATCGTTGAGTCCCAGCAGCCGAGTGTGGAACCCAAGGTCCCGCCCAAGCTCGGTAAATACGCCGCAGATTTCGTTCTTCTTGTCAGCGGAGGCGACAGGGAGTCTGAACGACGGTCCCGGTCGTTGCCGAGATGAGGACGGCAAGTACAACGAGCACGACGAGTACGACCTGACCTGCCCCTTATGTTGCTGGTCCGCCTGAGCACTATTGAGGGAGGATCGCACCAGCGGATTGGTTTTGTGAGAACGGTTGCGATTCTTCGGTGCATCGGCCCATCGGTGGATTTGAGAATTGCCTAGGGGCTGCTCATTCGTCCGTTCGGTACGACCGGCTTTACCTGGAGCGGGAGCTGTTGTTTTTTTTGACAGCACAGTGTGTATTGTGCTTTTGTTGGTCAGGCTAGGCTATGATCCTCCTCTCCACAACAAGCCACAAGAACGAGCAAGTCTGTTCCCTGCCAGCCATTATTGCCAAGCCAAGAAGCATCTGCACGAGGTTCCACGAGTGGGGGGAGGGGCGCAACACACATGGACACCCTTCACCTTTACCATCCTGTCTGACGGTCTCTTGATTTCCTCTCTCGCCAGCGCCCCGCCCGAACGTTGTATTATTTTAAAACCCAAAAAGTTGGCCTCGTCCTCGTCCTGCGCGGCCCCTATCGCCCGTCACATCAAGATGAAAAACATAATGACACAAAGGCACAGAGATTAGTTACTGCCCCGGGCCCCTGGATCCGGCATTCTGCTTTGCTTGTCCCACGTTTTCCGTCCAGTCAGCACGAACAAGCCGGCAGGAAGCCTTGCTGCATGTTAATTACCTGGCCGGGTTACCTGTGTCCAGTAGCATTGTACAGCCGCCGCGTACCAAAAAAGGCAATAACGACGAAAGGGGCATGTGGTTGAGCTTATTTCAATGTACCAAGGTACGACGCGGTTCGGATAGAGTGTGAGAAAAAGAAAAGAAATAAACGCAAGGCGACGGGTGACTAGGTCGGGGGCGTGGCCGGAACAGAAAAAGTGTGGAGGTGACACCATGGATGGATGCCAAATCCTGTTGATCCAATCTCATTCGAGAGCCAAGAATGGCCAAGGGAGGTCATCCCCATGCAAACTCCGTGGCAAAACGCAAACAGGGTCCGGCGCGCGGCTTCACAAAAAGCCACCAAAGTCAACTTAAACCTCTTTTTCCCTCAGCTCGCAGGAGCTAAGCCCACGCCGTCCCATCAGCCCGTCGCTAACGTTAGCACCTGCAGACTACTTTGCAGCAAACCATCGACCGTCGACCCAAACGGTAGTCAGCTCTGTGCCAAGAGCGCGTGCCGTGTCCCGAGAGAGAAGGTCGTTTTTCTTGCCGTGACCTTCGTAGCTGCTTGGCATACAGAGTTCTAGCGAGGTCGCCACTCGCCGACACAGGCGTTTTGGGATAGCATCTGCAACCTCTTTTCTGACACCTCTGAGGAATGTCCACAGAGCACAACGTTGAAAATTTATGTAGGTACCAGTAAGAAAATGCTTTGGTCAGGGCTTTTAGTACTGCGTAAGGCATCTCGGTAAGCAAGAAAAGGGTGTGGAAGTCTGCCATAGAACCCCAGGATCGATTGAGTCTGCCAGAGTCGCCCAACCCACCACACGTGCGCCCTTCAACACTCACCAGCCCACACACAACAAGATTGGGAGACACGCACATGCATTACCAAGATTACGCTAGTGGAATGGGTTGGCGTCAAAGATAACTTGGAATAAATACACCACAACGTCCCCCTCCTCCCCCAATGGACACACCTAACCAACCGAGGAGCAGGGTAGCCGGACAGAAAGGGGTGAGCCCCCTTCACAAAGTTTTTTTTGTTGCTTTGACAGCTGTAGCCGAATAGGTGCTTCGTACTACTAGGCAGATAGGCATTGGCAGCCGAACGTGGGGATGGCTCGAGAATGGACAGCGAAGGAATAGCGCTACTGCACAGCAGGCTAAGGTGCCTTGAAGTATTAATGGGTTGATACTGTTAACCCTGTTTAGTATTAGAGGTATGCTGTTGGTTGCGGCAGCAGGCACCAAAGACAGCAACAAGCTGCCTGGGGGGAAGACAGTCTCCTCTCATCAGGCTTTTACAAAAAGTCATGACGGATATCAGTGCCCACATCTCGTGCTGACGGGAGATCACCGCTTAAAAGGACTTCAACACAGCAAAGCAGATGGAAGAGTGCCATGTTTTAGGTACGTCCCTTAGTATGCTATGTGGGAAGGTGCGAAGAAGCTTTGGAGACTCAGTTTGATCAGCTTACGACACCCTGGTGGAGCTGCGAGAGATTTGGGTCTTGCTCCGTCCGGCTTGGCTTCTCTTGTTGATGGCCTTATGGCTCCGCTGTGGTGGACTTGGGTCTGCTCGGCTGGGCGCACACGAGCCAGGTGATGCTTGTGGCTGCAGCTTGGGCAGGTGTCTTGGCGGGGAGGAGCGGCCTTGGAGCAACTTCCAGGTTTGATTGCGCCCTTGATTAAGCCTGGACAGGCAGCTCCTTCTTTCTTTGTGAGGCCATGGCAGAGCGAGACAGCACAGCAATATGGTTCCCGCATTTTTATCCTGGATGAGACTCGTCAGTCGCAGAACTCAAACGGGCACCCCTCGCACCCCACGCGACTCCCATCCCAACATCCAACCTCGCACCGCACCGCATTCGGGTACGTGGAAGAGGTCGAAACAGCCACTGTCTTGGCATAATCGCAAAAGCACTGTGCAGCTGTGTGAGGAAGAACCCTGACCACTCACCTGGCCACCCTGGAGACACTGAACTAACTGCCTGGCTCCTTGGCTCCCTGGGCACACGCCCTGGCCTCCCACATTCCGAGACATGCGCCATTGGCCTGCATCGTCATCGACCTGCAGTCGATCCACCGCCAGCCGCCTACCGCGGTCGCTCGCGACCTTATTTCCACTTTAAATCAGCCCGATAACTCTAAACACCGGCCCCGATAAAATCATTTCGATTTCGGTTGCGATCATACACCGTTCAACTGAACACAGACCGCCCGCCCCGCCTCCGTTTGGTGCTGTGTGCCGTGCTTTTCCAGAAGCCAGAGGCAACCCGAGGAACAAAAGCGCGACAGCATCCCCTTCCCACCTCGCCATCACATCACAGTACATACAACTCACATAGAATCCAAGCGTTCGACATTCGAGCAGCTCCCTGGCCCGCTCCCGTATACCTCAAGTCCAGCCAACATTTCGGGCAAATTGAACGACGCCGTCCTGACGAGCGAGCAACACCTATTGCTGCAATCGATATTTGATAACATTATTTCCGACAGCAGAAGCAGAGTATGTTAGATTTCCGTTGTTTTGTCATTTTCCTCTTGTGCCGCCACGCTTCACACCGTATCGCGCGTGCGCTGCATTTGGGATTGTCAAAAGCTTCGCTACATGACGTTTGAATCCTCCTGGTTGCCCAAACCTTGGGGGTATTACTGGCCTTTCGGACCTGATCTCGATCTCTACCGATCCTTCGCATTCCCAGGCAGGTGCCGCGAAACAGCCATTCGACAGAGAAGGGGGTACCACCCAAAACAACCACAGAGAGCTCGAGATGGCGCAAAGAGGGTACACCGGGGCACCGCTCACCTCCCAAACCCACTTGAGCCATACCTAAATACCACATCATCCCTCACCATTTCGTATCCTGACCCACATCAAGAATGGAAGCAAGTGCACAAGGTGGGGCCCGATGTTGGCAAGTCGCAGCCGAATTTACATTCTGCCACAATCCTCCCCCATCTGCAGTCTGCCCCGGCGGCCGGCATGGCTCAGATTCATCACTATATCCCGTCAAGTGCGTGGGCCCCGGGCGCTTGCTCGGATTTCGCTCTGCCTTTGTGTTGGGTGGGTGCGTTGCTTGGGCTGTGTCAAGAAGAGGATTTGGGTGCCACGCACCACTGTCCTCCGCTCCGCTACAGCCGGACGGACGCAGCAGTACTGTGTACACATCTACGTACTCCACTACCGCTCTGATCTGAGCCCCAGCGGTCGATGTTCCAATGCTCCATGCCCCATGCCCCCAATGCCTGCCGCTCCACTCCCAGGGGTTGACAGGGGAGTCTCCATGCATGGAACTGCTCAAGGCACAGTCAGTTCAAGCCCGTTTGGATTAAGCTTCCGTCACATCCTCACATCTTCGAGCATCTCTGCCCAGCCTGAGCGAATCTGATCGAACCTGAGAATCCCACCGACTCCACAAAAGGCTGACATTACCCTTCGCCAAGACCAGAAGTCTCCCCACCATCCCTCCGCCTGCCCCCCCCGTCGCGACGTCTCAGATTGACCCAACTAACGCCCTCAACTGACCCTCTCGGCCACGCTCGCCCTCACCGCAACCACCTGCCCTCCCGACTAGAGTTGCCTTTTTATCCTGCAACATTAAGCTCGCCCCCCCCCCCAAACCGCACAACCAGGGGTTCAACTGGTGGAGTTGCCGCATCACCACGCACCGCGTGCCCTCCCCAAAAACGGGTATCGTTGCCGATTGAAGAACCCAATCCTTTCCTGACCGGCCCTAAATGGTGGATCTTTTACCGAGGCCGAGACGGAGGCTTTGAAAAAGGTAAAACTAGATAAAGGGAGCCCCCGTCCCAGCCCGCTCCCGTCAATTAGGCGATTCTTTCCCACCACCAAGGCCAACCATTGTCGCGAAGATGGAGACATATTTCGGCTTTGTGCGGACACCCAGCGATGCCATCAAGCTTTTTGAGGCTTGCAGACTCGGCCTACTCCCACGCGTACAACGAAGACTGTCCGAGAAGGAGAGGCAAGCCATCCGGTCCGGCTCGGTCTTTGTTTGGGACGAGCGGGAAGCCGGCATGCGCAGATGGACTGACGGGAAATCATGGAGTGCCAGCCGCGTGTCCGGAAGCTTCTTGACGTATCGAGAAATGGAGGGAAAGCGAGGCAACGGCTTTGGTGGCAGCCGGAGAGGCGCCGGAAAGACTCCCGACTCTGGCCGCGGTAGTGACGAGGACCAAGAGGACGGCGAGCCTGACGGATACCGGTACAAGGCCGATGGGCTCATGAAGCAGTCTTTCAGTATCACAACATCTACTGGCCAGCATCTTCACTTAATCTCGTACTTCTCGAGGGGGCCGCAAGATCTGACAACTCCCACCAACGACCCAAATCTCCGGAATGTTGTTCCCGTCAAGGGCATGTATCCAGAGTCGAGCCTCAGTGAGAACACCGGGCCCGCCTTGACGAGAGTGCCTATGCAGCAGCCATACATGCAGCACCACCCACAGCAGCAAGGCCCGCCGCCGCATCAAGGCTATCCTCCCCAGTACCAACAACAATATTGGCCGCCTTCGCCAGTTGCGACACCGCCGTACAGCCACGGCCACTATACGACTGCCCCGCCGTCCTACCCACCAGCGTCACTCCCTCCCCTGCAGCAACAACACACCTTTTCTAGCCTTCACCAGCACCACCAGCAGCAACAGCAACAGCAACAGCAACAGCAGCAGCAGCAGCAACAGCAACAGCAACAGCAACAGCAGCACCCGCACCCGCACCCGCACCCGCACCCGCACCTGCAGCAGCAACAGAATCACCAACAGCAGCAACATCTGCAGCAGCACCTAGGTCAACAGCAACACCCGCACCAGCATCAGCACCCGCAATATCAACCCGGTCTTCCCCCGTACGAACGCTCGCCGTTACCGCCGCCGCAACCCTCACAGCAGTTACCACCGCCTTTGCAACAACTACTACACCCTACACAACAGTTACCGCAACCGCAGCAACTGCAGCCCAAAGTCGGACTGCCGCAGCCGCTACCACAATACCAGCAACAGAACACGCACCAATCGCCACACATGTCACAATCAACCCGGATGGCCCCAATTGACTCGCCACGATCCCAACACCTACAAGCGCAGGCCAGGGAAGCAGTCAAGATGGACCCGCTGCTGGCAGGTCATAACACCCGCAGCCCGCAAGGGCCACTCCCATCGCTAGCGCCACATCACTCGCAGCACGGAGTAAGGCCCAATGCGACACCCCCCTTGAGGGCACTATCGGCCTCGCCTCCGCGAAGTTCACACTCCGATTCTAAAGGACCGCTCCCACCCAATGCGGCAAGCACCAAGGCCAGTCTCTCGGCATTGCTTCTGCACCCGAGCCCTTCGAATTCGGAGCCCGGCAGTGCGAATCCAGGCAGCGCCAACAGCGCGAATAGCTCACCAAGAACCCAGCATGCCGTCAGTAACGCCGACGGGACGCCTACAAATGGAATGGGGACAGGACAGCGATTGCTCATGGAGGACAAGAGGGCATTGAATATACTGGACAAGAAGTTTTACGCCTGAGCCCATCCGGCTTTGACAAGTGGGCTAGTCTTGTCTTTTGGGGAATTCTCTACTTAAGGAGGCCGATAAGAGCACCGGAACAGGAGGAAACATTGCGGGTGTTTTTCCCCTTGATTTCAAGGTAAATGGTTATCAAATTTATGTTGCATTAGCATCCGATACTGGCATCAGTACGGCAAACATTGGCATGGCGTTGGGGTTGAGTGAAGGCGGTCTCTTGTTTTAGGAGCGTGCCAGGTTAGGGGGGTGTTGCATGTATGGTCATAGGAAGCACCCATATCGAGTGTCATATCTGAAGTGAAGCATATCATGCTTGGTACCTACTTGTTGTTGCTGAGTTGTGTTGGGGGGTAGTACATGGTTGAACACAATATATGTATGATGTAAAGCTGAGTTGTACTATCTCGCCATGTTTATGTCCGAGTTGTTCATTCGTAGTGGGTAGCGTTTAACATGAGTCCGTTGCGTGCGCAGTAGTATGCTTGAGTTCCAGGTCCTAGTGTTACGTGAGGGCAATGTGAATATGGCTGTGTAGATAAATGCCGAAGGCATGCTTGTCGCCCAGGACTGACCTGTTAGAGTTTGATAGGTCCAAGTCTTGCGGGTAGTAACTTTGAGGTGGGATACCCTCTCTTGAGTAAACAATTCCTGGTGTTGGTCAAAAACGGATATCGAAACTGGTTGTGGTGAAGTTGTTATGATTCGTGAAACATGAACCCCTCTCGCTTTGGTCGACTTATGGTTTTACTACATTAATAAATTTCTGTGTATGAGAGGGAAGTGTAAGACATGGGCAAATGAGAATAAATGTCAGGATGAGTTTTGGTGTAGAAGTGTTCAAGTGATACGTATCTTAATGTAGACGCATACTGCAAACAAGAGTCAGGAGCTCCGGTACCTTTCTCGGGTCGCGATAGAGCAAGTATGAAGTCTTTAAAAGTGCATGGTTATTTCTTAAGGAAAGGGCGAAGGACCTGAGATAATCCATAAAGACATGATTCTCCATATGTTATCGGATTGTCGTGTTTAGGAAGCTAGTGAAATAGTACCATGTACCTTGGGTAGTATGTTCTTGACTTCCATTGTTCAGCTAACCATACTTCCAGAATACGGTTCACGTAGGATAATAATTAACCATAGTAGCCTTGCAATGGGACTAGCATGATTCCGCGGCGTCTTACGGAACATTTGTGTCTAATGCTCAAGTACCCAAAACATCTCAGGTTGCAATATTTGTTCCACCGACACCACACGCCCAAGACCACCTACAGCCAACATACCCATCAAAGTGTCTCGACTATCTAGTGTCGTCCGTGTGGGATGTACTTCGCTGCTCGTTGTCACTTTTATCGAAACTTTGGGGCTGTTGTATTTTTGGTCGAAGATAGGTAGTATTGCTGAAAGCAACAGTGTTTTTGGCATGGACATGGAGGAAAGTATGTTCATGAAGCAAACACAAATAGTTGATCTCATAAATAATTTGAACTCCACGAATTGAACTCATCTAAGGTTTGTCAACCTTGACAATTGCGACAGTCTCTGGGCGCCATGAGATGTGCAGTAGCGAGCAGCGGTGGTTCATGGTGATAACTCCCACACAGCGCGACAGATCGCCAAACATAACAATCCCATACAACACAGAGGGGCAACAAAACTACTCAAATGCGCGCGAATGAGGGTCACTGTGTCCATGGTTATTTATTGACGGTAACAGTTAAATGGTCCATAGTCACTCGCGCTGTGTCATTCCCCGACCACGTATCCGCATCGATATGGATGACACCTTGACGTACGCTCGTCGCACTCTTCTATTTTAGAACCATGGTTATGCATGCCCCCGAAGATATGCCCTGCCGTTGCTAGTGTCGAGAAGGATTCATGTCCAAAAGAGAGAACGATAGAACAAGCCAGTCTTCGGAGACTGACAAGAGACTGCCCGGCAAAAGTAGATTGATAACGGTGAGATTCGAACTCACGCCCTTTCGGACCACGGAATCAAGATATTGTATCAAGTGTTGACCTTAACGTGGCGCTTTAACCGCTCGGCCATGTTGCCTTGCTAAGTTGTATTCATGTCGCCGGGCAATGGTGGCGATGGTGGGGTGGGAAGGCGGGTTTGGAGAGGACGGATGTGGGATACTTTCGAAACGGGGTTTATGAAGGGCTTGTGAGAGACCGTGCTACAGGTGTATGGCCTACTGCCCGAGGGAAAAGCCAGGGACTGTGAGAAGTCAAACAAGGCAGCCGGGTCACTGGAGAACAGACAGCAAATGCAATGTTCATCTATCTATTTAACTTGACTATGACTGTACGGCGATACTGGCAGGGTTGGATGCGAGGGTGTCCAAATAGCCCAGTAATTACTGCTGGAAGGCTTTGCATTTTTATCATACTCCAGCTCAACACCTAGGCGTGGTCCGGAGACAAAAACACTACAAGGAGTCATGCTAAGGTACCCAAGACATTTGTGGTGATGGCTTCCGGTAGACATGGCACTATTGCCACGAAGGTACTGTTTTATGGGGCTGGGACTCGGTACCATAGTGCAGTGGACTAAGCCGAGGTAGGAGGGCATGTTTGGATGTTGGGAAGTGCGCCGAATCCTTTGGTATTCCTGGGTTTCGGTGGCTGGCATCGAACCACTGTTCGCATTCATCAAACCAGATATGTAATAGCATCGTCATTCACTGTTGCGGCGCGAGTGCAGCACTTTGTGCAAAGTGACTGAAAGTAACACTGTGTCACTCGGGTGGGCCGAGGAGCTTGAATCGGGTGCAAAAGTCAAAAGGACTCGGATGGGATGCAATTGTTTCTGGTGGCCGGAAATCCATCCTGCGTCCTGTACGGATTATCCGTCAAAGTGTGCTGGTCATGAGGTTCTCGAAAAGTATATGCACACCAGTCCAATTACACGCGCTCGATTCTTCAAAAATGATGTGCAGACTAAAGTCGCAGCGCGTGATGGGATCGCATCACGGCGGCAAGCCGTTCACGTAATGGTAGGTGCCTCACCGAGGCGCAACCTGGTTAATCCAGCGGCACTGGTTGGTAGAAAAGTCGATCCTTTTGAGCTGGTTGGGAGATGCGCAGCAAAACCGACACGGCACTAAATCTAGGACGCAAACTCTTGGTGCCTGAATTACGGTGACTGCGGCACAGAATGACGCGCAAAAATAAGAAAAATTGAAGCCAGTGACTCAACTCAACGATTCACCGATGCTAGCGGTTATTCGAGTTGATATGGGTGGACGTTGGGCACAAAAAAAGGGGAGAGTGGTTGATGTGCGGATAGCTTCATGGCTGTTCGCCGCGGGGCGCCGCGCAACATCACCAATCGTGACTTTGGACGTAGACCCAGAAATCTCTGAAACAGGAGCCGCAACGTGGGGCAAAATGTGACGACGACAAAACTGGCATCGAGGAGATGCATATCCAGTCATTTGAATACAGCAAAGCAGGGGTTGTGTGGGCGCCATTGCGAATGCGCTTCCAAGTCTTGGTGGTCGCGAAGACAGAAAGAAAGGCAGAATCGCGCCCCAAAAAGCGGCCGCGACGTCGATTTCGGGGCCCGGACGGCAACAACTCGCGCCGACCAAGTTAGGGCCGATATGGGGCCGAAAAAATTACAGAAAATTGGGATGCAAACGCGCAAAGGTAACGGAGCCTGGAATCGGTGTGGGAGGGCGTGCGAAGAAGCGAGAGAAGCAGAGGAAGGCTTCACGGTCGAGCGATGGGGGACGGCGAGAGCTCGAGATCAGAGAGTGAGAGCTTTGCGGCCTCGTCGATGGCGGGGCGCGCATGATTGACAACGCGAGGTACAAAGTGGATGACTTGTTGTTGAACGGGCCAATCAGAAAAAAGGTGTGCTGCGAGTTTTTCGACGTTTCCGATTTAAATGGCCGCCGCGAGCTCGCCAAAAGGGGGAAAGCGCAAAAGCCGGGGCGGCAAGTGATCGAGGCGACTAAGAAACGCGGCACACCAGCACTCGGCGGGCTCCCGAGTCGCTTGCGAGGGCGAGTTCTCCACAGTAGCACAACGCAGGTGGGCGCATGAAGGCGCAGGACAATTCACGTCTTTCGTCTGTCGCTCGAGGCCATGTGCGACAGCACCACATGTGTGCTCGGGGGTTGGGAACCAAGCCTTAGGATCGCGGGTGAGGCATGCGAGCACGGCCAGGGCAGCCATCGCAGAAGCGCAATGCAAGTCGGGCATCGATCCGGGAAATGGGGTAGCAGGAAGTGGAAAGGAAACGTGATGATAATTGAATTGCGGAATCGCAGAAGCCACGCACGCTGGAACGTTGGGCTGACCGACCTGGAACGGCTTGCCACACCTCGCCCTGCTGCCCGCGATGCGGCACTGGTGCCATGCCACCTCACCTCCGCGAGACGAGGGGGGGGAGTTGCCAGGTGGTTCCACCTGATCTGCTCGTTCATAACCTCAACCTGCCCGACAGCCTGGGGGAAGGCGGGTCGGCGGGCAGCAACCCGGCACTCGATGAATGAGGGACAATGAGGAGCTGCATCGAGGGGATGGGACGGAGCTTCAACCAAGCTCCGACAGAGGCATCAATTGCTGACGGGAGCTCAATGCTCCCCGCTGAAAGCTGCCGCAGCCTTCAGGTCTTCCAGCGGGGAGCACGGGCCAAGGTTTTCACCAAGCCGTGAGCTTTGCCCCGGGAAATGGCCTGCAGGTGTGTTGTGAGACCAGTGAAGCTCAGGGCTCACTCCGCGCAATCACTCGAGGGCAAACCACACCCCCGCCCCCATATATAAACACCCGGGCTGCCCTCCTCGAGCGCGACTGCCCGCCCACCATCTTGTCCCAGGTTCCTCTCGATACGAATTCAAATACGATCCATATTATTTTATCTCATCCAAAGCGCGCAAGACCAGCCGTTTCATCCGCTTCAAATTTCAGCACATCCCACGCTTCTTAGTCCACCCACACAAACAATCAAGATGCCTCCCAAGAAGACCTCACCCGCTGAGACTGCTGCCCCCAAGGCGGCCAAGCCAGCGCCCACCCACGGCTCCTACCAGGTAAGCGGCTTTGACACCGGCCCTTTTGAATCATGATCCGTATCTAACAAGAATTAGGCCATGATCACTGATGCTATTGTCGCGGTAATTACCCCCGTTCCCTGCTTCCGGCGCATTTGGTGTCGGCGACTGGTCGGCAATGCAATTCCGAGTGAAGCTCGTGATGCTTGCCGCCCGCATTGCACCAATGCCCCTCGTAAATTTCATGCAATGAGAAAAAATCGTGCTGACTCGGTTTCCCGCATTCCAGCTCAAGGACCGCAATGGCTCCAGGTAAGAGACACATTATTCTTTCCATCATTGTCGCCGTCGACCCGCAAACCCGATAGGGTTGGGTTCGCACTGCTCATTTCCATTGCTCTCTTTGCGCATCACACTAACACCGCGACCAGTCGGCAATCACTCAAGAAGTATGTCAAGGCCAACAACACCATCAATGTTGGCGACAAGATGTTCGACTCGCTATTCAACAAGGCCCTGAAAGCCGGTGTAACCAAGGGTGTGTTTGAGCAGCCCAAGGGTGCCTCAGGTGGCACCAAGCTGGCCAAGAAGGCCCCCGCCGCCGCCGCTCCCAAGAAGGTGGCAGCACCAAAGAAGGAGGCTGCTCCCAAGAAGGAGATCAAGGAGAAGAAGCCCGCGGCCGCGCCCAAGAAGGCCGCTGTCCCCAAGAAGGAGGCTCCTGCCACCAAGAAGGAGCCCAAGGAGAAGAAGCCCGCTGCTGCTCCCAAGAAGGAGAAGAAGCCCGCCGCGCCCAAGAAGGTTGGTTGATATGCATCCTCACCTGGCCGTGCCAAAACAAACAATCTAACAGCGCGCTCAGGCACCTGCTGTTGTTGAGAAGCCCACAGTCCTGACCAAGACCAAGTCGGGTCGTGTCGCAAAGACGGCAGCCAAGCCAGCAGTCGCCAAGAAGGCCGCTGCACCGAAGAAGGCTGCCGCCAAGAAGGAAAAGACACCAAAGAAAGCAGAGAAGGCCGAGGCACCGGCAGCAGCAGCATGATGCCTTTGATCTCTGTTGTCTGACTTTTTATGATGTCTTTTTCTTACTGTGACGTGACGGCTTTTTGGGACTGGCGTTAGGGAGCTTGGGAACATTGGCGAGGGTTGGTTCATCGGCACGCGTTCTCACGACAAGCGCGGGGTTTGCACTGGGCAGTCATGTATCTTTTTTTTATTTGCGGGACATCGTTTTTTGAATTCTGATGATGGCGGTGACATACAGCGCAAATGGGATATGGTGGGAACTGGCTGGCTGGCGCGCCGGGCCTCGGATTGGATGATTTGGAGAGGGGGACTCACCGCTGAAAAGCGCGCGCCTTTTTTTGCATCGCATATTCCTGCTGACGATACCTACTGGATATTCTCTTGGGCGGCTTTTTCATGTTACATCATCGCGGCGGCGATTTGGCGGGGGAAAAGAGAATTCTACGCAGCAGGGCTAACGAGCATGAACTTGGGCGGTACACAAACGGCGCAGGACGGACCGTCTTTGGCGTAACCTGCGCTGCGAACCAAGGGGCTGCTGTTTCGGATTGTCTTTAGAATTTTCGGGGAGGCCCGATGATTGGAAAGCTGTAATTATACCGAATGGATGATGAAGTTTCTGTGTTATGTCGTACTGCAGACTTGACTCCTACACCTCCTGTAGTTTGTGTTTGTGTGCTGTGAAATATCCCGACGCGATCCAATGTGCGCGACTGTTGTTTACGTTTTTCCCACCCTACGCCGAAGCCCTGTTTTCTTTTACCCGCTTGTTGATGGAGGTTGGATTGTAGGGGGCTCTATCATCACGTGGGCTGCTATCAGCCCCGTGTGGGCGAGATAAGCAGCCCTTTTTGGGCGATAAGTTGAAAGACGAACCCGAGTCTACGGATACAACTACGTATACGAGTCTGGAGCCGAGACTGTGATCCATAGGGGGCCGTCGGTTGGATACGAGAGCCCAATTGGCCAGATGTCGGATTAACACCGTGATCTGTCCTCTTCGCACCTATCACTGGGTGCCTGCGCAACTCATTCCATTGCAGAATCCGTGCATGCGCGGCTGATGACGGGAGAGTCAGCTCTGCTTGTTGGAGTCGCTAACACGAAGTAATATTTAGTAGCATTCTCCACTGTTCCTATGGGTTAATAGTCTTATGTAATACACTGAGACAGAGCATGGTGCAAGTGTCTGGCCCGTGCACACGAGGGGTCAGGGCCCACCACATGGAGACGCATGATTCAGCAGGTCGCAGCTTGCAGCCTGGAGGGGAGCTGCTGGGAAGAGGGGAGGAGGGGGAGGGGGGGGGGCGGCTTATCAACGGCACCCATCACTTAGGTTCCAGGTTCCCAATCCCAATTCAAGTCGTTCAACGCGGCCCAAAGCACCACCTCCGGCCATACACCTGCTTGCTACTCGCTGCCCGCGGCCCTCTGTTCCGTTCCATCTCTCCAGGTCTAGTCGGAATGTGCTGCATCCTCGAGCGCCCATTCTGCCGGCCCCCACCATGACCTAAGCTCCAACTACATTCCTTCGTTCCCGCCATAAGCTCAGCGACTTCGAGACTGAAGCATCGCATCGCATCGCAACAAACAGCCCCTGACAGCGCACACGGATTTCTGGAATAAGGCACTTGGCTCTGGCCCAATCTACAAGCTCTCTATCCGATTGTTGACGGGCTTCCTGCCCAACGTGTCCCTGCCCACTTCGACCGCCCTACTCAGGTTGGGTCGAATGCGAACGCTAGGACAAAGGCGCCCATCGACAATGGGTTGCTAACTAAACACATTAGCTGTGCAGCTTATTCTGTCTTGTTTGCCGACACAAACATCCAGTTAGCCCTCTTGTTGCTCTCTGCCAACTCACGCAATGGCCCAACCATCCTCCCTCAGTTCCAATAACCCGTTCCGACGCAAAGGGCCGGGCCCTTCTGCACCCCCCTCCGCCGCCCCCTCGTCCCCCTACCAGGGTGCCACCCCATCTTCGCCTTCCGCCTCCATATCGGCGCTGTCGTCTAGCACCCAGTTTCGAGAACAGCTACAGGCCCTTCCCCGTCCAGCCAACCCTCCGCCAGCAACCAGCTTCCAGAAGCCCAAGGTCGTGAAGAAGGTCCGCGTCCAATCGCCCCCGCCATCATCCCCTGAGTCTGCGGGTGTGCCGGATCATTATTCCCGGGGGGGCCGGGATGATGATGATGATGATGATGATGAGAGTAGCAGCAGTGGTGATGACGAGCGGCTGGACCCCTTTAGCATTAATCCGCCAGCTCGCACTGCTATTGACGAGGACATAGAGGACAGTGATAGTGATGACGAACTTACCCCCCCGCCGCCGTTAGCGCTTTTACACCGAGTACCACCAAATCCTTTTCAAAAGACGCTGCAGGACCTGGAGCATGGAGCGGCCGAGACGGAACAGAATAATGCCTCGCTACCAGGGATACGAGGCACGCTCGATGTCAATGCCTTCAGGAGGCTGCTTCTGACCGGCCAGTCCGGGGGCCAGGGGGCACCTCAGGCGGCGGCTTCAACTCCTACACCGGCGGCCGCCTCGGCATCGGCCCCCTCCGCCGTGCATCTGACCATACCTGCCGGCGATGGCGCCAGTACCACGGACACCTCGTCTATCTCACGTCAATCTATATTCGATGCTACATACCCCCCGGTGCAGGACACGCCACGTACATCCCATGAGATTTCCGAGCCCGAGGCCGATGACGACCGACACGGTTTGATCGGCAGCTCGCGACCAAAGGTACAAACGCCAACAACTTTAAGAAAGAAGCCCCCACCTCCGAGCTCAAGGCATGGGAAACTTATCAAGGTTGAGCTGAAGAGCAAGGATAGTCCGTTACCAGAAGGCAGCACGAGACCAACATCATCGTCGTCGTTATCCAGTCAGACAGGGCGAGCGCCAACCTCGCCTCTGGCTTTACCATCTGCGCAGGAACCTTCTCCTCTAGAAATCAACAAGCCGCTACCGCCGGCTCCACAACAGGCACCCCCGGGGGATGAAAACGATAGTATATTTGACCGCGAGGCTGCAGGCAAGGTTCCAGAGCCGGAAATAGAGGCCTCAGCAGAAACTCTTCCTGCTCCCAGACCTCCAACTCCGCCGAATGCTTCGCATTCAACACCGAACGCAGTGGCGGCATCACCGACACCCAAAAAGCCGCCACCGCCTCCAAGGCGGCAACCTCACGGGCATGCGCGGTCAGACAGCAAGATTTCCATCGCTGTCGGCCATCCTCCACCGTCCACATCTTACGGGGAGGATATAGAAACTCAATTACGGCGATCTTCACAGGATTCAACTCGTTCGCGTTCCTCTAGCCTCCGCGTCAGCCTCCAGGCTCCTGCGCCGCCGCCTCCCAGAAGGCCAAATCATGCACCTCGCGGCTCCAACTCGTTCACTTCACCATCCGCCGTTAGTTTCTCCAGCATCCTGTCAAACAGCAGTGACCGAAGCCCCTCCGATGCAGCTGAGTTATCTCCTTTACCCAGCCAGACACCAACACAAACCATGACCGCGGAACCAGCCCAAACTGTTTCCGTAATCACTTCTCCAGACGGGCCAACCCCGCCTCCAAGTCACCCCGCCCACATCAGACTGCTCCCGCCGCCGCCTCCCCCTGCGCGTAACGCGTCTACCCGGACCAAGAGGCCAACAAGCGTGTCGTCGCTGGACGTGACCTCACGTCGGCCAAGTCGAGGAAAGGAAGCGATACCACTAGCTCCTCCACCACCGCCACCTTCTAGGCAGCGCGGTAGTAGCAAAGGGAGCATGGATGGCGCCGGGAGGAAGGGGAGTATCGATGGGGTGAGGATACTGGGGGTTAGCGAAACGCTGGCGGAGGAGCCGGGGCCAGTTATCGGGGAGAGTGCTGAGGATGTCTCGGCGGCGAAAGATATACTGGCTGATTTGACAGCGTTGCAGAGGGAAGTGGATGCGTTGAGGGGTTTGGTACAACAGCCTGACGCGGAGCCTAAGGCTGGGTGATGTTGGGGATCAGATTTTGACTGTTGAGCTTGGTTGTTGGTGTCTGCGGTCTTGGAATTGTCGTACCAGTAGGTGTGGGACATGTGGCGTGGTGCTCTGTGTTAGCTGGTATTGTTGTACCTACGTCAGTTCTCGGTACTGGGATTGGACTGAATATATGGTTTGGTTTGGGGTTTGGGGAAGTGGGATGTAACATGTTGTTGAGCAGGGGCCCGGGGTGTATGAAAGAGTATTCGACTGTGACTGGTACATCATGATGATGGTACTATGTACCTATAGTATTGGGGTTTGTTGAGAGCGAGCGCGTAACGAGCCACTATGCAGATTGTGTCTAGCTACTATGGTCGCCATAACCCTGAAAATAACCCTGGACACCAAAAAAACGGCAGAAAAGGTACATCCAGGGATACTGCCGCCCTATCAAGCTTCAATCTTCCACTTTTCAACCCCACCAAACCCTTCCAACTGCGCGCAACAACTGCAGCACCAGTCAAATCGCGATTTTCGCACACTTTGATGGCCGCAGTAGCTGGTCAATCAGGGAGCCAGGGAATCCCTACGCGCGGTCGCGAGTAAGCCCAGGGCAGGTGGCAGAGGCCTTAGCAAGGCGGGTAGCAGGACCGCCAGGGGTGCCAGCAGCATATAGTTGTTGTGTTGATACGCTGGCCGGGGTGCTTCTATTGCGATTTTGAACGATTTGAGCGATTTAAATCGCTGTAGTAGTGTTGAATTAACTGTTGTTTAATTGACCGCTATTGACTGCGACCGTGACTGCGGGGCGTCGACCGTGACCCCTAGCCTTGACCGCCTTTTTTGCTGGCGGCCGTTGACAGTCTTTGACAGCTTTTGAAAGTCCCTGACAGCGTGACTGTAGGGGTGAGATATTTTTTTGCATGTACATAGCAGCTTGTACATAGCAGCTGGACACAATCTGCATAGTAGCTCGTCACGCGCTCTACTAGTATCCCATGCTCGTAAAAGCTCCCTATATTGAAGTGCATCTTCCAAGCAGTATACAGATCATAGAAACATCACTCTTCAGCTCTTAAACATGTTGAGTTTCTTCCGGGGTCTATGTCTCTATGTCTAGGCCTAGAGAGTATGGCCATTCTACGCCAACACAAAGCCGATCTGATTTGATGCCCTTTCCGCCCCCATATCTGGGTGAAGGCGAGATACTGAGCGGCGAGCCCTGCGCTTTCTGCTCCCTCATTTCATTACGATATCAGAAATGAAACCCCAAACGCCTTCGCTATGATACCCTTACATGATTTTGGAGCAAGCACATTCGCAATTTACCTCGCTCAGCCACTCTATTTCAAATTTCACCGACCAACCTTGGCTGCTCTCGACTCACCATACCCGTGTCCACCAGTCAACCCAGCGAGGCCAGCTGGGCCTCGTCCTCTTCCAGTAACAATCTGCCTCATCTGCGCAACGAGCCGGGAATTCTTGGACTTCCGCCCCTCGCCGGCGGTCAAATACTCCTGCAGCCACTTCTCCTCGGTGCCGCTCAGCGGCAGACTCACCAGCTCCTTCCCGCGGGGACCGACGGCCGCCGGGTGGTCGAGGACGGAGGCGACTAGCCTCTCAAACAGCAGCTGACGGGCGTGCTCGGGGTAGCCGCGCGAGAAGTACAGGGCCTCGGTGACGCTCGTGCGGGCGAGGGCGCCGAAGAGCAGCTCGAGGGCCTCCGACGACTTGAAGATGGGTTGTGTTGCGTGGAAGTAGGCGAGGGGGAGGCTGTAATCGTTGGCCTCGGCGTGGCGCACGAGCACAGCCGTGATCTCGTCGGCGAACTCAGTAGGGAGGGAGGGGTGGGCGAGGTGTTCAAGGGCAAACTGCGGGCGGGTGGTGTTAGTCGCATAAGTTGGATTAGGCAGGGTGATAGGGATGGAACAACGTACCTTGAATTCCTTCCGATCCATGTGCCAGAGGCCCCTCATAAGGATCTGGTACTTGCGCGGCAAAGCTGATTCTTCGGCTAGGGCCTCGGCGAGCTGCGACCGGGCACCGCGAACATCGTCGTAGTCGAGAAGGAGGTAGTAGAGAACCGAGAGCTTGTGGTGTGATGAGCCCTTGCTGTCACAGACCTGCTGGTGAAGGCTGCGCAGACCACTGTCGCCCTTAGGAGGGTATGCCTTGGGTTCGGTAATGCTGAGCGCCTTCAGCACGCGGTCGATGAACAGAACACCGTCAAACGCCTTGCGGAACGTCTCGATGGCGCGCACGCCGTTTTGATCGTAGGGCTTGGGCCCATCCGTGGGGAAGGCCGCGTGGAATTGGGTAAAGTCAAGCATATTGGCGGTTTGGACTTGGTATTGCGGGCGCAGGAATTCCGCTATGTGGCTGCAAAGCAAACCGAGTTCATGCCCACCTCGTTTGATGATGTCTCTTCTCTGATCTTGTGCATGGAGTGCTTGCTAAGTGCATCAACAGCTGAACTTGAAAGCTTGGCGGTATTGCTTTACCAGGATCACCCATGGAGGAAATGCAGTTATTGTGGAGTAAGTCACGGGGATGTCGTGGTCTGCTTGGCTGGACCTGGTAAGTGTATCGCGCTCTGTGGCTTAGTGTGGCTTGCGACGTGGCTGATTGTTTACAAACTGCCAATGTCAACACAGAACACAGCTGCGGGGCAAACAGCAACCCAAGCGCATTTCTATCGCGCCAGGCGTTTTCGTATCCCAAAGTCGCCAACTTACGCCAATTTTGCCGATTCCCACAGTTTACGCCCGGCGCCCGCCCTTTGATTCTGTTTTACGATAATTTCCCTTGCCCTTGCGACACTTTGCAATCATGTCGACGCGCCCGTCACGCCGCGCCGCTGCCCGGCGCACAGCGCTTGTTGAGTCTTCAGACGAAGAGGAGATGGCAGACGCGACCCAGAAGATGGCCGAAGAGAGTGAAGATGACTTCACGCCTGCGCCGGCCGCAACCCCGCGCCGCTCGACTCAAGCGCGGAGGAAAACCCTCACAGCAGAAGCCCCTGCCACCCCCAAACGACGTGGTCGCCCCAAGAAGAGCACCGCTCCCAATGAGTCGACCATTGAGCCCAGCGAGATCTTCGACCCCGACCAGACTGCTGGACCTGCCGATCAAGGGGAGGAAGAACTGATCAAGAAGCCATCCCCGAGGAAGCGCAAGAGCGTCGTGCCACGAGCATCCAAGGCCGCAGCCCCTGACTTGCAGCCGCCGCCCCTGCCAACGCCAAAGTCTTCTGTCTCGCCCGAGCCCTCAGAGCTCCATGGCTCGCCCCTATCCGATATCACGACGACGACCATAAACACGCCACGCCGGCCGGTCGATGAGACGGTGCTGGCCGCTGCCAAGCCCATCAAGGCCATGGACACGATTCTCGAGAGGCCCATGGATATTGTGCTAAAGTCACGTACTATGGCGATCCCAGTAGTCGAGGACACAGGGCCGAAGGCACGCATTGTAATCACCTACCTCATCCTCACCAACTTCAAGAGCTACGCCGGGAGGCAGGAGGTGGGCCCCTTCCACTCGTCTTTCTCGTCGGTTGTCGGTCCCAACGGATCCGGCAAGTCGAACGTCATTGACTCGCTACTCTTCGTCTTTGGCTTCCGAGCGAGCAAGATGAGACAGGGCAAAATTTCGGCCCTGATCCACAACTCAGCCCAGTACCCAAACCTCGAATTCTGCGAGGTCTCGGTGCACTTCCAGGAAGTCATGGATGTACCCGGCGGAGACAGCCAGGTGATTCCCGACTCGGCCCTTGTTATCTCGCGAAAGGCCTTTAAAAACAACTCCAGCCAGTACTATATCAATGGCAAATCCTCAAACTTCACGACCGTGACAACTTTGCTTCGAGAGCGCGGCGTTGATCTGGACCACAAGCGTTTCCTGATCCTGCAGGGCGAGGTCGAGTCTATTGCCCAAATGAAGCCAAAAGCTGGCAACGAGCACGAGGATGGCCTTCTCGAGTATCTTGAGGACATCATCGGCACCTCCAAGTACAAGGCCCCCATCGAAGAGTCGGCCACCGAGGTTGAGACGCTCAATGAAATCTGTATGGAGAAGAGCGGCCGTGTACAGCACGTTGAGAAGGAGAGAAACGGGCTCGAAGACAAGAAGAACAAGGCACTGGCCTTCATCAAGGACGAGAACGAGCTCACGATGAAACAGGCCGCTTTGTATCAACTTTACATCAGCGAATGTGACGATAACCTCGCTGTGACGGAGGAGGCCATTGGTCAGATGCAGGCACAGCTTGACGAGGAAGTTGAAAAGCACAACGGCAGCGAGCAGATCATCAAGCAGCTCGGAAAGGCCTTTTCCAAGGGCAGCAAGGAGTTTGAGGCTGAAGAGAAGGATACACAAGCTTTGATCAAGGAGATGATCAAGTTTGACCAAGAGCGTGTCAAGTTCGAGGAGAAGCGCAAGTTCTTGACCGACAAGAAAAAGAAGCTCGAAAAGACCATCAGCAATGCCGAGAACTCAGCTGCTGAGACAGACGAGACAATCGAGCAATGCACTGAAGAAATCGAGACGCGCAGCCAGGAGGTCGCCGACCTAGAGCAACTGGTCAAAAGTGAAGAGGCCGAGCTAGCAAGAATTCGGGACAGCCTGAAAGGCAAGACGCAGCAATTCTCGGATCAGATCGCCGCAAAGCAAAAGTCGCTTGAGCCCTGGAACGAGAAGATCAACCAAAAACAGTCGGCAATTGCCGTGGCAGAGAGCGAGATGACAATTCTCCGGGAAAAGGCAAACGCCGGTGCTGTTGCGCTGGAGGAGCTTGAGGCGAAGATCGCCGCCATTGAGGAGAGTAGGGAAGCCAAGGCTGAGGAAACCAAGGAATGCCAGGCCGAGAAGGCGAGCTTGGAGAAGGAGGCTAAAAAGATAGAAGCTGAACTCCAAAAGCTCGCACAAGACGAGCCTAAGATCCGCGCACAGGTCTCAAATGCTCGTCAAAAGGCCGACGAGGCCCGGTCAAGTCTGTCTCAAACTCAGACCCAGGGCAATGTTCTTGCTGCCTTGATGCGGATGAGGGAGTCTGGCCGTATTGATGGCTTCCACGGTCGCCTCGGTAACCTCGGCACTATCGACCAGCGCTATGACGTAGCTATCTCCACGGCATGTGGCGCGCTCGACAACTTTGTAACGGACACTGTTGAGGCTGGTCAGCAGTGCATCGAGTACCTGAGGAAGACCAACCTCGGGCGTGGGCAGTTCATCTGCCTCGACAAGCTCAGAGCCCGCGATCTCTCCCCTATCGACACCCCTGAGAGCGCGCCGCGCCTCTTTGACCTTGTCAAGGCCAAAGATGACCGATTCCGCCCCGCCTTCTACCATGCCCTTCAAGATACGCTGGTAGCAAAGGATCTGGCCCAGGCGAATCGAATCGCCTACGGCGCCAAAAGATGGCGGGTGGTCACTGTAGACGGTGAGCTCATCGACAAGTCCGGTACCATGTCCGGCGGTGGTTCCACTGTCAAGAAGGGCTTGATGTCTTCAAAGCTAGTCCCTGAGACCAGCAAGGATCAAGTCTCCAAACTTGAAGCGGACCGGGATACTCTTGAGCACAAGTTTAATGAGTTCCAGGAGCGCCAGCGAGAACTGGAAACCCGCCTTCGTGTTGTCAAGGAGCAAATCCCCCGGCTTGAGACCAAGCTGCAGAAGATCAGCCTCGAAGTGGAGAGTGCGGCAAGGAATCTGGCTGATGCCCAGCGCAGAACCAAGGAGCTCAGCAAGGAGCACCAGCCGTCCAAGTCTGACGACAGTCGCGTTTCTGCCTTGGAGAAGGAGATTGCGAAGCTCAACAAAGAGGTTGAAAAGCTTCATGGAGAGACATCCAGCGTCGAAGATGAGATCAAGGTTCTGCAAGACAAGATTATGGAAGTAGGTGGCGAAAAGCTCCGCGCCCAGAGGGCGAAGGTCGACTCGCTAAAGGAGGAGGTTGCCTCCCAGAACGAGGAGACCTCGAATGCCGAAGTCAGAAAGGCAAAGGCGGAGAAACAAAAGGTCAAACTCGAAAAGGACCACGCCAAGGCTTCTAAGGAGCTTGATGCTGCCATCCGCGACTTTGAGAAGCTCGAGGAGGAGATCCAAAACCAGGGCGACAAGGCTGAGGACTTCAAATCTCGGGTAGAGGAGGCTCAGGAGGGCTTGGCTGCCAAGAAGCAGGAACTTGCTGAGCTCAAGTCGGAGCTTGATGAGAAGACTGCCGAGCTCAATGCCACGCGTGCAGTTGAGATTGAGATGCGGAACAAGCTTGAAGAGAACCAAAAAGTTCTCGCCGAAAACCAGAAGCGATTGCGCTACTGGGAGGATAAGCTCGGAAAGCTGGTTCTTCAAGACATCAAGGACCTTGAGAGCAGCGGTAGCTCGGCTGCATCTCCCCAGCCAAAGAAGGTTGATGAAGACGAGATGGATATCGACGATCAACTTCAAGCCGAGATCGAAGCAGACGAGACAGCCAACCAGACTATCACGGGCCCCGGCAGGTCCGCCCCGCTAGAGCTGCCCCAATATACCAAGGATGAGCTTGCCGACATGAACAAGGAAACGCTCAAGGGTGAGATCGCAGCGCTGGAGGAGAAGACCCAGAACGTCAATGTCGATCTCGGTGTGCTTGCCGAGTATCGGCGGCGTGTTGAGGAGCACGCAGCGCGGTCATCTGATCTCGCCACGGCTGTCGGGCAGCGCGATGCGGCCAAGAAGCGGTGCGACGATCTGCGGCGACTGCGCCTTGAGGGCTTCATGGAGGGCTTCAGCACCATCTCGCTGCGGCTCAAGGAGATGTATCAGATGATCACGATGGGCGGTAATGCGGAGCTGGAGCTGGTCGACTCGCTTGATCCGTTCAGCGAGGGTATCTTGTTCAGCGTGATGCCGCCCAAGAAGTCGTGGAAGAACATTAGCAATCTGTCAGGTGGTGAGAAGACGCTCAGCTCGCTGGCGCTGGTGTTTGCCCTTCACCACTACAAGCCAACGCCGCTGTATGTCATGGACGAAATAGATGCTGCGCTGGATTTCAGGAATGTGAGCTCTCCCGTTCTGCTCCTTACTACATGATACATATGACTGACAAATCTCGTCTAGGTGTCCATCGTTGCAAACTATATCAAGGAGCGCACCAAGAACGCCCAGTTCATTGTCATTTCGCTGCGTAACAACATGTTTGAGCTTGCCGCCCGCCTAGTCGGCGTGTACAAGGTCAACCACATGACCAAGAGCGTGACAATCGAGAACAAGGACTATGTCCTCGGCCGCGCCCCGCAGCAGCAGCAGCAGCAGCAGCGGGAAGCCAGGGAACCTGGAGGTATGACGACCTTGGCGATTAGGTGACATCGGGCTTGATCGAGATCGGTGTGGTTAGTTGGTTCTTGGGCTGTTTCTGTATTTCTTTGGACGGCGGGCACCGAGGGGCAGGTTATAAATGCGGCAGGCTGGATTGGGCTGGGATGGACCATGATGATGGGTGGCAATGGATAACGGGCGTGTTTTGTTTATGAGGAGGGACTGCCGCGTCTCCTTGTCTGTTATGAATGATATACAGTGAATGTCGATTTTGTTTATGCTAAAACGCTATGCTGGGCTGTAGAGTGACGCAGATTTGATCCAAGACTTTCCCTAGGACCTACATATTCTCCGGGGGGGGGGGCAAGTCTTGTAATTGAACGAGTACCTATGCCAAATTCCATGTCTCAGATGACCTTTTTCATCTCCCTCCAAAATTCACCTCTTCTATGGTAACAACCCCGTCATACTGTGATAAGGTTGCTCCTGAGCCCGTAAAACACCGAATTCTTTTAGTTCTTCCCCATCCTCGGATCCATGTGTCTTAAAAGGCATTGAAAAGGCACTACCTACCCCCTTGGCAACTGATCCCAAGCCCTCCTCAATTTGGTATCGAAACCTCTTGTCTGCTTCAGGGTTGTTTGTAAACCCACCCAGCCCAATCTCACAGCCACCACTCACAGCCCCCTCCACTTTTCCCTCCACTCCCCCTTCTCAAACAACCACAACGCCTCCATCGCATACGCCTTGGCGCTTCGATGGCCCCTCCCCTCCTCCTGCGAGACCTCTTCCTCCATACTCTCGAGAACTTTGCCCTCACGGAAACACCGCCACAGCCCAAACGCCATATCGTCCTCCTCCCCATGTCTCCCTCCCACACCCACTCCCCACTCCCCCTTCCCCAACCGGTACAACATCCGCCCCAACGTTTGATACGCGATACAGCGCTGCCCGGGCACGGCCGATCGCGCCAGGCGCGCCAGCTCGGGGATGGTGTACCCTGCGGCCTCCGGGGCTTCGCCGTGATGGTGCAAGCCAAGGGTGCTGGGAATGTCGCGGCTGGTGCGCGGGGGCAGCAGAACGCCGCGGAAGTCGAAGCGCAGCGATGAGACGGGTAGCGAGTCCTGGCCTGGGTAGTAGGGGGATTCGCGGTCGGCGGTCGAGTTGGGGGTCGGCAGGGGCGCCATCCAGGCTAGCTTGGAGGGGTCGGCGGGGAGGGACGGGAAGAACTTCTTGTGCATGTTGTCGAGGAAGTCTGGGTCGGCGGGGTCAAGGTCGGGGAGCGAGGGCGCATGTGGGAAGTGTGTTGTGTCGGCGGGCTTGTCAAGGGCGGGCTCGCCGGGGGTCGGCCCGCTTGCCGGGGGGTCAGCTGAGGTGGTGTAGAAGAGGCCCGAAGGGGGGTGCACGGGGAAGGCGTCATCGTCGTCAAAAGTTACCATTTTCTTGGGCTTTTTGGAATCCTTCCTGGGAGCTGGAATGGCCTCCTGTTCTGGTTTTACCTTCGAGGTGTCTTCGATTTTGATTTCGGGTGGAGAGACGGGTGTGGCGTTCTTTCCGCCTATCGAGCTTTCATCGGCCGTAGGGATATCGAAGGGTGAGGGCCCATTTTGAGGCTCGTCGAGAGTTGCGCGCCGTAGTAGCCGCTCGATGAGGCTTGGGTTCAAGCCGCGGAACAGATCCCTTTGCGCCTCTTCAATCTCTTCTGGTGACATGGAGTCTAGCGTCGCCTGGTTCTCCTCGGCTATCCTCCTTCGCTCAGCTGCCTCAGTCTCTTCTTTCGATAACGGTGCTCTTTGAGGTATTGCCGAAGCTTGTGGGGGGCTCTTTGGAAGCGACTCAAAGCCAGGGCCGGCTATGGGCGCAGTCCCTGATTGCGCCTGTCGCCGCTGTTTGAAGGCAGAGGCTCGCTTCTTGTGCGCGGGAAAGCCGCTGGCTGAGGGCGTCGGGGTCGGAAAACTCGGAGGCTTCACCCCGCCAACCTCCCTCTCCTTGACGTCGAATACCCGAAGTGTAGCCTCCATTGTGTTGCAAAAGAACACATAAAGCAGGGTGTGGATTATGCTGAGAGAATTCGAGAATGGGGACAAAGTTGACGGTGGAGTTTTGGAGGGGTTTTTGGAGGGGTTTTTGGAGGGGTGAATCCCACGCAGCAAACAGCTGGTCGGGTTGAACAGGGATACTGCTTATGTAATGACGTTATGGCGGGCTGGAGAAGTGCGGAAGAAGGAAGGAAGAAGCGCGGGTGGGATGTTGCTTGGCCTCAAATCAAGCCACACAAGCACCAGCACGCACCGCATTAGCGCCGATCCTAGTGTAGGTCAGATTTCAAACCCGGTCTGTGCGGGGGTTCACCTGGGCGCGTTTCGATTGTGGACAAAATGTTTCGCCATTTCCATTTTTGCACTCCCGGCTCTTTCACAAAGTCAAGCCTTTCCCTTCACAGAATGCCGACGCGGGTTTCACTTGTTGGGTTGGTTTGAGTTGACATTACAGTACCCTGTATTACTGGTGCTGAGCCATTATTTTGGACGACATTTCGGCGCCACTCGCATTGCATTCTGAGACTTGCATTTCTATTTGTGACTCCGTTTTCCGCGAAGCCAATCTGGGGTCTCTTCGCGGCACCAACGACTTGAACAGTGCCTTATCTGCATAACCGCCGCCTCATTGCTTTTGCTGGAGATAAGGACAATGCACAAGCGTAACCAGTGCGAAGCCACATTTGCCACATGTAAATTAAATGTAATAGAAACAACAATAGCAAAAGAGTATTAGAGAGGGAGTACTAGCCAGAAGTACTTGTTATAAGAATATAATGTACTATGCATGTTTGATTTCACCCATATAAGTTTTATTTTCAATTGTTGCTTGTCGATTTGGCGGACTTACAGATTATTGAACCCTCGAGCGTGTGATGTGCTGCAGGTAAACATCAGGCCCGCAACCACACCTTCCGTAAGTTCTGATTTGACCCTGGCTCGGTGCGTGCGCGGTTGTTTTGTCGTTTGTCGCTTTGGTGCGGGCTGCAGCGCGGCTGCGAAAAATGTCACGCAGCAGCCGGCCGAATTCGAAACGAGAGTGGGGTGCAGGTACCGCGAGATACCTCTGACAGGGGTTGCTTCTTTGCACAACACCTCGCGGCACTCCACGTGTACCGCTACTCTGCTAGCTCCATCTTTCTTTCCTTTTGCCCCCCGAACTCCCATGTTCCCGCGGGTCACTTCGTACTGTGTCTCCCAGGCCCTGAGCCTCTTCCGCACACGGCTCCCTGCAGACAACCCACAACCTTGAAGCCGTGGAGAAGGCCGTGTGCAGCCTCGTTTGGGGCTCCTTGGCTCTATCGATGGCCCCTTCTGGCCTAAGGTGTCGGCATGCGGCGGCGCTGTTCTTTGCGCCTGCAGCTTTTTTTTTTGCCTTGACGATGGCACTCATGTCACTCCCATGGTTCCCATGGCTGCTGGGCTGCTGACAAGTCGAGAGTTCCATTTGCCCTTCCGGGCCCTTTGACTTCATCCCTCGCGCCGCGCCACTTTGAGCTTTTGGCCATCTGCGATTCCATCCCATCGCATGGCATCCATGTCCATCCCGCCTTGATCAGCCTGTCGCCTGTTCTTCTTCTCTTGGTACCGTTGCCTGCACCGCCTGTCGGTCCAGTCAGGTGGCAGCCATGGCGGTTTCTCTTTCTCCATCGCCGTCTCTGCCAGCTGGGCACCTTGGGTTTCTCGCACTCCAGACTTTGGTGTTTGGATCTCCCCATTCCCCATTCCCGGCATGATGCCTCCCCCCTCCCTCCCAACCCCTTCGCTCTGGTTCCAAGCCCAGCTCCCGTGCTCGTCCGCGCCCCCATTCCCAGTTCCCTTTTGGTCCTCGGTCGTGCCCCTTGGCTCCCTTGGTTCCCGTGCCCCTCCACAGCTTCCCAGCCCATTCAAGCTCTTCGGGAACGTGCCTAGCCCTGGTGTTTTTAATTCGCCTTGCCCATAATATTAAAATTTGTCCTTGACTCTGTCCAAAGGTGGTCAAGGCCCCGGTTTTCCCTCGCCAGCTGCGAAGTAATAAAAGTTCCCAAAAAAAAAAAAGTCCCTGTAGCCATCCCCATCGCTTTTCACTCCATTCATTCCCTTCCCACCTCCGAAATTTCCTTCACTTCTCCCTCTTTCTCCCACCCAACGACGACCGCCTTTTCTGGTGCTAAGATTGAATTTCCATCTCAATCCTCTCGTTCTCTTCTGCCGCGCATCTCCAAAACCTGTTATTTTTGTGCAGCCGAGCCAGCAGGATTGAGTCCTCTACGCTGATCCTTGCCTTGTCCCCTCGCTTGTCTATTTTTTTTCACTTCTTCGCCAACCGCCGACGGCGGCTGCAGCACCTGGTCGGAGAGTGAGGGTATTCGGAACCGTGCAGCCCCACTTTTCGCGACCAAAGCTCAAAGTCACAAGTCACGCCGGTCGGCGCTCGGACGCCTTTTTCAGCCCATCGAAGCCAGCAACCAACCACATCACCTGGCACCCAACCGACACGAGCCAATCATTTGGTCAATTCACCACGGCCTTGAAGTTATTCACAAATCAACGTTTTTCGACCGCATTGTCTGCAAACTGTGAATAGGTCAGTCACACTGTCGGGCTCCCGGGCCACCACTGTAGGGTATAAAAGACAAGGATCCTCCTGCACGATAGATACACAAGTCCAAACCATTCCCCCAGGAGCAGGAGCTGTCTGTCATCCCCGTGGAATGGCAGCGAGTGGAGGAAGAGAGGCCGCGATGCTGCATTACAGCTCCTCGCCCACATCACTATCGTCACCGCCATCCGCGCTCTCAGAGCCCGGCTCACCCACGCGTTTCTTGAACGCAGGACGGGCCAATATTGAAATGGATGAGATAATTGTCGATCCAGGCTCAGCACCACGATTCGACATTATGCAGCAGATGCAGCAACCCCCGCCAGTTCCCGATGTCCCCCTGACAGCCGCTGGTCTGCCACGGAAGAAGCCAGGACGCAAACCCGGCAGCACCGTCAAGCCCAAGGTGGCCCCTGATGGCAGCTCTGCCACCGAACAGCCCAAACAGCGACGCCCGAGAAAGCCGCGGGACCCGAATGCGCCCCCTATCCAGAGGAAGAGAAAGGCGCCGCCTGCAGATACTACCGCCGATGGCCAGCCTGTGGATTTGGGCGCGAGGTCCTTCTCCAACCCAGCCGCTGCACGCCAGCCTAAAATCACCGAGCTCACGTCGATGCGATCGTCGATGGAGGCCCCACGCCCTGCTCCTCCCGAGCCTTCATACGCGCCAGCTACGGTCCCGAAGCGCGAGGCCCATCCCGTCTCGATGCAGAACATCTTGAACGATGACCCCCCCCCGAAGCCCCAGCCCGCACCACCTACGAGACAAATGTTTGATCCTATTCGGGGCAATTATGACCCCATCCGGGAAACTATGGTATCCCGAGATCCCTATGGCACAGGGTCCCTTGGCTCACCCCGCGCACCATCGCAGGTCGTCAACCGCGCCAGCGCATCACCATCGATCGCCAGTCTGGTAGACCCGCCGTCTGCTGCCAACATCATCTCCCCCGTGCCGTCGCACACTTCGTATCATAACGGGGCAGTACAGTCACGATTCCAGGAATCAAATTCCATGCCGCCATCGCCTTCGAACGCAGGTCGAAGTGCTCCCCAACAAATAACAAAACCAACTATCGTTGAGGTGAAGCGAGCTCCGCCACCCCCGCCAGCGCCTAAGCCCAAGGCGGAGCCCACGAAGACGTCGTCGTTTACTAGCATGCCGACGATTCCGGCTTCTGCTGCGGCCGCTCTGGCAGCAACGCCTTCGGCGCCCGCGCAGAGCAAAAAGATCGCTGCTGTCGTCCAGCAGGATCGTGATACACATAAGAAGGCTAGCAATAGCTCCTCCTCCCCCAGGATCAACGGTCTAAAAGATGCGCTACCGGCCATCCCGGGGAACGAGCGGTCTATCCTAGACTTTGGCAAGGCTAACCCCGGCGAGGAAACAAATGCTCCGAGTATTGTGTTGCACATCCCACTCAACGGCGAGACCAACAAGTACGTCAACTTTATGCGCATGGCCGAAGAAAGTTACGGATGGGACGCCCTCCACCCCCGGTTAGCGGCGAATCGCGAGCGCAAAGCACGCATTGCGGCAGCGAGCGCCGCCCTCGAGAAGGAGAAGAACGGAAGCGGACGAGACACGGGTGACGAAATGGACGAGGACCTCCAGTCCGACGGTGAGGGTAGCAACGTCGAAATGGGCGGTGTTGGACCTGTCGGCGTAAATGGCGGCGGCACAAGCGGGCCCGACGGGGCGCCCGCGAAGCCGGCACGCAAGAAACGCAACTTCAAGGAGGACGAATACGACAAGGATGACGATTTCGTCGATGACTCTGAGCTTCTGTGGGAGGAGCAGGCAGCCGCCAGTCGTGACGGCTTTTTTGTGTACAGTGGGCCTCTAATCCCCGAGGTGCCCAAGCCCGCTGTCAGCGATGCCCCGCCGAGACGGGGTCGCGGTGGTGGCCGTGGAAGCCGCGGCGGTGGGCGGGGTGGGACCCGTGGTGAGGGGACTGGTCGCGGTCGTGGTGGTGGCCCAGGATCACGCGGCGGCTCGGTTACGAGGAAACCACGTATCACTAAGTTGGAGAAGGAGCAGCGCGATCGCGAGAAGGCGGAGCGCGAGAAGCTCGCGCAGATGGCGTCCAAGACGTCGGCGCCGTACAACCTGGTGCCCCTCGGTTCGGGAACGGGGCAGACGGCAGGAGTTAGCCTTTGAGACTCAGTAGGAAAGGAATTTGGCACGGACACGAGTACGCTACTGGTAGAGCGCCTGTACAAGGAACTGCTTGGTTTGGCGCATCATGGGGTTGAGCATGTTTTTTTTTTAGGGTGGGCTGTATCACTATCATCTATCATACTTTACGGGACGGGGCTGGATGGGCGGTGGGTTAGTCGGATTTTTTTCCTTTTCGGACATTTTGTTCGGCGTATGGGAGTAGGCGGGGGTGGAGGTTTCGCTTGCGGTGATGCGGAACACAGGACTGCTCTCGGAAGTGAGGCTCTCCTCCTCTTTGCTATGATTGTTCAAACTACAACTATTATTCAGTGTGCTGATTTGGTTTTCGGTGTTTGGGTGGGCGATGGAGGTGAAGTGAGGAGTGGTTATCATGGTGGGTGTGGGGGGGGGGGGGGGGCATGGAGGGTGTCTATGGGACGTTCAGACATATGGGATGAGATATGGGTTAGCGAATGAGTGATTCCCTAGCTGGTTGGCGTCGATGTGTATGGATTTACAGCGCAGAGTGGGTGGGTACCCATATCCGGCTGGATAAGATGATGCGTCTTGCGGCGATAGCGATTTTCACACGGATTCGTCTCTGGTTTCTCGTTGCTATGGGTTATCATCGTTACTTGTCAAGCGTTAGCTAGTTGCCTAACTGGCGAGGGTGAAATTGCCTGAGGGTGGTGGATGTTTGTATCAGCAGCGCAGGTCACGAGACTCGTGTAGACGAATAGATGAGAGGGAATTAACGTACGTGTGTCTCCGTAGCTGGTACCGTCAAATCGCTAAACGGAGTTTTGGTGTGATGTTTATGTTCATAGTGCTGAACAGACCTCGAAACGCAGCAGGAAGAAAAGAGGAGCACCCTTCTCCTGTCGTATTCCTACACCTAGCTGTAGAGGTCCGTCGGGCTGAGAAGGTGCCTAAACTGTCCAGCTACCCATCCAAACACTGATACCAAGCACATGAGGAGAACTGCTGATGATTGGGCTACTTGAGACAGCAATAGTTGATCGTGTACGCCTAGTATGTACATCAGCCAATAACGGCAATCGTTGCAGAGAGCACAGAAAGTCTGTTGCTGATCTGTGTCACTCCGTGAGACATGGCCAACCGACGTCGTTGCCCAACATTTTGGGCCTTGTGCCCAGTTCCGCAGACTCCTCCTTGTTATTAATCTGTTCTTTTTGCCCTGCCGGGTACAGATATATCCTGGGGAAACGAAATAAAAATGAAGGTATCTTCCATCCAGTATAACGCCAAGAAATGCACTGATCCCACCATAGATGCTAACCTATCCTACCCCTTTTCTCTTCCATTACCCCCTCCCATTACACCTCTGGCAAAGCCCCCGACGTAGGCGCCGCGCCATTACCGGCGCTCCGCGCTTGTTCTTTCGCCACCGACTTCTCCGCCACCCCGGCCCTCTCGGCCCTCCTCGCTACCCGCGCGGCCTGCTTCGCCATCCGCCCCTCGTTCTTCGCCTGGTCCTCCCGCATCGCCCTGATGATCCTGCTCTTGGCCCGGATTCTGTCCCCGTACTTGTAAAACACAATGGGAATCGGAATCAGCACCACCTCCATCAACCCCAGCAACGTCCCCGCCCACTGCGGCGTGAGCGCCGCGTACATACTCGGCCCGGCGAGCGGCAGCACGGCGCCAAAGACGGACCGCATCACGGCGTTCCCAGCCAGAGCCGAGGCTGCGTAGATGCCATACGCAGCGGCCAGGTAGTTCGACGCATAGATGAAGACAATGGTATTCCCCATGCCAAAGGGGATGCCGAAGGCGATCGGGATGGCCCAGTGAAACGTCTCGGCCGGCAGACAGGTCCACGAGAAGACGAGTTGGCCGATGGGGACCATGACAGCGCCAATGATCATGACGGACGCTGTGGCCTCGGGCCAGGCCCGATTGGTCTCGGGGTCTTTGGGGTGTGAGTTGATGATGTGGCGCCAGAGGGGCTCGAAGAAAATGGCGAGGAGAGTGCCGATGCCGATTCCAATGAAGGAGAGCCCCGTGAGGCTGGGAGACCAGCCGCGATATTGGACAAATACAATGGGGTAAGCTACGAAGCACAAGTAAAGGATACCGTAGATCGTGGAGATCCTGCGAGGGTTAGCGTGGAGGAGGGGAAAGGGGCGGTGAGAAAGGACGGTGACTGACCAGATGTTGAAGAACCAGAGGATGGGCTCCGTCGCGGCTAACACAAAAGGTCGGCTTAGGTTGAGCTTGAGGAGGTCCACGGTGGAGATCTTGTTGTCGTAGCGACACCACCAGCGGTCATCGTCAGTCTCCTTGCGGATCCGAGCGGCTTTGCGTTGCAGGATGGACGGCGCGTACGTCTCCTTCACAGTCAAGATGAGCAGGGCAGCCACACCGCCGAGAATCAGCGAGATCCAGTTTGTCCAGCGCCAGCCCATGTATTGGTACACAAACCCGCCGATCAGAGGGCCAGTGACGGGCCCATTGAGAGGTGCAATGGACCACAGAGACATACACAGGGCGAGGTAGTCGGGGTGCGAAATATCGACGACTGTTCCGGGTGAGTTGGAAACCATCGCAGCACCAAACAATGCTCTACCGGGGCGTCAGTAAACCGTCCAACATATTTCAGGGGGCAGCCCAGGGAAACGTACCCAAAGAACCTCACCACGATAATCTCCGTCAACGACGTTGCCAACCCACACGGGATGATTAACAAGACAAAGATCACCAAGCAAAGGATATAAACCGGCCGCCGCCCATACAACTCACTCATGGGCGCCACAATCACACTCCCGACCGCCAATCCCATCAGATACGTCGTCAAGCCCAACGTCGCAATACTCGAATTCGAAACATCATACTCCTCTACTCATCGTCAGCAACCCCCCACATCACAACCCCCCAAAAAGGACGGAGCACACTCACCCATAACCCCCGGGATCGCCGCGGTATAGCTGGTGCTGTACAGCACCACGATCCACGTCGCATACGACACGCAAAACGTCACCCACGCGCGGTACCACAGCGCCCAGTTCTGTGGGTTCTCGGGGTCCCCCGGCTCGAAGACGACCTCAAAGTCGGGCGGCCGTGACGCGGAGCTGCCGATGCTGGTGCGCGTCTGCGCGACGGCGAGCGGGCCGCCCCCGGCCGCTTCCTCCCGGGCCGCACGCTCGGCGGGGGTGGAGAGGTCCGGGGTGAGGGCGTGTTCGAGCGGGGAGAGCGGGTCCGAGGCGTCGGAGGTGGTGTGGAGGGAGGCGGTGTATAAGCTGGGAGTGCGGGTTTCTGTCTCCTTGGTTGGGGGGAGGGAGCCATTGGTGGTGGTTGTTGGCGTGTTGGCGTCGTAGGGAAAGACGCCTTTTTCAGGGTCGGGGTGGTCGGGGATGGGAGCCATGGCGGTGGCTTTTCGGAAGGCTGCCCGAGAGGGGGTGGGTGTTCCCCGGTGGAAGCTGCTTCCGGGCCGATATACGGAGGGGGTATTGCGGGAGGGCAGCAGCGACGACGGGAACGACAGGAAAGGGGGATGAGGGTAAGATTACAGCAAGCGACAGGTCGACGTCAACAACGGCAGCGGGGAACTGTCATGAAAAGAGGCCAAGACGAAATAAATTTCAAGGGACCAGGTGATAGCCTGGGGATAATAGTCGGAAAGGCGAGGAGAGCGAGCCAGTGGTGCTAAACTCCAATCGCCGAGCCGAATTACAAGAATGACAAACGCCTGCGGACCATAGCGGTCAAAACAGGGACAGCAGACGACAGCAGACCGCGCCGAACCCGATAGGACGGCTCAGTTCCGCACTACTGCGCAGCCGACGCCCTTTTCCTGCATCCAACATGCTCCTACGCTCCCGCCTGGGTGTCGGTGGGACTCGTGTTGGATAGTGGATATGTAATCAGAGAACCAACATGGCCGAGGCCGGCTTGGTGTAACCGAAGAGGTAGCTTTGCCGGTCCCTGGTCAACTAGCCGACCAGCACTAGGTCGGTTCTGAACCAAGAGACTGCACATATATCCATACATCACCTGCGCCCATGGAGTTGGGGCGGTGTGTGGTGGTGTACTGCCATTGGGGGTGTGTTTGTGTGAGAGAGAAAAGCGGCCCGTCGTCGGCAGACGGATGCGGGGATCGCGCATGCGGCCGTGGAATGTGAAGCCGGCATGGAATTCTGCGGCGAACCCCAATGGCAATACTTGACACCATCGCGGCCAATCATAGCCAAGTGCGATGAGAACTGGTAGTTGCTTGGAAGCGCCATCCGGGGGGTACGCCTCCAAGAGGCGGCTGTAACCGCAAAGGCAAATGCAGAAAGAAAAGAAATGGCACACAACGAGAGCAAATGCCAAGACCGGGGTCGGCAGCAGGAAAGCATCACTTGGTAGGTGGAGTGGACCTGAAAATGTGGTGTGGGGGCACACTCCGTACCCATCCCCGCTGTCTTCCCTGTGCCGAGGATGATCGATGGCGTTCAAGTTCTCGCCGATTGTGGAAGCGGAGGGTTTTGGGGGAAGGAGAGAAAAGAGGAGAAGAGGGGCGCCGCAGTGCTCCACAACAAACCTCTCACAAATTCCCCAGATATCGGCATAGTGGTGACCCACCGGCCTCGGCGACAAGCCCTATCGCCGATAATTACAGAAGGTCAGAACGTCAGATATTACCTGAGTCGGGGTTCATTTTCTGTCATAGTAGAAATTGGAGCGGGGGTTGCGATTACCTGTGAGGAAACGAAGGTGCACGGCCTAGCTCTAATATGTTGTCAATTGTGAGAAGCGCAGTCGGCCCATAGACCTAATCTCATACCCCATGTCTCTCCCAAAGAGAGGGATAGGTAAAGGAAGGAAGGTGCAAGGACACAGCTAAAAGCCGGCGTATGGTGCCTGTACCATGGCGGAGGCGAAAGCACCACAGCAATTGCGACTTGGCGTCCCCCCCCTCCCCCCTCTCGGATGACAATTCTCTTTTCTTCTCATTTTGTTTGGGCGTTTCCCAACTTTGAGTCACGACACCGTTAGTTGCCCCATCTTCTGCTACTCAACCTTGTCCTTCGAAATGTATATCGGGTCTCTCCCATCTCCCAGTCCCTTCTAGGTAGGTAACTGGTGTGGGAAGGATGCAAACCAGTCAGGTCCTGCACAGGAACGATTCCCGGGCAGGGAGCAGGACGTGATTTTCAGCATATACTTTAGTAGTAGGAGTAAGATAGGAGAAAATCAGAGCCCTTTCTCCCGGTGCTTTAAACCTCACAGAAGGCAAAGCAGCTTTCAAATATCCAATGTGCCAAACCTGAAGTCCGTCATCGTATGTTTTGACAGGCGAAGGGAATTGAAGGGGTATGTGAAGAGCAAGGGAAGTTGTCAACTAGGTTATTGAGACACGAACTAGGACCCGGAGGTGATTACAGACAAGCTCCTTGCTCCCAGCATATATCCACAGTTTCAAATGATGTTGCATGACTGCCTTCTCTGTGTTTTTACGCTTTGTCAACCTTCCAAATCATCACACACTTCCCCCTGCGCTCTTGCTCATCTAGAATGAAGCCACGAACGCTCCTGCCACGATGGCGACAGGTGCAGTTGAAAAAATATTGGACTGTGCCAACCAGAAATTTCAAGTTCACTCCATTGATAGCTCCTCAGCTATCCTGCACTTGACTTCATGAGCGCCACCAGTCAAAGTGCAGCTCACGCCCCCTGGCCCTACCGCCTGGATTGTTATCATACCTCTGTCGGCGGCGCGCGCCACCCTGTCGACCATCCCTGAGACCAATCCCCTGATTATCTAGCTGGCTGGTCCCAGGCTGCGTTGCGAAGGCTGGTTTTGACGCTGCTTTAAACGCCAAAAGGTCGTGGTGCAGTGGGCGACTTGCAGGGTGGCTGTATTGTATTACCTACCGAAGTACCCTCCGGACTCGGGAGTGTCAGTTGGTATCCGATCGTCGGCCAAGGTACCCGAGTGAATGGCGTTATGGTGAGAAAGACAGGTTTCGTGGACTGATAAACACTCTGAGCAGAAAACAACGGCCTATAAATGATGTTTACCTGTTGAGACCCTGCTCTGTTGAGGCTCAGCAGCGAGCTCCCTCGTGTGAGAGCCGGGCAGATGAATCATGGATGGGCACCACCCCCATATCACCCTACAGAAAGAGATAGAGTTCACCACAAGCACTACGTCTCATCAATCCACGCGGAGTCCGAAATTACATCGTGGTATCTCGCAATGACCATTAAAGCTGTCGGCTAATGGCTTGTGGGTCCCGGTTGCCATCCTAATATCCAAAGCATACCACTAACACAAACACAACCAGCAAACTATTGCCAATATAGGGTACGCCTTTCAAGCCAGCGCAGGGTTCCCGACGCATTCAGCTTCTTCAGTCCGCCCAACCTAAAGCTCAACTAGTTCGCCGAACTGACATGTTCTTCTGGGTCGCATTCTCTGTCCTCGATTTCCTGCGCTACGAAGTCCGAATCCAGCTCGAGCAGTGGGAAGTCACGTCAAAGGCAGGGACGCAGGACAGCCGGACAAGCCGGTGGGGCGAGTTTCCGATTCCTAGCATTTGCCCTGATTATTCCCCATGTAGTTTCTTTATCTGTAAGTTTCATCCATGACGTCGGGAAGCAAGGCTGAACATCTTGCTAATCACCGCCTTGGCAGCTGCGGTTCGTGACTTGGTACAATCCCCCACCACTTGTCAGTGGTAGAAGGTGGTAGGGACGGCTGGGTTGTGGTCTTGCAGTACCTTTCCGGTGGCAGTGGAGGACCTTGGGCTTTCGTCTTGACACCGTGACGAACCCTTGATCACCATCTCCTTGAATCAATATATTCCACACCTGCAGTCCCCGCTAGCACCCGCCGAGCTACTACGGCTCGCTGGAAAGCGGAAGGACTCCACTTGCTCGGAGTGCACGAAGTATGTGGACAACAGTATGATGGTAATATATGGTAACTATCTCGGTGGTGTTCATGTACCCTAGTGAAGTGGCACACCTGCCTTGTCAATGGAGACGCATGCTCTTATCATGATATAATACGTCCGCTGACAGGGCTATCACTCGGATTGTAACTTCTGCGTCTGAAGTGATTGCGCCAAGCGTCAGTAAGGTTGCCATTGGGTAGGTACAGTTCAACCCGACAGGAGTGATATGTGATGAATCGGGGGGTTCGGTGGCAGATTTTGGGGGATTCATGGGCTAGGTATCGTAGAGTTGGGTGTGTCCATGGTTGGATACATAGAGCACTGTGGGTGCCTACCTTGGGAACTACTTTCCCCTTGGATACCGGCGGGGGTGTCTCGTATTCGGATTGCTTTTGGTTCCGCGTTGCTCAAAAGAAATAAAAAGGGGCAGGGCACTGCAAGATGGATAGAGTCACGATCATGTCGACAGAGGTGGAAGGTATCACAGAGACAATGTTTCTAGCCTGGGCAGCCCGTAAGCATGTCTAAGACATATTGCACGGCATCTGATGATTCTGGTGGCTTTCTTTCTTTTTCTTTGGCGCCCGTGTGCACTGTGCTGTAGCTTGGCGAAAGCCCTCTCTTGCTTGACACCACGGGAGCAAGTGAGGGATATCGGATAGGGCGAGCTAGCGAGTTTGATAGGATACACCGGAGGTCAGCCGCAGAGAGACAGGAGAGAGATACCCTGTTGCGGTTCATAGGTGGCGCTCTTGATGGACCAAGACTGCTTCGCTGGATGATCACAGCACTCGACTTTGAGATGTCGAACGAGGGAGGTCGGCCTACCAACCGAGCCTCGGACCTGCTGGAGCCTTGGCTAGTAAATGGCAAAGTAGCAGGAGATAAGCTGGAGCTTGCTGTTGCGGAATCGTGCAGTCGTTCTCGGATGGGGCTGGCCGAACCTGCATTGCGGGTGGCAGCCCAACTCAGCTGCCAACGTGATGTTCAAATCATTGTAGCCACGGATGTATGTAATGCGGGGTGCTTGGTTTTTGGCACGCAGCTGGTAAATCACGACGCAAGTGAGTGGGTGGCGAGGGAGGGTTACAGAGGGATGGTCTCGGCAGTGCGACCACACTGGGCACACCTCTCACGGACATCATGATGATTGGACTCGAGGTGGGACTAGCTTAATTGCTCGACTTGTTTGACAGCTGCGGTGCAAGATGGCCTGTTTTTGGTTGAGGTGCCATTTCGAGACAAACTTCCCTGCTGGGTCGGTAAGGTCGGGGGAGTGAGGATTCCAAATCCCACGACGGCAGATTCGCAACAGCCTTGCCAGGCGCGCGGGATTTGGTGAATCAGAGGAATGAATTCCACGATTGGCGACGGTGACGAGCGGGTTGATGGGATGTGTTCCAGGCAGCTGGGAAGACGAACCGCAGTCGTCACAGAACGGGTGGTGTCAGAGATTCGAGGTGGGGGCGAGGGATGATTGGGCAGCAGCGGCTCTGGCGAGTCCAAGTTGGCTACCCGGCCTATTGCCCGCATCACCTCATCCATTTGTCTTACTTCTTGGGCCGCCACACGCCTTCCGTGCTTTCGTGCCTTTTGGAGGTGCCTATACGTAGGCAAGCAGACAGAGCCACTGGCCTGTTCCTGTCTGTTCTTTGACACACAGACCAGAAGCTTGTGCAAGCTTTCTTGGGACAGGTACACAGGTTTGAAGCTGTCGCCAGGGTAAGCCGTGCGACGAAGGCATCCCCGAACGATGTCTGTCAACGCTAGACGCAGACATTGGCGACTTAGCTCCAGAGACGACCGTTTAGCTACTTTGCTAACGGTGTCATCCCGGCACTAACACCGAGAAGTGCATCATGTCTAGCTTCCATATAGTTAACTAGAGGCGTCATGTTTCATATGTCTTGTCGATCATTTGGGCAATGCGCAGCGCTTTCGCGGTCTTTTACGCCAATTCCTTCAAAAACCGATGCAGTAAAGAGACATGCATTCGCGCTCAACACAGACAAATGACGAAGAAGGGGCACTGAAACGGCTTACCATTTCCTCCGTCGGTCGCACACTCGATAACCCTGCTGCAGAGTAGCATTCGAGATCCATCATACATGGGGGCATGTCTGCATAATCAGTCGCTGATTCTCCTCCCCTTTCATGATGTCTTTCATGATCTTCGTCATGCCGCCCGTAATAAAGGTTCGGAACGGCCTTTCTGTGTCCCATCTGCCGCCGGACTCGGTACGTCAATCATCACGCCGTCGATCCGGGACCTGTATTTGAGAAACACGCGGTGGGTGATTAACGCCCGGTGAACCATCTCCCACCCGAGGCTTTAGTCTTTTTCAAGATCGCATCAGCAGTCCCAGGTCTGCAGGAACAGCTATGACATAGCAACCTTAGGCCGACTTAGGTAGGCATAGATGTGATGACGATGCAGTGCCATTGATGACAGGGCCCTGGTAATATCGCTAGACTGCGGCTCATTCGCAGATAGATTGGCTGCAGCAGGTATATGCCTAGTGCTGGGTTGCGTCAACGGCTTTGGCGGGGTGTTAGCCAAGAACCTCTGGCGATGTATCCGAGGGGACCATGAAACGGGCGGTAGCCGTAGCCGCGAACAAGCTACTAGGCGCCTGTGCACAACGCTTTTCCAGTAACCGCGTGTCGCCCAGTTCCTGGAAGAAAATGTGTCATTTGCGGGCGACATAACCATGGCGTCACGTCGGCATCGTTGGTGATAATGTGTTCCTGAATGCTGCGGTCGCCTACCACGCAACAAACGCAGCAAGAGAGGTACTCCGTACACAGTGCAAGGCCGGTGGGTCCCCCTCCAGGCAGTGGGCTGTCCTTGCCCCTGGCCTAGTGGTTTTTTGTCCAATGTGAGGTTCCCTTCCCCTGTCGACTTGTCTCGCTTGTCCCCACACCGCCCCCAGGTAGCCCCGCCTAGAGGACTAGCGTCATTCTCTCCGTTATCCGTTCCTTCCCATTCACATGGCATTGCCCCTCCTCTATGCACGATAATAGTCAATTCCTTCAGTTGGTCGCTGCAGTGTGGGTGCCCTCGGCCCAAGCTGATTTCCTTCTGTGGATGCAGGGGCGCTGATGCATCGTTCCTTGTTACTTATTGTCGAATTGGAGTATCGTCAACGGGACTTGGACGGAGAGGGTGCATACCAGATGCTACCTGGTAATTAGTAGGGGCACCAGCCGTGAGACAATGCGTGGCACATGAGTCTAGAGAGAACAACGCCATTCGAGGGCGCCAACAACTGCACCAGTTAAGCTCGTTTGGGCTGCCACACCAAAAGATTTTACGAATTCATTGTCGCCGGCCCTCGACGGCTCTTTGTGGTGATCGTGGGAAACGCTGCTTGGCTGTCCACATTGGGAACACGAGTGGGCTGACACCCTAGATAGCAGGCATTCTTATCAGGACTCAAAGTCTTGGGACCGTGCTGTTGTGGCTTCTTGTGCGGGGCCGCCCATTCGCATTTTGACATATCTCCCCCCAGGTCCTCAGGTCCCCAGGCCCCCAGTCCCCCCACAAATGGGCAATTGCCGCACAACCGCCATCCGAACTCCTTGCCCTCCTGTAGTGTAATTAGATTCTATTCCCGTCCCTTGCCGATGTTTCGCTGCCGCAGCCGATCTAGACCTAAGCCAGATACCTGCATCGTCACCCCGCTAACCACGAGCAGGAGGTGTGGTTGCTTGCTAGCCAAAACGGTGCACCTTGGCTCTCGTCCCTTTGCGTATTGACGCGGGACGAGCCCCCCGAGAAAGGAAACGGCGCAAACCGCACTCCTTTAGACTAGGCCTGGGGAGAGTGGACTTGGCTCGCACGTCCTCCACATCCTCTTGTTTTGGGCGAGGACTTTGTCCTCCTTTTCCATCCCACTCCCTCGTCCCTTCCCGACTTTCACGAATCACCACTGTATTATCCAGCAGCCAACGGTACGACTCCACTGTCGGCCTGCTACAGCAAAAGCACAAAGCCCGGGCTGATTGTTTCTCTTGCGCTCCACTGGTCTTGGCTTCGTGGGCCTGCAAGTTGCAAGCGGCTTATACCTCTCAATCTGTCGCGCCCTATCAGCACGAACCTGTTCTGCGCAGACCTTCCCAACCGGAAGTTTTGCACAGGCCCACTGCACCTCACCACGCCGAGCAACGCAAGCCCTCCCGCACTCAACCCCTAGAATACCAGAATCGAACCAGCATCCAGCAATCCCAGATTTCACACAATTCGCAAGCATCGACTCAAATCAAGGGCCCCACGCTGAGGGATTGAACACCAGTGCCTGCACAACTTGTCTCGCCCCTTGGACGCCACGCAGACCGCGGTGCGACCTTTACCCTCACAACAGGCCTTTTCCGTTGGCGCATTCCTTTTCAAAAACGCCCTCCTTTGTGGCGTTCGCCGGCCGACCTCTGTCTACCCCCGACTGACCGCCCAGCTCGTGTGTCTCTCCCGCGAAAGCCCTCGCCCACCTTGCACTAACTACCACCACCTCGCGACAGCCCGTTCGCATCGAGCCACACCCAATTCTCCCGACCTTTATCAAGGCGGGCTTTAGGGCCGTCATCAATCGGTGCGCCTAAAACGTCACATTCGACAACGTTCATCACCGCGTCCTAACGTGCCGACGCAGGCTTCCGTCGAATCCACGACTTTTCGTGACAACACCAGCGAGTCGATAGTCATCATCGTGATCTCTCTCCCCGCCCACGCAGACAGCCCGCTACGCCCACTCTCAGAGGCCTCAGGCCCGGCAGCCTGACCCCCCTCCAATTGCCGCCGACCGTCCGCACCAACATGCCCGTCATGCTTCAAACGCCTTCAAGAGCCTCGACCGCGTCTTCTTCCTCTTTCCAACCCCTCTCCCGCCAAAACACCATGTCTTCCTACGATGGCTCGCGCTCCGCGCGCCAGTCCAAGCGATATTCTATGTCGGCTTTATACATGTCAATATCGGCGAATGAATCCGATCTCGTAATCGAAGATGATCTTGCCAAAGGTATGCACTCACGTTGTTGGTTCGGTGGTTTCCTTGATACTGACAGTCTCCGAAGCCCAAAAGCTCCTTCGAGATCTAAAGTCCAAGATTTCGTCGCAATCCAAGAAGAACTTTGTCCTCGAAAAAGACGTGCGGTATTTGGACTCGCGCATTGCCCTTCTCATCCAGAATCGTATGGCATTGGAAGAAGTATGTCCTCTTTGCTAGCATCGGTGCAAACTTATACTAATAATCCTCCAAGCAAAATGAAGTCGCAAGTCATCTCGAGGATGCCACCGAGATGCAGGAGGGCGTCTTCCCCAACGACGACAAAACACAGAGATATGGAAACTTGTTATTCCTGTTGCAGTCGGAGCCTAGACACATTGCGCATCTCTGCCGACTTGTCTCGATGTCTGAGATTGACTCGCTGCTCCAGACCGTCATGTTCACGATTTACGGAAACCAGTACGAGAGCCGCGAAGAGCATCTGCTTCTGACTATGTTTCAGGTTCGTTCGTTCAAAGTGTCACTCGCCTGGAGTATCAAGGAGCTAACTTTGTATAGTCCGTCCTGACATACCAGTTCGACAACACCCCGGAATATTCGTCGCTGCTCCGCGCAAACACCCCCGTCTCGAGAATGATGACCACATACACAAGGCGTGGGCCCGGCCAGAGTTTCCTCAAGGCGGTGCTAGCCGATAGGATTAATAGCCTGATCGAGCTCAAGGACCTGGATCTGGAGATCAACCCGCTTAAGGTGTATGAGCGCATGTGCGAGCAAATCGAGGAGGATACTGGCAGCCTCCCGGCATCGCTACCCAAGGGCATCACGCAGGAGCAGGCGGCCGAAAACGCCCAGGTGCAGGCGATCATCGAACCGCGATTGACAATGTTGACTGAAATCGCTAATGGCTTTCTCACAACAATCATCGACGGATTGGAGGAAGCCCCCTATGGGATTCGGTGGATCTGCAAGCAAATTCGGAGCCTAACAAAGAGGAAGTACCCGGATGCCAACGACCAAGTCATTTGCACTCTGATTGGAGGCTTCTTCTTCCTACGGTTTATTAACCCGGCTATCGTCACTCCAAAGTCATACATGCTGATTGACGGGACGCCGGCTGACCGGCCGAGAAGAACCTTGACACTCATTGCCAAAATGCTGCAGAACCTGGCCAACAAGCCATCGTATGCAAAGGAGCCCTACATGGCGAAGCTTCAGCCATTCATTCAGCAGAATAAGGACCGGGTCAACAAGTTCATGCTGGATCTGTGTGAAGTTCAAGACTTTTACGAGAGCCTCGAGATGGACAACTACGTCGCTCTCTCCAAGAAAGACCTCGAGCTTTCCATCACGCTGAACGAAATCTACGCCATGCATTCCTTGATCGATAAGCACACTGGGGAGCTATGCAAGGACGACCAATCTCATCTTGGCCAGATCATGACCGACCTCGGTCCAGCACCGCCTCAGGTCCCACGTAAGGAAAACAGGGTGATTAATCTTCCTCTGTTCAGTAGGTGGGAAACGGCGATTGACGACCTGACGGCTGCCCTGGATATCACTCAAGAGGAGGTTTACTTCATGGAGGCCAAGTCAGTGTTCGTCCAAATTCTGCGAACGATTCCAGCGACGTCTTCGGTGGCGAAGCGGCCGTTGCGCCTTGAGCGCATCGCCGACGCTGCTGCGACGTCCAAGAACGATGCGGTTATGGTCCGCAAAGGTATTCGCGCAATGGAGCTGCTCAGTCAGCTGCAGGAACTCAAGGTTGTCGATAAGAGCGACCAATTCGGCCTGCTGCGAGACGAGGTTGAGCAGGAGCTCCAGCACCTGGGCTCGCTGAAAGAGGGCGTCATCGTAGAGACGCAGAAGCTTGAAGAGGTCTACAAGACAATTCGCGACCATAATTCGTATCTAGTTGGTCAGCTCGAGACGTACAAGAGCTATTTGCACAATGTGCGTAGCCAGAGCGAGGGCACACGGAGGAAGCAGCAGAAGCAGCAGGTTCTAGGGCCATACAAGTTCACACACCAGCAGCTCGAAAAGGAGGGCGTCATTCAGAAGAGCAACGTCCCGGACAACAGAAGAGCTAATATCTACTTCAACTTTACGAGTCCGCTCCCCGGAACATTTGTCATTTCACTCCACTACAAGGGTAAGATGAACCCAAACCAAAAGGGGCAGCGTCAAGGAAAGCTAACGAAAGGCGAACCAGGGCGAAACCGGGGCCTCCTCGAATTGGACCTCAAGCTGGATGACCTTTTGGAAATGCAAAAGGACAACCAAGACGATCTCGACCTGGAATACGTCCAGTTTAACGTTCCCAAAGTTCTCGCGTTACTCAACAAGCGATTCGCCAGGAAGAAGGGGTGGTAGACACATCGCTCACTATGGCGATGTCTTATATGATGGGACCCCTTCCGATTACCACGTCATCACACATTCTCACCAACCAGGAGCCGGAGTTCTGGAGTTTGGAATTTTTTGGTCTACAGTTCCGACCTTGATACCACTGTCGCTTGCTCTTACGTTGCCGTCTCGCCTCACACGATGAAGAAATTCTTTTTCGGTTTTTTTCTCTTTTCGTTTCATCGCATTCCTTGGGCTAACATCATATTCGCCCACTATATTTTGGAACTTATCTCCCGGAAATCCAGCGTGTTAACCGTGGCCTTGGGGCGCAAAAACGCCACCCTATTGTGTTATATAACAACGAGACAGCCAGTGAGCTCGTTTGTGTTCGTTTTGCGCTTTGCTTTGGACTGCAGACGCAACCTGCGGTATTTCATCTTTCATCACGTTGCTCGTCGACACACACCACTCACATACTAGTATGCGTTTAATCTGGGGGTATATATGGCTGGGTGTTGAGACACACGGCCAAGCTCTCGATGAAGCCACCTGGCCTTGAGCCAGGACGATATAGTCATATTGTGGACGCCACCCGTTTTAATTTAATGCCCCAGCGAGTCGGGGCTATGGGCGACTGATGGCAGCAGTCGGGGGTGGGAAGAGAAGAGGTGGTGCATCAACAAACTGGTCCACCGCATACCCACTGCTTTAGTGCGGGTGGGATGTGAATAGGAGCTTCAACGGACCTGAATAGGTGGACGGGAAAGGATGAGATGAAGATGGTACGATATCGATTAAGGAGTATGAAATGGAATTGGCGACCGGGACCGGGGGGATAAGAGGCAGGGAAGGAGGACAGGGTCGGCGATAGGGTGGTGCGCGAATGTGCGCATCTTCGGCTGGTCCGGCGGCCAGTTTTGGTTTTCTTTGTCGTGGCTTGTTGCTGCCCTATTTCCTTTTTAAATCTGGTTTTCCCAACGTGACGAGCCGTAGGCTCGTCGTTAGTACGTTTTTTTATTTGTCGCGCTCGGTGTTTACTGTTCGTTTTCTCAGCTACCCCGTGTCTGGCTGTTCTGCTGCTGCTGCTGTTGTCTTCTTTTGGCAGTCCAAGGGGCTCAAGGGGATGGACATGAAGGAATGGAGGAATGAAGATGATATGCATTTTGTTTTGCCAAACGTCTGTGGACGCGTGCGGGTTCCTGTGCTATACTTAGCTGCCGTCCATCTATATGCCTTCGCGGCCTGGACATGGCTTGGGCCGATTGAGAAAAAATGAAAAGATACCCTGAGGGGTGGATTGACACAATTCGGCTAGTATGAATCAGGGGGTTATCGTTTTATGGAGATATGTTGAACGGTGAAGCGGGACGGTGGAGCAGGTAGCCTGGAGTGGGTTGCCCTCTGCTAGCCAGCCACACGCGTTATTTAGGTAGTTCGTTGTTTGCTTGAGAGGAAATGGAAAATGGAATGCGAGAGATACTTGCTTCAGCGCTATGGTGTGGTAGGTAATGATTAGGTTCGATGTTATGACTTGAAAGGGATTGCTGAGTGAGAGATGGGGGGCAAGCGGCTAGCTAATTGGGTGAGTAATGTGGTGGCGGTTGCGAGCTTAGAGATGTTTCTCCATAGATAACAAACGGTGGATGCTTCTCTTCTCCGTGGAACTTGCAATAGTGGCTCTAGATAGTGGCCGAGGTGTTGCTTCGGGAGACGGCATGCGCGGAGGGAGATGGGTTTGTTGATATCTAGGAAAGGGGGTTCGCCCCTTGTCAAGGGTGAAAACTGAAAGGAAATCACGAATGTCCAGGTTGGCGGACGCATTTTCAGGTATTTCGAGCCGTCTCATGGTGAGCTGAGCGTATGTAGATATGCATTGTGCTTACTACCCCGAAGCTAATCAAAATACCTTATTTTCATCTTCCTCCAGATCATAGTTGGTCTCCTCCTCGTCCACCTCCTTGAACTTGAATGTCGCAAACGGTCACAAGACCCCACACAACCATATTCCCAACCCATGCCCTCGCAACGATACCTCCGAACCTAAGCCTCAGCTATCTAAACGCCCTCCATTGGTACCCCATCCCCCATGCGTCCGAACCACTCAACTTCCTTCCTCATCCAAACCAGCCCTCCCTGGTCTTCTGACTCGCCGTCCGAATCAGCAGACCAAGACCCCGGGCCAGAAGCTGAAACCCTACATGGCCTCCTTTTCCCTCTGGCGATCTACCTGAGGGGGGAGGATTTGGCGCGAAGGGGGGGAAGGGGGGGCAGGCCCGCGGCCATGTCCCACAGCGGCGCTTAAATAACCCACACCCACTCACAGCCCGCACCGCACCAGCGGCGTATCCCGCGCAGGCGGGCCGCCCTTCGGGCTGGGTGGATTGACGAGACCTCAATGAAGCTCAATGGATGAGGCTCCTATTTTGCTTGTAGAAGGATTGTCTTGGTGCTCTTGGTAATGTCCTTGCGGGCAACTTTGAAGGGTATTTCGGGCTAAGGTCTTAGATGCCTGGTTCACAATGAGACCTGGTCTGGTGGGACATTGGGAGAGGGGCTCGCACGGGATATATAAGACGAGGTTGGTCTCTAGGTTCTCTAGAGGACCTGGTTTAATGTAGTCATCAAGATCAGCATTCTTTCTTTCTCTGGTAGTTTCTTTTAGTCATTCATTACACTTTGACCATTGTCGCGCTTTACGCTTACAAGTCTGGAATACTTTCCATCGTTTCGGTCGTTGTTGTTGTTGTTGTTGCACCGCATCTCTTCCAGGCTTCCCTCCGCTCTTTACATTCTTCACTCATTTCGAACCACGGCTTCAATGAAGACTCATGCCGGATTTGTCTGGGCCGTGGTCGCCCAGGCCGTCCTGGCCGTCCCGCTGTCTAGGAACGACACTCTCTCGTCTAGAGGTGGTTCCCCTGAAGAAGCCAAGGAGCTGGAGCGTCGCGGCTCGCGTAGCGCGCACTTCCTCCTCGTCAACGCAACTCCATGGACCTTTCGCGAAGCTGGCCAGCACACCTACCAGATGGAATCGTGGGAGTTCCCGCCAACGATAGCTCCCGGCACATCCACCCGGATCTATATGAAGGGCGAGGGCGGCAAAGACGACGGCGGCGAGTTCAGCTACGCCATCGACGGCCTCGGCACAGGTGGCGAGCCATCCGTCTTTGAGGTGCAGTACCGCGGTGCAGGGCTCTTCAGCGACCCGGTCGTCCAGGTCAAGTTTAGCAGTCTTGAGACGCTGCACAACTTCGCTGGCTCGACGCTCCAGCTGGAGTGGCGCGAGGACAACAACATCCCGTTTGCCATCGCAAGTTCCGAGGAAAACCCTGCCAGCCCGTCGATCCAGCCAATGATCGTGTCGTCTAACCCGCCCGAGGACTGGATGCACGCAACATACGACCGCATTGCGTGCCTGAGCCTCCGCGAGTTGGCCATACCCGGGACGCACGACACCGGCATGTCTGTCGTGAGCAGCGGGGGATCGGGCGCCTCGTTTCTCAACGAGGACGTGGTCATCACGCAGGAACTTGGGGTCAAGGAACAGCTGCAGTTCGGCGCAAGGTGGTTCGACATCAGGCCCGTGATTTCTGGCGGGGACTGGACCACGGGGCACTACAGCTTCTCGCTGGGCCAGTGGCAGGGAGCTAATGGCGAGTATCTCCTACCTATGATTGACCGCATCAACGAATTCACGGCGGCCAACAAGGAGCTTGTCATCCTCAACCTCTCGCACGGCCTGAACACGGATCTGTTCGCGGGTGACGAGGGTAACCGCCTCACGCAGGCCGAGTGGGACGAGCTCATGACGGTGATGCTTGGTCTCCAAAACCGAGTTACGGGACGGGGTGGCGAGGCGGATGTCTCGCAGCTTAAGGTTTCGGACCTGATTTCGGACCGGGCTGCCGTCCTGATCGTGGTGGATGATCTCGTCGATGGGCGCGACAACGAGCGCGTCAACACCGGGGATTTTGCCGACGAGGGTTTCTTCCGGCGGGATCAGATGCCACTGTTTGACCGGTTCGCGGACGAAGACGACCAGGACGGGATGATTGCGGACCAGTTGGCCAAGCTGAAGACGCAACGGCAAGTAAGCGACTCGGAAATGTTTCTCCTATCGTGGACACTCACTCAGAGCGACATCTTGGACCTAGCTACGCAGAGCAACGTCAAGAACGGACAGGCGGCGAACCGGGCGCTGGTGGAGAAGCTATGGCCTGAGATGTCGTCGAGCTCCTATCCGAACATCATCAACGTCGACGCCTATCCGCACGATGGGGGTATTGCGACGCTGGCCATGGCAATCAACTATCATTTTGCGAAGAAATGTTAGGGTGGGATCTTGTGTACTCGAGACATTGGTCTTAGCATGTTGGAGTTTGGGGGTCGCTTTGGGGGGTGTGGGAGTCCTGGAGGCTCCGCGACGTGTTCAGTCTTCGATAGAGATGCTACACTACAATTAGCTGCGTATTCTACTTTTGAGGAGGCAATTAATGGCTATCCGTGAGGTTTCTCGGATGGCTCAACGGGCCGAGTCTGCCGTATGGAGGGATGAAATGATTTATGGGGTGATATCGGTGCACTTATTGCTCAGCAACAGCGCTGAACGGATAATGGGCCGATGTGAGAGATCGCGGTGAATGAGAGACAGCCGCAAAAAGGGCGCAGGCGTTCCAGACCCTGACAGCTGCCAGGGCGTGCAGACAGAGTGCAGAAATCAGGTGGTCTAGCGTGGCTACGCCCTCGCACCCCGCCGCCGAGAAGGAAGGCGCCGCGCAAACGGGTTTCCAGGGTCCTGCAGTGGACCGGACGTCTGCCAGCCATCCCAACCTCGCCCGACCGTCTCTCGATTCCTCCAGTTCTCGATAAACCTCGGTGGGATCCTCGACATTTTCCATGCTTTAGATCCATTCCCACTCCCCAAAGTGAACAAGCGGCGGATTCGACGGTCAGCAGGTTTCGCACTCTTACACAGCACTCACTCAGCGCCTCCCGACACAGCTCCTGACAACGGCTTGCACGGGCCTGGTGCTGTATTCGCTACTGGCCGAATGCATCTCGGTCGCAGGCCGACATGTGAAGTGACTGACGACCGCTTGAGGATGAGTGACAAGGGGCAATGCGGGCAATGCGGGCAGCGCGGCGGCAGAATGCCGAGAATGCAAGCTGAAAGCAGGATGTGGCCTTTGCAGCATCTTGATTGGCTACCGGCCGTCTCCTCGTAGCCCACCTTCCGTCATCGTCAAGATCAGACCACCTTTTGGAGGGGCCGAGCAGTTGGAGACGATACGAACCAGAGAAGCGCCCCTCTGGACTCCATGCCGCGCCTCATGGGTCAGTATGGCACTCGCTAATCGACCCCACGGTTGTCTCCGCGGCCCATGGCGAGCCCAGATGCCATGGCCTTGGTTTCCAAGTAGCATTGAGTCCTTATCGCCTCCGATCAGGTGTTGCATCCTCCCTCCTGCTGTCCACCCATGCCGTGGAATAGCTTTTGCCTGCCTTGCTAGGTTTTAGTCAGGCAGGGACCGTAGAAGAACTTGAGGTTCATTGAAGGTATAAAGGCCACCGCGTCCCTTCTTCCCCTTCAGCACATACCCACTTCCATCCCCCAATGCACTAGCATCTGTCACCAAAACAACATACAATCGAATCTGTTTCACCTACCCCTCCCCCGAGACCTACCATGAGCGACCCGAAAGAGGTAGAGAGCATCAGTCCCTATGGGATTGCTCGCTCAACCGTCAAGGGCGAGCCCCTCTCGAAAGACGAGATCGAGAAGTACAATGATTTCTTCAAGGCCAGTCTGTATCTCAGCCTGGGCATGATCTACCTCCGCGAAAACCCCCTTCTCAAGGAGCCCCTGAAGAAGGAACACCTCAAAGCCCGTCTGCTCGGCCACTTCGGCAGCGCACCCGGCCAGATCTTCACCTGGATGCACTTCAACAGGTTAATCATCAAGTATGACCTCGACACCCTCTTCATCTCAGGGCCTGGCCATGGCGCCCCCGCTGTGCTTTCGCAATCCTACCTCGAGGGCGTCTACTCTGAGGTCTATCCCGACAAGTCGGAAGACGAGGAGGGCCTTCAAAAGTTCTTCAAGCAGTTCTCCTTCCCCGGCGGAATCGGATCTCACGCCACCCCCGAGACCCCGGGCAGTCTTCACGAGGGCGGAGAGCTTGGGTACTCCATCTCCCACGCCTTTGGCGCCGTCTTTGACCACCCCAACTTGATTGCCCTGACCATGGTGGGCGACGGCGAAGCCGAGACGGGACCCCTGGCCACTTCGTGGCACAGCACAAAATTCCTCAACCCCATCACCGATGGCGCCGTCCTGCCCATTCTTCACCTGAACGGCTACAAGATCAACAACCCCACCATTCTCGCCCGCATCAGCCACAAGGAACTCGAGAACCTCTTCCTCGGCTATGGCTACCAGCCGTACTTCGTCGAGGGTGACGACGTCGAGTCGATGCACCAAGCCATGGCCGCAACTCTAGAGCACTGCGTCCTCGAAATTAGGAAATTCCAGAAGCAGGCCAGAGACTCGGGTGAGGCCTTCCGACCCATGTGGCCTGTCGTCATTCTCCGAAGTCCCAAGGGCTGGACCGGTCCCCGCAAGGTCGATGACAAGTACCTTGAGGGCTTCTGGCGCGCTCACCAAGTACCCATCACCGATGTTCACGAGAACCCTGAGCATCTCAAGCTGCTGGAGAAGTGGATGCACAGCTACGAGCCCGATCGTCTGTTTGCCAACGGCAAGATCAGCCCGGAGCTTAAGGCCCTCTGCCCAACCGGGAACCGCCGGATCAGCGCCAATCCCGTCGCCAACGGCGGCCTCAACAGGAGACCCCTGAGGATGCCCAACTTCCGCGACTACGCCATCAAGGTAGACAGGCCAGCCGTCAGCATGGATGCCAGCATGTACAACATGGCGGGCTTCATGCGCGACGTCATTGCCCAGAACCCCACCAACTTCCGCCTCTTCGGCCCCGATGAGACCGAGTCCAACAAGCTTGCGAGAGTGTACGAGGCCGGCAAGAAGGTCTGGATGGGCGAGTACTTTGAGGAGGACAAGGACGGTGGTAACCTGGCGCACGCTGGCCGCGTCATGGAGATGCTCTCGGAGCACACATGCGAGGGCTGGTTGGAGGGTTACATTCTCAGCGGCCGCCACGGTCTGTTGAACAGCTACGAGCCATTTATCCACGTCATTGACTCGATGGTGAACCAGGTATGCTACCCCCTTTCCTCTTTTTTTTTTTTTTTTTTTCTTCTTCCGCCTGCAAGGACCGTTGCTAACCGTCTTTTAGCACTGCAAATGGCTCGAAAAGTGCCTCGAGGTCGAGTGGCGCAACAAGGTTGCGTCTCTGAACATTCTCTTGACGGCAGTAGTGTGGAGGCAAGACCACAACGGGTTCACCCATCAAGACCCTGGCTTCCTCGATGTTGTCGCCAACAAGAGCCCCGAAGTTGTCCGCATTTACCTGCCACCAGACGGCAACTGTCTGCTGTCTTGCATGGACCACTGCCTGCGTTCGACCAACTACGTGAATGTCATCGTCGCCGACAAGCAGGAGCATCTGCAGTACCTGGATATGGATGCCGCTATTATCCACTGCACCAAGGGTATCGGTATCTGGCCTCAGTTCAGCACGGACCACGGCGAGGAGCCAGACATCGTCATGGCATCCTGCGGCGATATCCCGACGCACGAGTCTTTGGCCGCCATCGATTTGCTGCTTCAACAATTCCCCGAGCTCAAGATCCGTTGTGTCAACGTGGTCGACCTCTTCAAGCTGATTGCGCATGAAGATCACCCGCACGGTCTCACAGACAGCGAGTGGGTGTCGATATTCACATCCGACAAACCGATTATCTTCAATTTCCATAGCTACCCGTGGCTGGTGCACCGCCTGACGTACAAGAGGCCGGGCTCCACCAACATCCACGTGCGCGGGTACAAGGAGAAGGGCAACATCGATACGCCTCTCGAGCTGGCCATCCGCAACCAGACAGATCGCTTCAGTCTGGCCATGGACGCCATCGACCGCATGCCTCACCTCAAGAACCGTGGGTCGGCCGCGCGCGAAGCTCTTCGCGATGCCCAGATCAAGGCACGCAATGACGCGTTTGAGAATGGAGTTGATCCGGCCTTCCTCAAGAACTGGACGTGGCCGTACAATGGGCTGTGGAAGCAGCAGATAGTCCCGAAGCTGACCCACTAAGGGTATGATGATGATTGATGAACTAAAAGCTCATGCGGATGGCGTTGGTTGGCGTCGGTCGGTCTTGGAAGAATATGAGGGTCTAGATTTTATGTAGATTGATCACCCAATAGAATTTACCGATGGGAGTGTTCCAAGCTCTTCAAGTTGTGTCTGGTTTGAACAAAAACAAGAGTGACCGCGAGAAGCTGCACACCATGATACAGCTCTATGATGCTTGTTCTCACACATGGCTTTTTCATCTGTATTTTGTCGGTTACCACATATGAAGGAGCTTACAAAAATAGATGCGATCAGAGGATCGCGTTATCCTAGAGGGAACTCGGATGCCCAATAACAGGATTGAACTGTTGACCTTCGCATTACTAAGTATATCGGAAGATATATTAGTACGACGCTCTAACCAGCTGAGCTAATCGGGCGGCTTGGTTGATGTTGTTGTGGATTCCGATTGAGAATCAATGGGTGGGTCAGGGTGGACATGGCGAACAAAAATTTCAACAGGAGCGAGTCATGCCAGGCACAACGAACCACCTTGACACGAACCAACTTGAACATTGTGATACACACATAGCAACCACAGCCTCGATGAAGGTCCTACCAGGATTCGAACCTGAGTCCCGGGAAGCCTGAAGTTATTCAGAATCCCATGTGATAACCAACTACACTATAGGACCTTGAGTTGTGGATGGGATGTGGGATTTAAATCGGTTTGGCATGGAACTGTGTGGTGATGATCCCCACCACATCTTCATGCACCGGAATGAGTGGATGGAAGCACAGCAGACTGATAAATTACTTCAGTTGTGTCCTACCTACTTAATATGTAGTCGGCTCCCGACTGGTGGGTGGTGCTACACAGCATCCAGACAAAGAATGTTTGCTTCAGGCAGGCCAGGTACCACAACGAGGTGTGTCAAGCCAGCCGAGCACAGTGGCTGGCTTGATTAGCATGGACTGCAGCCGGTTTGAAAACAACGAGAATAGTAAGAATAAACAGCTCATGGAAATATGGCGTGTTTTTTATAAATCAAAGAAGGTAGGAAGCGATCAACCAGGCCCTGGTCACAGTTCAGATGCATTATTAGAGCCCGGAAGTGAATGGCAAGGATGTCGGCACTTAGTCTCATTTTAACGAGAGTCATTAATGGAAGGGGCTGCATCCAGCTCACGACGGCATAGCTCGCCGGTCTGTGCAACATCAGCCATTCGGCTCATTGCCTATCTCATCCTGGACGTTAATGAGTTGGGCTCACAGGCCCAGGCTCTGGCTCGATAAGGAGACTCAACAAACTTTCAGGGAGTGTAGGGCTACTTGCACATTCTGTGCTTGTCCTAAGACTCGATCTCCTCCTACAAAATTTCACGTAACCCGATCATGGAAGGGGGAACAAGGTGGTTTGGGTAGGCCTTTTTATCTTCGGCTTTGCGGCCATTTCCGCTATAACTGCCAGAAGGCCTACCTTTACGCCTAAGTTGCAACTTCAAGTTCAAATTGTTTTTAATTCGCACCAATAAATCAACAGCTTGACCTACTGGCCAATACTATATGGTGTAGAGAGTGATGGCGTAGAGGGTGGTGTTGATGTTGCTTGTACGGTCGAAATTCCCGGTCCGACATATACTATTACGGACACCGCCGAGATTACTGACATCGCGCAATGCCCTACAATCGATGGCGACTTTAAGGTTGAGAATATGAGCGAGGTAGATCTCAGGCTGTCATTAATGGCACATGGTCAAACCTCGACTTCAATTTTGGCTCGAATTTGAGCTCCTGGGCTATGTAGAAATTTCAGGCACAATCGGAGCAAATATCGACTTGGACCTAACATTTCAACGGGCCTTACAATCTCGGGAAATACACTCAAAGGCATCTCCCTACCCAGACCTGCAGACCATCAACTCTAGCGTCCGCCACATTGCTGCTTTGAGCTTGCGTAATAATGGACAAGGCGCGGCGGCAATCAACTTTGCACGCCTGCAAACCATGGGACCGTGCGAGGGCTACGAAGTGAGCTTCCGAGATCTCGGAGAGGTCAGACTACCAGCTCTGGAAAGGATGGTCAAATTTACAGCAAACACGCTGAAGAAGGTGGACTATACCTATCTGGATGGTCCCTTTACCAATGTTGAGCTTTTCTCCCTCGAGGAGGTGACCGAGAGCTTTAGTATTTCCGGAGACGAGTCGATGGACTGCTCGTGGTTTGACGATAACATTGCCACCAAACTGGACTCCAAGTTTTACAAGTGTTCCGGCAATCACACTCGGCCTGCCGTTCCTCGAGTGCCAAGCACGCCAACAGGCGCGGCGGGCCAAGAACAGCCTCGATCCTCTTCGCCAGGAAACTTCGGCTCCGACTCTCCACGCGGTCTTACCACGGGCGCAAAAGCCGGAATCGGGGTTGGTACTGCCGCGGGGGGGTTAGCGTTGATAGGCATAGGCGCCTAGCTCTTGGTGTGGCGACGACGGCGCCCTGGCCGTCCAATACCTTCACCCCCCAGTGGGCTGGCAGGTAAACCATCAGAGCTTGATGCAGCGGCACTGGATCCAACTCTGAAGCTTGAGATGGCTATGCCAGGAGCTTTATCCGAGCTGCCAGTGGCAGAACTTGAATCAGAGCTGGTTCCCGGGAGAGAAACTGTTTTGGGGAGGAGCGAGTTAGCGGCATAAGGGGGCTCCTGATGTCCCGGGTTTCTTGTATATTCCATTCTTCAAGGAAATCTTTGGGTGTGATGAGCTGCAAGACAAATCGGCAAGAACGACGTACGAGAAACAGCTGCTTCCGCCCCACAATAAAAAACTTCAACCAATGAAATCCACCTGACGATCCAACCCGGCGCAATCCGCGCCAGGCCGCTGACATCAAATGCTCCATTTTTCTTCCCTCGCCCTCACAGCCCAGCGTCACAATTCCCAAACAAAACCAATGCAAAAATGCCAAGAAAGGTAGCCCCCTTCATCAAACCTCATCTCCAAAATAAGCACTAACCCAAAAACCAGACAAAAACACCCCAATCCGTAGCCCAAAACCGCGACGCCCAGCGCCGCTCCCGCGCCCGCCAGCGCGAGCTCGTAGATGAGCTCCAGCTGCGCCTGCGCGAGCACGAGCAGCGCGGCGTGGAGGCGACGCTGGCGATGCAGCGTGCCGCGCGGAAGGTGATGAGGGAGAACCAGAGGCTGAGGGCGTTGCTGCAGCGGCTGGGCGTTGAGAGTGCCGTTGTCGAGGCGTGGGTTGCGGGTGAGGGGGATGAGACGGTCGGGGAAGGGGATGGGCTTGCAGAGGAAGTAGGAGATGGCTTGGGAGGGGGTGGGGGCGGTGAGGGGGAGGGGCTCGAAACAGCAACCCGGGAAGACCGCGCAAGGATATCGTATATCTGCAACCGCGTGGCGGACCCAGATTGTTGTCTGCCGCCGGAGCCGGGACCGGGACAGGAGTGTGGAGCGGGGCTGCAAATCCTTGCGGCAGCGGGTGTGGAGACGGCCAAAGTACCGGTCTCGACGCTGGAGACATCGTGTGACGAGGCCGTGGGCATTCTTGCTAGGCTGCACCAGGGACGGCGCCACGTAGATTCCACCCAGACTCGGGCTGCGCTGGGGTGTGATGGAGAGAGGGACTGTTTGGTGAGGAATACTAGGCTGTTTCAAGTGATGGATGAGATTTCCTGAGTACCGGAAACTTCATTTCATCCCACAACGTGGTGGACTTGTTCGAACAAGACAGACTGGGGGAGGAGCAGTTCACAACCACCACCCGAGAAACTGTGAGCGACTCTCTCTCCCGAAAACGCGGACCGGCCCCACCGGATGTTGGCCTTCCCCGCTTAGCGCGCAGAATCGACCTATAGGGCGTAATAACTCGAACATGCGAGCTAGCAGGAGCTGTCTGGTGATGTCTCGAAGGGGGGTTGAGATATGCCTGACCAATCATCACAAGGGGATGACAGAGTCCCCAAGGAGCTGCGAAGCCTAACCAATTTTGCACTCGAGGTTATATTGGTATGTTCCTATAACCAGCGCAGTTCAGTAACTCTCTCTTCAATACCTCTCTTCATGACGTGCTTACAGACAAAATTTTATAGTAGCCTTGTTCCAATCCCCAGAACAGCGTCTCACGGCTGCCCGTCTACAGTCCACAGCCCCTTCACATCATATTTGTGCCCGACTTATGAGCTTCAAAAATCCGCCAGAGAAACAGCGTTCGGTCCGGGACGCTTCCATTCGGTATACGCCAATTCTACCACGATGATGGCTTCCTCCGCAGAACCTCAAAATGCCGCTCCGTGGCACGCTGCCTACCCGGTCCCGATGAGCCAACCCAGAGGCATGTCACGCGAGGCTGTTTTGGAGATGATGAAGGAGGCCGTCGCCGGCAAGGACTACATCCTCGTCGACCTGAGAAGAGCGGACCATGAGGTGCGAGCTCTGCTTCCCAAACAGCATTGAGAATACAGGCCCCTGACCAAAGGTAAATCTGACTCCAGGGCGGCACCATTCGCGGGTCCATCAATCTGCCAGCGCAAAGCCTCCACCCGACGCTCTCGACTCTGTATACAATGTTCAGGGCAGCGGGTATCCGTAAGGTGCTGTGGTATTGCTGTAAGCCAGTCACAAACCCTTCAAACTTTTTCCTCGTGACCCTCAGAGTGTCATTGTGCTTCAAGGGAGGTGAAGGTGTTACAATGCAGCCCTGACATGCGAGAATAGCTTCTTCCCGCGGACGGGGAACTCGTGCGGCGGGCTGGTTTTCTGACTACCTGGCCGATCATGGTGATGCCGATATTGAGAGCTTGGTTTTGGAGGGGGGGGTCACGGGTTGGGCAGCAGGCGGCAGCCATTATGTAGGGTGGATGGATGGGTATGATGAGTCTTTCTGGATCAATGCAAAGTGATGGCGTCTCGAATGTATGCTGTAGTAAATGGCTAGCTAGGTAAAGCAAAATAATAATAATAATAAATAAGAGGAAATCGCGGAACAATGAGAATAGAAGCAAAAATGAAGTCTTGCGACGGGAATTGAGCCCGACGTGGGGGTCGAACCCACAACCTTGAGATGATGTGGAGTTTTCCGAGTAAGAGTCTCACGCTCTACCGATTGAGCTAGCCGGGCAGGCTAGTGAATTTGTTGAGTGTCGTCCACTTATTTGCTATGATCATTTGCAGAAATGAAAATGCGGGCCATCTATCAACCCCTCTGTGAGGGCTAAATTTGCAGTGCAGTTCGGACCTGCATGATCTTGGTGATGCCCTGTTTGATAGGTGGGCTGTGGAACCCCTCCCGGACAACGTCATCTTACCCTATCAGCAATTGACTCTTTACATATGTCATTTCTTGGTTTTACTGCCGAATGCTCGGAAGGTTTTATCTTATCGCTTCATTTTTCATTGTTGCAACCTGTCCTACCAAAGTCTTGAAATGGCTGGATATTATCGTGAGTTCGGCTTCGAAGGAAGCCGTCCAGAAACAACAGGAATGCAAATGAGTAGTATCAACTTGTGACGTGGCGATACAAGAGCCGAGTTGTCAAGACACCCATCATATGAGAACTGCCAGGAGACAAGGGTAAGTGTCCAATAAACCTACCACCCGTTCCTGGTGCTAGTGTGGGCTCTTGCTGTGTAGGGTTTCGGTGATTCCTAGGAGGAAAGGATAATGCTTACGAAAGGGGAATGGGATTGGTCTCGAAATTCAGCAGTTGAGGGCGATTCACAGAGAGTTCATGGATGACCAGGAAGCAGCCACAACCACTTGCACACATCGCGCTCACGCTGTTCAAACCTTGTTCCGATTCTGCGCTGAAGTGTTGTCTTATCTTCGTAAGGTCACTGGAGGGAGATAGCGCTTCTGGTCTCGAAGTTTGGTGGACGACTAGGACGGACCTGCGATTGGCTCCCTGTCTTGTGGATATTCTAGAATATTTGGCGCGTTGGGTGCCCAAGGAGCCAGCCTTGGCATTCCCTTAATCAACCCATGATCCCGGGCGGGCATCATGAGATGTATGTCCGTTTCTTTTTTATGGGGACCCAATGACTGCAGCCGCGATTGGCTGAGTGAGGGCAACCCAATGGCCTCAAACGAACTGCTCGGCTCCCCAACGTACCGTCTCACGTTCTGAGCATGGGGTGTTCAGCACTTTTGCCATATTTTTGCTAACGACATTATTGAAAAGATGCGTTGTCCTAGCTCATGGCAGCGCAATGCCTCCAAAGATTGAGCGTCAACATTTCACGTCTATCGGCTGAGCCATCAAATAGGCAGACCCCTTGCCGGGAGTCAAGGACTCAAGGATGATGGCAACAGCTATTGGGAATATTTCCTGAGGAAGCGAGGGGTATGGAAGAAGAGGCAAATAGAGAACAGCGAAGGGAAGGGGGGGGGGTGGTTGTTGAACGAGGAGGGGAGGGGGCGGAATTGCCCATGTTTTGACAGGATGGGATTTCCCAGATTCCCATCCATGCATGTCTCACTTTGTTCGCCTGGGCTGCGTGCCCCTCACTTTGACGGTGTGAATGGCAGTTGGCGGTGGCCACGCTTCTATGCCATGCTACAAGCAGGAGAATTGGCTCCGGGCGAATCATCTTCTCGATTGCAGGCTATTGCAGACTGTTTCAGGCGCTTTGCAGGCGCTTTGCAGGATTAGGATGCCCAAATCAAGGAACAGAAACTTGGAAGATGTGGCACACGATGGCTTTTCGGCATTTTGCATGTGGCTGATGCTAAATGATTGGGCCGACGGCTGTTAGAGCATCCTGCCAAGGATAGGTAGCAGCAAGTAGAGCTTAGCGGACCAGATGCTCCGGCTGCATTTTCAACTGCGCGGCCGTCCAACCCTTCTGCACCTATTTTTCTCCTGCCATTGCACCACCTCCGGGCACTCTGCTATCCGTAGAAGCCGCAGCGACTCACCGGCGCTCGTTCCCCTCTGCTCAATCAATTCTAGCCCACTGCTACTGTAATTGTTTGCTCCAACGTCATTCAAGGAATCATCAGAATATCTGTCGTCTGATGCAGCGCGCTTCAGTCCGTCCAGAAGACGTCGAAATCGTGAGTGGAACTTGATGAAGATGATATTCTAGGCCCCGGGCTCGAAACGCCACTTCCAACCAGCATAACAGCAGGTGTGTCCGCACATATCGCTGGCACACGGGTCGGATGGAGAAAAACCTTTCAGCTTTCGGCATCTTGCCTCACCCCCACAAGTCACAGATGTACTAGCTCCCGGGTGTGCTCCCGGATGTAGCTTAGTCGTTCGTATATTAGGGAATTTATAGGGCCCCTTGATAGGGTTTCCTTGGGACCGAGGGAAAGTGCCCGGGATGGTAGCAGACAGAGGTACTTGCTTCCTTGGCTTCGTGGTTTGGAGTCAACATGACGTGCAAACCTCTTTGCGGGTAAGTGCCCGTCCCTTCTTCTTATGGGTTCGCTTCGCTCACGATCGTGGTGGATTAGAGGGAAAGACCGCATCGACAAAAACGGACCATCCAGCTTCGAGACCGGGAGCAAATAGGACGGTAGGCAGAGATTGGGTCGCTAGCCGAGCTTGAACCCTACTGGGAATATAAGTGGCTAGAGGATGCTTTCTTGCTGTGAAAGTGATAGCGGCCCGCCATTGGCGGGCTAGGTCCAAGTGAATAGTTGTTGGGGTGCATGCTATCCTGCTGGCGGCCGAACGACGCTCGCCATAAAGCTAGTACCGCAGGCTAGAGGAGTGGGGCGGCCACCTCTCCGGCACGCCCCCGCCCAATGTTATTTCCATGCAGCTTGCTTCCTACCCAGCTACCAATGATTTTTGTTGACCAAACTCGACAGCCCGCTGCAATCCTGGCCGCCTGATGTTAAGGGTGGGATGTGGCGTGTCTTCACAAGGAGTACGGCGTGCCACGTGCGTGCCTCGGCCAGGCGATGTTGGACAGCGACAAGCAGTGAAGACGGAGGCGAATGGTTGGCCGGGAACCTTTTGACACTCGGCCATGTCCGCAAAGTTCAACATGCAGCTAGGCCGAGCAGAGGAACTACGCTAGTGCAATGCTTGGTGGAACATAATTTAGGAGGCAGAGGACGTGTGAAGACCCGTGGCTTGCCCACGAGTCGCGCCAACCAAGCTTATAAAGGGTTAGAGGAGGGGCAAGGGAGGAGGCTCGTTTCCATGCCATGGTCTTGCTGGGGCTGTGTTGTGTAGATGTTGCGGGCTGTTCCAAGATGTTTAAGTTTCTGCAGCAAATTGGTTCCAATTCGCCTGCAGGCTGCACTGGTTCGCTCGAGAAAAGGCGGCGGAGTGGGGGAGGTACCTACGTGCTGCATGCGGTACATTGGGTCTAAGCTCGACGTAACAGATAGCCCGATCGAGATCGATCAGCGCTCCTGCCACCAGAGCCCCCCAGCCAGCTCTGCGGATCGGTTTCGATCGGAGACATGGGAAAGAGCAAGAGCAATGGGAAACACTAGCAAAAACACGGCCTTGTTTCCCACTCCAATTCGAAGGCACCATCCACCACCCTGACGATGTACTTAGTGTACACACACCACCACCCGCTCCCATTTCGGATTGCAGGGATGGCAATGCACTTCAAGTTCTTCATAAAGATGTTGCGCAGCTCTGCCTGGCAACTTTCCATCCCACCATATTTACATTCAAGCCTCGACACCATCCACTGAGACAGCTCTAGCTCAACTAGTTCAACCTTCGAGGTAGCTACAGTTTTGCCACACGCCTTAAGTTTCCGCCTACGAGCCACCTTCTCCAACGCCCCAAGCGACCCGCCCTGGTCCACAAAGACGACACAGATACAAGAAGACGCCAATTCCCGGCCTCAGAGAGTCGAGGGATCATTGTCTCCATCTGTTGACTTTCCCGGGGTCATTGGTGAAGTCATCGAGTGTCATTGAAGAATCCAGCAATCTGGGGACTGGCTACTCAGCCATTGGCAGATCCACCTCCGGAGACGAATAGTCATTCCGATGGGCAAGCGCTCGCACCAGTATATGGAATCTCCCGTCATGTCCGTCGAAAGGCCACAGAAAAAGGTACCATACGCAATTTGCCACGTGGTTTTGGGACAACAAACTGACTTGCAACCAGAATGAACGGAGCCATGAGGAGAATCAAGAACGCGCGTACATCGCCGCCTCGCGGCGAGCGGATCGAAGCCTAGAAGCCCGTGTGCAGTCAGCAAGGATGGCCTCCGAGATCCACAAGAAGCGGACGGGGAAAGGCTTCAAGATCTCTGAGGAGATTGTGCTCAAGGAAGAGATGTATGAGGAGGACGAGGACGAGATACCCAGGCCTTACCGAGCACTCGCAGCACATCTACAAACTGCATCGCCCGAGCTGAATCACCGCATGAACGCGTACCTGACAAACCAGGTCGCGTTGGCTAGCTTGGCTCATGAGGCCGAAGTTAATCGCATGTTTGCAGAGCAGTTCCCCAACGCCGCACAGCTCTCTCAGAGGTTATCGCAGTCGGTCTATATGCAACCTCTGCAGGACTACTCAGCCCCTCCAGCATATCCGCACAATAGAACACACTCTGTGCCCTATGCCTCCCCCGCTTCTTCTCACCAACTACTAGCTGCTCACCACTCGCCCTTCACTCGGCATGCATCGATCGACGGACCAGTCTCTCCGCCTGCACTCACGCCAGGGTCGTCGGGCGGTGCGGGTACACCACAGTCTCGCCCGATGGCAACCCCACCTCAGTATTACTGTGATACAGATCAAGCAAACAAGCGACGACGGTCGTCGGGTGTTCCACTGCCCGTAGACCCGTCCCTAGGTTATGGATCAATGCCGGCAATACAGTCATCCTTCACCTCGGAGCTTCCATCTGAGGCTAAGCAGATGGCCCATATCGACATGAACGACCCAATGGCGCCATACTTATTCGCGTCGGGCTTGGGCGAGACGATTGGCTCAGACATGTCCCCGGAGATATCCCTAATGTCGGACAAGATGTCCAAGAACATGCAATCATTTTCCAGCTGGGATTTGATGCCTTCGGTTTCCAAGGACACGCCGATGCCGCCCTTGTCTAAGCTATCGGAGTCTGCAGTTAAGACTGAGAGAGTCGAGTTCTTAGGCACACTACCCATGCCCCCCGCGCAGAATTCTGAAGCCTTCGTTCTAGGAGGTACCATTGGCACTCCAGGTGGCGGGTCAGGCGGAGACGATTGGGACAAGTGGATTTATCCCGATGGGGCGCCGGAGTCAACAGAAGCTGAAAGTTTAACAAGCGGCTCCAATCCGGCTAACACGGACAAGTTCGACACCTGTTGAGGCCACCACTAAATTTGAGTTTTGCATCACAGGGCGTTATGAATATGGGGTAATATCACTTTCAGAGCGAATCGGATTTACATAGCGGGTAGGGATCGACATTCTTTCTAAAACGCACGATGGAGAATGTTGTGATCGCTCACGGGCTTAATAATGTTCAACCTTGGTGGATGCAATATACGATATCAGGGAGGTATGTGACCACGCGATTGTGTTTCCCAAGGCGGATGTTTCCGATCTCCCAATTCATGGGAGCTGCGCACAGATACATGGGGAAGGGGGTGAGAAACAGTCGTGAGGATCCAGTCGAAGTGTGGTGTTTGTTGTGATAAAGTCAACAAAACTCCAAAACTAATAAGAAAATTAAATAAAAAAAAGGAAAAACACCAAAATATGAACTAACAATTTATTTTTGAGTTCTATGTGATTATTTTCTCAAGCTATGCTGTCCTGGCGTTTCCTCATATTAAAGCCTGCCAGGTGAAATACTTTGTGCATACCTCTGCCAGGCAATGACCCTAACTTAAACCTATCAACACACTAAGAAACGTGTTCCAATGCCAACAACCATGAGTCAAGCTATTTACCACAACGTACAGACCCCCTCTCTGATACGCCTTGACAACGATGGGTACCGACGCCGGTGGGACCAAGGGCGAATATAGCCATAGCGAGGAAGGACATCACATCGCCTCCTGGCCGTAGAAGTCTAGGGACGGCCTGCCTTGGCGGAAGGTAGGAGACAATTCCCTTTTGACTTTTGGCAGTCTTTCGCCGCAAGACAGCGCAAATCGTTTCAGGGCTGCTCGCTGAAATGCCGACGAGTGGACTTGATGCTCTGGTCTTTCCCGGTGGCGGAAGGGTACGGGTGTTTGGGCTTCTGGTGGGGGGGGGGTATGGGTTAGTTGATTGGCGGAGGGGGGTTCGGGAAAGATTTGAGGCTTGGAGGAGACTGACCTTATCCGCCTTGGGCTTCTTGGTTGACGTGCCGCCGAGTCCCTCCTTCTTTTTCGTAGCCTCGGTGCCAAAGTTGCTGGTGTCATAGCCCGAGCGGCCCATGGTGTGATCACGGTTTCGGTAGGTTTCCCTTTTAAGCTGGCTGCTCGTCAGCTATTCCATCCGGCCAAGTGTCCCGTCAACGAGCGGATGGCAACGATGGATTGTCTCCCAAACTAGCCCCTTGCCGAAACTCGAGGATGCCAGTCGTGGATTCAAGAAACCAAAGGGGAACTCGACACATGCTACTCACTATCCTCCCAGTCTCCTTAGTATCGTAGAAACCCGGCACACGGCAGGTACTCCCAGCTCCAATTGTCTGTAATTTCTTTGGATGGGGGATGAGCAAGTTCCTGTCTAATGGTACAGCCCGAGTGCTTGTTTTGATGGTTGATGTGCTGATCGCCAAGGGCTTCCTCGGTGAGTTGGGTAGGAGAAGATTGAAGTGGAATTGGACAGATAAATAGTAAAAAGCAAACACACATCTAAACCCAAGGTCAACCGAATAGATGTATGTGAGCTGGGGTTGCGAAATGGCGGTAGCATCGCGGCGGTTCTCCTTTGACGATGGCCTGTTCCCGCGGGCTGTCAAAGAGGGCATGTCGAGGCTGTCTCTTGAGGCCATCGGATCTTTTGAAGATAGGACACTATGCATATTGATCTAAGACTGGCCTTGGATGGAAGCCATCCCGCCGCATTAGCTTGCTGTCAGGTTGTTCTGTGCATGGCGGATAGAGAAACAAAGAAAGAAGCAGGACCTGAATCCAGATTGCATTCTCAAGCAGCCATGTGCAGAATAAGACAACACAGCAAAGCCAGGGTACATCTCCAGCTGGCATGTCACTGCGAACCAACATCACGACACACAAAGCACAAGGCAAAAAACCCTGATCTCACAGCCTGTCATTCTCTCAAAATCTCTTCAGCCTAGACCTGCATTGCAGACCATTCAAAGGGTATCATACCGCAGCCTCAGCCATCCTTATGCAGCGACGGCAGCATCCATCATATCCATGTTCACATCAGTCTCCTTTGACGCCGCCTCCTTTTCAGCTTCCTCCTCAACCACCTTCCTAAAGCTGTGCCCTTGCATCCTCTCCTTCCCCGCCCCAGCTGCAGCACCCGGCAATCCCAATCCCGACCTCGCCTTCGGCGCCGCGGCCACCCGTGCCTCCACCGGATCTGCCTCTTTCGCCCACCTAACCCAGTCATGCCGCCTGTGGCTCCACAGATCACCCCTCCACGTCTTCCAAGCATTCCGCCCGAGCCATGTCTCCCTCAGCTCCGCCTCATGCTCCGCAAGCCGCGATATAATGTTCTCCTTGAGATGGAACGGCACCGAGATGCCCTCGCCCTTTGACGGAGCCGCAATGATGGCGTTGATGATGAGGTTGCCGTATTGCGAGCTCGTGAAAGCCATGACGTGCGGCAGTATGGCGACGACAAGGATTTTGTGGAAGTGGGGGTTTTGCGACGCGGTGGACAGCGCCTTGACGAGGACTGCGGAGGTGGGAGCAGAGCCAGTGCCCATGCGTAGGATCTGCTGCGAGGTGAGGGAGAGCAGGGAGGCTTGGATGGCCTTCGTGGGCTGGCCTGGGATGCTGAGGAGGGTGGAGATAAGCTGGCTGCCGTGGGAGAGCATGGCGGTCTTGTTCTTGATGTCTTGCGGCTGGAACTTGTGCGTCTTTTTTGACTCGCCTGAGATGGCGTCCTCGTTGAGGAAGCAGAGGTTAGGCACCAAGTGTTTCCAGTCCCCACCACTAGCGGCCGTGAGAGCTTTGAGAAGGGGCTCAAACTGGTCACTAGCTTGACGCACACTGCAGCGCTCAAAGAAGGTCTTGATTACGTTGAAGCGGCCCTTCTCGACAAAGCTGGGGAACTCGGGCAGGGATTTCCCCACAGCATCAGCGAGATCCTCCTTGCTTAGTCGGTTGAGAACGCGGATGGCTGGATACGACGCAATGTCGTTCCGAAGAAGGGTCTGGATCCGTGGGGCAAAGAAGATTGCTAAAATACCCTTGAAGATCTTACCCGGGCAATGGATGATCAGGGTCTCGAGAAGTCTCGATCCGATAGGGTCATACATCATGCCGTTGATGAACGTCGCGGCCTCTGATTCTTCATCGCTGAAAGATGCAGGTGCGCCTGGGATAAGCTTGTCCACTAGAGAGACTGCCGCCTCTTCCTCCGGGGCTGCCTCCTTCTCGGCTTCCTTTTCCTCCTCCCTTTCCTCCCCCTTCTTCACCTTCACCTTTTTCGTCTTGGTCGCCAAAGAAAACTCTAGCTCCAGCAACAGCTGAAGAGTCGGGTTACCAGTGGGGTGTCGAGCCAGAACACGGAGGGCCGTGATATCCATGCCTGCTGTCGTATCCGAGATGATCTTCTTTATCGCCGTGGTGAAGGATGCCGGAATGGCTCTGGTTTGTGTGCTGAGCTCGCTGGCCATGGCGGCGGCCCCCTCCACTGTGACGTACTCCTTCTTTTTGCTTTGCAGCATCGACTTTGTCCCTACCTGGTTGAGCGGGCGCCCCGACAGAATCACCAGCAGCGCTCTCAGCGCATGCGATCCGTACCTGTCCGAGACAAGGAACGAGAGATGCTCCTCCAGCTCATCGAGCGTCAACAAGAACAAAACCTCCATCGACTCCTGCGCCGCAGGCTTCGCCTTCTCCTCACCATCCTCCGCCTCGACTTCGACCTCGACCTCGGGCTCTGGCTCCGGCTCCACCAACCCGCTCAGCTCCTGCGTCACTACAGGCGCCGATTGAAGAAACAACTTCTCGCAGCAATGCCCCGCAAACATGTGCGTCACCAAGCTGATAAAGTGCCCAGCAAAGGCCTCGAACAAGCTCTTTTTCTGGCGCGTGTTGGACAGCAGGATCAGACGTTCCATCAGGCGCGAGCACGACTGGCTGCTCACCAGCTTCAGCTCCTTGCCCTCGGCCTCCTTGTACACATTCTGCAAAAAGATGTCGCGCTCCTCGGGGGAGGGGAAGTCGTTGAGCTCGAGCAGCTCGTCGGCGTGGCGGAAGTACTCCTGCTCCTCCTCGGCCAGCATGCCAAAGAACTCGCGCTCGAACGCGGGGCTGTGGTAGTCGGCGCGGGGCTGCTTGCGGACCGGGGCGGCGTTGTCGTCGTCGTCGTCGTCGCCGAGGGGGATGTGGTTGGCGTTGCCATCTCCCTGAGGCTGGTCGCGGCGCTGTCTCTTTGCGCTGTGGTCGGGCGATTCTTGGGGTTCCTCGGCGGCCTCGTCTCTCCCTCTCTTCTGCTTCGCTCTCTTCTCGTCGCGTACCAATTGACGCTTGGACTTCCTGGCCTTCCCCATGGCTGCGGTTATCAGTCGTAGATTGAGCGGTGTAATGTGCTGTGCTTCCTTTCGTGGTGTTGGCGGGGTGTCGAGATGGCAGAAAATTGAAGACCAGAAAAAAAAAGCTGTTATCTTATCGCAGCGACAGCATCGGCTAACCCTAACCCCAGGCATTTCAACCTGGCCAGAGAAAGGGGGACATGCTGGCATTATTGTCCGGTTGATGGTATCACAATAAAATAGGATGTCGTCTACCAAATACGTCTCGTATCCAGACCAAGCCCGTATGTCACTCCAGATCCCCCATGACTTCCGTTGGCCCAATCTCGAACCCAAACCAAGTAACCAAACGCTCGACTACCAGACATTATGCCCATCCCATGCAAGAAAGGTTTGTTTTTAGAGGTAACTGACCTAGACAACCTTACAAAGTAGCCGTTCTCGCAAACCCACTCGCGTCCCTCGGACTTCTCCCATTCCGGTACTGCCATAGCCGACTCAGCTCCTTCACCTTCACCTTCGTCTCCCTTCTCTCCCCTCTCACCCCACCAATCCGATTCCTAAACCTTCCCCTCTGCTCCACCGGACTACCCCCGTGAATCTCAACGGCCGCCTGCGCCGCCGCTTCAGCTGCTGTGCGGCCAAGCCAGCTAACCTCCATCGCCTCCCTCACACTAGCCATCTCATCACCATCCGCCCCGATGACAATCTCGCTCTCCATAAAGTCGTTCCCCTCCTCCTGACATCCGACAAACTTGGTCTTCCCATTCGCCCCATCCTCCCGCGCGAGCGGAAACATGCCGTCAAGGTAGTGCTGGCAGAACTGATGACCTCCGCGGGGACTCGTACGCGCAAATACGCGCCCGATGAAGCGCGGCAGCGTCTGGCGCTCGGGAATGGTCGTTGAGAAGTGCAGAATTCCCCACAGCGCGACGAAGTCGGTCGTATGCGCGTAGTGCTCAATGTGACCGATGGCGCGGTCCGAGACAGACGAAGGCGAGAATGAGCTTGTCTCATAGGTCAGGGCAGGAACCATGGAGAATGCGGAGGGCTGTGTTGAGTTTGGAGTGGTTGGGTTAGGGGGTGGGGAAGCGGTGGGGGTAGGGGGCATTTGGTTGCTATTATCATTGCTGTTGCTGTCACCATTACTTTGGGCGCGAAGGGGGGCTTGCAGAATAGGAGCGGCTTCGCTGTGCCCGGATGCGAGGTTGGTCGAGTCGGTCGAGGCTGCGATAGGGTTTCTGAGGGCTACGTCCTGGGAGCGGACGTGGCGATGGGGGTTGTTAAAGTGGTTCGCGGCATTACCAAAGGTGTACACTTCTAGCTTGCTCAACAGATCCTGCGGAAGCTCTTGCAAGAGCCAGTCAAGGATCAAGCTGCCTTCGATGGCACCTTGTGAATGGAGAACGAAAACCACCTTGGAATAGCGTGGGTTGTACAGCTTCTCTTTGATGATCCTGTAGCACACACGCACGTCGGTGGTGGCATAACCGAGGTTGCGCTGGACAAGACATTCGACAACATCAAATATGATGCCGTAGCTGGACAAGGTGTGTTAGCATCGAACATGTTCTATACGATGTGAACAGCCATCTCACGTTTTATTGTGGATGCCAAGAACTGGCCTCTTAAAGGTGAGCGCCAATCGGTCGAGATTGCTCTGCATCCAATGTGCTCTGAGACAAAGTGTCAGTCATAGATCATGTGGTGGACGCCATGTAACGTACCCAACTGCGACACCGTTGATGAAAATCCACTGCTCGTGAGCGTGCTCAGGCAGCGCGGGCGCGTATTGTGGATCCGAATGATATTCGACGTCCTCGCCGTTTATCAGGGTGCAAAGCCCATGGTTGACGAGGAAAAAGAGGCCAAGAGCTACAACGGCGGTCCATATAGGTAGCAAAATCAAGGCTGGAATGGCAGCAATGAAGCCGAGCTGCAAAACACAGAGCACAATGTGCACTGCGATACAGAAGATGTTGCCGCGGGTAAAGGAGAGCTCGGCCAGGTGGCCCGAGTCGGTCGGCCTCATGGGGACTAGGATGTGGGGAAGAGCCCAGATGAACTTGAAGAAGTAATAGACATCCCAGGCCATCAGCCTCCAGGGCATGTCAGTATAGCTGTAGTTGATGACGGACTTGTCCCCGACCTGCGAACCAAGGAATCTCGTCCTGCTCGAGTCGGGGTTCGCAGCCCTCTTCCGCCAGAAGGACGCGAGCCCTGCCATGGCGGCCACTCCAGCAACCAGGGTGATGAGAGATGCGGCGTAGTAATACCAGAACAAACTCATTGTTTGATGCTGGGGAACAAGGAGAGGACGGCAGAGAGGGCCGCCATTTATGTGTGCATCAATGGCTCTGATGGAGAGGAGAAGCAAAAGAGGCTGTCGGTTGACCACATCCACAATGTTCACATGGCCAACGAAAGGTTACAAAGGAGTGCACACCAAGGAAGATGGCTGAGCGGAGGCTTGGCGCCTACCATTGGTGACCTCAGGCTGCCGCCTTCCCGTAGCCATCCAGTCGCTGCTCAATAGTGTTTTACCGCTGACGGGCCGTCGTCTCTGGCGTTGCACGAGCTCTTGCGGCTTGGGGTGTTGTCAAACATACCGCCTCCACAAGTTAGGCTCGCTGTGCTCCTTCTCAAGTCTGATTTGCACGACAGCAAATCCGACCCAAAGTGATGCCGCAGTCGCGTTGCTTCGCCGCCGCCCTGTAAGGCTGCGGCGCACTCAGCCGCTGGTTGGACCGATGGGGATCGCAACGGAACCGGGAACAGCCCCAGCGGGCTGCAATCCGCTGAAATTGTCGGCTACAGCGGCCTCAAGTTTGGCCATTGGCTGCCGTTCTGCCGGTTCGTCGGCTTGGCACGCTTGCCCGGCTAGAATTGCTCGATCATCACGGCAAGGAAGATGGAAAAAGCATACAGTTCGTCCAGGTGAAGACGAAAAAGAAGAAACCGCGACGCATTGGTTTCGTTACTGTGACTAAATTCTACAGCTGGCTACAAATGGTGGGTCAACCAACAACTGCCGCACATCAATTTCAATGTCGGGCCTTGAGCTCCTCCTTCCAAACTCCCTGGAAACAATCCGGGCGAACCCCGATTTCATGATGGCGCATCACAATGATGCCTCCGTGCGAAAGAGGGAAACTTCTGGACCCCTTACAATGTCTGCTGGAGGATCTTGTCAACGGCCTCATCAACGCCAGACACGACCAAACTAGGCGTTATCCCCCCGATGACATCACCAAGTTGATCCACCCAGCCCGTGCCAGCACGATCAACCCACGCCGCCCTGAGTCCCGCCGCCCTCGCCCCGACGACATCGAACGGGTTTGCCGTAATGAGCCAAACATCGCCCGGAAAGCTCTGCTTACCAACATGCTCTAGCAAGTGGCCGTAGGTCTTCCAGTCGGGCTTGAACACCTTCAGCCCATCTACCGTAACCAGGCCCTTGAACAGCCCGGCGTGTGGACTCAGTCCCGGCGACGTCGCAATTGATGCCGACACCATCTCGTCGGTGCCGTTGGAGAAGACAAGTGCCTCAATAATCGATGCGTTGTCGGCGACCGTTTTCAGCGCCGCCGGCACCTCGGCGAAGACATTCAGTGCGTTGTACGCGTTCATCAGCCTGTCTGCGTCCCCGTCCGAGAGGGCCAGGCCCGACTCGGCGACAGCGTGCTGTAGCGCTCCCCGCGTAATTTCGCTGAACGTGCGATACATCCCTGCCGTTGGTTGAATCAGTCTGCCTGTGCGATAGAACATCTCCTAGCAGCGGAAATAGCCTCACCCATGCTGTTGATGCGCCATGTGTACTCGAGCTGATAGCGCCGCCACAGAGCAGCCAGCGGTTTGGAAGCGTCATCGCCGAAGGACTTGGCCAGCTCTCCAGCGATTGACCCGGTCGACAACAGGGTCCCGTACAGGTCAAAGGCGATGACTGTCTTGCCGTTTGCCATGTTTTCTTTTGTTGTCTCTTGGGTAGTTGCCGGTTGACTCACAGCGTGCGATGGCGCACTCGCCGTGGCTTCGAACTGCGGTTACCCCGCCTCGAGACGGCCACTTCGGCATGGGGGCTGTGAGCGGTGTCTGCGGGGTGATGCCGGTTGACGCTGTTCGGGACGGGAGATCGACGCCCTAAATTTCCGGGGCTGGAGGCCGGAGATGCTACCTGAGTCGTGCAGGCATCGTTCGTCTTCGTCATGGGCAACCGTGAACAACTTCAAGAATTTCTAGAACTGTCCATCCAAGGCATACCAAGTGGTTAAAGTTGTCAAAGGTCCCTTACTGCCGTCAATAGGTATCGAGTATCCGGCTTAAATCCATCTCGGCTGATAACATCAAAAGCACAAGGAAAACATGTCTCATCAGATTCAAGATGAGGCCATCGCCAACTACGAACAGTTCAGGGACTCCCTCTCTTTAGTCATAATTGGCCGACTTACACGTGCCCCTACGAACAAAACAAAGAGACGGGTCAAGTCAAAAACCCAACCCAGTCCAGCAACCCCAGACAACACATCAGACACTAGCAACCTAGCAACCGATGCCGAAGAACTCTCCGAATTCATTGACTACCTCGCCACCGAAATCTTCACCTCCCTCCCAGCCGACCTCCAAACCCTCGACCACTACACCTGGTCCTCCGACCCGTCCCTCCAAGCCCAATACCCCCTCCCCCTAACCGCCGAAACAACCACCCCCTTCCTCATCACCCTCGACCCCTCAGTAACCGACTCCCTCCTCACCTACGGCATCACCAACTCCTCGCCCGACATCACCCCTACCACATCCTCAGAACCACCCATCACCCCCTCGGACCTCCTCGCCCCCGTCCTGACTGCATACCTCACTACCACGACCACCCCACCTCCACCGCCCGCCTCCACCAAGGGCAAGGTGACGGCGTGTGAGCTCTGCGACCGCGACTGGATCAACCTAACGTACCACCACCTGATCCCGCGTATGGTGCACGCCAAGGTGGTCAAGCGCGGGTGGCACCGCGCAGACGAGCTGCAGAACGTGGCGTGGCTGTGTGGGGCGTGTCATCGGTTTGTGCACCACTTTGCCGGCCATGAGGAGCTTGCGAGGAGGTATTATACTGTCGAGCTGTTGAGGGAGCAGCCGGAGATTGAGGCGTGGGTGGCGTGGGTTGGGAGGCTGAGGTGGAAGGGGTTGGGGACTGGGAGGAGGAGGGGGGTTTAGGAGGCGGCGGAGAGGGTGTTTTGGAGGGAGGGATGAGTGCCTGGACCTGGTGTGTTAAATTGGGGGAGCTTGAATGTAGCTTCAATGTCAATTGGCGGTCGGCAGTATGGTTATCAATGTCGTGAGGGGGGAGAATTGGAGGGAGGCGAAAAGCGCTTGCTGTGCTGAGTGTCGGCCTGTCCTGACGTTAATATCACTTGACCACATTCCAAGTTATTATTTCGGGCTCTGTTTAGTCCTTCTAGATACTACAAGCCTGAGCCTGACAAGTCACAGCCATGATGGCCATCTCTTTCACAGCTACGCTCCGCGGCCCAGTAATGCCAGCGTAGGGGTTAAAAGCTCAAAATGCGTCGCCTTTCCAATATGTCCTGGGGGATATATACACCCTAAATAACCCAAATCAAATCATCATGCCATTCATAAGACATCCAAACGGCACAACACCACCATGCCATCATGGAACCCACCAAAACTCCAAACCCCGGTATAGAAAAAAGCCCAACCATCCAAAGCAAAGACATTAGATCCCACCACCCCCCTTCCAACTACTTCCTCCCATCATAACCATACCCACTCCCATCATGCCCCCGTCCTCCCTCACCGTACAACAGCCCCCTCACATCCTCCCCCCCTCTCTCCTCGGTCGGCGAGACAATCACAGTCGGAATACTCCCATGCCTCCCCCGCTCATGTTCCCCACTCCCCCTGACCGTGGCCGTGCCATCGTCGTCATCATCATCGTCCTCCCCGTCGGGCCCCACAACCCCAATCTCCGTGACCCAGCTCTTGGACCGACGCATCTCGTTCGCGTTCTGCGACGCCCTCAACTGCGGCACGACGCCACTGCCCACCAGACTCGGACTGCGCCCGACCCCGGTGCCAAGCTCGGCACCGATGTGGCGGTCGATCTCGTGCTTCGAGAGGCCCGGGGAGGTGGGGCTATTTCGGGGAGAGCCGATGATGCTTCTCCGGTTGCTGGCGGGCTGGGTCTTGGAGGCATAGGCGGTCGGGCTGTTGAGGTTGAGCGAGTTGCGGTTGTGCTTGCCGAGCTCGAGGTCGCGGAGCTTGGAGTTGGGGTTGTGCGAGTTGTCGGTCAGGTGGTACTCCTCGTACTTGAGGATTAGGCGGAACTTTTTGACGGCGTAGAGGAGGGTAGCGATTGCGACGGCGCTTGGGGAGTGTTAGTGTGGGGTTTTGGAGGAGGGAGGGGGGCCGGCTTACAGGAAACCGCAGTCGAGGGCGAGGCCCACGATAGAGTAGTCCTTGTCTATCCCCTGGACATGCACGGCGACATCGAGCCCGAGCATAGCGAGCGCGAGGGTCAGCTTCAGCACGTGGGTGCAGAGCATCGCGAAGGGAGTCAGAGCTTCGGTTGCAGTCTTGGCTATCTCAAGGATGGTGAGGATCAGGGCGAGGGTGGAAAAGGCGACATTGGTCGCTTCCCAGCTGTTGTTCACTTCGTCAGCTGGCCGGCTCCATTTTACAGCATCGAACTGAACATACACAATCTCCACTATGGGTATCTGGCCATTGTTGTTTGCCTCGTCGTAGTGCTCTACCGTCTCGGCCACGCGGTACGCAAATATCCCCATCAAACATAGCAATATCGTGACTTGAACGACCCAGCACGGTACGAGGAACTTCAGGCGCCATTTTGCGCGCGCATAGAGCACCTGATCGATGTTGACAGTCGACATGGCTGCCGTGTTGGGGAATCGCAGAGGCGGGATGCCCGCCAACAAGTAAACAAATCGCTCAGAGACGTGTCCGTGGTGTTTTCGCAGCCCTGTCCTTGTTCGATCTCATCTTTGGCGCTGCTCGTCACTGGGCCAAAGTCGCAGAGGTGGAAGAAGGGGCCTTTGGGCGATTCCGCGCTCGAAGGGAGGAGCAACAACAAAGGATGCGCACTACCACCGCATCCGGGGGACGGGGAATTATATTGGGCTACGGGGTAGTGCTAGCCCACGAACATCCACCCCAGCTGCTTGCCCGACGGGGAAGCGCGTAGTGGGAAATGTGGGAAATGAAGTCTGACGGCAGTGCCCAGGCCGCCTCCTCAGCCCTTTAGTTGCCTGGTTCGCGGCGGCGTCGCTGGCGTGCACCAGCTGGGCGGCCAACAGACCGCGGCCGCAAACGCCATCGCGGGTCTGATTGGCGCGCCATCTTCAAGTTGCGTCGAGCTAACCTGGAATTATCGATGGGGCTGGAAGAAGCCCGTCCCAGCCCGACTTCCAACGTCTCCGCGAGCACTCTTCTCTCTTTGCGATTCTTTGAGGGGGTTTGGACCGCGACATTGTTCTCCTAGCTTCACAGGGTCTGCGGCTGAGCCCCAAGCCAAGCTGTCAGGCCGCCGCCATCTTCTCAGTTTGCTGAAGCCGGTGGCAATTGCGAACAAAAAGGACTCGGTCGTGCCAAGACGATGAGCTGAATGGGGAAGGTTTTGGCTACTCCGTAATCCTGGAGGATTGAACTTGACAGGGCACCCTTTCAGCTGGCGGCCGCGCTTCCCCCACTCGCGGCCTGGGGTTCCACGGTTCCTCGCGGGGTCGTGAGTAGCTCCCATCTCAGCTGCCACTTCAATTGCCTGCAGGTGGGAGATCAGTGAGAGCGATGTCACTCGCAATCGACTTCCAACAACTTCAACCTTGCAGTTAGTCATATGGTATTCTACGACATACCTTAGAACGCACATCGGTAAGGTGGTGATACACAATGGGATGCACTGTGTATTCGCGTTTGTTTTGAGAGTCTGGGGGTATCTCGGTCGGACTCCGTCAGCACTATAATCTCATGCTAGAGCGAGCCGAACCCCGTCCCCTGCGTCCAGGGGCATGTTCGAAGTGTTGTGACGAAAAGAATCCTGCTTTCGTTTCTTACGGCCGGTCTTATTCCTCGCGAGCTACCAATTGGTGTCACTCCCGCTCTCGGTTTTCACTCTTCTAAGCTTCGCTCTCTCTCGCCCCAGCTCCGGTAATACTCGAGGATCGACTTCATTCAGTGAGAGCCTTATACTCGTGAGCATCATTACATCGCTGTCAGCTATAGCTGCAAACTATTATAGGCTGAACCAAGTCAGGCTATCTTTCACATCGAACATTTCCCGGATTCATCAAAAAACACCCAGACAGACACTTATGTAGTGGCAATGTCAAGTTGCCAAAAATAAGGTATATTCCACCAGAACAAAAACACGCCCAGAGGTCTTGCAGCCTAAAGCAGAAAAAAGGGTGCTTGGCTGCCCTCTCCTATCCAGTGCTATCTCCGTATCCAATACAGCAAGAACAATCTGAAAGCCGAAGCGACGACTGGTTGGAATCTCTATAAGTAGTCCCCCCGAATTTGTTTTCGATTTTCTCGCTCCTTAACTCCCAAAATTAAAATGTTTTGATCCCCGTTGTCCGAGTCATGTTGTCGTTTCGAACACTGGGGCTTTGCGCAAGTGTGTTGTTTGCCCGGGCCCGATATCCACTGTTGCAAACCGCACCTTGTCCTCCATCCCCATCCCGGCCTTTGACGTCATGCCTAGTTGTCGGTACTTCGTCATTGCTGTGTACTGTTGCTGCGGCAGTGGCGAGGTTACTCCAAGCCAGGGACTTAGATGCCCTTGGCCTTGGCATCTTGGTACACATTCGCTGCGTTGAATGGGATGACTCGGCCGGTCCGGTCCGTCATGGCTGGCGCGCCGACATCGACCTGGTTCTGCAAGTTGGCTTGACGCTTGACAACCTCGACTGAGCACACGGCGGGTTAGTCATTGTCCCCCGTGTCTTGGACTATCTCCTCGTCATGTAGCTTGGGTGCCAACTCACAGTTCTCGGGGTACGCCATGGCCATAGCGGCGAAGGCAAAGACGGCGGCGACGGTGAACTTCATTTTTGGATATGAGAGAGGGTACTGGACTTCTGGTTGAAGAGGAGATATTAAATGTCGATGAGCGATAGTGTCGGCCGGCGACGAGCGGAATGTGGGAAGTGAACTGGTGAAGAAAGAGACGAGAATGGCGAAATGAGAAGCGAATGGGACAGAAAGCTAAGAAAGAGAGGTAGGTCAGACGGCCGGGCCAGGAGGCATTTGGTATTTGTACGCTCGGCGGCCAAGAAGACGATCAGGATCGACGGCGGATTGATGGTCGACATGCGTTTCAGGACGTCAACCACGCGTTCGCCGCTTCCCAGACTTGACAGCAGTACTACAGGCGACTGTCAACCCATCACCGAGCGGCTCACTTGAGACGGCTTAGAGACCCAGGGCTCCGCAGGCCAGGGTGCAGATTGCCCAATGCGGCAGCCAGAGCTGAATGACGAGGGGGTCACGACTGAGACTTGGGACTTCCAAGCCCTGCTCTCGTATGTAGTATGGGACGTCAAGTAAACAGGCAGCGTGGTGTATCCCACGACTCCGTATGGTCCATGGGCCAGCTGGGCCAGCATTGCGTGGCATAGCCCACCTGGCCATGGGCACCGAGGGCCAGACTAAAACGCTCCCTCGAGTAAGCTTATTCTCGTTCGGATGATTTGGGGGACAGAGTAGGGGTCGGGAAAGGCGAAGCTTTTTGGAGCCAGGGTGTGAAACCGGCAGTGTGTCTGCTTGATGTGGTGCATTGCAACAGAGCCGCTTGGAGGGGTGGCGGCCCTTGTCGGAAGACACGGTTCCGTGCCTTGGCCTGAAGACCCTCCCGTCCTTCCGTGTTGCAGCTTGTGCTTTGACCCCCTGTCGGTGCCAAGCAAAAATCAACGCTGCGGGACGACAACTAGAAAATGGTCAGTCAGCCCTGCCCTTGCGACCGCCTCCCTTCCCAACTCTGTTGCAGCATCCCAGCTTCGCGTCGTGGAGTTGCAGAGTTCAGCAGAGTGTGAAACTTGGCGCACGAAACTGGCTCCCTCTCTCCCTTGGACAATCCGCCGTCTGGGGAAATGTCGCCGAGCTCGAGCTCACCGCAAAAGCCCAACAGCGACAGCGACAGCCTGTGAAACCCGCAACCTCACCCCGTTGTTTCATGCAGTCCTCTGTTACCTTAAAATGGTAGCAAAGAGCTTGATTACCTTAACAGCAGATCGGGGAAACCTAAGCTGCAGGAAAACACATTGACACTTCGAGCGATGCTACGGCCCATGGCGAGTCTGGCCAAAGACCATCAGAGGATGCAGGAGAGAAGCCATCTCGCTGGCCGTAATTTGACCCCTCAGCCATCAGCCAGTATATGCGCCTCTGAAGCTCACTTGAGTCAATTGAGTCAATTGAATCTGTACGAACGCATAAATCCTAGATGCAGTGCTTCCCAAGCCTTCAGAGTGGGCCAGTGAGAGGCATTTTGAGGAGTGAAGCAGACAAACAGAGTAAGGTGCAGAATCATGGGAAGAACGTCAGTGGCCAATCGAACCAATGAGGGAGAAACGTCGCGCAGGTGCTCTGGAGGCCGAGTGAGGTGTTTCCAGGCTCCGTTTGCCATTGAATATTTGGCCACCAAGGTAGCAGCAGCAAGCCTGAGGTTCGCAATGGCAAATAAATGACTCTTTTCTGAATCGAAGTTGCTGGTGGAGGCAAGAGGAAGCTCAACGGGAGAGCCCAGAACGTTTTCTTGGCTTGCTCGCTCCCGCGAAAGTGGGGCAAGGCTTCCAGCGGCTGATGCGACGATAACGGGCGCGACAGCCCCGCCAAATTATCGCGCCTCATCGGCCATCGGACACTAAAGTGACCCCACCATGAATCTACTCGGCTCCACTCCACCCGACTCCGGATCCCCCGGTTCTTTCCCTCCCCTCCACCCCTCCACCACGACCCCTCCATCCTCCCCGCCCCCTCCGCCGTGTTTGCTGAAACTACCCACCTCGAGCCCACCAACAGCTGGGTTGGCTGGGTCTGAATCGCTGCCTATTTCTCTGTCACAGCGCAACGGCGGCGGGCGTGCTTTTCTCTCCCTCTCTCGCATCCTCTCCCGCAAACCGCATCTGCTCCCAGCCTGGCCAAGACGAGCAGCACCGAGCAAACGAGAGAGACGAACCCTGAAAAGGCGACCTAGCTAAACGCCCAACGCCATCATGGCCACCATCGAACATTGTCTCTACTGCTTCGAGGCCCTAGCGGCGCATCTCGAGAACCGCAAGGCTCTGACCCTGCCGGAAATCCAGAAGTCCTTTGCCGAGTACGCAAACAGCATCGATACCGAAGTTGACAGCGAGAACCCCGACCGCAGCAAGCTCGCCAAGCCCCTGCCGGCCCTCCGGCGCCTGGCGGCATCGTCCTCGAGCGGATCCTCCTCCTCGGCGTCGAGCACCACCTCCCTGCAGCCGTCCTCGACGCCCGGCTCCGGCGCCGACACCCCGGCAACCTCCATCTCCTCGATCGCGTCCCCGCCGCCGCCTCCCATCACCGAGTCCCCGCTCTTCGTGACGTGGAACATCCTGTCCACCCGGCACGGCTACACCCTGCGCGGGTGCATCGGCACCTTCGAGGCCCAGGAGCTCGAGGAGGGCCTCTCGTCGTACGCGCTCACCTCGGCGCTGCACGACACGCGCTTCAGCCCCGTCACACTGCGCGAGCTGCCGTCGCTCGAGGTCGCCGTGACGCTGCTGACCGACTTTGAGGACGCTGCGGGCCCTATGGATTGGGAGCTCGGCACGCACGGCATCCGCATCAGCTTCCACTACCACGGGCGCCGCTACGGCGCGACGTACCTGCCCGATGTGGCGGTGGAGCAGGGATGGACCAAGGAGGAGACGCTGCAGAGCTTGATGCGCAAGGCTGGGTGGATGGGGCGCAAGGATCGTTGGGAGGAGGTGGAACTCAAGGTTGTGAGGTATCAGGGGAAGAAGGAGGGTCTGAAATACGCAGAGTACAAGTGTTGGCGGGAGTGGTTGAGTAATGAGGGGGAATAGATCGGGAAGAACGATAGAGCGCGATGACAAGCAAGGTGTCAAGGGGTGGGGTTCGGGTAGGGGATAAGGGCATTAGGAATTACGGCGTATTTGGGAGGATGACTTTGAAAGGGTTTATCGGGGGTCAGGTCTGGATGGAGTGGATTGGAGGGCTGTATTTACAACCTCAGCTAGCTTGAAGACGATTGACTAGCTATCGCAATAGTATCAGATGCACTTGAAGCTTCATCACATAAACTGAACGAGATATTTCTTCTCATCCTAGCCCCTATTCATCAAGACTTGGATAGACTATGAGGACTGCACCCTCATATCTGCTGACAATAGAAGCTTTGGGGGTATGTATGGTGAGCAAGAATAACTTAGCTTATCAAGCTAACAGTCCTTGACTAGGACATTGAGACAAACCACCAATGGACAAGGCTCTGGTGCAATTAACTCTGGCTTCGGGGGTATAGTCCGGAAAGTACTCAATTATCTACATGAACAACTAAAAGCCAATGACCAAGTAGTCAAATCAGCGAGCCAACCGCCTTGTTTAACCTTTTGCCCTACACAAAAACAAAAGAAAAGGAAAGATGCTGTTTTCGCGCCCGAGGTATCCCATGAGTATCCATCCGTAACCTGACAAGGGACCAACGCATAATCATCGATCGACAGACCTTCCGATCGCCGCTTTCCCCATACGCAAAAAAGCATAAAACCAAAAATAAACGGGCCATTTCCAACGCCTCGACTCCTCCGTGACAAAGAAGCTTAGAAAACCTTGCTCAACGATCCAGCCTCACCAACACCTCAGCTTTCTCCAAAAACCCCCACCCCCTCTCCCCACCCTCCCGTTTAAAATATTCGGCCCCCTGGTCCCAGGCGCTCTCGATCCGCCCTTCTCATCCTCGCTGCCAGGGGGCAGCGGCGTCAACGGCTTTGTCATGCCCCTGCTGTTCATGTTGGCCTCGGCATCGGTAACCCCCATCTCGGCAAGCCTGCGTCCCTCAACAACACGGCGGACGATGAGCGCAAACGTCTCCTCGATGTTGACCTCGAGCCTCGCACTCGTCTCCATGAAACCGCAGCCGCGGCGACGCGCCCACTCGAGCCCGATGGCGGCGGACACCTGGCGGCTCTCCTGGAGGTCGCACTTGTTGCCAGCCACAATCTTGACGGGCGGTATCGTCTTGGCGCCGGAGCCGGCGCCGCCATCGTAGGATAAGGGCGAGGTGGGCGAGGAAGGGTTGAGGCCGGCGCGGCGGGCGCGCGCCGCGTTGTCGAGGCGGGTCTCGGCCTCCATGTCGATCAGGTCGTTGAAATAGGTCAGGGCGTCGAGGCTGTCGCGCGACGTGATGTCGTACACGAGCAGGAAGGCATCGGCGCCCAGGTTGGACGAGGCCCACATGCCGCGGTACTCCTCCTGCCCGGCCGTGTCGGTTAGGGACAGGTGGTACACGATGCCGTCAATGCGCCGCGTGATGCTGTAGCTGTCCTCAATCGTCGGGTCGTACTCGCTCGTCCACTGGCTGCGCACAAGACGCAGCGTGATGGACGACTTGCCGCAGCCGCCGTCGCCGCAGATGGTGATGGAGATCGGGACCGGGGGCTGTTGTGAGGCCATTGAGGCCGAAGGCGTGTGGGGTGATGGCATTTTCCTGCTGCTCCTCTTCGTCCGATGCTTTTGCTTTTAGGGGGTGGCGTGGTTGAAGGAGATTTCGTTCGTGATGTGTGCGACGCCGCGGAGCGCCTTGCCCGGCGACGGTGTTGGTCTCGATTGCGACCGCGGGAGAGCGGTGCGGTGGACAGTTTGTCGCCCTTGCCAGGACAGGGAGGCAGTCGCGAATCTCGAGAAGATTTGCGCGGGGTCTTCGATGGGACAAGGAATAAGCAATTCAGAACGCGGTGGAGTTGTTGTCTGGCTGGCAGGAATGGCGGGGCTGCAATTGCTGTTTGTGAGACGTGACCCAGCAAAAAAGGCTGTACTGCGTATTAGTGCCGCGCGAAGTCCCAGGCTCTATGGTTGAGTTAAAGCGTGTCGATATCGCGTGTCCAAAGAGCCGCTGTATGTGTATTTTGGCTGGTAAAATATGTAAAGTGGGGGGTTCGTAGTCCAGCGCGACGTCACGAACAAACGAAGGCAAGCTCGGATGGATGGTGGCAATAGAAATGAGGAGGGCCGAGGGAGCAAAGACGAAAAGAATATCCCTGGGCTCGAGCGATTGATTGATTATACTACGTCGAGAAGGAATGAATGAGGCCCACCCAAAGCAGCGCGAGGAATGTATCAATCAAGTGAGGGAGGTGTCGGTCGGTGGGCTACATGGAGAAAGTGGTGTGCGGTGTGGTCAAGGTAGCATTGTATATTGCTTGCTTTTTCTGCCCCGGCCAAGCCTGGGTCGTTTCCCTCTTCCGTCGTCGCTACTCGCCTGGACCGTGCTGGTTTACGTGCAGGATTTTCTTGGGCCGGCTGGCGAGCCAGGGAGGTGTGCGCAATGTGACGGTTGCGCCTGTGCTGCATGGGGGAAAATGTAACCTCGCTCGTCTTGCCCTTCTCGCCCTCGAGTTGCGCTATGGTACAATTGTCGGTGTACATACATACGCACGTTCAGGGCCCACGTTGGAGATAGAGAGTCTCGGGTGGGAGATCCTTTGCACCTTGATCGAGTGATCGCCGAGTGTTTCCCACGCACGCTATATCCGTCGTTGAGGGATCAATAAAACGGCGTGCGGGAAGCGTTGAACTGGGCTGGGGAACCGCCAACGTGGGAGGGGGGAGTGTGCGACCAGGACCCTGATAGCAAACCCCTGTCGAGGTCACAAGCGCCGTAGATTCGCCGGGCTTTCCCCTATTTCACATGTTTCGAGTCGCAACGACAATCTCAGGATCTTGTCATGCCCGGTCTAGCATTGACGTATTGGACAGAGAGCGACACCGGGATGCGGTGTATCGGCGCACGACAGCACGAGATGCAAGAGGGGACGTGGTCACTGTGGTGTCGTGCTGAGCGTACCCCTTTTCAGATCGATTCAAAGCGCCCCATCCATCGTGTGTTTCTTGCAGCCGAGACTGGATGCGGCAGATGATCGGCAGACGGGATTGGTGATAAAAATACCAAGAACCGTTCCTGCTGGTTCCTGCTGGTTCCTGCTGGTTCCTGCTGGTTCCTGCGGTTCCTGCGGTTCCTGCTGGCTCCTGCCAGGCCCTGAGCTACGACCCGTCGGAGTCCACCTCCATCACATTGCCGCATCCTGCTTCAAGCACCCCTACCCGCACCCGCACTCGAACATATGCGCTGTGTTTCTGTTTCCAGGTCGACAAACAATTCGGACGGGGCATGACAAGCGGTGGCAGAGGATCGCGGATGACGAGTGCAGAGCCAAGCAAGACAGGACGTAGCAAGACAGGACGTCGAGACAGCCGGCGGTCTGTTCACGAGCCCTAGCGCCACGTGCTGGACAGGGAGCAGCCCGGCGCACAGAGCGCAGCCCGGCCACAACCTGGATGCCCCCATTTTTGCAACGTCTGCCCATTGAGCTTTGGCTCGTGAAAAAGAAACACATGCAGATCACGAACCACAGAACCAACTTCAAAATGCGCTACAATATATGCAAGTCACTGCTTTGGGGAATAGCTGATAGCTGCCCGCCTGATATGGGGGCTCCCCTCACTGCCTCATACCGCGAAACTATTCTCCCGACCCTGTCGGACTTAGCAGTCGATTGTCGACGCAAGAATTCGTGACAAGCTTAACTCCAGGACCTCCTGACATCTGCCCTACTCAGGTAAAAAGAACTTCAGGCATTTGGTTTGCGGTGAGGTCATCTGGGGCCAGTTCGGCATGCAAACCGATTGGGTGTCCACCGCCGACTCGACCTCTCTTGTCCCTTAGCTTATCCACCCCCGCTGGGCCAGGATTTCGGTGACAAATTTTTGCGGCATTTCCGCTCGCGGTCAGCACGCAGCCGGCCGCAGTGGGGAGTCATGAGAACGTGGGCGGGTTTCCACTTCCCGGCCGGGTCAGCCGGCCGGTTACAAAAATTATCCATCGTCCTCCGCCTTCGTCTTCATAGTTCGACCCAAGCTTGTGTATACTTTATTTTGTATAATCCTCAAAATGAACGGATTTCACAACCCTAAGCCCCTTACTAGGGCGGCCGAGGTTGACCATGTGAGTAGGTCTGACTAGTTTCGATTTTCAGAGCCAAGCTGACCACAACGGCCAGCTCATCAATGCTGTTAAAGGCTTGATCATCCCCTTCATCCAGGCAGCTGATGAAGCCGCACCTCTCAAGGCCGCCGGACAAGTATTTGCTGATAGCCAAGGGGCTGTCAGAAATACTTTGGTCAACTCTCAGAAACCAGAGGAGTTGGTGAAGCAGCTGGCGCTGTCGCTGCCGCAGGGCGAGGGTCGAGGCGAAGATGGACTTCTACAGACCATCCAAGATATCCTCGGGTTTAGCGTCAACACCTGGGACCAGGGATTCTTAGACAAGCTGTATGCAAGCACCAATGCTGTGAGTCCTCGGGCCAAGGTGCAACGCTCTGCTGAGTCGGTCTAACCATGTACCGGGACCAGGTTGGAGTTGTTTCCGAGCTGCTTCTCTCAGTCTTAAACACCAATGTGTGTAATTCTTCCTACGCCTTTGGAAATTCCAGACTAACGATAAAAAAAGCTGCATGTCTACCAAGTTTCCCCGGCCCTGTCGGTAGTTGAGAAACACACAGCCAAAACGTTCGCCGGCCTCTTCGGCTTTACCGGGCCCCGCGCCGGCGGTGTTACGTGCCAAGGCGGTAGTGCCTCCAACCTGACCTCGATCGTCGTCGCTCGCAACACGCTCTATCCAGAGACCAAAACCCAAGGGAACAGCTGCGTCCCCACCGGCCCCCTGGTCCTCTTCACCAGCGAGCACGGCCACTACTCGGTCGAAAAAGCCGCCGTCACCTGCGGCCTAGGCTCCTCCTCTGTCTGGACCGTCCCCGTCGACGACGCGGGGCGCATGATCCCGTCGGCGCTGCGCGAGCTCGTCGTGCGCGCCAAGGTCGAGGGAAAGACGCCTCTGTACGTCAACGCCACGGCCGGCACTACCGTCTTCGGGTCGTACGACCCCTTCGAGGCCATCGCCGCCGTGTGCCGCGAGTTTGGGCTATGGATGCACATTGACGCGAGCTGGGGCGGCCCAGCGATTTTCTCGCCGCTTCACAAGGGAAAGCTGGCCGGGTCGCATCTCGCCGACTCGCTGACCGTGAACCCGCACAAGATGATGAACGTACCGGTGACGTGCTCGTTCTTGCTCGGGCCAGATATGGCCGTGTTTCACAGGGCGAACACGCTTCCTGCGGGCTATCTGTTCCATGGTCCTGGCGAGGCCGAGGCCAGTGGCGCGGAGGGGTGTGCCGGGCCCAAGAACTTGGATGAAGAGCAGGAAGTGTGGGATCTCGCCGATTTGACGCTGCAGTGCGGTCGCCGCGGTGATAGTTTGAAGCTGGCGCTGAGCTGGATCTACTACGGTGCTGCGGGTTTTGAGCGCCAGGTTGACGGCGCTTTCGAGATCGCCGCGTACCTGGCTGAGACGCTCGCGGAGAAGGAGGAGTTTGTCTTGATTTCCGAGAGGCCGCCGCCATGCTTGCAGGTTTGCTTTTATTACGCGCCGGGTGGGCAGCTGGCAGAGGATTCGGATGAGAATACGAGGCGGACGAGGATCATGGCCGAGCGGCTGGTGGGCAGAGGGTTCATGGTTGACTATGCGCCGGGCGAGCGGGGCAGTTTCTTTAGGGTGGTGGCCAACTGCCAGACCTTGAAGGGGACGATGGATGGCTTGGTGAAGGCGTTGGAGGCGGTGGGGAGGGAGGTTGTTCGGTGAAAGGGCACGAGCGAAGATATTTGGACATGTTTCGTGTCGTCATACGGTGGGAGTACACGGGGTAGCGTGTGGAGTGAGTGATCGTCAGGTAGGTCAAGCGGCGTTCATTTGTAAATACTGTTGTTGTTGCGGAGTATTTGCTATTTCAGGCTATGCTGAGTGGTTGATCGTGTTCCAGCATTTGCGCAAACCAGGCATCTATCTACACAGCCATCACAGTGAGCGTCTGCCCGTCGGCTCAAATTTGTTGACGAGCAAAAACGGACTGCTCAGCCTCTGACCACAACCAAGACGAACCAAACAAGGTTCTACTCCTTATTCTGAGCCTTGCGGAGGTCAAAGACCTTGAGAGCCTCCTCGGCGGCCTTGACACCGCTCAGGGCCATGGCGCCAAAGGTAGGACCTAAAGATCTGGTGTCAGCACTTCCATCTCAACATACTCTGATCAGGATACATACCCATGCGGTTGGCACCATCGATCTCGGACAGCTCCATGCCGCCAACAATCAGGCCCGGCACAATCTCACGAGTGTTCTTGACAATGGCATCCTCGGCCGACTGCATGTCGAGACCGCGCATACCGCCAAGCTGCTCCAGCTGCTTCATCGAGACAAGTCGCTTGACGGAGAAGGCGCCGAACGGACCTAGTCTCCGCATCAGCTCTCGACTCCCGAAAGGGGCGCCCTCGGGGGACAAACTTACCATCATGTCCGGTGGTCGAGATGACCAACGGGGCGTTGATCGTGTTAGGATCCATGCAGCTCTGATCATCATGATGCATCGACACGAGCGTCCAATTCGTAACCACACCCGCAATCCGCACCCCCTCCTCGCCCTCAATCTGCCTCGTAATCAGATCCTCGACCGTCGTCGCGTTGAACAGCTTGATATTATCCATCGCCAACACCTTGCTCAGCACGGTGCTCGTGAACAGCGCCGCGTGCTTGACCACGACATAATCCCCCTCGTCCTCGTACGGCACGCCCACCTCGCTCAGAAAGACATCGGCCGGCTTGCGCATGACCATGGCGCTGAAGAGCTGCCCGCCCAGCCACGCGCCGCCGCCCGGCGCCACGCCCGCCTCGACCATGGCGATGCGCAGGTCCGGCCGCAGCTTGCCCAGCGTGTAGGCGCAGCTGAGCCCGCACGAGCCCGCGCCGACGATGACGATGTCGGCCTCGGCGTAGGCGTCGAGGTCGGCAAAGTAGCGCCTCGTCATGGCCCGCGACACGGTGCTCTCGCGGATCGGCGCGAACTTGAAGGTCGCCCAGGCGCCCAGGAGCGAGGTCAGCGGGGCCGCGAGGGGGGCATGACCGTTGCTGGAGGCTTTGGACTTGGCGGCTAGGATGGAGGCCGGCAGCTGGTGCTGCTGCTGCTCCGGGGTGGTTGCCGAGGGAGCCATTGTTTACTTTGGGTGGTTCTGCGAGTGTTAGGGGTTGGACTGGCTAAAGGGGGGGGGGGCGGGGGAGGTGGTGAAGCATGATCCTTTCGCTGGTATTATCCAGATCAAGTTCACGGCCGTATGATCTCAGCCGCTCCGCGTCGCGCAGTGTCGATCTGGCTGTCTTCTGGCCTCGATTGGACGAGGGGAAGGCGGACGAGACTCTGCGGACGGGATTGGCACCGGCTCATGCATCCAGATAGTTTACCTGAAAGTGTGTGGTTTGATCTTTATGGGATAGGACACCGTGAAAGGTCCCATGGCTTCTCCCATCCTCCTCCCAACATGTGGGGGGAATGCATGGTGTAGGTACCGTTGGCTCTGGTGTAAGTAGGGTGTTAGTCAAGTATCTGGTGGATGGGCAGAGAGGTCAAAGAGCAGTTGTTGCGCACGGTAGATACTTTAAAGGTTGTTCGTGTCTAGAATGGATGGATATTGGATGGGGATTTCTGCTGCTGGTGGTGTGTGCGAGGTGAAAAGGACAAGAGGGCGAGGAGATCCCAAGCCCGAGCAGACTCCATTATAACCTCGTCACAAAGGCCCCATCGCAGTACAAGCGAGGTCAGTCCACCCCCACGACGAACCCCTCTTTCAGTGTAACTCCCCCTCCGACTCGAGCCCGGGATCGACACACACAAGTCATTACATGACGCCAAGCATCATCATCATGAGCAGCAACCCCTCGTTCACCTACGGAAGCTTTGCTCCCCCTCCTCTTTACCAGGAGCTATGACCACAAGTTCAGACGAGAAAAGGGGAAGCTGGCCGGCTAAACACCCCCTGGTTGGCTGGATCAATGCCGTAACGAGAAAGCCGTGGGCGCCATGGCATGCATGTCGCTGACTTGAGCCGGCAGAGCAAATCAGCCATCACAAACCCCCGCCCCGATGCGCCGTATCCCCCGCGCCACCCCACACTCTCAACCGCCCGTGTCCGGCCCCGGGATCGGAGCCGATGGCTTGGATCGAGGATCAGTGAGTGCTCGATGTGAGTGGCCAGGTAATATTATTCTGCGATCGGTGTCGGTTGTGTGTTGTGGAATTGACTGGCTAAATAGCCTTTTTCTTGTGTGTGAGGCATAAACGCCAAAAAGGGGGGAAAGAAAGGGGCACCCTGGTGATATCCCAAGTAGGTAACCAAACAAAACAGACCAGGACATGGACGGCATCTTGCAAGGTCCTCTTCTGAACCCAAAGAAAGCCTGACATCTAAGATTTCACCCGGGAAAGAATTGACAGGTGCATGCAAAGTTGCTGACTGCAGACCAGCGGCCACGGCCATTCACCCTACCCTACGCTGTCCCATCTATCAACCAACAACCAACCCCTTATCTCACCACCCTCGTAACAATCACACCAGCACTCCAAAGTATGATAACAAATCCATTACCGCATACACTACAAAGCCACACTCTATCACATTGATCCTATCATTACAGGCAACAAATTAACCACCCAGGTAAACGCAAAAGACAGGAAGCGCACACCCACTTCCCCATCTAAACTTAGCCCCCCCACACAGATCCACCACACACACCAGGAAAAATAAATTGCTCGATATCAGTGAGATTCAAACTCACGCCCTTTCGGACCACGGAATCCAGAGATTGTATATTAGGGGTTAACCCTGGCGTGGCGCCTCAGACCGCTCGGCCACGATACGTTGGTGCTTGTTATGTCCTTCACTCCCATATCGCACATCACAACGCCCGACCCCATCACACCCACCACACCAACAACACACACACCAAAGCCTCAACACCAACATACCCAGCGCTAGTCATCGACCCGCCGGCTGTGACAATCGGGGCCGGCGGCGCAACGCTCGGCTGGTACGGGGTGTGATTTGCCCCGGGCGCCGAGGACCCATCCGGCCGCGGCCTATCGGTATATCCCGGAGCCGGGACCGGGACCGGGACCGGAGACGAGGGCACTGGAGCCGGAAGGCCTGGGTTTCCAGGGGGCGCCAGGGTCGGTGTGGCTTTGGATGTGGGGTCGCCTCCGGGGGCCGGATCGGAGCCCGGTGAGCCCGTGGGAGTGGTACTGCGCTCGGGGTCTGAGGTTGGCGTCCGGTGGGAGGGGATGGGAGAGGCTGTGGATGCTGGTGCGATTGGCGGGGGAATGGACATCGTGGAGCTTGGGTCGTAGGGACTGCAGCCGTGGCAAGGGGCGCCGGGGGTGTACCCGGGAACGGTGCCGATGTAGGTCGTGGTGGTGCAAGTGCTGCAGAGCTGTACCGTGACTGTCACTGTTGGCTCTGTTGAGGTTGAGCAAGAAGTCTGTGTGGGGTCTGTTAGCAGAATACATGCTCTCACGATGATCAGTCACTTACAACCGTGACAGTGGCGGTGTGATCCGTAGACGCAGGTGTACCCATGATACAGGGGTAGCATGGGTAATTGGTGGCGGATGTTTGGCAAATGGATCTCGTCAAAGTGGCGACGCACTCGGTAATAGTTTCGGTGACTTCACGGCTTGATTAATACCCCCTTGGTTACTTACTATGCTGGCCTCGGGAGCACTTACTTGTTGAACCCTCTGGGCAGACCTCGGTGATCTCGACCATGTAGATCACCTCAATGCCAATCCAGACATCACAGTGGCTCGGAACTGGGGGAAGGGATGTACCAAAAGCGGCAGTAGATGCTGCGTTCCCGGTCTTGGTCCCCGTCTGGCGCCTGGAGGAAGCCCCCGATGGCGGCGCAGTTGGTCTGATAGACCTATAAAGCGGCAAATCAGAGGGTAGGGGCCGGGAGGGTGCAGAAGACTGCCCCAATCCAGGTCCTGAGGCTGGAACCGAGGAAAGCCTGGAAGGTGGGCTAGACGCTAGTGTGGCAAGCACACTTGACTGTCCACTGGAAAGACCGCTGTCGGATGACGTCCCGCGTGCAGTCCCGGACGCAAGCCCAGACGGCGAGTTGGGTAAGACGCTTGATTGTCGGCCATTCCCTGCTGTGGGCAGCACGGTCGATGATCCCGGAGGCGAATGTAGGGAGACCTCGTTCGAAGGGTTACTTGGCGGCCTAATAGTGACGGACCCAGGCAAAGTTCGAGACGTGCCCGAGAAAAGATAGGGACCAGAAGGCTCGCTACTAGCCAACTTGGTCGTCGTGGTCAACCCTCCTCCTGGTGACAGAGCAGTGCTAATGGCACTAGATGCGCCTTCGGTACCTCGAGGTGAGCTTAAGGTTTCTGGACTGCCACTAGTTCCCGCAAAGCTGTCAGACGTAGGCGCTTGGGAGGGAGACTGCGACAGCAGCGACCCTGGGGAAGTGTCGGGCCGGCCCGATTGGCTCGGGATACCATTGGTAGCCGTCCCCAACTGCCCAGATGTCACAACAGTATTTGGCGGTCCCGGCTGGTTGGGTGGCAAAACAGTTACCGTCCTCGGTGGTACGCTTGATTGTGATTCGGAGACCGTTTCGGACTGGGAGGGCGGCTCAGTCGTTCGAGAGCCTGAAAGCGTTACGGGCTGCCCAGAGAGGAAGCCAGAGCGGTGAGAAGGTTGAGCAGTCACTGTCGCTTGAGGTGGCGTGCCTGCTGGGGTTCCGGGTTGCCCATTCAATGGGTCGGAAGGCTGGTTCGTTGCCGGGCTGCCTTGCGATTCCGAAGACGCGGTTGGCTGGCCGGATGGCTCTGCAGTTACAGTCACGAGTGGGTGTCCGGGTTGTGTCCCAGAGCCCGAGCGAGACTGGCTAGAGGGCTGAGCGGTAACAGTCGCACCGGAGCCCCCTGGTGAACTAGCCAGGATGGCTGTTCCCCCACTCGCCGGAGAGCCCCCAGGCTCTCCGGAGGGATCTATAGTAACCGTTCCCGGCTGAGGCTGTGCATTGGGCTGACTAGAAGCAGTTATAACGACGGTTCCCGGATCTGTACCTGGCTGGGATGTAGATGGTGAGCCAATGGGTTGCGATGGCTCGACCGTGGTAGCCCCGGGGCTAGTTCCTGTAAGAGAAGGGGGCAAAACCGTGACCGTTCCTGGTGGCAGCCCAGCAGGGCTCGAAGATCCGATTATCTCCGTCACTGATGGAGAGGCAGAAGGATCAGACGGGCCTATGGTGAACGTCCCTGGAGACAGGCTGGAAGGGCGAGGGGGCTGAACAGTCACCGTGATCGGTGGCAGCGGCGACTGGCCTGAGTCGCTGGGGGACGTCGCATTGCTTAGAAATGCTGTCGAGGAATTAGAGATAGGCCCGGCAGCGAGGGTTGTTGCGGAAGACCCTGTGGGCAGAGGGGGGAAAACTGTAATGGTGATTGGTTCCTGGCTAGAAAACGTCGGGGGGTTGTATGTAAGATTGCTAGAAGGGGACGCAAAACCCCCAGATGGGCTGCTCGGTGATGCCGTGACGGTCATGAAGGAATGCGTTGCCGAGGAGCTGGCAATTGAAGATGTAGTCGCAGCAATGCTGACATGACGGTTAACAAGGTGGAATATCAAGGCTCTCAAACAAATCTTACCTGGAATTTGTGAAGCGGGTGCTGCTCTGGGTTGGGCTTGATGAGCTAGATGTGATATTCGACCGGCAGATACCGGGAGCAATCATGCCATGTAGACACTTGCAGGACGAGGAGCAGAGATCCCCCGGGGTTCCGTTGGCTGCGCCATCGTCGCACTCCTCGTTGTATTCCGTTTCCGTGATGTTATTGCCACAGCCGAGTGGCGTGGCTCCCCGAGCTATAATGTACGGGATGCCCGATGTGTTATCAGCGAATGACCGGGCTCCAATGCCAGTAGCGTTAAGCGCGATCGCCAAGGCCTCAAAGCCGCCCGGGCCGGACCTAGGATATTCGGAGAACACCTCATGGACACTGCAGTTCCAGTTGCTCGCTATGTCGTCGTTGAGCGATGTCATCACACTCGACTTCGCGACCAGATGGGCATTGTTCAGGCAAGGATGACTGAGATTTCCCCTGACCTGGAAGTTGCCGATTTCTGAGAGGGCTTCGATCGGCATTGGAGCGGCATTGCTCTGGTAATAGCACGAAAGAGAGAAATACATGCCGGTGCCGTTTTTTCCCATCGAGACAAGGCTGAGCGCATCTTGCATCATGGCGTAGGCGCCTGGAAGGTCGAACCACTTGGCGTGAAAGGATGGGTCTGTCCCAATGAGGACCATATTTCCCGTGACGGCGGGAGACCAGACACGTTTGGTATCGTCGAGGAATTGTATCGTGCTCAAGCTGGTATTGCAGAGGCAGTCGGGGATGACGATAGCCTTGTACTTGGCAAAGTCGGCCGTTGTCATGCTGTACCATTCGTCCTCGTCCTTACAGACATGGGCTTGGCCCGTCAGCAACCTACTTTCCAAGCCGTTAACCCTGCATTTACTTACCTGTCAACCCCAGTTTTATAGCTTGATCATACTCTGAATACTTCAGACCGTGCATGTGAGGAAATAGTACATCCTCTGCCAGAGCGAGATCGACCAACATGGCAAGCGCCACGTACGCGTAGTGAGCGGCACGCATGTTGGCTACAAGGACGAAAAGAATGACTGGGTTATTTGATTCTTGAAGTACTACCCCCGTAAACGAGTGACAATCATGGGGTATCAAGAGAAAGTACAATATTACTTGAAGCAATAATCCGGCACAGCAGGTTGACTGACGGCTGGAAGGCTATTTCAACAAAAGGATCCTCATGTTCGCTAAGATGGAGGAGAGTCTAAAGGGGATCCTGGGCGCACTGAGCCTTCGGCCAAATACAGGTTCCAAAGACACCATTTCCAGGTCTAGTCTCCGAGACCGTCTTGCTCTCAGGTCTCAATGTTTGGTTGCTTTGTTGAACGATAACTTGGGCCGCGCTGATGTGAGGACTGGGTAACACACAGCAGCCATCGGCCTGATCTATCCAGCCAAACCAAAGAGCCCAGTACGCCGGCCGATACCTTAGTCCAGATATGTAGCAGGGCAGCTGTCCGCTTGCAGGTTCATCAGTCTGTGCTAGTTTTGGAGGCTGCAAAAGCACCATGTGGCGGTGGATGGCCGGCTCATTGGTATGTATGGACCGCTTGGTTCATAGTAAACGAGTCACTTTCTTGTCAGATTATGTGGCCGCTGAGAGCAACGTCGCAGTACAGAGGGGAAGCTCTAGCTGTGCGCTAAAGGGAACCTTGGCCAAGATTAGCTGTCTTTAGATAAACAGCAGCTGGAAGCTCAGGGTGCAAGCCATGAGACATTAGACCCAGTAGCTGGGCTAGACGCGCGACTCAGGGTGCCCCTTTTCATGGAGCGACGCGGTTTCTTGCTGGACAGCAGGTTCAGTGAAATTGCGGACCAAGACATATCGTCAATGGCTCCGTCTCAGGCTGACCATGTCACACGTAGAGAGCGAGTATGAGGGATGTCGCGGGGGCGGGCTGAGCAGCGATGCGAGCGATTGTATCGCACATTGCACATGGTGCTGTGGGTGGATCGGGTGCCGGTGCGACATTGGCCGAGACTTCGCAATTACGCAAGAAAGCGACGGCCGAGTAGGCGCGAGAGTGGCAAAGGGAGGCGCTGATACTATGAAGCAACCGCCGGCGCAAGATGATGGGCCATGGGAAGGAGCAAGCTATGCGGTGCATGAGGCACGAGAAAGCAGGAAAAACAGGGTATGGTTTAGGAAGACGAAGACGGATGAAAGAAACGGATGAAGAGAGACCGGGGGCTCCCGCGAATACCGGCGGAGATCGAAGAAATCCCGGAGCGGCGTTACCTATCGTCATCTCGGCGGTCTGGGCGAATGGAATCGCGAGACGCGCACGCGAAGGTCACATAGCCACGGCGACCATCAACGATGTAGAAGCGGCTGGGCAACGGGGGGAAGTTTCTACCGATTTGCCGAGCTACCCTTTTGGCCATCTTGGCCGCCGGCAGAACAAGTAGGTGCAGCGGGCCGGCGAAGTGCCCTGTCGTCGTTTGTACGGCCAGCAGTGGTTACTAATGAATTATAAATGCGGACTGGGGAGGAGGGAAGGGGAAGGGGGAGAGTGCAGCAACAACTGCGAGACCAGACCAGCAGTGGAAAACAGAAGACCGTGGTGCAAGCGGGAAGAGTCGAGGAAATCAAAATTGGGTTGAGTCGGTCGGGCCTGTGTGGTGTTCCGGACAGGCAAAGGCAAGCGCACGACAGGGCTGTCACAGGGCACGCAGGGCAGGAGGGCATGCAGGGCTTTGACGGCTGCGCTTCCCGCCGCTTCAGGAATACCAAGACGATGCGACGACATGCCGTACCTATTGTTCGTGACGCACCAAGCACATGGACATGGACATGCAGGCCGGTACGCACCTGCCGCCCCTATTTGTTTCCCAAACATGGCAAGAAGCTACATTGCACGTCTAAGCGGTCGCCAACCGTGATTCGCTGGTGCCCGGATTCTTTTCTAGAAATTCCAACGTCAACGAGTGGTCGGCGGGTGGTACGGTTCCTACAGCCAGAGCAGCTCGCTATGTCGCCAACACAACCGCAGCATCGAACTGACGGCGAACGCGCCTATGGCAGCCTGGCGCAGACTACAGTCCTTCGCCCCCTCGTCCGCTGTGATACATTCCACCACGTCGTCAGCTCAGCGCAGGTCGCCTCTTATTTACTCTGACCCCACGCCCCCCCCCCCCGCGGCGCCGAGAGGCATCCAGCAGCTACAGATCAAGGGGTAATCCAGCTCGCCGATGTGCCGCAGGGACGGCATCATCGCCTTCCCCCAGTTGAGGCCATGTATCACCCCATCCACCCCCATCGGCCTCTGACCGCAAGTCCCAAGTCCCGTAGCGTACGTCTCTTCAAGCAGCCCAATGGCGTTGGTTCAGCTCCTTCGTGTTGGCTCCCTGCCAACCCTGGGACAGCAGCTCCCCCCTTTCACCACGCCAATAGTCGCCAACCTAACCCGCGTCCCGTGCAGTCATAGTAGCCCTTCCCATGTCGGCGCGGGCCCGCCATGGCCAGCAGCTCTGGCCCAATGGCTCGCTGTCTCCCCGTGGCCCAGGATCGACAATATGCGAGCCGGCATGCCTCAACGAGACCGAAGAAGCTCTGGTTCTGATTAGTTCTCTGCAAGCTCCGCTCTTGATAGCAGCCTCGCGCCATAGGTTGTGATGTTGCTGCATAGGGTTAGCTCTCACAGCCCCCTCAAGTACCTCTTAACAGATACTGGCCGCGAATCAGGGACGAGTTCATAAACCATGGTGGGCGAGCCCGCATGCCATCCGAGATATGATATAAGGCTTGCCTTCGGCTCACAGCATAAGGGCTGGAAGGATCACACATATGCCGAGGCTTGTCTCGCCCTATCTGCCGTGGTTGCCCAACAGTTCGGAAATGGGACAGCAGCAATCCCGGCCCGTCTTTGACGCTCTTCTTGCCAAAACACACGTCCAGCACGCCTTGATACAGCCAGATGGCGTTCACAATGACGCCCCAACGGTACCCTACCCACACCCGTCGTGCCACAACCATGATGATGTTAACTTATCCAGGCCCTGGCAACTCTTGTCTTCCTCCGTGGCACGCCCGATCAACTCAACGCCGTCTATGAGTCTGAGAGCGCAGAGCTCAGGACATGGGCCCCCTCGCCACTCAGCATCACGGACGAGGCCAACAAAACCCGGTTTCTAGGCGATACCCGGTAGGGCCACCACCCCTCCAGCAACCGCTCAGCGCTAACATCAGACTAGGTTCCAGCGCGCCTACATGACCTACTTCAGCATGGAGATTGCCAAGTTTGGTGGTAGCTCCAAAGCCCTGGCCATGTCACACTTGCTCACGGGGACGAAGCCTCTGATCTACGGTCTGTTCGCCGGACTAGGCCGCCCTCTGGTATTTTTCAGCGACGCCATGGAACTGCAGACGGCCATCATGGTGATGCAGTCTTTGTCCCTGTCCGCCGTGGACTGGGCCGATCCCATCTATGAGATCCTGACGCACCCACAGCTCTTGATGCCAGCCAGAGAGGTCTTATCGCCGGAGCAGATCATAGGTCGGGTGACTTACGATGGACGCTTGAGTGGGGTCATGAAGTCCGGCCCAGGCTTCCACCAAGTCTCACACATCTTCTCAAACGCGGTCGCCAAAGCTGCTGTCCTCGAATATGTCCATCAGCTTGACTGCCGTGACCCGGCGCGGCTAGTGGAGCAGCTGTCTTCGCTGTCGGCGCTTTTGCTCTGCGCCACTCACAAAGCTGGGAGGCCAGCCTTTGACTTCTACCTCAGTTGTGTCCCCACCTGGGTCAACAGTCTTCGGGTTCTTCTTGACAGCTTCAACGAAGAGCGTCACAGACTCGTGCTCATCCGTGGCGTATGGCTTCTTGTTGTTTTGTGTTACATTACACAGCTCAGGCCTGTCGTTGACCCGTCACTCCTGCAATGCGAGGCATTAGCTCAGGAGGACTGTAGCTGGGAGAGCATGCACGCTGACTTTCGGCAAAAAGGAATATTTGAGGGAAAATATCAGGATCAGCAGCTTCTGAGGGCTGTCAGAAGTTTGTGGGAACTTGGAAAGCGTTATGACGGAGATGGAACACGCTACCCAAAGGTAGCCTGGAAACTGATAACACAGTGGCAGGGCTGGACGGGCCTCGGGGCGGACAGAGAGGAGTCACTAAACATCAGACTATAGAAAGTGTGCTGGGTATCTTACCCAGGCGGTAGCTGCAGCACACTAGAGTAACAAAGATTGCACCTCCAAAAGGCAGATTACGTAGAAAAGTCAAAATACATGAATGTCGTTTTAAATTGCAGAGAATGTTTACTATCTTGGACTGGTTTCCCTGAAAGCTTGATGTGACCACTCAAGTTGGGCAATGGTAAAGCATCTCCTCAGCGTTGGAGGACCTCTTTCACTTCGCAAGGCGTAGCGTTAATTAGCAGGGCAGTTCTACCGGAAGGAGATGGGCTGCAGGAGCCTCTCATGACGGAACTTGAAGACCAACGATTGATTCTCATTTGGTAGCTTTGGCCTCTAGCGTAATCCTCCCGAGTGCCTTCGGCACAAGACATAGGTAGAGTCGGAATTACGCTATTCCAGTTCGCTGAGGTACATGAGGTATGCAGTATCGCATGCCGAAAATCCGATGGGCTGTTGTGCCGTGACAAGTGTCCAATGTTGCCCATGTACAACCCCATGATGTATCTTCCTATCAACAACCCCCAAAGCAGTTCTACTTGATAGAGAGCATATATGGATATCGGACACCTTAGTCAAACATTGAATAATCGGTTTACAGGCTTTGCTCTCTACTTGAGTGGCAGTACCCAACCTTGGCGCTCGCTTAGGATTACTAAGTACCTAAATGTGACGTGCACAGGAGGGATGCATGCAAAACGGGTGGCTTGCATGCGGCTTGAATACTAGTAGAGAGCTGATGTGATACGACAACGTTGTTTCATAATCAGGATTAACCTTTTTCGAACTCCTTGGTCAACCCCAATCAACCCTTGGGCTGTAAACGTGGCTGGGTATTCAACTCAACGGGGGGTTTTACTGGCTATTGCCAGTCTCAAAGGAACATCAAAGGTGAAACACAGGCAGTTGATCACGACTGGTAGTGCGGGTCGGAAAAAGGACGCCGAATAAGCGGGATTCAAGGCGAGATCTTGGGTACGCGCCGCGAGATGCGTCTAAACGCACTTGGATTCCTAATATGGCAGGTATTCGAGTCGATCAGAAATTCGAGATATCTGGCAAAATCTTTCCCCACTAGTCCACGGCGCCTGAGATGTCCCGCTTACGATACCTTGGTCTTGGGCCAAATGTAAACTGATGTCGCCGAGTCTTTGAGTGCTCGCTGCACATCCAAAAAGAGAAATGCTAGCAGTGGGAACAAACATCTCTGTATGAATCTAAAGAAGCACATCTCATGATTGGACTGCCTCGGACTTATCAATGTTGCCAAGCCCAACTTGGTAGCGGTCGTTCCTTATCAAAGCCTGACCAAGCCTGGCATGGTTCGATGCCGGGCTGTCATTTGATCTCCAAGACCACCCTCCCCACCTGAATGGCAGCTCTAGAAAGCCGGGAGCGGTAGCTAGAAGAGCTTGCATTGCGCTAAGAAACGGCTCCCCCGACCTCCAAAGCCTGAGCCCCCACTGCTTAGCTCATCGGGCTGGAGGAAGAAAGTAATTATTCCGGCAACTCATTAATTCCATCCATGGGAAACTACACATGGGGCTTGGCGAACTTTAAAGCTCCCCCGGCCTATGGTGCGTCTGTCGACTGCATTTGCGTTGTGACGACATTGTTACCAAACCTGGCTGTTGGTATTCAAGTTGCATGATTTATGACCCAGCCCCACGGTGTTTTCCGCTCCTTGAATCGTGAAAGCTGACAAATAACTGACAACGCTGCTACGAGATTTATGTAAAACAATTAAAAAGGAGTCAGGCATCGGATTAACTACAAGTTATTTTGTATCGATCTCGGCATACCGCCCCTATCTTATACCATGCCACTCCATGTCAGGCTTTGCATTCTGGGTAGGTACTCTGCGAACTGTTACGGTACATTTGTGAGGGTCTGTGATGGCCCCAAAGTCAAATCGCTGCTAGTTTCTCCGAGGTCCGTGATAACCTCAAACTATCATTATACGTGAAGTCGCAACACAGTCCTGGGAGAGGTAGTAGAGCGCAGCCCACCAGTGATATACCTCTCTCATCATAACGAGTACAGGATAGAAGATAGGTACCTAAACATTTCAGCCGCTCCAGCCCCCTATTCCAGGTCCCCTTTCTGTACCAGGTCCCAGCCTCGGTGTCGTCCAATGCCCTCCCACCCTTAATCGGAAGTATTTAGTCCCCGCCGCGTCCCCTATCACCTGTCGAAATGCTAGTGGATGGTGGCGCTTTAGGCCAAAGAGTCGCCACAGTAAAACGGCACCCCCCCTATTACTAGGGGCTGGCGGATGACATACCTAGATGGGGTCGACGTGGCGCCGGTCACCCAGGTATCCAGGCACTGGCATAGTTGTTGAGATTGCCAAAGTGTGAATACTGTGCCGGAGAAGGGTCGGCATCGATTCCATCGAGCTTGCATTCGTTTTTGGGGCGCCGAGTGGTGTTGAGGCAGTCTAAGGTGGCAGACAACCTAATCTTGCCACTTGATCCTGCGAGAGTTCCCTGATTTCTTACCAAGGAGACCGCAAGGGAGGGCGGTGAAGCCCAAGATGTAACAACAAGCAAGGTAGCCGAATTGGATACTCTTTGGTGTTGTGGCGGACAAGGCAAAGCGTCTGGACCGGCGCTGTTGAGGGTCCATGAAGCCAAGCGAGACATCCCGCCGTCCCCGTACCCCTTTCTATTCACCCGCTGCCGTCTCCATCCGTGGAGTGCTGCTCTGGTGGGATGCGTCGTGATGCGTTGTCAAGTCCAAACAGCCCGTAGTCAACGTCTTCTTCCTAGATGGGCCTTCTAGCCCTCCTTATCGTTAAACTAGCGCACCTGGCTGTCGTACCAGGTTCGCTATAATTCGCTTGTAGGTGTGGGGGAGACCTCGTGATGTCCCTTTACTACTTGGATACGGATTGAAAGAGGTATGGTGGTACAACCCAGAAAAATATCGCACGTAGATGATCAGGAGAAACATGACACCGTTGTGAGCCCCTCGTTAGGCTGGAAGCTGTACAAGATGGCATTCTCGATGTTCAGCTAGGTGGATCAATTAGATCATTGGCGTGAGACACCAGGGGTTTCTAAGCAGGTGCTGAAGAAAACTGAACGTACCTGAGGTGGGAAGTGGTCTAAACTGCAAACTGGGCGAGAGATGGACGACAGATGCAAAGAACGAAAGGCAAGATTGGTTTAGGCGGTTGTTGTTAACGAGCTGAAGAAAGCCAGCCTGATTCCAGGCCGCTCAGTTCTTCCCTGATAGATTATGTGTCCACCACCAGGCGCATTTACACCTATCCTACAGATCCGTTGATATCAAGGGGAGAGCTAGAATAAAATACAGTGTGTTATGGTACATAAATAGGCTCTTTCCCCGTCATCAGCTCGCCATCCACCTAAGCGTCAATGAACGTCTTGACGTTGGCCAACCACGCGAGGTACTCCCTCTGCTCCTTGACATCCATATAGTCGGGCACGAAGATGGCCAGTGCCTGCGTGATGCCACGCTCCTCAAGATACCGCTCCATCAGGATCTGAAGGTCCTCATCGAGGCTGCCGAACGGCGGGCCGGGGTACGCGTTCTGGGCAGCGTGCGACGCATCAGCGGTCGCGCTGTGCGCAAGTTTGGCGTCCTTGTAGTAGAAGAGGTTCTCGACGACGATGGCACCATCCTGGGCAATCGCCTCGATCGTGAGCGCGCCCTTGCCAGGCTTCTCGACAACGACGTTCAACCGGCAGGGAACGACGGGTTCATCGGAGCCGTCCTCCTCTTCCTCTGACTCCTCGGCGTTCTGGCTTCTGGGGCGACTGTCGGCGCCCTCGGTATCTTCCTCATCCGCGAGTGCCGCATCCTCATCATACATGTTCTCGTCGTAGTTCTGCAGGTCCGAGATGGAGAAAGAGACGGTGATCCTGGGGCGTCGCGAGTTAGTAGCTGATCTTTTATCGTGTACACAAGCCATGGTAGTAACTCACTTCTCGTTGCCAAAGGTGCGGGTTAGCACTACCTCCTCCTTGCCAGGGATATCCTGGATCTCGAACGGGCCATTCTCAAGGAAGTCCTTGACGCTGGCGGGCATGGGCTCGTTGTCCTTGACGTCTTGCTCATACTCAATCTCGCTGGAAAGCTTTGCTGACAGTTCCTCATCCGTCTCGCTCTCGGCCGCTCTCCGGAACACTGTTGTGGAGAATGCAGATGCTTGTTGTGGGCGGAGGAGGGATGCGGTGCGAGTCTTGAGGAAGCTGCTTGCGCGCGACGCGGTTTGGCACCGGGCAACGGCAGCAGTGGAGGAGGCGCGGGTTATGGCTCGCGGCGCAGAGCGCGCGATAGATCTGAGGGACATCATCTTGGGATATGAAGACGAGAATGTGTGCTTATGTGATTATGTTGGTAGATTGAGATCGTTGAGGTTAATGTATAAGGAGCAGAATGGTAACAGATATGGAAGCGATCCAGCTGGAAGCTCCCAGGGTAAGTAGCGGGTCGGTTTTTTTTGGGCAGAAAACTCTACAGCGCACAGACCACATGCATGCATTATCATCCAATTAGAATAACGAAATTCGGAGTGATTCCGATAAGAACTTTTTTATTATTATCGCAGCGTCCGATTTTGGGGCAACATGTTGCTATGGAGTGCAGTCAAGATGTCGGGAGGGCCTCATCTACACGCTGCCCTCAGCATCAATAATTACTTACACTTTCTAGAACGTACTCGCAAGGCACCATCCGTAACTGCATTTGCCAGTATGTATTGGTATCATACGTGGTTCTGGATAAGTGAAAATACAGCCCATGAAAACGGCTGGATGGGTATCATTGTTGCTATTTGAGTCCGCTGGCACCTGAGATCACCAAGAGCTCCTTTAATTGCTCTGGGGCGGGAAAAGAGAAGGCCTCACCTCTCCGTTTCCAGCTATCTTGACCCATTTGAGATTTGTCAGATAAGGCCACGATCTCTTCTCCCACTTGTCCAGTAATTGGACGTTGGTCTCGATGCTAAGGTCTGGCATGTCTGAGAGTTCTGTTAGCAGATACAAGTTCAGGTGATCAACCACGTCCACTCACAGAAGCCGTCCTTTTGCTCTTTCTCAAGAGATGCAATCTTCATGCCGAGAAGGTCCTCTCTCATACTCGCTGGCCGTCCCGGACGGCGTTCTTTCTTAATGGCGTCTAGCTCTTCATCGTACTGGTGCACATATCTATTTTGATGGTCAGCGGTTGAGTCTTGCCAGGCTTCTTACAATGCGGCAACGCCATGCGAATCGCTTCCACTTGAGAATAAGAGGGACTGGTACTCACTCATTGACCTTTGCCTGGACTGTCTCAAGCTCCACTGCTTTGAGCTCATTCCCACGAACGAATTCCTGGAAGAATAAGACACGTTCAACTTTTAGGTTGTATTAGCTATAACACCGTCTTACTATATGATGGAATACGTAGAACGGGGTACGAACGAAGAGGCCTGTCCTGCTTCCGCCTCGACGATGCGATTTTATCAAGGCGCTCGTCTCGGATCTGGGCTCGGTGAAGGCGTTTGGAATCCCGGCTGTACTGATGCAGCGCATCTATGGAAGCCCCGTTCTTCTTCTTTGAGATCTGCTTTCTCGCTTTCTCCAGGGTCTTGGCCATATTGAATGCGGGTTTTCGAGATGCCCGCGGTCTGGGCGGTCTCGTGCTGGCTACCAAGGTGTGTTTGGTGATTTGGCGGGGGAATTTTGCGGTTGCAGAGAAAATATTGATAGTGGTGGGGTGGCAGTTACGATAAGGTTTTAAGTGGTTGCGGCATGGCATGGCATGGCTTGGACAAGGAACAGTTGCGAAAAGGCGGGAGGCGGTCAGCGACAGCCGTTGGAGACTCGGTTCGTCTTAACTGAGACTGCCTGCAGTCCGGTGCTCCGGTAATATCTAGACCGCCAATGCTGCCGAGGATCAATTGCATACATATGTAGAGGTTGCGGGCCTTGGTTTTTGGCCCTACCATGTCCTTCACTAAACCTCGAGAAGAATGCCGAGGATCGGTTGGATTCTAGTAGATGACGCGCCCAGGTCTTGTCGAGGGTCCCCCGCAACTGCAAACTGTCAGACCCTAAGCGATTGTCAACGTTAGCGGTCGCGGGGGTAACGACGCGCTTGCGCTTTCTGGTGGAGCGCGAAACGGGAGACTTTAATTCCCAGCAGTCGCCCGTGTCCAGCAGGCACCACCAACGCCCGCCCTCGCCCTCGCCCACGACCCTCTACATTACAAAAATCCAGCTTGGCTCCATTGCTTCTCTACACCTAGCATTTCGTCGAGCATTGCCGCTGCACATTCTTCTTGTTTCATCATCAAATTGGCAGCCATCGACATAGTACAACGCGTCCCTAGCCAAGGGCTAAGAACTGAGTAAACACGGTGCCGCGTCTCGACTCTCAAGGGCAGCTTCCACGCTCCGTCCTCGCAGCGCCTCTGCTCGCTACAACCCACCGCACCCTCACAACAGGAATACAACCTCATGGCCCTAGTTCTCGCTTGAGGGTCGTCTCGCTGTCGTCTTCGCGGCCGGCCTTTTGCCAAGTCCCTGCTCTCTGTATTTGGGACTGTAGTGAGGATGGGTATCTCAGGTATGTCGACCTTGCCCCTCTATCCAACTCAAGTGTCTCTGACTAACTGTGTATGCAGGCCTGCTTCCGTTGCTCAAGTCCATTCAACGGCCGGTCGACCTCAAGAAATATGCAGGCGAGACCCTGGGAATCGACGGTTATGGATGGCTTCACCGTGGCGCTATTGCCTGCGCTGTCGATTTGGCCCAGTGCAAGCCAACCCGCGTGTAAGTCCCACATATTCTCGTCCTATGGTCCCGTGTGTCTAACAGCTTCTAGGTATGTCCACTACATCATGCACCGTGTCAGATTGTTCAAGCACTTTGGGGTGACCCCTTATTTCGTATTCGATGGTGATTACCTTCCTAGCAAGGCCGAGACCGAGGCATCCCGCGAAAAGCGTCGAGAGGCAAGCAAAGCTGCTGGCCTGGGGCTCTTGAAAGCCGGAAAACCGTCCCAGGCATATTCCGAGCTTCAAAAGGCCATCGACGTCACACCCGAAATGGCTCGGCATGTCATTGAGGAGCTGAAGAAGGAGAATGTGCCGTATGTCGTTGCGCCATACGAAGCAGACGCTCAGCTCGTCTACTTGGAACGTCAGGGATTGATCAGCGGTATCGTGTCTGAAGACTCAGACTTGCTAGTCTTCGGCGCCAAGCGTCTGTTGACCAAGATGGACAAGCATGGCCAGTGCATTGAGATCAACCGAAAGGACTTCTGCGCGGTCCGCGAGATCTCTCTGACCAGCTGGACTGACACCGAATTTCGACAAATGGCGATCCTCGGCGGGTGCGATTACCTCGATTCTCTCGAGAGCGTGGGACTCAAGACCGCATACCGATTGATTCGGAAGTACAAAACCCCTGAGCGTGCCATCAAAGCTCTGCAGTTCGAGGGAAAACACCACATTCCCGACGACTATCTCACGAGGTTCAAGCAGGCTGAACTTACCTTTTTGTATCACCGGGTGTTCTGTCCCAAGAAGCGGGAGAATGTTCTCCTTACGGAGCCGGACGCCTCTGTCGATATTGCGAAGATGCCTTTTATCGGCCGAGCCGTCAAGCCTGAAGTTGCAAGGGCTATTGCTGCCGGAGATGTGAACCCCATCACCCGCAAAACCATTATCGTTCCACCCTCGCCGACGAAGAGGCGGATCAGTCAGGTTCATGCCCGTGTCTCCGCACCCGTAAATTTCGGAAACAAGCCACTCGGAAAACCTATAAATGAGTACTTTAGAGACCGCCGAATTCCGCTTGGTGAGATGGATCCAAACTGTTTTGCAGTCGATCCTGGTCGGGGGAATGCCACAGCACCCAGTGCTCCTCGTCCTATTGTGTTCCCGCTTCCGAGGCCGTATTTGGAGGAGTCGGCGGTCGCGACGGACCCGGCTCGGCCGTACACGTCTCGGAATCTTCGACGACAAACAGTAAACATCTCTGAGCTCATTGGGCTTGGCGACCTCGACTCCAATTCCTCGAGCCGCCGCCACAGCGCAGGGCCCACAGTTCAGGTCTACCAGGATTCTAGCTCTTCCACAAGACCGCCAAAGAAGGCGCGATTGTGCGAAGATCTGCCAACAGAGGAAGCTGTTAGCCAAAACCCAGAGAAGAGCAAGTTTTTTACCTCAAGCAAGCCGAAGAGGCGTGCCGCCAAACCCACAGATCAGTTCTTGATGTCGGACGATTCTATCGAGGAGGCATTTCGGACACTTCCAAGTTTCGACACCTGGCCCCCGCCCAAAGTTCGGCGCTCCTCTGCGGAGGTTCAGATATTTGAGGAGGCTCTGGCAAAGAAAGAGGAAGAATATATCCTTCCCATTCAGGAGATTGCCAAGGATGCCGAAGTTGTCTCTGGTGATAATGTGGAAGTTCCAGCATCATCGCCCCGGGAAGAGCCCGTATCCCGGACCCCCTTGAGCACACGACTGCAAAAGTTCAGCTACAAGCGGCCCGCAGCCACCCGGATTGTCCATGGGCTACCGACGCCATCATCGAGCAGTGAGAGGCCCTTTCTGCAAAGGGCCGCTTCATCGGGCTCCGAGATGCCCTTCTCTTCAAGGGCGACTCCGCCGAGTCATCGGGCGACCTCGATGTTGACGCCGTTACAGCGTATCGGAGCCCAAGCGTTGCAGCGAGAGAGAAGTCGACCGACACCCCCAAGCTCGCGGGGTCCGCAGTCAAGCGGGGAGAGCAAACATTTTGCGGTGCATCCGTGTAACCCGTCCCTCATTCCACTGCCGAAAGTGGACTTGGCGGAAGTGGAGGCTCTGAATAATTCTGTGGGCAGTGAAGATCAGATTATTCCCGAGAGTGACGGTGAGAACGATGCTGAGGGAATGGAGGAGGTCGGGTCTCCTACGCGGTCTTTAAACCTGTCTCGGTTCGTGTATGCCTGACCGGTTATCCTGATTTCATGATGAAAAGCAACATGAGGATACTTGGGTTTAGGTTGGATGGATGGCATATTATAATGCATGGCGCCTGGCGTTTGGCTTGGTTTCTTGCTGGTGGTACTGGTTGTGGTTTGTTGTAAACCCAACGTGGGCCTGGCGTTTAAGGGATGGCCATTTGGCTTGTAATTACTGGTTGGCTGGGTGTGTCGACGCAAGGCGCCCATTGTGGTTTATGGACAGAGGGGAAAAGGATTGTTTGGCTGTATATATATGTAAGGTAGTTAGGCTGATAGTTAACATACCCATTGCGTCTGTGTGTGTTTGGTTCCCTTTTTGATTCTGTTTTGCGAGCGTAATTTAATATAACTATTGTAATGCATTTCAAAAGACTTCATTGCCTATTGTCTTGCGTGAGATGCAAATTGTTCCCTATTGATCTCCTTATCTTACCGCAGCTGCCCCCTATTGTTGCCAAGATGCTGGGCGTTGTTCGCCTCAAACAATGGTTCACCGCCTTGGGCAGAATCCAAATGTGGGCGTAAGTGTGGGGCAATTAGCACTCCACACCGCCCAAAAATTTACTGTGATAAAATTCATCCACCAGTAGTGGTGCCCGCCACCTTTTTTCGAACCTCCCTCGAGCCCGCTCCCGACTCTTTGGTTTGCGACCGGCCGGATCGTTCGCTCGTTTCACCCCGCAGTTCCGTGATCGCAACCTCCCGCCGGGTTTTTTTGTTGCTCCCTTTTGTCGATACACCTTCTCCAGTCCGGCCGCAGCGAAGAAGAGGAAGCAGAAAAATGGCGGAATCCACCTTGCAGGTGAGCAACCAGCGCCGGCTTGGGTGTGCAGAAATGCCAATGTCGTTTCGTCACTGACCGGTGGAACTTGAACACACAGGACCGCCTGCGCGACCATGCAAAGGCCTTTGACGGTCTGATGTCGCTTATCCCGGCCAAGATGTATTATGGCGAGGAGAAGGAGAAGAGCGTATGTGCCCCACTCCGTTCCCTACAGCCATCGAGACATTCCAAACAAACAGCAACTAACGCTTGCGCTGGTGTCTCTTCGGGCAGGAACAATGGATGAAGAAAAAGCAGACCAAGGACCAGGCCAAGGCTGCCAAGCGGGGCAAGCTTGACCCTGACAGCGAACTCAACCGCAATGCGAAGGAGGTCCTCGAGGAGCGCGCCCGCAACAAGCGTAAGCTGAAGGAACTCGAGGCCGAGGACGAGAGCGATGAGGAAGAGGAAGAGGAGGATGACGCCAGCCTTCTCGCCGGCATCGAGAAGGAAAGGCCCGGTGAGGGACAGAAGAAAAAGAAGGAGAAGAAGAAGGCTATCACTGCCGACGATGAACCCCCACCCAAAAAGCCCAAGGTCGCCGATCCCGAGGCCGAGGTTGATGCCGAGGTCGATGCCGCTGAAGAGAAGGAGGCCGCCACTCCGAGCAAAAAGGTCGCCACAAAAGAGGAAAGAAAGCTTGCTAAGAAGCTGAAGAAGGAGGAGAAGGACAAGAAGAAGGCTGCTAAAGGAACCCCGGCCGGAGACGAGGCGGAAGTTGCCAACTCGTTGAAAAAACAACCCACCGTCAAGTCATCTACGGAGGTCGACGCCGACCAAGACGAGCTGGTGCCCATCGACGTGTCTGGGCTAGTAGGGGAAGACGAGGAGGGTGCCTCAGCAGAGTCAGCCGAGGAGTCAACACCACAATCACCTGTATTCGATAACTCTGCCAAGAACGCCTCAGCTGAAGCTGCAAGCACCACAACCTCCGTGTCATCCACCATCCCTCCATCAGAAAAGCCTCGGTACATCAAGATACCCGCCGATACCACGAATCTTCGCGCTCGCCTGGCGGAGAGAATCGAAGCTATGCGCGCAAACCGCAAGGCCATCGACGAAGAAGGTAACCAGATCAGAACCAGACAAGAGTTGATCGAGTCGCGTCGCGAGAAGCAACTACAGCGCCGGGCACACAAGAGGGAGATGCGCCAAAAGGCTAAGGAGGAGGAAGACCAAAAACGTGAAGAGGTTCTTGCCAGCTCACGCAACTCTCCGATGAGCGTACTAAGCCCCATTTTCAACGACCCCGACGACGATCGCAGCGCAAACAACTTCGCCTTTGGCCGCCTTGCCTTCTCCGACGGCACCCAGATGTCGCACGACCTAAGCTATGCAAAGACCGCTAGCGATAAGAAGAAGGGCCCCTCAGATCCCAAGACGGCGCTCGCCAAGCTCGAGGCACAAAAGCTGCGCGTCGCCGGCCTCGAAGAGGACAAGCGTAAGGAGGTACTTGAGAAGGAGGTATGGCTGGCAGCGCGCCGGCGTACAGAGGGCGAGAAGGTGCTCGACAGCGAGTCGCTCCTCAAGAAGGCCATCAAGCGCAAGGAAAAGACCAAGCAGAAGAGCGAACGCCAGTGGAAGGAGCGCGCCCAGGGCGTCGAGAAGGGCATGAAGGACAGGGCTCGCAAGCGTGAGGAGAACATTCAGAAGCGCAAGGACGGCAAGGGTGTTAAGGGGAAGGGTAAGAAAAAGGCGGGGCCTACCAAGCCCAAGAACAGGCCTGGCTTTGAGGGCGGAGGGTTTGGTGCGCCTAGGGGGAAGAAATGAGGGGTGAGGATGAGAGATACCAGGAGGATGTGGATGCATGGCTGGCGGGTGGCTCAAAAAGGACAAGGGCGGGTTTGTAAATGCCGATGGTGGGTTTTTTTTGTCGTCGAGTTAAAGATGTCGCTGCGTGATGGCGTCTGGAGTTGATTGGTAACCTCTGGACACATGGACTAGGGTAACCTACCTAACATAGAGGACTTGCAATGCTCTGTTGCTGGCATTTATGGCCTATGGGCATTTGACAGTGGAAAACACTGGCATGGGAATAATCTAAGCAAATTAAGTGCATCTCGTTATTATTGTGAGATATTTGATGTGTCTGGTACATGGCGCTGGTTCTATGTTCTCCCATCTGGGCACACTATTTTCAATGAACTATGTCAAGTTCCTCGGTACAATAGGCGCACTCATGGCCATCACAGCATTTCGGTGTAGTATCATAGATGGAATGGATTAGAAGTATCATGACTGATGACATGGCTCGTCCTAGTTTGCAACAAAAACAACAGAACAACGACCAAAAAAGTAGCGACCTCCGGCAGCAGAAACAGCTCATGAAAAACAGAACTCCCCCATCTGCGTCATTTTCCCCAGCATTGTTTAGAGAAGGAGAGAACGTGATCTGGCGTGAGGGTTGTGAGAGGGGGAGGGTGAGACCACCGGGAGGGAGGACGGGGGGTGAGAAACGAGCAAGAAAAAACCACAACACACTCAAGGCCCCGATCATTTTTCTGTCCCCTGGTCCCTCCGCTCCGCTCCTCCACCGTTTATGTCCTGACATTCCCCCATTAAATCTTCCCATTCCCAACAACCCATCCCGAAAACGACTGCCCGCGGTTTCTTTTCCTTCCCTTTCCCACTTTTCCATAGAAAGTCTTCGATGATTCCTCCCCCCGGTTTTGCATCTGTACCAAGTTTTCCACCATTCAACTTCTGGTTTTTTCGTAGTCAAGGCGTGCCTCCTTGTTCTCCGGAAATATCATTGCGATTTACATCGCTCGGTCCCAGCTCTCCGAACCCGATCCGATGATGTGGGGACGCCGTCAAAAAAAGAACAGAGAGGAACCAAACCCAGAGAAACCGAACCGTGGGAGGTAAAGAACAGGCAGAAAATATCATCTAGTCAGATAAACTTCATTGCTGCTACCTCACTCATAAAAAGACGGTAGCCATGCTAGCTGGCCAACGGAACAAGGTTATGAATCGTACCTTGTTGTTGGGTGATGACAGGCGGGGGGGGAGGGAGAGAGAATCGTGCGACGACATGGAGGAGAAACAAGGGACAACTGTTAGGTGGTCATAGTCCCTTAAAGTAGAGAATCCAAGCGGGTGAAGACGCTCAGGCAGGCCGCTACAACCTCCAGTTGCAGTTCTTTCTCCTTTGACTTGTTGATTTCCTGTAGATTGGGAACACATAATCAGTATCCAAAACGGAATAGACAGAGGAAATGAATATGATAGAAAAAGACTGACATCAGTAATAACCTGCGGCAGATTCGCACCGATCCCGTTGCCCGTTGCCTTTTTCCCAAAGGGCCACTGGCTATACTCGGCAAGGAGCTCATCTGTCTGGGCGAAGGCGCGTTCGCGGGCCTCGTGGCCGAGGGTGGAGAGCGCGTTCTCTAGGACGTTAGCCGCGTAGGCCGCGCACACCATGGCGATGGTCCGTATATAGCGGAACTCGAGGTTCTCGGGCAGAAACTGGGTAGCGTTGAGCACGACGGTGCGCTGTGTCAGCACGTTGCGCACGCGGCGCCGGATTTCCTCCTTGGCGCCACTGTCGACGACGGGGTGCGTGGCCATATCGAAAAGCAGGAAGTTGCGCTTCTCGGTGCGCAGGATGCCCTTGTCCACCAAGCCTTTTGCCAGGCGCTCGCGCACCTGCTTTAGTTGGTATCCAATCTTCATCAAGTTCCAGGTCTCGCCTATATTTTCCCAATTGCTCTGATCAGAACCCTGCCTAGATATCGTAAGGTGGATGGGGATAAGAGCCTACCACTCATCAGGTCAATCCAGGAGCTGACGCTCATCTTCTCGCTCGACTTCATCATCTTCAGCGCCTCGTCCAATAGCACCTCGCCTGTCAAGGTGTCGTCGATCACTTCGATGAGCCGGTCGGGCAGGGGGAAGCGCCGCCTGGAGGGGTCCTTTTGCATGCTGATGCGCCCTCGGAAGGCCAGCTCGAGGACGATGCAGCCTCGCAGGGCATACGAGATGTTGTCGTTCCAGAAAGAGAGATATCCCTGTGCCCAGCGCGTTAGGTCCTGTGCAATGCTACACGAGGGAAAAAGGGGGATTGTAGAAAGCCTGCGCCTGCATTGACGCCATGGAAAGAGCAAAAGGACACGGCAATGACCAAAAGAGTAAACGAACCTGCTTATCCTTGAGCCCAAGCAGCAGCACCTCCTCCATGAGGGTCAGCTTGGGCTGTTTGCTCCGCTCGGCGCTCTCACTGATGTCGCGCGGGTCAAAGGCAATTTTATGGCCATTCTCAGTGCTCTCGTAGCTAGTCTCGGGCTGGCTATCCCTGACGTTGTTGGATGAGCTCGATCGATTGGGGCCGTTGCTGCTGTCGCCCTCGCCGTTGGCGCCCTCTCCGCCTCCTCCTGCTCCCCTGCGGCGCGTCAAGCCTGACGTTGTGGTCGATGCCATCTTGTGCCGGTGCCGTCGTACCAAACGGTCCAAAGATTACTCTTGGTGCTGCTGTTGCTGCCGCCGTGGGCGGGCTCGACGCGTCGAGCAGAAAATGGTCGATTAATGAGCCGATGTGCTAATTTCTGGAATTCGGCCTCGGCCAGACGGGCGCAGAACGTCGGGGTAGGGATTCGGAGTTTGAGATTTGGTAGCGGTCGGTGATCGATGGTCGGTGGATTTGGAAAGTTGAGGTCGGCCAGGGTCACGGTGCGCGCAGCGGATTCGTGGAGCCAATCTCCCGCCAGAAGTTTGGTTCCTAAGGGTCTCGCTCAGCCGCGTCGCAAAGAGTCTCGAGGCAACAGATTGTTGGCCCAGTCAATGTATTTTGCAATCAATCAATCGACTACTTCAATCGGCTTATCGAGTTAGAATCGCCAAACGTGAATGCAATGCGAAACAGCAAAAACCCGGTTCTTTGTCTCGGAGTTTACCTGGTCGAGGTAGGACGAAATCCGCCTCCTTTCTCTGGCCTGTTCCTCAAAAGTTCTAGTGAATGGCACGATAACGATAGCGTACCCTGCTGCCTGGTTCGCCGTCACCAAGTTGGGACTTTTTCGAGGTCTGCTCTTGGCAGGGGGAGAAATGAATGCCTGTTGCCTACGTTGCGTTTCGAGGCCTAAGAACTAAGGTCTCAGGCACTTATTCACACCTTAACTTGGCCGGTCAAATATTTACATTGTCCAAAAGCTTACAATAAGAATGATACAAATACCTCCATCCCCTACCGAATCGAAGCCATTGATGCCGCCTATCAGGGGTTCCCGTAGCAAGGTTTCGAGTGTCAACTCGACAGTTCCTAACTGGGATTCTGGGTTAATTAAGTATGCCATCAAACGCCACCAAAACACGTCGTTCGACAGACAGCTTGCCTCCCAGCTGCTTTCGCACATCGATATCAGTAGAGTTACGCACCCAACACCCTAACTCATGGCTCACCCAAATGATCCCCCTGATCCCTGACCCCCGAACATGGGACATGACTCAATTAGCAGACCTTTTGCAATGAAAAGACTACCTCTATTAGACTTCGCTACAGTGTATGTTCGCAATAGAAACCTATCAACATCTGTCTCCCACCCTCTAAACTCTACCAGCCCCACAGGCGCCTCTCAACATCGCTACGTGACAACCCCCCCCCCCCCCCCCCCTTTTACCGGCGTCATCCAGTTCCCAAGGTACTCTGCAACTATCAGCGTGTATGTAGTGGCAATGGCGAAGCAAAGTCCCAAGAAAATGAAACAGAAAAACTCAAGTGCTATGCAAATCAGTGAGTGACACCCCGTGCAACAACACCGCTACCACGCCCCTATGCCAAGTCAACATTGCGAGATTCCGCACCAGATACGTCTGCAAAGTGAAAAATGCTACCGGTCATGCACTCCAGCTCCCTGGTCCCAGTTCCAAGGGACTACCTCCAGGGTCTCCTCGACACTCGCAAAAATCATCAAAGAATTCCATCCATGTCCCACTCCCCGGCTTGCGCCCGCATGAGCACCTCCCGACCCTTCTCTGTCAACTGGGGCTTACCACCCTTGTCAGTGACTTGCTCAAAAAAGACAGGTTTCCATGTCTCCCCATTCTTCTCGCGCTCCCGGGCCTTTTCTCGCTGAGCCTCTTCAAGTTCTTGTTTGACAGTGGTAGCACGAGAAAACTGTTTCGTATGAATCGCCTTGGTTACTTCGTTCCAAAGCTGTAGTGACTCATGTGGTAACTGCTTCTCAAAGGGCGGCAATACCTTCGGCGCCACATTCAGCGGCCCAATGTCGATTATGGTAGTTTGCTCCTCAGGAGGGTGCGAGTTCTATCCATGTTAGCAAAGACACTTAAATTCAACGAATGGATTCTTGCCATGTTTGCACTTACCAATGGCTTGGGGCCTAATGTGAAAACGATCTTGTCCTTCCATGGGCCACCCAGCCGCACAAGGATATCCTCCTCCGGAACCTCACTGATTTGCAGCTTATCGTCGTCTTGGGGATCGTACCGGAAAATTATGCCCTCGACTTTGTTCGTAGATCGGCCAAGCCAGCCATCGTCATAATAACGGAGGATTGCCTTCAGCTTAGTTTCGGGGCAGGTAATGTAGGCCATATCCCCAACCGTCACACTCAGGGCTCCGCGGAAAAAGCCGCCGAGATGTGCGGCAGGGTGAGTTAGCTGGTATGTCTCATGGTTCCGCCTTTCAACCGTGATGAAAATGCCCAAATTATGCTCGCCGGGCATCACTTTGATCGAGGTACCGGTGAATTTGGCCGTGATTTGATCAAACCCCCTGGCATGAATCCCCCTTTCCGGGCAGTCGACATAGAAAGCGCTAACTGGCGGATGATGAGATGTCTGCTCCGTCAGATATGAAATCCGGACCGGTTTTGTCGGATTCGATGCTGACTGTGGTACCGACACAGTTGATGCCGCACGAGGGTCGCCGGAACCAAGCCGACGGCTGACGGCAAGCTTTCCCGACTTTGTGCTGGATGCACTACTAGTTGGCTGACTACCGTTTTCCCTTAGGGCCTTGGTGTCAATCCTGGGTGCATCGTCCTCTGTTTCCCAGTTACACTGCGAAAAGAGACAGGTTTGTTAGAAGATGCGATTTTATTTCCTGTGCAGCAGGCCTCAACATACCCTGAAGAACTCTCCAAGGCAAGAGTTATATGGTTTGCAGGGTTTGCCTTTTGCATATTTCAAGTCCTTGGTAAACCAAAAGCGCAAAACTTCCAGCATGCGGTCCACGGGGTCATCGGCAGTGCCGATTGCAATGAATGCATTTGGGGAGTCGAGGTAGTTCCAGTACTCGAGATTGGGGGTTGGCTCAAGGAGCTGGGACGGGAGCGAGAACCGGACAGCGGCAAGATCTGCAACGCCGATGAACCTAGAAAAGGATGTGTCAGCCGAAGGTCAATACTGGCGGCGGGACGGCTATCTGAAAGCCAGCTCGGCGCACTGGGAAGGAGGAGAAAAAATCATAGGTCGTCTCCGACAGCATCACCCACTCTCGGCCAGCGAGGCTACGGGGCAGCGCCGATACAGGAGTCGGACAGACATTGAAGCTATCGAGGGCGTTCCAGGCACTCACTTCCTCAAAATAGAGATGAACGTTTTGAGCTTCGATCCATCGCTTTCCGGGACCGGGGCGTCCACCGTGGCTGCCTCAGAAGTTGGCGCCGCGGGGGACGAGGCGGTCGACGAGAACATATTTCGGCTGCTGAATGGGGCTTGCTTGCCGCAATGGCGGGCGATTGCGATGGAGAGGCGGCAAAGACCCGGAGGTCGTGGCGAGGCACCCTTGAGCGATAGAAATAGCTGGCAGGTTTGTTAAATGTGTTTTTCGCGTCACTGCAAAATGACAGCAGGTGTAGGTTTGGGACTGCAAGTCGAGTCCACTTGGAGGTTTGAGTCTCGGTGTTTCGAAGAGCCAAAGATGTAGTTGTGTCAGGGCCAATGCGGCACGCACCACAGCGCCACCTGCGATAAGAACCCCAGCGGCTGCTGCCGGCTGATAAGACAAGATGACCGACTGATGGCGGCGATGTGGCGGTAGCACTGAAACTTCAACGCGTCGCTTTTATTGTAACACCTTCTGCACACTCCAACAGTTTGAACGACAGACGGGCGAGGAAGAAAAAGGGGGAAAATCTCACAACCTTCAAACTTTCGTCAAGTCACTAAGGACGAGTGAAAAGAAGACATATGAGGGCGGAATGACACGCAAAGGGAATGAGAGAGTCCGAAACGCTGCGATTCTTTCCGGACCGCCGTCAAAGATGCTCCAGCGAATCAGGAGCCAGCCAACTGCCCACGAGCACCAACGGTGCGATCTGACCAGCCCAGCTGTGCCGATGCTGATGTAGCCCCGTGGTCTAGCTTAGGTCCAGACCTCCAAGGAACCTTTTGAGAGGTAAGCTTGCCGAATACGTCACGGTCAGCGCTCTACGAGTGAAGGTATTGCTTTTCAAGCCAGGCTTGAGTCCAGGGAGGGCTCGCAGTACTTGTCCGTTACGCCCGCCTCAAACATAGACCTCAAACATAGACGTCTCCAACTGCCTTTTTGTGTTGAATGGGCTTTACTTGCCAATGTCTATCCGCACTTAGCACACATTAGGCAAACCTTCAGCATCTGCTTGGGCACCTCGACAACAGGGGCTCATCGCTGCTCTCTTCACTGCCAACTTGCTCTTGTCTCCGTTCCTGGCAGGGCTAAGGGTTGGCTGAGGGTTTACGGGATGGGTACCCCTGTGCTGAACTCAGGAACACATTGCAAGTCTTTGATCTTACCCTTTGAGCAGCTGCGTATATGATTGTTGATGGGTTGAGCAGGAACACAGCCGGCAAGGCGGCCAGCGAGTGGCTAGCGAGGGTGAGGCGACGGGTGCATTCAGGCCGGGAATGCAGCACTTGCGCGTTAGACATTCATCTCCGACAGTTTGCATATAGAGTGTATCGACTCGCTAAATGGCCATGCAGGTTCCGGCACGTTGGGCAGTGTCAATTGGTAACGGCTACCAGGCGACAGATCGGCATATGCCCGGGTGGCGTACTCGGCGCACCGGAAGGGTCTGCTCTTCATTAGGTTAGAGATACCCCTTCCCGTCTCCGGTTACGAACGTCGGCCGGATCGGCAGGAGACGGCATTGGAACCCCGAAATACGAAGGCGGCAGTGGCGAGAGTGATGATCACTGTGCAACACCGCATCCAGCTGTCTCCCAGCTCCCAGTCTATGCGGCCCAGCCACGATTGGGTTGGGCGGAGGCGTCTCCAGATCTCCCGCCTGTCGATCCCCCAAAAATAAATGATGTGCTTCAGGTGGAAGCAAATTTGCAGGAGGAATGGGGTCGGGCCTAACGATTTGGCAGCTGTACCAACACGTCGGGAAACATCTGGGAGTAAGTATCACTGGCTTGTACGTGCGTGGTCGATGTACCGAGCGGCGCCCGGCCGACACCTGGTATAGCTACATCGCCAGCACTTGTTGATGCGGCTGGTGTGGCTTCTGTAGTCTAGGTCCAGTGGGCCACTACTGACTGTAGACAAGAGCTTTCAACTGTTTTGGATCTATGTGTTTTACTTGTCGACGACGACTAATCTGGTGATAGGTCAATTACAAAGGTGACAGTCGACTTACCGAGTGCGGGAGCCAGCCAGGTACGGAGCAATATCGGAACGAGGTTCTCCCTGAAGTTCTCCCTAGCATCAGTCTAAACCTAGAAAGGAACTGTTTACCCTGGGCACGCTTCGCCACAGGATTTGGCAAGCCCTGCAGGTTCAGGGTCACTTTAAAACGCCCTACTACCACCCGAACCGCCTCCTCCAGACCCCTATGGCGTCCGGCATTGGCACTACTAAGCCCAGGGAGGCCCTAGTTGCAGCGGTGGTAGCAGCCGGCAAGCACTCTTAAGGCGAGATGGAATCTAGGGTCTTGGGATCCACGGGTCCCAGCATGAGGACGGGACCTGAAAGCCTCACAATTGCCCATCATAAACCCCACGACGCCTTCCATGTAACCCCATCGCCGCGACAACATCGTTAGCACATAACGTTACCTCACAAGACGAGATGGATACCCGATATGACATTTCGCAGCTACCATAGCACCAAACTATGCTTTTATTGCGACCTAGTCTAGCGAAACGGAGTCCCTTACGCTAGAACATCTAGTACGAGCCCGTCCTGCTAACTAACTCGGGGCCTATCTCCATTGCTAGACTCAGAAAAACAAATGATCTTCTAGACACACTCGACACGCCAAGCTGCCGGAGCCGACATGGAAATAGAACAACAGAAAAACCTTCCCAGGCTTCAATCCCTCCCCCCGGCCGGCAAAAAAAAAAGGTGCTCGCTCCCATGTCCCATGCTTTGGCGCTATCACTCGGCCATGCGCCAAGCCAAACGACCAGTGGAAGTAATTCGGTGATAACCCATCCCACGCCCTCTGGCCCCCAACCTCTTCCCTCTTGTGCAGCGGACTCCGTGGCCAATATCATCCAACCGACTGCGTATATATCCCATCCGGTCCGTAGGTGCCGAGCGATCACCTCGTGTTGTGAGCAGCGGCAGTCATCGAGGCTAGCCCGCGAGTGAGCGCCCTTCCACGCCGACGTACAGACATACCTCAAAAAACTGTGCCCCCCGTATCGCTTCTTAGATATAGGGCAGGGTAGGGTGACAGTACCTCTCTCTCGATACATCCGGGATGGGGGCGATGCCACACCAACTTACCTTTGCCCCCTCTCGCTAGGATGGGAAAAGAGGGAAATCACGGCAAAAACGAGCCATGGGATTCCTCTCGACATGGCATGGGAGGGGGGTGTGCGCGCGGGCGGGAAGCACATTGAGTTCGCACAGTACATGCGCTCGCAGCTGTCGTCGCAGTCACAGCCAAAGCGCCTCTCTGCAGCGAGGGGGCACACCCAGTGCGCTTGCGACGCACGTAATGAGCAATGATGTCATCGCCAAGGGTCTGCGTGCACGGGGAAGCATTGTCCAATTTACGCTGCTGCACTTCAAACAGACAGACCGCTTTCTTCGCTCAGACTCCTCTTTCCTCATTTCATATTTGGAGGCAGTTAAGGATGCCGCAAGGACAGGGTATCATCTTACACGTAGACCATACTGTAACGGTGTTCCATCACAATAGAGATTTGTAAACCATTTTCTCTTCCTCTTTCCCTTTTCCCACCCTTATCCCGCTTGGGGGCCGTTGCTGTGCATTTTCGCCTCGGACTTCCCAAGAAACGGGACTTAGCAAGCTAGTGATTACGAAAACAGCGCAGCGAAAAGCCGCCGAGCGTGCAGCGGGTTGTAGTGAGCGTACCCATTTTTTGTGACTAGGAGCGGGTGATGCATCTGCATCTCCCTACATGTGCCCTATACCAGAGTGAGATGTGATGTGCAAAAGAGGAGAAGAAGCACACGCAGGCAGCAGCCAGATGGGGCGAGACAGGCAGATGGGATGGATTAGATGAGGGCTGTGGTAGTTGGGTGGATAGGAAGAGACCAGACGAGGATCCGAGGGATGGGAATCTACCAACAATCCCATAGGCGCTCGAGTCACCTGGCCTCCCTCTTCAACTCTCCTCAAACGAAAAAGAAAAAAAGAAAAGCAATGACGTAGGCGGCATCAACATCGACTCGGCACATCCCACGCGGCAAAACAGCAGCGGTGCCGTCCCGTTGATCAGATGACAGGTCGTGAACCTCCAACCGTTTCAGTTGCCCCAGTTTCTTTCCCCCTTCTGTTCTCCGTGCCTTGCGAGCGTGTGTTGAACGGGCTGTCGGATTGGCGGCTTATAGTCAAAAGTAGGGCATCGTGTGTGTAGTGTAGTTTGGCTATCTGCCCAGGACGGCTCATGCGGCAGTTTCAAGTCTAGCGTAGGGTGCTCGATCAATGCAGTGCCACGTAGCGATATGGTGTGCCTGCCTTTCCCTTCGATTTCCCGCTCTGGGGGGCTGCGTTCAATTTCGGGCATGCTGGCTTGGTTAGTGGCGCTTGCCATCTCTGCGTGAATGCGTGTGTTGTGGCCGCTCACCCGCTCTGGTGCTGTGACCGTTGTTGTGGTGGTCAAGACCCTGCTGCCAGGGCGCTAGGCTTTCCATGGGGGAAGGAACCGGGGGCGCAAAGTCTTGGATTATCGACGGGGTGGGGGTGCGGAGGCGTCAGCCGGGAGGGGTGACTGTAAATGCAGTGACGTCATGGAACAGCTGCGCGCCACATCGGAATAGCTTCACCGCTTTTGAAAGGGTATTGTCCCGAAAGCACCATCCACACACTCCTTGCAGTCCATTCAGCTGGCGAGTTTTCAGAAGCACTCCTAGGTACTCGGCTCCAGGGAGCCGGGTGTCTTGTCTGCTTTCCGAAAGCGCGTTTCCGCTCTCTGATGGGGTACTGTGGGTACCTGCATGCCGGAAGCCCAAGAGCTGAGAAGGGGCCCTCTGCCGGCAATCTGTCAGCCATCATGCCTCTCTAGTGTGTTTCCCATTACGAGGCTTGATACCATCGCCTGGGCTACGCTATTTGGATCAATGGTGTTGAGGGGGGGCCGATTTGCTCCATCAAAGACGTTTGACCCAGCTGACATGCAAACTCGAAATTAAAGTGCATGCGTTACAGGGTAATCAGCAACTCTGCCCGGAGAGAAATATTTGTAAAATTTCCCGGTGTATTTCTTTCCCGGAGTCCCGAAACGCCCAGGCGCAAGGCGCCGAGGGCCGCCGGCCGAGGTCTGCCGTAATTGCTAATGTCCAGGACGAGCTGTTGCACTGGGCCGTGATGTCCTGGTACAGGTCGACAGTGCTATCATTGCTGAGAAGAGGTCAATTGCTAGTCTACGTGTGTCTGATGACAGCTTGGACGTGAGGGGCCACCATGGCTGAGTAAGGACAAGACGCCCAGCGTTAATATGAATCGGCAGCCTGCCCAACATTTGGAGGTCCCCTATCATGCCTTCAGCCTCACATATATCAGTGGGCATCCAAAGATCCATTGCTCTTGCACTGATTATGTGTATGTGATCAGTAGTACCACGGCGTAAGCGAGTGGGAAGAAATATGTCGTAGAGTCAGTGATTCCAGGTTGCAATGCCTGTGCTCCAGAAGGCTTCGAGAAGGCCGACAGTCGGGACTGGGGGGCCCGAAGGAGACAAGATCCCCCAGATCATACGATTTTGTTCCTTGGTGATCGGCGCAAAGGGTTCGACAATCTGATGCCGCCGTCCAGCACCTGCCACAGATGGCAGAATGCAGCGGGCGCAGCAGATGCTCTCTTCGACAGCCAGACGGCCGTGATTCGATCGCGAGAAAGAGGGGCAGGAGGAAGAAAAGTACAGCCATGACGTCATATCTATGTGCGCTGCACTGCGTTCTGCGTGCTGGTGCAGGGATGCGGATCCCTGCAAGGCTATCCTCAGTTGGGAGCAAGGGCCGTCCACATTCCGGCCGCACCTCCACATGGACCCGATGGCACGTCCAAAACGTCAAACGTGGGCTAGTGGGCTGGTGGGCTGCCTGCCGCCTGCAACCTGCGACCTACACGTGTTGAGCCATCTTGAGACGGGCAAGCCACAAGACGAGTTTCTACCGAATGCTTGACAGCCAGAAAGCACTGTCATTCTCGAGATGTGAGCTATAGCTTCAGCGTTGGATTTTGAATCCTCCCCTCTATGCACGTACTGGATCGGCCGATGTTTGGTCGAGGTAGGCATATTCCGGCATCGCCAGAAGGCGCCCGATCGGAGGCTAACGATACAGCGCAAAGCGGGCCCGCAGCTGTACATGGGGATATGAGCATATTTGACACTCATACACCATCACGCTGGCCTCTTGCCCAAAGTGTCGGCATCGGTAACTGTGGCGAATGGAGCATACCCAGCCACAAGCCACGAGTGTTGACAGCGACGCGGCTCCATGGATGAGCCCTGCACGAACCCTTCTCCGTTTTGCTTGGGCCCAACCGCTGGAGGGCGGAGCTTGGCAAGAACTGGCATCGCTGAATGTCGACATTCGTGCCGGTGGGGACAAGGAGATGGGGGGAGGCGAACTGTGGGCAGCACCGCCACACCGTCGCAACGTCGATGGCCCCGGTGCAGCTGGGTAAAGTACAGGTACAGGTACTTTTACCCGAATCTCCTTGCCTTATATCTTATACCATGCTCGATATGGTAGATGTGAGTGCCTGTGGACGGGTCAGCACAAATGAACCATTCCCGAACGGGTAACCGCCAACTGAGCTGGATGGATTCTGCCAAACTAGGACACGCACAACATCGCAAGCCACCACTGATGGCCCCGATAAATTCGATTCAAAAAACTGGTTATATGCCCTCGGACGAGCAGGCACGATAGGCAGCTGGCGCGCAATGATGTAAATACGCAAGCCTGTTGGTGGAAGTATGTCCGTAATCCGTGATTCGTAATTCGCAAACCGAAAAAGGTACCCGCTGATGGCGAGGTTTGCGAATTTAAACAACAGCTTCCTAGTGTCCCAATAATCAGTGTCCTCTGCTCGAATATGCTAGACACAAGTCGCAGCACGGGGCGGGACTTGGCTCGAGGAGAACTCGGCATGACGCCCATCCATGTCCAAGCTAGAAGCTAAGGCGAAGAAAAATCTCGTCGATGCGGAAAAAATAAAACGGCATCGCTTAGCAAAACGGCACATTTGTCGACAGGAGAGGCCCTGAGGCTCGGTGGAGGCGCTCAATTGGGGCTTGCTCCTACTGCCACGCCCCTAGGGTGCGACATGGCTTTACGAGTGGGGGGATTGTTCCTCTGCTGGACAACTTCCCCTCACCCAGCTGTCAGCGCCGGCCCAAAGGTGCACATCAAAGCAGCTCTCTCAATCGAAAATGAGGATCTTGAGACTCTAGTTTGGAATCTGTGACGGCGTTGAGAGGTCCCTTGAATAGAAGCGCGAGAGCAAACACAGGGTACCGCGGCCGGTAGGCGCTCAGTTCTCAGGTCAGCCACGCGGGAGCCGTTGGCTTAGGTGCCAGAACGAGATGATTGCTAAGACAGCCCCGCAGTTCCCAGCCCTTAATTCAACTTGGCCGACCAATGTCCCACGTTCGCCCTTGACAGCCCATGTCCACGGGTCTGCCCATGTCGAGAGGACTGGGAGGGGCCTGCCGACACAAGAGTGGAAGAGTGCAACTACAAGCTCCTGACAAGAAAGGTACCTTGTTGTAATAATAACTCGCGACGTCGTCGCCCATCACCCCCTTCCCACGTCCCTTCCTCCTTCCCCGTCCATAACTAGCCAGATTCGTCTTTTTTGCTCTTCGTCTTCGCTCTGCATTTTGCAATCGTACCTGCCGCGGCAGACCACAAACACTGCCCTCGCCATTCGCCATCGTATTCGCAGGTACACGAAGCGCCTCGCGAACCAAACGTCTGGGCCCGCTCTGTACGTACTTTTTATGCCCGCATGTCCCTTATATCAAGTCCGGCGTAGGTCGAGCTCCAGGTCGAGATCTTCCATGCATCATCATTCTGCGCACCCCGTCCGTCCAACACAAGATCAGCCACAGCTCCCCCGCTCTCCCTCCATTCTTTCCTCCACTTCCGCATTGAGCTAGCGAGGAAGCAAAGACCGACACCGTTTTCTTGCCCGCACCTGTCCCGCCCTCCCCTCCTGTCCTGTCCCGTCGTGCCGTCTGCCGTCTGCCACCTGCCACCCTCCACCGAGGCCAAGTCCAAGACGGGAACCCTTGACAGCCGAAGGTATGGAAGCACACACCTCTCCCCCAACCTGTGCGCCGTGCAATCGACCAACCCTACCGCCATACCTTATACAATACATATAGGCCTCGCGTCTGTTTAAAGTGATGGTGGGGATTGCATTAGCGGCTGCGCGTTGGTATATACAAGGCCAACACCCGACTGCCCAGGTGCAGATGCGAAACTTCCCCCCCATAGACTACCGGGCTACCTGATCTGCCCTCTTCCCCTACTGGCGCATTGCTTGTCATCTTCCTCCCCTTTTGTCTTCTACCGCCTCTCGTTTTGTCGCCTTTTTGGCGTTCATGTTTGTTAGGCCCCGACTGTCTAGCCTTTCATCCGATCATTTACCTTTGGCGACAGTACATCTAACGAACGAACCTGAACAGCCGAACCCTCTTCCCTGCTGGCGACCTAGTACCTGACACTACTTTGGGGGTTTTTTTTTCGGAGCAACTCCCACGCGAGAGCTTCCCCACCATTGCTCCCCGACCAAGCTCGAGTCCGACGAAAATATTCTCGTCTTCGGTGCCCTTACGACTGCGGTCGTCCTTCCCAGCCATTCAGAGCAAAGCACACGAAAGAACACGAGGCTCAGATACAACCAGCTGCTTGTGCTAGCACACGCGTCCCCACCGTCCTCGGACAGTCGTCAACCCTCTCGGGCCCAATGTTTCGTCAAAGGTGAGCACACGCGCACCCATTTCTCACCTCGACAAGACTCACCCCCAGCTGCCCCTATCATTTTTCTGGTCGCAAGAGCAACACGTTGCCCGCGCCGACCTATCGATGTTGCTAACACACCCCTTTTCTACAGGACGAGCTCGCAGAAGCCCGGAGATGACCTGTTGGCCAATTTCAGACAGCAATTCCCTGAAGTGGCCGCAGCAACATCAGCATCCGCGGCAGCTGCTTCGACCACTGCGACCACCAGCCAAGCCGATGTCGCCATAACTTCCCAGGAGAGGTGCGTTGTTCTATCCTTCCCTTTTCATTCCCTCCAGCTTTCACGATGGGTGAGGTACATAGCTCTGCTGCGAGCATAGTCGTGACATCCCACTTCTCCACCACAAAGCCATTTTTGCTTCTGTTAAAAACTCTGGGGATGAGATGTGTCGTTGGTGTCGTCAAAGACACCCAGTGCCTCAGCCGCCAATTGCAGAGCTAGTTTTATTCTAGCGAAGCCTGGACAGTAAGGTCAATTACTAACGACGGTCATATATAGAGCCCACAGCCTTAGCCATGAAGCGTTCCGTGATCAAGATCCCACTCCACGGGCCTCGAATGAGCCCTGGAGGTTCACACCTTCTTTGTTAGACCCCGGTTCATTCTCCTTCGCCAACTTCGCCAGCCAACCTTCGGGGTACTATACTCCAACGCCTGGTGGGACCAACACCCTTTACCATCCTCAGGCTGGTGACTTGCACACCCCGTCCCTCAGTCTAGGGATGGGCTTAGGAACACCACTTTCAATGTCAACCACTGAAGGCGGCGCGCACCCGGGGGCTACAACAATGGATCTCGCTAGCTTTCACCACGGCTTTCACCCTCATCCCTTTCAGCACTTCAACCCTTTCGTCCAGCCTCCGCCGCCTCAGCCATCCTTCGCCCCATCTTCCTTCGTTCACCAAGACACAGGGTACGAGACAATGGACCAGGACGGATCTCCCATGGACTCGGACCCTGCAGATGAGAGGCTGGGATCCATCGACGGTAACTTTCAAGGTCACCATTCCCCAATGATGAGCTTTCAAGCAAGGCAGTTTGGCATGTCTATGAGCATTCCCCTTCCGGCATCAGCCGAAAAATTTCGCTTTCACACGGCATTGAATGCTCCTACCGCCATGATCAAGCACGCGGATGAAATCCCTGTGACTTATCTAAATAAAGGCCAAGCATACTCTCTCTCTGTCGTCGATACGGCTCCTACTCTACCAATTGCCCCAGGTACACGGTTCAGGACTTTTGTGCGCGTCTCGTTCGAGGACGAGCAGCAGCGACAGAGGCCTGGGGTGTGCTGGAGCTTGTGGAAGGAAGGACGCGGTACCAGCGAAGCCCACCAAAGAGGAGGGAAATTGCAGGCTGTCGAGTATGTCGAGGCTGGGCAACCTGCAGAAGGCGACGACAAGCGAACAAGAATCGAACTGGAAACCTCGTCTTTCGACGGCTTCTCGGTCACCTGGACCCCAGGTGTCAACGGCGCTGTCGAGTGCAATATCGCTGTGCGTTTCAACTTCCTCTCGACTGATTTTAGCCATTCCAAAGGTGTGAAGGGCATTCCGGTTCGTCTATGCGCCAAAACACACCCTCTATCTGCCGACCACGGCCAACCTCCGCCTTCCGACCCCGCGTCTGAGATCTGCTATGGGAAAGTCAAGTTGTTTCGAGACCATGGCGCTGAGCGTAAATTGTCAAACGACGTAGCGCATGTTAGGAAAACAATTGACAAGCTGAAGCAGCAAATCGCCCAGGCTGAGAGCGGAATGAAAGACTTTGGTAAGAGGAAGCGGTCGGGAGTGGCCCAGACCAAGAGCTCGACCGTTGTTCAAAGGCCCGGCAAGGTGCAGAAGCACAAGCGGACTTGGTCGATGTCATCAGCCAGCTCTGCTGGTGGAGGGGCCCGGATTCCGCTGGAAGAGGACCTTCACCTCAAACTTCAGACTTTGCAGGACATGTTCACCAGCACTCGCCCTGTCAGCGTGTTGTACCTGCGAGGTGACGAGCTGGACGACCCCGATTTGCATCCGGTTTCCCTTCCAGGCGAGTCACTCGATTTGATCAAGGTCGAGTCAAGAGAAAGCAACACTTGGCGGAGCGAACGAAGCTCCGTTGTTGGGTCATCTTTGGTATCGCCGTCGCCGAGTTCCCTGTCGCTTCACTCCCAGGTCTCGGTGGGCGGTACAAAGCAACAATGGCAAGAATACCAGCAGGGAGGCTCCGGCCCTCAGTCCACGAGGCAAGGGTCGGCCCAGCCAACCAAAGTCCGGCTACCCGACGATACTGGAAATTTGACAAACTGGATCGAAGCATTGGGCGTAGATCCAATGTATCGGCCACCGCCAGAGCGAGCAACTCGACCTGTCGCCTGCTTTTACGTCGCCCAAAAAGATCCTGCTAACCCAGCAGCCCGCGAACTTCATCGAGCAATCTACCTGATGCAGAGAACGGTGCGAGAGTTTGTTGGGCGTATTGCCAGCAAGTGGAATTTCGACGCAGCAAAGGTCACCCGCACGGTACACGTCCTTCCACGGGGGCTCGAGGTTGAAATGGACGATGACGTGATCCAGGAGCTTCCCGAAGGACAAGATATGACGTTTGAGATCACCGAAGTCGGCTCTCCACTGAAAAGAGACTGGGAAATGGTTGTCGACGCTCCTGGCGAGACCGAGATGGTATCGCCCACGACAACAACACAGCGAGCGTACGAGTTGCGGTTAGCATATTAATTTTACGTATACGCAGATATGACATACGACATGGAAAGGGTGGCAAATATTGGGGCTGGGGTTAAATCGACCACTACAACAGGGCGGACGGGGATACCTCTCTTAGACGGTGGAGGTGTTGGCGGTCTTTTTCAAGTCAACCCGCCACCGGGTCGACAAACTTTTAAAAACGCGCATGCTGCAAAACGGACTTGAGATTAGGACTTTGTTTGCGCTTTTTTGGCGTTGAGACGATTTTCGGAGATACCATGCCCCCGTTGATGGGCAAGTTCAAAGTTTTGACACAATTTTTGCTCCGCGGAGGGGAGACTGATCAATTTTCAGCCGAGAGGGATCTGGTTCGGAGGGTGGCTTTGTTTGCGATTTCAACGTTTTTGGGAGTGTTTACTAGTGATGCCCAGATACCTCTGATTTGTCAGTTGGGAAGGTGCCATGCCACGGCACACTCCTTGTTAAACATATATGGGTATATTTGTTTCCTTTGTTTGGATTTAAATTTTTTTATTTGAGTGGTTTGGATCTCCTATTCTTGAACAATGGAGCGTGGATGTCATATTTTTACTGTGTCCTGTCGCTACGGAGAGCATCTGTTCGAAGGAGGTAGTGGCAAACCTCAAAGTCTGAGAGCCTATTGACTTCCAAAAATCTCAGCCCCTGTGGCAATTTCTCATCATTACCACCTGTCCGCAGCGTCTCTGTCTCTCTATGGTATTCAAGGATCAGGGTTGAGAGCAACCCTGGGCTATTATCCCGTGTTTATTGGAAGGTTTAATGGGTGAATGATATTGGGTAGCTTCAGCTCTGCATTGCCAGGGGGGTTTGGCTGATGCAATGGTAGAGCGTCGTGGCAGTCTCGACTGGAGGTGGTGTAACGCCAAGGGAGTCTGGCTACCAATCTCCTTTATCCATTCCTTCTGCTGCTTATCTATTTTCTGCCTGGGCAACCGCGATTCCTTACGACGTCTTAATCTGCTAATGTTTTATTTTGGGGAGGGGGGAGGGTTGGTACATACACAAAGCACAGTACCCCCAACCGGGCTGGCGAATCGCAAATGTATGTAAACCTTGCTCACCAGTTGGGCCGGCGACGGGTCGATTGGATGGGTGAGGTCGGGATGGAAACGGCGGATGTTGCGGGAGAGCAGTGGGTGGTGAGAACAGCCGCCGATTGTGACTGTATGTAACGGTGTCGAGTACGGGGCGTAGTAAATGAGGAACGGTCAATGGCATGATGAAATGAGGTGTGGCGTGTTTCGAAACGCGCGAGCAGATATACTCTTCGGGCATAGGGCGTGATGTTTGGGAGCGAACCGGAGCATTTTCCCCGCGGAACATGGACTGTAAGGTGTGTAAGGTACAGGGTAGATCCATATTCGATACCATGGGATATGGCTGCATGGGTGAATGCAGTGGGCACGGATCCGGATGCAGATGCGATGGATCGGGTATCGGGTGCCCTGCTGGGCGAGGCGAGGCGAGAGCGCCGGGGCTGGGGCAGGCAAGGAAATGATTGCCGGTCGGGGGGTCTGGCAGGGGAGCTGGTGTGACTATCTATACACCCATGGACGAAATTTCAGAAATGAGAGTTACTTCTGAAGTGATGAGGCAAAAAGAACGGATAGGGCAGGCGCAAATGTCGTTGAGGAGATTTAAGGAAGGAAGTATGATGGTGGCTGAGGTGTAGTTATGTGGGAAATGAGTAAGTGGTGCGTTGTCATTGGACCGCCGGCTGGTTGACTTGCAACTTTGCAAATTGTTTTGACTGCAGCATCGGCGGCAACTGCGAAGGACTTTTCCACGCTGTTGATGAGAACTCGGAATTTCGCTATTCATATGCTACCGAGGGGCAATTCGAAGAATATGTGGTGGTGAACTCCCGCCTTAGGCCATGATTGCTCACCCCTTCCTTTTACAGCTCTTTCCAAAATACCACGATATGGATAAACAGCACTTCTGGTGAAGTGGCGCAAAGGCAGCGCGTTGCTATGGTTAGAAAAGGGGTAGTGATGTTCAGCAGCAGCCGGCTGTTCCATTGCGCCTCCCAAGGTGATTCGGAAGCTGCGCGCGTGCCCCTTGCCAGCAGCCCCTAAAACCATTACAGCACCTATTTCCAACTTTTCCAAAGTACATGCCGTTTGCGACGCCAACTCCCAACAAACAGCTATCTAGTAAAGGCTCTGGGTTCGAGTCCCAAGCTAAGGCTCTGAGTTCGAGTCCCGAGCTCGGTCGTTTCTTTTTGCCCGTCTTCTCCACATCAACCCAACCTCGAACTGACAATGCCTTGCAGGGCGAACCGACAGCGGAATTGCGTAAGGGATGCCCAGATATGGTTGATCGGCATGGACCTGCTCCCGCTTTTGACAGGACTACTACTAAGGGAAGCGAGCGTGTGGCGAGAACTTCGATAATGAGGCGGTGCTCTCGCGGTCCCGAGGACGAAGTGCAGCAGACCCATCCCATTCGCCCTTTGGGTTCTGGAGACTCTGTCGTGGTGTGGCGGGGAAAAATCCTCGAAATTCAGGAGGCTTTCATTATTTTTGGCGAGCGAGCAAGACTAAAGCAGGCGCATTTGAGTGGAGAGGAATACAACACCTAAGCCGTCATCACCATGATACTGCTCCATCTCACGGCAATCGCAGCCGATGGTACTACACGCAAACCATCCACACTCAGGTACTCTTGTCCAGCATCGTGAAACAGTGGTACAAAAACCCCGTGGAGAGCACATAACATGGGGAATAACATGCGCCTCGCCGTCACTGGTTTCTCAGCGTGCGGGCTAGGCCGTCTTGGTGTTGCGCGATGCGGGCACACTGGAGTATGAGGTGTCTTGACTGCCAGGAGTGTTGTGAACAGTAAGGAAAATAGGGGGTTTACTCACCCCGCCCCCAAATCGACATGTCCACGCCTATCAGACCTCCAAAAACTGTCAAATCCACAAACGGCCTTGTCTCAACCTCGAACCCCTATTCTGCTACTCTCAACTTGTGCCACGATAATTGGTATGGGAAATGGTTCAGTTCTCGGGTCCTCTCCCTCAGCTGCAGCCGGCACCCTGGCCGCCGGAACTCGGAATCCTTTCATTTCGGAGCACATCAAGATGACTGGACCCTCTGGACCCTGGATGCGCAATAAGAGTGCTGCGTGCTGCCTAAAGGGTGCGTTACAGCGGCCATGGTATCATGCGGAGTGCCGTCTACTATAGGATGCCCTGCGGGCTGGAAGAGGAGGACATCGGTATCGGTACATCGACTGTCCCTCCTCGTCCCTCCTCACTCGCCACACATCGGTGCCATCCAGTCATCTTCCAGAAGCGGAGAGGAGGGTGGTGGCTCACGGGGGGGCGTGACCGGACGACTGCAGGACGAGCGGTGGGACGGCCTGGGAATAAGGGTAGTGGGTAGGGTGCTTCCGTGGTGCGGATTCCCAGCTCCCGTGATCCCGGGCCCGACTTTTTCCATCGTCATACGCGCATATTTGTCCATACACGTACCCCCCTTATCCTCGTGTCCCACGTTGCGGCCCGATGGGGAAGATACGGATGCCGATCATTTGGAGCGGCACTGTTCCAGCCACAACGGTGTGAAAAACGGACGGCGGCTCCAAGCCACCCCGTTTGCTCTCACGGCCGGCACACATCTATCCCTTCGGTCGGACGACAGCCGGCTCGGAGTTCGGCCAATGGCAATGGCCGCGAGAGCCGAGGGGTTTCAGCTACGCAGGGAGACACAGGTGCATATTTTGTGCTACGTACGGTACACATCACGGAAAGGCGTCCAGACTACCATCGGCCCCGGCTGTGGCTTATCTTCTGGCGCGGAGAGCACGGCGTCTGCGTCACTAGGTAGGTGTGGCGAGTGCCACGCACGACTTCCATCGTTCTGGATGGGCTGGGGCTGGGGCACAGTAGCTGTCTAGAAAGGGGGTGGTGCTATGAGGTAAGTAGAGAACATTGGCTCTCTGGCGAACCCACCACGCTAACGCATGTACTATGTTTGTGTGGACAGACGCCAGGTAGCTTCTGAGAGGGACTGCAGCGAGTTGCTGTCTGTCGCTGCAGGTTAAAGCGCGGGTCTTCCTGCGGCCGGGGACATGCAGCCCAACTTGACCCGGCAACTGGTTCGCCGCACAACCGTCTGTTTTCTACCCGCAGGGCCTAGAGCGGTAGGGGTAGGCTCGGCGGGTGGATGGGTGGATGGGGTGTGGGTATGATGGCGATGGTGGAGTATAAGTGGGGAGAAGAGAGTTCGCGTCAGTTCGCCACAGCTCGTGCGTATCGTCACCGTATGGTTCGCACCTACCAGCCACAGCAGCGTTGCGATGATCATTCAACGGATTTGGCCAGTAGTACTGCGGGCTGAGCACCCTGGCACGGCAATCTGCGGTATAGCGAGGACCACCCGCGCCACATCAGGGAGAGGAAACAGTTTCTTGCCACACCCGAGCGTTGAAAAGGGACAATCACCGCCACAGGCTAGAAGGGCACGTGAAGGGCCAGGCCTCAGGAACTTGGATGGGAGAGGAAACTGGATGGAGCCACATATGTGGCGAATCTTGGCAATTTACCCTAGGTTTCTACGGGACATACCACCATGGGTGGGCTAAGCCACCTCCGCAGAGATCAGCAAGGGGTCCTGCTCGCTTGGGGAAGCACGGGAGGAGAAATAGATGGGTGGTTTTGTCATATGGGAGATCCCCCGTTAGGAGGGGACGATCGATCGGAGGCTATGTCGTCAAGGGAAGGCTCCCAATATGGCAATAGATTGACCCACATTCCCCGTGGCAAAAGGGTCCCTGAATCGTATATACGAATAGGATTGGGGATAGCTATTGATGCCTGGTAACGGGGAGGAAGTTGTCAAGCAGCTATCAGGGGTAAGGTGACTGTTGAAAGGTTTCCAGTCGTAACACTTAAGGAGGTTACCTCCTCGAGTTACCGTTGCCTTAAGGCCCCGCTCGTCAGGGGCACTTACCCTGCCATACGCTGAATAGGGGCTCCTTGTTAGCTAATCCGGAACATGCCTATAATTCATTGGACGTGAAGCTAGCACATAATATCATTGAACCCGAGAAAAATTACGGCCGAAAAGAATTGAGCAAAATGCTTGAAGATTCGAGGCGGTAAGGAGCTATTGTTGAGTTGGGGATTGCTCGATATATCCCCTGCCAAGTTTTGATCGACAGGTCAATGACATACGTCATCACCCACCCCTCAAATTGCTACCTCCCTCCCAGAAACAGATAATGGAAAAACAGGAACCCAATGGGTTAAGTAAGGTAATGGAAAAAACTATGCAAGGTATACGCAAACAGCCGAGCCATAAAAAAAAGTTTGATCAAAATGCCAAACCCAGCGTCAGTAAGGTAATAAACACCAGTCTCCTCGAGGACGGGAATGAGACTAAGTACCGAGACTCCTGCCTCACCTCAATATCATCGTTTGCCTTCCATGTCAAACTCCATGATTTCAACTCGAACACCTGCCAACCCCACGCCTTCTGCATTGCATAAGGTATGGCAACTTGGTCAACACCAACCCTAAAATCTCACAAACATCTCGAAGTTGCTGCGGAACTCAAATTTTGACGACCCAGTCGTGAGTTGGGGCTTACTTGAATATAAATGAAGTGGGTTCTTTTAGCAAAACAGCTTCCGGCAGCATGACTTAGTATCAGTTCTTCATTGCGAATCAGTTAGTCAAGGTTTTGTTATCATATTTCTCTCCAAGTAAAGCACTGGGCTCGGTCTGGGCGCTATAAGAGGTTGGGATAGATAGGGGCTTTGGAGATACTCTCTCTCTTGGCAAAGCAACATTCGGGAGTATCGTTTCCGATAGCTAGCTCTGAGTGAGTATCCGGCACGCTTACTGCCCAGAGTAATGATCCAGAGAAAGTATACATTTAAAGAAGCTCTGAACATATCCGGAGGGGCATCTTAGCTTGAAATAGATCAGGGGTCACAAGCTATACCAAAAAGCAATAGTCACCAAACCCTGCCTATCTATCTTTCTATTCATCGTATCAGCACCCCCTTTCCCTCTGCACCGTGAGAGCTGCACCTTCCCGCCGCAGTCGAAGGGGATTGAAAGACACACCGCTTCAGTAGTTGCGGCTGCCCGGAAAACCCGACGTAAGGCATGCCAAATCCAGCGCTAGGCCGGAAACCAACAAAGATGCGGCTGGCTAAAAGCTGCCTGTTCTCACAAGTGTTAGTCAGATAAACTTGATACCAGCCAACAAGCCCGACGGCAGAGCACCCCAGGAGTAGTAGCCGGGCTGATTGCTGAAGGGTCTGAAGGGGGGGGGACGCACCAAGCCATCCAGTACACATGCTCAAGAGATGGCTCAGCCGGCGCCGTCCGCTACCGAGACCAGTCCAGTCAAGCTTGACCGGCGCTGTGGTCGCGGCCAGGCAAGGGACGGGAGCACTGCCAGAGACGCCGGCCTAGGTTGTGGCAGACCCAGAGACCGGGGAAGCAGACCCAGCGGCAGCGATACGCTCGTCCAGCGAGGGAACAACCCAGCCACCCATACCGAGTACCGAAGCCCGGCGCCTATCTGCCCTCGACTCCGTCAAGGCACTGGGGTTTTTCTCGGCGCGTATGGCAGGGACGCGGACCATATAAATAAAGGCTTTCGCTTTCAGCTTAGCGAAAGTAGAGCTGTGCTCTACCTTGTTGAACCAAGAGTAGTCCCTGCGGGATATCTCGTGGTGGGGTATAGTGCTTGGATTGGGATGGGTATGCTACTATCGTCATCGCTGTCGCTGTTAGATGAGCTGGCGCCGGATGAGCTGCTGCTAGAGTTTTGGGAGCTTGGAGTCTCTTTATTCGGGTTGGCATTGTCTTGGGTCGGGGGCCAGAAGGAGGTCAATATCCGCGCCCGAAACACGCTTGAACTGGACTTCGATGTAGAATTGGCGCTCGCCATTGCTGTAAGTTAGCTAATCGTCATGTACTTTCCCTTCAACAACTTGAGTAGTTGTCTGTGGTGGTGTGGCATCAATGGCGCATGTGCCATCTTAGACCGCTTCGAGGAAGGTGAGGGGTTTCGAAGGCAGATTCGATGTACCGATGTGGTATGTAGTAGATTCGATATGCTTCCTACTAGACCCAATGCCTTGTGCGTTTAGAAAGGCCCATGAGGTGCCAACACCAAAGCTTTTCAGATATCCGATGTAGGGTGACTGCCCATCACTTCGCGTACCGGGCTAGAGTAAGTTGGTCATGAGGACGCCGCTATGAGGACATTTGCACAGTCAGGGTATGCCATGGTGTTCATCGTCCAAATTGTGACCATGTATGTTTGTGTGACTTGCGCTTCATCACCGTGGCGCTCTAGTGCTGTTTGTTGATGAGTAATGGTATTGAAGCCAGCCCCAAAGAAAACCAGGGGTGGCTGGTTGTGATTCGGTGGCCGTATATAGGCACTTGCCTCTGAACTACGATAGCGCAAACAGTAGGTGTTGTGATGTGATTTTATGTAGAGAGAGAACATCTCGCACTTGCCAGCTCCTCACCTATTTTACCTCATTTTAAAACTCGAATCAACGAAAGGGGTGAGGAGCTGAAAGTAAACAAACATCTCTATAGATAGCGGGAAATATATCTGCGGGTGGAGTTTGTCAGGTGGATGCACCACCGCCGAATATGTCTGCTGACGGCAAACTTTAGTTCCAAGGAGGGCTTCTGAAATGCCGATGGATGTCAAACATGGTCGACTTTTGGAGAATGACCAAACAGGCCAACAGAAAAGAAACCCCGGACATGAAAATAACTGGGGCAAAGTCAGAAAAAGCTCGAGAACGAGGAAATCTGCCTAGCAGGGCCTTTTGAAACAGAAAAGAATGGACGCATACGAGAGGTCATTCAGTGGGGCTCTCGTTGCTGTAGGTATCGACGAGTGCTGTTGGCCTGATGTTGAATGGAAGTTGGAAATCGACGATTGAGGCTGAAGGGGGCTAACCGCAGTTTGAAAGACTGCGAGCTGGCTCGTGCCCAATTAGTTCCCTTGCCTGCAACCCCGCAACGCCTTGTCTGGGGGAAGCAGCCCACCCAGCAAGAGCCGGCTTTATGGAGCCCAACCTTCCCCCGACCTAGTTAGAAAGAGATGGAAGATATTAGGATGGGATCCTTTCGAACGCCAGCCAGCACCTCGCCCCTGCGCCCCTCCCCAAAGGTTCACAAAGTCGCACATGACTGTGCGACCAGCTGCCCGCTTATCGAACGCAGACCACAAATGGCGGGGTTGTTGACGAAGCGCATCGTTTGACAGACTCTGCCTGTTGATTTGCGCGTAAAGATGCAAGGCAGCCGCCAGAGCCGGTAGAAGAACTTCCAAGCACACAGCGACACTTTGACATGCACGGCATCTTGCACAACATACGTGTTTCTGAGCTGACCATAACCGCGGAACAGGCCCGTCAGTTTATGCCAATTTATGCCGCTACATGCTGGTCGTGGGGGTTCATCTATGGCCACACATCGCTCATGTGTGAGCGCGTGCCATCTGGCTGAACAGCCCAACAGCCAGCCATGATCACCAATTGCTAGCAAATCAACAAGATTAAAGTCGTGAGCAAATAAGAAACCGTAGTGCTAGTAATCCACTCGACAACAGGGGAGTGGATACTCAAAGTCTTGTCGATTCAGGCCATCGTTTGATCATGATACACCCGGTCCAACTCTTTGATCTTGGCAGGCCTGGCGACCGTAGTCTTCTCCTTTCCTGTTGAGAGACTGAGGAGGAGGGCAATGCGGTTGCGCATATTTGTGTCACCGCTCTTTGACTGTGCCGCCATGCCAGGCTTATGTAAGAGCCCTCTGCCGTCTGATTGCGCTTCAAGTTGATATGGTCGGCCGTGGCTGTTGATAACAATGGAATGGTGCATCTTCGGTAGCGATACCGGCTACAACCTTTGCAGACAATAATGTTGATAAATGTGGGGGTGAACTTTGAAGGGATGGATTCTCAAGACTGAACCCAAGTGAGGGGACTGACGCCCCAAACGATAGACGGAGAGACATCTTGGCTTTTGGGCAGGTGTCTAACTCGCGGCGCACAGAGTAACGTGGTGGCGCACTGGGGAAAGAAGCACAAGAGTCAGCAGTGGCAATGGAATGGCAAATAGAAGAAAGAGGGGGCCAAAGAGAGCCAACTGACGCCATTGTTGTTGACTTGAGAACTGGGGAGACGGGGCCGGGGACGGCTTGGCCGGAGTAGACCTAAGCGGTATGGCTGGGTAGCGGCATTCAGCGCCCTTAAACCAGCAGACCATGGGCAGCGAGCCTAGAACTCTCCAAGCCCCTGCTGTGCGACACCCGACCCGCCAAGTGGCCCCGGCATGAAAAAAACCGACCAAAAAATAAAATCACGATATTGTGGGACTGCATTCCCTTTTCTCCTCCTCGTCCCTTTCCCCTTCCCCCCCCCAGCCCATCCGGTCACAACACGCACCGCCTTTGCCAATCCTTCCCTAAGGGTGCTTCTCTTCTCTTTATTTTGCTTCCCGTTCCTGTTGGTCGGTTTTATTCTTTGGATCCCTGTGCGACTGCTTTGTCACGCTGAAAAGCCTGCCAAGTCACCCCGTTCACCTTCCTCGACAAGATCCTCTCGTCGCCGTGGTGAATCAGTCTTATCCAGAGTCCCCCCCGCCGCCTGATCAAAGCCTGCTCTCGATTTCCTCCGAATTAAGGCCACCTTTTTTGCGCGCAGCTGTTGCATCCCTATCCGCCGAGTCGAGAAAGCTAAAGCAGCCACTCGCCTCTGCTCCCGGGTACAAATTCAACCCCTCGCCTCCATCAACAAATCCGAGACCGGCGCCAACTGTCAACATCCGTGTGACTGACTCCAAGCACCGACAATCTCCCTTTGTTCAGGAAAATCGCGACGTACCTCGGCTTCTGCGCCCCTCCCAGGCCCCAACTCGAAACCTAGCAATCCCCTCCACGCTGAAATAAGCAAGAAAGAAAAAGAAGCATCAATCCTCCCCACCGATCTGCTATCGCGATCACCTGTGGCTTTCACTAGTCATGGCCAGTCCTTTGCAGTTTGCCTACCGGACCCAGAAGGCTATCGGTGTCTTTGACGCCGCGCCTGTCTACGAAGCCTTGCCTGGGTTCGACAAGCCCGAAGGGACCTCCCGGTGTTGTGTTTACTCGCCCTGCAGCCGCTACTTCGCATACGCTACTGCCGATGGCGTCGTCATCGTCGATGCCTCCGTCGGCCACGTATTGACCTCTCTGCCAATCCAGTCGGTCTACGATCTCAGCTTTTCCCCGAGAGGTACGTTCCTGAGCACTTGGGAACGCCCCGCCAAGGACGAGAACGGCGACGCCACCAAGAACCTCAAGATCTGGCGTACTATCGAGGACATTGAGGAGGGAGCCGAGAAGCAGCCGCTTGGCAAGTTTGTCCAAAAGTCGGCGTCAGGCTGGAACCTGCAGTACACCGATGACGAGCGCTTCTGCGCTCGCATTGTTACCAACGAAGTCCAGTTCTACAGCACCGATGACTTCTCGACAGTCTGGAACAAGCTGCGCGCCGAGGGCGTTGCCGACTTCGCCGTTGCGCCTGGCCTGAACCAGAATGTTGCCGTCTTCATTCCTGAGCGCAAGGTAAGAAGCTAACCCCGCCTCTCTCTAGCTGGCCCCGCTGTCGCACGAGCGCAAGTGCTTACTAGTCTCTCTCACAGGGTCAACCCGCCGCCGTCAAGGTGTTCAACGTGCCTCAGTTTACCACCCCCATCTCACAGAAGACCTTCTTCAAGGGTGATAAGGTGCAGCTGAAGTGGAATGCGCTGGGCACTAGCCTGATTGTGCTGGCACAAACAGAGGTGGATAAGTCGAACAAGAGCTACTACGGCGAGACGAACATGTACTTGTTGAGCGCTAACGGCTCCTTCGACGCCCGAGTGACGCTTGACAAGGAGGGTCCTATCCACGATGTCGCATGGTCCCCGAACTCGAAGGAGTTCGGTGTGGTCTATGGCTACATGCCGGCCAAGACAACCATCTTCAACCATCGCGCCGTCCCCACCTTCTCCTTTCCGATCGGCCCCCGTAACACCATCATCTTCTCGCCCACAGGAAGGTTTGTCCTAGTTGCGGGCTTTGGCAACTTGGCCGGCCAGATCGACGTCTACGACCTGGAGAAGGACCACCGCAAGGTGACCACCATTGAGAGTGGAAACCCCAGTGTCTGCAGTTGGAGCCCCGACAGCCGCTACATATTGACTGCCACCACGTCTCCGCGCCTTCGCGTCGACAATGGTATCAAGCTATGGCACGTCGGAGGCGGTATCATGTACAACGAGGAGGCGTTCGAGCTGTACAACGTCATCTGGCGACCGGCGCCGCTTGACAACGTTCCGGCCGGCGACCCCCTGAGTCCCGTGCCGGTCCCGCATGCCTCGGCCCTTGCGTATCTCGGTACAATCAAAACGCCGTCCAAGCCCGCGGGTGCGTACCGCCCGCCCGGCGCTCGTGGCACATCGACACCCCTGCATTTCAAGCGTGAGGATGAAGGTGGCGCTGCACACATCGTTACTAATGGCACGCCATCGATTGGACCTAACGGATTTGGCCGACAGCGCCGCCTGATTCCCGGTGCCGAGTTCACTGATCCCGCGGTTCCCGGAGCGGCCCCTACTGACGGTGCGGTCGAAGGCGATGAGAATTTGTCCAAGACAGCATTGAAGAACAAGAAGAAGCGCGGCAACAAGAAGGCCAAGGACGGCGAGACCAACAACCGAGGCGCGGGTCCCGATGCAGGCCTGGCACCTCCCCCTCGTGACTTTGAGGGCGGGTCTGGTGGTGAGGGCCGTAGTCCTGAGCGTCGCGGTCAACAACAACAACAACAACAACAGCAGCAGCAGCACCAGCCCCAGCACTCCCGTAGCCAGTCTCGCAACAACTTCCCTGTTCGCAATCGTAGCAACACGCACCGTGCTCGTTCCCAGAGCCGTCCCGGTCAGAGACAGGGCCAGCAGCAGCAACAGAACGAGCCAGCCCAACCTTTCCAGCAAGCAGGACAGGGTGGAGCGCCTCTTGGACCGGCAAGCGATGGAGGAGCCCAAAGCGCCAATGCCAAGAAAATCAGAAGTCTTCAGAAGAAGATCCGGGCCATCGAGGATTTGGAGATGCGCCTTGCTGGTGGTGAGAAGCTCGAGGATACGCAGATGAAGAAAATCGGTACCAAGACTTCGGTCATCAAGGAGCTCGAGGCCCTGGAGAGAGAGTAGAGGGTGAGCACGGTATGGAAGCCAAACGTTTGGCTTGCGTCGGCAGGCGGCTGAGTCGCTAGCCTGGTCCTTTCCGCACCGCGAAGCCAGCAATAGGTTAACATGACGGGGGAAGAAGCTTTGGGCAAAACGGGGTAAAGTCCAGTTCAGAAGTGGATGGCCTGCGTCATGCCCCCCTTACCAAACTCGTGGGAAAGGAATTGGCAGGGTTCACTCAAGTGCTGGGTGAATGAGCAAAACAGGGCAGGTTCCTATGCATTGCGCACTGGACCTCTGTGAGGTGAAAAAAATCGGCATGACGGGAGGGTTAGAGAGATCATGAGAGATGTGCTATGGAAGCCATGTCATGAGTAGACAAAATAAATGCACAACATTGACCAGGGACCGTACCATTCGCCATGTCGTAGTTCGGGCCTCGGGGAATCAACTTGTATGTATGTATGTACGTATGTGTGGATTTTCGATACGACCCTTGTCCCCTGTCTTTGCACTACGAACCAAGAATCCCGTCGTCGTCTCGTCAAATGCTGCTTATTACCCCACAATCCCCAACCCAGGCGCGCTGGGGTCCTCTTGGGGGGGGGGGGGGGGTTCGGCGAAGCTGCACCGAGCAAGGTCAAACATGAGGATCTTGATCTAGGGATTCTCTGACCTTGGCAGACCTTGTAAGCAGTTTGATCCTTGTTTGGCACCTGAGTGGGGAAGCTGGAGACGTGAGTTCAGACTCCACCTCCCCCCTCCCTCTCATTCATGGATCTCATTCATGGAGAATCTTGATGTTCGGTCTTTGGCAGCGGCAGAGGTCCGAATGAGGTCGAAAATAATCACCACTTCTCCAATTCACACCGCTTTCCCCTCGCCCAGAAGGCTTCCCACATGTCTGTGGCTGTGGAAGGAGGGACTTGTTTGTGTGGCGGCCCGTCCAGTCAAACAGTCGGTCAACCACTTGCTCGGCCCGTTATGTCGGATTGTCACCAACGAGCCAGCCAACCAACCACCCTCCTCGTCCCTGCCGTCTGATGTCGTATCGTAAACAGATACTTACCTTCTTGTTTGTACTTAGTGTTTTTAGGTGCACACGAAAGCACATATGTGGTTCCGTTCCCCACGCAGCACGACCAGACGAGACAGGCGGCACCGCGCGCAAGGAGAGGCAGGTTGGTGACCAGGACCCTGGGTTCCCGATGGCCGTTGGGGAAAAGGACAACCGTTGATGCATGCGCATGATCTGCATGTGGTCTCACTTTCTTTTACAGATGCTTCTGTTCCACTCTCCTCCAAGTGGACGGGCGGATGGGTTGTATGGTTGCAGTCGGATATATATCCATCAATTGCCGACCCTGTGAGGAGGCCCAGTTCATCCATGCTTGGGGGCCGGTTATGTGGTGCAGTGTTATCCGTATACTGCGACTCTCGCCCCTTGCTTGTTGTAACGGCTAGCGGACTTTGGCAGACTGTTATATTGAGCAAATTCTACGCCAGGCTGTTTGTTTCGTCAAATTCTCCTTCTCGCGGTTAATCTATACCCGCTACAGGCCCGATCTACAGATTAGATTCTTCTGTCTGGGCGCGCGCTCGTGTGTGTCTGCGGTTGCTAGGTTGGTTGTTCTGTGGAACGATCCCGTCCCGCCGCCCTATCCCGTCCCCTTTCTGCCGGGCTGGGGGGTACCATTTTGTTTCTTGCGCCTGTGTTTCTCGACCCAAGTCCGATCCTCGCGATACCAGCGTATTCAACCGGCGCAGGGTGCAGCTAGGTTATCTTATTTGGGACCGCTTCCCCCCCCCCCCCCCCCCTTCACCTGTATGTCTTGCCCGCAGTTGCGAAAACTTTTTGGTTGCGCTTCTTCTTGTTGACTTTGACGAGAAGAGCAATATCCGGGGTTCGGGACGTCTAGCTGCCCTTGCACGACAGGAGAAAATATCACAACCATGGGGCTGTGGACCAGAAGGGTCACCGTTAGTGACGACGTTGTCACCAATGCCGCCAACTTGACATTGAGGCAGTCACTGATTCCCAACGCACTCGGTATGGCGCCTCGAGCTGTGAGAAACGAAATAGGGGCACCCTGCTAAAATTTGGCCTGTCATAGTAACAATCTTGTTCTTCCTCTGGGGGTTTGCTTACGGGCTGCTCGATGGTAAGTTCGCTCCCCCACGACCCCTATTTGGGAAGTGGCTTACAGATGTCTCGTTAGTTCTCAATTCGCACTTTCAAGGAGAACTCGAAATCACTGCAAGTAAGGCCGCGGGGCTCTCTGCGGCGTACTTCGGCGCTTATTTTATCTGCCCGCCGACCATCTCGGGCTGGATCCTGCGCCGGTATGGTTTCCGGGTGACCTTCATGACAGGGCTTGCCGTATTCGCCGTCGGCTGCCTCCTCTTCTGGCCCTCAGGCATCAAGCGGTCATTCGGCGGCTTCTGCGGCAGCATGTTCGTTGTCGGCTCTGGGCTGGCGACACTCGAGACAGCGGCCGACCCTTTCCTGTCCATCTGTGGCCCGCCGCGGTATTCGGAGATCCGCTTGAATCTGGCGCAGGCAGTCCAGGGCGTTGGGTCTTTCATGGCACCGCTTTTGGCTGCACGCGTCTTCTTCGCCAACTCGGGTACCAATGTTGATGGGCTCCGCAACGTGCAGTGGGTGTATCTCGGTGTCGCAGCCTTTGATGGACTGCTTATTATCCTGTTCTTTCTGGCGCCAATGCCCGAAATTACCGATGCCGATATGCATGTGCAGGAGAACGAGATTGGAGAGTACGATCCGGGTCCGTTTCGCAAGCAGACGAATCTCTTCCTGGCTGTGATGTCGCAATTTTGTTATGTTGGTGCACAGGTTGCTGTGGCGGTATGTTTCCAGGATCCGCCCAGAGCGGATGGGCTTTTAGCTGACCGTGCCGTGTGTGTTAGAACTACTTTATCAACTTTTGCGTTGAAACCGGGCGCGACAAGGCGACATCGTCAAACCTGTTTGCAGCAGCCCAGGGCCTCTATGCCTTCAACCGATTCCTCGCCAGCGGGCTCCTCACGATCCCGGCGTTCAAGCCGCGGTACATGCTGACCGCCTACCTTGGGCTCTGCTTCATCTTCATCGTCGCGGCCATGAACACGGGCGGCACGACGTCGATCGCCATGCTGTGTCTTGTGCTGTGCTTTGAATCGTGCTGCTTCGCCACCATCTTCACGCTCGGCCTGCGCGGGCTGGGTCGGCACACCAAGATGGGCGGATCGCTACTGGTCGCCGCCATCTCGGGAGGCATGGTTTTCCCGCCCATGGCGGGCGCCGTCGTGGACGCGCGCAATGCCCATGTGGCCATGGCGATTCCCATGATGGGCTATATCCTGGCGTTTATGTGAGTATTCGATTGCAGGATTTCTGTTTCGAAAAAGAACTGTGACTGACCGTGGTTCGTGTAGATATCCCCTCTATGTCAATATCTACAAGCGCGATATTATGGACGCGCACCGTGATACCAAGGTCGGCATCGAGCCTGTTGTGGTGGATGACAAGGCATTGCACCTCGAGGCGCAGCCGTCACGTGTAGAGAAAGAGCATGCTGGGGCACCTGAAGTGCAGGCAGTGGAGAAATAGGAAGGAACCGCTGAGTTGGGTGGAGGTTTTAGGAAGCCTCGACTCCTGGTTATGTTGATGATAGGTTTGCCGACGTCATTTGAAAGATAGATGTCGCGGGCATTGTTTTAGTAAACACATTTAGTTCAAGAATTCTATCAGTTCCTTAAGGTACCCGCGTTAGAGTATCAGGTCTACGAGAGCTTTAAACACCATGCACAGGCTATGCATACGTTGCGTTGTTGATTCGATACGGTCCTTAAATTTTCCGTGTCCGTTCGCACCCCACCGATTGCCTGCCTCGCCCCACACTTGCAAACTCCCGACCCATATCTTCTCCCTGCTCTCCGGCCCGCCGTTTCACCGGCTCCTTTGGCTCCGTGCCAAGAATTGAAATTGACGCGGTGATCGGAGAGGCTAGGTTCCTGAGGCCGGCTGCGCGGTAAATCTGTCGGCGGGAGCGGTATTCGAGTCCCGCAATACTTCACTGTTACCCCACTGAAATTTATTTTTTCCAATACCGCGCACATCAGTCCTAGACGATAGTATGTATATTTATCTGGTACTCTCCTAGCTGTGATAGATGGGTAGACACCTTGCTGAGTCCTAATGCCTTTTCAGCTCGGCAAAGGAATACACGCTGAGAAGTTAACCCGCCCAACCTTTGGTCAACAAGCCACCGCCTCAAGAAAAACGTGATACCCTCGATTCCCGCCTTCAACACGCTCAAAATGTCAATGCTTTATGTAAACAGAAGTGACTGGGCAGCAGGGAGACGCGTTCAGGATCCAAGTCAGCGCTGGTGGAATGACCGCTTCGGCAGTGACCCCCAAGACCCGGACGGTGTACTTTCCCAGCTCCGGCACCGCCGCCGTCAAAAGGGACCGACCGGCTTGGTGACCCTCTGCGTCAACGAGGTCGCTGAAAATATCGCCGATATACCTGAGGCCGATTTGGCCTCGATCGCGGCCAAGCTGCTCCGTCGAGTTTGGGGAGTGGTTTGGAGAAAGTATACTTTATTCCTGACATCCTTGATGCCCTGCTTGATGGAAATGTCGCTGACTCCTGAACTTACGCAGTGGAGAAGTAACTTTCGATACCTGGAAGAAGTTCTCCAAGCCTCTGGTTGCCGACGCTGCGAGCGATGACAAAGGCGTGACCATTCCTCTGGAATTATACAGATACAGCAACTCGAGGAAAGGCCCACATGAAAACTTGACTGCCATGATCAGACCACTGGAGGCTCCGGCCTCCGACTTTCTGGTTTTCCTTACCATTAGAGAGCTCAAAGACATCCGAGAAGAAATTCTTATGGACTTGGCCGACTTCAAGAACCTTGCCCTACTAGAGTTTAATGGACCTCAAGACAGCCATGCCGACAGAATCGGCGACCGCCTTGTCAGGGGCTGGAGCGAGAAGACTAGCCCCTTTCCCGCGCTAAAGGTCCTCAGGATCACCGATAGCACTTTCCTGTCGGAGAAATCCATCTGCTATGTGTCCAAATTCCCAACGCTTTGTGTCTACGATATGTCGGTGGGTGAGTCGGAGATCACGGTCCCAGACGCCGCGCGAGTACATGGCTGGAAGTACACGCGTCCGTCTTACCGCTTCGGCCGTGACCCGGCCGCCTACCTCCGATGCCTTGTTCGATTTTTGGAGTTATTTTTCGGTCGCCAGCGGGGAGGCTCAGCTATCTCCAAGATGACGATGTCCCTCTTTTCTGACAGGCTGCGCTTTTACCAAGCGCCAGTCAGTTTTTTGCCTTGCTTGGACCACCGGCGATCAGATTCAGAAATGTCACGTCTAGAGGAAATTTGGGAGACTTTCATGGAAGAAGAAGAAGAAGAAGACACGTCCTCCTCAGATGAAGAACCTGGCCAGTGCTCGGATATCGAATCTGACCAACCTTCGGGTATCGAGCCTGACCAGCCTTCAGGTATCCAGCCCAACCAGCCCTCGAATTATGACCATGACCAGCCCTCGGAGGTTGGATCTGATGAGCCCTCGGATATCGAAACTGATGATCTCCCGGACGACGAATGCAACCAGTCGCCAGATAGTGAATCCGGCCAGCTATCGTACGATGAATATAACCAGTGCTCAGACGCTGAAAATAATTACTCGTGGAAAAAGGTCGACGGTTCTTTTTGGGCAACATTAGTTTACGCCCTGGTTGATCATTCGGACCTTCGAGCAGGCGGCAAAGCAATGATGAAACCCCTGAACAGAAGCAAGCCGCTCCCTTTGCCATCAAAACCCTTTGTAACCCTTGAACTAAGCAAGGAGAGGCAAGGGCATTTCTCTATTGATGAACAGCCTGGGGCTTTCACCAACTTCACCTTTTATCGTCCCCCCCTGTCGGATCGTACTGAATGTGCTTGCAATGCCAATATCAAAGCCCATCATAAGTCACGGCTCGAGAGAGAAAACAAGAGAGAAAACGAGCACCGGCACCTCAAACCCCGCAAGAGGCGGAACATTGGAGACATGCTCAATTCCTTGGTGGGTTGACAGGGGTATTTCCACACACTTGCATTTATTCGTTGTCACTCGGCGCGGAACCAGAAATACATTGGAAATGCATGTATTATTTTACTATAGTATACAATGGCCAGCAATATCTAACAAGGAGCCCACGTTCCATATTTATCACATCTTCAACCTGAATCTGTTGTCATGGGCTGTTCGTCAAATATGAGCTGCTCGTCAAATAGGAATTGTTCGTCAAACTGAAGCTGTTCGTCAAACATAGGCTGACCGGTGAACAGAGACTGATCATTCGACAAAAACTGGCCATCAAACAGCCCAAGCTCACTGCCCAACATAACCTGGTCGCTAGGCAGTTGTTGTCCGTCTGGCATAGGTTGGTCATCAAATAGAAGCTGTTCGGCAGGTGGAGGCTGGCTAGCAGGCAGTTTCGGCCATGCTATGTCTCTATGCGCATCAGACTTCCCCCAGATGGACCAGAACGGAATCCACGCGAGGAACTTCCCAGCCTCGGTATACCGGTTCGCCTGCTCCTTCAGCATTTGCTTGCGGTGGTCTAGCCAGAATTTGGCGTTCTGGCCTTCGGCCACCGGGACCCCTTCCTGGCGCAAGGTCATAGCCGTGCTCCCTGGGTACTCCTTGCGCAGCACCTTCGCAGCGCCCACCATGTACTTATTGACATTGGTCCAGAATGCCTGATATTTGTTCATCGAGGCGCGGTAGTCACAGTTTCGGCAACGCAACTCGTCGCGCCTCACGTCGAGGTCGGGGACTATGTCGGGAAAGTCCCTCAGCAGGTCGGGTATCGAGGGTGGATATGTGAAGATCGAAGTCAGGCCGCAGGGACAGCGTGGTGGGTTAGGGATATGGGTTTGGTTCATATTGCTGTTGTTGATTGGCATCCGTAAAAATTGTTGACTGCTCAGGGGTCAATTGTTGGTGTGGGAGAGGTGTGTGTGTGTGTGTGTGTGTGTGTGTGTGTGTGTATGTGTGTGGATGGATAGATGAATAATGTGGCACACATGGAATGGAGGAATTAAAAAATTGCTTCGGACGGAGATGTGGTCCCTTATAATATGGACGAAGGCATTCACAGCCAACGGCTGAACTTCAAGTTGCCTTGCCGCCGTGCTGGTGAACAGTTAAACCACGGCACCAGAAGCCACCCAAACACTCTGCTTCCATTGAAACCTGAGGCATATGAAACAAAAAGGTCAACTAAAGTAGGCCAACAGCCCCAAAAGCAGCATAGCCACGGTCAATGATTGGTATCAAGGCGAGAACTCGTTCAGGGCCGGCGGCAGGTTGACCGGGGCCGCTCAACGGGTCAGCCAGGCTGACTGCCTCGTCAACCATTCACCACAAGGCAGGGACACATGATTTAATGCCAGTGACCCTCAGCCCTGTTCGATTCAAGGCGGCCTAGGACTTGGGGGTTTCCCTAAAAAGTTGAGTTCGGAACAGGCAGACGCTGAGCCGCAACTTTTGAGGACGTTGGGTTCAACTGGCTGATAGGGTAGCAGAAAATAGTCTTTCTTCCTCTTTATCCAGTTGCATTTCAACACCTGCACCTGGCGCCAACAGCAGGGATAACATTGCCGATTGGGGTAAATAAGCAATACAATGTGCATCTCATTCATCTTCAGCCGACGAACTATTTTTGCGCTCGGGTCTTTCTTGCTAATGGGGGAAAAGTGGTGTTTGCTCTGCCAAATACAGCGAAAGACAATTCACGACAAGACAACACGACACCAACACTACAAATAGGGAGAAACAAGCCGCGTCGAGCCGAATGCCCTCTCAAATTGTCACAACGCAATATGCGGGAGGATTGAATGTATCATCAGCCGGAGCCCCGTCCCCATGAATGGAACCAACCCAAGAAGGGGAAGGCAGAGACGAGGGTTAGCTAATGACGTTTGCTTCTTCTATCCTCCCATTTCCCCTCTAGAATGCCATTGCAAAAGGACGTAAACCAGAGTGAATAGGGAGGAATCAGTTTTTATGATGAAGAGAAAAGAAGAAGCAACGAGAAGAATTGCATTTGCTCGCGGCGCCTTAAAAGGCAAACTGTGACCCCACGCGCAGGTGGGTCGGCAGGGGAGCCAATCAGAGCGCAGCCATTATACGTGAGCATCTTCCCAAATGAGTCAAAGGCTGGTGGGCCACGAGAGGCCCAAAGGCCGTGGCGGGGCAGAGCTGGTGAATAGCAGGCAAGTTTCCCAAGACCTGATTGTTGCCCCTCCCGTCCCTTTCAACCCCCCCATTGTAGAATTGGGTCCTTCTCCTTGGGCGCATTTTACTCCCTTCCTTTGAAGGTTACGAGTCAAATCTCTGCTGTTTCAGTGGTTATTCTGCTTGAGAAATTCGAAAAGCGAAAAAAAACCAGTTGACTTGCCCCTTGATCCTTTCCAGTCAAATCTGCATTTCTCCCCACCTCGTTTGTTTGCTCAGCCCCTCCATCCTCTCTGCCCTCGCGAAACCCCGCGTTTTAGCCCCTCAGCCTAGATTCAAGACAAACAACACTCACGATATCAAAAATGGCACCTGGTGGTCCTGGTGCGAACTCGCGTGGTCGCGGTGGCAAGTTTAAGAAGCCCGTCCGTGGAGGTAAACATTCATACCCCACACCCCCTTTCACAATGCGCACGCACTAAACTAATATGACCCCAAACTAGGCGGTAAGCACTACTCTCGTGATCTCCGACCCCTCGATGCCGACGGCAACGAAGTCTCTATGTGGAGCGTAGGTGCCAACAAGAAGAAGGGTGCTGCCGAGGATTTGGACGAGGAAGAGTCGGAAGAGTCCTCTGAGGAGGAGGAGGAGGAGGAGGAGTCAGACAGCGACGAGGCCGGCCCGGCAGGGAAGCAGTCGGCGGCCGCAGCGGAGCTGAGCCGTGAGGAGCGCAAGAAGGAGAAGAAGGCACGCAAGGAGGCAGCGCTAGCCCGCGCCCGGGGTCAGGCCGTCCAGGTTGGCGACCTGCCGTCGAGCGAGAGCGAGAGCGACGAGGGCCCGATGCCCGCCAACCCCAACCACTCGCGCGCCTCCCGCAACCAGACTAAGGCGCCCGTCGTGAAGAAGGACGTCGACGAGGCTACCGAGGGCGTCAAGGCGCTGGCCGTCATTGGCACCCCAAACCGCCGCGAGCGCGAGTCACTCGAGGCGGCGCAGGCCAAGGAGAGATATCGCAAGCTGCATGAGGCTGGCAAGACTGATGAGGCTAAGGCCGATTTGGCTCGCCTCAAGCTGATCCGCGAGAAGCGGGAGGCCGAGTCTGCTCGGAAGCAGGTATGTTTGCCTACCTTCAAACAGAAATTATCAACACAGCTAACGATTTATCTACATAGGCTGAGAAAGAGGAGCGGGAAGCGCAAGAGGCTGCCAAGAGGGCTGAACTCGACGCCAAGGAGGCTAAGAAGCGGGAGGCTGCCCTTGGGCCAGCCAAGGGGAAAGCAAAGGGCAAGAAATAAGGCACCTGTTCATCGGCCTTTCGCCGAAGTGGATTACTATTGCATCTTGTTCGGGGCAGCTATGTAGGCCCATATTCTCGTGAATACCCCCTTTGGACCAAATCTCGCTTGCTCTATATGTGCAGGAAACAATGTCTAAATTGAAAATCCGCCGGTCTAAGTGATTATTGCTAAATAAACCAAAATCAGGGATTGAGCTTCGTTTATATCGGGCCGCCGATAACCTCGCCCCAGACTTTGTCAAAGTCAACGCCGCCGGCCTTGAATAGCTCTCTGATCTGCTCCGCCACGGCGACCTGCTTTTCTCCGCTGAAGCCGCCCGGCTGGGACGTCTCAAACTGGACGATCTCGATCCACCTGAAGAAGAGATCCTCCTTGCCCATAGACGCAAGCGCATCTCGGAATGCAAACACCTGCTTCCGTCTCTCGTCCTCATTGGCGTTGACGGTCTCGCTCTGGTCAATGCAGACCCAGCCATGCTGCTTCGAGTGCAACAGGACAATCGTCTCCAGCTCATCCAGCTCGAAAATCTTGTCATCAGCCAGCTTTGTCGCCAGCACCATAGCATTCCAGTCCAGATCCCAGAATGCATCCATGAGAAGATACCCTGTCTTCTGCTGCAACAGCATGGGCGTAGTCGCCGTCCGGATCCGCTCCCAAAACTCGGCCCGGTTTCCCGTCCCCTCGCCCGCAGCACTCGCCACATCGCCGATCTCCTGGTCCCACTTCCGGCTGCGGCGCACGTAGACCTCGCGCTCGCGGAAGCCCACGGCCCACCGCCAGCCGACGGGGCTGCCGTGCGTGGCGGTGCCGCCAATGACAAACTCGGCGGGCCACGGCCACACGAAGACGACGAGGACGAAGTCAAGCAGAAAGGTTAAGCCGCGGCGCAGCACGACGCGGAGCAGCTCGCCGTAGGACAGGTCGGCGGCGCGCAGCGTCGTGGCGTTCGGGTAGCCGAGGGTCGAGGCCAGGAGCTCCAGGTAGTAGGGCATGATGTACCAGGCGCGCCAGATGAAGAGGAGGGTGATGAGGATGTTCATGGCAGAGGGCACTACGAAGATCTTGCGCTTGAAGGCGGCCGGGCGCGGGTCGATGTGGGCGATGTAGATGTGTTTCTTGGAAAGGGAGGTGTAGAAGGGCGCCAGGCTGGCCGGGGCGGGCTGGAAGGGCTTTGGGAGAGCGGTAGGAGAGGCATCTTTGGTGGATGAGCGTGCCTTGGGTTTCTTGGTGGGTGCCATGGCGGGTGAAGCTTGTGAGGGTTGAGATTCAGAGCTGATACTCTGAGCTGAGGACAGATTTCGTGCTGTGAGTGCGTGTCTGGCGCAATTGGGCGAGTTGAAACCCCGTGTGCAAGATGGATTGTAACGGTTTTCTGAGCGGCAAACTAAAAATCCACCTCGTACTAAAGAAAAAACAAGAAAACGATGCCCGATCACCGGTTGCGAGAGACGAGTAAGGTTGGAGACTTACGGCGATGACATAAAAATGTCACAGCTCAATTGAAATTGCACGACCCTAACCCTAGCCCAAGGTAACTCTAGTCGTATGCCTGCCGCCGGCGTCGGTCGCAAACAAAGCTCCAAGCCGAATTTTTGGGCGGACGCGACACATGGTCGAATTGACGACCCGAGCTTCTTCATTTCTCAGATTCACCCGACATTTTCCTTTCCGCCCCTTTGAGAGCGCCATGCCCCCCAGAGCTCTAAGATGATGCGCGGTGGACTATGGCAGGTAAGTGACCACCACCAATTGCATTATCGCCCTTTTCAAGAGCTCACTCTACTCTGCCGCAGAAGCAGAAGCGACCGTCTGCGTGCTTGCTCTGCCGCTACACACGATGCCTCCGGTCTGCGCGATGCACTCCCGGCATCGCACTACGGACGTACTGGGACGAGGCCCCGGGTCGGATACCGAAGTCGCCGCTCGCGTCTATTCCGACCAAACCCGCTCAACCAGCAGGATGGGGCACACTAGGTGGTAAAGATGGCCCACCGGTATCCTCTCAGCCGTTGCAGAAACCGACATGGAGGCCTATATTCGCGAAATCTTCAGCGTCAAGCTCCGATGCCCTCTTGCTTCCGCATGAGATTTCCGCAAGAGAACGGCTATTGAAGCAAAAACGGGAGACTGAGGAGAAAGAGCTACTTCGGCAGAAGCAAGAGGCTGAGGAGAAACAGCGACTTCGGAAGAAGCAAGAGGCCGAAGAAACAGCACGGCTCCTGAAACAGAAGCAGGAAACCGAGGAAAGAGAGCGGCTTTTGAAACAGAGGCAAGAGGCCGAAGCGAGAGAGCGCGTATGGAGGCGAAAGCGAGACCTTGAGGCACAAGAACAGCTTCTGCTAAAGCAAAAACAAGAGGCCAAGGCAAGAGAGCAGCTTTTGCTGAGGCAAAAGCAAGAAATTGAGGCACAGGAGCGGCTTCTCAAGCAGAAGCCAGGGCTACCCGTTCAAGAACCGCCAGTCCAACAACCACATGGTGTCGTTCAAAGCTTTCAGCAAGCCCGGGGCGCTAAGTCAGCACCGACACCGATCTCGCTACTGGATGATGATAGCTTATTGCTCCCACACGAGCGTGCGGCGAGAGAACGACTCATGCGCCGGAACAACCCAGCAGTGACTGATAGTGAGCCAGCACAACCGGATGGTACACCCCGACAAACACCCCGTGGCGGCTTGGGGGAGGTTTCGTGGCTCCATATGGACGGGAGAGGCTCAAGGGGCATACGTCCGAGCCCGCTGAGTGAGGACAATGAGTGGGGGAATCTGAAGCGAAGGAATAATTTCCCGACAACACGTCAACCACTTGGTTCGGGAACTAGGTTAGGATCCTTCTCCGATCGGGCGAGCGATTTTGAGACTCAGCGTTCGGTTTCCAGCAATCCCCAAAGCGCTAAATCCGAGTTCTGGGCACGAGCCCAAGATAGGTTTCCCGCCGCAGAATCGACCATATCCCGCGTCAGGGAAAACCTTGGGCCCCGAGGTACTTTCGGTGGCCTAGACACTACCGCCCGAGGTGGCGGGTGGGGAGGTTCGAGGTTCCAGAGCGATCGCAACAGGCAAAGCAGTCTCGGTGGTCTTGAAGATATACGGAAACATGCCGATTGGACCCCCGTCCGCCAGGCACCAGTGCCAACACAAAGTGCCGAAGAGGGGTGGAAAAAGCTAGAAGACCTTGGTAGGCAGGCCGCACAGTCCATATCAAAGCCAAAGGACGAGAAGACGGTTGCGAGCGAGGATTGGGACTGGGCCGATGATCTCGATGTAGATCGGCGACAAACACACCTAGCCACCCCATTTCAGCTACCTAGCTATCCGGCAGCAGGCGGGAGTCATAACCTCGACTCAAGTCATGCTAATCCGCTTGCCAATCGCTCATATCGCGATAGAGATCGCTTTGATCGGTCTAGCCGCGACGCGAAGCCCAAGAAAGCAAAGCCGTCTTCTTGGCGCACCGATTCTCGCGACGATGAGTTTGATGCGGATTCACACAAAGAGAAACAGCAGCGCCGGCGAGAGCGGAAAGCAGAAAAAGAGAGAGCCAGGCTTGAGGCTCTTGAAGAATCTGGGCCAGTCCCTATCAAGCTTCCAGAGTTCATCAGTGTGGCTAATCTTGGCACCGCGCTTGGCGTCAAACTGAGTGTTTTCCTGGGCGAGCTAGAGCAGCTTGGATTTGAAAACATCACCAAGGACAATATTTTGACAGGCGAGACGGCAGCTTTGGTCGCTCAAGAGTATGGGTTTGAGCCGACGGTGGAGACGGGAGAAGATGAGGACCTCAAACCGCGCCCGCTGCCTGAGGACCCGTCATCCCTACCTCTCCGACCACCAGTTGTTACAATCATGGGTCACGTCGACCATGGCAAAACCACGCTCCTAGACTACCTGCGCAAGTCATCAATCGTTGACCAAGAACACGGCGGTATCACCCAGCACATCGGTGCTTTCTCGGTGAAGATGTCGACCGGTAAACAAATCACCTTCCTCGACACACCCGGCCACGCGGCATTTCTGACGATGAGACAACGCGGTGCTGATGTGACGGATATGGTGATTTTAGTCGTTGCTGCCGACGACAGCGTCAAACCTCAGACCCTAGAGGCCCTGAAGCACGCCCGCTCCTCCAAGGTGCCGATCATTGTCGCCATCAACAAAGTCGACAAAGAGTCAGCCAACGTCGATCGCGTCAAGTCAGATCTTGCCGCCAACGGCGTCGAGATTGAGGACTACGGCGGTGATGTACAGGTCGTTTGTGTCAGTGGCAAGACGGGTAAGGGTATGGAGGACCTGGAAGAAAACATTCTCCTCCTCGCCGAGATGCTGGACATTCGCGCTGAACCGGACGGCATGGCCGAGGGCTGGGTTCTGGAGTCAAGCATCAAGCCAATCGGGCGTGTTGCTACCGTTCTTGTCAAGCGCGGAACACTCCGCCCTGGAGACTACATCGTGGCTGGCACGGTGCACGCTAAGATTCGGTCGCTGCGGAATGAGGCTGGCGTCGAGGTTGACGAAGCGCCCCCCGGCACAGCCGTTGAAATTCTCGGGTGGAAAGACCCTCCTGATGCTGGAGACATGATCCTCCAGGCGTCCAATGAGGATAAGGCCAAGATCGCCACCCGTTACCGACAGGAGCTGAAAGAGAGAACGGAAGCTCTCCACCAACACACCCAAATGGAGCAAGCTAAGCGCGACAAGGTGGCCGAGGAAGAGGCCGAGAAGGCCGCACTGGAGAAGGACCCTGAGGCTGAAGAAGAGTCGACGGGCGGCGCCAAAACGGTCGGCTTTCTCATCAAGGGCGATGTACATGGCTCGGTCGAGGCCGTGTGCGCAACGGTGCTCGAGATTGGCAACAACGAGGTGCGGCCACGCATCTTGCAGTCGGCAACGGGGCAGATCAACGAGTCAGATGTGGAGATGGCCGCGACGTCTGGCAGCTGCATCATCAACTTCAACAACCCTGTGCAGGGCTACATCAAGCGCATGGCCAGTGAGGCGGGCGTGCGTATTCTGGACCACAACATTATCTATCATTTGGCAGAGGAGGTCCGCGACACACTGTCGGAGTTGCTGCCGCCGAATATTATTGTCAAGGTCATCGGCGAGACCGAAATTCTCCAGGTGTTCCCCATCAACATCAAGGGCCGCGTGTACAAGAACATTGCGGGCTGCCGTGTGCGTAACGGCCAGGTGTTGAGGAATGCAAAGTGCCGCGTTGTGCGGCACGGGGAGGTCCTTTGGGAGGGTATGTCTAAAACTACTTTCCGTGTAATTACATGCTTTGATGGTGTTGCTAACGATTTATTTCAGGCGAGCTCGAGACGCTCAAGCAGGGTAAGAAGAACGTTGCCGAGGTCAAGAAGGGAGCCGAATGCGGTATTTCGTTCGCCTCGGAGTGGAACGAGTTCCGTCAAGGTGACAATGTCCAGATCATTGAAGAGGTCAAGGAGAAGAGACGGTTGTAGAGGGCTATAGATGTACGACTTGAAGATGTAGGTGTGTATGAAGAAAAAAAACGGGTCAAGGGGTGGGTGGGTACAAATAGATCCAAGGGCATACATCGTGGCGCATAGGGAATGCCATGAGGACGGCCTAGTCTAGACAGGGGAAATGCGTGTATATAGCATAGAACGCCCCGACCTTCGTCTGTGACTTGGTTCTAGTATTCTTGTATAGTAGTAGTACACTCTCCCCAATCGAGACTGGGACTCCCCTAAATAACGGGGAGGCTGTTAGATTTCTTTTCTTTTTGGTTACGGTTCCGCATCACCCTCTCTTAGGGGCAGATATCGTAGTGGACATAAACGTCCTGGTTGTCCCAGTTGTGATGCTGGCACGCTCTTTTTCGAGCTTAGCAAGTCCTAGCCTGTCGGTGACAGGCGTAGCCGCGATAATACCGTCAAACTCGTCATTGTCCGATCCGTTGTCGGAATCTGGTTCCGCGTCAGAGTCGGGCTTGAGCTGGTTCTGCGGCCTCGGGATTGTGACGGGTTCCTTAGCGGCGGTTTCGGACTTCTTGGTATCAGCAAAGGGCTTGGACGCCAGAATTTTGCGACGAATTGCCTCCATCTCGGCGGCGTCGTCCTCCTCCTCGCTATCGGATGAGAGAGCGTATGGATCTCGAGTTCCCTCGTCAGGCCTTGGCGGTTTTGGTGCTTTTTGTGGTTTACTACCGAGGTAGATGCCATCTACGCTGCCCTCCTCCTCGTCATCTTTGTTTTCCTCGTCCTCTTCGCTACCCTCGTCTTCGTCTTCGTCTTCAGAGTCGACTGCATCCCTGTGATTTACGTTGCCACTCGCCCACATATCGTTGGCTCCCCCTTCCTCTCTGTTCTCTGCCCACTCCTTGTCGAGGCGCTCCATCCACTCCGCCTCAACACGCTTGACGCCCGCCTCATCCTCGCTCGCAGCGTACCGCTTAAGCAGGCTGGAGTTGATATCGAGGAAAGCCTGACCGTATGAGAAAGGGGCCAGGACGTCCTTGGCCCAGTCGGCGTGTCCGCAGATGTAGAAAGCGGCGGCGAGGGCCTCAACGCAGTTGAGGCGCCAAGGCTTGCCGTAGTTGACCGAGTTGGCAGCGACGAGGTAGGGCAGCAGGCGCTCGCACTTGCCGCCGACCTTGTTCCACTGGACCTCCTTGGTACGGGCCCACGAGCACTCGACGACGGCGGCGCCGAACTGGTCGAGCAGGGCGGCATCGGCGGGCGATACGGTCTGCTTGCCGTTGGGCGTGATGATGACGCCGGCGTGGCGCTGCCCCAGGTGCAGCTCACGCATCAGACCCAGACGCATCAGCTTCTTACCCGAGCACCGCTTGGGGTCGCAGTGCCCCAGGTCCCAGCAGGCGGCCTTGAGGGTGGGGCGGCGGGCGCTGCTGGCGGCGGGCGCTGAGCCTGAGCCCGGGAAGGAGTTGCCGGAGGTACTGCCGTCGCCGTCATTGCCATTGTCGCCGTCGTTCTTGGGCGCGCGAGGGTTGCGTGGTGGGCCCCTGTGGATGTGTTTGCCCCGCGACGAAAAGTTGTCTTTCTTGTGGCGGACCATGGTGGGCTGCGGGGGCAAAGATCTTGCGCAAGTCGAAAAGGGCGCAGGAGAACAATCCAGACACAAAAAAGATGATAACGGCTGACTGGGGGGGTCGAGCTCGACTTGATAGAACCGAGGCTTCGAATCTGGGAGGATTGCTGTTGCGAGATGGGTATTTGGATCTTTTGCTACTTGGGTTGCGTCACTCAGTGATGGTGGTGGGGTTATGGGAAAATGGAGAACCCCCACCTCCCCCGCACTTGCAAGTCACCGTTTGGTGCGAAAGACAGCGGGAAGCCAACACTGTGGCCATTCGACAATACGCTGACAAGTTAGGTATATCGGGAAAACGGGTCGCTGCCTGTTGCGATTGCAGCCGCTTCCATTCGAACTACGCCCCGAGGTCCAAGCGCAGCTAACTCTTGTACCCAACCCGCCATACTCTGACATTGTCCTGAACATTGTCTCCCCCGTTAGCTCTTAGCTGTCCTTCTTCAGCTCGACCCCCTTTCGATTCCTTGGATTCCGTCCCCCTTTCCAAGTCGCGACGCGTCACTAGGCCCAGGGCAACGGCGGAGAAATCCAGGCAGAGGAGCAGTACTGAGACGATCCAAAGCTCGTGATGGAAGCGGCATCTGCGCGGTACGCCGCCAGGGACCGCTGGGGCGAGGCGGGCGGCTCGGCGCCCTCCCAGCTCCAGCGCTTCATCCAGGCAGCCTGCAGCCCCGAGAACTACGAGCCCAATCTCGCCCTCAACCTCGAGATCGCCGACCTGATCAACGCCAAGAAGGGCTCGACCCCGCGCGAAGCTGCCACCGCCATCGTCAATCTCGTCAACCACCGCAATCCCAATGTCTCTCTGCTCGCCCTCAGCCTGCTCGATATATGTGTCAAGAACTGCGGCTATCCCTTTCACCTTCAGATCAGCACCAAGGAGTTTCTCAATGAGCTTGTGCGAAGGTTCCCCGAGCGCCCCCCGATCCGCGCCTCCCGAGTCCAGCTCAAGATTCTCGAGGCCATTGAGGAATGGCGCGGCACCATCTGCGAGACCAGTCGGTACAAGGAGGATCTGGGCTTCATCCGTGATATGCACCGCCTCTTGAGTTATAAAGGCTATACCTTCCCCGAAGTCAGGAGAGAAGACGCAGCCGTGCTAAACCCAAGCGACGTATGTAACGGGTCCCCTGTAACACTATGCGCCCATGCACCACTGACAGTTCGCGTAGAACCTCAAGTCGGCTGAAGAAATGGAGGAGGAGGAGCGCGAGGCGCAATCGGCAAAGCTGCAGGAGCTCATCCGAAGAGGTACCCCCGAGGACCTCCGGGAGGCCAACCAACTTATGAAGATCATGGCCGGCTACGACACGCGATCCAAGGTCGACTACCGCGCCAAGGCAGCCGAGGATGTCGGCAAGATCCAGCAAAAAGCCAGGTTGTTGGAGGAGAGGCTGGCACATTTCAAACCCGGAGACAAAATGTCCGATGGTGATGTCTTCTCGGAGCTCGCTGCCGCATTGTCGAGCGCACAACCTAAGATCCAGAAGATGTGCGAGGAAGAGTCCGATGACCACGAGGCTGTCGCGAAACTGCTGGAAATTAACGATAGCATACACCGGACAGTCGAACGGTATAAGCTTCTGAAGAAGGGTGACCTCGATGCTGCAAACCGGATAGCCGCCGGTGCTCCCGTTCCGGCGAGCAGCGGTGGCGGGAAGAGCGCGGCGAATGAGCTGTCATTGATCGACCTCGACGGGGAGACCGAGGCTAACGGGTCATCCGGGCAAACGTCGCAGACCGCCGGCATCGAAAACGACCTTTTGGGGCTATCAATAGGGGACACCAGTAACTTTGGGCAGACCGGGGGGATTGCGTTAGGCTTTGGTGCCAACACGAGTATGTTTGCTCACAGAGAATCAGCAAATTCACTGCTGACATGATTCTCCAGATATCCCAGGACCCGCCTTACTCTCGTCTGTAACACAAAGCAACAGCGCCAAGGGCCCAGTCGCATCACCAACACCACCTCCTAGCTCTTCCTTCTCGCAGTTTTCTTCCTTCACCTCGGCACCAGGATCTAAGTCGACTACCCCTCAACCTCCTCAGTCTATGCGGTCTGCTTTCTCACCACCGCCCTCAAAACCAGCCGCGGAGGACCCATTTGCTGCGCTAGGCTCACTCTCCTCTCCTAAGCCTCATGTGGTGACGCAAGCCACCCAGGCTGCTCCGGCAAACGACGACGACGAATGGTCCTTCTCTTCAGCATTGCCACCCGAGGCACCCCCCGCGCTCCCTCGTGAGCACAGGGCCGTAGTCAGCAACTCAAGTCTCAAGATTGATCTGATAGCAAAAAGAGCCGTCGATACGGCCCCGTCCATCGGTCTCTTGTTTTCTTTTACCAACAACACGGCCCAGCCAGTCTCGGAGTTGCACTTTCAGCTTGCAGTGACAAAGGTGAGCGCCCCTGCCGCATCTCGGTTTCATGTGAAAAGGCTAACAGTGTTCAGGGATACGAATTACAACTGAGCCCTCAGACGGGGAGGAATCTGGCCCCCAAGCAGAGCGCTGGCGTGACGCAAGCCATTCATGTTTTGCACTCCGGGAATAAGAGCCAAAAGGTGCAGGCTATCAAGATGAGGTGGAGGGCGTCATACAAGGTCGGGGGTGAGGCGAGGAGTGAGATGGGTGAAATCCCCGAGTTTACTCTCGCATGAGGGGCTGATTGCAGTCTGAATGTGGTGTATCGAGCGAAAAGGAGGAGGGTTGTTTGAGGTCGCTCCATTCCGCGCGAGATGGAATTTACCAAGCGTTAACCCTCGCTAACCAAGCCCTCTACGGAAGGTTCAACAGCGAGCAATACAGATGAGATGCGTAGTCGAATGATATCCGTATGCTTTGATTCATCTTTAAACCCTTAACCGATCTATCTAAACCTAAATACCATGTATGGTGTTGCATGTGTCCTATTATCTTGTAATGCTATACCCTATCCCCCTTTATCATGGAGCCATATTACCAAATCGCCATGCAGTAACGTTGGGTAAAAGAATAAAAAAAACCAAAAACGCCAGCCCCTATACCCAAAACAAAAAGAAGGAAAAAGTAAACAGTCTAGTTTGGTGGTTTAAATCAACCCATCAGTCAAGGCGACATCCTGCCCTCCGAAATCCCCAACCCAAACTCCCCCTTCTGCCCATCGCCGCCACCCGCAGCCCCAAACTCAACCATCTGCCCCTCCCCAACCCTAATCCCCGCGCTCCCACCACTACCCCATGATCCATCCCCCACCATCGGCTCCCCGCCAGCAGGGCCAACAAACCCCCCACCCCAGCCTAGCAAGTCCGGACTCCCCTGGTGTCCCCGCCCTGGCGGCGGCGACGGCCTGGTGGTTGAGTACCCCGGCGCTAGCGGGCGAGGGTGCACCGCCCCAGGCGAGGGCGACGGGCTCTGGGAGCGGGCCATCCCGGACGGGGTCCGGACGGTGCCGCGGCCGATGCGCCACTGCGCGTTGGCGTGGGTGGTGGCGGCGGCGGTGCTCGGGTCTTGGTGCTGGTAGTACGGAGATCGCTGGTAGCTGGTTTCAATGTCGGGGAAGGCAGCGTCCATGCGGGGCGAGGGCTCGGTTTCGGTGTAGGAAGGGCGGCGGCGGTGCGGGGGTGGGAAGGGCTGGAGGCGGGCGTGGGCGTTGGAGAGCTCGGGGCTCCCGGCCAGCGGGGAGGAGTGGTGCGTGGCCGTGGAGTGTTGGGGGGCGGGGCGGCGGCGGGGGGAGCTGCCTGTGGAGAGCGGCGGGGAGGCAGCCGGGATGCCGTCGTGGTGGGAAGATTGGTAGGACATGGGCTGGGAGCTGTAGCCGGTTGGAGCGCGGCGGATTTGGATCGGGGGGACTTGCGGAAGCCCCTCTCGCTGCGCGCTGTGCGGGTGCTGGCCGTGGTGGGGAGGGAGGATCGAGGGATAGGAGAGGGACAGGGGGTCGGTACTCCACTCGATACCCCCCGAGGAAGACTCGAGGCGGTTCAAGCCGGGATGGTAAACGGCCGTGTCCCAGCGCCGGACGGTCAGGGGAAGGTCGGACTGAGAGTAGGAGTGATGCTCTGCGCCCGCCTCCTCTGGAAGCGCCGAGAAGGTCGGCGGCGGGAACGGTGAAGAGCGGCTGGCTGGGCTCGAGTTGGCCGTACGAGTGCCGCGGAAGATAGGACCGGGGGGCGCGATGGGCTCCTCTTCCCGGGTTGCCACGGTGGCTGGAGACAGCGGCTCCGATGGAGCAGAGCCCCGAGAGGACAGCACGTTCTCCTTGAGCCGTTTGACCGTCGCCGCGGTCCAGCTCTTGGGCGACGAGATGATTTGAGCCAGGCCACTCGAGAACGGCACAGGCGAGACGTCAAACTCGGCTTCGGGCACCTTTCCAGCTTGAACTTGGGCATAGCTGCTTCTCCCAAGCAGAGTGCTCGGCCGCGAAAGACCCCCAGAGCTCGAGCTTCCGTCAAGATCGCCCGGGAGCGGTGGCAGAGCTTGCTTGATCTTATTAAGCACCATCTCAGCATCGCTCCGGGCGGTTACGCGGGCCCTGCTTGGCGATCTCGAATCCGAAATCCGACCGGAGACGGAGCCAACAGCCAGATCCTGGCTGATACCAACGCGGGGGTCGCTAACGGACGTGTCCCTCCAGGCGCCAGCGCGGTCGTGGTATCGCCGCGACGAGCGCCGCGTGACCACTCTGTGGTGCGGGATTACTTCTTGCCAATCCTCGTAGCCACCAATCTGGTCATTGGCAACGTTCGTTATCGTCCTCTGCCACTGTGCCGGCAGAATCACCGTTTCCTCGTCTTCGTCGTTGTCGCTGATATCCGGTACCGGCGGCATCAACCCCTTGCTAGGATAAGGCACCTGCCAGCCCGAGGGCTTCATCGGAGCCTGGGGGTCGAAGAGGATGGGGGAGTGGAACTGGCCAGGACTCTCCCCGTCGGCCGCAAAGAACGGCTCCCAGCTTGTTTCGCTGTCGTGACTCGGCACCGTCGCCGCAGAGTCGGTTTCTGACACGCTGTGGGACCGATCAAAGACAGATGATGGCGGCTCCTCGCCCGAGCCGTTAATGATGTTGGTCTGGATCGTTTCGGAAAGCTTGTCGATATGGTCTTGGATCTGCTCAAGTCGGGTTTCGATTTCGACCCGGACCTTGGACAGTATCTCGGGATACCTCTTTTCATACCGCTCCAGGTTCTGCAGCAGCTTCTGCCCGTGAATCGAGAATCGGCGGTAGTCGTCCGGAAGCCCAACTCTGGGGTTCTCCTGGATGCGCTTGTTTGCCTCATCATATGACCTGCACCAGATGGCTGAGGCGCGTTCCAGCCAAAAGTCCACTTGGCGCTCTCCGTGGAGCGTATCCATGAAGAAAGCCTGGACGACGCTGTGGATCCGAAGGAGGTCGAGGTAGTCTGCGTGCTTATCGAAGCTCTTCTTGGAGCTGCGAGAGCTGTCAGGCGAAATATCATCGCTCTCGGTTCGCTCGATTAGTGCAAACGCAATAAGCGTTCTCAGCGTGTTGTTCAAGTTCGTCTTGCGGTGTGAGACATCGCACGTCTTGATCGGAGTGGTCTTGTCGAGGGCTGATAAACCTAGGATAGAAGTTAGCATCAGCACTGAAGCAGCGGGACTTCTGCAACATACCAAGAGCAACCATCTCCACCGGAATATGCTGGTCAAAGAAGACCAGCAGGGAGATCAAGTTCAGCGCCGCATTGGCACCTCTGTATTCAAGCTGCTCCCGCACTGCCCGGTAGGTGGGCAACCCACCAGCCTTGGGCCGGCTCCTGTACGATTTGAGATACTTGGAAAGCGGCTCCCGAGTCGCTCTCAGATGTCGCGCCGCAACATGTATCATCAAAGGAAGCCGCCCCATCAGCTGCACCAGCTCGCGTGCCTTGGTCCTGTCATCCACCGACCATGGCTGTTTCTTGTCCATCTCCATAAGCAGAAGATCCTCCGCCTGCTGCGGGGTGAGCAGCCCGAGCTCCATCACCTGCGGATTGTCGAACCGAGGCTCTCCTCCGGCCGCCCGCTCTGTCGATGTGAAGATCAGACTGGTATTCCGGGCATCGGGGATGAACTCGCGCAGGCCAGGTGTGTCAAACTGGACGCCATCAAGCACCATAAGCCAGCCGGACTGGGTGTTGAGCCACTTGCGGACGATTTCAACAATCTTCCTAGGATCACCGAGCTCGTCCACGTCGCGCTGCTCAACCAGCCCCTTGAGCGCCTCGTTCTTGGCAATGCGCCAGAACCAGTACTCCATCTCATGGCGGGACTTGGCCCGGACCCAATACACGCCGCCGGGGTAGTCGTCCCTATGCTTGAAGACGTATTGCCGTGCCAGGTGCGTCTTGCCACCGCCGGGGAGGCATTGAACCAGCACTGCCGACGTACCCTCGGACCTTCGCCTCCGGTCCATGAGCATCTCGTGCAGACCTCTTAGCTCGTCTTCGCGGCCAATGAAGTACGAGTTGGGACGAAACGGCTCTGGATGGATGAATAGGGGCTCGTCTGGCCTCTGCATCTCTTGCCAGGGTTGTGACCCGTACTGAACCAAGGACTGAGGCCGAGGCGGAGGGCCCTCGAGCAGTTTCTGACCCAAGGGCTCAGGCATGGATTCCGGGGTTGCCGGCTCGACAGCTTCCAGAGGAGACCGTCCTTGCGAAGTTATCTCATTATTGTTCGCACTGGCGCTGCCTTGTACTATAGTAAAGCAAAGCGGATCAGCCCATATCCCTCAGACATCGATCAGCGCTGCCGACACAGGCGCCTTATCGTCCTCCATCTCTTCAATCTCCAACTCGACCGGCGGCTGCCTACAAGGGGACGGCGAGTGGTACAAGCTAGCAGTAGCGGTGGGCGATGGGAACATACCAATTGCTTGCTGCTCCGTGGTGGGAGGGGCCACCCTATTCTAATCGGCCCAGTCAATATCCAACGCACCATCCGCATGAAAAGAGGGCCAACTCACATATGAGCGCATGCGCTCAAAGTATTCAAGATTTGCCCTCGTGCGACGGTCCTCGTCCTCCATATTCCACCGGGTTGGGATGACGGTGAGAGAGAGTGCAACCCACTCGCGGATGGCGGTAGAAACGTTCAGGTAGCCAGGGGCGTTGTCACTCTCGAACTTGCACATGCCAGAATGGGTAGCTTCGATGCCGTAGTACGTCACACCAACCATCTGAGGGTTTGCGGAAGCAGTGTCAACAACAAAAACCCTGAGAGGGAATTATTAGCATCTCAAGGCCAACCCAGAGGCGAAAGAACGAGAAAAAGAAACGCACTTGGTTCCCTTGATGTCCGTGGTGTGGTTCTCATGGACCATGTGTATCATGAATCGTTGGTAGATATCCAGAAAGTGGTTGTTGATTGACTGGAGAGTCTCGCTGTCCTTCTTGAGAGTCTTGAGCAGCACTGGCTCTGTCTCAAAGAACCTCCTCGGCACCACAACATCCGACATGTGCTGTAGTATGCGGCCCCATGCTGCGAGGTTGGACCCGTTATGCGGCGTGCCTAGGAAGACGATGCCGAATGTTGAAACGAAGACGGAGCGCAGGTCCTCCTGGTGGTGTGCGCGAACGTCATTTGAGTATAGCAATGCCCGCTTCAAGACGATACCACCGAGGCTGTGGGCAACCCAGATGATGGGGTGTCGCTCTGTCCCCTCGTTTTTTCGGTACTGGGTCAGCGAGTTGACTAGATTCTGCGCATGGTGGTGGACGAAATTGCTGCTGGGGCTCTGATCCTTTTTGCTCGAGTAAACATCGGCGTTGTACCCGTACACTAGGACGTTGGCGTGCTCGTTCTTCAGCGAAGCCGGTAGGAGGTCGGCAGGCCAGTAGACGCCGTTCTTGGCCGTCCATGTCTTTTGAGGGTTCCCGTTGAGGCCATGGACGAGAACAATATCGGCCTTTGCCTCGGGGTGCCGATAAACGGGAGTGAGCTCGAACCGAGCAATGGTCCTGTTTATGGTTCCCTGCACAGAACGCAACCGAATCAGCAAAACGTAGTCAAAGCCGGTTCTCTCGTCTGATGAATCTACCAGCCGCGGCAAGCGATATCAATGTGACGGCTCGGTCCGCGCTTGCGGTTGGGGGGGGGTGGCCGACTTGCCGGGAGGGGCGGCCCGGTTCCGCGCAGGCAGGATGGAAGAGGCCCGGCAAGTCGAGACGGTATGCTGCGGCGCAGAGGAGATGCAGACGAATGCTATGCGAGATACGTACCATGCTTTGCTGGCGGGCAAGGGTCAGAGAAGGTGTGGGATGGCTTTAAGTGCCAACCATGAATAACACCCAGATGAGGAAAGGACGGATAGGGGGCCGGAGACAGACGGTGGCTCTGGAGTCTTATATGGGAGCTGCAAGGTTGCCTGACAACTGAGACGGCCTAAGTAATAGCGCACACCTTTGACGACATCGGCGAGGCTGTACAGGAAGAGTGGGTAGCAGATTGCACAGAGCGCACAATATCGGAATTCAGATCTCAGAATAACCAGAGGAACAGGGTGCGACGTGACCAGGAGCTTCTGCTGCCGGTACGCGATATTGTCGGAACGAGGAAGCGAGGGCAGTCGCCGGCCATCATCGGACCTGCAGGGCGACAACAGATGAGTTCGTCCTATGGGCCTTTTCTCTGCTGAGCGGACGGAGCGAGCAAGGTGCCGTGGAGTCGCTCCGTCACGAGGCTGCCCATTCGAGTGACCGGGGGTGGCAGCTGAGCCACCACTTGAGACCCGATCGAAGTATGGCACCCTCCTCGGCGCTCCCCTCCATCACCATGAGCCCCCTGTAGAGGAGGCACCCGCCAAAGTGTTTCATGTGCCACAGGGCTCTGAGAGCAGAGCGAGGGCCTTTTGCCAGGGGACTGCAACGATGCCGTTTGCCAAGGGTGGGAATCCTGGACATGGGGTACACCTTCTAACCAGCCGCCGGGCCGCTTATTGGGCACCGTTTCGCGGGGCGGGAAGCCGGCAGTCCTCACTTGTTGCCCGCCCGGTGCCTGGCAGCGCGCAGTGCAGTGCGTACAGCCCTCGGCTGCGTCAGCCCAAGAGTAGAGCGCGCCTTCACATTGGCAGCCGTGCTGCCGGTGTGTGTCACAGCCAACGCCCGTAGGAGGCAGCGCAGCCGTCTGCGCAGGTGGCCGCGCTATTCGATCCCGACAACAGGAGCTGCTGAACCAGGCTGAGGATGAAGGGGCTCTGGGGGGCTTCTGGGCGCTAGTTACCTAGACGGGTGGTGGCGACGCCAAGCCGGTCCCATGCTACCTAACCCAACGACGCAAAGTGACAGCTGCTGCTTCGGATCAAACCTCAGAAAGCAGACTAGACTACCTAGCTCACGGGTTTCCTCGGTCGACTAGTCCCAGAGTTCATGATTCAGCAAGAAGAGCCGATCAACTACACACTCACACGATGCCAGAATGAGTCAGTAGGACCAAATGAGCGTTGGGGAGCAGTGTTCGATTGGTATTGGATGCTGTGAAGCTGTGGCGTCCCTGGAAATAGAAGACAGGCCCACAACAGCCTACCGGTGCATGTATTGTAGGCACGACATGCAGTTTGTGCACTCCTAAAGTCTGCGCCGAGTGATCTGCATTCGTAGAGGTTGGTGGAGGCTCCCAGCACGACAATAGAAGCAACTACTGCCGACTTCTCCGACCGAAGTTGCGGAAGGGATTGCCTGGAATCAGCCTCCCAGAGCAAAGGCAATAGGCGTCCTTCGGGATACTCATAGTCCTGCGATTCGGCCGATTTGCCTCGGGAGTCAAGCGAGGGCAGATATTGGTTTGTCTAAGGCTGCCTCAGCGGCCGTACCAGTTGCTGTCTCTTTGAAAGCGGGTGCGCCTCTCTTCCAATGTCAGTTGAAACCAACCGCTTCATAGCTGATTTTCAGATGGGTATTCTCCACGCACTGGATGTCGTAGCTAGGTCCTGTTCGAAAAGGTGTCTCAGGCTACTTGGGGTAGCTCGGTAGGCACGTATGTACACCATTAATTGCTAAAGTCTCACTGCAGAGCACCCGCAGGCTGCTCAGGACTCGGTGCATCGTGACGGTTTGCATGGCCTCGTTGCTACGTAAACTTCAAAACCCTGACGTATCTGGTGAGGTGCTATCGAGCCTGACGTTTCAAGTGACGTCCCAAGATCCCCGTAGGATTTTGTCGCGCAAACCCAAAACAAGACACCAATTCTGTCAAGCCATCTGATCAGTTGAGAAACCGTGGGGTGTTCCACGAGAATGCGGCCTTGCTCGGCACAAGGGGTGAGAGAGCAGCTCTGTAGCCATCGAGCTGGGAAACCGATGAAATCGAAAGGGATCGGCGGGTTCTGAGTAGACGTGCTCAAAATGCCATCCCGGGATGTTTTCTGCCTCGGCAACTCTGTCACCAAGATATCACCCACCAGACCAACAATGCCAAACCACGTCGAAAGGCCCTTCGGTTTGTGCCACTAACATCTGTTCGGGGGCCGTAAACGCGGCAGTTTGTAGCTGGCCAGCCGGGCGAGTGGCGGAGCAAGGATGGCGACTGTTAAGTTTAGTCTCGAGGCGCGAGAATAAGCACATATTCCCTCGTGCTTTGGCCAAACTGAATCATATCTTTGTCCCTCAGCTCCACATATCGGCTTTCTGGGACTTTCTTGCTATTGACAGCTGTGCCATTTGCACTCTCCAAGTCGATGAGGTACGGCTTCACCCGGCCAATCTTGTCGCCATATTCGTTCCGCTTCTCGGTGTACCTGAACTGTATCACGGCGTGCTGCTTGCTGATGGAGGGATGCTCGGCAGGAAGATCAACGACGGCCGAGTCTCTCCCAATGAGCCAACAACTGCGTGCACTGAGCTCAACTGTGTCAATGGTCTCGGTGCCCTTGAACACGAATAATTTCCATACGTCGCGCGGGGCGGGTTTTCGGGCTTCCGGGGGCTCGTGGTATTTCAGTGTGACCGTGTTGCCGTCGGCTTGGGTGACCGTATTCGATGCCGCGGCTAAGAGTCCGGTGTTGCCAAAGTTGGGCTTCTCCTTGGGTTTCTCGGGCTCCTCGCCATTGAGAATCGCGAATGAGTCACCCTGGGAAGGTAGAGGGCCACTACGCTTGACGACACTTTGCTTGCTGTCGACATTCACCGTCTCGCTGGCTCCCTCGAGCCTCGGCTTCCTCCGCGAGTCTTTGCTACCCACGCTGCGGCGTCTTCGGCGGTCCCTGCCTCCGTTGTCTGAACCCCCGTCTCGGCCCCTTTCCCGTCGAGGTTGCTTTCTATTCGGTTCTCTGTCACCGCCATCCTTATCTCCGCTTCTAGGACCGCGACCCTCTCTGCCACCTTCTTCCTTACTCCTTCTCTCTCGGCCTCTCGACCCAGACCGAGACCGCGATGGGGATCGGCGATCCCTCAAATCTGGTGACCTTGAGCGTCTCCGATGCGCCTTGTCCCGAGAGTGGTGTCGACGGCTGTGTCTCTGAGAGTCTTGGCCATGATGCCTTTTTCTCGGCTCGTTGCGGGATTCTTCGACATCGTCACCGTCGTGTTTGCGCCGACGAGATCGGTGGCCTCGATCTGTGTTCTCGGAATCCATTACGGAACAGACGCAAAGTCTTGGCCCGAGTTGAGCGTGAGCGCAGATTTTTGGTGGGTGGCGGAAATGCAGCTCGAATCATTACTGATTCTCTGTTCCGAGGGATATACGGCGAGCCCGATCGAACGCTCGTTTATCGATCTGTTGAGGGGATTTTCGACTTTCCAGAAGTCGGGGAAGTCGCCTTGAGACTTTTCCTCTTTCCACCCAGCTTGCGACACGCATGGTGGGCCATTTCTTGGCGCGCACGGGCTGAACGCTTGGGCTGGGATCGCAGGCGGCCTTGAGATTGGTTGCTTTGCTGCTTGCTGCCCCCCGCCACCCACCGAGTGTGGGGCCCAGGTCCATTTCTACTGGCACTGGGACTGCTGGCACACACGCAAGGGGCACTCAAAGTAAGCGATAACAAGCCTGGAAGTGCACTCACAGGATGACCGAATGACTCCTGACTTACATAAGCTTCCTGGTTCTCTCTAGGCTGCGCTTCCGCCATCCCGCCTTCGAGACACGCCGTTCGCCTGACCATCGACAACTCCACTCCCGCCATCCCATCACTTGCTCTACCTATGCCTCTTACCTTTCAACTCTCAGCCGCTGTCACAAAACATCTGCACGCGTGCATCGCAGTCTCCAGTCCTCTCTAACTCCCCCCATTTGCCCCGCCGGCCTACTATTTTGCCGAACCGGCCGCTCTTCACGCCTCTCCTAAAGTGATAGCTCGTTCATTCCCTGCACTGCCAACCTAGGCATCCTCTGCGTCACATTCCACCCCACGCTTGACCCCTCGCTGTGCATCGTTGCGTGTTCGGCCACCTCGTCTGCTCGTCGAGTCAGTCCTTCCAAGTCGAGACCTTCGACTCTTTCAGATCCAACCGGTACCTACACTCTCTCGGGCGGGTGGCGCTTTGACGACCTCCCAGCCGACTGCGATAAAACCGGCACCATTCCTCCCACTACTCGCAAGCGGAAAGCCGCTGAGGCGACGATATCCTCTACACCCACCCTTCCTAACAAGAGGATCCTCGCCTCAGCCGGCCCCGAAGCGGCTCCTCCGACACCCCTTACCACGGTCTCCAACGGGATGGATTCAGACGACGACTTTATGTCCGCGGTCTCTAGTGAGGATGATATCCTCCCGGATGACAGCGACAACGACGATCTCTCTGGTGCGGAAGGTCGGTTTCTTAAACTGTCTTCGCTATGGCTGCTCCCCTTTTATCTGATCAGCGATCTGGTCTTCAAAGACTTTCGCTGCTCCGTTTGTCTTACTCTAAAAAAAAAACTGACTTGTTCTGTCTAGACTTTGATTTCGATGACGAGCCAGACCCGGATCTTGGCATGTCAAAGGATATTGGCCGTAAGAGGGTTGCATACGACATTAGCTTCAAGGTCTACCAGCCAGCCGACATTCAAAAACAGCAAGATGACCTCATAAACGAGGTCAACATGATTTTGGACATATCAAAGGAAGAGGCCGCCATATTGCTCAGGCATTTCCGATGGAATAAGGAGCGCTTAATCGAGGATTACATGGATGCACCACCCCAGGTTCTTGAAGCTGCCGGTCTCGCACAGGAACCTACCAGTCTGCCACGGCTCGAGGTTAAGCCAGGGTTCGTCTGCGACATCTGCTGTGAGGAGGGACCGGGCCTCGCATCATTCGCTATCAAATGTGGCCACCGGTACTGCGTTGATTGCTACCGACACTACTTGTCGCAAAAAATCAAGGAGGAAGGCGAGGCCGCACGCATCCAGTGCCCTTCGGATGGCTGCGACCTGATTGTTGATGCCCGTTCTCTAGACCTGCTCGTCAACCCCGAGCTAAAAGAGCGGTACCACGAGCTGCTCAACCGGACCTACGTGGAAGATAAGGATACCCTGAAGTGGTGCCCGGCCCCTGATTGCCAAAACGCGATCGAGTGCGGGGTGAAGAAGAAGGACCTGGACAAGGTGGTTCCCACAGTATCCTGTCTCTGCGCCCACCGGTTCTGCTTCGGCTGCATCCTGAGCGACCACCAGCCGGCCCCGTGCGAGCTTGTAAAAAAGTGGCTCAAGAAGTGTGCTGATGATTCGGAGACGGCCAACTGGATTTCGGCTAACACCAAAGAGTGCCCCAAGTGCAATAGCACGATTGAGAAGAACGGGGGTTGCAACCACATGACATGTCGCAAATGCAAACACGAGTTTTGCTGGATGTGTATGGGCCTTTGGTCAGAGCATGGAACCAGTTGGTACAGTTGCAATCGCTTCGAGGAGAAGAGCGGTACAGAAGCACGAGATGCACAGGCTAAGTCCCGGGTGTCGCTCGAGCGCTATCTGCATTACTACAACCGCTACGCCAACCACGAACAATCAGCACGGCTTGACAAGGATATATACACAAAGACCGAGAAGAAGATGGTCCAGCTACAAAAGGAGTCTGGCATGTCTTGGATTGAGGTCCAGTATCTCAACTCGGCTTCGCAGGCGCTCCAAACATGCCGTCAGACCCTGATGTGGACATATGCATTTGCTTTCTACCTTGCCCGCAATAATCTCACAGAGATTTTCGAGGACAACCAGAAGGACTTGGAGATGGCGGTCGAGGGGCTGTCGGAGATGTTTGAGAAGCCGGTCACGGAGCTTGCCGATCCAAAACTGAAGGTGGAAATCATGGACAAGACGTCTTACTGCAACAAAAGGAGGATCATCCTATTAGACGACACTGCCCAGAACTTGGCTGATGGTAAGCCATAGCAAGAGAACGCCTATTTTCATTTTCCACGAGTGCTAACCGTGCTAGGCCGTTGGACTTTTAACGTAGAGCTTACGGGCTCGGCGCCTACTAGCGGTGGGCCGAGCAACCGCCGTTAAGTGTAGCGAGTTAGCTTCGGCAACACGAGGAGAGTTTCAAAGACACCAAGCAGCCTGTCTATAGAACGTTAGGCGGCAAGGCGGCCAAGGCGTTTGCTGCATTGCAACATTCTGGGCACGCCTCCACGACTATACCACGGGGTTATCAGCATAGCGCTTTTGCTTCGACCACTACGATATACCGGACTTCGGGGATTTGTACTTTGTCTCTGTCTCCCTCCGGACCAGGGTCCTAGTTGGGCGGTGATCTTGAAATTGACTGAGAGTGCGAAGGAGTGTTCTTCGACCGTTCTGGTTCGGGGTTTCGCCAGGTCCGATCAAGACGGCATATCTACGGGACTGAGGCGCATTTAGGTGCATGGGTCGGACATATCGAAGGAGTTTATCATTGCGCCGGGATAGGGTAAGGATAGGAATAGGAACAGGAATAGGACTAGGGACATTTTTGTAATTGTGTTTCTAGAAATGGATTGGGAAGGCTGGGCGGGAAGCGGAGCGGAAGCGAGGATGGTGCTACTTGGCTTCGACCTTCGTGTTATTGGTCCAGCTAGCTGGCCTGCGCGAGGTACATAGAGATATTCGCCTTGAGTGAGACCATGTTTTTTCCCTGTCTACCCAGTGTTTTTCTCCTTTGTAGAGTGCCTAGGGCAGTTCAGGACATTAACCTGGACGGGGGATATTCGGGTTTTGGGGGTGCGCCAAGGCCGACAAATTTTGCCCCTAAAATGGTCTCGGGTCCGTTTGTCGGGGTCCAGGGAAGTTAAGAAAGTTGGCAGTATCAAACAAGATTTGGCACGAAATAGAAAGCGGCCCGGGAGCGAGCAAACTCCTCGCCCTTATTTTATTACCTTATTGGTAACCAAGCTGAGTTCTTTGGGTCATCGTCTTGGTCCCCAAAAACAATTACCCGCGGCACTAGGTCCTCCCTGCCGGTTTCCGAGGGAGCTCCTTGCAGGCCAGGGCAATGGCGGGGGATGTAGGGGGATGTAGGATGCTCTGCCGAACAGCCTTTCCGAGGGACTGCGGAGTCGAGCCGGGTGCCTGGGATCACGGCACTGCCATCGGCCATTAACGGCTGTAGCTACTACTGCGTTGCTGCTGCCATAGCCCATGGGGAAAGGGAAAATATATGAGCTAGCGTGTCCCGGGTGTGACGATGGCTAGACCGTTTCAATCCTCTTTTTGTTTTTGTCTCTATCTTTATCTTTAACTTTATCCATCTCCTTGAGTCGGTTTCCCCAGTTTCCGGTCTCGACGGATCGTCCCCTGGCTCTCTTATCTTTAAAGACCCCAAGTGCCCCTCCAACAGCGTCGCAGTTATCTCAATTGCCGAGCTGAGTGGTCACTGAACGCCTCCTCCCCGCTATCCCTCTAATACCCGCCCGTCCCTTTTCACAAAACCAGTCCGCAGCGATGTTGTCGACCGCGCTGCGCATGAGGACGCTGAGGGCGTGCGCCAAGTACGGGTCCAACGTGTGTTAAACCCTCATCTCTCCTGAAATTGCTGGACAATTGCTAACCGTCTTGCTCCCAGCATGCGGCGCTCTTTGCCCGGGCCTTCTCGGTGACGTCGCGGCGCGCCGAGATCAACAAGGTGTACCCCTCGGCAGCTAAGGCGCTCGAGGACATGAAGCCCAACACGACGCTGCTGTGCGGCGGCTTCGGCCTGTGCGGTGTGCCCGACACGCTCATCGACGAGATGCTGAAGAAGCCCGAGATCACCGGGCTGACGGCCGTGTCCAACAACGCGGGCACCGACGACAGCGGGCTGGGCCAGCTGCTCAAGACCAAGCAGATCAGCAAGATGGTTGCCTCGTACATTGGCGAGAACAAGACGTTCGAGAATATGTACCTGACTGGCGAGGTCGAGCTCGAGCTGACGCCCCAGGGCACGCTGGCCGAGCGGTGCGCCGCCGGCGGCAAGGGCATCCCGGCCTTCTACACACCCGCCGCCTTTGGCACCGTCGTACAGACGGGTGAGCTACCGCTACGCAACAAGGCTGACGGCAGCCCGGCCCAGTTCTCGTACCCCAAGGACGTCAAGGTCTTTAATGGCAAGAGCTACCTGCTCGAGCACGCCATTGACGGCGACTATGCCTTTGTCAAGGCCTGGAAGGCCGACCGTCTCGGCAACTGCCAGTTCCGCCTGGCCGCCAACAATTTCAACGGTGCCATGGGCCGCAATGCCAAGATGACCATCGTCGAGGCCGAACACATTGTCGAGCCCGGCGAGATTAGCCCCGAGGCCGTGCACCTGCCTGGCATCTATGTCAAGCGCGTCATCCAGAGCACCACCGACAAGAAGATCGAGAAGTATACGTGGGCCAAGGAGGAGGAGATCGCTGGCGATGCCGCCGCGGCTGCCAAGAAGGCCCTCGGCACCGGCGACCAGGCCGCCAAGCGCGAGCGCATCGTGCGGCGCGCGGCCAAGGAGTTCAAAAACGGCATGTACGCCAACCTGGGTATCGGCATGCCGATGCTGGCACCGGGCTTCGTCGGGCCCGAGGTCGAGGTGCAGCTGCAGAGCGAGAACGGTATCCTCGGGCTGGGCCCATACCCGCGCAAGGGTGACGAGGACGCTGACCTGATCAACGCCGGCAAGGAGACCGTCACACTCAAGCCGGGCGCCTCCGTCTTCGGATCGGAGGAGAGCTTCGGCATGATCCGTAGCGGCCGCATCAACCTCACCATACTAGGTGCCATGCAGGTCAGCGCCAACGGCGACCTGGCCAACTGGATGCTGCCCGGCAAGGTGAAGGGCTTCGGTGGTGCTATGGACCTGGTCAGCAACCCGAGCAAGACCAAGGTCGTTGTTACCATGGAGCATACCGATAAGAAGGGCAATGCCAAGATTGTCAAGCAGTGCGCGTTCCCCCTGACTGGCAGGACGTGTGTCTCGCGGATTATTACCGAGCTTGTAAGTGCCCTCACCCCTCTTCATGACATGAATAGTTGAAGCTAATGAACGGCCATAGGGTGTCTTCGACGTTGACTTTGCCAAGGGCCTTACTCTGATCGAGATTGCCGATGGCGTGACTGTCGAGGAGATCAAGAGCAAGACCGAGGCGCCTTTCCACGTGGCCGAGGACCTCAAGCCCATGCTCTAGGTGAGGGAAGCAGTGCGTTGGATATTGCAAAAGGGGAACGGGCTTTAAAAAACTCCTGTCTGCCTATAATGACAAGACCGGAGGGTATCGAACCCCATTTTTTGGATGGACCATGTATATATGCGTATCTAGGTACATTTTTGTTGCATCTCGTGGCAAGTTGGTGGTAAATACAAGCTTTGGTTATGTTTCTGCACAAAGTTTGGCTTGGATGTTCTTGGTTTGAGGAGTTACGGTAACCCTATTTTTCCCATATTGAATCCCGCTCTAAGCCTTGCCCAACACATGCTCGGCCAGGGACACGCTGGTGCCCGTGTTGTCCGGCTCCACGTGGACCGACTTGACTCTGCCATTTTCGACCACGATGGCGTATCGCTTGGACCGGTCTCCTCCGAAAATAGCCGAGCCGTCGAAAGCGAGGTCTAGCGCCTGCGTGAACTTGGCGGTAGGGTCGGCAAGGAATCGGATCTGAAGCAGGCCTAGTTAGTCTACCGTCCCGGGCAAAACAGACCCGAACTTAGACTTACCCCCGACCCATGGTCCGGGTCTAGCACATCGCCCCACGCCTTCATGACAAAGACGTCGTTGACGGAGACGACAGCGACGGTGTCAAACTCCTTGGTCCGCGGGTGGTTGATGTACGAGGGGATGTGCGAGGCCGAGCACGCGGGCGAGAAGGCCGCCGGCACGCCAATCACAATCATATTGTTGCTGGCAGCGGCCTCCTCGGCCAGGTTGACCTTGTTGCCGGGCGAGCCCTCGACCAGCACGTCCAGGCCCGGCAGCGGGTCGCCGACCTTGATGAAGGCCGGACGCGTCGCGTGGAAGGTCCGGACGACGGCGGGGGCCGGGGTGCGGGGGGTGGCCCGGGGGACCACCACGGCGCGGGCGGAGAAGCCCAGCGGCCGCAGGGCGCGGGTGGCGTGGCGGATGGACATTGTCGGGTTGTGGTGGTGGCGGTGGTTTGGATTGGGAAGGGTTTGAGGGAGGGGTTTGGGGGAGAGAGGGAAGGTGTTGTTGTGAAGCTGACAGTTCCGGTTCCCGCCCAATTGAGCCCCCCACGATCGCCAATTTACAGAGCCCCCGTGTTGGCTGGTTTCAGATGACATCACCAATTCAGAGGGTCTGTGCAGCTTACCCCTGCAGACTGTGGACTCGAAGCCTTTTTTTTTTGGTTGCGGTTCTGGTATGCAGGTACCTGCGAATTTCAAAGTACACATCATTGAATTGATGTCTCTTCCTTTGATCTGAAAACTTCAAATCTGCGGTGCCAGTTACCGACAGGTAGGAGCCCGGACATCAGCAAATTGTGGTTCTTGGGAGCTCTGGCCCTGCAGTTCTAATTACAGAGCCTCACTTCGACCACTCTGCCGGGCCATTATCAGAATTCATTGCTACCTACCGAACTTGATGCCAATGGCTTCCAGCAGGGCCATATGGTACGTGGCCGGCACCAAGAAGTCGCCTCACGGCACCCTCTACATCAATTGCAACGTCAAGCCCGGGGCTAGCAAGTCCCGTGAAGGCATCACCTCTGTCCGCGATGATGCCGTTGAGATATGCGTAGCTGCGCAGGCCCGTGAAGGCGAAGCCAACAAAGCTGTCGTCAAGGTTCTCAGTGAGGTGAATATTTCAACCCTGCATTTGATATACCTTATCTTATATCCTCGCAGGCCTTCAAGCTTCCCAAGTCCGACTTGCAAATCACCCACGGACTCAAGACTAGAAACAAGACCATTGCCGTCGTTGGCTCGTGGGTCAGCGCGGGCGAGGAAGAGTGCCTCAAGCGCGTTCAAGAGTATTTAGACGAAGCCACCGACGACTCTTAGATCCCAGCCCAGCAGACATCAGCTAGAGCTCGGCTGCTTCCCATACCATATCACGGCTCGGCGCCTTAAAGCCCATGTACCCCGAGTTATCTGCTACGCGGCCTAGCATCACTCCCAGGGGAGCTGGTACTGCCGCGAAGCCTGCTAATCATGCATAATCCGAGAACGTCATAACGACTCAATGCAAAAATAGCTAGCCGACGGTATTCCTAGGAACCCCAACTTAACGCTGTCTCGGCAAACCGGCTTCAGTGGTACCAGCGGTACCTTTTGGTAGCATCTCCAACTGCTGGGAAATCATCTCATTCCTCTACCCCTAGGCCTTGCGAGTCCACTACCGCGACCTCCGCGCGTCGATTCGCCTCGCGCGCCTCCACGGCCACCTCTCGTGCCGCCCCGCGGCGGAGGTAAACGCGACTGCCGCGCCGCTGGAGTCGGTGTCTGGAACTTGGGCGTTGGTTTGTTGGAAGAGGGGTTCTCTACAAACGAGGTATCCGTCGTCCTGGGGTATCAAGTCAGCAATATTGCCCACCTTGTGGTCTGGGCTGGTTGGCAGGTAGCTACGCACATGAATGTGGTTTCGCCATCATTATTATGTCCAGTAGACGGCATCTCCGAGTATCGCGAGTTACCTTGGATGCCAAGTTAGCCAATAGCCGTAGCTATTCCACCAATTACAGACTCACTACAACGGAACTCCTCCTGCTGCTTCATCCTCTTAAACGACTCAGACAGCGGCCCCTGCATCAACTCAGTCAGCAACCCGATTACAGCCCCTACCCTCAATGCTCCCTTACCTCAGGAAAGTCCACACAAAACGCATTCATATTCAGCCCATAGAGAAAGCTTGCAAAGCTCTCGCTAAAGCGCGCCAGACTCTCGTGCATCAGCTGGAAGTGCATCATGTTGGCCTCGAGGTCAGCCATGGCGTCCGACAGCTCGGCAAACGCCGGCTCGAACGTGTTGAGCGGGAACGTCGCCTCGCCCGAGACGCTCTCCCGCGCCGACTCGCGGAAGGACGACCGCGACGACGGGCGGAGGGGTGTTGTCGGGCGCGAAGTGCGTGTCCGCGACGTCGAGCGCGTGCGCTTGGTGCTCAAGTCTCGCTCGCGGTGCTCGCCGCCGGCCATGGTCGGTGATGATAGAGGAGGCCGGGTTGTTTGTTGGGTTTGATGGGCGACTCCGGGGTTCGAGGTCGTGGTCGTGGTCGTGTCGATTGGGGGTGTTCCTGGCTGTGCCGGCCGTTTGTTTACTCCAGGCGGGCTTCAGGTTCGAGATCCGGTAACGCGAAACATGGCCCTCTCCCCTCTCCCCCACCTTTCGTGACCAGAAAGTAGGGCACGTGCACCATCCCAGAGGAGGGGCGGGCCGGCCTGAGGGGTTCGTTCATGTGCACACGCGAGTCATTGCGCCAAAAGGGACCCGCCAAGATGCAATTTGACGGAGCTAAGGGGACCGGGATTACGCTGTTGACGATTTTCTTCAGAGCTCCGGGGTCTGAAGACGCCCGAAGGGCCGACGATGCGGGAATCGAAGGGTATGTCTTGCGGGACATCGATATGACTCCAGCTGCGTGCCCCCTTGAAGCCCACTTCGAGACAGCCCATTCAGGGAGCAACCAGCGAACTCGTTTGGCGCCGTGTCCACACCACAGCGTAGTGTAAGCCTGTTCCTGCAGCGCAAGTCCCACTCCCGTCTCGGTTGCGCACTTGATTTTGACGTACTGTGTACTGTGTACCCTCAGCCTGTGGGTCGACCTTGTTACCGTCTTCGCACATTGCCATGATCTCCAGCGCAAGAGGCCCTAAACACTGGTCCGCACCCCAGCCACGTTCTCTGTCATCATCGACAATCACCGAGCCATGTTATCAGTGCATGAACCCAAGCTACGTCGATTACTCCAGCTACACTCCTTCAACTCGCATTTTGCGCCTCCAACGACGCTCACACGGCAAGCCCGGGATCGCTTGCTCTGTCATTGGACGGCCAATGGGGCTGTACTCAACTGAGCTTCCTTGGTCCTGCTACTTTGTTGGTCTGAATGCGCGCGAGCCGACACCCGTCTTGACCTCGTACCGTTGGGAAAGATATCCCTATGCGCCCCTCTTCGTCTGTCGTAGCTCGCCTTCGTTTCTCGCCATCAACTATTCTTTCCACCAGGGGCTCCTCTGCGAATCCCAACTTTTTGCTCGGCTGCGCCCGTCTCCGGCCCACTAACCGGGTTACTTATTCCGTCTCGAGCGCATCCGCCAGTGGCATTCTTGGCCGAGGCTTGTCTCATCTTAGGAGCGGAGCTTCAAAGGGTCGCTTCATCCAACAGACTTGCACAACTGGCTCCCCGGGTTTTCGGTTTTCGGCCCGATTTAGACGTTTACACAGCGCCAGAGTACTCACTGCCTCGTCAAGCAACTTTGTCAGCCTTGTCTGTATCTTCGGCATCGGATTCAGCATTGGATTCTCTGCCCTAGTTGGTCTGCGATACCTCAAGGTCTCGGCCAAGGTTTCTAACAACCCAGACGAGAGCACCAGTATTGACGATATGCCGTCGGAAATAACCCCGGGTCGGCCCGGAAACCTCACGCCCGAGCAGGAGGAGAGGCTCAGACAGCTATGGAAGCTTGTTTTCCAAGTGTGCGGCGTTGCCCAGCCAGAGAACGGCTCAGAGCCAGCCGCCCCTGCAGCCCCAGTAGCAGCTGAGAAGGAAGAGGCGAAACCTAAGAAAGTAGGCCGGCTATCCATCTTCTCGCGGAGGGGTAGGAAGGAGTCGGAGTCGGAGCCGGCACCTACCGGTCCTACGCCGTCAGTCATCCTCACCTCGACAAAGGATGGAGATGAGGACAAGTATGGCCAATTGAAGCACTTCCACGAGACCCTCGCTAGCCAAAGCCCAGAGTCCATACGGGCCACCATCTGGAGCATGGTAAAGCATGACCACCCGGACGCCCTATTGCTGCGCTTTTTGAGGGCGCGGAAGTGGGATGTCGAGAAGGCGCTCATCATGCTCGTCTCAACTATGAACTGGCGGGCGCAGGAGATGAATGTGGATGGCGATATCATGAAGAATGGTGAGGGTGCTGCCGCTGAAGCCGAGAAGAATGATAGCGACCTGGTTGCGAAGAGGCTGGGGCATGATTTTCTTGCTCAGGCGCGGATGGGCAAGAGCTTCGTGCACGGAGTCGACAAGAGCGGCAGGCCTATCTGCCATGTCAGAGTCAGGCTGCACAAGCAGGGCGAGCAGGTTGAGGAGAGTCTCGAGAGATATACTGTTTATCTTATCGAGACCTGCCGCATGTTGCTGCAACCCCCCGTTGACACGGCCGTAAGTTGGTATCCCTCAGGGCATTGGGAATCGAGCTGACAGTTTATGGCGACAGACGATTGTCTTTGATATGACTGGTTTCTCAATGGCCAACATGGTAAGCCACACATGACTCCACTTATACAGTTCAGCCTGCTGACCTAGAATTTAAGGACTATACGCCCGTGAAATTCATGATCAAGTGCTTCGAGGCAAACTACCCGGAAAGTCTAGGCACAGTGCTTGTCCACAAGTCCCCCTGGCTCTTCCAAGGTACACGCCCCTTTCTCAGCTCTCGTACCCCCGCCCCCATTAACACACAGCAGGTATCTGGAAGGTGATTCGCGGCTGGCTCGACCCCGTCGTCGCCAACAAGGTTCATTTCACCAATAACGTCAAGGAGATGGAGGAGTTTATCGCGCGCAGCCAGATCCCTAAGGATCTCGATGGCGAGGAAGACTGGGAGTTTTCCTATGTCGAGCCCGTGCCGGGTGAGAACGACCTGATGAAGGATACAGCGACGCGCGACCGCCTAGTGACCGCACGAGAGATGCTCGTGAAGGAGTACGAAGAGGCGACCCTGCAGTGGATCCATCACCCCAAGGGGGAGAAGGGCGCCGAGATCAAGGCGCGGCGCGCATCCCTCGCCAACCGCCTCCGTGACGATTACTGGGTTGTTGACCCGTACCTCCGCGCGCGGTCGTACTACGATAGGATTGGGGTCCTGCAGCCGGGGGGTAAGATTGATTTCTATCCTTCGGCTAAGAAGGAAGTGGAAGTGGAGAAGGTGGCGGAGAAGGTGAATGGGGCCGCCACTACTGCCCCTATTTTTGTGCCTGTTGTCCCGGCCGTAGAAACGTCGGCGGATGACGTTGATTAGAGCTTTTCTACGTAATGTCTTGTACCTTGTTCGCTTATATATTGGCGTCCCGGAACGCGACATACACTTTTATTTGGATTTATATAAAAAGCTGCGTTGTAGACACACAATGACAGCTGGAGTTTGGGGCGGTTTTTGTTGTTGTCGACCCTACTCGAGCCACCAAGGAAGCGTTTATCTAGGGGTTGGTATATCCCTGATTGCATTATTTATGCCCCTTGAATTTTATAGCTTCTGCTTAATCTCATCGTACAGGGCCTTGAGCTTGTCCATATCCGTCTTTTGTTGCGGCCAGCCAATACCCAGTCCCTCCTCGGGGTTCGGCTTCGGGATCTAACATTATGACAGTCAGGTTAGACATGTATAACGGTACTTCAATGAAAGCATGCGTGGCCTACCATGTGGAAGTGAACATGGTCAACCTCTTGGTGTGCGCCGCGCCCGTTGTTCTGGAGAATGTTGTACTCATTCGCGCCAGTCGCGAGTGCGAGCTTCTTGGCAATAGGCTGGGGACAAAACATTGTCAGTTTCCATGTGATATATGTGTCACATCAGATCCTTAATTGAGCCCATCAAAGGGGCGTACCAAAAGCTCAGTCAGGTGGTCGTCGGGAATATCGGTCAGCTTCTCGCCATGGAACTTGGGGATGACGAGCTGTTGGAACTAAAGTTAGCGGCGAGCTGTTTGGAATTTATGAATGGCGAGCAACGGGACGTACCGCGTGGCCGCGGCTTAGGGGGTTGATGTCGAGGAACGCCAGCGTCTTCTCGGACTCGTAGAGCTTGAAGCACGGAATATCTCCTGATGCAGGGGTTTTTCAGGTTAGCTATAGCTCGTAGAACGAGACAGGTGCAACCCGACAAAACAATTTGGACTCGCCCTTGATGATCTTGCAAAAGATGCAAGAAGCCATTCTGCTTGACATTGAGTATCTGCGACGGCGGGGTGCTTATTCGAAGCTATCTGGACCAAGCTGTTTGTCGAAGAGGGGTTGACTTAGATGTGGAAAACTAAGCTCCTGTGCCGCAGTCGCGATTCGGGATCGCGTCGAGGTGTGGTGTGGAGCGGGGTTTCCCGAATGCCGAGACATTAGGACATGGCCACTTTCCAGGAAACCTGCCTCGTAACTCAGAGTTTCATGGTCCACTGGCCTTGGTATAGATATTGATCTTGATATTCGAAGGAGTTCTTTATTTTTTCGCATTTTGAACATCAGTTGGCTCTACGAAACCAACGATAGAGCTTTCCAGAGGATCAGTACAAGCACTTTAGAGCCTGCATATAAATTCAAAGTCTTTGTTCCCGCCCATCCTCAACAGTCACGAGCGTCTTGTTGGTTACACAGCGAAACTTCAACATGAGTACCCAATCGCATGTTGCCCGAGATATTCGACCAACTTGCGAGGGACTAAACAGGTGACCGTACGACAGCAGTTGGGTTGTGAGTCGACGCTAGAAAAGAAAATGGGGAACCACTGAGAGAGCGCCTCAGCCGTCTCAGCCGCCCGTTTAAACCCTGTTGGAGCTGCCTGGCGACTGCCTGCCCCGCCCCCGCATCGATCCATCGACATCATAAGGTGCCTGGTCGCAAAGCCTCGCAGTCATAACCATGGGCATTCTGTCGCGAACCATACGCTTGGAAACAGCCCTTTCCTCTGCTTCAACATTTCCACATTTTCTTGCGTTACCCAGGTCTCTCAGCAGCCACTATTGAAGCGCTTTTACAAGATTATTCTCAGCATCAACAACATCCCAAGTTCTGCGCCATGTCTCCTTACAAAAGCACCCCTCTCTTTGGCGGGGCTATCGTTTGCGACCTCCCAGACAAATTCGCCGATGTCAGGTATGAATATGCCCCTATTCAGCCCCTTCGCTGTGTATCCCGTCGTTACCCCTATCTTCTTCGGACCAGCGCAAATTATGAAAACAAAATGTGTATCGACTAACCCCACTACTCTCACAGCGGTTTGCGCCAGGTCCCCGACAACCAAGAAGTCTACATCGACAAGGACGGTTTCACCAGCATCATCCTAGAGATCACCGAGCGCGTCAAGTCCAAGGGCACCGGCCTGGAAGCCGACGGACGCGCCCTGACAACACATCTCGAGGAGCTTGTCGGCGACGACACCGAGACCGTCAAGGTCTGGAACACGACCGAAACCCAAATCACCCACCTCGAGTATGTCCCCCTTTCCTCACCTCAACAACACCCAGCTCATGACCCTAACCCCCCTTTTAGCGAAAAAACCCCAGCCTACACCCTCATCGCAACGCAGACCCCCCAAGCGGACACGGCGCGGGCCGCCGCGCCCGACTTCACCGCGCTGATCCTGACGCTGGTGCGGCTCGAGGAGCATCAGACCGACATCCTCATCACGATCAACGTGCCGCATATCAAGGGCGAGTATGACGAGGAAGACGTCGACCTGGCACTGGGCAAGCAGGGCGAGCTGATTGGCGACGCTGTTGAGTATGCGTCCCGGATCTGGTCGACGCTGGATATTAAGGACTGGGGTCTCTTTAAGGAGGTTTGATGGCGGGTCGCGGAAAGGGGAAGGAATTGGGATATGAAAAGGGGGGTTTCGTTTATTGCTAGGATTCGGGTTGGTATGTCTGGATAGTGGGAATTTGGGAGGGCATGTATGAGAGCGGTTCTCGCGGAAGTTTTGTAAAGGACTTGTCTGGATGGCATTGATTTGCCAGGAGGAACTCATGCCTTCACGACCAACATTAGCAGGGGGGAGCAGCAAAGCGTTTATGATGAGCTCCTCATTAAGCGCAAGCCAGCGCTAAATCTATATCAAACATGTATGTAGAGAAAACTAGTTAGTTCTACACGGTATCAATGCGACGCAATGCGATGCATTCGACATGCCATCAAACCTATTCTTCGTCCACAATCAAAATCTCAATCCTTTTCGTCGCCGCATCCACCGAGTCCTCCCCGGTTGGTGTTGTCAACCCTGGAGAGCGCTGTCTTTGCGCCCACTTCGCGGCTACTTGCTTCATGATGTCCTTCTGCGGGCTCCCTGGGTTCCCTTCTCTGATCCGCTTCATCTCCTCTTTCATAAACGTCTGGTACTCGCTCGGCTTCTTTGCGCCAGCGCCACCCACACCCGTCCCACGCGGCACAGGCTTCGTCTGCTTCAGCTCCCCGCGGCAGCCGCCGCACCGGTGGCGCTCTGGGTGTACGCTCTTCGAATGCCGCTTGTACTCCATACCGCAGTCGGCGCACGTCCATATGTACTTGAAATCGATGTCGTACGAGTGCTTGGTCGTAACCTCGATGCCGCGGCTCCCAAACGCGCGCGAACACTGTGCGGCCCACGCCTTGAACTCGCGCCCGTGCGGGTTGGTGGTAATACCCGAGACCATGAAGTTGGCCAGGTGGCAGAACTCGTGCGCCACCACGTTGAGCAGCCGGTGCTCGTCGTCGATAACCTTCTCGGCTAGCTCGATCGAGGCGTGGTGCTTGCATACTACCGACATCGTCTCGCCGGCAGCAGTCTTGGTGCGGATCGTCTCCCGCTTCCAGTTGGCGCGCCCGGCAGTGGTATTGAGTTTGTTGGTCCAGTTGAGCTTGATACCGCCCGTTGAGGCCGCCAGCTCCGCGAGCTTGCCATTCGTGATGACCGTGTCAAGCTCGCGGAGGAACTTATCAGCCATGTCGTGCTTGACCTGTTCGAATGCCTTCTTCGTCTCCCTCGCGTTAGATTCCTTGGGGCCGGCCTTCTTCTTGGGGCTCGCTGCCTTGGGCGCGACTATTGTGGAGGGATCAGGAAACAGCTGCTTCCGGGGAGAGTGCTCATCGTTCCAATCGTCTACGAATTCTCGGCTCCAAAATATGTCGGCCTCGGGACGGTGAGGTGTGGCAGGTATGCGGGCCAGCTTTTTCGGTGACACAAGGCCCGCCTTGGGTTTGGGAGGTGTTGAGGGAGGCGTGATATTTCGGTCTCGGGGCAGAGAGATTTGGGGGTCGGCAAGCCATCCAGGATCGTTGCTAAACACAAGATAGTTAGCCCGTTGACTCCTGTTGACACATGGGTCACCATTGGCACCTACAGTTGCAAACGAGCAAGGGTGTCTGTGAGGTCGTTATCAGCTCCCTTGGTTGAAGCTTTCCCTTTCTTTGCCCCGCACGCTGTCTCGCTTGCTGACTCTTTGCCTCTGCTTGACCGCCCGGCTGCTGTTCTCTTTTCCTTCTTGACCATCTCATTTATAGTGGTAGGCCCTGAGGGCTTCCTGTTGCTGAGAGGTAACCGGGGTTTAGGAGGTGGTCGGCTTGGAATTATCTCCACTACAGAATCTTTAAATTCGTCCTCGGACTCCTCTCCACCAAATTCAGACCCCCCAGATTCTGCCGAATGGAAGACATCATCAGCCAAAGATATGTCCTCCGTTATAGTGATCTCGTGCGTGGAATCGTAGTCGTCGTGCTCGTCGTTCGGCAGTGGTCGGGCTGAAACAGACGGCGTAGTAGTTTGCCGTGTTCGAAGTTGAACCCTGAGGCGCCGTGGCCTGCTTTTCTCCTCAGTTGCGTGATAGGAATCATCTTCCTTCGCTGTGCTGTCTGGCGTCCATGCCCTAAGCAGCGTGTTGTCGGATACTGGCCCCAGTTTGCGCCTCCTCACCGATGCCGGTACCTTTGACGCCTTTGCCGCCTGGGGAGCTTTTGGGCGCTGGCTCGTTTCCGGGTAACTCTTTGCTGCCCCTCGTGATGCCGGCTCTTGCTCTGGTCGAACGAGTTTGTCCAAGGCGGGGAATTCGCTGTCGTCGTCGCTGGAGTCGATGACCCTCGGTCTCGATGACCTCGCCATGGCTGGCGGTCAAAATTTCACTTAATCACTCGAGAATGACCGATGGGAATGCAAATCCCCTTTGCTGGCCGTTCTCGGGTGTCGAGTCGGGCTGCTCGAGCGCGGGCTGGATATTCTTGCTGTGCTGCAGGTGTCTGGCACAGCCAAAGTCAGTTGGTGTAAACGGCTGCCGTTGTCATGGGCGACCATCGATAACTGTGCAATTGTCCGGGAGCGATAACGCACCCCGCCATTGTACCAAATTCCCATCCCACCACGGAAAGAAAACTAAATGACTTCTGGTGGAAACGACCGTGTTCCGGCTTCGTCTCGTCTTGCAACGGCGTACAAGGCAGCCAGGGCAGCACGACAACGTTGATGGCTAAAGGCCTTTCTCTTCGTCGCGCCTGTGCGCCCAGCCTCTGTGAGACTCGACAATCCGTCTCAGCACTCAGCAGCCACAAGCCCCCCACTGGGCGCCAGTCGCGAAGATTCATTCCAATCTTCGCCATCTTGACTCGGTCGCCCGGTCAGCCCGGCAATCTTGCATCCTCCGCTCTCATCCGATCTCCGACGCCATGTTCAGAACTCTGTCAAGCGGCCGGCCTGGGCTTTGTCAGTAAGGTAAGGAGACAACCTGATAGGGAGCGCTCCTCGACCTTGCTTGTCCCACAGCGCTACTGCAAGGCTTGCAGTGAGGCAGGCCAAGATAACAGTTGATCGACGCCCCTAATAAACGAGTGCATCCAAACTCTGGCTCGTCTATAATCTGGATTGCTAGGGGGACGTCGTTTTGGTATCTCACCGTCTCTCAACACACAGGTCACAGGTGTCGTACAGCCGCGCTCTACCAATAATAGCGACGCCCATTGTGCGTGATGAGCTAGCGCAACTCTCACGAAAACTACGGCAGTAGTGCAGACTCTACTCTAGCAGCATGCGGTTGTGTCTTGCGTGGGTGTGCTGGCAATTTTCCTGTCTCACTAGGTGTGACATCCATCGCATTTTGGAAAATTCAAAGGCCTTTACAACGTGCATGGCGGCCTAAATTTAGGCGGCTATTCGCTACACGAGGTAGCAGATTCTGTATTTTTGAGCCTGTGGGTGGATCGACACAGATGCGCCAGCAGAATCGACATTTCAGCCTATTCGCCACTGGGCATGAGATGATTTCTCCCGTAGCTTGTACACAGAAAAGATGCGGCTGTTGGTCAGAGAGATGGGCGCCGAGCTCGACTGGCAGTTGGGTGCTGCTGACGGCTTGCGTGGATGTGTTGACGGGGGAGCCCCTCGTGCGGATGCTAATGTAGGTACCGGCAATCCGGTGTCCGAGCCGGCGCAGGACAGGGCCTTTCCAGCGTCAGCCCGCCCGTGGGGTGGCCTGAGGCTTGACAGCTCTGACTGTCACTGGGTGGAGATCATGTAGCCACACCGCACGCGTCGCAAGCCCCTCACATTTCTACCATTCACCGCGGCTTGGCTTGCTTGTTATTACGCGGCCTCTTTCTCAACCTGGACATGTCTCGACGGGCCGCCGACCACCGACTCGGGGCTTTGAGATAAGGCATGGGCTCTGTCAAGCCTGCGCAAGCCTGCAAGTGGGCGACGCAGGCAAGAGCAGCGATGTCATCGGCGCCCAGAGCCGCGCCAGACGCCTAATGTAGAGCAGGGCAGAACAAATTGCCAGTATCGTCATCGATATTGGGTTTGGCCGGCCTTTTCCTAATCGGGTTTCCCTACTTGTGAAGTGCCAACCTGCGGTTCCTTGCAGAAACCTCCCATGGAGCTGCCATTTGCCGGAACAACCTGGGCTTTCTAGCTTCATTCTCTCGTACAGAGTACTGGAAATAGATTGTTCCAACAATCTGCGGTTACCAGGTCCCAGCGAGGCACGGTAAGGGGGGAATGAGGAGAGATGGGGAATGCATCGATGGGGGGGGTGCCTTGAAGTGGGCACTGTGTTCGGAACACTCGGTTTCAAGAAGAACCAAGCGCTGTTCGAAAAGGGCGAAAGGGGTAACGGGCACCTCCCCTGTCAGCATTTGAGACTCCTTTTGTTCTTTTTGCCAACTCGATTATTGAAAACGGTCGGAGACTTTTCCAGAGTTTTCAGCGTCTTGGTCTTCCAGTTTCTACGACCGCAGGAGGGAAACCACCGCGTCTTCGTGGGATATTAATGCATGTCTTAGACACTGGAGACCAGTGGGGGAGGAGCAACGAGGAGCCATCGAATACGGCTCTTCCTGCTCGTGTTCTCGCCACTGCACTGATCCAAGAGCTGAAGCCGCACATAACGCGGCCCGCTCGTGTCGGTAGTCTGGTGTGGACATGCATAGGCGTGGAGCGCCAGGGCGAAACAATGTGTCAATGGGAATAAAAAACGACTCTCCTAAAGTGAAAACTAATCTGGTGTGTCAATCCTGTCAGGTTCCTGTCGAGTTTGTCTCCTGTCAACTGGAATGTCTTGATTCCTATATCGCTTGCGGCCTGGAAGAAGCAAAAGCCATGGCTGGTGAATTGTCGAATCATCCCAGCCTTGCTGTTTGGCGGCACTCTTCCCTGTTTTCTTCATCCTCAGCGTCATGTCCGGCGACGCTGAACCAAGCTATCCATCGCGGTCCAGAACTGGATACTTGTGTGGTACTTTGTTGCAACTGTGGCTGCTTTGTAACCAAGGGGTTACGGTACGGAAAAGTGGCGAAGCCGTGTTCGCAGATGCGCTGTAATCTTGATTCGCGAGCCTGGATTTGGCCGTCGCTGGACTCGCGTGATTACTGCGTGCTCCCGGCGGCGGCGTACCTGCGCACTCTCATTGGAGGATTGTGTCTGTGTCAATCAAGATCGTGGCGCGAACAGGAGACAGGTTTTCACAAGTACCTGGACAGCAAGGGGGGCGTATCAGTGACCTTCTAGCGCGGATCGCCAGTCCGACGCAGCTGCCAAGGTCGCCAACCCTGTCAAAAAACTGCCAGGATCAGGATAGAAGACGCCGACATGGAGCAGCCCAGCCGGAGTTGTATCTCGGTGGGTCAGGATTAGAAGAGCCAGGAACGAAAAAAATCGGATTGGCAAAGTTGTAGGAGTTGACACTGGGTCTGGGAGTTACCGTTGTTGACGGCCGTGTAATCGGCGGCGAGGGCTTAATAAATGAATGTTTTGAATTGACACCGAGTGGTATAGCAGTAGCCAGTGATATTGTGGTGATCCTCTGCTCACTTCCAACAGTGCACGTTCGAGTTTTCTGCTGCCGCCGTGCTGCAATCTGCGTGCTCCTGCCACCTGCACGGGGTACACAGTACGCGCTTGGTCGACTCAGCACCGTGGTGTCCTTGGCTTCCCACCCTCCCTAATTCGACAGCCCCTGGCCAACCCTTCCTCCACCGCGACCCTAGCAAGCGGCCAAGCAGTCCTGGAGCCCGTCCTGGCCAGCGACTGGGTCCTGTCTCCTTCCGTCACGACGAAACGTAGCCCCATCCTTGAATGCCTCCTTTTTCCCATTTTCCCAGTTCCTTCCCCTCAACCTCGACCTGGCCCATGCCTTCTTGTCTCTTTTTCTTTTCCACCCTACGCTCGCTGTTCCTTCCCTCTTGACCGTCCCTCGTTCAGTCGTCCGAGTGTGTGTCGAGTGCAGTGGTGGATGTATTGAAGGTTTGCACGCCACACGCGCCTTCTCTGGACCCCCAATCGAGCAGAAGCTGTGATTCCGCCGCCCTCAGCGTGCCAGCCGTTCGAGACGCCCACGCCGGCACGGCAGTCAATCGCGAAGACCAAAGGGGCACAAATTTAGTAGACCGACAATCGTTCAGCGGCACGACGAGGACACTGTTTTTTCGTCCGGTATCCATTGGCCCCGAGCTTTTGAGTGAGTTACATATAGCGGCAGTCGACTTTTTGCTCTAGGCTCGCCCTCCCGCATCTCCCCCCCCCCAAATCCCCAAGCCAACCTCACCTACTGCGTCTCCGCCGCGCGACCAATCGCTCATCATCTTGTGTTGGGTTCTGCAGTTTTATATCAACAATCACGGACCTCCCGACACAACAAAACGCAGCTCTCTAGCACAACCAACACCAACTCAACCTATTTCTACCACGTCTCTTGCTGTGGCCGGCCACGTTAACACCTCCGCGGTACCTATTTCGCAGGGTCAACAACTAGTCGTTCCTCGCAAATATTCGTGAGACTCGCTTCACAACAAGCACCCCATGACCTTCTGATTTGGTGAGTTTTGCACCGAGAGCCACATCTAGTTTGATGTTCAGCATCAGCGTATACGAGCGATTTCGAGACAGATAATGCATTAAAATCGACTTGATTTGGGTATGCGAATCGCGCTAACTAAAGTCCTCACTTCAGATTCGTCGCCCAGTATGTCGGGATACCCTCAAGGTCAGGGCCAAGGCCAGCCTCCTCACGGTCACCAGGACTACGATGATGGATATGGCCCGCCACCTCAGGGTGCGAACACAGATTCCTACTACCAGGACGAGCATCAGTACTACGATAACAACGCCGCCTACGATGCGCGTGGACAGCCAGAACCAGCACACGGCAGAACACCAGGCCCGCAAGGTGAAGGATATTACGACGAATCGTAAGAAGCTTCCCCGTTGAACGTTTTGACCCTGATATGCTAACAGACGTTCAGTGGGTACTACAATGCAGACGCCAACAATCCCTACCAGCAAGATGGCGGCTATTACGAGGGTCAGGAGCAATATCATGACGACTATTACAACAACAACGGCAATGACGCATACTATGATCAGGGCCATGAGCAAGGTGGCTACGCCAACCGCGGTCCCCGTGGTGGCTCCGAGGAGGATTCGGAGACTTTCAGCGATTTCACCATGAGATCCGACATGGCTCGCGCAACCGACATGGACTATTACGGACGCGGTGACGAGCGCTATAACAGCTACAACGAAGGCCAGGGAACCAGAGGATACCGCCCGCCTTCCTCACAAATTTCCTATGGTGGGAACCGATCTTCCGGCGCATCAACCCCGAACTACGGAATGGACTACGGCAACGTTCTGCCAGCTGGCCAGCGTTCCCGAGAGCCGTACCCTGCCTGGACCTCTGATGCTCAGATTCCCCTCTCCAAGGAGGAGGTGGAAGACATCTTCCTTGACCTGACCGCAAAGTTTGGTTTCCAGCGCGACAGCATGCGGAACATGTATGATCATTTTATGACGCTTCTTGATTCGAGAGCATCGCGCATGACGCCGAATCAGGCGTTGCTGTCACTCCATGCCGATTATATCGGCGGCGACAATGCCAATTACCGCAAGTGGTACTTTGCCGCTCACCTTGACCTAGATGATGCTGTCGGTTTCGCCAACATCAAGGGCAAGGGCCTCAAACGGTCAAAGAAGAACAAGAAGGCACAGGCAACCGAGAACCAAGCGCTTGAGGATTTGGAGGGTGACGATTCCTTGGAAGCTGCCGAATATCGCTGGAAGACGCGGATGAATCGGATGTCTCAGCACGACCGTGTTCGCCAAATTGCCCTCTACCTGCTCTGCTGGGGAGAAGCCAACCAAGTTCGCTTCATGCCGGAATGCCTGTGCTTCATCTTCAAGTGCGCAGATGACTATCTCAACTCGCCTGCGTGCCAGGCCTTGGTTGAACCGGTTGAAGAATTGACATTTCTCAATAACGTCATTACGCCTCTCTACCAGTACTGCCGGGACCAGGGCTACGAAATCCTCAACGGGGTTTATGTGCGCCGTGAACGCGATCATCACCAGATCATTGGCTATGATGATTGTAACCAGCTGTTCTGGTACCCTGAAGGCATTGAACGGATTGTTCTCCAGGACAAGAGCAAGCTTGTTGACCTGCCTCCCGCCGAGCGTTTCTTGAAGCTGAAGGATGTGAACTGGAAGAAGGTGTTCTTCAAGACCTACAAGGAGACCCGCTCCTGGTTTCACATGCTTGTCAACTTCAACCGCATTTGGATCATTCACATCACGATGTTTTGGTTCTATACCGCATACAATTCGCCCACCCTGATCACACCAAACTACGAGCAGGAAGCCAATAATCAGCCACCCAATGCTGCTGTTTGGTCGATCTGTGGCTTTGGAGGATCCATTGCGTGTCTTATCCAGATTATGGCAACTCTCTCGGAATGGGCGTACGTCCCGCGGAAATGGGCTGGAGCTCAGCATTTGACCAAGCGACTTCTCTTCCTCATCGTGATCTTCATCATCAACTTTGGACCCGGAGTCTATGTCTTCATGCCAGCTGCAAACACCGAAGCCTATCTAGAGAGGCAAAACGGGAAGGTTGCGTTGATTCTCGGAATAGTGCAGTTCTTCATCGCCGTCATCACCTTCGTGTTCTTTTCGATCATGCCGCTCGGTGGTCTGTTCGGAAGCTACCTGACGAAGAACTCCCGGAGATATGTGGCGAGTCAGACATTCACTGCCAGCTATCCTCGTCTCGCCGGCAACGACATGGCCATGTCCTTTGGTCTCTGGATGGTTGTGTTTGGCCTCAAGTTCGGAGAATCCTATCTCTACCTGGCCCTGTCGCTCCGTGATCCTATTCGATATCTGCAGATCATGGACGTGTCAAGCTGTTTAGGAGACACGATCATTGGGAAAAACCTCTGCATATATCAACCTCAAATCACCCTTGGGTTCATGATTTTCACAGACATGATCTTCTTCTTCCTGGACACATACCTGTGTTACGTCCTCCTCAACACTATCTTCTCGATCGCAAGGTCATTCTACATTGGATCATCGATCTGGACTCCATGGAGAAACATCTTCTCTCGTCTCCCCAAGCGCATTTACTCTAAAATCCTGGCGACAACCGACATGGAGATCAAGTACAAGCCCAAGGTTCTCATCTCGCAGATCTGGAATGCTATCGTCATTTCGATGTATCGCGAGCATCTTCTCGCCATTGATCACGTTCAAAAGCTGCTTTATCACCAGGTCCCATCTGAGCAGGAGGGCAAGCGGACGCTCCGGGCCCCGACGTTCTTCGTTTCCCAGGAGGATCACTCGTTCAAAACCGAATTCTTCCCGTCTCACAGCGAGGCGGAGCGTAGAATTTCGTTCTTTGCGCAGTCTCTGTCGACGCCCATTCCAGAGCCCCTGCCGGTTGATAACATGCCCACGTTTACGGTTCTCATCCCCCATTACAGTGAGAAGATTCTCCTCTCCTTGAGAGAGATTATCCGTGAGGATGAGCCTTATTCCCGCGTTACCCTCCTGGAGTACCTTAAGCAACTTCATCCTCACGAGTGGGACTGCTTCGTCAAAGACACCAAGATTCTAGCTGACGAAACTTCACAATTCAATGGCGATGTGGACAAGAACGAAAAAGACACTGCCAAGAGCAAGATTGATGACCTTCCGTTTTACTGCATTGGTTTCAAGTCGTCTGCACCAGAGTACACTCTCAGGACCCGCATTTGGGCTTCCCTCCGCTTCCAGACACTCTACCGCACTGTCTCTGGTTTCATGAACTACAGTCGCGCTATCAAGCTTCTCTATCGTGTCGAGAACCCCGAGGTTGTACAGATGTTTGGTGGCAATTCCGATAAGCTCGAGCGTGAGTTGGAGCGTATGGCTCGTCGCAAGTTCAAGTTGGTCATCTCTATGCAGCGCTATGCGAAGTTCAAGAAGGAGGAGATGGAGAATGCCGAGTTCCTTCTTCGCGCGTACCCCGATCTTCAGATCGCTTATTTGGACGAGGAGCCCCCACTGGCTGAAGGAGATGAGCCCCGCCTGTACTCTGCTCTTATCGACGGACACTCTGAGATCATGGAGAACGGCATGCGCCGACCCAAATTCCGCATTCAGCTCTCCGGAAACCCCATTCTCGGCGATGGCAAATCTGACAACCAAAACCATTCTTTGATCTTCTACCGCGGCGAATACATCCAGCTCATCGATGCCAATCAAGACAACTATCTCGAGGAGTGCCTAAAGATCCGCAGCGTTCTCGCCGAGTTCGAAGAGATGAAGACCGACAACGTCTCGCCATACACTCCCGGTGTAAAGAATGTTGTCAGGGCCCCTGTCGCTATCCTGGGAGCTCGTGAATACATTTTCTCCGAGAACATTGGTATTCTTGGTGACGTCGCTGCCGGAAAGGAACAAACCTTTGGTACCCTCTTCTCGAGAACCCTGGCGCAAATTGGTGGCAAACTCCACTATGGTCACCCCGATTTCCTCAACGGCATTTTTATGACAACTCGCGGAGGCGTGTCCAAGGCTCAAAAGGGCCTGCATCTGAACGAGGATATTTACGCCGGTATGAATGCACTCCTTCGTGGTGGTCGCATCAAGCACTGCGAATACTACCAGTGCGGCAAGGGTCGTGATTTGGGCTTCGGATCCATTCTCAACTTCACCACCAAGATTGGAACTGGTATGGGAGAGCAAATGCTTTCTAGGGAATACTACTATCTCGGAACTCAACTGCCCCTGGATCGCTTTCTCTCATTCTACTACGCCCATCCCGGTTTCCACTTGAATAACATGTTCATCATGTTGTCCGTCCAGCTCTTCATGATCTGCCTCGTCAACATTGGCGCCCTGCGCAGGGAAACCATTCCTTGCGACTATAACCGGAACGTGCCCATTAGAGACCCGCTCGTTCCAACTGGCTGCCAGAACACGGACGCCCTCATGGATTGGGTTTACCGCTGTATCTTGTCCATCTTCTTCGTTTTCTTCCTGTCGTTCGTACCCCTGCTCGTCCAGGAGTTGACGGAGCGTGGTTTGTGGCGTGCTGCAACCCGTTTCGCCAAGCAGTTTTGCTCCTTTTCGCCGTTCTTCGAAGTCTTCGTTTGCCAAATCTATGCCAATTCGGTTCAACAGGATCTCTCGTTTGGAGGCGCCAGATACATCGGTACCGGTCGAGGGTTTGCCACTGCTCGTATTCCCTTTGGCGTCCTCTACTCTCGATTTGCCGGACCATCTATCTACTTCGGAGCTCGTATGTTGATGATGCTGTTGTTTGCCACCCTCACTATCTGGCAAGCGGCTCTTGTCTACTTCTGGATATCGCTGCTGGCCTTGGTTGTCTCACCTTTCCTCTACAACCCCCATCAGTTCGCCTGGAACGATTTCTTCATCGATTACCGCGACTTCCTCCGATGGTTGTCCCGCGGTAACTCGCGTTCACATGCATCCTCGTGGATCACGTTTTGCCGACTGTCCCGAACCAGAATTACTGGATACAAGCGCAAAGCTCTGGGCGATCCTTCCAGCAAGATGTCTGCCGATGTTCCACGGGCTGCCATTGTCAACATGTTCTGGGCAGAGATTGTCTTCCCGCTTGGACTTGTCGCCTTGACTCTTATCCCGTATCTGTACATCAACGCGCAAACAGGTGTCGATGGGCCCAACAAGCATCACGACCCGGATGCGGTGCCCACCGCCGCGCTCATTCGGGTGGGTATCGTTGCCTTGGCACCCATTGCTATCAATGCTGGTATCTTGATGGTCTTCTTCTTCATGGCTTGCTTTATGGGGCCACTCCTAAGCATGTGCTGCAAGAAATTTGGCAGTGTACTTGCTGCCATCGCTCACGGTCTGTCCGTTGTATTCCTGTTGGTCTTCTTTGAGGTCATGTTCTACCTCCAAGGATTTGACTTTGGGAAGACTCTTCTGGGCATGATCACGGTGGTGGCTCTCCAGCGCTTCATCTTCAAGTTGATCATCTCCCTGACACTCACCAGAGAGTTCAAGACGGATCAGTCAAACATCGCTTTCTGGACCGGTAAATGGTACTCCATGGGCTGGCACACGGTCTCGCAACCAGCCCGTGAGTTCCTTTGCAAGATCACCGAGTTGAGCATGTTTGCTGCAGACTTTGTGCTGGGTCACATCATTCTGTTTATGATGCTTCCGGTCATCTTGATCCCGCAGGTTGACAAGCTGCACTCTATGATGCTCTTCTGGCTTCGCCCAAGGTATGTTACGCTCTTGCCTGTCTTCGTATTCATCGCTAACAGTGTCGTATAGCCGTCAAATCCGTCCCCCCATTTATTCCATGAAGCAGTCTAAGCTTCGTAAGAGACGCGTGCTCCGTTACGCTATTCTCTACTTCGTCTTGCTTGTTGTCTTCCTTGCCATGATCGTTGGCCCCATTGTTGCTGGCAGCTACATTCCCAAAGATGCTCTTAAGCTGCTGAACGACCAACATCTGATGCAGCCGATTGGCCAAGAAAATGATGATACGATGGGGAAGACGGCAACAGGCACGGGCTCCCCCAGCTACTCCGGCGTCTTCAAGTTCTCTTCAACAGAATCGGCGCCGGCTCCCACCAAGTCGGCCACCGGGGGGGATTCGACGGACCCTTGAAGCGCTTCCGAGTGAAGCGGAGACGAATTTGTATCATATCCCAATCGACTCTAATTTGGAGAGGACGAATTGCAAAGAACCATACGGGCTTGCTTTCTAGGTGATTTTGGGCTGGTTCATGAATGTTGTATTGTCGGGTATGCTTTGTATTGGTTTTGTTTTCTAGGCACGCAACATCACATCAGGGGCGGGTGGGAAGGGTAAACGGATTTTTAGACTCGTCTCGACATTTTTTATTTTACAAAATACGTCTTCCTGATTAATCCACTGGAGCTGGGTTGGAGGCAATACCATAATTACTCATCATGCTTGTTGTCCTGAGAGCTCGAGCGATTGTGATATTATTGTCCATGATTTTATTTGACTGCAACTGAAATGGAACCGACTGGCTGCCCGATCAAGTGTGGAGTGGGCGATGTGGCGTAATGACTCTTAATAAGCAGCCCCCCCCCCCCCCCCATGAAAGAAACCAGAGATGTTTGATGAGATGCCAGAGGGTCCAGTCGGATGGCATGGGTGTGGCTAGTACGACTAAGGGCTATGGAGGATGGCCTGATGTGCTGGTTGGTCGGGGCTCTGATTTCCCCTGAAAGATAAAATATGGAGCCGCGAATTGAAATTCAACGGGGCGCCGACGTGAAGCTGGGTGCCCACTCGTGCCTAGTCCCTTGCTGACATTAACAGTCCCGCATCTCCCGTTCTGCGCTGCCTATTGACGTTCGCCTATTGCCAAAACTGCAGAACCGCAATACATGACCCAAATCAACCACTGCCCTGATCTTCTGACTGCGCAGCCCGAAACTCTTACGCCGCAATGGATCTCCAGGAGATGCAAACACAATTGACGGAATGGGTCAATGAGGCGGCCACCGTCTTCCACAAGGTGCCCGGCTCTGCCGTTCTCCTCCGCTACGTTAGATCGAGCTACCAGAATGATCCTGTCCGCTCTGCCATCGAGTTGATCCTCGTCATCTTCTTTATTCGCTACCTCCTTGCGCCCTCGTACTCGACCTCGAAGCAGAACTTCATCAAGCTCACCGAAGATGTAAGGTTGCTCGCCGTCACGATTCCGTCGCAGGGCCCAATGCTAACAACGGTACAAACCCTAGGAAATTGATGAGCTGGTTGACGAGTGGGTGCCCGAACCGCTCGTGGCGCCACAGACAGCGCTCGAGGAGACTGACATGGAGAAGCTCCCTGTACTGGTCGGGTAGGAGAATTTCATCACGACGGTGAATCGCGCTAATGCTGAGTGTTCTTTCAGTCCCACAGGCCCCAAGTCGAAGCTCGCGAACGGCCGGACAGTGACGAACCTTGCATCGTATAACTTTTACAACCTGAACGCGAATGAGCAGATCAAAGAGAAGGCTATCCAAACCCTCCGCGCCTACGGCGTTGGACCCTGTGGCCCGCCGCAGTTTTACGGTACCCAGGACGTGCACATGAAGACCGAGGCCGACATCGCGACGTATCTTGGCACTGAGGGCTGCATCGTGTATGCGCAGGCTTTCTCGACTATCTCTAGTGTTATCCCGGCCTTTTGCAAGCGCGGCGACATCATTGTGGCTGACCGGGCTGTCAACTACTCGATCCGCCGAGGACTCGAGATCTCGCGTAGCAACATTAAGTGGTACAATCACGGTGACCTCGACGACCTCGAGCGCGTCATGCAGAAAGTGGTACAGGAGCAGTCCAAGAAGAAGCTGACGAGACGCTTTATCGTGACCGAGGCGCTCTTCGAGACGATTGGTGACTGCAATGATCTGCCTAGGCTGGTAAGTCTTGATGTTGATAGAGCAGACCTGGCGAGGATTGCGGGCTAATGCTTTGGTCACAGGTCGAACTCAAGACAAAGTACAAGTTCCGGATTATCCTCGACGAGACCTGGTCCTTTGGCGTACTGGGCCGAACCGGCCGTGGCTTGACTGAGGCGCAGAACGTGGATCCGACACAGGTAGACATGATTGTTGGCTCACTCGCTGGTCCGCTGTGCGCGGGCGGGGGCTTCTGCGCCGGTCCCAGGGACGTCGTCGAGCATCAGCGCCTCATGGGTGCTGCCTACACGTACTCGGCTGCGCTGCCGGCTATGCTGGCCATGACGGCCAGCGAGAGCCTAAACGTGCTTCAGTCCAACCCCGAGATCCTACTGCACTGCCGCGAAAACATTCGGTTGATGAAGGGCCAGCTCGATCCTCGTAGTGATTGGGTCGTATGCACGAGCGCACCCGAGAACCCGATCATGCTCCTTGTGCTCAAGCCTGACGTGGTCAACGCAAGGAGGCTAGCAATCGAGGATCAGGAGCGACTGCTGCAGGAATGCGTCGACGAGGTAGGACATCCCTACTTATATCCGTATTATGCTGCCACGATGTCTAACTGTGTGTACAGAGCCTGGCCAATGGTGTCCTCATCACACGCCTGAAGGGGTGGCCGATTAGCAACAGCATCGGACTTAAGGATGGAGGCTGGACCGTTCAACCGGCGCTGAAGATTTGCATCACCTCGGGCCTGTCGAAGAAGGATATTGAGAAGGCCGGTGTCACTATTAGGCATGCCATCACCAAGGTCATGACCAAGAAGACCAACAACAAGCTTGGGCTCCCGACTGCGTAGGGGGTTTATGTGAAGCGAGGTCTAGTTTAAGGCGGTCTACTTTGAGTTTTTGGTGTATCATAGAATGGCGTTTAGCGGGTCGACAATAGATAGAGGAAGGCGGAGGGACGTACAGTGGGGTTATTGGTGCTAATGGCTGTAGGCTTGGGGTTTTTGGTTCTTCTGTATGGGCCTGGCCCCAGACGCGGATCCCCGGACGGTTGTGGTGAGATGGCATAGATACCTACAGCTGCCTAGCTAGGTAACTGGTCGGATCAGGATAATGTTAATAGTATGACACAGTATTGCGAAGGGAGGGGCTCGTTTTTTGCATCAGGGGCTTGAGCCCGTGGCCGCCGCCACTTCGGGAAGTCTTGTGGCATTGCTGATTCCTTCCCTTGATCGAGCTTCGAGCAAATCCACAGCAGGTCAGACCCCCGGGCTCTTGGTAGTTCCAGTTGCAGTTTCCCACATCATCCCTTGGTGATCCCAGCGCACGGGGACGGTGGACTCTACAGCGGAAATAGAGGAAAGGGAAACAGAATGAGACATCTTTGCCCTCCCTTGTTCCGCTTGGCCAATACCTTCCGACTCTTCCCTCGGTGGCATTCCAAAACCGGCTTATTATCCTCACTTCGAAACCACAAGCCGTTCCTTGTTCTGGTCTCCCTGGTTGACCTAGGGCCAAATCACTCTGGATCTTTATAAGGGATCGCTGGGCAGCTCTTCCGGACCAAGTATCGAATGACTGTCTGCCTGTTTTGCCTTCCAGGGGCTTCTCTTGGACACCCCTTCGCCGACAGTTGATATTGAACGGGTTCTATTGAGATCGAGATACCTTCCTTGGTGGTCAGCATGAGATTCAGTCTCGCACTTACTCAGGCCCTGCTCTGGAATGGGGCAACCGCCCAGTTTCCAGGTCAGTCATCTCTCCATCGTGTCTTGGCTGATGGTACGCAATATCACTAACGTGGATACACGGCACAAGGACACCGCCATGGGCAGAACCACCGGCCCGGCTTCTCTAGGCCAGGCGGCGATAACGGCAAGACGGTGACCCTCGCGGACAATGCTGCGGCAACCGAGACTCAAGTCCCCGGCGTCGTCGTCTATGTCAACCAGCAAGGCAGCGCCACGCGGACCACGACGGAGCTGTTCAAGGTGGTCCCCTCGGCGAAGCTCCAGCCAACACCGGCAGGCGGCGCGTTTAGCAACCGCCCCCCCTTCTTCGGTCCCGTCTTCGGTCCGCCAACAGCACTAGCACCAGTACCACCGCCGCCGCCGCCGCCGCCCCCGCCACCACAACCACAACCAAAAAAGACGATCACCTCACAATCCCTTCCACCCTCCCCCCTCCCCAAGATCGACCCCGGCCCGCCCGCCGGCCACGGCGGCACCAAAGCCGACAACACCACCAGCCCCGTCACAGGGGTAACCTACTCGCCCTACAACGCGGACGGGACGTGCCGCTCGGCCAGCGAGGTCTACGCCGACTTCCAGCAGCTCGCGACGCAGCAGTCGCCGCCCTACACGGTGGTGCGCATCTACGGGGTCGACTGCGGGCAGGTGGCGGCGGTGCTGCCGGCGGCGCAGGCGATCGGGGTCAAGATGTTCCTGGGCATCTTCAACCTCGACGGGCTGGACGAGCAGGTGGCGACGCTGGTGCAGGCCGTCAACGCCAGCGCGGGCGGGTGGGCGCTCGTGGACACGGTCAGTGTGGGGAATGAGCTGGTAAACAACGGGCAGGCGACGGCCCGGCAGGTGGTGGATGCCGTGGCGGCGGCCAGGGCGTCGCTGCGCAGTGCTGGGTACCTGGGGCCCGTGGTGACGGTGGATACGTTCCTGGCGGTCGAGAGGTTTCCTGTCCTGTGCGATGCCAGTGATTACTGCGCGGTCAATGTGCATCCGTTTTTCGATGGCAGCACGGCGGCGGCGCAGGCTGGGCAGTTTGTCCTGAGAAAGGTGGCGGATGTGAGGGAGGTGCTGTTGGATAGTGGGAAGAAGGTCGTTGTGACGGAGAGCGGGTGGCCGTGGCAAGGCAACACGAACGGGTTGGCAGTGCCGGGCCGGCAGAATCAGAAGATGGCGGTGCAGTCGATTGTGGATGTGTATGGGGCAACGAACCCGGGCGGGCTCATCTTGTTTACTGCGTTTGATGATGGGTGGAAAAAGGCGGAACCGGGGACGTTCTATGCCGAGCAGTTCTGGGGGATGTATTCGTCGTGAGGTCTTTTCTGTCCTTGTTTTATTCCTTGTTTGTTTTTTAGTGGGAGTTGTGGTGGCCGTTTCGTTCTTGCTGTTGTTATCTCGCCCCCAGATTAGAGGTTATCTGGCCGTATGCTTTGTTTGAGTGTTTGGACTGAACAATATTCTCGATTTGGTGGTCACAACGGGTATCATGCTACGTTGCTCTCTTGGTGTTGTGGCGGCATGTTAACTCCGAATGCTGTTAGTCCGATCACTGATTCATTCGTATTCTGAGTTTGCCTTTTAGGACTAAGGTCTGGCGAGGTTGGCATTTTGCCTCTGAAGAAGCCTGCTCGACAGCACTGGCTTGTATCCGTTTTATCTCCCAATGACACCTTCCTCCGGTTCCCCCACGTGTCCCCTTGCATGTCACATGATGTCTGCATGTATCGTCGAGGGGGGCAGCCAGGCTTCAAGGCTGTATTCTGTGTATTGGGGGCGCTTGGTCGAGTACGAGTATTACTACTGCTGACCGCAGTACCAACCCAGACTCCGGTGTCCCACGGTGGTTGGTATCCACGGCTGTCGAAGAGCTTATGAGAAGCTTATGGGAGAAGCACCACCTGTGTGCCGCGTATACGGCACCCCTTGCTCCGATACGGTGGCCAGTGGGCTGGGGAGCAAACCACGGGTGTAATGCTCAGGGACTTGCCACTTCAAGGTCCACAAGGCATCCCATTCGATGGCCTGACCATGGGGAAATGGCAGGGCAGTCAGCGGATGCAGCTGCTGCACGCCATCCCGCACGCCTCCTTCCTTATCGGGGACGCGGCACGAAACAAGCATTGCCAACAAGCATTGCCAACAAGCATTGACAAGCTCCAACAAGCATTGCGGCGCCGCCGCTTTTGCTACCCCCGAGACTGGAAATCCTTGGCATAGCGGCATTGAGGTTGTTTGCTCCCCAGCTCTGTGCCACCCCCGGATTTTCGCAGGTTGGCTTCTTCCCTTGTGTGTTGCAGGTGACTACCTTGTGCTCTCGGACTGCGTGTTGCGCGACCTTAACGGTGTCGCCTATATGGGCACGGGTGTTGCCGTAGTGCAATTAGTCCCCGACGCGGTATCCAGCTGCCGCCTCTTACCAACGTAATTTATCCTAGAATGGGGAAATCGATGAAGGTAGACAGGGGCGAGGTGGGCGAGGTACTTAGACGGACGTGCGTTATCTTAAGTCGATGCTGACGGGATGATGCCGGCAGACGACATACGGACGAATCACATGTCCCTGAGCAAATGGACTATGGCCCGTCGACTTCATCCGATGGCTATGAATACCTTGGATCCTCTAGTTAGATTCAATGGGAGCATTGAAGGCCTCTCCCCCGCCCCCAGCCATGCAGCAGCAGCAGCTTCTCACCCCTCCCGACTCGAACAGGAAGCTGGCCAGATAACCCCTTCTGGACACTCGTGCTGGCAGGCGGCTGTCAGCAGAGCAGCGCACCCACCTCCCGCTCACTCCCCTGCATTGTTGTATTGCCGTGGCGAGGTATTGAAGCTCGTGGAGGGCTGGGCCACCGATAGAAGGAGGTAAGTCGCACCTTCCTCAAAGGTCGGGCCGTCCGAGGTTGCGCAGCGGCAACCGATTCTCCAGTCGCAAGTCCAGTCCTTGGTACCTACCCTACCTTGGTAATTGGGAGAAAAACGCAGGGCAGTCGTGGTGCAACCTCAAGTTCCGCCTTCACTGGTTCCATGGTTATTAAATAAAGAGCATCCCGACTCATCTTGGCACGGCTACTTGCCACGCCAAATACTCCCCATCAACCGTTTCCTCGGGTCTGTGGCCTTGCCTACCGCGTGCTTCCCTGCATTGTAAACCCCCTTCCGCGCCATGGCTGCCGGCGAAAAGACTGGTCAGAACGACCTCGATGTCGTCGAGGTCACGTCTGAGACACACCCCCGTGTCACCGATGAGAAGAAGGCACCTCAAGATGAGAAGCGCACCAGCGACATCGAGATTGCTTCCGCTTCAGACAATGTCGTTGACTCCGACTTTGACGACGCCGCTAAGATCTACGTCCCCGACGAGAACGACGATGTCATTGACCCCCGTCTGAAGGACTACCCGGTCCCCCTCGTGGCCAAGACCGTGTCTCTGCACAACGACTTCGAGTAAGTCTCCTAGTGCGCCGGTTTGATTTCTCTATTCTAATGCATTGTCACAGCGAGCCAATTCTCACGTTCCGCTTTTGGTTCTTGTCCACTTTCTGGGTTGTTGTCGGCTGTGGTGTTTCGTCCATGTATTATTTCAAGCCATACACGACGACGCTCACTAGCTACGCGGTTCAGCTGCTGTCCTGGGGAATGGGAGACTTCATGGCCAAGTGGTTGCCTAAGCGAAAGTTCACCGTCTTTGGCCGATCCTTCAGCTTTAATCCAGGTCCTTGGAATGCCAAGGAACACTCGTTGATTGTTGTCGCATACTGGGGAAGTGTAAGGCGTCTACTCCCCGCCCTTAATTTTTCGCCCTATGGAATAAGTTGCTGACTTGTGGGCGTCTTCCCCCGGCAACAGTGCTACACAGCATATGGCCTCGGTCCTTTATCCGCCATGGAGCTCTACTATGGCAGGAGAATCAACGCTGGCTGGGGCATCTTGTTTTTGCTCACGACACAAATGATTGGCTACGGCTTTGCTGGCATCTTTCGCGATATCCTCGTCCGCCCACCCAAGATTTACTATCCCGGGGTACTCCCCAACGTTGCGCTTTTCAATGCTATGCACCACAACCCATCGGTCACCAAAAAGTCGCTTCGGTTCTTTAGCTACGTCGCTGTCGCTACCTTTATCTGGCAGTGGTTCCCTGGCTTCGTCTTCCCTATGCTATCCTCGCTCCCGCTGGTGTGCTACTTTGCCCACGGCCAGTGGAGAGGTTTTATCATGGGCTCAGGAACCTACGGTTTCGGCATGCTCGACATCTCGCTCGACTGGAACTACGCTGCCTTCTGGCAGCCACTCTACACACCCCTATGGGCCAACGCTTCTCAGATTGGAGGTGCGGCTATTGCCGTCTGGTTGATCTATCCCATCATGTACTTCACCAACACACTCAATGCTATCAACTACCCACCCATGTCATCTGGCACATTCGACGACCAAGGCCAAAAGTACAACATCAGCCGCATTCTCACGCCGCAGTACACGCTCAACCAGACAGCCATGGATGAGTATTCTCTCCCTCACTGGTCCGTCTCGTACGCCATGTACTTCTTCTGGGGCTTCGCATGCTCGACTGGAGCCATAGTCTACTCGGCGCTGTGGTATGGCAAGGACTCGTGGGTTGCCGTGAGCGAATCTTGGAAGGGTCGCCGCAGCGACTACAACGACCCCTATTTGAAACTCATGAGCCGAACCCCCCGTGTCCCACATTGGTGGTATCTTTCCCTCCTGGCTGCCTCACTCGCCCTATCTCTCGGATGTCTCTACGGTGCCGGGATCGGTCTGCCCTGGTGGGGATTCATCCTGACATGCATTGTCTCAGTCATCTGTACGTTCCCCAACGGAATATTGTGGGGCGTCGCAAATATGCAAGTTGGCATGGCCTTCATCTCCGAGCTGATGGCCGGCGGCCTTTTCCCTGGAGACCCGGCTGCCGTTTTGGCTTGCATGACCTACGGCCGCCAGATCCTGGAGCAGAATCTGAACTTGATCTCTGATTACAAGTTCGGCTTCTACATGAAGGTCCCCGAAAGGGAGATGTTCTGGGCTCAGGTTTATGGCACCCTACTCGGCCCCTTTGTCAACTACGGCGTCATGCGACTGATCATTGATTATATTGGCGCCGACACTCTGAAGGGTATCATCAAGAATCCGGGCTGGCTTGCCCTTAAGACGCGAAACTACTATAGCATTTCGGTGCTTTGGGGTATCCTCGGGCCGAAGGTGTTCTTCTCGTCCGGCTCCGAATACGCCTGGATGTACTGGGCGTTTCTACTCGGGCCGGCATTGGTGGTGATCGTCTACGTGGTCCACCGCTTCAAGCCCGAGTGGGAACTCGAGACGCGCTGCAACCCGGTCGTCATCATGTATGGCGCCGTCTCGTTCCCGGTTTACCAGTCTGTTAACCTTTTCACATCGGGCGCTCTGGCTCTTTTCTTCATGGGTTACATGCTGCGTTACCATGGTGCATGGTTCCGCAAGTACAACTACCTGCTCGGCGTCGGACTTGATTGCGGCTCGCAGATTGCGGCGACCGTCGTCATGTTCGGCATCAACTTGCCGGCTGCATCCATGCCGTTCTGGTGGGGCAATGATGTGAGTTTTCATGCTCTGATTTCTTTCCGTGTATCTTCATTGCTGATGTTTTCTAGGAACTCGCTGTTGATCGATGCTTCCCTCCCATGGACCTTCCGCCGAATGCCCTTAACTAGTAGATTTGGGGAACATCGGCAGATGGGTTTTCGCGATAGGTATTCGGGACTTGATTTTGAGGGGGTATTAATATGAAGAGGCTCAGTTCGATGCAAGATAATAGCAGGGCGTGAGGGACTCCGAGACAGTCCCACCATATGCTGGCACAATGGAATTCAGTTGGTGAAATGAAAAGTATATGAAACAGTCAAGGTAATTCACGGGGAGTTATTCCCCGGTTGAGGTGATACTTTGTTTTATTTTGCACACGAATCAAAATTCCACGGAGGACTTGATACTCAGTCAGCTTCACGGGCAAGAACCAACAGAACTGGCACTCTCGAAGTGGCATTACAAGGGTCATAGGCTCATAATAATACATTAGATGGTAAACCTCCTCTCACCACTCCCCCCTTGCGGGATGGCCGTCCAGCCATCTATTTGTCGGCAATGGGAAAGTCCTTGCCAGTACCCTTCTTGTACTGGTCGCGGATCATATCCGAGATCTTCTCGTCCTTGGCCTGCTCGAGCGCGCTCTCGTTGGTCTGAGAACCTTGTTTGAAGACGTTCTCTTGGACCCAGTCGACACCTGTAGTTGTCAAGGTAGGTTAGCTATCAGTGAGGAGAGGGGGGAAGGGTGGGGGGGGGGGGGGTGCATACCCTTGTCGAGGCCGTCTTCCTTGTGCTCGCTCTGGGTGCCGCCGCCGGCCATGCCGTGCAGCTTGTCCATGAGACCGCCGCCGGATTGGGATGTTTGTTGCCCTTGGGTGTGGACTGTGCCTTGGGGCTGGTTTTGCTTGTCGCCGGTGATCTTGTTGAGGAAATCCATTGTGGGGTTTGGTTTGGGGTTTGAGTAGTCGAGTGGTTTGGTTATTGAGATGCCTGATGGGGAATGGTGAGTTGGAATGGATTCTGAAGATGGGGATCTGTGAGGAACATATATATGGGTGGAGGGGAGCACGGCAGTGATGTAATGGCGGGGGCCGGATGTTTATCAGGGCGCAATGACATCATCGGACAAAGCGGCCAGGCGAGGGAGGGCCCAGGAGTGGCCTGTTTGGGGTTCCTTGGCAGATTTGGAGAGGCTTGGTTTTACGCTTTCATGCCTAGGTTCATGCCTTGTTAGCATTCTCGTTTTTCCTGGTGTATTGCTGTTTTCTGTTTGCATTGGTACGTAATTGTGCTACGAGGTGTTTTCGGTTGTGCTCTGTTTTGGTGTGTGGTTACCTACCGATTACCTGCTGCTGGTGTACGACGAACCCCCGCTATTTGACAACGAGGAGTACCAGAACTTGAATAGTCGATCAAAAGATAGGAACCATTCTCCAACGTAGGCCAGCTCTACAATAGCAGTTTCGTGAGTGATATCCACATGGGGTTTCAAACTGTTGATTTTACAGGGATGCATCATGGCGCAAATACGCCGATAACAAAGCGATCTGTTTGGGTACCGTAGCCGGACTCTCGACATGGGTGAAATCTGGCCGCGTCACAATCACATACGACCACCATAGGTATAGATCCGTACTAGGAAACTCATGGTCCTGTCTTCACATATGTGGGGCTGTAGGCTGTGGAGCGCCCAGGTTTTTCCTTCTATTAGCCCTAACCCTTCATTTTACGTGCACAGCCTGCTGGGAGATCTAAAAAGCGGTTTTTTCGGACACCCTTACAAGAAAGACGGAGGAGCACTGGTCTTCTCGCCGCCCGCCCTTCCCGACCAACTCAACGTATATCATGGCTAGATTCCTCTTTTTTCACCCCTACCATGGGCGACGGATGAAAGAGAGAGGGGAGCCGGGGTCCGGGAGTATCATGGTCCATGGCCCCCCGTATGCAGTAAGGTGATTGTATTGTAGTTGCACGGGAGTGCAAGATGTGTGGGAGCGCAGCTCCGCAACCATGAGGTAGTGTTGTGGCCCAAGCTCCGAGCTAGCCAGAGCTAGCTAGGGTCTGCTATCTAAGAGCAGGCGAAGCCTGTGACACTTGGCAGTTTAGGGAGCTGCTAGGTAATTAGGGAGTTAGAAGGACGAGTTTAGGGAGTTGAAGATTGAAGGGAGCCTCCTCGGTCACTTGGCTGAGAGCGACTTGATTGGTTTAGGTGGTGGCTTGCACAAAGTTAACTTTGAATTGGTTGAGTTTTACCGGGGTGCACAGGTCTAGGTATAAGGTCTGTCTCGAGCAATTTGCTGCTCTGTCGGGATCCAAAGCATTCAGCAGCCATCTGGCAGGGCTGAAGAAGCCCGACTCGCTATGAAAGAGCTCGACCCCGCTCTTTTGAATGACGTATCAGTGGTTGATCCCAAGATTCCCAAAAAAAATATTGGAGGGGGCTTAGCAGAGGCCGGTCGCTTTCCTCCATCATTCAAAATCAGGAGTTTTTTATTCTCCAACCACGAGTCATTCAGCGCGGACATGTCAGATATTGGGCGTGCGCGGTTCTGACTTGCCTGGTCTGTCGTCAGCTATGGCATCATCCTGCCCATCTCACGGGTACAACGAGCAAGGATTCGCTTCCGGCAACGTTCGTGGAGTGGAAGAAGGAGGGGAGGAGCCGCTGGACGTGTAATTAACGGTTCGAACTACCTTAGTGGGAATATGGGCTCGCACATAAGCAGATAGATATCCCTGGCCGTGAAGGCTTGCCACATGCACGCCGTCATAACAAAGTCTGTGAATGGCTTCTTGTGGTGCCTGGTATACTGGTGACCTCTTTTTGCTGATCGCGGGCCACAGGTCCTTGGGGACTATGATAGCCAAGTAGGGGGCGGGTTCTGGAGCAGGGGTACGTAATTAGTGGAGGGTCATGTCGATCGATGGGGCGAGCTCGTTCATGTCCTCCCGGCCACTTATCCCGCCCGCGCACTGGCGAATATGAAGCCTGTTGAGTCCGGGGGGAGGGCATGGCGAGGAACGAGATATAGTGTTGCTCCATCGACCACACTTGGCGTGGGAAGTTTCCGAAGCCGCCCAAGTCTCTAGTCGAGACTTTGATAGAACCATTGGGAAAGACCGCGTCGCAAAAATAGCCTCGGATGATGGCGCATCGCTAGCACAGAGTTAGCAATACCAAAGTAGCGGTTGGTTTTCGCTAATGTTACCTGATCAACCACTTTTCTATCCAAATCCTCAATGTTTGGTCCTGCTGTTGACCGTGACATCTTTGCTGTTTGGTGCCGGGCGGTGCTGTGTTACTTGATAGAAAGGGCTTGCTTTCCAGGGCGGCAGATGCAATGTTGATGGAATGTACCAGCTCTGACAGACGTTTGTCTTGATTGCCTAACATCACACCTGAAAGGTCAGATCGCAGGTTGTGGATCTCGGGATACCGATCAGCAATCAGGGGTGAAGCCCCATCAGCCCCATCACCAGACGAAGAATACATCAATCAACCAGGTATCGTGGCCGAGCGGTCCAAGGCGCCACGTTAAGGAGTACCCTTGACACAATCTCAGGATTCCGTGGTCCGAAAGGGCGTGAGTTCGAATCTCACCGATATCATCACCATCGTCCTCCAAGCTCAGGAGGATTTCATCTTTTTGTTCAACACATCTAGGCGTCACTACTACCCCTTCACCACACAAGTACATTGACCCCCTTATCACTTCTGGGAAATGGCGAGAAGTAGTCGTGAAACATTTCGACGTCGTTCTTCTTGTCGCAACCGTGGAGATTCATTGTGAAGCCAACATCAGGGGCAAATATCCTCCCAAGCGCCAGATAGATCTCAATGAGGGCAATCTCCATGCCAATGCAGATGCGGGTGCCACGACCAAAGGGGTTGAAGTACTTTGCAACGCGTTTGTTCTCGACCCCGTCAATCCAGCGCTCGGGGAGAAAATCGTGCGGGGCGAAGAATATGTCGGGGGAGAAACTGATGTCGTTTTGAGTTGTTGATACATGTGTCTGCCAAGGAGGAAGTTTATCAGTACTCGCATGAGTCTGGCCGGCATGCCGGTAGATATCTTACCCCTTTCGGGATGACCCAGCTCTTGTATGTCATATCCTGCATTGGGTCGTATCTTGGGAGGCGGCCGGAAGGGGCATTCATTCTTCTCAGGTGTTAGCCGCTGTGGGAGCAGTGTTGTTGAAGGCCAAAGCATTCACCTAAGCCCTTCGTTTACGACACCAGTCTGCCTTTTGTGTCAATATCAAACTCCCAACAAACTGGAATAAGGTCAAAATCCAACGGTACATACCATATAAGACAGCTCTTTCAACTCCTGCCACACCGGCGGTCTTCCATACTTATTGTATGCTTTCCCAATCTCTTCTCGAAGCCGGGCCCCCTTCCCTGGCTCAGACAGCAGATAGAACAGGATGACTGTCAGGATGCTCCCTGTTGTCTCAGTGCCAGCCAGCGCGACGGAGCTGGATTCCTGCTTGATATGCCAGTGTGACTTCTCTTCGGCGGGAAGGTTGGAGTTGAGAATTTGCCGAATAATGTCTGTCTCCGCCGCGCCCATTTCGACAAACTCGTCAGCCGAATTCAGCCCCTTGTTCACCACCACGGCGAATTGCTGTCAGACGTGTAAGCACACAACCAAACCCCGGGGTCATCAAACCGGCTCACCTTAAAAAACCCAGCCACCCCCAGAGACGCAGGACTCAACCTCATCGCAATCCGCGGCGGCACCAGCCGTATGGCCGGCAACAACCAACCACCCAGATGCCGATTCAGCAACCCCAACGTCCCAAACCTCCTCACCGTCGCATTCCCCGCCCGCTCAAAGTCCGGCGCATCCAAATGCCCAAATGGCTGGCGGAACGCAAACGCCGTCGCCACGTCCGTCGCCAGCGCCCGGAAGACGTCGCTCAGACAGACAACCTTCCCACTCCCTTTTAGCGCACGCAGACGGCCGACGAGCTTCGCCACGAGCCGCTCAATCTCGGGCTGGTGGCGCGCGACGGCGGCGGGCGAAAAATACGGCTGGATGGCGTCGCGGCGCAGGCGGTGCGTGTCGGCCGAGGAGGCCGAGAAGCTGTTGCTGCTGGTCCCGAGGAACTGGTAGTACCAGAGCGACTTGGACGCGCGGCGGGCGACCTTGTAGACGTCGTTCCAGTCGGGGTCGCGGATGTGCAGCTCCCAGGGGTTGATGCGGACGATGGGGCCGTACCTGTCGTGCATGCGGGCTATCTCGACATGGTATCGTCCTCCCCCGTCCTTGAAGCAGTCGTAGTATGCCTCGTATGCGCTGGTGATGGCCGCGAGCCAGGGGCCGGGGAACTTGGAGAGGGGACTGAGGTAGAGGCGGTAGATGGAGCGGGATATCAACGCCAGGATGGCGAGGACGCTGAGCTGAATCGCAATGTCGGCTGTTGTCATGATGAAACGTTAGTTGCGAGGGTCAAGGGACACGAGAAGACTGGAGCATGGCATGCGATGCTCTATGAGGAGATTGACTTTCATTGTACAACACCGGGTAGCTTGGCCACCTGATGCCTTGTTACCTAGTAGCTGTATTACCCACCCAGTTGCTCTGCGCCGTACACTAGGTGATGATCCACATCACCGAATAGGGGAAGCGAGACTTAATGTGGCGCTTCTGATGTGGGGAGAAAGCCATCCGTAGGATTCGACCACACGTAACTGATGCACCAATACCGTATCTGCTGAGGCTGCACATTTCGAGCTTTGGCCTGGTGGTTTGCGGGCTTGGCGGAGTGAGGTTATTGCCAACGGGGTTTGAGCCGGGCTGCCCCTTGGCCATCTCGGCACATACATAATGTCCAAGGAACTTGAACCTCAGGGTTGTTACTCCGTAGACACTCTGTCATGGACTACCCCAGGAACAACTGGGGCGACTTCTATAAGAAGTGGAAGAGTGACGACCTTTCCCTGGGCCGCCGCCTTCTAACCCACTCGTCGACGCATTCATACATCGAAACTAGGAGATGGAAAAAATTGAAGATTCCGTCACCGGATGCAGTTCGTGGACAGCACACCAAAGTGTTGGCGAGGTGGCTTGGTTCTTTCTGAGCAGGCCAGCAAATATCTGTGCGGATGAGAAATTCGACCGTCGTCTTCTTTATACGGGTTGTGAGGCTAACACTCTTATTGGGTAGCCGATTCATCATTGGTGCGTGTTGTAGTAGGCATTACCTATCAACTCGAATGCTCTCGTGCTATCGGGGTCCTCTTTGGCGGATCCTCTGTTCGGGGGCTTCTGCCGGGTGCGGGGCGCGACGATAGGGCTTGGGCGATTGCAGGGCCCCGGGGAAGTCGATAATAAATCCTGGATTCTCCAGCGAGAGATGGGCTAAAATTCCTAGAAGGGCGGAAGCGCGTATTGCTGGCGTGTCGCAATCGCGGCTCGAGGAGAAACGAGGCCTTCGAGCGGGAAGAGATGCAAAATTCAAAATAAAAACCGGGCCGTTAGCTCGGGCTCGCCGGGCTGGCCGGAAGCTGAACGAAAACTCTTGCTCCCGGCACCCGGCGGTGGCTGGCAAAGACTCCCCAGAGGGCGGCGGGTTCCGCTTACCAAAAGGGGAGATGGTGCATAGATGGTGGAAGACAAGACAGCCAAGGCGCGTCAGACGCATGCCAGCCAAGGCGCGGCCACGGCTGGTTTGGGGCTGGCCTGAGCTGGTTGAAATGGCAGGCTGCTTGGAACCAATGGGAATGCCAATTAAACATTCTACACTAGAGGGGTCCACCCACACGATTGATTTGGCGGGTTTTGGCCTTATCTCACGTCCAAAGCTCAGAGCTTTCAATGACGAGCAGGCGTTCGTTATCTAGTGCCACAGCTTATCTCTGTCCAACCCGAATTCGCCCAAACGGCTATCTCGTGCAATCTTTGGACAATTCCTAGAATTGGACTATCTCGCCCAATCTCTCACGATGGGTCAATTGCTTCCTTGGTGCCCTTCGCGCGCTTTTGCTTTGCCTCTCGGTTGTTTTTACGGGATTCGACGGTCGCATGACGATGGCCCCCCACTACCGCCTCCCGCTTCGTGAGGTCGTATGTCTATCGTCTCAGTGTCTTCCGTTACTGCCCATCTTTTGTCGAAGTTTGGCCCCTCTAGCCGTCCAACGTCACGCGACAGCCAGCACACCTGGGTGACTCGAAGCAAACTGTCAGGCTCATCCAGACGGTTAGCCAGCCAAGCCTGCTATCAGGCTAGAGCAGCAAATGAGATTATTCCCTCAGATACTGATGGGCCTTGGGTCCCGTGGGGAGGCTTGTCGTCGTCGGAAGGGAGGGTCTCTTGGGGTCCAACGCCAGCGCTAATTCCCCGCGTCAAAGTGCGTCAAGTGCGAGCGCCTCTTCCCAGCGCTGCAGCGGCCCCAGTCTCGCCGGTGCAGCTTGTTCCACAGCTCGAAGCTTGGCCGCAGTGAGCTGCGTGGCGATTTGATCTCCCCCCCCCCCTCAACCCCCCCAATTTTCCCCCACATGCCTTCCACTGCCTCGGGCCTTTCTTGTTTCCCCTCTACCGTAGCTCTCAGGTAACTGAAGCTTGGGAACTGATATCGGCCGGCAGTCTCGACGTACTCTGTTTTGCCACCGATTGTCGGCATCAGAACGCGGATATAGTCAGACTTCTAGACTCAACCATGCGCGAAATTTGAGCAGTACTATTGGGAAGTCATGCGATGGGGTCCAGCGGCTCTGGCTACTAAGGACGTGGAGGGATCCGCCGATGCCCCGCAACCTGCCAGGGGATTGCCGGTAAGCATCCTCACTGTCGCTGTCCAGCAGCCAGTTGCTAGAAGTCGGTTGCTGGGGGGGTAGGTAGCATTCTTTCGGAGGAAGGCAGCTGCAGTTTGCTGCAGCATGTTGCTGTACGTCTGTCTAGCTAGCCCTGTCTACCATCCGAACAAGCTGAGTCTTCGAAGACAGGCTTGAAGGATCTAACTATCTCGAGCCATGTCGAGTCCAGCCGGCTCCGAGCGAATGGCCATCGGTCCTGGCCGCCCTCCCACCACCCATCCCACCACCACATGCAGCTTGGGACACAGGCTGCACAGTTGCTAGGTCCCGGCCCAGGCTCGTTGTTTTCGCTAGATCGCATCCAAACCGGCGGTCCTAGCCATTCTGGTTTACGGCTTGCGCCAGCCCCAGGGCGCTCCCAAGGCCCACCGCAGGCCCCCGGGAGAGGTGGAACCTGGTGTAGATAAGGATGACCGGGTAGCTGCCTGATGCGTCCTCCTTGTCCTGAAGTCTCTTCGCATTTAAGTTCACGACAGCCGCTGCCCTGACCACTGACTCGGCCATTTGCTCTGCTGTCCCGCAGTATCGGTTCCCGCCTTCGGCCCTCCTCATCCCCAAGACATCAATACAAACACCCGCCCGGACCAACCGTCGGCCGCCACCATGGATGAGGATCAGGTGCCGTCGCAGATCGTCCCCGAGAAGGCCCCCCGGCGGACCTTGGGCGACCGCCTGCAGATCGTCAAGAAGACCTTCGGGACTCGCGAGGGCCTCATCGGCAACTACAACTATGCCTTTCTCTTCAAGCCCAACCTGCCCTTCATGAAGAAGTCGGACCAGGTCCCGCCCTTTTTCGGGCTCAATGACAAGATGCCCGTCGTCTTGGCCCTCGTTCTCGGCTTCCAGCACTCGCTTGCCATGTTGGCCGGTGTCATCACCCCGCCCATCATCATGGCCGGCGCCGGCGGCGTCAACCTCACCACCGAAATGACCCAGTATCTCGTATCCACTGCCCTGATTGTCTCGGGCATGCTATCCGCCATCCAAATCACGAGGTTCCACATCTACAAGACCCCGTATGTCATCCCCTGACCGACGCCTTATGGCGGGTCCGGGCCAAATTCTGACTCAGTGCTTCAAGATACTACGTCGGTACCGGCCTCATTTCGGTCGTCGGCATCTCATTCGCCATCATTCCCGTCGCCACCGGCGGCTTCTCCCAGATGTACGCCAACGGCTTTTGTCCGACCGGTGAAAACGGCGAGCGTCTGCCATGTCCCGACGGCTACGGCGCCATCATCGGAACCGCCGCCGTCTGCGCCCTCCTTGAAATCCTCATCTCTTTCATCCCGCCCAGGGTTTTGCTGCGCATCTTCCCGCCTCTTGTTACCGGCCCCACTGTCATGCTTATCGGCATCAACCTCATCCAGTCTGGCTTCAAAAACTGGGCCGGCGGTTCGGGTCTCTGCGCTGAACTCGAGCCCCTCGAGTTCTTTGCCAAGTGTCCCAACATCGCCGCACCGCATGCGCTACCCTGGGGCTCGGCCGAGTATCTTGGTGAGCCATCATGTTTGTCCGTGCATCAATTGAGCTGCCTCTAACCCGTACCCAGGTCTCGGTTTCTCTGTTTTCATCACCATCATCTTGTGCGAGCGTTTCGGCGCCCCCATCATGAAGTCGACTAGCGTCGTCATTGGCCTTCTCGTTGGATGCATCATTGCTAGTGCCACAGGCTACTTTGACCGCTCTGGCATCGACTCTGCCCCCGCTGCTTCGTTCGTTTGGGTGCACACATTCAAGCTCAGCATCTACGCCCCTCTCGTGCTACCCATGTTGGCCGTCTTCATTATTTGCGCTACCGAAGCGATTGGCGACATCACGGCGACGTGCGACGTCTCGCGCCTCGAGGTGGAGGGCGAGATCTATGAGAGCCGCATCCAGGGTGGCGTTTTGGCTGATGGCATCATCGGCATCCTGGCTGCCCTGTGCACCATTACGCCAATGACCACCTTTGCGCAAAACAACGGTGTTATTGCCCTGACCAGATGTGCGAACAGAATGGCTGGCTATTGCTGCTGGTAAGAAATCCGTATTTCTATTCCCTTGATCAGTCGCTAACTCAATTCTCACAGCATGTTCCTCATCATCATGGGTGTCTTCGCCAAGTTCGCCGCCGCCCTCGTCGCCATCCCCTCCCCTGTCATCGGCGGCATGACGACTTTCCTGTTCTGCGCCGTCGCCGTATCGGGTATCGCCATTATCGCTCGTGGTGTTCCTTTCAACCGCCGAAATCGCTTCATCCTCACCGCCGCCCTCGCCCTCGGCTACGGCGCCACTCTTGTGCCCAACTACTTTGAGCATGTCTTCACCTACAAGGGCGACAACAAAAGCCTGCAGGGCTTCCTCGACGCCATCGGCCTTGTCATGGAGACCGGATTTGCCGTCACTGCCATGGTCGCCATGATCCTGAGCTTGACGCTGCCCCTCGAGATCGAGGACACGATCACGGTGGCTCCTACTGCCGTGCCAACGGCATCGATGGCTGAGCAAGAGAGCCTGAGGGGTGATAGCGACGATGTTGGGGGTGAAAAGGGCACGAAGAATGCTTGAATGAAGAAATGATACAGGGTAAATCAAGGGAAAAGAAAATGGGGCGATGGCGCTAGTTACTAGACAGCGGGAGTTGGTTGTTGCGGTGTATGTCTGTTTTGGATTTTTATATGGTCATTGATGACGCTGGATACCCCCTCTTGTCTTCCAGGGGCTTGTCTAGGCCCACCGCTTGGGATGGGCTGGGTTTGGGTTGGGGTCCTGGGATTTGAGTTGTACATAATTGGAAATCTGAAATGTTCTTGGACTGTTTGGTATTTTGCTGTGACCTGTGTGGGCCAGTGCGGTGAGATGTTGTGTATATGTTCAAGGAGGGAGTGAACGGTGCACCAGCTTTGAGTTGGATGGGTAAGAGATAGCTGAGCGTCGCAGGCGGATCTTATATCTTAGGATTTGACGAGACTACTGTAATGAAGGGAATATGGGGCAGATAGGGTATAAGATAGTGCACCTCGGGAAAGTGCATTGACATTGCTATTTTGTGGTTATTTCATCGAGAAGCTGGCAAATGGCGCTCCTTCCTCAAATGCTACGACCTAGGCCCCAAAGACCCCACCCCCCTTCGCCCACTCATTTTCAGAATATTGTCCTTCCATCTAAGCAAAATATTCTTTCTTGTCATCCCCCTCCCTTAGACCCTAAGCTCATACGTGGTGCCCCGACGTCCTCAAGTCGCCGTTTAACCGTCTCGAAAATTCACCCCCCTGTCCGAACGAGGTGGCTTTGATTTGACTTGAAAGATGCCGCGATCAAGACCCCATCCCAGCCCTATACCGGCCGCTCGTCCGCAAAGACGGTGAATTCAACACATTTATCTCCTGCCTCCAACATCTTGGTTTCAATCTCGCCGGCACCATTCAACTCCTCTGCGGCGTCCAGCCAAGGAAAGTCCACAGCTAGTTCAGGGAGATCCTCCTCCTTTTCCACTGCCGTACCTAAGGCAGCAGCTACAGCGTTTGCATACTGACGATCTGCATCAACTGCCGGACCGTGGTCCTGAAACCCAGGAGCAAAACCACCAAGGAAGTCGCGCTTGCGCCGTCTGATCACCTTGCACTCAACCGCAAACACATGGCTGTCCTCGCTCTCTCGCTCCCGGTTCCGCCCCTCGACCCTGGAAGCAGTCGGACATCGATGGACCCAGAGGCCGAGCGCGAAAAGATGTCGCGAGCGCGTAACCACTTTGTCTCGTCTGGTGGTCCCAAAGTGAACTGGGAGCCGTCCTCGGGAACGTAGCCGCCGCCGAGAGGTTGGGCAAAATTCCGGACTACCCTGCCGAGCATCTTCTTGGCTTCAGAGCCAGGGGGCAGGACGTGTCCCCGCAGCCGGAAGAAGATGGGGTCATTGGGGAGGAGGGGAGCGGGCATTGCTTTTCTCGTTATTGTTTGCCACAGATTTCGACGGTTTGCTTCCGATTCTTTCCGAACTTGAAGTTAAAGTTCGATCTATGTTTTGGGGCCAGGCTGTGGGTTAATATTCCAAAGATATAGGTGGGGAGCGGAACGGAGGTTCTAAAACTCAGCCGCACTCCATCACATGGCTATGACCAACATTTTCGTCTTCGGAGAGGGGTTCGCCGCTTGCCCCTATTCCTATTTCGTTTGGCTTATCTTAGCGGAACAATAATCCTGCCACCAACCGCAACCACTTCGCACAACCGTCTTTCTCAAGTTCTACCACTTCGCTAATAAACCTACAAACCTCTGTTCACCATGATTGAACTCCAAATCACGCCGCTCCGAGGCGGGCAGATTCGCCTCGAATTTCAGGGAGCATCACTTAATGTTTACCTTCCGACCCTTTGCACCAACGACGACTACCAGCTACTACGTTGGTATTTCGAGAATTATGCCGAAGAAGACCCATTCCAGGCATCTAAAGCTCAGAAGGCTCGAGATATAGTTTCAGCATATGGATGCAAACTCGTCCACGGTCTCACTCTCTCCGAGTTTGACTTTGAGCTGCAGGCTGTTCGGATACAAGTACTACAAGGGCATAGCGACGATTTATTCTAGGAAGCCCTTGAGCAGCCAGGGGTATGGCCCTCGTCCAGTCGAGCGGGCGCCGTAATTATTGCGAAAAGTGCGAGGATGAGTGAGACCAGTGACCTTGTCCTTGCGGCAATCCTGGATAAACACCTTGGCTTGGGCGAGGCAGGCCAGGACGCTGCTCGATTCAAGCCACCGCTCCATCCCGCGGTCCTGGGTATATTTTGGGGGGTTATGCCGGTGGAAGATCTGTGGTAATATGTCCTATTTTCTGGTGTGGGCACGTTGAGCGATCCGAGTGCGATCGGTCGTGTCGTGCGTGGCACAATAGGATTTGACGCAACCCCATCAACACCGCCAGCACTCGAGGAGAAGCTATTCACCACATTTATCCTAGCGCTTTCTGATCTCGAGAAATCCGAGTACCCATCCGGACGACAATCCCGACTCAAACTTTCGGTCGGCCACATCCAAAGCCACATAGACAAACTTATTGGCGACTTATATGGTCTAAACTTAGTCAACCCAGCTGCCGCTAAGAGCTCGCAAGACAGGCCTCGGAAGCTGTTTTACGGCCTTGGTCCTATTTTAACGGTCTACATAAGGAGTCGAGCTGACTTCCAAGGGTCAATGATTGCGCTACAGGGAGCATTTATCCTCTTCCAACTGCAGTCATGCTTTTCTTTTCCCACCACGAGCTTTTACTGGAAAGACGAATGGGGGGATGCACGGAAAGAAATCGGACTGAACTTTAACAATCTTTACGGCGCACTACTAGCTGCCGTCCATAGCCCACCTGGGGCCGCGCTCTTCGAGTGGGCCATCTTTCTGCTGAGCTCTAATGTGGGCAAAGGCTTGTTCTCGGACAAGAGCCGCTACGAGCTCCTCTCTCTTGCGTTTGAGGAGATGCTCACCCGTGGCCTTCGCCTCCTTGTCCACCAACCAACAGGAAACGCAACTGTCGCTACTATCTTATGCTCACAAATCGACTCGGTGAGTAACATAATCAGTCGGCTCGGCAACCCGTAAGAGGTCTTGAATCTCATCCTGCGGTGCGTCGTTCTCCTAGAAACCATTCTTGCTGGAACCGTATTTCGAACTGGCATGTTCGATGGCAGCCGCGGTCTACATGATGGCCTTGAACTGACCCTGCGGCCGCACGTCGAAAGCACTTTGGCAGTACTGGGCAGCCTCAACCACCCGTACGCTGACTTGAGTATCAAGGTACTCGAGTACTCATGGCAGGGTCTTACGGCCGACGTTTCCAACCCGGAGGCTTTCTGGGCCATGCGTGAGCGTTACTTCACCTGGGTGGCTAGCCGCAACGGCGACGAGGTCCCGCACGATCAGTTCCGCGTTCGCGTCGTGCCACATACGCTGAACAGCCTTACCCTCTCCGGCTCATCCGCATTCGAGGTGCATGCCATTGTAGCAAGCCTGCGCAAGCAGAGGCGGTTTGACGAGGCGCGACGCGTCGTACGGAGTGCCATGGCGAAGGAGCTAGCCACGGGATCCAACCAAGCCACCACGCGCATTACTTTCCTTGAATGCCTTGTCGCCATCAACAAAGACGACGAGCAGTGGGACGACGCTATCGCTAATACCAATCTTGCCCACCAGCTCCGCGACTCCCTTCCCGGCCGCCCGCTCGCCCTCGAAGAGCGCATCACCCGCGAACACGAGCTGGCTTACCTGCACAACAACGCTGGTGATATCCCCACAACCCAGCACCTCCTCCGCTCTCTTCTCCGCCGCGCGAACAGCCTCCACACTACCAATATCCCCCTTGAACTCAAAACTCTCACCCTCCTCTTACAACTCCCCCTCGTCCGCCGCATTAATGGCGATGTCTCCGCCATCTACCTTCTCGTACGCGCTATGCTGCTCATCCAGCGCAATCTCCCGTCGTCTTCTCCCCTGGCTGCCACGACGTTCCGGGCCACCATGGACCTCACCAACGACACACAGCCCATATGGGGTCCTCGGCCCATCCGACTGGCGTCCGCAATCCCTCGCCATCTTCTTCCTCTCAACTCTGCTGGGCCAGATGGTGTTCCCCATGCTTAGCATGCGCATCTATTTGCACCATTCCCCTGCCGCGCGGGCGCTGGCTCGCGGGATGGGCATGGCGGAGCCAAAGTCGCTGGGGGAGTATGCCGCGCTGAACATGGTGGTTATGCTCCAGGCGATGTTCATGCCAGGGCTACTGGACCGCGTGATGGGCCAGGTCGATGGGGACGGGGTGGATACATATTCTATTGAGTGTATCGAGAAGCTGAGTGAGAGGCTGTTTTGACCGCCGGGGTGGTGTGTGGGGACTGGGCACTTTGAAGGGTTGGAGTGAGAGCAACAGCGTTTGTTTTTTGAACATTTTTATACGGTTGGGGAGACGTGGTTGGACGGTGGCGCGGAGAGGAGTGAGGATGGGGGCTTGGGCTTGCCGGCGACGCCGTGGACGCCAGCAACTGTTTATGGGAATTCGGGCCCTGCCAGAGCTCTCCCCGGCGGAACCGCCGTGCCACGCGACTATAGGGTGCCGACGGAGATGGTTTTAAGGTTGGCGGGATATATTGTGGATGATGACGAATAATAACCCGCAACCCCTCCAGATACCGCAACCTTCTTTCTCTCCCGAGTCGACGCCGCTCGGCCAAGCCGAATTTCCTGCGCCCGGCACCGACGCCTCCCACCGAAATCTCCACCGATGGCCTCCACCAAGCCTGCCTAAACACCAAGACAGTCAAGGACCCATCATCAACTCAACAAGGGCCGCTGGCCTAGTGGTATGATTTTCGCTTAGGGTCACACTCCTACAGCGTGTTTGCGAGAGGTCCCGGGTTCAATCGCCGGGTAGCCGCTTCTTCTGGCCCGCACGAGCTCGGAAACTATTCTCGGTTTCCCTTTTTGCACCTCTTTCCAAGCGATGTAGGACGGCATCGCTTCCAGTGACGACAGCCGCCAACCGGTCTGCCACCTGAACATATGGCCCACCACAGCTGTGTGTATAGTCTGTGCGTGGGCGCGCTGGACCTCCACCTGGTTCTGATTCTCGCGGGTGCATTCCCCGTGTAACCCTTTTGTTCAGCTGCAACGATCCAATAAATGGCTGCAGCCAACACTCGATTCTTTCACTGCGGCGTAAAGAGTACGATACGCGATTTATTTCCGTTCCGGGACGGCCACTTTGAAAGTAAGGGGATGGATGATTTGTAGTCGTTGGTGTTTGGCGAAAGCAAGTTAAAATGACGCTTGGCTGCTATACCACTGGGCTGCGAATAGCCTATCAATGAACTCGGATGCAGTATGAAACAACAAGGAATGGGATCATTGAGATCTAGGTGGTGTGTGGTCTGGCCTTTGGCAGACACACCACTATTAGGTGTTCTTCCAGCCCCACGACCCCCCAACTGCTGTTATGTGACCTGATCCTTCGTTGCCTAGTGTGCGTCATGCTTTGATCGTCCGCCTCACCTTGCCAGGTCTGCAGCCCGTATGAATTGGTGTCCGCTTCTCGACCCCCACCCTCACATCTGTTGATTGCTCGCTTTGAGTTTCGCGCAGCCTTCTGCATAATCAAGGACGTGGTAGACGCGCAGATTTGGCGGAACAAATGTGATCCATGGCCACAAGCGGTGAAGCTTCGGGTCGTGTTCCAGTCTAGGAGTTCCGCGGGCTTGATTTTCTTGCCAAGTTTGAGGCCCGATTCTCTCGAGATGACGGCTGTGTTTGAGCTTATTGAAGTCTTGGTGCTGATGTTCGGTATTGGTTGATGTTACCCGACGTAGGTAGACGCTTGTCTTGGGCGAGCTTCAAGTAATACATTGCAGAGTCAGACATCGTCAGTGATATGGTACCCCGCCTCCCCTCCAAACGCTACAAGGCAGTCAAAATGTTCCAACATACTCTAAAGATGGCTTCATGACTTCCTAGGTTCATACAAGGAAATAGACTACCGTATGTGTATGAGATAGGATTGAGCAGAGCTAACTTATTATCAAGCATGGTGCTTTCAATACACTCCGACAGATGCCGATATACCGGTATGCATCAGGTTATCACACTTGGCCTGGGAAACTGTAACTGTCGGCTGCCACTTCCTTGTAATAGGAGGGGCTATGTCACAGAAAACCAAAGTTCCTATTGGACGAGTTTGATCGGAGAGAATGTGAGGCTCACGGGTCAGAAGCTTATCTCGTGCTTCAGTTGCCTATGCCAAGACGGCATTGGATCATTTCCTCCTATACGAAAGCGTGGATCTCGAGTTCTTTATTAATATACGTCGCAGAGACAGAATCGACCCTCATCGACGTCGACCTGTCAGATTTGCGGTGGAGAGTCGGTGTGACGGGTATCGCTCAGGGGGCTGCTATCCGCTCGGGTCCCGTCTTCACATCTGCCGTTAATAAGGGAGTCCCCGTGCATTGCAACGTGCCGAGCTTCTCACGTCAGCGGAGAAGCCAAGCACAGCCAATCTGGGGAATCAGAGGGGTTATTTTGTACAGTGTGGTGAGGACACACGAACTGGACGAGGGGCTGCTGTGAAACATGGCAGACATGATATGATGGCAAGTGATGGCAATAAGATGTCAAAAAGGGATGGAAAGGGTAGCAATGCCGATGGACCGAGTCTTACCGAGCCCCGAGCCCCGATGCTGAAGGGCCGAAACCTACGGATGAATCCGGCAGCATACCGCGCTGGAGGAGGGGGTTGGGTTGCGGCGAGCACAGACACCAGGCCACTGCAACGGGGCACCATGATGAGTGCAAATCGGTCGATCGAGCGGGCCCGGCGGGTGTGCCTGGTGTTGGTCTGAAGGTGGCTTGGTGGTGTGGTGGTTCTAGGGTCGCGGAATTGCATCCGTGGCGTCGTTGCAGCCCACCGTGATCAATGGCGTGGGTGGATTTATAAAAAATAATGTGATGGGTTGGGGTTCGCGCATCGTCACGCAGTTTGTGTTCGCTGTCAGCATGCTGCCGCAGCCGATTTGGAGAGAGAGCTGAAGTTTACGGGGTTGGCCGAGTTGGATGGTCGGTTGGTCGGTTGGAGTCGTGGTTGACCGACAGGCCTGGACGTGGGGTTGAGGACAGATTGGAAATTGCGGTGCGGGAGTCAAATCTCACCTCAGAATCTCAGTCATGGGCAAAGGATGGTTTTGGAAGGAGCCCCTGTGGCGCGCATCGTGAGCCTTGCAGGCGAGTACTGTACCCCGCATCACTAGCATGCTGTCTGATCGTTTCGTCCTTCCTGCTCGTTTTCTTATCTCTCGACCTCGGACTTGCCAGGCTTGGCCGCATTTGCCATTCTGGATCAATACACTCACTGTCTTCAGACGGTGATACCCTAGACAGGTGCCTTATCCGTCTAGCCTAGCCCTTGATCCAGCTTGGCCAGATGCTGCGTGATGGTGCGTAGTGCCAGGGAGATTGCTCCCGAGATTGACCTTCCCGAATGTTCGCCATCGTGTTTTGCTGCTCCTGTTAGTGATACATACCTCGTGCTCCCCGTTTGGTGGCGGGAGGCGGGAGGGTGGGGGATTCGACGCCTCATTGACCCTTGGTGGGGGGCTAGTATTCTAGGGCCCCCCGAAGCCGTGAACAACTTGAAATTCCCGAGCAAGGCTCTACACGTGTATCTGACTGTATTGCTTTGATGTTTACCAACAACTTCCGCACGTGAGGACTGCCGCAAAGTCGCAATTGTGGCGTGCTTCTGATGTGCGTTTCTGTATGTACTACTCCTGAGCCACTGTGGGCGTGCTGTGGTTGCGCTGTAACACGGAAGCATGGTCAGCACGGCCATTTGGCTCGCTGGCCAACAGCATGCCACCGTCCCGCTCTTGTCCCCAGGTATCGAGATCGAATTCCGGGTCCCGTTACTTCGACCACGGACCTACGACCGAGCGAACAGACCGGTGAGATGATGCCGCCAACGCCATCCGGGGGCACCACGGAGAAAACGGCCGCGATGTCTGCAGCGCAACGTCGCGTCCCGCCCCTCCGCTCTGGAGGGAGGCGCGTTGTCGTGCGTTGGGCTGACGCTCTAATCAAGTCTTGTTTCTTCATGGATTGCGGGCTGGAGATGCCGCACCTCCCTAGCATTGCCCCATAATACCAGACGTACAGAATTTCGGGGCAGAACTTCTCAAACCGGCGAGGGCGAACGCTATCAGCGCCAACACCCAATACCCATTACACTACCGCATCAACCTGGGCCCTTATCAGCGCCCTCAGCCCCACCCGTTAGCTCGCCTGCCTGCGTGCCCGCCTTCCCTTTAACCATCGTGGAGCGAGGAGGTGCTAGCGCCATGCAGCCCGTTACCCAGCAAGGGATCTCAAGGGATTCCCATTGAGTTTGGCGACAGGGGGCGGGTACTTTGCGACCTCACCTCTCCTGCTCCCTCAGGTTTTGCCGAGTCTGGCCAGGCACACCATTGCTTGTGCAGCATCGCATCGCATAGGATCAGAACGCGGTAGGACAGCCTCTAACGTTATGCCGCATTGGGGTTGGGACGCGCTTTTGCGCGCGCAAGTCGAGGTAGCAGTCGCATCTCTATTCCTGATCTCACCTGTGTGGCCGCCCTGAGTTCCCTTCCACGAGGTTCCTTCCCTCGTCTCTCTCCGATCACTGTGCAGAGTCAGAGTGTGACATGGACGTTAGAAACGGCTCTTAGCAGTCAAGCCAGTCGCAAGCCAGGTGCAAGCCAAGAACGGCACTCCATCTCAATAGGGAAGCGAAAGGATTGGCCGATGCCCCTCCCCATCCCACACCCCCAGATTGATCAAGGCCAATGGATAACTCGCCAGCGTCGACACCGCCCGATACGCCGGCGAGCCAGGGAGCGCGGCGGCCCTCGACACCAAAGACAGCCAGAGGCTGGATTCGGAAGAGTGTGGCACTTTCCGCCCTGATAAGATTGGACCCGAGCGAACGGCAGCTCCTCCATGGGCGAAACGTGCATCAGTGAGTGAGCAGCAGGCCTGCAAGCACCAAGCACAAGGACCAGCTTCTTGACCAGGTGCTGCTTGTCCGCCCGCGGAAAAAAAAGCAAGCGCACGTTTTGCACTCGCTTTTGTCATATTGCCATCTTCCCGCCGAGGGCCGTTGACCCTGACTCTGACCCTCTGTCCCTTTCGCCCTTTTTCGACTGTCTCTTTCTCAAGGAGTGGCTGCTGCGTTGGATATTAAATATACACATTTCCATCTCAAACGGCAGGGTCCCCCCCCCCCCCCCCCCGCCCAATCCGAACGAGCGACGACACGCACTCAGACGAGATTGAACTCGGAAGATGCAGAGCGCCTTCTGGTCCTGAGCGATATTTTGTTCCACACCAAACACCCGATAGATAAATCAGACAAGCGACAGACGCCCAAGCCGCCTCCGCCTCGCCATGGTCGCGCATTAAACCAGACGCCATCCGCATCCGCGCACTGCACATTCTGACCCGGCATCTAACGGCGTCTTGTCTCTGCCCCACCATCCCAACCAGCAACGGCCCGAGTGTTTGGTGATCGACGTTCCACACCGCAGCACCAGCACTGGCAGCGACAAAGCACTTGACTCTCGGCCAAATTGTTGCGCGAAGCCGCCCCCACGTCTGTCTACGTCTGTATTGAAAAAGCAAAGGAAGCAAAAATCTCTTATCGCGACGTCAAGAGCGCGAATTTTGACAACCGTCGGCACGTCCGACACATTGGGACCGTCGCAACGACGATCAGGACGCTGGACGATTAATAACAGCCCGGCTTGATCTTCCCCTCCCTCTTCTTTTTCCTTCTTTCTTTTTGGATAAATATTTTTGGCGAGCAAGTATGTCAGGCCGCAGCGCATATGTGCGCAAAAAAATCACAGAGACAAAGCTCGGGGATAGGGATAATGGCGTGCGAAGCCGAGCCAAGTCGACCGCAAGCTCTGACAATGTCACCATCAGCGACTATCCCATAGGGTCCATGCCCGCGTTGCGGCAAAACCAAGACAGGGACCGGGAGAGGCATAGGGACATCACCGGCATCGGGACTACCAATGCGCGCTTCCTCAAGTTTTCTGAGCCGGCCAGGGAGAGTGAGATACTGAACTACTCCCACGACATCTCGGGCTACGGAAACCAGAGTGGTGGCAGCCAGAGTGGATCGAGCATCGATGGGAGGAGAGAAACCTCGAGCGCAACGCATTACAACAGGCCGCTGGAGGACTTTGCATATGCCCGCGCCAGGAGGCCGGCGATCAAGACGGAAGACGTCTCGGGCATCGAAAAGTCGGGCTTCCGCAGCATCCTAGACAAGAAAAGCGAGGGTGTTCGGAAGGGCCTCGCCAAGACATTTGCATTCAAAAAGAAGGACAAGAAGAATCTCGACGCCGACAGGGGGATTGACTTCCGGCCGCAGTCGTCGGCCACCGTCCGGCCGCACCCGGGCACGAATGCGCATTCTAGCGACCTGCAAGACATTTACGATGCCGACAACTCCCCGGTCCAGTACCAGGGGTCACAGAACTCTGGCCCCTGGGAAGACAGCGCCAGCATTGTATCGCCGCCACCCTCCTCCAAGCTTCCCCCTGTGCCACCAGGGAATGGCAATGCGCCGCCTATCAAGCGGTGGATTGGTGCTGGACGGCCCGTCCAGCGGTGGAATAAGTTGCGGAAAGACCCCGAGCTCTGGGACCCGAACGGCGATGTGCTTGTCTTCTTTGGGCACAAGGGCCAATCTCCGCGACCAAACCCGTCCTTCCGATTGTCGTCGCACATTATTGAGGCGACCGAGTCTCGCTATCTGATAACCCTCTTGCGCGAAGGCTCAACGGAGGAAGACATCCACATGCCACCATCGCCCATCGGCGCGCCGCCAATGCTCCGCCATGGACATGGCCATCACGGCCAACAACACCTTGCGCCGCACAACGGGGGCTATAATGGCCGCGGCGGGCAGCCGACCCCTCCCATCTCCGAGGACAACAGTCTTTGGGAGTCGGATGGGCAGATTTCGTACGAGATGTACTTCCCGACGCCCAACAACATGACGAAACTAGACCAGCTACGACACCACATCACCACGCGCAACGTGTTTGCCCTGCTGTACCACGCCTCGCTAGTTGGCTTGTCGCTGTACCAGGCGCTGGCAGATTTGCACTCGCGCCTCGAGTCATACATGCCCCCAGAGGCCGACAACGTCGGTACCATTCTCAACTACTTGTCGGCACGGGGTATCGACGACGTACGCAATGACGCCGAGACGGCAGTCAGCATCCTAGCCTGGAGTGAGGGAAGTGAGGTTCGGTGGGAAGAAGGGTGGCGTGAAAGCTTTTTGCACTGTGCGGGCATGTATTCGCAGCTTGAGATGTGCGCCGACTTCAAAAATGTGACGCCTATTACGCGAGCACTACTTGAGAGGGCTAGTTTGGAAACACAGCTGCGCGTCCAAGCTGCAGAGGAGCGCCTCACCGCGTTCCAGTATGGCGACATGTGGCCTGGCGACGCGGCTACAGCTCCGGCAAAGGCGGCCGCCGACAGACTGCAGAAGTTCTTTCTACAGCATTACCAGCGCGAGTTTGGGCGGTGGCCCCCGCTGCCCATGCCGCAGGGCCTCGACAACCAGACCATCGGGACGGCCCACGGTGGGGCCGAGGGGGATGAGGATATGTGGTTGACAAGGACGGTATCGCAAGCGTTGCAAAAGGACTTTGCCGCCTTGTACGACTATCTTGTCAACCGCGACATTGTTTGGGATGAGTCCGAAGCGCGGTCGAGCCGCAAGTGGATGATGGTCAGCGAAAGTGGTAACCGAGGCTTTGAAGCCGACACACCCGACCTACCTTTGACCGATATGCTCATCGGATATGACAACAAGCTCCGCTTTCCTCATATCCCCCATCCCTACCCGTTAGTACCCGAGTCGATCCCGCCACCTTCTAGTCTGGGCTCGTTGGCTAGCCGGAACGGCTCGTCGGGTGGGATGTTTGGCGGCAAGTCGTCAACCAAGAAGAGCGGCAATTCCAGTGCGTCCAACCCGAATGGGAATGGCAGCGCTGGCCGCCCGGGAGCGGTAGAACGACGCATTCAGCTGGCATACACGGAGGCAACCAACATCTGCATTCTCGGTTCCGAGTTCATGCACTCGGACCTCATCGACGCTTTCGGGAAGTTTGAGAAGGCAGATCGCATCAGCGAGGTTGATCCGTCTACGGCGCGTCGCGGCCGCTGGGTGCTCATCTATGGCGTGTTGCAGACACTCGCCAGCGTCTCTGTGGACGCGCCAAATGTTCGCTACCGCGACGACGTGCCGTACCACCTATCGCCGCGGCTCAAGGGCGCCAAGATGCCGCCGTGGAAGACAGGCCCGACCCAAAACTTCAACGGCGGCCACTCGGGCAGCACCGAGGAGGCAGCACACGAGCTGTCACACTGCTGGACGGCGCCGCGAACGTGGAACATCAGCAACAGCGCGGCGAATAGCGGTGCCGAGAGCTCGGCTGAAGAAGGCACGAGCCCGATCAGCCGGGGGTACAACTTCCCGCTCCCGCGGGCGCCGCCCAGCACGAGAGGCGGCGGCTCGGTTGCGGGTCAGAGCGGATACTACACGCCGGCGGGGGCGCGCTCGGTGCGCAGCAGCAGCAGCCGTGCGCCGTCGGCGGCGGGCGGCCAGTACATGTCGTTTAGCTCGGCTGGGAGCGTCGTGTCGACGTACTCGGAGAGCGACGCGGGCAGCAGCGTGCGGTCGCCCCCGTCAGTCACGTCATCGCGCAAGGCACGGTCAGGCGTGCGCGAGAGCACTAGCGCCAAGGTAGCCATGATGAGGTCGATCGAGCGCGTCGACGAGCACGAGCGTTCGGCGCCGGGGCAGACGTACGCCCACACTGGCCCGATGAGCAACTACAAGCTGAGCAGTGGTAACGGCGGGGGGAACAATGCCAATGTCAGCCAACATGGTGGTTTCCTCGTGCTGGATGAGATGGTGGATGACCAGCGCAGCTTCACCACGGCATATAGCTCGTCGGGGAGGGACAGGGCAGCGCTGAGTGCGGTGCGCGGAGGGACGGGAAGTGGAGGAGCCGCGCTGCGGGGTGATAGGCCGTTGCTGGGGGGTGGAATGGGGGGCCATGGCCATGGCTCAGAGACTGGGAGTATGGGACCTGTGATCAAGGATTTTGACGAGCTGGATGTGATTGATGACCATGAGCCGTGATTTAGTGGTGGCTTATGCAAGTATATATACACTTGATGTTGCCGAGGGGTGGATCTCGGTTGTCTTTCTTGCTTTGGGTGCATGGATTGGCTGTGTCTCTTCGCCGTGATGATTGCCAGGAATCAGGATGAGGATGGGATGGGAAAACGAATGAAGACGTCTTATTTGGTCAGTCCACCAGACCGATTCGTGCATCGTGACGGTGATGTACATACGTAGCACTACCACAACACGTGCAGGAACGCAAGCCGCTCTCCCGGTAAGGTCTTGTAAGGTTCTTGTAAGGTTCTGTGCCTGATTCCATGCATCTGCCCGTCTTCCCGGAAGGTTGTTTTCTGGGTCTAGGCGTGCCACCAGCCCCCCCGCCTTGTGTGGAGAGGGGAGAGCCAGCCAGCCACCTTTTGTGCGATCGCACAGTGTAAGGCGGGGCGGGGCCGCGCCAAGGGAACACACCTCCAACCCCCACTTTTCTGTGCTTATTCGCGCTCTCTGATGGCCAGACAATAAGTTCGCCAACCTCTTTCTCTTATCGACGCATATATCTCGCCGTTGATCTGTCGTGCCCGTCAGGAAACCTGGTTGAGTGTTCCTGAGATACCTTTTTGATATTCCTCCCGTCTCGTTCGTCCGGTCTCCTGTCTAGACTCCGTACCTGCGCCAAGCGGACCCAGTTTTGTTGGAGAATCGACGACGGCCCACCCATCAGCAAATCGACGTCATAAGGGTCTCTTTCCCCGGCGCATTGCGACTTGTGATTTGCAGCAAGACGGAGCGACACGATTGTCTTGCCGTCTGTCTTATCTTCCGTCCGACCCGAGAGACTTTTTGCAGCGTGTCACCGAGAGAGGGAGGGGAGCTATTGAATTGGCAAACGAGCAAGAGCCACGTGCACGCTGCCCAGCGCAGTTCAACCGGGAAAACCGATCGAGAGAGAGCCGTGGGGCCCAATCCTTGCAGCTACTTGCAGTCGCTGGCAGGGCGACCATCGAGGCAACCTCCCAGCCACCCACCCGCCAATCGTGCTCCAAATAACTATCCCGACTTGCCCAACCGCAGCGTCTCGTGCTCTTCACACCACCTCGCCCCGAGTTTTAAACTGTCTGTCGTGCGCCTACCAGACCAGCGCATCAGCTGCGCAGCTGTTGGGGAATCCTCCTGTTAAAAACAGCGACACCCCGCGATCGACCGCCCGCAGTCGATCTGATCTGCGCAACATCAAGCCATTGCCGAATAAAAGTTAAAAAAAAAGAGGCTGCTGCCTCCTCGGCGCATTTCCACCACCACGTCAAAAGAAGCATTTCGCAAAGGTTAACGCCCCCCCGCGCACCGCGGAGAACACCATTATGATGTTCGCAATCTTCTTCGCCTTTTGGCGCTTTATGGAGATCATCACCTTGGTACGTTTGCCCCCCTTTCCACCCTTGCCCGCCCTTCCAAAAGCCCTCGAACTGACCCCATCGCGCACAGATCCCTGCCATGGGCATGCTCGCCTTTTTTGTGCACGGTTATGTCGAAGCGAACTTGCTCACGCCCAACTACATCCTCATCCTCTTCATCGTCTCGGTGCTCGGCCTCGCCTGGGCCCTCTTCACCCTGTTTAGCTACCACCGCAGCAGCGCCAACGCGCAGTTCGTCAGCCTCGTCGACCTCGGCTTCGTCGGCGCCTTCATCGCCGGCGTGTACTACCTGCGCTTCATCAAGGATGTCAACTGCACAAACGTCGCGCCGGGGTCGTCGGTGGACATCAGCTTCGGCATCTTTGGGAGCGCGCAGCTAAACACGCTGGACGTGAGCGTCAACAAGACGTGCGCGATGCTGAAGGCGGCCTGGGCGTTTGGCATCATGAACTGCATCTTCTTCTTCTTCACGGCCGTGCTGGCCTGGTCGCACGGTGGCCATGCCGAGGTCAAGGAGACGCGGTACGTGGAGGAGACGAGGAGGAGGAGCCACGGCGGGAGCCACCACAGGCGGAGTCACAGCGGGAGCCACAGGGGGAGCAGGAGGAGTTCCCATTCCCACTCAAGGGCGTATGTGTAAGCAGAGGGATGGGCTGGGTTGGAGTATTATTGGATGGGATAAGGTGGGCTCGGGTCAGGTAACGGTTTTCTTTTGAGTTGCTCTTGCGGGAGGAAGCGGGTGGTATATATCCCTGTTGTTTATTGCGTTTGTTGATATTGGACTAGGATATCGAGATGATGTCTATGTGTGTGTGTGTGTGTGTGTACGGAGGATTGTACGGTTACGACATGATGCCACGGCCTCGAAACAGCGTTCGCTAGGGGACCGTGATGACCTTCTTGGTTGATAGTTTGTTAGGTAGCGGCGCTGCTTTTGCTACATGTGTGTTTAGCTAGAATTTACGCTTCCTTGAAGCAAGATACCCAAATGACACAAGCTCAACAAGTTGTCAGTGTGAATCTGATTTTGCGTCACGAATTCGTTGCGGATGTAGTGAGTCCTACAGCCAATTGAATGAGCAATATTCATCAACAAAGCCCAGTAACATTACATTAACTCACTGGTGCTTGTTGATATCGACATTTACGGGAGCAAGGCAGACCACAGATCCTACCAGATTAAGTTACCAGTTCGTAGACTAGAGCCGCAAACCTTGAACTGTATACACATCGGAGACAGGATATAGCTGCTACCCCGGTGATGCGACGATTCCATCGATACTACATGTTCATGCTCTTGGCACAGCAACATAAACGACTGATTCGCTTTGCGAGTCAACTCCAACTTTCAGTTACTCCATTCCCCAGAATACCAGGCTCAGCGGAAGCAACATCACCAGACCCAGCACTTAGATACCGAGTTCTTTACATTTCTAACTAGTCAATTACCAATTGTCCCACTTGACTAGCCTGGGCTCCTTAGATACCGGTTGCTCCTTCTCCCTCCCCGAGAGACTGACGGTAATAACCCTCTTGGTTTCTGAGCCCAAGGGCCCCTCGGAAAGGGTAAATCAGAAATCAAATGATGTAGCTTTGCAAAGGCGGATCGCTATCAGGATTTCTCGTGATGCTTGGCCAGCTTCAAGACACCAACCAATCCACCCTCGGCCAAAATTAAGGCGAGTCCTGACCAGCAAGTCGGCTAGCACGGCACGAACACTAGCATCATACGGTTGGTTGTAGTGATAGCGAGGAGGATGAGGGAGATGTTTCGGTAAGGTAAGGTGGCTAGGTGGGCGCGGAATTAAGACGGCTATTCCATTAAAATGGGGCTAGCTTGAAGTGAGTTGGTATGAAGGCTGAGGGAAGGTACGATACTCTTCATATTAAGCCGAGGCTTCCTCTTTTCTCCAATATCCCCAGCACCCAACGTCAACCCGGTGTAGAGCTGATTTCCACCTTGGCTCCACCGCGCTTAGTTGAAACTTAGCCTTCGAAACACTCCACTCTTAGGAAATTGCAATGAGTGAGCGCGTTCGCCTTCCCCGTCGAATACATTCAGGTCAAAGGGGGCAAGGGAAAACCCTAGTAGTGAGCTGGTAAAAGGGACGATTAAAAGAGCCGGGGAGGCCCCCTTGAAGGTGTGCGTAGGGAACCCGAGGGAAAAAGCGCGCAGCCATTGGGCTTTTCACCAATCGCTACACTGGTCCACCACACCAGCAGTTCACCGAAATCTAGGGATGTTATGGGGGCGCACTACCCTTTTGATGCGCACGCAGCTATGCGCGCGCACTTGGTGTCTACTGCCGGTCGCATGCTCTAGACATACCCCTCCAACATTTTAGCCATCAAAATGACCATACTAAAAGTGTCAAAACCGATGCATCAATTGGCTTTGCAAAACAACAAAACCAACAACATCAACACACCGAATCTGCACTCCTTGGAGTGCTGCGCAATGGAATAAAAAGGCCTTGCAGTGCCGCGCAATTGAATTGAAAGGCCCTGGGCCCTGGAAACGCCGAATCTGCAGTACATAAGCCCTGGGCCCTGAAAACACCGAATCCGCAGCATTTGAATAAAACCACACTATCCTGGGCCCAGGATCAATCCAATCCACTTACCTTGGCCGTCGGCCGTACTACCCGACCGTTATGAGTAGTCTTCTTGACAATGGGAGGCCCCAAGGGGTCCGTTGCTTGCCGTTTTTTGGTGGCGGCTGGCTCCTGTGAGCCTCCACATACCAACAGCCGGCCCCTGGGCTTGGCCTTGATAACAAGCCTGGTCCTGGGCTCCGCAACAACAATTGCCGCCTTGGTGTTGTTGTTGTTGTTGTTGTTCCTAAACCCGCGTGGGCGGCCCCGAATGACGTGGTGGGTGGATATCGTAGACCGCTGTTGTGGTGGAGGAAAACAATTGAATTGAAGATGTTAAAGTTGACAGGTAGAAGGTGGAAGACTTGAAGGGTTTGATGGGTGGGTGGCTGGCCGGCTGGCTGGCGCGTGCGGATTTGAAGGCCATACAAAACCCTAACCCAGCTGAGTAGTGCGCCCCCATAACATCCCGAAATCTATCTAAGCAACGAGCCGCACACGATGGTCGGAGCCTGATGGTTCTTTAAGGTTTGCCAAGTTTGGGCATCAAGCATTAGCGCACGCACTTGTCCTTTACCTATATGGATAAGTAATTGCTATCTCCTGATATTTAGCTAACATCAGCCAGCCTAGAAGCTAGGCATTAGAATAAAGCCTAACTACAGAGGTCTGTTTTAGGCCCCGTATAAAAGATCCCTATGCTTCAAAGGTTCACCAAGTGAAGAGGAGTTTTTCCTAAGGGTATTTGCTATGAGCCTTAGCAACCATTCCATTAACATATACCGGATACTTTGCCGAGAGGCTAGAAATAGGTTTAAAGCTATTTGGATCCAGAGTTCTTAGCACAGACACTATTATTCTTATACGTAGAGCGTTTCGTAGTCTCCTACGCTATAATTAACGTTGTATAGTTACCCCTCCCAACCTAGTTTTTGAATAACGATTGATATGCTTAAAGAGGAAAACCCAAAGCTAAGGATTAAAACGGATATAGAGTTAAAACGACGAGAGCTTATAGAAGCAGAAAACCGTTAACTACAATTTACTAAACAGCAGCTTCAGTCACAAATGCAAAGCTACTCAGATGCTGTGGATTATCTCAGGAACAGCATGTCTAGATATACGCTCGGGCTGGATAAAGTACTACCTATATGAGAGGACTTAAGAAGGAAGTATCGCTAGACGAGACTCCTAGTGTGATCTCGGCTCGTTGAACGGATGTGGTAAACTGGGCAGGCGGCGAAGGCTAAAGAAGACCAATTTTAGGCTATTCAACTGTAGCTCGAAGCAGTCCTAACTGTAAAGGCAATTCTCGAGACTGGGTATTAATCAGTCCAAGGGGCTTACCCCTATTCTCATCAGCACTGCTCCAAACCCCTAAGCGATCTATTCTCACGGCCTACTCAGCAGCCGGGACCACCGATATATCTCAGTGCAGCCACGATAAGGTCTACAATATATAACTACTGAGCCACCGCACACAAATGTAGCTCAAGCAACCAGGTCTTTCAAGCTGAAGCACCCTAGCAGTGCTCTACAGGTCCTCTTTTACTGAAAACAAAGTAAATGCGTGAGAAGTAATGGGACATTGGCACTGCAAGTTTAAGCACGACATAACCGCCCATTCTGCGTTGGAATCTCACTCTGCCCTTGGACCGCCCAGCCTTCACTCCCCGGGGTCGTTGGGGCCCAGAAGACCTGCTTCGGATCCCTCGCCTGCTTCACTTTCACCAGATCCTCATAGTTCCTCCCAAAGAATGCGCTCTGCCAATTCGGCTCCGAGAGATCCGCCTCGTTGATGTACGCACCACCCCCGGGCGTCGCAGCACGCAGCGCGTCCATGTGCCGATCCAGCCGGGCTTTGGCAGCCGCAAACTGCCTGGATGTGATATTGGCCATGTTCACCGTGTCAAACACGTCAGCGTGCATGACCGCATCACGCCAGACGGGATTGACGCCGGTCGGACCGGGAAACCCGGCCGCTTGGAGTGTGGGCGCCATGTTCAGACCGTGGAAGGTGTATCCATCCTCGACCGCGGCGCGGACAGCTGCCATGGCGGCGGCGAAGAGCGTCGGGTCCTCATAGGCGGCGCGCGGGAAGAGGCGGGATGCAAAGCGGCCGTTTCCGGGACCGCCACCCGTTCCGCCGGTTTGAGCGCTGTAGACCTGGGTGGTGGGTGTGTCGATGGCCACCGGAATGCCGAGGTCGTTTAGGGTCTTGAGCAGAGGCTCGACGAATTCTGCGGCTTGGGTAGGCGTCTTGCCCGGCATCTGCACCCGGGCTTGCATGGTGAAGCTCGTGTTGCTGCCGCGGATACCGTTAGTCCAGAGGTAGCCTCCAGCGTCGACGGTAGGGATGCCGAAGGCGAAGACGGCGTTGAATCCCTTCCAGAATGCGCCTTTGTCGGTGATTGTCGGGTCTGGTCCGGGAGTTGTAGACGTCGTGGCACCGAGGGTGAAGGTGAAGCTCGCGATGGTCAGGTTAATAGGAGGATGGGCCTTGACGATGGCCGATGTGACGACTCCATACGTGCCTGTTTGGAGTTAGCATCATGGGGCCGGGTAGGGGGCGAACTCGACCTACTCCCACCCCCTCCGCGCAGGGCAAAGAAGAGGTCGCGATTAGTCTGCGGATCCGCCGTCACAGCTCGCCCATTCGCCGTGACGACTTGGAGAGAGAGTACCTGATCCACCCCGAGCCCATATAGGGAACTGAGAGGTGAATGGCCACCTCCCGTGATCCAACCTCCGTACGAGCCAACCGTGAGGCAGGATGCGGCAGTAAGAGTCACATTACTCCTCAGGGCATGACCGAAGGCTTCGTACACCTGTAACCCGGCACCAACCCTGGCAGCTGTACCAGTGTAGTTCCCGCCTGGCTGTTTGTAATCTGCTAGCAGTTCGAAACCCTTGAGGTAGTGAGTCCAAATACTCAAGGACCCTGCTCCGGCGCTTCTGCCGACGGACTCATGGCCGGTGTTTCTTTCATCACCTGGTCAGCAATGTCAAACCGCTGAAGAGCAGGCCGCCCACTTTGGTGAGCTCACTTAATGATCAACCGCACGTTCGTATTCCTAGCAAAGTTGACAGCAGCCTGGACATGCTTGACACTCGTCGCATTAACCACGTACACGGGAAATCCCCCCTGGGTGCAATTCCCGGTGGGGTTCCTCGATGCCAGGCAGGTGTTGCCCTGCGGCCACTGCGTTAGGATGGTGACGGGGTCGTCGAGGTAAAAGGTGGTGCGGCTGGCGTTGGCCAGGAGGAAGTCGCACTTGGCCGTGTCAAATACAGGGGAGGTTCGGTAGCAGACAGCTGCGGGCGGAAGAGGGTTCAGCAGGACACCGCCCAGAGAGGTATTTAGACGGTTCCATTCCTCTTGCGAGGGCCAAGTAGCGTCGCCGGGAAAGACTTTGCAGCGCTCGGGTCGTCTGGTTTGGATATGCGTTGCCTCGTCGCCAAAGGAGACGGAGCGGGAGCTGGACCCCTCTCGCTCGGTTAGCTCAACGTCATGCTCGGAGAAGGAGTTTGCTGTGACCACGCAGGTGAAAATAGCCGAGACGAAGAGATGGTATAGCATCTGCATCTTCAATTAGGTTGTTTTCTTCTATTGAACCTGGCGAGCCTGCGGTTGGAGACCCATTGCCCGTATTATAAACTCGTGGGATCCCTACCTAGAAGTGTGAAATGGCTTGCACACACCATCCCGTCGGGTGTAACAGCGGTAAACTATTGCTTCGGGTCTTTTTAGACCGGACCGCATGCTTTCTGGTTGGACACTGCTATGATGCAACGCTAAAGCAGTATAGCGGTTCGGTTTCTGGGCCGGTGCCTTGATCTAGTTGCCGAGAAAGCACCCATAACAGGCCCCAGCCGCCCAACCGCGCTGTGATTTCTCAGCAAAGGTATCGATGTAGGGCTGAAGGGAAACTCCAATTACTGCCGGTGAGGAGACTTTTGCTTTGACCGCTACAGTCAAGGACTCACTTCCCCTATTCGACAGACGAACAGACGCACGGGGGTTCCGTTTGGGAAGGTGGGATTGGCCCCATGCTAGCCGAGTACAACAGCGGCCAAGGTACCAACTTTAAGCTTAAGAAATTGCATGCTACTAAAATATGAACCAATCTGATCTGCATGCATTGGCGACGGATACGGTTAATGAGGGGCAAATGGAGTCAATAATGCCAGCCGCTTCGATCACTAAGTGACATTGCTCACACCTCAAAAAGGGGTATAATGAACTTACGACTAGAAAGTGACGCTCTTCTCTCCCTCATGAACGAGGGGGTGGGGGCGATGAAGCCATTGGTATCCCCCAAGTCCGCTCGACCACGGCGGGGGCTTAGAGCTTGCCAACAATGCTTGCGTTGAGCAGGAAATCTCCCCGAGCTCAGGGGTTTCAGTATTGGTGAGATGGTGAAAATGAGATTGTGTTGCTTTCTCGCCTCCGGGTCCTCCTCTACTGCAGCCATAGTCTGCGAGCCTGACACGGAGGTGGATTTGTTTGACGCTGGCCAGTCTGCGGGGCTCGCTCTGTATGTCCAAGTCCGAGATGCGATCTTGGTCGAAGAACCATTGTCACTCTTGGCAAACGCTCGCATAGCCAGAGCAGGCATAGCTCTCTTCCTGTCGAAACCGTGACGTGTGTGGCGCCACGACAATTATCAGACGAATCTCGGCGGGCAGTTTGTGCCACCCCATGGTGCAAAGATAGCGGTTGGACGTGAGAGCAGGTGGCAACTGGGGCGGGGAGGCGGAAGCCATTTGTAGAGAATTACAGAGAAAGACCTGATTTTATACGGTGTCTTTGATAATTTCAAGGCCCTCAACTTGATTTTTAACAATGTTCGGTGTGGTATGGAAAAAAGAAAAAATAAGAAAAGAAAGGCAAATCATTTCTTTTAGCTCCTCCACCCTCGGGGCCGCCTGTTCGCTTACGCGAGTCGAGAGGCACTTCGATCAAATGCTCGAGAGAGCGGGTACCTCCATGACAAACGCCCAACGCCCGTGCACGACTCTACCAAATCACGATATCGAAGAGGCACAGTGACATCAATCTACACCTAAATTAACATGCGATGTACAGGTATAAATAACCTTCAAAAGGGCAAAATCGTTTTTCTCGCGTGCGTGCGTTTGTGGGTGTGCGTAACTTTGAATGTGGCACCTACGTCCCTGGTAGTCTTATGGCGGGGTCGCAACTACTCATCAAGGAGGAAATGCAGTTCTAGCGCCTTCAGCTGGGAGTCAGGATTTACCAATCAAGGAACACCGACAACGGCAGATGGACCCCCAGAGTCTGGCTCCACTGGGGACAAGTGGTCATTGCCGCTCTGGGTGCGGCATAAAGGGAAGCTTGGCCTACTGGCGATCACAGCGATGATCAGCCATCCCTGGGACCGAGTCATCCCTGTCCCCATCGAAGGTCTGGCGCGAAAGAACCCGCTTGGCTGATCCGAAGGGAGTAGGGCGAGCGAGGCAGCAACATAGGGAGGAAGCCAGGACCTATTGCTCCATCTAGTGACCCTGGGTATCTTGTGCATAGCATATAAGAAGCGTGGGTTGCGTACCGATCTTTGGGAGGAGGTTCCTTATGCCTTCTTTACATAGACCCTAGAATAATTATCAGCTAAACGCATGTAAAGCTGAGGGGTTAGAATTGACACTCTGAACCCTCTTTGTTGTTTCAACCATCATCTTGTTATTCCGTGTCCCTCTACCACTTTGTATCACGAAGAAGCAACTACCTGAACTCTGTGCGGAAGCTCTGAATCAGCCTTGTGCCCACTCAATTGACCTGGAGTTATACTATCCTCCTTCGCCCGTCCCCGTCATTAGTCTCGAACACATCACCAACTTTAACGCTTCCACAGTCGCCTTAACAGCCAGCTTCCAAAGGTTATGGGGTCAGCTTAGACGGAGTATGGGTTACCTGGAACTCGGAAAAGTTGCTATGGCTGCTGCAGGAGAAACGACCGGTACCATCGGTCGTCGCGGGCTCGCAGTGGTGCTCGGCTGTTCACCAGGACGGGTACTAATCTTCCCATTCTCGACGGACGGGCCAATTTTCGTTTGACACAACAAAGGATAACTACAGTGTTTATATAAAGTTGTTCAAGTTAATTCTTCTTATTAGACCGAGTTGCGTATGTATATAGAACTTAAGGGCCACATATTAGTCGTCTCTGCGATTAAGGTTAGCCGTGATCTAACCGCTAGGAAGTTGTAAACTGTGGGTAAGCAGGTCTACTCACGGGATAGACTGGTACTGAGGATGGTGCACAATGTACCGGTATACGAATTCATGGTATATAATATACCAGTACATAGAATTATACTAGTATATGATATACCAGCTCAAAATATTCCAGTATATGGCATACTGGCCCAAAAAATACCAGTATACCATGGACACAGAAATATCGTAGCTGCTGACTAATACGTTCAATATCCGTGCTAAAGAATTGAAAATTTGACTCGTATATGCTAGAGTTACGCTCTAAGAACGAACAGTAGTTCCAGTAGGTCTGTTAACGGTAGTTGTTAACGGTAGTTGCTTATATGGGTAAGGAAAGCGGTAATTACTTGGCGGTGGACTGGTCCCAAAGCTGAATGCACATACACACCCCGGTTTAGATCACGGCAACTATGGCCGGGCCCAAAATCGCTTCCCTGAACCCACCTTGGCTCAGGGAGGTGCTCGCCGTGCCTTACCCCCGCTCAGGCTTTCAGGAAATATTGTGGGGGGGTGACTAAACAGGTAAGCATCCGACGAGTCTGTGAGGATCGTTACAGTTATGGTCGCCGTTAGTGTGACAAGATGAAAGCCAACTCGGGACCGCGTTTGACCGTCAATCATTTGAACGAGACAGGAAGTTGAGTTCGGAGCCTCTGTGAAGGCCGGGTTGAGTGGGGCCACCCGTCTCGGAACCGTGGTTCTGTTATTTGACGAGGCCGGAAAAGCAGCAGACGACATTGGAGACGTCGAAGAAGCGAGGTGTAGAGGAAGCGAAGAAGCAGCAAAGAGGGGCCAAAACGTGTCACTAGGACCTGCATCGACCCGCATGGCCCTGGTGTCAATCCGATGTGCTCTGTGATGTGCTGGTGTCGCTCCTACTCCCAAGAGATTCCAGTGTCTGTGCGCGACAAGGGGGGGCCGATGGCAGCCTGCAGGGGGCCTAGGGGGTTGTTCGAGATGGGGTATTCAGCCGGCTCGCCGGCTGCCCAATCATCCACGGGCCGCCAACTCGTTTTGATCTCTGGGCCAGTTTTGGACACTTTTGGCGGGAGCAATCCCCAGGCTGCGGCTAAAAGTGCCAACTTCGCGCAGACACCAGCCCCGATTTTTTGAAACAACGGATAAGTGGCCGAGGGCGAGAAACACTCTCTCTGTGGCTGACAGGGCGGCTCCCCGTGCACGCGGGAGATGCTCTTTCTGGTCCTGATTGGGAAGTGCCGGCCGATCAGAAACAAGAAACAGGAAACGGGATGGGGCTTGGAGTTGGGATGAAGATAAGTGCCGGCAACCTGCTACTGCTTCGCGGCCAGCCGGCCTCCTCGACCCCTAGACTCTCCGGACTGTGTCGTGCCAAGATGGCTATGTGCAAACATGTGTTGAGGAATGGCTGGTAGAGAGAGAGAGGTGATGCGAGTACATATATGGACTAGCAGTGAGCCTCACCATGCCTCCTCCCTTCACCCTCAACCTCGACCCATCCCTTTCGGTTCTCACCAGTCCTTTCCATTCTCACACCCAACGGCCGGTCCGTTCTTCCCTTCTTCAAACCCCCTTATTTTAGACCCCCTTTCCGCTCCGGCGGCACCCGTGACCCCCCTCACCATGAAGCCCACCACCATCCTCGCCGCCCTCGGCCTCCTAACCTCGGCCGCCGCCCACGTCACCAACCGGGTGCCGGGGTACAACCACAAGTCCGCCGCGGCGGCGCAGATCAACACAGCCGTGATCCCCGCCTCCTTCGGCGTCAGCGCCGGCGCCGGGCGCGACCGGGTGCAGGCGGGCAGCTGCACCGGCGCCAACAACGCGCCCATCCCGTGCGACTGCCCGCCCGCGCCGACCGACCCCGCGTTCCTGGCCAGCCTGGCGCAGGCGCTGCGCCAGGGCTTCTTCCCCGACCCCAGCGTCGCGTCGCCCATCGACCTGCGCCGCTTCAACGACGCGCGGGACGCCTCGCCCCAGACCAATACCGACCGCGCGACGGCCATGATCCAGGTCTTGCAGAGCTTCTCGGGGACCAAGGGCCAGGGCTGTCCGGGCGTCTCGTTCCCGGTCCTTGTTGGCCAACAGAGGAGTGGGGTGCTGGGGGGGGATGGGAGTGATGTTGGGGCTGCGGGGAGGAGGAGGAGGGATGTTAGCTGGGTGGCTTAAGGTGGTGGAAAGGGTTGTTTTTTTCTTTTCTTTCTCCTTCTGGAGTTTGGTTTGGAGTCGGGGTGGCTGTGAGCTCTGCATATAAACGTACTTCTATTATCTACATTCTTTCAGGGGCGGATTGGGTTGGCGCGGGGGGAATCAAGCCTTGAAACCACACTCGAGGACAACGCTCGGTGCAGCAGCGGTGTCAAATTCTGAATCCTTTCTCCATTTTTCCTCGGTAGTTTTGTATGCCTCCTCCATTACCATCTCACGGGGCACAAAGGACGCGCCCATTCCAAATCTTACAATTCCGCCGCTCCGTCTGGTTGTAACAGGTCGTGGCGTATTTTCTGGGAGCATCTGATCCTGTGACGCCGAGTTGCCATTTCGAAAGACCCGCTGGTGGTGGGAAAGTAGAATTCTCGAAGGGAGAAATATCTCAGCCAAGATATATGAATCAAGGTAAAAGAATCCAGGCTTGGGTATATTGGTAGGTGCCGGGCGGATCGAATGCACACCATCTGACTGTCCTGAGAAGAATCTTGTGTTGGCCCTCGAAAAGTGCTTGACTGAGTCTGAGAGAAGCCCGGGAGCGGGCCTTGCGTGATCATGGCGCCTTATCCGTGGATTCCTCGTTTTTGACCACACGAAGATCACGTCAGGGGATGCTTGGAACCGGAGAGCCCATCTGTCAGGGTGGCTCGCTGAGCTGTCGCTTTCCATTTCTTTCTGCTAGGAACAGCTCATAGGCTGGCGGGCCTCTTCCTGGGCGACCAGCCGTGAGATGCTGGCAGAGGAGGGACAGGTCATAAATCAACCCAGATCCGGGCCTGCTCTCCGGCATGAACCTTCTATTAATATGTGATAGAACTCCTCTACCGCCTACCCATAGTTGCGGACTCAATCGCAATGATTTTGCATTGAGTGGTCGCGTAATCACACCTGTCTCTTAACCAAGATGCTCCGTCCACGGCGCTTTTCTCGTCCCCGTAGAATCCCACAAAAGAGCATAATACACAATCGCACCCACCAACAGAAGAAAACTTCCAAGCCTCGCCCACCACACGGACGGGACCGCCCGAAAATATCTGATCGAAATCCTGGAGGCTCGAAAGCACATAACCCCGAGTACCGACATCCCGATCATCATCCACACCGGCAAGGTAATGATAACCAGCGTCGCAGCGATTACCAGCACTCCTAAGAATAGAGCTGGCATGAGAACGGAGAAGACGAAGTAAATGACCATCAAAGGAGGTGGTATGATCCAAATCGAGAGCGACGTAGGTAACGACTGTTCGAATCTGCCTGCCAGTCCGTCCACTTTACCCAACCACCAATGTGCAGGTGCCGTAGCCAGGCCGCAAATTGGGAACCCAAGAAGCAGAGGCCCGTCCAGAGTGAAGTCGGCTCCGCTAGTGTTGGGGGAGGGGGGCCGTGTGAGTGAGATGTGATGATCTATATTGCAGTTGCGATGATCCCGGCCGTCTGGGCGGTGAAGATGACACGATTCGTTATTTCCACCGCTTCTGGTGTATGTCCCGACCTAACCTAGCTGCGCAATGAGCCTCATGATTCACAGCGGAGTCTCCTGGCTTAGCCATGGCCGCCTTGTCGAAAAAATGAGGCCGGGGCCGGCCTCGGCCGCTAAGGTGGTAAAACGGTGGGTGGATGACGTGCTGAAAAAGCCGAGTTCGAAGTCGTTTCTTCACACCCTTCCCCTTCCCCTAACCCTAATCCTGAGTCAAGTACGCCTTCAAAAGTAGAGCCAGTGAGAATTGTTCAATGTTCCTAAGACATTGGTGGTGTTCTAAGCCTTATTAGATAGAATTGGGTGGTGGCTGATGAGGCTGTGCCATGCAGCTACGGCCCTCGAGCGCCAGTCGAGCGGATTGCCGCCTCACTCTTTCCCGCTTGCAACCCGGCCTTCAAATGCCCTCTCTTCCTTCCCAGACCGCCACAACCGTTATGTGAGCTCCTCGTTTCAAACCTCCCAATGGAGCCGGTACCGCCCTTGCCGAGGTTGCTAAGTCGGATGAGATAGAGATGCTCAGGCTCCGCATCCAGGATGGACAGCGCATTCTGCTTCTACAACTCTGTTCCATTTCAAGGTTGGCGATACTTCGACATCAACACCGTGTGAGCCACGATGCAGCTGGTCATGCGCGTATTGAAGAATCGCGGTATTCTACCCTTTGAAGCTCTTCAACCCGCCGTGTTCCGACTTTTCTCAACTTTCTCAACTTCCACTGACTATCTCTGCCGATCATCGCCACCTGAATCCCAGGTAGTTCCCTATGTGCACCGGGGATTTGCTGGTGCTGGAGGGCGCGGGGGAGGATGATGCCGCGAGGGCTGAGGTGGGGCTTGGGATGGTGGTTGAGGAGGACGGGGATGATGCGGCGGCTACGCGCATCAGATCGACGTAGAGGATGTTGCACTGCACCCAGCCCCTGTTGGCGACGAAGCTGGGGTCGCAGCTGGTGAGCGGCGGGCAGCATGCCTCGCCGGTCCCCTGGCCGAGGTTGGTGCACGGGACGGAGTTGCGCGTGTTGCAGACGGAGGGCTGGTCGGCGTAGCAGTTGTCGGTTTGGTTGCTGTGGTGGGAAGAAGACGGGCCTGTTAGTCGTGGTATTATGTCAGGGAGGAGGGGGCGCTGGTTGGCTCAGACGTACGTGCCGACGCAGCAGAAGCCCAAGCCTAGCTGCTGTTGGCAGGAGGGGAACTGGAGACCTCGCCGCACACCTCTGGGGTAATATCAGCAACTGTTTTGGAGTCTTGGTCGTGACGCCGATCCTTCCCGCGCCCTCCCCAGACGCGGCGCCAGCGGTCTCGGCCGGGCTCATTCAACCAAGAGCGATGCCGGGCCGACTGTGATTCAGGTTCAACATGGGGAACATGGGACTGGGTATGGGCATGCGCTTGTGGAAATCAGGGATGAGCCGAGAAGTCCTGTGGAACTGGACGGAGGAAGATAATAATCTGGCTGTGTAGATGTGTCAGCTGGGAAGCGCTGTCCTACCATGGACTGTACATAATCATGAGGCAATTTCTCTGTTCTGCCATAACACTATACCCACGTTAGCAGAATGGCCCACGCCATGATGTATAATATCTAGCTTCCATTACTACACACCTACCATGTTTGCATCTGCGAAGACACCTCGACATTCTTGTTTATCCGTACCTGCACCAGATAGATCTCATCTTGCCCCTATTACCCACCCCAGCCCCCTCATACACGCGACAACCCCTGCCAAAGCAGCCCGAAACTCAAACACAAACACAAGAGTCCCGCCAGCCGGACACCTGGTCTGATACAACGAGCTCCCGCAGTCATCAAGACACCTTGCTCAACATGAACAGCAACCAAAAAACACCTCTCAAGACATAAGAAAACGTGTGCTGATTAGCCCTAGCCGTGACTCCAGCCCAAGCCCCACATTACAGCGCCTCAATGGCCCTCAACAACACCTCCATACCACGATCCTCCACGTCTCTCTGGCCCCCGTTACTCTCTCTCAACAGGCTCGCCACATCACTCAAGATACCAAGCGGGATGTAGCACCCAGTCTTAGCCCTCTCAAGACTCTCCTTCAGCCGGCTGGTATGCTCCCACTCCTTGGCCGCCACTTCGGCGCGCTCAATCACCTTGCTCGGGATTCCGCACATGGCAGCGCAGTGCATACCGAAAGAGCCCTCCGCCACACCATCCTCAAGCTTGTACAGGAACGTAACACGCCGATTCTTGTCGTCCACATGAATCTGCATGCGCTGGGCACGGATCTCGGGATGGTTCTCAAACTCGGTCGCCAAACTGTGGTAATGCGTGGCAAAGAAGCCTACACAACCAATGTGTGATGCGACATGATGTAGAACAGCTTGTGCGACTGCAACACCGTCGTATGACGAGGTTCCACGGCCCAGCTCATCCAGAATGACCAGAGAACGTGGTGTCGCCTCCGACAGGATCTTCTTCGTCTCGGACAGCTCCACAAAGAAGGTGCTCTGTGCTGCAAATATGTTGTCGTTGGCTCCGAGACGCGACATGATGCGATCGACAGGGGTCAGGCGGGCAGAAACAGCAGGAACATAACAACCGATCTGAGCCATGATAACCGCAGTGCAAGACTGCAGACGAGTTAGCTAGGGAACACAACCAATACAACAAGTAGACTTGCCATCCGGAGAATCGTCGATTTACCAGCCGCGTTGGCACCCGTGAGGAGGTCAATATTGGCCTGGTTTCCTCCCAGCTTGATGTCGTTGGGAATGAAGTCGGTCACTGTGTTCAGCATGCATGGGTGCCGAAGCTCCTTGAACTCGACAACGCTTCGCTCGTCATCTACAAACTTGGGGCGGCAGCTCGGCGCACCCAAGGCAGCCGACGACTTGGCCAGGCTAATCAGGCAATCCAGTTGCGCAATGATTTGGATCGCTTGCAGCCAGACTTCGTAATCCGTGTCGAAGCGCTGGAAGAACCTCGAAGCCACTTCTTTGACGATTTGTGAGTGCGTCTCTTCGGCCTCTTGAAGTTCCCGCACAAGATCCTCAAGCTCCTTAAAGTAGTATCGCTTGACTGCTGCCGTGGCAGACATCTGGCGCCAGGTTTTGGGAACCTTGGCGGCCTTTGGGGCTTCCATCTGGTAGACCTCTTTGCCAACGTCGGTAAACTTGAGCGTCTTGCATTTGAGGGCCGCCTTTTGCCCATCGAGGAGTGCTTGGAGTTCCTCCTTGATGCGATCCAGCTCATCCTGGCTGCTGTCAAAGTCTTCCTCGATGCCCCGCTCGGGTATGAGAAGCTTGTCGTTCCAGGCCTTCTGCCTGTCGAAAGCCGTCTTCCAGTAACCAAGGGGATCCTTCAGGTTAGGCATCGATTCGATCAGCCTGTCCACTAGGCCGTTGCCGCCGCCATAGGCGCCGAGGAGCTCCATCGTTTGGTCAATCCGCTCAAATCCCTCCAGCACCTTGACAAAGTCCTCTGCTTTGCACACGCCGGCATGAATGCGAGAGATCAATCGCTCGAGATCGGGCATCTTGGTCATCTGCGATGAAAACTCTTCTCGGATGCTGCGGTCTGCATTCAGCATGTCGACTGCGTCCAGCCTTTCGTTGATCTTCTTGATGTTGCAGAGAGGATGGCACACCCATTTTCGGAACAGGCGTTTGCCGAAGGGGGTAATGCACCTGTTCAACAAATTGAAAAGAGTTCCCTCGGTGCTTCCGTTGGCAGTATTGGTAAACACCTCCAAGTTGATGAGGGATTGACCATCAAGGATCAGTGTGCCGTTCTTTCGGATGGGGCTGTACCACTCGAAATTACCTTGAGACAAGAGACTCTGGTCCAGCTTGAGGACTCGAAGGTAGTGGGTTAACCCACCAAGAGCAGACATCAAGAGATCCTTATCTTTGGCCTTGGCGAGCGTTCCCGGCCAGACTTCCTCTTCGTTCTTATCAGAAGTAGCAAAGTAGCCGCTGCAACCGAGCTCGCGTCTCGTGGAGCTGGCATCCCAGAACTCAATGTGCGGCTTGAGGTAGTTCCAAATCGTAGTAGGGGAGGTGCTGTTCTTTAGGATGCGCAATGCCTTTGTTGAGATGTGCGATTTCTCCAGAAGAAGCTCCCGAGGGGAGGTTTGTGCGACAAATGTCTCAAATTTTGTGAGATCAACATCGTCTTCGAACTCGGAGACGAAAAACTGGCCAGTGGCTGCGTCCACAAACGCGATGCCGAACGAGGGTTTGCCGTCAACGACGGACTCCTTGATAGCTGCGCAGTACGTAGCCATGTCATCTTGAAGCATGCTGCCGTCGACCAGCGTACCTGCTGTTAGGATGCATGCTAGCTCACGACGAATGATCTTGTCCACCTTCTTCGCTTTGGTCTCGCGCTCCCGCATCTCCTTGCCAAGAGCCGATTCCATCTGATCAACTCGCGCGACCTTGTAGCCCTTTGCCACGAACTGGTTGACCCACAGTTCGAGAGAACTCTCTGGGACGCCAACCATGCGCATGTTGACGCGGTCGGTGAGTTTGAGGTCGAACAGCTGATGTCCAATCGTCGCATCGTTCTCATAGAGCTCGTAGAACTTCCCCTTCTTGAAGAATACGATAGTGTCCCACAAGTTCTTCTTGATATCCCAATATTGTTTCTCAAATGCCGAGAAATTCTTCTCGGCATAAGGAGGAACGTAGACAGTTGTAGGATCGAAATCCGGGTGGCCAGGAGGGTGCATGTCACCGTCTTTGAGCTTTGCCAACCAGGGATATCTATCCTCCGGTTCCCTCGTGTGTGCTTTGGGCTTAGACTTCAAAGTCGGTGGCTTGCGCACAGCCTTCGGAGCGGAGGGTGTCTGTTCATTTGTCTGGATATTGTCGGGGTCATACTTCCACTTCTGAGCGGTCGAGGTTGATGTGACGCCGTCCAGCATCTCATCATCTTCGTCCAGGGGTGAGGCGATTGCGGCAGGGCTAGGAGACCTGTTCGACCGTTTTCGCGGGGCGGTGGATTTTGCAGTGGGACGCTTCCTTTTCTTTGACCTTGATGGGCCGTCCGACTCGTCGGAGACTACAAAATCTGCCATTTCCTCTATTGTCTCCGTCAGCATTCATGTGGTTCACCGGGACGGAAATATTCGTACCATCTTCTTCCTCGACAACGTTGGGGTCACCTTCATAGACGTCGTCGTCGTCATCATCTGGAACAGTGGTACGAGCCCGGCGTTGGAGGGTTCTCTTCGGCTTTATCGCCTCAAAAGGGTCACCGTCATCGTCGGAGGATTCGGCATAGTTGACTGTCTTCTTGCCCTGATGAAACGAGAGGGTTAGGGGGACATGAGCGAGGGAAGGGATAACAGGACTTGCATACCTTTCGGACCGGGCTGCTGTCTACGTTGGCCTTCTTACTGGCGGTCTTCCCCTTGATTGTGCTGGCATCCCTGTTCTCCTGCGAACTGCATGGCCCCACGGCATCGCTGCTAGGGACGGGTGTGACGTTGGCAGTGCGCTTCGATGCCAGCATGGAGTTTGACTTGGTGCTCTCTTTGAGATACCGGGGAGTGTGTTCTTGCCTAATCATGGGCTTCGCTGTGGTGGATGTTCTGGCCAAGGGGGAAGAAGCAGGGCCACTTGTGTTGGCACCGGCGGCAGACTTGGGGAAGAAACCGAGAATGCTCTGCTGCTTGCCCGTCGAGGTCGTCTGCCCGGATTTCTTAGCTGCGGGAGTCGCCCTCGCTGGCGTACGGGCGTCAGCTGTGGCTTTTTCGCCCATTCTGGCGGTCTGATACGAAGTCTAAACGATTAAGAGCAATAAGTTAAGACAATGTAGACAAGGCAGCGCTGGGACAACAAAGGATGGAAGGGCAGCTTTGGTGGTTTTCGCGGTGGGCCGGCAACCTCTTTAGCATGTCTTTAAAGAGGGACGCGAAAAACGCGGGGAGCAGGGAAGTCGCGTTCACGTTGCCAAAAAAGGCGGTCCCGCCTTATCGTCATTTGCCCCACTTTCGATAACAGAATTCTATTTTCCAGCAAAGACACCAGCGTGTGATGCACCATTTGCATAGGTAGTTACAGTTTGTTGCTTCCTTTGTCTGATGAGGCTATTCTAGTTTACGATATTCTTCCTCCGAATCTCGCGAGAGAAATATAAAAGCTGATATTCTCAAAGTTTGAACTGAAGTTGACAAGGGGACGCGTTTCCGCGCGACCACGCCACCCAGAGCAATCAAGAAAAAGAAAGTTCAAGCCCAGACACGCGACCCAGCTGACACCAGCGCTGACCCCTTTTTGCGCTAGTCGGACCATCCCCCAGCAACCAGATAACTAGGGATACTCTCAAACAGTGGAAAAGGGGCACTTACTATGACGGCTCGAATCGAAGGTGTTGTTGCCCCTGAAGCCCTGAAGGTTGGCGCAAACATCCGCTAAAGATGTTGGGTTGGTTATGGACGGGTCAGTTAACAGGTATGATGGTTTTCTTTCCAGCTTGCTAATAGATGGATATTTACTAGTAGGTAGACTTGTGAGTACTCTCAAGAGTCGAACACCAATCGCCCAATGTGCTGTCACTGCTGGAACCTACCCCGCATATTTGGCGCCATCTCCAAATTATACAGCAAAACACCTCTGGTTGTCTGATGGGCTTCGTCCTCTCCCTCTCTGAAGTCAGTCAAAAAGATTTCAGATTACATATCAACCAATTGAGTGCGGGGAGTGTACCCGAGAGCAGCCTATCGTCAAGCAGCACACGGCATGGAGCTATTGGTTGCAATGCGGGGTCAAAGTACTCACAACACGCTTGTTTGACCTGTTGCATGTATCTCCCGACGCTAACGCTGTGGTTTGATCTGGCCACGAGCCGCCATTCAGATTGACCTAACCAGCTGTGACGTACGACGGCAGGAATCTCTTGAGTGCATGGTTGCTTGGTTGTGAGAAGACTGTGCAGTGGGATGGAACACTTGGCAGTGATGACGATGGAGCCCCGAAAGGCACCACTGCCTTGGCTTCCGCGCGATCTGCATCATTTTCCTTAGTGGATCGACATGACAGCTCAGCCAGCCGTGCCTGAATCGCTTCCGTATTTCATCCTAATGTAAATAAAAAGGGCATGCTTCCTCAGTCTTGTTGTATAAGCCAGGAATCTCTTGTTTTAGCAATTGTCAGTGATCAAGCGTTGGCGCCATATTGAGCCTTGCCCATCACGATGCCTTTGTCCGTGAGACTAACTGCTGCTTGCCAACTGATAGCATCGGCCGCGGCATTCTACCATCCCTCAAGCTTCAACCCGCTTGAACATCTCGGCGGTATATCGCCCACTTTCGAGCCTCACGATCCACCAACATCTCCCTTGCCTCCTCAAGGATGTACTCCAGTGCGAGCAGCTTACCTCTCTCGACACGCTGCCATCTATTCCAACGATTTCGACAATGAAGAGTACATTGAGCCCTTTCTCGCCAAATTGGAGAACCACACAGGCGTCAATTGGTCCAATATCCCGTCTCTTAGTTTCTTGGCCGACTGGACCGCCCCCTTTTCGAAAGCGGAGGAGGAGCTCCTCACTCGCGCAGGCAAGCTGGAAGCGACACAGCTGGCAATTAGCCTATCATTCCGATACCCAAACCTACGGCTGCCCAAGCGTGTATGGACATCGTCGGCCGATCGCACCGCCGAATCCGCCCAGGCTCTAGTGAGAGGTTTTGAGCTGCAGGAAAACACAATCAATGTCGTCTCAATCTACGAGTCGAAGGAGGCCGGTGCAAACACTCTAACCCCCTACAAGTCGTGCCCTGCCTATGCGGGCGCCACAGGCAGTAAACAGTCAGCCGAATATCGCCAGATCTTCACAAGGCCCATCACTGCAAGACTCAACGCCCTTGCGCGAGCCTTCAACTTTACCGACAAAGATGTGTTCGGTATGATGGAGCTGTGTGGCTATGAGTCGGTCATCAGGGGCAGCTCCCCGTTCTGCAATCTGGATCTTTTTTCTCCGGATGACTGGCTGGGTTGGGAGTACGCCTCGGACATCATGTACCATTACAACACCGGGTACGGCAACGATGCATCTGGTGCAATCGGACTCCCTTGGCTGAAAGCCACGGCGGACCTTCTGCTCGACAGCTCCAACTCCGACGTAGAAGACCTGTACGTAAGCTTTACCCACCGGGAGCTTCCACCGACCGTGGTAGTCGCCATGGGGCTCTTCAACAACTCGGCACCTGGGGGAGGCGACATCAACGCCACGATGCCGCTGGACCGCATCAACCACCGGCGAGCATGGAAGAGCTCGCACATCCTGCCGTTCCTAGGCAACGTCGCCATTGAGCGTCTAAACTGCAGTGGTAGCTACGGCTTTAGTGACGGCGAGTACTACCGCGCACTTATCAACAACGCGCCACAGGAGCTGCCCGACTGCTTTGACGGGCCTGGCACCAGCTGCTCGCGCCGCGGATTCGAGTCATATTTGCAGGCCCGCGTGGCGCTCTTTGACGGCTTCTCGGACAGGTGCGGTGTCGACTACGACAACTCGACCGATGTGCTGACCATCTACACCGACCCGGCTGTCGGAACGGCGGTCGGGAAGAGGTTCCTTTGGGGATAGGCTCAAGGGGCTCGGAAGGTGGGCGGGCGTTTTTGTTATTTGTGGAAGAATAGACATGTCTAATAATGTAATAACCGAAGAAAGCAAGATGTGAAATGATACATAGCACTGTGTCTCATAGAGAATGGGCTGTGGGTGGCTGATTTGGGGGGAAGGGAATCTGGGGACGGAATCTGGGAGGGGGCACCGGGATAAGGTCAGCCTGCACCTGAACCACGTTGCGGAGGCGGATACCGGCCAAGGCGGGAGAAACGAGAGGGCGCCATGGCCAATGGGGCGTGGGAAACGGGCGGGTAAATCGCCGCAGGCAACATGTATTTGGTATCGTCGCCAGGCTGCATTGAAGAATGTAACCTCTGCTCGCAGACGTGTATAGCGCCAAGCTGCGTTTCCGATAAATCCCAGCGAGGGCTGCAAGAGAAAAGCTCCGAAAGGGCGACATCAGAGTGAAATCTGTTCAGATGCCGACAGCACAACTCAACACTGACATGTCGACAGCAGCAACCCGCATCGCTGGAACGGGAAAAGGAGGGGCCTGAGGGCAAATGCTTCTTCTCCACCACCTGGCGGACCGAGCGACATCAGCTGGTATAGCTGGCAGCCCAGAGTGGGAGAGTGCAGCAACCCGCCGTGGCGCTGTGGCAGCGACGAACGGTGGGTGCGGGACGCTTACCCCAACGCCCCGGTTGCAAGCGTGCGACAGGCGCAGGAGCTCCCCGCAACCTTACCAACCTCTGGGACCTCGCACACCGTGAAGGCGCAAAAGCGGGAATTGACGGGCGGAAGCCACAGGCCACGACCTGACGGTGACGGCCGTCCACATCTCGTCTCACGCGCACTCAATGGACCGCCAGGACAGCGTCGGCCCCAAGTCGGAGGGCAGTCGCGAGGCCCGCGAAGCCCGCGAGGCCCTCAAGGACGCCAACAGCCGCAGGGCCGCCGCCTGTCTCGTTTGCCGTCGCTCCAAGATCAAGTGCGAAAAGGGTCGCGCCCAGAATGACGACCGCTGCCAGCGTTGCCTCCAATTAGGCGTTCAGTGTGTGCGCCCCGACTTCCACGTCGGACGCCGCAAAGGCGTCAAAAAGCAAGTATACCGTTGAGGCCTCGATGAGAGCTCCAGCTGCTGACTACGCAAGCAGCAAACGCACCGGCTTGGAAAAGGCACTCCACCAGGTTGAGCAGGCTGTCAGGCGCTCCGGGCCCGGTGTCCCAGGCATCGAAGCCGCCAAGGTTGTTTCGGAGCTCAAGGCCCTTCTCGGGCCCACCGTCGATGGTGTCGGGGGAGAACCCGGCCAGCCCTCCCGGCTCGGTCATGTGAGGCGGTCATCAAGCCATCATGACCTCTTGCTGCCCGATGCCTCTTCTGACGCAGGTGACAGCTCTGGCTCAGAGCAGGACGGCATGAGCATCCCCCAAGAGTCTACGCCATCGCAAAGCCATGTCGCCGAGGAAAGTCTTGCTATTGATGATGCCGAGAACCCCCTTCAGCTCCTGGCCCGAGCCTCTGACCTTCACGTCTCGCCCAAGTCGGGAAATGAGAACCCGGCTAGGGAGGCAACACCCCACCAGAGGGCTCGCTACAGCAAACAGAGCGAGAAAATATCTGAAGTCGAAAAGTTCTTTAAGCTTAGCCAGTTCAGTCTGGACACCGGCCCTGATCTAGATCCCATCGACCTCGGCCTAATGTCCCCCGAGGAGGCGGACTCTCTCTTCACATTGTGAGTATTCCTCGTGCCTTGTCTAACTATGCCAGACCAGACCCACTGATGCTTTGGAAAGCTTCCATCATAACCTCGCACACACCCGGTGGGGTCTAGACCCGGCGCTCTACACAGCTGCTTTTACACGCTCCCGGTCTGCCTTTTTATTTACTTCCATCGCTGCCGCCGCTGCCTTGTTTATTCCAACTGAAGCTGCCCTGTCACGGCGACTATCCAACCATTGCAAGACTCTTGTCAGTCGTATAATGATTGATCGATATCGCTCAGTGGAAATTGTCCTCGCATTCATGGTCAATGTTCCCTGGATGTTTCCGGGGAAACATAGCGGTGATGACGAAACTTGTTGGCATGTCTCGATGGCGACTACCATGGCCTTGGATCTCTCTCTGCATAAAATTGTTGTCCCCTTGAATTCGCTCAAAGAAGGCCATCACGGAAATCTTGCCCGCGCAGACTGCATCGACCCCAAAGTCGCCCTCTCACTGGACGGTTTTGGGGAAGTTGACCCAAACTCTGAGCTTGGCCGGAGACTTCTACGTCGGAGGGAGCGGTGCTGGATCGCCTTGTTTGTTCTGGAAAGAGGGTATGCGCCCCAATCCACCGATTGATACTGGTCTAAGCTCACAATCGCTTGCAGGATGTGTTTGGCTCGAGGGAGGGTTTATACAGTCCCTGTCACGCCGATTCTGACATGTTGCGATCAGTGGCACCTGTCCAACATTGCAGATACCATGGACGGGCATCTTGTTTCCATGGCCGTTCTACGGCGAGATCTCGTGGGTTAATGTACTTTGAGGGCTGTTGACAATCGCTAACTGGTTGAAGGATGGCTTGTTTACATCGATTCGAGAAGTTTGCGACAAATCTCGCGAGAACCTGACCGACGGCGCAATGATTGCACAGTCGTAAGTTTGCCATGCCCATACCACCAACAAAGCTAACCGAGAACGCCAGAATACAGATTGCGGTTGATAAGTTCTTTACCGAGTGGCAAGCCAAATGGGGTATCTCGATCGGTACCGGTCCCCGTAAGTCAGCAAGAATTCCAACATGATCTGAAGACGCGGCACTGACCAATCCGCAGAGCAACGACTCCCGCCATACGTGCAAATCTTAGTGACACATACTCGGCTGTCAATATACAGCAGTGTCATCAATCACCCGACGGCTCCGACGGAAGTGCGGCATTTCTTCCACGCGGCCGGCTTATCGTCGGCACTGAACGTCATGCGTGCTGCTATCCAGGGCGAAGGACAACTCTCTAGCATGCCAAACAACACGGCGATCATGATATCGTTTGCGGCCTGCTTCGCTCTCCGGCTAAGCAGCCAGCTCTCTGGGAACTCTAACCTCGCACCGAGTGTCCGAACACTTATCGAGGAGACCGCAGATGTGCTGGAGCGGATCGGCTGCATAACAAAGCATCGGAACGGCATGTCAGCATTGTATGGCAAATACCTAAAATACATTGTGAAAAAGGCGGCATCATCGACCGAGGCTGCCCGGCCTCCGCCCAAGGCAGAGCTTTTATCGCAACACCAATTAACTGCTTTCCCGCGTACCACCCAAGCGGGATTCAGCATCAACTCCATCAGCCCACCTGTCTCAGGCTTCCTGGAAGCTCCTCTATGGTCCGAGCCCATTCAGTTCTCATCTATGTCTGATGATCAAATTGTCGAAGCATTGAGCCGGGTCAATAACGAGTTCGATCCTGCTCCGAGCATGTACCCCTGGGACGACCCTGCCGCATTAGATTGGCTGAGCTGGTCGAATCTTCCTGAATTTGGAGTCTGAGCATTTCTAGAAGCTAGATTGCTGCTCGGACCGGAGCAACAGCGGGGAGTGTCACAAGCTCCTGCAACTTCTCCATAATAACAAAGGTCAACACAGTATGCGGTCTGCATGATCAGTTTTTGGCAATGGTCAGATTTTGATGTTTGGGACCTTACGTTAACCGAAGCCAAGCAGGCGTCCACCCCTTCATGAGGAATCCAGGCCCCTCGTTCCTCAGGCCTTCGCGAACAACTTGCATCACCTAAAGAGTCACAATAGTCAGAAAATAATATCCCCACAGAAGACCAAGACTGGGTCGCCAAGACGTACGCTTGTTCCCCCCGCAGCACTTTGTATTCTGCTCTTCAACACGTCTGCGGGGGCGCAAGCCGTTGTGGCCACCGTACCCGCGACGAGCGAGGCGATAGCATGGGTCCGGATGTCATCTTCGAGCGTTGTTCGTGAGAGCAGTGCGCGTTTCGCTGCGGCGTAGCTACACGGGGTTAGCTTTCGGGGCATCCGGAAGTATCCGAGCTTGGAGCTCGCTCACGGTGCTATTTGCGACACATCTACCATTCTTTTGATCAGTGACCTGGGTCAAGAAGAACCGAGGGTTGGCGCTGGATTCTGTTCACTCACTCATCAAAACGCTTCTGACAATGTTGGCGGACAACCCTCTGCCAAAGACTTTGGCACCCTCCTCTCGCCATATCCGGTAGAAGGCAACCAGGGCGTTTGGGTAGAGAAACCGCTCAGCGGCAGGCTTGGCGCCGTCGGCGCACATTCGTACGAGGACGACCTCGGCGGGGTTGCCGACCATGCCGGCGAGGCCCCCAGCGACTCCAGCGCATGCGATGGTCGCCGTGTTGGACGGCTTCGAGGCGCCGGATTGGAGCTGGCGGGAGAGGAAGTTGTACAGGCCGAAACGGGCGGTCGAGTAGGTGGATTGTCGGAGAATGGAGGCGGAGAGGCCGGACCATAGGGAGGGGATCCCTGTGTTTGGTTAGGGCCTGTGTAGGGAGCTAGGAAGGGAAAAGGGCGGGCCGGGACGCACCATCACGGATAGCGAACCGGTAGAGTGTGGAGAGCATGGTCGCCCGGGTGTGGAGGACTTGCATGCGACTAGGCACAGGCGGCTGTCAATGTCTGCGAAAGCAGGAAAAAGTGTTTTGGGCATGGGATGGCATACTATTTTGTCTGATCTAGTGGGTGCGCTGGCGGAGGAGAGGACAGGTCAGGTCAAAGACATGGTTGTCCGTCTGTCAAGCAGAATCCAACTTACTGAAACAAACGGCCATTGAGGCTGCGGCGCCGCTGTGAGGGTTGCCAGTGTGAGTGCCATGGTAGCTAGTGTGCCCTTGTCTCGCGCTGGGATAGGGGCTGCTCACCCGAGCCAGAAGGGCTGCTTTTTAGGCCCCTTTTGTCCCGCCATGATGGCTCTGGCCAAAGGCTCGCGAGCCTTCCCGCGTCGCGTGGGCGTGGGCGTGGCAGTTTATTTGCTTGGCAGAGATGCGCGAAGCTGGGTTCCTATGCGTCGATGTAGGCTGAGGGCGGATGGCGTTTGTAGAAGAGAGGCAGCCCTGTCGCCGATCTCGCTCCCGCTGCGTGGCTGGCGCTGCTTCACGCGCCTGGACCTGAAAGCTGGACGAAGGGTTTATCTTGGGCGTTGAGGGTTATGGCGACGGGGTGGGAGAGGGGGAGCCATGGCACCGCCTTGGGGTTATCAGGGAGTACAAGGGGGTAGGTGGTCGGCAGGCGGTTGGCGTGGTTTCTTATTATCCAGTATCCGAGTGAGGCGATGTTGGGGTAAGGGCAGGGGACGGCGAGAGGTGTCCACGGGTATCGAGGCAGGGGCGCGTGGTAGGCGAGATAGGCGTGAGATGGGATGCTATGCTATGGCAGGCTTCGGCTTGGGTTGGCCGATCGCGCGACCTGTCTGGGGTGGGTACCCGCCTTTCGTCGGGGCTTTTGGACTACCTTGCGCAAACAACGGGCGGGCAAAAAGGGGGTCCAGTCTCGGGAGTGGTAAGCGGGCGGTTTTACTGTCCTTCTTGCCCGGCTACGGACTACTGATTTAGGCCCATGGGACAATGTTACTGATCGCTCACGTATGGTATCCAATACTGGCGAGTGTGCGCGTGTGTGTGTGCCACATGTGAAACATGGAGGGTATTGCGACCTCGAGACGCATCTCTCCTTCCCGTGTCCATGGGAAGAGGCAGTCTCGGCGACCCCATGGGGGGCCAAGGAAGATGCGTGCGCGAAGGATCGGAGATATTTGCGAATCGAAGCACCTATGGAAGTTTATCCCGTCGGCGCCCCTCCCACTGTGACCCCCCCGGATGCCAGAATTAGAGGCCAGCCCACCTAGCTGCCTGATAGAACCGCCTCGAAAATCGGAAGTGGCACGAGTGGCTCCCGCAGCTGTTGCTGAATCAGAACACCCCTCCTCCTCGCGCTCCTCGGCAAGCCACCCCTTGACCTGCAGTCCGCCTGTGACGCGCGAGGCGTTTTGAGTGGGGTGCAGGCGCAATGGCGGGGAGGCTAATCCACTTTCGGGCCATTTTCTAGATGCCGATCGCACACGGCGCCAGACGGCAGCGGCCGCGGTCGGCTTTTTCCAGAGGCGAACGTGCCATCCCGACACGCGACCACCCTGCGCTCTCTCATCAGATCAGGCGCGGCGGGGAATAATCGCTTGGATGTTTAGGTCGGCATCATTGGGGCAAGCATCGGAATTGGAGAAGTAACAAGTAAGAAATTGAAGGCGTACCCGTTTTTCCTGGTTTTTTTGTTTGTTTCCATTGTGTTTTGTTGTTTTACCTGGATACCAAAAGTGAGGGACAGTCTCAAGAGAAGAAGATACACCATGTCGAAGCTCGCGCCATCGCTCAAGGGGCTCATCAACGCGCCGTTTGCCCGTCCTGGCCAGGCGCCCGCCCCCCGACAGATCAGGGACATTTACCAGAGGATTGCCCAGGAAGCAAGGGACCGGAAGTATGGCGAGAAGCCGTGGTTGACGCTGTCGGTAAGTGCGCAGAACGCTCAATTGAGACAGCATTCACGCAATTGACGCCGGAACTCTTCCAAGGCCGCTACAACATTCACCCTCAACTCGCCGGCCTCGCTCACCGTCCTCCACCAAGTCGCCTCCGCCGCCCCGTCCTCCACCTCCCCGGTAGCCGCGGCCGAGCTGATCCGCGAGGTCGGGCTCAAGTGCATCAGCTTCAACGGCATCCCGCGCACCATCAACTGCCTGGGCGCCTTCCGCGCCGACCTCGTGGCCGCCTCCCCGCCATGGCTCGCCGAGCTCGAGACGCGCCCGTCGCGCGCCGCCACCCCCGAGAACTTCGCCGCCATCAGCGCCCGCGGTCGCCGCCTCTGGAAGAGCGTCTACACCCCCTTTGACGACAAGCTCGAGGCCAAGCTCGCCGAGTCCCACCCCGACCTCCCCGTCCACATCCTCAGCAGCCACTACGGCCCGCTGCTGTCGGATCCGGACGCCGAGGCCAAGGGGGGACTCGCGAGTGTGGGGAGGATTCTGACGAGCGTCGTAGCCATCTCGTGTCTGCGGGCACAGACGGGGGTTGGTCCGCAGGTGTTGTCGCATGTGTTTGGGCTGAAGAAGGGAGTCGAGCAGGGGACGCACCGGGAGGAGTTTAGGGAGCAGGAGGAGGAGGCTGCGGCGATTGAGAGGTTGGCCGGAGATGAGGGGTGTGAGTGGATTATAAAGAGCGTGGACAGTATCTCGGAGGCTATTGGCGCGAGTTTTGCGCAAGGGGGGAGGGAGTCGAAGCTGTGAGGGGGTTTTGTCTGATGTCGGGTTGGAGAAGACGTAGAACTTGGGCATGCCAGGACGATGTAATTATGACTCTATATTTCCCGTTCCATAGCACGGCGTGCATGTGTATATACAGACGACTTAAAGCAATAGACTACGTACAATGTATCCCATTCCGACAAGTCCAAGATCAAAACTACCTAAATGCCCTTCTTTTCGCAAAATGTGCCACAACATTGCCGCCCCTTTATTCCATCTCCTTGAGGTCCTCTGCCACAGCAAACGTTGCATCTGTCTTGCTCCTCACCTCGTCAACACTAAGACCAGGCGCGATCTCGGTAAGGGTAAGAGTTCCGTGCTCGCGATCAACTTCGAAGACACACTGCACAAGCACCTGTGTTAGCAACTACCAACAACAACCTGTGCGGCAAAGCCGGAACGTACCAGATCAGTGATGATGGTGCTGACCACCCTCGCACCCGTCAGCGGCAGGCTGCAGTCCTGGACAATCTTGGAGGTGCCGTCCTTGGCAACATGCTCGGTAGCCACGACAATCTTGGTGTTGTCTGGGTTCGACACCAGGTCCATGGCGCCGCCCATACCCTTGAACACCTTGCCTGGGATCATATAGTTGGCGAGGTCGCCCGATGCACTGACTTGGAGCGCGCCGAGGATGGAAACGTCGACATGCCCGCCGCGGATCATGCTGAACGACTCGGAGCTGTCGAAGGTTGCGGCGCCGGGAACGAGGGTCACCGTCTCCTTGCCGGCGTTGACGATGTCGCTGAGAAATGTAAGGGTTAGCAAAACGGCCGCAAGAAGGTTCGGTGGTTACTAACGCATCGACTTTGTCGGGCAGCGGGTAGTCGCCCATGCCCAAGATGCCGTTCTCGGACTGGATCCAGACTTGCTCACCAGCGGGCAGGAACGATGGTGCCAGGGTGGGGATGCCTGGTCACACGTGGTCAGCGCAACTTCTGCAACCCCTTTCGTTTTCTTTTGGCCCGCTCTCTCTTACCAACTCCCAGATTCACATAGAAGCCGTGCTTTAGTTCCTTCGCCGCCCGCCTTGCAATTCTGTTCCTCCGCACCAGCGCATCCGACTTGGTGACCTTTGTGCCCTTGGGATTCTCTTCTGCCCGCGTCTTCAAAATCTCGACCTGGGAGACTTCGGTTGCTTGGACGATGCGATCGATGTAGATTCCTGGAAGGTCAACATCTTCGGGGTCAATCTCGCCAACCTCGACAATGTGCTCCGCTTCCACGATGGAAATCTTGGCTGCCTTCGCCATCAGCGGCCCAAACGACTTGGTCGTGTATCGGAAGACGCAATTTCCAGCCTTGTCAACCTTCCACGCTCGCAGGATAGCCACATCTCCCTGAAGCGCTGTTTCCATCAAGAAGGGCCTGCCATTAAACACCCTTGTCTCCCGCGGCTTGCCGTACTCGACAACCTTGCCGTCGGCGTCATACCGCACGGGGATAGCGCCTTCCTGCACAAGAGTGTCTGTGTCGTCAATTAGCAGACAGTTCAGCCACAGCACGACCGAGTTCGACATACGGCCCCCAGTCGGGGTAAAAAATGCGGGGATTCCGCTGCCCGCTGCTCTTATCCTCTCTGCCAGTGTCCCTTGGGGACACAATTCCACTGCGATCTTCCCTGTGAGATATTGGCGCTCTAATGTTTTGTTGGCGCCCAGATATGACATGATCATCCGGTCGATCTGCCCATTCTCAGTCAACAGGGCCAGCCCCCCGCGACCCTCGGCCCCCGCGTTGTTCGACACGGCAGTGAGAGAATGGAGTGAATCGGGGCCTCGCCGACGGATCGCTGCGATGAGTGTCGCTTCATCCATCCGACCCTATGTTAGCAGTGGTCTCATGTTTGCGATAAAAAATCGCGCTATGGGTGCCGGCGACTCACACGCAATACCACACAACCCGAAGCCGGAGCTCAGAAGCACGGAGCCACTCGGGATGTCCGCAACCGCATCGTCGGCCGACTTGAAGAGTTTGGAGCCCCCCCGAGTGGTTGCTGGAATAGCAACAGATCTCCAATTCCTTGTGTGTGAGAAATTCCGGCTACTACCTCCATTCCACCTGAGCGTTGAGGGCGATGCTACCGTGCATCTTCTTAGCCCGGAAGACACAGCCCATGGTAGTGTCCTAGACGGCGCGACGAGCACTGGTGCTGTCTGTCGGATGATGCGCGAAACACTGGCCATGCTGCTGTTGTCGCAATAAAACTTCAATTGAGTCGAAATCTTGGCAGGGAAGCATCGAGCTACTGCAATGGAAACAAATACCATCAATTGAGCCACAAGAGCTTCTCCAAACAGTCGCCATCCGGTTGTTGTTCTACAAACCGAGTGCAAGGGGCGCCAAGACGACGTCACAGAGGGGGGCCTCGGCCCGGCCCCTAAATGTTTGCACCGAAAGCCCCCGTGCCCCCCCTGACTTGAGTCTGTTTGAGCCTGGTTAAACCCGATGGGGAACATTCGGCACAGCATCTGAACCTAGCAATCCTTCCAAGCCCACCCTATACTAAACCTTTACTCATACCAAGTGTCGCATGCTCCGGATCCGAGCTTTTTGGCTGGCTGTATGTAAGTAAACCTGCGAGTGCCGTATGTGAATCCCCCAAAACCAAACGAAACCAACCCCCCCTCGCGTGTCTTGCGCATGTCTTGCGCATGTCTTGGCAGCATCTTGCCGAAGCCTCGGTGGCCAGCGCCTGTCCCAGCGATCAGTGAGCGACAGTATATACGCGCAAGCCAAGAATGACACCCGAATACCCAACTGGCCTGCATGGAGGCTCCAAAGCTTCAACTGGCGCCAAGAAGGAGATGTATACACTCGGTGGATGTACACACTCAGTCAGCAACCCTTAGTGGTGGACTGTGGCATAGCACGCTGATAAGGTAATCACGAAAACAAGCGTGACGTCGCTGTGTCTTACCTTCCAATATGCGTGCCCCATGTGCAGTGAGACATTCGGCATCTAGTACCAGGTTAAGAAAGTTCATATTCTGGAGATCGCCTTTCCCTCTGGGAAACTGGGGCGGTACTTCTCCGCCTTCTCAACCCCGCGCCTTGCTTTTTGTTCCCAACCACTTTGTGATTTTGGGCTTTTTGTTGACATTCATGAATATGACTTCAATTCACCGAGACTCTGAGCTTGAGAAGGCTGAGGGCGCGCCTGTCGCTGACAAGGTTGAGACAGTCGACAGGATGAAGGAGGCCAATTTGACCAGGCGCGTCTTGTTGAAAATGGACACGAGGTAGATACCCGTTCTCTCATGATGGATTTACTTCTGCCTTGGTCAATTGCTAACGGTATTATCGAAGAATTCTCCCGGTCCTCTCGCTCCTCTTCCTCTGCTCGTTCCTCGACCGCACCAACGTCGGCAATGCTAAGATCATTGGGCTGGAGAAGGACCTCAACATCAGCAACTTACAGTACAACCAAGGGCTGGCTGTGTTTTATGCTACGTACATTGCGAGGTAATACTTGTTCCTTCTGCTTTATGGGTGCAACGTCGGACTCGACGTCTTGTGCACAACTGGACTTTTTGCTAACCTTGTGTGCCTGTAAAGCGAACTCCCGAGTAACCTGGTGCTGAAGAAGGTTACGCCAAAGATATGGCTGCCGCTCTTGACGGTGACTTGGGGTACCATCACCATGTGCTTGGGATTTGTGCGCAACTTTGGGAGCTTCTTTGCCGTGCGTGCGTTGTTGGGTATTGCGGAGGGCGGTCTGTTGCCTGGTATGGTGCTGTATCTGTCGGGGCTGTATACCAGGCAGGAGATGGCTCTGAGAATTGGAATCTTTTATACGGCGGCGTCGCTTTCAGGGGCTTTTGGTGGTGAGTGTGGCCCCCTTTTGCTTCAATGGGTGTGGATAGGGGCTGGAGGAAACTGATGTGCATGCAGGTCTTTTGGCTCGCGGGCTGTCTGCCATTGCGCCAAGAGGAGGCCTGGAAGGTTGGAGATGGATCTTTATCATCGAAGGTTTAATTGTGAGTATTTGCCTACCGGTCTCGGCCTGGGTTGCATTGAGAGTTTACTAACTCTGTCAAGACTGTTGTTGCGGGTGGAATAGCTTACCTCTTGCTCCCAACGAGTATAATGGCGGCGTCCTACCTCACAGATGAGGAGAAGGACTTTGCTGCGCGGCGTCTTGAGGGTAGCACCGGGCCGAGTTCTTCTAGGAGATTCAAGTATGGCAAACTCCGAGTCGCTGGCCTGATTCATCTCACCAACGAAGACTAACCACACTTTTGTGCAACAGCCCAGTTCACGAGCGCGAAGAGAAGTTTAGGTGGTCTGAGGTCCGCCGCGGCGTCTTTAACCTTCAAGTTTGGCTGTCAGCAACTGCCTACTTTGCGATTTTGTCTGGATTATACAGTTTCGGCCTCTTTGTGGGTCGCTAAGGCTCTCTCCTCTTTATCATTCCATTTTCACTAACAAAACTGTCAGCTCCCTACCATCATTAACGATCTAAAGATCACCACCGATCCCAACCAGAGCCAACTTTGGTCCGTCATCCCCTACGCTGTTGCCACCCCTGTCACAGGTACGTTTTATCACCCACACCTACTAGATGTTCTACTAAATGCTGGTAGTATTTATCGCCTTCATGTCGGACCGCCTCAAGCTTCGTGGCGTTGTAATGCTCTTCACGCTGCCCATTGCCATTGCCGGTTACGCCGTCATTGCCAACGTCAAGGATCCGCACGTCCGCTTCGGCATGACATGTCTGATGGCAATCGGGATGTACAGCAGCGTACCGTGCGTACTCGGGTGGAACTCGAACAACTCAGCGGGACACTACAAGCGTGCGACGACGTCGGCGCTGCAGCTCGCCATTGCGAATTGTGGAGGGTTTGTGGCTAGTAAGTATTCCTTCTCCTCTAATGCAATTGGTGAAAAGTAGGATGCTAATTCTAGAGTAGCTTTTTCGTATCCGAATACCGATGGGCCGTTGTATCATAAGGGGCATACCATCATTTTGGGGCTGTTGGTTTATGCTTGGTTTGCGTAAGTTGAATCCCCCTTGCTGCGGTAGAGAAGGAATTAATAGTCAACTCGCGATATAGAGTCCTGACGAATGTGCTATGGTGCATGAAGATCAACAAAGATAAGGCGAGCGGGAAGTATAATGAGTTTAAGGGCAGCGGGGATGATAGGGATCCATCATTCAAGATGATTTTGTAACATGGACGGAAACCAACATAAACTTAACGAAGTGGGAAGATGATCGAAGTCAGGATTAGGTTTAATTCTTGTTTATGATTATGGTGGTGGCCGGATGTATTTCTGCTACTCTTGGCTGTTTTCAGAGACTTGGCGCTGGATGATAGACATTGCATTCTTTGGGTTATCAACGGCCAGGAGCCAAAAAGGCATCGTGATCTCATCTGTAAGCATTTGCCACAGACGAAATGCAAGGCACGTGAAGACATATAAGCGAAGTAGGAAGGGGATATACCTAGTGCCTCGACTGTAAATGGAATACCCATGTTGTATGATGTATCGAGGTCACGAAACCCATCGTTTCACCGAGAGCTCGCAACCAAAATGGTGAGAATTCCAGCACCCCACGACTGTGATGGTGACGTTTTTGCAAGATCTCTAGATCTCGGCAGTGATCCGACGGGTGGACATCAAACGGGGAAGGTGTCGCAGGTGTCGTGGCAATCAATGTGACCCTGCTTGGCCCTGCTTAGCCCTGCTCAGCCTGTTTGACCCGGGCGGCAGCCAACGGGAAAGCTGGGGCGCGAGCGTGTTTCCAGGGGCACTTCCAGGCGGCGATGCGCTGAGCTGCGGCTCGGCCGCTTTCAGACTTGCGCTGGCGAGGATCGGCTTATGATGAGCCAAAATGAATTGGGAGCCATTGAGACCGCTTGCACGCCAAGCCCGCATCAACCGCCGTCTCTCGTCTCATCTGATCTCGTTCCCCCGTGTCCATCTATATGCGAGTGTGATCTACGGCCCAGGCGAGATCCAGATCGTTTGCGGAGATGGCATTCCCAGCGCGTCCCCGGTGCACTGTTGGGTGGTTCATCTGATCGGGTGGGAAAGAGGGCATTTATAAGGCATGCTCCTTGCCAGCCATCGAACTGCCTGGTTTTCCCTTTCTTCTTCACCAGCCATCCCAAGAGCAAATTCCATTCTTTCAGAGTTGATCTCAACCCAAGTTCTGTGAACTTTTTACATTCTCTTCTTTTCTGCAAATATCATCCAACACCGCCAGCCGGTCTTTACACAACCTTCAACATGTACGCCAAGACTCTCCTCCTTGCTCTCTTCGCGGCTGCGACCGCCGTCTCGGGTGCCTCGATCGAGGCGCGCCAGAACCGCAACAACAATGCCAATGCTGGAGGTGCCAATGCCAACGCCGCCGCCGACTTTGGCAGCTGCAACCCTAGCATCGACTTCGTTCTTGGCCGCCCTGGCCGCGATGCCGACGAGGGCACCTTCCTGCCCGTCGACCCCGTCGTCGCCCAGGGCCAGCAGGAGGCCTTGAACCCCAACATCATCACCAACCGCGTCTGTGATCAGCTCACCAACGTCTGCGGCGCCAACGATGCCGCTGTGGCGGCGTGCGAGGCGGCCCAGGCCCAGGTTGCCGCGCTCGGCACCAAGGATGCCACGACCGCCGATGCGTTCAACAGCGCTCTTGGCTTTTAAGGGGCGAACTTTGGAGTTGGCATTTAGGGGAAGGGGCGGTGGTCCACTCGCTTCTGGGCCGAGGGCCCGCTCGAGTGGTGTGGGCATGAGACTTTGGGAGCTCGGATGAAGATCGCCTCAGCCTTCAATGGATGGGTAAGAGCTACCTGACTGGGTGGTCCGAGTTTGATAGATGGGGCATGGATGTCCCGGTATTTCTGCCAAGGTCGCGGGGGTTGCATGGTGTTTTGTATCTTCACATCGGGGCGGGAGTTGCCCTGTACGACAATTCATGAGTCCAATAATAAACCGGATCCAGCATGAGCCAAGATGAACATGATCCAAAAGAATTCCAGCTTGCTCTTGTTTTATGATAGTGTGGTTGCTTTCGGGCTCCTGAGCATCACGGCAAATCGCGGGAAGAGCTGGGCGACACTTGCCCGTTGACGAGCTTGCCGGGGTACGGGGCGAGTAGATAGATGGGTCTGAGCCCATCAACACGCCATGGCAGAATAAATGCCTCTTGATTGAGTTATTTTTCTGTCCCAGGGTGGGATAGTTGAGGAAAGAAGCGTTGAAGTGTGCAGTGGAAGTTTCCCGTTGCCCACAAGGCAAGGGAAAGAGCGCAAAGCGATGCCACACACACCAAAGGCAGATCGAATGGAATTTGATGCGGGATGAACCCAAGGGACTCGGTAAAATTCATTGGAAACTCTTTTATTCAACGCTCATTCTCTTCTAGGTTGGTGGATATAGGAGTCGGTGGCCAAGCAGGGCACCATGCTTCTTGTGTTCTACTACCTTCACTGGTTTGTCGAGCGCTCTTGCCCTCATTTTCAGTCAGTACCTCAATAGACATATGGTCCGTGTGGTCTTTGTTAGGTACCCAAGATGCCTTAAGGCCGCTGTCTGCTCCTTCCAAGTGTCCGTGAAGAGTGCGAGGGACATTTCGAGTCGTGTGTTTCTCCACGTCAAATATTCCTGTCCCTGATTGCTGTTTTGCTAAACCTCAACCCCGTCGATTTTTTTTTTGCAAACGCTGTTCCAAGACCGCCCCAAACCTTCGCCTCTATCATCTTGGGTCCTCGAGCTACTTGCTTGCTTCTATCTTGTTTGCTTCATATCTTGTGCTTCACTTCTTGCTGGTCTCGAAATGCGTGTTTGCTCTATTCTGGCGGCCTCGGCTGCATTCGCCTCGAGAGTCCACGGCTTGAACATTTTGATCACCGTCAGTCTCTACTTCCAGCCGCCGCTTGTCAGTTATCCACTAACTGACCGTTAGAATGACGATGGATTTGGTACGGCAAACATCCGCGAGCTCTACAAGCAAATGATAGCCCTCGAACACAACTGCTACATTGTCGCCCCCGTTTCCGACCAGTCTTCCATGGGCGGCCATACTTTGTTCACGAGCAGTCCGAGTCTGACAACGGACAGCGAATGGGGTGCGAGAACTCTCTTCGGTTCAACTTTTTCGTCCTCTTGCTAACTCCAATTCAGGCATCGTCAAAGCAGGGGCTCCCTCGGCTGGCACAGACCCATACGACAATCACATTTGGTACTACAATGGCACCCCAGCTGCACAGGTCCTCGTGGCATTGGACTACATTCTCCCTACCTTTGCCAACTTCGACACCCCTGACTTGGTCCTGTCTGGTCCCAACTTTGGCTGGACCCTGGGCCCTTTCCTCTACACAATCTCCGGCACAATTGGTGCAACCATCGCGGCCATCGAGCGAGGCATCCCTGCCATTGCCTTCTCAAGCGGAAACACCATCCCGACGCCCTACTTTTGGGTCAACACCACCACCAAAGTCGGCTTGCAGGACCCAGCGACCATCACGGCGCGCCTTGCTTCCAGCTTGGTGCAGGCGCTGATTGTCAAAGCCAACGGGGCTCCAGTTCTGCCCAAGGGTTATGGAATGACCGTTAACCTCCCATACATCACGTCGTACGCCTCCGATAAGTGTACCAACCCTCCATTTGTGCTCTCCCGGATGGCCCAGAACGCCTCAATGAAGGTCTCCTACTCCTCCAAAACGGGCCTCTTTGGACTCTCGGCAGAAGGCAATGGGCTTTGCTTGGACGGTGACTGCAGCCTGCCTATCGAAAAAGATGTTCTGAACAGTCATTGCATGAGCGCGGTGACGCCATTCTCGGTGGAGTACATCTCCACTTCATATCACGGCGAGTGCTTCAACACCACCGATGTGACCGCTCTGGTGCCGATCGTGGTGCAAACAAATGTCTCAACAACACCCGGCGGAGGTTTGTCGGCAAATATTACCATTGTCGGAAATGTTTCAGTGACGCCTTCGGTCAGTGTACCCCCGCCTGCAATCACAGCGATAACGGGCATGGGGGTGCAAGCTCAGTGGTCGGCAAGTGCCTTGATGCTGTGTCTTGGAGTTGCCGCGTTTGTGCTCTGAGATGGCTTTTTATTCTAAGAGAGGGCCTGAATTGAAAGAGGCAAAGGTTTTGGGTGGGCAATTTTGGCGCCGGATTTGAGCTGTATCATCATGGCTGTGCTGTTGCCCCCAGGTACGGAAGACGAAAGATGGAGGAAAGCTATGCGAAGTTACCAACCTAATGTTCAATTTTGACACTCAGATAGTAGATGATTAGAATTGACACGAAGTCTCTGCCGTTATTAGTACTTTGTTTGGCATGCCATCTCTCCAGGATTCAACTGCAACTGCAGCCGACGTGGTGAAACGGGGGGGTGTCGAGAAAACCGATCGAATATCAAATTGAGAGAGATCTAGAATGATTCTAGCAACGGGCAGAATTAGCTGCATTGTGAAGCTTTGACAGTCCTTTGAGCGAGAGTCCTTGACGTCACAACTAATTGGTATTGGAACGCTCAAACGTCCGCAATCCTTTTTTAGCTTATTGGGTACAGTCGGACAATTTACTCTCCCCAGCTGGCCGAGGAATTGCATTCCGGATCCATGCTGTGATGTATGCCTTTTCGCAGCAGAAGCTAGCAGACGCCCGTGACATCGGTGAAGCTGCAAGTTCCGCGACCCCGGAGCGCCATTCCATTGACGCTGCCTTCTTTACCCCCTGAGTAGGCTCTGATGTCATCAGTCTCCCTTGTTGGGGCGCCACCACGGACAAACCCACTGGCTTAAATAGGGCCTCGCCGCAATTTGCTTGTTGAATGACCTTCATTTTATTTCAGCCTCCTCGGTATCCTAATCGTTTACCACGTATCAAAAGAGCCTAGACCAAAACAGACTCCCCCTGACCTGACACTCCGATACCAGCCCCTCTAATACCAACATCCCACTCGTCCCCAACCCCATCGCACCCACTCGACAAAGAGCGGAGCAATGCTTCGCGGTCGCGGCCCAGCGTTGATCGCCGCGTCGGTACTCGGTGGTGGCATTTACTGGCAGACACGGGGCGGCCGCAACCAGCCACGAAGCCGAGTCGTGGGAAATCCAGACTCGAAGATGCCCATATCCGAGACGCTCGAGGGCTTGGGCGGTTCGGGCGGCAAGACGGCGCGGAAGCAGGGCGAGCTGCAGAACGACCCGAGGGATGGCAAGATTTATAGCCACTCGCCGACGGCGCATAGCAAGAGGAATTCGCAGAAGACAAGGCCGGATGAGGATTTGTAGGGTGGGGGATACCGGCAGGAATGAGTATGTATGCATAACTGACCTCCTCGAGGAGTGTCGGTCGCTTGGGATTGTAGCTGGCTAAGAGTAAATAGCATATATGTTTTTCCCATCCCACCCCTCTGTCCATGTCCTTCACACCCACCTCCCATCACTCATACTGTCACCAGCGCCTTCTCAAACACTCGGTACTCCGTCTTCGTGATGAGATGCGGCGCGATGTGGGGATAGTCGGCCCCGAAATCGCCATTCTTGACGACCTGGTACCCCATGCGCTCGTACCAGCCCTGCATGCGCGTCTTGAACGGGTGGCTGAAGTCAACCGACACGAGCAGCTCGCACTGCATTACCGTCTTGCCCGCGGCGCGGCTCGCCTCCTCGGCAAACTTGACTAGGTCGCGCCCCGTGCCGCTGCCCCGGAACGTCGGGTCGCACACCAGCATGCCAAAGTCGCCGTGGGTCGGAGAGAGCGAGGTGATGCGGACGCAGCCGACGAGGGCCGAGGCGGGGATGGCTGAGGGGGTTTGGGAAGTGGGGGCGGTGATATCGGAGCGCCAGGCGAGGGCGAGCTCGCGGGCGCGGATCAGTTGGCGCAGCTCGTCCGCACTGGTGCGCTGGTATGCTGGGCTGAAGAGCCCCTCTTCGGCGGCCGTGTAAACGGCGTTGACCAGCTCGGTGAGGCGGGCCATTAGCGCCGTGTCGGAGGTGATGGAGGGGTCGGGGATGGCGATTTGGACGGGCTCGGGTGGGGCTGCGGCGGGTGGTTTGCGCGGGGTGTCTGTGTAGACTGGGGGGATGGGCGTGTGGAGGGCGTCATGGGGCTCCATGGTGGATGGCATTGTTTTTCTCGGTTTATCTTGGCGGTCTAGGTCTTGGTGGATGTTTGAACGCTGTTCTTCAAGAGGTCTTTTATGGGATTTCATGAGTCAGCTCACTGTCGCCATTTGGCGTGAGGCCCCACTGTTGCTGTCAATACAGGGCGCGTTTTTGACATTTTGGCAGTTGCAAATTTGCAATTTTAGCCTAGTCTCCATCACACTCCACCGTGTTCTACGGAATATTGCCCCATCAACTGACGATTCAACCCGATGCGTCGCTGCAACTATAGCAGATATCGCCTATTACAACTCCCTACGTCGACTTCCATCTTCCCATCGAGGCCCAATGAATTGAACGGACTGAAGTACTGTCACGGAACCAATAGGAAAGCAAATCAGCCCTGACCTTATTCATAATTGAGCTCACTGTTGGTAGCCGCCATCCCCCCCGGTATCGAGCATCATGGGCCAGCAGCCGGCGTCGCCGGTGTCGCTGCCATCTCCTTCGGTGATTAGTAATCGGGCCGGGTCCTCGCTGCACCACAAGACGCGTGCGTGCCCGCGGCCTTTGAAATCAACGCAGCCTCGAACCGGCGTATAGCCATTGGTGGCCGGTTCGATCTCAGCTTTGCTTGCAAGCTGGATGGTAACGCTTCCCACGCTGTTGCTAGGGATGTAGGCATACCACTAGGTTGGCCATGGCGCGATATTGTTGAATACACAGGGCAAGCCATTCTAGTCAAGGGCGAACATCTACCTGGCCGGGCCACCGATCCCCTCGATGGCCGCCGTCCGTCCAATTGATAATGCCCTCCGCGCCGTGGGAAACGGTGGCTTTGAAGGCTACTTTAGGGCCCTCCCCCGCAGCATCAGTTGACGTGATCCGTCATGGGCCCGAACTCGGATAGGGACACACGGTTGCGGTTGCTGTCGCGGTTGAAGTAACCGTTTCCGTCAGTGAAAGGATTTCAACCTTTGTGTTAGTTGCTATCTCGGTTGCCGAGGTCGTATCCGTCTGGGTGCTTGAGATTGTAACGGTCAGAGAAACAACCACTATCTCGGTACTAACGGCAGTGGACAGGTGACAGGTCTACAGCGGTGAGGCAACGCCAGCGCATTTACAAACCGAGGCGCACTTTCCGAACGACGGGCACCACTGCGAGGCATACCGAGGGTACTCGAACTTGCTAATCTCGCGTTTCTCAATTTGGGGAATAGTAAGTGTTGTGGTGAAGGTGACAATCGCCTCGCTGGTTTCTGTCGTCGCCTCTGTCTGCGTGATGGCCGCTGCCGCCGAGCGGAAACCAAGCCAAGCAAAGCCCGACAGAAAAGCAAAAGTCTGCTTCATGATAGTAACGATAGTTTTGACCTAGCAAATGTGTGACGAAAAGAACAAACTCGGACAACATGTTTAACAAATGAACAGACGCAACAGAAACCGCCTCCCAGATCCGCTTCGACACAGATAGCAGACTTTCACATCCGCTGTCAAGATGAGAGAGAAGCAAACGCCCATCCTCGCCGCCGGGTACTCGGAGCATTTTGTCTACTATCAGCCTTGCCATGAAACATTCAACGCAATTTCATGGTGCATCAATGGATTCTGCTAGGGTCTCAGCTGGATTCCTTTCTGGGGGCTTTTGGGGGGTACCCCAGCCGGAGCTGGCCGGTTGAGGTATATTGTCGAATCAAATCGCCTGCTATAGACAAACAAAACGCCATGTGGCATCCACAGCATTGGCTAAACGCACCAAAGGACAATTTTCAGTCATTTTCACCCATTAGTGCCAACGCTGCTTCAGGGGAGTCATCAAGGCGGGATTGGTGAGTTGGAGTGATGGTCGGGCTTTGCACCAAGAGCTAAGCTGACAATGAAACAATTATTTCATAATAAAGCAGGGACTCTCGAATTACAACTTAGGCGTGAGGCATGCCTGTGTCTAAATGTGATGAAGACAGCTCTAGCGAAACTAATCTACAATGCGTCGAGGTGGCTACTCTCCCTTTTTGCTTCTTTTCTCTAGTGCCTCTACCCGGTCGTCGATCTTCTTGAACGACCAGCTCTCAAAAGCTGGTGGATAGAGAAATGGCCGCAGGTCGAATCTATGATCGTCTGGGCTGTAGCTTTCCGCGTGGTACGCCGGTGTAGCGACTGTCTGCTTATGCCGGTTGATCTGATGAAAGTGAAAGAACAGTTTCACCTTTTCCATGTTAGCCGGCACCTAAGCGGAAGCAGGATTGGGTGTCTTACTTTGTGGGCGATCTCGCGTGAGCTGAGTCCCCCCTCGCCACCCCATTCCTCGTTAAGGAGGAGAAACATCCCGTATGGGCCGAGATGGTGAACCTTTCTCAAAGTCCCGAATCTGGAGAGTTGTGCGTAGGTCATCTGCATGTCAGCCTCATCGCTTTGTACATAGTCCGCGGTGATCGGCTCAAGTTCAGCTGTTGGTGTGGCCTCGATGAAGTCGTTGAGGATGGGCATGTCGAAGTCCTTTTCAGCCCAAGCAATGAATCCTTTCTTAGGCTCGTTAGTCTGCTGTCCACCGTTTCCCAATTCTAGAGGGACTTACCAGATCAACCTTGCTAATGGAGCCGATGGGATTAATATCCGCTGACGAACCTGAGATGCGTGTCAGTTGACTGGACACCAGATCAGACACAGTTCCGACTCCGTGAACAGGATTACATACAGTCGTATTTTGTCAAGTCTACTCCGAACATTAGCTTTCTGGCGATGTGGGCGGTAGGGGGCACATACAACCACGGAGACACTCATCCACGTTTGAGCTTCCGAGAACCAGAAGCGAGCCGCCTCCGGGTCGTTGCCGAACCTCACACAGTTGCTGGGCGAAGTAGTAGGCGAGCACCATTCTAGATCGGGCTTGGATGTTTTGCAGCGAGAGGTTCGATGTAACCGTGCCACCGTGCGCTATTAGGGTAGGTGGGTTAGCGTGTGTTCTTGGTGATAGCGGCTGAGTAGGGAATGGGGAGAAATAAAATCAAGAACGCATACCCCTGAATTTGGGCTCGAACCCCGTAGCTCGGGTCAGAATATTTTTCGTCGAATGGAACATGTCATCGATATTGACATCGGTATGGTAGGACCCGATCCGCTCGGAGAGGGCCTTCGCCCGGTCCCGTGTCTCTTTGCTGCTCTGATTTTCCATACCCATGTAGCAAGTATAAAAGATCTGGTTGCACAACTCCTCGGGCGTCTCAGGTAACTTTGCTGAGAAGGCGGCAATACGTTTGACGTCGGTAATCACCTGCTGGTTTCCTTCTTTAACAGCGGCGATGACAAGGCGGCACATGGAGAAAACAATCGTAGCAGTGGCGCAGCTATCGATACCACCAGAGAGGGGCACAAAATAGCCGGCCGCCCTGGAGCGCCGAAGGTAGTCCCATAGCCAACAGGCAGGCCCGAGCGCAATCTCCTCCTCGGGAAGATGGTATCGTGGCGGCCTCGCTGCCGTAGGCGGCTTCCGTCGGCCAAAATCGAGATCATCCTGAGATAAGGAGTAGTCGAGCTCAATGCGCTGATATTCGGGAGCCGCCACCGCCTGCATGCCACGTGAGGGAGCGGACCTAAATGACCTGACTTCGTCAAGATCAATGGTGGCAGTCACTACCTCAACATCGTTGAGGGAGAACTGGCTCGACTGGCCAACGAGTTTGCCGTTGACAAAAATCATGGCACACCCATCATAGTACCTGCTCTCCGTCAGCGACCGTACTGCTTGGCGGTTAAGGAGAACACGGAGAAAAGTATCGCTTACAGCCGGTCTCCGTCACATCCCTGTTCTCTGGTTAATCACAAAATCGCCTTTCATCTCACTTTGAGAGGGGAAGGGAACCGGCTTACAAGTTGATTTGCATACAGATAAACCCCTCCATTTTTTAGGGTGGCTTCCTGAATCAAGGCGACGCGTGTGTCCAGCTTGCGGAGAGAATCTAGACGAGGATGTCAGTCAATTTGTTCGCGTCGTGAAAATGCCCAGAAGCGCATACGGTGACTCCCGCTGCTGTTCAGAAATATCTCCACTCCATTGAGTCCCCTAGTGCGCGAAGGGTCAGCAGGAGTTGATTCCGAGGCATAGTGAGAGTACATACATGTCGATGTGCGGGGCGTTTGGTGTGAACAGCTCTTCGCAAGTTTCGGCGGCGAAGCAAGTGTCAATGGTGGAAACGACGACATCGCCAATGGGCACGTGACGGCGGCCCTGGTGCTTCTGGATGAGCGGTGGAAGGTAGTACTGCTCTACGTGTCTGGGTCTGTTCCAGGGGGTGAAGAAGCGCATCTCGCGGAAGTTGCCATCGTTGGCGAGATACAGCTTGGGGCGCAGGCAAATGATTTTGCCATCGAGAATAATAGCGCGCGAGTTATATCTGCAGTTCCGGTGAAGCAGCGGGAGGCCAACGTCAATGACGATGCCGTGAAGAGAAGGATCCGTCAGGATCGAATACAGGGAATCCCATGAGTTCTCGTAGACTTCGTTCTCAAGAAAATGGTCCAGGCAGCCTAGGGCGCGGTTCGGTCAGCGAATGGCGATGCCCGCCAGTCTGGAAAGCTTACCATATCCGGGAATCTCGAGCTCGGGTCCAACTCGCAAAGTCGCGCCAGCTTCCTTGGCGATGATGATGCTCTCCTTGATCCTCTTGAGATTGCCAGCAAAGTCCAAACTCCACTGGTTCAGGGCACACGTGGCGAGCGTTACGAGAGGCGCCATTTTGCTGGTGTGAGGTCGCGCGGGCAAACCGAAAGCAAGTAGCTTCGTGAGCGCGGGGTTGGAGCCGGGAGCTGGGAGCTGTGACTGGCATTCGGTCATGGTGGGGCTCAGGTCTCGGTCATTTCTCGCGTTTGGCCTATATCACGTGACTACGACACTCGGGGCTCTTTCTCGCTGTTTATTTGACGAAAAGTGAGGAAACATGAGGTTGTAGAAGTCTCAGTGTAAGTCTATTGGCTGTCATATAGCAACTGCCGTCACAGGAACTGCGGCCAGTTCCTTTTCCAACACCTCAAAATGCAAACCATCCCTCAATGCCGTGCCGTTAGTTAGCTCATGATGCGGAAAGGGCCTCTCTTCACCCGTCTTGCGATAGCCACGGCGAATGTACCATGAAATCAGCTCCTGACGCGTAAAATAACACTCATTTCCATCTTGCTGACCCCCCGGACGCGCCGGGCGTAGTTCTCAGCATAAGCCGAAACCTGACGCCCGAGACCACCTGCTTGGCAACGCGGACCCACAGCAAACATGCCGAAATGCGAAAGTTGGCCGCTGCGCTTGACAATCTCACAGCAGGCGACAACGGCGGTGCCGTCGTCGACTGTGCCAATTAGTACCACGCCATCGGGTGTGGTGATTTTGGAAATGATTTTGTCGAAGCCGATGCGCTCCCCTGACAGGAGATCGGCTTCTGTCGTCTAGCCTCATCTGCTCGACTCGCCGCGGTAGGCAGATTGCACAAGCGGGGGCGCATCCTCATCATTGCAAAACGAACGGCCAGGGAGGGCAGGATATGCACCCCTCCTTCTGCCCCGGCGGGGGGAACCTAGTCGGCGAGACTGGAGAAGAGGGCCGAAGCTGATGAGCTGAGGATTCGAATGCCGGGTTAAGATTATGCCTCAATGCGGTGGCATTGCGGGTTTTGCGAACAACCTTGGAAGTACCTGTGCTCATGACTCGGCCCTTCCAGGGACCTGAGGGAGGCAGCCTTGATCCTACCATTCAGCAATGAGGCTTCCAGCTCCACCATATTCCAGGACACCGAGGTCCCTTTGCTCGATTCCCCATATCTGAGAAATTTCATCCCGACAGATACCTAGGCTTGCCGCGAGATCCAGACTCGTCCAAACTGATAGGGTTATTGTGACCTGAACTCAACCGCCGCATACTGGGCAAATGCTTCTGTATATAGTAAAGGAGAGTAGGATCGTAGATCCTGGCCAAAGCTAGGACCACAACGCAAACAGCAAAGCTCACGACCCACTTGCCGCAGCAGGTGGGGCCATGTTTCTCTATCCTCTTATCCATCTACTTATCTGATTCATCTAATACAGTTCCCGTATCACAAACGCACCACTCCTGCAACGGCGCAGCTGTCCCATGGATTCCCCAGAGTTTCCCACGAAATGAGAGGGGACGGCGTTTGTCCGCAGTAATTGGGAGGGCCATGTAGTATGATCTGTGTCCATAATTTGACGACCAGAATAGAGGTCGTACCCTGGTGGTTTGTTGCGAATCTCGACCCGTCCAACGAACCAAACTTGAATCTTTTGTTAGGTAATGTGCACCATTCGTTCTTCGGGCTCACTTGCTCTCAAAACCCCAGGTTTTTCAGGCAATGCATGCTTGGTTGGTACGTAGCTGCTTTGTGGGGTGCAAGCCACAAAAAATAAAATAAGCATCGATGAGCTCAAAATAGGGGTTGAAACTCGGGAGCCTGATCCTGATGCTTTGAGCGTCACGAGTTCTCAAGCGGGGCAATGTTCCTGAGGTAACCCCCTACGGCAACGGTGTGTGCGTGTTTGCGCCAGTGTGACATCGTTCGCTCCTTGGGTGTGTGGGGGAGTGTTACCTTGGATCATGGATCCCGAAATTTTGGGGCGGTGCGCCAAATGGCGGGATCGCGTCACCTTCGGTCGACATGGAAGGCGTCCTTGATGAAATTGTAACACCCTTCTAGTATTGGTGAATACTTGTAAAAATCCTCTACATGATAATATCCGGTGCCATTTACACATTAACGCAGCCGCGCCTCCTTTTCCGGTATGATGCCCGTGTGCACAGCATGCCATATAGCTGGGTAAACCGCCCTTGCATAGTTGCTTTTCCTCGCCACGACGTATTCTAGATTGACCTCATGGTCCCAGCCACGTATGTGGTGGATCTCGTCGTCGAAGGCGTGCAGCACATATGTGCTCGAAAAGTCCATCTCTAGCCTGTCCCTGCTTCCTCCTCTCTCCCTCTCGTCTAGGTATGCCATTGCGTCAGGGCACGTCGCTTTGAGCTCTCGGGGTCGGCCAGTCGCATCCTCCTCCATCACCACCTGTGCCATCGCCGGCAATGCGCCCAAACTTGGCTCAAACAGCCGTCGTTGATCGTCGACCTCCCAACTAGTCGGCGCGAACGCCCTAGGGTGCACGATCAGGATCTCGGACGGGATCGCCCCAAGCCGGTACACCAGATCGGTCAGTAGGTGGATGCTCGCCGTTGCCCATTTTCCATCAAAGACGTGATGTGACGCCTGGAGCCATATATTCATGAGGATAGTGTTGGGTCTTGCCAATAAGACTCCGTTGTTCACGTAGCCGGCGTGCTTCATCGTCAGTGCGACCGCGCCGCCCACGACATTAGCGAAGCCGGCGTGCCGCAGGGGGGCGACATTGCGAAGGGGCACGGCATCCGTGTCTATGTAGATGCCGCCGTGGGTTCGCAGAGCTTCGATGCGCAGGAAGTCGGCCTTGTGTTCCATCTGGGTGATCTTGACGCCGCGGTTCGTCGCCGTCGGCGCCGTGACGTGGTTGAATGCAATTTCGGGCAGCGCGAGGACGCGGCGCGTCCAGACGTCCCCTGAAGCCCTAGCGCGCTCGAGCACGCTCGGCGTAGCGTCGGTGTGGATGTAGATGCGCTCAGGCTGGAAGTAGACGTGGGCTGAGTAGACGGACACGAAAACCTTGAAGTCGAGGCGGAAGACGGATGGGTCCTTGAGCAGCCAGACGTAGTGGACATAGTTGGGGATCACATCGCTACTTTCGCCGGTCGTATTGCTCTGCAGCTCGCTGCAGATGTATTCGGCCGAGAGCTGACCAAGATCGAACATCGGCTTCGTCGGAACTGCCGACAGGTGGGCGTAAATAAAAACGAGCAACGTGAAAACCGCGAAGCCTATTAAAATGCTATATCTCGACCATCTTTTGGCCAGAAAATTCGAATGCGCCGTCCGTTGCTGGTAAGGGGTTGTGGTGGTCATTGCGGTTGCGACGACGAGACGTGCTCGACGACGGGGGTTGAGGAAGAAGGCGCGAGGCGCGAGTTGGCCGCCGCGAATCTAACGACCGGATGCATCGGGGTCCACGGTAATAAAAGAGCAGGAGCAGTCAGAGCCCCTGCTCTCTCAGCACCTCTTCAACGCAGTCAGAGGCGAGAGCAAAACCCGCAACCCGTAACCCCACAAACCAAGAACCAGGGCAAGGATCCACACAAGCTCAGACGTATCAGGCGGTCGGATGTCAGCATGGTATTAGGTTCTGCTGTGTGACGTAAGGAAATGCCCCGGCAAGCATTCTCAAGCCTGAGGTGAACTCTTCCAGGTTTGATGAGAACCAAGTGTACCGGTCGGTCAAGGCGCTCCTAGCCCCCCGGCCAAGCCACTGCAGTATGACTAACAGAAGCGATGTAACCAGCGCGTAGTAGTGGTCCCATTATTTGCCATGAAGAGTCTTCGGCGGGGATTGGGTCAACAAGCGTTATTGAAAAGACTCTGCAACATATTCGCTGCCTCTCGTGTTGTGCCTATTCGTAAGGTATGAACGGGCGCCTTGATTTATCACCTAATCGATGCCCTTTGATGAAGATCGCGTAGACGACAAAATGCACAACCTAGGTACTCCTTGTGCGACATGCATCCTGACATTGTTCTATTTTCCAAGTTTGCAAACCATTGCTAGTTATCAGACATATTATACACTACTAATGCATTCAAGGTAACAGATTGTTAGATAGGAATGCCATCGACTTATCGTGAAATTTGGTAGTCTTTACCCAACTGCGCTTTTTATGGCCTCAAAGACAACTTGAACCCAAGGTATGTGCAAATATGAGTTGCAGACGCCTAGCTCAGGAACTCGGAGGAGGGAATTATTTAAGAAATAAGTAAGTATGCAATGTGATAAAGCCTGAGGGACAGTGCAGCAGCTAAGGCAGCGCGGGGGGCTTGGGGCGTCCATGTTACTGGATTTCATTGCACGAACTGAAGATGTTGCATACTACTATTGAAAGTAGCCGTCCGGAGGTACCTTAGGTAGCAAAACAAAACACACTGCAGCGCTTCTTCAAGGGGACTATGTTTTTAGCAGCAAGAACTCGGTTCTCGTGCATGAGGCGGTTAGGTTTCTGGGCGACGTTATCCTCTGTCCCGGGCCGGATTACACTACTAGATGCGCACGAGGGAGAAATTCAGGCACGAAGCAGAAAAATAACCACGCTTTGGAAATTGACTCGATTTAAAGATATCTTGATACCTTAGTTGATATACATTGTTTTGCTGCTACTGGCTTGGCTGGGAAACTGCAACCCCCTGTACCTCGTGTAGAGCTCTCTTTTGTATCTCACTACACACTTTCCACTTGCCAGATCTTTTCTACCAACAAAATAAATCCCCTGTATGATACCATATGAATGCGATGTTCCTTCAGATCCATGATGCATCGACTGCTTTCCAACTCCCCTCCCTGCTCTTGACCCGGATGTATCGACGGTGGCGCAAATCCAATCAGGGTGCAACGCTCGAGGCGAAGAGGATTGCGGGGGGCAGGGGACGGGACAAAAAAAAAGTTTAATGATCGGAATAGTAATACAAATACAAGGCAAATAAAATCGCTTGGCTGCCTGCCTGACCTTCCGCTCCTGCAGAGGGCTCATCCACACACGCATACAATATTACCCTCCCTTCAATTCCTCCAAGCTTCCCCAGACATCTTCCTTGGTCCCCAATGCGGCCAAGATGGCTAGATGCAGGTCGCTAAATGCACAAGACGCCACGCGCCATGAAGCAGCGAACCAGGGGGTGGCGTGCCGCTCGTGGGGATCTGGCTAATCTCAGGCAAGAGTTAAAAAGTCTTGGGAGTGCTATCTCTCCACAGACACAGTTGTTTGTTGGCGGTGGCTCCTCTCATGGCCTGTATCGGCAACCGGTTCCCATCGACCGAGGGAGGCTGTTCCGGCTTGGCCATCTCAAGCCCCCACCCTTCGAAACGTCGAAACGGGCTTGGACTGGTGAGCATGGCATGCCTGCTGGATTGCAGTTGTATTGTTTGTGGTTTGTGATGTTGCAGCCGCCCCGCGGCTCAACTCGACGCCAGGTCTCACTCGTTGCTGCGGCCTAGGCTCATCACGAAATGCGCTCGAATCGGTTCAGGCGCGAGTGACGTTCCCAGGTTATTGTGACGGCGGCAGCCGGCTGGGGAAACTGGATGTGTGGGCCAGAGGGGGCGTGCGACCGCATGGGTTGTTGCTTGCGGGGTGGTTCTGCAACCTCGACGTGCCTTGCTGTAACGGCCGTCTCGATGATGGTTGCCTTCTCCGAGAGCACGACATTGGTTGTCGTGGGGTCTGCGACGTCCGCTGGCAGGCGCTGGCGGTCGTCCTTCGGGTACGGCGTTGGCGTGCGATAGCGGACGGGGTGGTGTCCGGAGCTGCCTGTCCTCCACCTCGACGGCGTGATTAGCCAGTTGGGTTGGCTGTCGAGGATCTTCTGGCCGATTTCTGTGAACCCTGATGGTGCACCTGACCCCCTTGTGGAGTGGCATCGAGACATTGCAGAGCCCATTGTGGTGGCTGTTGGTGGGGAGTCTGGTGGGATGTGAGGAATGGAGAAGTCGCGAAGTGGGTCGGTCTTGTTGATGTCAGTCGATGATGTGGTAGTGGAGGGTTGTGGATGCAGGATGGCTGTTATATCGACCAGATGTTTGGAAATTCTTAAAGGCCGGGCAAGAAAAAAAAGCAGCCGGGGGTTATATACACGAGGAATCAGGATAGTATATTTGGTGGCATGCGGTAAGACATATGATCCCTTCCCCACCTGAGGCTCTTGGCGGTTATCTACCGTAGATGTCGATCATATTGGCTTGAAATTCTCGAGAGGAGAGACGCAGCCCACCGCAGTACTTGGTACGAGGGTGCAACGCTTGATTGCGATTAAGCTCGCTCTAGCCTGGCAAGTGCGAGCGAGGGAAACACTGGACACTGGTGGGACACTGGCGCACGCTGGCAACCCGCGGTCCACAGGGTCACAGACTCGCAGGCCGCGGGGTCCTCTACCTGCTGCGCAAGGTACCTCGGGACTGCCCAAAAGGCACCTGGGCAACTCTGAAGCGCAGCAATGACACGCCAAGACAGCACACGGCGCCATTTGGAACGATGGAAAAGTGAAAGCGGCAAGTTCCACCCAACAGTTTCGCAGCAAGGTAACCTTCAGGGTTCCGCAAACTGCCTAAGAGAGAAAAAAACGAAACTCCGAAAAGGTTTCTTGCAGCGCAACCAAGAGCATCATGTCTTGGCCCAGCGCCAAGGTGTGCATATCCTCGCGCAGATCTCTAGGCCCAAGACTCTCCAAGACCCACGGCCCGATTCGGTAAATTCGGGAGGGTGCGCCAGCGCGCCACGCGTACGCAGTGCTGGGCAGCGAAACTGGTACTACAGCCACAAAAAGGGTGGCCCAGAGGTTGGACGGTTGCTCCCGTTCTGCAAGGAAACATCTCGAAAAGACGAAAAACGCACGAAATTCCCAGCCTTGGCTGCGTAATCATTCCATCTGGCTGCGCTGCATCGCGCCATATGTGCCTGGCCAAGGGGCGCGAAGAATGCCAAGATGTGAAGCACGCAAGCTGTCGAGTTAGTGCAAAGAGTTGGTGGGGATTAGGGGCTGAGCACTAGTTAACAGCACACTGAACGCGTAGCGATAAGGGCTGATAAGTGCTTGGCGTGGTCAAGGAGGAAATCGATCAACGGCAAGCACAGTCCCGATATGATGCGAAACTGCAAAACTGACGACGTCGCCCGGGTTTTGCGGGTTCCTTGCGTGCCACTGTCCTCTTGGCAAGGCTTCCCATGACAATTGTGGCAGGGGGAATGACGATGTCCATTCCTCGCAGCGCCTCTCTCTCTTTTGCCAAGAAGCCCAAGCAAGCTTTCCTACTTTCCTAGCCAAGCCATCGGCCTCCGTCCTCGGTGGCATTTGCGGCTTGCCAGTTGACTGTGTTACCGGTGACCGCAAAGGAGACGAGGCTAGACACTGGAAAACAAACACGCATGGTGTGTTTGAGTCAAAGACAGTTTTGCCAAGAGCCTCGTGCTCCTCCAGCCGACCGTCATTCAGTTTGCACCACAGGACAAGCAGAAACGCTCGCTCCTCTATTCTTGTCTGTTCCTGTCTTTGACTTGCCGCCGGTCGACCTCAAGTTCGCAACCCGCATCGCCGCGACAGACCGCTGCTGCACCACTGTAGGGCCCAAGTAGTGTAAGCGCACCGCCATTCGCGACAAAAAAAACTGCCTACTCCCTCCACAGTCGGCTTTGGGGCAACGATGAGGGAGGCGCTATCAAATCTCTTGCCAGAGCTTGTCAGGTGGCACGATCGTGGTTTTCTAAACTGCCAAGCAACCATCTGCCGTCACTCATCGCGCTCCCTAGCGCCTCGGCATCAGGCCGCCAAGCCGTTACATTTGCCGATCAAGGGCTCTTGGCATTCCACGGTTTTCGCAAGCTCCAGTCCTGGCGTGGGATGTCTTAGCATCGCCATGTCCTCCGTTGTCCGACGGCCGTCCTGGTTAAGGAAGGAGAGGGGAGCAGTGGACAGGCCGGTACCCGGAAGACGACTAGGCCGCGCAACTTGGCAAGCCGCAGCGGTGTGGCACCGCCAAGAGGAACACCCGCCAAATCTACTTCGCCATGTCACCCACGGCCCACGGGGGACGGGGGTGCTTCTGCGATCAGACAGCACGGGGGCGGTCCACGGCTATGCCGTGCCCGTGGCCGCTCATGTCTTTACACAGAAGATTAGACGGCTCTTGGCCGTCTTGGCCTTTGCAATAGGGCCGGCCGCCTTGCAAATTCCTGGGACCGGCTGGACAACCAAAAAAGTGTTGGTTGAACCTTGGCTTGGCACCCTCTGCCATCTGGGTGACGACGCTGGGTGACGACGCTGGGTTCCTCGCAGGTTTGCGCAATCCTGGGTACCAGCTGTGAAGTCTTGGGGTTGCTTGTCTAGGCGTGTATCATGATGTGCGGACAAGTGATCGAAGCAAAGAATGCCCTCAAGACAGATCGCTGCCATGGTGAGCAAAAGACATGGCGTCTTGGCTATCGTAAGTCTGTCTCACAACCTCTTGGCCATGTCTAGCCACGGCGCCCACTCCGTTTTTCGTCTTGCGCCCTTTATTCAGAACACGCCTTACTCATCCCAGATGAACCTAACAGCTCCCCACCCAAGACTGTGGCACACGATCTGGGTTGAAAGGCCAGCTGTGACACAAGTGGCACCATAGCTAGGCGTATCCGTCACGTGTTTTTCCCATTCCCTGTTTCATTCATATTGGCTAGATTTACCTACTCTATAGCACAGTACACCAGCCCGTTGATTAGGGAGTGACAGCCTCAGGAAGGATGTCTGGATATCATTCCGCCGACTGTCACGTGGGACCCACGGCATATCAAAGCCTTGGAGAGTAGGGTCAAGAAGTTTAGGGTTTATCGTATCCTGCACAAAGGCGCAACAAGATCTCGAACTACAAACCTTCGGTGCATTCATCCCAAGTACCTCGACATTGCATCCGAGGTCCTCCAGCACTACAGTCGCTATTCGCAGGTACTCAGACAGTCACCAACGCCAAGAAGACGCCGCTAGGACAAGCGTCATAACAACCTCCCGTTACCTGTTTTTCCCACATGATAACCTTGATTCAATTGTCTCGGAAAACTCAAGCGTGCCCTCTTTCTGGGCCAACCAAGTTCAATATACCGCAGAGACAAGCCCCGAGCCAGGGACCAAAGCTGCACCCATTGGTTGTGTTAATAACGTCAGTCCAGGGGAGCAAGAGGCAGCCACTGGCGGCCGTCGAAAGCCTTGGCCAAGGAGCAGGCAGAAAGGTAGTGGGTAGTCACTCTACCAAGGTGGGCATCCCGAAACAGTTCGGGGAAATCTTGGGTTTCGGGGATACTGTAGTCCAGCACCTCCATTCTCAAGGTGATATTCGCATCTGCCACGACAATCAGCTCAGGATGCGTGAAACCCGACTCCGGCTGTGCCGTATCAACCGCCAAAAGGTGCTCACTCGACTCCGGCGAAGGCCAAGGTGATTGGTCATCCGCCGCAGTTTTCAGGATGCCCTATCTCTTGCCAGTGGCAGTATTGGATATCACTGGACCCCAAAGACAGTCGGACTTGAGTCGACACCGAATGATGCACCCACTTTCGGCCCGCGCCGCACTCCTCGGCCCCCAACAGCTGAGGCCTAGACTGAGTGTGCCGCATAGCTACGCCAGCTGAAAGCCGAGAACGCACATCTTGCGAGCCCATGAGGCTTTGTTGTTGTTGGAAATGCTGACTTTCCTAAGTCGCTGGGGGGGTGGGGGTTGTCCCAAATCGGGGAGGGGGGGGGGGGGGCCAAAGCGGGTGCCAATGCAGGCAGTGTGATCTCCCGGGCTCAATGTTGCTAGCGCTACGGTAAGGTATATTGAGCCGGTTTAAGAGATCTTCGACTAAGCAAGTCCCCGAATTTATTTACAAGTGGCCCGACTTACATCGCATTACCCCTCACACAGATCACCATACGGTTTGCAACTCTCTCCCGGCCTCCCCGCCACTGACACAACCGGTTACACTCCCCCCCTTGGCACCCTTCCCGTACGACCAAGACAGCCTGTCTCGGGGAACACAATGTCACAGGAACACAGAATTCCGGACGTCTACGGGCCCGGGACCTACACCGACCGAGCCTTTGTTCCTGTCCCGCGAGACACGGAACGCATTTTCCGGCTCCTTGCATCACAGACGCCGGGCTTCACCCGAGATGAATCGCTGCTGTCAAAGGCCCGCTTCATCGGCGAGGACTTCCCCGTCCTTCCCAGCCCCATCAAGGCCGTCTCCGTCTCGGCGGCACTACATGCCATGGCCGGCATTGTCGCCGACGAGATCTTGGCTATCCGCGGCCTCGAGAACATGGGCCGGCAGATAACGGTCAACACGACGCATGTGGCTTTTTTCCTCGGCACTGTCGCCCTCGTGTATCTAGGAGGGGAAAGCATGGCGTCTCTCGGGGCCAAGGGGAAACTAAAGTCGATGGTTACGGACTGGGAGCACGGGTGGCACTCGACGCCGATGAAGTTGCGCGGCACGGGCATCTATCCCACCCGTACTCCCGGGGTGTGGTACAGCCTGCACGGCTCTCTCGACATTCCACCAATGCTGCGGTACCACGGCATCGACCCCGACACCCCCGGCCTCGACACCAACGACAGAGCCGCCGCACACATCGCGCGCTTCACCGCCCTCTCGAGCCCCGAGGAGCTGGAAATGCGCAACCTCCTCGGCGGCTTCTGCGGCAGCATCTGCTTCACGCCGCAGCAGTGGTCATCCAGCGCCATGGGCCGCGCGCTAGCGTCGCACCCCCTCGTCAACGTCAAGCCGACGCCGCACGCGCGCCCCACCCCTCCAACCCCGTTCCCGGCCCTCGCCCAAGGCGGCGGCGGCGACACCCGGCCCCTCGCGGGCATCAAGGTGGTCGAGATGACGCGCATCATCGCGGGGCCCCAGATCGGCGCCATGCTCGCCGCCTACGGCGCCGACGTCGTCCGCATCAGCGCCCCCCACCTCCACGACGTCAACACCCTCCAGCTGACCCTCAACGCCGGCAAGACCACCGTCGGGCTCGACCTGCGCGACCCCGCCGACAAGGCGCGCGTGCTCGCCCTCGTCGAGGATGCCGACGTCTTCCTGCAGGGCTTCCGGCCCGGCAGGCTCGCGCGCCACGGCCTCGGGCTCGAGGATCTGCTGGTCGTGGCGGCGCGCCGCGGGAGGGGGATTGTGTATGTCAGCGAGAGCTGCTACGGGCCGGACGGGTACTACGCGCAGCGGCCCGGGTGGCAGCAGATTGCCGACTGCGCGTCGGGCGCGGCCTATGTCAGCGGGAGGGGGCTGGACTTGAGGGATGGGGAGTGTGTGCTGCCGCCGTTGCCGATTAGCGATATGGCGACGGGGATCGTGGGCGCGGTGGGCACCATGATGGCGCTGAGGGATCGCGCGACCAAGGGGGGCAGCTACGAGGTGCACGCGGCGCTGGTTGCCGTCAACTCGTATGCGCTGACCGAGGGCGTGGGGCTGTACTCGCGGCAGACGGTCAGGGAGGGGCAGGAAAGGTTCGGGTGGGCCGAGATGCGTGGCGCCCACCATGTGCTGGATTTGTTGAGAACGGTGCTGGAGGGGTGGGGCCGGACGGAGCCGCTGGCGGGCTATCTGAAAGAAGATGGCGGCTGGTTCCAGACCTGGGAGGGGAGTGCGTTTGGGGATGGGAAGCGGCTGAGTATCCTGAGGCCGGTTGTCAAGTTTGTCCGGGGGGAGGATGGGGCGTTGGAGGACGGTGTCAGCCCGGAATGGAGGTCGCCGAGCGTGCCATACGCCATGACGAGCAAGGAGAATGTCAGATTCATCGGTGTCAGAGAGTCTAGCAGACGATGGTCGATTCGGGGTTCGATTAGCCGTCTTGGTTTGCTGTGGTCCCGTTGGTTTGGTCGTACCGGTCATACGAGTAAGGTTGGGCAACGGCATGGAAAGTATCCAACCGACATCTGATCCCATATCGTATGCTTTTGGACTGTGTTTTTTAGGTTCATATGCTTTGATGAGCACATTAGGTAGTACCTTGATTACCCATGCAAATCCTCGATAGCCGATCGAGCGTCTTTCCCCAACGTCATGCGGGGCCCAAGGAGGCGGCTCGTTGGCCATATCCTGCTGCGCGTTGAGATGTAGTTCATGCACTGCCGGGAATGTATGGGGGGTAGCCAAGGCTGCTTATTTTGCCCGGTGCGAGGAACACTTGGTCCAAGGCACTTTGGCTGCTTTTCAACAATCTGGCAACATGGAATAGACATACGGTAGTTCACAACTGAATGTTCCGATGCCACGTGACGCTTCCACTCGCTCTTCATGATGAAAGCAGAATTGCAGCCTGCGAAGTCAAAGACGCAGGTATATCGCCAATTCCCGGCGTCTCGAAAAGTCCCAAGGGGTCGACTTCATTCGTGAGTGTCTTCTGGGTGTCCTTAGGCTCCTGGCATTGTGGTAGTGGATTTTTTCCACGTCTCCTTATGCGTACTGACTTTTTTCCTTTTCTCTGCTGCGCCACTGGATCTTTTGGAAGACATATTCCTCCGGGGAAGTTGGGGGCGAGTCCGGATATATTGGCCATTCTTCCAAGGAAGCATTGAATGCATGAACTTCTTTCATTTCGCTTTTGTGGTCCGGGTGTGTCGCTGTCTCCGCTGCAATTGTTCGATTCAACATAAAGGTTCTGCTCAGCCCTCCTCACAACGGCCCTCGAACTCCAAAGTTCAGGCCGATAAGCGGGTCTAGCGCAGCGTTTAACGAAAGAGCTACTGTTCTGGCGAAGGTAATGGCGAGATCGGGACGGCCAATCAAGTCAGTTTTCTGGATGAAGATCAGCGAGTGCATCATGGAGGGCATCAGAATGGAAGCGGAGTATCCAACTTGGTCATATTTGTTCCGGTGCCTGTTATCTCCCACAGGTGATCCGGTCACAGCCAAGGTGACGGCAGTCTCCTATATCAAACCCACAGACAGGTTGGAAACAATATCCAAGCTTCTGTGCGATCTCAGCATATCGCTGAAGGGCCTCACTCCTACCAAAGCCGCTGAGCTTTTGAGACCTCTTCACGACAAGCCGGTCTTCCCGATCACAAATGGTCTAAGAAAAGGTACAGATGGCGAATTTGATCGGCTCTTGGACCTGGGGGACACAAACTGGTACATTGCAGATCAAACAGACTTGAGAGACAGCTTTCTAGGCAAAGTTCCTCTCCTCGCTCTACCACTAGAAGATGTAGCTTCTACGCGGGACCTCATCACAGCGCTCAGGCTTGAAGACCGGATCTTATCAAAACACACAAAGAGCCAGTCACAGCTGAGGGGTCGGGTTTCTCTTTGTCCACCATTCACGGCCTTCCTTTACCAAAGGTCACCGTTCATCAGAGCGTAAGTGCCACTCACTTGACTGCACCAACACCGCGCCCTGTCACTAACAAGTAGGGTAATCCCCGGACAGCTTGATACCTAAGAATCACCCCAGCAGACAGGTCCTCCCCAGTCGCGTTAACACCATCCAAGTCATTGTCGCGACAAGCATAAACCAAACCTACATCCTGGATCTGCCTAGTGGGTTGGTTGAAATTCCTATCAACACTTGCTGGTTCATTATAACACAGCTCACAATGCCCAGAAATCGCATGTGCCTCAATGCCCTTATCAGGTGAAAACATATAATTGCAGCTTATACATTGACGCGTTGACAGCTCGGAACCTTGAGATGGCCCTATAGTATACTCAAAGGGTGGGCCGACGTAAGCATCATTCGATTTGAAATCTGCTCCCAAAGCTGTATTGGCAGTGGTGCACAAGGGTTTTGTTCCCTCTTCTTTCCGTGCATGCGGAAACATCATGTCTGGACGTGATTGCGCCAAGTGGTGTTGCGATTCAGCTGTAACGGCCGAAAGAAGAAACGTCGACTTCCTTCTGAAATTTGGGACCATCGTTGCTAGTCGTAGTAAATCCCACAAACGAGATTGCAGAAGATGCGGGCAGCATGTCCCATTCTGGTACATCAGTGACAAAAAGCTTCCGTAGAACCCTTCGATCCTGAGAGGTCGCCGGCTTCTGGAGGGCTTCAAGCAGCCACCTCATCCATATACTCGCGCCAAACTCGTCCCTTGTTACTCGGAAGGAGATAAGGGGAATTCGTCCGAGTCACTCCATGTAGCCACTGGCTCGCTGAGGTTGAGCATTAATAAGGGCGAATACTTTGTCATTTTGCAAACCGGGTCATAGGAATGAGGAAAAGTGAAAGAGAAAGAAGTGAGGGGGAAGCTTCTCATCAAAGGGCGGGCAGTCCTTGCAACTTGAAGCCGAGGAAAGTGCACTTTCCCTCTCCCGTCCCTTGCCTGATTGGTGTCGGTGAGCGAACGCCACCACTGCATAGAATCCCGGTAGCAAGTCGAGTCAAAGGGATGTTTACAGAATGATTGACCACCACCAATGCAGACTTAGGCGGTTCGAGGCATTCAAGGTTGTCATGTCCTAAACTGAATACACCGTCGATTGCTAAGGCTGCCAGAGAAGCTTCATTCTTCTAGGCTCTCTTGCATTACTCATTACCAGAACAAGCTAGATGTAGATGTTCAACATTCTAATTAGATCCGCATCCCAAAGCAAGTTGATCTATCCAAGACCTCTAGGGCCCGAGCCCGGGTTACCATTTGCAGTTTTACCCAATTCTATCCGTCCAGTCCTACTTCTTCCCCCTCACCGTATTCATCCTCTCCAGCAGTCCCAAATCCCACCACCCAAACACCGTCTTTCTCATAGACTTCACCTTCGTACTTCCCAAGGGCGGGGGACTCGCAATGGCCACGCTCTCGAGCCCTGGACTAGTGTTGTCCTTCTGGAACCTGCCCCGCTGCGGCGCTTCGACCACAATCGGCGGGGGCACCGGCCTCCGGACAGCGCGCTTCGCCGTGATGAACCCGAAACTCGCGCGGATTGGCGACAGCGGCGAGCGAGGAATCAGCCCCGGAACACGCCTGTGCTCGGCTGGAATGATGTCGTCGCTGGGCGAGGCCGGCGTTTCTGGCATAGTCGCGGGCGCAGGGGGCGCCAGCCTGCCTTTATCACCGGCACGAAGGGCCGGTGCGCCGGACAGGATGGGTGAGATGCCATCTCCGCCGTCGGTCTCGTCTGTCGGCGAGCCCGGGATGGGTGGCATCCGCGCTCTGATCCTGGGCGGCGGGCGGAGGCCACCGCTACGGGCACGAGGTGGGCTGCCAAAGTCACTGCTGCCGACGGAGGAGGAGGCGTCTGAGTCGGTGCTGAAGCGGGACATGGGCGTGATGCTGCGGTTCACCGGCAGGCCGTTGCGGGGCCGGATGGCGGGCCTTGGGATGTTTTCGGGGTTGGGGTGGTCATGGGGACCGCCTCGGGTGGGACGAATGGGCGCCAGCGGGGGAGGAGGGAACCGTGGTAGGGGAGCGGCAGCAGACGAGGCGTCTGCCATACTCTTAGTGCCAAGGGACACGTCCGACTCCCACGGTTGCTTCCTGCCAAAATTGTTCCCCCCAAAGGCGCCCGCGCGCCCCTAGCCCTCGATATCCTTGGCACTGGCGCTGCTACCGGCATCACCCTCACGGCGGACACGCTGCCAGAGACCGACGCAGACGATGGACGTGAAAGCAAACAGTACACACAGGGCGATGGCGAGGCCCCAGACGGCTTTAACCTCGTAGCATGTGGTCTTGTCGGCCGCAGCGAAGGTGAAGTATGATAGGGTTTTAGTGATGGCGTTGGCGCGAACGGGAAACGGGAGAGACGTGTAGTAGGTGGTGAGTGACGTGTCGGACTTGGAGAAAAGCACAGCGCAGTTCAACATGGAAATGGGCTTGCCAATCAACGAGGCCACGACAATGGAGGCGATCAGCAGGACGCTGTCGAAGATGGCGGTAATGAGGAGAGGCAGCATGTTATCATAGTAGAGAATGTAGGTGATGACCACGTAAATGACCGCCGTAACCGACTGGAAACCTGTTAGATATGTCCAGCAAAAAGGGGATGTGGCAGACTTACCACGGTGAGCGCGCCTATGAGCTCTGAGGGGGGGTCACGCTCAGCAGTTGCGATTTCGCCGATGAAATTGGCGCAAAGGCCAATGACTGCGATCAGGGCAGCGAATTGGCAAGCGCGCATCACTGTGTAAGTGACGCCCAAGGCGCCGAGCTGCGGTGCCTGGAACCGCATCTTGGGATCTTGCGTTGGCTTAGGGCCGGTGAAAAGATCGAGCGAGGGGCGTGTTTTGGCTGCTGTCCGCAGGGGAAAGTGTGGTCTCGGATACGGGACGGTTGGAGGAGGCGGGAAGGAAACGTTGGAAGCAATGATGGGCAACCTGGAAGGCAAGAGCCGCAGTGGAGGGCCGGGAGGTTTTGGAGCAGATCAACTGCCAAGAGTCGCGAGAGCTTGGAGACAAGGAAATTCGTTGCAAGGAAATAAGAGCGAGTACCAAGTCCCAGACCCAGAATGCTGTACCAAGAGACCCAGAAGGAAACCGGAAAGTAGAAAAGAGAAGCGACCTAGGAAACAAGGAAAGAAACCCAAGGAAAAGGAAGATGCAAAGGAGGAATCTGGCTTGGTAAGAATCCCAAGCCAGGAGACTCGGATGGTGAGGTCAAGAGTCTTAAGTAGGATGGGTTCACCTGGCCCATGTTTCGTTTACCTCGTGCAGCTGAAAGCTCGTATCTCCAAACAAGCGCGGCGGCGAGTTAGCGCCTTTGTCAGACGGCGATGAAGGCCATCGATTGATGGAGGCTCTTTCCGTTGATGTCGCTTCCATGTCGCTTCCCGTTGCTATTTTTCGACGAGACGACGGATAGACTCAGTAGGCGCTGGCGCTGCCAATCACAGCACGCGCACCTCACCACGGCTGGAAATGCGTGCTCCACCGCAGCTTTTGCTAGGGAGCAGTTGTTGGCCAACCAAAAATCCCCGGCCGCCCGGTCTGTTGCGGCAGCTGGCCGAGGCCAGCGGACGCGTCCCCGATTGGTCGGTGCTTGGAGCTGGTACTGTCTGAAACCCAGCACATGGAATTGCGCGGATCGGCCATGAGCGATCCCACCGATCCCGCCTCATGCCTCGAACATGCTCGCCAACGTTGCTTCAGCCCGGGCCTCGTTAGCTGCGGCCTCTGAGGCTGCGCAGCGATCTTCTTGGCGTCTACTGCGATCCGTGTTTGTTTCTTGTAGTATTCCAAGCACTGCATTTTAGCCCAGAGAGCTGCGAGAGGGTGACTGTGTGAATGGCTTCAGATCAATGAACCAAGGTATCTATCAATTGACCTTGGAACCGGCATCCAGAACCGTCTATTCCTTCGGATTTCCCATTACGCCGCGAAATATCACACTACCTCCAAGTTTTATATCCCAGAGGCAGAGACAAGAGTGAAAGAGCTGAAGGTAGGAGAATTCCCATCCGAGGGGGCCCTTTCCCAGTTGGGCTCATTAGCACACCAAGTCGCGCCTGCCAAACTCTACAATTTCCTTTCTGGTTCTGTCGAGCGGATCTAACCTTCCCTTTGTCCTTTTGACCCAGTAACGCAAAATACAGTTTCCATCTCCGTCAGCCAGATTTCGGTTCACACCACTGACCTACCCTACCAGTTTGCTCACCAACACTAAGTTTGCCATGGGAACGATTTCATTTTTATTTTATTTTGCTGTTGCGAATTGTCCGATTACGCTTCCAAAAGAAGAAAAAACCATTGCTGTGTCGTCTTCGCTAACGGCCGCACTGAAAATTGATCTTACGCGCAGCATCATTCTCAGTTGCCCTTGACATGTTTCCAGGACGTGAAGGGCCACTTACCTTGAATTCTAATGCCGTTTTATCCCTATTGCTGGCTGGAGTCTACATGCAGACTCTTAAATCAGAGCGTGACAACCAACCACATCTCAACAACACAGCTAAGGTAACAACGACATGACGATCGATAACCTCAATTGGAAGCTACCACCAACTAGGTACCTATGATGATGCCCCAGCCCAAACTACCCCTAATTACTATTGATAATCACCATTAACTATACGAAATCCCATCGCCTATGAGGAAGCTGGGTGTGTCTCCGAGTCGGCCTCAACGCCCTCCATCTAATTATCCTCCTTCGCACCGCCATCCTTACTCGAGCTCGGCTTATCACCTTCAGAAACCGTACTCGCCGACGAGGGCGCCGAGGGTGTGAAGGGCTCAGCGACAGGATTCATAGTGGTGGCACTCTCCCCTGCCGAGTCTGAGTCCGTCGGCTGTGTGGGCATCTGCTGTTCCGGACACGTGGCCATGTTCGGCTCAGGCTGCACCGCACCGAGGAATGCTTGAAAGGGGCCGTTTGGGCCGAAGATCGACATCATAGGTTCCTGCATCGGGGCTGCCGGCGGTGGCTGAAAACCAGGGACCACGAAACCCAGTGTCCGCATAGGTAAAGAACCGTCCGCGGCAACAATCATCGGCTGATGCGGGAATAACTCCCGGGGTAGGAAAGAATGGTGGACCGGGGGCTTGGGTCCGTGGTCGAACGCCTAGTACGGAGATGTTATTTTCGGCAACAGGGGTGGGGGATTGGCTGCCAGTGAACTACTTACCAGCTCGCCGCTCCCGCGGTTCACATATTGGTGGCTCTCACAAGGAATCTCCGCATCTTGCGGGAAAGGGAACGGGCCACCGACTCGGGCTTGGATATCCCAAAGCTTGGGATAATAAGGCCCATAAGAGCCGTCAACCACCACTGGCACACCGCCATGCTCCATCGACTCGTTCGGACCATGGTCGCCGGGACCGGGCATTGCGGCGTTGGCAAAGGTAAGAGGGAGTGGATCTGCTTCACCTCCATATCGGACTACCTCGTGTCGAATTTGATGTTGGAGAGCTCCCGAGTCGTGCTGAGCGGCTTCATTCTTGCTGACGATATTGTTGATCTCCAATTGGGTTAGGCGGGCTTCCAGCGTTGCGGTGTCTTCCTTCAGCTTATCCCACTTGGCTCTAACGTTAGAGATCTTTCTCTTGACCCTGCTATCGAGTCTTTTCTCAAGAACTTGGTTCTCTTTTTTGAGATCCTCGATTTGGGCCAACAAGTCTCGTTCTTTCTGCTCCTTGGCTTTGGCCTGGTCCTCCAGCTGAACAATTCTCCCGATTATTGATTCAAAGTCTGGCATTGCGACAGCCGATGCCGATTTCGTTGCTAACTGAGACGAAGTCGTCATGTTTTCTGCTTTGCGAGACTTCGTACTCGGTGCCGACATCAAAAGGGGGTGAGCGGGCGTCAATAAATATGCTGCTCTAGCTATGAGAGCTTACTTGGGAATGAGATTCACTGCTCCTAGGTAATATCCAGTTGCTGCGGGGGAACTTATAGGAATGTGAATACCAGGAAGCTACCATACAGTTTGCACCACGCCTCCATTTTCCCAGTTGTCTGAACTTCAATACCCCCAACAAAAGGCAATGGGGTGTTGCCAACCACATTCATGCTGATATGCAACGGGGGTGGATGAATTTCAAATTGGGCCGCGGTGACTCCTCTTTGGGGCACGACAGTCCTTTTTGTTCAGGGTACTCCCCGCTGACAAAGTCTCATTTGATGATCAGATACAGCAGATTGACCTATTGGGCAAAGCGAATGCCGACTTGATGGCAACCGCCCATTCACGAGACTCCCCTGAAACTCGGACGAGATCGAATTCCTCACATGGTCCATATCTCCGAGCATGCCCCCCCCCCCCCCAATTTCGTCCCAGCCCCGGCAGGTTTGAACGGCCCCTGAAACGCAGTTCCGGGTCATTCTACCAAGGTGTAACGAGAACTCTACAAACTGCGGCTCATCCGAGCCACTCTTTTATGACAGGCGGTGCCAGGGGGCGCCGTTGTTTAGGCGGGTTCCATTCTTATCCTCACTGATCTTGCCAAGGTGCCCAGAACCCGGCCACAATAACCTGTCCTCCAGCACAATTGCCCTAGTTGTTGGAAATGAAGTAGTAGCGAATGGACCAGAAGAAGGAAAGAGAAATGGGTCACAGCTCCTGCCTGTGTGGAACCCACCTGCCTTTGATGGTGCCATGGGCTGTCCCGACCAGTGGCGGGATTCGCACTTTCGCCAGGACCAAGGCTTCGCTCCGGAATCTTGTTTTGCACATCGAGATAACTTCATGTTTACCTTTCGGACCCACCTCCCGGCCTGCCTGCTCCCGTCGCCGAGACTTGTTTGCAGAGCATTCACCGTTTGGCTTAGACATTTCTTTTCTCACTTACCTTTCCTTCTTGCTACTCGAGGTATCTATCAGGCCAAAAATAGCTGGCTGCGCGCAACTGCCACTCCATTCTCGCAACGGAGTCGTACCAAGCAACCGACCTCCCCGGCTTCACACAGACGCTAACAACTACCAACATGCCGACCGATTCGCAGCAGGTATTAGATGATCAAGTACCGGGAGGCTCCACCTCTAGTGCCTATGAAACAACGGTACGTGCGCCGTCTTGCTTGATGCCCGCTCCCGTGAGTTGCGTCGCTGACGAGACATGATACCCGCCGCATCAGATTGCGGCAAGCAAGGTCTTTAAGCAATATTTTGGCGTGGGGCCTGCGAGCGTGGCCGAGCTGCTTGAGGGCTTTATGAAGAAGGTCGAGGAACTTGAGAAGAATGACACCATGCTCAGGGCGGAGATCAAGCAGCTCCAGCCGGTTCGAGAAGTGGACAGGAAGGTGACCAGAATCAACATCCGGCTGAACAAACTGGAGGGGTCTATCCGCAACCTCGCAACCTGCATCAGGCGCGACGGCTATCGTGGGCGAGCCCGTTCTCCCCCCCGCGAGCAGGACTGGTCTCCCCGCCGTTATCAAAGCTACGGCCGCAGTGCTTACCATACCGGCGGTTACGAGGCCAATTCACCCAGGTACCCTAACCACCCCGCTGGCGATGCCACGAGCCGAGTCGACGATGCGGAGCAGACGATGGCCAAGGTAATTACTGACATTGTCTTCCCTTGAAACCGAAACCACACCGTCATTGCTTACGCATTTGTGCGCCTATTACAGGTCACGAACCAGCTGGAAGAAGTCGGAATCGACATTGGCGAAAGCACTTTGCCGGACGGCAAAGGGACCATGAGGACCGAAGTCGACGATGCTGGTGGCGATACGAAGATTGTCTGAAGAGCGTAGGCTGCACGCTGGGAAAAGTTCATTCGGGGAAGAGACGGGTATCACTTTGAGTTAATCGTCCGCTGGAGTTTTCTCCCAGCTTGACATTCGACCTGCCTTTACACGGTATTCATCATCCGCTAGCGATCATACTTTGAGACAACTTGGAGCGTTGCTGCATATCCTCGACTTTTATCTGTGTGAGAGTGAAGAAGACACGTGTGGGAAATGTTGTGTCAAAACTTGATTGTTTTCCCGTGAGCCATCGTCTATCTAACCGCCAGCAAGACCTGGCCATTGCCGGCGAGACAGGAGCCCTTCCCGAGTCCCGTTTGCGCCCCGCGGCACTGCCGCCATCCGGAACTTTCCCAGATGCAGCGGTACATGGCTGTCTATTTTTCCATACCACTACAGTGCCGGCCCGACCAACGCACCCCCGACCGCCCAGTTCGCCCTGAACCTCACTCCCCTCCCAAACGTTCATTCAATCATCTCAACATGGCAGAAAAATACGTTTACTGCGAAGAGCCACCAGAGATGGTGAGGATTTGGCCTGTGGTTTTGGTCAGCACACTGTTTAGGAGGTGTTAGGAAGGATGGAGAAGCTTGCCGTTGACCCAGCCGCCATCGTCGCTGGAGAGGAAAGCAACAACACGGGCGACATCCTCAGGCACGGCGCAGCGGCCGAGAGGGCAGTGGGAGGCCATGAGGTCCTCGATCTTGTTAGCGGGCCATGAGGGGTCGCCGCCGGGGATGTAGTGCCAGGCGTTCTGGGTGAACATATCGCTCTTGATTCCGCCGGGGGCAACGCCGTTGACCGTGATGCCCTTGACACCGAAGTCGGTGGCGAAGGCCTTGACCATGCCGATGACGGCCATCTTGGAGGCGTTGTACAGGGCGTGGTGCTTGACGCCCAAGAGACCGGCGGCGATGCTGGTCATGAGGATGAGGCGGCCGTTCTTCTCGAGGTTCTTGAAGGCAGCCTGGCCGACGAAGAACTGGGCGCGGGCGTTGAGGTTGAAGACGTGGTCGTACTTCTCCTCGGTCACCTCCTCGGTCTTGTCCCACGACTCGGTGCCGCTGTTGGACATGACGATGTCGATCTTCCCAAAGGCAGCCTTGGCCTCGGCGAACAGCCGGTTGATCTCGGACACCTTGCTGACATCGGCCTGGATGGCAATGCCCTTGGCGCCGTTGCCGTACGAGGCAATCTCATCGACGACCTCCTGAGCGGGCCCCGAGGACGAGACGTAGTTGACGACAACCGAGGCACCACGCTTGGCCAGCTCCAGGGCAACACCCCTGCCGATACCACGGCCGGCACCGGTGATGAGGGCGACCTTGCCCTCGAGGCTGGCGGTGGGCACAGCGATAACCATTCTGGCGGTTGTGGCGTGTAAGTGATTAAGGGGGAGCGGGGTAGGTGTTAGTGCGGAATATGAGCGGGCAACCCAGATTTCTAACAGATGCGGGGATGGGCTGAGGAGGGCAAAAAGGGGCGTGTGTCTCTTTCTTGTCCCAACAGAGAATCGTGTGGTCGTCTTATATGAGGGAGAGGATGGGAGCACATGCCCAGGACACGGCGGACCAGCAGGTTCTATATCATTAGTTTCAGCGGCTCGGCAGCCGCAGCATGCGAGCGTGAGGCCAAAGCCAAACAGGGGATGGGATAAATTCAGAGACGGAGTTACACCAGCGCGGTACTCCGGACCCCAGGTTGCCCAGGCCACCCCACAGCGAAGCGCCCATTTCGGAGTGGGGCGGGGAAGCACCGCCCGCGGGATCTCCCCGATTCAGAGTCCGGCAGAGACGTCGTCGGACGGACCTTTTTTTCTCAAGAGAGTGGGCGCTGGACGACACCCGAGTCGCGAAGGGGCGAGAGGGCGACGGGCGGGCGACATGGTCCCATGGAGCGAGGGCGACGAGCGAGCGACCAGCCGCCAGCCAGGCGACGGCCGCCCCATGGAGCCGGGCCTGGCCAGTCGTTTATCTCGAACACACAGCCGGGCGTTGGTTCAGATGCACGCCATCACCAAATGCCCCTGGTCTGTCGCAGTCGGATTGCAGTTGGGCTCGGGTCCCCCTGCGCCAGCGTCGCCCATCACTGGCCGCTCATCTCTAGCGAGCGCCTTTTTTGCATCTGCCCTTGTTGACTCGTAGCAGGCACTTGCGGGGTTGGGCATTGTCGAGCGCCTTATTGCCCCTCTCGCGAGAAAAAGAGATGAGGGGTGATGGCTCAAGTAAACACGAGGCGGGGTCGATTGCGGCGGGTGGGCAGTCAAGCTGAGCCTGGCACTGAGCACTCCTCCGGACTCGTGATCCTTTGCCTTCAGTAGCGTTGGAAGCCAGAATAGCGCCCCGCCAGCCACCTCGATATATAATTCCAGGACGACTTTCCTGTTTTTCCCCTTAAGATCGAACAAGACTTTTGTTTTGTTGCCGTGGTCGCACCAGTGTCAGGCACAGTAGTCTTGGGGCTCCAATCCGGTCCCCGCACCCCGACCGGGCCGTGCCTTCCCCCTCCCATTCCTCATGTGTCATTCCCAACGAGTCGGAACCGTCTGCATCCTCTTCGGTCCCGCAGGTCTGCTCACGCCCCCCATATTCCCCCACTGCCCATCTCTGGCGTCCCAGCCATATTTATTCGGCTCCGATTCCTTGCCAATAACGAGATAGCAAGTAATGACCCATGCAAGAGATCAGAGATGGGCAGTCGCAATGGTGCCGGTTCCGTCTGTGCTCTTTTGCCAGTGATCCAGTGGTGTGTCTTTTGCGATCGTCTGCATGGAATTTGTACGCCTGCCGATGGCAGCTGCACTCCCGCACTGCCGCCCAAGTTCAGATTGTGTTGTGTTACAGAGCACAAGGACCACATAATCATGACACTATGAGATCCAAGAAACACCTCTTTTAAGGAAAAGAAGCACTTTTTCAGTTGCTGTTAGGCCTTTACCCTCTCATTGGTGATCCTTTTTTGAGAATCTAGCACTCCATAGCACAGGCCCGAACCCTCGTAAGCGCATGCAAGGACCCCTTTTTGAATATGTCAAAATGGCCACGCCCGGGAACACATCGGGAAGAACGGGTCAACAGCCAGCCGTCTAGGACGGGACAGAAAAGAGGCGGTCACCTGTGCATTCCGCCGTGACATGATGTATGTACACGGCGATCAACGGCTTCCGGAGGTACCACATTCGAAACATCGAAATAAGTGAAGCTGTCGACCGATCGAAAGCGAAACCGCAAGATTCAGACATCCCGCCCCTGGACGAGGCATCCCTGCATGCAATGTTATGTAGTTTCGAATCCAACAAGATGCACGAGCCTGTGAAAATCACGGAGCAAAAGACTGACATTGTGGATCAGTTCCCGATGTTTTTTTGGCGACGACGAGTCATATAACAGACCATTTGGAGATTCCATCTAACCCTTCCCGATGGCTCTTGTATGTCTTTAATTACGCTTTAAAATACATCAACTATACGCCTCATACGCCTTTTTTGCACCTCTTGAACGCCTTTTGTACGCAAGAAATGGCGTACTCCTGGTCTCAACGATGCCTATGACGCATCCCCTTCAAAGCCCCACTTGGTCAACACAGCGACAGTGTTGACCTGTTGACCTTGCCCCAGGCCTTTGCCTCGGCGAGCAACCTGTTGCCGCGCAACTCCCAGGCCTCCAACACCGCCTCCCAATCGCCCTTGGCACTGCCCTTGAAGCCCTGGAGTGAGAACTTCAACAGTGCCATCACCTCCTCCTTTTCCTCCTCTCCGTCCTGCCACATCACCGGCCGCGACGAGTTTGTGGCCGCCGCAAGTGCCTGCAATGGCAGGGAGGAGGAGAGCGGGGAGGGTTTTGTCGAAGAAAGCGACGAAGGGGTTGAGAGCCAGATGGGCCCAGCCTGCTTGAGAAAGGTTCTTCTCCGTTTCATCGGCCAGTTCGGAGCGGTTAATCATGCGCCCCCAAGACATTGAAATGGCCATGTTGATTGCTTCCAAGAACTTGGCGATCGCTTCGGTGCCCTCCGAGAGGCATTTGCCGATCTCCGGGAGGCCTTCACTGCTCTTGGGGAGACCTTGGCCGACCGTCAAATGGAATGCGGCGTCGACCCGGAAGCCCAATGGCACCGGCTGGAGGGCCATGGGAACCTGATCGGGCCACTCCTGCAAGGTTTGGCGGTGGGTGTTGTACCACTGCACTGCGGCCTCGGCGCCCTTAGTGATGAGGTATTCGCTGGTCGCCGAGGCATTGCCCCTGCGATGGCAAAAGCGAGGGGGGACGGCACTCCGAGGAAGTGCAGGTCATAGACGTCCACGTCGGCTTTGAACCCGCCCCTTCTGACTAGCATCTTGCACATGGCGAGATCGCCCTGCCAGGCAGCTGTGTGCATCGCGCTGAGGGGGGCAGCGCCGTCGCGCTCGACATGCATGGTCGCCTTGGGCGCACCACGCGATATGAGGAGCTCGGCTGACGAGAGGTGGCCTGAGCAAACGGCGAGGTGCAGCGGGGCGTGACCAGCGGGACCTGGCTGGCGACAAAGGTGTCGGCCGGGCGTGGTTCACGGCACTGACAACCGCTACAAGCGAGGGCGCCGATTTCCGCTCCCTCGTCGAGGAGCGCGGTAATCATGGCGTTGTCGCCATCTCGAGCTGCGATGTGCAGCGGCGTGAGAGCCTGCTCGGGCATGTCCGCGGGATGGAGCCTGAGGGGATATCTCCCGCTTCCATTTTAGCAAGAGTCTGTGTAAGAATGTCAGACGCATGTGCGGATATATGGCGAGCTCGGCTTGACACAAGAGCGATATTGAAGGAATATGAGCCGTGATGGCCTGCAGTGTAATACCGCTGTATGTTAGCAGTGAATTCTATAAATAAGAACAGTAAAGGGTGGCGGTGGCTTGCTCAGGGGGAGATGACAGGGTTCACCACCTCAAAGAAGCGGTGGTAGGCTGCTTTGTGGGATCGTGAGGGTGGCGGTGGAGGAGGTTTGTCTGACCCGAGGCAGGAGGGCAGGATGCACAATCCTGATCTCGGAAACAACGGAAACCCTTCGAGACTCAACGGGGATGGTGAAGAATTCGAGACATCCCGAGGGCCTGACTTACCTATCTTGGGAAATGGGACTCGGGAGTTCGCTGCGGTGTGAAGACGTGCAAGTATTATCTAGAAAATGTTAGAGTTGGTCTCAAATTGCCTTCAGACTGGATGATCATAGCTTGCCTTGACAAGTGGGGCTATGTTGTGTTCGTTGGTATCGAAGTCACCGACCAGGACTTCAAGCTTGAACATTGTTAGTCTTGCAAAAGAAAAAAAAGAAAGAAAAAGAAAAAGAAAAAGAAGCCACCTGAAGAGCACCCAGATAGCACTGTCAAAGTGGACAATCGTATCCCGCCTGGCGTATGATGTAAGTACCGGGAGGCCGGTCGACGACTCGCTGATCTGTGCAAGATCCTGTGCTCTAGGATCAGCTCCACGGGGCTGGAATGCCTTTGGGTATGCTAGGCCGATGACCCCCGGAATACTTTGGATGAGAAAGTCAGCGCCTCAAAGCCATCCACTCTTCTGGACCAAGCAACGTGAATGAAAGAAAGACACGACTTACGGCAGTTGTATATCTGCTAAAGCACTTGATCGGGGAACGGGGTATTCGACACACCCGCCTTGGCTAGGTGATCGTCGATACGACCTCGCCGCATATACTCAATGAAGAGTACGCTTTCATCCGTGTCAAGTTCTTTCCTCGTGTCAATCTTCATGTCCTCCATGACTTCATCCTTATCTAATAAGACTAGGCCATCAAACAGGTCTCCTCTGTCACGGCCTTGGTCTCGATTTCATCCTGATCCTCAAACTGTGCATTAATGTTTCTAGGTTGTGCATTACCACCTGTTATTGCATCTGGCTCTGGCGGGCCTTGCAAGACAACCTGGTGGACGATGTGTTTCGCTCCGGCTACCTTTTATAAAAGAAATCAAGTCAACACTAAGACTACCCCATCCTAGGAGTTTGATAAAGCGGAACGCGGCAACCTGGACTATGGAGTTGAGGTTCATATTCGGCCACTACAGTTAAGAGAGCGTCAAGGTGCACCTAGCTAATCATCAATTTGCACCTAGGTCCATACATAACCCTGACCAAACCCTAGATCTAGCAAAAAGGGTCATCCAGGAATACTGCACCCTACCCACCAGTCCCACCACTTACAGCCAGCTGTAGCGCCCACCACTGCAGCAAACCACTGCAGCACTCGATTTAGACGATTCGACTCTACGAGAGCTCCCCCGAACGGGGGGGATGTCCCAAAAGCATTTCACCGCCTATGCTAATATTAGGTTCAGGCGGACCGGATGGTCGCCCTTGGGAATTATACCAGTGCAAATCGCTCGACTCTCAAATATCAACCACAAAGGCAGAGTTGCATGTGTGTTGTATTGATAAATCCCAAACGACATATCGGGCGGGATGCGGGGGCAGCCCCGCAGCCGATCCATAGCGACTCATCAGAATCCTAATGAGTCGCTGTGGATCTTCTGTATGCGCCCTGGTTGGCCGGCAAATGAAATCTGCAGCATCGTCAGTCACGCGCGTATTGCCTCTCTTCGCTGCCTGATCGAAGCCTAAACAGTTTTGTAATCTCGTCTCACCTAACACAGTACTCGCAGAGCATTTGTCGCTCAAATGCCACTTCATCCACGCTTTTGGATTTACTTAACAACCAACTCTACTCGCTCTCCGTCCGTCGTTGACAGCCAGCATCTTCCATCGCCGCCATTAGGTTCCAAATCTCTCGGGACCGGCGCCCCGCCAACGACATTGTCCGCCCGCGGACGCTCTCACAATGCGTTTGCTAAACGCAGAAACATTCCAGCTCACGGAGTTCTTCGGCGTGCCCCCCCCCCCGTACGCCATACTGTCCCATACGTGGGGCGAGGATAGCGAAGAAGTGTCTTACCATGATGTTTTAACTGGGAGGTTAAACGTCGTGGAGACCCGCCCGATCAAGGTAAGCGGGTGCTGCGAACAAGCAAAGAGGGACGGCTGCGATTACGTTTGGATCGACACCTGCTGCATTGACAAAACCAACTCGGTGGAACTTCAAGAGGCCATCAACTCCATGTTTAAATGGTATCAGGAAGCTGAAATTTGTTACGCCTTCCTTTCAGATGTTCCCACCGGCGACGAACCTCAAAATCCCGGATCATCATTTTCCTCAAGTCGCTGGTTCCAGAGGGGTTGGACACTGCAGGAGCTTCTGGCCCCCTTCGATGTTTGTTTCTACGATTCAGAATGGCAAAGCCTTGGGACGAAAGGAGATTTATGCGATGCAATTGAGGAGATTACCAGAATACAAAGCTCGTTCCTGCTCGGCTTAGAGGAACTACATGATGCGAGTGTGGCACAACGAATGTGTTGGGCCGCGAGAAGAGTCACAAAGCGGAAGGAGGACATGGCGTATTGCCTTTTGGGTATCTTTGGTGTAGCTATGCCAATGATCTACGGCGAGGGCGACAGAGCTTTCCGTCGATTGCAAGAGCAAATCATGAAGGACATTGGTGACGATTCGATCTTGGCGTGGTGCCTTGATCCGAAGGGATTGACTCATGGCAACTCATCTACGACCATACCCGGAGGAGCTCTAGCTGCCAGCGCATCAGCATTCGCAAATTGCAGCCAGATTGCTTCACGGGCACGACCTCCTAGTGGTTCTTTTGATGTGCATGGCGGTAGTCTCCGGCTCTACCTCTCTCTTTATACGACTCCAACCGGCGAGAGGCTGGGCCTGCTCAACTGCGGACCTCAGGACGATGCGGCAAGAGTTGTAGGAATCCCGCTCGCCGCTACATCCGATGTGCAATCTGATGAGTACATAAGGCCGAATGGCCGCCACGCAGTCCTGGTTGCAAAGCCCACATCAGGGGGTTCAAAGCTTATTCGAATTCGAGTCGACTACAAGCACACACCATCCACGACCACAAGTCGGCCATGTTGGTTCCAAATTCGGAAGTCCGTTCAAAGTTTAGAATTGATCGATGTTGAGCCTCACTCATGCTGGCACAGAGGAAGAACCCTGGTTGCAGTGGCAGCCACGCCTGATCGCAATGCTATACAACGAACCTTAACTCGGTTCCGCGACGAAAGGAACGAATGTAGTGATTTCATTGTGGTACTCGAGACCAAAAAACAAAGCTCAGGGTTACAAGCTCAATGCCACGTCATGATAGCATCAAGACATACTTCTTTGCAGGATATTGCGCGAAGGCTCGGCGACATGAGGCCAAAAGCTTTGGGAAACCAGAGCGCCAGCAATGGTATGCTCAACCTTCATGTAACATCAGAATGGATTGCAAAGCAGCGAAGATTTGTTGTGAAGCCAATTGCAGAGTCTAGGGCGCCAGCGGTCACCGTTGATGCAACCTTGGAGTTGCAACACTTGAATCAGGAAGCACTCTACTTGGCCACAAGCAAGGGGAATACCGAGGCGGTTAAGCTACTTCTCGATAAGGGGGTAGACATTACAGTTGCAACTGAGGATGGGTTAACGCCACTCTGTTCTGCCTCAAGAAATGGACATCTCGAGGTAGTCAAGCTCCTTCTCGACAAGGGGGCAGACATCACAGTTGCAACCAAGGATGGATGGACGCCAGTCAATATAGCCTCACACAATGGACACCTCGAGGTAGTCAAGCTCCTTCTCGACAAGGGGGCAGACATCACAGTTGCAACCAAGGATGGATGGACGCCAGTCAATATAGCCTCAAGAAATGGACATCTCGAGGTAGTCAAGCTCCTTCTCGATAAGGGGGCAGACATCACAGTTGCAACCAAGGATGGATGGACGCCAGTCAATGCAGCCTCAAGAAATGGACATCTCGAGGTAGTCAAGCTCCTTCTCGACAAGGGGGCAGACATCACAGTTGCAACCAAGGATGGATGGACGCCAGTCAATATAGCCTCACACAATGGACACCTCGAGGTAGTCAAGCTCCTTCTCGACAAGGGGGCAGACATCACAGTTGCAACCAAGGATGGATGGACGCCAGTCAATATAGCCTCAAGAAATGGACATCTCGAGGTAGTCAAGCTCCTTCTCGATAAGGGGGCAGACATCACAGTTGCAACCAAGGATGGATGGACGCCAGTCAATGCAGCCTCAAGAAATGGACATCTCGAGGTAGTCAAGCTCCTTCTCGACAAGGGGGCAGACATTACAGTTGCAACTGAGGATGGGTTAATGCCACTCTGTTCTGCCTCAAGAAATGGACATCTCAAGGTAGTCAAGCTCCTTCTCGACAAGGGGGCAGACATCATAGTTGCAACCAAGGATGGATGGACGCCAGTTAATGCAGCCTCAGATAGTGGATACCTCGAGGTAGTCAAGCTCCTTCTCGACAAGGGGGCAGACATCACAGTTGCAACCAAGGATAGATGGACGCCAGTCAATATAGCCTCACATAATGGACACCTCAAGGTAGTCAAGCTCCTTCTCGACAAGGGGGCAGACATCACAGTTGTAACCAAGGATGGATGGACGCCAGTCAATATAGCCTCACACAATGGACACCTTGAGGTAGTCAAGCTCCTTCTTGACAAGGGGGCAGACATCACAGTTGCAGCTAAGGATGGATGGACGCCACTCTATTCTGCTTCAAACAATGGACACCTTGAGGTAGTCAAGCTCCTTCTTGACAAGGGGGCAGACATCACAGTTGCAACCAAGGATGGATGGACGCCAGTCAATGTAGCCTCAGGTAGTGGACACCTTGAGGTAGTCAAGCTCCTTCTCGATAAGGGGGCAGACATCACAGTTGCAACCAAGGATGGATGGACGCCAGTCAATGCAGCCTCAAGAAATGGACATCTCGAGGTAGTCAAGCTCCTTCTCGACAAGGGGGCAGACATTACAGTTGCAACTGAGGATGGGTTAACGCCACTCTGTTCTGCCTCAAGAAATGGACATCTCGAGGTAGTCAAGCTCCTTCTTGACAAGGGGACAGACATCACAGTTGCAACCAAGGATGGATGGACGCCAGTTAATGCAGCCTCAGATAGTGGACACCTCAAGGTAGTCAAGCTCCTTCTCGACAAGGGGGCTGACATCACAGTTGCAACCAAGGATGGATGGACGCCACTCCATTCTGCTTCAAACAATGGACACCTCGAGGTAGTCAAGCTCCTTCTTGACAAGGGGGCAGACATCACAGTTGCAGCTAAGAATGGATGGACGCCACTCTATTCTGCTTCAAGAAATGGACACCTCAAGGTAGTCAAGCTCCTTCTTGACAAGGGGGCAGACATCACAGTTGCAACTAAGAATGGATGGACGCCACTCTATTCTGCTTCAAACAATGGACACCTTGAGGTAGTCAAGCTCCTTCTTGACAAGGGGGCCGACATCACAGTTGCAACCAAGGATGGATGGACGCCACTCTATTCTGCTTCAAACAATGGACACCTCGAGGTAGTCAAGCTCCTTCTTGACAAGGGGGCAGACATCACAGTTGCAACTAAGAGTGGACGGACGCCACTAAAAGCAGCCTTAAGTAATGGACATACTAAGGTAGTTAGGCTACTTGAGGGGAGGTAAAAAATGCTATTAGACAAATGTTTAAAGCTATATATGTCTTCAATAGGGTTTCCAGTTATGGCTCAGCATGTTAAATTCTAGATAAAAGGGGCTAGTGAACTTACCAAGAGCATGGTAGCTAGGCAAATGTACACTAATAATTGCATGTCATGACCTGTGGGGTCGGACCAGGTGGGTCACGGGACCCCAGGGGCGAGACATGGGGGAAGGGCCATTCAGGGAAATGTTCAGTTGCTCACGATGTTCAGTCACAGAGCCACTGAGCATGGTGAGCAGGTTACAAGTTACCTCGGCTCACTCCTCTTGTGAGAAAGCATAAGTAGCCATCATGTTAGACATCATGGAGCGTTTCCCACGCAAGCAATTACATCCTATTGTGTCCCATAACTTTACAAGTCCTTGGTGACAGCAATCTATATGACAGAGTGTGATACCCCCTTCTGAGAACCTTGCCTTCGAGATCTATCTTCCTTCGACAACCCCAACCCTAGAGCGTCCTGCTCTACGATCTATCATTCAACACTAGATACTTGGTACCTAGTGCACAGGTTGTAACATTGCACTGGTTGGGCCTGTAGACGGGAATCGAGAGATAACTGTATCGCAGCCACTACCCTCCACGGAAGTATACAGGGTTGGATTTGGCCAGGGTGAACCAGACAGGCCCTCAGAACACATAGGCGCCAGACCGAACCCTCTCTAGCTACCGCCTGGTGGATTTTACCAACGGCATGTGCACGTTAGGTGCCTTGCATCTAGGTTTCGCATTCCGAATCGTCCATACTGTACTGTAGTGAGCACGCTGGAGTGAAAAGGACAATCCTTGAGATCGAAGGAAGAGGGTCATGCTTTGGTAGATAGTACAGTCACTTACAGAATTACATTTTGTAATGTTGATATGCCGAAAGCCAATTCTGGGGATATTGTGATAGCTGCATATGCGCAATATTCGATACAATTATGGAGGGTGCGTGGATGAATTCCAGCGGGTACTGTACACGTACGGCATCAGATACTGTTCTGAGCTGTACGGTTAGTGCGATGACTGTTGGGCTTTAGCTAGCATGGTACATTGGAAACGCCGGAGCTTAGTACCGATCATTGTTTTGGCCACAAGTTGCTTTTCTCATTGCACCGATGGCGGGCTTCTCGACTTCGGTCCTTGCTGAGCAAGTACTTTGGCGGTCATACAACCTGTCAGCGCCAAGAAAAGATGGTATGTGCGCAGAATAAACCTACGCCTCAGACCGGAAGCCGATTTCGAACGTGACAACTCTAGAGCATGCGAAAAGCGACAGGTGAGCCACGGTTGCACCCATTTTGGGTGGCTTAGCTTTCCCTTGGTCGCGAACATGCTGGCGGTCTGGCCGGGATGGCACCCTGTTTTTTGCCGAACCGGTAGTGCAGGTGCTCGCCCTTCTGTGAGTCACAGGTGGAAAGGTCATTTAAGAGAGAACAAAGCAGCAGCGTGAATTTGGAGTGAATTTGCTAGCGTTGGCATGGCAGGAATGGTGGTTTGGAAAAATCCCGGTTTGGCGAGATCCATTGGGTGTGAGCTGTCGGTACGTTGCACAACGTCAGGGAAGGCGCGTCGGCATGTTTAACCCCACTTACCAAAAGGGGAAACAAATAAACAAAAGGACCATGATGTGGGGGCATGTCGCAGTCCGCAAAGGGGGAGATGTGTCCGTCGCAATTGCCTGCTCTTGTTTTAAAGTCCAATGCCCTCCGCTCATGCAGTGCAGAACCTTCAGGCGTCCAGTTTGCGATTACAGTGGCTTCAAAGCGGGCAATTGACTCCCATCATCATGACCGACGGCTCGCAACTTCCCATCGCCCTAAGGCGTACTCGTCGAAGCAGTCTCGGGCCTCATCGGCAACTTCAACAAACACAAAATGACAAAACCGCCAAAGATTCCCCAACAGCACACGAGTCTTCGGTTTCTGTTACCTCAGGCAGGATTCCAAGGCCGAGGAAGAAAGTCCGCTTTTCCGACCCGGGTCCAGCTCTTGCCATCTTGGAAGATGAGCTCTCGACCGGCCTGACACCCATGATCCGCCGGACGTCGCTCGCGACCAAGGGCCTGCGGCGCCATTCCACTCCAGCCCAGCTATCCCGCGTCACCAAAGACGCCAATATTGACAACCCGATATCTCCGTGCAGCGAAGTCCACTTTCTGCCTCTCCGCCAAGTCCTAGACGGCCGGGTTAAGCGTCGCATCCGCCGGAATGGCCTGAGCGAAGAGATGAACACCATCCACGCCGAGAGGAAGAAACGAGCCCAGGAGACCAAGGCCGAGATGGAGCGCCTCAGAGCGGAGCTGGCTGAAAAGGATGAAGAGATCCGCCGCATGCACGACGAGACTGTCGTCATGGACACGGAGCGAGTGTGGGACCTCGAGCAGAAAATAGAGACCCTCAAGAGAGAGCTCGCAAGCCGCTCGGGTATGCCGCAAGACATCCCTAGCAGTCCCAGCTATGAATGGACCATGGCAGCACGAGATCCCTTCTCCGATGACTTCATGCAGGTGGATGGCGACGATGGGGACGACGATGCCTTTGGAGATGCTACAATGGCCGACCTAGCTTGCAGCACTCCAACTCGCAAATTGCGCACGTCGTTCCCAACACCACCCACTACAAGTCCAGCAGAAGCGCCGTTGACACCTTGCTCTCGTTTCTCTGCCACCCCCCTTTCCCACACTGGAGTTCAAGCTGTCCTTCCGGATCCCGAAAAGCAACAATTAGAGGACGAGCTTGCTTCACTGCAACTTGAAATCTGCAAGCTCACAACAACATTAGAGTCTTACTCATCCTTCACATCCAGGCTGGCTGATAAGCTATCCCCATTCTCGCCATTGATGCCTACAGAAGCAAACTCTGGGCAATCATCAGCGCCGCAGCCCGACATTGAAGGCCGGCTTGCCACTGTTCTTCAAACACTGTCAGACCGAACCGCAGCTCTTCTAGACCTGAACAATTCGCTTAGCGATCTTGGTTTCCCAGGCTCTGACGCAGCAGAAATCGTTACTTCGCTCTCGGGTGCCTTCCGGGCTGCGCGCCTAGAATTGGAATACCTGACACCAGGAGAGGTTACCCTGCCCCTGACCTCGGCAGGGGCCGCGGTCCTGGACCTGATCCTCAATCGGCTGCGGGACCTAGCCAAAAAGAACCGCGAGGCAGACGATGCGATCGATGAGTATCACTCAATTGAGCTCTCGCTGCGCCAACAGCTTGGCGCTCGCGTTGATGCTATGGACACGCTCGGAAAGGAAGTCAACCGCATGGAAGGCGAAGGACGGGAAAAGGACGCACGCATCAGTGAGCTTGAGGTTGGCCTCGAGCGCCTCAAGGGCGCTGTGCACCGCTACACACGCGATGTTTCAGAGCTTGAGGCCCTTGTCCAGTGCATGGAGCGGGATCTCGAGGCCTCCGACGCCAATCGCCAGCAGGATCAGGCCGTCCACGAGAAAACCACGCAGCAACAGGCCGCCGAGCTTGCCGAAAAGACCTCGGCACTCGTCGCTCTCGAAGCCAAGCTTGCCTCGGCCGTCGAGCAGACAACCTCACTTCAGGTTCAGCTCGTCAGCATGCAAACAGCCCACGCGACGGCGCTCGATGACCTTCGCTCGAGCACCAAGCTGGAAACGGCACAGATCAACAAAACACATGGTCAAGCCCTGGCGCTGCGCGATGCGCGTGTCGCAGAGTTACGCGGCGAGATCGACCGCGTCAACGCGTCTTTGCGGGCTGCACATGAGACAGTCAGGCAACTGCGGGTCGAGAACGGACGGCTGACGAGCCACAACGTCCAGCTTGCTGGTGATAATGCGGAGCTGAGCGGCAAGAGGGAGGTGGACAAGCGCAAGGCGAAGGAGGTGATTGACTCGATGAAAGCAGAGCTCGAACGCGTGGTACGCATGAGTGATGTGTTTCTGGCAGGTACGCCAAAGAAGACTAGGAGGACCAGAGACAGCGGGCTTGGTGGGGATGGGGATGGGGTTGAGGATGTGAGTTTGCTGGCGATGAGCCCTGGGATGGGGAGTCCCAGTATTGATACTGGGGGTCTGCTATCGGGGGAGTTGGCCAAGAAGGGGAGGGGGAGGAAGAGGAGGCGGTACGACAGCGGGTTGGGGTTTTTGGACGAGGAGGACGTTGTGTGACTTGGATAAAGGTGTCATGATTTTGGGTAGCTTGTCTGGAGTCTGGCTAGGGCGTTTCCTTTGTGGGGTCATGATGTATAGTATATGTAGCATGATGTCGCGAGTAATCAGTTGTTTGCTACCCTCCACCCCCGCCATCTCCCTTTGTACTGTTATTCTCTGTTTGCAGTGGGCGGTTGTTCAAGCCGTCGGCCGAGAGGTTCTTTTCTCCAATTGGATGATGGTGGTTGGGGTTCGATGAGGCGTGATGCGCTGACATGTGCTCCTGACAGCAGATACATACCTTCCATGAGGCCCCACCTCCTCTCAACAATATAAGCCCGTGGACACAGTCTATATAAAGCCTCGAGTCCCACCTCGGCATCCGAAACGCAGGAACCAAACACTTTACTTTTCTGGCGGAAGCAACTCATATATCAGCACCTCGAAGCGCCAAGGCCACGTTGACAAACCTTTTTGACATTGTGTTTGAAGCACTGCCCAACCCGAGTTAACAAAACAGCTCCTCTTTACCTTTTTCTAAGGGAATTGTCGCTGCTCAAACCTCTACAAAGACGGGTGTTTCCCCTCCCCTCCACCTACCTCGTTTGTCAAGCAAGACTTGATCTTTTGTCCCCAGGACACCCCCCCGCCATGACATCCCAAGACAGCGGTGACGAGTGGGTAGACTTGGGCGACGACAGTCTATCCGTTATTTCCTTCTCCGATTCCGACTTTGAGAGCTCGGCCGCCCCCCCAACCCGACGAAAAACAGGCCATGTCGCTCCCTGTGCTCGGCTGGCCTCCAACAACCCCGGGCCAGTGCCATCTCTCTCAGCCACCGCCCGCCCTGCAGATATCTCCCACACGGGGAAAGCCGCCTCGGTCGAGCGGGAAGAGAGGAAAGCGGTAGAGTTGATGGTCAGATCGATCGCAGCCAGGAAACCGGCGGAAAAGAAACCCAAGAAAGACTCGCCAGAAACCACCCAGTCTTGCGACATGCCCCGCCCGGACGCCAAACGGAGACACGTGGAACGCTTAGCAAATGTGCAGCCAGACATGGCAGACGACGTCCCGCCGGGATATGAAGTGGATCTTTTTCGCCGGGCGAGAGAGGCGGGAATCCTCGAGAACATGCTGCGTGTGGCTAGCACGAAGAGGCGTGCTGCGAGGTGGTTTCACGGCGGCTTGTATGATGCCGGCATTGAACAGCTGTACAGGAACCTGCAGGCCTGCCACAGCGTTCTCTTTGAGACGGCCGAGAAGTGCTCGAGGGTGCGCGAGTTGCAGGACCAATGCCACAGGCTTTCGGCAATAACCTTTAAGCTGGAGCCCCTGATCTCCGACTATGCCGAGCTTCCACCCACGAAGCAGCGCTTCCTCCCGATCCACCCCTATCTCCAGTACTGGCTCACCGGGGTGCGAATCGACGCCCGTGCTCTGCAGGAGGAGATGAAGCGACTGGTCGATACGGCGTGGGGATACAGGGGCGACCTTCAGGAGCCCGTTCTCAAAGGCAGCCTGGAGCCCAGCTGTCGCTCGGCTGGGATCAAGGCCCATTGGAAGGCTCTCCAAGGCTACGAGAAGAACATGGCCAAGTTCCTCCCCGTCCTCCAGGACGACTACCACATCTTCCAAACCAAAGTCCACCACCTAGGCCCGCCCCAGAAACACTGCACCCTAGGCCCTTCCTCCTCGGCCCCCTCCCCGGCCGAGCACGTCTGGGGCCCCGAGCACGTCGTCCACCGCAGCCTGCTCCTCCGCGAGCTCCGCCGCGAGTCCTACGCCCTGCAAGACGCCCTGCACCAAGCCCTGCTCGCCGTGGAATGCCCGGCGGGGCCCGCATCCGTGGACTTCCCCACCCCACCCGTGCCCGGCGAGCTCGCGACGGCCCGGGGCCTGTGGTACCTGCACCACCGACTCCGCAAGCTCGCCGCCGCCGTGTCCTGCACCCTGACCGAGAAGTTCCCCAAGGGGCCAGCCAACCCCGGCTCCACCAGCAACGGCCCGGTGACGTACGCCGAGATCCTGGCGGTCGCGCCGGCCGACATTTCCGCGTACACGAGCGGCCTGCACTGCGTGTTGTTTTGCGCTAGCCAAGCTGTTGTTGAGCAGGTGTGGGTGAATGATGCTATTTTCAAGGGCATGTCCTTCAACCGAAAGCGGCGATGTGAAGACGCCGAGCTTCGGGGGCCTTGGCTGAGGTATGGCAGGGTGGAGGAGAGCAAGATGGTGAATATGAGCTATATACTGGATGGCTTGGAGAGGCTGTTTATGCCGAGGGGTGCCTGATTGCCATCTGTTTGCCTGTGTGTCGGAGGTGAAGCACTTGGAGTGTAATTTCGGGAGGGCAACTCCAGTGATATGCCCGTGAATGTCCATCGAGGTTTGGGACCGTGGTCTTTGAAGAAGTCAATCGCAGACTACTACTACATACAGCCGCTTATAGTGTCCCACCAAAAGAAGAGAGGGAATGTGGAGATTATGGAGAAGGCAATCCCACGAAAAGAGTTACTCATGCACCAAAAGAAAATGCTTCATTGTAAACAATCATCCCCAACTCCTCCTGTTGGTATCCTACTTGTACTCGTACACAAAAGACGCGAGGTTAAAAACCAGACCCCAAACCGCATCAGCCCTTGATAAACCAACACCATATGTATCAATGATGAAAACCGAACTGAATGAATCGACCACAAGACCCAAAGCCAACAACAGAGGACAATAGCGGCAATCTCTATCGAGATGTCTCTTGGATTACAAGAACTAGAAAAACCTCCTTTCCAGCAAGGGCAGTGAAACCAAAGACCCAACTCCAACCACCTATTCAGGACCGCCTCCTCAAGGCCGGGTGGTATGCAAAGTGTCATCAAGTTCAATACGATCCGTTTCATGAGCCCCCATCCGATATATGCATCCCTTGCCCTGTTCACCGCCACGCACTTGGCCTCTGGGCTCTCGCTCCTGGAACACCGCCAGCAGCAGCCATGCCCGCACTACCGATGGTAATTCTTCTAGCCTTGCCATCGATGGCAGCACCGCGCTGGGGGCTGATGGTGTTCTCGAGTCGGACACTGCCGCCCATATTCATGCGTCTTGCTTGGCCTGGTGTCAGGTTCCTGCTGATGCCACTCCCACCGAGTAGAGAGTCGTTGCCGAAGGCAGACGGCGGGGAACACGTGATGGGAGGCGACCTACGGCGCTCGGCACTCCCTCGCCGGTGGCGAGAAATGCCATTGGTCGAGCTGGCGAGGGGACCCGAGTAGCTCGCTGAGGCGCGGTGGTGAGCATTGTGACCGGTACTGGAAGAGATGCCCATGGAGGACATGCGCTTTGCATTCGCCGCAGACGTCCCCGACATGGAGGAAAGTCGATCCCGGCGTTTGGCTGAATGCAGAGCCGACCGCAGCTTGTGCGGGTCGATGGTGGACGTCTCCGAGTCGGAACCAGATGCTGAGGAAGAGGTGTTTGCCGAGTTGGCAGAGGGTTTTGGAGGCTCATTCTCATCCAAGGCGGAGAGAATGGGGGGAGGCTTGGGACTGCCGTTTCGAGGCGACGAGAGGGTATTAGCAGCTCGACTTACAGGAATGCTGCGAAGCGGAGATGGCCGGTCCTCGTTGTCCGAAGACGATGCCAGGTTCAATGAGAACGTCGGTGGGATGGGCGAGCCTGGGTGGGAAGGGCGCGACTTGGAAAGGAAGCCTGCCTGGAATCGGTTCGGCTTGCTGCCACCAAGGATGGAGATGTCTGGGAGGGTAAAGGAAGGGCTGGACTCGGGGGAGTTCGTGTAGCTGGAATACGAGGAAACGGGCAGCTTGGGAGGAAGCGTCTTGTCCTTGTCGGGCGAGCTCTCGGCGGGCGAGGGAAATTTTTGCGGGGTCTTCTCGAAATCTGCCAGTGTTCCTGATTCAGTCTCGTCGTCGCGCCAGCGCACCGATGGTTTCTTCTTGACAGGCGTGAAGGAGATGCCCTTACGCGCGGCCCCCATCTTACGACGTCGCGGGGATGCCTTCATCGGAGAGGCAATAGCCTGTTGTTGGGCGACTGACATGTTTGCCATTGCCGGGGCGGTTATTGGTTTTACGTGAATAGCAACGGACTTCTTCCGCTTCGGTGTACCACGTTTTGTAGGTGGGAACAACTCGGTTGGCATCATGGAGCCGTCGGGCTTAACAACCTGCGATGCAGCCGAGTAGCCAACATCGAGTAACCGTTTGACGATGGACTTGGCATGCGTCACAGCTTCCTCCTCGTTCATGCTGAGAGTCCCGGATAATGACGCCAGCATGTCGAACTGTGCGCTGAGAAGAACTTGCAAAATCGCTGCATCACCAGCCTTGTCTTGCTCTAGCACCTCTCGGTAGGCGTCTCGCATGAAGCTTGTCTTCAGCGCCTCAGCTTCCCTCGTAAGAGTGTCCCGTTCAGAGCCATCGACAACTCCCTCCACGCCTTGTAATTGTGCAATGCTGTGTTGGAGGGCGGAATCGAGGGCACGCTCCCAGTTTGAACGCTCAAGCTTTTTGTGGATGTGCTGTCTGCTACTCTCCAGCTCGATGAGGATGCCCTGTGCTGTCTTGCGCATAGCCGACAGATTCGGTGGCATCGCGCTTTCGTCCTCCCGTGCGTCACACACGGTATCAAAGGAAGCAATCCAGGCAGAAAGCATTCCGATGCGCCTTTCTATGCCTTTCAGCTTCTTCATGCTGCTAAGCTTCTCCTGGCGCTCGGCCGCCGAATTCTCAAAGGCCTGGCGCAGTCTCATAACACCTTCCCGCACCACAGCATCCCGTTTGTCCATTTGCTTCCGGAATTTGGCGAAGAATATCTTTTCGGCATCCTTCTGCTGCGCCTTGAGTTCGTTGATCAAGGCTATCTGCTCGTCAATCTTGACCAGAAAGTCCTTGACGTGGCGGTTGACGTTGAAGACATTGCGCGTGACCTTGGTCTGGATGTTCTTTGCGCGATTGGCATAGCGCAGAGTATTTTGGGTTTCGTCAAAATGCTCGCTCGAAGGACTCACGCAGACAATCATGACCGTCTTGCAATTGCCACCGAGAGAGAACTTCAGAAGTCGAGTCAACTTGCTGTTCCGGTACGGCACATGGTTCTTCTTGCGCGGGTCGCACAGCGCGTTGATGCAGCCTCCTAAGGCAAGAAGGGATTTGTTGATGTTGGCACCCTCCAACAGCCTCTCGCCGCGGTTCTTGGTGGCGCTCGCGCGCTCACTACCAGCTAAGTCGATGATGCTCAAGGTTGCCATGGTATGGGGCTCGTTGATGTCGGCATTTCTATCCTTCATAGCGATATTGATTTGCAGGACTGCGTGAGATCTCGAAGAGACGGCATTTGCTGCTGTTGGCGACACAGTTCGGTACTCGTTACCCTGTACGATCATGTCCATAACTTCCTGGACATCCTTTGGGTGATGGCTGGTAAGGCCGGGGACTGTTACTCCTTGGTTGGCGTCTTCCCTGAGCATGAGGCCCGCCTTGCTACCACCAGGGACGAGCAGATCCCGAATCGTTTCGTTGTAGATCTCCAGGTAGGATAGCGAAACCTCGGTGACCTTCTCGTCGCTTCGATCATTAATCTTCTCAAACAACTCCTGCATTGTTAGGAAGATAATTCCCGGGTGTTGTGATGTGCCGGTAATTGTATGGGTCTTGCCGCATCCTGTAGCGCCATATGCGAAAACGGTGGCATTGTAGCCATCGAGCACGCTATCCAGCAGGTTCTTCGTCGTTCCTTCGTAAACATCGTTTTGTGAGGAATTGTCGTCGAATATCCGGTCGAAAGCGAAGACCTGATCCTTGACCTTCTTGCCGTTGGGTACCACGGAGCGGGAGAACTTCTGGACGGGGTTGTCTTCGGGGGGGTCGAACACCCTGGAAATCGCCGTAAGCATGCATTCTGTCCAGGTGTATTTCTACCAGGAAGGCAAACCTACAGGCACCTGTCGTCCACGACCTTGATCACAGATCGCAGGCCACGTTGGTTGAGCTTCGGCGTGGGCGCGCCAGCCAGCGACCCATCGCCGAGGAAAAGGGTGCTATCGTCGGTTTTCACCCTGCTTTTCAAGTTAGTTTGTCTGCCAAGCCCAACGGGAGGGAGTCCATGGCAACTCACAGCTGCGCAGCTTCTCTAATAGTGAACGGCCGCACGCGGACTGTTGGCAGGCGGGTTTGTTAGCAATCCAAATTGCGGTGAAATGCGAAGGCGGTGATGTACCTGCGACCGTGATAGTAGCGGCATTCGAGTCCATCGCCATGACTTAAGCCTTGGGCATCCACGAGTATGTTCGTTGTCGTCTTTGTCGCTTGTCTCGTGCCGTTTTGTCGTCGTAACAGCGAAACTCAGGCAGGCAGGCCAAAGTCAACAGAATAAAAACACAGAGGCCCACCTGGGTTGCTGGTGTCGAATGCGCGGGCTCAAGAAAATATCGCAGTTATCAACGAAAGTCGTGGAATTGGGCAAGATAACGAAATATCGGAATATTTCGCGAATTCTTTGGCAGAGGGAAGCAGCAACAGAAAAGAAGATGACGTTGCTTGTGATTTTCTCGACGAGCTTGCCTATTCTTGGCTAGGATTGGCCGCTTGGCTGTTTTGGTCGTGCCTGCGGTTCGTCTCCACAGCGACCAGCTAGGGTGCCCCACTCGGCGCCCTGAAATTTCGAGGCGAAGCCCCCGCTAGGGGCCGTTAGCCAGACAGCTGTCAACAGTCGCCTTGCTTTCTGTGTTGACATGTCAATGCTCAAACACCAAACCTTGCAAAACATAACATTTCTCAGGTCCATCCTATGAGGCAAGCTGCGACCGCCAGATCGACAAAAGTCAAGGTGGAATCACACAGCCAGGCTTTCATCATGACAAAATTGTACCATTAAAAACTATTTACTAGAAGTATTACTGTAAATCCTTTTTTCTCCCCATTTTTCCAATACATTTCCCCCTTCTTCAACTCGAGTTTACTTCTCATCCGCATACCACCCGATCGACGCCCGCTTGCGCTTAGTCGGTGTCGCGGCGCCGCCAAGCGTATCGAGCTCGTTCAAGAAACTCGTCTGATTATTCGACCCAAGCGCGTCGCGCCCAACAAGGAAACTCTCAGGCGGCCCAAAGAAACTCGGCCTCACACCACCCAGATCGACAACAATCTTCTGTACCACAATGCCTGGCATCAGCGCCCAGACGCGCAGGGTGTACGCGCCCTCCTGCGGCACCTTGAAGCTACTCGTGGTATAGTTGCCGTGTCGGCCCCAGACGGTATCCGCGACCGCGAGGCCCCAGCCGTCGGGCATGTTGGCACCAACGGTCTCGCCAACGGGGCGCACGAGCGTCGGCTTCGGCACCGGTCCGCCCTTGGGGTACAGCGCAATGCCGTACTCAAGCGGGTTCCAGTCGCCGAGGTAGTTGAGCGCTGGCGTGATGAACAGTGTTACGTTGGCGGCCGAGTGATTCGAGAACAGGTAGAGCTCGTACTCGAGCGCCGGTGCCGTCTCAACCGTCAGCTTCTCCGTGTTCTGCGGCACCAGACCCACGCCACTTCCGGTGCGACCGTAGTTTGCAAACTTGTGATATGTCACATTGGCTTTGTCGCTCGAGCTCTTGGCTGGCACGACGAGGGCCTGGAAGTGCGATCCCGAGATGGCAACGTGGCCGTCTGACTCAACGAAACCTTTGGTAAAATTCTTCGCTGGCGAGCGAATGTTGACGGGCAGCAGAACCATGGGGCTTCCGAAGCCGTACTTGTCCATTCCTCGGCACGGCGTCGTGACGTTGATGTTGACGATATTGGAGTACGGCGCCGCAGGTGCGCTGGCCCAATCAATCGAGACGTATACTCGGGCGTCCGAACCACTGGGGCCGACCCGGCCAGTTGTCTGGGACAGCTTGATCCATGGGACCCATGGGGAAGCCGTCCACTCGCAGTCCTTGGTGCCACGCGAAAAGACGTCAAAGTAGCGGGTGATGGGACCGTAGGGCTCCAACGGGGGTAGGGTCAATCTATTGAGAGAGTTGGCGTGGTACTTGTCGTCACCCTGAACAGTCGCATTCGAGCCCTCAACGCCGATTCCCACGTGGCCGGCGACCGAGGGAAACTTGGTCTGGACATAGATCATGGACGGAAGCGTGTTCCTCATAGGCTGCTGCCAGTAGCCATCGAAACCAAGATGGGTTTCTGTCAAATTGTTAGCCGCGAATTCTCGCAAGATACTGCACAGGACCTGACTTACGGTCCATGAAGTGCGCCCACTTTCCATTCAGCAAGCGATCCCACTCATCAGTCAAGCCGGAGTCCTCATCCGATATCGACAGGACCTTGCTGATCACAGCATTGGCCGCGTTTCGCCTCTGGGCAGCATACAGATTGTTCTTGGCACCATTAATGTAAATCTTGTTGACGATCTCGCCTGCACGGGCTGCGTGGAGAACCGTCTGGAAGAAGGTGGGTTGGTTTGCAGCGGGAAGCTTGTCATGGATGGCCTGCGCAGCCGCAACGAGGTCGGCCCACTGCTTCAGGATTGCATCTCCCTCGTTGTAGTTGATGACCGAATAAGTCTGAGGTTCGATCAGCTCATACTTGCGCCTGCTGGCGTACATGCTGTACTTCTGCACAACCTCAGCAATGTCGGCGGCAAAGGCCGGCGCGAACTCGCGAGTCGCCCACGCCTTGGCCCAGTCGGAGGTGCTATCCACACTCCAGCGCTTGGTGTCATAGGCGAGGTCGAAAAAGTGGTTGATGGGAAGCTCGAGGGCCTTCATGTCGCCCACGTTCACAATCCAGATCCTGTCAGCGCCACGAGAATGCGCCATGTGCAACTGCTCGGCCGTCTTGGAGAGTTGGATGGTGTTGATCCACTTGTAATTACGCGGGTCACCGACGTAGTCGAAGTGGTAGTAGACTCCAGCACCACCAGCACGGCTGGTCTCGTTCTTCAGTGGCAGTCTTCGTATGTTACCCCAGTTGTCATCTGCCCACAGCAGGGTAACATCATCTGGGACCTCGAGGCCGTGGAAGAGATAGGTCATGACCTCCTTGTAGAGACACCACGCCTGCGGGACGGTGGTGATATCCGATACTCCGAGGCCCTCGGCCACGAGCTCACGCTGGTTCTTGACGAGAGTCTGCAGCATCTCGACAATGTGTTCAACTCCGAGGCCCTCGATAGCTGTGTCGCCCGTACCTCGCATGCCCACAGTCCAAAGACTATTGCGCGCATACGGCTTCGCGCGCTGGATGCCAAATCTGAAGTACTCATCGATCGTCTTGTTGTTCAGGTTGTATGCCCAGGGGCCTTGGCCCTGGTAAAACTTGCCGAACTCATTCTGGGCGCGCATCAGGGGCTCGGTGTGCGAAGTGCCGAGGACAATCTCGAAAGCATCCGCAAGAGGCTGGTTGCCGGGGTCGTCAACCTCAAACATGCTTGCCCAAAGCGTGGGCCAAAAGTAGTTTGCGCGAAGACGGAGAAGAAGCTCAAAGATGAGGCTGTGGAATTCCACTCCGAAGCCAGCACCGTACTGTGTATCCGCCCAGTGTGTGCTACGCCTTGATTAGCCGGATATCTAAAAGAAAGAACTCGGGGTACACTCACGCTACCCAGTTGGTCAGGGCGGGCTGCTCGTCGTTGAGGAAGAAACCCCTGTACTTCACACTCGGCGGGCCCTGGACCTTCTTGATTGGGAGAGCATAGAGATTCTTGCTTGGCTTGGGGGGAGTATCGGCCCAGAAGTACCACGGGCTAACACCAATCTGCTCGCTGATGTCGTAGATGCCAAAAATTGTTCCACGAGGGTCGCTTCCTGCGATCACCAGTGCTGCCGAGGTCCCAGGCACAGGGTTCTCGACAACGAGACTGACAAAGGACTCCCACTTCCCCTTGATCGCAGAGACGTCGATCTTTCCGGCGGAAATAAGGCCATCGATAACGGTTGAGTGGCCGATGGTTCCAGCAATGATGACGGTGTCTGCCGGTGAGGGCTCCGCATAGGCAGGACCGCTAAAGTTTGCTGTCGCTGTAGTGGTGTACTGGAAGAAATGTCAGCCAAGACATTTTGGTAACCCGAACATGCCATGTCCTTGGACTTCTGTGAGGAGAGACGAGAAGAAAAAGACAAGCAGCTTACGAAGGTATTGTTCAGGTTATTGACCGGCTTGTAGCCGTAAGAAGCTGGCTCCGACCTTGGCTTGCCGTTGCTGAGTGTGTAGTTTATACCTGTGACTCGCCCAAAGTCGAGGGTGAGATCGCCGGCGGCACGGACAACACCCCAGTAGTCATTGCTTGACACAAGGATTTGACCCTTTGATACCGGCCCTCCGGCGATCTGAAGGGCACTGAGGGAGCTATTCAGAGTGATGATCCGCTCCTGGCCGAGTGCCGCTACCACCGAGGTGAATGCGAGCCAGAGGGCTCCTTTAGCGGTTGATACGAGCATCTTCACGACTCAATCCGCAGCTTCCACTCGTGAATGGAGGGAGTGGAAATCCGCAGCTCAGAACAGCTGCTCAATGCCACCTGTCTGTGGGATTAAAAAAAAGACAGCGGGTGAAGGATCAGAGCAAACATCACAGCTGCAGGCGGGCACGCGGCACTATATCATATAATATATTCCAAGGGTTGGGTATGCAGGAACGGCCCTCCACTACGAGGTGGCTCGCGCCCAAAGGGAGACCGGTCCCAATGGTGGTAGGTAAATAAATTAGCCCGGGACGATACGTGGTGGCCATGTCGCATTTGGCTTTCGGAGGTTGGATCGCCATGCGTTCCCCAACAACAACTTCAGTCGGCGGGCACTGACTCCAGGGCCAAGAATTGGAGTTATAATCCCAAGGCAAACATCGGCTGGCTCGCGGGTAAAGGGATACTGAGGGGGCCTCGATTCCTGGGCAGGTATCACGCTGTCGCGGACGCTTACCGTCTGCCGGCTTGTGACTGCTGGGTTTGCGTGCTCTGGCGAGGAAGTGTTGCTCGTCGTTTCTGAGAGCCAGAAAAACCGTTGCCTGTTTTCCCCGCATGCGGGCTTCCCGCAGGACGGGGCCCTGACTGGGACTCTGAAGGGGAACGCATGGGGTTGATGGTCAACGTTCTTCGACTTTGCATGCTCAGCCCGTCATCACTCACGGACATGTTGATCCGCGGGGAAGAAGGCCTGCTGACATGGCTGATGTCGCCATTGAATGGGAAGCTAGTTGATGATGCATAATAGTCGACAGAGGTTGAATAGAAGGGACGACCGAACTGGGGATTCTCAAGAGGCAATGCGGGGGAAGCGGAGCGAGGTGGCATCGCAGTGTTAAGTTTGGTCTTTAACCGGAACAGCATACGGCTTGGCTCCCATCGACCTTCAAGGATTGTTGAATGATCCGAGAGGTAAACGAGATTTGACTAATCGGCCGTCACGTAGTATCATTGTTGAACCGGTTTCTGGATCGTCTACCATCCACCTCGATGGTGGATTAGCAGCGGTAGAAAACCAATCCAATCCGCGGCCTGCTAAACATTCCTGAGGGAAGTAACGACCCGCGGCGCAGTAACCGAGGATACCTCAGTCCAAAAGCGAGGCCTCTCTCTGCCATTACCATGCAGCCCACTTTATCAAACCATGTTGTCGGGCTCAATTGAGGGCTGGCAAGTGTGGTGCATTCCCAGTCCCTCAACGTGGTGGCCGCGGTTAATATCAGAGGCAATGGCGGCCCGGAGGTTGTAGTTTCCATCCCGGCCGCCCTCGCATAGCCATGGTCTTTCTGTTGACAAAAAAAGGGTGCCAAATCGGAACAGCGCCACCTTGTTGCAATAACATAGCCTTAAAAGACAACGCCCTGACCTGAGTACCAAGGCAAACATCCGAAGTTATGTCTGGCCGAGGCCGACGCGCTTGCGCCGGCTGTTGTAAGTCGAGTCGGTGAGGGGAACAAGGTGAGTTCCAAACAACTTTTGCGAAATACCACGAGGGGGGCACCGGCAAAATAGAACAATAGCGTTGCAGCCGGATAGGTGGAAGAAACAGGCCCATAAATATTCCACATCGAGTGAACGTTGGTAATGGCTAGTCTAACCGTGTCTACCATTGAATGTATCATTGCTGCTATCCGTCGATGCCACTTTTCGTGTTGGTCAACCAGGACTTCGAGTTCCATTGCCCATACCGATGGAAGAAGAGTACTTAGCTGACAGGACCCTGTCTGCTCCTTTGGAGGGTGCTCAGAACCAGGTAATCCTATCATTGATCACTAATTTCTGTGGTGTGAAGGCTGCTGCGGCACGGTTGCCCCCCCGAAAACAGATCTTGAACTGCGTTTTCATGCTATGGGGGAGGTTTTTTAATGTCGCAGTAAAAGTTTGATGTTGGCTCGAGTTGGCGTCGCAAATCGTGGGTTTAGTCTAACCTCGGGTGCCCCTTCCCAGCTTTCACTGCACGGTACCTATAATACCTTACCCGATGACAACCGCGCGGTGAATTGATGAGAGGTTTATGGTCGGAGGAAGCAGAGCTCACGTTGGATAGCGCAACAAACTTGAGAAAACAGCAGCTCAACAGCTCTAAACCTCAGGCTAGTACAAATCTCCGCATCTTAAGTCTGATGACTTGTTTCCATCACACAACCTATTGCTCCACTCAAAGGGTCATGACATTAAGGCAGAAGTCTTTGGTAGTCCAATTCCTCAAAAAGGACTCAAAACGCCATCACCGTTAGGTTCCCCGCACACTCACACCAATCTTCCCGGCTTGGCAAGCGGCTTGGCATGCATGTAGGGCTGAGGTGAGAACCTTCCCCCAGTACACCACGTACAACACACCTCATCCGTGGAGCAGTTAGCGACTGTTCTGGCCTCTAAGCCCGAGGAATCGATCGGCAAGATGATTGGGATAAGGAAGAGACCTATATTGATAACGAAGGAAGGGAAAATGAATCAAGAATAAATCTATACGTTGTCCCTAAAGTGAGAGAGGCTCCAGTCTGAGTATCTCTCTGCATTAAACTAAATACTATCTTGGTTTACGCTGGGTGCGACCACTAAATCTAGGTGTTAGCATGGTACAGTGGGGATAGCTGCTTGTGAGGTGGATTTTTTTTCTCTTTTCTTCAGATTATGATCAGGTAACTTTGCGAAGCGCCCATCGTCAATTCCATCAGAGCAATAGGTATTAGATCGCACTGGGCGCGGCGTGCAGATTCTCGAGAGCCGGTGGAACGGGTAGGGGGAAGTCGAGGAAGCCTTGCAAGCTCCCACCTCGTCATATATCCTATAATACAACACCCATTCCCACGAACTCGCCTCCCAAGGGCCAAGAGCCCTCTGGGCCGCTCGGACTGAAGACCTTGTCCTGATTTTGCGCTAAACCCTGCCATCAAATCGCTGGCCCGGACGCCGATTTCATGTATCCCGTTCTCCCCGCTCTTCTTCCATCACTCTTGAGGAATATAACTATATCTCGACAATAACGCCATTTTCTCCTCCGGACTGATCTCGGTATCGGCGTACACCATGCGCATATTCTTTTCCTTGTCCTTCTTGGTCTTCTTCTCGCCACCTGCCTCCTCGGCCGCCCCGTTCTTTCCTGCCGGTTTGATACCAGCCTCGGCCATGCGTATCATCTGATCGATATCGTCGCCTTGGCGGGCTGCGCTAGCCACTAGCTCATCCACGGTCGAAGCATTGCCGGGATAGCCAGACGGAGGCGCGCCGGATCCATTGTAGAAGTAAGGTGGCCTTTGGGGTAGGTTGGAAGCTGGCGCGGTGTTTGTGGGGGGGCGTGCGGGGAGGTTGAAGGCGCCGGGGGCGCCGGGAGGCGGTGATGGGCCAGACGGGAAGGGCGGAGCGTAGGCTTGAGCAGGCGGGAAGGGCGGAGCTCCGGCGGCGCCGGGTGGGGGATACGGGAAACCTGTTTGAGGAGGGGGAAATGGGGATGCCTGCCTGATGGGTGAGCAAAGCTGTCCACTCGCTGTGACTGTTCCGAGACATACAGCTGGAGAGGGCACTGTTCCGGGATGGACACTTCTGAGGGGTGAATCAAAATGAAAGGGACTTACACCCTGTCCTGGGCTTTGTCCATCAACTGGCGAGGGGATAGCAGTCCCGTTCGCCGCTGCAGCCTTCTGTGCAGCAACCTTTGCACGATGCTCAGCTAGTCGCTTCTTGATCTCGTTGGAAGACTCTATCTTGATCTTTTTCGCTGGCCCTTGGCCACCCGATTGGCCCGGAGGCGGGTTTCCTGTCGCGGCATGGCGCTCGGCTTGGGCGGTGTAAAAGTTCGTGATGATTCGCTGGTTGTGTTGCTGGACAATATCCTCGGGAACACCCTCCATTCCAAAGATCTCAATGTCGAGACCCTGCCGGTTAGGGAGGGCATTTTCGACGCTGTTGAGACTCTCTTTGTGTACTTGGTTCATGTGGACGGAGAGACCTATTTATGCGCGCTGGTTAGCAAGTTCACGCGCATGCGACACCCGAGGTGGCTGGGCATACCTCCGGCCGTGTTCAACCGCTTTCCACATCGGTCGCATTTGAAATGTTTTGCCTTTTGGTGGGAGATGAGAAGCTTGAGGTCCTCAAAGTCGCGCTCGCCTGTGTGTGGAGTTAGCTAGGATGGCGGTGTCTGGGCAGCGACAAACTGACAGTAGTAGCACCATGGGCGAGCGAGGAGCTCCTCGACGTCGGGGTGGCCGCGTTTCTTTTTGCCCATCGCGTCCCCCGAAGAGTGTTTCGTGCCGCCGAGAATCGCAGGACTTGTGTCAGCCCGGGGTGGACTGTGAAAATGGTGGGATTGGATTGGCAGCGGGGTGCCGGCGTCGAATTTCGATGTATGGTTGCAAGATGGTTGCGTCGCGACGCACTCGCCGATGCTCTCCAAAATGTTCACTCAGCCTCGAATGCCTGCGGCGGATTGGCGGTCTGGCACTAGCCTTATCGGGCTAGCTTTGATTGGCTGCACGTGACTTCTACTGACCCTCTGCCGGTCTCTTGCTCACCAGCCACCACATTAAGGGAAACAAGGTGGTTCGTTCAGAAACAGTCCAATACATATTCTGCTTTTTATTCTTCCTCAAAGGCGCCACCCATTTGCTCTACAATTTTGGCCTCGATTCTCAGATAAGTCTCGTACATCGTACGGCCACCTTTCCAGAAAGGTAAGGTGTCAGCAATGTCGCTGGCGCGGGCTGTCATCAACGCCTTGACCTTGAAGCTACTTCTGTTCGTTTGTGCCGTCTATTCTAGCAACCTGTATTGAATGAGCGGCTCCCATGAAGGAAGTTCCAGGGAGATGAGCTATGTATGGCTCCGCTGAGATAACGCCTTCCCTTCCTCTGTTTCCCGAGAGTCTCCGACATCTGCATCATTTGCATCGTGCTAGATCATTGATGGCCACGTGCGCCACACCAAGGCGAGGGCTTCAGGCAACCAGGCATGTTGTTGACGATCTCATCCCTTAATGCGCTATTGTCATGCGAGCCTATCAACTTTTCATAGCGCCGTTGAATGACCTCCTAGTCGCATCAAGTCGCATCAAGTCGCATCGTGGGCTGAATTGCATATTGGACGAGCAAGTGCGGGGCACAGCTCCCCGCATCATCCCGTTGCTCATTCCCACATTCCTCATCATCCCGTCCCTAGCTTTCACTCCCGTTTATCCCGTTGCTTCAATCCTTCAATCCCTCGCAAAGTCATGTAGCTGAGCTATCACGGCTTGCCACTTCGACGATAGCGGTTGTGCATAGCCTCACAGCAGGCGCAGGCAGCAGGCAGGTCATTACCTTATAACCAGAGCGAGCATCCGCAGCTAGCTCACCCCCCCACGCAAAGCAACGCCCTCTACCCATGTCTACTCCTCATACTACTACCGTACTCCCGTAACAACTATGCCTGAGCTGAGGGCCAGCCGCTGGTTCAGACGTCACAGACCCGGAACCGGGGAAATCCCACGAGGTCACAATGACCGACGAGCATCTGCTACAGAGACCACCTGGCCTCCAAATAGCTTGATATCGCAGACAAATGATTCGCTTCCTGTCAGCTCCGACTCTATCCAGCTACTCGAGCCTCCGCCTCCATATTCCCCGCCAAGCGAGGACAGTCCTTCGCCAATAGTTTTCACAGAGCAGCTCGCCCCCCCTCCAGACTACCAACCTCAGTCCCCGAACGAAGGGCCGCGATCAAAATCTGCCGCCAAATCCTGGGCCGAGGAGCAACAAATCCTGGCTGAAGTATTCACATGCTATCCATGGCGGCGCAACTGGGGACCCAGGCCAACTTCACTGGCCAGCGCCCTAAATAAGGCAGCTTTAGTTGGAAACTATCACATAATACTTGCCTTGTGTAACGCAGGTGCCGAGGTCAGGGGCAACCGGCACAGCGCATCTCACTCATCAACAGCCATTCACGAGGCTTTGCGGGGCCCAAAACCATGGATCGCCTTGGCCCTCATCGGTAGACACCGCGCATCTGACGAGCCAGTCCAAGAGTTGCTTGAATCTCTCGATATTGTTGGCTGCCTACCTCTGCACGTAGCTGCTGAGGCTGGAGAGACTGAAATTGCCCACGAATTGATACAGATGGGAACTTCGGTAGATGCCCTGGATCATGTCGGTCGATCCCCTTTGCACATGGCTGCGCGATATGGAAGGGTAGGCACAATTCAAATGTTGTTGGACAACGGGGCGGATGCAACCATAATCAATGAAAAATTGTGGCAGCGAGCCAGGAATGACCCCAAGCTGGAGCTCTTGTTAGGCAGTTACACTAGGATTTCCCAAATTCTACAAGGGGTACTGGATAAGAGGCGACGACAAACGAATATTCTTAGTCCAGCTGATAACACACAAGACACAATCAATCAATCCGAGTGTTCAGACAACGAAGAGGGCCACGCTCCTGAGGGTAGCTCGAGCGTCAGGCGAAAGGCGCCCATGACGTTCAAGGTGCCTCTCCAGGACACTCAAAACGACACGGATCACTTGATCGGGTTCCTCCCAACACGCCGTCGCCATTCGGTCTCTGTTGACAATACTCTTCGATGGGATCAGACGGCGTCCCATCTTGCAGCAATATACGGAGATAATGAGGTTGAAATGGCTCGGCGCATCTTGAGCCTGCGACTCCAGGCCACAATACCCAGAAGGCCGCGAGAAAGTCTACGAGGAAGCCAAGAGTATACTGTTTGGGCTCAAAATTGTGAGACATTATTAGCAGAGTCGAGAGCCCAAAGGGAGAAGAACACGAGGGAACAGGGCAATGCTTTGGGTCTTTGATGATGCTTTGAGATTTGTGATTTCGGTTGAGGGAGAAGTTGTTTCATGGAGGCAGCAGTGGGGTGCTTTGCCCTATTAATGCCCTAGTCATGACTGACGATAAGAATGAGTAGCACTACATAGCATTAATTGAGGAATTAGTATATTGTGTGCATAGCGTATTACTAGTATGATTAATGACTGGTATAATACCAAGTTTCGAGTTTATCGTCACATTTGAAATTTGTGATTTCAGCGTCATGTCTCACCTTAAGTTGAGGTTAGTTGCTGCTGTGACGTGAGGGAAAGCTCTCAACATTCTCTCAAGAAAAGACTTTTATAGAGACAGGCAACTCGGACTAGTAGACGCACTCAATGGAAAATTTAGCAACAAGCCACCAAAGACTGATATGGCCTGATATCGCCCGGCTGGCTCAATCGGTAGAGCGTGAGACTCTTAAGGCTCTCAAAAGCTAGGTATCTCAAGGTTGTGGGTTCGACCCCCACGTCGGGCTCAATTCCCGTCGCACACAACGGCATTCTTTTTGCCGTTCTCTGTCTAGCTTGCAGTTCTCGGTGTTCAACTATTACTGAGCCTTATTATCCCCCAAACACAAAAATCCAATCATCAGTGTCACGCTGGCGGTTTGAAGCACATTTGGTACTGGCAATAAATACAATTAAATACCCCTAAGTTTGCGGCAAGGTCATCTCAAAAAAATAAAAAATAAGCTACCCAAACCTGGTATCAAAGCGGTAACATGTACGTTTTTCTTTCGACCAACCAGGCATACGACCACCATTTCCAGTTCTGTCTCTCATACAACAGACCATACCGCCCCCCACCCCATTGCATTTCAGACACCTTCATGGTGCTCATTAACTTTCTCCTTTGATGTAGTTGGCGCAACCTCCTCAATAACACCGCTGTCACCAGCAAGAATTCGGGTAAGGCCAATCTCGGAGTTGATGGCCGCCATGCGGTCGAAGTCAGCTTGCGCGGTTCCCTCGGAGCCAAAGATCACGTCCTGGATAATTTTCCCTGGTCAGCAAGCTTATCAAAAATACCAGAGTTGGGGCGCGAAAGAGTAACCCACCATTTCCTCCAGTGTCAACCTCTTGGTCTCGGGCACGAAGAACCAGATAAACCCAGCGCCCAGGTACGTCAATACTCCGAACAGAATGTACGTCCCGTACGGCATACTCTTCAGCATATCCGGGGTCACCTGACCCACGATGAAGTTATTCATCCAGTTACTCGAAGCGCCAAGAGCCACACCGTAGGGACGAGTGGAAAGCGGCCAGATCTCAGCGACGATGATCCAAGCGCAAGGTCCCCACGAATAGCCAAAGTGAATAACGAAGAGCCAGACCATGCACACGGCGGCCCAGCCTGCCGCGGGCTGCTCGCCCCAGTGCCCGAAGTTCCTGGCCACAATGACGGCAATGATGAGGTGGCAAGTGCCCATGCCAATGGCGCCCACGGTGAGGACAGGCTTCCTGCCGACGCGGTCGATCCAGAGGACGGCGGGGATCGTGGCCAGAAACATGACGATACCGACAACGCCTGTGGCGAGGAGGGAAATTGTCGTATTGTCGAGGCCGAGCTGCATGAAGATGGAGGGGGCGTAGTACAGCACCGCATTGATGCCAGTCCACTAGTGTCCTCCTGTCAGTTTCACCCCTTCCCTCAGTACTCTGTGATTTAAAACTCACCTGCTGGAAAAACATGGTCACCGTCGCCACAATGACACGCTTGAACATAGCCCTCGTCTGGAATAGTTTCTTGATGGATACAAACTGCAGCTTGAATATGTTCCACGCCGTCTGCTCGCGCAGTTCGGGGAATAGCTCGGCGATGCTGCGCTTCTCGAAAAGAGACTGGGCCTTGATCTCGAGGAACTCGATCTCGACGAGCTCGTGGTTCTCATCAAGGCCGCGCAAATTTGCGAGTACCTTGCGCGCCTCTTCCTCGCGGCCGTGGTGAATCAGCCAACGTGGCGAGAAGGGCATGAAAATCATGCCGATGAAGAGAACGACGGCGGGAAACAGTTGGAGGCAGATGGGCGTCAGCCATGACGCGTCAGTCTGGGTTCCGAGCGTGGTACCACCGATGAAGTTGGTGCCGCTGTGAGGTGGTCAGCTCCCGGTCTCAACAAGGGTAAAAGGGGAACTCCTACTAATCAATCCAGAAGCTGACCATGATACCAAAGCAGATGGCCAGCTGCTGCGTTGCGACGAGCGCGCCACGAACCTCGGGGGGTGCGACCTCAGAGTTATAGATGGGGATAATCATAGCCAAGCTTCCGACTCCCATACCGCTGGATTTTGCCACTGCGTTAGCCAACCCTCTATCACAAATCCAACCACCAAACACCCAGGATACACTCACGTCACAAATCGCCCCGCCAAGATGGCATTCGGCCCAGCCTGTACGGCCGTCGCCTGAATAATCACCCCGACAATAAACACAGCACACGCCACCAGCACGCCATACTTCCGCGACAGCACCTCAGCCAGGAACCCCGACAGCAGCGTCCCGATCCAGGCGCCGAGTTCCAGGATCGCCGTCAGCCAGCCCTTCTTGGTCTGGTCAGCCTGGGGGTCGAGGGGGTCGTATTCGCCCATGTGCTTCTGGAACGAGGGCATGGCGAGGACGCCCGAGAACATGCCCTGGTTGTAGCCATAGAGCACGCCACCGATGCAGGCGAAGCAGGCGATGCTGAAGACCTTGAAGTTCTTGATGAGCGCCGAGGGCCCGCTCTTGCCCATCAGGGCCTGGCGCTTGTGTAGCGCGGCATCGTAGAAGGCGCCGGTCCCGGCGTCGGCTCCGCCCATGGTTGTTGCTAATACGGGGCTGGCTCGCGGTTGTGGGGTTTTGGGGTTGGCAAGGTTGGGGGACAGACTCGGCCACTACACTTTGTAGGTGAGAGGGAGATGAGTAGTGCAGGGAGGAAAGACGGAGAAGGGGAGAAGGGGAAAAGAGGAGACGAGATAGGCTAGAAGGCTTATTTTGACCGCAATTCATCGCAAGGGATCGAAAGGGAAGGACCCAAAGCAATAAATCCCACCCTGTTGATCCCCCGCCATAATCTACCCATCCCGTGGTCCGACGCTTTGGTACACCAAATAGCAAAAGCCTGGTTCATTGGACGTATACAGACACAGGCATTGGACCAATTGGAGGCATACAACCGATGAGGTTCTGGATTCTCCCAGCTTTAGCTTAAACTCGAGCGAGGTCCCGTGCGAATCACATCGACTGTGAGTCCCCGCATGGCACCCGGTAGTGACCGGCCAGAACCATGCCGAGTAGTCGTACAGCATGACCGTCAACGCGCCCCCTAAGGCCGGGGTGAGGGGTAAATTAAGCTTCCTACTCTGTGTCTGTCCCAACCTGCGTCCCGGATGAATGGTGATGGGACGTTGATGGCCATCATAGTCTCGCTCGTGGTTCGTGGAATGCCAAATGATGCCCCCGACACTAAGCCTTCCGTTTAGTTGACCCTAGTCTTGACAGGCTGACAGACTGACAGAAGACGTGTCTCAACTCGTCATGAGGCCGGGGATAAGGAGTAGACTAAGAGAAATTTATGCGGGGAAGAACAGAAATGCGGTACTTCGCGTGTCATTGACACAAAGGACGATGCGGGAAGGCTCTGCCAAGCTGCTTTTGCAGATCTTTCTTCCCTGGTGCGACTTCCAGGGACGGCAACCCTGACAAGTGAAGCCAAGTCCCCGCAGGGCAGCTCAGGGTGGTTCACAGCGGGTCGTGCATACAGGCTGAATGCCATGCTGCCGTGTTTACCAGCTGTTTATTGGCTGTGACGCATTGCAGGCACTGGGCGATTGGAAGTAGGAATTGCGGGAGAGCGGCGACAGACCGAGAGAAGTAAGCTGTATCGGGCCTTTTGTCGGTTATCGTGCTCCGGAGGGAGTAGTGGGGGCGGCTCGCCCGCGGAAGCTCTGTCTTAGCTCAACGGGAGGTCGTGTGGTGGCTTGATGGCTTGCTTCATGGCGCCCTTGGCCCTATGAAATTCCCCGAGCCAAGACGTCCACAGTTGGGGAATTTGAGACGTCAAGTGACGATCTGGCAGTTGAGTGCAGCTTTCTGAATGCCGATTGTAGGCAATTTTGATAGGATAAATTGCGTCGGATTCTAGACCAAAGAGACTAGAGCTTGTTAAACGGTCAATTAAAGCCAATCGAGATTCCTTTCCGAGGGATATAGTGTGGAAGAGCGAGCTGGACCCAGAGCTGCAAGGATGGCAGATGGCATGTTGGGATACCTGGGCGTCGGGACCTTGCTGACTGGTGAACAATCTCTCACGAGCCAACGACCGAGCTCGATGTCGCTGCTCTTGCAGGAAGGAATGCATTTGCTTGCAGCGGGGTTCATAGCTTTAGGGCAGCTTGAGACCCCGGTGAGCAAGAGGGAGTGTTACCGTCGGCAAGGGATCTCACGCCCAGAAGCATCGGGAAGAGGGGCAATGAGTCGTGGCAGTGCTGATAAGGATATTTGAAAGGAGAGACGAGATTTTTGGGAACTTCCCTTGAGCTCCATTAGAGTCCGCGATCTACCGCGTATACAGCAGTCTTTCACAGGTGCAGACTAAATTGTGGCGACTTGGACTGGGAATGACTGGCGGCAGGGCACGTCAGACAGCGCTTGGGTGAAAGAGATAACTAAAGCGCTAATTTGTTGGAGAGGACAGCATATCATTATAGGTATGATAGCGGCCACCCGTAGCGGGAACCCGACTTCGACGGCAATAGCAACAATGCCGGCTCTAGAACTGTGAGACCCAAGGTCAACGGACCACAAAGATGTGTGCAAATGCGGACCTGAGGCCGAAGGTCAAGTCGGACCGTGCTGCCGAGACTCGCAGACTGCACCCCGCCTTTGGCCATGAGACGTAAGCACTTGCATTGGTCGACATGCGGGCGGCCGAGTAATGATTCGATCCGCCCAACTATTCTTCAGGGAACGATGTATTCGGTCAAGGCGATTTTTTGTCTCGGCCACCCTTGACAAAATATCCAAGTCGAAGTTGTCATGATACAGAATGTTGGCTCCATGAGAGATTCGGTGCCGCTTGGGACCACTGGCCAACTCATGGAGATAGCGCAGCTGAACCTGAAGCAGTCCTCGAACTAACACCTTTTACATAGGCGGATACCATATCAAGTACATCGGGCCACCTGTCTAGGCCTCGGGTACGATGCTGGGCTGGCTCGGTGCATCGACCCGCTCTTGTCAACGGGGCCTGTGGAACGGGGTGGTACCGGCCATGGCCCGGCCCCCGGCACCTTGACACCGCGGGTGTGTTGGTCGGGGTGCCTGGCTGGCGAGATGGGCCGAATGCTGCTTACCCGGCCCGGACCCAGCCGCCGCCCGATATTGTTTTGAATCGGCCTCTTTCCAAATAGCCAACACCCGCTACTTTGGATGTCGCCCGATCCCACTCCCATGATTGCTGTCATGTGGCGCGGAGGACCATTAATGTTGACCTGTAGGGTGAGTGATGATAAAAATATCTTGCCATATTGGCGACATGATGAGACGCAAAGGGGTAGTAGGAATAGTGTTGGTTGATGGTGTTGAGAGCGTCATCAGAAGAGATGTAAATCCGGTCGCTGCGGAGGCGAAACGCTGTGCTAAATGAGCGCCAAATGCCCTACGCGACATCCAAGGAAGTAGGGGTTAATCCAAATGGAAGGCAAAATCGGGCTGTTGTGGGTGTACTAGGCATGGCGCTGCAATTGCCATGGAAGCAATTTGCAAAGCACGCTTTCTCGTGGTGCCCCAACTGCCGTTTGGGTAGCTTCTCAAGTTGTTTAGTGGGAAATAGGAAAAACGACGAATCAAGGGCTTCCAACCCCAACGGCGCCCAGCGGCGCGGCAACCACGATGATCTGCTTTGCAGCTGGTACCTGTTTCAGGCACTTTGCAGCAGCGTTTGCGGTAGCGTACTCAACGCTGTTCAGGGTACCTGGGTTCGGGAACAACAATCATCCAGAAATGGCCAATAGGAACCCGACGGGAAATCGAGCACGTGCATCTGGCCCAAAATAGCGGCGCGATCAGAGTAGTCTCCACTAAAAAGCTGCTTTGGTGGAGGGGCTTGTACACTAAACGCTGGGCAAAAAGTTGACGCGCGCGTCGCTCGCGACTAAACACCTTCCAGCGCTCACGGTTCAGAGCCTCCTCCCGCTTTCTCCCCCCTCAACGGCAAAGAGGGATTGCCCTTGGAGTAGCCAATCCCGTCGCCTCTTGGATCACCACACAAGTTGGCAATTTGCCCCGTTTCATCTTAGCCAGCTGCCATTTGACTGCCAGCACGCTGAGCTCATCTTGGGACGGGTTTGAAGTTGGCGCTCAGGGAAGCGCTCCCAGCTGCTAGTCGCTGGCATCCGCGGTTACGCTCACTTCGCCTTCCCTCCGTCTTCCTCCCGCTGCACTTTCTCACCCAGACTCGACTCGGGCTCTGCCCTCACGCACCCTCTCTCCCCTCACCTTGCAGAGCGTTGCGAGAGCACTCGCATAACCCTCTCCGCATCTGTCGTCTCCTTTTTGCCCCCATCATTCGGCTCCTTGCTCGCTAGGCTGCTACCAACTGCTACTACGGCGGCGACTAGGACGTCGTTACCGAGTCGTGCAATGTGCAACCGGACCCTGATAATTTCCTTGACGCCCAGATTTTGCGAGACGCTCCTTTGTGGCTTGTCGCGCGCGCCAGGGCCACCTGAGCGTCTCTTCTCTTCCCAGGCGTCTCCTGCTTTCTGCCTCACTCGTGGGTTCATCGTGTCCAGTGCCATTCCGTCGGGTCCAGGACAGTGGGTATCCTTGAGGATGGTGAGGTGACAGAAGAGTAGCCGAGGAAGATGGGTGGCCGGCGAGGGGTCGGGCCAGGTCTCTGCCGGTGGACCACGCGAACCACGCGAACGGCCCCGGAAACCGGCTGCTTTGTTTATGCCATCTTCTGCGGCCCGCCGGACGTTTGTTTGCACGGCGCAACGCAGGCCAGATAAACTCGACTGTGCGCCCCGACCAGCCATGTTTCTCAGAAGCTGATTCCATTGTTTGTTCGGTGTGGTAGCTGCTCGGTCACCGACACAACCGGCAATCAACAATCGCCAGTCGACTTGTAGACTGGTTTTGGATGGTTGCCGGTCGTGCGCCGAGGCGAGGCTTGGTGTTCGCTGTCGCGCGAGGCTGCGGCGGCTAACTCGTCCTGCAAACCATTCTTTGGTTGCTCTCGGCCGTCTATTTTTGACCCCAGGTCTGCATGTCTTCCGCTCCCGCACTCCACAACAGAGCTACCTAGCAGAGCTGGCCGTTCCCCATTCCCCGTTCCCCATCCCCGTTCCCGCATTCGGCCATAGCCATACTGCTATCCCTCTCATGGCAGTCTCTACTGGCCGCTGTAGCACTGTCTACCGCTCGGCATGATACCTTGCCCCTGCGCCCAGTCTTGCTGCCGCTCAAGGTCGCGGCACAGTACGAACTCTTGATCTTGCCTACCTGCCAACCCCCGTCAAGCGACGGTGGGACACGCGATCTCATCCAGCAGGCCCCCAGCATAGGGGAAAGCTGTTAGCAACTCCCGTGGCCATCCCGGCGTCTTCCTATCTACGGCTCGTTGCCGCCAGTCTGGAGCTTTGCTTTTGCCGGCGGGCAGGTGCTGCCCTCTGCCACTACGTCCCCCTCCCCCGGTCTCGCCCGTCGAAGCTACCCACCCCCCCCCCCCCCCCCCCTGCCGGTCCCAGCTCCCCGTTATAGGTTAACCGCCCTCCAGTGAAGGGCCGTCTCTCTGGTCAACATCAGTCTCCACTCTCGAAGGCCGACTTCGTAACCGCCCGCCTTCAGACAGACGCCATTCCGAAACCCCTTCAACCATTAACAGCGGCCGTTGTCTCCTCCATGGGCTCTTTCAGATACACTGCTCAGTTTCGAGACTACACTCGCTGGCAATAGCATCCTCGTTTCAGATCAGACTACCCCGGCACATCTCTATCCGCAGAACCGGGGACCGTCATCTCTTAGTCGCCTTGCATTGTTTCTACTTTGGTCTCCGTCTGCAGCCTCAACAGATATCCTTTTCTATAAGTCGACCACCCTTCCGTCCCCGTCAGACCGACCTCGAATCTCTCCTCCAGTCCCCTCGAGCCCATCGACCCGCCGCGCTGCGACCCAATCATCTCTTTCATACTCTGTCGTTTTCCTTCTTGTCAACGTCTTCCCACTCAACCCTCCCCACCTTTCGTTTGGCCAGCCCTTCGTTTGATACGAAACGCCGGCTTTCGCCCAACATTACGCCTGCCCGTCGTCGCCCCTCCTAGTGAGGCCACCTCGGACATCAACCCACTCTCTCGGCGCCCTTTCAACCGTCACCTTTCTCTCTAATAGGTAATCGCCTCGTAATTCGACCGAGACTCGCCGTGCCGAGCTTCAACGTCAACCTTTCGCTTCTTCGCGCCCCGCATTGCTACTACATTCTCCCCGCCGACAGGAGATAAACAAGCTCTACTACAGAGCAGCCTTCATTGGATCATGCCCAAGTTGACTCGCACGCCGAGCCACCATCAATACCAGCCACAACACATCCCGGTGTCCCTCCCCCACATACCCGAAACCATGTCGTATTATCCCAACCGTCAGGTCAACGCCTTTTATAATGACAGCCTCGCCCCGGCGGCCGGCGCCTCAATGGGCATGCCTTCGTACGAGTCGTACGCCGTGAACCCGGTAGCTCAGCTCCAGATTACGACCGCCGGCAACGCAATGGGCGGCCCTGTTGGCCCACCTCTTCCGGCTCAACACCGCCCCTCGTCAGGCGCATGGAACCCGGACGACGACCGGACACTGCTGCAGCTGCGCGCAATGGGCAAGAACTGGAATCAGATACAGCGCGAGGCCTTTCCTGGCAAGACGGGCAACGCGTGCCGGAAACGGCACGAGCGCCTAATGGAGCGTCGGGGCCAGAATGAGTGGGACAACCGCAAGATTGAGCGACTTAGCAAGGAGTACATGAGCATGCGCAAGGAGATCTGGCAGCCGCTGGCGCAGCGGGTTGGTGAGAAATGGAACGTCGTCGAGATGCAGGTACGTTGCTCCATAAAGTCACCCCTTCATCCTAATACCGCCCACGACTAACACGATGTGTGTTTAATAGTGCATGTCCAACGGTCTTAAGAACATCCAATCCCACGCCCGGTCCTTCGCTCGGCGGGAACGCCTCGAGTCGGGCCAGCCTCACGCGGCATACGACGACGACAGTGGCATCTCGGGAATCGGCTTGACGCCGATCGACGAGGATCTGCCCGAACATGATGACAACGGGTACAGCAGCCCCGAGGGAACCGGCGCCCACTCGACACCGGGTGCTAGCTCTAATGGCGGTGGCAGCAGCACAGCCTCGCACCACACCGCGTACGGCATGCACCAGCAGCAGCAGCACCAGCAGCAGCACCAGCACCAGCAGCAGCATCACACACAACACCAGCACCACCATAGCCAAGGCTACGGGCAGAGCTACGGTTACCAGCCCCAACACGGCTATAGCAACAGCGTCTCGAGCACGGGCACCGCCGGCTACGGGCAGCAGCAGGGAGGCACGGGCAGCCAGGGGACTAGCCCATACATGGGACACAACAACCGACTCCCGAGCGTCGGTGACATGGGCATCGACGCCATCATCAACCGCGGGCCCGGACACAGCGGAGTGTAGTGTCATATCACTAACACTGCTTTGCTTATTTTCTTCGTCTCTCATTTTGCCATCTATCGTTTACACTCCTTAGATACCCCAACCTAATACCCTTTTCTTTTTTCTTTTGTTTCGTCTTTTTATTTTTCCTAGTCTCGGGTGTCAAAACTGGTGTTTGTGTTTGCCTTGAAGCATATGTCACGACCGCATGATACTTGTTTGGTCTAGAATTATAGGCGTTTGAAGGCGATGTGTGGAGTTTTTGGCTGGGATTCATCCCTTCTTTGTGCATGGGCGTTGGTTGGGGAGCTTTGATGTTTCCAACAGGGGACGAGGAGTGAGAGTGACAAGGAGTCACAGTTGTTTCCGCTTTTCTATCAATACCCATATTTGGGAGATGGTGATGCTTTGCGGGGCCACCAGTCATCATCATTGTTGGGGACGCAATGATGACACGAGAGACTATTTTTCTTTTGGCTTTTATTTCTTTGGATCGATCTATTCAGCGCATAGAGTGGTGGACAAAAAAGTCTTGGGACAACGTCTCTCCTTACTTGTAATGAACAACCTGGAGGATTGGGAACAAGGGGGAAAACAACTGTAACACTAAACTACGGGACTGACTATGAGCTGGATTATTGGAATGGTGCTGATACCACGATAGGGAAAGTGTTGATGGGTCAACCTGGTGATAAAGAAGGATCAAACGCGCAAATATCATTACAAAGAATTGGCACAATCTGTCTTGTCGAAATGATATATGATGAAAGCTTTCGACGAAAGTTACGGCAATGATATGACCTCTTGAACGACACCGCCTCCGCCTCCCTCATCAGGTCCAGGATTCGACCAATTCGGGCACGCCAGAATCCTTCCAATGCTTCACTTTACCTTCTTGGGCGACGAAGGCGCGTAAAGTGCCAGTAATAGTTACCGATTCCTCACACCAAATCTCCCATGACCACACATTTCAGTTACATCTCATAAGAGCGCAATGCAGTACAGAACCATGATGTATCATTGCTACAATCAGCCCTATCTATCAACAAGTCCAGACGGGCAAGAATAAGCCGATTTACACCCTCACCCTCAATGCATTGTATACAAACACCAAAACACCGCCCCACATCTTTGTGTGTGTGTACAGCGCGGTGGCTTCAATTTACAAGACTCTCTCAGAGACGACCCCACCTTGATCCTCCTCATCATCCTCCCATTCCCCCTCCTCCTCCTCCTCCTCCGGCTCCCCGACAACACTCCTCCACACGCGGCCCCACATGCCCTTCTTCTGCGCCAGTGCCAGCACCAGGACAACTGGCAGATGCCAGACACTGGCCCAGAACAGGCCCTTGGCACTCCCCTTGTGCCCCTCGAGCCGCCAGAACCTAACCGCCTCCCGGGCAAGCCACACATTGACAGGCGCGCTGGTGACCGCAAAGCTCCACTCCGTCACGCCCGCCGCGCACAGGCCAATGCACAGCGGGATAAAAACCAAACTGTACCGCAGCGCGACCCGCCCGTTGCGCGCGGGGTTGACCCAGCAGAGCATGCGCAGGCCGGCGGCCCTGTACTCGTCGCGGATGCCCCACGAGAGCGGCATGAAGTGCGGGAACTGCCAGGCGAAAAGCACGCCGGCGAACAGCCAGCCGCCGACGCTCGACCCGTCGCTAGCAAACAGCAGCTCGCGCCAGGTGCCGTCGGCGGTGGCGCTCTCGCCGGCGCCGGCGGCCCAGCCCATCAGGGGCGGGATGCCGCCGATGACGGCGCCCACCCAGGTGTTCGCGGCCGAGAGCCGCTTCAGCGGGGTGTACGCGCCCGCGTAGAGGGCGATGTTGAGGGCGCCGAGGAAGGCGACGGTGGGGTTCACCCCGAGGTACAGCGCGCCGGTGCCGGTGAGCCCGCAGCCGACGGCGAAGAGGACGGCGGCGCGGGTGGTGAGCAGGCGGCGCACCAGAGGCCGAGCGCGGGTGCGGCTCATCTTAGCATCGGTGTCGGGCTCGTAGAGCATGTTGAGAGCGTTGGCGGCGGCCGAGCAGAGCGTGGTGCCGGTGGTGAGGAACAGGAGGGTGAGCGGAGAGAGGGAGGGCGCGGCGTCGTGTAGAACCGAGGAGGAGAGGAAGGCGGGGACCGGGTATAGCGCATACGGTACCATGGCGGAGAGGACGACGAGGACGGTCAGCCGTGGTTTAGAGAGGGAGAGGAGAGCCGAGAGCTTCCGCCGGAGCGAGTCGGCTGGATGTCGGGCGGCAGCGGCGGCGAGGGCAGCCGAGGCATCCGGAGGGAGGTTTGCCGTGGGAGCGTCGTTTGGGTCGGATGGCGCGGTCTGGGGGAGGGCGGCATTTCGTCGTGCGGCCTGCCGTCTGCGGTGAGGAAGGAGGGTATTGTCGGGGGTAAGGCTGGCGGCGGCGGTTGCTACGGTGGAATCGGCGGCGCGGGCTGGCCGGGGGGCTTCGGTCGAGGTGGCCGGGTCGTTGGACCTGTCAAGCGAGGAGGCGACCGTGTTGCCTAGACGGCGGGCGTCTTGGTTGCCATTGACTCGGGCGAGGAGGGCGTTGGAGAGAAAGTAGCTAGCGCTGAAGCGCTGGACGGGGACTGTAGCAGCAGAGGCGCGCGGGAGTGACGACTTGGAGAAGAAGACCCTCCTCTCATGGCGCAGCACGGCGCGCTGGGTGCATTGCCAGCACGCATTCTCGAGTCCGGGTCGAAGCCCTGATACCGGCGGGCGCATGGTCGATTCTCGTTCACGCGCCAGCTCGAATCGCTATCGCCGCTCGTCAATTGATAACAATTGGCGTCAAATGGCGTCGGCACAGCTCTGGTCATTCAGGTTTGGGATGGCTCCATCGTCACTGGCCGACTGCTTTTTTTCGGATATTCTGCGGTTGCGCTAGGCCCGTGGCTCACCTGGCAGCTGAGCCAAGCTCAGGCTGTGGCTGGGGCGCTGCTATTCATACAGTGGGATTTGTTCTCTCAGCACCTGCCTGCTCCAAGCGAAGCGCCGACTGCCAGCAGGGGGCGTCTACGCTGCCACATGGCAACTGGCGTCAATTTCAGATTGCAACCTTCTTGAATATTCTCAGGTCTTCCTTCGTTCAGTTTCGACTGCCTGGAGCCATGACAGTTTGCCACGGCATCGACCAGATCCGAGCATGTCACCAGGAGCAGAGCAGGAGCAAGACCGTCTACCTCGGCCTTGCCTTTGTCGACGTGCCGCAGTGTAATTCGCATCTTGTTTGCATCTCAGCATTCCTGTCGCTCCCATCACCTCCCGCAATGTCCAGCGCTCCTAGCGGCTCTTAAAACAGCTTCGGATTTGCTTCCGCTGGCTGTGCTTCCGATGCCGCTGCTTTGTTTTGGCAGGCGCGACCTGCGAAAGTGGGCGTCTCGTGCATAGGTTGCTTGAGCAACTTTGGAGGACCGGACGCAACCTGCAACATGCAACCCACCAAGTGCCTATCCTTTCGGATGTGGGCAAGCGTCAGACCTGATCGAGAAGCCTACCCCGCTGCTCCCTTGGGCAGTTTTGGTTGTCATCACCTCAGCCATCACTTGACGAGTGTATTGTTTCGCATATGGACTGTCCAACGCGGGATTTATCAGTCTATTGAGAATGGCCGAGAGTCGTTGTGTCGATGGCCGGCCAAAATTTACATGTCAAGATGTCTTCCCCGGCGCGATACCTGCACGAATTCATCACCAGACTTGGGTCCGCTGGGTAGCATGGGCAGCATGGGTGCGGGGTTCCTACGTCTGATCCCTTTTTTTCTCATCTTGTCATGTTGTTGTCACTTTACCATTTTCTTCAAAAACATAAGTAGGTCGAGTCTCAAGTCCGGCTGTTGCACAATTATTGAGCATCAAGACGCGCTTTTCTTCTTGGAAACACTAGGTCTACGCCTAGTTCAAACCATAAGATGGACAGCCTCCTTGACCAACTAAGGGGCCTGAGCGATGTGGACTGCGATACGCTTGATGCAGAAGGCAATACATCCTTGGTGTAATACTCAGCATCTTTTGTAAACTCTAACCTCTAACAGTCGCGGCCAAACTGGGTCCCTTCTCCGACTGCACGTCGAACCAGGTTTGTCGCTCCATTGGACACTTGGCCGTGAAGAGAAACTAACACGGGGTTGATGTTCCCAGGCTATTGTCCTTGGTGAACTGACCAAACTTGACAGCGATGGAAACCTTCTTCACAGAAAACTCATCCACGAGTCCGTTAGCAAAGCCCATCAGCATCAGCTGCATAGCTTGTCAGGCCTAGAAGTTAAGGAACTCGCTGTTGAGTTGATGGTAAGTTACAGCCGATCCTCTGTCAGATAGAGACTTTGTCAATAAACTATCGTCAACAGATGGTCGGCCTGTCCCTCCAGATTCTCCCCCACATCACTGGCCGCCTACACCTGCAGATCAACCCCAAACACTCCTACTCTGTTCCCAATATCATCAGAAATGCCGAGAGTTGGTCACCAAGTCTAAATAGATACCCGATGGCACATCCCTAACATCGCCGCTTAGGGTTGACCTCCCACTTTTCACTCTATTCTCCGAGTCTTGACACCCGCCGCGTTTGCATCAAGATCCCTTCAACCTGGGAAGGGTTACAAGCATGCCGAGAGCTAGAGCAGAGGGGAATCGCGACCCTAGCAACGACTCTGTTTGGCAAGGAGCAGGTGGCGCTCGCTGGCCGTGCAGGATGCCATTATATTGCCCCCTACGTGAACGAGCTGCGCGTTCATTTTGATCCCGAGTTAGTGGCTTTTGATCCTTTCCATAACAAGCTCGTTCCCGAGGTTTCGGCTTCTCTCATGGAAGTTCAGGCCTAACAGGTTGACGGATGACACAGCTACATCGACAACAACAAGGCACTTGCTCTCTGCGGCAGCGCGCAACAATACTACGAGTCCCGCGGGCTCAACTTGAAGACGCAGGTCATGCCCGCGTCCCTGACATCCATCGACGAGGTGATGCAGCTGGCCGGCGTGGACCGCATCACCGTAAGCCCGCCTCTGCTGGCCGAGCTGGCCGCGACGCCGGCCACTGAATGGACTGGTGCCGCTACAGTTGGGCAGGCGATCACGGCCTCGGCCCCGGGCAACGACGCCCTGCATTATAATGCGGAACCCAGCCGCCGGGACCCCTCCAACGACCCGTATAGGCACCTTGAGGATGTACTAGAGGACGAAGCCCAGTGGCGCATGGCATTTACCCGTTCTGATGGTGGGAAGAACGAGGTAAAATTGATACAAGCGCTTAATATCTTTTGCGATCAGCAGGAGGCGCTGGAGATGCTCGCAGAGTCGCACGGGGCTTTGATGATGATGTGATTTCCCATTCAGGGGTTAGATAGGTATTACACGAGCTGCAATAGTCTTGCAGATACACGTATCCCAGGTACCTCATGCATCCACGATCGACCCAGACACGCTTAGACTGGACGTTTGCGGCGGGTTCTTCTCTGCCGCAGAGAGGAACTGCTGGAATGAAAACACACAACTGCCTAGGTGGTACAGTGTTAACCGGATTTTATGCCATTTTGCTTCGTGTAGATCAGAATTGTTTAGGTCCAAAAAAACACAACACATTGCGATCATGGAACTCAAGGGTCCGGTATTTGTCTTCGTGGCATTCACCCTTCCCAGTCTTCATCTAGGTGAGCCCCGAATTAGCCCGGCGTCTACCGACTTTTCCGTAAAACTTGAAGCCGACGACGTCAGGAAGGCCTCAGGATCAGTTCCCCTTTGTTGCGCTCCACTTCAAGGTCGTTACTCTTTCCGGAAGACAATCCAGCCGCATGCAGCAAGGCTTTGTCATTGCTTGCGCTGTTTATTGTGGGCTGAACTAGCAGCAATGGACAAAGCCGGCGATACGACGGCAAGTCGAGCAGGGGAGACTCGACTGGTATGCTGGCTGCCATGCCGCCAGCAACTGAGGAAACGCATGCCTCACAATAGGGCAGTCCGCCCTTTGTGTCTCTCAATCCTTGAAAAGTACTTGTTTACGACACGCCACATAACCCCCCGGGTTGTCATCCCTTTTCCCTTCTGACACATGCATTTCCCCCTAAATCACTAAGCTCCACATCCGACGGCTTTTTCGAGACCAGACTGAGAAACACCCTGGCGTACCGCAACCATGGTCAACTGGCCCCGCGTCCCGTGGTTCGGGCCGCAGGAAAACGACGGGGGCAGCCGAAGTCGCCTGCGTGATTTCCCGGGGCCGGTACGCGTCAGTTCCAGACCCGGCGACGACTTCTGGGATGCCGAGCCGGAAGAAACCCCGGCCCCCAACCCCCCTGCCAAAACAGCCGGCGGAGATCAGTCCACGGCAGCTCCCGATCAGAACCCCTCCCCCGAGTTCCAATACGACCAGGCCCTAGCCGCCGAAGCCCCCAAGCGCTGGTGTCCCGAGATCGACCCCAACTCGGCCGATTTCGCCGCGATCCTCGAGGATTTCGGCAGCATGCTCGCCGACCCCAGCCTCACGATCTGCGACATTCTGGAGGGCACTTTCGCGCCGCACGAGCGCGCCTTGCTGCTGCCGACCGACCGCCGGCAGAACCCGGCGCTGTACGCGATCCAGAAAGAGAACCGGGCGCGGTATGCGGAGCTGCTAGACTCGGAGCGCTTCGGCGACGAGTGGAAGAAGACAGCGGATCTTGCCTTCAAGCTGACCTTGGCGTACTTTGGGCTACCGGTCGCGCCTCTCAGGGCTGATTTCTCGCAGCAGTTCCCTAGGTTTGGGGATGAGAGTGATGTGGAGGGCGAGGTGCTGGAGGCTGGAGACGATGATGCGCCTGAGGGTGGGAGGCTGCGCTTCTTGAACTGCTATAAATTTCGGTCGTATGAGCATGATGTTTTGCGCGGTATGTTGTGGCCGAAAATAGGGGTAATATGTTGTTGGTGATAATGCTGACCCCCTTTCAGACCCGGATAGCATCCTTGAACAATACTACGCCTTCCAGGATCTACGAAAGGTTGGCCCGGCGCGCCGCATACCAGAGCGCACCAAGGGCCACAGTGCACCGACGTCTCTCGCCCTCCGCGGCGGCGGCAGCTCTGACAGCGACTCGGACTCAGACACGTCTATGCTAGATGCGGGCGTAGAATACGATTCCGACACAGCTGACTCGGAGAAGGAACCTGAAGCCTCCGGCCAGGTCTCGATCCGCGGCGGCGGCCACCTGAGGCAGCTAGGCCACGTCTATAGAAAGTTCCAGGCCAACAGCACAGAGCTTTCTAACATTGCCGCCTTCGCCAGCAGCAACGGGCACCTCGACCTCCTCCAATCACCGCTCGGCGGCGAGAAGCTTAGCCACGACGACTTTTGGCTCCCGCTCTACGGCTACCAGGGCATTGTCTGGTTCCGTCTCGGCTACCTCAACACCTTCGTCGACGCCATCGACCGCCTGCTCTGCCTCGACAACCGCGCCGGCGTGTCATACTCGCTGTACCTGCTCGACCGCAACAAGAACTACACCTCGGAAGAAGAGCAGTCGCAGTTCCTCGCCGACGATGATGCCGGCGTCACAGTGTGGGCCAAGGGCCCCGGCGACTTCAGCCACGACGCCTTCGCGCACGCCTGGGTCCTATCCAAGCTCGACGGGCTTGGCCGCAACGTGGCGGCCGACGGCCCCAAGGCGCTGCACGACCAGGTCCTCTTCCTCGCGGGCCCGGATGATCCGATCCCGTGGGAGTGGGAGCCGGGTCCGAGGCACCAGCGCGTCGTCAAGTTCGTGCTTGAGTGGGAAAAGGCGCCCAGCCTCAACCGGCCCGACGTGGCCTACGTGCGGCTGCCCGAATCTTCGGCGGCAAGTTACTCCAACCACTATGCGCCATGGATGGCCCAGGCATGCCGCGTGCTCGCCGCGGGTCGCATCCCGGGACGCCCGGGACGCCCGGCCATCCCCGATGCCTTCTTCGCGCTTAAGCCAGCCGACGACGGAAAGACGAACAGCGGGCCGGGGTCATATGGCGGACTGGGCTTCCTGCCTACGCTGTGGAGCGATATCTCAGACAGATACAACATAAATGGCCTAGAGACCCGGGTTCTGGTTGCCAAGACGCCGCACAACAAGGCCAGCGACCGCTTCCACATCTTCCTGCCTGGATACAGCAGACCGTACGATGCCCAAAGCCAGTCCATACTGCACAGCGAGCTAGGCAAGAAGAATGTTGCGAAGAAGCGTATCCTCAACCTGCTGGAGGACTCTATGAGCCCCAGCAACTTCAACGACAAGCTCAAGGCCGTCGAGGTTCATCTGCCCGGCGATGGCTTCTTCACCATTAGCGATGATGAGTCAAGCCACGGGCTGGTTGTATCCCGTGAAAGTCTCCTTCAGGATGGGGAGATTGATGAGCTCGTCGAGCGCCTGATACAGTGGAAGGAATGGCTGGGGAATAAGGATGGTGTACTGCCGTTCGAGAGCGGGCTGGGCATGTTCCCGCAGTTCATCACGCTACGCCCTGTCTTCAAGGCGTACTTGATCCATGACGGAACCGGCGAGGGGTCCGACGGAGCTAGTCATGAGTCGACATCGTGGCAGCCAGATGCCAACGACAGCCTTGCAACATTCCGGCAGAAGGTGTACCGACTGTGGCACGGCGACGAGATAGGTCTTCCCAAGGACTCTTGGATTTCCATCACCCAGTTGTCCCCAGAGGCCGCGTCTCCGACTGGCACATACAAACATACCGATACCAGCAAGCCCAACTTCCTCATCGGCCCCATGACAAGCGATGCGGAATGGCGAGAAATTGTGAAGATGATCATCAGCCCCGACATCATCGTTCACATGGCGGATGAACGCTCTGCTCCAGGTGAGACCCCCCTGATAGAAAACTAGAGAGTAGAAAAGTTAGTTAACGAGACCTAGTATTCGGAGAAGATGACACCGAACAGCCGTTCGGCTATCGCGACATCTACGAGACGAACCACACCATTCTTTACGGACAACGCCTTGGAGATGTCCCTCATCCTATCCAGCTACGCTACGAGGACTTCCAGACGCGTTACAATGACTTCCAGGTGTACCAGCAGGACTCGATCCCTGGTCTCAAGACGCTCCAGCCGGGTCAAAAACAGCCCGCAGCACCGACTTTGGCTCGGGGAAAGAACCAGTTCAAGCTCATTATTCCCAGACATGCGGCCGCGGCAGCGGCACCAGCCTCCCCAGCCCAGGCCCGAAGATCCCAGTGGCGAAGGCCCACCCCAGTCTTCGAGCCGCGCCCGGTGACCGACGCGCAGCGGGCGATGCGGATGCGTGAGCACAGCTACGCGCATCCCCTGAGCGTGCAGGGTGAACGCAGCATCCCGATCCACGCGCCTCCACTCGAGACGCTGATCAGCACGGGGCACGACAGCCTGCCCGTGGTATCGACTGCGGTGCTGACGCCAACCGAAGTGCGGCGGCTGCAAAAAGACTACTTTGAGATGCGCAGCCTGCTCCTCAAGCGTAGTCAGAAGTGCCCATACGACGGATGCCAGGCCATCTACCCGTACAATCGGCCGGAGGCGATGCAACAGCACCTGCGGGACGTGCACGTCGGCGACCGGTGCAACTTTTGCAACGAGATCCTCTATAAGCACTGGCCGCCCGAGGAGCGGTATAACCACCTCATCAAGAAGCACCAAAATCTCTTGAGTTCGTTACAGACGCACGAGCGGGATTTTACAGCCCAAGTGCCTGCTGAAAGTGCCGAGCCGCCTGCTGAGCCCGACCCACGCGAGGCCGAGTGGAATTATTGTTCCCGCTGCGGACGTGACCACACGGTGCTCGACAGCCGGGCAGACCGCGCCCAGCATGACAAAATATGCTTCCCGAGCATTACGGAGCGAAGATCCGGTGGGAGGTTCTGTGAGACATGCGGCGGCGTGGTCGACGGCGAAGCCAGCAGCCACAAGCATGAGGATCATGCGGCAGAGGGTTCCTTCTGCCAGAACTGCGCCCTATCCCTCGTTTTGTTCTCCAATGCGTACCGCGTGAAGCACCAAAGCTTCTGTAAGAAGGGCGGGAGGGAGGAATTCAAGCACTGCCCTTGGTGCGGTCTACCGCTCTCGCCCGACTTGAAGAAGGGCAAGGCGCATATTCGATCGTGCCGCGACAAGCCTTCCCCCGATGCGCTCGGCCCCACCGATCCATATGAAGAATTCCGCAAAACGAACGAAGTTTCTCGTGCTGATTTGGAGGAATACGTGCCGGAGGGTGGCGTGTTCAATGTCAGTGATGACACCCCGTCTGTGGCTCCTTTAGCTGCAGGAAAAGGATCAGAGGCAGCGAAGGGGCTGCACACGCCCAAGAGGCAACCGCCTACCCCTGGGACTAGCGGGAGGAAGACCAAATCAGCCAGACTTGCCTCAGATTCCAAAACGTCCAACAAAGGTGTTGGAGTCGAGCCTATATTCGGTCTAGCGAAGGAGAGCAGGTTAGTTTAATACTTTGTGACGGTAAAGCAGGTGATGTTAACATCCAATCTAGTGATCAAACCCCTGCAGTATCAGCACATGGCCAAGGGAGGGGGGAAGCATCCCGCAAGCCCAATACCGCGGGCCCTCCCCAAGCCGTAGTTGATAGGTCGAGGAAAGAAAAGGATCGGGACGATCCGTTCTATATCGATAGCCCCGGGCCGGAAAACGACCCATTTTATATCGACATTCCTCGAACCACCAAAAAGGTCTCATTAGCAAAGAATGCAGCCGTGGCGGCGCCGAGCAAGCGGAAGCTGAAGGAGACGGCCAGTGGCGCGAGTCCGCCCAAGAAGGCCCGCGCTGCCCCGGACAAGGCAGTGCTCGAAAAGATCGGCATGGTCACTAGGAGTCGCAGGAAGTGAGGGAAGTGCTGCTTTGACTCGGACAAGAAGGGGTGCTAGAATACAGGGAGTTTGGTGGTGAATTGCAGGACTTTCTTAAAATATCCTCGTTAGTGTAATGCCGAGGCAGTTTCTTGGTTAGCTCAATCCAACAGCGTCCTGTTGGACAAGAATAATTGAATGATGGACTCTGAACTGGTCTTGTGATATTACGGCAGAAAGCGGTGACAAAAGTGAGGGATCCAGGGACCCGTACAATCCGGACTCGATCACAGCAAAAATCCTCGCGCAGCAAAGTTGCTGTCGCGATGTCAGGTCAACGGATTGAAGTTGCTGTTGTCGGTCACAGTGCAGTCAGCTGGGCGGCAGTGGGGACTCCTGGCAAATGGGAAGCGCTCCGCCTTCCGCCGTCTCGGGCGGTGGACCCTGACGTAACGAAATGGAATCGGGTTGGAGAGCAGCTGCCAGCCGGGCGGCAATTGTCGGCCGTCAACGAACAGCTGTGGACTGCCATGGATGGGTCAAGCTGCTTGTCGGTGATCACCTGGTATCCGTAGTACGTAGGTACCCAATTTCTTAAAAGAAGAGCTGCTAATCCACTGACTCGCGCTGCGTAGTGCGAGAAGTTCGCGATTGTGTTCGAAGCTCCCTGCTCAAGCTCACAATTTGCATCTGAGCAAGGACCCGAGACCGCGCTGAACCGCCAAAACGCAGTGATTCCAGGCGGTCATACCTCGTACAGGGATAGGTCACGGCCACCCCCGACAAACCGTGGAGGCTCCGGGCTGCAGTCCCTCTTCTGATCCGGGAATTGATCCAGCACAACGGCACAACACCATCAAACCACCTTCTCAAGCAAGAATGGGAATATAGCCCAATAGCGCCGTGAGCTTGCCCCCCCCCCCCCCCCGCGTCTCCCTGATACATCGCGCAACCTAGCTAACCCTCTTTTCCGCGATAGCAGACAAAAAAACCAGTCATGATGATCGCCCCGAGGCGCCTGACCGTCGTGCTGCGGCATCCCAACAGCCGCCCCGCCACCGCTTCTTTTGTCTGCCGACCCTGTATTAGGCTTCGGGCAAAAAATCTGCACCAAACAACTGCCAGGGCAAATTCGACGCAGCCCCCTTCGCGACATTCTCCAGGTAGCAACACCCGCCCTAGAACTGCGCGTGTGGCGCCCCTAGGGTTGCTTGTCGGTGGCGGCTTGGTCGCTTCGTATCTCGCCATCACCCAACATACCAACGATGACTCTGCCGAAGCATGCAAAGTTAAGCCCTTAGCCAGCGGCGACGACCGAGATCCCTCCCTCCCGCGCTTTCGCTTGAAAGATGTCCGCCAGCACGATGCTGCTTCGGGAAAACCATGGGTGACATATGAAGACAAGGTGTATGATATTACAGACTGGATTGCCGCCCACCCGGGAGGCGACGTGATCCTCCGCGCGGCGGGTGCGAGCATCGAACCGTACTGGAATATCTTTAGCATTCACAAGTCCACCCATGTGCGCGAGATCCTTGACCAATACTTGATTGGGTTTATCGAAGTAGCCGATTTGGTGAATGGTCGGCCAGCGGTCGAGCAGATCGAGGATCCCTTCAAAGAGGACCCAGCACGAGACCCCAGGTTGATCAGCCACACAGTCAAGCCGCGGAACGCCGAGCCACCCAACGAAGAGCTCGATCGCGAGTTCCAAACGCCGAACGGCCTGTTTTATGTGCGCAACCACATGTGGGTGCCGGTGATCGAAGAATCCAAGGTCGGTGAACATGGCCTGACAATTGAGCTGCCTGATGGCGAGACGAGGACGTACACCCTAGCCGAGTTGAAGGAGCGGTTTCCCACGCACAAGGTGACGGCTGTGTTGCAGTGCAGTGGTAACCGACGAAACGACATGACACGGCATGCGGGCAAGACGAACGGCTTGCAGTGGGGTGTCAGCGCGATCAGCAATGCCGAGTGGGAGGGCGTGCGGCTTGCCGATGTTCTTGCTGATGCCGGGCTCAAGGTCGCGGATGCCACGTCGACGACTCAGAGTCTTGTTTCTGGCAACCCTAGCCCCAACTCTTTGCATGTGCAATTAACTGGCCTTGAAGCCTATGGCTCGTCCATCCCACTGTCGAAAGCCCTCGACCCGAGCGGCGACGTCCTGCTAGCCTTCGGCATGAACGGCCAGACTTTGCCTCGTGATCACGGGTATCCTCTGCGGGCGGTCGTCCCCGGTACTGTCGCTGCTCGGTCGGTGAAATGGCTGAGCAAAATCGTAGTCTCGGATGAGGAAAGCCCGAGTCAGTGGCAGCGGCGAGATTACAAGAGCTTCGGGCCGAACGAGGGCCCAAGTCCCGACTGGGACCGCGCCGTTTCCATCCAAGAGATGCCCGTCACCAGTGCCATCACTGGCGTCTGGGTAGGCGACTGCGTCCGAAAGGGCAGGGTAGCGTGGCTGAGCGGAGCTCGATCCCAGCATGGGGGAGGAAAGCAGGACGGTGGCATAGTAGACGTGGGTGGTGTAGAAAGGAAAGTCGGCTTCACGCCGCAAGATCGAGCGAATAATGCCAAAGAAGAAGCACCGCACAACACAAAAGAGACATCGGCCGAGCCCGTCGCGGTTCAGGGCTATGCTTACTCAGGCGGTGGTCGCGGCATCGCCCGTGTCGACATCAGCCTCGACGGCGGCAAGACATGGGACCAAGCCGAGCTGCTTGACGACTGCTCCAAGCCGGGTGCCTGCTTCGGCAACAAGAACTGGACGTGGCGGCGCTGGCGGTACCTCGGACAGCTCTCTGAACTCTCCCTGCCGGTCTCTTCCTCAGGGACGACCGCCGACAACGACTGCGAAAGCAGCACCCCCAACAATAGTAAAGACCTCAGAACAAAGAAACACTGCACGACACTAGTCGTCAAAGCCACCGACGACGCCTATAACGCGCAGCCCGAGAGCCACGCCGCCATCTTCAACGCTCGTGGCAACCTTGCGACGGCGTGGCATCGCGTGCGCATTTGCCCCAAGTGCACCACCAACGGTGACGGTAAGGGTGTGGTCTGGTCAACGGGCGAGACGTACGGCTGCGGCTTCAAGAAGGAGGCCGAGGCGGTCCGCGACGAGATGGCTATGCTCCGCTCGTCGGCCCCGCCGGAGGGTCCCGGGTCCAAGTCGGGATCGGCGCTGGCCGGTGTTAGTATCAGTGTGAGCGCCGGCGGGAAGGACTGATGTCCGGTAGGGGCCGGGAAAGGTGCGATCGGGCACTCTTATTGGGAAATAAGGTGTTGGGAAATTTGGTTTGGCGCAGCAACGATGTCTTTTTCGCAATGGTGTCTGTCCATTCTTCCATTTGTTGTAAGCGGCATTTTTTGGACATGCATGCTTGCTGGCTGGAGGGCGACTGTGAGGAGGTCCTACTCCCACAAAAACCAGAATTTGATAGCGGTTATCGTAATACTATGGAGAACCAAAAGAAAATCGAGACAAAATGAGTCTTCACTGTTGAGGGAAGGCTTTTCGCTCAAGTTGCTCAGGGCTGGCGACTTGAGGTGGGCATTGCGAATCTCGTGCAATTGCGTGCTCGTACCCCTGTCCGCCCCCCCCACGACGCCATCTGCGCTAACGGACCACCCGCCACGGAACGGGGCCTAAACGACAAAACGTCATGGTAGTGGCACGCTTTCCATCATTTTCTCATGTCATGGAGTTTGAACCTTCGTCCGTGGGCTGTATGCTATTCGTAGATACCACAAGTATGTATCGCCTTACTACCTAATGCAGCTTGTAGTAGTGGTAATGATCGCCGGGTATCATTCGATCCACATCTTTTCCAACTCGACGCAATGCATTTCCAGATGAAATTCCCAGCCCAATGCCACTCAGTTTATCTCGACGTCGAAATGCAATAAAGAACAATATAAGTCTGGGCCTCCTTATCCAGGGACTAAAAACTGGTCAATATTGACGCGCTCGAAGTAACTAATATGTCCGAACCCTAGCCAATGCTGAGCCAGCCTATCGTGGGAGATTAGGAAGATATGCGAGTCGACGAACTCATCTATTGAAGCCTGGAGTTAGCACCGTACACCACTAGTTTTTGAGAACTGGCAGCAACACTCACCTTGACGAAACCCACTCTCTGCAATATGACCCCGACTCTTCACGACTCGAACCCCATCAAACGGCGGCTCATACAACATCCCCACGAACCCCCCCTTGCCCAGATCATCCACCACAAATGTGTACTCCCCGCGCGGCACGTTGGGATCCCCCGTCAACTTGACAGCTACGAGACGGCCGTGCCAAGTCATTTCCTCGGCCCTGCGCTGGGCAAACGCCTCGGCGGTCTCATCCTCCATTTGGACATTGCTACCCGGGTCAAACCGCTCGCCATCAGGGCTGTCGGGCTGATGAATTAGTAAGAACTCACACCCATGGCCGCTATAGTCTCCGACCCAGATCCCCTGGTAGGGCTTCTCCGGCGTGGGCGTGTACAACTGCGGGTCCAACGTCGTGTACGTGGAAATCTCCTCGCCGATATGCAGTCTCCCCGGTCCTACCCGCTGGAGTCCGCCTAGAGCCACGGGCCAGACGGGAACATTCAGGTTACCATAAGTTTCCCTATTCGCCGAAGCACGCCAATTCCGCATCTCGAGCCATTTCCTAATGCGGAAATGCATCTCGCTCATCTCTGACCGGGTACTTGGCTGGTTTATGCTGATTTGTTGCGCTTCTTCATTGTCGAAGCCAAAAGTGCGGTGGCGGGCTGGTATGGTTGGCGGTGGCCATACATTATTGTAAGGGAACTTTGAGACCGAGTGACTTTCGGCTCGTCGAGGGTCCAGGGGCCGCGCAAGCATGAAGCTGTGGTGCATGGAGGTATTATCGTCCATATCCATGGGGAGCACTGCACGAAAACGGTCTACCTTCTTCGCCCTTCTCTCGTAGTCGTCCAGGTCCACCTCACCGCCACTATCATTACTACTGCTGCTGCGAGTAAAACCCTCTGTAGGTAACTGGGTGCCGGTGTAGTCAGGGTTTGTTCGGGGCCCCCTCACGCGATTGGGAGGGATGTGTAGGATGGGCTTGTCGAGGTGTAGCTTGACATCAGGCTTGAACGAGTGAATCCTGACTCTCGGATCGGCTTGCCATGGCTCCATGGAGGAAGGGCTGCGTTTTTTAGCAACAAGCTGGTACCCTTCAATACAACCCCTTCGCTGGTCATACCGGACAATAACCAACCTCCCCGTGAGGTCTTGGTCAGAGAACCAGATTTTATATCTCGACAGGAACCAGCGTGGGTCGTGGGCTTCATATAGATGGCGATAATTCTTGAAGGGGTACGGAGATGTGACACGTATTCCAGGCACGTTTTGCTGTACGAAGAGCCGCCAGGGGTAATCTTCCATGGCCCTAGCATGCAAGCTGTGGCAGGTTTCCGCCAGGGAAACCAGGTCGGCTGGGGATAAGAGCACCATGATGCTGTCGATAAGTTCGTTGGGGAGAGCAGTTAGGTGACACACTTTGGGAGACGATACTGGCTCGCTGTCTATTGCACGTAGAGTGGATGGTTAGCATATATGCAGCTCAAAAAGCTGTTGGTCGCAAACCTAGGTTTTCCTGCTCCTGGTTCTCCTCCTCCAGCGAAGGCGTGGAGCCTTCATGATCTAGGGGGTGGTCGGGCATCTCCCCGCGGGTCGCCATAGCCGTATCAGAAAACTGATAGGGGGTCGTTGTTATTTTGCTAGGTTTTGTCTCGCCTTCAGCGTTCGGCATTCCTGGGGCGCAAGGAAGCGCAATGGACAAAGTCTCGTTCCCCTCGTTGAAACAGAAATCAGGTGGTAGCCCAAGCTCCCCCTCCATAGCAGAAGCGCCGGGGCAATCGCCTTGCATACCGCTATGTAATGGGGGAAAATGAAATTAGGAAATATATCGAGGTTAATGGCACGTGGTAGGTTGGTAGCGCGCAGGGGACGATCGTGTGTTTTTTATGATGCTTGGAAGCTCCCCCTTCTGACGTTGAAGGCCGCTTTCTAAAGCATGGATCCCCTGCGCTCAACAGCTGCCTAGTTGATGACCTCAATGCGGGGCACAGCGGGAGTGGTAACTTCTACCCCTCATGGACCCGCTGGCACGACCACCCAGCTTCAGGCACCCTAAATGGAAACTTCCACGCTGAGAATGTATCTCAAGTCTTTGTTCAAGTATCTCCAAGTGAGCGAACTAGATAGATAACCCTCCGCCCCTTGTACTTACGACAATTCAATCCGTGAGCTCAGGCACCCCTTGTAAGGTAAAGTAGGACACTCGGCAGTGGACATACACGTATTACCTACCGGAACAGTCCAGTCCCAAGGTGTGGAGGGCGACTGCAACTCTGTGGCGTTACTTTGCTGCGGATTGTGCCCCATCATTTTCAGGTTGATGGACCAGGGAACTGTTTGGGTATAATGGCCAAGGCCTGGTTCAGACGGGACAACACGCTGTGTTGTTCCCCAAGAATGTGTCGTGTTTTCCGCATGATAGCATCTCTGAACAACCTTCCACATTGAGGGTCTGCAAGGTGCTGACGGCATCCACTGTGGTGTGCTTGCGTTGAGCCGTCCAGAGGGGCGGCAGCGGGAACCTCCTTCCGAAAAGCCACCGTCAGCTGGGGGCAGGTCTGTGTCGCCTGTCACCATCTGCAGTGTCGGCAGTGACGATGATTTTAGCGCGGTTCCAGCAAGCGGGGTGCCCATGCGCGACGCGATCGATTTATTGCCTTCCGAAATTGGTGGTCCGTGAGGTGACCACTCGTCCCTCCCTGGGCCCAGCCTCAATCCTGCCTCGCTCTCAAAGCTGATGGCTTCATGTTACCTCTTATTGCCGATGCCTCGAAGACGCTCATGATAAGGCCTGCCGTGACCACGTGTCAAGCTAGCTTGAGACTAACATTCCAGACCAAATCTGCCCCAATCACTTTGGATCTTCAACTTGTCGGGCATCCTTGGACATCCACGAATGCTTCTACGAATGCTCCTGTCCATTCACAACTCATCTCAACCTGATACTCGCCTTACGGTGTCAAAGAGGTGCTCGCTGGCTGAGCTGAGCTGTCTTCCAAGCCACCCTGCGCGTGTTTCTAGGTGATGGGCCTGCAGTGCCAACCAGAGGATCGCGCCATCCACTCGGCCAAGAAATATTAGGGAACACGTCCCGCCTCGCAAACAGCTTTGCCAAGGTTGGCAGGTCTTCAGTGCTTAAATCCTCTCAAATCCAGAAGACTCAAGTGCGCCCTCTTGTCAAAATCTCGTGAGCTCTGTCTTGGCATTCTTTGAAGAGTGTATCTCAATCTGATCCTGCCCAGGCCCAGTAATACTGGTGGTTTGGTCGAGGTCGCCAACATCAGACGGACTACTTTATGCCTATCCAACTCTCGACTTACACATCTCCCACGCATATTGGTCAACTGTAACAGTGTTACCGCACTCCCTTATCGGCACGTCAAAGTCCCGCACGGCCACTTTGTCCCGCGCCTCCGGGGCAAGCTTCAACTCACATCCGATACTCGCCTTCCTACTTGGTCAACCTGCCTACAAAGCAAACCAACACCAGCGCCTTGACCGGAAATCTAGCCAAGCAACGCCCGACTTCCACAACATAGCTCCCCGCTACCCCAACCACACAGAATACCTGATCAGGATGGCGTCTCTACTACCCATCATTTCAGAGATTTTACCCATGATATTGCCATCGTCAATTTCCGTGACAAAGTCTCGTGACATACTTCCGCCCCCGCCGCCCGAGGACAATGGGATCCGAGAACCATCCGGCGTTAGAGTTCTTAGCAGAAATGCCGTTGTCAACAAAACGGACAAAATGTGTGCTTCAGGTGAGCAGCTCTTCCGATCCGCCTATCCACATCCGTTATCTCTCCTTTCTGCTGGTTCTTGTCACGGTCCAATGTCGCCCTGGCTCGGCTTTTGCAAGTTAGCACCGAACAGATTCTCAAGAGATGGATCCCCGAGTTTGACTGGATACATGTCCCATCGCGAGCAGTCCTGATAGTGAAACCAAAATCCTCCTCAACCGTGCGCCACAACGGCGAACAAGGTACGTCTCCCCCCGCCTCCGCCCGCCGCCTCGTATCACATCCCATGATCATGCAGAGGGCAAAATGCACGGAACTTTGGAATTGTGGCCTAATACGGCAACGAAAGACGCCATTATCTACGCAGCATCGGGGAAGGGGGTGCTTCTCTCTATCCCCAAGGACGAAGATGAGGACGAGGACGAGGTGCCGGAACGGCACGAGCTGGAGCAGGGTGATTTTGCCTTTATCCCCTCTTGGACCGAGCATCAAGCCCTGAATGAATCCGATGGGGATTTGCTTTGGGTGGTCATCCGCAGTGGCCCTGAGCCCGTTGAGGTTGATCTCACCGAATGGGGAGGCCCTGAGTTAACCAAGGGCCCACCGCAGCCCCGGTGACTAGACTCGGTACTGGGCATGTTTAGCTCGGCATTTGGTTTCTGATACATAATGTCACCGCTCGGCCCACCGGTTCTCACTCTGTATCATTCCAAGACTGTTCAAAATCAGAGCTGCAAATCCCGCATATATCAGAACAGCATTGCTGCAGTATATATGTTTATATGTACATGGGTTCAGTGACCACATGCAGGATACCATCACCTAACCACGTCCGTATCTATACGACAGCATTTTCTCACAGCCTCCAGCACACGGCCGCGGTCCCTCGGCGCGTCAAATACCTGTGCATGATCCAAGGTCGGGAACCATAGTATTTCGATCCCTGACGGAGCCACGTAACTCGAATATGACTCCACTCCCGAGTGGCCCTTGGGGGCCACGGCGATATCGAACGGGTTCTTTTCGCCCGGTAGCTGCTCCCTAAGATTCCCTTCTCCAGCGAGGTACCGTGCAACCGTCCTCGTGTCAACAATAAGGTCCCTCCCCGACAGACACACAGCCACCTTCCTCCATTTTTCCCCTTTACTCCCGCTGCGCAACACGGCGCCCTCCGCTGTCAACCCCTCAATCCCAACCAACTCCTCCCGCCAAATGATATTCTCCCGCCAGAAGAAGTGCCGCCCGAGCCCCTCGGCCACCCCCACATCCATGCTCGCAAAGTACCACAGCTGCCACTGATTCGCCGTCCGTGGCCGCCGCCGCGTGAAGTTGTACGCCACGTCCGGCAGGTGCAGCAGCACGCTGACGGGGTCGATCATGACGACGCCCTTGACGCGCAGCGCGAGCTCCGCCGAGCGCAGCACGTGCGTCGTGAGCACGGAGCCATAGCTGTGCGAGACGAGCACGAAGCCGTCCTTCCAGTCTGGGTGCGCGTCGAGGATGGTGGCCAGGTGGGACAGGAACTCGGTGCGGGTGAGGAGCGGGGAGGTCAGGCGGGTGGAGACGGGCAGGATCTCGAGCGCGAGGATGCCAATGTCGCCGCCGCCGTCGGGTGAGGAGGTTAGCTCGGTGAGGAACTTGGTGTAGGGCCAGAGGCCGACGCCGATCCCGTGGATGAAGAGGACTGGGAGGTGCGTGGTTGAGCGGTGCGGGCGGAACCAGTAGCCGATGGAGGGGGACGGGGAGGGGGAGGGGATGTGGCGCCGGGCGGCGTTGGGGAAGGGGAGGGCGGCGGAGATGGCCCGCAGGGTTGCTGTGGGCGGAAAGGCGGAGGCTGTGGAAGGGTCTGGCGAAGGGGGGTGCCAGGCGAAGCCGGCGAAGAGGAGGAAAGTGCTGGTGATGAGGTCGACCAGGGCGACGATGGCGTACCAAATGACGCTGCGGTAGACTGTCGGGATGGCGTCAATAGTCAGCCGGAGCGGGACCGCTGAGCCCCGCCCCGGTGCGAACTTCCGGCCCTGGAGGGCCTCGGTGCGGGCGAGGAAGGTCTCGACTTCTTGCTCGAGGGCGGATGCCTCGGCATCATCCTCTGCTGCCTGGACTAGCGGCGTTTTGTCGTTGTCATGATCTTCGGTGGAAGCAGAGGGCGCATCGCGGTCGAAGAAGGCCCAAAGGAGGAAATCGCGGACGTTATCCCGCTTGATCTCGACAGCGGGAGCGCAGAGAAACCACAGGCCCAGATAGCGCTCCCAGTCCGAGACGTTGACGACGCATCGCTCAAATAACTCGGCACGTGCTGTCCGCGTGAGCGGGGGAGGGTATTTTGCGAGCGTCCTAAGCCGTGCCTTGTGTGGCAGATAGATGGATGCAGCGTAGACGCCTTCGAAAATAAGAAGGGCTGTGAGAGTGTGAATGAAAGGGAGGGCGGTCGCTATTGGGAGCAACAAAGCGCATCCCACGAGAAGGAGGGCCTCGATAAGCGGCGCATATCGGAAAAGCACGATGCAGGCGCGGATTTCGACAAGATTGAAAAGCGAGTGGTCTATCATGATGTCGAAAGGGGGTTGCGATGCGCGCGACCAAGGGTTAGGTTGGGTGCCCTGTTGGTTTCAGGGTTGAGAAGTGTGGTGCCTCGGTACAAGTGAGGTTGCAGTGTAGTGCGTGTGTTCAACGGATGCCATCTATGCTGAAATTCTGCAAAGAAGGTATGGTAGCTGCTCTCGGTATTATAATGATAATGGCAAATTCTCAACCAGATCCGAGGCTTTGCAGCAGAATGCAGGTGGCAGTTGCAGGATGGAGTTGACCAACAAAACGTTGGGTCCCACAGTCAGGAGTCAGCGTCTGTCTGTAGGGCGCGTGCGAAACACATGACGTATGGGTCCATCCGCCGCACTGATTGGGCAAGCAAGACACTCAACACTTTTCAGCCCAAGCCCTGCTTTTGATGGGAGACAAAGGCGAACGGATCAAAGTGGATTGGACAGCATCGAAATGAAAGGGCCGAGTCTCCCGAACGGCACACACCAGCCCTGTGGTGTTTTGGCCTTCTCATCATCAATCAGCCTCTGCACCATATTTGCCAAATCCTTCAGTGGTCTTTATTTTTATTTTTCTTCTTTTTTTTTGTGCTCCGTGTCTGAAGTGGTTTATGGGTCTGGAAACTTACTTTGAAAGACAACAAATAATGCATTCTATGATTGGCATATATTTGGGAAAGCAGACTTCATTCGCCGGGTGCGGTGTATGTATCCGAGGGCCTCAAACCCCAGCCTCGGTGACCTTCATGGAACTTGACACTGTGTCGAAAGCCATTGAAACCTTAGTCCTGCAACGGCACAATCTTGATTTGGCTTATAAGACGCTCTTGAACATGCATCATGTCCCGCTAAATGTCCCAGTGAAATTCCTAATGCAAACAATTAAACGATTGGCGATCACTTTGTGAATCATTGCAAGTTTGTTCGTCTCCCGGCAGGCCGTTACCGTTTGTTTCCGGCCGTGACATTAGAGTCAATTAATATGCTTTACTGGTACTTCAAGTTTGAAATCGTTGAGCCGAAGACCCGGGAGGACAGGCAACCTTGCTCCGGCCACGGGTACCCTTCAAGCTCTGGGTTTGAGTCCTCGACTATTAGCCGCCGTCAGAAGATCATGGCTATCTGTCGGCTCAAGAAATAGTTTATCATACCCTCGGTTTCAGGGGAAACACTGTGTGTGAGGTCAATAAATGGCCAGGGATTTATACCCTCTCAACCAAGGTTAACCACATTGTGGCCCGCTGTCTGGTCGTGCGCCATCGGCCGTGATCGAGATTGTTGGAAATCTTGATCCCTTCCCTGGAAACCCTTTGCTTTGTGGTCTTATATCCCCCTGCCTTGCCCCTCGACCGCCCTGCCCCTCCTTCCCATTTCTTGACTTTCTCTTCACCTATTTGCAGGTTTTCCCAGACGCCCAACGCAGACCGACAATTATGAGACTGGCAGTCCAAACATATCCCAAGCTTCTCTCCCAGGAGAGCAGCCTGTAGCTGACACCCACGGTGGCCTTTGCTCATCTTCCTCCCCTTGTCAAGTCATCGAGTTTCTGCCCCCCTTCTCCTTACTGACAGCACATCTTGCCCCTCGAACACCCCCCTCTCCACTCTCATCGCCGGATCGGATTCCTCTCTTCATCGAGCAACTGAGGGTTTCGACAGGACGGCATAGTTATCCAGCTGGATCGCTCTTTTAGGTAAAATGAGAATTCCCATCATCGCCCGGGCCACGGGCGCTACACCACCGGCCCTATCCACAAGCAGCGATGCCACACCTGAGGTAGTCGACAGTACCATCCAGACCATCATTGAGGCTCTGCAAGCCGCTCAGGCGCATGACCGTGGCGTCGCTCACATGCCCATGGATGGTGTGACCAGCTTGCTGCCATCCCTCCTCCCCGAAGCTCCGGCTGTCGGCCATGAGCTCCCGGTCGATATGGAACACAAGGACAAAAGCCTAGTCTCTGCTGACCCCGCGACACGCCCCTCGCCTTTCGACATGCCCGGCATGGCACCAAGCGCGGTCTTCACCGTCTGGCTGATTTTCGGCTTCATGGTCCTCGCCCTCGTCGGACTGTGCATCGCCGACTGGAACAGAAAGTCGCGGGCCGAGCGGTGCTACGACGAGAAGGAGCAGAACTTCTTCCACAGCGCCCGCGAGGTCCTCGGCCAGTGCTGCGGCAAGAGAAAGAAGAAGGCCGCGCCGCCCAAGAAGCCGACCACCAGCCTCCCGACACAGTCCAACCCCCTCTTCACGCCCCTGCCCATGTCGAGCAGCAACCGCCACGGCCACGGCAGCAGCGGTGCCAAGGACCCCGAAAAGGGCGCCATCGTGACCCAGACCACCGCCGCCGCCCCCGGGGGCAACGGCAGCGGCACCGGCACGATCCCGACCGCGACCTCCTCGTCCCCCTCCTCCTCGGTCACCGCCGCCGCCACCCCTTCCACCGCCGGCAACTACCGCCCCAACAGCCTGGTCCTCCCCAGCAGCGCCCCGCGCCTGCGCACGCCCTCCTCCGACGCCCCGCCCTCCTCCACCACGGGCGCGCGGGCTGGCGAGTTCAACAGCTTCATCCCCTCGACCGCCGCCTCCCCGACCACCCCCACCACCGCAGCCGCGACGAGCGCGAGCAGCCCCGGCGGGGGCAGCAACACGGGCCGGGTCAGCTGGTCGCAGACGCTGGTGGACGAGGGGTCGCCGGTGGTCGGGAGCAGCGGCAGCACCGCGGGCGGCGGCGGCGGGGTCGGCATCGGCATCGGATTGAGCACGGTGGGTGGTACCGGCACCAGCGCATCGCCCGGCGCGACGGGCTCGCCGTTCTTCATGGGCGCGTCGACGGGCCGCCGCGGGGGCGGCAGTGGGGACGAGAGCGGATCGACGTCCAAGGGCGCCACTTCGGGACGGCAGCTGTGACTGCCTTGGTAGGTGGTAGTATCTCTCACTCAGGGGGCGATGTACTGGATTGTTGGACGGGTAAACATAGGTGATGCTCTGAGGTTTGGGTTCTGTTTTGTTAGTGGAGTGTTGATAAGTGGGCTGCTGATGGTGAATGGGATGTTGGTTTTGGGCATGTCGAGATTCTAGAAGTCCAGCCTTGTGTGAAATATGGGGTGGCGAGCACAGGCGGTAAAGAGGTCCTGCCTGTCTAGAGTCAGCAGATCACAAAGCATAGACATAAATGCCTTGAATAAGTGCGAGTTTGCATAGATAGGAGCTTTTAGAGCAAACCGATTGACATCATCTGACAATCTCCTTCATATCAAATTCCAGACCGAATGAGTAAAATTTTAGTGCCTTGGGCTACGCCTAGGTAGTTATGCCGCGGTGCTTCTTTCTCAATACCGGTACTTGGTGATTGTACCCTCCGAAATGCAGAAGCAACACTGGATGCGTGCTGGGGCCCGAAATATTAAGCGGAACCTAGAGTATGGGAAGAACTCCCGGAAGTGTCCCGCAATACATAATAAACGGTTGCTTTCCCGTACAAACCCACCAAATACCCCATGTATACTATGTACCGCTGGTATGTATCCATTACGCCCAATCCTTGTCGTCTCGGAAAATTCAAACACACCAACCCTTCTAGGCGGGCTTGTCTCCTAGCCTTGCTTTCCTCTCTGTGCAAACATAAGGCCCTGCTCCAGGGTGAGAAGGAAGTCTGCCGTATCTTCTGTCACTGCGCGGGAAGAAGTGCCGCTCATTTCGTGGTAGAATGTTTGGATGGCATCGCGGTGCTTCATCAAGTCCTGCTCGGCAGCAGCCATCGCCTGTCGTAGGTTTTGCGGAGTTGGCTTTGATCCCGAAGACCCCAGCTGGCCTTGCATGCGGCTCACCTCCCCGGCCAGCTTGTTGATATGAATATTCTGCTCCATAAATAGACGTTGGAGATCTGAATTCAACTCTGCGGCCTGCTGCTTCTGCTGCTGCTGGGCCTGAATCTTCAAGTCTGAAACCTCACCTCTCAGGGCCGCGACGTTTCCGTCGAGAGCCTGTATAGGCTGCAGTAACGCGGTAATGTCCTGTTTTGTGTTGAGGTCATGTAGATGATCTGCCACATGGTGCATAGACTCCACCACATTGCCCAGAATGCTCTCCATCGACTTCACCTCCTCCCGTACACCCCTCACATCACTCGCAAGCCCGTCGATAGCAGCAGCACTATTGGGCTGGCCACTCGTCTCAACGAGCTGTGTCTTTGTGTTGGGCGTGCTCACACGGCTTCTTAGCATGGCGTGGTCCTCCTCAAGTAGCTGGCGCGATGGGTCTGAAATCTCGTCGCTATTCTTGCGCTGTAACTGGAGGGCTATAATAGGTGTGTTCGGGATTGATTGCCGGCGAATAGTATGGGTAGGTGTGGGTAGCTTTGGTTGTTGGGGCGACTGCTGCTGGGTGATGGGCAGCTGTGGCTGAGGACCCGAGCCGTGATGGGATTTCTTGAGCCGCGGGCTCTGGTCCGACGAGAAGGGCGAAGGCGATCTCTTGCGCGCCGATCGAGGCTCGCGAGGGACACCATCCCAGGCCCGGTCAGCGGTTTCAGTCTTGAGAGGTGGCAGACCTCGGAGAGACTTGTTGGTTGGGCTCGGGTCGCTGCCCGGGCGCCATGTGTTGAAGTGGTTTAGGCCGCGGACGCTAATGTCAAGTGGTATGTTGGCTGAGTTAACCATGGTTCTCTCGAGCTTCCTGAACTTGTACAAGGCCTCGTGGTGAGCAGCAGTAGCATCTTCAACTGCTGGCACCTTGCGGTTGTCGAGGAAATCAATCCAACGATCAGCAGCGAGAGCTGTGTTGTATTTGTCCCTGGAGCCCTTTCTTCGGAAGACCCTTCTTGCCTCGGTGAGAATGTTGACCATGTCTTGCATGAGCTGGATATTGGTGTTGAAGCCCTTTGGCTGACACAGAGCCTGCCAGAACCACTCCTGCTCTGGGTGGTAGAAATCGCGAATATGGGAAAGCACCTCGAATAGCACAGTGACATTGTTGCCATACTTGACTTCGCGCTTCTTCAGTCCATCATGCTTGTAGCATGATATCTGCAGCAGTTCTGCCTCCTCATTCGTAAACTTGGGGGTCAAGAAAGCTGCGGACCAGGAATGGTTGAACTTCAGCCTCTCTTGTTTGCCAAAGTCGAAGCCAAACAGATAAATGGGTTGAGACTGCGCCATTGCGCCTTTCTCGGAATTGAGTACCTGCCCAGACTGGAGGACAGGGCGACAAACTTGGGAAATGTCGCCTAAAATATTGAAGGTATTGTCGATGTACGGAGTATCGCAGCTATTTTCTCTGTTGCTATTTGTCGACTGTTGCTTTTGATTTTCAGCCGGCAGTGGTGGAGGGATGAAAGAGGGCGGAATTTTTCCTTGGACAAAAGTTGGCGGGGAAACCCGATGCCCCTGATGGTATCCAAAAGAAGCAAAAGAAGGAAGCAAACGTCGGATTGTGAGTGGTAGGTAGGTCAGGTTTTGCAGTGGGGGTGGGTGGGGCTTTGGGCTGGAATGTTTTCAGTGGCATTTTGCTCGCACTGTCAGATTGCACGGTGCTGGACATGAGGAGGTCCGAGGAATGCCAACGCATCTTGTGCCCAAAGATCACGGAATTCATGAGGTAAATGTAAGGCAATAGAATACCACAGTACCTATCAACTAGCAGCTTCTTTTGGATAGGTCTTATGTGGGTATTTTAGTGACACCTCAAGTTCAGCTAGGCGATGGCTTGCCCGGTAAGACCGATTTCGACACAGTGCTGCCGCTGACCATCAAGGTACTCGGAGAGCTGTTTGAATCAAACCAACTTCGCGCTTTCCCAATCCGCCAAGGGCAGCCCTCACGGATCCAGCTTCTTCTGATCGTGGCGATGGGGTGAGTGAGTTGCACATGATGTCAATCGCCCTGAAGCCATTATTAACCATACGCTCATCGTCTTCCTCATGAGCGATAACATAGTTCCAGCCCCCTTGGCAGTGCGCGTCCGCCCATAGTTGCACATCAGACATGACATTAGCTCCCGTCGTTCCCGGAAAGAAAGTTGGAGGGAGCGCGCGCAAAGAACTTACATGTGCAGTCTCTGTTGATTGTAACATTGCTTATAGCTCTAGGCAAATGCCACGGATCGCAGAGGCCAGTCATCGCCGAGAGACCAAGGCAGCGAACCGCGTCCTCGCCTAGAAAGGACCATTGGACTGTGTTTTCGGCCCCGGCGTCGCAGGTAATGGGTGAGTGCGTTTTGAAGGAGACCACGTGTCTGGGGATAGGAATGGTGGTCATGGTCTCATTCCATCCGCCAGGGAGGGGGATGACAACCGTGTCGTTCACCCCAGGCCCGATGGGATGAGCGTTGGCCTTGGGACACAGGGCCATGACGGCAAAGAAAGCGGTAGGCAAGAAGCGCATGGTGCTTGGATTTTACGTGTGTCCTTGTCCTGGTTGTCCTATTGAGAAGAACTTCAAAGCAAGCGGCTGTGAGCTGTCCTCTTTATACCGATACAATTGAAAAGTCGACAGAGAAGAGAAAAAGTCAGTTCGATCGGAGATACTAGTAGCTCTGAGAGACCAGACACAGCAGTGGACTAGAACTATCACCGACAGAAAGGTTTTTGTTTTCAAGGTACGAGAATTTTTGCTTCATTGGCACCGACCCTTTGACCAAAAGCTAATTGCAGCAAAGATGGGTAGGGGTCTCATGGTCTAGATGACGCCCGCCTTTTTCAACCAAGCCGTTACCGTATCCCTCAGCGACTCATACGGGACGCCAACCAAGGCATTGGCGCTCTCCTCCTCGCTGAGCGCGTTGCCCTTGCCCTCGGCAAACGCAAACTCGCGCAGAAAGTCACTGAATGCGCGGGGATCACCGGCCGCGAGTTTCTCCTGTCCAGATTTGTGGAGGTCGGCCGACTTGACGCTCTCGACGGTCAGCTTGATGCCCGCCAGCTCCTCGACGAGGGCAATGACCTCGTTCTGCGCAGCATTGAATGAGGCCGTCCCGAGGTATTTGTTGGCCGTCTCGTCTGGGTGCTTCAGGATGCCGGCAACGGACCGTCCGATCTGTGCGAGGTTGCTTGAATGTGCCTTTTCGTTGCCCGAGTCGACGATAACGGCCGTCTTCTCCTTCAGGTTGATACCATAGTATCCGTTCTCCAGGGCCTATCACCGCATCGCGTCAGTCACGACATCCGAATTAAGATGCCAACCATGATGAAGCAGAAACAGAAATCGTACCCAGTCGAAGAAATGACCCGTTGTCAGCGCACTCCAAGTGAACGACGGGTTCGCCTCCGCCTTCTCAGCCAGGTAATCCGTAACCCCGATCTTGACCGTGAGCAGATTGCCAATGGTAGTGCCGCGGGCCTTTTGCGTGTTGACGCCGAATTCGGACGGGATGAAGCGCTTGACGCCCGCAGCGATGGCAGCGTCAATGGCGAGCTTCTGGCCCGCGAGGCCCGGGAACCCCACGACCGAGACGACGGCGTCCTGGCCGTCAAAGACGGTCTTGAGCGCGTCGAACGAGCCGTAGTCGACGCGCTGGACCGGGAGCCCGTCGGGATACTTGGGCGTCGAGTTTGTCGATCCCTCGCGGGTCACACCGGTGACCGAGAAGCCGGCTGAGAGGAGCTCTGTGACGATGGCGGGGCCGAGGTTGCCCGAGCCCTGTTATCGGGGGTTAGAATGCCAGGTCATGGGTTTAGTGGGGGTGGTGGCTCTCACTCCAAGGACGGCGACAGTCTTGATTGAGACCATTGTGTTCGAAGATCTTGGTCAAGTTGACTGGTAAAGGGACGACAGGATTGCGGGTGAAAGCAGACGGGCAGAAGTGGATGAGAAAGTTGGAGTAGACATCCGACGCAGCAGGCGTCTCGGCTCATATATTGCGTCCGGGACTTCAGGTTGCCCGTCCTGCGGGCCGCTACACCACTACGAAGAGGCTATGTTGCAAGACGGGCGTATTATTGCCAATTTACTGATCGCCGCGGCGCCAGGTACTGCGATAACTACTGGCGTGCTCCCAATCGGTAATCACGCCTGTCCGAACGCATCCCCACATCTACATATATTCTGCTGGCCCATGCAATTGCTGTGTTCGTCCGCCAGCTTGCCCGTCTGAATAATCATCCTCAACGTCAAAGTACGGGATGAGATAATGTACCTTATTTACCTTACCATGTTTACCTGCCTACCCAGCTTCGTGCAGCGCAATGCGAGGTACCTGTGCTCGAGACATCTGAAAGCCCCTCGGGTTTTAGGAGGGGTCGTGTACCTCGGTAGGCACCTCTCTATGTTCGTGGGGGCGGCTCGGTCGAAATGGTAGCACTGGGAGTATGTTTCGGCAGATGATAGCCGGGATGATGTGACCACTTTGGAGAAGCTCAAGGGGTTGGGTCTTGGCATTGGGGACTCCAGCTGTTGGACTTAACAATGATGACATTAGCTCGTAAACTCGCAAGCCAGGTTGTGACAAAACTCGATACAGGGTATGTAAATACCTCAGGTATGTTGAGCTTACAGACTGTCCTACTTGTACAAATGAAGTAATGAAGAAGCACTGGACTGTGTGGACTGTGACTATTTGCAGCTTTATTGGAATTGACACTGATTCCGCCATTCACACGTTACACTGAACCCTATCTCCTCACACCTCCTAAAAGCTAATTGCTCGCTGCTTGGCCGCTTAGGTATTATTGTACCTCGTAAAACCATAGGAAAAAGGTCTCGTCAATGTTTTTTTTTGTGCCTCGAGGAAGCCCACCCAAGTCTTTCTTTCCCACAGTACTCCCCGGTTTGGTATCTATGAAGTGCTGTAACAATAAACTGGCAGAAAAAGACACAAGCCCCGTCCTTTTAGTCCCCTTTCCCTACACACACTGAATAAGCCATAGAGACAAAACAAAGAAAACAAGGTGGTAGCGAACGGGGTGAATAGAAAATAAAGAATTAGAAAGTTTGATACCGCCAAACCCTGTTTTCCCCGTAAAGGAATCGTCTCATCGTTAGTTCCCGTCATCGTTCTTTGATGCCGCCTACTACGGCCGCACCGAATCAAATTCCTTGGCTTTCCGCGTCAAGAGCCGGATGTTGTTTACCAACCCCTCCACCAGCTCGACATATCCATGAGATAGGCCCTCCATGGCTCGCTTGCCTTGGTCGATGAGTACTTCGGGGGCAACCTCGATCTCGAGCTCGTGTTCCTTTTCATGCTTTTGGGTATTCTACGCGTATATGTCAGCAGCAGTCCCTCGAGGCACAATTACTAAGGGGGGGGACTTACATTCACACCAGGTATCGTTTGCGTTACCTGCGTCAAGTCGACCTGGTAGTGGCTCTGCTTGTAGCTAAGGCGGTCCTTGTTTCGAGACGGCGGCGCCGGCCGGGTGCTGGCCGCCCCAAGCCTCTCAAGGTCTTCGGTTGGCCCGTTCCAGTCCATCTCTAGGTTGACACTAATGCGACAGTCGAGAGGGGAATCGGGAAAGTGCAAACTGAGGTCTGCGACGCGGACCTTGATGATCTTGGCCAGCACCTCGTTTGTCTTTTGGTCATATGTGATCCGCACCTTGGCCGCACGATTCATCGCAGAAATGGGACCCGACACGCATGAGGGCAGCATTTGATCCCGAATGTTGTTGGGTAGTTCAACGAACTTGTCAACCTCGCGTCGGTGCTTGTACTTGATTTCGACGCGGGGCCTTGGGCGCATCTTGTTCGCTGGGGCATCTGGGTGGGATTGGACTACCATCTCGTTTAAATACCCGTTGAAGGCTTGGTGCTGAGCCTAAGACACAGACAATGGTTAGGATGGAGATAGATATGATAGCTGGCAGGGACAGTCACCTCGGTCATGCTGCTGCGGAAGCTCAGCCATTTTCTCGCGTCGCTCAGAACACATTCTGACATAGTTGGGAGCGAAACCCGCTGATTGGTGCCCTTATCGATCAGTATGCCGAGTTTGGCCTCGATCTCAAACTGAACCCCTCGACTTTGTATCTCGCCCCTGTCTTCATTCAAAATGACACAGCTGAACAAAAAGTCGGCGACGGCCTTGAGCATACCCTCCTGAGGTATTTCGTTCATGATGCTAGGTTCCCATTGTCCAAGCGCGTGGTCGAGAGGCGGTGGTGCAGGGGCAGGTAGTGCTTGTGCGACGACGGGCTGGGCGGGAGGTTGTGCGGGAGGGGGTCCTTGTACCGCTGGTATTGCGCGTTTTTCCTCGGGCGATGTATGACGGCTCGGCAGGCTGTCGGACTGGCCGTTGACCTGGGCGGCAGCGGCATTGTGTTGGGTGGGCTGGTACAAGGTAAAGTTGGGATTGTTGGGGGTTTGGCCTTGCAGGGACTGGGCCCACACGGGAGGAGCCTGATAAACTTTTCGCTTCTTCGCCGGTTTGGAAACCATGGTGGAAAGGTTTGTTGGGGGAGGTGCTGCATCACCGTGTGTGCCGCGGCCATTGACGTTCTCGAAGGGCGGTGGCCGCACTTCTCGTCTCTCGAGCTCGTCTGGTCGCAGCTCCCTGTCGTCGAGCTTTCGCTTAGTAGCCGGCGTGGGTGCGCGTTCGCGTTCGGGTTCTAGTGCAGAGGGCATGGTCGAGATTGGGTGAATATGGGCGTGTCGCGAATCCGGGTCGGAAAGCGAGGTGCCAGGTCGGCCACCGCTGCTGGGAAGACTGGGTATTCTGGTTTTTGGACTGACGCTGATGCTGCGGTCTCTGCTGTCGCCGTGGTGGGATTGCGATTGCGATTGAGATCTCCGATGGGGATCTTGACCGAGTGGGTCGTAAGTTGTTTGACTTGGATGTCGAGGAAGTGAAGGTGGGTGTGGAGGAGGAGATCTTTGTGAAGGTGGACGAGGGTAGTTTATGATTGTGGGGGGAATGCGTTGCTGGTACGGGCTTGGCGGCTGGCCGAAGCTCATTGTCTGGGCCGGCCGAGGACCCGTCAATGGGCCCGCCACCGGAGTGGGGGGTTGGGATAAAATTCTCTGCTGAATGTCCATTTGCGATAGAGAGTGTGTCCCCGCGACGGGGCTGCCGTAGTTGAACGGCGCGCCGTATTGCGCGTGCTGGCTCTGCGCGGAGGTCGGCGTCGGCGTTGAATGCGTCGAAAGCGTCCGCTGGTTGGGAAAATAAGTCCCGGGCGTGCCGACCGGAGGAGTCTGCGGCACCTGCTGCGCATGCATATACGAGACAGCGCCTGGCGGGCCTGTCATACCCACGGGAGCCCCGGACTGGGGGTAGCTGTCTCTGGGATGGAGGACGCCTGCTGGCGGGTACTGGTGTCGTTGCACAGGGCTGGTCGGCGTCTGCTGCGGGGGGAAGGGATAGCCGACGCTCTGGGCGCTGATGGACGACGTCGGCGTCACCCGGTAGGGAGACGGGCCGGGCCCGGAGGCGATGCTTGGTGACCGGAGGTCGTTGGCGGATATCTGCTGGAGGGGCGGAGGCGGTGCCGGCCGATTGGGATACGGCCCGGCGGCCTGATACGGAGGTGGGGAGCCATATGCGCCAGCGGGCACCTGCTGCATGTTGTAGTCCATCGACATATGGCGCCCTGGCGATGGCTGCGTATGGCCGAAGTCGCGGAAGGGGCCGCCGTGGGACGGTGCTTGTATCGGGGTTGATGGCAGCGATGGTTGTGGCGGCGGCTGCGGCGGCTTGCTCGACGCTGATGCGGCCGGCCCGTTGTCATTTAACATCCCTCGGAGATCCATCGTGACCGCCGCTGTGCTCCTCTTCTCCTGCTGTCCTGCTGCCGCTCCTGGCTCCTGTCCCAGCTCTATTCCCAGCCCAAACACGGCCACGACGCTCTAGCAAACACACACGTAGACAGACACACACACACACACACACACGCAGCAAACACAGCACGCTGGCGCTCTCGCTCTCGTTCTCGCTCTCGCTCTCGCTCTCGCAATTATGTCGCAGCCCTCGCTCGGCAGATCATCGAATCGGGTCTCTCGCAGGCCTGAGTCACGGTCTCGGTGGCGATGGCGGGCAGGTCGCAGTCGGCGCGGCAATGTGGTCGTGGTAGGAGTCTCTGGCAGCGCGGCAAACGGCGTCACATCGTCGTGTCGTGCGGGAGAAGGGAGGAGGCTCGAGGGTCCCGGTCGCAGGCAGATTGGACGCGCCAAAGCTCGATCCCATGTCACGACAAACAAAAGGGGACAAAAGACAGTCAATTCTGGCGAAGAGAGCTTGCTGGCTACTGCACGCGCGACAGAAGCATCATGACATGTCGCAAGCGCAGGATATGGACGGGACAATGGACAAGGGCCAAAATGGTCAATGTGTGCGCAACGAACTTCTGCCAATGTGGATTCTTGGCCTGGCTGGTGGCCCGGGCATGTGCTTGGCTGCTTTCGCCGTCTTGGGTCTCGCAAAGGAGGGGAGAGCTAGGGGAGCTGCCTAACAGGGGGCCGGCGCGCTGCTTGCGGACAGCGCTGCAGGCTCTGGAACGCAGCACTGTTCAACAATCGCAGTCGCTTGCCGACCGCAGATTGTCGGTAGCATTCATTTCAGTATCTACGTTGTAGCTTTGTGAATCGATGTGGGCGGTCCTGATGGCCGCCGAGTGTTACGGAGTACAAGAGGCTCAAGAGACCTTCAGAACTCCAGGAGTCCAAACAGCTGCTACCCCAGAACCCCGGCCTCCCCCAGCAAAGCGAGTGCCAGAAGCCAAAAATTTCCCGCCTTGTTGCTGGTCTCAAATCCGCTAAGCTCAATTGCAGGTCAAACGCGCCCGGACTAGCCGGAAGTAGTCTAGCTCTTAGTGTCACCTCGCCAGATGATGGACAAGACGGAAAATACAAAGCTCCGAGGTGCGGCGCAATTGGCCAAGCTGCCCAAGTGAGAAGCTCGAGGGTGTGGCTTGCATTTTGCTGTGTGGCTGTGTGTGGCTGCAAGGCAGGAGCTTCCTGACGTGGAACCTGGTGTCAACCAGGCGCGCTTCGCTTCCAAAGGCTGCTTGCTTGCTCATCTTGGGTCCAACACAACTCCCTCCATCAGCCCAACCAGCTGCCCCCAACAGCGCAATCACTTCCCATCAAACCTTGCATTGCCGCAGCGACGGTGCCCTCGACTTCGTGGTGTTCAAGAACACACGTATCCAATTAATTAATCCAAACCGTCGTTTCCCAGCACAGCGCCGCCCGCCTTCACCATGCCCGGTCTCGTCACAGCAACCGGCGTCTTGGCCTTCCTTGCCGACGAGGAGATGGAGCTCAAGGTCTTTGCCCTCAAGACCCTCAATGACGACATCGACACCGTTTGGACCGAAGTAGCCGGCGCTCTGAGCCAGATGTATGTACTTACCTGCCAGCACCGTTAGTGTGGCATTTCCGAGCTGACCTGCCCTTGCGATTAGTGAGGCGCTGTACGAGGACGAGTTCTTCCCCGAGCGCCAGCTCGCCGCCCTTGTTCTCGCCAAGGTCTACTTCCACCTGCAGGCCTACAATGAGAGCATGACTTTTGCCTTGGCTGCCGGCCCGCTTTTCAAGCTCGATGCTCCTGGCGAGTTCGAAGAGACCATCATCTCCCGATGCATCGACCAATACATCAGTGTCTCGTCCTCGCGCCACACTCCCTCGAAACTGACCAAGAACGAGATCTCTCTGCCGGCTCTCACGACTACTTTCGGTAGCGGCGCTGTCGATGGCTCTGCCCTGATTTCACCTACCACTCCGTTCTCGCAGTCGACCCTCCCGTCCAAATCCCTCCTTTCGCGCGCGTCGACCGAGAACACCATCCTGGATCCAACCTTCCAGCCAACCAAGGAGGGGCGATCCGCATCTGTAGCTCAGATCACAGACACGAACACCCAGCTTGCTCTTCAGCGTGTTATTGAGCGTCTCTTCGAGAACTGCCTGAGCGAGGGCAAATACCGGCAGGTTGTTGGTATTGCAGTCGAGGCCAAGAATCTCGGAGTTCTTCGTCGCGTCATCAAGCAGGCTAGCGAGGATGGAAAACGCTCCAAGAACAAGGCTCAGGAAGCCGGCCAAGGGCCCGCTGAGGAGTTGATGGACTACGCCTTGAGCATATGCATGGACGTCGTGCAGGAACGAAGCCTCCGTACCGAGATTTTGCGCCTGATCCTTGATCTTCTTAGCGATATCTCGAACCCCGACTACTTCGCAATCGCAAAGTGCGTGGTCTATCTTGACTCGGACCAGGAGGCTTCCACAATGCTGCGACAGCTTGTTTCCAAGAGGGATCAGAACACCACAGCAATCGCCTACCAAATTGCCTTTGACCTTTACGACAACAGTACTCAGGAGTTCTTGGGTAAGGTTATCAAGTCACTGCCATCTGGCGAGGCGCCAAAGAAGTCCGAAGCGGTCGAGGAGGGTGCCGCCGAAAGCGAGGCGCTCCTCCAAGACAAGGATACCTCCGAAGAGGAGCTACCAGAAGAAACCGCCAAGGCTTATCGGAACATCCGATCTATCCTCGATGGAAGCAAGGCGATCAAGCTGAACCTGGAATTTCTTTATCGGAACAACCACACCGACTTGAGCATACTCAACAAAGTGCGGGACAGCCTGGAGGGCCGCAACTCCATTTTCCATACCGCCGTCACCTTTTGCAATGCATTCATGAACGCAGGCACCACCCACGACAAGTTCTTCCGCGACAATCTTGATTGGCTGGGTAAGGCAATCAACTGGTCCAAGTTTACGGCTACCGCGGCCCTTGGCGTTATTCACCGTGGAAATCTGACTCAGTCGCGGAAGCTCCTCGAGCCCTACCTCCCCCGCCAGGGAGGCGTCAGCGCTGGCTCGGTCTTCAGCCAGGGTGGTGCGCTCTATGCTTATGGCTTGATTCATGCAAACCACGGTGCCGGCGCGTTAGACTATCTCAGAAGCATGTTCACTGCCGCAGATGATGAGGTCATCCAGCATGGTGGTGCATTGGGCCTGGGCATTGCCGGCATGGCTACTGGAAACGCCCAAATCTACGACGACCTGACAAAGGTTCTCTACGCAGACTCGGCGCTCAACGGTGAGGCTGTTGGTCTGTCCATGGGCTTGATTATGCTAGGAACAGGCAACGCCAAGGCCTTAGAGGATATGTTTACCTATGCCCACGATACGACGCATGAGAAGATTGTCCGCGGCTGCGCCATTGGCATGGCTCTCATCATGTTCGGACGACAGGAAGGTGCCGATGTCATGATTGAGGGCCTGCTTAGCGACCCCGATCCGACCTTGCGCTATGGCGGTATTCTTACCGTTGCCATGGCGTACTGCGGAACTGGGAGCAACAAGGCCATCCGCAAGCTTCTTCACTTTGCCGTGAGCGATGTTAATGACGACGTTCGCCGGATTGCTGTCATGAGTCTAGGCTTCATCCTCTTCCGCAAGCCCGGTAGCGTGCCGCGCATGGTTGAGTTGCTCGCCGAGTCTTACAACCCCCACGTACGATATGGCTCGGCCATGGCACTCGGAATCTCCTGTGCCGGAACAGGACTCGACGAGGCCATCGATCTGCTTGAGCCCATGATGAAGGATCCGTCCGACTTCGTCCGCCAAGGCGCCCTCATCGCGCTGGCCATGATTATGGTCCAGCAGAACGAGGTCATGAATCCCAAGGTTACCGCTATCAGGAAGACGCTGAAGAAGGTTGTTGGTGACCGTCACGAAGATGCCATGACCAAATTTGGCGCCTCGCTTGCGTTGGGTATTATCGATGCTGGTGGCCGGAACTGCACGATTGGCCTACAGACGCAGACCGGCAATCTCAACATGGCCGGAATCGTCGGCATGGCTGTCTTCACCCAGTACTGGTACTGGTTCCCATTCACCCATTTCCTGTCGCTCAGCTTTGTACCAACGTCTATCATTGGGCTGGACCACGACTTGGAGATCCCCAGCTTCAAGTTCCACTGCGCCACCCGCCCAAACCTTTTCGACTATCCACCCGAGCAGGAGGTCAAGACCGAGGAGGGACCAGCCCCCATTACCACGGCCATTCTGTCCACCACGGCCCAAGCCAAGCGTCGGGCTCAGAAGAAGGAGCGCGCCCAGCGGCGCGAGAGCATGGACATTGACTCTACGCCAACCGTAACAAAGCCAGCTTCGCAGCCTATAGACAAGATGGACGTCGATGAGGACAAGAAGGCAAGGTCGGAAGAGCCAAAGGACAAAAAGGAGAGTGACTCTGGTGCCGAGAAGGAGTCCTCGGCCTCTCCCGATTCTAAGAAGAAGACTGAGAAGGTGGGCTACGAGATTGAGAACATGTCCCGTGTACTTCCTGGCCAGCTCAAGTACATCACGTTCCCCGTCGGTCGGTACAAGCCGGTCAAGAAGGTATGTTGATTATTTGTCAACTCTCCCGATTATAAAATGTTGCTAACATTATTCCCTTCAAGCCAACTGGTGGTCCGCTTTTGCTGCACGACGCGCAACCCGAGGAGACTAAGTCTCTTATCGAGGAGAAGCTAAAGAAGGTGACAACTGAGAGGGCACCTGTTGCCGGTGGTGGATCTGGTGCTGGGGCGACGCCGAGACAGGTTGCGGCGGCACATAATCTACTGTCGCAGACTCAGCGAGGCTCGAACACCATTGTAAGTATGCGTGATATCAACGAGCTGCTGCGGCTCGCACAGAGAGGCTCAACTGCCACGGCTGCGGCTGGGACTGGAAGTGGAGCGGCTGCGGCTGCAGGTGTCCTCACAGCTGTGGACGAGGACGGGGAGGGAGACCAGGAGGCATCTGTGCCCCAGGACTTTGACTATTTCACCGATTCGGAAGATGAGGAATAGATGAATTTTGCGCGGGTGTGCAGAATAAGTTAGAGCATGCTCAGGACGAGAGGGCGAGAAGGCGAATTGGAGCTATATGTGAGGCTGGAAACCGGTGAAGTGTATAATAATACTGTTGTATCTTGTACCACAAAGCGGGTCATGGAGAGGGGAATAGACTCGAGCGATCTTTAATGTCGGCTCAAATGTCTTGCAATGCTGTGATGGTTTATATGTGTGGTGTTCGCGCGGGTGAGGACCCTGGATCACATGCAGGCCCCAGGGACACGACGTCATCGACCTGTCAGAGCTCGCGCCGCGCACTGATACGGCAGAAAATTATTCAGACGATGACGAGTCGACAACCCGCGACTCTCACTGAGGCCCAACTTTGAAAGGTTACTACCTACACCACGACAGCTACCTAGTATTTATTGTATGCCCAGTGATTCCACCCCAGACGAGTTGTTTTTATTCCATTCCTTTATTCTACTCTTGTACCTTCAACCTCGATTTGTTCATTTGTGCCTTCTGTTTGGTCTTAGGTTTAGTGGGCCACCCTTCCCCACTGCCTAACCTTAACTCACCCCAGCCAGCGGCTGTCGACGGCAACGTGCAAAATATTTGCTTATTCTCCTTTACTCTCCGGATAAACCCAAATATCCCCGGGCAGTGATGGCCGACAAGTACATCATCCGCGTGACGGCCGGGTCCTCATACGACTTAGATGAGCACGTCGAGGTCCCCGTCAACACGGCCACGCCCGTGCGCGTCGCAAACAGCCACATGGACTTTGAGCTCAACGTGCGTGTGCGCGACTACAAGGGTCTGCCGTTGGGGTCACCAGCCTCGTCGCCGTACTTTGACCACGAGCCGCATGCGTACAACAAGGACCAGTACAGCATCGCGTTCCGGTTCACGCCCAAGAAGCCGGCTGCGGATGGGAGCACAGAGGGTGAATTTGAGGGGATTGCCGCGACCGACCTGCAGTTTGGCAACGATTTCGACCACCCCATCCGCGACCGCCTGCCGCCCGGGTTCGGGACCGCCATGAATATTGTTCGCTGGTGGATCGACCCGGGTTTGGAGGGCGATGCGTACGCCGACGTACCGTACCTCTACGGGCCCGCGCTGAGCTCCTTCAATGCCGTGCACGCTGGTCCCGGCGAGCATGACGACGCGAAGGGGGGGCTGTGGTTTGCGGAGGGCGGTGATGAGACTGGTCTGGCAAAGCGGCGCGGCTGGGGCGCACCGGATGACGCCAAGGCGCGCATGAAGTGGGCGCTGAAGGAAGATAGCAAGAAGAGGTGGGTGTGGGAGTATGGGCAGACGTATGGGGTGGATTTCTACAACCCCTACATTGACTTCGGTGACTTTTCGCTGAGGTTGCCGGGGTTTAATCTGCCAATCATGAAGTACTGGGATGGGCAGGGTCTAAGGTGAGTCTCTCGGTCTTCGCTCTGACAACACTCCTTTTTCTCTTGGTCGTCACCATTACCCCTTCCTCCCTCTCCCCGTGAGGTACCAAGTCCTTTCACCAATGGACCAACCTACCTCGCCACAAAACCAAGGTAAAGACAACGACAATTCTTGTCTAGCCAGCCGCTATATACCTCCAAGAAAGTTCCCACACACCGTCTGCGCGAATTGTGATTTTTAACCCACCTCCCCTCGGGAATCTCAAGTTCTAGGCACAACCTAAAGCGCTCACACCAACTCAGATACGTCCTCCGAAACCGCACCACTGGCCAAGTCTACCTTGTCGTGCTATTTACGCTCTACCTCCGCGAGGACATCAACGAAGACGGCTCGCTCAAGCCCGCCGCTCTCGAAGCGACGGCCAAAGCATCCGGCGGTCAGGGAAAGAAAGGGGGTCCGATCGAGGACGAGAGGGTGATGACGGCAACAAAAGATGGCAGCGAAAAGAGCTTTGACGATGAGAAAGCGCTGGACGAGGCGAGGAGGAAGCTGTCGGGCGTTGGGTTGGGGGAGGACAAGGAGCAGACTAATGATGACGATGTTGACTAATGTTAGAAAAGGGATCGGGGTTTGGGATTTGGGATTTTCGGAGTATCAGCATGATGGAGGAAAGGAAAGGGAGCATGAATATGGGACAACTCTTCTCGTAATTCCTAGAAGGCTGTCTTCCCTTTGCGAACCGTAGATGCAATAGACCTATGATACCACTCTTAAAACCGCAGAACATGCAATAAATCTTCGTGTAGATAGTCTCCAACATGCAGAGAAAAGCGTCTATCCCACACAAAGCCCCCCAAGCTAAACTTGACTGTTTTCTTGTTGCTATAGCGTGCTCGTTAGTCGGCATTCTTCAACAAGAGGAACAAGAAGGGGATAACTCACAGTCGCAAACGGACTCCTCGCCCGAATCCTCTCCCCATAAAATACCAACACCCACGGCACCACCGTCAGCACGGCCGCGATCGCTCCCAACATGCCCCCAACTTTGACCTCGCCCAGATTATCAAACATCAACGCCGTCACCAGAGGGAACGACCCGCCAACGACATTCCGACAGAGCGACTGTGCTGCCAGGGCCGACGACGCATACTTGTTGTATGTGTCGGCAAAGTAGTTGAACACGGCCAGGTAGATGGTCGTGATGCCGGTAGTAACGAGCACCAGGCCAAAGGCTGGCACGACCGGGTGAATGTCAGGGTTGGACGTGAAGCCGAAGATGAAGATGCCGATGGGAAAAAGCACGCTTGAGAAGCATGTACAGTACAGGCGAGACTCCGGTGCCGAGACCGGGAAGCGGCGGCGGATCAGGGCCCATATCCTGTCGGAACGGGAGGTGGGCGTGTCAAGGGATGGGGATATGTTTTTGGACGTGGTATCTTCAGGGCTGGCGCTGCTACTGCTAGCAGTGGCGGATGTGCCGGGGACGAGGGAGGATGATGATTGCGACGTGGTGGATGGGGGAGATTGAGCCACCCATTTGGGGTGGTGCATGATTTGCTCCTGCCAGATACCAAGCCCTGTAGCTAGCACGCCGCCGATAAAGAGAGAGGCAAAAACATAGCCGGCTTGTTCGATGTTCCAACCATACTGCCTGCGAAAGACGATAGGTATGGAGCCGAATGTGAGGTAAAGGACTCCCCAAGCGAAGGAGACCCACAGGGAGAAGAAGAAGACGACAGGCTCGGTGAAGAGGAGATAGAACGGGCGTGTGACAGAGATAGTGATCATCTTGGCGAGAGATGACCGCTCCTCATCTTCCTTGACAATCCAGCGGACACGTCTGAGGTTGGCCGTTGATGATATGACGGGTGACCGCGGCCCCTTTTCTTCATCCGAGTTTGCTTCGCTGCCGATACCAGCATAGCTAGAGACGACCGTGTTCGACGAGACCAACCGGCCGTCTTTCTCGATCCAAAGCCCATAGTATCCCCGTTCCTCCAGCTCGCCATACCAGTTGTTCAACGCCCTCGCCTTCCTCGATAGGAGCACAGACCCGCGGCTCTCTTTGAAGAAGATCACCAGTGCCACCATCACCACCGCACCCATGATGACTTGGTGCCAAAACACCCACTTCCATGCGGCGGCATTTCCCGTGCCAATGTCGGCCAGCCGATAAGTCATCATGGCAGCAAATAGGGGACCAGCTCCTGTTCCCGCCAGTACGGATCCACTGAAAAGTGCCATGGGTGTGTTGCGACCCTCCTTTTCCCTTTACAGCCCCATATTAGCAACTTCTTTCCTCTTTGAGAGTGATCGGGAATAACAAAAAAGAGGAACTACACCCGAAGGTCCGGATTCCCGACGGCACTTGCTATTCCCGACCCTCCGTTTGCAATATCCGCCCGCCAAAGGAGGGTTCGAGTGAGGGCGATGGGCTGATGAAACGTGGGGGGTAATCAAGCTTGGTGATGCCTCGTACCGAAAAGGGAGAATAAGAGCGAGAGAAGAATAAAAGGAGAACAGAAAACATCAAAGGGGGTAAACATACCACATGTCTGCAATAACCCCCCCAACCATGGTGCTAAAGACCGACCCGCCAATGCCCACAATGAATCTAGCCACTATCATCCCAGCCAAAGTTTGGACCACGCCGCACACGGCCTGAAAGACGACGTAGACGATACCCGAGACAACGAAGACGGGGTAACGACCGTTCATCTCAGAGAAGGGCGCAAGAAACATGGGCGCTATGCCAAACCCACCGCAGAAGGCCGTAATGCCGGTGAGGACGGCGACGTTAGACGAGGCGCCGAGGTCCTCGCGCATCAGAGACTGTGGTGGTGAGTACGAGCCTGAGGTGTAAGCCGTGAGGAAGGTTGCAGCGCATGAGAGGAAGAGCAGCACGTTCTTTCGGGAGTTGGGCCATGTGACTGGGTCCGCGTAGCGGGAGAGGTCCGGGGGCGGGGGAGGTTCATGGCCGGTGTCGGTTGCTGGGGAGGTTGCTATGGTGGTGTTGGCGACAGGTAGGACCGTCTTGAAGGTGAGATATAGGTTTGTCGTCTCTGTGCCTTTGCCCAAGCTTGGGCATTTTGGCTCTGGGGATGGGGCTAGATGCATGTTCGTTTTCTTGGATGGGCTTGATCGCCCACCGTTGGCCATGTCGTTTCCAATTTGGCTCCTGCCTGCTTTATAGACTGCAGTTGTGAGCTGTGATGGGATGAGTGATGTTCAGCCTTGGCACAAATTGTGTCCCCTGATTATGGCCGGACTGGCGTCTTGCCGGTCTGCCGTGTGTGCTGCAATGCCGTATCGTTTGTGTTGATTGGGATGAAACTTTATGGAGACCGGGTGTAGGCCCACATAGAACATATCGTATTCTGTAAACTCTCAGTAACGGACCAAAATTTTCGAACAACTCTTTTGCTCCGGTCGGCGAGCCGAAGGGAGGGCATACACGGCACGTGTATCCGATGAGAGGTGGAACGTGGAAGACGGAGAATCCACCCGCAGGCCTGCTGATCCTACAAGAGGCGAATGATAATGAGCGAGAGCAGGGCGAAACACGGCGTCGATATGTATGTAGATGTCAAAAATAAGGCGCAAGCGGCGGAAGAGGGATGAAGTGATGCGAAGTCGCTGGGGAATGACAGCGTCGTGGGTCTTAGGCCGGCAATAAAGCCAACCAGCAGAGCATATCCATACCATAGCTCTTGGCACGGGGCTAGAGGCGTCCTGTCGAGGACTCAGGCTCGGGGACCGGCACAACGCACATAATCGGGAGGTTTAATGGGGCTCTGGGAACTCATTGCCGGGAGTTAGTCTGGCTTAAGTTGCCAAGGTTTCCCGACAGGCCGGCAGCCCTCTCCTCCACAGATGAAGGCTGACCAGCTCCAAGCTGGAGGCTGAGGATGTGAAGGTCTTTTCGCCTTGTAGTTCGCCCCTCCAGTCCCTCCGGTCCCCCAATCCCCTCGAACTCGAGGAGGGGGGATGGAGTGTTGTCCCCCCCCCATGTGTTCACTTATTCCGCTGATCACCAAAGCTTATCTTGCCATGACAGCCAGCATACTGTCTTCCCGGATGACGGGAGCGGAAGGTTGGCGACTGTCCCACCCATGCCGTCCCGCACTCTGTGTGTACTGTGTGTGTGCAACGGGCGCATGGCCGGTGTGGTGCTGGGGCCGCAGGTTGCAGATTACATCCTCTCGACCAGACCGGTCTTTACGTGAGCGACACCGGGGCGGGACGATGCTGGATTCTTAGACTCCCGGGTTCCCAGTTCCTCCTCCTGCGGACTGCTACGGGCTGTCTACCTAGGTCTGTCTGCCCCTTGTCGTCTAGGTCTCGAAGGTTGGGCCATCTTGGGCCGTCTTGGGCCGACCCGTCTTGGGCCGACCCCAAGCAATCTTCGGCTCCGTCCCCAAGGGCGGGGAACCATGGAAGGGACTTGAGGGACTTGGTGAGCTTCGGATTCTCCATGGCCTCGGAACAGAAACCACAAACGGCGTGATTGGCAGGAATGGGAAGCAATTGATAGCGGAGATCGCAGCAGATTAGGTATGAGCGGGACAAGTGATGGCGTCAGAACCAAGTGAAGGGGTTTTGATGTCACCGGGAAAACGGATACGATGAAGGTGCCTTGTCGTTGGCGGGCCCTCTCTGGCCCCGCAGGCGCTTCTTCAGCGGCTTCAGTGACTGGGCAGGGGCCGCCTGGAGCTGCGAAAGCGAGGTTCAGCCCCTCGTCACGAGCATTGCTTGCCTGACGCTTGCCTGACGCTTGCCTTAAACCCGATTTATTCCCCTCTGCGCTCGCCTATGAAGAAGGTGCGATGCGACCGTCCGGTCTTGGCACAATGTCTTGGCACATGAACTCGCGGTCTCTTTTCTGCATTTCTCTGCAATTCCCCAGTTCTTTTAGCGGTGACATTTCTCGTTTTCTTTAGCAACGTCCAACCGAAAGTCCAACCGAAAATCCAGCCGAAAACCGCAAACCCGCAAACCCGTAAAACCAACCAAACTATCGGCCTTGCAGTCAGCACTCGCACTGGGGGCACTCACCACTCAGTCCCTCACCCCGCTTCCCGCCTCCTCCACGAACGCGGGACGCGGCAGCATCGCCTCTCATCCCGTACCCGACCCCCAACGCCAACACCAAATGCCAGCACCAATGCACCACTGACACCTCACCCACCACAGCTGCAGAACGAATACTGCGTGTCAGGTTTGAGGCGGCACAGCCCACAATCACAGCATCCATATACAGCACAGCATTCTCCAATAGGAACAACGGTCACAAGAGACTCGGCGTTTTCAACGGGAGCCGTAGCAGCTATGACGGTCTCGAGGCCAGCGCCAAAAAAACACAGTTCTCCCATTCTTGCTTCTTTCCCATATTTACAGGGTACAAATGGCACTACCCACGGGCACATCCGTCCATTCATTTAATACAGGAAATCTGAACACCACGGCACCCTTCCGTCAACTCCAGCCGCTCGCATCCCAAACCCGCTCTTTGTTCTCTGTCAAGCCTTCTGCAACTCACAGGAAGCACGAGATGTTGTTCCCGCGATGCGGTGACTGCGAGGTCGCCTACGTCAGGGTGGGGACATCCCATGGCGCCCAAGAGGTGGTCTCAACGGTTGCTGTGCTTCGCTCAACAGCACCTGGAACGGTGCCTTTGTTGAGCAGGAAGTAGTCGATGTACTGCGTGAGCTCGGATTGCTGGCCGCTGGGGAACTGGCAATGGCTGTGGCCGCCCGTGAGCGAGAAACCCATGTTAGTGGGCACACCGTACGCCTTGTAGATGAGACGGGCAGCCTTCATGCATCCCGTCGTCGACACCGGACCCAGCCAGTCAATGTCGTTCTCGAAGACAGCGACACCGCGGGGCACTGTCAGTGCTGCCAGCATGTGGTGATCGGCCGGGATTGTCGCCGTCGACTTGGTGTAGGGGTCGAAGTTCTTGGAGAACCACACGTTCTCGCCAATGATCTGGTTGGCCGTCTGGATGTTCTTGCCACTGCTCTTCTGCTGGTCGCTGATACGCCAGCATGCGGCGCCGCCCGAGCCCGACTCCTGCGGAATCGCCAGCGCGATGCGCTTAACCAAAGCACCCACAATATACGCACCCTTGCCGTTACGGCTGCAGCCCGTCACGCCGAGGCGCTTGGTGTCAATGCCGGTCTTGTCGTCACCGAGCTGCTCCAGTCCATCGATGACCCGGTCAACACCCCACGCCCACGCGGTCAGAGCACCTGCCGTGTGAGAGCTACCAAAGAGGTCGTAGAAGAGACCACGGCCACGCGAAGAGCCACCCTGCTGCGCCGCAAAGTTGTCGTTGCTGAAGCCGATGGTGCCTACGGTGCCTGGGATCGGGATCGATGACCCGCCAATAGTGATGATGGCGGGGCCCGGCGCGGCGCTCGATCCCTTCTTGATGGAAGCCGAGATGGTGATCGACTTGCTGCCGACCGTCACCTTGACCGAGATACCACTACCGCTGAGCGAGGCCTCAACCTTGTCCGGCGGCGGCGGGTACACGCCAAGCTCGTACTGTTGCAGGATCTTGCTGATCTCAGCCGCGCGGCAGTCGAAGGCGGCCTTGGTTGTGATCTTGGTACCGGATGCCGACGTGAACGGATCGGGGAGCTTGGCAACACTGACGGCCGAGAAGGTGGCTGCGGTTGTGCATGTCTGACGCTCAAAAATCTCGGTGGCTGGTGCGGCGACGACAAAAGCCGCGCCGGCGACCAGGAGAGCGGAAGCCAAATGGACCATAGTTGGAGATGCAGAACCTCGTGCTGGGCTTGTTGTCTCGATGCAGACAGTCAAAGCTGGTGAACAAGCAACTGGGTTCGCCTTGAAAACCTGAGCATCCCAACGCCTCCATCTTATACGGCCTCTATCTTTCCCGGTTGGCTGGCAGGAGCGAGGGGCATTTGGCCGTGTGCCTAGCTCAGCAATATTTCCGGCTGCTCTTCTTTGCCGGGCGTAATTAAACCATCGCTCGAATTGATATTGGTCGTCGTCAACACCATCGCTGACCAGAGCCCTGGTGCGCAGCCCCCCCTGTCCTTACGGCCGCTCAAGAGCCAAGTGTGCGTGCGTGCAGCTAAGTTAAACATTCCCCGCAACCTCCTCCGTCTCGGTCCGCAACCGGGAAAGGAAAGCCAAGTGTACAAAGATTCGTTCCAAGATGGGTAATGCTAGTCGGAGGATCATGAAGCAGGCCCCCCTCGAGCGCCACGCTGCGGCAGAAGTCGTCGTGGACGACGGCGAACTTGGCACTTTGGATGAGAAGCAAAGCGCTTGTCTTTCAGACCCGTGTGGTTCCAGGGCGAGATTGGGGAAGATTGGGGTAATATGGATATTTGCCGACGCATTGTTGATCAAACGCCAGGCCAGCGCTGGTATTGATCTCCTCGGTCCCCAATTACGAGGCCGATTGTGCGGTTCGACGGCGCTTGAGGTGCCGAATGCAGCCACGGCTTCCCCAGCCGGGCTCGATCTGGTCTGGGGATTGCGGGGGGGAGCCAAGACATGTTTTTCCGACCTTTTCCCTTGTTTCCTTTCCCCCCACATTCCCTTCAGTCGCCCTGCAGAGTAAAGTACCAAGTCATTGGGGTTTGTTCCCTAAGGTATGGCTCTTCCCTCTCAATCTCCTGTCCCCATACACCCCCTAGCGGCGTCCCCGTCAAGTGAATCTTGAGCACACACAATCCGGTTCTGGTGCTGGATCCCTTGGCCAATGACAAGCAGCTTTCCGAATGTCAGCAACAACTATGCAACGGTGCTCGGCTGAGGAAGCCTCTTTACCGTAGAAAGACATCGCCAAGAAGCCAAGAAGTAGGCATGCTGTATCCCCACGATGACGTTTGGTACGGTTGTGCGGAGGACACAGGAACCATCGCGGCAAAAGTCGATCCCGCCCCACGCCGCACAGCACACAGATGATGCCAAGGGCCATTGGCTTGAGTGGAACACTGTAAAGCACCACCAAGGTCCTTCTATTGTACCTGGGAAGGACAATTCTTGGCCGGAGTTTTTCAGCGGAGAGATTGGCCACGAGAGATCTGAGAGACGCTACTCTGAAAAAAATGTGGTTTAAGCTGGTGCAGCAGTCATTTCTCCGCTGTCTCAAAGCCCTTGGTTTCTCGGCTGTTGTGCCGGCAAGCCGCTATTCATGGGGCGGCACTCGTCTGTCTCATATACCCGCTAATATAGAGACATGGTTCGTCCGGAGTGTTTATATACCTAGATTGGTATGCGGGGGAGCATGCACACCACCACATGGCTTGATGTCCTGACGGAGGTTTATGCAGCGTTTCCTTCTCACCCCAGCAAATCCCACCACAGCTGTATCAGACACAGGCTGGTCATATGATGAGTTTGGGCAAAGTAGTGTAACTGACATATTGCTTTCACTTTCACGTTCGCCTGCCCCTTTCCACTTGCCCTGTCGTTTCCGGATATCCAAGCTGGATATGCGGAATTCGGCTGAGGCTGCAGTCCTCCCCCGGATGTTCTGACGTGCCTCGTACATGATATACTACGCGACTCCCAGAATCCCGCCTAGTGGACGCCCAGCTTCCCTTCGACAACCATGGCTGTTATTCTCCCGCTCCTCTTGGCGGGCTTGGCAGCCCTGACCGGCCCGGCGCTTGCGCACGGCGGCCTGGCCAACTACACGGTGGGCGAGACGTGGTACAGAGGGTACGGGACACTCGGCACCCGTCGCTCCATTGCCCCGGCTGACTAGAGAGCAGGTTCGACCCCAACTCGCCAGCGTCGGAGCAGGATGGCCAGCCCTGGATGGTGCAGCGCCGCTGGGACTCGATCGACCCCATCTTTAGCGTCGACGACAAGTACCTCGCGTGCAACAAGCCGGGATCGCCGCCGCCGGGCTCCATCCCCATCCAGGCCGGCGAGGACATCAACGCCATCTACTACTACTGGCTGCACCCCGTCGGGCCCATGACGGCGTGGCTGGCGCGGTGCGGCGAGGGCGGCGACAGCTGCAACGGCGTCGACGTTAACGAGGTGGAGTGGTTCAAGATCTGGGAGGCGGGCCTCATCGACGGGCCGAACCTCGCCGAGGGCGTCTGGTACCAGAAGCGCTTCCAGAAGTGGGACGGCACGCCCGACGTCTGGCCCGTCACCATCCCCGCGAGCCTGCGCCCCGGCGCGTACATGATCCGCCATGAGATCTTGTCGATCCACGTCGAGAACAAGCCGCAGTTCTACCCGCAATGCGCCCACCTCAACATCTCGGGAACCGGCACGGCGTACCCGCCCAAGGAGTTCATGAAGAAGTTCCCGGGGGGGTATTCTGCGGATGGTATGCTGTCCGACCTGGGTGCTTGCCTGCGGAACTAACGGTTGGCAGATCCGTCGATTAATATCAACATCTATTCTCCCAAGTTTGATCACACGACGGTATGCCAGGCAGGCCCTTGTATTTTGTTGGGAATCTTACTGACATCAGACACAGAACTACACAATTCCAGGAGGTCCAATATGGGAAGGGTAAGACCCCTGTGTGTCGGAATACTATTGTAAATTAGAGCAGCTGCTAACACGGCTTCTGTGCGTTGACAGAGTCACATTTGTGGACAAGTATTGTCGCGGATGTTGAGAAGTGTCGCCATGTTGTAAATATTCTACCGCAAAAACGAAAGAAATACCAAACCGAATGAAATGTAAACAATACCCCTGATTGCGCTCGCTCCATTGACCCACCCACCCATCAAATCATCCTCCCAAACTTCTCACCCGAGCCAGACGTCTCACTGCCCTCCAACCACCTCAGCGCCTCCTCTCTCAATCTCGCCCTCTCAGCCTCCCCCCCTCCCCTATCCCCCCTCCCCTGCCTACTCCTCCCCTCCCCATTGCCCATCCAAACCCCACCCCCAACCAGCTGCGCGAACAGCCCCTGCCGTCTAACCAGCTCGTCATACACCCCCGTCTCTACCACCCGCCCGCTGTCCACCATAACAACCCGATCCACCACCCGCATCATCTCCTTGCTGTGCGTCACCACCACAACCCCCACCCCTTTCCCAGCCAGCCGCTTGACCAACCTCCTCACGCCCTCGGCTCCCTCCGCGTCCAGCGCGCTCGTCGGCTCGTCCATCACGACCATCTTCGGCCGTCTCACCAACGCCCTAGCAATCCCGAGCCGCTGCGCCTGCCCGCCGCTGACGGCCATGCCGCCCTCGCCGACGAGGGTGTCGTAGCCCTGGGGCAGGGACACGATGAAGTCGTGGATGTCGGCGGCGCGGGCGGCGGCCTCGACGCTGGCCTGGGAGAGGAGCGGCGAGGAGGCGTGCAGGCCGTAGGTGATGTTGTCGCGGACGGTGGCTGGGAAGAGGAAAGGGTGCTGCGGGACGTAGGCGAGGTGGGTGCGCAGGGAGGGTGTGTTGAGGGATGAGGCGGGGTGGTGGGCGTAGGTTAGTGATGAATCTGAGGGGCGGTGGGAGGGGGGAGGGGGGATGGTGGTGGGAGTTGCTCCCGGGGGAGGAGAGGGCGGAGCGGGTGGTAGAGAAGATTGTGGGTCGTAGAGGCGGAGGAGGAGGGCGGCGATGGTGCTTTTTCCGCAGCCGGAGGCGCCGACGACGGCTGTGCTCGTGCCGGGCGCGATTTCGAGGTTGACGTTGTGCAAAACCTGCTTGTTGGGTGCGCCTGGGTAGGCGAACAGTAGGTTGGTCATGTGGACTGGGAGGGGAGTTGTGATACGCCCTTCTCCATGGGCTTCGTGGCTGGCGGTGTGGGGCAGGTTGGCGTAGTAGAGGAGTTGCGTTGCTGTTGCCTTGGAAGCTGCGATCTGGGAGATGTTGGAGAGCATTCCGACTGATGTGCCAAGCGAGAAAAGTAACAGGTTGATGACGCGGAGCACGTCCGTGACGGTAGTGAGGTTCTCGCTGAGAATCTTGGCGCCGTAGAAAAAGACGAGAGCATTCAGGAAGAAGGTGATGGACTGGAAGAGGCCGTAGAAGATGCCCACAAACACGGACCGCTTCACACCGACTCGATACGCAGCGGCGGCAGCTTGGGTGTGCTTGTTGGTAAAGTACCCCTCGAGAGTGAGTGCGCGCACAACCCGGATGTTGGAGAAAGTCTCGCTGAAGATGGTTCCCGCCGTCTCGGCAGCCTGATCGCAAATGGATTCCCACTTGTCGCTGACGAGGGAATTTGCCCGCGCAGTACCGATAGCGACAGGCACTCCGGCCAGTGTAACGAGGGTGAGATCCCAGCGGATAACAAGGGCCCAGATCAAAGAAGAAAGAATCATGCAGGTAACGGTCAGAATGATGGGAACAAACATGCCGACCAGCTTCCGCATCTCCTCGGCGTTGCGATCAAGGCACTGAGCAATGCGGCCGGGGGAGTGGTTCGGCTTGTCGAACCATGACTTGGGCTGGCTCAAAATCCGCTTGATCGCCTCTGCTCGTAGCGCGTTGACCCATTTTTGGGCAACACGTTCCATGAAGAGGTAGGCCAGGAAGATAGAGGCCGCATCAACCACCGCGACGATGGTCAGGTAGGAAGCCCACTTAGAGCCTGCCTCCTGCCGGCCCTCCGGGAGCCAAAAGGCGCCAAGGAGCTGAGTGAAGATGAGCGAGAAGACAGGATTGCTACCGGCCATGACGAGGCACATCAAGAGGCCAAGGGCCAGCTGAATCTTTCCCATGCTGTCTAGTGTGGGCCACACCGTTCGCAAAATGGCTGTCATGGATGGGAGCCTTGGCCCCTGAGAGAGACCTGCCTTCCTGTCCTTGCTCTTTGCGAGGCGTTCGAGAAAGAACAGTTCGAGCGATTCCAGCGAAGCATTGCTTTTCGCACCGGCGTTATTTCTCATCTGCGGTCTTCTCGCGCTGGAAATCCTGTTGTTTTGGATATCGAGACCCATTCGCGTGACGACATTGATGCTCCCGGTATCGCTGTTTCTTCGGGAGCCCCCAGGAGAGCCGCCGAGATTTCCGGCCGTGTGAATGCGTTCGCCTGGTAGGGGAATGTGGTTGAACAGCCCATCGGGCTTCCTGCGGTCAGCCATGAGCCCACGGAGAAACCTTTCATAGCGGGCGTCTTCTACGACCGGCTCGTCTTCTTCTCGAGCATCGGAATCCGAATCATGATCGCGCTGGCTGGCGCTTGGGTGTCTCGAAGAAGTTACTCCGTCGGCAGAGGCTAGCAGGGAGGCGAACAGGCCGCTGATCTCGGAAAGTTTCTTCCTAAACCCTTGCTGAACAACATGGCCATTCTCGAGGACGTACACATATTCATCATCCTCGATATGGCCAACCTCGTGGGTGATGATGACGGTCGTCTTGCCTTTCCTCCATATCCGGATTGCTTCCATGATCAGGGTTCTGCTGACAGGGTCCAATCCGCTGGTGATCTCGTCGAGAATCAGAACGGGGGGGTCGCGCAGCTTTGCTCTGGCGAGGGCAAGCCGTTGTCTTTGCCCCCCACTCAGGGCGTAGCCATTGGGCCCAATCTCAGTGTTCAACCCGTCAGGCATCCCGACGATTGTGGACTGCAGAAGGGCCATGTTGCAAGCCTCCTGAACCTCTGCCAAGGTGATGTTGCCGGGGTTTCGCGCACCGAAAGCAACATTCTGGAGAAAAGTGTCGTTGAAGAGAATACTCGACTGTTGGATCAGAGTGACATTGCTTCTGAGCCACTGGAGGTCCAACTCCGTGATCAAGTTGTTGTCGACGGTTATGCGACCAGTCAGGGGTTCGTAGAATCTCAGCAGCAAGTTTGCCAATGTGCTCTTCCCGGAGCCGCTTTTGCCAATAACAAAGGTGAGCTGCCCAGCGGGGAACTGGAAACTAGACGGATAGAGGACAGTCTTGGTAGGGTTCGACGGGTACGCGAAGCTGACCTAGGATCAACGTCAGCCAAACTGCAAGGCACCACCAGCCAGGCGGCTGAAAACACTCACATCGCTTAGTTCAATTTCTCCAAAGCATTTCATGATTCGAGGTGAACTGGTCGTATCGGCCGCTTCCTCTCCTTGGTCCCCCTCCGATGCCAGTCTCTTCAGCAACTGTCCCGCAGCCATTCCCTTGGCAATGACAAGCCACTGAGGCCCGAGAGCTTCGATGGACCTGAACGCAATGACGGCCGTGTAGAACGTGGTCAGCGCACCTCCGGGAGTTAGTTCGCCCCAATTGACAAGAACAACGGCAAAGTAGAAGCCAGTGACGAAGAGCATGATAGTCCAGAACTTGATGTAGCTCATCTGACCGCAGTTGCAAAGCACCTGGCGAGAGTAGTACTTTGCCGACCTGCGGATAGCGGATATGAACCTAAAGGCCTCGTGATCGGCACCGTTGTAGACTTTGACCAGGTCGATAGCAGTCGTGGCGGCCGTTGCTTGCTTTGATGCTTCGGCAAGCTCGCGCTTCTGCGCCTCGATTGCTGGGTCCAAGAAACGGCTGATAAACCAGAGGATGAGGGCCGAGGGGATGCCGGTGGAGAGCATGACAAGAGTGAGCTTGTACGAGTACGCGAATGCGACGATGATGCATGCGAGAAAGATGAGAATGTCGGAAACCAGATATCCAAGAATCTGGGAGGTGGCCATTTGAAGCTCTCGAATCTGACTGTTGACTTGGACGTCAGTAACACGACCCGATGAAACAAACAGTGAGGCACTTACGTCTGAATGCCGACCGTCATGCTAGAGATGCCGTCTTCCCTCAAGTCGTACCATTGCGTGGCCTTGTGGAGAAGTGAAGCGAACACTACTTCCCTCGCCGTCCTTGCGCGCAGCTCGCCGGTCACGACCCAGAGGGCGATATCAATGCTGGAGATGAGCCACATGCCCAAACCTAGGAGACACATGTAACCGGACCAGAGGGATATTTGAGACAAGAAATCATCCCCGTCGAGCTGGTTCGCACCCCATTGCGAAACGATGCCGAAGATCTTGCCCAGCAAGATGGCATAAGCCGTTCGTCCTCCAGCAACCAAAGCCGAGGTAACGACAGCGCATGCGATAATCAACCGATGGGATCCTCGTGTGAAAGCAAAGAGATCTTTCCAAGAAGACTTTGGGCCAGGGACAGACTCTTTTGCTGCTGTTGCCGTTTCCGGGATATCGATGATGGCATCTTGCGGAAAGGGGGCTTCTTTCTTAAACGACCATGAGGAATAAGTGGTGGATTGCCCTAGGATGGTGGAGGATCGAATCGATGATGAAGCCATGTTGAGCTTTTGACTTGGAAGATTGTTGGTGAGATTGAGAGAAGGCGAGGTCAAGTCATGCGAAGTCGCTCATGTTTGTGTTCTGAAAAGCTGGTATGTTCACATTCCTCGAAATTCAGAAGAAATAATGGGTCATGGATGATTAGAATCTTGTACAATCGAATTGCTTAAGCATAATAGCATGGATGGTTTTTGGATAGAAATTCCCTGATATTGTGGTTGAGGATTTGGTGTTGGTCCTTCCCTTTGTTCTCGGCTTGGTATTGTTCTCAGCCCCTGCCCGACGTAGCAGCAGAAAACAATAGTAAGGGGATCAAAGCGGGACTTCCACTTTGCAGAGTAAAAATTGGGCGACCGGCAACAGCACGGCTCCCGGGCAACCTGGTCTGGATGAAAGTCAGAAATAACTAGGATGCCTTCACTTGAAGTTATTCTCTTCTCGCCCGCCAAGTTCCCAGGTAAGGTGCAAAAATAATGCATTTCATCGTGAACATCTTGACCTAACCCACAAACCTCCTCCTTTCCTAGCACGAGAATTTGTCGTGGCTCACTCCTGATAAGTCGCAAAGTATCCCCATTAAATTCCCATGCATCGCGATTATCCCCTCGTCATGGTGTATGCGCCAGATCGCAAAAGTGGAGTCTTCCACACCCGCAGCTCGCGGGAGAGTAACGATGTCCATCTCTGAATGAAGAAGTCATGCACTGGACTTGGCTTCTTCGGCCTTCTCCTTCTGTGCCTGCTCATAAACCCAGTCGTTCAAGCCGTTGCGATTCCGGGCAATTTCAATAGCGTAAAACTGCATTCTGGGCACGAAGATGGTCTCGTCCCTGCCGTACTCCCACTTTGGATCGGTACGCATCATAGTGCCAAAGTTGTAGTCGGCGACCTTCTTCTCGTAGGCCATCATGAAGTTGCGCCACCTCTCCTTGCCGGCCTTGCTCTTCATTTCGTCCTCGTTGATGGTGGCGGCCGGGTCGAAGTCGGGGAAGTCGTGCTTCAGGTGGTCGTAGATTTCATCGTCGATCTTGGTGAGACGCAGGGACGAGCCCTTCATCCTTTCGAGGATCGACCAATATGTGGACATGTGCTGCACGGCCTTGACGGCGAACTGCTTCTCGATCTGTGTCGCAGGGGCGTATCTGTTAGCGACTTGTGCTATTTGTAGATGGTAGATTCCGGCACAAGGTGGGGGGCGTCTTTTCATACATCCTCGAAGTTGTCTGCCTCTTCGGCATTGAAGTTGGTGGGGGCGGTCGCCATGGTGGAAGTGGTGGTACGCGCTGGTGAAAGCGGAGGAAGGTAGGGAAACAGGCACAAGTGATGCAAGTGGTGACTGATGGAAATCGCGACCAAATAAAAGCCTGGCATGGCGGGGCAAAATAATTCGGCGGGGTTGTTGCAGGCAGCTTTGGGTGGTTATCGATAAGATATCGCTTATCTAATCTGATCTTGCGCGCCCTCGGGCACATGCTAGGACGCTCTTTGTGGTTCCACCAGACTTTTGGGTTCAGCACCCCTACATTGCTATTATGCGAAGTTGAACCTGTGCAAATCCCCGGCCTGCAAACCCGCTCGTGGCATGTCGGCCCCAGTTTAGGGCGTCATTCTGGATCGGCGCTTTCCCCGTCCCCTTTCGCACTACGTACCAAAGTGTGGCAGAGTGGCAGGCACTGGCAGCTCTGTTGACTCCCACTACTCCATGTTGACATGGCTCAGGGGGCAGTCTCTCTACACTAGGCTCTGCCAGCCTCGGCTGAGCTCTTCCAAGTTCCTATCTTTTTCCCTGCCCTGCCTCCTACCTGTCGGCCTCCAACTCGAGCGCCACAACAATGGCAGACCCGTAGCCGTGGCCGGGTCCAGGATCGTTCCCGTCACACATCAGCCCTGGCAAGGAGAGGGGCTTTTCAAGATGGCATCAACCCTGTTGCCTCGCTCGTTTTGGTGCTGCCATCCTGGCCATTCCAGACATCCTGGATACCCCGGTTTTGATCCCAAGTTGCGCCCACATGGTCAGTTGGCCAAAATGCCATTCAGCTCACCGCACGTTGCTTGTACCCGTGCTCCGGCCTGTGATAAGATAATTGAGTTTATATTGCCCCATAGGTCCTACGCTTTCCTCGTGCCGGCCAAAACCGACGAGTTCTCAGCCCGCAGTTGCGCTTCCCTCGACAAACCACATATGGGCTCAGAAAGCGCGGAAGTCACCGCCGTTGCCCCCCCCCCCCCCCCCTCGCTCCGCTCTGCATTGTGAAGTCTAGATTTGCATTCCATCGTCCTCACACCGTCGCTCCACCATCGCCTTACCACTCCCACACCAAGGCTCAACGCATCCGTCTGCCTGCGTCACTGCTAGGCAAGGTCAGCCAATTATCTCCACTCTTAGCATTATCTGCGCGCTGGGGTTCCATTCTTTCCGTTATCATGTACCACACGGGCAACAAGATGCTCTGGAAGTACCGGCTTCCCAAGGAGCAGCCGAGCGACATGGCGCCAAAGAGCTCAAAGATTAGGAAGCACCGCAAGAGCTCTCAGGACAGCCCCTCGGGCTTTCTTCGCAGTCCGCTCACACCCCGCAACGACCGGGCCTCGTTTTCGTCCAGCGGCCTGGAGAGCACTTCAAGCAACAGCTCGACCAGCAGCATGCTGGACGACCCTCCGCCTTGGGACCGGAGTGTCGACGTAGTCTGGAACCGCCGAATCTCCACCGAGGATAAGATGGAGTGGGACGACGAGCTTGCCTTCCAGGAGAACTGCGTGCGGCTGGCTGGCGAGAGCGCGATCCTCTTCCGCGATGGGTCCTCGAGCAGCTCAGATAGCCAGGAGGGAGTGCTTGGCACCCGCAAATGGGTTGGGGCTGGGAAGCGGGCAGAAGTCTCGGGGAAAGACAACGGCCCCTACTTCAAGTTGCCAGACCGCGTCCGCTTCATGATTGCCAAGCACATAGTGGGCAGCCATGACAGCGGCAAGGCCATCCGCATGAACAGCCCGTCATTCTTGGAACCCATCTGGCCCGTCAACCACGCTGGCGCCGAGAGCGAGCGCATGTGGTCGACCGAGTACTTCGACAGCCTCAGGAAGGTTCTGGCACTGCTGCGGGGCTACACAGCCGTCTGCTTCGCCATGCGCATCGACATTCTCACCACACTCTTTCTCACGCGCCGCTTCCATGTGGCTTACTCCCCTTTTGTAACCATGGCGACCCAGCCTGCTGCTGTGCTGTTCATGGACCGTTTTGGTCCCCTGATGAAGTGGATTACCCTCGAGGTCGATCTCTCGCGCTTGGGCGGGCACTGGCACCCGTCGGCGGCATGTATGGACATGGACAAGAACTTGGTACGCGTGCGTACTTTGCTTGCGAGCTTCGCCGAGCGGCAGTTGACACGCACGGGTGCTTCGACAGTTCAGAGCCTAGTCGTCTTGGTGCGCCGCTACTACGGCTTCCGCCCTCTCCTCGAACGAACAGCCAGAGGCTCCAAGGACTCTGAAAGAGCCAACCTGGGCGACAAGCCTAACGAGAGCGAGCAGGTAGCTCGCTTCGAGGAGGACGGGGAAGACGCCGTCCTCGTCCGCACCGACGAGGGTAAGCCCCTCTCGCCCCCTTTTCCTCGCTAAATACACTAACCCCTGTCCCAGCCCGAACCCCTTACTGCTCTGACAAGCACCTTTCGGTCCTAGACCCCATCATGCTTCTCGAGGGTCTCGTAGACTCTCTCTGCATTGTCGGCACCAACAAGGCCTATGCCCATCAGCTCATCCTTGCCCTCTGGGGCAGGGACGGTCCCATGCCGCCATCCTCGCCTTTTCATTCCCGCCAACCGAGCAACGCTTCGACCCACCTAACCTCTTCCACCACCCCCACCCCCACAGCGGTACTGAGAACCGATGCCAGCAGCACTACATCTTCAAGCTTGACGGCGAGAGATGTTGGCAAACACTGCCAGTACCGCACTCCGTCGTGCGCGTATCCCTTCACCCCGGGCCAACGCTCTGTCGTCGACTACGGCCCGCCACGCGGTTTGAGGGTGATAAAGCATGTGACTGATCCGCGCAAGTGGAGAGGGTTGTACGGATGTGCGCTGAGTCCGAATGTTGCCGTGACGGAAGTTGTGAGGGAAGATGGCGCGGTGAGATACAAGGTTGGTGGTAAGGGGGCCAGTCTGCCTGTTTGCGGTCTGCTCGCGACAACAGGGCCAAGCGGCGCGACGCCGGTAGCCTCGGTAAAAGTTTCAAGAATAGGAATGGTGTCGGGGGTAGGGGGAGTGGGGAGATCATGCCCAGGGGCTGTTCCGCAGAGCACTGGTCAAGGGGGGATCAGAACATGGAGGATGTCAGCGGGGTCAACTTCGACGGCGGAGGGTAGCGAGGGGAGTGGAAGTGCGAGCGGCGTCGCTACTCCGGTCCCGGGCGCTAGCCCACATCGGCCGTCGCCGTCGAGGATACCTATACTCAAAAACAGATCGCCTTCGAATAAGCCACCGCCAGGATCCGCAAGCGCCGAGTACTCGTCCGGGTCTAGTGAGGCCGAGGACGAGAATACACCTCGGGCCGGACTTCACCCTGGCGCTCCCGGCAGGCAGAGGTGGAGGATTATGACCAAGGCTAGCCGGGAGGTCCTGAGCAAAAGTATATTCGGGAGAAAGCCGTGAATGGGGGGGGTTGGTGGATAGGGTTGAGGGTTGGCATTTTTGAGCAGCACCTTTCGTAGCATTGCATGGGAGGCGTCGGTCGCTTGTCGGCGAGGTGTTTTTGCTTTGCACATGGTCCGCCACACTGGGCCGGAGTTACTGGTTTGATCATGCTTGGTTTAGCAGGGCGGTTATGGAGTAGAGATACCAAACAACGGTCGCTAGGGTTTTGCATTAAGAATAGGATTGGAATGTATTATCAGTGAAATGCAAACTCTAGTATTTCTCTATCCTCGTGGCTTGCAGTACTCCGGGCTCTGATTAGGCCCAACCCAGCCAGCTCTCTCCTTGAAACCCATCAAAACGCCTGTATCCCCGATCACACCCCGCTCGCTATTTAAAGCAAGATGAAACCGCAATGAACCCCCTACTCCTTCTCAATGATAGAGACCGCCTCCAAGTAGACCTTCTGCGTCTCATGGCTGTAGCCGTCGCGGTCCGTTGCATAGCTGACGTCCTTCCACCCGTCAGCCAGTGTCAGGATCTCGGCAGCCTTTTGCTTGATCGAGTCATAGGCATCCGAGCCGAGAATGACGCGCACCGCCCACGGCTTGCCGGCGGCCAAGCCCTCGCGCTTGACGACGTCGACCATGCCCGCGGCCACCTTGCGCGGGTCGCCGGGCATGAAGGCCATGGGGTCCGACGCAAACATGCCGCCGAGCGCCATCAGCCCAGGCCCGTAGGCCGAGACCGAAGTGCCCTCGGACCCGAAGGCCGCGGCGCCCTCGGAGCGGGGCTGGCCCAGGTGCGTCAGGCAGCCGCCGCACTCGAAGGCGACCGTGTCGATGCCGAACGGCTGGAGCTCCTTGCGCAGCGACTCGACGTAGGCCGAGAGGGCGGCCTTGGAGGCCGCGTAGTGCGACATGAAGGGCAGCGGGGTCCAGGCGGTCGAGGACGAGGTGAAGGCGACGACGCCGTGGCCCTGGGCGCGCAGCAGGGGCAGAATGGCGGCCGTCACATGCATCTGGCCGAAGAGGTTGACGGTGAACATGGTGTCGATGTAGGCGTCGGTGGCCTCCTCGGCCGAGAGCATGGCCGACATGCCCGCGTTGTTGAGCAGCACGTCGATGTGTCCGAAGATGGACCAGGCCGATTGGATCGCGGCCGTGATAGCTTCGCGGCCTGCTGAGATGTCGAGCTCGAGCAGGGCCAGCGAGTCGGACTTGATGGAGCCTAGGCGCTCTTCGACCTTGCGGCCGGAGGCGATGACTTTGTCGCCGCGGGCGACGATCTCCTCGACCACGGCGCGGCCGATGCCGGAGGTGGTGCCGGTCACGAGCCAGACGAGAGGGGCCATTGTTGATGTTGGGGTGGTGGTGGTGGAAAAGGGGGGGGGTTGTTTTGGTTGGATGGGTCTGAATTGGGGATTCAGGGGTTGAGTTGATTGGGTGATTGAGAGAAGAGGTGGATGTGGGTGTATTGTGTTGATTGATGATGATGCTGGTGAGGAGGAACAAAAGACGACATTGAGCGAAGTCGACACTGACCTTTATAGATTCCAAGGCCCTCCATGATCGCAGCTTCAATTGTCGTGCGTTTCGGGGCGTGCAACACGGGGGTTGTTAGGGATCCTCGAACAGCCCGAGAACCACGAGGCGGGCCAGGAAATTGGGCGGTTTACTCATGCCTGGCACGAAAAGGGCAACGGAATTGCGGGGTCTGGGGTAGCTGACCACTGAGGGCGGTGCGGTCGGTGCGGTCGATGCGGGCGATGCGGGCGCATGAGGCGGCACGAGGCCGCGTGCGGGTGCGAGGGGGTGCGCAGTTGACAACAATGCCCGCAGAGGGTGCCTTTGCATCACGTAACCCCTCGCCAAGCCCGGGCCAAGACACCTGTAACTGGGCAAAATGGTAGCTGTTAGCCTAACCCTGTCTGCACTAACAATATTCTGTATAATTCCGCAGATCACCTGCTAGCCACAATGACAAGACACTATCTTCACTTATACGTCCTCATCCTGTGTTTTTGGCCCCATTGTTTCACCCCGCTATCCACCGTCTGCAGTGAGCATGGGCTGACAAACGCACAGCAGCACCCGCAGCTCGGTGAAGCTATCAACTCTAGCAAAACATCAATGAATTCCAGTTTTTAACCCACCTAACCAACTCCATACCATCGTATATGTACACAGCTCGCTCATGTGGAAGTTCCAAGTCCTGCCTGCAGGAGGAAAAGGGGTAGCCATGCAGGCAGAGTCTTGCAACTTGAGGAGACACCGCATGCAAAGCCTGAAGCCCATGCAGAGCTTTTATCCTATGTTCCTCTGAAAAATCACATATCTTCTGACAAGTAAGGTACCCCATTACAAAAGGTGGATCGGTGGGAACCACCAAAGTTCCAATGGGGCGGAACATGGAGTTTACTAGGTAAACCTTTGAAGTTTTGCTAACATCTAGACTACAACTTCTCCACTGCATTTCTGGGCCATGGCAATGAAGTCTAAACTGCTTGCAACTAATGCGACGCTTTGATGACATTTCATCAGGAGAAGGGGAGGCTCTAATGTTGCAATGCTTGTTCCGTGTTTGAAAGATGGAGGAAGGGCCAAACAATGATTTCTGGTATAGTGCTAGTTCCCCCTTCCCCTGCTAATCACGTTGACCCAAGGTTGCCCAAAGACTCGTGGAGGGATGTGTTCAAGTTCGAAACCATCCTAGCTGACTGGACACAATCAACTACACCCCATTATATCAGTTTCCCATCAGACAGCTTCATATCAGCATCCGGCCATGGCCTTTCAAAGCATCCCCATTGGTGTTTCTGGACGCCGGCAAATTCCATGTTGAACACCAGGCACATTCTTTCCAACCAAGTCTTCATTCTTCGCACAATATCAAAAGATTGAGGCTCTAGGCCCTTTTGCACGAGTTCCGGAGGTCAACCAAATCGGAGAAGGCCGTCAAGGCACCACGTTTGAACGGCTTGGACAATCACGGGTCCTGAAAATAGAGAAGCCAATACCCATCCCGGACTACGTCTCTTGCATCTTCCCCGAACGCCTTGGTATTCATGTTGATGTCATCAGTATGGCAGCTTCCATGGGAAAAGCCTTTGCAATGTTGCATTGGGGCGCCGGCATAGACGGCGGGGGCGTAGAGTTTGTTTTGGGCACGTCTGTCAGTCATGCCGATGATCAGGGCTTGCAGCACAGGGTCGTGGGATTCTGGCTTTTGAACTCTGGGGATTGCCATATCCTCAACCTCGAGCACGAATCTGTTGATACCATTTTCCAGGTATTCAGAGATGCCATGCCCCACGCTCAGACTGGTACAAGACTGTTTCCCGTTCAAGCAGCCTACATCGAAGCAAGCCGGGCCATCCCGAAGGAAAAGGGCTTGTAGCTCAAGTTTGACATTGCTAGGTTTATGACGGAGTATGAAAAAGTAGTATGGAAGGCGTTCACCGCGTAACAACGTTCTCTAGCCATAAACAAGGACTTTCTCCTGATAATACCAATTGAGCGATATTTTTCCTTTGACCTGCCCGTTCTTCTTCTCCAGGAAGTAAGATATACCAAGGTGGTAGTTGTGTCAAACAAGCGTATTTTCCTGGTGCTATCAGTCTCACACAACTCGCCTTTGTGTATTATACTAAGGACGGTGGAGCCCTTTACTAACTAGGTAGGTTAAGGTACAGAAGCCTCGCATTCTTTCTATCTTGCTCGAGGGGATGGCCATGAAGTTATGTATGAGAGTTAACACCAATGATGCCATTGCCTGCCATGGTAATCACCGGATTCATGACAGAGTTCTGTGCTCAGGCAAGCCTCAGGCTGGGACAAGTGCCCGATCCTCTGAAGCTGGGAGAGAGTCTTGTTAGCACCGTTCTTGCTATCATGACATGCGAACAGACAGGCAATGTTGGAGGTCTAGAGTCCCTGCAATTCAATATCTTTGTACAATAAAGTACAAGCCAGTACCAGCAACAGCCTTCGTGTTGGTATTAGCGATACCCTCCATGGTTTTTGACGTGATTGGCGAGGCCTTTTGATGGCATGGTCCGGAGGGGGCTTTGACCTCAGTTGTGCTCCGCGATGACCCGCCCGGAATACATCGCCCCGGGATACCAAGGTCTCCGCAATATCGGCGACGCCCTCAGCCATCCGTGTCTTTTACCCAACGCAGAAAATTCTGCCCCTCACCCGCTCCCTCACTCTTCAATCTGCCAACCTCTCAAAGGCACCACTTTGGTCCTTCTGCGGGTGAAATCCAACAGACCACGCTCTGGGTGCATGTATTCACTCGGCGCGGAATCAACTTGACAAGAAGAATACTACTCCACGATCTCATCATGGCGTTCGCCACTGGCATGGGACGGCCCATGGACCTCATGGCGGTATGTGTCATTTTCCCACTCGGCTCGATCATCAGACTACCTACCTTACCTCCACGGATACAAGTGTAGGGAGGTGCCAGACAAGTGCTAACGAGGCCAATCATTCCAGGCGTTGACGGAAAACGACAAACTGCGATCTCAAGTCATTGACCGGAACAAGAAGATATCGGAGCTAGAGCGTCTCCTCTTTGAAATCCGAGTCAAAGGTACCATGGTTTGCATTCATTCGGATTTCGATTCGCCTCATCGGGAGGGCTTCAAGGCAGTGGGCTCAGGCCCTGACATTTTCTACTGGCATAAGCTCTTGGACCCTTGGGCCGACGCTTTTGACATGGTCAGAAAGCTCAAATCCTTCTTGGGCTCCGATCTTACGCCGAGAATGCTCATCAATTTGATGGTTACCAAGAGACATACCAAACCTTGCAATGAAGACAGAACTGAGAGGAACAAATGTGGCGACTTGAACAAGTGGCACATGAACCTCAAGTTGACGACAGAGCTTCTGGACCGACCCATGGACGACGATGACGCGGGCGACTGCGCCGAGTATCTGAAACAAAAGATTGTTTTCCAGACCTGCGCGGCTTGCAACTTGGAGAAGCTTTGGTTCCGCGATGCTCCCCACGATCCCTTCTGCCAGGGTATCAACGAGTTCTCGGTCTTGGCAGGCGAGCTGACCCGGTGCGGCCACACGGTCTGCTCCGCCTGCCTTCTCCAGAGCATCAGGAATTCGGTGGATGGATTGGAACGTTGCGGCGCCTTGGTAGACAGGGGCATACCCGAGTCGTTCGGATGCCCTGCTCCTGGCTGCCAACTATACCTCGACATCCCGCACTTGGCAGCGTTGGAACAGACACTCCATCGTCTTGGCAGTCAGGATGTTGCCGCCCTGATCAACAAGTAAGCTAACTCTGCTTTTCGAAAACCGCTGGCGTGAAGAAAAAGGTACCTAACAGATGAAACATCAGGTATCATATCGAGGTGCAACGGACCTACAGCCACTAACGCTGCCATCGGTTGGTTGGACTGCTTCTCCCTCAACAACACAGACGGCAGTACGGCACTCTCGCTGTTTGCAGGGATCCCGATCGGTGCAGTGGGGGCGGCCGGGACCATGTGGTTCGTTGGCGACACAACATCCCGCCGACGGACGTCTGGCTGCTGGGAAAGAGAGTACATTGGCCGCCAGGAGGATGTGGATCGGTCCCGCCAGGGGACCTGGTCGTGCGTGGCATTTCAACAGTATTCTACCTTGGAGTGAATGTATTACCGTACTGTTCACTGCGATGTGGGAAGCTGCGCGGGGTTGAATCTCAGACGCAGTCGTTGCTGTTGACCGGGGACAAACAGGCTTGTGTGGGCCCAGCAGAGGGGAAATGGTTCCGGGTAATCTGAGTTGAGGAAAAACCCCGGAAACAACATGGATGCGCCGTCTCGGCAACTGCCGAGGAGGTGGTGTCAGCGAAAATGTCGATTTCTCTTTTTTTGTAGGGTGTCTTGGTCCCCGCTACGTTTTACAGTGGCAGCCATAGGTATTTACCACAGAGGCTCCAAAGCTGAAAACCAGGTCTTGAGTTTGCGTGGTATCCCCCCGTCCTGTTGGTTTCCGGTCTCCTGGCACGCTCAAAGCCGGGGTCGTATATTTTCAGAAGCTCTCGGATTCTATGATGTAAGAATAGAACACACGCCGGGCTGATTAGCCGACAAGCTGAGGGCTGAGCAGTATTACTCCGGCGAAGCGGTTGCCGACCGATGGTCCGCCCGTGGGGCAATAAACAGGCTGCAGAATACTCTAGCTTACTAGGAGAGGGCAATAGGCAATTGGCCACCGCGTATATGATTCCATCAATGTCGGCTGCGAAACACGTACGCCGGGCAGATGGTGTGCTGCTGCAGCAGCCTACGCTTAACATACAAATATGTCGGCCAGTGCTGGGAACGTGGTATTGGAAGGATCACAGCCCCATGGTGTGGGCGGCAGAGCGGACTGTCCAAAACATGTAATATAAGGCGAGTGCCTCCAATGGCCTGCGGCTCTCCGGGCGCTGCTGGTGCTGGCGATATTTACTGGGGAGTGCACAGCTTGAAATACCAGGTAATAGCTCGAGCAGCAGCCAGAGACCGGGACTGCTCGTGCTGCGCCCCCAGTGTTTACCATGATGTTTCGACGGCTTGGAGCGGCGGTCTTATTCGTCTTGTTATTCGAATCCCACAATGCCGCCGCCGACTGCAGCACTTTCGTCATGGCGCAGGCGGGCGATACTTGTGCTTCGCTTGCGGCGCTGACTGGCATCACCGTCACCCAGTTTCTGCGAAACAACCCGAATATCACGGGCTGCGACAAGCTCGCTGCAGGGGAGAACTATTGCGTCGACCAACCAAGCAGCACATCAAGTTCAGCGGCAGCAACGGCACCTGCGAGTTCGACGCCGACACCTGGATCCTTGGTGATCACAACAGACGGGCACTGCGGCGGGGGGTTCACCTGTCGCGGGTCGGCCTTTGGGCAGTGTTGTTCGGAGCATGGCTGGTGTGGAGCAACCCCAGAACACTGCGGCCCTGTGTGTCAGGTTGAGTTCGGTGTCTGCGACAGGACGAATTCGAGTTCAAGTTCAAACTCTCCGTCTTCGACTCCGAGTTCTACCGAGCATACTTCCAGTCCGGTCTCAGTAACAAGCTCTCCGGGGACAGACACCGCCAAAGTCACCGTCACAATCACAGAAACGCGGCAGTTTACCAGCACAGTCTTGTCAACATCGGTGGTGCTTCAAACTAGCGGGTCAGGGGGAACGGCACCGCCAGCAACTTTGACAGTCACAATAACGTCCGGATATACGGCTCCGGGGGCTACTGTGACAGTGTCTACGACAACCACGGCCATCTCGAGCACCTCCGTCACGCGCACCGTTTCCACCACTCTCACCCAGCCGGTAACCGTTACAGCGCCGACCACACACCTGGTCTCCACGACTGTCACGGTGTCGGCCACGGTTACTACCAGCATTCCCACGACTTTATCGGTGCCGTACACAGTGACCGCGAGTGTTCCCATAACCGTGTCACAGCCATATACGGTGACCGTGTCGACGACCCGCACAGTCTCTACAACGCTGGACGTGCCTTCGTACATCACTGTGCCTGCGACATACACAGTGCCCAGCTACATCACCGTCTCGCGAACATATACGGCGTCCAACACTATCCTCCTGCCCACAACTGTGAGCGTGTACAGAACCATTACCGTGATATCGGCGGTGCCCACCACTCAGACAGTCTCAACCACCGTCTTTTCCACCCGGGAACTGACACAGACCGAAACGGAAACCCTCACGGTCCCCGTCACGCACAACGTCTTTAGGACAATCACACTGCTCGCAACCACGACAGAAACATCCACACTCACGGTCCCCAAGACCACCACCGTCTTTTCCGTCTCGGTCTCGGTCTCAGTCTCTGAAACAATAGCCTACCGCACCATCTACTCGACCAACACCGTCACCGTGCCACGCACGCAGACCATTTACACCACCATCTACGACATCGTGACCAGCACCTACGTCCGCACCTCGACCCAGTACGTCACGCGCACCAGCACCCAGGCCACAGTCCTGACCGAGACCGAAACCGAAACGGTCGCCGTCCCCACGACGGTGACCACCTTCCGCGCCATCACCATCATCACCACCACTTCCGTCGGCGTGCCGCGCACCATCACCCAAGTCAGCACGACGAGCCTGACCCTCCTCCGGACCATCACCATCGTGTCAGCAGCGCCTACCACGCTGACGTTGATCCGCACCGTGACCATGGCGAATGGCGGCGGCGGCGGCGGCGGCGGCGGGGGGTACGTGTCGACAACGACGGTAATTTACCTGACAACTATGACCGTTTTCCGGACCCTTACGGCGCCGGGCGGGGTCTACACGGCGACCGTGTCGGTGCCGGTTACCGTGCCGTATGTCATTACCGAACCGCGGGCAGGGTCGACAAGGACGGTCACCAGGACGGTGACCACGTGCAGTGATTGGTATCAGCTGGGGCCGGAGGAGAAGGCGGAGCCCACCGCGGCTTGAGGGGGTGTGGCATTTTTGGGGGGGGGGGGTTTCACCGTCTTTCTCGCATTGGGAGGGTTGGGGTTTGCATCCATTGATTGATCAATTTTGGCTTGGGAATAGGGGGGAGGGTAAATACCGACTTGGGGTTAGGGTTGTTGGCTGCTCAGGAGGTTGTAGAAAAAGCATTGTGTTGGCTGGGTTGCATACAAAAGCCCTGCACGATAAATTGGAATACATACAATCATTAATTAGTACAAGGGATGGCTCGAGCAGTGCAGTTATAACACTACCCTCAATTCGCCGACTTTTTACCTCCCTGCAGCCACAACAGAGTGACGTTGAACAAATCAGATGCACATCGTCCGAGTGCGGCACGCCAGCCCCACACACCCCCCCCCCCCCCCCCCCAAAAAGATCTTGGGGCACGCCCAGCCAGCGACGTGCTCCTCCTCCCATCGAGTTAGAGTTAGACAGTTCTAACGGAACAACTTCCAATCAAGCAGCTCCTTTCAGCTGCATTCATCAAACAGGCGCGGTGGCAGAGTGGTCTAATGCGCAAGACTAGAAATCTTGTTCTTTCGGGAGCGTCGGTTCAAATCCGGCCCGCGTCGATGATTCTATTTTTTTATGCTGGTGTTTCCTTTTTGCGCCGCATTTCTTCGGTTTGTGGGTTCAACATCGTTTAGTTATGTAACATGTTGTTCTTGCCATTCCGAGTCTGCTGTTGCGTTGTGTCTCGATGGCCCAAGCGTTTTGAATCAGAGACCCTTTTGCGGCCACCAAGATGATGCCCCCTAGGGTAAATAGCGCAGCTTGAACGTCAATGTGTCGGCGAATCTGCATCAGTCAAGAGGATCATTTCCTATTGGCCAAGTCAAAAGAAAAAAGTCCCTAAAGAAATAATAACAAAATAAAGATTTCAAGGACCAGTTCGACATTGTTGAGTTAGCACGAGTCTTTTTGCTCCCGAAAAGCAACCTCGGCGCACACTTACGTCATTGGTCCGACAGGGGCTACGACGCCTAGGGACTGCGCAGACACTACCTATCTCCCGTCGGATTCAATGCGACACGGGGCATAACCCGAGGGCCGCCAAGATCTCGACCAAAACATTAAAACAGGGGCCTTGCCTGCAGATATCTCGCTGTCCCTATCTCTCAATTGCTTTATACAAAATTTGATCAAAATGTAAGTATGTAACGTCTTTTCGCGATACAATGCAACTTTACTCACATGTGCAAAGGGCGCCTGCTCCATCAGTGCCGACAGCCGCGGAGACGCTCGGTCACCCAGCCTACCCCACGGCGATATGGCAGCTGGAGCCGGATCGCAAGGGATTCGCCCCCGTCGCTGAAGGCCGTGGTGGCCCCTTCAAGATCAGTTGGGAAATCCACGGCGAAGGCCCCGTGAAGGTCATTGTACGCCTTTGCTCCCCTTGGCTATGTGAGCCCAACAACTAACCGACATCCAGTTCATCATGGGCCTCGGCGGCCTCAAATCCGCGTGGCAGCGGCAGACACTCTACTTCGGCCACGAGGGGCGCGACCGCTACTCGGTCTTGCTGATCGACAACCGGGGCATGGGCGACAGCGACAAGCCGCTGATGCGCTACAGCAGCAACGAGATGGCGCACGACCTGGTCGAGGTCCTGACCTCCCTCTCCTGGCTGCCCGCGGACCCGCTGACGACCGACCCGGCGCCCTCGCGCTCCCTGCACGTCATCGGCCTCTCCCTGGGCGGCATGATCGCGCAGGAGCTGGCGTGCCTGGTCCCGGCGCACATCAGCAGCCTCTCGCTCTGCTGCACCGCCGCCGCCATCGAGAACACAACGACCTTCGTCGAGAACATGGCCAACCGCGCGTCCATGCTCGTCCCCAAGACCCTCGACCGCTCCATCGGCGACACGGCCCGCCAGATCTTCAGCCCCGCCTGGCTCAGCCTGCCCGACGACGTGCACCTCCCCGCCGCCGGCACCACGCCGCTCTGCCACCCGCCCCCGGCCTCGCCCCCCGCCCAGGGGTACCAGAAATTCGCCACCAACGCCCAGCGCTTCGTCGCCCAGGAGCTGCACAAGCGCCGCGACCCGGCCCGCTTCGGGCTCAAGGGCTTCCTGCTGCAGCTGATCGCGGCCGGGTGGCACCACAAGAGCGCGGCGCAGCTGGCGGCGATGGCGGACCGCGTGGGGCGCGAGCGCATCTTGGTGATGCACGGGTTGGAGGATGGCATGATTAGCACGCCGCACGGGCGGAAGCTGATCGAGTACATCCAGCCAGGCGTGGGGCTCATCATCGAGGGGATGGGGCATGCGCCGCTGGTGGAGAGGTGGGAGTGGTTTAATCGGACAATTGAGGAGCGGTGTGCGCTTGGGGAGAAGTTGGATGGGAGGTGATCTTTGACGTAAGGTGTGGCTGTGTTTTGTTTAGTTGTTGCATAGCATTTGGGTCGGACGGGAGTATGGTGTGTTGTACCGCTAAATACATGTTCATCAAGTGCGCCCTGGGCAAGGTGACGAAACTGACATCCATATTTGGGTACAAAACACTGGGCATTACACTTTTGGGCATTACATTTTTGGGCATGGAGTTATGCAGCCATCCACCAACGCCTGATGCCATTTCCACATTCAGACCTCCCTCTCCACGGAGTGATTCATCTCATAAGCTAACCTCGCCGACCCCCCACTATTGCCTCCCCAAGGGTATAACTACCAGAATACAGATGACGCTAATGAAGCCAATCTTTGGCTAGAGCATGACGAAACCAACGCCGCTGAGATTGTCTTTGTCCAGCAAGTTTTGGGCGTCCACACCACCAGCAACCGGGTTCGCCTTGTAGTTGAAAAGATAGTAGTGAAGCTGGCCGTCACCTGGTCCAAACTTTTGCTCTTCGAGGAAAAGGGCGTTGTCCATAAGAGAGAGCGCATTGAACACATCAAAGTTCTGCTTCTTAGCGAGAACCAGGGCATCTCCCACCAGTTCGTTCAACCGTGTTTTGAGGTTCGACTTGTCCACAGGGGTGGTAAGCCCGATCTCGGTGGCGTAGTAGAAGAGATAAGCAGCCCGGATGGACGAATGCTTGGTGGATTTGATGACCGAGGATTCCAGGAGGTAAAAGGAGAAGAAATCAGTTATCTTGCCGTTGGGGCCCTGCATCGTTTTGTTAACATGATATCTGAGCATACGTAAAACAAGACAAGCGGGCTTACCTCGACGACATAGGACCAGACCGCCTGCTCTGTGGTTGGATCCTCCTTGTTCAGAAACCAGTGTTCACACTCTTCCCTCTTGAAAACCGGCGCGAGGTCGAATCGCTTCAGGTAACGCTCGAGAAGATCGTGCACAGCATCCAGATCTTTCGCCTCCAATGGCCGGAGGCCACGAGTTGCCGTTTGGTCAGCTACCTTGTACTTCCGTACCTGGAATGCTGGCTTGCTGTTCGTGGGGCAGGGGCTGAAGCCAACCTCGTAGAGCTTCTGCCAGTTGAGGGCCCGGTGGAAGTAGCGCGTGGTGCTCACGGGCCTGGGGAGTACAATGCCGCCCGTGTAGATCGCCTGCCAAATACCCTCCAAGTTGATAACTCGGGTGATTTCTTTGATCAGGATCGGGGCGAGCCGCTTGCCTCTCAGCTTTTTGTGGATGCAAAGAAAGTTGACCTCGGAGCCTGGCAGAACATTCTCTCGCACACGAATGTTGACAGGCACGGCGGAGATGAAGGCGCATAGGGTGTCTCCATGGCGGATACCAACATGCCATTGCTTCTTCCAGTCAGGCGACATCAATGACCTGTAAACAGTATTGGTTACTCGTCATTCCCCTATCGTTCACATGTGCGGGACTTACCACTTCAGGATCGACTTTGAGTACTTGAACCGAAACATGGCCTCGTCGTCCTCGACGTAGTGTCCGTACAGAAGCTTCTCAACCTCAGCCATTTGCTTGTCGTCCGTGAGGTCCATCGTCACCCAGCGGAACCCATCAATTGCGAGGCTTTCCGGTACTGTGGGGATGTCCTCAACTTTCTGAACTCTCAGGGGTCGCTCCTCGAACGGGCCCTGCTTTTCCTCTTGTCCAAACTGAGGGACCGGCTGGGTAGCCCAGAACTTGTATGATGCCATGTCTTTGCGATTCTTCCCACTGGTTGCCAGACCCGTCATAATTTGTTGTAGCGAGAGTTGCTTGAAGGCTTCGGTGGCGGTGGAGTCGCTCGAGGAACTACCGTTTGCAGATAGCAATTCGTTAGCCAGGGCCGGGTTAAGTGACATGAACTCGGTAATCTGCTCGTTGCTTAAAGCATTGATGGCTTTCATCGGGTTGGCTGCGATGGCCTGGTCTGTGTTTCCACCGATTGCCTGTGCCAGCACCTGCTTGGCCTTGCTTCTCTTAGACTTCTTCTTCTTCTTCTTTGCCGCAGCTTCGGCACTGCCAGATCCTGGCGTGGCCTGGTCGGCAGCACCATCGCCGGCCTCTGAGCCAGACTCGTCTCCAGACTCGACAGCAGCCTTCTCGGGAGCTTTGGCCTCTTCACTCTGAGGCGCTGCTTTGCCCTTGCCCTTATCGACCTGTTTTGATTCTTCCGGCATGTTGGGCTGTCGTTATATTGTCGTCTGAAAGTGTATACTAGATAGTATCAGCGGAACGGGAGTTGGTGTTCGCAGCACCTTCGGTCGGGGCAAGCTGTTTGGGGCTAGGAGCTTGAACTTGCAACTTTCCGACCAGGTAGACAGACAACTTGCGGGGCTGCGGGGTCGGGCCTGCCATGAAGTTTACCCTGCTATATTTGTTAGTGGCCGAGTTCCGTCACCGCCTACACTCAAGCTTCAGACGGGACTACAGTCCAGAAGCGCATATATTTAAAACCTTAAATACCCAAGATAAATACAGCCACGCAAAACAACAAAGCCTGAGTACATTTTTTATAAAACCTAGCCACAAACTAACTGATTGGCAATATTTCACGAATACACGTGAAGCCTGCTAAAGTGATACGCTACCAACTCAACTACCCCGCACCACGGTGTTCAAGATCAGGTCTGTCGAGGATCTTCGGTCATTTCAAGTGGGGGCTTTAAGTCAGGCCCAACATGCCCTGGACCCCAAAAATTAGCGATCGAGGGTTAGGGTCGTATGTACATACAAACCCCGAGCTTCAACTCGCGGCGAATGTTGTCGCGGGTTGAGATCCTTTCCAGATTCCATATCTGATTTATGTTCCTAGCGAATTCCACGCGTCAAACGTCGACTATGCCGCACAGGACTCCATGAAGGATACTAGGGAGTTTTCACATGACAGCTTCCATCTAGTTGATCTGGCATGCGATTGGCTGTCGGCACACACCTTCCCCGTCAAAAGACAGCTGCGCCACTGTTGCTTGTTGGTTTCCGTTCCACCCCTGCGTGCTGAAGAACACAGAATCGACCACCTGTTCCTGATCTGTGATACCCTTTTCCCCAAATTTGCAATTCTTCCATCACGTCTTGCTGTTGATTTGACAACCATATGAAGTTCGCATCGCTGTTACCCAAACCTTGACCCCATTTCCGACTCCGACTTCGCGCCATGGGCAAGCCCTCGCTCCAAACTCGTCCAAGCGACGATGGCGTATCACTCCACACACAGCATGACCGATTCCTCGATGACGATGCCCCCGAGCTCCAGGTCGACGACCTGCCGCCCCTCTATGAGGATGCCATTGATCCAAACAGCAGCAGCAGCAGTGCTCCGCTTCTCGGACCAGATCCAACCAGCTTCCCACATGTTCATCTAGTCGACCCATTCAACGTCGACCCCACGCATGGCACCGAAAACTACCTCAACGACAGTCTCGACACCGAGCCAGAAACGCTTGAGAAGCATATTATGTGTTGGGCAAAGAGGCCACCACGGCCCTTCGTACGCTTGTTGGGGACACACTCGGAGACGGTGGATAGCAGCGGCAAAAAGGAGCGTAAAACCGTGACGGATTTCGACGTCCAGGTCGAGCTGACGCCTTACTTGTACTCGGATGCGATCCGACACATCGCCCCCTTCGCCCATATGCATACCGCTGAGAATGAGGAGCTGGCGCGCCGCGGTACTGTTTTCCGGACACGTGCGCCCGGTGCTAAGCAGAATATTGAGATCGGGCTGCCCGAGAAGCCGTCGCTCGCGGAATGGTGCCATCGGTACTGTGCTAGCCACGCTGGGCTCAAGTGCATGACACTACAGCGCCGTTTTACCGGTTTCGATGAGGCCTTTGTCAGGAGGAGAATGGTCGAGCTGGTACATTCCACAAACTATCGCGGCAACCTGCAAGTTCAGTTTCCCGTCAAGGACCAGTACGTCCAGGTGTTCAACAACTGCAAAATCAACCAGTGGCGCCTGACGAGATGGATATTCTGGCTATGCACCTTGACTTTGATGGTCTTGTTTACATGGCCGTACCTGTTCTTCCGGACAAAGCGGTTCGAGATTGTCCAAGTCGATTGGGCCTATTCCGTCGATGGATCTGATGGCCGGAAAAGATATGCCAGTATCAGTGAGGAACGGTGGTACAACATGTGGGGGCGCGCAATCAGCCGCGCTGTGCTTCAGAAGCGGCAGTCTACGCTTGACCAACGCGATCTCCTCATGGCTGAAGGCGCAGGGCCTGATTTTAGCAGCGTGCCAGCTGAGGGAGCATTGGGGTTCCTGATGGCCGGCGTTGTCGCGATGGGCGAGGTGAATCGGCAGCTAGGCTGGGGTGGTGATTCCTAAGGTTCTGAGTGCCGAACTGTTTGGTGTCTCCAAGTCTCGTTTTCACGCCGTTCAAAGATTCCCCTGCGGTTTTGGCGTGTGTATGTTGTTAGTGTTGCATATCCTATTGCATTTGCCTAAACGGCGCTCTCGTTTTTCTTCAATTTCGACTACTTTCAAGTCCTATGTTGGTTCGTTAGGTGTCTAACTTATGTATATCATGATACTGCCGCACTTCCACCCTCTTCCTAGCAGATGTATAATTCAGCCTCACAACTTGTCCTGGCAGTCCAATAATAATTGAATACGGGGTATTGTAACAGTGGTTCCTAGCTTCAATTCAGGCTCCGGGCTTGTCAGCAAGGTCAAAACACCTCATCACAGCCAATGCAACCGGGGCCATGCACATTATGTCGTTATGTCCTAAAGGTGTCAGCCGCTGCTTCTCCTTCCACTGAAACCATAATATCGGCTTACCTCCGTACGGGACAAGCTCCTGACGGAATACGAGATTACCGTCTGTCCACGCCGTCACAAACGCACTCTTACCCCTTACCACCGTCCTGGCGGACTTCTCCGCCGCTAATCTCTCATCATCCATCTTGGGTTCGTCCACGCCCACGATTCCGCTCACCGCGGCCGCAAACAGTTTGTCATCCTCATGGCACGGAATATCCCAGTCATTTACCGCATGCACCAGATGCAACCTGAGCCTCCCACCCCTCGCCTTCACAGCCCTCACCGTCTCCGTCCACCGATCTGTACTCATCCACTTATCCACCACCCGACGCATCAGCTGCTTCAACAACCAGGGCCATACCTTGAATGGCGCGAGTACGGGCACCCACCCGGCGATCGCATACCCGCTCAACATGGCCGGCAAACTGCTGAATCCGGAAACCAGGATAACGCCGGCAAAATCAACACCCTCCTCACGCGCAAAGTACTCGGTGACACCCGACGCCACAGCGGTGCCAAGGCTCTGGCCGAGGATGACGATGCGGTCGGGGCGCACGCCCGCGGCATCCATAGCCCACTTGACGGCGGCCGTGGCGTCGAGGATGAGGCCCTGCTCCGTGGGGGAGCCGGAGCTGCGGCCGAAGCCGCGGTAGTCGATGGCCAGGACGTGGTAGCTCGACGTCTCGGTCAAGCAGTGGTACGAGGCGGGGCGGAAGGCTTGTGCGACGTGGCCGGCATTTCCGTGGACTGGGCGGAGAGGGTTAGAGAGGATGGTGGGGGGAGGGGAGGGGGACACGGACGGTAGATGACCAGGCGGGCGTTTGGGTCGGATTTTAGCAGTTTGAAGTTTTCGGTTTGGAATATGTCACGGCAGAAGCCGGAGGGTTGGGCGGCAAGTGGTTCTTCATGCTGGGCGTATAGGGGTAAGGGGAGAACATGCCAGGCGTAGAGGGACTGGCCGTCTTCTGTCGAGAGGAAAAAGGGGGTGACTTGGTTTTCTTTCGGCGGGTTAGCCTCATCTACAACGGCGATACCAGGGAGGACTGACTTGCGAAGCCGTAATATTCAGGCTCATCGGGGTTATAGAACCAGAGAGAATGTATCTTGTGGGCATACAGAAAGCTAACGGAATCTCTACTCAGCACTTGTCTACATAGTCAGGGTGGCGGCGGTCTTACTGTCGCTGGAAGAATGGTACACCAGAAAGCGCAATAAATGTTAGGTAGAGTGCGACAATCACACCGAGGGTGCCGGCAATGACACTAGCAGCGATAGTGGAAGCCGGGCTGGTCATGGCTGAATGGGATGCAGGCTCTGCACCATTGACAAACTGGTTGTATAATATCCAATCTGATCAGTTTAACAATTGTAGAGACAACCAGTGTCAGTGGTTATTCTCCTTGTAACGTGGGAAATCCTAAAATCTGCACTTCGCAATGGGAGGCGACTTGCTCACGCGTTCCCGGGAAGGGGCAGGTCGCGGACTGGCACAAGCTGACGTTGGACTGTGGCCACAGCTGCATTTATGGAATGTTAGGTGTGTTAACTCTAAAATAGGGTTTCCATACGTTCAACTTCACCAAATACGAGCATAATCTGTTAGCGCGGCTAAGAACAGCCTGTGGGATTTGCGGCTTATGCTGCATTCCGGCCAACAGGGCAGTCAGCCGCAAGACCCATTCTGGTCAATGTCGCTATCAAAAAGATAGACTGGACATTGTCCAGCAGCGCATCGCTGCGTCGAGGGCAAAAAGAGATGAGACCGGGTCCAAATTTCCCAGCGGGCATCTTCGAGCCGAAGCTCGCATGCCACGGCAGATTCTCAAGCCCAAAATAATCAGGCGGCCGTCGAGGGCGCACGAGGTGCTGACAAGTCGCGCGATCTTGGGGATCCAAGTGACAACTCCCAGCCAAGCCAACCTGTTCACGGCGTCCAATCAGCACCATCTGCCGGTCCCAGCAAGGGTTTAGTCGAGCTAGCGCAGAGTCCCGAGAGGGGGACGACAATCCAATCCCCAGGAAAAAAAGGTCCCATCCTGCTGCGTCCTCAGCCTGCCCAGACCCATTTTCTTTTGGGGCTCCATTCCATCTTCCCAGCGCATGCATTTCACGTCGCCTTGCACACTTGCACACATCACCACACTCACATCATACATCACATCAGCAACCCCCCGATCGAGCCCCAACACTGCCGCGCGAGCCGCCCGTCTGCTCCCGAAATTACACGATCGATTTAGTCGCTGCGCTCTTCAACACGAACTAGACCTACAATTGGTAGCTCGGGACGACACCTTGGTTTTCCGATGAATTTATGACGAAGAACCACCCTGCGCGAACCCAGCTCCCCTGGCCGTCTCAATGGAGAAGAAGAGGAAGTTGCCAGCACGCGCTGCTGCGCGAGAGCAGGTCGCCAAAAAGCGGAATCTGACCCCCCAGAGATCGCTCACCCCCGCGCCTGCCCCTGCGCCGGAACCCGAGCCGGCTCCCGTTGAGGAGCCGCCGCTGCCCAAGTCCATCACCGCCGGCAAGCCCCTGCCCACTGTCGAGACCCCTCAGTCCGACGATCTTCCCAACAAGGAGTACCAAACAATAGCGGAAAGGTGTGTATCCTCGCCTCTCGTCTCTCTATACTTCCGTGACGCAATCCCATAATCTGACAAGCTGTCTCCCTAGTGGTGTCCTCGCCGATTCCCTCACTCGCTCACGTCAAAAATGGATAAGCGAAGGCATCTTCGAGAAGTATTGGTCCAAACCGACCAAGAGGAAGGGAGTAGTGATCGAAGACGCGAACAATCCGGCCAAGGAGAGCATGGCCAGGCTCGGCCAGGTCACCATCACGGTTGAGCCCCATGTTTTCGAAGCAACCATGTACGGCGTTAAAGATCCAAAACCTCCACCAACACAGCCTGCAACAACATTTCGGCCGGTAATGCAATATGGGCCTCCAAATGGCCTCATGCCTCCCCCTCCTACATCGAAACCGTCGCCGCCAGAAGTCACTGCAGCTTCGAGCCCGGCTTCGGCTCCGGCTCAGCCCGCAGCCCAAGCTACTGCTCAGACTCCGGTCCAAACACCGGCGCAGACCCCGAAACTCACTCCAACGCAAGCAATCGTGAAACCCCAGACGGCTGCACCGCAGATGCAACCGCCACCTTCCAATACACTCCCAGCGCAGGACATATCAAGACCAGCTTCGATAGGAGTCACTACCACACCACGACCACCCATAGCCTCACCTCGAGGCATGGAGTCGGTACTCAACACAGTTGCACAACAACCGCTCCAAAGACAACCTCTACCTCCGCCCCCACCCTCAACTATGCCAACAACGACACCTACGGGCATGTTCGGGACGCCTCCAGCCCCTGCGACAAGACCTGCAGGAGCAGCCTTCACGGCCAATCCGCCGAAGCCTCCGGCGAACGGGGCACCAATGGCTGCTCCTGCGGCCCCAGCCAAACCTGCACCAGGCACAGACCCGATCATCCTCACACTAGCGGAGAAAGCGGGGGAGGATCCCCAGCTGCGTGACCTCATGAAGCGGGTAGCGCAAGGTGACGCACAAAAACACGAGCTCGAGCAGTTTCAAGCAATCATTGACCGGATCACGGCTGAGAGCAAGCGCAAGGGAACTCCTGTAGGTCCCTCGGCCGACAGGTTATTAGTCGACGGAAGAACAGTGCGATACTTTGCGGATGAAGTGCGGGCCATTTTGGATATTGTTCTGTCTTCCAACCCAAGGCAGACGTCAGCTGACCTACGGCCTCCAGCGGGGAGCGATCCTCTGGTCGTGGCGCTGGTCAAGTCGGCTCTGGATGACGTGAAAATAAGGGACATGGTGCGTCGCATAGCAGAGAACAAACCCCTCTTTTCGGATGCCACCGATCTTAAGGGAGTTCTGGATCGATTACGCATCAAGCTCACCAAAGAAAAAGCGGCATTGCTGAAGGCGCAGTCGCCCCAGCCAGCCGCCTCGCCAGTAGTTGCACAGGCAACGGCACCAATAATGGCAACGGCAACAGCAATTACCAAGGTCAATGGCACCCCCAACGGTAACGCGTCGGTCTCATCCCCGGTAGCTACTACGCCGTCCACTTCACTAGCAACCACCCTACCGCAACCAACACCCAGTCAACAAAATCTTCGATCCAAGGGCCCGCCGCCACCACCAAAACCTGACTACACAGCGATTGTCCTAGAGTTCGCTGGCGGCACAGGTGACCGGTACTTATTTCCCAAGTTCAGCATTGTGGAGTCTGTCCCCATACCATCAGGTCAGCAAGTAATAGCGTCCTTTTTGATCGTGCGCAAGGGCAGCAAGTCGGAATACCCAGTAGCGGATCCCGATTTAGACTACTATCAACCCGTAACGGTCCGCTTTTTTGCCCCAAGCGGTAAGCATCTGGAAAACCTCGCCCGTGTGGTGGCACCGGAAGAGGAGGTGAGAAGATATATGGACGACGTCATGGATAAGATGACGCGCGCCGAGTATATCCTCTTGGCCATGAGATTGCCGAGAGGAGAACCTAAGGACGAGGGTGGGGTGGACGAGAAGGAGAAGGAGAAGGAAGTGCAAATGAACGGCGCTGCATCAAAACCTGCCCAGGTGGAAATGGAGGGTGTTCGAAAGACGCCGCAACCAGGTGTCTTGTGGACAACAACATCAAAACCGCCGAAACCGGAGATCAGAGAGTTACCACCGAGGTCAAGGATGTACAGCAGGGTGAGGGACGAGGACGACCAATACCAGACCTTCATCTCATCGGTCAGTCGAAAGGAAACCAAGGAGGCATAAGGCACATGCCAGTGGGATAAGGCACAACTTCACGGACGAGGAATTTTGGAATTCTTGTGCAAATATTTGATGCTCGAGGCGTTTTTATGCAGGAATCATGGAACGCACGTAGCTGGACGGAAGCGAAGACCAGACGACGCCGACAATCAACCAGGAGCGCATTTTCTTGTCACCGAGATGGGGTTAGTAGGTGGTCGGGCAGGTGGCAACGGCGAAGATTTGATGGATGAATGGCAGGATGCGAACGGTTATGCTATAACGCCGAATAAGACGCTGTATATGGAAGGGCAACTAATATCCAAGGATAGTGGGAATCATTGAAACAATGGAAGTTCACTGACTTATATATGAAGTTTGAAATAACTTCCATAGGTAAGGTTCCTTGGGCATCCAAGTGATATCAAACAAGCGTTTCGAAATACATGGTAGTAGAAGAGTGCCACAGTGGGTCTACTTGTCTCCATATGAACATAACTTAAAACCTTCGTACACACACTCCTAAATCATTATCAATTCCAGCCCTCCGTGGCCCCCCACCTAAGCATCCTCCTCCGAGTCCACCTTCTTCGCCGTCTCCTTGGGCGGCAGCGGGAACTTGAGCTTGGGGTCACCCGCGCTGGGGCCCCACCCGCCGAAGCCCTCGGCCGCCGACATGCCGCCGAGCCCCGTGGTCGTGCCCATGGCGAGCGTGCCCGCCGCCCGGTTGCCGCCCACCCCCGGCCGGTCCTTGGCCCACTCGTCCAGCTCCGCCTTGGTCTTGCCCGTGTACTGGAGCAGGTCGGCCTCGGAGATGGTCTTGTTGCGCCCGTTCTTGGCGTCCCAATAGCGCTGGTAGAGGGACTTTTTCTTGGGCGGGAGGGGGTCAGGGCTGGCGGCGCCTTCGGCTGGGGGTGCAGGGGTGGTTTTGGTGGTTTTGAAGAGGGAGAAGGTCATTTTCAAGGGTGGTTGTGTTTTTCAGGGGGTGAGGGGGGGATGAGGGATTGAGGTCGGGGAGGCGACGCGCTTTTATGTATGACAAAGAAGAGGGCGCCGCGTCCGATTGACAAGGCTCGGTGAACGTTCACGGCAGTACGCACCAATACGCGGCTGGTCAGGTGAGCTCGGAATTGCGTGGCCATGTCGCAGAAGATTCCGCACAACTTCTTTGGGGTTATCCACCTTGGGGAACAGGATGCTACGCTGCTAGTCTGATGTGGTCACGCCGACAGCCTATCATTCCTTTGCAACATCGCTGCCTGTCGGTTGATCTGCGGCGGTCCCCAAATACACACGGGCTTTGTCACAAAAGCTCTAACAGTTGGCTTTCCCGTGCCTAGAGCCGATTTCTATTTGATTATTCTCGCCGTGTGGCGATAGACAGAATCCTGAATGATCTTATTAATATTTTGCATCAAATACGCCAGGGGTTATCGTAGGCTTTCAGGTAACTAAAATTATGTGGGTTTTTTCGGTTAGGAAATAGTATTACCATTGCCTTTTGTTCTGCAGGCTGTTTTGCTTCGGAAAATGTGGTGCTGCCTGGACTAATTACCCCTCACGGCATGGTGATGGGGTTGGACGGGAGCTTCCTAATTTTGTCTATTTCTTTCAAGGTTTATTCATGCATCTGGCAATTCGCTATTTATTAAGGTAAGGTATATTGTGTGGACTCTGTGGAGCCATCATCCAAGGCGCCCCGCGGGATAGCGGTAGGCTCTCACGTCGAATCCAAAAGGGTGAAAGCTTCCAAGACTCATCGGCCACATGTCAAAGGTGCCATATCATCGCAACCTATGTTACAGAGCAAGGGGTTGGGGCGGTTTAAATGCAGACTCGGAAGATCTAGGAAATTTCCCAGTTTGGTGCGACGTGTTTCACCACCGTGACAAGACATCGGGGCTTGCCATGTCGCCAGCAGCTTCCATCACATTGCTTCCCTTTCTGGATACTCATACCCGCCGCCTAACAATGAGGTTGGCTATTGGCGTTTGGGCAGATCACGGTGGGCGATAAGACAACCTCCACGAACCTTGGCGAACGCCGTATCGCCATCTCCATCTCGCATCTCCCACGAGTCTTCCAGGCTGCCATCAGCCTTACTCGAGCCGTTGGGATCGACCACCTCTGGATTGATTCTCTGTGTATTATCCAGCAGCAAACACTGGACGACTGGCATTACGAGTCGCACAGAATGGTCAATACTTTTTGAGAATGCATACTTGGTCATTGCTGCGGCAGGAGCCAATGACCCAACCCAAGGTCTCTTCGGGATTCCTCGCTATCCTCACTTGTCAGCCGAGGTCCCCTATTACGATGAGAATGATACAGCTGGTGACATGGGAGCATCCCATGTTACCATGGCGTCTCACCTTCAAGACAAAGCATCCCATGGCCCACTGTACCGAAGAGCTTGGGTAGGACGCCTGCTTCGATTTCCTAGTTGTTGCCGCTGAAACACAGGTTCAATATGCATTGCTGCTTTTGCCAATAGATGAATCCCTTCTCAGGTTTAAGAAGGTGGGTATTGCACCCGAGCATGCGTTCCATGAGTCCATGGATGGCAACTTCCAAGTAGTTCAGTTGGGGCTTGGCCTATTCTTCTTACATTGTAATTCAAGAATCTTTTTTTTAAATTTTTAATTTTTTATTGCCGAAGTGGCGAAGCTCGTTGAGCATAGTTGAGTGCCAAGGTAATTGGGTTGACTTCGAATAAATATTACAAAAGCGAACCAAATATGCGCTAAAGCTTCGCAGCTGAGTGAAGGCAGTTTTTGTTCATAATGCATTGCGTCGGCGGAAAAAGTGGGGCATTTCGAAAGCAACGGAGAAAAGCTGTTGCTTTTGCCGAATACTAGTCCTGGCTTGGCTTAGCGCAAGCCTCCGATCCCTGCCTGGAGCTAAGTTACAGTCGCCTCAAAAGACTGTTGTCGACTCGCGAATCCGACTCCTTTGTCCGCCTTGCAAACACCAACTCTCCGCAACACCGCCAGGCGCTCCTTTCTGGCGTGCACAGAGAATCCATCTCGCACCCTCCCACTCATTTTTCAGAATCAATCCTGCACCATTGATTTCGAAATTGCCCAAGATGTCGTCCCACGACCCCCGTTACGGCGGTGATTCAGATTCCGACGACGACAACTTCAATCCAGCTCCTGCTGACCTGTCCGACGACGAGAACAACGCTCAGGACACGCGCGCTCGCAAGACCAACAGAAACGAGCCCCGCACTAGCAGCCCTGCAGTCGAGGAACAGGAGGACGACGACGAGGATGAAGTTCAGCCACCCGCAGGCAAGCAACCACGTATCGCACAGCTAGACGAAGAGGAAGACGAGGAAGAGGAGGATGAAGAAGAGCAGAACGATAATGAAGATGACGAAGAGGAAGATGATGAGGACGAGGACGATGTCCAAGGAGTAAGTACTGGTGCCCCTCTTCTCCCCTTCCCTAGCATCCACTGGCTTTGGCGCTCTCGCATTGCTTGGCGCTTCATTTCGCACGAGGCAGCGCTACTTGGAGATGATGCTTCTGCCTAATATTTATCCCTCATTCCAAGGCGAAATGACTAATTAGTTTAGGGTCATCGCCGAAAACGTCGCAAGGACCGCCGCGCTGCCTTCTTCGATATCGAAGCCGAAGTCGATGACGAGGACGAAGGTGAAGACGACGAGAAGGATGGCGAGGAGATCGAGGATTTCATCGACAATGCCCACCCAGACGACATTGCCGACAGCGGCCGCATGAACGATGACAGAAGACACCGAGAGCTCGACCGCCGGAGGGAGATGGAAGCCAGCCTGGATGCTGAGAAGCAAGCCGAGATCCTGCGCGAACGCTACGGCAAGCGGGCTCCCGCAAGAGGATACGGAGACTCGGCCGTCGTTCCCAAGCGACTGCTGCTTCCTAGCGTCGAGGACCCCAGCATCTGGGCCGTCAGGTGCAAGGAAGGAAAGGAGCGCGAGGTTGTCTTTTCCATCATCCGCCGCGTCGAGGAGCGACTTGGCACCAAGAATGAGATGCCCATCATTTCCGCCTTCGAGCGCGGAGGAATCAACTCGGTCATGAAGGGCTACATCTACGTCGAGGCCCAGCGGCAAAACGATATCATGATTGCTCTCGACGGCGTACTTAATGTGTACCCGAGAACCAAAATGATCCTCGTCGAGATCAAGGATATGCCCGACCTGTTGCGAGTTATCAAGACCCCCAATTTGGAGCCTGGCGCATGGGTACGTCTCAAGAAGCCTGCAAAGCATGCCGGCGACCTCGCACAAGTCCTCGATGTTACCGAGAACGGCCTCGAAGCTCGTGTCCGCTACATTCCCAGATTGGACTACGGTGTGCGTGATGAGATGACTACAGCCGAAGGAAAGCGCAAGCGCCCAGGCTTGCCGGGCCCTCGTCCGCCCCAGCGTCTCTTCAGTGAGGTCGAAGCCAGGAAGCGACATCCGCGAAACATTGTCGACAACCCACAAACCAACACTTGGACGTACATGGGTGAAGATTTCGAGCACGGCTTTCTGGTCAAGGACATCAAGATCCAGCAACTCGAGGTCAAGGATGTCAACCCAACTTTGGAGGAGGTGACCAAGTTTGCCAGCGGCGCTGAGGATGGTACAGAGAACCTTGATCTCAAGGCTCTCGCAGCCAGTCTGAAAGACAGCAACACAAATGTCGCATACGTGCCTGGCGACGTCATTGAGGTGTATGAGGGCGAACAGCGTGGTGTTATTGGAAAGGCCACCAACGTTCAGGGCGATATTGTTACGCTGCAGGTAACTGAGGGAGATCTGGCTGGCCAGACCATCGAGGTCCCGAACAAGGGTCTCCGCAAGCGATTCAGACCCGGTGACCACGTCAAAGTCATCGGCGGAAGCCGCTTCCGCGAGGAAGTTGGTATGGTTGTCAAGATTGTCGACGATCGGGTCACTCTCCTGACCGATCAAACAAACACGGAGATCACGGTTTTCAGCAAAGATCTACGCGAGGCAGATGACATTGGTGGCCAAGGATCGCTCGGTCAATACTCACTTCTTGACCTCGTCCAGCTTGATCCGACGACCGTCGGCTGCATCATCAAGGTCGACCGTGAGTCCCTGGTAGTGTTGGATCAGAATGGAGACACCAGACAGGTGATGCCTTCTCAAATCACCAACAAGCTTCCAAAGCGGAAGACGGCTGTTGCTGCCGACCGAAATGGCTCCGAAATTCGCCTGGATGATGTTGTTCGTGAGTATGGTGGACAGCAGCGGCAGGGCAAAATAATTCACATACACCGCTCTTTTATCTACTTGCACAGCAACACGACAAGCGAGAATGCTGGTGTCTTTGTCACACGGTCCAACAACGTCAACACGATTGCGGCGAAGGGTGGCCGTATCAACAACGCCAGCTCTGGCCCTGACTTGTCTTCGATGAATCCCGCTCTCAAACGGAATCCTGCAGGGCCGAATATGCAACCACCCAAGAGCTTTGGCCCAGATCGGGCGATGGGGCAGACTGTGACGGTCAAGAAGGGTGGGTACAAGGGTCTGTTAGGCATCGTTAAAGACACCACAGATACGCATGCACGTGTTGAGCTGCACACCAAGGGTAAAATCATCACAGTACCGAAGGCAGACCTGGCGTTTAAGGACAAAATCACTGGCCGCCCTATCGATATCAACACTCGTGGACGGGGAGGCTTTGGTGGAGGTGGTGGACGGGGTGGGTTTGGATCCAGTGGAGCTGGCGACTGGTCTGGAGGAAGCAGAACGCCCATGGCTTCTGGAGGCTCCGAGAGAACCCCGGCATGGAGCTCTTCGAAGTGTAAGCTGGGCTTTGGACAAGCAGCTATCACAGGATTCGTGCTAACAATGACACAGCTTCCGCACGGACACCTGCCTGGAGTCGCAATCCCGACACCTCTGGTTCACGAACACCCGCCTGGGGCGATGGCTCCCGTACCGTCAACCCTTATGACGGCAGCCGTACCTCTTACGGCGGCGCGACCTCGTACGGTGGTGGCTCTCGGACTCCCGCCTGGTCTTCTGGTGCCAAGACACCCGCACCTGACAGCTTCGGTCACGGCTCCAAGACGCCAGCATATGGCGGCGGTGGTGATGCTTGGGGCTCCAAGACGCCCGCTTATGGTGCCCCAACGCCGGGTGCCAGCGGAACCGACAGCTGGGGGTACACACCTGGAGCCAGTGGGTCGCATGCTTTCGACGCTCCCACCCCTGGTGCTAATCTCGGCGCACCTACACCGGCTGCTCTTAACGCTCCTACCCCAGGGGTCTACTCGGCACCTACGCCGGCAGCTGTGAGTGCGCCTACGCCCGGCGCCTGGCAGGGCGGATGGGGCGCGGATACCGCACCGACTCCGGCGGTCGGTGCCCCCACACCTGCCGCGTATTACGGAGCGCCAACTCCTGCCGCGTATGGTGCCCCAGAGACACCAGCAGCTAGCGGCCCGCGGTATACGGACGATGACTAGATGGGTAGGTGACTGTAGGATGGGCGAGGGAATGAATTTGGTCTTCCGGCACGGCGTTTGGTATTTAGGGATAGGGAGTGTGGAGCGGGCCTCAGCGAAGCATGCGAACGTATTGTTTTGTATTTTACATAGGACGTCTACATGAACGGCAAAATGCACGAGATGGGTAGTATAGATGCCAAATAAAGCGAAATCTCAGTCATGGCGATGTTGACTGACCGCGTGTCGTCGGGCTCATCCCTTGAAGCTGGACGCCCAAAGTGATGTAAAGTCATCGAAGTATTTGATGCACAGGTTGTAAGGACTTAGGCCACCTCGAGTTGGCTATTATCTGGTTATTGAGGCATGAAGAGTGGTTTGATGGGCCCATTGTTACGAATTAGAAAAGACTGTAGTGGTCTATATGAGGAGGCTTTACTGCTCCAGTTTTCCACAAAGGTCGAATGGTGCAGTGGTAATCCTGTAATCTGTGACACCTTGCTGCCTGTAAGTTCTACAGCCAGTTCGATTCCCAGCTGACCTTTGTGTTTTGCAATTTTTCTCACCGCAAACTTATCCCCTAGCCTTCAAGGTTGACCTTGATCCCGGCCCAGTTACTCGGACAATTCCTGTACCAAAACCCATGCGGCCGGCTTTGGCCAGGAGAAGGGAGCGCAATATCTGAAACGAAGCCTGACAGCAGGGCCATGCTGAGCAAGTTCCAGCACATCATGTACTGGTCAGCCGAGTAGATCCAGACGTTAAATTGTCCTGCGAGGTGATCGGTTTAGACTCTCCAAGTTTATCTCAATTAGCAAAGCTACTTCCAGTCACAAGAGCGGAATCGAGCTGTTTTATGTATTGTCAACAGCACTTTTATTTTTCTCTAATGCCTACCTCTAATACGGCAACAGCCTCTAATATCCTAAAAGATACCGAGCTGCTCAATCTATGCACACTTACCTTTGTCCTCAAGAGCAGTGAATGCCAGTTCTCCACCCCTTAATGGGTGCTTTGATCTACATCCTCGCACCGGTCTATCACCCCCTTCCTAAACAATCTTATCTCTCCCATCCTACTTCTAATATCTACCCTCCTACCTGGTTGGGTAGAAGTTACTTACCTGACTAGCAGCAGTAGCAAAAACTCATGAGTGCCTCATGCAGTTAAGCATGGGGATGCTCCGGCTCCGGCTCGAGTCCTCGGTCATCTGGTACTCGGCGCACAGCCGGCCGCTGCCCGTCAGCCGCATGTACTCGCACTGGCGGGCCGAGCCGTCGATGGCGGTCTTGCAGCCGCAGGCAAAGTAGTTGTAGGCGATCTGGCACATGGCGATCTTTGGGGGAGGGGGTTAGTTAGGGGGGGGGGCTGTGGGGTTGGGAGACCTTTGGAGATCTAGAGCAGAAATACCCGAGGGTTTGGTTGGTGGATGGAGAGGTGAGGTTGGGAGGCTGAGGCTGCTCTAGATGCTGAAGGTGGTCCTGGGAGGTGGGGGTGGATGAGGATGGGGAAATGGATCTGGGAGGGAGGTGGAGAGGGTTATATATTGGTGATCTTGATGTTGCGAGGTGAGTTAACTCGACTTTGGAGAATGGACTTTGTCCCCTCGTGGGATTCTTTCATAGTGCAGCGAGTGATTCATTGTATTGCTTGCAAATATAAAGCTTTTGTCTTTCCTTTATTGTGTAAGGATTTGCATTGTCATGGGCACTGAAATCCCCCCAGCCATTGACATATCAATAGTCCTTGTTGTCTTGTGTCTTTGACAATCAAAGCCTGAAAAGGTCACACCTTTAGCTGGGCAACTTACTAGGTAGTTAAGTGGCTAACAGTGCAAAGTAGAACTGGTACCGCAAAAGAAAGCGTTCCTGAAAGTATTCCCCTGTCGTCCAGAATCACGCAATGATGTAAACCTCGAGGAGCAAGTATGTAGAATTGAGTGTTTGTTTCAATTCTTGATATGTACAATGTAGGCAATTCTTGCTATGCTGGTCCCGACATTACCTACTCATCCAACTCCAACCAAACTAGCACGTCTCGACAGCAGGTCCAGGCGGCTTATAGCTCGTCGGGACGGGGTAGTAGATGTTGATCATGATTCCAGGATCTGTCGCCGTGAAGGCGCCTGGGAACGAGACCAAGTTCTTGGGGCTGTATGTCCCGGTGCCACCGCTGACCGAGATCTGGGCGCACGAGATGTAGAACTGGGCACCGCCAGCAGAGCCAGCAGAGTGCAGACCGATGTGCTCAGCACGCAGCAGGTACTCGCCATTAGCCAGACACTTGGGGATGGGTGCGTTCACGGATCGCGTGCCTATGCTCTTTCGTCAGCGCCATTTCCATAACAAGTCGAGCTTGACTTTACGTACCCTGCGAAGCCCACTTGATCCCACCAGCAAGCGAAGGGGCGTCCTGGTAGATCTTGGACCACACCTGGCCCTTGCCGTCCCAGGTCGCTGCCGTCTCCCCGGCGGGTACCTTTGCGATATAAAAGGCCATGGGGCCGGGGTGTGAGATGGACGCCTTGGCGTTGTACGCGAGGTTGGAGCCGGCCGTGACGTTGAGCACACCAGGTGCTCCGGCGCCGGTGCGCTGATAACACCGGATCTCCTCAGACTTGACGTCGGTCACGGGCCCGTTGCTCTGGAAGTTGGCCGTCGTTCGTACATATTGCCAGTCGGCCGAGTTTCCGACGCTGGGGAATGTGTCTGGTTGGGCGTTGTTAGCTGTGTTTTCTCTCGGGAACGCGAAAAGGGGGTAATGGCTCACAATGTGCCTCGGCAACAGCCGTCACCAGCAGCGCAATGGCAGCGCTGAGCTTCATCGTGCCTGTCTGCGAATATCTTTCTTTGGGCCGAGTGTATTGTGTTACTCTCGTCGTCAACCAGGGAAATGTCTGACTGAGAGCCACCCCGGTTCTCCCAGTGCGTCCTCCATCCTTTATACGCGCCGCCCACTGGAAGCTCCACCTTGGAATATCGAGTCCCGCTCCATGATGCCGCGCTTTTCGACGCTTTCGTCATTTGCCCAAGGAGAGAAAGGCACCTTGCTGCCGAGGCGGATAATGTGGACGACGGCGGGTAAAACTCCGCAACCAGCGGGTCGGCCACTGGGGAGTGCCGTCTGTATATTGGGATTTAGCCCTTGGGCAAATGGAGGCCAAGCAAAATAAAGTAGGGCCACGTTCCACATGATCTCGGTGATCTGGGGTAGATGAAGGTCGCGTCCATTGCCCCGTTTGGTAAACCTGGGGTCCGGGGTGCGTCCCCTTGCGCTCGTTTCTTGGCAAATGCGCATATATTGTCATGTCAATATCGAGCAGTCTACGCAGCGCATGACCAAACACGAGAAAGATAGGCCTCGGGGCTGCGAGCAGTCACAGACACCGGAATGTGAGAAAATGAGGACAGTGGAAAGGGGATAGGCCAACTTGACAAACCGGGTTCCATGTTTGCACGGCAGGCCGGCAACATGACGGCAAGCCACAACCGGTGGCGACCACATGGGGGGGCCATTCCTCGTGTGGGTTAATATGGTCAAGTGCCTCGAGTGCCTCGAGTGCCTTTGGCATTTGGCGACATCCGAGAAGGGTGAACGGCTCGGCACTTGCGGTGCAAAGAGCGACCATCGTTCCCGAACCTTCCAAATCAAAGCCATGGCCAGCGACCTGGATTCCATCAATGCCAAGATCTAGTACCTGTGTACCTGTGAACAGAGGAGTAGCTCTTGTGTGGTGGGCGACTCATGTGACCTGAAGGCGAAGAAGGGCTGTTGTCGAGCCGGACGCTGCTTCTCGCTTTGTGCTTTGTGTTCTAGGGTCGAGCGGGTCGACAAAGGACCAAGCCGATGGGGGGGCAACAAAGGCCCTGTTCAAGTCCATCGACTGCGACTTCCTTTAAGGTAGCCCAACTCTATTGTCTTCCAGATTGTTCGCCGATAACGTCGCTAGGTATCCAACTCGCAGCTCGGCGTGTTCCCTTGCTGCACGAGCCTATTTAAACCCCGTGCCCGCAGAAACACAGGGGACAGGAACAAGGTATCAAAAACTGTAATCCCGTTTTAATAAGCCAGGTAGGTACTTGGCACTGACACAATGTGCCATCTCAACCAGCTCCACTTCTCAACGCACGCCCCCTGGCGGATGATGGCCACGCAGCCATTCTCAGCCAACAGGGAGGGTGATTTCGCCGACCCTCTCAGCTCTCATGGGTGCGCATGCGCCGTCCACACAGTGGTGCCGCTGACAAGCCCCGTCGGTCACCTCGCCTTTAACCCGTGTCCGGACCATCACTGCTGTTCGGTCTGGTTGAGCTCGACCTACTGCCAGTGGGCCTGGGAGAATAGGGAAGCCGAGTTCAACAGTGTCGAGCCGGGTCTCCGATGCCCCAACCGCCTGCTGACGGTCGAGGTTGTCCCAGCTACCCGGACGCTTTTGGAGGGCGATGCGGATGAAAACTCACCCGAGGTCGAACCCCGGGCCAAGCCACAGTTCTATCATCCCATCATGTTTCCTGTCGACATGATGTACTCGAATAAGAAAGTAGACGAGACCCTGGATTGGAGCAGTCGCGAATACCGCCAGCTAGAGCGGGACCGCCAGCTTCTCTTCACCCTTGCCATCAACCTGTGGGAGGATAAGGAGGAGCTTAAAAGAGCCAATGAGTTGACTGACGGCTTCCTGCGGGCAGTCGAGCGGGACATGGATCTGGGTTGCTACGACGATCCTTTCCATTCCGAACGCGCTTACTTTCTGCTACAATGGGTCGCAAAGCGGGAATATTCGATTATCAACCTCTTCCGTGACTTTCTGTCGCGCCTGAGGTCAATTTTGGCTTTCTTACATCGCTACCCGGAGGAAGGCAAAGTGGTTTCATCCGAGGATGGATTTTACTCTATCTCCCATGCTGTGCTATCGCTCGGGTTAGCTAGCGAGGAAATTGACGATGCAGCCATTTACAGTTTGTGCGATGGGCCCCTTAGACAATCCGACGCGCTCCAGCAGCGCTTTGGTCGGTTGAGGGATGCCTACCTAAGCAACCCGCGACTCTATTCTCATTCTGTCAGGAAGAGAAAGTGCGACATCTTAACCAGCTTTAATTCTGAGGACAGTAGTCGTCCGAAGAAAAGGCCGCGGAACAAGTATTAACTATATGTCGGGTTGTGTTCCCATTGTATCGGCCGACGGGTTTCCAGAGAGCATCAACAAAATGTTTAGGTGAATCAACTCTCTTGGTTCACTAGAAAGAGGACCTTATCACGATTGGGCCTTAGATATCCTAGGCTGGCTTCCAGCGATAGGAAAATTTTGATTTCTTTTATTTGAAATATTGTATTGTCTGTCTGTGACTTTGTAACCTGTGCCTATATTCCCGAAAACACCTTGGTATGTGATCTTAGTAACTACCAAGACACTGAAAAAGCTCTGTCCAAAGCAACGTCATATTGGGGTCCGTGGCCGTTAATGGCATGGTTACCCCAAAAGACCCATCGAGGACGTCCCGCCCCTTGCATGGGGAGGATCGCCCATATTAAGCCAAGCTGAGGCGATCACCCGCTCGGAGGGCGACTTGAAGTGGTTGACCATTGACTGGGCATGCCTGGCCGTAGGGGAGGAGTGGCGGAAGAATTACAGCCATAATTCGGCCGTCTTGTGTCGCATCGGCTGGTTAAAACACCTAGATCGATTGCTGCCGGAATTGGGACAAAAGCTCGGCCGGGTATCCCTGGGTGTAAATAACGTCAAGACGCCCTCAAAACGCGTGCCGTGCTTCTAATGCGCGCTCTGGACGTCTCTCCCTTGGTCAATTGTTGTGTTACAGACCTCTCAATATGGGCCAAACAACGGTAGTATTGGTACTAGCTGCGGTCGCCGCCCAAAGCGTAGGGGCAGTCACCTTCGCCGTCCCAGGCAAAGTAGGGACTGGAAGCTACAGCTTTGCGCCGCTCGACCCAGCACCGCTCGGCGTTTCGCTGGAATTCTTCACCTTTCCGTCCTACATCACCAATGTGACAGCCACGAGCCAATGTCTAGAGAACTGGAGGGCCTTGACTGGAGTGTGGCCGCCAATCCGGATCGGCGGAACGACTCAAGATCGGGCTCAATATGACGCCTCAACTTCGGCTTATGTCGTGTATTCGGTTGCCAAGGCGGCTGACGCTCCCATGACACTGACATTTGGGCCCAAGTTCATGACGTTGGCGGGAACATATGCTGGAAGCGTTGTGCTGGGTCTCAACAGGGCAAAGAACAACATCCAGAATACCATTGCGGCCGCCAAAGTCGCCGTGGCTGAGATAAAGAATCTCCTAGCTATCGAGCTAGGAAACGAGCCTGAATGTGAGAGGATGGGTTCATGAGGAAGGTCACAGTTGCTGATATCGAACGCAGACTGGGTCAAAGACAAACAACCCATTGCTTCGGGAACATGGAACTCGGCAACGGACAGGGCGTCTCAGAATGACTGGAATATTCGAGTCGGCAGCGCGATTGAAAAGACAAACATCATCCAAGCAGGCAACTGGAACGATTCTCCTCCAAATTGGGGGGCTGCAGGGCTGATCGCAACCGAGAACGCGACTGTCAGCCAATACGTCCGTCATTATGCCCACCACAACTACCCAGGGGGCAGCATCCAGAAACTGATGACGCATTCGACGACTGCGCAAAACATCAGGGCATTCAACGCCGACGTGGCGGCCGCTAAAGCGGTCGGGAAGCAGTACGTACTCGGCGAGACAAACTCGGTATCCGGGGGCGGAGCTGCCGGGGTCTCGCCGACGTTTGGGTGTGCGCTGTGGACGATGGACTACACTCTCCGCGCGACGTCCAGCAACATCTCCCGAATCTACTTCCACCAGGGCACCGTGGGTAACTGCCAATATTGCTTCTGGGGCCGATACTCGATGGGTTCTCCGTACTACGGGGCTTATGCTGCTGTCGCATTAATGGCGGGGGCGAAGCACATTGCAGCCCTGGACACAGGGACGACAAACTACGCTGCATACGCCGCCTTTGACTCGAGCGGCGCGCCGGTGCGTGTGCTGCTGTACAACTCAGACTACTACGCCGGAAGCGGAACCCGAAGCAGCCAGTCCTTCACCTTGACAGGGTTAACGTCAGCATCCGTGAGGGCGAAGAGGTTGACGGCATCCAGCGCGTTGTCCAGGGTGGACCAGGGAGGAGACCTGTCGTTTGGCGGGCAGTACTTCAACAATGTAACGTGCACGGTTGGCGGAACTGAGGACATTGAGACAACGGTCGTGTCTGGTGGGCAGGCAACCTTCAGTTTGAAGGCGACTGAGGCACTTTTGGTGTATCTGCAATGACGAATTAGCATCTTGGGCTCAAGTGTCACACTGAAAGATATGCCTCACCACTTCGGGTCATCGGCGTGGTGCAATCGCTTACGCATGCTTCCGAGTGGTCTGAACGAGTCCCGGCCGATCGAGGAGGATCAAAGGACTTGTGCAGTTGCTGCAATTGCCAGCAAGAGTGGCAGAACGGGGGAGACGGATTAGAATAAGGAGGGGCTGCTAGCTAGGACTTTCGGAGAAGAGGGCTGCTCCGAAGGTCAGGGATCCCGCCGAAGCCAATCACACGAGGCCAGTTCGAGAAAATCAAGGTCGGGCCTTTTCAAGATCCGTCTCGAGGCCGCAGAACCCCAGACCACAAATGGTGGGAGGGGCAGAGTCAGACAAAGGAACCAAAGGGCAAAGGGCAGAGGGCCGTGGGGGCTGCATTGGCGCTGTGTGGGTGAAGCATCTCGAAGCCTCTCCCGCTGCGAGATTCGAGATTCGAGATTCGATATTCTAGACTGCCCGTGATAACACTGGCAAATATACGAGGAGTGTAATGCCGGTGGCCTTTTGATGGGTGGATTCGATTCCGTGGTTCGTGTGCACTAGGTATTTTTGTCCTTACATTTTGCCAACAAGTTCACTTGAGCCCGAACGAGAAGCTGAAGGTGCTTGCCGTGCGCTCGAGCTTCGAGCGTCACATCGAGCGGCGGCAGTCCCCGCGGATCAGATGTAGGCCCATGCTCAAGCAGGGGCGCCCCTGCCTCACCCCCGCTCCTTCTGGTGATCCTTCTGCCAAGTCTGTTCCATCCTGCTTCCTTGCGTGTTCTCCGTCATCCCATCTTTTTCGCAGTTTTTAATGCCCTTTGCTGCTTTCCTGCTGATTTTAGTGAAACGGATAGCAATGGCAGCGGGGTTGAGGAGGACCGCAGCGCGAAACACTGTGTCTCTGAATGTCAGTTGGCGACGGTCAGTCACAGGCAGTACGCCGATCTCCAAGTTCAGCCCTCTGCAGCCTGTCCAAGCACCGTGTTCCTAGCCAATCGTCGTGGCCACGACGTTGAAAAGAGAGGCGCAGAGACCGGGGGCCGTTTGCTCGGACTCGCTGGCAAGTGATGTCAACCGTCCGCCTGGTGGCATGTTTGGGACGCTTTGGGGACCATTTTGGGAACACTCTGGGCAAGCACTGCAAGCTGGCGTGAGGACTGTGAGGGTGGCCATGGGCTGTCAGCTGGAAGCGCCACCAACCCAGGTGATTTGGGCTGGTGCGTGCTGCATGCCAAGATGGCCAGAGCATGCCCTGCCCGCCAGAGATAAGGCCATGGACACTTCGGGCCGTGGCTTGCCTCACTTATCTCTTTTCCCAGGCCCAGCTGCTGCCGACTTGCTCCCAGAGACTGCAAGAGTGTCTGCAGCCGCGCCTCTGCCTCTGCGCTCGTCTGCGCGCGTGCCAAATTCTCCGTCGCCGCACCAATCTGACACAGGTTCGACTTCGACGGTTCTGTTTGTGTCGATCACTGCCTCGACGAAGGCGTCTGAGCATGGAGTTGGCGCGAGTTGACGCGCTGGTGGATGGCCTTGCCTCTGCCTTTGAGTCTGGGCTCGACTTTTACACCAAGTGGAAGAAGCAGCTTGAGACGCAGAACCACTACCGCCGCCACGACAAAAGCGTGTCTCCCAGCGCCAGCAAATGCGCTGTGAGCACCTCGCTCGACATCTCCAGCCATCGAATCAAGGCGACATACCAGGTCGGCTTCGCTCTCATCGGCCCCAGCTATGCCGTTGGCGATGGTTTGTTGCCCCCCTCCCCAACCCTTCCACCGAGTTTGAGCTGACCACGCCGCACAGCCGACTGTCGCCAGGTCCTGACCACAAGCCTCGCCCAGATCGAGGAGCGCGTTGATGGCCTCCGTCAAGCGCTCGGCTCCAAGCAAAGGCATTTTATCAACCTGAATGAGATGTTCCTTGTGTCTGAGTCCATCCGGATCAAGTGTGTAACGGCCCTCGCCGATCAATACAAACGCTACGCCGCCGGCCGGGCCGTGCCCCAGGATATGCCGATCCCAAGACCCAGATCAATGTGTCGGCAAGACGAGCAGGCCCCGCCTCCGATTCGAGTCCTTCCCGCCAGACCCCCGCACGACGACTTTGACCGCCACACGGCCATCTGGTCTACCAACTCCGAGATGCCTATTTTCCAGTCTGAGCCTCCCTCTCCACCACTCACCCCGAAGCTGATGCACGACGACATGGAATCTTGCACCGGTGCCCCCTCCGAGTTTGGCCAGCCTAACCCGAGACAGTCCATGCGTCCAAAGAACAGCGTCTTCAGCATATTCTGTTCCGAAGCCATGGCTCTTCAGGTGGATCCTGCCCGGCCGATTCCCACCACGTCCCGGGGCCGGTGTACGTGCGGATACAAGTGGAACGTGCCGGAGCTGTCTAAAACAAAGAATTATCTGGCTGTGAAGGACGGCTTCCGTGTGACAAAACGCTTCCTCGCCAAGTCCCATTGCGACCAGAGTGCCGATGAGGGGGTTGCTATCGCCCCATCCGCGGACCAGCCAAAACCTGGCTACGGGTGTGTCCTCTGTACATCCACGGGGCGGACGGAAACGTACGAGACCCCCGGGACTCTTCGGGCACATATCAATGCCACCCACGACAAGTGGCAGATGCTACATGATCGGGACATGACAAAGGGGGGATACACGGTCTAGCAACCTGATTGGTTTTCTTGTCGTCGCCGATGTTGTACGACGAGGGGTCCGATAACGGCTTGGATATCTCAAGGCAAAGGGAGCCCACCTTGCCCAAATTTATATGTTAATGTTGCCGAATCTGGAAAGTGGGCGCTTGGCACGCTGCGTTATGTCCTCTGGCTTGGACCCAAAGGGACTTTTGCCAAGACGCAGACAGACCAGGCACCCCAAATTGGGGTCTGACGACAAAGGGAAGCGGGGGCACGTCGAGGGTCGAGATTGGGTTCGTGTTTTGTTTCATATGCTGTGTTTAGCGGGGTTTCCCTGATTTTCTTGTTTGCCTGTGTTTTGTTATGATACCCCCACGATACATATTGACTAAGTTAATATTCTCAACCAGTAAGATTTCATCTGAAGTGCATTGTCACACTGGACTACGGCTTTGTGGTGCCCACGGATAGCTCACTCTTATGCTCACCTCCTATAGCTATAGTTTATGCAGTACATGTGTGGCGTTATTAGCGACCGTTGCACTCAACCCATCAGCCTCGGGCGAATCAAGCGGTTGCAAGCGAGCCGACCAGATACACTACGACGTATATATCTCTCAAGTAATGTGCGGGGAAAGGCACTTGGCGTCGCTAATTTGACAGGACCCGGAGCTCGAGGCACAATGGTCCTTGCTTCTCAGCTGTAACAGCCTCTCGGTGGTCAGTGCTGTCTCGAGTCCTTGACATGAGAGGGCGGCGATAGGCTCGAACTTACGTGATATTCCCGGGGTATTAATTCTATTAATTAGGGGACGTGCGAAGATAACATGAGGCAAACACTGGGAGCATTATTGTATATTGAGCAGCTTAAACCGGGTGGTACATTTTGCCAAACGTTGCTGCAATGTTCGCTAACTGCTTGGTTGGAAGGTATCAGCGGGTAGGGCAAGACTTTCAAGTTCAGAATGCCCAGTTATTCTTATAAACGAGTGAATATACGCAATGCCGCTATGCAATGCCCAAATCCCATCTCCAATGCTCCCCTCCCATGTTCAATAACCAAACGAGTGATGATAACGATGCTCCTGGTCCCCTGCAACTCCTTTCCACCCTGCAGGTCACTCCTGAGCCCATCCGAACCGCTCCAAATCCCACACCCAATCTGAATGCTTCCCATCCCCGGTGTTCAGAATGCAATAGTTATCCTCGGATCAGAAGCAGAGACCTAACACCTCACCCTAACCCCGGCGCCATGTACTACCGCCAATCAGCGTGACCGCATAACGAGTGGCAAAAGGAAAGAAGAACGAAACGATACACAAACCCTGAAAGAAACGAAGGTCCCCGAGAAAGCAAACAAAAGCTTGACAGCTGACACACCTTCTCCTCCCCTTATAATCATCCCCAAACACCTTTTTATTTTTTCTGATGCGCCTCGGATTTTGTCAACCCCTTAACTCCCTCGTGACTTCTTGCCTAAACCATTTCCACACTTCAAGCAGTCCTTATCCTACTTCTCCCGCCTCTCCCCGCAATGTACTCCCCACCAGCCCAGTCGCGTCATTTCCCAACAGGGCGTGTCCACAAAGCGGGAGGAAACGGCCAGTCGAGAGAGGCCGTCGAAAAACCCGAGAGCCAGCTAGGACACTTCATCTTCACACTAGAATTAGCTTTGAATCAGGAAGCAATCCCCGCCAGCCGGGAAACAAACCCCCCAGAGGTTATCAGAGAAACAAACATACCTCAGAAATGCCCGTAATACATGCACGACATGATGATACACGTGTACTTGTTGGAAATGACGGGCGTGTCCAGCACCGTCCGGCACTCCACGTCGCCGCACGTCTCTGTCAGCTCCGTGATCTTGTGGCCACACCGGTGGTGGATGAAGAGCTTTCGGTAGCACATGTTTGCGTGTCCGTCCCAGTCCCTAGTCCCCGGGGAATGGTTCAAGTTGTCGAATGGGCCGGGGTGGGTGTAGGCGCCGGGGTGCCGAGGGAACTGTCTGGGGAAATCTTTTCGACGTTTGTCTGTGTATTGTTCGGGATCTGGCTCGAGTCAGTGACTCTTTTGTAGTGCGAGTTGAGCAGAAAGGGCGAAGGCGAAGGCGAAGGCGAGCGCGAGAGGAGGGGTGGGGGCGAGGTGGCAAAAGAGCGAGAGATGATTTCCTAGTAGTCGGCAGGCTTCTCGATCTCAGACGGATCAGGGAAGGGAATGAGGACAGGTAAGGAAGGCTCCGAAACCATTGATGCAAATACGGAATTGGGACGCGGTACAATGATTTGCTGTCCTGGGCTGGTTTTCAATGAAGAAGCAGCTGTCGTAGTAGAGGTTGCAATTTTCGGTCAGCAGTCTCGAGCAAGCCACAACATGAGAATCTTGGAGGTAGTCACTCACAGTTCTTGTGGGGAAAGGCGGCCATTTTGTACTCGTCCCGGCAGACCCAAGATCAGACCAGCGAGCAAAATCCATTCACGACATAGAATCACGTCCGGTTTCCCCCTTGGCGGGATAGCAAATAGGATAATATGACAAGGGGAAAAAAGGCAAGTACGCTGGACCCTAATGATAGTTTCTATAGAGGGTATCGAGAGCAGCACTGGTAGTTTGCCTGCCGGCCCGAGCTTGGGCGGGAAACGTGCGACGATAGAGCAAACTCCAATAAGCTGCGGCCTCTCTTCGCCATCATTTTCTCCTCACCTACCCGCAGTTCTACCCGCTGAGCAAGTCTGGTAGGTCCTATTTGGATGATGTCGGGGAAGGGCTGGGAAGAATCGTGGCGCATAGCGAGGCGAGTCACAGTCGCCGTGCGCTGGCTGTCGCCCATCTCGAGGAAGGTCCTTCGAAAGCCGCCAGAGGCCGCCCTTTGGCAACACAGGGAACCTGCTCGTGGGTGTAATGTGCGTGACCGTGTTCTTGGCACCCGGCTGGCGGCCGGCTCTCGCATGCCCTCTGGCACTCAACCGCGTCGTCCATGCCACACCTAGAACTAGTGGGGTTTCTTAATGCGATGCTTCTATAGCTATCCCGGAGCGGAGAAGGAGCTGACAAACTCATGAGGAAGCCTCTCTCTCTCCTCCTCTCTGGATTCCCCCACTGACCACCTCCAGAGGTGGAGGTGGAGGCCGAGGTGGGAGTGGCTGGAACGACATCCCACCAGCTCCCAAAAATCTCGGGTTGCTGAGTTGAGATCAGCCGCAGGAAAACGAGCGCCCAAGCTCCCTAACCGTTTGAGCATTCCGTGGAGCTTGCCCTCCGGAGGCTTTCGCAATCAAACTTCAGATAAGAAGCCGTTTTCCTGGGCAGAAACCCCGCCTGGCGCTGTCGAAAACTGGTCAACTGACTGTCGTTTGATTTCCCTGGCCAATATCCCTTGACCGCTTTTGATTTATCGCTGGTCCCTGATTTGCTTCGTTTCTGGGTATTCCAAACCCTCCGTCATGATGTCAATGCCCGTCCCGGCTGGTTGGCGTAAATCTGACACACTGACTTGATCTACGAGCCTCGTCCCGCCTCTGGCGATCCCCTGCTATGCCATGCTAGGCCCTTGTTATGCCGTACGTCTCCGGCCGGCCTCATCCCTGCTGCTGTTTTTTTCGTCCCATCATTTTGCTTCATTTCCCCACAAGTGTAAATTATCAGACGAGCCCCACATACGGAATCTCCTGAAGCCGAAGCGAAATTGATATAGACAGTCAGTCAGCAATAGCGGGAAGGATGAAAAATGATGTCTCGAGATTGCTCTTGCGATGACTCTCTCATATTGCTGCTGATAGAGGAGGGGGTGTTAAATGGGGTCCTTGCTGTTGATATGGCGGGGGGGGGGGGGAGGAGGACCAGAAACGGCCCCCTGGGAACATGCAAGTGGAGGCCATGCTATAGCATGCGAACATGGGGTCCGTGACCAACAACATTGGGTGGCCTGACGACACTGCAGCATTACCAGCCGGTACTCGCTTGGCCATCCTCTGATCACCGCCAGTTGATATGAGTGGGTCAAAACTTGGTACGCTTACCAGTCCGCCCACTGCTCGGGGCGAGCGGCAGCGCACAGCAACCCGGAGCGGGATGTAACCCATAGCACGAGGAAGTGCATTGCCAACAAGGTGCAGCTCCGTCGCCAGCCCCAGAGCCAACGGCTTGCGCCAGAAGGCAGGTGCTCATACCCATGGTCATCCATTCCCCCAATCCCCAATCTGACCATGCCTCTGCTCCCTCTGCGACCGAGGCCATACTGCTCTTCCCCACTGGGGGTCCATAGGTCTAGCGCGGCGAGAGTAAGCACGGAGCCGAGGACGCCAAGGTTAGAGGTGTATGGCCAGCAGAGCCATGACAACGAGTACAGCTTGACGCCCAGGAGCGCCAGTCGCAAGAGCGAGCCAGACGCGGCGGCATTGTATTGCAGCCACTGGGCGGCTCGGTACCATGTTAGCACCACACTATGTCTTATCTGCTCAAGCCGTGTGGTGGGCGGAGCCATCAGAAGTGGGGTGGTGATGGTAGCGGGGCTGGACATTGGGCTCGCGCTGGTGCCGTTCAAAACAGGCCCGCGGAGACCAATGACACGTTCCGGCGAGTGCGATCCGTTGCGGGTATACCCGTCCTGGCTGCGCGACAGGGTTAATGAATGGGAATGGTTGTGGCCACGGTGACGGGGGGTGCTTGGCTGCGGGGTGATGTGTTTCTGCAGGATATTATTTGTGGTGGGCTGAGGAGAGCGGCCCTCGTCTGGGATTGGGAGGTCTTCGTCTGACGAGGCAGTCACCGTAGCGTGCTTGGTGGGATCTATTCACAAAGTGGTAAGCGTGAGTTGAGACTCGGCAAGATTTGCCAAAGAGCCTGGGGGACAGACCTGGAACAGGTGTGCCGGGAGGCATTGGCGAGTCCAGACTCTGAATCCTGCGTCCGTTCAGTCCAATGCCAGTGGGGCTGGAGCTCCTAGGTCCCCTCGTCACCCCGTCCAAGCCAGACTCGCTTTTCATTGCGCCGAGAACCTCGCTCGCGCTTGGGCGCTCTACCGGGTTCACCGAGAGCAGCTTCTTGAGCAGCTGGTACAGCTTCGGCGGGAGGTCTGGCCGTTCTCTCCTCTCATCTTGAAATCCCTTCCAGTCTGTGATCTCTGCGCGGAGCTGGTCGATATCTTCCAATTCTTCGTGCACCGAGTTGGCATTGTGGTAGGGTAGACGCCCGAAACACATAAAATAGAGAATCATACCCAGAGAAAAAACATCTGACTTGGCCGTGAAGTTCCCGTACCTACCGTTTGTATCCTTCCGCAACACCTCTGGAGCGCAGTATGAGATGGTTCCAGTTGAGCCAGTCGACCTCCGAACCATATTCTCCGGCTGCACCTCGCCAAAATCACTGATGAGACACACCGTCTGACCACCTTCCCGATGCAACAGACAATTGCTGGGCTTTAAGTCCCGGTGGATGTAGTTGGCTGCGTGCAGATAGGCTAGGCCAGAGGTTATGTCCTTGAAAAGAGAATATATCTCCTCAAATGGCAATCGTCTCATTGTTGGAAAGAGCCCATTCGGTCGATCGATCTGGCCTTTTGACCGCCGCCGAATCTGGGCCTTCAATTCCTCCTTCGTCGCCTGCTTCGGTATGTCGCCAATAACGTAGTTCAGTAAGTCGCCCCCATTACAATACTGTTGCAGGATGAAGGCACAGGCCACGCTGGGCCCGAAACGGTTGAGCTTCACATCTTCCAGCCAAACGTGTCGGTACGAGACCAGGTTCGGGTGAGACAGCTTCGCGAGCAGCTCGACCTCGACCAAGACCTTCTCAAGCCAGGCGTGGTCGTCTCCGACCGGAACTCGCTTGCAAGCAAAGTGCCCGAGGTGGCAACCGTCAATCTCATGCCGAACGAGGAGTACCACGCCTTTGCCTCCTCTGCCGAGCTCCCTCTCCTCGATGAAGAAGGTATTGAAGTAGTTGGGACTGAATGCCTCTCGGCGGATGCGGCTCCCCTCATGAGGAGCAGGTTCGCTGCTCACAAACTCGGCATCGCGCACCCTAACCGAGTGCCCCTGGCCGTCGACGGCAGGTACCGGCTCTACTAAGCGGCGGACGGGACTCGACGGCGGGCGGGGCTGCTGCGAGGGGTTCCGGGGATGACGGCCGGCCCGCAGCAGGCGAAAGTATTCGGGGCTGACGAACGTTTCATGCTCGTCGGGGCGTTCGAAGTGTCTCTCGGGCGACGAGGAGCGCAGAGGCTGGTGGCAGGTGGGACATTCGGTGAGCTCGAGGCCTCTGATCTCAAGTCGCTGAGACGAGGGATCGCGCACTACAATCGCATTATGGTGGCGTCTGCAGCAAGAGCAATCGAAAAAGAACTGTCAGTTAAATGGCTTCCCTCTCTACACATCTCCCAAAGGATCCTAAGATCTCTCCTCCAGCGCGCGCATCTGTCCAAAACAAAACATATTGAAAGTGGGGGGCAGTTAGGAAGAGCTCTGCTCAGCTTGGCGCAGGGGAGGGGGCAGCTTGATGGACTTGGAATGACGTACAGCACGACCTCGCGGCCCTCGCGCGACGTGTAGGGAACGAGCGACAGCGACATGGCGGGCCGAAGAATGTCCTCAAGATATGTTGTTGCATCTAAGACTGTCCATGCTGGGTGGCCCAGAGAGGTTTGGGGCGTGTTATGGCTGCTGCTGAATCGCCTTCTTCTCTATTGCTTTGTTGCGATGTTGCAATGATGAAAGCGTTGCTGAGTCGACGTTTTTAGGCCTATGGAGGGCGGCAGCGTGGGCAGCTACAAACATTCCGGGGTGGCACCGATCTCCCCCAAAACCAAAAAACTCGCTTCTCAAGGTCCCACCTCACCCACTCTTGTCAGGTGTTGCTTGGACCACCTGGTTGGACGAGGCAGCTGCAAATGGCAATTTGAGCAGCTAGAGAAACCCGTTGCATCAGATCATCTGCGCGGGCGATGTGTGTGTACTTGTGCACTCAAAACAGCCAAGTCCACCACAGGAGAGATGTGATTCTTCCGACTGGCCGTTGGCTCCTGTCGCCGCAAAGACCACGAGAACCGCGTACACTAGTGTCCAAACGCAACGAATTGGCCAATCGCCCGATGCCTCAAATTCGTCTCTACGTGTATTTTTTCCTGTCGGGTTTCGTCTGGCTGCAGGCCGATCTCGATTGCATCCAATGGCGGATGCATCGCCATCCCTCGATATGCAATTAGTAGTGACACGATCCTCACCGAAAGTAGCCAACCACGGCCTTGTCAAGCACGACGACGCATCACAAACCGAAAGCAAACAACACGGCACTTGTCGTGCCCGTTCCAATGTACACGTATCTATATTGCACGCAACGCAGCCAAACACAACCATGGCAGAGATGTCAGCAGCCTCCAGCTGGTAAGTGGAAAGAAGTAGCCAATGGCAAGGTGCCCTCAAGTCAAAAATCCGCCTCGAAACCCTCGAATAACGCCGTGTGTTCCCGTCGTCTCCGCTTAATCACCGACCCGCCCGTCGCACGACAGGCAACACAACCCCCTTCCGACTCATCAGCATCTCGGGCTCCAGGTCACCACTCCCTCCACCCGGCTGGACTCTCTTGCCATCCGTCAGGCTGCCTACCCCAAAGTCGGGCTCACCGCCCAGACTACCGAAAATATCGCCGACGTAATTTGTAGCCTTGACACCCTTCGCAAAGGTGCAGTCCCACTTCTCCAGGATGCCCTTGACGATCTCGATCCCGGCCCGGTAGATGTTCTGGTTGGCAATGTCGAAGCCGTTCTGCTGGAGCACGAGAAGATGTTCGTACGCGCTCACGTTCGGAGGAGGCCTGTCGAAGTTGGCTCCTAGCAGGTGTTATGTTAGAGGGGTGCTACTTCATACAAGCTGAGGTACCTCTACCCGGCTGGCCACTCACCAGTTCTCATGACAATCACACGGTTGAAGTCAACAAGACCCTCGATGGCCATGCGCACCAGAACCTCGAGGGTTGCGTTGTCTTCTTGCGCCGTCATGCAGTACTTGCCGGTCCCATTCGTCCAGACTGACGTGATGTTCTCAAAGGCTTCACTGAGGAGGGCGCCTGAGTAGTACACGTCACTCGTTGCTGTATCGCACTTGACGACGGAGGGCCCCAACGTGGCAGCAAGGAAACCGTGTGTGTCGTGATACTTGCTCCGATAGAACATGGCCTCGGAGTTGTCAGTCAGCTGGGCTTTCTGGGCCAGCAGGAACGCCATGTCACGAAGCGCCTCGTTGAGTTCCATCACCTCGGTGCCGTAGATGATGCTTGGGAATTGCTCTGGTCCGCTTGTGCCATAGGGAAAATAGCCGGTGGTAAAGTTCTCGGGCTTCTCGCGTGCGTCAAACTCGAACTGCAGGGCCACTTGGACAGCATAGCGCGCGAGAGCAACACCCCCGAGGGTGGCATGCTTGGGGTTGACCCCAGCGATGCCCGCAATCAGAAAATACGTCTTGGTCAAATTGAATCTGTCCGACAGCGTGAGCGCTGTGAGGGTGGCGGCGGCGTTGATTTCGGCTTCGCCAGTGGTGACTTGGCAGACGGAATAGTCGGCAAGACAGTGCACATGAGGGTATCGCATCGAGAGTCCCGGCGTGGGGATGTTTACAGCCAGCAGGTCGCCAAGTCCGTCCTTAGGCATGTTTGTGTACCAAACCTCAGCCTCAGGGGAAAACTAGAGCTTATATGTAAGTTTCAAGTTGCGTCCATGGGCCGTTGCGCCATCACCCACCATGCTAATAATGAGCACCTTTGGTGCGATCTTGTCCTGGTTTGAGACATTGGAGATGGCAGCTGCGGCCACAAGCCCAGGAATGGTGGATCGGTACAACGCCAGGAGGACAAACGCAGCCAAACGCATGGGACGCATGCCGAACCCGTTCCTCGCTTGGGATCCGAGACAGTTTTAAGTAGAGGGTGGTACAATATGAGTGCCTGTTCCGCTGATGGCGCCGGGTTAGAACTCGGTCTACCAACACGAAGATGATGTGAGAGCGTCCCGGAACGCTGGTTGCAGGTCGGATCTGGAGCAGCTGCAGAGCTGGGTCGATGCCGATAATTAAAGGAGTTCTGGATCTGACTTATGCACAATGTACCCGCGGATGAGACTCCCGCCAATGCATCCATCCGTTTCCCCCCCAATAAATTGGCCGAAAGCTGAAAAGGCGGATGAAAGATAAGCTACGAACAGTGATTTTGCGGTGCATGTAGGCTGCACCATTGAACCTGGAGAGAATGGATGGGCTTAGGCTGCTTTCTGTTCCATAGCTCCATGTCCGCCATGCACTCACTCGTCCTGGTTCAAATTGGCAGGCTGAAGCTATAGAGCTAGGGGTTCTCGATAGCAAGACAGCCTAAGCAAACACCGAAACCTAGTTGGAGACCGACTTCCACCTCTAACAAGAGTAGAGCGACTGTACCAGGGAGTTTACTCTGGGTTTTACACAAAACATAATTTATTCATGTGGCTCCTATCAGACAATGCTTGTTGTTCGCCCGTAATGCCACGTTTAAGACCGAGACATTATGGCCACGGGTTGTTCAAATAAAACCCATCAACATCTTGATATCTCGTGGCACTGTGTAGGCCGTATGACTACCTATAGCTGCCACAGCAGCCGCCAGGTTTGCTGAGTGACAGATGATGCCATGCCGTGCGTGTGTGACAAATGTGTCAATGACTTCTCCTGGTGATGCTCGGAGGTGTTCAAAGGAAGAGGTGCGGCGGCACCTGCAGCGGGTAGTCCAGGGCCCCCTTGTCTCTACACAATGGCTCGATATAATAGTTTGCTCATCTGGGCCAAGTAATTCGCCTTTTCTGATTGTGTTTGTCACTTTTCACTGGCTGTAATGGTGTACTTTAAGATAAGGACAACATAAAGTTGAAGTGTAGTACCGTATATATTGTGTCGTCCATACAATTTTGTGCCGCTTGGAGTAACAAAGCCAAAATGGAAAGCCAGCCATAAAAAACTCGACACGTTAGCATAATCATTGCAGACCTTGGGACATGAGTAGTGAGTCAAGGCTGAGATGTGAAGCACTAACACCCAGACAACATGTGGTTAAATCAGCGCTGGGCTCACCACGCCGAGATCTTTGTGCATTTGGTGTTTGAAATTCTATTCAGTATGCTCCTGGGCTAACTTGAAAGCGAGCAAAATTGTATGAACCTAGGTAGTAAGGCCTGACCAGCGGCCTGACCAGCGTTGATTCCGGGAAGCGGGAGCGATGTACTTACCTTAATTAGTACTCGCTTCGTCGACATTAGGCTGTAATCTGTATCGACACCGAGCTGTACGGGTTTCCGGCTCTACCCATATCGCTTCTATCTGAAATGGTACCCCTTGCTCCAGGCGGGGTACGTACGACGTTCGGATGTTTAACCTGGCCGGCGCTGCATCATAAAGTCGCAGGAGACGTCTATTTGGCGGTACCCGGCAGTGCAGTTGCCACCCTACATCACGGTATTGGAACGCGATGCTCTAGTAATTACTGCTGCGTCAGTGGCCCGAGGCGAGATTGCATATAGATTGATGATGGTTGGAGCCAGGCGTAGGCGTTTAGCAAGTTCGCGTTGCCGGGTCTATAAAGCTCAACTTAGTCCTGTCGACTTCTGTGTCGGACCCGGTCCGACTCACCCACAGCTACGAGTCTCCCAACGCGAGAATGCGCCCCATCACCCTCGCAATCTTCAGCCTGGGGCTCTCAGGGGGGGCGCTCGCGACATGCGCACTCCAATGGTATCTCGAACCAGACGACTGCATTTGTATGAATAGCACCAATGGGGTATTGCTGAAGAAGCAAACAAAGAGCTGCTGCAAAGTCACAGGTTATAAGACGGCGAACAATGTATGGAGATGCGCTGAAGCCCCCGGGCCGTCGTGACTCCGCCGAGTTGAGCTGATATGGTATAGCAGATTTGTGGAGTGGACCGAGAAAACCGGCAAGAGTTCAAAGACTGTTGCAAGGGCTTGGACCAAGAGAGCGTCATTGGACACTGTCGCTGATGACTGTTGCGGGATGATGCTTCGAGGTGAAAATGGAAAGCATGTAAATACTGGCAGGAGACAACGCTTCCAGAAACGAAAGTCTTGGCAACGAGTGCTGAAGACCAAATTTTGGGACACGAGTGCCCCCACTTCGGGTGGAGGACGGGATGGTGGGGCTTCGCCTGTCGCATGAACTTAATTTCCATTTTCACGAACATGACGCGAACACGCTCTCGATTGACTGGCTAACCAACTTCGAAACACCCTACCTCAACACACCTCGAAACTTTTGCCGTAGGTATTGTATTCGATCCTAGCACCCGCAACAGTTCCTGACCATGTCTTGTCAAGCCGTCGTGTTCAGGGTTTCTCCCAGGCTTTTTTCCTCCCGCCTCAGGCTGCTCGAGCTTCCAGACTGAACCCTCAACAACGGCCCGCAAAGCTGCCAGAGCTATCGACACCTGTTGAAAGCATCCCCCGAGACTCGACGCTCGCCGCTAGAAGGACGCTAGCAACCTACACACCTTGGGTATTACGGGCGGGAGGCTAATTCCTAACCAGAGCCGGTAGCATGTCGTGGCTCGGGCGGAGCACCCAGATCATGGGAGCGTGCAGAGGTTGTCTGTTACAGGGCAGTCCCATCACATTGGTAGGAAGAGCTGCTACTATATCGCGACAACCTGTTCGTTACGCGACAACTGCAACAAAGCCCAGAGCAAAGAGGGCAGCAGCGCCAGCCAGCGAAGATCTCGTGAGCGTTCCGAAGAAGAACCTCAGCACCAAGAGCCCAGCGACAAGCTCGGCCAAATCGCCGAGAAAGAAGAAGGCCGACGTGGAAGCTGCCGAGCCTACAGTTAGCCAAGTCGTGGGCGCGGCTCCTAAGAAACGTTCCAGAGCTGCTTCAACAGAAATTCCGCCCAATCAACATAAACACCGACCAAATAAGACAAGAAGGTTTGACGCCAATACTGCGGTTGAAGCACCGGCTCAAGCACCGGCTCCGTCCCCGGCCACTCCTGAGGTGGAGGTGCAAAAGCCCAGGAAGCCGGCCGACGTGAAGAGTCCCGAGTTTAAGGCGGCGTCGAGGAAGTACACGGCCTTGATGGTAGCATTGCCGATTTTGGTCGTCACGTCATATTACCTTTTCGATAGACGTAAGTGGTTCCAATTCCCAACTCTTATTACCGTGACTAATTCTTGGCGTTTAGTTGTGCTCGGAAACGAGCCAAAAGATTTGGAGTCTTTCCGCAAGAAGCCTGTGCTCCCCGAAGCCGAAGCCGAAGCCGAAGCCGAAGCCAAGCTTTCCAGGTCATGATTCCATAATAGGATAAAACACCAGTGTGCTGAATGACAACACAAATCTCTGCTTGGGTTCTTGTTCCACCTTGCGTTCCGCTGTGACTAAGGAGCGCGGTGTTGAGGGTGGCAGTGCCGAACCCTTCTTGTACTCGAGGAAAAAATCGACTGATCCACAACGGCCATCGCCGAAGATAGTGTCCATCGAGGGGCGAGACTGGAAATGTCTAAGACGCTTGGGCAAGAACACAAGGCTGGCTGGCCTGTTTTGTCATAAGCGTAACTCCGCAAACTCCGCAACGGATTCTTGGATTGCCTTCTGTAGTGCAAGTGGGTACATCAGGTAAGGGAGGTCGCATGATGGGTCGGTGTTCTTTTTTGTCTTCACTTCGTTCCCCAACCCCCCCTTGACCTCCTTGGCAAGGATCGCTCTCATTCATGCCAAGCAAACACTTCCCCATAATACCACCCCACAGCTCAATTTGCGTTGGCCGCATCATCTCCAAGTTTGGGGCATCGAATGGTAGCCAGGTTTGAGTGCTTTGGATTTCCGTGTTTCTGAGTGGACATTGTAAGGTCTGTCTAGCTTTACGGTTCATCGCTGGGCTGCTAGATACCTAACTGCCCTAACGAGGCGGCCGAAAGTCGTGGCGACCAAGAGACGGAGATCGGGCCGTTCAACGGACTAGCACACCGGTTTCCAGCGGTCGGAAATACAATTAGGTGCCGAGCAGGACTCCATCCATGTGCCTGGCAGGCTTACCAGGATGGATGTTGCTAGTCGGAGATTTCGCGTTCAAGGCCCCTTGGCAAGAGGCGCTGTCAGCACTCACGAGCTTGAGCATCCCCTGGAGCGCCATCGAGCACTCCAGCTTTCTTGATGCGGGGTAAGCGTCTTCCCCACCTTCGATCATGCCGGCGGTCTCATGGAGGTGGAGCGGGACAGTCTCTGCAGCCAGTCAAGGCACTTGCCGAGAAACGAGTTCGCCAGTGGAGGGCCAATAGAAGGCTCGTGGCTTCGAGACAACGTTATCGCCGCCCACCGGCCTGCGGGCGCCGCATGGTACAGACGCAACATCGCGGACGGATGGCTTGCGTGCCTGCTTGCTAAGGGATTGGTGAGGCTCACTAAGAGAGCCCAGGGCCGGTTTTTTCATACTGTTCAACCCACTCACCGGCGATCGAGGTCAAGTCGAGTTTCACGGCGAGCCCCATGACCCCAGAGTCTGCCAGGCCTGCTGGGGTACGCGATCGGGCCCTGAAGCCGCTTATCCCCTCACGGCCATCTCATTTCAAGGCGCCGACTTGTCGGGATGCTGGCCTGGTGGACACGAGTCGTGCGTGGAGGATGCAGACAAGCACACGCCGGCGGTCTGGGTGGTGGAGCAGTCATGAACCAGGGTGTTTGCGGGGGTTGCCCTTGTTGCCCTTGGACCGGTGGAGTCTTGCATTGGCAGTCGTAAGCTGGCCTGGGATTGGCGCGCTGTTCTCTCCGCACGTTTGGTTTTATCTTGGTTACGGCGAGCGACACCAAGTCTCGTTGCTACGCTACGAATCGATATGCCGTGATGGAGCGCGCTCTTCCCGAATCCCGAGCCTGCAGTCACCGCCGATGCTGCAGACGCTGCAAAGCGCTGCAAAGCGCTGCAGTGAAGGCCGTCACGCCACCGCTAGACGCCATTTATCAGGGACAGCCTGGACGGCCTGGACGGCCTGGACAGGCTCGGACAAAGTTCAATTGCCAGCCTAGTGAGCTTGCGGGATAAGTGGATTCTCCGTACCCCAGAATCCCCAGATTTCATCAAGTCCACTTGGGCTCCCCATCCAGCCCCATCCCACCCCGTTCCGCCATTCCCCCTTGAGCGCCACCGGATCGCGCAACGTGGAACACCCATGCCCATCCCTCTTGTGAGAACGCCTTTTGGACAGTGTCTATTGGAACGCTAGTGCGTCAGCGCCCCTCGACTCCCTGCCCCGACGCCTAGATGCTGGGCGCCCCGTACCAACCAGGTGGACCAGCCTCGGCCAGCTACGGTGTGGACTCTGTGGAGCGTTCCCCGGCTCCCAATGCGGAGACACTCCAGGTTCTGTGATTTTTGAACACGGCCTTCCTACACGGGCGTGGCAGGGGGGGAAGGGGCAAGGGATTTAATGGGAGATGGATCCGCCTGCTTACCTGCGTCATGCTGTTAGACGAAGGCTGGTCTGTTCTGCTTCTCTGTCCTGATCATTAATCGATATCCCGCTTCTTCGAGATCTGTCCAACAACCGAGCACGATCCCAGCTCCCCTGCCAACGCAATTGCTGTATATAACACGCCCGCCGTTCGCTGAGGCTCGGCAGTGGTGGTCATGTCGACGTCGCACGGGAAGCGTCGGGCCCCTTCCGAAGGGGAAACCGCCCAAGATTGCGACTCTCCTACGGCTCATGCGCGTCGACAGTCGGATAAGCAACAAATCCGGCACCGAGCCTCGGTTGCCTGCGCATCGTGCCGGGAGAGGCGAATTCGGTGTGTAGTGCCCGAGGGGCAAGTTCATTGCACCCAGTGCAAGCGGACCGGTGCAGAGTGCGTAATAAAGAACGACGACGAGAGGAGAAGGTACGTGATGTGTCAAACATCGTTGTCGACTCGTCCATCTAACAACCACACAAGACCAATATCCAAGGCATACATGTCTTCCTTATCTTGTCGGATCGCCCTCCTTGAGGGAATGCTTAAGGACCGTGGTGTCGCGCCCCCGCCGGCTGTCCATCCACCCAAAACACGGCAAGAAGCTCAAGCAAGGCAACAAGAAGAAGACCAGGGGCAAGATGAGCTGCAGAGCTCGGAGTCCAATAGAGCCGATTCCTCGGAAAGACAGGCTTCACCGTGCTCTTCCACAGACGGGGATGCGGACGTCAAGGAGCCCAAGCAAGAGAACAGTGCTATGCCCATCAGTCATGCTGCCCATATGTCCCTAATAGAACCTTTGCTCCTACAGGACGCCGAACCGAGGAAAGATGTTAACGTACGCCGTCATCTCTCGCCAAAAGGTGCGCTCGCCTTCGACCAATCGCCAGGGAGGATTCGTTTCTTTGGGCCCACTGCCAACATTCACGTCTACGCCGAGTCTTCCTGCCAATATAACTCCCGAGAGCCGCCAGAGCAGCTCCGCCGAACGGACCGTGTCATCCGAGGACTAGGCTCCTCCACCCATGACATGCTCATGAAGAACTTTTGGGACTACTTCAACACAGCACACCTGGTCGTTGACCGGCAGCTCTTTGAGGCTGGGAGGGCGGCTCAAGACCCCAAGTTTTACTCTTCGTTTCTACACATCGCCATATTGGCTGCTGGTTATCGGTTTGCCGACCGGAATAGGGAGGATATCAAGCGGCTCACACTCGGCAACTGGGAGAGTACTCTTCACCGAGAGGCAAAATGCATGCTGGATATTGAGCTGGAAAGGCCCGGCGGTGCACCAAGTGTCCAGGCCCTCCTCATCCTAGCCGATCTCGAGTGCGGCGTTGGGCGGGATACTACGGGCTGGATGTACTCAGGTATGTGTGTTCTCCTCCCGCAATGCAGCCGGTGCTAACCGTTGTCTCTGTAGGCATGGCAAACCGACTGGCTTTCGACATTGGGTTACATACCGATTGCAGCACCGATGAGACGACCGAGATGGAGAGGCGGAATAGGCGCCAGGCTATGGCATCCTGCGTCCTGCTCGACCGGCAGCTGGCACTCCTCCTAGGTCGTCCGACCAGCATCAAGAACCAGGATGTCAGCATCGGCTTATCGCCAAAGGGCTCGCCGCCATTGCCCCTGGATGCGGCGCTGTTCTCTCTGCCGGACTTCGATGCAAAGTCCGCCATGACGGCCGACGCAGTAATTCATCAAAAAATGATGGAGCTTATGGAGCTTTCCAGCAGGATCGCCGAGTCCCAGAATACAATGATCAAGATGGACGAGAAAATTGGGAATGGGTACCTGCGGGCGATTAGCTTGGACCGTCAAATGCAGATATGGTACCGACGGCTCCCGGAGCACTTGACTTGGAAGCCCGCCAACGTCAAGTCGGCACCCATGAGCTTTTTCGTCCTACACCAACAGTTTCATGCATCAATGATTCTGCTTCACAGGCCCTGGGCCGATTATTCCCCTACGCCACCTGACGGCTCAATCGCCACCCGCTATCCAAGCCCGGCGTCCCCGAACCAGCAGAACGACGCCGCGGCAATGGGCTATTCCCAAGGCTTTTCCGGGCCCCAGTCTCCAAGCAAGGACAACAAGATGGACCTTTCGCGCAGCATGTGCACACAGCACGCAATCCGGATTGCCCGAATATTCTGGCAACACCGGCAGCGACTCGACGGCAAAAAGCTTTGCCTCATGGGCGTGCAGCACGCAGGAGCCGCAGCTCTCGCTCTGATGGCCGCGCTGGCGCACCGGAGCAAGGAGCTCGATCATCAGAGTAACCTGAGGTATCTCCAGGTGCTCTCCTCGGCCATCTACGACATGAGCCAGACCTACCACCCCGCTGCGAGAATGTACCACCTGCTAAAGAGCATGCTCGTGGATATCCGCAAGGAGATGGTGGTCAACTCGCGCAACTTTGACACCAGCGCCATTCTCACCCAGTTTCATCAAAATAACAGCAATAACACTGGATTTTTTGTTGCCAACCACTGGGGTGCCAACCCCGCACCCAATCCCATGTACACTGCTATTTCTATCTTGCACGAGCATAACGACTACAACGCTGCCAAGAGGCGCCGGTTGTCGGAGCGGCGTCCCTCGGAAGCCGAGCGGCCGAATCTCCCGCTCTTCGGCCTGGGATACACATATCCATCACCGCCCAAATCCTCCCAAAGTCACAAGGCTTTTGATGCCAGCAAGCTAGAGGTTCCTTCGCCCGCCATCTCTTCGCTGGCTGACGACCCCTGCCTGTTCGACTTTGATTTCCTCTGCAGCGCGGCCATTAACTTCATCGACCACCACACGGGGGTTGCAGATCTCACCAAGAATGAAGGAGCCCTTGCCAGTCCAGCACCAGACGCCCCAGGTGAGCGAAACGATGGCGAAATCGTCGTTGGGCTCAGCCAAAAGCCACAGAACGAGGGCGAACCCTCGGCAGAGATGACGATTGAAGAGTGGCTCGCCGAGCCCCGCGCTATGACGCCGACGTCTGTGCAGCAACAGCCAAGCCCGAAGCCGTCGGCGGCTGTTTTGGACGCGGTGATGGTAGCAAATACCGAATTCAATAGCACCCCGAGTGCTCTGGTGGATTTTGGCGCCGGTGGTGAAAGTGACGGGTGCGATGGCATGGAGTGGATGGCCGACGTGGGCGAGGAGGACGGCATGGATATGAGTCTGAATGACCTTGTCCAGAGCGTGCAGAAGGTTGTTGGCTCTGAGACGAAGAAGACGGCGGCGGCGCGGAATTTGGAGCTGGATTTTTTGAGGTTGTAATGAGTTGTTGGATTTTGGCTGGGTCGGAATGGAAAGGCGTTACTTGCAAGGTATTGGGTTCTCAGACGCACTGGGATGGACAGAACAATGGCTGATGATGGGAATGGCGGGAAAATACTTTTATGAATTTCAATGATCCCTTAATAAGTACCAGTCTCCAGGGTGTGGTGATGCTATGCCCACTCGTATCGAATCCGCATGCTTCTTACAGAGCCAGTGAGGCAAGCACCGATAATGGGTCGCGTTAATAATTACTCATAGCATCCGCGGGGATGAAGGCGCGGCAGTAGCGAGCGCGTTCAACCAGTAATACAAGCAATTTGTCGTAAATGTCTTAACTCGTGATGAATCTTGGTACTTGTTTGAGGATGGTCGTTGTGGTGAAAGTGTAAGCGTATCCGATAAGGGAAAAGGCTAGGTACCTAAAATGTCTATTCATAGACACGGTTGCTCACCAACTCGACCTTGGGCGTTGAGACTGCTGACGCAACATCCTGTTCGCGCTAGTAACGGCGAGGGGTCCATGTTGATGGACAAAAGATAAGGAGTTGTTGGTACTGATATTATGGGTGTCTGATAAGTTTTGCTCTCGAGTATGCAGGTACCCGTTTTGTAAAAATGGCTGTCATGAAGGTAGCATCAGGGTACCTCTTCCTCATCTCACAGCAATCCTCCCTTTCTAACAACTTGAACATTAAACCCTTCTCATCGGATGATATCGCATCATTCTCCATGGCTAGGACACCTCGCCAAAGAGGTGCTGAATATCAGGATTGAAGACATAGGGGTCATCCTGTTTGACGAACAGCTCAGCACTGTCCTGGGGAGTGGAGGGAAGCCAATGTCCGCGAGCTGATGCGCCTGGGCCGTGGCTCGGACAGCGAGTCGCTTTACCGTTGGCCTGCCGCTCTGGGGACGGCTTTTTTGACATGTTGAGCGTTTCTGCCACCTTCCCACGCAGCTTGCGGTTTCTGACGCGCGTCTTCACCCGCTGGTACACAAATCGCAAGGTTGCGAAGCTCGCAAAAGCCTGGGTCCCGCTGTATCGCGAGAGGCTCAAGATACTCGAGCGGCCTGCCGACGACGTGGGCCACGATGAGCCGTTTGACTATCTCCGAGCGATGATGCGGTTTGCGCAGCGCAAGCGTCCCGACAAGCTGCACAACTTTAACACATTGACGCGACGGCTCCTGATGACCAACTTTTCGACCATGTTCACGACGACGCTGCTTGCGCACAACCTGGTCCTCAACATTGTCGGCTCCAACGTCGAGCACAACACGGTGGCGCAGCTGCGCGACGAGTTCAAGCACGGCTTTGGCGCCGACGGCGAATTCAACTGGACCAAGAGCAACGTCGCACGCCGATTCTCGCCTTTGGCCACGGCAAGCATTCGTGCCCGTGGTGCTTCGTTGACGTCGAGACAAAGATGGTGATTGCGTACCTGATTTCCAACTACGATCTCGAGTTTCCGCCAGCGTACAATGGCAAGCGCCTGCCAAACAAGTGGCTCGCTGAGGCTGCATTTCCACCCTCGCACGCGAGAATCCGGGCGAGAAGGAGAGCGCGAATATAAATGTAATCAACCGGGATAAACTAAAGAGTCATGTCGGGTTGAGGAAAAATAGAAAAGATGCCATGTCCAATCCACTGTGCAGACGACGTCATGGCCAATGCTGGATTTCCAAGCAAAACCCCACACTCACATGATGTGATCGGAATCGAGCCAGTGGCATTGCGGCCTGTTGCGATGCACTGCACTGGTATTTGCTTGACTCGGGTGGAATTCATCCATAAACCAAGCGAAACAACCACATTTTAGACCAAATCTCCAAACCAACAATACACAGAGAGACTTTCGACAACATGGCCCCTCACCACGTCCTCCTCCTCGGCGGCCACGGCAAAATCGCCCAGTTTCTCACGCCTCTGCTCCTACGCCGCTCCTGGGCAGTCACCAGCATTATTCGCAACCCAGACCAAGTCTCCGCCATAGAGAAGCTCGGAAATGAAATTGAGAGCGAAAAGGGACCGTTGAACGTCCTCGTCCGCAGCCTCGACGACGTCAAAAGCGAAGCCCAAGCCAAGGACATAATCGACGAGGTCAAGCCCGACTACATCGTCTGGAGCGCCGGCAAGTCCCCCCCTCCCCCCCAACTCCTACCACACTAACCTCTCCCCTTCCAGGCGCCGGCGGCAAAGGCGGTGCAGCACGCGTACGTCCTCCCCCTTCCTACCCCCCTCAACCTCACCCCTAACTAACTCACACAAACTAGACGTACGCCATCGACCGCGATGCCGCAATCCACTTCATCCGCGCCGCCGCCGCGACCCCCTCCGTGGCCCGCTTCCTCATGGTCTCGTACCTCAGCTCCCGACGGACCCAGCCGGCATGGTGGTCCGCCGCCGACTGGGCCGCCTCGGCCAAGACCAACCAGACGGTGCTCGCCAACTACTACGAGGCCAAGCTCGCCGCCGACGAGGTCCTATACGAGGTCTCCAAGCAGCGCGGGCCCGCCTTTGTCGGCATCAACCTCCGCCCCGGCACGCTCTCGCTCGAGCCCGCGGGCCGGGTCGAGCTGGGCAAGACCAAGGGATCCGGGGGGGAGGTGAGTCGGGAGAGTGTCGCGAGGGTTGCGGATGAGCTATTAGCGAGTGAGGGGGTGCGGAATGCGTGGTTAGATTTGTTGGATGGGGAGGAGGAGATTGGGGAGGCGGTTGGCAGGGTCGTCAGGGAGGGGGTTGATGCTGCTGAGGGGGAGGCTATCTTTTAGACCAACATGAGCTCCAAGCTGTCGGCCGCTTTGAGGAGTGAGCAGCTGAGAGTCCCGGTACGTGCACGTCCTCCGTTTCCGTAATCTTCAGCATCAAACAATACAAGGGGGTGTGGCTCAGCTGGTAGAACGTTCGCCTAGCAGCTTCTCAACTGCGAAAGGTCCTGAGTTCAATTCTTAGCTTCTCCATAGCTGGGTTTTCAATAGGTATTCACCTATTAATATCAGTTTTGCCTGTTTTCTCCCTGGTGTCAGGGCAGGAAAATGAACCAAGGAGTTCCTCGAAGAGATACAGCTTCAGTATGCTTCAAGCTCTGTGATGAATAGGCTCAGGTACACCTACTAGAGTGCGTAAGCGACATGCCCTAGCATTAATTGGGTGCTAAAAATTAATGAAGTAGTTAGATCGTTTGTTTAGTTCTAAAGAGGTCATTAAAAAAGGGAACAATTTTATGAGATCAGATAAAACTATTGACAACTTATATAGTTCTTTATTTCATAGCTAGGTGCTCCTACTCATCCTCGGGTCCAAGGCAAGCTCCATAGCGCAGTGGGCCAACTCATCTCGAGTTCTCCACCCGACTCCAGCAGCACGTCGCCAAAACACTGCATACACCAGAATAGTGCAAAATCTCAAATCAACAGGACAAGACCTGTTGAATGGAACCAATAATGGAGGAGCTAAGAATCGAACTCAGGACCTTTCGCAATATAGAAGCTGCTAAGCGAACGCTCTACCATCTGAGCCACACCCCCTTGTATTGTTGTTATTGTTGAGCATCGGAACACGGCATACGAACGGGGCGTTTCTCGCCAGGCGTCACCTTGCCCACTAACTTGAGAGGTACTTTTATGCCATTAGAGACCATCGGCGTAGTTGCTTAGGTTGGTAGCCAGGTACTGTTCTTGTAGTAGTGGGTTGGGGTTGCTGATAAAAGACGGTTATTAGTATCTTCACATCGTTGCACGCCTACCTGGCTGGCGGGCAACAAGATGCCGTACCCATTTTCAAGCCATGCTCGTGGCTGCTCATGAATAGTAGGCAAAATCTGAGTCGGACCACTGCCTGATAAAAGAATCGAAGATAGGTATTCTGCTCCAAACGCTCATGCAAACAAAAACTCAGCCTCGTCCCACCCCACGAATGAATCAAAGAACAGCGACCCGACCACGGCAAGTTTCATGTGCTCTCTTGCCCGAAACCCTTCTCCTCTCCTGCTACAAATCCTTGACAAATGGTAATTCGCACATCGTGCCAAGCTTTCCAGCACCTTCGTTTCCCTCTCGGACAGCGGCGGGCCTTCCCTTGTTGTCGCCACCCCCGCCACGCCAGCCAAATATTTCTCTGCCTGGGCCTCGTCACGTCGCGCCAGAAACCAAACGCCCGTCTCGAGAGCTTCGGCAGCGGATATCAGCCCGCGCTTATCCCCCCCACTTGGGCTGGTGCTGCGCCCACTCGCAAACGTAGCTGGATATTTCAGCCCGTCCGGAACCACCGGATACCCCTCTTCGTCCTCGCCTAGCAGCAACACCGCCTCCTTAGGCAACCCCCCTCCCCCCTGCTGCCTCGTCATCGCGCTAACCATCTCTTCCAGTACCGTGTTCAGAAACCGCAGCGCCGAGTCGCCGAAATCGAGGGGCCTGTCCTCGACGAACCGCAGTGGCGGCATCGTGTCTTGGCTGCGGCTGCCTCGCCCTAGGCCCAAGACATTGGCGACCCGCATCGACGGGACCGTGCTGGCGCCAGACTGCACCGCATCGACAAGCTGCTTGACCGTGGCTGCGAACGGGTTGCTGCTGCCGCCGCCGCTGGCCATATCCGAGGCCGTCGAGGACGAAAAGGCCAGGAAGAAGTTGACGAGGTAGAACAGACGCGTCCCTATGATGCCTGCGCTTAGTGGCTCGAGTATGGCAAACGCCCGGTTGAGCGCGCAGAACCGTTTGGTACTCGGCGTGGTAGTAGCAGTGGTAAAGTAGTCCCGGTAGAGAGCCAGTTTCACCCGCACCGTCATGATCCACTCCTGCGACTTGGTATTGTTGTGCCAGAACTCCGTCGTCCCCCACGCCCTATCCCCATCCTCGAACATGACCGTCTCGTAAACGCGCGTTAGGAATTGCTGAAACATCCGGACCGTCTCGGGGGTCTGGATCAGCGGCAGCATCGGCGACCGCGGCGGCAACGGCGACGGAAGCGGCGTAGGCGACGCCAGGCTCGACCGACTCCCCCGTCGATCGGGCTGCGGCTGGTAGAATACGGGCGTTCTCGCGCCCCCCGGCGAGGACGGCGTGGTAGTACACGACGACAGCGACGACGTCGTCGACGCCGGCGAGGTGAAGCGCTCGGGGGTGGGCGTCCGCGCCGAGACCTCTCGCGACGAGGCCGGGCACGGCGGCGTCGTTTCGAGCAGCCGCGAGATGTCGAGCCCCTTGCGCCTCACGTAGCTCTGCACGCGCTCCCAGTCGACCTTGCGGCCCCGGATCATGTAGGTCGACGGCTTGCCCGCCCGGTCCCGCTCCCGTTTCAGCCGGTAGAGCTCGACCACCTCGGACTCCTTGAAGTTCTTGTCGAGGCCCCATGATTTTATACGCGTTTTGTACATTCGTTGTCTGTTTTGAGAGTGTAAGCGCATCAGCCAGGGACCTGCTATTTTCTTTCTTCTTTTTTGGCATGCCGAGTTTGATTTCTGAAGAGGTGCTTACGTCGCCCGGAAGCCGTGCTTCTCCTCCATGATCCGCATCACCTCCTTGAGCGCGAGTTTCTGGGTCTGGTAGAGCCGTTGGATCGTGGGCCTGTGTAGCTCCCACTCGTCGCCAATAACCCAGCCCGCGGCTGCAGCAGCAGCCGACGGCTGTTCCGAGTCCGATCGCGCCATTATTGTTTTGCCAACATACCCCAGGCTAGACTGTATATTCCTCCTCTTGAGCCTCTTTTTCAGTAGAGCCTCATGGGGAAGCTGAGAAGAAGGCGTAGGGGTTTTCCGGCGAACGGTAGCCTTATATCCCACCCCTCCCCCGTCAAGGCTGCGCCACTGCCTGTCTCGGGCTGGCTGATGTGAGAAGTCCGAAGGCTGGGCGTAGGCAGTTCGTAAACCGTCAAACCATGCCCATGGTAGGGGGCCGGAGGGTATTAGAAGAGCTGTGTTGGTGACCGGAAGTTTGAAATTAGTCGCAGATACCAATATCAATCGTAAAGGTAGGTTAGGAATGCCGGTAAGTGCCGCGGAGTTGGGCGCGTGTAAGAGATGGGTAGAGGCTCGATTTGGCAACTCACAATCTCAAGGACGCGGAGTGTCTCAGACCCCTGTGTTTTCTGTTTCGCAACGCTCATTTTTCGGATTCCGTCACCGAGACGAGATCCCCCCAGGCGGATTTGGTCTAAGCAGTGTTAAAAGGGAAGATCGCCCGAGGGTATGTGGAGCCAGGGGAGTCAGGGGGGTTAGGTGGACCAGAGGGTACCTAGGTACCCAAGCATCAGGCAGGCACTGCCACCCCCGAGCTTGGATGCCCTGGAATAATTGGACCAGAGATGCGAGAGCCCAAAGTCCCCCGCAGTTGCTTAGAAAGGTAAGCAAGTAGTCCCAGTGAGGCACGGGGGATCTAAAAAGAACGAGCAATCGTGTCTGCTCGTGGAAGCCTAGTCGACAAAAGGACGCTGCTGATCTCAAGGTACAAATGTAACCGCCGCCAAGCGTGCTGGTTACTAGGCCACATTGGAGGCCGGCCGCTGCCGAGAAGGAAGTTCCTAATCCCAGTGATGCCACTTTACTTCCTGGGCAGACTTGGTGGTCGCTTGGTGGTGCCTGACACAGCAGGAGCGTAGACAGGGTAATATGTATCCGCGGGGCGAAGCACTTGCCCTCCAGTCCCATTGACGGGATTTCCGCACTAGGAATACTCCACAGCCAGAGTTATACAAGGTATGAGGTGTCCCGCAGTGCGGCCCAATGGTACATAAAACGGCTTAACTCCACCGAAATGTCGGGATGGTTAGTTGGGGCCTAAACGGCTGTGGTATAAGTCCAAACAACCTCCTCCGTAGACGGCCAAGTGCTATCAGATTGACGGTATCCAAATGTCGAATGTGCATGAAAACAGCCTTGCGCCCTCGTATACAATCATCCCGGGATATTGTCATTCGTGGGGGGGGGGGGGGAGCTTGCGCTGATGTTCGTTGGCTGCCGGAGCATTCATGCTTGATGCTATGTTCGCTGCCTTGCCCTTCCTCAATGTTTACTTGGACGGGGTTTATGCCAGCGGTATGCACATGCGCAACGTGTTTTTTTGTCTAGTGAGACGCTCTGCACGGTCCTTTACTCGGGTAACATCGAAATCTGAAGGAGCAATAGCAATCTGACGTGATCACTCTGAGACGGACGACCAACAAAAGCACTGACAGCTTCTAATAGTACAGAATGGGGATTTCCGTATGACGTACGACTGATGTGGATCGATACATAAGTGGAGATACATAAGTGGGAGGACACCAATGCATTTCCTGTTGATGACGCAAGACTCGGACGCGATTATTCCTTGCGAGTCGAGTCCGAGTGTCGGCGAAGACAGGAAGGCCGCGGCAGCGCTTGCAGGATCATCTGGCACCGCCTAGGGTGGTCGCTTCACTTGAATATACTAATCACCGACAAGCGGGGAGGATTGAGATCCTTCTTCCTCTGTTGAGAGACCTGGTTTGCTCCTTGCAAGGGCTGAGCAGCGCATTCGCTAACCGGAAGATTCAAAGAACAACAGATTTGGGCCGAGCTCGCCGAGAGATTTCAGAACCACCCGCTGGGTTGGCATTTGACAGATGCAGCCCGTACCCAGCGAGGCCTGTCCTGTTGTGAAAGGCCCTGCCCACAAGCTTCAGGCTTAGTTTATAGGGATTGTTGGCTGAGCAGACTTGGCTGAGCTCGGCGCTAACAGAGCGGGTACCTCAGACGAGGGGATGGCAGCATGGGGCTTGGTATGAACGCGATGTTCGGTCCGCCTGGGTACGGCAGCGGCTTGATTCAACCTCGCGGCGGCATGGCCTAGATCTGGGTCGATGGATGGCTGTCTCATCCCGCGTCGGTGTGTGATCAATGAACTCGACAAGTACACACCATCCTGAGCTGGAACTATTGCATCGGTTTCGGCAGTTTTGGGTAGGCGGGAAAAGGTGCCGAGTCTGCCTTGGAACTTCGGAAAGAGCTTGTGCGGAAGCAAGACGGACTCGAAAACATGCCAAAGAGGGCGGTGAGGGCTAAGGAAGCGAGAGATAAACGTGGGATGGAGGCAGGGTGAAAATGGGAACCTGAAAGCATGAGATCCTGCTTCTGAATCGCCGACGGGATGTAGCAGGAGAGAAAAAGAAAGAGAGCACTGTCCGTTCTGGGAATCTGCGGCTGAGCCGAATTGCCCGCGGCGAATAGGTAGGATGCAAGGTAAATTCCTAGGAATCCGGGGAAGGAGCGCTTGGGTCTCATTGCTCAATATCTCACTCGTCAAGCTGGGCAGACACTTTGAGGCAGTCGCACCAACGGACGGCACCTTTTATCTCGTGTTTCTAGACACGGAGGATTCGAAGAACCAACGCTGTCGCATTTTACTTTCTGATTTTCTGCATCAATGTTGCCGTAGTTAACCGGGACGCAAATGTGAAGCATATTTACCATGCTTTACTTTATTTAGGTCCAGCGGGAAGGATGCTGCTCATACGTGAGCGACTTCGAGATCGACATTGGCACGACAGCACATCCAATGCGACATCGCAACGGTCAGGTGTTAGACCTCAATGTTCAAATCTCCGAAAACAAGCGGCAACGGCCCAGCTCGACATTTGGCTTATCTAGCCGGCTAGAAGGCGGTTTGATTGCTATGTGTTCGCGATCCTTTGCGCGGGACGCCTTGGGATCTGCCTCGCCAAGCAAGCGCACATCCTCTCGACCCCGTCGGTCAACCGCCCACCATGTCCCCCAATGCGGGGTCTTGCCGAAGGAGCAATAGAACCAGTGCACAGAAGACTCGGGATGCAAGGCAGATTGCTTGAATGGCTCTGACATGTTTGCGACCTCCCAGGAGCGGCACCTCTTCCATGAATAGTAACAGCCGGGTAAGGGTTGGCAAGACTGACCCCCAAACCTGTCTCCGGACCAAACATGTTAAAAAAAACACGCCCGCCAGGGCAACCACTATCATAAACCGAGAGGGTTCTGTTACTCCCGGCTCGGTCAAGCAACCCAGAAATCAGCCTGTGATTATCGATGCGACGCCCACTATGTATCCAACCTAAACGCCAACCACCAAATCATAAAGGAGAAAGATAAGGTATTATCAGTGTTCCCCATACACGAGTTACTGGGCATTATCATCGCGATGTTGTGCCAGAAATTCCGGCGGGACCTCGTTCTCGCTCAGACTGTCATCTCGGCTTAGCACTGGGCTTCCGTGATCCTCGGGCGCTGCGACAAGCAGGTCCGCAGGGACCTCGTTGTCGCTTTCGTGTGCTCCGCCCTCCTCCTCCCGTAGCTCAAGTAGGTCGCGGTTGTTCGTAGGTGAAGCGCCGCCAATGCCACCGTTACTGAGATGGAGACCGCTCGATCTCATGATGAGTGAGCTCCTTATGTTGCCCACCGACCTCCCCACCTGTGGCGTAGTCTTGTCGTCGCCGTCATCCTCGTCTTCGTGGTGATCATCGCCGCCGCCGATATCCAGGCCGGCAGCGCGGAGCGCCTCCCGTAGCATGGCCTCGGCCTCCCTGAAGGCGGCCAGCTCGGCCCCGATGGCACATATGAGAAGATTCCAGCCCTTCTCCTCGGCAATGTGGAGCAGCTCCTCGAGCTCACTCATGACCGCGCCCATCTTGCTGAGTTGCGCGAACATTGCCTGCTCCGGCGTCAGAATATTGCCCTTGCCCTTGCCGTTGGTGCTGCCGTCTGTCGCGCCGCCGCTCTTCATCTCCCTGCGGAGACCAGCCTCGAAGTCGGATATGACCTTGACAGCGCCCCTCCACACCTCTACTCCCTCCTCTAGAGCAAGCCTCTCCTTATCAACTTCGCCTTTGCGCCGCTCGAGGATGCTCACTTCACTCTCCCACCACTCCTTCGCCATCTCCATGGTCCTCCGCTCTGGGCGCATACGTAGAAACTCCGTACCACCAGGCGACTGGTCGACTACCTGCTGACTCTGCTCCCCATCCTCCCCCTCGTAGACTTGCGTTTGAGGAGGGCCTGCAATAGCCTCGACGTCTAACGGTTTCACCGGCGGTCTCGCCAGTATCGCCTCCACCCGCCCCTCGACCTCCTTCAATGCCCCCTTATACCCGCTCAGCCCCGCCTCCCTCCGGTTCCTTACATCCTCAATCCTTCCATCCAGCCACCGCCTCCGATTCCTTAACCCAACCAACCTCTCCTCAAGCTCCGAAATCTCCCCAGCCACCGTCCCATGCTCCTCTCGCAGCTCCCGAAGCTCCCGCGCCAGCGGCTCCTCCTCCTCCCCCTCAAGCATCCGCAGCTCCTCAGCAATCCCATCCCGCCGTGCCGCCAGCTTCCGCAGCTGCGCGAGCGCCTTCTTGCGCGTGCTCAGCGCCGCAGCAAGCGTGGCGTCCTCTTCCGCCTTGAGATCAGCCAGCAGCGCAATGCTCCGCGCCAATCCCGTCCTTGCCGCGCGCAGTCCCATGGGCTTCTTGCGCGGTTGCCGCACGGGGATGATTTCGCCCGTGGGGGTGGCGCGCAGGGGCTCCTCGAAGGCAATGTGGCCCGACCGGCGGCTGCCGCCGGCGGTGGACGCGGCCGTGTAGAGGGCCCCTGTTGGGGTGCTGCTGCCTGCGTCACTTGCGTCGGAGCGGGAGCTGGAGGGAGCCGCGGCTGAGGGATCGAGGTTGGCGGCGAGGCCCGTGGATTGGGCGTCGAGGAGGAGCTGGAGGTCTTTCTGAAGAGCGCGCTCGCGGCGCTGCAGGCCCCGCCAGACGGTGTCGGGCTCGTATTCTTGGGCTTGGTCCCTGGTGCGGGATGGGACAACGCGGTCAAAGATGACGCTGTTGATGTTGCGGGCGAAGGTGGAGGCCTCGAGATTGCGAATGGGGGAGGTGCTATGGTTCTCTTCTTCGTCTCGATAAAGCATTTGGGAGGCGGCTACGGGAGGGGGTGGTCCGGCAAAGAGGACTCGGGGTTTCGACTTTGATGCGGATCCGGCATTGCTTGCTCGGTCACTGAACCCGGCCGACAGGGCCGGGCTTCGAGGGCCTGAGGAAGACTGCTTGCGGCTAGGCACGGATTTTGGGCTCAGAAAAACATCGTCGGGCCGAGGAGAGAGCTCAGACATATCGTATTCGCTGGGTTTCTTGCGAATCGATGAGTTCGGTTGGTTGTGGAGCGGGAGGATCGGGTTTTCCACGCGCCCGAAGGACAGTCGGGGAAGGTAGGAGGAATTTGCAGCCATGGTTCGTTAGGCTGGCAGGGAGTTTATTCTGGGAAGGCGAACAAATTAGCAGCGGTCCCTGAGGTTGAATAGCACCAGAGGGGTAGACTACAAATACTGAGGATAGTTGCACGAGTCGAATAAACGGATCCCATAACAGCTGCCCATGCGCCTTGGGCTTCTGGGGCTCGGTGTGGGGGGACGGTACAAAGATGTTAGAAAACTGGTCAGAGTCAGGATCCTGTTTCTACAGAAGCAAACAGCAGTCTGGCAAGACGCAGCTTTGTCGAACGGGATTGAAGGTCTTGGTTGATGCCTGGCAGCTTTGGTGCTCTGCTGCTTTGCACTCCTGGGAGCCAGTGCTCACGAGCAGCTGGCATGTGCTCCAGTCCAGGTGAGACCTACAGGCATGCAACGGGCCACGTTATTGGTTAGAGAGCTAAAGTGGGTGGGCCGCTGACGTCCGTGCGGAGCATTTCGTCGGCCACTTGAGGCTCTGCCGCCCGAGAACTTCTCGGTACTTTTTGGTCACTGACATCTATCAACCACCAGATAGGAGATGGAAGGTGCGTCGCTACCCATACTGCTCGCAAGTAGCACCTTGGTTCCATTGCCAGGACTCGGGACACCGGTATACCTCGCTCCTTCCGACTCACCAGGCCCCAGGAGCCTCGGGCTCCGACGATCGAAAGTATAAACCCCCCTCGCCAGTCAAGATATTCGCTTTCTCGTTCGACCTCTCTCACAATGTCCGTTGGAAAACGGTTTTCTTCTTGGCTGGCTGGCAGAGAGGCAAAAGCCATTATGGCGAGCATTTCTTTTGCCTCAGCTCTGTCCCGTTTCAATCTGGTACCATCGAGCGACTTCGTTTCTCGTGGTATGGAGTATCGTGGAACAGCACTAGGCCTTTGAGTACGGCAGTCTCCTCTGGATGTTCTCCAAACAAGCTTTGTAACACCTCATGGCCCTATTGGCAGCGCTAGATAGCCGTGTGATAGGGCTGGGGATTGACAGGGGGTGTTCAAGATCTGGGGTTTATTCTCTGAAGGCTAATGGTCTATTACGCCTGGTTGGTATGATGTTTTCTCCTTTTCTCGGATTTCTAGTCTGACGGGGGTCGAGATATAAACCAACCCAACTATGCTGTTCATGAACCCAGTTGGGGCTCAAAAGTACTCCCTGACAAGTAATTCAGGTGAGCCGACACTCCACCTCCACAGGCTCATTGGCCTTCTTCCGGGTTTAGCTGCGATAAACGGACTGCAACATCAAGAGCTGTCCGGCCTACCACATTACCTACCTATCGTGTCAACAACCAAACCGTGTCTTACGAGGTTTACACAGCAGATGCAACCCAGCCCAAATCCTAGACATCCCTCATCGTCACATCCCCTCCTGGATCAATATGCATTGCCCCTTCAATATCCCAAAAATACGCATCCAGCACTCCCCATTCACCTGCATAACGACACGACAACACATTGATCACCTCATCCACCGCCCTCGCCCACATGCCCTCCCCCTCCAGATCCCTTTGCCCGTCCCCCCGCCTTTCCAGGTAAAACTGCCTCGCCTGGATCGCCAACACCACGACATTGTACAGCGCTCTGTCCCGCACCAAAAAACCCCTTCACCCAAACTTTCCCAAACCACATCTCGCGCCTCTGGCTCTGAAACCCCCGCCACTACACCCACGGTTTGTCCACATGCGCGCGCCTCTAACCCACTCCCCCCCATCGCCTCCGCCGCCAGCCCAAACAAACCCCCCATCGACCGGCCCACCTCCTCGCGCGTCAACCCCGCATGCCGCCACGTCAGCTCCCGGCCAAATAACTCGTAATGCCCCCACTCGCCCGGCTCCTCGGGCCCGTCGTGGTCCTGCCCGACGCCGAACAAAACTGCCCTCATCAGCTGCGTCTCGTCCCGCGGATCCAGCGCGATGGCGTACTCTCTCGCAGGTCACCAAGCGCCCCACCAATCCTGCTGTCTGAAGACGGGCCAGGAGAAACCGAGGCGCGGGAGGAGCTCGTCGGTGTCGAGGTAGGGGAAGTCTCGACCCAGGATGGGAGCCTCCTGAGGCGCAGTCGGCGCGGCGGTCGGGGTCGGGGTTAGAGTTGGGCTCGGACCTGCGGCCGCGACCAGGGAACGCGGAGGTGGATGGTGTGTCACTGATGAGCTGTCCCCCCTCCACCTCGGGGGCAAACGGTTGCGTCTTATCGTTTCGCAAGAGAGATCCGTATAGATATCCATAACAGCTTGATAATCCCCAGGCTTCCAGGGGTTGTTGCCCATCACTATAGCCTAACCGTAGTTTGGTGGGTGTAATGATGGTTAGGAAGGGAGGTGGTTGGATACAAGTCTTGACAACACGCTCGAGACATGGACTGGCAAGCGGGCGGTACTCGGTGCGGACCCTGTGAAAGGGGGGACTGTTTCCGATTTAATCGACTATAAACAAGCGCCGAAACAAAACACCTTCCGGCTAGTAAATGAATGTCGACTTGATTCCTATGACTTCGGTCGGGACTTAACTAGCACGTTCCCCGGTATTCTTCCCTCAGGCAATCTTGGCCCCAGTCACCATCTTTGCCCATGATAAGTGAAAAGGCATCATGGTGAGGATCCAGGGCCCGAAGCCCCTGCCTCGAATGGCAAGCGACTTATTTAAAGTCGAGATACTTCTGCCGGCAGCTACCCTGGCAGTCACTTCAAAACAGCAACAGCACAAGGAGAACGGATTGGGAATCAATAATGGCCGGGGTGAATTTTTAGGGCCATGCCACCTGAGTAAGTCTATTGTTGGGACTCGTCCCGATCGAGTCCTTGCCGTAAACTAGCCACCAAAACCTCCTGGTATTCATTCATGCCAGGCCATGCTCTACTCATCACCAATTCCAAGGTGATCGATATCGGCCTTGACAATACGCATGGTGTTGGTGTTGCCCATACCACCCTGTGTTTCAGAGTTAGCCACGTACTAAATGATGTTGAAGAGGGGGCGTCTGATCTTACCTTCCAGCCCTGCACGACAACCACCGTCTCGCCTGACGTCAGGATGTTAAGGTCAATAGCGTGGCTGAGACCCCACTTGATACGGCGATCGACATCCTCCTGCCAGTTCACCTTGGTGAAGTCGGGCTTGGCCTCAGGGAACAGGAACGGATACACGCCACGGTAGAGATGGCCGTATCTGGAAGCCGACGGGTTTCTAGTGATCATAATGATCGGGCACACAGGTCGGTACTTGGAGAGCAGACGAGCAGAATCCCCCGATGTGGACAAGACAAAGATGGCCGAGGCGTTAAGATCCAGGGAGGCGCGGACAGCCGACATGGCGCAGGATTCGACGATCGAGACAGGGCGCTTGGCCAGAGTGCAAAGCTCCTCGAAGTGGTTAACATAGGGGATCGTGTTCTCGGCCTTTAGGCACGTCTCGCTCATCTCACGGACAGCCTCGTTGGGGTAGCTACCCTTGGCTGTCTCACCAGAAAGCTGTGGCAATGGGTTAGCTCAGTATATGACACGAGGGTCGAGATATATCTTACCATGACGCAGTCAGCACCATCGGTAACCGCATTACCGACATCGCTGATCTCAGCACGGGTAGGTCTGGGGTTCTTGATCATGGACTCGAGCATCTGGGTGGCGCAGATGGCGGGCTTGCCAGCAACGTTGCACATGGCAATGATCTTCTTCTGAGCAGCGAACACCTCAGCTGCAGGAATCTCGATACCCAAGTCGCCACGGGCAACCATGACACCGTCGGTCTCGGCAAGGATCTCAGCGAAGTTGTTGAGGCCTTGACGGTTCTCGATCTTGGCGATGATCTGAATGTGCTTGCCCTCGGGGCCAAGGACTTCACGGATGTCCTTGATGTCCTGGCCTCGCCGGATGAAGGCTGTTTGTGTTCATAATTAGCATCGGAACGGAATACTGGGGGGGGGTAAGCACATACAGGCAAAGACCATATCGACATTGTTCTTCACACCAAAGCGGAGATCGTTCTTGTCCTTCTCTGAGAGAGCGGGCAAATCAACATCCGTGTTAGGCAGGTTGACACCCTTGCGGGACGAGATGAAGCCGTTGTTCCGCGCCTTGACCTTGATGGTCTTCTCGTCCACGATCTCAATAACGTCGAATGCCAGAACACCGTCGTCGACATAGATGATGCGCCCCGGTGTGATGACCTTGGTGATGTTCTTGTAGTCGACGTACCTTGGATCAGAGTCAGTCAGAGGCCTCGCAATTGGCTCATTTTGGGGAGGGGTACGACTTACATGTTGTCAGTGTCGCAAGCGGTGGCATACTTGTCGTCAGTGGTGATATTCAGAACCTTGCCAACGGCGATGGGAAGATCGGCATCGCCGACGGTGTTTCCGGTCCGGATCTCGGGTCCCTTGGTGTCCAGGGCAATGGCGACCTGGCGGCCCTTCTGGGCCTTCTCGGCAGCGCGGGCATTGTCAATGACGGACTCTAAAATACAACAGCACAATCAGCACCTTGTTCCCGAGCCTTCACGAGGTGGAAGTGGGGTCAACGACATGGGGATCCGAGCTGGACATTGGGCGGCTATCCGATACAGGGGGGAAGTTATGCTAGAAACGTACGGTGATACTCGTAGCTGCCATGGGAAAAGTTCATGCGCACGACGTTCAGACCGGCTTCGCGGAGCTTGTTGATTGCCTCGACCGAGTTTGTCTTGGGGCCGATGGTGCAGATGATGGAAGTCCGGCGCAGGTTGCGCTCGGGTTGGTAGGCGGTGTCGAGCTGGGAGAGCCAGTCGATTCTACCGCCGAGCGAGAGGTGGTCGAGAGCCGTGGCCGCCATCGTGGTAGCGATCTGGTCCGGGGTCTGTTTTTTGGTGGGTGAGGGGGACAGGGTCGAGGGCGAAGTTTGTTGTTGCAGGAGGGGCAGGAATGGAGGCCTAAGTTTTCTAGGAGGGAGAGGATGTTATATCAGCAACCAAGCTCCGAGTCCGGTGGAGTGAGGACTTTTCAGGATCAATGAAAAGTCGGGGTGTCCGGTGCAGATCAGAATTGCCAAGTGAGATGCTGGAGGTTGGATAGAGATCAGACCGCAATTGGGTGTGCAGGTGCTTCGAACTGTGCCCCTCCATGAAGTGGCGTCCGGGAAACGACCCGACGCCAGAAATGTCCGGAACACAGTGAGTGGAGGAAACCCCTCACTGATTTCCGCCGATGAAAGGAGTGACTGGGTGCTGGGATGTAGACTCTGGAAAGCAATAAACTCACCTCTAACTATGCTTCTGATCAAAGACGACGGAGGATGGATGGGGATTGCTGGAGCGTGAAGAGCGCGGGGATGGGGTCAAGAGATGGAATGAGCGAGCAAATCTGCTGAGGGAATTGACTTTTTCTTCAAGCCCGTCTGCGCGAAAAAAAAATCCAGGCTTGTTCAACACCCAACCTTCCCTTCCACTTGGAAGAGCTTGGGGGAGCTCCTCCCTCAACCAACATCCCACTCAGCGATCGCCCTGATGCCCCACCTCGTCCACGCGCCCCTCCTTGACACGGGCCAATAGCTAATCGTGGTGGATGCAGGTGGGCGTGGTGGCCAGGCCTAGGCGAGCTAGGGCGATTGCGATTGTGAGGCGGCTTGGGAGCCAGAGGGGTGGGTCGTGCGTGCTTGAGAGGGGCAATTGTGACACGTGGATATACACGTGACTCGGCCATTCCTAGGTTCCGGAAACCGTTCGTTGTCGAGGTCCTGGCAATCTTGTGGTTGCCTGCCGTCGCTGGCCACCCGGTTCCCCGCCACACATACTCCAACCGCAAAACAAACGATTTCGACGGTCGCCGCCTCCAATACATTGCGAGCTTGTGCAACTAGGCGTGCTCGAGATATATATCGATTTTATCCACCGAAATCCCAGTTCGACTTCAGAAATCGATCAAAATGGTGGTGCGTTGTTCCCCTGTCGGCCAGCGACGTTGTCGTCGAGGGCATCTGCCACGTCGTGTGCTTTGGAGTCTAAATTCCTTCTCAGTTCCTAAATTTGCTGACATTGGGGTTGTGGTCAAAGCTGGGGCGACTGACCCATTATGCCTTTGATGCCGTGCTCTGTAAGTCGCTCTGCTTTCTCCCCTTTTGCTCACTCATGCCAGTGAGCAGCCAGCTGATCTGAAAATTCCAGTTTCCGCATTTCTAGCAGGGATGAAGCGGTCAACCGGCTTGACGTGAGTTCCCCTCCGGATTCGATTTCCCTTTTTTATCGCCGACACGATGCGCGACTACTCGATGCGAAAAGTTGCTCCTCGACCATGCTAACAGCCACCCCGGCTCGGGGATCGGTCAGGCCCAGTTTCAAGACGGACAAAGTTGGCAGCGACAATAAGGAGGTCACAAAATGGGTTGAGAAGTACCTCGGTCTTGGGGAGTGGGTTTTGGATCAGGGCGCTGCTGTGGCGAGCTCCAGCGGCTGGTTTGAGCGGACGCGGTAGAGGGAAGATGCGTCAAGAACAGAACCGGCCAGGCGTGTCGGAAGACAGTCCAAGTACAGACTGCCTGTGTTCCGGAACCAGGATAGAATTGTTTCGGTGGCGGAGTGTGTGCGTGCCTTTTATACAACGGCTAGCTTTCCGGCGGTTTGCCGGCGCCGTTCGGGCTTCTCATGGCTCGAGGGTTTCATGGGTGGGCGTTTCGGGACGGATTTTGATGCTAGAAGCATCTCTCCTCTGGGTTCTGAATATAAACTCTCTTAGTAGCAACGCGCGAGATCCTGTTGGCCAAACGTTGCTCTTTTCCTCACCCTGTGATTGATAAATATGCACTGGGTTGGGTAACAGGTACCCGCACTCTTCCGATGCCCACCAACACGGGATGTTCATAGCCGAGGTAACGAAGCCGTTTCCCCGTAGTGTCGAAAGGGGAGCCAGCCGTACCCCTTTAGTCATTGAGATTTTGCTTTATCCTGATATCTCACATCTAATGCCGTGTACGTCCAATCCGTCCTATCTAAAAATGAACATATTTAAAATGCAAAGAGCTGACGACTAAAGAAAGCAACCATGCACCACAAAAGAGCGCACGCGCACTGACAAGATCCCATCTGGATTTACAGGTTTTTGACAGGATACTTCAGCCTTATAAGCTCTCCGTACTTCAAAATTCCAAACGCAACGGGGATCATCAGCAGCGCAATAAACGCCAGCAAGCTGTTTCCCCAGCCCAGCCCTAGGGCGTGATACATGCGCAGCCCACACAGGGGTAGCACCGCGCCGAAGATGCTCCTGACTACCGTGTTGGCTGCGAGCGCCGATGCGGCGTAGATGGTAAAGGTGTCAACAAGTGCCAGGTTCAGGGCCATGAAGGTGATGACCATTGCCATGCCGCTGCGAGACCATGTTAGCGTGTGCCTTCGGCGTCGGCCTCTCTCTCACAGGGGGGTGACATACATGGGGACATGGCTGAGAATGGGTACAATCCAGTGTACGTGATTCTCGGCGGTCCAGCCGTAAATAAAAAAGCCAGCCGGAAGCAGGATTGCCGCGTATGGCAGTAGCTCGAGGCGATCTTCAGGTCTCATGGGAAGGCCCTCGGCCTTGGTCTTTTTGGCTTTGCGGTCGCTTCTGTAGCCAAAGTAGAACAGGCCCGACATGGAGCCGACACCAAGGCCTAGAAATACTAGACCAACAGTGCTTGTTGAAAAGTTGTAGGAGCGGTGGAACACGTCGCTGATGCTCGTGAACATGAGATACAGGTATCCATAGATGATGGAGATGTAAATGGCAAAGATGATGCAGATGGGGCTGAAGACGAGCATCCTCAGGGGTCGCACGATGCTCCGCTTGAAGTAGTCCTTTGGTGACAGGCCCGAGTCGAGCTTCGATCGCAGCATGTCGTTGCCCGTCTCCTTTTTCAGCTTGTCAACCCTCCGCTGCAGAAGCACGGGGGCGTACGTCTCGCGCGCGAAGATCAGCATGACAACGGCCAGAAAACCGGCCACAATAACCAGCAGCCAAAAGACCCAGCGCCAGCCTTTCGCCTCGGCCAGGAAGCCGCCGGCCACGGGGCCAATGATGGGACCCAGGAGGGGGCCGATACTGAACGCGGCCATGGCGGAAGCACGCTGCTCGGGCATGATCATGTCGGCGATAGTGCCACCGCCGTTGGTGAGCGGGCAGCTGCCGAAGACGCCCGAGAAGAAGCGGAAGACGATGAGTGCGTTGAGCGATGGCGCAAGAGCACAGCCCACGAGGAAGGCAATGAAGCCCAGGTTGCACACGTGGTAGACGTACAGACGGCCGTAGATTTCGCTGAGGGGCGCGATCAACAATGGCCCGGCGGCGAAGCCGAGCACATAGACGGAGACGACAAAGGAGGCGAGCTCGAGGTTTTCGGACCCGAACTCCTTCATCAGCTGTGCAACGCCCGGGGCGAAGATGGAGGAGCCCAGCGGAGTGACCAAGGTCAGGGCGCTGATGAAAACACAATTGAGGACCTTCAGCCATGTTGGCCAGTTGTAGGGGTTATCGGGGTCGTTTTCGTCCCACCAAACAACGTTGGCCTCGTCCTCGGACGTGGTGCCGCCGGCTTCTTCGTCTTTGCCGATGCTCGCCGCGCTCGTGTGGGCTGCGTGATCCTTCTCGGGATCGACATGCCCGCTCGCGTGGCCGCGCTTGCGCGCCAGTGAGTGTCGCCGTTGTTCGGCGATGGATTTGCGGAGCTTCTCCTCGCCTTGCTCATCGAGGACGTAGCCAATATCTGATGGGATATCGGCGTCGTGGCCCTCGGCCACGGCTTGTTCTATCGACCTTTGCCTCTGTAGGATGGCAGGGTCGCTCTCGGCGGCTTGGTTCGGCGGCGCCGTTGCCGATCCCACGCCCGCCCTGGAGCTTGGCTCAGGTGTTGGTGAGCTAGCCATGGTCTTGGTCCTGTGTGAGTGTCAGTCATGGCGGAGCCGGTCTGCAGCGCAGGGCATCGAGTGTGAATGAGTGTAAGTGCCATGCAGTGCTCGCAAATAAATGCCAATTTTGCCTTGTTGGCCTATCGTCCTGTAGAGTGTCTTGCACGCGCCCCGATGCCCAGATGCCCAGCTACCGGCACTTTGTTTCGTGGCGGGCTTGGCTCAGACGGGATGGCTTACTCTGCGTACTTGGCTTGTGATGGTTGACATCCAAACCCAGGTTCGTGGGTTTATGCAACAGTATGGGTGCCCACTCAATGGTCTCTGGATGGTTGGTCAAAATGGTAGCACATCGCTGACAACAGAGAGATACTCGGGGAAAGCAAAAAGAAGCACGAAAATAAAACAAGCTGAATCTGGGCATGGTCCTCTTTTCTCCTAAACACGCGCTATTCCGAATTCCGTCTCCAGGAATCCTCCAAGCAAAATGAGAGCACCAGCAGCCAGCGTACCCAGCAGACAGCAGCAGGTGCGGCACGCCCAAGGTTGCAATCATCAACCGGGACGCGCGAAAGACCCGAATCCCGAACGCAGTCAGGTCCCGCGACTCCCCGGTCATTCTGGTGTCAAACGGGTTTGGCGTCCACCGCCTCCCTCCCGCCTTACCCAAGGCCCCCGCGTCCCGCCTCCAGGCTTCAGCTGCCCGTCCGGCTTGTCAGACTGAAACCGAAACCGAGATGGTCTGTTAGTGGGTGCGCCCACCGAGGCACCAATAAATATCCTCTGCATCAAATTAGCAAGCTTGTACTGGCAGCAAACGACGCTGAGCCGCTCTGCTCTTCGGACGGGCATCGTGGTGAGGAGGGGAACCTACACTTGCAGCCAGCCTCCTCACCATCCCAGTGAGCTGGATCTTGTTACGGATCCGTACTGCACGCTTGATTTGCAGAAGTGGAGGGTGATGGAGGGGGACACAAGGCACGTTGCTGGGTCTTTGTGGGTCAAGGCAGTTGATTGATTGGCTTCCCTACGAGGGGGACTGGCGACGCTAGGCCCGTGATGAAGACGCCAAACGGCCCATGCATGCGCATGCACCATCGGCTACATCGGCACAAGTTTGCCTTGTCAGATACAGGAAAGCGAAAGCGAAATGCAGCGCGACAGGAAATTCAATTTCTGAGGGGCTGAGGCTATTCGGACCGCTTGGCGTGTGTTTCGCAATGGACACATTTGGCAGTTAAAGTCAGCAAAACGACGATGGAATCAGCTGATACACTGGTAGTTCAGGCATTGCATTTCTATCGCTGCACTCCCCTCCTTTATGAATATATGGGGAGGAAATTGTGTGTAAGAGGAGAAGGAGGATTTTACTTGGCTATCCTAGGTAGCCAGAGCAACGGCGGCCGAGTGAAGAGGGCCGATACTGCTAGACGTAGTGGGAAATCACCTTACCCCGGCCGGGCCTTTTCCGTCCTGCTCTCCAAGCTCCCGCCTACTGCAGTGAAGTCTCCCGCGAGGAGGGACCCAGTTGAAACTCGGAAAAAGGTATTGGCATCTCGATTTCGGTTAGGTAGCTGTCAGAGCTCTTGCTTGCTCTTTCCCGAAATGTGCCTGGTGGCGTGGGTTTGGGCATGAACATTGCTCTTGCTCTCTTGCTCTCTTGCACTCGCGGCCCACCTGCGGAACAGGTCATGGGAACAAATACCCGAGTTCTCGAAGCGCAAAGGGTTTTTGGCTAGTGTCACCGCACGATCAACGACCACATATTCTCTCGTCAGCTTCGTGCAAGTTGTCCAAGTTGTCCAAGTTGTCCAAGTTGTCCAAGTTGTCCAAGTTGTCCAAGTTGTCCAAGTTGTCCAAGTCGTCTTTGTCCACGTCGACAACCCCCGGCCCAACCCCTTCACTTCCTTGCCACCTCTCTTATTTTTGATCGTAGTCTGCTATATACTTCAACCGATATCCTGTCATATAATAGGTTTATCTTTAGTCAGGTAAGTCCACACTTGTCCCTAACTTCAGCTCCAATTTTGCCAGTAGGTTATGTCCAAATAGTAAACTAGTTAACATTTAGTCTAGATAATCGCCTGGTTTCAGCTTTGGTATCCTGGCTTATTGGAGGTTTGGTCGGCATGGGATTTCTGCTTGACGCCCGCTTTCCTTCCCACCACTGTCCCTTGTTCCCCCTTGGTGCACTGCAAGAGCAGCCCTAGTCATCGAGGCTGCTTCAGTTCGATTCCAGTGCCGCCCTTCGAGCTCGCCCCTAGCCTGCTTAGACACCCTGATCACAAACGAAGATGCCCATGTCCTCAGGTCGAGCAAGAGTCGCCCATAACCTTATGAAGACTGACTTCTATACCACACCCTACACTTCTGGCAGCTACTTGCCTCTTGCTTTCTAACCTTTAAAGATAGTTAAATAGTAGGTAACATCATATAGAGCTTTAGTTATTAGTTTTGATAGATACCTGAATGAGTTTCTGTTGTTAGATCATTGATTAACTGGCATGAGCTCAAGCTTTGCGTCGAGATGGTCTCGGGTTATGAAGCATGTGTCTCGAATTGTGAAGCTTAGTATCTCGAACGAGCGCTTCCTAGACCTCATGAACCATGCACATTTCAGCCACAACCGATCCCGACATATATTGCTTCCTTGAGAGACAGCTTGCCGAGATGCTCGAGGAGGTGTTGCCTCCGACTTCCGACGTCGCCGCTCTCGCCAACACCTTGGTCTATGGTGCGGATGGCATGCCTCATGAACAAGTATCTCCATTCACCAGCCTTGACACCAAATGCTCGAGCAAGTCGTGAATATAACCAGCGATGCAGACAGTTTCGACAATCTCCGCTTCGTCGCCCTTTCGGTGTGCGGTGGCTTAGTTGCATGCGACCGCGGTATCTTTCAGTTCATACATCTCACAGTGAGAGAATATTTGGACAGGCTTTCCTGCACGGCTCCCGGGAGGTGGCTTTGAGATGCTCCCTCTGTCGCTGGGCTCGTGGCGACTTGGAAGCGTGATGGCTCTTGGTGGGGGGACCTTGGCTTGGTGGGCCCGGGCCTGGCACCGACGACGACATGGCTTGGGGGGGGAATCAACAAGGCGATTTAAGCCATAAATAAATTCTTGATATGGCGACTTTTCACCCCGAGCGGGAACAGCACTGCAGAAACCAAGGTTGTAGCCTGAGGGACAAGGCTGCATGCAGCCCAGAGGAGTGTCCAATGACGCGCCCCCTCTATTCAACAGGAATTGTGTGGGGCTGTGCATTTCATCCCCACCGCTTTAACTTTATTCTCCTTAATATTCTGCAACAAGTGTCTCTCTGGACATGTCTGCCTTGTTGACTTGAAACTCGCAACCACCTGCCGATGCAGCCCTTTGGCTCCAAAATTAACGCCCCAAAAATCCCCTAATATCCAGTCCTTCTGCCCAAACATAGGAGCAGCCACCTAGCATCATCAATAGAATTTACTCTTGCCCAAGGTAGATTTACAGTCTCCGGTTCTGGGCTCTGGGCTCCAAGCGGGGTCCCAAGTGCCTTACCGATGGCAATGATTAAGGACATGGGAAGGAAGCTTCAACAACATACCTCAAACAGTCTGAAACATAACGACTGCCTACACACAGCCTGGCAGTTGCGATCATACCTAAACAAAGACTGAAACCCACCGTCAACCAGCTATTGGGACCGCAGAATTTTGAAACTTTGTCTTCATGCTGTTGTAGGTGCTCGAGTTCCATAGCACCATCTGACAGAATGTAGAGACATGATATCTTCCATGGGTTCTGGGAATACCCCAGATCTCAGCACGTCCTCCCTCTCGGCGCATCCATGGTCTCCTCAGGACTCAACCCCCTCGGTCTCAGCAATCCTAAACACGTACTTGACGGCACTCGCCCTGCCAGCCTTCAAGTCCTCCAAGGCGCCCTGCACACCACCAAGGCCGCCGGGACGCACCTCGACGTTCTGGGCCCGGAACCAACCCTCCTTCAGCCCCCGGGCAAAATACCGATAGTACACAAACCCAAAATCCTTGGCGTGGCTGTGCACGCTGCCCACATGGGTCGTCTGCTGCTGCACCCACCCGGGCACCTCCTTCTTGCCCCCCAGCACAAACGCGACCTTGGCCTTGCCGCCCGTGCTCAGCACCCGCCCCAGGTTCTGCGGGCTCCCGCTCTCGGACACGGCATCAAACGCATGCAGCAGCTCCCGGCCCCCGAGCGCCGCCTCGATCCCCGCCACCACGCTGTCGTCCCCCGCGCGGTAGTCGACCACGGCGTCCCCCCTGGCCCGGTCCAGCAGCGGCTCGACGTGCGCGATGGCGCGCCCCGCCACGCAGATGATGGGGTGGATGTGGCTGCGGCGGGCGAGCTGCAGCGTGAAGAAGCCGACGGCGGACGAGGCGCCGTAGATGACGAGCGGGATGTCGTGGTGGGCCTCGGGCAGGACCGGGGCCACGGGCGGCGGCGGGTACGCTGCGGGTGGCGGGCCGGCGCCTGGGATCGGGTCCCACGGCTGGGGCAGGTTGAGGACCTGGTAGAGCCCGACGGCGGCGGTCATGGCGGCTAGCGGCAGGGTTGCTGCGTCTGATGAGGGGGGGGGGAGAGGGTTAGTTTGGTATTCCTTCAATAAAAGGAGAGGGGGAGGGGGAGGGGGGGGTTATTACCCTCGAAGCTGGTTTCCGGGGGGATGGGGAAGGTCGTGTGCGCCCAGGCGATGGCATACTCGGCGTAGCTGCCGTGGGGGGTAAACATTTGGTGGAAGGCGGCCACGCGGTCGCCGGGCTTGAATTCATAGACGTTGGCGCCCACTTTTTCGACGATGCCGGCGATGTCGTCACCCTGGTTCATGGAAACGGGGCGCATCTCGGCCAGCTTCCAGTCCTTGGGGTTGGACCCGCTCACGACGACCTTGATCAGGACCTGGTCGTCATTGGGCTCCGGGATCGGGGAATCGACGATCTCCACCTTCGTCCCTGATTATGGCAGCATCATTAGCCATGATTCTTGGGACAACTAGCAAAATAAAAAAGTGGGATAGGGAGGCTGTCTCTCATACCTTTGCTTACAATTGCTTCCTTCATGGTTTCTGACAAATAGGATCCTCCAGGATGCCAACAACTCAAGGGCTGTATCGTTTCCCCGACAGGGCGTATCCTTGCGGGTGTTTAGGTACTTGGGCTTGAGATAGCAGATGCTTAGAGTCCGGTGTCTTGGCGTCCCGAGAAAAGGTGCGAGGACGGGAAGAAGTTCATCTTGGCCATGCTCCACCTCTTATATATAGACGCCATATCTATGACACTGACGCGCCGAGGCGCATCGAGTTGCGAACCGCCCCATGCTGCATCGGGACCGACAACGATCGGATTGGCGCACTCGCCCCTGATTTACCCCACCGCTTGATTCAAGATTCATCAGCAAGACTTATCTCCGGCCCCAATCGCCGTGCCATTGCTCCTGGCTCGCGATAAAAAGGGGGAGCCCGACGGGTAGAAGCCGTTCCGCCAGCCGAGAGACGGAATGTGTTCTTGTGTGTGTTGGACCAAAGTATCAACGATTCCAAAAGATCCCGTCGCCCGGTGTGGTGCTGTGGGATGGGAGCATCCAATGGTTCGGCTCGTGGAATCAACATCCAAGCAACCCGGGCCTGCGGCGAGTTTCTGAATGCACGCGGCTCCTCTGCCGTCTTGTTTAAAAATGCTTAGCATCATCCAGCGGGGCTCGGGCTCTGCACCTCTTCTCCAATCCAAGCGGAGGCCAACTCGCTTTGTACCGTCCGTGGGGGAATGCGGCAGCCCTTCCCCAAATTGCGGGTAATCATCTACTACCGCCTTTGGACTTTTGTTTCCTCCGCCAACCCTCCCCTTGACGCAGTGCCGCTCATTCGGTCTTCAGATCTGGTCGCCATGGGCCGGACTCCGTCGGTAGGAGCCGAGGCTGAAGTAGCACGACATGACTCGGCCAGAGTGCCTGTAACAGACGGTTATAAGACGGTCTGGGCCTGCCTTTAAATGATCCACCAGTACCATGAAAGCAATGGCAGGACGAGACAAGAAATCAATCCGCAAGGTGGGTATAGTGCTTTCATAGACCATGGTACACAACGTGGTATATCCTACATACGCCCTGTCACCCTGCTCGCCAGACAACTCGACCTCTTGCTGAAACCCCATCCAGGACACCCAAATAACTCCCCAAAACATGTATGATGCCGTCAGATACAACTGCGCGCACGAGAAACGAAATTCCAGATATGCAACAGTTCATATATTCGTAGAACGGCGGAAGCCCCCTAGCGGAATGCCACCGTACCCTTCTCCAAGAATACTACTACATCCGTCGCTTTCCTGTCAAGAAAACCCCAGCTCCGCGTTGCCAAGCCCAGACCACCTTTAAGGGTTGATGTCGGCGCCGTCAAAACCCAGGGCCGTGTTCCAGGTGTTGGCAGTGTCGGCGTTACGGGTTCCAAGCGCCGAAATCTGAGCCTTTGCGGCGAGGCAGGCATCCTTGGCGGCCTGGTTGGCCTCGCAGACGTTGGTCAGCTGGTCACAGATGCGGTTGGTGATGATGTTGGGGTTCAGCGCCTCCTGTTGGCCCTTGGAGACAAGAGCGTCGATGGCCTGGAAGGTGAACTCGGTGGCAGGACGGCCGCCGAGACCGCCGACGAACTTGATGGTGGGGACGCAAAGACCAAAGCTGAGACCGGCGATGGAAGACGCCTGAACACCGTTGATGACTCCGATGACAACATTATCAGCCGCCGCGGTCGCGGTGGCAGCAGGAGTGACAACAGTCGTGAGAGTGGCGACGGTCGCGCAGTCAACAACTGCCGCGGCGCTAGTGGCAGCCGGGGCCGCAGTGGCAACGGCGTTGCCAGCACCTCCAACAGCGGCGGTGGCGCCATCAGCACCCTGAAGAGTGAAGTTGGAGAAACCGTTGGCGATAATGACGTCGGCGACGCTGAGGCCCTCGGCCTGGAATGGGTTCTGGACAGACGAGGCCGAGTTGGCGTTCTCGATATCCGAGCCGGTTACGGCGGGATCAACGAGAGGGACAACACCACGAAGCGCCGCGGTGGCGGGAAGAGAAACATCAGAGCAGATGGTGGGGATCGACTGAGCAAAGGGGTTGAAGTTCTTCTCCGCAGCGACAAGGGCAATAGCGGCAGCGATGACCTTGGGGTCGTCACCGAGCTGTATGACAATGGTATCGGCCAAGGTAAGCTATCTAGGTTGTCAGCAAGATGGCATTTTCAAAGCTGGAGGATTGGGTCTGACCTTGGCGCAGGCGTTGGCACCCGCGAGCAAGACACCGGGGGACTGGCCGGCGAGGGTGGCGGCCTGGCCGGGGTTGCCGAATTCACCAAGGGCCTGGATGAGGTTCTGGATCAGACCCTCCTGGCCGAAGCGGGCCTCGGCAGTGGCCAGCAGACCGGCGACGAGAATAAGCTTGGAGTACATGTTGATGGTTGTTGGTAGTTTTCCACGAAAAAGGCGAAGAGTTGAATAGAATCGAAGACCGACCGTGCGGTTGTAGAGAGCTAAAAGGGCTAAAGAATGTATAAAGAAACGAAAGTTCACAGAACTGAAAAGACCGTAAAAGGATGAGAAAAGAGGGCGGAAACTTGCTGGATGTGTACAAGGGAAAGCAGATCCAATGCGGTAGGCCCTGAGGTTATATAGAGGGCCGCAACACCAACATCTTGAAGGGGCCGGGGCGGGTCATGGGCCATGATGGACAGAACAACAGATGACACGAGCCAGGGCTGGGACTCATTGTTGGTGCCCCCTAATGGCGATCATACTGGCGCATGGCGAAATCCGGCACGAAGGCATGAACAGATCAGGGCCAGCACAGTCCAGCCGGGGATGGGGGACCATCCTCGCGGGACATCGCTTGTGTCACAGCGGCCCCTGCCCAGCGCCGGGGTGGTGCAGTGCGCAGTTGGGTGTGCAGCTGCGAGGGTTGGTTGAGCCTCCGTGGCGGGCTGGTTCTGGCTGGGCCCCCGGATCTGGACGGTCAAGGCTTGGCAGATTTTCGGGATGCGAGCCGAGGGTGCTCTCCAGGAACCTGGCCAGGACGGACTCGCATCGCATCACCCAAGCCTCATAGTGGACTCGTGATGAGCCGAGGTGGAGAATGGCGAGGAAACAATGGCATCATATCTGGTGATCTGTTCCTCCGTTCGCTCCTTTGCCACTTGCATTCCACATTGTAGTTCTCGACAGCATTCTCGACGAAACCGCGACCGGTTCTGGAGTCGGCCGTTGCCGTGTCAATTCGGCGGACCAGCAAAGCCGCGGAGGCAGTCGGCCACAAGCACGTTGAGAGTCTGGGGTTAACGGTACCGGTTAGTTTCAAGGGGCGGTGTTCTGGCGGGCGCTGAGCGCGTCGAGCTGTTGGAGTTGGGACGTTTCGGCTGCGTTGGCGCTTGCACCTGCGTTTGCAGTGGAGAAGAGTGTTTCCGCCCCTGGGCAGGTGCTGCCCATGCTTTGCGGGGCAGCCTAAGGCGGTCATCACATCAATCCAAGTCGGTTCCTTCCAGGTTGCGGCCCAATTGATCATCGAAACACCCTCCGCTTCCTCGATATAGCAACCGGGCGCACAGTAATCTACACGTTCTCTGTAGTCCGGCAGTTGATTTTCAATGATGTTTTGTCCCTGGATATCGTGAAGTGGACTTCCTTTGCGTAGCTGACCAGAGGTCGAATCGAATTACAGTCGAGTTTGGCGGCTTCCATTGGCTGGCGCACTGCTCGCGTACAGATCTGATCGAGAACGGTGGGGTCCAATCTTGGGTAAGGGCAGGTTCGTCGGGTCTCTGCTTTCCATGCCCTGGGCAACCCCTCCATCATTTCGCGAGGGCCTCTTCTTGCGCCTCGTGGCCGCGCCTGCCACCCACCTGCACTCCAGATCGGACGGGCTTCGCTGGCAGCCTTCTGCGTCCTTCGATTCCATCAGTGTAGCTTCAGACATGGCAAAATGGTCACAGCGCTTGCATCAATCCCAACTCTGGTTCGGATGTCTCTCGCTTCGGCATCAAAACGGCAATCCCCCCCTGCCAGCCACTTGGGTCGCGCCGCTTGATCGGATCGGATCTGATCAAACTGCGCACCCGGCCATCTGAGACACACTCGAGACGCCATTCTAATGCCATCGCTTTCCGCCATCCGCCGCCACTTCTCGCCATTCTTTCCACTTCCTCACCTCTCACCGTAGTCGCCCTGAGGGAAATTGTCTCCTCATGGCCTCAATCAATATCTTCGTGAGTGGCGATCCGGGGAAACATTTGCCGCTTTTGACTTGGCCAAAACCGCGTTCTCGAGCAATTTCGCTTTCCTCGCCTTCATCGCTCCTCGCCTTCATCGCTCCTCGCCTTCATCGCTCCTCGCCTTCCTCACCTCTGGTCTACCCGTGTCGCGCACAACTCCTGGGCTGCGACTTGTTCTCTTTGGGTTCAAAGCACCTCGAGTCTCATCGGGGTTTTTTTGCTACGAGTCTGACCTCTGTTGATTTCCCACCTGTAATACCGTGGGCTATGTTGAACCGGAACACGATCCACGCCCACTCGAAGCAGGCTGGGCTTGCCCTTCAATCATTTTCCATCTCTCACTGCCTTGGGATCTACAACTCTAAATGCGAAAACCTATTTTGGTTCTTGTGCCTCAAGCTGGATATCAGGATAAATAACCACTCAATTTGATTGGCACAGTGCAATAGCACTAGGATTATCTGTTTACTTCCAGCATTATCCGGTCCCAGAGACCATTTTCTTATTCTGTCAAGTGATCCTCCCCCTTCAACCTTAATAAACCTGGCCTGTTTGAGCATCACTTGGATGCTTTTATCCAAGAAGATCACAGTTGCACCCGGATGTCTTTCCCTTATGCGTCATATCCCTAACTCCTTTACATTCACTCTCATTCTACCCTTTCCCATGCGTCATCATCGCAATATTATGGCCCCGGAGGCGGCCCGGTTGCGCCGGAGCACGGCGGCCCGGGCGGCGCGGCAGGTGAGAGAAAGGTGGACGAGGTTGAGGGCTGCGGACTGGCGGGAGGGGTGCAGGGGCATGTCCCTAGTTGGTGGTTAGCTGTCTTTCTTCTCCCAGCTGAACATAGGACGGGGATTCTGCTGTCGTGGATTGGTGTCGGCTTCATCCCCGTCTCTGAATCAAGGGTTGACTGTACAAATGGGGGCACTAGTAAGAGCTGAAGGGATGCATACCAGTCTAGCCATTGCCCATAGTGAGGCTTGGTCTTGTGGAGGAAGTGTACTGTTGGAGTGGATGGGGAGGCGGTAAAGTCCCAGATGAGGTTCTGGAGCTTGCCTGGCATGGCGGCAAAGTATGGGAACGCAGTCATGATTCACTCGTTCTGGGTCGCTAACGGGATTTTCGACATGGGATATAAAGGAGGGAAAGCGATGTGAATGAGGGTCTTGTCGCTTTACCACATGCTAAAGTCTGGTGCCGGAATGGGATCGGTGGTGTTGATAAGACGGGTAGTGGTGGTGTAGTGTAGTCTGTTGAGGCACCTGGCCGCCCAAGCGGTTGACAAAAAAAGACGAACTCATTGCTTCATGGTACCTCCCTGCAGGCTAGATTTTCATACAAATCTAAGTAGCTCTATGTAGTGCCTGTTACCACCCTGTCATACGACCCTCGCCCTCTAACACATCTTGCATCCGCCTTACCATAGAATCCACCAACTCATTGATCTTCGCCTGAGGAATTCCCCCCACCCAGCCTTCGCTAGCTCCATAATATCACCATCTTTTCCAATACCTAGATTGGCACGTATATACTGTTTTACAGACCTCCAGCAATTCTCAATTGGCGATAGATCTGGAGAGCCAGGGGTATTGAAGAAATGCTTCAACCCGTGGTCGAGAAACGCAGCTGTTCCAATGAGGTGCGCCTTCACTGGCGTTGGGTAATGCGGTGCTATGATGGCAATGATGGTGGTGGTGGTGGTGGTGTGAGTCGAATGCCATCGAATGTTGTAAAATTGGTAGTGTCTGCTAGTGGCCAGCCACCCGCACAGACCACTAGCATCTTTGCAGTTCGTGTTATTTTGGCACCCGCTTGCCGCCCTACTAGGCGCCCCTGCCCTACTGAGCGCGGGCGCCTGTACGCCTACACAGGCCAGTTGCCCTGGGCTCCAGCTCACCACCGTTTTAGATCTAGAATCTTGCAACATCACCATCTTAGCTAGGTAGCAATATCACCACTTTGCACCCCACAGGTTAGCAATGAAGATAGCTAGAAGCAACTTATCTCCGCCAATACTTTTTATATTCGGTCCTTTGTTCCTGCATGTGGTTGATAGGCACCATACGGGTCATTATTTGTTTATCAACACGTGGGCCTAACTTAGAATCAGGGCTAAGGTTGCTTGACCAGTGGAGAATAGTAATTGCTTGTGTGTAGCGGGTTCCCTATCCAAGGGACCTTGAAAACATAAATACAAACTAAGGTAAGGAGTGACTTATTCGTCCGCCTGAGGAGTGTAGATCAACAAGGAGGTGGCATCTCTGCGGGAAGGGACATGAGTCACCCAGCCCCTGAACCTCTGAACCTAGAGCCATCATTAACATGGTCTATATGGCCATAAAACCTGAGATGAATAGCATTAGGATGCAAGAAGTCACCAAAGGGTTAAGAATTTGCTGTTAACACCTGTAAGCAGTGGCTAGCTTTTTAACAAAACCTCCAGATCTACTGACTTGGGGCTGGGAGCCATTACCCCTGCGTTTCTTTATTTTTGTGCAATTTCTTTTTTCCTTTTTCGTTTTCCTTTGTCATTTCTAGGTTTGCACACAAGAGACCTATATAAGGGAGAGGTCCTCCGATTAATTGAAGCCAGCAGGCGAATTCCTACCAAGAACTATTCTGCTACTTATGCCACTACGAAACTCATAATTCATTGTGATCCTTCCAAATGATACTCTTCTTCGGCTGATACTTCCACTCAGTGGACGTCTTTTGGGTTGTGCATGATCATCTTCCTCTGATCAGAGGAAGATGAAATGCCACAGCCACAGCCACAACAGATTCTGTGGGGGTGCCTTGTTTTGGCTCCTTCTTTTTCTGTTATTTGCTGTCGCGCAGCGCCAGTTCAATACAACAACATAAATGACTGCTGTGGGTGTCCATTTCCTCCACGGTTACCCCTAATAGCAACCCATTAGCAGCCAATACCATCTTTCTAATATGCATCAAGTGTGCACGCATACTTCTATTTTCAGCTCCAAATGTGTGTTGTTAGATGATGATCATCCCGAGATGTCTCCACTGCAACGGATCTTCACTTCTAAACATCCATTCATGTATTGTCCCATTCATCAGTCCATAGATCCGCTTGTGTGGATTCCCTGCAATGGCAGAAAACTTAAGTTCCGTCAGAGGGGTTTCCAGAAATGTCGGTGTCTGGTTGATAACCCATCCATCGTTCGACAAGGTTCGTACTACAGCCCTCCCGTTCGACTCGAGGGTTACCACCATCATGTTTACCAAGTCGTACGGGAATGCAGCCATATTTGTTACGTCTGTGGAAGACGATGCAGAGCCAATGGGTTGTTCTAAGGCTTTTTTGTCAGCATCTAGTGGGGTCGAGTGTCTGAAGCAAGTCGTACCTTGAGTCCAGCTATCAAGCTGCCCCTCGGAGCTTGACTCTTGGAGTACCCCTTTCTCGTCATAGTGCAGCCTCCAGACAAAATCGGTGATATTGTCCCTCATGACGCCTGTGAGGCTAATAATCGATCCATTTGTAGAAGGGCCAATGTCGGTGGTTTCTAAAGACCGTATGTTGAAAACCTCAAGTCTGGAGGCCTCGTTCTGGTATGCTACTGCAAAACCAGGAAAGTCCTTCCGGCAGCTTTCCCCCGTCCCGCATTGTGGTCGTAGTGCCGCGAGCTTTGATCCATTGCCTGTGGTGACTATGTTCTCGGTGCCAAGGTCGCCCTGTATCCATCCGGTGGCTAGAGTTACGTCAGATGTCAGGAACTCGTGGATCACGTTGCCTGCCGTGAGTGTGTACACGCGAATCTGAAAGGTGGGATTGGTGTAACTGAAAGCAGAGATGGGAGCCCTCGGCAGTATCTCGTGAACAACACCCGTCTCCGCCAGGCTGCCCGAGATAGAGTGAGTCTCCCAGGTCCTGTTCTTTGAGTCCCAAACCGAGGTTAAAAGCGCATTGTCCAAGCCTTGGTAGAAGACAAAGAGGTGATGACTGCCATCTCCGTCTGTATAATTGCCAGTGGCTAGAGAGGAGCCCTCCAGAATGAGACTGCTCGTGCCGTTGCTGACGGTGGTGCTGTTGTTGCTGATTGGCGATGTTGGTGGACTGGCACCCCCTTCCTCGCCCGCACCTCCGTTCGCCGTGCTGCTAGCTGCTTTAGTTACGCTGACGGCAACACCAACGATCACTCCGATTATCAGAATGGCGCTAATCAGCGCGATGGTGAGGAAAGTGCGTCGACGTAGTCCCAAGATTCGCTGTTCCCTGCCTTGGTGTTTTATCGAAAGGGAAGTTGCAGAGGAGCCCGAGTCGAGCTGAGTCGTTGGTAGCTCGTGTGTGTTGAAGTAGTACTTGTCTGCCACAGTTTCCAAGCCTGATGTCTGAGTGACCTGTGGCGCATCTGATGGGACGACTTCAGGTAAGTTTGATAAGCGCACCACCTCGGGCAGGTTCGAGTACATGGTGAAATGAGAGGACCGTGTGACGCTGTGAGCCTGCGACTGCTGCTTTGGCTGTTAGCCGCGGAAATAGAGTCCTTGGTGGAGACCTTGGTGGAGAAAGTTGGCTGAGGATACCCATCTAGATATCCTAGAAGCATCAGGCTGAAAATGGGTCCTCTAAGAGACAAGGCTCGCAGCGTCTCAGCACGGCGCTTGTCAAAGCTCTTGGCGGTTTTCACAAGACGCGCGCCCGGATCTGCGTCTAGAATCCTGCGGAAGTAATAGGCTATTAGCGCACGGCGTTGTGTTACAGAATCTCAGCTGGAATATTTTGGCGCTCCAGGTCTCCCAGTTGAGAAAGTCTTATCGGAAATCCGCTTGTTGGACGAAATTGAAGGCCCAAGTTAGAACTCTTTGATAGGATTGATCATCGATAGATATAGTGTCCTGCGGTTAGGGTCCTTTGACATAGCTCCTTGGTAATATGAGTTGGGGGTGTATTTGCTCCCTACCTTATCCAAGATATTTATTCGCCCGATGCACACCTTTAAACATCAACCTGCCCGCCATCAGCTCCCACGATTCCCAATCCACGGCGCGGGCGTCCTCAGCCTAAACCCATCCTCGGCATCCTGTAGCGTCATGACTAAACCCTTCCTCAAACTCCTCGGCTCCTTCGACCAATTCGCATTCTGGTCCGCACTCTTCAGCAGAGCCTGCGTGTCATCGTCTAAGCCATACGCCAAAGTAGGAAAAGAACTCTCCTTCCACGCGGGCAGCTTGAGGCGGAAGGTCTGGACGGCGATGACGACAAAGTAGATGCAGCCTAGCCCGAGAGTAACGGCGAGCAGGACGAAGAAGCCCCAGTCTACTTTGACGTGTAGGATGTAGCGCTCCACCTGGCCACTGTGCCTTTCGGTGGGGGTGTCGGGGATCTGCAGGTTGAGCCGCCCCGCGAAGTTGTCGAAGGTTGTCGTCAAGTTCTTTGAGTCGTGGAGAATGTCGGCGATGACGTTGCTCCGCTCGGGTTGGAGACTGGATAGATGTTGAAGTCGAGCTGATTCTCCTCGTTGCCGTTGCTGTTCGTACCTTCTTGGCCTTTACTAAGGAAGATGTTTGTTATTACCATCTGGGTGCCTATGATTGTGGGTTGGGTGAAAACCCTGGTGATGTTGGTTTCTGCTTTATTGAGCTCGTCGTCCGGGATATGGAGCTGGAGGTCGGTCCGAAAGAATCATTTTTCAGTGGTGAGATCAAAGTCTGGGTTGCGATCATCCCAGCTCTTCAAGCCCTCCGGTTCGGTGCTTTCGCTCCCAGGCTCTCTCTGGTAGTCGGGAGCCTTCCATGACTGCGGTTCCCGAACGGCCCAGGTGCCGAGCCCGGTCTCTTCTAGCTGACCGTTCTTGACGATGGACTCATATGCCTTGGCGCAAAAATACAGTCCACATTCGGTGCAAATCGGCGGTGTATCTTCCCAGGAGGAATTGTTATACCTGTAGTCACCAGATGCGCGCATTACGAGGAAGGTAACAAAAGTGGTGTTGAGATCCTGAAAGCTCACCGAGGCCGAGTAGTCCGTGTTGAGAAAAGCGGTGAGCAGGGCGGGTGGTGGAGTCGAGTCCAGTCTGAAGAATGGGCCACTGTGGTGCTTGATGTGCCCATACGAGAGATTGTAGCCCGTGTAGGGTAGGCCCTCGGACGAGATAGTAGACGAGACGTATTGGTCGGTTCCTGTATCATCTCTGCTTGTTTCGCCGGAGAATTTAATGAGCCTACTTGACTTCGAGACGTCGTTGCAAAGGCTGCAAACGGCGGCTGTCGTGAAGAGTGGCTAGGTGTAGTTCCCTGTCCCACAGGCAAAGCGCATTGACTGTTTGGTTGCGTCCTGGCCAAGAGAAGTTTGATAAAACCTATCGTATATAGCGGACGTCATGCCGAAATCTGGTAGGATGGAGAATACGTCTTTGTGGAGAGTGGCATCGCCGTCTCGAAGGAATGCGGTTGGTGCGCCAGCTTGGGTGAAGGAGGAGCTGAGGTTGACATAGTGGGTGATTGGGAAGCGTGCTGGCGCCGACGTCCGCTTCGCCTGGAACGACCACGTCGTTCTGTCCCCTGAACGACACGGTAGCTTGGAGCAGGGGGTCAACAAAGAGCGATGTGATGGTAACAAGGGCACCCAGGACGGCCCAGTTTCTACATTATACGAAATCAGCAAGTGGAGGTGGATGTCAAAGCAAGAACGAGGCTCGTACGTTGCCCTCGACCAGATGAGGAGATGCAAGCTGCCCTAAGGGCCCCGACTGGCCTCGTCGAACTTGTCAAAGACTCGGATTTCGTCCTCCCACGCCCGGAACCAGTTCCATTTGTGTTGGCCGCAGGCGCTGATGGTGAAGGCGAGGCTTGCTTTCGAGACAACACCGAGAACTGAGATGACGGTGTTGATGGAAGTCACGAATTTCCAATCGTCCAAACGCTTCCCATCGTGGGTGGAGAGAACGACGGCGGCGGCCACGAGGGCGCCAATCGAAAGCGCTAGGGCGGTGGACTCCAGTCGGACCACTGCCGTTGAGGGCCATGGCTGGATTTGAAGGCGGCTTGGATGGGTCCTGGTTCGTATTTGGGCTCATAAGACGTGTCTGCGTAGACCGGGCCCTCTGGTTTGAACGTTTAGGACTCGGAAGCCAGTGTTATGGGAGATGCATAGTCAACCTAGTCGGCATCAGGTGTGCGGGTATTGTACCCAATTTTGGTGGCCATCATGGTAGGGGAATTGCTGTTTTTGCATCGGCAGCTGCGGCTGTGGTTCGTGGTCGAGCTCCTGCCCGCTGCCGCCGCAGTGCAAGGTACGACATGTTCTGTAAGCGGAAAGCGCGGATTGGGTATTCCCAGCTACAAAACGGGAGTCGGGTACATTACAATCCTCGAAAACCGTCGAGGGGCAATCCACCATCAAATATATATCACCACAGGCCGCGATTTGAAAATGCGGGGGAGCACGGGGCAGGCAGTAGTAGTAGCCTTATGGCTGGAGCTGGGAGGCAAGCCGGCACCCAGGACCCAGGACCCAGGGCATTAATATGCAGCCCATCCGTGGATATCATGCGACCTAGCCGTGCGAGCCCAAATCACCATCGGGCCGGGCCTGGCTGCGCCCCTAAGATCCATATCATTCGGGGCCGTGAAGCTGTTCGTCCACTGGCTGCTAGCGACCAGCACTGAGCAGCAAGCCGAGGGAAGCTGCATGAGCAACAGGTGCGCCAACCACTGCTGTCCCGACGATGTCGGATGTCCAGGTATAATTAGAGATGTGAGGTGTTGGGGGTGAGGTATGGGCGAGCTATACACTGTGGCCTCGAAGGATCCGCTGCGCGGGGGGTTCTGTAACACATCATCCAGCCAAGACGGCCACTTGCCTTCACTCACATCACACCTTCCCCCTCTTTCCGAGAGAAGGTTGAGGTCATTGGCGCTAAACCCCAACCCAGCATTGGAAGTGATCCATCCAAGTAGTACTTACGATTGTTTGGGTTTGCAATCGCCGATCCAAATTGGTTAATTTACTTGGGCAAGCAAGTATCGCGGCATACCGACAATCGAGCAGGAGGTAGATGGCGTTCATCGACGTGCTGATACATATGTATAAATGCAACGGGTTTGCGCCACCGGCTAGTTGACCATTAATAGCCTGAGCTGCAACTGCGTGGCGTTGGGGGCTGCGGCGGGTCAACGACGGTCGACGACTGCGGTAAGAAGTTCAAAGTCACTGTCACTGTTTTCGTCAATGCCACTTGGAGGATCGAACCGACTCTAGAAGAAAAAGAATAAACGCCTCACTTTTCTCTACAGTAAACATGCCCTGGTATCATTTTATGACGCACCATGGAAAGATCTAACCAGCCCTGTTTGTCATGGTAGTTCATCTGCCGTGCCGCTCCTGTGCAGCGCAGTCCTCGTCGTATCAAAACAATCGTCTCTATCCCTTCTTTGCCCCTTAATCCCACATCTTGATCTCTCCCTTGGCCCCTGCCGTAAACACCTTGCTCGTCTCCTGCTCGGACCACGCGACACAGTTGACGGAGCCCCCCGAGCTGTCGGCTTGGATCTTGTGATACATCTTGCAGGTCTTAAAGTCCCAGAAACAGACGTAGCCGGCCGTGTCGCCTGACACGACGAACTGACCATCGGGACTGCACGTGAGGCCGATGGCGCTGCCTGCTGTGTTGTGGCCGCGCCATGACTTCTTGCGATTTTGCCGGAACTTGTCTGATGCTGCCGAGTAGGCCACAATCGAGTTGTCGCTGCACTGGTACAGCACATACTTGCCGCTCGGGTGCTGCGTCGACTTGGTGAGGGCAAACATGTCAGGTTCGCTGCATCCAGGTTAGCATAGCGGTCAGAGGGGTAGCAAAGGGGGATAAACTCAGGAGGTCGAGTGCATACCTGATTGTCTTGATCTCCACCGGAATGCCGTACTCCCACACCCTGAGTGACCTGTCGTCCGAGGTCGTCATGAAGCGGCGGTTCTCGTCGACAAACTCGATCGTGTTGATGGCATTTAGGTGATGGTCGTACTCCTGGACCACCTCGCTGCCCGCGCGGCTGTCGTACTGCAGAATCCGGTTGTCCGACAGGCCCGCCAGGAACTCGTGGCCCTGGTCGACCGACGGGTTGAACTTGATGACATGTGGCGTTTTGCCCGGGTTGAACCGGTTGACACACTGCCCTGTTTCCGTGTCCCACAGCTTGATCCACCGATCGAATCCGCCCGACAGGAACTTTGTGCCATCGGCGTTGAACGACAAGTCCGTGATAGCCTTGGAATGTCCAGAAAACGTCCGCAGCAGCTCTCTCGACCGGTACACATCCCAGATCTTGATCGTACCGTCTGCCCCGCCCGACAAACCGAGATGACTAGACCGCGGGAATAGCTGCAGTGACGTGACAGGCTTGGTATGAAACTTCCACGTATGCAGCAGCTTCTTCGGGATGTAATTCGTAACGCTCCCAACCTCCTTCTGCAGCGAAACATCCAAGTCCTGGGGCACATGCATGTACGTGCGGCCGAGGTAGTCGTACTGGCTCTCCGCATGGAACGTTGTCGTCTCCTCGCCCAGCGCCTCAACCTCCTTCCTCCTGGCCAGCGACCCCGCCGGTGCCTGCACCACTGTCCCGCTGGGCACAACCTCGTCCTCCTCGTCCTCCTCCACAATCTCGTACTCCTCATCACTCCCCAGCTCCGCCTCATCCACTTCCACCTCTTCAAACTCAACCCTCTTATACTTGGCCCACGGCCCAACATACGCGCCGTCCCCATCCGCCACCGTCGCGCTCCCCTTGCTCTCCCTCGTCCCCCTCAGCTTGGCCGCCTGCTCCTTTGCCTGCCGCGACGTGAGGAACTCGCGCTCGGGCCCGCCGCCGCGCTCGACGGCACGGTGCTTGGCGCGGAACGTGTGCTCGCTGATGAACGTCTCGGACGCGTAACCCGTCAGTACGTTCTTGCGCTTGAGCATGGCCTGTTCGGCCTCGTCCTTGTACGGGTTGGCTGGGCCGAGGCGCGGGCGGCTGAGGTCGTCGCCCGTGTAGGGCACCACGGCATGGTCGGACGCCGCTTCCTGCCGGACGACGAGGGCGTCTTTGACCGACAGGTTCGGGGGGTATTCGTCAAAGTCGGCCATGGTGGTGGTGTGTCTGCTCTGGTGTGTGGATGGAAGTTGGGCGTCGTCGTGGTGCGAAGACAAATGGCAGGCAAAGAGCCTCGAATCTCGATGGCCCAGTCCGTGTTTCTTGAGCGGTGGCAAAATGTCGGTCAAAATGCGCACGGGCCACGGCTATTGGTGCACCTTGGCCGGTTGGGGAACAAGCTTTGGGGAACAAGCTTTGGAGAACTGGCTACTAAGAGGCGCAATGTTTGGCATCGGCAACAGATGACGAAATCTGAAAATGTCCTTTCAGTATCAGGGAAGACTAGCTTGACCGGAAAGCTAGCACAAATGATAGCTGAAACTGGGTTAAAAAAAAAAGAAAAAAAAAAAGAAAGTCCTTGAGGCGGTATTGGTTGACGGCAGAGAGGAAATAGGGGATAAAAATTTCCTAAAGCTAAAAGCACCAAAGGCATACATAAATAGGTATTTCTGATCGTTCAACAGGACACAGCCCATGCGCCCTTGACTCCATCACTAATGTTGCGTGCGTGTGCCGTGTCAAGACACGCCTCCACTCCATGTGTTCCGTGGGTTCATATCATGACAGACAGAAATCTAACGCTCACCCCCCCGCTCCCTTCCCGTGCCACTTTATTATCCAGACCCGAGTCTTGCGCAAATAGGTATCGTCCCCTCCCGCTTGCTGTCCTTGTCATAGATGTTGTAGTAAAGCCAAATCATTGCCCGCCATGTCCTTTCGTAGTGTCATTTGCCGTTTCGAACGTCTCAAACCCGGCGGCCCGCCCCAGTAATCTGATCCTCGGTCACCTCGATGCTCCAATCGCCGCCATCAACTACGCTGCGTGGCACCGAATCTTGCCACTATGTACGAGGCGAATCCGTCTCGACCCTGTACCAGAGGGCGTAAAGCACGAGGGCCACAATTTACCGTCCACTCTTCCCGCTTGCTCCTCCCACCCAGGTGTGGCAGCGATAATGCTTAGTGGGCTTCGTCCTTGATCAAGGCGACAATCATACTGTATAGGTAAAAGAAGAAGAGGATCAGGTGGAAGCCGAGTTTCGTGAAGGATTCCTGCGCGCCAGTTTGTTAGCTTGCGACCTTTTCTGAACTTGTGCCTGCCATTCTCGTGTGCGTACCTTCTTGTGCACATTCAGCTTGCGGAAGATCTCGGTCGCATCCAATAGATGTGTGTTGTCCACAATCCTAGTGGCCCAAAGTTAGCAAGGCCCCGAAATCCTACAGCACAGCACAGATGGAGAATCGGTATGCATACTTCTTGACGTTCCAGACGAGGAGCGGCAGGTTGAGGATCAAGGGAAGCCAATAGCCGCTGATGAGGAACATGAACGTGAGGAGTCCATGGACGGCGACTTCGGGGATGATGTACGTGTTGAGGCGGTTGCAGAGGTCAATCGGGTTGATATAGTCACTGTGGCACGGAGCAGGATACGTTAGCGTACGTTGACAGGGCCGAAGCAGGAACACAGATATGACGCAGCCACGGCGAGGCTGGCTGAGCGCCAGGGGAGGAGGCTCCTTACCATTCCAAATCGCTGTACATAATCGTGAAGAAGACCTGGAGGAAGAGGTTGACGGCATTTATAAGCACGGCGAAGAGGTATAACCACGCTTCGCCCGACATTTTGAATGGCTCTGAGATTGAAGAGCTAGATAGCTAGGTTGGGAGGAAAATGGGTCGGAGTCTCCGCAAACGTGGCTAGAGGACGATACAAGGTACGGCTCTAGATGTGGGGATATACGATGGCGTTGCGCGCGACGCTGGAGTTGTTGGGGTTGCGAAAAGCTGGAGGAAGAGCTGACACGAGAGGGGAGAGCTGTGGGCCTGTGGGATCAAGATCTTGTTATCTTCGCGCCAATGTCGCTATTGAGAGCGGGCGGGTTCTGCGTTATTGCGGCGAAAGCAAAATTCGACCAGGACGGTGTAGATTGTGTGGATTGTGTGGCTGGGAGATAGAAAGGTCGGAGATGGAGGCGAAGCTTGATCACACGTGGTAGGAGTATGTGGATAGATGCTTGCTCAGGTTGGAGGTCGGAGGTCGGGGCAATCCGAGTCTCCCAAGGATGATGAAAGGGTACGGCACCGCAGCACCACAAGCAGGCGGCTGGAATTTTCTAGTTGGTCCAAGCTTCTTGCAGGGGTGCTTGTCAGGAGGGGCGGGTGTGGGGTTTCAAGGTTGGCACAGCTTCATCGAATCGGAAATCCATCTGATCAACAGTTATTAGTTTCCTTCTCTGTCTAAGTTTGATCTTTCGGAGCAAGATGGAAGTGGTCATTTATATATTTCAATATGCGGAAGTTGCAAACTACCGTTCAATTCGATATCATTTATTTTCCTTCGTCAGATCTCTACTGTGACATCAACTCAAGCCCACCTTATCTGACGAGTTGAGGACTATGGCCACCCTAAATAACGGAGGACTCGAGCCAGAGACACAAACACAACGAAAACAGGGTATGCTGCATCTTGTTACACTGCCTTAGGGTGTAAATTTGGTCGGTAACATCGTGCCAAGTCATATAGTCATATCGCCGCCGGTCGCTCCAGCCTTTGCTGCTACCCGCCTTGGAAATCTCTTGCCGAAATTCACTGTGGGGGTTGCGGTTTGGATCACATGCAATCCGGATAGGTTTGTATACTACCAACACTATCGCATTCCATGTCTCCATGTCTCTATGCAGTTCGCCCGTAGTTTAACGATGCGCTGCTTTGATGCCTTTTAGAACGAACACACCCAATGCCCTGGCTAGATAAATACGCCCTCCCATACGTTGGGTATCATGCTCGCGAGCTCACGCAGCAAGATGACACTATAAACAGTTTCTCTCTAGGTTTTTAGTGTATAATTTCTTCGCTTTGCCAGCGGCTACGCCTCGCCGTTGACCACCGGCGGCGATATCGGGCCGCCTGGCGAGTCCGGCTGTCTCGCCGTCAAAATCTCAACACCCGTCTCCGTTACGAGCAGCGTGTGTTCTGTATCCACAAGTCAGCTATTGCCATCATGTAAAAACATATGGTAGGCTTACCGAATTGGGCAGTCTTCTTGCCGTCAATCGTTGTGCTCGTCCAGTTGTCTGGCCAGGTCACATCACGGTACTTGCCAAGAGCAATCATGGGCTCAATGGTGAAGGTCGTGCCGGGCTTGCACTCGCCGACGGCCTTATTGCGGGCGTAGTGGGGGATGTTGGGCGGGCAGTGGAAGATGCTGTTGATGCCGTGGCCGACATAGGTCCGGATAACGCTGCAGTTCTTGGACTTGGCGTGCTTCTCAATCACGTTGCCGAACTCGCGGAACAGCGTGCCGGGCTTCACCAGCTTGATGGCCTCCTCTAGACACTCACGGGCGGCCTCAACGACACGGACGGTATCTGGGTCCGCCTTAGCCCTGTCGCCGACGTAATATGTCTCGTTTAGGTCGCCATGGAAGCCCTCGTGATAGAGGGTCACATCGAGGTTAATAATATCTCCGTCTAGCAGAATCCGCTTATCCGGAATACCGTGGCAAATGACCTCGTTGAGTGATGTACAAACCGACTTGGGGAAGTGGTTGTAGTTGAGCGGTGACGGATAGGACTGTTGTTTGTCAGTCCAGGATGGAAAAAGGGGCAAGGCAGGGAATCGCTCTGACATTTCGCTCAATGCAAGCGTTATGCACGATCTCGTCGATCTCATCGGTAGTGATGCCCGGCCTGACAGCAGCAGCCGCAATATCGAGGACCTCCCGTGCCAGCCGGCAAACCTTCCGCATGCCATCCTGGGCCTTGGCATCCAGCAGCTCGATCTTGTTGGCGCGGGCAATGCGACCCGACTTGGGAATGCCGTCATCTGCGTAATCAGGGTGGGGGATCGACTTGGGTACGGCGCGCCTTGGGGAGAGAGGGTAGACAGGACGGAGGGGTCCGGTGAAGGCGAAGCTCGGAAATGGGTTGAAGTAGCCGGTTTCTGGATCAGGTTTAGATACAACTTTGGGTGTAAAGAATCGGTGGAAAATACTGGTTTCTGTCTTGCCGTGCATAGACTTGTGCGTGTTCTGAAAGGTATGGAGGTCAGCATTTGAGGCGTTGGGAGGATCAAGGAACGGGCAGAAGCAGGAGCTCACCCAGTTCTTCTTGAAGCAGTCCTGCGAGCAGAAAAAGCTGTCCTTGATGCCCAAGCTCAAGCACTTGGGGCACTGCAGGGTGCCGGCATCGTTGTCGCAGTCAGCGCCGAGGCACTTTCTCTTGGTGGGGGGTTCCTCGGCCATGGTCTCTTTCAGGCAGGATTGACGTCGGGAAAGGAGGGGCTCAACAATAGGCAACAGTTAGAGGACTTTGCCGTCAGTCGAAGTTGCGTTTAGGAGGTTCCAGTACTGGTCAATTGTGTTTGTACTTGCGCGTAGATGCGGTGGTCGTGTGCGAGGTTACAAAGAGCGTATCACTTTCGTGGTAACTTCAGCTGGTGTCAGGTTCGGTGGTTCGGTCTTGAGCTTTTGAATATTTTTGGCACCCATGGATGTCGCCTCGAAGGGCGCACAGTGGACAGTGGCGGGGCAAGCTGCAACCAATATGACAGGGGTGAGCCAAAGACGACGCTGCTTACCTAACCAGCACATGATGAGGCGATCGTCCGACAATAGCCGGTAGGCCGGTCATCAATGGTCCGGGCATTTCAGCAGACTCAACTTCAACGGCTGATTCATGACTTTGCAAAGTGAAGTTGACAAAACTCGACATGGAGGAAAAACAACGAATTATTGTTGTCGGCGCAGGCCCGGTGGGATCGCTCGCCGCCTTGTACGCTGCTAATCGAGGCCATGATGTCGAAATTTACGAGCTTCGAAGTGGTAAGGCGCTCCATTTGCTAAGTTCAGGCAGCTCAGCAGTGCTGCCAGTGGCTGCTGCGCTTGCACTCACGGCATTCTTCCAAGGCGCCTCGACCTGTCTTGCCTGCCCCATCCGCGCATCTTAAAACAACAATATCGCTCGAATCCATGAATCCCCATATCTGCCGTTTTATGAACTGATGATATGGGGCATTCGTTAATCGCGCATTGGCTAACACAATGACTAGATTTGCGAGATCCGTCGACGACGCCTCTCAACTTCACCAGGTCCATTAATTTGGCCCTATCAGAACGCGGCATCAATGCTATGCGACATGCCGGCCAGCCGAAGCTTATCGACCATGTTATGGGTGCCACTATTCCCATGAGAGGACGTATGCTTCACCTGAGGAAGCGCAACGGCGGCCTTGCTGAGGAATCCCAGGACTATGATGCACACGGCAGGGTAAAACCCCCATCCCGTTTACTGCACGTCGAATGCTGACGATATAGCCAGTCCATTCTTGCCATTGATCGTGGCGGCCTCAACAAGCGGCTGCTGGACATTCTTGAGGAGATGCCCAATGTCAAGTTCTTCTTCAACCACAAACTCACCCGGGCCGACCTCGAAAAGAACAAGGCTTGGTTCCATGTTCGTGAAGCAGATTCTTCAGTCCAAGTCGATTTTGACCTTATGATTGGAGCTGATGGTGCTCACTCTGCCGTGAGGCAGCAAATGATGAAATTTACTCGCATGGACTACTCACAACAATACATCGATACCCTGTGGTGCGAGTTCCAGATCCAGCCCCGTGAAAATGGCTCCGAGGCAGACCCAAACAACAAGTTTAGGATATCGCCGAACCATCTACACATCTGGCCAGGCCGGAACTTTATGTTCATTGCCATCCCCAGCGAAGTCAGCGGTTCCGCCCTTCTAACGCTCATTACACGGGCTAATCTTTTTTACAGGACGGCTCATTCACATGCACCCTTTTCGCCCCGCCGGCCGTGTTCGCGGAGCTCGAAGCCGACCTCAAGGGTTCTCAGCTCGTCGAATTTTTCGACAAGTTCTTCCCCGGTGTCACGTCGCATATCCCGCCGCCAGAACTCATCGCCTCCTTCCAGCAGAACCCTCACCTTCCTCTCATCAACATAAAGTGCAAGCCACATCACTTCTCGTCCTCTGCCGTCGTTGTCGGCGATGCCGCCCATGCCATGGTGCCCTTTTACGGCCAGGGGATGAACGCTGGGCTCGAGGACGTGCGCATCCTGTTCAACACGCTCGACAAGTACGCCACTACTGAAGCGGGCACCACCCCGGCGTCGCGGCGTGCCCTCGCCCTGAATGAGTACACGGCCGTACGGACCCCCGATGCCTTCGCTATCAACGACCTCGCGCTGCAGAATTACGTCGAGATGCGCGCATCGGTGCTGTCGACTTCCTACCGGCTGCGCAAAGCTATTGAGGAAGCATTGTCTGTGTACGTGCCGTGGCTGGGCTGGCAAACCAAGTACTCGCGCGTATCGTTTGGAAACGAGCCTTACTCACTCGTTGTCGCCAAGAGCGAGCACCAAGCGGTGCTTATTACTAGGTTTTCGGCGCTGGCTACGTTGTTCGCCGCGGGCTACTTTACAAGGCCGTTGTGGAAGCTGTTGTTCTCAGTGGTGGCGCGGGCTTGGGGTAAAAAGCCATGAGGTTAGAATAGACTCCTAGGGAGGCGCTAGCGTTGGTGCCAGGCTTGTGTATTTCTTGCGAGTTCTGAATCTGTTCGTCATTGCACTCAGCATGCACCTCCTACCTAGGCAGACCAAGGTAAGTCTCTTGACTTGTGTAGTGTGCAGCGCAGCATTCACTAGTTTTATGAGAGTCTAGGAAACGTCACGTCGGCACTAGCCTAACGCAGGTAAGGATTGTTATATCTGAGAACATTCCATACCAAGTCCGGCGTGATCATAACCCCGCACCCAGCTGACGCTACTGATTTTACCTACCTCCCAGTTACCTACCTTGAATATGTTGTTAGGCACCACCATCAGTCACCAGCTGCCTACCGACCGAGGCTCTACCTAGCACGGTAACTTCAGCAATTTCACCTCGCCGCAAGCCTTGGCGGCCCCGATTGCTCCTACTATAGGTGGATAAAATGTCCATAACGACCTCTAAATCCGGTCGCCAGCACCATGGTGACACTGAAACAGTGTCCTGCGCGGTCTGTGGTGGTCTCAGTGTTGGCGCCGAGGTTCAACGGGCGTCGGCAGACTTTCTCGAAGCACAAGGCCACGGTTGCATCTACTGCTCCTTCATCCGCACCATATACGGCGACTCGAACCGCTATGATATCAGGTTTTATTGGGAACCGGGGGTGGTTTTCAGGACTAACGGCATGTCTGGTAGATATAGGAACACTCGCTACTGGAACCTCTATGTCTTGGATGGACAGCTTCCGTGGCCGGATTTTCCTACCACAGACGTCGTGCCAGATTTCGATCCGGCTTCCGACATGTCAATGTCTTTCCTGCAGCGGCACATTTCAGATTGTGATGCAAACCATCCGGGCTGTCGTGTCGCGGCGTCTTCAGTCCCGACAAGACTCATCCAGCTAGTTGGTGGGAACACATTCAGGATCGTGGAATCTGCAAACCACCTGGTCGACCCCGTCCCGTACGTAGCACTGAGTTATTGCTGGGGCGCCGACCAGGCCCTGAAGCTCAAAGAAGACAACAAAACGCAACTTCAACAAGGGTTGCCCATCACCACCCTCCCTATCGTCTTCCACGATACGATAACCGTAGCCAAGAAGCTAGGAATCCAATACCTCTGGATCGACTCTCTCTGTATTCTTCAGGATTCCGACTCCGACTGGCGCAAAGAATCAAAGAGAATGGCACAGGTATACAGCGGTGCTTACATCACCATCGCAGCGGCATCTTCAGCCACGACAACTGAATCCTTCCTCAATCCAGGGCCTAGAGACTACGGAGTATATACGGACGCGAAGCCGAAACGAATCCCGATCAAAGACTCCAGTGGAAACTTGGTCACCGAATTGCTTGCGCTCCCCGAGAACGTGACAAGCCGGCATTACAAAAATCCCAACATCCGCCACGCGGATCCCCTCACGAAAAGGGGGTGGACGCTGCAAGAGAAACTACTCTCTACTCGCATGATCTCCTTCGGCCTGGCCGAGCTCGAGTGGGTGTGCGCGTCCGAGTCAGCCTGCGAATGCCGAACCGATGAAGAAAACGAGTCGGTCCACTCCCCGCGGTCCAAGCAGGAGTTGCTGGGCTACTGGTACGACCGACTGGCGGAGTATTGTGGCCGAAATCTCACATTCCCGAAGGACAAGCTCCCCGCTCTGGCCGGGCTTGCGCGCGTTGTGGGTGACAAGCTCGGCTCCAAGTATCTTGCGGGCATCTGGGAGGATGATTTGCTAGGAGGCCTGACTTGGTACGTGAATTTGGATGATGACCCGAGCTTTTCTTGGAAGTTCGGCCCCTTGCCGGGGTTCTGGGAGCATGATCCGCACGGAGGCCAGACTTGGAGATTCGTGAACTTAGACGACGACCCGAGCTTTTATCGAGATTACGGCCTGAGCTTTCCTCGGGATTACCGAGCCCCCAGCTGGTCGTGGGCCTCCATCAACGGCAGAGTTGAGATCACTGACACGGAGGTGTCCGACCCCCGGGCCATCCTTCTCCTGAAAGCCTGTACGGGCACGGTGTGGCCGAAAGGTGGCTCAGATGACCTCTTTGGCGAAGTAGACAACGCGCACCTTGTTGTCCATGCCGCCCTCATTCCGGTGCGGTTGTTCTCCCCCAGCGAGGAATTCCCGTCGAAGATGGTCTCCATTCGAGTGGAAGGGCCTCGCGTCGGGATTGGACTTTTAGCAGATGTCATGTTCGATGGGATGCTCGAAACTCGCCCACTCTCACCTTCTGAAGGACTGGGAGTCACAGTCTGCCGGTCGAGAGACCCATATTACTGGCCTGAGCTGTGCTCCCGCTTGCGGGATGGACCACAGGCTTTCGTTATGCCCGTCGCTTGTCTCCCCCCACATGAGGAAGATCTTATCCTGACCGAACAGTATTCGCTTATGCTGCTTGTAAGATCTCCAAAAGGCGGCGCAAATCATTTCGAAAGAGTGGGGATTATAAGACTAGAGGGATTGGACTTCACCAACGGAGTAGCACCTGGTGAATTACGGCCGGTTGGTCCGCTGCTTCCTTGGGACGATGATGATTACACTACTATAACCATTGTTTGAACGGAATATCAAAAAGGAGATTCTGTCTAGCTGAACAGTCTCCAAACCTCGGCATTGTGTTCCCCATAAGGATGAACTCGATCTCACTCGCCATGTAACAAACATAGCCGTAGCCAATAGCTGCATTGATTCTATGTAAAATTTCGTCACCCGTCATATTCTATGTACACCTCCCCCTTTTAGCTCATAACTAGCATCTCCACTAACCACCCCACCAAAATGCGTGCTATGCGGTTCATAAATCGCCAACACCATTCAGACTCATACGGGACGAGTTCCCCTAAGAACCGAAACGGGGGATGTCAGCGACCCCAAGCACCGCCATATAAGTGGTCGTCTAGGGGAGGAACTTGGAAACAGGCTCCTCAAGCTCCACACGGCAAGAAGGGAGATCAAACGCCGTAATCCTCACAAATCACAACATTGTCGTCATCCGCCACAATCCAGCGGCGGTTCCGCAGATCGCCCTCCTGGGCACGATCAAAGGAGTTCTGCGGCGCGAAGCTGATGCTACTCACAGCTTCCGAGTACAGTGTTACCGGCACGTCTCCGCTTCGGGTAAAGTGGTGCATCTCAAGGTTGACCAGACGGCGATGTCCTCATCCTCGACGCTCTCGCCGTCGAAAAACTTGAAAAAGTCCTGCTAGGGGGCCCTGGCGAGGTTGATGTTCTATCCATGCGGCCTGTGAGTAAGTCGAGTGCGCAAACCACTGCTGAGGTTGCAATGACTGCAAGAGCGCCCCAAGCTGCCGCCTCCAACCAAACTACCTATTGCGATGAGGTCGAGAAGTTCTGATAAGCATGCCCAGGTGGACCCGGGCCCAACTTGGTGACCGAAGGTGGCCACACTCCCGAAATGCAGCCATCAAAGCCTGAGGCCATGTAGAAGGAAACGAATATCGTGATTCTGCTGAACACTTCTCGATAACAGCGTCAGCTATATCCTATCTGGGCACGTACTCGGCTGGGACACTGGCCACTACGCCGATTCTATAACCTATCCACCTTGTGTCTCAAGACACATCCCCACCACGCAAAGGAGAAATCTGACAAGGTTTGAGGTAAAACTCCCCAAACGCCGAATCCATTACAAATCTATCAAAACAAGGCAAGCAAAGCCTGATATACCTTGACAAAGCTCAGCGAACTGAGGCACTTGTGGCACACGCGACCACAAAAACTGGCGTATCTGTCCGTAAAAGAAGAATTATCGCAATCAAAAACTGATCAGTCTGTTACCGGTGACAATATCGCCAATGCGACGCTGTACCGTATCGAAGCGCGTGGCGCCACAAGACTCGCTTTCCAAGTGGTTGATGATAGCAGCCAAGGTCTTGAAGTCTGAGCCACACGAGCGTTTGGGGCAGTGATACAATGCTTGTTGATCTATATGCATCGGAAAAGAGTCAGCGACCACGAGTTGAGAAGCATTTCGCCCATCTGGCCGCCTCCGATTCGACGTTGAACCTGCTGGAAGACTCGGACATAACTACAGAACCCAGGACAGAGAAGCTAAGGTACTTACGAGCGGGCGAGTTGAGGTGTGCATTGAGGCCGTGGAGTGCCGAGAAGGCGCGGTTGCACAAGTAGCACTCGTACCCATGGCCGTTCCATGTGCGGGAAGTGGCCTCGTACTTCACGTTGGACTCGCCGGGCCAGGTAATCAGCTTCTTTGAGATCATGCCGTTAGGATCCTTGGATCGCACGATGCGATAGATCTCATCACGGTTTAATCCCTGCGCTCTCGGGCACGCTCCGCACTCAAGATGATGTGTCATGCCAGTCGCTGTCGTATAAGCAACCGAACAAAATGGGCACTTGACCGACTGGCCGCGGTGGGTGCGCGAGTTGAGGTGCTGGTACACAGGAACTAGGTCAGCATCGAATGCCTTATTAGTTGACGAACTATCAGAAGTGTGCTCACCATTTTGATGTTGTTGTAATTGTCAAAAAGGCGGTCGCATTCTCTGCAGAAAAAGTGTTCTCGGACCTCGTGGTCCTTGATGTCATTATGGGTCGCCGCGGTAAAGTAGCAGTGTTGCAAAGAACACCATTCCACCTCAGACTCGCAATCCTGCTGGTCGAAGTGGCCAAGATCCCGCATATGCTGCAAACGGGCACTTTCGCTTCTGAAGTACCTGTCGCAGGTGTCGCACTCGAAATCAGGCCAATCGTGGCCCGTCGAGCGGCAATGGTTGTCCCGAGCGTGAGGTCCAGCAGGAAACTCTTTCCCACAGGTTCCGCACTCAAACATGTTGAGAGTTGCAATGAAGAAAGGGCACTGGGCTTGACTGAGGAGACAGCTTGATGGCGAGCTTGCCGCGTTCGCGTCGGCCAACAGAGCGGCCGCCTGTGCGCTGGTGTAATACAAATGACGGGAAATATGACGCTCGGGAAAGGGGAAGCGGGGAGATGTCGGGCGGCGGTCGAGAGCAGCAGCAGCAGAGATAAATACCCAAGGTTGACAATGCCTACCCAAGCAGTGGCCACCACGCGTTTCCACTAGTAGGCGCGCTAAAACACCCCTCAGGCCGGGACGTCCTTGACGAGATGAATAAGTTTCTTTTTTCTTGTCAACTATTTCTCGGCAAAGTGGCGCGCAGTTGTCATCCATCACGTGAGCTATGTACGAATGAATCGCAACGATTTCGTCCAACTAAAGCCGGGCTCAGGCAGCAATAAGGATGGAAAATGTTAGGTAAAACTACCCAGGAAATGAACCCTCCAAATTGCACATCCTTGCTAAAAACCGAAGCCTGAAGGTTAGTTATTGCAGTAAAATCACTGGCAATGATGGCAACTCATGGTTTCCCCGACTCGGAGCCATTCATGAACCCCCCAAGCCGCCTTTCAATTTAGCTAAGCTAGAATTTGCTAATGAGGCCACCGGTAGGAGATCGGCAAAGTTCACCAAGAAAGGGGGTTATGGAGCAGATTGAATGCAGTGCCATCTTGACGTCGCCATTGGCATTGACCCTTGCTAGCAACTGAAGAAAACGAAGAAACTGAAGTATGCTAGATTCTTAGCAAATAAACAAAAAGGCTGTACTGTCTGGTCAATGGGAGAATTTCCTCCTTTGCATGTAGCGTGCTGATTCCCATTGCCAAATTAACGTCCTAGTAGTAAGCTACCTTCTCCGGAGACCTCTTTCCGAAATGTGCTGGTATGCAGCTGCAAGACGCTCCGAAAACTTGGTGATTTTCGACGACTTGGCTCTGACGTTTCTCGCGAGGTCTCAAATCTGTTTTTTGTGAGAGTTGAGTGACTTCTTTAGGGTCTGAATCTGCTCGTGGCTGCGGCTCACTTCAGCTTCAAGAGCCTCTATTTGCTCGTCTTTGTCTGCGACAATCTCATAAAGAGCATGCCACGGCAGCACAGGCTGGTAGGCGATTTCGGGGTCGAATGCCGAAACCAGAGGCTCAACTTGCTGCAGCTGAGTGAACATCTCGTGGCAGCATATCTCCAAAAGACAGCCCTTGGCTCGGTGATAGACCTCGTGTTGAGTGGCCCGCCCCACTGAGCACGGGCGCCTGTCCCCCCACCTATTTAGCTCTCCTCTCCAGTTGCAGATCCTAGCAATATCATCACTTTGCTCCCCCAACACCTCACACTTTCTCAATTTGGCGCGCTGTTTAGCTGCATGTCGAATTAAGAGTTCTGTAATGATGTAAGTCGGGACGTCTTCCTCGACTGTCCGTTTGCTCTCAAACAGCTCTCTGACCCGTGCTTTGAACAACTCTGAACGTTTCGCGAATCAGCTGGGATGTCGGGACGAACAGTCGTATATAATTCGATCACCGTCTGCAGCCATGTAGTCTGACCAGGCAGAATGGATACAGAAATAGAGAAGCCAAGCCAAGCTTCAAGATGTCCTAGGTACCTACCTAGGTTACTGCCTCAATGATTAGGCTAGGTAGTCGCGATTGCCCCCAAAATTAGGGTACAATCTCGTGTGTGATGCGATGAAAGATGAAAACCCTGGACTTAATTGATAGAAGGATTGAGGAGCAAGCCCAAGTTCCCTGGTGTAATTGAGTAATTTTATCCCGGCGTGTCCAGAGTGACGAGCTGCGATGTTACTTCATTAGTTTGTATTTGATTTTTATTCTGGTTGAGTAGGAAGCCAGCGAACAACGATGATTCGAATGAATAATTCTCAATTCAAGTGCAAACACGACACATACCAAATTTCGGGCTGTGACTTTCAGTCGGGCCGGGGGCTCCTCGAATGGTCAAGGTCTCAATTTTGAGACGGGGGGAACTCTCCGAAGGTAGGCGCAATGGACCTTGCAATAGGGGATAAACGCACTGGCAGGACCTAATCAAGGTAGACAGTCACTTCCATTGTCTAAGTCCTTATTTACCTAGCTAAATAACTTTTGTCGGACCAACCGATTACCAACACACTTATCCTCCGAATTTCGGGATCCGAGAGCAATGAACAACGGGCCAAGAAACTACCATCGCGTAACTACCTAATTATGCAAGGCGGCCTCCACCATTTCGGGTTTGTGAATTCTGCGCCGAAGGCCACGCCTGGCGCCAGATGGCCAGTTCCCAGGTTTTCTCAGCACGCCGGGAGGCAGGTGCGAACTGCATGAGGACGAAAAGCACCGGGTTTCTCAAATGAAAGGCCTTGGGGATTTTGGTATGTTGTATTCCTGCGCGACATCAGGGTCGAATTGCAGGGGTGGTTGACGCCCCAATCCCAAATCAGAGATACTCTTGGAACCCATTTTTTATTATCCTCGGAATTATCCTAATCGAGGACTACAGTATCCAGCTTTCAAACTCGCCAACCCTTTGCGACAAAACTTCCGAAGGAGAAAAAACCATGCAAAACTTGTTCATTACAGCGATCCTCCACTTCCTTCTGCCTTGGCGCCTTTCGTTAATAGCATCGACTCAAGTGCAGACTGCCTCTCATAATTCTACAAATATGCTAACAACTCCTTTCCGTCTCGCAGCTCAACACCGCTCAGCCTCGCAACTCACCCATCCTCGGGTCGTCTCTCACTAGCCGAAACCCCGAGCCATCACCACGAGCCGACGATGGAAAGCCCCTGGGGTCCATAAACGACACTGGCTGCGGCTCAGACCCCCTGAAAAACGACAATGGCAGCACGACACACGGCACTGTCGTTGGCGGCATGTTGAGCATCGGCGCGGCGCCCATCCTGGACTCCATACCATGACCACGATAAAACTGTGGTAGCTGTCGCCCATCATCGCCGTGGTACATTGGGACCTGGTTTCTTTGCTCGTCGACGGGATAAAGCTGTCGGACTGGGTGCAGGTCACCTTGTACACCGGGTGGGTAGCCTTCCACCATGCGAGGAGGCCCATAGCCCATCATCTGAGGGTGGTTGTGATAGCGGCGGGGGTCCATCCCCCGATCCCTTTCCTCCCATTCATCGCCATACTGCGGGGCAGGCGGTGGCGACGGGGCAGGCGTCCAAGCGTGGGACGGTTGACCGGCTAACTCCTGCTCAGGGTTATCCTGGTCAAGCGGGGGGGATTCCTGCATGTAGTCGAAGACATTACGCGACGCATTCGGATCGGCACCGGGCGCGGCAGCAACATGATGATGAACTTCTGCGGCATCATCTGGCTCGATGATATCGTGCTGGGGTACGTGGATCCAGTTTGGTTGGCCATCTGATTCTGCGATGCTCTTGGCGATCTGGGTTCTATCAACTGGACGACGGGGCTCAGGGTGGTAGAGACTGTCTTGAAGGGGTGAGAGAGAAACGTCGGGCTTTTCGAAATCTCTTGGTGTGGGCGTGTCTCTTGCTGGCCGCGGACTTGTGTTTGCCTGAATCACGGTTCCGTCCTCTGAATGTGTTTCATTCCCGGAGATTCCGAGGATAGAGCTACTGCTGGACGAATTTCTGGCTGGGTAGCTGCCGTAACCACTGTCGCTGCTGGCTGCGATGGAGGGTGGCGACAGGTTCTGGAGCCCGTTTCCTAAGCGGGGCCCAGATGGTGCCGGTCTGGTCTGGTAGCTTGTCCGAGGGGTCACTGTTCCTTGGTCTGATCCCCGATCGGTACCGTGGTCGGAATCCCCGTGCTCGGAGGTGGTAGGTTGCGGGCCCCGGTTGAAGACTACGTGCGGTGGAACCTCTGGTCTCCGCTCAAACTCTGGCCTTCGCTCGAAGCTCGTTCTTTGCTCAAAATCTGACCTCTTAGGGCTCATCCTGTGGTCACGGTAGTATTGTTGCTGATTTGGATGCAGCTGATAGGCCTGCTGGTCGGTATATGAGTCGGCAGGACGGACTTGAGCATAGCGAAGGTCTCGAATTGGCGGCTCCCCGGCTATTCTTGGCGACCATTGATTCATGGAGTTCATGTGACGAGCCCTGTCGACCGTTGTTCGGCCATAACCTTCTTGCGCCGGCATGAAATTGCGATCGAAGGAGCTATTGGACTGCCCAGTCCCATGTGGAGGCATACCTACTTTCTGTAAGTGTTTGCTTGCAAGTCCTTCACGCCTCCAGCACTCACCCTGTCTTCCTGCCATACCCATGCCCATCATTCTCGGGTCACTAATCCTCAGTTTAGCCCTGAATTCATGCTCCAAATCTTCCATCATCCTCCTTCTTTTCTCTTCCTCATTTCTGAGATGTTTCTTTTGCTCTTCCAGCTCTGCGGCCAGCTTCTTCTTGGCCTCTTCGAGGGCGACACGCTTCGCCTCCTCCTCGCGCTGACTGCGCTCCTGCTCGGCTTTTTGCTCAGCTAGGAACTTATCTCTGACCTCCTTTTCCGCTTGTCTGGCTGCCTCTTCGCGGATTCTCTGAAGCTCCTCCTTGGCTCGTCCCTCGGCCTCGAGCTCTAATCGCGCCAGCTTCACAGCCTCGTCCCTCGCCTGCGATATCTTCTCGTCGATCACTTCCTGTTGTTGCCTCTTTGCCCATTCTTTCTTGAACAACTCTAGCTCCGCCTTCATAGCCTCGACCGCTGGATCCAGTTTCTTTTCAGGTGGAGGTGCAGGGGTGGGAGGCACTGTCGGCGGCGGCGCCGGCGGTGCACTGTACATATACGGCTGCATGTACGGCGGTACGGGAACTGGTTGCATTCCACGTGCCCCGTAGAATGCGCCTTGGTTTGTTTGGGGATGGTAAGGCGTCATCTCGTACGAATTAGCGCCGCCGCCATAGGGTCCTCCATAACCCCCAGCTCCATAACCCCCAGCTCCATAACCCCCAGTCCCATAGCCCCCAGTATGCCCTCCCCAGTAGGATCCGGTATTTTCTCTTACAGGCGGTGCGAAAGGGTTCAAGTTGGCAGCGCCATGCCGAACAATATTCGCGGCAGGCTGAGGAACATAACCATAGCCTCCAAGATGGGAATGGGGGTAGTTTGGCACGTAGTTGTCATGGTCACTCCCACGAGGGTAGCTATCCCGCGCATTTAGATTAACAGTTGTCCTACGAGGTGGCGGAGGCGGGGGTGGGCGGAAATCTCGTCCAGGGCCACGAGGACCCGACTCGCCCTCGTCCACGAGAGACATCTGGTTGTTGGTACCTCCCCGCTCCGGCGGTTTATGGGTGGAGCGAGCAGTGCCGTTTTTTGTCGAGGCGGGTGGTCTCCCGGGCGGACGCGTCGACGAAAAGTATCGGGCCGATGCGGAGTCGGAGGGGTCTAGTTCGCCGAACTCGTCTCCCCAACCGTGGTCATCGGAGGATGCCACCGAACTGGCCTCGGAAGACGGCAGCGAAGGTGGCCCGCGTGACGAAACTTGAGAGTTTGTGGATCGGTCAACGGTGACTGTGACTCTGCGGCTCATTTTTCGTCATACTCGATCCGGTACAAACTTGAAAGGTGAGAGCAAAACACGTTCTCTGTGGCATAACCGAACATGTTCACAGTTCTGGAGTAACTGGAGCGAGCTCGAGTCGCTCTCATGTTGAGGGGATTGATACCACACACCACCAGCAGGCAACAGGCGAGCCGTTTCCCCTCTTCCAATGCCTCCGAGCCGCTACCAACTGGGCGTGATTGTGCCATCAGAAGTCCAATCACCGAGCAACACAGTGCAGCATGCAGTGGCATGGTGGAGTGGGGAAAGGAGGGCTGGGGGGGGGGGGGGGGGAGGATCAGGTCAAATGCAGTGGCCACGATGCATTGCAGGCCAGCAGCAGGCTCTCCCCCTCTGCTCTCTGCTGCGGCTGATGGCAGACTTTGTTGACGTGGGGGAATACCATTGGTTTCTCCCCAAGGTAGCTATCGCCTGCTTGCAATCCTGCGCGGCATCCAATTTCCCACCTTTTCCCCATTCGTCCCAGAGCTTTAAAGGCACGCACTAACGAGAAAATTAAGGCTTCGGCGTGCATAACTTGGAACTTACAGCCCGCGCTGCATGCGGGGATCTTGTCCCAGTAAAACGTCAAGGCGTGAGGAGAGACGTAAGGCTCTGGAATTAGTGGGGATTGTCGACATTTACTTGCCGATCAACCAAGGGTGCATTGGACAACTTCTCCATCACCTCCAGCAAAGGTGCACCAGAGAAGCACTAAGAGCGCATGGTTAAGGCACCCTTGGAAGAATGGCTACATCAACGGTCGGAAACCATTCCAGTGGCGCACAAACGCTACACTCGGGAAAGGGCGCGCAGAGCATTAACACTGGCGCCGGTGTTCTGCTCAACGTTGACAAGTACATTGCCAGTAAGCGGTACTGTAAACCATATTTACTCGGAGAATGCCGATTGCTGATATTTGGTCCCTTGGTAGTTCACAACGCAGAGGGCTCTTTAGATCTCGTGAGGTCACTTTTCAGTGACAAGGAGCGTGAGTTCACACCGGGATCTCTTCATGTTTTTGGATCGCTTGAGTGCTAACCAACCATCGCAGATGGCGCGGACGGAAAGAGTCTACCAGCTCAGCCATCTAGTGCGTACCAAATTCTGCGTCATGCGCCTTACTGACCTAACTCATGTTAAGCCGCGGACATTGTCGCTTGGTTAAGATCATTGTCTCCTCTTGAATTCTATGACATACACACTTCACAACTGAAACAGAGAACAGCGGGCACAGGAGAATGGCTGCTGAAGAAGAAAAAATTTCAAACATGGAAAGATGGACCGGACAGAATATTGTGGTTGGATGGAATCAGTATGTCTCGCTCGGGTACGCCCTCAAATGACAAAACGGACTGGAGCTGACACCAATGCATCAAGTTGGCGCCGGAAAAAGCATGCTTGCGTATGTTTATCCATCCCTTTTGCGGCAATGCTGGGACTAAAAAAGCGACCTAGGTCAATCATTACAGACCACTTGGAAAAGGAGATCGGAACGGCAAACAACAACAAAGCCTGTGTTTACACCTCGTTCAAGTTCCACGACGACAACGAAGCCCAACCGACCATCGAAATTCTTGTTGCAAATTTATTGATGCAGCTGGTGCGGCAGCAAAAGACCGACAAGGTGCACCAAAAACTAGTTGAGGCGTATCACAGCTTTCAATCTCACGAGGGATCCCTCGGCCAGGAAGAACTGAAAACCCTTGTCGAGATCCAAGTCAAGGCGTTCAGCTCCGTCTTCCTTATAATCGATGCCTTGGAAAACTGTTCTAATGACCCTAGCACGGGCATACGGGAAGCCTTTGTCAAACTTATCCGGAAGCTGCCCGAAAACTGCAAGATTTTGGTAACCTCGCGGTCTGGAATGTCGATTGGCCGCCAGTTTGAAGCAAGCCAGCGAATAAAACTCCAAGCCAGTCCGGCCGACATCAAGCTTTATGTTCAGAATCGCATCAGAACTAACGATGAGATGCTTCACCTTGTCAAAGATGGTATGTCAAAGAACCCGGGGTTCGAAGACGACATTTCAGCCATCATTATCAAGAAAGCTCAAGGAATGTGGGTAAATTGGCAAGCTGCCGAATGTGTATATCATGTGGGATACTGACTTTCTCAGATTCCTTCTTGCTACCATGCATATGGACTACTTGGCAACACAAGAAACCCTTGGCCACTTTCGTACTGCCCTCGGCAAGCTCCCCGAAGACCCAGCTCTGTCTTTCAGCGCGGCAATACAACGCATTGAGAAACAAAGCGGTTTCCAGAAGAAACTGGCTAAGCATGTGATCTCGTGGGTTTTGTCTGCTGCGCGACCCCTGACGGCAGGTGAAGTTCGGCATGCCTTCGCCGTGGAATGGCAAGAGGGTAAGTTCAACATCGAGTACCTCCCTGATGAAGACCGCCTCACCTCTGTCTGCGCTGGTCTTATCGTCATCGACCCCGACACCAAGATCCTGCGCCCTGTCCACGACTCTGTTCTCGCCCACCTCCGATCTTTCCCCATGATTCCCGTGGATCAGCAACGTCACGCCGACATGGGCCTGCGGTGCATAACGTATCTCGGTCAGACGCCCCCGTCCATAGTCTCCATGCCTGAGCACCTCTGCAACCATCCTCTCCTCAAGTACGCCGCAATCCAATGGTTCCACCACGCCACCCGCGCCGGGCCAGCGGCCATGCCCGAAGGTCAAATCACCAAGTTTCTCCAAAACACCCCCATGCTATCTGCCTCCTTCCAGGTCCGCGCCGAATCCTTTCCGAAGGGCATCACCGGCCTCCACGCCGCTGCCTACTTTGACATGCCGAGCTGGGCCGAGCTGCTCCTCCGCGATGATCCCACCGAGATCATCAACACCCCCTGGTATTTCCCCATCAAACAAAAAAATTAAAAAAAAGCGAATAATACCACTAACCCCTCCCCAGCGGCAACGGCCAAACCCCCCTCCACTGGGCGGCCCGCTACAACCGCACTCCGCTCGTCGAGCTCCTCATCGCCTCCCACCACGCCGCCACCGACGCCCAAGACAACGACGGCAATACGCCGCTCCATCTGGCCGTCATCCACGAACACGAAGCCGTGGTGCGGCTGCTCCTCCGGCACGGCGCCAAGCCCGACGTCTGGAATCGCAAGGGCTGGACGCCGTTTCGCTGGGCGATTCGGTACGGTCTGCGTGGGGTGGCGCGGCCGCTGGCCGAGGCCCGGGTCGAGATTGATGTCGAGGACGTCCACCGCGGGACACCGCTGACGTGGGCGACGCAGTATATGCATTTGGATTTGGTGCGGTTGCTTTTGTATGTGCCTTTTCTATTCTTGCTTTGCTGATAACTCAAGTGACCTGGGCTGATGATTTCTGGTCAAGGGAAAATGGGTGGGACGTCAACTGGCAGGCAAAGGACGGGTGGACGGCGCTGCGGCACGCGGTGCAGTTTGGGAGCGAGCCGATGGCGAGGTTGTTGCTGGAGCACAGGGCCAGCGTGGATCTGTGCGATGGACAGGGAGGCTTTACGCCGCTGCGGTGGGCGGTACTGTATGGCCATACGGCCGTGGTCAAGATCTTGTTGGAGAACGGGGCGGATGTAAATGCCGTCTGCAAAGATGGGTGGACACCCCTGATTCAGGCCGGAAAGGGGGACGACAAGTCGATTGTGTACTTGCTCGTGGAAAAGGGGGCGAGGCTCGATGAGCAGGGGCTGGATGGGTCGACAGCATTGCACTTTGCCGTCAAGAATCAGTCCAAGTCCATTCTTTGGCTTCTGCTGGAAAGCGGTGCGAATGTGGACTTGCAGGATAAGGAGGGCACGGCGGCGTTGCATCTGGCGGTCGAGGGTGGGGATTATTCGTTGGTGTGGTACCTGGTTGAGGGAGGGGCGGACCCCGACCTAGCGAATAAGGAGGGACTAAACAGCCTCCACCTTGCCGCGAAGAAGGGCTGCGACAAAATCTTCCAGCTTCTGCTAGAGAGGGAGATGAGCATCGAGCGGCAGGACAAGATGGGATTCACCGTCCTCCATCACGCCGCGCAGGGAGGGCATATCGACATGGTTCGCATATTGTTGAAAAAGGGGGCTATCCTCGATACACAGGACAACGGCGGCCTTACGGCTCTACACTGGGCAGCGCGGCAAGGGCATGACCCCATCGTCGAGGCCTTGGTGGATGGAAACGCGGACCTCAACATCCAAGACAAGGAAGGCCTCACAGCTCTCCATTACGCCGTCAGAGGAGGGTCCCAGACCATCAACGCGATGGTGAAACTGATCAAGGGGATACCTAATCTTGATATTCAAGACCGCAGCGGCAGGACGGCGCTGATGCATGCGGCGCAGCTGGGCGATGAGCTGGCGGCCATGTGCTTGATGAAGAGCGGCGCCGACGGGGCCGTACAGGATAAGGACCAGTGGACGGCGCGTGATCATGCTGCAAATGGGAAGCATGCGCTTATAGTGGGCTTGTTGGGGACAGGTATCTAGCACGTGTACGGTTGTAAGTTCATGCGAGTATTGCTACCAAGACTCTTTAGATGGACCTAGTAAATTATATTTCCCTTTCATTCAACCTTTGACTGACATATCCAGAGTCGTCACTTCAATCCGGCTATGGGCTCCAAGCTGGAGGGGGTGTCCCAAAGGGGGTTCGAGGAGGTGGTGTTCCTGGGGGAGAAAACGAAAAGGACCCTGTAAATGTGCCGTTGAACTGCGGGGCCCCTCCAGTTGTAATGTTTTGGCTTCCAACTCCGTTGTGGATGGTTTGAGCCCCGTCCCCGTAGTTCACGATGGATCCGTGTAGCCTTGGTGATCTATGCTTGCTGATCTGAACTGCAGATGCCGAGGCCGACTCCACAGCCTTGGTAAGATCATTGATTTGCGCTCTTGTGGCACTGTTGATGGCGTGGTTCCCAGCCAAAAGTTGGATATCATCCATGATTCCCTTCATCAACTCGTCTACCTTTTTGCTCTTGTTCAAAGCCCGCATGGCGGTGGCCACCCTCCTGGGGGTCGAGGCGCCGGGGGCGGGAGCAACAAGCTGGAAGACTTTCTGCAGAGAGCGGGCCTTTTTCTCGCAGCTCTCAAGCACGAGAACCAGGGAGGAGTACGAGTCCTCGGCCGCCGTGGGCTTCAACCCATCCTTGGCGGCCCGAAGGGTGTCCATGACGAGCGGTAGCCTTTGGGCGGCGCTGCGGAAGCTCGAGGGAAGACCAGATGCATCTTTTGCGGCTGCGTATACCTTGGTCGCAGCGTCAAGAATGGCGACGATGGCCGAAATAACGCCAATGACTTCGGCGCCGGACATGCTCGCATGCAGGCGGCACGATGGCGATAAATGTGGAGCTGAGCGGGAAAAGAAGTGAGTCCCTGCCGTTGAGTCGCATGTTAGGTCCAGGCAAGCTACATGCCAAGAAGTGTGAAGTGTGAAGGTGCGTTTGCTCACCTTTTCGATTTGTTGGCACATTGGGTGCTGCAAGTGCTGAGAATCGACGCTCAGAAAGGAAAGGGGGCCGTCCATTGTTAAGCCCGGCGTGCATTTTGCCCTGAGCAATGCCTCACTCAGCCGTGGCAATGATTGGGTCTTGGTTGAGAGCTAGGACCTTCTGTGTGGCGATGCATGCAGCCGTGCCCAATCGACAACAACCTAACTGCAGCCAGTGCATTTGATTGCCAGTGCATTGCCAGTGCAAACTGCCAGGTCGACCATGCAAGAAGCGGGGCGGGTGATTTTCTATTTTGTCTTCACATTGGCTTTAGAACCCTAATGTGATGCCACTGACTTGTACTAAGCTTTGTCATCTTTTTTTCTCCCCTCAAGGTAACGACCGTACGTACGTACGCTCGGCTTCAAGGTTATTTGTTGAAATATGAGAATAGTTTTGCGTTCAATTGGGATCCCTAACGACAAACTTGAAGATAATAATTGCAAGTTGTCCAAAATGCCAAGCGCCGCTGCCACGCAGGCTCTCATTGCCATTCGCGGGGCAATTTCGACCCTCAACAACACAAGCGACGTGTGCGCCGACATTGACGAAGCCGAAGATGACTTGCCAGAGGCCTTTCACGAAGTGGCAAAAACCATTCCCCTTGTTGAGCACACCCTTCAGACTATCAAAGGCCACATCCAGAGCAGGAAGCAAAAAGACGAGACGCAAGAAGACCGAGACGCGTATCAGGAAATAACCGATGTCGCCAACGAATGCGATGCCCGAGCTGGTCGTCTGGAGAAGATTTGCGGCAAGGTTATCCCGTCCGACGAGACCCCCTTGATGGATCGATACCGGTCTGCAGCTGGCAAGGGAGGTCGGGTCGAGCTGCTGATGAAGGGAATTCTCGAGGGTGTGATTGCACTCGCAAAAGAGCCCTTTGTGTCAGAGGATCAGGCAAAGGCTTTACGCGAGGCTCTCAAAATCATCTCAAAACTGCCTCCGTCGCTGCAGGAAGAGAATGGAGCCCACGCATTTTACAACTATGGATCCGGGCCGCAAAGCATCCATCTCGGTGTTGGAGATCAGAATATCAACACCGGGCAAGCGCCCCAGTTCAATGGCCAGTTCATGGCGCCATTTCAGCTGGGATCGTTTGCTCCGGTTCTGTGAGTGGCATAAGGAAAACTATCGCACATTAATACAAGAATTGAACCATACATGCGGGCTCACAGTCACACACTGCCTTCACCCCTGAACCCACCTGCGCAAGTGAAGATGCCGTCTCAGGGCCTCTCTCTGCTAGTACTAGTAATTACGAGCCCCTTCTGATTAGGCATTCACAGTCTTTTTGACGGGAAACGCATCAACAAGCATCCACAACGCTTTTTGACAGGTAAAAAGCCATCTCCGAAAGTTGTCAACCCCTATCAGCTAGATGAATATAGTGCCAAAGGGGACTTGATAATCCCCCGCCCCCTGAGAGAAAGCGCCCGCGCTGTTACCATGTACGTCCCTATGTGCAACAAGAAAGGCATTCCCAAGCAGCCCTCATCAGTCCCCCCTTCTTCTTCTTCGTCTGCTGGGCCATGCCAACCTCCATCTTCTGGCTCGGGCCACTACGCTGCACACTTGCCGGGAGACGAGCCTTGCAAACACACTACAGATGGCCAGCCACAACAAAGGTCAGTCAATTCACTCATTTCCCCAATGGCCCAGGGCTTGAAAGTAAGTACTAACCATGGGAGGGAGGCAACGTCGATCCTGTACCGGCTGAACTTGGGCCACCACGTTCCCATTTTCGTCACAGTAGATGCCGTATTGTTCCTGGCATCTCGGGAGTTGGCCTCTGTCGCATTCGATGGCCCAACCGGGCTCCGGCCAGAGCGCGTACGGGTCAAATCGGTTCTGGGATACAAGGTGGGCTGTGGGAGGGACGGAATAGAGGTGGGAGGTGGGGCTCGGGACGGGGCTGCATGTTGAGCTGAGTCTCAGACTCTGAGAGATGTCGGTGTAAGTCGCGTTGCCAACGCCGCTGCCGGTTGCAAGAGCGGCGAAGGCCAGAACAAGCCACAAAAGAGCGAGGATCTGGTGGCGTTTGACGTTCAATTAGAATGCAGAGTTCCAAGATAGGGCCGGCAGAGGTCAGGAATAGCAGGGCTTGCTTGGATACCTTCATCGTGAGAGCCGAGAGTGTCCTGATTTTTGGCGTTGAATTTCTTTGTTTTGCAGTTTGGAAGTAGCAGCAATGTTGGAAGAAGTGTTCAACTTCAAGTGGTCCGTGTTATTTGTGTCATTATGAAGTGAAAATTCGCAGGAGAAAAGACGAGGGGAAATTTATTTCAAGGGGATCTGCTCGGTATTCCGGCCAGTGCTTTGAGCCTGCAGTGGTCTCGGCGAGAGACATCACGGCGATTACTCGAAAATACAAAGGTCACAAAGCCATGGGCGCCGAGGACAAACCTGCCAAGATGGCCCTTCCGATGGTCAAGGCAGACTCATAGCTAAACTACCTAAGTACCTAATAGTCTTCCCATTAGGTGAACCTTGAATTTTGGTCAGAAACTCGTAGCACTGTAATATTGACTCCGGGATCAACTACCTACTAGTAATGCCGCCGAGAATGACTACAGGGTTGTAACATCAGACTCTGCTGTGCGTCAAAATACCTCCTAATTGGATTACAGATGTTGAACTGTCGTATTAGACCAATATTGATCACTTGCCCCAGGCACTTCCTTCGCCTTGGGGACACTGAGGTCTCATGAGGGCATGCCCCCAGTCTTACGTTAGTACATGACATGGCGGTTCCCAAGCCATCTATACAAAACACAACAACCGCACTTCTCGGAGCCCGAGAACACACCTTAGCCACCGTGACAAGAGCCGAGAATAATGCGTGATGTGTCTGTTCATGTGCGAGTTGCAATATTTCTTGTTGCCCCAATTCACGTTGACAAGACCAGATGTTTCTCTAGTGGCTGGCAACTTGGGATATCTGAAAGGACTCTCAAAGAGATCGCTGGTTTTTGTGACTTTCCCACCCATGTCATTTGGATTGCCTTGGCAGGTGCCAACTTTCAAGTGTCAAGTGCTGAATTAGAAGTTAACAATATTTGCCGTGGAGTTGAGTGCACCCTTGATGTCGGCAAAACAAACCCATGCACGAAAAACCGCAAAGGCTGGTGGAGAACATGATGGGCATGTAAAATAGCATCCTGTGCGTCGCATTGCTATCGAGATCAGCAATCGGCTTCCCAGGTCTAATCCATAGTTTCTGGACAGAAATGCCTCAAGTGGGGTCCGGCACTGGGTCGGGTTGCATGACTCCCGTCGATTCCCACTCGGAATCTCCACCCACCACAGCACAGGCACACTAGACAGGATTTTGCGAATGCGACCAAGTTTGCCATGCAGCGCGCTGCCTGCATCGGAGCGAAACTGACACAGTGAAGGAACCCTGCAGGGGTTAGGGTTGCTTATCGGATCTATTTCAGACACGGGCTCGGAGTTGCCCGTTATCGAGGGCTGAATTTACTCTGATCCCCCATTTGCATCGCGCCTGGCAGCGAAAAACGGAGCCCGGCAACTTCCGCGGGGTAGAAAATATTGCACAAGCTGCGCCAGGGCAATAGCCACTGCTGCCCTACAGCGTCAGGCAACACGGCGCCGGCGGGGAAGAGCAATGTTTACCACACGTGTTTGCCCCTCTCTTTTGGCGGCACCACCGGCGAGGATATTAGCACCGCAAGGGCGCCCTGGTTTCGCTCTTGGCCTCTCCCACCTCTCTCGCCTCTCGCAACCCTCTCCCCAGCTCCCGTCGCGCCCACCACTCTCCCGAACCTTCACGTCTTCCCGCTACGCCTGCTCACCACGGAAAACCGCTGACTGGCGCGCCATGGCTGAGCAAGACATCCCCAAGTACCTGCAAGAGACGCACGACCGCGTCTTTGAGAGCAATCGCGCCTGGGCTGCCGAGCAGACGGCCAGGGACCCCGATTTTTTCAAGCATCTCGCCGCCGGCCAGAACCCCGACTACCTGTGGATCGGATGCAGCGACTCGCGCATCCCGGCCGAGCAGATCACGGGCCTCGAGCCTGGTGAGGCCTTTGTGCACCGCAACATCGCCAACCTGGTGTGCAACACGGACCTCAACGTCATGAGCGTCATCACCTACGCCGTGCAGCACCTCAAGGTCAAGCACATTGTCGTGTGCGGCCACTACGGCTGCGGCGGCGTCAAGGCCGCCATGACCGCCCAGGACATGGGCCTCCTCAACCCCTGGCTGCGCAACATCCGTGACGTCTACCGCCTGCACGAGACGGAGCTCGACGCCATCGCGGACGAGGTCGCCCGCTATGACCGCCTCGTCGAGCTCAACGTCGTTGAGCAGTGCCGCAACATCATCAAAACGGCGCCCGTCCAGCAGAGCTACGCCAAGAACCAGTTCCCCGTCGTCCACGGCTGGGTCTTTGGCTTCCACGACGGCCTGCTCAAGGACCTCAACTTTGACCACCAGAAGACGCTGCAGCACATCCGGAAGATTTACAACCTCACCGAGTCCTAGGCTCGGTTGCTTGTAGTTGCAACTTGGTGATTGCGATGGGGATTCTGTTGGCCTGCGAGCGTGTTTTAGGGTACTTGTCCTCACTTTGGGTTGGGTCAGGCGTTTGTCTGGAGGACATATTAGCCATTGGACATGAAAATTGAGAAGCCAGAGACTTGGAGCTATGTAGTCGGAATGAACATTCATTTTCTTGACCGCCTGGTCTTGGCATTTTGCCATCAATTGCAACTTGAAGCCCTTCATCCAATGACGTGTAGTGGTCGGTGATACAATCAGACTACAGCAGGTCTTCAGCCCTGGGCAAAGCTGGGCGGCAAATCATTGACAGATCCATGTGGTGCTCTCCTGCAGGTACGGGGTGTGACTTTTGCTCTGCATGTGCCGCCTTTAGTCAGGCTCTGGGTGGGTTGGCACATCCGACGACAAACAGGAAGGTGCTCCCATGTCACAAGTGCCATTGTCATTCTTCCCCAACCTGGCGAATCCAGATGTGCCGTCAGAACTGTGACAGACTGGACTTGCACCAGAGGATATTGAATAAATTAACTAACCCGTCGAGTTAGCAAACGCTAGAAGTCCCGGCGATTTTTGAACTTCTTTGCGTTTCAATGAGCGGATGCTTGGGATTGACGGGGGGGACTCTTGCCTCAATTATAGGATGGTTTATTCCAACTCGACTTCAAGCCCTTGGATAGCTGCGGCTGCGGTTCCTGATCCCTATCGTCTGGCCGAAGGAAAGAACGTCACCATGGCCTCGCAAAGGGTGACGAGAGTTCCTCCATGGACCTCACCATACGCCTTCACCACCAGTTCAGGAATACGAGTCCCATCCAAAAAGGCCTGGCCCCGGCAGAGTGCAAACTTGCTCGCTCTTTCCGTTGCCTGGCGTTGTGGGTGCCGATGTCTCCTTCCCTCTGTGAATTGTCCAGGCGGTGTCCTCTTCCGCAGCACTAAAGATTGCAACGTTTCTCAAATCTTGGTTTGTTTGCATCTTGAATCATCGACTTTACTATCATCAAAATACACTTGAAATCTTGAGTTCCGCCTGAAAGATCATCTGTTTTTAGATTATCTTATCTCCCCCATCCAGCACCGGAACCTTTGCGCAAGCCAAACCCGAAAACGTGGACACGATGCTTGGCCCAATCGCGCTTTCAGCTGCCATGTCGGCCTTTGCCTCCGCTCAAGCTGTCGACGGTCCGAATGTACCCACCCTAACAGAAGCGTTGGCGAGTCAACCAAACATATCAACATTCTGGAAGCTGGTTCAGGTTGGTCTTGCGCACCTCCTCCTGTGGCCCACAGTCGAGGCCGGTCCCGATCGGATCCTTTGAGGATTAGACTGATCAAGTACAGAAAAATCCCGCCTTCTTCACATACACGGACCCGAAAGAGAAGATCGTACAGTCAAATGTGACCGTGAGTAACCACGTACCATCTAGCAATAGCAGCATACTGACAATACCCAAAAAGATCATTGTACCGATTGACTCTGCCTTCGAAAAACTCGGGAACGGTCCATGGTTTGAAGGTAAAGTCGAAATGTGGCCCTACATCAAGTACCATATCCTCCCAGGCCATGTCTCCGCCGGCAACATCGTCAAGGGGGACTCGATTTCCGCGCCAAGCGAGCTTTCATCGACCAAGTACACCAATGTGACGGACGGACAACGGGTAATCCTGACAAAAATGCCCAGTGGACAGGTTGTCGTCACGTCTGGATTGTCGGAGCGGGGAACAGTTATTGTCAAGGACGTCCCGTTCAACGGCGGCCTACTTGAGGTTGTCGACAGCGTTTTGCGGATCCCGGAGCGTCTGGATGTCACGGTCGCAAGCGCATATCCAGAAATCAATGTATTCCTCGACGCCCTCAAAGCCACCGGCCTTATCAGTGAGTTCAACGCAAGAGGAAATGTCACCATTTTCGCCCCCAACAACCAAGCCTTCCAGGGGCTTTTGGAAACCTTTGGTAATAATCTGAAGGACGCACGCGAGTTCAAACGGATCCTTCGATACCACATGGCCGTTGAGAATGTGATGCAGTCCTGGGAATTCCTGAATGGCAGTACCATGTTTTCGGTTGCCGTGGGCGAGCGACCGCGCCATTTGACTGTTACGAAAGACGCCAACACCATCTACATCAACTCCGCTCGTATCGTCACAGGCGACATCCTCATCGCTAACGGAGTAGTGCACATAATCGACAACGTTTTGAACCCCGGCGCAGCCGATGCCCGGCCCGACCCGACTGCCACAACGCAAACTCCTGTTTTCTATTCCCCGGCTGGGCCGCCGACGCCAACCGTGGCTGGGGACGTGGTGTCAATCACGTCCGCGTCCAAGGCCCCGACAAACACTCCGAGCAGATCAGTTGCCTCGACAGGGTTTATCGGGTTGGCGACAGCTGGCAGTATGGGCCTTGGGCTAACATTCATGACTGTTGCTGTATTTTTGTAGCCTGGGGCCGGTATAACGCTCGTTAGTATTTCCAATGTATGTTTTATGAGTCTTCATGGTTGAATCCCCTGGTGGAACGAGGAGCTAGCCAGTAGTGGGGGTTTGAGGTATGCTTGAGTTTGTACCAACAGGCTGCATCCTTCCACATACATCACTTTCGGCGGTCTGGATGTGTGGTAGGTTTAAATTCATGTTTTCTTGTCAAGTTGACCGCTTTGCTGCTCGTGCCCCCCGTTACCGTGCAGCATTTGGGAGCCTGGGGGCTGGGTAGGCCGGATTTACCGGACTGTCCGGCTCATTTTCCTACCAGGCAGGTAGGCATCCGCGTCTGGGCGTAAGGCAAAGATGTGTGGGCCGATTTCTCATAGGCCAGCTGGTTCAAGTGATGGAGTTGTTTGTCTGACCCATGTGTAAGCACACGCGTTTAATATTCCCCCGATTGGCCGACCCCATGCTTGAAGGAGGCAACAGCGAGTCACAGCACATGTTGTCCCTGTATGAAAGAGAGAATTCTCGTCCTGAAACTTGGGGGCTCTTTGCCAATCCTTTTCGATTCACATATATTAAGCGGCGCTTTCGCTTCGGCGGTAGACGCATGAGGCTTTCAGCCTCATTCCCTCCCCATGTTTTCTCCTGACGACATATCTCGACGATGCAAACAAAGCACTAGCCGCTCTGCCCCACTTCAAAGAAGCCAGCCCGAGCGCTACTCTTCAGCATCAGCAACCCGCCTCCTCCCCCACCGCGCCGCCCTCCTCTCAGCCATCATCACCACCCTCATCGCCGCCCCCAGCTTCGCGACCGCACTCCCAGCCCCGGCCGACGAGCGCTGGACCGACTTTGTGATCAACCCGGTCGACGGTACCGCCACGCCAACCACGACAGCCCAGGAGCCGCAAGATGATGGCGGCGACAGTGGCAGCCACATCAACTCGCTGCCCTTCCCGCGCAACATGTACGCGCCCGCGGCGCGCGCCATCCCCTCAGGCCTGCTGCTGGGCATGCTGTTTACCATTATCTTCTGGGCCGCCGTATGCGTCCTGCGGTCTGTGACGAGGAAGTCGAGGAGGAGGATGGGGGGTGCTCGGGCCGCGGCGGGTGGGAATATCAGGATCCGGAGTGATGGCGTGTGATGGTGAGGGACCGTGAGCTAGGGGTAGGGGTTTGTTTTGTTGGGGAAAGGTGTTGGGTTGGAGCTAGAGTTCCGGAATTTATCGTTTCGCTCTGCTTTTACATCGGCTAGGTTCATAATAGGGGCGTTACGGTGCGGGGCCATGATATCACGGCATCATTTGGGTAGAATTTAAGGAAATGAACGCTTGGCATGGTGGCAGGGCCGGGAACCTGTTCGGCCCTGGCGGGAAGAACATTTATTGGGTTACAACGTCATGATGCGTATCCGTCCTACCTATACCAGTACACAACCTATAAGAGCGGCAGGCGGTTCCAAAGCAACTCTACCGACCAGGGGTCAGTACGAAGAGGAGCACCAAACTGTCAAATCCCACAACTGTAGCTGGTTTACCACGGCCTCTCTGCCCACCGTGTCATTTCGCTGTGATGAGCGACGTCGACATTATGAGCGATATGGTGTTTCACGGGACTGATCCTTCTCTTTTTTCTTCTTATCTGTTTTGTGTTCGTGCGGGCCTTCTACAAAGCGCAAGACATGAAGCCAGGGCCCCAAGCGCACAGAGGCCCCTGGGGTATCGTAGATCACATCGCCAGCCCGCCCCCCACAGGGAAATCCTCTGCGGGCAGATCCTCCACGTGCAGATGCTCCACCAACCTATCCTGCCCCCGTCTACTACAGCGAGACAAGACGTGCGCAAGAGGCCACCTCCAGGGATCCACCGCCTCCATACTCTCCACTTGGTATGTAGTTGGTGAGAGAATGGTGAGGGGACGGGCAGCTGGGGGTGGGCAGGTTGGTTTGATGGGGAAAGGTGTTGGGTTAGCGTTGGAGTGCTGGGTTGCTCTTATCGCCCTGGCTCGTTTACCTTGGGATTAGGATACGGGCGTTACGGCGTAGGTAGAGACATTATCGTTTGAAGAGAGTTTGAGAAAAAGAAGATATGGGGCGATAGGGCCGTGAGAGCGTAGCTAACGTTTGGTGGTCTTTCGACAAAATGGAGAAAAGGGGAAAGCTTTCACCTCTTGGCAGAAGAAATATTTTCTCAATTTCCAACTACCTGATACCTAACCAATATCTCTCAACGCGAGCCGTAGGAGTGGCTGCTGGAGTTGAAACAACACCGTCGACCAAGATCGGTATGCACCATGATTAGCACTGATTAGTTTGGCGCTGAGCTGATAAATTACAGGGACACAAGCTTGAGCGGTGATCCCAGGGTAACCGTGGAGGGAACCAGACCATAGTAGGTAGAATATCTATGGCACCTTCAAATATGTACTCGATGCCATCAACCGATCCTAACTTTGTGAGACGCAGACAATGGCGGGTGACTATGCCTTGAGCTTCTTCAAAGGTGTGATGTATTCGATCCTAGGTTTTTTCTTTCTAGCTGGGATCGGGTGTCTCATGGGAGCGGCGTTGGAAGAATCACGGCCCCAACGGCGTCGCAACCCCACAGCGTATCCTGGACCCTACCCTGCACAGGCGAATCCTCCACTGGCGGTCCCCCCACAGGAGGCTTCTCAGCCTGCTTATCCTGCCCCCATCTACGATAGGGTAACGCGGACACATGCGCAAAGGACCACCCCAGGAGGCCAGCCCCCTCAGTATTCCGCGACCTCTGCGTAGTTCGGGGAGAAGAGGGGGTTTCACCTCTTGCTACGACTTCTTTAGAACCGTGGTGGACAGGGTCTCAGTTTCTTACTGGTTTAGTTAATTCAGATAGGCAATCGAGCTACCTCCTTGCGCCCTCTTCTCCAACTGTATATCCCCTCGCAACGCCACTCCTACCCTGCTCAACTGCCGCGCTGTCCTCGGCAGTGTAGTCACTCCCTAGACCCTGCCACGTCCGCTGAGACCGCAAAAATTCAGCTCCAGGACTCACCACTCCATTCACCATAGCCAAATCTCCTTTAGACCTTAGAGCCAGGGCTCCAGAGGTAGTCGATGAAGATGCACCCCCCTCTGCAGGGGCATCCTTCTTGGGCGCCCTGGCCGCAGCCACTCGCATAGGCCGACTGTGGCTGATCAGTTTGCCCGTGCGGAGATCGAACTCGGGCGGCGCCGACTCCTCACCATCACTATCCTCTTCCTCCTCACCGCCAACCTCCCTGCCACCGATGCCCTCCCCCTTCTCAACCCCTTGCCCGCTCTCCTGCTTGTCTACAGGGGGCTTCACACCCTCGATACCCCCCCACCACTCCCCCGTCCAAACCCGCTCCTCATCCCCCTGCAGCGCAATCTCCAACTCAAAAGGCGTGATAACAGGCCTGTAAAAGCCCGCATCGTCCTCGACCAACGCGCTCTCCCAGCACCCAACAACGACCCAGCCGTCAATCTCGGCAAAATTAGCCAGCTTGGCCGGGTTGAGCTTGCCCACGACCACGGTGTAGCTCTTCTTGCCCGCGGCCGCAATCTGCTTCCGGATGGACTCGATCGAGGCCAAGTAGTTGGAGACGGAGAGGGTATTGACGAGGATGCCGATGATGCCGGCCGAGGCGAGGGTCAGGCAGCGGGCATACCGGCGGCCGAGCAGGCGCGGTGTCACCTGGGGAGAGTACTCAGGGGAGGCGGAGGAGGTGGGGTGGATGTGGAGGGAGGCGACGCGGGAGGAGAGGGCGAGGAGGAGGGCGGTGGGCGGGATGGAGATGTGGAAGATGGAGTAGGTTTTGAGGTCGAGGTCGGGGGGGAGGGGGGCCGAAGGGGAGACGATCTTGCGGTTGGGTATTTGCCCGAGGGGGTCGTGGATGATCTCAGTGGAGAGGAGGGTCGTGTATCCCCGGCCACGTAGCTCGGTTGCGAGCGCGGATACGTGGTCTTGGTATGTTACGTCGGCCATGAGTACGACGGGGGTTTGATTGTCGGGGTATTCTTGCGCGAAGGCATTGAGTGCGGCGCGACGGTCGAGTTTGTGTTGGGTGAAGACGTAGATGACGGGCAAACGGGATGTAGGCGACAGGCAGGACCGGCCATAGTGTACCACCACCTCGGCGTCGGCGTGTTCGGCGGCAATCTCGTCGACGCAGCAGGAGCTGTAGGAGGTGTCGGCTAGAATGTATATCCTCTGGGGAGCCTTGGGCTTTTCCTGGGATGCATCATTCGCAGGCCATGCCCCCACAACATCGTTCCCCTTTTCCCGATTGCTGGTTGATGTTGCTTGTAGGAAGGCAAGCTCTGCGCTCAGAGCTTGAACAACTCGAGGAGCATCCCGCAGCATCGTATCGGGGAACTGCAGGCCTATTCTCCTCCAGCCGCCATCCTGAATCTCCCGCGCCGTTCTGGCAATCTCATAGACATGGCGCAGCTCGTCGTCGGTTTTGCTCTGCGCCTGCGCCTCGATCTCTTCTGTGGGCAGTTTAGGTTCGACGTGTTCGAAAAGATGCTCTGCTGGTGTGGAGAAGGCCGAAGGTGCGCTTAGCTCGCCCATTATGTCTGGTCGGCCGTTTCGTCGAGGACCGGAGGCAGGACTAGGGGTTCTGCTCTTCGCGCCTCCTGATATTGTTGGCGGGGTTGTGGTTGAGGAACAAAAAAGTTTTGGACCCCGCCATCCATCAGTGCCATCTGTGTGACGTCGGGGTCTGCCGCAGGTTTGGCGGGGCGATACACAGTGGGGCAGGCTCTGCAGGACGTTTGTGGCCTCAGGTTCAAGCCGGCAAACATCCCTGTATCGCTGCTGAAAACCATAAGCTCGGATCACCCGGATCTTCAGTTGATCGCAGCACAGAGGTTTTGGGCAGCACGTAGGCAGGACCTTTTCGACGCTCGTTTTGACTTGCTTATTTCCATGTTTCCTTCCTTACACATTTTTCTCTCGCAGCTTCGTGTCTAAATGAATCTATCGCTCTGCATCGCCACGTCGCCGTCTCATATTTTCGTCCAAATGCTGACACGGCCCGTCTTTTCCATCTCCGAGTCCCAACCAAAAACCTAGAATATTGTTCGCGGGTCCCAGCCAACTGCAAGAACACGCGCCGTCATGTAACAGGCCAGGGCGATTGCATAGGAAACACCCGCAAAGAGAATGACGGCCATCCAGCCAGTCTCGCCCGTACCCACGTCCAACAAAGCGCCCCCTATGGGCACACTGCTGAGCGTGCCGAAGCTGGCTACCATCATGGCCGTCGAGAAGTAGCGTCCGTATTGTCTCGAATCGCAAAGCTGACCCAGACAAACAGGCACCAAGCCAAGATTACTGCCGCTGGCAAACCCAAACGTGACTGAATACGCGATCAGTAGGGGCTGGGAGCGACCCGCCGGCAGCCACAACGCCAATAACGTAACGACACAGAGTGCAATCGTGACAATAACCAAGTTGAACCGCCCAAACTTGTCAGCCAGAAAACCCGGCAGCACACGCCCGACGACCGAGCCGGCGTTCAGGTACGACAATAGCACATAGCTAGATGTTGTGTCCTGGCCGTGCTGCGCCGCGTACGAAATGATGAAGGTGAGCGGGACAAACAGGCCCCACTCCATGAAGAAGATGCCAAGCGAGGCAAACGCGAACCGCGAGTCCCTGAAGATGGCGAGGTCCGGCCACACCGAGCCGACCCTGACGTTTCCGTCCGCGTCCCGCGCGGGTGGGAGCCGCGTCTTGATGAAGAGGTTGGCCGGGATGGCAAGGCCGAGCATGATGAGCGCCAGGATGCGGCAGCTCCAGGCAAACCCGAGTTTGGGCAGCATCTGCTGCAAGATCAGCGGGAAGACGATGCCGCCAATGCCGCCGGACGTGGTGGCGATGCCAGTTGCCAGGCCACGGCGGACATTGAAGAAGTGAGCAATGGCGCCGTAGGCGGGGGCGTTCAACAGCGCCCCGCCCAGCCCTCCAAGCACCGAGTAGGTCAAGATGATTTGGTAGTATGCTTGCATAGAGTCAGCCACCATCTCTGAACTGTCTTCAGGTGAAGGACTGACCTTCGCACCAACCCAAGATGAGAACACTGAGTGTGATGAGCACGGTGCCCGTGGCAACCAGCACACGGCCCCCATAGTGATCGAAGATGGGACCAACTTGGATGCCCACGAAGAAGACGATGAACAGGTATAGGCTAAAAATCCAGCCGATTTCCGAAGCGTTGTGCTGGGAAAGCTGGTTTGTTGAGAAGTACGACTCGAAGACGGCAGAGGAGTTGATGAGTCCAAAGACTGAGACCATGGCACAGAAGGACCCAAACACCACAAGCCACCCCTGAGCCCCGCCCTCGGGGAAGTTCAGGGTGGTGGCGGTGGACGGGACTCTGTCCAGAGTGGAGCGGCCGGCGACGTCATCGTCGCTGTTTTCAAGGGACGTCTCGGCCTTTTCGGGCGTTTGCAGACCGAGATCCAAGTTGGTTGCGGTGAGGTCCTTTGATGGGGGCTCAGCCTTTTCTAGAGCGTCGGAATCACGGGGGGTCTCAAGGGATGGCACAGACTGGGTGAACTGGCCCACAATGGGTCGGCGGTTATTTAGGCAGGTGTCCTCTGCATGGGATCGGGTCAAGGTCATTTACTCTGCGCCGTTCGTTTGGTGACGGTGTGAGTGACGGGAATATGTTGCTTCCTGCTCCGCTTTTTGTGGTTCAGCGACTGCGGCATCAGTCGTCAAGAGACGAGGGGAGTGGGTGCGCTTGATCTCCTTTTGAAACTTTGCGAACGTGAAAAGAGGCAAGCCCACAAAAGAGCTGAAAATTTTGAAAAGGCTCCACTGTGACTTTGACATTTTGCGTCGCCGGGTCGTCATCCGGGCCTAGGCAAATCCTAGGCAAATCCTAGGCCGTTCTGGCGCCCACCTCCAATTTTCGATAGCGATCAACCAAAAGCAGTGCCAATTGATTTGACGTAAAAGGAATGGTACACCACCGACTATCTCAGGTCACCAGGGAAGCCGTCAGCCCGTATTCCGCGGCCGGCAAACCGCATCCCGCGAACCGCGAACCACAAACGCGGGGACTGAGGGCCTGCGGCGCTGCTGCGGCTCGCAACGGCTTCGGTGGCGGCCGCGGGGGTACGTTTGTTTGGTGATGCGCAATGCATACAGATCGCCACCCCGGGTCCACATGTAAATAAATGACAGCCGCCACCACGGAGTTCGGCTCATCCCGCGCATTGCTATCTGCGCTTCAAAGATAAAAGCGGTGAGCTGAGTGGGGGGGCTGGGGCTGTCTTATTTGTTGACCAGGGTGCGAAACGGCTTGTCATGGATTGGCAGTGTGGCCGTGACGGTGAGATATCGCCGTGAGGCTTCAGGTTGTCTTTGACGTTTCGATGCAATATGATTTGTGTCCAAGACGTGGCGGATGGTGTTTCGACTAGTGTTTACTCAGGCCGTCTTATCTCAAGATCATGGCACATCTGACACCCCGCTAACACAACACCTTTCAGTGCTTCAAGACAATGTTGTTTGCTTTAACAATACCACTGCTGTATGCACATTACTCACATTTGATAACTCACTTTTCGAGTATAAATAGGGCACTAGAACGTTCACCCCTATCTAGTAACCTTCCAGTTCAACCGCGAAGAGCAACTCTCCACTTTACCATCATAACCGCTGTGGCCACTAACACCGACAACATAATAGAACAAAACTATGCTGCCGACGCCGCTACTGTTCCCCAGCCGGACTGTGACAGCGACCAGGAGATCAGTGAAGCGGCGAGAATGGTCCTGTGCCAATGGGTTTGCAGGTTCCGCCGACGATATCTGGCACGGAACCGCCGCAAGGGGGAGGCCCCATCCCCGGCTCCTCCTCAAGGAATTCTGAAGAAAGGGAAAGACGACAGGGAGCTCCACGAGGCCATGATGGAAGATGCCGACTTTGGCTACGACCCCAACAAAACATATTATTACGACTTAAAAGATGGCCAAACATCGGCACCTTCAAATGACGGGAAGCCGGCGCCCGCGCCCAAACCAAGTCCTGGACCGATTCCTTCTGCCACGGGAAATTTCAAGCCGGCACCCGGCGGGATAACCGATGCTGCAAAGTTCACGCCAAGGTTCAAGAAAACCGTGAGTTTCTCTAGGGATATCACTGTTATCAGTAACAAAGGGTTGACGACGACAGCCCTCCTTTACGATGGACCCCGGCTGCGGCCGAACAACCAGCCAAAACCTCCATCTTCCATCAACATCTCTCCCTGGCTTCGTGGGTTATGACAAATCATCGCAAACTGCGACGCAATCGTTATTCTTGACTGTTCCAGTAGCAGTATTTTAGATGAAGGAGGTGCCAATAGTTAAAAATGCTGCATATAGGAACTTGAATGTGTTGGGTGTTCACAGGAAATCTTGATATCAGGCGTGGTTTTTGTGTTATTGGAAGTTGGGAAACAGCGATGACTACGGGTTGACGCAGTTGTCGAGCACGGCTCAAGAACCACGTTAAAAATCATTGTTTCATCATTTAAGTCGAGGGTCAGTCTTTCGTAATTAAAGCAAATAACCAAAAATATCAAGTGAATCACAAGGTAGGTCACTGTCCTAGACATCCCACACCGGCTAGTGCCCTTACCAACCATGCTTCCCCCTGCTACCTCCTCGGCGTCGTTGGCGCCGACGCCGACCCACCCATCAAAACATCATACCTCGTAGCCAGCCGCTCCTCCTCGTCCTGCACTCCTTCCCCGTCCCTCTCCGTCTCCACCCGCTTCTCCCACGCATACCTCTTCCTCCTCAGCTCCGTCAACCCCCCAGTAAACCCCATCTCAGACGCCCCCCTCGCCCCGGCCAGCCACATGAACCCCCCCTCTTCCTCCCCCCCCTCCACCTTGACCTTCACATTTGCCGCCCGCTCCTTCAGCCCGGCCAGGTCATCCACACCCCCGAGGATCATCCTGGCCTGGCCGTCGAGCGCGGCCATGGCAGCCAGCGACGACGTCTTCAGCACGGGCACCCGCGCCCGGCGCGTCCAGACGACGACGATGGCCAGGAAGACGGCCGACAAGATGATCTGGCAGGCCAGGAAGGCGAGCCAGCCCCAGTAGATGACTACATACATCGACGTCTCGGAGGCCGTGCCTGCGACGGTGTGGTTGTTGTCGGTGAAGGTCTCTCCGGAGGCGCGGAGCCAGGAGTTGAGGCTTGCGGCGATGTTGGCGGTGATGTTGGTTATTGCCTGGAGTTGGGCCTGCGGGTCGGGTGGCTGGGAGGGCGAGGGGAAGAGGGCTAAGCCGAGCGGCCAGGCGAGGTCGCCGGAGGCTTGGAGGACTTGGGAGTCGGGCTGGATGAGGAAGTTGCCCCCGCGGGGGAGGGAATTGTCGACTCCGCCGAAAGGCTGAGTCAGGAGGTGAGAGAATGCGAGGGCCGTTGGCTTGTCGATGAGGAGAGCTGTGTCCGGGTTCTGGGTGCGAAGGGTTACTTGGCCTGAGAACTCGGAGGGGATTTGAGAACCGGGTGGGAGGGAGGTGATGTTTTTGTTGAACTGGGCCGCTAAAGTGGTTGTGGCGTCTCCGGTGAGGGCGCTGGGTATATCCTTCACCACGATTCTCAGATTACCGCTGGAGACACTGACGGAATAGCTCTGCGCGCACCAATGATAGAGTATCTCGGCGGCATGGAATGTCGGAGGGGCATCTGACGAGGAAGGACTTCCGTAGATCAGATAGGTGTCCAGTATTGCCAGCTCAACCTCGGATCCCTTGAATGAGATTGAGGCGGCTGACGATACACCAACGGCAAGAGAACGTAGGTTTGGAGCTACCAAGGTAAGATTGGCTGCCGCCAGAGTGGCTCTGTAGTTGCTGTCGGATTCCGCCGTCACCTTGAGCTGACCAGTGACGGTCTCGATCTTTGTGCAGATTGCGAGAGAGGTGAAATCGGGCCATGTACAGTCAGTAGTACCGCACGTAACAGAGCCCTGGCTCGCGAAGCTGGCACCGTCCTCATGGTTGCCGTCCAGTTCTGAGTAGTAGGCGCCAGTTACAATCGCTCCACGCATGCTGAGTATGTCGCTCGTGTCTCGAAAGAGTTAGCCAACTCCCAATACCGCGGGGAAACCTGTTAGACAAACCAAACTTTGGGTTATCCCCATTCCCGGGACTTCGCATAAAGTATGCAAGGCGGTCAGCTTGGGCAAGGCCGGCCACTGGGTGAGGGCTGTTTCTGTAAGCGATTACTTCCTGGGTTGTGGCCGATGTGAGAATGCCAAGGATAATGACCAATGCTCCCAAGCTTCCGAGAAGCCTTGTGAAAAAAGTTAGTTAGATCTCTGCTGAGTCCCGAACCGTGTTAATGTTGAGTGGTGATCGAGACACTTACCCCCCTGCAGATGAAAACAGAACCGCAACGCCGCCGTATGACCCCCGCGCAGCATGATCTATCACATCAAACTCGCTTAGTGACCTGGGCTGCCGTGACGGCCTCAGCCACCGAAGTTGCCCAAGACCCTCTAGAACAGGAACCGTGTAGGCAAAATGGGCCAATGAGGTGAAGAAAGCAAGAAACGTGTTAAGGTTCAACGCCCCTGGCCAGTTGGGCGGTGGCAGCCCATCAAAATATCTGAGCCCGACGGCAATGACTATCATGGCGTTAGTATCGCGCGCAATCTAGGTTGTGACCAAGATGTTGTCAAAATTGGCATCGTACCTATCACACAAAGAATGCTAACGAAGACCCATGCGAATTCAGGAAGCCACCACCTCAGGCCTTGGCGAATCTGACGGGGTCTTCCGGCAGACCCCGACCCTGCGGACCACGTATTCCTTCTTTTGAGTGAGAGAGAGTTTCTTTTCATTTCAGGGCCAATGTACTTTGCCGGAAGCTCGGCACCTTTGGCTTGACCTTCGGCGAGGACTTCCCTCGATCCTTTTATACTCGCCGATGTCGCTGACACGAACTGCAGGGCGTGAACACCAGGGGAGCCAGCGGCTAGAGGCGACGGCCCAGCTCCATATTTTGGCCCAAACAAGGGACCACCTAGTGACTCTGGTCTGTCGCGTCGTAGGGGGGATTTCAGGGGCGGGCGTTGGCCACGCAAGGGCTCGTACCGCGACTCCAGATCACGCATCGTTGTTGAAGAAATATGAGTTGAATTGAGTGAAGTTGAAGTTGGGGTTCTGTTTACACGGAAAGAAGATAAAAGGAATAGAAAGAAGACGGTGGTGCGAGGCCTTGAGACGCAAGACGCATAGGAACTCCAATGCGACGCCATGCTCGTGTTGTCAACATTCCACTGATGCCCAAGCTGACTCGATTGTGCATAGACTCAACCAGGCACTGGCTGTGGATTGCCGCGTCACACAGGAAGCTTGGTGGTACATCATGAATGATGGATGGGATACCAAGTTGGCCCCTTGGTTGTCCCTGATCTCGTCTTTCAGATTTGCTTCCAATGCAATGAGGAAAATAAAAGAATGTCAGCAATTTGACCTCCGTGGAACGATGCATCGAAAAGCAAACTAACCCGGACTTGGTTGCTTGAATCGCGGCGCGTTGGGCTCAGCAAAGCCCAAGGGTAAAAAAAGACGATGGATTTTGAGTGGGTTTTGGAGTGTCCACGTTATCCGTCCGGACTGGCTTTGGACAACTCGAAAACAAAAAAAATAATAAAGCACTGTCATTGGAGAGATTGTTAGCTTTGACCCTAACCCTCGACCTCCAGATTTTCAAGGGTTCACGGGTAAGAATAATGGCTTGGGGGGGACCGCACGATAAATTGATCAACGGCTTGGAGGACAGGGCTCGCCTTTAATCATGAAGTCACTTTACATAATCAAGCTGGGCAGCTTGGTCGGCGGCCAGCGACGGTTGGTTCACCTCGTACGTGTCCTCGCAGGAATAAGATTTCACGGGCCAATGTTCAGCGAGAGAGTAGCATAAATGCGTGCAATGCTGAGGTATCCAATTGATGTGGTCTTGGGACCGTTGATGCCCACCCACGGTCGGTTATAATTGGATGCGCCCTCTAATATGGAAGCAGCTCCTCTGGACTGTCGCTTACCCGAGTCCCTCCTTCCAATCCCCTCCATCCCGTCTGCACCTCAACTTTGACAAGTCCCGCACCTGCCCCGAACCCTCCATCGAAACTGTATCTCCCCAAGGCCATATAGTGACGTCGTTGTACAGGTCCCGCCCTACCTTAGCTATCCAACACCAGCGACGACCACAGCACTGTAGGTACCCACCAAATATCTCCAACAACACAGTAATCGCGCAGCCAGTTCTACCAGCTGCTTCTAGTCGAACTCCGCCGCTAAATCCTCACACTAACATTCGGCAACCGAGCAGTCCATCTCGACCTGCGCCTAGTCCACCCGATCAAGGGCAAAAAAACACCCAAGCCCTTCAACCACCGTATCTTGCGATCGCCAAGCGGGCAAGAACGGACCTGGAATCCCTGTTAAACGGGAACCAGCCAGCCAGCACACGCCAACACCTATCTGCGCAGCGACCGACATAGCGACACGTCCAAACCGCGCCGGTGGGAGAGGTGGAGCAGCATCCTGGTGCGGGCCAAAGAGGATCGCAAACCTATTGGGTTTGCCAAGGTTAAATTGATATAGACAAAGCCACGCATGTGTTGCAGCATGAGGGAAACTGCCATAATTGCCACACATTGAAGTATCCACCAGTGCGGCAAGATCCAAAACCTCCCTTTTCAGCTGTCAAGTGCTGGAATAGACTAATAGTCTTATGAATGGACAGGTAGTATGAGACAAGGTGTGTTACTTTGTATCTAGTCACAGTCCTAACTTTCCATCCCGGAGCCGATATTTATAGATTTGCTCCCGCCGGGCCCGAAATACGGCCATTTACTTCACTTTACTCATCAACAGGGCCAACAGCCAACACCGTGCTGCCGCTTTTCTCTCACTCCCTCCAGCTACATGGCTAAAAGGTAGCCCAAGTCTAGGTGCAACGTCCGTACGCTTTTTGATGACTGTTTTTATTCAAAAGTCAGTTTTGAAATGAACAAAAACTTGGATGCGACGGAGGACTTACCATCCTGTACCGCAATGGGCAAGCCGGTTGAGGCAACATAGCAGTAAATACCACACCTCAAGACCACCCTAACCGAGCCAGCTGCTTGAATGGCCTCGGAACCTGGCTTGGCATGCGATCTAAGAGGATCGGCTCGATAGACGACCTTAACCATATGCTTTCGTTGTATAAAGAAGGCTGGTCTTGCCATACCGCCCCGCCGTCTATACGCATTCGACTCGCTCGGGCTGCTGCCAACATTCTTGTGTCTCAACAAGAGTGGGATGAGTGGATGAGTCAAGTCAGCTTTTAGAGGAAGCTGTAAATCTTCTCCCAACTGTGAGCCCGCGGTCTCTAAATCATACCGACAAGCAGCATATGCTTGCGGATTCCGCTGGCATGGCTTCAATGGCAGCCGCCACCGCTCTAAATTCCGGGAAGGCAGCCTCTCACGCTTTGCAGCTCCTCGAACTTGGTCGCGGCGTCATTGCCGGTCTGCTGATGGATATGCGCGGAGATATTTCCAGTCTCAAGCGCGAACATCCCGTTTAATTAGTACTACTACCTAGTCATCTATCGCCTGCTAACACATCCTGCATCAACACTACTAAGAATGGACCCAAATGTGTTGTAGAAATGTCAAGGCAGATGTTGGTGGCTACCATGCACCTGCCACTTTTGGTGTGCCTATTCGCCATCAGGTCACGTATCACCTTTCAAGAAGAGAATGACATCCTCGAAGTGACATGAGGCATCTTAGCATGCTAGAAATTTCTAGGATTTCATGATATCTATAAATTAGCTTATCCTCCCAGGCCCTTGTGGTGTCAAGCTAGCAAAAAGAAATATGGATGATGAATCAGAGCCCTACCAGTTAAACCATAAGAACAACAACATTATAATTAGTATGACAGCCGCCTGAAGCGTAGTACCCGAGGCTGTTTTGTCAAATAGGCTCGCCACAGTCTCCTCCCTGCCTTGGAATGTGGCCACTTGCAGCACCGATCCACCTAGAGCGGTAATGTCGGCGCCCTTCTCAAGCAGCACCGCCATGATCTCCTCGTTTTTTTCGAATATAGCAGCCTGGAGCGCCGTACCGTAGAGTCCGCCTTGCGCGTTGACGTCGGCGCCTTTGTCGAGCAGCATCGCCACGATCTCCTTGTTGCCTCGGCCTGCAGCGACCTGGAGCGCTGTACCGAAGAGTCCGCCTTGCGCGTTGACGTCGGCGCCTTTGTCGAGCAGCATCGCCACGATCTCCTTGTTGCCTTGGCCTGTAGCGACCTGGAGCGCTGTACTGAAGAGTCCGACTTGCGCGTTGACGTCGGCGCCTTTGTCGAGCAGCATCGCCACGATCTCCTTGTTGCCTCGGCCTGCAGCGACCTGGAGCGCTGTACCGGAGAGTCCGCCTTGCGCGTTGACGTCGGCGCCTTTGTCGAGCAGCATCGCCACGATCTCCTTGTTGCCTTCGCCTGTAGCGACCTGGAGCGCTGTACTGAAGAGTCCGACTTGCGCGTTGACGTCGGCGCCTTTGTCGAGCAGCATCGCCACGATCTCCTTGTTGCCTTCGCCTGCAGCGACCTGGAGCGCTGTACCGGAGAGTCCGCCTTGCGCGTTGACGTCGGCGCCTTTGTCGAGTAGCATCGCCACGATCTCCTCGTTTTTTTTGTATATAGCGGCCTGGAGCGCCGTACCATAGGGTCTGCCTTGTGTGTTGACGTCGGCGCCTTCGTCGAGTAGTATCGCCACCATCTCCTTGTTGCCTTCGCCTGCAGCGGCCTGGAGCGCCGTACCGTGGGGTCCGCCTTGTGCATTGACGTCGGCGCCTTTATCGAGTAGCATCGCCACGATCTCCTCGTTTTCTTTGTATGTAGCAGCCTGGAGCGCCGTACCGTAGAGTCCGCCTTGCGCGTTGACGTCGGCGCCTTTGTCGAGCAGCATCGCCACGATCTCCTTGTTGCCTCGGCCTGCAGCGACCTGGAGCGCTGTACCGAAGAGTCCGCCTTGCGCGTTGACGTCGGCGCCTTTGTCGAGTAGTATCGCTACGATCTCCTTGTTGCCTTGGTCTGCAGCGACCTGGAGCGCCGTACCAAAGGGTCCGCCTTGCGCATTGACGTCGGCGCCTTTGTCGAGTAGTATCGCCACGATCTCCTCGTTACCTTTGCCTGCAGCGGCCTGGAGTGTCGTACTGAAGAGTCCGCCTTGCGTGTTGATGTCGGCGCCTTTGTCGAGTAGTATCATCATGATCTCCTTGTTGCCTTTGCCTGCAGCGGCCTGGATCGCCGTACCATAGAGTCCGCCTTGTGCATTGACGTCGGCGCCTTTATCGAGCAGCACCGCCACGATCTCCTCGTTACCTTCGCCTGCAGCGGCCTGGAGCGCCGTACCATAGGGTCCGCCTGGCGCGTTGACGTCGGCGCCTTTGTCGAGCAGCATCGCCACGATCTCCTTGTTGCCTTCGCCTGCAGCGGCCTGTAACGCCATTCCATAAAGTCCACCCTGCGCATCTATGTCGGCGCCGTCCCCGAGCAGAGACTTCACAAGGCTACCGTACCCATGAACAGCCGTCATGTACAACAGATCAACCCCTCCGACGCATCTCGAACCGGGATTCTGCTCGAAGGAATTATGAAACAGCCTCACCCGCTGGAAGACGCTGTCCTCTTCCCTTAGACACCGCAGAAACTCAACCTGCCCGATATGTCCTGCTTCCGCCGCTTCCACGTGATCGAACACGTACGTCGATGCATATTCCAAGAACGGATGAGTAGACCTAAAGCTCTTCGCTTGCGCCCGATCTCTCGGTAGTGGCAGCGCATCCATCGTAATGTACGACATGCAGCAGGCTTTCAGACAATCATGGCTGGCCCCAACGGGATTCGACGCGAGCGCCGCATCCAGTCTCTGGAGCCGTTGATTCCGGAGGAGGAAGTCGTTGACAGACTCGTGGATAAACTGCACCGTCTCTGCGTTGCCTTTACGTACCTCGATAAGGCCTCTCGAAGAGTTGGTGATGCGCCGTCGGATATCATCACGCGTTATCTTCGACGGATCCCAAGTTCCTAGGTTGTCGGCATCCGTTCCAGCCAGCATGGCGTAATATAGCTCTTCCGGCTTCAACAATCGTCTTGCGAACAGAACCCACTGTAGCATGAGGATCGTCTCACGCTTGTCCGAGTTGTCTTGGCCAAGGAGCGTCCCAAATAGTTTGTCAAGGTCATCAGGCACCTCGCGCAGCTTCTGCTGCATAGCCTCAATCTTACCCTCGTCATAGGCTGTGTTCAGCATTGTAACGACAAGCACGACCCACATGAAGACACCAGATGCTTTAGCAAGCAGGTCCCTTTCGATCTCCTTATCCTGCTTCGTTAGCTTGTCGCAGACATAGGTGGTAATATCGTCATTATGCTCCTCCATCTTCTCCACAACCAGCTCTTGATATCGTTTCATGCTGATATGCGGATAGTGGCGACTCGATAGACAGATGTTGAGAGTAGTCTTGGCGCTACTGGCCTTGACACTTAGCTCTTCGAGGAATTCCACAATGTCCCGCACATGTGGCTTGCTGCATTCGTCCAACGCATCGATAAGAAGAATGAGTGGCTTTAACAGGTATTGCTGTATTTCCGAGAGGAGAAATTCTCTCAGTTCCGACTCCCTCCACCCCCACCCTCCTTGGTGCATTTCATATTTCTTGCGAAAGATCAGAACGAAGCGGTCGTACGCAGAAGGTTCTTTGTTGACTAGTTGGAATACCAGCGAACGTAGCATGCCAAGCGGCGTCTTCTCGAAGGCGTCGCCTCGGGCATTGAAGAAGTACGCTGCAATAGTGTGGTGCTTGAGAACCCGCCGGCAGTGTTCCAAAGTATGCTTCATCAATGTCGACTTCCCCGTCCCCGGGTTTCCCTTGACCCAGAGCACTCCATTATGGGTTGTAAAATCGGTGCGGTTGTGCCACTGTTGGAACTCGGACGTTTGGAAGAACCAATCGCAAGTCGTGGGGTGGGCCGAGGCGATGTCTTGCCGGCGAGCGTCGATATTAAGGAAGCTAAGGGACTGCAGACATACTGTTCTCCGTCAGTTGTCGTCGTAAACTGTTCTAGAAACGCGTGGCTAACCTCTTCTCTCCTTCAAGCGCAACTCTTCTATGTCAGACGGCGGGTCACCAGAAGAAGCAGCTAAGTTGTGTCAGCGCATACCTGGGTATGTAGGCCATGCTATCAAGTGGTCCTACCAGCATGGTATTTTTCAATAATATATATCGCGTTCGCGTTGTATTGGGCTCCGTCGGCGCTGTTGTTATTTTGAGATCCGCTGCCGGTGTGAGCGCTCTGAGTACCCGAACCGTGATTGCTGAAAACGAACTTTGACGCGGCGGCCTCGATCGGATGAGGCATTGTCGAACTTGACAGCGGGATCCCGTCTGGGCATGTCGCTGAGGATGAATGCGTCAGGACGGCATCAAAGAGGTCGACGAAGCCGTTCGCTGCGATGCTTGGGGCTGGGATTTGGGGACTCAGCCCCTCTGATTCCCCTCATTCTTCGAAATAGCCAATAAAAGGGAGTTTTTCGATGGGCAAAGATGATTGGTGCCTCAGCAGGGCGTCTACATTTAATCATCTCGATCCGCTAGTGCCAGACAGCAATGCCAGTCGCAGCCATTGATGCCCCACGCGAAAAAGACGCGACTTACCTAGGCGGCCGTTCACGAAGCCTAACCAAACCGCAGACGACCAAGGCGTTGCATCCTATTTACGAACGAGAAGCCCTATGTCTCGCTCCTCCCCCAAAGTTACAGCCGGCAGCAGTCCTTTGTTGGCTGTACGCCCGACACCCAGCTTCCTACTACCTCTCACCTTCCAGGAGCGCGCGGGGCCGCTCTTCGATATGGCCGCCTTTTGAGGCCTTCGACGCCCCGACTGCGACCACGACAACGGGACGCGACCCTATCTCCCATCGCTAACTACTGAGTTAGGCTCACTTTCCTACGCACACGGGCCGCGCGGATGTCCCGACTTTCGAGGGACTCGAAAGCCACGACCTGGGGGGGGTCCGTTCCCCTCCCCCCAGCCTGTTGGGCGTCGGACACCAACTGAGCGACAGGTGGTTGGCCGCCCCGGCGGCCAATCCAAGCTCGCCAATAAACCTGGGATGGGACCGCCGGGGCTGCTGAACTAGGGAGAGTGACACTAAAGATTCCAGGGACGCATTTGGCGAGCTTGCCCTGTGTGGTGTCCCAAAGAAAGCAATGGCGCGTGTCGATCGTTTGATGGGCCAGTACCGTGAATCTGCCGCCGCTCGAATCAGAGCGGATTTTACCACTATCCCCCCAACACCATAGGCAATGAAGATAATGGGTCGGAACGGGTCTTCTTTTCTTCGGTTCAGGACCTGGTTAAGGAGACGGAGGCTAGACTCGGTGAAGCCGTCTTCAAAACGTGAAATGGGGTGGTAGGAGAACAAGAGAATTCTCGAATGAGGGAAATCGGCAGACAGAAGATCTTGAAGAGAATTGAGGGGTTCGTCTTCTCGGTCGGCTGCCGTGACGGAGAAGTTTTGTGCGAAGGAAAGGCCTGGAACTACGATGAAGCTAAATCCTCGTTAGCATGGCACCGTGAGCTCGGGCGAAGACGTGCTTACTCGATTCTCTCCAGGACTGGAATCATGGTCCCACCGCCTTGGGGGTCCTCCGGCTCAGGGTATATTTGGGAAATTGACTGGAAATCTGGCTCAGTGCCTAGTCTTCCAGAGCGTCATGTCGGAGGTCCTTACCATCGCAACTTCCCAGCTCAAAAACTATTTTCGAAAGTCGCCCGATGAAAGGCCGAATTCCTCAGGTTGAAGTATTCCGACAAAATCTCAGCAAGCTATGGCTGTCTGCGAGTTCATCTTAGTTGTCTTAGCTTAATCAAAACGAAGGAAGATGTGCCGGGGAAGAAGGATGGTCGGTTTTCGATTTTTTTTTCCCTCGGATGTCAACGGGGCTCAATAGGCAAGATCCGGTAGGAAAACCAGGAGGGGCCGAGCTATGTGGGCATGCTGTGTTACCCATCCATGGACGCTGATGCACCGCCGCAATCTGGCATAAACCTGGGCGGATTAGGGCAGTGCAAGGAACGTGGACGGCTCATAGACAGCCTACAACAAATCTCTCTTTTGAGGCCTAGGTCTCTTTGTGTTAATTGAGCAAGGCAAAGTCCTGACGATTCCAACTTGTTCTCCCGAGTCTGCTTCAGAACAGCTTGAAATTCAGAAAACGAACATGGCCGGACTTGAATTTGACAATGACTCAAGTCGCGCCTCCACATTTCCGTTAGGGCTACAAAACCAATGACAGTCATCCAAACCTCTTTGGCTGAGCCCTCTCCTGTCTCCCGATACCCAGCCAGAACTACCTAGGATATTACCCTGCAGGGCGACTTGACTCGCAGCCAGTCCTCAAACGCGAGGCCTGCTTAATGAATGCCACACCTCGAAGATCCATGACAACAACAGGCATCTAAGCACTTGGGTAGGTTAGAATGTCCCTGTGCCCCTTTCCGGGTTGTCAGAAGTAAGGAGGAGTTTCCGTGTGTTCGCGGTGTAAGAAGCTGCGCCGGATGGCGTGGGGCTTGTATTTCTCGCGATGGCAGACTCTAGTCGAACATGGCGGGCGTAAAGGTGAGGGTTGTGTTTTTTCTGCACCCGCGCAGCCTCGGAGACTACAGGGGAGGGGGCTGGCGCTATCATCGTAGTCCGAAACCTCGCAGAAGCCCTCGAACCCCGTGTCCACATGAATAACGGGCTGGTACGTCGCACTCCTTTCGCCCTTCTTATGCAGAGCCAAAAACAGAATATGGCATCGCTGATATTCAGATATATCCGTAGCGGGCCAGGTTGATGTGTACCTTTAGAAAATGGCGCCATAGTGATGGCGGTTCGCCAAAACATCGACTTGGTCCGGTCCTGCACCTCCTCGACAATTTCGGCCATGACCTTCATGCTCACATGGAGCATAACGTGGTGTCTCCTTACCCCTTCCGCCATGGAGTACGGTAGCTAAAGCCTATGGCTTTATTTTTAATATCTAGAGGCTCTATAAGACGGCGGTAGATGCGGGTGGTGATATTGGGGTTGCTACATACCTTACCAAAAGCGACAGCGAGCTAAAAGATCCTCTGGTCGGTACGCTTGGAAGCTAGTGTGGAGAACGGGCCCCGGAAGACGTTAGCACTTACCAACTACCCGCCTCCTTGAGTATTGGTAATAGGATACACTAACCCAAAGATGATCTGCTCTCTATCACGCGATGTAACTCGATAGTTCCCACCACCAGAGCTGGTGCTTGACAGCTGATCACTATGGCATGGTAAATAAGAGTTCTTAACCCCTATTTTCGGCCCCTTTCTAGATGGAGTGTTATTCAAAGGCGTGGCTGAAGATTGCTACCAGGTGAAGAGCCAGGTCCCTCCGGCACTTGTCCACAGTGTGCTCGCTCCATATCCACGAGCTTTCACTTGTCCTGAGATGCATGACGGAAACTATTGAACGCCCTGTAGTAATTCTAACGTTTCTTGTCAGCTGATAGCTTGGTGATGGTCTAGCACAGCTTATTCGCGGTTGTCTTACATGACGCCAGCGTAGCAATAAGAGCATTACCCTCGTTTCGGGCGAGTGGCGTCAAGGCCTGGTTCCTCCGGTGTCGGGCTGCCCAGAATAAGCCTTTGGTTCTGGATTGATGACATTTGCATCGACCAAAGCGATGCGAAGGAGAACAGTAGGCAGGCACATGATGCCGCGTAATTATTTCTGCACTCAAAACACCCATGTTTTGGTCTAGCTAAACAGCTGCAACTTTGCTCATCTGTGGGATCGGGAACACAGGCCAAGACCAAATGCGCGGAAGTAATGTTTCAAGGTTTACACCGCCTCCGATCAAGACTAGCCCCTGCATGCTAACCGCCGGAGGAATCTGCAGCCCCTGAGCGGGGGGGTTCCGCACCTATTAGACGGCTGCTCGCCGCAAGGCTCGGGCACCCCGCACTTCTCTCGACATCCCCAACACCGATGGCCAACAAGCAGCCTGGATGGTACCTGGTAATTGAGATGCTAAAGTCGCAATGTCCTACCAACCGATGCCCTTCCGTAGCGACGCAACAAGCGTCCTCTCCCTTGCCCAGACCGTCGCCGACGACTTCTCGCGCGCCCCCGCCGTCTTCTCACCAGGCGAGCACGCTGCCATCGAGCTCATTTCGGAGCTCAGATCCTACCAACAATTTCATTCCACTCGTAGCAGCAACAACAATAATCACCCAAACAGCCAAGCCAACTTCGAATCCTCCCTGACTGCTAACCTTCGACCATGCCGCGATGCGCTCAAAACCATGCTCGACATCCGCCAAAAGTACGGCCGCGATGCCAAGCTTGGATTCGCAGACAGCATACGCTGGAGGCTAGACGAGGAGCAGTTCAAACAACAGGCAGCGTCCCTCCGCCAAGATACAGCGAGGTTGCGCGAGCTGGTGCAGGAGTTGCAGCGGTCGGCTGTTGTTAGCTCGACGAGGCAGCAGCAGCAGCAACCCAGCCGTGACCACGGGTTCGGAGCGCCTGCATTGCACACCCAGACGACCGTCTCCATCGGTGGAATTCAGTATGCCTCCTACCCTCCACAGCACACCCAGAGAACATCGACCACCAGCTTCACCTCCCCCTCCACCTCCCAGAACCAGAACCAGACCCCAACGGAGATGTGCCCCAACGGATCCGGATGCCGAACACCACGCTGCCACCTGGACTATCTCCACCCCAATGCCCCACCCTGCGGGAACGGCAAGAACTGCGGCGTGAGGAACTGCGACAAGTGGCATCCCAAGTCGACCCTCTGTCCAAAGGGTCCGTCGTGTCCGATGGTGGGATGCGACAAGGCCCATCCATGGCCGCGAGAACCACCAGTTCCTCCCGTTTCGTACCCGCCGGATGAGGGCTCGTTCAGCTCGTTCAGCAACACTATGACCGATGTCTCTAGTACCATGGGGTCGCGGTCGCCGCAACCGTCTGAGTGGGACTCTAGAGGTGCCCCCACGAGACAGATGCCCTGGCGGGGGACAGGAACGACACTGACGACTGGGCCGGTGACACAGCCTGGGGGGCCGATCGTCGTCACGGGTAGGCTATCCTGCTTTTCTCTCACTCTGGGCTCTGTCTTGGTCCTGATGCTGACTTTGAAAAAGTTCAATCGACTCTCGGGAACGGAAACCCAAGAAACCCAAACAACAGTAACACAGGCGGCCAAGGTTGGTGCAAGTTGAGGTTCCAATGTCCCGGCGGGTACAACGGGGTCTGTCCGTTAAAACATCCCAGAAGAGCCGCCTGTCGGGATCTTGCCGAAAACGGTCATTGCCCGAAGGGTGTCTCGTGCACTTATGACCACGGCGCAGAGGCGGCTGCAACAAAATCCCAGGATAAAGCGCAGGGCGGTTCACGGTATATCGCCGAGTTACCAGCAAGGAGGTAATTGCGAGGATGGCTCTTCTGTTGTTACAGGTTGGTCATGGGGTTTGTGCTGACTTCTCCGGCAGCTGGGATGATGATGTAATGGGAATGGCATTGGTTTACGAAAGGGAGTAAGAAATAGAATCATTTTGATGTAAAGACCGTTCCGCGTCTTAATTGCTGCCTAAATACAAATTTGTTAGAGGATGTGGGCTAGGCTCGGATTGGACAATATCGTGCTAGTGTGGTGAAGGCGATAATTGGTTGAGAAAATTATTGTCTAATTCTATATGCAGGTCACAGCCTTGTTCGTGCATGGGCTTGAGGTCACTCAAAGGGAGAACATCATCCATCCTCGCCTCCACAGCCAGCTGCAAGAAGTCCTTCTTTTCCTGGGTGAGCCCCTCGTCGTCAATCTTCCTCCCTCGCTCCGTAATTGGCCCATCGGCTTATCCAACCAGATACCCACCCCTTCTCATCGTTCGCCTTGAGCAGGATGACACCGCCAAAGTCAATCTAGCTTCTAGATAACGTGACTGCATAGCGAGCGACACAGCATAGCGAGTGACACACTCCACCACCTCAATTGAACTCTCGCACAACATCGCAAAACTCTCCACCACAAAACATGTCAGCTGCACAGAATGAAGCACAATTGCAACTTGCCCTCCAGGACATACAACGCGACAAGACACTCAGCCTTGAGAGTGCTGCAAAGTGCTTCAATATACCCTTCAAGACTCTTGACCAGCGAAGAAAGGGAATCCTCCCTCAAGCAGAGACCATACCCAAAACACGGAATTTAGATTCCCTCGAATAGCAAGTCATTGTTCAAAGGGTTCTTGACCTCTATGAGCAAGGATTTTCACTAGGATATGATATTGTCAAAGATATGGCCGATTTGCTGTGTGTGGCATGCGATGTGTCACCCGTCAGACCATGCTGGGCTTCCAACTTCATATAATGACAACCAGAGCTCTGGACATGTTGGTCACATCCCTATGACTACCAGAGAGCTAAGTGCAAAGATTCCAAGATAATTGGTGTGTGGTTTGACCTTGTTTGTAACATAATCATGAAACATGGGATCCTTAAATTAGATATCTGGAACTTTGATGAGACTGGGTTTTTAATGGGCCAAATCTTATCCACCTTTGTTGTCATCTCTTCTGAAGGCTGTGGAAGAGTTAAGAAGATCCAGCCAGGCAATTGGGAATGGATTATAGTGATCCAAGCCATGCAGTCAGGAGGTCATGCCATTGCTCCATACATAGTTGTTGCTGGGAAAATGCACCTTGAAAGCTGGTATCATAACAGCCCTTTCCTGCCTGATTGGATGATTGATCTCTCAGAAACTGGCTGGACAAACAACCACATTGGTGTTGATTGGATCAAGCACTTTGATACACATTCCTGCCCTTATACAATAGGTGGAAAACGTCTTCTGGTCCTGGATGGGCATGAGAGCCACCACTCCCTTGAATTCAAAGATTACTGCAGATTCAACAACATCATCACCCTTTACATGCCTCTGCACTCATCTCACCTACTCCAGCCACTTGATGTTAGGTGGTTTAGTGTTTTGAAGTGGTCCTATGGCAAGGAAATCGCAGGGATGATGTGTAATCACATTCACCATATCGTGAAGCCTGACTCCTTTCTTGCCTTCTACAACACATTTCAGATGACATTTCACCTTGAAAACATATAAGGAGGCTTCCAAGGGGCAGGCCTTGTTCCATTGGACCTGGAAAGGGTTATTTCCCAGCTGGATATCAAGCTTCATACACCAACACCCCCTTTGGCCCCCAACAGTCAAGATGACAACTGGGTCTCCAAAATGCCACAAAATGCCACCGAGGCCTCCCTGCAGTCAACACACATCAAGAATCGCATTACTTGCCATTAAGGTAGCTCACCAACCCCAATTCTTGAGGCTCTTGGCCAAATTGTGAAGGGTATGATGAAGGTTATGCATGAGGTTGTGTTGGTAAAGGCTCGCGTGCGAGAGCTTGAGGAGGCAAATTCGGTACTAAGCAAACGTCGAAGGGTCAAAAGAAGCTATATCAGGGAAGGAGAACTACTGGCAATGCAGGATGCAAGCGATATTTTGGCCGAAAGGGATGTACAGGCTCAGCAAAAGAAGGAAATGCAGTTGGAGGGTGGTCGTGCGAAGAGGCGGGCGGGGGGTTTGCGACACTGTGGCAACTGCGGCAAAACCGGACATAATTCTCGAACGTGCCAGGAGGGTGCAGAAATGGATGGAGAAGCGGATTCCTAGTAGTTTCAATTGGTTATTTTTTTTGTGGTGTTGATATCTCCTACGATAGTTCAATTGAGGTGGTGGAGTGTGTCACTCGCTATGCTGTGTCGCTCGCTATGCAGTCACGTTATATCTAAGCCGCTATGCTCCTTTTTTCAATCCCATTCCCAATATAGGTCTTTCCTGTAATACGGTTCGTCCACCTCTGTAAGCGCAGTACCCATAGTAGGCTGTTTGCTAAAGCAGACAATTTTAACTCCATGGATCTGTTAACGGTGGCCGTTCGAATGGATCAGAGAAAACAGTGGTTACGTAGCGAGGTTACGATGAGGCATCAGCCTATTTTGGCCTTGAGCTAAACTGAATGTGGCGTTGTGCGGCAGGATTAGTTGCGGCACAGCAGCTGGCCAGCATAGTCCTCGCCGTAGAGTCATCGGCGTAATGTCTGAGCACCCCCCTGATTGGCCTGGCCGAGTTCGCGAACACTGCTTGGTAGGGTATCAGCAGTAGGGGTAGCATCGAATTAATCGCGAGCAGATTTACGTATTTATACAGCAGGGAGCATGGCCAAGCTTTTTTCTCTTGGCACATCCAGCTCGTTCGCCACTGCAAGCAGCATTGAGTCCAACCACACACAAGAACATGATCATACCAAAGTCTTTTCTCCTTCTCACAGCCTTGCAGACAACCCCCAGGCCAACCTCAGCTATGGAAACCCGCAACTACCCACCTCCTCACGGCGTCGCCCTCCCACTCCCATACCACCTCGTCACGCAATTCCCCGACCCATCCTGGATCGAAAACATCGCGGTCCGCCCCAACGGCGACCTCCTCCTCACCCAGCTCTCCTTCGGCCCCGGCACCCACCTCTTCTCCATCCCCAACCCCTCGGGCCCCTCCCCAGCCGTCACCACAGTGCACACCTTTCCCACCGTCGCGACCCTCTTCGGCATCACCGAGGCCGCCCCCGACCTCTTCGTCCTCGTCGGCGGCAACGCTAGCACCCCCGGCGCCTTTTACGCCTGGACCGTCGACTTCCGCCACGCCGGTGGCGGTGCCAGTGCTTCTCCTGCCATCACCGAGATTGCCCACCTCACGGACGCCGTCGTGCCCAACGGCGTCACCTCCATCCCGGCGCACGGCCGCGACGAGGTCGGGGTCGTCCTCGTGGCGGATTCCCTCGCGGGTCTCGTCTGGCGTGTTGATGCTGCTTCCGGTGCGTACGACGTCGCGGTGCGGGTCCCGGAGCTGGCGCCTCCGGTTGGGGCGGGTGCGTCGGCGGTCGGGGTGAATGGGCTGAAGTGGCACCGGGGGTATTTGTACTGGACCAATAGTGCGCTGGTGGGGGTGTATAGGGTCAGGGTGGGGCGGGATGGGATGGTGGGGGAGGGGGCTATGGTCGAGAAGATTGCTGCGATAGACGCTGGGTTTTTGGATGACTTTGCCGTGGATGAAGACGGTGTTGTTTGGGTCGTGACGAATTCGGACAATCGCTTGTTGGCCGTGCGGGTGGGTGATGGGGAGAGTGTTGTGGTCAGGGGTGGTGTGGCGGATCGAGCCGTGCTCGGGGGGACGGCGGCGGCGTTTGGGAGGGGGAGATCGGATGGAAAGGTTCTATATGTGACCACGTGTGGCGGGTTTAGGGAGAGGGCGAACGGGGGAAGGAACGACACTGAGGGTGCAAAGGTGGTTGCGGTCAATACCGCGGGGTTTAAGTTTTGAGGATCCTCAAGTCAAGACAGAAAGAAACTCGCCAGGGTGAATGAGATAATAGTATTTTATAAAATAAAACCACGGGCTACGGACTCGGAGTACTAGGCCAGCGACGTCCGACAGTCGTGGCACCCAAAGTATATACCAAACTCATGCGAACGATCCCTATTTATGCTCGTGTGGTCCTAGTCCCGAAACCCCTGCCCCGTGATCCTTTTGTTGGTTTCCGCTCATTTTCAAGAGTATTTCATTTCATGTGGCTGGTGTCCGGCGCTAGCCCAGGTGCAGCTGGAGAGGCCCACCATGGTTCTAGAATGTGAAGCAGAGACAGGCGTTTGTGTCAGTCTCGAATTTGGAACGGATAAAGACCATGCCCTCAAATTGATAGACATCGCCGGTGCCGTCTGGGGACCAACAATGAGTAGGGTACCTCCCCACGATAGATGTCAAACCGTCAGAACAGCTCAGCCAGTTAGATCATGCAAATAGATGGTTATGTGTGTTGTATTTCTTGGAGCAGAGCCTTTTTGTGTGGCTGTTAGCGCCTTGGCTAACCTGCTCAATCGAGCCGAGCGTTCCAGGGCTCCACTGCTGATGTGCCATTTTGACAATAGACAGACAAGCGGTATGCTCATCTTGGGTAATGTGGGGAAAGGTGTCTAGATCGCGAACATCGCTGTCTAACTGGATCGACGTGTGGTAGGGGCTGTAGTTGAAAGAGTCGAGCGAATATTAGGTTGGCGTGGCAAATCTGCATAGCGTCGCCTTGGCCGGGATCCAGCCCGTCGCATCCAGGTCTGCTCCAATATCCTCGGCTTCGCCGCGCAAACCGACCGCTCTGCTGGTTCAACATTCATATTCAACTCTACAGTGAACCTATGTCCCGGCATAGGTCCGCAAGTATGAGAGGCGGAACCCGTTTGTGGGCGTACTGGTATTCTCGCGGGGAGCTAATATGGCAATGCACCTGGTACGAAGACCGGAGGTAGGGAAGAAGCGGGTGCCCGACTTTGTGGTTTCGGTGTATGGGACGGTGCCGTTCCTGGGGTGGTGAATGATGGGCGGGAGGAGATGGGGAGGAGGTTCGAGCGTGCTTGGGAAGGGGGGTGGTCGCGGTGGAGAGCATGCATGTTATTGGAAGTGGGGATGGGTAAAGGGGGAGGCGGGAGAGGCTGTTGGACTTGTATGACGAGGAGGAGCCAAAGGCTGCATACCATGGGGATTTACGTTTTTCTCAATTCGAAGGGTAAACATGTTCGGTATACAAGTTTTGAAGTTGATGTACCAACCTGGAATATATATATATATACATTGTTCTCATGTGACGAAAACCAGCTCCTACATCTCCGAACCCAACACCCCCTCAACAGTGAAATTAAAATCCAGGTTCTGAATAATGGCCAAACCACCGGCCTGGCTCTCCCAACCCACCCATACCGCAAGCGTGTCCTGTGATCTGCGGGTGAGGTAATGCTCAGAGCCAATGGTCGACGTGTAAAGCTTGACACACTCCTTCATCGTCTGGATGGCTTTGGGAGCATCCCCTTTGGTCATGTGCGTCCGCGCAAGATTGTCCATGCATCTGAAAGTCTCCGGATGGGAGTCCCCATAAATGCGTAAACTCATTTCGAGCGTACTGGAGCCTAGTTTTTCTGACTCAGCTAGGCGTCCGAGATTGCGTAGGATTCTGACCATGACGCTGTTGAAGCGGGGAGCTTCCAAGGGCGAAGTCCCCAGGTCTCGGATGGCTTCATAAGCCTCTCTGTGTTTTCCCCTTGCTTCCAGAACCTGGGCTTTCATGAACATGGAGCTAAGGTTGTGGGGCTTGTATTTAGCCAGAATCGATTCCGCTCGATCCCACATGAGCTGCTCGGCGCATAAATCAAACCTCAGCTCTAGGATTTGTTCTAGACCGTGGTGCACGGGACCCAAAATTCGGATCCCCAGACTAGACAATGCGAGTAGGCAATAGTCTGCTTCTTCCCACGCACCTTGGCCCATGAAGATATGCCCAAGCCGAAATAGCCATTGAAAGGTCAGTGAACTTTGCGACCGAATATTAGAGCGTTTGAGCTCTGAGATAGATTCGTTAGCAACCGCTTTGGCCTCATCCCATCTGCATTGACGGGTCAAGACATCGGTATAAGCAAAATGAGCATTCGACATCGCAATTCCATTAGGGCTGTTGAGGGTGTGATGCTCTATACCACGTATTGCCCAATTCTCGGCATCCTGTATCCGCCCTTGCTGGAGGGAGATATGGACCCTCATGCTCAAAGGCTCGCCGGCCCAGGGTATAATAGATGGGTGAATGAAAATGCTGTTATCTCCTGTTCCCAGCAGCTGCTGCAGAAGATTTTCAGCGTTTTGATACTGCGACCGCGTAATGGAAATTCTGGCGCGTATGCAAATGCTGTACCAGGCACAGTCGTCGCCACATGCCATCCCCGCGGTGTACGCTTTCATCGCCACCTGGTCGGCCATATCATCGAGACCTTGATTGTGGTAGACTCTAGCCAAACACGTGAGGATGGCGGATGCCCCTTTGTTGTCTCCAGACCTTCTGTAACAGTAGAAGAGACGACTTCCGACCTTAGCTGCTGCCTTGTACCTATCATGATTGTTTAGGAGCAGAAAAAGATCCTGCAACTTGGGTAGGACCAAGGGACTACTCGTTCCATGCTTTTGCTCCAGCTCTGAGATTTCACCTCGCAAGCGGACTTCTTGCCTCTCTAAATCGAGTGGCTCGGGGTGAGCGGGCCCTTCGGGAGCTGGGTTCAGAGTCGTGAGGATACGTGAAACCTCATCGACTTCATCCGCATCGTTCCACGGTGCAGGGCTGTGTCCTTCCAAGCTAGCCATGGCTACGAGTCGTGGTGTAGAGGCCGAGGATGGAGAAGGTGACGCTGCAAGGTTTCTTTCCGTAGCCCAGGGGAAGACGGCAAGCCAAGTGGGCATCGAAGGGGATTGTGATCGGAGAATAGTGGCATTCATAGGTACTGGGCTCTGTTCAGGGCCTGGGGTGGCAGCCGAGTTGGCAGCCGAGTTGGCAGGACTGCCTGTCCAATATGAGACACCCCCTGGGGTCGCTGCAACCTGGTGTCAGTTGAAGAAGTATGGATCACAAGCCCTGACACCTACCGTTTTCTGAGGCCGGGGACAAGACGCCCTCTTTAGCAGTCATTCTCGCCTCCCATCTCCGACACTTTTCGGATGGATGCATCTTCCCTCGGACTCTGAACTGGTAGTCGGGCTTCTCGGGCTCGTATGTCCGGCGATACTGTTGCTTTCGGACCATGAAAAGGGATTCTCTGGGCTTGGTGTTCTTATCCAGATCCCATTTCTTGATTCGTGACAGGAACTGTCGGTCTCTGCATCCGCGTTAGACCGAAAACACCTCGTATGCTGGGGGGCAAGAGGAATAGCAGCAACACACGTCGCATTGAAGCCGAATTCACGGCTGATGGACTCTCTTAAGCTGGAGACGGTATGCTTCTCATCGGCGTAGAGCTCAACGATGCGCTTCTTCATGGGCTCCCAATCACAGTCTCGTAGTGTTGGAGCTTTTCTTTTGCGGCTTAGTGTGGTGGAGATGGGCGGAGGCTGGCTGAAACTGATGTTGGAGACGCTGGGGGCTAGCCATGGCGCTGGATGCACTGGATGTACTGGATGTACTGGATGCGCTGGATGCGATGGGTTTGCTGGATGTGCCGGGGTTGCGAAAGACGGTTGTTGGGGCTGTAGAGCCTGGAAGTTACTGACTGACTGTGGGAAAGGGGGCATGGCGAACCCGGCAAAGTGGTGAAGTGTGGGGAAATCCATTCTCTGGGCTCGTAAGTTGTGCGGTCGGGCGACTTGGGAGATCGAAATGGTTTTGGCAACCACGATTTCTGAAGGCAGCCGTGAGAACTTTTGTACCCGAACGATCCAAAAGGCAGGAAGGAGGGCCATGCATGCGGGGGGGTCTTGCGTCCAGTCAAAAGCGTCGTCAAAACTACAATTTCTCGACCAAGGCGCTCTCGCTGCCCATCTGATTGGGCACGCAAAACAACAATCTGACGCTGCCGCAACATGGCTGCCTTTCTTGGCGGCCAATGGTCGATTGAACCCAGCCATGAGCAAAGAGCGCCAGGCGTAGAACTGGCCGCTGGAGGGTCCACTGGCCGCTTGGCTGAGGCTCACAGACAAAACTACAATACAAAACTACAATCCGCGTTGCGGACACGGGCACAACCAGCAAAGTCAAAACCACCCACTGAGGAAAAGCAGGGCCAACCTGTCACGATCGATCCAAGCCTCTGTTCAGGGGGCGTGCCATTTTCGCAAAACTACAATCCGCCCCCCTCTTGAGCCATGGATCGCCACCGTCACGCATCGCGGACCACTCACAGCGAAGCCGCTCCAAACACCCAGGTGCTTTCCCCTGCCTACCCAGAAACATAAATGGGCCTTTGCTTCCTCTCAGGGCCGCTGCATCATGACTCGGAATTCTCATCAAGTCTTCTCCACCGAGGTTCCCGCCAGCCGTGACACCATCCTCCAGCCAGCCCTTCTAACACCTAAACCGGCACCTGTTCCAAAGCAGCATGGCGGCACCACTATCCCCCTCTGACCAAGAGAGCGGTGGACAAAAGGCTCGCGGCCCCACTGCATGGTAGGTTTCTCCTTCACTGCGATCCCATGTCTTCGGCTAACTATCTACCACAGGTCGTCTGCCTCTACCTACGGCTCCTGCCAGGCATATCAGGACGTAGATATCCTCTTGGCCCCCAACAGCCAGACAACCAATCGGTATACACTCCTTAGCCCCCTGTCCTATGCCCTTTCTAAACTCGTCCCGTCTTCTAACCCCCTTGGTTCAACAGTCGGAACCTAAACACTGACCGCGCCCCATCAGCTTCGATGCTTCTCCGGTGGTGCTATGAAACAAAGGAGACCGAGATTACCCTGGCCGAGAAGCTTCAGAGAAAGTAGCTCAGCCGAGATTTCAGGACAAGGCAGTAGTCCCATCAAAGAAGTTGTCAGTTGGTAGACCTTGCCTACAGGTACCCTATTCAAGCACGTACGGGACTGCGATTATTCAAGCCGGAATCTCATGTTGATAGACGGGACGGATTCGTACAAGACCATAGAAATTCCGTTGTTCGCTGCCCTGTTAAATCCAAAGTGAAGGTTTTAGGGTCACCGCAATCACCTCTGACATCTTTCATCCCCTGGCTGGCAGTCAACTTGACTAATTAGTTATAATAGTCATCTGTCGCACTTTTGGCAAAAGGAAATCCGATTGCCAGTTGCGGCTACAGCACTTATGTAGACTCTATGCCACGGTATTGCAACATCACCTTATACAAGTGGTAAGAATCCGATCTAGTTTAATGCCTATAACTATAGTCAATCGCATCATAGATCGGCCCGGAGCCGGCCGAAGAAGCAGAGTTTACCCGGAGGATACATAACAACCCTTGTCTGATTGGCGGAACGGACCAGGCTTTAATGCGATTGTGATCCCTCACCTGCTAGCTTCTTGTCTTGCCCTTTGCTAAACCCTGCAGCACACTCAGCGTTACAATTTTCCACTCCACGGACCCGAGTAGCTAAAAATGGCTTACCGAGACAAAATATTGTTCTAGCCATTCTGGCTTACGCAGACTCTAAACCAGGTATTTTCCTCAGCCTCCACGTGACTGTTCAAGGGCTAATAATGGTGATGTTCGAATGGCGGGCTGTGTGGTTGACTGCTGGATATTTCTGCGCAATGCGTATCGGCTGGCGGTGGTGGCGGAGGAGCATATGAGAACGGCGTATGGGATTTTCTTTGGAGAGGATGAGAACGATTGAGGAGAACTTATGGGTTTTTGCCGTAAGCGGCGCAGAGAGAGGTAGGGTAGGAAGGTAGAGGGAGATATGGAGTGAGAGAGGCCCCCTTTTTGGCGCAGCCAACTACATTCTAAACTGCATGCTTTCATTGCTGAAATGGTCTAGCACCGCCTCCTTGAATACAGCAACAACACCATGGTGATTGTGTGATGTGGGTTCGGGGGCAATGGGGGCTGTTCCTGGCTCGATTTCGTCACCGCTGCGGATCCGCGCCAATATAGAGCATTCTTCGATGGCAATATCCATAGGTCCATCGTCTACAGCATCTTCAATAGCTCCATCCCCGGATCTCCAGTTCTTGGCATTGGTGAGCACGTTGCGATGATGTGGAAGATACAGAGCTTTTGTTGGCTATCGAGGAACGCCTGCATACGGGCTGTCTCCGCCTCTACGCTGTTGTAGCTTACGATAACGCAAGGCTCTTCAATACCAAGACCTCCAAGCGGTGTAAGCCGTTGGGCTAAGGGCTGGGCTAAGGCCCATGAATTCGCCGTTGTGCGCTCAAACGGACAGAACAAGCAAGATGGCAGTAAAGTCGGTGTAACTTATTTTGCGATGGATACGGCCAAAAAAAAAAATTCACAAATAGAAACTGTGGGAAAACGGCATCCAAGTCAGGATCTCTGGCCAGGGGTGGTCCATGTAGCTGCAACGTTAAGATACGAGTGAATTCTATCATGGGTAAGAGAAAATAACAAATATTAGTAATTGTTAAAATAATAAGCCCTTTGGGTGTCCTTAGGCCTTAAACCAGGGATTGGAAGACATTGGTATGGGGAGACTCTGGGGTTCAGGCTGAATGAACTTGTTATTGCACAAAGAGAAGAAAAAAATCCTCCCCAGAGGGGCGAGGACTAGAGCTGCTACATATACGATAATGGTGGTGACCTTAGCTTGGCATATGACAATGGTGATGACGCGGCGAGTTCATGTCGCATCGCTATGGTACATCTGGTGCCGTGACACTAGTCGGTTGGATGACACTCTTAAATGCAGACTGTGTCATCCGCACCGAGTTGTCCGGACCCATTTGCCCACCGTAATTCCCATTTGAACGGATGGCAGTTTACAAAACGGAGGTAGATGGAAGGTCGCTTTCGCTATTATCTAATTGCTTTCCATAATTATGACTCCGCCTTGTGTATGGGCCAGGTTTCGGGACCTAGCTTTCAATAGTCGCAGGCCACAGAAAGAGGCGGGCCTAAAACGCTCTTCCCTTTTTTTCATTTTTCTTTTTCAACAGGGGCTGACTAGATGCCTGGCACTACCAGAACGTTAGTAAAGGCCGAGTCACTGTGAGGACGTAATTTAGACCGTACGACAGAATCTATAAAGGAGGTTCTAGCTTCCAGCCAGAACCACATGAGACTAGACGAGCAATACAAACACAGTTGCAACCAATTAATCCAGGTGCCGTGCTTCTGACAGGCTTTCCTCCAAAGTCTTTACACCCCCTGACCTTTCGAAGTGGCTTTTGGTGGGTCGTTCCACCGCTAGCCTAATGTCACGACCCAACTAGTTATGACACACGGTCCACATCCGCACCCAACACACCAGACAAAAAACACTTACGTCTGCATTGCTAACACTTATTTGGGAAGATGCCATGCCATCAACCTAAGGGACCAACTGTCCATGCTGCTTTGGCTCGAAAATTCTGTAAAGTGCGTTGAAAGGAACTACCACGACCGTTTCTGCAGCCATGGAGCAACCCACCGGCGTCACCCATCCACCCCCAATCCTACGCCCGGAGGTCCAGAGGCCCCATCACACTTCCCGGGGCTTGAATATACGGAGCTCCACGACACCTTCGCCTTTGAGAAAGCAAAAAACAGTCGCCTTCCAGGAGCCGAAGCGAACCAAATCCTTTCCCCGGTGCAAAGATACTACATCCGAAGTGTCCGAGCATAACCTGGTCCACCTTGAGCGCTCCAGACCCCTCTCTGACTTCTCCCCTGACGCCAGCCACAAGGACTGTGTGGCGGGGCATATTTGCCACGCTGTAGAGGATACTCGCCCGACGCCAAACTCCGCTGTCGGGGGGCTTCATCCCTAGCCGACAACTGCAAGGCATTCTGAGTAAGAGATCGGTTCGTGAAATTCTCCTAGAGATAGGAACATTGAGAAAGCGTACCCACAACCGTCGATCCGTCGAAGACGAAGTTCGCATCATATGCGGTGATCTCTGTGTTGATAATATGACTGCGGACATGACTGGATCCCAAGGTGTTTCCCCGGGAAATTCAGGACTCCGAAAAAACATTCGCTACGCTCCTCTTGATAGACCGACCGGATGCCGTCGGTATCTTTATTGATCGAGGCATTTGTGACGCGGCACTCCCTCTCACGACCGGGTCACTCGAGGACCTTGTTGGACCGCAATCGAAAGCATGGACAATCCAGCCATCAATTGGGTTCGAAGAGATGCAGTGGAAAGCCCTGTCACCTGTCTTCCATGTTGCGCATGGCCGCCATACTATCCCACATTACAAATTCAGAGACAAGGATATCCTACCGTTCACGCACCAGGAACACTTCTGTAGCGGTGCCCACGGCCAGGTTTTCAGAGTCAAGCTTCATCCCAACCATCACAACTTCGATTGCATTAGCAAGCCCGGGCTGTCTACGCGCTTGTTTCTAACAAAACCGATAGGAGACAAACGAAATATTTCGCCGTCAAGAGGCTTCACAAACGAGGGGAGTTTTTGGAGGAACGTGGTATGCTGAAGAGGATCAACCATCCGCATGCCATCGCACTGTTGGCCACCTATGAGTATTGCAACCATTTCCACTTCATTCTCCCTTGGGCCGAATGCAACCTCGCCGAGTATTGGGAGACGAAGAATCCCAACCCAGAGCACGACCTGAGCACTCTTATGTGGATGGCAGAGCAGTGCAGAGGAATCGCGGATGGACTCTCCCCCCTCCATCATCACGCGACCAACACGTCCAGCTCCCTTTTCAGGGGCCCTTCCGTTGTTTTGGGCCCGACCGCGCCTGATGACCACGACACTCAGTCGACAGACGTGGATCCGCACCAGTTCTTCGGGCGGCATGGCGACATCAAGCCGCTCAATCTCCTTTGGTTCCCACAGTCAAGAGACTCAAGGGAAATGAGAATCATCAAGATCTCCGGCTTTGGAGAGGGCGAGTTCAACAAAACCGAGTTAACGCGACGTTCGCCAAACTCTATCGCATACACTCCCACCTACCGACCACCGGAATGCGACCACCCAGACCTCGAAATCCAGGTTTCGGCCACCTACGACACTTGGCCACTCGGCTGTTTATACTTGGAGTTTGTGACGTGGTTCGTGGGCGGGTGGGAGAAGGTTCATGAGTTTGAGCGGTCTAGGAGGGGCGGCGGGTGGTCACACCGGGAGGCGACCTTCTTCGAACTCACCGGGGACCTAGAGCCCTACGCGGTAGTGAAGTCGGCTGTTAAGCAGGTCTGTAGGCATGACCTTCAGACTGTGGCATGATCAAAGGCTAACTAGGTCACAGCATTTCCAGGAACTACGCTCCCGCGAGATACTATTCTCAGAATTCATTGGCGCATTCCTACATACAATCCAGGAGCACATGTTGGTCGTCGGGAACGGACGAGAGCAGCACAGGGACAGTTTTCATCACGTCTACAACGAGCTGGAGGAAATTATCTACCAATGGGGGGGTCTCGAAGATGACGAGGACGAGGAGGACGAGGATGCAGATGACCACGACGATTCTGGAAGTGGCTGAGGATAAAATGTTACCAAGGGAGATCTGTTTGACGCCTGGCTCAGTAGGGTTGCATTGCAAGCCTTGTTTTTCCTATTACTTAGTAAGTACTAGCTGTGAAATCTGCCTTTTTGGAGCGGGATAGTCTCCACAGCCGGCTTTGTATCATTGTAATCCAGGACCGATCCAAAATTACTCCCCCCTCCCCCACCACGAAATTCACCACCCCCCACCTCTCTCCATCTCCTTAGCCCCTTACAAACCCTCCCAAGTAACGCCATCTCGGCCGCCCTCTGCCGGCCCAACGTCCGGATGACCCTCGGCAGCGCCGCAGCGACAGCAATAACCCCCCTTCGTGTCCAGACTTGTAGATCTTACTGGCCACCAAGCGCGGGACAACGGGGGCCAAACCCGACCCGAACAGTCTCTGCGCAAACGTCGCTGCAAGCTAACCGAAAATCTAAGCAACAATCATTTCCTTGCCGAAAAGAAACTTATTGCTGAGCCCGACTCCTCACCGCGGCCGCGTTTCTTCATGTACTACGGCACGTGATGCTATTTGCAGTGCGCTACCGTTTTACGCCAGCTGGGATAACTTGAGCATCCACGGTGCACACTGACGCTGCATCATCGAGCCTGGCCGCTAGTGGAACAAGGCACACTTGCCCTATGAATGGCTGTACTGGGCACCGCCATGCTCCGGCAGGGGGCTTCTACTTCGGGGGTTAGGGTTTTATTAGCATTTGGCATGTTGGCGCAGAAATCCGGTGGCAGTGGCTTCATGTTGTGAATGACGTGTCGGACTCGGATGGGTTTACCAAAATGCAGGAATTGAAGCCTAAAAATCTGCTCTTTGGGTGGGCATTGGTAGAGCCACTCAATCACGCTTTGCCCTGCGACCGTCGCCTCTGCTGCGCGAGACCAAGTGCGGAGCAGACAAAAAGTACACGTGTGCTGGGCGATTTGGTCTTTTCACAGCAGCCAGCTGCCTATCCAATACAAACAGCTCCCCAACCCGACCTTCAAGTACCTCTTCCTCATCCCCCCTACCCTCTTTCTTCTTTGCTTTCGGGAGAAAATTCCCTACTTTCCTGCTGCAATCTGAAACTAACTCTGGGCTCATCTTTCCACGGGTTTCGTAACCCAACATGGCAGAGGCTATAGGGCTCGTCTCAGGCGCGCTTACACTGGCCCATACACTCGGCGAGCTGGGATCTGTTGTTATTCGTCTGAAAGCCCTGTGGGGCGAAATCGAAAGAGCACCTCAGAGGGTGCGGAGCCTCGTTGAGGAAATGCAAATCCTCAGTCATCTTCTCTCCGACATTGACAGCCAGCTAAATAACACCGTGTCCCCAGATGATGTGTGGGATTCTGGCTACACTGCATATGCTACCCGTTATTGTCGGCAGGTATTTGACACATTGTCAAGTTTAGGAGCGGACCTGCACCATGAAATCGATTCACTCTCACGTCTCACCCGGAAACTCGGAGCGGTTAGGGTCGTACTCAAGGAGGGCATAATACGGTCCTTAGAGCGGCAACTGAGAAGCGCATGCGGGCTTTTACAGATATGTCTTCAATGCTATTCCATGTAGGCATCGCACATCCGTTTATGCATATACATATGCCGAGACGAGACTAACTATCGCAGAGCTCTTGGCAGGGTGTCGCACGATAAAATCGATGGAATATTCACCCTATTACAGGAAGACCGCACCATCCGCCTAGCTAAGCCAACACAGAATGAGCCGCCAGATGCCCCCCAAAAGAGTTTACACTATACGCGGAGCCCTAGGGCTAAGAAGAGACTGTATAAATCAGCCCTCATCGGTACCATTTCCATTTCGACTACGTTGGATAGCAGCCTCTTCGTGGCTACCGCCATCCCTCCCCCTTGGCTCAGAAGCCTCGCCTGGAGCCTCACCGTAAGCCGCCATCTCCAGCAATTCAACATGCGCTACTACAACAATCGACCGAATAACTCGGATATTTTCATGCGCGTAAAGAGCAAGGATCTGGCTGGGATGCTCCACCATTTTCAGAATCGGTCTGCATCTCCCTTCGACCGTGACGAGCGCGGCTTAACACTACTCCATGTAAGCACCGAGACTCGGGCGCACGCCCAGCGGACGCGGGGGCTAAGTTACTCATTGGGCAGTACGCCGCATCTACGGGAGACCTAGCGATCTGCCAGAAACTTCTGGAGCTAGGGCTAGACTCGTGTATTGATGAAGATCTGCAAGATAGCTTGTGAGCGATCCCATGTGCCTTTGTAAGCCTTTGTTGCTGATGGGTTGTCAGCTCACCCCGAGAAATCGCCGTTTTGGCAGCCTTATGGGACGAGGGTGAGGTTTCGGAGAACAGCATTGCGAATACGCAATTACTCCGGCTGTTTGGCCACAGCCCGTATCCAGAGGACGATTACTGCTTCTTCTTATTAGGTTGCTCTAGTGGCAGGTACGACCTAACAGTAATATCCGCCCTTCAACGTCTTGTCGCGCCGTCGCTGCATAGCTTGCCGGCTCGCGACCGACTCGAGCTAGCGAGGGCATATTGCTGCATCAGTCTTCCTGGCGACCATCCTGATCCGGGAATCGTCAAATATCTTCTTAGGGGCGGTGAAAGTCTCCTTCCTACCGATGTTCTCCAGTCTGTATGGGAGGGGTTCTCCATCATACACACGACAGCCATTTCGTTTGGCAGGGCGTGCAGAACAGTGACGGGACCGACGAAGGGTCTCGGCGGGAAGCAACTCGTTCGGTGGCGGCGGTTCGCGGCCGATATCATCACTCTGTCCAAACCGTTTATGCTTGGCTACGTCGAGAAGGTGCACCACAAATACGCTGTCGAGATATGTCCGCAGGTGTCCAAGGCGGACTGGGTTGGGACCTCTTTGCTCTCCCTTCTCAAAGGATGTTCTCTCGACTGCTTCGATGGCTCCGGCGCGGATCTAGCACGTGCCAAAGACGCGTGGCAGCAGGTCACCTCTTTCACCCTTGCTGGATGGCTTGAGCGGCTGACTAGCTGCGGCATTGATCTAGGGGAATACGGGAAGAAGGAGAAGGAGATATTCGACCAGAGACCGCAAGGTATGGAGGAAAGCTATTCTTTCGCGCTGAGCTTTAACCAGTGGGTTGCGAGTGAGCAGAAACACACATCGCTGATGCTGGTGGCTCGTCTTCAAAGTTTTGGGTATGGATTCGATCTGGCCGATTGGTGCTTGGTTTGGGAAATGGATGACCAGAGAACAGCTGCATGTTCTCGGCAGGAGGAGAAGCCGCAGGATTTGCCAGATTCCGCCCTCCTTGTCCCTGGAGCCTGGGTGGAATAGGAGTTAGACCCGTGTTCAAGGTGGAAAACACCATCGAGAAACACCTTTTCTATTAAACAGCATATACTAGTCTATTCCATGGCCCATATCTAGGCCATATGAGAATTTAGGGGCGCGGTTTACGTCCACCCGTTACCATTCACCGTTTAGGAAAGTTCAGAGCGCATAAACGACCTAGTTACGTTTATAGCGGCAAACCCGCCCTCTTTTGTAGGGCTCAGTGGTCGGGCGAGAATTCTTAGATGCAACACATGTCAATCCAGGTGTAGGCCTGACACTGGCTCTTGGCCAGAACGCACGCATTTCGCATCTTCTGCAGACTTGCAGGCTTTTGTTCCATCTTGGATACATCCTAGCCATCGTGGCAGCCTCTTTTGGCAGCCAACGGTGAGATATAATTTAAACTCCTCGAGCGCTAGCGTTTCGGCATTGATGAACCGCATGTCGTTCAAGTTTTGCAAGGAGGAAATGCACATGAACAGAGGAGACGTGCAGGGGAAGATGGGCTTTTGTTTGAAGTCGGCCAGCGTAGATAATATGACCGGGGAGACTGCCTGACCAGAAACAACCATCCTAGAGCAATCCCACGTACTGGAGTGCCGACCGTTGTGAATCCGTACCGCTTCGCTCCGACCGACAGTGGGATCTCTTCTCCTTGGACAGGGCCAAGCAGGTCGAGGGTCCCCAACTCAGAGCGCGGCCAATTTCGCAAGATGTAGTTTATGGAGCGAGTTCAGAAGGGGGTAGAGTCAGGCAAACGATGAAGCAGGAAGGAAAAGGAAAGACGAGATGCAGAGAAGCGTAGGCGGGCTGTCACTTTGTAAGCAGTCTCCACCACAAACGGCCGCGGCCCAGCACACGAATTTCCAGTTCCTTAGAAAGGCATGAGATAAGGCGACCGCAGAAGGGAAAAGTCAGGCAAGGTAACTAGACGTGGCTTGAAAACTGCAGCGAGCAGGACAATGTGTGAAGGTGGCTGTGTGTGGTAGGTCAATGCCTGACCTAATATAGCGAGTTCGCAATGGGATATGAAAAGTATGAGCCGGAATGGACTGGAAGGAGATTGAGGAGCATCCAAGTCGAGGAATTACAAGCCCGAGTACGCTACTTGGAGGAGGAAAACGAAGCATTGAAGATAAAACTAGCCGTCGCTACCTCGCCTTGGGGATAGCACTTGATGACCTGAGTGCTCCGAGCTTCGACGGTGTCTACGACTAGGAGTTTACTCTAGGCCACACGCCGTCCGCTCTGGCTTCCAACCACCTTTCTATCCCGTTTCCCTTCTTCAGGCAATATAATCCTAACTACGGTACCTACCTATAACTTGATGTTATCTAAGTTGCTTATAATAAGAGGAATATGTGATCCGTAGATTATGAACCGACGTGAGAAACCTTCGATACTTGAGAGGCCTTCGATTCAGGGCGGCAGTCCACAGGCAGGGATGGTTTCTTGTATTAGGGGTTCAAAGGTGGGGATACGCCGCACACACCGGACCGGTTGGCCAACGTTGCTCTCACGACATCCGCCATCATTATTTGTTTGATTTTCAATCAACTTCACGGTGAGAATAGGTTGGGCTAGCATTCTCCTCTATTCCTTTTTACTATACAGAAAAGGCTGCCTCAGACAACCTCACTCGATTTCCGCTTTATAACTTCCACCTTACCCGCAAGTCAGACCCGTACTCTCAACGCTTCGACCGACCATGTTACACACCCAAGCCGCTCTTTACTGTGCAGCCATCAGCAACCTAGGCGCTGGACCCGATTTCTTGCCAATTGTGGGAGCCCCGAGCTATCCTAATAACTTGATGATACCCTTTCCCGAATTGGCTCCTACGAACAAACTAGTACGGCCCCCGTCAACTTATCCACAGGTACCAGTCTACTAACTTAATCCCAGCCGAAAGTGTGTCAGGTTTGGACATGCGTTAGTAATCGCATCGCTTCCCGTCTGTTGAATGGTAACCTAAAGATTTACCTGTTCAGTGCCAGTGTCAGAAAGATCCCATCCACATCAACGTCGAAAAATGCCCCGCATGCTCCCACGAAAAGTGTCCGGAATGCCCCAAGAGAGTTTTCGGTATGGCTTCGAGCATGGGTTAGTTCTCCAGCGAAGGACTGGAGGATTGTGGTATGTTGCGCCTATAAATTCCTCATCTGGGTAACCGTATCAGGGGAATTTAAAGGAGAGAAGGTAATAAAAGAATAGAAAAAGGTTAACTAAAAGAAGCACAGAAACAGAAATTGCAAAGAGTAGAAGAGAAGGTGCTAGGGGGGAGGGTTATGTAACACGGATAAGTATAAATAATGAGACCATCAGATGGCAGGCGGTTCTTCGTCTCTCGATTCTGATTCTTCGCTTCGACCACTCGTTACCGCTCACACACGCACTAACCTAAGTAGGGTGCCTGTTGCAATCCATAGATACGCTCATGTGTTAAGCTTGATAGGTTCGCAGCCAGGTGGGCAATGGAGGCCATGGACATATCAGAAATAGGCTATGGAAGTCACAGAACACAATGAAAGGAATAATTGACACCAAACAAGGAGTTGGGCATGTTGGAGCTGCTCATCACGTGTTGGGAAAGCGTATCCCCTCACCCTCATACCAGCAGAGAATAGAAAATAGAAAGAAGGTGGAAGAATCGAAGCAGATTACAGACTACCACCTCTCGGTCCTCTCCTGTCAAGGAAGGAGAACTCAACGAGTCGGCAAGACAAGACGTAAGCCAATGGCCGGCCCGAGGAAAGTCGAAACTGCGCATTCGCCTTACTTCGCTCTCTTGTTTTCCTTCGGCAAACGCGGCATTCGGCCTTATCATGCACCCCCGTCTTTGCTGCATGCTTCCCTGCCCTCACGCGACCAAAACAACGACCACGCCGGCTACTACAAAGCGCCACTGAGATCTCAAGGCCAATGGTACCAAAAGAATACAATTTTTGGGACACCGAACTCTCCTATCAGCACAATTGTGCAGATTTTGATGGTTGGCTCAAAGTCAGCTATGATGGAACCTCATCGTTCTGATTTGCGGCCGAGTCGAAGCCCAGCAGGAATGGCGTTCATTCCTACCCCTCCTTGCTTGGAGGATGCGGCTCAGCCCCAGCATTGAGTCAAAACCTGGTGCCAACCCAACTCATGATCTCGCTCTGGTCCAACAATGGGCTGCTTCAGTTCCAAGCCAAGCGGTGATTGCCACCCCCGCGAAGTAACCGAAAACCATGAAAAGTTCGTCGAAAGTCTTTACAACCATCAAGCCACCAGCAAATTCACGGACAATGAAGCAAAATACTGGTCTGCTAAGACCATTCGCGTCAAGGTCGACGAAAGAGCGGTTCGTGAAGTCCTCGGTGACAGCCGGGAAAATATGACAATGAATCAGTCAAGTACATCGTTGAGAAAGCCAGCAAGCTTTTCGTAATCGCAGTTATAACGGTACAGCTTCCCTACGTCAGAGACACGCTCCTGAAGATCGTGCAGTTCTTTCGGGAGAATGGCTTCACCGACGAAACGGTACAGCGGCTCACCAACAAAACGGCGCAGCAATATTGCTTGACTCTCAAGTCGCTTACCGGATCGGCCATATTCACGCACCAGCTGATGTCCAGCATATGTGCGGATTATCAGTGGAAGGTCTTGGTGCCGGTGTTTTCGACCGCGATAGCAAGCTATGAGTTCCCCGGGAAAACTATTTTGCCCTGGAGTAGAGATTACGACGGTGGGGAAGGACATGGCGCGTTTAGTAGGATGTACAAGGTCAAGATTGAGCCAGGGCACTTCGACGACCTAGATCAGGGGATGAGTTTTTGTCAGATCGCTGCCATCCCCACATTCTAACAGATTTACTAGGGATCTCCACCGCCAGAGTACTTTGCCGTGAAGGAGATTCTACCCCCTGATCCGACGGAGCGAGAGAAGATTTCCCAAAGTTTCGCCAACGAAGCGACAACGCTGCAAAATATGAACAAGGGTCATTGCGACCACATCGTCCGCTTCATTACGGCTTTCACCAGAGGCGACTCTAACGAAACCAAATCTTACTACCTCATTTCGAATGGGCTGACGGGGGAAGCCTGCAGGACCTGTTTGAGAAGCACCCTAATCCAGCGCTGAGCGGAAACCTCGTAAAGTCTGCCGCGGAGCAGATATGTGGACTTGCCCGTGCATGTGAATGCCACGCACGACAAAGCTCAGATACGTCATGGGGACCTTAAGCCAGGCAACATTCTGCGTTTTGGGTCGACATAGGAAAACATCATTGGGACTCTCAAGATTGGCAACTGGGGACTGGCCAAGATCACAGCATGGCAACGATATTGCGGGGAGAGAAGGGCCAAGACACAACGACCAGATACGGTACCCCACTATATGAGCCCCCAGAGGTAGAGCTCGGTGAAGTAAAGCTCTGGGTCGCCAATATGATGTGTGGTCTATGGGATGCATTGTCCTCGAGATAATTATCTGGCTTCTTTGGGGCTATGAAGGCGGCCAGAAATTCCACGCCGACGTCAAGGGGCAGGGAATGGTGAGGTCTGCGTGTTACGAAATCAGACCTGATCACGACACGGACATCAACCGATCTAAAGCGCTGCTGCGGCCAATTGTGGTTGATTGGATGAACAAAATCGCTAAGGAGGCCGTTTGCTACGAGAACACGGCTCTCGGCGCGCTTTTGAACTTGGTCAGGAAGAGGCTTCTTGTCGTCGAGCTGCCCCCTAGTAGAGGACAGACAGTATACAATAAGAAGGATGGACAGGCAGCATCTAAGCCGCAAACGCCCCATGAACCACTAGGAGCGCAAGATTCTGACCCTGGGACTCCTGCTATTCGGGTGACTTCAGTGGATGATTCAGCTCCAAGGGCACTCGGACCACAACGGGCTACTTCTGGCGAATTCTTGGAAATTCCCAAACGAGACGTGTTCCTCGAATTGGGGTCCTCAAAAGACTCGAAGCCCCACCAGGCTGGTGGTTTAGCCCGGGGCTCCGGGGTCCGATACCAACGTTGAAGTCGGGAGCCAGAGCAGATGTCTCTGGTCACTTGTTACCTAAAGCGCCCGCTGGTGGGCTGCGAGTCGCTAACGCGATGCAAGGCAACCGGAATCTTTCCTTCAAAGAGCAACAAATTGTGAGTGCAGAGAGGCCGTCTAAATATCAAGTTGCTCCAGCCCTTATCTCGTTCCGGTAAAGCTAATCCAGCCGTATTTCTTCTAGATCGTACGTGTGACCCCCCTCATGACCAGCTTCTAACGCCTCAGGAAGTTTCACTGAACACCATTCGATAGGATGTCAGCGAACTGGCATCTGCACAGGCAAGGATGTTTGTTGATACCTCCTGACAGTACGTAAGTACGCCCATGACGTCCCCCATCAGAAGCAGGCACCCTGGTTAACCATAGATCGGTTCTCTGTATAAAAGGTATGTTTCCTACTACGTGGATAGAACATGATACATTTACTGACACCTGCGACCGGAATACCAGCACGTAAGTCATGATGCACAATGACCTTTGAGATTAACCTCTAATACTGAAGCCCTAACATCTCTCTCCCCTAGCCGGTAGGTTATCTTTCAGCCCATAGAGCACCCCGACTACAGCTGACTTATCACATCCAGAAAGTATGTTCTTAGCCAAGCTTTGTCCCATCTCAAGTCCTTCCATTGACACACTTCAGCTCAACAATGACTGGGACATCCACCCAGACCGAGATTTCGCCTCTTTGGTGCTGTCACGAGTCCAAAATTCTTCCCCTCTCACACTCCACAGGCCTACGCTTTGCGGCCCTTGCCAACGAATGAACTTGTTTGCCACCCTCGGGCTCTCGATAGAATACGAGCCAGACGATTTACAATCCCGGGCAGGGAGCTGTGAACTTTGTGCTCTTTTCTGGAAGACGGCGCAGCGATACGATGGGATGCATCCAGGGAATAGAGTACGGTTCGAAAAAGTTCCATCCTCGATAAGGATGAATGGTGGCCCACCTGTCCTTTCGATCTGCCGCACACTTGGTAAGCCCTCCCTTTGTGTGGTGTCTCACTTTTGCTAAACACCTACTTGCAGAATCAACACCCAGGTCAGACATTCAGCTTGGGCTTCCAAGTCTTCCAATCTCTAGAAGCGAGACCCATTTTGAGATTTGAGGCAATGGCTTCAGCTCTGTAACGACGGAAGACTGCACCCTAACTGCTACATATCAAGCTCTACGGCTAGGAGCATGCCAGCAAGAGTGATTGCCGTGGGTCGAGACGGCGACGATCGCGTTCGTCTCTGGGAGCCGAGCGCGCATCATGTGGAGGATTACGTCGTGCTGTCGCATCCATGGGGCATTGGGCCACACTTCGTCACCAACGTCGAAAGTCTGGAGCAACACAAGGAAGGCATCAAGATCGGCCATTTACCCGCCACTTTCCGAGACGCTGTCATTACAACAAGAGCCCTCGGCAAGAAGCATCTATGGATTGACTCCATCTGTATCATTCAGGGGCCAGGGGGTGACTTTCAGCACCAGGCGAAGCACATGGAGACTGTATTCAACTCTGCATACTGCGTCCTGGCTGCGAGCAGAGCACACAACCAGACAGGCGGGTTCCTCCACCCCCGCCGTGAGCGGGACTGCGTCATGATGAGAGAGGGCCCTGGTGGGCCGCCATTTTATATCTGTGAGAATACTGACGGCACAATCTTCTTTACAGAACGGCAAACGTACTGGGAATGCGGCGATGGCGTTCGCTGTGAGACACTGACAAAGATGACCAAGTGAGTATCGCAACAGCACTGATCCTTTACAAGAGCTAATCTATCCCAAAGCAACCTAGCCGCATTTTTGGGGGACCCCAACTTCCCAGGCATCATCATGTCAGCCAGCCAGGGAGAGAAAATCATCCGTCTTCTGAACCTGTTCAAGACGTATTCCAGTCTTGCCTTCACCAACGCTTCAGACCGCCCTGTTGCCGTTGGGGGGATCCAAAGCTGCCTTCTGAAGGCGTTCGAGACTCAGGGAGGTTATGGTATCTTGAGTCAAGATGACGACGACGGCAAGAACAGCAATCTCGGCCGACGGGGCCTCCTCCGACGAGGCCTGCTGTGGTACAGACCTGCAAACAAAGAAGCCTTGGTCCCCATTACGTTTCCCCCCAGCCAGGCAGTGCCTTCATGGTCCTGGATGGCATACATGGGCCAGATCGACTTCCTCCGGCCCGGGTTCGGAACTGTCGAGTGGATGGAGCTGTAGTCGCAGGGGCAGCAAGGAACTCAAAGTTGAATTCATATTCTTCTGCTGTCGTGGACTGCTTCTCCCTTTGCTGAGAGCAACAGACATAACACAAATGTGGGCAAAAGGAGGTGGGCTGGCCCTGACCAGTTGGCCTGTGCCAGCTGCAGCGGGACACCTGCAACACCCTCTCATCGGCTCCCAGCTGCCTCTGTAAATTTTCGACAGACTTTTCAGACAGGCAGGTACCCCCTGTCGCTGTGTCCGGAAAAGAGGGGGGACTCGCGGTACCGGGGAGCACATGCGCTACCCGCTTGCATCGTAGGCAGATACCCCAACCCCGACAGAACCAACTGCGATGTCCTCATTGTCTTCATCAACAGCAACCGCCAGCGAACTACCCTAAGATGATTTACCCACTGCGGCAGGGCGCTCGCATTGCCGTTCCCATCCATCCACAGGCCATCAACCCCGACAGCAACAGACTAAGCCTCATGACGCTAACCACCTGTGACCCTCTGTATCATCGGGCGGCCCAAGCAGGCGCTGTAACCCAAGATATAGCTCGATAGGCAACACGCCGACTGCCCAGCTCCTCTAACTCGAATGACAGCCCTGGCGCTCAAACATGCGCCAATGCTTCAGCTTCCGGCTCCATTTGACGAGTTTAAGGTCCCACGACAGCTGCCATATCATCGACTGACCAACTTCTGCGGCCAGGAGAACATTCTTCACGAAATGGGAGACTTCTTGACCGTCTCGACTGCCGAAAAGGGGAGCGCATGGAAGCGGGCCGTTATTGTTCTGCAGGGCATGGGCGGCCTCGGCAAGTCGCAAATCGCGCTGGAGTACATGTTCCGCAACCCGGAGGCCTATTCCGCCGTTTTCTGGGTTGGCGCCACGGACCCGAGCACCGTATGCGACAGTGGAAGGCAGATCCTGGATCTGCAGATGCTCATCGCGCACTACTCGACCAAGTACTATGGGGAGGACAAGTTCCCCGACGGTGCCACGGATCTCGGAATCCCCGGCCAGATCATGCGCGGATGTGAGGTTGGAGAAGCCGTTGCCAAGACCCCATGGCCGTCGATCCATCGGTGGCTGGCTCGAGAGAGAAACTCGCGCTGGTGTCTCGTCGTAGATGGGCTGAATGTTCCCGAAGACGAGGAAAGGATGCGTGCGCTACTTCCGGCTTGTGACCACGGGCACATTATTGTAACCTCGAGGATTACCGTTACCGAATTCAAGATCATCGAGGTCTTAGAGATGGGGAAAGCCTCGAGTCTAAAGCTGCTCCTAGGTGATAGTTTTGAGACTGCATCGGAGGGCAGTACGCTCTATATCCCTTCCCCCTGCGGCCGGAAACATACTAAATGTAATAGCCAGAGAAGCAGCCGAATCACTCGCCAAGGAGCTTGGCTTTTTGCCACTGGCCATGGCTCAGGCGGTCGCGTACATGGTAAAACGTGCGCTCGACATGGTTGAATATCTGAAAAGGTTGATCAGCAATATGACGACAAGATACACTGGCGAAACAACCCCCACGTATCGCAAGGGCGTAGTTTCGTGCTGGCAACTCTCGGTCCAGGCCCTCATGGAGTCCAACATGACAAATTCAATTACTTCGGGTCTGCGCGTTCTTGGGCCCCGATGGCGTATCAAGAGAGCTCCTAGTACGAGGATTGAGTGCCATGGCTAAGGAAGGATATGTACATACCTAGGTACCTAGGCAGACGCCGTCTCAGATGGAAAACCTGATCATGATGACTCCGAGGATTAGGGGTAGGGCTGGGGTTGAAAGTCAGGGCTACGCGCACTTCTGCCAACCAATTTGGTGGCTGAGCAACTTGCAAACCAATTGGCCAGGCTGTGATGGAGGCGTACCGCGGGGAAGCACGTTGGATGTTGGCCATCTACTTTGGGCTTCAGCTGAAAGATAAGCTGTGGAACCATTTCGACGAGTGAAACCCTCCCTTACCAAACCAACCTCCAGTCGGAACCCGACCATGGACCCGATGAGTGTCGCCGCTTCCATCGCCGGCCTGCTCTCGGCAGCGGGAGCCGTGTCCCGAGTGCTAGGGCCGTACATTGCCGCAGTGCGCGACACGCCCAAGATTGCCATCCAGGTGAACTCGGAAGTCCAGAGCGCGACAATAATCCTCTCCGCTCTCCAGAGCCTTGCGCAGAATATGGCATCTGTCCGAGCCCAGCGCGCCGCCATCGTCCAGATTGACCATGTTGTCGCCGCGCTCACCGATGGCGTCTTGATATTCTCGGAGCTCGAGGCAACCGTGGGCTCTCTCTCTCTGGCCGACTTTTCCATCACGCGTCTTGCCCTGCGGTCCCGTCTGCAGTGGGCGAGGAAGGAGACGGATTTTATTTCCCTTCTCGCTCGACTTGAGGTGTTCAAGTCTTCTGTTACTTTGATTCTCACTATTTTCCAAAGGTCGGTTTTGTCCACTGCCAGGGGTGCGCTGCCAGCTATCTAACTGTCGACAGCGATTCGGCGATGCGGGCTGAAGAGTGCCGAGAAGAACTCGCACAGCATGTCCACCAACTACTCGAGAGCAGCAGCGATGTCGCGCGCCGGATAAGGAGTCTCGAAGACGCATTCGATGCCAAAAGCATCATGTCCAAGAGGTGGAGTGTTGCTGTCTCGCTCAAACTCAGTTACGCTCAAGACAGCGAGACGCAGCGCTTCTTGAACCGCTCGAGTGAAGATGATGGCGCATCCAACTCATTAGCGTCGACTCTTGTGAGCCCTACTTCGCCGCCCAGCTTTCTTGGTTTCGAGCCGGACCTGGAAGCATCCCGCGTGTACCGTCGAGCACAGCGCGAAAGCATGGACTTTTCGTTTCGAAGCTCTGTTGCCTGGTCCAATGGCATGTCGGTCTTTTCAGGCCTCACATTTGGCGACGTGTCCGTCACGGCGGTCATTGCCCTGCCCATTTTCGCCGACGAGATATACAATTCCCATCACTACAACTTTGGGGGCCAACAGCCTGCACCCATCACGTACGCGTCCACGACGGGCTTAGCAGACCACGAAACCAGTTCGACTGTGAACTCGCTCTTGTACGAGTGTGTCGAAATCGAGCTCCAGCTTCTACAGATCCGTGGCTTTGCGGATATCTTCCAGTCGACAAAGCGTCGCGCTCATCCGTTCAACAGGCTTGGCCAGGTCTTCTCACAGGGACATCCTTTCTTGATGCTAGCGCGAGATGGAGATCCCGACTACCCTGTCGATGCTCCGCTGTTCAGAACGATTGACGATTACTCAACACCCTTGCCAAGCCAACAATTCACCCAGGCGATCCGCGCCTTTTCGGCGCGTTTGCAGCTTGAACCCGACGAGGCCTTTACCGCCGCCGACACAATCCCAGCCAGAAAGACAGGGTTCCTGAAGGTCAGTTCGGTCCTATTACTCTCATTTTTGTGGCTACTGATATAGCCAGAGACAGATTCTCGATGCGATCAAAAAGTTCCTGGCTATCAGGTTCGAGACCAACCCCATCAAAGCCGACGATATTGAAGCCGAGATCAAGAGAAGAAGGAGATACAGCGAGATGCCCCCCCCCACAGATTCGGTTGTAAAAGAGTTCCTCACCCAAGAGCGCCTCTTCTTTTCTCAGCTCGAAGACCTCCCAGTCGTCGAGCGGCAGATGCGGATGCTCAATCTCCTCGTCGAGGACAGAATATCGGCCATCTTCACACCACTGCGAGCCTTTATGGACTACCAACTGCGCTTTCTCCTTGAAATTGAGCTCAACCTTCTGAGGCCGCCCCAGGACCAGCGCTGGAGCTTGGCCTACCGGAAGTTGACAAGGGATACCGTGCTCTACGGGAAGCTGATTGGGACCGAGGTTCGCACCAAGGCTATCCTTCGGGTCCGTCTTGGGGCTGGCGAGGGGCAGAAGTACCGCCCGGGACCCCAGGTCGATACCATCGCGGCCTGCTTCCGACTTGTCTCTCTCCCCACTTTGAGCATGCTGGGCCACCTAGAGTTTCTCGAAGTACGTATTGACTAAAAAGACTATGTGATAGCACCTGGGCTGACACGTGTATCTTGTAGGATGTGGAGCGCCATGCCACGGACGATGCCGTAAGGAGGGACATTGCGGAGAGTAAAGATATCCTGCAACAGGCCTACGGTGAAATCTCTCGCATCGTCAAACAAGAAGACCTCTCCGACGTTGTGTCAGATCTCAAAGGTCGAATCCTTGACTGGAAGAATTACAACATCAACCAGTTTGGTGACCTTTTACTTCACGACGACACCGTCGAGGTCATGCATATGGATGACATGGTTCGCGACCTTCCTCGTGTAAGCTACCTACCATAATGTGTTCCGTGGCTGCATATCTTCTAACCTGCCTCCGCAAGAACAAACCCACTACTCTAGCGAGATACCGGGTATACATGTTTGAGAAACTTCTCGTCTTTGTCTCGGAGGTGTCCTCACAAAAGCCTTTGCGGGGCCAGCTGGAAACAACAAAGCAGTTCAAGCTGAAAGGGCAAATATTTCTCTCCAGGATCAAAGCGGTAGTCCCATCATCCGAGAAGGAGAAGAGTAAGCGCACATCGCCATTCATCCCTGCTCTGCCACTCCTGAGATGCTAACAAGGATAGCTTCATGCCTCATAATCCACACAGTAACCCGCGGCGGCAAAGAACTCAAAGCACTGGATGCGAGTTTCCTGTCCCGTCCTCAGATGCACAGGTGGACGGAGGAGCTCCGGGCGGCTATCCAGACGCCCCGGTCCCAGTCTGGGCAGCACCAGCCCCACGAATCCACCGATGTTGGCAAGCTGCCCGTTACTTATCCCAAGATATGGAAAGAAGCATTGATGAACCGCGGGTTTCTGTTGTCGACCCAGTAGGTGCGCGAGAAGTGCTGGCCACTTTGCATATAATGAGTGATGATTCAATAGGCGTCGCACCAAGGCATGTGGGTAAAGGTGGTCTGGCCCCACAGGCAGTCAGTCGGGATTCCCTTTGTCAAAAGTGTAATAACAAGTCTCCGCCAATACCGTTCTCGGCTCTTTACGGTCCTTTTAATACAGCACGTGCAATGATCCCATTCTCCCTCCCCCGCTATATCCATAGGCACGCCCATTCACGGGTTGCCTGCCGTGCTTGCTTGTCCCGTCGGCACTTGTGCGGTCGCTGATGTGTTTGTGTTTGGTGGTGTGGTGTTCGTCTGTGGGTTCATGGATTGGGTGGTCCCCTGGGTAGTTCCCTAGGTGGCCCCCTGGGTCGTCCCCTGGGTACTGGTGCTCGCCTGAGTATTCGCCTGCGCGTTCGCTTGTGCCTGTAATGCCGCCATTTTGACATTTTTTGATCTGCAGGGCGAGATGTGTCTCTTTACCAACACTTCGATGTCATGTATGTCAGGGGCAAGTTCACCAAGGCCGATGTGCGCTTGGCTGAGCGACTTGGCAAGCTCATCTCCCGCCGCCGACAACCGTTGGAGTACCGACTCGGAGCATCGCACACGGAGCGAATGCGCCCACCGGTTGCTGGACACAGCGGCCCGTTCACTAGCGAGACAGAGTCAGCACGCGCGCTGGGAACCACGGCTCAGCCGCCTGACCAACCACTTCAAGCTATACTAAAGAATGCCTTCGATGCCCTCGATGCCCCATCCGCTCCCGAATCTTGGCAATCGATGGCATCTGAGCTCGCCGAAAATCACGAGCTGCGGATCTCTCCACGGCCGCGAGGTGAAGATGGGCAGCCTCTCACGCAGTTTGAATGCCCGTGTTGCGGAATAATACTGCCGCACATGCCCCTAGAACCAGCAAGGGCGTGGGAGTAACTTCCTCACCCCCCAGGAACAAGGGATAGCTACTACCTTCGTACCTTACTCATTCGTTTTCAGGTCGCATGTCCTCGATCTCCAGCCATACGTGTGTACATTTGAAGGGTGTGACATGTTTGATCACATGTTTGAGACGAGGGATGGGTTGGTTTGCCCGCGAGATGGACGTTCACCGAGTAGAGTGGAGCTGCAATACATGGCCAGAAACTGACAAGAGTCCTCACACACATCTTTCCTTCAGCGGCAAAGAGGACTTCATCAAGCACATGGTTGACATGCACAACTTAGGCGAGGCAAAGCTAAACCAGCGGGTAGAAGCCTTTAGCGTCCAACCACCACTGTTGATGGCATCTGTTTGTTGCCTCTGCGGGCGTGGCGCCCTCAAACTCAATTAAATCTCGCAAGACATATGGAGCAGATGGCTCTGTTTGCTCGATCCCAGGTCGGCTGTCGCAGCAGTGGTTCCCTTCGCGACTCATCGCTGCCCAAAGGGGCTGGTCGCGGCCACCTGTCACCACTGAAGCTAGACTCTGACGAATGTCGGTTCAAGGTCTTCCAACAGGATGACTGTGATATCAAGGAGATTCCTGATTTGAAAGACCATTGTACGATCCATTCAACTGTCATGCAGCCTAGACCACAATGCTGAGGTTGTGTGGCTCGTCCATGACAATCTGAAGTCTGGTGACGAAGCCTGACGTGGGACGATCCACTATGTGGCTAGCCCTTGCCTATTATGCGGCCCTAGAGCCCCATAGCTCGTCTTGTTGTGATTCTCGTGACTACAGTAGGCCTAGGTCAAGGAGGTGATTCACCCTGTTGACCTTAGGTGAGCCTACCAGTGTGACAATAATACCTACCCAATACAAAACTAAGCCTTTCTGTTAAGTACAAATAACTAATCTCTAACGTATTCTAAAACATATCCGAGTAGACTTAATATAGCTAGTTCTACATTACATCTAACACGCCCCATATTCTAATAAAAAAGTAAATCATAGGTATTAACGTGTGTGATAAGCGAGTTGACCAGACAAGCGAGTTGACCACTCTAACAAGATGTGCCCCAGAACATGCGATAAGAAATTGTCAAGGTTGCTAACAATTTACTATCGTTTTTTTGCGTGCACGCCATCTAATCTTGTTAGAGTGGTCAACTCGCTTGTCTGGTCAACTCGCTTGTCTGGTCAACTCGCTTGTCTGGTCAACTCGCTTGTCTGGTCAACTCGCTTGTCTGGTCAACTCGCTTATCACACACATTATAGTTAAATGTATTTCTTGATTAGTAGGAGAGTGGATAATACTATATGGCCATATGTATAACGTGTTCCACAAGCATGCGGCGCACCCAAGCATGCGGCGCACTTTTCCACCACCACACGACATCTTACCTTGGACATCACCTACCATCACCCACAAACATGGCAGCACCCTCCAATGAAGCCAGAATCATTCTTGCAATTGAGGCAATGCGACGCAACACAAAATTAAGTCATCGCAAAGCTGCAAAAATCTGCAAAATCCCTGAAACTACTTTATGCAGCATACTTCATGACGCAACCATTGCCACAAAACTCATCGATTGACGGTCCTTGAAGAGAAGGTAGTTTTTCAGTATGTTTTGGATCTGGATTTGTGAGGATTTAGGCCTCACCTGGCTGGCATTGAAGATATGGCCAATTTGCTTCTTGCAGAACGTGACCAGGAACACGTCAGCAAGAACTGGGCTCAGAACATCATCAATCAACAACCAGAACTAAAGACGCGTTTTAATCGCGTCTACGACTTCCAAAGAGCTCTCTGCAAAGGAACTTATTGGCATGTGATTTAAGCTTGTGCATAACATGTAAGCCAAGTATGGCATCCTAGATTGTGATTTCTACAACTTTGATGAGACAGGCTTCATGATAGGTGTTATTTGTGCCTCTATGGTTGTTATGCATGCTGATTGATGCAGATGAGGTAAGGCAGTTCAGCCTGGGAATTGGGAATGGGCAATGGCAATTGAGTATATTAATGGCGAAGGGTAGTGCCTCCCGCCATATCTCATCGTTCAAGATATATATCACCTTGCCAGTTGGTACACAGAGGGTGGCCTCCCACTTGACTGGGCTATTAAACCAACTTCCAATGGATGGACAGACAATGAGACTGGCCTACACTGGATCAAGTACTTTGATAAGCATACAAAGTCTTGTATAAAAGGTATATATTGGATGATTGTGCTTGATGGGCATGAGAGTCACAAATCAGCTAAGTTTGACAAATATTGTGACAATAATAATATCATTACTATCTGTTTGCTGGCCTACTTGTCTTATCTTACCCAGCCACTTGATATTAGGTGTTTTAGTGTTCTAAAATGGATGTATGGCTAGGAAATTAAGCACTTTGTCAGGGCGCATATCAACCACATCACAAAGGTTAAGTTCTTTCTTACCTTTAAAGCTGCCCACTTTGCTACTATGACTGAGGACAACAACAAAGGAGGGTTCAGAGGTGCCAGTCTAGTACCTTTCAACCCTGAGGCTATGATATCTAAGCTAGATGTCAGATTATGGATGCTGACACCTAGTCCCCTTCCCTTAACCCCTGATCCTTGGATCTCCCAAACACCATAGAACCCAACAGAAGCTGTTGCACAATCCAAATTCATTAAAGACTAGATTACCCATTACCAGGAAAGCTCACCAACGCCAATTCTCACTGCTGTTGACCAACTTGCAAAAGGAACACAGGCATTGGTGTATTTGGTTACCCTCTTGACAGCCAAGGTATGCACCTTACAGAAGGCAAATGAGGCACTTAGCAAGTGCCGGAGGGCCAAAAAAACATGTGTACAGCTTAGAGGATCACTTACTGTAGAAGATGCACAGGATATACTGGCCCAGAAGGAGGCGCAGGAACAGGTAGAAGGTGTGGCCAACCGAGCTGAATAAGAGCTCAGGGGAGCTGAACTGACGCAGTCAGTTCAGCTGGCCAGGGCCACCTTTTATCACCATTGTTGCCACCACGCAGTACTATAATAAGGGGCCCTCTGGCTTTGCCAGAGGGCCGAACAACAAGCAATTCAATCAAGCAGTTGCAACCCCCATCAATCCCTCCGAATTCCAGTGTGCAGTGTTTCTGACCCAACTGCTTGATTGAATTGCTTGTTGTTGCTTCTCCGGCGAAGCCGGAGGATCTTTATACTTGTACAGTTTGCTCAGCCAAGGTGGCTGTGCCAGATCAGCTCCGTTCAGCTGTTCTCAGCTTCATACAGCTCCGTTCAGCTATACTCAGCTCCGTACAGCTCCGTTCAGCTATACTCAGTCCGCTCAGCCATTTGACACCACCCTCCGGCTGATGGTGTTCTGACCTCCGGTCAGAACCCCTTTATTTCTGACATCAATATCCCCCCTCCGCTGCAGGAGATCCTGAACCTCAGCATCAAAGCCAGCGTCAGTCGCTAAATCCTCAGCCGTCTAGTTGTCCGCCGTTAAGGCATCCCACGCTAATCCGCCATTCGCAAACAGTTCAAGTTCTTTGATGGCGGCGGCATTGTTCCAAGATGCCGCGACATGGAGTGGAGTCCAGCCCTCATGATCTAGGCCGTTGACATCGGCTCCATATTAAAGCAGCACTCGAACAGTATCAACTATCTGCTTCTTCGCTCTATCTATGACCGGATACGCCATCACGAGGTGTAACATCTTTAACAGTTTGGATAAGCTTATAAAGACTGCCGCCAACCTTAGCACCCGCGCCGGCAAGCCCAACCAGCGTACTCGCAAAGTCATCCATAGGATAAAAGAATTTGCCAATAAATGATAAAGAGGGTTAGGTTACTACGTGTTGTATTAGTTTAGATAAAGCGCTCAGCTGCATTGGCAATTATACAGGCTAGTACACCTGTAATCAAGAGCGCCTCTCGAGGTATAGCAAATACACCTGCTACCCAACGGTCTTCAACCGTTCCACAAAGAGGGGTATCGGGACCCGCGAGACCCTGGCAGGGCAATCAGAGATAGCCACCCATCAGCCAAGTTATGGTGTTTCCGCGTCTACACCAGCTATTCAAGACCTATTTCTCCAATACTTGGCCCAAAATCCGTCCAAATCACAGGTATCCCTAGCCAAAAAAGGAAGAGCTTATCTCATAGTTACTGGATCCTTCCAGACGACCCACCCCTCAGATCGAGTTCAGTCGCTGAAACTACGTTCAGCGGACATTTTGGTGGGACGAATCTACCCATCGGCTTTTTGCAAAACCAAAAACAAAAGAGACTACGCAACGACTAGTCGTCAGCGAGGATGCCATCACCGATGCAGTTAAGTACACACACCTAGAGAGCGAGCATGCCAGCTGGGATGCAACTTGGAAAGCACTTAGCTCTGCCTACTACGGTGTTCCTCGCTTGGATCTTATCTTTCTTCTGAAACGTTGCGAGGTGTGCTCCAGCAATCTACGCAAGAAGCTGAAAGCAGCGCCACGGGAAAGAGAAAAGTAACGCAACTAATCCTGCATCCCAGCTCTTAATGCATGTATCAAGGCTAAAGAGCAGTGCGCCGTTTACCATAAGCTAGACACACCTTCAGTTTATGTCTCTTTGTATTTCTGTTACTAGTATCTCAACTTTCTTTCCATGCTTTATCACCTTGTGATCTTGTCATAAACCCCTTACTAATACGCCAGTGTCCTCAGGCTGTAGCTTTATATATGGCAGCCTTGGTTTATATCTTTGTAAAATTAAGGGGTGTGCCTACAGCCTTCATGCATCAATCTCGCCCTTAACTCCACACTGCACACACACCCTTTAAAGTGATATTTCCAGGAACACCAGCGGTGTAAGGCGCCTCTGTAGTCTTTGACGAAGCAAGAATAGCGCTTCTGTAAGGGAAGCCTGTACAGTTCAGAGCTTGTGAGGATACCTTTGGCGTCAGGAGCTAAGACGTGAGTCATGTTTCTTGGCGTCTTCGACATCAATGACAGGCATCTCATCTATAGCTATTACTGAAACTATTCCCAGGGGCCTTCTTTGTGTGGGTAAAGCCAGGTTTGTTTCATACAATATCTAGCCTGGGAGAAGAAGCTCATTTCCGGTGGACAAACCTAACGTCTGGCCCGCCATCATCGCCAGGTGCAAGAATGAAAGCGCTTGTTGTAATATACAAACATTCACCATCCTCCGATTTATGTCTTCCTGTTACTAACAATTGATCACCCAGCATAAGTATTCCACGGCGTCCTTCGAAATTGATGATGACTGCGACATGGTTTTCCTCATTCTCGTCGATATAAAAATCACCCTGAGAAATCAGCCTCAGCTTCAAAGCCTAAGACCCTAGGTGTTCTTACCAAGCCTACTTTCTCCCCCACCGCATCAAGAATCTGACTCTCGTTCCAACCTCGGATGTCTGTCCCGCTCATTGCGTCTTATGTGTCGTTAACGGCGAGATACTAATTGACGTTTGCGCGATTTGCGACTTGCTACCCCACGGCGGGGCATTGCGACCGTACTCGGCATTTTGGCGGCGGGATGTACTTATCCGTGTAATGAGGGGCGGCGTTATCGCGAAGGCCATGGCTGCCGGAAGTACCCGAGATTCCGCCCGATGCTACAGAATTCCACAACCTCGATCAATCTCCAACCTTCCACAATTCGCTCAACCTTCGACCTTCGACGACCTCCATCTTCCTCTCCACGTTCACCGCTTTGTCCACCGATCGAAGCCACGAGAGCCAAGATTGTGCTTGCACGGGACCATTTTTGGGCCCTTCGGCTAAAACTGCACTTTCTCGGAAGGCTGTGCTGTTCAATGGGCAGATATTAGCCGAAGCTGAGCCGGGGCTGATCTGATCAAACGTGACGAAGAGTCACGTGACTATAAGCACGAGTGTTCGTCGATTTTAGGGTAGTGAAACAGAACTTGCTCTTCCGTGGAGCCCACGTCACACCCTGCCTTCCTTGATGCGGGCACCCTTTGCGCACCGTGCACAACTTTATTACGTTCATTTTCTGAGTTAATTACAAGAGGCCACCTTCTTTACCAATGGTTTCCTTCGTGCGAATGCCCGCAATTTGTGCTTTGTCTCAGCCCAGCAAGATCAACCCTGCATCTCATTCTCGGACTGGCCATCATCCGAGTTGCCATCCTCAACGTCTCTAGTACCCTCCACATCGCTATCGATCCCGTCATTGCCAGAGAGATCATGGTTATCGGAAAGGTCCTGATTCTCCACCTCGGCGTCCTCAGAAACACCCTGATTCTCGACGTCGACATGCTCGATGCTACCGTCACCATCGATATCGCCATGCTCGGAACAGCCATCCTCATAGTCGTCGTTTCCTAGGTAGCTATCATCAGAAAAGCCCTAGTCCTCGCCGACGTCATTGTCAAGGGTACCATCTCAGTCAATGTCCTCATGCTCATGGTCCACTGAAAGGAAGTCATCTGAGTAATATGGCCAGTAGTTCGGCCCGTAGTTCGGCCACGGAACATCAGAATCAAACATGTAATCGTCAAAGGTGTCAATTTCAGAGTATACGTGGCAGTCACAGTTTCTGCAAGTAAACGGCTGATCAAACCCGTCGATGTCTTGACATTGATGGTGAACTCGCAGCTGGTTTTTGATGAAAGACACAAGCCCCCCTGTCTCCATCCCGGCAATAACAATGCACGTCTCTGGAATGGTTTTGAGGATGTAGCAGAGCACCTGGCAGTATCTGCCTGCGTCTTCCAAGTCGTCTGTGTCATTGAACGGCGATTTCGCGACCCGGCAGCCATCCAAGCTCAAGGTAGTCAGGCGGGGCAAGATGTCATCCCAAATGCTTCTGTCCCGCAAAAGCAAATCTTGGTCTGTCATAGTGATGGCGACATGTCTGAGACGCTGCATGTTCGCCTTGGTGAAAACGTTGACGTGTTCTTTTTCCGTCGAACCGCACAGGCCAAGATCGACATGCAAAGTGACATGCAAAGTGATGCCACCATAGAGTGTGCTAAGGGCCTCCTCGCTGATATACCGTGAGACTCGCAGCAGACCGACCTCCAGCATGTCACGCCGACTTGCATAGCCCAGGCATAGGCGTTGCCTGACTAAAAGCTTGCGGTAGCCATCATACCGCGCCACAAGACAAACCAAGATGTTGGTACCAAAGTAGTATTGGTAGATGATTTCTCGCAGCTCGAGCGGGAGATAGAGAAGACTTGTTTTCCCAATGACCGTGACAGACGGGTCACTTGACGGCAATGAGGTGTCCGCCATGGCTGCAAGCGGAAATCGGAGTGTTCGATGGGATGGGACGGTTCAGGCCTTTATATACCAGCGAGACACGATACCTCAGGTACCTACCTACCAACCTGACACCAAAGTTCTGCAGGTTTCCAATACTGATGGCTACAGGCAGCCATGTGTTTGCTGGGCCCTAGCCGGCAAACAAGCAAACAGCACTCATGTCCAGAAAGCCATGGAAATTGTGACAGCCAAAGGAGCTTCCACTCCACGACCATTATGTATCATCTCAGCATCTGTGAGGTCCGGAAGCCCCTTCGGCCAGCTCATCAAAGAAACATCCAGTCATCTTCAACTTACAGAATCTCAGTTCGTTTCACCACAAAGGCCCAGACTGTGATGGGATGTGGAGGATCCTGGATTCGGACAGTGCGGCAGTGAGGTGACAGAGGTAGGGAAGGGAAGTTGCCTGGGCCAAACAACTTGAACACAATCAGACACTAGCCAACATCTTGCCTCCCTTTAACCGCCATATGCATGTGGCTATCTGCGTGCAAGCTAGGTACCTAAGTTATCCTGCACCAAATAGCCGGGCTGTATGTTTACCAAGGTAGACTGACAAAGACCCGCTAATGCATCGGTTGAAGTTATTTTTACAATAACTCAAACATATCTAATTGCAAGGGGAGACAGTATTTAGAAGATGAATTCTTCAAGGGCTGGGCAGTATGTGCAATGGCTAATTGTAAAGAAATATCCCATTGAGATAGTTCTATCATCTTTCAGCACATTACAACCTACACAAGATGAGGCAGAAATGCTCGTTATTTCAACATCAGCCTGGCGGTTATAACGTAGGTGGTTCGAAGGAATCCGCATGATTTGGCTCAGTGGTCTAGTGGTATGATTCGTGCTTCGGGTAATACCCACACTTGAAATAAGTGCTTGTGCGAGGTCTCGGGTTCAATCCCCGACTGAGCCCTACCCTTTTTGCCCAGTGCGAAGTTTGGCACTTCCTAAAAGTCAGCATCGCAATCCACATCTCCACCATCCCGAAAAGGGGCATTTCAAGTTGTTCCAACCTTTTTTCTTCACTCTACTCGTTCGTATTTTTTAAACCTATTTCATAGAGCAGGACCAAGCCCTGACCTACCCATCCAAACCCTCGAGCTTCGCCTTGATCTGCAAGGCCAAGACCCTCGAAAAGTACCTGCACATGGCCAAATTCCCGCCGTGGAACCAAAAGCCGGGGTGTCCACTGCCCGTCCAAATGCCCCTCATCTCGCCCTCGGCATCCCACCCCCAAATATCCCCGACGCGATCGGCCAGCTCGTCACCAAAAATGGCCCTCGCCTGCGTTCGCATATTGTCGTAGCCCGTGGCAAAGACAATCTCGTCGGCCTCGAGCTCCGACCCGTCGGCGAAGCGCACGCCGCGCGCCATAATCTCGGTCACCTCCTGCCCCTGCTTGATGGCGATCTTGCCGTCGATGATCAGCTGCGACGTGCCCACGTCGATGTAGTACCCGCCGCCGCGCTGCAGGTACTTGCTGAAGAGCCCGCCCTCGTCGGGGCCCGCGTCGAGCGCGAAGCCTGCGCGCGCGAGCCCAGAGAGGAGGGGTTCGTCGAGCTTGCGTTGCAGGATGGTGAGTTCGGTTTGGATGCGCTTGAGCACCGAGGAGGGCCAGCCCCAGAGCCTAGGTATGTCAATTATTTGATGAGTAACCGAAAGAGAAAAAGACTTACCAGATATCGCTGTCCTCCGCCGGCGGTCCGCCTTCACTGTACAGCGGAAACAGCAGAATTTTCAGCAGGGCATCGCTGCTAATGACGCATGTGGATGAGCGCTGGACCATGGTCACCGAGTGCCCCTTTTCGAAGTAATCTTGGCAGATGTCGTGGGCCGAGTTACAGGCGCCAACGACCACCACCTTTTTGGGAGTCTCGGTCCTCACGACGCCCGGGAACTCGGAAGAGTGGCATAGGAGCGAGCCTTGAAAGTTTTCCATGCCGGGGACGGTTGGCAGCTTCATTTCCCCCGAAGCACCAGTAGCTTGAATAATGTGCTTGGGATGGAATGTGCGGGTTTCGATTTTCCCATCAAGCCGAACACGCTCGATGGTAACGTTCCATTGCTTCTGGTTGTCATCCCACGAGCTTGACAACAGCTTGGATCTCATCCACACGTTGAGGTCGAGCATCTTGGCGTACGCATCGAACCAATCGGCGAGCTTGTCCTTGGGCGTGAAAATGGGCCAGTGGTCGGGAAAGTCAAGGTACGGCATGTGGTCGTACCAGACAGGATCATGCAGTACGAGTTGGTGGTACCGCTTGCGCCAGTTGTCGCCAACAGCATCGTTGCTGTCGATGATGAGAGTGGGGACATTGAGCATCTTGAGGCGGGCATGGGCAGTCAGGCCACCTTGGCCGGCACCTGACTCTGCATCAACACAACTTCTGCAGCATCGCGAGAGGAACGGGAATGTTACCAATGATCAAGACCGCGGGCTCCTTGTCCACAAAGTCCACATCTTCCTCTCGTCGCTCGAGCCAGTTCTTCCGCCCAGGCTTCCCACCATGCTCGACGCCATTGGGCCTCTTCGAGCCGAGGGGCTCTTCATGTCCAGTCAGCTCCTCCAGCGTTGTGAAGAGTGTCCAGATTTTGTATTGGTCTTCTTGCTCCGCCACCCTAACTACACCTCGACCCAAGCCATGCTTGGTCGTAAGCTTGATGAAGAATGAGAAGCCCATAGTGGTGCCTGCCGGAGCAAAGTTGGCGAGCTGGGGATTGCGCAAGGGCGAAGAGGCATCGATGTTGATCCTCGTCAAATTGCACTGCGTCTCCATGGAGGCACGAATTGCGTCCCGTCCCTGGAGGGTGCGGAGACCCCAGGAAAGAGCATTGTGGTCGCGCCAGAAGCCGTCCTCCAAGAAAATATTGGCGAGGTCATCGTATCGCTTGCTGGCAAGAGCCTCGTTTAAAACCTTGACGATGGTCTCTGCGACGGCAGTGGCATCTGCATCCAGGTTCTTCGCCGATTCTGGCCAAGGCGTGGCTTTCAGGTTAACAGACCCAGGCTCAATGCGCTGGCTGGAGGCACTTTGCTGAATTGCTTCGCTCATGGTTTGAGTGGGGCGGGAATCAGTGGATTCGGAGTTGTGACAAAGACGGGATAGTAAGAAAACACACGATGATCTTTCGAGCTGCAGATGCCCCTTTATTTGGAGGGAAAGACCTGCTGCCCCTCATCCTCCGTCCGATCGCCGAAGTCCCACGACGGCATGCAGCCCCTCACATCCGCACCCGAGTGGACCTACGTAGCGCATTGGCTGCTGTGAAACAAGTAGCTCATAGCATAGACACAGACGCGGGGAAGGAAGGTGCTTTCGGCTACGCTATCTCCAACATCGTGACCCGCTCCATCTCGGCGACAGAGCCACCCGACAGCGAGCCGGTGTCAATCCTGCTTGCCCTTTTACTCCATCTATTCTATCCGCCGCTAACAAGTGGTAGCTTGAACCCGTGGTGCATCAGGAAACGGCGGATGGAACTTGAAGTCAAATGGAAAACCACGTCAAATGTAGGTACCTACAGCCGGTCTCGGCCCGTGGCGTCTTGTTCACTCCAGTCATGTGTCCATTTCCACCAGATGATTTGACTCCAACACGAAGCACTGCATTGCACGTCTGCATCGACACCCATATTTGTCCCAGCCACGACGAGACCACCACACAAAATATCCATCATAGCAAAAGCTATTTCGCTTAACCCTATTGTGCTCACCGAAGGAACATTGGCGCGACCGCAAATTCTACGAGCGTTTTCTTGGCATGAAGCACACAGTCTTTAATTCCAAGGGCGCCGAGAGGCATGCACACTGCGCTTTGGCAGCCAAAAGATCAACTTGCACTTAAGCGGCAAAGAGTTTGAGCCAAAGGCGCAGAATGTCCAGCCTGGCTCGGCAGATCTGTGCTTCTTGGTACAAGATAATGTGGAGGGCGTCTTGCAGAGACTGAAGGCCGAAAAGGTCAAGGCTCTGGAGGGGGCCGAGCTAGTTCAGCGGATGGGCGCGAAAGCGAAGCTGCGCAGTGTCTACATTAGAGATCCCGATGGGAATCTCGTTGAGTGAGTGAGGTTATCTTGTTCTTTGCAGTTTTACAATTTTGTTATTGACATTGAGATATATCCAGGCTATCAAACATGATTAGTAGTAATTTTCTGGAAGTCAAGTAGTTACCGGCCCTATAAACTACCAATGCTCCATCCGGGAGGCTCAAATTCAGGAATGACAACCATTTATCCCCCAACTTACCCGTAGCCAATGCAGACGACCACAACAATGATTAGTTGAGATATTGCTATCTTCTCTCGGGCGGCCCCTCATGCGGGGATATTTTGCACACCAACCAGATTTGTCTATCTCCCTTTTTTGCCCGGATCCCCTCACACAATACATCCCTCACCGAATCGCAGCTCAACCACCCACAATGGCCCTCTTCCTCCTCCTCTCTCTCGCCCCGCTCACCTCAGCCCTCCCAGCCACCACCGACTGCGCAACCTCCTCCCTCGCCCTCAAAACCCTCACCCTCACCACCACCCAAATCACCCGCGGCTCGCCCTTCCAAAACGAAAACACCACGGTCGCCTTCCACCTCGCCAACCCCGCCACCGGCGCCGCCGCCCGCTGCGCCGCCAGCAGCACCGCCCTCACCCCCAACGGCCTCGCGAGCGACCCGTACCGGTGGTACGAGTGCGCGACCGAGGGCGCCGGGACCGCCGAGGCGGCAACGCAGGTGGCAGCGACCGGGACAAGGTTCCAGTACGATGGGACGCTGCACTTTTTGACGGTCAATTCGTCGTGGGTGTGTCTGGAGGCGGAGAGTGGGAAGCCGTGAGTTTTTTTCTTCTGATGGGGGGGATGGGGGCTAATCTAGGGTCGTGATAGGATTTTGTTTGCGGCGTCTGGGTGGAATGCGCTGCCTTTGGACTGGTGTGTTGAGGATGGGGCTTTTGCGAGGACGTGTAAGCAGGGGAAAGATGGGAAGGTGGACTTTGAGGTGGATGTTACGGTGAAGAGGTTTAGGTGAAGGATTGCGCTGTGGCAGTGAGCACCGTGGAAAGCAATGATCCAGCTTTAGTCTCTCGAGGGCGATAAATCCTTTTTGGGAAGCTCGATGACGTCGAGTGAACATCTCGCCATTCGCCATTCGCCCAGGCCCTGTAAATGTTTCCAAATGTTTTGTCCCCTGGCCATGGTGCTGGTCGTAAAAGGGGTATGCGCAGGAGACCCAAATAGAGACAGGGTTGCCGTGCATGCCGGTTTCAGGCCCCAAGAATAAGTACGCCACAGTGCCAGAAGCCGCCCGGGATCCTTTTGATCCTGAGCTGGAGGCGGTTTGGGGTTGCCTTGATGTGTTGGGCATGTTAGAGGAGAAGAAAGGATAAAAGAAGAAAGTCATGATCTGGAAGCATCAATTTCACATTTGGCATTTGCAGACCCGACTTCAGTGCCGATTCCTGATCACCAACATGGATTGGCGGGGGTTGCAGGGGTCTTCCCCATCCTATCATCCCATTGAGGATGCTCGTCTGATGTTTCAGCCCCCACGCCTCCCCCCTGCAGCGACGATCTCGAAGCTCTTGGCCTCGAAGCCCTATCGGCCCCTTTTGGAGACCCGTTTTCAGGGGACCTGCTAGGGGAACTTGGCCTGCTTCGAGTCTCAACTCCCAGCGCGCGCCAATGTTGCAAGAGACGGGTGGCTCGCAGGGTGCTGTAAGTCGCCAGCAGCGCAAACCGCTTCTCCACCGAATGAGTGATTGGGCAAAAGCAAAGACATGATCTCCTGCGTCTGCACAAGCTTTGTGGCGTTTTTCCCTGCTGGTCTTCAGATTTGGTCTTTTCTTGGGTATAAGACGTTCCTCCCTCTTTCTCATCAGGTCTGATATTGATACGCCATGTGAGATTTTGTCATCTTCAGTTCTCCCCTTTTCTTCAATTCTTTACCTGACAGCATTGAGTGCTTGTCATTTGTGTAAAGTCTTCACTTCTCTTGTGGCTATTTCCAAGTTCATCATCGGTTCCGGCAACCATGCATTTCACCCTCTCCATCCGGTCGGCCGTTGTCGCCGCCCTAGTCCTTGGCAACGTGGCCTCAGCCCACGTCCTCGGGCCCGACTTCGTCCAGGCCAAACGCGACAGCCAAAGACAAACACCCACCATCCGCTCGCAAGGCAAGTCTCCCCAACCGAGGAACAACAACCCGAGATCCCAACTAACAAAATCCAGCCGGAAACCCAATAGCGAAGCGCAGCGAGGCGCAGCCGGCGAACGAAACAGCCGGCGCCCCTGAGCTTGTAGACAACAAGCCCGTGGTCGCCGACGCCGACGCCACCGTCGCGGAATGCGTACCCGTCAACACAGAGGCCCCGGCGGCTCCCGAGGACGTGAGCAACGCTGCGGCCCATGCCGCCGCCGCCGCGCCTGCGCCTGCCGCGAGCGGCCACGTTGAAGAGCCGAAGCCAGAGGTGGTTCTTGATGACCAACAGCCGGGCGGGGGGGCTCCGAGTCCGGAGGGTATCCCGGAGCCGGCCCCCGAGCCGGCTGGAGGGGCTGTCGAGGGCAAACCGCGGGGAGGAGGAGAGGGAGGGGGAGAAGGAAAGGGGAAGGGGGAAGGCAAAGGAAAGGGTGATGGGAAAGGCAAGGGGAAGGGTGATGGAAAAGGCAAGGGGAAGGGTAAGGGAAAAGGAAAGGGGAAGGGGAAGGGTGGAAAGGGTGGCGGTGATGATGCACCCAGCGCAGCCGGCTACAACGAGGCAGGTGGAGAAGGGGGCCATGGTAAAGGAAAGGGTAAAGGCAAGGGTGGTAAGGGCAAGGATGAAAGCGAGGGTGGCGCCGACCCAGAAAAGTCTGGCAAGGGGAAAGGTGGCGAGAGCCATATGTGAACTGACAGTTGTATTGTATTGTACTCTTGTATTTGCAATTTTGTTTCAAAAGCAATTGTATTTTTGCATGTCTGTTGTCGTCATGACTGCGCCAATTGCCCCACCATGGCAATTGCCCGGCCAGGAAGTGGAGATACGACGAAAAGCGGGTGATAGACGGGTTAGTCCTTGCGACAGTCTTAGTGTGTGTGCCTGTTCCGTAAGGCAGCCAGAAGCCGCTCCACGGGTCATTGACGTTCTTGTCTGCAACTGTAGGTCGAAGGTCCAAGGTGTATGACCACACCTTAGGATCCTTACCTTCGGTGAACTCAGCAGTGTGACATCTGCAGTAGGGTGCTTGTTAGAGAACTGAAATCTAACTCGGGTTTAGAGTTACACTGAGAACCAACGGTAGTTTCAGTCGTCTGTTAACGGTGGTTGATGGGCAAAAGGAAAACGGAGTGCTCTGACTGGTCGCAACTTACATACAACCCCACTTTAGATCACGGTAACTGTCAGGTGGGTGCACAATTGAGGAGACGATGCTGCAACAATCATGCCTGTATTAGAAGATCTAAAGCTAAGGAAAAGAAAAGGGAAAAGGAATGGAGGAAGTGTGGGGTGGGACGACTTGGTACCTCGTGAAGTAGAAGGGCTTTCAGGTGGTGGGATGGGTGGCTTTTAGATGTACCCTTTCCGCCGGGTCCAGGGTTATTTCAGGATTATGTATGGGGGTGTAATGCACAGAAGACGCTTCTCAGTTGCCCGCACTGACGGCCTCTTATTTTTTTGCTTCTCTCACAAACTTTGCAGTTTTGGGTTTTGGGGCTTGATATTTTTGTGTCGTGGCATGTTCAACCTGCTTGGATAAGGTGTCAACCTGCGCGGATAAGGTATCAACCTGCTCAGATAAGGTTCTGCAGTGCACAGTTAGAAATTGCCATGCAAATTCAGTCTGCTCTTTCCATCAATAAACCGATAAATTCAGGCCCATCTCCCCCTTTTCTCTCTGCTTTCTTTTACCTTTCCTCCGTTTATCAACTTCCTTCTGACCGCTACTCCGATGAAGATGTTTATGAAACGCGCGCGGGCGTCAACCCGTGCCATGCTTGGTAAAGACTACCAGGAGGAAGTGGTCGACATGCCCAAGTATCCCATCCCTCCCAAAGACATTACCGCCTATTCCCCAGAGCGGCTGAGAGAGGGCCTCATCTACGCCGACCGCAGCATTCGCGGCGGTAAACGAAAGGTGTCGCCACTTACGAGCCACTGCCTGGAATTCTATAGGGCCAACCTCATGGCGGGTGCTTGATAACGACTATGCCGACGATGAGGAGAAAGACATGATCCTGATGAATGTCCAGGGTTTCGAGGAATCCATCTACACCAACCGTTTCCTCCGGGGTCCTGGAAACGAACTCGAGAGCACACTATACGACCGCCTCAGTCAGCTTCGGCGCTACGAGTTCGCCGCCCGGTATGGTGATTACGCCAAGAAGGTCTGTGACGATGTGAAGACAGCAGCGTTGGAACACGACCGAATACTGCCAGATGCTTTCTGGCTGGAATCAATTCTGGACCGACATCCATCAGGACCTTGATAATGAGTCCACTGCATGGAGACAGCGACGACTCCGCGACCCCATGATCACGGATAACGATGTCAAAACAACTCTAGCCGTCCACGAGGCGTGTGTCAAAATGGGCCTCAATACAGACGTAACAATTACAGCCATTAACATGTACGCGGACCGCAACGACCTCGTTCACTCGTCTGTCACACGCATCATTGAGAATCGGCACTGGAGCCCGCTTGCGAGAAAGCTCGCCGAGGACCTTCGCGACCTTCCCCTTGTCACACCAGCACACCTCTGCCACACGATTCCTGTGGTGCAGGCCATCATTGAGTCGGTGATTGAGGAGCACTTTGATACAAACGGGGAAAGCTATATGGGCTGGGGCCCGAAGGTTAGCTCTCGCACCATGGCAGACGAACTAGCGAAAGGCCGCGAAAACAAGGCCAGAGCTATAGAGGCCGAACGAAAGCGTGTTAAGGAAGCGGCAGCCATAAGATACCGAGATATCATCAGCAAGCATTCCTCTGTTCATATGATGGCATCCTCGACGGGTCTTACGCCGTCATCCGCGGCGACGTCGTCAACCACCACTCGCAAGCGGCCCCTTTCCAGGGTAGACAAGGAAGACAAAGAAGAGAGGATGAGGACATGGAAGAGACAGAAGAAGTGTTTCGACCAGCTATGTGCCCAGGCGAAGTTGGCTCATAAGTCAGCTCGGAGTTATTATGAGCAGTTTGGCTCTCTCGAGGCACCACCTCCCGAGTTCTGGCTGGAGTTAGGCGATGAGCTTGTGGAGGAGGTGACCACCACGTCTAAGGCGCAGGTTTAAATAGGAAGGAGGAGCTGCGGAGTTTTCAGAGCACACAGGAGACCTCCTCTCTAACTGCCAAGTAATATATGCATGGCTTTTCATCCTTTAAGAGAGAGTGCACCTCCGCGTATACGTGCGTATACGTGACTTTACCACCCCAGAAAATCCCGCTCTCGCAAAACTTTGCCACCGCTCATAAGTATGAGCGGTGGCTTTTGCTCAGTCACGCCTCCATCGCCACCATGCGCCTTTATACCTCCCAGTACCGAGGAGAACGCTCAAGTGCCGCCATGACATGCATCCATTGAATGGGCGCTACATCGATCGGGGAGGTGGTTGCATCGGTTGAGGAATCCCTGCCAAATCTAAGGGGAGTGAATGGGGGGAACTCACAGAAACGCCAAAGACAAAACACTAAGGCGGACTACACCTGCGATAACTGTAAGTCACTGCACAGTTGAAGGGAGAGGTCCAGAGACTCACAAATGCAGTTGAAAGCGGTGCATCGATCGGCAAGGCCCTGCGACGGTGTCAGTCAACCTAGAAGAAGGGGTGGATGACAGACTCACGCGAAACGCCAAGGCAAAAACGTAGGTAAGGCAAAAACGTAGGTAAGGCAACAACACCTGCAAAAGCCGTAAGTAACTGGGCAATTGAAGGGAGGGATTTGACCTCAAGAAGGTCAACTTCATTCTGACGTGAGAGGACCTTGGTGAAGAGAATGGGACAGTCCTTGCGGAGCTGTGCCATCTTGGCGGTCAAGGCGGGGTCGTTATTCTTGAATGCGTTGAGCAGAACCAATCGTAAGGTCTCTGAGAAATTGATCTTCATCAAAAAGACTTTCTTGATGTTCGAACAGTTGGTCTCCTTGACGCGTTTCTTGAGGGTGCTGTAGAAACGCCATCGTTAGCATCTGCGGTTGCGAGGACTGGCAAAGTCAAATTATGGAAAAATGGTGGCAGCATGATAGATGACAGGGCCTGATTGGGGCTTGGCAGAATTTTGGCCGGTGGCCAATCAGAGGAGGGTAGTAAGGAGTTGCCAGAGGCGGCCCGGGCTCACTTACACGCATGGGGCTAATCAGACGAGGGCGCAAATTGAGACCAATGGGGAGCCCGTGCTCTGGAGGCTTGTGAGACGGTCAAGCCTTGACGGCGGCTCCCATAATTTGCCATTGAGCGAAGCCTGCTGAGAACTCGCAACTTCGTGAGCAACCGGCTTAACTAACGTCATGACAGGTGCTGCCTCTAACTCTCTTTTCTTCATTTCGCAACCAACCAACTTCTGGAGCTGGCACATAGTTGCTTCTTCTTTGTTACTTCCCACGCGATTCGAGCATTACTGGCTGGTCGCAGCCGCCATGTCGTCCAGCGCTCCTAGACGAGGTTGGCACCCCGATTAAGTTGTTGCAGAGGTCGACCAGATCGGGTCTGTCGTCCTTTAGCATTTTACGGTTGGTACAAAGGTGCTGCATGGCTGACCCTGCTTTCGATATAGCGGCCTGCGGTCCGTCTCTCTTTTCCGAGCCTTCTCGGCTCTGCTGCTGCTAAGGCTTCTAGGAGGCGGGTCTGATTAGAGAGGAAACGGAACTTACGTCCCTCCCACTAGTGACGTGACGGCAAAACCGAATTCTCCTTACCTGTCTTCAACGGCCTGACAGCATACAAGAAGCGCCACGGCAGGGCGCTCAACTCTGATCAGCCTCCCCTAAAGAATCTGCTACATTGGGCCGTCATGTCTGCCAAGATGCTGCATAACCATCCACACACAATTACCCGCGTCGGCGACTCTGCACGAATCGGGGAGAATGAAGCCCAAGACGTCCTGGCCAGTGAATTGGTTGCTGCTTTGTTTCTCCATCAGCGCAAGGTAGACAAGTATCCTAGCCAAGAACTTCCGGTAAGCTGCCTCCTCCCCCCTCCCCCTTAACGAGATCCTTCATTCTCATCACTAGTTTCGTTCGTTCTCAGGTTTTGGATCGTTGCATTGGCCAGCCACTTGGAAACAGTGCGCATCACGCACCATTCGTTGCAATGAGCAAGGTGTCATTACTTTCCGCCAGTCTCGCGTGTTGCGATTTGACGCGGACACGCTCGAAACAGACGTCTTTTTGTTTCTTCGCTGGATGAGTACGCAAGAGGCAGACCGTGGAGGGAACCGTATCCGGGGGTTAAGTTTTGGAATGACTGTCATCGTTTGTAGTCCTTGTCTGACATAGGCGCGGATGCATGTCATGATGAGAGTGACGCCAAGTTGGATGATGGTCGACCAATGCAATGCCCGAAGCCCAATGAGCTGAACGAAGATGAATGTCATGTCCCCCCAAAGCTGGAACATGGAGTCTCGCCTCCCCGAGCAGGTATGCCCGTGCCACGGCCGACGACAGCTTCCATTCCATGGAGTGTAACCTGACTCATTTATGGTTGGTGGCTACCCGGGGATGCACAAGCTCCCCACCTTGCAGCCCTCACTCCGAGCTTCAACGCAACATACCCAGCGCTTCAATCATGCGATTACCGGCATGACAAAGAGGAATGTGAACCCCCAGCATGGATGGATCATGACGCACTTATTGTTCCCTGCTCCATGGCATACATCTCATCCACTGTCCGGGGGGTGGCACCCAGGGTATTACCCGCACGCTTTACCCGAACCAGCTCGACGGGGTGCTCAACTTTATCAGACCAACGAGTAACTTATTATATCCCATCCTGCCCAGGTTATCGCCGACACGTGCTACCGAGAACTGCTCATGGGGGCTGGCACCGGTACTTGGCCTGGGAGGGATACTCCAGAACGGATGGGTGGCCTGCTGGTAAGTGCCGGTGCTTTCGTCGTCGGGAAACATGCTGTAAATAGCATATACGCCATTGATGCCACCAAATTGCCCTGCTCGAGCGACCAAATGGAATCCCGTCTCACCCTCTTGGACCCTCGTTGCTAGCATCTCGCCGAGTGCAGGTGACCAGCCACCGTCCTGGTTGTGGCGGGCATATTCGAGCGCGCCAAGTTGGAAGAAGATGAAGCCCGGGATTTGATTGTCGTCACTTTCGGCAGACCGTGTCGAGATCTCGGACATGTTGGCTTTGCGGCGGCTCGTAGGAAGTGCGGGCTCACGGGGCTGGACAGTGGTATTGACGCCTATGACGTAATATGAAATCAGAGGCTCCGACTCGGCAGTGGTTCCGGAGCGGTTCTGGTCGTGCGACACCAGACCATAGGCCTCGGTCATAAGACGGTATACAAAGTCGGTGTCGGAGCCGATGGCTACGATGGGACCAGGATCTTCTGCCATGATGCGATATATGCTCGAGAAAGGAGGGCTGGAGCAGGTTAGCAAAGTCGATTGTGGAGGCGAACTCATCGCCGTCAAGAACTAGAGGGCGCGACGTTTCGCGTTTGTTGCGCAGAAAATTTCTAAATGCGTGCAGGTCTTCCTTGTTGGGAAAGTGCCGTCGGATGGCTTCAACTCCGCTCCCTTCGCGTATGCTGGCGATTCCTTCGTAAGCCGCTTTTAATTCCTCGGTGGTAGCCATCTCGAGTGGATTGATTGACTGTCGTAGCGGCGAGATGATTTGCATTTTTTATTTTTTTTATTTTTAGGTAAGTTGGCGTGGTAGGCGAGCCGGCACAACCAGATGGTTTGACCGAAACTCGCCCGAACCTTCGTCCCATATTTCTACCTTCGCATCTCCGCGCAGCCATTCAGCCAACAATGACGGCAACACTGCCAACTCAATGAAAAGATGACGCCGGTGCTTAAACTTTTCACCGAGGTTGAATTCCTGGCCATCACCATTCACAGCGACACGCGCATCCAGCAGGCCCTCCCGGGTCTTTGCCGCCTTCCAGCCTAGCGCTCTCCCGTGACATCGAAACATTTCGATAGATGCGTCTCTATAAGAGAGATACAGAAACCACCCGTGCCTTTACGCTTTCAGCTATATACCACGGATCAATTTTGATCACCGAGACATTGCGGCAGTTCGAGAATAGCAAGCTTGTTTGAGATGTGCGCGAATACGCGCAGTTCCTCACCAGGGCACAGACGAGCCATGTCGAGATGGACGCTGCACTCAGCGAACTCCAGGCAGATATGGAAGCTTCGCTCCCCACTATCCAGTTGCCAGCCTTGAAGGTAGGGGACAGTGTGCCAACCGTTGGACCATACCAGCTGTTGCATCAGGCCCTGCTCGAGGAGGTCAGCCTGTCTGCAGACATGACGGTCGACGAGGGAAAAAACCAAATATGTATGCCATATCCTCACTAATACGCCGCGTCTGAATCCGTCTGACCCTATCATACCTAGTATCGCTGCAATCGCGAGCCGGGCTTGGTATTCCGGCCGAGTTGCAAGAACGAGGCCAGTCAAAGCACCCAGATGGACGGCCTGCGATGATGTTTCTATCGCTCTACCCACGAGAGGGTCTCCCGCCGGTACTCATTCTCGGCGCCAGCAATGCTCATTGGGGCGGGGCGCTTACAGCAATATCGTGCATCGCTCGCTCCGCAAGAGATACCCGGCTCGCCGAATACATACCGATTGGAATGCCGACATTTCTCGCGCTCCGGGATTATGACCAGTCCTATTCTATGTCTCTTGGTAGCGACATGGAAATGCCTCTACGATTCGAAGCCCGCCGGAAAGCTATTTTGATAGTGCATAAAGACGAGAAGTTTTTGGGAGGGACCCACGAGCTAGGGCGAGCACTACGACCGCGTTCTTGGACTAAAGCGAAACCATGCCTTCTTTGCTATGGGGCGATGGGGTGCGGGCCAGTCATCGAATGGTCTCAGCTGCTGGAGCAGCATCAATGCATGTCCACCTTCGTCTAGGAGATGAGGGATGAGTGTCACTTGTGTGCGGAAGCGGAGGCTCGACTCCAATCTTTCGCATTGAACATCGAGAACGGCGGACCGGTGAGATGGCAGAGCATCTGAACCCATGATGTGATTCATATAAGCATGTAGTTGTAGATTCTGTTCAAGCCAGGGATCGGGAGCCAAGCCGCGGAGGACAGCGTCTTACCCCTTCTTTTATCAATTTCGAAGCGACGACGCAAGAGACTTAGATATGCTTACGACTACTATCGATCTCGGCATCGTGCACATCAAGGGAACAGACCCGTAGAGAAGATATATCCTCAGAGATGCATGCCAAAAGGCATAATTCGTAGTCCAGTGGTTCAGGCAATGGCTCCAATCGCAAAATGAAAGGGAAATGAAGAAACGGGCCGGGCGTGTAGGAAGTAAGAACTTTCTGGCGGGGAGGGGGGTTGGTGCCATGATGAAACCGTGTATGGCCGCTCCTTCCTCAATGCCCAAGCATGTTGTTAGCGCCGAAACGCCCATTTCAAGCAATGCCGGAACCCTCGAATGGGGGCGTAGACCCTCCCTCTCCCGGCTAGTTGAAGTCAACTGGCTCTGGGCTCACCATAGACCTAATCAACCCCGCGATCAGTTCTTGTTTACAAGACTTCTAGGTCTTCTCATTTTTCCCCCGCAAATCTCGCCTCATCTCGCCCGTCGTACTTTCTTCCCACACACTCCTCAGCTGCGCACAAATTGCGGCCTTGTCGCGATTTTCCAAACTCGACTCTCAACCACTTCCTTTCTCCAAGACTTCTTCCACCCCGAAAGCAGGTCTTTGACCGAAATCACCATCGCCAATGAGAACGTGGCAACCGGTAAGAACTCGAAATCGTTTTTTTAACGTCAGACTTTTGATCCTAACATGGCATTGACCAGGCATCAACATGGACTTCGACGCATTCACCGTCGCCTCTGGCTCCCGCCATGGAACTCCAGAGTCACCCGACCCGTTCGACACAGCCCAGCTCAGTAATTACAATACGAGAGCGGAGTTGCAGAGGGAGCTTGGTCTCCTAGCCGAGCTATCCGACGAAGCAGAGAGATTCCTCGACCCTGGTCAGTGGCTGGATGTGACGACTGTCGACGCCTGCTTGCGCCTCCTGACTCGAAACAACCCCTCCGCTCTTTGCTTCTCAACGTGGTCCCCGCAGGCAGGAAGAGGCCCTTCAGAGCGTGAAAAAGCTATTTTTAACGATAGTATCAAGTCTGAGGAGTTTGAGGTCGTTATCTGGCCCTTTTGCAGAGCTTGCCATTTCTTCCTATGCGTTATACGTAAGGAAGGAGCCCAAATTCTGGACTCGATAGGTTCGGGATCACGGCACATAAGCACTGTGAGCAGGCAGCTTGCCGCCGCTGGCTTCGAGGATATCGAGCTTTCGGTAGGAACGTCCGCCATCCAAACCAATAGCGACGACTGCGGCATCTTTTGTATCGCGAATGCAGCCTATATCACGGCGGGCAGGAAGCAGCCATCGAAGTTGAATGTAGGCTTCTGGAGAATCGCCTGCCGGACTATCATCGGTGTCGATGATACGGACGAGCGGCTGAAGCGGTCCCAGTTCTTCTCATCTTTACCCCAGGGCAGTCACCTTCTTACCACCACCGATGACTATATTGACCTAGAGAGTCTCGGAGTTATTCAAGATATTGCTTCTCGCAGTCAGCCCGGCGATGAGTTAGTTCGGTGGGGCCGACAGAGAGATTCTCTTCTCAAGCGCTACACCATCTTCAAGGATATGGCCGACCTTTCCCACGACCATTCCGACGACCCTTTAGACGAAGCAGCTGTTTGTATCATGCTTGACCAGGTCGAGAAGGCCGATGACAAGTTACGGGGGATTGAGAAGGACTTAGGGATGAGTCGTCGCGACCTGAACGTTACGCTTGAGATTGCCAAGAGGCTGGACGCCACCGTGTTGCGTATGGGTACGCTCCCGTAAATTGGTGGTGCGTGAATGGAGTGAGATGGGAGCGAGTATAACCAGGCCCCGTCGTTTCCGTTTCAGATTTGAGCGGGTTTCATGGTACAATACTTCAAGGAAATAGTGTTGCCAATGTAGATACTAGACGGAGGCATGCTCAGGCACGTAGCTGGCTTAGATAGCGTGTTCTCACAAACCAACACAGATACCAACACAGATTACCATTTGCCTGACAGATGCCAACTAATGTTCTCTAGTCTCGTGGGTTCCTACATCAGTACGAAAGATGCATGGTTGTCCACTTTGTCGTTTATTTTGCGCACCGATTTATTTTATAGGCTTGCCGATCCCTAGAAACAGGATGTTTCCTGCCCTACGAGTTCTTTCGGTATGGTCATCCACGACCACCGCAATGTCACTCAAAGCCAAAAACCACAGGATAACGGGAATTGGACCAGGATTCGATTTCCCCATGAATCAATTCGGGACTGGAGTAAAGTCTGCGAAGAGAGCAGTATATCCCGGCTTATCCGGCGCTTCATCATCCTATAAGCCACTCCAGACTGTCGTCAATCATGGTCCACCCTTCGCTCCAGCTAGCATATCCTTACCGATCGCTCCCACCGCTGTGCGCTACGAAACGAGTGGCAAGAATGCCCAAATAATGAGCTAGACGCCGTCGCCTCCATCTGCCATCTCCACATCACTGTCACTCAACGCCTCGACATGATTGCCCCCACTCGCTTGCTCTAGAAAATCCATGGCTGCGAGCAGCGGTGCCGCAGGCTTGAGTTGCCAAACAACATCCGGGTCCTATCCGAAATGATGGCCGTGCCACACGGGATGGGGAATCTCGGCAAGAAGCCTGTTCCCTACCTGTTCGAGCACCTTGTCATGATCAGCCACGGCGATGATGCCGAATATATCATACAGAGCTGTACGACTCGCATAAATCTGCCGGTGGGGTTTTCTGCTGTCGGGCAGAAAGAGCAGTGCTCCCAGACCAAAAGTGCTGTATGATAGCCATCGGCAGATGTGCTTGGTCTCGGTAGCTGTCAAACTTACCTTCCCTGATGTCGGAGAGGGTGCAGAGCCTCTGCCTCGCTGCTATGATATGGTCGCCAGCTGTATTGCCAGGAGGTGGCGCCCTGTCGTACGCAAAGGTGATGAAGCTGTGGTAGTCCTGGCTCTCGGGCTTGCAGGCCCGCCAAGCATCCCCGAGACGGTATAAGGCGATGTTCCGTTGAATATATTCAATCGTCTTAGTAAATCTCTCCATTTTGAGAGATGAGAGCTCCCGTTGAACGGTTGCGTACTTGTCCGGCACGCCGTCCCTCGTACACTCTTCTCGAAAGCCTTATGCTAGGTCGAAGTAGATACCGCTACGAGCAACAGCGAGGGCACGGTCGAGGCAGCCGTCGACAAAGTTCTTGCTAAAGAAAGCTTAGGTGATCTTTGTCGCGTGGTTGCTCAGCAGCGTCTTCTTCGTTTGGCTGTTCTGCGTATGCGTATTTGTTGATCCGACCAGCTCCTTCCACAGTGCGACGGAGCGCCTCGAGGTCGGCCTTTTCGGCGTCATCGATACGAGAGTGATACCGATGGTGTCTTTCGGCTTATCGTCCTCTTGTAACTTGATACCGCTCGCACGACGCTCCATTTCTTCGTGGTGGCGACGGATCCTCTCCAATGAGTCCATGGTGGCAGTTTTTCCGACCGCGCCTGCGTTGGCGCTGCTAGAAGCAGGAGTTGAGGGCTTGGTTTTCTTCACCTTGCTCGGCATCTCGGACATGAGAAGGTCAAACGCGACCGTGAGGATTGCGTTGCGTGCCTCACTGTCATCATGTTTGTCGAGGAGCATCTTCAGAAATACGCCGAGCTGTTTCCGGCAGGGTCAGCGAGTGTTATCATGAATTTTATATCAAGAGTAAGCTCATCAAACAAAAGCGCCAAGCCCTGTTTGGCAGACTTACGTCGCTCATCAACGTCGTCCGGGAGCTTCGTGTACGCGTACGCGAGTACAAGTAAAAATTGATATTTCTCGCTGTCGCGCTCTTTCTCGTTTCTTTTTTTACGTTCGCACCACACCCACTAGCGCGCAAAGTGGGGACTGTCCTGGCGTTTGGAAGGCAGCAATAAGAACCTTCGGAGTATTGCTCTATCCCTCCATTCTGTTCCACTCGCGCCCGCTTCTAACACCTATCAAACCGGGCACTTTTCAGCCTCGATCAGCACCTTCATCTACGACCACCACAACAGCTTCACCACGATGGGCAGAAAGCCAGCAGATCGCACTGAGATGCTGGCAGACATCAGCGCTATGGAGGCAGATGAAAGTCTCGAGGCAGGGATTGAGCTGTATCGACGGCTCAAGTCGTCGCTGAAAGAGCTACATCCAACACAAGTTGACGCTATTGTCGAGCAGGGTAAGTCATCTCTCACTGGTTTTCTACATCCATTATTCCCTAGCTAACAAAAACTCACAGCCCGCAACGAGCGTCCATTTAAGCTGATTGATATCACCAACACCGGAGAGAGGGGCAAGCAGGCCCAGAAAGACCAGCGGATCAACCCGACCACGCCCTCCCGAAGCGCGCCTGCTGTCGCCCCAACCTCCTGGCAGAAAGGTCTGCCGCTGAAAGGTACGACGCTGAGTGGGCTACGGGGGCCGAAGAATAATGAAGTCTGTACGTAAGCCCCCTCGAGTAGCCAAGTATCTGGTCGTCTTCTAATTGCTTCAGCTCCTGCCGTTCGAAGAGCCAATGCAATGGCCATGTTTTGTAAACCCAAGACCTGAGGCCTCGTCACTCCTACGTCCCGGCAGAGGGTGATACGGTGTGTACTTGGTGTTCGTGAGCCCATCGTCAACCTCGCACCCATATATTTCGAGCGTCTATCTAGATAGCAGCCAGTCGGCAGAGGTAGCCTGTCGGAAGGAGTCGTGGCAGGTAAATACACAATGAGGTATCTTTGGGGGTGGTGATCAGTTACTACTATTCCATACGTACGTATCTCCAACTTTGCCGTCGCGTGCTTTCTTAATAAACCGTGATACCCCCCTTGCCGTCCTTATGTTGTGGTCGACGTTTGTCGGCAGTCCAAAACCATGCTACATTTAAATTATGAAACATGATAAGTTTTATACCTCGATACATTCCGCGGCAATCCTACGCCTGCCCATTTCGCTGTCCAGATTCCTCTGCGCAGCCGTCACGCCATAGAGCAACCCAAGTTCCTAGACCTGCCTTGCAACTGGTTTTTCTTCTTCTGACTCCAACCTCTCTATCACTACCAACCCTTCACACACTACGAATCTTCACGGTAAATTGCCAGCAATATGGCAGGCGACATTATTAATCCCCACACCCAAGAAACCGCCATCGCCATCACCAAATACCTTCGCGCTGGAGGTTGTTACCCTGCGACGTTCATTCGTGCAGGTAGGCGCCTTCCACCTTGCAGCATCTCGATCAAACCCCAAGAAATAGCCACTGACGAGACATCTCAAATTAGCAATCACTGGATCCACCTGCCCGAACGATACGCAACCGGCCGGCACCGATATCTTTTTCGCCGTACAGAGCTACTTACTGGCTGGTGGCAGCATCAGCGGCCTCTTCGCCGCCGCGCGCCATGGTAAGCGGCCTGCTTTGGTCGTAACCCTTTGGAGGGACACACTAACGAGGGGTCTCTGCATAACCAGTGCTCAAGACGGAGCCTATCCCGACACCGAAGATCAAGAAGGAGAGGGAGAAGAACGACTCGGAGCCTAAAGCCTTGGATGGGCCGGCGATGGGAAGCAAGATAATGGCGGTTACGAAAAAGAAGACCCCCGGCAAGAGGAACAACTGGGAGGACCCGATGGCCCAGCCCAACCGGGCCTGGAACCCGTTTCTACTGCGCCCCGAGATGTCGACCCGTCCCGTTGCGCGGCCTTTCAAGCGTTCGTGTTTTCACCTCCCCCAGGTTTCGTCAATCGGGCGTTTGAAGCTAACCTTCACAGCCGCTACTCACAAGCGCAGGTCGGGCGCTTCGTCAAACGAAGATGCTAAAAGACGCCGTTCTACCTAGGACATCCAGATACACAACGATGGAAGACATTCTTTTTCCGGGCTGAGGTGAAAACGCATCAAAGTCAAGGACAATTATCACTAGGTACCACCAGGCTTCTGAAATAGCATCGATGCCGTAAGATACCATTTTCGAGTAGCCGGTTTCCCTGTAACCGCCACCGCTCCTATATGACACAGCTGAAACATGCAGGTAAGCCATAATGACAATACCTTAGGGACGCCAGTAGCAACTATGAGGCAAGGTCCACCACACCGGGCGTCCTGCGCCCTCCCTGCAAGGCCTGCGTGCCAATTGCCCACCACTTGCAGCCTTGCAAGCCAACACTTCCATCTTCCACCTTTCAACCTCGCCTAATCCTTCCACGCAACAATCCATCTATCGATCGCAACGCCGTCAACGCAGTCAAATCGCGGCATCTGCACACGTAGTAAGCTTCATTCAATTGCGCGTGTTCAATGGAACTAACTGGCAATGGCGATGGTTTCACACACGCGCGCGCGCGCGCAGGCGCGGAGCAACGACTTCAACGACGATGCCGGTTTTAGCGATACCGAAGATCCTGGCCAAGACCCCGCACCTCTCTCGAACCCTCCACCCTCCCGCAAGCTATCTACACACAAGTACGAATCGCTCGAGGATTTGATGGCCGACCTAGATGAGTACTGCGCGCGCGCACACTTCGCAGTCGTTAAGATCAGATCCAACAACTACGTCAAGGACTTTAAGCCTACCAGGGTAGACTTCGCTTGCTACAAAGCAAAGATACGGCCTTCAAAAGCGCTCTCCAAGAACACAAGCACTACCAAGGCTGACTGTCCATAGCAGGGCACAGCCGAGGCACTGCTAGTCGATGGAGAGCCATGAACGGTTCACACCTTTCCAAGCCCCGAAGAAGCTCCTCGACGAAGAGGATCACACAACCCAGTGGGATCCTGATGGTCTAACCGAGCCAGCAGGGCTATTCTGGGCTATCGAATAACCACTGGGTCCAGTTGTATGATAACACGTACAAAACCAACAACAAGACTAGTGGGCAACAACAAGACTAGTGGGGCGGTCCTCCAACAGTTTATGGTGCCTTTAGCAGCCGCATCACCGCCTCGTGGCCGTTCGCGGCGGCCCACGACAGCGGCGTCCAGCCTTTCTTATTCTTCGCCTCGATACCGGCACCCTTGTCGATCAACAGCGGTGTGATCGCCTCATGGCCACTCACAGCGGCCCATAACAGCGGCGTCCAGCCCCCCTTATCCTCCACCTCGATACTGGCACCTTTGTTGATCAACAGCCGTACGACCGCCTCATGGCCCATCTCGGCGGCTTATGATAGTGGCGTCTGGTTGTGCTCCTGATACTTTGCTTTGATGTTGGCACTCTTGCTGTCGATAAGTAAATCATCCATTATCCTCAGCGCCTCCTTATCCAAATTCCAGATCCGGATCGCCATCATCGCATCTTCTCAACTCGTCACTGTGGGCGTAGGCCCCCGCTGCGTTGGCACGGCCCCTTCATTGCTGTGGCGATTTGGATATTCAACACGATTGTATCTGCTCGGCTTCTCTCTCGGTGTATCTGTCCTTGTTTCACTGGTTTCGACGTCATTACCACCACCATCAAGGTGACCCGATATCGATATGTATGCATCTGCTGCTGTCGGTGGCAGTTCAGCGTCTTCATCGGCTTTAGGTCCATCTTTTGAATCCTTCACCTCTGGAGCGGTGGAGGCAACAAGAGACGCAAGCTTTGGTGGGATGCCGCAAGATGGGAGCGGTCTCACCCTATCGGGAGTAAGAGGCAGGCCTGTCTTTTTCCATTTTATGTTTCATTGCTCATGACATCCTAACCTCTCTTGCCAAGTCTTTACTACGGCTGCATGATATACGTCAATACCAAACGTGTCACGACAAGGCAGGAAGGAGAGACAGTGCTGCAATAACCTATCCTCAATTGTGGAAAAACAAGCTAAAGAGGAAAAGAAAAAGAAGAGGAAGTGGGCTGCAAGATCCAGGCCCTTTTAGTGGAGGGGTCCTAGATGCACAGGTCACTTCGCGCTATGCGTGGGGCCTCTTCTTCTGTAGCTCACCACCTGGTTGCTTGGCTTTTGTCTCTTCCCACATGACCTTCATCTCTTCCACGATATGTTCTTCCGGCTCCCATGTCCATCCATGCATGGGGAGGCCTGCCCACTTGATGAGGTAACGCTTCTCCCCTTCAAAGCCACTATAGTGACTGTTCAGCCGGTATGTTCTCAACCATGAACTGCTGATCCGGGTTGTGGACATCCTCTACTGTGGACGTGAGAGATGCCATGGTCACTTGGCTTGGGTCTTAAGCACACTCGCAAGGTCGTTCATGCTGATAAGTGTGTTGGGATGCTCCTTGCCCAACACCTTCTCCCTTAGCTGTAGCACCTGCCGACATATCTGCTCGGCCTCCTGGTACTTTCCCTGGCTATCAAATACACTCGCAAGGTTGCTCATGCTGATAAGTGTGTCAGGGTGCTCCTTGCTTAAATCCTTCTCCCTTGGCTGTAACATCTGCCGATGCATCTGCTCGGCCTCTTGGTACTTCCCCAGCTCAGGCTCGGTGCGAAGGGAGGATTCTACGGCCTTCGCCATAGCGGTATCTTTCGCCTCTTGGCTGCTGAAAATCCATAGGTTTTTCTGGCCGTCAAATTTAAGGAGAGGCATGTGGTATATGCCGCCTGGTTCTTTGCTTACGATATTTCGAGCGAGCATAACGATCTTTGAAGCGTCCTCGTAGCCAGCCATGTCTACCATCAAATCTCCGGTTTCCGTAATGTGAGCAGGAATGTTGACACTGGGCAGTGCTTTGGACGAATTCATAGCTCTCTGCAGAACCTCTGGGGGGGGGGGAGAGGGGGTGGGCTAGCAAAGGGCCTCTCTCGCCCAGCGCGCTCCATGGCTGGATCGAGCGCTGCAGCAAACACTAGAATAGGTACGCTAAGGAACATTCGGCACATCTGAGTGCATCAGTCTCTCGACTACCACAACACTGCAATCTTAATCTAAAGATGCCTTAGATACACAAGGGCGTATCCCGCGGACCGCAACCTCGCTCAGCTACATCTGCCACCGCGACAAAGTCCTAAGACGCTGACAACCTGACGCCTCGCGCCTTCTTGGTCTGACACAGTACGTACTAAATCGGTCAAGGACCAGGCAATACGTCACGTCCAGCTTGTCGACCCCAGATTGCTGTATCTCTGACTGATATTCTAGAACCTTTGCCAATTGGCCATCAGGGTCGCACCATGCTGAATCCCGGATAAAACGGCAAACAGTAGCCACAAAGATAAATAGCAGACCGGCTATCTTGACTAGGGTATAGACGAGCTGGGAGCCAGGCCAATCTGGCGGGAGCTGCCGGTCGTCAGGAGACAGAGCATTGTAGTCATCTCGAATTTTTGCAAGCTCGAAGTCCAGAAGTACAGCAATGTTATGCTCAATAACTAGTCTTGGGATCTCATGTAAGATTAGATCCTAGTATTTACCCTTAATCTTACGAAAGCCAAGTCAGATTGGCGGCTCAGGTCTGCTTGCAAGGAAGGCTCTCAACCATACCAAACCAAATGTCTTTGCCTGGGACAAAGATGAATGACAAGTTTAATATCGTCATCCAGCTCGCACTCATCAAGGGCGTCAACCACAAGGTCAATTTTTTTATTGTTGCTGGTACTATAGCCATGTGAACTTTTGAGGAAGTTGAAGGAGAGAGAAGCTGTAGCTTACGCTTGGTTAACAGCAAGACCTACGGACAGTGTGTCCCGAAACTTTAAGTTCTTGATGATACTGTCGATCTCTTTGCTCTCAAAGGGCCACTTGAGAGCACGAAGCCCAAGCCGGCTCATTGCCCTGCATGTAGATCTAGAATTAAGTTTCTCTTCCAACGTCGACCGCAGCTACGTTGGGAGGAGCAGTCGCTGAGTCTATCCAACAATGCCTAAGGAGCTGACGTGTGCTTTGGAGAGTAGTTTCTAGCCTCCCGAATTCCCCTTGTAATCGCTCAATGTTGGATTTACTCTCTCCAATACTCCCTTTCTACAACATAGTTAACGTTAGTCTATATCAGTAAACATATATCTATAGTTTAGAAAATTTAAATTTGACTCAGGTCATCAGAGTTACACTCTGAGAACAAGCGGTAGTTTCAGTGGGCCCATTAATGGTGGTTGCTTGTATAGGCAAAGGAAAATAGTAGTACTTGGTGGACTGGTGTCTCAAAACTGGGTTCAGGAGCAGCCCGGTTTTAAATCACGGTAACTACAGCCGAACTCACCTCGGCTCAGGGAGGTGCTCGTTTTGCCTCATCCCTACTCAGGCTCTGCGACTAATCCAGACTTGGTCAGAAAATGTTGTGGGGGGTGACTATAGAGGTAATCGTTTGCAGGGTCTCCCATCATAATTCATGGTAGCTGTGTCCACTCCAGCAACATTCAAATGGCATTGTGGCAGAGTGGTCTAATGCGATTGACTCGAAATCAATTCTCTTCGGAGGCGCATGTTCGAATCATGCCAATGTCGACACAACAGAGACTTCTGACCCGTCTCTTATTTTTGGCTTTTCCTCGAAACTCAGAGGTATTGCCTAACACTGTGTTCACACTGCGTTTTTGCACAGTGGATTGAGACGCTTATTACAGCTGGTATGCACCCGCGTAAATGGGAAAATTCTACAGTGTAGTATTGCATGCTTTCTAGAACTACAGATCTATGATGCATCCCCCCCCGCGTCCTAGGTATCACGCAACAAAGTCTATGAAGCAACAAGTTCAAGCATTGACCATCGCCATATAGTCTACATTTGGCGTTAATTCGGGCACCTTTACGGCGGCGATAGTGTTGCCTCCATCCGCACCCCCCACCATGCCACCAAGCACGCTGTCTTTCCACGCTTGGATCAAACCTTCGGCTTTGGCCTTCGTGATGGTTAGGCGCGGCACTTCATTCGGTCTTAGGATGGCCGTCATGACCTGCGCCCACTGCCACGGCTGCGCAAGTCCACCAGGTTGGCTGTTGAAGTACTCCCAGCCCATGATGCCGCCAATCTGGCCGTACATGGTGCGCAGGGCCGAAATAGTCGCGTTGAGCCGATCATAGGGGATGAATCCGGCCCCGTTAGACGAGGTAGTGATCTGTCCAGCGAGAATCTTACGTGGGTTCCAACCCTGTGAAACGACGCGACCAAAGTCGGTGATGGTCCCGAGATCGCCAAATCCGTTGTAAAACTGAGCATTGTAAAAGTCAATATCAGGGCCCACGGCGGTCTCGAGCTGCTTGTAGTTGAAGCCGCTGAGGTTGGCACCACCCCGGAGCGCTGACGCGACAGGCGCAAGCGTTATGACGAAATCGGGACCGAAATCGGCGCGCAGCCGTTGGACGAGCCGCGTGATGCCGGCCTGGCTCATGGGCTGCTCGACGTCTAGATCCATACCCTGCAGGCCATAGTAGATAATGGCATCGCGCAGCTGTCGGTAATAGATCTCGAAGTTGATAACGTCGCCATCGAGAGTCACAGTGTCGAAAGAGCCCGCAGCCGCGCCGCCGACCATGCCCATAACCTTGACGCCGGCTTCCTTCATTATCAGGGTCTCGTTCCACATGGTGTAGAAGAGCGGGTGACCTGGGGGGTAGTCGTTCAGGTGGACGACACCATTGTAGTTGACGTGGAACGAACAGACGATGAGGTGCGTCAGGGCAATCCCCTTTTCGGTGATCAGGGGCAGCATTGAAATGGGCAGACTTTGAGAGTCGTGCGTCGTTTGGTAGTACAGGACGAGCCGTGGAAGCTCCAGCACCGCCCTGGGTACCAGTGAATGGGCCGGCAAGGCAGAAGCTAGAGTCCCCAGAAGGGCAACAGCGCTGGCGATGATGGCCTTCATCTTCGAGAGCGGCTGCGGTGGTGTTCTCGAGCTGTTTGGACTGGGCACTGCACAGGGGACATACTGGATGAACAGTGGACAAGCAGCTTTTTACTGGGCTATTCTGAACCTAAATAGCAAGCACCGGGCCGCGGAATCACACGGTGACATGCGGTGGAAAGTCTCATTTGACCCTCTGTGCAGCTGGGGGCTCGACTTGGCTACGCCGGCTTGGGAAGCTCTATGCTCGCGTTTTGGCGTCAAAGTCAGATTGGTGGGGAAGCTGGGGGTATCCCACGAAGCGTGTGACAGGAAACCGTCACAACATTTCGCGCGAAGGACATAAGGAGGGCACCCTGGAGTCGAAACTAGTCGCCCAAAAAGTCGTCGACGACATGAGGTGTGCGACATCGTGGCGGTCAGCAGGGCAACGAGGCGTGGCGGGCTATCGAAGTGCTGGAGCAGTGGACGCAGCCGTGGTTTCTGGCAAACAGTCCAAACTCCATGCTGGTCATTCGGGCAGGTCCAATACTGCCAAGGCCATTGACTGACCGCGTTTGGCAGGAGCTGGGTCTCTTGGGTCGCACGGATCTCACCGCGGCTGCAGCTTTATCTTCGAGAAAGGCTGTATGCCATCACGACGCCTTCCCGTCAAAGAACCTAAATGATAAACGTTATCGGTGAAGATTTCATGTTTCCCGCTTTAAGATTTTTTTGTTGATTTTTGTGGCTGAGCTCAATTGGACAAAATAAGAGGACCAAAATGGAAAACTGTGGGCTGGGGCGCCAATGTCCAGGGTTAGGGGTGGATATTTGCCCCATAAAACTGCACCTTCGCGCGTTTCTCAGGGGTAACTGCAGCCGCAGTGGCCCGCCCATAGTCGGTGTTCACTGTTTGTACACAAAGATAGCTTCTTCCTTTCACTCCGGCTGCTTTCAGTTGAGCCTTGGACCAACTTGACAGCGGCGGTGGGAACCTAGAACCCTCTAATGCCTCTAACAGATTGAACAACTGAGCATTGATCTTTCATTGACGGCCTCAGCACCATTTCACAGCAACATCAAAAGGTTGTCCAGGTTTTGTGTTCAATATCAACAAGCAGGAACTGGCTTTGGCTTCAATATCGGGAGGGCCCACTTTTGCTTTGTTGATGTGATCCTGCACCTTCATAGAACTTAGGCATCCGCTATCGCTGTAATCCAAAGACAGAGCTAGAATTCAACTTACCCTAGCTCAGGACGACTGGTTGAGACGCAATGCACCCTTCTAGGGGGGCAAGAGAAGCACTGGCATGTATGAGCGTGCTCTTTTTTTGGGGAGTTGTCGGCCTTTTTTGACGAGTTCAATGCAGGAAAGAAATCTAGCTGCTCGCATATGTTGCAGTGTTCAACCTTGAATGAAGCATCATTGGCTTAGGAATAAATCGATGTACACGTAAGCCTTGGTATACATGTAGGGCAGAATGCAGTCGGCCTTTGAGTGCAAGGCGCTGCTGTGCAAACCCATATCTGTTAGGCAAGTTAGTGTGTGACTGGAAAGAAGCTTTGCATTGCGTCTTGCCTAAACCTGCCGTTGCCGTTCAGTATCATCATGATACCTTAGTCTCCCACAACACGACAACCTTTGAGTGTCCACCTTTGAATGCCCAACTGTGACAAGGAATCCTTTACATGGGCTCCCGCCTACTGCAGTGGAAAAGACCTGGTGGCGGTGATGGTGGGCTCAGGACTGTCAAGCCAGGAGGTTCACCCGAGTACAAGACCCTCCCTCTCGCCCGCTCAAGTCCAGGAATCTTCTTCTCATCACAAGCAAACATCTCGACACATCTCACCACTGCCACAAGATCAACACTCAACACCCAATCTCGACGCATCCCGCACCACCAACGCCATCTCAAAACCACACATCAACCCACAACCCCCCTTCGTCACTCTTCTTCCATCGTCCTTCGACACCGTCGACAGCAGACACAATGGATTGCAGCAGTCACTTCCTCCCCCCTCTGGTTTTCTCCATGCCCACCAAGGCAATCACCATCCGCTATGCCGGACAGTTCGAGGAGATCCACGCCGGAGTCAAACCCCTTCGCGCTGCCACTGAGGGACACTTCTCCTTCTACAGCAGCCTGGCAACCGACCATTTCGAGGAATGCCATTCCGTCGTGGCCGTCAGCTTTGAGGAGGAGGGTCTTCCCGCTCTGAACCGCCAGGTCTACTACCACTACATCGACAACAACGACGCGTTCTGGGTGCAGAAGAGCCCAAACTCCGAGATGGACCCCGAAGCGGAGTGCCTCGAGATCTTGTTCAACAACAATATCACGGTCGGCGACGAGGTCGCCGAGGGCTACAAGCAGACCATCGCGTGGTCCATCGACCTTGGCCGGCACGAGCTCACCATCCTCAAGGCGCTGCTGATGCAGGCGCGACCTCTGCCTGCGACACTCGCCCGCGTAGCTGAGATGCCTCGCGACGAGCGCGAGGTTCTCTACTACAACCTGCGAGCCTCGATGATGGAGCAGCCCGTCCCCAAGCAGCTCGGCGCTTTCGGACAGTGGCAGAAGCTCGCGGCCAGCGGCACTCCCCAGTGCAAGCCCTACCTGGACCGCATGTACCGCAACAAGCGACTCGAGGAGTGGCAGCGCCAGGAACGAATCGAAGAGGTGCGTCGTCTGCGGTACTATGCGCAAATGGAGGTTCCTCCTCCTGAGTTCGTTTGGCGGGCCTTGGACCCCTGGTCCCTGGCAGACCAGGAGAAGGAATTTGTCCCCTCGTTTCTGGGTGAGCAGGGGATGGAATCGGAGAATGGCCGGGACGGCAGCTTGCGGGCCACTTCAGTTGCTCTTGAAGAACCCGATTCCGCTTCAGCGAAGAGCGAGGATTGCTCGGACAGTGTCAGCACCGACTTGCCCAGCCTCCATGACGCCTCGGAAGTGACCCGCACGCCAAAGCCCGCGGGCAAGCCCAGGCCTCTCAGCTTCGGACAATCCCCCTTCAAAGAGATCACGCTTGCAGAGGAAAAGGAGAACCTCAAGACCCTGAACTCGGGCGTCAAATCCGCCAAGAAGTCGGAGCACACTCCGCGCAAGGGCAACAGCTCAGCCAAGCCGACCAAGACCAACCCCTCCGCGAGCGGGGGCAACGGCAGCGGCCCCTCGCCCTCGGGCTCCAGCAACGCGACCGCCGTGCTGGGAGACACCACCTTCAAGCCGACGGTGCGCGGCGGCCACCGCGGCTCGCCCCCCCGGACCACGTCCGAGACCACGTCGCACGGTTACCACGGCGAAGAAGACGAGGGCTTCTACGAGGGGAAGACGACGGGCCGCGCCGGGGCAATCATCGACGACGACGATACGCTGTTGCCGGTCGAACGCTTCCACATGTGGGACGAGAAGAGCGGCAAGGTCACCCGGATGCAGGTGCTCCCATCGGGGTTAGTGCATCTGTTGGCGCAGCTGAAGGCGTACAACGTGTCCGAGATTGACGATGCTAATCGGGAGCTTCTTAGGACTACCTCGCTGAATATGCGGGGGTCGTCGCCCATGGCGCTGCGCAACAGATACTCTGACAACTTTGGGACCGCCAAAGCCGCCGGCACTGGTACTGGCACCCGGAACAAGGCGAAGGGAGTTGCGCGCCCGCCCATCCGGCCCGAGACATTCATGCCGCCGACCGTGGTGATTACGAAGGGCCCCCGAGGGACCGTCAGGGCTGCTGCGGTCCATGATGAGCCAGAGCTCGAGCAGGACAGGGAGGAGACGCAGTCGGATGAGTCGGATGCGGGCTCGGTGAACTAGCGGATGGTGATTGTGGGGGCGGTGATGGTACGGAGTGCTTGACTTTGGGAAAGGGGGGTAATTAATGGTTTGGGGCTTTGTTTTGGGAATGGCGACGATGGTGGCGGCGGTTTTGTTTGGCATTTGGGAGAGTGCTCGGGAGTTGGGCTTGTCACTGACGGCACTTCTCCAGCCCGAGCACCTCCAAGACGGCCACGGGAAAGTTTTTGGACGGAAGGAGCATATTTGGTACTGACTGGGTTGGCATGCGATCATTCATAGACTTGGATGCGGACGCTTTGGGTTGGCTTCGGTTTGGCTTTTTCGGGCGGGGCACAGTTTGTAATTCTGGGAAGAAAAGGACGGGAACGGGAACACAGGAAGCAAAATGGCAGGAAGCAGGAGACATTAGGAACACTGATTTAGTAACATGAGGATCTCCCAACTCCATTGGACCTGCACTGACTGCGCTTAATGCGTTGTGAACTTGGCCATTTTGTGGTGTGCTCTTTCCAATCGAGCGCCAAGGTGGAGCAAAGGGAGACATCCCATTTTTGGCCAATTTGGCTTGCCATTTTTCCGATTTGCTTGATTTGGATTTGTTGGATTTGACTTGTGGGGTACGCTGGGAGACAAGGAGGTCATGGCAGATCTACCACACCTCGAAGCATTTGGGCAGAGGACGTCCTCGGCTTTAGGTGCTGCGATTCCCGCCAAGAAGAAGAATGAGAGAGTTGCAGGCGAGCAGGCAAATACCAAAGGAGTAAAAGGAAGGAGCGCCACTGGTACAGAGCGTCTTCTGCAGGCCGTTGTGTGGGCATGCCCTGGCAGGACTGCATGTACCCTTGGGCTTGTACCAGGCACTAGGTAGACTCCACTTGCCACAGGGATAAAAAAGCGCAAACAAAAATCTGGCAGGCCAGAGGACGACGAGACATGCAAAAACAGCGAGTTACTCACGACGTGGGCCTGATTCGAACAGACGCTCCCGAAGGAACAAGATTTCTAGTCTTGCGCATTAGACCACTCTGCCACCACGCCTCTGCATTGCCAGAGGGTGCTTTGTATCACCATAAGATTGCCTGGCATCCATTCGCCAACGCTTACACGGCACAGACAGTCAACACCACTTGCTGGTACCCCGGTCTCACTGTCGTTTGCCATAGTCCCTTACCTCAACCAAAATCTACAGGTATGTTGGATTTGAGAAACACAATTATTGGAGAACTTGCTAACTCTTGTTGACAGGTGGGAAGTGCCGAAGAACACGCCAACAGGTAACGTTAATGTACCACCGGTGTGTTTTGCGTTGGTCCGGTGTTTGTACTAGCCAAGATGTATGACGGGCCCCTGCTCGAGGGGGACATGTGAAGCTCGACGACATTAGTCATGTAGGGGGCCACTCATCTTGATCTATCTACTCCTCTCTCTCGGCCTTCTCCCTCTTCTCTGCCACGCCCACCACCACCATGGGATCCACCACCCGCCCAATCAAGATCGCCATCATCGGCGGCGGCATCGCAGGCCTCGCCCTCGCCGCAGGCCTGACCAAGAAACCGCACCTCGACGTGCACGTCTACGAAGCGGTGCCCGAGTACAAGGATGTCGGCGCCGGCCTCGCCCTGCACCTCAACGCCATCAAGGCCATGGCGCTGATCGGCCCCGAGATCCGAAAGACCTACTTCGACAAGGCCACTACCATGGCGGAAGAGGAAGAACAGGAGATGTCGACGGAGGTCATCCTTGCCCAGGGCCCCCACGCCGGCGAGCTGGTGGCCGAGCTGGGACGGGCCAAGGGCCGCAAGAGTGTCAGTCGCGCAGATCTGCTGGCGGGCTTGCTGGAGCTGGTGCCCCGGGATCGCGTGACGTTCGGCAAGAAGTTGGCGCGCATCTGGGAGACGCGCGACGGCGATGCGCGGGTGCATATCGAGTTCCGGGATGGGACACAGGCACATGTGGACTGCTTGCTGGGGGCCGAAGGCATCCACAGCGTGGTGCGCTCCTATCTGCTCGGGGCAGATCACCCGGCGACGGCGCCCAAGAATCACGATCGGTGGCAGGTCTATCGGACCCTTGTCAGTGCCGACGAGGCGCGGAAGCAGATCAACGAGAAGTGGACACGAACCGTGCCCATCTTGCTTGGCCCGCGGGGACACATCAACTGCATTCCCCTGAATAAGGGGGCGAGACTCAGCGCTGGCGTGGCGGTTCGGGGGGCAGTGCTGGACGATGGAGGGAACGCAAAGCCGCTGGACCCGTCTCTCTACTCGGACTACACCGAAGATGCGCAGCGCATCGTGAGGATGGTGGCCAAGGATACGAGTGCTTCGTGGAGCGTCAGCGACCATGACCACGCCCCTTTTTATCACCGCGGCCGCATTGCCATGATGGGCGACGCGGCGCACGCGTCACTCCCCTTTGCTGGCAATGGAGCTGCGCAGGCTTTGGAGGATGCTGCGGTGTTGGATCACTTGTTTGGGAGAGTGAAGCAGCCATCGCAGATCGAGGCAGCGCTGGTGGCGTACGACCATGTGCGAAGGCCACGGTCGCAGGCTGTTGTGAACCTGGCGCGCGCGTTTGGGAGGGTATACGCCTATGCAGAGGATGGGATGCACGAGGACCCGGAGAAGATGAAGAGCTTCTTCGCGGGGGCCGCCGTCTTTACGAACGAGGCAGATCTCAAGAAGCAAAACGACGATGCGATGGAGATGTACGAGAGCTGTGTCAGGGGAAGATCCAGAGGCTCGAGCAACGTCCCTGTTTCCCAGAGACATGTCTAAAGGTAGTCTAGCATTTCACCCCTAGTTGTCAAATTTTTGCCGTCTTTCCCTTTTTTCCAAGCTTCCGTTCCTAGAGTTTCGTGCCCGCTGAGCAAAGATAGGAGACACTCCATGTCCTCCCTCCCCTAACGTCAACGCCTTGGCGCTGGCATCCCTGTGAATGACCCAAAAAAGCTGCGGTTGATAGGTCAATACACGTTATAGTTTATTGGAAGTCAACACCGTGTCGTTCGTCCAGCCGACCAGGAAACATTATTCAACTTACGTTATTCCTGATGGCCTCGGAGATGCTCAGGCATGAGAAGTTGACAACCGTCTGAGGTCGCAACCTCTTTTCAGGCTGCTGCTATCCAAGTCGGCCTCCCCGTTAGAGGTGCTACCCAAGTAGTAGGCAATGACCACGGCTATCCAGCCCATTGCGAAAATTCTGAACACATCTGACGCACGAGCAAAAAGCCTCAAGGCGTTGCGCGGGGCATGTGGGTGCTTGTGAAGGCAGTGGTGCAAAGTGAGCACCACTAGCAAAATGTCCATCAACACCGACGCAGTGATCAAGAACATTACTCTACCCATCTCGGCCCTAGAAATCCACAACAGAGAGAGCTCGTAGACGGTCGCGGCCTTGAGTGATACTCTCCAGTAAAACAGGTGGTGGTAGACTGACAGCATCGTTGCAATAGCGAGGGTGAGGTTGAGGTTGATGTATAGGTATGCTGTTACCAATCCCACGGTCTAATGTTCGAGAGCAGGGAATAATTTTGGGAAAGAATGTCACCTTGGTATTTATACAGATATAGCCAACGCAGGTAGCCGTGGCGATGGAAAGCCCGAGCTTCAGGGGGCCAACATGTTGAAACAGTCAAAGTGAAAAAGATGAGCTATCAATATCATCTAGGCAGCCATGGGCTTTCCTGAGAAAGAAGTGCAATAGACACATGGGAACCACTTGGAACAAGCTAGGTACCTGGCTTCCTAATTGGTGCACGGGTCAATACTTCAAGTTGGTGGCTGGTGTCACTTGCCGGACTTTTTTGTTCCATATCAGATTCAGGGCGAGACTGCTCCAAGCACAGATGGAAAACTCAAACGAATGTCATTATCATCAGGATACCCAAGGCAGCTAACCATACTAAGACATACTACAATCATGATACCATCCCACGCTTGTGCTTTTGACCAGGCCAAACACCAAAGCCCATCGCGCTCTCCACCTCTCACAGAACCCGACATGCTAGTCTAGTTTGCGTCACCCAACTCCCACTCTACTCTAGCCCTCTGAACCTCCGATTGAACTCTTCCACCGCTACCGCCACCATCTTGTAGATAAATGCCCTCCCACTTTCCTGTCCAATCGGTATAAACGGCCCGTTCGTCCCGCCCCTCAACGTTAAGCTCAACCCGGTTCTCTCCTTTGCGATCGTCTGCACGTCCTTCAAGGGCACATCCCACTCCGTCTGCAGCCTTCTGCTCCGGATCAACAAGATCCTGGCATACGTCACCATGACCACCATATCCTCCGTCGGCAGCTCTAGGTGCGCGATGTAATGCTCGTCAAAGTACTTGCCGTTGTCGACCTGCTTGAGCCAAGACTGCCCCAGCGCCTCGCGTTGGCTGTACGGCCTGACGATGCCATCCCCAGGGATGTATCTGGGCAGTCGCACGCGGTCGAGCTCGGACCCGTCAAAGACCGTCGTCGTGTTGCGCACGCCCTCGCTGACGTTTGACGCAAAGTCGAGCACGCCGATGGCCGGCTTGGTCGCCAGGCCAACGACGCCCTTGCCGATGCCCTTGAAGAAGCCGAGGGCACCTTCCTGCTCCGCGCCCTCGAGCGGCTTCCGAGCCAGACCGCCGACGCCCGACGCGAGTGATGTGATCAGGCTGTTAGCACCTGCGGTCACACCAAAGAGAGCATGCTTTGGCCGGTTGCGGGCGCGTGTGATCCTGCGCCGGTCCTGGAATTGCTTGTCCATCGTGGCAGCCGCGAGGCCCTTGGCAAAACTACCCGTGACCTTGGAGAACGAGTCGGTGAACCCGTACACCGACTTCTTGAAGAAAGAACCGGCGCCACGGGCAAGCCCGATGCCAAAGTCCTCTGGCCTGTCGGACATGATGAGCCCTTGGTATGGCTCGTAGAAGATGTCGGCAACACCAGAACTAATGTTGTTGAACAGACCGACGGGGTTGCCCAAGAAGTCGGCACTTCCGATGATCTTGTGGATCTGGTACAGGGCCTCTTGACTGTAGTGGTTCGAAAAGTTCTGCATCAAAACGGGGATCGAGACGCGCACATTCTCAAGCATCAGAGCATTGAAACGCACTGGCGCATCGTTGATGTTGCCAATGGCCATGGTCATGACGTTGAAGAAGAACATGATGGGGTTCCGCGAAGACGTCTTGTCTTCCACATTGACGCGCTCCGTTCGGACAAACGACAGATCCAGCTGCATGGGTTGGATGTTCAAGACCTCAAAGTAAATATCCCTTCCGGCTTGCTGCTGCTTTGGCTCTGGTATGTCGATGTTGTCGTCGCAGAGCTTGTCCTCCTCGTCCAATGACATCCATGAGGCGCCGGGGACCTTGGAGAAGTCGAGGATGGCGTAGATAAAGTCCTCGTCCAGCTCGACTGTCATTTCCTGGAGGAGAATGGTGGCGTACTTGATGTACTCGACTCCATAAGAGTCATCTTTGACCCGAGTGACCATGGCATGCAAGGAAGGGTGTGCCTCGATCTCCTGGGCTCGTTTTGGCACCACGCTAGGGTATAGGATCATAGGGAAGATACCGCCGTAGAGCTGGTTGTCGATTTGGATCCATTTGACCGCAAGGCTCACTGTCTGGTACAACGGCGAGTCGCTGTACCGAAGCTGCACATCGCGGAAGGTCAGGTAAGCCAGCTCCTTCATCTGCGAGTTGATGAGCGAAACGCCAATTCCTGACAGCTTCAGCTGCGCTCGGAAGGTAGTTCCAGTGTCGAGCTCCTTTGCCTCAAAGACCTCACGGCTGTTCGAACCAGCAGTCGACTTCTGCCGATACAAGCTCTTCGATGCCTTGAAATTAGACAAGATGAGGGTTTGGGTCGGCCCGTCGGCCGTGACGTTGATGTCGATGATCTTAGACTGACCATTCGATCCAGGAAACTTCATCGGCATCAAGTTACCGATTTCTGCCAACTTCACATGTCGCTCCTTGTTGTACGCGCTTATGCAAATCTCCTTGTGCTTGGCGGCTGGGAAATCCCACGCATAAGGCATGATGCTGCGTGGCGGCAGGCGATACCTAACGGGTCTCCATCCGGATCGATCCTCTGTACCGTCTTCGTCGATGTTGGGGTTGGCTTGGTAAAAGGTAAACTCGGTGTCACTCTCGTTGCGCATCGAGAAAGGCCAGTTCTTGGTCTCGAGGCTCAGGTTGAGGAAAATGGTGGCATCCTCCATTAGAATCTCAACCCGGATAAGTTTCTGTCGCTGTCCAGCCTTGGCAACCTTGATGTGGGTAATGCCCAGGTCTGAGATGCTGAAGGGCGCAGTCCACTGGTTGTTGACACCCGGATAGCAAAGACAGAGCTGATTGACGCCGCTTCTCTGGAGGAAGTGGAGTGGCTGAAGTGCACCCCCCTTCAACGCCAATAAGCTGGATGAGCTAGGCTCGCGGATATTGATCTCCTCTCCTAGCTTGTTCTGAATGACGTATCTCGGAGCGAACGTTACCGTCTTGATCATTTTGTACTTGCCATGGCCCGAATCGACAGTCATGCCAAGATGAATCTCCGCGTTCCGGCCCGGCGAGTAGAGCATCACCTCTGCGGTGCTGCCGATCGCGTCGAAACTCTGCGGCTTGCTCCATTCCGAGTCGCTAATCTTCAAGAGGGCACGATTCTTCTGGTCATCGCTGTTGAACGAGAACATGAGTGGCCGTGCTTTGCGTTCGCTCCCATCAGAAACGTCCACAAGCGCTTGCCCTGCCGCGGCCTTGGCCTGTTGCATGAAGCCCTTGGACCGGATGCCCAAGTCCAGGCCCGTCTTGTTCAGAATGATGTAGGGGCTGTAGACGGTGACCTTGAATGCGCCACCTCCATTGGGGATGCGGAAGTAGTGGAGCTTGAGGTTCAAAGTCAGGCCTGCGTCGTCCTTGCAGACCAGCTGAGACTCTTTTTTGAAGTCATCCGAGCTGCCGGAATTAATGATGGCAAATTCACTCGGCTTGAAGACAGTGTCTTGCATGTCGACACTGAGAAGTAGCAGATGGGAAAGTTCGACAACGTGGACGGGACTCACACCGCCCTTGCGGAGGAAATTCGACCAATCCTTCTTCGTGTTCTTGTCGTATATCCTATACTTGAAGTCATAAGGCAGCAGGTTCTCTAGGGTAACTGGAGCCGAGAGTTTGAGGCGCATGTAGGGGTAGTTCCTAATTAAATGTCAACAGCCATATATCCGCATGTGTGATGAAACAACTTACTTGGTCGTCGGGTTTGAAGTGTCGAAACAAGCAGACATCTGGAAGTAGAACGGCTCGCTATGTTCTCCCTTGCACACGAGTGTCTTGGTTGGCCGTTTTAGCAAGTCTCGCCACCAAAGAGTATCGCTGCTCCATCCATACCCGAAACCGGGGTCCGGGCGGACAAGGAGGCTCTTCAGGTAGACAGCCCCAACAGGAGCCGGCCTGCTCTCGCCAGGCGCGATCTTCTCGATCTTCAGCAGGTGGCCTTCGTGGGCATCATACACGCCGATCTCGACCGGGATGTCGGTGTTGTTTTCGACCAGAAGAGGACTGCGTAGCGTGACATATTTGACATTGTCGGGACCGAGTTTTACTTCAACAAGAAGCTTGTGCAAGACCTGATCTGTTTTCGGTCGCAGTGGGTAGATAAACTCGCCCTCGCGATTGAGTCTTATCCCCTTCACAAGGTCGAAGCCGCTTCCCTCAAGACTCACAGCGACGTTGCTTGCGCTGCCGGTCTCGGCCAGCAGGTTCTCTCTCATTTTCTCCCAGTCTTCGAAGCTCCAGGGCGCCTCTTGGCCATCCTCCAAACGGAGAGACGTGTTTTCGTCACTGCTCTGTCTCTTGGCGTGAACGACTACATCAAAGCCCGTGTAATTACGGACCCGATACGGCGCTTCGACTCCCCGAGGCTTGCTGAGTACGTCCTGGTCTTGTGTGAGGAATGCAAATGACTTGGACGCAAGCGCAATGGTGGCAGTAGTGATGGTGACGTCAAAGGTGCGTTTCGAGGAGACATCGATCGAGGTGAGCCCAGTCGATTGCTCGCGGGCGACGCCGAACCCAACTTGCCACGGCTCGATGAGAGGTTCCCAGGCGGACTTGGCAAAATTGTAGATGTTTGTGTACATCTCGACTGCCGCCTCTGCTTTGAGGTTCGCCGACCAGTTCTCGGCGGTGGTGGTAAACTTCTTGATGCTGAGGTCAAGGATCGGTAGTTCGTGCAGGTCGCCAATGAGAACGACACGGATTCCATCTATCGTGGCTGTAAGTTCTTCGTATCGTGGATGAGCTGCAGCGACATCGTGGGGTTGCGATGGTCCTCCCCTTTGGGATAGGGCAATAGTATTCGCAGCCGGACCGCTCTTGCTCGCCGCCCTTGTCCTCCCGCCCAGTGTAGAAGCGCCCTTTCCACTGGCCGTGCGTTGCTTCAGCCCGGATGACTTGAGCTGCTTAGCCTTCTGATCCGACGCCTTCGCATTAGGCTGCTTGGTGTCGCCGCCAGATAGTTCGGAAGCCTTGCCGATGGTCTGCATGACGAGGAGGATGTCCCGCAACGACAACCGTAGAATAAGCGGCTCAACGTCAAGGTGGATGCTGGTCATGGAGGGCTTCGATGTATCCATGGACATCTGCACAGAAAAATCGTCGATGATCCTCAGCCGCGAGTCGTCAAAACGGTCCATGCGACACAAAAACATGCCGCATTGAGAGACTTGAAATGTCAAGGCATGCTGCTGTGAAAGGAGAACCTGCTTGGTTCCCAGGACGATCGCCTCAGAGCTTACACTCAATGGGTTGGCAATGAGGATGACCTGGGCATCGACAATGTTGACCCGATAAGCGATAGTCATCTTAGACTCTTGCTTCGGCGGGGGCGGAGGGTCTATGCTTTCGCTATTTCGGGTACTTGTAGGAGAATGTGCTCCGGATAACGAGACCCGCATGGAGTCCGTGTCGCTCAGGTCTTCGGGGCCTTCCAGGGCCGCTTTGTCTTGAGGGGAGGGGTCATTCACCTGGGTGCCGATGGAGATGAAGTGCTGGATAGCGAAGAGATAATCGAGTGCGAAGATGACGCGAGGGCTGTCAATGGCAAGCATGGCAATGATGTTCCTATCTTTGCCACCAGACATGGTAATGCTAGCCATAAATTGCTGCACACTCTTGTTGCTGCTAGTCATGATGCGCCGAAATTTGTTGGTCTCAAGATGGCGAGTGTCATAGATCGTAAAGGACTGGATGACAAACTCGGCCTCAAGACTCCCATTGGAGTCCATGCGGGTTTTCAGCCGGCTGGAGTCAAGACTGAACCTGGAGAGACTGGCGGTGTCGAGGTCTCCGACGGGTGCATCGCTCGGAGCGTTGATCAACTCCAAACTGATGGTGTTCACGTTGAAGATGAGATCGAGCTTTGTCCACGTCTCGCCATGGGTGCCAAGCTCGGGGCTCATGTCAATCAGCTTCTCGCCATTGCCTTCGCTGCCGAACCCAGACATGGTCCTCGCTCTTTCCAGGGTCGCACCATCAACGTCGCGCTCAGCCTCCGCAGTCTTCTGCTCCGAGTCGCTGGCGAAGGCGGCTGGGACTGATTGGGATATTTGAAGAAGCGTAGCCAGTTGGTACGGAGTGATCCGCAAGTTGATGTCAGTCATGGTTCCTTCAACCTCGACGTCCGGTCGCTTGACACCCTCCTTGTGCTCAGCATAGGTGACCTTGAAGTCGAGATCGACATGATCAATGAGCTCCAATTCCTCTTCCTGGTCATCAGAATAGTGGAAATTGGAGGTCAACTTGATGTTACGGATACCAGCCGACAACTTCATAGCCACCTCTGAGTTCTCGGAGTCGTCGAGTGGCACGAACTTGTTTTGCGCGTAAATCTCTCCAAGGTATGCGGTAATTAGGTCACGTTTTGTGTTTTCGGGAACAGTGTTGCGAGGGAAGACAACGATAGGCGTCTTGACGACCACGTCAAATTTGATACGGCTCTGGCTCTGTTGGAGTTGGTTGGCTTGGTTAGCTGCAGCCTGGCGTGCGGCGTTGTAAATGGCTTGCATCTTGCCGAACTTGACGAGGAAGTCGATTATTTTCCGGAACGGCTCTTCCACAAAGTTGAGTTTGATGGATCCAGCCCGAAGATGGATGGAAGAATCGTAGCCAGGGTACAGATCCTGCTTGGCAGAGTCAAACGTCTCGTACCGGAAGTCAGCGAGCTCGTCGCCCTGGATGGTAACAAGCTGTCGGAGACTCGAGCTCTCAGAAACGCCGAGGTTCACATCGTCGACCAGGCTGAGATCGCCGAGCTTGGTAGAGACGCGCATAGTTTTTCCGAAAACGAAAACGCCCACATCGGCATGGTTGAAGGATAAGGTGGCAAGGCGGATGCCGTCGTTGTTGAGGATCAACCTGATGCTTTTGAGATCAACCTTGACCCTGACCGCCCCAATCTCGTTCTGCTGTTCGCCAGGGGGCGGTACGACCTCAACGTTCGTCTCCGAGCCGCCGTCGGTAATCGCCTTCTGCGCCTGGTTGTTGGCGGCGTCGTTGTTTGTAAACGTGACAAGGATAAAGTCGAGCAAGGTTAAAAGCGTCTTACGCGTGACGACCAGGTTGATGGTGCTGACCGCAACATCGACATTTACCTCGACGCCCTCATACACAGACATGAACTCGGGAGACTCTTTCTTCACCCTAATGAACTTGACATGCACGAGGTCTCTCTGCTGCTGCCTGTCTTCCACGTCACCGGATGACACGATTGACTTGAACTCGGCAGGCGGATTATCGACAAAATCGTCGACGGTAACAGATCCCAGAGATACTTCAGCAGACATGTCGTAGGGGCGGAGGTAAAACTCGAGGTCAAAGTTCTCGGCCACAAGGTCGACAAGAAGCTGATCGGGCCGCTTTCCGTCAGGATCACTCCGGTACAGGGAACCCTTCAGCTTGTCAACGGCAAACTTGAACTCAAAAGCTCGTTGCTGCATCCGTAACTTTTCGTTCGCCGAGCCGTCCTTAGCGTCTTCGAAGTTGTCGTCGTCGTCGTCATCGAGGTCATCGTCGTGGAGTATGATGGCTTGTTGTTGTGTTGGGAACGGTAGGAATTGAGACGAGGCCCTTCCTCGCTTCCTATGCGACCGACTAGAAGCGTTGCTCAACAGCCGAGGCCTCTTAGGCCGGGTGTCCGCTGGTATCGACTGAGGTTGGTCCTCATTAAGCTTTGGAATGGCCACGTCAATGATCCGCAGCAGGGTCTTGTACTTGGCATCTGAGACTGTGGCATGGAGTACGGGGAGGCGGCCCGAGACCTTGAGCTTTGTGAGATTTGGCGCCTTTGGCAAAATGGATGTCTCAACAACAAAGTCGACGTTGATCTTGTCGACGACATGCATCATGAGATTATCATCCTTTTCGACGAGCTGCTGTTTGGTCTCTTCAACGGACGGTCCAATCAAGACCTGTGTGGACGTAAGCTTGACAAGGAACCGGTCGTACATCAGTGACTCCAAGCGCTTGAGGTCTTGCGCGGTGTAATTGTGGTTTTGTTTGGATTGAAGTTCCTTCATGGTGTCCTTATCAACGAGCTCACTGTTCACACTGATGTGACCAGCATCCAGGATGAGACAGCTCGATCTTTTGCTGGTGATGTTTTCGGGGATTATGATGAGAGGGGCTTGCAGATCCAGCTTAGCATTGACCGTCTTGTGCTCTTCAAGAGCGAACTCGAGCCCCGCTCTGGTCTGCTCGCGCAGACCCTCAACTGTCGCGCCGGCCGTCTCTAGGAGGGCGTTGATAGATTCCATGTGACGTTCGGGCGGTCTGAAGAAGTCGACGACCCCTACCACGACATTGGGATTCCAGACGATCTCAAGAGGCTTGAGCTTAGCGGTGACGGCAACATCGCCCTGTCCATCCAAGGGGTTCTGCTCTAATTGGAATTGGAAAAAGGCTTCGTCCTTGGTTTGCTCAAGTTCGGCAATAGACAACCTCCTCTGAGCCTTGGTTTCCGGGGCATCCTTGACCCGGACAATCTCCTTGTATATGGTCCTTGGCGTAGTGCCATCATTGACACGCAAACCTCCCAGGCTCAGGTCGGCAAGGAAGGAATCGGGCCGCTTGAGACCCTTGGCTCTAAAGACGTCAAAGTGGAGACTTATCAGGTCTTTTGTGCTCCCATGGGGGTCCTGTTTGAGGGTGAAGCTTCCAGTGCTCAGCGAAGTCTCGATCTGCATCTTAACAGTGTCCCTCGGAACGTCAACCTCTGCCGCAAGGGCAGCCTTCTCGTTCCAGTCGATGACTTCGTACAGTTCCTTGCGCTGCTCCTCAGTGATTTGGGTGTTTTCCATCTCATCTTGTTTCTCTTGAGGTGGTGGTTTCGATCCCCATGCCCAGGCTAACCAACCCTGCTGCTGTTGCTGGGGCTGAGTGGGGGGGCGGTTCTTCAGGGCCGCGGCATTCTCCCTCTTAAGCTGATTGCGAGCCAGCGATCGCCAAAACCGGAGATCCTCGTAGTCCAGTTTCCACTCCAACTTGTTCAGATCATCAGCTTCCTGGACCGATTGCTGCTGATTCTGCTTCCTCTTCTTGAACAATTCGATATAGCGTTTTCGGTCGTCGCGCCGCTCTCTGAAGTAATCCCAAGACCATCGCCTGTTTCTCTCGTGGATCTTGCTAAGCACAGCATTACCGGCAAACTGAAACCATTCGCGAGGGGCTTCCTTGGGTCTGACACCCTTCGGCTGGTACTTTTTGTATTCTTGGTGTCGGATGAAGTAGTGGAACAGATCCACCATCATGAGGGCATCCCGGTACTGTTGGTCGTCGAGCACCAGTCCAATTTCGTCAAAGAGCAGGTTGGCCTTGAACTTTGGTATTTCTGGCGCACCTGTCTTGTCGAGTTCGATCTTGGCTTGGCCGGACACGGGTTTTAAGATGAACTGATGGCTGCCAGAGAGCTCTTTCTCGCCTCTAACGATCATTGACCGAAAGTTTTGGAGCATCTCGTCGTGCGGCATCAGCTCGACCCCCGGGGTACTGACCTCGCGCCCCGGCCCCATGAGAGTGGTGTCGGTGTTCCAGTAAACGGCCAAAGCTTCCAGCGTTGCCAGCTTGTGTGTTGTCTTGGTTGAGTCCTGGATGAAAGTCGGGGTCCAATTGCCATCTGTGCTGACGGCGCTGAACTCCTCGAGGGTGACACCAAGCGCAAAGGGGTGTCCCGGCGCTGAGATGGCATCCTCGTAGCGCACGTGAATGTTCTTGACGGTGACCTGCAAATTGTCGACGATCTTGGTGACGAGACTTTCTGTGAAGCTCTGGGTGCGCTTCTGCTCCTCTGGGCTCAAACCCTCCTGCGACCTCTCTTTCAGCAGCTCAGCAGAGTCGAGTTTCTCCATCTTGATGCGCTGCTTTCGCCGTTCCTCCTCTTCCTCGTTGTACTCGGCCTCCTCTTTGGGAGATGCAAGGAGGTAGACATCTTCAATGTAAATCTTGACGGGTGCGCCGCGGAGGTTGGACCACGGGATAGTCAGGGTCAGCTGGCCAAGGTGACCTTCGACAACATTGATGGGGAGCTTGAGCTGGTCGAGAGCCTCTCTGCGAAGTTCGAGGTCGCGGAGCTTAACGTCGCCGCCCCAAATACCGACTTTGAGCTGTGTTGGATCAAAGTTCTTGACATACATGCCCAGAAAGCGGTTCAGCAGCCCCGCTACCAGGCCTTCCAACATGGCAGATATAGGTTGCCGTTACCCAGGCGGGGGCAATCGGGTGATCGAAGTTCTATCGGGAGTCTCGCGTTGGCTTCATCTGGGGGAGGGCTTCGCGTGTTCGAGTATTCGTCGCAATGGAAATGTCGGACGACTTTTGAAGCGCTGGGTTCTCGGGTCTTGGGTCGCGCCACGGTGGTTGCCCAACTCAGGCCAGACTGGCGGGTTGCACTGGCGTCATGGATCACTGGCTGCGCCTCGTTCGATCCCTTCGCGGGGAAGATGGGGCAATTCGGGGGAACTGGATTAACAATTGTCGCGTCGTAGTCTCTTGTTCGTAGGCAAATAGCAGCCACTAGACAGCAATAAAATAAAAGTGCAATCCTGAAGTTATGGGGTGCGATAGCGATGCGGTCACGGTGGGAAACTCTACCTCTGCGAGCTGGCTTCATGGGAGCCTAGGAGCTTGGGCCGAAGTCTCTGTGGCACCGATGACGACGCGAACTGGGCCCATCGCCTGTTGGTGCCCTCCCTTCCGAAGCTCGGGCCGCTGCTGCCCTGTGGACACGGAATGACTTCAGGAGCTGCTGTGCTCACGGCAGGGGTGTGGGAGAGTAACATTTCGAGCCAATGCAAGTTTGCGACATAGGTTCGATATTAGGTCCTCAAAAACTATGGTCACAGCCAGAAGCAGTCGCAGTCATCAGCATTTTTTTATCTTCCGCTTAACCAGCTCACAATCAAGAAAGTCACGAATTGCTGCTCTGAAGAGCTCTCGAGCGTAAAATCCGGGGAAGAGCGTCACTAATGCAACGAGAGGGGTATCTTGAAGCCCCTCGTGGCTGCTGAAGCAATGACAAGTGCCCCTCCAGTTGATCATTACGTCACTGGCAACACCAAGACAACTCCTGCCAGGACAATAGAAACAGGTCCTCCACATCACATTACTTGCTTCCAAGAGGCATGTGAGCTCAAAATATCTCTCAGAACAAATACAGTCCCTCGCTTCTTCTTCTGCGAATTTTGGGCGTAAATCGGTACTAAAACGCCCTCAGATTGTCCCAACCCTGCCTGAAGGACTCGCCAAGATGCTGCGAACTGCTCGGCCGCTTCTGAACCCCATAATAAACCCCGCCAGCGCTGCGCAGAGGTTAGCTTTCCCAAGCCGAGCTTCGTACGCCCGGACAGCAGCTCTCGCGTCTCTGTCACTGGCACAGCACAAGCCCATATCTCGAAAACCAGCTCCTCTCATTCTGTCGACATGCTACTCGTCAAAGCCCCTGCAGCCGAACAAGCCCGACAGCGAAGCTGAGAAGGAAATCGGCAAGAAAATTATAGAAGCCCGCCCGGACGAAGTGTCCGCCGAATCATCAGTCCGTCATGTGTTTGAAGAAAGCGCAGCGCCCAAAACCAGCGATGGCGATGTCACAAGGGGCGTAAAAAACGATTTGGTATGTCAGGTCTCCAATTGGCCTTCAACTCCAGCACCACTAATGCTATGGCAGAACACAATCAAGGAGACGTTAGCTCTCAACAATGTGCCCCGGGAGCCATACGCCCTCGGTCTCGCCGGCACACTCCCATACCTAGCGACCTCCATCTCCACCGTCTACCTCGCCTGGGACCTCAACACGGCTTGGCCTACCACATCCAACTTCCTCAACAGCATTCTGGTCTCTCACGAGACAGCTGCGCACTGGCTGCATCTGCTCGAGCCGATCCAGGTCGGCTATGGCGCTGTGATTATCTCTTTCCTAGGCGCAGTGCATTGGGGGCTTGAGTATGCCGAGAAGACGCCATCGCGTGATCGCACCCGCTTCCGCTACGGTATCGGTGTTATCGCCCCTGCCATCGCATGGCCAACTATCTTCATGCCCATCCATTGGGCTTTGACAACGCAGTTTCTTTCCTTTACCTTTCTCTACTTTGCAGACGCGCGAGCGACTACTAAGGGGTGGACTCCTTCCTGGTATGGGACATATCGCTTTGTGCTAACCGCCGTTGTGGGTGCTGCTATCTTCATCAGTCTGGTTGGGCGAGCCAAGGTTGGCGAGAGCCGGTCGCATTTGACATCGACTGAGTTGCAGAACCTGCTGCAGCAAAAAGCGGATGGCAGCGAGCCGTACCGGAACTGGGCAAAGGAGGAAGAGGAGGAGAGGGTGAGGCTCAGAAAAGAGAAGGAGGCGGAGGAGAAGAAGAAAAAGGAGGAGGAAAAGAAGAAGGCGGAGGAGAAGAAGAAGAAGGGTGGAAAAGATGACGCCAAAGATGGCAGCAAGGAAAATGAGAAAGATAAGCAGGCTGGTGAGAAGGAGAGTAAGAAAGAGAAATGATAGGTGTTTACAGCTACATTTTCCTTTGAGCTCAACAATACCAACTTGAGGGGCATTGGCGGTAATTCGCATGGAAAGGCGTACTCGAACCTTGATTAGTGTACTTCAGATGTTTCTTGTGGTTCTATTCTTGACAATGAGAAAAGATGAATGCCTGTCACGAATTTCAGTGTCTGCAAAGGACGGGCAGCCGTCCAAACATTTCAAGTCAACCTGCTTATTAGACAGATAGCTCTCCGATTGCTCAGCAACAGCCAAGTTGATAAATCGAATCTTCCTGACCTCTTCACTGCGGCTCAGATACGACTCACCTTGACCAATCATGTGCCAGCATCTCTGCGCTTGTCCCCCTGACAAAGCCCATCGTGTAGGGAAAAGAGCCGTCTGAACTGTGCCCCCCTGGAGCTTGGGGCTCATTTCAAACCGTTAATGCGTGGTACTTCTGGGCTTGGAAAGGGGGCGGTGAAGAGGTAGGAGAGCGACCAGGACCTCAAGCTGTTCTTGGACACCCTCAGATTTTAGGCAACCGATGGCCAACTTTCGGGCACGAACTATCCGGACTCGGCCTGCCAAATTTTGAAGGTATTGATTCAAGGGTCAGTGTTGCCAGAGGTTAAGGCGGGTGGGGGGTAAGCAGGCCCGGGTTGGGCTCGGATTTGAAGAGAAGGGCCACCAAGTGGATGGTCACGGTAATGGGGAGTTTACATGTCTATACCTAGGTATCGTATTTCGTATTTGATTATCAGGATTTAGGCGGTAGCAACCAACCCCTGGTTGATAACCCTCCAGTGATAATTTCTCGTACTGAAAGACGAGCAAATATCCTGGGTATGTTGGTACCATGCATGCGGTAGGAGCTAAATCCTTGTAGTAGCACAAGTTCCGGGAGCCGCGCGGCCGCGCCACACTGAATGGGGGGAGAACTCATGCTTGGTTTCAAGAGAATGATATCGAAGACAAAAAGAGGTAGGGCAAACGAGCCAAGGCTTCTCTCCTATTAACTAGCTATAGCTTCCTGTTGAGCAGCCCCGAGTGAGTGGTGGTCATTTCCCTATCACAAGTTACGCGTATAGACAAGGTATCTTGGGCACCTGGATATCTACCACAGGTGGTAGGCAGAGAGAACAGAAATGAGGGTAGCATTGACAACAGCTTCAAGTCTATCTATGGGGAATTAGACGATATATAAGGTACTCAGTTTCTCGAGTCCCACTGCAGCGCGCTTAATACTAAGGGGGAAGGGGAAGGTGAATAAGTTATGTTGACATGTAAGGGAAGCAAATCTTCTACAGGGTGTAGTAGCAACCTTGCAAACAATCAAATACAGAGTTCCACTGTCGTGGTGACAGTCCTGGTACTCGCACGGACTTTGTGTGGAAGGATGCCCCCAAGTGCGAGCTGGCGGTCGTCTTTTCACAAGCCCCTGATTCTGTTCGATTGTTTGCAGTACTTTCACGCCAAAGTCGGCAAAGCCATGTGGTGACAACTGCGTCCATTAGACAAGAAGTGAAAGAAAAAAATGACATTAAATGGTGATGCAGTGGCTTCTTGTCGCGAGAAGGTGACACGGGAATACTTGGAAGTTGTTTATTACCGATACGCACCAAGGCCTCTGGTAGCCACGTCTGATCCAGGTACATGGCGAGGTTTTGGGACTGGGCGTGCTCCCCCTGTCTGATGCAGGTGATGCGGGTGATGCGGAGTCCGGCACGGAAACAGGTGGACCTCACCGCGCTAGGGCGGTATGGTAGGACGACGAACGGTTCCTTGGTTGACATCCGATGTGGAGCAGTGACATCAGGCAGCCATACAATGCTAAATCCGGTTGCAATCTCTCACAAAAAATTGAATGGGGCCTTTACTTATCGAATGTTTGCCCATACCCCCAGGTTTTTTTACACTATCCCAGGATCAGTGCGTGAGCGTTGTAGGGCGCAAACGGTGAAACACGGCATTGCATGACGACTGAGACAGTGCTTCCAAGGATGTGAGAAGGAATGTTGGTGTTTTTTTATTTCCAGGTGCGCCCGCGCTCTCATTCGCTCAGCCAGAATGTATTGCGTCACACAAGCCGCTGTTTTTTGGGCAAGCCTTGGTGACTGGCTCGGCTGGCTTACACGACAGGTGCGAGGGGACAGCGGCATTCAATGAGCTCCATGTCCGTGCATGGGAAGGCAGCCAACATGCCAATGGAAAAGCACAGTCCGGGATAAGATAGGTGGTACAGCATTCAGTCTTTGGCAGAAGTGGGCCCAGCCTCTGTGGGCGAGAACTGAGGCCGGAAAAAGCCACCAACTTGAACGCGGGTTATGGTGACACGACATCTCATCCCGTCGCAATCCCCCATCTCTAGGGATGGGGCCAACGGGGCCAGGAACAATGGCAGCCGTGCCATTCTTATTCTTCTTCCTTGTCCAATCATGGTAAGTCTGTTAATTGTCAGTCATGAGCACAAAGTCGTGGCATGGCTGGCTGCCAAACTGAGGGGGGGTCTAGGAACCCCCTACAATCTTTTTCCGCCGGTAGCATGGTGCATGATTCCAGCTCCTTCTCTTTTCATTCTACTCACTTGTCTTTCTGACTTGCAAAAGTGAATTTTGTCCTCCCATCTTTGCTTGCCCCCGCTCCTACAACCCATTCACCCACCCTTCCCTGTCAACCTTTCCCCCATCACTCCTTTGCGCAACTCTTCACCTTCTTGGCATATTGCCAACTGCGCAACCAATACTGCCGGCAGCTTTTGCTTCCGTTGGCCAAGCTCAGGCCGGTTCATCACTTATGTGTCATCTGTCTTGACGCTTTCCCTTCTCTTTTTGTCTCTGGCTTGGAAGGTCGCAGTAATCGCAATAATCGCAATAATCGCATCTCGAGCGGCTCGTGCTAGCGCCGTTCCCTTGAGATGCTCGTCACCATGCCGAGCCACCGGCAAATCCTAGGCCTCATGGCCATGATCTCGACCATCTTCCTGCTGGTAGCCGTCTTCCAGAACCGCGGCTCATACGGTGCCACGCTGCTTAAGCTGCAGGCGGACCCCAAGCCCACCCAAGCGCCTCACCCGAAGTACAAGGCGACCCCGACTTACGTACCGCCGCCCATCAAAGACAACTTCCCGCTGCTGGCAACCTCGACGCCGCCCCCGATCCCGAGATGGAACAATCCCCGCAAGGACAAATATAAGGACTACGGCCTCACCGTTGCGCCGCCCCTGCTCATCGGATTCACGCGAACCTGGCCCATCCTTCTCCAGGCCGTGGCGAGCTACCTCACCGCGGGCTGGCCGGCCGACCAGATCTACGTGGTTGAGAATACAGGCGTGCAGCAGGCCAACACGCGCGGCCAGCTCACGATGCAGAACCCCTTCTACCTCAACCACACGGTCCTCCGGGCCCTCGGCGTCAACATCATCCAAACCCCGACGCTGCTTAACTTCGCCCAGCTCCAGAACTTCTACCTCTCCCTCAGCTACTCGCACAGCTGGCCGTACTACTTCTGGTCGCACATGGATGTGCTCGCACTCTCCTTTGAGGACGGCCACGAAGGCCTGACGCCCAAGTACACCGAAGAGGGCTACAAATCCCTCTACACCCTCGCCCTTCAGGCGCTACGCGACGCACGCAAGAACGATCCTCACTGGGGTGTGCGCTTCTTCGCCTACGACCACCTCGCGCTCGTCAACCCGGTCGCGTACGAGGATGTGGGCGGCTGGGACACGCTGATCCCCTACTACATTACGGATTGCGACATGCACTCGCGGCTGACGATGCGCAACTGGAGCATGGTTGATGCCAAGGCGGGTATCATCACGGATGTGAGCGTGTCGCTCAACGACCTGAGCGCGCTGTACCGCGTTGATGGAGTCGAGACGAGCTACCGGGACCCGAATCCTCCGCCGCCGCCGCCGATGGATGGAATTAAGAAGCCGATTCGGCGCAGCTACGAGGGAACTGTTGGAAAAATGCGACGTAACGAGCGACTGGGCGCGAAGCCGCCCTCGGCCATGTTGGACAAGAGAACCAGGGTCAGTGTGTATCGTGGCGACATCGACGGTCGGGACGGCACGGAGGACGAAAACCTCCAGCGCTGGCGCAAGCTGCTGAGCACGGCAGATTCCATGTTCCACTATAAGCACGGGGATCGTGGTAGAAACACGTGGCAGACGGGGCAGCATGGTGGACAGGGAGAGCCGTTCTACTACGATGCGGCTGGCCTGGCTGAGGGTATCGATGTCATGACGGAGACGGGCAGAGAAGTGTATCGGCGCAAATGGGGCCATCGCGACTGTGGACTGATCCAGGGTGCGGGATTGGCGTTCGGAGACCAGTGGCGGGTTGAGAAGGACTGGGCCGATTGATTGTTGCAAGTGAAGCATTGGCAATGCTGTCATGCAACACACACCATGAATATCTGTCGACAATGCGATTGGCATTAAAAAGTGAAGTGGAAAGGAAAGACGGTCTCGGGTCAACCCAAAGACCTATAATGAGCCGCGCCTCGGCTTGTAGGAATGAGTCTGGGAGGGCGACGGCGAAGGAAGACAGGATGATACCCATGATACACAGGTCCGGCACTGTAACTGTGTGGCACATTCGGACATGATAGACAAGACGAGGGAAAGAAATCAGGGTGTCAAGAATCAAACTACCTACTAGGGAGCATAGATTGTTAGCTGTCATAGTTTGCGCAACTGTCTATCCTGAACCAACCCTTCAGAGGGATCCAGGCAGTCAATACAAACCCTACTTCCCAGAAACGGATTTGTAATACGCAAGGGGAAACATCATTATTTCAAGTTGTCCAAAGACTCACAGTCATTGTATGTTTCTTGACGCCCACTGGCACGCTTTCATGTTTTTATAGGATGCTACCACCATCAGATACTTACCACATGCAAATCATATTGCCAGCTGTTATAACTGCCCTGTGTAAGCTTGCTCATGTTCACGGAGGCCACGTCTCAAGAGTCAACGCTGGTAGGTACAAGCCATAGCTTGGTGTGGCATACTGACAGCCTCCCTCTTACTGCTGCGTCGGGAACCTTTTAATGTTATCATCATTCAGGTTCTATCATGGCCCTACCTCTTCAAGATATATCTTCTTCGGTAATTAGTAGAAGGAAATAAGCAACACGGTATTGCAATTGCCTTCGCATGACATGGAAAATTGAAGGGAAACTCGAATATGAGTCAAATTTACGGCTCATATGGCATAAAACCGTAACTTTGGTCAACGCCTCATAATTGCCAAAATCCACTCTAGGATATGCCAACATCGTGGACCTCGGAGAGAAATACAAGACTGTCTTGCCATTCCTCATTACTCGCTTAGTGAGTTAATACTTGAGCCCGAACTGTTAAGTTTAGTAGTGAGCTCAAAGACTAGTTAGTTAATAGAATACCCGAGACAATCTAGTGCTGTCAGGGTTCTCAAGACTAGCAACCTTCTTTTAGATCGTCAATAGATTTAGCTCGTCCCATCTAACAGGTGGAGTAGACACCAAGAAACGGGAAACGGGAACGACGCCGTTTTGCGCGACTCGTCACCAGACTTGCGCTCTCAAGACAGCAGCACTGAAAACAAGAAAATATTCAGTCATGCACATATACTAGCGATGGGGCTAGCGTGTAATACCCTGAATCAGACTTCGGATAATCCAGGATGTCGCGTGCATCAACAAACAGCCCAAACCAGTCACGGACACAGGCTAGTGACGTCATAGCCCTTGTCACCAGTACACGTCCGCAATTGACACTCCGACTCTCGAACTATCGAGATGGCCCGCCGCAGAGCGAACGCGTGCACGATCGAAAAATTTGGCGGCATGGAAAGGAGGCCCAGCTCACCTTTAGCCCGTTCAGCTTGTCCTGATCTCGATTTTTTAGGCCAAACATTCAGCTGGGAAGAAACAGTCCACTGCATGCTTTTCTTGCGCCGATCACTGGGGCTTTCGGCCACGAGGCGAAAAGAAGCTTAGGCCATTGACGGGAGCTAGAAGCCGAGGTCGCTCACCTTAATCGACCTGTCATTCTTACCGTCAAACGGAAGGAGGCTGAGGAGGGAACGATGGAGCTTGGCCAACCCCTCCTCCCCTCCTACTACCTGCAGATGTCGACAAGCTCCATGCCACCGCCAACCCCCGCGACCATCGGCGCTGGCGCTCCCGGTGGCATTGGCATTGTCGCTGGTGTTGTCGTTGATCTCACCACCCGCCGCCGCTAGGCACCGTTAGTGGCCGCTGGCGCCGTGGGGTCCTCAGATAGTGTGGGGAGCGTGGGACGGCATAATGTTCGGAGCCAGACTCGGCATGGAAGACGATCCCCGAGGACAGCTATGCCGCGTGATCCGGGATCCGGTGCTGCCCTTTCGGTATCGCCAATGTTCATCCTGCCCGTTATTTTTAGTTAAGCGGTTTATCAAATCGATATTGCGGCTGCGAACCGTTTGTCCGTTTGTTGTCAGTTTGTACCGAAATGAGCAGATGGTGGGGGACACAAGGGCACAAAAGGGCGTGGAGGGGCAGCTGAGGGACCGAGGGGTCACCCCTCCCCCGCGTTTTGGGCGCAGCTATGTGGATGCAGGTGCCCCATCTCGGGTAGAAATGGTCAACTGTTTCGTCCACCGACGCGACCGTGGGACAGAACCCAATTGACTCAGAGAGCTGACCTGGAGCAATGCCGTCTGTCATTAAAATAATAAGAGAAAAAGTGATACTCGTTGCTTATTCACTCACCGACATTGACCGTTTAGTCGGGGCTCACATGCCGATACGTGACGGGCGCGCGAAACGGAGTCAGCATTTCCAAGGGATCTGCACACGGCAGCCACTTCCCTTTCCGTCCCACAGTACCTGAGGTCGCGTCTGGGCGCTGGCGACGGCAGCGACGGCGGCCGCGGCGACGACGAGCACGGCAGGCGAGGGATCAGGAATAACGCATGGAGGGTCTGGCGGCAGTCGAAGATGGACTTGCATGGCCCAGTTCGGAGGGGCGCCTGATTATTACTCGCATTGTTCGGCTGAGGTGCCCGTCAGCTGCATGGCGCGCCATAGGACGCCGCCACAGGCCATTTGCTCGCTTGTTCCCGCCTGCCCCCTCACGATGCTCGCAACCCATCACCAGTCCTCCCATCAGCCATCAGTGTCCTGCGTAGCATCAGTAGCTTTTCACATGCCCGAGCCACCGGCCAGCTCGGAGGATCGCGGGATCCTCGAAGGACCTCACCTCCCGTTCTGCCAATTCTGCCAATTCCGGGGTGCATGAGGTGACACGGTACAAGTGACTTACGTCACGAGAACGGCAGCCATAGCATAGGTTGTCGGCCATACCTACCGCCTCAATATCGCGAATTGCGACATAGTTGCAAAAATGGGGAAACGCCCACCTCACCATTTGGCTGCAGCGATGCGGGCTGGCATGTAAGCTGATTAGGTCGGGCCCATCCTCCTGGATCCGTCTTCGTTGGATGAGCGATAGTGGTGCAACACGAGCAACATGGAATTGAAGGCTGCCTGTCGAATCGGGCAGTGCCCGCCGCTGCGCTGTGCGGTTCCTCGCGTCGCACCTCAGCCCTACCAAAATCTGACGGGGAGAGTGGCTCGGATTGCTCCGCGGCACTGAGGCCGGCGGCCGGCCACTGAAACGGAGTTAGCAGCCCAGTGCCCCTGCGACTGTCGTGGCAGGCCGAAACAGCGACTCGTGGGCTACGGGCCGCCCGGGCAGCAGTGCTGTCACGCTGTCACCGCCAGCGCAAGAGCCAGCTCAGCGACGCAATAAATGGGCATCAATCCGACAGCACCATGTCGCAGGCCAAAATGCAATACATGAAACTCTATTCATAATACACAATACCTAAGAGTCACGTATCTGGGGCCTTTGGGAGAGGTCACTATAGGTCGAACAGTACCTTGAGGTAGGCAGGCTTACCTCGGTTTTTTCAGTGAGGTTTTCGCTCGAGCCTGCCCAGGAGCTGTCCGCTTCGTCAATCAATGCCCAATGGCCCAGCCAGCCATTCATCCAGCTTTTCCCCTCCAGCCCTTCCCACACAGCCGGATTGGGACACCAATTGCGATGATTGCATTGGCCATTACGATCCAGACCGAGCTGCGTCGTGGCACGGATGGGCCTGGTGGGCTAGAAGGCACCGATTTCCCGCATCTCGAGGCCTCGCCTGAAATTGGAATGAAGAGAGCAATTGTGTGATGGCCCGGACATGATGTCGGTCGGCTGTCAGTCACTAAGAGCCAAGACGACGTGACGGCGCATTTAACGAGGCTCTTCCCCCAGGTCGCACCCATTTGCGATGAGGCCAACAAGCAATTCACCTGCCAATCAAGCTACCACATCGAAAGTGCACTTCACCAAGAACCGACTTCGGCAGTAGAACCCTGGAACCCATCCAAGGCGGCGGCAGCGACAACAATATTTGAGCCTTCTTTATCCCTCCCAGTGTCATACTGCGTCATCACTCGCAGAAACACCATCGCGATTGGCAATCTCGCAAGCAGGATCCCGGGCCATCTCCATCCATCCGATCCCGCAGGGAACTAAACCCTGGCCTACCCGCTCGATCAGCGTGCGGGCTCCGCAGCGCGCACCAACAAGCTTGGATCTCGAAACACAAAAGTCAAAAGCGTGGCCGCAGGTGCTGCCCCTGGGCCTCAGCCAAAGAGACTCGCGGTTTTGGGCCGAAAAACATAACAAAAAGGGCCAGCAAACTGAAGAGGTCCAGAAAGACTCGTCATCGGGTTGCGCACTCACACACCCGTCGGGGCGAACAAGACAAGCTGCCCGGAAATCAATCTTCCTTTGGCCCAGGCAGGAGCTGTGCTGCGGGTGGCGGCAACACGCTCTCCCGCACAAGTCAATCCCAAGTCAATCAGGAACCGTTTGGGAAGGCCAGCGCCTCACCGAAACGTCATTCCAGGCCAACTTTTCCCTCGTCCCACCTGCCTTGGCCGTCAAAACCGACCTACCCGGGCGAACGAGGCAGTGAGACCACCGAGTGACCTTGGCGATATCTGACTGCTCAGTCGTATTTATTCGCGCCCTGTCCAGTCGATCTGGTGCCCTCAGGCCGTGAGAACACCTGAATGCGTGAACGCCCACTTAGCGCCACATATTCCGCACCCATCTCGGTATTTCGGTTGTCAGCTGCGACCTAGCCGCACTGGAAACACACACACAGTCAGTCCGGCCGACCAGAGTTCCGTGTCCGCACACCCTCACCGTAACACTCGGCACCGCCGCAAGCAAGTCGCCTCCATAATCGCCCACCGCGAACCATTTCGGCCCGTCAGCCAGCGCCCTGATACAAATCAGAGCCCGTCCCCCAGACCCTCCGACCCTCGCGCTTTGCTCTCTTCCATCCCTCATTTGAGAAAGGCGCCAGGGCCAGGCCGCATCTTTTAGACCACCACCTTCACACCGTCGCGGTATCGGTTGGATATCGGCACGATAACGGTATCTATTTGTGGCATCCCACGGACCGTTTCTCAACGAGCAAAACCCCCACGACGATCAGTCCCCAATTTACCCCGCCACAATTTGAGTTTGCCGAAACGCTGCGCAACTGCTTGACCCCGCGTTTTCTACCCAAACTTTGAAAACTGAACGAATCCGACGACGCGCCGCTGCCAGCCACCCGAGCCACCGGATTTCGACTTAAACATTGACGGCAGCACTTTGTCTTAGTCCTCGGCCAAGCTCCCGCTTTGTTTTTGTTCTCAAGCTGCCCCAAACTTGCATGATTGCTGTGGCACCACGACGCAGCAGCCGAACGTTTGCTACTGCTACTGTTGCCTTGCTTGTCGCTTAAGCCTTTTTTTCCTACGCGGCCGCGACCCACACAAAGGGCTTGTCTACCTGCCTACCTGGCCCCTCTCACCGAAAGCATTCAGCTTCCTCGCTACCTCTGCCTAGCTTTATCTAGCAGCAGCTACCCCCCACCCCACGAACAAAGCAGCCTTCTTTCTCCTTCCCTCAAACAAACACCTGCTCATCTAGGACAAAGAAAATTATCTCGCATACTTTTTTTTTTCTTTCATGTCCCGTGGATATCTTGACCCACAAGCTGCCTTAATCGACAGCTGCGCTTCCAATATTCTCTTGCGGAGGAGACATCTTTCTGCATCTTCACGTCCCGTCGGCGACATATCTATCCCCCCACCGCCACCACCACCAAACCAGCACCCACACAAACCTTCCAAAATGTCGTCGCTACAAAGCGCACCCAGCGACCGAGTCGGCCCGCAGCCGTATCTGCTCGTCCCCAACCTACACATTACAGACCCCTCGGCCCACGAGGTCGACCTCGGCAGCCACCCGTGGATGGTCGCCACGGTAATCGAGGACGACGACCTCATGTTTGGCGGCAAGCCGCTGAGCACATGGTACGAAGAAGAGCGCCGGCGTCTCAGCTCGTCGGGGAGTAACGAGGAGGAGGAGCGCCGCGGGCGGCAACGCGAGCGCGTCAGGATTGAGAGCCAACATCACCATCACCATCACCAGCAACATAAGCAGCATCAGCACCAGCACCAACATCAGCACAGCAAGAAGGCCATAGATGCGAAATAACTGCCGAGGCGCTGCCAACACCGCACCTGAGGCGGTCGATGTAAGAGGACGGCAGCAGCATCGCTTTGTCACGGCGGGCTGCTCACCGCTCTATAACGCAGCGGTGAAAACCGAGCGTTGCACATACCGACAGCGGAGATTTGGTGTACATAATGTGTGCGACACCAGTCGATATGGCAGCAGGGCGGTGTTCTGCTAGGCGTTCTCCTTTGCTAGACCAATATTGGGTTCTTGGATGGGGAAATGGGTTACGGTCACACTGCATCCGAGCTCGGTATTGAGCTGCTAGGGGGCGTTCATTTTTGTCTCAGGGGTCATTTGGAATTTGGTTGGCGTTTAAGACTTTTTACGACTGTTGATGTCTCTCCTATTTTCCTTTTCGTGTTCTCCCGATGTCATGTCTTGCCCCCTACCCGACCCGACTTCCGGGCGGTGGACTTTTTTTTTTAATTTTTTATTTCTTTTTGTGTGTTTTTGTTTATCGGAGCGGGTACGGGGAAAAATGACGCCTCCTGCCCCTCTTCGCTGCACCGCACGTGATCGGCATTGTCATGGCATTTCTTTACACCGCGTTGTTTCACCGCATCTCTGGATAGATGGGATCAGGGTCTCTACACGGTTACATGGGCGGCAAGAGGGCATTCCTTTTGCATTACGGGGTTGTGCCATCCCCCGACATGAGATGGGATATACGGTACACCTCCATTTGCGCGTCATGCCGTGGTGGCATCGCCACCTTTCATCCGTTTTCCTTGGGCTGTCTTTTGCATGATACCATTTTGCATTTGGTTGCGTATTGGGCTCGGGTTTGGGCATGGAATGGGCAATGACTTATCACGGCTGACTGTCGATGGCGGCTTGGAGCGCCTCGTACTAGCACCCGTTTTTGACGTCTTCTCACGCATGCAGTACCCTGTGGGGTAAGGGGCGTTTCGGATCACGGAAAATCTTGAGTTGGGTGGCTTCTCTGGCAGCTGCGGTGTGTGGGGCCAATTGGCTTTGGCAGCGGAACTTTATGGCATGGTGAAGTTCCAAATGGGAGGAAAGCTTTAAGCCGCTAGGGTTAATATGACATGGATGTTCCACTGCATCGTGATTGTCTCTTGATCATTTGTGATGTCCACGTCCTGAGTTGAGAGATGGGTTGACGTGTCCAAGGTACGAAACGGTATTTGTCGTTTGTATGTGGCCTTTCATTGCCTTGGACATGTGAGATGGGTGCTTCTCACCCAGCTCACGGATGTAACCAGGATGTCACAGCAACCTAGAGGCAGCATCTCGAGGTTCGAGTTTTTCTCACAATATTGAGGTTAATGTCACCGTGGTGGAGACGGGCAACTGCCAACGATCCATAGGAGCCATCATGCTTTCCCCTGTAACTAACGAAACATAGTAACAAATACACGAAAAAAAGGAGAGAGAGACTGGTTGTAGGTTAAGAAATCTGACACGACTAATTTGGGCTCATTGAGGTTGATATCTGTTGTTGGAGATAAGGATTATGAGGCAGGTGGGCTGCCGGCGGACTGCTTTCCATTTGAGATGAGTTCAGTGAGACAGGCTCGCGCCTGCTGTGAAGCTTTGACGTGATGTCAGGGTTCGGCAAAGAATTGTGGGACTTTGCCGCCGAAACAGTGGGCGAATGGGTGTATCATGACGGGATGAAAATAAGATGAAGATATTGGCCTCATTGCCACGCCCCACCTGCAAACAGAGGACCAACCAAAGCGGCCAGGCGACAGGAAAGATTGCCCGGTGCAGCAATTTCGCATTTGTGCAGTGCTGAGCTGGCAACATCGCATTTGAACATGACCTATTCTGCACACCAATCGCCCATCCCGCGCACCACGAACCACGTCTGCGGCAACTTGAACTCAACGCACCAAAACTGGAGCCGCCGACACCCAAGATTTAGATTCGCACTGCGCGCCAGGGATGGCGACCGCCGTTATGGACCACCAGCCGCACTCCGGCGGCCGCGCCTGCAATTCACACGATTCCCATGAAACCGCGGATAACGGTCAGAAATTCGAAACCGATACCGAAGCCGCCAACTCGGCCCCACTATCGGGCTCCGGCCAGGATCGGGCTCCCGAGCTTCTCGAGCGGCGCCTGTCGCAGCTCGCCGTTCTCGAGCGCATCCCGACCTTTCTGCAGCCGAGCCTGCCCTGGCGCGACCGACTGATGCACTTTACCTTTGCATGGTACACTGTCAGGTAAGTCCAGTATCAGGCCGGCATCAGGCCGGCATGCCTCGCGTTTATGTATGTACTTACACGGCCCAGTATGTCGACGAGCGGCATCGCCCTCATCCTCGCCATCACCCCCAAGCGCTTCCAGGGCCTCTCGACCATCGGCCTTGTCATTTTCCTCATCGACCTCCTCTTCTTTGTCGTCATCTCCCTGGCCATCCTCATCCGCTTCGTTCTGTACCGCCAGACCCTGCGGCGCGCCTTCACGCGGCCGTCGGAGGCGCTCTTCATCCCGACCCTCTTGCTCTCGGTCGCCGCTATCCTCTCCAACGTGTCGGCCTACGGCAACATCTTCCTGCCCGCCTCGTCGGCTGCCGCCCTCGCCGGCTTCCTGCATGTCGCCTTCTGGGCCTACCTCGGCGCCACCTTTGTCATCTCGGTTCTGCAGTACCACCTCCTCTTCTCGGTCAAGGCCGAGCGCCGCCTGACCGTCTCGGCCATGACACCCGCCTGGATCCTGCCCATCTTCCCCGTCATGCTCGCCGGCACCCTCGCCACGCCCTGCGCCGAGGGCCAGCCCGCCGACCGCGCCATCGCCGTGCTGTGCGCCGGCCTCGCCGCGCAGGGCCTGGGCATCCTTGTGTCCGTCTTCTTCTACGCCACGTACCTCTCGCGGCTGATGGTGTACGGCCTGCCGGTGCAGCGACCCGGCATGTTCATCGCCGTCGGCCCGCCGAGCTTCACGTGCGCGGCGCTCGTGGCCATCGCGGGCGAGATCCCGCGCGTGTTTGCGGGCCTCGGGGCGGCGGGCGGGGGCCGCAGCGTGCTGGGGTTCTCGGGCATCGGGGCGGGCGACGCGGACGTGCTGGCGGCGGGGATCAAGCTGGTGGCGCTGGCGTCGGCCGTGTTCCTGTGGGGGCTGAGCTTCTGGTTCTTCACGTCGGCGGTCGCGGCCGTCGTGGCTGGCATGCCGGATCGGAGGTTCCATCTTAGTTGGTGGAGCTTTGTGTTTCCGAACGTCGGCTTCGTGCTTGCGTCGATCCGCATCGGCTCGGCCGTCGGCAGTGAGGGGATTTTGTGGCTGTGCTCGGTCATGACCGTCCTTTTGGTTGCGGCGTGGGCGTTTATTGGGTTCCGCTGTATTAGGGCGGTCTATCAGCGCGAGATTGTTTGGCCGGGTCATGATGAGGACTCGAGCTGAGTTGATTTTTTTCAGTGGCAACAGAACGAAGGGGGTGATGCGGCCCGGCTTCATCAGAGACCGGGCCTAGAATGGGCCGTGAGGCAGGAGTCGTGTTTAGAATTTTGATACCCAGATACAGCATGCCTAGATGCGAGTTATGGCCAGCCCGTTTCTTGTCCACCAGGTCTTAGAGTCGCACCTTTACTAATTCATAATAAATGGAATCGAGATTTCATACACAGGAGCTACCCTCTAGGTTTTGAGGATATGTTTTCAGCAAACACGCCTTGTCACAGCACATAATTTCCTGCCTGTTCCCTGTGTGTCAGCTTTCGGCCTCAATCGTCCCGAAAGCAGTCCCACATGGACGGACTCCCACCAACTTGGAGAACAGCAAACACGATGCAGGGTTCGCGGCCACCAACTTGAAGCGGTTCTCCTCTAGTCACCACCGCCCCGTATGTCCTAACAACCTGTCATGTTCACATCGTTTTCAGTCGATCTAGCGTGGGCGTGTGGCACAGTCTTATTCAATGTGTTCTAACCTGTATCTTGTCGATCCTCGCCTTATAAACTTCCAGCCAGCTTCTGGTTGGTACCCGAAACGGTGTGCTGCCTGCCACCCCTGCCTGCCCTGCAGTGCACTTGCAGCGGGACATGCAGCCTGTGTCTCTTCACGGAATCTGACTCGTCGACGCGGCCAGGCCCGCTGCAAGAGAGCCATCAACACCAGGCCTAAGCGTGCTTTATATGCTTTCCCCCCAGGTACGCTCTCGGCCCAGGCGCCTGGGTCTACAAGGAGACGGCTGAATGCGGACAAGGGACAAATGGGCTTGGCTCTACGAATGGCAAAATAGCACCGAAAAGCCACAGGTTGGTCTTCCCACATGTCGAGTGACGCTGTATTAGGACTAGACGACATGATGCTTAGTGGTTATTGCTATAGCCACCGGCATGCTTCAATGCGGCCCAGTACACGTATGCACTGTCTTGGGTCGGCAGCATATAGATCCCAAGAGAGAGGGTGGGGAGCGCGGAGCGAGGTAGCACTACTGTCCCGGCAATCAAGCAGGTCTCTCAAGTATAACTCCAGGGTACTTCCCGCCTCGAGCAATGGGCGTGTCACGTCTTCGGCGACCAGACCGCAACTTCACTCGCATTGATCGGTGCTACGACTGCCGTCTCGGCCCTGGCCATCTGGGAGTTTCGGTCGTGGTGGCGTCTTCGCCATGTCCCCGGGCCATTCTGGAACTCACTCACCGTCTTCCCCCTGAGCAAGCTCGCGGGGACCGGCAAGATAAGCTTCGTGCTCAACGACATGCAAAAGAAATATGGTACGCATCACGGTAACTCCGACTTGAGCCCTATATTACTTGAATTCGCATCCGGAATGGGAATCTTTTCCACTGACCAGTCTCTCTCTCTTAGGGCCTCTCATGAAAATCTCCCCGGACTGGGTTATGTTTGGCGACGCCGACACATACCGCGCCCTGTCAGGTGTCAGATCCGAGTTTGTCAAGGGGCCGTAGTACCTACCAGCAAGGGCGCTTCCCGACCAGCACAGTCTTTTCTCCATTATCGAGCGCAAGTACCTCTCAACCCCGACCGATTTCCGTCCCATCGACTTTGCCCACAGAGCGCAATACTTCACCCTGGATGTTATCAGCTACCTTGGATTAGGCGAGGCCTTTGGCTTTCTGTCCAACGACAAGGACATGTATGACTATGTGGCCATCAACGACTCGACATTCCCCATCATCTCGGTTCTCCTGACTATCCCCTGGGCAGATGGATATATGAAGAGCTGGCCATTAAATAAGATGCTGCCAAAGGATGGAGACAATGTCGGGTTTGGCATGCTGATAGGGTAAACCACGTTACTTGCTCCACATTCAAGTTGAGTTGGTACTGACACACGGCCTAGGGTCGTCAGCCGTTACGTCGAGAACCGTCTTGCGTCGGGCGCAGAGGAGGGAACTGACATGTTGCAAACCCATATACGGAATGGTCTAAACGAGCTGGAGCTCAAGGCTGAGATCGTCCTGGAGTTGTGCGCGTCTTTTGCAGCATGTTCATCCCTGCTAAAAGTAGATGGATGCTGACTGCAGACAGAGTTGCCGGCTCAGACTCAACCGCCACAGCAATCCGCGTCACCATCTTAGCTCTGCTCAACACTCCCCTCGCACTGCGAACCCTGACCCGTGAGATTGACCAAGGCATCGCAGCCGGCCGAATCAGCTCTCCCATCCGTGATGCCGAGGCATACGAACTCTCCTATCTCCAAGCTGTCATCAAATGTACCCCCCTACGACAGGTATGAACAACAAGCAGGTTCCCAAGGGCGGCGCAATAATTCACGGTTGCTATTTGCCCGAGGGAACCCAACTATCCATCAACGTCCTGCACATGATGCGGAGCAAGGAGACATTTGGGCCCGACGCCGACGTGTTCCGCCCGGAACGATGGATCGAGGCAGCCAAGGACGAGGACCGATACAAGGAGATGTGCAATGTTGCCGACCTGGCTTTTGGATATGGAAAGTACCAGTGCCTTGGCAAGGTGATTGCCGCCATGGAGCTGAACAAGCTCTTTGTCGAAGTGAGTCTTCCTCCCTCCGGAGTAATACCAAGTTTGGCTAACGGAAATAATGAACAGCTGTTGAGACGCTACGATTTCTCTGTTGTCACCCCACACAAGCCCATGGTACTCTACGATGCGGCGTTCTGGCTTGTGTATGACTTCAACCTGAGAGTTTCGCGCAGGATTCCACAGTTATGAGGATGAGGACCTGACTGGAGCAAGTACTACTCTGAATATCATATTTAACGCTTCTAAGAATATGTCTACCGTTCAAGGTTAGCATCTGGCCGCAAGATTCCGGTTCCCCCTTTTCAGTAGCCCCTACCCTTAGCCCCTTCCCGCATTTCACTTGAATTGTCTAAAGAACTCCCACGTCTCCCCCGGCACCCACGACTCAGCAGCACCACTCTCCTTGGGCGTGGGCGTATGCGGCCCATCAAACGCCACCCAAACGACCGGCTTGTCCTCTTTGCACCCGGCAAACACCGTCTTGACCCTCTTCCCACTGCCCGCCGCCGGCTCGGCCACCTGGTCCGCGCCCACCGCCACACACCCATTATTCCTCACAAACCGATCCCGCATCTCCCTGCCCCCGGCAATCGGCAACACGGTATCCCCCACCCCGTGCTGCCCATAGTACGCGACCGCCTCGGCGCCCCCCGCACACCCGCTGATCTGCGGATTCCCCGACAGCGCCGCGACGGCGCGCATCTCGCCCCCCAGCGCGCACGCCAGCGCGTACGACATGGCGCCGCCGTAGCTGAAGCCCGTGGCGAAGCGGCGGCCGCCGTCGACGCACAGGTCCGCCTCGACCACGGCCACGACCTGCCGCAGGAAGGCGACGTCCTCGCCGCCCTGGTTGGCCCACCCGTTGTTGAGCCCGTTGGGCGCCACGAGGATGGTTCCCGTGGTGTCATTGGCGAGGAGGGGCGGGAGGCCGTACCATGGGATGTAGCCGCCTGTGCCGGCGATGACTTGTTGTGCGGTGCCGCTGAGGGCGTGCAGGGTCAGGATGAGGCGGTGGGGGTGCGAGCTGTTGTAGTTGCTGGGGAGGCGGACGAAGAAGTCGCGGGCTTTGGAGTTGATGGTGAGGTTGAGCGGGGTGGTGGTGCTCGCGGTCGTGATGAGTTTTGGTGTGGCTCCGCAGCCGGGGGAGGGTTTGAGCGCGAGGGCTGGGCTCAGGGTGGTAAGGAGGAAGAGGAGGGTGATGAGAGGTGGTGTTTTGAACTCCATGGCGATGGTGATAACTGTATTATTTTTGTCGCCTTCACTTTTTGCGTGTTCACATGCGGCAGGAGAACAAAACTCTCCTCGAGTCGATTTCTCACAGGCATTATACAAGAATTTGGAGTGCGGTATTAGCCACAACTCCCGACTACAGAAGCCGGCGACTTCTGAACCCAGCACGGCTAATTAATATGCTGAAACTTATTGATATTCTCCCATCATCAACATTCAACAAAGTGCGACGCCAATGTCTCATTTGTGACTCTAAACCATGTGGGGATGACAAGGTCAAACAGGATCGTAATTTGTTCGTTGGGAAGCGGATGGTTTCCCATAGCTGTCCACCTACCCTAATCTGACTTTGTGTTGACTTCGGATGTTGAAAGGGTGAGGTGAGGCAGCGTTATAACCGAAATCGGCAGGGGAGATGTATTCGAGGCCGAACGTTACAGGATCGTTTTTGAACTAAAAGCACAGAAAAATGGGAATGATATACTTAATGACCGCCGGGTGCATAGATCACGTCAGGGGCGATGGAGGGCTGGACTTTGCGAGGTTCTCTCTTGACCCCTGATCGTTTTTACATAATGGACGATTGCGTCTGAGTTGATACGACAGCTGATTTTGAACAAAAGACTATATGAGGATCATGCCACAGTCAGTGCATACAGTTGTGGTTCTCAAGAGGACCAAGTTTTGGGGGGGGACCATAACCGTAGCTCACCCCCTACTCATCCGTCGGAAGAATTCATAATCTTATATTTCCCGCTCTCTGTTCTTCGATATTTGAGCAGACTAACACGGCAGGCAGGGGCAAGATGCTGTGCGCTGATCCTGATAATTCGCCCCTGAAAAACAAGATAACCGCCGAGTCCCTTCCAGAAACACACACAAGCTTCTCGACACCAAAAGAATGCAAGGGACCAGCTATACAAGAAAGTTCCTTCTTAGAACGCATGATCTACCCCGCTCTCGGGCGCATCTGTCAATAGAATCTGGGGTGCATTTAATTTGCGGCGAAGGGCAGGAGATTTCTTCCGGCCTTTCAACCGGACGGACTCCCCAGCATTTGGGGAAGGTCGACTTGGTTTGACAGCAGCGAGTGTGACGGTGACCCGGGTAGCGTTATTGTTCTGGCCCACGACGGGCTGGAAGGTTCTGAATGTCGAGCAAAACAGGTGACGACGCAGCATCCCCTGTCGACAGAACACTATAACGGCCGTTCGAGTCCTGGTATCCAATCTCTAGAGCCTCCAACAGGAGAGCAGACCTGGAGTTGTATCGCCTCTAGCTTGATGGTTAATTAAGAGACGGACCCAGCGAAGGGATGAACCTGGACTAGCTCCGTTTTGGTAACCAAAAATTGCAGATCTCATGTTGATGATGGCTTCGGTCATTACGCCACTCGTGTCACATGCTGGGAAAGGGCCTTTGGGAGGATACATCATATATGTACGAAGGATCCGGTGCGTCGAGGCTTCATCATGAGTCTTGCGCATCAACCCTCTGCGCAAGTTGTGATCGTCTATAAAACCATTGTTGCTCGGCGACTCCCAGAAGATCCGTGATATCCCCCAGCAACACCATGCCCCGAACAACCCTCCTCTCCGCGCTCTGCGCGCTCCTCGTGACGGCGTCCAGCAAGCCCGTCCCGGTAACCCAGCAGTTCGTCGGGCAGGGGCAGATCCTCGTCCTCGGCGGCAGCTCCTTCTCCAACGCGACGCCCGCCGACCGGATCGGGTGTCTGAACCAGAGCGGCATCCTGACCGTCGACGACTGCGCCGTCTTCACGCGCCAGGAAAAGACCCCCCACTCGCTCTCGACCAGCGCGGGCAGCTGCAGCTTCCGCGACAGCCGCATGCCCGCCAACTCGGAGAGCGCCTACGGCAAGAAGTCGTACGCCTTTTCGTGCCGCGAGGACAATGCTCCGCCGTCGGATTCCGATGAGGGGTATTACACTGTCGTGAGTCGGCCCCGTGTCCTGTATGTTTTGATGGACAAGTTGCTGATAAAAGCTCGAATCCAGGATGGATTCAACTACCCCTTCCTCTGCAACGGGAACCTGTTCTGCTACTACGACATCAAGAAGTTTCCGACGCGGGAGAAAGACGCCGCCCCAATCTGGCAATATTTCTGGGGGAGCTCCGAGCAAGACATCATCGCCGGCCACATGCAGGTTCTGTGGCTGTGGGTCCCGGTCAAGGGCAAGGAATCGGGATGAGACGACCCCTTGAGGCTGGCTGCATTAGGTTGGATACTGCTTTTATTCGAGTTTTGGAAGCCTCGCGGAGAATGTCTGGGAATTGTTGTTTTACCAATCGCATTAGTGCTATAGAACCGATGCTGTAATGTTTTGATTCGGTTATTATCGTCGACAAGTCGAGGAATAATTCCCATCGTAATTGATCCATCGCTTAACCGATACGTTCGTTCGAGGCTCCCGAGGGTGCTAAAACTGCAGTGCTCGTGCGGCTGCCGCGTCGTACAGGACCCGGTCATGTTGTCAGCAAGCGGGCCAGATGGTGGGGATGAGGCGACATGTGGGCTCGCAGCCGAGTCATAAATCGTTTGCATATTGGGGTATCTATCTAATTCTGTCGTATCTACAGACCCTGCGAGATCTCTCATCAATCATCAACCGCAGCAGTATCTCTTGACGGGAGCCTCGGGAGCACCCGGAAGACCCGTTACGCCCAGAGGCAGATCCCCGCCAGGTGCCAGCCAAAGCAGACCAGAGTTTTGACGTCAATCCTCCATGGACGAGATGCAGTGACGGGACCTCTTGGCCAAGCTACCTCAGCTGGCTTGTCTCTTGGCTAGTCCGATCTTGCCGTTGTCGGCTCGGAGACGAATTGCGACCCCAAGGTTTGAGCCTTGCGTTATCTATCCACAGCGATCGGTGTCTTTGGGCCATATAGCTCTTCGAGATGGGGGTGAAATAGGGGAGGAAGCGACCAGGGGCAATCCCTTAATTCGCAAAGATCCTCACGTTCAAGTCTACACTTCCCGTTGCAATGACGCATCGAATTTGTGCCTCGCCTCCAACGTTTCCACTCTTCTTTGGCGTCCCGTTCGTCTGGCCGTTTTGCCCGTCGCCGTTGGCTACGGCCACATCTTTAATTACCGATGGAGCCCATCTGATACATTGCACAAAGTGTCCGTGTGCGTCGCCGATCGTTTTGACGCACCTCCCCTCTTGCGTAAGGTCCCAGCACCGGAGAGTGTAGTCGTCGGCCACCGACAGTAGGTATTTCCCGCCTGGATGGAACACCAACCCCCGTACCCAGTTGTCGTGCCCTACTAGCGTCTTGATGCACGTTCCCCGCGCGTCCCACAGCCGAATTGTCTTATCTCTCGACCCTGTTGCCATAAACTCGACAGAGCTGGTGACGGGCGGCTTTTTGATACCCGCCATGGTGGCAAGATGGACGTAGGCGGTGGCCGGCGCAATGGTACAACATAGTACGACGTGCTCGTGGCCGATGAGCGTGACCTTCGGTTCGGGATTTGGTATCGACACATCCCATAATCGCCCCGTGTAGTCGTCGCTCGTTGACAGGATGAATCTGCCGTCGATGGATGGGCAGACGTCGCGTACCCATTCGGCGTGCCCTCGCAGCGTTTTGACACAATATCCAGTGCTGACATCCCATATCCTTAGCGTCTTGTCCCGGCTCGCGCTCACTAAAAGATTGCCCGACCCACCCGCCACACCAGAGGGAATGAATCGTACGGCGCTGACGCTGTGGTCGTGACCGGGGAGGGTTCGGATGTTCTTGTAGTCGTCGGCGGGATCCCACAACTTGATGGTTAAGTCCGAGCTGCAGGAAGCAAGCAGCGTGTTGCCGCGCGGGCCTCCGTAGTCGACATCCAGCACGGCTTTGGTATGGCCTTTGATGGTTCTTTCTAGTTCGCCCAGCTCCCAATCCCAAATCTTAATTGTTTGGTCTTCGGACCCTGAAGCGAGAGAAGAGAATATGGGGTGGAATGCGACGCATGTTATCGGGTTTCGGTGTGATTGGAGCGTGTGCCGTGCTGGCGATTTGGGGAGCCACGAAACAGGGTCCTTGTTCTGTCGGGATGTTGGCGTAGCGCTATCGAGCTCTGATTGCAAGACACTGTTACGGGACTCGAGTTCCATAATCTGCAGGAATGCGCAAGTCAGTCGCGGTGCTTAGTTTGCTGGACGGCAATGGCAACTGACCTTTTTTTGTAACCGAACAACACTCGTCCATTTCTTCTCCAATAAGCCCTCGTATTTTTTTGCCGTAGCTGGGTCAAAAACATCTTCGCCGAGGTTTAGTTCGGCTCGCAGCGCAGTAGCACTGCTCGTGAGATTGGTCGCTGTTAAATACGCAATGATGGCTCGGTGTCTGAGATGGCAAGCGGTCAGCACCTATCACTCGGGAATCGGTAGAGTCGGGTGCCTCGATGCAGAGGACCATGGCCGAGACCTACAGCTCTTCAGCTTGCCGGCTTGTCAAAATTTGGGACATGGCGACGGACCCGGAATCGGAGGACGCGATGTGACGGCGTGACGACAGCCAGCTTCTGTTGCGGATGGATGGCGGGGAGATCACAGGGAGGATCGCAGGGATCGCGGGTTGGAAATGGAGCGGGATCGGGGACGGTCGCTGGACGCTGGGCGCTGGGTGTTGGATGTTTCGTGGCCCGCAAGGAAACTAGGGAGATCTCGCTTGGAGGAGAATCTTAAAATCCATGGCCGGGACCCAGATTGCGGCGGAGTGCTTCTCTTGTGCTGGCGTTGTTGCTGGTGCTTGGTGCTGCCAGGGCCAACCTCTTTGGCAGTTGTTGAAGCCGACGTTTCCAATGTCTCGGCTGCTCAGATCCCAAATCCAGCCAACGATGCAGAGTTCCGCCAGAAAAGTGGACCCCGAATGCTTCGATGTTTCGACAGCAGCGGACTGGTGGATTTAACACGACGTGTTTGGTCTGGGGAGGCAAGGGCTCCTCTTGTCATAATTGAGATGGATTTCTACGCAGAAGAACGCAGCAGGGAGCATGGACATGGCGGGGCAGATGAAAAAAGAGGGAACAACACATGAAACTCGTTGATTTTTCCCCAGGCCATTGATGCAGCAACTCCCACTTGTCACTGCGCCGCCATCCACCAATCGTGTCAGTCCAGCACCTGATCGCTGCCAAGGCCCCGCTGGTTTCTGGCAGCTGTCAGCCCGCATCTGCCGGTTGTTCAGAGGTGACATCACATGCAGCCTGGTTGGGTTTCTCTAGCAATAGCCCGCGGGGGCGCGATTGGGCAGCCACGTCAACAAGACCAAAAGCAGGTCGAGGAGCCCAGGCTTGCATCTCTGGAAATCAGAAAAGGGAAGGCGGTGCATCATCGCACAAAAAATAGTAAACATTGCTGCCGCGACTCCTTGTGTGAGACGCAGTGTGGCGACCTAAACACATCTCAACATTGGCGCTTCTAAACACTGGTACCCTAAACACTGGTACCCTAACATTGACTGATCAACAGTTATAATTTGATTGATTCGTGAGTGCGGGATGGAATTGGGGAGAGTGACATCCATTGCTCCAGGGCATTGCTGGGCATTGTTGTGGTGCGAGTTTCCTTTTCCTCAGGCCAGGACCCCCCTGGACACACCCCTCCCCCCTGCTCTGTCCCGCCAACCAGAGCCCATCGCAGACGGCAGCAGCGAACACTAGAATCAGCATTCGGGCGCCTCGACCTTTTTTTTTCTCCCACCCTTGCATCCATTGCCATTCGCAAAACAACAAGCCGCAAAAGCAACGACCAAGCCGCCAAAACGTTCTCGCTGTCGATTAAGTTCCGTCCACGCGCTACACCTGCGCCCCATCGCCGTATTACTGTACTCTAAACCAGCGAACGACAATTCGCTGCTGTCTGCTTGACTGATCAAAAGTGTGTGTCCCTCACCCCCAGTCAATCATCAATGACGGTCAAGTCGAGACCGCCTTGGCCCTCTTCCCTGGCACCCAGCACCGCGCCTTGGCCCCCTCAACACGCCTTTTGTGGTCTAGATGGACGACCGCCGGAAGCCCTCATCCTTGCAGAAACTGATCAAACGCGTTGCGAGTCTAGGTCACAGCGGAAAAGCGTCCAAGAACACCGCCGACCCCACCTCTCCGACACCGCCACCGCGACCTCAGCTTCCCGCCGACGCTGCATCACCAAGAGCCTCGTCGACCTAGACGACCAAGTTCGTAAAGATGGCTGAGGAGGAAGATTTTAGCTCCCTGCCCCTGACGGACCGCTGGGTGCACAAGGTCTGGAAGGTGCGCAAGGCGGCGTACGAGGAAGCCGCGAAACAATTCGAGGCCACCGGAGACGAACACGACCCTGCGTTTCGGCCATTTGTCCAGGACTCGGGCTTGTGGAAGGGTGCCGTCGCCGATTCAAACGTTGCGGCACAACAAGAAGGCCTCAACGCCCTCTGCGCGTTTCTCAAGTTTGGCGGGCGCGAAGGAGCTGTGCGCTCGAGGCAACACACGATTACTGCCATCGTTGAGAAGGGCCTGTCGTCAACCCGAGCAGCAACAAAGGCGTCGGCTCTCGAGGCCTTGCTCCTGTATATCGAGACTGATGTCCCCGGCCCCGTCATCGAGGACATACTGCCCGTGCTGTCTAACAAGCAACCCAAAGTCGTCGCGGCGTCGCTCGCGGCCCTGACCCAGATCTTCCACAACTATGGCTGCAAAACAGCTGATCCCAAGCCAGTGCTCAAGGTTCTCCCAAAGGCATTTGGCCACGCCGACAAGAACGTCAGAGCGGAGGCGACCAACCTTGCTGTCGAATTTTACAGATGGCTTCGCGAAGCCATGAAGCCCATGTTTTGGGGCGACCTCAAGCCCACACAACAAACTGACCTCGAGGCACAGTTTGAGAAGATCAAGGCAGAAGGCAACCCCAAGCAGGAGCGGTTGCTAAGATCCCAACAAGCAGCTAAGGAGCGAGCCCCGCAAGGCGGCGGTGCCGGCGCTGCTGAGACGTACGAAGATGATGATTTTGAAGAGCCGGCGGAGGTTGATGCTTTTGACCTGGCGGAGCCTCAGGATGTTCTCAGCAAACTCGCCGGCAGTTTTTACGATAACTTGGCCTCGTCCAAATGGAAAGAAAGAAAGGAGGCCCTCGAGGGGTTGTACGCAATCGTCAACGTACCGAGGATCAAGGATGCAGACTTTGGCGAGGTCAGCCGCAGTCTTGCCAAGTGTATGAAGGACGCCAACATAGCAGTTGTCACCCAGGCAGCCCAATGTATTGAGCTCCTTGCCAAGGGTATGCGGAAGGGCTTTGCCAGATACCGATCGATTGTCATGCAGCCGATCATGGAGAGGTTAAAGGAGAAGAAGCAGACGGTTGCCGATGCCCTCGCTGCGGCTCTCGACGCCGTCTTCACAACAACTAATCTCTCCGAGTGTCTCGAGGATATCAAAGAGTCTCTCGCCCACAAGAACCCACAGGTCAAGGAAGGCAGCATGAAGTTCCTCATCAGATGTCTACGGACAACAAGGGACGTGCCTGCGAAGCCAGAGATTGCCACAATAGTCGAGTCGGCGAAGAAGCTTCTATCTGAGGGTAGCGAGGTGCTGCGCTCTGGCGGTGCGGAAATTCTGGGGACCATTATGAAGATTATCGGCGAGCGTGGAATGAACCCCCATCTGGAAGGTCTGGATGATATCCGAAAGACCAAAATAAGAGAATTCTTTGAGGTCGCTGAAGTCAAGGCCAAGGAAAAGCCAAAGCCACCTCCTGCACCAGTGGCACGGGCACCACCGGCCGGGGCTCCTAGGAAGGTTGTCAAGAAAGGGACAGGCACCAAGAAGCCCGCGCCAGCTCCGCCCCCTCCCTCGCAGTACGCGCAACAGCCCCCGGCTCAACCGGCATCCCGTGCAGCCCCAGAAGGCAAGCTTGGCATGCCCAAGCCCACAGGCCTCGGAGGGCTTAAGGCTCCGCAGAAGCGGACTCTTCCCGGACCCGGCGGCATGTCGTCGCCGCGTCGCCAAGCCGCATCCCCCACCTTTGAGGATGAGCCGGCATCGCCACCCCCGAAGCCGGCTACACGAATGGGGCTCGGGAGAGGCGGGCTTGCCGGTCGTTCCTTAGCCAAGCCCTCTGCGCCATCTCAGCCTGTCGCGCCCCTATCGCCAACCCCCGTCTCAAGTCTTGGACCTATAGAGCGTGCCGAACTCGAGGAACTCCGCGACGCCAATGACCGTCTACTGAAGCAGGTGGAAGATGCACGGCACGACCGCTCCAAGCTCATATCCGAAATTCAGGAGCTCAAGAACCAGAATGCCGGTCTCATCGAGGACCACACCAGGGATGTCCTTTCCATTAAAGCTAAAGAGACACAGCTGGTCAGGGCCCGCGGTGATTTTGAGGCCGCCGAACAAACAAATGATCGGCTGCGACGCGAGCTTGAGCGGCTCAAGCGCGCCTTGAACAAGGCCGAGGCTTTTGGTTCTGGTGGTGGCCCTGGGAGTCCCAGCTCTCCTAACCTCGGCCTGATGAGTCCGACACACGATGACGCCGGTATTTATCGTGACGGAGCATTCCCGACCAACTCGAATCGGAACCGTATGAGCTTTACAAGCACCCTAAGCGAGGAAAAGGAGAACGGCGAGAGCGCACCTTACCCACGCAACAAGCTCAGTCCCGAGGTTAGGTACGCCGGTAGCACAGCGAGCAGTGGACGTGGAAGCCCAGCAAGAGGGTTCAGGCGGGATATGAGTGGGGAGGATAGAGAATCCCAGAGCACCGACGCTCCCACTCGCAACACCGGCTATCCTACCTACGCCGATAGGTCCGGTAGCAGGGCTGACAGTCGTGCTGGGAGTAGGTTAGGTGACCAGCAGCCGAGCGGGGGCTCGGGCGGAGCTGGAATGGAGAGCTGGAAGAGAGCGGCCGAAGTGACGAGTCAGCTGAAGGCGAGGATTGAGCAGATGAAGGTAAGTCATGCACCGCTTAAGGGTGCACTCTGGAGAGTAAGCAGCTGCTAACCAAGTATGCAGGCCAAGCAGGGCATCAGCCGGCCGTAGGATAGTGGCCACGCGACTTCTGGATCATCCTCTGCTGAACCTCCACCACCCAACCAAAAGCAGTCCAGGTCGTAATGCATCAGCCGTCTCTTTCTTCTTTGTCTTTTGGCGCTGCCTATGTTTGCATGCATTTTCAGGGCGTCGGAACATGAAACCATACCCATTCTTCATCCTCAGTCACAATAATGTTTGTTATTCTTGCGCACGAGCACTGTTTGTGCTCGTCCAGCATTCTTTTTTCTTTGTTTCTGTTTATTGTCAGCCATTATCATATATGGGCATACAAGGAGGGTGGCAGGTGGTGGAACCTGGGACTGGGGTTGGGGTTTGGTGTTGTTGAGGTTCATTGGGCTAGACTCGTGGGTGTGACAGACGGGATGGCGTGAGCGGCGTGTTTAATTATATTACAGCTTGAATATTGAGCTGTTGGACGTTTTGTCGAGCGATATCATGAAGGAATTATGTTGCGCAACCGTTCAGATCGTTTACGAGTGTTCCATGTAATCTTTTGACGTGGTGTGGAGAAGCGCAAGCTTTGCGGTATTCGGCACACACACCTCACCGAACGCGAAGGGGGATAACGCAACACCGCCTTGTCCAACACCCAACATCACGGCTTCCATCTTACCCAATGAGTCAGCCCTGGCAAGGAACCGATGTTTGATGGTGGCTTAGCCTGGCCTGTGGGAGGAATTGTTTGGGCCGCATGGGGGGGGGGGTTGGCCCGCGTGGTGGTTGCGCGGGGCCGGCGCAGCATCTCTAAGAACTTTCTTTAACTGTTCGTCAAGTCTCAACTCCCTACCTATTTTTCTTCTACTTTTCTTCACACGGAACTTGGGCTCACGGCACGGAATAGGTTCAGGTCAACAGTCGGATTAGGTGGGGCAGGGGTCAATATTTCGCCGATACCTGTCGATTGTGGAAGATTCGGCTGGCTTTGTTTGCAACCATAAAGACCGAGAACAGATGGTACACCAAAAACATGTATCTCATCATGTAAGTTTCGGACTGTTTTTCAGGCCACGTTCATTGACTACGAAGGGCTAATAACAAGGTACCAGGATATAAAGGCATTGTCCCTCCGGCCAAGGTTGAGACAGGTCACAGGCATCGGTCTCGTAGGCCTTGTTCACTGTTACACACAATCTTTCTTTCAACAACTTACACACAGACAAGCAGTTCTGCATCACGTCCTGACACCCAAACTACTCAGCATCACTAGCAACACCGCCGCAAATAATGAGCCGTGGCAACAAAACCAAGGCCAACGGCAAGAGCCTCAGCCATCTGTGGGATCGCTACGCAACCTTGGCCGGCCCCAGGTCCAGCAGCTCTCAGTCACCGAGTTCCTTTGCCTGCCCCTCCACATCATGCGCCAGATCATCCCAAGCACAAGGCCAGAAGCAGAGCCTGAGCACTCCAGCACCGCATCCAGTAGGCCAAACCAGCACCTTCCGGAAACTCCCGTACCCCCGTCCCCTCTGGAAGGTCGAGTCGCACGATCCCGCTCGTACACACCCGGACCACCCCGACAACGACTTTACGCGATCGATGCCGTACCGCTCGGCGGAGCGGGAGAAGGAGATGATGTACCACGGGAAGAATGTGCTGGATGTCCCTGGGCCGAAGCCCAACACAAGCGCGAGGTCGACGTACTGGTCGGATGTTACGCCGAGATTCCGGAAGGCGCCTGGTAGTGTTGGGAGTGGTAGCGGTGGTGCTGGCGATTCTAGAGGGGGCAGGAAAGGGAGGCGGCCGTCTTTTTGATGGGCTGTTGGCTGGGCTGGTATTGGCGCGCAGTTGAAGCTGCCTGCTTGACAGCTGGGAAACAGGGAGGTTGAAGAAAAGCGTGGATTGGCGGTTGGTTCTGGCTTGTTTTCCGAAGGCTCAAGTCATAGGAGTGTTGTCCTCTTGAGTACATCCTCCATGTTTCGCTTCTACTGCCCACCCCCTGGTCGGTTCGGCAACGTTAGTGGCTGTAACTAGGTGGACTTGTCTTCCACAAATACTAAATGCAAACAGAGCATCCTCGTACAAATTACAATGGCACACTCTCGTTGATTCGAAATGGGGTACTTCTTGGTAACCGACAGAGAAGATACCGCCAAAAGGCTTGCGCGCTCACAAACGACGACCCGTCAAGTGTCGCCAGCGTGATCAAGGACCGGGGGGAGCAATTGCATCATCGGCATCGGCATCCCCAATGCCAGCAGCACAACGGCCAAGTTGCATCGGGGTGGGCTCCTGCAGCCGTCAGTGCAATAGTCTAAGTTAGAGTGGGTCGAATGGGGTACAGCCCGCCCAATCCGCTTTGACATCCACCACAATTCTCCCAACTCAACACGGGAAGGCGCATTTTGACCTCTGTCTTTGTTCACTAAAACACCAACACCCAAGCTAACGAACAGCCTAGCATGCAGCCACGCTATGGCGCCCAGTTCGAACCCCGTCCTCCAATGAATAAGAAGGCGCGGTTAGTTCAGTGGTTAGAATTCTTGCTTCCCATCTTCATTGTGATAAGCAAGGGACCCGAGTTCGAATCTCGGATCGCGCAGCTGTCCGCCTTCACTTTTTGCTCCCAAGCTCTAATTTCTTTCTCATGGTGGTGCCGCTAGTAGATAGAAAAGCGCTTTGTGGAAATTAGAAAGGTGCCCATCAATTTTTGCCTATGGCCATCAGAATCCACCCATCATTACATCGCCACCTTCATCGCTCGTGCACAACCAAAGTCCGTCCCGGACCACATGTCTTTCTCCATGCCCATTTCGGTCCTCCAACTTGAACCCAAGTATTTCCATCAAGCTCTTTTCCAGCGTCTTCATCAACAGCGGGGGAATCGAAATCCTGGGCGTGGGAAACACCTGGGGCGTGTAAGTGTTCCAGGCCGACAGCCGTGCCTGGTGCCAATGTGGGACAAAGCCTTGCAACCTCGCCGTCAGTGTCCTGTTGCCTTCGACCACACGCATCATCTTTCCCATTGCCTCGGCCATCGGATCCTCGGGGACCGGCTCGAGTGCGTCCTGGCCAGCGGATGTGCAGAAGTAGTAGACAAAGTTATCAACGAACTGCCGGATCTCCTGGTGGGTACTCTCGGCCGTATTCTCGTGGTTACCTTCTCGGCTGAGAATGAATGCCTGTGAAGCGATGCCAGTGGCGGCGAGGTTAGCAATTTGCGGTGGGACCGATGTCTCGACTGTCCAGCATGGACATGGGACAACGGCTGTACGCACCTTGACATCCCGAAAGAAGGTCAGTGGCACAAGCCCCTTGAACCGGAAGACTGTCGCGGCAATTTCTTGGTAAAAATGCGCGTTGGTGTCGCTTCCACGCGCAGATGGCGTCTGCAAAACGGCAGGCGCGCTGGGAACACCACTGAGACGGGTCGTCACCAGTCTCTGCAGGCGATTTCTGAGGGCCCTGGTCCGGGTGTTGGATTCTGGGCTATCCATGGTGAGTCTTGCCGTCTAGCCGCTGGAATCTTGTGTGATTGCTGCTGCTGGCTTGTCTTCCGTCCCCGGGGCGCGGCCGATTCGGATGTTCCCATGAGGTAGAGGTTGTCACGAGTTTGGCGCATTTGTTACGCGACTGCCCTGTGGCATCGGTACGGGAAACACAATTTTGCTTAAGCCCCCTCCCCCCCCCCAAAATAACGGTACGGCCACAAAAGGGTTAATTTATGATAAGCTTTCCCAACCCATGTTTCCTCAACGCCTCAGGCTCTTTGTGGGCCCTGCCCCTCCCGCCATGTCGACCTGTCTTTGTTGAAGGGCGATGTTTCGAACCCGGGCCTGTCTCGAACGGTCTTTGTATTCGAATGCATTCCTTTGTGTTTTGCACTCCATGCATCGCCTCACATGGATGTGATTTGCACTATCATCCTCCAACGACAAGGCAGCTTCAAATCCGTCACGCCAGTTCAGCTCAACCATGTTGGGGTTTATAAGATTTCTTCAACGCCACGTCGATTTCCAACGTATTTGTTCGCTGGGCCTAACCTAGTATCCTGTTAGACACAGGGGAGCGAGCAATTCAAGCGGAGTTGTAAGGATAGGATCTGTTGTAGGACTGAGTCTGAAGATACGTCTGAAATGTAGCTGCAATACAGTGCGAGAGCACTGCTACTTTGACATGGGAAAAGTGGGGAGTCTTCTAGTTTCGGAGAGTGTTGCAATTCCTGCTCTAGGGAAAACTTACCTAGCTGTGTTTTAGTATCGTGATATCTGAGTAAGGGAGTGGCGTAGAGTTGGCGATAGCGACAAGCAAAGACTTCCACTGCACTGCTCCACTATTAGAGTGCAACACATCCCCCGTTCTTATGCCTGAGCATCAGCGACAGCCTTGATATTTACATTCATTGAATAAATGCCAAAGTCTGTCCATCGCTCACTAAATTGGGATACCTATGTATCTGGCATATTCCGCTGAAAATGGTACAACGTATGGATGTCTTTTTTCAGAAGTTGAGGCTGTGGCATTACTAGCAAAATCTTTTCACACTACCTAATTACACTCTGCCTTAATGATAGGGCGGGGGTAATAAGGGGGAGGGGAGACTAGCTTGTGGTACTTTGGCGTTTTACCATGCGCAGCCTATGCTTTACACAATGGCCTAAATAGCTGCATTCAAGTTATTCTGTTAACTTATTGTGTTTCTTGACCACATAAAACACTCCATTCTCGTAGTTGTTGCTATTTCGAACAGCGTAACGAGTCTGGTTAGACGAGAAAGTCAAAGAAAAGTATCCCAATAAGGCCGTGATGATAAAGTGACAACCAAAGTCTGTCAATCACAATGATGGTTACCCCTGGCTTGGAGGCCCACATGGATTATGCACTTCGAGCAGTTATCCACACCAATCCGGTGATGAGGAAAAGTAATCGTCCTACTTAACATACAACGCCAGGGTGTATGGTCTAGTGGTATGATTTCTGTTTTGCAATGCTTCCTGCATCACATATACAGACGGTCCCGCGTTCGATCCGCGGTACATCCATTGTTTTTGCCTTCAGGGCTCATTGTAATTTTTATTTGGATACCAATACAACGGTCATTTTTGGTACACACAAGTCGGACACCTTGTCTTATCATTAGGCGTCGCTGGATATGAATCCAGACCATAAGTCTCATTCAACGTCACCGCGCCCACCACGTCCCCGCTCTCCAACCGCACAAAGGTATCGACCTGCACCCCATCCTCTTCCATTGTCACCACCACCTGCCTCGCCCCCCGGATCCAGCTCCCATACCCGCCATACCCCGATCTCTGCCCAAAACACAACGTCACCCCCTTCCCCTCCACCGCCATCCCCTCCACCACCCCATCCCAGCGATAACACCACGAATCCCCATGATCATGCCCCGAAAACACAGCCACCAACCCCTCCGTCCCAGCCACGGCCTCCATAAACGCCCCGTCCTGCCCGCCGTACTCACACCCCCCGCCGTCGGTCCCGCCGGGGCACCAGCCCTGCGCCTGCCTCGCCAGCGGCACATCGTCGTTGATCCCCGGCTGCCGGTGCTCGTCGACCCCGCGGTCCTGGAGGGCGAGCGACGCGTTGATCGGGATGTGCACAAAGGCCAGGGCGGGGATGAGCTGGCCGTCATTGGCGGCGACGAGCGCGGCGTTGGTGTCCCTGAACCAGGTGGCGACGGGGGCGTCGACCCAGTTGGGCTGGCCTACGCGGGCGCCCGAGGATGTGGTTTGCTGGAAGGCGAAGCCGCCGCGGGAGTCGAAGAACCAGAGCAGCAGGGCGGGGGCGCACGACGGGCAGGCGTGCGGGTGGATGGGGAGGTAGTAGTTGGTGACGCCGGCGGTGGTGGTGTTGGGGAGCATGTTGGTGGTGCGGGCGTTGGGGTGTTGCTGCTCGCGGGCGAGCAGGGCGGAGCGGGAGAGGTTGAAGTCGCTGTCGTGGTTGCCGTAGGTCGAGGCCCAGGTGAGGTTGCGGTCGAGGAGGGGGGCGATGATTTGGTCGAGGTAGTGGGTGCTGTTTTCGAGGAAGGTGTTTTCGCCTGTGATCAGGTCGCCGTTGAGCACGACGAGGTCGATGGCGGGCTCGGTGTCGAGTACGGTGTTGAGGACCTTGACCGAGTTGATGTCTTGCTGGGGACCCCATGTGTCCCAGGCATCTCGTGCAATGTCAGCGGTGACAAGGGGGGGCTTGAGATATACAGAGGCATACTCTCGCCGAAGTGCAGGTCCTCAAAGATGGAGATCTGAAAGGTACCATCGGGCCGGAACGTGAGCGGCGCAGAGTCTTGATCCCCATTCGAGGCCTGCTTGCGCCAGGGAACCGAGGACAGACGTCCTAGGACGACAAGGTCCAGGATCCTAACGACGGAAGCAAAAAGCATGGCTACGACGAAGAGGTTCAATGCCCTCGCAACCGCAACCTTCCACCAAAAAGTCGAGTCACGATCGCGTCCATCTTGGGCGCGCAGATTGGCGCGACCGATGTGTCCCTTCATATTCGTATTACTGAGAACAGCTCAAGTTGAGTTTACCCCGACCCCGGACCTAAACCGACGGCAACGCGTTCCACTGACGCGGTTTTGCCGAAGCGTTGGAAACGGCGCCGATCTTCGTACCTCAAACTAACATCGCGTGGCTTGGCACTGAGTTGAATCAGTTGAATGTCCCGGCCGCAATTTTCTCAAAGCCACACCACTTACCTCGGCGAAACAGCAGCGTTTGTTTCCGCATCCATTTGACTCAATTGCCGACCGCGTTGCGTTGAGGTTGTTTGGTAGCGAGTGGGGCAAGTCGCCGACCGCTGAGCAAACAAGGAAGACCAGTGGCTAGGCCGCTAGGGCCGACGACGATGCCGGGAATGGAATGGCTGGGGAAGCCCCGCCTTTCAATCTATTTCGAGGGCCCGCACCGTTCTAAGTTCCCACCAAGAAAGCTTGATGGGCGTTTAGGTTTTAGGTGTTTATCGTTGCATCCATCATGCTGCGAATTACCATCTTAGCAGCATTGGGTGATATGCCCGCCAGTAGACTCTGCTGACGGGACATGGAATGGAAGTTGAGGGCATATGAAACATGACCCTACGTAAATTGACCGTGTAACATGATCACTGTGAAACCATTTACGAAATTAACAAGTGGTGTAGGCACATGGATAGATCCGACTACCTGGGTCCATGTTTTTGACCACGCCATGGCTGATGAAGGCCAGCCATGATAACCTGGGAATTATAGGAAGCCAGTTCATCGGAACCGCTCAGTCGCAAGTGCATCATTCTCGATTTCCTCTCAGCCCAGCCACCGTCTACTTGTAAACTCGGTGAGCCAGATGCAAGCACGGGATGATGCTGACGTGTTCCATCCACGGCCTCGCAATCGAGCCTGGGTTGTTTAGTTCCCTCGAGCTCGCCGAATAGCCAATAGCCATACAGCGCAACATGCTGGCTCTCGCCGTGCACATGGCTGGGCTCGTGATCCCCGATTTGGTTCGAAACGAAAGCCAGTGGATTTCGTGCATGGACGTGTTCTAGTGTCGTGGATCGACCAGCCCGAGCCGTGGTTGCCTTGTAGGAGATCGGGGACCATCCATGCGGGCAAGGGCATCGCACTGTCCTTTTGGCTTACCGCCCGCATTGAGGGTGGTGTCCGTGTTGTTGCATCCCTCAACTCAGGACCCATGCCATTACCCTCTCTCAACCAACGCTGGGTCACACACCACTGAAACCAGCGATCAATCGGAGAATAGAAACCAGTTCGCCTCTCAAGTGCCGCTGCTCCACTGGGCAGCCCAGCCTGTGCGTTTTCACCACGATATACCAAGAAAACGAAACGAAAAGTAGTCATGATTATACTGCATTACACATTGCCGAGTATTTTGGTCCTGGTTAGATTGATATATACATAGTAACACATGCCAAATGTAAGGAGCGCTGAGCAATGAACCGTAAAGTAAAAACAATAAACAAATGAACCACCCATATCTAGTAGCGTTTAGATGTAAACATAGCAGAAAGGTGTTCCGCCGACCGTGCTCATGAGATCCTTAATCTTCGGAATTCCTCCAATGAGCGGCGCAATGTTGATAAGATCATCGACCGTCGTATTTGCGCTGGGCGGGAAGTCAAGGAACGTGTTGGTTCCAAAGAGGTTCTGTACAGCCTATCAGTGTCTGGAATGCACAACAGCAAGAGCATAGAAACATACCTGGCGGTTCTGGAAATCCAACATTTGCCAGATCCAGTAGACGCGGTCGACTTGGCCGTGGTGGAGGTAGAAAGCCGGGTCGCCGGGCGAGATGAAGGGGTCAGCGCCCGGGTCCCCGGCAATGGTGAAGTGGCCACCACCGTGCACACCAACCTGATTGCTCGATGTTCGTGGGTCACCGGTCTACATTCGGGTATTAGTCAAGTTCGGTGCAAGAGAGGATATATCGCAGTCTTACCAGTTCACCCTGGAACGTCGCGATATTGGTCTTGTACAAAATCAGCTCGGTGGTGTTGCGGAACGAGGTCCACTGCTTGGCGATCGATGGGTTCAGATCCCGCTTCAGGCATCGCGGGTTGTCGGCCGTGGGGTCGACGGCCGACGTAGTATTGGGCGAGCCGTAAATCGGCATGACAACCGGGCCGAGGTGGACCGTCATGCCCTTGAAAGGCCCCTTGAAAACGCAACCGCCACCGGTGCCCGGCGCGAAGATGGTAGGGGCAGAAGCGCCGGGGAAGGTGAGCTGGAGGCCCTGATGCGGGATAGCAGCGCCGTCGCTACCGAGCGAGGTGTCGGACCCGTCAAAGACAGGGGAATCACGGGGCGAGTTTACATCATATCCCCACTCCCAGTACGGGAGGTTTCCTGAGACGCGAGTCAGCGGTGGTGTCTCTCATGCAGACGTAAAAATATATATATACCGTTGTAGCCGCATTCCTGCAGCCTCTTCTCGTAGGCGTGTATGAAGTAACGATGCCACGTGAAGAAATTACCCTGCCAACTGGTTAGAGGTCGCCACTGATGACATTGGATATGGGGAACAAACCGTCAAGTGGATATTGACTGTTTGGACGAGATGCACGTAGACGAAGTCGTCAAAGAGCGACTTCGACCCGGCTGATGTTCCGGGGGGCAGAATACTCGGCTTCGCTTGCAGACACTTGACCGCGGAGATGTAGTTCTTGCGCTGGGCGGGGGACAGCGTTCTCCTACGCAATTTGTTAGCAGGAGAACCGCGTATATCTACTCGTTACGCCGGCAACGTACCATTCCTGGCGGAACTTGAGCGTTCCCAAGTTACAGCTCCCCTTGAGGTTGCCGAGAGAGTTGCCGAGGGCGATGGCGTTAAGCCCAGTGAGGGCCAGGCCGGAGTCGACGGCGAACTGTCCAAAGTCAGGTAAACCGAAGGCAGAGGCTGTCGACAGCGCGGCCGAAAGGCAAAGGAGTGTTTTGGCGAGCATGTTGCCGAGTTGGAACCTTGTTGACCACGCGAGGCGGGATGGAGAGCTGGAGGTCGGGACTCGGAAGGAGGGATCGACGCGGGTGTTATTATAGGAACCAGAAAAGTTCACGATGGAGAGCTTCTCCCCGTCTCCCTGCAATCTCCAATCTCCTCCCGCAGCGTCTTGGCTCTACCAGAGAACCGGGCAAGGGAGCGGCCGGCCTGTCGTCTAGTGGATTTGCAAAGCGTCTGTCCCATGACAGAGCAAAGGATACACAAGGAGGGCCCTTGGCCACTTCGCAACCCAACGCCGCAAAAGGGAACAGTGGCTGCAACCATGTCATGCATGCACGCTGTCGTTAGGGTCGGCGAGACAGGGAGGGAGGTCCAAATAGAGCTTGAAATAGCCCAACCCCCCTGCGACCCCCCTTCAACTCTTTCGAGAGCTGTGGTGGTCGCCTAGTGTCCGTCCGCCTTGAACCCGCATCAAGCCCGCGTAGCATTGCCCTGCCGTGCCCCTGCCACACCCCTGCCACTACCCTACAGCCCTCTGGAGGGCCCCAGAACTCCCCTCGCAGGCCCTCGTCCCCCGCACGGCCGTGATTTTGGGGTTTCGGGGCTCTGGCGCGGCGCGGAGTGGCCTTGGGCAGCCGGGATAAGCCGGATTGGGGTGTCTAGCAGGGAAGCTGCAGGCTGGAACACGGCAGCGGATGGCCCCCCGTCGCCGTGCCGTCTCGCGAACGGACGTGGCGCAGGACTTTATGCCACAACCCGGCGGCCATTGAGCAGCAGCCATTGAGCGCCAGAGAACAGACGCCACCGTTCCATCATGTTTCTGCCCTCCTCTTCCTGCGGTATCGGCGAATGTCAAAGTTTGGTTGACGAATCGACGGGAGATTGTGTCACCACGAGCCCTTGCTCGCCTGCACCAACACACTCTAGCGCTCCCTCGCGCCAAACTTGGACCCCCGTTGCTCCTGTTGCCGACTGAAAAGGGGGGCAATGAGGCATGTTGCCTTGGCCGTTGCGCTGCCGCTGCCGTTGCGCGATCTCTCCCGGTAAATGTGAAGCACGGGGAGGTCAGCGGCGATGGCGCGTAGGCGCGTGGCTCCTTGCTATGTTGCGACTTTGGGGAATGCAGGTATATCTCCGAGTGGCTATTGTTGGTAGCGGTTACGGTCGCCCGTCGCAGTGTTGGATCCAACACATGCGGCCGTCTGCATCACCATCGTCGCTGAGTTGAGGTGTCAAATCTCGAGTCGAATCTCGATGCCAACACGATGCTGCACTCCGCAAATCGATGCTCCATCACCCCGCTGTTGCGACGCCTACAACTGTCCAGTCGGGGCGCATCTGACATTCGCTAGCGTGTTCGGGTCGTGAGCCGTGTGGTTGGCTGTGCGGCAGTGTGATGGCCAGTGTGGGTGGGTGCCGAGACAAGCGACACGTTTTTCGTTTCCTTTTGGTCTGTTTTGGAATTTTCTTTTCTTTTTCCACTGGCGAATTGCACGACAAATCAGGTCAACAATGGCGTCGTCGGCAAGCGGGGGAGACCCGCCAGCGGATGCATGCGAAAAGCGGAGTGAGGTCAGGAAATTGCACACCCGATTCGGAATTTGCGTTGCCGAACCAGATGGACATGAAGAATTGAATCATCGCAGACAGAGCTGAAGGCAGAACTGCCAGCATGACCTTGAGAAAAAGGCGGTCGCGAGTGACCTTCCTTCTTCGACATGAGTTAAGGCCCTGATTCGCTACAGCACAAACGGAAGGCGCCCATCTCCAGGACAGCAACCCTTCCACCTGCATCTCCCCTCATCCACCTTCCGCCAGAGAGAGCCACACCCAGCAAGTTGGAAAGGCAGATTCTGACTGGGCTCAGAGTCCAGACGGGATTTTGGATGCCCTTCCTTGGCACCCGACGACACCTCCCTGAGCTGCCTGACTTTCGACCCGAGGTGAAGAAACGCCAAGCATGCACTCTGGCATCTTGTCTAGCTTCTTGACCCCCGCGACATAACGAGCTGAGGCTCTTTGGCCCCCTTGTCGCAGCTAACCAAGACCTTACCAAAACATAACCAGTGCAACATCACATCACGCTGGGAATTTGTCCTTGCTTAGCGAACCAGAAAACTCGCCAAACCGGCCCCGAATGGGACGTCCAAGGAGAGAGAGCACGTCACCCGTCAACCCGTCATCCCGCCAGTCGTCCCGTTACCGATGCTATCGGAAATATTCACAAAAACGCGTGCTTTCCCGCGTCAGCAACCTGGTTGACCACAGTCGATCGCCGCAGCCAACCAGTCGCGCCTCCAGAACCAATGCAACCTCGACATCGCGAATCTATAAAAGTCCACATCCATCCATTTATGTAGCGTAAGACAACCAGGGGCATCCGAAGCCACCATCTGCGGTCCTGCCTGCAGGATCCCCCCCCCTAAATCAACCCTAGTAGCGCACTCGCAGCGCGTGGCCTCCGCGCCTCCCGAACGAGTAGGGATGGGTGGGTAGTTTTTCTCCTTTTCGATGCCTTGCTTGTTCAATCTACGGATAGCACTGCCTCCTAAGTCTAATGCTACTGCGCATTGCCAGCGGCTCTGCCTAGCATCGGCGTCGTGCTCAAAACGGGGACGATGACAACGTCGGGCCCATACCGCAGCAGTATGCCAATGAGGGAACAAAGTGGGTTTAAATCGTTCATCACATTCCCAGGCTCCCGGACTGGTGTGATCAATACAGTGCTGCAGCTAGTTAAGTAGAAAAGAGTGCTACCTACATTGCGATATCCTTCGTGGCTGCTTACTGAACATCGCTAACATGTTTTCGCATGGAATATGAACAAAAACCCGACAATACGAGCCGATTGCGGACCATCAGCTACGCTACACCTGGGCGCCTAACTCAATATTGTCCTAAGACGTCTTCTTCACCTTGTCCTCACCTCGTCCGGGGTGTGCACCTGGACAACTGCGCGCGTGAAGACTATCGAAGCTCGGGAATGGAAGAGGTCTGAGGGCGGCGCTTGGGAAAGCTCAAAGATGTTATTCCCAAGATCCCATCTCCTGTCCATGCAGGTACCATGTTGTATGTTGTATCATCCCCTGTCGGTGCTCGGATCGCCGCCTTGCCACGCGGTGGCGCATGTATTGCCTGGTATCCTCGCAGCCAACAGCAGAATCCCATGCTACCCTCATGCCACTGGTAATTGAACCTTTCTGAGATGGTCTTTTCCTGGGACTTCTTGCCATGTTGGTGAGGGAGAGCAACAAAACCTAAACCACTTGCTATCGTCGTGGGCATTGCCGACATTTCCATTCTCGGCAGGAAGCGGCGTTGTCCAAATATTGTCCTGATCCCCCTTACCATCACCTCAACCCTCTTCCGGGGTCTGACGCCGATAGCCGGCCCATATCGGCTGCGCTTTGGCATGCCAAGTTTGATGCGGCGCGAAACTTTGGCTGACCATGACAGCGACAAGCAATTCCACGTGGTTGTATTGCTTCTCGCCTTGGCCTGTCGATGCTACATCACCTTACTCGATGCTTTCCAAAATACGGGGAAGCCCACTTCTATCCCTTCAACTCCTGCTCGCCCCTATCACAACCCGCTTCAGGAGTCCAAGTCATACCCGGGTCCACGGGTCACAAAGCCGTGGTCGGGACGCCTCATTGAGTCCTCGCAGGTCCATGCCCTGACCCTGCAGAATAATACTCTCCTGCACCCTGATAGTAGCGCGTAAATGTATCTGACTGCATGTCATCTGGGCTGGTGACGGGACTGAACGATCATACGAGGTCACGCCTGATGCAACCACATAGGTGCCTCGAGCCTCACCCTAGGCTCCCTAGTAGGTTGTCGTGACGGCGTTGAAGTCGGAAATGAGCGTCCGGGAGTGCTTGCAAAATGAGTTTCAGGTGGTCTGTTGTCGTTCAATATATTGGCGATGCGGACGTGAGCTGAAGTCCATGTACAAAAGCCGCTGTATGGTGGATATCCCACTTTTTGTCGTATGGGCCGATGAAAGGTGGATTGCCAGGCCATGATACGTGGCTTGAGAAATATTCTGGTTTGGATGTATTGAAACTACTGATAAGTGACAGTGCTTGATTACGGATCCGCGTGCCTATGCTATTCGTGAGGATATGATACGACCGAGAGCAGAATGGGCTGAGTGGACTAGAGTGTTAGCGGACATGCTTGAGGGGGGGGGAAGGGGGAGTGACGACTATCCGGGCAATTGGGAGTTGGTGCAACTTGATCAGACCAACAATAGTTGGTAGTTGAGTTTAAGTCATCACGAGCCCGAGACTCGACAGAGTATATACGCCGCAGTCAACTGTTTCATAGCTAACTGGCATTGAATCTGGATTCTTGACCCGCAGAGAACAGGAGTCACGGGCGTTGTGTAAGGTTAAAGTTGGAGTGTTGTACATCGTCTAGAGCCCGCCAACTCTAACTTGAATCAACAGACACCACTCAGCTGGTCGAAACGGGACTCTGACAGAATATCGACAAAATTGGATGCTTGTATAATGTATAAGTTGCTTCATCTCCCTAAGAATACACCACCATGAGTTTCGCAGCTCTACTGCCCTGCAGGTCTTTATCGAGTGGAATATCCCCGCAGAAATATGTCAAGCCATGAACGCTAGTCCCGTCGGAGCTATGGCGAGAAGATTACACAGCTAGAAGCTGTGAGGCCGCCAGATTGCGGGTCTAGTGCAAAGGTCCTCTCAAACATCCACCCCCTTCTACTTAAAGAGGACATCGGAAGAGGCCGGGGAGGAGCTTATGCATCCGTCAGAATTCTGGAACTGGTGATACGGATTGAACGATCTGGAACCAACCAGCGATGCGGTGATTCCAACGCAAATGAGGTTTACCGCGTCGTCCTCAACTTCACGATGCAGCTTTCGATCAAGAGAACATCAGAGGCGTACGTTTAACCCAACAAACCCGACATGATGAGAGACTGATGGACGACATGTAGATTAGAGCGACATGACCGCATGTTCGACTCTATCGACGTTCAATATCTCTATCGCAGCGGCGAAAGACCAAGCTCACCTACGAGCGCAAGCTACGCAGCTAGCGAAAGGCACTCACCTACGAAACATGCAACCCCCCCCTTCCACCAGGGGCTTATCACCAACTCTCCTCAACTCTCCTTGCAACCTAGACCTCGGGCAACCTCACAGCCCTCCTCCCTTAAGTCGGCCTCACCTCCCCGCCCTCGTGCCTCCCGCCGTCCTACTTCCACGTCCTCCCCACAAACGCAGAGGCCTGCTCCTGCCGGCGCCAATCGCATTGCTGCCGCTACCGCTACTCCAAGCACTACGGCTACAACCGCACGGCGCACTGGTCGGCCAGGCAGAAGCGCAGCTGCACCTCTGGACGCCTGAGATCTACGAGAACACCAACTGCCCCCCGACGGTGACGCGGGAGTGCGAGCTGCGCGAGCTGCGGCGCTACCTGCGCTTTGACTTTGAAGTCGAAGTGCGGCTGCGCGAGATCGGCTGGGGGTTCTGGGGCACGTTCAAGCCGTCGTCGCAGCCGCCTGAGATTAGGGCGGGGAATGACTCGGGGAAGCCGCTGGCGCTGGATCGGATGAGGTTCTGTGTTGAGTGTTGTGCCGAGAGGATTCGGTGGATTTGCAGACTGAGGTGGAGGAGAGACGTGCGATGGCTTTTCGTTGGTGAGGGATGGTGTTGACGTTTGTGGGGCTGATGGTCATAGATTGCCAAGTTTGGATACGTCCGCCGGTTGCAGTCGACTGAAGAGTACCGGAGTGCGCAGAACGAGCCGGCGAGTACAGTGCCATCAATATGGAGAAGACAGCGAGCCACCTCCCGATCTGCGTCTGACTGCCAGTCTAGCGGTTCTCAACACTGCAGAAGAGTGTCATTTTCGCCTGACGACTACATACGAACATTCAGGCCGCGCCGGTCGATGGATTCGTTGCCAAGAGCACCAAGTTTACCCATTGAATCGTTTTCGCTGACTCTCCTGTCAACACCCCATGAGGCTTTTCCGAGTCAGGATCACGATCGTGGGGGTGGAGGCTAATGGGATCACGGCTACCACCCGATGTTGTAACGGTATTGGATAGCAGCTTTCAGGAGATTATAGTAGAGGAAGAGAGAAGAGATGGTTTGCGATTTGAAGCAAAAGCGGCCCCTAGGAATGGTGGCAGGCCGTAGCTGTCAGTAGAATGCCTTTTGGTTGGATTCTTTTAACCCATAGGAAAACATGCTTAACAAGTTGTTTGGTGTACAGGTAAACAAACCGGTATTATGGGTGGTTCTCGAAAATAGCTTAGCCTAATGACGGGTTAGGGGTAGCTATGGCTAACAGCCTCTCGGGGCTAAAATTGCAGTGCTAGATTAATGGACAGTGCTAGATTAATGGAATGGAATGGATGACGGTCGGCGAGCCGTTTGCACTCTTGGCGTTTGTTTAGCGGCACCATTGCGCCAACGCCAAGGGTTGGTGACTATTTCCATCGCTGACGCAAACGATTTCTGGACGGCTAGGACATGATCAAAAGAAAGATCGAATATGGGATGGCTCGAATGGGAATCAGGGAAGAATGGGGTGGATAATGGGCATGTGGGAGTCCGGTGTGGTGACGGCTTTGGCGCTAAACTCGAGCGGATTTGGCGCTGGGCTTCCGCTCCTGCCCGCTTTCAGTGGTGCACAAGACAGGGGCTGCCATTGGCCAATTCAGAGCAGCTGTGGAAGTCGCTACGCAATTGGCACAAAGCGATGATGTCAGGATCTTCATCGGCTGAGGTCATTGCCGTGTCGATACCTGTCGATGCGCGCCTTCAGCTCGACCTGGGCACGGTGGCACGCTGGCCGGCCTGCGTCTTTGGCAGCACAGCAAGATCAGCTAGATGGAATGACGCTGCTGCACGTCAACCGAGTGCATCGCATATTTTACAAAGGTCGGATGTCTTCGCATTTCCTCAGAACAAGCTGTACACCAACCGTCTCGGCCTCCACTCTTACCCTATTCCTATTGTGCTGACATTGCCGTTGTCCACAGATATTGTAGACGTCAGTGTCTGCCCCGTCTACATTTGCCCCTTCTGAAGCATAGTTGCGGCCCTCAGCAGCCAAGATGACAACAATTCCTGGCGCGTACCCCGTCGACCTGGCGACTCCTGACGAGCCCGCTCCCGTTTCCCACTCCCAGTCGCACCACCACCATCAACATCACGACCGCAATAAGCTGCATAAGTCTGCTGATCCCCGCGGCCACAAGCACGTCGATTCCGGAGTTGGCATATTCGATTCGGAGCCCATTCAGTCTTCGAAGGCCTTCGAGCCCAAGCCGAGTATCTCTCAGGAAACTGGTACCGAGCAGCGCACGCACGAGGAACCTTCGTATACCTTGGGCTCGGAATCCAACAGAGCGATTCCTCCGGAGACGAAGGCAGCTCCCAGTCGATCTCCGAAAGCCTCCGAGCCCAAGCCGGGCATCCTCCAGGACACTGGCACCGAGCAGCGCACGCACGAGGAACCTTCATATACCTTGGGCTCGGAGTCCAAAAGACCCATTTCTGAAGGTGTTGATGGCGCCAATTCCCACCACAGCGAAAGCAGTGAACCGCCTACAGAGGAGAAGATCGAGGGCAAAACCACCAGCGACGAGACCGCCGGGAACAAAGCCAAGACAGACGATGCTGCGCCGCCCTACTGGGGCAGTCTGCCCAAGGCCATTGGTGGTGGCATCTACAACACGGTTATGGGCCACGGCAGTTCCACAGATGACCATGCGCAGCACCACAATATCCCCCAACGGTCAGCAGCCTCTGAACGATCCCACGTCACGGGCGACACAACTGACTATCCCAGGGGTGGCATTTACAACTCCGTTGCTGGTCATGGAAGTAACGACGAGGAAAGCAAGCGCCATGATTTCGCGCAGGCCTCCGAGAACAAGACCGATATGCAACCCAGATCCGATACCACAATGCTCAATAATACAGAACAGAAGGAGACGTCGTCTCGCGCTGCTGCGACACAGCCCGGTCAATCCGGTGTTGCACCAACTATTCTCCCTGAAACCTCTATGAGAGATGACGTCCTGATGGCCGGCAACCTTTCCGGGTATGGCAACAACACTCATTCCGATCTTCGACCCGAGCCGAGTGCGTCAGAGACCATGCAAATCTCTCGTACGTCGGAGTCGGGTGCTCCCAGAGCTTTCCCTTTGACTACGTCTCATGAAGAGGGTCAGCATCGCTCATCGTGGTCCGACTCACGAACCAATGGGTACCTTGCGGGAGCTGCGGTCGTAGGTGCAGGGGCCGCTGCGGCCGAAAAGATAGAGAAGCCCAAAAAGCTTAAGAAGCAAAAAGAGGCCAGCCCTTCCGACAAAGATCGACACGGAAGTAAGGAAGTGACCCACAACAACAACGGTGGGGCCATCACCAGCAGCCTTCCTCACAAAAAAAAGGAGGAGAAAGAGGTGATTCCGACCGAGAGGAAGAAAAGTCGCGAGGAAGGTTCGCCGACCGGTGAGAAGAAGCATCATAAGATTCTTGGCATCTTCCATCGACACAAGGACGAAGACACGACGATTTTGGAGCCCACGGAGCAACCCACGAACCATCACTCTAGCCATAAGAAGCAAGAGACTGCAGCGGCTGCTACCGCTGGCGCGGGTGCCTATGGTCTTATGCATCATCGCAAGGACGACAAGAAGGCCAACGAGCAGCGATCCATTTCTGAGCCGGCCAGCCAGCAAGCCGATGTTCGGGGCCGTTCACTGAGTGGTAATGAGACTGCCGCAGCATCCGCCGCAGAATCTGCTGGCGGTTTCGGACTCCTGTACCAAAAGCCCGAAGAGCATTCGGCAACTCATAAACACCGGGACCCTCTCGGCAACGGATCCACCCCGCCACCCCCTGCACGCTCCAACAAAAGACATAGCCACTCACCCATATCCTCTGCAGCACCTGCCAGTGACTTTTCCCAACCCGCAGCGACATCCAATATGACCCAGAACTACAGCCAACCATTCAGCACAGACAAGTCCAAGGTCGACCCTTCTACGGCCTCGGGCGTTGGTCTTGCTGTCGGACTTGGAGCATATCAACTTGCAGGTAGTCGTGAGCAGTCTAGACTACCAGGCTTGGAGCACCCCAAGGACACGCCAGCTTTTGAGAATCCAAGAGAACCTCCATCAGCGCCCCTAAACACCACAACTGCCATGAAGGCTAACACGAAGCGAACTCTTCGCGCTTCGTCTTTGTCCAACACGTCATCTACACCTGTTCCGACGGCTCATGCGACCAAAGACTTCGGGAGCGCTTCCAACGTTTCGTCAGCCTCCCATATGAACGAATCATCTTATGGTGCTCAGAGTGCTTCTCGCAAGAGCGCCGATTATAGTGTCCTGCCGTCCGGCACAACCTCAGGGGTTAAAAGTACCTCATATGCGGACCCGGCAGCTAAGATTGGGGATGGTGGTGCTGTCGTGTCGAGCAAACAAAATGATGACTCTGAGCCGTACAATTTTTTGCCTTCAGGCACGCCCTCGGGCGTGAAGGTCAAGCCCAGAACGCCACGATCGAGCATGTCAACGGATCCCACCAGGCATAGTCTCTCACGTGGCGGAGATGCACAGTATAACACGCTAGCATCCGGCATGTCCTCCGGGAGCGATAACGTTAACCGGCAAAGATCCTCGGAGCACCCCAAGGACGAAATGAAGTCAACAAAATATTCACTCTCCCCGCCACCAATCCCTGCACACACCGAGGAGCGCAAGCAAGAGGCAGCGCCTGAAGCCAAGCCCGAACTTCTTATGTTCCCGACGCCTGAACAGGCCCAGGAGATGAGTCCAGAAGTACTCCCAGCCCCATATACCGCGTCTGCCCCGCGTTCGTCTCCTAGCCCAAAGACCAAAGATACCGAGATTGCGCCGCCCGTCCCGGCCAAGGAGCCTTTCCTGCCTGCCCAGCATCAAGACGTGGAACAGAAGCGCTCGAATCCTCCGGCCACGGACCCTGCCTTGGCAGCGGCAACGGGTGCCTGGACTGCTAACGGGGGTGCTGTTGGTGGCAATGCCGGCTCGGGAAAGGTAGTGCACAAGTGTGAGCATTGCGGCGGTGACAATGACATCAGCTCATATTTCACGAAGGAAGCGTTGGGAAAAATGGATGGTAAGAATGGAGCTGCTGGCGGCTGGTGGCACAATGCTTGGAATAGCACGTAAGGTATGGGTGGGAATGTGTTGACGACGGCGTGAGGCAAGATTGTATGACTGACGAGTGATAATGCACTTCGTACCTGGTAATAGTTTTTTGTACTATTATCTTTCCTTTGTCACTAAATTGCCGGAAACAAGACAGAAAATGATATGAAGTTCAACAATAACCGTTTCTTATTGTACTCATGTGTTTGTCCTTTCCCAGTTACAATCCGGTAGCCCAGCGCACGCCCCCGACGTTCATACGTCAATAGACGTAGATAAAGTCCTCGTTCCTCAAGTCCGTCATGTCCTGCATGGCATTGTCCTCTTCGAGCGTTCTTTGGGCCGAAGTACCGATTCCGCCACCCTCGATTTCCACAGCTTTACTATTCTCCATCTGGTTTTTGCCCAACATTGACTCGTCAACCAGGACAGAATTTTTGCCGAGTTCCTCACGACGCTTGGCATGCCTGCGGTTAAGGAATATGAGGTAAACGGGGATGAGGCTGCGGAATGTTAGAAGTCTTTTGATTAAAACGATATGGGGGAGGGGGGGCGGCGAGAACTTACGCCGACACGGCACCAACCGTCACAAACATGATCAAATCGGCGATCAGGCCGGTCCGGTACAGCGGCGCATCCTCGATCGAGTAGAGCAGCGGGCCGATGACGTTGCCGGTGCACATGCCGATGAAGACGATGGCCGACGTGCACTTCTTCTTGGTGTCGCCGGCCGTGTTCTGGGCCTGCCAGGCGTAGATGAGGGGCGTGATGGCGGCGAGGCAGGACACGAGGTAGTAGCCGAAGAGCAGCGCGCCCTTGTTTCCCGGGACGCGCGGGACCGTCAGCATGATGATGGTGCCGACCGAGGGCAGCACGCTGACGCCGGCGATGACGAGCCCCTTGCGCTGGAAGCGCGTCGCCAGGTAGCCCGAGCCGACGATGACGAGGACTTGGATCACGCCGAAGGGGATGTTGAAGAGGATGGCTTCGAAGTTGGTGTAGCCGAAGTCTTTGACGATGAGGCTGCCGAAGGAGGAGATGCCGCCGCTTGCGATGCTGGGGGTGGCTTGGTTAGATGGGGCTGTGAAAGGGGGCGGGGAATGGGAAAGGGGCTTACGAGATGGCAATGATGGCGACGAACCAGAACCACGTCTTCAGATCCAGGAGCGTATCCCAAACATGGTCCCATCGCCACTCTCTCGAGGCGACACCCATCTGGTTGGCTCTTAGTCTTTCCACAGCAATAACCTTCTCCCGCTCGGTCAGGTACTCGGCCTCCATGGGCGAGTCGGGCATGAGGATCAACACAGCCACCGAGTAGATGACGGTCAACAATCCACAGAACAAAAAGATGACCTGATACTTGAACATCTTATCACTCTCAATGTGCCCCAGGCCATAGGTAAACAAACTTCCGACAATGGCCGTCACGCCGTTCATGGCATTCCAGTAGCTCGTCCGCATCGTCTGCTCGCCGCGGCGCCACCACATCTGGGTTACGGCGACGCAGCTGGGGGCGATCATGGCCTCGAAGGAGCCGAGGGCGAAGCGCAGCCCCAGGAGGGACTTGAAGTCCTTGCACGCCGACATGAGGGCCAGTGACGTGCCCCACAGAAAGATGGCGGCTGCGATGACCTTACCCGTCGGCAGCTTGACGAGGATGAAGGCCGCCAGGGGTTGCATGATGAGCTGGGCGAGGTACAAGATGGAGCCTAGCCAGGAGTACTCCTTGCCGACGAGTTTGGCATCTTGGCTGATGCCGAAGATAGAGACATAACTAGGTTTTTGTGTGAGCGGGCGATACAAAATTGGGAAGGGAACGCATCTTACCTGAGGGAGCTCTTGTCTAGCTGCTGGAAGAAGTACGCGCCGAGGAGGATGGGCAAGACGCGCAGGTCGATGCGGCGCAGGACGGCCTTCTCTTCCTCATACGTGAACGACGTATCGCCGGCGGCATGAGCCGCGAGGAACTCGGTGGCTTTGTCGCGCAAGACGCCTGCTGGAGCAGCATGGCGGTCAGGGGCAGGTGTGATCTCGTCCCCGCCCTCGACGTGCTTCAGCTCGGGCTCTTTTCCTGGTGTAGCCATGGCGCCTTCTGCAGAGAATCCTCCGAGTTGTCGGGATTCCACGTGTGCTGGGGTGCGGTATGACAATGCAGCTGGCCAGATCCCAAGGGAAGGGATTCGTGGAGAAGGCAAGACGCAGGACACAAAGACTGGGCCCGGGTCTCGGGATCAGAGATATAAACCGGCTAAGATGTTTAATTCCCCAACTTTAGATACGACCATCGCTATCATTTTTGCCGAGCGGGAGCAGACGCGCTCCTGGGCCCAAGGGCCACCGCTCGGGAGGATCAGCGGCAAGCATGGGAATCATGGCAGCCGACGGCGAGAAACTTGGTGGATATGGTTTCCCGGGTCAAGTTTGTCGGAGAAACTCCTCGTGGCAGGGTGACATGCCATCCATCGCGCCAAAAGTGTGCATGGCCACCGTGTCGGAGACAATACCTCTCGACCTGCCAAAGGGTGGTGATTGGGGGATAAATTCAGGCTGAGTTGCCAGGTGCGAGGTGCAAGGGTGAGTGAGGTAGGTACTACTGACTCGTCAACATGTGAATGGGGACAAGCTTTGAGTGTGTCGCTGCTCACCCGTGACAGTCCCCCGTGTTCCCATGTTCGAGCTGATGGCCAACCTTACTGCTGTTTTCTCCCCGCATCACATCCCGCAGGTTCGCCACGCTGAAGCTCACTTGCCTAGCTCAAAGCCGCTAGAGATCCAGTTTCCCCGCGTTTGGAGAACACGAGAGCAAACACGCCGTCGCTCTTTCCCACCCGGCTGGGCCTGACCGCAGCTATCTCTCTTTAGCCTAATCTTCGGCTGGTGGGACAACTGAAGCCGAGATGGGGTTGTGTCTGGTCGAGGATTGGCTGCTGCTATCTCCGCCCAACGATATCGTCATTCGGGGCCAAACATCACTGAGGTTCTCTCCGTAACAGCCGCTGGGTCACATCTGGAGACGCGAGACGGACACCATAAAGGGGCAATTGACCCATCCGTTGACGTTGACTGTTTCGCAGACTGAAGCCCACGGCCCAATTCCACTCGCGAGCTCGAATTCTTGCCCACGACACCCTCAAAACAGCCAAGATGGGTGAGGACGCAGTTTCCTCGACGCCCGCCGTCAAGAAGCGCTACGCCATGGTTGGCACCGGCGGGCGATCCAACTTCTTCTACAGCGCCATTGCGACCACGTACAACGCAACCTCGTGCATCGTCGGCCTATGCGACACCAACCAAACCCGCCTCGACTACGCCAACAACCGCTTGGAGGCCCTCGGGCACGTCAAGGTGCCGACCTTCCTCGCCGCCGACTTCGATAAGATGATCGCGACAACCAAGCCCGACGAGGTCATCGTGACCACCATCGACCGCACCCACCACATATACATTGTGCGCGCCCTCGAGCTGGGATGCAACGTCGTGACTGAGAAGCCCATGACCATCGACGCCCCGCGGTGCCGCGAGATCTTCTCGGCCGTTGAGCGCACTGGCAACGCTGTGCGCGTCACCTTCAACTACCGCTACGCCCCGCACAACACCAAGGTGTTCGAGCTGCTACGGTCGGGCGCCATTGGCAAAGTCACGTCGGTGCACTTTGAGTGGCTGCTCAACACATCGCACGGCGCCGACTACTTCCGCCGCTGGCACCGCGACAAACGCAACAGCGGCGGCCTGCTAGTCCACAAGTCGACCCACCACTTCGACCTCGTCAACTTTTGGCTGCAGACCCGCCCCGTCTCCGTCTACGCCCAGGGTGATCTCAAGTTCTATGGCAAGGAAAACGCTGAGAGCCGCGGCATTACCAAGTTTTACACCCGCACCCGCGGCAGCGAGGTCGCCAAGGAGGATCCCTTTGCCCTCGACTGCGAGGAGGTGCCCACCCTCAAGGCGCTGTATCTCGACGCCGAGCATGAGGATGCGTACCACCGCGACCAGAGTGTGTTTAGTGACGGGATAAGCATCGAAGATACCATGAACCTCCTCGTCCGGTACCGCAACGGCGCTGTCATGACGTATTCGCTGACGGCGTACGCCCCATGGGAGGGCTTCCGCGTCAACTTCAACGGGACAGGGGGGCGGATCGAGGTTGAGGTGGTGGAGAACAGCTACGTCAACTCGGGCGGAGACCAGTCGTTGGAGGGGTCTCTGGAGAAGAGTACGATTCTCCTACGACCGTTGTTTGAGAAGCCGAGAGAAGTTGAGATTGATGAAGTCAAGGGTGCGCATGGTGGTGGGGACAGTGTCTTGTTGAATGATTTGTTCGGGGAGCCTGTCTCGGACGAATACATGCGGGCGGCCAGTCATATTGACGGCGCAGCCTCTATCCTGACGGGCATTGCGGCGAACAGGTCCATTGCCACAGGCCAAGTGGTCTATGTTGATGACATCTTGAAGGTTCCAGGTTGAATTCGCATGGCCCGCTCCAATGCTTTTAAATTCCCATAATACAATGTCAGCCACCAATGTTCAACCCCCTGAAACGATTGCCACCACATCATCAGCCATCAGTCCCCCTTTCTCTTCCTCCCCTTCCCATCCGTCCCCAACGCCCAATCCAGCAACCCAAACACCCCATAATGTACGGTAAACCTCTCGTGATGCGCATCATGCTTCCTCGCCACCCCCCCAAGGAAGTCATATCCACTATGCACCGTCGCCGTCTCGACCAGCATGCCCGCCAGAAACACCCACATGGTGACGATGTGCGCCCCCAGCAGGACAGGCGGCAGCGCGATCGGCAGCGTGTTGGCGACGAACTGCTCGACCGGGTGCGCGTACTGCGCCGCCATGGCCACTGGCGCCGTGAACTCGTGGTGCACCTTGTGCACCGCCCTGTACAGCCGCGGCGTGTGCAGCAGGCGGTGCGTCGGGTAGAAGATGAGCTCGCGGAGGAGGCCGCAGAGAGCGAGGTCGCGGGTGAGTTCGGGGAGGGTCGGGAGGGTTGTGGTGATGCGGAAGCGCGAGGGTCGGGCGGTTAGGGCGGCGAGGGCGATGAGGGCGAGGGAGGTGAGGATGGATTGGGCTTGGTTGCGCAGGGCGATGAGGGTGCAGTGCTTGATCTCGGCCGCGGTGGGCTGTTTGGGGGCCGGTTGGAGTTTGTGGCGGGCTGAGAAGGCGGGGAGGAGGGTGTCGAGGGAGGTGTAGGCAATGGCGGGGAGCCAGAAGAAGATGAGTTGGATCAGCAGGGTGCCGAAGAACTCGATCTTGCGGGGGCTGTAGGTGGCGACGATGGTCGCCCAGGGGGAGGAGAGGATGTCCAACATGGTGCTTATGGGATTATTTGTCGACTGCTACATGTCGATTGACGGCGGTAGGTTCGACTTCGATTTAAAGGCAAAGAGCTAATATCACAAAGATCGCTTCCTGGGCAAAAGTCGTGTTCCCAATGTGCCTCGGCAACCCCGCGCAGCCCATCGAGTTTGTCCCCAAAGGCTTTTTGCTCATGAAAGCAGCTTGGACCAGAAGTTGCCACCACTCGAGCCCCGCAGTCCTCCAAGATCTGCAATGTGATCAAGTCCTTGCGAGCCTAGCTCCCTTTAAACCCCAATACAACCTGAATGACCAGGACTCAATGTCACCCTCTTCAGCGACTCTTGCGTCTTTTGCCAACTTCAGCACAACTTGAAAGGTTCAAGGGACTCAGCCAAACCACTTTTATTGAGTTTACCAATCTTACTTTTGGTATCTACACTGTACACTTTTCATCCGAGTCCACATCTCGGGGCGGGCGCCTTCTCGTAAACGCCAGCCAGCACCCAAGAACGACCAGAGTGATGGCTATGGTCACGACAGGGTATATCCAAAGATATGGTGACACGATGTCTTCCTGGTCTGGTGCATTCCAGTTGAAAAAGGAAGTTGAGAAGAAAGACTGGGTTGAGTCAGTGGGGTCTGTTGATAGGGCTGTCGTTCGTGGGCGCTTACAGATATAAAAGTGGCGGGTAGAAAGAACATTGTCAAAAAAGCGATGGATCGCATTTGGCTAGAATCCTGCTTGGAATCACCGGCAATTTTGAGATTTGCCTGCGTATCCTGGTAGCCAATCTGACTCCACGACTGGAGAGAATGAACCCGTTAGTTGGGAGGGCTCTGTGAGATGGAAGGGTTGGGCATACCAGCTGCGTTGATAGCGCCATTCCGTCGATAACCATTGTGCACTCCCTGATCTTCTGGTCATACTCGCAAAGAATCTCTTTCAGTCTCCTTTGCATTCGCCTTCCTGTTTCTTTTGCAATGAGCTGTCTCGGCCTAGCGGTGAGGGTGGAAGTAGAGTCGGTCATCCTTAGAGAGCCAAGTCTATCCTCGGGCATAGCCCAGATGTCCCTCTCAAGCTCGTTGATATGCTCAAGCATTTTGTTGAGCTGCGCTTTCCAAGTCTCGAGGGCGCTCCGCAGCTGGCTTACTTCGATCCAAAGATCGACAGAGTAATTCTCCTTTGTCATTTCTGAAGTGACAGATATCCTCTCTGACTTGCTGATGGCACGAACGCGCTGGAGCAATCTGAATACCCTCTGCCTAACAAGCTCAATATGGCGCTCCTTCTCAATCTCGGCAATGATGCCCATTATCAACAGGGGGTGGTTCCAAGAGTCTTCTGAGTTGTCTATGCGACCGGCAATTTCTTCGGCAGCAGCATCAGAGCAGCCAAATACTACGGCAGCAGTGAAGCCCGTCTCTGGGTAGAAGACGGCCGAGACAGCAAGGTCATTAGACCATGTACTAGATGTGCGGCAGCAGTAGTCTAGGTAGATGCTGATCAGTCTCGGCGTCTTTTGCTTGGTGACCTTGTTAACAATGTTGGGGAGTAAAGGTACTGACATATTGCACTGCGCGGGCCATCTAGCGAGTTGATGTCTGTGTAGAATGGTATGTCTGATCTATTGATTATTCGTGCCGTGTCCCCGTGGAGTGGAAGTGCAGCGACAATCCTTTCGAACCCGGTCCTGGTGAAGGGGAGGTATTCCAGTATCGCTCCATTGTGGCCCTGCCCGTCATCTGCACGGCTTGCGAGACTGTTGCAGAGAATGAGCCAGGGAAGACCCATGAGATCTTCAAAGAACGGACGCTTACAGTACAGCAAGACCGGGGCCTTGTCTTCGAGTCGTTGTCTTTTCACAAACGGTCAGTTTCGGGCCGGGAAAAGCCTGCTAGAAGGCAACACAGACCTCTTCGACCCAAGCTGACAGGTCCTCGTCCGTCTCCAGCCATGATTCTACTAGGTCCTAGATTTGGTTTAGAAGGCTGACGGTGAAGGATACTCGGTGAAGCGAGGAAGGGAACTTGGTATACCTCGTCATCCGGACACCGATAGACGGCCCGATTCGGTCGTGGCCGATAGCGGAAAACACCGTCCAGATCGCCGTCCAAGAATTCTGGGTCCTTGAGTGGCCAATCCATTGTCTGCAGAAGCTGGGTAATGGCGGTTCCCGTCTTTGGTGAGCGTGCGTTGGGGTTGATGGTGCTGGGACCAGGATGTTGATGGTTGGCATCGAATTGAGGGGTTATGTCGGAAGATACGAGGTTACCAGTATCAACATGTGAGATGTCTTGGCGAGAACGACGGCTAGCTGCGGGCGGTAGTGGTGGCTGTGCACCTTTCATGCAGGCCGAGTGGGACCACAGGTGGCCGACAGCCTTGCGAAAGTGCAAGTCTGTAACAACGTGTATGAGGCTTACAACCCACGTCTTCCGGGCATCTTCTGATATGGCCTACTGATCGGCAAATGGCAGAATCCGCCCGACTGGGCCGATCGCGGGCCTCGCAGGAGGGGTTCCCCTCACTGTAACTGCCGTCCATCGGTTGCATGACACTTGTCCGCCCTACTGTCTTGAGCCCGCTGTGATTCGGGCATCGGGGCACCTGCTGCAGTTGGGATTCGGGCTGTGAATTTGGGCACCATCCCAACCGGAACACCGCGTCCAATGGCCGCTGCAACAGGGCGAAAGGAGGTTGCCTGGTAGGCTGTGTTTCAGGCACCTTAGGTATAGGTACTGCTATAAGGTATTTAGGCCCATGTATTATTCCACAGATTGCCTGGATTCAAACGAAACCGAACCCTTCTGTCGCCACCAGAGCCACCCGCACTGCCAGCACGCCACCGAGGGTCTACTGAGAGCCCACTGAGAGCCCACCGAGAGCCCAGTTGCTCATCGTCGGACGCCTGGCTGACCGCCTCGCCAAGGCTCGCTGAGACAATGCCTATCCAACAAGTCGTCGCACTGCGCTACAACGATCCACAGGTTCTCAAGGACGCATTGAACAACCTGTTCCCAGAGCCGGGAGCCACACATGTAGCCGTATGTGTGAGTCGAAAGAGCATGACACTATTGCCCGAAGCTGATGTCTTGGCACGGGATTAGGTGGAGATGGGGCAATACATCTTGACCCTGCCTCGGGAGCTCTCGCAGGTAAGGCGTCTACATACCAACACGAGCCCTCCACGGGCTGTTATGGAAACGTGGCATGCTAAACGGGCAACGACCGGCAGCAAGAACTCATTGCTATCAGCAGCAAGCAGCGGCACTACCAAAAGCGCTCGGACCGTCGCCACAAGTCTTCAAAGTAGCTCAAAGTGACTTGTTAAGGTAGCTGCTGGTTTCATGTTGTGCGATGGTATTGCGGGACTCGGTACTAGTAACGACTGGAGGTACTATACAGTACATGAGTTTGGATTCTTGTTTCAACTCTATATTACACGAATGCATGATGTGGAAAGAAACAGCCTTCTGCCAGTCGCTTGGTATCTTGGATACCAAGGTATAGTCACACAAGAGAGCAGGTAGCTGTGGAAAATCTCAACTGTCTTAGGCTCTCTCCACCCACCCAATCCAAGCATTACCCAGGGCGCCTACGCTGAGTTTCGGTTGGTGTTGTCTGTGTCCGGCGGGGAGTGGCTTGTAAGCTCGCCGAAGGCTCTTGGTTATTGAACCGAGAAATCCTACGAATCCTGCCCGTGTGCTCTTTAAGTTGACTAAACCTTGATGCCGTCAGCTTCAATGCGTCACTATTCAGAGGCATCTCAACTGCCTCTGGAATATCGGCTTTAACCCTGGGCCACGGTGTGGCCACCAGATGGAAAGATGGCCCCTCGAGCTTTTGACAGAGAGTGTCGAGTTCCTGGTAAACGTCAAAGGAGCTACCGCGTTTCTGTGTAGTCTTGGACTCAACAACCAGCATTTTCTTCATGACAAACTCTAGCAGTTGATGAATGATGTCAGAGCATTCCTCATGAGAATGAAGATTGTTGACAAACTACATTAAGAGTGTTAGTTTGCATCGAGTATATTCGGTAATAGTGCCCTTACCTGGTGTACTTCAGTCTTGACTCGTGCGCCCACGGCTCCGTTGATGCTTCCTTCAGGCCTGACAATTTCGAAGAACTGGTCCGAATTCCAACCGTACATCAGCACATTGGGGGCCTTGCGGTGCTGCACGAACTCGTTTACATATTCCCAGCCACCCAGGTACCAAGCCACAAACTCGAGGAGGACACATCCGAGCGACCATATGTCGAACGATCTCGAGATGGCGCAGTCTTCCATGTCGCACTCGGGAGGTCGGTAGGTTGGTGTCCCTGCCACATCTTTCTTGGGAAAGTAGGTTTTGGTGCCGTCAGTGTGGAATCGGGCCAGGCCAAAGTCGGTGATGACCAGGGTGCCCCGGTCACCTGGCTCGTCCTGCTTCACAAAGCGCAATATGTTTTCAGGCTTGATGTCTCCATGGCGGCCATAAATCGGTTCCTTTGGGCTCCGTCCCTGTGCGTCTTCGGGCCCCTCTGTCGTTTTGTAGACGTGTATTTTTCGTAGCGCGCTGGTGACTCCTCGGCATTGCTCCAGCACCCATTTCAGGTTGGCCTTGTCCAGGGGCGGCCCTGGCCTCGTGTTCTTCCACATGTTCTTGAGATCCGAATCAGCCCAATGAAACATGAGGCAGTAGTCGCCGCCATGGCGGTATGCCGCCAGAAGGGAGATCAAGTGTGGATTTTGGTCTCCCGAGAACTTGTTTAGCGTTGCAATCTCGCTCTGGAACTCTCTCTCCAGATCGCCATAGGTGACCTGAGGGGAGTCCGGGTTCGGAGGACTCAGTCCATTGTGCGAGTCAGTGCTCGCCTTGAAGTGTTTTATGGCAAAGGCGCCGTCGCTCATCTTTCTTGGCCGTTAGCATGGGACCAGACCGTGACGCGGTTGTTGGGCAAGGACTCACCTCGGAGTTTTCAAAGTTGTGATGAGACGAATGGATCTTGACCCGGGAGATGAAGCTGAATCCGCCCTGGTGGACTAGGCTCTGCTCCTCGATCCAAGGAAGGATGTCGTTCTCAGACAGCTGGTAGAAGCGCGCATGCCTGCGGTCGGCTTTCCCAAAGAAGGGTGCGATGGTGCCCCATTGCAGCTCACTGAACCTCTCGTGGTCCATGTATCCCCAGTCGCCGAGGCATGCAAGAGGTGTGTTTTGGTCCTTTCGACGTCGCATGTTGACGAGATTGCCACCAGGGTCGATGCGAACGGCTTCCAGAGGGAGATCGGCGTCGCATACATGATCATCGACAAACAGAACAATGTCGTGTCCCCGCCGAAGCAGCACCAATATCGCAAAGACCTTACGGTAGCTTGATTCTTTACCACTCGGTAGCTGAATTCGACAGACTTGGCTGGCGTACCAATCGACTTTGTCGTCGGATAGATGCCCGTTTCCTGCCCTGATGGTGTCCAAGACGGCCTTTTTGGAGATGAGCTTTTCGAGACAGCCTCTCGGAATGAAATATTGACCTCTTGGCGGATTAGCGCGACAGCGGACGGTTAGAAGTTGCTCTTCCAGAGTACGGCTGTTGATTGTTGCCGCCTCGACGGCAGCATGCCCGGCGGATTCAGGCCGATGAATCTCGGAGAAGAGTGCCTCTCCACGATCCGAGACCTGTGTCACACGCGACCGCTCTGACCCGGCATTGCTTTCACGCCGATGATGGGACGGAGTGTAAGCCCCGGCCTTGTCCGGGCCATCCACAACGATGGCCGGAACTTCGGGTGGGGCTGGGTTTCCATCACCACGCATGGCAAGCAAAGCGGCACCTGCATCCGAAAGACGTGTCGCCGTAGGCTCGTCCCCCTGTGGGGTTGAGAAGTTAGTTTCCCGCCGGGGGTGAGCCATATCCAGAGAGGGCTAGGAAACGTACGAGCACAATTGCATCTGCGTCATCCAAGGTCTCCTCACGAAGCGAGTCACTCGGCATCAGTCCATTGTGAGGCGTGAGATAGGCCATGGTACCTAGTTGAGGTAGCAAGTGAAATAGCAAGATGAGAAATAACAATATATACTCAAATCCCTAGGAAGCAAGTGGGATTAGCTTTAGTATGTCTGCATGCAAGCCCAGCCAGAGCCTCGTTGACTGGAAATTCGCAACCCAACTTCCCCAGAGCACAAAGCCGGCGCATCGAACTTTGGGGTAGCATCAAGTCCTGCCCCCACCCATCTACCGCTCGTATGTATATACTGCTTTGAAGGTAGGCAGTGATCTATGGTATTGCGGTAGGCTGGTAGGCGTAGAGTTAAAGGTACTAGTGCCCTGACTGAACGCCTCCTTTACTTTGGTGAAAACAGAAATGTTAAAGACCCTTTTCCTATCATATTAGCCAAGGTACCTTTGCCTAAGTTAGGGTACCTGGGTAGTACGGATAGAACCAGTGTTATGCGCAAAAACCGTAAAACGGCCGAAACGCCTGGCCTGTTTGATACGCCTGGAAGCGGTGCATGTTTAATAGGACTGAGGCTTAGGACATGCATGTTGGCCACGACGGTCCTCTTTGGCTTGACCACAGCGGCGAGGTTCTGGAACAGCGAGGATCGGGAATGCAGGGTGCACAGCTCACACCACTTATATGAGCGCTGCGCCCAAAAGTCAGCCAGGATGCCTTGCGCCGGGTAGTGTGGCACTATGATTGGCCGCACCTCAAACAACTGCGTCACTGGTTCACCGAGCCAACCAATCGCGCAGGTTTACGCTGACAAGTTTGAACTCCCATGACTGGTGCATGTAAGAGTGTGACCCAAGCTCCTGCATGTCTATGCCAATTCATCAGCGGCAGGCGGCTGAGTGTGTCAGTACAGTTATCCCCACTATGCGACGGCTCTTTTAGACCTGGAATGCCCCCAGAATTCGGTGAAGTCGGTGCTTGCTGGGTGCTCCATCGCCATGCCCAGCTTCATGTCCAGTGCAGCTTCAGGTAGATTGAAAAACTCCAGACATTGCTGCTTTGCACCAGCGAAGGCATCTTTTATCTTCGCCTGTTGATTCCAAGTCTGATTCCCATCATGGACTCACATTCAACGTGCCATCTTCAACTCCCTATTTACGGTCGCAATCCACCGAGACGTAATGCTGGCCCAAAACCCAAACCAGCATACCAGGAGATCCCCAGTCGGGTCATCAGCATCCACCAGCTGAATTCTCTCCTCCTCGATATATTTCCTGCCGGAGAATATGATGTCGACGTATGATAGACCCAGACAGTTCAATCTTGTCAATCCATCAATTCAACGCCTCTGACACCGTGCAGATAGATCAAAACGTCTACAAGATCCGAGCCCCAAGGGCCATTCGCGAGGTTAGAAGCACGCCACGCTCTTTTCATAAGCTTTACTCAGTGCATTATACAGGTTGAAATCTTCAAGCGGGGATCATGACAGTTACGTGGCCCAGGGAGTACCTGTTCCCAGCTCCCAACTTTCATCCGGGGTATTAGTAGTACATATTTATATTCAAGCGATTTCTCGCTCACGTTTGTGTATATTTTTTGTTCAGCGAACTCTAGTTGAAGAGAAGCATGTTCACTCGGAATACTTCGAGTTATCCTGCCCGTGAAATTCTTATTTCTGGATGAGACGTTATCGTTTGGTTTCTATGATACTTTCCAGGTGGGTGCTCACACGCAAGATGGTTGTAATCGCACTCATGAACACAGACATATCTCCAATACTAGGGTGTAGTACCTTAGCTTACCATGCAGAGCCAGTGTTTGAAGAGAACGACACACAAAGTAACACGTTGTCATAGAGTAAGCAAGCATGTAAGGTAGGCTGGGAGCATTATTCCTTCATTGGCTTTGGCATTGTGCGCCTCGGCTTGGCTCTCTTGAGTATGGTTTTCTTCGGTGTAGCTCTCTTACGTCTACTTCCAGATATGCACAGCTGGCTGTTGGGGATGGAGAGCTCCGCCGGCAGGACGTTAAGCAAGTTCTTAGCCCTTCCATGCCCTCTTTCTACGACCTTAGAGTTCCGAATATATCTATAACAGTCATCCTGGTCCTGCAAATAGTTAAAAGAAGAGGAGACTGCCATTACACACTACCATCACCATCTTTTCGCACTTCCATCCCCGTACATAACCCTGGCCTAACCCTCCCTGGACCTGGCACGTTGATTGGTCCATCTTACTTCCGGTCTAAGGTACGTAAAAACTCCGTAGAGAAAAGCCCCCTTTGATCAATCTTCGGCTTGGCCTAAGCCCTAGCCTTCTCCTTCTTGGTGCGCCTGCGCCCAAGCTTCTTCTTCTGCAATCTGCGGGATATTTTCTTCTCCCAGTGTGCCCCTGTATTTTCTTCCGGGGGTGACCTTGCTCCAAAACTCCTTGAAGAGAGCGAGCATCTTCTTGTTGCGCCACATAAAGCGCAGCGGGGATCCTTTTCCATCAGCCGAGAGGGCTCTAGAGTTAAGTGGGCATTTGAACACATGCCCTGGCTCCTTGTGCAGGCCGCAAGCGCAAGGCTTCCAGGTAGAGGGGTCATGCTTGAATCTCTCGTGGTACGACCGGTAGTCACCGTGCCCGGTTGTTCGGCGAGGAGGAGGGCGAGGGCCTTGCGCGGGAGCTTAAGCTCTGGCGGGGGCTTCCGTGTGAACTTGATCTTCCAGTAGGTGTATGGACCTGGCAGAAAAGGTACATCCAGCAATACTGTCGCCCTGTCAAAAGCCGCCCACCGGCCACCCCCAAATCCCGCGATGACACCTTCGCGGAGACCACCTTCTCCACCAACTACAGCCAGCTGCAGCTCCCACCAAATCCTTCCAACTGCGCACAACTACAACAACGGCAACACCTTCAACCCAGTCAAATAGCGTTATTCACACGCCTTGACAGGCGCAGTAAGCCCCCTTCAATCGCGCGCGTTCAATAGAGCTAACCAGCAATAGCGATGGCTTCACCCGCGCGCACGCGCGTGCGCAGGACCAGGAACCCGACTTCATCTTCGATCTCCCAGTCTTTTGTCGACGATGACCCCCCAAGCGATGCCGGAGATCCTGACGACCCCGCGCCTCGAACCCCCCGCCCTCCCACAAGCTATTCACACACAAGTACGATACCCTGCAAGGAATAGTGGACGATCTCCACGAGTATGCTATAACGGCTGGATTCACAGTGGTCAGATTACGGTCCTGCAAGCCTGTCAAGGACTTTGGGCCGTCTTGGATCGACTACGCCTGCCACAAAGGAAAGATTCGGCCTCCACGGTCTACTCGCGATTGACTACAACTGGCAAGAGGGACTGCCCTGGCAAGCTATAATCAAGGCACTAGTTAAAGATGGCCGCAAGTGGTCTTTCAGCTTGAAGGACGGCTGTCAGGACCACCAGAACCACTCTGGCCATGATTTCCAGGCCACCAGTCGCTTCCAGCTAGAGCATACCGCCTTGATATCCACCTTTCTTGATCAGCCTGATGTTTCCAATCGCAGAATCGCTACACAACTGTGTATCCAGTTCCCAGGCATCGTCTTCACGCGCCGTCGGCTGCGCAATCACCACTATCCGACTACACAAGGAGCGCTTGGGTGGTTTAACACCCTTTCGAGCCACCATGCGGATGCTTGACAATGCGGGCATTGGGCATGTTCTGGAGCCCTGAATATTCCTCCGAGCAATGGGTTCTGTTTCCCTGGGTCCAGCTGCATGACAACACATACACCACCAACAACAAAGGCCTGGCTTTCTTCCAGGTAGTGGGATTGAACCACCTGGGTATGACTTTTTCCTGTGGGTTCGGCCTCATCAGCAACGAGCGCGACGAAGGCGTTAACTGGTTCATGGAGCAAGTCAATCGCCACCGCCAGAAGATAGGAGCCGCACCTCCATCCATCACCATCACCGACAAAGATACAGCCATGGAAGGTGTGATCAGAGTCTATCCCGAAGCGGAACCACAGCTCTGTATCTGGCACATAAACAAGAATATCAAGGCCGAGTTCTCTATCGAGTGCGACAATAGAGCTATAGGGAGGGTATAATAGGCTCAGAAAACAGCAACAAGCACAGCGACAAGCCCCCGAAGCCCCTGAAACCCCTAAACAACAATAGCGAACCAATATCTGGTATTGCAGGGCAGTTGACGATCAGGGGCTGTGCCTTAAGTCTCAGGCCCCTCCCAACTACTATTGAGTATTCTAAGGCGGGTATCTATAACCTGTGGGAACACATGATCTATTCTTTCGACTTGGATGGCTTTAATAAAGCCTGGGAGATGATGCAGGCCTATTTTCCTGAATAGGTGGATACCCTAGATTACGTCAGGACCAACTACTTACCCCTGGCGGAGCAATGGGCGGGTTGCTACATCAACAAGCGGCTTAACTTCGGTCAAAGAACCACATCACCAGTCGAATCACCTCAAAGTCCTTTGTGTTGCAGGTGGCCCCCGTCACTAGCGCCATGGACCCCCACTGTAGATGGCCGACCCACTGCAGCTGGCACACAGGCCAACTGGTCCTTGCGCAGGGCCAGCCCGCCATCTTTTGCCCGTTCCAAGCTCCGCCTTCCGTTTCCTTTCCTTTCCCTTTTCCATAGAGCAATTCAGACCTTTGGCCCGCATGTGTGTTATGTCTGTTGCTCCCAACACTTTGTGATCAATGGCAATAGTACTATTCTACAAGTGGTTTAACAGTCTATTAACATGGTCAAGGAGATGAGCGCGCAATCAACAAAGTCAGCACACAACAAAAGAACCAGACTCAATACAAATACCATGGTGAGGCCGGCTTGGAGGGGCACCATATACCATATCTTACAAAGCACTTAATCTAGTCGCCAAGCAACACCGGCTTATGCCACAAGCTGTACTTATGGGGCCCAGGCCACACCCGCCTCCTCTGGGGCCCTGTACAAAGCGCTTTGAAGCGCGATTTAGTATCCCCTGTGGCCATGAGCTATTTGAGCGGTTCCAGGCCAAGAAGCTGGTCCTCGTCAAGGAAGATTTCCCACCATACTAGTGGCTAGAGCGGTCCCTTCTTGACAAGCAGAAGTATCTTCAATACCAGGAATTTGACCGTGTGGAAGCACTCAGGGGCCGGTCCAGGGGATCCACTGCCTTCAATTCGGACCCAACCGCACCACGATTGAGCCAACCCCTGAATTTAGGGGCACAGGGAACCCACCCGGGGAACCCAGGGCAGGGCATGAAGGCCGGTAACGTAGTCAACCACACTCTAGGCGGGTGGCCTGGCGCCGTCAACCCGGCGATATCTATCCCAGGGAGAAGGCGTTAGCTTGGAAGAAATGGCTCCATGTGCCAGTCGCGCGCAGGCATCAACTGCGGCCAGCCGCGCGCGAGCAACTGCGCGCCCTGTAGCCAGCCGGCCAGCCCAGGAGCCAGGGAGCTGCGCTGCCAGGGATCCATGTAGCCGGCCCGCGGCAAAGCCATGGAATCGCTGTACGCGGTCGCGGTGCTGTGGGCAAGCCCAGAGCGGGTGGCAAGGCAGGTGGTAGGGCGAGTGGCCGGGCCGCCAGGGGTGCCGGCAGCACATAGTTGTTATGTTGATACGATGGCTGTAAGCCTTTCATTGTGTGTTTGAGCGATTTGAGCGATTTAAATCGCTGTAATAGCGTTGAATTGATTGTTGTTAATTGACTGTGGTAATTGACTGGCATGGCCACCTGCAGCTTTGGCTGCGCTTCCAAGGCGGTGTAAGGATATAGACTAGGATATGTGGTGTGGAAAATGTGGGGTGGCTGGATGTACTGGTAGTGCAAAAAAGAAAAGAATTTTTTTAATTTTTTTAATTTTTAATTTTTAATTTTTTAATTTTTCCAAAAAGACGATTATGGTAGCTGCGTTATGACAGTCTCTAAAATAAAGCTATTCACATACCCTAGAGTTGTTAGAGTGGCACAATAGTGGTGGAGCCCCGAGAGCGCTCAAAAGGCTTTGCGCGCAGGCTCTGCTCCAAAAAATACAACACCATGCACATCAGCTTGACCAGGGTACTCACAAGTCTTTTCTTCAGGTGCCAGTATGGGTGGACCTTCAATCACGTAGTAGTTCCCCTGCTTTTAACAGCAAATAGATCTTATGGCGGTAGGGTGTGCCATACTATGGTAATATGGTATAGTTGGTATTGTTGCAGGGGCCAAGCTCCTTGACCCTGGGACGCCCAGCCGTTGAAATCGAAGCTAAGGCATGACGGTATTCCCAGTTGATCAGATCTAGACCCCTGAAGCTTACCCGCATAGGAAAATTCATAAGATAGCTGCGGTTTAGATACGCATGCCGTACCTTAACCTGTTGATCAGCTACCGACTGCTTGATCCGTAGCTACTGTTCCTTGCACATCTCCTTGATCGCTTGTGTTCAGGAGGTAGCTCTTGATATTCATGTTGCTTGACTCGGTTGGAGAGGTAACGCGGGCACCGAAATTGCGATAATGCCGGGTGTAACAGTGAGCCCACTGCTCGCGGGACAGCATGATGCAGTCTCGTATGTACTGTAGCACCTCCTGTTGGTCGGAAAACTCCCCTATCATGGCTTTCTAGGCCGCAGTAAAGGCGGGTTCGTCTTCGGCGTACACAATCTTCTTAAAAAGAGCCACAACGCCATGGACATGGTGTGCCGTGGGCTCAGGGGCAGTGGGAGTTGTGCCGGTCTCCATCTCGTCACTTTTGCTGCGGACCCGCGCCAGGAGAGCGCGGTCTTTGGCCGTCAATTCAACGGGGTCAGCCTCCGATTCAACGTCCCCCTCTCCTATGGAAGGGAATCCCCCTGGACATTCCATGTCCCTAGAAGTCGGTAAGGTACCTGGTACATTTCCGTTGGCGCCAACGTTATATTCCCAGATAGCTTTCCAGTACACCAAAGTAGCTGGGTACACGTCCTTGTACCTTGTTCTTGGTATGGGGCCGTAGACAGCAGCAGGTACCCCTAATACTAACACCCGAGAGGAGTGCGGTGCAGTTGTATAAGAAACCTAGCACTACTTTCCGGTTCCCGTATAACCTCGAAAAGGCCTTTCTGTGACCGTAGCTCAGTGCCACCCGATGACATCCATGTAGCACAGTACCCCCAAAGTACATCAACGCTGCCTATGTGAACGTTCTACATTACGGCTCCTCTCGGCTCCAGGGGCGCCACTGTTTTACCCAGGGGCCCTTGGCGACAGTAGCTTGGCTGGGGGGTTGGCACCCAACTGGTGCCCTCGGAAGTCTTGGTTCCAAATCCTGCACGACATAGGTGAGATAGGTAATTACCGTACTTGGGCAAAATACCTTGATAGGAAAGTACATGCAGAACTAACTGAGGCGGAACATATTGAGCGGAGATCGTGCCACCACGTGCACATTTGGCGCCAATTACTGTATTCGGCCGCCACACACCGCCTCGGGGCGTGGTCTGAGTGAAATCCCCATTAAATGGAGACTATCCCGCCCCCTGATTGTTTTGAAGATCTCTTGTTTTGCAAAAGCTCACCCTTCAGCACCCTTCAGCACCCTTCAGCACCCTTACTCATCTTCGCTTGAAACCCATCATGGCTGTCGCTTACAGAACGCTATCATCGCGCAGGCGGGCATGCTCGCCAACCAGGCCGGCCAAAGCATATGCAGGCGCGATACGATTCATGGTGCCCAACAAGCAGGCCCAAAATCCGAGCGCGCTTGCTGAAGAATTAGACAGGGCCTACGGCCAGGGAAACTACTCAGTCGAGGTAAGAGCAGCACTAAGGCGTCACAGTTCCAACCATCTTTAACCGTCTTCTCACGTAGATTGAGCAAAATGATTACGTCGTGACATTAGCTCGCAACAGCAGGTTGTCACCGTGAGTTCCCCACCAACCAACCACCGGGGCAAGCAGAGACCAATCATTCGTGCCGGGGGCACTGAAGCTTGGAGATTCCACGGCCACATTGGCCGCACGACCCCCCAAGAATTTCAGGAGCAGGTTGAAGTCTGGCTGACGTGTTGAAGTTCTGACTGACGTGTTCAAACAGAAGCCTAAAGGCACTGGCCCGCGAATTTCCCCGATGATATCGGGGCCATATGGCAAATATTCGAAAAGTCTTTCTCGAACAACGTGGATGAGGCGAATGGCTGCGCATCGGGGATTGGTCAGGGACAATTTTGATGGAGACGAGACGGGTGGCAACTCGGGGCGACATGGAAGGAAAGAGGGGAGGTGAGGGAAACCGGAAATTGTTTGAAACTGCTGTGTATGAATGGAATGGATACAATATCAATAAACAACTTGAACCTAGGTACCTATCTCTTGTTGACAGCCCGACATTTCAACATCAGGCTGCCGATGCCCGAGAGCAGCCACATCAGACCTATGAGTCACTCAACTCTCGAATATCTGCCTAATGATTCACTTCCACAAGGTACCAAAGGTATACCCATCCATGCCTTGCATGTCTGGTGCCTCCGCGCTCGATGAAGAAAAGAAATAACAAAACCTAGCCAGGGGAAAATCGATTCCCAACTTCAGTCCGAACCTAACCCCGTGGCTCAAAGTCAGGGCCAACAAACAAATACGGCCCCGGGGCCTCCACATCGAGCACGTTATGCGCATCGACGCGGAACCTCGGCTCAGCCGGGACCAGAAACTCGACGCATAGCGCCTTGGTCCAATTCTCCGCACTCGACTCTCCGAGCATGGCGCACCAGCGGCGGAGCTCTGCCACCAGATGGCGCATCATCCACGACTTGGACTGGCTCTTGATTTCTCCTCCGCCGGGCAGTTGGACGGAACCCTCGCGGACTCCATAGGCTTGATCCTGCCCCGGAGGGCTGGGACTCGGCTCTGACGCCTTGGCCCGCTTGCGAGCGCGCGCCCATGATTCGCCGTGCCCCTCGCCCGAGTCCATGTCGTCGCGCTTTCTGACTCGCGTCTTGGGGGCGCGTGCGGGGGCCTCGTACCCGCCTTCCTCGGGCGAGGACCCGCGAATTTGTCTGCGTGCGGGCCGCCGGACGGCAGGGGTCGCGGCCTTTGCTTTTCCCTTGGCTTCGGCGGGGCGGCCGCGCTGAGCCGGAGCCGGCGGCGGTTGCGATGGGGCGGAAGGGTCTTCCGATTCTTCGCAATCCGTGTCCTCAATCGTAAAGACTTCTCCGTCATCAAGTCCCGGGCCGTGCGACAGCGAGTGGTCGGAATCGTGGGGTGCCCACTCGTTGATGGCGCTGTCGTTGTCGCCGTATGCAGATGCGAGCCGCCAGTCGTCAGGCTCCGGGTCCTCAGCCGCCTCCTCGAAATCTGCCGCTTGATGGTCCGCCAGCTTGTTGCGCCGCCGCAGCCTCTCGCGGCTGAACGGCGGGTAGGTCACGGCATATCGCAGGTGGGCCGCGTTGAACCTGGGCCAGGGCAGCGAGGCCGCCGCGTAGTTGTCGAGACCTAGTTCTTGCGAGTCCACGGCGAGAACGGAATGCGCGGGCGGCGGTGTCTCGAATGCCAGCAGGTACCTCGAGGGCCAGACGATGTGGTGGGGGAGTCGGAATTTGGTCGCGTCGTAGTTGTTGGGCACCATGGGGCGGAAAAATTCGTCTTGCTACAAACACTGTGGTATCAGTACGTGCAATGACACGCAAGGGGAGGCACAGAAGACACATAGGTACCTCTTTCAGAAGAAAGACATGCCGGCTATTGGGCTCGCCGTAGGCTTTCATGTTGTATATCTTGCCCTCCCTCCCGCTGAACTCGGAGACATGTCGCTTGTACAGCACGATGAAGATCTTGTAGAGATCGGCCGTCAAGTACGCCATGTCATCGTCCAGAACAGGGGCGCCTTCGATGTGCAGCACCTCCCACCAGTTGAGATGAGAGTTGATGACGACTTCCGGGTTTCCGGATGCGTTGGGTTTGAAAGCGCTCATGACTTTGGTCTTGACGGCAAACTTGTTCCGATGCGCGTAGAACTGGTAGCGGGGATGCGACGGGCTCTCGAGGATGGTGCGCAGTAGATACAGATGCTCTGCCTTGACACGCAGCCACTGGGCAGCATCGCCGTAGACGAGCAACGCCACAGCTGTCCAGTAGTTTTCCCCTCGGTTCATCAGTCTGACGAGCTTGGGCATGGCAAGCCCGTTTGGGTGTCCCAGATCTTCCCAAGTCTCATTGTACTCCCGCAGCTTTCTCAACACCATTTTCTTCTTGTTCAGCTCGGCTTCCACCTGGGGGAAGTTGCCCGACCAGTCGTTGGAATGTACAGCAAAAACCACATGCTCGACCAAAGGGAAGCCCTTGTAGTAGCTCAACTTGATGTCGCGACTGGTCCAACAAGGACCATTGAAAAGGGATGGGTACTGGATGTGACTCAAAAAGGACCTGGAATGGGTGGCTGCCGCCCGGTCGGCCGGCTCTAGCAGGTCGATTCTAGAGGCTGTAATCTCGGATGCATAGCGCAGTTCGAATTTGTCCACTCCTTCCTCCGCTTCCAAGTCCAGCATGACCGACCTGAGCCGGGCGAGCGAGAACCGCATGCCCGTCGGACCCGATGGCTCCCCATCTTTTCTGGCGATGGCCGGTACCTTGGGCGCTGTAACGACCACTGGATCCCGTTGCACCTCGGCAGGTTTCACGGGACCCGCTCCTGGAGCCGGTCTCTTCCGCTCCCGCCTCTTCAAACTCCGCGCCTTCACCGCATCCGGCTCATCGGAATCCGAGCACGGGTCAGATGCCCGCCGCGCCGCAGGTGACGGGGCATCCCACTCATCCTCGGGAGGCTCATCCGAGCCGAGATCCGGGTCGACTTCCGAGTCGAAGAGGGGAATCTCGATGACGGCATCCGCATTCACCTCGCGGAACGGAGTGGCCCGCTCGATGGCCCCGAGCTCCTCGTTGTAAATCAGACTGGCCAGTTTCTCCTTTGCGCTGAGGCCAGCATACTGGAAAAATTCGTCGGCCTGCTCGTCATTGAATGCCCCGTCGTTGGGGACAAGGTCGTCTCCGATTGCACGTGGCGGCGCCGTGTAGGAAAAGTGATCCATGTTGTTCTATGCTGCTTGGCCTGGTGGTTTAGAGGCATGTAAGGTGTCTTACTAGCAGTTCCAGATGCGAAACGCGGTTATATTCTAAAGCATCACTTGAATCGCCCACGCAGTCGGTGTCTTTGGGCCTCATAGTACAAAGGGGCGATCGGTGAGGACCGCAACACACAGTAACATTCTCCTTGACCTCCGGATCCGGCAGCTGCACCAAGTCAAGCCCTTTAGGCGACTTTGCGGCAACCATTGCATTGTTGCCGTGTACCGCTTCCGGAAGCTATTCAATTTTACTGTTATTGAGGCTGGGATTATCACATTCAGATCTAGTCTCCTCAGTCGCAACTCAATGCCGTTTGCTAGAACTTTGGACCTTACTTTGATGAAACCTGCTGAAAGTCAAGGTAAATCGTTTAAATATGTCTCTATGAATGGAGTTACACCAAGTCAAACATTAGCCTTGATCCTAGCCCCAATGAGCTGAACCTAGTGGTGTACATGCTGCGCCCCTGGATCCCGCGATCCCACGCTGGCGGGGCATTTGACGTGGCATTAGCCGAGATTGCTATCAAAAGGAAGGATTACCAGGCAGCCATGTCGGCCTCAGCTTGCCTGGTTTTTATTCCCAGCGCTGATTGTTCTGGTTTTCCTGTGACAGTCACAGTACGCTGCCGTCCACGCTGGTGCAGAGGAATCCGAATAAATCATCAATGATGCTTTTCCTATATTCAGTATGGACTCTGTCATCAATCGCTGGTGTTAGTCGCGCACAGCTGGAAACAACATACTCGCCCTTTGTACCCATCTTTGGCTCGGCGGCTGGGAGTGGCGTCATTGAGGGAGTCGACGACGAGGCCTGGAGCACTGCATTCAAGACGGCCAATGCAACCGGGAGTGCAGCCATCGATGGGTTCAACATAACCCAACCCTACCCCGGCTCCAAGTCAGACCAGTGGAAGTACACCATCAAAGTCCGAGACAACGTCCCTTTCTCAACCGGTGGGCAGTACATGGCGGGCACCTCAATCCAACTTGAGGCGCCCAAAGACCTCCTCACAGATATCGGCAACGGGAGTGTTGTGTTGCAGGCTCCCTCGTGGCACATATGCCAATTGGTGTTTGTTGGCCCAGCTCTGAGATCTAGCAAGCCGCTCCCGGGTCCGGGATGCACCGGCTTTCTCGACGCGGCCTGTATCTCCGACCTGACGAGTCATCTGGTTACAGGCTTCGAGAACCATAACCGCACCGGGCCTGACAACATTTGCCCGCTTCCAAAACCAAGGATGCTGCCTCAAAGCTGCAACGCGACCTTTGGCACTGGAGTCGTCGGCATTTCAGGCGGTAAGTATCTCTAAAAAAAAAAAACACCCCCTTCAGGCGTGCAATTGCTGACTTTGTGGTAGCCCTTGAGACGGATAACAGACGCGCTCCGGAAAATGGCACATTTAGCTTTCTGCGTTTCGGAATCGAGAATGACAAACACCAGCCCGAGAACAATACGGCCTTTGATCAAGCAGCCAGCCAAGTGTTTGTTGTTGGCCATATCTGGGGCTACGAAAGAGCCTTTGTGGGAGAAAATAAATTCACCGTCTCGGCCGCCCTGGCCTGTTTACGGGCTGGTAGCGTGCCCGACGAAGAACCAACACAAGGGGAAACCCCAAGCAACCAAACTCCCGATAACCCTGGCACTGCAGGCCAGAATCCTGAGGGCAATAAGTCAAGCGCCGAAATGCCGTTGCAGGGTTCACTCCTGCTGACGTTGTCGACTGTCACTGTTGCAATTGTCTTGGCTTTATGAGACGGACATGTACATGTACCATTGGATAGTAGCCAAGGTCGATTCATGGAAACAAGCTAGATGGAAGAATGGAAAACATTACCCCATCGAAAAGGGCAAAGTCCTCTAGTATTCACACGAGTTCTGCTTATTCCTCCCCACCGGTTCACCGTTATGCCTTTTGGAGCCCTCAAACATGCTCCAATCTCCAGTTAATCCCAAGAACTGTATAAGAACGGTTGGAATTGCACCTAGTAGAATCCCAAGCCGTGATGCGGCCGTCCACGGGATACCTCGAATACGTGTTGATAAAGTACGTCAAGTCCTGCGCGCCAAAGTAGACCAGCTCAGCCGGCGGCGTCTCAAAATTGATGCGGAACGCGCAAGTTTCCCGAGCCGACGATGGTCGCCCGGCCGCCAGGCGCCGAGTCAAAGTGGTCCAGCAACCGAGCGTGGGCCAGGGGTACGCGGCGCCGATGGCCAGGCAGTCTGTGACCAGGGCCGTCTCGCCGTACGAGAACGAGGCCCAGTTCTCGTCGTAGCAGAAGATGCTGCGGCCGAGGCCCGTGAAGGTCGTGTAGTTGAACCGCCTGACCAAGCCGCGGTCGTCGAGGACGGGCGCGTTGGAGCCGGGCCCGATCGCCCGAACAAACATGAGGTCCGTGTTCTCCTGGACTGGAGACCGGATAACTACTGCGTCCTCGATGTTTGTGGCGGGGCTGTCATCGCGGCTGAGTACGGCAGCTGCGGCGATGCCAATGAGCATTTGCTGCATGAGGCAATAAAAATAGGCATTTTGGACTCGATTGGTGGAGATATGGTTTAATAGATGAAATCTGAGTGAGTGCTGGGTAATGAGGGGTGGACCAAGTCTTTTAGACAAGAAAAAAGTCTATATAGGTGGTACTTATCCGTAGGCTGCGGCTTTCGAACTGTCCAGATGTAGAGCATCCGCAACGTGCCAAGCTGGGGACCGTCCAACATCTCGGGTCAAGAAAGCACTAGACCAGAGTCAGGCACATAATAATGGGGAGAATGCTGACAATACCGTGGCTGTGTAGGTAAGGTACATGCAGACCTACGGATCACTAATATTGCTACTAATTGCACACACACATACACGGTGAAATGACTAGCAGCAACGCTGGGGTTCGCACTAAGAGCGCAGCACAGGGTCAGAAAAGAACGAAAGATTCAACAATGGTACTAACATGTATAAAATGCATCTGACTCCGCCCAACCCCGTGGGAGCTCAAAGGCCAAGAAAGGTTGCCAGCACAAGGTAGCTTTAAGACACTTTAATGATTAGACACGGCACAACTTGAGATTCCAAAATTGACCGTGATTAAACTTTGTACTTTACCTTGGGTACGAGGTATGAATGTCTGAAGGAAGCTACGATACCTCAATGGAACCTCGAAATAAGTAAAAGAATGAGTTATCTGAGGAGTGTGCATTACTATGAGGCAAATACTCGACAACGAGCTATTCCGTTGCTTCAATTCATGTCATGAGTGGACGGTGCACACATTTATCATGTAATTGAGAAGTCGGTGTCGCGCGCCGGGTTTAGCGCCCTCTCCAATTTATCGCGCCGCTTCGCCCTGATTGGCCGCACGCTCCCTGCCCCACCACGCCCGCCCATTTTTTCAACAAGCTTGAGCACCTTGTACCCCTCCAATGGCTTCCCCACGCATCCGGCTTCACGGATCCCAGCTCCAACAACGCTTCGCCATGGCGTCAATCATATCGAGGCCGCCAACGGCCGTATCTCCATCAGCTGCATCATCCCCATCAGCTGCATCTACCTCGGCATCGGCATCTACCATGCCTACTTCGGTAGGATCGAAGCAAGGTGAGGATCCCGGCACCGTGCGTTTTACCAACATGCAAGATCTGTTCAATGTGATGGATCGCACTACAAGGGATTCCCTCACCGTCACAAGTATGGTATTACCCTCCTGTTTTTATATAATATACCAATTATTTAGATGTATCTCTCGATAATTTCACCAAAATCGAGTGTACGCGAGAGAAGAAAGGCCGCAAGTTCCGCTTTCGCGATTACGGCAGCGATTCCCGGATCCTTATTATCACGATCCCAACTGGCCTCCATGAGCAACTCCACAAACTATTATATGACGGGTATACCAGGCAGGTTCACCACAGGAGCTGGATAAATATCGGCAGTACAACACTTCCATCACAACAAGGTCATTCTGGACGAGGCAGTAAAGAGGGTGATTCGACTGGTGGCCCAAGACCTGAACGAGCTGCCAAAGGTGCCTGGCCAACACTTGTCATCGAGGCAGGAGTCTCTCAGACGTTGGCGCAATTGCGAATAATAGATATGCGGCGGTGGTTTTCCATGTCAAACCACGAGGTCAAGATTGTTCTTCTTGCCAAGTTTGACGGTACTACAATCCTTTTGGAGAAGTGGGAGGAAGAGATACCAGTTCGCCCTGGAGCTACCACGACGCGACACTCTCTTCAACACCAAGAGCCTGTGCTCCGACAAACCATCACCATCACCCGAGATACCACCACCGACCCGATCTCGTACCATGTCACTAGCGGTGCATTGGTACTATCATTCCGGCTTCTCTTCCTCAGAGATCCGGGCCCTAGGGAGGGAGACTTGGCTTTTGGCGTTCAAGAACTGGAGGAGTATGCCGAAGATGTCTGGGCTCAAGTGTAGTTTAAGAATTGGACGAGTACGCGGAAGATGTCTGGGTCGACGTATAGATTCCTTAGAGATCCGGGCCCTGGGTAAATTTGCTTGTACCACCTGCTCCTCACTGTCGACGGCGCTGAAAATGGCGACACGTGCCAGCCGGATTCGGCGGCCGCAACAGCGCTTTCTCGCTTTAAGAAAAAGATGGGTAACTACCTGGAAGGGTACATGCAGGAATCGGACCCCAACTGATCGGATCGTGGAATTTTGGTTAGGACAACCAACCATCTCTGCCGACACCAATACGAGCGAATCCCTATAGCCAAATGCCCTGATTCCGGTTTCGGTTCCAGACCGAATCCAAGTTGATTCCGCGAATTTTCTACACCAAGACACCAAAACGCCAGAGGAACTTGTGTGAGTTTGCCGTCGCTACTAATAACAAACACTACGGGTAAGATTTCCGCTCCACCCGTGGTGTTAGCGCCATGTCACCGGCCTCCCCATCGGGGCATTTCTCAGGTCCCATTTACATTGACGTCTACATGTAACCTTTATACGACGAACCGTGCAGGTGGCCATTGAACACCTGCCAGGTCCTTGGTGTTGATACCACCTCGGAATACATCTTTTGCTAGATGGGGCAAATTATCCCCTGTGTGTTACCTTGATGGAATGACTTATGATGGTAATCATCGGTGGTAACAATGGTTTTTAGGCGCACATGTGCAGCCATTCCAATGTCAGCAGGGAAGACGCCGGATGGAGCGGATGAAATACAGGGTGTATTTCTGACATTGGACATGTAGCGCCAACCGGCCGCAGAATCGCCACACACGGCTTAGTTGATAGAGGATCGATGATGCTGGTATTGACAGAACCACGTTAACCAAATCACAAGCCACGAGTCTTCCAACGGCCTCGTTCTCCTCCGCTGAGGGATGATAATATTGACCGTTTGCCAAGAGACGATGGAAGCTTGATGCTTGGGGGTCACACTTTCCGTGTGCATCATGATTGTTCTTCAATTGGGCTGTGCCGGTTTCCATCCTCTGGCAACCCGGAAAAAGCAACTCCGCCATCAAGCCAATAAATACCCAGTTGTGAATCCAGCGCAAGCGTCTGTGCTTTCTTTCAAAGCCCCTTGCTGTTGCCTGACAAGATTTTGATCTCAATAACAGTTACCACAACGCTTCAAGAGTACCTTATGTAAGTCCCATGTACTCTCGTAGCTCGATTGAACACGTATAGGCAGATGCTACGAGCAAGTCCCAAAGATATGCATTTAGCGGTGTGGTAAGGGGCTCAATACTTTGAGAGATTGCTATAGTAATGCCGACATCAAGGCTACGAGCTCTTATCCACTACCTTATATATACGTCCCGCAACACCAATAAGAATCCAAGACACACAACCCCCACAAGTTCCAAACCACCCTCCCAAGCCCACTCAGGGGAAGTAGCAACCCCAGTCGTAGGGACCACCGCCCTGGGGGTCGGCGTACGCATTGCTTCCATACCTCCGTCTGCAAAAGTAGCCCACGTCGATGGACCTAATAGCAGTGCCATCGGTGCAGATCCAGCCGCTGGAAGACTGGACAATGAGGACGGCGCTCCAGTTGGGGGCGTACTGCCAGTCACAAGCCTGCTCCATGTCGACGCCGCCGGCCCAGGTGCGGGCTTGGGCCGGGGCTGCAAGCATGACGAGGCCAGCAGCGGTGCCGAGGAGGCTGGTGGCGGAGGGGAAGGCGAACATCATGATGGTGGCTTTGGGTTTGTACCTATCGAGTCAAATTATTAGCGATGCAAAGGGAGGAACTTGAAGTTGAGGTAGCCACCAAGGGACTCTTACCTGGGAGTGAAAGCGGCGGGACTTGAGTGTGGATGGCTGGCTGCTGGAGAGAAAGGAGGTGACGATCTGGGGGCTTCTGGCGGCTTTTATACAAAATTGCTTCACTCAAACCACGATTCGCTCCTTTAAGTAAGGTCAATTACCGATACTAGTGTTGAAGGAATCCTACCTACATTTCTGACATCAGGCTACTACTACCTTGAGTTGAGAACTATTGAAGAAGTCTCATGGGAGTGTTACGGTTGGCTGATCAGCATGCTGTTGGTCCAGAATTGCTACCCATACATGTATGGTTCCGGCATGTTTAGCGTTACATTGGAAATAAAGCTTACGGGACTGTAGGCGGCCTAGGATCTCGGTCATCCAGGTAGGTACCTTCCATAAAGAGCAACAAGACTTGGAATTCCTTTCCTTAAATTTGGCTACAAGGAGGAGCTGAGGCTCTCCGCGTGTTCCAATCCCTTCCAGTGTCTCAGTACTAGTACCTTACAGATGCTTCCATCTTCCATAACAATTTTCACTCTCCTTGGGCCCTTTAGAGAGAGGCCAATGTTTGCTAATTTTCGTTGTTCCTAAGATTAGTGGGTACTGTGAGTTGGAACAATCCGTTTGTATTAGTCTAGTGCATCGACAACTGCAGTGATAGCCTAGATTTCTTTGTTTCTTAGCTACCAAAGGCAGGTGCACCTTCCATACTTTAAACCCCCTGTTCTAGATTTCCGTGATGGCGCCGGTAGTGCCCCGGTTGGCTTTGAGAACCCGACCATTAGCTGGTACATACCACCATCGTAGTATGGGTTGACGCCACTAGCTCAAACTATCATCACGTGTCGGTCGGCAGTCCAATATTATTTAGCAGTGTCTCTCTTCGCCTCTTGGGGCCCTCTACAAGGCAGCTGGGACCTGTCAAATACGCAGCCTGAGTTCGAACTTGGATCTCCCTCAATCTGCCTGGACCAGGCTCCCCCGGATTCAAGGCCGAGCTTAAACTATTATCCCAGGTACTCTAGGTAACAGCGATGTTCAGGCTTGATACCTCACCTCTTAATATCATTCAGTTTCATGTCCTCAACTTACGTGCGGTCGATTGCGACCTGCGCCCACAAGTTCTCTTTGATATCAAAATATAATGATAAAGTCATATCCCTCCCTCATTAGATGATGTATTACCTAGTAAGATCCGTAGTATTACCTCAATTTCCGTGTATGCATGTGCAAACAGCACAGTGGTACCATGAATCGACCCTAATCTTGAGGTGTGAAACTTATTTTGGCATGAGAGCCTTCGCTGCTTGTCCTTGCGGATCTTGTGACCCCTCTGAGCATTATATCTCCCTGGGGCCGTAGGACACTAGCCAAACAGCCAAGGGGATATTATTCTTATTCTTATACCGTCGAAGCCGAAGGCTTCGCCTCTCAGCGAGGCAAGCGGTCCCTCTAACTATGTCTGGGCGCATGAGCGCAGGCCAAGGGGATATTTGCAGCCGGATATTTGGAGTATACGACGTGTTGGGGAAGGACCACCTGAGCCAAGGAATTGGAGAGGCCGACATTTTACACCTAATATTTTCTTTCTAGCGGCTGAATTGTACACGATAATGAAAGCCCATCCTAGGTTCGGCACCTGTGCTCGAACCTCGCTGCGATTACCCCAGCTCATGATGTCATGCAAGCCGCGAATCAGTATCTGCGTGAACCAGTGACTATTTGGGAAGGAAATGGAGAGGAGCACTTTCGTTTGTTCCAGGCGTGCATGGCCGTTGGGGTACCTCGCTCTGGAGTGGAAGTCGCAACCCCCCTCCTATTTGCGTCAGATCAAAAGTGGCGACGCGTACCTGCCTGGAAATACCGGTGCAAATAACTGACCAAGGGTAGGATGCCCAAAGGGGCCGTGGCTACCTCATTAATATCGGCCAATCCACGGGGTAAGAGGAAGGTGGGGTTGGCCGACCCAGCGACTGCCGAAGTGCCTTCGACTGTATTCAACCGCAGACTGGAAGTGACACACGGCTAGGAAGGAGCCGAACTGAGATGGAGAGAAGAAGGGGCGACATGGTTGAGGACAAGGAAGCGAATTGGCGAATCCGCGACGATGGGGTTGGGTCGCCTTTCCCCTCCCAACGATACCGAACATCAAACACAGCACATTCACGTTGTTCCGCCGGGGCCGATCTACCATCTCCACGCCATCCGCTCTACAACTCCATCGAGTGGAACATGAAGACCTTCGCCTTCGTCCTAGGCGCCCTTGCGGCCCTTGTCACCAATTGCGCGGGGCAGCACGTCGCGAGTCGACCCTCCAACCAGGTTGATGCCCTCGAGCCACCCACGAGGAGACAGCAGAATGGCACCAGATGGCCTCACGGCCCATTTAGCACCAGTGGAAGAGACATCATCAATGCTCTAGGGGAGACGGTCACTTGGGCAGGTGTCAACTGGCCCCTCAGCGGTAAGACTCCTGAGGCAATCTAATTCCTTCGGTGTGGGTGGCACAAATGACACGCATTCGCAGGCGAGAGCATGGTCCCCGAAGGCCTGGAGTGGCTTTCTGCAGACGAAATCCTCAGCAAAGTGTCCAGCGTGGGCTTCAACTTCATACGCATGTGCGTTTACCCCCTTCCACTGGCTCCGACTCGGTACGTGTAAACATGGGCTGACAGACGTCGTGGAACCGTCAGGGGCTATGCCATCCAAATGATCGACGAGATCTACGACCATGGCGGTGTCGATGTCACTCTTCAGGCCTCACTGGTCTCTGCCCTTGGCGCCACCAATGGGACACGGGTTGCAACTGCCATCGTCGCCAACAACGTAGCCCTGGGCTGGACGCTGGACACGCCTCGGTTCAAGATCTTTTCCGACATCACGCGCCTAGCTGCTAGGAGGGGGATATTCATTCACCCGGACGCACATGTCAGCAAGGCTCAGTGGTGCTGCTCGCACACGGACGGCAATGCCTGGTTTGGGGATGCAAACTTCCAGACGAGGAACTGGACGCGCGCTCTCACATACGTCGCAAACTGGGCCAAAAACCAGACCAACGTGGTCTCCATGTCCCTGCGCAACGAGCCCCGCGAGAGCTGGACAGTCCCAACTCTGAACTACAACTGGCACACCTTCGTGGGCAACATGACGGCCGGCGCCAACGCGGTCCACGCCGCCAACCCCGATCTGCTTATCACCTGGTCCGGCATGCAGTTTGGCGAGGACCTGTCAGCTCTCACGTCCCGGAAGAACCTCCTCACGGCACCCTGTTACAAGTGCACCGCCATCCGGGACGCCTACCGCCGCGACCCCGTCTATTTTGCCCTATCCAACCAGACGTGGGCTGACAAGGTTGTATGGGAACTGCACCTGTACCCGACAAGCGAGGACCTGGATACCGGAAACTGCCGCATGATTGAGGCCGGTCTCTATCGCAACGGTTTCAATGCACTCGGTATACAGCCGCCCGCGGCTTGCAACGCCACGTTGGACTGCCCGGCCGCGCCACGGCTTACTCCCGTTATTTTGTCCGAGTTTGGCCACCAGCAGGACCCCACTTTAGACACTGACATTGTTCAAAACTGCTTGAAGGAGTATACCAAGAGGTACAGCGTCAGCTGGTCAATGTGGAGTTTGGCTGGTAGCTATCGGATACGTGAAGGCGTCCAGGGGTTTGGCGATGCCTGGGGCTTGACGAGTTATAATTGGACTGGTTGGCGATATCCTTCTGGTGTAGAGAGTCACTGGAGGCCGTGGGTGGAGGCAATGAACGTAACAAAGTTAGGGTGATCTTTTGGAATGGACGTTGTATATACATGTAGTAACTTGTTTAGGGACCTAACTTACTCACCTTGCTCCCTCTTTCAGAGTCAGCTGGATGTATGCCATTTAGCACAAATGGAACAATTGCTCTGTCTTCAAAGAAGTGAATAATCCAGGTTGTCAAGGTACGCGGGTACCTAGGTACTTACACCGGGGTATTTCTTTGTCCCTACTCAGTGACTCGGAACAAGCCCAGTTCCATCTATTATTCCTAATTCAACCCAGCTGTTGATGCTCGATAGAGGCTCATTGGTGTCATTATATATACGAGCGCGTTTCTCGGATTCAACTTGCGCTCTCTCTTCACACCACGCTTACCCAGGCGGCTTTTGGTATCTCAACTGAAGACTCAAGAGCCGTCAAGTATCAGCAACAACAAACCCACAACGCAAGCAGCCATGTCAGGGTCACAACGCAATCCCCGTGCGAACCTCCCTGGGATGCCGTGCGAGATCTTGGAAATGATCTTGGGTACGTTCTGCGATCATTGCCTTGATCCTGGGTGCTCGATCTGGTCACTCGAATGGAAGCTCGAGAACCAGCGCCGCCTGGAAAGTCTCGCTAACGTGTCGCTTGTTTGCAACGGCACGTTGCGAGACGTGGCACAGCAAATTCTTCACCACAATTTCCCGGTGCGGGTAAGGAGCCTTCGGAACTACTCGCGCCTCTTCCTCTTCGTCCGCACACTGATCAACCGGCCTAACCTGGCAGAACATGTTAGGTTCCTTGGCCTGGACGCTCGTGCCATTCACCACCTCGCTGTGCAAGCCGGTCCTTCGAGGTTGGCCCAGAGGGACATCAACTTACTCAGAGCCCGTGGCTCAGAGCTGTCACTCACCGAAATCCCCCACAGCTGGCAGGGCACCTCGGTCTTTGGCCCGGCGTATGGCTTTGCCATGAACCTTGCCATGCTCTCAGCCAAAATGGCAAGGGTCATCACGATTGTCGATTACCCGATCGATTGTCCGAGAGCATACACGGATCTCGACCTTGCGCTCCGCAGCCAAAGCAGCGGATCGCCAGATCCAGACCGGCCCCTTGCTCGTCTGAGTCTGCTGTTTCAACCCGAGCCCCCGGAGATCACCCGTTCCGGACGGAGTCCTCGCACGCGCAACCCTCTGGACAAGTTCGGCAGCCTCTTCAAGCTTACGCCTGAAGTTGGTTTGCTCGAGTTGTTGGGTTGTATTTCGGCCGAGGCGGACCCCATTGGGCCACTCGGGGACGAGATTCCGGCGCAGGTGCACCTTGGTCTAACACCGCCGCAGATGGCCAACCTGACTCGGCTGGACCTGATCTCTTGCGCTTTGACAGCCCGCGAGGTTGGCGCCACCCTGTCTAGTTGCGGGAACCTCGAGAAATTCACCTTCATTCATGACACCAGCCCGCAGTCCTGGCACACTGCTGGAGCCTTCACCGTCACGCCGGCGGGTCTTTGCCAAGCACTCGTGTCGCACGCGCCTGTAACTTTGAAGAGGCTGATTGTCGACTTTCCCTCTCCCCTATGGAACGGAGGCCAGCTGACGTCTCTCCGAGGCCTCCTTAACCTGGAGGAAGTCTACCTGGGGTGCAATGTCCTCTTCAACCAGGGCGAATCACATGAGATCGACAACCTGGCGCCGGACTTCCTGGCAGGGCTGCTCCCCCGGTGTGTCACCGTCCTCGGCATCTTCGACTTCCATTGGGGTACGAGGCCTGAAAAGGTTGAGCAGCCCCTCCGACGGTTTGCCCAGCATCTCGAAGACAACCCTGGTACCTTTTCCAATCTGCGGCAGGTTCAGGCACAGGATGGCTACTTCTTTTACAACAGTACTAGCAGCTTCAGGAGACTAGAGGCCAGGTTCGCAGAAGTAAATGTCCTGTTCACAACCAAGAATCCAGCCCCAGAGCCACTGAAAGGTATCCTCGAGAGGATGAAGCTGTACAACAGAGTTAGATACTTCCTGGACTAAAAGTGTCGGGCGGCATCTATAATTGGTGGTGAGGGAGAGATCGGAGGTGAGGAGAAGAGGAGAGTGAGGTACACATCTAAAGAACTCACAGAAACCCAATAAAATAATAGTTCCTATAGTAACCTTGAGTACAGCATCGTGAAAGTGAAAAACAACGTCAGAAACTTGCTTGAACTTCAAGTTTTACAATTCGGAACTCTGTGTGGTGCTGGCAGTGACTGCAAAATTACAGGTAGGTACGCCTCCCCAGTCTGGTGTGTGGGGCACATATGTTCATTTTTGAGGCCTCGTTTTCAGACATGGCGCAGGGTAGTACACGTGGTAGGGGGTGGGTTTAAGGCCGCAGTTGGAAAGACTGGGAGCACCTTCCCTTTCCAGCCTTATCCCTGGGGTGGTTTGATTCCCGATACGTCTCTTGTTTCGCGGTTTTGTTTTTACTCAACTCAAGCACTCATATTCCCCGGCTTTATCGAAGCGAAGCTTCCATTAACTACCGGGCTCCACTGGGTGAGGTGGCCCGTGTCGGTGCTGAAACAGCACTGACTGCGAACGTCAACTCTTCGATTTACTTGTTCAATTGACATTGCCATACTTTGCCGTCCCTTGATCCCTCCCCATTTACGAAAACACCACGAATGCAAGCTCCTCCCAGTGCGGCCTGGACCAGCGCGAAGCAAGTGTGGTGGCGGGATGGCGGAGTGCGAGGTGCTGCTAACTCCGTGCCCCGTCGCGATCAATGGCTGCGTTTCCCAACTTTGCATTGCGGTTGCGCCCTCCGACTTCCTGGCCAGTATGCACACCATGAAGACTGTCACTACGGCTGGAAATCCCGCCCAAAACAACGCCTTTTCCCGTCTTTCCCATGCCAGGAGCACTCTCGAGCAAGTCCGCGAAGCAGATCAATTGCCCGTCATATCACAGGCGTTGAAAGACTACCCTATCATCCGCGACAAGAAGCTCTATATGATGGTTAAATGGCTTGACAAGTCATTGCGGCGATCCTGGATCGGTGACCACGGTTACTGACTGCTCGAGATTAACAAGGACTATACATATACCCTCAATTCCACTCTTATTTCCATCGCAGTGCTGATCGCTGTGTACTCCAGACAACGAGCTAGGAAGATCATGGTGTTGCCGCACTTGCGCCGCGATATTCAGCGCTGCCGCCACCTCCAGCGCCATCGCTCACCTTCAAAAGAACCACAAGATCATCAAGCGTGCTGATGGCCCTACCTCCCCGACCCCTCTCGCCAACAAAGCAACCGATAAAGCAACCGCCATACCATCACAAAAGAGACCCGCTCCTGTAGTTCCAGAGATGCTTAGAGACGCCGCCAGCAAGAAGCTCAAACCACCGATACTAAGGAGCAACGCGGACCACTTTCAGGAGACGTTTGTCAATTGGATGGCGACTATAGATATTCCTTTTGCTATAAACAAATACTTCCACAAGCTCCTTGGCTTCCTGAATAAGCCTATTACTACAGCCTTATTACCAAAAGGTGGCGATACAATGAGGAGCTAGCTTGACAGAATCTATACTTAGGAAGTCAGCCAGGTTGTCGCTGACTTGGCCAAATCTCCATATAAAAAGCACATCTCCTTCGATCTCTAGACCTTGCCAGGAACCATCGCCTTGTTCGGGGTTGTCGTTTATTATTTTAATCAGCTAGGCAAATACCATTCCGCCTTCTTGCTTTAGAGAGGATCACAGGTAGCCACAGCAGCAAGAATATTACCGCCAGCGTTATTAAAGTCCTTGACCGTTTTGGTCTTGGTAGGAATGACCAGCTTAGCTACCTTTAGACTGACAATATTAATTCCAATAATATAGCAATCATCACTAGTTATCCTTACCCACTATAATCCTAGGATGGACCTTGATAAGATTAAGGATTTAAAGGCGGTAAAAAGAGTCTGCTGTTTCAGCCACATCTTAAATAAGACCCTTCTCAAGACCATGGAGCTAGGTTCCCAGGCCCGCCTATATATAGAGGAAGAGGGAAGACTCCTTAGTGCTTGGCGTAAGTCAGGGTCCATCGGCAAGCTTCATTTCCTTGTCTATTGGATTCGGCATAGTCCATAGTGTAAGGAGGCATTTTTAGCTATTGCAAAGGGTTTATCTAACAAAGATCATGAGATATATGGCGAGATTATTGTCAACCAGGAGGCAGTGAATTTACAGCTGAGGTCAGATAACAGCACTTGGTGGGACTTAGCTTACTTTATGATCAATCACACCCTTTGATTATACAACCCCTTGACCTTTCATAATATATTATATCCAAGAGAAAGAACTCGAGGACGATACAGCTCTTTCCCAAATAGATTGACTAGTATTAAGAGAGGTAAAATCTATCTTGGAACCTTTTAAGATAATCACCAAGAAATCCAAAGGCCGCCGACCTAACTTTACTAACATTATATACATACTTCACCACAACCTTAAGGACCTACTCGCCCAGTATACAGCCGAATTTGACCGCCCTGCTGTGGCCGAGAATCTCGCCCACGTCGGCACCGCTTCTTCGAGTGTCGTAGTCTCCGAGAGCATGCCTAAAGTCCAGGACTACAATACTAGAACAAACAGCCGTGATTCACAGAGACTCACAGGACAACTCTCTTTTCGTTCGATAATAAACGGCCGTGCATCAAGCCTCACTAAATTGTTGGGGAAGGGGCGGAACCGGAGAGCCTAGGGTGCTAGGGCTCGAACAGTGCTGCATCATGCTGCCGCTATCGGCCAAACGCAGTACATTAAGCTACATTCGTGGTGGACATCTGGTCGAGAGAGATGATGCAGATATGGTTGCGATGCTCTTTGAATACGGCGCCGACATCAAACCCTACAGCAAAGAGAGTAAATGTGGAGAGTGGAACAGACCCTTGGAGCCAAAAAGCGAAGCAGTGAGGAAGTTGCTCTGGGAAGAGTGCCGAGGCGGGGGTTGGAGCTGAGATAGGGAATATGACGTCAAATACCAACTTCAAGCTAATCCCGAACGATCCAAGCCCAAGATTGACGGTGCGGGTGTGTTTGCTATTGAAGAATCCTCAATCCAAAACCCAGAGCCTCGGTGCTCGTTTGGCGTTACCTCCCTGCATTAGCTTGGTCGCTTCGACCAGTGAAAATGCCAAGATGGGCATGGATAGCGAGCCACGCCGAGCGCATTGGGAAATCGCTTGGCGCCAAACCCCCTGACATCGAACGATATTGGAACCCCAAATTGCGGCTGAGATATTGCGGCTGACTCTCAGACACCAGGGTTACCCTTCTCGATGAGCATGGATCCTCAAAACCAACCTGGCTCCTCCCAGCAGCCAAGCGCGCTTCCGCCCCTCACTTCTCTCCTCTCATGCCAAGGCCCGAGACTGCGGGCATCACCACTTACACGGGCAAGCTTACGTTTCCCTCACCAGGTCGGGTCCTCCTCTCTGTTCATTTAGGTCAGTGCCAAGCGAATAGCGACAAGTCGGCAAGATGCCTTTCGACTTCAAGGCCTACGACGCAAAATGCGCCGGTTTGGACCCCAGCGAGCTCCAGCGCGAGTGGCAGCACTACACCCGTCTCATCTCGGGCGCCTCGACATCGACGGCCGTGTCGGGCATCGCCATCCCCCTCACTATGGGTGTGTCCTTGATAGGCATAGGGATGGCAGCTCCAGCGATTCACAACGCCCGCAAAAAGCGTGAGATCATCGAGAAACACCTGCAGAAACAGGGTGCTACGCACAACACGCGCAAGCGCGACGTCCTCGGGAGCATGGCCTTCAGCGGAACCATTGGCGTCGTGACGCTGGGTGTGGGGTCTATGGGCGCAGACGCCATTGCGACAACCGGCGCCGAGCATGGCATTTCGGCAATCGTTGAGAACGAGACGGCCATCAAGATCGTTACACACGCGGCCCTAGACGGAGCGGGGATGGGTCTCGAACATATGTACACGCACCACAAGAAGGGAAGAGAGGCCGAAAAGGCGTTTCAGGCGGCCGGAGTGTTCCAGGTCGTCGCGGATGCAAAAGCACAGGAGGCAGGCTATGCGGTGGCACCATACAACCAGCAAGGGTACAATGTCGGAGGCAGCAGCAGCATGGCTCAGGCCCAGCCCCCGTATGGCTTCGCCTATGGTACCCAGATGCCGCCGCCTCCGCCGTATTCTGCAACGACCGCGCCCGCCGGCTTCGTGCCGGATTCGAAGTCGCCAGTCGCGTACTCCCAGGTCCCGCCACAGACCTACGATTACAATTCCGCGGCGCCGGTACAGCAATCGTACAACTTAGGACCGCAAGGACAAGGGCCCCCGAGTTACACCACCACCAACAACAACCCATCTTCTGTCCCTCCAGCGGAGTTGAACGCGCCCGTCAACTATGGCCAGGATCAGCGAGGTCTAGTAGGCTCGACATCACAGAATGGTCCTGCCCAGCAACAAGTAATGCCAAGCCATGATCCTTCTCAGACCTTACAACACCAAGAGTCATCTCATACACCCTCTCCGCCAAACACTCAGTCTCAGGAACTCAATCAGGCAAGCGGCACTCAGACTTCAACCTACGCCGCAGCGTTCGGAGGCCCATCTGCCGATTACGAGTATTACTATCCAACAAACAACTCAATGGACTCGAACCCACAGAGTCAAGAGCAGACGACGCAGACTCAAGAGTCCAAGCAGCAGGCATTGTCGCCGCCGCAAGTTTCCGAGGTTCCTGCCCCAGCTGGCCCTGCTCGAAATTCCCAGCCTTCGTATGGCGCGTATAGCATGACGTCCATGCTGGAGTCGCTTCCAGCAGCGCCAGCAGCCCCTGAGCAGCAGCAACAGCAGCAGCAGCAGCACCAGGCGCAGCCCGTCCATCAGCACCAACAACAGACTCAGGATCAACCTCAGCACCAGCAAAATCATGACCAGCAATATCAGAGTCACCAGAACTTTGCTGCTCCAACGGCCCAGGTGGGGGATCAACAACAGAATCACGCCCGGTCCCAGTCCGTCTCGCACTGGCAGCAACAACAAGAATACTCTGTCAGTCCCCTGACGCAATCCGCATCGACTCATGTTCCCGAGACACCAGCCCTGCATGCGCCAACCCCGACTACCCCGTACAATCCCGCCTCTGGCCTTGTAGGATATGGCATGCAGCCAACTCCCTCACCTGAGCAGGCTTATCAGCCTCCGCCGCAGCAAAATTGGCAACCATCGCAGCCAGCAGCCCAACAACCAATCCAACAGCCAGCGCCAGTGCAGCACCCTCCCCAAGAGCACCAGCCGGCATACTCGGCATACACCAACACCGCGAACCAGCAGTCTGGATCCACGGGATACTCGGTTGGCATGCCACCACCTCCGCCTCCGCCCGGTCCTTCATCGTACCAAACTACATCTTACGCGCCCGCAATACCATACCAGAATTCCACGTCAACCCCGTATTTCCACCCCCCTCCGCAGTCCTCGTCGACAGCGGGGTCCGCGTATCCTGCTGTTCCAGTACAGTCTCAGCCCCCGAACACTCAAATGTCAACAAGTCTCCCGCCTCCTCCGCCTCCACCAACCACAGCGCCTCCCCCAATGCAAGCATATCCTTACACACTCTACGCTCCGGCCTCGCAACCCGAACAGCATCACCAACAATACTACCAACAGCCTGAGCAGCAACAACATCAGCAACAAAACCACCCTTCCGACCCACAGGGCCAGTACCAGCAGTATCAGCAGCAGCAGCCACAACAATCGCACCCGCCGCCGCCACCCCAAAACCAATATCAACCCCCTCCCCCGCAGCAAAATCAACACCAGGCCTACCAACAGCAGCAACTATCGGGCTACCCGCCAACACCACTCTCTCCGCCGGCCACGGTTCCCCCAGCCGAGCAGGGCTACTTTCCTGCACCGCCGACTGCTCAATGCCCGCCGCCACAAACCCAGCCCCAGCAGCAGCAGTGGAATGGCCAGCCGCAGTGGCAGATGCCATATACGCCGGCTGCGACGCCGGCTTTGCAGTATCCGCCGCCGCCGCCGCCGCCGCCGCCGCCGCAACAGGGGTATTTCCAACAGCAACAGCAGGTGTGAGGGGGGATATGAGTACTATGTGATGATAATGCAGTGGTTTGTGTGGATTTGTTTTGCTTGTGGGCTGGTGCTCCCGCTTCCGGACTTGGATTGTGGGCTGGCAAGATCACAAATCGTTGTCAGGTTCGAGTGTCAGTTTGGCGAAGAGCTTGTGCTACTGTGAAGGTTTGGGGTATGGGTTTGATGTTTCGCATTGTAAAGCTAGGGGGGGGGCATGTAAATATGCATGGTCAAAATCGAAAAAGTGCATGGCGATGATTTAACAAACAGCGATTTCAATTGTCTTCTGGGGGTATGATGATACTTGAACACCATACATTGCCTATACCTATAACAGCAATGATCGCCACATGAAGATGTTCCTTGCCTGAAACGGCTCGAACAGTGTTGCCTGCCCTATCAGCGCTGATTTGCAGTCGAACCGCAGCATCGTGCAGTGTGCATGTCTCAATAGTGCGGTGTACTAGTCCATAGAGAAGGTCACTTGAACCCCCTGTGGTCAACTCGGAAACCCGTCTTGCGGGATTAAACTGTCGGCCAGTTACGTGGGGGTGCTACACCCAGGAGCCCCCTGTTCCCGAGGAACACAATTGGTCAGCGGTGGCTGTGTATGCGCATGTCGCTTTCGGTACTATCAAGAGGGGGTGCAGGACGAACGGTCGTTGTGTGCAAGATAGTACCTGCGATTCGGGTCTACATCACAAACATCCAAGACCAGTTTCGATTTCATGTAATAACCCAGGGGTCTACTCGTCCGTCGATACTGCTCTGAGTCGTTAGACCTTGGCCATGGCTTTACTTGATAAGACTTTTTTTGTTGCTGGCGCGGCAGCACTGGTCCTGTACTTTTTTACCTTGCGGCTTCTATCCTGGAGACGTCTTCGACACATCCCAGGGCCGACGAGCGGGGGATGGAGTAAGTTCTGGATGGCGCGGCACCAGGTGTCGGGGAAGATGTGCTTGACGCTGGAAGCTGTCTGTGACAAATATGGTAAGAGAACAATGATTGTATATATATATATATGACAAACTCTGACCTTGTACCTTCCCGCCGAAAGGCCCCCTCACCCGGATAGGACCAAACTACGTCGTGTGCAACGACCCGGCCGAGATCAAGCGCATCTGGAGCGTGCACTCGGGGTACTCGCGGTCGCGATGGTACAACGGGTACCGGATCGACCCCAACAGCGACAGCGTGCTGACGGCCAACGAAAACAAGGAGCACCACCGGATCCGGACGCACCTGCTGCCCGGCTACAGCGGGCGGGGGCAGGGGAGCCAGGAGCAGCTGATCGACACGCAGGTCACCAACTTCATCCGCCTCGTCGAGCGCAAGTACCTGTCGGACCGCCGGCACGGCACGCGGCCCATGGACATGGGCGCCGCCATGCAGTACCTGACGCAGGACGTGACGTCGGCCGTCGAGTTCGGCGCGCCGTTCGGCTACCTCGACGCCGACGCCGACTTCCACGGCGTCATCGCCGCCCTCGAGTCGATGCAGCTGCCGTGCTCCCTGCTCGCGCTGCTCCCGCCGCTCCTGGCCCTGGTCAAATCGCCCCTCGTGGCCCCCCTGATGCCCAAGCCGACCGACACCACCGGCGTCGGCCGCCTGCTGGGGCTCGTGCGCGACCTGGTCGGCGAGCGCTACGGCGACAGCAAAAAACACAACCCCGACGCGCTGCAGGCGTTTGTCGAGTCGGGCCTGTCGCGCGGCGAGGTCGAGGCCGAGGCGCTCGTGCACCTGCTCGGCGGGTCCGACACGACGGCGACGGCGCTGCGCAACGCCGTCTTCTACCTCTCGACGCACCCGCGCTCGTACCGCCGGCTGCAGGCCGAGATTGACGCCGCGGCAGCGGGGGGTGGAGTCGCGCGCCCCGTCATCGCCGACGCCGAGGCCGGGAAGCTGCCGTTCCTGCAGGCGTGCATCAAGGAGACGCTGCGCATGTGGCCGCCGATTTCGGGGCTCATGCCCAAGGTGTCGGATCGCGACGATGTCGTTTGCGGCGTCGCGGTGCCGGCGGGCACGAATGTCGCGTGGGCGGCGTTTGGGGTCATGAAGAACAGGGCCGTGTTTGGCGCGGATGCGGGGGTTTTTGAGCCGATGCGGTGGATCGAGGCGGATGCTGAGCAGTTGAAGGAGATGGAGGCGACGCAGGGCCTGGTGTTTGCGGGGGGCACGCGCTGGGATTGTCTGGGGAAGAAGTTGGCCTATGCTGAGATGGGCAAGGTCATTTTCGAGGTGAGCTGCGCTGTTATCTCGCATGTTTTGTCAACTAATAATCTCCAGATCTTTCTTCGCTTCGATTTCTCAATGACGGATCCCATCAAGCCGTTCACTTGGTTCAATCAAGGCTTTACACAGCATGAGCACATGAATGTTACAATCACAAAAAGGGAGACAACCGTGGCTCCCTAGTTGAGGTACATACCCCGATAAGGGAGAAGAGGAACTGGGGTTAAAGATAAGGTGATAAGAGGGTTACCACCTTGGCCAACCCACTTTTTTTTCAAGAGGATTTCCTGTCATGACATTCTAGTCCCGATTGCTGCGTCGCTGGTACATTTCCAACACATTCAAATGTCATGTCGTTGAGATAACATCTTTTTTGGTCTTGGCATGCAGAGCTTAAATCCTTTTACGTAGCCGTTATAAATGAGAACTCGGCTCAGATTCTTCTCAACTCCACACCGAGAACCCATAACAGCAATTGTCAAAGTAGTGCCGGGGTTCGACTCGCCTCTTGACTGGGCAGGGGCAAGTTGCAAGTTGTGGTTCCACCTTATCGCCCTACCAAGTAATGCCGAGTCTGCCCGCCGTGTCATAAAACTGTGGATTAGGGAGGGCCCAGGTAGCAGCCATGAAATTATCGACTAAATTGTATCTTTTTCTTCCGTGCGTCCTCCCTGTAAAATTCAAGTCCCCAAACTCCGAAACTATGCCCAAGTTAATCAAGAGAGTTGCCGTCATTGGTGCTGGGCCTGCCGGGGCTATCACCCTGGATGCCCTAGCAAAGGAGCAGGCCTTTGACCTCATTCGCGTCTTTGAGAGGCGTGAAGCCCCAGGGGGCAGCTGGTATGTTGACAATCCTACTTCTCACCATCTAGAGAGATGACGAAGAACCAGATACTGACATGATCCAGGATCGGGGACTCTTCACCATCACCCAACCTCTCAAACTTCGCCTCATTAGCAAACCGCACTGCAGACCCTGCCCTACCTATCCCAGAGACACTGCCGGCGCAGTTGCCAAAGTCTAGTCAACCCCGGTACACCGAGTCTTCAGTCTACCCATACCTTGAGACCAATGTAGACCACCTGCCCATGGAGTACAGCCAGGAGCCGTTCCCCAAAGAGCCAAGTGCGCATTCCGTCTCACTGTACGGGCCAGCCACGCCGTTCCGCCCCTGGGAGGTCATCAGGAGCTACGTCGAGAGTCTCGTGAACCGCAACGGGTATGGTGATCTTGTGTCGTACAACACGACGGTCGAAAACGTTGAGAAGGTTGGTGCGGAGTGGAAGGTGACCCTTCGCAAAGACGGCAAGGAGAGCGACTACTGGTGGGTTGAGTGGTTCGATGCGGTTGTTGTTGCCAGTGGGCATTACTGGGTGCCTTTCATCCCTCGCATTGACGGTTTGGAGGAGTTTGAAAAAGCAAAGCTGGGGAGTGTGCTGCACAGCAAACTCTTCCGCGGGAGGGATCACTTCAAGAACAAGGTTAGCATCCTCGATTTTGAGTGTCGGAGATTCCGGGACATGACTAACAACTTACCAGCGCGTCGTGGTTGTCGGAGCTTCCGTCTCGGCAGCCGACATTGCCTTTGACCTGGCCAACACCAAAACGGCGCAAAACCCAGTCCACGCCATCACAATCGGCCACACGGCAAACGAGTACTTTGGCGGAGAAGCCTTCAACCACCCAAGGATTCACAACCACCCGACCATCGCGCGCGTCGAGGCAGGAACTGTTCACCTTGTGAACGGGGAAAGCATCCCTGACGTGGACCACATCATCTTCGGCACCGGCTACACGTCAACGCTCCCATACATCCCCCAGATCAAGCTGCGTAACAACCGTGTTCCTGGCTTGTATCAGCACATCGTCTACCAAGAAGACCCGACGCTTCTTTTTATCGGTGCAACCGCTGCAGGCCTAACGTTCAAAGTCTTCGAGTGGCAAGCGGTGTTGGCAGCGAGGATCCTGGCAGGGCGGGCGACATTGCCTCCGACCGACGAGATGAAGGCGTGGGAGACCAGCAGGATGAGGGAGCGGGGCGACGGAGCCAAGTTCATGCTCATCTTTCCTGATTTCGAGGAGTACTTTGAGGAGCTGCGGCTCTTGGCTGGAGAGGGGGAGAAGGGGCTTGGGAGGAAGCTGCCTGTGTTTGACAAGCAGTGGATGCGGACATTCCTCGCGGGACACGAGCTGCGCAAGGGCATGTGGCTGCGACTGAATGCGCAGGCGCGGGCGGAGGAGGCTACTGAGAATGGGGAGACGAGCAAAGCTCATCCATGATAACGGAATAGAAATTTCAATCTGCACATACGATGTGGCAATCAAGCGCCAATTGTCCCTGCCTATTCTGTTGGTGACGAGGGGTTGGATCCCCGCACTGGGCAGTCATTGTGTGTGATAGGTTGGGCCAGGAGCTCTTTCCCCTCCTTTCCAGTTGTGAACCAAGTGGAAAACAACTTCAACCGAGAAGCAATCTTTGTAACATTACGGTAAATTCGCATAAATACAGTATGGCGGAAGCTGCCACCATCAAGGTGTCTCTAAATGACATCGCCAAGCTCATCGACCACTCTCTCCTACATCCCACCATGACCGATGCCGAGGTCGACGAGGGCTTGCAGATCGCGAGAAAATACAATGTCGCCGCGGCTTGCGTCAAACCATACAGTATTCCTGCTGCCCTGGCAGCGCTACAGGGCACCGATGTTCTCATCTGCGCCGTCATCGGGTTTCCTCACGGCAACTCGACAACCAGCGTCAAGGTTATCGAGGCAGGCGAAGCAGTGGTGGCCGGTGCGCATGAGGTCGACATGGTCGTCAATGTTGGCAAAGTCCTAGGCGGTGATTGGGAATACGTGCGCGATGAAATCAAGGCCGTCAATGACATTGTCGTGGGAACATCAACAATCGATGATACAGCGGTTGGCCAAAGGGGTGCTCTCAAAGTCATTTTCGAGAATGACTATCTCCAGGAGCACCACATTGTCAAGCTTTGCCAGATTTGCACAGAGGTCGGCGTCGATTTCGTCAAGACATCAACGGGGTATGGTTTCGTCAAGCAGGGCAACGGAATGTACTCCTACAAAGGGGCAACCATACCGCATCTTAGGTTGATGAAGGCCAGCTGTGGGCCTGGTGTCAAGATCAAGGCCGCGGGGGGTATCCGAACGCTTGATGAGCTTCTCTATGTCTTGTCGCTAGGTGTTTCGAGGGTAGGAGCCACCGCAACGGTCGCAATCATGGACGAGGCAAGGCGGAGGGGAATCACTGACGAGTCGGCCGAGTTCCCGCTCAAGTTGTCTCAGGACACAAAAGGTGGAGTATATTGAGCCGCCTGTCTTACCTAGTCGGCTGTAGTGCGATCTTTGGAAGAGCACGCAATCTTGTTTATCGAGTTAGGTAGTATTTCACTTCACCCTTCCCGAGGTCAACAGCCTTTCCAACGCGGTCAAAATTTGGTCAATATTCTGGTGCTTTAAGAGCTCCATCTTGATTGAGGCGATGTGTTTACCTACCTGTTTAGTCACCCCCCACAACATTTTCTAACCAAGTCCAGATTAGTCGCAGAGCCTGAGCAGGAGGTGAGGCAAAGCGAACGCCTCCCTGAGCCAAGGTGAGTTCGGCTAAGTTACCATGATTTAAAATCGGGCCGCTTCTGAGCTCAGTTTTGGGACACCAGTCCACTAAGTACTACCATTTTCCTTTGCCCATATAAGCAACCACCGTTAACAGACCCACTGAAATTACTGCTCATTCTCAGAACGTAACTCCAATAACCCGAGTTAAATTTCAATTTTCTAAACATTCCATACAGATATAGCATTTACTAATATGGACTAACTATGTTATAGAAAGGGAGCATCGGAGAGAGTAGTAAGTGGATTTGGAAAGTGGAAGCATAATTGTACGTAAAGGAAGAAGGCCAGGGATAGCATACCAGATTGACTATCAGTCATCTCAGCATTACTAAGAATACCTGCTTAGATGTAGGATGGGCAGTCACCATTATGGAAGTCTATCTACAGGCTCTTGGTACAAAAGACAAAGGCATTCTTCTTGTTCATCTTATAAGCTAGGCACTACTCCATGGAGTTAAGCTCCCAAGACATAGCAAAAAGTGCATCATGCATATATACCCCAAGCACAGATCTTCTATATACATACACTGCTGCCATAAGCCAAATACAATTAGTAATCTTACACTGGGACAGGGAGGTAACAACCTCATCGGTAACTTGCCATGTATTAACGAGGATAATCATGGATTCTTGATAGACCTAGACCTTGGTACTAAGGAATTAATGAAACAAGTACCATAGGAATTAGCTGCCTGACCAGGGTCTGCCGGCCTTATACCTCCTAATCTCGCTTCTCTTCTAGTTTACCTTACCCATGAGCTGTGAAGTTATTAACAATGCTGAGAGCTTTAATATAATACTTAGTATTACCAGCATTCATGGCTGTCTATGGGGCTACGGGTATGGCAAGGGTTCCTCGGCGGCGTGGGCCACATAGCGCTTGCTCATGTACTGCTGCTGGTTCTTGGTTATGTTCCACTATTTGAATTTTGGTTTCGTACAGGCTCTTGCTGCTGTGCATCAGCTCCTCTGCTGCTCTCATGGAAACTGGGTGGGGGGATAACCGACTTCGCGATGAATCCGTACCTCCCCTCATGTATTCCATCAGCTCGTCTTGAGACTTGTCTTTATCCATGTAGGTAATAAAGCCCTTGAGACTAGGTAGCGGATGAAAGATACCTCCATCGGGGAATGGGGATGAAAAATACTTTCATTAGATGGTTGGGATAAAAGTAATTTTTACTAGATAATGACTAAATAAAAGGGTTTTGGTCAGATAATAGAGATTGAAATATTATGTAAAGAAAATCCTTTTTATAACGTATTTCCCTCGTACTTAGTGGTAGGAATTTCACCGGGAGCGTTAGCCTCGTTGGTGTGGGATGTATGATGGACCATATCTACCGTCTTTCCCTTGTCCTCGGCGTTAATAGGGGTTTCACCGGGGAGCTGGAGAACATCTCGCAATCGAACTCCACGATGAACCCTCACCTCCACATCCTCAGTCGCCGGCCTATCCTTTGCCTCCAGCTCCTTCCACGTTTCTTTTCCTTTTTCTTCTTCCCATCTTTGTCGCCGAGGTTGTCATGTTGCGTGGTATCTTGGCCAAGAGACTGCTGTTGTAACCTGGACTTTCTCTGGTCCTCTTGGCTCTGGAAACTTTTATCAAGAAACTGGGTATCGTACCCTTCCTGCTCAAACTCGGCAAAGGCTTTTCGCCAATCCTCAGCTTGGACATGCGGCGACATGAGCGCCCCTGCTTCGATGAGGATATTGCACATCTCGTATTTGCTCGCGCAGTCCCAGATGGTGGGGTTAGTCAACTCAGACGGAAATACCAGGACCCAGTCCAGTGGCGTTCGGAACCTGGAATCTCGCGCGTTTGGATCCGCACCACGTCGAATAAGCTCGGCGGCCAGGGATGGTGCGGTGTGAAGCGGAGTGAATGTACTGAGCCGTAAGTAAAACGTGATGGCGGCGTTCGGATCCTGGCCATGCCGAAGAGCCAGAATGGCTAGCTTGAGTAGCGCCGAGTTTGGGATTCTCCCAGTGTTGTCCTCGGACCCTGCTTCCCAGAGCTTTGTACAGATTCTTGGAAAAAAGCCAGGGTCTTCACTAATGTGATAGCCATTTTTGAGAATCAGCTCGGCGGTGGTCAGATATCTCTCGTGAAAACGATCCCCCGCGTGGCGCGAAGGTGAGGGCGCTGAGCAGGGGAAATTTGACAGATCGCAGTGCGCCAGGGGTTCTGCTGATCCAGTCCCGAAGGCACAGGGCTAGCCCGTATGAAGTTGTGAGTGAGAGGAAGTAGTAATCGTGACCTCGTGCCTCACGACTGCTTCCACCTAGGAGTATCTGAACTCCTCATCGGGGATGCTATATATAAATTCAAGCTGGCTGGCGCCAGTTGCGACTTCCTGTTCCGCGTGGTAAGCCATTCGCTCGGCTTCCCCGCCGGTGGTGTCTGGGAGAACAAGCATAGGGACGTTGGGAAAGGGCTGCCGTTGATCCCCCGATTGACGGTTGTGCACTGGTTCAACTTGGCCCGAGTCCTCTTCAGCAGTTCTTCAGATGAAAAGAATGGCCATTTTCATCCATTATGCTCGCGACGTCTTCGAGAACGATACTCTTGAACGACAGCCCCACGATGAACTCCAAGACCGTCTGGTGCATGAACTGGGGAAAGTCGGTACCACCCGCTGCGCTAATTTCGACCAGCCCTCCGCCCCAGGTCGATATATCGTCCCTCGCTCGCTTCTCGATCGTTTCGGCTGGGAATGTCTGGCCGTAGGTACTTCCTAGCTCGTTCACCGCATCCCGTATCTCCACGGCTGTGGCAGGAGGGCCGCTATGGTGGGCGAGTAATTCAAGAAGTGCAAATGTACGTTGACGATTATCCACGCTGATCCTCTGAATGATGAGCTCGTAAAATTCCAACAGATCGCCAGGGAGTTTATGGAGCATCTCCTCTAGCAACGTGAAATCCGGCGACCCGTCATCTCGGCCAAGCGCAGCGGTTTCAAGTAGCATCCTCAGGGCAAGCTTTATCCATAGAAACACGCCGTTTGCTCGAGTGACCATGGCTGGGATAAGTCGGGTAATGGAGGGGTTGGTGGTCCGTATACTAGCGACTGAGGCGGCCGCATAGTTCTCAATATCGCGCTTAGTGTAGTCCTGCAAGGCGAAGTTGGGGCAGTGAGAAAAATCTGTCATCAACGGCTCCCAAGGCCGACTTGAAAAGCAGACTTTCACCTACGTCGCTGATGATGTGGCGGATTTCTTGGTCAGGCTCTTGAGAAACCGACTGATATCGCTGACGTGACCTTCGAACTCGTCCAGGGCATCGATGAAGAGAAGCAAATCCACCTTAATAACACTCTGATCCACCAAGCAGCGAAGCACTTTCTCCAGCTTGGGGATCAGACCACCCCTACTCCTATGATATGCTGCAATTACTTCTTCAAGAAACTTTGTCTCTGGGGCATCTCTATGCCGTTCATAGCTCTTTGCCAAGGAGTCTAAGGACATCCTAGCGGTTGCGGACTCGGCCTCTTTCAGCCCTATCCTCTCACGTAACTCGCTTTGTTCCTTCTCAATCTTGGCAGTCGACATAGCCTTCTTCAAGGCGTCGCTTAAGTGGTTCTCTACCTTGAAGAGGGCTTTCATAAGCGCTAATCTCTGGTCCAAAAGATCACGCTGTTCTCTCTTGAGTGACTGGTATCTCTCCTAGGTAGGCTGATGTTGCTTCCGATACGCCTCACGGTGAGGCGCGAGGATCTGGGTTGCGAGGCTCCGCAAAATACCCTCGAATGACTTCTGTATCGCGGTGCCTCGATAGTGAAAAAAAAAAACCGGCAATGATTTCCACGGATTCGGTGCCCTATCTGTGGAAGAGGTTTCGCGTCTGCCGACTCTCGGAGACGAATTTCATGAGCGTCGAATTTCCACTACCAGGTTTGCCATGAATCCAGAAAAGACTAGACTCCCCACCCTGCAGCCAGTTGGAGAACGGCCGTACGTCGAAGACCCATCGGAAGGTATTTTGGAACGGGTCTTCGATTTGGCTCACACGGGAGCCTAGTTCAGGCATGTAAAGGTAGTTGTGTATCTCTGGATGAATACCATTCTAATTAGCGACGGGTTGTATAATCGGATATAAATAGCAGAAACCTCACATACCTTTCTGTCAGGAGGTGACCAAGTGATTCCAATATCTCCCGAGAGGCCTCTCCGGACGAGGGTATATGAAGATCAATGCTTGATCGCCCGTTGCCACCTGCTTGTGGGACACTATGTGCGTCTAGGGATAGAAGAGTGTGTGTCGGTTTATCGGGGGAGCCTCCCTGATGTTCATGACGGCCCTGCTCACGGCCTCCCTGCCGCTCACGGCGTTCACGGCCCTCACGGCGTTCACGACCCTCACGACGCTGACGGTCACACTGACGGTGCTCACGCTGACGGTCACGGCGACGCCCCCGGCCATGCCTACTACGACATCCCTCGTGAACACTTTGTCGACTCGCCCTGGCCCACTCGCCCCCCTACCCCAACCCCCTCGCCCGCCCTGACCCACGTCCCTGTCTCGGACACGGAGATGGAGCGCCTGATGCGTCAGTTCTTTGCGGAAATCGACAACAACGCGGCGGCCGGCGGCGGCGCGGACACCCAGCGCGACCTGTTTGGGGTGGCGCCCGGTGAGGAGGAGGTGACCAGACCTGAGCAGCATAGCTCTCGGAGAGAGTCTATGATTACTCTTAGGTTCGAGTCACCTCTAGTGAATTTAACCATGTTTGAGTGATCTTCGTTGATGGGAATTGTCAGGGACTTGTCCTTGCTGTAGTAGTGGCATGTTGCCGAGTCAGGGCTGACTAGGACTGCGGGAGGCCCTGTTCTACTCCAGGTACCATTTTCCAGTTGCTGCGGTGGATAATGTTAGCAAACCATAAACCACACAACATTACTCTGGGGTGGGGTCTGAGAACGAGCCTTTGTAGTGGGCGATTCTTTGGTTTCGTAGGCCCAGAGAATTCGCGCCGTGTTGATGAAGGATATCCCTTCAAAACGTCTATTTAGATCCCGCACATAGTTTGCACCTCCCTCTCTCGGCAAGTCCTGGATGAATGATTCGTTTGCCTCCCCTTCAATCATAGCCGCCAAATGGGATTGCACCATGCCGAGGTTTGGAATACCGAACATTATGGCTCTGCGGAAATTGTCGACTATGTTGGCGATACTCCCGGCGCGGTCAGCCATCTGAACAATTGCATCCTTTAGCACGAGTCCGCCTAGGCTGTGAGCGAGAAAAATGACGGGTCTGGAGGGCATGCCCCACCCGCCGGATTTGAGATGTCATATTAGACTCCGCGCAATGTCGCTGATGGACTGGAAGGAACCTGGGCCGTTCGGTTTGAAGCTTTGAATCGTACCCATAGATGGTCGAGCTCCAGGAATAGATTTGGAAATCTCGTCTCTAATCCACATGAAGGTCTTATCGTTGCCACGAGGCTGCCAGGACACAAAGGGGTGGCTAGCCAAGTCCGAGATGGCGATACAGCTGTCGTCTGTGGTCAGTTATGACCATGATTTCGCCTGTGGGCTGCGTACTCCACCAGGTGCTGCTCTGGCTCTTCACTGAGCATGGTCATGCCTTTGAAGTGGGTGTCGAGAATCAAGGTCTCGTTCGGTGCACCACCTGGTATGGGAATCTGCCACTCGTCCTTGGCCACGGCCTCGGCGCCCCGAAGAGGCACGGGCACGCTTGCCTGGAGGGTAGCCACTCGAGATGGTGGGATCTCCCATCTATCGGATGTTTGTGCGAGTGAATAGATGACGATATGGTCGATGGGGAGTCCCAACGTGTTGCTGAGCAGGATAGCAGCGTCTGTCGGCCTCGACACGTGGTGTGGTAGGTTGCGTAGTTGGAAAACCCTACGGCTCTACTCGTCCTCGCTCATCTTCCCTGATTCGGCTTGACAGAGTTCGGGGTTGTGGTGGAGGTGACCATCACCGTTACGGTCATAGTTGTGACCGCGGTCGGGGCCGTGATCGCGACCGAATCACATATACAGATATAATCGCCTTTACAGACCGTCATACCGACGGCCAGGCTGACAGCTGTAGTTAGAGCTATCGCGAGATCTTTTTTTTATACCATGACATCGTTCCTACGATTAAATGGCTTGAAGTCTTGTCCCGGCGATGTAAATTGCTTCGTTGGTGTATGTTAGCCGTGGTCCAGTACTGCGGCTATGTGGATTGCCTTGCGCTGCTTGTGCCTGCGCGTATCAGATATTAGCGCGATCCGTACGGTCGACCTCTGTCTCGAGCGGAAGCGATAATCGACCACTGAGATGTCTGGTGTTCCGCCAATTCAACACACCTGTTGCAAATCGCCTCGATTTCACGGCCTAGGTAACTTGTTCCTCACAATATTGCGCTGAACTCAGCCCAGCTCTCTACCTGGTACCCTACCACGGCCCCCACATACACCTCCGACGGATGGAGGACAGCCATCTTCCACAAGTCCTCCACGCTGAGGTGCGGCAGACTTGGCTATACATCGTCAAGCAGTACTGACCTCAACACTCTCACCGTCCCATTAAACTCGGGCTTCCTCCCGTCAATGGCATCTCGACGGTTACTAGCCTCGGGTAAACTCGCGTCCACGAGCGTCACAAAGGCAGCCAAGTCGGCCTCGTCGATGAGCTGATGATCGTGAAGGGCGTTGTCGTCACGCAGGTACGCATCGATGGACGTCTGGTCGGCAACTAGGAACGCCGGCGGGGTGTGCAGACCGTCGCAGCCGCTCCCGTGTAGCGTCTTGAAGTGCCGCCTCGCCCCCTCGAAATCGCCCTCAGCAATGCCATGCTCCCTCCCGTCCACCCACCTGATCTTGGCCTTGGCCTTGACCTCCTCAGCCCCGGCGAGACGGCGCCGCGCCAGTGCGGGAGCGCAGCCGAGACTGTGTAGTTGGTCAGGGGGATGAGGCCGAGCCACTGGCGTTGTTTGATGTGGTTGGGTTCCGAGCCTATCAGGCTCATGTCTAGAGGCTCGAAGTCGTCATCCGTCATAATCGAGATGACGGCCTCGATAGTAGGCATCAGGTCCATGCCGCTGATGGCCATACTAAGCCGGTTAATTGCCGAGTCGCTGGGGATGCTGTTGTTGTTGAAGGGCGGGGGCGCCCATTCGTTTGAAGGGCGTCAAGAGCATGCTCAAGTCGTCGGGCGACAGCGAGGTCAGTGTCGAGGGTCGGCCATCAGATAGCCTGTGGCTCACGAGAAACTCGTGGAACTTGCTTATCGTCGATACCGGCAACGCTGTATCAAACACACCCGTCGCAGACTGGCCGAAAAAACATTTCCACAGGATTGCGATGACCACAATCACGGTTGCATAGAGAAAACCCCGACTTCTCGGCCTTCTCCACAGGACTAGGCCTCAGCCAGGTCCCAGCGGGAAAAGTGTATGAGAAATACGCCAACCCCGTCGAGAAAGTCGTCAGGGAGATGATCCAGAGTCTGGCGACGGGCCAGACCCTGAAGCCCTTGGGCTGGGAGCCGACTCCCAGCCCAACAACCGCTGACACCTCATTGGTGCCAGCAAACCGCCAACAAGCCTCCCTTGATAGGAGGCCACGATCCCCCACGCCACGCCATACAACGAGCTCGGCTTCCCCCCCGGACTCCTATTCAGAGCCCCCGCTGCCCAATCAGGAGGCTCAGGCCGAATGGTTGGAAGCAAAGCGCTCCAAGAAGGTCACCTGGGCGACGAAGGCCGCCAGCTCGGCCAACACCAGCAAAGTCATGGACGTGGCAGCCCCCCAGCGGCCTGCGACCCCGGCCCAGGGAGGACCCCCCAAAGGTCCCAAGGCCGCCAGCCCCCCACCGGCGAGGATGCTCCTCAAAGTGCCGGCGGGGCACCCGTGGGAGAAGGCAGCGGCAGGAGAGGTCCTTCAAGGCCTCGGTGTGACACTCGGTGTAGTGCCACAGACGGTGAGGCCCGTGGCGGCCAGGAATGGCTGGACAGTCGCCCTGGGGAAGGGGTCTGACCAGGCCCAGGCTATCGAGAAAGCGGCCAAGGCGGGCCTTTCTCTCACCAAGGGGGGGGACTGGGTCTCCTTTATGCTGGGCAAGGTGCCTAAGACAGTGCCCACCCTGGCCAGGGACGACACCCCCGTCACGGAGCTCATGGTCCGACAAGAAGTGACAGCCGGCACAGGGACTGTCCCACTAAAGGCCTTCCATATAGCCCAGGGCAACTGGATCGTGTCCTTCGACGCGGCGCCAAGATCCTTGCTCTTCCGGGTCTTTGGGTCTACGGTAGCAAGGAGGATGACACAATGGAGGAGGGTTCCTCACTGCCTGGGCTGTTTCCAGTTCCACATGCAGCGAGACTGCATGGCCGTCCCCTGCTGTGCGGACTATGGAAAACGAGAAGACTGCCACAAAGACAAGGAAGACCACCAGTGGCCCCCGTAGTGCCCTAACTGCCTGGGCCCACACCGGCCCGAGGCCTGGTACCAGTGCCCGGCCAAGCCATAAGACAAGGACAGTAGGCTAGTCTACCCCCCCCCCCAGGTGAGGAAGCAGATCAAGGTCAAGGGCCTGAGGCTATGGGAAGCCACCTGGAAAAACGCCAAGGACAAGACGGTGCCCAAGGCAGAGCTCCTCCCCCCTAGCAGGTCGGTAATGCCCCGCCCAGCTAGCATGACAGAACTACACGAGGCATGGAAGCAAGCCAAGGCCAGGGCCCAAGAGTCAGCCAACAAGTGGCTAGGCACGGAGAAGGCTAGGATCAAGCCGATCGTCCTAGGGGCCCCTATCCCAGAGGTCTAGGTGGAGGGGATCCCGGTAGATGACGGGTGGCGCAGAGAGGCTAGCGACAGCCCCCTGGAAGTTAAGCTACCTAAGGCCCTGCCAGAGGGGACAGGGGCGGCCAAGGGTAGGCCCAGGGCCCAACCCAAGGCCCCCCCAAGGGGGACGGGAAGGCCTAAGGCGGAGCCGAAGGCCCCGCCCAGGACCCTGAAACCTAGGCAAGACTTCTTGCCGGTGACGGCCATCCACCTGTTTGAGGGCAAGGCAGTCATGACGGGAGCCGTGCCAGCAAGGTCACCCAAAGACATGCCCAAGGAGACTATGGAATCCCTAGGCCCAGTAGACAAGGGCAAGGCGACCCTGCAGAGAGGCCCCACACCAGAAGAGACCAGGGCATGGAAGCGGAAGCACACCGCTGACATGGCCCTCTTTAGATACCTTCTGGACAGGGCCATAGCCAATCACAGGGCTTTTGACTATGGCGATTGCCCCAGTGGCCAGGAGGCGATGGCATGGCTATGGGCTTGCCTTAGGGAGTCAGAGGTCATGGTCAGGGACCAGTGTGGAGGCATCCCAGTAGAGGTAGTGATGGTAGACCTGCAGGACATAATGGAGAGTATGCTAGGCAAGGGCCGGGCCCAAGGGTCTGGGTCCTACTCAACCACACCAGGCGCAGGGCCCCCACCCCCCCCTCAGAGGCAAGGGCTCCACGACAATGACATGTAGGGAGGTGCCTTGGGTGGGGTCCCCGACACTATCCTCAGGATGACAGTCGATGATATGGAAACAGTGGTCAAGGAAGGAGAGGGGGTAGACAAGGCCACTGTCAAGCTGGAGGAGGCTAGAGAGCTTTACCTGGAAGAATCTAGCCTCTGGATGGAGGTCGATGAAGCCATGGCGGAAGTGGCACAGGCCATAAGGCATAGCCAGAGCAGTGACTGGTCCCTGGACCTGGCCGTGGAACTTGCCCTGCGTGATCTGGAGGCCAGGAGGAGGACGGTATGGGTGGACCTTACAGGCCTGCCCATGGAGTCCCCTGTGACACCGACGCCAGCCCCGCCGATGCTAGCGCAGGCAGGGACCCCTGTTCCGGCAGGGTCCTTCCCCCCCTCGCCAGGGCCACCGGCCACGACACAGGGCGCTAGGGAGGGAACCACCCCCCTCTCCCCAGTCCCAACGTCACCGGCCTCATCCTCATCCTCGTCGTCGTCCTCGTCCCCCTCATCGGCCTCAAGGTCATCCCCGACAGTGGTCATGGCTGCCCCGGCCCCGCCAGCACAGGCAGGGTCCACAACCCCCCCCCCCCCGCCACCTGCCTTCGAACCCCCCCCGGGCCCAAGGAAGCAGTCATTACGGTCACATGGCAGAGCCCGCTCCCTCCCTGGGGTAGGACAAGGCAGTGGAAACCCAGGACCTGCCTAAATGCCAGGACAACTACGAATCCTACAGGCGAACATCGCCGGGGGCATGGTGTACCATGACACCATCCTGGAAAGGGCAGTGGAAACCAAGGCCAACCTGGTCCTGGTACAGGAGCCATGCTGGGCCCACAGGCACACCAGACACCTACGGGGCTATGAGCTTCACCAGGCAGAAGGGGAACCCACCTCCCTGGTCTACGCCAGGGAGGGGGAGGGCTAGGTTCAGGCCCCTGGGGCGACAGATGGAGTGGTCAGAGTCACCAAGGACAGAGGCATGGTGTACGGGGTCTACAATAGGGATGGCAAAGAGGCTGTCCCCAGGGTCCTAGAGATCATGGAAAAGAAGGCGATTATGGGGGGGGACTTTAACCTCAACCATGAAAGCTGGGCTAACAAGAAGAAAGGGGGCAGGAGCAGCCCCCAGGCCAGGGCTATAGCGGCCTAGGCGGCCAGGAACAGTATAGAGCCTCTGATCAGGAACCAGCCCACCCACGATAAGGGCAGTGTCCTGGATCTGGTCTTCAGCAACTGGGTTGGCACCCGGGCAGCCATTGACCCAGGCCAGTAGTTAGGATTGGACCACCAGACCATGACCATAACAGTTAGCAAGGGCCCTGGCTGCCAGGGCGGAAGGAAAAGGGTGGTCATTGACAAGGATGACATCCTGGAACTAGGCAGGAGGCTGAAGAAGAAGGCGGAAGGTCTGGCCCAGGCCCCCCTAGTAGGAAGGGAGGCCCTGGATAAGGTAGTGGCAAGGCTGGACGATAGTACCCAGCAGGTGCTAAAAGAGGTGGGCCATAAGGCGGGCAGGAATCCCAAGAGGGCGGCCTGGTGGAACAAGGACTGCCAGGCCAGCAAGAGCTTCCTGGTAGCAGATGGGGGTAAGCTGGGGAAGCAGACCCACCAGAACACAGTGAACCGGGCCCGCAAGAAGTATTACAAGGCCAAGGTCAGGGACGCCAATGCCAGCACCATCTGGAAGATCATGAAGTGGGGGGGGGAGCCAGATCCATGTGCCATCCTGCCCCTTATGCCCAAGGAGGGTGGGGCCCTGGCAACCACCCTGGAAGACAAGATGAATCTTATCTTCAAGGAGCTGGTTGCCCCTGAAGGAGGAGAGGACCTGGCAGGGTTCCAGGGGGCCTCGGGGGCCACTCTGCCTTGGGAGGCGTCCGCCCCCATGGTGGATGTCACTGAGGCCTTTGTCAGGCCCTGGGTAGGCACTACAGTACCAGGGGAGGATGATGTAACCACAGCCATGATCAGGGAGGCCTGGTGGGACCAGGTGGCCGTGGGGGGCAAGGAGGAGAAGGTCCTCTTGGCCCTGGCAAAGGCAGTCCAAGTAATCTGTGACGGTTACCTCAGAGAGGGCTATTACCCTAAGGCCTGGAGGAAGGCTAAGGTGGTCCTACTGGTCAAGCCAGGGAAGAAGGCCAATTCCATGAAGTCCCTCCGGCCCATTGCTCTTATCCTGGCCTATGGGCAGGGGTTAGAGTGGGTGGTGGCCAGGAAGGTCTCTAGGGTTGTGCTGGAAAGAGGGGTGCTCCTGCTAGAACAGTATAGGGGCATCCTAGGGAGGTTAGTAACAGACCTGCTTGCCAGCCTGGTTCATGATGTCGAGGGTATCAATAGAAGAGGGAGGGTAGCTGGAATCCTTACTGGAGATGTTACCAGGGCCTTTAATGTGGTGTTACCATGGAGGCTTGATAAGCGGCTCTATGATCAAGGCTGGCTGCCCCAAATGGTCAACCTGGTGTAGAGCTTCCTAGCCAACAGGAAGGCGACACTCTAGGCCAATGGAGTTGAGTGTAGAACAGGAGGAGGACTACTATAGGGCTTACTGCTCTCCCTAGTCCTCTTTAGCCTCTACCTGGAGCCTCTTGTCAAGGTAGGCCCTAGGAGGTTCTTGTATGCTGATGATGTGCTTGTACTGGTGGAAGGGATCTTAACCTTGGCTATGTGTGCCAAGCTGACAGCAGAGCTGGGGGCCCTTGAGGCCTAGGCAAGGGAGAACCATGTCCCCTTTGACAAGGCTAAGTATGAGTATGCTCTCTTCATAGGGAAGGGCAAGGACCCTCTGGCAGCCGGCTCCAACCTCCTGGCAGGTAGGGCGTAAGCGCCATATAACCCCCAGCTGAAGTGGCTAGGCATCTACCTAGATCATAAGCTAACCTTCATGGCCCACTGCAAGGTGGCAGCTGGGAAAGGGGCCAGGGCAGTAGGACTCCTGCGTAGGATCGGGGGCTGTGCCAAGGGGCTCCTACTAGACCTGGCGGTCAGGGTGGTCAACGTGGTCATCCTCCTAAGGATGCTGTATGGGTCGGAGGCGTGGTGGTTAGGCCTGTAAGGGTTTGGCCAGGCCAGCGGAGTGGAATGGCTTGACCTGGTCCTGCGAAGGGCCCTGAGGGCCGCCCTCCCGGGCTGGTGCACGACGCCCACCCTGGTCCTGCATGCTGAGTCCGGTGTTCCCCCAGTGGACATCCTTCTGGAAGAGAAGAGACGGGGCTACATAAGGAGAGTCCTTAACATCCTTGCTAGCGAGAACTGGGCACAGCACCCTGTAGCCAGGAGGCTCAAGGTGGCGCCAGGGAGAGGAACCCGGGCCGACAGGGCCGAGTCCACCAGGCTAGAGGTGGTGGCGCGGGATGAGGGGTGGGTCCCCCCGAAGCCGGAGCGGGCTAAGGTGCTGCCTGGGGCCCGAAGGCCCTACGGCACTGCCTGCGATAGGTGCTACAAGGCCCTGGCCAAGTGTGTGGGAGAGCTCCCCTGTGAACGTTGCGTCAGGAGAGGGGAGGAGTGTGTCTGGGTGGAACGCAAGAAACACCCGGTGGGCCATAACGACCCAGAGCCCGGGCAACCGGGGGTCTGGAACCGTGCTGCCGCCAGTCAGGAGTGGTGGGAAGCCAATCGACCAGGAAACTACACCTACTGGAAGATCAACTTCACACGGAAGCCCCCGCCGGAGCTCAGGCTCCCGTGCAAGGCTCTGGCGCTCCTCCTCGCGGAAAGGACCGGCCATGGGGACTATAGGTCCTACCATGAAAAGTTCAAGCATGACCCAGAGGCCTGGGGTCCCTGTGCCTGTGGCGTGCACAAGGAGCCGGGGCATGTCTTCAAGTGCCCACTCAACTCAAGAGCCCTCCCGGCTGATGGAAAAGGTTCCCCGTTGCGCTACATGTGGCGTAACAAGAAGATGCTTGTACTCTTCAAGGAGTTCTGGAGCAAGCTTGCCCCTGGAAGAAAATACAGGGGCACACTGGGAGAAGAAAGTATCCCGCAGATTGCAGAAGAAGAAGCCTGGGCACAGGCGCATCAGGAAGGAGAAGGCTAGGTCTAGGGGCCGGGCCAAGATTGATCAAAGGAGGCTTTTCTCTTTGGAGTTTTTATGTACCTTAGCTGGGGGTGAGATGGAAGGGCAGGTAGGACCTTCAGTCGGCAATAGGGGTATGTCTTAGGCTAGGTTTCCTTCAAAGGGGTGGTGGATCTCCTAGGTTCGAGTTAGCAAGTAGTTGGGGGGGCCTTCGGCCCCCCCACGTCCCAGTCGCCTACGGCGAGAACCCAGGACGTTAAACCAAATCAATCAATCATTCTCCACAGGACTGCGAGGCCCGCAATTACGATTGCGCAGAAACGCCAACGCCTCCACAGGACTGTGATGAGCGCAAACGCGATTGCGTAGAAAAAACGCCGTCTGGACAACTTGAAGTTCATGATTCGCCTCGTCAGCCCACCGAGAGGCATGGCAACTTTGACCCGTGCGAGCGTCGACTGGCGGCTCTGGCGATGTAGGCAATTCAATTGACTCTGGACATCAGGCAACCATCGTCGACATCAAATTTGATTTCTAACTGTGGTCCATTCCAGGCCACGGGGTTGCACCAACAACCTCTCTGTCCGATCCATCCCTGTTCAAAGCCCACCGTTGGTTCCAAAACACCAGGTCAGTCCCCACTTTCCACGCTAGTCACCGAAGTGGATGTCAAGTTGAATAAGTGGATCCAGAGCGTGAGCGCCAAGATGGTATCCATATTCTCGATGCCATGCGTCATATCCTGCCCATCGTCCTGCACGAGACACAGAGCGTCGATCCACAGGTATCTCTCCCCCATCAGGGCCACCAGCCGCATTGTCGTCTGCGAGAGCTCGCTCTGAATGGCTCCAAGGCCGCCAGATTCGCAGAGTCTTGCGAGGTTACCCCTCAGCAGCCGGAAGCTAGGTGCCTGGCCCCATACGTAGCTAAGGGCTACATACCTCTCCGGGGCCGTGATGTCGACCAGCCGTTCCTCGCGAACATCGATGGCTCAGAGGAAACGTAACGGCTGGTTCATGCGGCCGGGGATTGGACCAAAGCGTAACGGCAGGGGTCGGCACTCGTCGTGATGCGCCTCGCACGTGTACAGCCATCTCCTCGGGAGCTCTGGGGGGATCTTGGGCTGGACCAGACGCCCGAAGCCGTACGGCGTCTCCGTGGTGCTGCCATATTTTGCTACAAATACGATGGGGTTGGCGGTCGGGCCCATGGCGGAGAGACCGCTCTCGTCCCATTTGGCCGTGACTTTCTCGTCCCAGGAGTACTGGCTGTCACCGGCACTCGAGACCCAGACCAGCCAGCCAAGCGGGCACTGCCTCGCCGAGAAGCCGACGTCTCTCTTAATGCCAGTCTGTACTCCTTGCATTCTCTGGAAAAGCCGGTAAAGTTGATCTCAGCACATTGTGTACACAGCTGCCTTCTCTGGTGGGAGTGTTAGGAGTGGGACTTTATGGAACTGACCCCATCATTTTTTCTCACGTTGGCTCTCTGGATCACAGCGCCGGTCATGGTTCAAGCTTGTGCAGTTTTTGCGGGTTGTTGGAGTTACTTGGAAAGGCGGGATATCAACGACAGTGACTATTGCCCAAGACGGCTGCAACGCGACGATGGGTCGGAAGTGGGCGCACGTGTCCGGCTAGCAGTAGTCACCCAATGGCGGTCATGTCTGCGACATGCATCACATGACCCTAGTCTGCGGCCTTCGTATGTAGCTTGCACTGCGGAGCGTGCGTGCCAACAGAAAGGCGCCCAAATGAGGGACCCCGAATGATCCGGGACCGCGGTCATGACGGCAGGTCTTTGTAGAGCATCCCGCTGCGACAGTAAGCCTGTCCCTGCGTGGCCTTGCGGAAACCTGCCTTCGCCACTGTCAACATCCTACAGTAGGCGTCCTACCTTGCAGTCTGACCCTACTTAAGTGCCGGGTTGCAAAGCGGGGCCTTACAGGTGAAAGCGGCAGCGGCCACTTCCACACCGAAACTGTCATTCCCAACCCTGTCAATCTTTCAGTTGTCAGACTAAGCTAGACTGGTAGGCTGAGGCATCCGAGGTCCAACTACCTAATGTCGGCGAACTTTACGATAGCGATTGCGACAAAAAGCGACTCGACCACTAACCTTTCGTCTACCCCAATCTTGTTCCAAGAATGCTCGGGCGCGGTGACGCATCTCGACTCGGCATTCGCGAATTACAATAGCCGAGCAAGCCTGTATTACCAATGCAGCATTACTCAGACGGTGCCGCATTCTTGCCGACGGCATTCGGCCGAATCACCGGCCCTACGGGGTCAAGTCCAACTATAAGACCGGGCGGATCTTGTCCCCGCAATGCACTCCACGACTTTGTCCCAGCAGCTGTATACACTTCTTAGACACGCAAATATGGCCACTACCCAGAGGGCACTTCTCCTCACCAAGATCGGCGAACCCCTTATCTTGGTCGGCGACCGACCCATTCCCAAGCCAGGGCCAAACCAGGTGCAACTCCGAGTGGCCGTAGCTGGCATCAACCCCCACGACTACAAAGCCCGGGACACTGGCCTCTTCGTCTCCAACAGCCTGCCGGCTGTGCTAACCAACGATGTGGTCGGAAGGGTCACCGAGCTCGGCGAGGGGGTAGCCGGGCTCGTCATCGGAGACCGCGTCGTCTCCCAGGCCGGAATTACGCCGGGCTCGAGCCAGAACGGCCTGCAGGAATACGCCGTAGCCGACGTCGGAGCCATGGCCAAGATCCCCGACGGCATCACCGACGACGAGGCCGCCACTCTGCCCATCAACATCATCGCGCCCGTCGTCGGCCTCTTTGGCTCCCTGGCGATCCCCGCGCCGTGGTCCCCCGATGCTGCGGGTTTCGACTACGCCTCCACGGCGCTGCTCATCATCGGCGGCGGCTCCAACTGCGGCAAGTTCGCCGTGCAGCTGGCCAAGCTCGCGGGCATCGGCACCATCGTCGTCGTCGGGGGCGCCGAGGCCGCGCTCAAGGAGATGGGAGCGACGCACGTGGTGGACCGGCACGGCGGGCATGATGCGGTGCTCGGCCGCGTCCGTGAGGTTGTCGGAGACGATCTCGTCTACGCGTTCGACGCGGTGAACCCGCCCGGCGACCAGATCCTCGCCATCGACGCCCTCTCCAGCAAGAAGCGCGGCGCCATGGCGCGGCTGCTTCCGAACGCGCCGGTCGACGAGTCCAGGGTCGCGGGCAAGACAGCCGGGTTCGACGTGCGGGATGTCTTTGGCATGTCGCAGATGCATCCCGGGCTGGCGGGACCCTTTTGGGACCTACTGCCAGGGTACTTGGAGGAGGGGAGGATCAAGCCGCTGGAGTATACCGTGGTGAAGGGACTGGAAGCGGACCATGTGAACGCCGTCCTGGATCGATACCGGGATGGAGAGAGGGTGGCCAAGACGCATGTGCATCTCTAGTGATGGGAATGATGCCATGCAGTTCTGAGCGCAGTGCTGTTCTAATGGTCGCTGACTAGGCTTGGCGCTGGGGAAGGTTAATTGCGAGAAACAGCTGGGAGAGGAGGTGGAGATCCTACACACTGGCACGGGCGCGATGCCGACGCTAACGGTCGAGTCCCGCAGACCGCCGGAGTGGAAAGCAACAGACTGTTGATGTCAGGGGGGGCGGGATCGAGCTTGGTGGTAGCAGAATGATAGCAGACGTACCAAAAGAACCTGGTTCTATGGGACGAGTCTGCGGCCTCACAACTTCCATTATCATTATCTTGAGCTGTGGTGAGCTGTGGCTGATTTGCCCTAAACTTTCTCCAATACTTCCCCAGACTGGGGTGGTGAAAATACAACTGCTTCAGAACAATAGTCGACTCCATCGTCTCATTGGAAGAGTAGCTAGATTTAAGTGATGCAGACGCATTGGTACCGAAGTCTCGGTATGTAGCCTACCATCGGCCGCCTTGCTCCACAACAGACCAGGAGCCCGTGCTTCCTCTCAGATCACCGCTGTTTGTAGGCCATACTCGCCAAACGAGACGAGCACATACGAGCAAAGGAGGCAAGAGTTTGACATTACCAGCCGGGCAACTCCCGGATATGGCACCCGCAAACCCACCATTGTCGGGCCCGGCGATTCAGGTCTCAATTTTCGGTCTGTGACACATCGATCCGGCCCGGTAGCCGCCAAATTGGGCCAACAAGGCCAGGCCGCCCACCCTGCTTGCCAGGGCAGGACACCAACAGCAACTACGCCGCACTGCAACTTGAGGCTCCCCCCTTATTGTTTCATAAATTGCTACCCGCTGGTGTAACATTAAGGGAATTTTAGCTGCGAATGGCGGCCAGCACTTCAAAACGCAATGGGATCTCAGGGGCAACAAGGCTGGCGCTAATACCGTGCATGTGTCAATGGCGTCAGTTGCGCTGTGCACTTGTTCGCTTCTTTATATGTCGTCCCGGAATGTGTCGCGAGTTTTTTACTTTCCTGTTCCTTTGCTCGGCTATGTCTCCTTCGGTTCGTTTGTACTTATTTTACCTTGTAATTCATATTAATCAACAACCATGGCGGGGGACTGACATGACATCTGGTGATTTTATTGTTGTATGAGACGAATCTAGGCGCCTGCGCTAGACTTTTGGACACCGACTGTAGATGTCGATACACTGCGTCTAAATAGAGACAGTACGTTTCTCTCGTCAGGACCACTCACTCTCTCTTTGAAATCGGTCCTTCCAAAATAGTTGAAAAGCGCCGGGAGCCGACCCAAGCAATATGAGGGTTGCATTAGTCCAGTAACGATCTCTATTACATCGCCTGTATTATACCGACTTATGCCGATGTGTATGCGCTGGTTCGCCCCGCTCTCCAGGGTTAACCAGGACACTCCGATTCGAGCGGCTCAGGGGGCGTGTAACTCGTACTCCTTTTACAATGAGAATGTCTATTTGTACTATGACATCGGTCTATTTGCACTATGACCCCACTTTCACCCACACACAAAACCCTAACCCAGCGCCGCCAGGCCGCCCTACGCCATATTCTTCGTCTACCCAGCCCCCTCCGCCACCTACGCCGACAGGGGACTCGATCGTGGTTGCTGCCAGTCAGCCTAGAGGTCGTGGAAGCCGTGGAGGAAGATCCCCACGCGGCACTGCTTCCGGGGCACGTCGTGGTACCGTGAGGGCCTCAATCCAGCGGACCCCATCCCAGTGGGAGGGTGTGGGGCTCGAGGGGAGCCAGACGACAGTCACAGGCGGTGGGGACGCAGCTATGGTGTCCAGCAACGCCTCAAGAGGTGGCGCCAGCGCCTCTGGTGGCCGTGGGAATAGTGTCACTTCCAGAGGAGGATCCAGAACGGCATCAGGAAGCCGGAGGGTATCAACAACAGCCGGCGTTACGAAGACGGCGCGCACGAAGCGATCCACGCGGTCGCAGGCCCCTGAGCCTGGCTCAGGGGCCTCAGGGGCCGCTTAGACAGCGATTGTAGCTTAGTCAGCAACGTAGTTTTCCGTAGTCAATTGCAATTTTATTGCAGAATCGCTCGATGTGGGCTTATTTGCGTTGGTTTCAATTGATCGCTCAATTGATCGCTCAATTGAAGATGCGACCGTGGCTTCTGGGGCACGCGGGGTTAGGGTTTTGTGTGGGCGAAAGTGGGGTCATAGTGCAAATAGACCGATGTCATAGTGCAAATAGACATTCTCTTCACAATCCAAGACAGGGTAACGTAATACATTTCAGTTGCGGGCCTTCGTGTCCTCTTCCAAATTCCATGATGCTAAACCTACGCCGCTCCATCCATCAGAGTCAACAACAATATTAGCACAAGAAAGAGTAACACGGCAAGTGGAGACCCTAAAACTACAAAGGTATCCCGAGCCGCTCTTGTTGCACTCCACCCGCTCTCATAGCGGAATCTGTACCACAGCGTCCTTGGCCATGCCATCCAAGGAAGAACGACATGATGGAGAATAAGGCACATCTCGTAAACAACTCCCATGCCTCGTTCGTTATCCCACTACCTAGCCGCTGGCGGCAAGAACCTTTTGGCAAGGTAGGCACCCCGAGGCTGTGCTTCTCCGTACCACATAGGTGTCAGCACCGCCTCGAAGTAGTGCACGTATTTAGCAAAGGTTTGGTTGTAACTTTCTCGTAACCCATAAAATATCGATTGAAGGGTTAGCAAGTTAGAAAGGCGGGCGACGCCTTTGGCGCCGCGCAGAATTTCAGCGTTCCAGGTAGAAAAACTGTTCATGACGAAGCCGCCCGTTACTGCGGTAGGAGAAGTAATATCATAAGGATGAAGAATGAGGCGAAGGTCGCGGATTCAGGGAGCGTGTTTATGCTGTAAATGCTCTGCAAGAAGGGTCAAGTCTTTTGGGCACTCTAGCGGGGGTTTGTATCCAGAGATCCTTACGGCAGTAGCTCCAATGGAATGGGGAGGTAAAATATGGCAAGGTAGGTGGTCTGGCTGACTGCCACTAAAGGTCAAGGTCGAGGGACTCCGTGTAACCTCCTCCAGCACCGTCAGTGCTCTCAGCCTCTTTCTCTTACTGAACCAGGGCACACTAAGGGCCGTAATATATACGTAGAGAATAAAGACATTTAAACTGTAGGTCTAAGCTAAATTGCCACATGCCCGTCCTAAAATTCTGGCTGCATTCTTATGTGCCTATGCTATCACCGTGACGGCGGCCCACCTGCGCAATTGGGAAACACTAGACACTGTATTAGGATGCTCCTTGCCAAGAACCTGCTGCCGAAGCCGAATGCACTCCCGCATCAGATTCTCGGCATCTTGTAGACGGCCGAGATCCTTCCAAGTGATGGCGAGGTTGTTCATACTGTCCAACGTGTCGGGATGCTCCGGTCCTAGGACCCTTTTTCTGGCCTCCACCACTTGTACCTTTAGCGGCTCTGCCTCTGCCCATCGGCCCTGGCTCCGGTACGTAGAGGCCAGATTGCCCATACTGTCCAACGTGTTGGGATGCTCTGGTCCTAGGACCCTTTTTCTCAACGCTCCGAATAAGACAATCAAGTCAATCCAAGCGGTAAAATTGACTTGAATTGAGGGCAGTTGGTGAGAATTGGATTGAGCAAATGGTGGATTGAATTGTCTTGTCTAAATTGCCAAGGCGCCAAGCCCCCCTCCCGGAAAGGGTTATTCCCGCCCGGTCCCCATCCTCTTGGACCTGTAGACAGCCACCAGGTCCTCCAGAGGCAACGGCTGCTTTACAAACCCAGTAATAACAGCCAATATTTGATACAAAGCAGCATGTGAAAGGTCTCTGTATCTGTAGATTGTCGCTGTTGACTGAGGGTCAGGGATGACTGGCTAAAGACCCTCTCACACTCTATTAAAGCAGGTGGAATAGAAAGGATCTTGAATGCCATAGTAGAAAGCCAAGGAAAACGGTAACTGTTGACTTTCCACCATAAGAAAGAGGTCTCTCCTTTTTCCAGAGCATAGATGGGGCCTCTGAAATACTCCGCCAGCTCATCTTGTAGTGGATCTGCCTCATGAGAGTCAAAGAAGTCATTGCCAAACCCCCCTAGTAGGGAGGGTTGGTCCCTGTGTAGTGGTTATGGTTGCTGGGGCTAGGGCATGGCTGGAAAGTGCTCTTTGAAGAACCTCTTGAATCTGGTGATAATGGAGGCAGCTTTACCTGGCTAGTTGGCAAAAAACTACTTAATCCAACAAGCTCTGCAGTGGGGGGAGAGGATTAACATGGCCTAATAAGCTAGGTAGTTATCTATCAAATCAAGATACTTGTCTATTAATTTGATAGCCATTTGTAGGCTAAATTAGATGGTGCTGAAACTATCCTCTTATATCTCTTCCCTAAGCTAAATCCATGGCTTCTTGCCTTTAGCTAGTGGTAATGCCTTGGCTTCTTTCCAGGCTTACTCCTCTTGCTGGCAAATTAGTCATGGAACCTTAACCTTATAGTTGGCAAAGTGGCAAGGTAGCATTGGTATTCTTAATGGTCTACTATTGCATGGTGATGGTAAAGGCGAGGGCATGGGTGAAGGCAAGGGCATAGGTGAAGGTGAGGGCATGGGCAAAGGCAAGGCTGGTATAGTAAGTGGTAAATCAGAGCTTTTGAACCCTGAATTCTTGAAAGTGGTGGTATATTGGTGATGGAGATGCTTTAGATCCTTCTAAAGAGAGTGCATGTGTGGGATAACCTTGCCAAAGTTGGCCAACCTTCCTTCAAATTTCTTGGTTAATATCTTGAAAGGCTATAAGATATCCATCATCTCTTTAAGGACCACCCAATCTATATAGGAAAAAAGGGAGTCAATGTCAAGGTTAGCTTTATGGCAATGCTAGGTGCAAAACACATTAAGGGAATTACAAAGCTTTAAAGCACACTTGATCATATAATCCACCAAGTTCTAACATGTGGAATTATTGGGCCTAAGCTGCAAACTAGTAACATTATTATCAAGAAGAATATTGCCAAATTTAGCTTGCTCCTTAGTAGTCAAAGTACTATGGGCAATAGAGGAAAATGACTTGTGGTGTTAAGGGGTCTAGCAAGTAAAGTAAACCTAGAAGTAAAGCTTTCTGACTAGCCTACATTTCCTCTACTCTTCTAAGAGCTCTCTCTCTTCTACTATAACTGGGCATGACTGGGAGTTTAGATTAGAGTTAGTTAAAACCTTGCCAGAGGTCCTACTGAGGAAGGCATTGGTGATAAGGTTGAGAATATGGCAAATGTAATAGATTTGCTTTTCTACCTTTAGCTGGGTGACTTGCTACTTAGAGATGGTGGGGTTATAGTGGCCAAGGAGGGTCTTAATGCACATATTGTTGTTGCCTGTGTTGTTGGTTGTGGTGGTGCCTAAGTGACTGGCTAGATTGAATTGCTTGATTATTTCCTGGACTCCAAGAGTAATATTCTTATTACTGTGGACCCCTTTGAGTAATTGAAGGCCAAGAAGATGTGTTTAGAAGGTCCTAGAGGTGTCAAAATAGTGGGCAATAATAATAGTAAAGGAAACTATGCCTGGTGATTGCCAGATGTCCTAGGAGAGGTGCTTCTTATATGGGGATTCAGCTAGCTTTTGGATAACTTGGGCAAATCATATATTGAAAGCATGTTTGACCTAGTTCTTGATAGTATTGCTACCCTTGGGTAAAGCTGGGTAGCCAAATCTGCATTTAATATATTGAAAAGCTTATGGAGGTGGCAGCTCTTAATTGCTATAAAAGGAAGATTTGAATCCATAATCCAGTTGATAAAGGTATCATAAAAGTCTTTGGCCTGGCCTCTAAAAAGGGGTTCTTTGGCTTCCTTTCACTTCTTAGTTGCCATAGTAAAAAGCAATGGCAATGTTAAAGTCCCAGCTCTTTTCCTTGAAACTATTCCCATTAAGTTGATTGTTGTATTGTCTAAATCTTGTGTTTGTGGTGGTTTGAGTTGATATTGCTTTTCAAGATGATGGCTTATGCCCATGGTCAAGGTGGCTTTGAAGAAGGTGCCACACTGCTTATAATACCAGGTTTGGCTCTTGGAAATCACTTTATCTGTAAATCCAGATGTTAGCTATTGCAATTGACTAAAAGGAAGCTGTATTTACCATTATGATTGATCTGAACAAGTAGATAACTGTGGTTATTGATCCAAGACGTGTGTGGGCATCTTGTCTTGAGCCATTCCTCCAGAATATATCTCATGCCCTGACTGCTGTGGATTACTGGGTGATGGTCTCGAGCGCCCACTGCCTGTGCTGTGGCCAGGGCTTCTCTGGTGGTGTGAATCTGACTGAGGATATTGCCTGTATGAAGTCAGGAAAACGTGTTGATTTGAGTGGGATTTTCAGGTTCAAGGATGACAGCTCTATCAGTGGCAATGGAGCCTGTGTTAGATAGAACGTTAGCCATGGTAGTAGTGACAGGCGGGTGGGCGGCATGGCACAGAAGTGGTAAAAACACAGGATTATCCTAGCGCTGCGGGCTGGGCGGTGAGCGCTGGCGAAAACCTTGTTTGGCGCGGATAAACGCGTTTTCTGGACATGTTGGCTGTGGGCGTGGAAAGCGGGGCTGGAAAATGGGGCCTTTCCTCTCATATATAACCCTAACCCTGGTCGTTGAAAATCTAGGAAATGGATTGCAATTTAGTCAATCCGTGACTGAGGTGAATTGGATTGAATTGCGGCCAATTTTCGCTGGATTGAATTGACTTGATTGAATTGAATTGACTAATTGTCTTATTTAGATTGACTTATTCGGAGCATTGCTTTTTCTGGCCTCCACCACTTGTAAATTTAGCGCCTCTGCCTCTGCCAATCGGCCCTGGCTCCAGTATGTAGTGGCCAGATTGCCCATACTGTCCAACGTGTTGGGATGCTCTGGTCCTAGGACCCTTTTTCTGGCCTCCACCACTTGTAAATTTAGCGCCTCTGCCTCTGCCAATCGGCCCTGGCTCCAGTACGTAGTGGCCAGATTGCCCATACTGTCCAATGTGTCAGGATGCTCTGGTCCTAGGACCCTTTTTCTGGCCTCCACCACTGGTACCTCTAGCGGCTCTGCCTCTGCCCATCGGCCCTGGCTCCAGTATGTAGAGGCCAGGTTGCCCATACTGTCCAACGTGTCGGGATGCTCTGGTCCTAGGACCCTTTTTCTGGCCTCCATCACTTGTACCTCTAGCGGCTCTGCCTCTGCCCATCGGCCCTGGCTCTGGTACGTAAAGGCCAGATTGCCCATACTGTCCAACGTGTCGGGATGCTCTGGTCCTAGGACCCTTTTTCTGGCCTCCACCACTTGTAAATCTAGCGGCTCTGCCTCTGCCCATCGGCCCTGGCTCCAGTACGTGGAGGCCAGACTGCCCATACTGGCCAATGTGTCAGGATGGTCTGGTCCTAGGACCCTTTTTCTGGCCTCCACCACTTGTAAATTTAGTGGCTCTGCCTCTGCCCATCGGCACTGTCTCTGGTATGTAGAGGCCAGACTGCCCATACTGTCCAATGTGTTGGGATGCTCTGGTCCTAGGACCCTTTTTCTGGCCTCCACCACTTGTACCTTTAGCGCCTCTGCCTCTGCCCATTGGCCCTGGCTCCAGTATGTGGAGGCCAGACTGCCCATACTGGCCAATGTGTCAGGATGGTCTGGTCCTAGGACCCTTTTTCTGGCCTCCACCACTTGTAAATTTAGTGGCTCTGCCTCTGCCCATCGGCCCTGTCTCTGGTACGTAGAGGCCAGACTGCCCATACTGTCCAATGTGTCGGGATGCTCTGGTCCTAGGACCCTTTTTCTGGCCTCTACCACTTGTAAATCTAGCGGCTCTGCCTCTGCCCATCGGCCCTGGCTCCAGTATGTGGAGGCCAGACCGCCCATACTGGCCAATGTGTCAGGATGGTCTGGTCCTAGGACCCTTTTTCTGGCCTCCATCACTTGTAAATTTAGTGGCTCTGCCTCTGCCCATCGGCACTGTCTCTGGTATGTAGAGGCCAGACTGCCCATACTGTCCAATGTGTCGGGATGCTCCGGTCCTAGGACCCTTTTTCTGGCCTCCACCACTTGTACCTTTAGTGGCTCTGCCTCTGCCCATCGGCCCTGGCTCTGGTATGTAGAGGCCAGATTGCCCATACTGCCCAATGTGTCGGGATGCTCTGGTCCTAGGACCCTTTTTCTGGCCTCCACCACTTGTAAATTTAGCGCCTCTGCCTCTGCCAATCGGCCCTGGCTCCAGTATGTAGTGGCCAGATTGCCTATACTGTCCAACGTGTTGGGATGCTCTGGTCCTAGGACCCTTTTTCTGGCCTCCACCACTGGTACCTCTAGCGGCTCTGCCTCTGCCCATCGGCCCTGGCTCCAGTATGTAGAGGCCAGGTTGCCCATACTGTCCAACGTGTCAGGATGCTCTGGTCCTAGGACCCTTTTTCTGGCCTCCATCACTTGTACCTCTAGTGGCTCTGCCTCTGCCCATCGGCCCTGGCTCTGGTATGTAATGGCCAGATTGCCCATACTGTCCAACGTGTCGGGATGCTCTGGTCCTAGGACCCTTTTTCTGGCCTCCACCACTTGTAAATCTAGCGGCTCTGCCTCTGCCCATCGGCCCTGGCTCCAGTACGTGGAGGCCAGACTGCCCATACTGGCCAATGTGTCAGGATGGTCTGGTCCTAGGACCCTTTTTCTGGCCTCCACCACTTGTAAATTTAGTGGCTCTGCCTCTGCCCATCGGCACTGTCTCCGGTACGTAGAGGCCAGACTGCCCATACTGTCCAACGTGTCGGGATGCTCTGGTCCTAGGACCCTTTTTCTGGCCTCCACCACTTGTACCTTTAGCGCCTCTGCCTCTGCCCATCGGCCCTGGCTCCAGTACGTGGAGGCCAGACTGCCCATACTGGCCAATGTGTCAGGATGGTCTGGTCCTAGGACCCTTTTTCTGGCCTCCACCACTTGTAAATTTAGTGGCTCTGCCTCTGCCCATCGGCCCTGTCTCCGGTACGTAGAGGCCAGACTGCCCATACTGTCCAACGTGTCGGGATGCTCTGGTCCTAGGACCCTTTTTCTGGCCTCCACCACTTGTAAATCTAGCGGCTCGGCCTCTGCCCATCGGCCCTGGCTCCGGTATGTAGAGGCCAGATTGCCCATACTGTCCAATGTGTCGGGATGCTCTGGTCCTAGGACCCTTTTTCTGGCCTCCACCACTGGTACCTCTAGCGGCTCTGCCTCTGCCCATCGGCCCTGGCTCCAGTATGTAGAGGCCAGGTTGCCCATACTGTCCAACGTGTCGGGATGCTCTGGTCCTAGGACCCTTTTTCTGGCCTCCATCACTTGTACCTCTAGCGGCTCTGCCTCTGCCCATCGGCCCTGGCTCCAGTATGTAGAGGCCAGATTGCCCATACTGTCCAACGTGTTGGGATGCTCTGGTCCTAGGACCCTTTTTCTGGCCTCCACCACTTGTACATTTAGCGCCTCTGCCTCTGCCCATCGGCCCTGGCTCCGGTATGTAGAGGCCAGATTGCCCATACCGGCCAATGTGTCGGGATGCTCTGGTCCTAGGACCCTTTTTCTGGCCTCCACCACTTGTAAATTTAGCGCCTCTGCCTCTGCCAATCGGCCCTGGCTCCAGTACGTAGAGGCCAGATTGCCCATACTGTCCAATGTGTCGGGATGCTCTGGTCCTAGGACCCTTTTTCTGGCCTCCACCACTTGTACATTTAGCGCCTCTGCCTCTGCCCATCGGCCCTGGCTCCGGTATGTAGAGGCCAGATTGCCTATACCGGCCAATGTGTTAGGATGGTCTGGTCCTAGGACCCTTTTTCTGGCCTCCACCACTTGTAAATTTAGTGGCTCTGCCTCTGCCCATCGGCCCTGGCTCCGGTATGTAGAGGCCAGATTGCCCATACTGCCCAATGTGTCGGGATGCTCTGGTCCTAGGACCCTTTTTCTGGCCTCCACCACTTGTAAATCTAGCAGCTCGGCCTCTGCCCATCGGCCCTGGCTCCGGTACGTAGAGGCCAGATTGCCCATACTGCCCAACGTGTCGGGATGCTCTGGTCCTAGGACCCTTTTTCTGGCCTCCACCACTTGTAAATCTAGCGGCTCTGCCTCTGCCCATCGGCCCTGGCTCCGGTACGTACAGGCTAGATTGCCCATACCGGCCAATGTGTCGGGATGGTCTGGTCCTAGGACCCTTTTTCTGGCCTCCACCACTTGTAAATTTAGTGGCTCTGCCTCTGCCCATCGGCCCTGGCTCCGGTACGTAGTGGCCAGATTGCCCATACTGCCCAACGTGTCGGGATGCTCTGGTCCTAGGACCCTTTTTCTGGCCTCCACCACTTGTAAATCTAGCGCCTCTGCCTCTGCCCATCGGCCCTGTCTCCGGTACGTAGAGGCCAGATTGCCCATACCGGCCAATGTGTCAGGATGCTCTGGTCCTAGGACCCTTTTTCTGGCCTCCACCACTTGTAAATTTAGCGGCTCTGCCTCTGCCCATCGGCCCTGGCTCCGGTATGTAGAGGCCAGATTGCCCATACTGCCCAACGTGTCGGGATGCTCTGGTCCTAGGACCCTTTTTCTAGCCTCCATCACTTGTACCTCTAGCGGCTCTGCCTCTGCCCATCGGCCCTGGCTCCGGTATGTAGAGGCCAGATTGCTCATACCAGCCAACATGTCGGGATGCTCTGGTCCTAGGACCCTTTTTCTGGCCTCCACCACTTGTACCTCTAGCGGCTCTGCCTCTGCCCATCGGCCATGGCTCTGGTAATTCAAGGCCAAGGGCGCCCTGCTGCGCAAAGTGGAAGGGTGGTCGGACGCAAGCTGAGATTTTCTGGCTTCTAATGTGCGAACTTGCAATTTCATCGCTTCGGAAAGGCGCCCCTGTCGGTGTAGGGTCTGACCGAGAAGATCCAAGGCATCAAGCATATGCGCCTCATTGTTAGCACTCGCGCTCGTGCTCGCGTCTACCGATCTTCGAATTGCTTCTTCCGCGGCTCCGTACCGCCCTTGGTCAAGTAGCACCTGGCCCAGTTCTAGGAGGATGCGTAATGTGCTCGAATAGCCTCTTCCAAAGAGCATTTCCATAGTTAGAAGATCCTCCCGGATACGGTCTTCATCCATCTGTCTATACCGGTGAGGGGCGGGTTCTGTTGTGTCGACCGCCTGTGCCTGTAGGACCGGTTGGCCAGAAATCGATTGCCCCAATACCGGTTGAACCAGGCGTTGGGCCGACTCGGAAATGGACTGGTTTGTAGGGGCAGGGCTCTGCCCCGTGAAAGAGCTGCTTGCGTGAACGATGCTCTGATACGACAGAGCGGGCGAGGAAACCTGTCGACTTGGAGTGAAAGATACAGCATCGGCCGTTGAGGGCTGTGGAGTTGTTCCATAGCTGGGACTGGCAAATGAGAATCCTTGCTGAGGGGCTGCTGGATGCCCAACGATGGGAGGGGTGGTTGAGTGCTGCGTCCTCGGCGAGGCAGAAGGCATTCTGAAGGTGAAATCAGGCGGGGTTGGAGGTGTGGGGGCTGGAATGTAAGGTTGTTTTTAGTACTGGAACTGTGAAGCAGCCGAGAATTGGGAGCAACTCACCTTGTTCAAAGGCTCCCAGCTCATGCGCTGTCAAGTAACCTCGTGTTCTGAGAACTTTGGGAGTCACTGGCTTCCCACGCTGGAAAGCTCGGATCTCAGTCCCACGACGCTTGGCCTTGTCGACTCTGTAGTTGGCAATCTTGAAGTCTGCAGGGATTCCTTTGGAGTACTTTGCGAAGCCCCATTCCTTGAACCGTGTTTCATATTGGGATTTCCTGAGTCCGATCAACACCATGGTCATCTCCGGCTGAGATTAACATAGGACAACTCACGATTTCTTGAAGTCGAAGTGGTCCTCCATCAACTTGATCACTCCATCCTCACCTAGCAGGGATCGGTTCTCAACGATGTACAGACTGTAGATTTTGTCTTTGAGCCGTGCCCAGTCATCTGTCGCCAGACTGCGGGACATGATGAACCAAGCGTGTCTGGGGTCAAAGAATCTGTCGGTTCCGGGCAGAAAAACTTGCAGTGAGACGAGGAGGGCAGAAACGGGGATTCCGTGGGCTGGTGAGCTGGGGCAGCGGGCACGACAGAGGGCTCCAAGTCGCCTTGACCAGGATTGGCGGAGGTCCAAATCTTGGCTCCACCTTCCGTCCGAGAGGCACGGCCATCATGATTGGCCGACGTCCAAATATTAGTTTCGCCCCACACTTGTCAAATACCACGCTGCTGCTCTGAATGGCTGCGCCTTGGGGCCGCACACGCTCGCGCGCCGTGGCAGTACCCCTCCCTTCCGACAACACATCAGCCCCCAAGCTGCCTTGGCCCTGATTGGCCAAGATCTAAATCTTCGGTTCGATCTGTCAGTATCCAAATCTTAGTGCATAAGCCCCAAGAGACCCTTTAGCACAAGGCTGAGAACAACTCATCCGATTGGAATCCTGCACTCGATGCTAGGAGACAAAATCCCAACGGGCCATGCAGCGCTGGGGCCGTGGTTATGGTCTTCGTTGATTGGATGATTCCCAAATCTCAGTCCGGGCGCATTCCCTTCGCTTTGAGGTTCAAACGACCGCTACTTGCTATGCTAACATCCGCCCAACTTGCGTTCTCCAGTTTCTTGAGACAATCATAAATTCTCTGCCGGCTCTCCAGATTCAGAGCTCATCGCCTCCCAATGAGTTCACCCTTCCTTCGCGAAATCTCAGTTTTACTCACTGCAGCGCCTTTAATACTCTACTGGCGGTCTCCCCATTCACCAGCGGACACAGTAATGGCCCACAAGGAGCTTGATATCACCGACAGCGAAGTTGGCTTGAGAATCCGGTTGAGTTCCCCAAACTCTTTGTGCTCTCGCATCATCGCCCCTTACAAGCTTCCCTATTTATTGCTCTCCGGTACTCAGAAAGCGCGTGACCCTCTTTGAACAGGGCTGATACCAACCATGACACAGCACCTTCGATACCATGCGACAGCTTGAGCTTCAACTTTCGGCTACCGGGGTTGAAGAACACACAACTGGTGGCGTACCCCGAGCCAAGTCCACCCGCACCGCTAACGCACGTGCCGCAACGTGCCGCTACGAGGTTCTGGCGCTTACCAGCAATCCGACACGCATCTTAAGGGTCGTCAACAAGGGCAAAGACGGCTGTAGCTTCCTCAGCGGAGTTTACATCAGTGTTGCAGACGACGGAGAACAGGTGATGGCGAGAATTCACAATCATCTTCGGACCATCGTTTGGCCACACCCCAGAATGAAAGCTCGCGGGCTTATCACAGTGGTTTTCTGGGAGATCGAGGTACGTCTAGCTATGCTCGACCCTGTAAGTCTTCCTAGAGTTCCCATCCATACTATTATATCTGACGGCAACCACAGATCAACCCTAGCCAGCTGGAGATGCTGCCGCATCCGGTCCCCATTATCTTGGGCTCACATGAACGGTCAGAGGGGCTTACAGAAGCCTTCCACCGGCCGAGCATGATTCGCGGCTCGGTCGCATTCATTCTCCGAGAGCAGCACGCTGCGTTGCATGGCGACGTCGAACCGCGCATGGCTATTTTGTTTGCGGAGAAGCTTAACTACAGGAGGATTGGATGGCTCATTTTGGTCAACTTCCTTCTCTGTGTGGGGGTGGGAGGCATCGCGTATGGTCTCACCAACCACAGTGCGGAGGCCGCCCTTACATGGCTGGGAGGATTTGGCACTCTCTTCGGCGCATTCCAAGGGTTGATCTTCTGGCTGTTTCGCTGACCCAAGTGGGACGTGTCATTCCAGAAGTACGCTCACTTCCGGGCTCCGCCGTTCCTAATTTCTGTCTCGTATCCAAGTCTCAGTCTCCCCATTCACTTCCTTGTACCACTAAGACTATGTCAGAATTTTAGCGCGAGCCGGAACTCGGTTTCCACACCCATATAATTTTCCATGCTGTCATCTGGCCTTACTCTTGGGCTGGCGGCCCACATCCCCAGAACCTTTGGTTACATGCTTGCGGGCTGTTGAGCACCGAAATCGTATGCACAAAAGTAGTGTGGCGGGGCCATAATTATCCCGTATCGCTTTCCCCTATTCCGTCTTCACAGAGGGGCGAATGTCTATGGAACACGAGCTGTGAAACAACAACATAAAGCCACCAAAGCTGACTTCTTCAACACAGAACCTCCCCGGCAGCACTATTCAGCTCATAGATGAACTACCCCGGCTGAGACTGCGTCATATCCAGCCCACCGCAGTCCAAGGCTGAAGGCTTCCCACCACTCGAGCACATGATGCCCACGGGACCAGCAAGCGTCTCAGCCTCGACAATCAACCCATAACCATTGATATAAGCCGACATATTGACAAAGGCTCCCAGGATATCCCCCGCATCTATAACCGGACGCTTCCTTGGTTGAAATACGTGAATTCGGACAAGTTGTTCAAAGGCCGGAACTGGATTTACATTGGCCCGCCACTGCATTCACGGCGATTGGGCACAGATGGCAGCGCCTCCACTTCCGACAGGCAGTACCTGCCTAGATCAAAAGAGGATCTGTCATGAACGAAACCAACCCCACCTCGACTCTTTGCGAGGAATGTCTAGGTATTTTGTTTGACGATGCAGCGGGCGATGCCTACGGCATAGCAACATCCAGCACGCCATGGAAGCGGACAGACACCTACCCCGGCCTCCCAATCCTCAGCGCCTCAGCAAATGCATGCTGCACCTTTTGCAAATATCTCTGTTTTCTCATCCGCGAGAAGCTTCCGCTTCGGCTTGCCAACGCACTAATCACGGCAACCGATAAGCGTATCACGGTAGAACTTGCATCGCCAGCATACGTGAGGCGATTAGACGTCACCGACTACGCACCCGACTTGGCGCTAGGGTTGGGCAACCACGAGACGGATGGCCTTTACTGGCTTGAACTGGTCTTGAGATCACCAGCGTGGCCCGCGATGTGGCGTGCTAGAGCAATGGTTTACCAGCATGAAGGATATGGTAAGTCTTTTACCGATGCAATCAACTTCGGGGTATAGCCACCTAGGTAGTCTGCTACGAAAAATAAGTGGGCCCCGCCTAAAAATGGTTAGCCCAAAATCAGGCTCGCTTTACCTCCGGCTCAGCTTCGGCTCACCATTGCTCACCCTGCCCTGAAAATTAGCAAGTTTACGCGACATGGGGACCGATTTTAGGCCACCTCCGCAAAAAGGTGCTAAGATAGGAGGTCCCAGATATAGGACTACCCATCCCAACAAAACAAAACAAACGCAGCCTTCAAAATGCAGGCAAGAAATGGGTTTAGGGCTAACGTTTTCACTTTCCGTTTTGAGACTCTACGTTATAGTAATCATGCCTGCTGTCATGACCCCGGCCACGACATTGGGCCACGACGGCCTGGGGCCGCCACGGCGAACCAATCAGCGAAAGAAAGAATTGCGGGGTCAGTGGACCAATCATCTAGGACCTATAGACCCCTCTCTCGGTGTCTGAGGATCGAAATCAGCCTACATCATTGGCTGCTCATATCCCATGCATGTCTTGTGGCACGTCAGCATCTCCCGCCAACAGCCCTCAACGAATTTGTGGTGGGGCTAGGCAGATACTTGAGGGACTTCTGCCTAGTTTTACCGCAGCCTTTGCAATGAGACCAACACACTCAACCGATGCTACTGTGGTGAGTATGATATGTTTGTCGATTTTATTTCGGTCTAGTGCTGTGGATTGACCGCTGGCTTCGCCACTGTCGAACCGTTTTTGAATCGTATAGTTGCCAAAAGACTAGCCTTTTCTTTTGCATGTGAAAGAGGCTCGCGTCATGGAGTAGGACCTAGGTTGGTATCACCGCGCACGTACCGAGGCTAATGGGTGGTGGGGGAATTAGGCTTTTGTCTTCGCTACTTTGGGTACCAGACGGACAGACGAGAAATATGTATGCAGCCACCAGACTATTTGGCTTTATTTGCTCTGCTAGTATACTCTTACCGAGTTGAATAGTTCGTACGTCTCACAAAATGTCTGAATGATCAGAGAGTGATTCTAAGAGAACATGAGTATAATTTCTCAGCTTGCCAAGAAACTTCTGAATGATGCTGCCGTGTTTGACAACCAGCCCATAAAGATTCTGATCTATGCCTTGATGCCTGACCTCGGGCGCCTAGTTTTTCTGGGTGTTTGTGGGGTTCCGTGCCCGTTACCGTGCGGGAGGCGGCCTGGAAGCATCTCACGGGATCAAAACAGACTGAAGCTTTTGGTTGGAGCTTTTACCTAGTCGGAGACCATCAGGAAGTATGAAATGCAAATGGGTGATTGCGAACATTGCCCTCTCCCTGGCGAGGAGGATAATGATGACCTCTAGGCTGAGAGGAGGCACACGAAGGAGATACAGTCTCAGGATGGTAGCGTGGGATTAAGAGGTGGAAGAAAAGGGGATAACGACGATGGGAAAGGCCCTTGCCTTGTCCTTGGAATCTTTTCCCTATAAGTTCATCGGGGAGCAGTCTGGTCCGGACTGGCGTTTTTGGGTGGAGGACTAGGTAATATCAAAGAAAGGCCGGTTCAGGCCGATAGGCTCGTGCGTGGCGAGCCATGCTTTATCGTAGAGGTCGTCGCTTGTGATACCAAGGGACTCGAGCGAGGGTATGCCTGGGCCCGGTATAACCTTAGACCCTTACGGAGATATTGGCGATTCCACCAGGGAAGATGCGGCCTGAATGGGTGGTTTTAACTTAACGGCTTGCAGGAGACATGCTCGCGACGAGGTTGTTAAGGTGCAGTATTACTGTTGCCAGTACGGAAAATTAGAAAAAAACATTCTTAGGTTTAGAAGTGATTGATAGCCGTCGTGGATGCTCTGTTGGTGGCTTAGGTGGATAGTGCCCTTGGTAGAATCCCTCTGGACCTCTATGACCTTAGGGAGGGTCATCATCCCTTCATACCTTTTTGGAAGCATCTCATCTCAAAACCCGTAGACTTCCTAGAGGACGAACACAGTACTTCTCAATTGGGACAAGAGAGGAAGTCGCTATGATGCTGCAAGAGGTTTGTGGTCCCTTCTTGTGGGCTGTGCCACGAGCCACCTCTCCCTATCTCCCTGTGGGTCAGTTGTGCGCCGTGTTAGCCACCGTAAGTATCTTGCTTGTATCTTGAGCATAAAATGCATTTTCAGGGCGATTTCGCTTGAATTTAAAACTAGGTATCTGAGAAGCAGTTTTCCTTTAGGCTGGTTTTGCTTCTAGGCTTGAAGAACGTCTCCCACTCACGCCTGCTCCGGACATGAGACACGCTGATCAGCAATGGTAGCCAGGGTTCTCTTGGGATGGATATATAGGCTGCCCGTCTAGTAGACAATGAAGTGGTCTGACGTAAGACCTGCTAGCCGTTACGTAACTGAAAAGGGGGAGACATGTATTTCACAGATTCACATCTCCCCTGTGCACACACTCCTATGTCGCCCCCGTTGATGATGACGCTCCCGATGAGCCGCGTATTGCCTCTTCCTTCTGACGTTGAATGGTAGCCCAAGCCTCTCGCACCTTTTTCTCTTCGGCCTTCTTTGTCTTCTTTCTTTCCTCTGCGAACCATGGTCAGTTACCTATACCTCTAAAATTTGCAGCTTGCTGATGCACATACTCCATGATTGGTATCCGGGCATAGCCAGGTGTGCATGGTTGGGGCCTTCGGTTGCCGACCACAGCTTATTCCCAATTATGACATCGAATCCGTTATTATCTACAACCAGAAACCGGGCCCGGCGTTGGTTTGTGTCCTTGAGACGGTGCCAATACAGCGTAACTTCGTGGGTGGGCGTAAAGGGCCCAGCGATGGTTGTGTGGGTCCGTTCGGTCTGCTCATCCGCGGAGAGCTGGCGGATCTTGGCCGGATCCATGCCGTAATCTGTGAGAATCTTTCGACTGATGAAGTTCTCCTCGTTGCTGCCGAAGTCAACGATGTTTCTGACCGGAATATGCTCGTACATGTCGGCTCCTTTGATGCCGGGGAGCTCGATCAGGACGAAGATTTGCCGCTTGAAGTCAAATCTCTGCATGCTGATGAACTCGAAGAGAAACTTGTTGGCGTCCACTCGTCTTCGGGGACGGGGTGGTCGTGCTGTTGCGTCTCGGTGATGGGACGCGTCGGGTGGGTGTTCTTCGGCGTTCATTTCGTCAATAGACACGATTGACGCAACGTCCTCGTTGAGTTGAAATTGAGTGTCTTCATTGAGAAGTATCGTCATGGCAGAGCTGGAGTAAAGGAATGGTAGTCATGAGTTCCCGTGGTTCGAAATCGCGATTTTTTACCCACCTTAATTGCATGATACGACTCTCAATGCGGAAACTAGATGGCAGTGAGTGTTAGTATGCGGTAAATATCTGCGAGGTTCTCGTAGAACGTACTCGGACGTTAAATCGCGAAGGAGCATGACTGCGTCCCTGAAGGAATTGAATCGCGCGATGAGCGGCTGCTCATAAGCAACGGCAAGAAAGGTATAACGGACGCCCTTGACGAAGGCGCTTCTTTTATCGCCCTGTTTCCCATAGATCTTCTCCATGGTTTCGATGGCGTCATTTCGCTTCTTGACGCAGAGCACAAGGCATCGTCCTATTGACGGGGGAATATCGCTCTTTTCGGCGTGGGAGGGAGACTCCAGGGTCTGGATGCATTCCTCTAATATGAGCCCGATTACCTCCAGCTCTTCGGTCAGGCTCTTTGTGTTTGCTCCGCCTCGAGTAATGACTTGAGCAATCACCACCGCCGAGGAAGTGAACGCGAGAAGCGAGCTGACGATGCCAACAACTTCCATGGTTTCGCTCCGAGTCGCGCCTGAGAGACCTGGGCCGGAAGAACTAGAATTGAAAATCCGAGCGCTGAGGGGAATTAGAAAATAGGGAGAGGTTTGAGAGCTGAGAAATTTTTACAGGCTGTGGCCGATGAAACGGGGGTTTCGAGATAGGGAGGTATCTCGACAGGTTACGCGCTGTGGCTTGATCTAGACACGCCTTCCCGCAGCTATTGGCTGAAGCGACGCACTCGACCCCCAAACCAATTTTACACAGCCACGCTTGTTGGCGCATTATGCGCTCAGCTTTGACCCTCCCCCTGCCTCCGGACCGGAGGCTGGTCCCCAAACGTTCCCCGAGCATTTGTGACAACCAGGCTCTTGGTCATTCACGGTGTCTGCATTTTCACACCTAAGTTTTGTTCACATTCACACAAAAATCACCCAACCTGATCGAGATGGCCGGACCAGGACTCGACCCGGAGCCTGGTGAGTACCGGCCAAAACATTACCATGTTCTCGCCCAAGTCATGGCACGGGAAACGAACCTGGCCATATTTCGCCGATTCGAAGAACTAAACTACCTTCGGTTGATGAGGCTCCAAGCCGAGATAATGGAGGCCAAAGTCGCTTTCGAGGACCGATGCACAAAAGACCACATGGAGAATCCCACATTCTCCATGTCATTCCGGGAATTAAATTTGTCCAGGAAGCCCCCGGTCAGGCTATTGCATTCAGATGGCCAACTGGATTCGGGATCGGGATCGGGATTGAGAAGCCAATGCCATTGCCAAATCCAAGATCAAAACGACGAGCCGCCCAGTCAGAGCAACGTGTGGCAAATGTCTCAACTTGAGCTTTTGGGACACATTGATCGCAGGCTGTCGGAATACAGTATGCATACTTTCATGTACCAGTGGTTGTCTGTTTCAGCTAACACTTCATTCAGATCAGCTCCTTATTGAATGTAATAACAACGCGTGCCTCTGATAACTATTATGCTGTCGGGCAAGTTTCAGCTAACTACTAGCACCAGTGTCACAAGTCCGCTCAATTCGAAAACCGGAAAAGTCGCAGTTGAAAGCTTTGAAGAACTGGCTGATTCGGGATGACGGGGGGAAAGGGTTTCTCAATGGGAGTGAAATGCTCGTTTGGGCTGAAAGTGATGTCGGCGAGTATGCCTGTCTCGCAACAGGCACAGAAACCGACGTTTTCACGGCATTGATAAGGAGGATTATAGTCATGGTGTTTCCGTGGTTTCTTCGCGGCAGGAAAGCAAAAGCCATCATTGAGCAATCCTCGGGACTGAGGAGATATGACGATGACAGGGTCAACGCCGCTAGCAACATCATCTCGCTAGTCATATCGTCAGTTCTGCCCATTCTTGCCATCTTCGTCCTCAACAGCCGGCAGAGCACCACCGAAAGATTCGGATTCACCGTCCTCTTCACGGCCTTGTTTGCTTTGGCCCTTGGATTCTTCAGTTCGGCTAAGCGAGCCGAAATATTCGCGGCAACTGCTACGTATGTTCATGGGTCTTTCTCGCAGGCCACGAGAGAAAATCTGCTAATTGTGGGGGACAGATTTGCTGCCGTGGAGGTAGTCTTCATTGGAACCGCGCTGGGAGCTGGGAATGCTCCACCATTAACACCTCCAGCAGCTTGATGAGCGCTGTGGACGAGTAGGCCAGGAGCTTAACATAGGTAGATGGAGTCAGAAGTATCTCTAATGCCCCCCTTCCTTCTCAAGCTCAGCATTGCGATCCGGATCTGGTAGAGAGCATCTCTATGCACTACGGCCTCCGTCTCATTTACTTTATAACCCCCACAAACTACTTCTACTTCACTCTTTGCTTGAGATTCGCCTTTTACTGTGTGTGACACGCTGGAGCATGCCGATATGCTCCTTGTACCGCCCGGCCGCTGATAAGCCACGTGACAGCTAGTAATATATGAAACATCTCCGAGCTTAGATCTAATCAAAATCAGAGAGAAGAAGCGTTGCTTGCTTCTCGATGTTATGACCCACGCCATGACAATAATCCGTAGCGGCCTAGGGCCGCTACCGTGGACTAATTAGGGAAGGGATAACCCTACTTTAGACGCGACCAATTATATTAGACCTAGTACGGGATAGAACCCGGGGACCCGACGGAGATTACCCGGGTCTGCGGGTTACTACGTCAATAGTATAGATAGCTTACTATATAGGCAGGACGTCCTACGTCTACTATAATAAACTATTTCTATTCCTTACGTAAGTAATTTATAGATTTACGTTTATAATCTCATAAGCTACTTTATTTAATCAATCCTGCCATGCAGATACACTCTATATGCTTCAATGTATCAAGAATTGGCAGCGGAATCGGGTGTTTTGAAGTAGGGTGGGTGTTCGGGGGCTGGCGTTCTGTCCTTTGTATCTATTTTTAGTTTGCCCGGACCGGAACAACCTCTTCTGGGGTATTACCCAAGCAAACAAGCCAAGCCAACTCGCGATTTTCGCAAGCCAAGCCCTCCCTGGCTGACCCAATACCAAGCCAACTCCGGCCTCGGTATTGGCTTAGTTGGCTTGATCAGAGCGCTGTGCTTGACCAAGCCTGCATCGGTCGTCTTCAGGGATGGCTGCAAACCTGTACCAACGAGCACCCCAGCTGCCAGGTCTCGGGCGCAAGGAGGTTCCCTACACGGCTCATCGACATAGGGGCGACCAATACCTCCATCCCAAAGCTGATTGTGAGCGCATCTTTGCCGACGTTCGCCCCCTACATCGCGCTCAGCTACTGCTGGGGTCCTCCGTCCGCAACCGCACCCCAGCTCACCACCACCACTGCTACGCTCGCCGATCGCCAGGCAGGCATACCAACAAGCACCATGCCCGCAACGCATCGCGATCTCGTCATGCTTGCGCGTCGCCTCGCCATACGATACGTCTGGATCGATGCGCTGTGCATCATCCAGGACGACGCCGTCGACTGGGAAAATGAAGCGGCGTCCATGTTTGCCGTGTACCGTCACGTGCATCTCACCGTCGTCGCCGCCGCAGGGGACTCATGCAACTCGGGCTTCCTCTCCCGATCTGCTACCGCGAGTGGCCCCCGTGCTATCGTCCCGTTCCGGTCGAAAAAGCAAGGAGACCTAGTCTCGGGCTCGTACCTCCTTTCGCACCTCCCCGAGCGCCGCACTTGGGATGCCAACAACCCGGCTCACATGCACGGCTGCGCATGGGCGAGCCGCGCGTGGACATTGCAGGAGGATATCATGTCTACCCGGGTGCTGTACTTCAGCAACGTGACGTCCTTCTTCCGGTGCCAAACAGAACGGCGGCTGGAGCACAGCACGACCGTGTACACCAGCGTGTACGGCTGGCACGATATGATTTCCGCTCCCAGTGCCAGCGCCATTTCGGGCTCTGTCGTTGGTGGGAAGGACGGCACAGCATCGGAACCCAAAAGCGGCCTCTACACGCTCTGGCGCGCCCTGGTGAACGAATACGCACGACGCAACTTGACGGTCGCCAACGACAAGTTCCCGGCCATGTCCGGCCTCGCCCGCAGCTTTGCCTCTGCGGTTCTCTGGAAGGGCGACTTGGTGCGTGGGATGTTGTGGGCGACGGCCCATGACGTGTCCTCACCTTCCACGTGGCGGGCGCCGTCTTGGAGCTGGGCCGCGTGGCAGGGGGAGCTCGGGTGGGGTGAGGTGTATTTCCAGCCTGTTTTGAGTCGGTGTACCGTCCGCGAGGTTGAGGTCGTGCCCTCTGGGGCAGACCCGTTCGGAAAACTCAAGGCTGGTCACATCATTCTCTCCGCATCTTTGTGTCCGGTCGTGCTACGCCCGGCGGATAGGGCGGATCAAGAGGATGGTGATAGCTTTGCCGCAGATGTCATCATTGACAATGACAAAGCTGGTGGTTTAGTTGCGGCTCGGGCATCGATGGATGCTATAACGTCTTCGGGTCTGAAAATGGACGGGACGTGGAAACCAATCGACATGGGGCCGGTTGTCGGCCTCCTTGGTATTTCGGCGCTTTTTATTGCACTCACCTGCGTCTATTTGGGCGAGGACGATGAAACCGGGGAGCCCAAATACTCGGCACCGTTGTTTCCTGCAGGCATACTCGTTGCCAAAGTCGAGGGCCAGCTTGGAGGAGCCGGTATGTCGGTTTACAGGAGGGTTGGGGTTTTCTCGGCTGAGACGTCGGAACAGGCGAACTTGTGGGTTGGGCATCCTCATATACAGCTGAAAATCATCTAAGTAAACCATTACGGTTGTCGAAGGTTCTGAGAGTCCCTGAAAGCGATTCCAGCCCTTGCAATTTCTCGCTAGGCCTAAATCAGTGGCTAACTCAGTCTTTTCTCCTTTGTTGGGGACATTGATTGGAGGGCAGCATGTTGATTTGGTGTAATTTTGGAAATTAGGTCAACCAATGCCCCTAGAGAATTGGCTGGTGGCCGGAGCTACGGCACCTTTTGTCTTTAAAGAGTTGGCAGTGAGCCACCTGCCAATGCGGTAAGGATCATGCCGTGTTCGTTCCGCATTACAACGCGACTTCAGCTTGCACTCAAATGCATCAAGGAGAATTGATGCTGCACCATGCTTTTGCACAATCCGCTCGAGTAAGCCTTGCACTCAAGGCAGGCAGTGGTAATATTACAGGCGGGAGTAGCCGTTCAACGAAAGTTCCCGACGCTCCAGACCGGGTCAGCGATACAAGTGTGTCCAGGATCGCAGGAGAGCCGCTTGTTTGGGAGGAAGTATCAGCAATGTGTATTCACCCTCCAGCTTCTTTTTCTTTTTCTTCTTTCAGTTGTAGATAGCAATGGGCATACCAGCCGCGCTATCCTCGTAAGCGTACGTCTTGCTTTCCCCTATGTCTATAGCGTGAATGGATGGACCGGAGCGTTGCTAAAACAGGACGTCTGAACCTTGCGGGGCGGAACACGGCTGGTTTGAGGGGGGACTGGCTTCAAGATGATTGTAAGCAAACACATCACCCCGCATAGGGATGAGGCTTTTTGCTTCAGCGGTCTCGGAAGCTTGCAAAGCCTGAAGAACCTGCCTCGATGGGTCTCAGCAGTCTGATCCGGAGCCCGGGAGAGTCGCTATTATCCGTCATCAATGATCAATCAATCTAGGGGCGACCGTTGTATAACACCTATTGCTTCGTGTTGTTAAGTGAATCAACCCGGTTGTGAAAGTAGGCCTGATGGTATCTCGTCGGAAGTGCGTAGCTACCGCCCTTTTAGTAGTTGCTGAACGACAACCTAGATCAGTATTGGCAGTAAGCTTTCGCCTCTCCGTGATGATATTTCCTCGCCTATCCTGATATTTGCTAGGTCGGATGGCAGCCGCACCTGTCGACGATCCACTTCCTTCGTCGTGTGGAGATCTGCGCATGCGTTTCTACGTCGACTACAGTCAGGAAGAGTCGTATATACCGACGAACATCGTGGTATATGCCGGTCAGGCTGCCACGATCTCATCCAGTTTGCCTAGGCCCCACTCACCAATCTGGTAGGCTAGTAGGATGTTCCCATTGCCGACTGTGGCGGCGGCCCCAATGGTCACTCTCCCTGCTGCTGGATTGTGCGAAGTCGCTATCATCGTGGCCAGATCGCGAATGAGCAGTGTCGAGCGCGTCGAGAATCTCTTGCATGGCGGGGTCGATTATCTGACCAGACAGGCTAGACCCAGGGAATGGATCCGGATCCTCAAGGTTGCCTTCGTCGTCGAAAATTGCCTCGTGTAATTGTTGGCATTGTTCTCGCCAAGGCCAAAAACCTTGATGGCAAGGTCAGATATCGATACGGTTTTACGCCGCGCAAGATATTCTCGAATGGTAAACATTGGTCTTTGCGATTCGACCCGCGATAACGACTACCGCTCTTTCCAACTTTTTATGCGAGCTCGAGATTCTCTGAGGTCGGATACCAGTATCACTAGGGGCTTTGGGTCCGTCACTTCATTGGGAGCCTTTGCAGTTGGCGTGTGGGTTGGGGTTCTGGAAAAGTTCGGCGGCAGCTGAGATGGTTTGCAGTGGACCGGAAAGGGATAGGCAGGATTTTATGATACGCCTTTGATATGACATAGCATAGAAACGGTTTGCAGTTTTGGCAGTATTCCATCCCCTGTGAGTTGTGTCTGACTGTTGACTTCTTAGCTCTTGTTCAAGATGGAGCACCCATCCAGCAGCCACCGCGACGTCTCTCTACGACCCTCATGCATCATGCTCAGTGACACATCCTCCCAGTTATCCAACAGCTGCAACTGCTCGTTGCACTTTTGCCTCACAGCGTCCAGCGCGTCCGGCCCGAGAACCACCCGCACAGGGAACGGCCGGTCCTTGGCCAACCCCTCACCCTTAACCACGTCGATGATGGCTTCAGGCAGCTTGCTGATATCCCCTGGAGACGGTGGGATTCCCCCGCTGCCAAAAGTCTTGCCAAATAGCTCAACATACTCGTCTACCTGCGGCGGCTGCGCGAATTGTTCGCCTTCCCGCGAAACAGTCAGGTCCGAGTCGAAACCGCCCGGCTCGAAGATCACGGAGCGTAATCCCAGCGGAGCGATCTCCTTTTGGAGGGATTCGGCGAACACTATTGTTGTTGTTAGCACCCATGCTCACAATTCCCCATCCCGTCCTCAGCATCTCCCCCCTCCCGTCCTCAGCATCTCCCCCCAAACCTAAATCACGAATAAAAATAAAACGAGACTCACTTGACAACGCAGCCTTACTCATACTATACCCCCCCAAAAACGGCAACCCAACCCATCCCATCCCCGCACCGACAAACACCACGGTCCCCTGTTTTTGTGATCGCATATGCGGCAACACCGCCTGCGTAACCTTGACTGCCCCAAATAAATTAACCTCAAACACCCCCCTTAGCATTTCCTCGTCCATCTCCTCTAGCGATGCCATGCGTGATATGCCAGCGTTGTTGACTAGCACGTCGATGCGGCCGTGGATGGAGAGGGCGGCGGTGATTGTCGAGGATATCAGGGGAAGGGGGGAGGTGATGTCCAAGTCGAGGAGGGTTATGCCGGGGGAGGAAGGGGAGGGGAGGCGGGTGGTGATGGAGCGGCCGGTCGCGATTACAAGGTCGCCTCGGGAGGAGATGGCGTGCGCGAGGGAGAGGCCTGAGCCGGAGGTGCAGCCTGTCAGGAGCCAGATTAGGGGCGCCATTGTGGTGATATGTGGTGGTGATGCTTTGTCTGGAGTTAAGTGTTTATTTGTCTTATGTGGGTGTCAATGGTGATGGGGGAGATGTTTGGATAGAAGTATGGCGTGGACAAGTATCTACGTAATAATACAGCAATGATAAAGAGTTCAGATTCGGGAACCGGAAGGTTTTGTTTGACAGCATAGGGAGAAAGCAACCTGTACGCACTTCACAGATCGGCAGATTGCACGCGGGGCGGTGTCCCATCGGGCCTCATAGCTTCAGGCAGCAGAGACAAAATGGACCGAGACAATGCATTGAGTCATTGTTGACCTGACGACGTTGTTGCGAGCACACCCGAAGCGGTATCTCACGCTGAGCCAAGCGCTAGCGTCGGCTAGCTCATGGAGTTACGATCCGGCGATTCGGACATAAACTCAATCTCCGTCCCGGTCTTGGCGGCCGATGCTGTCCAATTGTCTTTCTAGAGGGAAAATGTCATGATTTTTGCTTCTCGTTCTCTTCAGGGATGTAGGGAAACCGTTTCACCGGGAGCAGTACTGCTTTGCAACCCACCCAACGTAGTATCAAGGATGTGACGCCGCATCTGTCTTGGAGCAGCAGAGCTCGGAGCTACCCCGCCCCCGCTTTCCTTCGATGCCATGACATGACCGCCAACAATGTCTGAACCTCGGCCCGACCCTCCACCGCCAGCTCCTAAGCAATCGATGCATTTGCCGTCACCTCTTACATCTGGGGCATCGCTCCGCCCGCTCGTTGACTTCTTCATACGCAGCATCGCGTTTTTTCAGCGCTCCGACGCGACACCTAAGTAGTTTGCACTCTAGCCCTCGACCCCTCATTCAACCCTCCGACGCGCGTCTACCGGAGGGGTTCACGACTCCTCCCCCTCCTTGCAGTCAGCCATACAGACAAGGCGCCTTAAACCCGCGACATTCGAGCACCGCCTCGCAACGATGTGGGCCTTTACTGCAGACATCATAACCGCTACCAGCCGATGACACAATACCCGCACTCAACACTCTCAACCAAGCCCTACTTCCACGAGAAAAGCGCCGACATTGCTGCGTCGGGGTTCTACAATCCTACAGGCGGGGATCATGGAGAGACAGAGCAGGTCGTCCTCGCGGGGTATGACACGCTCATCCAAATCTTCAACCCTGGCACTATGGCCCGGTGACAACAGGGCATCACTGCGGTGACACGGATTCGATTGAATGGGATGCGGTTGTCTTGCGGCTCTCGGCTCTGAAAAGAATTTCGTGGCGCCGTGAGTCAACACGTCGTGTGCGTTGTCCCGCGAGTTGGGCATGTGTTACTCAACGGATCGGCAGTCAACAGAAGCTTGACGGCAGTCAACGAAGTCTAGTTGTGGCGGCGGCGGCGTCGAACTTTGCGCCTCTTGTCAAGATCAAGGTTTCCCCGTGACTGCGTGTCGGAGCTGAACCTGCAGAAAATGCATCTGGAGCTTCCCACAGCAGGTGGGGAATTGAGGCAGCACCCCTGAGAGTGCTTATGTAATTTGACAATGTGCCCCACGCTAGCCCACGGGCAACTTCTTCAGTGGGGCAGGAAGTTCATTGTTCAGTCCCCCTTTTTTGTTTGCTTTCTACTTGCTGTCTTCTCTCTAAAACATGCTCTTACTTGCATCAGACTCTGATCCCAACTATGGTTGCCCTGGTTGACCTCCCGGTTGAGCTTTTGGGGCTTGTCGTGGATACCCATGTCCCGGTGCGTTGGAATAGCAGGGGCGGACCTTCATGCCTCCAGCTGAGGCTTGTTTGCAGTAAGTCGGTCGTATCACTTCCTTATCGGCAGGCCTCTTGCTGACGGCTGGCGACCTCTCTAGAGCTCTTCGACAAGATTATCTCACGCTGCGCCTTCCGGAAATTGGACCACTATCATCTTATCGAGAATATCGGGCGATTGCACAGCTCTGCCGTCAGGTGGCTGCTTGTGACCAAAGTTGAGGTCGGCGCTTGTCCGTGGCCCTTGACGAATATCAATGTTGTATTTTTGTCAATTCGGCTTTGGAAAGCTTGCAACCAAGAGGCTGGACATGGGCAAAAGTACTTGCATGCCGCCTGTGGCGCGGTAGCTGCACATCGAGGGCACCGCTGGGTATGCGAGCAGTTGAGGAGCTATTCCGCCAACTGGCTTAGCCCGTCTCTTCCCAAGCCGGAAGGGGACGAGATCTCAGCGCGTGAGGAGGCGATGAGGGCCATGATGTCCTATAATGGTCTTCAGGTGGCAGCGTACTCCGGAGATAGGTCCCTGGTACAAACGCTGCTGGAGGCAGGTGCCGATGCGAATGCCCAGGACAAAACTTTCGGCTCTGCCTTCTATACTGCTGCCTACACTGGCCATACAGATGTTGCCCGCCTATTGTTCGAGCACGGAGCAAGCCTGCACGGAGAAGGATACTTCGGAACACCGCTGGAGGCTGCCGCACGCCAAGGGCATCTCGAGACCACCAGATTTCTCTTGGACAGTGGAGCTGACATGGGCGCCAACGATAGGCCTACGGATTGCCTGCTATACGCATCTGGAGATGGGCATGAGGATGTTGTGCAGCTATTATTGACACGGAACGAGATCGACGTCAACGCCGAAAATGCTATCGGACAGACCGCGCTCATTCTTGCGGCACAGAACAAGCACCGCGGCATCGCGAGGCTGCTGCTAGGGCGGCCCGATATCAAACCTAACGTCAAAGATAGTAACGGCTATACCGCCTTATTTTGGTCATCAGTTCGAGGGTGGACGGATATAGTACAGCTCCTCCTCGCTCGACAAGACATTGACGCAGACGTTCGACGCGATGATGGTAGCTCGCCGCTTACGGAAGCGGCTTGTAGAGGACATGAAGAGATCGTGCGACTGCTTACCAAACGACACGATGTGCAACCCAATTTCCGAGATACAAATCATTGCCCTCTGTTTAGGGCAGTGTCCAACGGACACGAGAGGGTATCACAACTTCTCCTGGAACGGTACGACATCCAGCTCAATGAGCGTGGGCACGATGACTATCTCGGCTCCCTGCTACGTCTGGCCGCCCTCAAACGCGACGGCGACGCTGTAGTGCGTCTGCTCTTGGCACGAGGCGATGTGTATTCAACTTAAATAGATCTCAGCGTTAGACACCGCAGTACTCAGCAATAAGTAAGGGCCATATCACCGTTGCACAACTACTTTTGACACGGAGAAACGTCCGCCGCCCTCAACGGCGACGAGGCAATTGTAGGATTACTGCTTGAGCGTCCTGATATCGATCCGAATATACCTGTCTGGGGGGACGCTGGGTGGTTAGTGTCATGAGCGAGGAATCCGGAAGGGGGGAGGGTGGGGTACCATGGGGGTTGGACCCGGGCAAGGTCGACGCTGAGGACTTCAGTTCCGGGGTTTACGTCGGCTGGGAGGGTGTTAGTAGGTACCTGGTAGGATGGTGGGTGGAGGGTGGAGGGTGGACGGCGTGCCATATTCTATGGCCCACATGCCGGTCCCGCAGCTGACGTCGAGGGCCCGGCTCGGGTTCTTGACGGGCGCGAGACAATGCTTTTTGCCCAACGAAAGACAGACGAAAGTCTGTTTGGGGTCAGTTGTGGGGTGTAGGGAACTTGGCGCGATCACATTCACCTAGACGTTCGAGTTCTTGCTGATAGGGGTAAGCACGGAACTCCACATCTTAGGAGCGATCAAGTTACTTCATCCATAGGAAGCACATATTCTAAGCCAGATTAGCTCACTGTGGTTGCAGGTGGATTTGTCGTCACAAACTCACTTCTATATAAACCCTGGTACTATCGGCCATGTTCTCACCACTGTAATATCATTCCATCTCATATCGATGACACCATCAACAATCCCCAAAAATATATCATAAACACTTACACTGCCAACAGCTGAGTCCCCATCATCCAGGACAGCCTTCGTCTCTAACTCCGATGCCTGCTGATTAGCTATGCCCACAGGTGGCAAATGGCAGAGCTTACATCGTGCTCAAGGGTGGTGTGGGAGGCGACATCAACCGCGCTATCAGGCTCGGGAGACCGAGGGCTTGAACCTGCTGACTTGGGCTTGGGACTGGCCGGTTCCATTCTGTCGGGTGGGCGTGGTAGAATGTCGTTTCGACTGCTGCTTGGGAGAAGAGCCTGGGAGAAAAGTTTTGGCACAGTTGTCCTGGCAAAGGGCTGGGGCCTTGCTAGCCTGAAGGAATACCATAAGACTGAGCTCGCCCACTACAAATGGCTATGTAACGGACTCCTCATGAGCTTTGCAACGTCTCACGAAGCCCTCGTTCAAAACGCCAAGCAGGGACGTTTTCTGACCGACATCAGGATTGAAATGATAATAACCCTATAATCACTTACGAGAACAACCGCGTACACCAAAACTTGAGTGTAATTTAATAGAAAACAAACAAATGAACAAATAACAAATAAAAGATCGAATTCGCTTCCCAATGCCTCATAGTTGTCACCTCCTAGTTTGATATGTGGACCCGTCCCACCACTAGACCGAGCCCCCTTAACCTCGCCTCGAGGTAGCTCACAGCCTTGCTGAAATCGGCTCCGCTCCCAACGCATGCGCCGCTTTCAATATGCTGTCCCATGCCGCTCAGCGTGGAGAACTGCTTCACCGTAGAAGCCTCACCCTGGGGCGCGGTCCCCGCAACGGCAAAGACAGGAGAAACTGGGCAGTGTAATTTCGCGTCGTGCGCAGGGGACAGAAGGTGTTGCTGGAGGGATTGCCGTGTTAGGAATGGGCGGCGAGCCGGAGAGCACAGGGGGCACCGAGTTGCTCCCGACGCACCGACGATGGCGGCGTAGCTGCTCCCGAAACTGGGAGCCAAGAGCGGCGAAGCCAGTGGCGATGAGGCCACGGTGCTCGAGGGTGTCAGGATCACACCGCCCCTCGCGCTCTCCGACTCGGAGGACGGCGTCAGGACTCCCTCGTCGTCGCCGCTCCCGGTAGTCCACGTTGTTGCTACGATATCCTTCGGCATGGTGCCTCCCCCCCCGTGGCTCGCAAGCCGCCGGGTGGCCTCCTCTAGCAAGCCTTGGGCTGCAGCACCTGGGCTGCTAACGATCCTTTCGGTGTCGTTCCGAAGCACCAGCGCGTTCAACGTGGCGCGATCCATGCCCGACGGGCAAGCTCCGCTTTCGAGATGATGCAGTATCGCAGAGGGACTCCTAAACCGGCGATTGCAGCCCCCGGGACCGTCTCCCCCGATGGCGCACACCAGGTTGCGAGCCGACCGGTGAACCACGGAGGATTGGTGGCTCCGCAATGCCTCCTCGCTCCGGAACTGGGAGCTGCATTTCGGGCACCGCTGGATTCCTTTTTCCTCGTGGTAGGTTCTGGCTTTGTTGTGGACCTTGTCTTTAAGATGCTGTCTCAGCGCATCCAGGTCGATGAAACTCCGCTCGCAATCGCAGCATCGAAACTCGACGGCGTGTGCAGCCGACCGAAGATGATGGGCTAGGGCGGCGGCGTCGACGAATGACTTTTGACATTCGCCACAATAACAGTTGCTATCTTCCTTTTGAAGATGGCCTACAACCTGTTTGGGGCTGGGGCCTTTCTTGCCGCCCGGGGTTGGTGAGCCGTGAAGATCGCGGCTGTGCTGGTCGAGGCTGATCTGCGTGCTGAAAGAGCGGTTGCATTGCTTGCAGCAATGGCGATGCTTGGCTTCCTGGTGCTGCTCAAGCGCCGAGCTATCCTTGAATGTAAGGCTACAGCAAGACGGCATTTTTTTTTTGGGCAGATCACGGGCGGCGTGGATTGAAGGTGAAAACACGTTTTCCTTTAGGAACAAAGTAGAGAAATCAAAAAGAAAACTTGTGGAAAGGGAAGGGAGGTGAGAAAAGTGGTGAGAAAAGTGGTGGGCCTGACCGAAGCGGTACTGATGGGAGTTTTATACAGGGCAGTCAGGGCTACCATGCTGCCCTCACTGCGCGGTCGCGAAGCATCGAGCATACCATGGAAGTGTCTCAGCCCGGCCGACGATGTGGTTTCACAGCCTTTGGGTCTTGGATTCGCTGTCCCGACAACTGCAAACTTGGCTCTTCTTAGCGCCGCCATGGAGTACGGGCCCCCGACTCCGCCATTGCATTCGTACCAAGTCCAATGTAAGCGCACGGTGGAATTACAGAAGACCCATCCGTTGCAGGGTGCTCTTTCCGGCGGTGCTCGTGAGGAAATGATTTCGGGGGCGTCCATTAGGCGGGCGGGTATGGGTCGCAGCAGCAGGGCCTATGGTCCATGTTGGCGGCGGCCCCTTCCTGTTGGCCCGACAGGTCCCCTGCACCAGCACGAGTTACGAGGAACCGATAGGTTTCTACGGCCTCTAAGCAAGGTCAGAAGGCCAGGGCGGCCTCACACAAACCAAAAAGGTGGCCCGACCATGGCTGTGTGCGCGGCGAAATGCATGACTTTTCTTGGTTGATCGTTACTGCTACAGCAGCTGTCCTCTCGGATTCCGTCCTCCGCCTAGTCGAAACAGACTTACTGGGGAATGAGCACCGGCCCAGCCTGCCAGCCGTTGGCACACTGCCCCTGTCAGGGCTGCCTTCCTAGGCAGATATGGCTGTTGCGAAGTGTTGAGCCTAACTCAGTCACTGAGCAAACAGTCACTGAGCAAATGAGGAAAGAATCTATCATGTAATGTTGTCAGCTAAACAGCCCACCCTATTGAACCATGAATCTTGCATATCTTTCTTCTTTTCTTTCACTCCATAGTGCAATACAGTCTATTACACACGTATATATATGTTGATCGAATACTATGAGATACTTAGTTCTGAGATTAATCCTCTTTACCTATATTGAACTAGGCGTTCCAGTTCACAATCCCATGAATTATCGCCGATTTAGACGCGTGCATTATCTCTGGCAAGTGCATACCAGCTTGCTGCGCTTGTGCGCCCAATGGGGGTGGTGGCATAGCCTGGTAAGTGGAAGTTGCCGGTGCGTAAGGTTGACGCGCTCGGGCGCTGACTCGACCTTCAATGTCATCGCCGAACAAACTTGAATGACCGAGCTGCGACAAAACATGATCCCAACCAAGCACGAGACAATGCCCACCCGCTTTTCTAAACCTGGTCTCTCGCGCAACGATGCGACACGCCCGCCCAGCTGAAAACATGCTCCTCTGCACCAGTGTCCATTATGACACAGCCTTGACTGCTTGCGGTATCGTTGTTGGTAATATCTGGTTGGGATATTTTGCCACACTAGCGAGCGAGTCCTGATCTCGTTTAAGAAAGACTTCGTATGTTCTGCTTGGGTGACCTCAACTTCTTGGTGGCTTTCTTACGGTGCGGGCTGACAGGGTTTTTCAGGCGTGGGCCAAGGACTCAAACATTATCTACCTAATCCAAAACAACGTCGGCATCAGCACGCAGGATTCCATGGGTGTACTCGGCGAGATGCTAGATGAGTGCAGCCGGCGCTGGTACCATGCCTGGCTGAGCTACCTGTATATGGCGAGGAGATCGATCATCAGGTGCTCCGGTTTGTCGGGGTCTGCCGCGACGTAGCTCTGGCAAATCTGTATTGGAGGTTCGTCCCTCTGGCCACACCCCTTCCCAGGCGTCGCGACCGTTGTTGATGCTAACTTACGCAAAGTTTCCGGACCGGCCGCTATCTCGGCGCAGCTCAGGGGTTGGAAGTGCGCCGGACCCGCCAACTGATTCTCCCAAGCCCCCAGAACGACAATCGTCTTGCAGAAGTAGATAGGGTGTGCCTCGACATCGCAACGATATATACTTAGTATGTGTCTCGATGGGGAAGTTGGAAAGGTGTTATGGCACAGATGATTATATTAGGCAAGGCTTCTTCCTGTTCGCCCAGCTTTTAATTTGTGGTGTGCTAACCCTCTTTACGCCTAGTAACTGTGTATGGAAGACGCTACCGAAGGTTTTAGAGAGTGATTCAGGCCGATTTGCATGTATAGAGGATATAGTCCAGGCCCAGGAAGCCAGCAAGAGGCCCCCTAAGCGAAGGAGGATGGCTGCACCATGTGCGCACCAGCGATTGAAGAAGAAGTAATCGTTCAAAGGCTCCAGGCATTGCGGCAAGCCAAAGAGATGTAGATTAATGTTTTTTCCTACAAATTGAGCGTGGGTTTGGATGTACACGTTGAAATGGTGCGGTGGTTGTGGTGGGGTTCATCCCATTTTGGGGTCTGTTCCACATCTGGGTCAAGACTTCTATGGGTGTTTCCACTCCGGACCGGCGGATGGAGTCGCGGGCATATGATGACTGGCCGGGGCCTACTGCCCCCATTGAATTTGAAAAGTTCATCAGCATAATGCAACTCCAACGCGAAGCCATCATAGCGACCAATGATCGGTGATGATGATCATGCATCGCCCAGCAAACCCAGACCAATACGGCCTAGGGTCCACCCACAGCTTCGACCTCAACATCACCTAGCTCCAATGCAAGCTGCAATGCGACCCCGAAGCGAGCAAAGTGGTGTTGGTCGACTCCTCACGACTTTCTCCTTGAGCTGAAACTTCATCCTTCACCCCGAGCCCACAATTCCAACTTCTGCCTCGCAAACGACCCCTTCACCCAACAACACCAGACCTCACCAGCGGCCCCCCCCCCCCCCCGCCAGCATGACAACCACCGACTCAGAGCGCAAGCAGTACGACGGGGTAGCCTCGCACTACGCCTCAGTCTCCGACCTGCCCTGCTCCAAAATCGAAGCCCAGCTCATCCGCACCGCCCTAGGCGACTGCACGGGCCAGTCGGTCCTTGACCTCGGCGGCGGCAGCGGGCTGCACGCGCGTCGCGCCATCGACGCCGGCGCTGCCCGTGTTGATGTCGTGGACATCTCCGTCGAGATGATGCGGATCGGGCAGGACATTGAGAAACAGCTCGGCAGAGGGGAGGGGTTGGTGCGCTGGATCGCGGCGGATTTGGCGCGTCCGCTGCGGGAGCAGCATGGCGCTGCCGGGGAGTTGAGGGAGGGGGGGTATGATGTTGTCATGGCAAATTGGTTGTTTGACCATGCGACGTCGGTGGAGGATTTGAGGGCGATGTGGGGAAATGTGGTTGCGTACCTCAAGCCGGGGGGCAAGTTTCTGGGAGTGAGGGTGCAGAGCATCCGGGCTGAGTACATGCAGTATGGTAAGTACGGGTGCACGTTCACGGATGTCAAGGAGATTCCCGGGGGGTTGGGGTACAAGTGCAATTGTTTGACGCAGCCGCCATTTTCGTTCGACTGCACGTCTATGGCTGAGACGTATATGCTGGCGGATGGTATTCCCAAGGAGTTGGGGCTGGTGGGGTTTGAGGTTGTCAAGCCTGAGGAGACCGAGGTGGTTAAGGGGGATGTCGAGTTTTGGAGGGACTTTACGGCGGATCCAAATCTGACGGTCATTGTGGCGAGGAAGCCGTAGGTCTCAGTGGGTGCTGATCAGACCAGAGTTACCGCCACCTTCTCCAGCTCGTATTCCTGCTCGTCAAAAGTCCATTCACGCTCCTCTTCGGCGTCGGCGTCGGCGTGGTTGATAGAAATATAATATTCCACAAAGTGCCGTCCGCTGGTGGCTTCGTTCACGACAGCAATGAAGCGGTTTTGGCCGAAGGTACTGATGGTGCCAGGAAGGGGCTTTTTGCTGGTCATCGAGAAACTCGTCAAACTTCCTTACCGCCACGGCAGGGCCGCGGTTGAAATGGTAGGCGCTGAGAGTCTGTCTGCAGCGGAAGAACTAGGCAGCGGCAGCTTGGGGATAGCAGCGTAAGACATGGCGCCCGTTCTCTGCGGGGACGCCAACGTCGAGGAATCCGGTTGGAAAGGTGGGAGTGTTGTCGGCGAGGCGACAGTCGTCATGCCGATGCTGACACTCCCGCAGCCATCTTTTGGTAATGGTAACGTTTTGTTGCGATCCCAAGTCTCCGTCAACTGTAATCCCCCCACCGAAACACTCCGTGGCTCCATGGCCGCGGGGGCCGCGGGGGCCGCGGGGGCTGCCGTTTCCAATCTGAACCCGGATAGTATCAAACAGCCCGACTTCTTTCGGGGGAATGTCTTGGCGCGAGCGGTATGCGTTGATAGCAATCCGCACATCTGAGACATCCAGCTTCTTTTTGGCGACGGTGTAGGCGAGGCCTCGATGTCTAGCTGTAGCTCATACCATTCTGGTTGCACTCCGCCAGGTACCCATGGATGGCCCTTGAGATAGGTCAGGAGGAATTGGCAGAAGTCGCAGTCGTCGTCGGTAGCCAATTCGAGAGCCGTGATGAATTCATGGTGCCGATAGAAAGAGCGCTCGGGGAACCGTGTAGCGTTGAACTCCTGTTCAGCAAGCTGAACTAGGTGGCTGATGGGCAGTTTACTGCATGAAATGCAGCGCGCTGTGTTCGCCATTTCAAGTCTCGTGGTGACGGGTCAATTGGGCAAGTTCCGCACCAGAGGCAAAGGGTTCGCCCTTGCCCAAAAGTTGCACGGATCTTGGTATTTTTTCCTCCACCTATATTCCTATGTTGAGCGCGTTTTGCAAAACGCATGACAACTTGGCGCCGCACGACTTGATCCAGTTGACAGAGTGCCTTCCTTGTTGCTGGGCTGAACGAGCATTGCCCTCAAGACTGGATGGCATTTCGCAACTCTGGCGTATGCATATTGGACCAAGTTTCTCTTCTCGATCAATTGGCCCTTCAAAAAAGGTCAACTCGGCGACTCTGCCGTCATGGCTAAAAGTCACTCTCTTTGTGTTCCCAATGGCGGGCGCTGCGTAACACAGTTCTTAGCCCGGCGCCACTGACGAAGCCGGCGGCCTTGAGTTGGTCCGGTCTGGCGTAAGCTCTCAACACCAACAAAAGACTGTATTGAAGTTTGACACCAGGAGAGCTGTGAGGCATTCGAGTATAACTACCCCCGAGGAGACCATCATGGGCTGATCCCTAGACTTTACCAAACAACATTCAGCTTCGCATCATCCCTACTTGACACTTTTTGAGGCAGTTTTCAGTCAAATCAATCAGGCTCCACTCGATCCCATCCACCACCATGCACATCACCATCGCTCCTGCCTCGACCCAAACCGGCCAGGCCACCATCCGATTCCTGCTCGCCGACCCAACCAACCCAAGTGTCAGGGGTGTTTATCGCAACCTCGCCAAGGTTCCGGGCGAGTTCAAGTCGCATCCCCGATTCGAAGCCGTCCAGGGCGACATTGAGGATGTCGCTTCCCTGAACTTCAAGGGGTCCGATGCAGTCCTGAACATCCAGCCCGCCATCTACGAGGACAAGGACAACATTGCACGCGCCAGGGCTGTGTCGGGCAACATCAAGGCGGCGATCCAGGCGGCTGCATCTGTGAAGCGTCTGGTTCTGTTGTCGAGCGAGGGGGCGCAGTATGACCATGGAGTGGTATGCTCATTGCACCTCTTTGCATGGCAAGAGACACTAATCGTTTTGCTTTAGGGGGAAATCCTGGCCAGCCATGCAGCGGAGATCGTTCTACAAGGCGCCGCCCCCGAGGTGGTGTTCGTTCGGTGCGCGTATTTCATGGAGAATTGGGCAGCTGCCATCGAGACGATCAAGAAAGCTTCCTTCTTCTTTTCAACGCTTACGCCACTTGACTTCAAGTTGCCACATGTGAGTCCCCTAGGGTAGTGAAGTGACAGCCGTTTACAAAAGATTCCTAACGCAAAGCAGATTGCGACGCAGGACATCGGCCAGGCCTGTGCCGCCGAGCTGTTGAGCACAGGCGCCCCCCTGAAGTCGAACCCGTACATTTTCGATCTGGAAGGTCCGCAGCCATACTCAGCCCTTGATGTGAAGCGCGCATTTGAGGAAGCCGTGGGTAAAGAACTGGAGGTCCGCCCCGTTGAGAAGGAGGGTCTGCTCGAGTTCTGGAGCACTGTCTTTCCTCCCGAAGTTGCCAAGCGCATCACTGAGCTGAATCTTAGCTTCCTTCCCGGTGGGGTCCTGTACGAGAACTCGAAACCTACGGGCGAAACAAGATATGGAAAGACGGAACTGGTGGTGGTGTTGAAACAGCTGCTTGGCGGGCAGTGAAAGTGACAAGACTTGGTGCATTGGATGTTTGTCTCAGGCTGTCTATTTCCCAACATTACGCCGAGATCGGAATTTGAAATATTTGTCTTGCTTCAATGTACGAGTTAGCCTATGCCGCCCACAAACTGGTGAATTTCGAACCCTAATAAAACGGTTTTTACGAGTCCCGAGTTTGAGATGCTCGCGATGTAACGGAGCGGGAAGAGTCAATGAGATCGACTGATCTTAGGAACAATAGAAGAAAATTAAAATTCGCCGCTATGGCTAGGGTCATGCGAGATTTGAAGAATTCAGAGAATTGGATGCCGTAAGATGCTAAAGACCCCGGCATGACAACCAATATGGAAGATGCTCGGCACGCGGCACACCGTCTTTGAGAGCGAGACCCCGCAGATCCGAGATTTATTGCTATGGAGGGAGGGGCGTCCATTATTAGCGAACTTAAGTCCGTTCTTGCCCGTTTTGAGCTGCCGCTGACTTGCAGCATGTTGAGAGACGAAAATAGCAGCCAATACATGGTATCAAGTCTACTTTGTCATCAAGGGTTGCAACAAGAGCTAACTAGGAGAGATTAGTACCACATACAATTTAGGTCGGTCAGCATACTAGTAGCTGCGAAGCTACTGTTGGTATTACTCAACTACCCCTAGAACTTCAATCTGAATTCGTGGCATTCCTCCAAGAGTAGGATAATACTTGTTGAAGGAAAGATCAGGGGAACTTGATTCTAAAAAGTATTAGCCTAGCCCACCAAAGATGTTTTTGTTGTTGCCTGAACCTGCATCATCATGCAAGTGCTAAAAGTGCGGGCGAATATCGGTTAAGAGGTACTATGCTGCGATATTCCGGGACATCCCACCAGCCCTAATAGCGAGGTCCTTGATTCGTAGAAATTGATACTTATTATAGATCAAAACCTCCCGCCATCGTTAATGGATTCCTAGTAGCTTTTAGCCTAGGGTATATGTTGACCTGACGGTGCCTTGAGAGCCACAATCGACCTCCTTTTTCGGATACTAGATTTGCGGGCCGCCCCCGTGCCACACCCGACAAAAAGCTTGTTTGGACATCTCCCTCTCATAGATAACCCACTAGGGTGTCGAGAAGACGGATCTCGTCCGAAATTCGGGCCGCATATGTGGTTTAACTCTGAATAATGGCCACGATGTTGTTCAGAACCACCATCCTCACACTCCTATCCGCCGCAACCGCCGCAGTCGTCCCCAACCTCACCCCCACAAACCACAACCCCCAAGCCCGCCAACTAGGCGACATTGAAGCCGGGATGGTCATGAGCGGGGAGATCCCGACTGCAGGCGGCACGATGCTGGTCTTCAGCTCCGCGTCACATCCAGCGGCGCCCTCAACCCTGACCAAGCGGTGCGGCGCCAACAACGTCGAGTGCAACTACAGCGGCATGTACCACGGCGGCAACAAGTCGTGCGAGATCCTGTCCATGGGCATCCGCTACGCCCAGAACATCGTGCTGCCGCTCTCGCCGCGGTCCATCTGCATGCAGGTCAACGGCGACCGGCGGTGCTGCGTCAGCTGGTCGCAGGACACGGATATCTCGAATGTGCAGATCCTGTGGCCGGCGCTGATCAAGACGCGGAACAGCTGCGCGAGTGCTAATTCGAATCCGTTCTCGGGGCTGGCGAGGGATGTTTCGTTGAGTGGGGTTTGCTTGACGCAGTGTTATTCCGAGAGGCCGGATGGGTGTTATTGAGGATTAGGGTTAAGTTCGGGTCACCGTTGTGAGCGGTCTGTTAAACGTTATTATTTGCCCCTTAATTTGCTAAAGTGAAAGTCGGCTTCATTAGTGCCGTTGAGATAGATATTAAAGCTTAAATCTATTATATTCTTATGTAGGTAGCGTCTAGCTATGACTCTGTGGGTATGAGGTGGGTAGGTACCTACAGACACATCGATGATACTCCCAGTTTTCGTTCTTCATTTGCTGATGTGGAGAGTAAGAGGCTTCACCTAATATTGGAGGATACTGGGTGGGGGATGCGAGCTTGTGCAACACGAGGCCGACTCGTTGGGCGCGTTGGGCACATGCTAGCAGCATTTGAAGCTTCCACCTTCCGTGATTCACTTCCCCCTTCTCAATTTCTCTTCGTATTACCCCAGGCTTGTCCAAATTTGAATACCCACGTGAAAATGTCGGAATCATTCCGCTATACGGCACTTGGCGATGAGCCTCGTATGATCCGCCTCCCTTCGCCCCTGAAACGAGACTCGGATGCGGTCGAGGTGTCACTACAAGCTGTTGTCCGTGCCCGCGCGCCTAGAGGGTTGGCGTCATGGCTCCACCAACACTTGCACGCTCTACCGGGAGGGCAGCGGTCTCCGCCTAAGATAAGGTTTCCAAGTCTGCCTACAGGTACCTGCGGCCAATAGTCGATGCAAACCTGCTGCCGCATGGCCACCGGGCGTGGAGCGCGCTGGGAGCGCTGGTAAACCGCCCGTGGTTCTCAGCCACCTCAAACCACTCCGACCGCGCACTCGCCAAGCTGGTTGACGTAGGTCAATGCGGTGCCCTCAATGTTCATAGTGTCAGATTAGTCACGTGACCACCTGACGCGCCCAACAGAATTTTCCAGCGCGCTGGAGGCACAAGAAACACACAACGAACTGAACAAGATTGACCCAATTGATCAAAGTGCTGGTTTCCAACACATAGCCGTCATGATGTTTTTGTACAAACACAACTCCATGACATCAGCATACCTCCGATCCGGTCTCTCGGTATCCAACTGCAGCAACCTCTCGGCCAACATCACCACCCCAATCGTCGCACACGTCTCAGCATACACCCACCCCTCCCCCAGCCTGCACCCGCACAAAATCCACCACGGCCGTAGGCTGGCACATGCACCGCACCGCATGTCCCTCACCCCCTCCTGCTCCCAGATCGGCGCGTGCGCCTGCGCGTACCACAGCTCCGCGCCGCGCTCGGGGATCGGATCCGGCCGCGTCCACGGGCTCTCGCCGCGCCGCGCGGCTTCCCACGCGAAGTAGTGCCGGCCGTCCTGCCTGAGTATTAAGCGCCATCAAAACTAGCATATTAATGTTGAAAGACGCCCTGTGGGAGCCTTGTGTGAAGGGCGACGCTTAATTATGTCGTGTCATCATCTCATGTAAAGAGATCTCGGTGTAAATTTGAGATTTGCCCCTTGTCCTAGCTGAAATAGATGGGCTTTGGTTCTGTCGTTATATGAGTCCATCCTAAACCAACATTTGTTGCTCACCGTAACTTAGTTCCTCTTGGAATGAAACGAAAAATGATAGTTGCTATTATAGGTTGTTGAGGTACGCTAGCTTGACGACCAATAAGTACCTGTATTCATGTTGTAAATGACCGCAAGCGATGCTGTAGTGCAGTACCAGTAGTGTTCTCCATATGATTGATTTGGGATTCCTGATTTGGCCCAAATCAAGCGCTGGGCTAATATTGAATTGGTTAGCTCCCTCTCTTCGTCCAATGTGGCGTGGGCTAGACCATTTGCGCGGGATGATATTTCCGATATGTTCAGCCGCACTTGTGCGTTGCCCTGGCCCCCGCCATTTCTCTCCTTGACTATATAATCTGTCTGCCAAGACATCCTTTACCAATTCAATACACTTTTGCCAAGTGGAATTTCCAGTCATTCATCATGAGGAAACTTGTCAAGAAGCTCAAAGGGGATAAGGGTCCGGCAAGGCCCGTTCCCGCGCCCAGGCCCGAGGACGACGTCGTCGATCCAAAATATTTCGCACCAAATCCACCCAATCCGTGGCCCGCACCACCGCCGAATCCGGGACCCAACAACAAGGGCGTGGCACCCGAGGATGATGTCGGGACGTTCAGCGGCTTCGGGTCATGGATGGCATCCTTTGAGCCCGACCCCGCCGCCCGGGGGGTTGCAGAGGTCGCCGCACAACCGGTTTACGGACAGACGGCGGTTCATGAAGTTCTCTCACTGGAGGAAGAAGGTAAGTGGAGAGTTTGGGCTCTCAAATCAAACGTCTTACACCGCGTCTAGGATGGCCTCCCGAGTTCATGATCAGGTTGACTCTGGACAACCTGAAGAAAGCATCTTCCCAGTCGAGATTCACCGTGCTGGTCATCGGCCCCTGGTTCATGACGCTGCAGCAGGTCAACCAGTTGCTGGCCAAGCATGGCTATCTGGAGCTTTCATCTGCTAAACACGGCATCTGGGCATCTCGGAACTGGAGCGGCGATAAGGCGTTGCCGACGGACCTGGAGATACCGGTAATCGACGGCCCGTCTCGCTACGATGCTGGACCTGGCGAAGGACCACTCATGAGCAAAAGCGAGCAGTTTGGAGCCTTTATGGACAACCTCCGCCGTCTGCGGGTCCGCTGCCACGACGGCAAGGTCATCGCCACGTCCTTTCCCGGCGAGCTGGAGATCAGCTTCAACCGGACACTACGACTACCCGAGGACGGGAAGACACACAACCAGCCGGTGCGACTTGGAACTGTTACAGTCAATAGCATGGCCGGACTCGCCAAGAAGCTCGAGGCCTCGGGCAGCCCGAGCCTGGTGGACATGGCGCGCAAGGGCGGCGTCTTCTTCCCTCTGTACCAGCGCGAGGCCATGTTCCTCTCCTTCAAGGCGCGCCGGGACGCTTTTGCGGTGCGCGTCTTCGTTGGTGGCGTCAACGCCGTCTCGGGGCTGCCGTGGAACTCGCACCCGGGGCGCAAGGTGGCGGCGCAGGACTACCTCTCGGTCCCGCCGCAGCGCTATCTCGACGGCGTGTGCGTCGCCAAGGACGTCGTCAAGCAGTTCGTCGCCATGCCGCTGGGGTCGGGGTACTCGGTGGAGAAGCAGGTCACGGGCAAGGAGACGGTCGGCGGCATGCAGCTCGAGATCATCCCCGGGTACCGGTGGGCCCTGCATGTGCCGGCCTCGGAGCACGCGGGCCCCCAGCCGGGGCCCTATTTCCCAGGTCTTGAGCAGACACCTCAAAGCCTCGGAGTGAAGATGGTGGCGCTTTCCCAACACCCCAACGCTGTTTCATCAGGCCAAGAGAAATACGGAACGGATTCCGAGGACTGGCTGGTGGCCAGCGGACGCCGACCAATTTACATGCGCCATCTCTATCGGTCGCAGCTTCATCACCCGCAACAACCGTCCTATCAACAGACTCCCCGACCAACCGACTTTTATCCCGGTCTAAACGTCCGAATGACGGCTGTCTACAAGCTGCAGCTGACACTCATGTACCTCGATTCCGCTTCCAACCAGGATCGACGGGAAGCAGCCGAGTGGGCTCCATGGTGGACGCTCGACGAATGCTTTGCTGAGCACCGCCGAGCCGGATCGCAAGCCTCTGACAAGCCGCTCAGTGAGCTGGAGCTGTACCACGCCGGAGCGCGGCTACTCGCTGGGCCATCGACATTGCAGGAGCAGGGAGTAGTAGACGGCGCTCACATCACCGCTCAACAACCGGTCCCCCCATATTATGGATACAAGCCGCACGGCTATGGACTGAACACAGCCCCGTATCCTCCGCAGTCCCAACAAGCTATCGGACAGCAACAAGGGTATGAACCTTTTCAACCGGCCCAACAGCAGCAATGCCATGCTCAAGAGCCAGTGCATCAGCACAGCCCGGCGTCCGAAGTACCGCCCAGTTATATCCCGAGCCCTACGTCTCCCGCCACGACCACGAGCATCCCCCCTTACTATCACCCACAACCACAACAGAGCTTCCACGCTAGCACACCACAGGAGAGTTGGGGACGCAAGCTCCAGCATGCCGGCCAGGCCCTGCTTCACCGTCACGCCAGAGGAGCAGCAGCACCCCCACCACCAACAATGTCGTTCGATGCATCGCCGGCTCAAAGCTTCTCTCCGGCGCCGACCATGTATCACCCCCGGACGGATTATCCCCCGCCACTACAGGCTGCGCCGCCCTCGGCTTATCCCGTAGGGCATCGCCCGCCTTGGGAAACCCAGTACTCCCAAGCGCCATCAGAGCCTGCCGCATCATCCCCCACCGTGTCGGGTGCGAGTCCCGGGTATCAAGACACCTGGAGCTCCGCGCCCAGCGTGTCGGACGCTACCAGCCCGGCGCAAAGTCACCAGCAGTACGGCTACTCCCCGGCGCAGAGCCAGCAGCAGCACACACCGTCCCCGGCGCCGAACTACCAGCAACAGTACACTTCCCCCCCGGCAAGGATGTCGGCCACCACACCACCACCTCAACCCCAGCCAACACCACAAGAGCAAGTCCCCCTCCAGCTCAGCGCTTGACATTTCAATCACTAACCCGAGTTCGCTCAGCAGCCAAGCCGGCTGGGCCATGGGCCTCGCTGCCGGCGCCAAGATGCACCAAGCCATCCAAGCCGACCCGTTCCCAGCGAGTGCGTGGTGCACGCGGCGGGCGACGGTGGTGAGCGTGCAGATCCTGAATTCCGTGGCGTACGAGGCGCTGACGGGCATGCTGGCGCCGGCGACGCCCATCACGGCGGAGATGTACGTCGCGCGGGGGCTGCCGTTCCTGGCGTCGTATGACGAGAAGGGGGTGGGGACGGACGGGGCGGCGAATCTGGCGGGGATCCGGGGGGTGGGGGATATTGATGGTGAGGCGGGGCCGGTGTCGTTGGGGGCGAGCGCTACGGGTGGGGGGAAGGTTGGGTGTACGTGCTGTGGGAAGATGCTTTGTGATTCGATGTGAGTGGTCCTTTTTGAGAGAGAGAGATGGTGGAGTTAAACTGACCTAGTCAAACAGCCTTCGCCCCTGCAACCACGCGTTCTGCGCCTCGTGCATCAGAGGGTACATGACGTATGGAAACGGTCCGGGCGTGTGGACTACCATCTGCCGAATCTGTAGCACCCGCGCAACGAAGCTCATCGGCTTCTCTGCGCCGATGGCCCTGCCCGGCGAGGATGTCGTCGACCTGAGCGATGCCAAGATCATTACAACGAAGCCGGTGCTGGGGGCGGTCGAGTTTCATAGTATCCATGAACTTAGTGCGGTCCCATATAACTCGGGGACGGGGGGATACCATACTCCGTATGAGATGCAGGCGTGATGTGGTGGCTCCGGAGGGCGCCTGATCGAAGTGCTGCGTCGCTGTTATTTCGAGCGTGTCTGGGTCGATGGGCACCGCGGTGGTTGGGAGCCCCCCGGTTCCCGATTGGTACGCCTGCAGTTTGTTGGTATAGCAAGCTTACCTACCTAGTATTGGTGGCGGAAGCTGAAGCGTATAAGTATCGTCCGCCTGCCTCACCTCTTGCCGCTTGCGGGACTGTGTGCTCCCGAGAAATCGCTGATAAGGGTTTCCCAATTCCAATTACGCACGCTAACGAAAGGTGAGAAAAGCTTGATGCTTTGAAGCTGCCTATCTAGTCTCGGCGGGGGGCTAGTGGCGAACGGCGGACAGAGTGCTGGCGGAAGTTCTGGTGCGCAAACTCATCAAGTATGAAGGCTTCAACTGGGAGCGACCTAGGTCGAATTTGTCAGGCCGATACCCGACGACTTCCTCTCCGTGTATTGGGGCAGCGTTTCACCCTAGGCGGGCCCAATGATCGTTTGGCGCATCAACTCCTCCCGGGCCAGCCCAAGCGACATCCCGCCGGGTCATCGCACCCACTCTCTAAGCAGCAAGCCCGTTACTATAGGTTGCGCGGAAGAGAGAGGCATGCAGGTCAACCGGGAAAAGCTGCTGTTCTTCTGCTGGAAGAAGGGTCCAGCTCCGTAAGCAGCCCATGTCCCAGATAAAGCAGCAGATGGCCGTACAAGATCTGCTTATCGAGTTAGTAATAGGGAAGGATCTGGGGAAGCCTATACGGGGTACGCCTACTTTACCCCTAATCGCCCGCTCTGAAACACCATTTTGCCCATGAGTGGCTGGACCTTGATTGCATGTGAAGGGTTGGTGGCTCAGCTGTTGCAGGATTTGCAGGTGCAGGGCATATTGATGAGCTGTTTGGTGGGGGGACGTGCGATTTCTGTCAATATATATAAGCAGATACAGTTGGGTCAATTGGATCCGGAGTGCTGCGCGCGGTCTGCGCGCGGGAGCAAGGGTGCCAGGGCGCCTTAGCGCCTTGGCAGGGGCACTTGAAGACTTCTTGGTATTTGACAATTTCAGGGGGTGCATAGCCGCCTTGGCCTGGGGCTGATGTGTTTGATGGTGATATATTAATCCTTGCTGGTTGATTTCTTTGCCTTGATTATTTAGAATATCTAGTGCGGATTGAACTCTTGTAAGTATCCAAATGAGCGTTTCGCCGTCCACGGCATAATAACCCAGCAACCTCGCCAGCTGTCTAACAACTTTCAGTTGAGAAATCACAAAAAAAGCAAAACCAATTACCACAATGGTTGGCAAAATCACAAAAATCATCGACGTCGCGACGGGGCCCGGGAAACTCTCAACCGGCCAAATAGTCGCAGTCATCGTCTCCCTTGGCGTCGCTACCATCTGCGGCTTCGCCGGGTACGCCTACTACACGGACCGGGACAGAAGCGTGTACGAAGACGACGACGAAACCCGATTCAGCAAGCTTCGGCGGACTATCGCGGCTAATATACGGACGCTGAAAGATAAGATACAAAAACCACAGCCGGTGCCTACGCCCGAACCGAAATATGAACCCGATGCTGACCTCGAGTCGGATTCGGATACGGAATCGAGTGCAGAGCTTGCCGCTGGGACGAGCTCGTTGAGGGAGAAGCAAGAGGCCCCGTGAGAGGATAGAGGGTTGATGAGGCCGACGCCGTTACTGGCGGTGACGCTGCTGCGATAAGCTGCTGTTTTATTTCCCGGAGATATACTAGGTGGAGATCTTACGATGGGCTGGCTGAGTACCCAGAGAAGGGGTACGGACACCGATGGAGTCATCTGGTGAACGATTTCCAGAAGTTGGAAGCAAAAGAAAGCCTATTGTGGTGGATTCTGACTCAGAGGAGGAGGTCGCTTCGGATGTAGAAAAAGTTTCAGTTTTTAAGGTTAGGGCATCACCTGAATCCCTCGGCTTACTCCAAGGTCCGGCCGGATGGTCAAAAAGCGTCAATCCACTATTATACCTCTTTTACATTGCTATCGTCAAAGCTATAAAAGTGATGGCGGATTTTGTATGGGGCGCGGGCAGTTTTGCTGTCCGAAAGGGTGGTGGGGTATGGTACGCAGTAGGTTGGATGCCTACATACGTTTTACTAGGCAAAATACTTTGGGCGTAAAATTTCTGCTAGCAGAAAAGATACGTACCTACGGGGCAGAAATACTGAATCCGGGGCCTAGAGGACGAGAACTGGGTCTTTATGACACTAGGCGTATATTTTCTGCTAGCAGAAGATGCTACCGAGACAGCTAGTTCTGCACGGCACTTCCGAGAGACTCGACGGGAATGCCGCTGCCGCTGCCGGCATTTAATTACCGTTCCTTTACTGTAAGCCTAGCAATTAGTTTGATCATTTTTTCAATCCATTTTCTACGTTTATCGGGGGAATTTTAACGTGATACCCTACTAGATAGGGTCCATTTCGTTGAAGCGATTCCAACTAATAACGTTATCACCTGTGACGTCGCTTTGTCCTGGTGGCCCAAATCTCAACATCAGTGGAAAGTGAACGAGAGAAGGAAGGAGCATCAGCTTTGGAGTTAACCATCTACAAACTAGCTTTAGGTAAGAACATGCAAGATGGCGGTGCTTTTATAATAATTAATACCGCAGAGTGCATGCTTTGAAATACCAGTCGCGGGACGGCGGAGGACGCTTCAGTGCCCTGGCGTTGCTCCTGCATTACTGCAGTCATGCGGCGCAGTGCCCAAGGGGAAGAATGGGTGATTTACCAGCTAAGTGGGGCGGTTTATGAATGCGCCGTTCTTTTGCTTCGTGGAGTTGAAATTGGGGGCCATGAACGAAGCTGTTTGATTGAACTGGAGTTGCGGCTTTCTTGTGGTTTCGCTCGGGTCAAGGTTCGGTTGTCATTAACTTGATCCCTTTCGGATACTCTAGAGGTTGAAGACAGCCTACAACGTCCGCCAGGAATCAAATAATATTAGTTGCTGAAGGCCCGACGTTCCTCGGATCGTGCGTGCGTGCTTGTGTAATTAGCCGCAAGTGCTGAACGCTCACCACCCCAACATGATTTCGCGGTTGTTTCCCCCTTGGCGATAATGCGCTAGTGGGATCTGCAGTTTCAGGCAAAAGGCCCCATGGAGCCTGTCTCGCATAGGTACTTTTGCACATCGCCGCCACTCCTCGAGTAACCGTGGATTTCCTTTACTTCTTGCAAACCGCCCCAATGCCACCGAACAACCTAGATAAATCTTTCCTTTATCCCGATTCCCTATGCTCAATGAAATCCGAGTAGACAGAAGGAGCTCCCATTATGGAGAGCTCCCGTCACTCTCACCAAAGACCCCGAGCATGGGGCCACAGGACCAAAGCTCAAAGGACGCCCTGGGGTTCGAAAAAACACACCTCCACAGCGCTCTACCTATGCAGGAAAGCATCCAGGACTCGGTTCCATCCCAAATACCGCGGCGAAGGCGAACTGGATTATATCTCACCTTCTTTGAGACCTTGTGGGTATGGTCACCAGAGATCGTCAGCTGCATAGTTGGTATCCTTATCTTTGTAGGTGAGTTAGGTCGTGTGGTCCCTTGAACCCTCCAGGTATGTCAACACACCGCCGGCAGAAGTACGCTGACTTTGCTTCGGTCAGCGATCATCATCATCTTGAGGGTTTTTGACGGTAAAGAACAGCCGGAGTTAGTTCTCGGACTTACTATTAACTCTATCCTCCAATACCTTACCTCCTTCGCAAAGCTTGCCCTTTTCGTCCCAATCGTGGAGGGATTGAGTCAGCTGAAGTGGCTCTGGTTTGCCTCGGAGCCGCGGTCGCTTCGGGAATTTCAACTTTACGATGAGGCAACTCGTGGGGGGCTGGGAATTTTCAAGCTGCTATTCAGGTTGAAGGGACTGCTGAAGTCGTAAGTTGAGCACTCGATGTGAATCTCTCCTCCTTCCCCCCTTCCCCCGCCTCAGTCTCTCTCAAAGATGCTCACCCAACGGATTTAGGCCACTTTTATGGCTAGCTAGTAGCCTGTTGATCTCTGGAATCTTCACGTCGGCCGTGACACAACAGGTTGTCACCATCGAGTCCGACCTCGCTTTAAGTTCCTCTCCTGACGCGGTAGCTGTGGCTCCCAGAGCGTCTATCTACTCACGGTGGAACGGGCGCGAATTTGAGCTGGGTACGTGTCTTGCATCGCAGCCATGCGCTAAATATAAACAAGGGATCTCATAAACAAATCGCTAACACCGTCATCTCAATTCCTCCAGAACCCAACGATCAACTAGATCTCGAGCAAGTCATTCTTGACGCCGCCTATCTAAAGCCGACGACATCGGTTCAGCCCCTAGACCCAAATTGCACCACAGCGGACTGCCTCTTCCCACGGTTCGGCACGTTGGCTATTTGTGCTAACACGACTGACGCAACGGGCAATACATCCCCCGGAATCCCGCAGCTCCTTGGAGTGCTAGCTAATGCCACTATCGCAAATCTGAACAACCGGTCTCGTCCAGGATACATCGAACTCCCGCGCTCGTACCTAGCCGGCGGCTCTATCATGGGTCTCCCCTCACACCTGTTCAGCAAGCAAACTACGGCCGCAGCCCTGGCTGACATTATGTTCATCTACACGGCCAACGCCGTCGAGCCGACGCTCTTGCAGCCCCGGGATCTGCGTTTCGTCGAGGTCATTCTCTATGCGTGCGTCAAGGGATTCGACAGTCATGTCGCGCAGGGCGTGAGAACAACGGAGGAGATTGGTTCCACATCCAGTATTATTTTGTCTGGCGGGAGTAACATGACGTCCCTGAACGGTCCATGGAACCTGGAGAAGTACGAAACGGATCCGCAGGTGGCATGCTCGCCGGGCGTTGCTGGCCTCATGGTTGGGTTTGCGCCTCCCGAAGGCGTGTCGGGAAAGTACCAAGTTGATCTCTGTACTGCACTGATGACCTCGAGCGTTCTCAACCAGTACATGGCAGGATTCATTGCCCTCAAGGAAGAGGACAAGAGTGGCCAGCAGGCCGTGGGCATGATATCGAGCGCGCTTGGCATAGCGCTGTATGGGGGTTTTATGGGTGACACGCCTAGCCCAAACGTACAGGTCGAGAACCTGAGGGGAATGGCAAGTAACATGGCCAATGGGCTAACCAATATGTAAGTGCGGCGGATCTCCACTTGGGCCAACTACCCGTTTGGGTTGAGAGTTGCTGCTGCATTACCACGTATACATGTTTGTCGGGTGTGCTGACACGGAATCTGCTGCAAGGATTCGGTCCAAAGGAGCATCATATACCAACTCATCAGGCGCAGTGCTGGGAGAGGCGCTGAGCGCCCGCGCGGTTGTCCGGGTCCGCTGGGCTTGGCTAGCTCTCCTTGCAGCACAGTTACTACTCGCCATCGTCTTCCTCATAGGCGTCATTGTTACCACCCACAGGGACGGCGTGCAGGTAATCAAGAGTTCAGCCATTGCAACGCTGTGCGTGCTCGAAGATGGTACGAAAGGCCGCCTGGGGCCGGTCGGGGACGTTAAGCAACTATCAAGCCTTGCTGGGGACGTCAGGGTCAAGCTCAGGTGTGACGGGTCCCTGAGACTCGCCGATGCGGGGTAACTAGCAAGACTGGTTACGGGTCTCTGCCATGGCATGTCGTCGTGGTGGTTTGTCAGCGATGATGGAAGTTGCCAGCGTGGCTGGCCGCTGGCTGCTTGCCGCTCAAATAAGCCTTCTAATCCAACATGAGAAAAGTTTGTCCGATGTGTTTATCCTCTCCTTCGGGGCGAAAATGCAGTGAAAATGACAATCATTTCACAATTTGGCACCGGCTGCCAAGGAGGACTTCTGTGGGCGAAGCAGCCAAGATTTTGGCCTGCAGCTGAGCTAGGTGGGGTGGCAGCTGCACCACCTCGGGTATGGGGGACATGCCCAACAGTGGAGCGGTCCCTCCCAACAGCTTCTGAATAGGGTTAGGGTAACTTGGGTGCTAAGTTAGTTGGGCACCAGAAATTTTGGACGGGCATGAAAGCCATCGCCTCCAGTCCCACTACAACCCAAACACCCTAAACCATGACAGTCTCAAGTCCGGTCATTTCAGGTCCAATTATGGTTGACGAGGACGGCGACCTCAAACTCGTCGTCGGGGCAAACAGGCGCGAATTTGTCATCTGCTCTCGGAGCATCGCCCGCGCAAGTCGTGTATTCAAACGCATGCTTTTTGGCGGTTTTCGTGAATCCCGACCAACCGCCGAAATTTCGACACCCTGGGTCGTAGACCTACCGGAAGACGATCCTGAGGCAGCAGGGCTGCTGCTGTGCATTGCCCACTCTCGCTTCGAGAATACTCCCGCTTCTCTAACTCTGGCAGAACTGCATAGCCTTCTGGTCTTCTCAGAAAAGTACGACATGACTAGGTTGATACGGCCGTGGGTGCAAGCCTGGGTGCCCCAGCCAATGGTCTGGCAAGACTCAGCTGACTACGGCACCATGATCGGAATCGCGTGGGAGTTGGGTGTCCAAGACGCGTTTCTCGATATTGTGAAACGAATGGTTGTTGAATGCAGGGTCGACGCCAACGGGCAACTGGTTGGTGATGACCAGATGCCCATTGAGAAACTAGCCATGCCTCTGATTCCAAATGGATATTTTGGTGAGCCGCTGTTGGTTTTGTAAGGAAATGAATTCCCCGGCCATGTCTAATATTGTTAATGGTCCTAGAGGCCATAGCGAACCACCGTCTAATCTTACTCAACGAGATATTTAAGCGACTGAGGGACGTCATCATGCAGCTCCAGTTGTCAATACCAACAAACAGTGCCCATTACTGCACATATCCCGACGCGAGACCGGACGCCTGTCACGCCATGATACTCGGGTCGATCGTGAGCGGACTAGGACTCTTGGAGCTGAACATCATTTTTCAGTCCGAGGAAGAAGGCCCTTTATATCTACCTAGTATCAACCATCTGATCAGCGTTGTCACAGCAATCAGCGTTGTGTATATTGCCGACATTCACGAGGACTGCAACCCGCTGCCCAAGTTGTTGGAAGGATACCGGGAGTTGCTAATCCACGTCGATCTTTTGACAGCGGAGCACATTGTGCACCTAAAAGCACAGCAGGAAAAGTTAGACATCCCACCATTGGTTTTGTAACCTGAGCTCGTGGCGGAATCCCCAACCTCCCTCCATAGCATGTTCGCTTCTAATAGCATTACTTGTCAACTTGGTTACGGCTGTTGTAGGATCTGGGCTCAGAAAAATGTTGATTCGTTGCAAGACTATACACCTGATATGCTAGTGGTTTCAATATGTACGCGGCCCCTTGCATCTTGCCACCCACAGAAAGTAAAAGAGCCCAAACCAGCTCCGCTTCTGAAAGTAATGCTTGGAACTACAATTACCTCAACGGACAAGTATTGCGTCCGTTGCCCTGTTTTAGAGGTTCAATCTCCTACCTTGCAATCCATTCAGGTGACTCTTAGCAACCCAAGACGCATTACGGCCCCCGTTGTGCCCCTCGTCGGCTAAACCGATGCGGTGGGCTATAGGTGTGCGCAGCTTCCTGCGGGCCATTCGATAGGTTTCTGGGCCACTGCTCTTGGAAAAGACATGCATTCTCTATGTGTAATCAAATCCTATAGGATGAAAGCTAGCCTAGGAGGCTCATTGCTTTCTCTATCGTTCCACATATGCTGCCCATTTGTGAAGCACCGTCCTCGGCTCATTCCCACGTCAGGTTGACTTGCCAGCGCCTAATGAATAGCCGCCTTCTACACATCGCACAGAGAACTTATCACTCCATTTGCCTGGCTCCACCGCCCATCACAATGTATGCTTGGGGTTAGGTTGGGTTAGGTTGAAATAGTCATTCCCCGGGTTCCCCGCTTAGAAGAACTGAGATAGGAGTCTGGTGAGATTATTCAAGATTCATTATTCTCGGTATAACTAGTAAAGGACAAAAGGAAAGCGGGTTTAAAGAACTAGAGGGTTACAGGTACTCGAAAACAACACGAGTTCCCCTAACCAGATAAAAGCATGAATCAACGGCCTTGTTCATTGAAAACTTTGGTAAAGACATAAGGAGAAAAATGGTGCTCGGGGAATCGATAGCAAAGGAAAAACTTGGATCATAACGCGACAGGCAATCCGAGACACCTCCAAGCCTTGTATCCGGAGATGTTCTTTACATGCCTTGCTCACTGGGCTCAGCTCGCTGGGATAAACTAGGATAAGTTGGCGTTGACACCGCTGCCACAACATTGGCTACCTCGGACTTGTCAAAGTCGAAAAGCACTTGCGACCGCCACGGCCGCGGATTCTCGCTTTGATCTGCTTCAAGCGCTAGAGAACGCCTTTCTTGACGGCAGCGGCGACCTGGACGCCGCGCACGTCGCTGCGAGCACCGCGAACAGTCGGCGGTTCAATGCCGGCGTGAGTTGGCCCTTGCGGTTGCCCAGTCACGAGAAGGCCCCCTTGATGCTCCACCACGCGCCGAGGGGATTGGCGAGTGGTGAGTACATGTAGAGTGCCTAGAGTTTAAACAATCTCAAACTCCCTCAACCCATCCACACGCCACTCCTCTCCCATCATCATCCCAAGCACAACACAGTGTCCTACAAGCTCCCATATCCCCCAACTAACCTTTCGCAGAACAACCGGCGGGTGACAGCCTGGACAGTAACCACATCGTCCGGCTCTACATTGAGCCCCTGTCCCCAGTCTTCCATCTACCGTCCAGGAAGCTTCTGTCTATCCAAGCTGTACGCTACTTTGTGTTAGGGCGTACTCAAGTAGTTGCGATTAGGCGCGCTCAGAGTAGAAGATGAACAGCTGAAGAATAGACAACGTCTCCCAGCCGTTGTGCTCCGCCACGGCTCTTCTCACTGCTTTCTTGTTCCGGAAAGTCTCGTTTCCGACGGAGCATAGTCTCCCTCGTCGCTAGGTCCAGTTGCAGGGAGAAAGGCTTTCCGAGAAGGCTCTAGTCGACGCCGGATGGTTCCAAGGTCTTGAATTCCACTATCGCCTCTAGGAACCAGAGGCTCACGGGGTCTAAGGTACCGCAAAAGACCAGGCATGAGTCTTATGCCGATAGAGGCCGACTTCTTGCAGCTATACCAACTCCTAGTAGGGGTGGGATTCCATGTCGATGACGCCTCGGACTAGTCGCGCTCTCTGATCTTGTGGCTTTCAGTACGCTGTGCATCTAGAGTACCTTAATTTTGTGGGAAAATGGCGCACAGGTCAGGATCCTGGCCAGGGGTGGCCCCTGCAGCCGCAACGGCCAACAACTTCTCAATACATGAAAAACGGGAGTTTGCTTCCCAGTACCATCAAAAACTTCAGTCAATTATAGAATAGTGCAACCAGATGTAGAAGAGGAAGAAGAAGAGTCAACCAGGCCTACTTGAGGTGGGAAACCATTGGGTGTGACCCCTGCTTTTCCTCCGCAACACAGTCACTGCAAGTCATCACATGTCGAGGTGTCGGACGAGGCGAGCCACCCCCCCCCCTGTTAGCGCCTTGGCAATGGTTCACACGAGCCATGGCCAGTGTATCAGAATTGAAAAAAACTGGGAAATGCGACCGTACATACTCGTGCAATGCGAGCAAGACCACACGAGGTGGGATCACATTAGACCCCGAATAACCACCAACCATTCACCGAATATTCAACCACCATTCCCAAATAACATCCCCAACCCCTTCCCCAACCATTCTATCCCCAGCCATACCTATAACCAATCATATAAATAGATATAATATCACTCAAAGGCAGGGGGATATGTAACGCTAAAATGGTACATGCAGGAGCTGCATTGGTGACCATTCCGTAAATATTCAGGGACCTATCAGTCACCATTCAGTGATCAATCAATGAGCGGTCAGTCACATTCATTTGGCCAAGAAAATCATGGGATATCTAGAGACCTATCATAAACTGAGCGGGAGAGCCGATAAACGGAATGCTAAAATAGTACATGCAGGAGCTGTATCGGTGAGTCCGTGAACATTCAGGCACCTATCAGTGACCATTTAGTAATCAATCAATAAGCAGTCAGTCATATCCATTTAGCTGAGAACATTATCAGATATCCAGAAACCCATCATGACCTACTTACTAATTAGTTAATGATCAGCCAGCAGGATAGATCAGACTATTAATAAGGTACAAGTTACCTACATATTATATTTTTAATAATATATATAATTTCAATACCTCCTTCCTTAACCTTCCATCCTTTTACCACTCAATAAACTCTCATTAAGTAACCATAGCACATTCAAGGAATCTTCGCCAAGAACCTATAGGTCACTCGGCAAATACTTGTCAAGTAACCATTGAACATTCATAGCTTAAAGAACCACCCTCTGAGCCACCTCCCTCTCAACCTTCTAAACCACCCTTCTCTCTACCTTCTAAAGAGTCTTCTTCTAAATAAAGCTTCTACTTAGCCTCGTTTGACCAACCTTCTTCCATTGGTCAATCACAGCATAGCAAGGATAAGCAAGAGGATATTATTGACATAGAGATCAACCCCAATTTTAATAATATATTTGAAGAGCCAGAAATAAGCTAATTTTATCATAAGAACCTTAACACTAATCTTAGTCAACTTTACATTTCTCTTCCTTTATCATATAATGACTCTATACTGTGCTGAAAATGTACTTAAGAGGAATGATGGATATTAAGAGAAAATGGAGATAAGTTATATCATTTAACCATTCTCTGAGCTTACCATAAATATCCTCTGAATATTCACCAACTATTTACCAACTGTCCAATGGCTTAATAGTCATTTAGGGGATATTTAAGGATATGGCAATAAATACTCACTAAATACTCTATCCTAGATTGACCTTTTGTACCATAGAGCCTCCTTCAGACTCCTACTTGATAGGAACATGACCTCCTGATGGGAGATGTTTTGGCAAATACTATTAAACTCTAAATAGCCTCTAAACCTTTAATAAACATTCCCCAAGTAATCAAACCCATTATATCAGTAGATATTCTTCAGATGGTTTAAGATATAGAATTACTATAACAAACACTTATTTCTATAACACAAAAGACAAAGTTAAATATCACTATACCAATACAATAAGTACTTTACATTAATACAATACTCTATACTCCAATAATCCCAGAGTATCCATAGACTAATTAAGGAGGAGTTATATATATGATTCTATTATCAGGTATCCTAAGAGAAACTTTATACTAGCCATATAAGAATATAAGTATTCCATGAATAATCAGTAAACATTATATAAACACTTATTAATTACTCTTAGGTATAATACTATATAAAGAAAGCTTAGCCCTAAAAGGAAATAACCTCCTTCTTTCTCTCTAATATACCTTATATATAATAGACAATCCTATATACTAGCATTAAGGCTTGCTAGTATCTAGACCCTTGCCTTTACTAGTCTCACATAGAGGTCAATTCTTTATTTTAGAATCTTCTATCAGAGATTTAATCAATGGCTAATCAATAAACACTTACTGGAGAAGCTAAGAACTATATATGTACTATAGTATAGAGGTTCTGGCAAAGTATAACATGTCAGTGGCCATATAGTCTAAACAAGGGGATCTATTGGTTAGTATGGTTTATAAGTAAGATCATAGTAATTAATATAAATATTTAATAATTAATTAGTAAAGCTTTATAGAACATTTATTAAGTATTTACTAATGGTTTATATAGGAGTTTAATGCTAGGTCTAAGTACTTCATTAAGTATATATACTATAAGACCCCTAAACAATATATCAAGGATAATAACTACTTTTAAAATATTAGGCATTTCTTTGAATTAATCCTAGAAAGGTTTATGCTATATTAGGTATTAATCATGGAACTAATCTTTAATAAGTATAGCTAGGATAAGGTTAAGAGTTATTATATCTTTAATTATAATGAGTAATAAATAAAACATTATAATAAGTAATCAAATGTCTAATAAATATTTAGTAAGTACCTAATAAGTACTTAAAGAGAATTTATTAACTAGTTAATAGCTTCTGATACCATTTATCCTATAACTGATAGGGCTAATATTATCTAACTACCTTATAAAGTTTGTTTTTAATGTTTTGTCCCTCTCTTAGAGTATAGAGCCAATTACCCCTAGGTACTCTAGGTATCAACTAGCCAACATATATACCCACCACCACCTCTAAAGAAGACTCCATTAGCCTTACTTAACTTACTCTAGACACTTATTTAAGTAATTGATAACCCTTTACTAAGTCTATATAAGAATATTCCCAAACTAATCACTAAATGTTAAATAAATACTTATATTATATAACAATATTTAAGTAAAACCCTATTATTAAATAATTTGTTAGTAATATAAATGAAAAAACCCTTACAAGTCTATACCTAAGCCTTACAAATAATAACCATTTATAGTATATCCTCTATAAATAATAAATGATATACTTCCCACTTGGGTCATAGTAACTTATAACTTATATAGAATATAAGCTTTACTATAAAGGAAAAGGAGATAGCTCTATAAGTCTTTACTAAATACTTAGTTAAGGGTTAATGAATATTTACTGATAATTCTTAGTATATTTAATACTACCATGATAATGGTATTAATTTTATGCTTATTATATTCTATAAGGAGTAAATCAAGATATTCTAGTACTCTAAGGCCAGGACTTTTAAGCTTGATATGAACTATAAGTACCTGAAAGAAATTAATAAGAAAAAGGTCATCTTAGTATATTATAACAAACTACTCTATAGATGTTTATTAAGTATTCCTTTACTATTTACTAAATATTTATTAAAGTCTTATTAATATCTAACATAGCTATTATTATTACTTATGCTATTGTAAATAATAAAGGCTCTGACATATATATTTACCTTTTTAATAACTTCTTTAAGGCTATATAAAGGCTTATATAGTATTGGCTTGAACTAAAACATGTCTATGGGGGCCAAAACTCTTTGATTAGAATCATGTTGGATACTAGATAGGGAGTAATCTATGGTATGTTAGGGAATATTTACTAGTTATCTAATAAGCATTTTATATATACTCTATGATTATTTACTGATTATTTAATAGGATAGAGTATATATCTAGAGACTATTTACCTAGTATTTAACTAGTAATATCATTACTTATACTCTATCTGGATCTGCCATATTCATTATGAGTAAATAGTTTAAGATATCCTAGGTAGGAAGCCTAATACTAGCCCTGATTCAATATATACTAAGATAATGGCATTATTATATACTCCAAACAAAGAAGCATATGATACAGAGTTAGCTATCATTAAAGGTTTATTAGATATTCATAGATGATTTATTGATTATTCACTAATTATTCTTCTTAGACTAGGCCTAGATAGAAAACATATGAATTTTCTACTAGGCTACCTATAAAGCAAATAATATGATTAAGGTAGCTCTTATGAAAGGATGTTCTAAGATAGAAAGCCAGGACTAGGATCTTTTATCATCATATATTAATAATACTAAGAGTAAGTATTTAATGACTATTCAAAGCATGTTTAATAAATATTTAGCTAATTTATTATAGTTAACCATGAGGCTGGATATAAGTGGAGTGGCTATTAGGTCTTGGTACTATATTTGGTCAGGGCTAATGCTTATCTTGACCTTAAACATTATATTGTTATAGATATATACTTGACTTATAGTATTTATTAAACATTCTATAATATATCAGATAATAGTTAGTAGACAGACTGGTTTATTAAGAAGCATAAGTATCTACTCCCCTACTATTTACTAACCACTTAGGAACTATTTATTAATAATTTACTAATTATTTTTAGGCATACTATAAAAAAAGGCTAAAGAAAAAGTAAGGAAGGATAAGGTCATTAACTTAACCTCTAACAAAGATAATCATGATCTAATAGAAGAGACCATTAAGGCAATCAACCCATTTAAGCCTACTCCCCTGACCTAACTAAAAGTAGTTACACCTACTAAAAAAGGAAGGAAGAGAGTAGGGACAAAGACTTTATAAGTATTCTCTAATTACTCCATGTTTTCCTAGTAAATACTTAATAATAGTTTATCTTATAGCCCAAGTCTAACATCTTACCAGAAGGGCCTAAAGAAGGTATAGGCTAGGGCATCAGGAAGAAGTTCTTAAATAGATAATAATAAAGATAATAATGATTTAATATTAATATTTATTAAATATTCTTTTATTATTCATCAAGTAATTACTAATAATTCACCAAATAGTCCTTATTAAACTAGTAAACCATTATTAAAGACTTAGCTTACTAAACAGACATCCTTGGAGGAAGAGTCTTTAGTATAACAACAAAGACAAATTCAATTATAGAGAGAGGAGGCCTAGTTGAAGAAGGATAAGGCTAAATAGGAGATAATGATAGAAGAGAAGAGGTTAGCTATTAAGAAGTAGGAGTTTAAGTTATGAAAGCAGATAGATTAATAAGTTCTCTTGTTTATAATAGTATTTTGTTTTTTCTAGTTACTAAATAGTTAATGAATATTTGGAGATTATTTCATGATGATTCCATAGTATAATACTAAATATTTATTAAGTATTCCATATATATTAGTATCCTTAGGTAACTAACCATATAAGTAATAAGGGATTAGTAGATAGATTAAGTTTATCATAAGTATATCATGATTAAATCATAATCTAATTATATAATCTAATTACAAAGTAATCTAAATATCTTAATGGTTTAGTCAAGGTTATAGGTTATTAGTTGAGTATTTAGTAGATATTTCTAATCATGATATAGGTAGTTTTTTATAAGATAAATATATTATAATTAGATCAAGGTCTAGTTATGAATTAATCACTAAATACTCCTATTTTTTAAAAAGCAACTTTCTTAAATTAACTATAAGTAAACCTAGAATAAATCTAGGTATAATCATATAGAAGGCCGACCTAATATGCTACCTAAGGTACTATAAACACCAACCCATTAATATCTTACCTTTCCCATAAAATCCATGATCCTGACTAGATTATAAAATAATGATAATCTAGTTCTCACCATCTCTAGAAACCTCATCCAAATTCACATCCAAAAGCTCCTCTAAAGACTCCTCCATAGGCAGCTCATCACGGCTAACAGCAAACTTAGCCCAGGTGGTACAAACATGAGTTCAAGCCTTGGAACAGACTAAGAATAATCATAATTAGTTCCTAAATTAATCATGAAATAGTTAAGATATGATTATAAGCTTATGGCAGGTACCCTTGGGTCTAGTGGCCTTGTAGGCAGCGCAAGGTCCTTTCTGGCCTACCATCTTCATCATCTTAGTAAGCTTAGGGATTAGTTCTGAACTAATCATGAAATGGTTAGAATCTAATCAGGATATACTTATATAAGGCAGCTTGGTTTTCTTACCCTTGGTGACTGGCATAACTAGTAAAATGTCATAGCAGGGAGTAGGCAAGGCTTGGGTAGGCAAAGCAGATCTGTGAGGAGCATTCTAAATAACCTGGGTTGGGTTGGTAGAACAAAGAGGCATCTAGAAGGTGATGGGGCGAGTATCTTTGTTTAAAATCTTGTCATGTACTAGGATATAGTAGGCTGAATAGATCATAATTAGTTCATGGTCTAATCAGGAAATAGTAAGAATCTAGTCATGATAGACTCTTAACTACCTTGTTCTTATCCAGGGTAAGACTACCTTTCTTTACCTGGTGGACCTTGACATGTATGCCATTGACTTTGTATGACTTAATGTGGCGCTTCAGGTTGGTCAGGTAGCGCATAGGGGTCTAATCGGGGAATAATCAGTAAATAATCACGGTTGTACTAGGAATATTCATTAAATACTTACCTTGGTACTACAAAAGGTAGGGTTGCCATCCTCATCCCGGTTATGCTGCAAGGCATAGAAAATACTACCAGGGGGGATGATGACCTTGCCGTTGTTAAGAACTTCGAAGGGCAGGATATCATGGGGACGCTTGGCAAGCAAGTCGTACCACTCATATGCTTCCTATTATCATGGTTAGTTCATAATCTAATCATGATTGTGTCATGATCCCATCAGGGAATATTTGCAATCGTGTCATGATAGGGAATAGTTAAGAAATGATCGTGGTCACGTTGAATTGTACCAGGGAATAATCAAACAATCGTGGTCGCGTTGGGGGATGGGGAGTCAATCAAGGGATAATTGTGGTTGTGTCATAGTGGGGAATATTCAGTAAATGATCAGGGTCATGGGTTTTGCGCTTGGGGAATATTCAGTAAATACTCATGGATTTGCGGTAGCTGCCACCCATGGTCGCGGTGTTGTGAGTTGTTTGGTGTTTGGGGAAAGAATTGAATAGAGGAGGGGTCAATAAATAATTGGATATTGGTGCTGGATTTCGGATTGATGGATTGATTACGTAAGCAAATCTCGAGTGGTCGTCTAATCACGATTATATCGTGACTAGACCGCCATAATAAGCATTCATAGCGATTAGTTCGCGATTAGTTCCTGATCCAATTGTGATTATCCGATACATCATGTTTTGGGGTAATTCTGACCCCGCATCACAAATGCCAAAATTTATGATGACCTTTTTTCGATGTTGGCTCGTGTGAACCATTGCCAAGGCGCTAACAGGGGGGGGATGGCTCGTGTGATATGGTATCTCTCACATGTCCTTCATTTGCAGCATCTATCTAGTTTTACGTACATGGCATTTCTTGGCCATCGTCGAAAGAACTTCAGCACAGAGATGCAGAACCCGACATAGTGTCGTATAATACATTCGGAACAGCTTCGAAGCAATTTCTCGGTTAGAAACAACTCCAAATACTGGTGAAGCTGAGTTAGGTGCTGGCTGAGTTTTGATCATGGTCATGATGCGATTCAAGATGCCCGCGAATTTGCTTGCCATCTGTAAAGCAACAACTTGTCAGCCCATTCACACCACAGTCAGAGCGAAAAGGGGAATAAGGGTCATCGAGGAGGCGCGACTTACGACAACTATGATCTTGATTCCGCTCCAAAGCAGCCCCGCGCCGCCAGGATTCGCGGCCGCCAATGTCGTGAAAGCTCACACAAAAGCCTCCATCTGCTGTGCGATGTTCCATAGCGCTGGTCCGCCTCAAGCATTCATTGCTGACTAGAACGCGTCATAGTCCAGCAGCTGTAACAGTCCCGCATGCTTTTTCTTCCGCACGCGGCCCTGTGGCTGCAGAAGGCGCTTTTCCCAATCGGCTTGGATCTGGCTTTTGAAAGTGGTGTCCACCTCGGCACAGCACCTGTGTCCAACGTCGGTCAATATCTCAAAACGATTGTGTGTGCATGTTCGACTTTAGGGGCGTGATTAGGTGCTTTATACCGTAGAAGGTAGGTAGCTAGTTTCATCACGCACCAAAAAATAAAATTAGAGTTTAGAGGCAAGGCAGAAAAACCGACAAAGTCGGAGGGAGGGATGAGGGAAAAAATATCGCTTTCACAAAGCACCGCCAGCATGAATTAACAGACCTCGTGGTTAGTACCACAGGGATATGACAATGGCATCAGGCCGGGAATGAAAAAAATAATATTAAAAGAGATAAGATCGTAGTCGCCAATTCGCGAGTGTGTTTGCAGCGCGCATGTGCGACGAAGCTGCATATCCAGTGCACACATCGGCGGCTGGTTGCTGCGGCACACGGGAAAAGAGAGGCCTTCTGCAGGGTATTGCAACGTTGTAATCCGTAATCCTGTCGCTCAGTTGGAGACATGGCGCCTCAGTTCGCCACCATTGCTGTTATGATCCCAGCGCATCGGGCAGCTGCGATTATGCCTAAGGCTTAGACCATAATAACCCCTTCACCTTCCCCCGGTTTTTGCTAGAGTGTTCGTACCTGCCAAACGGCCAAGTAATTCATCCAATCGGAAGGCTCAAATTTTGTGTTGTGGAGCAGGGCCTGCGCGCAGGCTCCAAACTGCTGTTGTGCCATTTGTCAAGTCCCCAAGCCGCTCCAGCCTTCATCTCCAGGGGACTGTTGGAACCCGAGGCAAGATACCAGACACTGAACTATACAGCCGTCATCGCTCAGAAGTACCTTGGCTATCATGTCTAGAAGTCTTCGTATCGGCATCGATGTCGGCGGCACCAACACCGACGGTGCCATCCTTGACCCGTCCCGCTCGTCGGATCCTGGTCGGGGTATCTTGGCCTGGACGAAGACTCCCACGACCCCCAATCCCAGCCAAGGCATCGCCAGCGCTATTTCTGCCTTGCTCGCTCAGGTCCCAGCAAACGAAAACGCCAATGGCGGCGACGGCATCTCACTCGCCAACATCGCTAGCGTCACCATCGGGACGACCCATTTCGTCAACGCCATGGTCGAGCGCGATGCCCGCCACCTTTCTCGCGTTGCTGTAATCCGCCTGTGCGGGCAATTCTCCAAGCACATACCGCCGTGCGTCGACTGGCCAGATGACATGCGCTCCCTGGTCCTCGGCTACCACGCAAGGGTGCGCGGCGGGCTGGAAGTCGATGGAACCCCAATCGCCGACATTGATGAGGCTGAAATCAGGGAGCAGTGCAAGGAGATCCGCAAACGTGGTATCACTAGCATTGTCATCAACGGCATCTTTAGTCCCATCGACATCACGGAAAAGCAGGAAGAGGGTGCGGCCCGGATTGCCAAGGATGAGATTCCCGGGTGCCATGTTGTTTGCTCCAAAGACGTGGCGACGCTGGGGTTTCTTGAGCGGGAGAACGCTGCCATTTTGAACGCATCCGTCCTCCGGTTTGCTAGGAAAACCATCAAGGCGCTTGAGGAGGCGGTGAGGGTGCTGGGGTTGGCGTGTCCGACCTTCATCACACAGAATGACGGAACGATACTCTCGGTGCAGGCAGCGGCAGCATTGCCGATCCGTACCTTTTCTAGTGGACCAACGAATAGTATGCGAGGAGCCGGCTTCCTCCGGGAGCTAGACCAGCCGGGCAAAGGTTCGGTGTTGGGGTCGGGCCCCGTGGTAGTTGTTGATATTGGTGGGACCACAACCGATGTCGGCCTGCTACTCAAGAACGGATTCCCAAGGCAGCAGATGTTATACAGCGAGCTCTCTGGGATCAGAACGGTACGAGATCTTTGGCCTTTACCCTCCTCGACAAGACTCACGGTTTCTCTACACGCTGTATCCTACTTGTGATCTTACCTCGGGTTTGCTGACATGAGTGTCTTCTCAGAATTTCTCGCATCCAGACATCAAAAGCATCGGACTCGGCGGCGGCTCGATCGTCCGCAAAAACCCTCTCAGGGTCGGCCCCGATAGTGTTGGATACATGTTGACAGAAAAAGCCCTCGTTTTCGGTGGGGACATCCTGACGGCGACAGATTGTGCAGTTCTTCTGAACCCCGATCTCAGCATTGGAAATCGCGCACTCGCTGTCGGTGCCGTGACGGACGAGGAACTTGAGCAGTTCAAGGCCATAGTCAAGCGCAAGCTCGAAGGCATCATCAACATCGTGAAGACTTCGCCTGGCGACTTACCTGTTATCCTGGTGGGCGGAGGCTCCGTCATAGCGCCTGATATGCTGGAGGGCGCGAGTAGTGTGTGGAAGCCTCGACAGTCAGGTGTGGCAAACGCCATCGGGGCAGCGATTGCCCGCACCAGCGCCATTGTTGATACCATAAGGTCTACCGAGACCAAAACATCCCAGGAAATCCTTGATGCCGTTACCCAAGAGGCCATTGAGAAGACAATTGCAACTGGCGCCGCATCAGGATCGGTCGAAGTAGCCGAAAAGGAAGTAATCCCTGTGCAGGTACGTCATTTCCTGACCTTGATCCCCTTGGGCTCCTTTTACTCATCAACTCTGGGTAGTATGTTGCGAACATATCACGTTTCATTGTCCGTGCTGTGGGAGACTTTGACTTTGCACGGACTACCGAGACTAGCACCAGCTCTCAAGCAGGGTATCTAGGCACTACTGAAGCGGATGATGTCGAGCAGCCAAGAGAACTGGTGACTGAAGAGCCAGCCCCCCTACATGTGCCAGAACCACCCTGCGTGGATGTGCACACGTACAAGCCTGATGTCCGCCGCCGTGTCTGGTACATCAGTGAAACAGACCTTTCCTGGATCTCGACCGGCTGCTACATCCTCGGCACTGGCGGGGGTGGGTCCCCGTATCCGCAAATGCTCCTTCTCCGACAGCTCCTCCGATCCGGCGCCGCGATCCGCGTGGTCAACCCTCGGGACGTACCCGACACGGCAACGGTGGGCAGTGGATGTGGCGTGGGCAGCCCCACTGTGAGCGTCGAGAAACTACAAGGCGACGAGATGATGGAGGCGCAACGAGCACTCTACCAAATCTGCGAGCAGCAGCCCACACACATGATCTCCATAGAGATTGGCGGCCTTAACGGGCTGCAGGGAATGACGCTCGGCTGTAACATGGACTTGCCCTGTGTCGACGGTGACTGGATGGGTCGTGCGTATCCGACCAAATGGCAGACGACGCCCGTTGTCTTCAATGAGCGGCAGCCCATCTGGTCGCCTGTCGCGTTATCGGACGGGAATGGAAATGTCGTCAGCATCACTTCCGCGTCGTCCGACCTGCAAGTTGAGCGTCTCATTCGCGCTGTTCTGGGTCCGCTGGGCTCCCTGGCCGCCTGTGCTGATCCGCCCGTGGCTGGCGCTGAGATGAAGAGATGGGTGGTAGAACACACCCTTTCTCAATCCTGGAGAATTGGAAGGGCTGTTGCCAAGGCAAAGGCGTCTAATCGCCTCGATGATGTTGCAGAAGCAATCATCGACGAATGCGGAGGTCCCCAGGCTGGAGGCGTCATCTTCAAGGGCAAGATTGTAAGCGTCAATCGGACTTTGCGGATGGGGCATGTCTATGGCGAATGCATCATTGAGGCTGCCGTTTTACCCCGCGGGGATGAAGGTGATGAGGTTTCCCACGAGAGCGCAGAGAGCGGGTTCAGGGGACGGATCAAGATCCCGTTCAAGAACGAAAATATCGCAGCCATTCGCATACCCGGTGGAAGCAAGACCGGGGATAACGAACCCGAAGAGCAAGAGAATGTCCTAGCTATTGTCCCAGATCTGATCGCCGTCATCGACGCACAGACAGGGGAGGCCATCGGGACCCCAGAGTATCGCTACGGCCAGCTGGTCAGCGTGCTGGGATTGGCGGCGTCGAGAAAGTGGACGGAGTCCTCGAGGGGTATCCAGCTCGGTGGCCCAGAGGCCTTTGGACTTGGACATCTTGAGTTCAAGCCGATCAGGAATTTTGCTCTCCCAATCAGCGTCATTGACGAGTTCGACGATTTGGTGGAATAGCGGTTTATTGTACGTCTTTATCAGTAATTCATAGCTCTTTTGTCCGGGCGCCAGCCCCCTCGACCACCAGATGTTTCTGCATCCCCGTGCACCCACAGCCACGTGCCATTCTCTTATACAGCGTCATACCTGTAGATGGGTCCAGCCTCGGTTGATAGGAGGTGACTAGACGCCGCGCTCGAATCAGCAATGCTAATAGTAACGGCAACTGATTCTTGTATAATATGGACCGCCTGGGGTTCACTATGTTCACTATCACCTAGAAGGTGCCTCCTGGCAAGTAACTCGTCTGCATTAAGCGCACTGGTCTGCATAAGAGATATAATAAGGACCAAGCCCAGTTTTACATCACGAGGGGCCCGGCGGCGGTGGTACTCCCGGCCCATTGGCCAGGCTATGTATCTCACCTTGAAGTCCCGCCGCTGGCTCCACTCAAAATGATAGCTGGTCTGGTTGCCGATGACGCTGTCATCGCATAGGGTATCGCCGTTGGCACTTGACCACGCGTATAAGTCCAAGGTACTGTGGTGTCGGGATTTCCTGAGTATATGCTGTAGACGTCGTGCCAGACGTAATTTGTTGATGAGGACCCCCCGGATAATGTTAGGTCCCAGTAGCCGGGTGGAAGAAGGAGTTGGGGGACAGAATTGGAGCGAGCAAGTGCATCATGACGTTAGAGGTTCGTTGGAATGCTACTCGCAGCTGCTAAAAGAACTTCTGTATTCTTGACTTCGTATTATTAGTAGGGGGTAAGCGTGGATAACAAGGCAGTGCCGATAATATATGTGGACACCTCAATGCGATGCCATTGCAATGATGACTGCATGTGAGATGATATAGGGTATGGGTACCTACAAGGGTCATGTTTGTAACGGCTATGTAGCTCATGCACGCAAATCAATCGTTGAAATCTCTGGTCGACGCTCGCAGGCTAATTCCTTGCCATACCCGGCTGCCGAAGATTTCCCCCGTTCCGTTGCTGCCCAAGTATGTGGAGACCAGATGACATTGCAACGAACCACCGACCCGACCCAAGCGGCACGGCAGATGATTCATAGACCTTGGTATCCACGCATCGTGCCCCGAGCTAAAGTCGTAGCCGCGCCAACGTTGCGATTCTATGGGGCCGGTACTGAGGGGGTCAACCCTATAATACTACCGCCGTATTCATAATGCCTCCGACTTCGAGTTCCAGGTCCTCGCAACCTCGCACCTAGTCGTCCGCCACGATGATTAAGACAATTTATTTATTTGGCATTTTGGCCGCCACATTTGGTGTTTACGTCGACAGCCAGGGCAACCAACACCCGCTGTTTACATACGAGACCAACCCCCTGACCGACGACACGCTCCGGAGCTTCCTTGACGCCAGCGGGTTGTTCGTGGACGATGTGCTATATGCTTTCGATGATGAGCGTATATCGACTGCGGATCGGTTGAGGAGCGGCGCCTGCAAGGCATTCCCCGGAGACGCGAATTGGCCATCCCAAGCTGACTGGCGCGTGCTTCACACCCTCCTCGGGGGGGCCCTTATCAAAACCGTGCCCCTTGCTGCCCCTTGCTACCAGAATCTAGGTGTCTTTAGCACCGAGAAATGCGCTGCTATTGGCAGTAACTGGACCAATGGGTATCTCCAGTAATATTGACCGCCAGCCCCCGATGGTGGTAAAGGCCAATGCTGATCACAACTGATGGTAGTGAGAATGACCCGACATCGACGTTTTGGCCCATATACCAGGGCAGCACATGCTTGCCAACCGACGACCCCGGCAGCAGGACGTGTACGCTCGGGGCGTTTCCCACGTATACGGTGAACGTAAGCAGCGTCCGGCAGATCCAACTGGCCGTCAACTTTGCGCGCAACGCCAACCTGCGGCTAGTTGTCAAGAACACAGGCCACTGCTACCTCGGCAAGTCCAGCGGTGCTGGTGCGCTGAGCATCTGGACGCATAATCTCAAAGAAACGGCCTTCTACCCGCAGCTCAGCATCCCGGGGTACTCGGGGCCGGCCCTGAAGATCGGCGCCGGAGTGACGGTGCGGGAGGTATACCAGAAAGCGCACCAGCACGGCGTCAGTGCGCTCGGCGGCATCTGCGAGAGCGTCGGCTATGCCGGAGGATACATCGCCGGCGGGGGCCACACTCCGCTGTCGGGGCTGTACGGGATGGCGGCCGACCATGTGATGGCGCTGGAGGTGGTCACCGCCGATGGCCGCTTCGTCACAGCGTCGCCTGAGGAACACCCGGACCTCTTTTGGGCACTACGCGGTGGCGGAGGCGGTACCTACGGCGTCGTCACGTCCATCATTATCCGAGTGCATCCCAAGCTGCCTGTCGTCACATCCGTCTTGTCTTTCAGCACATCCGCCACTGTCAGCGCCGACACCTTCTGGGAGGGCCTGCGTGTCTACTTCGAGCTCTTCATCCCCTTCACTGACGCAGGGACGTACTCCTGGTGGACACTCACCCCCCAGGACGGTGGAGGCTTCCGATTCAGCATGGAGCCTTTCTTCGCGCCAAACCACACGATCGAGTCCTTCAACGCCCTCGTCAAGCCGTGGTTCGACCGCCTCGCAGCGCTGAACATCCCCATCCACCCCATCACCACCGCCCACGACGCCTTCTACCCAGCCTACAGCGCCACATGGGGCAGCGACGTCGGGCTCAACAGCGCCGGCAGCTCAGCCTTCGTGCCTGGAAACTGGCTCCTCCCGCGCGGCAACTGGGAAGACCCGACCAAGTTCAACGCCACCTTCGCCGCCATCCGCACCCACTGCTCTGCCGGCCGCATGCTCTTCGGGTACCACCAGGCGCCGCGCAACCGCGCCAACGCCGACAACGCCGTCAGCCCGGCGTTTCGGCAGCTCATCTCGATGCTCGTGCTGAGCTCTGGTCTGCCGCCGGACGCCGGCGATCACCCGACCCCCGCGCAGATCAAGAGCGCTACCGATGATCTGCTCTACAAGGTCATTGCGCCGTTTCGTGCTGTTGCCCCTGAGAGCGCCGGTGGGGGGTCGTACCTGAATGAGGCCAATGTTGACCAGCCTGACTGGCAGGCTGCGTTTTATGGGGCGCCGTACCAGCGGTTGCTAGGGATCAAGGGCAAGTATGATCCGCGGCATGTATTTTATGGCCCTACGGCTGTGGGAAGCGAAGGGTGGGAGGTCCGGGATGGTGAGCAGGGGACACAGACGCAAAATGGGAGGTTGTGTCGTGTGTGAGTGCGTGCCCTGGGAGATGCAGGATGCAGGCACCACCACTACAGCTGAAAACAGATTTGGGGGTTGTTTTTTGGACGAGTTCGCGCAAATCGTCGTGTTCCCACCACTCCCTCCCCCACCGCCTCCCCTTGACATACATATCCCGCCTCGTAAAGACCATCACCACAACCGCCGCCCACGCCAACACCGTACCCACCACCCCCTTGACCACTCCTCCCCGAATACTCCCCCCTCCTCAGGACTTAAGATCTGATCTCCCTCTTCAAGCATCTTTGTTAGACTAGTCTTGACTTTATTTTCATTCTCAAGCGAAGCAGTGGGCATGGTGGCGGGGGATACGGTGTGTACTCTCACGCGAGGCAGGGAGGGATGGGCTGTCGCATGGAGGTTTGGTTCCTGCGAGAGGGAGTCGCAGAGGGAGCGGAGGGCTGCTTTGAAGGGGGAGTAGGGTGTGAATCCTGCGAAGGAAAAGAAGGAGACGAGTGACACGGTTGATCGAATCAGGTACCAATGTAGAGATGCAACAAGATGCAATGCTCTCAAGTAACTTGGATGCTGAGCCCAGGCAGCAAATCGCCATAAACAGCCCTCTCCAGCTCATCATACAATCTGATCACCGCCGCGTCACCCTGAGGCAAGACATTCACGAAAAGCGTCCCCGCGATGCCAGACTCCCGATCAACCCACTGCAGAAGTTAGCCATCCAGAAGCTGCAAAAGATTCACAACAACTTACCCAGTGCCCATTCGCCATGCCCTGCCACATCATACTCCCCTTCCTCCTCTTCCCCGGGACATCCTCCAGGTTAATGATCCCACTGATACCATGGTCCAGCAGCATGCCCTCCGGAAACTCAGGCACCATCCCATCGTGGAACATGTCCGTAATCGCCTTGAGCACCGCACGCTGCGGCTCGTTCAACTGCGGTCGAAACATCTCATCCACCGTCTCCTTGCGCAGAAGCCCCTCTTCCCCGGCAGTCGACCTCAGCAGACTCTGTAGCACCTTTGCATGATCCCCTGCTGTCGTGTAGAGCCCGCTGCCCAAGCTCAATAACTCCGGCTCTGCGGGCACTGGGACTGGCACCTCGCTCAACCCCCCGTCGGCATCGCGCATCATGCACCCTGGCACCCGCCCCTTGAAACCCTCACTATCTCGGTAGAATGTCGTGTCTCTCATCCCCAACTTCTTCAGGATCTCCTCGCCCATGACGTCATCCAGCCTCTTTGCGGTGATTCTCTCAACAGCAACACCCGCAAATTCCGTCGCTCCGCCGTAATACCATCCTTCGCCAGGGGGGAACTTGAGCGGGACAGTCCATCCTTCGAGCGTGTAGTCCAAGCAGGTAGCAGTGCGGCCGACAGCAGCAGACCATCGCATCAGGTCCGGGTCGGCGACGTCTGCGCCGAGGCCGGCTGTGTGTGTTAGGAGGTGTCTGCCTCTCTGGTTACTACAACACTTCCGTCACAAAACAAGAAAAAGGGGGTGAGTTAGGGAAGTCTACCGGAGGCTAATTTCCCGGTCGTTATCCTCCAGAATGGGCTCCCCATCGTCGGTAAAACCCCGTAGGATCTGCAGCGCGCCAAGCTCAGGGACAACAGCACGCATCCCGTCGTCGAGGCTCACAACGCCGCGTTCGACGAGGGACATGACGCCTGTGATGGTAATGATTTTGGACATGGATGCTGCCCAGACAACAGTGTCAGGCGTGAAGGCGGGTAAGGAGGTGGCCAGGGAGGTTCGGCCTGCGGAGCCTTGGTAGACAATCCCTGGAGCCGTTAGTGGTGTTAGAGAGGGGGGGAAGAGGGAAGATACCATCTTTGCCAACTACGATGAAGGCTGCGCCGAGGAGTTTGTTGGTCATGTCATCTTCGGCGGCGATGTGTTTGCGGAGGATGGCGTTGAGCTTCTCCATCGTGGGTGTTTGTAGGTATTCTAGTTGTCTCTCTTTTAGTCAGGTCTCGAGTACTTGCTCTGGCTTTTATTTTGTCTTCCCCCCGTGGAGAAAAAAATGAATGAGTGGAAGTGAAAACCTTGGATGGGTTGAGTTTTTAAACCCGTCCCTGTTGCTGCTGTGATGGGAGCTCAGTAGATGCGGGGCTCGTATTTCGTAAGTCGCGGTCTTGACTGAGGGGATCTGCATGCACCCCGATGAGTCAAAGATCATCGAGTTTCGATTCCACCATGCCATTGGGTCAATTTGCTGGCGATCCGCGGTAATTGGCCCGTTTCATACACCTGCATCTTGATAGTACGTCCCCGGATCATCGCGACTACGAAGCCCTGTCGTATGTCTGGAGTGAACGGCAGGTTACGCAGCCCATTATCTGTAATAGTGAAATTATTTTCGTGCTCATGAGTTGGGCGAGCTAGTACTCTGCTATTTGAGGCTTCCGGGAAGAAACGGGTATTATGGATCGACTCGGTCTGCGGAAACGACTGGTTTGAGTGCATGTGGACGCTGTGGGAATGCTTTCTCGGCAGGTAGCTGAATCTGTTGTTAGGTCATGCCTAGATCTTATTTAACATATTACTACATAATATTGGCTCTGGTTGGATATCCTGCAGGGTCGGCCATCTCTAGCGCGTACGTGGGGAGCTTTGCGTGGCTCTCTTCGCTCATTATCACGCCAATGTTCTGCTGTGCTGCCGGCACTATAATAAGTAGCTGCCGAGAACCCGCCTATGATATCTACACAGACATTGGCTGGTGGTGGCAATTCTGCAAGGTCCTCCCTTACTGGCTGTACCAAGTTACCTCTTACGACCGAGCCACGGATCTGCGGGACAAGGCACATGCGCTGTTGGGCATCCTCGGCCGCTTCATGCAGAGTTCAAGACGTTCCCGGCCGAGGTCTACGAATCCTTCTCGCGCTTCCTCATCCAGCACGCGACGACACGGCTATTTTGAGCCACCGTCCCTGGGTGTTTGACGTTGGCGGCGACAAGACAGGCGGTGTGTTTGTGCTGATTGGAGGCGCTCTGAAATTCTACCTGCTCCTCCGGCCGGCGAGCTGTCCCTAAGGGGGGTCGGCTTTTCCAAGGTGCCGGCGGTGTCTCCCCGGATTCCGGAAAACGTTGACACCACGACCAAATCTCTCGAGTTCATCTTTCCCTGGAAAGCGTCGCCTTTGGCGACCGTCAAAGTCTACAAAAGTCGATGGCCGGATGGAAGCAATGAAGAGGCTGATCGAGAGGCTGCAGATCATCTAGAGATTCAAGGCAAATAGTGTCATCCTTGCCACGACATCGGGCCACCTGAAGATTCTCAGTATGAGATCGATCATTGAACCGGGAGATGAAGCTGTGATTCTAGCTGGTAGCGATTTGCTGTTGTCTTGCGGCATCAACCGGACGGCAGGTGCATATTCTTGAGACCGTCGGTGGTGATTGGGACGGAGAAGTGGGAGTTTTGGGATGACGAGAAGCCTTTGAGCGAGATGGATGTGTTTGCTCTAATCTAGACCTTTGTCTGGTGACTGTTCTCCCTCATAGCCAATGCTTGGCTCTGTAATACGGTTTGAAAAAATCTCTGAAAAACGCAGCCAATAGGGGGCGCCCCAGCAATGGGCTAGACTTTGGGGTTAGTCCGACCAGTTCATCATTGGATTCTTTTTGCGTCCATTCCAACGGTGTGGTATCATCGTTGACGGCCACAATCTCACTGGATCTTGCTGTCGGCGATTCCTGTGAAGTGTGCTGATTGTCACGGGCATAGATTTCAACCAGCCTTCCGATCTGGAGAACGAGCCGAGGACGGCTGATACTGCTTGCTGGTCAGCCCACTAATGATAGCATCTAGGTTATAAGCGTGCACGCGCCTTTGAGAAATGGTGAGAGAAGTTATAAAGGCGGTGAGGTACTCGCGGGTCCGTCGAGCCTTGTCGCGAAGTCTCTGAACACTTTCGCGCTCAAGCGGCCACGCAAACGGGATATCCGGTATTGACCATCCTTGTTTAGCCCCTTGCTGTCGGCGATAAACCAGTCGACCAAACTTTGCAGCTCATTGACAGCATCAGAAAGCTCATGTTGTAAATGCTCCAGTTGCGAGGCAACTTGGTCGAGGGAGCTATCGCAGTTCCCTACTGCTGTGGCTACCAACGTTGAAGAAGCCAAGATCGAAAGATCGGCTTCGAATTGACCGGTCAAGGCATGTAGCGTGGCAAGCTCATTCAAAAGCGCGCAGAAGCTCTGCTGCTGCCTTTCCTAACGATATGATGGTATTGATTCCCTTGCCTAAAATTGACGCTAGATCTCTGGGCGCACCCTTTCTGCCTGAGCCGGCCTTGAGCAAGGACAATAGGAAGTCAACGAGACCGTACAAGGGCTGTGGATTCCAAGATTCGTTTCAATTAACAGGTCATATACAAGTCGTTGGTGGCCATCTGCCTATCAGCGCTGGCCCTATTTCTTACTTCTTCGAAGGGGCCACAATGAAGAGCCTGTGATCTCCAACCTGTCATGACGACTGCACATTATCAAGCCGTTGTTGCGCGCCATCCAAGTCTTCCAGGAATGACAGCACACCGAGTTCATTATTCATATTATCATCTACAGCCCACGAGGTGGGCATTTCTCCAACCGAGAAAGGAGTTTCAAGCATCGGAGTGTCAATAAGGGCTTGGACTCGGCCCTGGTTGGTGAAGCCGAAGTCGAAAGTTGAGGCTGATGGTGAGTCGGAGAACGGGAAGAAGCCCCAGTTGCTTGGAGGAGATGGAGGTGGAGCCACGCGTGAAGGAGGTGGGAGAGTTTGAGCAGTCAAGGTGTTGGCGTGAGGGAGAGAGATAAGTATTGGTTGGGGCTGTTGGGATATCGTCGTTTGGCTTGGGGTTTGCTCGACAGCCACAGCGGCAAAGTCATATGTATCGGGTCGCGGAGAAGCCAGTATGGGACGGTAATCTTCCATGACCTCTTGCATGGTGCTTCGAATCAACTCGGTCATGTCTCTTTCGATCTGGGCGCCTGGCGGCTGAATTCGGAGATGCTCGTTGACGCCGGAGGCTATACGGGACGGCAACTCTTGGAGAAGGAACGCGCGAAACTCGTCGAGATTCGCTGGGTTGGCGGGTTGTTCTTGAAAGAGTGTTTCGTGATCTGAAAGCCATGTTAGCAAGTTCCGCGGTGCTGTTTGGTGGAGTTTTTACAAGGTGATGGAAGCTGCCCAGCCGGGAAGTTTGGGAAGAGAATTCGAAAGACGTTAAACCATCGCTCCTCTTCCAATACCTCCCTTTTTCGTTTTCTGAGGGCCAGCTCCTGAGTCTTGCTGATATAGATCGTCTCTTCTTCCGGGGGTTCTGTCTTGATATCACAAGGTGGGTCCGCTCTCAGGTGCTCAGTAAGCTTGTCTTCGTCGTCGAAAGCGTCTAGACATCTGGTACAGCGGAATGGCGGCCTTTGATGGCGTCGATAGATATGCTCTCTGCGGTTGCGTACGTTAGCACACTCAGCTGTGCCGCAGGGCTACCACACGTGGACTCACTTTACCCTGTGCGCAGAAACCCAGCCAGGTCCTTGACACGATTTTGATAGATTCTCACTCTTGGGATACCTCTTGTAGAACGGACATGCGAATTTTCTTAGTCTTTCCTCCAGCTGGGCCCTGGACGTGGCGTCCTTTCGCTTTTTCTCCCGGTCATCACCACCCCTTCGACCCGGGCTGCCGTCGGCGTCTTCTTCGAACGCACGCTTTCGAGATGGGAACGCGGTGGCGAATGTGGCTTTGTTCGTGTTTCCTGCTGGTGCCTCGGAGTGATTTGACCCGGAGGTGCTAGGCTTCCCTATGTGTTGTTGGGGCCCGTGTGTCTGAAGCATCATCATCTGCAACCTCTGCTTGATGCGATCAACCACCTCTTCCTTGAGAGACATGAGCAACGATAACAACACAGGGTCGAATGGTGTTGGTGATGCCTCAAATGCTTCAATCAATGATATATCGGTGTGATCCGTAATATCTGACATCGTATCCTCTACATCGCTGCTGTCATGGGACGCATGGTTCAAAAGATCTCCCAGAGACGTGGCCGAGGTACTAGACTCCAGAGGCGACACCTCTCTCTCAAAAATCGAAGGCCCTTCTGAAGATTGGCGACCCTCAAAGCTGCGGCCGTCAGTCAAGTAGTCGTGGGCATCTGACCGACGGTCAAGGGACGGGCGGCCTGAAGCCGGCATCGTCGAACCAGCGTCCGACAAATGCTCGTTGATGACGCTCAAGAAGCCATCCCCCGCCTCGCGTGGGACAGGGATCTGGAGCTCTTCAACACTGTCGGAATCGGCAGCTATCCCTGGGTCAAGGCTGGTGTACCATCCACGCCGCCTCTGCGCTAACGTGCCAGCCTCCAGCACACTCCAAGGGGGAGGGGGCAAGGGTAGACGAGTCGTATCATCTTCGGTGGGGAGTGTCTGCCGAGGAAGCGTGGGCATTGGCGGATGGGTTTCATCAGGATTCAGGATGATATCCCTTGACAGTGACGGAAGGGCCTTGTGCCGTGGCGCATGGGGGTTTGACGCGTGCGCTGATGAGCGGACGGAGGGGATAGAGCCTGACCGATAGGAGCTTGCTCGGGAATCGGGTCGAATTCGCTTGACCTGCCCGTGCAATATCTCCGAACTTGCTCCCGTCATCATCAATGATGTTGCTATAGTAGAGGCGGAAAATCTCTTGCTGCATGTGGCGTCTGAGACGGTCCCAGAAGTAGTGGTGCCGACCGTCCCTTCTGAGTCCCTCCTTGAAAGCGGGAATTGGTCCGAAAGAGACGTAGCTGATGGTATTTGGAACCCGTAGATGCCACGATGTTGGGACTCGAATGTCCCCCGGCGGGATGGCGGTGCGAATTGGTCCTTCTGCAACTCTCGGAGCACTGTAATGGGTCAGTACGTGCAGAGGGGTAACAGTTTTGATGTACATCACCTCTTGTCTTGGGGTCTTGCGAAGTTCTGCTATGATGGGGCTTCCGGGGACTGATCCTCCCAGAAGGAGCAGCCCTTGTTGGGATGCTGTCTATCGATCCAGTTTCTTCTTTGTCGGCAATGTCGGGGGTTGCATCTCCTCTGCCATTGTCCGGGCCTGATTCTTCTTCAACTGGAGAACTCACATTTGCGTCCGGACAAGAAAGCTCGGCTGTTCTAAGTTGTTGATTCACCCAGTCGATAATCTCCTGTGCCTTCTTGGTCGATGGTTGGCGAGATATCCCGGATAGTGGTGTGATTTTCTCTTCCGGGCTGGTGAGGCTCTCCCCTGGAAGAGTTCCGTCACACTCACCAGAGAGTTTCAGTCTCTCCTCGTACGCCGCTGTGGTGAGCAAACGGACCAATGCTTCATCGACGCCAGAATCAGCCCGGGGATCAGCAGCCACTTCCTCAGGGGCTTCCGGCGTTGGGTTGAGGATCGACCAAAGAGTGGCGGACACGCGCTTCGAGACGTCGAGCAAGCTCCGGGTGCGGCGCTCTCGGATGGCCTGCCAGAGGCCGGTCAAGCGACGAGAATTTGGCATTATACCTCGAGCGGGACGCAAGCTTGACGGCTCGCTGCGTATTGCGTACCAACCGCAATGCTGCAGGTCCCGAGTTCGCGAAATCCCTGGAGAGAACAAAGAAGCGGGTCGGTGGGCTGGGCAGTACAGGTGTAAAAGGTCTGAAGGGCTTCTCAGGGAGGTCTCCAATTCTCGGTCAGGGGCAGAGAATGCCGTCACCCCGCTCCCCTCTACGTCTTGGCGCCATAAGGCATCCAATCAAGACGCTTGAGCCTCCCGGTTTCTGCGCACTGCGCATTACGCGCCGCGGAACGCCCCGCGAGCCAGCAAACTCTAGCGCTCGGTAATGCGCGGCGTGATTGCGAAGATTGAAAACGCGCTCGAGAGAACTCGAAGAGCATTGCCGCTGCGAAGACACGCCGTTGAGCTCTGCAAATGGCGGGAGACAAAGGACATAAGAAGTCATGTTCTGCTTGCGGAGCCCTCCAACTCACAATGGAGGCTGGACATGGAAAATGATGCCCAAAATTCCCGGGATCAGCCTCAAGCCAAACACGCCGACGAGGCATTTTTTAGTGCAGAATACCGACGCCATGCGGTGTGGACGATGCAGCATTTCGGCCACTTCAGATGACTCCTTGGCGCCGCCTTGCGGCTATCTCAGTGCAGGGTGAGTGAGGGCTCCCAGCGCTCTGGGCCTGCGACTGTCTTGGGTTGGCTGCTGATCGACCATGTAGCTACGCGCTAGGGCGAAGTCGTCGAAGAAATTCATATTCCATGTTGCGATACCTCGGGGAGCCCATATCGGTTTCTGCGCGGATATCACTGCAGGGCGCTGGTGCAGAGCAAGCGGCCGGAGATTCGTCGGTGGTGGCCGAGATCATGGAGTTGGAGAGGGTGATGGTGCGAGACTTGGAGAGGGTTCTGCCAGGGGAGATTTCGTGGGGCTGAGGTTGGCGAAGCCGACCTGAGCGCGTGCTTCTCCCCTCTGGCAAAGGGTCCGCCAGAACCTTGCTTTCAAGGAAATGAGGTGCCCAGGCACATACCTGCTTCTTGTACATTTTATCAATGAACAATCAATTATTCCACACACAGATGGATTTCCAAGATTGGTGGCATGATCCGTGCACCTTCCCCTCGACCTCAGTTGATCCTGCAGTGAGATCGATGGTCAGATCGGAAGGTCTAGGATTAATTTTTGTACGGAGGGTAAGCGCGGCCTGCCCGCCATCTCAGGACCAGCGGTAATCATCATTGTGCCCTCGCCCCTTCAAACGGGGTGTAATATATCTTCTTCCCGTTCCATTCACATCAAGAACGTCATTTGTTCATTCAATTCAGCTCAATTGAGACTTTCGATGACAAGCGTCAAGGCTCAAGGCGGCGGGCTTTACCTGCCCGCCTCGTCGACAGTCACGGACGCGCGATACACGCCATGGTCTCCGGGAGTGCTCCCTACAACATTCAAATTAGAGTGAGGTCATGTAGGGGCCGGAAGAGACTGGCTCGGTGCCTGATGGCACTCCCACTCACGTCTTGCCGCCAACCCAGGAAGGCACGACTCTCCACACCTCGGAGGGGTGTTAGCCATTGCCCAACGGCCGAGCAGGGAATTTCCGCTGTGTCACTGAACCTAATAACTTCGATTTCATTCATTCGGCCCGCAGGCGAGCATCACAGTATCTCCCGATGGAAGCAGGATCAACCGTCACGTATATCATCATCAAGGCGACCTTTCCGTCACCAAAATGGGCAAATTTCGCGAAAAGGGCAGTTGTCGAGGCAGCTGAGGATTGGAACTTCGAGGAAGTGGGCATTCGGTTCCGTTTCGTCCATCAAGGTGAGCGGGCCGTCTACGCCGTGAAGTACTATCAGGCGCCCAGCAAGTTGCTTGCCGATGCATTCGTCCCCGATTCCAAGGACTGGACCCTTTACATTTTCGACACGCTTCTTCGGCATCGGGTCATATCTCCCCAATATCCTTCGCCACGAGCTCGGCCACATCCTAGGTCTACGCCACGACAACGCCGCAACCTGCGAGCCCGAAAACCCTTCGGTCGAGTTATCGCTAGAGAACCCCCTATCCATCATGAACTTTTACAGAGACCCCAGCCGTATCCGAGCCTGTTCGATTCAAGACTCCGACGTCACGGCTGTCAGAAAGCTGTACTCACTGAACCAAAGCACGCTCAAGGGCTTCGATGTCATCACGGTGGATCCTGACACGTTGGACGAAAGGAACTGACGGCTCGGATAAGCTCAGCTCCATTAGCTCTGACTTTGTGAGCATGGTAGATTCGAACTCTGTATGCCCGGAATCACCCGCCAATTCCGATATTTGGGGTCTGAAACTGAACTTGAACATCGAGTCACTGTCATCTCAGAAGAGCCGGCACCAGCCATATGGTGGAGATCACATCCGCGGCCCCCGAGAGCCTAGCCATCACTGCCGACTCCGTGGAGCTCGTTGAGCAGGCGGTGCACCCGGCTACCTACATTGGGCAGACAGCGCCTATCAATCCTGACTCCCCAGGGCTAGGTAGCTCCCGCGAGTCAATAAGAGCAAGTGACGAGGGGCTTTCTTCCGCCAGTAGAGCCACCCCCGATAAGGACCAGAATACGGTGCACGGTGACACGAAGAAAACCTCACTTGACCCTGAAAAGCACGGCAGCTACAGATCGATCAGTGATGTAGAACGAGCAGCTAGCCTCAAAGCTCATGGTATAAATACAGAGGACGCCCTGACGCCGGAGCTAAATACCGAAGATATGTTTTTAATTGAACATGACCCCTTCGCCTTTTCACTCGGTCACCTTTCCAAGCTGTTCAACCCGAAAAGTCTCGACGCTTTCTACGCCTTGAGGGGTCCCTACGGTCTAGAGAAAGGCCTGAGAACGAACCGAAAGACAGGTCTAGATGTGGACGAAATCCATTTGGAGTATAACGTGTTGTTCGAGGACGCAGCGACACCGGGGGCCCCGAAGTATGGGGCCTGTGGGGAAACGCTGCCTGTATCTAGGCACGGCAACCCAGTTCCAGAACGCATACCCACACCTGCTATGGGTGGAGTGTTCAGTGACAGGAAACGCGTCTTCAGCGCCAACCGACTTCACGACGAGAAAACCAAACCGCTATTCCGACTTGCATGGGATGATTACCACACAAGACATGTTCTAATACTGCTCACTATCGTTGCTGTTATTGCATTTGGCTGGGGACTGGGTCAGGATCTCGGACAGTATAGGACCGATGAAGTTGTCGCTGACTGGATTGAGGAGGTAGCCATTTTTGTGTACCTTCTGTTTGTCGTGGGCGCGGGAATCCTTAGCCGATGTAAGTCGCATTTCGAATTTTGAAAACCTTTACCTACTGATGTGTCTAACTCGAAGCCAGGGAAGAAGGAACAGATTATCACCGCGTACCACTATGTCCCCCATACTTAACCCTGGCCAATCCTGGCCAAACCCTGGACCTGGCAGAAAAGATACATCCAGCCGCCCTGTCAAAAGCCACCCACCCACTCCACCACTTGCAGCCAGCTGCAGGCAACGCAGCCAGCTGCAGCGCCCGCCATTGCAAGCCACCACTTCAATCTTCAATCTTCAACTTCTACCTTTCAACCCCACCAAATCCTTCCAACTGCAACAAATCAATCGCAACACCTTCGCAACGCAGTCAAATAGCGTTTTTCGCGCACTTTGACAGGCGCAGTAAGCTCAATTCAATTGCGCGCGTTCAATAGAGCTAACTAGCTATAGGTATGGCTTCACACACACGCGCGCGCGCGCAAGGCGACGAAGGCAGCGATTTCCCGATCTTTTTCGACGATGACGATCCCAGCGATGCCGAAGATCTTGACGACCCTAGCCCTGGCCCTGGCCCTGGCCAAGACCCCGCACCTCTCACGAACCCCCCGCCCTCCCACAAGCTCTCCACACACAAGTACGATACCCTGGACGAATTGATGGCCGACCTACAAGAGTATTGCGGCTGCGCGCAATATACTGGTGGCTAGCGCGGACCCTAGAAGACGAGGAACAATACCTTCGATACAAGGAGTTTGACACAGTCACGCAACTAAAAGGCCGCCCCAGGGGATCTACTGCCTTTGAGCCTGACCCAACGGCTCCACGGTTGAGCCAGCCCCTGAATTCAGGGGTTCAGGTCCACGGCAGTCAACAGAACGTAGCGCAGACCCAAGGCAGTCAAAGGCCTGCAACGCAGTCAACAACAAGACAAGCAGGTGGCCTAGCGCCCTCGATTCGGCGGCACCGGTCCCAGTGGGAGGGCATTGACCTACATGACGAAGACGACGATAACGACGGCAACGAGGCAGACGAGACAGTCCTCAGTACTATTGTAGTAACAGGACCGTCCAGGGCTCCCCGTACCAGTCGTGCTAAGGCCAGAGGCAATGGTGGGAGATCCAGCGGTGCGCGCCAGGGTGCCAGGGCAACAGCCAGCCAGCCAGCCAGCAAGCAAGCCGAAGAGCAGGGCATTCAGCGGCCTAGTCAGGAGATCGCAACGCGCGGTCGCAGCGCTGTGAGCAAGCGCCGGGCGGGTGGCAGGGCGGGTGGTCGGGCCGCCAGGGGTGCCAGGGGCGAATAGGTATTGTGTTGATACGCTGAATAGAAGCCTTTTATTGCGTTTTCGAACGATTTGAGCGATTTAAATCACTTTTAATAGTGTTGAATTAACTATTGTTCAATTGACTGCGATGGACTGCGACCGTGACCCCTGGCCTTGACCACCTTTTTAGTTGGCGGGCGCTGACAGCCTCTGACAGCCCCTGACAGTGCCGCTGCAAGGCGGTGAGTGGAAATGTGGGGCGGATGGATGTACATAGTGGATTGTAACAATCTGCATAGTGGATAGTTACGCGGTGCAGATTATCGTTTGGCTGGCGAACAAACACTGCGATAATCTTGTCCAGGTCATACGCTCTGGCAGCTTTCGCTACATCTCCGTTTTCGATATCCTAGTCGGCAATGTTGTTTGCTTCTCAGTCGGTGAGAGTATTCCCGTGGACGGTATCCTGATCGAAGGCCACGGGGTCAAGTGCGACGAGTCTTCAGTAACTGGCGAATCAGATCTGTTGGCGAAGACTCCTGCGGATGATGCATTCGCCATCCTCGGGGGGATATCTACACAGGAATAGAAACAAGTCCCAGGGCTCTTTGCCGGACGGGCCCATTCATTTGCTCCGGGTCCACTGTTCGAGAAGGACGCGGAACGTTCCTCGCCACTGCTGTCGGCATTGACTCCTCGTACGGCCGGATCACGATGGCACTGGGAGAAGACAGGGAAGTTAGCTCTCACCCCGAAAGCTCGAGGATTTGTCTTTCTGCATTTTCAAGGTCGGTGTCGGCGTTGCTCTATTGCTCTTCGTCGTCTGCCTTATCAAGTTCTTATCCGGCATTCCACGGAGCCCTTTGACACCAGAGCAGAAAGGCAGAAGCTTCTTGCGATTCTTAACCTTGGGTGTTGTGGTGAGTATTGTTGCTGCCCCGATGTTCCTTTCGGAGATCGGCGCAATGCTCGTGGCCTTCGCAATGGCCCGAATGCTGAAATACGGTAACCTAGTCCGCAGTGCCGGAACCTTTGAAACTGCAGCCGAAATCACAGCAGTGTGCACCGGCAAGGATTTCCTAGCTAATTCTTCCGATGACCTCCATTACGATGTTCGGCATTGAAAACCCTCTTCGACCAGGGGTACGCGCAGCGGTCCGGGACTGTAGGAGCGCCGGCATTGTGATCCGCATGGTTACAGGCGACAACCTTCCAACGGCACGCGCAGTCGCCCAAGAATGTGGTAATGCTCACGGAGGATTCTGAAGCCACCGTGCTAGATGGGGCGGCCTCTCGCAGGGTGGAAGACAAGGAGCAGCTACACGCTGCAGCTGAATTGAGAGAGCCCTTCTGGTCAGGACTCTTAAGGAGCGTGGTGACGTGGTTGCGGTCACTGGAGGTGGGGTTAACGATGTTGTGTCGCTAAGGAGTGCGCAACGCGCTTCAAGTTCCATTTGAGGTCAATTTTCAGTTTCAATGGACCCGCTTCGGCAGGGAGGATAGTCCTCAACTCCGAACACGCCCTTCTTTCATCCATATTCCACCAACAACGAAAAGCGAAATAACATTCAGAAGATATCTGAGGTCCACTCACTCACGATCTATCAACTCCCCTTCCAGCCGGGCTTTAAGCATTTCCTTGAGATACGAGACGAGCTCATGGGTTGAGACGGTTAACCGGCTAGACTTCACTACTCTTTGTGGAAAACTTTCCCAATCACTATGTTCGCCAATGTCTCGATATCCCTTCCATTCGACCAGTCCCGAGTTGCGCCCAACTTCCGGATCAATCTGTAAACCTTCTCCTTTTCTTCGTCACCGGGTTCCCGCTTATCGAATATGGTTATATCCAACTTGCCGATCAGCTGCCCAAAGGTATCTGAGAGATTGTTCTGGGGTCAGCTTGGGGAAAATGACCTCGGTCGCGAAGCGCCCCTGAAGGCCCCGATTTGACTTCATGAGCAGATCCATGTCGTCGCTGTAGCCCGCAAGGATGACTATCTTGTGGGCTTATTTTTCCTTATTTTTGCTTGGTCAAACTGTCCACCAACTCCCCAACCGCTTCCTCTTCAAATGACGACCCGGAGCGAACTTCGCGGGCTCCCGGGGAAAGCCGGTATGCTTCGTCAATGAAAAGCACCTTGCCAAGCGCTTTCTCCAACAACGCCTGGACCAGTGGGGCAGTATGACCATTATGCTGTCCGATAAGATCCGAAGCAGAACATTCAATCACCTCGTCGCTGGCCAAGAATCCTATATCAAAGAAAATCTGGCCAACCATCCTCGCTGCCGATGTTTTGCCCGTTCCCGGAGGGCCTTTGAAGACGAAGGAAAATGGAGTACTTTGATGAGGATGTTTCCCGTGCAGCCTCATTCCCGCCACGACCTCTTGGTATCCCTGAAACTGTTCGATGATGTTCTCAAAGCCCACAAATTCTTGTAATAGCTCCTTGCAGTCAGCTGTGCCCCATTCTTTCTCCCAGTGAGGATCAAAATCCACAGGTTCGAGAACGACGGGTCCGGATTCCTCGAGGTCCACATCAACAGGAACTCCCAACTCATCAGCTCTCGTGGTCTTCGCAGGCGGCTGTCGGTCCTTGTGTACAGCTCGGGCTCGGTTGACCAGGTTGTGGACGTCCCTATCATTTCTGAAGCCCGGACAATCCCGGGCCCTGGCAACGACCCTCGAGGCTACATGCTTCGCCTTCCCAGTCGCCTCGATGTCATCGCTTGTGAGCTTTCCCTTGAGGATTGCCACCGGCTCGGAACTTCGTAATCTCGAAACTCGAACGCATCTTCTAACGGGAATCTGCTGCGCAGTCCAGGATTGGCTCGGTCCAACAACTCGTGTACCTTCTCAGCATATCCCACAAGAATGATATACCTGTCTTGCCTAGGCTCGCTAGATGTCTTGGAAACGACTGTGTCGTGGATACCAGCTAAGCCTCGGTCAGTGTTTGTGAGATCACGCCCCGGGACGGAACGGAGGCAGAGTCCGTGTGCATCGTCAATGATCAAAACCTTTCCCTTGGTCTCGTCCAGAATCTTGCGCGTGTTTTCTTCACTTCCCCCAAGCCATTGGGAGATGAAGTCGCTTGGGTTCTTTACCACTACCTCCCGCTGGGAAACGATAAGACCGAGCTGTTCTTGGTTTTATTTGAAAGGAACTGCAACTCACTTTGCTTTCGCCTGAACTCACGGCTACTGGCAGTTAGCGACGCAGATCAGACACCATGGGACCCCCCGACGTTGAGAAATATGCTCCTGATCATAAATGCGGGTTCGAAGATTACAGGAGAAAGCCTTCCAAACCTTGCCCAACAGCAATTTCCCAAAGATTTCCATTACCTTGATCGCATCCGCCGCCACAGCCACGACAGAGTTCACTAAGGCTCAGCAGGATATGGATTTGGGACTGGAAGCCGACGCGGATAATGAGGGAGACAAGCCGCAGAAACAGAAACATGGGCGCCGCCATTCAATGGGCGGAGCCCCCAGCCAGGGATCTCAGTCACGATGTGGCAGGAAGTCCGACAGGCGGCACGGTCCGAACGCCAAATTTTCCAGAACAGCTACTGCGCCAAGCGCGTTTTTGGCGATAGACCAAGAAGCGGACGGTAATAGTTCCGAGGCTGAGATGAGTGGTGTCGATGACTACTACCGCTCAAAAAGCTCCTCTCGGAGCGCCGATGTGGATTTGGGGGCGGCATCGGCGGCATCGAGTCGGGGGTCAAGGACCCCAGTTTCGCGGAAAAGGGGGTTGGTGCGGATTCTAGCGACTGCAGCGACGGAGTGCGCCATTGGTGGGAAGCCTGAAATTTTCGACACGACTTGGAATCAGAAATTGGGGATGTAGGCAAAGCCGCTCATGCCAAGAAGATGAGAACGTGGAAAAGTCTGGCAAAGGGCAAGTTCGAGAAGATGCTGCTGGAGTGCATTGTCAACAACTAAAGATTCTAGGCGACCGTAAGCCAAAACTATAGGTGTCACACGGAGATGACCACAGCCTATCAGAAAGTCTGGAATTCCAAGTCTGACGAGCTGCCACTATTGGTGATGGGCTCCATCGCATTGAGACCTAGCGGCTAGGAACACCCATTGGCGACAGGCCTTCCAATAAAAAAAATTAGCTAGCGTGGTCTCCGGTCAGGCACACACCCGCTGGAGCCAACTAGCCTAGCCTTTGGCATTTAAAGTCTGTAAGTCTCATAGAGCAAGGAACTTGAGGCCAGAGAAGATTATTGGGGGTTTGAACCTTGAGCCTGCGGATGCAGAAAAAAACACCCCCCTTCACCATCGCACCCGCCATCTTCGACCAGAGTCCGCCATTGCGAGAATACGAGCCCCACGCCATCCAGTGCAGCTTCATACACCGCGGACACGCGGAACACCGTCCCTTAACCTCCTGTCAGAAACACTGCACTCAATTTGGTGGGGTTGCCACTGCGTGATTTTACCTTGGTTTTATAGATTATGTGTGCGGCAACAGTGGTGCCTTTGAATAGCTTTAGGAGCTGCGTTGACCGCGCGGACCGCCAGGTCGGGCGGCAGGCCCTGGGCCGTGCCCCTGATCTGCCTCATCAGGCCCGTGACCTTGGCTGTCTTCCTGGCTACCACATCGCAGAGGACGGCGTGCTTGAGGACATGGTCCAGGTGGACCCCGAGCCACTTCAGGGACTTGCACGGGGCCTGCACGGGGTCGGCCTTGAGGTTTAGGCCGGCCGTGGGTTGGATGACCCTCGTGAAAACCATCCACTCTTACTTCCCGGGTCCATTCGCATAGCATAGCTTGCCGATCGGTTTTACGAGACTTTTATTAGGGCCCAGTTTTGTCTAGCTCGGCAAGATTTAGAATTGCATAGCCCTTGCGGTAGCAAAAGCGACTCGTAGGAAGAGACAAACAATCACCAGAGTCATACAAGGTACCCTCCTAACCGCGGCGTCTGATGCATAATATGCCTCCCTTGGAGGCGGCCAATTCCGACTCGTTCGTAACCTTGCAGGAGCCGTGTCGTAACGATAACGGCGTAGTACTGAACGCCGTCATTATTACCCATGTGCCTCCCTACCACGGCACACATCAAGTCCTCCAGATCGACGGAGCCTGGGTCGTCAAGCGAGAGCCTCCACGGCTCCTCGCGCAGCTCACCAAGGGAGAGGCTGTCAACAGCAATCTTCAACCTGCGCCCGGAACGCGAGTACCTACTTCCTAGCTCGATTGAAGCAGCTGGGCGGCACAGCCATTCCATTTCCTCTTCTGGTACGTCGACGTACTGGATTTCGCCGTCGTAGGCCATCCAAGACCATGAGGGGACCCTCCCCCTAGCTGGGTATTTGATTCGCTGGAGAGGGGGGGATGCCCCGCGGCGTTCCCAAAGAAGACCCCGATAGTGATCGCCGAAGAATCCGTATGGGGCGGTGCCGAAGCCGCCCCTCTCGAGCCTGCGCTCGAGCCCGGCGATGGCGACGGCCCTATCTGTCGGGACGGTTAGAGCGAGGCTGGAATACGTCTCAAAGAGCTGCTGTAGCAAGCGTGTCTGGTCTTCGCGTTTCTGCCGTAGCATCACAGCAGGAAATTGGTGGTCGCCAAAAATGGCCGCTTTGGGGCTTGATAGGAAGTCAGCAAAAAATATCCGTCTGCGTAGGTGACACAAGCTTTACTTCCGTAACCTAGTCATGGTCTCGCAACGGACGCCGCCGCCGCATTCAAAGTAGGTCTGGCTGCTCGTAAAGTAGATGGTCCGGCGCGACAGCACCCGCTCTTGGAGCACCCATCCTCGTTGGTTCACGACCCCCATCTCGACGTCGGCGCGGAAGTCGTCTACCGTCTCGCAGAGCCAGAGTGGCGCGGCAGCAGCGGCTTCTTTGGGTGCATTAGGGACGGGCATACACAACCGAACATGTCGGGGTAGGAGAAACCCATCATTGAACCCCCTTGCTGACGTGGCTGAAAGCGTGCAGTATGCTGAGCTGAAGATGGATTCCATGAGCTGGGACTCGCGCTCCCAGTCGGCCTCGTCTCCCTGGATGATGCACAGCGAGTCGATCCACAGAAACCGCTTCCCCAGCTTTCGGGTCACCGTGATGGCGTCCTGGAAAGTCTTGGGCATATCGATAAATGGGAGGTTCCGGCAGCGCGTCTCAAAGTTTCCCGGGTGGGTGCAGACCCGTTCCCACTCCTCCGCTGTCGGCCGCCCCCAGCAGTGCGATAAAGCAACGTAGTCGTACCCGTCAGATGAAGCCGCCGTGCAGTGCAGACGCAGCGCTTTTGGGCCCGGACCGTCATCCCCTACATCTAGGACTCGCGTTGGCCTGAAGGCCGGGGCGGCGGGAGGGCCACAATCGCACGTTCGGAGCCACTCGGCCAGTAGACGCATGTGAAACTCGCTACCGGCCTCAGGGAGGGTTGCAAGGCCAACCTGGATATCCTCAAACTTGGGTGACTCCTGCTCGGCGCAAATCCTGAGGACCGGCCGGTCGTGGCCTTGGACTTTCAAGTTCGTCCCATCTCGGTAGAGGATGACTGGATGGGCGGTGTTCGCCAAGCCCGACGCCGCAAGCGACCGCTCGAGCATGCGACATAACTGGCAGGGCCGGGATGAGCCCCTCAGCGTGGAGGTGCTAATATAAAACCTAAAGTCAGCTGCGAGAGGGCTTGCTGTACGGCAGCGCCTGCAGAGCTGAGAAGCGTCCGACACTCGCTCCGCAGGCGGTGCTGGTCTGCTTCCAACCCGCGCAAGGAAGCCAGAAGCGAACCGGTTGTCGTCAACATGCAGCCAAACGTCGGCAGCCTGGCCATTTTGGAAATGGAGTGCTGGTTAGCGGGAGAAAGCTGAAGCTCCTCGGCCTCGCATTCTTATCGGGGCTATTCGTAGGTACACACATTTGAAGAAGCTGGCGGACTATGATGAGCCCCGTCCGCAACGAAGGTGGATGCCCCATCAGACTCGGCACTAGCCTGCAAATGAGATTCGATCCATTTCTCAAAGTCGGCGAGCTCGTACAGCAGCAGCGACTCGTTTCCCACGGAGAATTCACCGTCGGGGAACCGATCTCGGCTGTAGGTACGAGGGTTGTGATCGTCTGCCTCGGCCGCATGAGCTGCCTCAGTACGCAGCGGCCGGGCGGAAAACGTGTCCAAATACGGCCTCAGGGTGGTCAGCTTCCAATCTATGTCGTCGGCAAAGCTGAGGGATCCCAGCGGGGAGAGATCTAGCAGGTCGTGTTCACTGGTCTGGATGGCGGCCCATGCCTTCTCGAGCTTCGACCGCACGGCCATGAGGATCCCTTCGACATGGGCGAGCCAAGGAGCCGGAGCCGGCTTCAGCTTGAGGATGCGGCGGGACACTTTGGCTACCATCATGAAGAGCATGTCGTGGGGTTGATCCATTGCTGCGGCGTCTCTCACGACGAGACTCAAGAAGAAGATGATGAATTCCTTGTACCACGGTCGTGATGCGCGCACTTGTTCGACGGACCTTTCTATCGTCAGCTGCAACGAAACCCGGACGAGTAGCCACAGCGGCGATCGTCGCCATAGAGAACTCTCGACTGCCACAATTTCCTCTCTCGTGTGCTTGCGAATGTGGGCCGGGCGGACGCTTGGTGAGGCAGCGCTCTGGCCGATGCCCCGCAGAACACCCATGATCATCTCGGTGACGAGCCGTGGGTCTGCCGACTGGTTTTCTCGGCTGTGTGGATATTCTGATGGTGCTCTTTCGTGGTCCATCTTTGCAAGAGCCTCGGCGAGCGGCTCGCAAAACGTCGCGTCGGCTACACGTCCGTGGGAGACGGTAGCCGAAGGGCCAGGGAACAGACGACGGAGTCTCCCTTCGCAGCTGCTAGCTGCAGAGTCGCTCGCGAGGAGCTCGAACGACTCAAATGACACCACAGAGCCATGGTGGGTTATGAAGAGGCCGGCGTTCTGACCTTTGACCATGACGGCCAGAACATCTGCTCTTGCGAGTCCAGTCGTCAGCGGGGATTTTTGCAACGAGCGGAGTAGGGAGAATCCCACCATCAAGCCGTAGCTGCGTCATCTCCCTACCAAACGCGGCAGGGTCCAGGAGACCGCTAATGTCCCGTGTTGCCGCCATCCCGCGTAGCATGTTGGCGCAGCGCAGGATGCCGGGCAACTCATCGTCCTCGTGCAAGGATTGAAAGAGGTCGAGGGCGGATTGCACCGAACCTAGGAGCGCCTTATCGCGCGACACGTTCGCGTCATCCGAACTTGGGAGCTGCGGCGGCAGGAAGATGTGGTTGATTATGTATCGCAGATTTTCTCTCGCCAAGATTGGCTTTGTGGTTGGCGCCCCGACATCCATGTTTGAGGAGCAAAGGCTTGGAGATGGGCCGGGCGTTATTGTGAAGTGTCGGTTTCGGCCTGCTGAGCGCACGAAACGGACTGGTAAGTCGGGACCGGTTGGGCTCAGACTGGGCTCAGACTGGGCTCAGACTGGGCTCAGGCTGGGCTCAATTTCATAGGCCCGGCAGGACAGGGCTTCGGCAGGCGTGACCCGTGGAGTGCCGGGCCTATCTGGCACTTGCCATGACAACTGCGGGGTGGCAGTGATATCGGACAAGGTACGGAATCACACAGAACCAACAAAGAAACTCCTTGCCATGATGGTCAAGTCGGAGGAACACGACATCCGGTCGTTCGCTCAGAGGTGCGCCGAGGCCGCCCTTCTCATCGAGCGATACCACTCGGCTGCCAAGCGGCCTTTTGCGTCAAATCCAGAGCCTGTATCGGCCATGGTGCTGACGATTATGGAATTGTGGGTGGCATGTGATGTCGCCGCGACGAAAGCCTGTCCGCTGCTGCTCGACTACGCAACCGGCTTCACTCCTAGACTCATGGACCCGCTCGTCTTGCCCAAGAGGGAGCAGTTGAAGAGGCTTGCCAAGGTCGAGGACTACCTGGATTACCGGTCTTCTGAAGCCAAGGCGGGGCCGCCTTGGGAGCTGTCGGCCAGCGGGAGTCACGGCCCGGGCGGTTCGTTTGCTGTTCGGTACTTTGACAGCTGCGGGTCTGCCCAGACAATACACAAAAAGATTAAGATGCAGGCCGATGCGCAGAAGGAGCACAAGCTGCTGGAGCTGAAGACAGCAGCTGCCGAGTACCAAAGGCTCAGAGACGAGTACGAGAACGCTCCGCACAGGACCGAATGGGCGCCGGACAGCAGTGGAAGCTGGGCTGATCAGCATATGGACCCGTGCCCGAAATGCGCGGCGCGCACCAGGGCGGAAAACCTCAAGCTTATGCCGTTCGAGTGGCCGCTCCCCGACGATGCGGCGATGGCGAAGGCCGCAATCTTTGAGTTTGTCATACCAGATGTCTTTCGCCAATGGAGGAACATCACGCTCTATATCTTGGTCGATATCTTCAGTCACTATCCCGGAGCTGACTGGAGAAAACCGCTGTATTACCCCTCCGGGGATCCCGTCCTCCGCAAAGTCGTCAAGAAGGAATGGTCAGGCCGCTTTCGGCTCGCGTCGCCACATGCTCAAGTAGCTGCCAACAGCCAGAATGAGAGGCATATCAAGGATTGCAGCGAGTCAAACATCATTGTGAAGCACAGCTGTTTGTACGACCTGTACGACACCTCTCTTTTGGGCAAGGTATCGTACCTACTAACGAACCTCGACCTCTCCCCCCGCTGCTCATATGCTCCGAGCACGGTTCCTGAGCCTCTGAAGAGCTGGATTGTTGGTACCGGCCACAACATGAACGAAGTGATCGCCATGCAGACCGACTGCCCCGACGCCATGAGTCTGGAGGAGTTCCGCGCATTCGGAAGCATGAGGGGGGTCGTCCCGCTCCAGTGGCACAATATCCTGTGCCAGCTGGCGATGCCCACGCTCAACTTCAACAAGCCCGAGACCTTCTTCCTCATTTTGCAAGCCGCGAACCAAGCGGGACCGAGGACCGATGAGCGGCACGTGCTCCGGGACACCCACAGCATCCTGCAAAATAACGGCCACGGCTTCAGCGAGATATTGTGCCAGTACTTGACGGGTGCGCTGTCGAGGATCCGGGCCAACTGGGAAGCCAACATTCCGCTGGCGATATTCGCGTGCTTGGGGACCCGGTTGCTGTCTATGGCGCCCGACTACCTGTATGATGAATGCCGCGATTTCCTGCGGCAAGTCCGTACAACGGCCATCAAATGGGTCCGGGACCTTATCAAGAAGGAGAACAGCGCCGGCTCGGAGGAGGAGAGGCGAGATCTGAGCCGCCGTACCGTCACCATGGCGTTGGTATGTCATGCTACCTTTGGTGTTGACCCCAAGCACCTCGAACTGGTGTTACAATCGCCCCCAACCCCCGAAGAGGAGGCAGAAGGGGAGGAGGCGGCAGCGGTGGTTATGCTGGAGTCGTCAATAGCGATACACCAGCGCCCGGCCTCCCGCCCGCGGGACTGCGCCATCTCGAACCTGCTTTTCCACCGTTGGATCAAGCTCTCGCACCAAGCGCTGGTTCCCCTGAGTGAGATGATCGTTCGGCAGTCCAATCCCTGCCTGGATAGAGCGGTCAAGAAAATCTGGGCCAAATACGACCCCAAATCGAAAATGCCGTGGAGATCTGTGCAGGGGCGCCGCCACCTTCTCGAGGCCGAATGGGACCCGGCTCCAGGACAGCGAAAGCACCTGCTCCGGTATAACTTGCTGACCGGAGAGCTCTTGGTTGACGGCGCTCCGCTTTCCCTTCTACCGTCTAGCTATATGGCTCACGAGACGTATAAGAAACTGTTCAAAGGCCAGTCGCTCCCTGTAGCCCCGTCAGCAGTTCCCGGGATGCGGTTTGAAACGAGGAGCCCTTACCACGGCTTCGATGTCCACTTTAGCATGCACGAAGAACAGCTTGTCGTCCTCGCCCGCCGGCCGGACGCCGAGCGGTGGCTGGTACCACCTAGAATGCTCCAGGGCGACATCCCTGACCTCCTCATCGCGAATTACATTCACTGGTTAGACATCCAGGGGCGTACAATCGAGCTTCGCCCGCTCTCGGACGCTTGGCGTATGTTGGATGCGAGAAAACTTGGGGATTCAGACGGATACGTCATGACCTTTGAGGATAATTTGGCCGACGGCCGCGCACGCTTGTACACAAGCGGCTCCCGGTTCCTTATCGACATCCGGAGTAATACGGCCAACTGTGTCTCCAGGCTCTTTTGCCCGATAGAAAATCCCAAGTTCCTCCATCTAGTACTCGATGAGAAACGTTCGTGTCTCACTATCGAGCTGCCAAGGCTTCGCCTCAGCTTCGCGCTCCGGTCGGGAGACAAGATGGTCCGCTCCAACCATCCGCGGGGCTTTATTATTGACCAAGACCAATCCGTGGGAGCATTATGGGGTCTGCAGAGCAAGTTGGTCCTGCGCAGGGGCCAGCTCAAGAACGAAAACGCGCAGCGGGTGGTGCTCGTCCCCGACGGGGAAATCAGTTTCAAGGTCGGGTCCATAGGGCATGCGCGGGTGGAGATCGGGACAGGCCCCGGGGGTCAGGTCCGCCACCACCTATTCCGGGTGGACAGTAGGTTGGGGCGGCTCGAGGACACGGGCACCTTGCTGAGCAAACTGTTTCTGTGTCACCTACACGCCGTCACAACTCATTGCCTCCCGGACAGGCTGACCGGCCGCACTGGCACCGAGGAGGCCTTGCGAATTCTCTCGTCAGCCGCTGTCAGGTCGTTTGACGGACTGGACAAGGATGAGATATCCTCGCTGCTCAACATCGCGCGCCTAAGTCTCCTGATAGGGAGCACAGAGCTATCCTCCCTCGCCCAACACAACGCCTTCTGCCAGATCGTGGACTCGGTCCTGAAGCAGGTGAGGGTCAGCGGGTTTTTTTGCTCCGGGGACCAAGCCAAAATCAAGCTGGCGGGGCGGTTGCTAGCGGCCCCCGTCCGCCACCAGTCCGCCCGGGTCGGCTCGTACGGGACTGGTTACGTCATTCAGACAAGCAGCAGGGCCAAGATCGCTGACACTGCCGACATCGACTACACCGCACGCCATGCTTATCACTCCCCGCTCGAGCGTCAGACGTACCGCATCGCTGAGCTCTTTGAGAGCAAGCGATGGGGCGTTGTTTTGGATCGAATCACGCCGGCGTCACACCAAGCTCTGGCGACGCTTATCAAGACCTCGAGGCTAAAGCCGCCCTCTTGCACGTGTTCGATCTGCAGGAGAGTAAGCGAAACTGCGGTGGCACACAATCTCAAGCCCCAGTTTGACCTCGCTTGGCTACAGCCCTTCTCGGCCACGCTGGGCCTCAACTGGTTCCGCATCCAGAAGCTGATCACGCAGGGCGACCTGATCCGGGACAGATACAAGTTGCTCCTATTTATCGCTTCCGTAGCGGCCGCTAGAGAAGCCGACCGAGGAATTGTCCAGATCCTCCTGGCTCTCTGCACGGCGCCCTCGCTGCGTGCCATTCGGCTCCCTCCCCAACCCGTTTTCATCCCCGAGGATCCATCAGAGCCCGCAGCTAAGAGGCTCAAAGATCTGGCATATAGCTCTGTAAAGCCGACTTGGGAGGGAGCACCGAGCCGGCCGCTCTCGTCCGCAATCGACCGCTTCGTAGACGAACTGCAAAAGCAGTGGCCGTGCGAAGCGCCGCAGATCCCGTCCGGGCTTCCGTACACGGACTACCTGGGGGTGACGGAGCTGATGGGAAAGGTGAGCGGATATTTCCGCTTGTGCCACCACAGGAGGCAGCTCGGGGAGTATTTCGAGAGCATCGAGAGCGGCACGAGAGCGCTTCCCCTCTCCAATTCCGGCTCCCTCGGAGAGCCGCCGGCCACGGCTGAGCCACGGGGCTTGGATGAGCCTACCGATGCCCTCCCCGCTACCGCTGATGCGGACCTCTTTTCGGTCGATGCGCCATTGATCAACGTGCCCGAGGCGGCACCGTTTGCCGAGTACACGATGCCCAAAACAGAGTCTCAAGGAGACAGGAGCGGAATCGGAGCCCGACCGCAGATGAAGAAACTGCTCAGCGACTTGGATCGTGTCGCCGACTTTGCCCAGGAGAAGAAGTACGTGGCAGAGCTGCGGAGCAGTCTGGCGTGCCTGCAAGCGACCTCCGGCACGTCGCAGACTGCCAGGTCGCTCACCCCTGACGCGTCTGCCAAGGCGCTGCGGCGGGCTTTTGTGTCACACTTGGCCGACTGCCAGCGCGAGGTTGACCGCATACACCAAGAAGCCTGCCGGGCACTGGACTTGGCCCTAGACGCCACGTTCGGGCTCACGCCGAGGCCCACAGTCACGCCCCTGCTGCTCCTGGGGCAGTTGTCCCGTCACAGGTGGCCAGGCCTAAGCCCGCAGTGGAAACGGTGCCTAGTCGCTTACGCCGTGTCCATCACCCACGTCCAGCGGGCCGAACGCCTGGTCAGGCTTGTAGGCCAAAATCAAGACGACTTGGTGGGGGAAATTCTCAACGTCGGCCACACCAACTGGGATCCTATGGAGTTTCCCGAGTCCCTGATTTTCGAGGTAGAGAGCGGCGTCATGATCCGCCCGGTCCAGGAGGAGATCGCGAAGCAGATGAGGATGCCGTCGAGCCGGGAGAACTCGGTCATGCAGCTGAACATGGGCGAGGGGAAATCTTCCGTCGTTGTCCCCATCGTAGCCGCGGCGTTGGCCGACGGCACAAAGCTGGTCCGCATCCTGGTCGGCAAGGCGCAGTCCAAGCAAATGATGCACGTTCTCACCAAGAAGCTGGGCGGGTTACTGGATCGTAGGGTCTACGTGCTTCCCTTCTCGCGCGAGCTCAATCTAGACCAGGCGGGCGCCGCCAGCATCGAGAAACTGTGCGAGCAGTGCCGATCCGCCGGCGGCGTCCTTTTGATGCAACCGGAGCATATCCTATCGTTCCAGCTCCTAGGTCTCGAGTCCATCATCGCCGGCAAAAACGCTATCGGTTGTAGCCTCCTTCAGACCCAGTCCATGTTTGACGACGTCTCCCGGGACATCATTGACGAGAGTGACGACAACTTGAGCGTCAGGTTTGAGCTTACGTACACCATCGGCTCGCAGACGCCGTTGGAATTCACCCCGAACCGATGGCTGCTGATCCAACACGTCCTCAAGCTCGTCTCGGATTTTGCCAAAGAGACTGCCGACGCGGATCCGGACTCGCTTCTGTTGGGGCCGGGTATACATGGCGGGGGGTTCCCAATGCTGAGGATCCTCGACGAGCAAAAGGGGGGCATTTTGATGGACCGCGTCGCCGAGCACATCAGGGACAATCTGAACAGCACACCGGGGTTCCCCAGCATCCCGAACCTCTCGGGAAAGCTCCGGAGCGCAATCCACGCCTACATCACGAAGCCTAGACCACGTGCCGCCGAGATCACGGGAGTGGGAAGCGAGACACTCCTTACCTCGGATATGTTCCTGGCCGTGCTGCTGCTTAGGGGGTTGTTTGCGAACCGGATCCTCGCCTTCGCGCTGCGCCACAAGCGATGGAGGGTGAATTATGGCCTGGACCATAACCATAGCCCTCCTACGGCGACGGCGGTGCCTTACCGCGCCAAGGACTCGCCGGCGCCGCGATCCGAGTTCAGCCATCCTGACCTGCGAATCATACTGACCTGCCTGAGTTACTACTATGGAGGGCTCTCCGACGACCAGCTCCTCCAGCTCCTAGAGCACCTTGTCATGTCCCCGCAGGGAGCCAGCGACTACGCCGGGCTGACGCGGTCGATTCGTGAGTTTCCCTCCAACTTTCGTCAGATTGGGTCGATAAATCTCAAGGACAAAGTGGGGCACGCTCGGCACATCTTCCCCTATCTACGATACCACAAAGCCACCATCGACTATTTTTTGGCGCAGATCCTATTCCGCAAGGAGATGAAGGGATTCACCAAAAAGCTCACCGCCTCGGGCTGGGATATCGCCAAGTCGAAGACGCATGTCACCACCGGGTTCAGCGGCACCAACGACTCCAAGTACCTTCTGCCGTTAAGCATCGGCCATCTGGATCTGGACGGGCAGAGACATACCAACGCTTCGGTCCTCGACTCCCTGCTCCGGCCGGAAAATACTGTCTGCGAGATCGAGCTGGAGAGGGCAAGGGGAGCCGAGACCACGCCGGATCGCTTCCTTAGCGTCATCGCCAAGGCCGAGCCGAAGATACGCGTGATTCTAGACGTGGGAGCGCAGATCCTAGACCTGCGCAATCTCGGGGTGGCCCAGCGCTGGCTCGAGATGGACAGCTCGGCTGAAGCGGCGGTTTACGTCGATGATGACGACGAGTTGTCGACGGTCACGCGGACGGGCTATGTCGAGCCGCTCTTCACGTCCCCGTACGCGACCGACATGTCCACATGTTTGGTATTCCTCGATGAGGCCCACACCAGAGGGATCGACCTCCAGCTGCCAGATCACTACCGAGCCGCTGTCCTGCTAGGCCCTAATTTGGTCAAAGACAAACTAGTACAAGGTAAATGTGCCTACCCCCCCCCCCCCCGGGGTGATTTGCAGGTTGAGGGCTGTTTTGCTGATACTGCAGACGAACGATAGCGTGCATGAGGATGCGAAAATTAGGCAGAGGGCAGTCGGTCGTGTTCGTGGTGCCTCCCGAGGTGCGGCAGAAAATATACTCGCATCGGCTGACATTTCACGACGAGGCCATCAGCACGGCCGACATTCTCGGGTGGTCGATATCGGAGACCTGGGCCGACTGCATCAAGGGCATCCAGCTTTGGGCCACCCAAGGAATCCGGTTCCAGCGGCAGCATGTTCTCTGGAGCCGCATCGTTGGCGCAACCGTGGGCGAGCAGAAGCCGATCCACGTCCGAGATGCGCTCAAATTCATCGAGGATGAGTCTCAGGGCCTCAAATCGCGGTACGCGCCTCGCTCCGACAGGGAGGAGGGCGTCTTTGCCGAGCAGTTTGAGGAGTTGGCGGATGCCGGGAAGGAGGCGGAGCTGCAGCTGATCAGGGACCGCTGCAGCGAGTTTGGTGTCGCCGACTTCGCCGACGCCACGCTGCACGAGGAGCAACAGCGAGAGCTGATGGTAGAGCTGCAGACTGAGCGCGTGGCCAAGCGGCTGGAACGCATAACAGCCCATAAGCCAACCCTCCACCCTGCCGTCAGGGAATTCGTGAGAAGGGGCTATGTCGCCCCGGACCTATGCGGGTTCCAGCCGGCATTCGCATCGCTAAGAGACACAAGCGCCGCTGAGATTTTCGATCCCGAAAAGCTAGCCCTGTCCCGCGACCTGCTCGTGACTGAGGACTTTGCGCACACGGTCGACGCCTCTTACAGAACCAAATCATTATTCAAGACGGATCAGTACCAGCAACCGGTGCAATGGGTGGTAACCCGCTTCAGAGAGCAGTCAGGCGGGCACAGCGCGGTCGAGAGCATGGTCATCTTCAGCCCGTGGGAGGTCGGACAGCTGCTCGGAGAGTTTGGTACGTGCCGGGGTGTCGTGCTGCACCTCTTTGCCCCCCGGACAAGTCTTTCCTATCCGGCTTTAGATGACCTACGACTCTACTCAGTGCCCCAGTTGCCCGTGACTTGGGACATACCGCCTAGGCGAGCGCTGCAGCTCAACCTGTTCGCCGGCAGCTTGTACCTGAGCGACCACAACGACTACCTCGTGCTCTGCGAGTTTCTCGGACTCTCCCTAAAGCCAGGCGGCGACGGAGGCCGCGGCAAGCGCCTGCAGCGATGGCAGAAGCGACAGCAGTGCCCCTTTATAAAGAACCCACTAGCCTTTTTGAAGACGGTACTCATGACGATTCGGAGAGACGGGCGGGATATCAGTCGGACTGATATTGGTCGGATCCTTGCCGGGGAAATACTGCAAGCAGCAGACTTTACCGACAGACACGACTCTGAAGAAGACGACGACGATGACTCCACTACAAGGATCAAGAGTGATCCGGGTCGACTGAGAGGCGAACCCAATACTGATTAAACTGGGCGCCGAGATGCTGTGCATGCTATAGCAGCCACCGGGTATATAAATGCCCAGATTTCGGTAGGAAAGCAAGGGGATTTCCACTCGTACTATGCGATCCGTCTTTTTGGGTGTAGCGATACGAGGCAGCACGAAATTCTGACAGATAATTACCGAGACTATTTACCTTGGTGCCGTTCGTCTTCGAGCTCCAGGCGGGCCAGGAAGATTGGTCTAACTGCGAATTTCAGTCTCTCGTTTGGATTAGCAAAATACCCCTTAAACCTCCTTAACTATGTCAAGTAAAATAAGCAGACAAAAGGTTAAGCAGCCCAGCGCTAACGGCTTGGCGACGCCACTAACAGGGTTAGCGTAATCGCTCTTCTTTGCATTCGTCACTCAAATATAATAGGTCCGATCGGACCGTATTACAGCTCGCACCTGCGCTCAAGGACTCTCTCCAGAGTGGCCCTAAGAACATACACAACTTGGTCAATTCAAGACCATATGCGGAAGTGCCGTAGGATTCAACAATTAACAGTCTGACGAGCGAAAAACATATATCCTAGCCATTGCAACACGATCCTACCACTTCCAAATACCTTCCATATTTAATTCATACCTTCAATTGTCGCATGAACACATTTTCGACCGAAAAGGCAATTGAAGCCATCACGAAGGCCCTAAACGTCATCCAGAGGACATATCCGCAGATCAGGAAGGCCTAGCCGAGGCACACGCAGCCGTTTTAGCACCCGCGCACCCGCTCAATTGAGCCCCACGTTCCCGACCAGGCGACTGCAACAGCGAACAACCCTGCGGTGTGCCACCTCTGCAGGATCATCCTTGCCAGAATACGACACTCCCACGATACCGGAACACACGAAACAACACACGGGCTCTCCAGTTGATGCCCTGAAGAGGGTCTCTCCGATACTCGGACAACCACAACAGCCGGTGGCGGCCGTCCTAGCTACCACCGCCGCTGCCCGGCCCGCCCAAGGCGACCGAGCCTACTACTAGACCGACGGCCCCAGGCCAAGCAAGGAGAAAGAGGCAGAGAGCCAGCAAGAGTGTTACGAAGGAGGGGAACAACGAGAACAGTGAGAACAAAGAAAGAAGAGGACAACAACGTCAAGATGGCCATCGAGTACACAGGCCCGGCCAGCTACAAGCAGTGGAGGGATGTGTGGGACAAGAAGGTCGAATCCCTGGGCGCGGAAATGCACATAAACGGCACCGTTCCATGGCCGGCCTTCCCGCTGGAACCACTTGTGGGCGATTACACAGGCACTATCCCGGCGCCGCGAACAGACGTGCAGACACAATCCTCATCCGCCACAGCCAACAACGACGAAATAGTAGTGGGACAAAAGTCCCTGCGGTCAACCTTCGTGGCGGAGATTACCGCTACCGAAAGGATGCCTACTTCCAGGCCTTCAGGGTCTGGATTTTTTGTCATCCTTCAAAGCCCATATCCTAGGGTGGGAGTCTGGAAAATGAAATACTTATGCCAACTTACTCCAGTACCATGGCGAACTCAACTCTACCACTCAACCGATGCACCAATACCACAGAAACCACAGGTTACTATGACTGTATATGGATGCTATCGCATAGCTAAACTAGAGAGATAGCATGACAGCCGCCACTGTGGAAGAATGAACCGTTCGTGACTACGCGGGCGTAACATTTTCCCACCATCTCGAAATCCTCGCGGATTCCATGTTGGCGAAAAAACAGTAGAACATGCCCACCCCGGCGGAGGACAACCGCATATCCAGGAAGATATGCTGTCCGAGCAACGAGATATCATGAGTGTTTGCAAAACTCCCGCAGGGTAAGAAAGCATCCACCCTAGGGGCCGCCAAATGTACCGGCGTTCAGCACTGCTGGGTCATTACCCTGGAACGTGTCGCTGCGCAGGTAATTAATCTGATACAGGAATTGTATCCAGATATTTGATAAGTAAAAAGATAAGAGGATGGAAAGGCATGGCCACTTGCTGCAGCAAGTAGGCCACTTCCTAGCTTCGGCCGGGACCTACTTTTGTGCAGGGTCAGGATCTAAGATCCCACCTCTTACTCTTCATCACCTTTTATACTCTACTTCACAATACAACCCTATGGTAATCGTAGCGACGGACTCATCACGGAGGTCCTAGATTCGCCTCATCAATATCCTCAGCAGAGAAGCTAAGATACCTACTAGTAAAAGTATATTAAAGGAGAGCTCGCTTAGAAGCTTGGGTTAAAGGCACCTTGGGCGTCTACGAGAATACTTGCGCCACCTGAATGGTTGGTTTCTAATCATATCTTCCGAGGATTTATGGAGGACTACACCAATATGCGAGGTTTTTCTCTGTTAGTAACTATGCACTAGATCGGAGCTCGAGCGGACGGTGGTGACGGCGGCTTTTAGATTGGGTATTGCCGTAATTTTTGGCTCGGGCCATGTTGTGAATGCCGCTGGTTCTTTCTGAAAGGTTTAGGCTACGAGGAAATGGCAGGCGAGTCTTATACTGGTCACGTACTCAACTGAGGTGGTTCACGGGTGCTAATGAGGGTTATTACAGACTGCTAGAGAAGAGAGCAGTTTCTATTAAAAGTACCTAAGTAATAAGAAGTTTTGCCATTTGGTGTTGGCAATGTTGGCCCTGGATGTTTAGACGTAACCTGCCTTCTTCTAGTATTTCTTTTCGTGTCATCCTGCTGTTGATCCGCGTCTGATGCTAGAGATATTCTGTCAGAATCCTCCGCCCGGGACTTTTCTATCGCTAAAGTTACTAGTCGCGGAGAATCTTGGCTACCTCCTCCCTTTCAAAGTGCTAATTATGCCTTTTCTTGTGCTGCAGAGCCTTGTCAGGGCTTGAACATCTCTCTTTGCGGGAATGTTCCGTGCTAAAAACTTCAATTGCAAACCAGGGTTGGGGTGTAACAAAGCAAACGATGGCAGTGATTAGAGAAGAAGAAAACATCGTTATCTAATTAAGTCCCGGACTACAAGGCCCCCGATACAACGTGCCCGGCCCCTCCAGGTAGGTGTAGTCCTCAATGCCCAACGGGCACACCCCACTCGTGGGCGCGCCGTCGAGGGTCTCGACCTTGACCAGCAGCTGACAGAACCCCACCCCGACGGCCGAGGCGACGCAGTTTTCCGTGTACCAGCACAAGACACAGCAGTCGCGGCCACTAAGTTTGCCCGCGTTGATGACGGTGTTACCCTCCGTGACGCCACCGCCGTTGTAAGTGATGTCGCAGTAGTCCAGGACGGCCGTCTCGGTCGCAACGGTGCCCGAGGTCGTCGTGGTCTCGGTGGTGGTTGTGGTTATCGAGACCGAGACTTCCACCTCCGTGGTCGTGGTTGTTTCGGTGGTGGTGGTGTCGGTGGTGGTGGCCTCCGTCGTGGTAGTGCCTGTGGTGGATGTCTCGGTTGTGGTGGTGGTGGCGGCCGTGACGCCAAGACAGCTGCAGACGGACGAGATCTTGGCGGCAGGACGGCGGGTTAACGCCCTGGTGGACAGGTCGAGGCAGGATGTGGATGCGGCAGCACTGGGTTCAAAACGGGCGAAAAGTGTATCGGTCGGAGGGATGTACGAAGTGGAAACAGTGAAGGTCGACGTCGAGGTGCTAGTTTCCGTCTGGGTCTCGGTCGCCGTGGTCCCGGAGATGGAAGTCGACGTCGAGGTGGCTGTGGCTTCCGACGTGTAGGTTTCGGTGGCTGTCGAAGTGGCTATTGTGACCTCGGTGACTGTGTTGAACACGGTCGCCGTCTGCGAGAGGTAGCTGCTGCAGAAGGCGACGGCTTGGACGGCAACCTGTTGGATGCATGCAGGCGACTGGTGTTTATCGTGGCAGGTGAGATAGCCGAGCGCCTTCCTAGCGCATGAGCCTGGCCGAATGGGGAAACCAACGGGCGGTGGGTCGAGGGGCGGACCAATGGGACCTTTGATGCCAAGTGCTGTGGGCAGCAGCCCCAGCACTGCCGTTGCCCAGATGGCGATGCGTCCCATCTTTCCCATTTCCCTTTCCGTTTCCAACTTCCAACCTGGAACAAAACGAAGGACTGGGTCGGTGATGAATCTGCTTGGCAAATTCACATGAACCGCGCTGGGATTTATAGCCCGGGTCGACCACGATCATTTCCGTCATGTCGCAGGAGGCTGAACCTCTCCCGCCGCTCTGCCGCCGCATCATTGGACGCCTCATCCGAAGTAGCCGTCTAGGGATCGAGTCATCTCCACAGATTCCGTTCAACGTGCACGTCAAGGAGGTGTGAGACATTCTGCCGCCGGCAAATTCGAGACAATTCCATAAGTACTTTCGCAACTGCCGTTAGCAATTGTTAGCATTGACATCAGTGCTGATCTCAACACCCACTATCGTGAGGTATCCGTAACTTGAGGTGCTCTGTTTGGCTCTATTTCTAACAGAGGAAAGTGATAGAATTTGCAGACTAACGATGTGACGGAGCCACACCGAGGCATGGCCCATAAGAGCAAAATTACTATCAACAGAACCCGGCAGCTGCTCTGCGGCTCCGGGCGCAGCACAGGCCTGAGCAAGTGATAGCTTGTACTGGAGCAAGCCGAGGTCGTACTGCTTCTTGGAATACACAGTAGACAGGACCCCGGCAACAAGACCGGCCACGGCCAAGACAGCAACAGCCGTGGCTACCTAGAAGGTGGTGAAAGCAAGCACGTTGCTACGGTTCCTGTCCAAGGCGAGCTGCTGAAGCCCACTGGGCGGTCCGTCGAGGATCTGCTCAAGTTCTTCAATTCTCTTGCGCCAGTACGGATAGTCGCTTATGTCGAGAGTCTTTCTTCTCCCAAAGTACCCAAGGCCGTAGAAGGGGCGATAATCTCTCTTGAGCAGAGCTTCGGTCGATGCATCTCTGAAGGGGAAGAGCAGATTTAGTGTGTCGATGGCTTCTTCGAGGACTGCGGTGGATAGAGCTGTGTCGTCCTTGAACCGGAGGTGGTTCCAGAGGCAGATCTTGTGCTCGTACACCGTGATGATGCGACCGATCTAGTCGATCGACAGGTGTTCAGTGAGGTGGGTCTAGCGGAGGGTGAAACTAAAGTTGGCTAGGAGATTTATCATTGTCAGATCGCTTTTTATCTCCAATGTCGCAGCTGCCTTCAGGGTTTCTTTTCCCGGCGGTTGGAAAGCAGTCTGTAACAATGTTTCCAGACTCTGATCTTCTGCCCAACTGAGGACTGGGAAATTGGCGTGCAGCAGCTCGGCAGTCGACCGGACATTCACCGTCAACCATAAGCTGGCCGCCAAGTCTACCGCCTCTGACACCACAATGTTGGTAGGGCTTTTGTTCTGGAGTTTTTGGCTGACGGCTTGGACAATGTCGCGTCTCTTGGACGAGCTCAGACGGCGAACTTCCCCGGTTATGTCGATAATGTCGTCTAGGGACAGCGGGCTCAGCGGGCTCGACGGGGCATCTAGAGCCCTGCCTTTGGTTGAGACATATTCGGACTGGGAGTTTCGGCCATATTCGCCCAAGGGTTTGGAGCTCTTTCTTGTTGGGGGGCATCTTTCTCTTCTCGGGGCGATTTTGGTAATGTCTGAACAGACCAGGGAAAGGAAACGCGATTTCCCTAAAACCATGGCGATGTCGACGTTGGCTGGTGGCCGAGTCACTTGTGATTGGACGCCATGTTCGCGTTTGCGGTCACGGCACTGCGGCCATGGTTTCAGCTCCCCTCCGCCCCCAAGGCAGAAAAGGGGAAAATCTAGCTAGGCTTGTGGTGAACCCCTTCTTGAAGACCGTCTTGATCTACGCAGCTTGCACCTTCCAACTGTGATCAGTGGCAGTCGCGTTGCCGCAGATGGATCCACCGACCATTACGTGTGACCCGCAAGACACACCTAGGAAGGACGAAACGGCACGCAGAATTCCAGCTCTTTCCGACCGATCGATTGAAGGAGACCATCTTCCCGCACCGAAACAGGGTAGCCAGTGTCAGCGCAGCCCATGAGAGCCAGAACTCCAACGACTCCACCATCACCGACGCTCTACACCTTTTCGCCGCTCCCCCAACGCCCGCCGCAGCACCCTTTTCGGCCAGCCGAAGTACCCCAGCCGCCAATACAAACTCGACATTGCCGAATGGGGAGTCTGCCGACGATGGCACACCGGCACCGGCATCTACTGAACCCTGGCCGACAACGGTTGTCAACCTCCCTGCGCAAAGCAGTGAGCTCGTTCGTTTTCATCCCCGTCTTTACTATGGCCTGTATACCAAGATCTCATGTCCCGCCAGCGCGGCGCGTGTGTGGTTAGAAGATGTCAAGACGCGTTTGTCCCTCGACCTCGTCCCCGCACAAGAGCAAGTGTCGCGAAAGAAGAAAAACTCGGCCATTGAGCTTGAGCTGCGTATGTCGGGCAGCGCCGAGTCCCCGTTCACGAGCTTTGCCGATTTGCAGACACTGGTCGACCAAAAAACCCAGAGGGCGGGATCGATGCAATGACCGAGGAGATTTCAACGGACGACGGGCAAATTCTAACATCAACACGTGGGACAACCTCTGGCGAACCGTGTTTCTCGGTGATGACATTCCCAGCGAGAGCGAGCATCATCTGCTTGTCATTCTTACACACCGTTAAGCTTCTAATGACCCTGACCTAGATTTTGTGCCGCCCGTCGAGTTGGATGAAGTATATGCCGAGTTCAACGCTGAAAATCACTCCGTCGAGCTCAGAGATCGCTTGGCTGAATACTTCATGCCACTGAATAAAAATGATCTTAAGCATAAAGACATTGAAGCAGTAATCAACATCTGTCAACAACATATCGACACGGTCTTTTTAAGGTGCTCCAAGCCAAAGGCAGGCAATATTCAGCCCAGAATGAAGAGGCGAGCGCTAGACCTGAAGGACACCACGGCAGACGCCGCAACTTTTCAGCCGATGGCTCAGAGAGCTCCGTCGCTTCCATCATCCTGGTCTGCAGGATCTGCATCGCCCATACAACACGCAATCCCTCCATGGGCGCATATGGGGTCTATGCAACCTCCCACAGGTGCTAGTGAAGACTTGAGCAATACAAAACCAAGTACCGCCCCAAGTCTAGGCAGTTGGATGATGGGGCTCCCCGAGGGTATTTCACCGATGCAGCCGGGCACAATCGAATACGTCCCAGATTCCGGACCGAATCCACCTGAGGCTTCATGGAAATTAGCTTATGGCCCCATGCTTCCTGAGAACCGAGGTTTTTTGTTCGGTCCTCAATCAACGTTTGCGCCTCTACAGATGTCAGGCCGTCCTCATATGAGCCCTATGTTCCGACCCGGGGCTTAGGGTGGAGGCAATCAGCAGGAAACCATGCTCCCAACGCCCCCGGCACATCATACTACCCAAGCCATAGCGAAGGCATCATGTTTCCGAGGATCAACGACGCTGAGGGACAGAATATTCCTGATAATGGCACCTGAAAATTGCGATGAGTAGGACCACGTGCCGGTGGGTACTAACTAGTATCGTGGGGACGATGATGTCGTTTGGGTAGGAGTACTTGACCATTTGCGCGGGGCGTGCGACGCGCTTATCTACTGACATTTAAATATTGCCCGTTCAAAAAGTACATGGCACTTATGTCCCTGCATTGGATGCTTTCTCGGTTCCCCTGTGCATGGTAGGGTAAATCGGGTCTCTTCCCTAGGTATGGACGTTGGCACGGAGAATCCGCACGTGGCTCCGGAACCATGCCGCTGTCCTCGAGGGTGCTATTGTTTGAAAGTCTGAGGCTGGCATGGAAGTGTGAAAATAACCTCAATATTTCAAATTGTGAATCTGTTGAAGTGTCTCAGGCCATGAAGCTAACTTCAAAGCTCTTTAATTGATACATTTGGTAATCCCCGGCAATAATATGGTCTCGTGGTCCGTCTGAATTTCTCAGCAACGTGCCTACACTTCCCCATCTGGGGTCCAACCGGTAATAAAGAAAGTATTCCGCCGCGCCAGTCCTTCCCTTGGGTATCAAAATGGCGCAATATTCCTCCCGTTTGGAGCCCACGAGTATGCCTATTCCCAATCAAAGAGAAACCCCCTTTATGAACCTGGAAGGTTCACGATATCCCATGACAAGTCATTCAGTGTCTTCAGATCCAGCGTAAGCTCCAAACTGCCTGGTGAGCTGGGCAAGAAGCGAGTTTTGCTGAGCGGAACGTCCCAGTCAGTCTCGTTGCCATGCTGCAACATGGCACCCCTGCCAATCACTTCTAACCCGCTACCCCTATTATCTCCCTGACTGCGGAGAATAGCAATGGCCGATGAGTTCCAAAACTGGCACAATTTGTCGCCCACTTGTGTGTTGGACGGAGCCAAGCCCATGATGACGTCGCCGCCCCCAAAGAACAGCCTCTGTCTGTTGGATAGCCTTTCTGATTCGTTGCGGCTCGGTAAGGCGACAATGTCGTTGAGCCTGAAGTCATGGGCAGATCCTAGCAGGGCCGAGAGCCTGCCGTTGAGGCCTTCAGCCCGTTTCGTGGCCCACTCCGATGAATACCGTGTCTTTAGTCTTTCGTCCCAGATGCTTGGGTTGTCGAGATACTCGCTGTATGTCGGGCCAAGCTCCTGCACTTCACCCACAACGGCTCCAATCGTCCTGATGCCTACGAGGCCGCCTTCTGAGTCCGAGACCCAGTTTTCCTTGATCTCTGCATCATCTGGCTTCCAGACCAGACTGGGATATTTCTTGATGGGCTTTAACGCGGCGTACGGAGCGCGGAGAAAGTCCATTACCAAGAGCAGCAAATGCTGGTATCCCGTGACGCAAAACTGCAAACTTGGTGCGTCATCGCCGCACCAGTAGTACGTCCATGATTCTGGTTGGTAATACCACCCAGGCTTGACGAATGTGTCCATCACATGCTTGTGCTGGCGGAAAAGCAGTCGTCTGACAAGAGCGGCAAAGTAAAACATCTCGATGCTGGACTCTAGGTCCTCGGGCTGGGTTTTGGTCGAGTTCTGGAAGGAAATGGCGGCTTCGTATATGTGTCGCTCCCCAGCCCCCTTTTCAACGGTTAGGCGCTCACCTCGGCAGTCCACGGCCATGGCGACAAATCCGAGAAGCTTGTCCTTGGTCTCGGAGCAAAACGAGTCCTTGAATATGTCGAGCAGCCTCGAAAGAACGTACGTTGGGCCGCTGCCCTCGCAGCTTTGGCGGCGGGATTTCCGGAGTTCATCGAAGCGCAGGACCCGCCGGGGCAGTTTGGATTCGGCGTCTCTTAGCTCAAACACCTTTGTCAACTGAACGAACCTATCCCAAGGAATAGGTTGCCGTCCGGCATATACGTCAATAGAAGCCCCGGAGCCGATTTCTTGGACGACCCAGCAGCGTTTCCAGTACTCTTCCGACATGATGCGCGTTAGCCAGTAGTGTGTTGCTTCCCAGTAACTCGCCGCTCCTTCAATGACCGAAACACTTGTCCACCTTGAGGGATCCGACCGCTGAACCCAGCGCGGAGGGGTATGCGTCCCTAGAGATACCAGAACGCGCGTGGCCTGCTGGTAGATGAGATGCATGACGGGGACCTGCCTGGATTTCTCGTCGTCGCTTCTCTGGTCGATGCAAATCGCGTCAACCCAGAGCGTTTTGGGCTCGGTGGCATCTCGGATATTGTGGAGGGCCTTCCAAAGGCTTTCTGTGACGGGAAAGCGCTTGCCGCCGACGGAAATGGAATGCGTCGTCTTGTTGCTCCCCCATGCGTACGACAAAGACTCGTATAGCGGCCTGTCTTCCAGCTGCACGGTGCGCAGATGGGTTTCGATGGGCCAGCGCTCGCCGGCTGGTTGAACATCAAGGAGACGGATGCTGGTGTTGAAGTTGCTGAGGGGCGGAAAGTCGGATGATGCGAAACAAGGCTCGCGGCGCAGGTGGACCCAGTGCCACAGACTAAAAAGGATGGCGGCAACGGCAGCGACTCGGACTGCAACGCGAGTGCTACGAAACTCGTACAGGAAGTCGGCGATGCAAAGTACCCAGTACGAAAGGAAGCAAATGGTCCAGACGAGCAGAAACGGAACAAAGACGCCAAAAATCAGGGCAGTACTTGTCGCGACAATGGTCAAGAGCGCCCAAAGGGCTTCGAGAGAGGTGTCACCCCTTCTCTCCACATACTGCTTAGCGAAAATGGCAGGATAAAGCGGGAGGAAAACGATGAAGTCAATGGCGGCAATGGTGCTTTCCCAAAGCCTGGTCAGCGACTGGAAGTGGGGGCCAATGCCAGTGCTCTCAGTGCTGCCAGGGCCATCCGTTAGCAGGGGCTCCAGGCGCGGCATTGTTGTTCATCAGGACACGGAAGGTGGAAGGGGCAAGAACGCGCACGACATGCCGGGGGGAAATCCCCAACCGGGGATGTAATATTGAAGTGCCAAAATGCTTCTTAACATCCTCTCCGCCCGAGATGGGTTCCGGGAACGATTTCTTATTAATAGACGCTCTGCCTGGGCGGCCGGCCTTTTTCTGACTGTGCCAACAAGGATCCGGGGGCGCAGCATCAGCAGCGCAGCAGGAGGAGAATAGGGTTAGGGTTGTGTGTGTGGCGACGTGGGTATCTATTGGTTGATGCATGGATCGTGGCTTGTCTCAAACGGCTTTTGAAACCTGAGCAGCACACCCCCATAAGCAGCCCAAGTCCGAGACCACAGACAAACTCGCATTTCCAAACCTGGCTGTTTTGAGCCTCGGCCAACACCACAGGCTACTCCAAAGTATATTCATCAGAATAGCTTGATACATAAACATGAAATACCATACGGGAAGAACACCATACCAACAAACAAGAAGTTTGATGAGACAACTTGCGTTCCACTCGTAAAATCTCACAATCTAGCATCTTCGCCCCTGGCTATCATGTGGGCAGTGGATTTGGAGATAAACCACTATCATTGCGATAGACACCGACATTAACTAATGAATCAAACCCATATAGGAATGCTACCTACGTAGAAGGTAAATATCTCAATCCGTAGCTCACTTGAAGACATGAGTTTGCCCTCATTACCAACATGCTACCCAATACCCAGCTATGAGTAGGTGTGATCTCTGAAAGGCTACTTCACTCCAATAGGTTAAATCAGTCAAACTGAAATTCAGTATAAATAGTAGCCCATCTCTACCCTTAGTGAAGCTTGAGTGGGAGCATCGATACCAACTGGTTCAGCTCTTTTAACACAGTACTGATTGAAACTAAATATCATCCACCACTCTAAAAACTCAGCACTCTGAACAACCTGACGCTTTAACAAACTACCACTGTCAACCCGTCTTGGAACCGACATCATGTCCGACAATTGGTGGAGACGCCTGACTCGCTCCGAGCCCGGTTCAAGCTTTGAGCCGAGCCGAGAGAGGGGAAGAGCAACTAATACCAACTCTGCCTCGGAGCTGTCCCGCTGTCCATCGTATTCAAGTCCTGATCCAACACCCACCCCCGGGGTCGGAACAGCCGAGGGCTCCGGGTGGTATCCTATGCGGCCGGCGCCTTCCAGCTCAATAGACACGACGAGATACGATGACCCTCTCCCACCTTTGCCTCCTCGCACCTACGACACAGCTCCTAGTTCGCCTCCACCCCGATACACATCCGATTCGACTCCTAAATCACCTCCGCCCAGATACACATCCGACCGGCCCCCACTGAGTTCAACCGAGGCGTCAGATTACTCAAGATACCGATACAATACAGGTCTGAGCAATTATACCGCTCCTCCATCATCTCCTCTGTCATATCTTGATAAGCCGCTACTCGACGTAGGGCTGCCCAAGACATCATACACACCGCCCCCACGGAAATGCACGTACTCGTCGTCGCCGTTGAGCTCGCCTTACTCTTTGGGGGCCAGCGGGCGCCTAGCAGACAGCGTTTCGACGCTAAGCGCATCCGGGAGAAACATTCCAGTCCATACCCATCGAAGCAAGACGCCTGATAGAAGCTACAACTCAAATCTTACCTCCTCAGGGTCATCCGACCAGACCAGAACCGCGCTACAAGACTTCACCCTTTGGAGCAAGTCACCAAATAACCGCTGGTAATGTTAAGTGATTTGATAGGGACTTGATGGGCGGGCACTCGTCCCTGCAGGGGGGGACTTTTTAAAGGGGAATCCAAGTGTGAAGTCCCCCGGGTCAACTATTGTAATTTACTGCCTCAAGGGGGATCAAGGTACGGTGGTATCTGAGGCTTCTTTTACCATTGCCAAACCAGTACTGGGTTCAGGGGATGTGTATCTAGTCGACTACGTAGCTTCGAGACAGGAAGGACAGGAACTATAGTGGGAAACTAGAAAGGGATTATCATTGCAGAATTTTTGTGTGCACTTTAAAGACCATGAATCTGGTGCTTGCCGCTCTGCAATTAGTCGTTGGTGCTTTCTTGGGGGCGAAATCAGGCAGTTGGTGCGGCGCGAAACGCGGGAAGGGCCTCTTTACGCCCCGAATAGTATTAGACGTGATAACTTCCTTGATCCCCGTTTGCCGCCCGACCCGGCCTTCATGGATACCCGGGCTACGCCGTACGTTCAGGCCCTCGCTACGAGTGGTCAAAGTCATATATGGGTGTCTTTTCGTTCAAGACCAAGTTTAACTTATGGCTGATAGAATGATCTTGGGATGGGGGTTAACACTTCGCCCGTAGCAATTGCTTACTGTGCCCCCCTTCTTCATCTGGAGTGTTGGGGATGGTTAAGTGAAGGCTGAATTCGGCATCACAGGTATGGAAGCAACAACGAGTCGGCCATGAACCCGTCTCCTCGGGATATAACCTAAGGCAGTCAGTCTAGGTAAGAATCTAGGTAAAATTTTGCCTGAGCAACAACTCTCGACATGGCCGGCTTTACTATAAATACCTAGCTCAGTCCCTCGCTTGAATTCCTCCATCATTCGAAGCACACACTCTAAATATCTTCCAACACACTCAATTCCCATACCAACCAAAAGTATCACCACATCCCGCACTACCCAAAATGCGTCTTCAGCAGATCCTCCTCTCCATATTCGCCATCCTGGGCGCCGTGTCTGCCGTCCCGACCAACGCCGGTGGGTTTACTCTACCTGATCCCAGTTGAATGAGACGATACTGACTCTGTTCTCAAGGTACGGATGCTGAGATCCAGTACAACGACTGGTACGATGATTCGGAGTAATTGCGGTCCGATCCAGGGCAAATATGTTACAGACATGGCGGGTGATGGGTGAAAGGGTGACAAGACCGTGAGTCCGGAGATTGGGACCAGGGGTTTTCGAACCTGTAGGCCGTTAGCAGAGGTGTTTAGCTTGTTCGTCTGTCAATGCCCAGTACCCAAGGTGCTCAGACATTATTTAGACAGTCATTACCGAGGGCTTCGGTTGCCTTGAAGGCTAGCAAAAAGACACTTGTTGATTGCCCATCTTTGCCTCATGAATCTGCGGTGCCGTCATCATGAAGTTGGTGGATTCTATGCCAAGGCGAAAACATCAAAACGGCTTTTCTAGCAGTCCAAAAATCTCATTTCGCCTTTTACAAGGCCGTTGCACCACCAAAGCAAGCATTCAAGGCATGTAAGAGGCCTCTCAAATGTCCACATCGAGGAAGATTGAGGCGTCATTCAGCAGTTGAGTTTATTGCCCCTATCTCTGTGGCTTTCCATGACGTGGCCTAAGTAACTTGTCCGGAGTAGCCATTGCCTCCACTGGTGTGCCTCGCCTTGCCGCACAATATCGATCGGAATCGAAGTCATAGCAATCCCCCGGGGGGCGCCGCTTGGAGTCGATCCTCCTGCTTGGCCTTTTGGGCCTTTTTCCGATGCCGAGCGTTGCGAATCTGTCTATCCGTTCTCACGGGGGTATCTCCTTGCTCCTGGTCTGGGTGGTTCTGAGCAGCCTGAGACAGCTGGCTCTGGCGCTCCTGCTCGAATCGTGCCGTCTTCTGCTCCAGGAGGGTGCACTTTTCCTCCCGCAAGTTGGTGAGACGTTTGCCCAAGGGGGCAATAAGCTGCTCAACCGCAGATACATCCTCTTTGATTCTTTTGACTTTGGCAATACGCTCTGAGTTGACAGACTCCCGCTTATCCCACAAACGCTTGTAGATAAGGTGATTGGGGCCCGGGTTGGTAGCTTCGTGCTCCATGGCTGCGTCGAGGCCGGCGATGATGATCTTCATCTACTGATCTCCATTCTGGATACGCTCGATGTTGGCGTGGTGCTCGGCAATGAGTCCCTTAACCGTTTTGATATCGTCGGTAACACGTGCAAGACGATCCGTGTCAGAGACGGCGTCCCGATTGACCTGGAAAAAGGTTAAGTGAGTATTGAGGCAAAAAACAGGAAGCGAAACTGAATTCAAGTCGCAGAGTCGACTTACCACTGAGACCTCGTCGTTACCCTCCATCATGCTTTGTGGAGGCTGGCTTACTGTTCTTTCCTTTCTTCGTTGTTGTGGTAATGAAGACGAGGAGAACTCCTCCTGCTGCGCGTGGGGGAAGTAGTCTTAAGTAGGTGGGATTGTCCATTGGAAGAACCTCGTTTTGATGGACCCGCTTCTCTAACACTTGCTTTAATAAGAAGGAAGGTGGTTATCTCGCGTGCTCCCGCCGTTTAGGAGTCTTACCAATGGGTCGGCAATAACTGTAAGGCAAAGGAACCAAGGCAAGTTTACTTTAAGACCAGTTAGCAAAGTAACTTGCTGCTATTTCTCTAAAAGTCTTCCATATCCTAGTTGTTAGAAGCTCTGGTTATAGAAATGTCTAGTGATAGTAGAATAGCTTCAAATGGTGGACTTCTAGCCAGAAGGCAAGCTTACAGAAGGCTTATTCCATCCAAGTTATATCCTAGATACAGCTCAACTCATCTAGACTCCTCAGTCAGGCCCAAGACATATTATCCCACACTAAGACCTGACTGTCCGATTAATACCATTAACTGACCATAAAATCATGGAAACATCATGTCCAATACTATTAGACTTTCTACTTGGTTGAGATTTATAAGCTTACCAGGTCAACTCACATTGACATTGTATTGCGAGGGGCAGAATGACCCGGCGGGACGGCAAACGCGGTATGGCGCCATTGTTGTCCCGCCATCAACTTCTTGGCTCAGACACGACGAACCGTTCAGGCGAAGGGCAAACCCCGAAGGAGCTGCCGCCATAGTCGTGCTAGCGTTGACGATGTTGACAAACAAGGTGGTCAATTCGTCTGCGGGAAGACAGGAGGACATGCACGCCGTTGGTCGCACGGCGGTTTGAGGCTGACATACCCCTGTTGCTGGCTAACCTGAATTCGACCATCCAGACGTGTTCGAGTGTGGGACAAGACAAAGCTCCGCGTCCCACAGGAATAAAGGCAGAATGTTCAGTGCTATTGAAATCAATGCCCAAGACCAGGCCATAACCCTCGTCGACGACTCGCCGAACAGCATTAAAGCCGCACTCCTCCATAGCGCAACCGACTCCCTCGGGATTCCATTGCAGCCTTGGGGTTATTAGTTCGGCATCAACGAGAGCAGGCCATGTGGCACCTTGAGAAGCCGCTCTTGTTGTTGTTGGGTTTCTTGGTCTGTCCCAGCGGGGTAGTCAAGCGTTCATCTATCGCGCACATGCTCTCAAGGTATCCACATACCTACCTTGGAATTACCCCGCATCGGAACCGCCCATCACGTCTGCAAGCCATCGCAAGCACCTTCACGTCCACAGCTGGCACGTCGCACTCGACACAGGCACCAAACACCCGCAGGACCGACGCAATGAACATTCGTTGCCAATGCGGCAGCATTTCCTTTCGGACGCCGACCTCGGCCCCGATATCGCTGTACCACTGCCACTGCACCGAGTGCCGGAAACAGTCCTCGTCAGCTTTCGGGACGAGCGCGATATTCCCCGCCCAAGGCCTCTTTCCCCTCTCGGAGGAGCTCAAGTCCAAGCTTGGGTGCTGGACGAGGCCCGCCAAGGAGGGACGCACAATGGACTGCTATTTCTGCAAGGACTGTGGCGTTCGCATCATGCACCGTATCCGCGAGGCAGATGGCCAGGAGAGGGACACAGTAGGCATTAAAGGTGGCGTGATTCACGGCCTTTGTTGGGATGGAGCCAAGCATATATACACCAGGAGCGCTGTGGTGGAGATCCCGCCGGATACAGAGAGATGGGAAACGACACCAGAGTACGACACCAGCGATCATGGGAGGCCGCCCGCAATCTAGGGAAGCGGCCGTGACTGATCGAACCTCAACGGATATCCCGGCCCTTTGAGCTATTTCTCGATGTGGGTTCCTCGCATGAAAAGCCCACGCCAAACCCCGAACCCAAGCATGGTTGCCTGACGAGCCCCAGACTGATGCGGGATGCCACCCACCCCGACCGGCTGTTGGCCCGCGCTCCACTCGGTCCTCCGAGATGGTCCGGATGCGGCGCTCGGCGCTTAACTCCGAGCCCACCTTTGCTCGGAGGTCCGCAAGTGCCCCCCCGCCAATGCAGGGCGCGCCATGGCGGTGTAGCACGGGACTTGGTGTCCTTGTCGCGTTGCTGCATCCACCCAATCACTTGCGCGACAACCCGGCGTGCCGCGCAAGAGGGAGCGCCCTGCAGTGTGGTGGCATGCAGGGGCGGTGTTGATACCACATTTGGAACTGGATGAGAGTAATCACTGTGGTTTGATCGCCGAGCCCCGAGGGACAAAGGGGCCAACCAGATTATGTACATATGGAGGGGGATTCGCAACTCCACGCTAGACACCTACCCAATTCCCATCTTCATTCTCATTCCTCACCACCAACATCGCCGCCTGTCTTCTGACTTCACACTAACCCAAGCTGATAACACCAAACCGATCCTCGCAGCTTTCCAAAATGGTCATTGCACACACTGGCATCAAGACAGCCGTTGCCGACACGGCCAAGGTCGTTGCTTGGTACGAGAAGGCGCTTGCGCCCCTGGGGTACAAGAAGAGCCAAGTCTTCATGGACGGCATCGTCAACGGCTTCAGTGACAAGGCCGATGGCAGCCACTCCGACTTTTGGGTTGCTGCTGCGCGGGAGGGCGTCCCTATCCCGAGCCACCATGCTTTTACGGCCAAGAGTGAGGATTTACCATGGCATCTTGAGTGGGATTGGCTGGACTAACATGTTTCGTCCAGACCGGGCTGAGGTTGATGCCTTCCACAAGGCTGGGATTGACGCGGGTGGCAAGGATAATGGCCTGCCTGGGGTCAGGGCGCATTATGCTTCTGATTATTATGCCGCGTTTGTGTATGACCCAGCGGGGAACAACATTGAGGTCGTATATGCCGGGCCTGCTTGAGCGGGGGGTGTAGGGTAGGTTTCCTACGGCTCAGATAGGCCGATCAGGAGAGAGTCATGTGGGCGAAGAGGGCTGGACGGATGCACGTGTGGTTGACTCAAAAGCTATGTCACAACATTTTCTCTCGCCGTAAGTTGTGTGCTGCCTCACGACGGCGGTCAGCGGTCAACTTAGTAGGTGGATACATAAAGTCTTATTTTACAATGTCAGTTGGGCAGATATTCCATCGCCGTGTGAGTTTTGCTTCTGCATCTTCTTCGGTCATGCCATCATACCGACCCAGTTGACAAGATTATGAAGACAGCTCGAAGATAAAGAGCCCGTCACAATGCACTGTTACGATTGTCAATTTGAACTGTTACCCCCATACATAACCCTGGGAATCGTGAAAATAACCCTAAACCCGGCAGAAAAGGTACATCGAGGAATAACTGCCACCCTGTCAAAAGCCACTCCCTCCACCACCTGCAGCCAGCTGCTGCAGCGCCCAGCACTGCAAGCCAGCACTGCAAACCGTGGTGGGCACCACTTCAATCTTCCTTTCAGCCTTCCTCCGTTCAACCCCCACCAATTCCTTCCAACTACACGCAACAACTGCAACAACTGCAACACCTTCAGCGCAGTCAAATCGCGATTTCCGCACATTTTAACAGCTGCAGTAAGCTTCATTCGATTGCGCGCGATCAAAAGAGCTAACCAGAGCAATAGCGATGGCTTCACGCGCGCGCGCAGGTCAGGAACCCGACTTCAGCGACGATAGCGATTTTCCAGCGCACGGTTTGCAGTCAGAAAGAGTCGATCGGCTAACTATTCCAAGGGCCCCGGGGCCACTAAGGTGAATATTGTGTGTGCCAAAGGGAAGATACGACTTTCAAAAGCGCTCTCCAAGAACACAACCACCACCAAGGCTGACTGCCCATAGCAGGGCACAGCCAAGGCGCTGTTAGTTGACGGAGTGCGCAAGTGGACCTTCAGTGTGAGGCATGATTGCCAGACACACGAGAACCACACTGCGGAAGTTTTTTACCCAGTTGGCTCCTTCATAGTCGAACACAAGGCTCTGATACAACAGTATCTTAACCACCCTAGCATAGCAATCTGTGACATAGCTAGAGAGCTGCGAGCATAGTTCCCTGGTATCATCTTCACGCAAAGCCAGTTGCATAACTACTGCTGGAGGGCTTGGAAGCAAGCCATGATGGGATTCACACCTTTCCAAGCCCTGAAGAAGCTCTTTGACGAGGAGAATATCACACACACAAAACCCAGTGGGACCCAGGGAACGCAGGCCCAGGGCAGTCAACGCCCTGCAACCTAGTCGACAACTGCACAAAGTGGTGGCCTATCACCGTCAATCCGGCGGCACCGGTCCCAGTGGGAGCTTTTGCCAGGCCTGCATGAGGATATGGACCTGCACGACGAAGACCCGAACCTCCATGCCAACAATGATAACGACGACAACGACAAGGCGGATTCGGCGATACTCAGTACCATTGTGCTGGCGCCCGCGTCAAGGGCTCCCCATGGCAGTCACGCCAGCGCGAGGGGTAATGGTGGGCGAGACAGAGGCAATGGCGGGAGCCAGCCAGCGGCCAAGCCAGGGAATTTCCCGCGCGCGGTCGCAGTGCTGTGAAGAAGCCCAGGGCGGCCAGGGGTGGCAGGGCAGGTGGCAGGGCCGGCAGGGGTGCTAGCAGCACATAGTTGTTATGTTGATACGCTGACTGGGAGGCTTTTATTGCGTTTTTGAACGATTCGAGCGATTTAAATCGCTGTAGTAGTGTTGAATTAACTGTTGTTCAATTGACCGCGATTGACTGTGACGGACTGCGACCGCAATTGACTGCGAAGGCGGTGTACTATTTGGGCAGGCGGTGTGGAAAAATGTGGGGTAGTGGAATGTACTACAGTTCAAATTGACGATCGTAACAGTGCATTGTGACGGGCTCAAGATAAATACCCAGTAGAGCGGGCGGCAGGGTCCGGAGCTTAAAGACTACCAATAATACCTCCAGCAGCGAAGTCATGTTGTAGCGGCCGGTTAGTTGTGAGCTTGTCCTGAGACAGCCAAAACTTACACCAAAAACTGCGCGAGATCGCAAAGGAACAGTTAACTATCTCATCCCAGAACCTCGCGCATTTTCCTCCTTGTCCGGCTCTTAACTGTCAAGGAGAGTGGAGGAGTCTCACGGACGTCGGAAGCCCCCTTCGGATGAGCCTCGAAACAAAACTCCGGAACGCGCTGCCCAGTAGCAAATTGGACGATAGCCCGCTATGCTGCATATTGGCTCGACTGTGGTTTCTTCGTTGTTTTGGTCCAGACCGTGATGGATTGCCGCGGGATAGTAACCCGGTTCCGCCGCTTGCATGTGGTTTGGGGGAATCTTGCATTGGGGACGGGGGGGGGCTCAACACTCGTACCTATCCGTTCGACAATGGATGCATAGCATGGTTAGGGTTATTCTGGAAATCACTTAGTGTTGGCTGAAGCAGCTTGAGGAGAAATCCAGGTTGTAATATACTGGCGAGATATGTAGGGAACAAAAAGTATAGTGATTACTTGAATCCTAGTCTGTATTAGGGGTGGGGAAGCAAACAGCAGTGATGGCACAATAACGGGTCATGAACCTGCTTTTTTTATATCATGGTAGTGTATATGGTGGTGGAAGGGCTACTGAGCTTAGCAGTTATCTATGATCAGTTGCGTCTTGAGCAAGTCCCTCGGACCCCTTCCCTTCCAGCATCGTAACAAGTCGCTCATGTAGAGGGAAAGCCTCGGCAGGATTGGCCACCTTAAAAGACACCTCTATAATATACTCAAACCGCCCCACATCCTTGATCATGACCGGCCAGATCTCCAGGGAAATCTTCGCCCCGCCCCTAGGTCCCAACAAACTGCCCAGCGAGGATAGGCCCATACACATATGCCCCCTCTAATACTCTGGTACCCCAGTCCTCCTCCCCCCTGAAATTCTTAAAACTTCCCTGGCACCTCTTCGCCTAGCATTTTCCCCATGGCCTCCATGTCCAGCAGAACAAGGAAGCTGACCTTGCCACCAGGAACCTTCCATATTACTATAGTATTGGCCTCATGTTCATGCTTAAGTTCAAGCATGAACTTAGATAGATATCCAGTTGGTTGGCTTTGCTTAGGGGCCATATGAGCTTATATAGGCTATATATGTATTATCAAGTAGAGAGGGACCTAGAGGCAAACAAGGTTATGATAAAAGCATGGTGTTCATAGTGCTTAGCTATGATTAGTGAAGGAAGAGAGTGACCATCTATGATAAGGAAGTGTCTTCTTTCTACTATAGTACCATACATAACCCTGAAATAACCTTAAAAACAGCAGAAAATATACATCTGGGAATACTACTGCCCTGGCAAAAGCCACCTACACAAGCTACTCCACTATAAGGCAGGCCCACATGCCAGTTGCCCACCACTTCCAAAGCCAACCTGGGATTCAATTGCGTACCTATAATTGCATGCCGATCACATGATTCAATTTCCTACCACTTGCAAGGCTAGCCTGTGTGCCATCGCGCGATCCAATTGCCCGGCACTTACAGGGCATCACAGTGCGCGGTCGCAGCGCTGTGGGCAGGCAAGCGCCGCGTAGGTGGCAGAGCCAGCAGGGGTGCCAGAGGTGCCACAGGAGGATAGTTATTGTGTTAATGGGCCTTTTATTAGGGATTTGAGTGATTTAAATCACTGAAATAGTGTAAAAATCAGTGTTTAATTGACTACAATTGACTGCGATTAAGTATGACCATATGTGTTTTTGCTGGCGGCCATTGGCAGCCTTTGACAGCCTTTACTACTCAAACACCATGTCAGGCCCCACCCGCCACACTAAAATCAATTGGAAGTGGAGGGCAACTGGCATGTGGGCCTGCCTTATAGTGGAGTAGCTTGTGTAGGTGGCTTTTGCCAGGGCAGCAGTATTCCTAGATGTACATTTTCTGCCATTTTCAAGGTTATTTCAGGGTTATATATGACACTATAGTAGAAAGAAGACACTTCCTTATCATAAACAGTCACTCTCTTCCTTTATTAGTCATAACTAAGTACTATAAATACCATATTTTTATCATAACCTTATTCACCTCTAGGCCCCTCTCCACTCAATAATACATATATAGCCTATATAAGCTCCCATAGCCCCTAAGCAAAGCCAACCAACCAGATATCTATCCAAGTTCATGCTTAAACTTAAGCATAAACATAAGGCCAATACTATAGCAATGTAGAAGGTTCTTGGTAGTAAGGTCAGCTTCCTTATTCTACCTGACATAGAGGCTATAGGGAAAATGCTAGGCGAAGAGGCACTAGGGAAGTTTTAAGAATTTTAGGGGGGAGGAAGGCCGGGGTACCAGAGCATTAGAGGGGGCATATGTGTATGGGCCTATCCTTACTAGGCGGTTTGTTGGGACCTGGGGGTGGGGTAAAGATTTCCCTGGAGATCTGGCCGGTCATGATCAAGGATAAGGGGTGGTTTGAGTACATTATAGAGGTATCTTTCAAGGCGGCCAATCATGCCGATGCTTCCCCTCTGCGTGAGCGACTTGTTATGATGCTGGAAGGGAAGGGGTGGCTGTGTCTGAGGGACTTGCTTAAGACACAACTGATCATGGATAACTACTAAGCTCAGCAGCCCTTCCACCACCACATACACCACCACAATACAAAAAAAGCAGGTTCACGACCCATTGTCATGCCATCACTGCTGTTTGCTTCCCCACCCCTAATACAGACTAGGATTCAAGCAATCACTCTACTTTTTGTTCCCTACATATCTCGTCAGTGTATTACGACCTGGATTTCTCCTCAAGCTGCTTCAGCCAACACTAAGTGATTTCCAGAATAACCCTAACCGCGCTATGCATCCATTGTCGAACGGATAGGTACGAGTGTTGAGCCCCCCCCGTCCCCAATGCAGGGTTCCCCCAAACCGCATGCAAGCGGCGGAACCGGGTTACTATCCCGCGGCAATCCATCACAGCAGTTGTGGCTAGAAGGCGGTGAGTGGGAAAAGTGGGGGTGGAGGATGAACATAGTGGAAAGAAGACGCTTCCTTATCGAAGACGGTGATACCCTCTTAAGCAAGTCCCATCATGCTACGGCTTAGCCCTCCCAACAATGGCAACTAGGGTGAACAGAGGCGAGCAAGACTGAGCAAATCCTGAGCAGTACGGAAAGGGAAATTTCGTATGCCCAGATTCGTCCCATAGAACGAGGCTGTTCTATGAGGCGAATCTGGGAACATAAAATTTCCTTTTTCGTTCGCAGTCCTAAGCTAGGGTAAGCTGTGGCTGATACCTGAGTTAGAGTGATCCTATATGCGGCCGCTGCACAGCCTCAGGCCCGTTTTCAGTCCCCCGGCTAAAATTTCTTTCACATAGAAAGTAGGCAACGCTTAACCCATAGGAATGGCTCCTAGGTAAAATTCCAGTTACAATATGCACGTATATATTAGAGGTTTCTACAGACCCTAACCCCCGCACAAGTCAGTCACGGACCACGAACAGCCCGTGGTTGGCTGTTGTGGCCTTTCCCACTCCATAGATAGATGAAGATATCGCCTTTTCACTGGTTGTGTGTGGCACCCCCAACAGTATACTGGGTGTACGTATCATGTGTGCTGGTACCACTCGAGTACCTAGTAACACAGTGTGTTGACGCACTTGGACGCCGTTTGAGCGGTTTGAGTGACTCTTTGAAGAGTCAATTCGAGGTTTCGTGGTCAGCGTATCAATTGCCTGGCCCGATTCCGTCGGCTTAGGGTTAGAGAGAGGCTGGCTCGCCATGTTTTCTGTCTCTGTGGTCGTCGGCGAGACGGGAACTTTGTATTTGTGGTTGGATGGCGCCAGTCACAGCGGGGAGATTGGTTTTTTGGGCGTGGAAGGTGAAGAAAATTGCTATTTTCTGCCCATCTGCTAGTGGGGAAAAGAAACCGCCAGTTCAGATGGGAGTAGAATTTACGTGGTGTAACCCATTACAGGTAGATAAAAGTCAATTACGGGCACTGGGGTCTAAAGGAGGCTTTTCCTCACTGGACGAGCCCAGGGAGCAGTTTCCTTTGTGTTTTTTCTTTTTTTCTGATTGTTTTTGATAGATTTCTTCTATTATGGTTTTATGTTTGATAACCAGGAAGCCCTGCGTGCTTCCGGGTGGGATGGTAATGCCAAAGGAGGCGGGGACGCACCGGCTGGCGCTTATGGCGGAACGGAGCGCGTTTTCAGAGGAGAGTCGGGGTCCTTGGGACCTGAGTGGTGCTCGGCATTTTGTGACACATCTCACACAGGTACATGACTCCGTTCTAACACCACCAGTAGCATTTGTATTCTGACTACCTTGGCTCACCCTTACCGATCAATCTGGGTGAGCCCAGGAGTCAGCCAGGCTGAACCAGGATATTTGGGAAGGAGTATCAAATGGACCTCCAACGGGCTGGACTCCGGGTTTGCGTAGGAGTTCCAAAATCCAACTTAGAGACTAAGGAAATGCAAACCGTCTAAAGAAGCAATTTGCGGGTAGAGACCTGCATTCTCCGCAGGGTAGGTAGCTTTTTTAGCACCGGTTTTGGTCGGCCTGGCCGAGGAGCCGCCAAACTTGACTCCTCCAATCCTCTGCGAGGGTATGTCGGTCTTCAAAAATCGGCGTTGCGGCTGAAAGAGCTCACCAGATCATTGTTGCATATATCAGCCACGGCGAAAAAATCCTGCATTGAGGAGAGTTCGTTCAATCCGAGTAGGTTGAGTCGTGCAGAGGTGTCTCAGTTTACAATCGGCATTTCCGCGGCGAGATGTGCGCGGTATGAGCTGGAAGAGGGGCAAGGCTTTGGGACCCAAAACTAAATATATGGAAGCTCAAGCATTTGCTTCTCATCATCACTGCAAGTTTGCACCTCCTCATCCGTCGACTACCCGCTTCACGTCCGCATACACACCTTGACTTAGCAGCTGCTTCCCTTTTTCAGATTCTCTTTGCTTCCTAGTAGCATATGCGACGCGACCCAGGATGGATAGACCACCCATCATTGTATTGTGTGATGGGACTTGGTGTGGTCGTGAGACAGGGACACGAACCAACATTTATCGCTTGGCAGAACTCTTTGGCATCAATTTCAGCAGCCCAGACGTGACGAACGCCCAAGTCATCACGCCAGGTCCGCCAGGCCAGCCCAATTTGCATGCTCAGTATCGGCATGGAGTGGGCGTGGGCAGTACCTTTCTTGATTATCTTTTCAACGGAGTCACTGCACAAGACCTCGCAGACGAAGTTAGAATAGCCTTCCGATTCATTGTTGACAACTACCAACCTGGTTCCGAAATCTGGCTGTTTGGACTAAGCAGGGGCGCTTACACCGTCCGATGCGTCGCTGGAATGATCAACAATTGCGGTATTCTCAGACGCGGTAACCATACCGACCAGGATTTGAAGGACCTCTGCTGCGAGGCCTATCAAATGTACAGGTCTAAGCATGAAAGCAACTTGCCTCATTCCCGCCAGTCCGCGGATTTTCGGCGACGCCACTCTTGGCCGCTCATTGGGGATGAGCTTTCCCGGGAACAGCATTTCCAACCGCCAGTACGCTTTATGGGTTTATTCGACACTGTCGGCTCGTTGGGGATTCCCACCTTCACGGGCGGCGTGGGGCTTGAATGGCCCGAGTTTCACAGCAACGAAGTATCCTCAGTTGTGCAGGAGGTGTACCACTTGGTCTCTGTGCACGACCGATTCTACATCTTTCAGCCGTGTCTGGCTACACGAGCTAACTTGCGTGGGCCGGTAATCGACGAGGAATGGATTCCCGGCGTGCATTATGACTTGGGTCGACAAAGATTTCGGTTCTGGCGCGATGGCGGCAGTTGGGTGGATGTGGTCGGTACTGCTCTCAGCAAAATACCCTTTATTGGCGGCGGTCAACACCTTGAACCTAACTATGTCCTGTCTGACTTTGCGCTCTGGAAAATGCTGAGGCGAATTCAGCTCAGTTATCCTAACAACGACCTTATCTTAGGAAATAGGCTGCAAGCGGGTATACTGGCCCTACAAGAAAGTATACAGCTGAGAAAAGGTGGGGGGGTCGGCAACGGTGATGTCTATGCCCAGATCGAGCAATACGGCCCCTTCGGCAGTATCCTTGGTAGGGTGATCAAGGGAATTGCTGGTGGGCTCGGACTATGGAGGCTGTTTTTTGATCAGCGGCAGCGGTTCATCCCAGATGACAATGCTAACGTCTATAATTTTGAGAGAGGCGATGTCGATTTTCACGGGCGAAGTGTTGCGGAGTTGGCCGAAATCACCACCGTAAGGTATCCCGCGAGGACGGCCAAGGTATGGGCATTGAGGCAAAGATGATAATGAACGGCATAATGGTCGCACACGTTTCTTAGTTTTGAGGAGCTCTAGGGGGTTTTCGCGTTTCTAAGTGCTGCCCAAGACGCAGCTCGCATTCTCTGGAGTTCTTGATAGATCGCGGACCTGGGGGTAGTGATCTGCTCTCGCTCGCAAACGGAATTCCTATGCTAATGGCGATGCGGATGTGGACCTGGAGCCTCCCGACGCAATCCGCCAAGATGCCTGAGGCTCCTCGCAAGATCGTCCTGGCAGATCTGAAGCCCGATGACGATTGCCTGCGTGCCCTTGACTCCATTTGGTTTCTCGGCAATGTCTCTTGACGGTGACTTTTCGATTCAAGTGGCCATCACACCCTTTCCCGCCATGACCACAAATGATCACCCCTTTTGACATATCGCATCAATCTGGGGCTGAAACAAGCACCTCCGATCGACCCGTCATCACCCAGGGTTGCAAGTAATAGTAGGTGGACAAAAAAATGGCGCCTCAGCCCACGGCATGCCAAGCTTCAAGACGCAAGGCGGGGGGGAGCCCAGACCCGCACAATTAGTGAAACTTACGTACAGTTCAAGTTTCACCCAGCCATAGCCGACAAAACACACCTCGCCATATCGCCATAACACACCACACAAGATGCAGACACGACAGAATCGCCTCACGACCAATAGCACACTGAGAGTCTACTCCTGAAGAGCTGGAGTAAGTAGCCCAAGATATCATGGACTTAGCTGGACCTCTTCCCATGCTGTCACTCACCTTTTCCCACGTCCATCTCAGCCAATGGCACAGATGCCAAGTTGTTCTGGGCCTCGGAGAGGATATACGGTGAGTGCCAAATAGGCAAGCCATCAGAATGCTGACACAGGAACGAGCACTCTATCTCCCCATCCAGGCGGCACGCTCAACTCACAACGCACGTTCAAGTCACTGGGCGCGAATGTGGCTTGAGTATGTATAAGAGCTGAGCAACTTTTGAACATGATAAGTTGTTACCGAAAAGAAGCGAGCTAGCATTTGGATATCCGTCCCAAGTTTAGAAACACTCGTGTAGTGTAAGTTATCCAATATCGAACAGTCTTTAGAACACTTGATACAGGAAAGAGTGGATAAAATATGGTTAGCATAACATCGGAGAGCTGCGAAGGTGTGAGAGGGGAAGGGGGAGGAGGGGGGAGGAGGATTCACATCTCCGGGATGGCGGGTCCTAAGCTCTATGTAAAGGGCATAAATATCGAGCTGCTTCCACGCTCCCAGGCCATCTCTCAAGCCAGAGAAACTCACTCTGCAGCCCCCACCCTGTTCTCCCCAAAGACCCATCACCCCAAACTCCTTTCTTGATTCCCACTCCCAAAACACCCACCAGTTGACCACTACATCCTAGAAGCCGAAAACCGAACCATTCCCGGCCGGTAGATTATTAGGCTGAAGTAGAATGCCGGCAGCAATACCCAAGCTCTTCACATGTCGTCCGTGAATGCGCGAACCGCCGACGAAACGCCTTTCAGTTGCGAGGTCCACCATGACCTTGATGAGGCCCGCACGTACTCGGCCTCGTTCAACGAGGCCACCAAGGAGGAGCTCGAGAAATCAAGCGATATATGATCCCCCGGCCAATCTAGACCCACAGCTTTTGACAGCTGTCTAGGTTAACTCGATGGAACCCGTCCAGCTCTACCACCACGCCACCATCAAGACGCAGGGGAATGCCCCCTGGGGTCTCAGTCGCATCTCCAGCAGTGCCAAGCTCCCGGCCGCCGGCCCCTACATCTACGAGTACAAGGACAAGTCCAGCGGCAAGGGCATGATCGCCTACATCCTCGACACAGGCATCAACAACAAGCACATCCAGTTCAGCCAGTCCAGAAAACGCCAAGAACACATTTTACCTCACATTCTCGCTCGCCGCTCGCTCTCAGGATGAGCTAGTTCTCCCTGACGATCGCCTCCACTCGCCCACACGGCTCCCGTCTACCGTAGTCCTCGATACGCACGGCGTAGGTGCGCCTTGAAGCTGTCGGCCATACGACCATCGCGAGTGGGAAGGGTGCCGCCATCGTTGACTGCGTGGTAGAGGTTGCTGCTTCTGATTTTATCGATTATGGCTGTACACCGGTGGTACTCGTCTACGCCATATCGAGCTCCATCTCCTCGTCTTGCTGGGCACTAATGTCACGTCGATCGGCCCGCGGGGAACTCAAGATCAAGGCGTACGGCCGAGAGATGTTCGGATCATAGGGCAGCGTAGAGGACTCTAGGGTCATCTCCTGCCGGATCCAGGTGTTCGTCAATGGTTTCGGTGTGTTCCGTAACTCATACCGGTCGCTGGTCGGGGTCTACACCATACCCGCGGCTCTCAGCGTCTAAGACCGCCACCATCCGGCCAACATTCTGCCGCTCACGCTGAGCCCGCATGGCTCCAACTGCGATGACACGATCCGCGCGTGCAGTTCTCGGGCAACCTCAACCAAGGTGTCGAAACTGAGATCAACGGGGAGAAGGTTACCCTTACCCCGAGCGGTATCTGGTCAACGTTGAGAAGCAGGAACTAGCGATGTGCAGCATGAGCATCGCCATTCGCCTCGTCCTCCGCAACGCCTTCGTCCCAGAAGTAGTTACATACAATGCTGGACGTGATAAGCTTGGCGATATAGGTCTAGGGAACAAAGACGTCGTTGCTCATGGGATAAGCTCGTCCTCGTCCTGGGGCACCTCGAATATGTCGTCTTGGTCGGCGAAGAAATGCTTAGGAATAAGCCCCTCGTAGCGGCGCTCGACAAAAGCTTCCTAAATCTAGAGGGCGATTTCCTCAGGGTTCTCTGTGCAGTGGTTTTCTTGCCAGCGGCGCACACACGGCCGGCATGAGCGAGGCCCAGGATGTCAAGACTGGACCCCTAGCAGGCACACTCTTCGTTGAGACAGCAGTACATGACGAAGTCGGAGGCAAATATAGGCTCAGCTTCATACCCCTCCGTGTCGAGAACATGGGCGAATTCGCCAGACGTTGTCTGATTTGATGCGGTCTAGGCACGCGCCTCGTACAATTCTAGGGGCTCGTCATAAAGTGGTCGAGTCCATGGTGCATGGTGATGTCCGACGCGACGCGGCGAAGCTCTTGAACAGATCGAGGGGGTCACTGCGGGTGCCATCTCCGGCTCGACTCCTGGCTCGGAGATTTCGAGATTGATGGTGCCTTGGACTGGTCATTGTGTGTTAATGTCGCTGCCGCTGAAATCGCTAAGGAGGTCGTCGTCTTCGGCACCAGGGTGCTGCTCTTGCCGCCCGCGGACTCGCTTAGAGTCTCGCCCGCCGCGAGGTGTCGTAACGCCTCGTCACACCGCATCCGACGGTACCGCTCTTCGTCAGTCTCGCCGACGCGAACGCCGCCGAACTGTCGTCTACGCGGCATCTTGACTGGGAATCGATAGCAAATCGAATTAATTGCGCATTCGTTGTGCGCGGGCGGTGTGGGTGTTTTGGTGATGGAGGATGGAGAGTGAGATGTTGAGGCGACACTGGAATTGGATTTTGAAGTAATTTGCCAAGTCCCGCGGGTGCGAGTGGAAGCGTTGGGTAGTCGCAGCTGTCAACTCATGGGAGATGGGGACGCACTACCCTTTTGATGCGCACGCACTATGCACTAGGCTACAGGGTTAGGGTTATAAATGGGAAAATACAAAACATCTAGCCCCCCTTTCTTCACCGCCTTCCAATGTCCATACGGAGGGGGTATGCCAATGGAGCTGCAGCCCAGGTGCCACCCAACCACCACTGCAGCCATCAAATCCTTTAAGTCTTCCACAGCCAACTTCAACATCTTCAATCGTTTCCATCCACAACAACAACAACGGTCTGCGATATCCACCCACCACATCATTCAACGCTAAAATTGTTATAGATTAATTATCCACCCTCAAAAGTCTCGAATTCGACCTTTTCTAGCCGAAACACCGCTACGCGCGCTTGCAGGAGAGCTGAGACCTGTATGAGAGCTAGGATAACGTAAACGATGTGTGAGTGCTAGGATCGCGATGCAAGGACCCGACCCCCGCGCACGCACCGATCTTCAATATCCGGATTGGAGCAGCATCTCCAACTCCAGCGATCCCAACACCAGCCATCCCGACACCAGCGATTCCAACAGTCAAGATCAAGATGAGGAAGATAAAGAGGAGGAAGAAGAACAAAATGATGAAGATCAAGAGGAGGAAGAACAAGAAGACTTCACCGATTCCGACGATGAGGATGAGGATGTCATCCAAATCCTCCGGATGGTGGAATAACGCCCTGATGGAAGCGTTGGCCCTGCAGCCACGATCCAGGAGCTTCAGGCTGGCATTAACCGATGGGCAAAGAGCCATGGGTTCGCTATCAATCGCTATAATGGCCGTTACAAGGAGGGTCTTTACATGCATTATGAGCTCCTTTACGATAGATTCGGGCAGCCAAAGCCCTCGTGATCGGCCGGCCTACCCACAAGTGTGGCTACAAGTGGCAGGCATACTCCTGAAGGCTGGCTCTTCCACAACCACTCCAAACAAGAGCAACAAACCATCTCTCAAACCTTCTACTAATCCGCAATACCGCCAGATAAATAACAAAGTCATGGATGTTATCACTAACACTTCAAAGCACCATAGCATCCGCACTCACAAAGTTGATACTATCATCAGAGATGGCTTCCCTGATTCACACTTCAAGAGAAGGGATATCTACAATGCCAGGGCTAACATTCGGCGCCAGCAGTTGGCAGGATATACCACAGCTAGTGCCTTGATGGTAGCCCTGGATCACGGTAACATCAACTACATCGTTAAGTAGGAGGATGAGGATTATACCAACTTCGTTGGCACAGCGTTTATACTACCAGGTAGCGCCAAGCTCACGAAGCAATATCCTGAACTATTGATTGTTGACAACACATACAAGACCAATTGCTTTGGATACCCTCTATTCCAATCCACCGGCCTAACAGCTACCGGAACGATCTTCAACTCAGTCTTTGGCCTCATTGACAATGAGAAAATGGGTGCCTTTGATCTAGTACACAGGAAGGCCCAATACAGATATCAGAAGAGGAGGATAATATCCAGGAGGTCCGGGAGGATCACGGGGTTCAGAGGATTCAGGCCCAGGAAGTCCAGTCAGCCAAAAAGACTACTCAGAGCGGTCGGGTAGTACGGCCGACTGCTAAGGCAGGTAGATTGAATTGATCCTGGGCTCAGGATAGTGTAGTTTTATCGCATTGGCACTTCAAATACTGCGAATTCGGCGTTTTCAGAGCTTAGGGCTTATTTTAGTTGTAATGGGTAGCACTTCAAAGACCGCGGATTTGGCGTTTTCAAGGCCTAGGGCCTTTGAATTCAATTGCGCGGCACTGCAAGGAGTGCCGATTTGGCGTGTTGATGTTGTTGTTGGTTTCGTTGTTTTGCAAAGCCAATTGATGCACCAGTTTTGACATGCGTGCGCACTATGCGCGCGTGCGTGCACTAGGTGAATACTGCCGGTCGCGTGCTTTAGATATACCCCTCCAACATTTTAGCCATCAAAATTACCATACTAAAAGTCAAAGGGTAGTGCGCCCCCATCAGGTTCCCAAAACAATCACCCCCTTTGACACCCTCGACATCAGATGGATAGCCGCCTTTCTCTGCCCCACGCCTCACCAAAAAAATCGAACCGAAAAGAGGGTTCTGCCTCAGGCGACCGTTAGCTTTTTTTTTTCCACTACAACTAAATTTTCTACCACCCCGGGGGGAGAGTGAAGAACAAAACGTAGCACAAAGAGACGCGCAAAAGCATGATTAATGCAAACGCGACGCAGAATCTTTTGTCTACTTTTTCTGACGCAGCCTACAGCCCATTTTTAGGCAGGCGCACTCCGAACCAGATATACTTTCAACTCTTCCCTCCCTCAACCTTCCCTCCTTCAGCCATTCCCTCAGTCTTCTCGGCCGACCACATTCCTGTCACGACCACACAGCATGGGGCTCAATCCGTATCTCAGCTATAAGCGGGATACCGGTCGTTTGATCTATTGGATCGTCAAAGCCTCCAATAAGATCATTTCGCAGGCCGTCGTGCTGCCACACGATGTTCCCTGTACCCCAAACCTCACCGGCCAGATTACCGTCGCAAGCCTTGTCCCTTTGTGCAAGCTCATCGCCAGATACCTCTCGCCCACCCCTCCAGCTATTCTTCAGATGTTTTGCTCCGTCATAGACGCCCGAACAACCAGCTACCGAAATTTCCGGGCGCTCGTGGCAGAGCAACCCGACCCGGAACTTGGAAGGAGCAACGCCTCTCACCTTCATTTCATCTCAGTCCTAACCGAAGCTTTCAAGGCCCTCGGCGGTACCGACTCGCATGATCCTTCACGCCCGAGCTCCAACTATGCCGAGGAGCTCGAGCAAGTCCTCTTCTCCAACCAATTTGCCATCCTCGATACTCTTGGCGATGAGGAGTCGGGCCAGGACGAGCCGAGCCCAGGTGAGCAAGATGGACAACTAAATAACAGCGCTAAGGAAAAGGGCAAAGAGGCGAGGCGAGACCAGAAAAAAGGCAAGCAGATTTCCATGGAGGATTATTGCTTCATTCGGGACCCCGACGGCATCCTCACTGACCAGTACTTGGCCATCTCTTCCATCATCTACGAGTGGGCTATTCTGCGGGATGACCTCCAGGACTTATGGAAGGAAGTCGCTTACGGCGGCCTCAACAGCGCCATCGCGGCCGCAGTATCCAACGTGGCTATCGGCGTGATTGAGCGCTCCGCTACCGCCATGTCCATCGACTTTCCCGGGCAGGAGTCGTACGAGGCTCTCATTCAACACATCACCCGTGGGAGCCTAGAGAAGACGCAGAACGCGCTCAAGATCTCCCTACAGTACTTTCAGGGTGACAAAATCATAGGCAGACACCCAGAGCCTGTCAAGGCTGACCTCCAGGAACAGTTCCTGCTGCATTCGTACGACGCTCTCGTCGATTTCGTGTCCGACTTCCAGAAGAATCGAAGCGGCAAGCCGACGAAGCGTATGATGAAACAAATCAAGAACTGGAATCCAGATCTCGACCTCGGGCGAGCCACCAACAAGGAACGGCTAGAGTGGCGGCGGTCATACACCATCAACTGGCTCTACGACCTCGTCAACGTTTTCTCGTCCCCAGTCGTTCAGCGCAACACGGCAGAAGGGGAGAAGCACATCGTGGAGGAGGGGGTGGACTGGTCACTGATAGGAGAAGACCGACGGGTCTTGGGGCTGGGCAATTTCGCCAGCCTCGTCACACGCCTGGCTATGCAAAAGCAAGGGACCGAGTTCCGCAGCGAGATCCTTCCCCACCACGTCTTCCAGCTCCAATGCATGGTCGATGCCATGACCACCTCCCGCGGATGGTCTATCCTGCCCCTTCGGGGTCATGTCACCGCCACGCCTCCCTTGGGATTCCGGCCACGTCGAGACGTGGACTTATTCCTCGATCGGAAGAATGAGAACACTATCCGAGGTTTTCTGAAGGGAGCGAACAGCCTGAAGCTGTTGTCACAGGTTGACTGGCAGGACTGTCAGGGGTGTATCCAGGAAAAGATGGCAGAGGAGGAGGAGCAGGAAGAGGAGGAGCAGGAAGAGGAGCTGGAGAAGGAGATGGTTGAGATGAAAGAGGAGATCCTCGGCATGGTTACCCCGTTGGAGCTGACAGGCATCGCGCTATTGCACTCAGCAAGCATCCCAGTGCTAGAAAAACTGCATCGCGAGTTTGCAAATTGGCTGGGAGAGTCCAAGTACATGCACGGCCTCCCAGGCATCTCTCCTTCCCGCTTCAGTGGTAGCAACGCCAACGGCCTCTGGGAATACTCGCCTTTCCTCTGTGGCTCTGGTCTTGCGGAAGCACTCGCTGATGTCAACCTAGCCAGCCTTGAACTTCTGGAGCAGCTCCCGGAGGCCGTGCTTCTCGTCCATCTCTACAACATGCTCTGGCACAAGCAACCCAAAGCCCACAGCCAATCCGGGCTATACGCTGAGTTGCTGGACTTGTTCAGGGGCAACTTCTTCCAGGATGGAGTGATCCCGGGATCCAACTTCCGCCAAGCGATGCAGGCCAGGCTCAACCAAGTGGCCGGGACCAATGCCGGGGTTCCCAAGGTCGGCTCATACCTCGCGGCGCTGCGAGCGGCCAGTTGGGAACCCGACCGCGTTCTTGACAAGGATATTCCCTTCCAGTCGTGCTTCCTGGACCATCGGTTGAGCCTGGTGAAGACATTCGTCGATCCCACAACAGGTCAGAAGCGACTGGAAGAAACCGAGCTGGTCAGAAAGTGTAAATCTATGGGCTTTTCCGAGGACAAGATGGTGGATCGCTCGACGTACATAAGGGAGGCGTTGCAGAACCGCGCGCGAGAATCGAGCGTCGCTGGCAACAAGCTGCATACCCGCACGCGAGCATCCGCCTTCATCAGCGGCCGTCCCACCACTGCCGACTACAACAACCGGATGCTACTCTGGATGGCGAGGGATGCACTCGAGGAGGACATAGAAGTCTACGACATCAAAAGCCTCCCTTTCTCGGGCATCAGCTATGTCTACGTCATGGTAATGATCCTGACTCATTGGAAGCAGCTCGAGAAAGAACTGAAAGACATGGAACATCCGCTATATCTCGAGATTTACGAGGTACCCCAACCTGGGGGGGGGAAAGGACTCCGACTCAGCCAGCAGCGTCTCCAACTCGTCTCTCGCGCTATGGAGACCGAGGACGAGGCGTGCCTCGCCGCTCTGGAGCAGGCGCTCAAGATTTCCGAGACGCCCACGATACTGGCTATGTATGTCTACTGGGGAAAGAAGACACGAACGCACTTCGACCCGTGGCGGGCCCAGGCCAAGAAGAGGAAGGTGGACCAGTGCAGTGTGATGTGAAGGGAAGGCGATAGACGGGGCTGTGAGATGAAAACCCGTGTGTATTTTCGAGAGCGCCAAATGTTGGAGGAGGACTGGGATTTAGATACAATCTCGGGATTTGGCTGTCCACCTTTGGCAACCCCGTCCCCGCATCGTAAAGATAACCTCCTCAACATGTCGGACTCGCCTGTAGCAGATACTTTGTCGGATCTTACTGGGTGCCCATAAAGATAGCGTCGGCGGGGACTAGGTCCTCTAAGAATCCATCAATTGACGTAGCTATTTTGTTACTCTTGGCAATTACCGCGTCCCGTAGCTGAGTGTCTCTCTTATAGGCTTATCGAGTAGAACCGCCGCTTGTTATAGAGCGAGATCAACGGCCGCCACGTTTCCTCGTGATACTTTCCCGAAGGAGGGCCCCTAGAATATGCTCGCGCTCGCTGCTGTTCTAGTGCGATCTTCTCTCTTTTCGAACTCGGGCTCGGTCACCAGGCGCGCTAGGGCGATAGCTTGGCGTACCGAATCCGGCTCTTCCTCGCCGAGCCAGATCCAGACGCAGCTGGCCTCTTGTCCTGGTTGGTCTAGCAGATACAAATCTGATCGAACCAAGAACGCCTAGTTGGGGGGGCCTTGCGGAACTGTAGCAGTGCGGCGGTGTATAGATTGGCGCCTAACATGAAAAAAATAAAATTCACGGCTGTTGGTGAGCACTAGGTGGTCGAATAGCAGTTCTCCCTATGTGTACGACATGGGAATGGAAAATGTGACGCTTTCATCTAGCGCCACAGTTTGGGTTACACCGCGAAGCGACAGGTCTCTGAGCTTCGCCACGACGCCTACGATCTTATCATTGCGGGTGGAGGAACCAGCGGACTCACTGTCGCTGACCGACTGAGCGAGGCATTTTCCAACAGTTTGTCAAATCCCACATGTGCCCAAGGGACCTGCCTGTGCCAGCCAAGGAATGGGGAAGCTAATCGCTATGCATCCTCTACGCAGAAAGCATCTTGGTAGTAGAATATAGCGACATCGAGTATGCTCCCGGAGTCTAGGACCATCCAAAGATAATCTGGGGGACATTAGCGGCATGTCAAGCAGATGGGTTCTGCCCGAGAGCGCTGAATCGCTGCCCTCCGGTGTTAATTGGTTCGCATTGTCGTGGTTGGCAAAGACGGCCTGTTGCTGTCGTTCGCTTTCCGATACGGATCTGCCGCCTCCCTAGAGTTTGATGCCTGTAGAGCATCAGCCTGTTGAGCTTGACCACGGCCCCAGCCCAGTCTTGGTTCTCAAGCGCGCCCGCGCGGAGGGTTTTGCAGAACTTCTGCTGTTTGGAGCCCAGAGCAGGCCCACCCTCTTCAAACATCGGATGCATTCAACCGTGGCAAGGTCGATAAAATGCTTCCATTGCTTGATAGTATCGTCGATCGGCGTCGTCGCATGGATGCTGCGCTTGAGAGCCCTGTCTCGCCGCACTCGCGCATCACATAGCGATGAGAAGCCGCACCTCGCCGTGACCAGCGAGCAAATCATCCCGCCTACGGCCACAGAGCCATATTTCTCGCTGTCCTTCACACAGAGGCGGATCCTCTGCCGGAACTCATCGACTTGCTGAGCCTGGCCCTTGCTTAGTAGTCGCGTCCTCTCTTGACGGGTCAAAATTAGCCATGGCTCTTCCGCTTGAGCGGCCTTGGGGCACAGATGCTCATTTGCTTGGCGCCGCTTTCAGTAAAGTTGAAGAAGCGAGCCTTGGCGGCCATCAAGGACCCACAGCGCCGGGTCCAGTGAACCCCTCGCTATGGGTCCGCGCTAGCCTCCCTTTGTTTCAATGGTCAATCCTCCCTCATGTGACCTCGAGAGTGCTTGCTCCCACCGATCAATCTTTCTTCCATCTTGGGCACAAATTGTTATTGAAATGGTATGATGCGGAACCGGCCGTCGAAATCCACATAATATCTTTTAGAACTAGAAGGACGAACATCATTTAAAACACTTCTTCAACATACCCGGCTCTGTAGATCTATCACCGATTGAGAGTGTTGGCGCGCAGATAAGCAATTTGTCAAAGCAAACTGTAAAATTGGAATGACGGAGGAAAAATATAAGGCGTTGGTAATTGGAGGATGGTGTCCAGTCATACAGAAGACAATAAATAAGTATGTGGATTTAATGGTGGTGCGGATGCAGGATGTGTTAGCCGGCGAGGGCTAGATGGCTGGATTGGACTGGACTGGATGGTAGGGTGATGGTACAAAGAAAGACCTAGCTAAGCTAGTTAATATAGCCCGTGGATAGGTATCTATGAAGTATACAGTCTCTTTTATTTTGGCAACCGCTTGGGTAGCAATGCATTTTGCTTGACACAAATCGACCACGGTGCTGCCGAGCCTAATAGGGCAACTCCTTGATGTGGGTTTGCTCACATTACGGACATGGCTTGAATTTGGTGAGTTTCTGCCAACGGTCGTTGCAGGACTGCACAGCCCCCCTCAGAATATGGAGGAAATTTTCGGGCATCAAACTGCCACGAGTGTGATTGGGGGAGTCCATAGCTACCACGAGAAGTCAGCGGATACAAGGAAACCAGGCGTCTCCTTTTCAACGTCCCCCGAGCGCCGCTCCTTCTTCTTTCTCAAGTCCCATCAACGTACCAAATGGATTTCTTCAGAGGCTTACGCTTGAATATCGGTAAACCACAGCCTTCGGGAGTGTCCGACACCAATACCTCCAAGAGGGCGCCCAGCGTCAGGATCACCTCCCCAAGCGTCAGAACCCCCTCCCCAAGTGTCAAGATCCCCGCCCCTCCAAAGACAACAAGCGTCAACACCTCTTCGACGATTCCAGGTGCCAGCATCACCACCACAATATCCAAGGCGATTGTCGCTCTCGATGCCGCCGTGAAAAGCCACGACATCGTCAAAACTGACGAGGGTCTTCCAGAAACTTTTCACAAGGCAAGTCTAGGGCTGCCTAATATCAAAGAGGCCCTCGAAACCGCTCAAGACCACCTACCCAAGCATGGCCTAGCTGCCCACCAAAGTTCTATAAGCTCGCTGGAGGCTTGTGAGGCCAAAGCCCATCTATCCCAGGGGATATTGGAGCGCGTTGCACGAGCACCAGAGGCCTCGAGGCCCCGGCGATATCAAGCAGCTGTGAGACAAGTGGGTAAAGGAGAGACGGTGGAAGCCCTGGTAATTGGGATGATGCAGGACATATGCGATCTGGCTAAGGATAGCGTGCTGGAGTCAGAGATGGAAGACCAGATCAAGGAATTTTGCGAAATGATCGAGGAGTTAGGTGCGATGGAGCCGTCTGTGCCAGATGAACAGTCTGGCAACACTTTTTCCAATTTTGGCTCCGGCAAACAATTCAACTCCCTGGGGGGAACTCAGAACAACAACACAGGCAGTGGCAACCAATTTCCGGGGGCTAGTTTCGGCGGGACCGTGCATTTCGGCAGTAATCCGTCTTGAGAAGGAGTGCTTTTTATGACAACACTTAGCATTGTGAAGATAGCTAGGGCTAAAGACTACCTGACTGATATCTGCCACCGCGATAGTACAAGCTACTGCCCCAGCTTCACCCAAAAACCGTTACACCCCTAGATACGTGGTGTTGAGAGCTGGCTAAATTGTACAGGCCCGCTGAAACTACCAAAGATTTGGTTGCCATTGCCAGTGTTATTACTTTGCGCACCTCTAAGGCTGTTAAATTGGGACCCAGTACCGCGGTTGTGAAAGGATAAGCTGGCTGGTTTCTCGATTGCTTCTTCTAATTGTGTTGGCTGGCTGGAGGCTCTATCCCTAAGTTGCGATTCCCATCTCACCAGTTCGCTAAGCAACCTTTGGAATCCGTTGTCGTCCGCGGAACTTAAACCTAACCATGTCTCTATGGTTGGGGCGAATTCTGAAAGAGCTGTAGCCTTCAAGCGTGGCTGATTCCTTTGATACAAGTTTCCCAACGATAGGCATAGGTAGCTCTTCAAAGAAGCATGTAACCTCAAGACGCCTACCGGCTTCGTAGTTCCCGTACCATCGACCAGAACTTGACTTGAATGGAGCCCAGAAGCTGGTTATCTGTCTCCAAGATCTCTAATAACAGTTTGTTGGTAGTTTGGCGAGACCAAAAGCCGAAGCTGGTATCTTGGCCCAGTCGGCCATCCAAGCTCCCTTGTGAGGAGTGCCCAAGAATATGATAGCATTGGTGCGATCGAATATGCCCAAAAGATGAGACTCGAGGTTATGCCGCAAGAGGAGAATGACCTCCTTGCAGACAGGACCGCCGAGGCTATGGGTGACGAAAATGAGGGGACGAGGTAACGCATCACAGGAAGCCCTGTTCGTCGTCAGGTCGTTCAGAAGGTTCGTGGCATGGTCATTAGATGACGCACCCGATTTTCGCACGATGTACACGCCATAGCCGTATATGAGGATACGAACTCTAGCGAGCTTGGGTGGGAGGAGCGTCTTTGGCCAGGGTGTAGATTGCTTATTGGCAGTCCAGGTGCTGCCCCGATTGCCAGTCAGACTGTGGATAAAGCAGATGTTGACCGCGGCGTTGGGACAGTCATGCATCACCTCAACCCCATCGGTGTGTGTGTGTGATTCCTTGTGACCACGGCCGACCCAGGTCAAGGGGGTGAATATCCCTGTTGACCTTAGGTGGGTCTGACCGGTGTGACACTAAATTCAATGATTTAGAGTGACCTTATAAGTATTGGCTTATAGGAATCATAAGTGGGTTTAATATATTATCTTTAGATCTTAAAAGCCTAATAGAAGAAGTGATCGGCAAACCGATTGACCCCCTCCCGGTAGATGCGACCAGGGGGGCACCCCAAGGACTCCGGGCAACTTTGCATGCACAACACAGCCAAATGCAATACAAAAAGGCATCTATTCGCCTTCTAGAGCCTCGTTGAACCTCGCAATTGCATGAATTACTTCCTCCACGCGATCCTCTTCTTCCACTGCGGGTTCCGCCGCCCGCTTCCGCTTCCGAGACTTCGGGGGCTTTCTTGAAGCCTTCTCCGCTTCCGCGATGTCTTCCGCTCTGGGAAAGCCACCGTTGGCAGGCTCCTTGACTTTATTTTTGGTCCGAGGCTTTAAAACTTCCAATTCGGCCCGTAACTGCTCGTTTTCAGCTGCCAACAGAGCTCTCTAACCGCTGCCAGTGTCAAGAGCCTTCCCTGCCTTGATCAGGAGCCTCCTCACGTTACGCTCAGTGGGAGAATTGTAACCCAATGCATCACGGAGAGCGTTCTGGATGTCACCTGACTTCTGGGGAGTCTTGAATACCGTTGCTGACGTAATGGGGAGGTTGGTTGGCGTCGGGGAGCGGGAGGGGGGAGGTGGTGAGTCTCCCATTACTGCCTGGTTGTTGCAATATGGAGGGGCATATACACTACTATTAACATTGTCATTTTCGTTTGATTCATAGGTGAAAATCACAAATATTATGAGCATGGCAGACAATACGAACAGAAAAGGTGATGAAATGTTATGTTATGGCGAGAGACCCCGAGATATCTAGGCCCAAGTTGACCCCAATTTGGAACGGGTTAGTATGATGACTACCTCTTGCTCGCCTGTCAGGATTGCATCTACGAGCTGGAGCCCCTTCCCGCGTTCCCATAGTGGGTAAAAGCCCTCACTCCGCAGTGGCGAAACAGGACGACAGGCCTGAGTCTGGGAAGCGGCGGGGTGGCGGTGAGGTCGTCACTGCCATACCCAGCACCCGAAGGCGGCTCAAATCCCGTCTGAGAAGCCCCCCACAAGTCAAGTGATCTGGCGCCCCAATGCCCCCTCACAAGGGCTTCATAGTCCTGGAATCCACGTAGTGATCTGTTTAGGTCATCTGGAAAGGTACCGATGAACCGTGGAGCCCATGCAAACGGGTTTGGCCCCTGGATCTTGGTCGACTCGGTGAGCTCGGCGAGGTATCGGAAGCGGTCAAGCAACGGGCGATCGTATATCGATACAAGCCGTTGGGGGCTTTCCCTGCCAAAGAGCTTATCGCACAGCTGTCTCACCTCCATGTCTTTGGGGGTTGGGCTAGTCCCCCGTACCGGGGGGTGGGTATGGATGGTTAGCTCGTGCACAATGACGCTGACCTCGTCGAGGTAGCGTACCCGGGAGAGGCCTTCGACCATGAGGGGAAGCACCCTCTCATCGTGGCCAGGGTCTACGTCCACCGGCCACATTATACAAACCTGAAGAGCGTTAGATCTAGTCCGCTTCTGGCCATTGTCGAGGTCGACTAGTCTGGCAAGCTCGTGGCGAGGGTGCGAATAGCGCAGCAGCTGGCGTTGGCACTCTAGCTTGCCCGGGCTAGGCGACGTCAGCGCGTTGGCAGGTGGGATGAACTGAGCGCTCTGAATGTACTGCTGGAACAGCAGCAGGGTATCCTTCCGCGGGTCGAACCAAGTCCACTTGTAATCGCTTGGTCTCACCGTCGGCGGAATCAGCCCGGTGCTCTGGCCTGGATAGGCTTCGTAGTATGTAGTTACCGGATTGCGGAGCACTGCGAGCATGGCTCCGTGCCTCCGGGCTACATCATTCGCTTCCTTGCAGACTGCCAGGATTGTGGGCGGCCGAGCGTTGCGGGTCCAGATCTCGCGCTCACAAGTGTTATTGGTATTGTTGATCCAGTAGGAAGCCTTGTTGAGTCCGGCCGTCTCCGAGACTGGGTCCGCGAGGATGATACGTGAAGGCAGCGCGAGCTCCCAGATCATTTCGCGAACCTCGAAGGAAAGAAGGCGGAAGAAGGGGAAGACGGGAGGTGCTGCCATTTTGCTTGTTCCTCGATAGTATGTGTCTGAAGATGTCTCGTGTAGTATGTGTCTAGAGACGTGGTGATGCAAGATTGCGTACCTTACCTTACTCATCTCGTAGATCGAGACCATGTCAGCTTTATATTTGTATGTCTTGGAACAGAACACATCCATGTCGTTCCATCTTAAACCGACACTCGATCAACAACAGTATTGTTTTCCGCCGTCGGGCGAAACTATCAGGTTGTTTCTTTACAACGAACTCTCCTGTACTCGTCCCAATATTTGCCCCTATCATAACCAAAATGACGTTTTGAAGCACAGCGATAACGTTATTGACATTTCTAGGGGCTTGAGTGCGAGCAAGTTGAGACAATTGCGAAGGGCTACGGTGAATATGAACATCACAGTTGCATACCCAATATAACAAAACACAACACGGGGTGAAATTACTAGGATGCTGTTTGGCGACCCCGGGCTCTTGGTGAGGGCGACGAGTTTGGCCATGGGTATGTATATACCAATTACGATACCTTGCTGATTTTTATTGACGACGAACACATTCATCATGCAGATCTAGGGTATAACCTCTAGGGGCGACAATGTCGACATGTTGCTTCAACTCTCCTTTAAAAGGGGGTGGCAGGCCCGAGATGGAGACTGATCATACGGCTTTCTATAAGAAACTTCTTGGCTTTTTTGCAAGTAGTTCAGCCTCTTTTTCGGCATGAATGAGTTCGACAAATAGCTTTGTGGTTAGCATCCTTTGATCAGGCACAAAGAAATGAGGCGCATAACAAGGCACCGTAGTGATGTTTTTCACCGCAGTCTCCATACATAACCCTGAGCCTGGCAGAAAAGTAGTGTTTATGACACTGTTCGATTGACTGCGACCGTGACTCTTAGCCTTAACCAGCGTTTAAATTGTCTTTCGCAACCCTAACAATCAATTAGACGGCGATTGGGACTCATCGCTTTAAATTTTGCACCTGCCATTAGGTGCTCACATTTAGTCGCTCTTTTCTACCTGTTCTTTTTTTATTAAAAAAATACCTATCTTTTCGAGTTCTGCTGCTTCGTACAATACATCCCCTACCACATGCAATGCTTGCCTTCAACAGGTTGCTGGCATTCTGGACAGCAACCCACTCATACAATTTACATTATGCACATTGCTGTATAGATCACCAGCCATCTTGATCCTGACACCGGCAGCCAATATCATCTTCTCCATCACAACCAACATCCTTTCCTACACCAACACTGTCATCTCTATCGTCACTAGTATATGATCATAGAAGAGGCCTTGATATCATAGTTGATGTCATTTGACATTGAGACTTCATATATGATGACCATCTATGTTATACATACTGAGATAACAGGCGTCCTGGCCTAACGTTTGTTATAAGCGAGTGCGCCATATAAGCGAGTGCGCCAGCTCAAGATGCATACATAACCCTGAGAACGCACTGCAGCTAAAATCACCAAACCTTGATGAAATCTCTCACGGCTTTGGAGATCACCTGTATAATACTTTAAATGTAAAGGGAAGCATAGATATGCTGTTGAAAAAAGCTGGCTTCTCGCTGGGTGAGGGTTTGCCCATTGTGCGAAGCTAAGTTTGAAGTGAACTAAGCGGTAGCAGCCACCCACTAAATTAAACACAGTAGATAAATGTGTATCTAAACTATTGAGAGATAAAAAACTAGATTCGAAGTTATAGAAATTTTGATCAAGGTTTGACGATTTTAGGTGCAGTGCATTCTCAGGGTTATGTATGCATCTTGAGCTGGCGCACTCGCTTATATGGCGCACTCGCTTATAACAAACGTTATATGTTAGATAAGAGAGATGAGAGAAATAGAAGAAGAAGAGAGGCAAGTATGGCCAAAAGCCATTATCTCTTATGTCTTATACTGCCTCCTCGGCCACTCCTTCAGCCATACCACGCCCATATACACCAACACAGCCGATTCTTCAAGTACCCATAAATCGGGGGTTTTTTTTCATTCCTTTTTTGCCACATGTAATTACCTTTTTCTAATTCTTTTCCCTATTTTTCAACAATGCCAGGTCCGCCTTTCTTTACTCATACTACTTACCTCTATACAATAAACACACAGCACTTGTCATTGACACGAGAGTATGCCAAACCACATGAGGAGCTAGGGCATTGGCCCGAGGCCGGCCACACATACCTCTGGCTTTTTCGGACCGTGAAAAGGCCCCCCAGACACGACAGCATAGTTATTAGAGCGACCGCCTTGTTGTTAGAGTTTCTACGCGCCATCGCCGACGTAAAGGAGCTTAGGAAACTCCAGCTACCGGAACAAAGGGAAATCCGTGGGCTGGGGGCACTCAGGGATGACCTTCGTAAGGACCTGGAGGGATCTGGTATCGGTGATGTCGTTGCGAACCTCCTGGGTTTATTCGCAAAACAGGGACGCGGTTGGGAGTATCGTTAAGTCAGCTGCTGCTGAACGCGGGCGCCTCGGACACCAAAGACTACGAAGGAAAGACAGCATTATTTAAAGCTGCAGTGACCGGAGACGAAGCTATGGTACAGCTTCTACTCGAGAAGAATGGCATAAACCCAGACGTCAAGACCGCAGATGATCGGCCGCTATTATGGTGGGCGGCACGTCACGAGATGCAGGCAATGACCTCGGCTATAAGGACCCCCGACGCAATTTGGCAGTGCTAATATTATGTGCGGTATTAAGCAGAAATGAGGAGGTGCTGAGGCTCATGACTTGCCGAAAACGTATCTGGAATTGAATGTGGGGGACTCTGAGGATCATACGCCGTTGACGTTGCTAAGGGCGCGGCAATCGCTTTGTTTCGGTCGACTTGCAAGTTGCGAATAGCCGTGTGTAGCAGTGGCAGTTTGGTGGAAAGAGTACTGTTTTCCATACAAATGTGGTATTTCAAATCAGCTGTCACCCTTCAAATGCGTGCTGGTAACCCTAGCCCCAGGGCGGGTGGGTGTCAACATAGTAGCTCTCCTCTTTTACTATACAGAAAAGTGAATTGCCAGAAGCCGTAGTTGGGCGTCGCGAGACGCCGAGTCATGCCGGTACAATCCTAAGATCGAGGGTCGACCTTGGGTATCCCAAGTTGGAGGTCTCCACCTCCAGCTAGATGCCCATGTTAGGGACAATTAACTTTGTGTCAATAAAGTCAAGTCGGACGGGAACTTACTTTCAGGCCGTTGTGCGTAAGCGTTTCGCCAATGATAATCCACACTCGGTGTTTCGATTGCTCAAGCTGACGCATCGACTCCTCGAACTTTACCTTCCCGTCAAGTACCTGCACCGTGTGGTTGTCCTTGAATGCTTCTTCGACTAGCTTGGCACCGCTGTGAAGAAGCTTTCCTAGCACCTCCCCCTTGCTAGTGGGGGGGTTCCGGTCGGCGAAGAGGATCTGCCGGCCGTTCTCGATGCCATAGTACTTGGCGGCGCGATTGCTGTTGGTGAACTCGTCGAGACTCAGGTCAAGGCAGTCGCCGATCCGGAAGCGGGCCGTCGAGTTTGGCGAGGCGCCCATTTCGCAATAGACATCAAACTTCAGCTTGACGTCCTGGTCGGAGGGACCCAGAACTTGAGAATGGTAAAGATGCCGTTGCTGCCCGTGGCCTTCTCGACACTCCACTCATTCCACGAGCCTGGAAAGCGTGAAGCAACACTTGTAGAGCCGTTGAGGCCGGGATATTCCTCGTGGCCCGCGAACGTCACGGGACAAGTAGCGTGCATCTTGTTGGAGATACGGACGTCGAAGACGTAGGCCATGGTTGGTGGTTGTCTGTTGATTAAGATATAGTGTGGTGAAGGAGCTAGGACATTAACAGTGAGACTGGAGTGAGGGAAGAAGCTGGGGGCTAGAAGTCTTAGATTTATGGACCTTGGTTGAATTCGTCTCCCGGAGGTTTGGTTCTAGACTCACCTTTCCGTGATCGCATGTGCCGAATTATCTGCAAGTCTAAGATATCAGATTGGTCGAGACCTTTGTGGCGTTTCTTGGGAGCCAGTTATGTGCGAGAGATAACCCGATATTGGCAAGTTGCAGCTTCAGCTCGAGAGAGAGCTTAGTGGCGGCACGCGATGTCACCATGGCCACCAATCTGCTGTCAAACTGAAGCTCCGAACGCAAGGACGTAGTCTGTGCCTAGCTGCTCATGCGTGACCTCTTGGATGTGAGAACTTCCAGCTGCCTTGGCCCAGTTCTTGCCGTTCTGCTCTACGCGATTTGCCGTGGAGATGGCCAGGGATATCAGCAATTCATGCAGAAACCAGCGGAATATCTGCCCGAACCAGATTCGAGATCGAAACCCAAGACGGACGAAAACTTGCTCGGCTGGCCTAGGCGGTTTCGCGCTGCCTCTGGTTGGCATGAAGAAGAAGAGGGCAGAGAGTGGCATAAGGTCAGCCTCACAACGCCCAGAACTCCGCTACACATCGCCGTCAACGATGTCCTGCTGCTGATACGAGAGCTCGTGCGATACGGTAAACTCTGTGACCTCGCCCACCACGCCGCGGAAACACTGGACGAGGACCTCTCAGAAAGGGCGATCGACGACCCAACATTTGAGGTGTCTGCTGCCGTGGTGCGACTCACCCTCGCCATGAGTACGTGCGAGACCCAGAACCTCGCGTAGACAGTGGGGCTATAATCCCTTGTTGCAGAGACGAGTTGAGCGGTTGGGTGTGGTGTTATTAGACTCGTGGGTTTGGGACAACGTGGCTTTTATAGGAATATAGGAAACCCAAGTGTGTGCTGGTATAAAGTCTGCAGAAACTCGGTTCCACCACAGCAGCTTCATGGATTGGCGGCCTCAGGTTTACTCGGAACAAACTTCAAGTCCGGGCAGACTTGCCTCTCAGAGAGCCTTCTTCACCACAACTCGGATGCCCTTGGATTCCCACTTTGCGTACGGCACGAGATAGGCATGTTCCATCCGTACGTCCGACTCATCCGTGTCGAAGAGCTCAAACTTAAACTGAGTAAAAACCGTAGCAATGGTGATGTAGAGCTCGGCCATAGCCAGACTGTGCCCAAGTTAGTCCTCCACACAACAACACATGGTCATATATAGGGAGGGACGAGAAAGAGCAAGCACATAACATACTTAATACCCAAGCACTGCCTCGACCCCTTCCCAAACGGCACAAAATACCGCTCCAACTCCGGCCTCTCCAACCACCGCTCCGGGCGAAAGACGCCTGGATCCTCGAATATATCACCATTCATCAGGATATCCACCGTAGTCATCGAAACAGGCGTGCCCCTCGGAATCAGCCACCCCCGATACCGCAGCTCCACGTCGGGCGCAATCCTCGGGTCCCTCGTGACAATCCCATGCGACAGCCTAATAGATTCCCTCACGCAGGCATTCAGATACGGGAGCTTCTCCAGCCGGCGCCAATCCAGGGGTTCCCCCCCCACCCGGGCCGCCGATGCGACCTCCTTCCGGAGCCGGGCTGCCGCTTCAGGCTGGTCAATCAAGTGGAAGGATGCCACGGACAGGGCCCACGAGGTGGTGATCAGCCCTGCGGCAACAATAAGCTGGGCTTCGTCGCCGAGCCGGGCATCGGTTGTTTCCCCGGGCGGGAGGTCGCTGTTCAGGAGCTCGTGGAAGATGGTTGCGTGGCCGGCTGTCTTGTGGCTTTCGTTGATGCCGCAGCCGATCTCGCGGATCCGCCCGGCGAGGTCCTTTCGGAGCCCAACAACAGGGAGGACGTCGGGCTGCGTGGCGCGGACGAACCACTCGGGGAGCCGGTCTAGGATGGGGAACACGATGGGGAAGTGCAGCGCGAAATGGCCGGTGGTGTAGATGGCGACCAGGGCTTCGTGCAGCGTGTCACGGAAATCGGGCGAGTCTAGCTGGTTGTAGGATTTGGCAAAGGCATACTCGGTGATGATGTCGGTTGTCACGGCCATCCACGCGCGGCTGAGGGGGACGACCTTGCCCGGGTGGTAGTTGCTGATGGTCTCGCAGAGCTTGTCGACCTTGGCGCGGATGACGGGCTGGAAGTCGGTGATTTTGGCGGCTGAGAAAAAGGGGCTGATGGCCTTGCGCCGCATTCGGTGGACGTCGTGATCGATGGTGGAAAAGCTGTCGCTGGCACCGCCGAAGCGGCCGGCAAAATACGAGTACTTGTCACGACGCCCGGTGCGGCCGTAGAGGGTGTCGAAGTAGTCTGGGTCGTCGATGTGCAGCTCGGTAGGTGTGATACGGACGATGGGTCCATATTTCTTGTGTAGTTGTTGGATGTGGGCCGTGAATTTGCCTTGGAGGATCACGTCGTAGTAGAACTCGTACCAGTTGCTCAACGCGGCGAGTCGGGGACCGGGGAACTTGGCTAGCGGTGAGAGGACCAACCGGTAGGTGGCGAGCGAAAGAAGATACAGGAGGAAGACCATCGGGGTCACTGACACGAGGAGTGGGATTGTTGCAGCGCTTGCCATTTTGACGTCTGAGGAAAGGGTGATTGATAAAACTGGGGATGTGCGGGGTGAGCTCTCTCTCCTGTGGAAGAATGGGAGAAAATGGCTCGCGCCAATGTGGTGATTTGCTCAGCCATCCCGTGCCATCAACTTTCGTTCAGGGGGGCCCCTTGACGCTCGTGCATTAGCCCCTCGTCAAGTCAAGTGCCAAGGACACTGCTTGGGTTGCTGGCGAATGGAGACGGACAGAACAGTACTTTGTATGAGCGAGAAGAGTATAGTCCCGAGGACACCTGCATACCTCAAGCTGATCTGATACAACCCGAAAAGGGTATAACTCAGGCTTGCTAGTAGTTTCAAATGTCTGGCGCCTTATACTACTAGAGTATAGAGCTACCGCAAGTTATCTCATTTATCATAAACGTAACTGTTGGGAGTGGAAGCCTGTGAGGGTTCTAGGTAGCGTTTTAGGCATCCATGAGCTAAGGCGACATATACTCTAGTGTCTGAAACACGTCGCAACCCGGTTTTTCCTTGGGAATTTCACAATCAAGCTCGAAGCCGAAATGGCTCTTTTCGAAACCAACGAAGTCCTTAAAGTCAACGACAAGACCCACACCGTTGTCCTCATCAGCCCCAATCAAGTCGACAACGACGACGTGGACCTTTTCGTCGTTCAGTCGCCGCCGGCCTTACATGACCCCGCCCATCGCGCACCCGTAGGGTTTACCAGCCATCTCTGCGACGCCTGCCGCAGCGCTTTGGAGTAACTTTCCTTCTGGCTCAATGCCCACAAGTCGGAGGGTGAAGGGGCCGCCGAGAAGCTCCCAGCAGCTTGCCTAGTCCACGCCGGCGCGAAGACGCTGCAAGAGGGCGACAAGGCGAGATGCCACCTCTTGTTGGCAACACAGAAAAAGGTGATGAATTCTGTGGTGGTTCTGGCCCTTTCAGGTAGGTAGAAGCCACGCCAGAATCACGCTAGGCTATCTACCAATCAGGAGGCGGCTACCACCTAGAAGGGTCACCCCTTCCAGCACCAGAAGGGTCACCCCTTCCAACACCTCTGCGTGCTCCTCATGGCCAACTTGCGTGTCAAGCGGCTGGCCATGCGGTCAATCGATCAGTCCAACATCGAGATGTGCTGGCAGTCGAGACAGCCGAAGCTTACGAGGCTCCACTTTGCCTTGACGCACCGGGGCCACCCCAGGTCGTCCAGAAACTACTGGAACATCCTGAAGTTCCACCTGCAGGGAAGCTCCGAGTTCGACATGGCTTTGTTAGGGTTTACCGGGACGCCTTAGGGCCTGGAACGGCACTCGAATACGGGTTCGGTGCAAGCCCGTGATAACGCCCTCTAGTGGTTGGACTGATGCCAGGCAAACGAAGATGAAAAACACGACCAGTGCAACCGCCCATCGGGAGATTGGTTGCCCACCCGGCTCTTGGACGTCGCATCGGCGATCGAGACGTCGTCTCTCAAAATGGTCACTCTGCTTGACAACCCCGATGCCTTTGTCTCGGATCGGCAGTACGTCACGCTAAGCCATTGCTGGGGTGCAGGGAGGCGCTGAATTGCCCGTGCTGACCACTGGCAACCTGGCCGGGAGGCTGAAGGACGGTCTTTCCGTATCACTTCTGCCGCAGACGTTCAAGGACGCCGTACAGGTCGCCCACTGGTTCAAAGGTCAGTCCTCAAGCTATTTATGCGCGGGCCAATTGATGCTAATGAGCACTACAACCAGTCCGATGGCTTTGGATTGACTCACTGTGCATCTTGCAAGACAGCGATGAGGACTGGCAAAAGGAGGCTGTCATGATGTACGAAGTCTACAAGAATGCCATTCTGAACATATCGGCCGATGACTCTCCCAACGCCCGCTGGGGCTGCTTCCGGGACAGAGACCTTCTGGCTGTCATTCCTATGAGTCTGCATCTCCCGGACCACCAAGCCGGGATCTATTCAAAACATGGCTTCTGTCCGATCCTTGCCGGGAGCTTCTGGCAAATCGCAAATCAGAAACAACAGGGCGCGTCGTTACGGGGAAAAGCAACAAGACCGGAATGTATGAGATTACGGCGATACAGTTGTTGAGAGCATTGTCACAGGCGTCGGCCCACGAGGCGCTTATTCGAACCCTCAGAGTTCTTGACATAATTGAGAACTAAGGCTTAGCGTCTTGGCACTTTGAGAATTTGTTATCATCGCACACAAAGGTGGTTTCCTGTTTTTCCCCGAGTCGCTCGGAACAGGATGGCAGACAGATATGACCGAGTCGCCTTCGTGGTATAATGGTGCTGCCAAGGTGTGAAGGTGCAAGAAAGGAGGTATCGGAGGCGCCTTCGCGGTGAAGCAGCTTCCGGGGACCATGCGCTAGGGCGAGTCATCAACCGTCAGTTGACAAAATGTCAAAATGGATACAAGACAAGTCAATTTTCTCTCTCGCAGCAACCACAAAGCGGTCCGCGACTACAAGCGTGGCCATCTCCGTGTTTTGCTTCGAGACGCTATAGCAGCAGCGAGAAATCAAATTTCTAACAGAATCAAGGTATTTATGGCAGTACTTTTGCCTCACCTCCATCACACAAATGAATCATCAGCTTACTCTCATACAAACTATCGGGCTCGCTCTCTTCACCGTTATTCGTCAGCTCTCTCTAAACCATCGGCTCACTCTCTCGTTGCCCACATCTCTCTTCACCCACCGCCATCCATGTCAGCCGAACATAACAGCCATGCACAATACAACGAACACTCCACTTCTCCTGGCGGGGCTACATGTCAGGGTTGCTTTCGAGGAGTGCCCCATTACCAGGTGCTTTGTCACGTTTGTAGCAAGAGACAAGGCCAGCCAGTCAACGGCAGCCATACTCTGACAGCCAATGCTTTGACAAACCATGCATCGACAGCCAATGCTTCGACAACCTATGATTCGACAACCCACGCTTCAACGCAGACTCCCAGCTGTTGGATTATACGCATAACACCAGAGCACTCATAGAGATTATTAGTGTTCTTTACAATGAGCTTCTTAAACGCTTAGCTTCTCTATGGAAATAAGGATAGAAATAAGCTCGGGGTGTAGTTAGTTCAGCTAGTCAAGTCAGAGAACCTAGGACAAGCAATGCAATCACTCTATTGTTAGAAACACGACACATTGAATTTGGTGGAATGGATGGGGTTTCCCATTGCTTGGTTGTATTACTCGTCTTTGGCTCTCCTCTATGATAGCCACAGTGGCTCAGGCTCCCTGGCGCCCATCCTTCTCATCTTGTTTACTCTCCTCCTGTTTGCACGTACATCAATCATCCTCTGGCTCCTCATCCTCTGGCGCCGCCTTGCTCACCAGTTCCTTCCACGAGCTTTTGCCCTTCTCTCTCATCATGATATCAATTTTCCTCCATGTCATGTTTGCTCGTTCCATTTCTGGAGAGCGTCGGCGAAGCCATGGAAGCCGATGTGGGTTTACCTTTACAAAGCCATCATGTACAGCTAGCTGTTCCCATAAGAGATTGGACCAAGCAAGAAGGATGGAATCCGGACCACCTCTAGGGATATAATACTTACCACCAAGATCAGCTACTGAGTAGACATCAATACCCGCCTCTTTCCTAGCTGCAGGGTCGATCATCCCAACAGAGATCCAGCCCCGAGGTACAAAATTAGCCATGGCTACTCTGTTGAATCCAACAAAGTTATTCTCATTAAGAATAATATTCTCTGGGGAGATATCACCAGGACTAAAAGTTGTGTTTATCCAATCCAGTTCCGCAAATTCAAGATTCTGGATAAGTTCGGTTTTGGTTTGGAAAGGTGCAGCATTCTCGTAAAGATTAATATCTGATGGAGAACGTCCATCTACACCCGAAACACCAATAACGTATTGTGGTGCTTTCCACGTCGACATCTCCATAATCGTATCCGCTACCTGACGAGAGACATGAGCGCAAATTCGCCTTGCCTCGATAGCCTGTGGTGAGGTCGGTACGGCATCGTGGAGAAATCCTTCGTCATTACGCCCGAGTACATCGGTAAGAACGGACCTAAGAGAACGCCCTGGGAGCTGGGTGATGATGTGACATGTAAATCCGTAGCGCTCGGTCCGGTAGATGATTTTCGGAACCTGGAACGTGGTGGGGTTTCTCATGGTAATCCAATCCACTATAGTGGGCTCCTCCGTTACCAGCGCTTCCCGGCTATTCGCAGGGCCTGCTGGGAAGATGTGAACGTAGGGTGCACCCTCGTCACACTCAAAGAACGGATCAACTATGTTGCCACCGGAGTGGAAAGGAGGAATCTTTGTTACATCTGCCACTTCGGGCTCCCAGACCTGGAAATAGGAAGTACCGTGCTTCCACGATGCCCTGAGCACCAGGCTTTCGCCTTCCAGCTGGGTACGGATAGGCCCTGTACACCGTGTGAAGGTCCAGATGTGTCTCTGATAAATCGTAACTGCAGGGTTTGCTATCCTTGCCATTTTGTAGGAGCCTTGTAGGAATAAAGTTACTGTGATAGGAACTGGTCTCCGTTTTGGATTGCGATTGTTCTTGATGCTGATTGCCCTTGGATGTTGATTGCAGATGAGGCTTCTATTTATATTGCCGTCTCTGCTTAAGACACTAATTGGCTATGGAGGGGCCAAGTACAAGTTTGGTTGCTTATAATAACATATTGTTTACCTCGAGACATACTGAATTACGTATAAGTAAATTGTTCAATACCGAAACAATAAAGCTAGGTCCAACCAATACAAGTGAATTGTTCAATAGCAAAAAGATAGAGCAAGTCAATTTGCACCGTAGGATGTGTCACAAACCACCGTAGCCTCTCTTTACCAACAACAAAGACATTGTACATAAAGAACTGTTGGGCCACGACTCCATTGGGGTGGGCCGCGCTTCCGTCAGTGCATCTTGCAACACCCCAACCATCCCCATGCTCACCATCCTCAGTCGGCCTGTTCCATACAACGCTTAGGAGATGTTGTACCGGCCTCGGGGATGGTATATGGCCTCTTATGGCGCTAAAGTTGGCTCGCAGTCGTCATATTTGACACGCTGCAAGTATAGCGCCTAGTCGCATTTTATTTGTTGAACGTGGTAATGAGTAAACAATAAATAAACGACTCCATATTCTTGTTTTTTTAAGAGACCGTTACTGTTCACTACCATGGCCGTCTATTTGCACTACCGGTACATCCAGGTGTTGCAATGTGGCTTGATCGCTTTCATGGCTCCAAAGCGCTCTGATATGCTCCGAGGCGCATAAAGAGATCTTCCAGGGCATCCAAATCTTCCTCCGTGGGCTCACGCGCCACCCGTGCGGCCAACTGCGCGGCCACATCCACAACGCTGATCATGCTCCTGAAGTCCGTGAACTTGTGTTCAGTCAGGGCCTTCGTCAATCTATCCGCAAGCATATCGTCAGAGCGCACGTAGTCAATGTCGATAGTGTCACGCTCAAACGCCCGCCGCAGTTGGTGGTTGTGAATATCTACGTGTTTGAGTACTCTCGGCGTAATACCTAAGCTTGGTGTACCAGTCCGTCCACACCGAATGAAGGGTAAACTTGGATAAGTGGTATGTACAAAAATTACCCTAAGCATAACAGTGGATTAATTATCGTACATTATGGTGCCTCCATCCCCAAAGGTAGCCTCCCACTTAGCCTCCAAATTCTCATCGTCATATTCATGGCCAGCGACACCCTGGGACTCATGAGCCTCTAAACGACCAGGGCCAAGGGGTGAGCTACTCCTGGGTGTCTTCGTCCCCCTGTTTGATGAATTGATGAAAGGCCCTGTACTCGCACTACTGCGAGCGTTGGAGGCAACGCTGCGGGGGTCAGACCGCTACCCGAATGCGGCTGCGCCGGCGCCGTTCTCGTGAAGTGACGGTAAACCTTCAGGAAACGGGCTGAGGCTCTATCCCTTGCGCTGGACTTCTTCCTTGGGCTCCGCAGCGGCCGTTGCTGGGGGATGCTCTGGCATCTGCCCCGACTGCTCTTGCCAGGGAGCAATGAGTGCGTCCGTCCATCTGTCTTTGTTTTGGATCGGGCGGATTGTGGGACCACTCGGGATCGATGGCTTCGGCGTTGGTGGGCTTCTTGGCTACCGGAGAACAATTGAGTTAAGGGGTTCCCAGAGTGCTTGCGTTGTGGTGTGATTAGTACTTACAACCAAACCGCTTCCTTTGCTAGCAGCTCGAGTTGGAGAAACTGCACGGCCAGCATTTGACTGATCCCTTCCCTATAATGTGGGAATCATGGAAGGAGTTCTTTGTTCAGCCATGAGTCCTGCTTGCCGCCAATGTGTCGTGAATTTCTCAGAGAGATGCTTCACGAGTGTGTTCAAGGACCCCAATTTGTCGAGGCACATTGACTGCCTGACCACTTAGGTCCTCTCTTTGCCCTCGATCCTCTCAAGAATGCGAAAGATGACGTGTTTCCTCTCTTCAAACGCCCCCACCTGTGCTTCAATCGTTCTCCAGGCCTCAATGATGGGTTGCTCGTGTTTATTGTACTCTCGCTGCAGCTTAGCAGTCATTCGCTCCTTCAGCTGGCGGATAACAACGACTTGATGTCGGCCGCAAGGTCCTCGTTAATATCATCAAAGAGGCCGTCAGACATATCAGCTATCGGCACAGAAGCCATTTTAGCGGTAGGTTTTAAAGGCGGGCACGCCTAAATCTGAAAATGATGAAAAATGTCAATATGGAATAAATAAGGGATCAAAAATAACTCAAATCAAGCTAACCCAAGCCAAATTCGGGAAAAAGAAAGCCAAATCAAGCCAAATCCAAGAGGCCTAAAATACCTACATTTATACTCCTAAGCCGCGGTGAGCTGTGGCTGACCTGCTCTGAGCTTCCCTAACTTTTCCCTGAGCTAGGGTGATCCCACACCAAGCCACCGCACAGCTTTTCAGCCCCCCCCGGCTAAAGCTGCCTTTTGTGTCATGACCCTACGCCCGCATTCCTTCAATCATATAGGACCCACGTGGCTTGGCTCGGGACGGGCCCAAAGACCTGGTGTTCTGGTCCTCGGGTCCCTCAGGATTACAAGTGACAACACCTGTGGGCAATGTCAACATATATTACTCCTACTTTTGGAGCTCTCAAGTTCATCCGCTTCAATGATAGGTTGATCCTCATTGCCAGCGCCTGACTCAAGCCAATCAAGCCCAAGCCGGGCACCCGGCTTGGCTTGGCTTGACTCCAAAAAAGGCGATTTGGCACCGGAAGGCGGCTTGGCTTGGCTTGAAGTGGCTTGAATCCAGTGCCAAGCCAGGAATAATACAATTTTCCGCTCCGAACCCCCCTGAAAGACAAAATATCTCCCATCTAAAATACACATGCTTCATAACCTCCAACTTCGCAGCCAATTCCGCAGGCACTGTAGCTTGGAGATTGTTGAATCCAATAACGAGTGTGTGACCCTAGGGCTAGGGTGAGGGTTAGGGTTATCTAGTCAGTAGCCGTGTGCGCCTATCCATGACGATCGGGCGGTGCGCTTGTGTATCCAGTCCTCCAAAATGTAGGTCTTGCCCTTGTGTTTGATGGTATGCATGTCGGAGATGCGCGAGGAGATGTCGATTCGGAGGAATACATTGGCGGCTTGATCTGTGATGCTAGGGAGCCGACGGCTGGTGAAAAGGAGTGGATTTATCGTAGTAGAATTGCTTGTTGTGACCGATGCCATGGAGATGCCACCGCTAGTAGCCGACGCGGTGTCAGAAAGTGTATCGAAGTCAGCCATAGTGTTGGTAGATGTGGTGGAGGTGCGGATGTGGTGGAGGTGTGGATTTGGTGTGGAGGTGTGTGATGGAGGAACACCAACTTGGAAGGCACGCTGTTGGAAGGGGTGACCCTTCCAGAAGATGGTAGCCGCCTCCTGATTGGTAGATAGCCTGATTCTGGCGTGGCTTCTACCCACCTGAAAGGGCCAGAGATTTTCCCTGGGGCCAGAACCACCACAGAATTCATCACCTTTTTCAGTGTCACCAACAGGTTATGATGCCCTCGCGCAACCACTGCGCCCACACTGCGAATAGTCTCATTTTTGATCGCCTGATCAAGAGCAACGATACCATTTGCAGCTAATTTCGACTGGTGCGCGTGAATCAACCAAGATTGCCACCATCCTGCAAACAGTTTTCTATGTCACCAACACACGCCCCTGGAAAATGCAAACTTTTTTCACATTATTTGGGCGTCCGACTTCAGGCCTATTTGGCCCTGAAAAATAGAAAAAATGGACCCAAGCCAAATCTTGCCAAATCCTGGAAATCCGGGCTTGGCTTGTGGTTTGGCTTGGCTTGATTGGCTTGGGTTGGGTTGGCTTGGCTTGTGTCAGGCGCTGCTCATTGCTCTTTCCCCGAACAGAGTTACGATTTGGACCGTGATGGAAATGGCGGTGAGGACGCCACACGCACGTAATGCCGCACTTTGCTGATAGGCTTTTTGTCGGGCTAACTGGTGCATTCTTTCTCAATAAGGCGCCGGCTTCTCGTGGCTGTGGGCTGCGGACCTGCTGCTCTTCTTTTCTTTCGCGCCTTCACATCAAGCCATGATCATAGCACGTTACCTAAATCGCCTCCTGCTGAATGCACGTCTATCTGTGACCCGCTGGCGTCTGACTCTGAACACATCGGCGAGAACGATATCGGCGGTAATTATAACTCACAGATGGAGGTAGTCGGGCTCGCTCTGGCCGTCACGGCTGCCGGTGAGCCATTGATCAGAGCGGTTCGAGGTCTACGAAAATTATGTCATGCCGCAGACGAAGCCGCGGGGGACTTGGCTCACCTAGAGCAGGACGCGCGTACAGTCTGCCTCTATCTCGACAAGATTGGTGACGCCATTGGCCGGAGCCCGTCTGAATTTCCCCAGGATTTTATGGAGTGGCTCGTAGAGGAGAAAAAGTTACTACAAGACTCGATTGCACAGATTGAACACTATACCGAAACGGCCCGAAAACGCTTGCAAACATCCAGGTTACTTGGTGGCGTCGCCTACGCCATTCGCGAGAACGAGATGGCGGAAATACAGAAGCGGCTGATGACTAGCATCTCTACTTTGGGCCACATGAAGGATATCTGCCAGCAACGGTAAGCGCGTTTGAAACACGCCTAGTAACACCCCTGACATTTTCCAGTCACAGTCTTGAGTCGAGAGTGGCAGCGCTGGAGGCAAGTTGGAACGAGCACGCTCAAATTCAAGCCGCTTCGACTGTTGCAGTGTGCTCAAAATCGTCGTATAACTTCTCCGTAAGCACGGACGAGTGCGACGGAACCGATAGCGAGCCATCCTTCCACGAGATCCTGAAGAAGTCCCGGCCGTATAAAAGGGCTACGACACGAATGTTGTTGTTTGCCCCCAACACCAGAGATGAAGCCTCGATCCCGGATTCGGCACAAGCACACCGGCGACCATCAACAGTGGAAAACTCTGGTCCCCCACCCATCAGGATCGGGGAAATTCTATGGAACAACTTCCATACCCATATCCTGGCCAACTGGACCTATCAGGTTTTACACCAGGGTTTGCTGATTTGCATGCTACTCTGGTTGCTGATACCGGGAGCCGCCAACGAGCTGTCTAGCGTCATCACTATGCTTGTGTTTGCGGCTATTTGCAAAACGGCAACTCAACCCAACATTAAGCCTGAGAATCTCTTTGTCGGAATGGCGGCCTACGTGGCCGTTTTGACGACTTTCTTGGCCTCAAACCAGGCCCAGAATTAGGCCCGCCCTCAATTCCAGAAGTGCGGATTCGAAGCTGGGATGTCCGTGTGGCCTAGGAACCGGGATGGGGAAAGTCGGCGACAGCTAAATACAGTTCAACCTGACTAAGACGCACGGCACACGCCGCTGTTTTCGGTCCATCGAGTGCCCACGCTCCTTCGATCAGCCGAAGTTCTCGAGTAGACCAAAAATGGGATGCTCGATCCAAGGCCTACTCGAAGTCAGTGCACCGAGATAGGACGCGTGCAGTCTCACTCGGGTTCCAATATTGCCAAGATCCACCGCATTATATCGCGGCAACTGTAGCCTCGGCAGCATCCTGCACTTGCAGCAAATACAAAAAATCGCAAGCCACCCTTTCTGCAAAAATGGCTATGTAGTTGCTGTCTCAAGTCTCAGCTTCAGCAGCCCACCAGAACGCGTACTATTGTCTCTTGCCTGCCGTTTTGCTTGCGGCCCTTTGAAAACTCAGCGTTAATTCCCAACTACCCATCTACTCAGACGCTACGTTGTTGGCTACGGCATGCCAACATTGGGTTGGCCTGAGCTGTTCGTCGACTTCACTGTCGTCCCTATCCCCTCTAGCCACCCGGATCGCCCGGCATCAGGAAGACCGCCGCCAGAATCATCTCGCGTAAGTACAGCCGTCGGCATAAGCCGCAGTTTGGTAATCGAGATGCTCCTCTCCCGCGGCGCCTGTGTCAGCACCCCGGCAGTAGAAGTAACGAGCAGTGTCGACGAGCGAACCGTACACATCCTGGTCCGTCAACCTCGGCCCCCTCGGACAGACGCATGGCTGCGCGCTCTAGGCCGTCGCTGCCGTTAAGACTGCTAGATACAGGCGCCGATCCTAACAGCGAGGGTGGCGCCAGAGCCTTCACCCCGGTGCAGGCCGCAGGGTTGAGTGGCCCGGCCATGATCGCACCTCTGCTGGCAGCGGGAGCAGATCCGGACCGAATTGCAGGCAGAGAATATGGTACGACGCTACATGCAGCAGCATCGGGCTCGCCGGTAAATGCCGCCAAAGCACTCCTCGTGGGGGGAGGTCGTCAGCTGGCTGGAGCAACATTATGGGCGCCACGGCTGGGATGATCCGGCGCCAAAGACGATTTAAGGGTAAACAACATGATTCATGGTTCATGAGCACAATCTAAGCATCAGAACTGTCGAAATCTCACCACGCGCCCTTCATGACATCCTTTAGCCTGCCCAGCACCTTCGCCGAGTTCAAAATCTGTTCCATCGTCCTAGCATCCTGTCCAGGCTCGCCCCGGGGCGTGCCAAGTCCAGCAGAAAGGCGAGACTGTATTTCTTGTAGCGAGAGGTTGTCTGGGAAGTATATCCCAATCCGCATGCCTCTCTCTTCCACTTGACCCCCTCCGAGCTCACTGCCGTCATCCCCGCGTGGCGGGTGTGCCGTCCCGCCGTAGTTTCTGCAATCATCCTGTGGCCCCATGTCGGCCGTGATACTCGCGTTGCCCGCAGCTGGGTTCTGGAACTGGAAAGTAAAGTCGGGGGTTTCTTTGCTGTTGCTTCTCCGGTGTGTCGCTGGGCTTGCATGCCGGGGTAATTGCGGACTCTCAATACCGGATGTACTGCTCCTTGAAGTGACAGAGCTACCCACGGACGAGGGATACCAGTACACGATGGCGTCCCAGCAGACGAGAAACCCCTGCGGGGCAGGACTAGTGACCCGGCAGTGCTTTTGGCCGTTGCTGTCATGCACGCACGTCAAAGCTGGGGAGATGCAGACCGCGTTGGGGTCGTCTTTGTTGATCGTACATGTCTGTATCGTGATGGGTTCTCCGTACCAGGTTCCGGTTTCGGTGCAGACGTGTGTCCAACCGCCTGTGGTGCAGGTCCAATTATCATTGGCCCAGCTGCCGTCCTCTTGAGCAACCGCAGTACCAGAGAGGGCAGAAAGGACGAGAAGCAAGTTCTTCATGATCTAGAGTTGGGATTGGGGGGTGGAGCGCGCTCAACCTGACTCTACGAATAGGGGAAACCATTGACTTGTGGTTCTGAGGCCGTCGACTGTGGTGTTTTTGGCGTGACAAATATGAAGATCACGTCAAGCCTCAATCCGACACCCACCTTGTGGCTTGGGGTATGACCAGGAATCGGGTGGGAGCCAATTAATATCCGAAGGCCACCGAAGCGGTTGGTAGTTTAGTTCCCCTCAGCTCGGGGTTTCTTTTTGAGACCGTCACTGCCCACGACCATAAACGTCTATTTGCACCACTGGTATATCTAGCCACCCCCACGTTTTCCACACCGCCTACTCAAAGAGTCCATTTTCCTACACCGCACCCTTTTTGCTAGTTCCAGGGTTGGGCCAGGGTTATGTATGGGAATGGTAGTGCAAATAGACGGTTATAGTCGTGCGCAGTGGCGGTCTCTTCTTTTTTCATTAAGGGACAGTCACTACGAAGGATTCTTCAAAGTGTACTTATTTAGGGACGGATGGTAATGTATTTTCCTCGACCGGGATCAGCGGCGTGCCCCCCAACCCAGAGGTCTTTAACATAAGTACTAGCCAACTTCGCCTACTTAGTAGGCCCGATGGCTTTTATCTAGGCACCAGTCTACCGACTTTCGTGGTGTAGGGACCGGGACTCTGTTGCTGCAGGTGTGTAGAGCTGTCTAAGGTAGGGGAGTCGTAATCTGCGTTATCTGTTGATATTAAACAATGTAGGCAGTGCTGCAGAGATGTGTTCTCGTGGACTTGATGTCTTGGGGGCGGAATCGCCGAGAAGTACAGATTCTCGATTTTAGCCGCCCCCCCGCCCAATATCTTTCCAGACGGTTGCACTACGTAGTAAGCGAGCGTGCAGACACGCCACCTCTATACAGGGGCTTACCACTTTAGAATGCATCTGTCAGAATGCCTTGCGTGTGGCGGGGTTCTTCAGAATCTGCCTCGTGACCTCGTAGGGCTGGAGAAGATGGGGAATTGCAAGATCTGGGGATACTAGTATAGAAACCCGTAAGGATTCGAGATGCATCCAATACCTCCGTAAGTTGGTAGGTAGGTACTCAACTACTTGAGTACCAGATCTACTAAACGTTTCATCCCCCACCCGGCTTTCGCCTTACCTCCCATGCAGTAAAAGCAGACTTGACCATTTGATTAGGTACCTACCCGGTTATGCTTATTGCGCTATCAAGTCAACCGAATCCCTCGATCTAGCTACCTACGACGCCCGGCCATGGATCTGCCAAAGGCTGATGTCACAGATGAGATTCAGGCACGGAAAGCGCAACACATTGTCGTGGTTGTAGAAAGGGGGTCAGAATCATCTGTCAACCGGCCGACACCGTTGGCCCCGAGCCACAAGGGCAGTTACAGCGACGGTGATGGGGACAGTGAACTGGCGGAAGCGCAAGCCCAAGATCTGAAGAGAAGACGCCGGCCTTTCAAGCTTTGGGCTTTTGAGTTGCTTTGCTTCCTGCTGAGTCTCGCAAGTCTGCTGGGTAAGGGGATCTGAATTTTGCTACTTTGATGCTTCACAACCATGACTCTACAATTAATGCTTCGAGTTTGATGATAGCTGACAAGGTTGAATGACCTGACATCAGTTATCATCAGCGTTCTCAAATCCTTCGATGGGGAACCGCTGCCTAAGTTACCGCTTCACATAACGTTAAACACTTTTCTCGCATTCTTCACTGCGTTCACCAAAGCAGCGTTCATGAACCCGGTGGTTCAATGCATCAGCCAGTGGAAATGGAACTGGCTCTTCGGCCATGACCGCCCTCTGGTGGATTTTGACACCTTTGACAATGCCAGCAGGGGAGTCTTGGGGTCTATTGTTCTCCTGAAGCTTCTCAAATGGAGGCATATTGCCGTCGTTGGCGGCGTTATATCCATCATCGGCATTGCCACCACGCCCGTCACGCAACTGCTCATCGAGTATCCGTCCCGCCTCACTGTCATCAGCCCCGGCCCCGGGTCAGCTAATGCCACCGTTTTCGCCGTGCAGGGCTATCGCAGCAGGGTCGGCCTTACGGGGTCCTCTTCTCTCGACATCGCCAACTACATCTCGTCGGGTCTCATGAACTCACCAAACCTGCGCATCAGCGATATGACACCCGCCTGCCCGAGTGGCACATGTAGTTGGGAGCCCTTCGAGAGCCTCTCATTGTGCGCCAAGATAGCCAATATCACGGACCACATACGCGTACGGCAAGTCCCCTACTCCACCCGCCACGTCTGGACCACCTGGGACGACACCTTGGATCACGATCCTCTCCGACTCAACGGCACGCTCGCCTACAATGTCTCGTTTCCCGATGGGGAGAACTTTATCGCCCCCGTCTCGTACACCATGTACAGCTCTGCCCTGGACAGCTCCGTTGCGTTCGCCGACGATCACGCCCTCGCCGCGGCACGGGTGGCTGGGTACAAGCTGGCATGGTCGGATGCCGGCCGCGATACGTATGGCGGACAGAACACCACGACCAACGACCCATGGCGCTGGCAGGCATTCGAATTGCTGTATTACGCCTGCGTCAACGAGTACTCGATACGCGTCGACAACGGCACAGCGCGGACCGACATCGTGTCGTCGCTGTCCAACGTCGTCGCAAAGCCGGGAACGGCCGCCGGAGTGAAGCTCAACTGCACCGCCCCCCTCCTCGTCAGCGGCGCTGGCCAGTCGACGACGTGCAGCCTCGACGGGGCAGACATCGACCAGGGTGTCATGACTTTGCAGGGTACCAAGGGGGATAACTTCACCGCTGACATGCGCAGCCTGACGCTGCTATCCAAGTACATCACGCAGGATTCCACGGGCATCTGGGCGTGGGACGGTGTCGAGCACGAACTCATGGCGGGCAATATCGGGACGCGGACGCTGGCCAATACTGTCTACGGTTATATGCCGGACGACAGGAAGCGACAGGAGCTGATTGTGGACGAAACGCTACAGCTGCAACGCTTGCGCAATATGGCGAGCAACCTCGCGGTGAGCGTGACGAATGGGTAAGTACATGTAACTCCAAGATACCTCCAGGGTACCACACCCGAGGGATGAAGCATTCTATCCTCGTCCGATGTCCCGCTCTGAACCGACGTGCTAATGGGTATAGGATGCGCTCTATTGGACCTTACGAGGACACGCCCAACGCCTTTCCCGTGCCTGGCACCGTGCTCGCCTCGCAAGTGTACATCCGCGTGCGCTGGGCGTGGTTGACCTTTCTGGTCGGGCAGTTGGTGCTGGCCCTGATCTTGTTCGTCTGGACACTGATAGCGACTCGGCGACTTGGTGCGCCCGTCCTCAAGAGCTCGGCGCTTGCGACTGTATTTGCTCTTCGTTCGCAGTCGCCTAACCAACAACAGCGACACGTTAGTATTCGGGAGATAAAACACGGGTCGAGGGGCTTGGCCGCGAGGATGACAGAGCATGCCCTGGTGATATCAGCATCTAGAGTCCCTGTCGCGGGTAAGGACAACAAGAAACAGGAGGGGGAGCCACACAATGACGGGCCAAAGGATGAAAAGCCAAAGGACCAGAAATTGAAGGAGGAAGGGGTGGTCTAACCCTTCAATAGTAGCAGTGCCAGGGGGTTTTATAGGTGCGGATAACAAAAGAACACATTTCATCAATATGTAATTTCATGGCACATGTCACTCCCTTCAAGTTAACCTTTGACTTGAGAGTTAGACGCACCATCAAGGGTCCGGTACCCAGAGCCCAACCACATCATCCTTCGGTCTGTCCTCTGAAGGGACGTTTCACCAGGAACACGCCATACTGGGTGACGCTGGGTCGGCCCCTTTTTCTAGCACTTTGATTGTGTCCCCCCCCCTCCCCCCCCTGGCGACAGCTAGGCCCATCTCGATACTCAGCCCCAGACACGCACCACCATCTTCCTCTGCCTCCATGACTTACTACCTTTTGCCAACCTTCTCCATCTGAAAGATCAACTCAAGGACTCTGGTTCTAGGCAGCTCTATTCTTAATGTTTAGTAAAGCGTGGAAAAAGTGTGGATCATATTGAACTGGCGCTGCGAAAGCCCAGCAAACCAAAAATAAAGAAATAAAAACACAGGATCACCCACCACACAAGGAAAGGATTGCACGTGCACAAGAGCTTTATCTTCAGCCGGTAGATACCTTCACCAGATCACAATCACCATGTTTATGATACTTTTGTGTTACTTAAGTCGCATGCCTGTTTTTCTATCTTTGCCCGAAGGGGCCTCCCTTTATATGAGAGTCACTCGCGCGAAATCCTTGCTTAATACTAGATTAAGAAAAATGAAAGAGAAAAAAAAGCAAGACAGAAAGAGCGAAAATCTTCTCAGCGGTACTGTCGAAGCCGAAGGCTTTGCCGCTCAGCGAGGCAAGCGGTCTCTCCTTCCTGCCTTGCCGTGACAACTATGGAATTCTAGCCCAGTCAGTTATAAGAAGGTCTTTTAAACTTCTCGTCATTCTACGATTAGCATGACCATCCCACTTTATATCGCGCTAGCAGTTCTCTATTAGTGAGAGATCTAGAGAGCCAGGTATTTTTAAATAATACTTCAGATAGTACTCTTCCTTCTAGATTTAAACAGTATTAGCTGGGTTTTGACCAGTACCATGTGTTACAACCTGTGCACTAGGTACCGAGTATCTAGTGTTGAATGACAGATCGTAGAGCAGGACGCTCTAGGGTTGGGGTTGTCGAAGGAAGAGAAATCTCGAAGGCAAGGTTCTCAGGAGGGGTATCACACTCTGTCAAACAGATTGCTGTCACCAAGGACTTGTAAAGTTATGGAACACAAAAGAATGTAATTGCTTGCGTGAGAACAAGAATCCTCACGCTCCATGGTGTCTGACATGATGGCTACTTATGCTTTCTCACTGTGAGTGTGAACCAAGGTGGCTTATTTCATGCTCACAATGCTCAGTCGACTAAGCATCTTGCATCAATTGAGCATTTCCCTGATTGGCTCGCTCCACGTAGTCCGACCCTGCAGGTCGTGACACCATGTCTAGAATCACCGTCTTCTTCCATCACAAAGTTCTCGCTACATCAAGCCATGGGTGAACTATCCCTTCTAAGATCACATCTCGATAGATCTGTAAGCTTATCTCACCATTTGTATTAGTTAGACCTCGTAGAAATGTAGGCCGGACTGAAAATCCAACCAACTATACCCCGGACATGAAACCGTTATAACCCTAGACTAGGCTTATTGTCTAGGGGTAGAGGGTATGATAAAGTGGGGGCCTTGGCGCGAGTAGGACAAAACCGGTGCCCGCTATAGGTAAAGACTAGAGCTCTCGGGTGAAAAGCTCCCGTGACCCCGCTGAAAATAACCTGATCCCTCGAGAGCTCCGACTTTCTCAGCACTCGCAAGAAATACGATCGTCGACCAGCAAGATGACCTCCCTCGACAGCTGGACCTTCACGGCTTTCCCGCCCTTTCCAGTCACCGTCCTCCCCAACTACGCCGTCTGGAATGCCACTAACGAAGTCAAGAACCTAACCTACCAGATTGGCGTGTCCTGGCCATTTGAGTGGGATTCCCGCGATGTCACCAACAAGACCGCTCTCACAATGTAGGTCCTCAATCCATCCCGTCCGATCTCTTCCTCTTCTTTTCAACCAACCCCTTCACTAACAACAATCTCTAGGTACGTCACCGATGGCAACGCCTACGGCCTTACCGCGGCTGAGAACTTCAAGCGGCGCAAACCCGTTGACTCGGCGCAGCCCGATAGTGTCGTCGTAACCATCGGCTACCCGCTCACCGACAACGTCTACGATCTCTCGCGGCGTTTCGTCGATCTTCGCCCACCGCTTCCGGGCCCCGAGGGTGATCCGCCGTCGGGTGCCGACGATTTCATCGCCTTCATCAATGGCACCCTCCGCCCTTGGGTGCAGAACACCATCTTCCCCTCCGTCATCTTCACGCGCGACGCGCTCTATGGTCATTCCTTTGGTGGCGTGTTTGTTGTGTACGCGCTAATCGCATACCCCGGGATGTTCGACACGTACCTTGCTGCCACTCCGACCATGATTTGGAATAATGGATCTTTGCTGGATGAAGTCACGCGGCGATGGGGAACTGGGTTACAAGAGCCCGCCTCAGCATGCGCGGACGAAACAACCAGGGCGAAGCCAGCTGTATTCATTACCTACGGGTCCTCGGAGCAGTTCCCCCCGCGGCGGCGCACGGAGACAGAGGCGGCATTCCAGGAGCGGAAGGCGCTCTGGCAGTCGTTTAAGCAGACGGAGGTGACGCAAGAGTTGTTTTATCGCATTGAAGGTAGCCGGCGGACGAGAGATGTGACGCTCAAGGAGTACAAAGGGCAGGACCACGCGGGGGTGGCGTCAAGTACCATTGGGGATGGGATTGGATATTTTGTGGACTGGTAGCTGGGGGACCGAAGGGGTTATTTCAGATAGCACGGCACACTGGCCTCCAATTGTGGGGTTGAACTGAACTGACTGTCTTTGTCTGCTTGGCTGGACCGCTCTGTCGGGACCAATGTCTCGGTCGGGTCACTATAAGTCCTGCAACCTAAAGCTGAGAGAAGGGCAGGGAAGCAGCTTACACCGCAAACGGACGGATCGCAGATGTCCAGGCAGGCTGTACGATTCTCTACGCCATCCTTAGGACGTCGAGATCCAGGCCGCTAGCAGGAGCTTGGGTAGTAACAGAGGAATATAATGAACAGCAAGGCCATGAGATGCATGTTGAACGGCGTTCATTGACTGAAGCAAGAGAACTGATCCATGGCAATGAAATTCTAGTCTTGACCGAAATAAGAGACTGATTATATATGGCTGCTAGATTTAGTTAGGAGCGGCTCAGATTTAAATATGCCCGAGCAGCAAGAGAGACAAGACTGCTGAACTGTGGACACAATTTGCTCTTATAAGGTTGTGCAGCAACCAAATTTCGCCTGGGGACGCGGGTGTAGTGAAGTCGGATTCTTTGAAGCGCGTCCTGAAAAGTGACGGGGACTTGCGAAAGTGCAATGACACCACCGTCCGCCTTCAGAGGGTACTTGAGCAGCGCATACACAATATCGACCCAGCGTCCGGGCTTTCACTTAACCCTTGCGATAGATAGCGTATTTATTTATAATACCTTCCATGTCTCTCTAGTCGAACCATACCGTTCCACAGCCCGTAAGGCTGTCCAGAGGTACCTGCAAACAGACTTGCCAACCAGACCTAGACTCGTCGGCTGCACCTTCACTTGGGGATAGATTCTTACTGGCTACGTCCAGTGTGATGTGCCGTTCTTGTATGCGTCCTAGTGGAGCCTGAGCAGTTCCAGGCGGAAGTGGTTAAGCATGGCGCCATCCTAGGTAAGCAATTGCGGTTACTACGTCGGGAGCTGAACGCTCTTATCCAACCCCCCAAATATAGGGTCTCTGCAAACCTATGGCTTGGGACGTGGAATGCTGGTCGTTGTATGAGGCTAAGATGCTTGTGCTTGACCGTGGCGAAGAGCTACCGGCCCATGGCACGCTTGAACCATCAACGACACATCATGCTGGCGGCGTCTCTGACTTTTACGCCCTGGTGGTGGTGGCCGCGGCTGGTTCGGCCCTTCTAGTACCCACGGCAATCTCAGCGGCATGCTCGGGGCCATCGACGGTGGGACGCTCGCGCTTAACTATGCCATGTCATAGCTGGGGGTTATTCCCAACGCGGCGGTAGCGATATAACTAGGTATTCTTGAAACCGAAAAGATCATGATTTGCTATTGAAGCAACTAGCCTATTAATTTCCCATTGCGACCCGTGACGAAATCGATGTTCTTTACAAACTAAGGCAAGTACAACCTTAAAGTGGAATACCTTAGCCAGGTGCTTTCTATCTCTCTAATCAGCACGTCAGCGCTTTTGCCTGTCAATTAACCCATACGTATCGCTACCCTCCTGCCCGCTTCTTGCATACACCAGCTCCTCTCCCGCCCCCCTCGCCACAGCGTCGACCGTGATCGTCTTCAATCCGTTCGATACCCGCCAGTGCTTCGCCGGCATGGTGAGCGTGCTGTCTTGTGGATACAAGAACGTTGTAAACACTCGTCCTACCGAGAGCTGCTCAATGCGACGGCGCAGCGTTTTGACGCCAGCACGTCCGCCGCAGCAGCAAGTGCTGAGCAGCGCCACGAGTACGATGACGCCCAGCCATACCACCAAAACCGCAGCGGGGATGCCGAAGCGGGCGTCGAATGTTATGCGGTTCCCGATGGGCTGGACGAGTATCTCTCCCGCTGGCCTGGTGCCCGAGTTGACATCGCCGAGGACACCGCGGGTGCCCACGACGGCTGAGGCCGCGACGTCGGTCCCTAGAGGCGTGTTAGCACGACGTGATGTGATTCCGAGAGGGCTGGCGGCTTACACATGAGATTGATGATCCCGCCTGCCGAAGCTGCGTCCTGCGACATGGTCTGCCACCGCCGGAAGACAGACATACTGGCGGCACCTCGGAGATCAATCGGCCAGCTTCCTGCCGAAGTGGCAACGCTGAGGTAGACGGTATTCATGGCATACTGGGCAAAGTCTGCGCCGGCGAGGTTATCCCCCGCGCCCAGGTTCAACGTGGGGGCAAGAGGACCGTTCGACGTGCCGATGAGGTTGAAATCGGGCTTCCGCACCGTCGTCACGTTCCTTCGTGTTGCGTACTCTGGAGAAAGAAGCCCCCACATGGGATTGAAGCCATTCAGTCTAAAACCCCAATCTTCGAGGCCCCAGAGCGGGGCGTCAGCCTCGTCGGTGTATGTCTTTGGAGTGATGGCTAACACCTCAAGAGGAACGAGCCCCGTGCTGTTGGACAAGAAGCGCACCGTCTTGATGGTGGCGCGTACTGAGGAGGCACATGTGTGCAACGGAGAGGACCATTTGCTTCCGCTCTCAAACAGAAGAGGGGAGCCGCCGTCGGTCCTCTTCGGTGCACCCCGAAGGAGACCACACCCGACATAGATGTTGGTGATGTTGACTGGGTTGGCAGGTATCGTGCCCGCACAGATGGTGTTGATGGCATTGAACTCTGCTTGGGAGACGTTGAAGGGGTTCGAGTAGTTGCGACCGCCCACAGTGCCGCTCGACGAAGTAAGGTGGAAGTAGTTGCCAAAAACAGTGGAGAGTTGCAGGAACTCATAACCGTCGCTCGAATGGCGCGGCACGGGGAACCCCTTGCCGATGGTAGAGTCCATGTACGAGAACGACTTCATCCCTTGCCTCGGTTTGTCCTTCTCGTTGGTCACGTTCAGGTAGAGCATGGTGAAGGCGTTGTTCAGCCAGGCTGCTTTGTAGGCGCGCTGCTGGAGCTCTGGATCTGTCTGGCCGTCGAGAACCAGCAACGGCGGGAGTGTCGTGTTCATATGGGAAAAGCCGCCACGGTCCGTGAGCAGGAGGTTCGCAATATTCCCCGCTGACCCGTCATTCACAAGTGCCATCTCGAAATCCAGTGTCAAATTCGTATTGACGCAGGCCGTCAGCGGCTCGACAAACAGAATGTCCTCTTCCCATGTCGCCCCGCGGCTCAAGCCGGTGGGTATTGTATGGTTACGGAACCCGATCCCGCCACTGATCGCGTCGACGACGAGACCTTCGATGACTTTGTACTTGTTGTCGAGGATAGACGAGTCCAGCGGTCGGAACATACCAACCGAGATCTTGGCGTCGCCGAGGTCCGGGTCAACTTCACTGGAAAGCTGGCGCCACTCGATGTCGAAGAAGTTGGACACGGTCGAGTTGCCAGTACCGCTGGAAAAGATCTCACGAGCTTCGTCTGGTACCGATGTGTTGTATCCTTTGGGCAGCTCGACCGCGAAACCATCGCCATCAGGACTGTCGATAAAGACCACTTCGCTGTTGGAATACGGGCATGTGCCAACTTTTGCAGGCCTGTTCTGGTGCTCGCCGGGGCAGATGCGAGATGGGGGGTACTGGCCTCGATCCGATGTCCCCAGACCATACGCACTGTCGTCTTTGATGTACTCAAACGTCCCAGCCCGAGCAGGCAGAGTGGTGGACTCTTCGCCCAAACCGAGCGGCGTCACGATGCCTGTGATAGCACCAAAGACTGCCATTAGCGGAAGGGCCTTGCACGTCACCCTGATCAGAGTCCGGGCAGTTCCTCCGCTACCCGTCGAGTCGGTCCGCAAGATGGTCGGCCATACCGATGCCTGAAGGCTAGCATTTGCCACGGTCCTTTGTCACGTTAGCGAGCTCAATGTGAGGGTGGCGCAAAGGGGAAGCTCAGTACCATGTGCTAGCCGTCTCCGTATCCCGCAAGAGTCCCGCCAGGACATAGGTCAGAACGGCGGGGCAGGAGAACCGGATGACCACGACGCAAGCGGCGATGATACCCGCGACATGCCCGACTGTTAGCTCGCCGACAAGCCGTGGCACGATGGACGACATATTCGGGCGGTGGATCGGGTTTGGTGTTCGTCTCCAAGAAACGCTAGACCACAACGGCGTTTGCCCGATGATATAAAAACTAGAAGCGGAAGCCCATTTTCCTCACTTTGCGCAACATCTTGGCATTGGAAGGCTCGGGGCAGATCTCTCAGCTCGACAAGCCCCTGACGACAAGACTGGGTACCCTTAGAGAGGGAGGGCCCCTGCCAAGCCTCGTGGCGCGCCGTTTATTTGTTGTCATTGCTCTCTGACCATGGAGCGGCACCGATCCTGATAAAGGCCCCCCTGAAAACGCAACGTAAGCGGGTGAATATCTCCCCGCTTTTGAGATAGTTTTGTCTCAGCCCAACACCAAAGTTAAAGAAGCACGTCCCCATGCAGGAGGTGCGGGCATAGAACAAGAACAACGAAGAAATTAGACCCAGCATTCAAACAACGTTACCCCTGGCCAGCCCAGAATGCGAGGAATACGATATGGTGTCGCAAAGGTCTCCCCGTCAAGCTAGTGTAGGGATTTGGGCCGCCGTGGGCGCGGGTCATCCTTGAGCCGCAGCGCATCGAATGAACGCGCCAGGGCCTAGGCCGCCTGACCAGTGCGCTGCCTACGCCCTTTTGATGACGAAACAGTGCGTATCTGGCTACAATCATCACCTTCAACACGACGTACCAGGTTTGTGTATGCAAGTGCGAAAACCCATCTTTGGGCAGGGCGGATCTGGAAATGTGATGTATTGTGGTGGTGTGTAGGAAGATCCTTGCACCCACAAGCTATGCTATGGCTAGGAGGGGTTGTCTGTGCTAATGGTGGTGGGCTAGACTGTCAGAAGAACTGCACTGTTTTCGGAGTAGTAGAATGGATGGAGGTTTAGGTGTGTGGTTGTATTGCTCGCCTTGTGTGGTCTCTGGCTTTGCCAGAGACCTTGGTGTGACGGCACCGGACACCGTCAACAGTCTATAACACATTTCTGGGTTCCAAGTGTTCGACTTGGAATTCAGGCAATCCTTTTGGGAAGTTGGCCTAGTGGGGTGTGTATCTGCTATCGCCCTCGTCACACTCTGAATCTTAGGATAAAGTCTATCTTCATAACAGACCCTATCCCCACTAACCTCTTCCATACCATCTCCAGTAGTGGCTTTGTGTTGGAAGGGGTGACCCTTCCAGAAGATGGTAGCCGCCTCCTGATTGGTAGATAGCCTAGCGTGATTCTGGCGTGGCTCCTACCCACCAAAAGGGACCAGAGATTTTCCCTGGAGCCAGAACCACCACGAAATTGATCACCTTTTTCCGTGTCACCAACACTTTGCTCTAGCAACACCAGCCCTAGTTCTAGTACTTATTTTCATGTCAATAGTACTATACGCTTCAACATTAGTCCCACCCCTTCCATACCCTTCACTCCATAAACCATATAAACCAGTACTTTATATCCCCTCCTCTTTAAGTCCCCACTATCTGCTTCACAGACCGAAGCGTCCGGACAAGAGCTTACTACGGGTAGAAGAAAGCTACTCCCAGATGGAGGGCTCTTTGGCGGCGGCGGGGTCGATAGGCACGCGGCATTTGCGATTGAGGGGGTCGAGTGTCGGACCGAGCGGATTGAGAAGGAGGTCGCCGAGCTGAACGGCACATAGGTCAAGAGCATACTACCCTTGTAGTATAAGCCTACCGCTCCTTCCTGTCTCTTTACCTACAATTGGGGCTGTGTGATGAGTAACGACGTTAGATTTATCAATAACTAAAGTCAAGGACAGTTCAATAGCTTGTTAGTCACCCCCTCTGGTCAGTATTAGAGCCGGAGGAACCATCTCGGATAGCCCTTGCGAGGCTTAGCTGCTTGGGTTTTGTCAAGAGAAGGTGCGGTATTAAATCTGTAGTAGACTTCCCTCTTTGCTCCCATAATAGACACTCTACCTGAGAGCGATCGTGCTCGGCTGACAAGACCCAGCTCCAAAGTATCATGCCTCGGCAGCTTCGGAATGGGCGGGCCTCCAATGGGGGAAACCACGTCTGATCAAACTTAGCTTTGTAAATACACCAATCCACCTGTGCTTTTGTATAGCTAGGGCACACAATACGCCACAGCGAGAGGAGCACACAAATGACCTCCCTGCCCAGGAGTCAGGGTAATTCTGCAATATTTCAATGCTGAGCCGTAGTTGCCGTCCTAATGTATGTCGGATAGTGGTGGGTTGAATTGACGGTGGTTCACAATGGGGGACATGGTAGAAAAAAAGATGGGTGCATAGAGTGAATAGGGCTACAGTGGATAAATTGAAGCTTTTGCTATCTGTATATGGTAGTACTTTCATGTGGACTTGGGATGACGAGGATAACAGTTTGTTGATGGGGGATTTGAATGGCCGCATCATATAGTGAACCTTTAGTGAACCAGTGAATGTCGACAAGGGTGATGTGAATGCCCCAGCATCACACAACGTAGGGCCTTTAGTGAATCAATACCGCTTCATGGGGTCCTGCCCCTCAAGATATAAAATGGCGGTTCATTTCCAAGCCATGGCCTTCTTCTCTTCTTGTCAAACTACACCGATCTCGACTGAACACAGAGCAGAACCACACACTACCTACCAGCATCAACCAAGACACCTACACACCAACCAAGGTATCTACACACCAAGCAAGGTCTCTACATAGTAACTAAAGCACCTACAGCACAGCTAAAGCACCCACACGGGGATACCACAATGTGCGAAAAAATCAGCACCACGTACGCGTGCGGACATATTATCCGGAAAACCCTCCGCAGAGTCGGCCGCTTTTGCCGCTACGAAGGGCGGTGCGAAAACCCCGAGGTTACTGCCGATCGCCTGTCCGACATTCTTTGCCCAAACTGCAGAGAGGCAGAAGGAATACATCGTTGGTATTGCTGCCAATGCTTCCGCGGCCATGACGGGCGGGATACCCGGTGCTACAATACTATCAGGGGGGAGCTTGCCACGTTTCTGATGCGGCCGGATGGCTCTACCTGCAGACATAGAAGATGCGACCTGTGCTTCTAGTGCTAGCAGGTCGTGGTGAGGCCATCATGCAGTAAGTCATGTCCCGATTGTCTGAACCTGGCCATGGAACACCTGACTGAGTGGCAACTTCACAGCACTTCACAGCACTTTACGGTACTTCACAGTATCTCACAGGAAGGTCGACTTGGGAACGGAGTACTTCTTTTCCGGGACTTTGGGAATACAGTCTATATTAGAGCTAGGATACGAGGTATCGGGGCTCGGTGCTGCCACGGCGGCATTTTCATAGGTTGGTGAACCTAGGTTAATAGACAACCGTTCACTGCACATGTACGGCTTTAGCTGTTGCCTTGATTCGGCCGGCGAGAAGTGGTTGGCCGTCATGGGAAAGTGTCTATATAGTGAGCAGCATTATCAGTGGCCTGGTGGATGAAGGAAGGAATCTGCCTAGAGGAGCATATCAAACTGTGAGTTGGACTCATCCTGAGAAGGCAAGAGGGGGTAACAACCCAGCCACGCCGTGCCGATTACGAGTATCACAAGGGAAAGTGGTTCTGGTTGGTGGAGGAAGATGTGAGAGCCCCGAGTTACGGGCCTGCCAAGTGCTGAATAAGGTACCGATGTATATAGCACCTCGACAGCGTCGAATCTGACTTATGTATCATGAAATAACGTACTATTGGTTTTTATCAACAACCCCACTTCGCTATTTGATCGCGCCGGTACAACTTGAACCCGTTTAACCCGCCAGCGAACTACTGCTGGGCCCTCTCCTTTTTTCCGTCTCAAAACCGGCCAATAAAGTGGATAAGTAAGCTCTAACTCGAACGTGGAAGGAGCAAGTGGCGAACCAAGGATTTGGAGGAAAATGATGCAACGCCGATTCTGCGGTTGCAAAAGCCTCGCTTTTTGACTGCCACAACTCTGAGTCCTGTCCCGAGGCCGCTGGCCCCTGGACAGGGAAACTCTACCACCGGCACGTCCTCGTGACATGCGAAAAATATTTTTCTAGCTCGGATTCCTCGCAGCCGGCTTTCTAGGTGCCGCTCAAGAAAAACACTCCAGGCAATACCTTCAGATCTTCACAGCCCTCCCGATTGGGCCAGATTCCCGCGATTGCCTCAGCACAACGACTTTCCAAAATACTTTGGGGGTATCCTACCCCGGCATCAGAACACCACCCAGAAAGGCCTCTACAGCGAGCTTTCAGCTGCTTCAACCTGGCTGCCATCGGCCATGAACGCGGAACGGTCGGTTACGGGCGCTTCAAGCGCTTCGGGTTCTTCAGCGCTCGGCGACGCAACCCCGGCGACGAACCAAGCGCATCCCGCCAACAAACCGTTCCTGCTCGACAATCGATCGAGTTCTCATTGTTATAGATGCTTTAGTTTAGCATTACAAACAGAGCCAGGAAACTTTCAAATTTCCCTTCCTCTCTCACGAATCCCAAAGAGCTGACAGACTTTCGATAATTCTATTATATGTTAATATACCCCTATTTAGGATTTAAGCATATTACACATTACGCGACATAGCCTAGGGGGGTGCGATTAATGGTGAAGGTTGGTAAGGTTCCGCCCTGACAGACTACGTTAGCTTGGTCAATATAATCACGAGTGGATTTGTTTGACAAGTGAGGAATTAAGAGGCAAGTGACGACTCTTCCGTGCTGTGCACACTTCGCAGTTAACTGTACGACGAATTACGCTCGGTAGTGCTGTTGGTCGGAGTCAGAGCTTTTGTCTGCGCGTTATAGATGATCGTCGTAAGGTCAGACAAGACCTGAAGGTCAATTAAACTGACATAAAGTTGAATGCAGAGCTTCCGCGTAAAGGTGATAGAGATGGTCGTTGTAACGTAAAGTGGTAGAGAGTCAGGGAGTGTAAAGGTGATAAATAACAAAGAGGATTTGAAATCAATTCTAACCCCTCAGCTTCATATGAAGTTCAGCTGATAATATTTCTAGAGGCCTCTATTTCTAAGGTCTGTTACAAACAAGGCATAGCAGCTCCCTCTTATGTGTTAAATGTAAGATACCTGATCCTTCTTCCCACGCCCCAGTGGTCCTAGTGCAGGCGTCCCACTAGTCCTGTCATACGCGTCCTGCTTCCTTAGGATTAGCCGACTAGGGTTCTACGTTCCAAGTCCTTATGTCGGCCCGGAGGGGTTGCGACCACTTATCCATATAAGAGCTAAACTCTGAAGTCATACGTTGTTAGTGTATCAGCCGTGGTCCTACGTTTTCATGGGAGATCCGCCCGTTGGTTTTGCTAACTGCTGGTCGGAGACGTTACTCATGATAGTGTCCCCCGGAGTGCTGGTCGGTCCTGACCCGTCTTGCGGCCGAGGCCATTAGGTCGTAGTGCGCCCGCCAGACCATCCTAGTGGTTGAGTTAGTCTTGACTGAGTGTGCGTCAGGTGGGTGCACAATGATCATGCCTGTACTTGAAGATCTAAAGCTAAAGAGAGAAAGGAAAAGAAGAATGGAGAGGGCACGGGTGCAGGGGATATAGCCAGGTCGGGTGGTCCAGTTTCCGTGGGTAGCGTGGTTGAGATCAAGTGTCTGGTCCGAGTGGGTCTGGCAGACCCACGAATGGTCCACAGATCATCACACAGATCACACAGTCATCACAGTGTGCCTGTTCCTTGTACTAGCCAAAGCCAAGCGCACGGGTCGTTGTATGGATCTTGGTCAGATCTTACTCAGGTGTGCTCGGGTCATTCTGCGTGCCATGCCGATGGTCCAAGGTGTAAGTCTGACCTTGGTTCTAGACCTTCGATGTAGTCAGCAGTGTGCACACTATTTCAAACGCAGTACCCTGTACCTGGGAATCTAACACAATGAACAACTAGGTAGTTCCACGAATCATCCCATGCCCACATGCAAACCCAGTACCTGTTGAGCTGCGTGATAACTTGAACCCATCTCAAACAAGCCGCACCATCTCCATCACCGCTTTTCCCATCCCCTTCTCTTTCTCCTGACCAAATAATCGGCCAACGCCAACCCGCTCGTATCCATTAGTAATGGTCTGCACAGCCCTCACAAAGAGTACGTTGTAAACGACATGACTCCACGCTAGATACCCCAACGGGATTCCACCCCTTGTGTTCCGAATCGTCGAGATATGCAGCGCGTAAAGATTCTGGTTTCCAGGCTGTATGGCAGTAGTAGCCTCCGGCAACTGAAAACCCAGATGCTCAATGGATGCCCATCCCGCGATGCACTCCCCGCCCAACGGTGAAGCCACCACCCTCCAGTTCTCGACACCGGGATCGTCTACGCGCGCCGCTACAAACTGAGCGATTTGTTTGTCCTGCTCGCAGTGGAATTATTCCCCCAAAATCACGGGCTGCAGCTTAGCGCGCAGACAGAGAATGGGGAAGCGTTTGCGGGGGTTGTCATTGGCCTCCCCGGTGCGGTTACCCGGGAGAACCTCCAGTGGACCTTCGACGAACGACACGGGCGGGTCGGCATCGATCAGGCCTGCGTTGTATTCATCAAACGTTCGATGGATGACTTGGTCAAGCTTGCACGTCTTTACGGCTTTGTCGCTGGTGTAGTCGTCCCATTTCACTTGGGTGTAGACGGAGGCCCAGGACCAAGTGGGAATGGTGGCTGGCCGTTGGTGAGTGCCATCTGCAGCTTGTTCCCATAGTAGGCCGTTGTGGATAGTCGAAAGCCAAAGGCCGGCGACATATGTCCTGATGGGAGCCGTCGAGGTGTCGTTGCCAATGACGTCGTCTTCTCCCCGGCTGAATCGCTTTCCCAACGCGCGGCCAAACTCATCGGCAATCCCTCTAAGGGCGACCAGGCGGTCCTCAGAGGGTTTAGTGAGGTGCAGCCTTGAGAATGCCTCGACCAGACTTACCCATGTAGAATGGATGTGTTCATGTGGCCCATACCTCCTCTCCCATGAGCTTGGGGCAGAGAGATCGAATTTGATGAGACTGTTTCTCATAGAATAATTGAAAGTGGTAGTAGCCATCTCCGGCTCGACCACCTCGCCGTCCTGCGTTTGCGGACTCATCGCCGAGCAGAGCAAGAAGAGGCCGGCTGTGGTGAAGCATACAATGCGCCGGCTAAGAATCCACTCCTGGAAAACCCATCCTCGTGCGAGCATTTCGCTGTTGGTGATAGCCTCATAGAATCGGTCTCCGACGTTGGTTTCCGTTTGGAAGAGGTAGAAATGGCCCCTTTGCTGTCCGGATTTGTCTCTGTATGGCATGCGGATAAGTTGATTTTGCGAGTCGACCAGTAAACACGGACCTCTAATAGTAATCGGCCATTCGTACAGCCTCCCTGTCCCAATCCTCGGCGTCCTTCTGGATGATGCAAAGCGAGTCGATCCACACGTAGGAATCTCGAGTTTTGCTGCGAGGACAAAAACATGGGTGAATAGCAGCGGAAGGTTGTCGAATCCACGCCCATGCAGCCTCTCAGAGACGTTCGCTCGGGTCGTCGAAATCTTTTCGGTCTCGGATGTCCATCGGTGGCTGAGGGTTACGTATCTGCCAACTTTGCCAGCCGTGTTCTGAAGTGCGAGGGTCACGGCGCCGCCACCGTCGCCGGCCTCGGCAACGTAGATGCATCGCGATGGCAAAGGCGAACCCTCTCGTTCGACCCTTGCACATCCCGAGAAGGTGCGCCAACACCTGTCGTGACCACAAGACTCCAGCCACTCCTTGATTCTAGCAATCGACTGGCCGGAAGAACTGGGGGTTTTCTCGGTGTATTTCCCAACCACATCTCCAGAGACTGAAGTCGTGTCACCTATGCATCATCGGTAGTTGATCAGGTACCATGGACGGGGCAAACTCACCCTCATCGGCCACCACGTGAAATTCAACGTCCGTAACAGTGGGCGCTGGGTCTTCGGTGAGGCTGGCAAGTTGCGTGGCGGCATAGGCTGGTATTTTAGTCAATTTTATTGATGTCTTTGCCTGGAGGCGAGCGATGTTTAAGCCGATGGTAGCTGCCGGATCGAACGCTCTCTCGGTAAAATGGGCAGGCGTGGGCCGGTCCTAGGCCCACTCCTGTCTCCAGGCACGGAAGTGAAACCAGTTTACCATCTTCTTCCTCTCGTCTTTGAGTAACGCCCGCGCCAGCGTCGTGCAGAACACGCAGCCCTAGTCGGCTGAATGTTGCACATCTCGTACGCGGTAACCCCTGTACGGAAAGGCGCAATCCGCAAGAGACTGGATATCAAAGGACTCACATCGATCGCATAGTGCAGTCATGATCTTAGCCGTTAGAGAGAGGCCGTTTAGTAGGCTCTTTCTAGGTGAGGCAACGGCCAGGGTCCCGGGTTATGATGGGGTGCAGTGTGCAGTGGTGGGTTGAGAGGACGTGTGTGGTCCACTAGCAGCCGCCACATCTCCCCTTACAGCAGCGCGCCTCCAATTTCAGCTCGATGCATCTAACAAATAGGAACATCCTGCTAACGCCTTGAATGTGTCCCATTAATGTTGTGCAACAGGACGAAGGATCCCTAGCAAATAAGAACGCGCTGCGATTTCCCCCCCACGGTCATCTGCTCCTTACTTTTTTCCTCAGTTTTACTCTTCTCTCCCTTGCTCTTCTGCTAAACCTTCGGCTACTTGGCACCTTCCTTCTCTCATGACCGAGTCCAACCGATCGGGTTAAATTTCAGCGTCATCAATAGTTAAACGCGCGGCCATGGGGCCCTGGCCGGGATCCAAACTCATCGTTTACTTCGTTGCCTTTGTATTCCCCAGTGTCCCGCAAAATATTTTCTGGGCCAACACGCAGTACAATACATTCAATGGTACGGCCAGACAAGTGGGGCTCTTTGCCTACCGAGGGCACTCGCTCAAATGCTTGCTCGACAGGAGGCACAGAATCAAGCCCGCCTATCTACAGGGGTCACAACAAATCCTAACCTCGAATCAATTCCTGCTTACGCTACTGATCACAACAGTACGCCTCAACTACGTCTCCCTACAATGGCATTTTACCTAGCTACGGTATACTGGGCTTGGGATCCGAAGGGGTCATGGGCAAAGCCGAGGGGACTACTAGGCATGCGCCAGACTTTGCTTTTCGCCCTCTTTCTCTGCTTCGTCCCTCTAGCATTGGTATCCGGCGGGTTTCAAGTCCCCTGGTTCTCTCTTACTCGGAAATGGGGCCGAGAGTGCGGATGGTAAGTTCGCAACAACACAAACAGACTATCCTAATGGCAGGAACTAATGTTGTGATTAACATAGGCAATGCTACTTTCTGTTACTTTATCCATTTCTTTCACTCCCTTGGCTCTGCGCCTTTCTGTTTATGATGTACAGAAGGATTCCGCTGAGACCCAAAAGCCAAACATCACATACAGCCATCCTCCGATATTTGTTCCAGGTTTCACTAGCATGATTTCGCAGATTTTCGGCTTTGTTCTTTGGGTGTTTGCCCTCACAGATTCATGGTCGGAAGACGATACGACAACAAGGGCCGCCTTGATGGCAGTTCTATCTGTTCCGCTAGTCTTTGGTCTAGTCTTTAGTATAAGACTACTATTCCATATATGAATACATGCTACAGACAAGCTACGTGCCTGACTATCAGGACCTCAATAGACCCGTCGCATCCAAGACACACACAAGACTAACAGGTCGCTTCACACTAGGCAACCCTCCTGCTACTAACGAACGGCAGTCTTTCGCGGAAGGAGTCAGGAAGTGGGCAGATTTTGCCCCAGATCGCTGACTGTAAGGGCTTACTAACCCTAATCTAACTCGGCTTTGCGGTTTACAAATTAAAGGAGGACTTGGAGAGGACGATAAAGATATTAATATTTACCTAGCTAGCTACCAAAAGATAGAGGAAGTATAGGAATGGCTGGGGAAGGTTGCTGATATTGCTGCGTTTGTCTTTACAGACCTTCATAGTTGTAGCGATCAGGAAGACGGAATGTAACTGAGCCGGCCGAAAAAACAAACAACCTAAATCAAGTCGAGTTTGAACAAAAGCCAATTGCTTAACCTGCAAGCTACGTTACTTCGTAGAGGGTTAGGATAGTCATATCTCCTTGTTGTTCATTGGCCGTAGCCCTATTTGGACTAGCGTCTTGCACCGTCTTGCGCTCCGGCATCTGCACCTGACACTGAGATCCTTTGAAAGCAGCCGCAGCGGCAACAGAAGTGGCACCTTGTTAAGCATTATTAGTTCTGCAGGCCACCAAAATTCTTCCCATTTAATTCTCGCTTTAAACGGGTAGGCATTATTAGATGATTAGGTGATTGGACAAAGACTTTGTCACAGAAGGCACCAGAGCTTAAGCACCTTCTTGGTTTGATGCTTTTCTCCGTGGAAGCCCAAGCGACTTCAGAGAGGGAAAGTATCATGAAACCGAAAATGAGTCCCCCCCCCACGAGAATGATTTCCGCCTGTCTATTGGCTTTCTTCACAGTCCAAGATCTGTTGGAGGGTGTGGCCCCCACCTTGAGCGCGCAGGGTGCACGCCACTCCACCTAGCTAGTGCCATGGCCCGTGTGCCATGCCACCTAGCTGCAGGATTTCCCTGGCCTCCCAACACAAGGTCAGGAAGATGAACTGCAAAAGCCAGAGTGGGAAGCTCACAGATTGTTGCCGATTTTTCCAGATTTTTTTGGGCGTCCAACTTTAGGCCAAATTGGCCTAGAAAACTAGAAAAAGACCAACCCAAGCCAGGCCAAATCAAGCTAGTTGCTGATTTAGCTTGGCTTGAGGGTATTTTTCTCCTGATTTGGTTTGAGGCTTGGCTTGGCTCGTCTCGCTTGGCTTGGGCGGCTTGGCTTGAGTCAAAGCGCTGCAAGCTTTTTTGGGCTTCGACGAGTCGGACAGCCCCCATCTGCCTTGTCTCCACACACGCCGCGGACCGCCCGCAGCCAGCCCCTGGCGAAGCAGGGCAGCGTACGCTCAACGCTCGTAGGCCCCATCGCCCCAACATTTGACACTGTATCCGTTCGTGGGGAATGCACGCTGGCGGGGCAATGCACGCTGGCGGGGCGGCAAAAGAAGCTTTCACTTTACTGTTGGGAGCACTGCGAGGTAGATGCAAGAACCAGCTAAACTATCTGCCTGCCCTGTCAGCTTGTCTCCCCCCTCTCCTAAGCCCTGGATCAGATGCCGGCAAGGAAGGGATCTGCCCATCAGGCCCTGGTCGGCTCCAGGACCAGCGATCCCAAGGGAAAAAGTGACATTCGGCTGGGTGGGCCCTGTGCAGTGGTTATTTGTTCAGGGTTGTTAGGGTTATGTGTGCGTGCAGTTATACCCTATAGTTATAGTTAGCTTCAGTGGGGTAGTGCTCTGCAGCCCACTGTAAGTACAGGTACAGCATTCTAGAAGTGGTGGTCCTGGCAAAATGACTCATTTTTGTTCGATGTGGCTGGGTCAAAAATTGGTGCTAAAACAGGCATAGATGCATTGAAAAATTCTGGTTTGGTATTTCTGAACAACCTTTTGACGATCCTGGGGACCGCGGGTCGTTGAGCTGATCAGGGCCTCAGCGATCTTGTGGAGCATTGGAAAGGGTGATGGATTGTGTTGGGAGGCCAGGGAAATCCTGCAGCTAGGTGGCATGGCACACGGGCCATGGCACTAGCTAGGTGGAGTGGCGTGCACCCTGCGCGCTCAAGGTGGGGGCCACACCCTCCAACAGATCTTCCCATCGTCCCCCCCTGCCACCGCCACCTCCGACCAACCCAAGCGGTTGACAAAATAAAAGGCACTCAGTACCTGACCAATATCTCCACCCTGGCCAATTTTGAGCGGTGGGTCAGGTCATTTCAAGGCACTAGCATCATGTCACTAACCAGAGATCCTTGCTGACAGAGATCAACTCATGCCATCTTAAACCAGCTCTCTTCAATCAGGAAATTGTTAGCGGTGGCGTGATACATTACCTGCCAAGACCATTTGTGAGTGCCTTTTATTTTGTCAATCGCAACCCTAGGCACTCACAAATCTCAGAGCCCGGCTTCGAAGCCTGCTGCTGCTGCTCCAATTTGCTATTTTCTTGCGTGGTCGCCGCCCCTGTGGCGAGTCCTTGAGGGTTCCCTTGTCGCCTTGTCTGTTCTGATCTGAACTCGCGCCCCCTTCTGCTTGCCCCGCAGACCGAGAAGCAAGCGCCACACCCCCTTTCATCAACCGCGAGGCCCCGCGGTTGGCTGAGGACGGGAGCAGGCTTATGGCATAGCCTTCGGTACAGGCTGCATCAAGAGCCTCGTCTATGGTGAAGGGGAGGTTAGGCAAGAAGGGGGTTTATCGCGATGCGAGGAGAGCAATGCCCTTTGTTTTATCGTTAGTGTAGGAGGTAAACATTGGATATCTAGCTTTCACTCTTTTATACGCTGAGAGATGATACAGAATGAAACCAGATGAACCCATCACCAACGCCATCATTACAGTTCATCTGTGGTAGCCCAGTATTGCTGCCAATTGGGCTCCAGCGTGGTGCCAGAGCGTAACGACACTCCAGTTCCTATCCCTAGCAAGGACTCGACGGCTGTTGACTCCGCTGGTAGCGATGAGGGAGCCCCTGTGATTCCCGGCATGACGCCCCCTAGCTCGTCCACCTCTTTTTTGGGCACTAGTTCTATGGCCTGAAGTTGTTCTATTTCGTCAAGCTCAGTTGGCAGGTAGTCGTCTGCCTCTTCGAGATCGGATGCGTCACTCGAGAGAAAGATGGGGTTTCGAGGGTCCCCCAGCTGCTTGGCAGACCTGATGTTGCCAAACGACGCATAATCCGATTTGTCGGGTTTGTCGGATTCATCAGATTCGGATTCGTCACTCGGGTATAGTATCTGCCTTCGAGCCGAGCGCTGCGCGGGATAGATGCTGGGGTTGCTGCTGGCAATGCTGGTGGCGAAGGAGGGGATGGGATAGGAGATGGTGACAATGCGGCTCGGGCCGGAGACGACCAAGGGACGTGCACAACTCTCCACCATCCTGTTCTTGAAGGCCTCGGCTTGCTGATAACCATTGGTTTTTCTGCACTGGCCATCCTCCCAGTTGAACCAGCGCAGGTCCCGCGCATTCTGCCAGCCCAGGTCGTCAACGTATTCGGGCTCGAAAGGGCCGCAGGGCAGGATGGGCCTATCCCCGTTGCAAAAGTAGAGCACAGCGAACTTTCGGCTGGAGACCTTGGGCCCCTCGTCTTCGTATCCCTCGGCCCATCCAAGAATCTTCTTATCTTGGGTTCGGTAACAGTGCGGGATGTTATTGGCCAAGCTTGTGTCGCTCAGTGATCCAGCAAACATTACCGAGCTGAGATCACCCGTGGGCAAGACCATGGCCACGTATGTGCCCTCGGACTTCTGGCTCATGTCGTCCCGCCGGCGGGCACGATACATGCGGCCGGGCTTTGCATGGTCGACGCCCCACCCCGCCTTCGTGTACCTGCGTTCGATGGCCATGTTTCCAGCCTCCCATTCTGTTGTAAACACCTTATTGTTTTTGGTGGCCTTGTCCGCGTCACAGTTCCGGACACGGACGGCCAATTCCCGCATGGCCAGCTCATTGGACTGGGGTTTCATGTTCGCCTTGTTGTGACCGCCCTTGGCCATCTTGAGGTGCCTCGCAGCCCCTTGGACGGGATTGCGCGACTTGAAGCGTATCTTGTGCAGCACACACTCGAAGATGTACCACTTCCCACTGCCGAGAGGATACTCTTGGATAGAATGGCGCGAGGAACCGTCGCAATAGACGGCGTCGAAGTCAGTAGAGCGCTCCAAGACAATCTCGGACTCGATGCGCTGCCCGGCGTCGTCATCGTCGTCGCTTGCGACATGGCTGGTCCTCTTTCTCTTGAGCGATTGGTCCCCTGCTCGATCAAGGCACCCCCTCTTGTGGCCGGCATTAGGGTCTTGGAAGGGTGGTAGAGGTTCATTGGACTGGCTTTGGGGTCGGCGGTCCTGCAGCACAGCTTCGTTAGCGATATCCGGCCAGGAACACGTAGGATGCGGGGGCTTACCAGCTTGGGAGATGGGTGGGACCTGGATGCTGGATCAAGCTCCGTGGCGGAGCTCGCTATTCCGGATATCATTTGACGTGGAAACCCTTTCGGGCTGCTCAGGCTGGGCTCGGGCTGGGGCAGTTCCTCTGCTGGCTCTGGAGACTCCCTTCGTGTTTGGGCCTGCTGGGAGCGGCTGCATTAGGTTGGACTGGAGATAATGAGCGGAAGGACAACGGAATGGAAAGGGAACCTACCGGTAACCAACCGCCAAGTCGCTTCAAGTCAAACTCCAGACGATCCAGTTGCTGCACCATCATGGCTCGTTCTTCTTTGTGGACCCTCTCAACATTCTCTCTCTCTCTGTCGTCCAGCCCATTCTTAGCTTGTAGGTGCTCGAGATGTTCTTTGGCCTTTCTCATCCTTTCATCGTGTAACTCCTTGAAGTTCTTCATTTCCTCAACGTAACCCGTGATTCTGGCCTCGTAATCCCTCTTCATCTCTTCGATTGCTACCTTGTCGTGCCCAAACACGTCAACCCTGAAGGAATATTCCCTATCTGCTTTTGCTATGCGTCTCTCAATCCCCCGGCGTTCCGCTTTCAGGTCCTCTTCCTTGGCCTTCCGCCCTAAGAGATCGGCCAGGTTATTCCCGCCGTCGTCCATTATTTAGTATATTCGTCCCACGAGAACCTGGGAGAAAACGTTGGAAAGGGGAGGGAACAGCTCCTGCGACGGCTTTACCCAAATCAAAGGGCCAGCAAAAAGGAAAGGAAAGGTAGGGAAATGACAAAGTGGAGTGGAAAACGCAAGCCAAAGGTTTAATTAATAGTAGGGAAACTGAGGTACGGACGTGGTCCAACTATGGTTATCTTTGAACGATAAGGCTTTCAACTGGGAAAGGAAAACCTGGAAATTTTGCACACAATGCCCGAGGAAAAGGATTGTGCGTAGAGGAGAGGGAAAGCTGGAGATGGGGGGAAAGTGGTGCGCTGGTTTCCGAGGGAAATCCAGGACGCCTCAAAAGCGACACCGTATTTATTGGTCAACTCTAGCGCGCTCTTCCATCCAACCACACACAATCGTGCAAGGCGCAAGAGGCTTCTGCATCTGTCAAAGGCAGGGAACGGTGCACAAACGAGCGATTGATCCTGGAGTTCGCAAGGTCGAAACACATACTTGAGCTTCGTTGGAACAACAATGACATCCGCTCCCTTCCCAGGTTCCCCTCCTCAGTATCTTAGTTAAGTGCTTTTCTTTTGAAATGCCGGTATCCCTCATGAGGTTTGGTAGCCTCCGAATTATCTCGTCTTTACTGTGCAAACGATGTTCGTAATCACTGTGTCAAATGCACGAGGCTGAGCATATCCTTCCCTTTACGGCAACATCTGACGTGGCAAATGATGCGCCACCATTGCTGCCGAGACGTCAGAGGAAGGAAGCGACGCCAACTCCGTGGTGGCAGGCGGGATCCCAAACTTACCCTCGGTCCCGAAAAGCTAGCAACGTAAGTATTATCATTATTGAAAGCTTCCACCCCCCAGGGGGTGGTGATGGGAGGAGGAGAATGCGGAGGATTACGGTGCAGGCAGGAAACAGATCCGGCAGAACACAAGGAACCTAAGCAACCCAAGGGCAAAGGCAGCGCGAGACGCCACCTCATGCGATATTCGCCCCAGGACAGCCGAAAGCCGGATTTCATGTGCTTGACAGCGGCACGCGCATGCATGCAACCAGGTGTCTTGAATTTGTAGGCTGACACCGAATTAATTCACAATGCTTGCGATCCAGCGCCTCGATGCTTTTAATAAGCGGACCTTCTAGCAATGCAGGCCTAGTAGGCTTTGAAGCGCGAGCATGAAGGACTTGAAGCAATGGCTACTTGGCTTGCTCCCGTGGCTGCGCGCGAAGATGCATCTTAACACGAACCCGAACCGGGACATGCCATGAACGCGCTACGTCGGCACGCGTGGCACGCAGAAGACGCGTCCAGCATGAACAACGTCTCCGCCAAGGGAGAGGCGGCGGCGTCTCCGCCAGGCATACCACCGCCTCAGGCCATCTGACCCAATCCTGTCCGCTCCCCTCGCTGCCGCCGTACCAACAAGATTGCCGTAAGCGAATAGAATTTGCAACACACCATTCAGGGCCTCTCAGGTCTTCATCGCTCGCTTAAACCTGAAGCTCCGTCATAGCCACCCTCCACCAAAACTCGAGTTCCGAGCTGGGCCCTTCCTGGCCGACCTCTGCGGTTCCCCTTTCCCCACAAGCAAAATATCTTTCCTACAAGCATCACGTATCGCTCCGAAGAGAGGTGAGTCATAGCTGACCAGGATCGCTTAACCAGTGTTTGGCGACGTCCTGCTCGGCTGAGACATTTGATCAATTCAACGGCGGGGATACAGGAGCCAGGGGAGTCCATATTTTTTATTTGACTTCATGCACGTGATTGGGCTGAAACTCCTAGATGCTAGAAACCCACTTGACTTTGTCTTTGCCTCCTTGCATCTAGCGTGAAGAGGGGCTCTGAATCTGTCCGCTGCAAGTTTGAAGGCCTCGCGAGTTGGATCTAACGTTGTTTCATATTCGCCTGGCCTGTACAAATGATTTCTTGAGGTGAGCATGCAGGACGCGCCATTCGTCCCCTATAGGCCGCTTGCGGCATTAATAATGTGGGAATTAGAATTAGAAGGAAGGTGCGTCCCCCTTAGGGCTCTTACCACCTTATCTCGCCGCCTTATATCCTCGATATTATAGACTCAGCTAATTAAGAGGTCTATTGTCCCACTGCTGAACACTCCGTCGGTCAAGAACCAAGGTCAGACTTACACCTTGGGCCACGGCACCTGCGCAAGGACCCGCGGGCGGCTAAAGACAGGCCCACGGAACAGGCACACCACGACCTAGCGGCACCGCCTGCAGGGGCGGTCAGACTTGATCGGCCCTACCAGGGAGCGTTATGCCGGTAGTGTCTCCACAGCGGTACATGGCACCACGAATAAGGAATCCCAGGAAAGCGCGGAGGCCCGTGGCTGACAGACCGGCCAGGCAGCTGACCCCCCAGAGTCTAGCTCCATTGGGGATCAGTGGTCGCGAGCCTCTTGGCCGTAGGAACCCAGTTGGCTGAACCCAAGGAAGCAGGGCGAGTGTGGCAGCAAGGCAGGAGTTGAATTGAAGGGTTAACATCCGCGGTTTCGCCGAAGGCGATTGGGGCGGGGCGCGGCCCAAGACCGTGCCCAAGCTCAAGCTACAGTAAGGAGATCCATCACCCGAAATCCAAGCCAAAAAAACAAACCTACTTCCGCCGAAGGCAGAAGGAAGCCAACGCCTGTAATCTTCCTTGACATGATCATCGGAGCCGCTGGAGAAACCTGGGTACCTTGTACATAGCACATGAGAAGAACGACAGCAGCCCCGGCGAAAAGAGGGAGCTGACCTTAAAAGAATTATCGGCTGAACTTCTTGTGAAGCGAGGAGCTGGAATTGACACTCTCTCTGGACCCTCTTGTTGTTTCTCTGCCTCCGTAACTCACTACCTTCCTTCACGCTTTCCATCCGTAAGATCACCTCGAGGCAAATGTCCGAGAAGCTCTGTTTTTAACGTTGTGTGAACCGTGGAAAAGGCGGATCGTATATCACGCGTGGGATTGTGTTGCTCCTTCCTCGGTAAACTTCCGTTGAGCGCCTTACCGAATACGGCCGAGCAGAATGATCATATGCGAAGATTCAGGAGCCCGATAAAGTTTGAGCTAACGTTTCGAAGGGGCATATTAGCCCAGTCAATTTTCTTTTCCCTTCGACTCATTTCCTCCTCAGCATGCATCCAAGTCGTGGATGGCCCTTGTTCACCGCCCGCAACCCCTTCTTCGACATCCGCAACGACCTTCAGCATCCGCAGCGGATGCTCAATCTGCAAATTGACAAGTTGCGCAGACGGCTGGCCCTTATTCAATATCCGCAATGCCCTCTTTAGCATCCGCAATGGGTACGCAAGTCGTAGATAGCCAAGCTACACAGACAGCCAACCCTTCTTCGGAGTCCACAACAGATACGCAAGTCGTCACAGTCATACGCAGAAGGCCAACCGTTGTTCATTCCTGACGTTGCCAGCCGAGATTAAACTCATCATCTACCGCAGTCTCCGCGGCCGCGGGGAGGTTCGTTTCTTCATCATAGGATACCCCTGAATACTCAAGGAAAGTCTTCCACAATCTGAAGCGCCCACGCTCTGTATCGTGCTTGGAGCTAATCGACTGTGAAGTCCAAGGCACCGTTGGCCACTTATCCTTACAACGATCCATGACTTCGGCCCATACCGGCATATAATCTTTCTTCTTGGTACTGTTGAACATGCCCTTGGCTCTACAGTCTTCGAACCACTCCATGATAGCGGCAGTCATCCCAATAGCTTCAAAACAGGCGTTGGAAGGTAATAACACCAACAATTCCAAGATCTTCAACACTCTGCATGTTGAATTCAGGGGTTTAGAGTCTATTTGGGTGTTCAACCGGTGTTTTCCCGAAAGCGGTGTGGGCGCGGGAGCTGGGCAACACTACTGCAATACATCTTGGATAGCGTGGAACTAACTTTGTAGTATTTTCGAGCAGTGCCATATTGGGCAGTGGCCAGCCGATCAGGGCCGTAAGAAAACGACATATGGGTATAAGAGTGGTGTAGCCGCACAGGGCAAAGGGATTTCCTTTTGCTAAAAAGTGCGACGGTTCCCTTGAGAGAGCACTCCTCAAGGCGGTGCTCATAGTGGACAAGCATGGGATCGGGATTGGGTTGCTCGCAGACGCCAGTTCCGAGGAGACCGCCGCCTCCAGATCTTGTCTTGAGCAGTTCAGAGCTTCCCTGTCGCGATATGATGCAGTCTTTCAACCAAACCCGTCGACAAGTTCTGCGAAACGGTTTACTAAGTCGGTGCAATGGCGCCTCGGAGCAGGACACGGTTGCACATTTTAGGGGGCTGGTCACGGCGAATGCGTTGGTCGACCCAAATCCTGTTGATGTACCTGACATACTAAGTTATCTATTACGATAGAGACCTTAGTCTTTACTATAGGAGCGACGACAGTCAGAGTACCTTGGCCCTTATACAGGCGGGAAACAGCAAAAATTCGGCGCTGTTGAGAGCGATGAATACCTTAGAATTCCAGGTATACGGAAAGATCGGCATGATGACAAAAATGATGTTCTCCATCCGGCCGTTAGTTGCCCAGACGCTCTCTGTCTGTCGGAGCGGCCTCCGGACAACGCTGGCCACGTACAACGCGCTCGTGGCCATTCAGCAGTCTCTGTCCTCCCCGTTGGAGCACGTCTCCATAATCGAAGAGCCATTTATACTCGACGACGCAATTGGACGGATCAGCCCTATACATCTCCAGTTTGTAACCTCTTGGAAAGCTTCTGACGCGATTCTTTGTGTCAGATTTGAGGGATGAAAGGCCGTGGAAAAGTAAAGCGCAAAGAGTTCGTCCTACAAGTCTCAGATTGATAGGGAGGGGATATAAAATGGTAAGTCCGGCGAACTTGCACAAAAGTCCAGCAAAACTAGAAAATTTGCTTCAGTCACAAATGCGGGACGATCTATTCAAAAGCTATAGAAGAATCAGAGAAACCTAGGCGCAGAGCAAACGACCTGAGACGATACCGGGGTACTCTGATAAACTTTTAAAGGATCAGAATCATATCAAGTCCCGACTTTGTGCCTCCACCACCAGCAGCCGTGGAGCCAGTTGCGGATATGAGCAAAGCAGAAATTGAGGAGGGATGGGAAGGCGGTGTCTCATTACCATGGATTTTGTTCAACCGTCCTTTTCCACACCCAGCGGCCGAGTGGCAGTTTTACTTCCCTGAGAACGAACAGATGCTCGAATTCGAGGACATAAGCATCAGATGCTGCTGGATCTCGGTTGGATCTCATCCTTGACATAGGCACGGGAACTGGCATCATTGACGGTGTGTAGCACTCATCCCAACCTCGGCCCGCGACAGCAGTGCGTTCATTATTGCCGGCGCTGACAATCCATGCCACGTTTGTAGCGGCAGTTGAAAATCCAGACATGTATGTATGGGGTATTGATTATCAGCCCAAACAACCTCGTGTGTCCCTCCTATTGTCACCTCCTTTGTGGGAGACGCCGAGGAGGACTGGTCCTCAGATGAAGCAGGGTTGGCGGGAAGACACTGGCGGTTAAGGACTGGCCTCAGTTTATTAGGCAAACTTACAAGTATGCATCCACGACGCATCAGGATCGAGGTGTTCGTTGCCGCCCACACAATTTTGGTCTCATGTCAACCAAGGTCTTGGGGCGCTAGGCATGGCGCTAGGCATCAACCACACCCTATCCGACCACGGTCGGTTGTTGCAATTGGTCGAAGAAGTTGGCTTTCGACCTGTCAAAGAACAATCCCGGAGAATCCCAATCGGGAAATGGGCTAGCGTCCAGGGACTTAAGGAGGCAGGGTTAAGCATGCTGTGCATACTGTATATAGGGGCTCAATATATCGCTGGGGTACCTCTTACTAAGGGCCTGGGCTGGTCAGACGATCCCGTGCGCGAGCTAGTCAAAAGGTTTCGTCAAGGGTTACGGAATCCTGTATTTGACTTTTCGAACGGTGTATAGGCAGAACCGGCGTCTGTGTAGTCAAAACTACAGGCACCTCATAACAGCTAGGGAGAAAGCATGCTAAGTCAAGATTGCTGTGATAGTACTGTCAGACGCTTGGACGGCCCCATTAAGCTGTCCATACCCGAGCTCAACGTTCACGATCTCTACAGGTGGCATATTATCCTAAGGGTGGACGATAAGCCCACTCATCTCGCTGTTGATCGTATACCTCCGGTTTTGTGCGAGGATATCTGATGTGGTGAAGCACTCGAAAGCGGGACACAGGAAGCTGTCAGGACTATGGCGGGCGTGACAGTTGGGGGCGAGACGTGCTCGGTGGCCTCGAGGGGGTGTTGGGGTTACGGGGTCACTGGGCCGTTCCGAGAGCCAACCATGCTTCGCCGCCAGCGCCAACACGGCTGGCAGAGAGCGCTTACCAGGTTTTCGTTTCTAGACAAAAAAAAACTATCCAACCTTCATCTCGAACTACCAACTTAAATGTAAGTTTCATGTGGCCATTTGCACCAGCAACAAGCACAGTCAGGGCCAACATGCTCTGATCTAAAGTCTGAAGCGGCACTGTGCAGGATGCGAGAATGGGCGACTCAAATGAGCCTGGAGACGCCGCGGCCCATCGATAGTGGAATTTACGGTGTGCATAATAACGAGGCAGAATTGGATATTTTGCCCGTTGGCCTGTGTCCAGTCCTGGGCCATAGAACTGTTGGGCTGTCTTCCACAGACTGGAACACAAACTGAACCTCAATGACACCCCGCAGCTAGGCGCAGCACTGTCATTTCGCAACCTCTTGGCAGACTTGGTTCCCTCCCGTCTTATCTGACCTCACGTCACCTCACCTCATCAACAGCATTATATCCCACCACCCCACCTTTGCTCGCCTTCACCGCGTTAACACCATCGCCACTGCAACTTGAAGTGCTCAGATTTACTGCCGCATCAGTTACCCCCTTTTTTTATTTTATTTTTATTTTCAAGATCGCACCATGGAACTCCTCAAAACTCGCGTCCATCAGGCAGCCAGCAAGAACAAAGAGCTGCTGCGCATCCTCGCCGAAATCGACCATGCAGCGCCCGAACTCGTGCAGCAGAAGCGCTTGATCATTGAGCTCCAAGAACAGATCGTCGTCTCGGACCGGCGCCTCGCCAGCGCCAACAGGCAGTGTGCCAAGGAGCTCAAGGACCATGAGCGGTATCGCGACTCCATGACGCGCCGCCTCCGATACAAGGCGACGGGCCGCGGAGCAAAGTACGACGCGCAAGCCCAAAAAGAGGAGACGGAATACCTCGAGGCGCTGCAAAAGGAACACCGCTACCAAGAACTCAATAACAACCTCAAAGCCCAGCTCTCCGCCGCCCAGCAGCAAGCCCACACCCTCGAGCAAGACGTCGCCCGCCACGGCTCGGCCCAACTGCAACTCGACCAGCTGTACCTCAGCCTCTTCGACGGGCCGACGCCCGGCTTCCCAGGCGAGGACGAGCTGGAGCGCGCAACCAAGTCCGCCAGGCTCGCGTACGAGGACGCGCGCAGCCGGGCCGAGGTCGAGGCCAAGGCGGCCGCGGCGCTGGGCGACGGCGCGCGCAAGCTCAAGATGGCCGTCAACGCGCTCCACCGCGCCCTCAGCGCCTCCCAGGCTGACATGTTCACCCACCGCAACCTGACCGACTTTGTCGAGCGCAACGAGCTGCAGCTCGCGCAGAACGAGGCTCTCTCTGCCCGCGTGCTGTGGCTGACGGCCCGCCAGATCAGCCCGGCGGTTGGGGACCTGCCCGAGGCGAGGATTGCCCAGGGCAGTGTTGTCAGCGATATCTTTTTTGACAACTTCTTTGGTGATCTGGAGTTTCACCGCAAGATTCAGGACTCGATCGCCGATGTCCAGAACGTGGCTACCGTGATGAACTATCTGGAGATGGAGGCCCGGGCGAGGCACAGTGTGCTGGCAGGCGAGTTCAGAATGCGAGAGAAGGAGCTGCAGGATGCTCGGGGTGCCCTGCAGAGTGCCAGAGAGGAGGCGTTTGAGAGAATCCTGACGGGGGCTGGCAGCAACCCGCCACCGCCCTATGAGTTGCGTTGAGGGCGATAGGGTCTCGGTCTGGCGCTTCATGAAATCTCTTTGGTGTCTATGGGTTACTTCATGTTGTGGGCATTTTTGCAAGACTGGGTTGTATACTGGGTGGCTGTCTGAGCTTGTACTGTTCTCTCATTGTTCCTTCGAAGCCGTGCAAAAAGGCGCATGCAAATGCACAGTTATGCTTTCAATCCCAGGGCCAACTCTCGCCCGACCCAACCAGCGTGAAAACTGAAGCGGTTGCCGATAAGTCACTTCACGGCTCAAACTCGAAAGTCAGCGAACCAAACAGGTTTTATTTTCTCCTCGGTTATCTCAAACGCCCCCTCTAATTACGGGGAATGGGCTGCGATGAACTGGATCCCGTGTTCCCCTCCAGAAGCCGGCCCAAGCAGCCAGCTACACAATAGCCTTGAAGGCCTCGGCAGCGTCAACGACGGTCTGCTCCCAGGGGGTGTACTCCTGTCCACTGAATCTCACAATCTTGGTTCCATCGAACCCGCGGTGCTTGAGGAACGCGTAGTCAGGCTGGTAACCCTGTCCGGGTGTTCCCTCGTGGATGATGTGAGCCCTCTCGGGGAATGCCTTGCGGAGGATGTCGGCGACGGCCTGCTGGGGCGAGTAGTACGATGCGAGAATGAAGCGCTCGTTGTTCGCCTTTTCCGGGTGCTCGACAGCAAAGACCAGGGCGCGGCCGACGTCGCGGATGTCGACAAAGCCCTGGAACGTGCCCGGGAGACCCGCCTGGTCCAGGGGCACGCCGGCGAAGACATCGGAGATGCTCTTGGTCGAGATGCTTATCTTCTCCCGAGATTCGGGGACAACCAGGGGCGGGCCTGCGACGAAGCTGGGGGGGCTGTTAGCAAAGTCACTTTTCGCCATCGTCCCTTTTTTTCTCCAACAACGTACCAGGGGTTGATCGCGGTCAGTGTGAAGCTGGGCTTCTGCTCATCCCGGAACTTCCACATGGCCTTTTCCGCCGCCGTCTTGCTGGCCCCGTAGATGACGGGGCCGGGGGTCTCCTTGCCGAGTTTCTCAACAAGATCCTCGGCCTCGGTGTTCCAGTCGGCCTCGGTAAATGTGTAGTCGCCTTCCTTGTTCGAGTAGACTGCCGTGATGGAGGACATGAAGACGAAGCTCTTGATCTTGGGCTCTTTGGCAGCCGACTCGAGGGCGCGAAGGATGCCGCCAACGGCGTCCCTCATGACCGGCTCGGGGTCGCTGAAGTCAAAGGCAACAGGGGTAGCCGTGTGAGCGACGGCGTCAACTCCTATCAACATGTTAGAAAGTAACCCATGAGACTGCAAACTCAAAGTGTCGTAACTAACCCTTGACGGCCTCGTCAAACGCGCCGGGGACAATGATATCAGGAACCTCACAGAGCGTGAACTTGTCGCCATACTGGGCAAGGGCATCGACCAGAGCTTTGTTGGATGCAATGGATCGAACAGTGCCTCGGACCGAGTATCCAGCCTTCAGGAAGGCTTCGACGGCCCGGGAGGAGACGTAGCCATTGGCGCCTGTGAGGAGGACAAGACCCTTGCTGTCAGACATGTCGGGTGGCTGTGATGTTTTGGATACTGTTGGGTGGGTGTTTGGTGGGGCTGATGAGCTGAGGATGCTACGATCGGAGTGTGTTGTTGTTGACTATGAGTTTGGGAGTTAGCTGCACAAAGGCTGCGGGCTTGGCGACCTTTTATCGACTGGAGGTGTTGGCACAAACATCTCCAGTCTTGGGTCTACTGATAGGAGGTTGGATTAGCAATCAATCCTCCACAACACAGCTGCATATGCCACTTCCTGTGATTCCATACTAGCTGCTGGCCATACTACTAGCGATGGCCCTTTGTCCTAGACCAGGTGGTGTAAGTGGAGATCTCGTCGGAAAGCCAAAGAATTGGCTTGGCATTGCATTTCCTCGATTACTGATCGCCAGCCAGCCCGCGCTTCGGGATGCCCAATGACCGACCCTCTAGCCGTGAATAGCTTAAACACCGACGAATTGTCGCTGATTAATCCTAGCACGGGCATGCGAATGGAATCATGTCTTCCTCTTCCGCTATCAACATGAGGACTCTGGCAGTGAACTTGAGGGTCAGTGTTTCACCCATACCACACGTCATTTGCTCCCTACACGTGGTTAGTGATCGTGCCGTTAAGCATACTCACCCACTGTCACACGGCAGTCAGGTGCAGGGGTAGCAGGGTCAGATTCCCGGGCAGCATGTTGCTAGCGTTGCGGTTCTAATAGAGTGATGTTACAATTCCACAGTGTGGTGTCTGCCGGCCTCTTTCCGCAAGGTATCCTAGTTCCACTGACTTCAGCCAATGCTAGCGCTATTACAAGCCACCCTGGGGGTTGTGAAGCGCCGCAACATGATGCCGGATATCGGCAAGGCCCGACAGCACGCCTTAGGGGTTGCTTCCGAGCTTCAATGACCCAACTGTAGCCGAAGCTTTATATCCGGCAGGAATCCGGCGCAGCCCAAGACCTGGGCCATTCCAACTACCACCCCATGCTCTCAAAGGTTGGCTTTCAACAAGTGCACTCCAAGTCCGAGCGCGACACCCCACGCCGAAGACGCAACCAGTCCCGCGCCCGCCTTCGCCACTGACGTGTTAGCTGCCGCTCCGGTTGTGGTTGTCGTCTGTCCCGAGCCTGCCGCCGGCTTGGTCGCTGTGGGTGACGTCGGTGTCGTTACCGCCGTCGTGTCACCACTACTCGACTGTTAGCTCATGAAAGGGGAGGTCAAGTGCTCAAGGCAACCCACGTAATACCATCTCCGGTGCCAGCTCCGGTGCCAGTTCCGGTGCCAACTCCAGTGCCGGTACCAGTGCCAGTACCAGTACCGGTTCCACTACCAGAACCAGTCCCACTCCCGCTGTCGGTATCACCGGAACCAGACCCAGTCCCCTGTCCCGCGCCGCAGTACTTTTGCCAAATCGACTCGGTGACGCCAGCATCCTTGGCCGATTCGCAGAACTGGGGGAAGAAGGCGATGCAGTACGTGTACAAGGTGACGACGAAGTAGTCAGTCCCGAACCCCGAGGCGTCGACGCACAGCGGGATGCACTGCCCGACGTACAGGGTCGCGCCGTCGCCGCCGCACATGCACTCGGCGAACGGCTGTTCCGTGTCGTCGCCCGGGCAGCTGTTGTACGCCTTGTCTTGGCACGAGTCGCACTGCGGCTCGCCCATGCTGAGGAAGAGGGGGTTGACGGCCTGCGCGGCGCCGAGGAAGACGGTCAGCGCGAGGCCGAGGGTGGGCAGGCGGACCATGATGGGCGGTCGGAAACTCGTCGTGGAGTGTACTAAAGAGGGACGTCGACGACGGGAGGAAATGAAACGAAAGACGGAAAAGAGCGTAGTCGACAAAGTATGGGACTGCCCGAACCCCCGGGTCAGCGAGCGTTCATGGGTGTTGCCCTTTATACATGGCAAACGCATTATGGACGCGCCCTGAGGCTCGAGAGCCGCATGACACTTCCGGCGACCTTCGCGAGCCAGCGCAGGCTCGACCCAAACGTAAAAGCTTCGGTACCTTGGGCGCCAGTGGTCCGGGATTCCCTGAAGATGTCTCGACCTGATTTGCTCCCCTTGAGCCTCCCCTTTCACTAGTCTCTCAATGCCAAGAGACGCCTCGCCCCTTGCAGCCCGTTGCTGAGACGGGTCCCCTGCACCCTGCAGCCCATCAGCTTTTGCCGCGACGAAGTTGACATTGCATCCGTTGCTCCTGAACTGCAGTTTGGTCATTCGCACAGCTGCGATGAGCCCCGAAAATGCAGCGTTGTTGAAGGTCTTCTCGACCGTGCTGTGGCTCAGTCCATGTGTTCCACCGGGCCGCCGTGTTGATGGCAAATGCCGGCGGTTGCGCTTTCTCGGGAGCTCAGCTTTCACGCAAAGGCCCTGAAGCTGGCGGTAGCGCGGAGGCGAAGTGTCGGAGGCGTGCATCCTTCACCCGGCGGTTCTAGTTCGAACCGCTGTGTGTTTGGACGATCCCTAAAACGGGGATCTCGAACTAGCCTAAGACCAAAACAGCGGGGAGAAGAAGACAGAGGTCTAGGCCCAATTTCCATTGCTAATGTTAATTGCATGTCACACTGCTTGAGCTCCAGCCGCACTCGTGAAACCAAAAACTTTCAGCTCTTGAATGCACTTACCATTCCCACATTTTGGGTTGGGTTGGTTTTGTCCACTGCCATGCTGGTTTTACGCCACGGCAAATAGAGGTGGAGGGAGGGGTCGGTTCGGCACACCCAACCGAGACGCGACAAAGGCAGGGTTTCGTGGAGAGCAAGACTACAAGTAAGGTAAATACATATCCAATCATCTCTAATGCGTGCTAGTTGAGTTCATACCAGACCAAACGCCTCCAATGCTTTCGCAGGCATCCGCCGCTTCAAAGTAACGCCCACCGTGTCCCGGTGCATAAATGCTGATGAGTTCTAGTTGAGGAGGATATCATATCCATCCTTGTTGATCCTGACCTGCTCCCCGCCGAGCCCGTATTTCCGCCTGACCAACTCGAATATGATCAAGCCAGCGCTTGTGCTCGGCACCTGTCTGATGGCGTTCCACCAGAACCCGCGATACAACCACCGGCGCATGCTGCCTCCGAGCCCGGCCGTCTGAGCCTCCGCAACACATTCCGTCCAAGTCTTTTGGTAGGCGTTGCAATACGCCCTAAGCATGTGCCACCGCCACCCCTGAAGACGCGAAGAGTATGAGGATGATGCTTGCGCTCTCGTGCTCAACCTGAGCTCGCGCGCCCGCGCGTCGAGTGCTTCCAGGCGCTCCCAGTGCTCAACCTGGATGTGTGAGAGAGGGTGCAGGATTACCTGCTGCGCCAGCGAGGCGCTCGTGCCTGCCAGCAGGAGGAACGCGGGCTCGATGGCATAATGCGGCCTAATAATGAGGGGCATGGATGTCCTTCTGTCGTGGTCGACGGTTCCTTCGACAGGCTTCGGCCTCTTGCGCGACAGCAGGACGATGGTGTCCTCGGTGAGTGAGCCGTAATACCAGGCCACGAAACTGTAGTAACCCTGGGCCTTGAGATACTCAAAGGTGGTGAAGAAAACGGCGCTGCCCATGCTATCCTTGAGAAACGAAAGGCCCCAGCCTGCAAAGATGCCGCGAAGGCCAATCTCGCGGAGCTTGGCTGCGCCGAAGGACCACATACTCTTGGGTCTTTCCGATGCGGCGCCGGTGGCAAGTGCCGGGTTTCCGCTCGCCGACATGCCGGCTGCGCTGGTCCCCATGTCGTACCGAGCCTGAACGGCATCCAGCGGGGCAGCTACAACGCTCTGTATGCTTCCAGCGAGGAAGCCCGCCGTGAAGGTGTCAATGGGTAACGGCGGCGGGTAGACACGTTTGCTGGCGAGGGCACTCTCGGGATGAAGACGGCCAAGTATTTGCAGATAGCTGGTATACAGGACGACACCAACACCAACATTGGCGATCAGGGGCGGCATTACCTGGTCTGGAACAACTCGCCAGCCGTAATGCCGCACTGCTGAAGCCAGCACACCGGGGGTAGTGCCGTGCATGCGAAGCTTGAACCAGAGCCAGGCATTGGTGAAGGCCGTGCGCGACGCAGAACTGGGCTGAACCGTCCTCAGGACCGAAGTCCGCTCGAGCAAGGCTGCCGCCGCTGCGTATTGCTGCTCCTGCAAGGCTCTGGCATATGCGAGGTAGTCGACGCGGGTGCGGAAGAAGGCCTTGACGGGAGCGCGGAAGTAAAAGGCGACGGCCTGCTGCGTGAGGGCGCGCATGCTGGCAGCAGATGCGCCCGTCGCGGCATTGCTGGTGGGCGCCTTTTCGGGCAAGACGGGCCCGGAGGATCCATCTGGAATGACGGGGAGGATGCCGCTGATGGGTGAGATGGGCCCTGACTGGCTGCCACTGGCGCCACGGCTATCAGGGCCATGCGTGCTGCTACGCGTCATGATGCCGGCGCATTTTCAGGATGTTTTGGTGTTTGCGTGTCGTTGCGACAAGTGTGACCGACACTTGCGATGCAAGATCCAGGACTACGCCAGGCAAGGTTCACGTGGGATTGATGGCTGACCAGCTGCGCGTGAGCCGCCAGGTCACGGTTTCGACGTCAGATTTTTTGCTGCCCTGGCCATCCTGGGCAGAGCCCGGAATTAGCCGATAGTGGGTCTGGTGGGGCACCAGGGCAGTGCCTGCCAAATGCTTATCGCCTCGCTGATCAGGCACCAACGAGATGCTGATGCTTGGCCCATGCTTCCCTCCAGCCCACGTGCCTGAGATCGCAATGGCGACTGCTCATCTCGTGCGGATTGCAACACTAGAAAAAGGGAATCCACGTCAAAATTCGATAATGTCATTCTCACGTACTTTTAGCTGCCCGCACCATTTGGGCGGTCGGAGCCCAGAACACAATCCCCCGCCGGTTGCGGCCGTCGCGACTTCCCCATACTGCCCCTGCGCTGGCAGCGAGTTGCATCCTACCCCTCCTGTCGTCGAAACCGAGAAACGAGCAAACTCGAGATCAGATCCACGGGCTTCTAGGCGAGATGGGAAGTGAACGCCATCCCCTCGTCTTACATCTCAGCACAATCGATCGCCTTACGGCCCCTTAAATAGACGACTTGGAAATGCTCGTATATGTGTCGCTGTGCAATTGTCCAATTCGAAGCGAGAGCCCAGCCACGGATATGTGGGGTCTCCAGGGGCTCAGAAGGGGGGCTCAGGGGCTAGTACAGCCGGCGGGGTTCCCCAGGATACTTGATTGGCCTTGGCGACAGACGCCGCAACCATACCCGCAGCCGTTTGCCCATTATTGGCTGACTGGGCATTACAGACATTTCAGATAATATCACCTCCCCGACTTGGTGGCTGCACGTTGCAGCTGACATGGGTCTTCATCTCACCTCACCTACCCGTTGACGAGCCGCAATCTGAGCCATAAATATTAGACGGGCATGGATCGAGCACCACATGCCCGTTCCTGTAACCTCCCCCGAGATCTAACCCCACGACGGGCATGGTGTTACTTCAACGGTCGGCCGGGGCGAAGTCGCCATGTGTTTGGTGCCATAGGCAGCAGTCAATTTTAGCCCCTGGGAGGAACTGCAGCCTCACGAGAGACTTACAACGCCTATCCTATATAAGATACCAATGATTCCGCCAGGCGGCCTATTCCCACATTCACCTGTTCCAGGGCGGTCCTCCCATTCCAGAGTCACATCAACACCATGGTGGCCAAGGCCGCCATCTCGCTGCTGCTTGCGGCACTCGTCCCCTCAGTCGTTACCTCACCAATCACGCCCCAACCGTTCCCCATACAATCTCGAGCCGTGAATCCGCCCACTGCCCTCCCCCAGAAGGCCACCGCCAACGACCTGCGATGGCAGCCCTCGCTCGACTTTGACACTGACGGCTGTTACAATGTGCCCGCCATCGACGAAGCCGGCAATATTGCCGCAGGCCTGCCCACCAATTTCGCCGGGCTCTCATCCGACTGCCGCGATCTGTCCGACCTGGACAACAACAACGTCTACTCGCGCCAGCGGTGCAACGCCAACGGCTGGTGCTTCTACCTCTACGACTACTACTTTGAGAAGGACGTCTCACTCGCCAACTTCTTCGTTGGCACCGGCCACACCCACGACTGGGAGCACGTCGGCGTTTGGGTGAAGGACGGCCAGCCGCAGTACGTCGCCGCCTCGCAGCACGGCAACTACGAGGTCCGCCCGGCGTCGAGTGTCCGATGGGACGGCGAGCACCCGAAGATGGTCTACCACAAGGACGGCCTTAGCACTCACTGCTTCCGCTTCGCCGATGCCAGCGACGACGCGATCGAGAACCACAAGGGGATCTGGTTCCGTGGCTCACTCATCTCGTACAACGGCTTCCCAGCAGGTATTCGCGATAAGCTGTTTGCTCATGATTTTGGGAAGGCCACGATTGCCATCAAGGACTCATCGTTTCCAGGGGATATCACCAGGGCCAAGCCTGCTGCGATATCGTTTGATGTAAACACTGATTATGACTCCCCCGGCTTCCCTTAGAAAGATGCAGGATATTCGAGTCTAATCAGGGGCAATGGCTACGGATAATGCTGGGGGCTGGTTGTGGATTGATGATGTAAATAAATGTTTATGCTTTGGCATATAAGAAGTGTGTCCTGGGCACCTCGCAGGATTTTCTTTGTTTTTGGCTTGGTATTCTTAATCATGAATAAATGACATTACGTTGGTCGGGTGACCAGGGCAGTCAAGCAGTCTCTTAAAGTGGTCAGTATCCGGGTCACAAAAGAGTCCAGTAATTGAAACAAGATACGCACAACAAATGCTCATCAGCGCATCTGAGTATTATGGACGGGGCTTGCCTGTGTCGCGGCAGGACGGGTGTCTCCGAGATGGATGAATGCGGCCAGGGAAGGGCTGAAGACGTCGTTGACGGGCGGCGCCGTTACGGGTGGCGTAGAGAGAATAGGAAATCAGGTGTGGACTTTGAGGGAGGCACGGCCATCTCGGCAGAGCCCATATCCGTGCGAACACAGGCATACCCGGCGGGCTTTTTTGTTTATGGGTGGTGTGATGTAGGGGATGGATACCTAGACAGTGACAATAAGGTCACCAAACGATGACCCATGCCTGGATGAGTGCTGGGAATGCTCTCACGCCGACTAAGAAAGGCCTTCCCCACTCAGCTGCAATGCATGGTTTATCATCTTTTTACCTACTGATCAACCAGCTCGATGTCTGCTAACATGACCCCATTCTCCTTAAACCGTTGATCGTGATACCGCCTAAATTTGTCTGAATCGCGGGCCAAAGTCGTGAGTAGTTGCTCTAGCAGTCGAGGTGATGGTTAGTATCATGTCGGCTTGCCAATATATTCACCCATTCGTTCCCAGTGAGCGTTGTCACCGTTTCGCTCCCACCAGCGGGAAACCAGGCGGTCGCTGCTTCGGCTTCTCCCTCGAGGTGGTCGCCGGTGCGAAGCAGGCCCTCAGCGCGGGATTCTTGAACCCGAAGGTTTGCCCGCTTGGCGACACCCCACGTGCAAGTCTGACGAGCATCTTTTGCATACTGAGCCGGCCCTAACACCAGATGTCAGCCTCTTGGCCGTCATCAAGTGGAAGACTTGGCCAGTGCAGAATTTTGGTCCTGGGGCGGCGGGTGGTTGATTGACGGTATTGTTTCAGGAATGGGGTGATGAGCATGGGGTTGGAGTTTGCTGCGGTCTTGCTTTGGGTTAGAATCAAAAACAGTTTGATGGACCTGTTGTTGTATGAGGCTCAGTATGGGTCGGTCCGGGCTTGACCCTAAATCCCTCTCCAGCGTTGCCAACACCTTCGCCACCGATGAGAACTTGGCGATCTTCCGCAGATTCGACGAATACAACATCTTGAATCTGCTTATTCTACAACATGAAGTCCACAATGCAGTTACGCAGTTTCGAAGTCTGTGCCCACTTGAAGATATGGAAAGCTCAGCCGAAGCGACAGGCCCAGAATACATCTCTTCGTACATCATGGGTCCTCGTCCTGCGACGCCGGAAAATTCTTCTCAACAAGCTGTGCAGCAAGAGCAAGAAAGACGGACTGCTTGGGACAAGCTGAAGACAAAAATGGCACTGTACAGTAGGTCAAGAGACGACGATCTGGGCTCTCTGTTGGCTCTTGCACTGGCAAACTGATAGTCGCAAAGACAGTGCTCTTCTGGAGCTAGCCCAACTCCGGAACCTTGAGCCCCCAGACTCAGCTAATACCGCTCGTCTTGGAAGGGAACTTGAGGCAATCAAGCATCGGAAAGGTATCACCGAGGAGGCCGCGGAATGCTGGAACTCAACCCACGAGGACGACTTTGTGGCACTTCGGAAGAAGGTGAGTTGTGCTTTGAGGAGCTATTTTTGAAGCATCCACGAGCTAAACACAGTGTTCCTCGCGATCTAGGTCCAGACTGCCGGTAATACCTCAGGCGTCATTGTGGTCGGCAAGAAGGGACCCCATATGAGCAAATCAGCAAGCGCCAAGAAGCAAGCATCGACCTCGAGGTTCATCATGGCTATGTTTGCGATGCCCTTGTCGTTCCAACCGTCATCATGACCAAGTTTCAGGGTGTCAACACTTCGCTCATTACCACTTCTGTTGCCGTGGTATTATTCAGTCTCGCCCTTGCATTTGGCGCCACAGACAGCAGCGGGAAAGATGTCCTGGCAGCCACTGCGGCGTATACTGCAGTTCTCGTGGTTTTTGTGGGAACAAGCCTGGCTGGCGGCGGCCCCTTGGCGGAGTCTTCGGGGTCAAGCAGCCCCACCAGCACATAGACCGAGAAAACAAAATCTGGGGAGGAAGACGGCAAGAAGGAGGGCTTTTCCTCTTGGTGCCCGATTGGCCTCACCCATGCGTGGCCGCTTTCGCTGCCCGTTCCCCTTTCCCTGCTGGCGGAAACTCCCGTCCTCGGTTCGAATTTGTGAGGAAAGTCCATCCCACCCCGCCCAAGGTGTTTCGTTCCCATTCGTTACCGGTCAAACTATTTGACACACCGCTACCACCGCCGTCTGTTTAACAGTCGACAGACACAATCTCTCCGGTTGATATCGAACCTTTTTAATTGATTCTCATGCATAAAAGATCGAGAGGTTAAACCCCATATTGTGCTGAGTAGAGAGCGTCGGAGGCGCCCAGATGTGCATCTCGTGCGCCCAAGTCAGCGTCACCGGTGGCAGCGGGACTCTCAACGGAACTCTCAACACGGGCAGTCTGGTCTCCTTCCCTGGCGCCTATAAGGTGACGGACCCCGGTATTTTGTTCCAGCTGTTCCGGCCTACGCCCACGAGCTATGTCAACCCTGGGCCGGCGGTTGTGAAGTGCTAGGAGCAACTCGTGCATATCTTCGAAGTTTCAATAGCAACCCTGGGAAGATTACGAACTGTTAGTTGTGTGTGCCAAATCCCGGATTCAACAGACCTGTCCGCTCTGGGTGACTTTGCGACCCCTAGAGGTTCCGAGGCACGACTTTTCCAAGTGCCTGTTCTTGACAATATAACAACTGCCTGCGCACCACCCTCGGTTCATTGTTCCCCACCCTTACCTATACCAAAGCAAACGAAGCCATCGCGAAGTGGGCCGGGGTCGCGTATTGGTATGAATGTGACGAGGTTGATTGACTGCGTGATACGGACGACTGCGTGAAGGGTTTGTCGGAGGCCATCCATCAGACAGTAAAATGTAGGCGGTAGGCCTTTCAAGCGACGGACAAGGCGTCAAGTGGGTCAAACAGTAGGAATGAGCGTGTTGCATCGGTTATCGTCAGGTCTTAGGCATATCACTAGCGTATGTAACGCTAAAGGTGGTGCGCAGACAGTTGTTATCGTCGACAAACGTGGTCGGAATATTTGCAAACACTAGAAGGGCTTCGGTCAACTTAAAAAGCCGAGAGGTAAGTAGGAGTTTCCATGGGTAGAAAAGTGAAGCCAGGACACTGTTGGTATGGTTGTACATGCAGTCCAGTTTGCGAGCTAAGCTAAACACAGATGGAGGGGCGTCAATATAAGGATGATAATGTCAACCGGAGAGCGTTTAGCGTTTCGCGCATTTTTTATATTTGAAGTTCGGAATTTGCGCCAAGAGAGCAATCCCACCACCAGGTGAGGAAAGCAGGTGTGCACACCACTGGCAGGCTCTTGACAATAAATACAGCAAAACCCTAACCCTTATCATCACCTTTTGCTCGCTTATCAGATCATCTGATTGTCCCCACAAAATCTTTTGGCATTGACACTATGAAACGCCGGAAAACCTAATCGCCACAACACATTTTAACGCGAACAAACCTGACATCAGTCACAGCCAAAAATCCAAACATTGGCAAAATGACCGACACCGCAATCAAGCCCACCCCGGTGGAGAGCGCCATCGCGCCTGAGATTTCCGAGACTCCCAAGGCGCCTGCAGCTGAGACAGCGCCCGTTGTCGAGGCAGCTCCCGTTGTCGCTGAGCCCGTCCCGGCTCCTGTCGCTACTCCCGTGGCCGGCGCGGAGCCTGTGTCCAAGGCTGAGGGAGTTACCGACGCTCCCGCAGGCGCCGAGAAGGATAAGACTCCTGCCGCTCCCGAGCTGGCCCCCATCGCGCAGCTGTGGAAGGTCGCCCAGGAAAATGGCCACCCCGAGGTCTGGGGCGTCACCCTCGCCGATCCCGAGACTCACGTCCCCACTCAGATTGTCCTGCAGAAGTATCTCAATGCCAACGACGGCGACATCGCCAAGGCCAAGGATCAACTGACCAAGACACTTGAGTGGCGCGCCAAGACGAAGCCGCTGGAGCTCATCAAGAAGGCCTTCACCAAGGCCAAGTTCGAGGGTCTCGGTTTTGTCACGGTTTATGCCGGCGAGGGCGAGGCTTCTACCGAGCCCGAGAGCAAGGAGGTGTTCACCTGGAACATTTACGGCGGTGTCAAGTCGATTGAGGAGACCTTTGGCAACCTGGAGGAGTGAGTACCCCACACTGACGATCCACAACGATTCCCGCTGACCAGGGTCTAGGTTCATCGAGTGGCGTGTTGCGCTCATGGAGATCGCGCTGCAGGAGCTGTCGCTGTCGACCGCGACCAAGCCCATTACGGCCGAGTACGATCCGTACAAGATGTTCCAGGTTCACGACTACAAGTCCATCAGCTTCCTCCGCCAGTCGCCTGCCGTCAAGTCGGCCAGCGGTGAAACGATCAAGGTCTTTGCGCAGAACTACCCCGAGCTGCTGAAGGAGAAGTTCTTTGTCAATGTTCCCGCCATCATGGGCTTCGTCTACAGCTTCATGAAGCTCTTCGTTGCGGCCAAGACGATCAAGAAGTTTCACCCTATGTCCAACGGCGGCGCCCTAGCGCTTGAGTTCGCTGACAGCAAGGTTACGGGTCTGGGAGAGAAGCTTCCTGCTGAGTATGGCGGTAAGGGCGGAGACCTGAAGGCGCTGGGAAAGGAGCCGGTACTTGAGTGATGATGGATGGGAGGTTGGAGTGATGGCAGATTATTGGTCTGAATTGTTTACGAATTTGTGTTGTGTTTTTTGCAGACGCTGGAGCCCGCACAGATACTTCTCCATAATAAACAATTCTTGATAGACGATCGAGACTTTCTCTTCTTTAGGATCATTACGAAGCGCCTTCCACAATGGCGTCAGCGGGGTGCGGAGGTGGGTGTTGGAGATGACCCCGCAGCGGCACTCCACACGCTCCCGTGGATAAAGGAGCGGAACCGGAGCGGCTCCATCAATCGTGACGACGTGCCATCTTGACTGCCATCTTGACTCTTGTTTCAAGATATTACGAATCTACCAAACAATAGCTCAACGACATTCCTGCTCACCTCTCAGATCCCAAACCATCACACCAACCGCAGCCATGATTACCGGCCTCCACCATGTATGTCCACCCCCATTTCCCTCCCCTCATCCCCATGCCAATCTACCCCTGCAGGTCAACATCCTCGTCCCCCCCTCCACCCTCCCGGCGGCAACAACCTTCTACGGCACCACCCTCGCCCTGACCGTGCGCGCCGTCCCCGCAGCCCAGGTCAACGAGCTCGCCTGGTTCGACATTGCGTCGTCGGGGCAGCAGCTGCACGTCGCGTTTGGCCGGCCCGACATCGACTTCACGCCCGAGGCGCGCGCCGCACGTCGGCACCCGTGCTTCCGGCTCGAGAGCCCCGAGGCGCTAGCGGCGCTGCAGAAGCGCATCTGGGAGCACTACGAGCGCGGCGGCGAGGGCGCCCCAAGCGAGTGCGACCGGCCTGGGGGCGAGAACTCGGGGGACAAGGGGGTGGAGTATCCGACGAGGTTCTTTGCGAGGGATTTTGCGGGGAATCGGTTGGAGTTCACGCTGTAAGGGGGGTTCGGTTTACGGGGTGGAGGGTTTGCTCCTGCCTTAAGGTTATTTAGGTCGCTGGTGTGGGAAGTTACACCTGTCTTGATTTCACCTCACGATAATGCCGTCATTGTGTCCATGTAAAGCGAGCAAACAAAGTTCTACCAGGCAACTCTGGAAGTTCGCCGGTTACCTACCTCCCTTGACCCTCTCCGACCTGCTACCTACCTATTCCGCCCATCAATCAAGGCCATGACAAAGTAGGTTAACACCACGTTTTCAGGGTGGAGACCTTCGGCCTATGGAGAGTGTTTTCCTCTCACGTGCTCCTGTGAAGATGATCGTAACTTACCTTGTGCAAAGAGGCTGTCACCAGCAGTCAAAATGCAACGTCATATTTTGAAGAGCTGCCTTCCCAATCAGATGGAATTTCCCCACCCACACGCCTATTCCCAGTAATATACTTGGTGTACCCCACACTTTCTTTACTGCTCCTCCAACCCATCATCGTTCTCGCGACCACTACCAATACCAACAACATATGAACTTTGCAGCCCGAACGCGCCGCCATGACGATAGCCCCGTTTGAGATCACACTCTGGGGAGTGAGTGCAAAGACGGCTCGAACCTCACCTCCGCGAAACCATCACACTAATGAGGCCAAATCACTGAACTACGTGTACATCTTCACAGAGCTAGCCCAACTTGAAGCTCAAGGGAAAACAACCAACAAATCTGCCCGAGTTCTAGCTATTGATAATCTCCTCTGTCTGCCTGTTTTGGCGCTGCATATCATTAGCAGTTACCCGCCACCACTATCAGCACCGGGCCACAGCCGAATCACTTTGACGCCGTCAGCGAGCCCGATCAGTCAATCGAATCCGCAGCCGACCAGCCAGGTAAAGCGACCACCTATCTCCCAGTCCTCACCGCGTGCCCCGATAGCTGATTTCACCGATACGACCAATTAAAACCCCGAAACTCTTGTTTTCCTCCACTGACCTTGATTGAATGGAATACCGTGAGTACCTGTATGTGAAGGGCAACGGATGACTCGACGTTGGAGTTGAAGCTCAAGATCGTCCGTATCTGTTCTTGATTCGCGCTTACTTGCGTTCCGCACACGGATCATGGATGACGCCAATGGCTGATAGTGGTACCTTGTCCGACAAAAAACTTGGCCGTCCTCTGCACTTTCTTTGCTTTTTGCCTTTGCTTTTGCTGCCGTGCATGGACCATTTTGAGAATCCTGAAAGTCGCGCTCCCGCCACGCATTCCAAACTTTTAACGCGTCGCCTCTGCATATCCCCAGTGGACTACCGACAGTTTTTCTGGGGTTTGTGTCCTCTCTTTACTTCTTTTTCGTTATTGTTTCACCACCAACATTGCCGCCATGGCTGAAGTCGTGCCGCCGCCTGAGCCCGGTTCTGATGCCGTAAGCGCCGAAATGGAACAGAAGTTCAAGAAGAGTGATCTGCTCGACGCGCTCGAAGCCATTAAGGTGTCAGGATCCTTTGCTAGTTTTTCGAACATGGCTGGCGTGAGCTGCAATCCCTCAATTTTCGTCCGCGGAATTGGCATGATCAAGACGCCCTTGGCCGAGGACCAGGCACGCCAATTGATCAGACAAGCGCGCCAAGCACCCTACGGGAGGCGCTGCGATACCATCGTCGACACCTCGGTGCGCAACACCTGGGAGCTTGACGCGACACAGTTTGAGTTCCTTAACCCCCATTGGACTACCACCCTCAAAACCTGTTGCAAGACTGTGGCCAGAGGTCTGGGCATCACCAGCCCTGTGTCCGCTGAGCTTTACAAGATGTTGGTCTACGAGAAGGGCGCCATGTTTAAGGCCCATACTGAGTAGGTTTTACCGTCTGCTGCTGTTAGACCATACACGCAATCCTCACAGCGTTGTAGCACCGAAAAGATCCCCGGAATGTTTGGAACACTCGTCATATGCTTACCCTCCCCGCATGAGGGCGGCGATCTGGTCCTCAAACACCGTGGCGAGAAAAAGGTCTTTAAAACATCTGAAATACAGCCGTCGCTGGCCTGCTGGTACTCAGATGTTTTACACGAAGTCTTGCCCGTCACATCCGGTTACCGGTGGGTCCTGACATATAATCTCGCCGTCTCCCCCGAACTACCTAGGCCATCGGCTGGCCTCGTCAGGGATGAGAACCGTGTTCTTAGACACACCTTGCGCAGATGGTTAGAGCAGAGAAAGCGCCATGGCGCCGGCGATCAAGCCGAGGCCGACCATTTCTATTACCTGCTTGATCATGAGTACACCGAAGCGAGCATTTCACTGCGGGGGCTGAAAACCACCGACCTCGCCCGCCTCCAGTGTCTGCGAGCCATCAGCGCAGAATTGGAGTTTGATGTTTTTCTTGCTGTCCTGGAAAAAGAGGAAATGGGAGAAACGGCATACGATTATAACGATTACCGCGGCCGTGGCGGCTACGGCTGGTATGACGAGGACGAGGACGAGGACGGAAACAAAAGCTGGCACGAACTCGACGAGGTGTTGGATCGTTCAGCATCGATCTTGAAGCTTGTTGATCTAGACGGCCACACCCTCCGCACGGATATGCCAATTGATGGGGCCCATATTTGCGACAGTACGCTCCAAAATGAAGACCCGTTTGAGGACCCATCCGATCAGGGAGAGAGGGACTATGAACCATACATGGGGAACTCGGTATGTCCGTGCAGTCGTATCGATCGTTTTCAAACTAACGTATACATCTAGGGCCCTTCCGCAACTCACTGGTATCGAACTACTGTGAGTGGCCCCTCGTGCAAGCCACTCAGATTTATGATTTGGGGCATGTGTTGTGATACTGACCGTTAGAACCTAGGTCGCTGTTCTAGTTGCTCGTGATGCCGTAAACACGTTCCTGCTTGGCGGTTCTACGCTTCGCTCCAGTGAAGCCCAGACTTTGTTGCAGTATTACGCGAAGCAATGTCTGGAACCTAAGACCCGTGCTACTGGGCTTCAGATGATACGCCGCCTCGCCCCACTCGCCTGGAAGCCCCCCCAATATTACGCCCAAACGCCGAGCCAAAATCGGGCAATCGTACTGACTATTCTGGAGACCATTCTACAGCTCCACGAGTACGCGCTGTTCGGTGATGTTTTAGCCATTCTGCGCCATCTCAAGGACGACGACGATGCCTGTGCTGGTCTTTTCACATTGATCAATGCGGCCGCAGGGATAGGATCCTTGCAGTTCGAACGCATCGATAATAGGTACATCTATATCCAGGCTGGATCGTGAAGCTTTCTCCGCTGATTGTAATCAGTCTCCTTGAATGCCTCACTTCTCGTCCAGTCGGAAATTGGAAGCAGCCCATGACGGTTCTCTGTCCAGTCCCGGGTTCTGATATTGAAGTATGGGCTGCAACTGAGGTTGTGAAGGTGTGCCTGCAAACTTGCCAGAAAACGGGTGTTGGCGAACGAGACGGAGTTGCTGCCGTGTTCCTCATCCGGCAATATCAAGACTGGGATTATCTCAAAGCCAAGTACTTTACATCTCTGCCGGCATTCTTTTCTCACTTACTAATGACCTTTGAAGTCTGCTGCCAATTCTAAATGAAAAAGTCGCCGCGTCGGGTTTCATGTTGGGCGCGCTCCAGGAGATGGTCAAATACGCTGCCGAGGGCGTATTTAATCTCGCCGAGTGTCTTCAAACCTACAAGAAGCTGGCTAAGCAGATAGTCAATACCCTGAATATTGCCGAGGACAAGTCCGTCTTCTCACCCGTACGTCTCTCACCCGTACGTCTAGCAGACTTTTTCGGAGACTGTATCAGATTCGGTTGGGACGACATCTCGGCACACCTCGGTCTGAACATTGCTTCACAAGCCACCAGGATTCCAGCACCCCAGCTGGGCGGTTTCTGGATCCCCTTCATTGAACACCTCCTCCAAACTCTCAAAGACGCCGACGTTCCCCTGTCTACCCCCCGCTACCAGGATATCGCTTGCGCGATCTTCGAGGTGTTTCTCGATAAATTCGTCGGCAAGGAGCCCACCCCAAACACCAGTCTCCGGCGCCCTCGCGTTGACTGCTCTTGTTCCGACTGTGTTTGGCTGAATGAATTCCTCGAATCGAGTGACCAGTCGGTGGGGAACTTCCCAGTGGCCAAAGCCCGACGCCGTCACCTACACAACATGCTCGACGGCGTGCATGCTGACGTGACTCATCTCACGGAACGCCACGGAAGCCCCTACACTCTAGTGGTCACCAAGACGTTCAAGGAGAACGAGATCGCGAAGAAGAAATGGAGCAAGCGGTTTGACGCAGCCAAGCAAGTCTTTGCAAAGCTGGGTGAGGTGCAGCTGCGGGCGCTGCTGGGGGACGAGTACGACAAGATTACCGGAATGGAGCATCTAAGGCTTAGATACCGCTCGCGAGCGTCTTTGGTTAGCAAACAGGCGCAGAGCGAGGTTTCCCGGACGCAGCCTGTTCTCGGAAGCCAGCAGCAACAGGCAAGGGTGCTGGCGCCCCTATTGATGAGTCAGTCTGGATTGCAGCAGAATGCTGGTCAGCCAGGTTCCAGCATGGGACTCCCTGGGGTTGGGGCGCTGGGTTTTGGAGGTGCTGCTGGCGCACTGCCGCAAGTAGCTGGGACGAAAAGGAAGGCACAGACGCAGCGGGTGGATCTTACGGAGGACTCGGAGTGAACATTGCAGTCACACAAGAGGTCAAGTTGTTGGATGAAGGAAGCTGTATGCTGTTGTAAAGTTGATCCAGTCTGTTGGTGTTTGGTACTTGGAATGGATTTCATCGTACGATCGACCGGGATGGGATCTGCACAGAAGCCCTTTCCTTGGTGCTAGGAATATGTCACTTTCAGGATGTAATTAGCTCGTAAGTTGCCAGGAGAATGACGTCGGCGCAAGTTGAACTATGCGTGATGCATATTGGTCAACGACAGCCAGGGTGGACCGAGGCTTCGGCTCCAACAAATCTAAGTTGCCCCGCCAAAAGGATTTCTGTCCGTTTCTTTTTTAGGATAAATCTCCCGAGGGCCTCCAATCGCTATTTAGCGGCTGCAAACTTGGCTTCATGACGACAATAGCGACTTAAGAACTTCCTCCCATGGTGTTCACTAGTAGCCTACCATGCGGGTTAGGACTTGAAGAAAACGACGCCCAGACTCCGAACTCAACCCCAGCAGGGGAAAATGACAACCCGCCAAGGTACGAAGAGGAAGAGGACGAAGAGGAAGAGGACGAAGAGGACGAAGAGTACGAAGAATACGAAGAAATCATCCAAAGCTTGAACAGAAGCACTGAAGCCAGCAAAAAGAAGCTCTTACTGCGTCTCCTCGAGGCCAGGCTCAAACATGCTCGGGCTGTAACGGGCGTCAGCCAGAGAGCTGGGAGCTGTTCTCCGAAATGACGGTGGACTACCGAACTAGCGAGTCGCGCTTCCCACGATTGCGACGGGAGTGGGGGATCATCAAGAGACCCGTGTGTCCAAACTGGAGCCTTTTCTTCTTTGCCGAGATGTCACACCACGGCACAATCTCGAATTGGCTTGCCGCCAGAGAGAAGAGCATAAGGGACTACACTCAACGGCGGAAGAAGATACAAAATGGGAAATCGTTGACGAGAATGAAGTTAGGTTGTACATCTGCCCCCCCCCCCCAACAAAATCCGACCCATACTCATTGCCAAGGAAATATGCCGAGGTATTATCGGACAGGGCGAAGTTGTTGGAGAGGTCGAAGGTTCTGCAAATGAGTGTCGAAAGAGAGCTCGAGAGCATGGCGTCGGTGTAGTTTGAGTGTCGATGTCGCGATGGCGTGAGAAGACTTCCTGATTGCGGGATGTGATTCCTTCGGATGGCGTGCTTTCGTTTTTTCTTGGGCTGCCGAGGCGTTGCAGCCCGTCCGTTTGAGAAGAAGAGACGCGGGTACATGGTACATGGGTTGCCCTTTTGACGTGTCGGTCCGTATTGATGATAGATTGAAGGAATCTTCCAAGTCGATCCGACAGGCAGTGATAGAGGAGAGTTGTCAGTCCTGCTCATGATCTACTCACAACGCGGAGAATTGTAATATCATGGTTACTGCTTTCGTTTCTTTTGTTTACATTTCTCCCGAGACCCGCCAATACCTCTCCCGTTCTGGATTTCGTCACGGCCCAAGGGGTGATATCACCGCGGCGGATCACTAGGGGGTTTTCTCAGTCTTGGCAGCCCCTTCGGGATTGCATCAGCGCAGACCGGACCGGTGCCCAGACCGCCTCTTGTTCGCATGTCGCATAGCTTCATCTTTCCGAAAGCAACGGCTCGTTGGACGGTGGACTTGGAATGGAAGCTCGGATCTAGACACTTTGTGGCGAGCTGATGCCGACAGTATTGCGTTAGGCTAATGCAGTGGCCCGCTTCCGTCCAGCTCCCCCCAAAACGCCCCCCGGACGCCCCCGCGTCAAATCTGAGGGATTCTACTGGTGGCCGAGTCGACTCGCACGTGCAGATTTGCAACTCCCACGCCGTTTCAAGACGGATATGCTGCGATGAGAAGATGCAGAGCCATGGATCTGACGTTGCAATATCTCGACGGCGCCTGGACTCGAGACCTGGCCTCATCTCAACCTCTCATTCCCGATCCACAGGTCCGCAACAAGGCACGACTGGCCCGGTGAAGTCAGCCCCGGGTACTATCCTCAGCTTATCCACCACGCGCCACTGAACCACGCCTGTTTACCTTACTCCTATCGAGACAGACTCTCGAGCGGCAAGGACTTTTCGTGATTGCTTTCTTCATCATACGCCTCGTCTCGATGGGGACAGAACACTCCCGGCGGGCCATACGGAAGCCACGAGGAAAGACACCATCCGAGGAAAGCAACTGCAGGCCGCCATGCCCGTGAAGAAAATCCGGGCTTCAACATGGCCTGACGGGGCGCGTGCTCTCAGGATGTGGACCTCTGAAGACGAGAGTGGCGAGCTGAGAAGGTTGCGGAAGCAGTGTGCTGGTAATCGCATCATTTTTGCAGGCGATTCGGGACCGAGTGCGTCCGGTTGTCGGTGAAGCGTCGAAAGTTTGAAACCGAAAGGGGGACGAGGTTGGGAGGGAAGGAGAGAACAGAAGGGATCAAAAATCTATAAAGATGGCAGTTGTCCCCGACAAACCCTGACTTCCTTCCTTTCATCACCAGCATCATCTCAACAGCCTCTGCATTCGCACCTTCCACTCTTCAGACAATCAAAAATCACCCGAGCTTCCAGCCCCCCCAATCTTCAAAATGCCTGGTCCCGTTCAAGCTGGTCACGAGTTGCTCGTCGACCTGTTCGATGGCACCGTCCACACTCCCATCGTCGTCAAGTGGCAGCAGAACTTTGTGGCTCGTGAGGCCTCGTACTACCGCGTCGACGCCTACAACAAGAATACGGACGAGACGGTCCCCCTTTTCATCGCCACCGAGTTCTACAAGTCGGCGACGGCGAGCAACCCCAACCACATCTCCAAAGTTGGCCAGCTTCTGCCTGGCGAGGGCTACATCCTCAAGGTCGACGGCAAGATCCAGTACGGCCAGAAGAACGCCGAGGGTACCAACCGCTTCCTCGTCTTCCACGACAAGGAGCGCAAGCCTTACCAGGTATGCCACAGCCAGCCTTTGAGTACCGTTGACGAGATTACTAATATTTTTCCCTCTGCAGCACCGCTTCATCGAGACTGCTGTCCTGTCGACCTTGGCCAAGTCTGGGGAGGCCGCTGCTGCCGGTGTCCTCGCCAAGTTCGGACTTTCTGGAACCGCCTCGGCCGTCGCCGACCTTGCCAAGGCCTACATCGGCGACTATCTCCGCACCTTCTAAGTGCTGAGACAGCTTACAGTCTGATAAAGGGTGAATTCCAAGCCTGCGGCTAGAGTCGGAGAGGAGAAGGTTTTCAACAGTAGACAGCAGGAGGGAAAATAGTGGATGGTTTGGAAGGATCCTTTGGGATACGCGCTCTTTGTTCTTGATAGTTCCTTGGTTACTAGCTAGGATCGGGTTCTACATCCAGTCATTTCCGGTTTATTCGGCGTCCTCTTCACCATGAAATGCTTCATCATGACGCAACTAGGCACCCTTTCCTAAAACAAAACATTCCCAAAGGAGATAATTAAAGGCGCTTTTCCCGCAATTCTGACTTGGTGCCATTGAATAAGACAATTACCTCTCGCCTTAACTGCAACACGAGGATTCCTAACTGCTGTAGATCCTCGCAGACCTTCCATTGTTTGCTTGTTGGTGCGCGATTTGAAGGCCGCGAAAACGAAAAAAAGATGCCTCGTTGCCCTTCTTCAGGCCTTGTAGTGCCGCTATCAGAACTGCCTTATAGGTACTTTGGTTGACATTTGCTTCCACCTAGCGTGGTGTGCTTGGTCAAGGCCACCATTTCTCCTCCCGCCGACGTCAAGAATGTAATGTGGCCTGGGGGGTCTCTATCTTGCTTGTTGGTGTTGGCCTTGGCATCACTGCCATCCTAGACACGGTGGTGGTGGGGATGTTTGTGGGAGCCCAAAAGGGTTGTAAGCTCTCAACTACCTTCTTTCCACATTTCTCGTAACACTTGTGGCCAATTCGCGACTCCTAAATACCAGATGTCTTTGCGTTTGTCTTGGCTGTGGCCTGCGTCCCGGTTTTTTCCACAGGCGTAGCGGGTGGGCGTGAGTCGGCGGCGGCCCCGGCCTAAACGGAGGCACACACCGGAGGTACCGGACAACCTCTTATAAACACCGGCCTCGGCGACCTGGATGACACTTCTGTGCAGTGTCGAGGGCGAGTACCCTAGCCTTCTTGGCAGGGGAAACTAAGACCGTCCTACACCACCCCAACAATTACGGCATCACGAACATCACGAACGTCAAGGTTGGTCTCGCTCCGGAGTTGTGGAGACTTGCCCGCGCTGACATCAAAGGGTTTCAGGTCTCAATCCCATCCCATCCTTGGTGCCGTGATTGCCTTGATGTTCCCGACTCATCTTGGCTCCGCGAGCTCGATCTAGACGCCAGGTCCGCGGTGCTGCCTGATCCAGAAGATGAAGTTCTCACCATCGTCACCGGCCCATCTCGAAGGCGAAGAGTAGTGGATATTGTCCTCAAAACTATCATTTACCAGAGAATGAATGAGGGAGGGACATTCACATTCACAGTTGATCATCCCCGAGTCGGGGGCAATGATATCCGGCCCGAGCCGGACGATATGGAAGAGGAGGAGGAGCGCGAGGTATTCAGGGCGTTTTACTCTGCGCAAGTGCTGAGAGAGAATGTGTAGGTGATCGGTCCGTGCGCTGGAGCCGCCGCTTTGAGCCCATACAACACGCCCTTCAACCAGACGCTTCCATCAAGACGAAAGTTCCCCCGCGTTGCATTACGCCAACAAACAGGGATTAGACTGTACTTAGCCTCCGCACCATGATCACGGTCCACGGGTAGCGTCGACGCGCTCCACGGCGGAGACAAGGGCGAAGGATTATCTGGGGTCAGGCTCTTTACCGATTTGACCGCTATAATTAGCGAGTGCTTAGCTTTGATTTGCCTCCTCCGAAATGCCAAATCAGGGAGGGAGTGCACTGGAGAAGGTGAGGGGCGCCAACAAGCGAATGCAACCCAAGGAACCCCGGGGTAACGACGGCTTCGTCTAATTCATGTGTGGAGTCTCCTTGCCCACGGTGACGAGTTCGATCCAGCTTCTGATCACATGCCGAGTTTTCTACTGAGTGTTGCAACTGAGGATCCCACATCAACGTCAAAACATCAGCCCCTTTTCATTACTCCAACCGACATCCCTCACCGAACCCACCACGACGTCGAACCCCTGTCCCTGCGCTAATCTGCGTTGCGACGGTGGGCCAAACAACACCAAGATTTTCAAAGTCGAATCAATATGCTTGGACTTTGATATACACACACACACACACACACACATCTCACGCGCTCGCCTGGCACAGGCCCATATTAACCGGCACTCGCAAGTGGAGTGTCAGGCGATCTCAAATCGGCCGCTCAGCGCTACCAACAGCCCCGGATCGCTGGGTTCAACATCAGCCTAAACTCGCTCGATCCACCGTGCAATCCCGACTGGCACTGCCGGTCACCGAAGGTGTCTTGGCCAGCCCGCATTGGATTGAACCAGATGGTCGGGCCCTACAACGAGCCGTTCACCTTCCGGGACGGCGACTTTGATGTTACATGCGCCTTTGCGCCAGAACAGCAGCAGCAAATTGAGCATCATGATCACCAACAACAGTATCAAGTCTCCTCATCCGTCACGCCGCCCGACATCGACAACTTGTTCACCGGAGACGACGTCTCCCCCCAAGACATCGACAGAGTGCCTCGCCTCCAATTCGGTCCAAATTCCTTCACACTCCACCCCCTCAAACCCGCCCCTCCCCCACCACTAAACACCCTCCCCCACATCACCACACACCTCCCCCCGCAAGACCCCTTCTCCGTAACCTCCCTCCTCGTATCCCCCATCCACCCCTCTCACCTCGAACTGCAACCCAACGCACAGCCCAGTGACCCCTCCTGCACAATAGACTCCCTGCGCCACCAACTCCAACAAACCGCGCGCGAGCGCGGCGAGGCGCGCATGGCCGTCTCGGCGCTGCGCAACGAGATGTACGCGGCGCGGCAGGTGGAGAAGCGGCTGCGGGCGGAGCGCGACGACGCGCGGGGGCAGGTGCTGTTTCTGCGGCGCGAGGGGCGGGTGACGGAGGGGCGGCTGCGGCGGGAGAGGAACGAGGCGCGGGTGGCGGCGGTGGTTGTCGCCGCCGGGCGGGGGAAGGGGAGGAGGGGGAGGGAGGTTGAGGATGGGTCGCCTTTCGTTGGGGGGGACTAGGGCGGTTCTTTGGGAATGTATTCAATGTTCTGAGGGGTACATTGTACAAATATATTACAAGGCTAATCATGTTTGGGTGCCCCAAGTTTTGTTTTTGAACGCTTCACTAATTACATGACAATCATGGCAACAAACGCACCAGCACCGAAGGTCGCCCAGAACCCCCAGAGCATCAAGCCGGCACCAAGGCCCACACGGGAAGCCGGCGCGGCGTTGGGCTTGCTGCTCGACCCGCTGCTAGATCCGCTCCCACCACCACTGCCACCGCCACTGCCACTGCCACTGCCACTTCCGCTGCTGCTCCCGCTGGTCGCTGTGGCAGTGGCAGTGGCAAAGACGCCATTGCAACCGTCGTACCCGCTCTTGATGACGTCGTAGTATTCGCCAGTCTTGGGGCAGTAGGAGGTGAAGCACCTTGACAGATTGTCAGACATCATGTATTACCATCAATGGGATCCCAAAGCCTCAGGCTGCAGACATGGACTCACTCATAAAGCTTGGTTTGTCCGCGGCAGTAGCAGGGTATCTTTTCCTCATATGTATCGCCCTCCTTGTCGCACTCATTGGCGTCGTAGGCGGCGCAGCTGCCGAATTGACTATGCAAGGAGTTGTGTCAACAAATCGCTGGGTCCCGTCATATCATAATGTTGATAGGGGGCGGCGGTCCTACGATTGGGCGCTGCACCCGCTGAAACTCGGCGTGACGGAAAACACCCCGTCCAAGTCCACCGAGCGTCTGCCAATGTCGGCAGCGGGCGTGATCACGGGCTCGCGGGCGACATGGGCGGCGTGTGTCATGGCGGGCTGGCGGGGCACATGCTGGCCGTTGACGAGGGCTGCCAAGGGGGCGATGAGAAGGAGGAGTTGACGATACATGGCTGAGGTATTCGTCTCGGTGCTCGGGTCGGCTAGATTCAAGCAAGTTCGAAGGATTCGCTGGAGGGATAGTTGAGATCAACGGCGCCGGTGATGGGTTTCACCATGGCAGGTGGCCGGGCTGGCCTTTATCTGCGGGCCGGTTCCCGTTCCCGTTCCCCTGCGTCGTGGCTTGAGTACATTCGTACGAATACAAACAACTTGTGGCGTTCAGTAGATAGGGGCTGGAATCGTTCAGCCCTATCTAACTCCGAACTGAGCACGACTCTTGATTGGCTCCGGCAGCGAGCTCACCAAGTCTGCCTTTCAGCCCTGGCAGCCACTTCGATTTGATAAATGTTCTGGGCGGCTGATCGAGCTGCTAGTGGTGCCAAGCATGGATTCGTGGTGGCGCTGCTGAGACTGGTTCCTGCATCGAAATGCCAACCGCAAAAAGAGAGAATCCGATAGGTCTTCTCTGAGATTGTGAGACTGTTTAGGAAAGCGTCCAGATGTGCCCAGAAACCCAATGTGGGGGGGAGTGTTGGTTTCGCACTGGCTCCGATGACGAGGGCTGAAGTCGCTTGTCGTTGATTGTCTCGGGTTTCGACACGCGCTGGTGGTGGCTTGGTTGGCGTTCGCTGACATGGCCTTCGGATTTGCGACAAAAACGGAAACATGAATCTCTGGCCCGGAACTGACCAGATAAAGCAAAACCAAGGGAGCCAGCCCTGATCAGCTATTTTCGCAGTGCATCCCAAACCGAGGCAAGGCAAGAGATACCTCCCTATCTGCGTTGTCAACATTGTCCGGAAACTCGGGAAAACTTACTTTCTCAACCATGAACCAGCATCTCGCTGGCAAGAAATAGCCGAATCACTCTCAGAAAATAAGGCGAGCTTTGTAGACTGCAAATGTTATCGGCTTCCGTATTGCTACAACACTGCATGCAGTTCCATGGTCTCATCGCGGCCGTGATTTCGCGTCAGTCATTCCCGTTCCTAGTCCCGGAGCCAAACAGAAGTCCCAAACTCCCTCCATGCTAGTCATTACAAATTCCCATTTCCTGTGTCCACCCTGTTCCGCGCCCCAATTCCCTGACTGAAGCAGTAATGACTGGTGATGCCAGTCCGCTTTTCGAACGGCGGCCTTGAAAGCCTTTTCTCGAATCATCAGTCTCGCGCCGTCGGTCGGGAAACTTGGACGTTCGATGCCTGGATATTGAACCCCCGGCGATCCTCGAGTCACCTCAAGCTATCCCTCACAGCATCCTTTGAGCGCTAGCCCAGTGAACGGCTGCAGTACCGCTGCTGCTATTTTTTTCGGTCTGTTTTTGTTGTCACAACATGATGAAACTACCTCGGTAGCCGTCAATGTCGTGAAGTTGTCGGCCTCGGATCGACTTTTTTTGCATTCTGTGTTGTTCGGATACCGGGCGCAAACTTCGTTGGGCATTCTGAGCAAGGGGCAGTCGGGGGCAGCGAACCATCTGAAGTCTGACCCGGGGATAGCGATGCGAGACAGCCCGAGATATTTACCGGGCTACTTTCTCAACTCAGCTTCAACCCCTTTTCGTCACGCTTCTGATCCCTCTTCGCATATTCTCCATCATGTGGCGCGCGCTTCACTTCTCGACCCGGAACTCGGTCGTCTTCACGATTCCCTTAAAGTCGGGATCCGATGGCGCCCGCATGATGACGTCCTCCTCGCTCTCCGACTTCTCGCCCGTCACGGTCCTGCTAACTTCGACCTTGCCGGTTTGGGTCGAGTTGTTGTTTACCGTGGCCGAGAAGCTCGTGTCTGCTCGGTTGATGGTCGCCCATTTCTGGGGTTTGCCCCCTAATCCCAGCTCGACGAACTCTCCCGATGCCGTCTGTTGGCGTAGGTACCCTCGCGTTGCGCTGTTGCTGACGGGGAGCTGGGCGAGGGCTTTCCCTGCTCGGTAGTAGTTTGCTTCTCTGTAGTGGTTGAGATTCGTCGAAAGTTTGAGGACACTCCCGAGGAGGGGCCGCAGTGTGGGAGCACAGGCGGCGATGATGCCGAAATCTAGCTGGAGACTGAAGGAAAAGTGTCAGGAGGCTAATCTGGGGAATGAGCTCATTTGCTATAATCTTGGAACTTACGACCCAAAGAAAGGGGCATATGGGTAACTAAGAGCGGTCAGTATCCTTGCCAGGCCAAAGCTAGGGGGCCAAGTATGGGTGAGAGCTTACAATGTCCCGTCCCTCTCGTGAACATAGGCAATGATAAACACAGCTTTGGCGATTCCCAAAGCGACGGCACTATCATCCAGTCAGAATGGGAGTGATGCCGTGCGTCGATGCAAAGACTTACAAGTACCCCCCGCTTAGAATCGCTATCAGGTATATCCTTATCCTTCTTTGCAGCTGAAGGCTCCAGATGAGTGGGATAGGCAACGTAGCAAAGCAAACATCAGTGACTATGTTGCAGGCTGTTCGAGAAGCACAAAGAATGGTCAGCTAGAGTATTAGACGCGAAGGGGGTGGCGAGACAGAAAAAGTGCTTCGCGCTCGAGGGAGGAAGTGTCGGCGACGGACCAGCATTGAAGAGGCCAAAATCCCTGTACAGCTCACGGTTGTAGCATTTGTGCGGTTTCGACCGGTCCCACTGCCCAGTGATCGGCTGGCAAAACGTCAAGAAGGTGATGAAGGCGAACAGCGTATAAAAGCATGTGAACCCTGGCCGCAGAGGAACGTCATTAGTGCGGGTACCGCCAGGTGTGCAGTCGGCGACAAGGGGGGCCTTACCAACGAGACACCACAGCATCCACTTGTACCACGTCCCCCGGCTCAGTCTGAGCAGCGACAATGCGATCGAGATTTTGAGGAAGCCAAATGCAAAGGACGCTTCGATGACGGACTGGAAGAACTGCGCCTCGAGCAGTATCACCATATCGTCGCGACTGATCGTGTCTTGGTGGCGACCGTAGCCATTCTTGCATGCGATAATCCACGCAATCAATCCTCCAGCTCCGCACAACTAACAGCATCCAGCTCATCAGCTCGACAACTCCTGGAGTGATAGGTACCGACAGGGTGGTGGATTGCTTACTACCGCTAAGGCCATAAACACATCATCCTTGCCAAACGAGCGCACCAGGATGGCGCGCGTGTAGAAGCGCAGCGACGCGGCGACAAACGCGCAGCTCCAGACAACACTCACGACGGTCATGAACACGGCCGTGTTGGACTCGGCTGCGCGCTCAGGGTCAATCGAAACAGTAGCGGGAATCTCGCCGGCGGACGCCATGATGGCTCATGAAGCGAGGTGGTGCGTAGTCTTGAAATCGTCCCCCTTGACTCGGAGCAGCAAAGGGACGGACGGGGGGAAGCGAGAGGAAGGGGAGGACGGGGGAGGGGGTCCAAAAAAGTGGGCACGACGATATCCAGCATCAACTAATATCTATCTTGATCCCAAGCGATCCAACCACCCGCCACAATAGGAGGAATGCTCTGGTCAATGCGAACGTTACTTTGTGCCATTTTCGGCACTACTCCGCAATAAGGCCCAAATTGAAATCTGGGGAAGAGCGTAGACGGGGTAGCATGAAGGAGAGAAAGGACGCTCTGAGTGGTGAGTGGTGCTGTCGAGGGAAGGGGGAGCAAGGGCCTAGGGAAGAGGGGGGGACCACATGGGCCCCTCGACATGGAGATCCCCAGTGCCGCAACGCCAACTCTAATACTTGGCGGGTTGGCAAAGTCGGGAAAAGCTGTCAAAGCCGCGACAGCTGTCCTATGGGACGGGAGTCCGCAGATGGCAAGGGTCGTGGCAACTTCTGGCTAAAGTCGTCTTTTCCCCAGCTCCTCCCGCGCCCTCCCCCCCCCCCAATGGCCGCCTCCCCAGCACTACACAGCTCTCCCAGCTCCTCTCCAGTGCCTACCGAGCGGGCACTGATCAAACAGCCCCGCGTCTGCTCGATATACCGGGTTCTTGTCAAGTACCTACATATCTAGGCCCATACGATCTCGTTGGTTGACATTTTAATCATGCGAGCTTCATGCCGTCCGGGACAGCCAAATCCGAGAGCCTGTAAGCGGGGGAGGCAGAGATCTAGATCTTGTGAATCGGCCCGGCTCAACCCAGCGGCCCCCCTATTCCCCTGCTTACCATCATTTGTGGCCGCGACTTAAAGTTGGTGTACACCCTGGGGCCCTTTGCCTCGAGGCGGATGCAAGATAGGGCGGGGTAATATTTTGTTTCATGTCGTGTTCCCTCGCGACGGCTCAAGGCTGATGATAAGGGGCGCCCCTCTGAGCCTTATGGTCCCAGCCACACATTCAATTGAATCCATAATAACCAACCGACCTGACCAACCAGCGTCGTCGCCCCCATTTTGCCTCGCTCGGCGCTCTGCTCGGAGCTTTCCGCTTCCTAAAATGGCCATGATATTACTAGATCTGACCAGTCTTCTGGCACCGTGATGTCTAGTATCGTCGGTCGCTGGACGGCATGACTCAAAACGCCTCGAATCCTTGCTATGGCTTCCATTTCGATGCTGCAGTCTGCTCAGCATGACAGCAGGTGGCGATATGGTAGTCGCAAGCCCAGTGAGACAGGCTGACATTAGCGAATCTCAAAGGCACACACGCCATTCTCGCCCACCTTTCGATGAAGTCGGGGATCGACATCGTCCCCCTTGCTCAGCTCATGGTGCAGTCGGTCGTTCTCAGATTCCCGCGAGTACGACCCAGGCTTCAATAGCCCAGCCTGTTCCACCGCCTCGCCTTGCATAAAGCCAGGCACCAAACACTCGCCCACTATCTTCCAACACTTCCTGCCATCGGGCCCATCCGCCGGCCTCAGCACAAACGGCACAATCGCGCCAAACAACACCACTACCACATCCCCCTCCCTTGCCGCCGCTGGCCCGAGGCCGCCCATGCCATCCTCACACGCAAAGAAGCTACGCCCGGCCAGCGCATTCATTGAGCACAGCGCCCGTTCCATCGCATGTGGATCTGACTCCTTCATGCTTTCCATCAGCCCCCAAAACGGACCCATTTGGCGATGTTTTAGATCCTCGGCGCGCCACGACACTCTCTCTCGCCAGTATAGCAGATACTCGCCGAGATGATTGTCCTTTGCGCGCTCCCCACCAAGCGCCTCGGTCGCACTGCGCATGCCATACGAACCCGGCTGCACCGTGACGCTGACAGACATCATTTTTGAGTCGGGACTGAATGCCTTGGCCTGCTGCTCCGGGTCGCTGAAGCCAAAGAGAACAAAACGTTCCTCCATGCCGCCCCATGAAGCGCAGAGCTGGGTTGCGGGGGTGTTGAGGCCGGAGAGGATAGTTTGCATGATGGCGCAGTGACCTGGGTCGGAGAGGGCTTGGATGTGGAGGGCCCCTTTTTGGAGGGTTTCGCTGACCGAAGTGATGGTACTAATCATCAGTCCGGTAAGGTTAAGGGCTTCGGGGTCAGCGGAGGGAAGTGGGATGTAAAGCTCGCCGCCGTTAGCGTAAAAGCCCTGCTCGTTGCGTAGAGCCAGGGGCTCGGCAGACTGGGGTTTGTCCCATTGAGGTACCCAGGACGGGTACGTGAGGTCGAGCTCGGGGCCGTGCTGGATGGCGCCGAGGATGCGAAGGTTTTCGTCTTGTTCGATGATGCGGCGGGCGGCTTCGATACTGACGGAGCGCAGGCTTTGGCTGTAGTCCGGGGTTATGAGCGGCTTGACCCCGGGCTCGTTGCCAGCGAAGGGCATGCCCAGGAGAGCGTAAATGCGGTCGCGTGCATCCGTCGAGCTGAAGTGCCCCACTGTTGTGCCCAGGATTACGGACAGATCAAGCTTTGAGAATGGCGAGATACCGCTGGGCTTGGCGAGAGGTAAGGCGTAAATCAGGAAGGCGTTGTAGGCGGCCGCGATGGGGCTGCCGAAGTTGAAGTACCATCCGTTCGTCAGTGTCCACGCGGCACAAATTCCGATAAGTCCCCAGGAGATATGATGGTCGCCCCAGAACACGATAGCTGAGCTGCCCAGGGCCAGTTCCTGGACAATCCAGAATCTTCGGAAATAGCCAGCTTCGAACATGGCGCGAAGAGCGTCCCAAGCTGGTTCTTCAATCATCTGGCGCGCTTGTGCGAGCTCGCTGGAGCCCATGGGTTCTATCCGGTTAGCATAACTAGAAAATAGCAGCCTGTCGGTCTTTGGGCCCCAAAAACGAACGATGTCGCACACTGTCTTGAAGGCAGTGCTGGCTAGATTCTCCGTATCGAGCCCGAGCCAAACAAGCACGCGCTCTGAGCTGTCGTATATGTGGCCCATGATGGAGACTTGCTGACCTCGCTCGCGGATGTCGTCCTGGTTGATACACACCGAATCAGCCCAGACATAACGAGTCCGGCTGGGGTTCCGGAGGCGCCTGAGGAAGGTGTCAAGGTTCCGCGGAATGAGAACGTTGCCGCCGCCGCATCTAAGCAGTGTCTTATCCGATGGATCGCCCCAGGTGTAGGATATGGCTTCGTACGCGGGCTTTTCATCCAGCACGGCGACATCTAGCCGGGTTCGCAGCTCTTCCTCACCAGACCCGGGTTCAATAGCGAGAATCCGGATGGTGTTGTTTCCCGGCAAGGCGGAGTAGAGGGGGGACTCTTTAGATGCATCATGCTGCGCTGCATTTCGCCCGGCCTCGCCTGGCTCATGTTCTTCCTCAACCCTGACATACGGATCGTCAAATAAGCAGCGCTCAACAGCTTCGCCAGCCTTCAGGAATATGGCCCGGACAAGGTGGTCTGTTTCTGGCCACGCCTCGGGTCCCGCCTCGTCCACTGGCTCGCCCTCTTTAGCCCATGGACGCCCGTTCCATGTCGGCAGCGTCACTTCGGGCTCCACAACTGGAATAGGTCTAGGGTCGCAGGGCCCGATTGCCAAGACGGCGACTACGCCGTTCCGTTCCTTGTCGGAGGTGTGCGGCGTGATGACGACGGGCTTGTTGCCCTCGAACCACAATGCCGAGGTCCAGGTGCGACCCTCGGAGACCAGAGTGGCTTGGTGCTCGCCGGCAGCAAGTGTCAGTGTTGTGCCGGGCTCAATCCAAACGGGGTAGACGAAAGTGTCGGTGTCGAAGCGATGCTGAACAGGACCTGGCTCGCTGCTGTCCACAGTCACCATGATGACACTGACGCTGGGGGGGGTGAAGGCGCCGACCGCAAGCCATCCCTCATCGCTTCTCCTCTGTATGGCATTGTAAACATCGTAGAAAATATGATTGTACACTTCGTAAATGGCGAGTCTAAATGGGCTGAAGAGCGATGTTTGCGTGTTTGGCTCTGCCTCAAAAGGCGGGTCCAGAAAAATGAAGTCCGTGCGTTCTTTCCAGATTTCGTCGTGGAATCGTTCCTCAGCAGAAGTGGTTGCAACCCAATTTCCGACCTTGTTTGTGACATCGCGAAACAGCTGCTTGAATTCTGGGGATTTTGGATCTTGTTGGGCGTCAAATCCCAAGGACGTTGGCTCGATCAGCCACAGGCGACGAACCAAGGTGCTCACTTGCATCATTGCCATGTAGCTTGCCGGATTGTTGCTAAAGTCAACGGTTTGCAGTGGGGCAAAGACGGCGCCATCGCCGGCTGCTTGGGTCAAGGCGATTGATGACATTGCACCAATTATCGAAACTTGGTATCTAAGGAAGGAAGAGAAAAAAAGCCGAATTCGCTTTCCCCGTCCCTTCAACGGATTTCAGGCGGGGCATGGATGGCTTTTGAAGAGGCCGTACCACCAGTCGCAGCTGCCTAACTCCTTTTCTCCCTAGTCACACTTATGCGTGCAAACGGGTCCTGGCGGTTTAGCGAGCATCCCCCGATCCAATCATCCAAAGGAGATTGACAGAAACTCCCCGTCGGGAAATACATGGCTCCCTTGCAATGGCCTTGAAGAGGAATCCATCTTTCACTTCCAGAGCCCTGTATCCCCGGGACGTAAGCCTGAGGCAGAGATCATGCCATTCCCTGATAATGACGGGAAAGAGGTTCTGAGACGGCCACAAAGGCAAGTGAGTAGAATTGCCCAATGACTAAGAAATATCCTGTGCAGAACTAAGAACAAAGCTGTTATGTTCCGAAACAATGACATTCAGCACTCAAAGTGCCCCTTGTGTCGGTGGTTCGATGTCTATAAAAGCACCCATGGTGCCATTCCTCGATACTGCAGACCAGTATCCTTGAGTGCTCGCCTTCAACTACAACGTTACAGATCAGTCATCGTCTCTGCAAAACGGAGCCACTTTGATTTGTATTTGTTGGTCTATTCTGCAGTTCAACGTAGCCATGTCTTCTCCGGCTCCGTTCCTGGACGAAACCAACCCTATGGCTTGGCGCTGCGGGCAATGCTACAATGAGGTTATCGAACTGAAGAAGAAGAGTCTCACACGGAATGCACGCAAGGTCCGCCCAAGCTGCTACACAAACATCGACCCCAGCACCAGGTATGTCTGCCCCCAAGGACATGCCATGACTGCTGAGTGCGAACTGCTGAACGCAAACAGACAGGTTATCGGCCTATGCGGTGGACTGAGTACGCTGCCCGACCGCCTTACCGCCGTGTCGCTCGAGCACTGCAACCAGTCCAGCCTGGGGCAGTCACCGCACCGCAACCACAACTGGTCGTGCCCGCGCTGCTTCCTGACCAATGCGAGGGGCGAGCGGCTCATCAGCTTGCAGCTCGCCCTCAAGTACACCGACTTGAAGGACATTAAAAAACTTGACGGCTTGACTGCCGCCGCGCCTCTCAACCCCGGGCCGTTCCTTGACCACTGGCGCCACTTTGACGCGCTTGCTCGCAATGCTAACACCCAAGGGATGCTCCGCAGAGCTGAGAAGCCACAGCAGGCCTTTGCCAAAATGTCTGCCTTTGGAAAGGACATGCTTGATTTCCTTCCTGCCCACCCCGACGACGCACTAGACATGCACGAATGGCAAATGTGAGGGGCTTGTCAACAAAGAGGCCGGTATTCCTGGACGTAGTTGCCTATCCAGGTAAGTGTTAGTTATTCTCTCATTATATGTATAGGGAAGTAAACCCAATCTTACTGCCTTGTTCTTCATCAACACAATACACTGCAATGAATTCCATCATCTTCCCATCTGAGCTAACGCCTGCTGTGACTGATGTGCAAGCTTCTCGCTCTTTGGCTCACTCCGTGTTGCTTAGGAAACGAAGAATCAGCTTGAAGCCAACTTCGACCGACCCATCACAGCAACCAGCCGTGAGGGAAACACCGCGCTGTTTGTTCGCCGGCCCGAGCCCAGGAAGATGTGCAGAGGTATATAACCCTTCTCGCGCAACTGACTGGCGGCATATCAGTATCTCCCTGTTGTGTCTCTGAGGCTGGCCCCAGGGGTGACCAAAACTCAGGACGTTCGGTTGACTCAGGAACCACTGCAGATAGAGCTCAGGCAACCCCTCTGTCAGAAAAACGTTCCCTGGATTCCCCATATATAGGGGAAAATGCTCGAATGCTGCGCCTTCGTTTGCGGGTGGACATCGATGCGTTTCGCAGGTTATTGCGCAATTGAGCTTCGTCGCGATGACTCGTTTCGTATTTTCCCATACAAGGTATCGGATGATGCTTCGATTAGACCGTTTCGGTTGATATCGGCGAGGCGAAGTTCAGGACTTACCATCGGAAGACTCGACGCTAGGTGGGGGCGCAACTCTCTGTACTCGTGCCCCTCAATCTTTCTCTTGTTCGTGGTCCCAGCGAACTCTCCTCCCTCCTCCACAACTATAAATTTCAACCCACCTCCAGAACTCAACCTTCTTTCTATTCTTTCCTTCAAACCTCCCAGCCAGCAGCACGCTCAATCCGTCTTCAGCCCCAGAGTGTGAAACCAAAAACTATCACGCATAATTCATTTCTCGTAAGTACTCCCAGAACCATCCACAAAGCCCTTCCCACCATTCCCCCCAGACAAAGCCCATTCACCTCTGATCTCCCAACGTCTTGTCACTGCTCTTCTACAATTCCCACTTTCAATTATAATTCCTTACCCCATTTTCCCACGCAAATCTCTTCGTCGCCACATCAACCGCACAGCATTTCCATGGGGTTTCCACCAGTTGGATAGCCAAGTGAGGATTTGTGGATGCCATTGATGCATCGAAGCAACCACTGTTCTCAGCTTGAGCAAGTGTCAGTTTGGCCGCCTAAGACGTAGAACACACGTCCACACCTTGCATTCGCATCCATCTGTCGCACCTTTGGGGGAAGGAAAATCTAATCCACTTCAGGTCCCTCCCGTCATCCTAGCGAGACAAGTCACCCGCTGACGACGAGAGCTCCTTCACCTTCCACTCACACCAATACCGAGCAGCATTCTCCTTGGCTTCTCAAGTCTAACAACCCATATCTACCTCGGGTTCTTGATACGACGCACATCTATCCCAAACAAAGCCAAGGTAATTTTTACTTGACTTGACGCCAATACCAGCACTACACCCCTCCATAACCCCCCCTCCCTATCGATACCATTATCCTACCTCGAGGCTAATACCTTCATCATGACCCTAACAAGAGCTATAAATGCCATTTACTAACGTACTTTATTCCTCAGCCTTGGCTACTTTATTCATCGGTCCACGCAGAACCATTGAAATGATTCTTCATTGGATTTCAGCAGAGCAAGAGGCGGCTCGCGACAATGCGCAATGGTACCAATACATTGAGCGACCATCTAGCGCGCAGCGAAATGCCCGACCTCGCGAATCCCACACGGCTACTTCTGGGGCTCATGGTGGCATCGAAAATTCCGGAGAACTCAGACCTCAGTCGGTCTATCACTTGCCCCGGGTACGTCCAAATGTACGCAACACACCGATATCCGACGTGATCCAGAATTACCACACCTTTGCGACTGAACACTCTTTTCAGAACAATAGCCGGTACCAGACTGAAGACCGGAACCAACGAAATGCGAGAGCTCAGACGACGCCAGCTCACCCTCCCGGATTAAAGAGATCGATTTAGGGAATCGGTCCTGATGAGACGAGAGCCAACGGATACGCCGGGATGGAGAAGTGGGAGCACCTTCAGAGGCTTTGCCCCTTCGCTCTTCAATACCAGGATGGCGGAGGAGGCACACCCGCCAACAACATGACCTCGGTACAGTCCGATCTGTGTAGGATTTGGAACCGCGAGATTCCCGGCGCCAAATCGATCCCCCCGCAGATGGCACAACAGACGGAGAACATTTTTCGGCCGGCGCGTACTGGGGGCGAAAACATTGCTTTTACGGCGTCTCAGCGTCGTAACTGTGTCGACTTAAACACAGTTGAGATGCAGCCCGCTCATGCCAATTATGGTCCCGAGCAACTTGCGACCGCTTCCTCGGAGGCTCCCCAGCACGGAGGAGAATTGGCTCCAGCTTTCTCGGAGAACTACCAAGGTGACCGGCGCCTGAAGAGAAATATGCCAGCCAGCGTTCCGGACAATGACAACTGTGCTTTTTTCATTACCGGCCTTCCCTCGAACGTCACCACGCGGCAACTTCTCGCCAACATCAGCAACACCGGACGGATTTGGCAATCGCACATCAACGCTCCTGACTTCCGGCACAACCACGCCGCCGCAAAGGTGGCGTTTTTTACACGGGCGGCCGCCGATGTGTTCTGGAATGCAACCCGCAATGGGTTCTGGGTTGGCGGATATCGGGCGATCGTCCAGTTCAACCGACACAAGGTCGGATCACAGCTGAATGGGATCTACAAGACGAGGGTTCTCATCATCAAGGGCAACCCAACCTGGGTAAACCTGGAGAATATGCTTCACGTCATGGGAACCGAGATGAAATTCTGGTATCTGGACGAGCATTCGGTCCGGCCCATCGGAATCGACTTGGTGGAGTTGACTCTCCAATTCGGAAGCTTCCGCGCACAGGCCGAGAGCGCCTTTATTGTGCTGATCCGCAGACTCGGCGACCTAGGAGTTACCTTTTCCTATGGTATGGACCCTTGCGGTGTCATTTGAGCTGATTCTGGATCGGGACTTCAAGTTGGAACTGAATACTTTGTTGGGATCATAGATCAGGAATTAATATCAGGAATGGAGATCGAGATCGAAACCAGAGATGGAAACCGGCAACGGAAATTGGCAATGGGAATCGAGGATGGAAATTGGGAATGGAAATCGGGAAGGGAGTTTGGGGATGGAGATTGGGAGGACTTGAGATATTGGCAAGCTTAAATACGAGCTCGTTATGATTTGCAGGGTAGAGACCTGGTGAAAATGACTAGTGCAGTAGCTAATACCTCAATTTTCCAGAAGGATGGCCGTGTTAAGCACCCCGTGCAACTCTTTGATGGTACTTTAGTTACTTTTCAATCGCCTTTTTAGAAAAACATGAGGTTTTTGTGGTTTTGGGAAAGGCTTGTTGAAATACTAAATATGCCTTTTCACGTGCCGGAAATGCCTTTTTTATGCTGGAGAGGTCCTTCGGGGCTTCAGTATGTCTCCAACGAGGGTTCTCTAAAGGTTCCACGCTAACAAACAAATCAGGGCTGGAGTGTAAAAGCGCCTGCTGCGCAGTCTCTCTTGCAACAGGCCAAATTCAATACAGCCACTTCTTCAGCACTATTGCAACCATCTTGTGTGAGCACCCACCTTGAAAGGATCATAACATTATACCGCTGTATATGAACATCACATGCAACAGCGGAAGGCGGCCCCTGAACAATGTTCCCGGTTGGAAACCCAGAGAGCACCGTGTATACTTTATACTATGGCTACTAGTACGCAGTGTGAGCTAGACCTTGGCCAGCCCACCAACACTAGAGTTGTAGAGCCGACCGCTCTTCTCGACAAGTAGAGCGACGACAAGAAAACGTTGTTTGATCGTGAAGCTGGCAAATATGGACAGATTTTAATAGCGGGTTAAAAGAGACTCGATTATTGTTGATGTGAACTTTGAGTGGCTAAGCTAAGGCGCGGGTTCCAACATTCCAAGATTTGTGATTGCGTCAGCCTCTACCGCAATGTTAAGAGGAGTTAGACATGTTCCCGGTATCCTCATCTGCCGAAAGTTTACGCTGCCATGCCGTAAGAGCTCACCCCATGTTCCAGGACGACAGTCAGCATCCGAGCTCTCAGGCTTGCTCCAGTGGGTGGCCACCAAGAAGGTCAGTCCGAGGCGTGCCGTCCCCTGGCTGAATTTGCACACCGACGATTTTGCAAGAATGTTGTGCACAAACTCCCGCGCCCTGCTCTGCTCATGGTCACTCTCAGGCTTTCCCTGGCCGACTGTGGTTTCACGCGGAAGGGAAAGCCACCTCACAACTGCCTCGCCGCCATCAAAGTCTTGGCCGTAGAACATCTCAGTGCTTGCATCGAGGAGAAAGAAATGCTTCTCGAAGTAAGACGGGCCGTCGAACCCGTCCGGGCCGGGCTCTCGGTTCAACCGTACCCTTTCAAAGGCCAGGTACTGATTGAGGTAATCGTTGAAGGAAGCCCAATCGGCCGATTTAGGAATTGCCGGGCTTGAGAACTTCAGCAAGCCCAGGTGACGAAGAAGGGGATCATCATGTGACCCGGCGTTGTCAACACGGCCCTCCCACATTCGGAGGCCGACCTGCTGCCACCGGTATAGGAAAGGGTCATGTTTGCGAGCGGCCAGGAAGCTGTTGTGCATCTGGTACGCAGATCGCCCCATCTCCTGCGCCATGCCGGCGACCCGATACGAAGTCGCATCATCTTGCAGAGATGACCAGCAGATGTCATCAAGATCGCGAATCAGCATGATGCTTACGTCCATGTAGACGCCGCCGTGGTGATACAGTAGTGCAATGCGAGCAAAGTCGGAGATGGTCACGCCCATGCCCCTGCTAGTCATCCGGTCTTGGGCGGCTGCCGGAAAGTCGTGGGGGGAGAGAACGGAGTAAACATGGTTCGGGGATTCCAGCACCGTGTCTAGCAGTCGTACTGTCCAGTCCTGCTGCCCCTGGCGGCGGACCCAATTGACCACATTGCGCTGCATCCACGGGGACATGGCCGCAAATCCCCCATTCCAGAAGGCCCACACATTTCTCTCGGAGGTGACGGGCACGTGGCGGTGAAGAGAGGCAATGATTTCGGCGTTGGTCCGGGTGTCGAGTTGGGACCCCTCATGCTGAACCAGTCCATGTCCCTGGCCGAGGAGGGCGTCAAGATCCATGGGAGAGCGTGGTAAAGAATTTGTTCTGGATTTCCAAGCTCTGGCTGGTGTGGTTTCCTCGCTTCCTTGGGGCACTCCGATATTTTGACGAAAAGCAGACCTTGCTCCTGCAGATGGAGTCTGTAAAGGTTAGTTTGTTTCACTTCCCGTCCCGCACCTGCTTGAGGAGCGGTGTACTGGAGGGCCCGGGCCGTTCCGAAGTTGGACAACATTGGGTTGGAAGGTACCACTACCTGTAAAAGGCCCTGCAGTGGTCTGTCTCAGCCAACACCAGCAAAACCCCACCCAAGGTGAGGTGGCACGAGATTCCATCACGCTGACCCGCTTGCTCCTAGGTGTGTTCAATAATTCATGATATAATACGATAATTTTCTAGCCTCCCTTTCCGTGCAACACTTCCAGTCAAGTTCCCCCGTATTGTGTGTTCATGGAAACAGCATCATGGACTACATTTCAGGCCCGAAGATTAATTTCTACAAGAGAGCGGACCCCGTTGTGCCTCGACCCAAGCCAATGAAAGTGCTTGTCGTGGGTCTCTCCCGTACCGGTACCGCCTGTAAGTTGTCCGCATCGCATGTGTGCCCGATTGGGCTTCACGGGTTGCAGCACCCCAAACTGACCATAGTCCTTCTCCCCTATCAGCGATTCTCGTCGCCCTGCAGAAGCTCGGCCTCAAACCCTACCACTTCCACGAGGCCAATCAGAACCGGGACAATGCACACTGGCAGTTTTGGCTCAGGGCCATCCGAGCCAAGTACGACGGCATAGGGCGGCCTCTGAAGAGCGCCGACGACTTCGACGAGGTTCTCTGGGGCTACGACGCCGTCACCGATGCCCCCTGCTGCCTTTTTGTTGAGGAGCTCGCAGCCGCGTACCCAGATGCCAAGGTTGTCCTCTCGGTGCGCGACCGCGACTCGTGGTTCCGGTCCATGCAGACGTCCGTCCTCGAGATTCTCTCTTGGCGCTCCTGGACCTTGCTCGCCTACCTCGATCGCGAATACTCGGGCCCCTACTGGGCTCTCTTCAACCGCGCCACCGAGGTCTGGTCCGCAGGGCTCCCACCCTACGCCCCGTCAGCGCGCCCGGCCCTCCTTCGGTCCTTTGACGACCATAACGACATGGTCCGGCGCGTGGTTCCGAAGGAGAACCTCCTCGAGTTCCATCCAAGCGACGGATGGGAGCCCCTTTGCAAGTTCCTGGACATGCCGGTGCCCAATAGAGGGTTCCCACATATCAACGATTCCAAGGGCTTCCTGACATTTCACAGCGCGCTCTACTGGTCGCGATGGGTCTTTGTGTTGAGAAATGTATTGATAGCTATGGGCACACTTGGCTTCTTTCTGGTACTTGGCCTGCACTATGTACTCTAATGTTCCTAGCTGCCTTCATTGAACTCCTTCTGCGCCTTGAGGATTTGCTCGGTCAGCTCGGGATACCACCTCCGCCCAACGTTGGGATGGCTGGTCAGCCGGGCCGTGAAAATGCCCTGGCCAGGGCTCTGCAGGTGAAATCTGCAGAAGAAGGCCTCGGCATCCGACTTGATCTTGTCGTCCTTGACCAAGTCCTGGATGTGGGCGGGAAGCCGCAGGGACGTCAGGTCCTCGTGGGTGAGATCTAGCTTGAGCGTCTGGAAAACGGGGTACGAGTAGCGGGGACCCAGCGACCGCTTGTTGGCGTCAAAGAAGTATTGGGGGTGCAAATTGACGCGGTGCGTCGTGGCCGTGCACACGGCACCCGTAAGGGCCTCGAGGGAGCGGCCGACGTTGACGACGTACGTGTCAGCAATCGGCGGCACTGGGATCCAGTCGCCGAGCTTGTTCTGGGCCTCGAGGCCCGCGTGCTCAGTAGCTTGGAGGAGGAAGGTGAGGAAGCCGCCGTCCTTGTGCGCACCGACTCCCTGGAAGTAGCCTTCGTCGTTGGCTACCGAACACGGCTTGGCCGGGCTGGGCACGGGGTACTTGAGCACCGACACCTTGTTCCTCGCTGGCGTGTTGAAGAAGCGGGCAAAGGCGTTGGCTGGCAGATCCAGCGCCTCGGCTACGAGCACCTTCATCGTGTCACCCAGCTTGCCCACTTCTTCCAGATAGGTCTCAACCGCCTCGCGGAAGCCGGGCACGTCTTCCTCGTCCGGCCACTGATTCGGCCCCTGAACGTTGAGATAGACGGGGTCCTCTGGGCCGGGGGCCGGGAGCGGCGTGAGGAACTACGGAGCTGGTTAACATTTTATCATCCAAATGAGGGTATCAAGCCTAGTCCGTTACTCACATCGAACATCTCACGGCAGTCGGTTATGCGAGCTGTCTTCTCTCGGCCCATCTGGGAGTATCCGAGAAAGTGCTTGCTGTTGACCATGTCGATCTTGAGCTTCTTCTCCAGCGGGAGTTCAGACAGCTGGATCGACTTCTGGACAAAGTTGTCTCGCACATTTTTGGGCATAGACGTGTTTTTCAGATAGAAGAAGCCAACGACGACGAGGGCATACCGAAGCTGGGCCAGGAAGGTAGCCTTTGAGGCAGGCGACTCTGCCTGCGACAGATCAACCACCGGGATGCTAGTAAACGTCGTCGAGGCCGAAGTGGCAGGAGTGCTGGCGATGGTGGTGGTCGAGGCCGAAGTGGCAGGAGTGCTGGCGATGGTGGTGGTGGCAGCGGTGGTGAACACCACCTGTGTTTCTGTCATTGTTGCCATTGTAACTTGAAGCTTTGGTTTCGCCACTGGTAGTTGCTGCTTCACATTCAATCTTGTCCATCAGCAACAAAGAAGGCCGTACATCCGCTAAGAAATATACCTGTTGACAGAACAGCTGCTATGCGTCATCGGTCACTCAAGACAATGACCCGCAATGAATTCCATTTCGGAGATCTCAATTTCGGCGACCTCATGTGAGAAACCTCCACTTGGGGCAAGGCATTCGGCCAAGAAATATACTCAAAGTAAGACCATCTGCATGTTTCCCCTGTACCCAGGACAGGCACCACTCCGGTTGGATACAAACCTCAGCCTCACCAGCGGTCGCGACAATGCAGCCTATTTAGCTCAGGCCTGATGACGTGGAAAGAGGGGCCCCTTGTCACGGCTTCTTGGCCCTTCCCGATGTCACGATTTGGGACATGTTATATTTCCGTCCATGATCGACACCAGTTGTCATCTCAAAGCATTTCTTGAGCGCAGACATAGAGGTCTCCTTCTCTCCCACGCACACCAAACCTCATCCAAGCACACACACACACACACACACACACACACACACACACACACACACACACACACACACACACACACACACACACACACATACACACTCAGCAAAACCGCTCGTCGTCAAAGTCGAAAGCATGGCTCAAGTCGAAGTCATGAACCCTGTTGCGCCGGCAGAGGCCCAAGTGCCTGAGATCAAGGATGAGCGTAAGTAGTTGAGATCAAGGAGTTTGAATCGAACTAGCGTCACTAACACCTTCCCAAGTCGATTACGTCGACATCCCGGTCCTGGACCTGGGCTTGATGAACTCCCCTGAGGGCAAGGAGAAGCTTGTTGCCCAGCTGAAAGGGGCCGTGGAGCACACGGGCTTCTTTTATCTCGTCAACTTTGGCCTCTCCCAGGAGGAAATCGAGGGCCAGTTTGACCTTGGCAAGCAGATTCTGGAGCTGCCCGTGGAGGAGAAGCTCAAGTACCGGGCCAAGCTCGAGGAGGGCGACTACAACGGATACCGGCCGCTGGGCGCCATCGAGCAGTTCCCGGGCCGCCGTGACAACTGGGAGTGCTACCACATCTTCAAGTTCATCCCCGAGATGCAGCGGCAGCACCCCGACCTCGTCATGCAGCACTACGCCAACATCGAGAGGGTCCACCGCCACATCCACCAGCACGTCGCCCACAACGTCCTCCGTCTCATCGCGGGCGCGCTCGAGCTGCCCGACGAGGAGGCGCTAGTCGACGCCCACCCCTACGAGACTGGCTGCTCGTCGTTTCTGCGCTACGTCAAGTACCACGCCCGCCCGCGCGACGTCAACGAGTCGTTTGAGAACATCTATGTGCGCGGGCACACCGACTTCGGAAGCGTCACGTTTGTCTTCTCGCAGCCCGTCGGCGGCCTGCAGCTGCAAACGCGAGACGGCCGGTGGAAGGACGTCCGGCACATTCCTGGCAGCATTGTCGTCAACACAGCCGACATGATGCACTTCTGGACGAATGGGTACCTGCAAAGCTGCGTGCACCGCGTCGTGGCCCCGCCTCGCAGCCAGGAGCACCTTGACCGCTTCGGGCTCATCTACTTTCTGCGCCCGGGCAACGAGGTCAAGCTGCAGTTCATCGACAGCCCCGTGCTGAAGCGGCTGGGTATCACGGCTGACGGGGAGAGCGAGGCGCTCAAGGCCAAGCGCAATGTCTCGGTGGGCGAATGGGTGCCCATCCAGACCAAGAGGAACTGGACCCCATTCGACCAGCAGGCTCAGTCCGGGAAGGAGTTCCAGTCCATTTTCAGGGCTTGATCGACAGTAGGTACAAAGGCGGCAAGATGATTGACTGGATTCAGGCGATGGGTGCCGATGCTGGCTTCTAACTTTTCAACACCTGCCTACATTAGTTAGCACCGAAGCGGGAGTCCCCAGGGCTCATCTGGGGGGCTGGTAGAACTAGGTAGCTTTTCCTATGAATATAAGACCGTGGTTAGCAAAAGGTCTACCTACTTGAAGTAACATGTCAACTTACACGTCTCCGACCCTCTGATTGGCCCAGCAGTCTCGCGCGTGCCTAGCTGCTTTCAGCAGCCGCCAAGCAAAGAGAAAAAAATATGTGTAGCGAGAGGGTGTCGATTCAGGGGTTTATTTCACCAGCCGTGCAAAGCGCGCAGGGATACAAGGCACGCGGAGGATCTTCAATTCAGGGGCTCCCGAGATCTACAATGTAGATAGATCCATGCGCGCATGCATGCATGCATTGCCAGCTTGAGGTGTCACCTGGGAGGGAGCCTGCAGTCTAAAGCATGTGGGGAAAGGAACGCCTTCCCAGGTTCCAATCTGCATTGCGACCCGACGGAAGAGAAAGTTTTTTTTTTTTTTACACCAGAATTTCCGTCGTCAAATCGTCCGGCCAGACCGCCTTGTCCACTCCGTTGCCCCGCGTTCCGACGTTATATGACAGGTCAACGGCGCCGTCCTTGAAGCGAGCGACGGGCCGTACTTTACGGACCGTGGCCCCGACCACCGCGGACCGACACTCTTGGAAGAAAGAGGGGTCAAACATGGTCTGCTCGTCGTAGCGGTGCATAAGTTCCAGCATGGCCGGCACCGTACGTCTCGTATTGTCGTAGTTGCGGAAGACGGGGCTGCCGTGACGCTTCCAGAGCTGCTGCCAGACGTCATCGCTGTAGGTGCCGCATGAGCGGACTAGCCATTGTGAGTAGTAGTTGAGGGCAACCTGCATTCCATTTTCGTCAGGGGTCGGACACGCAGAGAGGAGGGGGGGGGGGGGTATGTCTCACATCAACACCGTAGTTGCCTCCGTGCAGCGCCCTCTCGGCCAAGGCATGGAGAATGCCAACACAGCCAATTACCCCCGTACAATGGTCCGAGTTAGGGAACGGCGGTGTGACGGCCTCATCGACGCCCATTCCCCTTCCGAAGGCAAGCGAGACACCGGTGCATGCGTCGCTGATGCCCTGCCAGCCACTGCGGTGCGCCCAGGGGCCATGCCATCCGTAACAGTTCTCCCGCAGGTGGATGATGCCGCGGCCCCTGTCCTTCACCATGTCGAAGATGGCCTCCCGGCCAAAGCCCAGCCTGTCCATGACCCCGGGGCGGTATCCGTCGACTACCACGTCGGCCTCGAGGATGAGCGCCCGCAGCTGCTCCTTGTCGGCGTCATTATCCTTGAGGTGCAGCGAGCAGTTCCACTTGCCCCAGTTGAGGTCGTGGAACACGTTCTTGAAGTCGGGTAGGTGCGGTGACGTGACACGCATGATGCTGGCCCCGAGCTCCGCGAGGCTTCGCGTGATGGTTGGACCAGCGATAACGCGTGTTAGGTCGAGCACCTTGAGGCCCGCTAGCGGCCGCTTTGGCGACGACGGCAGGGTGCTGCACTCTGGCCACCAGCCCGCCGGCTGCGAAGAGGACGGGTCCCGCGCGAGCTCGTAGAGGCCTACCCGCCCGCTCTGCTGCCCATGGACACTCCCAAAGTACTCGTCGGATGTCCAGGCCACAGTCCCCGCCTGCCGGTACTGCTCGTTCATCAGCTCGTCGAGGGCCTCGGCGTCGAACTGAGACACCCTGCTCTGCATGCGATTGATCACGCGCTCGAATGTGTCATCATCGGGACCCTCGAGGGGTAGGGACAGAGCCGTGAGCGTCTGGTCGGGGTTGAGACTTCCGTGGATGTGGTAGAAGCGGTTATCGCGCGCCTTGTAAATTCCCGTGGCCAGAATCCGGTGGAGACTCTCGGGAGGGCGTGCCACGTCCATCGAAAACGGCGCCCCCTCCTCCTGCTTCACGATCCGAGCCAACGCGGGTGACATGATGAAGAGAGCTGCGTGGTCAGTGTTGATGGTGACCTCGATCGGGGATATGCCATATTTTCGAGTCAGCAGATAGTTTAACATGGTGGCCTCGAAGCCCTTGAGGGCCGAAATGCTCTCCGCCCAGCGCCAGTTGACGGGAATGCTTGGCAGTTGACTGCCTTCGTATCGAACCATCGTGCCCATCTCGACCAGACCGGGTGGGAGATTTCCCGCCACTAGCGGGTTCTCGAGGATCCCCTCTCGCAGAAGCTTCTCCGCCTCGCGGGGGACAGAGTATTCTTTTGTTGCCATATTGGAAAGGGAACAGGGGTGGTGAGATTGCAGTGAGCAAAAACGTCGGCACGGACTACTCTCATGTAAAAGCATTGTTTGCAGGTAGGCAGTGGGCCGGACTCTTTTATACTCATGAGCAAAGTGCAGTGGTCTTCAACTCCTGAAAGCGGTCAACCCACACATGCACACGCTAGGCCACTAGCAACATTCTCCAATCAGCCAACAGAGAGAGTGAGACCAAACGCATGACGTGATTTTGAAGGTCTTGGGCATCATTTTGGTGTTCTGGGATTAATATATGTACATGCTGTAGGCCTTGCAGAGCAGAAATCTAGATTTCATACGAAAGAACAATCTGAGCAAATGACTCGGGGCTGGTTGCACTCGTTTCATCTCGATACTTCTTTGGCCAGATGCCAGACTTGCCCGGGGAAAGAATGCCGTTAGGGTCCAGAGCGTCCTTCATAGTCTCGACGAAGCGCCTCTGCGCGTTGTTGTTGAAACCGTACGAGTCCTGCATCAAGTCCATACAGTCCAGGTGAGTTCGGTAGGTGGCCAGCCCATACTCCTTCGCCTTGGCAGCCAGCTCGCGCCACAGCTCCTTTGCTGACTGTATCTGCTTCTCGTCCATGCGGTTGAACATGATCATGTGCACGAGAACACTGTGCTTGTTGAAGGCGTGGCCGCCCACGAAGCTATCAAAGCCGAAGCGATGGGATATTTCGCAAACCACACGGTACCACTTCCACGTCAATTCACCATCCAGAGGAAGAATGGGAGACAAGTCCATGTGGCCGCCGTAGCCACCCGGTGGCGTGTTGAAATCGATGGTCGACGAGTAGCGGAGCGAGGGCACTCCAGCATTCATGGGCTGCCATTCTGGAGGAATGGCGGTGGCGTCAACCCTCTCGCCCTCTGCGCTGCCCTCAAAAAGCCGCCACGATAGCCGCGCGCCATCTGGGCATCTACGCCGAACCACCTCTTCGGTGATGTGCAGGCGGGATAAGACCATGTCCCGGGTGCCGTAGAAGCTGAACCACGTCAGCCAATAGCCCCAGCCCTTCTCGGCCATGATCTTTCGGATCAGATCATCGGGGATGGCCCCGGGGCCCGGGTACGTCTCATGGCGCGGACCCATGCGGCTTATCCGGCGAAGGACGTTGAAAAAGGCCGGGTCGTTTTGCAGCACGGCGTCACGACGCAGCTCGGCAAAAATCTCAACCAGCTGGACCAGATTTTCGGGCTCCTCCAGCTCCAGACGCACCGTCATAGTCGTCTCGGGCTGCGGTTGTACCCAGATACCTAGCTTGGTGACGATGCCGAGGTTGCTCTGGAGGAAAAGGCCATCGAGCTGTGGGCCAAGGTTGGTCTTGCAGGCGAAGGCGCTGGGCGAATTGTCGACGGCCCACTGCCCGGTGCGGATTATGTCACCATCGGGGAGAACAACTTCCATGCCACAAATGTGATTTTGATGGTCGCCGTGGGCCGTGTACCCAAATCCCCGGTCGAGCGTGTTTCCAACGACACTACCCCATGCGATTGAGGGGACGCTGGGCCACAAGGATAGCTTCCGATCGCGGCAGTACTGATAAAGGTCGAAAAAGGTCACGCCGGGCTCGACGACGGCGTAGGCATCCTTCTCGTTCACCTCGAGGATGCGATCCATGCGGTACAGAGACAAGACTACGGAGCCCCCGACGAGTGGGGACGGACCGCCGTAGCCCAGGTTCTTGCCGCGGGACACAACCCAGAGCGGCGTTCGGCTCTTGTTCGCCAGGGAGAGGATGGCACGAATCTCATCCACCGTCTTCGGGCACACCGCAGCAGACGGGAATTTGTCCGTCTCCAGGGTGAAAGGGTCCGAGAAGTCCAACAGTCCCTCGCCAGTGTGAACATTATCCTCTCCTGCGACACCCTGGAATGCCAATATCAAGGCCCGAAACTGGTCATCCAACATTCCCGGCGGCAGTCGCTGCTCTGGGGCGGTCCTGCCGTCCCTGAAGACGTGATCATGGGCCTGTTGAACATCGTCGTCCCCGTATTGCCGACCCATTGTTGAAGTCCAAGGTAATTGAGCTGACTCCAAGCTGTCCCCGCCCGTGTTTACACATCGACTCGACGACATCTAATACATCCTCCACCTCGGACCTTTCGATGTCAGCTCCCGATCCGATGCCCGGAGACCCGAACTGTGTTTGGCTCTCGCTCAAATGTGGGACCGCGTAGCCATAACCTTGGAAGCCTGCAGTTGATCAAGACAACCGCCGATGTAGGTGATGTGGCAGAGGCACCTGCGTTTTCGTGCATCAATGTACAGTTCAGTACAGATACATGTCGTATTTCCGAGGACTGTCGGTCGGCTATCCATTGGTTGCCCGTTTGATAGCTTGTACCTATAAGATAGTTGAGATCCAGACGACATATCATGTCTTGGCGTCACCGCCTGAAACCGCTGGCTGCAAGACATGGTCACACCTGTCACGGGCCCACTGGGCTGCCCGGCCAGAATTGAGGCTGGCTGCGGGCGGGCTTTATCCTTGATGTCGATCATGGCTCGTGACCGACCTAATTGGTCGGGTAAGACAGGCGCGTTTCCGTTTTTGTTGACATGCTATCGGATGAGGTAGGTGCATTAGCCATACATCATGAAAGTGGGCTCACCAGATTCGGCAGTACAGCCGGCCTCGGGGCGAGGCAGGCGCGCTCCACGGTCGTGAAAATGGTCTCAACAAAATTTGACAGGAGGCCTGAGACGGGCGAGGAGATGGGTTGCCCGGATGAAGGTAAGCAAGAGAAGCACTTCCCAACGTAAATCTACCACAACAGGCTCGTCATTTCGTCTGGAAGTCCTGGCTTGTCTTGATAGAGACTGGAAGTGCATGTAGCCTGCCATGACTTCCCCAACGAGCCAGATGCTTCCTGACGAGCCCATCTTCAAGAAGCTCATCGAGAATGGAAGGAGCAACCCAAACGTCATTTTTCAAGACTCTTCCTGCGGAGTAGATGCCACCTACCCTCAGCTTCTCCACGACATTGTATCCCTTCGTCATCGGCTATACGAATGGCTCCCGCCGTCTCTGTTCGACGAGAACGGGCGAATCAAGGAGGAGAATCCGTATATTCTCATTGTCGCGCCTGCGAATTATGAGTTTGTCGTGGCTTCTCTGGCTGTGTTGGCCATAGGAGCAGCACTCGTCCCCCTTGCACCCGCCATCTTACCCGAGGAGGCTCTCTATTTCTCCCAGAGATGCAGATCCAAGCTCATGCTGGTGAGCTCGCCCTGTCTGCCGCTAGCTTCCGAGATCGAACAGCATGCCCAAGCCAACAGCGACCACAAACTCAACATCCGGCCCATCGCTTCCGGCTTGCGTTGCTGGGAGGGAGAAGCAACATTCCTGGGCCACTCTCTCCTATCCGAGGATGACTTTGGCATTGACGAGCGGATGACCGTCGCAGCCTCGCGCCCTAGCCTCATCCTCTTCACGTCAGGCACGACGGGCCCGCCGAAAGGCGTCGTGCACACGCGCAGCTTCTTTTACTTCGGTTACGGCACTTCAAATGCTGACGTCTTTCTCACCCACCGTCCGGTGCACTGGATCGGCGGGCTACGGTCGACCATCAACCTCGTGGCCAACGGCACGCGCCAGGAGGTGGTAGCCAGCAGCGCCCCAGCCATCTGGGGGCGCATTCGCGAGGGCGGCGTCACCATGCTGTGCTGCGTGATCCCCATGTGGTGGTCGCTGATGCGGCACTACCGCGACGTCATCAACCCCCTACCCGAGAATGAGAAGGAGGCTTACCTGCAGGGCATGCGAGCCCTGCGGGTAGCGCGCGTCGGTGGTGCCATGCCGCTGCCGTCTTTGCTTCAGTTCTGGCGCGAAGAAATCGGTATCCCGCTGGAGCTGACGTATGGCTGTACCGAGACGGGCGGGCCGGGCTTCATGACAGACAGCCAGACGGATCGCAGCGTCGAGCGCTGCCTAGGCCAACCAGAGGATGGGGTTGTGACGCGCTTCTCGGAAGGAGACTACGGAGAGATTTTCCTCAAGACTCGTTTTTTGTTTTCACATTATTTGGATGACGTCGAGGCGACCAAGGCGGCCTTTACCGACGACGGCTTCTTCAAGACCGGAGACTACGTTAGTCGGCATGGCAACGAGTATATTTTCGAGGGGAGGACCTCGACGGACTGTGAGTAAACGTTCCCGCCTATCCTCCAAAGCAGACACCCAGAAGGAAACAAGCCACTAATATGATGGAAACCGGTGTAATAGTCGTGCGCTTCCACGGTTTCAAGATTCCTGTCCTGGAAGTGGAGACACAGCTCGCACAGCTCCCGTCAGTGGCCGAAGCCTGCGTCGTTTCCATCCCGGATAAAGATGCATCTACCAGGGTTGGCGCTATTGTCCGGCTGAGCGACGGATTTGAGCACGAGAACTTGTTGTCGATCCGCACTGCCCTAGCCGACAAACTCCTATACTACAAGCTACCTACGGCGCTCCGTGTCCTGGGCCACGGGGAGCAGATCCCGTCGGTTTGGTCGGGGAAAGTAGCGAGGCGAAAGGTGTCGGAGCTGTTCTTCCCTGTCTCCGACTCGGGAAATCTTCCGGCGGAGGTTGAGCTCTGGGACATCAAGGACAAGGAACTCAATGGCGGGCCCAAAAAGGCGTGGGATTGGGCCGGACTTCAAGGGTGCTAGAATTGCCCTGGATTTCTTCGTTATTGCCTAGTCATAATATCGTCTTGTCAAAAAGTCGGCTCCACGTGCCTCTGGAGCGTGCTTCTCGCCCGTGTCTTTTGTTCAAACGCGTAGGCAATCTCTATGAGGGTCTCTTCGCTCCATTTTGGGCCCAGGAAACTGATGCCGCATGGAATACCCGGGGCACGTTCCACGGCATCTCCGGCCGTCTCAGTCTCGACCGGGGTGTCAGCTGGCATGCAACCAAGCGGAACGGTGACAATGGGTGAGCCGACGAGTGCCGGGATGGAGGAGGCCACTGTAGTGGGGAGAGCAATTGCGTGTAGCCCATGTCGAGCGAGAGCACCGAGAACGCCTCCTTCGCCGCCAAGGTAGAGGTTCTCCCGGTAAAGGGCCTCGAATTCGGCCGACTTGTTGTCAATGTCCGTCTCAATGATGTAGTCCCACACGCGCGTGTTTCGTTGGGGATAACCCTCCTCTACGGGCCGCGTTTCCTGGGTGAAAATGCGCAGGTCCCGGACGCTGTGGATGTCGTTTGGGTTGTGTTCCAGCCGGGTAAGAAACTCGGGGAGATTAGTTGCGAAGTCGGCCCGCGTGACGGGATTGAACTTTCTCTTCTTCCAGTCGGCGTACGCGGTGAAGTTGGCGTTGTCGACAATGGTGGCGCCGGCGCTCCTCATGACCGAGATGGCGTCATGGAACGCGCTCACGACGTTCGAGACTTCGCTTTGAGACATTTCCAGCACATTGCGAGCGATGCCGATTCGCTTCCCCTCCAGTCCCGAAAGCTTGCATGCCACCATGTATTTGCTGCCGCTGTTGGTGTTGTTCGTCGGTGGCAGCGGTGGGCTCATCGTGGTGTAACGGTCATTGGGGTCAGGGCCGGCGATGACCTGCAGCAGTTGGGCCGCGTCCTTGACCGTCCTGGCCATGGGGCCAACCGTGTCCTGGTGTTCGCTCACTGGGACGACCAGGAACCTCGACGTGAGCCCTACCGTCGGCTTGATGCCGACGATGTTGTTCCTCTCGCACGGAAGGATGATGCTGCCGTCTGTCTCGGTACCGAGGGCGGCCCAGCAGAGACCCAAGTCGGCGGCCACGGCACTGCCCCCTGAGCTGCCGCCGGGACACTGCTTGGCACAATATGCCCCGTATATCTGACCTGAGATGGGATTCCAAGCGTGGGGCCAGTTGTTGGCGCGGAACATGGACCATTCGGTAAGGCTGGTCTTGCCCAGGAGGATGAGCCCCTGGTCGCGAAGCTTTGCAGCTACGGTGGAGTCGGCCGGGAGACGGGCGCCGTGGAGGGCAAAGGAACCGGCTGTTGTCTGCATGTCGTCACGGGTGCCAATGTTGCCCTTGAGCATAACAGGCAGGCCATGGAGAGATCCCCTCACTTGTCCCTGCTGGCGCTCGGAATCGAGAGAAGCGGCGATAGACTCGGCGTCCGGGTTGAGCTCGAGAACTGCGTGAAGAGTCTCTTGCACTTGTTGGCTTCGACGGATGTAAGCCCTGACCAGTTGCAAGCTAGTAAAATGTTCACTCTGCAGCCCAAAGCAGAGCTCATCGGCTGTGGCATTTATGAGATCCGGCAAAAACGAAGACTCGGACCCGTCCATCGCCTGGGAATTCCTGTCGTTCTGTGTTGGTTGTGTTGTCTCGGTAGTCTGGTCTGTCCTTTGGTCTGTCGTTCCATTTGGTGTCCTGGCGAGCTGTTACTTGGTAATAAGTAATTATTATGCGCAAGGGTGTCCCTCTTGGCACACATGCAGAACGCACGCCTTTCGACGTGGACACCCTCCAACCTCTCACCCATATCCAAGGTACGTACCTAGCGCAGATCGGCTGGTCAAGCCCGCAGCTATGCACTCAGTGCATCAAAGTCTCGGCCACAGCGGTGGCCTCTCAAACCCTTTTCATGCAGCACACACGCAGATACTTAAGCACAGCCAGACTTCTCGCCCATCTCCTTCTCGGCTATCAACCACTGTCAGCGTATACATATACCCCATCTCACTGTGTCCCATCGCGGTAATGACTTTTAATATCGACCCCGGCAATCTGGAAGACTTGTGTCGTGTTCCAGACGATGATATCGACACTCGGCCCGATGATGAGATCGCCCAGCAACTGAGACAATACTGCCCGCCGACCGAGAGTGAAAAGAACGTGTGGGCATACTGGCACAGTGGCTTCGATGGTATGCCGCCTTGGGTACAGCGTAACGTGGTCAACTGGGTTCGGCGGCTTGGCCCCTCGTGGACGGTTCGGATCGTCGACTCGGTCGGCTCGTCGCCCATGAACGCGCTTCGCTTCGTCGATGCACAATTCTTTCCGCTGGCGTTTCGGTCGGCGACTATGAAGGGTCGCTGGCGAGGCGCCCACTCGGGCGACCTCGTTCGTCTGCCTCTCCTTCAGCTTTACGGAGGAGTATGGATGGACGCCGGCATGATCCTGATCCGACACCTCGACGACATCTGGAACACACTCAAGGATCCGTTGACACCATTTGAGCTAGCAGGCATGGCTCTGCGATTGCGCGGTCCCGGTGACGATGACACCATGATGAATTCCTTCTTCGCAGCACCACGAGGCAACGAGTACATCACGCGATGGCATCGCATCTTCCTCTCGACCTGGGCCGGCCGTACGCAGTGCGAAGGAATCCACGCCCACCCGCTCCTCCGCCATCTGAAACCTTTCTTTCCTCCCCCCGCTGAGGGCCGGGCCCCAAACATCAAGACAACACCGGCGGATATGAGTGACTACCTCGCCCACATGCTTTGCGGCGAGCGGCTGAGAAATCTCATTGATCCCAGTGACGGCTTCAATGGACGAGAGTACTATGAGAACAAGATATATCTCCTGTCCGGCTTGCGCGAGTACTACTATTTTGAGCTCCAGAACCGGTGGGATGCCCAGCGCCAGTTTGATCTGCTGTCCACGCCCTATGACGTCGACCCCGAGGCTCAAGACGAGCAGTTTTATGCTGCGAGGGATATGGTGCACGACATGCTGAGGAACACGGCCATGATCAAGCTCTCGCATCGGCCGCACGAGAGCCCGAGACCTTGGCTTGCCGATCTGTGGGACGATGCGCAATCCCACGAGGCCGACAACAAGCCGGGCACGTTTGCTTTCTACCTAAGGCAGAACATTCCAAGGTACAACCAGACAAGGCCGCTCAAAACGAGTGCTGTAGGACGATTGAAGGAGAAAGTCTGGAATGTTGGCGTGCTGGAGCCCATTGAAGATGCGAGTGGCGAGGTTATAGCCGTTGTCGAATCCTAGCTGGCACAACTTAGGGTGTCCCTACGGGACCCAGTGACAATTGAAGCTATCGCAGAGTAGACCCATGGTGTTTGGAGTCGCGGGGATCGAGCTGGCGTGGTCAGTTGCGCGCACAGTCAAATATCTCTCCATTTTGGCGGGGTGGTGATGCCAGTGCGGTGTTTAGGGTTCCTAGCAAGCATGAACCGAGCAGTCAATCCGGGCCTACTAGCGAGAAAACGCGCTTACGAGTGGCGAAGCCTTGGCTATACCTTTGTTAGCGAGGGTTCGCTCGCCGGCATGGCGAGTCTGTGTTGAAAGGACTGGATTTGTATTCCCATAATAAATCGACCGACATTCGATGACTGGAAGGGATTCGTGGAAATGGATTAGTTGGAAGGTGGTCGAGAAAGAGTGGGGGCGGACAAGGATGCTTCATGAGGAAACATGATTGACAGAAAAAGAAAAGAGAACATTTCTTGCCGAAATATCAAACCCCACATTTGTCAGAGGCAGCAGGCCCTCAGGCGTCAACATGAAACTTGACCCGAGTTCAGATTTTGCTTCACAACAATAATCTTCGAGCCCATGAAGCTCATCGAATTCATTTACAAACTGCTGGCTTCTCGTCCAGAGAACCGCGTGAAATTCCGCGTCAAGTATGCTCACACCCTAAGATGCACTCGGCAGATCGCTTCTTTCTTGCTCATGTGTAACTTGAAGAATGTCTCCAGCGATGATGGGTTCTAGTAGTAGTAGCTGCCAGTCATCCACGGCCAGACCCTCCCCGCGCCAGCCTCCGACTTGCAAAGCCAAGGCCAAAGAAACAACCCGATCAGCCCCAGCATGTATGTTTACGATGGGCAAGCGCAGCCGAATCAACATAAACAGACTGCCGGAAGAGCTTCGAGCGGCTATAACAACATCCATGCCCCTGTTCAAGCTCGACATCCGTACGAATCCATTTAGGAGATGGATTAAAAGGAGATCGTAGAGAACAATTATGCTGGAATGGAACGTTGGCAGCACCTGCGAGGACTGTTTTCCCCCTCACAACTGCGGTTTCCAGGCTGTTGGTGAATGGCCGGCGGGAGGAACGGCCAAAGGTCCAGATACAAGTTCGATGTTGTGCAAGCAGGTCAACATGCCGAGCAATGTCATTTAGCCCACTCAGCCCACCCGCCCACAAATAGTGCTAGTAACATAGGCCAAAGTGAAGATGATAGCGGGGTGAATACTAGTTCCAAGCCCTACGTCAAAGGCTTTCTGAATCATCGAGATGTATATTCTGTACATGTAGCCGAAGGCCAGGCCGCGCCGCCGTCTCAACAGGCTGCTGATGCCACGGCCGAGCAGCATCCCGCCATGGGCTCGATTGCCGCTCAGACCCCAGTAGTCGAGCTCCCCCAGATCTGGGAGGGACCATTGCCTACCTCACAGAACTCCAGCTGACAAGAACTGCTCGCTATATATCACGGGGCTCCCATCTGGCGTTACCGCCGCCAGATCCTAGCAAAGATCAAAGGCTGTGGTCGCATCTAGCAAGTTGTGGTCAGCTACAAGGCGGCATTGGCGATTTTCTGGGTTATGACCCAGCTTTGCTAGACCTCCAATGAGGGGGATGTGCTCTCCAAGGCCTGCGCCTACGCCAAGGCAAGACACGCCGCAATCTAACCGAGGCACCAACATAATTGATGGTGCAAGAGCTTCTTTTTGCAGTTAAAGTCCGCTGCTTACCTTGTTGTCCTTTGTCGGAAACCGCTATGCACGTTTAGTGGGTTGGGAGCAAAGGCCCCAGTTGAAAGGGTCTTGGGGGCCGTCGAAGTCAAAAGACGATTGCACTGGGTTGTTAAAATGTTTGACAGATACCTAGGTACTGTAATTGTTTCTAGATTGCTAATAACATGGGTAACATAACTCATACATAAACATTAAATCTACAGACATGGCGTGGACATCTGACCAGGCCTGCGTCTTCTTGTGTTGTGATACAGTGGTGCATCTGTTCCTTCCCGACCTTTGACGAAATCCCATTTGCATGCACCCGATGCCAACATAGGCCCCACCTGGAAAGAGCGATACTCCTGAGATGCAAAACTCTCAGTCGATTTCAGACCCAAAATTTGGCATCTGCGAGCGCCCAGCTTCTTTCCACAGTTCAGTTAGTGTTGCGGAACCAACCACGCGACGCCCCAACTGCCTTCACCTTTTCATCACTGCTTACTTCCCACGATTACTCCAAGATCTATGCGACATATCCCAGGGACTCGACTCGGCCTTTGTTGCTCTATGCCAGTCCTTGCGTCCTGATTCAGGATGATGGTGTCGATGCCAATCGCTAGCTGGTATGGCGTCATCCCCCCTCCACACCGGCATCGTCCATCGCTCGCGGCTCGACCTTCCCTCTCGAGAGAATCCAATCTCCGCCCACAATTGCGGGGCCACCAATATCTTCCTCCAAGTACTTGCACTGACCCACGTGCCTCATCTTTGGGTGTGTTTTCGGTCCGCTGCGGATGGCGTCAGAACCCGGTTGCGGAGCTCTTTGCGAATGCGCGCAATATGGCACGCGCCATATTGCCGCTTTAGCTGGAGCGGTGCATAGTCATCCCCTCGAGGTCCTTGGTCCTCTTGCGCGACTTCATGCCGATAGTGATGAAGACGAGGCCGTTCCAGAAGCCGCGCAGAGAGCCCGATGTGCCGACGGCGAGCAGCAGGGGGAACGAGTTGAACTTGGGGTCGATGAAGGAGGCGACACGGTTGGTCGACGGGGCGACCCAGACGGAAAGGAGGGCAAGGAAGAAGAAGAGGGGCATGAGGATGTACTGGCGGAAGGACAGCGACGACCGCTTCGCTGTCATCTGGTGGTTCGTAGCGGCGGAGCACTTGGAGGTGCTGCTTAGCAGGAGCGACTCGTCACCCGAGCGTGAGGTCGACCCGTTCCGAGGATTCGAGTGCACATCAAACTCGACAGTCATGGCTACCGTGTTGTGGGAGTTGCTGTACGACTCGCGCACATTGATATCGACAGCTGGCATAACGACATCGTCCATGAAAACGATTTGCGAATTGTTGGTGATGGAGGCCAGCGCCCGTCTCCGCTTGACAATCTCAATGCCAATGAGACAGTACAGCACGATGATGATGAGGATCATCGACCTGCGTACCCCACGAGGAAAGGTTAGCGACTGAGACAAGGCTACGGCACAGTTGGGTTAGACGTACCAAATGGGCACGTAATAGATGACGATGCGAAAGAGCACCCATTTCGGAGCTATGGCACACCAGATCTAATCACGCATCAGTGTCTGCACTTGCTAGCGGGTGCTTCAAGCTTACGGTTACGCTGCCATAGAATGGCCCCTTTTCGTCGGTGTTGATAAAGAGAAAGACAAAGGCAGGGATGAAGGTCATGGTGGTGATGCCAACCATGTACTTCCACTCCAGCTTCTTCAACGCCGTAGCATCATACGAGTGGAAGACTATGAGGAACACATCTATGGCCATGGCAAGAGTCCACATGACATCGGCAACCGGAAACCTAGGGGCTCGATTGTCAGATTCCGACAATATTAGTACCGACTTATTATAGGCATACATTTGGTTGAGGAAGCCCTGAAACTGGCACAGGGCCGAGGGGTTTCCTGCTGCCGGGCCGCTGACCGAAGTCATGGTGCAGGTGACGTCGAAAGCGTTGAAAAAGGCGTTGATGAAGATGAGGCGATGCATGGGGTTCCGGAAATGGCGCGACAGGTAAAAGGTGGTGATGATGGTGATAACCCCGAGGGCGGAGAGGGCCGAAGCCGTGCGCGTGACCACCTCGAGCACCTTCGTTTGCTGGGGCGTCAGCGCCACCTCTCCCCGGATTTGCAACATGGAATGGTAGCCCGACATGGTGGCCGTCGTCAGCGTGGTAAGACTGGTGGTGGTGGTTGGCAATGCTCTCGTCGTCGGCGCCTGGCGGGCCCTCGACGACCGATCCGCAGTCCAGTCGAGGGCCGGATATGCTGCAGCACTTATGTATATCCAGGTGGTGAGAGGACGCTCGCACAATTTTGTGGTCGATGGCGTGCTCCCGAGTATTTGAACATTTCAAGACTGGGAACGTTTTGGCCAACCCAGAGGAGGGGTGATCCCCAGAGCCCAGGGGCCTGCACACCCTAGGAGGGCAACATGGGGGACCACCCGCCAAGCAGAGCACCGCAGAGGACTGCAGAGGATCGCGTGGGGGTAGGGTAAGCCTCGCCACCCGGCCACAGGGAAGACTGGAGCGGGACTGGAGGGGTGAGTGCGGCACGCATAGCCTTGGCCAAGTCGACCCGCCCGTTGGAGAAGACGCTAGTGATCCTCCAGCACTTCTGCAGAAAGGATGTGATAACAGAATCAGGGCTCTGGGAGTGTGCCAGCAAAAAAGCAGCCATACGCAGACTGAAGGCAGCCACGCCCTCGATACGTCATTCGCTAGCTCGACCCATGTCTGGGGTTCAAAGCAGGGGCAGTGTCGAATGAAGGGGAAGAGGAGACGCCACAAAGCTGGAGAGAGACACAGAAAGGAGGTCCCCTGTTCGAACTGGGAGCATGCCCAGGGCTGCCCAACCCGTCGCTGGGGAAGCGAGTGAGGTTTTGGGATTTCGGCCACGCTATCGTGGCTGCCACAGTTTGTCCTCCCCGGTTGCTAAGCTTCCCAAATGAGCTCGACGACTGATACCAGGCTGCCAATTGTGCGCAGAGCCCGCCATCTTTCATGCGAGCCCTTCGCCCAGCCCCGTTCTCGACTGGAATGATCGGAATCCCGGGCCCACGGGTCGCCTCGGCTTGCTGGTTGGTGTCCCGACTCCCCAATCCCAATCCCCAACGCCCAACGTCCGCCAACCCCCACTCTGCCACGTTCGGGGTTCAGTCGTGTGATGGCGCCCCCAATTACAATCTGTATCGCGAGAACACTGGGAGCGGCTGAACGGCCAAGAACAGCCACGGGAAACGTGCTTGATCACGCCCGGGAACAGCATTAAGACGGCAATAGGGACGGCAGAGATGGCCCCTGTCGCAATTTGACATTTGACCACTTTGATAAGCAGACAGGATGCCACTCGCAAGCCATGTGCTGAGGACCTGGTTGTTGACCAGATATGAGCATGTGAAACGAGGCTCGATGGTGGTGGGGTCCCAGTCATGTCCCCTTCCGTGAAGGGTTCTAGAAGCTCGGGGCAGCAGTTGAACCCTCGGCGAGAGGGCTGCCCTCTCAAAACCGCCTAACAACGGTCGCGCCATCCGAGGTTTTAGTTACGCGACCCGGCCGTAGCTAGCGCTGTCGACGTTTTGGCCGACGCGAGGGGTGGGGTAGGGCGTGAGGATGGCTGGATTATTTGACTCGAATTTGGCTGTTATCTGCCACTGCCGCGACTCGGGACATGCATACATGTATGTACGATGGCCATGCTGCGTCGCCAGGGGAATGAAGCTGAAACCAGATAGCGCTATTGATGGGTGTCGTGATGTTGTGTTTGGGCAGACGGAATGGCAGCCTTCTTGATCGTTGTGCTGTCAGCGATCCGCCTTTGGGCAACTGGCACCTATCCCAAGCACAATAAACCATTCGCCATACCGAGTCGAGCCAGGGCCTGCACTGAAATCCGCCCATAGATCCTCGGGGGGGCCGAGGAACATGTCCAGTTTCAGGGGTACGAGTGTGCAGACGCAGACTCGTGCTGCAGGACCAAGACAAGAGAGTCTTGGCCGCTCAACTACTCTCTACCAGGCAGAGCAGGGCAGGACAGGGCAAAGGACGGCGGGATCGCGTGCAACAACCAGCTAAGGCGTGGCAATCCTACGAGTTGCACAATATCGCAAAGCTCTGGTGCAATTCAGCTTTGCCTTTGCTTCTGTGCACAGGCTCCTATGCGATCCAACAACGGGGTTGATTGATATCCTATCTACCACCTCTCTTTAGAGAGCCCGCCGGCGGCAGGAATCGCGTTCGGCTCGTCTGTTGAGTGCATCGGCTGCCTCTGGCTCGCGGATCTGCTCTGTTTGGCCCTGAATAGGCTCTGAGGCAGTTCCGAATCATTACACGCAAAAGAATAGGATTTCTTCTACTTGCGGGATGGGAAGGAGATCGACAGTCAGTGGAAGCCACCCGCACCACTACGCATTGAGACATTTTATGTGCGAAGAGCACCTAACGGTCGGGTAGCAGTGCCGGATCGCAGCCAGCGGAACAAGGGAGCTCCCGCTGTTACTGGCCGCAGCACAACTCTGCGCATCCGCTCCGCAAAGTAGGCACTCAACAGGTGCCACCCGTGCCACCTCACAACTCTTCAAGTAATTGAGGAAGCAATTGCCCGTCGAGCACGACTATCCTGTCAACACAGTAACCCTCTGCGACTTACACGTCACGATTTACCAACATGCCAAGGCTAGCAGAAAACAGACAAGCGCCAAAGGGATGTCCAAAACCGGTCTGAGATCTATGTCATCGAAAAGGTTGGGGGCAGGCACTTATCCCTAAAGAGCCAGCTCGAGTTGGGGGAACGAAGGATCTCTGCTTAGTGGCACTTTGACCACTAGACCAAGACGGTGTACCCGAGAAACGCGCCTGCGCGCCAAGATATCACACCCCCAAGTCTTGCATGCTTTGATGCTGCTCCATGCCTCCTTCAAAACACTGAACAAGAGCATACCAGCCTTAAAGCGCATTACAAATCAGACAGACGAGCTCTCGACCATTGTGTTCGCAATATCCAGCCATTCGCAATATCTACCGACATTGCAATATGCACGACAGGAAATCAGGGGATCGCCAACATCCCGCCTTGGATGGGGGACGGGAAGGCATCCCCGCCCCGGAGATCTGAGATCCACTATCTGCCCTGGTCGTTCCCTTCGATCCATGGATTTGTGGTTGGGGATATGAAGATCAGTCTTGATCCACAACTCCACAGACTCGCCGCAGAGCCCCATCTCAACCCCATCAACCCATTAAAAAGATGACAGTCTCATCAATCAACACTGCAAGGTTATGTGGCCGAGAGGTTAAGGCGCCACGTTAGGGTGAGAACCTTGATACAATCTCTGGATCCTGTGGTCCGAAAGGGCGTGAGCTCGAATCTCCCCGTTATCATGAAGCACATCTTTTTGCCGGCTGCTCCCTTGCAGAATCAAAGGACGGATAGTTCAGTCCCGCGATGTCCTTGGTGCTATCTTTCCATGAATTGGTTGCCGGAAAAGGCCTAGGTACTGCAAAGCCCAGTTTTTTATCCAAAGCTGTATACCTGTCGTCCAGTAATCCTGCAGACATGCCATCTGACATGGCCCCCTCGAAGCAGCCTCAAAGGATGGATGCATCGGCCTCCGGGACAGCAACAAGCGTACCCTATCTGGTACCTACGTCGATCCCCATACGGCGGATTAGGAAACCAAGTCCACTGCCGGCAGGAATACGAGCCTTTGCCCAAGCTCACATCAACATCTCCCCCTGCGCCCTTATCAAGATGCACCAGCTCTCCAGGTAGGTACACGGCCCCCCTCGTAAAGACAGCCGTGCATATGACGCACCCCATATCTAGGGTCCGTGAGACAGCCCTCATCTGACCCCAATCTCCGCCCACAAAGCACACCGCGCGCCCCGGCCCCCCTCCCAAGCAAGCGCATCGGCCACAGCCCAGTCTGCCTTATGCGGCTGCGCGTCCGTCACGTTGAGGTTCAGCAGGCCAAACCGGGCTCCCTCTCCCCACAGCCTCCACGACGCGCTGCCGACCGCCGCGGCAATCGCACCCTCATCACCACTCCCCGCGGATAGCGTCGGGTCCCCTCCCACGACAAAGCGCCCCCAGATGCTCTGAAACCCCCTCCGAAACGCCTCGTCCATGACGACGACAGCCCCGTTGCCGGTGGCCGCCGCCGCCGGGCTCTCCAGCAGCGGCGCCATGTCCAGGCCGTGGAAAGCGTTGGGGGTCGAGAACTGGTACCGCCACGCCTTCTTGGGGGCCCGGCTGTTGCTGGTTGCGGACGGCGTGTAGGCGTCGGCGAGCCAGTAGGCCGGGCAAACAAAGGTCGTCTCGGCGTAGAGGTTGTTAGCGGCCTGCTGCCAGCCGACCGCGTAGGCGGACACGGCGGTCGCGTAGGGCGGGTGGAGGCCGTCGGTGTCGTATCGCGGGGAGGATGGGGTGATGTTGGCGGGGATGGCGTAGAGGGCGAGGATGGAGGCGATGGCCGAGTCGGGCAGGGAGGGGTAGATTAGACGGACGAAGGCGGTGAAGTGGGCCTCGGTTGTGATGTTTTGCGGGACGAAGTAGGTGCCTTCGTTGGCGTTGTTCTAAGGGGGGGGTTGGTGAGTTTACTGCTGTTGTGTGGGTGGGGGAGGGGGAGGGGGGGCTCACGCCGGTGAGGATGCGTTCTCCGTTTACCTCGCGACGGAGGAGCTGCCTGTTGGGCTGGGATCTGACCAGGCTCCCGTCGGTGACGGGGATGAAGGCCCATTGGCCATATCTGGCCGCGTAGCTGGTGTAGGCGCTTGCATTCTGGAGAGCCAGGGTCCCGGCGTTTTGGAGGCACTTGAAGACTGTCCCGTTGTCGGGAACAGTCTTGCCCTCGTCGAGACACCCGGCCCGTCGAGCAAATTGCTGATAATAATCGGTGGGCAGCTCGTCATCGTAGTTCCTGCTACGTGTCAGAGACACATCATGTCAAGATGATCGGCGGCGGGGACCTACGGCTGAGTCGGAAAATAGGGGCTACTTGCGATGCCTCTCCTGAACAGGCTGGTGCCATCCCGACCCGCGTTCGCCATGGCCATCAACATGACGGACCCACCACCGGCCGACTCACCCACAATAGTGACTTGACCGGGATCGCCGCCGAAGCGATCAATGTACTTCTGAACCCACTCAAGAGCAAAACGCATGTCATAAAGACCTGCGTTGGCAATTCCATGCCTCGCCACTTCCGCCGAAGAGAGAAACCCGAATGCGCCAAGGCGGTACTGGATGACGACCGAGACGAAGCTGTTGTTTACCGTTTGGGCCATGTATGAGAAATCAGCTGAAGCCGCCGATCCCGCCCCATAGCCGCCACCGTCTACGTCATGTTAGAGATGAGTGAGTATTGCATCTTCGGTGTACTCACGGATCGCGAAGAGGACAGGGAGCTTCTTGGCGTTTGCTGGCGCAAATACGTTCAAGAACAGGCAGTCTTCATTTCCCAGAATAGAAGCATTAAAGTTGACGGTGGGCGGCCTGTCAGACTCCCTGTCAGTATTCCTAATCACAACAGCATTGCAAGGGCTGGCACCACTGACGTTGGTCCTGGTAAAGACTGGGGACACCTCGGTGCGTCGCTGGTGGCCTGTATCACCGACGTACGATTCACTGCCGGGGCTTCCGGGAGCTGCCATCGCTTCGGCGGAGCAGCGTATCGGATCCTGTTAGGCATCAATGCACGCCCATCTGGCAAACACAAGATACATGGCCACCTACCCTTTGAAGATGTTGCTATCAAATGTCGGGCTGTAATACCCCTGATACTGCAAATAGTCAAGATCTACTGTTGGCGCAGCGGCACGGGCATCTTTTCGAGCAAGCTGCTTTGGTGTCAAAGCAGTCACAGACACTGATAAGACCAGGATTGTAAACAATTGCTGAAGCTTGTAACACATGATTGCAGTGAGGAAATCAGTGAGCAGCCAAGAGAAGGAAAGAAAGAATTCAAGAATGTGTCGCCCTTTTTACCGGATGTCGTCTACGGACAGTTATATGCGAATATAGCCTCGTAATACAAGCTCACTATATTCCAGTAATCTTGTTTTCACCCAATCTAGGACATTTAAACCCCGGGCCTGGCAGAATGGTCAGGTACTTGCAGCCCAAAGCCACTTCCAAGCCCACCAACTGGAAGTCCTTCCGACTGCATTGGACCAATCCAGCCATGGTAGCACCTACGCAAAACAAGTCAAATAGCTTTTTCTGCTCGCTTTGACAGGCGCAGTGACCGTCCTCCAACCACGCTCCATTTTGCGCGGCCGCGGCGCTGTGCGAAAGTACCAAGCAGGTGGCAGAGGAGACGCAGAACTTACACGACGAATAAGCCAAGCACCGCGCGTGGAGCATCAACCCATCCCGAGTTCGCGGCACGTGGGTAAAATACCTTTGAGCCAGTGCCGCTCATATCAAAGTCTATTCCGATATTCTACCCCGCTCCATGCAGTGACTCGTAGCATCGTATCAGATCGAAATTGTGTACTCCCTCACTAATGTTTCAGCGGACTCGGAGCACTCCGATATTGGCGGCCCCGGCGTCACAAAATAAGAGTACACACATAAATACTCCAAGACAGGATTCTACAACTGACAAAACGAGACCTGAAGTCTTTTTCCACTTGCTTCAAGTCTGTTCACCTCTCGCAAATCTCGGCTCAAACGCCAAGGCGATTCTGGCTGTCTCTGAGAACTTCGGCTAAAGGCTCATTGTCGTACGCCTGCACTTGTATACAACAGGGCCTCTTTCGGGAAAAACCAAAACCAGGGGTATATTAGCAATCACGTAGCAACTGATGTAAAATCTCAAAGCAGATTCATAATCGTACACACCACCAACAACCATGTTGGCATCGACAACCCACTAGACAAACTCCCAACACCATTCCCGGTAGCCGTAGATGCCGCGCCGGCATCTGCCGTGATTGTCGTGCCGTTGGTGATTGTCATGACCAGCCCATCTGAGGTCACTGTCGCTAGGTAATCCGAGGCCATCCATATCCCCACCATGCACTGCGCCAGCAGTGGGTTGTCGATAAACCTCCCCCCCTCAAACACGGGCGTCTGGCTCATCAAGTACGAAGAGTCAAAGCTTCCGGCACCCCAGCTCACCAACCCGACGAAAACATCGGAATTAGCGTTGATGAAGGCGTTTTGCACGCAAAAGTGCATGTAGCACAGCGTGTTGCTTGGCGCAGCCCCCGTTTCACTAACGATGGCCTTCCGACCCGCCTTGCGTAAAAAGTCGGCAGCTTCGGCGAATGCGGCTGTGTTGTTGGTGACGCACTCGGCGTGTGTTCCGCTGTTGTCGGCATCGAGATACTTGTGCACAGCTAGCAATAGGTTGTCGGCTGACCCATCTGGATTCTTGATCCTCACGAGGGCCTCTCCGCTCCCGCTCGAGACAAGGTCTCCGGCGCTTGAGAACCCGGTGCCTGGCAGGAGGATGGTCTGCGTCAGAGCGCCGGCACTCCGGATTGCCGTGACGGCCTTCTGGCAGGTCGCTGCCCAAACTTTGATGTCGAGGTCGTGCGGCTCGTTCATCAGTTCGAAGATGATCTTGTCGGCCTTGGCGTACTTGGCCGCTAGTGACGCCCATAATGCGACGAACTGGTCGTCGGTCGGGCCGTCGGGGGACTGGCCGATGATCTTGCCGTTCCAGCGGGCAAAGTTGTGGATTTCAACCATGCATTGTGCGCCTGTTGCGAGGCAGGCCTGGACTAGACGGTCGTATTTTGCAAAGTTGGCCTCGTTGAGAGAGCCGCCCAGCTGGTTGTTGACGAGATATTGCCACGAGACAGCTAACTGGGTCAGATCTGGGGAATGAGTGAAAGATGGATGTTTCAACGTTGAACTTACGAAGGCGGAAGAGGTTCATCATGTTGTCCTCGACAAAATGCTTCATTTGGCCCTCCCCATCACCGCCGCCAAGTCCAAAAGAGCCAAGTGGCAGCTGCGTTGAGCCGGTTGGACATGATCCCTTTATTTGAGAGTCAGCTGTCTTGTTCATTTACTTGTCAAGTCTTTGTCTGTGATCAGCTTACATCAATTGTGCATCCAAAATCGCCCCCAGCTATGCCCACGCCCTGTCGAGAAGGTTGCGTTAGTGTCCGAGGTCAAACAATATAGTTGTTAGAGCATACCAGAAATTGCACTTTTGCTACTGCCAGCTGGAGCAAGCTGAGGCGGAAAAGAGTGGCCACAAACATGGTGGTGATTTGGTCGATCGGTCAACTGGATAGACACAAACTGGCGCGACGTCATGAAAGAAACAAAATTAGGAAGAAAAGGAAAGAAGCAGGGACAAGCGCTCAGCCTAAGAACAAAGGGCGAAAACTGGCCATCGCGGCTGCATTACACGATCTGCATCGCACGGCCGTCGTTCCAGCAAGCGGCACTGCGGAGTTCCTGCCGAGACTCGAGATCTGTGTTTGCGCCTCCCCCAAGTTTCCCCAAGTCCCGGCTGCAAATTCATGCGCAAAGCAAAACAAGCAGTCGCGGTCAGCAGATGTCCCAGAAGCATGGACTGAAACCCGGTTTCTGGGCTGCATCTCTTGGTTGCTCAATTAGGGGTCCTTGCGGCAACTCCAAAAAAAGGAGGCGATCAAACTCGTGTTTCGGACTCGACCCAACATCTCGGGTCTTGACTCTTACCTAGAGTTTCGCCAAGACCCAGCTCATTCCGCTTTTCTTTCACGATAACACCGCCTTTGTTGACAGAACCTGCACAGCAACAAGCACATTGTTGGACTATACAGAGTCTTGATTTTGCACCACGTTGCTGGTTTTCCACTCTGGTTTTGCCATAAAACTCTATACCACCCCTTAGGACTTGACACCAATCTTGTCAAGAAGATGGAACAGAGCATCTCAGCTGTAATCACAGAGTACACACAGGTCAAGCTAGAAACCAATATCTGTCTTTCGATATGGAGAACGGTTATCATGAGGCCTACAACTACTTCCGACCCACGCAGCCGATCCACGCGAGCGATGAGGCCTTGGTTCAGGCCCTGCTTGTCGCGCACGAATCATTCCAGGACGTCGAAACATTCGAGGAGTGGCTGCAGTCGGGCGAGATACAGCGTCCATGGGCAGAGTTCAAGCGCGACTACCTCGACGACAACCTTCACGTCGACAAACTGATGGATTTCGATGACGATAATAACGCGACCTTTGCAGGCAACCAGAGACGCATTCTGGCCATAATTCTAAGTGGGTCGGTCAACGGGCGTGTGATTCCACGCGAGAGCAAGAGATCCTGGGACTTCTACTTCCACTGCGCGCGCTTCAGTGTCCGGGCCAAAAGACTTGCGAGTAGGCCAAACTACGAGAGCCTCTGGGCCGGTGCTGACCTGACCGATACCGAGTTGTGGAACTTGAAGCTTCTTATCATTTTGGGTCTCTTGATCATGAGGGAACGTAACCGGTACCCAGAGTCCCACTTTCCCGACGATCGGCTCGAAGTCCTCACTCTGATGATGAGAGATGTAGACCCCACTCAGCCGAGGGGCCAAGACCTAACCTCAAATGGACCGGACAATACCAGGAGGACTACTTCCTCGAATGGGTCACTAGACTAGGTCTAGGGGTCTATGTGAACAATCACTCAAGTGAGTACCTTGCGTACTGTGCGTTGTAGGTGGTCCGACTCCCAGATAAGGCACAGCTCGGATAATAAAGCAGGACAAACGCCGACTTATTCTGAACACGTTGATGATGTCGCAAATACCGTTTGTTCATGGTTGCAACCAGATTCCGACCAAGGTAGTATTACATTTATCTGAGTCTTCTTTGACCCATTTAAGAACTTGAAACCATTTTACCATTCAAACAATTTTATACTTTCATCTTGACCCTATCATCTAGCTAGTCACTGCCATGTGACCATCTATGTAAAGTTGTTTGCCATGTTGCGAAGCGTCCAGTGACTGTAGCTCCCTTTATCACTGACTCATTGTGGACATCTATGCCAACCTAATAAGGCATCAAAGCTAATGCCTACCTATATAAAGTACTCGATCTCCTTCCTCCAGACCCGTCAGTAGAAGGCAGCATCAGCTTCCCATCAATCACAACCCACTTACTACCGTGCTGCCCAGACACATTGACAAAAAGCCCCTATCTGAGTCTCCTCAAAAAGCGCCAAAATGCATCCCAAAGACCTTACCAAGTCTCCGTCCCGCGAAAAGCTGATTGAGTGTTCGCCGACCTGCGGCAGCCACGACGACGCCAGCAGCGGCAGCAGCGGCAGCGGAGATGTCGGCAGTTGGAGCAACAACAGCGACTGCTCCATTGTCCGCGAAAGCCCCATGAACCAAGGGGGCGGCGACTACACCGTCGGCGACTTTCTCAGGGACAATACCAAGGCCGACTTTGACGTGCCTCTCGACTACTTCAAGGAAGTTGCCCTGGAGAATGGCTTCTCCCTGGAAAGGCCGCTACCCAGGGATGTCAAAGAACTTCCCGCGGTCCGAAAGATTCGCATTGATTTGCGGGAGGACATGCAATGCGACTTGAGAGACAACACGACTGACGCGCTGCGGAAGCTAGGCAAGGTGTTCAAGCCGAACGCCAGCCCCCGGCACCGACGCAGTGGTCCCATACTGGGCCGCATCTCGGGCAGGGCGACGCTCAAAGTCCTCGACAAGGAGTGGTACTTCCTCCGGCCCGAGCTGGCCTCCCACGTCGCCAAGCAGCTCGGCAGCTCGCCCCCGAGGATCCGGCCCGCCGAGATGCTCAGCCACTACGGGCCCGCGGACGAGGGCGGCTCGGCTGCCACACTGCTGGCCCCTTTGGGCAGTGTCATATCGGACGTCATGGGTGCGGCCTTGGTGGAGGGTCGCTGGACGCAGGGCGTGGCGTGCCAGGTCGATCTTGAGGGCCAGGAGCCCATGTTGGAGGATTGGGCTAGGGATATGTACCTTACGGTGAAGGACGTCGAGGTCAGGATCCTGGATGACGATCCGGATGGCCCGGGCCCTGTCTGGCAGGGGAAGACGTTCGTCATGGATGTGGAGCGGCTGCGCCAGACTGTGCTCTGATGAGACATCTTAATGGCGTGGAGAATTCGGACGGCCAGAAACAATTGCTGGACGGATGGTGGGTAATGCGTTCAAGCCAGCAATATTTGCTTTGTTTCAGTCGGGTACTTATAGGGGATATTGGGGTGTCTGAACCGCATTTGTGTTCTACCAAGGAAACTTGGACTGAACACCCATCATGTGATGGGGCGGTCTTTGCATCTCGACTTGTTATTTGTCTTCGGCAGGGGGCAATGTCAAGCCCCGGACGTCTTTCATAGAGATTTGAGACAGGGCTTTTTTTCTCCTTTACAATGAGTTGACTTTCACATTATCCGTAAAACTCTTCGTGATGTGACCACACATAGTGCCCGATGGGGCGACGCCCACTAATCACTTCGAATGCCTGTGACAACAAACCAAGGCTGCACTCCAAATGCCGCGTTGACGAGATAGTGTAATATGACGACCGAAGAACTGCAACACCTCACCCACCTCTCTTCCCCCGAAAGAACCCGCTCAACGCCCCCATCAGCCCCGGCAGTCCCTTCCCAGCGCTCTCCGGAACCATCCCTCCCCTAATCCACCCGGGCAGCTTCCCGCTGATCCTGTCGGTAGCAAACCTGCGGTCCACAAGCACGATGGCCGCATAGTCATTCTGATGGCGGATTGCGCGCCCGATGCTCTGGTTGACAGCGCGCATGCAAGCGTTCTCGTAAAAGTCTCTGGCGGCCTGCTTCGCCGTCGCGAGGGCTTGCTCTCTGCTCATGGCCTCTTTGTCGTGAGGGGCGGTGGCGGTGTCGCTAGAGTCCGGGAGAAGTCGCGCCAAGGTTGAGGATTCGATGTACTCGATGCGCGCCTTCCACTCGGGCGAGGTTATGTTGGGGTACGGCAGGCCGACGATGATGACGCAACGACCGAGCCGGTCGGAGAAGTTGATGCCCTCGCTCATCTTGCCGCCGACGACGCTGAGGAGGAGGGCGCCTGTTTGCGTTCGTTTCGCACCGGCCGGGGATGGGGCCGTGTCTTCGGGGGAGAGGAGCGCTTGGGTGTAGCTCTGCAAAATGTCGTCGCTTGACCCGCCTTTTGTCTCTCGGAACACAGTCTTTTTTGCCGCGAGCCGGTCCCAAATTGATTTTGCATTATTTGAAGCCGCGGGCTCAGCGGTTTGCCATATCGATACAACTTCGTCAAGGTAGCCGTAGCTAGGGAAGAAAACGACAACACCATCAGGCACGACGGAACAGATATTGAGGATCGCTACCCCGAGATCTCGAACCATTGTGCGGTCATTGCGTCTCTGGAAGCTGAACTCGAAGGCGTCCGGGGCCTTCGCCAGTGCCGCTGGAAGGGCTCTGCCAGGAGGTATGAGCTTTGTCGAGGCTAACGTCCAGACACAAAGATTCGAGGGCGGGATGACGTGGCCGCAGCTGAGCGTCGTGATGTTATCCGGGGTCAAGGTAGGGAATAGGTGCTCTTTGTAGTCGTCAAAGGGAGACATCGTCCCGCCTGCAAGAATAACGGCTCGAGCAGACGTTGCGATTGACGAGAATGCATGGGTGGGGGAGAGAAGGAGGTAAGAGAGCTTTATGTCCGGCGAGGTTCCCGGAAGCTTCTCGAAGAAGATGCGACCCTCGTTACTGAAGTTCGTAAGCGCTGTGAGAAACGAAACCAAAGTATGGAGAACCGGTGACGAGGATGGGGGTTTCCCATTCGATGCTGAAGATTCTTGCTCCTCTACATGGCTGGCATAACTCTCAACCTTGTATGCCAACTTCGATTCCTGGATGTACTTGATCAGCCTGTAGAGGTTGATCTGGTCTGCGCCTCGGGCCTTAAGGAGCTCATTGGGATCCGCGATGCCTTGGTTACCCTGGGGTTGAATATGTCAGTCTCAGAGTACCGATCCAGGAAAGCGAGCACGTACCTTGGCCGGGAGAATCCCAGAAAGCCACTCGCTCAGGGATTCAATCACCTTTCCGACTTGCGCAACCATGACCCTATTCTCCCCCTTGAGCTTCTTGCCAAATCTTTTCACATACACGCCTAGCATTTGCCTCGCTCGCCTCAGCTCAGTCAAGCGTATCTCAGCAGCATAGACGTTTGCCACAGCATCCATGATGTTATGCGCCTCGTCGATAATGACGACATTCCCTTCCAGTTTGATACCGAGCGCCTCTCTTGCGCTTCTTTGCAGTAGCAGTGGGTATGGCAGCGTGATAACCTCAGCCCCAGGGATGGCCGCTCGCGAGGCGTAATACGGGCATACCTGCAACTTCGCTCCTATTCGATGCATATCTTCGATGTCAGGCACGGTCGCCATGACAGTGTCTCGGAACAGGTGTGTCTGCTTCAGATTATCGGGATTTGGCATGAAAGTGCACTTGTTTTTTGACTTTGATTGCTGAAGCTCAGTGCATCGATCGTTGATGGCAGAAAGAGAGCTAAGGCGGGAAACCGATGGGTTGATGCATAATTTCTGTCGCGAAGACAATGGTAATTGCTTCACTGTCTCCTTTGTGGGTGCATCTTCTTGCCCTGGTTTGGACGAGAGCAACTCGGAGGGGAGAGACGGAGGAAAGGCTGGTCGTCGCAACTCCGCGATGAACTGTGTCAACTGCGAATGCGTACGAGACGTGTAAAAAATCTGCCAAGCTGTCAGCATAAGATCTTGAGGACAAGAGACAAAACCAACCTTGATTTCATCTTCCACCTCCGCCTCCTCTTCCTCGATCTTTTTTGCCCCTCCAAGTCCAGCCTTGGCCAACAACTCCCTCGTCTCTTTACTCAACTGGCTCAGCGGGTCGTCGTCCGCCAAGCCGTCGCCCCCATCTTCCCAATCATCGATTAGGAACTCGGCCTCCTCATCCACCTCCTTCTTCCCCTTGCCCCTCCCCAAACCGTCATACTCCCCATCAAATCGCTGCCTCTTACCCCCGCGCCCCTTCTCCTCCAGTGCCCTCTCTCTCGCGCGCAACTTCTCCATCTGCGCCTCGCGCTCCTCCCACCGCCTGGCCAGCTCTTCCCTCTTGCGATGCAGCGCCGTGTCAATCATCCAGTCGGGCTCGCCCTGCATCCCCTGGGCAGTGGCCTCAAAACTCGCCTCGTACTGGCCGCGCTTGTGGTTGCGCAGCCAGGTGAGGGCGGAGCAGATCAGCGAGAGAGATTTTCCCTAGCGCAAATTGTCAGACTTTGAGAGGAGCGAATTGTTGCAGGGTTGCGAATACCGTTCCGGTCGGGCTCTCGAGGATGCCGACCTGCCCATTCCCTGCCTCCAGCACGCCGTAAGCGGCACGCATGAAATCGAGCTGCACGTCGTAGGGGGTGAAGGGGTGGTGGAAATCAATTTGCGGTGCATCGCTTCTGTCGTCGTCGCCATCGCCGTGGCGATTTTTTTGTTGGCTGTTTGCTGTCGACATTTTTCTCACATCCAGTATTGTCAGACTAAAAGCCGATCAGATGTCTGAAATACGAAGGCATCATGCACAAGTTTGAAGGTAATGCAGGTTGGCGAAGAGGTAGTGAAATTTAGGAAGCACCACTTTGAGTGGCGAGGTCTCAATGAGCGTTGGGGCATTCGGCGCGCTGTTAGGGATTGGATGGTGACGCGCAGTCACGTGCCGACATTAGCAAGAACAAAGTAGGGGGTTCAGGGGCAAACACGCATAAACTGTGCCCGAGCTCCCCCCCCAAAAAGGGAGCAGAAGACACCGTTTGGCTTGCACGGGAGTACCTAAGCCAGGCAGTCTAGGGAAGGTTACCAACTTTGGCATACCTCCAGACTTTCTGTGTCTCTTTCTTTATAAGAGTCCTCTTTTGATGGAAAACGAGGTCGTCAGAATCGGCTATCATGTAAGTACCTGGAGAGGAGGGTCTTGTAGTTGATACTACTAAACCCTCTTTGTATCCCAACGACATGAATGACGATAAAACCCCGTTTCATCATAACCCTCGGCTTGGTATATTCCTACGAATGGGTACAGTCCTTCATTCCAATTCTATTAACAGCATTAAAATAGCACAAAACCCCGTCACCTTCCACAAAGCACCGTACCCCGACGCCAGCCTTGATGTACAATAAATATGGCCGTAGACCAATCACACACCATAACTCCCTAAGTATGCTGCAAATGCCTCAAACCTTCAGAATGTCCATCTCATCCTCCGCAACTGTCTCCGTTTCTGCTGTTGACAACTCCGCACCTAAACTCAAAAACTCGTGCCCCAGCGCCTCATCTGCGCTAATGCGCCGGCTCGGGTCCAGCTCCATGCATCGGTTCAAAAAATCGACTGCCATCTGCTCGTGTTTTGACAGCCTCTCTCCACTATCGCTCCGGCATGTGCTCCAAAGAATAATCCGCTCAAGGCTGAATCCCGCCGTGCCAATCGTGGGAATTGTCGTCTCAAACATGCACCCATGCAATTGACCAGCAGCCCGCATTCGCTTCTGCCCAAAGATGGTGGCGATCTCGACCATGGCCTCCACATCATCAGCCGAGTTGAAGAAGGGAAAGCGCCGCGACAGGATCGTCAGCAGGATGACGCCCACACTCCAGATGTCGATCTTGGTCGTCTGCTCAGTGCACTTGAAGAGCACTTCAGGGGCGCGGAAGCCGCGAGTGCCGGCGCGGTTGGCCCGCCGTGACGGCCGCGTGTCTTGCTTTGGGTAGCCGTTATGCGGCGCGCTGCTGGCGTGGTGCGCGGCGCGGAGGCGATTCTTACGGTTTGTAGGGTCGTCGTGACATAGACAGGGCTTACAGTCAACGCCCTCGCGCTCGGCGAGACCAAAGTCAACGAGGACACCGCGCCGAGTCGCAGGGTCGTAGAGGAAGTTTGTCGGCTTGATGTCGCGGTGCAAAATGTTGCGGGCGTGCACGAACGACAGCGCTGTGAACAGCGACCGCAGGTAAATAGCCATGTCGGGAACTGTCATCTTGCGGAAGTATTCGCGAAAGTCGGAGTGGCGGAAGTATGGGAGGATGGCGATGACCTGATCGGTCTGGCGGAAGGCTGTTATTAGGGGGCATACCGTGGGACAGTTCCGAAGGTCGTGGAGCAGCTCGAGTTCGTTCAGGATGCGGTTAGGCGAAGAGGTGACATAGATCTTCTTGATGGCAACAAATTTGGGCTTCTGGCGCTGCTGGAGCTGTTGGCTTTCCGGCGTGCTACCAAAAGTGCTCTCAAGCGTCATGCTTGACTGGGTTATAAAGCTCTTGAGCGGTGGGGCCGACCACTTCTCGTTCTCCTTCTCAAAATCCCATGAGTTATCGTATCGGTCATATTGCAGGTCTTCGGCCTTGTAGACGGTGGAGAAGGTGCCTGGGGAAATGGTTAGCAACTATCACAGCAGCCTAAGGAATAGCGTGGAATGTGACGAACCCTCGCCGATGCGCTTGATCAGCCGGTACCTATGGCGAAAGCCGGGAAATGCATTTTGGAGTTTCTCCATGTCTTCTTGGATGTTGCCGTCAATAACCTCCTCCTCGGAGCTCTCTGAGAAGTTGGACTCCTGGTCATCCATCTCCTCCATGGGCTCGCCTTCCTCTTCCTCTTCCTCTTCCTCTTCCTCTTCCTCGTCGGGGCCGACCTGCTCGGTCATCTCGGCGTCCTCTGTCGATGGCACATCTTCATGTATCCGGAAGGCATCCTCTGCCCGACGGCGTCGCGGGGGTGCTGCAGTCGCCATTTGTGATGGGATTTGCGCAGTGAATGAGCGATCAAGGAAAAGTCCAGGACGTCTTCCACCTGCCCAGTCCAAAGCTTATTGGCGGTGCATGGGCGTGCGGCAACAGCAGGCAGAGCGTCTCCAAAGACAACCCACGTCAAACGTCGAAGATAATAACCCAATTGGCAGGGCTGAATGGAGGAAGGAGGTTAAGGTGTGTGCTAAGGTGGTTTGCCGGCTGCTGCCACCGTCAATTGGAGCAGTTGGCAATTCGGCGCTCTGAATAGGTTGTCGCTTGCCACTTTCAGCGGCTGGAATCAGAAGGCGTGCTGCAGAGGCATGGAGGGGTTGTGCACGGACCAAGACGCGAACTTTTGCTGACACAGGGGGTCCCAAAGCAGCAAGCGCGTCAGCCCAAGTCAACAAACAATGCGCCGTTGCCAGGGTCCCCCACCCAGAAAAGTGGGCGCGGTTGCACCTGTCGCAAAGTCGCAGGAGTCGCATCCTGCCTTGGTGAGGGGACAAGCAACACCAAGACGCAACACCAAGACGCAACACCCATCAACGCCAAATTCGCCTGGCACTGGTCCCGCAAAATATCCACAGCGCCTGCAGGCAGCCGGCGACCTAGGAGCTACTGTGCATCATTTCCATCCAAATACCTAAATACTCAAACTCTCTTTTCTCTTGATTTTTGTTGTGACTGTTTTCTGCTTCGTCATCGTCAACGTCGAGCCTGAGCGATCCGCGACCCCCCCACATTGAGTGCTTCCGCCATGGATACCGCCACCTTCGACATCAACGATGCGCTCAAGCACTACATGAGCGATCCCGCCAGCATCCTGACGCCTGAGGCTGACGGAGCGCTGCTGGATTGCGAAAGCGACCCGGAGTCTCTCACAGACAATGGCGTTGTCAATGGGGTCCTGAACCCTATTGTCGACGCTGTTGCTGAGAACCCCGACGCTATCACGCGGAGCGAGGTCCTTGATTCTTTGCAGTTCCTTCTAAAGTGTGCCCCCATTTCCTCTGCCCCTTCTTTTACAGCCTCTGAAGGCGGCTCGACTTCTCGCAGGCGCCCGCGGCTTCCTGTCCCCGCTCCTGCTACGGGTCAGCCATTGCGTGAACACCATTCTAAACTGTTTCAAAAATCCAGGTACACATCTTTCCTATCGGCGCATGCGCTCGGCAAGATCTTCGACTTGATCGCGTCAGGTCTTTCCGCCGAAGCCGACATCATCCACCAGGACCTCGAGTCCGACGAGCAAGAACTTACCGCCCACCACAAGCAGCTGCTCGAGATGTACGGCTTTCTTTTGCAATGGACGATTGCTGCTGTCGAGACCAAGGCTGCCGAGAAGTCTTCGTCGACAGTACCGGGGAGGGGCCGTGGCAAGCCAAAGGGCAAGAAGGATGCAAACACTAACAAGGATGGCAGCTGGGACTCCTCGGCACAACTGGAATCAACACTTGGCACAATGTGCAAGGTGCTGCGGTTGAAGCTGGGGAAGATCTTCCTGACCACGTCGGAGCGAGACACGTTTATTGGGCTGCTGACTCGGCCAGTATATATGATCCTCGAGAGCGAGCAGCGGGTGAAGAATACCAGCATTCGCATGCACGCCTTCAAGGTGCTCTGCATCGCCGTAAAGCACCATGGCCATGGCTACGGTGAGTATCTCTCAAGTTACCACTGGGAACGGTTGCTAACCAGTTCCAGCTGCGCAAATCTCAATTGTCCAAAACTTAACGTACTTTGAGCACTTGTCGGAGCCCATGGCTGAATTTCTTCATATTCTGGCGGAGCAGTACGATTACCCTCAGCTGGCAGACGAGATCCTGCGCGAACTCAGCAACAAGGAGTTCAACAGCAATGACACCAAGGGCCCCAAGTCTGTCTCAACTTTCATGGTCAAGCTCTCTGAATTAGCTCCCAGACTTGTCATTAAGCAAGTCACTCTGCTGGCTAAGCAGCTTGATAGCGAGGTAAGCTCACCTATGCCATCGGGGCGCCAAGTTGCTAACTCGCATTAGTCCTACGCTCTGCGTTGTGCCCTAATCGAGGTGTTTGGGAATATGCTTGCGCACCTGAGCAAATCTGATGACCGGGGCGAAAACCATAAGACCCAAATGAACGCGTTCTTTGACGTCCTCGAAGAGCGCTTCCTCGACATCAACCCTTACTGCCGGTCCAGGACCATCCAAGTCTATGCGAAGCTCTGTGAGTTGGACCAGAAGTTCCCCAAGCGGAGACAAAAGGCCGCCGAATTAGCGTGCCGCAGCCTTGAGGACAAGAGCAGTCATGTGAGGAGAAACGCGATCAAGCTTATTGGCACCCTCATCAGAACCCACCCCTTTACCGCCCTCCACGGCGCGCAATTGGCCAGAAAGGACTGGCAGGAGCGCCTGGAAAGGACCGAAGCTGAGTTGCAGGCCCTCAAGCCCCCCGTCGACGCCCCCGGAATGGAGGATAAGACAGTAGATCAAGGATTACTCGATGAAGCGACCCAAATTGAGTCTCCGAAAAAGCAGCCCGCTCAAATGAGTGATGAGGAGAAGGTTGAAGCTATTCGTAAGGCCCAGGAGGAAGCCGCTACCTCCGAAGCTATTGAGAAGCTCACCCTCACCAAGCGATACTATAGCGAGGCACTCAAGTTCATCGACGTTCTCCACGAGGCAACCGGCACTGTTTGCCAGCTGCTTGGTTCCAAAAACAAGAGCGAGGTTATTGAGGCTATGGACTACTTCGAGATTGGCGATGCCTACAATATTGAGCAGAACAAGATCGGCATCCGTCGCATGCTCAGGCTCATCTGGACCAAGGGCAACAGCGACGAAGGCAAGGGCGTCCAAACCCACCTGATTGAGGCTTACAAGCGTCTGTTTTTCGAAGCTCCGGACACTTTCAGCCCCAATGATGCGGCAAACTACATCGCGCGCAACATGATTAGTCTGACTTTCGGTGCTACCCCGGCTGAGCTCACGTCGCTTGAGCAGTTATTGAGCACAATGATGAAGGGAGGCATGATCCCTGATATTGTCGTTGCGAAGCTTTGGCAGGTGTACGGTGTCCAGAAACGCGAGATCTCGCGGACACAAAGACGGGGAGCCATTATTGTGCTTGGCATGCTGGCCACCGCCAGCCCCGAGATTGTGGTTGGCGAGATGGAGACGATGCTGCGGACTGGACTTGGCCCGCACGGACGCGCAGACCTGCAGCTGGCGAAGTACACCTGTGTCGCTCTCCGACGTATCAATCCCACTGGCCGCCAGGCCAAGGAGTCGGCGGTCAAGTTCTCGCGGCTGCAAAATGACCACGCCGTGTTGATCAAGCTTGCTGCCATCACCGAAGTGCCATCAGAAAGCAAGGAATGGTACGGCTTGGCAGAACAGTCCATCAACGCGATTTATACCCTGTCTAGACATCCAGATGTTCTCTGCTCCGAGGTTATCCGCCGCCGCACGCGCGCCGTGTTCTCTCCGCAGGCCTCTCGCCCGAGCTCGCGGGACGAGACCCAGCCGGCGCCTAGCCCCGCCGATGGAGAGGACGGCGAAAACGCAGAGAATGCAACGGTCCTCCCCCCGTCGCAGCAGACTCCCGCCCCACCAAGCCCGCTCAAGAAGCAAAAGAATGATAACGCCATTGCCTTATCTCAGTTGCTGTTCATCGTCGGCCATGTCGCCATCAAGCAAATCGTGCATCTCGAGCTATGCGAGCTAGATTTCAAGCGCCGCAAGCAAGAGAAGGAGAAGACGGACCAAGCAGCCAAGGAACGCTCGTCTCTGTCTGCTAGCACATCAAGCCGCAAGTCTTCGGCTGTCAAGGAGAAGGCCAAGGAGGAGGAGGAAGGCGATGAGCTTGATCTGATTGGTGGTACAACGGAGGACGACTTTACAGAAGCCATGGCCCATATTCGTGAGCGGGAGCTCCTCTACGGGCCGAACTCGCTCCTGGCCATGTTTGGGCCTATGGTCAGCGAGATTTGCGCGAACAATACAACCTACAAGGACAGGGGCCTACAGCAAGCCGCCACGCTATGCCTAGCCAAGCTGATGTGCGTGTCATCGGAATACTGCGAGGCCAACCTGCCACTGCTCATCACCATAATGGAGCGCTCGGCCGATGCAACAGTCCGCAGCAACGCCGTCATTGCCCTGGGCGACATGGCGGTTTGCTTCAACCATCTAATCGATGAGAATACGGACTTCTTGTACCGCCGTCTGGCAGACCCCGAGCCATCGGTCAAGCGCACGTGCCTCATGACGTTGACGTTCTTGATCCTGGCCGGACAGGTCAAGGTCAAGGGTCAGCTAGGCGAGATGGCCAAGTGCCTTGAGGATGAAGACAAGCGAATCGCGGACCTTGCGAGAATGTTCTTTACGGAACTTAGCACCAAGGACAACGCCGTGTATAACCACTTTGTGGACATGTTCAGCCTGCTGTCGGCGGAGAAGGACATGGACGAAGAGAACTTCAAGAGGATTGTGCGCTTCTTGCTTGGGTTTGTGGAAAAGGTACGTTTATTTCCCCCCTTGGTCGTCTTGGGTGGCGTGGTGCTAACGGAAGTCTCCGAATCAGGACAAGCATGCCAAACAGCTGGCCGAGAAGTTGGCGGCACGGCTGCCGCGCTGCGACACGGAACGCCAATGGAGCGATGTTGCGTTCGCCCTCGGCCTGCTGCAGCACAAGAACGAGGACATTGCCAAGCTGGTGTCGGAGGGGTTTAAGCTTGTGCAGGCTCCCGCTTGAGTCTTTTAGCCCTGGGCTGAGCGGTATGCATTGTCTGGTGACTGTTGTGCTGTTTAAATGAGCCATTACATATGACGTTTGACGGGCGGGTGGCGTACGGCGTCTGGGGGGCGTATCGGTCGGATGAGCGTGGCACGTTCTAGGGGTTGGGTTATATGGAAGCCGGATTGGTGATGGTTTTACTGCTGCTGTGATGTATTATGAAGGCGATAATGATCACGAATTTTCTGTTGCAATTACTTGGCATTGGGCCCCCTTGTGTTTGTTGTTTGTCTGGACGTGTCCTAACTGCGCCAACATTCATCGCTGTCTTCAAACAGCGACATGACAATCATATCTCTTGACGATCTCTTGATCGGCAAACGCCATGCTGGGCAGGTCGTCGTGCTCCGGACGTACACGAACCCTAACTTTTCAACAGGGGCCTTTGTGCGGGCATTGAGGATTCTTCTGGCTGTGGTTTTACACCACCCCATGCAAACCATGCGAGATGCTCACTAAGGGTTTTGTGTTTGCTGTCAAGAAACCGTACTATCAAGTGTATCCGAACGGTATGTTCGCAACCGTTGTTTAACAACCTTCCGATCTCGTCGAGCTCAAACCTCACAAGCCCTCTGATGCCTCCGGCCTTGAAGTAAAAATTGATGGTGGCTCCGGGGGGCCTTGAGACGACTCCTCCGGAAGGCCTCAAGATCTCTGAAAGACAAATGCCATCTTAACGCTGCTCGTCAGTATACCCTGGGCCTCGCCATCTGCAAGGGCAACAAGGGGCATTCTGTTAGAGTATGCCGCGACTTACTGCGAGGACCTGCTCTAGCGAACATCCATCTAGACCGGTTTCAGCGGGCTCTCAAAAATGCTTTGGGGTCGGTGGTACCCATCTCGAGCGCCGAGATTCCCTCCGAGGTCCGGACGCTCAATACAATCGCCTTTTTTGCGGGCATGTCAGGCAGAAATCGGCCTGGAGAATTACAGCAACGCGACTTCCCACTGCAACATTGTAAACTGTAACTCCTGCCACCACTTTGCCGACTCCCTGCCAAGGGGTTCAGTGGGCTCGGCGAATGGGCACCCAGTTGACGCAGCCCGAAATGAACCCAAGTGTTGCCATTTCTGTCTTCCAAGTAGATATCGGTATCTACTGTATGCCAAAGTCATATGAACCAAGGTAGTTATAATGGACTCACTAGACATCAGTGTTCCATCATAGCCTCAAATTTCACAACCCAATACTCACATGACACTCAACACCTCAACACCTCAACTACTAAACCCCATCTTTCAGCCTACGGACATTCCAATATGTACAACCATAACCCCCTTCCATCTACTTCGTCGTACTCCCCGGCGTCGCCGCAAAGGTAGGTCGCACGTAGCGGTCCGAGTGATACACCTTGATGTTCTCGCCCAGCAGCGCCTTCTCGCGGGCCTGGTCGGCCAGGTGCCTGCGGACGAGATCGCGGTCCTCCTCGGCCTGAAGGGCCGGGATGAGATGGATGCGGCCCCACATCTTCTCGCGGGCGAGCTCGCTATTTGTTGGTATCATGTCAGCTGCAGTTGGACCCGTTGGAAAGGGGGTTGTGGGAGGGGGGGACACAACGTACTTGCGCTCCCGCAGGCCGACGATCAGGTGGTACCAGCCGTAGGCCATGATGGCACCGGCGCCGGCAAGGTAGTATCCGGCGCGGAAGCCGCGGGCGGGGATGTTGCGCTGCGGGGGGTTGTTAGCCTGACTGTGTCTTGAGGGTGGTTAGAAAGGTGCTGCTGGGCGGGCGGTCGGCGGGTGGTGCTGCTGCTCGAACTGCCTCCAGGGCAATTTCTCCAGAGTATCCAAGAAACCGTCTGTCCCGACGTATATCTCTGCAACCTGAGCGACAGAGCAAGCCTTGGTGCATCCTCCAATTGCCCAGCGCTCGACCCAGCTCCCGCCATATCCTCAACCGCCCACGCAGCCACGCTCCCTTGCCCACGACTGAAAATCAGAGAACCTACCTTGTACTGCACGGCCTCATACCCGCCAACGGGCGGCATATCCTGCGGCATGTTGGGCGAATGTGCGGGTGGTGCCTCCTTCTAGAAATGTCGTGCTCGCGTCTGTCGGTCGCCCGTCTCGTGTCGGGGTCGTGGGCGGGTCCGCTCGTAGAATCGAGTTCGAGACAATGGCAGGCTGCCTGGGGAGCCGAATTGGCGCACCGAGAGTGGAGGTGGATTGACGACGAGAGAAATGGTCCGGGTCGATTGCTCGCGAGAAAGCTCTTGGGAGCTTTGGTGGTTGAAGTGGGACGTTTGGCGGGATGGGCCGGATTACGTAAGGATGATCACCTTCAACACATTTCTAGATGCACACCCCAGTCAATGCTATGTGGACTCCCTCGGAACAACTGCCCTTGAGTTGATTTATTGTGTTATGTATATGGGCGTAAAAGGCATCTCTATATCGTGGCTAGACACATGTAGTACCAGAGGCTGCCCGTAAAAGTATATAGCTGCGAGATCTATCCAAGAGAATCTTGAGCCTCGTCCAACTCATCACCAACTCACATTCACCCCTTCCCCCAACACCAAAACCCATCAGGCAAGACACGAAACCGTAAGCCAGGAATACGGACAAGAGCACTAGTAAAAATCGCTATTCAAGTAATTATATGCCTGCAATACCAACGCCCGCCTAAAAGAAACTCCCACTTTAAATGCCAATGTCCGCAGAAGCTGAAGATCGCCCCGAACCCCCGCCCTGTTATAACCTGCTTCGCTGCTTACAAGCCAAAGACTTTACACATGACTACAAAAACATGCTAGCACCCGCGTCACCAACCTAAGAGTAGGCCGCTATCCTTTCTCCCCATCATTCCCATTGGCTTCCCCGCCCGCTGCTGCCTCAAACTCGGCCATCAACTCGGCTTCGAATTCCGCTTCGAGATCGGTAGCGTCAAGGTCAGCTTCGGTAGCACTCGCCTCGGCCTCCACAAGAGACGGCGTCAATCCACCCTTAATTAACGAGACCTCTTCCTCGTCTCCTGTCACCTGTGGCGTGAGAAGACTACTATCGCCGTCGGCATCGCCGTCGACATCCGAGACATACTGATTCCGGAGCGACGAGGTGCCGCGGAGGCTTTTTGTTCGTCTCAGTTTCTTGGCGACGCTTGCTCCGTCCCGGGTGCCAATTCCATTGCTTAGCGCAGTGTTTTCGTCTTGCGCCGTTTCCGCGTCGGTACCATCTCCGGCATCCTCTGATTCCCCACCCTCGAACTTGCGTTTCCTTGAGGATGGGCTTGTCTCGTCAGCATCGGTGTCCATAGTATCAGCGTCTTCGTCGCCATCATCGTCATCGTCATCGTCATCGGAGCCGCTGGCGAGAAACTCTTGAAGTTCATCGTCAACTTGTCCCCAATTAAACGTCTTAAGCCCGTCAATGGGGGACAGTTGGCCGTCGTTGATATCGTCTGGAAGAACGTCCTCGTCCTCCACGTCTTCCATATCACCGTCATCGTCATCTTCGTCGTCCGAATCTTCGTCGTCCAGCTCCTTCGTCTCCCCGCTCGCGCTCACAAGCTTCAGTCGAGGTGCAGGCGCCTTAATCCGCAGGATCTGCCCACCACGCACCGGCGTCGATGGCGGCTTGTCGCTGTCTTTGACAGCATCATCCGTCTCATCGGCATCGCTGATGGTGGCGTCCCCCTCGGCAGGCCTGTCATCCGGATGGACATCAAACAGATACGGCCCCTCCTCCACGATGCGCCACTGGCTGAAGCACGCCGCCAACCAGTCTTGGTTAACAATCCGTATCGAGGGGATGCGGGCTGCCTGCTGCACCTTCTTCGTCCGCGGCCGGAGCGAGTTGACCACTAGGTGCGAGACGTCGTGGCCAATTTTGGTTACAATGCCCGCACCAAACCCGACCAGCTGTTGGCCAACATCCACATGCGCAATTTCGACTCCCATAGGTACGATCCCAGTAAGAACGACCTTGGTGCCACGCAACGCCTTGGATTTGAGCCCTTCCAACATGCGGCCGACATCTGGAACCGATGACAAATCGACGTTGGAGCTGGCTCTGTGTGATGCTCGCTTCCGGTCGTATTCATCGTAGTAGGCTTTATGGAGCCGGGTGAGGTGCTGTTCGAGATACTGAAGTTCTGTGTCGCCGTCACGGAGGACTTGGTGGCGGTGGTGAGGTGGGGAAGATGGCGGGGTATCGCTGCCGTCTTCGGATTTCGTAGTAGCTTTCTCGGCCTCCTCCTCTTCCTTGTCTAGCTGTTCCTGCAGCAACTGAAGCGGGCGGTCCTTGATCTGCTTTTCTAGCGTGCGCTCCTGTTCTTCGACCTGGCGTTGCGTTATGGCGGGGTCGTCTGCGCCAGCAATGCTGGCGAGCTCGTCGAGTGCCGATGGCTTTTCTGTTACGGCTGCCTTGTTCACCTTGGGAGGTACGCCGTTGCCATTCACAGCGGCCCCATCTGCCGCTGCGGACGGCAGCAAGTCTCGGCGCCGCGGCAGGAAACTGGAGTTGATATCTCCAATGCCCTTGAAGAAGTCGTATGGCGAGACCTTGATGAGATTGGGCCTGTTACGCGGCCAAACGTCGGCGCGGTCATCGATGATGACAACCATATTGGTACTGACGGGGAAGAGCCGCTGCAAGCTTTTCGAAAACATGTTCCCGTTCTCGTCGCGGCTGATGACGCGGTTGCCAAAGAGCTTCTGGTCTGGGTCGACAATGTGCGCCACGCTCTGTGCGTAGGCGCGCGTGCCCATTGTGTAGACGTGAAGCTCGTACAGCTCCGAGATGCGCCGCAGGAACCGCTCGAGCCCCGGGCGCATCTTGATATAGTACCAGCAACCACGTGCCGCGCCGCGGGGACCGCCGTCGTCGAGTTGAAATGACTTGACGTCCTTGACCGAGTCGTGGTTGGGGTTGTCTGGGTCCTTCTGCCACTCGCCGACCGTCGGGTCAATGCAGGCATGGATAATGGTTTGATCAAGATCAACCACCAAGCTGAGCTTCCGGCTCTCGAGCAGGCGGCGTTGCAGCTCGTTTTCTGTTCGCTGGGCCTGAACGGTGCTGACGGTCAGGTTGGTTTGGTCGTGGACCATGCTGATGGGAGCGCGGTCCGTGTCGCGCGTCTCGGCAGCCCAATTGACCTCGGTCATGTCTTTGCCGCAGATAGCACAAAGGCCCTGGAACTGGATCTCGTGGGAGCAGGCCTCCTTGATGACCATGCAGGGTCCGTCGCGCGGGATGACCTCGCCCTCTTTGATGAGCCATTGCTTGAGGTCTCCGTCGGCAGGGGAATTCCAGCTGACATAGGTTGTTTGCTCCTCGTTCCATGTTTCCTTGCGAATATTGTCGCCGACCTCCTTCGTCCATTTGAAAGAGTATTGCATGAGGGGTTCCTGCGACTTGATGACATCGCCGGGCTTCTTGAACAGCTTGACAACGGTGATGGGGTATGGGGGCCGGCTCCCCAGCCGTATTGTTTTACTCATGTTGCAAAGTCGGAACGGTAACAGAATGGATGGTTTGGCTCGGTCGATCGACTAGACCTGCGGATAGATTGTGTTTCTGGATGTGGTGGGTATGCTCGATCAGCACTTTTGCCCTGTACCCTGCTGCCTTTTTTTTTCTCCTGCAAGAGACAGAAAAACTCACGATAGAGCTTCCGGTGAGGAGGGAAGCTTCGACAATAAACCGGCGTGAAGAAAGGTTTCTCTACCCATCGCGCAAGAAGCGCGCACAGGAAGCTGGAATGGTTGGTGTTGGGTGCGGGAAGAGTATGTGTTGTGGGGGCGCGCGTCTTTCGGGATCGAGAGAGGGAAAAATAGCTCTGCGGTTTTGGTTTCGGTTCCTTGCGATCGCGACGGGAGCTGAGGTGCAGGGCGTGGTGGGGAGGGTGGAGCGGATGCGGCTTAGCGCTGAGAGGGAGGGTGGGGCGCACTGCTGGTCTGAGCTTTTGGAGCAAGCTCAATTCAGCCACACTGAGATGAATGACGATGGGCCCCGTGGCTTTGCTGAGCTGCAGTGCTCTGATGAGTTGGCTGAGTAAAGCGAAGCAACTTGGAGTATCACCGTCCAACCGCGAAATGGCCCAAGCTCCTTCCGAATTGATGATTGCCAGAGGTAAGAAGGGCAGGTGCACGGGGCACAGATGTATATGATGTAATGCCGATGGATGCCGTGTGCCGTTTATTATTTCGAGTGTCAGTGTGTCGGTGCGTCGGCAGACACTGGCTGCGGGCGCAACGAAAGGGGCCCAGAATTTGGATGGGATGAGCAGGTCCTTTTGTACTGGAATCCAGCAGCTCGCTGCTTTGCTGGGGGGGAAGGCTGCAGCAATTGTCGGCTGTTCATTCGCAACCCGTTTGCGGGGTCACTGTGGCTGGTGCACCGTGGCGTGTTCTCACTCTTTCACCGTCTGCACCTGCCCGCGCTTGACCCGTCTGAGCGGGAATGACGATGACTGTTTTCTGGCCAATTCGCGTTGCCCAGGTCACTGCTGCGCACATTCACAACATTTCACAGCATTTCGCACAAGTTCACACGCAATCGGTGCCTCCAGTAGCTGCCTGGAACTGATGCCTCGGCGCCTTGCTGCCTGGCTTCCCTAACCTTTGTCATCAGACTCACCCCCATGGCGTGACGCAACCAATCATCTCCTGATCCACCTTCCCCTGACTCGCAGCGTTCTAAATTGCCTCGATTGCCTACAGTGAGGCGAGATGGCGAATATCCCATCTACACCATCTCAGATATCTAGCAAAGTTTCAACGGCGAACGTACCCTTGCCGAGTCCACCGTTTGTCTCGGAAGCTAGTTTCTAGCTCTTTGTCTGCGCCTCTTGGCATCTCAACCAGCATGTCTCAGAGCGTGTTCCTCCATCCAGTGCCGACCCTGGCTTTCATGTTGGTCTCGGACTCGCGCAACTTCAGTAAGCCAGAAGCGAATGGCATAAAGCGCCATCCACAATCAAAGAGGTCATATTGACAACACCATTACTCTAGCAATTCTTGTATCGGTATTACTTCATTCCCCGCCTCTACTCGAGGAGGAGTTCCTGGCCTGTCCTGTACTATCCTTCGAATTGTGCGTTCTGTTTGCCATGCTGTACTTACTCTACACCAAGGATGCCTAACTAGCATCGGCTGATCCAACTGCAACTCTCTTGTCTGCATGTCCATGTTCTGTCTGTGCAATGCCGCCATTCCTTCTAGTGGTTACCTCGACGAGGTTGAAAAAGAACCCCCAACTCCAATTTGTGTGTTGTTACCGCCGGCAGCCACGCATCTAGTTCCCAGGGCCTGGTAATTCCTTCTTCAAAACTCAGGCAATTACCCAAACACCCACCGCCGCAACATCCCACTAGCCATCATCCCACTGCCGTTTGGGGCGGCACTGACAGGCCCGCCGTTCTCAGCACTCGGAGCACCAATCTCATCACTTTCGTTATCCTCAATCTGCAAAAGGGAAATTCCATCTCATGTTAGCCATCTCACCGTCTTTCAGTCGTTCCGAGGTAAAGGAAAATAAAAGGGTGGCCGCTATTCGATCTGCCGACCCGGTAGGTTGCCAAGACTTTCGTCCCCTTTCCGGTCGGTGTTCTCAACACCACGTCTTATTTGCATGATGCAGATTGGAAGCTTGCCAATTCATGGCTTCGGATGAACTGATCCAAGTCGAATTGGATCGAGCGTGATCTTTGCTTTTGGAGGAGTGGGATGTTGGGTATGTGCTGTGTGGATGTGCCTTTGCACATTATCGACTCACCCCTGCGCCTCTGACTTTGGGCATGGCACCCAAGCCTAGGCCAGCTCCACCGCCCAACACTTTGCTCCCAAGGGCGCGAGAACTCACGCTGCTGGCGCTAAGGGGGGCGTTCTTGAGATCCGAGACGGTCCGCTTCATGGCCCCCTCAACGCTTAGATCGTCGATAGTATTCGCGTCCGCGCCAACAAACGTCCAGCTCTCCTCTTCTTCGCCGTCATCGTCGACGTCAGCATCGGCGCCATCCGCAGTGGCGCTGTCGCGTCGCGAGGCATTCTTACCCGCCTTCGACTTGATCAGATTCGTAGCGTATTCGAGGTCGCGGTAAATAGACTGAATAGCTATATCGACACCGTTTTCCTACATCCAACGTTAGCCACATCACTCTCTAACCAACACCAGTGACCATACCTTGCGAATCTGCTCGCCCAACACCTTTGCCTTGACGATCATGCGATGGCTATGCGTCGCCTCCCACAGTGCGCGCGCAAACGAGTTAGCACCCCACTTCTTCAAGCAGAGACCGACGCCGAGATCCTCGACGCGTGTGCCGAAGAAGAACTGGTCTCCAAAGAAAGGCCGGATGATTGTCGGAATACCCGCTCGTAAGCTTGCACCCGTCGTGCCGCTGCCGCCGTGGTGTGCCGCCGCATCGATCTGCTGGAACAGCCAGTCGTGTGGTGCCGACTTGATCTGGAAGATCTCAGGCGGTAGAACTGGCTCGTTGTTATCCGCCTGCTGCTCCTTGGAGGCCCCAGGTGCTGGATCCAACCGGTCGCTCCAGCCTTTGCTGAGGATACACCGCACGTCGGCCTTGAGGACAGCATCGATCACCTCCTGTGTCATTTTGACAGGGTCGGGAACGATGATGGATCCGAATCCGACATACACCAGCTTCTTGTCGTCCCGACGAGCCTTCTCGATGAACTCCATCAGGTCGCGGGGGGGCTGCCACTTTTCACCACCCTCGTCAAGGAACCAGTATCCCGTCACGCGGATCCAGTCACTGTAGTCGAGCGGCGGTGGTACGACGTACGGCGAAAAGTTGTACAAGAACGGCACTTTGTTCATCTGCAGCTTCTCCAGGTTAGTGTTGGGCAAGCCTAGCATGTTGTTGCGCCACCTGTTGACTTGGTGTGCCATGGCCTTCCAGAAGACGTTGTCAAACATGACATACGTCACGTAATTGTAGGCACCACCCATCTTTTGTCCTGGCATGATGAAAGCATGGGGGTACGCTCGGGTACGCGTCCACGGCATCGTGAAAGCGCGGAAGTAAGGAATCCCAAGGGCCTCGGCAATATGGATGCCCGCCATAGCGGAAGGCGATTCGATCAGCAAATCGCTGCCCTGGCAGGCTTCCCAGGCAGAGGCTAGAAGCTCATCGAGCCAGCCGCGAAACTTTGAGTTCGCTTCTCGTAGGAAGGCCCAAGTGAAAGTGCCATTCTGGATGCAGATGCGCATCAGCTCCGACGGGTCACCGCCGACGCTCCTGAACTCGATGCCATGACTTTCGACCCAGTCCTTAAACTCAGCATGCGTCGCGATACGCGGGTGGTGGCCCTCTTCGATCAACCTCTTGCAGAGCGCGATATATGGCTGCACATCGCCGCGCGAGCCAATGGTCAGACATGTCACCTTCATCGGCTGACTCGGCTTGAAATTAAGGAACGATGCCTTGGGGTCATCGAAAAGAATCGTCGGTGCCTCGGAATCGCAAGATGCTTGGTGAGGGAGCTTGATTTCGTGGTCGGGGAACTCCTCATTCCGGGCTTCTTGCAGGGCATCCCGCTCCGCCACGGCAGCCTGAGCATTTTCGACCTCATCGCGGTCGAGCATGCTAGATTCGCGAAGGAATCGTGTTCTGTCCAGCGTTTGGAGGCAGGTGATTGAGCAGTCGTCGCGAATCTCAGCCTTGTTAAACTCGAAAAAGAGTTCCTCGTGGCCTCGAATGACAACCACAAGACCAGCATACCCAAACCGGAAGCCCTTCTCCTTGTCCACATTCTCCATGTCCTTAAAAGGAAGAATGAGCTTAGTGCGCGTACCCGGTAGTAAGCTGCGGAAGCAGAAATGCCGGTCGCTGATGTAAATCTTGCCGTAGAGTGGAAGAACCCGCATCAGGTAACCAAAATAGGCAGCCTGGAGCTTCTCGCCCTCGGGCAGGGCAAAGTGCGCCCGGAACCGAGCTTCGGAATTAGCCCTCTCTTCAGGGTCGTCCTCAATCTCCTCGTCGTCAGTCCTCAACCCGGATGGATCATCATAATGCTTCTTGCCTCCCTTCCACATCCCTGACACTTTCTCAACATATCCCATAGATTCTGTCGCCAAGAGGGTGCTCATGCGCCTAGATGTCCTATCCAAGTAACCCATGATGGCATTGGCTTTCTGGAATGGGAAGCCTCCCATCTTCGCAATACTCTGTAGTGTCGGTGTCGTTGGTACGCCATCGAACTCGCCCGCCCCAGGGTCCGTAACATGGCCGGTAGTGGAAGCGTGTCGTGTGGAATACTTACCCAACCCCGACGTGTGATGTCGCACCACCGGGGGAGCGGAGGCTCCGTCAACCTCGCGTGCTCCAGACGCAGAGGCCGACCGTCGAATGGTAGGGCTGTGAAAGACATCACTCCCACGCAGGATTTGGCTTGCCGACGGTTCATCGCTGCTTCCCGAGGCAACAAGTGCCGATATGCTCGCCTGGCTAGGATCCTCGAGGCTCTGTACGTAAGAGTCACTACTTCCTTGCGGCTCTGGCTCGGGGCGGGTGCGGCTGTTGCCAACACGGTGTCTACTGAGCGACCGGCGACTGCCGCTAAAACTTCGTCTCGGCGACTCCTGGCGAAGACTCGTGAGCTGATTCAGATCGAGACTGCGACGTCCAAAGGGGCGAAAGCCATCAAAACTAGTTCGTGAAAAGTCGCCGCTTGCGCGGGGGCTGGGTGAAGGGTTTTGACCCGGTGACATTGGCGAGAGTGTTGCTCGAACTCCCTCGTTGAGCTTGCTCGTACGGATTTTCAGCGGCTTTTGCGTGCGCTCCTTGCTACCGCTCGTGCTTGTCCGCTTCGACGACGGCTCGTTAGAGCCAGGCTCCTCTCCTTCCAACACTCGTGCTAGGTCCGTTTGCCCGGGTGTCTGTGTCGAGGCATCCTCTACCAAGATTTTGAGCACCTTGAGGGCTTCCTTGCCAAAGCTAAAGAAGGAAAAGAAATACTGCGAGGAATAATCAGACATGTCTCAGACCACAACAACCAAGCAAGAGAGTTGCATACCTCATCAATAGCATATGTCTCATCGTTGTCAATCACCCTGATCTTGCAGGTATCCGCAAAATCTAGCATCTGCGTTTCCTCAATGTCGATCACGTTCTCGATAGGCAACGATATCTTGACGCTGTCGCCGTCGTTATGCGACCTGAATATTACCCTCTGTAGGCTCTTAACCCATTCCTTAGCACTTTGCACGCTGTCGGCGCGGAAGTTGTATGTGCGGTGGTGCGTCGTGACTGTAAAGTGGACCGCTTCTTTGTCCTTGTCGGTGACGGTCGCAGAGATGCCGTACCGTAGATCGATTTGGCCGCTAGGAAAGTAGAGGTCCTGGGGGTCCCGGAAGTACGAGAGAACGTCACCCTTGAGACGAAACCAATATCGGTTGAACTTGGGATTCCGCTTGCCACTCTTTGAGAGGTAGCCCGACTTGGCGACTTCGTTCTGCAACCAGGGTCAGCACAAGGTTTCCACAGCAGCGGTGACGGTGATGCTTACTGCCTTCTTGGGTAAATAAGCATAAAATGCGATGTGCTTGTTTGTGATGTACATGTATCCTTGGAGTAGGACATGTTGAAGCAGCCAGCAGGGGTATTCTAAGACGCGGCGTGAGCTCATGTTCGACGCCGACAACAGGGAGAGGTCTACCTTCGATAACCTCTTCAGGCTCGTCAAACTCGAATATTTCCTTGAGCTTCTTGGCAAGCTCCGTAGGCCCTGCTTCACCGTCGACATCCCGCCCTTGCTCGTTCGATAATCTGTCCAGATCGAAGCTCGGACGGGCAGCCATCTGGGCGCGCGCTTCAAGCATCCTACTCATAACAGGAGCTAGTCTGCCCTCCACCCGTGTGATCTCAATGCTGGGCGCCAGTGCTTCGGCTGATGCATCGTTTGATGTCACGCTGTCCTTTTCCTCTGGTATTTGTTCTTCTTCGGCAATTCTGCCTTTTGTTGGTTTTTTGGCTTTGGAGGAAAAGCGTGAAAGCCCAGGCACGGACCGAAGTATGCGACTTTCCGAAATCTTCCTCCGGTGACTCTTAGGACCGGAGGCGCCAGGCTTTCTTAGCACCATAGTTTGCGCAAGTGGGCCGGCACCCACGGAATCGGAGGTGCCTCGGCGGGCGGGACCGCGGTGGCCGCCAATAGTCATAGCCATGGGGTTTTCGGCTTCATCTTCCTCGTCAGAGCTCTGACCCTCGAAGCGGTCGGTAAAGTCAACCTGGCTGCCGGCAGCGGCAATCAGGCCGAAGATGCTCTGGTTCATATTCATAAACATGCCACCCGCATACCCCTGCGGCTGCAAGACCTCCTCTTCGCTATCGGCGTGGTCACCCTGGTCTTTCAAGCGGTCGGGAAGCTCCATGGTGGGTGTGTGCTCGCCGTCGCGTCGCTTCTTCTGGAGCTTCCTCGATATTCGACGGGCAGGCAGCTCGTCGTGGGTCTGGGTGGCGGCGGGAGATCGAAGGGCGGGTGCGGGTGGTGCGGATGAAGGGAGATCGAGATGGTGTGATTGGGGCAGCTGGGTCGGTGGGAGGGCCGGCTGGGACGGTGTGTGTGGGAGTGTAGAGCTGGGTATTATGGGTGCGGCGGCGGTGCCGGGGGCAGGTGACGCCGATTTCGAGGGAGCCATGGTGCTGTCGCTGGTGGCTCAGGAGGAGGGAGGGCTGCCTATTGTCTGGGGACCGTGGGCGAGGGACGCAGCCAGCTGTATAAGCTGTGCTAAAACCTGCGGAATCGAGCGAGTCTCGCCGCGTTAGGTTCTTTGTATCAAAAAAGCAAGTGGTCCGAGAGAGACGAGATCAATGCAGGGCGAGCCGCAGACAGGGGAAGGCTGGCGGGCTGGCAAACAGGCAGTGGAGCAGGCAGGCGGCATATCTACCTAGAGGAAACAGCCAGCTACCCAAGCCCGGCTTAGCGCAGGGAATGTCAGGCGGAGTCACAATGGAGTGGGACGCAGGACGTGGTGGGATAGCCGTCGATAGGTAGGATAGCACGGATAGGAAAGCGGAACTGGGAATCAGTTATAGTATGGAAACATGGACTAACGGGAGGTTGCAGGTGCAAGGCGAAGAGAGGCGGGAAGGCTGGCCACTCGACGGGAGCTCCAACTTCAACGGCCGCATCCAGGGGTCTCTAGTCTCTCGTCTGTCGCCTCTGCAGGTGTCCTCTGGGGGTCAGGGGCACCTGGACGGGCGAGGCAGGTGAGCGGCTCAAATGCCGCTGGCCAGCGAGGACAGTTGCTTGCTGCCGTGGTCTGGTCGTGGTTTGGTGCTGTGTGACTTTGGATGCAGCACCTCGTGGACGGCGGTTGGGGACGGGATGGTGACAGCGCCAGAGCCAGAATCAATTGAATGCTGGATGGCGTCCACTGCGCAAGGCAGACAAGGCGAGTGCCTGTTCGGTGCAGGTGGGTGCTGCTGGCCACCTGCTCGGCTGCTGCTTGATGCCACTGTGGGGCGTCGGCAGGCGTCGCCAAGTGGTTGCAGCAGGTTAGCGCTCCCACCTCACCGCGTCTCTTCTCAGCGTCCGGGGCGCGGAACCGGGATGCACCCGTGAAAATCTGCGAATCCGTAAATCCACGATATCTCGTGTCGTAGAGATCACCAGCCAGAGCCCAGGCTGACGAACCTGGCCAGGACACGACTAGAGAGCATGCTTGCATGTGCCTTAGCATGTGCATCAATCCATGGAAACAGGACGCGAACAAGGTTTGGTTGAGAGGTCGAGAGGTTGAGCGTCCCGCGAACTTCCGGTTAGAAGGTGCACCAATTCTATTCAATTGCTCGCTAACTGCATCATTGCTGCTTGCTTTTTTGCCTGACTCTTGCTTCTCTACGAATGCTGCGCAGCAGCTGCAGCGACCGCGAGGGCAAGGACATACATGCAACATACAGTAAGTAGCCTCCTCCCATGGCGTCTCCCGATGTTGCAATCGCCCGTCGCGGATTGGATAACAGATCTTATCGATAAGCCTTGAACCTCCTAGCTTCTTGGCAGGAGCATGACGCCAGACAGACGGAAACCGCTGACCCACGCTGACTTCGTTTCAATCGGGGTTATCTAACATGGCTGCGTCACATGCAAGACAGAGTTCGCAGCGCTCAGAGGTGGCCATTTAGAGGCATGGGAAGAGAACGTCTCTTCTACCATTTTCTATTTTCGATTTTGCCAGATAACCTCATTCCTCGTTGCCAATTCTAGCGGGATTGTCGCCTTTCGGAAGCTCTCCTTCGCCATATCTGCGACTCCTTTAACGTAGCAAAATCCCATAGATTCGGTTAAGCATTCCGTAACGAAGGTAACCTAGAGGCCTCATCAATCACCACGTGTGTTTTACTCATCCCACCATCAAGCCATACTACTAGTAAACCCCGTGCCGTCTACCCCCACACCTAACGACACTGCGCACGAGAACCAGCTATGCACACCAAAGCTAGCAATCAGGAGCTAGGCATATGTTCATGAGGGGAATTTACAAACGCCATGCCAATCAGTCGGACCGCGCACCTCATCGGTGTAGGCAGTTTGCAGTTGATATGAGCAGCGATTTGTCTCGCGGAAATGGCCTGTGGGGAAGTGGTACAGTTCTACAAGCTGTGTGGTCTTTGTGGGTTGTGACGAATCCTACGGGAGGGCGGGCAACCACCCTCAACCGGTCACACGGACTCCATTGGTGGGTGCGTAAATGGCACTCTACAATCACTCTGTGTTGCAGGCTATCTGCAGTGTCATGTATCGTACCTGATATTTCGGTGCATGGTATCCATCTTCTCTCTACTCCAACATAATCCACATGGTATCGTCGCCTCATCTCGTCGCCTCGCACCGCAAAAACTCTACCTAGGCTACTACAGCTAATATCACATCCACAAGCAAAGCTTGCCACTAGCATTACCACCCGCCACCCAGTCCAGCGTAGGATGAAAGTGCGCGACCGCTGGTACCGCCGTGATACCGTCACCTCCCAGCTGAGCCAGCTGCTCGCCGTTGGCCGCATACACATCAACAAACCGGTTCATATTGCCAATAACAAACCTGTGAAGCCCGTCCTGCGGACGTTTGTGCCACTGCGGTTTGAGAATGGTCACCCATCGCCCCGTCTGGTTATTGTGCGTAATCTGTCGCACCGGCGCCATCTGCTTCTCCGAGAGGCCCTGGCCGGCCGTCCACTCCCCGGCATCAGGGAACGAGTAGATCTTGATGCGGTCGTCGTAGCTCGACGTCGCAATGTGGCCGGCACTGCTCCAGCTCGCGTGCGACACTGACAGCCGCGACTCGTGTTCGCCCAGCAGCGCTGGGTACCGCATCTCGCCTTTTCCGGTGATTTTCCGCAGGTCCCAGATCTTGAGGGTGCGGTCAAGCGAGGCCGTGGCGACAAGGTGCGGATGCGCCGGGTGGAGCGAGAAGCCGCCGATCTTTTGCTGCGTCAGTCCCCAGATCTCGGCGTCAGCTGCCTTGGTGCGGACATCGTGCCGCCCCAACGCGCCTCCTAGCGTAGAGAAGATGATAATGTTGGGGTCAGTTGCCGGTATGTCAATGGCGCTGATGGGTAAGTCCTCATCTGCGTCCGCTGGGGCGAACACCTCGGTCGAGACCCCCTTGTCCAAATCCAGTTTACGGATCGAGGAGTCGTAAGAGGCTGTGAAGACAGCGTTTTCATCTGCCGGCGAGAAGTGAAACGCGGTGATAGTCCTCGAATGGGTTTTGAATGCCGATATGACGGGATCGGGGATTGCTAATTCGTCCTCGTCATCTTCGGCTTCTGGCGCCTCCTGCGACGCATCAAAGACGCCCATAGCACCCTCCTTGTCTCCGGCAAAAATAATGGGCTTATCCTCTGTTGGGTGGAAGCCCATCGAGTAAACCCGCTGCGGTACAATCTTGATATCTGCGTAGACCCATCAATAACTGCTCGACAGCGAAGGGCTGCAAACTTCTTACCATTAACCGGCCACGTCTCGTATAATTTGAGGCCGCTCATGCGTAGTCTGAGGTCCTTGAGCCCCTTATCCGTCGTCTCCTCCACATCGTCATCCGTAAAAGTCCTTAAACCAGGCTGCGCGCCCCTAGCCGGGAGCGCCAGGCCTTTAAGCCCAGCCATGCCATCAACACCGCCCTCCCACTTACGCCCCTCGACCTTGATGTCGCCGAGATTCAGGTCACCGCCGACGCGCATCTTCTTGGCCTTGGCCTTCTCTGTCTCATTTTCCGCCTCAACCTCAGCCTTGCGCTTCAGTACCTCCGAGTCGGCGCCTAAACCAGCCAGCCTGCTGCTCTGACGCGTCGGGCGGACTACCACCTCCCGTTTCGGTTGCTCGCGCTTGACGCGTGGCACAGGTGTGCGCTTTGGCTTAGATTTGGGCGGCGCAGGCTTGGGAATAATCTTGTCAGCGGTAGTGCTGATGCCGCTGAGGATGGCATTGTTGTTGGCAATGTTCTCGAGACGCTTGCGCTCGAAGGCGCTCATGACGGCTTCCTTTTTCGGCGGCATTTTGACAGCAGGGAAAAGCGCGCTGAGGAGGTGCAACCGATTTGCAACCGCAGATTATATAGGCCTGTGAGAAGAGAACCCCGAGAAACAACAACACTGGTTAGGGCAGTCGAGCGCGGGTTGAAAGACGTCGGGGGAGGACCAGGTGCGAATGTGGGTAGAAATCAATTAAACCTGGGGCGCGGAGTCGCGCGTTGCAGGCTTCAGAGGACAGGCCCTTTAGTCGCGTAATCACGGGGGTAGAATGCAATGGGTGGCTTTTCGGGAACTGTGTCTGTGCTTTTAGCGTCACGCCAAGTTCTCTGGCAGGCAAACAACATAATTTTTTTTTGGATTGATCCAAGTTTATCTTTGGAAACCCAACCGCCTTTGTGCATCCAACATTGAGGAGCCCGGATCCCAGAGGCTCGGGTGCACCACGACAGGCCGTGACCATGTCTACAACACTTCTCCCCTTCCTCTACCAGACTCGCACCCTACAGCGACTATCAAGGGCAAGCATCTCAACACCCGTCTTGCGTGCCTTCCACGCAGCACCGTCCGCTGCGGGGAAATACAATGGTCCAAACAGCCAATATACAGCCAAAGACCCTATTCCCTTTGAGCTCCCGAAAGACATCGATCCTATCAAGGAGGACGAGATTGAAGAGGAATCCGGCCCCGGCCACGAATCGACCATCACACCATTAGAAAAACGGGCTTTCGACCGCATCTTTGAGGAGATTGCAGCCCGCGAGAGAGAGGCATTACAGGTTCCTCCTGCGACTCCTGCATTCGATGAAGGCCCTTCAATACTTCCTCTCCGACGAATCAGCAAAAAATTTGTTCCAGGCCTAAGGAGCCACGAAGAGGCCCAGGCGGAAAAGGCGCGCAAAATTGTCAATATCGTTGTGGAAGATGCTTCCGACATCTACAGCAACTCCTGGCGGGAGGTGCAGCATGGCTTCGAGCAGAAAAATCCCGTCGGACAAAGCACAATGGCCCGCGATCACGCCAAAGCATTGCTACGATTCCCACCAAGTTTGCGCAAAGCCGCGCGCTTGGCGCTAGGCGCTGTGAACGAGGACAAACGAGACGACAGATCTAAAGATGCCGATACGCTTTATCCATGGGAGCAGCTAGCGCTGTCCAAGGGCGAGTATGTATCTATTGGGAAGAGCCAGCTGGGCAAAACTGTTCAGGAAGAATTGCTTCGGCGTGATGAGCGCAATCGCGTCGAGCAGAAGATGCGCAGCGCCGGCACGGATTTCGAGCTGTGGGATGTCATCGAGGAGGAGGTTTTCCCCATGGTGGAGAGGCTGGGCCTCGGCGAGCACCAGCAGCAACAGAAGACGGCGGCGAAGCGCGGACGCAAAAAGGCCGTCCCTGGCGCGACAAGCGGCGCAGGCGCCGGCAGTGAGAAGCTTTCGGTCAACATATACGGGCCTTTATATCCGTATCACCTTCTTAACGCCCTCCGCCTTCTGGATAAGAGTTTTAACGCACCGTCTTCCCTCGCTCTCAACATCTTGCCGCGCGTCAAGGAATTAGGCCTTGCGAGTTATGTCCTTGGTGTTAGCACACCTTTCTATAATGCCCTAGCCGACATACACTGGCGCCGCTACGGCGACCCTTCAGCCGTCTTCAACTTGCTTGAGGAAATGCGCTACGCTGGTCTGTATTGCGACGAAAGAACCCTTTCGATTGTCCAAAGCATTCAATCTGTCGTTACGCAGAGCGCTTCGGGCGAGAAGGGCCCCTTTGTGAAGGAGGTTATGAGCTTGCCCGAGTATGAGTTCGGTACTCGCCCACGGATCAAGCACTGGCTCAACACTATCGACGTACATCTGATGGAGAAGGAGCGGGATTTGCGGAACACTGGACTCGGGCTATATGAACAGGCAGCCCCTGTGACTTGATAATTTGGTGTAAATAAACGGGGATAGTTCCCCTCCCCATTGTATTATGTACCTGCCTTCAAGGGTTGAACCCATAACTCCCCTGAATCCTGAGTTGCTCCTTTTATTCTTTTTTAAGCCTCCAAGCAAGCGAATAGAGAGCGAAAAGATGATAGAGTTTCGGTTACTAGCGAACTTACAACACATCTCATCAATCCGCAACGCATACCAGGTTTGTCCTTTTGCCACTCACGAATTTTGCAGAACATTTTTAGGTACTTCGGATGCAAGTATTACAGACGTGGTGGGGGCCTCGGTCCCTCTCAGAGCTCTATATTGGGGTTCTAGCGCAGTTGGTGAAGCTGACATTTGAGGGCTCTGTCAAGCGGGGTTAGCTTTCCTTGGCCTTGGAACTTCAACTCAGCATTACCATGGCTTACTTGGGCGTCGGTCCAACATTTCCCTGGTCGAGCACTTCAAGTGCCCCGAATTTGGCGGCGAAGCACTTGGATTGAGAGTACCAACTTGAACCATGTGGTTGATCAATTGCTACACCTATGCGCTCGAGTACTTCAACGACCCCGAGGACGCCGTGTTCCCGAAAGGCGTCGATGGCAAAGGCTATGACGGCTACCTGATTCTCTCGCACACATGGGGAGATGGTGAAGTCAGTTTCCACGAAATGCACGATATCAAGGGGGCCAGGCAAAAAAAGGGCTTCCGCAAGATCGAGAGTATGTGCAATGCCGCGCGGCAGGAGAGCTACGGCTACGTGTGGGTGGACACGTGCTGCATAGACAAGAGCAGCAGTGCCGAGCTTACCGAGTCCATCAACTCCATGTTTCGGTGGTACCGCGAGGCCGACTGCTGCGTCGTCTACCTTGAGGACCTGGCGCCAGGGGAGGGCAACGCCACCGAAGACCAGCTTCGCCCGTGCCGCTGGTTCACCCGCGGCTGGACCCTGCAGGAGCTGATAGCCCCAGACGAGATCAAGTTTGTCGACGCCAGCTGGACTCTCCGAGGCACCAAGGAGACGCTATTTGCCGCCCTTCACAACATCACGGGCATCGATAACATGGTCCTGAGGAGTTCGTATAATCTGGACAGGGTTGCTGTAGCAAGGAGAATGTCTTGGGCTGCATCGAGAGAGACGACGCGCATCGAAGATAAGGCATATTGCTTGATGGGAATATTCGGCGTCAACATGCCTCTGATCTACGGAGAGCGTGAGAGGGCTTTCATCAGACTCCAAGAGACAATCGCACAACAAAGCGACGATCTCTCCCTCTTTGCCTGGGTTGGCGATGGCTGGTGGGGACGGAGGGATCTCTTCGCCGACAATCCTTTACGTTTCGAGACATGTGGTGAAGTATATCGACTGGACGACCCCGTTATCCCTCCGTCGTCCTTTGTGATTGGGAACAACACCATCCAGCTCAGCACCGCCTTGGGGTACATTGAGGGCGAGGAAGGTGACTTGGTACTGCATCTACAGTGCACAAAACCACCAGACGACCCCGAAACATACCATCGTCCAGTGCTGGTCCTACGGCTGCGCCAGTCACCCAAGGGGTTCATTCGTCTCGGCTCAGATGTTGTTGATCAATCCAGCATCACCTTCCGTGATCCAGCCCAGGTCTCCATCTTGAAGATAGCAAAGCTCGATTCCGGCTTCTCAAAGTGGCGTTCGAGCAACTCGTTTCTCCAGGTTCAACTCCTTGACGTTGATGTGGAAGCGCTCGAGCCTATCTATCTCCCGTCGCATCTTTGGGACCCTAGAAGCTCTTCGTTTGCTACGGGGGCATCTGATTCCTTTATTGGTCTTATCAAGCTGGTATCCCGTGCAGATACGGTGTGCTGGATATTCTGTGGCCTAGTGGAAACCGGGGCCGCCTTGGGACTGCCAGAGCATGATGTTGAGGTGGATGACTCCATCTGGGTGGCTGTCATCCCAACCAGTAACAGGAGCAACTTCACTGCACTTGCAGGGCTGACTGAAGCAGATCTCAGCAATTGCTATTCCCTTTCAAACGCCGGAATCCGTTTTCGGGCCATGTACCGCAAAGATCCGACGTCTCTCCCGATGGCATGCTCCATAAAAGGTCATGACGGGACCCCTCTTCGGATCTCGGTAGACCCGAGGATTCTGGCGGATGGCAATCGGTGGAAGAGCGTCGTTAGGATCACGGCAAAGACTGAAGATTCCCGTTGAGATCATATAGGCTCAGGGGTTCAGGGGCTCGCGCTCACATTAGTTGCCGTGGTGACCCGAAGGGTTTTGAGCACTGCCGATATGGACTAATAGCGGAAAATGCATTATATCCGCAGTAATTGCTTGGCTGTACAAGCTGAAGAGGAGGAAGCATGGATACCTCGATAAGTCCATTCAAGTATACCTTGAATTACAAGGAGCGGGGGGGTGTGATTGGGTGCTTTTGGCTCAAGCTGCGGAACTGCCAATGTTGGACTGCAGCATCAGATGAGGGGTTGCCGATCGACGTGACATGCAAGTCGCCAACATGGCAGAAGTCTCTCAACTCTCTCAACTTCACCATCGAAATATTTCCAAGGCTACCAAGGGACCTGCACCCCTTAGCACATCCCCCGCCATGACCGCTCCCAACACGGCAGCGCAACGCGCCCTCGCGGCGGCCGAAGCCCGCTTCATCGCCAACAACCCTCTCTCCCAAAAACAACACACCCTTGCCGCCGGCTCCCTCCCCGGCGGCAACACCCGCTCCCTACTACACACCTCGCCCTTCCCGCTCACCGTGAACCGCGGCCAAGGCACCCACCTCTGGGACGAAGACGGTCACAGGTAACCTCCCCCCCCCCCCCATCCCCCCTCACCCACCACCCTACTAACCAACCCCCACAGATACCTCGATCTCGCCGGCGACCTCTCAGCCGGTCTGCTAGGGCACACCCCGCACCCAGCGGTCCGCGCCGCGCTGCTCACCGCCCTCGACGCCGTCGGCCTCAACCTCGGCGCGACCACGGTCCAGGAGGAGCGGCACGCGGCGCTGCTCTGCGCGCGCTTCCGCCTCGAACGCGTGCGCATGGCCAACAGCGGGACCGAAGCCAACCTGCACGCGCTAGCGGGCGCGCGCGCGTTCACGGGCCGCCGCCGGGTTGTGGTGTTTGCCGGGGGGTACCACGGCGGAGTGCTGTCGTTTCCGGGCGTGGGGGAGGTGCGGGGGAATACGGTGGATGTGGCGGAGTTTGTGGTGGTGCCGCGGTATAATGATCTCGAGGGGGCGAAGGCGGTGGTGCAGAGGGCCGCGGCGGGGGGAGATCTCGCGGCCGTGTTAATCGAGGCTGTGCAGGGCGCTGGGGGGGTGATTCCGGGGATGGAGGGGTTCTTGAGGGGGGTCAGGGAGGCGGCGAGAGCGGTCGGGGCTGTGTTTGTTCTGGATGAGGTCATGACGTCGCGGCTGGCGCCAAATGGGTTGGGGGTGGAGCTGGGGCTGGAGCCTGACTTGGTTACGCTGGGTAAGTATCTCGGCGGTGGGTTGACGTTTGGCGCGTTTGGGGGCAGGGCGGATATCATGGCCGTGTATGACCCGCGACTGGCGGGATCGCTGGCCCATTCGGGCACGTTCAACAACAACACGTTGGCGATGCATACCGGTTATGCGGCGCTCTCGGAGGTGTATACCCCTGAAGTCAGTGCGGTTTTTAATGCGAAAGGCGACGCCCTCCGCGAGCAGCTTGTGGTGGTGGCAAGGGGCACGAGATTGAGCTTTACGGGCCGCGGATCGTTGATCGGACTGCATTTCACAGAAGACGGGACCGAGCAGATCCAGAGCGGCGAGCATATCAAGGGGAAGGAAAGGGGTGACCTCAGGGACCTGTTTTGGTTCGAGATGCTGGAGGCAGGGTTCTGGATTACGAGGAGAGGGTTCATTGCCTTGATGCTGGGCACCCCTGATGAGGAACTGGATGGCTTCATTCAGGCTGTGTCTAAGTTTCTGGATCGTCATAGCGATCTCATGACGGTGTGATCAAGTCCGAGTCTGACATGGGGATGATGATACATTTAGGGCAGGCAGACTGATGGCGGGATAATGAGGATGTGAACAATTAGCAAAACGTAAACAAGGTGTCTTGACTACCTATTTTAGAGTCGAACCATACCATACATACCACCTCCTTCAAGATCCGACACATCGATGTTGATATTCATGATATTCAGGCTTGACCGGTTTGCTTTATAATCCGGCCTAGCGGTTGCAACCTCCAACCAGAATGTTACATTATTTCGGCAAGCCCGTATAGCTCAGTGGTAGAGCGCATCACTCGTAGGAATTACCTTCCATAGATATGATGAGGTCCACGGTTCAATCCCGTGTGGGGGCAGTTATAGCGTATCCGCAATTCCTTTTGCCGTTGCGCCACTTTTTGTTTTCCCCTTTTCCTTTGTTCAATTAAGTAGCAATATGAAGAAAGTTCAAATTCCGGGGTACCTTTGCCAATACTCCGGGTTTCCCTATCCCAATGTACTCCCAATTGAACCTCAACCGCCTATATGCTTCAAAGCTGCTTTTGCCTTTCCGATTAGCTTCCGCCTCTTCCCGCTCCCTCGGTCTTCACTCATATCATCCGAGTCGACTCCGCTCCCCTGGCTAAACCACCCCCTTTTCTTCTTGCCTCTGCGTCCCTCCTGACTAGCCGTCACTTCATTGACGCTAACTCCCTCCATCTCACTACTCAACACCCCACTCCCACTCGCATCCATCGGAGGAGTTTGACTTCCTGAAGAAAGCGAGGTGGGCGGCGACGAGGCCGCGGCATTGTTACTCGCCGGCCCCCCCATCATCGAGTCACTCAATGCTACGCTCGCGGCTGTTGTGTCTAAAGACGACGCAGCATCCATTGACGAGAAAGACTGAGCTGTTGTTACCTCACTGGTATTGCGCTTGCCCAGACTTGGCCGGGTTTTCGAGTTTGTTGTCGAGGAAAGCCCTGGCCATTTCCACCGGGGCGTGCCAAAGATCACGGCGCCCCCTTTGTGTGTTTCAAGGTCTATCGCCGTGGTTTCGGAGAATAGGAAGTTCATGGTGTCTGGCACGAGTTCTTGGATTGGGTGGATGGGTTGTGTGGATTTGGATGAGTCCTGTCGCCCCTTTCTCTTGCCGTCCCCTGGCGTTGGGATAGGCCTTGCACAGACGCATTCTTCGAATGGATTTCCGCAGAATGAGTTGCGCCACTTGATGCTCGGAGTCACAGTAACAGGGTGAGTAGATAAGTCGCCCCCGAGCTGGTCTATGATGTCGTGAAGGTCAGCGACGGCGACGCAGAGGTAGTACTCGTCCTTGGGGACCGTCGTCCAGTTTCTGCAGGGGCCCTGGCTATCTGCGGGCATGGGATGCGGCATGCACGACGCCCGGATGATATCGCCAAAGCCGCGGCCAAAGAGCGTTACTGATGGGATGGCTCGGGTGAAATCTACCCAGCTAAGGAGGTTCAGGGGTAGCGTGGTTGTCTTGAGGTGGAATGGGTCTCGGTCCGCGGCAATTTCGGTAAAGTCCCAACCCTCGAGCCGGTCGCGGACACGGGGCTTCACATTGAGTCCCTTGTAGGCGGCTTCCGCCATGGCCTTGTGATCGATGAGCTTTTCTAGCACTTCGTAGAGCTCCTCGGCTCGGTCTTGCAGCTTTGTTGTGGTGACAACAGTTCGCGTGGTGAGTTCCTCCTGGCCGTTGGGGAGAACTCGTCTTTCCGTCTCTGTTTTCTCGTCTTTGGGGTATAGGTCTAGAGCCCGGTTTGTTCTGTTCATGAGTACTTCAAGGGCGGCGTCAGGTCTTAGAGGGGAAGTCGATTCTTCAAACTTGGTTCTGTCAAAGAGAAACTCGGGGCTGAACTTATCAGTCCTAGAAAACTCAAGCGACGTCCTCAGAAGATGGAGTAATGCGCTGATACCGTCAACTAGCCAACCACGGTTCTCCTCGACATCCCATAAAGTAAAGTACTTTTGCCGGATCCAGCGGAGCTTCGCGATATATCCTGCTCGGGTGATACGGATAGGGGAGTCTTTCCGGCCGATACTGAACTGACAGCCACCCGTGACAAGCTCTCCAACGGAGAAGCTGATCTTTTCCAGCGCAAAGTCTTTTCCGGGGCCTTTGAGCTGGGACGGCCTGACTGCGTAATTCATGTCAGGGGCACCTGATATCAACGTTAGCCATACGTCGATAAGTGTTGCACTTCAATTAGCCCACCTGCGTGTAAGTTTGCTTCACTGCACCAGCCAAGGATGTGACGTCCTTTGACGAGATTGCCCAAGTCAATACTCGCAGATTCTTGAGAGTCCAAATCAGGATAAGGAAGCCGGCTTCCGTCTTCGCTGAAGTAGAGATGCCACAAAATAGCGTCATCTAGGCTTTCTGTTGGGACGATCGCTGTTGAGAATCCCTTGAGATAGTGTCTCCCGAAGAAACTGTTGATCCGAGGTGAGTCGGTGAGGCGGGACATCATATTGAGAGGAATCTCCAGGCCCGTGTTGTACCTGCTCCGTCTCGGGATAGGGTAACCTCGAACCACGACAGGGTTGTTGAAGAGCTTGTGCCAGCACTGTCCGTCGGACGCGAATGCCTCTTTGCCGCCTTTTACGGAAAACTCAGAAACACAACAGGGGGTCAAGTTCGCGTCTCCAGGCGTAGGATCCGTTATTTTGACGCCTGGGGAGCAAGCAGATACCCCGTCATGTTTGCCCGTCCGCAAGGTGGCGCCAATCCACCCCATCTGTTCGGCAACTTCCGCGATGCTATCTGATGTGCCTTCCACGAGCACAACGAGACTCGATCCACTGATAATTATCTCCAACCGAGACCTATCCGGTAGCTCTCCTATGGCTCGGTTAGTAAGTTTGGGCCGTTGGGCCGTTGTAGCCGGCCAATTTAAGCATACCTGACAAGCAAACAGTATGAAATGAGTCCAGCTGCGATGCTTCTTTCAGTAGGTCAAATAGCCGCGGTCCCGAGATCGGCCAGGTCTGCTGAATGTACATTTCGCACGGCAATGCTTGGGCATCTGTGAGGGACCCCGTCAAGGTAATGGTCTCGCAGAGCAGACGCTTTAGGTCAGCTCTCGCGTTCTGAGGGAACTGGTCGATTAGGAACTCGGCCGGGTTCCAGTCGAGATGCATCTCCATCCGGTGTTTCTCAGACTGCCGCCGACTGCTCACGCGCACCGCAGAGCGCTTCTCCAGATAAGAAACGACTTTGGTCCGGATTTGACTGCAAAGACTTTCCTCTGACGGCGGCACAGAAAGGAAAAGCTCTTTGCTCAGTGATACCATCAGCCACTGGTAGGCCACCGATTCGAAAGCAGCTCGGCGATACCCGCGCTTGTCGGGCAACGAGTACTGTTCCTCCAAGTCATCCTCTAGATCCGGAAGTTGCTGCTCATTTTTGTGGTGTTGCGGGATAGCATCGCTGCCCACCCTTGCAGTACTGTCAGGGTTCAGAGTGCCTAGCCATTGCCAGATGTCAGCATGGACGGCCGCCATGTCAGGCTTTGCCTCGAGCTCGCGGGCCGTCTCAAATTCATCCTCCTCGTATTCCAGAACAGCAGCCTGGAAGCGATTTGTAATGTCACTGACGCAAACGTTAGCACATGTGTTGCCAGTATATAGTATGAAATCGCCCCAGCCTCTTCGTCTCGAAATATCATGATACTCACATGCGACTTTTGTGGATAAAGTACATGACTTCTAGTTGCGACTTGTCTCCCGCAAGCCCCAGGCGAAGCGCAAAGGCTTTGAGCAAAGCCGGAAGACTCGTCGAAAGCGACTGAAGCAGCTGCTTATCTGGCGTCTTTGACTGGATGGTGCGAACGAGGGCGTCGGCGAACTCTGATTTGTAAGTGTCCATTTCCTCCTCTGGGGCACTCCAAGGGATGGAGTAGACCGTGGCGGCATCCCCCAATTCCAAGTCGTCAATGACTTCGTCAGACTCGAGGCTTGGTGGCCTCTCCTTTCGGGAGTTGTTGTCTCTTCCCAGGGATGCATATCCAGAGTCGGTATGCTTTGCCGTCGAACCCAAAAGGCTTTCTGCGATGGAGACTTGTGGGACTGTGGATGTAGAAGGCTCGATGGACGGAAGCATAAGCCCACTGTCATTTTTAAAGGGGAAGGCGGTTTTGGTAAGCACCCATCTCTCGCCTTCGCGCCTGATGATTCTAACTTCGGGATGCGCAGCCCACTTGGTGAGCTCCTCGTCCCCGTCATCGCCAAAAATCACGCGAGGCTCTGTTTTTCGCGCAGCCGCGTCCATGTGCCTCGAAGCGTGACCCATGCACTGATCCAAGGCGTCGGGGCCCCTAAAATCAAAGCCACAACCTGGTGATGGACAGATTAGATACTCTGGCGGTGCGCAACGCACACGTAGAGCAGCCTTTTCAAGTTCACAGAGCATCCTATCCCCTGCAATGGGCTTGGTCTGCTTCAAGTGAATTGTCGCCACATGTTGTCTGTATTCGTTCAAGTTTGCAAAAAAGACGCCTGTCTCATCCCACCTTGCATCAGTGGACCTGACCGCGTTGTCTGGATGCTATGTAAGCCCTTGTATGTTTCGTTCTCCTTGCGCATCTGCCCTTCTGGCACACCCAATAGCGAATTCTGATGTGACGATATACATGTCGTCTCCACTCGCCCTTGCCGGAGAAAGTCGAGTCGCAACCAGCGAAATCAAAGACGCAGTGGTAAGGACGAGGACGAGCGTGTGTCTGCGTATTATGGAACGCAAGAGCTGTTTTGTTCGGGAAACTGGCCCCGCCACATGGGGATTTAGTACACCGAAAGTCACCTATGTCGTACTCTCCGTCTGCGTCATCGTCGTTTTTACTGCTAGTGCTGTCAAGGGCCGGGCTCATGGATTTCGGCTCCTCAAGAACACCTTCCGAGATTCCACCCGGGACAGGGCCAAAGCCGTCTAGTAAACGGTGTCGATACTCCGCGGGGTCTCCATCATCCCGAAACAGGTCGGGCCACGGCATGTCGTCCAAATCATTTAGGAACGTGGGTAGATCAATTGTTTTACTAAGAGTGTGATGGTGGGCCCAGAGGTTGGTGGATTGGGGGGGGTTCGCGCATTTGGACACTGTCGTCCGTCGGGCCCAAACGTGCTATTGATGCTCCTGCCTGGGGATCGAACGGTAATGGAGTTCGCGGTGTCGGGATCGGACCTATTAATGCCGGAATATTAACAGCCGCCGGAGCTTCAAGTTCTGGATCCTGAGCCATCCACAAGTCCGGGTCTCTATATATAGAGGTAGATATCGAGAATTCTTCACCGTGAGGCGCCTGTTGTTCCGCGTGGGCAGCAACTGTAAATCCAGATTAGCCCAAAGCACTGTAGGCGATAGCTAATGTCCGTGGCAACTGACCGTCAGAAACCCCTTGCCACCCGGGCTGGGCCATTTCTGCCGCCTCGATATACATTTCTGTAGTTTGGCGACGGCAATTGGGGGGGGGGGATAATATACAGCAGTATGGGCTTTGCTTAATTCAGCCAACATCCAAAACTCATCGAGAATGATGAAAAGAGGAGGTTTCAGGTTCAGCTTTGGAGTTCGAGCGAGGTTGAACGTGCTCGCAACCCTCTCCAACCCCGCCCTTGCCTTTTGAGGGCGATGCAAATCCAGGGGCTGTGCAAACCGGCCAATGACTTCTCTCCTGACGTGACGTCTGGGTTCCATTGGGCTACGCCACCGCAGGATAAGGCATGTGGGGGCATTTTAGCTAATGCGATCGTTCCTATTACTTGGTCTTGCTAAACCCGAGAGTTGCACCCATGTTCGTGTAAGAACGCCAACGGCGAATAAGAAAAGGCTCGGTAAGAGTAATAATCTGACAAGGCCGAAATAAGAATGGGTCAAATCTGAAGTGACCCACGGCAGCATGGCTCCAAGCAAGGATGAATGTCGTGAAAGCGGCTGTAGCCATCGCGAGATACAGCACAAAGGTCGTCTTCCCCATTTCCTGCGTAGACAAAAACACCAAGAATAGAGCTCTGGACAGGCTGGCATTTAGCTTTACCACGCACATGTGCCAAAGGGGTGCTGCGTGCGACATACCAGTACCATACGATGTAACCAAGACTATTTATCTCGGGGGTTAGGGGGGGGGGCGCTTGGCCGTTGGGAACCCGCGTCGTCGCATCTGCTGTGCGACTTCTGGGTGGCATGGTAGAAGACTCCAACGCGATCGGAGAGGAAGAGACAGGATCGGATGGCTCAAGGGCATTGAGATGGTTTTTTCGAAGTACAGCTTGAGAAAACAAGGACGGAAATTCTGCTTCGATTCCCACAGAAGGATCAACCTCAAAGTTTGAATCGGGAAAGTTCTCCTCTTAGATGGCAGTCGCAGCCGTCACGTGTGTTTGTTGCGGGCCACCAACGAAGTCTACAAGGCAGGCACTAGTCCATTCGGCTGCCATCGCGCCTCCCCTCACTGTTAGGATCGTCTCAGTTGAGAGTACCTTGTACACGTGAAGACACAATGTGAGAGAGAGCCTCCAAAGCTAGAATCCCAGGTCCAGGAGGCCTGGCTGTCAGACAAGGATGATACTGGACATTTGCGGCTCGATTGTGCGCCGAAACTTGTCGATACTGGTTGAGATCTTCGAATATGCGTAACCCACCCGCTCGTACCGACCGCGGGCATCTTTGAGCTCTCTCACGCCTAGTCCGTGGACTGTAGGGTTCCCCTTGCCGTCCTTCCTGGCCAGAACTGGGACGAAATATTCGGGCGGTTTTGGGGTTGTCGCCTGATTGAAGTCAGCCTGGAAGCTAGCGGTATAAAGACCCTGGAGGTAAAGTCGTATTTGGGAGCCGTCTGGGTAGTCATCCAGCAAGAAGTGGCCCTCAAGGAGGGCACAGGAGAGTCGGAGGGCCACCGTGTTGTCTTCGCATTCATGAATTGTTGCACTTGCTAGCTGCGTGGCATCCCCAGCCTCAGACGCGAGACCGCCAAGAACACCGCCGAATATCGAGATCCACGACCATGTGGGCGGGAGACCTGTGCGCACTCTTGGGTCCTGGAATACACCCTCTTGCCAAGAGCGCGATGTTTTCCACAGCAGCTCGTGCGTTATGAAAGGCAGCCAAAGGCCAGACACATTCTCCCAGCCAGTGACGCTCTGAATCACCGAGATGACACCCGAAATGGCCTGCAATCTGTCTGTTTTCAGGTGCAGACCCGCTCGGGAAAAGGATTTGAGCATCGACAGCCAAAAACTGTAGAATTCTTCGGCAGCTGGTGATGCGATGTCGGTGATGGGCCCGGTATTTCCATATCGGCCCAAGAGTTTGTGAAACTTCATACTCAAAGGCTCATCCCACCCGTCAATCTGAAAGTTGAATTCATCGGTCACCAGCTCGCCGCATTCCCAAGATAGGATAGGCCCGAACCCCACAGCTCGCCGGGACAGGACGCGCTCCTGCAAGACCCAACCGCGTTTGCGCAGTGGGAAGTCTCTGAAGGGCTCGATGAAGTCACGCGCTTTTGCTGGGTAGACACATATGCTAACGCCGTCCGTCTGCGGTGCTACTGGAAAGGGCGCGTACATGAGAGCATCTCGACGCGCGAAGAGGCCGCCGTTGCTGCTGTCGGCGCCGAGCGCGGAAATGGTAATGTGAGACCCCCTGTATACGTCGGCCATGGTTGCAGCCTCTCGCGCCCAGTCATCGGCCGAGTCCTGGAAGATGCATAAGGCATCAACCCAAAGCCAGCATAGGCCGAGTTGGAGTGTCGCGTATGCCGCGTGCTGGATTGTCTTTGGTAGTTTGTCGGAAGGAATGCCGTTCTTGAGATACTGGTAGGTTCCATCCTTGAGTTTGTAGGCGTGGACAGCATTCCAGTGGAAGCTTCCCCAGCAGTAGCTCAAGGCAGCGTACTGTGTATTGCCACTGGTAACCGGAAAGGTGTTAGTCTCGTGAAGCTGGACCATGAGGGCACTTCCGTTTTGATCTTGGCGGGTAACATGCAGCAGCCGGGTTGGCAAGCGCCTCGCATGTGTCTGTTGGCAGCTTTTGTGTGACTTGGCACACGTTTCTATCCATCTGTCGATAAGGCCAAATGAACCGGCCGAATCTGTTTGCGTGTCCAATTCCTTGAAGCTTCCGTCCATCAGCGCGGGGTCCCGCTTCCAGCTCCTAAGCTCGAGGGGTAATCCGAAGAATATGCCGCTGGGAGGAAGTTGGATTTGAGCTTGCAAGACAAGCAGTGCGTCCCTCCGCTTGTCTGGTGTACGGATGGTGACTTTGACCTGGCCGCCCTCGCGAACCGTTGCTAGCCTGTAGGCCCGGTTTACGTCATTGCGGTCTTTGTCCTCGGTGGGATCGACTTTCGTCTCGATGAGACTGTGCCATATGTGTGTGCAGAAATGGCACCTGCCCCGGAACGAGTCTTCGAGCTTGGCCCCGCTTCCGTGGTGGACAAACTCGCCCTTCACGTTGCGCTTGAGGAGCCGGTCCTTAACCCGAGAAGCGAGACTGACTGCAGCAGGATCCCAATTGAGGGCAAGCCAATTGCGAATCTGGGTGCATGGCTCGCAGAGGGAGATGGTGCCGAGAACCGTGTCGCTCGAGCTGCTAGGCCCATTTCCGGGCCCGTAATCGACCGGAATAAATTCGCGAAAACGGTTAACGGGGGGTTTTGGCAGCCACCTCGACATTTTGGGTGGAAGAGGTAAGCCGATCAAAGATATAAGTCTGGGCTGAGTATTTGGAAGCCGGAAAAAAAGCTCACGTCCCTAAGGTTGTCAAATATCACGTGTATCAACTAGAAAGGCAAGATCGAGAGACTATGTATTGTTAAGAGTTCCAGCTCCTGCGCAGAGTTTCAAGTGCCCTGACTGGCGCCTTGGCATCTTGGCGCTCACGCTCGCGTGCAGACTGCGCCCAGCGCTCTGGATCTACGCACAAGCACAGGAAGACGAAGGGGTATCCAGGGTTAATTTGCAAAAAAAAAAAAGTACCGAATGGATGATGTAAAACTCCGAATAGATACATCCACAAATCAACAGAGACACGGTATAACTCCATTTCTGTTGCGTCAAATCACCCATCACCCCCCTCAGGCTGTGCATCCTGCTCTTTAGCATTCTGGAGGACCAGCTCAAAGAGTTGACGTTACAAGTCAGCGAGCGGCCCTCTGCGCTCGGCTGTGTACTTCTCTAGAAGCTGCTCGACACTGCCTTGGTCGCAAAGTGACTGGATGGCGAACCTTAGGCGCTCAACGAACTCGGATTCCGAAAGGTGTGGCGAGTCAGGTCGCGGCGTACCACGGAACAAAATGTCCCATAACCTGTACCAGGCCTCCACGCTGTCATTTCCAGACCCATCAGCCTCGCGCTGGATCGCAATCTGTTGTTCCGCCGAAAGCCCGTCATGGGAAAAGGGACCAGACTTGCATTTCTTTGCCCGGGCGTGGTCATCTCGCTTCCGGCTATTGATGAGGTTGACCGCCCGTACGCCTTTGGAGACGGCATTTGGTGGTCTGGTGTTTGCTTGCAACGTTCGCTTTCCGCTTTCCGCTGGGACGTCCGATTCATAGCAAAGCCCCATGTGTTCCCCATCGACACGCTCCCCGTTCATGCGCTCTTCATTGCTCGTATGCTGGCCATCATCCATACACATTCCACCACTGTGTCCTCTTCGGATTCATCTACCAAGGCTCTAGCCATAGATACTCTTGGTGTCTGGGGTGGCCAGTCCCATTGGCCGACTCTAAGCCCGGGATTCTGTCACAGCAGGGGGCTTTCTCGCAGATGCTGAATGGCCACCTTCCTGTGCCTTGGTGTGGTGCCCGCAACCATTAGATAGGTTGAGCTGTGCTCGGGGTTGTCCCCTCTGGGGGGCATGTCCAGGTGGGTGGGCGCTGGCGACGGGATTGAGGTGCACCGAGCCAACGAGGAGCAGGCTCTTTCCAAAATGTGTCTAAACGGTTCCTCCGTCGGATTTGCGACTTCCCAATAGCCGAAGCCATTGACTTTCCCTCGATGAGTGCCGGCATATCGTCCCGGGTTGGTGATGAACGGCGATGGCTCTCTCTTGACAATCTTCATAGTGGAATTTGGAAAAGGTTTCGCACCAACAAACAAGATATAGTTTCGTCTTCTCGGCACCGTGGCGCTCAGGCGATGCTTTATGTGCTGTTGAACGGCGAGTCTGTTGGCCTCCCGCACCGACTTTGCCAACCCTGGCCAGGCACTGCCTGTTCCTTCTGCGCCGAGTTTTAGGCAGAGCCATCACAATTGGCGGGGACGTTTTCAGCTTTCATGCCCTAGATGTAACCGCGAGGGGACCCTGCTTCTTATTCAAATGCGCTTTCCAATAACTTCCTTTCGATGCCTATGTCGTTTCTCTTTAGAGCTGAGAAGTAGGCACCTATCACCTATCTCTTGAGTATTATTTAGTCCTTCCGGTGAGCCAACTAGGCACCTGCCAAGCCTGACACGCCCCACCAAGTAAGTGCCAAGTGGCCTCCTCGAAAAAGCCGACATAGAAATGCATTCTGCTACATCATGAAATACGGCGTCGTGTTGTTCAACTGAAATCATGCGAGCTAGCAAACAAACAACTACTATTGGACGTTGTGTTGCGCTGCTGGCCGTTGCTCTTGTATCCCAGACTCGGATATTTTGTTAGCCTGGTACTATCCGCCTCCGGCTCGCCGCTATGAAGACAGTGCGGGCCACCATCGTGGTGGCGAGGGATCTCGATTGGAGACTCCCAGCACCAGCTCGGTGCCCAGCCTGCATGACTCCGCACTGAACGGACCTGAGAGTACACGTAGTCATCATTTGTCGGCGTAGCAACTGACTCTTTTGCATATATCCTATAACGCGCCCTGTTTTTGTTGTCTTTCAGCGCACCTGCGACCCTGCTAGATCGGTGTCATCATGTCCTCAGTCGACGCTGCCGAAAACCGGCGCCGGATGCTTGCTGGCGAACTCTACTACGCCTTCACCCCTGACCTCACTGCAGACCGCCGCAGATGCAAGGCCGCGTGCTTCGAGTTCAATGCACACTCAACGGGCGGCGAGGCTCCTCGAAGGAAGTTGGTGGAACTGTGGAAGAAGTATGTCTTTGCTGTCCTCGGTTCAATCTTTTCCCCAGCCCCTATTGATGCTGTAAAACCAGGCTCGTTCGGGACGACACTGCCCTCCCTCCAGTCGCCCCAACCCCAGAGGAGGACGGCATCCTCTTGCAGGACTACCCCTGGGTAGATGGGCCGATCAAAGTGGACTATGGGTTCAACGTTAAGTGCGTTCCAAATTATCCCCACCCGACGCTATAGTTGTTGACAGTGATATTTGATCAAGATTCGGCGTAAATGTGTATGTGAACTTCAACTCCACCTGGCTTGATACTTGCACCATCACAGTGGGTGCCCGCACCCTCATCGGGCCCAACTGCTCCTTCTTCAGCGCCACGCACCCGATCGATCCTGTGATTAGAAATGGGACGCAGGGTCCGGAAGCTGGCAAGCCCATCACCATTGGCGAAGACTGCTGGTTTGGCGGAAACTGTACCGTCCTACCGGGGGTTACGATCGGCAATGGAGTCACGATAGGCGCGGGGAGCGTCGTGACCAAGAATGTGCCGGACTATGTGGTAGTTGCGGGCAATCCTGCGAGAGTTATTCGGAAGATTGAGCGGCCGACGGAGGCGGTGATAGAGGAGGGAGTCGTTGACGAGGCCTAGGAGACCAACATCAGCAATACTCTAGTCCAACTCAGGGTCGAAAGTGTGCTGAATGATCGAAGCGCTTGGTCGCATTGCATCCTCCTCGAGTCGAGAATCGAGATCATCGCTTTATCTTGTCCTTATCCTTCCATGGAAGAGAGACTGACCACCCGGATTTGCGTTTTGATGCGCTGGCATTCTCCTCATCCGCTGCCTCCTTCATTTTCAGGCCCACGGCTTGCTGTAGTAACATCCATCGGCACTCCATCTCATTTTGGGTAATGGGCTCCCGACCGCCGTCCAGGTGTGTGTCCTTATCCTCATGTCCATCGTACTGGCCGCCTTTTAGACCAAGAACCTGACACAAAGCTTCAGCCTTGCTGAGAAACCACGCCTCATGCTTCATGCCGTGCTTCCAGTGGGCCGGCAACGCCCCATATCCGAGATATGCACCCAATAGTGCGCCTGCGAAGCATGCATTGGTATCCGCATCCCCTCCACACATGATCAGTTCGGTAACGAGTTCCTCAAACAGCCGATCCCTCTCCAACCAGCCCCCCCCAGCTTCCGTCATCCTCCTCATTGCCATCCGCAACAACACTACTCCCGCTCCCAGTGCCTTGTACACATATCCGATCGCCACAGCTTCATCCAGCTTGAGCTCCTCCAAGCTTCCCGCCGCAGCATACTTCTGGAACTCCTCCTCATCCAACTCCCCCCCCTCCCCCCTCAAAAACCACCCCTTCCCCCTGCTCAACACCGCATCCACATCACTCTCATCGCCAACCTCCCCCCTCACCAGCGCCCTCACCAGCCCCGTCCCAACTACACATGCAACAACACACCTCGGATCCGCATGCGTAACCCTTGACATGTCCGCCGCGAGCTGGAACGCCACCTCTTCTGTCTGCCACAGACACATGAGCCCTAGCGGGTGTGTGCGCATCAGACTCCCGTTCGGCGCGATGGCGCGTCCCGTGCGCTCCCAGTACTCGCGCGCGACGCGGGCGGGCTCGGCATCGAACCCGGTTGTAGCGACGACGGTGCCGACTAGGCGGCCGAGGCCGAGCGGCATCGTGTCGAGGGTCCGCAGGCCGGAGGAGACCCAGTGGCGGAGGCGGGCGGCGAGGGCGGCCTGGGTAGGGAATGGGGGATCGTTGGGGGAAAGGGACTTGGCGGTGTGCAGGAAGGCGAGGAGGAGGAGGAGGGCGTGGTCTGTGTCGTCGGTCCAGTGGCCGGCTTCTTTGGAGGCGCGGTGTAGGTCGAGTTTCATGGGGGTGGGCGTGGGGAGCAAGGTGAAGGTGCGCGAGGGGTAGGTGCTCAGGGAGGTTGCTGCCGAGAGAAATTCGGTGTAGAGGCCGATGGTGTCCCCGAGGGCAGAGCCCACGAGGACGCCGATGACGCGGTCCTGGATGGATGCATGAAGGAGGGTGGTGGTTGCCGATGGATTTAAAGCGGTTGGAAGGGACATGGTTGCAGCGTTTATGATGTTGTTATTGAGGGGAGGGAGGATGCCAGCGGGGAGCGGAAAGATGGACGTGATGGGTCCCGACGTGATTTCGAAGCTAGGAAGGTGCCAAGCTCAGCTGAATCAGTGGCGCCACCCAGCTGAAATCATCCTGGCAGCGCCTTCCTCAGATGCTTCAGGCAAGAGAGAAACAGCGTTAACACCTCCTTCCTGCGGCGCTTCGAGCATCGGATAACCAACATGCCATCTTCACTGTGTGTTCGGGCCAGTCGTGTGGCTACCCATGGCAACGCTCCATCGCGATTGTGCCCCACCCTCAATCGTCGCAATCGCAAGCATCGAGCAAGCTGCAACACAAACATGCCAACGAAAAGCACTTTGAAGAAAAAAGGCATTGAAATTCGAGGGTATATCTGCCAAATCAACCGGGCACAGCGAAACCATCATTGGCATCAATAAGATCGCAAATGCTCCAAGTACAGAACCAATTGCTGCTTCAACACAACTCCCAGCACCCTCGATGAGCCCTCCTCGACAATGACGATATGCCGTAGGCCCAGCTGATACACCATCTCGACAACCATCTCCAGCGGCGCACTCGCATTGACCGTCAACGGGCTCTTATCGACAAACGCCGCCAGCGGCCCCGAAAGAATATCAAACGGCTCCGTGTCTGACAGATAGCCCGCTTCATGCACGGCAAAGTCCAGTTCAGCCTCCGAGATGATACCATGCATCTGCTCCCGGTCATCCACCAGAACGAGAGCCGCATCCCGCAGCCCGTGACGTTTCATGCGCTGCAGTTTGTGGGCCAAGGTTTGCTTAAGCACCTTGTACTCCGGTCCGACGTGTAGAGTCATATCTGAGACGCTCTGCGGTGGCGGGATCAGATCTTCGACAAGACCGCCGTGGTCGCGCGCAATGTTCGAGGCGTGCTCGTGCTCGAGGTACTCCCCGAGAACGGTGTGGTCGTTCACCCCCTCTTCATGCAGAGCATCGACAACAACCTTGGCAGTCAAAATAGCACTATCATCATTGCGTGTAAGCGTCGTCAAGAGGTACATTAGTGGGGATTCAACTTACATCATGAATGGCGGGATGTATTCAACCTCACCCGTGAGTTCAAGCATGATAACCGTCAGCGACACCGTCATCCGGGACACACCGGCGAGGAACGCAGCGGCCCCGACCATGGCGAAAATGGCCGCAGAGGTATCGGGTACGGTTTGTCCAACCAGACGTCCGAATATGGCTCCGGCTCCGAGTGCCGGGACGATAAGCCCCGAGGGAACTATAGAGCTTGATTAGTGAGGCTGGAAAGTTTGAACCCTGAGATAACTACTTGCCCCTGGATCCTACAGTTACGGTTGTGAGAACAATCTTGACGACACTGCCGTATATCAGCCATCCATAGTACGCCGTCTTGTCCTCCAGACGCTCCTGCTCGCAGATCCAGCCCCCGCCCTTCTTCCCGCAGTCCCTCAGCAGGTTTTTGATCATCAAAAGTGCCGGCTCTCGAGTAATCGGGTTGGGGTACTGCAGAAGCGCCGTGATGATCACAATCATGCTCAGTTCAACAAGCGGGTATTTGTTGATGAATGGCTTCATGCGTTTCGTCCACGCGAGACTACCTTTGCAGAACGCAGCCCCAAACAGCCCTCCGGAGACGCCAAGGAGGACGAAGAATATGTAGTTGTGTGGCTTGTACACAACCCCATAGTTGGTCTCGAACAAGACCAGTCTTCCTGTTCTGGTTGGGTCGAGCGCCTTCAGGGATATTGCAGCAACTAGGGAGCACAGAAACGCCTTCCAGAGCACCTTCCTTGGGAAGTGGCTGCTCATTTCCTAGATTTGGTCAGTATGGAAGTCTCAACTTTCAGGGGCTAACAACTCACCTCGTACACGAACAAAACACCCCCGACAGGCGAGCCAAAGGCAACAGCGAGTGCCGAAGAGCACGCAACGGAGAGCATTTCTCGTAGCCTTCGACCATTGTCTTTCAACGCCGGGAAGAGTTGGGACACGACATAGCCCGCGCTCGAAGAAATGTGCACAAACGGACCCTCCTTCCCCAGACACAGCCCCGAGGCCACAGCCAGCGACGCGCCCACCGCCTTGATAACAAGGACCTTCGCACTCAGGAGATTTGGAAACTCATACCCCGACAGCAACAATTTGATCTCCGGAATCCCACTCCCCGCCGCCATGTAAATAATCTTGTTGGGGGCATGCTCCGCGACCAAATGCTCGGCGCCGCCATGGTCACCACCCTCATGGCTTGCAAACGCAGGAATCTCCGCCCGAGTCAGCTTGGTCAGCAGCCCGGCCCCCATGGCCAGTACCCACGCAACGACACCGTAAATGGCGAACGACGCACCATAGCTTTCAGACCACGGTGTCCATTGGGCACAGCTCTCCCGCGGGAAGCAGCACGCCTCGCGACCAAAGAGCGGGTTGCGCTGGCACACGCCGAACTTGAGATCGCCAAAGGACGACTCGGCGTAGTCGACGAAGAAGGCGACGAAGGCGGTCAGGATGCCGACCAGCACGGCGGCCACCCAGCCCTGGTAGTCTTCGTAGGCGGCCGAAAAGGCGCCGCGGACCCCTTTTTGGGATTTGACGGTGCGGTAGCGGAAGGCGTCTTTGACCTGGTGCTGTGTTAGGGGGCAGGTTGGGGAGCTGGGGGCGGCGAACCTACCAAATCATGCAGCCAGTCAATGGTTTGATAAGCATCATAAGGCAGGCGCTCGCCAATTGCTGTGTCGGCGAGGGCGAGCTCGTCCCGGGAAAGATGCGAGTTGAGGATTGACGAAGCTGTGTCGATACTGAGTCGTCTATGAGGTACGCCGTAGCCGGGGTGCAGGTAGACTGTATCGACGAGTGGGGTGATCTCATCGGCATCTTCGCCTCTCGGGGTTCTGGGACCGCCGGTGGGTGAAGTCATCCTGTCCTAGGCGATGTGAGTGGCCCACGAGCAACAGAGCTTGTCTTCATCAATACCATCGGCTAGAAGGCGGCGGCGGTGATTTAAAACCTATTTTGAGGCCATTTCCCTTATCGCCATCACATCTCACCCTCTCAAAGGTGCCTAGTGCTTGGTAAAGCTTATCGGGTGGCTTGCAGGATCGAAAATCCCGCGATGGGTGAAGCTGAAAACCCCGCATTTTGACACAAGCTGGGGGTCGATGGGGATCGCCCCGAACCAAAGCGTGCCAAGTTCAAGGGCGTTCCGACGAGGCAGGACACAAAGAGAACAAGGAAACAAAAGCCGAGACCAAGATGTGGAGCAGAAAAGGAGTTTGGAGAGCCTACCTGCTCTACAACAAGACAAACTTCACTTGCATAATTTGGTGTTACCTTCCACATCCATAAACAGCATTGGGCGATTTTTAGGCGTTTGCCCATCTTTAGTGACAGGGACAACACTTTTCCCGGGCGGATATGCTTGGTAATATTATGCACAATGAGCTCAATACGGCAAACTGACTGCCCGCCCAAGGTAAGTTAGGAAGTATTATGTTACTCATATTCAGAAACCTTTGGGTCGGTGCTCACAGCTTACCAAGACGAGCGACAAGGAAAAGGGGCCAGTCCGCTCTCAAGGCTATCCCAGTGATCAACCTTAATATACGTATTGAGTATTCTTCTATTACTAACAAAGCATACCTTAGGTAAATAAGATAAAAAGGCCATTTTCTATGAGCTTTTAGCGCAAGGAGGTATCCATCCATATTTCAAGTGCCGGACTTGGATGGAGCATATCTACCGCGAAATTGGAGAACTTCACGTTGATGACGGCATATCTTGCACCGACATGGATGCATGAGCCAATCCTAACGACACGAGGCGGCCAAACTGTTTCTACGAAAGCTCCCCACCTTGGGGACGATGACAAATTTATGGCAGACTTGTTTAAGGATATAAAACGAGCCTGTTGTCTTGACGGTTTGACCGTGTTATCATCACATTCCAACTTCTTCATAAGCCCATGCAACCATGTCGGTCCCCACAACTCAGAAGCAATGGCTCATCCAAGACAAGGATCACGACTTCGACGGGCTCGTCTATCAGGATAGCCCGGTCCCCAAGGTGGGCGAAAATGAGGTTCTCGTCAAGCTTTATGGTGCCTCGCTCAACTACCGCGACCTCATCATCCCCAAGGCAAGCCTCCTTCCCCTCCCCCATTTTTTTTTTAGGACACCACTAACACCTGCCCAGGGCCTGTACCCCTTTCCCTCGGACCTCCCTGTGGTCGCCGGCTCGGACGGCGCCGGCTCGGTGCTCGTGGTCGGATCCAAGGTCACGGCCTGGAAGCAGGGCGACAGCGTCGTGACCCTCTTCAACCAGGGCCACCAGTTCGGCCCCATCAGCGTCGCAACGAGCAAGTCGGGGCTCGGCGGCGCCCTCGACGGCACGCTGCGCCAGTACGGCGTCTTCAACGAGAACGGCCTCGTGCGGGCGCCCGCCAACCTCTCGCACGTCGAGGCGGCGACGCTGACGTGCGCCGCCCTGACGTCGTGGAACGCCCTGTACGGGCTCAAGCCCCTCAAGCCGGGTGAGACGGTGCTGGTGCAGGGCACGGGCGGGGTTAGCTTGTTTGCGCTGCAGGTGAGGCCATTCTTTGGGTTTTTTTGGCGCGGGTCGTTTGAAGCTGACCGTGCGGTGGGAATAGTTTGCCAAGGCGGCCGGTGCGCGTGTCATCGCAACGACTTCGTCGGCTGCGAAGGCCGAGAAGCTCAAGCAGCTTGGCGCGGATTTCGTGGTCAACTACGTCGAGGACAAGAACTGGGGCGAGACGGCGCGCGAGTTTGCGCCCGATGGCGTTGACCATGTCATCGAGGTCGGTGGCGAGGCGACGCTGACGCAGAGCTTGAAGGCGGTCAAGTTCGAGGGCATCATCTCCGTTATCGGATTTCTCGGCGGAGCGGAACCCAAGGACAGCATCATGGAAGTGCTGAACCACATCTGCACCATCCGTGGTGTCTGTGTCGGCTCCAGGGCCCAGATGGTGGACATGGTGGCGGCGATTGAGGCGAATGACATCAAGCCCGTGATCGACCAGAAGGTGTTTACTTTGGAGACGGCCAAGGAAGCTTATAAGTACATGGTGAGTGTTTTCCTTCATGTGTTTTCATCTCCAAGGGAAAATATGCTAACCAAGAAACAGTGGAAGAAGGCTCACTTTGGGAAAGTTGGAATTACCATCGGGTAAGAGATAGTGATACGTCTCAGGTTATACAACATAATGATTTTTGGATGGTGAATTGGAAGGATATCTGGCGGTTTTCAGTGGCGCTCATAGGGTATCCAAACAAAGCAGGGCAATAAAACACCTTCATCCGAGTCTACAGTCATGCGAGTGCCACTTGTCTCAAGCTCGTCAATGGCGTTCCTCCGCCGTTGGTGAACCGGACATAGTAACGCTCAAGATCCACCTGTTCGCTGAATTTTGGCCGGAGGCTGGCTGGACAACAGGGCTGCTGTTACACTCCATTTTTGGGGGGGTTTTGGACGTGAGCAGCTTTGCCAGGCATTGTGGTGGATGCTTAGTGGCCGATCAAAAAGCATTGCCTTCATTTGAGGCTGTGTTGTGGTGCAGAATGGAAGTTGTGGTGATTGTCGGTTGGGGATGTTGAAATTGAAGATGATGTGGGAACAAGCAGACGAGCATGGCCTGGTTTTTTTGGGGGGAGGGGGGACGTGTACGAGACCGCGTATGAAACGGTGTTCTTTGGCTGGGCGGCGGCCACGGGGAGGTTTCGAGGGCGACGAGGCACGCTCTTACCATGGCTGTGCTTAACGTTGACATCAGCAAGACGGCTGCCGTCTTGGGAATAGGGGTAATCACCTTTTTCGTCCAAAAGAAATGTTTCAAGGTTGGGATAGCGGCTGATGTATTGACCATTCTATGGATTGTGCAGTTGGCAGCTCGTCGACTTCTTTTCCACCCCCTGGCCAAGTTCCCTGGTCCGCTGCTGAACGCGGTCAGTGGTATCCTAGCTATCCTTGACCTCATCAGCGGCCGCCAGCATACAAAGATAAAACGGCTGCATGACATGTACTGTTGGTGATGCGATGCTGGAAAGACTAGACGCAACAAAGTTGCTCAGACTTTTAGGTCCGTCATGAGAATTACACCGAACGAGCTCAGCTTTTCCAATCCCGAAGCGTGGGAACCAATCTATAGCTTTCGAGTAAGTAGATTGCTTCTTTTGTCAACCATTGCTAAACAATGATTCCCAGACGCAAGATGAGCCACTCGAAAGGATCCATTATGGGTTGGGGCTCTCATTGCATCAAGAATGCATACCCCGTCACATACGCTCCTCGCCACGGCCACGCCCGCCAGTGCCAAGCCTTCTCATATCCCTTCGGCAGCTCGTCATGCGTCCAGAAAGAGCCCCTGACCCAGACACAGGTCGAAAAGTTGACAAGCCGACTAGAAGAATTCGCCAAAAGACATCCTTGTCAACCTGGCTACCACCCTCTGCAAGCCCGCCGTCGGCATCGAAGTCTTCAGAGACGACTGGGCTTACACCATCCCCTGTGGCAGAAACGACTGCAACTCCCCGGAAACCACAATCTTCCACAATGACCACACGGCTACCAGCAAGAACTTCCCCGGAAGTATTTCCTTCGGCTATAAGGAAACACGCCAGGCTCAGGTCTACGAATGGGACTTCTTCGGCAAGTACCCAGACGACCCCGGCCTCGGGTTCCATGCATACCGCACCCGATGCCCTACCCTGCCGAGTAACCAGGGAGTGGGCTGCCTGGAGAGAGCTTTGGAGATCGAGAGGGGGTATCTTCCCAGGACGACGTGGGCCAAGTTCAAGTGCGGTACGACTTGGTGAGTTGGATGCGAAGTCCAGGTGCTGATTCAGGCTATCTGGTAATGTGCAATGATGGGAGAGATTGAACATGATGGTGGATTGGGAGACAATTTTGTTCTTGTAGTTCCTAGTACTTGGACCGCGTGCGGAGCAGGTCTAGAAATCGTTCCGAATATTCTTGACAAATTGACCAAGATTTAGCCCAGTAGCAAGAAGGGCAGCAACAGTAATTGAAACCTGCACATGATTAAAACACAGGAAATACTGGGATCGTTAGGGGAGGGTGGACTTACAACAGGGAATCCCTCCGGCACCTAGAACCGAGAATAATGGTACTTAAACAGATCTGAGAAGGATATTGGCCTCCCGTAGTACTAGACTTATCCGATACAAGGGAGTGGTTTGGAGAGATCCAAAGTTGTCTTGCCGTCGTTGACGAACCGGGTACGGCGGTCAAGGTAAGAACACAAGACCCCTACCACTACTTCCTTTGCCTCGTTTGACTCGACTCTACACCGTTGATGGAAGGTGTTCACAGCAACCTCAAGAGAAGACATGGATTCGCACTGTATCATTATATGCTGACGAAAGTACTGCCGTAGAAACTTGTTTCGATTTCTGGGGGAAACCACAGATTTTAACCACACTCCGGCAAAGCTGATTTTGGAACCCTCTTCTTCATCGTCCATCGTCTCAGACACCGCCGGGAAGGGAGTAGCGGCGCTGCCATTACAGGGCAGGGACGGCGCCACAGCTTCCTTCACAAAACCGCCTTGCAAAAGGTCGGAGAGACAAAGCTGGGGATCGAGTTCCATCCGGAGACCATCAACATAGAGCAAAGACCGGCCCTCTTTACGCGCCTGGGCACACAAGATGTCGGCACGCTTGTGCTCTCGGACTTCATAGCACGAAATATGCGACGGGATCCAGTGAAGCCGAAGGTTGACCTCCAGGCCACAGATCTTCTGCAGCTCGAAAGAAGCATCAGCGACAACACCAATAAGCCTGTCGCCGGGGCTCCGACCGTCCTTGTACCCAGTCGAGCGTTTGATGGAACTGAAGGACCCTTGGCCATCAGAGAAGATGCGCACAATTGCCGATCTCTTTCGTCCCGCAGTCGTGGAGGCGGCTACTGTTTCGGTAGTACCTTCGAGCTCGTCCATAGCGCTTAGAGCATTGAGGAGCTCGATCTTGGCCACTACGCCACCCACGGCGATTGCCATGTTCTCCATATAGTTGCTGCCTACACCCGGATCGGCGAGCCACGCCATCTCAACCAACTTGCCGTCGTACTTCGACCCAGGGGCGAACCGTTTGAAAACGACAGCATAGGCACCTGTGCGCGCCACGGGGTCATACGAGCCGTCAACGAACAAGTTGAGCTCTATGTTGTCGGGTGTCGAGCGAAAGGTTGCTGCCGCCGTCGCCGTCGCAAATGCTGCCATTGGAAGTTTCCGACTGCCAGCAATGACTGTTCTGCCGGCGAAGGTCGGGGGCTGGGGTACAGCTCCTAGGCCTAGTACCAGTCAACATATATCGGTGAATGTCCAGTATGAGTAACGATATTTATTTCGAGAATAGAAGTCAAATCTCTCTCCTCTCAATTACCTGGATTAGCCTGCTTTGGAAGTTTGGCTGGAGGCTGGCCGGGCAACGGGGCTGCTGCTGCCTTTCGTTTTTTGTTTTTAGGCGTGAACGGCTTGCCGGGCATTGTGATGGATGCTTTGTAACCGACCGGAAAGTAGCGCCTTGATAAAACGGGGATGCGGACTGGAAGTTGTGGTGATTGTCGGTTGGGGAAGTCGAAATTCAAGATGATGCGGGAGCGAGCAGACGAGAACGAGAATGAGTGGTAAAAAAAAAGTTGTGGGAGAAGAAGAAGGGCACTGATCAGGTGATGAAGAAAGTGAGAGAGGGGCAAGGAGCTAATCCCGAGATTTGTGAGTCGCCAGTCGACTTCGAGATCTCATGAGGTGGGCCTGAGGCAGTATGTTTAATAAAAAGAAAAGAAAAGAAACATGAAAAAAATGGACATGTGGGATTTGAGCCCAAGGGAAGGTGCTCCCAGTCAACTGCGGCCTTGAACCCACCACCTTATCACGTGTGCACCATGCCCACTCTGCTTGTTGAAAACACACACGGCCGGGGCGGGCACCAATTGCTTCGACAGCCCAACCGTTTTATACTTTACATTTCAAACCCCTCTGCCCTAGGCTGCTGCAATTCTTTTCCAATTCTCATCCCCATGTACGCAGCAACAACGAAGAAAGGTTCTCGCGTCGCCGCTCAGCAGAAGTTAGGCGAGCGCGGTATCGCCGCGCAGACGCAGCGCAATACGTCGTGACACAAAGCTACACGCATCGAAAAAGACACATCACTGTTCCATCGCTAGACCAACCGCGTCGGTCAAACTCAGCTCCCCATCAGTCCAGTACCCCTCTCACAGTCTCTAGACTATCACACATGGCACCCGACTCCTGGCTTCTCTCATTATGTCCCCGGCGTGTTAGTGCCCGACAATAGAACGGTGACATGGAGTGCCACACTAACATGGAACTCTAGTACAAGACCTGAAGGAGGGTTCCGCTTTCAAGGCTAAGCACTAAGATCCCAGCGGCTAAATAAAATCCGCAGAATTGTAGTACCGGCCGCTATCGTGGCGGCTTTCCTTCCGGCCTTCCGGGCTCACCGCTCGGGCAGGGCTTTGAGAGTTTCCATATCTGCTTGGCCGTTGACGAGGGCCTGATAATTGCCGCGGCCTGCTCTACCGTCGCCCCGTCAACGAAGACTACCGTCTCACACGCGGCTCCGTCCACAGCTGCTTTTGGGCGGTGGAACTAGCTTGTCGAAACTGCCGACCAGCACCATTCCGTGTGAACCGGGTGCGCAGCATCGAGTGGGTTTCGACCAAGGCGTATATTCCACTTTTGCATGCAAGTTCAAGTATGACTGCCGCATGGGTGACGGTTCACAAAGTCATGATGGACTATCAGGCTGACGATCCACTGGAGTAGAAGACTAACCGGATCTTGACGCCGTAAAGTTTGGCGTCACCATGCAGGGCACAAGCTGTTGCGGCTCCCTGGATGGGGATTGGAGTCGGGAGATCATGGAACGAGATACATGATGCATGATTTTGGTCCTGGCCGATCACCATCTAGGCTGCTTGAGGGGTAACCTGAACGCGATAAAGTCTGTTAACCCAAAGTGTTATGATAGGGACGAATGTCTGTTTTCAAGCGAAATCCGTCTTCAATGTTGAATGTGGAACTCGCGTCTAATCTCGGTTTTAAAGACTTGGTTCTGGAGAGAATGATGATCCCCGTGGCTGTGCTAGGTATATATGTTAATTTTTGAGGTCCCGTTTTCAGACATGGTGCAGCGGTAGTACACGTGGTAAGGTGGTGGGTTTAAGGCCGCAGCAAGACTGGGAGCACCTTCCCACGGCAAAAGTGGCCACCCTTACCAGTTGGGTTCGATTCACGACATGTCTCTTTTTTTTGCTATTTTGTTTCTACTTGGATGATATTCATTCCATTAACAGCCTCCGGCAAAGATCCACCGGACCGATGGACCGTGCCTCCTTGAGCGTCTTTTAAAGCATATGAAGCTATTTCTGCACGTCAAGATGGAGTTCCTTAATAGAAGACCTGATATGCATCACGTGGCGCACCCCCAAGGTTGCATTGAACCACAGCTCTGGGGCTCGGCAAACCCAGTTTCAGGGGTATCTGCCAACTTTTGGGACAACCGCACCAGATTTCTGAAACGCGGTCCCAGCCGTGCTCGACCGCGACGATCTACGATGACAACGACCGCGAAATTCCATAACTGAACGACATCTCAAAAGGTTGAAGTCGACAGACATCACCAACATCCAGGATGCACACGCTCACGCTCGCCTCGATATTACTGCTGTCTGCTGCTCTTACAGGGCTCATCACAGGAGCCAATGCCACCACGGGCCACCCGTCTCATTCGATAGCATCATCGCCCTTCACATGTCCCGCTCATTTCAACAGCCAATTTCATTGTCCAGCATACAATCCACAGTCGTCCGTAACCAAAAGGATAAAGCCTTCATCATCTCACACAGCCCAATCCCTAGAACCCAGCCCCGAAGTCCAACCCGAGCCTGAAGCCAGCCAGGAACCACAAGAGCCGCCGCGTCCAGCCTCCCCGTGGTCTCGCAGTCCCGTCTGCCGCCGCGTCGGGCTCAATGAGTTCTGCGCTTTCACGCACTCGGCCTTCTCGGCGGGCCAGGGCATCTCCCTCATCACCACCCCCGCCAAGATGTTGTTGCTGGGGTCGCAGCCGCCGCTGAATGAGTCCTTCTCTTCCACTTCTTCGGACTCTGCTGCCGCAGCAAAAGAGGAGGCACCGCTGTTCCAAGACATCCCCATCCCGGGGAAGGGAATCGGGCTCGTCGCGACGCAGATGATTCGCGCCGGAAGGAGAGTCATGGCGGCGACGCCGGCGGTCATGGTCGACGACAAGGCGTTTCGGGGATTGCGGCGGGAGGATTTGGCCATCCTGCTGGGGCAGGCCATCGTGGCGTTGCCGGGGGAGCACCGGGCGAGATTTTTGAACTTGTCGGGAAGTGCAGTCGAGGAGACGCAGCTGGAGAAGGTGTACAAGATCTTCTCGACGAATGCCTTCCGGACGACGGTATTCGGGGTTGGACTGGGCGTCGATGGGAAGGAAGGGGACAAGGAGACGGATTTCCAGAGCACCTTCACCGAAGGTAACCCCCCCCCTCATCTTTCCCCCATCAAGATCAAAACTAACCACCCCAGTCTCCCGCCTGAACCACGACTGCAGCCCCAACCTGGGCTACTACTTCGACTCCGCCACCCTCTCCCACAAAGTCTACGCCGTCAAAGACATCTTCCCCGGCGAAGAACTAACAGTCAGCTACGTCGAGTACGCCCCCCCCCCCCTCTTCCCCCCTTCCCAACACCCACACTAACTAACCATCACAGCGTCCTCCACCCCTCCTCCACCCGCACAACCCTCCTCCACAAAACCTGGTCCTTCACCTGCACCTGCGCGCGCTGCACAGCCGAGCCGCACCTCCTCGCCGAATCGGACGCGCGCGTCGCACAAATCAACCAGCTGCGGCGCGAGCTCGACGACTACTCGGCGTCGGCGACGCCTGAGAAGGCCGAGCTGCTGGTGACGCTGTACGAGCTCGAGGGCGTGGCGGTGCGCATCTACGAGGCCTACTACCGCGCGGCGCTCGAGTGGAACGGGGTGGGCGACGCGGCGCGCGCGACGCGCTACGCCCGGCTGTGTCTGGCCCGGGGGCTCGTGCTGAGGGGGCCCGAGAGGCCGTTTGTCGAGAGCATGCGGGGGCTGGTGGCCGATCCGGCCGGGCATTGGAGCTGGCGGTTCCGGGTCAAGGATGGGCTGAAACGGGAGGCCGAGGAGGGTAGGAAGTAGGTAGCCAGAGGCAAAGGGGGGGGGGTTGCTAATGTTGAAGGTGATGTACTGTGGTGCTTTGTCTCAGTTTTTGGCGCTTACTTTGGTGATTGGTAGTCTTGGAAATATAGGATCTTTGTAACAAGTTAATACTTCACCTGTGTCAAAACTAGGAGCCCATCCCCCGCGAGCATGCAACAGCAAAACGGCCCCCACAACCATCAGGTTTGATCAAAGACAAGGAAATTGAAATCTAGCATTAAGCATAAAGGCAAAACTAAACTGATTCCCCCATGTCTACCCATGGTGTTGAATTCGATGCATAAGCAAGCCTTCGATCACGTCATTCCTATAGCCACGCCACATCCTGGCTCTTTCTCAAAGGCTATCAACGTCCTTGGTAGTCTATGTCGCCTCGCTTGAACCGCAATCGTCTCTAACTCATATCATAAAAAATAGCGCGAAGTGCAGAATGCCAATTGGCTCATCAAACCCCAATAACCCGCTTGACACCGTGAATATCGAGATCTAAATCTTGCTCTTCTTCCACCCCTCCTTGCCAGCACCGCCGAGTCATGTGGTTGTGTGATCATCTACCGTGCTGATGGCCGCCAAATTGACCTCGCCCATGCTCAGTGCGCCTCCTCCGGTCGCACCGCCGCCGCCACCCCCGACACCAGCAAGTAGAGCCACGCACTCAACAACATCCTCCGGTTCCAGTAGATGCCAGCGCGCAAGTGTAACCTTAGTGCTTGCGCCAACTGTCACACTGAATGTGTTCTCAGCTTCAATCTCGGCGATCCCATCCGTTGGGGCTGATAACCCATTCAGCGCGCGGAACATGTCCTCATCAGTGAAATCGTCGCCCATGCAGAGGGAAAACTCAATCTTGCGGCCCAGGGGCTTCAGCTCGGCGTTATACGTGTTGACTAGGCGCTTGACAATCTCTCCCTTGTTGATGAACGTGGGTCGGACTTCAAGGTTGGCCTTACCAGCCATTACCTCCACATCCCACCTCCTGGCGACAGTGGATTCGAGCTCCTTCTGGCACTCACGAGCCATGTGAATGCCTTGCTCAGGATCGGCGAGACGATAATGCCACGTCAAGGCGCACCGCTTGCGTTCAATAAACGAACCTGATAGAGCTGTTAGCCAATGTCTGATACTGTCACCCGCCAATATGAGTGACCTACCCGGTACTCTGTCAGTGAACTGCTGGAACACCTCCAAAACCTCTTCCTGCCATCCCATGTCGAAAGTCTCAGCCAAGTTCTCCCAGGTCGCCGACCCAGGGTGCTTCATGAAGCTACCATGCTCGGCACTGAAACCCAGCTCGCTAATGTGGCCTAGATGCTGGTTAAGGAACTCCTGGTCGCGTCCCGAAATAATCCAGACCGCATTCCGGGGGTCGGCTGCAAGAGCCTTCAAGCTGACGATGACTCGCTCCGAGGGGACGGCAGCACTGGGCTCCCGAACAATTGGCGTCAGTGTGCCGTCGTAGTCGAACATGAACAGGCGCTTCTGGGCGTCCCGGTATTTTTGGAGCATGGTGGCTCGGTTGAGGAGTGGTGTCGCAATGACATTCTTCCTGCTTCCCAAAACGCCAACCAATCGTCGCAAGAAACCTGCGATCCAATACTGCACGTTTTTGCTGATAACGTGCGAAAGTAGGTTCTTCTCCATCTTCTTGCGTTCAGCATCTGACATTGTCAATGCGCGGTTGATCGCCTCAGCGACACCCGAGAGGTCCCAGGGGTTGATGTGAATGGCATCCTTGAGGGAGCCCGCCGTGCCACTGAATTCGGAAAGAATTAGGGGCCCCGCGGTCTCGCGCTGGCAAATGACGTATTCTAGAGACGTTGTGTTCATGCCGTCTCGAACTGACGTGATCAGGCCGATATCAGCGGCGCGCAGAAGCGCAAAGTACTCGTCTTGGCTGATGTACTGAGGGTAGTGCTGCACTGGTGAAAAGCTGAGAGAGCCGTACATGCCATTGATCTTCATGACGAGCTCGTTGACGCGGCTGGCGATCTTGTTTTCAGGGTCCTCCTTTTCCTCAATGTTGGTGGGGGACGTGACCTGCACAAGGACGACTGTTTCCCGCCACTCGGGGTACATCTCCAGGAAGCGCTCAAATGCCATCAGCTTTTGGGCAACTCCGCGGACGCTATCCAGACGGTCACGACCAACAATGATCTTCCTTCCTCCGTACAGCTTTTTCAGCGCATCGTACTTCTCGTTCACCGAGTCAGTCCACGCCAGGCTAGCGACCTTCATAGCATCGATGCCGATAGGGAACACGCCGACCTCAACACGCGAGCCATACGCTTCCACTCCGGTAGTATCTGAGGGGAATCCAAGAACGCGCGTGCAGCAGCTGGCGAAGTGCCTGGAATAGCTGTAGCTCTGGAAGCCGACGAGGTTGGAGCCCAAGACGCCCTCCAAGATTTCCTTTCTCCTGGGCAGGCATCGCATGAACTCGCTGCTGGGGAAGGGCGAGTGCAGGTAGAACGAGATGTACATGTGGGGGGCCTGTTGCCGGAGCATGCTCGGGAGGAGCATGAGGTTGTAGTCGTGGACAATGACAATGTCTCCTGGCTTGTAGTGCTCAAGGATCTTGTTCGCAAACTTTTGGTTCATGCGGTAGTAGTCGGCCCACTGTATCCTCTCAGCCCGTCCATCGGTCGGCTCGTGCTGCTTGTAATGGAGGAGTGTGTACAGCTCGTGCTCAGCGTAGCGCCTCCATCGTGCCTGGTCCTTCAGTCGGATCCCGTCCTCGTGGCCCTCATTGTCGTCTGCCAGCCAAACTGGGACAGTCTTGATTTTCTTATCGTGCGACAGCTGGTTTTCGAGACGCAGCTGATCTTCACGAGGAATCCATAGCCCATCGACCAGGGGCGGTGTGGGAGGTGCGTTCTCGCCATCGATAGGGACGGGCTTGGAGAGGACATTGAGGGAGCTCAGATGCACCGTGGTGGCAGGCGGCGTGCTGGGTGGGGAGATGGCGTCGGGAGGGGTTTCGATTTCACCTGTCCATGCGACAACGGTGTGATTCCAGGGGGCCTCGTCCGAAGAGAGGTACGAGAAGGCGTCGAACAATACCGACTGACCACGGCGGGGTTTCAATTCCTGCATGAACAATGACATCAGCCCCGCCATCCATAAAACTTGGCATGCGGCGCCCAGCTGCTGCGAAAGCGGCCGTATCCCGGCGCCAGGGCCAACGCGCCCAAAACACCTGACACATGAAGGGACGAAATGTAGACGCAACGTACCCAGTCTGCGCCCTTGCGGTATTTCAGCGAGTGCGGGATATTGAAGGTCGCGGATATAATATTTCCGCTCAGTGCCAGATCGGGGCTCGCCTTCCGAAACTCGGACAGCGACTGCCTGCGGCCACCCATGACGGCGATGCTGAGTCTACGCAAAAACTCCTTGCTCTCGTTGGCACCGGCAGCAACCTGGGCCTCGAAGTCCGCTCCTTCTGTTAGGTCTGGTGTCACGGCACCAGGGGAAGCAGCGATGGCGTGGTCGACGTCCTTCTGCGAGAAGTAGCTGAACCCGCCTGCTTGTCCGGCACCCTGTTCGCTCGGCTCTAAATCGTAGGCTTCGCGAGTGATGCCCGGCGTGACGGGCACTTCGGTGATTGAGGGACGGACGTGTGGCGGTACAGCTGTCTCCTGGCGTATGGGAATGCTAGGACGAGCGGTCGAGGTGGCTCTCGACTGCTGGGCCTGTGTCGTGTGGGTAGAGTCTTCGGGAGGACCTGGATTCTGCCGGTCCATTGTGGATTCGTTAGCGGAAGGTCGGGCTGAGGTGAAGGTATGGTAGTGAGATGCACAAGAGGCTCAAGTAGTAAAACAACAAGGGCTAGAAACGAAGTCTAAGTGCAGCAGCCAGATCTCGGAAAGGAGAGGAAAAGGGGGAGAGTCGGTGAACTTGAACTTGGAACCTTGGCAGCTATGATGAGATGGCTGGCGGGGCACGCCAGGGCAGCGACAGGGGAGAGCAGGGCCGCAGCAGCGATGCAGAGAGATAGAAGGTGGGGCAGGAACGTTCTCGCCAGGCGCTCGCTAGGTTGTCTCGTCTCGCCAGGACAAAGTGCTCCTCTTTTTTGCTGCGCGGTGCTCGCTTGCTGTTTCGTCTCCTCTCGTTCTCGCCCCCCGCCGTATGCTGCCGCGGCTCCTCTCCTCTTGTAAAACGCACACTGTCCCTCACTGTTTGCCATGTTTCCCATGGTCTTCTCCCGTGATCGGCGCTTCAATCGAGAGCTCCTCTCAAAGCTGCGCGTAGCTACCTCGATGCGCACACCAACCCGCTCAACTAGCAGCAGATCCGGGTATTCGCGGGGCAGCTGCGTGATTGGCTGGCCAGACGCATCCTTGCAATGGAGGGGCAGCCCAGGGTTGGGGATGTCATGGTGCCCAGCCGTTCCAGGTCTCATCGAGTTGGCGGGGTCGTCGCCGCGAAAACAGCTGCTAGTTGCTGCCATGGAAGAAGCTGACCAACATAGTCGCCGTTTTGTCGCGCCGTCTTCCCCAGGGGAATCAATTGAGTAATGTCGCAGTGTAATTGGATCTCTCTGGTATGCTATCCCCCCATTCAGGTTTCCACTTGGATGGTGTCAAGTTGCGCAGCAAACAAACAACACAGTGGGAGCACACAGCAAAAGAGACGATGATTGCCTTGGACAGCTCCGAAAATGCCAAGAAGCACTGACCAACTAACCTGACGTAATGGCTGGCACACAGCACTAGCGGCACACAAGCTCAATGCTCCTCAGGAGACAGGAGACAGGGAGCGAGTGGTGAGGGGCAACACCGCAATCAGGGGCGCGGATGCGGGGAGTCGGGATCTTGCTGGTTGGCGGCGAGCAATTGGGTGGAGAGGACGCCGGGCGACACGAACGGCGCGACGGGAGGGCTGGAATGTGTGAAAAGGGGGGGGAAAGAAGGAGGAAGGGCGGGAGGAACGGTTGATGGTAGATGCGAGGCAACGTTCTTTTACTTCGGCAGCAGGCCGAGGATAAGCTTCGATTGCGAGACTGAGTCCCGCTGGGCAACGCCACACAACAGGGTTCGACTGTTGATCGGGCGGGCGGTTTGCGGCGGTGATTGCTGGTTGACTCCTGCGAAGCTGCTTGTTTGCGCCGGAGACAGAGTCACAGAGGCAACCTGGCGGCCGCTGCTCTCTAATATGTCCCGCCATGCCGAAAGTGAAGACACGCCAGACACGCTTGACAAGGAGCTTCCCGGAACAAGCTCGACAATGTCCTGCATCCCTTCGCTGGGGCAGACACGCTTCAGCCCGAACGGACGCAGCCAGGGACGGGATGACGGGCCAGGCCACAGACACAATCGGCCGGTCGGATCTTACCTCGACTGAGTAGCATGCTTCGCGGGGCGCCCTGGGCAGCCCGTCGCAACGCTCGGCTCAGCGCACTCGGCAAGCATGGTGAGCCTGGCGAATCTGACGAATCTGGGGGCTCGTCCAGGAGCAACGAACACGGAGCACATCGGCTTTCATCGCGACCGGGCCTCCTGCCCCCTCGAGCAATGCGACGCGGCCTGACGAAAAGGGCGAGGCTATATCAGGCTGAATATGGGCGAGTGCAGTTCAGCACACAGCAGGCCAAGCTAAAAACGGCCATCGCGACAAGCGCCTGTCGCTCGAGGTGAGTGAGCCATTTTCCCCTCCGCGGTCCCTCTCTCGCCGCCTCTCTCGCAGTTTTTCTCCCTCGTCCTCTCCCGACCTGCCGCAGTTGAGCCGGCGAATTTGGCCGCAATTCCCCGACCAACAGGCCCCTCTGCTGCCGTATGCTGCCATCTGCTGCCGTCCTGCGGATGCAAGTCTCTGCAACAGTTGCGAGAGCTGCAAGCAGGCCAGCGAGGGTGCATGGGCGATCAACCAAGCGGCCGAGAGGTGCACCAGCCAAGCATTTCAAGCATTTTCACATGGCCAGATCCAGCCTCATCACTGGTCTCGCAGCTTGCAGCTCTTTCTTGCGCTGCCGCTCCATGCCTCGATGCAATATCAGGGGTCTGGCAGTCCAGACAGACCACACAAAACAGCCCACCGGCCCACACCCCCGCCGGCAAGCAGTAAAACCACGAATCCCACGTTTTTCGCTCTCCTCTTTTGCCCGACGTTCTGGTACGTTGTGATGGGAACGGGGGGGGGGGGGCTGCACCTGTCTGCCTGGCCCATCGCCATTCGTTTTCCGTGCTCGAAGCACACCTCTCTGATAAGGTTGCGTAGATTGGTACCCGACAGGTCGCAGCGCTAGTCGTCGGGTACAGTGAGTGCGGCAATACTCAACACTATCAGACGATTCCCCCTGCTCCTTTGCCAATTGCTCCTCCGATACGGAGGTGTGCGACTCCAGTCCGTGATAGGTACCCGTCCTCGCGCTTCCCTAGCTGCCTGCAGAGCCGTTGAAAACAGGTTGGAGCGTGCCTCACCTCCCTCAACATGAGTAAGTAGCAGACTACAGGATGGGGGTGTACATACGAGGGACAAATAGCTACAATGCCACTTACACAAAAAGGGGGTGCGAGTTGAGAACTGCCGCTTACACCAAACCCCAACAGCTTCCGTCAGTATTCTGAACACCCCAGCACTTACAAAACTCCAATGCAGCGGTTCAAAGTAATCAATTACCCTCTCAACTATTTACTGAGCACAGCTAGGTAGCCAAACGTCAATGTATTCGTTTCAACCACTTTCTCGATCCCTTTGGGTTTTGGGCTAAACCCGATCCAAATCACGGGCTCCGCAAAAAGGTGTTGATACTCGAGAGCGACCCCCATTCCTGTGTCCTCTGACATTGCGGTCCCCCGACTTGTAACAACGCACAAGTGTGCGATCTCACTTGTGCTCCCTCTTCGGCTTCTTACTTTCGCGCTCAGGCTCACTATCAGGTACCATCTCCTCCCCGGTATCCTCGTCAATCAGCGGGTGGTTGTTGGAGAGCCCCTTGAACTTGGGCAGCCCGTCCTTGATGTCGACGACGCGCTGCGGGTAGAACATGTGGTTCTGCGCGGCGAAGGCCTCGCGCCCCTTGGGCGTGTCAATGCCCTCGATCAGCGTCGGGAACAGCAGGATCATGTTGCGCCCCTCATCCATGATGGGCGTCCGGCAGAAGGCGCACTGCACCTTGCAGGGCAGGTGGTGCGTCGTCGATTTGTTCGCCGAGTCGTACCAGCCGAGGTCGTGGTGGCCTTTGATGAAGTTGATGTCGGTCTTGTGGAAGATGGCGGCCCATTGGAAGGGGGCCTGTGTTGCATCGAGAGTGTCAGCGCGTTGTGTGTGTGCGGGCTTGGGGCGGAGGGGGGGAGGAGGGAGCGTCGTACGCCGTGCAGCCTCTGGCACGTTGTGCAGTGGCAGTATTTGGAGGCCAGGGGCTTGTCGCGGCTGAGCTGGTACTCGACGGCGCCGCAGTGGCACTTGCCTCTCCACTTGACGGGGAAGTCGTCGGGGTTGTTGCGGATGCTGTACGGCGGTCGGTACTTCCACTGGTCCTCCTCGCGGTCGGTCGAGGAGCCTGCTTGTTGCTGACGCGGCTCGTTGCCGTCGCTCGACTTGTGTTCGGGATTGCTTGATGGCATGTTGAAGTATCTGGGGAGATGGGGGGCCTTGAATGGCGGATTGCAGGGGGAGCTCAGTCGCGCGGAGGTGATTTGCGGGCCTCAAGAATTAACAACTGCCTGATGTGACCTCGTTTTCATGCTTTGTGAGCCCTTTCCCCAGAAAAGGGGGAGTTGGGGATGGCTTATGTCGCTCGCTCCTTTAGCGGCCGGACTGTTGACGTCATGATATACCATCGGCGACCCACCAATGTTGTATTGACAATGCTATTGTTCGGATCCCGCCAATCATTACTGCGGGCTTTCACAACTGATGGCAGCCGCAAGTTTCATTAGAGCCATTCCGATGCGAAATACGCCTCAAACACAGGTATGCCGAGAATTGATCCACCCACAGGTCATGTACTTTACGCTCAGCATGCTCACTGCTAGAATAAAAACGGTTGTCACAACCCCACCAGTCATGTGGAATGGGACCCGAACGACGTTCGGGCCCAAGTGGTCTTATATAGTTGGCAGTAGGAGCCCGGAGTGAGGAGCCAGTCTTGTTTGCCCCTACAAGCTCTTTGCAGAACAACTAGTAGTGACAGTAGCTGACCGTCTGACCCTTGCGACAACCTTCACACCTACTGTCAATACCTCTGGCGTACTGCCTTGTAGTCTGAGCCCTCTCTGATGCAGGTTTGCAACAATGGTTTATCCCGGCAGCACAGCAGGGTATCGCAACTATTTTAATCAAGAGATCAATATCACTTTGTGTCGTCGCTACTTGGCGCGCTTTAGTCCGAGCTAAGATGCGTTGCCTAGAGACATAGCACTCAGAAAGACTATTCGCATAGAATACCAGTAGCGGTGCGTGTGCGACTGGATATCAAAGCGGTGCCTGTACACTTTCTAAGCTAGTCTATCCTGCAACTGGTATGTTATTTGTAATTAAGGGGAAGGCAGGTACGCCGGATCAAGGTGGTGGCAATGGTAGCAACGCGAGCGAGAATTGATAAAGGTGCAAGACTTCAACCTGGCCAGAGCTAAAAGGGTGGGCGAGTAAATACAAGGTTGACAGTGGGGCTGGTTGAGGGGGAGTGGGGCGTGTGTGGATGGCGTGTGTGTGGTTTGCTGACAGTTGTATATCTGGATACTCTATATATTCCATACTAGTGATAAGTTCCAAACCAGTATATTACGTACCAGTATACTCTAGGCTAGCACATCGTGTGCTAGTATATTTTAAGTACTGGTATATTATATACCTTGTTATATAACGCCTTGGTATGTTGAACACTATCCTAGTTTTGGAGCCAGGATGCTATGTACTTGTCCTAAAGATTAGACTAGGATATTACGTACTGTCACGGCCTGGCGCGCAGCCAGAGGCGCGATGGACATCAGGGCTGTAATAGGCGGTATATATAATCCGTACCCTTCCAGATACCAAGTACGGCAGACTTAATATTTGGCATTCCTTTTGGAAGGTTTGGCCTAGTGGGGTGGGTATCCACTAGTCGGCCGTCACACGTACTATCCCGGATTATGTACCAGCACACGCCGGTCCTGTCCTTAATATGGGCCAATAGCGTACGAGTCAGCTCACCGTCATCCAAGCTCCCTTGTACGGCAAAACTTTAACCAGGGGATTGAAAATGGGCCTCTGGGGCTGTGCAGCGGCTGTGTGGGATCTGTCAGATTAGTCACGTGACCGCCTGACGCGCCCCAACAGAATTTTCTAGCGCGTGGGAACAGAAGACACACAACGAATTGAACGAGATTGACCCAATTTATCAAAGTGCCGGTTTCCAACAGGATCACCCTGGCGCAGGGAAGAATGGCGGGGGCGTGTGCAAATTACGTAAGCAAGTGTGGTTGTGAGTGGCCGGCGCTGGAATGGTGTCAAAAGAACTGTCAACTGTCAGGCGCCTTGTTGGCGCGGAATGATGGTGGCGGTTCCCTAGCATTGCCAGGCCCAGGCTGGCTGTTGGTCAGTCGCCAAGAGACCACACTACCCCTTCCCCCCTTACACGGCGCCGCTGATCTCTGGCGACATCGACAGGAAGCCGATCCCTTCCGAGAACCGCTCGAGGGTCGACCGCTGCTAGGCGTCAGACTCTTGTCAAAAAGGGGCCTGCTTGCGAACCCCACGAGAAGATAAGCCCTCTGGGGTCTGGTCGAGAAGAAGAAAAGAAAAAACCGGGGCCGCGGCAGACCCAGCTCAGCGGAGAGTCACTCGTGCAATCACTTCTCAGAAGATGGCAGCTCAAAGCTTGGGTAGAGATCAGAGCGAGCTCGACTAGATCTACCGTGACAGCCAAGAAGTAAGGAGAAAACAGCAAGACAAGTTGGTGGGGGGGGGAGGGGGGGGGGGGATGCGTCTTGCTCATCCCGCCAAGTGGTTCTCTCAGTTCATCAACATGCCGTGCCACCAATCGTTTGCCTTCCATGTCTCCTGCCCACCCTCCCCTCCTCTCTGAGAAAAAAAAATAAAACCAAAAAAAAACCGAAAAAGAGTTGTCCTCTCCGTGTGCCTATCTTTGGCGGGACCTTTCGAAGGTGTTCTCATCAAGACACACGCCGCCTTGGCACAGGTCGACCCTCAGCCCCGGTTCACCGCTTGAGGCGAACAGAAGGGAGAGATTTCCTCCACGCAAAATCGTGGGGTCCCAGGCAAATCTCAGGTAGACGCTCTCGGCAACACCTTTCTCTTGGTACACAACCAGACAGGATCTGAACATTTCGCGGCCCACGGCGCTGTCCGGAACATCTTGGACCAACGCTCTCTCAGTCGACAATAGTTGTCCCTATTTCCGCCCCGGGCGAAGAATTGCCCCCAGAGTCAGCACGGCACGGCGATGGGCATCGATATAAATCTAACAGAGGGTGAGGAGACTGATCAACGAACCTCCTGAGCCAATATGGTGCGGTTTCCCGTGTTTCCTTCCTTGACGTAGTATGTGGCCGGGCAAGTGCGCCTCTTCAGGGCGGGTCGATTCAAGGTCTTTTGCATTGCATGAATAGCGCCGCCGCGGCTGACTGCGAGCCATCTGGCGGGTCGGTGTCAGTCACCAGCATCCCTCGAGCCTAGCAGCAACTAGGAGTTGGTGGGTAGCAACACTTACCCCCATTCTTCGTCTGGGATGATGAGCTTGATTGGGTGGCCGTCAAGCACCCACACCCGATCCTTCATCGCGTTACGGATGTAGTGGTTGCAGCTGAGGCCGCCAGTCAGGATGACATATCGCTTCGGAAGCGCTGTCCGGGCAGTCAGCGGAGGATAGGCCGCTTCTGCGTTTCTCAAGCGACTGTAAACAGCCCCCACGAGGTCGTTGACCAGCCCATCAAAAATGCCATTGATCTCCTCCCTGGTTGCGGTCTCTTGTCAGCTCAGCCGGCAAAGGGGCACAAAGTTCACAACTCAGCTCACCTCCTGATGGTTATATTGAAGCGCTCAGCCAGGATGTGCAATTCGCTGCTGTCTGGCTTGCCGTGTGAGTTGATCACCTTGCTGCATTGCTTTTCTATCGCCCTCTTTTCAGCGCTACTGAAGGTGTCGAGGAAGTTCGACTTTCCAGTCTGTCTGTCAAGCTGCTGTCTGACGAGTTCATCCAGCCCAGCGTTCAGTGACATTCCTCCGGCGGCTTGGGAAAGGGCTTGACCGCACTGAGACATGGCAGGTAGACCATCGTAGAAGCCACAAACGTATGACGCGGTGTCCTTGATGGGGCTCGCCGTCAGAAAACCAGGGGGGACGCCAGAAGAGGGCGAGTTGCTTACCAAAGTCAAGCCGCCGCCATCACAAACCGTGATCAAGCTTTCCTCCTAGCGTGACGTTAGCTTGTCTAGCCGGGGCAGGTCCCAAAGGGCTTGCAGGGGTCCGAGACGCAGTTATACCTCAAAGAAATCCGCCCAGCCTGCGTTGTAGACGGACAGGGCAACCGCTTCCTGCTCCGAAATGTAGTAAAACGAAAAGTTCGGCCCCGGAACCAGCGAGGCGAGATTAGCTTCGCCCACAGCAGCCTTCATGCGTTCGCGGTCTTCGAGCTTCCAGCTCTCAGGAGAAGTCACGGTGCAATAGAACTCATACCCGGCAATCTGAACATTTTCCTCAGCCAATTGTTGAAGCAATCTCACAAACAAGACCTTTAGAAAAGGAGCAATCATTTTAGCAGGTGGACGCCCCGCCCAAGAAGCTTCGGCTTTCTGAGCCAGCTGGGTGGCTAGGGGGCCCGCCGGCCGACAGTCGTAGTGCAGCAGAGCCAGCTTGGGCCATATTATAGGCGAAGGAGAGATTAGGCCGGGGTCGAGCACGATGTTGCCGTGCTGGTCGAGATCGAACACGGTGGGAGTTCGTTTGAAGCTGTGGAGTCTGACGTCTTGGGGCAGTGGGACAAAAGCCTCAACGTCACCGGAGCCAGGAGGACGAAGAATGTAGGAGATGGACGAGTGACTGCGCAACCGGAGTCGACGGGTCAACTTTGGCAAAATGGAGAGGGTGGCAAGACAAAGGCGAGAGCCGCACTTACGTGGCGCCGAAGTCGATTCCGACATAGATGTTCCCGATGGGAGACGACCGAGCCATGGTGGCCGCGAGGGCTTGGTGAGGGTTGAAAGGACGAAGCGAAGTGCGCGCTTGGCGGCGGTGTGAGATGGGGCTGAGGTGTTGTGCGAGGGTGTAAAAGGGGTTGCGATGGAGAGCAAGCAGCCACGACAAGTGTTTTTCTCGTCGAAAGAAGGGAGGAAGACCTAGTTTTATCAAGGTTCAGCCCTTGATGGAGACAGAAACTGAGTGCCTGGGATGGTGCGGCTGGCCAAGGCAGCAAGAGGAGCCGGGCAAGCAAAGTGGCCGGGATAGACGATGCTGGCCCAGACAGTCGACATGTCAGCTTTTTCTCCTGACCGGCTCGCCAAGCGGCGGACGGCGTGAGACGGTCTAGCAATCTGGGCCCATCTTCCGCCGTCGCCTACCTTGTCATCTGCCACTCTTGTTTGAAGTGGGGACGATGGTGTGAAGGGCTGGACGGACTGCTGACGTGGCTCAAACCAACGGAGGTGGCAGGATCCAAAACAACCTTCCCATGCAAAGCACCCGCTTGCTGCCCCTCCCCGGGCGGTCGTGAAGCCAAGAGGGACGGAACATGGTATGGAATGCATCGACCCGCCGGTGCGCCGGCAAGACAGCACGGATGGATGATAACAAAGAATTCGCCGTCGGAACTTGTGTAGGCAATGCCTAGCCGTTTCCGGCTCGTTTCACCGCCCTAGTTGAAAGCATCCCAAGAACGGATGGTCGTCGTGCCCTGTGCACATGACTCAAAAAAGATAAAGAAGGTCGGCTGGCCGTACTGGCTCTCACTCCCATATTGCCTTCCTTCTCCCCGGCCAGCCCCCTCCCCGATCCTGACTTCGTACATTCCATCTTCGTCTTTCTCTAGGCTCTGTCTGACCTGCAAACGAAGAGACAAGAAAGGCAAACCCATCTCATGTCTGCTACAGAACAGCCTTCCTCGCCTGGCAGAGGAAGACGCGCCGCGTCCGACGATAGGGAAGCCGCCCCTGGCAAAGAACCCACCATCATCATTTCCTCCCCAATTCCCTCCCCAATTCCCTCAGGGCATCTTCTTCAGATTCACGGCATGGAATCTTCTCCCTACGCCTCCTCGCACGATTCGCTTTACGGACCAGTCGAAGTCGATGAGGAGCAGCAGCGAGCGCGGTTTTTTTGGCAGCGCGTCGTGCAGGGGGCCAACGGATCGACACCGGCCATGGGGTCGGAATGGGAGGTCTTGGTCAAGTTCATTGATGACCTTGCCTGTTACACTAGTCTTCGGCCGTGGGACACGCTGAGCCTCACGACCCAGGAGTCACTTCGCCAACTGTTTGGCGGCAGCGCAAGGCCGTACTACGACGCTAAGTACGCATCTTTTGCCCTTATACAGGCTTGGATGTGGCACGCCCTTGACGACAACCTCTTCTCGGACCCAGACAAGTGGGCGACTCCGAAATGGAACGCCTATGGAACCCTCTGCGCCTCCCTCCGCCACCACCACGCCGGGACTCTGGACAGCGCCATCACCCTGAAGGAACACGGCGAGCCCGGGGTATACGCGGAGAGCGAGTTTCACTATTGGCGCATGCTCACCACTCGCATCATGATGAACGGATGGGAGGAAATCGGCATGAACACTGCCCTGCACACCTCTGTCCACCGGCTGGCCGACCGCCTGATGGGCAAGCTCGCCGAGATTATTGACGAGGCCAAGAAGCCCCTAGGCACGTACGAAGATAAGGTCCGGTGCATAGCCAGATCCGCCGTGTCCACTGATCTCCAAATTATCCGGGCATGGGCCCATGTCATGATCGCTTGGCGCCTCCCCAACATGGCGAACGCAGCTGCCATGAAGGGCCACCCCTTACGCAAATCCCCTGCCATCCAGAACTATGACGACATGTTTGAGACCAAGGACGGCCACATTGACTTCGTCGTGAGCCCTGGCATCTTTGAGTCGGGTGAATCAAGGACTCAGTTCTATGAGGGACGGTGGATGTATCCTATCCGGGTAGCCATCACCGAAGAACTCGACGACCCCGCGGCGAGGTTTAGATCGAAGGCCCATGATGGATTCGACAAGCCCGTGAGTAGCTAACACCTAAACCCAGGGCAAGGAGATGGGGCAGTATGTGAATTAGGGCAATTTCTTTCTCGGTCATTCATTGTATGCTTTACTTTCTCGGGCACACTAGGTGTCCACTCATCAACACAAAAGAGACCTAATACAAAGATGAGAGAGCGCCAGATCCGCCCACCTCGTCCGTGAGCATTCTCTCTAATGACCGAGCGACTCGAAACCCTGACAGCGAGCTCCCTCACCTCCGTTTGCGGCCCTGAGAAAGCGCGCTGGCTGCATCAGCCGCAAGTCATTCGTCTCAGCTTCACACCCAGGTACCCTACACCGCTCTCTTAAAAGGAGGGATGGTATGTGAGACGCAGTGCGACGGTCCTAGGAGGAGGCAGAAGCCATGCCGGCGGGGGGCGCGTGGACGGCGGTTGGTCCCTTGCGTGCTCTGGCGTTTGTGTTTGGCCTTGCAGATGCTTCTTCCGTTTGTCCATCCATCAGCTGCCAGCCGGCGCAGGGCTCCGCATCCGGGGAAACATGTGGATTCTACTGGTCTCGTCTGGTACACCATACCCACTTGGGCAAGCAAGACACGACCACTGTTTTGTCCGGGAAGGCGCACATGTCCCGCACAGGGGCCCTCGCGGCACTGGTGGGTTGCCATGTCTGCCGTGCCTTGCACAAGGTATGCACGCATGGTGCTTTGTCTGCGAGGCGCTAAAGCCTGATGGGGGCACTGGCACTTGGCGTATTTTTCTTTTCTTCCAAAGACCGAATCCGGCAGAGGTACTCAGCCTTTCACCTGTATCTTCGGCAAGATGCCCAGGACTGAACCAGGGCTTGGTTGGGCTAGGTATCGTGGGCGGCTTGATTTGCCGTTTGCTGGCTCTCAGAGAAGTTCCCCTCCCCGTTGATTATTGGCCTTGGGACGGACATGCTGGACCCAAGACATTGAGTAACGGGATGTTCTGGTTCTCTTCGTCGCTCAAACGGTTGAGGCGTCGTTTGTGCATGCGGCGTGTGCCGTTAGCCGTGACAGGACCAGCCAGAACCCGATGCGACAAGTGTGGTCTCATCGAGGGAGGCCAGAAGCGGCTCATCTTGAGCTGCTTCGTCAGAGTGGATTTGTGGAGGTCGTTATTTGATGAGGAATGGAAAGAGAGGGGAGAGGTGTGGAAGAAAGAGGAGAGGTGCGGAAGAGAGAGGATAAGTTTTTACGATCAAACCTCAATTGATCGCGTAGTCATACAAGCAGATATGGTGGATCAATTTTGTCAAATATGATAGGCCCAAACGGAGCGTATTTTCAGCCCGCATGCGCCACACAAGTGGCGCTGGCGCTCCGGGTCAAAGGCATCCCCTTCCAGGTGTTAAGTTAGTTATATAAGCAGATACAGTGGATCAATTGGGTCTGGAGCGCTGCGTGCGGCCTGCGGTGCCGAATTACATTGAATCTGGTTGATACACGTAGTATTTGACAGAACTCTGCGCAGGAAGGGAGAATAGCTCTACAAACAACACGCAGGGAGGGAAGCCAACGCGCCAGCAACTTACCTTGGTTGCGTATAGCAGCAGCATAGTCCTGGAGGCTTTGGAAGAAGACGACGTGTAGTGCGACCTTGATGAAGTGGGGTTTGCGAGCTGAACCGTTGGCAGCCATTTGCCGGACTTCTTGTCTATAACTAGGCCGAAAGATGAGATGATAGGGCTCGCGAACTCGGAACCTCAGGACATATGTCATCATCTCTTGAACATTTTGACCGTATTTGTCGATAGTGTTAGGCTCTACAATTACTAAAGTCCCCCTTATCGGGCCTAGTGCAGCCCTCGTATTACTGTCTCTCGTAAGTCTGGTGAACTGGCGCTGGAACGCGCGCAGCAAAACAAGAAGAGGAACAGAAACACACCCATAGTCCAAGTGGAATGTCATCTATTCAGTCGACACGGATGGTTTCACCTCCGATCGGAGGGAGGAAGTGATTTTCGGCACCTCAGCATTGCGTCCGCTGCGTCAGTTGTGCCCGCTGCCGTTGCGTCCTAACGGCTGCACAGCAGGTAATGAATGAGTAGGTTGATCAAAGAATCGCCGAAAGAGAATCACAAGAGGATCCACAATAGAGTGCACATCAAAGAATCGCAAATGGTCTGTTTTTATTGGTGGGAGTTCGCCTGCCTTCCTCAACTATCTGTGATTGGAGGACCTCTCCTTATGTAGGTCTCTGATGTGAAAGCTTGGCAAATGACAAAGCGAAACAGAGAAAAGAAATGAAAAGAAAGGAGCGCAGAGAAAAAGAGATGCAGGGGCAATGGCAGACCAGCCCCGAGCCACTGGTCTATTACCTTTTGTAAGGCGGCCTTAGACTTGTCGATGGCGTCGGCGACAGATGGCTTGAGCTATGTGATTTTGGACAGCGTATAGCCTTCTAGGTACTGTAGGAACTTTATGCCGTGTAGCGATTAGGTCAGCTTTAGGCCGCTGTTAGTGTCACACTGCCAGGTTCACCAAAGGTAAAGACTCCATGGTATAACTATTCACCATGGACCTTCGGCCTACAGTGGACCCGTGTGAGGTTCAAGTATGGTGGCTCACAACCAGCCACTTGCCCACACCAACCGCGTGAAGAGCCTTGGCGACACACACGCACACACCCGTGCGAATATGCGGCTAACGTATAACCGGTATGTCGGCCCACGGGCGGCCAGGTGCCAACCTGATGGATCAGCATAACCAACCGGACTGTCATTCTGACAAGCCCAACCAGTGGGATAGTTGGCCAGGCACACCATGGCCTCGGCAACGCCGTGGCCACAGGAGCAGACCAACTGACCACACTAGGGAGGCACTCTGCAGTAGTGTCAGATGAGGGTGGCTTGGAAGAACCAGTAGAGGTTCCAGGAAGGCAAGCAGGATCTTGGCCGATGAACCCGCGCGGCCGGTGTCGCTCCAGAGTCTAGCTTTGATTGGGACAAGTGGTGGCTACCCCTCCTGCAGGCATGACTACAGCTAAGGAAGAATGGCGGTACCCCTGTTGGCTGATCCAAGGAAAGCAGGGCGAGCGAGCCTGCGAGGCAAGGGAGAAGCGCTGGTCTGTGAAATCCCTTGACGATGATCATTAGGAGGGCCGGAGGAACTTAGACATCTTGTATTTAGCACATGAGAGGAGGCAAGCCATGCTTTCTTTCTTCACACCAGACCCTAGAAAGATTATCAGCTGAACTTCGCGTGAAGCTGAGGGGCTAGTAAACCCTCTTCGTCGTTCACCATCCTATCACTCTTGACTCTCTACCACTTTGCGTTGTAAGATCAGCTTGCTTCTATTATGGTGGCCTTTTGACTTCAGGCATAGTTCCCTGCGCCCCTGGGTCGCATAGCTCCCTGTTGCGAGTGTCAAATGGTAGTGATAGTTCTGGCCGACCGACAGCACTGCCGGGGTAGTTCGTCGTACGATTGAAGTTTGTGTTACTCTGCCTCTCGGACCAACGTATTTGTCACTTATACCCCCTAGCATCTCCGGGCTTGAACCGAACATCAAGCACTCACACTGCCTGCACACCTGTTCGCCTTCTCCTAGTGACCACACTGCCTTGCACTGTGTCACACATAGCGCCAAACAAATGCTAGAATGTAAGAAGCTTGGGCTGGACAAGTTCAAAGTAGCACTCAATCTCCTTATCCGGGACCCGACGTCCTTCGTATATCTTGTTAGCCTGTATAGATGGCTAGGGGACCTTAGCGGTAGGTTGTAGCCTCGGGCGTAAGAAGGTCCAGTGACGCGACCAGAGGATATGCCTTGGGCCAATAGGTTGGCCGATAGAAGCCCCTTCTAGCCGTTCTAGAACCATTCCAGCCGTAGCAGGACGTACTATCTTGCTCGCGACGAGACGGAGGACGACTTTTCTGATACTATGGACAAGGACGACGACGGTGACGACGGCAAAAACGATGATGGTGAGGATAGGGACCGAGGCGACTTGTCGTTGTTGGCGGATATGCCGGATCTGACAAAATCTCGTCCTTTCCCGCCGCCTAAGCAGCGTACGCTAAACTTTCTCGTTAACGTCGCTATATAGATTTAACTGTAGAGCCGCCCGTGTACGTGGCCGATGTACAAGAGCAGACGTTTAAGTTCAGTCCCGTCGCCCCGACAGGCTATCACCCGATCCTATAGGCAGCGGCAGCAGCATTAGCGGCAGCAGCATTAACGTCTAAGGATGGGAAGACGGTATGAGATAAGCAAAAGTTGGGACGAGCAGATTCTCAAGTTGGGCAGGTATGTATTGATGGGTTCCTCGGTGGTCCCAGCTTTGGACCCCAGCCATTGCGCGAAAAGTTGCCAATTTTTATTCTCGGATGTCCTCCTGGCAAGCGCCTGAGCAAAAGCGGCGAGGGGTGGTGTGGCTGGCAGGGGTCGACGACGGCAACATCGGTGAGAGACAACACTTCAAGCCAACAACTGCTCCTTCACCAAGATAACCTGATATCAAGTCTCACTCCACAAAACAATGAACCACGGAACTGCATTGAGATACCGCACGCTTTTCTTCCCCAGAGAATATCCAATATCAAAGTTGTGGGCGCCGAACTTCTGATCTTGTGCCCGATCACGCCCTCGCGCACTCAACAACGCATGTCGGATCTCCAGGCTTTGCGTAGTACTTGATCACCTTCAAGCCAGCCGCTGCCGCAATTTCGCTCATCATTTTCTCGTTGCGGAGCTTTCCCCCGAGGTTCAGCATGACCAAATCCACGATGCGGTTTTGTGGCACGGGCGTGTCCAGCAGCCTCTCCTCCATGATGATAACGCGGGCCTTGGGGTCGTCGGGAAGAGCATCTGCAAGCTGGCGGAGAATCCCCGTCGCGAGCTTGTCCGAGTAGTCGAGGAGGATTCGGCGGAGGAGATACACAAGAGCGCCTGGGCTGAAGTCAGTTTGACCCGCAAAACAGAGTGCGATGTCGGAAAGGGTTGGCACCCACCTTTGACGGGCTGCTCGGTATGGAAATCATGATCCATCATGACCACCTCCCGAATCACCTCGTCCCCTACTCTCCTCGCCTCGTCTATGACTTCCTCCCGATCTTGCAGCACGCACCTGTCAGGCGTCACTGCCGGCACTGCCGTGACGACATCCTTCAACAGCTGGCCCAAACCGCCCCCCACATCAACCACCAGAGGCCCCTCTTTCCTTGCTGCCTCGTCACCTACCCAACTGAGATCGTACAGCGCGGCGGGTCCCGCGACGGGCATATCTCCGCCCACAATCTGTCGCGACTTCATCGCCTTCGTAAATGTGCTCGCATACGACGGGTACAGCGCCTTGATTTCCCACGGCGCCAGGTCGGGATGACCCCTTTAGACGGTTAGCTAGCAAATCAAGTCAAGTCGGGGGTTCTCGGTGGCAGCCGCATCGCTCGTTCCGCCTCGAGAACATCAACCGTACCACCAAGTTCATCCAGCCAACCGAGCAACCGAGAGAGAGCAAGCGACGAGAGAAAGATGAGCATACCACCCGTAGCTGAAAGGCGTGTGCCGCTGCCCTTCAGGCTCCTGTCGGCCGTACTGCGCAAAGTACTCTGGCCAGCGGGCGTAGGGCTTCAAGCCATTCCCGACGGCGACGGTGGCGAGGGCCGAGACGGGGTGCGATGAGACGTAGAGCGGGGAAATGCGCGAGTGGCGGATGGTTCCTGGAGAGGGGCCGGGGAGCAGCTTGCCGACGGCGATGAGGAGGTTGGCGATGCGTGCTGGCGGGGATTAGCTTAGCGGGTAAAAGGGAGGCGGACGAAGGAGCAGACGGACAGACGAGACTTTCAGAGGCGGAAAGGGCTGCCGCAAGGTCCGCGATGGAGATGCTGCCGTCGAGCGGGATGAGGTCGAACGCTTTCCATTCCATAAAGAGGTTCCATGCTGCGGCGTCGGCGAACTGCAAATGACTCAATATCGGGCGGGGGTGGGTTGAGTTGCCGCAATGGTGGACTTACAACGACCCAGTCGGCTTTCACAACGTCAATGGCAGGTGCAGTCTCAAATGCGATTTTCTTGGCCGCCATGGCGATGCTGCGCCGGAGATTCTCTTCCTCATTGTTGACACCTGGGGCGGATCCGGATCCCCCTAAAGCGGAAAGCTTTTTCGCATTTTCGAGCAGAGTCTCGGCGACTCTCACGACATCGAATGGCGGAGGAGTGGCGGCCATGTTGGGTTAAGTTGGGTTCCAGGCGGCTGGGTCAGCGGCACGTCAGCAACCTAACCTCTATGTCGATGCAAGCAATGCCTTTCCGTCCGGGACGGCACACGCAAGGTATATAAGGTATTCGTGCCAAAAATTCTCGTCCACTTATTCTTTCCTCTCCGATCTTGGTTTCCACGGATATTGGTGGGGAAGAGCGAGGAGAAATTTCCTCTTTGGGACTCGGACTGCCAACTGGACTCCAGCTTAGCCCTCTCGCCTGTCCGGCTGTTGCATCGGCCCTAGGCGCCCTGTCGGCTTAAGGCTCGCGGGTGGACATCAAAACGAGGCCCTTCCCCAATCCGGGGCCGGCCGCACGGGCTGCTCAGCCGCTCGGGCGTCTGCATGCATCGCGGGGCTGAGATGTCACGTTTGTCCAATCCGGCCCTCGCGTGTCCATTTTTTTTTGTCGCCAAGTGGTGATAATAACTCCATAACGCGAAGCCGCTGGTATTCGGCGAACAAATAAATATATAAACGTGTATTTGGCTGTAGAACTACCTAGATACACAATTAGCCCCGACATGACCTCCGGTCAGTGAAGCTTTGTTTGCTCAATAACCAGGGAGACTGGGCAAATTTGCTTCCCAGCATCATTCGATGTCAGCGGCAATATCGGCAAGTATCTCGCGGAGACGCATATTTCCCTTGTACCCAGTCGAGAAGTTGGTCAGGTTGAAACACGACTGGCCGTCGGAGAATATGCGCATACATACCAATCTCTTTCGTACCACGGTCATCGAGGCGGTTACGGTTTCGGCGGTACCTCCAAGCTCGCTGGTAGCGCTTAGAGCATTGAGGAGCTCGATCCTTGCCAACACTCCGGCCATGACGATTGCCATGTGATCCATCTGGTTGCTGCCCACGCCCGGTTTGACAAACCACACCATCTCAACCAACCTGCCGCCGCATTCCAACCCTGGAGCGAACCGTTTGAGACAGGCATTGCTATGGCGAACAGGGCATATCATGAATCCAACAAGGCGTTATTTTACAAGCTAGAGGCCCATCCAGACTCGAAATAGGCGCTGGCCCGAGAATTCAAGGTCATCATAGAGTTGGAAAAATGCTTCAAGGCATTCGGAAAAGACGGTGTAAGCTGGAGCACAGTGTCTTGGGTTGTCACGAGGGGAAGCTGAGAAAACGTTGCTTGAGACGTTGGGCACGAAACTTGAAGCCAATAGCTAATGTATTTCGGGCTTTTAGTGCCCTAAAAACCGCCTGGAAAAAAAAACCAATGCGCTACAAAATACAAAATAAGGTCCCAATGTCCGGGTTAAAGGCCTTAGGGTAAGTGGCAATAGCCGACTCACCCTAAGCCTTGCCCTTTCCCTTGCCTCTGCCCGTGGCCCTGCCCTTTTTGGCAGGCGCCACCTCCTCCTCCTCGGACTCCTCCTCCTGCTCCACCACCTCCTCCTCCCCTCCTTCCTCCTCCTCTCCCTCTTTCTCCTCCACCATCTCGCCCCCCTCGTGACGCGGGTCGGCGAAGGCAAACTGGGCCATGATGCGGTTGCCAACCGCGTCGCCGTCGGGCTTGCCGCTGTTGCGGCGGAACCAACGCTCGGTGGCGCGGTTCGAGGCCGCGCCGTTGGCGCCCTCGTAGCCACGAATGACCTTGAGGACGCGCTCGGCGCGGCCGCCCGACGGCTTGACGGGGCGGCGGACCCACACCTCATGCTCCATCTTGTCGAATGTGGCCTCCACCTCCTCGAGGGCCGCCTTGTTCTCCCGGGTGTCGGGGAAGGCGGCAACACCGCCCGAGGGCCAGTCTCGCATGCGAAGGCAGATCACTGTGCGGGTGCCGTTATTAGTCGATTGGCTCGTAGTAGATGAAAAGAAATTTCAAATGGGTGGGAAAATGGGATAGAATGGGAAGGAACGACTTACTGTACTGCTGTTGCTCGGCAACAGCAGGGGGGAGGAGCGCGCTGAACTTGGCCATGCCTCCACCGCTCAGACGCAGGGTCGGGTTTTTGGGGGCAGGAACACGGACAACACAGAAGGTGGCGAGTGGGTAGAGCTGGCCGACGACGCCGAGCATGCGGCCGGAGACGGTGACGACGCGCGAGATGCGCTCGACCTTGAAGTCGGGCAGCAGGTCGATGTCAACGGGCGTGAACGGCAGGTCGGTGTTGAGGTGCGGGAACTCGGCGCCAAACTCGGCCTCGCCCTTCATACTGTACAGGCCCATTCCCGCCTTCTCCGCGTCGCTCTCCGCCATGTCCACGTCGGTGTCGCCAGCCATCGCGCCGTCGTCGTACGCCATGTTTTCCATGTTGGCGTTCGAGTGGGACGCGCTGCCCAGGCCCGCGTTGTGTGCCATGTTGGCCGCGTTGGCCGTGTTTGCATTGTTCGCCTTGCTCGTCTTGCTGCGCGTGTTCGCCATCTCGATGGGTCTGAACGGGAGGATGGGGCGGTACTTGTTGACGGAGACGCGGCGCCGGTGGGTGGGCGTGTTGTGGTAGTGGTGGCCGAAATCTTGAAAATCGAAAGAGATGGACTTCAAGATGGGGCGAGGGACCTCAGAAGAATCGCGGAGATGGGTGGAATCGAGAAGGTGGGTTGGATTGCCAGTCTCTGTGGCATCGACGGCCTTATTAAATTCCCGCGCGGGTCCAGCTGCCTCAGGGCCAGGAATCTCGGCGGTTTCGGAGGCGTCGACAGCCTTGGGAGGCTCGGCGGCCATGGCGGGGCCAGTATTAGCCTTGGGGACTTTGAGTCTTATGACAGGCATGTTGACGTTGTTGACAAGTTTTGGCGGTGCTTGAACAGAAACGAAGATGTGCGACCAGTTTGTATGAAGAAAGAAAAATGGGATCGCTGCCTCTCTGCTCGTTGTTCGAGGTTTCGTCTAATAGGCAACGAGAAAGAAAAGATTTGCGAGAGCGAGCCTGTACTTTCACACATGGTCTTGCAGTGAATCACCTGCCATCGTCTGATCTATTACCCCTTATCGGCTTTTCTTCTTCTTATCGCCAGCTTTGAACATTCAAACCTGAGGCTCACTATCAAAGGCATGGCGTCTTGGACAGCCGTGTACACGTGTACAAAACATCTGCTCAACACATACTGAGAGTGACTTCTTCAACAATCAAGATGAAGAGTCGATTAATAGCCAGCCAGTAGCATTCTTTCTTTGTCTAGTAACTATCTTACTACCGGTTACCTTTTACTATTAGATGGCATGCTCAGTCCAGGTCCACGTTCCACCAGACATGTCCTCTCACAGTTGTACATTTCTCCAGCGACATGGATATCTGTGAGGGCAATTATCTGCTACGTTAGGTACATGTGCCGAGTGATATGCTATCATGGATTGCAACTAGCTCCATAAAAGGTATACATTTGAAGGTATACCAAGAATTAACTTCAAATTAACCATCTGCAACTTGTTGTTGTACTATCGCATATTCCTACTCGTCCCTCCCCTTGGACTGGAGTGCTTTGAGTGGTATCGGAATAGTTTCCTGGTAATGCTTGGCGCAGCACTGAAAGTAGACCCGTTCATGCCCCGGCGAGTAACAGCAAGATACCTGGGAGAACCAGGTACCTTAGGCTTCAAGGCCTGATATATCCAGCATCTTCTGTCCCACACTAAGCTGATGGTGCAAGGGGACGGCAGCCAACAGACCTTTCGATACTATCTTACGACAAACAGTGAACTAGAGGGCTATGAGCCTAACCTTTCACCCATTCTCCCCAAAGCGCCACTCAGCCAACAGCTGGCACAAAATGCAAGAGAATGTGTTTCATCATTGTCAATATTAACTCGAAGTGCCAGTGGCCCCGGGCCATTCCCAACGCCACACAAAGCAATGATATCTTTAGGAACCCCCCAGCCCACCTTTACAGTTGTACTCACATGAGTACCACCAAAAAGGCCTTTGCTGACCCATCACATTTATGCCCGCTCTTGCTTGCTGCCGAGCGCCTTGACTCGCCCAAACCATACATATACCGTGGCTTTCTCGCTGAAGTTAGGCCACTGTAACAGACATATGTTTGCCAATGTTGCCAATAGCAATTTCCGTTGCTGAACGTGGTCCTGAGCTGCTGCTTTAACCCGGGCTGTGGCAATCCTGGCGGGCGTCTGCTGCATGGCCCCGGAGACTCGTTCCTCCGGCAGCACCCGAACCTCGCCGGCGGGTATACGACAAGATCACTAGGGTGATAGACGCGCCTACACGGAGTATGAATTTGGTATAACGTGGTTCCCGGCCGAGTGGACCACCCGGCCGAGCGGACCACTTTTCCACGACCACGCGACATCTCAACTCTACAACCTTCCTTCACAACCCAAAAAAATGTCAGAGCCATCCAACAAAGCCAAAATCTTCCTTGCAATTGAAGCAATGCGCCGCGACAACAAATTGAGTTGTCGCAAAGCTGCCAAAATATACAATATCCCTAAGACTTCTCTACGCGCCAGGATGAAGGGTCGCACTTCACGACACGACTCTCGCAACACAGCTCATCAATTGACGCCCTTGGAAGAGGAGGCGGTTATCCAGCACATCATAAAGCTGGATTCACAAGGATTTGCACCTCACTTGGCTGGTGTTGAAGATATGGCCAATTTACTCCTTGCGGAACACGGCAAGAAACCTGTCGGCAAGAACTGGGCACAGACCTTTGTCAAACGCCAACCAGAGCTTAAGACACGTTTCAATCACATCTATGACTTCCAAAGAGCTCTCTGCGAAGACCCAGAGCTTATTGACGCATGGTTCAAGCTTGTACACAACATGCAAGCCAAGTACAGCATTCAGGATTGCGATTTCTACAACTTTGATGAGACAGGCTTCATGATGGGCATTATCTGCACATCTATGGTGGTTACGTGTTCTGATCGACACAGACGAGGCAAGGCAGTTCAACCTGGGAATCAAGAATGGGCAATGGTTATCGAATGCATCAATGGCGAAGGGTGGTGCCTCCCGCCATACATCATCGTTCAAGGCACATACCACCTTGCCAGTTGGTACACAGAAGGTGACCTCCCACTCAACTGGGTTATCAAACCAACTTCCAATGGATGGACAGATAACAAGACTGGGCTGGACTGGATCAAGCACTTCAACAAGCATACAAGGTCTTGTACTAAGGGTGTATTTTGGATGATTGTAGTCGACAGGCATGAGAGTCACCAGTCAGCCAAGTTCAACAAATATTGCAACAAGAATAACATCATCCCCATTTGTTTACCTACCCACTCATCTCATCTTACCCAACCACTTGACGTTGGGTGTTTCAGTGTCCTAAAGAGGATATATGGTTGGGAAATCAAGCACTTTGTCAAGGCACATATCAACCACATCACCAAGATCAAGTTCTTTCTCGCCTTCAAAGCCACCCATCATGCCACCATGACCAAGAGTAACAACAAGGAAGGCTTCAGAGGGGCAGGTCTAGTCCCATTCAATCCCGAGGCTGTGATATCAAAGCTAGATGTCAGATTGCAGACACCAACACCTGGTCCCCCTTCCTCAACGACCGATCTCTGGGTCTCCCAGACACCACGAAACCCAACAGAAGCCATTGCACAATCTGAACTCATCAAAAACCGGATTTCCAGTCACCAAGAGAGTTCGCCAACACCAATTCTCACTGCTGTCGACCAGCTTGCAAAAGGAACACAGGCATTGGCACATTCGGTAACCCTCCTGACGGCTGAGGTACGTACCTTGCGGAAGGCAAATGAGGCACTTAGCAAACGCCGGAGGGCCAAAAAAACACATGTACAGCTGGGAGGATCACTTACTGTAGAAGATGCACAGGATATACTGGCCCAGAAGGAGGCGCAGGAACAGGCAGAGCGTGATAAGCGGGAACACAGTGGTCGGCGAAAGAGGACCGAGACGGGTCAGAGGCGCTGTGGCACTTGCGGAAAGACTGGCCACAATGCGCGCACCTGTCAGGAGGATGTAGAAATGTCTGGAGTATCTGATGATGAGTAGTTTCAATTGATTTTTGTTGTTGTGGTTGCGTAATTGAAGTGTTTTGTCGCGTGGTCGTGGAAAAGTGGTCCGCTCGGCCGGGTGGTCCACTCGGCCAGGAACCACGTTACTTGTACTATATATGTAATTTTAAACCAGATCTGTATTACGTACTAACGGGGTGCCGTGAGGTACTTGTTCATGGATATGGTAGGTACTACGTAGATATATCTTAGGGTACTTGATCGAGCCGACATGTCCATCTTTGCCTGGGCTAATCCCCAAGGTTCATTCACTTCCTACTCAGGCCTGCTGGCCGCGTCCCCTCGGGCTTCTCCAACTGCCAGCACGTCCTCCGGTCATGCGCGAGCCCCGGGGGTCTTGAGCCTGAGCTGTATCAGGTCACGAACAAGGGGATCAGGATATCCCTGCAGTTGATCACCGGAGAAGGAGCTCAACCTGACGAGTACGTGGGTGTTCTTCGAGACGTCCTGTGCATGCAGGGACCGGGGTGACAAAGAGCTGCCGCTAGGTGTCCATCTCCACAAGCTTGGCAATGGCCAATTTGACGGTCCGACATGGAGCCAAACCTCACCGGAGCTCATAGTCTTTGCATTCCGGTGCGCGCCGTTCGTCAGACACCCTAGGGTTAATGATATCATTAAAATCACCGCTGATCCTCGCAAGGCGTGGGTTGAGCTGGTTACTGTCAGAAGCACTGCACTTTTGATGGGGGTTGCAACTGTGTGATTGTATTGCTTGTTCTGCACCACTCTGGCCGCCAGAGTGGTGCTAGTTATAGGTGTTTGTTGTTGCCACTATTGTGGCAATGCAGTGGTAATGTTGACAACTGCGGTGGCGAGGCTGACGCACTCTCAATTCCAGCATCTTCCACCCTGTTCCATCTGACAGTTACCTACAACTTCGACTTGGCACGAGAATCAAAACACCGGTCTGATAGAAATCATGTGTTGATGACGGAACCTAAACCACATTTAACACCAACAAGCCTTCGTCTCAGTGTCGAGAGTGGACTGGTCGATCAAGTGATGTATATCACAATTATGCTGACTTGGGCCAACGAGCTGAGAGAACAGCGGGTATGTTTCGTCAGCATAACCAGTCCATTGCGCACACATTCTTACAATTTATTCTAGGTATCTGAATCCATACGGGAATCTATGCGCAACACTGAGTCCTGGAAGCCGGGCCACATCGAGTCATGGGACTCGGACTGGGATGGCAACCCATCAGAGTCCATGATGAGCTCAGAATAGCAACTGCAATACCTCGGATTTGTACCCACAGCCCCGCAAGCAGAGTCGCTTCATTGGATTGAACGTGATTGGGCGGCGATCTTCTCTTGTTCACTCGAGTAGTAAGTCTTTTGACGACTTTCTGGCCCTCGGGACTGACTTACATCAAGTCCAAGGAAATTGGAACTATCAGTTTGGCGATCAGAGCTTTCCAGTCGAATTGACACAGGCCTTTTCGAACATATATCTCCTTCAAGTTGTCTCTTCGTCCTCTTGCGTGCAGGAGGAAGGTCAGAAACGGGTGAGACTAAAAAATTCTAGGAAGGCGCACCCATATATCGTTCGACATGACGTATGTAGCATTGTCCATCATGCCAGCGAATACTCACCAGGACAATTGGCTATTCCATGGGTTCTGATATTATATCATATCCATATAACTTGGAGTCTTTACATTGGTTTCTCGCAATATTCGCGATGCTGTCGAGGCCATGTTTCTAAGACTGATGGTCGCCTGCCCAGCCCGGTCATGTTGGGGAAGCACGTTCTTTTCAAATCAATGTCCCTTCCCAGCCGCTTCAGATATGGCTGCCAAAGGGAAAGCGTAAAGCACATCTAACCAAGGGTTCTTGTTTTTGCCAGGTTGAAATGCACGTCACAGTCTCTTTCGTCTTGGAGATGACCTGGCCGTGTTACCTTGTCGTGTGGCTTGTCGTCTTGTTGCCCTGCTATCGCTCCGCCGCCGTGCTGTTGCTCGTTTTCTCTTGTTACCATGCCCGGTGCATCACAGCGTCTGCTCCAAGAGCACCCCATGGACCCTGAGGCCGTCCTCGCCCTCGCCGATAAGGGTCGCGGCCTTTACGAAGATCTGGTCCGCCGACTCCAGGACCCGCGACCCGACCCAGCACTACCGGGGCTTGTCCCCAACTATTATATTGAACCTTGTATGTCTCAATCAATGCCTTGTCTGCTCCTCGCTCGCCACGTAACATGTGGACGCAACTAATCGATGTTACTACCTGTCTAGGGTCTCCTGAAGATGCAGCCGTCGGCGATGAGATGCAGGTCGCGCTTGCCAACGCCGGCCACCCCTTCTCAGATTATGTATACATACGAATTCTAAACTCGTCCGCCGCCTTCCCTAGTCCCAACGCCACGGCCGTGGACATTTAGCAGAATTATGCGCAAGCCAGAGGCAAGGCTTTGCTTTGCATGAATAACGAGGCGAGCCGGGGTGTTATCTTTCGACAAGGGGGTGTGGGGCGTCTGTTCATGTCGGACGCTTTGGCAGAGAGCTGTGCCTGGGGTGTGTTGGGCTTATGCCTACCTCCCTGGGCTCAAGATGCCTGAAGCCGAGCGAGCTGACAATAGGGCCAGTTACAAGGATGCACGGTGCCGACTGGCGGGCCCAGGAGGCCATTTGGCGCATCGTGATCAACAACGAGCAGACCCAGCGGCTGATTGTCGCCATTTGCGGAGCTGGGTCCGTGGACCCCCAGGAATTCCCGGCCGGTGACGACCGTTTTTTCGCCCTATTGGGCAGTGAGCACGGCAAGGCCCCTTGTCGTATGTTGTCGACGTACCCGGGTATGTTCGGAAGAAAGTCCATCTCTGGAGTGCGCGTGTTCCCCGATGGTGGCCTGAGAGATAGGCCAAATCTTTGCTGGTTCCTGGAGCAAGCAGCTCCGCCGTCACCGACGCCGGCTCCGGCCCTGCCTGCCACCCCTGACCGGCCGCTTTCTCGAAAGGAGGCCCGGCAGTATAAAAAGCGCCTCTCCAGCCGCGCCTCACCTGTCCCCCGCCATGCCGACTTGCCCGTCTCGCCCCTCGCACGCCCGGAACCGTTCGGCGCCGATGTGAACCTTTCCCCTTCGGACCCGGGCATGTCAGGAAAGGCCCAACCTATACCACTTGGGGTGTCACTCTATGGCACAGCCAATTGCTGATCTGGAGCCCGATGACAGATGCGTCCCGAGGGTGTAAAATGCACGGAATCCCCTGCCGGTCCTAAGAACATTGTTCTGTCGATATGAGGAGCGGCTCCCCTTTCCGAGGGACACCTATATGAGTTCTGCGTGTCTGGGCTTCGTTGGTCGGAGTGCCGCGATAGGTGACCAGCATCGCCTGGGCGGACTTGTTCCCCAGGGGCCAATCGATGAACCCAAACTGCAGGGCGAAGCCAATATACAGACTCACATCGCTACGGCCACGCTCTCCGGGCGGTAAGTCATAATATTCCCCTGAAACCCCAACATCTCCATGTTCCACAGACTCACCTTGCCCCACCCTGCGCGCTAGCAGGGGCAAAACATGAAAGCCGAGCTATGGTAGAAACTATAAAACCTCGTTTATAGAGTTTAACGACATGGAGGCAAAAGGCACTGCAGTTTTTTGCCCCACACCAGCCAGCCCCGCTTGGAGAACAATGGAAAAAAACTTGACTGAACCTTCTTTTCCATGACTTGGCTTCCGGCCATATGTAACTTGAAGGCAAGGCTTTTCATCCTGTTTTAATACACTGCAGGGTTGGTTATTTCCCATATTTCCACACACAAATTTGCTACAGTCACCCACTCTAGGTATACAACCACAATGGCCAGCCAAAACTCCTCGACGAGTCAGCGCGACCCCAGGGTTCCCGCACCCCCTGGCGGCGGCGCACCAAAACCCAAATCCGAGTTCAGCAGAGAAGAGCTCCTCTGGCTGCACCGCACCAATGAGGAAGGCGATCACCGCTACACGCTCCATCTGTGGCAGATCGATCGCGACTTCCAGCCTTCGGCACAGGCGGCCATAGACAATTCCGATAGCGAGCTAGACTCCACCCATCTGGAAGAGAGCTGCAACAAGACGGTCCCAATGTACTTCCTGCCGTCCCCCCAGCGCGGAGTGGTCGTCAACATCATGGAGAACTACATTTACCGCCGATGGTTCCGCCCGTACCGGACCGAGATCACCTCCGGCCAGTTTATCTGCAAGTTCATCACGCCGCAGGACTTGGACTTAAACTTGGGGCTAGAAGCTGCAATCAGTGCTCTCACCACGTTCCACGGCATTCTCTGCACAAAGGTTGAGCAGCGCCTTGAGGAGAGCCGAGCGTGGCATGCGAGGCGGGTGGAGGGAGACCCTGTCGGCGCTACCCGCTGGCCAGTTCCCCGGCACGAGTCGCACTTGCTCCGGCCCCTCTTCAGAGCCTTGATGGCAGTTGTATGCTGCGCCGACTATGACGGCGAGGACTCCACAACGGCCGGCCGCTTCCCCGTATACCTGGTCCGCACCGGCGTCGACGACAACCTTTCAGCCCCCATCTCGTTCGACGCTGGCCTAGCTGCCCATCGGATGAAATACATCTCGGACAACGTCATCAAGACGACGCTGGAGGCCGCCGTGGACTTCATCATGGCCCTGGAAGCGCGCGAAACCGCTGTCTTTGGCATCCAACCGGACCCCGCCTCCGTCGTGAGGGTGCCCATGGACGAGGAGGGCCATGAGCTGACGAGGCTGCCGAGCACCCAGTGGGTCAGCGACGAGAAGGTAGCCGAGTGGGGCTGGGGCGGACTCGGCCGGCACTGGGACGAGGTGTGCTGTGCTCGCTACGAGCAGAGGGCATTCTACAGTTACAAAATCTTCCTGTTCCAGCAGCAAATGCGCAGAGAAGGGCGGGAGCTCCCCGCGACAGTGACCATAGACGGGATAACGACCGTTTTCCGGACGGAGAAGGAGGAGAAGGATTCTGTCTCGGTGGACTAGCGTGAGGCATGCTCGCTCAACGAATATCAAGCCCGAAAATACCCTCTACCGGCCTGTCAAGGGACCCCAAGGGCAGTACTTATACATCATTTTGAACTCGGCGATTTGGGGCTATGCGATAAAACTTCCCGTATTCCCGCGTAATCTTTGGAAACCCTGGCAACGGCTGGGCCGTTGTACCCTGGAAAATGTTTGTCCACCCTCTCGAAACGAGCGAGGCACAGCTAGAAGACGCTTAAGTTGACTCAGAGTCTGGGAGCGGCGCACAGTTTTCTTCAACCTGCTGCTACCATTGTCCAAACCGTCTCGGCTGGTGTCACAATACCGATCACGAGGTGATTAGGTGGATCGATACGGATTCGCTGCTTTCGGTTTTACTGTCGTGCCATATCTTACCAAGAGCATCGTCAACTTCCTTGCACAGTAAGCTCTTACCTTGCTTCATGCTTAAGTACTTTGGGCTGGCTACCTACTTGTCTTGCTAGGGCAATTCTGACGGATTCTCACCATTGCAATACCACAGCACAACACGTTGTATATTGTTCACTCTGAGATTCTCGACGAGGCGGCAGCATGTCTGAGAAACCTCGGCCCCTGTTCCATCTAGTTGGCAAGCTGATCCCGAGAGCACCCAAAGATTTTCGCCACATAATGGACTTTAATATTATCAGGGAGGAATTGCCAGAGTCAGCAGAGTAGGAATCACCACCAAAGTCAGCGGTTGAAAGCTTCGTTCTCGAGTCGCAGCGGAATGGTAACACAGTAACCATCGAGACTTCACCGGATGGCAACGCAGTAACCATCGAGGCTTTGCCGGATAACGACGCCGAAACCATCAAGCAAATGCCACTCAGCAACGTAGAAACCACCTGAGCCGTGGGCAATCCAGTTCGGCTTTTATGTCCTCCGAGGGACCCAAGAGGCAAAGCCAAGCGCAAACTCAGCGGCGACGGGTATGATGATTGTTCCCGAATACCCCTATGTTGAGATTTCCGATTCAAGAGCCAACATACCATTCATCTTCCTGGGGGACACATATTTTGATTTCGAAGGGTTCCCCGTACTTATTGGGGGACTCACCGCGGCGATAAACGGTGCCATTTCAAAAGTTCAAGTGAGGCACCGAAAGCAAACCTGCGTGGAGGGATTTTCACTGCGTGGCTAATATTCAGCTGCGGCACCCCCATTGTCTATTCAGTCATCAGGTTTGTGGATGATATGCTCTCCATTGCGGGAGTGATTATACGCGCCTGCTTCCGCCGCGGCAAGCTAGACTTGGCCCGCTTGATCGACGACTTCATATCATCGGGTCACAACTCCAAGATACGACGACGGCTACGCCCTGCAGTTGCTACAGGGATCCTCATTGCGCTTTTCGTGGTTACCCAGCAGCTGATGGAGTACGGGAACTGCACCTACTTTGAAGATTCTTAGATGGGCTACCTGCGCGCTGCCGTTCGCCAAGGGTTGTGGTAGTTGTTGGTCATGATAGGATTCCTGGGATTTTGCCAGTGAGAAAGATGAGGTCATTCCAGGGAACTCCACCATTTGATGTCATGGATCTGTCCCTCAGTAGAATACGCAAGTTGAGTGAGGTAGTGGAATTGAGTCCACCTAGTTTGTCAGCTGGGGCACAAGTGACAGCGACATTCTGCTGTGAACTTTGCTTTGCAGGAGGAAAGAACGGTGAGACACGATAAGACCAATGGATAATGGCTCAACACATCTTCCCCTGCGACATGCAGAAGGGCGGGAACCTGCACACCGCTAGCAACAACGCGATTGCCTTGAGAAGTGAATTTCCCAATCTTTCTCCAATTCTTTGCCAAAAACATTCCAAGCTTCTCCACAGCTACCTCACCCCGTACAAGTCAAAAATGGCAACGATAGATGCACCAGAACGCCTCGCATTGGGGGACTGCCTCCCACCAGGGGATCGGCATGTAAGGCACCCATCACCAGATTACGAGGAGCCCAACTTTGCAGAGGAGACTCCCTAAGCTGACAGACGGCAGGGCGTCAGCGTCCACCTGCCCACTTGGTCTGACACCCTCGGCTGGGCAGCACGGGACCCTCGCATCTTGGAGGTCATGCTCGTCGGTTACCCTCGCTTCTTCATCCCACGCGTCGTAGACAAGCTTGCTGCCAGCATTGTGAGCGCCCATGTCTTGAAAGTGCCAACTTCGACATCGACTCTTGCCCTCGTTGTTGCGAGTCGTCACCATGCCGAGCTCGGCCGCGAGTTTATTGTCGACCACGCAAAGAAGCTCGGGCTAGGCGACATATCAATTGACCTTGCTCGGGTGGTTTGGGAAACGGGCATCGCCGATACAAACAGTCACAATGACAGCAGCGATGGCAAGGCGGTTCAACCTGGGAGAGAGGACATATATGCGGTCCCCTATCCCGGCGAGCTGTTTCCGGCAGCGAAGGCATTCTGGCAGCACACTGGCTATGGCATCTCCAGCCGACGCGCCACCTTTTGGGTTGAGAATGCTCCGTTTCTGTCACCTCCGCCTGCCCAGCAGCCAGTTCATCCGCTCCTCCTAGACCCAGAAGCTGTTAAAAACAAAACCAACATTGCCAAGTCGGAAATCAGGAAAAGAGTCGCATCAGGGATGTCCGCGGCCGACGGCATCACAGCCAACGTGAACGACGTCTTCCTCTACCCAGCAGGCATGACAGCAATCACGGAAGCCGCGGCGGCGATCCAAGCCCTCCGACGGCCCGACCGCTCATCGCCCTGTGTGGCCGCCTTCTTCGGGTGCGTCCCCCCCCCTCTCTCCCGTCCAACTTCACCAACACCAAACCAGCTTCCTCTACGTGGACACCTACAAGGTCCTCACCACCGTCCTCCCGTACACCACGACCCTACTCACCTTCTCCCCCTCGGAAATCCCCACCCTCGAGGCCGCCCTCGCGGCAGGCACCCTCCAGCTCGATGCCCTCTTCACCGAGTTCCCCGGCAACCCCCTCCTGCAGTCCCCCGACCTCGCCCGCCTGCACGCCCTCGCCCGCAAGTACAAGTTCGTCCTCGTCGTCGACGACACGGTCGGCACCGCCGCCAACCTGCACCTCCTCTCCTCGTGCGACGTCATGTGCACGAGCCTGACCAAAATGTTTAGTGGCGCGTGCAACGTCATGGGCGGGGCGGTGACGTTGTCGCCAACGTCGCCGTTCAAGGGGGGGCTGGGCAAGGCGCTAGGGGAGAGGGTTGGGGAGTGCAGGTGGTTCGAGGAGGATGTGTTGGTGATGGAGGAGAACAGTCGGGACTTTGTCGAGCGGGTGAGGCGCGCCAGTGCGAATGCGGAGAAGGTGGTGGACATGTTGCTTGGGCATCCGGCCGTGGCGGAGGTGTACTACCCCGAGGGGAGTGCTTCGCAGGATGTCTATGACAGGTTTCGCGTCGAGGGAGGGGGGTATGGGTTCCTTCTCTCGGTACGCTTTACGACGCCCGCGAAGGCGGTTGCCTTCTATGATGCGTTGGATGTCGCCAAGGGGCCGAGCTTGGGGACCAACTTTACGCTGTGCTGTGCATATACGTTGCTAGCGCACCCCAAGGAGTTGGAGTGGGCGGCGGAATATGGGGTTGTCGAGGACCTGGTGAGGATCAGTGTCGGGCTGGAAGAGGAGGCGTGGTTGAGGAAGAGGCTGGGCAAGGCGCTTAGGGTGGCCGGAGGAGTGCATCAGGTGAGGCGTTTTTGAGAGAGAGAAATGCATTCAAGACTATAGACATGGTTTTGGAAAACATTCGTCGCCGCTTGGCATATTTCGGGTACAGGTTGTCTGGGCAGGTCCGTGTTTGTAGCAGAGTCCGAGTACTGCTAACGGCTCGGCGCCGTGAGTACCACCGTGAAACAGGGAAGTTTGCGTGTTTAAATTGTTTCCCTCCGCTACGGACGCCGCGTTCCGAATGAGTTATAGAGAGGTCTCAAAAGTTTTTCTTTTGTCGTTGCAGAGAGATAATCGAATTCGAGTTTGAGGTATGATAGAGAGAGATCTCATGATAGATGCGGGCAGCGGGACAACACTTTGACTTGACGCGCTTCTGTCGACCGCGAGTATGATCTTGTTTGGATTTTACTGTGTTCCTAGCGAGACAGATGTTCGTTTAAGGTCCGGTGGCAGCCTCTACGGCGACATCCAATCATAAATCGCAATGCGCCACCATCAAAGGATTCTACAAAGCATTGGCGGATGCCTAGTCTCAAGCTCAGGTACCGTATTTCCTAGATTGGATGCGATTGGCTGACTTGGGTCTTGGCCCTTGTTCCCTCGAGCCGGGACAGGACACCACGGGATCGATCATCGCGGATGGCTGTGACTTTGATCCTTATAGTGGAGTTCCCTTCTTGGCTTGGGCGAGGTGAGGCTGAGTGAGGCGAGGTGAGGGTGTAGATGTGGAGTCGCTTGCCGCTCCTTCTATGCAGTCTGGCGCGAGTCAATCAACCTTCTTGCGATAAGCCATGAAAGATGCTTGTTTCTCCAATCTAGCGCCGAAAAAGGCAGATGCCTGAGGAGGATTGCTAGAATCCGACCCTAGATGGCCCGTCTTCCAGATTGATCAACTACTCCTTTGCGACGGCGCGAGGAGCCGAGGTACCTATACACTGAATTCAGTGCGATCGCCAACCTTTAGCCTCGTAGTCTAATACTAGCCAACACTATGGCAGGGCACAGGGGACGCCTGGTAGAAGGATGAAACGAGCTGGCCGCTTGTAAACGATACCATACAACCTCTGTGGACAAGAACTTGAAACAATGCAAAAGGCAGTGGAACTAGGGAGGCCTTGGCATGAACTTGCCATGGAGTGTCAAGAGACAATGAATACAAAAATTGCCGACAAAGTGGTATATAAGGGCATGTTTCTGCGTTTCTGCATCCGATAAGTACACAAGAACTTATCCTTAGTACCAGCAACTCATCATCGCCACCTCAGTAAAGCAAATAACATCTTCAACACGCCTCCTCCCATCTCAATCCCTACTTCAGGCCTACCTCCACCACCGACTTGAAAATGAAGTCCGCCATCTTCGGAACTGCCTTGTTCGCCGCCATAGCCCTGGCCGCCCCCAAGATTCCGACTACTGGTACATACACCAGCCCCTTTTCTTTCTCCAACAACTTTGCTAACACGGAGTCTGCAAGAACTCGGGACTGCCGACCTCGTCCCGCGTGCCGACTGCGGAAACCTCCATTGCTGCAACAACAAGGGAGAGTGCGGCTATTTCACCTGCCTTGAAATCCTTTGCGACGCATTTCCCGAGTCCTTCACTTGCCCAACCGGTACAACCCCCCCCCCGCCAGCCTAGGATGCCCGTGGTTTCAGAGTGCTAATCGGAATTTGCTTAGTTTGCTACAACACTTGCGCTGGCTGTGAGAAGTGAAGGGACAGGACAGAGTGCTTCAAGTTTACCTTGAGATGGCGGAGATTCTCGTTTTGACTTTGTCTTGGAACGCCGGTTGGGGGAAGGTAGAGCGCTACGTAGATACCTCCTTAAGGGGCATTGCAGCTCAGATTTATTAGCGGCATTGTGTCTTGAAAACAAGAAAACCTTCTCGATCCATGGCAACTTGAACTGTAACGGTGCCATTCCAAGATCTTTCGTCAGAGTGGTGTATTTGCAGGGTGTATTACCATAGCCCAAACCTATTTCTTTCTTGTACAGCTCAAGGTTGGTATCTCTGGTACCTGGTCCATTTACCTTGAGCAACGATTTTAGTAAACTCTCGCGGAGTCTCTGCGATCTAGAATTTGAGCTTCCTGATCTGTCACGGCCCATAACAGCAAGGCGAGTCCCTCGACTGGTCTCTTGATTGACATCACGACTGGGACAGTTGTTAACATCAAATTGGTCCTTCATTCTCCTCTCTCCATCCTCCAATTCAAGTACTTTGACGTGAACGGGTTCAACTTTATGTTTACGGACAGGCTCCGAAACCCGAAAGCTACCGAGATCGAGGTTCCATGCACGGTGTGTGTCGACCACGGAAAGCCTTGATCCGCAGGGTGTGGAGATGGTTAAAAATTCTAGAATGTCTGAACGACCTCTTCTTTTGCCAGGCGATGGCCAAAATGTCCACAGTAGATTTGGGTGGACAACATCGCTGAGGATTCAGATCAAATCTGGGCCTTTAGCTAGGTGCTGAGCACTTCATAATGTTAGGGGGTATCACCACTAACCTGCATCATTTTAATTCGAAAACAGGGCCTGCGGTGCTTATCGATACAGCTTTTAACATCCAAGACCACTGTGTTGCAATTTGTCATAATCCCCGCGACATGTCGACTGAGGGTGTCTGGCAGGGTTATCGACTCATCCTGGTCGTCTTCAACCAGCAGCTCGATGACAGTCTTGAGCGACATGAGTTCGCGGGAGATGGCGTCGAGCTCACTTCGTGCTTGGCGTACGTCCTTGATAAAGAAGAAAGTTGTAGTCGACACCTGGGTAATGGTGCTAATCAAGCTCAGGCACCCTGCCGTTATGGAGAGTGGGTCCATGGCGCTGTGATTCAAGTCCCGCAAGTTGATTGCGTGTGAGGTGAGAGTGAGAGTGAAGACTTAGATTTTGCGGGGTGGGTGCAGCCTCACTACTTGGAAGCGTATATCTGGTTTACACGTACAGAGTATCCAGATCAAAGACGAAAAAATGCCTTGGCGAGGGGGGGAGCCGATGGCTATGCTACTACATGATGTCTCCAGCAGGCCAATGATCAAAATATTCAGCATTTCCACCCCCAAATAACACTCGGCTCAAGCCGCTGCAAACCGTGCATATTATCCGGTTAAAAGGAGACGCAGCAACTTGGACGAGTGGTTGTATTATCTGCTGCAGTTGACTTGATACACCAACAACAAAAAAACCACAAACCAAATAAGCGCTACAAGATAGCAAACCCCAAGCTCCAAGGGTCCTTCCCGATAGGTGCGATATTTCCTTGACTTTAAGTAATCTTTGCTGAGGTCGATAGTATTCCCAGGGGCAGCGGCCTCATAGCGGTAGATTTTCTCACTCCGCTCGGAGCCTTTCCAGGCGACAACTTTCGTAATATTTTGCCGCGACAAGGCTGTCGGCTGGAATGTGCAGAGTCTGGTGATGGAGTTCGAGTAGATTATGAGACGGGCGACCCAGTAGGGTAACTCGCCGCTGCTCTGGTCCTGGAGGACCCAGACACGCTTGTAACACGGTATGGATTCCGCCCCTTCGCGGGCCATCATGTTTCGCGTCGTCTTGGTCATGAACCCTTGATCCGGTAATATGTTTTTGGCTGTCCATCCAAGGCCCTCCCACATGAGACGTGGTATGTTGTCGCACTTGATCCACATATGCCCTCGCCACGTCGTGTTTTGTCCTTGTGCGGGCTCAGCATACGGCTCGAACGAGATGGACATGTTTCCGAGCTCTCTGGGGTGGCTCGAGTAGGCATCTTTCCCGGAATCGGGGCGCTGATTCTCAATAGTTTGTGATGGGTTGCTGGATTGCGACGCTGCTTGGGGTATCATGGTGCTCTCAGGCTTGGCCGCTGCCATGCTATCATGAGGGCCCGACTTCGGTCGAAGTGAGTGCGCCACCATCTTCTCTCTAGACCTGCCGTGGTTTGGCGATGCCTAGATATCCAGCGTACAATTTCCTGATGGGTTGAGATAGCGGCACGACATCGTGGTCGGTAGAAGTATGCCGTGCCGATTTTGTACCATGAAAATAAAAGCATAATGCTTCACAAAGCTTGGATGTTCTTTGAGCTTTCTGTTCAACATATTAGTGTTTGGTTTTGGTGTCATCCTGATAGGCAGACCCGTAAGCTTTAACATGGTAAAATGCATTGAAGACTGGAGCTTGTATTGACATTGAGTTTGGCAACGACCTGTCCCGCAAGTCAGTTTTTAGGGAACGAACAGATTCATACGTGATGGCAATATAGGTGCCAAGATAGGGTACCTACTAGTCCGAGCAAAAAGCGATGCAACTCAGGGTCAGTGAGTCTCGATCAGGCATAAATGAACATCGACCCTAACCCTACCAAAAGCGCCGATTCAGGGGGAGCTCGACGTGTGCCAAGATGCAGGGAAGCGACCCCGCCATATCGCATCATATCGTTTGCTGGGACTGGGGACTTGGCCGTGCAACCTCGAAAAATCCCAGGCCGAATCTTTGTTGCTCCGACGCTCACCACCCGCAATCACCCATCTCGCCCAGCATGTCGTCTGCCGCCCCCAAGGACGATTCGCACCCGGCGCTGAAGGGTCCGAGTGCTCTGCGGTCCATCCTCGCAGGCTCGACAGCCGGCGCCGTCGAGATTGGTGAGCAGCATCCACCCGTGCTCCATCAGTGATGCGTCGACAGCTCCGCAAATCGCAATTGCTCGTGTGCTTCCTTGCTAACCAGCCGCCCCTCCAGCCATTACATACCCAGCCGAATGTACGTCGCCGCCGCCCCCCCCCCCCCCCAACCAATTGCTTCGCGCTCGCTCCAAAGTCTAACATTTCCCCCTCGATAGTTGCCAAGACTCGGACACAGCTCAATCGCAGGTTAGCCGAGGGCCAGAAGCTGCCATGGCCGCCGTTCGGCAAGCAGTGGTATGCCGGGTGCACGACGCTGATTATTGGCAACTCGGCCAAGGCGGGCATTCGTACGCTTCACCCCCTTTGCGGTAGATAGATACCATGGCTGAGAAACGAGTGCCTTGCAGGGTTTGTCGCCTTTGACCAGTACAAGACGCTGCTCGCCGACTCCGAGGGCAAGCTCTCTGGTCCTCGGACCGTGCTCGCGGGTTTCGGTGCCGGTGTTACGGAGTCGCTGCTCGCCGTCACACCGACCGAGAGCATCAAGACGACGCTGTAAGATCACACCGCCCCTTTCCCATCGCCGCCCGCTAACCACCGCCCGCCCACAGCATCGACGACCGCAAATCCGCCAACCCGCGTCTCCGCGGCTTCCTGCACGCCGTCCCCATCATTGCGCGCGAGCGCGGCATCCGCGGCTTCTTCCAGGGCTTCGTGCCGACGACGGCCCGGCAGGCGGCCAACAGCGCCACGCGCTTCTCGGTCTACAACGCGCTCAAGCAGCTGGCCGAGGGGTACACGGCGCCCGGCGAGAAGCTGGGAGCCATGGGCACGTTCGCCATGGGCGGCATCGCGGGCCTCATCACCGTGTATGTCACACAGCCGCTCGACACGGTCAAGACGCGCATGCAGAGCATCGACGCCCGACAAGTCTACGGCAACTCGTTCCGCTGCGCGAGCCTCATCTTCAAGCAAGAGGGCATCTTGACCTTCTGGAGCGGTGCGCTGCCGAGGTTGGCGCGGCTGGTGATGAGTGGCGGCATTGTGTTTACCATGTACGAGAAGAGCATGGAGTTGATGGATACGTTGGACCCAGAGAGACAGTACATCTAGATATCTGGCAGGAGCCGAAGGGCGTCTGCCAGGAGTTGTTGTTGAGCGGTTCGCATATAACCCCCAGCTACATGGGTAGACAAAAGTTTTTGTACATATAATTGGTAATACTTATCCGTTTGGACTTGGGTGTTCTCTTCCCTGTTGCCCTTGAAGAGCCGGCTGACGGCCCAAAACGCCGAGACCATGCAAGTTTCTATTTTGTTCGTACATTGTTGTGACATCCGCATGTGGCTGGCTCACCGAAGTCGGAACATGCCCCCGAACCTTTTCGCTATCCTGTTGAACCATGTCCGGTTGGGTGCCTCCTCGATTTCGACGAGCAGGTCGGTATAATATGTTGGGTTGCTCTTCGGTTTCATTACTCTGTCGCTGAGTTTGTACTGCGATACCAAGCTCGATTAGTTGTCGTGTCACAGCCGTGGGCAGTGCTAGGCTGAGTTTACCTTGAGCGAGTATCTGTTTCCGAGCAGCGCATAGAGAGCGTTGACCTGTCGCATTTCGGCCTCGGCCTTTGCGCCAGCACTTCTTGCGAATAGAGATGGGGGGAGAATCTCGCGGGTCGCCATGCGCTTGGCAAGAACATCTTGCAGCTGGCAGTCTGGTCGAAGGGTGTCCTTGGGCCAGCGCTGCAGCGCGCGGCCAAAGAGTTCGAGCGCCTACATGGGGAAAATGTGTCAGCGGTTGGTGCTAATACTGCGATTAATAGTCAGGAGAAAGCAGGAATACCTTTTTGCTGGTGCCCGACATATTGGTGGTGATGTGCTGGTCCGCACGCGTGTTCTCGCAAAAGCTCCGCTCTCAAAATTGTCGACGTCAACAGCTGAAATCTTGAAGTGTCAGCCACAAAGACGGTCGCTTCAACGCGGTCAAGCCACACCTGGTTCCCAACGGAAGTGAGTGGCAAAAGCGGTCTTGGCGCTGACATGGGCAAATGCAAGGGGGAGCACCTGAGGCAGCCGGACCCCCATTTCTGGCATTCTCCACGCGGTTCCAGGTCGGGGTTTCCTTGGTCAGCCGCCCGTGCCAGTGTCATGTCATCTGGACGTATCGGCTGTGGTGGCCATCTTCGACGCTTCAAACCAACGTCCCCTTCCACGACGCCCTCACCGAGCCGCGTGCGCTCCTATCGCCTTCGCATCTGCCCTGTTCTCCTTGATTGACTTTCCACTTCTTATACCTTTGCCGATACCAGCGAACCAAACAAGCTCAAAGCGTCGACCGCACCTCTCTCCTTTTTGTCATTCGCTCCTATTTCCTATCTAAAGTCGATTGAGAGGGGTGTTTGGGTGAAACACCGACACCAATACCGACAACACAGCAATTCCCTCACTCCAAACCACAATGTCGGCACGATATGCGAGGGTATGTTTTCTTATGGTATTTCCCCAAGGTCTTCTACGGGAATACTGACAGGTTTGGTCGCAGGTGAATGCCCATGACGACGACGAGCCCGAGTCCCCCGCATCGAGGACAATCCCCAACTCACCACCGCCGTCCTTCCATTCCAGAGCATCGTCAATCCTGTCGAGAGAACGGGATGCGCGAGTGAATGCCGATCTTGCCGATGCATTTGACACCGATGGCGACGAGAGTGAAGAGGAGTCGGATGATAGGCAGCGGTTAGTGCGTGGCCCTTCGTCGATTGCAATCGGGAGTGCGACGCATGCCGATCCAAACGACTCGAGGCCGATGCCTACGAGGAGGCCGCCCCCACGATCGCAATCGGAAATATCTGCGCCCCCAACAGCTGGATCAGCGCAGGCATCATCGAGGGTTTACGGCGGAGGAATTCAATCAGATGGAGTCTTCTCCAACCTCGCGGCAAAGCCGGATCGTGGCGGCGAGGAGAAAGACGAAATGCCTCCGGTACGTTCAGCTGTCATGTGCTTTCTCGGCACATTTTCCGGGCGAAACTCTAACTTGCAGCTTCTTAGTCCTATGAACAAGCAGCCGCTGATGCCGCCCCGCCATACTGGGAAACAACAATTTTGGCCCCGGGGCTCGGCGGGCCAGACGAGGTCTACATTGACGGCATGCCCGTTGGGTCTTTCTTTAGCTTCATCTGGAACGGCATGATTTCCATGTCGTTCCAACTCGTCGGTTTCCTTTTGACTTATCTCCTACACTCCACGCACGCTGCCAAGAACGGCTCTCGGGCAGGTCTCGGCATCACCCTGATCCAGTACGGCTTCTACATGAAGGGCGGCACCCCCGGCGGTAATGCCGGCGCGGGGGCTGCCGGCATGGGCGGCAACGTAGGCGAAGGCTATGCGAATCCGCAAGATCCGAACTCCCACGACTTCAACCCTGGCGACGTCGATGGGTCCGATGGTAGTGGTAGCTTCGCAGACCTTGCGAACAGCGACTGGGCGGCGTACATCCTCATGATCATCGGGTGGTTTATTCTCATCAGGGCCGTTAGCGACTACGTCAAGGCTCGTAGGCATGAGCAGTTGGTGCTACAGAGCCCCGATCGGGGGCTGGGTATTCCCATCATCGCCGAGGGAGAGCGGTCCGAGACGGTCGTATAGCGCGCCTGCGAGACTTGTGGGCCGTGTCATTGGGCAACAGAACAGAACATGTAAGATTTGGTCGCATCGGCCGGGGGCTCCTATACGCGGTTGGTTTAAATGTTCCTCCTATCCAGCATACGTTATGCATGGCGTTTTTTTTTGTGGTTTGGCCAATTGTGACCGAGATGATTGGCTTCGATATACAATACGTATTGATATTTATGCCCATGTCAAGGAGCCGTCGAGTATGCAATCCGTGGTGTTTTGGACGTGAGATTGGTATCGCGGCGTAGTACGTATCAGCTGCGTAACTACTCCCGACTCCCTCGGAGACTGAGGCAGCGGTTGCTCCAACGGCTGGCAGCACAAGGAGGGGAAGCGTGCGGGGCAGCGTTGTGCTTGCCGCCGTTTACCTACGGTGACCTCCAACCGGCCAGGTCTCTATTACATCACTCAACGTCAGCTCATCATCACATAATACGTTGTGGCTGCTTTGTTTGCCCCAGCAGCGGGAAAGAAGGGCAATCCCTTCACATGTGGCACAACTCGCAAGCGCCATTTTCTAATCAGTTAACCTGATCTCCTTGACGCATCCGGATACGACACCGTTGCACTTCTAAGGCTTCATTCAACCGATTTCCCTCAGCATTCTGTCTTGACTTGGAGATTGTTCAACTCTGGCGGCCCAAAAGCGAAAGTTTTCGCCCCTACTCGCTTCACAACTTTCGGCACAGCTCGGCAGCCGCTTCATCCCCCGCGCTAGTCTCAGCAGTCGCTCCCCCCAGCCATCACAGACGCCTCACCCACGACACAAGAGTAACTTTGCCGAGATGGCCTGGCGCAGCTCCGGTGCGACCAACCGCGATCTCATCGAAAACCTGTGGCGCAACAAACTCATCACCGAACCCCAAGTCAAAGAAGCCTTCCTCAAGGTCTGCCCCTTCTCAACCCCACCCCCCAAAACAGCCAGAGACTAAACAGCAAAAAAAAAAAAAAAAAAGGTTGACCGCGCCCACTACGCCCCCTCGTCCCCGTACAAGGACAACCCCCAACCCATCGGCCACGCCGCCACCATCTCGGCCCCGCACATGCACGCCACCGCCGTCGAGAACCTGCTGCCCTTCCTCGCGCCCACGCCGTCCCGCCCCGCCCCGCGCGTCCTCGACATCGGCTCCGGCTCGGGCTACCTCACGCACGTCATGGCCGAGCTGGTTGGGCCCGAGACGGACGGCGCCGTGGTCGTCGGGCTGGAGCACATTGCGCCGCTGCGGGACCTGGGCGAGGCCAACATGCGCAAGTCGGCCGAGGGCAGGGGCCTGCTGGCGAGCGGCCGGGTCCGGTTCCGGGTCGGGGACGGGCGCAAGGGCTGGACGGAACCCGGGCAGCAGGAGGGCGAGGGGTGGGATGTCATCCACGTCGGCGCGAGTGCCAAGGAGATGCACCCCGAGCTGCTGGCGCAGCTGAGGGCGCCGGGCAGGATGTTTATCCCTGTGGATGATGATGGGAAGGGGTGGAGTCAGCATGTTTGGTGTGTGGATAAGGATGATAAGGGGGTGGTGAGCAAGAGGAAGTTGTTTGGCGTGCGCTACGTCCCCCTGACGGATGCGCCTGAGTGAGGTGGGAAGGGTGTTGGTGGGGAGGTGATGGTGATAGGGGGGATGGTGGTGTTGTTTCAACAGCGAGGAGTGGTACTCCCGATGATGAGATTGAAGCTGGAGGTGGATTCTGATGTGTTGGATCACGGTTTCTCACAGCGCAATTCTGGCTTCCTGATCAACAGGTTGGAGGCCCGAAAGTCCGATATTCAATCTGACAAGGATACGGTTATTACCTCTTGAATACCCGTTAAACCACTACATTTCTCTGCTAAATAATGATCTAGTGCTCAGTAGACTGAAGGAATAGTTGGCGAATTTTAATATTCCTTGAACCTGGGACTTACCTCTGTGCCCGCAGTCGGACTCATCTAGCTCAAGACGGATCTCGCATGTCATCAACTGCCAACCCCCTTAGAAATCGGGACTGGCATTTTCCCGGTTTTTTTACAAGTATAAATTCGAAAGCCATCGGAACCTGGGATTTTCTCTCAAGGTCTCCTATCGACGACTAGAAGAACCCTTCAATCCGGCATTTCGATTGGCTTACTAGTCACAGCAGGTCACCCACACGAAACATGCTCAGCCATCGCGACAGGGGGCTCAGCCCTTCCCCTCAGGTTATTCTAGCACTGCCTTGAGCTATTACCTACATAGGTTGGCAACAGCCCTCCTACCTCCTCGTGAGTCGCACCTCTCATCTCTCAAATGTGTAAAATCTTTAGGTATCATTTACCTTGTCTTGGAGACTCGCCGCGCATCTCCGAGACATTCCCAGTCGCCTCTACCGGCCCGCAGTTTGTTGATCATTGAAGACGGAGTCCGTCACAGACGTCTCGTCTGAAGAGGCCGAGCCTGGCGCCCTAACCCTTCCTTATATTTGCCTTTAGTGTCCGAAGGATTCCGTCACTTCAACTACGACATGACCGATCGCGAACAGGGGCGTAAATTCAAACGTTTGTACTCAAGCGGCGGAATCTGCGAATATGGCTGGACCACACAGGACGAGCTAAGGCATCGTATCAGCGACAAGGTCCCTCAGCATGTTTGTCGTCACTGCCCGAAATCATTCCATCGCCTCTGCGACTTGAACAAACACGAAAAGCCCCGTAATAACCCCCCCTGGAAATGCCCATACCGGAGCTACAGACACACTCGAGAGCGTCAAGAACTTTCTGGTCGCCTCAGATGCCTTCTCGGACCTGTGCAACTCGTTGAGGAGACTCTTGAACCTGGATGGCAGTCGGAGGGCATCTCCTTCCCATGAGGAGGACACCGACTCGGGGCACCGGCCATAGGAAGCTGAAGATTCAGATGACATCGGAGCCGAGCCCCTGGTCGCTGCCAAAACTGTGGATGCACCGCCGGTTGATCCTCAGGGAACCCCAAGTCAGAGATGAGATACGCGCTGGGAGAGGATGCGTCGTTAGAACACAAAAAGCTCGATACACCTCACGTTCATCCCACAGTGTCGTGGTGTGCTGGCACTGCGTTGCTTGCTGTGACGGTTTTGACGGTTTGTTGGTGTGTGCTGGCCGAGGACTTGCAGGGCGGGACGGGTTTGGGGCAGTACTGTCTCGGTTTATCTCTTGAAGCGTAGTGTGCACGAGAGGCCGTAGCCGAGGCCAACAGAGAGTCGCGGAGACCGCAATGATTATGCGGTGACTACGACAACGCTGTGTATTTCGAAGGCAGGGTAAATAGGGAAATTGGTTACCCGGATGCTTGTTCGAGGGTGCAGGTGGAATATGTTGAGGCACTAGAGTGACACTAGATGCCATAGTTGTCCTCCGGACGTAATAGGCAGGAGGACTGGGCTGTTCATGCTTTGAAGTCCGTCGGTAATTGACGTCCCATTGTGAGGACATCGCCAGTGGTAAGCGAGCCAATCACACAGCCCCAGGGATGGCCATACTCTGATGGTCTAAAGCTAGCAGTTGTTGTAAGTCGATACTGACAGCGGGAGAGTATAGGGATCGACGTCTGGGAGACGCTACCCGATGCAAGCTGCCTTAATTACAAAAGCTGATTCAGGAACACCAATGCCAGTGGAGATGGCGGCAGGGAGGCTGGAGCGCGGTTGGAGCGTGGTGCTGGCAGCCAAGTTCTGGGTTCCATTCTGTCCCGTCCCGAGCCGCACACTCCAATCATCGAGTTGAATACAGCCACAGCTAGCGCAAAAAGAGTGCACGGGGTATCAAGGTTCCGTGGTTGCCGGTTCGGTAGCGCTCCGCTAGCGACGAAATAACCGGCAGATTTACCACTGCCAACTGAAGGCCGCGTCAACCTCCGGGGGGGGGGCGCAAGTGACGTTGAGGGCTGATCGAAAGCTGGTTATCACTTGGTTAATATAGCGTACCAGATACCGGGGTTGCTTTGATGCCCCTCCTTCACCAAGTCCTTCTGCTTACGCGAAGGGCCCAGAGCATGAGAGAGCAAAGCAGCTCGGGCAATTGTGAGTAAAAAGGCTCGGCATCATATATTGCCTGCCCTGTTCCCCGGATTTTCCTGTCCGCCCACATCGACCCGTTCCCGCACATTGATCAAGACCACCAAGCCACGATCCACCACCCACACACTGCACACACAACAACTATTCTGCTGCTCTTTTAGGACTTAAGATGCCGGCCTTCACACACATCCTCAAACTATCGGCGCTTTGGCTCATCGCCACAGCCACGCCCATCGCAGCAGCTTTCAACGGAACCGGCGAGCTGCACACGCTCTGGAGCGCGGGCGACCACGCCGACCTCGGCTGCATCACCGACGAGGGGCTGTGGACCGCGCGGGAGACGGCATGCGGCGCGTTCGAGGCCGTGCCGGTCCCCGACACCTCCATGTACACGCTGACGACGGCCGCGGGCGCGTGCTGGGTGCGCGGGGCGAGGTTCACCTGCGGCGAGGGCAACGAGGCGTTCAATTTTGGGGTAATTATCTTGTTCTTTTCTGTCTCTCTCGCATTGGAGCAGTGATGCTGACCGAGGACTGGAACGGTCGTAGACGTGGCCCGAGAACTGGCCGAATGGCATCCCGGGCGTCAAGGTCCTTCGCTACGGGCAGTACGGGCTGATGGCGAGCAGGAGCAACGGCCCGCCCGGGCTGACAGATAGCCCCAAGCCGATTCACCTGGTTAGCTACAGTGAGACTGGCAAGTACGTCTGGTTGACGTGGAAGGACTTGTGAGGGGTGGGCCGTACTACCCCGGGGAGAGCATGTTGCTCTTTGATGTTGGCGGTTTCTGCTTCTTCTTTGGCAACCGGCTGTCCGTCAGTCGGTTTGCATTACTTTGACGGTGTTTGGGGGGGGGTACAGAGTCTCAAACTAGTACAGTTCATTGAGTGAGCGGCAAACGCCACTTCCTGTACATGGCAGGTTCGCTACCACAAGTTGGCTCCATCCTATTGCATCTATTTGCCCAGTCTCCTAGACTGACTCTATCACCGCATTGTACGCCCGGTGGGCAAAAATGCCAAAAAGAAGCCAGATCACTCTGGATACAATTGTATGGACGAGTTGGGAATTGAACCCAAGACCTTTCACAGCGAATTTGGTAGAAAATGCGAAGCGAACGTTATACCCCTAAAACACACGCCCTTGTGCTGTTGGATGCAGGTGGATGATGCAATTCCCTGGGCTCAAACCTCGCACGGGCTGAGTGGAGATTCTCTACCGGATGGGCGCATAAAATCCAAACCGATTGTTGGGATCGTACATCTTCTTCAGCCGCTTCAGCTTTGCGAGTCTCGCGACATCCCGCCCGTACACCTCGGGCAGCTCCTCGTGGCCGACGGCATAGTTGAGGTACGTATGGGGAAGCGCCGGGTTGCCGCGCCTCACAGCTTCTTGCATCCGCTTGCCATACAACTCGGCTCTCTCCCGGTCCTGCTCGTCGTCTCCAGCCCACCACAATATGGGGGACGAAAGGAGATGCAGGGAGCGCTCCTCAGGGGCCACGGCGTTCTCGGCAGCCGGGACTGCCGCCACGGCTTTCCGGCCATACGACTCGAGCAGCCAGGCGGAGGTGGCAAACTTCTCAGGGGCGGTAAGGTCGGAAAAAACATCGAAGCCAGCGCGCATCGCGTCGGGATCCCATCGATCGAGTGAGTTGGGGTATCCAAGGATATTCTCGTTCTTCCGGCACACAGGGCTCGTCAGGCCAAACCCGCCGACGTCATAGAGATCTCCGTATTTGATATCTTTGACCGTCGTGTTCAATACCGGGCCAAGGGCAAAGAAGGCCGACGTGTACTTATCAGCGACGTCGTTTTCTCCCTCGTAAAAGATTTGAAGGTTGACAAGAGGCTATCGAACTCGGTCAGTTTCTTGGCGGGTCTCTTGCTGACAGAAAATTGACGCCGTGACTCACATGATCAGAGTCAAGGACGGGGTTTCGAGCAAAAATTCCGTTCAAAACAAGCAGACCAACATCAGTGTGCTCGGCCTCGAGCCGGTTCCAGGTGCTGAAATAGATCTCCAGCTTGTCCTGTGTAAACGTAAGGACGATCATGGTCCACGTCTTCTCGACGTCGTAAACATCTACTTCCAGACTGGTGACGATGCCAAAGTTGTGTCCGGCACCGCGGATGGCCCAAAAGAGGTCCGGGCTGCTCTCTGCTGACACGGTGACGGCACTCCCATTGGCGAGGACGAGGCGAGCGGAGGCTAGGTTGTCGGCGGCGAAGCCGCGGCGCCCTTGCAGCATGCTATGCCCACCGCCGAGGAGGGGTCCGGCAACCGATACGCACTCGCATAGCCCAGTGACTGGTTTCTGTTATCAGTGATCATCCCTCGTACTAATAAAATGGGTAGAATGGACGGACCAGCCATCTTGCCCTGCTCAGACAGAGAGCGTACAATCTCGTGCTGCATTACGCCTCCGCCTACGGTTGCCGTCTTGCCGTCTCGGTTCAGCTCTATGTGGTTCATCCGGCGCATATTGATCTGGATGCCACCCTGAACGTCATTCAAGGTTGTCGGCCAACCGTGAGTGCCGGTCACGGCGAGAAATGGGACACCGATATGATTCGAATATTTGATCTGCCCCGGCCCTTAGCCACGAATTAGGACGGACTGCGGAGGCGGTCTTACTGTCTCTTGGACATCCTGCTCGGTTGCGGGCTCGACAGATGTGACAAATGCTGGGTTTATCCGTGGGGAGGTCGCCCGCACCAGCGCTTGATGCCACCCAGGCGATGAAGGAGCCAATATAGAAGCCGCCCCTGACAACCGGGGGCCCAGCTCCCTCTGGATCCGGCTGCCAGAGGGGCAGTCGATATGGTCTTGGGAATGCCGAAGAAGATGGGCATCCGTGCCTAGAACTTGACCGCTCCCAATTTGCAAGAGAAGGCCGGCTCGTAGTAGGAAAGTGGGGAGCCTCATCATCGATGGGCAACTATACGTTGTATCAAACGGTGATGCGCAATGCAGAGTCCGGCCTCAGCTGATGCGGCTGCGGGGTTGCGTCGCTTATTTACCTTGGATGCATTGCTGTCGCGATAAAAAGAAAGTCGATGTCGTCCCTACCTGACTTGATAGGCTGCAGCGGAAGATTGATGGGCCGTGTTAACGTGCCAAGGTAGGATCACTGGGACAATCCGACTGGCTGTCCACTGCGTCCTGTCAGTAAATGTTTTTTTTTTTGGTTTTTTTTTACCTGCTACTAGTCCGGGGGCGGAGCATGCCTGAGCTGTTGTGAAGTGCAGGGCCGTAATGAGGTCGCCAATTATAAAATACTTTTTCCCGTCGCTTCCCGTCGGCTGGGATCCCCATTGTTGTCCAAAGTGCCGCAATCCGCACTTTTCAAAGCCGGCGCCAAAGGCTATTGCTACCAACAGCGGAAGCGCTGTGGCTAGCGAGTCATCCGTGAGTGCGGTTCAGCGTCAGTGTTGAACACGGGCACCTCCCTCCCCGCAAGTAAAATCGCTGGCCCAAAATTTGCTAGGCATCGTTTGATGTTTGATGTTATGGAGATAGGCATGGCTGTGACTGAAACTCTACCTGCAGAGGCAGCTGTGGTGCGGGTATCCCTTAGTGACGCTCAACTCCTCTGCCCAGGGGTTCGCTGACGTTGGCGCACGTATCATACGGGGCGGGACTTCAGTTTGTCTCTAATGAGGGTTTTATAAAAGTTCCACGCTGACAAACAAACCAGGGCTGGAGTGTATGTGGCAATCCTGATATTATTAGTCCAAGTGCCTGGCATTAGCTCATTGGCGCGTACATACCTTAAAACAAGCAGTTATTGATAGAACAGGTGGTTGAAATGAGGTTGACTCAGTGGGTTCTTGCAATGTAGCAATCCATTGTGCTTACCTAGTTTTACTGTTGTGGTTGCCACAATCACGCCTTACTTACCTGGGCTCTTTACAAGCCTCGGCGCTGAGCGAGCGTCATGAGAAGTCCGAGGGCATTCACACTCCCGACCCCTCTTTCGCAAATGAAAGAGGATGCAAGGGGCTACCGCAACAGGCACATCCTATTCCGAAATACAAAAGCATTGTCTCGTCGAGTTGTGCTACGCCCGCGGTCCCGATCTTGCGCCGTTGTAAAATCCAGTCAAGGCCGCTCTGTACTTGTCGCTTCCCAAGTATCGCGAATACCTATGATCATAGCCGCCGTGCCATCCCGTATAAGAAGGTCCACAACACGCAGAAGATAACACCGGCTAGTCGCGGCGCAGCCAACTTGGCAACGCCAAGACAGCTGTTGGGATACCCAAGAGCTACCAACAAAGCCATGCATTGATGTGTTATGAAGATTGGAACCTCTGTTGCAACCCGTGCGCCCATTAGCGTGACCGGGAAGGGGACAGACACCAATGCCACGGTTGCTCCCGGTCTGGGTCAGAGTGTTACATCAATCTCTCGATGCCTGGGGGTCTTCACGACTGTCGTAAGCGGTGCTTACGATCTGGCTGTGAGGAACTCAAGTTGCTTGAAAGGAGGATTGCTTGTTAGTAGACCTAACAGGCTGGGTGAGATGCTCTCCTGATAACCACATAAGTAGGGGATGGTGTGCTCGACAGCGTGGCGAACCAGGCCCCCGGAGTACCAACCTGGCTTGCTCTTCGTCGGGATGCTGGAATACCTTGCTGAGCTATTCTTACCTTGGTGGTAGTACGATATGGGATTATTTAGAGAAGCCAAGAAGGAAAAGAGGCCGTCGGCGGATGGGCCAGGCCAAGGCGGAGATTAGGCAGGTCTGAGCTGGTCAACCTCGAGGGTCGAGCAGGTCGTTGTATCAGGGTCTGGGCGCCAAGGCTGAAATAACCTCCTTCCTGATCCTTCCCGGGCGGATAGCTGCTTTTGGAGCCATGTCTTGGCGGGGCCATGGATTTTCAACCGTTGGGGCGGGTTCGGGCTCTGGGCCATGATAGGCGATAGGGCGACTGCTTGAGCCTTGAGTGGAGACAGGCGAAAGGGCCAGACAGACGTCTCGATGTATCTCGTTCACCAAAATCCAAAATCAGTCCGAGTTGGATTTTGGAGACGGTGTGGAATGTGGCTGCTTGGCAGTGGGGGGATTCAGCGAAGCTTGTTACCGCCACAGAGAACTTGGCAGACGCCTTTGGTTAGGAAAACAGCGAGATGGACGCCAGAAGTGAGATCTGAAAACGCCTTGAATCGACATCCCAGCTTCCAGGATAGGCCCGCCAATGCATTCGCCTCCAACAACAGCTGCCATCAAGCTGCACATCATCTCGAGACTACTGGTATGTATGCCTGGCGGGGAAGGTCATGTCGCGAAATAAAGATGCCATAAAGAGATCAGGCTAAAAATGGCGGTTGGACTGGCACGCAGCAACTCCTTCCCTCGCACACTCATTCCCGACAGCGAGACGTGCGTGAGACATTGAGCGCAATGCGTGCAATGCGCGGGGGGCGATTGTGCGATTGCGCAATTGTGCGACCGAGGTCGATCCGGCTGGCATGCCATCATGGACTTGAGGCCCATGGGCTGCCACGGCTACTTTTGAGTTTGTTTTGCTGTCCAGGGCCCTCTTGCATAACGGGGGCGTGATTGATGGACATGGCTTGGCTGTCTCTTGGCTGGATGGCTGAATGGCAGACCTGCCCAAGGTTCCTTCCTTATCTCAGGGCAACCTCGCGCAACTGCGGTGCAGCTGGTAGATAGAACTGGTAGCTACCTCCCTAAAACAGTAACACGCCCATGGCGGCGTGCAGTGCCATGTTCCCTCGCCAAACGCCCCAACCAGTCGTTATCTCGAGACAGGAACGCATATTGCGTCGCCGTGCCGCTGCAAATGCGCCGCCGCTCATTGGGCAATTTCCAGTGCCGGCCACCACATATCCTCCCCATCCAAATACCCGGGGCAGAGTCTGGTCAACAGGGTCGGCGAGGTCAACATGCAACATGGCCTCCCGGACGGGCAGCTCCCACTCTGATCCCACCGCGATCCCGCCGCGCACCTGCCCAACACAGACACACGTTCGTGCGCGGGCATGTTGCAGGGTGTGCAAGTGGAGAAGTAGCACCACTGGGGACCGGATGCAGCTACCCAAAGTTTACAGACCGTGCATGCGAGTATGGATCCGTGGATATCAAAGACCCGGGGAAGCCTGAAGACGGCCGATGCAACGATAGTGGATTCAGATATTATACTTTGTGTCCCACCTGCTTCTGTCTCACCTTCGCTTCCCCCTCCTTATCTCTGCCGCCTGTCTTCCCCCAAACCGCAGCGCGAGGACCAACCTCACCTTGCTTCAACTCTCGTCTTCACCCGCGAAGCCAGAGACGTGAGAGCCGTCAACAGACACCATGGGTACGTCCCCTCCACCAAGCCGAGGAAAAAATGACTAACTGTGCCTCCCAGACGCCACAACCACCATCGCCACGGCGAGGGCATCCATTGGCGACATCCGCACATCACACGATGCCTCAGGGAAGGAGCTGCCCGTCTACGCCAAGAGCGACAGCGCCAATGTTGAGGGCGACCACGACACATTCCACGGGCTTGTGCTGCCCACCGAGGAGGAGAAGTCGACGCTGAGGCGCGTGGCTGGCAAGATGCCCGCTGCCTGCTACTACCTCTGCGCTGTTGAGTTCGCCGAGCGCGCCTCGTACTACGGCTGCAACCAGGTCTACAAGAACTTCATCCGCGGTCCCCTCCCCCGCGACGGCAACGGCGCCGGTGCCGCTGCTCCCGGCTCCCCACTTCCAGCCGGCGCCCTTGGCAAGGGCTCCGTCGTGGCCACGGCCATGACCGAGGCTTTCAAGTTTCTAGCTTACGCCCTGCCCGTCTACTTTGGCTGGCTGGCCGACACCAAATATGGCCGCTTCAAGATGATTTGCTGGGGAGTTGCAATCTGTGGCGTTGCCCACATCATCATGATCATCTCGGCCCTGCCACCTGTCCTGCAGTCCGGAAACGCCATGGGACCTTTTGCCCTATCGCTGTATATGCTTTCCATCGGTGCCGGTACGTGCTGCTTGTCCAGGCCCCGTATTCTGTCTTCTAACCAGTCCGTCACGAACAGCCCAGTTCAAGCCCAACATCTCGCCTACTGTCATGGACCAGAGCCCGCACAAGGTCGCGCACGTCATCGAGGTCAACGGCGAAAAGGTAATTGTCGATCCCGAGGAGTCCATCAACGGCGTCATGCTGTGGTTCTACCTGCTCATCAACATTGGTGCCTGCTTCGGCATCCCGACTACCTACCTGGCCAAGATTGTCGGATACTGGGCCGCCTACCTGATCCCCACCATCCTCTACCTCATGCTGCCGCCTCTTCTGTGGTACCTCAGCCCGCGCCTCATCAAGCAGCCCCCCGGTGGATCCGATCTCGGAAACGTCTTCAAGGTACTCGGCGACTGCTTCCGCCACGGCGGCATCAAATCGTTTGGCCGCCACGGTTTCTGGGAGACGGCCAAGCCGAGCGTGCGCGCCGCTGCTGGCTCTACCAAGGTCTATGAGTACAATGACCAATTTGTCGACGACGTGCGCCGCACCTTCCAGGCCTGCGGTATTTTCTTGTTCACGCCCATTTTCTTCATCAACGACGGTGGTCTCGGTGCCGCGGCCAACGCCCTCACGGTAGGCATGCAGACCAACGGTGTCCCGAACGATCTTCTCGACAATCTCAACTCGGTCAGCATTGTTATCAGTAAGTTGCAGAGAATTCTTGATACGTTCCAGCCCCAAGAGAGCAATAACTAACGCCTGTGCAGTGGTCCCTGTCATGAACCACATCATTTACCCGCTCCTCCGCCGCTATGGGATCAAGTGGGGTGCCATCTCTCGCATGACCTTCGGCTTCGCCCTGTGCACTATTGGCTCCGTCGGCTTCTCCATCCTCCAGTACTACGTCTACCAGACATCCCCCTGCGGATACAACGCGACAACCTGCCCAGATACTCTCACGACCGGCGAGGATCCGCTCTCCGCTGTTTCGTACGGGCTGTACGCTATCCCCATCGTCATCACTGCCATCGCCGAGATCTTCGTCAACGTCACGGCCTACGCCATCGCCTACTCGCGCTCGCCCAAGAACATGAAGGGCCTTGTGTCGTCCATCAACCTGTTCATGACGGCCATTGCCGCCGCCATCGGTCTCGCCACCGCCCCCGCCATCCAGGACCCCTATCTCATCTGGGCCTTTGCCGGCCCCACCATTGCGGGTGGCGTGTGCACCGTCGTCTTCTGGTTCACCTTCAAGCATCTCGACAAGGAGGAGTTTGTCATCAACACCGACTTCTCTGATATGAAGCGCGACTCGGATCGCGAGAGCGATGCCGAGCAGGTGGGCGATAGCAAGTTGCTGGCGGGGAGCCCGGTGGCGACCACGACCAAGGTGCCGGAAAAGTCGTAGGTTTGGAAGACGGACAGGATACCCAGGTGGCCTAGTTGTAGGGATATGTAGATGGCATGCACATGTAATGGGCGTGGATTGGACATCATATTCTGCCGGTCATATTGGTGATGTAGATAATCTTTGACGTTTGGCGCAATTTCAGGATTGATTGGATAAGATTTTGGAGTTCTGGTGGGATAACCGATATCCACACAATCCTATGTACGGCCTTCACAATATTTGCTCTCAGTATATTGAATATATGTTGGAGACAAAACTGCATTCGACCGGTCCAGCTAGGTACGTTTGCTCACAGGTTCATCCGTCGCTCCTCACCCTCACCCTCCGTAACCTTTATGAGTTAGCCATAACACTATCCATGGCAACTTTGAATAACGCATGAGGCTATCCATGTCTAGAAGGGTACAACTGAAGCAACCTCTGGTGACAGACGGTTGGTTGAGCACAGGCTGTATCAGTCGGCAAGACATTGGGAATGTGAAGATACCATGATTTTGTGGCGTGGCAAGACACATTGGTGAGGACGTCCCACACTTTAAAGGCATGCCCACCTTGTTGCGTGTATATGATGCAACACATAAAAAATGGGAATCGTCAACGGCTGTCAACGCCTCGAGTAGTTTGGGAAGCTGAGCTGATGGGCTTATTCTTGAAGCCTTGGAAAATGCTTCATACTACCTTGCCCGTGTCTCGACTTGGTGATGTCTGTGACTTCGGTAGTAGCCATCCGTTCCCCTGCCCTTCGTCGGCTCCCCCTCATGTCCCTTCCTTTCTGCTACGCCTTTCTCTTTCCTTCCATCTCCCTCTCCCTCTCCTTCCTTTCGTGGCTTCTTATTCTTCTTGACATCTTTCTTGTGTGTGCGTGGTTGGGTTGCATGTCAGTGTGAGCTGAGGTTGATGATGTTGAGAAAAGGGTATCTCGAGATTATCATAGGGCAAAGTCAGCATGTCTGGTATCCAAGAATGGTGAATGCTCGTGTGAATAGGCCCAGTTTACGATTGTAGCCAGAATATACCATCGCCTAGCTTTCACTATCCGCTATACAAGCACCATACGCGGGAGGCACTCACTCAGGTTGTCGGCCAACTACCGCCCTCCCTCGTCCGAAGTCAGAGTGAGCTTGAAGAGCCATAGTTGGCAGACCTAGCCTGTTTATGCAGACCACTCGGACTAGTCATTCGAACAATAGTTGTTTACCAATAGCAGCAACCCTGGTTTAAGCTCAAGTATTACTGTTCCGGTTCATGAAGCCAAGAGGCACATGTTCACAAGAAGCTAGCTATGAGGTTCTCCAAATCGCTTGAATCTACCAAAGAAACACCAGAGGAAAACCAAGACCTGCCAGGTGCCCCTCCCACCCCTAAATCCGCTGCCTCCGCCACTGCCCTTCAAGACCCCTTAGCCATACTGAGGTGCGCGCTGCCGTTGATCTCTATTGCTGCTGATTGTCTTTTTATTTGTGCATCTCGACGTGCGATTGCAGGGAGGGCGAGATCCAGCCAGCTCGTTCTGCTTCCAGTATCAGCGGCGTGTAAGATAACAGCAACGACAAGTATATCCTTTCGTGCCTTGTTGCCATCTAATCGCTTCGCATGCCGCACAGTGTTCCGCCTCACATCTAGGACACCGAATTGGCAGCTCGCGGACAACGCTTTGGAAGCAAGCTTGGCTATTGTTGCAAGAGACGGTCCAGAATCGGCGATTGTCGGGCACGGTGTGGCCGCACCGCCTGAAATAAGTGCCTGTGAAAACGCACATTGTGCGGCTGTGCTTGCTGCCTCGAGCCAGCTTTTGGCTCTCCGATATATGATGATGCGGATTGCGTGCTAAGTCGAGTGATGCTTCGAAATTGTTATGCGTTCGGGGGTGGTTCGAGCAAAGCAACAGAGGTTCATCTGAACTGCTCGAAGGTGCAGAAGTCAGATATGTGGTTGCCAGACAGCATAGCGTGGGAAAAGGGCCGGCGTATGTCTACTCCTTCCTCAGTCGCCACAGAGAAGGCATTGTCAAGTAAATGGCAGAGTCCCTCCTTCTCCCGCTGGTGCCACCTAACCGATCAGACAATCAAGTACTTCTGCGAAGAGAAGGCAATTGAGACTCAAGCCAGAACAAGCCTCGTATGGAATGTCACTTATAAGTATAAAAGTACACATTATATGGCCAGCAAATGCAGGAGTTGTGTTGATGCTAGGTCAGAGGTTTATCTATGTGGCACCGTTCTATCATCAGTGACAAACTCCCAAGGCTGCATGTGCTTGTGTTACACTTAGAGTTGGCACCAGTGCCCCGAGTGAGAGACGCCCTTAGGGGTGGCGTAATGGCCATTAGGTCCTAGTCTGTTTAGCCCTCTGCTCTTGTTTGACCTCAGCCTCAACCTCGTCCTCAACCCCGCGGCGGTGCTCCTCATACACGCGACACAGGGAACACCGTCCAGGGTCGCCAGAGATAGTGTCTTGAAGGCAGGGGGCTCACCTGATGGGAGGCCGCATCACCACCACGCCCGAGGACGACATGACACCGCGAGACGACAACAGCTGGGAAACACCACGGCACAAGCGCATACCGCACGCCGTCCAATGCCCCAAGTTCCAACAGCAGCCGCCAATAGCTCCCCCTCCCACCACCCAACCTAAACCCTAACAACCACCCCTTCCCCCCTCGGCACCCACCTCCGCGCCCTGTCATCCCCCCACCCCATACCCCCCCTCTCCGCCTCCGTAACCTCCCCCATCCACACGGTAACCCCCTTCCCCTCCCCCCACCCGACCCTGGCCCTCTCCACCCCCTCGGCCCGGAGCGCCGCCGCATCAAAAACCGGCGGCCGCAAGACGACGTCGCGCGAGGCGGCGCCGCCGGGCTCAATAGTGACAAAGTCCTCGGCCGGGGGCGGGGTGCGCCGCTTGACCAGGATGCGGGGCGGCTCGAGCGGGAGCGGGAGGCCGGACGGGAGGGTGATGGCGAGGAGGCCGAGGGGGAGGGCGAGCGGGTCGAGGGGGGATCCCCAGGTGAGGAGGGTGTAGGGGTCCGAGGAGGGGTTGGTGATGGTCAGGGTGATTGTTGGGGGGGAGTCGGGCGGGGGGTTGGAGGGGGCGGTGATTGCTAGGACAAGGGGGTTTGGGGGTTCTTGAGTGGACATTTTGGGGTTTTGGGGTTTTGGGGTTTTGGTTGAGTGGTTGTTTGGAGGAGATTTGGGGGTGATGTGAGGGTGGTGGAGAAGAGCCGTGGAGCTGAGGTGTTAATACGAGAGGTAAGCTGCAACCTATGGGAATCTGGGAATCTGCAATGACTAAGCCTTAGTCACTCTCTGGCCTCCCTCGGCTTGTCGTATAATTGCTCCTGAGATACACGGCCCCCTCTCGAGCGGCTATTCCCCAGCCAGAGGCATGCGCGCTGTCATTTGTTTGAATATGCGCCTGTCCCCACCCCATTTCCATGCTGCCGTATTAGTCACAGCCCAGTTTGATTATCAGATCTTTTGAGAAACCTCGATGAACCTCCCCGTTCGCCACAAGACCAACACGCCACGGCCGCCGCATCCCCACAACCCTCATCAAAAACAGAGACGTGAGGATATGGGCACAGGATACGATGGTGCACGGTGCCATCCGCTGCATTCACATCGATTGGTGTTTGTCCCGGTGCAGTGCCGTTCTCGACCCACGCCCGCAGCTGCTCGAAGAGAGAGCTTGGCTGTCCGGCTCGGCCGCCGAAGCAGTGTCCCAGACCCGGGACCTCAAAATAACGGTAAAAGCTGGGAGTGTCTGGGAGCAAGGCGGAGACCTCTTGGTAGTACTTCTCGGAACCTCCCGGAGGGATGACGTTGTCGGCCTGCCACCATACTCACGTTAATTAAGGCCAAAATAATATCTTGCCAACAGGAGAACAGAACTCACCAGCCCATGAAACGTAATCATCTTGCCGCCCACATCCCGAAAGTCGGACAGATCCGGGTCGGCTGTATCCATAAACGAAGCGAACTGCTGCTTGCCAGCATGAATCAAACGGTCATACTCGACATGCGTGAGATTAGCGACGTCAAAGCTCGGGTCCTTGGCAAGAAACATCTGAAGCCATTTCACGGTCAAGAAGATGGGAGCCCCAACACATGTGCCAGTCGTACAATTCGTCGCCGCTAACGATACCTGGCCTGGAAAGGTTTGGCTGAGTCCCGTGAGGTCCGCCCCTGGCAGCACACCAGGCCAGATCGGCGTCCCATTGGGCTTAGAGGCTCCGTGCCAAGTGGCATTGACAGTAGCGGCAGCAGCATGCGAAATGTCGACCTGGCTGCCATCTATTGTTTGATTGCAGTCAATGACCTTGCCAACCAGCGAAAAGGGGTCAAAGCGGGCCAAACACGCGTCGGGGTCGGCAATGATTCCATCGACAACACCGTCCAGTCCATCGCATACCGCAACAGCGGCAGCGGTGATGGCGTCGATTTCGCACCCGTACGGGTAGGTTCCGAGATTGTTCATGAACTGTTGAGGCCAGTGGGAACTAGTAAAAAAGTCAGACCAATATATGGCGGGTGCGGCAGCCGAGATGCCATCGTATGCCTTTGGGTATCGCTGAGCCAACGCGAGTCCTTGGCGGCCGCCTTGGGAACAACCATTCCAGTACGAGTACTCGGGGCCTTTGCCGTAAAGATTTTTGATGAGTGCTTTGCCAATTATTGCCTGTGTCCTGTCAGAAATTGCCCAGGGGAGATGGTAATCCAACAGGGATAGCCCACCTCGTCATTCAGCGATACGTGCGCGAGATTCTGCAGGTTGTAGAGATTAACGTTCCCGGGGCTAACCAAAGCCCAAGGGGTTGGTTCTTGGGCATCACCAAACCCCGAGTCGGTGGTGATGGTGGCGTAACCGTCGCCAATGGCACCCTTCATGTTCTCGAAAGACAGAAAACCACGGCCGGCAGCGAAACCACCGCCGCCAACCGCCAGGAACCGGCCATTCCAGTCCTCGGTAGGGAGCCACGCTTCGGTGATGATGTTGTCGTTTTGTCCGGGATGCGTGTAGGTTACTGTCACGTTGCAAAACGTGGCATTTTGAACTTCAGTGGACGGCTGGGTAATTCTGAAGACCGCGGCGACTGAGGCTGTGTAGTTGGTGACTAGGGAGGCTGAAACGGAGAGGATCTCGGCACCATGTAGAGAGAGTCCGCCAAAGGTGCCTGGGACACAAAGACTAGCGAAAAAGGCTGACATGATGGGCTTCAACGTTCGCAGCCGTCTGGTGAAAGACCCGGGCGAAGATGCTTCTACAGGCAAGACTCAGTTGATGCCGGCGAGGACCCAGTCCATTTATACGTGATGGCGAGCGGATGGTTTTCATTGGCGGCTGATCCGGCCTAGTAGGACTCGGCAACTTAATGCGAGGGACGTGTGTGCATACCTGTGGTACTCGGTCGGTATTCAGACGAACGCGGTTGGCCAGTCGTGAATTGTGAACCAAATTTCGTATTTACGCAACCATGATTGGGTGACGTCTGGTCAATGAGCCAACAGTCCCAGCTTCTTGTTGGATGCCGCTGCAATTGCCTAGCTCTCCCGTGTCCCGAAACCCGCTTCTACACTCGGGACGGAGGAATACTCACCCATATACGGCTGGAATTGGTAGATAATCCTTTTGTTCCCGGTTACTTATTCGCCCGCCGGCCTCGGGGTAGTCCCTGCAGCCTTTGGCCTTGACGTGTGGCCCTTGCAGCGTTGCGCGACAGCAGATTGTAGCTGTAAGATCGGACTTCCGGCTGGTGGCTGTTTCGCTTTGCTGAGTGCGGACTCTGTTCCGGGGAAAAGCGGTGGTCAGCCTGAAAAGTGTCCGGGGGATCCGGGACCCTTCGAAACCATCATCCGCAAAAGGCAAGCAATCTCAGCGAGGACTTAAGCCCACCCGTGATCCACCATCGAAAGTTTGGAGCCGTCCGACAGGCGTAATTGAGATGTATTGGTGTGTGAAACGCCAATAATAACCCGGTTCGGCCAAGCCAACCAGTCAGCCCATGACTGGCCAAGATGCTCGCTGATCGCTTGAATGAGGAACCTCCCCGCCCTTCCCACCAGCCAGTGGTCTCGAGCACGGTGCAGAAGCACCGAGTAGTAGGCAAGAACCGCAAGTGCTTCGGGCCGCTTCTGGGACAGCAAGCTCACATATTCAGCAGATAGCCGTACCGGCCACTCCTGAACCACGATGAAGCGCCGGCTTGACCCCTGGCCGGCCCGTTGCGGGTCGAGCATGCCCTGCAATATGGCTACGGCGGCACGGCACGCTCGACCTTCGGCCTCACCTAGATCGCTCCGGTCGAGCATCTGGACCAGGCCTGCACACTCAGTCCCGACCGAGTCACCAGCCGGTGGGGTAGCCCCATGCGTTCCGAACTCGGGCGGCATCCGGGCCTGGAGTTTCGGCCACGAGCGGCCTGCAATAGCCGCAATGCCACGATGGAGGCTGAGACACTGAATAAACTTAGCAAGCAGTACGCCAAGCGAGTCTTGCTCGCCGTGCGACGAAAAAGTGTCGAAGAGCACATGCTGACCGACGAATGCCGAGAACAAGAAGACGGCCACACAATTGTCGTCAGAGACGTCAGCCTCGGCCATGTTGAATTGCGCCAGAGCTCTTGTTTGCAAGCGCGTTGCTTCGGTGCGGTAAAAGTCGCGATGTTGGGTGCTGGGCAGGGTGCTTTTGTGAGCGGCCGAGAGAGCGAGGAGCTCATCCATGAGGAAGGGTGTGGTGAAGGCCTCATCAACTGCCAATTGCCGCATTGGCGACGACTCCAGCTGGCTGAGCCCCATCGTATTTCCTATCTGGTTCTCAAAATGGTGGAGGAGCTCTAGGTGGAGCAAGCTGAAGCGTTCGTTGACGAGGTCTTGAGGTGGGTCGCCACGCGGAGGAGATGGCGATGCGGCCGAGGACATATCGTACGACGCCGAGGGGCTCCTCGAGCGCGACACGGAAGGCGACGGTGCGAGTCTCGACTGCATGGCAAGTGGCAGGGCAGGGGTTGAGGTGAGGGAGAAGGAGCACCTCATCTTGCTGACAGAGCAGTTGACGCAAATCGGACGACTTTCGTCGCACTACAAGCAACAGAGCAGTAAGCCATCAATCGCCCCAAGACCCTAGATGGGGAAGAAAGACCTGCCTTCATGTGTCGCCGCTTGCATTCGACACATCCGTACCGCGACTTTGTGTGTTTTCGACGCGCCATTCCGACCCAATTGGACGCAAAGGAAGCGGTGCTGGCGATGTTCTGCTTTTGCTTTGTCTTGCTTTGTCTTGCCTTTTAAAGCTGGCAGCTCGCAGATGAAGGGATGGAGCGACTTTCACTTTGGAATTATTTCTCGCAGTTTTCGCGATGGATGATGGAAGAGACAGCCCGGCCCGACACGATGTCGGTGTCGTTTTAGCGGCCCGGCCACGCGGCAAGCCCCCCGCTAAGCGGGGCCCAGAAGTCAATGCCTGATCCCAACCCCGAGTCATTACGCGTCAATGAGGCTGAGAGACGTTTGTATCAGAGAGACATGCCTTCTTTCCTACACGCAGGCTTCACTCAGGGGTGTTGGTCGAGGTCATCATTAAATCCGGCAAAAATGAGTGGTCAGGTGGTCAAATCGACGGAGATAAAAAGGAGCGCGAAATGCGGAATGAAACTGACCAGACTCTGTCTAAATACCCGATTCTAAGCTTCTAGCCATGGACTCATAGAAGCGCAAAAGAAATCGACACACATATATAAGCTATTGGGGAGTTTGCCGGCAACCGACAGTTTTCCAAAAAGAAAAAAAAATTAAGAAAAACCTCAGATCGCCCAAGATCGCCCACCAGCACCACCTCAATGATACTGCCCCTGGCCCGTCTTGAGTTGCATCCCCATGCCAGACTCCCCATCAACCAGTCCCGAATCGATCCTGTCCCGCGCCGTCGATCCCTTCAGCTTACTCGGATGCCAGACATAAAAGACAAGCATCGCACCCAACATCAACACCGAATCAAACACATACAGCGTCCACTCGTGCGTCAGCGGATACCCATCCTGCCCCATGGAAAACTCAGCGACCCGGAACACGCTCCTCGCCATGATCAACCCGCTCACTCCATACAGCACGACCAGCCCCTCCCGCCACCCCCCTCCCCCATACGCCACCGCGCCCACGGCATGCCTCTCGTACCGCCAGTGAAACACCCCGGCCGTCACCACAAACAGCCCAAACATGACCACCTGCACCACCAGCCCGCCAATGATAATCTTCTCTCCCACCCCGGCCTTCTCGCCGCCCGTCGCCATCAGCCCGGCCGCGCCGCCCTGGATACAAAAGGCCACGGCGTCCCCGGCGACAAAGACCCGCGTCAGCCACGTGGTGCCGACGGGGCTGTACCGCTCGCCCGACGGCCCGACGGAGCGGATGATGCGGCCGAGCGTCATGTAGACGGAGGCGGCGAAGAGGACGGGCGGGAGGAGGAGGAAGGTGTTTTGGATGATGTAGGGCATGAGCTTGCCCGTGTTGGACGACGCGGAGCAGCGGGCGGCGTAGCCGATGAATTCCACTGTTTTTATCGGGTGAGTTTCGTGGGGAGCACGAGGGGGGAGGGGGGGAGGGGGGGAGGGGGGACGTACTCAGGCCCCCGATGGCGAACCAGATGCCGAGCCAGAGCCGGGTTTTGTAGACGCGCCAGCAGTGCAAGGCCGTCAAGGCGAGGAAGAGAAGCGTGAAGATTACGGCGGCGGGTAGGGAGGGGATGTATTTCCAGAGGTAGTAGCCGCCTTTGTAGGGCTGGAGGCCGGACTCTGCCATGGTGGAGATTTGTTCCGTCGTTGGTTAAGCGTGTGTTGTGGTGACGATATGACCTGAGGTTTGGTGAGTTTCCAGGGATAGTATTTGACAGCGATGATGGAGTTGCTCACTTCCTGCTCAAGGTGAAAAGATTGCTTGGTATTTGCCAGGAGATTCTGCATCTTCAAGGGGATATTTATTGCTCTGCGTTCAATTTGTCTTCAGAAGTCTTCGTCAACAGCACGGTGTGGCCAATCAGCGCTTTCTCCTTCCGCGGACTCAGTTAACATGGATCTCAATACGCTGCCAATCAGGGCCTGTTCTAAACGCGGATAGCACTGAAATAAGCTAGCAGGGGTGTGCAAGGCATACTTTTGAACCCCCTTTTTCACTCTAATATCCCCGATCCAAGAACTGTACTGACTCAATCCCGCTCGCCCTTCGCAGTCTTCTTAGTGAGGTGGTGGCATACGTGTACCTAAGACCCGGAAGTATTTGGTGTCGGGGGCTGTGTTTCTTCTGTAAGTCCGCTGAGGCCAAGGAGGGAGTTACGCGTCAGCGACAAAAACACGTACTTTATAGGGCAGCCTCATCACACACTTTCAAGACCAGCTATTTACAAGAACCTCTCTATATGGTAGCTACCTGGGTGTCTACCTATATGTATTTTTTCTCTTTCCCATTTTTTGTTAAACGCAAGGAAATGAAATGAGTTAGTAACTGATGCCATCATCTGGTATCAGAGTCTCCCGAACCCCGAACTCCCCTTCTTTGGCCGATATATGCTCTCGAGTGCCCTTGCCTCTAATGGCCTTTTCCTGCGCAAGCCGCTCGCCATTCCAAAATCCACGAAGCCAGTCCCGAAAGCCTGGTAAGAACGCCGAAAAAGATGATGCTGTCCGGTTTCCTGGATTTAGAAAATACCCCCGTCTCGTCCGCCCCGAATATGATGCTGCCCCGAATATCATGCCAGCCGAGGCCCAAAGAAATCCCGCCGAAGGCCTCGACTCATTTTCATGCCGTAAAGCCTTGCCACTATGCCTTCTTAGACGTTGCAGGCGACTTCGTGACCGCGGTCGGCTTTTCGGTAGAACTTGCCACTATGATCGTTCCAGTCGAGATGCCGCGGTGATAGTTCTTTTGTCCCTGCATGTCGGCGGTGGTCGAGACGTTTGCGCTTGGGGTCATCCGAGGCCGCTTCACCTGCGTACCACTGCCGTCGGTGATTCGAGTTCTCTTTTTGGGTCTTTCCTGAGCCTCAGCTAGGCCTTCAGCCTCCATGGCTTGGCTGTTTCCGGATTGCCTTGGGGCCGCTCTGGCCTGAGTCTGCCCATTTTGGCTACCACCCCGGGCAACTATGCTCTGGGCAGTTACCGACTCGGTAGCTGGAGTCATGACCTCACCTCCAGGCTGCCGAACCCCAGTCTGATGACGAGCTCCGCCCGAGTTGTGAATGTTCGATGCTGATTGACCAGGTCCCATGCCCCCGTTCGACGCAGTAGGCTGTCCAGCGGGGTCGGCAGGTTCGAAACCTCCGGGAATTCCATTCCGAGACACGGCCACCGGAAGCATAGGTGCATGCGGAAGCATAGGTGGAGGCGGAGGCATACCCCAGGGGAAGGCTGTGTTACCCGCAGGCTGGGACGTTGTCATATTGCCATTGAAAGTCGCACGAGGAACGTCCCTTGAAAGAATGCTGGGCTGGAGGTTGCCATTGGAAGCGTTGGCATTTTGCGGAAAATTGGATGAGGCAACCTGGTTGGCACGTTGATCCTGGCGTAGGATTCTAGAAAAGGATTGATATTGTATGACAGGCGAGTTGCCTCCGGCGTTGCTCCCACCTTGAACCACACTTCGCGTAGAACCGTTGTGTGGGGTATTATTGTCAGGGGAAGGGCAGGAAACCAAGATGGGCCCGCCTCCGTGGAAATTGGCCACAGCAGCACCAGGCGGCGCAGCTAGGTGAGACACGCCTCCTCGCATGTTCACCTGTCCGCCAGACGTCGAAAGCGACGGCGAGCTCGATCCGCTCTGTACGAACGATGTGGCCAATGGTCCGGATCCCAGTGTAGAAGCATGAAATGGCTGCTCGGGTCCTGGTGCTGACACAGGGGTAGCCAACGGCCGTTCAGGACGGGGTGATGGCGCAGAGCCATTTTCAGGGGTAGATGGTGGCTTTGAGCCCTTGCTGTCTGATTTCCGGATGGCCTCGGCAATGCCTTTGAAAATCCCATTAGCTTCTAGCAACTGCATCCTGAATTCGCGCTCTTGATCCTGGGTTTCGAGTAACTCCTTTTGGACCTTTGCCAATGCCTCATTGGATTCAACTAGCAATTTCGACAGTCGAGCCAACTCGTCCTGAGAAGCGCCGAGCTGGGTGGTCAGCTTGATCTTATCACTACCCAGTGCATCGCGCTCCTCGATGTAGATTTGGCTCTTCGCTTGATGGGAGATAGACTGTGCGAGCTGCTCTGTGATGTCAGTGAGCTCTTTTTCTTTCTCCTTGAGGCGTCTCATGAGGTCGTCGGAACCCTGATTCAGTGATGCGATGGTCTGTCTCAATTTGGCGACCTCATCCTGCTGTTTAGAATTCTTAATTTCCTCCTTGACGGCAGCTTGAGCGGCCTGTGCCTTTTGATGGGTCACTTCCTCGCGGGCGTCGTTGAGCTCGGCACCGAGGGCCTCATGTGCGAGATTGACTTCAGAAAAGACCTCTGTGACAACATCCAACTTTTCGTTGGTGCCGTTTTGACGAACCTTTTCCTCCTCCAGGAACTTCGCCGCTCGGGCTTTTTCGGTCTGTCTTGCCTGCTTGGAGACTTCCAGCTGGCGCTTCAGCTCCATAATCGAATCATTCGCCTCCTTGACCTTTTTCTCCAAAGTTTTGGTGTCATTCTCGGCAGCGCCGAGCACCTGGTCGGCTGCCTCACATTTTTCCAAAGCGACCTCCAACCTTTTGCTGAGCGCGCCAACTTCTTCTCGCAACTGCGCCGATTCTTTCTTGGACTTATCCAGTCGCTGCTTGGATAGCTCCTCACCCTTCTTCAATGACTCCAGCTTCTGCTTGGTTCCAGCCAGCTCGTCCTGCAAATCATTTGCCCGCTTCTGCTGGGAACTCAAGGCGACCTTTACCTTCTTGGTATCCTGCACTTGCGCTTCGTATTTTGTTTCGATTTTTGCCGCGTCGGTCTCCGATCTGATGAGATCTCCCTTATGTCTCTCTATCTGGGATCGGGATACCGATAGATCCTTGAGTGTCTGATTCAACTCATTCTGAAGACGCTGGGCGTCGGATTTGGATTTCTGCAGCTCCCCTTCCCGAGCCTGGAGAGTCTTTTTCAGCTCATCGACTTCGGTTTGGGCCACCATGCTGTGTTTGATTAGCTGAGTGAGGTTGTTCGACGCTTTCTCGTAGTTGCGGTCAAGATCATCGTAACAGGCCTTGGACTTTCGAAGACGGTCTTCCAACTGGCCTAGTTTCTCAGCATGGGCAGCAGCTGACTGCTGGGACTCTACAAGCTCCTTCTCCAGTGCTTGGACTTGCAACTTAGATGCGCCGAGTTGGGCGCTGAGGAATTCAGCTTTCTTCTGAGCGGCTGCCTCTGCTTCTTGCATCTGGCGAGCATGGTTCTCCTCAAAAAGAACACTTTGTTGCTGCAGCTGGCGGGCCTGGTTCTCCTCAAAAGAGACTTTTAGTTCATGCAGTTGGCGCGCCTGATTCTCCTCCGCAGCAACCTTCTCTCGGTCAAGAGACCCGAGCTCTCGGCAGTAGAGATCACGTTCCCCCTCTACCTGGCTCAACTGCGTTTGCAGATCCTTGTTCTGCAACTCGAGTTTTTCTTTCCCGTCGCTCAGCTGGTTTAACTTCGCTTTTATTTCTTCGCTCTCATTGCTCAGGGCTTCGAGTTTGTCCTTCAGCCTGCCTTGATTGACTTTGGACTGCGCTTTGAGATAGTTATAGTCCTTTTTCTTCTCCTCCAAGTCCGCGTGGGTGCCTGCAAGCTCCTCATCCTTGCGGGCAAGAGCCTCGTCTTTGCTAGCAATAGTCTTTTTGAGCTCATTGATGGCCGCCAAGTGCTTCTCCCGCTCCGCATGCAGGATTCCGTTGGGGGCTTCGGTTTTTTGATGGGGTGAGCCCGCCAAGTTCTGAGACACTAGTCGGCCCTTGATAGAAGGCATTTGCGTGCTAGGCTGCTTAGCCTGGAGCTCGTCGGGAACTCTGGCAGCGTCTGCAGGTTTCTGAGTCCGGGAGTAGGGATGATAGCGACTGTGTGGCACGGTGACACGAGGACGTGGTGGAACAATCTCGTCGTCGCTGTCGGAAAGGACAATCGGGGGCGTAGGCTCAGGCTCAGGCTTGAGAGCTTTGGGCGGGCGTCCTCTGCGCTTTGGGACTGGCTGGGGTGGTGGGCTCGGATCTGGATTTTTCTTCTGTTGCAGAGTGTTTTTCTTCTGTTGCAGAACAAACATGTCAGTTACGTAAGGGGGTGACATGTTTGCGATTCTGTCCAGCCGAATGTCTTCCGGTTTCGGCCTCGGAAATGTAAGACGAGAAAGTGGAGGCAAGGTCTAAAAGCTACCTGGGCGGCCCAGGAATGCCGGACGGAAACGTGATGAGATGGCAAAAGAGCACGGGTTGGTCAATCCGTCTGGCTTAGGAATGAATGAAGGTGTGACTTGTTCATGTAGAAGGGCAGAGCAACGCAACGGAAGCTTCTTTTAGCGGCTTTTCGATTTAGGGGAATCTCGAGGATGTGTAAATCTCATAGGACTGAGGGATGTGATTCCGTTGTGGCTCTGGGACGGCAGTTTGCAAACAGAAGAAAGGGCGGTCCAAGCTCGCACGGAACCTTTGCAAAGCGTAATGTTTTCCGCCTGGTCGTGAGTCCACAGGGGAAGGGTTAGGGGAAGTGACGAATTTCCAGTGCCTCTGGAATGGATTGTGCTTCGCTCAAGCAACTTGAAGAACACCGCCGGACGATAGCCGGCAAAAACAACGTGTCCAAGCAGAGCTTAATAACCCCATAACACGAGAATGGATGCAAAATGTGTCTCAAGGGCATGAAACCCCATGTGGCGATTGTGGTGACGGATAGAAGATTGCAGAAGTGGTGGGGTAGTTGATCGAAAGTTCGAAAACAGAAAGATAGTGCTTACCATGTCCTTGGTGGCTCGTGCCTTTTGGGGTACCTGGCCCTTGCCTTCCTCATCTGAGTCTCGGACGATGATGCAGTCTCCCGCATCGCTGTTTGGACGCATTGTGAACGCTTTGCGTCCGTTTTCGGCAAACGTGAATGGGTGTGCTGAGGTACTTTGAATGTACCTGGGTGACGTAGCTGGTTAGTTGGGTACCTGGTTGGGAAGTTGTACCATCTGCGCCTAGGAGAATACCCAAGGCAAGCCTGCCTTTGACACAGAAAGATGCAGGTTGTCTTGCGCAGGCGGATCGGAAGACTGTGCCCAGTCTGGTGTGCTGATGTGCTGGCGTGCTAAGATCGTGTCCAGTCAGATATCAGAGCAAGGAATGAGAGGCGTTCTGTGAGTGGTGGACTTGGGTTCAGTTCAGGCAGCAAGGCGTCGGAGTTAGAACTGATTTACCACACCACATGCATGAGAGTTGCGAGAGGGGAAAAAAGATGGATAAGCAAGATGGTGGAAGTAATTGAAATGGGTAGAGGGGGGTAGAGTTAGAAGTTTTCGAGAAGAGTGAATGGTGAGAACTGGGGATGGAAGGACGGCGAGTGGGGGGGGTGAGTTAATGGTGGTGAGAAAACGGCGACGGGGAGTGAATGGCCATGCGAGGTTTGCTGCTCGAGCTTGGGGTTCGCAGCAAATTCCACCAGTATCTCCCTGCCGCTATTGCACGGCCCTAGGTATTTTGGATACTCGAGTTGAGCTGCCTGTGATGTGATGTTTATAGTAAAGAGTTCCTTGCTCGTGATGACCCTGTCCGACAAAGCGATTGGGTATGGTTCCAAGCAGAATTGGCACGACAGTCACACAGTCACACACACCGTGGCGCCAAAGAAAACAAGACATGAACGGGAAAAAGAACACCAATGCGATGAGCGCTCCCCATCCGCCATAAAGTATGACAGTGACGACGGACGGGAATTAAGGAAATGAATGGGAAGAGTTAAGGGAAGGGAGGTGCGCCTGAAAATAATTAGCTTGCGCGACAACTGTAAAAATTTGACAGAGATTCCCGCGCCAAGTCCGATTTGCTGCAGACGGTCGATTGCACCTGTTTGGCACTGGCAGCTGAAGACGGTGAAACCTGTCCGTCTCACACAGTTCCTTGTAAAGGTGCAGGTGCCCGCAATTCTGGGCCAGGGGCTGGGGGGAGGTGCAGCTGTTGGTTGCACTACGCAAGGGATGGAGGGGACGCCCGCCGAAGTTTCCCGTTGGAATTTTGCCGAAATGTGGATATCAGATGCCGGCCGTTTCTAGAGACAGCGGGCGGTTTTTTTTTTCGCACACGTCCAAAATGGTAGCTTTCACACTCTCCCTTCCAGGCTATTAGGACTGATCATTGCCATCTTCTGTCTAAGAAATCAGAGAAGCATCATACGAGTTCTAGGCATGAGGTTGTCATAGCAAGCTTGGAGACAGCGGGAGGTGAGTGATGCTTCATATGCCTTGACATTAGTTTGGAATGTTTAAAAATATTTCCCGACTCACAACATTCTTAGCCGCTGCCGTGATGCTGCTGCACGCTGAATGCGGTCGGTAATATCTCACACCAAACTTCCATCATGTCACCAATCTTTTTCCGGTGTTTTTACTAAAAGCAGGTCCGCAACCAGACAACGGCGGGTTTTGGGCTGGATAAAGAGAGCATACTTGATCTGTTCACTTTGCTACGTGGGGGCGCCAAATCAATCTCTTTTAGATCAACAGCCCAGCGGCCGAACGGCAAGTACCTGGGAATAGCCAGGTGGTGTATGATGTATCAGAAGGAGTCGACTGCGCTGCGACCAAGGGATGGATAACTAGTTGCACACTATTGAATCTGCCCTAGCACCCTTGCAGGCATCTGCTCCATGTTGTTTGCACTGGGCGTGCTTGGCAAGAATAAGCAAACACCGTACGGATCCCTAAGGTTGATCATTCGGACCAAAGCGCCAGATGCCACTGCTCCGGCAACCACGGCACAAGAGCAAACGGAGAGGCAGGCTAAGGCAGCCTCCGGCCGAAAATCCCAACACATACTCCGTAATAAGGCTTCATCGCCTCCCCCCCAACCGTTTTCTGTTCTCTTCAAGCTCGCTGTCCCTCGGACATAATTACACCGATCCGCGTCGGGCAGTCGAAATATTCCAGCTCGAACATCAAGGGAGAGGATATCGGCGATTTCTTCGGTACCAGTGGTGGTGGGCGGGGCAGATCGATCGAAGTCGAGAAGGCCGAACGCACGGCGGCTTTTTTCGGACACTCGAGGTTCAGCGGCCAACCGTGTCTTTTCGCAGGTCCGAGCGGCGGTACAGCACGATTGCCGTTTGGGCAGATTGAGACATTCGAAGAGGGGGGGCTTTCGAGAGTTTCGAGAGAGGACGTGACTATCGGGCATTGCTACGAAGCACATTGCTGCCCAAAGATAAAAGAAAATCAGGAAGAGGTGCCGCGTGTCGCGCTTGCCCCACCAGCCCCCACAAATCCCCCAAAGTTGGGTGGAACTGTGGAACTCGCATGACTCGCGTTTCGGGCCATTCTTCCCGTCCATCTCACTCGCCAGGACGACGTCGATGTCCTGATCTGATTCTGGAAACACAGGCACAGCTGGCTAACACGTGGTGCTGCACCATCCAGATGGACCATTATCCGCAAGCCAATCGACGACATATTTCCACTTGTCTGCTGATCAATCTGCAACATGAGGATGACTTCGAGTGTGAGCCAAGGCAACGTTGACCTCTGAATGGTCTATATTTGAACCTCTATTATCTGTCTAGGTACCCTACCATCCGCCGACACCATACCCAACAACATTACCTAATCATCTCCATCATCCACGCCCTTCAATGACTCTCTTCCATGTCATCTCCATCCGGGATCCGGCTTAGGAGCAAACTCCGGCAGGCGGAGGGGGGGGGGGGGGGTGGCACCAGCACCGGCTGCGGGCTGATCGTTGTTGCTGGTAGGGGGAGCAGATGCACTAGCACCGCCAGCGGGTGGCTGGTTGTTGTTTCCATTGCCATTGCTGCTGGCAGGGGGGGGGAGGATGCACCTCCAGCACCGGTGGTGGGCTGACCGTTTTTGGGAGGGGAAACAGCCGAACCAGCGCCGCTAGCGGGGTGAGGGGCTTGGTTGTTCCTAGCTCCCTGGTTGGGGTTGCCCGAAAGCGGGAGGAGAAGCGTTGCAGTTGTTCCCAGAGTTGCCAGGGCTTCCGGGCGCAGGAGGGGCGGCACCAGCTGCCTTACCCGTGCCGCCAGTAGGACTCTGGTTGTTGGTACCGGAAGGGGGGATGGAGCCGACGTTGCTTCCGCGGGCTTCGATGTCTCCAGTGTCGTAATCGGCTTCATCGTCAACATTTCGGGGACGAGGAGCACCGGCGCCACCAGCAGCACCACCAGCAGGAGGTCTAGCGGTAGCACCACTAGCCTCCGGGCGAGCGGCGCCACCAGCAAGAGGTCGAGCGGCGCCACCACCAGCGGGAGCGCGAGCGCCGCCTGTCCTCCCAGGAGGAGGGGGAGGCGGGCGGTTCTGGGGATCAGGAGCCTCGATCACGGCTTCGGCTCCAACTTCGGCCTCAACATCCTGAGGACATTGTGCACCACCTGCGGGAGGACGGGCGGCAGCACCGTCGGGAGGAGGAGGGGGAGGAGGGCGGCTCCAGCAGGAGGGGGTCTAGCACTGCCGGCGGTGCTGGGAGGTCGGTTCTGTGGGTCTCGGGCCAGAATTATGGCTTCCACTTGTTCTTCAATGCCGCGGAGGCGTCTCATATTACCGCCAGCAGCAAGTCGTTGGCTTAGGGGATCACGAGCCTCAACTCCTCTAACTTGGCGGTCGGATCCGTAGGTGGGGGACAGCTTCATTTTCGAGTTGGGGAGGGCTGACCGGCAGTGGATAAAAGCTGGGTCATAGACTCGTTGGTGTGGAAGGAGAGAGAGAGGGGAGGAGAGAAGTGAGCGGATGATGGAGTGTGATGATGAGAAGGGGAAGAAGGTGGTGAAGCGGGACAACTCAAATGTCTTTATATGGGTGGCACGCTTTCTCCAGCACCCATAGCAGAAACCATTCGCAAGGCCATCTCGGATCCTGCTGTGCCAGAAGGCTGTCGGTAGAGCGAGTCATCTCTCAAACAACACATCACGGACCTCGCTCAGCCGTTACAGTATGATCTGATGATGTTTCTTTTTGGAAACCGGTATGTCGTAGCTCTTGAAACCAATCGCCATCCCCGACTGGGCCCGAGGAGTTCCAGGCGCGGGTAACGTCCATGGGACCCTAGATGTTGGCACTGCTTCGCATTTGGGCCGGAAAGGGCCGGAAAGGGCCGGCTGGGTCCAGAACCGGATGCCACCTAAGCTACTTGAGTATCACTGATGTCCTTTTTATCGCTATACCGGGCTCTAGTGGAGCGGCGAACGGTGAAAACACGACGGGGTCAACTGTAGAATTGTGGTAGCTGAAAGCGATGGTCTGCGATTACGCTCATGTCGTCATTGTCACGAGCGACTCCACTGAATTGATCAAGCATACACACTGAAGTAAATAAGGCTGGGTGGCAAAAATGATATTCGGCCCTTTACATCCGATCCCCACTGGGGATTTCAGCCCAAACCGGCCCTGCCTCGGGACATGTGCTGTGGTTCAGGCAAGAAACAGCGTACCAGGCAGAGCCGCTGATCCCAACGTCACTGCTAGGTAGGATCGCTTAACTTCATGACAGCCCAAATCCTGCTCTACCACGGGACATGACTAACTGATGTTGGAGAGACCCACCGACATGGTGAAAGTGCGGCAAGGTAGTCATGAAAATACGCCTTACAATAAGGTTGCGGGGGTTGCCGCCGGTTTTGTTCCCTAGATTTGCTGAAAATGTGTTTCTCCTAAACACCAGAACTTTGAAAATGGTAATTTCTATGGCGGCCTATACTAGCATTGGTGGACATCCCTTCTGGCTTGGGGCGAATCATGATTCGGAGGGGTCTGTCCTGGTTCTGCCAGTCCTACAGCTGCCGGCACCTGTTGTCGACGGTTTGTATGGGAAACCCAATCCGCTCAAACTCCAGCACGCGAAGTCACATGGTGTGTCTGCGAGAGCTCCAGTTCATATGTTAACCTAATTTGGCGGTCGAAACCCATCACGCCGCAGCCGCCTGCTCTTGTGACACCTTCCCCGGCGCATCACTTGGCGAGAGATTTGCCTTTGATGGCCCAATGAGACACACGCCCTCCTTGGAAAAGCGACTCCCATGCACAGGGCAGTCGAAGCTCTTTTCGGCCGTGTTCCAACACACAACACCCTTGAGATGCGGGCAAAGAGCGCTAAATGAATGGACTTTCCCATCTTCGTCCTTATAGATGGCGGCTGGCGCTGATACACCCTGTTGTTCATGGTTAACTCTCGAGCTACAATACCCAATCCGGTAGGAAATGAATAGCCAACTTACGTTGTTCAGGACTCCCCCAGACCCTGGTACCAAGTCCTCAATGTCAGTGATGTCTGTTTGCAAAAGTCGCTTGTACTGCGTGTTGATTTGCAGATCGTGTGAGATCAAGGTTGGCAAACTCTTCAACACGCTTCCCAGGCGCTTGGGTGAGTACAGCCTCCCCCAGCTGTTTTCGATGCCTTCTATCTCATCGGAAATCAACCTCCCAGCCAATACGCCATGCGTCAGGCCATCACCAGAATCCCCAGTAACGACATAGATCTTCTCGCATCCTTGATTCTTGCCGATAAACGCCATGTAATCCACCGGCTCAAAGATCTGGCCGCTCCATTTGTAGTCGATTGTGCCGGCTTGCGTGAACCGCTCTCTTGTCCACCTTTCCAGCTCAGCGAACCGGGGCGTGGTGTCTTCCTGCCCGACCTTGTGATCGCAACCTCCCACAACGAGGTAGTCGTCCTTGTCGTCGCAGGTTGTGAGGCGCACATACTTGTATACTTCGGCGTTGTCATACAGCAGGCAGTCCTCAACACTGCCGCGGGGCACACGCACGGCGATGCAGTAGGAGCGGTAGAATTCGAGCTGAGTAATGATGCTGAGCTTTTGCAAGGGGACGCATGTGGCTTCGACAGCCTGCTCGGCCTTGACGGTGTGTCCGGCCTCAGTCGTTACATGGACCGTCTTGTGGCCGAAACCAAGAACTTCAACACCCTTCTCCTCGACCGATATGACGCGGGTGCGGGTGTAGCAGCGGAAGTTGGGCTGCTTGGACAGCCATTTGAGTAAGCCGGCAAGGTACTTGGTCGGGTGGAAAGTTGCTTGGTTATCAGCGACGAGGCCGCCGCGCTGGTCGATGGCGCCGGTCCACCCGCGAACTGTGAGATTTTCCAGAACACTGTCAGTACCATCAGAGCCGACAAAAGACGGGTCGCAGGCAAAGCCCTTACATCAAACCTTGTCTCAACCCCTAATTTCTTCTGATACTCTGCCTCAGCCCTCAACTCGCTCATCTCCTTCTCATACCCCTCAGCGCCCCTCGCAAACTGCGAGATATCATACGCCGGCAGCCGCCTGTACTCGCAATCGATCCCAACCTCGCTCGCAATCTCCCCAATCCGGTCCCTCGCCCAGGCGTGGCTCTCGGCGGCCGCCTTGGCGCCCCCTTCGCCGTGCTTCTCGGCGATCTCGCGGTACCCGTCGTCGAGGTCGTTAGTCAGATGTCCGCTCGTGCGCCCCGTCTCGCCCGACAAGACATCGCGCGCCTCGAGGAGCACCACGTGCTTGCCGCGCTTGACGAGCTCGTAGGCCGTCGAGATGCCCGCGATGCCGGCCCCGACGATGCACACGTCGGTCGTCAGGTCCGAAGTCAGCGGGGAGAAGGAGGGCAGGGCCGTGTATGGTTGCAGGTGCACCCAAACTGCGTCGGTGCTGCCCGAGGTTTGCATCGAGTGCTTGGGGGATGTCATTTTGGATGAGAGGGGCGGGTACGTGGATGTTGATCTGGCGCGTGATGTTAGGGTGGGTCGCATGAAGCTGGAGAGCTGAGGGAGTGTATCAATTTTACTTGGCATGCGGTGGCTGAAAATTCAGAGTTTTAGGTCTGGTCGTCGGATGGGCAGTGGAACAGGGCCGGGGAGAACGGGGTTTTGAAGTGTGCGCTAAAGCCCGTCTTTGATTGGGATAAGCGAGTGATGATGATGATGATGCTGTGGTTGTTGTTTGTTGAAGTCTAGTGACGTCACCAATGGCGGGTACTTCGATGGCTGTTTGCACTGGCAGAACGCTCCTTCCCAACTGTCTTTTTGCTGAATGACCAGCACAAAGCATTAGAAATGACATTTTGACGGTCGCTAACGCGAATACCGAAAATTGGGCCCTGGGAAAGCAGAGTTTTATCCCCTTCTATGCCAATGCCGTGTTCCCCCTCGCAAAAAGTCATGACGCAACCATTTTATCATTCGGTGACCAACAAACACGGGACCTGAATGGCCTGGTATCGGGCGGGGAAAGTGCTCCGGTACGCTCCTACCTTCGTTCGAGGCATGTGCCCAATGATCGAAACCTGAGCGGCATCTCTCATGGTAGTGATCAGCAAAATGGCTAGCCATGACAGCCTTTGGCACAAGACGGCAGATAAGTATCCCCTCAATGTCTATCCTCTAGCCAATTTCCATTTTCATTTCCGCATGTCACTTGATATCTAGAAGCTCTAGTTAGCCATCGGAATAGACACCATCTTAACCATCGCTGCCACTCCCAGTGCCGGGCCTCTACCTCTAGTACGTCGTGGTCATGACAGACATGCGTCCGCCATCCGCAGCAAGCACCATGCCGTTGCAAAAGGAACCGGCCCGGCTCGCCAGATACAAAACAGTGCCCGCCATCTCCTCGTCGCCGCCAAACTTCCTCGCAGGGATGAACTTGGGGTCTTGGTACGTCTCCTCTGCTGGGTTGCGAGTTCCGATGAGACTCGCGGCGAGCTCCGACGGGAACACTGGAGAACAGGTCAGCATTGACGGTTGGGCTCTCCGTCACAGATGGGGCGAAGACTTACGTCCCGGCGCCAAGGCGTTCGCCCGGATACCGTAAACCGCCATGTTGGTGCTGGCATGCTTGGTTAGGTGCATGATGGCTGCTTTGCTGCCGCTGTACGGCGCCGTGGACACATTCATCCGACTGAAGGCTGCGATGCTAGCCGTGACGATGACCTGGCTCTGGACTGACGGCACATTGCTGCCCGCCTTGGTCGGAGCTCCGAAGCCGCCCTTCTCGACCGCGTTCTTGTTGCCCGCGTCGAGCAGCTCGAGGAAGGCGACCATGGAGAAAAAGGCGCCTGTGACGTTGACGTGGAATACCTCCGTCATGGCCTCCATCGAGTTGTCGGTGAAAAGCTCGCGGCGCACCTCCGAAACCGACTTGGACGGGTTCCACTTGTTGAGCGGGCCGAGGATGCCCGAGTTGGCGACGAAGAGGTTGACGAACCCGGCCTCGGCGGTGACGCGGTCAACAGCTGCTTGGAGCGAGTCCTTGGAAGTCACGTCGCATCGGATGGGCACAAACACGTCGGGGTTCTCCTTTGCGGCATTTTCAAGCACCTCGAGCCGGCGGCCAAGGATGTAGACCTTTGCAGCACCGTTAGCGGCCAGCGCCCGGGCCATGATGAGGCCGATTCCTAGGCGAGCGTCAGGAGAATCCTCCGAGAAGAAAAAGAATGGCAGCTTGAGCTTACCGGTGCCTCCGCCCGTGATGACGGCCACCATGCCGTCAACACGGAAAACTGCGTTTGCTTCGAGACTGGGCGACATGTCTGCTGTGTTGGGCTGCAGTCGGGGTTTGCGAGACAAAAGGGGGCGGGGTAATGCAAAGAGGTGCTTGTAAGAGGTGAGAGTATGATTTCGGCCAATTCGAGCCCGAGCTATACAAGAGTTGAAGTTACTTTTATAGTATTCTAGTCGCAAGTAGAGACTATGTTGTGCTTAGGTGCTGGCGACGTCTGAGGGCCAGACGTCATGGAGATTACGGTTGGCTCCTAGGTCCGCGCTCGGTCGGAGAAAGTGGTGGCCAAGCTGGTTGAGTTGTGTGGGGATTCCCGGATCACCCACCATCTGCGGACCTCCTTGGCAGCTAAGCCCGGCGTCTACCGACCGACCATTCCGAAATCGTGGACAGTCTCCCGAGCTCCCGATATGGGCTTGGCCATCCCATCATTCCCGTCATCCCAGTTCCGCTGCAAGGCAGCCGTGAACGATTAACTCGGTCGCCAAAGACGGCCCGCGCGGAGCAAACACATTTGGTTAAAGTCCGGAGGGGTCAAAATCGACATACACCCGCAATGTCCGTATTGATGTTGTACCACAGATAATAACGGCATCCCGCAGGGTGATAGGGAGACAACCATGCATCTCACAAACAAGATTGAGACTCCATGTTGCCACCTCCTTATTTCCGTGACATGCGCGGCATTATCTCTCCTATTCTTTTAAATAGATATTCCTGTGGCAGGGACTTGAGCCTCGACCCGACACTAACCCAACAACACAATTGTTAAACCGGAGAACTAACGGACGTGCAGTTTAGTCCCCACCCCCGTGCAGTTGTCACCCTTCTTTTTTCTTTCTTTTTTTCTTCTTTATTTAGATACCCAAGTCCTAATTGTTTTTGTTAACTTGGACACCAGGCCACAGCCCAGGTCTCGGCTCAACTCAGCGCAGCGGAAATCTGAGCTTTACTTGAGTTGCCCTTCCTCCCCTATCTTGTGTTTTAAATGTCCCGCCCCGGGAAAACAATGCCGGCGGTAAATATCCCATTGGGCCGTGGGCGGACTGCAAACCTACTGCCGAGATCAAGTGGCAGCGCCTTACTACAGCGGCATCCGGTCTACAGAGTGAGGGGTCGGGGTGTCAGGTCAACCTCGATGACCTGAAATCTTATGTTTCTCTCCAATCAAATCAATCATTGAACATACCGAATCGCCAATCATCAATTCCACCATGGCTCAACCACGAATCATCCTCGGCCTCATGGGCTTTGCCCCTGACGAGAACACCGGCGCCCGCCTCCACAAGGTCGACGATCTGAAGCAGGCCCTCGATATCTTCCAGGCCCGTGGCTACTCCGAGCTCGACACGGCGCGCGCATATGGCGGAGGTGCCCAAGAGGGCTTCACCCGCCAGGCAGGCTGGAAAGAGCGTGGATTTTCCATCGCGACAAAGGTCTACCCTATACCGCCGGGAAACCATGCGCCGGAGATCATTACCCGCGAGTTTGAGACCAGCTTGAGGGAGCTGGGGACTGACTCTGTTGATGTAATTACCCAATCTTCTCGCCAGTGACAAGAAAACCATGGCTAACAGCAGCAGATCGCCTACCTCCACGCGCCGGTACGTCGCACCACCCCCTCCTTGGAACTGGGGGGCCTACTAACCCATCGCCGCCGCAGGACCGCTCCATCCCCTTCGCCCTGACCCTCGCGGCCATGGACGCGCTGCACAAGGCGGGCAAGTTCCAGCGGCTCGGCCTGAGCAACTTTGCGGCCTTTGAGGTGGCCGAGGTGGTGCTGACGTGCGCGCGCCGCGGCTGGGTGCGCCCGACCGTCTACCAGGCCGTGTACAACTGCATGCAGCGCGGCATCGAGGCCGAGCTGCTGCCCGCGTGCCGCCGCTACGGGCTCGACGTGGTCGTCTACTCGCCCATCGTCGGCGGGCTGCTGTCGGGCCAGATCACGCGCAAGGAGACGGTGCCGGCCGAGGGCCGCTTCTCGGACAAGTTCCTCAACGGGTGGATCCGCGAGCGCTACTTCCGGGACTCGACGTTTGATGCCATCGCCGAGCTCCGGGCGGCCGCGGACCGGGAGGGTGTGAGCACCATTGAGGTCGCGTTGAGGTGGCTGGTGCACCACTCCAAGCTGGACGTGCGTGGCGGGGATGGGATTATCATTGGCGTGTCCAAGTTGGAGCACATCGACTCGAACTTGGACTATCTGGAGAAGGGCCCGCTGTCGGAGGAGCTGCTGGGGGCTTTGGATCGGATGTGGCGGATTGCCAAGGGGGAGGAGGCGCCATATTGGCATTTCGACTTGGAGTATGCTTACGATACAAAAGAGGCATTATTTGGGGAGGGGGCCAAGTAGGAAGGTACTGGGGATGAAAAGCTCGTCAGAGTCTGGAAATGCCGGATGATGCTATCGAGGACCTTTTCCGATGCCAATCTCGAAAGCTCAGTTAAATATGACCCCCCCCCCCCCCCTGAAGTCACAGTTCCGACAATCTTGAATTCGGAAGAAACTCTTCCATACCTAATCCGTAAATCGAGCCTCGTATGGTATATGCAGTCCGGTATTGTTACGTGTCGTGGTATGTAGGTAGGTATGTATGTACTTCCATGTTGCTCTGTTCTACCAGGCGCCGAGGTGGCCCTTTTGTCCCCGGTGCCAGGGTTGACATCTCTGTCATCTTCTCATCACATCCCTACAAAGATCGTCTCCTGGTATTTCTAGGGACCCCATATTTCTATCCCTTTAAAAACCCTGCTTGGCAACCTGGGCCTTGGCCGCAGCGATGGTAGCAGCAGCGTTGGGGTCGACAAAGTCGCATCCAGCCTTGCCGTTCTGGAACGCAGCGGCCTCGGCCGAGCAAACACCGACCCCGGAGGCGTTGGCGCAGCAGGCGCTCGAGCAGTCGGCATTGTTGACGCACCCGCCCGTGATGAACTGGGCGGCGTTTCCACCGCCAACGTTCCGGGCACCCGCGAGGTTGGGGGTGATCTGGGCCATGGTAACGACGGCAACTGAACCTCATGTTAGTCCAACTCCTCACATCCCGTTGGAACTTGGAAGCCATGGAGAGCGCGGGGCGACTTACAAGCCAGCACAGCGGCGACAGAGATGCGAACCATTTTGAAGGAGTGGTGGTGTTGTGGGTAGAGTTGTATTAAAAGATCGGCTTATTAAAACAGACGACACCAGGTCGTGTTGAACGAATGTTAAAAAACGAAAGGAGATGAGGGAAGAAGATGGGATGATAACGCAATCGTCGAGACCCGGATTCGCTGCGCCGTGGCTCTTTAAGTACGAGCAGCAACCCATCCAGCCTGTCCAGCCTGTCCAACCCGGACTCGCAACCCGCCATTCAGGGGTGATCCTTACCGCGTCCAAAGACAGTGCAGGCGAGCGTTGGCATGAATTCCGACGACATTCCGTTGCAGATCGACGTCCCCTCGAGTCGCTCGACGTCGGAAACAAACGAGCCTGGGCAAGGTCGTTGCACACGACGGTCAAAGCCATCAGCAGAATACCACAGGCTGTTTTCGGCCGCTGTTTGCGCTTGAGATTCGCTTCAACGGCAGACGGTTACATGGCTGGTTTGATCGCCCCTGACCCCGGATTTTAGCCCCGGCCGCCCCTTGGCCGAACAACACGCCAGCGACGACGACACGCCTTGGCATCGATGCGCCCAGCGGCAGAGATCGCGCTAATCCATCATTTCTGCCGTTCCGACGTGGCATCCCAGCATCTGCCACGTTCTTGATGGACTGAAGCGTCTCTGGATGACGGGGTTGGTAACGATCTTCGTGGTGAACTAGCACTGCACCATTGGACTTTGACAGGATTGCCGAGAGGCGCAGTCTAACTGGACCTGTTTGATGTGCACTATCGTAGATAGTTCGATGCACCTGGCAATAATTGTCCGGTGTGAGGATGTTTGCGCCCAATGGACGATATGTTTGTTGTGCATTCAGATGTTGGCTTCGCTCCTGAACAAACGTATATTGGCGGGATGTGCAAAAGGACTCAATAACATTCGTTGTTGTGCAGCTAAGCCCACTTCCAGAGTCGAATTGAGGGCCTCATCATGTTTAGATGATGTATCAGAAGATATACTAGTGAGCGCTCTGCCACTGAGCTAAGCGGGCGTTGTGGTGGATTATGGTGGACGAAAGCTAGGCATTGGCATGGGTCAGGGTGATTGATTTGGGAGCATGGAGGAATCCAAAAAGTGACTGTCAGCGAACTCCACAGAAAATCCCAAAGAGGGGCAGAATTCGTACATACATGCTTACCCCCTGTTGGCGGTGCGGCTCGTCTGTGACGCTCCGCTTATACATGCCGGCCCTGGTGAATGAACAGGGACATGCTGCGATCCAGTGCGCATCATCAATGTCGCAAATCCACCTGCTCCATGGTTTGGTTGTCTTGGTAGGCGAATAACAATCAATCCACAACCACAAAGAACGACTTGAAGATAATGACACGCTATTGCAGAAGGAAAACATAAATCTAATCATTAGTCATTAAGTACATGCAAAGGTAACCAAGCCGAATATCTAACCCACGAGTCATTGCGGCACCTTGCTCCATCCCAGCCCCTACCCTGGGGCCTGGAATCTATGCGCAAAAGAAAGAAAAAGCACGTAGAGAAATACAATTAAAATCAATGTGAAATGACTGCGCCCACTCGAGCGAAGGACTGTGGCGTTAAGACTTGTAGAGAATGATAAAGTAGATATTTGTGTGTCAGGGAGCGAGACCCAACAGGTGTGCCTCGAGATGTCCAAGGTCTCGAGGACAGGACTGTCTTCCTCTTCTTGGATGACGATTCGGGGCTGGTATCTTGAACTGGCTCGCAAACACTGTGGCCCCCGAAGGTGTTTGACTGAGAGCGGATTTCCCGTAGTAGAATCGGTTGTTGCGACCGAAACAAAGGAAAGGGCATCACTGGTGGCCGAAGCGGGGCGCCCAATTAGCCCTGAAATCGGGGAAAAGTAACCCAAATCAGGCCAATCAAGCCAGTTGACTAATTTAGCTTGATTTGGCTTGTCTGGCTTGAGTCAAGCGCTGCTTCTGACAGACAAATTCAGCAACCTTCGGCGGCCAACATGGCACTTTCAAAACGTCGGAGGGCTAAACAAACACATGTATAATTGGTCACTTTACTATAGACAGTGCTCAAACATTGATCGCAGAGACGGATGTTAAAGGGTCCAAGCGATAGAAATGGTTAGACAGGGGGAGTGACGCAAGAGTAGGTTCATCGGCTTCGCGGCGCCGCGGCAAATGCGGGGGTGGCCGGGGCATACAGCCCGCTGTTCAGCACACCAACCTGGATGGAAGTCAATCAGACGCCGCTGTGCCCACACCCCCCCTTGCAACAGAGCTGATGCAGCCAGGGGGCTCTAGCACATCCTATAGCGGGACAGAGCACTTGGGAATACTCTGATGGATTGGCTATGGTGGGGAGCTGGGAAAACCCTGGCACAGACGAACGCCGAGGCTTGTGTGAAGCGGGGGGGGGGATCTGCTGTAATCGCTGAAATGAGCCTCGCGGCTGCAGAGGCTCCCACAGGGCGACCTGAGGGTGGATATGATGGTTGTCCATGTCTGTGAGACTTGAGATCGGAAGGCTTGAGCTACGGCTGGTAGAGCGTCTTTGCGTAAAGCATGACTGAGTTCTTGATGGAATCTTGTTCTGGGTATAACTATCCATCTGACAATTATGTTTTTCTTTTCGGCGTATGTTAGTCGGGCACCACCATTTTCTTATCAAATCATTCATCATACTTACCTAATTACTGAATCAAGGCTAATAAGAGTAGCAGCATCGGCGCTTGGTAGGCTCACGAGCCAGTCGCCGTCTTGGCTTGTGACTGTAAGTGTAAGTTCCTAGAGTACTGGGTCCGGTCGCGCACCAGCGCGAGCTTAATGGTGCGCTCGTATGTAAGCCCGCCGAGTGACACGGACATACCACAAGGCGTAGCGGCATTATTACCGTGATGGCAGAATGTCTTGACCTTCTCTGACTCTGGCTGGTGCATGAAGAATGGGGTAGGGTAAGAATAGTTCATGAAATGAACTTCGTTGACGAAGCAGTAGTCGCTGAGGTTTGCCCGCCATGGAATTGGTGGTGCCTGGGGGATATCTGGCAGGTTATCTAACGAGAATACCAGCCGTGCCTACTGCCAGCAGGCAGCAACATCCTAGGGTGCTAATGTCGGCTGAGGGGGGTAGCATATGATGCCTAGTAAGCAGGAACTAACTAGGGTAGGTGGCACGATCGGTAGCGGCAGCTTTGTAAGCTTAGCGCCCTGACCACATGTCATGTTGTTATGCCCATTCTATCTTGGAAGGATTTTCAAGATGTCAATGGTGACAGGCCTCTCTTTCTTAGCAGCAGTAGTAGGTGCGACTGTAAGACACCTGCTGCCGTAAGGGTTGGTATGATAAGACCTGGACTCGGCGTAGTGTCCGCCGCCACCAAGTGCTTGAGCTGCCTTTGCTAGTTGTGTATTCTCCCTGTTGCTGGTGGCCCGAACTGGAGGACTCCTAAGACTGTTACAGCGCTCTAGGGTCGTCTCCTGACCCTGAATAGGGAATGTGGGGAGGAGGGGGATGTGTATCATGCTTTACTTTGTTATCTAGTAACCAGCCCATTTTTTTGTCTAACATGTTGGATGAATAGAGCTGGGTGGATGTGTGTGTGAGAAACGATGGCGACAACTGTACCTTAAGTAGTAGGTATGAACTCAGCCTTATCGGTATTAATGTTACCAACGAAGTTTGATGGGAGTAGACTGAGCTTTAGTTTCTAGCATAATGACTGTAATCTACCTATCCTGTATCCTTAATTACATGTAGGTTCAGCGTTGGTATGATTTAAGTTTGGGCGGCGCGGCCTGACAATCCCATGATCACAAGTGTCTGTGAGGGCATGTTCTTTTGCTTGGAAAGCTTGTCTCGGGTATGCCTTGATACTACTTGGAGTGGCCCTCTAATACAACATGCGTTGCATAAGCATCATTATTCCAAACCATAGCAACAAAAGACTTCACGCATGGCTATAGTAAATAGGAGAGATATAATAGCGGCAACAACCTTCAACTTATAGTGCCGTTTCCGCTATATCTGAGCTGAGCATTAGAGTATACTGGCTAGCGCCCTATTGGCGGCAGTAAATATAGTTTGGAACAGGTGTGTTGGCAATAGCTTTAATCTTTGGCACGTAAATGGCTGACCTTGACTTTTCAGGGGTTAATGTGGATTCTTGCAGGCGATTATGTCAGATGTGCGACGAAAAATGCAATCCAAGCGCCTGTCAGGAGCCAAATAGGTCCTGACCACGACTCAGAGCCCGGAAGAATCCTAGCCTTTTATTGGTTAGATCGGGGCTTTTATGGGGTCATTCCAAACTAGACTTAGACCCTCGGAACGGCCATTATTTCCGAATATTTTCAATCCAAGAGGAACGCCGAACGCTGCTTGGTCCAAATGGTTCGGTTTAGGCCCAAGGCCACTGGGCGCCCTGAGAGATCTGCATCCAATGTTGTACTTGCCGTGCTGAAGTAGGTGGTCGATGCCATCGGTCTTACCCTGTCAGAAAATTTCAGTTAGTAGCAGGTGGTTCTATACCCTCTGTGTGAAGTAGTCCATGCCTTGGTCTCGCTTGACTAGGTATGGATGATTAATGATGGGTTTTGCCAGTTCATCAGTTCAGACCTTAGTTCTCTTGCCTTCTGGTACCCATGCGCTCAGCTTGCGGTATCTCTGAGAGCGACCTATGGCTAGGCTGGTGGATTAAAGTTCTTCAGGGGAAGTCGCGTCTTAGATGGGTTTGTTTCTACAAGGAAGTGCAAGGCTTGACTGGGGACTCTGGAAAGTGTGACGCGGAAGGCACTGGGGACGTGGAAAGGCATGCAAGACGGGCGGGAACTACATGACGGATATTGAAGTCAGAAGGCAGGCAGTCTAAACACAGAGTCGTCGATAAATATTCCAGTTCTCCCCCCCCAAAAATTCGGATTTCTCTCCTCAGACTCTCATCACATTTTTTTTTTTAGCATCCAAAAAAATTGATCGAAAAAAAAGTCTTTTTTTCATTGTTGGAAAAATAAGGTTTCGTCATGCTCCGCGCCGGCACCGCCACCACCAGCGGCAGCGGCAGCGGCAGCACTCTGACACCACCACCACCGTCACCACCGTCACCACCACCCACCATCGGGTCCGGTGCCCGTGCGGGGACACCCACCTCTGTTCCTCGCCCCCGGCCAACCCCGCTGCTCTGTGAGTCCAATCCGGCTCTAACCTGATGTCTCGGAGATCTTGTGCTGACTGAACTGGATGCTAGGGAGTGGGTTGACTTGCCGGGGGGACGGGGACGGGGAGGGATGTTGGCCGCCGGCTGACGAGAAGAAGGTAGTTAGGGTTTCGGCGGGCGGTGGTGGGCTGGTTAGGGCTTTTGGCAGTGGCATTTTCCATTACCAGTAAGTCATCGTCATTTCTTCAAGTATGATTACGGCATGATCTGTGGTTGACGAGGTGATAGGTTGGGGCTAGTCACTCGGCTTTGGCATTGGGGCGGCGGTTGTGGGGGGGGGGTGGTTGTCTTGGTGGAGTGCGGGCGCCTACGAGGAGTATTTTTATAATTTTGACTAATTAAATAATCTCAATTGATCCTCGCTTTTGGTTTTCCTATTACGGGCCTACAAGTCCAACCGCCACCGGGCTCAGCCGGCATGTTTTATGAATCGCCAGCCGGACACCGGCGGTGCCAATCAGGCGTCCCTTTGTCTCTAGTAGCGAATACAACACGTGGAGACTCTGCTTTGTAAAGATGGTCCGCCATAAGTTTGATGTGCAATAACGCGATTCCCTCTATCGGCTGGCCGTCGGGACAGCAGTGTGGCTGATCTAATCTTATGCGGGACGTAATTGGCAACGAAAGCCTCACAAAGTTTTTCATAAAACGAGGTGCCCTTCTAAACACAAAGGACACAGTAAAAGTCTTCTTTAATGTAGATAGCTGGCGCAGACAGCCTGTGGCTGGCGCGTCAAGGTGGCCTTGCGCTGTACATGGCTCTTTTCGGTCGCTGCGAAGCCCAACATAGCCGAGACGGCTCCGCATGTTGCTTTGGCGATGATGATGTCACAGGGAGAAAAAATAGGGGGTGAACAAAGGGTCCAGGTTCTGGGATTACCGGGGCTGGTCCGTGCATGTTTGCCCAGTTCTGGGCAACGAAGTTTATGCCATCGTGGGCCGAGAATTAGGTGCTCTCACTCAGCATGTTCATTGCCAAGACAAAAAACTAAATAGAACTGTCGCAATTACTATATTTCCTAGCCGGGATCACTTCGTACTGCTGCTACCCAGCCCTCCTTAAGGTCTGAAGACAACATCACAGCGCTCAGAAAAGCATTTAGATCGCAAATAGCTATTCTTATATAAAATTAGCATGAATTTTCATACTAATACATTTTCTAAGCTAGTCTATTGTACACTGGTATATGCTATATACTGGTATATTCTAAACTAACATGTTATGTACCAGTATACTCTAGGCCAGTACATTATGTACCGGTATACTCTGGGTGCTAGTATATGATATATACCATATTTATATAATACACTGGTAACGTAACTGCATAGCGAGCGCGCATGTATAGCGAGCGCGCACTTTCCCTACCCCAATTGAACCATCGTACAAGATACCAACACCACAAAGGAAATAATCAATTAAAACTACTCAGAATCCGATTCCTCATCCATTTTCGCATCCTCCTGGCACGTACGAGAGTTGTGTCCTGTTTTGCCGCAGTTGCTACAATGCCGTGAACCTGATGCGTTGCTCCTCGTATGACCACCCCCCGATCGCTTTTCCTCTTCTGCCAATGCGTGTGCATCCCTTTCGGCCAGAATATTGCTTGCATCCTGCATAGTTAGTGGCCCTCCTGCCCGGATACGACTTTTTTTTGCTCTCTGGCGTTTGCTTAAGGCTGCATTTGCCTCCTCAAGCTCTTGTACCTGTGACTTCATCAACACCATTTCATGCATAACCTTTGTTGTACCCTTTACAATTTGGTCAAGGGCCTTGAGAATCGGGGTTGGTGAGCTGCCTTGATGTCTGACAATGTGATCTTTGATATGTGTTGATTGTAGAGAGGCCTTAGTAGCATTGTGTGGTGTTTGGGAGACCTAGCTGTCATATGATAACTTGGGGGGGGCCAGTGGGTGTTGGTGTATGAAGCTGAATATCTAGCTGAGATATCACTCTCTCTGGGTCAAATGGGACAAGGCCTGCCCCTTGGAAACCTCCTTGTACATTTTCAGGTTCAAATGTTGCTTGAAATGTGTTGTAGAAGGCAAGAAAGAAGTCAGGCTTGGTGATATGGTGAATGTGATTGTGCATCAACTTCTCGATTTCCTTGCTGTATGACCGCTTCAACACACTAAAACACCTAACATCAAGTGGCTGAAGTAAATGGGATGAGTGTGGAGGCATGTAAAGTGTGATGATATTGTTCTCTTTGCAATAATCCTTGAATTTAGCTGAGTGGTGGCTCTCATGCCCATCAAGGATCAGGAGTTGCTTTCTACCTATCATATGACAGCAAGAGTGTAGGTCAAAGTGCTTGATCCAATCAAGACCAATCCTGTTATTTGTCCAACTAGTGTCTGAGAGATCAATGGTCCATTTGGATGGGAAAGGGCTGTTATGATACCAACTTTCAAGGTGGATTTTGCCTGTAACCACTACATATGGAGGGATAGTATCACCACCTGACTGCATGGCCTGGATCATAGTAGCCCATTCCTGGTTACCAGGTTAGATCTTCTTCACCCTTACATGGCCTTTGGATAAGGTAATAACAAGCATTGGCAAGATCTGGCCCATCATAAACCCAGTCTTGTCAAAATTCCAGATATCTGACTTGATGATCCCATGTTTCATGATTATGTTCCAAACAAGGTCAAACCATACTCCAATTATCTTTGGATCTTTGCATTTGGCTTTCTGGTAGTCGTATGGACGTGTCCAATGTGTCCAAAGCTCTGGTTGTCGTTATATGAAGTTCAAAGCCTAATGTGGTCTGACGCATGACGCGTTACGTGTCGCGTGCAGTTGGTTGGCCATATCTTCCACCATATCATACCCTGGCGAAAATCCTTGCTTGTACAGGTTAAGAACCCTTTGTATAATAACCTGCTCTTCAAGGGGGTCGAGATTCTGAGAGTTGGCAATGATTTCTGCTTGAGGGAGGGTTCTGTTCAATCGCCGCTCAAGTGTTCTTCGGGGTACTGAATATTGGGCTACAGCTGTTGCAAGGCGAAGATTCCCATTGTGCCTCATACCTTGAAGGGTAAGCTGTACTTGTGCCTCATTTCGTATGGTGGGCATGTTGTGTCGTGGAGAAATTTGTGATGTTGTATGATGGTTCAATTGGGGCGGGGAAAGTGCGCGCTCGCTATACATGCGCGCTCGCTATGCAGTCACGTTATACTAAATAGCCTCCCAGTTTTGGTACTAGGATACTTGATACTATCCCACAACATGCACCAGTATATGCTAGAAACGTGGACACCACATGAGACATGGAAAGGAAACTCTGGCCGGGGGGTTGAGGACGGGCCTCTGAGGCTGTGCAGCGGCGGCGTATGGGATCACCCTAGCTCAGGATTACAAACGAAAAAGGAAATTTTGCGAACCGAGATTCGTCTCAGAGTACCAGGCTGCAATAAAGCCCCGTCTAACACGGCGCCCATGGTACTTGATGATGTTTGGATGCGGCGGATGCTGAGCGACGAGCTGCAAGACCTAGACCTCGTTACGAAATAGGCCGATAGCACTGTCGCAGACCATGGAATCCTCCCTGTCCAGTAGATCAAGACATGTCGCCACGTTGATACGCTTTGATCGGCCAAGGTCGGCTCTCCAGCCACGGTAACCGGCCAGGAAAAGGGGAGGCGAGGGTAAATATCCTCATCCGCCATATCCCGGACGCCGGCTCTGACCTGTTCGATGCTGACAACCCACTTGAGCCTGTCCAGGTTAAATTTCCCGGTGGAAACTGATCGGGGAAGCCCTTGGCCATGGTGATGGGGCCGAGCTTCGGGCGGTCGTCGTCGTCAAACGAGTGGAAATATATCCGGTCGATCTGCTGCTCCTCAGTGACTTCCATCTCCATGTCGAACAGTTGGGTACGCAAGCTGTGCGCATTGAATGTGAGCTGAGAAACGTTGGTAGGGCTTTGTTCCGCCATGGTAATGAAGCAAAAACAAAAAAGAAGGGTCGGGGGGTTTTGCAACTGAGCAATTACAAGCAACAAGCTGGGTTTGGAGTCCCAGCCCACCGCTGCTTTCCATGCTATTGCATATATAAATATGTGGGGAGATCACAGTGTCGTTTCCAACAATAATGCGCACCGCCAAGCACACATGCCAATCAGCCCTCGAAAAACTGCCTTCTCTTTTCCAATTGCGCTGCCCACACCTCACTTTCCCAAACAAAGTCCTTGCCTACTGTCTCGGTTCTCACCACAATTCAAAATGTGTCTTCCCCCATCATCCTCTTTTGGCCTTTTGGGCAACCGATGCTAACAAAAAGAACCGTAGGGCGGGTTCAGACGCAGCGAAGCCGCCAAGGAAATTAATGGGTGCATTTTGATGACATGGAAAGTGGAAAAGCTCGATTGCATGGAAAAAAAAAATGGTCAAATGTCAATCGTATTCCAGGGCCTAGGTGGGGACAGCACGAAGGCAGTGGAAATGCGGGCTGTTGAGAGTGTGGGAGACTTGGCGTTGAGATGGGAGATCGATGAGCAGGGAGATCACTGTATTCTGTAGGGAAGGGGGTTGCATTGAGAAACCGTGCATTTTCTAGACTGCAGTGAGATACAATGACTAGTGCAATCCGCCTCTTTTTGTCAGATATCACGTATATCAACCAAGTGCGCGTAAAAGTGTGTTGCAAGTGTGTGGAATTGGAAAAGCGGTAGGCTCCGGCGCCTTCGCTTAACGCTCCTGATCCTGAAAGTGCTTATGTAACTTGTCCCTTTTTGTCCAAGTTCGTCGTCGCGGCCAGCTGCTTGCAAGGGTGTACATTTTGATCAATTGGGTCAACTTCCTCCATTCGTTGTGTGTTCTTCCGCTTGTGGTTCGTTGCTCCCACACCACGCTGGAAAAGTCTGTTGGGTGTCCTCCTGTCACGCGAGACAGGCATTCCGCGCAAACGTCGCCGCCTCTATCTTAGCCGCCGTCCCATCAACCCGAACCCGACATGGTCAGAGCGTCCGCCTTGTCGGCCACCGTTTGCCCCAACTAGCGGCATGCTAGTTTGAAACTGCCAGTTGGCCCGTGCTCGACTGCACGTGCCAAAGCAGTCTCCGTAATTTGTGTCCAGCCAAGTTTCCGCCCCCCCTTGAACGACTTGCCCTCACTCCCACTGGTGAGGGTCTGCACTCGTGTCTGGCTGGATTTTCGGAGCTCCACCCTCGACTGCTGTGCAGGTGGCGTGCGAAAAGAAGACATGCATACCTTTACTGTAGCGGCTATGGTCTAAAAGGAAAAAAAAAATCCCGCAGCATCCTATACCCGTGTCACCACAGCCGGCACGTGCATCTAAGGCGCCAGGTGTTAGGCTACATCCATTCAAAGTGTAAGGCTCGACTCCGGAGTGCGCAACCACGGAGCTGGAGCTGCGGAAAAGACAGCGCTGGTGGGTTTGCCTACAGCCTCTCGCACACAAAATGGCCAGTTCTGCCATGCGGTCCGGAAGAGTGACCTTCGATCCCACTGATCAGTTTGAGAGACGAACGACCCGCGAGCATCGCCCCAAGATGACAACCGAGATCTTCGAGGAGTTCGAGTCGGAGGATATCACGGATGAAATGCTAACTAAGGCAGCCCAACTCTTCAGTGATCATTACGGCATCTGGGACACACCCGACGGCCGCCAGGGACCCAAGCGAGGTAGCTACTTTGTTGCTACATTGCCCTCTCCCGGTCATACCCGCCGCAACGCGCAAGTAGCTAAGATTTGCTTCAGGAAATCGCGTTAAGATAACGGCGTCTCGGCTCCGGAGCGATTACCTACCAGTCGGCGCCCGCTCTTCCTATGTTAGAGTCCATGTCGATGACAACCTTGCCGGTAATGCATTTGCCTGCCGATGGGCCTACCAGGGCCGACAAGTCTGCTGGGTGACCCAGCTCGTCGTCCATCACGAATTCAGGGAACGCCGCGTCGCGACCCGCCTCCTGGAGAAGCTCCGCAAGAACGATGACGAGATTTTTGGCATTATGAGCTCCCATCCGGCCGCTTGCATCGCCATCTCAAAGGCTTGTGCCGGTAAGTAACTAATCTAGCTCGCTTTAAAATTTCTCATTCCAATGTCAACAGAATTATCTTTCCCGAATGTCCAACTCGGCTTCATGCAAAGCTGTGCGAGTGAGGTGATGGCCGGCTCCCCGATTGCCTATGTTAGAGACCCCAAACTCTGTGGCTCGCTTTTCCAGCCCGACAGCACCGTCTCAGACGTTAACGATCTCGTCTCGGGTGTCGATACGAACTTCTTCGTTAGCCATGAGGATCCACTCAGAGCCGTTGCCTGGCTCCGGCAGCATGACTTATGGCCACTCGGAAATTTACCTGATGGACTTGAGTTTCTCCTGGTGTTTGAAGCGCCACGTCGTCGGTTGCGCTCTCTCTCTAGACATCAGGCCCAGGTGGGAGAAACCTCATGATGGAGATCTGTCACATAAGGCTTTACATAGGTATAACGGAATATCATTCAGGGGATATTGAATCCTAAATTCCACGTAGTCAAAGTATGTACCTCGTTGATAACGAAATCAAGCAAATACGTCCCAACACCTGGTATCAGGAACTGTCGTCTCTTCTTCCCAAAGACCCTCTGAGCATGTTCCAGGTATTCTCTGCTCCACTGCTTTTCCCAAGCTTGGATTACCCCAAGCACATGTACATGTAGATCACGCCGCAGGTAAAGACCTCTTCCTCCTAAGGATTGTAAAAGTTATTCCAGGAAAGAGCATCAGTCCAGAACTTCTCGGCATCCTCAAGACCGGAGACGCGTGCGGCAGCCATAAGCGCCCTGATTTGTCCCAGTCGGTCGACGATATCCGGCGCGGTTAAGCTATTGTACATGCACAGTAGCTAGTCGACATGATGACGAGCTTCCTCGTTATAACCCGACCTGACCTCTGTCTCGACCGACTACCAATAAACATGCGGTGGGAGGGTGGAGGAAATTTCTTTAAAGTACCACGGAGGTTGCGTAGGTAGAGAAGTCGCGCAAGGCTGGCAAGGACGGTATTGCGACAGACGGCGGACCACTGGAGGTCGGGAGGGAGTGGCAGCGGTGTGCAGCGCAAGGCTCGACGGGAGGCAAAGTTTCCATGCTAGGTACACCTCGCTCTTCAGATGTGCCCGTTGCAAACCGCTCGTGCTGCAACTGGACTTGGGATGACACCTGAGAATTTCGTAACCACATCTCAAGTTGCTCAAGTCGTGAATGACCTGTCCTAAGTAAACTGTCGCGGTCATGGCCAGGACTCGATGACAAGCCAAATTTCCAACAAGACCAAATAGACGGCTGGAAAACATCGCAACTGTCCATGGCTCTCACAATTACGCAATTAGAAGAAAATGTCCAGTAGTTCCTCCCCTGTGTTCAGTCTGTCACCTTCAAGCTGTCTCCTTCCTTTCCGAGCTGTGACAGGCCTTGTCATGCAGTGATCTGACAAGCACCTCCAGGGAAGGAGGCAAACCGTGCCCGGGTGGAGCTCCCATTGGGTGCCAACTGAACCAATCAGTACCAGTGTTACTGGCCCTAGATAAGGCAAGGGCGGGAGCGCAATCGGGTCGCAATGGAAGTCGCAACCAGTCGCAACCCAACCCCACGACGGGCATTGCGACCCCCGCTTAACTCTGCGCTTGCCGGGCTTAACTCATTTCGATGCCTATCAGTCCGATTATCGCAATGTCTCGCTTTATCTGTGTCCCCTTAACAGCACCTGAGATCGCACCGAGATGCTCTCAGAGCCCTGATTATGACTTCAGCAGGCGACGAAACACTCGAATCGGATCACGATGTGCCCCACGATGATGTCGGGGCTGAGAGCAGTCTTTTGCGAGACCGAGACGCAGCCAAGCGCGGCAGATACCACTATCTGAAGTGCAATACATGTCGCCAGAAGAAAAAGAAGGTGAGGGGGTGCGTGTTCTGAGCCATTTCGCTGGCCACTGACCCTACCGCCCAGTGCGAACCAGTCGACCGTGTCTGGCCGGCCAGATGCAACTTGTGTGTGGCCTCAAGTCTCGACTGCTCGCCACCTGAAGCTGTCAGGGAGCGGCCCGCTGGAACAAGTCACCCCCCGCCCAGTCCCCTCAGCCCTCGAGCCGCTCATGGAAAGATCACAAAGTTCCCCAAACCACACAGAACATCAAGTTCAGGATCAACTCCCCTCATCCCCTCTGCTGGCCGTCACCTATTACCCGCTAGGCACGAGCCAGCCTTGGATGAATCTCTGTGCGAAAGGTGTCAGCGTCTCGAGATGACACAGGCCAGATTCCTCGCATCATCCCCCCAGGTGGGGATAGGGAAGGCAGACATCCCCCGGCAGCGCATCTCCCTGGGTCGTCTCTCTGGCATTCGTGCCAATCTGGACCGGTGTCGGTTCTGCTTTCTTGTCTGGAAAGCCGCCGCCGACCAGCTGACACTCGCCAAGAGGAATCTCGATGAACTTGACCCAGAAACCTCAGCCCATGCCACCTGGGAGATTGATGGTCGACGTCAAGTTTCCCTCTCCAAGAATGATGACAGCTTTTTTGAACCAGTAACACGGCACATTCGGTTATCATGGGACACATCCGACCTGCTGAACGATGCCTACGTTGTTCTTCGTGGCGACGACCCTAGGGTGGTCGGCTTACAACCAGCGTTTCTAGGGCGAAGGGTCAATCTCACCCAAGACCTGACCCAAATCGTTGCCACCACCAACCGTTGGATCAACCACTGCAACTCTCACCACAGGAATTGCAGGCCAACAGAGCTGACCCCCTTGAGACCAAGCCAACGCCTCCGCGTTGTGGATGTGTGCAATGTCAAACTCGTGCCTCTTACCAAGTCTATGGACTACGTTGTTCTGAGCTATACCTGGGAAGCAGCCACCGAGAGATCCCTTCAACGGAACTCCAAGGAGTCGTGGCATGACCGTGGCCTACAGGAGGTCGAATCCCAGCTGCCACAAACCGTCCAGGTCGCCATTAAATTCGTCAAGGACCTCGGGAAGCGATACCTCTGGATTGACTCGCTCTGCATCGTCCAAGACGATGACCTAGACAAACAGGAGAATTACTCTGCCATCGACAGAATCTTTGCAAATTCCTCACTTACCATCTGTGCCGTGCGCCCCTCGTATAGCGACCCCCTGTCTCGAAACCCGAGCATTGGACAGCACATACTGGACTGCGGGGAGAAGATGTCTCTCATGGTACACCACCCCCTCGAAACTCATGTCCAGAGTTCACCGTGGTCGCGGGGTGCGTGGACCTGTCAGGACCGCCTACTTTCTGGACGATGTCTCATCTTCACGGAGTCGAGAGTGTGGTTCCAATGTCAAGAGGAATCCATGTCGGAAGACATATTTGAGTCCTCGTTCCAAGGCTGCTCTGCCGACTGGGTGCAGAGCCCAGCTCAGATTTGGAGTGACCTGAAGCAGTCAAGCGCCCAATTAAATTTCCGGGGCTACATTAAATGCGTAGAGTCATATACTTCCAGGGAGCTGCCCCGCGAGGACCACGCCCTCCGAGCCTTTGAAGGCATCTCCTACTTCTTGGGTGCCTACTTCAAGACACACTTCTTCAGCGGGCTGCCTAGTTCATACTTCGACGTGGCTATGCTCTGGACCCCAGCTAACAGCGACACCGCTTTACGGACGTATCAAGGGCAGCAAGTGGCCCCGAGCTGGTCCTGGGCGAGCTGGACTGGCCAAGCGACATACCGACCGCCAATCCTGACTGGGGCCGTGGAAAACATCGATGCTTGGCTGCGAGAGCACACGTGGATATCTTGGTTCCTCGTAGACCGCCACAGGGTCATTGGCGAGATTGGGACTTACGCAAAATCGGACCTCGCCGACAGAGCGGATGGCCGAGGACCCTTGCCGAAGGAGACTGGCAGCCGTTTCATCCGGATAGCGTCACGCGAGACCAGGTGGTCCTCTCTCAACAGATTCGCCTTCAACAAGACGGTGCCGGCACTCAACTCCGACCAGATGGACACAGACGCCGAAGCTCCCGCGTACTTTCTGCAATTTTGGACTTGGTCTGCGCATTTCCGCCTGGGCGTCAGCTCAGATAGTGATGATGTCGGTTCCACTGCCGCATATTCTGCGTCGCACATGCGCCGGTACAACATCCTCGATTGCAACAACGATATTTGCGGGTCCATCGTCTTGCCTAACCACTTTTCCCAAAGGGTTGACAGCCAGCGGCAGTATGAGTTCATCGCGTTGTCGGATGCCAAATACCTTGGACAAGAGGAGATGCCGGAATGGACTTTTTACATTCCCAAGGAGCGAGATGATAGCTTCTGGGATCTATGGTATGTCCTACTGCTCGAGACGGATGATGGGGGGCTTTCGAGACGGGTTGGACTAGGTAAGGTGTTCAAGGATGCATTTCATCAGTCCTTTCAGCCTGGGAGGGACTGGCGCGAGTTCATTCTGGCTTGACAGCTCCATGTTGCCTCTTTTGTCTTCTTTATCATGCAGTGACCCTATCGTCTCTGTTCCCGCCGCGGCTTCTCTCCTTTCGGCGTGCTCTCGCAGGTTTTGTCCCTCTGGCCAACCTAGCACATTGGTTGTCAAGCTCAGCTTTTGTCTCAGATTCCTTTCTCATTTTCCGGCTACCTGTTTCCTAGAAGAGATGATAAGCAACACCCACAAAGGTCGTGAGAGTGGAATGGCTTCTTATAAACGAGTGGGACATTTATTACACGGCGGAAAGAATGGCACCAGGTTGCGAGTTTCCTTCTCTCAACCTCTCGCTTCTTATTATGCAGTGACGGGCTTCGTCGTCGCCGACACATGGTTGCAATATCGCTTGAGAGAAGATTCATTTGCTGTCTTTAGCTGCTTTCTATGCCGTTTTGCCAGCTGGACTGTATGAGTCGCTGTGCTGGGGCATGATATCTAACCTACAAAGTAACAGTGCCTAATACCCCAGGGTAATTCTAGGGAGGAGGAAACGCGGCCGTCAAAAATCCACGCGGCTACGTTTCGAATCCTTCCGTGAGTTCCTCCCACGAGTTACTTTTCCCGTCCGAGTTCTACTCCTGGTACACGGCCCAAGTCAGGAAATCGCGGCGATACTCAGGGTCCATGCCGTCCAGCACCGCCAGAATCTCGGTTGGCTTGCCGTCACCGTCCATGCCATGCGCTTGAACCCAGCACGACTCCTCAGCATCCTCGCCCTGCAGGAGGGCATCCTGCACGTGGTACGGATGGGGAGCATCCCCCGCTTCCAACTGGGGAATCTTGCCGATGTCCATCAAGTGCTTGACTTGCTGCGAGTAGAGCGTCCAGAAAACCTCGAAGCCCTTTCGCGACCACGTCGCCACAGGCTTGAGCTCCATGTACGCATTCAGGGCGGCGACATGGAGCGGGTGGATGCTGATGCCGTAGGCATGGCCAACGACAATGTTGCCAAAGATCGCTGGGCGTTGGCCGACCAGTGGCTTCCGGGTATTTCTGTTGACGCGGATTGGTGCCAGGAGTCTCGCCAGACGTGTCTCTTTGTGAGCCAAAGCCGCCGAGAGATGTCGGAAGGGAGGGCTAACAACGTGGGAGCTGTAGGCGTGCCACATTAGGCCGACGGCATAGGCGACTGCCATGGGGCTATACCCATCTAGCTTCCAGACATCGGGGAAAACGTAGGGGCTGGGCCATCTGACGTGGGCCACTTCAAGCCCGAGGGCTTCTAATTTGTTACCCGATCTGGGGTCCTTCGTTTTGCCGCTCACGGTAAACACGCGTCCAGCCGCATCACTACCGTTGATCTCTTGTCGGATCAGGATGCTGGCGGGAAGATCGAGAGCCGTGACCTTGGTGACTGCCATGCATTTCTTGCTCAAGCGATCTGGATCGGGGACGCACGGGTTGGAGGGGTGCATCTGCAGGTAGTCGACTATGCAGCGATAATCACGGATCGTGGCGTCGAGAATCTTCATCGATGTGCCCGTCTCCTTGGCCTTGAACTTCCAGACGAGAGGGGGCACCTCGACATCGGACGCATCACCGGCCTGTTGCCGCATCTCTTTGAGCTCGAGCTCCACTGGCTGCTGTGCGATGGTCAGCTTGGCGTCAGCGCCTTCTCGATTAGCCATGGTGGTCTCGAGTTCGTCGACCAATGCCTTCATGACGGGAATGTAGGTGCTGTGCTTGTCATTGCCAGAGGAAACCACCTTGTCGTAAAGGGCCTCTCCTTGGGCAATGAGCTCGTCCAGGGTGAGATCGGGATTCTCTTGGCAGTCCTTGACGACCAGCTTGTTGATCTCTTGGTACGAAGTCGGCGATGTCTTGGCCTGGTTGTCCGTCTTGTCATCGAGCGTGACCTTTTCCATGGATGACGCAATTTCATCCTCGGGGCGAGAAAGAGAGGGTCCGCCATCGCTCTCTGTGTCGCGACGCTCATCTTGATCCACAGTCATCGTGCCCAAGATTCCCTCAACGATAGGAACCTTTTCTCCCGTCTCGTCTGCGGCCGGCGTTTTGTTTTCATCGCCCGTCCTGACCTGAAGTTTGTTCAGCTGCCAGTCGGGCAGCTGGTCGGCCATGAGCTTGACCTGGAGCTCGTGGAGCTCAGCTTGGATATCGGCGCGCTCCATCTTGCGCTCGGCCCCACGGCGTTTCTTGCCCACGTACTCTGGATCAACTTTGATATAGTCCCGCAAATCGTACCCAAAGGGAAAGAAAACGACGGGGCCGGGCCACTGGAACATGTGGCCGGGGCTGGAGAGCGCAGCAATGGACTGGTTAGCCCACAGCGGGGGCGTCTTGAGCGAGGTCTTGGCGCTGTTGTTGGTAGGGAAGCCTGCGTATTTCGCACGTTAGCCGCCGAAATCCAGGTGGGAGTTGACACGCATAAATCAGACTTACAGCCAAAGATGCCATGGCCCAGGTGGCGAAGTCTCGCGGGAGCGCTGCCGTTCACGACGGCAGTTCTCAGATAGATTTCCTCGGGATTGCTGTCCTCCGCCTCGGTCATGATACTGAAGTACCCATTGATTTCGCCAATTTCGAGTGCGAGGCTGCCGTCGTCCCGCATCTCGGCCCATTCCGGTGTCGCCAGCTTCTTCCTGGCGTGGAAGACCAGGACACGGCGATGGTTGGCCGAGGGGCGAGGAATCTCTCTAAACTTAACGTACTCGTCGCAAAAGGGCTTGTGGGTGCGAGCATCCTTGAGCAAGCACTCGCCGGAGCAGTACTTAGCCTCCTTGCAGTCATCGCAGCAGGTTGTGCTAGCTTGGTCGCACATCAAGCAGCTGCTGCTCTCGTCTCCGATGGGCGCAAAGACGTGACAGATGCGAAGTTTGTTGCGACCCGCCTCGCCCTGGTCGAGCTCGGCATCCGAGAGCTGGACGTAGAGCGCCATCTTGTCGGCGCTTCCCACAGAGACGCGCGGTTGGGGTGTGGAAGGGGGTTTTGAGATGGGGCGTGGTGATGATTCTTCTGGCAGAGGAGGTTGCGGGATGGTAGAGTGGGGGAGGGAAGAGTGAAAAAAGGTCGGGTGAGAAGGTGAAGAGTCGCGTTGGAGCCCCAAACTCAAGCGCGGAAGGAGCTTACGGAGACGCCGCGTCGCGAAGAAAATATTCGGGGCAGGAAAGGCCGGCTCCGGTGAAAACAATCGGGGTAGGAACGCGGATGAAGTTAAAAACGATCGGGGCAGGGAAGACCGGCTCCGGTGAAAACAATCGGGGCAGGAACGCGGATGAAGTTAAAAACGATCGGGGCAGGGAAGACCGGCTCCGGTGAAAACAATCGGGGCAGGAACGCGGATGAAGTTGAAAACGATCGGGGCAGGAGAGGCCGGCTCCGGCGAAGAAAACAATCGGGGCAGGAGAGGCCGACCCGGATGAAGTTGAAAACAGTCGGGGCAGCAGAGGCCAGCCGGGCCGCGTAAAGATTGCCAACCCGGACATCTCCGGCCGCTGCGGGCTGTCAATGCCGAAGACACTCGGCAACCATCCGGGGGTCAGTCTTTCGCATCATCTGAACGCCAGTTTTCGCACCAGTTAGGGGTCCATTAACTACCATTCAAACCCCGAGCCATTCATAGATCGGTTCTTCTACCCATCCAGGGGCGCCACAATCACCCATATGTCCTCAAACGTTAACTTAAAGGGGGTTTCTCAGCCTGCAGCTGAACCAGTGTGTGCAGATATTGACCGTGCCAGTACATACAACAACAACCGGCCAAAGGAGGCAGGAAACATCTACTTTTAGAAAGGAGCCCTCATTGAAGATCATCACGCTTTTTTGGTGCTAGAAGGTTCAGTGTTGAATGAGGAATTGAGCTCAATCAGAACCTGTTGACCCAGGCTGACTTGGAGGTGTTCGTGTTTCCACGCCTGAGCACCGAGAACACTGAGCATGCCTCCACACATTGAAAAATGACTTTAGCTCTCCCTTCATGCCTCCATGTCCTGTCCTTGACGATATCCTCGCAGTGTCAAGGCAGGCGGGACTCGATGAAGGAAAAGGAGGTGTTGCTCAGACACTGGCAGTGCAGTGCGTATCATGTCAATGAGCTAATACACTTATTTTGGCCAGACATAATATTCTAATCATCTATATTCTGAGATATATGTTTAGTTTCCTGTTCACTTCGCTGAAAATTGCCAATGTGGAGCATCTGTTGCTCTTTTCAACTCCTATGCAAGGGCTTGGCAGTTGTCCCTCCCATGGCTCAGCTCAGCATAGAGTCAGGATGCAAGGCCCTATTCCGGATGTATTTGCAGCCCTCGATGGAAATGGCCATCCGATGCCAAAATGAGAGGAATTCCGTCCAGCGTGGTATCAAGTCTTACCCAGGAAAAGCCACGGCGGCACGGCACGGTGATACAAAAACAGCCATCATCAAGAATAAACACACCCAAAAAGGCTGCATGACAAAAGGCATCAGCAGAGACAAGCCAGAATCAGGACACCGAGAACCCGTCAAGCCCCCAAGTCCCCAAGCCCCCATGCGTCGCAAGCTGCGTTAAGGCACACGAATCAAAGCCTCACGGCCCCCCATGCCCTCTCACGCTCCCTGCCAAGGCCTGTGATTCGATCCCCGAAAAACATTAGTACCGGAGGACAATCGGAGAGGGCTGCACAACACCCCGACGCCCGAGGTAAAAAAAAGTTGGCCAAGAACAACGGAGAGATGCCGTTCGTTCCGAGAGAAACTGCCACACAGGCACACAGGATGCAAGGCTGGGACGAGCAATGCCCAGAGGAATGAGACTGGCCGCAGATGTGGGCGGGCGGGCCGGAACGGCCTGGAACCAGAGTTGGAGGCTGAGGGGAGGTGAAAAAAGACGGAAACTCGAGGCCATGTTCTTGCGCGTGTGTGTGAATGCCTTGGTCCCATTTGCAGGGTCTGGTCTAGGGTGCAGGTGGGTGGGTGAGCGCTAGAAAATGTGTCCTAGGGGGGCTGCTTCTTGGCGTTTTTTCTTTGTTTGGCGCTGGGGGGGGCTGTTCAGTCGCCGGCCTTGGAAACCATCACGCAAGGGCGCTGCAGAAGGCGCATGTGGCTTGGAGGAGCGCGGAAATGCGCCCGCATTGTTGGTTTCGCCGACCATTTCAGCGTCAGTGTACAATTGCTAACGTTACTACTAGACTAAGCACTTTTTGGATCGGCAGGCAACGAGGCAATTCCTCCGTCTCCAAGCTGAGCCTACTTGGGTGAAACGAGAGGCTGGTCTCGGTGTAGGTTATGGTATTCGGCCTACCATTGGCACCCGAGTTAACAACGTAAACAGCGTGGAATTGGGGGCGATATGGTTGTTTCACAAAAGACCCCAAAGTCTTTGACAAAAGGAATAGTAGCATCTTACCCCTGTTGTTCCTGACCATTCCTCTATCGGTCCCTGAAGGCGCTTAAACTACTCCCCTGGGTATATGTACTTGCTCAGGTAACAAAAAGACAAGGCTCCGCATCTACTAGGTACCGTTAAATGTTTTTAGTTAGGGAATCACTCATAACTAGCTGAAATTAGGCAGGTTAGGGTACTTCTAATGTAGCACCAATGTGTCCATCTCCAAGTTGACCTAGACTGACTAATAATATCTCATCCTCTTCATCACACCCATCTAGGTACCTCGCTTGCTCAAGGACTGGATAGTAAGAAAATACGTCAGAAGCTGTGTACCCAACTTGACCCTCGAGTGCAAAGCCCCGACTGACTCACGAAACCAATCATACGACCCTAAGATACATCGGGACATAGCATAGGCTTGAAACCCGGAACATTCCAGCCGTCTTGGACTCGGCGGCGCTGTTGTGATAACGTTAGCACTGAACATGGCCGAAGCTGGGACTCTTCTGCTCTTGGGGAATGTTCCACGCCATCACAACTCCAATGTCTGCCAAAAATAAATATTCACATTTCCCGTATAGTGGCTGGGTGGATTCACTGCAAATAATCCCCGATTTTCGGTCCAGAGTGCCTTTCCCATTCCACAGATGCCAGCTGTAATAACGCCGGCGGCAAGTACGTCTCATTAGCTTGACGAAAATCAACCAGTATTGTCAACCTCAAACCATGGCAGGAATACCATCCTAGGCCGGATCGATATTGAGGTTATATAACGCTGTTGGTGAGCTGTACGACAGTGCCCGGGAATTCACTCTCTTTGGCTCATGTGCCACGAATCTGGTTGCAGTGAGCCGAACTCAGTGGGCCATAGTATCGCACCACAATATATGATATACCAGCATGGCAAGCGAACCTTGGTAACACAACCCTCTCGTAACGATTACGATAAGGACTTGCCAGACTAAGTAGGGGCTGAAATATACTCGAAATAGCGAGAATGCTGTGGGAGCCCATCACCAACATATTAACATTGATGTAGTCCGACCCGGGAGGATCCATTTCCAAACGACAAACACGACTGACGAGCTCGATGCAGCCTTAGCGGAGGCGAATGCGGATGTCAGGACGGGCCTTGCCCCTTTTCACCTCCTTGACAGGCCCCACGGAGGGACCCGGAGCTCTGCGCAGGAAATACCCCCACCAACCCCCATCGTATCGGGCCACATTGGCAGTGACCGCACTGGCAGAACAACGTCAAAGCACACACATCCATACCTCTCCATACTCTCAATGCTTGCTACGCTTGGACACCGTCCTACTAAAGGCTTATTAATAGCTTGATTGGTACACCTCCTATCACTCGTAGTGCCCCTCTGTCTGGTTGCATCTCGCACAGGCACGTGGAACCCAATGCAACCCAGCCTGATTGTGGGAAGGTCATCAATAGGATTCATCGTCTTGTTTTGCTTGTTGTTGGACCGACAGCATCTTGGGGCCAGAACAAATCCAAGCGAAGGAAACCGGGCAAAGGGGTCCTATTTTGTGACTGACTGGCTGATCAATGGTTGAACCCCTCTTTGGGACAGCCCCCCTCACGCGGCTGTTGTCGGACTTGGCTATCAACCAACTAGAGGCACCACACTTTAGCACCGAAACGCAGATACACCAAGCAAAAAAAAAAAAATTGCTGAGGATAGGGCAGGCACAGCAAGGCAGGGCAGGGCAGGGCAGAAAAGAGCAGGATACGGCGGGCGGTGTTGGATGGATGACTGCAGACTCAATCATGCAAAAGCAGGATGCCGTGAGCGCACGAGACAGAGCAAGAGTTGCCTAATCCAGCAAGGCGGATGAAGAGGCTCAGAGGATGGGGACAACCGCCAAAAGCAGGTGTAGTTCGTAGTAAATGCAATATATCCATTCAAGGCGAAGTCGAGTTTATATATATTGTTGCACTCTGACCCATCATGCTCCCATCGATACCCGAATGACCTGAATGGAAGCTATCGAAGCTTCCAAGATCAGGGGGGGGCCAGGGGTCTTGGCGACTGGGTGGGGTGTCTCTCATAAATGGCTTCTCGCTGTGTGGTTGTACTGGACTGTACGACTTGCTTCGGAGTTGCTCGAGGAGATGGAGAGAGCCCGATAATACGGAGGTGGGTGGGTGACTTCTGGGCGAAGCTCATACGGCAAGGGCGAAAAGCTGGAGCGGGCGCACGCCGCGGTCAGCACCACAGAGGAGCGACGGGAGACATACGTAACCCTTTTGATGGTGGGGTGGAGAAAGACTCCGCGATGGAGCAAATCCGAGTGCATGCCTCTAGTATCTACTCAGGTACCGCCAGGCTCACCAGCGGCCTGCATATGGCTGCAGCCAGCTAAGGCGAAGGCCAGCATGGGACGGGTACCGACGGCGTCTCGACTCCCTCGATGCTCCAAAGTCTGGTTGACACTCATAAATGTGAAACTGGGGGGCTGGGGTCGAGCCTTTGGTCGAGAGGGACAATGAGGTGTTGCTATAGGGGTATATCTGCTGAGTTATCGCAGGCTGTCAATCGAGCGGTCCTGGAGATCAAGGGTCGAAGAGGGCCTTTTGGTTCGGGAGGGGGCGGGTTGCGGCCTGCGGCCTGCGGGTACGGGACCAGAGGGCCGTCTGGGTCTGGCCGAGCGCACCGAGCGCCTGACGGCGTTTCACTCCGAAGGATTCGCCGGTTCCCTTTGTGCATCCCACGAATAGCATTTGCGCATTGCGACCTCTTAACCTGTTGGTGCCCCAATGCCCCAGTGCCCCAGGGGGCCGTGGAGCTTCCAACGGCGTGGGACGTGACAGCCATATGCTCCAGTGGCAAACAGCGAACGGTGCAGAGGTCGGGATGCAGGCCTCACAGCTTCGCGACCGCTCGCTGCCCTCGGCGGGCGACCAAGGGAGAACATCCCAATACTGCTAATAAGTGCCCATTGTCAGAGAAAAAAAAAAATCCCAACCTAGGCTTTCCGGAGGTTCCTGACCGCCGCAGCGACGGGAAGCTGGAGGAAAACGATGACTTGGTTCGGAGAGACGTACGGTGACACACTTACCCGATCACACTCTGGACCTCTCCTCTGGAGGTGGCCATCGTGATTTTTGTCGGGTCCGCTTATCTTGCCACGTCGTATATTCGCTGTCCCACCACATCAGGGCCGGCCAGAGCAGTGCCAGAGCAGGAGGTGGCAGCCGGGTGGGTTGTAGACTATCGGTTTATTGGTCGTGTATTGGGAGGATTGCAACCAAAACTCACAAGTGTGGGAGTGCTGGGGGGCGTGCTTGCGCGACAAGGTCCATCCTAGACCCGTCAGCAGGACGCCCGCTGTGCCCTCGTTCATGCAAGCTGGCGGTGCCCTGTGGCCCTGTGCCCTGGTTACGTTGCGATGCGTTGCGGTGCTCTCAGGTCGCTGTTCCTCATCCAGGCCAGGCACTCGCGGGAGCTTTGTGCGACCTGGGCCAGCCAGGGGGTGCATCTGACCGAGCGCCAGCGAATCCCATTCTCCGGACCGAGACGCCGCCATGCCTGAAAAGGTTGTTTACTAGCGTTAGGAGCTGACGAGATGGATGAGAGAAGGCTGCGATGCCCGAGTCGCGCCCTTCGTTGACGACGCTAGCGGAAACCCTAAGCTGTATTTTCACAGTTTTTTTTTTTTCAAATTTTCGAACTCGATGGCTGGCTAAAGCTCCACTTCTTTGCCAGCAGCTGCACAGGCAGGCACAGGGGAGAAGCGATGACGCAATGATTCATGGGTGGATGATTTTTTTATTGAAAGTTCCCCGCGATAGCAGAGGGCAGCGGGGGGGGGGGCTGGAGGGGTAAAATGGCAAGAATGAATCCCCGCTTACCTATCAGAGAAGTCGAGGCAACAAAGGACCATGGGCTTGCAGGAAAGTTAATGACTAGAGGCTGGAGGTTGAGATGAAATATGAAGTGAACAACAGCAAACTCTCGACGGGGCGCGAGAAAGACGGCGCCGTTACACAAAACAAGCTAGCGGGCTCTTCTACCTGCCACCGCACTATAGCATGGAAAGGCAATAAGCTCGGAGCGCACCGCATGAGCCCTGAGCTGTGCTACCGAGACCAGATGACGGCTTCTCGTTGGTGTTTCTGGGTTTTCTTTTTCTCTGCCTCGTGCTGCTGTTTGGGCCTGAAGCAGTAGTGCAGTGTCGCTGGCGTTGTACAGGCCTCATGTCCAGCCCAGGCAGGCTCATCGAAAAGACGCCCGTCGGGACGGAACATTGCATGTCTTTTTTCCAAGCGAAAGGGGCGATTCCAGGCACCGTACAGGCGAGACAGGTACCGCTGCAACCAGCGATGTTTGCTGCCACCTCAGGCACGGGCACGGCCACTCAGCGAAGAAACGAAGGAAGGGGCACAGCAAGACACTAGATCTCATTCTCCCCCCTCGTCCCCGTTCCCAGGCCGTGGTTTTCGCCGCCAAGACGGTTGCGCAGCCTGTTGGGGCTTTAGGGCGTCGTTCCTGATGCACCTCAAGTCTCTTTTTCTTGCCTGTCTCTCTTTCTTTCTCCCTATTCAATCGTGTCTGAGTCAGACGTGTGACCGAATTGTGCAATTATTGCGGCACTTGGGCGTCCCTTCCATGTCCGGATGACCTTTCAAGTCGTGTGCTGCTTTTACTATGCCGTAGAGTGCCTGCCCCTCCTTTTCCTCTCGCGATGCGATAACACCACAGAGCTCGAGCCTTCCTCCAATCCGGCAAAATCAACAGGAACATTCCTATATTGTCTAAATTCTGAGTTTTCGAATGTAAGGGGGGGAAATAGAGCGTCTCCGCCGGTAGGATGATGATGTCTTGCGCATTGCATGGCTGCGGTGCGATGGCTGGGCTGACTGGCCTATGATGAATATGCGTACAATTATAGAAGGAAGTGCAAACAGAAGGCGCTGTGAAGTGGGCTGTCTCAACGCCATGGATAGGGAGGAAAACGTCCTTGTGTACGTAGTACGAAGTAGGTAAGGTACCTTAGGTGTCCATCCCAACCCCTCTGATGTCGTTTCCATTTGCGGGCAACCCCTGTGGGACTGCCCCTCCAAACAAAAAAGAATGATCGTCGCATCGACGCAAACGTGCGGCTTCCCGTCTGACGAGCATCTGCGCTAAACTGCTTGGGGGTGAAATGGTCGCCTGCCCTCATTTTTCCGCCTCTTTATTATTTTTTGGACAACATCTTGTTCCCCTTGCGTGCGGGCACCTTCGGCGGGCCACCCTTGAGCCTTGGACAACCCCACCAACCCACCAAAGCGCACCACTGCCTCCTCTCCCTGCCCTGATGATGACTGGAATCAGGAGCATTCCTCCTGCAGCAGCCGTGACGGGAATTTCTTGCTGATCCAGCGCGTACCTGGCCTGACTATGTGACCAATTTCTTTGACCTTTCATGTTCCTCGACACAATCGAATGCGACCTATTCGAACACAGCATCGCGACATATTAGAAGTTGGGAGCTGCCGCTTTGTGCCTGCCGTGGCACCCCTCACGTATTATTGAATCTCGATACTGTTCTTCCCCTCTCGAAAGAGAGTTTCGAGCCTGAGCGGGCTAGCTGAGGCCCAGCGTCCCATCGATCCGCCATCTCCATCCGCGCTGCATCTTGCTGGGAAGACCTCCCCTGCCACAGGGCACCACCTCAGCAGCACCAGCAGCTAAGACAGGGCCATTGAAGGGTCCGCCAAGCCCACAGCCGGCGCAACCGTGCTGCAACCTATAGCACCCACCATCCTCCGCTAGCAAATCCGCCGGTGCTTTCCCACAACACCGCGGGCGAGATGGTCAACCAAGGAGTATTTGGCGCCCTCGAAACGTTAATGGAATCTATCGACAACCGTCCCGTTTAATCGGTTTTATCTTGCTCCGCGCGCTGTCTAACATAGCTTTGAGCCGTTATTCTTGCAGCCGCATTCGTGACTGTCATTCGGCTGTCCTGCCACCCCAAAGCCCCCCCTCCCAGTCCCCCGCGGCCACGCCCTGAACGTGTTCGCCACCGTTACCCATAACTGGTCATCCTATACCGTCGAGGCAGCCTCAGGGGCGCTGACAAAGGACGCCCCTGTGTCTAGCTGCTTGGTACGGATACAATTGCCTACATGCTACAGGCTGATTCACCGATTCCGAGATCCGCTGTGGATTTTGTCCGATAGGGAGTCGTCTGCATTGGCCACATTCAGCCCGGCCATCCTGTCGAGGCATCCGTCAACGGTGGTTGGCTCGCTGGATCCAGTAGTTCGCCAGCAAGGGCGAAGAGGAGCGGTCCAACCGACCAACAAGAGACTCCCGACGACGGTCGAGATCTAGTCCCAGACAGACCATCGCAAGCCGTGCTGCAGTCGCTGCAAGTCGAAGGTGCTAGCTAGCGGGACGAGTTCGAACTAGGCTTGCTTTTCTTGTGCTGAGAACTGGTCGGGCAACGGCCCCTCGGCCCCTCGAGGACGACATCAGATGCAGCCCTCGACAACGACGCCTCTCGTTGATCAGTCGAGTTTCCCGTAATCCGCACCTAATCCGTACCCAGTCGGGGCGACAGCTAACCTCGCCACACCCATTCCCCCTGCCTTCTTCGCTACAGGTTTTGGCTCCCCTCGTCAGGCAGGCCTGGGACCTGCTTTACTCCCACTTGGCGCACATTCCCTCGGCACCCGCAGCAGTGGCAGCACAATCGCACACGGGAGCGTCTATTGTTTGTTCTGCTGATCGACTCGCTTCAGTTCAGCCTGTGCCTGTGCCGCCCTCAGATCCCCACTCGGATCCCGGGAGACCAGGAAGTGAGCAGGCTGGCCGCCCGCACCCTCTGCCGCACTCTCCAGAAGGGGGGGCCCTCCGAGTCCACCAACCTGGCAATAATCGCAGAGCAAACTCTCCCTCTCCGCTAGGAATCCTGTCGGGCGAGTAATAATAGTGTTGGCGCTTCGATATTTGCTTTGCCGTCTCGCCCTTTGCCCTCCGACCTCTCCCTTTTCTTCCTAGCTGCAATCATTCCCAAACACAGGCACACAGCAGCACTTGGACGCCGCTCCCCGCACTTTACCCCTGCCGCGGACTTTCGCTCGTCTCAGCCTCATCAGGCTGTCCGCATATCTACCTCGGCCACCCCGCCTGCAGTCCTCATCCTGCTGCACTCTTGCATCCCACTCTCGATAACACACATCACTCCCTATGATGGCTGCAGCATTTCGCCCAGTCAATACCCCGTTGACACCGGCGGACTCGATCAAGGAGGATACGATAGCGTCACCGATGACGCCCAGACCAAGTACTGCCCCCATCCAGACGCCCAAGCCGATGGACGACGCAACAACGCCCACCCGCGCGAGCTTTGGCGCAACTGCATTGGCGTCGCAGAAGCCACTCCCGACTTCGCCTTTTCCCGAGTCGGTCCAGGTACCCGACACGGTCGACAAGGCCGACATGCCCAAGAGAGAGAACTCGCAGCATTCGAGGAAGTCCAAGGACTCGGACGACATGGACATGGACGACTCAGACGGCGAAGGCATCGAAGATGGAGGTGGCTCGGACGACGAGAGCGTTAACGCGGATGGCACAAAGTCCAAAAAGAAGAAGTCGCAACGATTTTACTGCACCGACTACCCGCCGTGCAACCTGAGTTTTACTAGGAGCGAGCACTTGGCGCGGCATATCAGGTGAGCTTGACTGCCATCAAGGGGGTCGCTTTTTGCGTGCTAGGACGATATGATTGCTGACAATCATCGCGACAACAGGAAACACACAGGAGAGCGACCATTTCAGTGCCACTGCTCTCGACGGTTTTCCCGACTCGACAACCTCAGGCAACACGCCCAGACCGTGCACGTCAACGAGGACATTCCGATTGATTCGCTCGCGGCGACAGGAACACGATTCCAAAGACAAATCAGGACCGACAGAGTGCGCCAGGCAGGCGGCAGAGCGAGGGCTTCAACGGCTGGTAGCGTCGGGCCAGCGCCCCGCGGCCATTCCAAGTCGCTCTCCACCTCCAGTATCGCATCCGTCAGCTCGATGGGATCTGCATACGGTTCCAACGAGGCCCGCCGGCGACCCCCGCCGCTTGTAATGGCCGATCCCCGTTCGCGCCTCTCACTCGAGTCATACCGCGGCCCCGACGGCCAGTATTATCGCGCGCCATCACCAAGCGACTTCAGCACACCGACCTCGGCCACCTTCTCGACCGGGCAAGGCAGTCCGCGGTGGGGCTCGGGCGTAGCATCGCCAAGCTCCTCCCACTCTCGATCCCACAGCATGTATGCCGGCTCAAGGACGCCCGGGCGTCGCCTCAGTGTCCCTTCTGGGGGCAACCCTTTCCAATCACCACATGGCGCCAACCTACGCGGGCCTCTCTTCGGGCCCCCGACAATAAATACATCTAACAGCGGCGCCTTCTCTCCTGGCCAGAACAGCTTACTGTCGTCACCGACCGCTTCCAACTCCGGCTGGTCGAGGCGGGACTCGATCTCGTCTAACCCAGCTGATGAAGCCTGGCGCCGACGCACATGGCATCCTGACACGCGCGACTACAACAACGGGGCGAGCAGGCTCAGTCAGGTCACAACACCATCTCAGTTTCCTTCAGCGACACTCCAACTTCCAGTCGCGAACCCCGGAAACCAGCCCCGGCAAACACTCCGCCTCCCAGGCATCGAGTCGTTTGATCCGATTCCTCATAGGCCACTTACGCCACCCAGGCGTATCCCTTCGCCGATGATGATCGACTCTGAAATTGCTAACCCTCCCGCTCTCCTCCCAAGCAGCGACATGGGCTCGAACGACCGGCGGGATCTTGCCGCTCACTGGGATATGGGCCTACACCGTGGATTGACGAGACTCGATATCAATACGCCTCCTAGAGATAGCGCAGGCGCTTGGGCGAACGAAGTCAACCAGGCTGTTCTCGCCCAGGCTGACCAGGCTCGAGCAGCCCCGATGCACCCAACTATTCGATTTGAACCCGAAATAAAATCTGCTCAGCCTCCGACTTCAATGTCGCCCTCGGCCAGCGCCCCTATGCTCGGAAGCCGGCATCATCACACAATGTCTGCCCCATCGATCACCACACAGCGAGACTCGAAGCGACACGGCTGGTACCACGGGCCTGTCACCGTCCATCCGGCAGGAGAGACAATACACGAAGGTCGCGCGCATGTGGACCGCATAGTTCACCCCAACGTTAGCGAGTTTCGAGGTTTCCCAACCCGGGACCCGCAGACAATGATGCATCAGCCATCTGGGCATGGAGTGGAACGGATGGAGCGGATCATGGAACGACCTCATCCCTCGAACAATGGCGAATCGCTTCGGCGTCTCGAAGCCCTTGTGGCTGTGGCAACTAGTGAGGGTTCTACCGCCACTGCGTACTAAGCGACACTGAAGAACCACCCACGTCTTCAAAACGATGTTGGCATTACACTTGACGATTTATGATACCCAGGGTATGTGAGCTACACGTTGGTGCAGCCGGTTGGGGAGCGCTGCCTCCGAGAGGTCGACAACTGATCGACAGCTACATGGAGCTCCATTTTTTTTACTTTTTCTTTTTGTTTTGAGTTATCGGTTTGGTTCGACTGTTTACTGCGAGGCGTTTGGACTGGGCAATACAATGATGGCTTCATTGCGGTCGGTTGGCATCTTGGCATTTTCTTTTCCTACGATACCAGTCATCTGACCACCATCTACACTCGCTGCATCAACACGGCTTTGGGATATACATCATCACTCACTATATGAGGCTCGGGCATTTGATACCATACTGATTCCGGATTCTCTCGCTATTTCGCACACAATCGCCCTATGGTCTCTGTCAACGGCAATCTGGGTTTTTGTTTTTATGTGCTCTGTTTGTTTGGCTGGGGCAGTTTTGCGTTTTGGGTTGGGAGTGAACAATCTAGAAGTGTTTGCAATCTCTTGAAGGTTACCGGTTATGCTACGTTATGAATATTTATCTTTTAGTCACGACGGACGATGATGGAACCAGGTCGGGAAACAGGATATTAGGGATACCCACAAATGCTACCGGCTCTCAGCTTTGAGGGAGGGGCAAGAGATTATGAAGAAATTCTGGGTATTTGTTAATGGCAGCGTTTGATGGGTTGGGCCGGACGGATGAATGGGAATAGCACATGGACATGACGATAACGACGAAATGACTTGATGAAGCGAAAGCTAGGCACAGGAACCAATCTACCTACCTCCCTACCTATCTACTTACATCCCCTTGAATATCAACCAACCAACATATATACCTGTTCACTCATTCCGAGACAAGACCTTCGGTGTCCACTACCTCGCTTTTGTTTCGGAGTTGTCGCTGGTATCCAAATGTTCGAGTCGCTTTACCAAAGCCCTCGCGGACTCCCTATCTGGTGTTGGAAGTGAAGTGAAGGGATGGAAAAGAGGCAAGGGCGGCCAGAAGCAATAGGAGCGGATATGGGAGCGGGCCTGATACCTCAAGGGCATCTCTACGGGGCTATTTCTTTAGTGTGCTATTGTTGCTACTGTGGTTTAGCGGAGGTTTGTGAGAGGAGATAGTAGAGGCGCATCAATTGCTTAGACTGGCTGGTCAGTATGCTCGTTGGGGTTCGGCGAAGAGGAATGGTACGGTGGTGGTGTTTGGTGAACATGAATACATTAGGGGGTGTATATACCAGGGCCTTCAACTTGTTGCGAGCGTTCTAGTTCCTTTTCGATATTGTGGTCCCGTTCGTAATGCTGTAAAGGTGCGGTGCGTTCCTTGGCAGGGCAAGTCAAGGCCTGGGTTATCTCATCCGCACAAGCAGACAAGGGGAAAACGAAGATGCGGGCAGGCGTGATGAGTCCGGGACTTCCGAAAGACCCGAGGATGATGTTGGCTAGGTCCGTGGCGGGGTGTGTGTGTCGCATTCTTGAACACTGGCCCGGAACGACCGGAGGAGCAAGGGGGAAGAAGGGAAAGTCCTAGTACAGTGAGGGGTTTGCTGACGTTGGATACGCCATGGACAGCGTAAATGTGATATATGTGGAGCAATTATCTTGAATTGTTTTGTTTTTATTTTGCCCGAGAGTCGGATGCTGTCGTCCGCTTGTCTCGATCTTCAAAAATACAACACGGCGTCCAGCTCTCTAGGTTTTCCCCATCGTGGGGCCCCCTATCCAATACCGTCATATCAATTCTGTTCTTCCGTGTCATATCGCCTAACCCATAACCAAATCACCTGCTAAACGCCATGTACATGATTTATAACATGCCCTGAACTCCAAACTTCCTCCAACCGACAGCGGTCACATGTCAACTCCACAGTCGTATACTGTCAACTTTGACAGTAGAGTGAGTGATTTTGCGCTGTCGGTTCCTTCAATGTTTGTCACATCGATTGCACTGTGAGATACGACAAGATGCTAGTATTATCGGCAGCATCGCGAATAGCATCGCGTTGTTCGCCACGGTGGGTGGCCTCGCGGCTGCAACCTGGTTGGCCAAAAGTCGAGACATCGGTCCTGGACAAACTAAATATCCAGCATACTTCTAATCTGCTGCGGCGGTCCGCTGGTACTATCCGTTGTATCGGCGCTGATTCCTCTGCCCATCGTCGTAGGCCTCGATCCCGGCGGGGTCGTCGCCATTCTGCCCCGTTCAACGTACGGCGGAGGGGCAAACCCAGGTGGCGGCCCGTCCGTCATAAGCTCGGCGCGCCGGTTCGCCGTAGCGGCGGCAGCAGCGGCAGGATCGGCATCGGGGAACAGCATGCCAGCAACCACCCCCACCGTCCGTTCGGTCCTACGTCGGTCTGACTTGCCACCGTACCGCTCGGCCACCGTGCGGGCGCCAGAAAAGTCGCCAGGTGCAATGGGGCCGAGCAAATCAGTTGCTTGTTTCGACAGCGACAGCGGTCTTTTGGACATGGATTCCAACTCGACATCGTCGACGGTCGGAAGACCAGTCGGAGTAGCTGCTGCAGCCTCGCGCCTTTCCTCAAGATTGCGTGCCGTAGCTTTCCCGCCGCCAATCTCGCGCACATTACGCGCGATGCGATCGCGCATATGCTCGTGGGGCACAAAATCGGCGCGGGCCCGGCGCCACCAGGCAGGTTTATTCGAAAGACCGAGCTCGCGATCAATGTCTGCACCGCGAACTCGCCGTTGGCACTGTAGCTCGAGGTCTTCGTTGGGGGCGACAAATCCCCAAACAATCTGAATGAAGAGGATGAGTAGAGTGGGGGCGTAGCCCCCCGCGTAAATCGCGACGTTGTTGCCCTTGACGTTGAGGGGGCTCCAAGCAAATTCCCAGGCAGCGAGGGCCTGGTAGGCGATAACGGTGAGACCGAGAGGGATGAGGAGGATGAAGCGGAACGGGGTGAAGCGGAAAAGGCCGATGACGCGATTGATGATACCTCGGTTGCGTTCCCGATAGTGCTTGATCGAGTGGCGGAGGAAGAAGACGGTAATGAGCCAACAGGCAAGGAGCAGGAAGGCGCCGGCCTTGAAGCGTCCGTCGGTGGCGGTAGGGATAGCGTCGTTGATGATCTGTTCAGGGTAGCGCTGAAGCTCAATGTTCCCCCAGTTGCGAGGAATAATGATAAAAAAGTTCTGTGGACATGTCAGTCCAGGGTAGCCTACGGGAATATGTGGTTTAAGGGGGTGAGGGGGTGTACCATCCACAAGAAAAAGTAGAACGCCAGAGGCACATAGAATTCGAATTTGGACCTCGCGTCGTCTTGGGGCAGGACGAAGGGGTTCGGGTCAATATACTGCCTCTCCATCCAACTTCCCCAGTGTCGCACAGCCTCCCAGACGATAGCGGTAACTCCCATCTGCATCAGATACCAGAAGAAACAGGTTAGGACAATCGGCAGCTCGGGCAAATAGTACCGGTCGACGTCAACGGTGGTGAACAGGCTGATCAAGGCGGTCGCGGAGGCGAATATGGCCCAATACCACTGCCATCTCCTCCCGATGGGCCAGAAACGCTTCTCTGCGGGGAGGTAGAGCCTGCCATGCTTGTGGAGGGCCATGAGCGTCAGGCCGAGAGCAATGGCGAACATGACGGCGAAGCCAATGCCGATGCCAGCGCGGACGCCGATCGGGTTGACGGGATGGTAGCACCATGTCACGTTGACAAAGGTGCCGTTGTCCAGGACGAGAGAGGGCGCATAGGGCGGAAAGGTCAGGATGCACCACGAGCCATTGGACAGAGTGCCGTTCGAGAAGAGGGTGTAGTTCCAGAGGTCGAGAGTCGTCAGATTGAAGTGCACGTTGCCGATGAGGGTGTCGCTCGCGTTGGCGCCGCCCGGGAAGGCGACGATGTCGCGGGCGTTGATGATGGTCATGGCTGCGGTCGAGACGAGCAGCAGCGCATGGGGGGGGGACTGCGTCTCTGGGAGGGCCCGAGACGAGGTGCTAATGCTATTGTATTGTAGCAATTAGGTATGGCCTTTGGCGGGACGGCCGGGTCGATGGACGCGGCGAAAAGGCCAAGAAGTGGCTTTTTTTCCACCAGATCCGGATCCACGGAGCAGGCCATGAACAAGGCACTCCAGTCGCAGGCAGTTTTAATCACTCAAAAAGTGGGGTGGATGGCTCTGGGGCCAACTGCAGCGCCAGGGCAGTAATGCTAGCGGTCAATTAGTGGTCAATCGACCAAAGGTAGTCAATTGTCAATGCATGGATCCCAACACCTCACTCAGCAACTTGCAACCGGCTTGGGAAGTCAAGCCCACTTGGGCCGTATCTGATCTAATTTCTGAATGCTGGGCGTGCGCTTTCGCTTCTTGGCCCTCAAGCCAATTCCAACCGAGCCTTTCATGGCTATCTGGGCCCTCACGTGAGGTCGTCCAACACGGGCACTGGAGAACCTCGCCATGATCTCACCGAGCAAGCCACTCTGTTTCAATGCGGGGCCGCCAGTACCGAGTGCGCCACTGCCCAAGCTCACCTGCAGCCCAGCTCAAAATTGCGGCTCCCAGCTGGAACCTGCCGACCTCGAACTGAATTGATTGAATCGCGTCGGCGGCCCCCACTCTAAAGCTGCTTGTCGTGGGCAGCGGCAACGACGACACCACGCAACAAGACACAATGAGCGGCAACGACGATGAGCCGTCGTACATCGACTACGAAACATTCCTCGACCCCGCCTTCAGCCCATCCGAGTTCGCCAATACGCTGGTGCTCGCAACCAACAATCCCAACGACGCGCCCCTCGACCTCTCAACCCCCCTCTCGCGCGTCCTCTTCGACATCCAGGAGATCGACTCACACATCGATGTGCTGACCACCCGCTCTGCCATTCCCTTACTTACCCACACCAAGGAGCAGAACGCCGCCAGCGCCCGCATTGTCGCCGATGTCGACGCCCAGATCAAGGCCCTCAACGACAGCTACAAGCAGCTCGAGAAGGAGGTCATCCAGAAACATGCCGAGGCTGAGGAGGTGCGCCAGGTCGCCTCTCGTCTGTGGGAGACACTGCGGCTTGGCCGAGCCGTTGGCCGTTGCCTACAGCTCGGTCGCCAGCTAGAGATCCAGCACTCGGAACTGGCCTCTCCATCTTCCTCCTCGGCGTCCCGCAACAAAGAGGACCACCGCGCCCTCGTCCGCTGCACACACACCCTCCTCTCTCTGCGAGAAATCCTCTCCGCCCCATCAGTTCCGGGGTCCGAGGGCTTTGGCCTCGACCGCGTCGACGCCGTCCGCGCCGTCCGCGAGGCCGTCTTTATCCCCGTCGAGCGTTCCGTGCGCGAGACGGCCGAGCGCATCATCCGTGAGTTCTCAATGGGGTCCGCATCAAGCTCGGCCCCGACGTATGCCCAATTGGAGGAAATCAAGTCGCGCACAGTCTCGGCCCTGACGACCCTGTACCTACTCTCGCCGACAAGCCTGGCAAAAGGTGAGAAGTGGGCGCCGACACTGATGCTGCAAGCGCTTGAGGTGTATCTGAGGTCGGCACTGCAGAGTAGTATTGCCGGGCTGTCGCGGGCATTGGCAACGCTCCCCAGCTTGGAGAGGACGCTGGCGGAGGTGAGCGCGAGATGTCAAAATGTCGTTGCGCTCGAGGCCGTCCTGGAAGGGACGAAAGGGCCAGCACATCCCCTGCAGAGCTCAGGTAGGAAGGCACCAGGGGGTGAGAGGGGAGGCAATATGCTGCAGCCATTGCTTGCCCATCTGGAGACGGGATCACTGGCGAGTTACTTCTGGAGGACTATGGCCGGGGGTCTGGCTTCGCGAGTGCAGGATATTGTGAACAAAGGGGGGGTGTCGGCAAGGACACTGAAATCGAACCGGCAAAGCGTCGGGGAAGCGATTCGAGATTGTGTCGCCAGGGGCAGTCAAGTGCCGAGCTCCATCACGACCGGGGGCAGCAGGGTCAAGGGCAAAGGGGACGGAGAAAAGGGAGGTCAGTGGGAGAGGGAGATTGCTGTTATGGTGGGGAGCGTGGTGGGAAACTTGGGAAGGTGACACCTCGAACGCATGTATCTTGACCAACCTTAGGAGGTATGTTTTCCCGCACTTGCCAACGCGGAATCTGTCTACGGCTTTCACGAGCGTATTTAGCATGTTTAAAGCATGTAATAAGGGTATTGGGGAACGATAGTCACTCCCCCCCCCTTTTCCGACCTCCCGCGAGGTTAGCACCTAATCAACGACAAAATGCGCGTCTTTCTTGGGAGGCTTCTGTGTAATATCAACGCATATTTATCGCTCAGCGAGAAGATATGGTCGGGCAGCGAAAATAAAAGGGGCAGTCGCGATCCACTTTCTCGAGACTTAAGACCGCGTGATTCCCACCACCGCCCTATTTACCACTCCCAGCCAACCAGCGATCGAGTACAGCCTCGCACACGGTGCGGCACTGACCTTAAGCACTTAATTGTGTGAATGGAAGGAACGACTTATAAGCCCACAGGTATTTATTCCTCTTCACCCTCTCCACCCACTCCACCCTCACACCCTCACACTCTCTACCTCTCTACCTCTCTACCTCTCTACCTCTCTACCTCTCTACCTCTCTACCTCTCTACCTCTCTCATCCTCTCATCCTCCCACCTCTCCCTCCACAATCTCCACCACCATCCCCGCTATCCCCACCACCCCCGCCAAGATGCCAACCAAGGTCGGCAGCGCTCGAGATGCGTTGCTGGCACTTGGTGTCGGCATTGGTGATGTCGCGAGCATCTTTGCTCTAGGCCGCAGAAATGGGAACTGGTGGACAGCGGTGGCCAACGACAAGGCACTGCTCACATTACTGAACGGCACCGAGTCCAACATCGTGCAACGCCGCGGCATCCTGGAGCTTGCCAGCTTCAACAAGGCGTGGCGAAGCAGCCTGTGGTTGCTATCCAACGGCGCGCCTCTCAATATTTGGGAGCCGGAGATCAGGACGGTCTTGAATAACCCCAGCGACCTACTGCACGTAGGTCCTACTAGTAGTACCCGCCCTATTTTCAGTTGCATAGCTGACCCTTTGACTAATTAGGAACTGCCTCTATTCACCAGCATCATGACTTGCGTTGTGGCAGTTGTGGACCAGTTCACCAACAAAGACACCGCCAATAGTGTCTTCTACGACGTCTTGAAAGCCCTGTTCAGCCTCGGCACGGTCGGAGAAGAAATGCTCAAAGCCCACTACACCTCACACGTCAACGGTTGGAGATCGACCGCGTGCGTTCGCGGTCTCAGCCATCACGCCGAGCAGAGTAAGCTCATGCTGATCCAAGATGGCACCATTTTCAGTGGGCACATGAGCTGTACCTCTACACATCTAGTGCAATTCCTTGTCTGGCTACTGGGCACAAACAAGCAAACCTTCAAGACGAATTCAATGGACATCGCCGGCATCGCAACATGCCTCCGCAATTTCGGGTTCCGTATTGGCTTCCGCGAGCCGTGCGAGGCTGTCTGCATCCTCATGGTTTCCCCGGAGCCTCTCCCACATGACGAAGCATCAAGACTTGGAAGAGACGCAAATTTGCTTCGCAGATCTCACTCTGTCACCGTTTCGCTACCGGTTCCTTGGGAGACTATCAGAGGATTTCCAGTTGATCTGGGAGTCCAGAATATCTGCCAGGGGGCTTGGAGAACTGGCCAAAGAGTTGCCAAGTATGTTGGCCTGGGAGTTTGCAGGCCAACGGCGCCCGGCAACGGCATCCATTATGCATTTTACGACCAGGGAACCAATGTCACGCGACCGTTCCCAGCGCTCAACTTCCTAGCAGAGAGATACAGTCTCGCGATAAACCAGGAGTTTCTGGACGGGCTGTGTGAGTGCCACTATCAAATAGCTACTAGCAGCGCTCTCGATCTTGCCAACGACGATGTCTTCAAGGACATACGTTCGCCTGAGATGACGGACCATAGAGTGGTAAATGGTTTTTGCGTATTCCAGGCATTTCTGATGGGCTACTACTACGACATCTTCGGCAGACTCGTCGACACCTCAACCCTGAAGCTACAAGTTGTTGAGGGCGCATGGGGATTCCGCTCTGATCAATTCCACCTGTACATGCGGTTCGTATTTCTCTGGGACGCCTGGTCGTCGCCGCCTGGTAACGAGCCGGGCATCAAAATCTTTGCGAAGCAACATGTATTTTCGGTTCTGTCTCTTCTTTTCCTGGGATGCCTTCAGGGCGCCCCCCAGCTCTTGGCTCGAGGATCCCTCCTCCCTCTGGATTGCGTGGGCGTTGTGAGCAAGCGAGGTCTCCTCACCAACAGCCTGGTTGGAAAGTGCTCTTCTCCCCGAGATATTGCAGGATTCACCCTTGTCGATGCCGACGTGGGCGGCTTGCCTCGGGACTGCCTTGGCCTGATGACGCCAGGAGAGCCAAAGTTTACCCATAGACTGGGCTTGGAGAGCCCATGGATCCCCTCAGGCATGCCGCAGGGGGGCCTCAAGCAGAAAGGCCCGGACGAAGACGTCACATTCAACATTGAAGCCGATTGGGACCACAATCCAAGTTCCGCCTTGGTCTCCGTGCGATACAAGGGCCGGCACATTACAGCGATTAGTGCCGGATTTGATGACGAGTTCTTCTGCAGCAACTTTGTCCCGCCCCGAGCGAGATCCCTTGCACAACAGGACTGCGAAATTCCGCTCCGACCAGGACTCCGAGCCCATACAGGCTTTTCACAACCTTCGGAGCCAACGCCACAGAGCCCGGGTCTCAAACTGGCCACTGAACTTGACTTGCCGACAATGATGGAGAACAAAGGGATTCTGCCGAGCCCGCAAAACCAAACACCGGTCCTCGTCCAGGCTTACAACCGGCCACATTTTCGGTATGCAGCTGCCGCACTGTACAACTTCCTTGGGGCACCCGTAACTTGTCGAATTGCCGCCGACTCCGTGCGGCATGTGAACGACTCTGCGACTGCGGAGGGTAACAACATAGTCATCATCGCTGGAACAGCGTACGACCCCGATGACATCCCAATCACACTCCGCTCCTCTCTTGCGGTAGGCCCCGTTGCTCTGGACGTCTATTTGATCAGTGGTCCCACAGGCTATTGAGCTCAGCAAGAGGTACCAACATGATTGATGCGAGGTACAGGAGGAGACTGGGGCGGTCTAAAATGTCTTGATTGTTTTACGAAGGATTGCATGAGCCGAACGGCGATATGGGAACCACTTTGGCCAAGGTTGGGTCGTGTTTTCTGATACCCCGGTTCATTTGTCAAAATAATAGTGTGGAGTTGTATTTATCGGGGACTGTGATGGGGTCCGAGAACCAAAAATGGACGGATATAGGAATAAGTGAGAGCAAAAGCTCTCAGGGACTGGATGAACCAAATTCGTGACCGCTAGGAAAATACTAGTCTAATTACCTCACGCAGGAAGATGTATCTATTTATCTTTGGCCACCTTGGCTGGCATTTCGAGGTTTTTTTAGCTGACGATGGGTGTTTATTGGTGTATTGTAGCAGCATTCTATGGTGAAGTGGAGGACCCTAACCTTAGTAGCCGAAACATATATGGCTTTGTCTGAATGTCTCTTGCAACTCCAACTTGACCTTCTGGTGGCCATCTTTTTGCCATCTTGCCTTGTAAATAACGGTTGCCCGACAAATCTAGCGTGTAAACTGCAGCCTCAGGCGAGACCTTCATGTTATCTTCACCTTATCTTCACCTTCTCATACAATCGTTCTGCCTGACGATCTTCAACCATAACCATCCGTCGCCAATGCATAAGAGAAATACGATGATGCCATGGCCCCTGACTCGCAACATCTTTTTTTCCTCTCTAACCATATTTTGCATCACCATGTGCGGTTCTATTTAATCTCAAAATCCGCAATGTGGTGAGGGCACTCCTTCCTGGCAATACCTAGGCGCCTGTGAATGTACCGTGTGGTACCGGTAGGGAAGGTACCTTGACTTACTACTTTTGGCCGAGGGTAATGTCCGGCACGTCTCCGAAGCTCGTCTGTTCGAAATGAAGCCTGCTCTGATTTGGAACTCGGAGAGGAAGCTTGTGAATATTCACAATGAATTGGCCGCACAAATAAACCTCCCCTTTGGCAAGTTGCACCTGCCTCGCGTTCTGTGGGCGAGCCATTGTACGAGCAATTGGCAGCAAAAGAACTTGAAAATACCGCGACGTGAAACAAGAGCATTGAAGCTGTTCTCCACGCACATATTGATTACGATAGCTTCAGGTTTCAGTCATTCATCTCAATCTGGTGTGGTCTTTTTTTTCGAACCATTTCTTTCTTTCCGGGGCACGGCACAATTGTGACCACATTGACCAAAACCAAGGTGCCGGGTCTTCGGCTTCCTCCCCTTCCTCTAACGAGGATTTATCAACATTCCTTTTCCACATCAAACTTCCAAAAGGATTTAGGTACGTTTCCAGTGTTGATGCAGCTCATAGCTGTTTGCCCAGTCACTCTGCCGGTCCGTCTGCGTCCTCGATCTCCCTTCACTTCTTTATGCACACCTTGTTTTGTAAAACCAAACGCCTGTGAGCAAGTGCCCAGTTGCGTGGGTACGGTGCAATAACCGCTTTTATTTCTCTTGACCACCGATTCCCAGCGCCGTCTCACTTCCTTGTTCGCAGTCCCAATTTCCTAGCAGTACACACCTAAGAAAATACCTCGATGGGTACTTTTGACACGTACAGGCCTCCTCCTCGTTATCAACAACCCGCCCACTTTCTCACAAACGCCTTGGGTTTCTCGCCAAACACGAGTGGGGACTGTTTGGGGTGCGTTTTTTCACTTGACTAATACTGTCTCCCTTCTTACTCTCCACGCCTCGCACCTGCCTTGCATACGCCTCTGTGTCCAAGGTCACGCGCCTATGTAGGTACTCTGGCATTCCGTCCCAACTTCCTACAAACCCCTCCCCATCTTCTCGCCTAGACGTTTCGTTCACAGTTCCAATGGCCTTGCACATTGACCTAAATGCCCGCCTGACTGCAATAGCGCCTCCCACTGCCTTTCCTTTCAGCAGTGCCCACTTCCATTCTGACGCCTTTCTCCCTTCCCACTTTCCCTCAACCAGCTCCCAACCAGCTCCCAACCACCACGCAACCACCACGCAACCACCACGCAACCACCACTCAGGGCACCCGGTTACCTGACTTGAACCATGCCCAAAAGGAAAAGCATTGCTAACGCTATCAAGACTGAGGATAGCAGTGGATCTGGAGACGAGGTGGTTGACATCATGCCTCGTGGTGGTTCCGGCGTCGGTGCCCGCGGTGGTGTTGGCAGCCGTGCCGGCCGTGGTGTCCGCGGCGGCCGGGGTGGCAGGGGTGGCCGCGGCAGTCTGTCTCTTGCGACGGCTCGTTCGTCCCCGGCCCCCCCCAGCCCTCTCTCACCTTCCGTCGAGGAGGAGAGCTCACCCACGTCCACGACCTCGCCTTCGTCCCCCGCCGCCGTCAACAAGGGCGGCAAGAAGGGTATGGCCAACACCCCGGCCCGAAGACTCACCATGCCTGGCGACGAGCCTGGCGCGCGCCGATTCACCGAGAGCGACCTCGAGTAAGTGCACCCCGGTTCTTGTCGAAGGCGCATCCGATCGTGTTTGAGGGCTTCCCGCTAACCATCCGGGCCTTCTTTTCGCTCTGCTGCAGGCTTCTTGAGACCGGCATGTTTGCCGATGCCACCATCATGTGCCTCAAGAGGGTGTGGAAGGTGCACAAGACCATCATGTGTGCTCGCTCTGCTTGGTTCTTCCAGGCCTTCCAGGTTCAATACGAGGTAGGTAACATCGATTTGCAAGCCCATTCTGACCTCCGAGCATGCCTGTCACACTTGGCTGTGATCACCTCGGGCTAACCCATGACCCATCGACAGGAGGGCCAGACGGGCGTTGTGAACCTCCACGACCACGAGGAGGAAGACGTCGATACCATGATCAAGTTCATCTACACGGGCAGTAAGTATTCTTAGAATCCCCATCTCACCTTACAAAGTCCATTCTGACGATGCGCCCCGATAGAACTCGACATGGATAAGTTCGGCCTCGACAAAGGCTCGTTCGTCATGTACACGGATCTTTTCAACCTCGGCGACAGATTCCAGCTGCCCCAGCTCCAGGAGGACGCCCAGTGTCTGATGGGCTGTCTTTGCGATTTCAAGCTGAAGGAGCTCTGCAGCTACGACGTCAACAGATCCAGCCGCGCTGGCATCATCTCGGACGAGACCGGCCCCGACGACTACATGGAGGACCTCTTCAAGGCCATCTGGAAAGCCTACACTGAGACCGGCATGCCCGAGAACCCCACCATTATCCAGGAAATGCTGGCTACTTTTGTCTGGGCTGGCCGCGACCGCCTTCTCTGCCACGCCGGCTTCAACAACATCGCCACGAGATTCCCCCGCTTCGGCAACGACATCTTCAAGTTGATGCTGGGCAAGAGTGAGGCCAACTACCTCCCCGAGCCGACCGACATCAACAAGATTGCCGTCAAGATCACGCACGGCCACCGCTCGCAGCACCCCGACCGCTGCGTCCACTGCAACGACGTCTTTGATGACAACCGCAGCCGCAAGGCCGCCTTCAACCCCTTCGAGGCTACGGTGCGCCATGCCACCTACTGCAGCAACTGCGTCCTCAAGAACCAGGAATCGGATGTCCCTCTGTGGCGCATGCCGCCGGAGTTCAACTCCAGGATCAAGGTCGAGGAGAGATAGATGCGCAGGCTCCTGGATCTCTCCTATTCCTTTGATACTATCCCCTCGAGAGAGGCGTTTTGGCATCTTTGCAGGACCTTTTATACGCGGCTTCGGGGCGGTTTTTCGGGATTTGAGAATGCATTTGCGGCCAACATAATTCTCTTTATCGTTTCCTCATCCTTTTCCGATACCTCTCGCATGCGTCTTTCGCATGCATATTTCCCATTCTCCCCCCCCCCCCTAGTTTGAGCCCCAAAGGGTTTCATCACCACTACGAAGGGCTTCTAGATGAAGACGGAAACGCTGCTGAATACCGTATCAGAGTTGCGATAGTATTCAGCATAGCAAGCCGTACTACATTGATTGCGCCTCTGCGAGCCCTTGATAAGTGATTAACCGTATTGCCGTGATGCCCGTGACCAGCTAAACATCTTCATTTGATTCTAGCATAACCTCCCTCAAGCTCCATCCCCCTTGGCAGAAGCATCCTTATAATGCTGTGTAAAGTCATAGCGAACTTCCATGAACCCCAGCAGCAAGTCCTTCAAGAACGGCTCATCAGTCTCGCCCCTTTTCAACAGATGCATAAACTCATCCCTCTCGAACCTTGTCCCTGGCTCCTTGTCCGACACACGCCTAAAGTTCTCCTGGGAAATGACATCGATGATGGTCTTCCACTTGTCAATCCTCTTCTCGCTGTACAACTCCAGGATGTCGTCATCCGCCCTGCCCTCCCAGATGCCCGCGAGGCAGTCGTACAGACCGCCAATGTCGACGAACCCGCCCGTGATGCCCAGCCCGCCCCACGGGTTGCACAGGTGCGCGGCGTCGGCGGCCAGCAGCACGCGCCCGACGCGGAACCTGGGCGCGCACCGCTGGTGCATCTTGTACGGCGAGAAGTTGATGATCTTGTACTCGTCGGGTTTGGGGTGGCCGGGTAGCATCGCCTCGAACTTTGCGGGCTGACGCTCGAGGTACTGCTCGCGCGTGAGGCCGGGGGTCTCGCCGTAGGTGATACGGTAGAGGTTGTCTTTGGTTATGCGCGCCGCCATCTGCGAATTGTCAGCGCTTTCGAGGGGTTATGGAAAGGGGGGGGGGCTTTACGAAGAAGTTCTCTGGGTGGATGATGAAGTTGGCATCGTGCCAGCCGAATTTGCCCTCAAAGTCGTAATACGTCTGCGGCAATCATCATCAGCATCGAAGCTCCCGAGGATCTTTGCTTACACATGGCCAGCACCCACATTAGTCGCAATAATCTGCTGGTCCCAGGTAAAGCCCGGAAACTCGTCGCCAAACAAACTCCGCCGGACCTGGCTGTTGGCGCCGTCGCACCCGACAATGTAATCCCCCTCGACCCGCTTCACGCCGTCGGGCGTCTCGACCTCGGCCCAGGCCGCCCCCTCGTCCTGGCCGACGCCCAGCACCTTGTGGTTCCACCGGACGGCGCCGCCGTACTTTTGCGTGATCTCGTCCAGCATGAGCTGGTCGAGGTCCTGCAGCACGTAGCAGTGGGTGCGCAGGTCCTGGCCGTCGACGTCGGACAGCACCTTGCTGGCGTCGAAGCCGGCAATGTACGAGTGGTCGTCGGGGCGCCGCCAGCACATGGTGTCGAGGATCAGCCCGCGCTCCTGTATGGTGCCGGCGATGCCCGCGCGGTAGAACTCGGGGATCGCCGGCGTCCCGTAGTGCGCCGCCCGCGGCTGCTGGTCGAGCTGGTCTGAGGCTTCGAGGATCTCGACCGGGATGCCGTGCTTGGACAGGAGGAGGCCGAGGAGCAGCCCTGAGGGGCCCGCGCCGACGATTACTACCTGGCGGGGGTTAGAGTGGAGGGTGGGAAGGAAGGGGGTGAGAGCGTACCTTTTTGAATGGGCGTTCTGCCATCTTGGCGGCGGCGGCGGCACTGGTTGCTTGATGGACTGGATCTTTTTTGGTATTTTCAATCGTCAATGCGAGATGGATTGCTCGCGCGCAAGAGCCTCTCAAAAGTTCATGTATTTCTAAAAGAGGCAGTGGATGAAGACACCCGGCAAGGAGTCGCGGCTGTGGTCACCCACATGCTATCGAAAGATTCCCCGCACCACCCAGACATCTTTTGCGTCGAGGAGAGGAGGGGTGGGTTTCCTCTTTGAATCCATAATGTCCATGACAAGGTATTTTGCCTATGCAGAACCGTGCAGCCCCCAACGGGCCTCACCACCCCGGCGCTTTCTTTAACTCCCGTCTCGCTGACACCACCCGCGACCCCCCGACGAATGTTCGTTTGTTCCATGGCGTGGTTGTCGAATCTTTTGTGCGGGGAAGGGAGGATTTGGGGTTGCCGTGGAGCGCCTTGGCATTTTCAGGGGAGACCAATCCCGGCAAACAAAGCCCCACTAGGGAGCCAAGGTGAGGAGGTTGATGAGCTGAAGGCTGAAAGAACAATCGCAGGTTTTAGTAACTGATTGTGTAGGCGCTGGGTTGTTGGGATATTGAACCCTCTCAAGTGGTAATTGGCGACTTATCTTGGCTGCCGTTGCCTCACCCACTCATATCTGAATGAACCTTGCGCTGCATTTTGAGCTTTGACGTTTGTGATAATAGCTGTGGTGTTTTGAGTGGAAAATAATCGTTGCACACCAGAGCGTATCAGTTGTCCAACGAGACTCTGGAAAGCCCTATATTCTCACGACATGATGTCAGGGGCTTTGATCCTGCAGCAATCCGGTTCTTGGCGAAGTGAAATGGCCAATCCATGACCGAGATAGCAACAAGCCGGAGCCTGTAAAATGCAATACCGATTGCAGAAAGTTTGGTGTGTCACTGGTGGACATTCGCCTCTTTTTCTGTGGCCAACAGGACCGAAAGGGGGTCGATCCGGAGCCGGTGAGCATCCTCAACCTCCGATCCAGTTCGGCCCGAGACCCTTCGGAGGCAACCGAATCCTTCGCCGAACACGTCGGCCCACGAGCAGCATGGCCAAACAGCTAATTGGAATTCTAAAAAATATCGCCTTGTGTACCAGTTAAAGAGTTGTTCAGTCTGGTGGCAACACCGACGACATGGCTCCAGACCCAAGTATTTAAACCCAGAGAGGTCCCCTTCCAGCTCAACCTCAAGCACACCCATCTGCCACCTTTTCATACTCTCCAACCCGGCACCCCCATCAACAAAATGGTCTGCCTCATCCACCTCCTCACGCTCCTCCTCCCCACCCTCACCCTCGCCCACGACCACGGGCTCAACGACAACCCAATCCTCGACCCCCTCTCCTTCCGCCCCGCCCCCGTCCCCAGCGCGCCGCTCCCACGACGCACCCTCGCCGGCGTCTCCGTGGTCGACACGCCCGTGGTGCGCGCCGCGCAATCGTACGCGCGCGCGCACGGCGCCGACTTCGTCTACGCGCACATCATGCGGTCGTGGCTGCTCAGCGCGCTGATCGTCTCGCACGACGCCGACCTCTCGTCGGCCGTCGACGAGGAGGTGCTCGCCGTGGCGGCGCTGCTGCACGACCTGGGATGGGACCGGGCGCCGGGGTCGGCCGTCGTCAGTCCCGACCGGCGGTTCGAGGTCGACGGGGCGATTGCGGCGCGCCGGTTCCTGCGCGGGCGGGAGGAGGATGGCAGGGGGTGGGAGGAGCGGCGGGTGCAGCTGGTGTGGGACGCGATTGCGCTGCATACCGAGAGGAGCATTGCCTGGTACAAGGAGCTCGAGGTGCAGGTCGTGAGCAAGGGGATTGAGATGGATTTCTTCGGGCCGAATCTGGGAGTTACCGAGGCCGAGTATGCCGCTGTCGTGAGCGAGTTTCCAAAGACGGAGTTCAAGAACGGGTTCAATGAGACAATCGTGTGGTTGTGTCAGTCGAAGCCGGACTCGACTCTCAGTAAGCTTGCCTTGTCAGATCTTTAAGCGTTTTGCTTGCTAACGAAGAATAATAGATACGTGGATGCAGCCTTGGGGAGAGCGGTACGTCGAGGGATACGAGGTAGAGGGCAAGCAGGCCATTGACTTTCTTCTTTCTGGCATGTGAGCCTCGAGATGCCTTATCCCCTTACAATGTCAGATCTTGATTGTGAAAAATACCAAAAAGGGAGCAGAGGTTTCAAGTGTAATGTGTCGGAAACAAATAAATGCAAATTTGAGCACCCGAGTTTGATGATACTCCAAAAACATAAAGTCAATCAGCTCTAAAATATGCTTGAAAACAAAACTTCAACGGTTGTTTCGATGCTGCTGCCGGAGGTGAAGGTGGGGTTGCCGATGAATCATGCTCTTCTCCCAACGCCTGCTGTGCTATTGCCAGCCCCATGCTACCCAGATCCGAACGCCAATTCAATGCTTGCAATATCGTACCCAGATTTACATCAGGACCAGTACGAGTTATTCCGTGCTGGCCCCCTACCCGTGTACGTCGTGTCCTGAAGCTCCCGCCCAGGTCCCCCTTGGACCTGCTCATTCACCCCCCACTGCGTATGCTGGCTCACCGGTTGGATACCCTCCTCCTCGCGGGAGATGATATCATACTCATGCTCCCTCTGAGATTGATCCGCCAGCAACCACTGCTCATCTCGGCTATGCGGGTGTTCGTTGGGCGCCTGAGCGGCCATCTCGTTTTGCTTCAACTGCTCTGCCGCCAATCGGCTCGTGTTGCGCATGGCCTGCTCCTCCAGGAGCGTTTTTTTGATACCTCTCATCTTATAATAGATGTATACCGCCATGAAAATGGTGAGCGCAAAGGCGACACCAAACACAATGTTCTTCGCCGAGTGGTCGGGACTTGATTCGAGAAGCAGCACGCCTAGATACACGAGGAAGATCTGCTTCGGCAGTGTGAGGAGCGTCGCGACGGCAAAGGACCAGAAGTTCACGCCGCAAGTCGAGAAGACAGCCGTGGAAAAGTGAGACGGGATGGCGGAGAAGCGGATAATGAGAACGATCTGTGATGCACCATGTTAGACTTGATCGCAAGCCGGAGAGTCGGGCCATCATATTCACCCAAAAACCACCATCACGAGTCAAACGAGCCAGCGCGCCATAGTTGAGGTTCGTCCGCTCTAGTTTCTCGCCTCTTCGCCGAAAGAGGTACTGAAAAGCAAACCACGTCCCAACTATCCAGGTCAGCATCTCCGGCAGCACACTGGGAATCGTCGGGGTTGCGTACTCTCGCCAATGAACGTGCCGGCGCCCACAATCCCAAAACCGATCCAAAGTCCGTACACAACGCCACAAAGTAGCGCGACAATCTCGTGACCGAAAAGCGGAGGAAACGAGATGATAATAAGGATGGCGATGGGGATTAACCAGCCAGCTGGAAGTCCACGGACTTTTTCGGAAAATGGCCTCAGATACTGCAACTTGGCATTAGCATGCGTTCCATTTGCACTGGGTTTGCGCAGTCGGCCTGGAGAGCATACCGCGACAACTTGATCATGATGTATTGTTATCAAGATGGTAAGGACGATGATGATGATAAGAATAATCCACCACACTGGGTGTTGAACGATGTCAGCAAAGCGCCACCATTACCACAGTTGCGGTGCTAAGCCGGCAGTCCCGGATCCCCGGGTCGCCAGATGGCACTTCAATCGAGCCACCACCTACCAAGATATTTGGGCGCGAGAAATAACCTCTTCCAATCCACCGGCTGGTAATCCGTGTCCTGCAGGGCCGGGCGCCCCGCTTCCATCGCCGCCGATGTTGTGGAGGTCAATTCAGTGTCGGCGTCGTCGGTCTTGGTCGATCGGCTGCCGCTGAGGAATCGCAGGGTTGGCGGAAACTTAAGCTCCATCGCGGTGGATAGGCGATGTGCGGTCCCAGCGGGGTACCTTGCAGTTGAGGCACAAGAGCGGATGGGAGGGGCACACGGCAATCACTCAAGGGCGGAATGCGTGAAGTCCAAACGAGACGGCCAGCAGCGAAGGGACATACAAATATGTAATGTTGGCAGGCACCCAGGGTCAGGCGCCGTGGCATTTCCGCATCGTGTTTTAAGAGGGATAGATTGCGAACTGCGGCCTGAATCCGAGAAAGGAGCTGACAAAGTTGGCCCAAGGTGGCGGGGCCGGCAGCGGGACGGCGACCAGATATGTGGCTGGCACTCATTTGCCTTTTGATCGACAGGAGGCTGATTGGAGAAAGTGTATTCACCCAACGCATGACGCGAGGGCTTTTTCTAGTTTGTACGTCATTCTTCCAGTGTCACTGCCACAGCGAATGGCCAGCAGCCAACAGTTGTGAAACACGGCCAAGGTCCCTTGGGCTGGGCCTTATGCGATATTTTCCTGGAATTTCGGATAGGGATGCTCCTATTTCCCAAAGCCAAACTATTTCTATAACCTGAGCGCATCTCACGCATTCATGGATTCCATTTCCTCGGTTTTCTGCTTGGGCGGTTCGCCTTGAGCATGCGTCATGTCGTGGCGCTTCACGAAAGTTCAGCCAGCCTCAGAGCACTGCCCTTCTGAAACCCTGAGACACAGCCACCAACCACCGAGCTGCCTCATCTCGGACGAGTACAAAGTGCGACAATTCGCAGAGCGTGAAAAGTGCGGGGCCGGCAGCAGCCCGTAAAGACCGTCTACGGTATGATATTGTCTCGCCTTTCCCGATACGAGACACTCCGTGGCTATGTGTTTTTTCCCTTGCTCCATTCCAACGCATCAACTATGGTGAGTGCGGTCGGCCGAGCATGCAAACCAGCTTACAGTCGCCTGCGCTTGCCTCAGGATGCTTCAAAATTGATTGCAACGGAACACGGTCAATATCAGCGGAATGGTTCTCCCTGCGCAGAACCAAGGCCTCCAAAATTTCCTAGACTGGCCAACCACTCACATCCAAGATCCGACACCCGTGACGGATTTTGCATCGTCTCAGTGCACTAAGGTTCCACGGTATGTCCCTAAATAAATAAAAAATGGTCCTACTAACGCGATACCTTACACCTTCCACTGGTATTAACACGAAATTAAAGTCGGAAGCCATGTAACCTTACACGTCCCGATCAAATGAGCCCATCTCGAACCCTGAGTAGATGGACAACTTGAAGTCTACAGCCATGGATCTGAGCCTTGAGGCCCTCACCACAGTCAAAGTCCTACCCTCACAGCTTGGGCGCTAATTCGCACGAGACACCCATTCCTGATTCGAGCCACGCCCGAGTTTGATACCGTCAGATCCCGCGCTACCCCCATCTCGATGCACGAGCTCTTCTTAGCGTCCCGTACACAAAACAAGCACTTCCACAACACGGCCACTCAGAAACGAATTCTCACGACCGAAAGCCCAAAGAAGTAGAAACTAAGCCCACAGCGGGCCTTCATGAAGCCAAGGCCAAGTAAAAGTGCCGGGCTGGTTGCGCGGGGAAAGCATGAGGCGCTCGCGCTCACCACAGACATCGCCGTGACTGCGCCAAGCGAGCGCGTATGGCCCGCAGAAGCATGTCATGTTGCGCGGCAGCACGAGGAAGGGGGCGAGTCACATATCTATGTGATGATTAATGGACTCAAAGCCACGCCTTGGCCATGTATGGGTAGGTGTTCCCGAAAACCCATTTGGTGACCCGCCTACATATACATATCCTGGCCTTACTCATCGCTGGCTTCGCCAGGATGCAAGAGTTGAGAATATTCGGGCTCTAATGGCCGGGTACTAGAAGCTGTCGCACCATGCAGCTCCTCGTCGCCGTTTTCAGAAAAGGGAGTTTACGACCTTAGAGGTCAAATACGCTAATCGATTTTCCGATGCGCAAACGTTGGCGGGCACGGCGGGCTCAAGAAAACCGATACAGGTGCAGGGACGGGAATGGATTACCGACCCTACGGGCCATCTAACTTGGCAGTAGCCAATCACCGCCGAAGACAGGGGCTGACGATCGCCCGCTTCGATGTTTCCTGGTACCGCACATGGGCCAGGAGAGCGGTGGTTCCATGCCTCGGTAAACACTTGAGGTTAAAGGGCATCTTGAATTAAGTGTCTCCTGGCCACACCACGATACCGGCCCCGGCATAATCGGCTGGTGCTAGCGAGACATGTCGGTTCCCGGCCGTATCGTACCTGGGTCAATACCCCGACTTCCTAGACCGGCCGCAGGGCTGTTCATCAGGTGGCGTCACATCAGAATGTTGGGACAACGGTACCACATGGCTTGGAGCTCAAATACGATACCTCTCCAATCCACCGGTTGCCACTGCCACTACCGATCTAAATTCCATGCTGGGCTACCACAACTCTCACTCGATAGATACAATGCATACTATTACACAATGACCTACAAAAGACCCAGCACCTAGCTCGGCCGCCCACCAGCGATGAAACCTCCCCTTGGCAGTCGGCTCGCCCTACAGTCGCACAGCAACACCCCACAAGCCAACTAGTAAAGGCGAATAGGGCGCTAAGCGTAGGAGTGCTGTGTGTATGCAAGTCGCTGCTTCAGCTTTATACCTTGCTTGACTGCTCGCATGCAGCAGAACTCAGGCAGCCTTCATCTCCTTACATCTTCGCAGCTGGGCTCAGCTAAAGCTATCAAAAATTTGAATGTCCTCTCCAGGTGGAGCCACAGTGTGCCCGCCCACACAAGATATTCCCCTTGCAGGGGATATAGGAAGGATGTGTCTGCGGGGATCAAAAGGCTGGCTTGGCCACTGGAAAGATAAGGCCGAGGATTGGTGAGCGCCATTCGCTGCTGATTCAAGATGCGGCCCTTCCCTCGGACTCGTCCACATACATGTATTCTGTTTATCTTCCCTTGTGCCCACTTCCCCGCCGACCTCCAGCGCTCCTCAACCTTAATAGAAAATACCATATACGGTCCGTATCTTGGGCCTGGGTCTGCTTGCCCTCAGCACTGCTACCACCGCGCAGTCGACGTCGGTTGCGGCAGTGGCAGCCTCATTGGCCGGCTGCGCCATGTATTCTCCCACTGCCTTCAAGACCTCCGTACTATATTGCTAAGGCTTCGCTCCCCAGCACCCGTGTTTCGAAGCGGCTATATCCGAGGCGACCTGCAACACCACTGACATTCCGTGCTTGTGCTCAAGCGAAGCATGGAGCAAACAGGCGACGGCCTGTGTCAGTCTCTCGGTAAGGATAGCGCCAGTCCCATCAGTTGAGTGTTGCCATTTGAGCGAGACACTGACTCTGGATACTACTACCAGCTACCAAGAATATCACACTGTGCCTGTGCGGTGTCACGCCCGAGCATAACGGTAAAACTAACGTCACCTATGCTGTTTTCATTGGTTTGACAGGCGTTACCGTGTTTCTGAGACTTCTCGCGCGTTTCTTGACCAAGGCGTATTTCTGGTGGGATGATCTGTTCAACTGATTTGGATTGCTAACTTTTATCTCTGCTTCTTCCGCGCCTTGATTTGCTGTGGAACTAGACAACCCCTGATAGGTCGGCTGCTTGGTCTTTACCACGCTCAATAACATATGTGATACTTGTATCCCATCCTAGCTTTCGAGACTCGATCTAACTACAACGCAGCCGTGTCTACCGGCTAGGGAACTGACATTTGGTTTGTCCCCTTTGACGACATCACCGCCATCCTCATGGTTAGTCATATGCCACTGCCCCCCCCCAAATGCCGTTGACACGCCTTTGTGTACTGACCTTCCGGCGCGGTGGCAGAGTTTCTTCCAAAGTATGCTTGTCTACACAGGAGCTCGCTTGATGATCCGCACCTCGGTCATCCTCTTCTACGTGCGCATCTTCCCGGCCAAGCTCAACGACCGGCTTGGCCGCATTCTGCTCGGCACCTTGGTGTTCAACGTGTTCTACAACGTGGCCTTTTTCTTCGTCGTCATCTTCCAGTGCACCCCCGTCCACCTTTTCTGGACGGGGTGGGAGGGCCATGTTGACCAAGCGGGCCATTGCGGCAATGCCAATGTGCTGGTCTGGGTGCGGCCATTACCGGCCTTTTGTTTGACGTTTGGCTATTGGCGCTCCCGTTCCCCGAGCTGTTGGGGTTGAACTTGCATTGGAAGAAGAAGATCATGGGCGGACTAATGTTTGGTGTTGGGGCTTGGTTAGTACCTGTTGTGGAGGAATCATGCGAGATGGAATTGCTAACAGCCTTGACAGTGCCATTCGTCTTGTCCGGCTCAAAACTATCAATCAGTTCACCCGGGCGGTGAACCCCACAAGTCAGCCATTTTATTTTTTGTATCCAAGGGGCCAGAAACTAGCACATTTCTAGAGGATATTGCTCAACTATTTGTCCATGGTCAGGTATCGAAATAGACGTCGGTGTTATCTGCCCTTGCCTCCCAAGCTTCCGGCTGCTTCTCAAGAGGATGCTGCCCCGTGCCATGGGTACGTCGGAGAAATACCAGTTGGGGCCAATTTTGAGGCCCTCCGGGGACACTCGGAGCAAGTCTCAGAAAGGCCACTACGATGGGAACATTGCAGCGATCCGCAACAAGATGTTTGGCTCGGAAGATGAGAACACAGTCGATGGGAGGAGCACTGCCAGCATTATCGAGTTGGTGGTTTCGGATGGCAAGGCCCACGGCAAGGGCCAGGGGGGATAAAATTAAAACATGTACTGGATAACCTTTCTCGATAACCCTTTCAACTTTCCTTTCTGTTACAAACACGCCCGCTACGATAACAATCAGTACCAGTTGATGGCCCACCAAGTCACTATTACAAGCTGTACAGTAAGACCAATGAAGTTCCAGTTATAAGAGGCGGCTAACTGGGCTGAGTTGCCGTAGGCCTCTAACTCTGAGAGCTTCCATGAGATGCACTCATCTGCATGAACTTGATCATCAGATCTTGCCCTCGCCAACCAGCTTCCGAATGGTCTCAATGCTGGTCTCAACAGAAGTCCTCGCTGTCTAAATCCCTCCCCATCAGCAACGGCACTGGTTGATGGACAAAGAACGCAACCTACCGCTTTGTGCTGCGCATCCAACTTGGCGTCCTGCTCACTCCCGGCCTCCACGCTCGGGTGCCGCCACTCAAAGACATAGGTAAGGAACAAATCGTCGGGCTCGCCGCTCGGGCCCTGCGAGATGTAGTTGGCCACCTTGGTGCCGTTCTCCTGGAAGAAGTCGGCGCGGACCGGCGGATAGTGCTTGCAGACCTCCTTGACGGTGCCGCCGTCAGGCCGGGGGCCCTTGCCCTCGCGGAACGTGACGAGGCGCGTCACCGTCGGCACGCCGTCCTCCTCCGTCTCGGAGACGACCTCGCAGTGGGCAATGACAGGCACAAAGTCGGACGGGTGGTGGGTCTTGTGCTGCAGACCCGCCCAGACCTGTTCCCGCGTCAGCGGCGACTGGCCGGGCCGGTTGATGGGCGCCGTGTAGGCGAGGTTGAAGACGACCATTTTGGGTGGGTTTGTTGTTGATGTTGACGAAGGATTGTTTTTCAGGTGGTGGTGCCAAGACGTGAGGTTGATCCGCCCTGGTGGATAAAAGAAGGTAGGGATCTTGGTGCTATTAAATCAAAATCGCGGGGGCGGAGCTTCCCCATCGGTGTCCTACGCTGCTGGAGAACGGGTCGTTACACGGCAAAGACGGGTGCTGTCAGCGTGCCGCCGCAGGCGCTCCCGGTGGCCTGTTTGTGCCTAGATTTGAGTCGATTTGCCAAGTTGCGGGGCTTTCCGCTGGGCAAGTTGGGCCGCCGCGTCACGCAGCGAAAAGTCTTGGCTGCAGTGACCTGGAATTGTGTGTGTGACCCGAAGATGTCATCGTTTCTCTACGCACATGGTAGTCTGAATATCTTGATGGTGGTGTTGATATCTCGAAACCACGGAAGAAATTTGATGCTGTGCGACCATGGTGCGTAAAAGGCCCACCCCGTGTTTATGGGCCTCATTAGGTCCTTAACCTGGTCGCGTCGCTCGAAAGTAGAGACATGGAGATTCTGACAAAAACGACCTTATCTTTGCGAATGGGACGATGGACGGGGTTGCATGCCGACATTCTTCATTTCCCGGTCGGTCTCTCACCAAGGTGGCCAACCACTTTGAGTATCCGTTCCTTTAGCTAAAGGATCCGACTTAAGAAATTTGACCAGGGTGGATTCAACAACTCGGACTGGCCTTCAACCACACTGCGCGCTGTCGGCTCATGAGGTATCCACTTTGGCGCACGGTTAGGGCAGTTTTTGACCAGTGTGGTGGGACGGGTTGCGGATTCACGGTTTAAGGGGAAAGCGCTGTTGTGGCCGTTAAATCCAGCGCGTGCTGCCATTTTCAGCGCCCTCGACAGTGGAGCGCCAGGTCACGACCAGGTACACGGTACTTGTACCCGTCCTCCATCGCATGGCTGTACGATATTGCTCGTGAAACTGTGGCCAATCACATCCCACCTGCGCGAAGGGGGAGCGGCTAATAGCATACAGGTGCGAAGTTAGAGAGCAGACGGAGCGGCAGAACTGGGCTGGGGTAGAGGAGGCGCGGGAATAAGTTTCCGAATATCTGGATCACTGTCCCCAGCAGATCTCCCGGCTATCTAGCCGGGTCGCTAAAAGCCAACCCGCCCCCCGCAGCCAGTCGGCTTCGTCTAACCTCCAGAGGCCGGGCATCTTCTCCACACAGACAGACCGTGCGCTGTTGCGCTTCGGTGCGGCTAGGTCATCAGAGGCTTAATGTCAGTCGAAGAGGCACGGGCGGCACGAGGTAAATATCGGCGTGGCCCCCAGAAGCTAGACGGAGAATGGAGGTGGCTGTGTGTAACGTGTTAGCTAAATTTGCTCACTATCACTATAGACGGAGCATAACTCCGTCACCCGGTCATGCTCCTCCGTTTTGTAAACTTTTCGTTATTGGCATTATGAGATGGGGGCATTAGAGACACATCGTTCCTTGTGCTTGACGTGTCTGAGTATTGTTGAAACGCCTGGTTATTAACTCGAGAGCGTGTAAGTCGCTGTCGATCTAGTTGTCGCGTAATCACGTCGCTGCTTTCCGTACCAACAGTCGGCGAGGTGGGCGGCAAGGGCGGCAGCATGTGTCACACCCTAACCTTGTTGGTTGGAATAATTGGTGTGGGCGCGCTGCGGCGTTCTGCGCAGGGCTAGCTTGTTGTAGATCTGTTTTGGGCTGTCCTGTGGTGATTCGTGGAAGCTTTCACGTTGGCCAGGTGTTGGTGCTGTTCTAGATGGACTTGGGCCGGTTGGTCCAACATCACCGTGGCAGCAAGTGAATTTGAGAGGCGGCGTCCACTGCTGTTGTTGCGGAACGCGGGGTGTCATCTGGGATCGGCCGCTTTTGTCCTGTTGCAGTAGTGTGTAGTTGTGGCTGTAGGCCGATGGTCAGAGACGGAGCTTCGATTGGATCGATTATCTTATTTGCACAATTGCGCCTGTGGTCGGTCTCTGCGCGCAGAGCACAGGACGGAGGAAGATTTGCCAAGGCCGAGCTGTCTCGGACTAAAGAATCCCTACCACGTCACTAATAAAGCCCCACTTACCCGTGCTTCCGTGGTGGTGCTCGAGCCGAACGCCTGGAGACTGGAGACAGCCCTGGGGACTGCCAAAGCCGCCCGGGATATTCAGCGTCGCCGAAACCTACCATAGCTCTCAATCTGTTGGTGTATCAAAGGAAACGAGAAGCAACTGGTTGAGCCTCATATTTTGATCTGCCTATTCAGGCCTTCGCCAACATGTTGGCCGCCGAGAAACTTCGGCTCCTCGTCGGAGTCTGCATCGTCACATCCGTGGCTGCAGACACTGGAGATGATTTTTCTAACAATTTGTTTACTGATTTGGCCCCGTACGTATCTTACAATATGCTCAGTACAGTCTGTATGCTGACCCTATATTGCACTTAGCTTGCTAGTGCTCTTTGGAGAGAGGGTTACCATGCAGTTCATGAGCCAATCCATGGGCTGGGCCGACAACATCATCTTGGCAATGGCTCCGTTAGGCATCATTACCGCCATTGTCGGTGCTATCCGAGTTGGCGGCCCGTCGTGGCTTAAAGCTATCATCGGAAGAGCACGGGAGAGCCGTGCCATCCCCGAGTCCGAGCTGATGTCGTCTACCTCGAACGAGGTGTGTGAGCTCTGGAACGGCCAGGAGATCGTCAGAGTCATGGGGTCTGGCCCGATTCGGGAATTCATCATCCTGTTGCCTGTAAGCGGCGATGAGAAGGAAGGCCAGACGAAAAGGGCAACGACTCCGACTAAGGCAAGAAGTAATTCCGTCAACAACCCCAACGATGACCAAGAGATCGATCAAGAGACGCCAGTGATAAAAACGCTAGTCATGAAACTAAAGGACGCTCTGAAACCAAAGGACAACAAGAGCTCTAAGGATGACGAGAAACCGAAGGATTATCCAATGGATTACGGTTAGTGCGCTATCTATCCCCTGTTACCTTAGTCTTACCATATCTCTAGAATCCACCACTCGAGCATGTAATTTCAGTGACCGCTTCCCAGGTTTCCCCTGGGGCCTCACACCGCTGAAGAAGTTCTATGAGAAGAAAGCCAAGGACGATCATCACACCAGCCCTAGGCCCCAGCCAGATTCTGAAACTCGCGGCGGTATTGAGGATTTAGAGAAAGGGCCACTGCACCGCAACACGGACGATGACCCCGACTCTAAGACGAATACTGAAGACCGCCCTTCGATCATAATCATTCGAAATACAAACAACTGTGCACCAAACCTCACCCTCAACATTCACAATCAAGTGGGCAGAGGTGAGCTTTACATGGTCGCTATACTGGGGATCGTCCTTCAGTTCGGCGTCCTCGTCTACTGTGGGCTTACTACTAGCTATCTCCGGTTGCCTAAGGATGGAAACCCTGTTGACGATTACGCCTTTCCGTGTACTGCATCCGGGACATTGCTCATGGTCTCTGGAATGCTTCTTTGTGCCCACGTCGTCGAAAACAGTACAGAGGAGAAAAGATACCGCCCGCGGTTCGGGAGGAGGGCTCGAGTCGTTTGGTTACAAAGATCTGGAACCGTTAATGACCAGGATTTTAAGCCCTTTGCTATTTTTCCTCAAGATGCTCAGGCCCTGGTCACCACTTCCCACCGAGCCAGCGGGCAGCAAGGACCAGACAGGGCGACAGAGAATAAGTTTCAGGAATCCATCACCCAGGAATCCATCACCGTTGCAGGCGTACTAGCTAGTATCTGCGGCTTCATTATACAGTTCACCGGTCTGCGCGGCATGCACTGGTCAGCCTCCGTCGCCCAGCTTGCCGCAATCATCATCATGACTATCCTCAGAGCGTGGGTGCGGCGGAATCTCGCAAAAAATCCAAAGGCCTTTCCCCTTGTCGCCGGGCATGAGTTAGATTGGTTGACGATGACCTTTGGAAACCACCTGGAAGCTCCTTGGTTCCAGACCTCCAAAGCCAGTGATGGAACTGGTGGCAGATCACGGGGAGGCGATAATAGCTTGGGGTGGAAGGTTATCGCGGTTGAAGACCCAGCAAACTGCGAGGGGCTTAACCGGCACCCGAGTGCTGCCACTACAAACACCGATGGACCGAAACAGCTGCCACACAAGAATAAGGGCCATACGGCAGCCTGGGGCAAATGTTCCGACTCCTGTTCAAGCGCCTACAGATTGCTAAAGATAAGGAGAGACCTTGGCGAACTCGCCGGCTGGCATGGACCGGCCTCTCAAGAAGCCATTTCCTTGGCCCGTGCAATCGAAGTGATGATGGATACCCTCTTCGGCCCTGATTCTGTGGGCGCGGAGTTCACCTGGTCACTTACGGCTCTCAAGCCCTTTAAGAAGTCTGGCTACGAGTCGATATCCTTTCATGTGACACGGAACGAGGGGAAGTGGAAAGCCTATTCGGACGAGATCGAAGCGGCACTTTCGTTATGGCTATACTCCGTCGACAAACAGGAGAACGGCGTTCAGGAGGGTGAGAAACAAAAACTGGAAGAGTCTCCAGACGATGAAAAGACCAAGGACACTCAGAAAAAGGACAAGAGTGAATGCCCTAAAGACGACGCGTGGCTGCGGGCAAACGGGACGCCGGCAAAGCCTAGCCTCCAACTTCTGGGCCCATACACAGCGGCTCTGTATCGAGACCTCCAATGGTGGATGCCTGATGGTGCTGTCAGAGTTATCGAAGTTGATGATCCTGATTCGACAGACAAGAGCAACATGGTGGAGGTAGAGGCCCACCGAGTTGTTGGATTCGCATCCAATGTCAAGACGTCTCCTTCCTTGGATGTTGATATTTGTCAATATCAGCGGAAAACTCCAACATCCCCCAGCAAGGATGCCCCTCTGGCAGTCGAATCATACAGCCCTTTGAAGACATTATACGCCCAGTACATGTTTTCAGCCTTCATGTGGGCTGCGGCAAAGACAATACAGAAGCCAAATGAGGACAGAGCAGATGTACGGCTTGCACAGAAAGACGGCACGAGCGGCGATTCGGTATGGCAATCGATTACACTACACAGTACCCAGCTCTCGAAAATAACTCAAGACATCCAAGCTACCGGGCTTGGAAACCTGGAAGAAATCTACCAAGCCATCATTCCACCACTAAGTGCGAGCAATAAGCTTCCACGCGCTGATGCCATCATCGAATGGACGCGAGAACATGCCAAGCCGCAAGAGCGGCTAGGGCATTGGAAGGAGGCCGCCGATGCATACTTGTGGCTCTTTCAAATGGCAGAGGCGTTCCCAGAACAAGACAACATTACCACCAAGGCTACTGCCATGCTGATGGAGTACTTGAAGGCACTCACCGATGCTATCAAACTAAGGAAAGCCCAGCAGTTTGATAAAAGCGACATCCAAGATCTGGAGAAGCTTAAATCGGGCCTTGATAAGAAGTTGCGAAGTGCCAGTGTTGATACGTTGGCTGGCCTTATGGGCTTATATGAGGCACAGGGCCGTCCTTGGCATTGTAGCCTTGTCCAAAAATCCAGGCCCATAAAGGACGAGGACGCAACGCTCAAGTTCACAGACCTGCATAAAATAGCCCTTAGCAATGACAGCTACTTCAACAACTGGAGTATCGAGCAAAGGCTAGAAGCAAGTAAAGATAGGATTGGTGAGAAGGACATCCTCGACTGGACACCACTCCACTATACAACTGTGAAACCGTCCCCTATGAATTTGCAAGCCCTGCTGAAATATCGAGCCAACGTCAACATACAAGATATCCGTGGACGGACACCGCTACATTACGCTTGCCAGCGTAACGACCCCTCAATCATGCAGAGTCTCCTACGAGAAGGCGCAGAAATCAACACACAGGACATAGATGGGATGGCGCCTGTACATTATGCAGCGAAGTATGGCTGTGATCTTGTAATACAATCGCTGATTGAAGCAGGAGCAGATGTAGATGTTGTAGATGGCTTAGGATGTACTGCATTGCTCTGGGCCGCATATAGGGGACATGCCACTACGGTTGGGCATCTCTGGGGAGATACGAAAACTAGATTACGTGACCGTAACGGTAGGACCCTTTTACACCTAGCAGCAATAGCGGATGTAGATGAAGGCTTGGAAAGGAATAAGGTAGTCAGCCTGCTGCTGGGAAAGGATGCGACTGGCAAGGTCGCCATTGAGGCGAAGGATCGGTTTGGGAGGACGCCGCTGCACCTTGCTGCTCGGAGCGGGCAGGAAGCAGTGGTGAAGCTACTGTTGGAGAAGGGGGCCGCCATCGAGGCGAAGGATGCGAGGGGAAGGACGCCGCTGCACCTTGCTGCTGAGAGCGGGCAGGAAGCAGTGGTGAAGCTACTGTTGGAGAAGGGGGCCGCCATCGAGGCGAAGGATCAGAATGAAGCGACGCCGCTGCACCTTGCTGCTGAGAGCGGGCAGGAAGCAGTGGTGAAGCTACTGTTGGAGAAGGGGGCCGCCATCGAGGCGAAGGATCAGAATGAAGCGACGCCGCTGCACCTTGCTGCTGAGAGCGGGCAGGAAGCAGTGGTGAAGCTACTGTTGGAGAAGGGGGCCGCCATCGAGGCGAAGGATCAGAATAAAGCAACGCCGCTGCACCTTGCTACTGAGAGCAGGCAGGAAGCAGTGGTGAAGCTACTGTTGGAGAAGGGGGCCGCCATCGAGGCGAAGGATCAGAATAAAGCGACGCCGCTGCACCTTGCTGCTCGGAGCGGGCAGGAAGCAGTGGTGAAGCTACTGTTGGAGAAGGGGGCCGCCATCGAGGCGAAGAATCAGAATGAAAGGACGCCGCTGCACCTTGCTGCTGAGAGCGGGCGGGAAGCAGTGGTGAAGCTACTGTTGGAGAAGGGGGCCGCCATCGAGGCGAAGGATGCGAGGGGAAGGACGCCGCTGCACCTTGCTACTGAGAGCGGGCAGGAAGCAGTGGTGAAGCTACTGTTGGAGAAGGGGGCCGCCATCGAGGCGAAAGATGCGAGGGGAAGGACGCCGCTGCACCTTGCTACTGAGAGCGGGCAGGAAGCAGTGGTGAAGCTACTGTTGGAGAAGGGGGCCGCCATCGAGGCGAAGGATGGGTGGGGAAGGACGCCGCTGCACCTTGCTGCTGAGAGCGGGCAGGAAGCAGTGGTGAAGCTACTGTTGGAGAAGGGGGCCGCCATCGAGGCGAAGGATAGGTGGGGAAGGACGCCGCTGCACCTTGCTGCTGGGAGCGGGCGGGAAGCAGTGGTGAAGCTACTGTTGGAGAAGGGGGCCGCCATCGAGGCGAAGGATAGGTGGGGAAGGACGCCGCTGCACCTTGCTGCTTGGAGCGGGCGGGAAGCAGTGGTGAAGCTACTGTTGGAGAAGGGGGCCGCCATCGAGGCGAAGAATCAGAATGAAAGGACGCCGCTGCACCTTGCTGCTGAGAGCGGGCAGGAAGCAGTGGTGAAGCTACTGTTGGAGAAGGGGGCCGCCATCGAGGCGAAGGATCAGAATGAAGCGACGCCGCTGCACCTTGCTGCTCGGAGCGGGCAGGAAGCAGTGGTGAAGCTACTGTTGGAGAAGGGGGCCGCCATCGAGGCGAAGGATGCGAGGGAAAAGACGCCGCTGCACCTTGCTGCTGAGAGCGGGCAGAAAGCAGTGGTGAAGCTACTACAGCCAAATTCATAAAACAGCCCATCTATTTCGATGTGTGCTTCTAGAACACACCCTCTTCTCCTGTTCTCTTTTCTTCTCTCTTCTCTTCCCTCTCTCCTATTTTTTTAATCATAGCGTGCCACCAGAAGGGCCCGGGAGGATATGTAAATATATACTTTTTATAAATTCCAGCATCTTCCATGTCATCGTCATCGCTGTCGTCATCATTAAATGTCGTGACGTAATATTTGGTAATCTAACCGATCGCTAATGCCCACCACTTATTTTGTGTGATTTGCCGTGTCTGCACGCACTCCTTGTCAAATTGAATAATTAGGTACAGTAACTAGATCAATTAGATACAGTGGCTCAATTAGATCCAGAGCGCTGCGCGCGTGAGCACGGGCCAATATGCCAAGGCGCCAGTCAACACACAGGATAGGTGCTCACTTGCAGTGCGGCCAGTTCGGCCAGATATTCCAAATTCCAAACCACTACAATATTTCTCACCCAAATTACAGGTAAATTGGATGTAACTGCTTGCAACCATGGAATCTCGAACTGAGGAAGCAATGGCTTTCCATCGTGACCATCCAGATACCCCTGTCGCCAAGTTGGCGCGAGATTTTGGCGTCACTTGAGCGCGCCTTCGGCGTCGCATCGCGGGGGTGCCCCCCAAGCCAGGACGGCCAACAACCAACACAAAGTTATCTAAAGAAGAAGAGATTGCTCTCTGTCGCTATATTGACCGCCTGGATCACGTTAACCTTGCTGTAAGCGTTGAATTTGTTCGAGAGGCGGCTGATTACCTCTTGGAACAAGAGCGCAACAAACACGCCACTGACGTTGAAGCCCCTGATCCATCCCATCACATTGGTGTCCATTGGGCTACCCGCTTCCTCCGATATGACTATATTCAACGACAGCAGCAGATTATTTCCAGCGACCGGCAAGATGCTAAAGTTCAAGAGAGGATCGCCAAATACTCTAAGAAGCTTCACATCATTATCAGGGAAAGAGTATCGTTACGGAGGATATCTGAAAAATGGATGAGACTGGGTTCTGGAATGGATTTGGGAAGATAAACAGAGAGTCAGCTACCACAGTTGAGGCTTTCTCAGCTGGTGGTGAATACCTTCCTAGATTTCTCATCCTCTCTAGGCAACTCCATATGGCGCAATAGTATCAGATCAAGAAACCCCGTCCCGACATGGTGATTATGCCCACACCAACCGGCTATTCGAATGACCGGTTGGCGATAGAATGGATCCAGCACTTCGAAAAACACACGGTAAAGGGACAAGGGGTCGGAAACGCCTCCTTATTATTGATGGGCACGGCTCTCACCTACTCGCGAGTTTATTGGATTCTGCGACGCCCACAACATCATCCCATTCGGCCTGCCCCCCCGCCTCGCGCATATCCTTCAGCCTCTTGATGTTGTGGTCTTCCAGACGTTGAAGCACTACCACGCCAAGGCTCTCGATATTCTTATTCGCAATGGCCTCATTGATATCGACAAGGTTAAGTTCCTTAGCCTGATTGAAGGCGTTATCAAAGAAAGCACTATTCGCTCGGCCTCTTCGAAGTCAGGGATCCCTTTTACCCCCTAGAAAGTATTGAAGGAGGTCAAGGAGCGGGAGGCTCAGGATAAGCGGCCGTCAACACCACAACCCACCCTCTTTTCCTCGTCATATACCCCCAATAACACACCATCAGATGCACCAGGTTGCTGACTAACTATTCCCTAGTTTGGAAGACGATTCGTTCGATAACGACTTCGAATTTAACCTCACAAGGTTCGTCAAAGGGGCTCTGATTAACCCAGCAGAGCTGGCGCAACAAAACGTGGCCTTGGGCGAACCCGGCTCGCAGAAGAGGTCAGAAGGCAACGCAGGGCGCAAAGAAATTCCAGCTTGCACTCAGGGGGGGTTTTAACGGTTGCGGAAGGTCGGGCAATGGCTGTACAACGAGAAGAAGACGAAGTGTCCAAGGCAAGGCGAATTATTGAGGCGGCTGAAGGTAAGGCCCGAACCAAGATGACCTTCGACGCTGCAAAGTTGGCCAGGGCATCCTCTTACCGGCCGGAATTTACGAGCTAGATAAAGTAATGCGCTTATTGCGACGGTTTTAATTGAAGGTGTTGGGAATAGTTGCGACCTGGCCGAACTGGTGGTGTGGCCGCACTGCAAGTGAGCCCCTACTTTAGTAGATGGGCGCTTGCGATCTCCGAATTAAAGTGGGGGCGGGCACGAGTACTAGCGGTAACGTTATTACAGGGAGCAGTCAGAAGCTGGTCCGGTGACGGGAAAGTAGTGTTGGATCGTCCGTCGTTGGAATTATTGGTGTCGTCGCAATTAGTACATCCTGCAAAGGCGGTGGATACAAAGGAGCTTCGGAGATAGCTACCGAGACGTCCAGATTCCGAGCCAAAATACTATGGCTCGTAAGTGGGCTCGCCACTATAGGGGGTATGAGAGGGCTGATTATCAAGAAAGACGGCCGCCATCGTGTTTTATGTGAGCGGCGTAGTCGCATTGCAGCCGCTAAAGACTTTAGCAAGAGAGATTCTGGGGACTATATATCCTGCAAGCCAGGCATCTTCATACTCCTGGGCACGAGCGAAATATATATATATCCGTGTGGAAGGGGGCACCTTTGGCCGTAGTACTATCGAGTTCGTGTCCTAGGCTAACACCTCCATTCTATCTATACCTAAGGAAGGTACTCGGCTGTATCTCGTATCAGTCAAGAGCGTCGATATACTGGTCCCTCGTAACTCTACCAATCACGAAACTACCGAGAAAGGGGACGACTGGAAACGCGGCCTCGCATGGCGGCGTCAGTACGGATCGAGCCTTCATTTGATGTCCCATGGCCCATGGTGTCCCTGGAGATTGTCTAGGGCGGCGTAACAGGTGATACAGGCGCATCATCCCCTCCTTTTGCGACGCCCTTTTGCGCCCCGTTGCATCCGGCCCCTCCTTATCGCCCCGTTCCTAGCTCCACCAACAGCAAGGTAGCGTCTCACCGAGCTGCCCGATACGACCATCGTCTCTGCCAGCCAGCCCCTTCCCAGGTCCGTATCCGCCTCGCCGTTACTTCCGCGAACGGAAAGATCGCCTGTCATGGACAGGCGCCCAGACCTCTCGTCAACATATCAGCGTATCCCGAGACACCAGTAGCGCCAGAGAGGCGACGTCATGTTAGGCGCCTCGTTCCCTTACCTGTTCTCCCGCTCTCGCTATGCCAGACCCCCTCGTCATACTCCCGGAAATCGTCCCAATTTGATGCTCTTGCTAAGGCTTTGTTGGCGGCTCGGCCTCGTTATCCATGTCCGCTACAGCCAGAATTGCGGCGTGACCCGAGAGTCAGAAAAGGTAGTCAAATCAGAACACCAACCTGCCTCTCGTGACTGGTCGCCTGCATACCTCGCCGTAGCTGCGCTGGATTTCGGTCCGATTGCAGCCAACGATAGGAAGCCTTCCATGTCTCTGTAGTAGCGAAGTCGATATCTGCGATAATTTTGTGCTGGTCAGGACACACAGATCTTGGCAATTTACTAGAACTACCAGGTAGACATGGAGTCGACCCAAGGAGCAGGATAACGGCAGATAGGGACTAAACATAGGGAACTGCAGGTGGGGTGTCATGGCGGACGTATCCGGCGGTCGATTTTTCGCGTTCATCCGGCCGACGTCATCCGGCCGACGAAAGTCAGCACCGGAGTTGGGATTGGGGTCGATATCGAATCGGGTTTATATCAAGGGTGAAGTTTCAGAAGACGACGGTGGGGTGGGATTGATGGTTGCGCGACACTCCGGCGCAAAACTCAGGCGCGACACTGCAGAGGCAAAGGGACAGAGATTGAGCAAGCCAAGTTCCTAGGCGGAAGACTAGGGTCGAATCGCAACCGTGGTAGCCGTCGGCGAAGGCAGCGGGACGTAAGTCAAGAGTCACAAGAACAAGACGCCGACTTGACGTTGGGGAAGAAGGTCTATTTATGCGCGGCGCGACCAGGCAGTGAGCATGCAGCCAACCAGTGTGAAGCGGTGGGGTAGCCGCGCCCCCATTGGGAAGGGCGCTAAACCCGGCGGGTCCGACAGCGACTTCTCGCGTGGTCAGCACCGTTGGATGGAAAGGGGAAGCTCGAGTTGAGGCACACCAGTGGACTGGCCCAACTCGGGAATGCAAGCGAGCTGACTCCGCAGGCACCAATCAATCCCCAATTCTTAATTCTCACGATATTTCCACTCATTCTTCCGTTTTGCCTTCGTCCGCTCGTTGCTTTTCCTTTGTTGCGCTGTCCGTCGCAACGACCGTCGCGTGCATCACCTCGCTCTCTCAAGCATGGAACACGCGCCGAATTGACGAGGCCCTCCAGCGTGGCATTTGCCGTTCCCAAACCCGTCCCCCTTTCAGTTTTCACGCCGCCTGGCAAACACGTTCTCGAAATTGCCCGGAGAAGCCCAAGCCAAATTCTGCATGGGCATACACCAAAGCACGCCAGACCAGTTGCGGATAGGGCGTTGTCTCCACAAACCGTCAGCCTGTCAGGCTGTGTCAGCCCGTAAACTGGCAGCCAGGGGCAGCTCCTAGGAAACTTCTTAGCCTATGGCGCTCCTGCCATCATCCTGGTATAAATTACAAAATCCCGGGCTCGCCATCACGACTCCAAAACTCCATTTTTCAAGTTTGAAAATTGTGGGCGCAGAGGGAAATCCAGGACTTGTCCGCCAGCGCTCTGGTCAATCCGGTAAGTTTCTCTCATCACAGCGCACACAATCCCAACGTTGAAATAAGATAATCACCATCTAACCGTGCACTAGGACCATCGCTGCTTCGAGGGGGAGAGTTGTGGATTGGGAAGTTGCTGATCGGCAGCACCGGAGCACTCACCCAAGTATCATAATCGCAATGCGCGTGTCACTGCGCGTACTGGCCCTGCACGCCCTGCTGGGCATTGCCTGGGTATCGCTCGCGACATATTGTCAGGCGGCCTTCTTTGACGACCCATCGAGCTTCTTTTTCAACCCGCAGTCCGAGCCCGGGACCAAGCTGTCGCAGACCCGCAAGGCTGAGGTGGCCGCTCATCTCACACTACTCCAGTCCGACTGGTCCGCCGCGAGCAAAGCGCGCCAGACGCACCACTTGAAAAAATGGCCAAAGCGACTGTGTCTTGGCATTCTCAGCGATACCAAGAAGCGCCACCACAGCGAAGCCTCACTGGCCCGGACCCTGGCCTCGCTCGTCCATGGCCTCACCCCGGACGATCGGGAGTCGATGCACATCGTAGTGCTCCTCGCCGCCAAGTCGCCGACCGACCACTTCGCCTTCAGCAAGCCCTGGCTGCCGCGGATCGCCGACGAAATCCTCGTCTACCGCCCCAACGCCAGCGCCGATTTGGGCGGCTTGGAGAGCCCCTACCGCGCCGTCGAGTTCGAAGTCAACCACGGCGGCCCGCCTCGCAGCAAGTCGTCGATCGAGCGTGCTCGCCTCGACCAGTCCGTCCTCCTCGAGGCCTGCCGCGCCACCCAAGCCTCGTACACCGCGGTGCTCGAGCCCGACTTCGTCGCTACCCGCGATTGGCACGCCCGCCTCGCCGCTGCCCTGCCGTACGTCGACCGGGCGGCGCGCTCGCGCGGCGACGATTGGGTTTACATTCGCGCGTTTGACACGCCTAAGCCGACGTGGAACCGCATTGACGAGTGGATGGGGTATACCCGTACCCTGCTGCCGCTGTATGCCGTCCTAGTAGTGATTGGGGTCGGGCTTTACCGGTGGGGGTTCCATCGCAAGGGGGCGTCGCCCAAGGCGCTGTGGCAGGATTCGCTGCCGTGGTTGACTTTGGGGTTGTGGATCCCCGTTTTTGCGCGCTTGTATGTCATGGCGGGCGGGGCGGAAACGATGAGGCACCACTACACACCGTACCCGGCGGGCGTCAAGGAGATGATGCGCGAGGGGTGTTGTGGGCATGGAGTTGTGTTTCCGCAGAGGCATCTGGAAGAGTTTCAGGGCGTGTTTAGGAGTCCGCCGTATGATTTGCCGGTGGCAGCCATTTTGGATAAGATGGCTGAGGATAGGGGTTTGTCCAAGTGGGGTATGGATCCGAGCATCATGTTGCTGGATAACGATGAGAGGAGGAAGTCATGATATGTGGTGTGTATGAATGGGTAATCAATGTATGTACTTGTAGGTTACAACAAGCGGCCTTTGGCTTTGTCAAAATAATCGAGACACAGTTTTGTACAGTTGTTTACTACCTACTAATATGGGCGAAGTGAGTCTACGATCAGGGAAACCAAGACTACAATGCCATTGTCAAGCACTTTATGCTTGCATCCTGAGGGCAAAGAAGGAAAGTTATTTGCACGTTGGTACCCAGGAGCAATTCAGCATTGACGTTTCCGGCGTTCTTTGTTTGGCGGCCTTGCACTCTAACTTCCGCTGGTATATTAGTAGTAGTTGACTTGTGCATTGCCATGTTTCCGGAAAACCGCGTCCCGCAAACACATTTCACCGGCTCCCGACTTCTAGCATCACAGCAGCCTATAATACACGTCACCATGTCAACGACGCATTATCTAGGAACAGCTGGAGATGTTGGGTGGGATAGCTCGGTCCCTCGGGACCCAGATACGCCATGGAGGGAAAGCTTTGGAGGCATCAGCGACCCAACGTACGCCCGACGCGGCGAATCGGCATTCGCGCCTCAGCTGCCGCGGATTCCCAACCCCATTGGGATGGAATACACCCCGGATAGCCTTGGCCAACTTGCACCCATCCCGAAACCAGCCGGCGCCGAGATCGACAAGCTGTACCTCTACGAGCGCTTCCAAGGCCTGCACAACTTCGGTCTCCGGACCTGGCAGTTGCCGTCGATAAACCACGGGCTCCCACCGCAGGGCACCCTGAGCGTCAACGAGGCGGGCTGGCATCCGGCATTTCGGAAGGATCGCTGGTTTGACTACCGATGGCCCGGGGGAACGTGGAGCGTCGATGACCCCAACGTTTGGGCGCACCTCAGGGTCGTGATAGAGATGGCCAACCGCATGCTTGAGCGGCTTTTGAAGACACGGTGGTATTGCCCCAATGTCCTCAAACACCCAAACAGAAAGCCACTGATACTGACCTTGTGACAGGATGGAGGCTGTGTTCTTCGCAAAGCGAGAGGACGTGAAGGACAACGTTCCAAAAAGTGACTGGTGGGCCAATATACCCTCGTCGAATGGCCTCAACATACCCAAAGTCATAGACCTCCTCGCCCCTGAACACGTCGCGATGAATCCCCAGGAAGAGTACAAAGTCTACAAAGAAAGCTCAGACCTGAGTTTCTATATCCATTGGACCGCCTTCGACAAATATGATCCCGATGGTTATGGACATTATAATCGATCACACGGCCTTGCTCATGGATACACTCGGGTGGTTTATGGTAGACACGGGGAGTGGCTAAGCCCATTCGTCGCGATTTGTTTGAACACCGATAACTTGAACACATTGCTGCATGTGCACGGCACCACGCCCGACCAGAGAGCTCAGCACTACATGGCGCAATTCCAGATGGCCTCCACGGTATGTGGGTGTCTGAAGTTCACCTCGAGAGACTGACCTAACCGATGGCTGACCTTGTAATGCGGCCAGCTGGTCCATGAACTGATGGTGAGAGCACGCCGGCCAGACACTCACGCAACACATGACAGCTGACTTTGCCATTTCCGGTACCAAGCATGCCTTCGGGGAAGCACAGCACATTCATCGGAAAAGCATACACTCCTCCAGAGCCACCATTGAGCCGGCCAGTCCTCTTACCTCCTTTGCCCCGTTGAACCTTACTGACTCTCGAAACACAGATGTTGAAGGATGAAGGCACATCCGAACTAGGCTTGTCGGGAGAGAAGCGGCTGTTTGGTGGCACTATCAGAATGGCTCCCACGCTTCTCGCAACGGGTTACACCGAAAACTCTCTCAACCATTACCGGCCCTACGCCCTTGGTATATTCCAGTTTCCAGAGGATCCGTTTTGGGACAAGCTACCAAACATTTATCCCGATCGCTGGAAAGATCCGCAAGTCACCGAGAGATTCGTGATACCGACTATTTACGCAGCCAACATGGAACAGGAACGCTACTGGACCGACATTGTCGGCAAATTTGGAACCAACTCGATAAAGGTGCCCCGGTACCTCAAGGTCCCGGTCCTGCAACCCTACGACATGCTTCGGGTCTGGTCAGCTAGGGAGAGTACGGGTGTGTCTGACGTGTTCTCCGACCAAGCCACTGACCTGGATCGCCTTTACCGGGACGTGCTCGGCGACCTGAGAGAGCGAAACCGGATATACCAGTATCTGCGCCCCTGGCATGACGAATGCTGTAAAGTCCCACCCACACCCTGGCCTCTCTAGCACGAAATGTCTCTAACCCGTGCCTCCACCAGACAAAAAGTGGCAATCAAGCCCTTACTCTCAAATCATGGTCCGCATCCCCATTTCTTCCTTTGGCGAGGCCGTCAAGCAACAAGACAAGAAGTGGGCCTACGCAGCTATGCAAGAACTCCGCAACCGGCTCATGTACATCAACAAATTCGCCGAAGACGACCCCACGCAGATATTTCCGCATCTCAACCTGTTCAGCGCGCTGTCAATCCTCATGGGAGCTGTTCTCCCCTGGGAAGAAAACAAAGAGATGCATCAATTCACCATCCAGGCGGAGGCCCAGCCCAACAGATGGTTCCCGTCCCAGTCGGCAGAACACAAAACCCATTTCCGATTTCCTGACACCTGGGAGCCCGGGCCCGGGTCTCGTGATGACTATGAGTGGGCTAGCGGTGGCCCAGTCATGTCGGCTTACTATGACAGGGGTCCGATGGATGGTCGCGAGATGACGATACAGTTTGGTGAGCAGACGGTGCAGTCGTGGGTAACGCTGGTGCCAAGCCATCATGCCCTCACGTTGGCCGTTGTGAGACTAGCAGCCAGTTTGCGGCAGCAAGTGAATGACTTGAGGAGCAACCCCCAGCTGGATGCGCACGGGTGGTTGAGGTGGGACTTTGAGTTTCCTCCATACGACCCGCAGCTGTATCTGAGTGACCCGCATGCCAAGTACACAGATCCAGCGGACGGTCAAGTCAAGGAGAAGAGTCTGTGGAGAAAGTATGATGCGAAGACGAGGTATACCGAGGACGACACGGCACTGCTACCGAGTCCGAAGAAACAGACCCGGGGGGAACAGGCTCGGAATGAAGCTGAGATGACAGCAGATTGGAGGAGAACGCGGTTGATGTCAAGGCGACAAGGGTTAAACCAAGCCGCGGTGGAGCAAGAAGCTCAGGCGTACTGGGCGAGTAGGAAACAGGTCCGACAGCAGACGCAAACACGGGGTCAACATCAACCCCAGGTACAACCACAACCACAGTGGCAGCCGCCTCAGTTGCATTGGCCCCCACAAAGAGAAAACACCTATGCGCCCCCGCCAGCCCAGCCAGTATGCCCTTGGCCCCCGGGGAGCCAGTCGGACACGCGCCAGCTAAGCGCCGCAGCACCGGTATTTGTGCCCGGGCCCGAGTCTGGATCCGGCGGCAGTCAGCCAAGATCGAACCAGCCAGGAGAGCACCGGCCAGGCTACGGCGGTTTCGCATGGAATGACCCACCAGGAGGTGGTCAGGCGAAGAGGGCGACGCTGGTGGCTAAAAAGGTTCAGCAAATGCAAAAGGAGAAGGATTCAGAAAGGAAACAAACCAACCCCGTCGTATTCTGGACCGTTGGCGAGGTCGCCGACCACCGATCGGATACAGACCGATGGGTCCTTCTCAGCGATGGTCAAGCTGGGTTTGATGTGTTTGATGTGAGCGGTAAGTGCGCAGGTGCCCCAGGTCTTTTCTCCCAGGCCAAGTGGCGGCAGGTGCGGAGCCAGGTGCTCCCGTGGTTGCCCTACTGGCAATCATGGCGGCTCGAGCTTGCCAATCCTAAATAAAAGAATCCTACCCAAGGTAGGGGAGAATAACGAGCCGCTGATGGCTGACCATTGCTGTGAACACGATAGGTGTTTCCCGGCTGCGAGGAGACAGGTTTACCAAAAAGACCACCCTGACCGAGAACGGCCACTTGTTGAGCGACGAACATGCCATCACCTATGTCCAGCACCAGCATGACAAGCTGTTCCGTGGAAAGCTCCTACTCGAAAAGGAACTAAATGAAATCCTTGAACATGATGGCGAAGATGGCCGCCGGAAGTGGGTGTATGTTGGCTATGACGTGTTCGACATTACAGATTTCCACTTTGCCGGCGACGAGGAACGTCAAATGCTCTTTTCGGCCAGCAGGGGCTTTGTAGGCCACATTACTCGCCATCGCGACGACTTATTCGCGCGTCTAATGCCGTATCGCTGCGCCAAGCTTTCCGAGCCGCGAACCCTCGACATCAGCCTTGATCTACCAAAGAGTCTTTTCACGATGAAGGACATCAGCAGGCGCATATTCCCAGGAAACGGTATGGCTACGGTAATCAATGAAAATGTTTACCAGTTGGGTGGTAGGAGACCCGTCGTCCTAATGTTCTGGGGCTTCAAAGTTCTGACACGATGATTAGACTGGACCAAAGACTTTGCCGACTTCCACCCCGGCGGACGGCAGGCCATCTACAACCTGGCAGGCCGAGACGCGACAGCCGAATTTATCAGTGCTCACGAGAACTGGGACAAGCTGCTTGAGAAGATGGATCACATTGGATATGTCGTTCCGGAGAGGTCGCTCGGCTCCGCGATCCGAAACAGAGACTCAGAAATCCAGTACGGGAGCATTGTGTACAAGATGGACAGCGATGTCTATGTATCAGGCCAGTTGAGCCGTCACTTTGAACGCGTCGGGACCGCCCAAAACCAGATGGAAGCTCGAGCCCATTTCGAACAGAATTACGCTGAGCTTCAGCGGTACCTTGGCATTAACGTCACGCCCCTCAACGACGTAGCTAGCCAGCGCACCCTATTCGCCTCTCTGCTGAACGTGCCAGAGCTGGCTGTTGCTTACATCACCAGTCCTCCCAGTAGGAGCGTGACAACTGTTGAGCTGGTGGAGAATAGTGATTATCGACCGCTCCCTGGCGCAGAGACGTCTTCCATGGCAGCCCAGTTTCGAAAGGTGTGGGTTAGCATCGAGGAAACTGTCTATGATGTGACTGGTAAGTTTTGCAACTCACCCGAGAATGACCGATCCTGCCACAGCCGCTCACTGCGACAGACCTAGCACGATATGGAAACGATGAGATAAAGGAGAAGGTCTCCTCATTTGGAGGCAGGGAGTGTACTGACCCGTCTCTGATACACGACATTGTCGCATGCCATGTCGCGCCTGTCGTCGGCAAGCTCGTCAGCGAGCCCACACACCAGAAACATTCACACAAGAAGAGCCGGCCGCTGCAGTTGAAGCCCAAGCCATCTGCGAATGATTTACGCAAGAAGAGAGTGAAACGGAGGAAGAGAAAGTCAAGATCGCGAGGTGTTGCATAGGACTACGTCGCAGAGGCGAGTAATGGCTCTCCAAGTTTTACCATGAATAATGTCGAATTTGAGAGGAGGGAATTTCTCATCCGAGGGTGAGGGGGTTATAGTATTTTGCTCCTGCCGTTTTGGCTCGCTGGAACCCAAGTTGTGCCTTCCTTCCAGGACATTTCAATTCCAGCAGACTTTCATAATTAAGTTTTGGCACAGCCTTGCGCAGCACAGTCAAAATAGGTGGAGAATAACTACGATTTGCAATCAAATTTATCCACCTGTCGGACATGGCAAGTGTGGTCGCTTTCCTTGAACGCTCAAGTTCCTCCACCGAGGCACACAGGCTAAACTCGTGCTGCGGTAATCTGCTACCCTCCGTCCGGGCCAGCACTTGACGAGCATTGATGTGACTATAATAGCATGCTGGATCCCCTCAATCTCAAAATATTCCTGTGTGTGCATCCGCTGTCCATGTCCTCCAGTAGTCGTATGGTCTATCTCAAGATGCGGCTCCCCCACACCCTATTCCAAATAGCCCTGCTATGGTGCGGCCATGTCCCCGCCATCGCTGCCGCCGACAAGCCCTACTCCGTCTGGATGACCGACAGTCTGATCACCCGAGGGGTGCCCGCGACGCGGTGGTACACGGAAGCCACCTTCTACCGGGGCGTCGAAGCTGTGGCCAACCTCACCGCCGACCCCTCGTACCACTCCTTCCTCACCACCTCCGTCGACACCCTCCTCCTGGCCAACGGCACCTTCCGCGGATGGGACTACAAGGACCACCAACTCGACAACATCCGCGTCGGCTCCACCCTGCTGTACCTCCACACCCGAACCCAATCCCCCAAATACGCCGCCGCCGCCTCGTTCCTGCACAACCAGCTCGTCGTCCAGCAGAAGCGCACGCCCTCGGGCGGCTTCTGGCACAAGGACCCCAAATACCCCAACCAGATGTGGCTCGACGGCCTGTTCATGGCGGCGCCCTTCTACGCCGCGCACACGGCCCTGTTCCAGCCGTCCAACACGACCGCGTGGGACGACGTGCTGCTGCAGTTCGCCCTCGTCGAGCAGCACTGCAAGGATGCCCAGACGCACATGCTGCGCCACGGCTACGATGAGTCGCTGCGCGCCGCGTGGGCCGACAGGGCCGGCGGCACCGGCGCCAGCCCGCACGTGTGGATCCGCGCCCAGGGCTGGTATCTCATGGCGCTGGTCGACGTGCTCGAGTGGTTCCCGCGGGCGCACCCGGGGTACCAGAGGCTGGTTGGGTGGTTCCGGGAGCTGGCGGCGGCGGTGAAGAGGGAGCAGGACCCGGCGAGCGGCGGGTGGTGGCTGGTCATGGACCAGCCGTATCCGGGGCAGAAGGGGAATTACGTTGAGAGCAGCGGGACGGCGATGTATACGTACGGGCTGTTGAAGGGGGTGAGGAGGGGGTTGTTTGCTGAGGGGGAGGCGGCTGGGTATGTCGAGGTGGCGAAGAAGGCGTATCGGCTGATGGTGGAGAGGTTTGTGGCCAAGAATGGGACAGGGGGGACGCTGAATTGGGAGGGGACGGTGAGGGTGGGGAGTTTGGATGGGAATGGGGATTACAAGGTGAGACTCTCGCCCCCTTCTGGGCTCTTAGGGGTGATGCTAACGCAGGAAACAGTACTATACCACAGTCCCGGTTGTCGAAAATTCTCTCATTGGTGCTGGCCCATTCATATCAGCCAGTGTTGAGATGGAGCTGTACAACGCCAAGGCATAATAGAAATGAAGAGAAAAGAGCCCCCCGATCAACATCTACTCGGCGTCGCTAACGTCGATTGCCATTGCCACTGATGGGTAGCTAGATGTGCTAATGGCAGACAAACATCGACAGCAATAGTTGCTACTTACACATCTAACATCCCCGGAGATGCCAGTCCTCTCCTCATTGTAACCCGAGCACCGCAGCGCCCCCCGTAAACTTTGAATGCTTACACTTGTTGAGTGTTTTATTATTATCTGTCCGGTACCCCCAGCTATTACACCCCTAGAAACCATCCGTTACTCCTGACTTATACATCATTACCCCGACACTCAGAACTGAGTTGATCGCTCCTGATGTGCCCCACCCACAAACACCGTACCGCTAAAATCAGTGCGTCGCAATCTCCTTGATACTCGCTCTATGCACCTTCGCGAGCCACGTCTGAGCCATGAACGCCCTAATTCTCTTGCCCCACAGCATAAAAACGATGAGCGCCAGGTTGTTCAGCAGCACAATGCTACCGAAAACACCTGCAATCATGACGGCGTATCCGTGTTCCAGCACCCAGTCCAAAAGATCCAGCCCCATGCCGAAGCTGATGGCCTGCTTACCCAGGTTCATAGCGATCAGCATCTCGCTAATGTTGGATGTGTAGCTGTCGATGGCATACGCCAGCGTGAACGTGAAAAAGAAGTAGCTGCAGAACTGGTTCATCGCCACGCCGATAAAGTAGGCGATCCAGTGCAAATTCCGCTCTGCAGCGAAGCCGAAGAGGATGAGGCCCGCCGGCGCCAGCAGCATCACGGGAACCATGACGCCAAGCCGCATCTCCGCTTCACGGATGCCGTTGTTCTTTCGGGTAAGATAAGCCGCCAGCCTGTCTGATGAGGACGTGAAGGGAATGGCGAGCAGATAGCCAACCAGAGACGCCAGCGAAATCAGGCCTGAGTTGAGCTGCGACCAGTTGTAAGGCTCGGCAGTGATCTTGAGCGGGAAGGTGTAGTTGAACGCCAGAGCACCGAGACCAATGTAGATACCTACAAGCATTGCTTGTCAGTCTCGCCACTCAACCACGCATGCAGAAAGATATCTTGGGAGCCTACCGTAGGTTGTGATGACCCAAAACACGTGCGGGACAAAAAAGTAGGTGAAAGATCGGGCAATCATCATGAAGAACTCGGAATCCTTCTCCCACACGCCCCAGAACTTGAGCGTCTGCACGAATGTCTTGCGCGGCGGAATGACCTCGGCCACCTCGTTCTCGAGAACAGTGTCGGACCGCTTCTCTCCGTCTGGAGATTCTTCACCGGCGTCATGTGTTGCCAAGCCCGCTGGGGACTTGCGGCGATAGGCCGACTCCTCGACCACGAAGAAGGCGAGAATGAAGAGGGCAGCGCCAAAGGCAAACTCGACGTAGAAAAAGAGGCGCCACGAGTAGCCGCCGTTGAGCATGTAACCAGCGAAGAGTGGGCCAGTGGAACCAAGGCAGAGGCAGACTGTACACGATGGTTAGAGGTGTTCAAACATCCCTCGAGTCGAATGTCATCAACTCACCAGTATAAATGCCGAGCCGCTTCCCGCGCTCGTGGAGGAAGAAAATGTCATTTACCAGCTGAACTGGCAGAGCTTCACAGACGCAGGACCCAAAGGAGTGGATCACACGGAATGTCATGAGCATCTCATATGAAGTAGACTGCGAGCAGCCAATGAGACCGGCGCAATACTAGAGAACACATTCCATTAGTTTGAACATCTCCAGTGGGCCTGGCTCGATGGGCTTACGAGGATGAGCGAGCCCAGCATCACCGGCCGGCGACCGATCTTGTGATAAAGGGGCACCATGAGCAGCGAGCCTATACCCATCATTAGTACCGCGTTTCTGTCCATCGTCTAACATGTGAAATACTCGGACTCACCGAACCCAAACGCAAGATTCGAATAGCTGACGAGATTGCTTGCTTTGGAGGGCGTAATGCCGAACTCCTCGGCGTAGATGCCAATATACACCGAAGGGCCCAGTAGCGAGGAGTTGCTGAGAAACGAATAGATTGAACAGACGATAAGAATAAGCATCTTCCGGGAAGGAGACCACTGTCGAGAAAAACCAATTAGCTATTGTGTAAGATTCTACAGCCTTCTTTGCCCCAAGTCGTGGGGATGGAGTGCATGTTTGCTAGGCCGAATGTGTGCCGCGAAAGGGGTTCAAAGAGTTTGGCATACCTGGAGAGGGTCATTTGGATCTTCTGCCGGCACGGGATACAGCGCTTGGCCGTATGCGCTGTCATCGCCCTCTGCAAACAAATGTATCAGCTGGTTGTTCCGCTTCAGCTTTTGCAGTGATTTTGTTTACCTGCGACCTGCAAGTTGACTGTTCCTGGAACATCACCCTCTTTGGCATGACTGTTCACGGAAAGATCGGTCAGCTATGGCCGTCCATCATCAACGTCACAAGCCGGCATCTGGTGTTGACTCACCTGTGCACCAGGTGTCGTCCTGAGGCGTTCGCTTCAGCACCCATCGTCACTGGAACCCTCTCGATAGTCTAACCTGTCGGTTGTTAAAGGGTGAGTAGGGGGTTGGATAAGGTTATCGAGTTGTAGGAGGATGGAAGACAAGAAAAGCCCTGAATATTAATGTTCTTCGGCCATCAGTAACATGCCCGAGGGGCACATGCGCCCCCGGGCTACAGGTCCGTCGGTGGTGGAGAGTTTGGGGGCGCGATTCTCCAACAGGTTGAGGCCGGTGGAGTGTGATCCGGTAGTTCTCTTGGCCTTTCCCCAGCGGGGTAGGCTTTGATGGAGGAGATCCGGGTCTGGGATCGTCGTGTTGCCTCTGCGGGGAATGCCTGCATATGCTATAGCCTATTTCTGTGATAGGAGGCCTGTAAAGCGGGATTCTATCTGCGGATATCAAGACCCGGCCGCCCGTCTCCAAAAACAAAACTGAGCATCACCTCTCTACCAAAGCGCTACCAAAGGCTATGAAAATGGAAAGTATTGGCACCGAATTCCGGAGGCATGCGTAACAATTGTGTTCGTTCCCGTTACATCGCTAGTACCGTTTCTAGCGTTGTAGTGCCCCTAGTGATGGAACTAACAGGGAAGCTTGGCGTAACCAATGCAAACACAGTGGAGTGTATACGAAAACGAATATCTTGCGGCAAGGTTGCTGATTGGGAGAGCAACACCTGGGAGGAGCCAAGCGCGGCGAGCTGTCCCCAATATTACCGACTAGTTTTTCATTGAGAATTGGAGAAGCACAGAAAAAGCCCGACCGTTCAGCAGTCTTGCAACACGCCTAGCCTATACAGAGTCTAGTCGGGTGGTGTGTTCGGCTTCGCATAAATGCGATTGCTGCTACTGCCCCAGGATTACAGCATTTCAAAACCGCCTTTGCTAGATTGGCAGTAGCGTACCGAGCTCCTGGGTTGGGCTACAAATCGGAGAGAAAACTGGTGTCCGACGAGCCTTTGCGCCCAAAATGACACGAGTTTGAGGTGTTATCGCGTGAGGGGAACTGGCTCGGGCATTGCGAGGCTTTGGAGACCCGAGAATCGAGAAGTGGAATGTATCTGAGTTCAGTGGTATTTTGGAGGGGAAAAGTCCAGCAAGCAGATACGCTCGGTGGACACTTGTGTTCAATTAGCACCAACGTGATGTCTGAATAAATCCAATCCGTTCATTACTTTCAGACCGTGGGATGCCATCCTGCTAGTAGACAGACCCATTCGCACCGAAAGTGCAAAATAATGCTTCGGCTCGAGCTGCCGAGACGGCACTGCCATCACGTGGGTCCGGCGTCAGAATCTGGGGTACGAAGCTTACGGCGGCGTGGCGGACGGAAGTGATCTTCCATCCATTGACGCTCCACGCGGTGCCACTCGACTAGAGCGCCAAGAGCGTGTATGTCGACGACGGTTGAGGAGATACCGAGAAGGGTATAGGCAGGTTTTCCAGCTGGGATTCGTCAACCCAAGGTCTCAATCGGAGGTTGGAGATTGGTGCTCGGCGGCTTGCTGTATGAAATCCTGAGGATGCGTCGACGAAGATGAGAAACGGGCATGGAGACAATAGATACCATTATCATCCATGGGTCAAAGAATTGGCCGACAATCCCAAGGTGGTTGGTTGAGGCAACAACGGAGGGTTGGTCAAAGTTCTGCCTCCCTAGGTAAAATATCGAACGCAATGGCAAAGCCCGTTGTATGGTTTCTGGCACAATGCCAAGTTGCAAATCATCAGTAATCTGCGCAGGGATACTCCAGGTGGGCGTTTTATGCGCTTTATGCGTCAGTCTGGAACGGGAAACGCAATGGCGTTCGGTGGGGATTGCGGGATGCTCGCGGAGTCGATCGGATCTGTGAAAGACTAAAAGTTCAGATGAACTGTGGATTTGGCAATGATGTGCAGGCCTCATTGTTGATTGTTCCACCTCTTTGAGAAAATCACTCAAACCACAGCTGCTCTGGTTGTGGTCGGGTGGGGAAAAAATCGACCGATCAATCGATTGGCATGCGTTTGGATTTATGTAAGAAGCATCTGTCACTAAATTCGACTGGCAGCAACTGGAAGGAAGCACGGGGAAGCTGCCATCGCGTGGGGTGGGGTGCGGAAGGTGTGGTCGCATCGAATTCGCCAGCGCAGGGGCCGTACCTCGCTATGCTGCTTCAGGGGCAGTTTCCGGGTTCCTTGGTGTCCTTTCCTGCAGGAGCGAAATTGGACCCTTGGACCTGCATCCTGCTTGTTTCCAGCCTTCCAGATGAAGCCAGATGCGTTGTGAGACTGGTCCTGGCAAGATGTTGGAGACAATGGCGTCGCATTGCTACCACCGCTACCACGCCGTTATCTTTATCGTCTCGCCGCGATGCGACCGTGTTCTTCTTCCCCAGACCCGGCGAGATCTCGAAGCAAAACCAGGAAGCTGAGCGGATGGCCTGGGCAGGGAGATCGCCATCGCGAAGATCAGATCACTACGACCCGACGAACCGAACCCCCACCACCTTGACCGCACACACTTGTCAGCCGCCTTGCAGCAAATAGTTCCGCTGTCTTCATCCTCCTGTCAGCCCGCAGCGTATGTAGTGTTGCTCCGTCTGTTCCGCTCTGCTGGGTCGCGTCGGCACACCAAACACCGCGACTCTCTGTATCTGGACTGCCGTCCTCCTGCCTCTCTTCGACCCAGTCGTCAGCAACACCACAGCTCGAGCTCCGTCGAGATACACAATTGAGACCCAATTGGCCACGCCAGCGCTCGCCCAACCTCACAAAATGCGCTCACACCCATACACCCCCCCTCCGCCGCTCCCGCCGCTCCTAGACGACCTCGCCGACGAGCTCGCCTCCATTCTGCCCAACCAGACCCCCGGCCCGCGCCGCGCCAGCGACACCTCGGAGATCGAGCTCGGCCAGCTCGACCCCGACACGAGCCGGCTCCTTCCCGTCCGCCCGAAACGACACCACGTGCGCGTGCAGGGCCGGCTGGTGTTGGTCCGCAGCATCTCGACCGCCAACCTGCGGCACCCATCATCGCCCTCAACCCTGACGGTGAATCGCGCCGTGTCGGCATCGCGCCGGGGGTCGTCGGGATCGCCGCCGCTAAATCGGGCGGGGTCTGGAGGCTCGGGGCCGAAGACCCCGACGGGATCTGCTGCGCCAGGGGCTGGGTACGAGAGCGCTCTGGGGAGTGCGCCGGCAGCACGGGGGAGGAAGCCGAGGGGCCGGAGACGGTGGAGTCTGGATGATGGGGCTGTGGAAGAGGATGGGAGTGAAACGGAAACGGAGGAGGAGGCGCGCGATACCGTCATAAGGGATCGGCAGCTGAGGGGGTATGGTATTGGTGGCGCAGGCAATATACGTAAGTTTTTTGGTCGCTCAACAAAGGGGCTCAATTGGAGTTCCCATCAGCATGTTTTGCTTCGCGGTGGCTAATATGAGTGGAACTTGACAGGTCGGCCAACTGATGTCGCTCACTTCTCATCAAAGCGCTCGTCCATGATGCTCCTCTCGGGCGTATTGCCATCCTCGGCGCCTACAACACCAACGTCACCCACGGCGCCAGACAGGAGACGGTGGAATATCCGCGAGATGTTTGGCTTGGCGGATCGCAAGGGCAAGGGGAAGATAACGGCGCTGTAAGCCTCCTAGCATTTGGTGTGGGTCCAGGGTAAATAAATGCCCATGTGTTTTTAATTTCTCCACTACGCAGACTTGAGTTTGCATAACTACTGCATGGCACGGTTTGGGGGCAGTTACAAGAGGGCTCTTCAAAAGACAGTGATACAGTTGGTGATGTTGAGATGTCACGATGGTGTTTGGGGCTGGGGATGAAGTAAGGGAGGGTATATTTATATATGCTATTCATGGGCTCCTTCAGAGGCCAGGCCAGACAGAAGTCGAAGCTGCCATGATTAGTCGTCCAAGCCCAAGGTGAAATCATCAAGGTGAGATTTTAAGTCTCTCCACGTTGACCAGCTGCTGCTGCCTAGTTGGACCCACCATCGTTGACGGGGCTTGTAGCCGTACTGTGTCATGGTAAGGTGGGCGATCTCTCGGGCGCACTCGTCAACCTTGTCTTTGCTAACCAGCGACCAGTACCCGAGCTTTTGTTCTCGGAGGTGACGTTCGGCATCGCTCTCACGGGCTATGACATCGTGATGCCAGCAGTACTTGAGAAGCTTATCATCCCAAATGCCAGCTGCGCGAAGACGAGCGGCGACATTGGCGGGATTACGAGCAAAGCGAAGCAGGTTCCGTCTCATCGCGGGTGATTTGAACCTGGCGCCCCTGGCGACAAGAAACAAAGCAAGCTCGACGGCAGAACGAGAGGCGGGTTTATACAACATGCCCGGGTGTTGCGGAGGCCTCTCGCGCTTGCATCCGCCAGGTCCCCGGTTACGGATTTCGAACATGACTGTGGTGAGCGTCTCATTGAGGGGCGCCTTCGAGCCGTCCCAATGTTCCGGTCTGAGCATGAACGAGATCATGTGGATAACGGAGAGGAGCCGGCCGAGATCCGGGCCCTTCTGTTGTTCATACCACGCCCATCCTTTCTGCTGCACCAGAGAACAAATAGGGCGGGCATACCATCCATCGAAGCCGACAGTGTGCGGAGCAAAACACGGATCGGTTAGAGACCACCACCATTTCGCGCCACCCACGATCAGTGCTCTCGCCATCTCGCTGCCCCGTGGCTCATTGTCACCCAGGATTAAGGCGCGATGAAGGGGACCGATGTAAGACCCTTGCCAGTCCCCGAAAAGCACGTTTGGGTTAGTGCCGAGGCTAAGCAGGTATGTGATGACATCTTGCCGCGTACTCATTTGGTGCGGTTCGGCACTCCAAGAGTCGTGGCTATCCTGGCTCCGGAACCATCCCGACACTCTGGAGAGAAGCCCTTCGTTAGACGGATATGACTTCAAGAGCTCGGTCTTCATGGCTTCGATCCACTCCACAGAGCCCGGCAGCATGTCGGTGTCTGGGGGGGGTGTCCACTGTGACAAATTGGGTACCGCTACAATGTCATTCATGTCATTCGGGTGCATATTTGAGGCGGCGCTAGTAGGATCAGCAGTCAACAAAAACTCGGCCATATCAAGACGCCTTTCCTGGACTGCCGAATGCCATGCGGTTTCATGGCACCCGATCATCTGGAAGGCCCCTTCCAAATCCTCCCAGGAACCAATATACAACCCGTTCATATGCCACTCGTACCTAAACCCGGTGCTTCTGCTGTCAGTGCTGTTCCTGTGCTGGTGGACACAATTCCCATGTTGTGCGGGTTCAGATGCTCGTGAAGGTAGCCGGGTGGCGCACCAGGCGTTGGCCGGGCACCTGATTTTGTGATTAACAAGTAGCTTCAAGACATTAAGATTTCCGGCGTACACGGCCAGTGTGACAGGAGGGCAGCGAAAGGGCAGTCGGAAAGAATCAACTGCGATTGTCTCCCACTGGACGCCATTCCCGTAGAGCAAGCTGGGCGGTGCGCCGAACTCGTCGTAACGGTCGAGGACGAGACCGACTTGGTCTATGTCGCCCTGCTCGATCGCGCGGTAGAGGGCCGGGACCCCCGGAGCCTCGAAGTCCCGAAGCCAGATGGACTCCTGAAGTTCGTACCATGCCAGGCGGCATGTGCGAGCCAGTGTGGCCATGTCCTGGAATGAGACAGCGCCTGCCACCCCTCGGAGCACGTCCAGAGAGATAGGAAGGGTCGACACTGGCTTGGGTCCCTGAGGACGTGTATTATCCTGGATGCTGGTAGTGAGTTTAGGCTGCTGTGCAGTAGAGGCTGCTGTGGCCCGGGCTTTGGTTTTCGATCGTCGAGGCATGTTTCGTATTCGTGATTCACGTATGTCCTTGGTCAACTATAGCTTTTCCGCTGCTGATTGAAGAACGAATGTTGAGTGTAGTTTACCAGCTTGAGCACTGGGTTTTCAGCCTAATATAAATAAAAACCCGCCATATCATGGTGAATGCACCAGTACGTCTTTACAGGTCAACATCACTTTAGGGATGTACTTGAACAACTCCCCTGACGCATGTGTACAAAGCTGTTGTGTTAGAGCGCCAATACTATTCACAGAATTCCGACCTCTAGTCAATGTACAAAAACGATTGGGTTCCCTTGAGGCGCTAGGCACAAGTTGGCTTTTCTACGTCGCTAGCCAAATCGGCTTCCGCTTATTCTCTTTCAAATCATTTTAGCGCATGGGCCTTTTATGCAGCTAACCGCCCGCACCGTGCGAGAGCGCAGACGTGTGTTGAGAGCACGGATCCTTTGGGCTGGGTGATCTTGGTGTTATTTGTGTTTGATGCCTTTGAACGAAACTCTCCCTCTCTTTCTTGGTATCTCAAAACCCCTAGGCGTACATCGTTGCCAGAGCTCCAGGATGTCGGCACAGACCAACACCAACATGGCAAGCTTTCTTTGTTTCCTTGTCTCGGCACAAGCACTGAGCGCAGCGCGGCAGCGCACATCAATGAAGCTTCAGATCCAATCAGCCGCTGACATTCACTCGCAGGCTCCTCAGGGCTCCGCCGTCGCCGTCTCCACGGTCCCCAGCGAATTGGTCGCCGTCCAAGCAATTCTAGAAGTTCAAAAGGCTGCCAAACCCCAGCCCCTTCAACAAATCCTTGCCTCCCTCCACTACCTCCTCACTTTCAACACTGAGGCCCAGGACTACCACTTCATCGACAGCGCCTTGGTCAGATCAAAGGAGGCGACATCGGTCGCCGCATCCACGGCACCACCAGAACCAGCTCCCCGATGAGCCTCTTGTCGGCCCGTCGTCTCCTCGGCCACTTCTTCGCCGTTAGACGGTTTGGACAGGGTGAAGTGGGTATGGTGTTGGGAAGTTTTACTGGGGTTGGGGTATGATGTGAAAGAAGAAAAAAAGAAAAGGCGCTCGGCGTGACATGATTAGGTGCCAGGGAAGTCAGCTAGTTAGCTTAATGGAAACCCTCTGCTCTTCTTACTCTCTTAATTTCTGCCTAGTCATTCGTCGGTTGAAGCTATCACCAGCTTACGTCCAACCTAGGCTGGGTGTGCAGGGGCTCCTAACAAGTCAACTGCATGTGCGAGATCGCACAGTGTAGGTGGCTAGATGCATAAGCGGCCCGTGCGCTGAAATGACATGTAAGAGAAAAGCAGAAGCCGATTTCGCTAGTGACTGTATCATCCATCGTTCAATGTGTCTGACCATAAAACAAAGGCCGGGTTTCCCGAGTCCCAGTTCATCTCCGGATACCCAGCCAGCCCGTGGCATTTGTGTACCTATGCCAGATTCCCAGTTTGCTCATCCCAGTGTGCGCCGAGCTGTCATCATCTAAAAGGTGTCTCTCTAAAATATATATATATATAAAAGAGCCTCATCCGAAGATGGTTGGCCTAAAATCAGGCTCGCTTCACCCTCGGCTTACTGTCGGCTCACCATCACTCACCACTAGCTCACCCTACCATAAATTTGTCAACTTCACGCGACGAGAGACAAGTTTTGGCCGGATAGCAGTGGCCCATTTTTATCCCCCAAGGGGGAAAAAGAAAATGCGGCCCTAAGAAATAGACTTGGTAGTTAGCGGCTGCTAACCAATCGAGCAGAACATGAGTGTTGTGGGATGTCCCGTTGGTGCGCACGCGCTGATTGGGGTCCACAAAGTCCTGCATATGCGCAAGGCAACTGACAGGCAGTCAAGACAGCCTGCCTTATTTACTGGACCCTGATTTGCAGGCGTGCAGCTTGGGCACTTCTTGGCGCAGACAGTTTGGGAAAGATCGTCCTTCTCTCTGAAAGCACATAGGTTGATCGGTCTGCATGAGGTGAGCTGTACTACATGGAGAGATGGCTGTGATTGAAGAGACTGATAATGCCTGAGAAGCTTCCTCGCGTGGGCCAATTAGCCGTTTGTTTGATACTGAATGCCTCATGCCGCCGCATCATGGCTGCCAATGAGCTAGCTTCGCCATTTGCGGCGCTCTTGGCTCGGTTTATTTTGCTGTTCTTGCGGATTGCGGACGGAGGACGAGTTCATCATAAGCAGCCTGGCTGCTTGCTGCTCGATACGACATCCGACCCCCATTCTTGCACACTTGTCGGACCCCAAAACTCACAATGTTCTTCGTCATCGTTGCTTTGTTCCTCGCCGCCCGAGTGAGGTCGGCTCCGACCCCAGAACTTGAGCCCAACAATGTCACAGTCTCGGGGCCTGGTGTCTCGGACCACGGCAAGCCGAATCTTGTCTGTTTCCCCACGAGTCTCATGGACATTGCAATCTTCGTCTTTGTCAACTACCTTACCCACGCTGCCAGCTCCCGGATCCCACACGGAGCTTCAACCCGGAGAACAGTCAAGGTGGTGATAGACAGTCTCTGCTACCCAGTCCTTGGCGTGGGATACGCACTCGACGCCATCGCCCAATGGAGCGTGGGGCTCCAAAGGGAGTTTCCCTGGATTGAACTCCCAAAGGACGACCTTGACACGGCACACAGGGCCGGGGCCCTCATCACCGCATGCCGAGATCATGAATGGGTACCGCATGAGAAAGATGAAGGCTATGAAGGAGTGTCAGTTACCAAAGAGGAGCATGACTCCATGTCTTCGGGCTCTGGCTCTCCGAGTGGCAGCGAACCCAGCCCCGACCAGCAAGACCCACCGGCCACTACCTATGGCTGTCAGGTTTCAGACATCGGGTTGCATGAGCGCAAACGCTGGTTGCGAGTCAAACCGCCCAACAAACACTTCAACATTTTCGGTGGACGCGAGCTACCAAAGGGTTACAGTTGGGTCTTTGTTCCATGGGACGCCAAGGTGGAACGCCCAAAGACAAACGCACCGCCCCCAGAGAAGCCGCCGCCAAAGAGGCGGTTTTCGATATACGGAGGGAAGGCGGACCTCGTGCTGCCAGAGGTGCCTCTTGGGGCCGAGTACAGCCTCTTCCAGCCCATCGCAGCCGTCGTGCAGGCAATCTCGGCTGGTATCACGCTCTACAGAACCCGAGGCGACCAGCTCGACCGCTATGGGTTCACCGCGTTTGGTCTTACTGTGGTGCCATACCTGGTCATGAGCATTGTCAACTTCTTTGCCCAGTAAGTTCCGTTTCATTCCAGTCTGGTCTATCTCCCCCCCGTTCCCCCCCGACTCAATCCCCACACATATTTCCACACCTCATCCGCCCTCTGTTCCTTAGGGTATGCACAACACTAAGAAGATCTAACACATCATTCCTCTCTCTTCCCAGCTTCGCGGTGCCCAAGTACAGCGCACTCTACATTGTCCAATCCGACGTTCTCGATGAAGCGACACGTCGGAACGGCGATGATATCCCCCGGCGCTGCGTTGTGGGCAGACTGCCTTCCAAGACGCCATCCGAGGGGGGGCTCCAGGTTAAGGTCCAGAGAGAAACTTTCAGGGAGGGACTGGTGACGATTGACATCGTTGAGCCCAAGAAAACCGAGCCCCAGGATGCCGAGCCCAAGAACACCCAGTCCGACGACAATCCTGGGAACACCGCGCGAGGTGTCGCCGAGCCAGAGATTGCTGAGCCCGAGAATTCTGAGAGCGTCAACAAGCGACAGCATGGGTCATCCGTGTCTACTAAAAAATTACTCATCCCCGCAAAACCCGAGGTTGGACCAAAGGACGCACCCGAGGGGAGCAACACCGAGCACAACCTCAAGGACAAAGCCGAGGACAAGTCCAGCGGCAAGGCCAACGTCGACATTGAGCACGGAATTGAGCAGGTGTCTGCGGATGAGCCCGAGCCCGGCCCCCCACAACTTCCTCGACCTCATTTCCGGATCACCGTTTCTCGATTCCCTAGCGTCCAACCAAAGGAAGACGATTCGGGGGCCCACCAACCGGAGGACGGCAAGCCAAAGGACGGCAAGCCAAAGGCCAGCAAAAGACCCATCGGCCGCAAAACCATCCAAGCCCTGCACTGGGCCATCGGCCTGTCCTCCCTCGTCATCATCGCCGCCATATCCCGGATGCAGCTCGGCACCGCAACAAGGCCCCGGTGGAAGGACATCTTTGTCGTCTGGCTTGTCTTTAGCTGCCTCAGCGCCGTGGCCACGAGCATGGTCTTTGGTGTCTCGGGCCTCCTCCTCAAGGCCTGCCTGTTGATTGTTCGAAGGGTGTATCATTTTCTCTACAGGACCCTCGACGGCGCTTGGAAGAACTGTCTTGGGTGGCTGGGGGGTGAAGCAAAGGACAAAAAGAAGAGATTGATATCCAAAGCGAAGGAATCGGACAAGTGGTGGACCTATGCGGATGATGTCATCATGTTTATCCTCAAGTTTGCCTTCTTCTTCATTCTTTTGGTCATGGTCAGCCAGCAGCTGTTGGATTACGGAGACTGCACCTACTTTAGGCCTTGAGAGCGTTATCTGGTCCGCGCTTTTTCCATAGGTTCGGCAATTTTCTATTGAGGGAGGCATGCTTGGAGTCTGGACGGAGGCGGATTCAGGGGGTGGCCTGTGCGGGTGTTGACATGGTTGATACCCCCAGATCATCGTTCTGGCAGCAACATCACCCACAGTAGTTCCGGTACTTAGCCTTCTTTATGGGGGTTTTGACTAACATTATCGTGATGGAAACTGCTTCCCCCAGCCGTCTATCCCTGGCGGCGTCATAATTGCGTACCGTACCTGGCTACTGCGTGACCCCCGCATGGTGCTAATCCCTGTCCTGCCGATGTGCCAGCGCGGGTCGGGCTTGCGATAAACGAAATGATGCGGGTAGCCAGTTGGCAATTCGAGAAGCTCTAGGATGCACCTTTTGCCGAACCAGGATACGTTTTAGGGCGACGGCGCCCACCAGCGCGACGGTTTTCTTGTACCAGGCGCAGCCGTCTTCGATGATGTGATCCTAACCCTGGGCCTGATCGTGGGGCTACAGGCGGTGAAATGACCGAACCGGCAGAATTTGACATGGCGGGAGTTTTCTCGATGCCAAATTTGTTAGTCAGCGAAAATCAGCGCCTGGCGGTGGGAGGGCCCGCATGCGGCCGCCTCTGCTCTAAAGCTCGAATTTCGCCATTCAAAACACCAAGCTCTTCGCCATGACGAACCCGTCAAGCGCAGGGCAGCGCACATTAACTCAGCCTACCGTCATTGCACCATTTCTACAACTCCTGCCACTAAGCGAGCCATTCCAGCCAACCAACGAGCACCTCGCCAAGACAAAATTCCGACACCCTGGGTACGCGGACAGCGAAAACATCATCCTTATCCTCCCGGCCTTTGACTCGAATGGCATCCACCACGAGACCGCACGCATCGCATGCTGTATCCTTGCCAATTGCGCATGGGATGGGTACCTTTCCCTTTCACCGAATGGCCCACGCGTGCCGCCGGGTCCAGATTTCGTCTTGACCGCGCCCGCCTATTACTTCTGTGTCCCGGATGGTTCGTCTTTCTCCTCCGCCCGCGTTATCGTCTCCCCTGCTGAAACAAGAATAATACCTAGACTTTAAGTACGCAGTGGTACCCTCCCTTGAGCATTTCCACTTTCCCAACCAGCTCCCCCGATCCTGGGAAGACAACAACCAGGCCCCGATCCTCTCTGCCTCAACTGGGGCCGAAACCTGCTGTATCACCTGCTCTTCTCTCCCACTCGAGACCGCACACATTATACCCGCTAAAAACATCGACTGGTGGCAAGACAATCTCATGTATGAGTACGCGCGCCAGCCGAGCGCCAGCATGGATACGCACTGCCCGGACAACTCGCTCAGGCTCCGGAAAGACGTTCACACCCTCTGGGACGCGCACCGGTTTGCGCTTGTCCCGAAGCAAGGTGCATGGGTGGCCCATGTGCTTGAGGCGGGCGTAACGGATGAGCTGCAGGCGCTGTACCATAACCTGCAGCTGCAACCCCTAGCAGGCGTCCGACGCGAATACATGCTTGCCCGGTTTGCTATGGCGGTCTTGGATAAGGCCATGTTTGCGCGCCAGCCTAGTAAGGGATTAAGGCGGCTGGTATGGATTGGAACGAGAGGCGAGGACCCGGGGGTGAAGGAATTGTCGCCGAAGCAGTGTCGAGCAATCTTTGGGGTTGGGGCGCGGGGGAAGAGCTCTAGTCGGAGTCCCAGCAAAAGAGCGAGGGCTGAGGGCGATGATGATGATGAGAATGGGCCGAGAGTCCAAGACGATAATAGTGATTGTTGCGACTACTCGGAACATGAGTCGCGTATGGCAGCGGACTGTAGCTGCTTGAGCTTGGATGGCAGCGATGAAGGTGAGGAGGATGAGATTGAGCGTGGCCGACCACGAAAACGTCTCCGAAGAGACAACGTGGTAGAGAAGCTACACTCCGAGCCCCTTCTCCTCCACACCCCCTCTTTCAAGATGGAAGCTAGAAGTTGCGGTAGCCGAGGCTTCGGAGTATCTTTGATCGTTTCCCAACAATCGGGATTTGATCGGCGACACAACCTTCCGCCCTACCATCCCAATGATGACGGCACCATAACTGATCTAAGAAACCCGGAGCGGGGGGAGATTCTGCGCTGATGGGCGGCTAAAAGTAAGCTGTGTCGAGGGTGGCGGCAAAGGCAATCGTTGCCATCGCCTCTTGCGAGCTGGGGGGCACGGTCAACGTGTCCATCCTCGCGGCCGGCGCAGCAATGTTCTTGTACCAGGTAGCCGTCTGCGACGATGTGATCCTGGCCTTCCCTGATTGTGGGGAGACAGGGCGAGGCTAAGGAGGGAGGTATGTATTCAGCGGTTCCATGCGAGATACTATTTTTCCATCTCTTCAAGTCTCGAGATCATTCCCTCTACGATGGCAGATCAAGCAGGCAAGCAAGCAGGCAAACAAGCAAGCAAGCAAGATCCTTCGTTCGCCCTTGTCCACACAATACACATCGTCGCCGCTCGAAGTCGTAGACGTGGACGTTAGGGGCGACAAAACGGTGCTTTACAATGGCCCATCACGAGCGCCGACGTTATCAAGAAGCGGTGCCAAGGCTCGGAGCCGCCGGATCTGCTACTGGCCATGCTTACTATCCTCGAATGGTATGCCGAAGATACCAAGTTCTGCAAGGAAGACCTCCAACTGGCCGGTTTGGCCGTCGAGAGCAACGACGCCGATCGGTTAGAGCGGTTTAAGAAGTATAGACAGTTCATTTTCGAGAGGCTAACGAACCACGTCGAGGAGATGAGGGAGAAATTGTTCAAATGGGATCCCAAAGAACCCGACGCCAAATAATATCGAGGGCAAACGCACACAGTCTTCCTCTTGTTCTTTTCTTTTTTTTTCGTCAGCAGTGCGAAGTTCACGACATCCGAGGCCAGGAGCACGGCTACACCCCTGGTGGCGGCTCGTCGGCGAGACACCATTTGCGAAATTCAACCCCAAGCAGAATGAATGGTACGATCTTTCAGGGCAAAGCACCGATGGGGTGGCCATGCTACACATCTACGATTCAAGCGCAGAGGGACATATACCCGCCCTGAACAGATCACCTAGCGCTACAATATTGCGATGTGAGGGGATCTCGCGGCCACTAGCTACGCATTCTCCAACGCGAGTTTCACCACTCTGCTCTTGTAGCTCTTGGAATGTAATAGGTTTGCTGGCCGCAGAAACGATGAAGGAGAATCCTTTTGCATTTGCCGAGTGCGGGGTACCACCATTGTGTTCACCTTGGAAGCGAAAAGCCTGTCTCTTCAAACCACCTAAGATCGGACGACTCTCAAGGAATGGCAATCGTTGATGTGCCGGCTGAGCATGATAGCCATTGGCCTGCCTGGGCCCAAATCAAGGCCCTGGAGATGATTGGTCCATGCGCGACACGCTGCCGCCCTCCATATATGCATCAGAGCCAACAGCACGACGTGTCTCCAGTCAAGAGAGGCTCCGACACAGTGGATAGGCTAATGATTGGTCTCCTTGTGTATGGAGGCCTTCCATGATGTATATGATGTATGCAGCTGATGGGGTGTTGAGCAAATGGTAAATGTCGTGTGCCGCAGTGGCCCCCCCCCTCCCTCCTCCCCCCACCATATGTCAATTAACGAGCTATTGTAGGTTGTGTGACCAAGGAACCACAGCCAGAGCCATGCTCCATCGTGCCCTTAAATAGAGTGAGGGCCGGTTTACTGGACAGCGGTCGTGACTCGGGTCGTCACACGAATCGACATGCGGCTATTCTATGATAGTCCCAATGTCTGAGAAAGGTAGGCGCGCGGCGCCTCTTGCTAAACAACCAAACAAGGAGGGTCCGAGCAATGGCAGCGAAACGTTCTCAGCTCGCTTCCGAGCACTTGCTGGTAACTTCGGAAGCCTGCTTCAGGACGCTGACGGGCTGCAGGGTCTTGACGACTTAATCAACGAACGGCTCGCCCTGCGAGAAGAACTTGAGCGGAAGGACGCAGAAATAGATAGGGTGAAGTCGGAAGCTATGAAAGTACGCAAGAAGTATACAGAGGAGGTGTTTCAGCTGGGGCAGGAAAAAGAGACGTTGGAGTCCTCCCTTGAGGTACTCATTACGAAGGTTGGGGCACGACACAAAGCGTGGGAGGAGGACAAGATCCGCCATGAAGCGGAGTCGGCGGAGCTCTCCCGACTGAAACATCGACTCTCGTCGGCCCAAGATACGGCTCAAACACTGTCCGCCGAGAACGAGGAGCTCCGTGATGAGCTTGACCAGCGCCGCAAGGAGGTCAAGGAGCAGAGAGATTACACCGCAAAGCTCGATAGCAGGATACAAAGAAGGCAACTGCAGTTAAACGAGACAGTTTCCGATCTGAAAAACTGCAGAGAAGTTCTGCATACAATGGAAGAAGACCTAGGACTCCTGCCATTGGATGAGGAGCAAGTGTATGCGAATTCCTGTCTTTTTTGACCATGATGGCGCTGAATCAGTCAACAACAGGGCGTACGACTTCGACGAGCTAAGTGCTAAAGTTCATCGAATCGCCTGGAAGTACTTCTACGAAGACGGAGTGGCGATACCTGCAGTGAGTTGATTAGGAAGTGGTAACCTCCCTATTATACTTCAGGGTTAACCCGAGGGAAAACATCAGGCACCGATCAGCGGCCTGCAACCTCCGCTCTCGCAAATCCCTCAAGTGGCAACGAACTCCTCTGCTGCCTGCTGCATGCGTGCCGCCCTCGCCGAGGCGGTCATCGCCCAAGAGTTATCCGAGAGCATTTTCAAGGAATACTACAATCTGAACAGATTCATCGGTATCGAAACCGGCATTCTTGTCAACGCTATCGCCGCGCTGGCCAAGACGCACCCCGTCCAAGCACTGATCGTGCGAGCCCAGCTCACGAAGGCCTGCAACAGTTCTAGCGACGTGGCAAAAATCCCGGCTCGGGCAGCAGAGAGTGTCGGTACCGTCCTAGGTGGCTGGGTTGGTGAGGATGCACCACGGAGGCAGCGGCTCTTGGAAGAGCTAGAGGTCCTCTTTTCGGACGCGATGACGCTCTGGCAACCCCTGCAACGGGCACGCAAACGGATCACAACCAGGATTGCTCTCTCGGCTGATCTCTGGGACGAGGAAGAAGACAAGCGAGACGCATACGACAGCGCAAGCGACGATGCACACTCTATAGAGGGAGGAGGGATGACATCTACGATATTAGGCCCGATGGCGATCCTCTTCCCTCAGATTCTCGCCGGCAATGAGTGTCTCTTCCACGGAAACGCTCTGTTCCACACTCAGCACGCTGTCTTGGCCGCAGCTCGAGAAAACAGCAAAAGCCAGCAAGACCGGCAGGGTGTAAGCGCCCCACGTCTGCGGCGGACAAACAAAAATGAAGCGAGGCTGGGACGTAGGCCCGGGTCCGCCTCGGCCGGCACGGTGCACCACAAGAAAGCGCTGAACACACCCACCGAGTTGTCATATGTGGAGGCGCAGGCTTCGCTTTCAGCCCGGGGAGTTACCGATTCTGCCATCTCAAAGTCCTCAGCAACGGCGTAGTCAAAGTAGCAAACATACCATTGATGGCTTTGTTTTCTGCTGCCGACCCGGGCGATCCATGTCGTAAAGACGGTATAGTCAGTGACTTTTTACTCTACCTTCTCGATTCTCTGCGCTGGAGAGATAACTCCGCTGTTTTATTGACCATGCTAGCAAGAGCAAGATGCCGCGCGATTTTGGCCGTGGCTCCATGGTGACGACATAGCGGGAGATTTGGGACACGGTGGTGCATTCATTGTTTTCAGACTATAGCTATTAGTAAGGTTTCAGCCTTGTGTTTACACTCCTATTGGGCGAATTCTTAATATCTCCCCTTGTCCCTTACGCCCACATCTTCAAGAAGTTCTCGTCGAACTGGCTTTGGACTATCTTGTGTGGCTCTGGGGAAGGCCGGCAGGTTAGAAACTTCCCATCTGTGGCGCAATCGTGCAGGTAAGCAACAAGATAAACCGCCAGATCGGAGCGGGTGGCCCTACAGCTCCTGGTTCATTGTAGCAAAGCCTCGGTCAGGGCTCTCAGTAACTCAACTCAATGACTCAGATTTCAGATCAGGTCAGTTCAGTTCAGTTCAAACGCGCCCGCGGCCAAATAACTCAGTTCAAACGATATAAGCCCTGGTCTGAGGTTTAGCTGGAGTTTACCCGACCTGGATGCGGGATATAGAAGACCTATCATGCGCGCCGCGCCTTCGTCAACCTTTCTCCTCTCTTCCCTTTCTTTAGCTTTAGAACTTCTAATACAGCATGGTTGTTACAGCATCGCCTCTTTAATTATGCTCTCACCTGACATTTTAAAGCTTAAACCGACCCCAGATCACATAGTGAAAGACTCCTCCGACCATGCGACATGCAAGGTCTAATTTGACTAAAAATTCGTTTAACGAGACGGCCTGCGCCCACGGTCGCACGAGCTGTCGCTCCACGATCCTCGGCCTGACAAGCTGTAACACATACCTGCAACTGCGGACATTATGGGCTCCGTGCTCTTGCGGAGCGTGGGATAAAGGAATCATTTAACCCGAGTATAAATCAAGACACTGTTGGATCTGAACTCCACAAAATCTCCACACCCAAAAAAGGATCCAGGGCTTCCAACAACAAGCCAAACCAGCTATGACATGGGAACGGCATCCTGAGTGCTCGGTGCGTATGGCCCAGCTACCCCCTCCATTTCATCCATACTCTTTAGAACCCTTTCCAAGCTTTCCTTCGACGCCATCAACCTTGCCTCTAATCCTACCTGAGCATCCTGGATAGAGGATCGTATCCTCACTTCTGTTGACAGTTTCAAGGTGATACCGTCAGCCTCAAGAAGGCCAAGGATGATCGAAGTCAAGTTTTCCTCTTCGCCGCTTCTATACTGATGCGGACTCGGAGTGGCATCGAGTCTTTTCATGAACAGCCTTCGGCGAGGCGAACTTGCTAACGATGGGGTCCTTCCAGTCCTCGGTGTTGGGGAGTATCGCTGAGTGCTAGCCTGCCGCTGTCGGGGGGTTCGGGGGGCGGGCGGAGTATCTGAGGACTTTTCCATCCTCATTCTTGGCTCATCCTCAGCCGTGAGGAAGAAGTCGCATTGCTGATCTCGCTCGCCAGGGCATCTCAAAACTGGCTTGCTATTAGCTAGCTCGTCTTATCCGACCTATGAGCAGAAATGACGTACACTTCTCCCCTTTGCTGTTCTCCTTGTTCGATGTCTGCCAGGCTGGTTTCTTGTTGCAGGCACACAACCATTGCCCGTTGAAGAATACACCAGTAATGTAATTTGATGTCAGTGTCATGGTTCAATAACTCGGAGGGGGAAAATCGCTTGGGTGGGATCGGGCAGTTTGCGAAAAAATATAAAAAATATAAAAGAATCGAGAATGCAGTGTCTGGAGACAGCTGCTGTCAAGCATTAGGTCTACCCATTTCTGCCCGACTTAAAAAGGCGTGCTGACCGAAACCTGATCAGTGGTTCACATGGGTTATTGGTCAGGCCACTTGTCTCCACTCACAGCAGATCATGTTGGAGCTTTCTTTTCCGTAGAGTACGAAAATACCTTGATTCTAACAGATGAGAGTGGCTGTAGGAGCCTGCTTCTATATATAAATGAGGAACCACCCAATCGATATGGTTGGCTATACCTTTGCAACCGTCAAGTTATATAAGCAGATACAGTGGATCCGGAGCGTGCCAAGGCGCCTTAGCGCCTTAGCAGTGCACTTGAAGACTGCGCAGGAGTTGCAACTGGAACAATACAACACACTTGCAACTCTCTCAACTGTGATATTCGACACCAGCCAAGACGGCATTTAACTGAAGCCTTTCACACCGAAGGGGATCCAAGTGAAAACCTGGAATTGTCAAGTCATGTCTACCCCTATCCTCTTCTCATGCCCGGGGACAAAGGCGAACAGGCCGCTGTTGATTGTGTCACTTTATAAGTGCACCCATTCAGCGCCGAGAAAAGGTTCGGCCGTACCCTGAAACGAGAGCCCGTTGCACGCGATACTCTGCATCGATTGCTCGCTGCCCCGTGTGTACGAGAGCGCCTCAAATTTCGGGTTGCTGTCTAGCGAAACAGGGTGGAGTGATATCTCTACCTCGTCCAGGTCTAGGGCCGACGGCGGGAGCACATAGAGGAGGCGGATCATACGAGGCTCATCACCAAGTGCGTATGGCGGAATTGTTCTATCACTTTCGCGTGTTTATCCAACGGGCCATCTTCAACTTGACATTCATACACATCATTTTAGGGCCTAAAATGCGCCAGTATGTCAAGGGGGCCAAGTGAGCAGTACAGGGTTGGCTCGTGCATTGAAACAAAAACAAACATCCTATGGAAACAGTTGAAGTCCCGATTTCGGCATATTGTCCCGAGGGAACAGACAGACAAACATGCAAACCACCAAATCTTGTCACCTTCACTGTCTGCCAAGCAGCTGCTTCAACACCTCCGCCAGTTCAGTCTTTCCGTATCTCGTTTCGCCCGTAGGTTTCGAGTTCTCGTACAGGATGCCGCCGGGAAGGAAGCTGAGGTTCAGCTCAGTAAAGCGCTTCGCGACTTCGGGAGGAAAGACACTACTCCAGAAATCCAACAGACCCTCCTTCTCAACGGGGCGAACCTCCAATTCTTTACCCACTACTTCCTCGAATGCACGCTTCACATCGAGGGCTGAGTAGGGCTGCGGACCTTCCAGATCGAAAATGTACGGGTTCGACTTCAGAGGGGCGCCTGTGCTCAACAGCTCGGTGGCACAGGCCTGCCCGATGTCCTGCGTCGCAATCTATTTTGCATTAGAAACTTGTGGTAAGTGGGAGCAGGAGTTGCTACCCTAGGGCACTCACATGCGGCAACTTGAAGTCGAGCGGCGTGAGCGTCGAAAAGAAGAAGGAAGCCTCCTGAATCGTCTCGATGGAAGCTGCCCAGTTCTCCATGAAATACGCGCACCGAACGAACACCACCTCGGGGGCGGCGTCCTGCAGAACGATCTCTGCGGCATGGTTGGTCAGAATTTCCCCCTTAAAGCAAAATGATTAGTGTCTCTTGCAATGCAAAGAGGTGTAGGGACCATACCACTCCATGGTCATACTGCGCCCCCTCGCTCGACACCAGAACCAGACGCTTCACAGATGCAGCCGCCTGGACTGCCGTCTTGATGTTCCCCGAGACGGTCTTGGCGTGTGCAACGGTGTCCTTGTCCTCGTAGATGGCAGGCTGGATGTTTAGGACTGCATCGGACCCTCCAAAGTGCAGGGAAGAGACATCCTCGATGTCGCCTTGAACAGCTTCGAATCTGGGATGCGACTTGAACTCGTCCGGAACTTTGGCAAGATTGCGATAGACACCCCTGATGCTTGGGTTGGATGGATCGGCCAGCAGGAGTCGGATGGTCGCCCGGCCGGTGTGGGTGGAGGCAGGAGCGATGGTGATGTGCATTGTGGTGAAGGGGATGGAGCAGAGCCTGAGTGACTTGACTGAAAACTAGAAAGTGTCAAAAAGGGATGATGCGAAGCTGAATGCCGTTTAGTAAAGCCCAGAGATCAATCCATAATGTGTCTCCTCGGGGGTGGTTATACTCGAATGCTTCACAGCCCTCCTTGTGTCAACTTCATTGCGGTCTTGGTGTTGAGAGCTTACGCCTGATCGGGCCAACTCAGGGCCGCCGGCTTCGTCAGTGGCGTCGGGCCAAGAACCGTGTTACGCAGCGCCCGCCATGGAGAATGCAGGAGAACAAAGTGAATGACTCGTGGCCATAACGGCAGAGCCGCGGAGTTGACCTTTGAAGCACCAATTGACCGAGAGGGGAAACTTTGTCCACTGTGCATACGCCAGAGTTGCGAATGCCTTCTAGTCTTGAGGGCAAAACTCGTTCAGCCCATCAGGCAGCAAGAAAGGTACTCCATCAATTGGGTCAAGTCATGCGACGCCAAGTTGTCATACATTTTGCAAAACGCGTTCAATACACCATTGTGAGATGGGCTGTTCTATGAGACGAATCTGGGCACACGAAATTCCCATTTTCCATTTTCGTACCTCGCGCACGTGATATTGCTCACCCTAATTACCAATTTTTCAGGAAAGCCACGTAGATACCTACCTCCGAGCAGAGTGCAGGGGAGTGTTTTTTCTCTTCTTGTTCCGCAATTTAGTGCTCAAACTATTGCTCTGGAGAGAGTAAAAGCCCCAATCAGGTACCTTTCCCCCCGAGTCCCCAGTTTGCCAACCCATCTACAACTTCTTAGTTCTTCTTCTTTCCAAGAAGCACAGCTCCAGCTCCTCCCGCTGCGGCAACCGCACCTCCAACCGCTTGGCCAGCTGCAGCAACCGCCGAGACGCCGTATCCCCCCATTGCAGCGCTTTGCAGAACTGCGAAGATGCCTCCCGCTGCGACGTTGGCTGCCTGAACAGCGGCCGCGAGTGTTCCTGCCATCACGATAGTCGTTATTATCTGAATCCTATAGCCCTAGAATCTCATTCAAAAAATCAAGGCAAAGAGGAACGGAACCTACCTGCGGCAGGGCCAAGAGGAGTGAAGCCGGCGACGGCAAGAAAAGGGGCCGTGACGACAGCCGGTGCAGCAACGATTGCCAAACCGCCAACAGCGACAGCACCACAGATAGCAGCGGCAGGATTCGCGGCCGCGAGCGCAAGTCCGGCGGCGGCGGCACCTCCTGCGGTCTTCAGAGATGGGGTGATGATTTGTTCGGCTGCCTGCACAGCGGCTTTCGCCACCGGGGTGACAGCCTTGTTGGCAGAACGTGCGACTTCCATTTAGGTTATCTGAGAAGTTGGGTGGCGTTTGGCTTTTCACCGCGGGGTGGAAATGAGCGTAGAGAGGAAAGGAGAGCGTAAAGTTTGCTTGCGAAAGTTCAGTTGTAGGGCTGAGGAGAGAAAATGGGGGGGAGAGTTCGCGAAGAGCTAGTTGACGCGGGGATGAGATCAGAGAAATACCGTAAAAGGAAACAATTCTCGTTCAGCCCAATGCAAAGCAAACAACCAACCGATCAGGCATCACAGCGTCCTCAATGAGGCAATGAGGCCTACTGCCTAGCTGTGTGCAAGACTGCTGTGTGACCTTCGGTATCACCTGCCACTGGATGCCTTGTCTTTCACTTTGGTCGTCGGCGTTCGACCGGTCTCTCCCTTTCGCTTGCTGCCCCGTTGGTGTTCTTGTTGGAAACCAGCACTTTGATCAATTGGTTCAATCTTGTTCTATTCGTTGCGTGTGCCTCCCACGCGCTGGAAGATTCTGTTGGGCGCGCACAAGCCGCGTCTGGTGTCACGTGACTAATCTGATAGTTCTGGACCTGGCCGTTTGGTTCAGAAGAGGGGCACTATGGCGCGTGCTGGGCCCAAATCCGGACACGCTGCATCCAGCATCTAAACTATCTTCCAAACTATCTTCTAAGCTATATTGCACGACGGACCCAAAAACACGGTTACACCATTATCACACTTGTCTGTCATTTTTGCTGTGCGCGCGGGCCGCAACACTAACAGCCTGTTAGTGAGCCCTGCAAATCCCGTATTGGCCTTAACTGATTTAACGGCTTGGCAGTTAATGGCAGCTGCAATCTGCTGCAATCTGCTTTTAGCGAACCTTTTTTCTTTTCTCATATTGTTGATCCCGCAACGCCCCGCTGAAGGAGCGCCTTTCCGGTGTCTCCTTGATGTTGATCCCGTAACACCCCGTAGAATGGAGAATGGTTTGTTTTCTCTCAGTCTTCTTTTCCTCGTTTCCGGTTTTTCCGGTTTGTCCGCAACTTTTCCTCGGTTGCGGCTTCGTTATTTTTTGCGGTCCGTTTCCATTCTGCCGATATGCTTCGCGGCCGACAACCCCGGGCCCGTGTCCCTGTTGCAACCCCTGAGCAGTATTATACGGGTTGTGGGCGAATGCTGGCCACCGCATTGTTTGAAACCAATCGCGCCGGCCCCTTTCAGGGCTTACCGGACATGTAGGGCCCGTGGGCTGGCGGCGCGTGTGGTCGATGTTGCCGGAGGTGGCTGCGTCACCCGGGGCCATAATGCACGGGCGGCTACGGAGATGGCTACGCTCAACAACTTCCCACGGCAAGAGGGCGCGCCCCTTTCCTGCTGGGTTTTCGTCCACAACACCCAGATACACCAGAAGGCTGGATACCCAACAGCGGGGTTGAGTGCGTGGAGGAGGATGGGGAGGGAGGCGGTTGCGGGCGATGACGACTTTGGCAGCGCTGCTAAGGCGAAGTGGAACCAGTATTGCCGTTATATCCTGTACCCTCGCCGCGGCCAGCAGAACGTGCCGTTCCGGTTTGGCCCGCTGTTTCAACAGTTCGTAGTTGATACGGCGGCATTGACGGGCATTTGCGAGGCTACGGCGGGGATGGTAGCATCGTCAACTCCAGTGGCGACAGCAATTTCGGGCTGGGTGCCCTCAGTGGAATGGATGCCCTTGGTGGGCTACGGGTTGTTGTCGGTCAGCACGCCGTAAATACACGCTCAGATGCCCGCAAAATGGTAGCGCACGACTCCAACAATACTTGCTACTTGCTGACAGGTTAGCAAAAGCGCGTCTTTTGTCGCTTAACTCGCTTATTTACAGCACCTGCTCCGCGGATCCAAACCACACCGGCCGAAGGCCGGCACGTCCCCTGGGGCTGTGATATCGCTCGTCGTGCACGCGAGTCGGCTCATCTCATAGGGCTATTCATGTAACAAGCTATGTGTTTTGCATTCTGGGTTATCAAAGATGGAAGCAGATGACAGCCTATCTACCATCCCATTTTGATGCTGTACGTATTTATCTGTTCTCCATGGAGTGCGTGTACTAGTACAAAGGCGTCGATGCTGTGTGAGTATTGTGATAACTAGCAAGATGTTACGCGATGACCTAAGCGGCACGCTACATAGCCTGATGTGGACGCGGAACACTAGCCTCCTCCCTTGCGAGAGGAGGGAGGATCACTTCTACCGAAAATCGATGGCGCCTCCTGCACATTCCTAGAAACTAGGAAAGGCGCGTTTGGTAGAACCTCGTTTCTTCAAAATAATGGGCAACATGCTCCGCCTTCTCACGGCTTCTTTTATCCTCGGAGGAGCACGTTGCAGCCCTGGCGGGCCAGTATGTACATCATCGGAAAGCGTCATCCAATGCCTCACCGTCTCCGGTGTCCCGCAAGCACTCCCCGGAACCCCAGAATTTGCAAAGTCCTCCAGCCCCCATAACCTGCGTCTGAGATTCACACCCCTCGCCATTGCTGTTCCGAGCACAGTCTCGCATGTGCAAGCTGCAGTTGCTTGTGGACGCCAGCATGGTGTGAAGGTCAATGCCAGATCCGGGGGCCATAGCTATGCTTCGCATGGGATTGGCGGTGAGGATGGACATTTGGTCATTGATCTAAGGCTGCTTAACCAAGTAATCGTTGATCCCGACACTAAGGTTGCGACGGTTGGGCCGGGAGCGAAGCTGGGGAATATGGCTATACAACTGGATGCGCAAGGGAAACGTTTGGTTCCTCACGGCATCTGCCCCAAGTACAAAATACTTCCCCAATTCCTCCCTCCCCTAGCCGCCATGTTAGAAAACTAATGGGACGGACAGGGTTGGAGTGGGAGGTCACGTTCTCCACGGCGGTTGGGGCTACGCGACCCATAACCACGGCTTGTTCCTGGACTACCTCGAAGAGGTGCAGGTCGTCACGGCCAACAGTTCCATTGTCACTGCCTCCGACACCCAGAACCCACATCTCTTCTGGGCACTCCGAGGGGCGGGCATGTCCTTCGCCATCGCCACGCGCTTCAAGTTCCGCACCCTTCCGCAACCCGACGAAATCCAACTCTTCTACATCCCTTTTGCCTGGACCCTACCACAAGCCAAGGCGGGCTGGCGTGTCTTCCAAGACTACGTCGCGTCAAAAGCTCGACCCAAGGAAATGAACATTAGGGTAGTGATGGCTTCCGCTGCCCTGCTCGGGGGTGAAGGCACCTTTTTCCTGTTTGAGGGGGCGTATCACGGCTCCAAGACAAACTATGAGGCGGCCATCAAGCCGTTCAAGGATGCCGCAATGGCGCTAGGAGGGTTCGCGGTTTTCCTAAACATACCAGAAGTTACTTCTGTTGGCTACATGGATTCGCTTCTCTATGCGAATAATAACGCTTTGTGGAATATATCGCCAGATGCCGAACCGTTAGAATCGGGCGTGGACGACCAACTGGTGAGTTGAAACCCAAATCTGTCTCCTGGTCGAGCAACCCCCCTCTGCAGATGAAACGAGGAACTGTGTTTGGCTAATTCGTTTTTCAACATCTAGCAATCAAATGGAGTAAGTCATCAGACTTCATCGTTCCTATCTTTCCCCCACACTCTCTATACATGTTGACTACTAAGCACCGCCCACCCCTCGCAGTTTTTCAAGAGCATGGTGACGGATGAGCTGTCCGACGCAACAATAGACGCCCTCATGGAAGCCTTGCACGATGGATCTCGGACCAATCCAGACCGAGTACGTTCAACATCATGATAACCCTCTCAAAAGAGTAAAAGACTTTCTTTATTGACATACGACTCCCTTGAAATAGACCTGGCTCTGGATAACCTCTGCCATTGGCGGTCCCAACTCCGCCATGTCTACCATGTTCCTCCTCAATAGTACATCCTACTCGCACCGATCTTCTCTCTTACTCTGGGAAATCGGCGACATCGTAAACGCCACCTCCTCTTACCCTGCTGATGTCGGGATCCCTTGGGTAAACCAGTTTGTGAATATCGTGGAGAAGAAGGAAGGGAAGGAGGTGGGTATGTATTATAATTATGCGGATCCCACGATAGGAGACCATGAGACGGCTGGCAGGAGGTATTGGCCCGGTAACTATGAACGATTGGTCGAGTTGAAGAGAGTTTGGGATGAGGGAGGTGTTTTTGAAAACCCACAGAGTGTTGGGTAGACAACGCCTGCTGGATCGGCCTGAAGGGGTTGAGGATCTTGGGAGAAACTGGAGAAAAAAAACGAAGAAAGGGAAACAAACTTAATATGAGACCACAGGCCTTAAAACTCGAATTACTCGCCGCATTCTGTTTAGCTCAGGTCCAGACCCAGCAAACTTGGAGAACGGAACTTACACTTCGCTCGATTCGGAATGGATAGTTGAGGCCAGGTTTTGGTGTCAAAACCTTTTGGAGATGATGCAGCAAGGTCTTTCTTGGACGACTTCCAACATCATCCCCGTGTGTGGCTCCGGGTATCCAGCAGAAGATTCGATATTGCAAGGCTTGGAACAAGGATGAGAAATTGGTCTTCATTTATGCATATAGTTCACTTCAAGAACTTGTACCGGGCATGAATTGCTTTGTTGATGAGCTACATCCGGTGCATGGGTCATGGTGGTTTTGGCCGGGTGCAAACGCCGGAGGTACTGGGGTTGTGATTAGATGAATGAAAGGGAGGCACTTTGCCAAGTGTCGGTTGCTCGGCAGCTTGGTAACGTGGCCTATTTGGTAGTGGTGGTAGTGTCGCTTATACTGGCCTTGCGGGCATGCCTTTGATAAGATTAAGGAAAATACTGGAACTTAGACTTGGGGATGAGATCAAATCTAAATTCTGTGATTGTGTGGCTTGTATTGAGGACCTGGTGTGGTGATATGTTGCGGTCACTAATATGGTTTATCGAACCCGACAAGAAGAAGAGAGTGATAGCACGGGATCTGTATCTTAGAGATGGCAACAAGTTTCGTCTACCTGCGGAACATTGTGCGATCGGCCCCTGGAGTTTGGGAAATGAATGTCTCATACTGCTGATAGTTGGTCTGTTTTTATTTGTAAAGAAAGCTATGCTGCACCGGTAGTGCTATCCGCCCCTCCCCCCCTTCACCCCTATTTGGTGGCTTGTCACGGCCAAAAATGATGCGCAGCAGGGTGGCCAAATCGCCGCCCTTTGGCGCCGCCCAACACACTATCACAAACACAAACACCACCACCACTAAAAACACCCTGAACAGGAACCACAACAGGCCGATCCACAGAAACCTGATAAGGTCACGAACCTCGCAAATACCCTATTTTACAGGGTCGCGGAGCTCGCCTAGGGGGTTCCCCCCTCCGAAGAGGTTCCCCGCCCAGGCAGACTTCGCTTCCCACTTTTCCTCCTCCAAATTTGCCGCCGGACTACATACAGCAGCTTCGGTGGGCGCTTGAGGGGGCGGCGGCGAGTCTTCTCGAGACTATATAACAGATTCATAAGTCAGTCAGCTTGTTTAACACTCCAAATCTAACAGTGATAGCCCGGGATGTTTGAGAGAGGATACAGTGGACTTGGAACATGAAGTAAACATGAAGTTGAAGGTAAGGACATACTGGGCTGACAGGAGTGCTGTCTTTGGTCGCGCTCGGGTACTGGCGGTGGCGGGACTGGACGATGGCCTCGCCGGGGGTAGTGACGTCAGGGCCCGGGGTGGTGGCTTCGGGGTTGAGGGTGGCAACAGCCGGCCAGGGGGTGTTGGCAGGCGGCCCGGGCGGGGGGGGGGGGGGGTTGACAGTGCGGCTGGTGGTGCCGGGACTTGGCATGGCGGCGACCACCCGGCGCTGTGTTCACTTGATGGACAGGCACTTGATGGACAGGAAAGCATTGGTATCGGCCATTTTCTATAGATATAAGGTAGTTAGCGCATTGAGCAGTGCTCTGTTGCGCCATTGTGTAGTGGAAGTGCTGCTAGTGCTGCTAGATGGTGTCTAATTAAGGTAGGTCGGTCGGCGGTTTGATCGTTGGATTGTTGCCTTGATAACTAGAAAATTCGCCTTGAAATAGAATGATAGGAGTTCTTACAGCGAATGCTCAATGATGGCGGAAATGAATGATGGCCAAGTAACAAGAAAATTCTTCAGTTCGAGGGAGCAGCATGCACATTCATCAAGCAAAATAAACATTCGACTGCACGTGTTTTTCCCCACCTAGTACCTGCTGCCGTTCCAGTTTCAAGAAGGAAAGACCTCACGTAGCCTGATACCTACCACCTACCTCAACTATCTTGGCGCGGGGGGCGATTGCCAAGCACCAGTATGTACAGCCGACACCTTCCTTACAGTGGCAGGTTCAGGGGCAAGTGGGAGCAATGCCAACTCTGTTCGCTGGGCCATGGAAAACCGTGGCCTCTATTTCGGAAACGACGTTATGGAAAAAAACCAGGTCAACCGAGGTGTCGAGCGCCTCGAGCTGCTGAACAAAGCCCTCCAGGTTGTGGTTGGCAGCCCAGGCTCTCAGAGAGTCTTTCATGCTAACGGCGTTGGCCGAACGGGGAATAGTGAACGGGTGTTACCAATGTTGGTCTGGCCCTGCTGGCCCTCGCCAGCCATCGGCTGGTTCTCATGGCCGTTGGTGGCCATCGCGGGTGCTCGATCTGGTGTTGTTTTCGCGCACGCGTGCGGGATCGGTCGGTTTCGTGCCTTTGGAGATGGTGTCGTGTAGTTACCGAAGCGGTATCGGGGATCGGGGGATCCTGACGGGGGTCTTGCTGGTAAGATCGGCAAGGTCTTAACGGGTTCTCAACGGGAGCCTTGTTGGCGAGGTCGGCTGGCCTTTGCCACCGATAGGATTGGCTGACGTAGTCGGCTGGTCTCTGCCACCGATTGAATCGCTTGATCGCGGACGCGGGAGCGCTGGAAAGCGCGGACTGAGGGGATTCCGACCTTGGTACACGCGGCGCAAGCAGATCGCAATAACTATCACGGCTCGAGCAAGCACTTGGTCAGGAACTACGGGTGTTATCTGGCGATGTTGGCCAATAAATAAGCCTGTTGAGTTTCGCTGGTTTTGCCTAGAAAACAACACCCACTGCCCCAAATCGTACTCTGCCAATTCCACCGGCAACGCGATAGACCGCCTCACTGGCAATCACCCAATGACGAGCAAACTAGTTAGTTTCTAGTCACACACCCGACAAGAGGTCGATCCTCGCCAGCCACTATTTCCAGATTGCGGGTATTACCGAAACCCAAAAATCCCACCAAAGATTGCTTCGTGAGGTTTTGTATGACTTGTTTCGCCAATGCCCGGACCTCATCAAGCTCGCCTGTTCAGGGAGAGTACCAATGCATCCCGTTCCTCCTGTTCTGTTGTGCCACCACCGTGATGTGGCTGTCGGCAGTAACTCTCAACACCTGTTTCATTGCCACTAGGCTTTCATGCCAGTATGAAGGCTCCAGGCAAAAGAAAGGGTCACTGTAGCAAGTGAGTACGATTAGGGTTACCTCATGATCTTATTTGACAATCTATACCCTCCTCTCTTCCGTGATTCCTCCCCTTGGGTCTCTATGAACAGGTGTCCGTGGAACGTGCCGATAGCTTTTCCGGCTATTCCTGCGGCGGTACAATAGTCCAGCCATCAGCAACCAGTGGATCAAATGCGTCTGCGTAGATGAGATAACCCTTCGCTGATGCCGCAAACTTGGACGTCAAATCCACGAAGTGGAACAACCCGCAAACCTCCCCCAAGTCAAGCATTTCGCTTATTCGCAAATGCTGCTTCCCCACCGCAAAACACCTTACCAATACCGAACCACAGGCCCTATCCCGTATATACGGTCTCTTGGTCTGGATGTTATCGCTGGTGCCGTATACACCCTGAGATCCTGCGATATAGACGACTTCGTCTCTCGGTAAAACCACGTTGACCATTTCACCCTGCCCGTTTTGTCTTTTCTCTATCAGGCGAGGATGTGGCCCGCCCTCATCTCTCTGTCGCTCGAAACGCCAGCCGAGAAGGAGAAGTTTTTGTTTCCCTGTTGTGAAACTATCGAATAGGACTTGATCCCGGTATTTGACTTGATCGCTGAGTATGAAGGTCTTCGCATCCGCTTTGATGTCCATAAACCGATTTTCGAACTTTACACCGGGATGGAGTTTGGCCAGGGCGACATCCGTCTCTCCTATTCTCTCTGAAACTCGGCCCACTTCGGTACCGCCTTCGCCTTGGACAATCCGGAAAGCCCGGCGTGCTTCATCGTTGTCCTCTTTGATGAGCCCAGGGTACTTCTTGTCATGTTCCTCCCAACAATGCCAGGAAACAATTAACCGCTGCTGATCCCCTTTCTGAACGAGCACTCCTGCTGACGTGGACGAGTAGGTTTTCCCTTGCTTGTCCACCGATGATAACATTACTCCGGGATAGAATTGGCCATCTTTGGCAAAGTAGTCTGTCTCATCGGCAACACGTTTCTCCTCAGCAAGCTCTGGCCTTGGCCTCGTGGTACGCCTGCCTCGCTCTACCTTTGCCAAAGGGCCATTGTGGTACTCTAGAGTGAACGGCGCGCCTGCAATTATGAGTGGCATGTCCTCCAATGCCTCCTGGAACACGGCATCCTCACTTTCAGGGAGTTCCACGATGATGGACCCTGCAACATAGGTGATTGCGATGCACGTGGGAAAGATGGACGCGATAAGGCGGGTAACGGCCTCCTTCGGTGGTATCTGATCGCTCTGGAACCCCTCCAAGATGGACGTGTCGACTTCCATCTCCTCCTCCCCTTGTCCAAGCTCGCCGATTCGGGGGTCGAAATCCATGTTGTCAGCATGGCGCCAGATTGCGATCAGACCTCCAACAAATTCGGGCAGCCGCCCAGGAGGGACCGAAGGTGTACAGCCCAGAACAACCCAAGGCCCGCAAAAGAACTGAGTGGTTGCCCCGAAGACTTGCGTCAGGTGGTGTCTCACGGCCTTGTTCTCTTCGTGCGATGCATTCCCGGTGCTTAAGGAACCGTCTGGGCCGAGGAAGGAAATGCCTATGCTCTTAAGGGCGTCGTAATGCCCGCCGACGTACGGTTCGTCGTCCGTGCTGAGGAGCGTCATACTGGCGAGAATTGACGCGGTGTCGCTGGAGCTTCTCCAGTGGGTAGGTGTTGAAATGTGAAGAGGTGTGTTAAGGATAGTGGTCGCAGAACTTGCTCGCTGATGTGACATGGTTATGGATGAATCGAAGAGGCGCTTCCTTTCAATTGCTCGTGGGGGCTAAGAATTTAGCTTTGTTAGAAAGTGTTACCGCGGCCGAGGCTAGAATAACTCTAACCTTAAACCCGGCAAAAGCGGGCAATGGCCCAACTGCGTGGAGATTGGACTAGGTGTTGAGGATGCCCACCTGTTTACGCCGGGGAAGGGGACAGATGCATGCAATGGTGTCGGATCGATGCAAGAAGATATCTTTCTTGGGAGGGGGTGACTACAAACCAGCATCGAAGGCCTGAGCCAACAATGGTCCGACCTAGGTCGGACTTGGTGTTGTGGGTGGTGGATCTGCGAGGCTGTGTCTGATATGTGACTGCAAAAACAACAATCGACGGCGTTGGAGTGGTTCAAGTATGTCTGGGAATTGCGTTGGAGTGGTTCAGGTATGTCTGGGAATTGTGATAAAGATCGTCAGAGACGCGGGAGGGAAACTGGAAGCAGTGGAGACCTCGACCTTTCGACTCTCTTATAATCACGTGGTACGTATCTCCCCCAACCCATAGAGACTCGCTGAACTGCTCACCCCGTGACGCAGGAGCTAAAAGCAACTTTTTGACAGCCTCAACACCACTTTAATGGCCCACCATGCCCAGCCTGGCAGCCGGCATTCAAACCACTTAATTTGTGTGGAAAATCGCACAAGTCTGATGTAGCCACCAAAAGTCTCCGTGCAACCTGTTTTCTGCGTCATCACCCCGCAAAAAGGTGGTGATAGTTGGTCTTAGTGTTGAGGCCCCCTGGAACCCAACCACATGCCCACTTCCCACTTACACGCTCAAATAACCTCCAAGTGCTCGCAAATTCCGTACAAAAAGTAGTGATAGTATGTGAATTGGTAGGTGGCTCTAATTCACCTAATTCTGATACCTAAACACAATAAGCCCACCATTTTGGGAAAGGAATGCCAAGGTTGGTTTCAGAGGCAGGGCTCCACACAGGCCAAGCGAGCGAAGAGTGGCCTTCGGCTTGGTTCAACTTGGGAAAAAAAACCATCGCTTCGTTTTTTCATTTTTTGGTTCAGTTTGACTCACAAGCGAGCGAAGCGGCCCGGAATGGGTTATTCCGGTGCCGAGATAATATACAGAGTAGAAGAAAGAAAAGAAACAACAACATTCTACCCATTTGCATCCATCGTGCTCTCAAATTACCTAATTTCGCTGCCAATTCTTCACACACTGAAGCTTTTCCAATGTCTCCCACCCACATGAGTGTCTCTGATGACCCAGGATGAGTTTGAAGAAGCTAAAAGCGATGGTTAGCTGGAATCTGGCTGGCAAAAGAGGTCAGATTTGGTTGAATTAATACCTGGCATCTTGCAAAGTGATTCAATTGAACCTGACTGATTTGGCTTCAAAAAAACGCGAAAAAACCGACTTTTTTTTTCTGGAGAATAGAAAGAATCGTAGCTGACAGGCCAGTGAAAAAACAGGTGTTGAAAAAGGCGTTGTTGTTGGTGAAGAAAGAAAAGAAGAATCCGAAGTTGAAGTTGTGATTTGGAGGTTGAAATTCCGGGGATCTAGAGCCGGGCCAACTAGAACATAACCCTGGCTTAACCCTAGTTAGAAAAGTGGGCCTTCACCCAAGCGAGCAAACAAGCGTCTTATTTTTGGCTTCGTTTTCCAAGCAGCTGGAAATACTGGCTCGGCTTGGCTGGCTTGGCTTGCCAGGATTGACTCATGTGGAGCCGCCCTGTTCAGAGGTGCCGGCCAAAGTTAGATGTCCCAGTTCAGAAGTTTTGTATCCTGGTGGCCAACGCAAAGTTGACCAGAGCCGACATATTCCGCACAAAATACAGCCTATGAGTGCGCTCACCAAGGTCCAGCGACAAGGTACACATCACTACAAGACAATTTTCCTCCTCAACCACATCGGTTTTGGATGTAAGGGAATCCACATAAGCACTTGAGATCCTAAAGTGGAAGAACATATATGTTGCTGGGTGGCAAAGATCATAAAGACGCTGGGATATTCTACACTAGACTCCCCGACCGAAAGTAAGTACACAATAGGGGGGCAAAACACGCACCCCTAGCAGTTCTGTAGCCCCTCCATCTCAGGCTCAACACAAGCACACATAACAGTACTCCGGGGTATCGCCAAGCGCCCCGGCAGTGGCAAGGGGGCCATCCAGGAAATTGCTTTACAAAGGACATCTCCTCCCAACTTAGGATCCTTATTATTACCATTTGTTCTGGCAATTGCGTAGTTGAAGGCATGCTACGAGGTTTGCGTGCATACCTTTTCAACACTCTAGGCTCTTTTCATCTCGCGCACTTGTGACAACGGCCAGACTCTACCAGAGAATTCTAGACAGATATGCCCAGTAGTTATCATCATCAATTTCTGCCTTGATGCGCTTCTCTGTCTTGATGTTGGGTATCTCCTCTTCATCGTCGGCTAGGTTAGCTAGGTCACGATTCCGAGGGAGTCCGCCGAGAAGTCTCCAGTCCATCCTTCTCAGGGCGGCAGCAGGTGCTACTGGAAGTGAGGAGCCAGAGCTAGACTCGCCGGCGTCGGATCCATCAGACCCGTAGCCTTGGCGGCCTGGCCAATGGTGCGTACCCAAATCGAGCAGTGTTAACCAATTTCGAGCAAGGTACCAAAGGCCTGGTAGCCGGTGTCCCGGGTTTAGGGCCTCCTGCGCCGTGTTAGCGAAGAATGAGAAGGGGCTTTGGTTGTCAGCGCTATTGCCTGAGGTTTATACTTAGCATAAAACGTACGAAGCACCTCCGAGTCTCGCTCGTCTAGCGGACCATCGCCAAGGCATTTCTCCTCCGACTCCTTAGCTATCGCGATTAGCTTACTGAGATCGGTACTGAGATCGGTAGGACGGGAGTCTGGGTACTCACAAGCCGTCTTGCGATCTTCTTCATCCAGCTCTTGGGCGAGGTCAAGGAAGTCCTCGAGCAAATCAAAGGCAGGGATGGGCTCTTCGCCAGCGGAGTGGACGACCCAAGGTGGGCCTGACGGGCATTGCGTTTCGCTAGTTGAGTTTGTCGACCGGCGGAAACCCATCTGGCTACAGTGACGATGGGCTTGATGAAAGTCGTGAGATCCCACAGCCCTCTCCGAGCGAGGCCCCGTTTTTCAGTCGCTAGCCTGGCCTCCTTACCTGTACTGGTTGAGCCAAAGTCTCCGATGTAGAAGTCGGGTAGATCCGACTCAGCAGACCAATAGACAAATACATTCCGCATGTGCAGGTCTCCATCTTGACATCTACGGCAGAGAGACACTCTGCCAATCTGGGCGTCGGGTACCTGTCTGTTGGGAATGTTTTGATGTCATCCAGAATCCGGACTTCATGCTGGGGCTTTTTGGGAGGGTCAGGACCTTTCTGGGGCGTGAGGGCCTTGCGGACGAAGTATTCCTTTGTGTCCTGGTCTTGAACTAGTGAGGCCGTAGCCTGCTTTCTAGTTCCAAGATTGCCCACAAAGTAGCGCCGAGAGTCTTGTGTTCCTTCGTCCTCGTACGAGTAGTTGTACCTGGCGGGCACGTTGTCGTCGAAGATAGAGGTATGTGAATACTCGAAAAGAGTGTTGTTATTCTCATCCTCGATATTCCCTAGGCCTTCCATGAGGAGGAATTCATCAATGTCTTCGTCTTCGCCCTCCTCGTCCTCGCCCTCGTCGTAGCCCATCTCCAACGCTCTATACATGCCCACGAGTTCGTGGTCCGTCTCATTCCCCCTGTCGTTATCATCCTACTTGGTTTCCCGCTTGACCCGCTCGACTTCCCCCCTCACGGCGGGCTCATCAATTTCGGATTCGGAGTCCTGGCCCCCCCGGGCCGAGCGGGTTCATTTTCCTCCTTCACGGCGGTCATTACTGGGTTTGGGGGGGTATGAAGCTTGAGATGATCCTTGAGGTGATGACAGGACAGAGGCAGCAGGCTACTCTTGGCGAGCCGCACCTGAAGAACCCGATGGTGCAACATCCTCTGCAGGATGGCAGCTCCAAGTCGAGTTCTAGCAGGACCAAGCCTCAGACTTGGTGTGCATCAAACACGATCATTGTTCAACAGCTGGGGTTTGTTCCCGGTGTGCCCTTCCACTCCCATTGCTGATCTACAATGCCATGGCACCCAACATGGGCCCAGAGTGTTGGGAAGCGAAAGCTGATGGTATATTTTGTTGTTTTGGTGTCTTGGCTTGATTCAAGTGGTGCAGGTGGAATACGGGCCCACGGGGAACATGGTGTAAGTGCTGTCATCCGCGATGCGGTCTGTGTGCCCCCCTTCTTGCCGGCATAATGCACAACGCACATGCACTTTGCGGGAAATGGAGAGCGACGCGACAAAGTAGAAACAAACATACCTTAGGACCTCTCAATATGCTAGTTGCGCGTAGCAGCGTACCTTTGCAATATAAGATACTGAGAAGACAAGACTGGGGAGGCTAAATGCAGCAAGTGGCACGCCGTATATACGTAGCTTGGCCATGGGAAGGAAAGTCAGGAAGTGGGGACTTGGAAATCAATCGCGCATTCGCACATGTCGCATCGCGTCTGGCTGTCGCATTGCGCGTCGCCGGCTGCTGCGAAACTCAAATTGGTGGCGAGAGAATGAGGAAACCTAACTTGGAACCCCAAAACCCAAATAAGGAAACTCCCCTGGCCTCTCCAAGTTTGAGTCTTGGCGCGGAGTTTTGGAGGTGGAAGGCGCGCCATGGCCATATCCTGGCGCTCCCCTGCATCGAAGAGAAGGTGCCTGTCTGGCGGTTCCCATTTGGCGGTTCCCATTTGACAGTGCGGCTGTCGTAGCAACGGGCAAGGATCCTGACGAGCGTTGGTGGAGGGGCGCACGGGGCAGAACACGGCACGCGACTCTTGAATTTTGGGCGTCGAGGACCTTCCCGCACCAAAGAGTCCACAGCCCGCAGCCCGTAGCCTTCGGATCCGAACCCACAGCCCAGCACCAAGCGCATCTTCAAGGTTGCGGCCTCAACTTCCCAACTTCCCAGCATCGCCGACCCACACCCACATTCGCGTTAACCGATCGCACCGCTACGCTGTTTCGCTCCTCTCCGTCCCATCCCATCCCAATCACCCTCTCGCTGCCGCCTCGCCCGCAGCCGCCTACTACTACAACCGCTAGTGTTTTCTAGGTGGAACATGAACACCAGCATGAGGCCGTGACTGTGCAGTGTGCTTGTACAAGTTCCTGTACGCTGACAACTCTTCTGGATCGCGACCCCGCGATCATCCACACTCCTTCGAGCACAAGCCGCGCTCGATGGACGAAGACGGGACTCGCCAGAGCCCCGATTCGCGGCCCCCGACGGCACACAGGGTCCTTCGCAGGACACCGACAGGCTTCGACGACAATTCCATGTCCCCGTTCCCGCTGAAGGACGCCTTTGACGACACCCGCCCTCAGCCGTCGTCGGCGTCAACCGTATCAAGTGCCACTGCCCTCAAAATCGAAAATATACCCCCTCTCCACCCGCCCACCCTATCTGTACCCGAGAGTAGCTTCATCGACGGCCCAAGTCTCAGGCACTCCGACTCCCAGGCCGAAATCGCCGTGCGACAACACCTCCAGGATATTGAGTCGAGCTTTTCCGCTCCCCTCTCGCCGATTCCCGCCTCCAACAACGGCGTCGACGATACCTACCTCTTCGACTCCCCCTCTAAGAGGCCCGCAGCCAGATCAGCCCCAGCCCAACGGCCGCCACTGTCTATAAATGAGACCGCCAAGCAGTCGCAGTTCCTGCCGACCCGAACCCCCCCACCCCCAACCGTAACACAACATGTCGACGAGTCTCGAATATCCGACGCTGGGCATGACCGGAGCGCAGCCGACACGAGTACCGGAACGTCATCGCTCGAGGCCTTCTCGTCGTCCCCAACGGCCGCCGCTGCGGCAAGGACTATTTCCCGCGCCGTGTCACAGGGAAGCGCCGCTCTTACCGAGCGGCCAGACCCTGAGAGTAGCAATGCGACTGACGAGCACTTTTCCGGCCATGAAGAGACGGGAGCGCGCTCTGACCATGAGCAGTCGCAATCCGAGTCCTACGCCGCGCCTTCCGACGGCTTGCGGTACGCGGACCCAGAACAGAGCCTCCACAGACTGTCGCTCGATGCAGGGCACACCCCAGGGCAGGCCCTCAGGGTCGCCAAGCAACGCTCAAAATATCTCCGGAGTCGTCACGCCAGCCAGCGTTCCTCGGTTTCGTCGTTGGCCACAGACCCCGAAAGCGACGTCACCGTAGGCTTGGGTACCGACTATGCGCTCCAGTCAGGCGGCGCGGTCCCATCGTTGGGCATGCCGCGAAGTTTGAGCAACATACTGTCTCGGTCTATTAGTATGGGAAGTATGGCTAGCGGCATTGAGGACTTGCACGACTCCTCGGGACCCTCCTTTGGCCAGCTCGAGACACTAGACGAGGTTGACCGCAATCTTTCTCCCCAGCGTCCGAGCCACCACGATCAGAATGATGAGCTGCTCCGAACACCAAAGGCGAACCGCAACCCGGCCACCCTCGCTGCGCCGACCGATACTGTTATTGCCCGCCATGTCCGGGATGTACACGTTCCCGAATCCCTAGCCAGGGAATACAAGACAAAAGGCGGACTCGTGACGCCACGAAAGCCTGCTGATTTTAATACCATCAGTAGTCTGGGCGCCTCTACGGCCACGAGCCGCCATGGCGGCAAAAGCCTGACCCTGAAGGAGCAGAGTAGCACAATTGAGCGCTTGAGTAAGGAGAACTTCGATTTGAAGCTCAAGGTCATGTTCCTGAGTGACCGTCTCGACAAACTCTCCGAAGAGGGTATTAAGGAAATGATCTCGGAGAATGTCGAGCTGAAGACAGGCCTGGCAGTGCTTCAGAGAGATAACAAGGTTTTGCGTCGGCGGGTCAAGGAGCTGGAGAAACAGCTCAAGGACGAGGATGAACGTCCGGGGACTGCTCGAAGCGTTTTATCCGACGACGAGCAGAGTGCCGCATTCGACCATGAGGCGCAGGAACGCGAAGAGGAGCTGATCTATCTTAGGGAGCAAATGGAGGAATACATCACTGAGATCGAAAGACTCAGGAATGACAACATGAACAAGGAGGCCGAGAAGCGACGCATGGCCGAAGTAGTCCGAAATCTTGGCGAAAGGGCTGGTGAAAGGATGGGCGAGAATCTAGGCCGCCAGGAGGAAGCCGATGTTTGGAAAGATTTGCTAGAGCAAGAAACGGCCAGGAGAGAGCAGGGCGACGAAGACAACCGGCGCCTTCGCGACGAGGTTTTCCGCCTTAAACAAGAACTTTCGGCACACTCTGTCGGGGGCGCATTACACCATACTACTAACATCTACAACATTACCAAGAAACACAGAGATCAGCCTATGTCTCCGACTCGCTCTGCCACGACCTTCTCCAACGAGATGGACCTCAACGGAGCCATGAGCGCAGGAAGCACTTTGGTCGAAGACCTCCGGCGAGAGAGTGACCAACTTCGTCACGAGAATGCCGAACTTCGTCGCGAAGTCGGTGCCCAGACATCCATGCTCACCTCGCGAAACCGTGAGAAGGAGCGTCTATACCAGGAAATCGAGGATCTCAAAATGGCACAACGTCGTGGCGGCCCGGCTCCCTCAACGATAGATAGCATTCTCGAGCGTTCAGCATCCCGCGCCGGAGCTCATGAGCGGTCGCAGTCCAGAGCCAGCGGCGGTACGCGCGTGACAGGGACCACGGTAGAATACCCCGATCGTGAGGAGTTGGAGAATAAGATGGCAGAGCTGCGAGATAAGAACAACGGACTGAAACTTCAGAACCAAGACCTACAACGAGAACTGGACACATGTATGGAGGATTTTGAGACTGCTGTTGAGTCGAAGAAGCAGGCAGAAGAGTTAGTATCTGCGCTTCAAGAAGATCTCGATGCTGCCTTGAACGACCTCATGGCCCTCCAGGCCGAGCGCGACGAAGCTTTGCAGGAGCATGCAAACTTGGAGAACGAGTTTGAAGCACTGCGGAAGGAAGCGCAGGAAGAGATTGATGCTCTGGAAGGAGAGGCAGACCAGCGAAACACCGAGATTGAACGCCTACAGCTCGAGCTGAATGACCGTTCCGAAAACTTTGACGCCCTGCAAGAAGAGATGCGTAAGATGAGCGATGCGCTCGTTCGGCTTGAAGATGAGCAGGAGGCTAAGCACAGAAGAATCCAACAACTTGAGCAAGAACTCAGCGACGCTAATAGGGAGCTTGAGGACCTCGAGTCAAAACTGTTGGAGTCGAACGACAAGGCCAATCGTTTGTCGGTACAGCAAGAGTCTAGCCAGGGCGAGATTGCTTTTCTGCGCGAAGAACAAGAAGGCGACAAGATTCGCATTGGCGACCTCGAAGCTGCGCTTGCTAATGTCGAGCAGACCTTGCGCGAGGAAAAGGACCGCGCGCGAGAGCTTGAGCAACGGCTCGCTACAGAAAGGAGGCAGCGCGAAATTGTCGCAACCAGAGAAAAGGAGGAAGTCCAGCAGTTTGTCAACGAACTTAACAGGGAAGCTTCGGCGGCCAAGGACGAAGTTCGGAGGTTGCGCAAGAATCTCACAAGTCGGGAGGTGGAAGCCACCGAGTGGAAGGAGAGACTTGTCGAGTTGGAAAACAACTTGCGTGAAGCATTAGGCGACTTGAATGGCACTAGGTCGAGCCTGCTCAAGGTACGTTTCCCCCAACGCGTTGCCGAGTCTCCCATCCCCTCTCAACACCAAGGCGCCTTACTGATACGAAATCGCAGTCAATCGCTAAACTCCAACGCGATCTCGAGAATACCGTTCGAGATCTCGACGCCACGAAGGCTTCCCTTATGGAGAAAGACCGCATCATCAAGCAGCGTGACGCCTTGCTTGAGTCGCATGCCCTCGAGTCTCGCAAACTCGCAGATATGCTGGACAAGGAGCGGCAAGCGCATCGCAACTCCAAACACCAGTTTGAGACCTTCCAAAAGACGCATCAACACGTCACGCGGACAGTCACGTCCCAAGATGCTCGCATCCTTGACCTTGAGGCTGCCAAAGCACAAGATAAAAAGCGTCTTGCGCAGCTCGAGGCCAGCTTCAAGGAGCAGCTCACTGAGCGCAACAACCTGCTCCTCGTCCTCTGGACCCGCCTCTCCTCGCTGTGTGGGTCTGACTGGGCTCACGATAACAGCCTCATCAATGGGCGCGCTCTGCCCAGTCTCGAGGCTGTGGCCACGATGCTCCCTGGTTTCAGCAAGAACCTTCTGGCCGCTGTCAAGACCATTGAGTCAATGATTGGTGGATTCCAGGGCAAGATTAAGAGTGTTGAAAAGGATCTCTGGCGCGAATACCAGACATTGGAGGGCCACCTCGATATGCGCACCAAGAAACTTGACCGACTCGAGGCTATTGTTCGGAATAGCATCGCCACCGGTACGCTTGGAGGCGGCGAACTGCAGAGTAGGCTTGCACGATTGGAGGAAGCATATCGGCAGGTCAAGGTGGAGAATCACACACTCCGCACCGCCGCCGAAGTCCGCGCGAGGTCGTCGTATGCTCACACGGGCGACCTGAACGGTGACCACTCCTCAGGTGGCAGCCCGAGTCCGTCGGTCCCAACCGGGCCCAAGGCCAAGGACCGGACAAGCAGGATACCAAAGTCGGGCAGCCGCGGCAGCTCGCTTGGCCGCTCGAGTACTATGACGACACGCACGTCGAGTAGTCACAGGGTCAACCTTGCTGCGGAAGAACTAGGACTCGTCGAACCTGACGAAGAGAAGTCGCAACAACAAGCCCAACAACAACAGCAGCAGCAGCAGCAGCAGCAGCAGCAGCAACAAAACCAAGGCCAGTCCCAGAATCAAGGCCAGGGTCAAGGCCAAGCCGGAGGTGCTATGGACAGCAAGTGGATGCTGCGGCTGCGCGACCTTGAGTACAAGCTCAAGGCGGAGCGTGAGGGCCGTATCCTGGACCGCGGCGAGGCAATCAAGCGCATCAACGCCAGCGAGAACGAGAACCTGATGCTACGGGATAACCTGGAGCGCGAGAAGCGGCGACAGGGGAGATAGCTGATCACGGCCGTCAGAACGCGCGTCGGCAAATGGTTTGGCTCGTCTCATGCCTTGAGCCTGCCGGTGGCAGTGGTGGCGGGGCAGGGGCAGGGGCAGGGGCAGGAGCAGAGGCTGGGGGAAGACGGGGGGTGAGCTGCGCGGTCAAACAGCTTCGATCCCGTCTCTAGTGCGGTAAGGGGAGATGGAGTTTTTTGTTTCTTTGTTAAAAGTCTTTTTGGCTTCTCTTTTTGGACCGCTGTCGTTGTCCACTGTGGTCGTGTGTCCCATGTGTCCCGCATGTGCGTGCGTCTGGTTGAGTAGAGCCGCCTATTTGTATATTTTATTTTGTATGATTTGGTGTATGAATACCTCGGCTCTTTTCTTCCTTTTTGATTTTTTTCTCTTTCGCTTTTGGCATCTGCTAGTATTGGCATTGGTAACAGCACGGGGCTTTGCGAGTTTTGATGTTCATTGTTAGCATCAGTACTATTGACGACAGGTGGTGACAAGAGTGCTTTGGTCCCACGGAGGTATCGAAAGCCAGTACAAACAGCAACATGGATGGATTGGTGGGCACATGAGAGAAGAAGAGGTTTTTTTTATATATACCGACTCTTCTAGAAGGCGTGCTTTTTTTGTTTACATTGATACCGGTTCATTGATGGGCGGGATGGTCGGGGGTTCAATAGGGGGCGGCGGCACTGGAAAGGGGGGTTATCGTCATTTTTCTCTCTTGGGAGTTTTTCCGAGTCAGGTACCTAGAGTTTCGGGACAATGGGATATTTTGCTTGCCTGTGAGACTTGAATGAGCAGAGGAGTGCGTGCATGCAACTGGACGGGGTTGGAGTGATCCTGATGCCTTGCGTACGGATGTGGAAATGTGGAGGGAAAAAGGCATGTACAGAGCATGTCGCCATCATTGGAGCAGAAGAGTTTCAATTTTTTATTTCAGATGTCTGGGTATCAAGAAGAAATTACAAGCCCCTAAGCCTTAGTAACAAAACAAATAAAACGAGCAAGGTAATTATAAGATCGCACGGCCAGCTGCATCATGACCAAAATCCGGGTTTCCGTCGGCAGCTGAAGATACAAGATACTCCCCGTCCTATGCAAGGCTGGCAATCACCTTCGCTCTCGAACCCCTACGCTGAAGTGGGAAGAGATACCCGAAGAAAGCTGTAAAAACAACTCCTACAATGCCACAAGGATGCTTGAAGAATAGAAGTTGGACAAAAAGAAAATTTCGTGTATCGCGTAGGTCGCCGCGCCCGCGTTTCTCACTCTGCCTTGAGTGTTTCGTCGCTTCTCCCCTTCTCTTGTTCCGTCTCATCCCCACTAAAGGTCTTCCCGAGACTCCCTTCCTCACTCTCCAGCTCCTCACCCCTAGCAGCCCGCCTCGCCGTCTCGCGCTCGGCAATGATCTCGGCCTTCCGGGTCTCGGCGGCCTGGAGAGAGTCCACATACGTTCTAAACTTGACGATCTCGCGCAACAGGTGCTCGCTCTTGCGCTCCCAGTTCGCCATAGCTTTTGTCGCGTTGCTTCCTCGTGGGGTGAAAGCGAGCAGCATAGGACTCCTAAGGCTATTGTGCATCTGGAGTTCTTGCTCAATGCTTCTAACATAGGTGAGCAGCGACTCGAGCTGCTCCCTCTCCGGAATGTTGCTGGGTCGCAGGCTATGTGTGGGCGGGGACCATTCCGCGATGTGGATCCTGTCGCCCGGAAGTTTGCCGTGACGTGGCAGAGATCCCGGGCCGATGCCGCCCAGCACCCCACTGCTCCCGCTGCCGGGCCGAGCAAAGTCAAGGCTCCCGCTGCGCAAGCTGCTACGGCTCTGCATCGACGACCGGCCCATGGCAATAGCACCAGCATTGGCGGCACTGCCTGGGCGTGAGTGACCCTTGTTGCTGCTCATGCCAGTACCTGGTCGACCGTTAAGGTTCGCGGTACTCTCGTTGATGGCGTTGACCAAGGCGTTGTTAATGATGGCGTCACTCCAGCCATACTCAATATTTGATATGCCACCCACCAGCGGATGCGAGCTCAGTCTCGCACTCCAGTAGTTGGCGGTGGTCACAAACTCCTTGCTGATCTCCGGGGTGCCGACCTGGAAGAGATGCACCGCTCCAGTGGGGAGCGAGAGTGCCCAGACGTGAGGCCGGGATCGGGAGTAGCCGGGCGGGGGAAGAGCTGAGGCCAGCGTCTGCCGCAGGGAGAAGGTGCCCAGGTTGGTGGCATTCTCTTGCCAGTTACCGCCACCGACCACGGCGCCTTTCTGGAGCAGCCCATGGCTTGCTTGGCTCCTCAAACGACCCTTGTTGCGAAGAGATTTGTTGGGGGAGAAGGAAAACATGCTGAGCTGGCCTTTCTGGATGACGGCAAAAACCTCGGTCCAGTTGCGGTCTTTGGCTCTCTTATCAATACCATCAAGGTGATGCTTATGCGTTACAATGCCTTCCTTGATCCATGGTGGTCCAGAAAGCTCGAGCGACTCGTCTTCCAACAGCTGTTCGCTCTTGAGGTCGTCGCCCTTGGCAGAAGTTGCATCAGCCGGGTTGTCTTCCCGGATAATTGCCTGGCTGAGAGCGTTTGCGAAACCGATCGACTGCTGGTAGTCGCCTCGGGGATACGAGGAACCGAACGAGTCCATGGACATGGATGTGTGGGTGCGGCCAAGAGATGCCCGGCTCCACGTGGCCGAGGACTCGGTCGGGCTCCATACCGAATTGCCGTCGTCGAAACTAGTCCGGCTTGATGAGAAGCCAGTGCCGAAACCTCTCGGGCGAGAACGGCTCTTGGAGTTCCATCTTGATGTGTTTTGCCTGGCCGCCTCGGAAATTCTACCCCTAGTCGAGGCGACGCCCTCGGATGGGGCCTTGCTCAGCACGCTCGGTGAACGCTTGAGCATGCCCATGACCGACAATCCGCCCGGCGTTGGAAGCGGAGCCGCCTCAGCGCCATAAAGCGGCAATCGATCATCGCGAATCGAGGCATAAATGTCCTTCAAGACCAGTTCTACCTGGGATTCCCAGCCACGCAAGGATCCATCAAACGGCGCCTTGACAAGTGGGCCACAGCTGTCTCCACTGCTTTGATCTGCGTATGAGCCAAACGCGGAGCCGGGCCGCGCCGGTGGCTTGAAGGACGCTCTGAAACTGCTGTGCTTGTCATATCGGTCATGGTCTCCAGATGTCCGAGAATCGCCGTCGACTCCGAGGCTTTGCCCTTTGCCGGGGAGAATGCTCGGTCGTTCGTAGGCATCAGGAAGCGACTCTTGAAGCGCTTGTCTGATAGTTGTCATTGTGTTTTTGATGAACTGACTCCTCGTCATCTTGTGCTCAATATCCGCCATATGAAGATCGGTGTTCAAGAGCATGATGGAATAACAAATGGTGTGAATAATGTCTGCATGCGGGTCAGTATCCTCAAAACTTGGAGAGAAGGATGGAAATCCATACCTGTGGCTTTGAAGCCGTGGTTGGGATTGCTTTCACACCATCGGTTCGAGAAGGAAACCAAAATCCGGTCAACTTGCTGCGTCTCAGCCCTCAGCAGCAGACGCTGGCAAACTTGCCGAAGGCTGGCAACAATGCTCTGGTTCTCAAAGTCGTAGAGATCCATGTACGCCCTCAGAGTTCGCTGCCGTACGATACCCTCTTCGCCCATCCAAGCTGCCGCCCTGTCTTTTTGGATGAATTCTTCATTTCCGTCAAAGATCTTTTGGGCCTTTTGCCGATCGTCTTCCGTCGGATCACCAACGACAAAGTCGGGCTCATCAATCGACTTGCTTGACTGGTTGATAGACTCGCCAGCACCGTGGTCTTTGGGGCTAGGTTCGGCGCTCTCGATTCTCACACTCGGTAGGCTGGTAGTAGGTTTATATAAAGACTCTTTCGAACCCGTCCGGGCACCCTCGGCCATGGCGCCTTCGATAGGTAACCCGAGGTTCCGCGAGTCCCTTCTTCCGCTACCATGGCCCGGGATCGGCGAAAGCATCGAGTCCTGGTAAGACGAGAGCCTAGCCTCCTCTCTCGATCTCCCGAGGTTCGGAACGCTCTTCGATTTGGAGACGGTCGGTGACGGTGATCTAGTTCTCCTCTCGTCTACCATGGGCTTCAGGCCTCTGTCACGAGATTCAACCAGCGGGGATTTTCGTTGGCGTTTGGGGCTATCTTCGCCGTCGCTATCGTCCTGGAGGAATGACTTGGGGGGGCCACTACCGGGCGGACCATGCGGTTGTCTGCCCGGTGTGCTTAGAACTTGCTGGCCCACAACGCCAGAGCCGTCCGCCGACTCCGGCTCAACCGCGCGGATCACAGCCCTCGGGCTTGGCTCATAGTCGGGCGAGAACCCCCGGGTACTGCGACGACGGTCTTCTTCTGCTGCATCAGGCTCGGGGGACGAGGCCCGTAGCCCCTCATCGGTCGTTGTGGGGGGTGAGCTTGGATCTTGCGGGGCCTCGTTTGGAGCGAGCGGATCGTTTTGTTGGGACAGGGGGCTTGCCGCAGTTGGGCTCCCCTGCAAAAAAGGATCCATGGCCCTTCGGAGGCTAGTAATGGGGCTTGGTTCTGGTTTCGCGGAAAGGGCCTCTGCCCTCTCAACAGGGGCTCTGACCACGGGTACGGTGGGGAAGTTCGGAATTGGCGGTGGCCCCGTATCCGTGATGGAGGGTTTCCGTCTTCGAAAGAATGACGAGGTCTTCTTCTGCAGTGTGTGGGTGGTGGAGTGGTGCGAGTCCCGGGACGGCGGTGCCGACGGCGACTTCATTGGGGATGAAAATTGCGGTTTGCTTGCGGGAGTTTCGACCGAAATAGCCGAGGACGGCGTGCTGACTAGATTCGTTTTGGACGAGCCGAACATTCTCCTAAAGAAGCCAGGTCTCTCCTTTGCTTGCTGGGTGCTGAATGGGGTGCTGGCTTCCTTGGATTTCTCGTAGCCGACGTGGGGTGCAGGAGCTGACTCTAGATCAAGGGCCGGGACTGGTGGAACATCGCGCGCGCTTGCGAGTTTTGATTCGGCCTTGCGTCCCACCGTTGCGCTTTTTGACGATCGCGTACTGCGCCGACGCTCGAGTCCCGGCGACTTGGGCTCGACTTTGGGCTCCGGTGGAGGCAGGACCGGGAGCGATGGCACTGTCGCCAACCTCCTTGGTCCTGCGGGGACGGTGGGGTTGGGCGCGGCATCGTAGCCATCGTTGAAAAAGGAGGTCGAGAATTCGATGTGCCAGGGCGAGGGCTGTGCGGGCGGCGGCGGCGGCCTCGACTCGGTGCCGTCGAAACTGGAAGATCTACCGCCGAAGCCACGGGCCCAGCGCTGGCTGCCCAGGACCTGGGCGTAGCCTGCATCAATGCTATTAGTACTGCTGCTCTTGCTTCCCTTCCCGCCTCTCGAGTGGAGCGGTCTTGGTGTTCCCGGTACGCTCCGCTGGTGGGAGGTCTCGCGCATGCTGTTGATGCGGCCCAAGCTCGACTGGAAGCCGGAGCTGCTGTTGCTGCGGCGTCCCCGTGAGGATATCCTGCTGGCGTCGTCGGTCCCTTCGAGATCGGAGCTGTACGAGTATCCATGCCCTTGGCCGTTGGTGTTTCCGCCGCCGTTGCTGTTGCTGTGGCCGGTGCCATTGCCACGACGTGAGTTGAACGTCATTGTGCGCGTGTCGTCGCTCCCGAAGGGCGAGTAGACGGCGGGATCGTCAAAGCCCACCCGCGATCCACCAAATGGACCGCTCATCTGACCCATTGAGAGTTGGTCGAGGGACAGGAGCATGTTATTCACGAGGGAGTCGCGGGTAACCTGTCGGGGGGAGAGGGAGAGGTCGTGGGAGTCGCGGTGGTTTGGGCGGGGAGGCTCGCGGCGATCGATGTCTCTATTCATCTCGAGGGGGGTGAGGCTCTCGAGGAAGGTCTCGATGTCGGCGGTATCCCTTTCCCGCTCCCGCTCCCTTGGCTCCCTTGTGTCCCTTGTGTCCCTCGGGTCCCTTGGCGTGGAGGGCAGCCGACTGCTAAGCGCGCGGGCGGCGGCGGGCTTTCCTTTTGACGACACGGGCGGCAACCGGGTGGGCGGCGTCTGGGGCACAACGTCCCTTGCCTTGCTCGTCGGGGGGGAGGTGTTGATGTTCAATTCGGGCTTCCGCCGGCGTGCCGTGTCTGAGGAGTGCATCGTCAACAGAGACAGCAACACAAGCACACATCAGCAGCACAGCACAAGCAGCACGGCAATCAGCGAGTCAGAAAAGAAATGAGGATGTGAGACAAGGCAGAAACTGGCCGGCGCCATCCACGGTCCACTGCGCTGCGGGGGAGACACGGCGAGACCAGCGACCCGTCTCGGCGCGCACAATTGGAACCGTTTCTCTTGCTCGAGCGAGCCGGGCCAAAATGTGACAGGAAGTGACAAAAAGGGTGACAAAAAGTTTACACAGCATTTGATGCATGGAAATCGAGGCACCCAGGCGGTAGCTCGGCGCGTAGCGTGTAAAGAGTGTGCGTCTGTGGCCGGTCCATCTCGACCTTGCCAGGTCCAAAAGGCTCCAACTGCCCTGTGATTTGCTGCAAGGGTGACATTAGCGAGACCTGCGGTGTGTGCCAGGGTGTCTCAGTCCCGCACAGGCATCTGACGGCGAGAACCCCCTCGCGTTGCCGTCTTGGGGTCGCCTTGCGATTTTCTTCCTATCTCACTCTGACTATCTTTCTGATCTCCAATGGCGATCGCTCGCACACGACAGAAGCTTTTCCGTAGACGGGAAGCATGCAAAAAACAAAACAATAATCAATGCATTCGCATTAATGATTTATGTACGGCAAGCGTTGGACGCGGAGGCGCGTTAGCTGGCGGTCCGTCCACAGGACGAAGAAGCAACGTTCCCCTATTTCTCTGCAGCATACCTACAGGCAGTCAGTCTCTAGCCTCTAACTAACCTCTAGCCTCTGAGCATCGAGTTGCCCTGTGATCTGGCACGATGGTTCCTGCATGTTTCCAGGCGGCTGAGAGGGAGCGCCCCTCCTCCCCTTTCCCCTCCCTCTTCCTCTGCTGCCCCCACTTCCCACGCCTCTTGCTGACTGATAATTGGCACATAAAAAGGTCCGTGCCTCTGTCGTCTGCTCTTCTGTGTGGCTGCGGTGCGGCCTCGGGCCCCGACAAACCATCTAACCCGCAAACCACAGACCACAAACATGATGGATTCGCCCATCATTGCACTGTCCTGTGCCCGTACCACCTTCACAGCAACGCTCGCCAATGGCAGTCAAGAGGCGGCGCGTGTATTGAAACGAGGGGTATAGCGTGGCGGGAGCACGCACGCAACCACCTCCCTTCGTTCTGGCAAGTCAGCATCGAAAGGGCAATCTCCAATTCTCGACGGATCCAATGCGGTCTCGTGGTGGTCCCTTGTTTCCCGCCAGCTTTCGGCCAGCAAACCGGCCATTCATCGCATCAGGGGTCAGGGGTCCACTCGACCCAACCCAAGTTCGCAACACGTGGAATCCGCAAAATGATGCGGAATTGCGTTTCCACTATATTTATTCCCGCTGGCATCAACCTCATCAACACCAGGGCGCTGCCATTCGGCTATCCTACACTAAGGTACATACCCAGTGAATATGCTGCCCCTCGCCGTTTTTGGGTTTATCTCATTCGATTCTGCCCCGAGTGCCCCTTTTCAGCGCGTGCCCCTCAACCCCACATACTACTACAATCGCGCAGTGCACACCGCCCCTCAGCACCATCCCAATCTGACGTGATGAGGGGGGGAGCCATTTTGCGACTGGTGCGACGTGGTGCTGAGGCCGAACCTCTGGAGCATTTGGCTGGTGCCGAGGTTCGAGAAGAATCGGCCGACCTTGACAGACCTTGCAGCCAACGCCCTTCCGCCCCTTCCCACAGACTCGGGTAAAAACGATGCGGCAGCGGGCGGGCGAATCCCAACCTGGAGCTGGTGTGCCGGCAGTCGCGATTTGTTTGTTTGTTGTGATGGCCCAACGTTGCGATGATGTACCAGGCGAGGCACGCGCATACTTGAATGTCACAACCCCCCACACATGGACACAATGTGACTCTAGCTCGCCTGCGACCCCATCTGCCACCAGCGGTCTTTCGTCTCAGCCTGGATCAGCCTTCTAGGCTTGGAAGCCTTGGATGCGACCTACCAGGGCCGCCTTCCCGCAGACCCGGTCTCACCCCCGGCTGCCATTGTGGTTTGGAAACTAATGTCCGGCCCGCCTCGCGAATTCTCCGGCACGGCTGACACGCTGCCAATCGGTGCCCTTCAGGCTCGGCGCCTTGTTCCATTAGATGATTAGAGCGAGAAAAACGCCCATGCAGCCGTCGACGTGTTGATTACGATTTACAAAGCAAGAAGCTAGCTAAGGAACACGCATAGGGGATCCACAAGGAGCATGCAAACCCCCTACCAATGCAGCACTGCAGCTTCAGTTATAAGACATTGTCATCAAGCGCCGTTGAGATTCAATCGCCGACGGCATGTCCCGCCCTCTGCATTTTGAGCGACAGTACAGACGTCATGTCAGACCATCAAACCCCATCAATCTAGACTCTACGTGTAAATGCCTTGGTCCGTTCAAGTTTCCCGCCAACCATCGTAACGAACGGTCCTAGTGCCCTCTCAGGGTATACCTTACATAGGTAGGTAATTATACCTTGAACGCGAACCCCCTTGATACTACCGAGCAGGAAAAGACCAGAATATGAAAAGAGCAGAAATCAGCCCGCTTTACCAAACCCATGCGCCCCATGTGCCCAATCCGAGGGGTACCGTGCCGTTGATGAGAAACAAGAAAATGCCGTAAGAAAGCAATAGGCTGGGGAGAAACTGAAAGAGGGAGGACTTTGAGCTTTATTGTTCAGAGTTGCGGGAGCGGGCTTCCATGTGCCATCATCAGGCCGTAGTAGCAAAGCTCGCCTAGGTTGTCGCCTCTGATGTTACGGATCAAGGATGTGAGATGGTCGGCGGGAATGCCGGCCAAGCTGAAGTCGGCCTGGCCAGCCAAGGCCATGACCATGTCCAGCACGCAGCCATTGTCGTCGTGGACCTGGCACTGGTGCGCCCCGGCCATGAGCACCAGCTGCACCGGCAGCTCGAGATGGCCGGTGGGGTTGGGCGTTGCCATGTCGGTGCGGGCGCGGAAGGCCTTGATCAGCAACATGACGACGGCCTTTGCGCAGGCGCCGCCTTGCCTGTGGAGCGCCGTCCGCAGCGCGGCGCTCATGGGCGTCTGGCCGCGCGTCGCCGTCGCCGGGTGCGAGACCATGTCGGGGTTGCCGTTGCCCCGGCGCAGGATGAACTCGGCCATCATGGCGTCCCGCCGCGTCGCCGCGAGCACCAGCGGCTCCGGGTCCCGGCCGGCTCCGAAGGGCGGCGAGACGGCGCTAACACCCGACGGCCCGGCCATGGTCCCCAGCGGCAGCAGCACCTCGAAGGACACGCGCGGGTCCGCGGCCACCACGCGACGCAGCGTGCCCAGGAGGATCGTCGAGACGCCGTGGGCGATGGCGTGTCTCTGGTCGAATCGTCTGTCGCGCTGGTACAGGACGGGAAGGAGCAGGTGTGCGAGGCTGCGACACGTCTTGGCCACTTTCAAGACATCGGATGTCGAGAGATCCTCGACGCACAGCAACATCAGCTCAGCTGGGATGTTGGCAAGAGGTGTGGGCCGAGTCGGAATGAGCAACGTCTCCATGGTGGATCTGGTGTGGACCTGGTGGCTGTTTTATTAGCTGTGTGTGTGTATGGTAGAAATAGGGTGCTTACCCTGTTCTGCCTTGGGTGACGAGAATCTCGGTGTGGCGGTTCACCTGGTATCGTGTTGCGAAACAGGGCAGGTGGTTGGGGGTTGGTGGTGATAGTTTGTTTGTTGTTGGGAAAGTGAACAAAGTTTATGATTTAGACCCAGGCACCTGCCTCGATCTGTGTTTTTAGCTTTCTGTTGTGGAAGACTCTGGAGGACTTCGGAGGACCATGGCTCGGCGGTTCTGCTTCCTCACCGGAAGACTCCGGGGGACTCCGGGGGACTCCGGGGGGACTTTGGGAGACTTTGGGAGACTATGGGCTCACGGGTCTTGTTTTGGTCTTGAACCAAGGGGCCGAGACGTGGTAAGGTTCTCGGCAGCAGTCTCATCCACGCGGCTTGGGCACAACTCTGATAATGTTCTCACCGAGCCGGACACTACGGAGCACGGGACTACAGAGCAGAGGACAATGAGATTCCCATCTCTTTTGAATTCTTTTAGGTTCGGTGATGTCCCCATCCGAGCTAGACACGTCAGAAAGGAGGCAACACCGCGGCCGGAGACAAGGGTGTTTGTTTCTTCAGACAGCGTGTACAGAAAAAGTCTCTTCGCGTGTGACTTGGAGACATATCAAACGCTTGGTCCGGACGGCATCTGTGGCAGAAAGATTGGAATCAAAACTGGCCTGCACTCTCTGGGATCCTTGACCATACATCACGATGGCGACTTCAGTAAAATGTGTCAATAAGTATTCATTTTGATACTTGGCACCTTTATGACAATGCATTGTCAAAGGCATGCCTTGTCAAAACACAAGGAAGAACCGCCCCTGAGCTCCTCCTGCCCGTCTGTCTCAAACCCCCTGGCCCTCCCTTCCCGAAATATCCGTAGAAGACCGTCAGTATCAATAGTCAAGAAGAGACCTGTCCGACAGGCAGCTCAATATGTCTTCGAGCAGCTCGTATGGCAGCGCTTACTGAAGGAATCACTCCGCCCCCTCTCTCCCAAATTGCCACCGCAAGTGACAGACAATTGTGGTAGTAGTAACGGCTGTGACTTGATGGTGGCCCGGATTGCACTGTTCCAGATTACTTTGGGCACACGCTCAGGCGAGGGATCGAACGACGACAAACTCCTGCTCCGGAGTGCAAATCTAGCGCGGGCCTTGCTTGGGCTGCGCTGGCGAAGCCGTGGTCAATTCTGGAAAGCGCTTTGCCAAACCAGGCGCCTTTTTCATGGTGATCCTCTGCAAAGAGTTTCTTTGTGGCAGCAAGGTACCTCAATGTTCCGAGGAAATTATCACGGTAGTGCTCATCTGAGCGACAATCACTTGCCGGTTCACTAACAGTTTCTCATGGGGACAATCTCGCCTACACGGTCCAACTTACCGATTTACTACTTGGAGTTATATTACTTAGATACGCTCGGCTGCTGCTAGACTTACATGACCAGCAGGCAAGGATTCGATGTCGAGTTCTTTATCCAGTCCTGGTTATATCCCCAGTTGAGATAGCGGGCCCTCGTGATGGCAGTCTCATCGATCATGTAGGCCCCGCCATCGTAGCCCGTGTTCCTCATCTGGTCAAAGTGGGGGAAGGTCGGATCGTTGGGCCGCGGCTCTACACGGAGCGGCTTGGGCCAGAAGACATTGGACATTGGCGCGTCATCCACCTCGACCTGCTGCTCTTCTTGCCAGGGGTCCGACGAGTCTTCATCGCCCAGACCACTGTAGAGCTTGGCATTCCACATCTTGGCAAAGTCGTCGTCCATGGAGCGGGTCAGCTGCCTGGCTTCCCTCATGACCTTCATCCTCTTCGCCCGGTCTTCCGACACCACCTCCAGTTGCTGTCTCTTGGACTGCCTGGTCTCTCTCGCCTGCTTCTCCCTTACCTGTTGAGCTTCAGCCCTCAGCCGCTTGACCTGCTGCGACGAAATGTAGATCTTGGAGCTTTCGTGATGCTTGTAACACATAAACGGGAGGATGCGGTTGATGTCTGAATGAGGAGCTTGGGCGGGCTCGTAGTGCCGGAATCCCAGGGCTTGGTACACAAGCTGCTGCACGATGGGCTGGTAATGTACCGTACAGTGGTAGAATGTTGGAATCGGCTTTCCCGACTCGTCTAGGCGTCCGTCCAGGCAGCCGCAACTGTAATACTGATTGAATGTGCAGCATTGGCAGTCTGGTACACTGTTGCGGAACTGGTTGAAGAGCTGGGCTCTCAACTCTGAGTCGGCGCCAACAAGGGCGGGACTGAGGTTCCAAAGTGATCCGTTCATGTCTTTGATGTTGTTTGTTTGTTGGTAACCTAGGTAAGGTAGTTTGGCAGTAGAGGGGAGGGTGTTATAAAATGCAGCAAGTGAATGGAAATGATGACACTTATCTTACTGTTTTCCCTTGAATCTGATGCCGTTTAATCAGGATTGTTTATGGTTCTGCGATTGATGATGTGTGTCTGAGTGTCTGTTTTCGGCTCTACTGGGTTGTTTATAAGGGGAACAGCGGCTTTCAACCACGGCTCCACCTATTGTTAGAATCGGGACAAAGAACAATGGCCTTCATGCTTGCAAACAATCGTATTGTCGGCCAGAACGACATCATCATCAACAAAGAAAGACGCGGGAGTATGCGTCACCGGTTGGAGTCCTAAATTAGAAGCGCACAGACAAAGCCGAGAAAAAGTCCCGATTACAATAGAAGCTTAGCTTTAGGCTACGACTAAACCAAGACAGCATAGTAGCTCTGGTCCTGGCGGCAATGGAACCCAGCCTATCTATGCCTTTGCAAAGTTCCAGAACATCTCAATGTTCTTCTCAGTGTCTTCATCCACAAACTCATGCTGTGGCCGAATGGTCACACTGTTTCCGTGAATCTCCGCTACCTGTCCCGTGAGGCTCGGGTCGGCGATGAGATCGGCCACACCGCGAATCAAGGTCGACATGGGCGTGACTATCATCTTGCTGATGAAGCCTTCGTCGGGCCCGCCAATGTTTGTTTCTGGTTACCGTGAGTTAGCAACCGAGCGTTTGCAATGCCGAAAAGCAAGGAGTGCACACCCAGTACTGCAGGTGCCAAAGCGTTGATCTGGATCCTTGATTCCTCGATAGCTCGGGCTGTCGAGCGAACCAGACCAACAACACCAAACTTGGATGTTGCATACAAGGGCGCCAGAGGAAAAGGGTAAAGACCGGCGTTGGAGGCAGTGCAAATAATCGAGCCCCTTGAAGACAGCCCGCCGTCTTGGGGCTTCTTATTCATGTAGTGCACAGCCAGCTTCACGGCTGATTCAGGAACTTGTAAGCCCATCGTAACAGCGTTGAATGGGGTTCATACTTGCAGTAGATGGTCCCAATGAGGTTAATGTTGAGCGACTTCAGCTTTGGTGGGGAGGGCGTGTCTTCGCCCAAGTCCACGATGGTCGTAACACCCTGCTCCGAGACGCCGGCATTGGCCATGACGACGTCAATGCGATCACTGTGCCCATGGTAGACTTCTTGGAAGACTGCTGCCTGCTCGTCCCACAAAGTAACATCGCATTGTTTGAATGATACAGTCGCCTGGGGGTACTCGGTCGCCAGCTCGGCGGCAACCTTTGCGCCAGAGTCGGTATTGACATCCAGGATGGCAACTTGAGAGCCGAGAGAGGCAAAGTAGCGGCTCATTGCGAGACCTATCCCGCTGGCGCCGCCGGTCACGATGACCGATTTCGGGGCGGTTTCGCCATTTGCGGGGGCCGGCATTTTGCAGTGGATAGGTAAGTTAATCTTGGCCTGGCGGTACCTGTAACTTGACTCGTTCTGATTCAATACTGAACATGTGTCTGAATGTCAGAAACAGGTACCCCTCGTTTTCGTCCCTTCAGCCTGGAACCACCAGGCAATTTAATCAACAAGAGCGCCGACCCGGGATGCATTCTCCGCAGAGCGGCAGCTAGGGGCTTCAGAGCGGGCCGGTCTCCTCTATAAGCCAGGGCGGGAATCCGACTCCTGACCCCGCATGGGATCCATCACAGTCGACTGGAGTAGGCCATCCGCCACCACGGCAGTTGGCGATGCCGGAATCTGGGAGCCAGGAACCTGGGTCATGCAATACCCCGGCCTCGTTCAGCCATTTAAAAGCTTAATCACAAACTGCACTGTCCTCCAAGACTGCAATCACGCCTTGGGTCATTTTGCACCATAATCTATCCCCATCATGACGGAGATAATCTACTCAGAAACGCTGGCGCAGCAGCTCCAGGGGCGGGTGGTTGTTATGACTGGTAAAAAGACCCTCCCTTTGGTCTCAACCCCTGCCACAACCCTTTGTCTGCTGCTCGAACCCAACACTGACATCTCCCAGGCGGAGCCCAAGGAATAGGGGCAGCAACCGTAACCCGGCTGCACGGCCTGGGCGCCCACGTCTTCTTCGGCGACTGGGACGCCGCCCACGGCACCCAGCTCGAAAGCAGCCTGCGCACCAAAACCAGCCCCCTCGGCGGCACCGCCCACTTCCGCCAACTCGACGTCCGCGACTACAGCTCGCAGCTCGCCCTCTTCGACGCCGCCTACCAAGCACACGGCCAAGTCGACATAGCCATCTCCTGCGCGGCCGTCAAAGAGCCCTCGGGCTACGTCGAGCCCTCGGACCTCGACCTGGCCTCGGTCCGCGAGGAACCGACCGCCATCAACGACGCCATGACCATCAACCTCACCAGCGTCCTCCACTTCACCCGCCTAGCCCTCGCCCACATGAAAGCCAGCCCGGCCACGCCCTTCACCCGCTCCATCACCCTCATCTCCTCCATCGCCGGCATCACCGAAGCCCCGGGCCTCTTCGCCTACGCCGCCGCCAAGCACGGCGTCATCGGGCTGATGCGGGCGCTGCGGCCCTGGGCGCCCGTGCGGTACGGGGTGCGCGTCAACGCCATCTGCCCATGGTATGTACCCCCCCCCATCCCCCCTATCCACCAGGTAGGTAGACAAACCCCTAACCCAGCCAGGGCAACCGACACCCAGCTCCTCTCGGGGGTCAAAGACCGATGGGCGACCGAGAAGATGCCGCTCAACACCCCCGACGACGTGGCGCGCCAGATCGTGCAGTCGGCGGCTGATGCGACGCTGAACGGGACCGCCGTCTTCGTCACGGGCGGCCGGGGGTTCGACACCGAGGACGGGGTCGACCGGTGCCGGCCGCAGTGGATGGGGGAGGACAATGCGGCTGAGTTTGACAAGGGACAGAAGATCCTGGGGTTGGTAAGCCGAGATTCTGCCTTGTTTTGTCTTGGTCTTTTGTATTCCTTGTGTTTGGTTACTGATGACTTTTAATAGGGCGGGGATTGGACGAGCGAGGAGAAGTGAAAATCGAAGGACCCCCTGGCATCCAAGTGCTGAGGTGGCCAGTGGACTTCAGCGAGGGGACGCACGCACGACCAAAGCCCCTTTTATCGCAAACACAGCCCGCGGTTGGCCGGTATATTTGATGCTATAGCGGCAGATCAACGAGCCTGGAAACTCAACACGGTAACAACTTCGCAATGCTATCTATCATCAGTTCATAACTTGGTCAAGCACATCGCCCATGTATTTCCCTCCCCGAAGTCTATATGATCTAGGATGTTGTGTCAAATCGCCGCACTTGCAAGCTATTATACAACCCCTCAGCTTAACTCATCGTAGCTACCCGATGCACCACTGCTTTCTCGGAAAGGCTGGTTTAAAAGGCGAGTTAGACCCCCTTTCCCAAAGAATGTCGGAGCTGATAATGGCTGGCCGTGTTCACATTACAATCTGGCAGCACGGGTTAGTAACAAGACATCTACAAATCTAGGTATCACTGAGATGTAGAAAGATGTACTCACACAGTCGCTATCACCCTTGCCTTGCGGAATGCCCATCTCCTCGAAAGTTGCGGGCCCCTGACCCATAGTCTTTCCGCCTGGATGGTCTATTGCTGCCGCTGGCTTCCCGCCGGGACGAGGAGGGCCATGACCCGGCAGCTTGGTCGTGCTCGCGACGCTTGGTGCTGGGCTATTTGTTCCAGCGCCCGGGTTCCCGCCGTGGCTTGAACTCGGTCGCGACCCGGGCCTTACACTCTGCGCCGGGGGTGCGCTGTTGCGCCCTCCCGCCATGCTCTCAGCTAGGCCTGGTCTTTGTTTTAAGGGGGCACCGCCACCGGGTGGCAAGCTAGGATGGCTTAGGCCACCTGCACCGCCAACGGGAAGAGTCTCCGTCCGCTCTGGACGAAAGTTCCCATTGCCTCCAGCGCCAGGCAGCCGACTGCCCGCAGGTGGCGGGAGAGCACCGTGGCGGTCGTAGTTGTCGTTTCTGTCGTTCGCCGGTCGGTTGCCATGTCGGGCACCATAGTCCCTTCCGGACGGAGCTCCAGCAGTGTCAAACTGCGAGCCATACCCGGCACCTGGTAATTGGCCAGGTGGACCCTGCGGTGATGGCTGAGGCTTGTTGAGATTAGGGTTGGTCTTTTGCAATCGTGCCCGGTTCGGGTCCCCGTTAACGAGAGCAGCGCCAACAGGGACAGTAGCGCCAGGCCCAACGCTATTGGCGCCCAAGCGCTGTGAAGGCAGATCATGGCGTTGCTGCTGCTGCTGCTGCTGCTGCTGGGGCAGCGGCTTTGCTTGCCAGTGCGCGCTCTCCGTTCTATAGTCCTGCCTAGGGTGGCTAGGACTTGGCTGACCGGCGCTCGGCGGTCTATACCCTGAGGGCACTTGGGGCGCCCAGCTAGCCGAGGGTTGGCTCTGCTGAGGACGGCCACGCCCAGCACCTAGTTGGGCACCTAGTTGGGAAGTCTGAGGACCAGAGTTGGGCGATACAGGCCGTATGCCGAATGCGCTCATAGGCCGATCCGCCGCTGGTCCAGAACTCGAAGAGGGGCGGATGCCTGGGTTAAAGTGCGGCGAGAGTGGCGGCCTGTGTCCAAGCATCTCATCATCAGGGTACGGCGCAGTAGACTTGGGCCGTAGAGTCAGCGGCGGCGGTCTATCATCTTCGGGGTACGGGGCCGTGGACTTGGAGCGCACGGCAAGAGCCGGGTCTAGGTTGACGGTAAAAGCAGGCGGCCTAGAATTCATGGTGCTGCTCCTTTCAGGATCAGGAAAATCGATCTTGTCTTCAACAATGGTCGGCTGTTTCCGTTGCGGCGACCAAGACGGCTTTCCGGGAATAGGTGGCACGTTGTCCACTGGGGTTGTCGGGCCCGACTCGACTAGTGCGGGTAAAATGTCACCTTGTCTTGCAAACCGGTCCGGCCGCTTGCCACGCTGCGACCCATACTGCGACTTGATACGAGTGAGGGTGGTTGTTTCGTGATCCTGTTTAGTAAGTGTCTTGGATTGACTCAGCGACTCGACTCTCCCCTTTGCATCCTTGTTTCCGTGTTCGGCTGCCAGCTCGTACCATCTCCTTGCCTCCTTGAGGTCTTTCTGAACATGGATACCAATCTCGTGATAGTAACCCATGGCAAACTCGCCAGTTGCCAGGCCGGCAATAGCGGCATCCTGGGCATACCTGAAGGCCAGTTGCTCGTTTTTGGGGAAGACATTTTCATATCCAAACAGGAACCATCGGCTCACACCCAGGGCTGCCTCGGGCTGTCCTTGGCGAGCCGCGAGGCCGTAGTAGTGGAGAGAGTAGGCCGGATTGAAGTCGCAACCGAGCTGGCTCAGCTCGTAGGCTTGTCCCATTTTGAGTTGAGCTTTGGCGAAACTGAGGTATGCTGCTTTCTCGATGTACTGGCGGGCGACACCAAGCTCAAATGGGAGAATAGATTCGGGAATGGTGATATCCGGTAGCTCCCTAGCAATGAGCATGCCGTAGACGTAGGCTCCCTGGGGCGCATCTTCGTCTGCCGTTTCGGCCGCCTTTTGAATCAGCTCAAGCCCTTGCAAAAAGTCTTTCTGATGACCATGCTGCCCCAGGAGGTGCATCATGCCCAATCGGTAGCTGGATGCAGAGTCCCCCAACTTGATTCCATGAGTATAATGCTCAATCGACTTTTGGATCTTGTTGGAATTCTCGTAGAGCATCCCAAGTCGGTACTCAGCCCTCCCATATCCATTTTCGGCCGACTTTTTGTAGTGGCTGAAGGCATCGATCTTGTTCTCTCGGAAACCAAACTTTCCAAACTCGAGCCATTTGCCTTTCATAAAGGTGGCCTCGGGATGTTCTTGGGTTGCCAAGTAGTCGATGATGTTAACAGCATCCAGTCGCAAATTGTGTTCTGTCTTCGGAGTTGGTGGCCGTTCCCTGCCCCTCCCTTCCCGCTTCCAATCCCTTGCGTGAGCATCTGCAGCTGCCTCAACCCACAGAAGTGTGTCCCGAGCCCAAGTAACCTGCATAGAAACATTGTTCGAGTGGAGAACCGAGGAGCGCGCCTGCCACAAAATCTGTTCCTTTTCCTCATCGTTGGGGGGTATGTTTTCTCCCCTAACCTTGGGAAAGGGTGAGAATGACGGAGTCTCCATGACTGCCGTACCGGCGCCGCTACTGGGGAACGGCTTAAAGCTACCCGCAAAGCTCAAAGTCAGTTCTTGATCCACCTCGCGCCTCGAGAGACAGGAAAACCCAGTGGGACTCACGAATTGGAGTCTTCTGTGCTGTAGTTTCGTGTATGTCGGGTGTTTGTCTGTGATGGGACTCCTTGGTTGGTATCTCGTCGGCGATCGGCTGTGCGAGCTTCAAGTTCCATGCGCTGGAGATCGTTTTGCATGTTCTGCGGCACCTCGGGCATCACCCTGCCAGATAAAGACATCAGTTGTCAGCCTTTAGCCAGCCTGCCAGCCTCTAACAGCCGCCATCTCCTTCAGCTGAGCGTCGCCGCCGGCCAGCTTCCGGCCGTGCTGGGAAAGGGACTCACCTCTGAGGGGCGGGAGCAATGACCTCGGGCATGTAGAAATCATCGTTGCCTCCCGGGACGAAGGTTGCGCCGAGTTGAGGAGGCATCTCGCCAGAATTATTGCGCCCTAGCCGACCTGAGTCTGCGTAAATAGACCGAGAGAGGAGTTAGCAAATGACGTCTGGCTCGCCAACTCAAAGCTAACAATTCCCCCCACTCCCGCTGACGACACTCGGCGACGCAACGGAGGGGTAGCGACTAGGGATCCCAGAGGGGCGCCAAGGGCAGCGGTTGAGTCGCGTCCGCTTGTGTTGATGGTCGCTTCGATGTCGAATGCAGAGGGGACCCGACCGCAAAGCATACAGGCCGTTTTATTGTATTATGCGGTTGTTGTGTTGGGCAGATCTGACTAAGGTGTGCTGAACTCGAGAGCTGAGATGACGATGGCGGCAAAGCCAAGCAGCGAAGCAGTCGTCTCAGACCCGGTTTTGCCGACAACGGATGCGGCTATTGCTTTTTATTGCTTGACTGGGCAGCAATGGGAGGCCATGGACGCTTCTGGGTCGTGTTTGCTTAGAATTTACTGGCTGGTGGTTGGCCTCTTTTGATGACCCCCAGAGTGACCCCTCCATCCATCCCTCTCTCCCCTCCATGTCGCTGGAAGGGTGTTCCCGCACGGCAGCGCCGCATACAGGCCCGGCCCCACCATCGCAGGGTGGGAGGGCAATTTACTCGGACGTATAAATGCACATTAAGCGTTCAACTTACCGGGCTGATGATAGTCGCTGTAGGAGTCGTGTGTAGCACCGTGTTCGGGAGTTGGGAACCCCACCATGTAGGAGCGGTTGCTCCAAGAGGACGCCATGGCTGCCAGGCGTGTCGGCGCGCGCTGGTTGGAGATCGTCGATGGCTTAGCTGTTGACAGACAGTAGCGTGCAGCGCCTTTGCGGGGAACCTGAACCGTACCCAGCAACCTGAACGGCAGGAGCCCAACAAGGCAACTTAAAGTTCAAATGTTGTCTAGCACCCGAAGGGACGGCAAGGTATGAACAACAAACAAAAGGTTTGGTTTGAAATGGAGTAGTGGGATATAGGTTGGTGTGAGGGCAATTAAACCCAATTGCATGCCACGCGGGGGCGGTTTCGAGGTTTAAAGGAAAGAAGCTGGAATGCTCGCCAGGCCAAGAGCGACGGACTAGCAAGATTTTAGCACCTGCCCAAAGGACCGCGGCGGAGTCAAGCCATGATCTCTAGATAGCAGCCAAGGCGCTCGCTTAAAGGGGGTAATGGAGGCGTGGCCAAAGTAAGATCGGCTCTATAAATGTTTAAATGGCATTCATAGGTCTCCACATTCTGAACCAACTCACCGCAGGGAGCTGCGGTGACGTTCTGCAGACTGCGACTGGCCTACTTGGCCTCCATCTGTTGATATGGTATGGATCCCGTGCAGGCGCGCGGATGGGCTCTTTGTGCTCCCGCCTCCGAGTCTGGCGAAACAGGCCGAAGCCCAAGTCTGCCTCGTTCTAAACCTCAACAAGCATCGCACCTAGGACATGGCCTAGGGGCCTGTCGGCTCTGGTTTAGCTGTTCAATAGTGCGCATAGCAACCCGGTACTAGCTATGGTGTCTACGAAGCTGGACAAGCTCAGCCACGGCGCAAGTCAGTGTCGCAGCCTCTATTGCGGGGGACAGACAGCTAGACTTATCTCCTGTCTCAGCACTTCAGATGATATTCGGGAACATAATACCTAGCAGAAGAACCTCTTTCGCTTCACATGGCAAGGCTATTTGGGCATCAACACCAGGCTTTCATGCTCCTGTATCTCTTGATTCCTTGGTCTTGTTGCATTTTGTTTTGCTTCTTCGAGTCAGAGGCCAAACTCATTAGGCCATTGGCCTCATTCTCTTTGTTGGTGCCCCGAGTTTAGCGGAGGACGGGGAAAAAAGCTGTGCGAGGGAATGTCGCACTGATTTCCTCTTGGGGTGCCGAAGTTGGGGTAACCAAGGCCACAGAGAGAGGTCATGGGAAATGAAGAAAAATAAATGCTACGAGTTTCTCTCTCCGCCAGCTTGAAGTTAGTTAGGTAAATGGCGGCTAGGAGGTTGCAGAGAGATATGTACGATGAACACGGATGAATAAGGGTTGTACCTAATATCGGTAAACTATATCGAGAGAGGGAAGGAAAAGAGTCAGAGCCCGCGAAAGTGAAGTCGATAAAAAGAACAAAACGCTTGGGGCCGGCTGGCAGCCGTCCGTCAGCTGGCGGAGCTTCAGCCAGCTGCGCTCCACCTTCCGCCTCAACCTGGCGACCCTCCTGCACTGGAAAGAACGTCACCCTTTCAGCCTGGGCCCAAATCTAACAGCCTCACCAGTTTGATTTCGGCGCCCCGAATTCTAAATACCCGCCGCATCAGCAACACGACAAAACAGCCCGAAACCAACACGGACGATACTACCCGACGACCACCCCATCATCGAGGCATCAGACCGCAGCCCGACAACCAAGATCCCCCGCCCACCCCATCCCGCCAAGATGGCCGAACGCCAGCTCACCCAGGTGCTCACGCAGCTCAAGTCGCAGTCGTCCTCGCTCAGCTACGCCGATGCCTCATCGTTACTCTCCAAAGCCAAGCTGCTCCTCCTCCAGCTCAACGCCCTGACGCCGGCCAGCACCTCCAACTCGACCCTCCTCGGGCTCGCCCGCGAGACGTACGAGCAGGGCGCGCTGGCGTCGATCCGCGCCAAGAACCCCGACGCCTTCACGCGCTACGTCTCGCAGCTGGCCGCCTTCTACGAGCTGCCGCCCTCGGCGCTCGCCCCCAACGCCGCCGAGCGCAACAAGGTGACGGGCCTGTACCTGCTGCTGCTGCTGACGCAAGGACGCTACGCCGAGTTCCACAGCGAGCTCGAGGCGCTGTCAACGCGCGACGACGGCGGCGACGTCGAGGGCGACCGCTACCTCGGCTACCCGGTCCGGCTGGAGCGCTGGCTCATGGAAGGCAGCTACGACCGCGTGTGGAAGGCTATGAAGAAGGGCGAGGTGCCATGCGAGGAGTACGGCATCTTCTCGGACGTAAGTGTCTCCATTACCATCTAGCTCGCTCCATGAATATTTCCCCCAAGATGCTGACTAAAATATCCTCTAGATCCTCACACAACAGATTCGCTCCGAGATTGCCAGCAGCAGCGAACGCGCTTACCCGTCTCTACCGCTGTCCTCTACAAAGTCGCTCCTTTTTCTCGACTCCGAAGGCGCCGTGGTCGATTTTGCTCGGAGCCGGGGCTGGATTATTAAGGATGGCCAGATCTTCTTCCCTTCAGCAAACGCGGTACAAGAGGCGGGCGAGGAGGCTGAGCAAGAAAAGGAGACGAGCCAAATGCTCATTGAGAATACCCTGGGATATGCGCGGCAACTCGAGACGATCGTGTAGGTGTTGGGTGTTTCCGACGGCCGGAGGGGACTCGATAGAACGGAGGCATCATGGAATGGAAACTACACACCCAGCCCATTGCTTGTACTTATATGCTTAGATCTTAAACCACAACCAGGGACTAGGTGATGACTAGCGGCCAAGAAGTCACTTCAGACACGACACATGAAACGAAACGGGCCTGATAAATGACCCTTGGGTCCGATCTGCTATAACTCAAGTCATACTCGACATGATTCAGGCATGCCCGTCTTGCCCATAACCAGTTGTATCTAGAACGCTCGACTTTTTCCCGTTCCCCCCCATAAACTGTGAATTTTCCACACCCTAATCGTGGCGGCAGCGTAGCCGAATGTATCAAAGTATGGTCTGTCATCCTTAATATCATTATCTCCATCTCGTCGACTCAAGCAAACAACTTCAGTCCGCTTCCGTGCTTGCCAACCTCGCAGACCTCGCAAACTACGCACACGGTGCCCTTGTACTTGGTATGGTACTTGGACCCGTCGAACGCGCACTCCTCATACGAGGTACCACTGTAAATAGGTGTGTGGCTGGCAGCACAAACCTCAAACTCGGCGAACTGATCAAACTCAATCTCAACCGTGTCATGAGGATTGCGCTCGCACTGCGCCTTTGTTTTCCTAGCCTGCATATTGTGTGTTAGTATCCTGACCACTACATAAATGAAAAATTGAAGGCACATACACTTTCCAGGATCTTGCTGGCGCCTCCATTAGCCAGTATCCTGTTGGCAAAGCTCAATGCCGAGTTGTAGTTCTTGCTCCGCATCGCAAGGTTCATCGCATTTAGCAATGCGAGTTGGCGATGTGGCACCTCGATCTTAGGGATTGTGAAGTACGCAGACAGTTCCAGACTCCGCTTCAGAAGTTGAGGATTCTTGTTGACGGCGTCCGGCGCGCCAAGTTTCCTACGGCTGAGCTCAATGGCCATGGCAGTCGCATACTCGCTTGCCGAGGTAATGAGCTTCTTGGCTTCCGTTCCTTCGCTGTCGCTGCCGACGGCGTTGATTAGGACTGCATGCAAAATACCCCTGAAGACTTTGAGGCCATCGTCCAACCTGTTGGCCTTCATCGAGTCGTAGCCACGCTGCAGATCATTGGATGCAAGATACTCTAAATCCCTGGGGATGATGGGAAGAACCTTTCTCGGATCCGACTCATCAATGTTCCGGCGAACATAGTTGATCAGGGGGGGCAGGCCTGCCGAGGCCGGGAGGTATGTCTTGGATGCTTGGTAGACCTCCAGGAAGCGGGGCTTGAGAGGCGCAAAGTTGACAGCACCAACTTGACGGTTGAGAAGCTGCATGGCTGTCTCGAAGGAACCGCCAGCAACGTGATCAACGGCCAATGGCGAGTTACGGGCCCACAACTCGGCCTCGCTAATACCAGCGCCGCCCGCGTCAGCGCTTTCAACGTTGACGAAGCCTTCCTCAGCTTCTGGGACGATATCGTCACCAAGATCCCAGCCAGCAGCATCCTCATCCTCGTCTACGTCGACGAGGGCGCCAGTACGCTTGGCAGCCGCATCGTCTTCACCAGCATCCTCAAGCCCGAAGCCGTTGGCCGCTACAGGGGGCTCATCTTCTAATGACAGGCCCTCAACCTGTCCAAGAAGCGCCTTCTCGAAGAAGGACACGGATGTCGCCTTCGTAGGCCAGTTTGCCTTGTGGGTCGGTACGATAGCCTTGGGGAGCGTGAGAGGCTCGCCCAACTTCGGCAGGGTAAGCTGGTCTTCTGTAAGACCGGTAGCCTCGAGAATTGACTGGCATTCCTCTTCAAGTCCGTGTGACTTGGCGGTCAGGTATGCCAAGGGGTCTAGAAATGTCAGCTACTGTGGCGAGGGGGAAGGAGTGAATCAACTAACATAGGTCAATCTCCTTAAACATTTGGATCCGGTCTTCGATTTCGCCCAGATATAGAGCATTCTGAAAACGTGCGGTGAAGTCCCCACGGTGCTCGGCAATCTTTGTCATTCTCGTCAACTTGGTGTGATCGCCAGTGGTGAGGTAAAGGAACGAGAGCTTGTCAAACTGCTTCAACTTTTGGTAGGCCATCTCAACAACAGCATGGTTTCCGTGGGCAAGAGCCTCGGCACTCAGTCTTGTCCATAGCTTGGGCCGGTCTAGTTGCTTCGCCATCTCCACTGCGACTTCCAGGTTTCCACATTCAATCGCAAGCTCGAATCGTGTTGTAGGGTCCTGGACGAACTGGAGCGCAATCTCGGGATAGCCCTTCTTTTGAAGATAAGAGATGATCGATTGTCCAACCAGGCTTGAGTTCTGGATGATGTGCAGCATCTCTTCATAGTTACGCTTGACCAGCGCAAGTTTGAAGCGGTACTCGGTAGGATCAATGACCAGGACCTTAGGCTTTGCAGCACGGTCGAGGCAATACACACTCCGGCCCTTGACGCGGACAAGGTACACGGTTTGATCCAGTGTGCGGACGATACCGTTGTCGCCGTTCAGAAGAGTGTACTTGATGTGATTAAGGGTTGAGTAGAGTAGAACACCTGCATCGTCCCAGGCAGCGCTCTTGATCCGGATCGTCTCGTGCAACGTGCTGACTTGTTCCAGGCTCTTCGTCACAATAGTCACGTTGTGCTTGCTCAAAAGAGCAGCATATAGGTTATCGTTAGACCAGACCACATACTTGACGCCGGCTACGGCAAGCTCTGCGGTGGTCTTCTTCTGCTGGATGTCATACAGATGCACTGCCGTCGGGGTGATGATGAGGAGATTTCCAGTCCCGCCGAAGTAAATGTCGGTTGTTCCGACAGGGGGCTTAAAAGATCTGGTCGTGTTGTTGGTAAGGTCCTTGATATCGACGGTTTGATTTGCGGTGCTGAGAACAGCGAAGCGGTTACGAGCTACAAAGATAGCCGAGTTGCCTTGGCCCCTCTTGGACTCCGTGGGCTCTATTGCGCCAGATCCATCGCGCGGGAGGCTGATTAGCTCATATGAGCCACCGTCCGCAGAGGAAGTGACCAACACAGATCGCTCAGCAGGGTTGTATGATAAAGTCCGCGGCGGTACCCAAGGGCTTCCAAGTTTCTTCAAGGAGAGAAGTGTCGGCGACTCGACGTTCTTCTGGAAGTCATATGACTTGACAAGCTTCTCCTTGGTGATATGGAAAAGCATGTTTTGATGGATGGCGGAAGCGGGTCTCTCTCGTTCAAGCTTGAACACCATAACGCCACTATATTTTCAAGTCAGTGAAAACGCCCAAGATCTAGAAAACCATTGACACATACTTATCGTGGCCAGCAGCAAACAGGTTGATCTCGGGATGCGCAGCGATCACCCAGAACCTATCGTTCTCCCGCTTAAAGCTGTTCACGGCCGTCCGCTTGTTTAAGTCCCAGACACGGATGGTCTTGTCCTCACCTGCTGAGAGAATCAAGTCTTGATGCGGATGGAAAAGACAGCCACTGGCGTTCTGAAAGTGGCCCCGGCATGTGTCAACCTCCCACTAAATTCAGGATTAGCAATGCACACAAACAGACAGTAACCAAGATTCACGGGCTTGCAAGATACCTACAGCCTTGGTCTCGCTCATGCGCCACAGCTTGATGAGACGATCATCACCGGCCGACACAATCAGGGGCATTGTAGGATGGAAAGCAACCCAGTTTACACCCCTGTCGTGACCCTCGAGAACAAATTTGACCACAGCGTCGGTATTGCCAAACATGTCAGTCTGGTTGGCGTTGGCGCGGGCAACTTGGTCCTCGAAGCTCATGGACGTCGGTGCGGAATGCTTCTTGCGCAGACCCGAAACTGAAGCCAAAGTCAGTGAGTGCTTCCCAAAGCCAGGAGCTCAAGCAAGTATAGCTTTGAGATCAAGAGTACGTACTGTCCCAAACACGAACTGACTGGTCGAGAGAAGCCGAAACAACGAGATCATCCCGAGGGTGGAACTGCGCGCACATGGCATAGTGGTTATGCCCCGTCATGGTGCAGACTACTCAATCGTCAGCACAGCAAGCGCCTAGGGCGGCCACAACAAGCTTACGCAGTGAGCGATTCTGCCAATTCCATATCCGAATAGTTTGGTCATCACTGGCGCTGACGATCCAGGGGAGCTCGTGGTGGAAGAAGACCGTTCGGATGTAGTCTAGATGGCCGTTCAGCGTGAAGAGACATCTCCTGGTCTGCAAAGACCAGACTTTGATCTTGTAATCGTCGCCTCCCGATACGAAAAGAGGCTGTAACGTGTAAGCTGGTGCCCCGAACCCCATCCCTGGTTGCGCTCACCTGGGTCTTGTGGAAGTCGACACCGCGAACAGGGCCGTCATGTTCCTCGAACCGATCAATCAGCGTGCCCATGCGATAATCCCACAGCTGGATGGTTGAGGAGTGGAGAGAGACGAGGATCCATGGCCTATTGTGCGAACTGTCAGTGTCGAGCCACGAAATGGCGGGGAAAGTCGAGGTGCTGACCGTTTGGGGTGGAATGCGATGCCCTTTGCGCGCGACGACTTGGACTCGAACTATGGTAACATTGAACATGCATTAGCAAGAGCTCGAGGAGCTGCGGGCCGGCACAGTGGACTGCAGCGACGTGTTCAGGCAGGCGTACCTTTGTGAGCATTCCCGAGGAGGCCTGCATCTTGGCTGAGGGGAGCAAAGCCTAAGCTCCCAGCATCAAAGAAGAAAAAGGAAAGCACCCTGCGCAAGAATTGACGCGGGCAACTGGAATACGGTGTTGTGTTGTGAGCGGGCGGCAGCCGGGTGGGTAGTGGCGTGGTAGAAAGTGGTTGAATTGGGGCCGGCGTGCTGGAGGTGCTGATACGCCATCAGTCAAATCATAGGGAACCGTGGCATCTCGAAGTGTGGGTTCGCAACCATCGTCGGCGCCTCAGGCCAAAACGCACATTCAATTTTCCGGGTCCACCGCCCAGGCAGCATCAGATTGCTAGGACCACCCCCTATCACCCCCAAATCCCCGCCCAGGGGGCTTTGTTCAGGGGCTCCAGACAAGCACCAGCCACAGGCCCAGCTGACACCCCGCATCAAACAGCCAGAGTGGCAGGGTACAGCAGGGTACGTACCCAGCAGCTCGTGTACCTGGAGCTCCCCCAGACGCCAGATTGAATTGGCTCGAGCTTGGCAGCTGCGATGTGTTCAAAACGCTGCTGACTTACACAAATGAAGACCCCGCCACTCCGACGACGTCGAAGCTGCAGGAATAGCGAATAGAGGACACCGTTGAAAGTGTCTGCCGGCAAAGTTATTCCCCCAGTGACATCACATATTGTCGGGACATCGGTTCCAGCAAACAATCCGCCTGGGCGGGAGCGGTATTTCCTTTTTTTGCCCACGGCCAACGTGGCATTTACGACAGACACCCTGAGTCGGTCCCTGACCCTCGACATCGAACCTCGAGGCCCATGTTTATTTGACAGCCGACGACACCCCTCCGCTGGCGGACACTCAGCACCTAACCAGAGATTAGATCGAAAAAGACAATTCGAGCTACCTACCCGCACAACCAACCCGGTAGAGGCCATTTGAGCCATGATTCGCCTCTCCCAGCTGCCATGGGGCCTAACGGTGGCTATCCTCACCGCAGCATGGCTGCCTGTGCTCCAGGTTGTTGCTGCGCCGTCCGTCAATGTTGCGCTGAAGGCCGCATTCCCCTCTCCCCCTTACTTGGTTGAGCTGCTGTAGGTTCTTCGGCATCGGTTGGGACTGGGGCCGGGGCTAACGAAAAGTACAGAGAAACCGCAGCCCCCGACAACACCACGGCCTACTTCGCTCTGCTCGACCGCGTTGCCAAGGGCCATTTTACTGAGGCCGAGACAGACCAGGCACTCTATGAGAAGTTCCTCGAGATACTACAAAGCGATGGACATATGAACGCTGAGGAACTGTCGACATTCAAGCTCGCTCTCTCCATGCGGTCTGCGGCGCCGCGGATCGAAGCACACTACCAATACTACGCAACAGCCGTAGAACCGTCACTAACCGAGGACCAAGATGGGTGTGGCCAGTGGGCCCTTCTAGATGGAAAACAGTACTGCACTCCCACGCTGGACACCGCGCACGGGAGTGTCAAGGACAACTCTCAGGAGCGTATCCTACCGTTCGACCGCACCCTCGGCACTGGCTCGCCCGACGTAGTTATATACGCCGATATTACGGCGCCAGGGTTTGGAAAGTTCCACGAAGCTGCTGTGAGAGCCGCACGAAGAGGGGAAGGATCGTACCGCCTCAGATATAGGAGAAGCCCCGGGCATCCCAGCGATGCGCTCTCCGTCAATGGATATGGTGTCGAGCTCTCTCTGAAACGGACCGACTACATCGTCATTGATGATAGGGACACCGGCGCTGCAAAGGCGTCAGCGGACGACACCCAAAAGGTAGTCGCCTCTGAGGTAGTCCTGAATGATGAGGAGGAGATCAAAGATATCAAACCGCTGGAGAAATCGGAGCTCTCGGCCCTTGGTATGAAGGCTGCGTCTTACATTATGCAGAGCGACTCGCCATTTGAGACCCTGCTCAAGCTCACGCAAGACTTTCCCAAGTACTCTACCTCGCTTGGAGGACACAATGTCTCCAAGGAGTTTGAAGCCGAACACCAAGGAAATCGCCAAAATCTTGTCCCGGCAGGCATGAACGTACTATGGATGAACGGCGTTCAGTTGATTGACAGGCAAATACAACCATTTGGGCTGGTGGATTTACTGAGACAAGAACGAAAACTCATCAACGGCGCATTGGATCTCGGCCTTACTGGAGAGCAGGCAATTGCCCTGCTTGGTCACTCCGAGGTAGCGCAAGCCAAGGCAAACGATGAAGAGGCCAGGAGATTCGATTGGCGCGATGATATCGAGGAGACAGAGGTCATCATTTGGCTCAACAACATTGAGAAGGATAAGCGGTACCAAACCTTCTCGCCAACCATTTGGACCCTCCTTCAAGGTTTCGGAGGCTCGCTGCCCCAAGTGCGCAAAGACATTTTCAACCTGATAGTTCCTGTGGATTTTACCAAGCCGGATGACGTGACACTCGTTGTTGAGCAACTGCTTGGGTTTGTGAAGCGTTTGTTGCCCATTCGGTTTGGCCTGGTTCCGCTCACTCCCACCGGAGAGTCGATTGAACAAGCAAAGGTCGTTTATCATTTACTCGAGAACTACGGCTTGTCGGCCGTGGTCACTTATCTAGAGCAGTCTCTCGAGGCAAACAAAATTGGCAAAGTTGATGAAGGATTCTTCCAGAAAGCGACGACGGAGCACCCGCCCAAGGCCGATGCCGAGCCTCTGTCATTCCAGGACATATTCACGGATGAAGACCACGAGGGGCAAATTCATCATGTCAAGCACTGGACAGAGCGTCTTCGCGCGACCTCTGAGAACCCTGTGGTCTTTTTTGATGGCATCCCAATTCCCCGAGAGGAGAATTGGCTTAGAGCGATGCAGCAGAAAGTCATGGGCGACTTGCAGTTGGTTCAGCAAGCCGCGTACTTTGGCGCCATCAACGATAGCTCTTGGATTCCTGACGTCTTCCTTGAGAATGCCATCACACGACGCAACACCTTTATCTTTCCCGAGGATCCTAACGAGCTTACGGTGTTGAACGTCAACAAGGTGTACTCTGAGAACCAAGCCGTGTTCGGCAAAATTCCTGTGATGGAAGCGGACGAAAGATCCACCAAGCAAGATTGGGCTGCGCTCACCGTGGTCGCTGACCTTGACAACGCCGAAGGCCAAAAACTTCTTTTCTACGCTATTCAGTTTAGGCGCGAGCATCCCGGCGTTCGCCTTGATGTTGTGCACAGCCCGGCTGATCTGTCTCGCTCGCCTTCTCTCCTCAACGCGCGCGTCAAGACCAGAGAGGCCAGCCTGGTCGCCGTCGGGCGCCTTCTCGACTTGGAGACGATTCTAGAAGAAGGAAGCACTGAGCAAGATTCCACCTACGACGCCGGCCTAGCCGCCTTCCTTGCAAGCTCCAATCTGAAGGCTGGTAACAACCATTTGATCCTCAATGGCAGAGTCCTCGGACCTATCATCTCAGCCGATGATTTCAAGAAGGAGGATTTCGAGCAGCTTTTCGAGGCTGAGCGTGACAATAGATTCCTTCCTGTCTACAAGGCTATTGAAGATCTCGGACTCAATGACAAGTTGTCTGGGCCACTCGCGGCAGCCAAGCTATCATCTGTCACCACGCTTTCAGGCATATCAGATGTTCCTCAGGGCATTTTTGACAATGCGAGCCCGATCAGAACTACGGCCTACAAGGAATGGAATTCTACCTATACCTCGTTCCAAGTTGGCGATGCCTCGACCGCAACTATTTTCTTTGTCGCGGTCATCAACCCCGCCAGCGAGGTCGGCCAAAAATGGGCAGCCGTTCTCAAGGTACTCTCAGAGTTGGAAGGTGTACATCTTCATGTGTTCCTGAATCCTCAGGAGGGACTTTCGGAGCTTCCTGTGAAGAGATTCTACCGTTATGTTCTGGAGTCCGCCCCGACATTTGACCAAGACGGAAAGGTCAAGGATCTCTCCGCACTGTTTTCGGGGGTGCCGTCCGAAACCCTGCTCATTGCCGGGATGGATGTCCCGCCCGCGTGGCTGGTTTCGTCAAAGGTTTCTGTTGATGACCTGGACAACCTGCGGATCAAGGATATCAAGGCCAGGAGAAACACTGAGCACATTGAAGCCATCTATGAGCTCGAGAACATCCTCATCGAAGGCCACTCGAGAGAGGTAACGACTGGCTCTCCCCCGCGAGGAGTGCAGCTCGTACTCGGTACCGAAAAGGACCCGCACTTTGCCGATACCATCATCATGGCCAACCTTGGCTTCTTCCAATTCAAGGCGAACCCAGGTGTCTACAGCATCCGGCTTAAGGAAGGCCGGAGTTCAGACATCTTCAGTATGGAAAGCGTGGGTGCCAAGGGCTGGGCCAAGGTGGCCGGCGATGAGACTACCGAGATTGCTTTGATGGACTTCCAGGGCACCACACTCTACCCCCGTTTCGTGCGCAAGCCTGGCATGGAGACCGAAGACGTCCTTGAGGAGATCAAGCCTGAGTCCACAGGCAGCTTTGTTTCTAAGGGCATCAAGTTCGCAGAGGGCATCCTCGGCAAGGGCTCCAAGACAAAGTCGGTGTCAGACACCGAGCACGCCGAGATCAACATCTTCTCGGTCGCTAGCGGACATTTGTATGAGCGCATGCTCAACATCATGATGGTCAGCGTTATGCGACACACTAAGCACACTGTCAAGTTTTGGTTCATCGAACAATTCCTGTCGCCGTCCTTCAAGGACTTCATCCCCACCATGGCGGCCGAGTACGGCTTCAAGTACGAGATGGTGACATACAAGTGGCCGCACTGGCTGCGCCAGCAAAAGGAGAAGCAGCGCGAGATCTGGGGCTACAAGATCCTCTTCCTCGACGTGCTCTTCCCGCTGTCGCTCGACAAGGTCATCTTCGTCGACGCCGACCAGATCGTGCGCACCGACATGTACGACCTGGTCCAGCTCGACCTCGAGGGCGCGCCGTACGGCTTCACGCCCATGTGCGACTCGCGCACCGAGATGGAGGGCTTCCGCTTCTGGAAGACGGGCTACTGGGCAAACTATCTCAAGGGCAACCCGTACCACATCAGCGCCCTCTACGTCGTCGACCTGCGCCGCTTCCGCGAGCTCGCCGCCGGCGACCGCCTGCGCCAGCAGTACCACACCCTCTCGGCCGACCCCGGCTCCCTCGCCAACCTCGACCAGGACCTGCCCAACCACATGCAGTTCCAGATCCCCATCCACAGTCTGCCGCAGGAGTGGTTGTGGTGCGAGACGTGGTGTAGTGACGAGACGCTCAAGACAGCGCGCACCATCGACCTGTGCAACAACCCGCAAACCAAGGAACCCAAGCTGGACCGCGCGCGCCGCCAGGTGCCTGAGTGGAACGAGTATGACGAGGAGATTGCCGCGCTGGCGAGGAAGAGGAAGGAGCAGCAGAAGACGGTGAGCGAGGAGAAGAATACCAAGAGCAGGCGGCTGGATGACTACAGCGCCGAGGAGACGGCGCATGTCAAGGATGAGTTGTAAATACATACCCATGTAACTACAGCAGTGATGATTTCCTGAGACGAGAGATGGGTTTGTATTATGCAGGGCATAGATGTCATTTTCTGTCAAGTACTTGAATAAAATGTTTAGATGAACCCAATCCCTCTGCTCCATTGTGTGATTTTCTAGCCTCTCTATCACCGTCTTTCTCATCTAGCTAGATCCACCACATTTCTACCTCCGTCACTACTATGACACGCCTGGTTAAGCAGCCTCAAAACTCCACGCAGCAATGCACAACAAACCCCAACACTGCAGACAGCAGCAAACACATGCATCCCAATCCCGCTTCCTTAGCAACGCAGACAACCCCCCCCCCCCCCCCCCCCCTCTCCTCAATGAGAAATGTACTGGAACACCGCGCTGACCTCGGGCTCGCCACACTCCTGCCTCAGCAAGTGATCCTGGATAGGCTTGAGCGCCTCATTGGCAAAGTGGTTCCAGGTGCTCGTGTCGCCGTAGAGCATGGCCTGGGCCTTGATGTACTGCTTCCCGTCGGGCTTGCAGCGCTTGCACTTGAACGTGTCGTGGGTGTCGCTGCGCGTGTCGCCGCGGTACTGGAATAGCTCGCGGAGACTGTCGAGACTGAAGTGGCGCTCGACGTCCTCGGCCGAGTCGACGACGCACGACGACAACGACTGCTTGTGGCTCTGGCGCTGGAAGATCTTTTCCTCGATGGTGCCCGTGGCGATGAAGCGGTAGACGAAGCAGTCCTTCTTCTGCCCGTCACGCCACACACGCGCAAGCGCCTGCTGATCGGCGGCGGGGTTCCAGTCTGGGTCGAAGAGAACCAGGCGGTTGGCGCCGATGAGGTTCAGACCGCATCCACCGGCTTTGCTGGACAGCAAAAAGATGAACTCGTCACCGTTCGGATCGTTGAACTTGTCAACAAGCTTCTGACGCTTGTTGACATTCATGGTGCCGTCGAGACGCAAGTTGCCATACCCGCGATTGCGACAGAGCTTCTCGAACAGGTCCAGCGTCTGGGTGTAATTGCTAATGAGGACGATCTTGTCATTGGTCTCGGACCGGATCCGAGCCAACATTCTGTCCAGGACCTGCATCTTGCCACTATACCAAGGCTTGATGTCTCGGTCACGGCCCCGGCTATCCTTCGGGACGTAGTCCTCCGGCCAGGCCTCTTCGGAGCCCGGCAAGTCCGACGCAAGATCCAGCAGATCCGGATGATTGCAGAGCTTCTTGAGGATATTGATAGCCTTGAGAGGTTGAGAGCCTTTGCCGCGCAGGAGCGCTTGAATGGCTGGGGACGTAATGAAGTAATTGTACAGTGAAAGCTGGAAGGGGGCCAGGTTGCAAAACACAACATGCTCGTACTTGACGGGCAAATACTTGGACAAGATGTCGTTCGTACGGCGGATGATAAACTTGTTGACAATGGCGAGCAGCTCCCTAAGGCACTCGTCACCACGCTTGCGTTCAGCCTCTGCAGCATCGGCATCTCTGCCACGGAGAATGGGGATCTCGAAGCGCTTGCGGAACTCTAGGCGAGTGCCAAGCAAATCGGGGTTGGCAAAACTGATGAGGGCAAAGTATTCCGACAGGTCATTCTGGATAGGTGTGCCGGATAGGATAACACGCCTCGAAACGTTCAGGTTGTTCAGGGCACTGAACGTCTGACTGTCTCCGTTCTTGAGACGATGGCCTTCGTCGCAGAGCATCAGGCCGATTTGGGTGTTTTTCAGCTCCTCGACGTTGAGGCGGAGGGTCTCGTAGGAGACAATAATGACGGGTCGCGTAACTGCCCGGCCACTGCTAATGGCCCACTGTCGAAGCTGCCTCGTCAATTCTTCCTTGGAGGCCTTGCCATCAATGGCAAAAGGTGTAATGGCGTCGGCGCCAAGCCATTTCACAAGCTCGTTTGCCCAGTTGCGCACTAAACTTGAGGGGCATGCCACAATGGCCTTTTGGATGGTCGGCTTTCCGGCGTCCGGTGACTGCTTCAGAAGGGTCCAGAGGAGAGTGATGCATTGCAGAGTCTTGCCGAGGCCCATTTCATCGGCCATGATGCAGCCATTTGCCTTTTCGTCAATCATTCCCGTCACACATCTATACATGAACTTGACACCCTCAATCTGATGTGGTCGGAGGACCTTGGCGAGCCTGGGATCGATGACGACCGGGACCCTCGGGTGTTCTCCCTCAACCTTCTTTCTTATACCCAGTATCTCGGAGAGACTTTTGTGGACAAGCGGCGCGTCAATCTTCTCAGCCTCAGCTTCCTTCTTCTTCTCCTCGGCCTTTGGCCCATTCTTCGGCTTATCGTCGACAGTTGGGTCATAGAGCACAATGGAGAACTCGCCACTGGGGTCGTGCAGGGGCTTCGCGACGAAGACGGCGCCCTGTCTCAGACCCAGTGTGGGAGGCGGGCGGTTGGGGTTGTAGGCAGTGGCGTCCTTGTTGATGAAGGGAACACTGAACGACTTGCGGAAGACCTGGGTCTTGTCTTTGACCTGAAAAGTTGGGAATTTGTTGGCGTCGCGGTTCGCCAGGGCAAGGCGGTCGGCATTGGTCCATGGCTTGTCGACATCCTCGGCCCCATCTGCGCCCTTGTAGTCGACCCTTCTCTTCTTGCGCGCCGGGCGATCACTCGCTACCGTGCGCGTTGCCGAGCCAGGGCATTTGAAGGGCCGGTGCAAGCGGTCCAGCGACTGCGGCGTTGGAAAGCGGCCGCGCGAGGTGGCATTCTCCTTGTTGGCATTGGCATTGGCATTGGCATTGGCATTAGGTGTTGAGAGCACGTTCGTCCTGTCCGCCACCCGTTATTAGTAAGGCATACATACATTCACCACAGTTGGCAGGTGTTGGCGCCTACATGATAACGCCCTGGTCTTGAGGTTCCCTTTGCACCAGCCGGGGGCACAAGAAACCCAGCTACGTTTATCGGCACGAATTAATGTGCGAATTGGTGAGGACGCGCGAGTGTGCAGCTGGGAAGGTTGGGCGCCTTCCAATGTTGACTTGGAAAACGCGTCGAAATGGTGGGGCGAAACGCGCCTTCCGCCCAACGCCACGATGTCAGATGACTGAGGTAATGCCAAGACCCTTGCAGCAGCGCGCATTGGACCCCTGTAAGCCACCAAGCGGCAGGCGGAGGCTCCATAAACGATATGCAGCGGCACGCAGCGACACTCAACGACATCGCAACTCTAATTCTTAAATATCACTGTCGTCGGTGTACACAGCCATTATTGTAGAGCTTGTATTTATGTAGGTATTAAAGCGTAAAGAGTAGACTTCCAGTCAAACAAACATCTTGTTCCAGCGAGAAGAGCCCAAAACAACGTCACAGATCAACGAATGCCATCCACGTATTAGTCCGAAGAGCCCTGGAGCACCAGTTCGCGTGCGTGTCTTCGACCGCCCAGACTTAAGCACTGCGCTGGCGGCTCAGAGCGATTTGACTTGGAAACACCCATCACGAGTACCTTTGACAGGGCCATGGCGGCCGTCACAATGGCTTTGTGCCTGGATCTGGGTATAGGCGGGCGTAGGTCCATGGACGCTTGATGCGAGCCCGGCCTGCCACGCAACTGTAGAATTTGGCCACACGCTATAGATGAGGATTCCAGAGCCCCAGCGTCCCAGCGTCCCAGAAGCCCAGAAGATGGGAGGATTCCAGTCCAGATACGTAGTTCACATGATTCATGCGTGAAGTAGCTGTGCATGTATGATACAGGCGTAGGCACGTCATCCCCATGCGGCGCAACCAGCCCCAATGGCCGAAACGCCATGATCACCGGTCCCATTGGGCATTCGCAAGCCGGCCCTGAGGTTGTTTGGGGGAAGTTTCCCAAGAGGTGGTGAAAGTCGACCTGGCGCGCGACCCTCCTCCCAACTTTCCCCCAAAGGCAAACCGCCCCGCCCAACCAGAGAGGCAGAACGCAAGCACCGACCCGCTTCGACCTCTCTATTCACACGCGAGAACAATAGGAACAATGGGCAACGGGCACTGCCGAGAAGTGGGTCCCAATACAAGTATAAATACCCCCTCACCCTCTACCTTTCCCACCAACTTCCTCCTCTTTCCTTCCTCCATCAGCCAACTTTTCTTTGCAGACGGCCTCTTCCCAATGCTCACACATACATTTGTCTTCCCTTCGCCTCTTCCATTTCTCGACCCACGCCCCACCCCCACACCTCGACAACTTTGACACTTCGACATCTCAACACCTCGACACCTCGATGCCTCGGCAACTCGGCAAGGTCTTTTTTCCCGTACCTCACACTTTGGCTGAGTCACACATACCGATTATTTCCCCAACCTTTCCCAAATCGCCATCGGCAGCTGGTCGCTAGGCGAGTCTGTTCGTGGGTACACCCAGGGTCTCAGCCCTCTCGGCTGTTAAAGGTAGGGCACCAACGTTCTGCCATATGGTGGACAGCCCTGCCGCCCTCCCCCTTCATTCGCTATCAGCCTCCTGCTTCCCATCACCGAGCTCCTTCCCTCAGTCGCAGACATGCGCTCGCCTCAAAACCGGGCGCGTGTTGACCCTGGCGGAGGCGGCCCACTGCCCACACAAACTTTCCGCTCCACAGATCTTCCTGCACCAATCGGTCCCTGGACTTCTCCTTCCTGCCCGGGGGTTGGAGAAAGACAAGCTCAGTCGTGCAAGCAACTACCCGACTGACCCCACCCACCCGGCGGATAGCCCGGGGAGGTCTCAAATGAACAGTGGTCTGGGAGCAGGCGCGCCTTGCATTGCACACCTGCGGCCGTCCTCTGATAATTTGCGAGGTACTTCTTGGTAATCGGGAGTGGGCTCCCCTTGAGAAACCAACCCTCGAGTGTGTGCCGGGTTTTGACCTTTCCAAAAGCCGAGTTGTCGAGCATCCGCGCCTCCCATCCAGGTCAGTATTCCCCATGTCTTGTCTTTCTGCTAACGTGTCAAGGCACTTCATCATGATGCATTCCTTGGAGTGTCATCAGCCTTTTGGCTATCCATCTTTTTTTTTCATTGCAGTCTCCTGGGCATTGCTCAAGACGTGAGGGAGAAAACAGCTGGCATCACCACTTAGGGATGCGATGTCAACTGACAACGGACAGTCCTCTGACATCCATCAGGCAACAGCCAGCATTCGACCCTCCAGGCCAGTCATTGATTCGCTCGACCCAGTCTCAGTCGACGTACTTGTTGGCGTTGAAGCCTATAATTTCGGCATAAATGGAGAGTGGTATCGAACCCGCGTGGCGGACCCCAATATAGCCAACCGTTTTGTTCATGGTATAAGCGCACCAGTCACCTAGACTCGGTTTGTCAAAGCTTCAACTGAGGAATGGCTGACCTTCACTTGAAGCCGTCACTCGATCCGAGCCCAGCAATTTTCTTCCCAAACATCCTTCCCCTTAGAAAAGCTATGGGTTCTGAGTCGGGTGAGTTCAAGACATGCACATGAAACTTGACAAAGCACATGGCAGCTCTGCGCGCCCTGCTGTGCTGCCAGAGCCCGCATTATTGCCAGACGTTGAGCTGTGGCAAAACAGGACAGTCCCTTCAAGGAATTTTGATGCTCCAGGAGCTTGTTGAACACTTGTACGTCACCCGCTCCGCATCACACTCATGGGGGTTCAGGGGAGGACGGCAATCACTTGATCTCCACCGGCAAAGTCTAGAGCATAGGCCTCGTAGCACAAGTTGTACGAAAAGGGGTAACCGTTGCTGTGGTAACCGCTCCTCCAAAAGCCAGAGCCGGTGACAGAATTGTGGCCGTGATGAGTACTTCACTACTTGTGGGCCATGTTTAAGCCTAGGTATCCTATAGAATGGGGCTGCGGATTTCTTTACTGGATCAATCCCGCGTCCTTGCGACATCCTGGCCATCATTTTCGCTTGGCTCCGTTGAGTAAAACCAGACAGGCCGGCAAGATGGGGACAAGTCTTGAAGTAGAACTGTGATGTGTCTTCGCGCATGAAAAGAAGAATACCGAGCAATAGCTGGCCACCACAGCATGGCGAAAAGCGAAAAGCTATGGGTTGGGATGGCACAGCATAATTATTGCAAAAGCCCTGGGCAGCTGCCAGTGTTCAATGAAAAATGGGGAGTTGGGATGTCGTCAAATCAACCAACCGACAGGGGTCCAGTTGGGGTCCAGTGATGCGGGAGTGATCTCCAGGCCCATCGCAAACGCCAAGCACCCCACTACACCACCACCCCGCGATCCCGTTATCCCATGACAACCTTATGGAGCGCATGGCACATGCCAGCGAGGGGGGTCACTTTGCGCGCGCAGTGCAACATGGGCGAATATCCATATCAAACACCTCGGACCGCCCAAGATGCTGATCAAGACAAGCCCTTAGCCCTCGGCGGAAGCTAACAAAACCGACCCCAGTCTCGCAACCATAACCTCGGTCCAGCGGAAGAAAGCCGAAGCCCCCGAGGCCACCATCAAACCGCGTCTCCCCTCCCTCAACAACCCCAGCCCGGCCCAACGTCTCGAATCTCCCATCCCCGCCGCCGACGGCGCACCGCCGCGCTGACAGACCAATTCCACCATGTCCGCCGACTTCTGGGCCGGCTACATCTCGGGCGCCATCGGCATCATCATCGGCAACCCCCTCGACATCCTCAAAGTCCGCCTGCAAGCCTCCCCACCACCCAGCCCACTCCCGTCCCCCGTTCTAGGGGGCGCGGCCCTGCCCACACCCGCTGGAAGTCCCACCCTCCAAACCCACCTGCGCCCCTGGCTCACGGGCACCGCAGCCCCAGTCCTCGGCTACGGCGCGCTCAACGCCCTCCTCTTCGTGAGCTACAACCGCAGCGAGTCCTGGCTCAACACCCACCTCTTCCCGACCACAACCCCCGCCGCCACCGGCAGCAACCTGTACACAACCTTCCTCGCGGGCGCGCTCGGCGGGCTGGCCACCTGGGTCGTCAGCACGCCGACCGAACTGATCAAATGCCGCGCGCAGCTGTCCCCGTCGTCTTCCTCGTGGGCCATCACCCAGCACATATTACGCCGCGAGGGGCTGCGGGGGGTGTACTTTGGCGGGGGGGTGACGGCGGTGCGGGACAGCGTGGGGTACGGCTTCTACTTCTGGAGCTACGAGCTGACGTCGCGGTGGATGCGGGATGCGGCGGGGGGGGCTGCCGGCGGGGAGGCGGCGCGGGTGCTGCTGTGTGGCGGGCTGGCGGGGGTCGTGACGTGGGCGAGCATCTTCCCGCTGGATGTCATCAAGACGAGGGTGCAGACGCAGAACCTGGGTGTTGACGCTGCTGCGGCCGGCGGCGAGCTCGCGCCGCTGGTGGGTGCCCAGGGGCGCGCTGGTGCCGAGGCGCGGGATACCAAGCTGCCCCGGCTCGGCGCGTGGGATGTGGCTAGGAAAACGTATGCGCAGGGGGGCATCAGGTCGTTCTTCCGCGGCCTGGCGGTCTGCAGTGTCAGGGCGTTTATCGTCAATGCCGTGCAGTGGGCGGTATATGAGTGGATTATGCTGCAGCTTGGGCAAGGAAGGAGGACGCCGCAAGATCCTCTGTCAGAGGTCGGCAGTATGGGAACAGTTGGCTAGGTACGAGTGCAGATACCGGACTTTCCTGTGACCCCGTAAGCTTTTGGGTAGAGTGCTCATATTGTAAATTCACTAGCTCACCATCGGATTGATGGGTGTCAAAGTTGTAGGCCGCCACCGAGACGGGGAATACTTCCCCATCGTGGACTTTCTCGTCAACACCTCGACTACCAGCTATTCACACCCGTCTGCCAGACTAATGAACTCGCAACGGTGTAACAACAATAAAATTGATATTCTCGCAGTACCGTCTCTCTCGAGTCTCAAGTCCTGAGCACCCACTCAACCACAAAAATAAACCACCAACTCTGGGCAAAATACGTGAAGAAGTGCTATGTATCAACCCGTAAAACCCGGTATGTATTTGTCGATTCATATGCATAATCGTGTCTATTTACTCGTGTACGCCCATTCCGCCTTCCTTTTCCATGATGCTCCCATTCGCCAGCTCTCGCCCGCCGACGACAAAGCTTGACAAGAACGGCAAGAAGGCCTATTGGCAGTGTAGACCAAGCAGAATGTGATCCAGAAGAAAGGTTCCTACGCCCCCTCCAATGTTCACAAATACTGGTCAGCCAGACCTGCACCTCGATGCTTCCGCCAGTTCCCCTGCCAGACATCAAAGGGACCACGTGATTTCGGCTTGATCGCAATCACGACTATGGCCATAACCACACACAATGAAATGAGAAAAAAAGCTAGAGAAAGAGAAAACCGATTGCTGTCCATAAGAAATGCGTCTAATCTTTTGGAGAATGACGATGGCGAAATGCCTCGGACCGGAGAGATCCTAATGTATGATGCCTTCCTCCTCTTGCAGGGGGCCAGAGGAAGCATGTTCCGCAAACGCCTCGCCCCTCAGCGCTGCCCCAAAGAAAATAAACCGTGAAAATTTCATGAAAAGAAAAGTGCCAAACAAAGATGCCGCTATGGGGGTATCATCCATCCGTTCCGCAAATCCCCATGCCCGTTGTGCCATGCTATGCTATTCAGCCCATCCCAGAGACAAACCGAAGTAACAAGAAACGGTCTTGTGCTTTTTGCCATGAAAGGCCCCCCTCGTATTCTCCATGTGGGACTCGAGTCCACTGCTTGCATGTCGTCCCGTCCCGTCGAACGTTCTTTCATGCCGTATGCTATCCCCATCCGAAACGCCAGACATGAATCATCATCGTTGCTCGTAATAATCGTCATGAGTGTGGTGCCATCGAGGAACTACAACGAAAACTGAGCCGCAAGGAAAGGTGTCAGGACAAGATGTTTGTCCTGGGGTAGATGAGTCTTGTGGTCGACTGCCTTGGCCAAGTGAGAGTAGGATGTCCTGTGAGGACACTGTGATTGGGCGCTTGATGTGACCAGTCCACCGACTCGAGCGCCCAAACAAATGAGTGTGATAATGCCAGTGTGCTAGCTCAGCAGACCTCCCAGAGATATGGTAATTTGAAGAAATCGAAGAGATGTCCTCAAAACTCAATCAGTAGATGAGGTGAGGTATGATTAATGCCAGGTTGTAGCCGAAAAGAGATATATCTCGTGATGCCAGACAACTGTCTCAGATGTCTGAAAATCGGCAACTAACAGCCGAAAAATGCCAAAAGAAAAGGTCGTAGTAGGTACATAAAAGCGCGGGGCCGATGTCTTTTCGACATCAGTGGCTCTCAATCAGAGTTGTTAAACTCGGCGATGTCGGATTGGCGACCAAATGCTAGAGAGCCCCGAGCGATCGAGGAGCTTGTAAAAAATCGGGATTGTGAGGGACCGTTGGAGAACCTCGGCGTTGACAGTCAAAGAGCTTTTCAGCTCTTTGTAGCAAATGCCGACGAATTCGAGGCGGCAACTCACTGCTGCGCCAGTGACTCGATGGTGCAATCAAAAAGCTCCTCGCAGAAAGTGTCGAGTTCAACGATTCTGAACTGATGGCCCCACGCTCTGGTGAAGGCAGGGTCACGCCAAGCAGATGAGATGTTGCGGCTCCAGCCGTAAAGCTCAATGTTCCAGCCGAAGGCTAGAACACGCTCAATGTTCCGCTTGAAACCATCAGAATACTCTGCGTGTGCTGCATCACCGGTTGCAAGTGCAAGTGTGCCACGGCTGGGGTTGTCTATCGCGCTCTGTAGCATCTTGAGGTGGAGAAGCTCGTCAACGCCCTGTTCACCATTCTTCATGGGTCCAACATAGTAGTCGTCGCTGGAGGTCTCCGGTCCGGATGTAGCCGACTCTAAATCGCGGATGCCTCCCTTCGGCTTCGACCTCCGCTTCAATGTTGGTGAAGCGGGCTTGGGAACACGCCGCAGAATGTTCATCTCATAGCCAAGCTTCTCAGCCTGGATCATGTGCTCGGGCCAGCGCTTGCCAGCGTTGCCAACCGAGCCAGCAACAACCTTCTTTCCAACCTCACGCCCACGAGCGATGATGGTGTCAAAATTCCGGAACGAGAACGCGGGGGCGCTGACTCGCTTCTGGATAGGGATTCCACGGTTGGCCTTCATATTGTCGTAGAAACCAATGATGATATTGGACAGGTCAATGAAGATGTGGACGGGATTGTTGGCGACGATTCCTGTCCCGGGGGTGGTGCGCAACTTTGCATCCTCGGATTTGAGACTCTGGATTTTGTGCAGCATGTAGCGTTCTTTACCCTCCGTGGTTGTCCAGTATTGGGGAACGAGCTCATCGGGCCTGGGCGCGAAAGGCACATCATAGCATTTGATGCCCGCATAAGGTTGAACTTTGGCAAGAGAGAAAGCGCCAGTCGGCGGGGTGATGTTGACCGAAGCCGGTGGCTGAATCACGCCGCCATAACCAGGAAAGAGTTGCCCTGCTGAAAAGGGTGGAGTGGCGTTGCTGGCCGGCGTAATTTTGATGTGCGCGGGACCATTATTCTCAGCGGCTCCCATGAAGGCATCTGCATTGAGATTGGCCGCAGCCGCGTCACCGAATCCAGTGTTTCGAGCTCCAACGGAAAGTGTAGAGTTGGCGGCAAGGATGCTGTTGAGAAAGGCTTGGCTGAGTCCGGCGCCAAGTTGGTGGCCACTGACGCCGAGGTTTGCTTCAGCACTGTGCTGCCAAGGGTGTTGAAGAAATGTGCCCAAGGCGGCACCACCATGGTTGACACCCTCCACAAGGATTTCTGCATAGGGTAAAACAGGGGAGGTCTCGCCGGAAGACTCGGGTAAAGCAGGAGAATTCTCATCAGAATACTCCTCTGTGCTGTAGAATGTGTCGGTGCTTTCTGTTGTCTCGCTACCATGGGCAGGGCTTGAGCTAGGAGACAAAACAGGCTCGGCGCACTTGACTTGCGGCGTGGCTTCTGGTGCGGTCGCCTGAAGCTCGGCATCGTCATATTCGAGAAACTTTTTGACACCGGTCAAATGATGCTGATGGACGTCGTCGTTGGCTATTAAAGAGGCGCCGTCTTCGAGTTTCAGAGTCGGAATCGGGAACCAGGCCTGGTCGAGACTACGCGTGACACGCTCATTGTTGACCCGGCTCTCAAGTTCCTCGAATTTAGCTGCCTTGCGCTTGAGGAGGTAGTTCCTGCAAGCAACATCAATGTAATTCCGAGCAGCTTGCTTCGCGTGGGCCTTGGCCGCCTCGACATCAAGGCCCTCAAGTGTTGCATTCTTGAACTCTGCGGCCTCAATAATATCGGCATGGACGTTGGCTTTCTCGATCTCGCAATAGAAATCGTAAATCATGGCCTGCGACCGCTTGTAATTGGGATGTTGCAACAAGCCAGCAACCTCGGAGTCGATGGAGGTGACACTCTCTCCTTCAACGGCCTCTAGCTTTACGGTATTGTTGGGACCATCGCGTAGTCGGAACTCGTGGGAGGATCTCGCGAAGAGTGTGGCTTGGTCGGAAGCAGACAGTTGCGACAGGGGATATGACCGTGGTGGGAGGGTCGCGACGCTGCGGCGCCACTTTGCGAGTAGCTTGAGATCTGAGCTCAGACGGCGACCGTCGGGCTCGGGACGACCGAAGTAGGAAAGCGACATCTTGGCCTCTTACATCAAATCAAGTGTTGAAGTAAAGACACCGGCGGAAGAACGAGGTTGCAATTGCGACGGGCAGCGAGTGAGTGCTCGTGTGGCTTGCTGGTCGTCTGTGTAATAAGAGTTAGGGGCGCGAATAGCCAATGAAGGAGATGGGCTATGATACAGGCGCAGGTGTGGGAGGTATGCGGCAGGAAGATTTAAATATGTGGGAAGAGTAGACCCGCGCGGGAGAAGGAGGAAGATGCGCAAGCGGGAAGAATGTCTTGGTCGCGAAGCGCTGTTTGAAAGCGCATGCAGCAGAGGGATGGAGAAGGGGATATGCGACGTAAAGCGCAAACGAGTATTCGCGATGAAGGTGGAGAGGGGATGCGAGATCGAAGCCAGCAAACGTACCTTGGGTCGCGTGCTGGGAGAATCGGGTGTGATGCCCAAGGAGAACGGCCGGCGCAATCGTGAGCCAGAACTTCAAGGTGAGGCTGAACAGACAAAGCGGAAGAGTTTATTGGATGCGAGGACCAAGACCGAATCGCCAGGAGAGAAAGAGGACAGGTTTGACCAGCCGCAGTTCGCGAGTTTGAGAGTGGAGAGTTCCGTGTGAACAAAATAGAGGGGGATTGGCGAGAATAAAAGTTGGTGGGATGAAGGAGGGGTGATTTAGATGTGCGAAGCGGGAGATGTGAAATGGTGCGCAAGAAGAGAGCGCATATTTTTGTGCTCACAGCAATGGCAGCACAATAGGCAACAAAAGCGAAGGGAGTTGTGACTTGGGGACGCGAGCCAGAGCTGGCGGGAGTCTGCAAGTTGGGAGTTGACGGTTGAAGTGTGGAGTGCTGCCCGGTCCGTGATGACTCGAGGTGGCCCGTGTGTGGGGGCGATACACCTGGACGGGGTTCGCTGGGCGCCTCCCATTCGATTGGGATTTGGTGGAGGCGGGGCAGGGCCAGCTTTTTGTCCCACTACCGCAGAGCCGCACACCTAAACGCCCAAACAATTTGAACCCTTGCATCTCATCATCAGGGCCACTTTGCCTGCATCACCGCCAAGACCACAATTGGAATGATCCCGCCTCTCCAGAAGGCTTTGTTGGCCGGGAAAAGAAGCTTATATAACTTTGTAACCTTGAGTTGGCCGCTTGCCACCAACTTCGCCAATACCCAAGAGTGAGTTCCCAAGCTCGCACTGACCACTGCCACGCTTCTCGCCGCCGTTGGCTGAGGTTTGAGAAGGCGAAACTCGAATGGCAAACGGATTTTCGATTGTGACAAGGCAATCGCTCATTGGTTTCTAATAGAACCTGCTAAGCTCACTAGCACCGCATTAACATTCGGATTTCTTGCTCATGGGCCAATTTCCACATTCATTAGGAAGAGCACCAACATCACTCAAGGTTGCCTTTGGTAGCTTGTACCGCCGACGTTATGCTTTTTGTGCAACCAGCCTCGCTGCTCATGTGTTGCAAGCTTTCGAAAACACAAAGCACCATCTGCAGCTGGTTTTGGCTCTCGCACAGTGAATATCGGGATGACTGTTTTTCAAACCGAAGTGCATTGCCGTTGTGAGCATTGACAATTCCATCTCGTCGCAATAAACAATGATGACTCGAAACCACGATAGCTGGCATTCACCTGCTTGAACCCCTAGATATTGCTTGCAATTCACTGCCGCAAAGAAAACAAAAACAAAAATGCATAACAATGTTCTCACCAACAGGTCTTTACGTAATTTCTCGTTCATTTTTGGCTACTCATCTCTGTGCTCGATCATCACCCACCGAGCTCTCAAAGACCCGAAAAAATGCCCCGACCTCAAGCCCGCAAGCAACCCTTGATGGTACACACATTTTTTTTTTTTGCTAGCCAGCTACTCATACAACACCCCCTTAATATGAAGAAGACCCCTTTTCTCCTACCGACTGGGATAACCCGGGCAAGACCCAACCAACGCCAACTCCGAAGACGAGTCCAACGTTCCGGCCTGATCATATCCGAGAGATGTGACCTGAATACGCAGCTGAACCAAATCCAAGAGGATGATACTGCTAAAAGAGGCAAATAGAAGAGATGGCGCAGTGACTAAACGGCTGGGCCAGCTCTCATCACTTTGCGGCGCCCCTTAAACCTTCTCCGGCTGGTCAGCGCTGTCCACCTCCATGTTGTCCGGTACCATCTTCTTTTTCTTCTTGTCATTCTCTTTGGTCCACTCCAGGTAAGACGCAGCCCAGCCGGGCTCTTCGTACTTGCGACGAATAAACAAATCGGCGTATTTGTCACGCTCCTCCGGCGTCATCACACCTTTCTCGACGTTGGTGTCAAAGAACCACTGGAGGTTGTTGACACGAAGTTCCTTATCTGTCATACCCTTGTACTCCTCCTTGGCCTGCTTCTTGACACCCTCCCAATCACCGAGCTGCTCATACAAATAGGCCGTGCCTTCGTTCATCCAGTTGGCAAACTTGATAAAGGTCTCGTTCATTAGCTCCTCGGCCGCCTTTCCTTCTATGGCCTTGCGCTTGCGAGAAACTGCTTCCTTGTTATCAAGATATTTCTTGTTGGCGAGTGCTTCGACGGCAGCGAGGTCGTCACGCTCTTTGCGCTTTGCAGCGCGCTCTTCACGTAGCTTTTTTATGTTGGCCAGGTGGCTAGCGCTGTGACCCAGACCGGCATACTGGTCGGCGACACCTTTGTTAGGGCGGTTCAGCGGCGGGGCGGTAAAAAAGAGAATGTGGCCCTGGTCGTCACGCTGGAACTGCGAGCGAATATCGCTAGGGATGGCTGAGTCGACGCCTTCCGGGAGCGTGTAAACCTCGGGGGTGCGCGGCATGTTGTAGACGTTGGCGGGACTTGCATTCGCGTGTGGCATGGCCGCGCTGCTAGGAGTCGGTACCATAGGCGGGCGGGCGGGCGGCATGCCTGGGGCCGGATGGACTTGACGATGATGAGCGTCGTAGGCCGGGGCAAGGTGGGCCGGCGACTGGTAGTGGGGGGGCTGCGGGGCCTGGGGTTGGGCTCCGTACTGCGGTGGGTAGGAGTGAGGCGAGTAGTGCTGGCTTGGCTGCATCTGCTGCATCTGCTGCGGCATGGCGGGATGCGCCATGTGCATTGGTACGCCCTGTGGCTGCGGCTGGATGTGCACCTGGCCCTGGGGAGCGGGCGGCGGGCCCTGACGGGGCGCGACCTGGAAGTGCTGAATGAAATGCGACGGTGAGGGTGCAGGCGCAACCGCGGCCGGGTGGTACTGGCCTGGCATGCCACCAGCGCCAGCCGAGGGGCGAGTAGACGGTCCCATAGCTAGCGGCACGGGCATCGTGGAAGCAGGGTGCGGGTTCGCCTCGGGCGGTGGTGACTCCTGCCAGTTCATCAAGTCAGCTGAGGTTGTGGTTGAAATCGCAAGAGCGAGCGGAACAATCAGAAAACCGAGTGTTGGGTGAAGGAACGAACCGCAAACACGTGGGGTTGAGGGAAAAAGCAGGCAGGGAACAAGACGGGCAAGTCGGGGAATATTGATTGGGGTGGGCTACCCACAACAACTTGGGATGGTACGGTATACGGAACGGGAAGGGCCAGGGCTACTGGCTTTGTCCGTTTGGGACCTTGGGGGCGTCTTAGGGGTCTTGGGTTGGGAACTGGGGCTCACTCACGTTTCGCTCTCGAGGACGGCGATGCACCGCTCCAATCAGTGGGGGCGCGTTTGGCCCGCCCCAGGTCGGCTTGGGAAGCTCGTCCGTCTCTTTTGCATCGGCCTGCAACAGGTGCTTGATGGGACTCGGGTTCTTCTTCATCGGGCGAGGGGTGTCAAATAGGTCCATCTCGTAGTCCTTGTCGCGAACCTCGTCCGGCAGGCAGCTCGTCCATGTCTTGATCTTGTTGAACCTGAATTTCTCCTCGTTATACCGCGACTCGCAAACATAGACGGCCTTGTCCGCTGGCAGGTCCCGTGGTCGACCTCTGTGGTACCTCGTCACAAACATCACAAAACACCGGTCATCAACATCTTCGATCGGGTGGTCCTTGTATCGACCAGACTTGACCACCTCGTTTTCCCAAAAGTACTTGTCGAACCGATGCACTGTCTGTTCGGGACGGTAGTACCAGCAGGCGTTCACCCACTTCTGCCCGTCTTTCGCCGACCATGTGCGGTAGATCTGAGCTACAATCGGCTTCGACAAATCGTTTGCATTGCGGATGTGCACCCAGTCGCCTACGACAGAAATTAGAGATCTGCTGTTCGGGAATACCACGACAGTCACAGCATCATCACGCAGACATCACTTACCAACTCTCCACGTCTGGCCGTTGTGCTCGATACTGGCTAGCGGGAGCTTGCCATCCTCATCGCGGAAGTCGTCGTCGGGCCGCTCTTTTTGCTCATCGGCGAGAGCGCGCGCCTCTTTTTGCAGCTCGACCGCATCCTCATACACGGTACTTCCTTCTTCGTTGTACTTCTTGGCGTTCTCAAACATGAGATCGAGATCTCGGGCAACCTCGTCGATGTTCTGATACTTCTTCCGCTTGTGCTTCTTCTTAATGCCGTCAAGCGCAATTGGGTTTGGGATCGCAGCGAAGTAACCAGGGACGTCAGCCTTGTCTGGCAGTTTCTCAAAATGGGTGATTCCCAGCTGGCCCTCTTTGTTCTTGTACCGGCGCAAGCCCCTCAGAAGCGCATTGATACGAGCCTCGAGTGGCGTAAAGACCTTTGGTGGCCTGCCTCGTTTCTTGTGGGGGTCTTCGCCGTCATCTCCTTGTTCTCTCCGGCCCCTAGACTGGCGGTTGCGCCTGCCAGCACGACGTGGACCTTCGTGATCAGAATCGTCGTCGTCCTCTTCTTCATCCTCATCTTCGTCTTCGTCGTCCACCTCTTCATCTTCGACAGGGGGCGGCGAATCCTCGAACTCGGGCAGCGGTCCATAATCAGGGAGGGCAGCGTCCTCGGCTGTGATGGCACCCTGTTTGACCAACTCATTGAGCTTCTCCTTAAAGACCTCGAGCAGACGGCCGGCGTCAGAGAAGATCGGGGCGGACGGTCGGTTGTACACCTGCGCGTTGTGGCATATGCGCGTGACGTCACGGACAAACTCGTTGAAGGTTGTGTAGGTCTTTTTTCCTAGTTTGGCCTATTCATAATTACGGTCAGCTCAAGTCGTCGCTAGCCATTTATTGTGGGCGCGCAAGTCAGCCTACCCGGATGGTGCTGAAAGCCATGGGCTCTTTGATGATCTCGAAGTAGTCGGGCAAGCTGCGCTTGTTTACGAGGCGCTGGAAACCAGTTGCGATTTCGTAGTCCTCCCTGTAAAGATGTCGGTTAGCGCGCCGGCGCATCACAACAAAGGAAAAGGGGTGTCCCGTGGACAGGCCGAAACTCACTCTCCATCAACCGTGATCTTGTAGTGGCACAGGTACTCGGACACGTCTTTGATGAGCTGCAGCAAGTCGATTGAGGACTGGTCCTGTTGCTCTTCCTCGGCATCATCGTCGGACTCGCCGTCGGCATCCATATCGATATCGCCGTCTGCATCCGCGTCTGCGTCTTCGTCGGCGTCGGCATCCTCGTCCTCGTCCTCGTCCTCATCGGCCTCTGCGTCCGCGTCTGCATCAGCATCCGCGTCGGCATCAAAATCCGCGTTCGCGTCAGCCTCGGCATCGGCATTGTGGTGACTGCGCTTGGCGACATTACCGGCGTCGCCCATCTCAACGTCGCCCTTAGCCTCGATCGATTCGCGCACTTCGATCGCGTCACCAGCCATGGCGGCAGTTCTTGAAGTTCGGGGGGTGGTTCCTGGTTTTCTCGAGGATGGGGAAGTCTTCTTGGCCGGCGAGATCTCGCCTCTGGAGGGTCGTTCGCGCAAAGTGGGCATCGCGGTACCACAGCGAGCACGAGGACAGGGTTCCAAGACTGAGGATAGCGATTGGGGGGTAGGTACGGTACCTCAACCTGACCGAGTCAGGGCAGTCGCGAAACCTCCACAAAACGTGTGGGATGTCTAGTGCGCGACAGGGAGCTGCAGCCAATTTGGAGGCAGGATGGGCTCGGCGATTGAGGAACAGTGTGGTAGTGTTATTCAAACTGCCTTCCCTGACTAGTAGATGCCAGTGTGCAGCTTAGCTAAGATCCACACGGGCATAAATACCTTCCGAGTGAGTTGCTGATGGGTGTCCGACATCAGCCGAGGCAGCGTTCTTGCTCCAGTGGAAGTCACAATAGTCATTGCTAAGCTGCTTTAAAATTCAACGGTCTTCTAGATGACCACTACCTTCTCTGCCACTCATACGTTAAACACCATATTTTCCGCTGTGCGTGGGAACATTCGGAGGAACGGATACAGGAGGGTCAAGCCTCTAAGAACGGGCAGCCCAATCAGAAATTAGTAATGTGGGCGCTTTTGCTGCCAGCAGCGAAGTGCACAGTCTCAATAAAAAACGACTGTTGCAAGACATCCGTGCGCTAGTCGCTTCAGGCCAATGGAACTGTCTTTGGCGAGATCGCGTGGCTTCCGCGCTAATAACGACTCAGCATCAAGGAGCTGATCCGTGCGTTCCAGCAGCTACCAGATCCAGCTATGGAGCATTCCCGCCTGTGTGTGGTAATCCGCAATTGTTAAGCTTTCACCTGAACACGTTGGAGTTCGAAAATCGCATTGGGAAAGCAGCTTCATTCCCAGAGGCAAAAAATGCGAAATTTTCGCAATCAAGTACACAAACGAAGGGGTTATCCATACATCTTTTATTTCTGGACTCTTGGCAAATTATCAATAAGAGACTCCGCCATTCCGTCCGACCGTCGAAGTATTTCGCTATCAGTGAGCTGATGAGACTGCCGTGACGTTGCCACCAGTGCCTGCCCAAGCCCCCAGGTGTGGGATAGAAGGAGTTGGGCTAGGGAGCGGCCGAGAAGGGGTTGCCCCATCAGATAGCGTCATCTTGCAACTCGCATCGATATTGTTTTTCGTTGTTTGATCAACCATTTTCCCTCGGCTTTGTGCCAAACTATTCGCGGGCGCGCTTTGGAGTTGGCCGACTGCCTTCGCCTGCGCCGTGCGCGTGGAGTTGACCCTGCCGACATCTTCAACGTGTCCACCGTCTCTAAAAAAAAAAAAGTCCCAGTGGCCGGATCGCTAGGTCGAGGTACTACAACTGAGCAGTGTCTGAGCTAGGATTCGGCACTTGATACGACCCTCTATCTGCAAGCCGCAGGTCCAGCAGACTACTCCAAAGGTAACGGCGCAACTGCGAGATACGAGCCCTCAATATATACCCCTCGCCAGCTGCTTGTGTAGGTAGTCCCGCCGTCTTCAGCATCGACCTCTTGGACCCGCCCTCGAGTGTCTTCAGGTCCTCAGCTCTGGCTTCAGTAGCAGCTCGATTCACCCCTTCCGTCCTCGATCTACCCGCATCACCTTTTCCCAGAAGCCCAAGGCCTCGGATTTGTTTGAGGCCCTTTATTGTTGCCTATTGCGCCTCTTTTTTCTTGCACAACTTTTTCCAAGGCTCCTCGTTGAAGAGAAAACGCACAAATCGCACCTTCAGCTACTCCCGCCATGAAGATCCAGATCCGCTTACGGGCGCCCAAGGGCCAGGCTCGCCTTGAAATCGATGACGAGGCCAGTCTCAAAGACCTCATCGAATTCATCAAGAACGAGACAGCGCTGAGCGACTTTTCGCTAAAATACGGCTATCCGCTGAAAAACCTTGACATCAGCCCGGCTTCCCAGAATGCCACGGTGAAGGAGTTGCAGCTTCGTGGCGAGACTATTGTCGTCGCTCCCATTGAGACTCCTATACCGCCCCCTGCCGACGTGCCAAAGCCAAAGCCGTTTACGCCCAAGGGGATAGAGCCCGACGAGACGTCTCTGGAGTGGTCTGACAGAGGCGGGCACATCGGTGGGTTATTCGTCGCCGCGATATTGTTCAAAATCGCTAACAAAATCTTTCAGTTCTCCGAGTGATGCCCGATGACAATAGCTGCATGTGTTAGTAACCTGCCCCAATCTTTCTAACCCCTTGGAATACTCATATTAGAGCTATAGTTACGGCTTTTGGAGGCGCAATCGGCCTTGAAAATCCATCTCAAGTCTTGCGCAAGCAGGTTGCCGAGTACATCCTGGATCACCCCGAGGAGTACAGCAAAGCCATCCTTGGCGAGGAGCCCTTAAGGTACGTCGGGCGCATGAAGCAAATGGATACCTGGGGCGGCGCAATCGAACTATCTATCCTGTCGGACATCTACTCGATTGAGATCAGTTCCATCGACGTCAAGGTAAGCCCAACTCCAAACCTTGGCTCGCAGATACAATGAGTGTCTGATTTTGCGCCCAGTCTCTCCGTGTGGACCGCTTCGGTGAAGGCAAAGAGGAACGGGTTATCATCCTCTACTCGGGCATTCACTACGACCGGATAGCTTTCTGCATGGACCTCAGCTATCCAGTCGAGGTAGACGTGACCAAGTGGCGGACCGACGATGATGAGGTTCTCGAGAAAGCTCGCAAACTCGCTCAGCGTCTCAAGAACTTGCACTACTACACTGATACTACCGACTTCGTCATCAAATGCGAGATTTGCAACTGGATTGGGCAGGGTACGCGTCAGGCCGCCCAGCACGAGCGGGAGACGGGCCATGGCCAGTTCGGCGAGATGACCATTAAATAGTAGCGCCGATGGAGTTGCTGGGCTACTTTGCTTTTATTTAGGGACCTTATGGGGACGCACTTGCAATCTGATAATGCATGGAAGCAGTATGCCTTGCCATTCACACGACATGGATAGTTAGCGGCACACGCAATGAATGACAAGACAGGTTTCCTCAATGCTTGCAAAACATCAGTATGCGCGGTGCTGAAGAACCATGTCAGCATGTTGCTAGGGGAAGAACATTTTCCATGGGCTCATCAGCCCTGTACGTGACTTGAACGTGTGTGGTGCCTGGCTCAGGGGCTAAAACTTCATCCCACAGGCGCTCGCGCATCACCCAGGGCTGGGTTGTGACACAGCCTGAGGTTGGACGACCCAACCAACCGTTACGCGGCTGAAAATCGGTCGAAATCCCGCCTCAATACGGGCGGTACGATGATAGTAAAGAGCAATATCAGGAGGTAGCGAAATAACCGTCGTCCAAGCTTGCTCCCCAGATGCCCGGGTCGCGTCCGCATGGCGTGTGGCCTGTGCGCCGTATTCAAGGAAGCAATGCGATTGGCCACCGCGGTTCGGGGCCGCGGGCAGTGCCAGGCTCTGGCATTCGCGCGATGGCTTCAATGCGAGATACGGGAGACGAACATGGGGTTGGAGGTAGAGGATATATAGCGGTTGCTGAGACCAATGTGGTCAAAAAAAGACGATTCTGCAATTCTAGAGAGCCATACCGACTCAACTTTGAGACTGAGCCCCTGAATCGATATCCCAGGACCCAGGTACGGACAGTAGAGAGCCTGCAACATGGAAGACGGAAAATATGGTATGCATACCCCCGATAGCGCGGACTCCAACACGACTAACACCTGGTTTGAAGTTGAGGGAAGCTTCTACTTCTATGCCCCCAACAAAGGAGCCCCTGTGTTCTTCGCCATTGCCTTTGCGCTCTCGGGCCTGTACCACACGTACCAGTGCATGTAAGTCACCGACCACTTGTCTCCAACTGGTTTTCTGCAGCCAGAAGACCTAACACTCAAAAACCAGCCACTACAAGAGCTCGAGAATAACTGGCTTCTACGTGGTCTGCGCCACATTCTTCACCGCGGGCTTCATCGTCAGAGAGCTCGGCGCCTTCGACTACACCAACCTGATCAAGTTCATCGTCAGCATCTGCCTGATATACGCGGCCCCGTAAGTACTCAGGGGGAGCCAACCTCAGCTCCAACCACTAACGCTGTCGTGGCCAGTCCTATTCTCGAGCTCGCCAACTACAACATTCTCGGTCGGATCCTATACTTTGTGCCCTACCATTCGCCCATCCACCCCGGTCGTGTCCTCAGCACATTCGCTTTTGTCTCGTTCGTCGTCGAGATTCTCAATGGAACCGGTGCAGCCTATTTTGCCAACCAGAGTCTGACGGAGGAGAAGCAACAAATAGGGCGGGCACTGTTGAAAGCGTCGCTCCTGCTGCAGGTCATCGTCATCATATCATTCCTGGTTTTATCTGGCATCTTTCACCGGCGGTGTCTCCGGGCCGGCATCCGCCACAGCGGCCTCAACAACGTCCTGTACACGCTGTACGCGTCGACGGCCCTGCTGTCGGCCCGGACAATCTACCGAGTGGTCGAGTTTTGGAGTGTCGAACAAGTCCACTACCGCAACGTTGACGCCATGACCGTAACGCCCATGCTCCGATACGAGTGGTACTTCTACGTCTTCGAGGCCACCCTGATGCTCTGCAACCAGGTCATGCTGAACATCCGACATCCACGAAAGTACCTTCCCCAAAGCACAAAGACCTACCTAGCAGAAGACGGCGCAACCGAGGTGACAGGCCCCGGATACAGCGATTCGCGCAACTTCCTGCTGACGCTAATTGATCCGCTCAATGTGGCTGGTATGATCACAGGCAAAGGGAAGGAGAAGAAGAAGGATCGGTTCTGGGAGCTGAATGGTGATGCCGATTTGGCGAGGAACGGAATACTGTTGGCAGCAAACAGAAAAGATCCCGAGCCATGACGGCATTTAGTTGTCATCTTTGGGGCTCGGAAAAAGGAAGCGAGCCGAAACTGATGACTGCGTGGGGGGTTCAAGTACAGCCGTTGCCGAGCTGATGGCTAAGAAGGATGAGTGCTGTTTCATATGGCACTCCAGCCCTGGTTGGTTTGCTTGTTAGCGTGGAACCTTTAGGAACCCCGAAACGATCTCCCCAGCATCAAAAAAGGTATATGGGGTACTATGAAAGGCATATCTAGTATTTCAACAGGCCTTTCCCAGAACCACGAACGCCTCATGTGTTTCCAAAAAGCGATTAAAAAGTGGCAGAAGAGGCAGCCGCAAGGCAACGAGAAACCTCTTCGATTTCTCGTACCTATATTCACAGCTTCAAAGTCCCGCGCTAACAAATAAACAAGGGTTGGATTGTATGTAATTGGGTGCGCTGTTCGATAGAGGTTCCTTGCGCGTTGTTAACCTTTGGATAGACACATTTTGAGAAAGGGAATGTCGGTGTATGCAAATACCCAACATATTGTTGTAAAGAATTCTTCAATCATGGATTATGCCCTCGCAATACTGCCAAGAGTGCAGTGCCCCTGCGGTTTCCATGCTGGGGAGGTACCTACATAGGTAAGGTAAGGTACCTCGTGTGGCTTGAGGCAGTGGGTAGTGATCCCCATCCTCCAGACAGCGGCTGGTGGATTATCAGTGCCTTGATACCCGGCTGCGAATTCGACACCCAATGAATTCGACACCAAATGCATCGATCGTCCCGAGCAGACGAGAAGAAAGAGGCAGGTGCAATCGGGCACATGAACGAGTTAAACAGGGAAGGAGCAAAATAATATAAACCCCCTCGCCTGAGAATTTCCCTCCACTTCACAAAACTTGGGCTTCAACACAATTGCTGATTGTCCAGCTGCCAGAGCCCATCGTGGCTCATGTCAATGATTCCCGAGTGATACTGGCGGTGCGCGTCTGCAAGGACCTCCCCCACATTCGCTACCTAGTGTAGGAAATCCTACCTGACGAGGTCAACATCCATGGCGGCGGAAGCGTGGCTCATGTCCCTGGGTAAGCACTATCAATTGGGAGCCTGAGGGTCAAAATAAACGGAGTCGGCAAAGGGACTGCGCAGCAATCTTACAAGTTGCCGATTCTCCTTTCGCTCATGTTTCTCCGAGTAAACCCGGTGATCAAGATAGGCAGAGCAGGGCACTAGTACCGGCAGACATGTCCACTCGTGAACACAAACTCGGGAGCTATCGAGGGCTGTGGTCGGGCAAAGGTGAACCGTGATGCAGCAGGAGCGACCGTAAGGTGCATGGAAGTCTCGAAGCATCCCTAAGAATCCCGTGGCATGTGGCCTGTCCTCTTTTGGTGCTCTCAGTCTTCTGGGATCGCAGCTTCAAAGCATCATTTGCCCCACTATTTACTAGCGCCCGTCGGTCAATTTTATTGAAGCTGCCGTCGCCGTCTCGGCTCGGCCACCCCGCACCCATCGCCGCCAAGCTGCCTGTCCCAGCTGCTCTTTCCCAAGAGGCGACTTCTTGCGTCGCCTTCACCAGCAACTAGGTCGATTCTCTGTTTCCAAGTGTTCATCCAAGCTGAGACCCCCTCCTGCCCCTCGTAACTCTTTGGCTGGGGCAGAGAGCTCGCTAGCAAGGTACGGCGGTTTTAGTCGCGTCTGTGCAGCCGGTCACTTGTTTCGTTCCCAGTGTTTCTCAAACGCGAAACGCCCTCGTCGCCCTTGCTCGCTCTTCTCTGTTACTCAGGTTGGTGCTGCTGCTGCTGCTGCAAGCCACAACCCGTCGCGTTTTCTCCCTCTGCTGCAGGTCCTGTGCAGTGGTGGTGCTGGCAAGTCTTCGGGCTTGTTGGCATGCTTGTTCAGTCGAGACCACCGCAATTGCTAGCGAGGGCGATCAGACACTGATAACTTGCCACCTAGCACAGCCACGGGGATCATCATTCTTTCCGGGGCCAAATCTTTAGAACAGAGATTAGAGATTCGCGAGCGGAACAAATTGATCCTTCCATCGGATTTGGACTCTTCGGCTGGCAGGGCAAGACGAGCAAGACGAAACTCCTCTGGTTGTCCCTCGATCGGGCCAGACCAACTCTGCGGTTGGCAAAGTGCTCGCGGGGCAGAGTGACAGGTGACAGCGACGAGTGATAGAGGGCCGACGCCGTCGCGTCAGCTGGAACACTGCGTGATGGGAGGTCTGCATTGAGCTGCCATCAAACCCAGCGAAACCCAGCGGTCTGGCGAGACCTGCGAAGCCCAGGGTCCCGGCACATCGCCCAGGCTGCTACATTCGAGCGAACCAAAATACTTTCCAATCCAATAATCCTTACCCGCGGCGGTGCAGTGCAGGTGCTCGCAGTCGGCCGTCGCTCAGGGCTTGGTCCCGCTCCCTGCTCTGCTCCCTGCTGCTCGTTCCGCACCCCCCCCCCCTTCTTCCTTCTCACGCTATTGACCAATCCCTTATACATTCCATATACATTTGCCGCCTCCCCAGAGCTTTCACGAGCACACCCACATAAATTCGCCATTCGCCAATTGCTCTTGGTATTTTCGGTTTCGCTTGCGGCTCAGCTGACCTCAGGCCTTCGCCGCATCACGTCGACACAACAAGGCCGTTTCTCGACTGCCTGATCATCACCGCCCTTTTGTTGTCCCGTGGGCTACTTGACTGAGCCGCCCTAACCTGTTGGCTGGGGTCGCATACAGCTATATCCCATCACCACCCCGCCCCCATGGTGACATATCGGAGCACACAACCTGTCATGGATACTCATCTACCCCAGGAGCGGCGGGGGCCGCAAATATACGTCCACGTCGAGTTCGGAGTCTCATGGACGAGAAAAGCACCCAAGAACCACGAGGTTACTTACAGATCCCGCGGTCTGCGCGAGCGAACTCCTCACTTTCCACGTCAAGTTCCCGCTCCCAACACAAACTATCTCTCTGCTATTCGTGATTTCGAAGAGCGCCAGTCCCGAAATCGGCAACCCCGTCATCTTCATCCCAGTGCGCATGCGCATGCGCATGACCATCATAATCATCACAACCATCACAGCCATCATCAACTCCAGGAGTACTATCAGACGGAGGATCGTCAACAGAGGCGCCATCACCAACCCATGATCCAGGAGCAGCCACGCATGTCGCGAGGCGAGTCGAGACCTTCCCACGAGCGAGGACGCTCGGCGCCCCCACCCATCGGCGATAACCCCTGGGACGTTAACATCTTGCGGGATCACGCGGCAGGGCCAGAATCTTCGGCTTCGCAGAATCAGCTGCCATCAGATCAGTGGAAGGCCCTGCCTGCGGAGCCATCGAAGTTTCGTTTAGGGGAGGGAGGCATGCCTTGGTCGGCTTGGTCTAACCCGTTAGAGTATGATCCGAACGCGGATGAGCGTGACGTTGATGAGGAGACTATGTCAACCAGGTCAGGGCCAGCCGTGGAAAGTCTCTCACCATACGCCACAAACCCGGGCATGGTCTCGGTGTTCTCTCCCGGGCCGACGACAGCGCAACCTGTCGATTCTGGGAGGGCGAGGGAACTAGGAGCGCTATCAGCAGCGATGATGACGGTTGACAACGGGTTTGAGCACCAGTGGTGGAACAATGGGCCAAGAGAGGCAGTTGCAGCAGGAGACCTTCGGAACCAGGACACTCGGGACCTCTTTTCAGCAGCCTCGCTCGGGTGGTCTGGGGTCGACGCATTCAGAGACGACGAACACACACTGGTGGCGGCAAGCTTGGTATCGCCGTTATCGGAATCCGAATTAAGCCCGCCACTGGCATTCCAGTCCTTGCATCGATCGCTGTCGACGAGGTCAGAAGAGCTTTGGCGCTAAGGCATGGGAAGCGGAGCTGTCTGTTTCTGCAGTTGAAGACTTCTTCTCAAACATCTAGGTCACGAGGCTTATCTCAATAATTATCACAACGGGAAAAAAAAATCACTGGGCATTTTCTTAGTCAAGGAGTTCTGGTTAGGTTGGGTTATTACCGGCCTGCGTGGAGCAGTGCTAGGCTCGCCCATAATACTATGGGTTTGAGAGGATAAAAGACATTTTCGGTGGAGCATATAAGCATGGGCGGGTCAATGAATCTCTGGTCTATTTGCTTATTTACCATGCCAATCGGGTCTAGAACAGAAGGTCCCGAGACAAAGTCATGTTGTGGTGATATACCACATGTTGTACTACCAAAATAATTACGGGTCTACAGGACCCCCCAGAAAAGACCAAGTTGTCAATAATTTACAAGTGCCCGTTTGATCACGATGGGGTAAGTCGAAATCCTCTCCTGTTTCGCCCCCCATTGTCTTGAGTAACACCAGACGCTCGATGATACCTCAGACTTGTAACAGTCTGAACAGTCCCTTAGTGATGTTGCACCCAATCCGGGGTGAGACGAGGGAGTAGATCGACACGACAGGGTTGACGGACAAACCCTTGCTCGTCTGTTGCAAGGGGTTTGGCCCGCCTTAGCCCTGACACCCCCCCCCCAGCGACCTAGCCTGTAGAGTCGCTGAGGCCCTGAGGGCAAGGTGGAGGCTTTCCAACAGCACGGAACTTTTGGCCTTGGGGTTCATGAGAATCGAGATGGACCTTTCTGAATAGGAAAGGCATCCTGGTCGACACCAATACCGAGGCCACTAGATAATCACATTTTTGGGACGAGAGCATATGCACACAGCGGTGGCGGGGCGCGGGGCGCGGGGCTTCGGCTTCTAAACTCAAGATTGCATTGGGCATCCTGCGGTCGAAATGCTGGAGCCTATTCTGCCCTCCTTGACGGCAACATGGTTTGGGGGATCTGGCCCCGTAAGGTACTCCCAACTGCGGTTTGGCTTCTGATCCCGGCCCGCGTGGTCCCCCAAAGGCCCGGCCCTTGGGGGGGGAGGGTTGTCCGTTTTACTTTACACCAACAATGCGGGCCAGCGGACAAGGCCGTCAACTGGTTTGTTGTTATCGAGAGGCAGCGGATGCTAACCTATCTGATTCGGCCTCGGGCTCTGCGGCGGCTTCCAGGCAGAAGGTTTACGGCTGCTCCCCATTGAACCATCACAACTCATGCTCCTTTGCAGTATTGCCACGCTGCCGAGAACATGCCGATGTGGATATGTGTGTCCATACTACTACTACGACACACACACACATGCAATGCCCCGAAGCGCAGGGGGCTTACATGTATGCTGGCGATCCTGGGGCTCTTTGATTTCGTCCGCTCAGAGGCTCAAGAATCTTGCTGCCTGGGGGGGTGATCAGTTCCACCACGACACACACGATAACTTGGCCCTCGTCGACCCTCGTCGACGGCACACACGCACGACACTCGCACACCAATGCAGCGCGGTCTGCTAACTCGGGTAACCTGTTCCGATCGGTTTTTTTTTTTTTTTTTTTTGGTTTTTTTGGTTTTTTTGGCATCGGTTATCCTGACGGCCTGCAGGAGGCTATTAGACGCCACCTTTCCCAGAACTGACACTGAACCCGGGGAATGTAAGCAGGAGAGGCTTGAGCTTGCCGGCCCGTCTTGACGGCTGCATACGCCCTACCCTTACTGTCTGAACTCTCCGAAGTGTAAGGCGCTGACTGATGTCGATGACGGTTGTGGAAACGTTATCTCAGGCGACCTGATAACCCTGTCTTGGTTTATCTCTTGGGGACTTATCTAAGGTTTCTTGGATTCCTCTGCACGCTGCAACGGAACTTGCCAAGCGGGCCGAATTTCGGCAGTATTTGCACGCAACTGGAGCAGTTCTGATAAGGTACCGGGATACCTTATGCCGAACACCTTGACATCAGACGAACCAGCACTCTTGCCATTCCTCCTCGAGGCGCCGTTTAGATCGCGAGGAACAAATGAGGCTGAGTGCTTGGCATATCCCGCGGGCCGAACAGCCTGTGCGCGTTTCATGTCAGTCCGCCGCCCAGGGACTTTCGATATGTGTATACTAATGTCATGTATATACGGATTCACGTCCAGAAGGGGAGCAGTTCGCCCGTCCAATTTGCTTGCGGAAGCGTGGAACTTCATGCTGGACACCATGCCACACTGCGAGACCTATCCCTCACATAGCTGTCGATCTCTTCGTGTATACAACACGGCTCTGGTATGTGCAACTCGCAGATATTTTTATCCCTTTGTTTCGTTTTGTTTCAACTCGGCTGCGCCGAGGATATCCAGCGCCAGGCAATCGTCAAGAAAGACTCCATCACATACATACTCCAAAGCCACCCCGTTTCCGTTTGAGCCTCATGCAAAGGACCCCGGTGAGCCGACAAGGCAGCAAACCAACTCAACCCCCTGGCGCCGAGTCTCAGTACCTGTCATCCGAGTCGTGCTACTACGCCCGTCAGCTCTCCCATCCCGCGGCACAGAGGAACCCGAGGGTAATCACGCGCGATTACCCTCAAGATTACGGCTTATAAAGCTTAGTACTACAGCAGCAAGCAGAAAAGAGCAAGGCCTATAACCCAACCCTTGCTTGCTTGTCAGCGCACGGCTTGAAGGGCTGTGAAAATGAGAAAAATATCCCCAGAGATGTACGTTTTTTATACTACTAGAGGCCTTTTCGAGACTTGGTAGTGTATACTTCCTCGCGGGTGCTGGTGTTGAGTCATGTATGGCACATCCCAGCCCCCCGCTACCCCCATTGGTGTCTACCTACCTACCTTGAGCCGCTGGTCTCATTGAGTTGGCCCCCGAAGTACATGACGAACTTCATCATGTCCTTTGAGTTGTTGCTTATGACTTTCAATGACTCAGAGACATGGTCCATCGTCAACTTGCCGGTGCCGTCTTCACCGGCCAGCCAGCTCGTTGGCAGGCTGCCAGCAAGCAAGCAGACTAAGGAGGTGCTTGATGAGCCAGATGAGGGTGATATCATTTACCCGTTTGTCGTAAATGGGTGCAACCACCCCCAAGGCGCTGCCGACGTTGACTGGTGTCCCCACCTTACGGCGTGCTTCAGTACCGCTGATGTCGAGCCGATACCGCCCCGGGCATCCTGGACAAAGGTGTTGAACTCTGCCCACATTCTCCACGCCGCCTCCGTTGGCTCGTCGACTGGGGTCGCCAAAGGGCAGGTTGTTCAACTCCTCTAGGGAGTTGTTTGGCTTGATTTAGATGAGGCCGGTGACCTCGCTGATCTCCAAATCTCGAGCTTTAGACCGGCCTTAATGGCAAGTTCCAATGTCATGCTTTTATTGCGCAATGAAACAGACAATGGAATATCAACCGATGGAATAATACATGTGATGAAATTATTCCATCTCACACCCACTGGCAGAGAATGCTGACCTTGAACCCATTCATACTACGGCACCAGGCCAACGAGCTCAAAGCCAAGCATGAAGTTGCTCACCGCGAACACATTTATGAGAACCATGGGGGGGTTCAGTGGCCTCCGCTTGCTTGATGTGCCTTTTGGTCGCTAGGTGTACCATTCAAGATGCTGAAAACACCTCGTGAGAATCTAAAAATGCTTTTTGGATGTTGGATATACCTATTCGGGCATTTGATACACCTTCCCAGATCCTAGATATGCATTTTCAGGTTGCTTGATACGACTAGTGACCATGCCAAAGATGGGTCACCAACTACGATGAACCAGTTGACTTCCACTCGGATAGTTTCGGCTATGGGGCGGCTGGATGTGTTCTTTTCCAACTCCAAGATCGTGCTCATGTCTAGACCCTATATGACAACTTCCTCCTCGACAAGTCATAATCTAACTACGGGACATATAACGAGAGCTCTTTGATATAAAACAGATCATGAAAGCCGGATGAGATTCCAGAGCCCAGAATAAAGAGGATAAGGTTGACACGAAAACGGAGGAAGACCAAAAGAAGAGCAGCGAGGGGCGGGCCTAATTGACCACCAAAAGCTCACTTGGCCTGCACTGCATCCTCATCATCTCATTGATCTAATTTATACCACCACTTAGCAACAAAGAGGCAGCGATTTGGGGGGGAAGACAAGCCCTATTGGATTTTTTATTTTGGTCTCGCGTTTTACTGACAACCTGAAAGCCATCATCCCATCGCCAATGCCATGATTCGGCACAAGCCAGAAAGAACACAATTGCACTTGACTTGGTCTAGTATCCATACCCAAGGTCCGCCCGTCGACCTCAGGGTAGTTGACCGGCGTCCTTCCCGCCCATGCAGCCAGACACCGACATACCGCTTTGCCATCCTCCAACTCATCAAAGAGCTTCAGCCCCAAATTTTCATCTCCGCCAAACGTAAACCAGATGAACAAAGACAATGGGGGAGGCGGCTCACCACCCCCACAAGCTTCTCCCCCTTGCTCCGTAACAAACACCCAACATGGTATCATGACCACCGACATATGCACCCCTACCATCTCCTCAACCACTCCCATGCTGGCTCATTCCGACTCAACTAGTATTAAACTCCTCGTAGTTTTCCCTATTCGCAACCACAACGTCGTTGATCATAAGTGATAAAACGGCAACAAGTTTATCGCTGTTAGAGAGACGAGCCATCGCGGGCCCTCTGGTATCAATCCACCAAAATGCTTTCCGTTTCCTACCATATCCCACAAAAGAAAACCCAAAAATGGTGTAAGGAGAAGTCAGAAGAAAGAAATGAATAAAAGGGGTAAACCCCACGTGATGAAGAGAAAGGGGCTGCTAGCTCCCCTGATTCTATATCCGCCCTCTTCCCAAGTGAACACGCACCATTCAAGAAGAAAAAAACGCGCCAACTTACATAGCAACCGCTCACCGTAGCTATCGCACAAGACTCGTCACCAAAATCGTCATTTGCAGAAATAGTCGTCGTAAGCACACCGGTCCGCATCGTCAACGGCCAGGGCCGAAGAGAGGCAGAGGAACGTCTCAGCAGGTGTAGAGAGTCCAGTCAAATGAAAAAGGGGTCGGGTCGGGCGCCTCCTAAGCACTCGTCTCCCGCTCCTCTTGTATTGACGTCATCTCCATACCAAGCCCGCCGACACCACTCCCTCCTGCCATCAGCGTCCGACTGGGCGGGGGGAGGAAATGGCCCGCGGCTTTTGTCGCCGCCGCGGTGATGATCGCGCCAGGTGTTGATGCATAGTCGTCGGTGGATACCGTGCTAGCTGGCGTAGCTATGTTTTTGATAGTAGGCTCCAGAGTTGGTGTTTCGGTTGCAACTTCGCGGTGCAATGGCGACGAGTGTATTGGCGAGTTGCTTTTCTTACTCTGCCCATCTCCGTTACCGCGGGACGAATTGCGTGGCGAAACCCTCCCAGTCTATATTCCATATGTTAGCGGTCCCGCTTTAGGTTCTCTTCCAATGACTAGGAGCCGCGAGCTTACCTGCTTCGCCCATCTAAGGCCACAGCTGTTGCAGAGGTCCCGATTTCCACTGGGACCCCGCCGCCATTCCGGCGTGTTCCGCGTGTGGCAGTTTGCGCAATCCCTGACCATATTGCCACCGCCCTTCCTCCTCTTTCGCTTCTTCTTGCTTGATAGCAGTTGCGCGAGATCTTCGGCAAGAACGCGGTTGACCTTCTCCATCTGGCGTAGCTCATACTGCCAGCTGGTACACCTCGTGGTCTTGAGCTCGTCAAATATGTTATCATCCGAGGCCAGCGTGGCATCTTGGGAACCAAGCGGAATGGTTTTAGGTGTCAAGGTCAGCGCGGTAACAGCTCCGGACTCGCTGCCAGTCCTGACAGCCGCGCTGGACATGCTTGGGAGACCGTTCGGATGCGTCACCGAATCATCAGGCGAAACACTCGCCGATGTAGCAGCCCCGGTCTTTGTTCCGGTAGCCGGGGCAATGGCACGGGATGATGCCTTCAATAGCTTTGTCTGAGCGAGTAGAAACGTAGGTTTTTGGCCCTCGCAGGCATCGCCGGGATAGAATGTGGTATTCGCCTGCAATACCTGGCCTCTCTTGTTTTGGATTTCGTGTTTGCAGCTGACGATCTTGCCTGTCCTCGCTCGCTCGATCGTCCGTCCAAACTCGGGTCGTGACTCTTTTCGCATCAAATCTTGCATGCTCGTCCCCTCTAGGTTTTCCGGGACAAGATCCAGCAACGAGCGGACGTTGGACGAGACGAAGAGGAACATGCCTGAGGTAGAGACCTTTGTCCAAATCTCGCTGTCTCCGATACCACCATTCGCCTCCAAATCTGTTCGGCGCAGCGCAAAGACGGGGCGTTTTCTCCCGACGAGGATGATGGACTTCCTGCCCTTGCCCTGCTCGGACCACAGCGTTCCATGGCTCTCGAACCAGGTGTAGCCGCTTATCTTTCTGCGAATCCGAAAGACGATATTGACAGAAGTCCCGTGCTGCGCGTCCTTGAGCTCCCTGGTCACCGGTACTATGTCTGATGGGTGGCAGATAGAGGATAGCGAGCTCGCCATCAGCTCGCTTGCGTCGTATTCCAAGACCTTTTTGCATGATGGTGACAGGTAGAGGAAGAGTCCCTTGAGTGACAAGACGTGCACCACGTCGTCCGCGTTTTCCAGCAACATCTTGTCCCACGACTGCTTGTGCCAATCAGAGGTGACCCCTTTCGGATTGAACTGTTGCAGGAGGGTGGAAACATCGTCAATCCCGAGTGTTTGCCCGTTCTCGGGCTCCCAATTGCTAATGTTTGGCGGGGTAAAAATGTACTGTCCAATATCGGAGTGTATGTAGTTGACTTGCATAGCGCCGCTTATATCATAACCCGAAATCGCGTCCGGGCACTCGACGAGGTCGATTTGGAAGCCAATGAAGTACTTTATCTCGTCCGTGTCCCACGGTATTGGAATCATTGTTAGAAGATTCAAGAATGGCTTGCCTCCTTTGCGATAGTTAATCAAGCTCTGCTGGATCTCTTCGCCACGGGCGATTGCCTCTTTAAGGTTATATACGGCGCCGTTGTCAACAAACTCGCGCTTCGTGCCGGCCTCAACTTGCCCCTCTGGGGATTGTAGGAATCGACAATTCTTGCCCAAGATCTCGTGTTGATTGTAGCCTGTCAAGTTCTGAAAGTTGTCCGACACATAGATGATGGGGCAATCGTTCATTGTCACGTCGCACGCAACAAAGGCGCATGACATATCCACTGCCCCAATATCAAGCTTTGGGTTTTTCCGCGACGCAACATACCACAAGGCTCGGAGCATGTCAAAGCCGCTCTTGGAATAAATGCTCTTCGCTTGGGGATTCTGCTGATCTCGGGGCGTTGGGGCGCTGGTGGCTGGTGTCAATGGAGCTGAGGCCGCCAAGCTGGTGCTGGGTTGACCGCTGGCCATGGATATCGTTCGAGGTGTACCAGACGCCGGCGAATGAAAAACGGAAGGCCCCGGTACCTCCTGCGATAGAGGAGACTGCAAGCTTTGGTGGAACGGGGTGAGTCCTGAGTCTACATGCAAGCTCGAGGGCCTTCGCGGAGTGTGGGACTCATCGGGGGGGGTGGCACCATAGTGTTTATCGACAGCCATTATGTCTCCATCCCTCTTGTGACCAATACCGGCGGTCGGGGTGGTACTAGACGCACTGAGGGGAGTGTCCTCGACGTTTATATCCATGGAAAAATCGGTGTTGACATTGTCTAAGTTGGTGGGGGGATACTGGGTCCCCATAGTAGGTGGGTTAAATATACTGAGGCCATTGGGGTCTGCGCCCATATTCCCCACGTTGAGGTTTGAGAAGGCCATCATGTTTCCCATCATGTCGGGGGACAAGCTGGGGAAATCTGCCTGGGTGGACATGGCCATGAGACTGGCCTGGGAATAGGAGCCAGAGTGTTCTGGGATCACTATGCCACTGAAAGCCCCCATTGCCTCGCTCGAGGGGACAATGTTGCCGAACTGAAAATCTTGAAAAGCGCCATCCTGGCCAAATTGTATCATGGATAAGGGGCGATCAGAGCTGTCCTGGTCTATCTGGGTGGTGTAGGGTTGGGGCACGCTCCGGCGCCGTTGAAGTTCGCGGGTGTTCTGGCGGACGATGTCGTCGAGAGAGTCGCCGCCCGACATGGCGATGTCTGACATGGCTGATAGTGGGTCCCCGTGGACATTGCCTTGGTTTGATGTGTTGATCATGGGCACGCCCCGGCTGTGGGGGTGCTGGTCGCGCCGCTGCGAGGCCATCTGACCCTCCATCTCGTCTGCGGACATTGGAGACGCAAAGTAGTTGTTCATGGCGGCTGCATTGGCGTGTCCCGCCTGCCGCTCGACCAAACTGTGGTCCTGGGATTTTGAATACGCAGTGGTTCTACTTGGCATTGGACCATCGAGAAGTCGGCAGGCCTCTTACATAACAGAGTGCGGGCGCAGCATCGATAGGCTTCTAGCTAGCCTCTTGGGCCGTCAGGTGTAGTTGTTTGATGCGTGGGCGTGGAGCCGCGCAGGTGTGTAAGTGTGTGAGTGTAGAGCGTGTAGCGTGTAGCGTGTGGCGTGTGGACGGAGTGTAAGGACGTAGCGCCTCGGTCTCGGGCCCGGCTGGGGCGGAAGCGGTGAATAGTGACGAGGCGGGGTGGCAGAAGCGGAGTATGGGGCAAAGAGGGCGCGTTGTTGTCGGAGCAGCACGGGTCAGCGTGTGTCGGGTCGTTGCTGTCGCTATGGCCGTCGCAACCGCTCTCGCTCTCGATAGCTGCGGTGGTCGATGTTTCTGTCAGTCCGGACACGCAGACACGGGGCGGCGGGCGATGATGCAGGCGGAACGAGGCAGAACGCAGGCGGTGGTGGGTGATTGCTGCAGAGGAGGCGGAATCTGGAGATCGACGTTACGCAAGGCCAGGGCCAAGGCGGCGGGCAGACGGGCAGACGGGCAGACGGGCAGACGGGCGGCGGGCGGCGGGCAGGCGGGAGGCGACAGTGCAGGAAGCAGCAGAAAGCAAGGGCAGCAGAGGCAGCGAGGAAACCAGAGTTCAAAGGTCAACAACTACACGGGAATTTGGAAGCAAAGAGGTACGAGCGGTTCGAAAAGGTTCGAGGCAAATAATTGCAGCCAGCGAGGGCGGGGCCCTTTCCGAGCAAGCAAGTAGCAAAGTAAGGTAGGTAGCGAGATCGGTAGGCATCGGTAGGCCGGCAGGTAGGTAGCTAGCTTCTATTCGCTTCCTGCACTTTCAGCAAATATGCCGAGTCGACTGGCACAGCTGTGCCAGCTCCCTAGATCAGCCAGATTGCTGGGATGATCGGGTGCTCGAATGCCAGCACGTCAGGACATCTGCACATCAGGAAGTCAGGATGCGTTAGGATGCCAGCAAGGACGGGATGGACGCAGCCCGAGGCGGGGGAAGGAAGGATCCCAAGAGTACAGCGTGGAGCAGCGTGGAGCAGCGTGGAGGAGAGAAGTATGCCGCGGGGGTCACGCTCAGGTTTGAGGTAGTACCGCACAAATAGAGCGAGGGTAGCCAGTACAGCGGTGCCAGCATGGGCTAGCCATTAGACAGCGATATTGTGTGATGCAATGAACGGGCAGCCGCATTTGCCTTGTGAATGGTCCAAGGCCCTTCTCCAGCCCAGGCCTGCCGGTCTTTTGGCCCTGCGGCTTAGCAAAACCGAGAGCGGGGCCAGAAGACCGCAGAGGAGCTTGAGGAGCTCTTTGAGTGAGCGAGTCGACGACGACGGGAAAACCGCCACCCAGCCCACGCGTCCAATCCGCTCTGCCGCTCTAATCCACTCCTCAATCCACCCACCAATCCCGCAGCAGCTCCCTTCGACTTCCCCCCCCCCCAGCTCACTTCTTCCCCTCGAGCTCCCTAGTGCTCTCTAGCGTCGAGTAGCTCCCTAGCAAGGCAGGTTAAGTAAGCACCAACATGCCATTCAAGAGCGGGCCCTGCATCTGATTGCATCGGATTCGACCGAATGTCCATGCCGCTCTGCAAACTACCCAACGAACGTGCCCGTACCCTACTTGCCTACTATGGGATCGCGATCGTACCCTGTGCTGGACGAATGCTGCATCCCAAGCGTCCCTTTCCTTCTCTTGCCTTCTGTCTGCTCCGTCTCAGCGCCGTTTAGGTACCTAAAAAAGAAAAAAGAAAAAAAAAATCTTTTTCCGAGACTGTGTGTATGGCTGCGAGCCCGGTCTGAAAATGACGTTGCGCGTCATACAGGGTCGCTCCTCCTGTTTGCCAATGTGTGACTGATGAACCTGTCCACCCCTGCCCAACCACTTTAACGATATTTTAAGAGCACCCAGGCCGCCACCGTGTCCCAGCTGCTAACGGAATCCCTCTTGACATCGGGTCGCATAACCGCCCAGAGACACGCCGCCGTTGTTGTCATTTGTCACATACCCCCCCCACCCCAAAAAGCAACACTACTATACTACGTCCGTACCAAACAGCCCAGAACAGTCCCGCCGTTAAAACAAGGCCAAGCCTCTAGTATTGGCATACACGGATAGACAACCTTATTTGTGTACTACTGTTCTTATCCTTGCGACCTGACCTCAAGTATTCCCGCCAGCTAGCCACCACGCAAATCCTTGTCAAAAGGGCGAATAAGTCCCGGTGCAAAGAGTTCTCTTTGAGGTTTCTTTTGTTTATCTGTGTCGATTTCCGCTTGAATGTGCAAATAGTAGAAGCAAACCGGCTCTGTAGCATATACGCTGTAGGAACTATTGCCTCCTACTGCCAACCTTGCCCACATGGTATCATCAACCCCCTCCCATGTCCCTTCTCTTGACCCATCCATAAACTCGTTATCTAGTCGCCTTCTCTATCAACATGTTTTCCCCTTGTTGGCGACACGGGGAGACACAACCGGCGAAACCAACACCGCACTCTTGGTGTTTCCCGAATAATCACCTCTATTCGTTGGCGTTCCAATAACCTTATTCTCCGGATGAGAGCTGGCCGCTCTAATACAGGCCATGGAGTGCATTACTGGCTTGGCTTCGCTATCATTCAAACGGTCTTGTCATTCCGGTAGGCGTGGGAATGCAGACCGAAATTGACACGGGGCATCCTAGCCGAAGTGCCCCCGAATGACTAGCTGAGCCTCCGGCGTGAAATTTTGCTGCAGTACCAGCTGGGCGTTGACCCCGGTGGTTTCGAGCAGCAGCTTGGTTGCGCCAACAACACGGGCAGCCGTCTGCCCAGTCAAGGCATCCGCCTCGAGAGCTTGTGCAACGAACACGAATACCTTCTCCGCCTGTGATGTGACCACGGGGTGTCGCCTAGATTGGTTAGCTAAAATTCATTCGGAAATATGCTGGAACGGAATAGGACTCGACATACTTATCGATGAGCTCAGCGAGGTAGAGATAAGCATATGGAGCAGCCTCCTCATCATTGGTAATTGGCAAAAACTCAATCCACCGAGCGACGACTTGGTCGACCTGCGGAATGGCAGATGCGTTGTAGTGCAGCGCCTTGGCCACGGCAGCGCAAGCATTTTCCGTTGCGTAAACATTTTCTTCGTTGCGTGCATCTGGGAATCGCATCGCCTCGAAAAGAGCCGGGATCGCGCCACCCATGAAGGCGGCCCAGACGGGCCCGCCGTGGTGGGCAGCAATACCAATTCCATAAGCGGCTGCCTGCCGGATCGCGGGCAACTGGTCCAGGCATCCCTCCAACAGCGGTTGCCCAATGTAGTCGAGATAGGCGTGGCTTTGCGGGCCGCAATATTCGAGAACATCATCTATAATGCACAGTCCCCACTGCCGCTGAGTAGGATCTGCCGACCGGAGAAACTCTTTGTAGGTTTGGATCAGGCGCTCCCAAGGACGAAGGAAAGTATGGCCGTGATACTTGAAGATGCAGTGGAAAGCCTTGTTCATGTCAGAGAGGAGTGTTTGGTCATCTTCAATGGCCATGAGCAGCTCTTCCTGCTCATCCTCGACGTCCTCGGCCGGGACACCCGCGTTCTCCTCTTCCCGCTGGGCGACACGATCCTTGTAGTCTTCCAGCGTAGTTTGGGCGCCATCTATAAAGTTCACCATGTTGTCAGGAGAGAGACATTGTCGGCCAATAACTTCGACTGATTCGTAGAAGCATTGGTACATTTCGGCCAAGGTATCGATCGCAGGCTCGGCGCTGAGGACTTCGAGAAGTTTCACGACTGTGCCGTTCCACAGCCCGTTCAACTCGTTAGATGTGTCGCCAAACCGTTTCTTGTAGGAGCTAAGGAGATAGGGGACGAGCTTTGCCGATACAACCCGCACGGGATCGTGAAAGAAGAAGGCCAGGCCTGGGAGCGCAACCTTCTCCATGATCTCGGCTGCCCATCCGGCAAAGTCATCCTCAAGCACCTGGGCATAGACAACAAGGAGTTCAATTGCCATATACTTGTCGTCCATTGAGCTCGTCCGGATTCCGATGGTCTTGCCGCGAAGGGGGACCAACTCCCAGCCGTCATCTTGCTGAAATTGCTCAACCTGCTCGTCGGATTCAAGGACTTGGACGTCGGCCTTGGCGCTGGCGAGCTCGATCAACGGTGGCATGACTGGTGCCATGTACGGGAGGAATTCCTTGCCCATGACCCGGCACATCCTCCCCCAGCAGTGCATCAGATACTGGGCTTGAGGGTCGTCCGCGTCTGTGATGCTGTTTTGAATAACTCTCAACAACTCTACAAGCTTCACGGCATCCGGGCCAAGACGCTCTCTTCCGACAGCCAATGCGATAAGGGTTGCGCACTCCATGGCCTTGGCACGAAGGAGTCGGTATTCCTTTTCGCTCTGGTTATGGAGGACGCCCACAAGCAAGGGCATCAGGGTGTCGTAGTACTTGCCGAACGTCTTTTCTGCTGCGTCGGCGATGGTTGCAATAGTCGACAGTGCCTGCTCTTGGACATACCGCTTCTCGTTTTGGAGAAGTAGGAACAGCTCCGATAGGAGGCTGTCTAGATAAGGCTCAAGTACACTCTTTTCGGCCTCCTCGCAGAAATTCACCAAGGCGGCAGCAGCGTGAGACTTGACGCGGGCCTCCGGCGAGCTAAGCACAGGGATAATTGCTGTTAGGATAACATCATAGAAATCCTTTTGCATGGTAGGCGCAAAGTCTGTGCTCATCTGCCCGAGGGCGTTACACCCAGCCCAACGGACACGGGGATGAGGATCTTTGAGGGCGGGGATAACCAGCTCGAGAACATGCTTAAGCTCGCCAATCATCTGATCCCGGCAGCCTTCCGAGATGGCAGATATCGCCATGAGAGCGGCATGGCGGTCTCTCCAGGCCATAGACTGCATCATGCGGGGAAGCCACCCAAATGTGGGCTGGAGAATAACCAGCCCACCAAGCTTGTTTGCGAGCCGATCCATGCAATGCTCGCCAGCTACGTGGTTTTGGTCACTCTCCTCCTGGTCCAACTACAAATTGTCAGTACTGTATCGGAAAACCCTTGCGTGGAGCCATGACATACATCATCGGCCGCAAGCCACTCTGTGGCATCCTCATCGTCTTCACCCAAATCCGTCATAAGGCTGAGGCATTGTGTGATCATGTCGTTGGTATAGTTGGGGTCTTTCTTGCACATTGAAGGGGCATAGTCGGCGAATGTTGCCATCAGCTCTAGCGCATTTTGCCGGCAAAGATCGCTGAGCTCCTTCTCCTGGATGACGGAAATGCTGAACTGGACCAGAACGTTGAAAACTGGCTTGAACATCCTGGGTGCACCCTCGGCAAGATCGATAAGGGCAACGAGAGCCTTGCTGAGGTCTTCTGAGTCGTTTGACTCCTTGATAGGCGGGAGGATATTGAGGACTTCGGGAAGGAGGGCGTGATACTTGGTTTGGTTCTTCTTGGACAAGCTGCGGAAGAAGGCGGCAAATGCCTCCATTGCAGCAAGCCGAACCTGTGCAATATTGTCAGCGCCTGGTATCCTTTCAGCAGAGAAATTCAATTCCCCGTACCGCAACTGATTCATCTTTGAAGGCTTGGGCGAACGATTGCGCCACAGCTTCCTCGTGTTCCTTCTCGATAATGCCAGGAGTAGTGGTAAAGACACGGAATGCCGTCTCTCGCGTTCCGGGGTCGGCTGCCTGGCTAAGGTTGAAAAGAACCTGGAGAAGTTCCGGCCAAGATTCGCCTAAAGGTACACCGTTAGTATCATGCTATAAGTTGGTTGGATCTACATATTGACGGACTGTTGTCTGAGTACTGCCTTCCAATCTCGGCAATGGCATCGCTGATTTTATTTCGGACACCGCGATCCGGCTCCGTGACAAGATTTTCCAACACCTTAGTGCGAATCATGTAGGCGTGTTCCTTGTCCAGAGAGATAAACATGTCGGTATTTTCAGACGTAGGAGTCTTTCTTGTCTTGCAGGCTATCCGTCTAAGAATTACCGCGGCGAAAGAGCGCGTCTTTGCGAGCCGCGCAACGTTAGCTTCCATTGATCAGGGTGTTTCGAGTAGATGAGACCTCCAAGACATACCGCTGCGTCCCTTGGGGGTGAGATTTGCTCCGCGAGACCCATCAGAAGCATCTCTGGTCGCGTGCTGGTCCAGTTGTTCTGCAGAACCTCCTCGGCATGGGACCGTACATTGTTGTCGGCAGACTGGAGCGCCCCAAGAAGGTGGGCCAGCTGGGCGAGAACATCAGGCCCTACGACCGACATCTTGAAATCGATGCTGCAGAGACCGATGGCAGGGTTAAGAGGTTGTGTATTGTGTGCGGTTCGCAGCTTTTGCCGGTGCGGTAACCACCACGACTCTGAGTGTCGTGAGGCTCGTCGATGGCGCTTTGGTTCGACCCCAAGGTAGTGGGGGGAGGTACGGAACGCGTTAGGAGCAGTAATCGACAACTTGAAAAACAAGGGCTGGGGCTCGGGTCAGCTACGGACGCGTCGAAGGCGTGAATGCGCGAGGTTTGATTGTTGACTAGCGTGCTGAAGGCGGAAAGTGAGTGAGGGGATAGACATGGAGGAGGGGGGATCCAGAGAGATGTTCGGTCAATATTTTTTGACTGGGCCCGGCCAGGTGGGATGTATGGAGGGGCACAGGGTAAGGAATTTCTGCCCGTACTGGGCTGTCAAGTGGGCCTGCTCCAGGTTGACAGGCTTTTTCAGCTGCCAAGTCCAGTTCCACCACGACCCAAAGCAACTAAGATCAAGCAACGGGTGTCTTTGTTCGTTTTTAAATTGTTCTTTACGCGGACACAGTTTAGCCCCCAGACGGATTGCGTTGCAAGGTCGGGTCTCTTTAAGCTAACTTTTGGTGCGCCCCTCGCCACCACAATGCTAAGACTTTAGGCGCCCCATCTAGGTTGTTAGTTATGTTGCTATACCGTGTGGCCTTTCCATTGTCGGGTTGGTCCCTCACTGCATAGCAATTGACTTCATTGACAGCTAGATCGAAGCCCCCAAAGCTTCGCTGCCAGCGAGAACCTGACCAAGACCAGCCTACCACAGCAAGTTATTCTGCGGTTGGGCTGAGAGCTTCCCTTCTTTGACTGCGAGGGCAGCTGGGAGATGGTCGGGTATCAGTTGCGTCGCAAGAACCCAATTCACGCTTCCGCCAACCACTTGGTTGCAGCACATGTACCTAATGACCGGATTCTGTGTCCCTCGAACATTGGCCAGCAGAGTAAAGCGTGCCGGCGGCTCGATGAAGCTCCCTGTCAAAACACCATTTCGAGATGGGCAGCTGATAAGAGGAGGACTGTGGTGGCGTGACAAGGCATGCCGCAAACTGCCAAGTGCGCATTGCACGCCAGTATTCGGGTGAAAATCAATCTTGTGATCACTATGACATGGAGTGGTGTCTCGAGTTCCGTTCTGAGAAAGGTATACACCGTCTTCACATCGTGCGCTTGGAAGTGGGCAAAGGGGCCAGCCTGCCAGGCACTGTTGAGGAAGTGACCTAGGAAGACACCAACACGACCCCGCAGCGTCGTCATAGCGCTGCCATGGTCAATGCTCCCTCTTAATGACCAGTCACCAGATTCTTTTTGTTTCTCGAGTAACTCATTCATCACTGCTTACCATCTTCGCTGAGTTGTATCTCGGAAGCTTGCCGGCTCGCAAGGTGCCAGTCCCCGACCGTCGAGAATATTAAAACGTTCCGATCCCCTTCCCCCTCCCGCAACGTACAGGTCTTGACCACGTTGACCTAGCTTGGGGATCCAATCGCAAGCCCAATAGTCGCAGCCAAAAACGAATCATGGACTCGGTTGATTCCACAACGAAATCCCCGTCGGGGAGCAATTCCAACAGCTCTGGTAGCGTGGGCGCTGCTATTTCGTCGGCCCCAGAAAGGAGCAACTCGCAGTCCAACTCCCAAAAGCCCGGTCATATCGCCTCGCATCGACTGAGCTTCGCTGACAACCAAAGACACCCCCCTCCATCGCCGCGAGCACAGCGGCACCCCTCTTTCACTCAGCAGGCAATCCAGGATCTCCTGAACAACCCGCCTTCCAATCGTCATGTCAACCCCCGATACGCGGGAAGAGATTGGCGTGACATTGCTCTTGGAGAGCTCGCCGCCGACGATGTTAATTGGGCGGGCTTAGACACTAGTGTCGAAGATGCCACTATGGTAGAGCCCCCCTTCAGGATTCCCTACATCTTGGATCGTGGACTAAGTTAGTTTGAACGACCGCAGACACTCCTCAAAAACAACTCCAATAATGTGGTTCTCGTTCGCGAGACACCAACGTCGAAAACTGCTATCTCGACATTCGACTACAGTGACTTGAACGCCTATCTGTTGGTTGTTGTGGGTCTTGCGAAACCCGATGAGGAGAATCTTGAGTTATACGGGCAGATTTCGGCCAAGGCCCAGTCACAAGAGCCTATCTCACTGCGCGAAATCCGACAGCTCTCCCGAAAAGAGCAATTGGTGGCTCTGCCAGTAGAGTCGACTCTCGATAAAGCCATGGAGGCTTTTGGGAGTGGAATTCATCGCCTCTTGATCACAAACCTGGTGGGGGAGGTAACCGGCATTCTCAGCCAGCTTCGATTACTCGAATTCTTCTGGCAAGAGGCAGTCAATTTCCCAGTCATTGATCGACTGTATGGGAGCCTACTTCGAGATCTCCAGGTTGGCACTCAGCAAATCATTGCAATAAAGTGGGAAACACTCATTCATCAAATAGTTTGACTGGCAGAGCGATGCTAATAGTTGTTTTTTCAGCGCCGACGCGCCCCTTGCTGATGCCCTTCTGTTAATGAGCAACGAAGGTCTAACCTCAGTCGCAGTCATCGATCAAGGCCTAAACGTTGTTGGCAATATATCCACTGCCGATGTAAGGCATTTGACCAACGCAGCCAGCATACCGCTGCTGAAGAGCTCGTGCCTGCACTTTATCAGTGTGATTCTAACCGAGCGCGGTGTTGAGCGCGGCCGAGACTCGTTTCCCGTATTTTACGTCAATCCCTACTCGACTCTTGCCCACACAGTTGCGAAACTGGTTGCGACGAATTCCCATCGTATGTGGGTTGTCGAGTCAGCATCGCCTTCTCCCAGCGCTCCGGCGACGCCTCTTCTTCAGCCGAGCCACCCAGGCCTAACGTCCGCAACGGTATCCGCAGTTACATCTGGAACAGGTGTGACGGGGGGGACCAACTCGCCTCCAGGGCCAACCGTCATCATCCCATCGCCGACACTCGCCCCAGGACCACAATCTCCTCTTCCCGGCCAGAGCCTCGTATCTTCCCCAGCGGCAGGGCTGCCGCCGGGATCTCACCTGTCTGGTCGCCTAACCGGGGTGGTCTCGCTGACAGACATACTGAACCTGTTTGCTAAATCAAGCGGTCTTCATCCTGCCGATCCTTCCGAGCAACGCGCACGCCGGAGACGAAGCTCAAGCAGCTCCGTACGGCCAAGTTTGGATGGCGGGAGAGTCAGCCACGAGTTTATTAGAAGATGATCGGAATCAGAGAGCAGCGTGTAGTCGAGGTAGGTGAGGGTTGTGGCCTTTGTCTCAATTGGAAACGGCGCTGATCGGGTTGGGCAATACTTTGAACGACATAACCCACGTAGCATTGTGCTTTATTTATTATTCCAATGCTTATCGGAGATTTCGGCGTAACTAGGGAGTTCCACGGTTTATAGGAGCTGAAAACTCTGAAAGGCAGTGAGTCCCTGGGTTGCCTCGCTACAACTGACATGGCAGGCGTTGACTAGATGAGACGGAAAGGTCACTAATGAAAACAAGGGAGTAGAGTGATAAGACTACCTTGAATGTGTGACATTGCTCAGCGGTGACAGTGTATAGGGTATACATTACACCGAGGGCCCAACAGCAAAAGAAGAATGATGTATTATGGACTAACGCAAAATATGTGCGTGAAGAGGCGGTTCGAGCTGGCCATCTTGCTACTGGGCTCCAATTTGGGGGCTCTGCTACAGCAACAGGAAGTCGTGAAGGCGACTATCATCGATGTTTGGGGTCGGGAGATTGCTCCTTAGTTCAGACCCGACTATATCATGATTTTGAGCTCATTACCACCTACGTCGGGCACCTTGCCCAACAACATCAAACTGGGGTAACGTGGTGCACTGAGTCGGTCCCTAGAGCCCCAGAAAGTGGAAGGCGTGGGCTAATATGGGCCTTGGCCGTATATCCAGTAGCGTTGGGGGGTTGAAATAGCTTGTATATTGTTGAACTGGGTATCTTTCTCGTCTCTAAGCAGTCAACACATAGGGTCTGGCAAGATTCTGGAAGAGATCTGCTTTCATAAGCTGTAAATCACGCAGCTGCAGCCGTCGCAGCCAGACGTTCTCTCCAGTGCTCAACCTCTTTTACTCCTTGTACGTCATCCCGCCGCCAAAGCTAACTTCGCTATTCTTCCCCCCGTCGGTAAGCACCTTGCCCTCGGTCACGCCCGTCTCGAACGCGCAGGCGCCCATGTCGAGCTTCTTAGCCGTGATTGCCGTCGCCGGGGAAACGTCAAAGTCGAAGATGTCGATCGGCAGGCCCATGGTCGTGCACGCGTTGGGGATGTCGACAATGCCCGCAACGTGTCCCTGGATGGGCGCGCACGACAGCAGCAGGTAGATCTGGTAGTCTGAGTAGCCAAACCGGCGAAGGTATTCGATTACGCGCAAGCTGGTTTGGCGGTAGGCGACGGTGACGTCCATGTAGTCTGATGAGGGTCAGTGAAGTCAGGGGATAGGGGGTAGCACAAGGGGGGGACGGGGGGACGTACGCTGCTTGCCGTGCTGGTCGACGGAGAAGCCCTCGAAGTAAATGTACCGGCCGGGTCCGAACTGCGGTTCGACCGGTCCCGGGATGTAGATGGGGCTCTTGAGGGCGAGATCGGCCACGCCATTCTTGATGACCTTGAAGTTGATGGTGATGATGCCGGCCATCTCAATGGCGCCGCAGAAGGATATCTCGCCGTCGCCCTGGGAGAAGTGGAGGTCTCCGACGCTGAACTTGGCCCCGTCGACGTGGACGGGGAGGTATACCTTGGATCCCTGTGAGGTGTCAGTCGTCGCCCGGCGAGGCCGGTGTCAGTAGGGACTTACTCTTGATAAATTCTTAATGTCACAGTTTCCTGTAAACGGTCAGCATACCGCGAGTTTGATGGTGGTAAACAGGAGATGCCGCTCACCTCCGTGTTCAGGACGGCCAGGAATGGTCCTGGCCCCCTCCCTCCCGATCTTCGCCTTCAATTCGGGGTCGGCGCTGCCGGCATGAATGTTGATCGGTTGCGGCCTAAACACGCCGAGTCAATAGGGGGAAGACTTCACATCTCAGTTCAGGGGTAAAACATACGGCAAAGCAACATCGCGATCAGCCAGCTTGTTGGCAGCAATCAGTTCAGCCTCCCTTGTGTTCCAGATGTCCAGGACCTGGGGGGACGGCGCGCATCCGAGGATACCGGGATGGATGAGCCCTGCAAACTTGACGTGGGGGATATGGCGGCTGGTGCAATAGATGCCCTCAAAGTCCCAAATTGCTTTAGCACTGGATTTTGTTATTACGGTTTTTGCTCAACACTGAAAGACATTGTTGATCTCACAGAAAGGGGTCGTGACATACGCTGACGGATATATCTCATCCAGGAACCCCCCCTAAGGATGAAGAATACCGGTCTCATCAGCCGTAACCCCTTCAAGAAAGTAGGAATACCAACACAGCGATGGCGCATACCCCGTTGCTCTTGTCAAAGATGCCTGTAAACCCCCAGGGCTGGTCCTGAAACGGCTGAACATCCATAATCTCGACGAGGAGGAGGTCTCCCGGGGCAGCGCCCTCAATCTCGAAGGGCCCTGACAAGTAGTGAACCTTGGTGAGGTCGACATTTTTCACATCGTCGGCGCTATCGTTGTTGAGGATCTGGCCGCCAGTCCTGTATTTGGAGAGTTAGTTTTGTTCCTGCGTCTCCGCAACCGAATAGGAGAGGATGAAAAGGGGCTCTTGCCAGTCGAGGCACTCAATCTTGACCGTCTCGCCATCCTTGATAGACCCGGCGAATGGAACTGGAAACACGTTAGTCTTCAAAGCTCACCGCCCTTCTAAATACCGGCTACTCACTATCGGGATGCCATCTGTTATGAAGCTGTGGCTGCTCGGCCGCCGGCTTGTCAAAGCTAACCTCGCAGACCGTCCGGATCGCAGTCTTACCCATTTTCACTTGGATAACCTATTTACAACTCGAAATAGAACACCAAAGAATATTCAAGAGATATATATGCACAGCAGTTCGTTACGAAGGTCAAGCGTGAGCCTGGTTATACATCTCACCGGGTCCGCTCCCCCATCATGTACGGAGGTAAGATAATAATAATACCTTACCCCGCACCGCGGGAGGCTAGCCATGAGTCTTAAACGACGTAATGTGTGTCCTCTCAGGCCCGACTATCCATGGGTGTTACAGGTGGCCTGCAAGGTGTGGTGCGTGGTTTCCAGGAACGGGAGTGGTTGAAGGCCGCGATAGGCAAGGTCGCCGGGACAGCCAGGTGTAAGCCTTATCAACGAATCGAGATGGCGCTCCCCGACGACATGCACCTTTAGCAAACCCCCGCACTGCTTGGCCGCAACCATACCTGTTCAACATGCCGAGCCGACGAGGGGCCACTTGATAAGCACCGCCAGGCAGTCTTGACAGGTGTGGACGACAATCGTAAAGACGTAATGGATTATTCTCGACGGGGTTGGCGCAGGATTTCGGCATCCTGGTGCACCTTGCAGCTGCGTTCCACCTGCACCCGATTTGAGCTCGCATGAGATCCACTCCCCATGCGTAGGTACTCGATGTTTCCTAGCGACGCACCCCTCCAGGCTTCAAAGGGGGCCTTGGCGAAGAAGGGGAATGTTAACCGCAATGGCCTGTCAACCGGTCCACCGAAGGCGTGGAAGAAAACCTACAGCATCTCGTCAACTTCCTGAAATTCAGCATTCAGATACCAGATAGGCTCCTAGTAGGTTTTAAAGGGGTTGCTCTAGAACTGACCAATTCCTGCCCCGTGATGATGGAAGGGCCTCAAGCTACTTCCATAAATTTCACCCTTAGGTTGATGATACTGTTTACCTTTCCTACCTTATCCAAGGCCTTCCTTCCTTCTTGCCTGCTAGCCAGCCCCCTATTCCGCGCCTCCTTCCTCGCTCCGTGCTTAAGCGCCCATCCGTGGCAAACCGGCAGCAGCAACCATAACAACAACGCACAGCCCACTCGCCTGCCTATGCCATATATGAGGGAGGCCCAAAACCCTTCTGATGGAAAACGATAAACGATAGACCAGCAAATCCCTAACCCACGCCAAACGAAAGCAGAGAGAGGAAAATCACAAACACCCAAACCCCCATGCCCCGTGTGTAATGTATGCACACATCACAGCTAAAACCCTAGTGATACAAAAATAAATAATACAAGCGAAGTGCCGTTGGTCTAAAACAGCTCCTTTTCCGGCAACGAGGTGTCACGCCATCTCTTCATCAACCCCCATTAGCGAAGCCTAACAAGGTGCCTCTGTCCCCCACTTGCCAGACGCAGGAGTAGACCCTAAGCAAAACCGCCACAGTCCTGACGTGCCAAACGGGCAAGGGCGTCCTTCCTAATCGACTCCCAAACTTCGGCTCCAGTCTGATTCGAGATCTGGATTTCGCGATGATGACTCGGCGCCCTCCTCGTGCCGGACCTCATCGGGCACCGGGCTAAATCTCATCTCACTCACGGGTGAGGCTAAGCTGTGGCTGTCCTCATCGTCCGACTCGGGGAAACTCCCCGCCATCTTGCGGCCCGTCCTTGGCGGCCAGTCGTCGTCGATGTACTGTTGCCGACCCGATCCAACATACTCGCCCTCGCTTTGGCTGCTGTTGTTATTGTTGTTGCTGTCTTCCTCCTCTGACCAGTCCCAGTGCACCGGGATTTGTTCACCACGCTCATCCGTGCCGAAAACCAAGCCACGCCACTCACCGGCGGCGATACGCGCAGCGACGTTGAGCATCAAGTTTATCAGATGCGACGGGGGTGACATTAGTATCTCGCATGTCTTTTGGATTACTACCATGGGCAAACGGCGGACGACAGCCAGTTTGCTAGCGCTCACCGCAGCCGCAGCAGAGTACACCTGCCGCGGCGAGAACAGGTTTGCCGCGGGTGGTAGTGGGGAAAGCATTTTCCTGTCGGCGGAGATGCTACTGCTTGTGGTGGCACGATGGCGAATGTAGGGCCGGCGCGGTGTTCCCGATGATGATTTAGACTGTGATGACAGGGACATTGCGGACATGGATGCCGCCAGAGGTTCTTCCTCCGACCTAGGGGATGCGGGTTCCGCGGGTAGCTGCTCCTCCGGTTTTGTTGCGCTGCAGATTGATAAATTGTCGACGTCATAAACAGACGAGGGCGTGGTTGCACAATCGCTCAGTTCGGATGGTGCTGATGCGATAGGGCTGGTACTCCATGTCTGTGAAGCATTGGATATGACTGTCGTATCCGAGACATCTTCCTGATTTGTCGCCTCTTCTGGCTGCTCGAGCATCTCGGGCGGGCAAGAAGAGTTGTAAGGAGACCCGGGATTCGACAAAGGCGGGGAGGGAGGGAGTGGAGCTGAGTGAAACGGCTGCGGTGTATGGAAAGAATCCCGTGAGTCGCCTGATGATTGAGATGCAGGAGCCTCTGGTGGAGATTTAACTACATCCGCTTCTGTTGGGTCGGCGGGTGTCGTAGAAAGCAGGGCTAGTTGAGGGGGTGCGGTCATTGAACGGCTCGCCTGAAATCCGTTCATTTTCGACGGCCTCAGTTGCAGGGGACTGTCTGGATCAAGACCCTCCAAAGCTGTCTCTTCATCTCGCTGAGTTTCTGTCTTTATGGTGCTTGCTTTCGTATTCTTTCGCTGCTCCAACGTCGCCTCTCCCGCCGGTAGATGCAGTAGTGGATTTCGGTCGTGCTCGTAGGTGGGAAGTCTAGAGAACGACATCGATCTTTCGTAGTCGTATTGAGAATTCGCTCCTCCTCTTACCACCCCCCTGTGCAGGCGAGCTATCTCAGCGGGCGTTCCAGGGGTCGAAGGAAGCGAGCACGATCCGGGCGCGGGGGTCCATGGCCGTTTTATGATCGGGGTTTGCAGCTCGGGGAGGTCGACAGTGAATGTCCTCTTGAATGGGCACTCCGTCTTCTCGAATTGTAGGATCTTGTCAAAAACCTCTCGCAAGAGCTCAGCTCGGCGAAGATCCCCCGGGTCCGCGACGGGGAGTTCTATTCGCCAATACTGCGGGCGTCGGATTTGCAAAACAAATTTGCTCGAGGTCTCGTCCACACACCACACCTGGCTCTTGGGCAGAATCGGCTGGAGCGCGGAGCCACAGCTGAGGAAGGCAACCGACCCGGGGGCACGATAGATTCGGAAAGCGCCTACGCGTGTTAGCGTCGCAGCCGAGAGAAAAACTTGCGAGTGTGCATCCCGGAGAACCTACCAACTGCAATAGTTCTTTCCAGCGGTGAAGACCATGATAGCGTTCCAGGCTCGACATCTCCGGGAATTCCTGACCTCGGGCTAATCGAAGAGGGACGTGATGCAGCCGTAAAGGAGACAATCTTGATCGAAGGGTGGTCGTAGAGCGTATCGACCGAGCTGTCAGCAGCTCGAGACGATGCGGCCTGGTCCTGTCCGCCGGAATGGGTCGGGGCTGTGAAGACGCGGCGCGGCGCCGGAAAGGCGGAGCCTGAGGGTTTCGAGAACTCCATTCTTCACTCAGTCTATTTCGTAAAGCATCGTGAGGAGTTCGGTGGGACCACCATAGCGTGGGTTTCTGCCGGTTTTGTCTGTAACAAAGGTTTCGAGGGACAATATCGGTGGTGGTGATGTTGCTACTGTTGCTGGCGATGCTGCTGGCTCTTGTGCAAGGGAGGACTCGACTGGAGGATTCGTCTCAGGTGTGGCGCGACGGATGGGGCTATCAGCAGATTCAGTGCTGATTCCAGTCAGTACAAGACAGCAAATGTCTCTGCTCGGCAGCTTTGCAGATGCTGTTGGAAGTAGCGATGCGAATAGCCTTGGCAAAGAAGAAAAAATGCGATTGACAAAAAGACTCCTGGCAGATGTGAGAGCTCGAGCACAGCGACAAGATCCTTGCCAGGAACGCACAAGCAAGTGGTCGTCTAGGTGCGACGAGCGCTCGGGGATATGGGGATCCCCGCCTTCGTCAACGTGCCGGGCCGCTCAGGCGCTTAGGAACCCGGAAACCAGGCCCCCCTCAGAGAAACTTCAGCCAACCTTAGGGTTCAATCGCAGCTTGCGCCGTCTCCAATTATCTCCTGTCTACCTTGACATATTTCGCGCAGGAAGTAGGCTGTTCTGTCTTAGACTCTTTACCTTGGTCTACTTCCGCAATGCTTCAACGCGATAGGTTCTACGGAGTACTACAGCAGCCCTTGACCCCACGGGAAAGCAGCAGCCCACATCCACATGCCTTCCAGGTTTGCCATGCATGTTCCACTTGAACGGATGCGGACCAGTGTGCAAGACCTGGGGACGGGACACCAGACCTGGTTGTTTGCTATCTGCACGATTCTGGCACAATGTCCTCAGACACGATCTTTATAGCGGCGCGCACACTCTCGACATTGACCAAATGTTTTATGTCTGCTGCGGGGGCACATGACCCCAAAAATTGCAGGTACAGTCTAATCATTACTGAGTGCGAAGAGACGCATTTTGGGCCTCGAGATAATCGAAAGGGGTCTTTCTACTATCAAAAAAAAAAAAAAAAAAAAACCTCCCCTTTTAGCATTTTTAAAGTATCTAGGTAGTATGAGGCTTAGTACGGAAAAAAGGGAAATTTTATCGAGGTTTCAAGTGTCAATGATTGATTCCCCAACTACACAAGTCTCGCGCGAACCTGGAGTGCGCCTGTGAGCATGCACCTGCCCGAACCAGGAAGACATATCGAGGCCTTGAAATATCATTTTCTGGTATCCAAAAAACAAAAACAAAATAGGGTCAATACTTGAGGAGGTGTCGTATTACCGTATACTGCCAGATCGGCCTTCAGTAAACCTTTGGAAGGGGTTAAGGGTTAATGGTTCGAGTCTTGGCTTGTTGTCCCCAGGGAATGGCCAAAATACATTGCCCTCTTGGGCTTAGGTGGTTCTAGTCTTGGCGCTGACCCGCTCCCGATTCGCTGGTCGGCACTTTGGGCCACGGCCCTGGTCGATCATTGATGCTGGGAAGCTGCCCGCCGTGCTGACATCATTACATCATTGGCACCTGCGCGGCCTTTGAGCTTGGTGGATTTGGCCGCCTGAACTGCCTTCACAACACCACAACGGCCGCCAGCTCCATGCTAATTGCCAACTGGAACTCAACCTACCACCTCTACTGCCAACGCGGGCTCAATCAGCGTCCCCAACGATGGCTTCAAACCAGGGCGCCGATCAAACACTGATCGTTGACAAAGAGAAGCTGAAGAAGCACTTTGATATCTCGCATTTCGATCTCAATGCTGTGATACGGGGGATCCAGCTGACGCTGGTCGGCGGTGCGTTTGTGCAGCCCTTGGCTGTCTCTTGCAAGACTGGCGCTGACCTCCTCTAGCACACAGAGCATTCCAAAACCCAAACATATTCACCTCAAAGCACTATAGACAGGCTGCCACAGCTGTTGCCGCCGGCATTGCCATTCGCGTGCTGATATCGTTCCCGGTTTGTCTCCACGCTCCTGCCCGACCCCCGCATGCCACCTATGCCCCCATGCTTACCAGCTCTTCTAGATCATTGGAGTCAGGGTTCTGTTATGGTTCTCATCACTGTTGTTCCCTATGGACTCCGTTACTTGGGATGACAAGATTGTGAATGGACTCGGGTTTGTCGAGGAGCATGTTCTTCAGGCACCGCTCTTCTTGATGAGCTTGATGCGTTACCTAACGCCCACTCTGGATGACCTGTATGTCTATGTCTCACACAGCGTATTCATGCCCTGTTGATGCCCTATGATGCAGTACGCTGACTTCCTTTCAGTTTCATGGACTCGCTTAGATGGGTAGACTACACATACGCCCAGAAGCACAAGAACGACGAGGACCCGGGCAGGCTACGCGCCATGTACTACCCTAACTTAAGGCAGTATACTATCAAGGATGGCAGCACGCACTCCTCAAGTACTGCAGAGGCGCTGTCCATGTTCCTCTATCGGTTCGCTCGGAAGGGCTTGATATCCCTCGCCATCTTCGGCGCCTCTTACATCCCTTATGTCGGCCGCTTTGTACTACCCGCAGCCAGTTTCTGGACCTTCAACAAAGCCGTTGGGCTCGGACCGGCCTCCATCATCTTCGGCACTGGTGTCATTCTCCCGAGAAGGTACCTCGTCATCTTTCTACAAAGCTACTTCGCGTCCAGAAGCTTGATGAGGGAACTTTTGGAGCCCTACCTTTCGAGGGTTCATTTCACAAAGGAAGAGAAGAAGAGGTGGTTTCGCAACCGGGAGGGGCTTCTTTTCGGATTCGGAATTGGATTCTACATCCTTCTCAGGGTTCCCCTTCTAGGAGTTTTGATTTATGGAATTGCCGAAGCTGTAAGTTCCTCTATCATTCATACTGTGCCCCCCCTAGATCCCTCATTTGAACAGGGAGCTAATTCATGGCGCTCAGAGCACGGCATACCTCATCACAAAAATTACGGACCCGCCTCCGCCACGCTCAGAGGCCCGGGAGTTTGCCGCAAGCCAGGTCGAATGGAAGAACAAGCAGAAGTTTCTAAGCCTGTCGCTGGCCAACTTGGACGCCCTCAATGACAAGCCACCCCCGTACCAGGCTTCTGACCCCTTCCCTCGGCCAAGTGGGTAGAAGAGCAGATAGAGAGAATGTCCCTGTATTTCCATTCATCATTAGTAGATCACAACTCATGCGCAAAGTCGTGGCATCATACTAGCTTCGAGTAGAACATTCCGCACCTCTCCAACTTCAATCATTCCGCCTGTTACATACCAGCGTTTGGCGTTTCCCATGCCTCGTGACATCTTTTAGGGGAAATAGTACCATTGCCATTCTAGTGAGTGTTGAGTAAGCTCTTTTATGAATCTGAAGCCTAGGTACAGGAACAAGTTTCGCGCCAATCCACCTTTTGCAAGCTTAGTTCCAGCGCACGGATCAGGTGTTGTGCCAGTGAGTGATGGGTTGTAGATGATGGGTTGTAGATGATGGGTTGTAGTGATGGGTTGTAGTGATGGGTTGTATATGATGGGCTGTGCATGACGGGTTGTGCATGACGGGTTGTGGATGATGGGTTATGAGTGATGGTCTTGTGCTGTGAGCAATGACATAACGTAGCTCGTGCTAATGGCAATGTCGCCACCCGAGGTGCATCGGTTGTCGCTCCCCTGGGTGCAGACATCAGTTGTTATCATCGGGGCAGGAGACGCGAGCAGTGGACTTTCCAAGGCCGGTGCCAGCTTGAGAGGTCTGATCGGGGGCTGCTGCGGGGCCGATGCGTTCCCTTCCGGCCCTAGGTCTCTCTCAGATGGTCTCTTTGCTGGATGGTGAGCTTTGTCATGCTGTTGGTGAAGTCCTCGGTCGAGAGCGTCCGGGTTTTCTGGGCCGTCGGCTTGCTCGTTTCAAGAAAATGGCCAACCATGTGTTTGGCAAGACTCTTGATGTCGCGGGCGTTGCTCCACGTCGGGATAGTTTGCATGACATCGAAAAGACGCCTAACCAAGATGTAATCATCGGAATCGGGGTTGGCGAGGAAGTTGTCCTGGCCGATTCTTTGGAAAGCAACTTGATGCAATCCTCGGAGGGGATGTTGTAGAAGTTGATCTCCTCCGGGAAGAGACCCGATATGCCTTCATATCCGATGCAAAGCTGGCGAGGAGAATCACCATCTTGCCTTGGTTTGCTGGCTGCGTGAGGAACAGTTCATCGACGGCCTCACCTCCGTAGTTTCCAAAATCATAAGCCGGTAGGCTTCATCGATGACGAGGACCTTCCCGATACCCTCTTGAAGCTTTCTGCGTGTTTTGGGCGCTGTCTGGCCGAGGTGTTAGCCCAGAAGGTCGGTTGCAGAACATTCGATGACTTCGCTAGTTGAAAGGAAGCCCATACTGTAGAAAAATTCCCCCATATGCTGCGCAGTAGCGGTCTTGCCAGTATCTGTTGTTACGCAGTGTCAGTTGTGATACGTGCTACTTTGTGGATAAATGAGTATCGTGTACGCACCTGGAGCGCCTTTGAACAAGAAATTGGTTGGCACCTGTGTCCTTGGATTCAGGCCATACTGCCTTGCCCCAAAGCAGCGGTTCTGGTAGCTGACAAGCCTTTCGATGATGCTACTGTGTACCAGACCGTCAAGCATTTGGCGGCAATTGAGCCCTATCGTTGAACCCCGGTCGAAGTCCGGGTCGAAGTCGACCGCCTCTAGCATCGAGTTATCGGCTTGTTTCTCAGAGGGCATCTGGTATTGGCGAGCTTTGTAGTTTAGTTTTGCGGTTACCAATATACTATCAACCTCGCCAGCATTCGAGAAATTGGGCCGCATCAGGGCTCGCTCAAAGATGTCACGGGCAGTTCCGAGGCCTTCTGTGGTAGAGCTTAGGTCTTGATCGGCCATCTTGAACTGCAGAATCTGCTCGAGCTGGTCGAGGTCGAAGTTCTCGAACCGGAATGGACGCTCGATTGGGGATCGGCGCGAGAGACCCGTGTTGACGTATGGAACACAGTTCGGATCTTGTCCTCATAACCAACCAGAATAATACAGCGGTCTTCTCCTGGGACACCGTGAATAATAGATACGAGTGTGTCGATAACACCTGTTTTGAACTTGTCCTGATCCTTTCCAGGATCGCCGGCGTCGGGCATGTAGGCCTCATCGATTGCAAGAATCTTGCCAACGATCGCCTCGAGGATCTTCTTCGTCTTAGCCTCGGACTTGCCCAAGCACTCTGCGATGAAGTCGTCAGGTGTCTTCAGCACAACTAAGTGAAGTTAGCAACCAGGGGGCAAGGGGGGGGGGAAGGGTGTATGATAGGTGTTTTTGCGCGAGGGTTCTTTCCGGGCGCGCCGATAAAGAGTTGGTTTAAAGAGAATCTGAGAGGGCTTTGCTCAAGCAGTTCGCGGCGGTAGTTGAGTTTGATCATACCGACCATACGCTTCACGCAATCTTTGACATGGTCAAGCCCGATGAGCTGTTGCAAGTCAACCCATGCTTGACACTTCGTTGCGGCCGTGGAGGGGTCTGGCCCGATGATGTCCTCTTTCGTGAGAAGAAAGTAGTTGGGCTTGGAGTCTGGTTTTAGCCTTCCCCGTGCCAGGCGTTGGGCTTGCCGGTGTGAGATGCGAGCAAGGGGATTCTCGACAGCCCTTGCACTTCCAAAGCCGCGGCTCCCCCAGGCCTGCGCGAGACGGCGGATCGCGATGCGCATGTATAACCCGTCCATCCCGCCTTCAATCTCCATGCGGCCCTTGTAATCTTTGGTGATGCTGTCGCGGAGGATTCTCCAAAGCTCGTCGTCATTGAAGTCGGCAAGGTGCATGGTGTAGGGAATACGGCTGGCTAGGCCCGGGTTGTGCTCGAAGAAGGGCTCCATCTCGTCCTTGTAACCCACAAATATAACAACCAGCTCGCCGATGTGCTTCTCCATGTTTGTCAAGAGAACATCAAGGGCGCGCTTGCCAGACCTCTCGACATAGGCTGCCGTCAGCTGATAGGCCACGTCAACAAACAGGGCGCAGCCGTTACCATCCTTCAACAACTCGTGGATCATTTGTTTGATGCCAGTAGCACCCTCAGACGCAACTTCGATGCCGGAAGTCTCTTCGAAGTGGCTGTTTGGTTTCAGGAGGCCCATCTCAACTGAGAACTGGGCGTAGAGTTGTGCAACTGTCGTCTTGCCTATGCGTATAAAGGAGTAGTCAGCTTACACTCGCGTTGTCGACATAAATGAAGACAATGACACTCGCCTGTGCCTGGATTCCCCTGAAAGACAATGTTGAACCTCTCTCGTTTTAGATCCCTGTCCTGCTCTTTGCAGACGTCAACTTTGGATTTGATATCTATAAACTGCTTCTTGACTTCCTCGAGGCCCTGATACTGCATCAATTCATCCAAGATAGCACTCCTCTCGCCCAGTTTCTTTCTCTCAATCCACTCCCCAGCGGCACGAGAGGGGATACGTTCAAATGGTCTTCCAGCGGGTGTGGACGTTGGAACAGAAGGACTGGGGACGGGCTGAAGCTGGGGGGAGACCGGTTGTGGACTTGGAGAGATGCAGGGCACTTGGAGGTGCCGGCCCAAGTGTTGGCGATCCCGGTAGAGACCGCGAGATATCGCCTTGGTTAGCTGATCTTCGGCGCTGCGGAGGCCCAGCTTGGAACACTGGCGGTGAAAGGGAAAGTGAAGGTATGTCTGATGATAGCTCGGGTAACCTTTCCGATCACCAGAAACAGGTGCCCGGCCTACTTTCTATGACCGTCGAGGGTGAGCTTGCGTACAACCGTGGATTGAGCATCGATGACTGCGGGGAGTTCGATCGCAGATATACTGATGCCGGGGAAGTTAACCACACGAAATACCCCTATTATCTCGGCGACTTGTATATGGGCGAAGATCTGCTCAGGCTGGTCAAAGAGGCGTTGTTGCTCCATCTTCCCAACGGCTTTTACTATTCTCCGACATATGCCTTGTACCGTGATCTCTGCGAAGTCTATCAGCACATTGGAGAACAGTCGAGTACGCTCAAGGACACAGTCACGGTGTTCCCTAAAGACCACATTGAAGCGCTGAAGCCGAAGAAAGAGTCTGACGCGAGCTTGTCCAGCTCTTGCAGCCTCGGCTCTCTGCCGCTTGACGACAACGAATACCTTGGGTTTGCAATGGAATTATGCAATGAGCTCCAAAATAAGCGTAAGACAGGGCGGGCATGCTTCACCGTCGCCGACATGCGGCTACCTTCCAAAGTAGCATCTTCCGCGAGGGCCCGTTTGTCGGTGCCTAGCGGTTGAGAGGACCTAATATGGGCTATTCTCTACTGTCGTCCGCTTTCTCGGTCCGTCTTGGAGGTACTGAAGAGTGCCAACGACATCGAATTCCTCGACGCCCGCCTAACCGCCACCAAAGGTGAGCTTGACTGCTCTGCCCTGACCACTAAGCCCTGGCTAGCTGTTGGCTATGGGGTGGACAATAGAAAGGGAAAATTTTAGGTCCCTCTTATTGCCGATGGCAAGTTCACAGGACGGCAGTTGGTGGCGGCGCTCTTGGTCTTATTCATCACGTATTTCTGAATTGACAAGAAATGGGTCAGTGATGTAGCTGCCTATGACAGCATAATACCGCAAAGTGTTTTGATGTGCTAGGAATCCCACATGTCTTCTGGGTGGAAACGGTGGCAAGTACATGAGACCGCCTGTTTTTGTATACTGGGTGGGAATGGGAACTTAGGCCAGTTTGTATCGTCTGAAGTGTGGAAAAAGAAATTGTTAGGAAGAGAAAATTTTGAACGTAGGAAGGAGCGTGGGGTGCCTGTGCCTGTGCCTTGGGTACTTTACCTAGTTCTCGAGGGTTGACATGAGTGGTGAGCTCGTGATCAAACCCCGTCGTCACCTCGAGACGGCACCTCAAATATGCCAAACTCATGAGTAGCTCTGAAATCCTCAAATGAGGAAAGAATCGATATGAAATTTACTGTGGAAAGTTTCTAGCCACTAGGGGAGACTCCCCAACTTTACACCAAAACCCGTCAGTTCGACACGGGACCTCGAAACATCCTAGAATCTCATCCGTACAAGCTGTTTCTAATTTCTCAAACAAGGAAAGAACCTACGAACCCAACTGGGGACCTGTGAATCCTCACTCATTTCTCCACGACTACCCGTCTCCTCTTCGATTCCTTCCGAGGACCACCATCCTCGCCCATCTTCCTTTCAACTTCTTCCTTTTCCAACGAAGGAAGGACTCACGAGCACAGCTGGGAACCTCGGACTTCATATCGTGTCTCTACGGCTACCCGTCTCCCCTTCGACTCCTTCCCGAAAACACTGACTTCTCTTACCCGACCGTTATCTTGCTACCATTCGAGCGCTCACGACCACCTCAGTGAGTTGGGCACCGCATGCGCTGACAACCAAACACACATTGACCTTACCAACTCTTCCAGATTCTTCCTCCTACAACCCCTCAAGCGATAACCACCACCATGGCTGGTCCCAACAACCAGAAGAGACGAGCCAAACCTATTGAAGGCAACCACAAGGACCTTGGCGACAACTTCGCTTCTCAAGCTAACAGGGATGATATCAAACGAAAGCGAGATGAACTCGAGCTTATGATGCGTCCTGTAAAGCGAAACGCTGCCAACTATCGACCAGCCCCTGCTCATGACTTGCAGCAACGCCTTGAGGATGAACTCGCACCAGGTCAACGTCGCATCATACGCGAAACCCAGAGCAAGGTCCTTGAACTCATCAGAAAATTTGATATCCGAGTAGAGGATATCGTTCTCGACGACTTTACAGGCCTCATTCGCATCAAAACCATGTCCTCATTTAACGATTTGGCTGGCCCTGTCCCTATCCTTGGCCCCAACAACCCAAAGCTTCGGGAAGCTGCTTTGTGGGAGGACTTCCGGAAGGTCATCAAAGACGGCGAAGAGCGGCCTAGCCGTTTCTGGGCAGGCCTCAGAGGTCTATGCGATCGACGAGGCTCAGGCATGGATGTCAGCATCATCGATGCCCTTGACCAGGTCATCCCCTTCTACAAAGCTTGGCTGGACGTCATCATCCCTCTCGATGTTGTTGTCAAGGTGTTGAAAGTAGACAAAACGGAGCCTTTGTGGCTCATGGGGAATCTACTCAGAGGCAAGGTGACAATGGAGCATGTGGCGAAGTCTATCACAAACCTTGGTAGGGAGAGTCATGAGAACAAGAAGTTTATTTCCTCTCTGAGACTCTTTGATAAAGGCTTTGATGGCAACGAGGAAGACAAGGAGTGGCTCCTGGAGGATGTCGACAAGTTCATGACGACCTTCGGGTTGCCTGTCCCAGCCATCGTTATGGCATACATCGAAACGGGCTCTGATGACCCTCGCCTGGGTCAGCTCAAGCTAGACCTATCCAGAACCTACGGATCATATGCCGAGCTCAACTTCGATCAGTATTTCCCCCAAACGCCCGAGGGACGACCTAGTCCCTTTGATGATGTTGACGACAACGGGAAACTCAAGTGAGACCTCTACCCCGGACACGGAGTGTGGTGAGACTTAGATTCTTGATCTTGAGGACAAGGATGAGGTTGGCTGGCTCATCAAACAGGTGGCCAAAGGCGTACGGGAGAGAGAAGAGACGACAGAGAGAAGAGACGACAGAGAGAAGAGACGACAGAGAGAAGAGACGACAGAGAGAAGAGACGACAGAGAGAAGAGACGACAGAGAGAAGAGACGACAGAGAGAAGAGACGACAGAGAGAAGAGACGACAGAGAGAAGAGACGACAGAGTGAAGAGTCCGAGTCGATGGAGCCAAATGGCGAAAAGGATGGGATTCAACCTAAGGAAGGAGGTCAATTTGGCAGAGGAGCCAAGTAGGAATGAATCATGCTCTTAACCCTTATCAGCTACCTAGCTTGACTGTGATTTCCTTCCTAAGAACACTCGCCTCTTTACTTTAGTTATTAAGATGCGAAAAGGACTACTGATTGGCAATATTACGGTATGAGCTAGTACATACACCCGTTCAGATTCGTCAAGTCGGTTATCGAGAGCCTAGCGTCCTACAAGCGACAAATACCCGAGTCAAGATCGCTTATCTCCCTGCTGGCGCCGCTTGTTGAGTGACACAAAATTGGATGCACTGTCCCCAGTTCCATGCGTAGTTCGCAGATGGAAGACATCGCTTCGCTCGGTCCCAAGTCCGGATTTTTGAACCGATCTGAGACGGATTAGATGAACCTGGGCCTATTTTTCGATTGGAGAGCCTCGGGGCATTACACCTAACCTCGCTATTGGGAGCATTACAGCGGTCTGGGGGAGCGAGGATCTGGCCGTGGTCGGTATCCTTGGGTGCCCAAGTGTTGGATGCCCGGTGATGCAGCCAAGTCCATGATTCAACTCGTCTCAAAGAAACCAACAGACGTGATGGTGTACCCTCATGGTGAGGTCCAAACGGTGATGGACCTCGTTGCTGTTGGAAGCTGCTTTGTTGGCCCCGTGCGTCTCAGAGCGTCTGGGAAACTCTCGGAAGAGATGGTAGACTAACTCAGAGGGATGAAGAGTGACCCGGAGATGGAGTTGGGGTTCCCGGCTAACCAGTCCAATCCTGATATTGCCCCACTTCCCTTTTTTGGTCATCGTAAACCTTGCCCCTTCCCAGCTTCCCAGTTCGCTAGCAAGCCGGCCGATGTTCTCGCCCCCACCAGACAGCCTACTCGCGACTCGCTTGCTCTTCCCAGGGCAGGTTTACTAGTGATCAAGGGGCGAGTGGGACGGAGGCGATCTGGAGGAAACAGACTGTGGGGAGGACGGATTCGGAAGAGATGGACTCAGAGGATATGGAATGCGAAGATGATATGTAATATCAAAAAAGAGCTCGTAAAAAGATCGCAGTTTTACTCGGCACCAGTTCTAGTCGGCCTCGAAGAGGGTACCCCGCCAGGACCCGAAAGAGGGTTCAACGGTATAATTCGAGGAACTTAGCTTAGAGATCTCATGAAGATGTGGCCGTCGATAAATAAAATGGAATAGACGCAGTTAAAGGGGGGTTTGCTGTGGTGTTGGTTGAACTATTTGATACTCTACATTTGTGTTGATACACCTCATGTTTAAGGAGGCAGGTGCCAGCGTTGAGAGGGTTCGATCACAGTCCTCCAGTGGCACCTGCCAGCACCTGCCCTCCAGACGGCGCCTGTCATTTTTATTTCAGCCCCTGGCAGCTCGATAAACTCCAGTCTTCAAACGCAACATTCAATTTCACAACCGAGCGTGACGACCACCTCGACTCAAGATCTGAAGTCCTCACGCACCCCCTTGCGACATTACCAACACAGGTCTGCGCAAAGAATTTCAACATGTCAGACACCGAAAATACCAGCAAGTCAAACCAGGAGGTAGCATCCGAGTTCGCCTCGTACTACCTCCAGCGCGTCACCAAAGAGTTTGCCGAAGACCTGGACAAGATGCGCTCCGCAGACGACTTCAGGAACGAAGCGATGCAGGTTCTTGTCGGCGCGCTGCAGCAGGGAACGACCATGTTCTCGCCCGAGGACCAGAGAAGAGTGGTGGAATCGGCAGCGACCGGCAAGACTCAATGATGGTCTGAAGAGTGAAGTACTGGAAACATCAGGTTGAGTCTTTTCGCTGTCAAATGATGACAGACGAGAAAAAGAGGAAGGAGGCCCTAACCCTCATGAGAAGGGGCGCCTGGCGAGGAACTGGGAAGGAGAAAGCGGCATGCCTCTTAATAGAGCTTATTTGGGAGCCGCAACTTGACACAAGCGACTCGAGCATGGTGCATTCGACACTCCTTTGCCTGGAAGTCATCCAAATCACTCAATAGTTGAGGATTTAAATGACTTGCAGTTGTTTCCACGTGCCAGGAGGTTAGTTAGCCTTGGGACTCTGCCGATGCAGGTAGCCTTAGTCATCAACACGAATAACCTAAACAGCTAAACAGCGTCATCGCCTATCCATCTCAGAACGTGCAGGAGTTGGGAGAGTCTCAAGGAGGCGCCTGGAAATGGATGTAGCAAGGACACAAAAAACACAAAAGGTTCTTCCAAAAATGCAAAAAGAAACCGGCTGCTAGAGGGATCGAACCTCTGCGGGCGAACCCAACAGATATCTGAACATGGAAATTCAAGTCTGTCGCCTTAACCACTCGGCCAAACAGCCATCCGTCTTGAATTTGACTGTCCTTTGGCTCCGTAAATAGGCCTAGGAGGAGCCACAACGGTGGACCGGCATTCTTAGATCACATGCAGCCTCTATTCCTAGTACCCCGAGTCACATACCACCCTGTGCTCTTCTGGATGGTACATGCAAGCACATAGTTGTTAATTGACATCTTAAAACACGACTCTGGTATTTGGGATAACTCGAGAAACGCTAAGTTGTGTTGATGTTCTCCTGAAGTTTAAACCCTCTTGATGGGGGACGTCGGTCAGGATTCAGGGGCTGGAAGGAGACATGTGAACATCGAAGCTCCTCGGAGATGCGCCTGGAGAATCTAAAAGCTCTCAATCATGTCGATATCTTCTCAGATGCAAGCGCGAGATTGCCAGCGTTCAGCTTCCCGTATGAGCCGGCTTCACTTCAAACAAAGGTTTCAAGCAAGACGAAGCACACCAGTACCAGTGGATGCAAGGTCAGGTTTGGACAGTTAATTATCGCTAAGCTTCACATCCATGTCAAAATACTGCATGGTAAACATCGCTAAGCCGTTCTCTCCGTGAGGAAATAAAAGGCACAAACTCCCTAATATATCATGCCGATTTCCGTTCCATGTGCAACCCCTAAGCCGGCAATTTTGCCTCCAACTCCGTTTCCCATCCCAAAGCCGTACAAATCGACTAAAGAGCTCGTGAGACGGGGTATACTGATGTTACACGCATTCTTTTTTCGTCCCTTTCAGTAGAAATTGTTCATATCGCCATAGCCGTTCCCATTCCCATTCCCGTTTCCATTGCCACCCCCCCGCCCCTGCTGCTGACCACGCTGCTGTGATTGCTGCTGCTGCTGCTGCTGCTGAGGCCAATTGCCATATTGCTGCTGTGGCTGCTGCTGCTGGTAGGACGGCGCCTGATTTTGCCCCTGGGAATGGTAGCCTTGGTTTGCATTATGCTGGGCTGGCTGGGTCGGCGGGTTGAAGTTGCGCTGCGGGTCGTCCTCGTAAGAGACCTGCTGCATAAACCCGCCCTGATTTTCCCGCGTCCCCATATCGTCGAGCGACTTGTAGTGATGGCCACCGCCTCGACCGCCGCGGCCCTTGGGTGCTCCTCCTCGCTGTCCCCTGAACCCTCGGTTTGAGCCCGAATTACCTCCGCGGAACCGTCCTTGGTTTTGTCCACCACGGCCACCATGGTTGGGCTGGTGAAAGTTTCTTTGGTCATTCCGAGGGCCAGTGGGATGCGGGTGGCCCGTCCTAGAGCGAAAGTCTTCATCTCCAGCTGTATGCTTTCTCTTCGACCCCTTGTGCGGGAATAGGCTCTCATATTCGCCTTCCCCGGGGTCTTCCGCCTCGATCCGAAGTAGGACCTTCTCTCCTACAACAGTCTCGAAGACGAAGGCCTTCTCAGGGGGCACGGGCTGCCAGTTCTGGATCTTTCCTGCATCCACAGGACGCGCACCTTTCCGCAGCGCTAAGACAACCAGAGGACTGGGATTGTCTGTGTGAAACTTTGCGGTGGAGGGAACAGGCTTCAGACACGCCGCCCAAATGTTGTTCTCGAAGCATGCGGTTCCTGTCACCTCCCATTTCATTTTGCTGCCCATGCCGCCAACCTTCTCTAGGATGCTGGTGGGGCACGGTCTGGGACAGATCATGATGTTATTTGCGTGGTATTTTAGTTCTGTGTCTGGCAGATTGTGCGGGATCTGGGCAAGAGAGAGCAGACGCTTCGTGTCAGGGGTGTTGATCAGATAGCCCGTGTAGAAGACAGTCTTCTTGATCATGAGGCGCTCGCCTCTGACCCCTCGCTTGCGCTTGGAAAGGGCAGCGTTGTGGTCGTTGATGAGGTGCTGGACTTCAGCTACCTCCATGACGGGGTCCAGGTTGGTAGCGATGTCAGCAACCTGGATTACCTCTCCAGTGATAGGCCCACGGGTCCGCTGACCGCCGATGCCGTTCTGTTTCTTGTTGTAGTCTGTCAGAAAGTCGCGAAAACTTTTGACGTGCTTGGGTCGATCCTCATATATGCGGATCTCCTCAGTGTGCTTGTATGTCTCCATCAAAGCCGTAAGGAACATTTGCTTGAAGTTCATGGTGCTAGCGAATCGTTGGTTGCTGGGGCCAACAGCAGGCTTCAAAGAAATCAGATCGAAATCGAGATTCTTGCTCGTGACCATGCGCTTGATCAGGTCGCTGAAGCCCGACTCGGAGCGGCCTGTCAACAGCACACAAAGGGCATCCTTCTGCTCCATACTGAGCTGAATGAGCTCGACGATCTTTTCGTTCCACCATCCGTTCCATGCTCTTGTCTCCTCCTTTACATGGCCTTCGCCAGTCGCGGCCAGGATGCGGGAGTCGTGCCACCATCCGCCATTGACAAAAGCATCGGGGTTGGCAAGTGTGCCTATCGTGGGGCCGTTCCAGATCTTCGGGTTTGGGAGAGGGGTCTTGAAGACTGCGGGCGGAATTTCTTGTCAGTGATGCCCGCCCAGTCCGCGGAAGTTGCATTCTTACGCGTGTTGTCAAAGTCGTAGATGTGGATGGCCTTGATCTTGTCGGCGGCAGGAAGCTGCTTGTTCAGAATTGACCATCTACCAACGGCAGTGACGGTGTGAACGCCGTCAGCAGAGCCATTCTGCGCTGCATACGCAGAGTATGCTGTAGTACCCATGGCTCGGCGAGACAGGTTCGTGATGCGCTTCAGGTGTGCGGCAGCAAACATCAAACACAGAGAGCCTCTCCTGCGCAAGGCCGATGCGAGGCTTTGGGCTACGCTAACAATTTGGCGGTTGCTGCTTATCGTTTATTAGATAGATGCTTGTGAGTGGGGTAGAAATATGAAAGTAGAAAATGCAGCTATGCATATATCGGGGTATTTCAGCATGGTCTTGACATGTCTCAAGATCAACTGCACAGGCAAACGACTTAGGGGTTGGGTTGCTTGATTTATGTCTAGCAAACCTCCTAAAATATCCCAAAGCCGCAAACCGCCAATGCTAATACCGAGTTCCACGGCCATTTCGCTTCGGAGAGCATCGGCCTGTCCCTGAAAACCTGACGCCGCAACTGCCTATTTTTACCTGCACAAACGCCCCTGCAAATCTAGAACCCAAACCGAGCATGCATCAAGGAAATAAGACCTTTGACCTTCTCATAGAAAGATATAGAAAGGAGGAGAGCGGCGCTCATGACATCTCAACCTCTTGGGTCTTTGTCTTCGCGGGGCCATTATCAGTCCAAAGACCGATAGCAGCATCTGCTTCCTGGTGGGTGTACGGGCGTTCCAGGGCCTTAACTCTGAAAATGGGAAAAGGCTCGTTAGTATGTGGCCTGTTTAGCAGAGATGGTGATAAAAGACAGGACACACCTTCTCCTATGAGGCTTGCCCTTTTGGTGGACGGTCAGGTCAGGCTCCGTGGCAAACCACTTTGAACACTCAATGCAGTAATGCTGTCCAAGACCAGGCAGGTCTTCAGGAGCCTTTGTCAGCTTGAACAGCTCTAGGTGTCTGGGCGACGTGAGATCGGCCTTAATCTGGTCGATATCCCTATGCCAAAAGTTAGTATCCGTTCGATAGGAGGCGCAACATGGCTAAACTCACCGCAAATGCCGACGAGTCTTCGTCTTTGTTCGCGTTGACGGAGTGACACCCATGATGCCGTTTGATGTGCGGTATCAACGGGAAAGAGTCGGTTTTCTGAATGACTCGAAGTGACTGGGACTGATTTTGTCCACTCACTCAGTTGAGTTCACGCAGTGGCAAAAGGTTGAAAATCGCACTGCCAAGCTTTCTCGTGGGTGTGGGGTAAATGGTACGTGCTAACATTTTTTTCTACCTTCAAATTCGGAATTGGGCACGCAACCCCAAACGGTGCCGTTTCGGCGGGAAATTCAAAATCTAACTCTATGCCAGTTAAGAATTTGGATCCACCTCTGAACGATGCGATGTTGCAAATTGCGTACGCCAATGCGCTTGTTTGCTCATCGCGGAGAAAGGCCGCCGTCACGATCGGAGCACCGTCGTTTTACGAAGTGTGGGCTAGCGACCTCTTCTCATGCCGGAGGTACTGACTTATCACCCTCGAATCTCCTGCTGTAGCCGAGCACCAACCAGTCAAGTCCCGAACGGCCCCACCGAGAAGGGTCTCCAGGTCTGCAAAAAAATTCCTCGTTCCCGTGCCAAGACGTTGCGATAGTGGATGTTTAGGTGCACAAGTATCTCTGGAGTCTCCAGCCGTGAGGCGGGACAGGATCCGTAACTGCGATGGAATTGCGTTCGGGGCTGTCCCTGCGACATCATCTGTCAAACGGCACACCCGTCACTGCTTCCCATGCGTCCTGTGGCCACAGCAAGCGTCTTGTCATCTGTTATTGAAGGGTCTCGGCAACCAATCGAAGCGCCGACAAGGCAGGGCTGCCATTTGCGTCACTTTTAAGCCTTGCAGGCCATGCGGCCGTCGCCGCTTCCATAGAGCCCACTGTGGTAAGCTGCCCCACAATATCAAACACGACCGACGGCGCGCTGCAGCCTGGTAACGGTCTGAATGAACGAGCCAAGTAACGGTGAGGGATTTGTCGGCTTCCTCTTCGCACCGTAATCTCTCAATAATCAACAATAAACTGCAAGGGCGGGACTGACTGAGAGGCGACTGCCTGAGAGGCAATTCAGCCCTGGTTCAAGCACGTTAGTCAACTACTATTGCTGGGGGACGATTTTGCCAAAACACACATTGCTCAACATCCAGGAATCCTTTCGGTTCTGGTAAAAGCTCGCGAAATCCTTGCACTACCCCAAGATAGTATTGCACAACAAGTAACTGTAGGTGCAATCTGATACTGGTTTGTTTGTTAGCAAGTGACGCACTCGGATCACTCCGAACCTCACAATTGCAGAAAGAAAAGTCTTATCCTATCTGCTCTCAATGGTGAAGGCTGCTGATCAGACACTAACGAACAAGTCGGCCTGGACTGTATGCTTGCCCAGCTCCAGGTAAGAAGCATCTCCCTTTACCAGATGGATTATTCTTAGCCCTATCACACACTTGACGTGCCTGGTGATATCCAAGAGCACTTGTCAGCGAATGTAGTACACTAACGCGCGGGCCCAGACGCTGGCACATGCAGTAACACATGTCATGATGCAGACGGGGCAGTGGTCACTTGGAGTTGGAATCCCGCCCCAACTCCCGGCCAACCCATGGATTTCTATTGTCAGACCCTTGAAAACCCGCTATAACCTCTCAAAGGGTCAATGCAGAAGATTGGGAATGTAACAATACTGGCGATTCATGAAGAGGAAACGCTTGTTGCCTCGGTATGGAATCTATGCACGGGGGCCTTTGACCCGGCCGCTGGGGCGACTGTCCAGTGGGGAGCTGTGAAAAGGCAGGCAAGCAGCAGTCTGTCTGCGTTGCTTGTTAGCGCATAGCCTTCAACAGCAAGATTATATTTGAAGGTGAACTATTGCTTCTAAATACGTGGAAAACTCAATGCACGATGAAACAAAAGAGAGTAGACAGATATCGCAAAAGTGTTCGACAATGAGAAGAGACTGTCATAAGACAGCACAATGGAATATTACTGTTGTTTGGAAGGGTCGGTTTTATCTCAGTGGTTCAAGCGTCCCAAATCAGCCAGGCTGTCTACACAGACAACACCTTCTCCGTTTGACCGAGGAGACCAACAAGCAAAGGCCTAAACCATTGGGCCTCACAGGCATTGGGCTTCCTGTAATTTCGAAATGGCTACTAATCAGCAGCTCCATTCTCAACAGTGAATTATCTCTGCTGGAGACATTGAGAGCGTATAGAAACCTGGAAGGACGGTGTGGTCGTGATAGCAATCAGCCATGATGAAGCGCTTGAAACCGGCTAGCCCGCCCACCCTGCAGTTTCCCCACCTGCAGCGATGTCATGTCTTAGGTGGCCAATGCTCCCCCACCTCATGTTGCAGGTAATCGGCGGCCACCTGATTCGCCCATGAGGCAGGCTCCATCTGGGCGAGGTACTTTCTCGGCTATGACGGTGGCAGGACTCCAGGAGCTCCCAGGCCGGTTGCCACTCCATCTAAAATCCCGCCTGCTTTTCTTTGCTATCTACGAACCACTCCACCTTTTTTTCTTTTTTTCAGAAGCTGTCTTCTGCAAACGTCGTCCCTGGGCAGCCTGTTGTTCTCCTTCATCTTTAACAAGAGCCTACTTCGGTGTTCTGGCTCTGAGCCTCTCCACTCCAATTGATTCCCTCCGCTCGCTGAGCTGATTGTCACCATGATGGCTTCCCGTCAGCTCCTGGGCCTCGCCCGGGGCCGTGGTCTGAGCAGCGCCAGCATTGGCATTCGCCGTATGGCGACCGCTACAGACTCGCCCTTAGACCGCAAGGTAAGTGCACGCATTTCGTAGTGTTGGTCGTCCGCTCGCTGCTCAATGGCTAATCGCGCATTGTGTGCAATTGCAGGTGCGCCAAAACAACTGGGAGGATAATAACTTCATCAACTACAAGAAGATGTCAGAGAACCTTGCCGTCGTGCGTAAGAGGCTCAGCCGCCCCCTCACTTATGCCGAGAAGATTCTCTACTCTCACTTGGACGATCCCGAGGGCCAGGATATTCAGCGGGGTGTGTCTTATCTGCGCCTCCGCCCCGATCGCGTTGCCTGCCAGGATGCCACGGCCCAGATGGCTATCCTCCAGTTTATGTCCGCTGGCATGCCCTCAGTCGCAAACCCCACCACCGTCCACTGCGACCACTTGATTGAGGCCCAAATTGGTGGTGCTAAGGATCTTGCTCGCGCTGTCGATATCAACAAGGAGGTTTATGACTTCCTCGCCTCCGCCTGCGCCAAGTACAACATTGGTTTCTGGAAACCTGGCTCCGGAATCATTCACCAGATTCTTCTCGAGAACTACGCTTTCCCCGGTGGTCTTCTTATCGGCACTGACTCGCACACCCCCAATGCAGGCGGTCTCGGTATGTGCGCCATTGGTGTCGGTGGCGCTGACGCTGTCGATGTTATGGCCAACCTTCCTTGGGAGCTGAAGGCCCCCAAGTTCATTGGTGTCAAGTTGACTGGACAGTTGTCTGGTTGGACTTCAGCCAAGGACGTCATCCTCAAACTTGCCGGCATTTTGACCGTGAAAGGTGGTACTGGAGCCATCGTGGAGTACTTTGGTAAGCTCAATTATCCCTCCTCTAGCTTGCATGACATACGTGTGCGAAGGTCTATAGGCATATGCGGCAGCCGCGAGGCTGTTCATGCATCATGGGCACGTGTTCTACGTCTCGTCGAAGGCCTTTGGTAAACCGCGATATGGCTTTGCCGTTTGCTTTGACAGCTTCTATATCCTCCAAGAGAGAACCATCACTAACAAAATCAATAGGCGAGGGTGTCAACTCTCTTAGTTGTACTGGAATGGCGACGGCCGCAAATATGGGAACGTCGTCCCCGTTTCCTTTTTTATTTCCAAGTTCTGGTGCGAAGGGCGTTTTGGGACTCCCAGGAGGCGTGGTGTCGACATTGAGAGGCCTTTTCGGCAAACTCGACACCCCTCCTGGATAACTTGATACGCCCCACTACTTACTTGATACCCCAACACTTATCAAAGCTTATTCTAACTTTCTTGTTTTACAGGCGCTGAGATTGGTGCGACAACCACTGTGTTCCCCTTCAACGAGCGCCAGTACGAATACCTCGCGGCTACCAAGCGCAAGGATATCGGCGACTTTGCTCGTGTTTACGCCAAGGAGCTTCGCGCCGACGAGGGTGCCGAGTACGACCAGCTGATTGAGATCAACCTCTCAGAGCTTGAGCCCCACATCAACGGCCCCTTCACCCCCGATCTCGCCACTCCCATCTCCAAGTTTGCTGCAGCAGTCAAGGCCAACAACTGGCCCGATGAGCTCAAGGTCGGTCTCATTGGTTCATGCACCAACTCCTCGTATGAGGATATGAACCGTGGTGCCTCTATCGCTCGCGATGCTCTCAACCACGGCATCAAGGCCAAGGCTCTCTTCACTGTCACCCCTGGTTCCGAGCAGATTCGCGCCACCATTGCGCGCGACGGACAGCTTCAGACCTTCGAGGAGTTCGGTGGTGTTGTTCTGGCTAACGCCTGCGGCCCCTGCATTGGACAGTGGGATCGCAAGGACGTCAAGAAGGGCGAGGCCAACTCGATCCTCTCGTCGTACAACCGTAACTTCACTGGCCGTAATGATGGCAACCCTGCTACCCACTCTTTCGTCACCTCACCTGATCTCGTTGTTGCCATGACTATTGCCGGCTCAATGAGCTTCAACCCCTTGACCGATAAGCTCAAGGACAAGGATGGCAACGAGTTCTTGCTTTCTCCTCCCACGGGCGAGAGTCTTCCTAGCAATGGATATGACCCTGGCCAGGACACCTACCAGGCTCCTCCTGCTGACCGCAACACCGTCAGCGTCCAGGTGTCGCCCTCTTCTGACCGCCTTCAAGTCCTCTCGCCCTTTGCCCCCTGGGACGGCAAAGATGCGGTTGATCTCCCCATCTTGATCAAGGCACATGGCAAGACCACCACTGACCACATCTCGATGGCCGGCCCGTGGCTCAAGTACCGTGGCCATCTCGACAATATCTCCAACAACATGTTGATCGGCGCCATCAACGCTGCCAACGGTGAGGCCAACAAGGTCAAGAACGCCACGACCGGCGAGTTTGACGCTGTTCCGGCTGTTGCCCGCGACTACAAGAAGAAGGGTATTCAGTGGGTTGTCGTTGGTGACTGGAACTACGGAGAAGGATCTTCTCGTGAGCATGCTGCTCTCGAGCCCCGTCACCTCGGCGGTCTCGCCATCATCACCCGCTCGTTCGCTCGTATCCACGAGACCAACCTGAAGAAGCAGGGTATGCTTCCCCTCACCTTCTCCGACCCGGCCGACTATGAGAAGATCAACCCCGATGACCGGATCGATCTCCACTGCACTGAGCTTGCGGTTGGCAAGCCTCTGACCATGGTTGTGCACCCCAAGGATGGCTCCGCATTTGAGATCAAGCTGTCGCACACTTTCAACGAGGCCCAGATCGAGTGGTTCAAGAACGGCAGTGCGCTGAACACGATGGCCAAGAACAACAAGGCATAAATGGAATGAAATAGTAAGCATGAGAGTTGCGGGGAGTGGCGAGGTGGGAGGCTCAGGGGCAACTGGGAGGCGTAAGACTTGGTTCCCATTTTGTAATGTATACAGTCATGGCCCTTGCATTTCAATGGAATTTCCGTTAAACTTTTCATGGTGATATCCTGCTTTGCGTTCAACATGGGGTTTTGGGTGAAGACCATCAGTGGGAGATTGAGATTGTGTGTTTCCAACCATCACGACTCGTCCAAGTTGCTCCGAATGTTTTTCAGTCAACAGGTACTGGCCATCCGTGGCCAAGTTAAGCCGAAATGGAGATTTGTGAAGCTGTACAAGGGATAGCTATTGAAGGAATCTGACTCGGCAGCTTATACTAGCGGTCGACAAGGTCAAGAACCATGGTTGCCGAGAGGGCGCAAAAGGAGCTGGTCGCCTGCACGCTAGAAGAGGTCATTCGTAGTCACGCAATGGTATTTTGCGCCGAGAACGCCCGAAGGGGCAAGAAGGTGATCGACTGGAAGGAATGGTGGTCAAACGAAGTCGAGGGTAAGCTGAGCTAGAGAGGTTGTTGCCTCGTAGAAAACCGGGCTGCCGACTGGAGGACGGGACGGGGGCAAGACGGAAGGAACGGGTTCATAGGCGTAAGGCAATGGGAGGTGTTGTATACGGGTTCAGGGGTGTTTGCTATTGACTTCTCGTCGTGTGGGGCCAGGTGGTGGCTTGCATCCTCGGTGCTGTGTAGTCCCTGCCAAGCCTGCGTACTGGGACGGCCATGAGCCATAGGGGCATAGAGCCGTGGCATAGGCCATGCGTGCCCATGGCACGTAGGTAGTACGGAGTAGGAGTGGTAGTATATAACACGTGTGAAAGAATCGCAAAAACATGAACCGAATCATCTAGTTTTGAACTCGGGTGCTGTGTGACGGGCATATCGTGCAAAAAACCAACCTCCAACAGTTGCGGATGGAGGCCTTTACTTACATATCTGTACTTCTAGGCAGTACCTAAATAATATGCACCAATCGGGAACTAAACTGCAAGTCGATAGCAGCCGCATTTGTTGGGGCGATAAGGTGGCGCGTGCAAGCTAACTTCGAAAAAGCGACAATCTTCTTGACGATCTCCCATGCAGTAAACGGCGTGAAATTCTGCCCCAAAACACCATGACGAGTGTCTGTATATGAGCCGACGACACCAACGGATATCCTGCCGCGAACATAATCGATTGCACGGCCTAACCCGACGCCTTTGCCTACGACAACGATAACTGACGCCTTTCCGTTCCGTCCCCTTTGCTTTTTCAGGGTCGCGGAGCCCGACCCGAGGCTCTCTCTCGCCCACGATGCCGTCTGTTAATTTCGCCTCGATCCTCACCTCCCTACGCTCGCGCACCTACACCACGCGGTTACCGCTATTCACGCGCGGCGTTCTTGTTGCTATCCTTGCCTTTTGGATCGCGGGCATACAATCGCTGTGGGACGTGCGGGCGTGGGGTGGGCTGGCGCCGGATCAGGTGGGGATTACAACGTGTTAGTTTTTTTCTCTTGTCGTTTGGATGGGTGGATTGCGAGGGGAGGGGAGGTTTTGTGGGTGGGGTTTGAGGTTGAGGGGTGTGGTGTTGCGCGGTGCGCGGTGCGCGGTGCGGATGCTTTGGAGATACGAGACTTGGGCTGATATGTTGAGTGCGCTGTGAACAGTATACCGACTAAATACGTTTCCGTTTATTCACCTAAACATCTTCCATGCGCTCATGAATGCATTGGCGTTGGCGCCGCTGCTTGAACGGTTCGAATCGGAGCATGGCACGCTGACGTCGCTGGCGCTGTTCTTTGGTCGTAAGTTTCCCACCCTGATGGCTGCAAACAGGGACACTGCCGCTAATGCCGTGACAGCTCTGACTACGATCCCGGCCTTTATATATCTATTTGTGGAGAAGTTCATATTGCGGTCGAACACATCGGTTATGGGAGCCAGGTATGTAGAGGACCTCGCCTCTTCTCCTTTCTAGGGATGCTTTCAACTAACACACTACATAGCATGTGGATATTCCTCCTCCTCGGCATCGAGGCGATCCGGACCTACAGAGTGAATCCCTACTTCGTGATAAGCACCTATAACATCCCGACCTGGACCTCACCACTCGCCTTGCTGGTGGTGATCGCCGCGTTGGTGCCTAGCTCCAGCTTCCTGGGGCATCTTTCGGGGCTCATTGTGGGATATATCTGTACGCTCCCCTCCTCTTGTGTCTTCAAAACGCGGAATGCTGACGATCTTGCTTGATAGGTGGTCTTGGTTACCTCAAATTCTTGGCACCACCAGAGAAAGTGCTTCGGTGGATCGAAGCAAGACTCAACCTCTTAGGTCGGTTGCCGTACTATATTAGTATCGACCAGAAGACATATGGCCGCTTTGGAGTTTTGCCCTCCAGCGGGAGCCCGAGCAGAGGTTCAGGGGTTGCAATGGGCTTGGTGGGCACCACACAAAGGCTTGGGCCATGATCCCCATCTAACTTGTTGACCTTGGGGATGAACAATTTGCTTGTACAAATATCTGTTGGGCTACATAATGTATATAGCATCTTCGTGGCGGTGTTGGTGTTCAAGGCGGTGGCGGGCTTGCTTGGATTAATGCAGTGCGTGCAAGGGCTGCTTTACGAGGCGGCATTAGGATGCATAGACAGGATTCTTCTTTTAGGCGTACATTCTATCTCCATGTTCCTGGAACCTCGTACCAATAGACAACTTTAGGGGTGACCTTGAGTTCGATCATGAAATTAGCAGGTACGGCCGATAGCACCGATGCGGGGCAGCGATAGCCGCATGCAGCCGTTACGAATGTCGATCGGCAGTGGATATTCATAAATGGTGCACTAAATTGAAGCTACGTAGTTGCTGTCGGATGTACCTTCGTACCCCGTTTCCCCTGACCTTCACGAAAACGCGTGTGCTTCTCGACGGCACTCTGCGTCAGCTTTCCGAAAGGCCATAAATGCAGAACGCCTTGCGCTGTCGTGCAAGATGCCGCGTCTTCTTTGTGAGTTTCCCTGCCCGACGAAGGTTTGGGGCTTTGCTGACCCGGAATGCCCATGACAGCTGGCGCATTGCGCCTGAGACGCGACCCGCGCATCCTTAAGCTCCCGCCCTACCTGTCGCTCCTCTGCATCCTCGTTGGTGTCGTCTGGCTCTTTCTCCTCCCGCTCGATGAATACTCGAGGAGGACCTACATATCCGAGAACGCCCTCTTACCCGGCCAGGTCCACACCTACTTTGGCGGCAGCGACCAGAATGTCTTCCGAGCATACAAGCACGAAGTCAACTCGTTGGTGGGCAAGAGTAACGTTGAGTATGTGCCGCCCTTTTAAGGAGCTAAACTCTTCTCGCTATGGAAACATACCAAGAGATTCAATGCTAACACTTACAGAATCAACGATAAGCTCGAGTCAATCGTCAAGGGGCTTGGCCTCAAAGCTGGCAGACAAAACTTCACGTATCGCTCGGCAGGCCGTGTCTATTCGGGCGAAAACCTGTACGCAATACTTCAGGCTCCCCGAGGTGATGCGACGGAAGCTATCGTGCTGGTAGCGGCCTGGGAGAATGCCAAGGAGGAGCTCAACCGCAACGGTGTTGCCCTTGTCCTGACCCTCGCCCGCTACTTCAAGCGCTGGTCGTTATGGTCCAAGGATATTATCTTCCTAGTGACACCTGACAGCATTGCTGGCCCTCAAGCCTGGGTTGACGCGTACCACGATGCGCACGACTCGGCCCGTGTAGACAGCCTCCCGCTCAAGTCGGGTGCTCTGCAAGGCGCTATCGCAATCGACTACGCCAAGGAGGGCCGGTTCGAGAGCGTACATGTTGTCTACGACGGCGTCAACGGACAACTTCCCAATCTCGACCTGATCAACTCGGTTGTTAGCATCGCAGGCGGCCAGATGGGCATGGGCGTTGCGATACAGGAGATGTGGGGACACAATGATCAGTATCCAGACCGCCTGCGCACGATGCTGCGCGGCATGCTGAAGCAGGGCCTTGGTTTGGCTAGTGGTCCGCACAGCAGCTTTATCCCGTACCATGTGGATGCTGTGACTCTCCAGCCGTTTGGCGACGGCTGGCAGGACGAGATGGCCATGGGGCGAGTGGTGGAGGGCACGTTCCGCAGTCTGAACAACCTGCTCGAGCATCTGCACCAGAGTTTCTTTTTCTACCTACTCATGCAGCGGGAGCGCTTCGTCAGTATTGGCACATACCTCCCGAGCGCCATGCTTGTGGCTGCAAACTTTACGATCATGGCCATCGCTCTGTGGGTGAAGAGCGGACAGCCTGAGAGCGAGGCTGAGCCTGTGAAGAAGGAAGCTGGCAGCACTGATTCAGAAGAAATGACGCGCCCGACTGTGGAGAGGGACCTCTTTCTGCCACTCGGAGTCGTAACACTCTGCCAGTTCCTCGCCGTCGTCCCACTGTACCTCTTCAACCACGCCCCTGAAAGCGTAGGTTTCCACAGATCTCCTCCCATTCACAACAACCACTGACACACCCATCAGATGCTCACCCCAACCTTCACCATCTTCGCCATCATCAACACCGCCCTCCCCCACGCCTTGTCCCACCTCCTGATGACGTACTACACCCCATCGGCGCAGCAATACCAACTGATCAAATCCTTCTCCCTCCTCCTGCTCGGCATGTTCCTCTCCTCCCTCGCCACCCTCAACTTCAGCCTCGCCTTCCTCGTCGGCCTCCTAGCTAGCCCCCTGACCTTCATGCGCCCCTGGCCACAGTCGCCCGCCATGCGCATCGCCTGCACCGTGCTGCTCAACGCCGTGGCGCCGACGGCCGTCTTGGTCACTGCCGCGCTTGCCTGGCACCTCGACATCAACACAGTCCTGCGCGAGGCGGCGTTCGCGTGGGATGTGTGCGGCATGTACACGCCCGTCGTGGTGTGGTGCGTGTGGTGGCCGGCGTGGCTGGCGGGGAGTGTGACGGTGTTGGGGAGGCCAGAGGTTGGGAAGAAGAAGCAGAAGATGACGTGATATGACTTGAAGAGAGCATTTGTGGACTGGTTCATAGCTTGTTTGGGTTGGGGGCTAATCATGGCATGGAAAAGTGTTTGGAAAACATAAATTATTTACAGGCAGGTTTGCGCAAACTTTCCGGGCAAGTTGAGGATAGGGGGTACCCATAGCATGTTGTCACGGGATACAATAACAGGGTTGATCCCCGAGTCAAATGCAATGCGTGGCTTAGCTTGATATGATTTGATGGGTTCTCTTTGCCCAGTTTGCCATAGACATATCCTCTGCTATGTCTATGACAGATTCCGTATTGTACAAGGCATCTCTGCCCGCAGGTTCTGTCTTGCAACCCCTTATCACTGCAAGCCCGAGTTAACTGTCTGCCTTGCTCTAGCCCCTACTTGCCACTCTATTCCACTTCCCATCCTTTTGTTCGATCCCCTATGCCGCCCAGACATCTTGCCCCACTCCCTCGATCCAGTTGCCGAGTTGGTTGACACTTGAGTCCCAGTCGAGTAATCGCTGCCTCATGTTCCCAATCTGCTTCATGTCGAGCACCTTGGCCTGGACCCAGTTGATGTGCGCCACCTCGTCCACCTGGTCGATGGTGCCACGCAGCAGCCCCAGGCTGAGCGCCTTCATGATGAGGTGCTCGATCTCGTCGGGGCGGACCTTAGTCTCGGCGGCAATCGTGTCGAACGTCATGGCGCGGTCGTGCGGCGGGCGGCGGACCACGGCCTCGGTCAGGGCCGCCAGGTAGATCTTCTCCCGCAGCTGGCGGCTGTGCTTGGCTAGGAGCGCGTTCGAGCTGATGTGACCTGCCAACACGTCGTACGCGGCCAGGTCGCCCCGATTGAACACGAACAGCAGGTCCCGCAGCCACTTGTCCTCCGGCTTTTGTTCCAGAGCGCCGAGTATCGGGTGCAGCAGCAGTTCGCCAAAGTTGTAGATGCTCGTGCTGACCAGCGCGGCGATGCTGAGGTCATACGCGCGATTGCGCCGCTCGACCGGGTTCAGGGACTTGATGTCGATGCAGGCGAGGTAGAGCAGGGCGGTGCGGTAGTAGGAGCCAAAGTCCATCTTGGCTTGGTAGTAGTCGGCGTTGGCGCCGTAGAAGGCGGCGTGCACGATGGTCTCAACCGAGTCGAAGCCGTCGAGTACCTCCTCGGCCCGGTCCAGGTCTTTCCTCGCGCCATCGAGATCCTCCAGGTCGAGCTTCACGCGGGCCACGGCAATGGTGGCGAAGACGAGGGCGTCTTGCGAGTCTTTGTGGTCCACCTTCTTGACTACCGCCTCCATGAAGGAGAGGCGCTCCTGATTGTCTGCGCGGGGGCATGTGTTAGCAGCCTCCATCTTGCTTTGGGGGGGGGGGGGGGGGGGAATGCGCGCGGCACCGGCGAGGGATGCATACCTCTACATTGCGTCGCGGCCTTGAGGGCAAGGTCGACAAGCTTAAGCTGGTTAATCTTATCCGCAAATTTGAGGATGAAGACCTTGTAGAACTGTAGGCGCTGCGGGGCGCTGCCGGGGTTGTTGAAGAACTCGATGAGCTGGTTGGTGAGCTGATGCCACAGCTTGCGCTCCCATAGCGTCTCGAACTCGAGAACCAGGGGCTGCAGCTCCTCGGGGGCCTCGTCCCGTTGGTCGGCTAGGAAATCGGAGATAGTGTCGACGTTCATCTTGCTGAACCCGACTGGCGGTTTGCTGGCTATCGCTATGTGAATTAGGTGATGGCGGAAGGGGACAGCAGCCGGATTCTACCGTTGGAGTAAAAGGGCCCGTGTCGAGTGCAAGGCAGCTCGTGGGGTGGTCGAAATGTGAGATGTTGAGCTTGTGTGGATGGCAGTCGCAAACGTGAGATGGAAAGCTTGAAAGGTGTACGCTATGTATGCACCTGAGGCTGGTCCTGAGCCTTACTTACCGCACTTGACGCGGCAGGGCTGCCTGCTGACTTGCTTGCTGGTACCTGGGTATCTGGGTACCTCCTCATCGATTTGTTGTGGGGCCAGGTTAGGCGCACGTGATTGGCCTGGGGTGAGTCGGCGACGGGAGAGTGGGCCGGGAGCTTTGAACCGTCGCCGACTTGCGGGAAACGAAGCTCACAGCGAGCCATTGCCAACGCCAATTGAGAGGGAAGCACTCCTTCTTGCGATCCACGACCTGCAAGAATGGCTTCATTGCCGACTGCCGTGCGGTCGACGCCCAAAATCGCGAAAAGTGCCATCCAGCGACGGGCTCTCTCGGATGTCACCATCACCCGCACCGGCAAGCCCATCATCCGCACCCAGGGCGGCCGGTCCGCCTCTCTCTCCTCTGCTCTCACTTGGATCTGCCTCTGACTCTCCCGGATGCAGCTCTTCCCTCGGCGGCCACACTGCCACCGTCTTCGGTGCCACGGGCGCCCTTGGCCGCTACATCGTCAACAGACTAGGTGCGACTCCAATTGCACCCGCGGCATTTCACAGCTGGGCTTACAGACTTCTTCGCAGCGAGGCAGGGATGCACCGTTATCGTTCCGTTCCGCGAGGAGATGGCCAAGCGCCATCTCAAGGTCTCTGGTGACCTAGGCCGCGTCGTCTTCATGGTGAGCACCCTCGGGTGTCTAAGCCTATGATCAGGGGACAGTGGCTAAGCAAGCGGCTAGGAATACGACCTGCACAACACCGAATCAATCGAAGCGAGCGTCAGGCACTCCGATGTTGTCTACAACTTGGTTGGACGGAACTACCCTACGAAGTGAGCGTGGAGCTTTAAATTGGCTAGCGCAGGGTAGCAGCTGACAATAGCTAGGAACTTCTCCCTGGAGGACGTTCACGTCGAGGGTACGGAACGGATTACTGAGGCAGCCGCAAAGTACGACGTGGATCGGTATATCCATGTGTCTTCTCACAATGCCGATCCCTCGTCCACTTCGGAGTTTTTCGCTACCAAGGGCCGTGGAGAAAAGGTCGCCCGGAGCATCTTCCCTGAGGCGACCATCGTCAGACCGGCCCCCATGTTCGGTTTTGAGGACAATCTGCTGCTCAAGCTCGCGGGCGTCACCAACCTTTTTACTTCCAACAACATGCAGGAGCGGTACTGGCCGGTTCACGTACGTGCAGTGCTCACACTCTGTGTGAGGATTATGCTAACGAAATCAGGTCAATGATGTCGGTGAGGCGCTCGAGGTCATACTCTACGACGACACCACTGCAGCCCAGACATATGAGCTCTTCGGGCCGAAGAATTACTCTACGGCCGAGATCGCCGAGTTGGTTGACCGGGAAATCTTCAAGAAACGGAGACACATCAACATCCCCAAGCAATTCCTGAAGCCGGTCGCTGCCCTGCTGAACCGCGCATTGTGGTGGCCCATCATGTCGGCTGAGGAGGTTGAGCGCGAGTTCCACGACCAGGTTATTGACGAGTCAGCAAAGACCTTCAAAGACCTCGGCATTGAGCCCGGTGAGATTTCCAACTTCACCTATCATTATCTGGTAAGCAACTACCCACATCCCCCTCCCATCCCCACACTGCCGAGGCCGATGATATCTAACCCCCCAAAAGCAAGGTTTCCGGAGTTCGTCGTACTACGATCTACCGCCAGCAACAGAGAAGGAGAGGAGGGAGGAGCGGAAATACCTCCATGTGCTGGATGAGTAAAAGGGGGCGAATTTGGCAAGTTTGGAGATGGCACAGTAGGACTCTTGGAAGAGTGTACATATGTAACTAGAGACGTTTTCTTGAGTTCAATGGAGTCCAAAAGGCACGAAAGGCCTTTGTAATGCAACTGTGATGCGGTGGTGTGTTACGTAAATTATCTCGGCATGGTGGTAGGCGACTGAATGGAAGTTCGCAGAATTGGTGGTTGTGAATGGGCGAAGCAGTCGAGCTTGATGGGGGGGGGGGGGGCCCACGGTGTAAAGCACCCCAAAAAAAATCTATTTTTTTGCCTCGCGGCCCAAGTGTCAATTCTTGCAAACAAAACCAGCGCTTATGAAATAGAGCAGTCACCATAGTGAATATAGCCATGTCCGAGTGCGACGATGAGCTGTAAGTATCGACGCCAAATAAGTATTTAGAGATTTGCTTCTTGACCGTTTTTTTTTGTTTCCAGGATGCTCTCCCCCGAAGCCCTCGAGGCGCTGAAGGCCTTTTACACGGAGCGCGATGCGCACGCAGAGAAGTTCGCACAGCTACAGGCTGCTGCTGAAGAGCTTCGGGCAGGTCGAGAGGCTTATGTGCCGTTGTCGATGGACGCCTTCGCCGAGGACTGGAATGAGTCGCAGTTCTGGGTACGTTGAAATCTTTGCGTCTGAGTTGTGCGTCATCTCCTGCTGTCTGGGGCACATCGCTGACCAAACCCTGCATAGTACACGGAGGAGGTAGCGACTACCATTGCAAAGCAGCTGCTGGATGGAGCGACGGATGAGACGGCGATTGCGATAATCTCGGTGCCCTCCGTTTTCATTGCGCTCAAGAACCTCATGGTAAGGGATCGCTGTCCCGTGGCTTTCCCTCCTCTCCCGCCGACTTGTGTTGCCTCTCAGGGGAAACTCGGGGCATCCTTTGTCGGGGACAGTAGAGTCTATCTTTCCGTGCTGTATGCACAGGCAGCTAACGGTTATGATGTTGACTAGGCCACTGCTCCTGCAGACGCGCCCAAGCCCAAGGTGATCCTGCTCGAGCACGACAACCGCTTCGCCATCTTCCCCGAATTTATCTTTTACGACTATGCGTACCCGTTCAAGCTCCCAGGTAAGTCTAATCGCCCCCCCCCCCGGCCCCTTTTTTCCCGTATGCTGTCAGCGGTAGCGCCACTCAAACGCATCCAAAGAACCACCTAACCCCCTCCCATCAGCAAACCTCAAAGGCACCTTCGACCGTTTCGCCTGCGACCCGCCGTTCCTAGCCGAGGACTGCCAAACCAAAAGTGAACCTCCCCCTTCTCCCCCCCCCCCCCCTTTCCAAACCCATACTAACCATCCCCCATTAGCGGCCCTCACCCTGCGCTGGCTCTCCAAGGCGGCCAAGTTCACGCCCCACAGTGACGGCCGCTTCACGCCCGACATCAAGCTGGTCATGTGCACGGGCGAGCGCATGGAGCGCCTGGTGCACAAGCTGCACGCCTCGATCGGGGTGCGGACGACGGATTTCGAGCCGACGCACGCGCGGGGGCTGAGCAACGAGTTCTACTGCTACGCCAATTTCGAGGTCGAGGGCGTCTGGAAGTTCGCGGCGGCGCAGCCGTCGGCGGCCGAGGTGTCGACCGGTGCCATCACCGGGGGCGGGGGCGACGCGCGCAAGGACGGGACTCCGGTTGCGTCTGCTGCGTGAGTGGTTGGGATGCGGCAAGTCTAGATAGATAGACAAATAGACATAGCATCGCGGCGGGAAACCCAGCTTTGATCTCCTCAAGAAATTGTTCGCACCCGTGCGCTGCGAAACAAGATATATATGCCCATCTAGTGCTCTGAGCCATCGATCATCCCGTCCCCTGGTACCCTATCCCATCCCATTAACCATGCAAATGCTACATACACAAGACTCCAAAGTGCCAGCTCCCCGCACATATCCGAAATCTGCCCTTTTTTAATTTTGGTTTCCCCGTCCGGTCCCCAAATACTCGTCCCCTCAGCTCCAAAGCAAGCTCCCGACGCTTAGGAGGCCAAGAAGCGAGGCTAGGTCTCCAGTCCAGATTTGAACTACAGCTGATACGAAACGCCAGTCCATGTTTCTGCTCTCCACCGAGGACTCTACCTCCCGGATCCCCCAACTCTTTTGAATCGTTTGCTGTCCCTTGTCATGAAGAATGTGCTTAATAATCAAGAGACCTAATATACAAGGTTGGACATCTTAATCTTAACCGCAGGTGACATAAAGCATCAGTCAGAGTTTCCTTCAGATCGTTTGCCCGTTTCTGGTATCCTAGAACAGCCTCTGCCTTGACACCAGGGGAGCTCACTTATCCTCCGGATCTCCTGTTCCCTATGCAAGTGACCTGACAATGTAGAACAGCAGATAGGCCTTCGCACTGAGGACATCAGACTTTGATGCCAGCTCGACCTTATGGTCATTGAAAGCAAACCACTACAGCAGTCATTAACACATGGCACATGTAAGCATCTCTGCGGCCTCAACTCACCTGATCACCCACTCGGCAGTACGAGACGTAATGGCCCGTGTCAATCTCGCCCACGTGCACGACAACGCTCAGGAGGTCGTAGGTACACGCCCGAGCCAGCTCGAAGTTCTCCTTAGTATCTCCGGTCCGGGCACGTTCTGTGTAGGGCAGCATGTTGAGTTGCAGCGGAAAATGTACGGGCGTCTCAATCTTAGCAGCCCGCTCATTTCTGCCTTGCTTAAACTCGAATCGCTACAGACAACACGTTATGAGCCGTGCAAGGAAGTCTTAGAAAACCAGGATGATGCATACCTTGAGTTGGATTGACAGTACGTTCGGTAGACACTTGATGGCAGTTTGTCTGCGTGCTTGTTGCATCGAGTTGCAGTTGTGGCATCGATACTCGCACTTGTCGGATTTGATGTACTCCTCATCCAAACACTCCTGCAACGTCATGGCTGGCGTCTTGGCGTTGCCATTCTTTTTCCCCTTTTTCTGAGTGAGATTCTCAAGCGGCAAGCTCAGGTCAAGAAAGCTCTGAACCTGGTTAGTTACACCGCTGCAGTTCTGGCATGTTGTGGTACTTTGCAATTTTCCGTAAAAGGTTTGGTGGATGATGCAATTGCAACTGTGCTCGCTGCCAGTCTCAGGCTTCTTGCCATCTCCGTTGCGCTCGTGCAGCTCCTCGGCCAAAAACTGGAAGAACTCATGCGCGTCCTGCTCTTTTGTCGTGACGAGGTTTTCAAAAGCCTTCTTTTCACTTATCCAAAAGCCGGAGAGAATATTGGCAGCCGTATAGCCATTGGTATTCTCAACAGCATAAAAGTCCTGGAACATGTCATCCATGGCGCAGCTGAGGCAGTAGGGGACCTCGCAGTTGCTGCTTTGGTGACCGTCGCTGAGATAGAAATTTCTAAGCACTGGGTTGTGCAGAAAGCTCTGGAGTACCACGTTTTGGTAGCATGTTGCCCCGGCATTGTAGATACCCCGAAGTCCACTAGCCTTGCAAGAAGCAACGGTTGTGTTGGTGGAGATGTACTGGGGGTTATCTTTGACCGGGTCGACGGCCAAAAGGTCGTCCTGTTTCCTCTTCCGGCCTTAAAAGCAGTCTAGTTAGATGTGGCCGACTAAGAGACGAGCAGTAGGGGATTGGAGACGTACTAGCAGTGAAGCTACCTGTGCCCATTTTGGTCAACCTGAGATCCTCAAATGTGGGATCCCAAACTATGTCATCACACATTTGGCAGTACAGGGCGCCACTCCTCGAATCAACGTCTGTCAGGGGTCACAGTTAGTAAAGCGCACGGCGGTGCGAGCATAATCGGGACCTACAGAATCTGTGCGACTTCTTATTACCATGCTTCACACAGTCGTCTTCAGTGAGCGTGGAGGGGCATTGTAAACAGAGGTAGGTGGAGGTCAAGGAAGCGGTGACGGTCACACCCTCAGCGGCTTTGGCTGTTTGCGCATTGATGGGAGAGTAGTCGAGGATGTTCCGCAGAATCGCCTTGTAGTGTTGGATCGAGGTATTGGTCGTAGCTTGATCCTGGTTGAATAGGCGCTGTACGTGTTCTAATATGGTCCATGGTTTAGAAAAGGGCCAAGCTCAAGGGGGGAAACGGTCTTACCACATCCATATAACGGCTGACCAGGCTGTGGAGGCTGGATCTTGAAGTTCTTGGGGGAGGCCGGGGTCCCGGGCCTCGCAGCCATCTTGTTAGGACGCTCCCCCCAGGAGAGGTAGGCAGGACGGGGGTTGAGTAGTTTCGCCGACTTGGTGGCCGATTTCAAGGGGCGCTTCGACTCGGCAGAGGCCTCGTGTTTCGCACTTAAACAACGGTCTTGAGATGCAATCAAGCCAGAGGCACGGTGTTTTCGTAATCGCGCCTGTTATTCGGTGGGTTGGTTTGTATCGTGTAGCCCGATTCGGAAAGCAACAACCAGCAGCAATTGTTGGTAAGTAAAGTGCTGCGCTCGGGTGTCGTCGCGGGAGCTTCCGGGGGGGAAGTGGACTCGGTCAATGGAGGGCGATTGAGGCAAGTCGGGACGATGCAGCATTTAGTCTCGCTGGCCAAAAGCATGAATAGTTAGCTTTGATGAACCAGCAGTTATTGTTGAAACAGGCAATAGGAGGCTGCGTTACCATCTGGAAAGTTATGCTTCATCTGAGTTTGGCGCAGCTTTGGCGTGTCGGAATCGCCAAATGTATGTCCAGCACACGATTACCCCGAGCTGGGGAAATTGCTTATCGATATCCATCGGGCAGGGCTTATCGGTCCTCTTGACTTCAGCTTTGGGTGCTAAAACGGCTGCTGGGGCACGACAGAGGCAAGGACCACCGTAAGGCACCTAGAAACAGGGCTTCACCTTTTCAGCCCCAGCCCCAGGTCGGTATCTTCTCAGTCACTTTTCCTCCCCCACTTGAACAACGCGCTGCTAGGCAATGAGAGTTTTCTTCCAGTTCCATATATCTAGGGAATTAGGCATGCCATCGAGATTGCACTTAGACGCCTGTTCATCTGCTAAATAACTTTGGTGATCAAATTATGCTCCTGTTTAGTATTTTGATCAATCACCCATCTGGCGGCGAGATGCAGTTTGCCGTGTATTCTGGCACCAACCACTCTCGATTGTCAGCCCAACGTGAGTGAGTGTGAGTGTGTCGTGAAAGGACCTCACGAAGCAGGCAAGTGGCCCGTAAAAGCAGCAGGGAAGCAAACAGTGTCCTTACAAGTGCTGATCGCCGACACAGTGCCGCAATGTCGATGAATTTCCCTCCAGAATATTTAACATGTGTCAACGAATAGCGGCTGGCTACCTTACCCCGCAGGCGGACGGGCTGCTATCCCCACGCTGCGATTTGTAAGTCGCGAACTATAAGTCGTCTTCCTCCGACAAGAGGATTTGCTGATGCAGGTGTCAACCCGCCTCTTGCGATACATCATGGCAACTCAACTAGTTCAGCTCCCGGAGGTCGAGCGTCTAAGTCCTACCTGCATTCGCATCCTCGGAGGCAACCCGGGCAAATTTTCCCTTCAAGGAACCAATACATATCTGCTCGGTATCGGACCCAAGCGACTTCTCATCGACACGGGCGAGGGGAAGCCATCATGGATCGCAGCCATCAAAAGGACGCTGGATGAAGAGAAGGCATATATCGCAAGTGCAATCGTAACCCATTGGCACCACGACCATCAAGGGGGTATCCCGCATCTGATCGAAACCTGGCCGGGAACCGAGATCTACAAATGCCAGCCTGGAAACGGGCTGCTGAACATTACGGATGGACAGATATTCGAGGTCGAGGGTGCATCCTTGACAGCCGCACACACGCCGGGACATACGGTCGACCATATGGTCTTGGTTCTGCGAGAGGAGGATGCCATGTTCACCGGCGATAACGTCCTTGGGCAGGGAACCGCCGTATTTGAGGATCTGGGGACTTACATGGCCAGTCTTGAGAAGATGAAGCATCTCTTCAAAGGCCGTGCATACCCAGGCCACGGGCCAGTCCTCCCAGACGGCCCCGGGAAGATTGTTGAGTACATTCAGCACAGACGGCAGCGGGAGGAGCAGGTTGTTCAGACATTACGCTCTGGAAGGGCAGACGCGGACGCTGAGGGCGCCGATTTATGGACCCCGATGGACCTGGTCAAGATCATTTATTGCGATGTGCCCGAAAGCTTGTATCCGGCCGCAGCCGGGGGGGTCGTGCAAATACTGCAAAAATTGGAAAGGGAAGGAAAAGTGTTGTCAGTTAACGGCGACAGATGGAGGCTATCAGACAGATCCGCATTATAAGGAGTTGGGGTAGCTAGCCCCTTGCAGCTCATGCAAAATAATTGATAAGTAGGTATGTTCTCTACCATTGTCAGGCCTGATCAGGCGTGCTGGAATATGGGTGTCGATATCTGGCCTCGTCGTGGTGCGCTTAGGTGAGTTCGGCCACAAGCTATGCCGTGACGTCAGTCTTGATAAAATGTCAGACCACTCGCTCATATCCGGCGCCAAAGGAGATAGTAGATTTGGGCGAGTACGCTTGGTACTGCGTATTGCTTGGGCAGAAGGGCTTTCAGGTCTCCCGTGTTGAGCGGGCCTCATGGAAAAGCACTGCGTAGTGAGATCCCTCTGGTCGGATAGTTCGGATCAAAGAAACATCGGTATAATTCGCTGCTGGGTCCTCCGATGACAACTCGGCCGACCAGTGCAGCTCACAGGATGCCTCAGCAGACTCTTCTTTGATGACATATCCTATCTTGCCTCCCTAGATAGGCCATATGTGTGTGTGACCACTCCACCAGTCTAAAAAGTTCAGACTGTGTGCCCTGTCATGCGGCGGAACATTTTCATCCGTGCCAGGCAGTCAAGCCCGTGGGAATGCAGGGTCCATGGTGCGTCCAGTGGGTCCCCGGGTAGGTGCTGTAATTGCGCACAGACCAGTGTCCTCGACGATGATGTCTTTTGTACCAGTGGATCAATACCTAATAGGAGTACGAAAAGAAGATCTTGCACTGGCCCCGCAGGTCTCATTGCGTGATACTGTCTCGAGAATATGCAGCCGCGGGTTAGGGAGGGTCGGGAATTCGACATTATGAACTCTGTCGGGGTTTCGTTGCGACCCAAGACCCGAAGGTGTCCCTGATGATCAAGAAAATGAGGGGTATCAGAAGAGGGAGGGAGGGTGCTATGTCGTTTACGGCTCTGCACGGCTGCAGGAATATCTGCGCCGAGTCTTGGATGATAGGGTCGTGACACCTGCACGTCGTTGCAACCGTTGACTGCAAGTGGGTCCATGCAAAAGTTTCATGGAGTTTCCTCGCGTTCAACGACGACAACCTAACACCGAAGACTGCCAACACTACAGCGCCCTCCGCGCCCTCCGCTCAGCGTCCAGACTTCAGACCCAAGAAACGGTACTATGCAAACCCATACAGGCCCGTAATATCGCCCATCCTGTGCTCTGTGTAGCACTCAGACCTCGCACAACAAACATTGGTCTTGAGGCAACTTGTTGATCCCGACCACCAAAAGATCTCTGCTCCGTCAGGATAAGTCCCGATCCAGCATCGAGTTAGTTGCCGACATGAAGCTAAAAGCGAAAAAGCAGCACATGGCCGCCCAAGATAGCTCCGCCGCCCATCCATTAAAGCCGCCCGCAGAACAAATCGCCATCAGTCGAGGCTGACTCAACGATGTCATGAAGCTATGACACTCTATTGGCCAAGTGGGAAAGCTTCTGAGAGGAGGATCGCATAAACCCCCGCCTCGCTCTCGCAGCGACCCAGGAGAAACCCCAATTGTCCAAGGCGTCCTTGGCAATAAAAAAGAATGGAAACCGCATGCGTCCGAGGTCCAACCCCGCACAGTCTCACACGCACTGTGGCCCGCTGTCTGTCGATGCCTTCCGCTCGCGCCCACCAAAAGACATCGGATGCTTCGGAGGTGCGAGGACAGCAAGATTGTGGCCGAAGGCAGGCGCGAACAAAGACAGCCTCACCGGAAAAGTGTACGGGTGACCTGACTCCCACTTACTTCCCACGGCTCTCCAATCGTAGCTGCATCTGGCCGATGAATCACCAATCATGGGCGCTGTCCATGGCGACTATCACGCCGGCCCCATACCACCAAGGTAGCCCTTCTTTTATTAAGAGCTTCGGCCCGCCCATCGTGTTCTCCTAGTTCTTGTTGTTGAGGAACGGATTAGAACGGCTCTTGGTCTCTTCTTTGTTTCGCCTTCAACGACTTGCTCTTATCAAACAGACACCCCAGACATTGTAATTGCATCTATCTCCGCACCCACTATTCAAGGCAGAGACCATATAATACTCGCCTCGAAAAATACTGCTACAGAGACCAGCCGGCGCCCCCCCCCCCCCGCCTCTTATACTGAAAAGAACTTTGGTGTGATAGGGGGTATCCATGAAGACGCTAGCGACTTCGTTTTTGACAGCTCTTGCAAGCGTTGCGGCCCTGGGATTCATCCCCGTCGCCCTTGCTCATGGCGATGATATGAACATGGAGAAAGGCGAGGCCGACATGCCTCTGCCTGACGACCAGTACCCGCCCACATACTTTGCCCTCTCCGATCATCGAGCAGTGATATATAGCCACATCGCAGCCATGACACTTGCTTGGGTGTTTATGCTCCCGGCTGGTACGCTTTCCTGGCCAGTACCCCTCGCGTGGGGGGGGGGGGGGGGGGGGGTTTCTAGAGTATTTTCAACTAACACGAAACTCGGACAGTGGTTATGCTATCTCTCTCTCGTTCAAGATATACGCTGGCGGCGCAATCTGTCTTCCTCGCGACGAATGCCGGGGGCGTGTTGCTAGGGACCATCTACAACGCAAGCACATCAGACCTATATCCCAACAATGCCCACCACAAGCTGGGCTGGATGGTTACCTGGGTCGTGGGCGCTCAAGTCACAGTTGGACTCTTGGCGCGTGTTGGCGGCATTCTCAGTCGCAGAACAAGCAGGCTTGGTCGCTCCCACGAGCGCCAGTCATTTATCCCAGTCTCTACCAAGGCCATGGCTGAGCATGATTCTCGCTTTGCAAAAGACTATAGATTTTCTAACGATAGCGGGCAAGGCACGGAGCCAAACTCCGAGTCCCTAGCAAGCCCATCGAGCTCTCCTGGTGCTGAATTGCCTTCAGCTCCGCTGCGTGACATCCCGCTGCATGAGGCCCAGAGACCATACGACGACGACGATATGGATGGGGATGAAGACCCTGAAGCCGGTCCCCCTAAATTCCCGGGCTCCGGCAAAGCATTCTCTGTGGCGCAAAGGATTGCCGGCATGGTCTCAACGAGGTTCTGGAAAATCTTGTTCTTCGCATATAACTTCGTTGATCGAACAATCCTAATCCTTGGCTTCATCGCGTTTTGTACCGGCATAATTACCTTCGGTCGATTTTTTGTACGTTCTGCCGGGTTTAACCTACCTCAACATCTCGGCATTGCTAACATTTCTGGTTTAGGAGGGCGATGGCATATTTTCTGGATTGGCTCACTGGATCAAAGGCGGGATTTTTTTCTGGCTAGGGATATTCACCCTCGGACGGTGGGCAGGCAGCTTTGGGGATCTAGGATGGGTTCGTGTGCATTGTGGCATTGTGATAAAGATTACAGCTGACGTGATGCTAGGCGTGGAACGTCCGACCAAAGGCCCCGACTAGTCGAAAATGGCAACCTTCGGCAGAGTTTGCTGAAAGTGCGCTCATTTTCACCTACGGAGCTACTAATATTTTCCTTGAGCACCTTGGTAATTGGGGCGGTGAATGGAGCGCTCAGGATCTGGAGCATGTCTCTATAACTGTGCTCTTTATCGGCGGCGGTTTGGTAAGCTATCCCGAATCCCCCTTTACATTTGCACTAACTTACATTCGATAGTTTGGCATGTTGGTAGAGTCAACTCGGGTCAGAGATCTACTGAATACGACTGTCACAGAGGCTGCCCAGAAGGCACCTGAGCATGTCTTTGGGGACAAGGAACACGATGAGCTTCGTGATCCAGAGACCTACCCGTTTTCGATGAACCCCATTCCAGCCTTGGTGATCCTACTTTTGGGCATCATGATGAGTTCACATACGCAAGAGAGCATGATTTCGAGCATGGTTCACAAGCAGTGGGGCCAACTCCTCACCGGGGCCTCGTTCGCCCGTGGCTTCTCTTATGTCCTGACATACCTGAAGCCGCCAAAATCCATTTATCCATCGCGGCCGCCTACCGAGATCCTGACTTCGTTCGGTCTCATCTCGGGAGGCATCATTTTCATGGCCAGCGTGAGTCTCAAAATTCTAACGCAACTCTACTCTCGCAATAAATCTTGACTAACTCTATTTGCCGCATGCAGTCGTCAGACACAGTCGACGGCATGATCCACTACCAGCTTGACGCGATGTTTATGTACACCGTCACCATGGGATTCGTGGGCCTCTTGATGGCCTGGGTCATCCTCGTCGTGGCTCTCAAGGGCTGGGCCGTCCGCCGAGAGAGCAGCCGGCCGGCCGCGGGCTCGCTCAGATCGGTTTGATACGCAATAGCAGGCAAGGGCACCCATCGACGAAAGTCGGTGGCTTCATCCCGGAACCTGGAGCAGATGACATGGGGCTTACTGCGCCCGGCTGGCGCACTTGCTGACGCATTTGAACGGTATACCCCTGTAAGCTGGTTGGCTTGTTCGATTCTTGTCGTCTTTCCGAGATATCCCAGTTTTGTGAGGTTTTTCTTTCACACTGAGCTTCTCGGGTGGCAATGATATAAGGAATAAAGCAGCGATGGCCGCTCTATCGGGCTGATGTCATGTGTGAGAATTACATTTACGACGCAATAGAAAGGAGACGGCTTTGTTTAGCGTAGGACTAGGAGATACGCTGTGTCTAGCTTGGGCTAATGGCTATATTAATGAGTATGGGTAATGCCATCTAAAACGTTCATTCTGATGTGTCAACTACTCGTCAACGGTTGACAGACACATATATTTGCTATCGACACCTCCCCAAGTATTGGGGTGCGTTGCCAACCCATCCAGCGTGATGATGTGGCTGGCCGTAAAGCCCGCAAACTAGCTACATGCATAAAGCTAAAACATAAACGACATGAAGAGTTGATTTCGCAATCGGGTTAGTCGTCAGGATAATACTCCTCAAGGTTAGAAACAAAGGTGCAAGTGTCTTCGTCGAAGCGCTTGAAGAACTTGCCAGCCAGGAAGAAGAGCGAGTCTGGGATAAGGCTAGGGTCCGTGATAATATCGATATTATCTTGGGCGACCCGAAGACGATCGACAGTTGGTCTCCTGCATGTTGTTAGCATGGAGTTCGGCAATCTAGGAGTGATGAATAAATGAAAACGATTGGGGGAGGGGAGGAAGCCACCTACAAGCAAGTATAGTATGTCTTGGGTGGGGGCCTCCGCAAGAGTTCAACGCGCTGAGCCCCGTTTCCTTCCTCCTCGTCCGCCTCGTCCCTCGTGAGGTAATGCGGGGTTGGAAGGTCCGACGTCCCCTTTGCCGCCCACCCATTGATGATGCCAACATACTGGTACCGCCGATGGCGAAAGACCTGCCCAATCTTGTAGCGAACTTGCGTCCGAATCTCCTGTGTGTACCGCCGGCTAACGGTCGGTGGTCTGTTGTCGAGGTTCTCTAGCATATTCAGAATCGCGCGGACATTCTCCCACCCAACCCGCTGCCGCTGGTGCGGGTACGCTTCGATAAACTTGTCATACAAAGGGATGAGGTATTTCTCGACCATCCAAGCATCCTCGCTCCACGAGAGCGCAAAACGATTCAAGAAAGCGTCGAGATTATGAGCCCAATGAAAGTTCGATGCCTGCTTTGTCATGAGATCGGCCCACATAGAAGCATAATAAGCAGCCTCGAGGTTTAAGTCTGGGTGACCAGTTCGCAGTCTCTTCATCTCGACCTCTGAAGGGTCGCTATCCGCGAGGCTCTGTACCGTGGACCATGTCGTCTTGATGTTTTGTGCTAGCCTTTGCACGATTATTGGCACGGGCGCTGCTTTCAGGAATGCTTCGGCGCCCTGGGTCCAGCCAAACTCGTTTAGCCTGTTACGGAGATCGCCCAGGGTCACTTCGTCGTCCGACTCCCACGGGTTGACGTACATGGTCGCTAGCTCGGCGTCCGGGTTGTGCTCCTCTTCTCCATCCAGGGTCAGGCCAGCCGGAGCGAATACTGTTGCGTGAACATGGCTGGGAAAGGCGCAGCAAGAGGTTGTCATGCCTAGCCGCTCTGCCACGCAGCAGAAAATGGCACTGGAGATAATCGGCAGAGACTGGTGACCTTTCTCAGACAAAGCATGACCAATTAAGCAATTTCTCAGATTGCGATAGTTGGTGCGCTCATCCTCCATGCCGGTGAGGTCTTTCGACCTCAGCCAGCGTACCAAGCATAGTGCTTTCTGTCTGGTAGTCAGGGTCTCAAAATGAGGGACCTCCCCCCGAATCTGCCGTGCAAGCGAATCGAGCGTTTCTGAAATCTGCGAGGGATTATCAGCCATGTGCTCCGGGGATAGTTGGGGTTAAAAACAAACATAGTCGAGGTCATGCGGTTGATCATGCAATACAAACATGTCGAATGCTCCAAGGGCAGTGTCAAGCCCTCGGGTGCTGAGCGGGTTCCCTTGGTATTTGGACCATATCTCGACCGCAATCCCTCGATGGATGCTGTCCAGAGCTGAGTTCGCGTAATACCTGGAAAGGGGGGTTTAGTTACCGAGCAACGGCCAACAAGCAACAAAGAGGTTGGCGCTGACAATGATACCGAGCAGTAGGAATGCGAATCCATTTCTAGAGCAGTAGCAGCAGACTGTAGGGAAACAGAGTTTCATACCTTCGAGCCAAAACATCATCTCTAGTCTCGTCGGCGTGGCATTGCTCAAGCAGGAAGTCCTTTGCATCGTAACCCAGTTGGCATATTTGCTGGAGCCTCTTCAGTTGGGTAACTTTGGTAGCAAGGATGCCATCTAAAAGGCGTGCGGCCTTGGTGTTGACTCTCTTTCTTGTAACCCATAGCTGCTTCCATTCGACAGAGGAAGCACGTGCCGCAAGCTTCTCTTGGAGTCTGTGCTCGTGATTCCAGTGGGTGAAGGAGTTTCGACAGTGGAACTTCCAAAGAAGAGCCTCGTCGGCAAGGTGGTAGAACCGACGTGAGAGGAGCTGGACAGACCCGAGGTTGTCTTCGGGGGACACGAACAGGAGAATATGCCTAATGATTTCATCGGGAAACGCGGCAAGTGAAGTCATCGCGTCGGGTGGTAAGAGGGCGACTGGAGTCCACCCCGTCCCTGTCCAGCAATGGCCTGCGACCTTGTGAAACCAACCCCCTGTTGCAGCTTGGCAGCACCAAATTGCAAGGCAATTATAAAGAGCCAGGAATCCCAACTAAGAGCCACGACCGTTTTTAAGTTTCCTTGGGTTTTTGACGGGACGAGCGGTTGTTGAATGGAGCATGGCGTACACCGTATGGTATAGCTCACTTGGAGCTAGGTTATCTGATATTAAACTGGCCCGAGCTTTGGGGCCAGCCAGACCACTCCCCGCTGCCGCGCATGTGCCCCGCCCCTCTCAGCCGTTGATCTCTAGTTGGCAGGGATACTCCTCGACCGCGGGGTAGTCGCCAGCCCCACAATATTTTTGCTAGAGCCCCTCCGACAAGTGACTCACGGATCGGGTTTCAAGACTGACGACTCAGACCGTGACAACCTCAACAACACCGGCAAATTCTGCAATCGAGCAATCGAGCCCCCTAGGATTGTCGCAATGGATAAAGTTACTGACGCCCTGAAAAAAGCCACCATTGGTGGTGAGAAGAAGCCCAAGAAGGACAAGAAGGCCTCGGCAGGCGACGCCGCCGATTCTGGCCCCCTCGAGTTGCAGCCACCCCCTGCTTTCATCCAGGACCGCCTCGAACTTTTCGACCGCCTCTTCAAGGAGCAGCAAGAGGAGCTTGCGAAGAAGCCCCACGATGACATACTAATTACCATGCCTGATGGCTCCATCAAGCCCGGCAAGGCCTACCAGACCACCCCCGCCGAGATCGCCAAGGGTATCTCCAACAGCCTGCTGAAGCGCACCGTGGTCGCGAGGATCGATGGCGATGAGTTGTGGGATCTCGAGCGACCCATCGAGAAGAGCTGCAAGCTGGAGCTCCTCGACTTCAACGACGACCAGGGCAAATTCGTCTTCTGTATGAGAACCGCTGCGCCCCTGCCATACTACGAGCTAACCAAAACGGTCTCCAGGGCACTCAAGTGCACACGTTCTTGGAGAGGCATGTGAGCGGAGATTTGGTTGTTCGGTATGATCCCCTGCATGTGCGTCTTGCTCAACCTGCTAATTGTTGCTTTAGCTTTGCATCGGTCCCCGTAAGTGCCACGATCCGAAACTTCGACGAGCGATTGTTCTGACAAAATTGTTGCGCAGCTGTGGATAATGGATTCTACTACGAAATGGCTCTGCCGGGCGGCGCCGCTGTGCAGTCTAGCGATTGGGCTCCTCTTGAGAACCTTGTCGGCAAGATCGTAAAGGAGAAGCAGCCTTTCCAGAGACTGGTAAGACTCCATATTTATAGAAAGATGCCACTTATACTAACCCAGGCGACAGGAAATGAGCAAAGAAGATCTCCTCAACATGTTCGAATACAACCCCTACAAGCAGCACATCATCAAAGACAAGATTGCGGATGGAACAAGAACCACTGTCTACAGAAACGGCCCGTTGATGTAAGTCGGACTCGATGCCCCTCATGAAGCTAGGGAGCTGCTGACCGTAATATCACAGCGATCTTTGCCGGGGGCCCCGTGAGTTACTCCAGTAGACATTCTTCGATAACCCTTTGAAAGAGAAGCACTAACGCCTTGAAGATGTACCGGACACTAGCAGGATCGAGTCATTCGCTATCATGAAGAACTCCTCGTCCTAGTAAGTACATCCGAAACTTGAGTGTTTCACTCGAGTGGATTTGCCCGGAATCGATGTTGACGTCGACCTAGCTTCCTCGGCGATGCGAATAACGACTCACTCCAACGTATTTACGGCGTGTCCTTCCCGGACAAGAAGCTGATGGCTGCTCACAAGAAGTTCTTGGAGGAAGCTGCTAAGCGCGACCACCGGTTGATCGGTAAACAGCAGGAGCTCTTCTACTTCGAGGAGACCTCGCCAGGCTCCGCCATGTGGCTGCCGCACGGCATGCGCATCCACAATGCGCTTACGGACTACATCAAGGAACAGTATTGGGAGAGAAACTACGACGAAGTCATGACCCCCAACATGTTCAATGTTTCTCTTTGGGAGCAATCCGGGCATTTGGCCCATTACAAGGATGACATGTTCCTTCTCGACGTGGATAAGGAGCAGTTTGGTCTCAAGCCCATGAACTGCCCAGGTACTTCTTGGCCACATTTACGACTTCATTCCGTGAGATCCTTTGCTAACAAAATATCTAGCACATGCCATGATGTTCCGTCATCGTGTAAGTTAGCTTGTTTCGTATCTTGCCCCTATTTGCCGGGCTGCAGCATAGGGCTATCCAGCCGCAACCCTGTAGCTACCATTCAACCAAATCGGGGTGCTAACAGGAATAATGATAATAGGACCGTAGTCACAAGGAGCTGCCCCTGCGGTACGCCGATTTTGGTGTGCTCCACAGAAACGAGGCTAGCGGAGCCTTGAGCGGATTGACAAGAGTGAGGAGATTCCAGCAGGACGACGCTCATATCTGTAAGTCACACACGTTGCTTCCGTGAGATTTAGACGCCGAGTTACTACGGTATTCTAAAACGTTACAGTCTGCCGTGAGGACCAAGTCAAGGCCGAGGTCGCCGATCTTTTCGACTTCATGCGCTCATTCTACGGCATGTTGGGACTCACATTCAAACTCAAGCTCTCTACCCGCCCTGAAAATTTCATGGGTGAAATTGAGACATGGAACAGAGCTGAGGACAGACTGAAAGAGGCTCTTGACGAGTTCGCCAGCTCTGGAGGTGTCGAATGGGAGCTTAACGCCGGAGACGGCGCCTTCTATGGCCCGAAGATCGATATCGCTGTGTTGGTACGTTACTCAAGCCACCGACGCGCCCCCTTTGAACCCAAAACGAGTTCCTAACGAAATGGACTAAACAGGATTGCCTTCAAGTAAGATTACTTTAGTCCTCAGAATATCTCATAGATACCCACAGCTGGTCATACCTTTCACTGACGTTGGCACAGAGGCCTTGGCAATGCGCCACAATCCAGCTTGACTTCCAACAGCCCATTAATTTCTCTCTCGAGTATCAGACTGCCGAGGGAGCTCAGCTCGCCGAGAAGTCGGGCGAGAAGGCTGCCCCGCCTACTGCGGCGCCGGCGCCTGTGGATGCTGCCACAGCTGAGCAGGATAAGAAGGACGGCAAGAAGAAGCCCCTACTGGTCAAGAAGCCTTTGTCGCTCGGCTCTGCCCGGCCTGTCATGATCCATCGGGCGATGGCTGGCAGCATTGAGCGCTTCACAGCCATTCTCTGCGAGCATTTTGCTGGCAAGTGGCCCCTCTGGCTGTCGCCGCGCCAGGTCATCGTCATCCCTGTGGGGATGGGCTTCCTCGATTACGCCAAGGAAGTCGCCGCCCTTCTCAAGAAGGAACACATCTACGCCGGTACGTATTGGCCGTGTCTTGATTTGCTGTTGTACTGTGTGCTGAGTGGTGGTTGTGATTAGATGTTGATAGCACTGGAAACACGCTCCAAAAGAAGATCAGAAACGGTCAATTGGCTCAATGTAAGCCGAAACTGATAGCTTATGTCGTTTTATGCATGCTAACTCGGACAGACAATTTCTGCTTCGTTGTCGGTGATGATGAGATGAAGAACAGGAAGGTCAACATCCGCTACAGAGATGACACCTCGACCCAGGCAAGAGATGTGCCGGTCGCCCTGGACGAGGCGCTGGAGAAGCTCCGCAAGTTGAAGGCGGAGAGAGGAATTTACAACCCATTCCCTCCTAAGAAGGAGGAGAAGGCTTAGGGGAGTGCCGAATAATCACTCTGCCTGACTTGGCCAAGTTGAAAAAAGCCGCTAGAGACCCATATGGCTTTCTGATCCTAGACTCAGAGTCATAGACCAAGCAATGTAAGTTGTGACAATGCAAGTGAGCTTGGGGGTTGTGCTGCAGATGATATGCTAGTTTCGGAAATGCAACTGCGGAATAGTACTGGGAAGGTTTCGATTCCGCATTATATTCGGAATTTTACTTCCAGCCCACAGACACGTTCGTCCCATTATTTACTAGGCGCTTCGCGAGTCCTTGCCCCACAAATTCGAGGAATAGAGTTTCGGGAAAGCGGTAAACACAGCTTGCGGAAACCCGACTCTGGGCATGATACAGGATACCGCTAGTTTCCCTATGATGCAATATTTAAGAGGGGTAGCAGAAATGTCTTTTTGTGGAATTTCAGTCTAGTAGCGAAGCGGGGCCATGCATTCACGCTATTTGATGACATTATTCAAATTCTAAGTTGGTCTTTTTTCGGAGGCAGCGTTTCCCATTACATTTTCTGAGGGCACTTTTGGTGTGTGTACTTGCGAGCGCTTCCCGGAAACACACCAACCTTAAGGCTTGGGAACGTGGAGACTTTTGCTCGTCATCAAGCAGCCGTGAATCATAAACATGGCGACGATCGGGTGAACCTCAAAGATGGTGTCGGCGAACCACAGGCCGCCGGGGATCGCTTCGTGGATCCAGCCCTTCGAAACCCAGTAGGCCATGAGGGCGTCGATGCCCAAGGTTGTGGGAATGGGCGTGCCCTCGAAGTAGGCCGCCTTGCCGGTCGCGTCCTTAGGGATGTCGGCGGCCGTTACGTTGAAGCGCGCCAGCCGGGTGAGGCCGCACAGGACGAAGAAGGCGAGGCAGAGGTGGTCGAGGGGCGTGCGAAAGCCAATAGCGAAGGCCACGACGGCCGGGGAGACGCCGAAGGAGATCTGGAGTGGGCGATATGTTAGCAAGGTGTATTGTTTCCCACACCGGCCGGTCGGAAGGGCTTGGCGCTCTTGCGCGCTGTGCTCTCTACCCCCGCTATCCGTAACACCGGGTAAAACGTACCAGATCGGCGAGCGAGTCCAGCTCCTGGCCCATTAAACTACTCTTGTTCCTCCAGCGTGCCACCTTGCCATCGAAGAAGTCGAAGAACAGCCCAAAGGGCAGGAACGCCAGCGCAGCGTAGATGTTTCCGAGCGATGTCGGATCGCCGAGGCAGTACCGCAGCGAGGAGAAGATGGACATGACTCCGCAGAGGCCTGGGGAGATTGATACGTTAGCGCGCCTCTTTTACTCGTCTGAAATGTCGCGGCAGCGCGTAACAAGGCCTGTCGTCGTTTGCCACCACCTCTCCAGGATATCATATCGGGTAACCTACCGTTCAGCTCGGTGATCAGGTCGGCGAGATGCATGGCGCGGATCAGGGAAAAGTGACCTGTCTCCGAGGACAGGAGGACCTTTTGCTTATCATACGCTGTGGGTTGTCAGCAGTCTGCCCCTAGTAGCTGTTCATGACGGCGCCGGACGTACGGGCTGGGCTATGCTCAATCGTCTCCTTTGCCACAGCTCCGTTGGCAGCGGCGCTGCCGGTTCGTTTAGACATTGTCTTGTTCTCTTGGGATGTGTGTATCTGCGGTGTCGCTAGATCTGTTGTTGTGCTGAGGCTGGCGGAAATTGTAGGAAGGGAATGGGGAAGGGGATTCGATGTTGTGCGAGGGGCTGGTGACGAGGTTTTCGGCGTCGGGTCGGGCCTTGTTTGGGGGCACAGCGTCCGGGTGTCGAATGGAAGGCGGTGCGGCGCCTGAGGTGGATCTCGGCGATTCACAGGCGAGGCGGTTTTTCTGCAGGGGTCATGCCGTCATATCTTTTTTTCCAGGCCCTAGAACAGGCCTTAGGCCCAAACTTGCTAGACCGCTTCCCTAATCTCGTCGTAGCGCAAACGCCTGGCCCCACTGACGGCAGTCACGCAGACGCATTTCAACTTGTCAAAGGCTTTGCTGATAACGGGTCATTACGTCATGGCAAACAACAACCAACTCCTTACTCACTTTCGACAGGGGAAAACCCAACCGACAGACTGAAAGACAACAGTTTCTCACATACCTACCATACTGCGCCTCAAGCATAAGTGTTGAGATTGTGGAAGGCGGATTTCGGTCACATTTTGATATACCTAGGTCTCATCTAGCCTGGCGACAAGCTGTTACCTCCGTTGCTGCCTCCCATAGCCGCGCCACCCTTGCCAGGCAGAGACTTTCGAATCATTCACAATTATCAAAAGTTTTGTGCTAGTAAAAGTCTGAGAGCTGGCAACTCTCGTCTGTCTTGTCGTTGGCTAATATTCCACGCCGTGGAAAGGCTAGTATTATCAAGTTCTGGTCAAAATATGGTGTGTAGCCTCTTGATCTGGCTCACTTATGAAGTAGGTAATCTCTCTTTCAAATTTTGGGACGAAGGCTGGAGAGAAATCAAGCCTAAACCCGAAGCACTAGAGTTGGCTATGCAGTTGCGCTTCTTCGTGAAGCTGTGCGAGCACACCGTGATCTACCAGCCTTTTGACCCACTCGTGGATAGCTGGTGTGTGATCTTTCTTCCGGCCAGGGGCATTCGCCGTCTTTTGGTCTTGTAACGCCAGCTCGGCGGTATAGGCCGTGCGAATGTGTGTCTGATCCTCCCAGAGCCTTTGTCGATGTTCGAGCGCCTCGGTCACCTGTACTAAGACGGCGCAGACGGTTTTGTAGAAGTCCAAGAGCTCAGGGGTCCCATCTGATAGGATTTTGACGTCCTCGGGCTCCAGCTGATATTCCTTCAGGTTCCCGTCGCCTGTATCCAGGTCGAGCCAACCCGGGCTATTGCGCCATCGAGAATCGAGTTCCTCTATGCAACGAATGTTGATGGCGAGATCTCGTCTGATAGAAGCAAGATGATCCCCGCATAGCGCCAGGAGGTTGAATGACAGCTGCTCCGTCTCATACTGCATCATCCTTGCTTCTATCACGGGGCGAGCGACACTAGTCCAATGCTGTTCCTCGTCAAAGTCGTCTAAAGCTGTTAGCAGTCAAGCGTCCAAAGTATGTGTTTTTTTATTTACTCACCGATGCGGAGCGGTTTTGCCTCGAGGCCGTCGAGCTGCCATACGGTGCGTCCGACAGGGACGAAGGCAATAAAATGATACGCAGCATCTGTTGGAGGCTTTTTCTTCTTGTGTCGTGCGGAAGAGCTTTTGGCGCGCTTTGGCTTTTTGTCGTCATCCACGTCATTGTGCAAACTCAGGGCTGCATTTAGAAGATCCAACCGGCTGTAGGATGTCAGCAAAGCGACCCAGCTAGGTTGCTGGATGCGAAGCAACAGCTCGCCACGACTCACCGAGCGAATGAGTTATGCGCTACTCGTATCCAGGCGCTATTGGTGATCAGATTGCCCCGTAGCGGTGGGGCTAGGTCTATGGACTGCTGCTTGAACCTCCGCAGCTTTTCACCAAGTGCCAAGCCTTCCGCGTTCATGATAATATTAAACATGGCGATAGTGGCGCATGCACTATGTGTTGTCTAAACCCCATTAGCCACCATTTATATATGGTCGGACTCAAAACACTAACTTGATTCGCAAACCAAAGACCCGTGCTTGCTTCAGTAGAGCTTGGACTTTCTTCCTCGATGTATTCGTACAAGAAGACGAGGCCATAGACCGGCGCGCTGAAAAGGTTAGGTTCCGAATATAAACTTAGGGACAAGGCGACGTACGGGAGTGAGGCGAGCGAGTCCTCGTCTACCGAGAACAACTCTTCTGACTTGGCTCCCCTGACGCCCAAGAGGCCAAGTATTCCATTAAAAAAGGCCTAGTCCCGTGTCAGGAGATGCAGGAAATTTGGGCTGCAGGGCAACGAACTCACTGGATCAGATTCCATTTCTGTCCAACTGGGCCACTCATCCTGCTCGTCTTGCTCCCACGGCCCAAGTGAGGCCTCGAGCAGGTTTTCTGGCACGTCGAAAACCTCGGGGGCTGCCTTCCGTTTTGGATTTCGCCGGCTTGGTCCGGCTGGCTGTAACGCAACTGTTGGGCTCGTTGACGCGGAGGGCCTGGAGTCAGCGTCGACATCATCTCCGTAAAGAAGGGGGGGCGGCTTCCGCGCGCGTCCCGAACGTCGAAGTGTTGCGGGAGCGTTGTTCTCCCCGCTGCCGGGACTGTTTTCGACACTGCCACGTTTAGCGGGCGTTTGGGCCATTGTGAATGTTTCAAGTCGGCCAGAAGCCTAGTGCCGATTGTGGTGTGAGGGATGAGTTGAGTTGAGGAAGAATGATAGAGGCTGGAAGTAAGTTAGGTGTGGGGTGTTTGCGGTTTAAGACTAAGATGAGTGTGTGTGACAGCGACAAGGGTTCCTTTGCTATGGAATTCCGGATGATGCTAGATGTTTGAGAGAAGCGATAGTTGCCGGTCTAAGTCAAGTCGAAGAGGAAACCTGAGCCACCACACATCGCCGGCGCCAATGTGAGAAACTTTGCCCCAAAAGTACGGTTGGACTGTCCTGCAGTATTTCCTGGTGCGCTTTGTGTTGTTTTGGCCAGCAGCCAAGGTCGGAACCTGAAATAGAGAACTTCTTCAAGGGCAACTTGCAGCGGTTTAGACAAGTGGAGATTGCGGTCGCCTTGGAGCTACCGCTGAGGTATTGCCATTGATGGTTGCAAGATGGAATTATAGGATATACGAGACACATGGAATAACTGGGCCTCAGATTCCCATGCTCGGTGCTTTGGAATATCGATCTTTCCGAGGCAGCTTGCCATAAGGCAGCAGTTGTTGTGCAGTTGAATGAGGTTGCCTTTGTCGAACAGCGAGAGATTGAATGCATGAGGCTACAGCCACACCCTCCGATTTTGGGGTTTCAACCCGAGGTGGAAACTGGCTTTGCGGGGCATGGATTGCCCAAACTTTCTAGCCGACTATTAGGCACCTGAAAGAAGCGCTTTCCTGTGAGCAATGATCCTGCAACAAAGCGGCACTTTTTCAAAACCGCTTTGCTGTCAAGGATGATATATACACGCCACAGACTTTTGCTTTCTGGGAGGCGCCAGATCCCGAGGCCGGTAGCCCCACAAACAGATCTGAATTCAACCAATCAGGCTTGCATTAGCCCGCAACTGTCGCTGACCCTGGTCGTCAATGTTGGCACACAGCAGGACCGCGTCTTGACGTGACGCTAAGAAGTGACCCAGTAAATTTTGGCGTGCAACTTTGCCAAAATAATGCATGTGGAAGGCAGACGTGAACTTCCCACGCCAACGCCGAAACCAACACCAGGATCGAGGATATCTCCAGCCCCCTAGCTGCCCCAGGCAGTAGCGACTTGAAAGTCGTTTGTCCTCGAGCCTACGACCGCTCCCTTCGCCATTCCAGCCAAACCGCTATTGTTTCACCGTGACTGCAACGCGCGAACCTCCGACATCGAAGCTCCCGTAGCTATCTTCCACCCCAACCGGCATGCCATGAGCGGAGGCAACCCCATCGGCGCCTTTCCACAGACTCCTGTGGCGGGATTGAAGAAGCGAGGCCCTGCCATGGCTCAACAAAACGATCCGCCTCCAAGGGCTTACACCAACAACACCCTACCTGTCGCTCCGCAACAGGGCGCGGCGACAGCAGGCAACGGGGCACCACTGATACCACTTACCATCATCGATGCACCGACCCAGCGATTTTATGCATTCGGTATCTATGTTGCTCTCCTGGCATGGAAGTTCTATGACTGGGCACAGCTCGTCGAGGAGAACTCGGAGTCCTTCTGGCTGTTTCTGAAATGGATCGCCATAGATTGTGTCTTTCTCTTCGGTCTGCCAGAGCTTAGGATCCCCTGGCTGGAACTCTCCCAGCCCTTCGTGGTAGTCGCCTTCTTCGCCCATGCCGTCTTTGACTGGATGCTCATGTTCAACGTCGGCGTATGCCTCTCGAAGCCCTCGTGCCAGGAACTACAAGATTGCTAACTCTTGGAATAGCTGCCTTTACAGACATTTATTCTTGGATTCGTCAAGGTTTTCTACGACCGCGAGCTCGCGATTTCGGAACATAACGTTAAGCTGTCTAATATTCTGCACAACTCTTCCCTTATCATGGGCCGCCAGATCATCAATATTCTCCCCGAAGGGTAGGCCTTGTGCAATTTGTCTCGTTCAGCTCCAACATGCTAATCTTGTTTAGGTCCGCTGTCCTCAACCCCGAGCAAATTCCGTTCTGTCTTGGCGGCGAGCGAAAGATAGTGCAGGTTCCCATGTACTTCAACGCCACTGTTCCTATTGAAGTCGAGCTCATTCGCACCGATCTTGAATCAAACCAACAAGAGGTGATCAAGTTGAGTAGGAATCAGCTTCGAGAGATTGAGCGCAAGGCGAAAAGCCAGTCCCCGGAAGGTACCGAAACCATTGTGCAGTTCGACTACCCTGCTAAAAAGCCCGGCGTCTATCGGTTGGGCAAGGTTCTGGACGAGTACAAGCTTGAGGTTCAACGGAGCAATCCCCTGACATTCGTTGTCCCGTGCCCTCGCGCCTGGGTGGGACCGGCCCCGTCTTCCGGCCGTTGCATCGGAGACCTTTCGGACCTGTCACTCCAAGTTGAGGGAACTCCACCCTTGAAGATTGTCTACAGCCGCACTATCAATGGTAGAGATCGCAGCTTTCATTTCCAGAGTCTACAGCCAGATGGGTTTTCGTCACCTCTGTCCTCTATACGTTCCTCCGCAGTTGTTAGCGCACACGACGACGACATTTCGTGGGCTCGGTCTCAGCGAGTGCCTGTCGGTCTCAACGAGTCGATGCACATGGGCGGAGATTGGCAGTACTCTGTGGATGAGGTTCATGACGCATTTGGAAATATTGTCAAGTATACTTCACCTGCCGATGATCCTGAAGGGAAGCCGAAACCGAAGCACCTAGTCCAGAACTTTTTTGTCAAGGAGCGGCCGCAGGTGCGACTTCACGGATGTGATCTGAGAAACCCCCTCAAGGTTGCAAAAGGCGACTCCAAGGAGCTCCCTGTTCGGTTCGAAATCGCAGGGCCAACGCCGGACGATACTACCCATACTCTGAGCTGGCAGTTCTCGCCTATCGATACTCTTACCGAGAGCGGAGACCATGGAGACGTTGTTACATCTGGAACTTACAGCGCAAAGAACGCCCATGATAGGCCAAAGATCTCCGCACCCGGGCTGTATACTTTGAGATCGGTGACTGCTGGATCTTGCGAAGGCGAGGTTCAGGAGCCGTCGTCTTGCCTACTTCTCAACCCTCTCGAGCCTAAGCTCACTATGCGGTCTGATGAGATTCCGGATACTTGTGCCGGAAATTCGATTGGCCTGCGGGTGGATATGGATCTCATAGGAACTCCACCATTTACCGTCAGATACGATGTCATCTCCAACGGCCAACGGCGGTCCGAAAAGCTTAACGTGCATGGCCTACGTTATCAGATGGAGCTGATCCCAAGACTTGCAGGACATCACAAATACATCTTCACTCATATTGGCGACGACATCTACAAGGGTCAAAGGCTCACTGGGTCGGAGTATGTTCTGGAGCAGGACGTCAAACCGGCGGCGGCAGCATTCATTCAGCATAGCACGAGCAAGAAGAGTGCCTGTCTTGGGGACGAGGCGACCATTGATGTCATTCTACTTGGGGACCCGCCCTTCACTCTGGAATGGGAGATCATCCACGATGGCAAGAGGAAGCAACATAAGGTCTCGGCGATTCAGGAGGACAGGTACCAGATCAAGACTTCGCCTCTGACCCAAGGCGGCGAATACACGCTAGCTTTGACAAGTGTTCAGGATAAGAGAGGGTGCCGCAACTTCTTGCAGGATGAGTTGAAGATATCCGTCAGACGCCAGAGCCCACGGGCCGCGTTCGGTCAAATCGAGCACAAGCGCAGGGCCATGGCCGTCGAAGGGTCGGCCCTGAAGCTCCCGATCCGCCTTACTGGGGAAGGGCCGTGGAGAGTTTCCTACACCAACCTCAACGACAGCTCATCAAAGACAGTCGAGAAGGTGGTACAAAACGACAACGATTTCCTCGAAGTTGGAGGTCGTGGTCTGTTTGCCATCACGGATATTTGGGACAACCAATGCCATGGCGTAGTGGACCCAAAAGCATCAGTTTTTGAGGTCGACTGGCACCCCCGTCCCGAGCTATCCGTCGCGCTTTCCCATGGCATCAACCGGGCAGATGGCCAATTTGTTGTGGACCCTGTTTGTGAAGGTGATGTTTCCGGATTCGAACTTGATCTCAAAGGTAAGACAGCTCACCCCTATACGCTGACGTTACGATTAGCTAACACTGAATAGGAACACCGCCCTACCATGTGGACTATGAGGTTCACCACAAGCCACTCCAAGGCTCAGGCAGCTCGCTCAGCCGAAAGCAATTCGATGTAGTCCTCGGGAAGGCATCGATACACGCAGACACAACCAAGGCCGGAACGTATACATACAAGTTCTCCTCGTTGGCCGACAATCTGTACAACAGTGACCGGAACTTCCAACCTATCACAGTCACACAGAAAGTCAACCGTAAACCGGCAGCGTCCTTTGTGAAAACTGGTCAAACCTTCAAATTCTGCAAGTCAGACCAGAGTGATGGGGAGGGTATCCCGATTACTCTTACGGGTGTACCGCCCTTCTCTCTGGAGATTGAGATTAAGCACCACAGTGCTGCTGTTCCAGAGATTTACCGCACGCCCTCCATCAACTCTAACTCCTTTGAGCTCCAGATACCGAGGCAACAACTGAGGCTCGGAACCCAGAGTATCCGCATTCGGGACGTCAAGGATGGCAGTGGGTGTCATTCTATTGCAGATATTGGCAGTCCTTCAGTACAGGTACAACTCTATGAGGCGCCGACCATATATCCTTTGGAGACTCGTACCGATTACTGTGTGGGCGAGCGTCTCACTTATACTTTGTCCGGCACACCACCGTTCGAGGTTTGGTACACGTTCGATGGCACAGAGCGCAAGGCCAAGTCGTCCACTACCAACTTCCGGAGAATTGCCGAGTCACCAGGTATCTTCTCCATTACCACGGTCTCGGACAAGGCCAGCGAGTGCCGAGCACCTGTCGATATTGTCAAGACCATCCACCCTATGCCAGCTGTGAAGATCAGCAAGGGTAGAAACGTTCGAGTCGACATCCACGAGGGCGGGGAGGTCGAAATCCTGTTTGAGTTTTGGGGCACACCGCCTTTCGAGTTTACCTATACTCGCAGCACCAACGCACGGAAGGGCCAGAAGAGTCAGGTGCTCGAGACCCGGCACGATGTCAGTACCGAGCATAGCAAGGTCGTCAGGGCGAGTCAGGAGGGCACGTATGAGGTCGTGGCCATCAAGGACTTGTATTGCGCTTTCTCGACACAACAGGTGGATGAGAAGAATAAGAAGGCACAGAAGGCCATCAAGTACCAATGAGATGATGGGCCTGCGCGGTATAGTGGAGAGGTCCTGGAGGGTGGCAAGTAGATAAATGGATATGGACGACTGGGGATTACATTGCAAAAACTGAGAATTCGGTCATTGGTTCTGGTGTGACTAGGTTAACGGGAGGTACCATAGCACGGCGTTTGGTTGGTGGGCAAACATGTTTGGTTATCAAGCCATACACATTGTAGATAGTTCGGCAAGGCATTGATGTGTTTTTTTTTCCTCCTGATATTCTTGTTCTTTGGTTGGTCCATTGGATCACAGTTGTTGCCCGTATTTCCTGCTCATGGGGAACAGGGGCAGTGTTGCATAATCACTATTAGCAACAGGGGAATGAGGTTATTTCAAACCGTGGTGGCTGGTAGTGTTATGGTATCAGACTATCTCGATCTCGATCGCGGCTTACCTCATCAGCCTGGGAGCCGCTGGGGCTGGTCTTGGCGTAGGAATTAACGCCCAGCCAGTTCTTCCATTGGAACATTGTAATTTTTTGATGGTGGAATGGCTTTCTTTATCTTTTGTTTTTATTTCCACCAAGCTTGGGCGTGCATGAGAGCTGACTGGACATCAACTTTTGATCTCAGGCGGTTTGATTTTGGGTGGGGGGGGTTAACACTGGTTGACTTGCACTGCATCTTTCGAGAAGCAAGTTGCGGTTTGGTAACTTTATGCCCCTTATCCGCAGATGAGTACCGTCCGCACTTAGGAGATAGTTGTAAATCAAGAGGGGATGCGCGTGCTCCAGCTGAGAAAGTGGATGCCGAACTAGGGTCCCGAGCCGAAAGGGGAGGTGTGGGAGGACCGAAGCCTTTCGGCCTCGCTCGTCTCGGGACGCCTTGGATCCCGAGAAAGCTAAGGGTCTTCGGCACGCGCATTTTAAGATGGTATTGTTCGGGAACGGAGATGCTGCGCGTCCTGAGGGTCTGATTTCTCCGAGGATAAAACTGCCCGAAAAGTGAATGAGTGGTTCTTTTGTGCCCACGGGGGAATACATGCCGTGCAGACAACATAAGGCAGCCAAGAGGGCAGGGGATTTTTTTTTTCGCTCGCCCTTGCTCCATCGGTCATCGCGTGCCGGCGCTGCATTTGGGGCATCCGAGACGTCAGTGGGGTGCCGTTTGTCGATCGTTGCCGAACTCAGGTGAAGCGCTTGCAGATTCCGGCTTGAGCAGTCCTGGGCACGCAGTGCGTTCCCGGGTATCGGCACACCATTGTAGGACTGCCTGCTGTGTCTGTCTCAACTCGGCTGAGACTGTGGTTTTCTGGTTCGCGGCATGCCACTCCCCTCTTTACACCAATATTTCGTAATGGATCCCGAGGCCACAATGGAAGGCAGCTGGAAGGCAAATGGCGCTTGGAAGACGGATGGATGTGTGACCTATGGAGTGGTTGTTGAGAGCCGCCGAAAAACACAACAAGAGATCCGTCGATGATATTCACTGTCCATTTGCGCTCCTCGGCTGATGATTGAGTGACTGGCCGGCTTGACCTCAGCCAGCGGCACAAGGCTGCTGGCGTGGGTGGGCCAGAATGGGAGTCGCGAGCCAGGGAGGGGCTGGAGGGGTTAATCAAAAGACCTGCAAGCATTCCCTCTCGTTACTGCTCATCCTGGACCATGCCTGGAATTCGCCTCCCAATATACCGCCTCCGCGCACATGTTCCGCCACATTGGCGAGAGGCAAGAGAGGGTCGAGCTGCTGAAGCGAGGAGCGTTTGCACGCGTCCGCGATGCTGTCGCCCAGGTCGTCGTAAACAAAAGGTGATGAGGGGGTAAAGAGCGAAATGGCAGTTGCGGTCCTGCTTTCCTTGGCTCGTTACCGACGGCGTGGAATCCGGAGGTCTCGGATTAGTAGTACCGCACTTGCGAAATCCATCATCGCACCCTGGACCCTACTGCCAAACTGGGCTGCCGCGTAGTCCACAGCCCTTGAGTTGGAGCTCGATAGTATAAGGTATGCCTGACGCCTTGTAAACATATTGGAGAAGAGGTTGTTCGAAATCAGCCATGGCTCAATGCCAGTATGCCGGAATAACTGAGGTGCAGCATCCTTTATAGGTGCCTCTCTCTGCCGCATGTCGACAGTTTGGATGGCGAGTGCAGTATCGTCGAAACCCAGTTCAAGCAAGGCCTACTTCGGGGACGCGGGCGCTGCCCCATTCTGTCACAGATCGTCCAGGGGTCGTTCCCTGTTCGCCGCGGCGCAAAGCAATGACCACCCACAGCGCCACCAGCAAGAGATCGACGCCTCATCCTAAAACGACCTTGTTCCCCCCACAGCTGACAGAAGCTGGCGTTCTTTGCAATGCGCAATGTGTTGATCACTGTGCGAAGGTTGAGGCAACGGCGACGGGTTGCAGGACTCGCAGGACATCACGCCTGACACCGCCTAGAGTACAGGTGCTAAGAGGTGCCAGCTAGGGCTGGCGAGGCAGCATGACAGACGCGGAGACGCGTGAGACGGGAATCACTGATGGCTGATCGCAAACTGGCATCACCCATTCACCATTCAACAAGCCATCCCCCATATTGTCCGCCAACCTGTTCCTGCACACCCCCCCCTTCTGCCGCCTGCAACCCGCTGCACCGCGTGCACCGCTACGAACACACTAGCTGTGAGGTTGTTAGCTCGATTTAGGCCTGCCAGCCAAGGAAGCCGCCTCTTCCACACCTGCTCCCTCAACCTGGGAAAGGGAACGGAGCTCCCTCATTCTCTTTTTTCATTCTCTTGCGTGGTTGCGCCTCCGCCCGAACTGTCCACATCGATTTCCGTGCTTCCGTCTCCGTCTTCCCGCCGGCACTGGGCTTGTTTTCTTAAACGTGGATGACGTCCCCATTCGTCGCATTGTGCCTCGACTCAAAATTCAATCCTGATCCGTCCGCGCCACGGCTTCCCTTCTCCACCTCCACCTTAAGCCCCCCCAAATCCTATGACCTTTGCGTTCAGAGTCCAGAGCTCTTACTCCCCCCCCCCCCCTCCCTCCCCCAGGTGCCGCGGTGCCCCCCTTCGGAATAACCCATATCATTTTAGGTCCCACGCCCCAAGACCCAGTTCCCCGAAACGGCAATGGAGGTGAAGTCAGTCTAGACATCCTGACCCGATAACCACCACAAAACAACCACGCTATTATTTTACACAAATAAGCGCTGCGCAAATATTTGGTCGCGCCGCTATAGGAGTAGTGCATAACGTCGCGAAGCACTCCATCATTTTTCAACGGTGTTCGACCCATTGGGTAGTAGCAGTTGATCTCGAGCGGAAAAGTGGAAACAGGGTCGACTTGGTTCAGGGAAGCTCTGCATTGCTCCCTGGGGGGAAATGAGAACTGCGCGATCGTTAAACACGTTGCGCATTTGCTTGGACGCCTCGTTCGAATCGAATTGGAGTCACGCCTAGTGCTAGACTCGTAAACCGAGCACTATCGGGCCTTCAACACCGCGTCGGAAGTGTCCCTTCGTCCATCATCGCCATCATGCCACCCGACCTCGATGCGGCCGCGGCGCAGGCCGGGAATAATTCCAGCGATTTTGTGAGCCCTATCCCGTCAGCCCCGTCGGGGCGCTCTACGTGGGCGCGACTAACTGTTCCCTAGGTGCGCAAGCTTTATAAGTAGGCCTTCCCCATGCAGTGTGGCTGCTCGTGCCGTCCGTCCGATCCGGCGGCCATGCATACTTACAGATAGTTTCGCAGAATGCTCGAAGACCCTTCGTACAACTCGGTAGTGCGGTGGAGCGCCGACGGCGACAGCTTTGTTGTCTTGGAGGTATGCAGTCCTGGCCTCTCAATTGGCCGATCGGCTCCAAAACGCGTTTTCTGACGCCTCGAGTCGAACAGAATGAAAAGTTCACAAAGACGATACTTCCAAAACACTTCAAGCACAGCAACTTTGCGAGCTTTGTCCGACAATTAAACAAATACGACTTCCACAAAGTGAGACACAATGAGGAAAGTGGTGATACGCCATATGGACGTGACGTAGGTGGTCCCCATAAGTTCGTGGAAAACAGAGTTCGGCGTTGACAGGCCCCCCCGTTGGTAGGCTTGGGAATTCCGACACCCCGAATTTCGAGCCGACAGGAAAGACAATCTAGATAATATTCGAAGGAAAGCGCCGGCTCCTCGCAAGCCAACACAGGCCGAGGACGCGTTCCCAGCGACGCAGCAGATTGTCGTTCTAAGCGAGTCTCTCGCGGCGACACAACATCAAATCCAGGCCCTGCAGGAGCAGTACTTTGAGCTAGCGCAAACTAACAAGGTGCTTGTCAACGAAGTGGTTAGCTTACAGAAAATGGTCAGGGCACAAAGTCAAGTGTCCAACGAGCTGATCACCCATCTGAACAATATCGAGGACAGGAGGCGTAATAGCCGGCACTCCAACCATTCCAGCCATTCCAGTCATTCTGGTCCTTCGTTTCACCCGAGCACGCTTGGGCTGTTGCCTGACGGGGCGGATGAGCCGGCGCCCGAGTTGCGAAGGGCGCGGGAAATACTGAACGGTGTCTCCCCAGACTCTCAAGCTGACAGGGACCTCGAAAGGTTATCCGTGGCATACCATCAGAATGGGTCACCGTCGGACTCGGCAACCTCGTCCGTCATGTTCACTCAACCCGGTGCCCCTCCTCAGATGCCCTTGGTACATGACCCTATCAATGATCCGAGGCACATGGTCTATCCGGTTGGACAGACAACGGGCATAGATCCCTTCCATTCCGACCACATCCACAACATCCCGTACAGCCGCCCGCTGAGCAATCCAAACATCATGACCGAAGCTCCTTCGCAATCATCCCCTCCTGCAAAGGAGCAGTTTGTTTCGCTGTGGGGCTCCAAAAAGCCAAAGATTCTTCTCGTGGAGGACGACAAGACATGCGCCAGGATTGGATCCAAGTTTTTATCCAATGTAGACTGCAGTGTTGAGACTGCTGTGAGTGCTGTTCCCGCGGTGTACTCTCCCCCCTGATACCGGGTCACTAACACTTGATCAGCGTAACGGCTTGGAAGCAGTTGATAAGATAAATCATGAAAGTGACAGATTCGATCTGATCTTCATGGATATCATCATGCCGCATTTGGATGGTGTGTCGGCAACGGCTATGATCCGTATGGTAGCACCGCGCATTCCCATTATCGCCATGACCTCGAACATTCGGCAAGAGGATATCCAAACATATTTCCAATACGGTAAGCGAGCATGAGCGAATGTAGCCTGCCACACTCTGACCCTCTTCAGGAATGAATGACGTCTTGGCGAAACCTTTCACCAGAGATGGCATGGTCCGGATCTTGAAGAAACATCTTTCGTATATGCTCAAGGACCCACAACCAATAGGCCTTGGGGCGGATGATACGAACCAGACGGCCGGAGCACCGGGGCCAGGCCCCCCCAATTCGGCCGGGGGCTATGGCGGATCCGGACCGGCGGGCGTGGCCATGGCAACGATGGCAGGAGGCGGACAAGTAAAATTTGAGCAGACGCCGATTCAGTCACCAGCAACGACCTCGTCGTGGCATTCCCCCAGCCAGATGCCCCACACTTCACCCACTCTCGACAGCAGCGGGTATATGAGTGCTCAAATTGGCAGCGGGCCCGGAGGTATAGTCTTGACGCCAGGAGGGACACAGCGTCCACCGTATGCGAATCAAGTGGTGCCACAGGTCGGGACGCCGACACTTGGTCGTATGCCCGACGGGATGGGGCTTGGTGACGATCGGCCTGAGAAGCGGCAGCGGCTGTATGGTCCGTCACAGGGGCAATATGTGCAATGACGACTGATGCATCTACACGGCAAAGGCAAGCGGCGTAGCTCTTTATCGGCAAAGGCGACTCAAATATGTTGTGAACTCGAGGCGGCGTAATTGTTTGATCAGATTTCGGCGTTAGGTAGTTGGGTTGGACTGGCATCAGGAATATGAAATGTCGTACGCCGCCCCCCTCTGTATGTATCTAACATTTGTGTGAAATCAAAGGGCGTCAGTATGCCGCGGTGGCATGTGTGATGACAAATCACGACCCTGTGTTTCTCTTTTCTTTCTCAGACTTGGAGATAGGATGGTGTGGGATCTGGTTGAGATGGAAACACAAACAGATATGAGGGAATGATACAAGACGGCTACTAGGCCTGTTTGACTTCAAGTGGCTGTGTGTATCGTGATAAGACTTGGATGGCTGTCTTGTAGGTGCTGATCCAAGGTGACTCAAAGCGTGAAAGGACGTGGTCGTGTTGTAGTCGTGTTATGGCGGGGGGTGAAGCCAAACAATCTGGCCCGGACATTGACAAGAGTGGAAGAGTCGAAGGGTAGTTCGGAAAGGGATAGTGGTGGGTGGGCCATGAAATGGTAGTAGGCGTGAGGGTTGAGTAGGGGGGGTGAGGGAGTTGTCGTCGGGTTTTTATCGACTGGGGTTTGGTGTCCGGGTTTCTGGCTGCCTGCCATTCTCGAACGCCAACTAGACGGACTGTCCGTCTTCTCTCCCACCCGAGTCACCGGGCGGTACCTGCACACAGCCATGTGCTCCTTGCTGCTGCTGCTCGTCAATGTCGGGTCTGCCAAGTGGTCCCTCACTAAGGCAGATCAGTTGGCTAGGTCGGGGTAGGTTAGGTTCGGCGACATGTCGCTGGTACGACGTACCCAAGCGCTTTTCTCGAAGAAACAGCGAGTGGATGCATTACCAGGCGCGATGGGCAGTGTGGGAGACGGGGCCTTTTCTATCTAGGTCGGGCAGCATGCGGCATGTTTCCTCTTCCCTTCCCACCCCCCAAAGATCCGGGAAGAGTCTGCCGTTTGATGCCTGGGGGACCGCAACAAATGCAACCGGCCGCAGCATAAGCCCCCTTCCCCCAGTAGGATGGAGTCTGGAAGCCTGCCGGGGGGCCGGCCGTAGGGTTCTGGACCACACACTTCGGGCCTAATGATTTGCTGCAACCCCGTTAGACGTTGGATGGCTGCAAGCACGGTGACATTGTCCCTCCCGCCTCCCCGTCCGCCCGTTTCCTCCCCCTGCTCGATATTCCCATCTGGGGTACCAAGACTTTCTCACGAGTTTCTGCTGTCCTCCTCGGGCGTATACAGCGCCTGCTATTTTTACCAAGGGCCTGCCTCACAGAAACCATCTCGTCAGCTCGCTTCCACGGTCGGTTGGTGGTGAGTTGGGCCGAAGGTGACACCGTCCAGACATGGACATTTTACGCCAAACACAGCATCGGACGGCATAGCGGACAATAGCTAGCTCAACAGAGTCCAGACAGCCAGCCACGGCGCACGGAACCGGGCCACTTGAAGAAGGCGGGCATGGGGAGAGCCAAAATGCCGACAAGCCACCACTCGTGGGCAGTGTTTCACCACATCTGATGCGGCCAAAGGGCTCCCACGCTCAAAGAAGCCCAAAGTTCCCTGCTTTCCATTGTTGCTTCATGTTTCCTAGTCCGGCAGGCTATCAAAGGCACGCCATGACATCTCGCATGAGGAGGAGCACGAGTGAGTATGGCTCTAGACCACCACGGCAGTTGGGATTCTGAGGTTCGCTATAGGGCCACCGAGGCGGATCCAACTGCTGCTGGCTGCGGCGCTGAGCGCGTTTGCAATACACTGCAAAGAGATGCCAACCTATCCGTCCCTAGGCCTAAAGTGTCACAATGCCCTACGGGGCTCGGTAGGCTTCCTTCCCGCCGGTCGAGGCTGCTCTAGCTGTGGTATAATCGTGAGATAATCGGGAGCGAAGAAGAAAACGGTCCCACTGACTCTAGTGTGCAGATTGAAGCAGGGAACTAGGGTGTTTCCAGGCGGGTGGGTTGCAAACTACGCGGGCGTACGTAAACAGATTTGACAGGGAAGCCGCAAAGAAACAGCTGAGGTGATGTTCTTGAGACGTTCTGGCCGGGCCCATTGGATGCGCCGCGCACGATGGATCCTGGCCCAGACCGTCTTGGCTGTCCCATTTTCGACGGCTGGCTGCATGGCATTGGCCGATCCGTCACCACCCCCAAGCCCCCCAGCTCGAGCCAGCGGGTTGTTCCCACCCCGCAAACTGCAGACCGCAGACTGCGGAATCCCCTTCCGCTCACTATCTTTACCCTCTGCTCAGTCGTGTTATATGGAGGGCCGAGAATACCACAATTATATCCGATGCGAGTGATCAAGCAGGCTTACGAGATGGGTTGAGATCTTGCGGAGGCAGTTGCTGGCTTCAAACGGCATGGATGACCAACAGCTAACCTGCCTGCCTCGTCGTAGCTTTTGAATGTCTTCCCGATTACCTTTGATAAGTCGTCACTTCCCACATTGTAATGAAGCCATATAGCCAATCTCACACATCACACATTAGATATCAAAGAAATATGCTTCGATAATTAGCTCAAAGCCTCCATAGTCACTTTTCTCTGCCTGTTTTCAGTCCATTCAACACCAACACCGTGGTGCTGGCTAGTCAGTGTTCGACTCTACTCAAGTAGGCCTAGCGACAAAGGGCTGCAAGGGCATTGAGGCTAACAGCCACGCGCTGTGCATTAGCCCTGCCAGCCTCAGAACCCCGCACCCCACCTCTAGCTAAACTTTTGGGCCTGTTGGGAATCTAAATCAATCATTGAGTCACCGTGCTTCACATCGCTTGACCATTGCTTTCGCCGCTGCTTCTTGACTTGTCCTCACATACAGAGACAATCAAGACTACTATCTGGCATAAATTTCCCATGTCAAGCAAGCAAGGCAAGGGCGGGGCTGCCGCCAAGGCAAAGAAGCCTACAAAGGCTGGCACTGAGGAGAAGAGGGAGGATGTCCTCCAAGCAGTCGTAAGTATCGCACCCCCCCAATACCGACCTGGCCAGCAGCTTTCATTGACATATACCCCTTTCCTCTGCAGGTGCTTGCCGACTCCTTCCAAGACAGATTCAAGCCATTCACCGTCGAAAAGCCAAGAGTAAGCCCAGCCGAATGCGCCCAAGGGCGCCCTGCTCTGCCTACATAGTTGCTCACCAGCTCCAACAGTGTCTCCTTCCTCTAGCTGGAGTCCCAATTATTGAATACACTTTGGAGTTTCTGGCGTCGAACGGCGTCCAGGAAGTCTTCATATACTGTGGTGCCCATTCGGAGGAGATTGAGACCTACATTCACGACTCCCCACGATGGAGCCCCAACAACATCCTCACCCCGTTTACCTCTCTCGACTTCATTCGCGTGTCCGACGCCACCTCAGTCGGCGACTTTCTCCGAGACCTCGATAAGCGGAATCTTATCAGCGGCGACTTCGTTCTCGTTCACGGCGATCTAGTCGCCAATATTCCGCTCGACGCAGCCCTCACAAAGCACCGCGAACGAAGAGAGGCCAACCGGGATGCTTGCATGACAATGGTCCTGCGCGAAATCGGAGAGCAGCCCCACCGGGCAGCTAAAGCCCGAGTCATCACACCCATTTTTGCCGTCGAGCCATCAACGGGCAGGTGCTTACAGTACGACGAGATGCATCCTCTGCAGGAGGATCACTACGCAAACCTGGACCCCTCTCTCTTTAAGCACCCAGAGTTTGAGCTCCGGTCTGACCTCGTCGATTGTGGTATCGATATCTGCACACCCGACATGTTGGCCTTGTGGTCTGAAAGCTTCGACTATGAACTACCCCGAAAGAACTTCCTACATGGCGTACTAAAGGACTGGGAGTTGAACGGAAAGTTCATATATACCGAGATTGTGGACAAGGGGTACGCAGCACGCGCCAGCAACCTTCAAATGTACGACTGCATCAGCAGGGATATCCTCGAGCGCTGGACCTTCCCCTACGTGCCAGATACCAATATGGTCCATGGCCAGTCATTCAGGAGAATCAGGGAGGGTTCCTGCCTGGAGGATAGTGTTATAATCACCAGGGGAAGCAAAGTCACAAAATCAGTGCTTGGGAGGAGTACAACTGTTGGTGCTGGGTGTACAGTCACAAAGAGCGTTATCGGCAGGAGATGCAAGATCGGAAAGAATGTGACGATCGAGAACAGCTACATTTGGGACGATGCCGTGATTGCGGATGGCTCTTCTGTAGCCCACTCTATCCTAGCGAATTCCGTGATGGTTGGGGAGGGATCTCAGATCCCACCCGGCTCCCTCCTTTCATACAATGTGCGGATTGGAGATAGGACAAACCTGAAGCCGAAGCCAACACCACGTATCTCGCTTTTCGATCACGACAGGCACCCCGTTGTCACCGACACCTCGCTTGTTGGAGAAGGCGGCAAGGGCACTCTTTACCAAGAAACGCTTGGGGGTGACGACGATTCTGAAGACGAAGAGGCGGATCCCGCCATCCTACAGACCACCCTTTTATACTCTCTCGAAAACCTCAACCTCTCTTCGTCATCCATTTCAACACTGGCCTCGACTGATAGCTTTGACTCGGACCAAGGCGATTCACATGCTGGCTCCTATGCAGCCGGCGATTTTGGCGAAAGTCGCAGTCGACTTTCCTCGTTTGCCTCGTACGACTCAGCCGCCGGCGTGTCCAAGTCGGACGCCTTCCATAGCGATGCTGTACACGGCCTGTTGGATGCGCTCCGCGCCGACGATAGCGATGATTTTGACTCTGCTAAGCTCGAGTTTATGGGCCTTAGACTGGCCAACAACGCTTCTGACAGTTCTATGCGGCGGGCAGTTGCTGTTGCCTTTGTTAAGCGGGCTTCGGAGCTGTTGAGCCCCGAAAACGGGGGACTGGAGCCGACCAAGGCTGCCGAGACCTCCTTGACCTCCAAGCGGGGAGCGGTCAAGTTTATCAAGGAGGTTGGTGTTGGAGGCGACAAGCCGGCGATACAGGCTGAGTTTGCACTTGCGCTGCAAAAGGCGCTTCTCGGCGTTAAGGGGCTTGAGGTTGCCCGTGCGGGCGCCCTACTTGCGGCCATACTGCAGCAGCTTTATAACTTGGATGTCCTGGAGGAAGAGGGCATCCTAGCGTGGTGGGGCGACAAGCGGGCATCAGAAAATGAGAACCTGTCCAAGGTCAAGGAGAAGTGTCACGTTCTCGTCGAGTGGCTGGAAAATGCAGACGAGGAGGATAGTGACGAGGATGAGGATGATAGCGACTGAATGTCCGAGTGATAGACTGCGATATCATGATGATTGCATAGAGTGAGGTAGCACGATATGGCGATGGGCAGCTCAGCGAGATAAAGTCATGAATGTAAAGAATACGTTCTCCAGCGCACTTGCTGTGGTTTGACGAGATAATGTATTAGCTTGGTAACCGGCTGGGAGATGCGTGCGCCACCCCCTCAAAGCATGCAACAACTGCAGGGTCCTGCGACCATGATAAGGGTCAAACAGGCGGTATAGATCATGACCATTCAATCTCCATCGACTACGAGACCGATAGCCCATGATCAAAATCATGGACCAAGACGGCCCTTGAAAAGCACCACGTCCGGTTTACCGCCATCAACAACCAATATCTCCATTCCAACACAGGAAGTATGTACGCAATACCGCTTCCTTCGACGAGGCGAAGTTCGAAGTTCATGTTCATCTGGGAGCGGAACCGCCACACCCCCCTTCCCTTTGACTGTCCTCCCCGACCGCTGGGGTAGTGGGGAGGACCCTTTTTTTTTCTTCTTCTTTTTTTCTTTGGCACCCCCCTAGCTTTCCTATGTCTGAAAGGAACATCTCGTTTTAGCTATAGCGTTGCCGTGCTCCTTATTGAACCTCATGCTTAGAATATGCTATAGTGTTGCTAGGTAGTAATCCCGGACCGCACACCAATGACATGTTTGTCCAGGCCGAACAAACTTCCAACTCTAAACCACCTAATTCTAGTTCCATACCAACCTCAATGTGTCACCCGTTCCAACTACAAAGTCGGAGCATCCGAGCGAGCGAGTGACCGCTCATGCTTTGTATATATACAAGCTCGAATTCTATTGACAACCCATCTATGTGCTTTGTGGTATGGTCCGATCCCCAAAAACTCGCAGGCTAACATTTTCCCTTATCTCTACCTACCATGACTAATTGCACGATGGTTTGTTCGTGACACACACACACCCGACAGCAAGGAGAGGTATCTTGCGCCTAGAAAACAGCCATCCTAAAGTCCAATAGTCCGTCCACCACGACCTCCATCGCCCCAATAACGACAAATGGGTATGACCAAACAGGTATGTGCGAGAAACCCGAGTGCCACCAAAGATTAGTGATTATGTCCGCATGCCCTTCCCTCATCATGCTGTCACAAGCTGCCGCCAATAAGTCAGGCCACCTGATCTTTCCCTACCAGGCAGGAAATTATGATTGTTTAGTGCCGTGTCGACGCTGTGTCATAGCTATTTGCTGATTATGACAGCAAAGCCATCAACCCAGGCGCCACAAGAACCGGTTACGCCGCATATGTTGTAACCCCTTGGTGGTATTAGCGTGTGCCTAGGAAACAGGGGTTAGCAGCCGATTGGAGATTGACTCTTGAAACCCTGCAAGGCAGACGTACGCAGAACCACCATGCATGTTCCCAAAGACGGGCGATCTCCTGCCTAGGCTGGTCAAGACCTGAATGGCGTCGATCCAGAAACCAGATCTGACAAAGAAGCCGGTGATATACTCTCCGCGGCGAATATCTAGCCCCCCCCAAAAAATGTAATTAGTAAAGACCCGGGACAAGAGCAGGAAGCGCACTCATACCCATATCAAAAATATCACCGCCCTCCTTGCCTCCCTTCCTGCCAAATAATTGTCGTGAATCATCGTCATAGACAAACTCCAAACCATCAAGGGCGAAGCCGTGGTAAAAGATAATGCGGGAGAGGACACGGTCCTGTCGCATAGCACTGGCAAATATAAGCTCATGGGGCTCGCTATTTTCCATTTGCGATAGCCCCAGCTTTTTGCCTCGGTAAGCTGTTTTACCCAGTCCGGGGATGGCTGATGGCACCTTGAGAGTCGATTCCTTGGAGCATAGCTTCTTGAAGTCGTCGATATCCAACTCACCGCCGCCGTGAGACTTGATGCATATCCTGAGTTTACCCTTTTTCTTCTCTTCAGGGAGGCGGTCTCGCAGTTCCTGCTCGCCTAGAGTCACTTGACGCTGTGTCGGACCGTTCTCGGCGGAATATTCAATCCAGTTGTGACATACGTCATCGCCATCGCCAAAAATCTCCAGGTAGGCAATACCTGTGGGGGCTGTTACCGCCACGTTACCGCCATCCACCGGCCAGGCGTGAACGCTCTCGTCGGGGTTTGTCGTCACATCGTTCGGGAGTCGGAAGCAAGGGTGGCTCCGGAAGCGTAGGCAATCCAAGCGGTGCCAGGTGCACTCGTCCTCCTGGAAGACTGGGCCACCCTTGGATCGTGTTCGAGTCGAGTAAGCTTCCCGGGCGAGAAAGGTACGGTTAAAGGTGGTATAGCCCCGTGCCATCACGCCATTTTCTTGGTGCGGTAGGCCAAAGAGGTGACCCGTCTCGTGAAGGTGGGCTCCGATTCCAATGTTGGCAGCTTCCCATGAACTCCCGGCCTCGTTGCAATCGTTGCCCACGCAGCTGGTGTCAGTTGGAGTACAGTCAGTGAATGCCGGCACCACTTCTTCAAAGCTCGTCGGGTAGCTTTGGAGGCAGTGCGACCCAAAAATGGCCAGTTGCAGATCGCCCGCGTTGCCCCCTAGCGCGGCGTGTCCTACAATGGTTTTTGACTCTCTGTCCCAGTGGGAGTCTAGGATCAACACCGAGACGTATTGCTTCTGCCCGGGCAGTGGCTTGAAGTAATCCTTGACGGCATCTGCAGCAATTCCATACAGGGCTCCCTTATCTGCTGCGTTAGGATTCTGCTGTGCTCGATCAAGGTCTCGTATTTCGGCCAGTGTCTTTTCTGTCCGAATGACGTGGACACGCGCCTCGGACCGCAAGGTGCCGCAGTCTCTGTCTCTCTGGTTCGATGTACCAGCAGTCCACTCCTCCTCGAACCTAAAAGCGCGGCGTCCAAACTTGTTGCGCCACATTTGTTCGGCGGTGAATGCTTGCCACAAATACGCAGCCATGCGGAATTTGCGGATTGCTGTATCCAGCCCGTTTCCTTCTCGCTCGACTCTTGCGGGTACCGCATCAAAGGTGGCGGGCGAGTCCTTCGCCAGCAATATCGCAAGCTGCAGCGGCGGAGCGTTGGTGGGAGGAATCATGTGAACCGTGAGATAGGAGGCATGAATAGGGTTAGACGATCCGCTGTTGGCCAGCTTGGGGCTCGAGAAGTCAAAGCGCACACGGTTGGCGCCAGGCATCATGTAAACCAGGGCCTTGAAATGAGAGTTGCATACTGGCCAGAAGGTCGGAGGGAGGTTGTCATCAAGCCGACTTATGGTGAGTGTCCCATCGAGTGACTGCTGGGACGGGTCGCCAACCGTACCATGCACAAGCAGGATCTTTTGGTAGACCTATATGAGGGTTAGAATCTATCTTACAACACAATAGGCGGCCGTGCGTGTGTGACACCGAACTCCCAAGCGAAAGACTCACCCAAGAGTTATCTGGCACATTGGTTATCCGGGGCGAGAACTGGGAGACAGGCAAGCTTGGCCCCCTTCCGGCTTGTACCGGCGATCCTAGGCCGGCCATGCCTGATACACTGTATCTGTTGGTGGCGCCGTTTGCGGTGGTCTGAAGTGGAGGCCGCGCCGTCGCGGCAGCGGGGGACGGCGGGAGCTGGTCCTTCAGTTGCAAGTTCAGGGCCGGGTCCGATTGCTGGCCGATTGATGGAGGGGTTAGCGATCCGGTGGTGGGAGTGGTGCCATGGCTCGCATCGCTCGAGGTGTCTGTTGATGTTTCTGTTCTGAAGCTCGCCCTCGACCTCCTCCGCAGCTCCTTAAAGTTCAGAAAGGACGGCGCCATGGCTGTGTGATAGCACGGTCGCCCCCGTCCCGATGCCGAACCCAAACGGCCGTGAGTAGACAGGAAGCTTGAATGGTGGAAGGTTTATTAGGAGGGCTGTACAATAGATGGCGATGAGAAAATGGGCGCACTAAACTCTAGTTTGGGGAGGCTCGCGGGCAAGCAGCGCTATCCCGGCCGATTGGCCGCGGAGTGGAGTGATGGTGGGAAGGCTAGGTAAAGCAAGTACGAGCAGTTGTATGGAGCAGTGCGACAGAAACTGGTAGAGGTGGTGTCACGAAGCTCTGGCAGTTTATTATCCCCTGTCAAGCCTGTATTGCGACACATCCAGCGCGCAGATGGCAGCCCGGCAAATGCAGTTTCCTTTACTGCGCGGCGGCTCGATGACGTATCTGTGTTTCGACCTGTCCCGGTCCTTTAAATGCACAAGTGATTGGTTGGCGAGCGGTGACAGCGGCGGCCGGGCCAGTTATCGCTAGTGATGGCTGCCCAGGGCTTATCTCAACCCAAGTAGCGGCGCACTCGTTATCTTCTCCTGATGGCGCCCGACCAAGACCGCAGGCGGGTGGGATAGATAATCACCACAGCTTACACAGCTTACAGCTCTGGGGGCGCACTGGCTGCAGGGAGTCCAGTTGGAGCTAGCGGTACACGTGTAATCCGCTGCGGCTTGGTGGGAGATGTCCAGTCGCAGTGAGTAGTGGCCGCAAAGTCAGGAAATGTGCGAAGCAAACGGGTGAGCCGCGAGAGGCGAGACGGGCGAACGGTCCCAAGGGTGACGCGGCGGCAGCAGGACTCGGCGATTGTATCGAGCCCTGGTTCCTGGAAGCTCTTAGCGAAGCACCGGCGGCCGAAGATCAGATCGGGCGGGCGGTCGGTCGTGGTTCTCAAACGGCCTAGAGCAGGGAAATGCGACTTGTAACTTGGAAGAGACTGGCTCGAGACTGCTTGGAAGAGCGCCACAGCGAAACAAGGAAGGATCCAATCGCTATTGGCTGCCCCGCATGCTTCCCAAACCACATACGCTGTTCTGGTCGACTTGCAGAAGGCAATTGGAAATAAAACAGAAAGATGGGATGAAGAGGGCACCACGAGGGAGGCAAGACGGCCAGGCGCCTACTTAATGAGCCCCCCTCGTGGCACAACTGCTTTGTGTAGATTTGCGTGCCAAAAGTGGAAGGGGTAAAGCGATAGCGCAACGCCTAAACACGGTGAAGTGCTTATCGATGCTGAATGCTGCATGCTGGGAGGGAAGGGATGCCCGACAAGTTGAACCGCCGAACCTGGAGGCCGAGCTCCGGCATCATCTCTGTAAAGGTTGGGGCAACATTTGAGACTCGGAGGTCAGGACTCTCTTTTCCGAACCGGGCTGCTGCCCGGAGACAGTGATATAGCCCAGTCGTGTTGTGCAAAACCCGAACCAGAACTGTTTGTCTGTTGCTGAGGAATTTTGTTCGTTACCAGTTCATCGTCCCGTGTGGCTAGCTCTAAGCCCGGGAGGGACTTGACCTGGCAGCGAGGTGAATACGAGCCGACCATCAGGTGCTGACAGCATTCACCTTACGGAGCACACATGCTTCAACGGCTGCAAGAGAACCCGACTTTTAGCTCGGCATCAGTATTTTCTGCACCGAGTCTGTAGCCAGGCTCTGGGAGTTCCGCAGGAGACGGCGGAAGAAAGCATCGCACTGCGCTGTGGACATTAATTACACTCTCGCCTGCTGCCGCCCTCTGAGCAAACGTCATCCGTCGGTATTTGTGTCGACGGGAGGTTTGTAGGCCTGGCGACCTGGCGAATGGCTATTTCAGCCCACCAACCGAGCCGGGTTGCTGCCGTTGCATCGATGTGGGGAACGCTTGGTCTATTGGAGAATGAGCCGGTATCAGAGGAAGGGCGATGCCGTAGCCCGGGACACGAGCTGCGATGGAAATCGCCGGAATTCTACGGGGTAGGTAAACCGTACCTTCTTGGTTTATATAGTAGTAGTAAAGGTTCCCCTCCATTGCCAGATCATCAGGCATGTGGGTCGAGCACCCGTAAGGCAATCGGCGGGTCGGGAGTGTCGGAAGCAAGAGCCAAACATTTTGCTTGATTATCGATGGGCGCCCCTGCGGATGACATGGTGAAAATAATGACCCCTTCTCCTATCGGGGTTTGTGGGTTCTGGGTTGTGAGGTCGCCTTGGTGGCATGCAAGTAACCTGAAAGGCACAAGGCAGAGATGTAAGCGACAAATTGACGAACAATTGGTGGCCCGGGCTGGCCCAAGTGCCCCTGTAATAGTTTACGATTTGCTGGGTTCCTTGCCGTAATGCAGCTGGAGAGGGCCAGTGCTCAGCTAATCTACCGGTTTCCACAGGAATGTGAATTTGCTCCAGCCCCCGTTCCGGCAACAGCGCATCTCGAGCAACCTGGGCTGGACTGCTCAACTCTTTCCCCCTCTTCAATACCTACCTTAATTCCTAAGCGCTATTGGGGCCATTCCCTTGGAGACTTCTGCGCCGCCTAGGTTGTTCATGCGATACCAAGCTACATCTTCTAGGTTCTGCATTGGTGGTCGGAAGCTGGCCCCTCCCTCTCTCTCAACCCCTCGCTCTGTGACAGCACCTAGGCGCCGGGTCTCGGGGACAGCCTGCAATCTGCAATCTCTGACCCAAAGTCCCACCCACAAACAACCACCAGACCACACTCGAGCCCCAACGCCTTGCACGCTAATGTCTATGTCTAAACCGAGAAGAATGTCGTCGCCGGCAAAGAAGCACCCTGAGATGGTGGCGGATAGGGTTATGAAGAGGTTGGAGATCAGCAAGGTATGTGCAATTGATGCCTGGGATCGCCCTCCTGGGAGAGATTCCAAAGCAGAGTGCTAAAGAGTGTATTCCGAACTAGATGGCCTGGAGGCTACAGAACCGCCTCGCCCTGGCCCAGTTCAAGACGAAACACGGCTGGGAGGACCTCACCCTCGACACCATCGAGCCCAAAGTTGAGGAGCAGATACGGCGCAAGCGGCACCACGATGGCGATGTTATGTCTGACTCTTCCTCGAGCGCCTCCGACCTCCCGTACCCCACGAGGGCCCTCATGAGCTCGCCCCTCAAAGCTCCTTTCTTTTCCGACGCAATTGGGTCCAGCAATGGCAGTACCGGCCACCGGAAGCGTACTTACGTGGCCACCTTTGACGACACCACATCAAGCCCGAGCAAGCGGTTCCGGCACTCCCCCACAGCGCACAGGTCTTTCACAACCGGCCATACATCCTGGAAAGACCATCATCAACTGGCGCAATCGTCGCCGATAAAACCTAGACGGCAGCAGCATTTCACTACATCTACCGGGCCAGACGTATCATTCTTCGCTGGCTCTCAACAAATTGCCGAGGTCATCACCTCGCCGCCCAACTACGCCGCCAACTCGGATGAAGACGAGGACCTTCTGCCGGCACACTCGTTTCGCCCAAACCACGGGCATGCATCCCCGCCCCGAACACCCCCGATGCGAAGTCGTGCTGGTCCGAACAAGAAGAACAAGGATAAGTCCTCGGCACCAGCAGCGACTGCACCTGCGAATGAAACCAAGTCAGGCGAGGAGGGTGCCGACCTTCTCCTCTATCTAGCGGCCTCACCCTCGCCCGCAAACCCCCCCAAGAACAACAGGATGGAGCCTCCCTCCACCCCGCCGCCAAAGAACAGGCTAGCCCTACCATCTTCGATGATGACCACCCCGGGCGGCGGTAACCCCTTCCTCAACACGCCCGGTCTGGCATTTGACTTCTCAGATTTTGTCCACATGACGCCTAGTCCGGCGCAAAAGTCGTGGAAAACACCATCCCTCGCCGCCGGGGGCAAGACACCGCTGAGCATTGCAAGGCGGCGGCTAACGTTCGACGACCTGACTTGAACAACCAACGTCACATCTTCTGTCTTCACATTATATTTGAGGCTATATGCTGTCTCTCTGGCCTATTATCTTTCATGTTTAGCTTCTTGGCCTACTCTTTTTTTTTCTTCTTTTTTTTTTCATCAGTCGTTTCCCACCGCCCTTTCTTATTTCACCAGGCTGGACCATTGGTTTTAAGCGTCATACCTCACTTGTCATGTTTTTCACATTTTGAGTTTATCACTCTGCTTTGGTTTAATGAGTCGTTTGGAGCATCGGAGTTCACGGGTTATCATGAAAACGACCAACCTCCCCTTACCGTCTCCTTGGTTGTCACTGGTCCTTTTTTCTTCTTTTATTTTTCTTCTTTTTTTTCTTGCGCCCTGCGTGGTTTTGCGCCCCAGTATTGGAATCCTACGTCTACACGCCGATGGGAGCGGGTGTTTGTGTGTTCAGTGTGTTCCAGAGTACGGATTGGTTTATGCAGCATTTGTGGTCACTATACCTTTTCTGTTTTGTTTTACGAATTGCTGGGTCAGACGCGGTGTACGAGAATATGCAGGTGCGTGGGTGTTGGGTTTGCTGGCAACTCTGTGTAAGATCAGAGGGTGATTGGGAATGGCAATGGGAAGCGTGATTTCGAACGCGCGGGATGGCGCGCGGGATGAAAGGGAGCGAAGGGAATTGGGCGGAACGCGACGATGTCGTTGGTTAGCCACATCCATAAGCCAATTAACAGGCGCATTAAATGACCCCGCGGATTTAACGCGTTTTCGTGACTTTTCGAGCAAATTTCGCGTCCGGTTGCGAGGCAACCCAGCCAATCACATTACAATTAGCGCGTCAGGGGCGTGCCATCGACCCACCACTTCCAGCCGTGCGCTCTTGGTAACATATGTAAGACTTTGGAACTTTCGGAGCTGGCCTTGCTCGATGTCATGACTGAAAAGGTTCAGCTACGGCCTAATGAAGCATCGGCGCCTTGCAGGCACTAGAGGGTATAAGTCCTCTTCAAACATCATACTAATCTGTTGAAAACTTGAGAGATGTCATGAAGTTGTGAGCTAACAATTAAACTGTACTGGCTGTACTCCCGTCCCGTTTTGACCCCTTTCACCCCTGGCCCTCAAGCGCCGGCCAAGATTGTCAACCACTCTATCTGCCTGCTCTTTGACCTTTTGGACCACCACCCTTCAAGGCAAGTTGCAACTTTGTCCATCCCACTGCATCCTCCAATGATTTTCAACTCCACCGTTATTTCAACTTCGGAGGGATGTCCCCACGCGCCCCCATAGCAACGACACTCCTAGGAACCATGTCATAAAAAGGGGTTCACTTGGTCAACAATCATGACAAGCAAACAACTGACATTTCCGGGACTGCGTATCAATACAATCCAATTCAACCTAAACCTTACGCATGTATGCTTTGTGCCAAGCGAGTGTAGGTATGCCCAGCCGTTTTTCGCGAAAACTGGGTATATATGGTAGATATATATGTACAGTACAACAGACAAGCGCAATAAACCCATCGTCGCCCTCCCCCTCTCTGGTGCCCCGTTTTCCAACAGCTCAGAAGCAAGCACACGAGCACTCTCACGCGCCGTCATGTAACGTCCACCGCCAAGCGGCCAGAAGACAGGACGTTTTACTAGACAATAAACTGATGCACGCGCTCTTCCCTCGAAGACAACACACCACACACAACACACACAGACTCGCTCGAGTCCCCCACCCCCTCCCAACATGACCCAGGTTGGAGGGAACATGAACTGTGAAGCGAAATGGCTGGGCGTGATAGGTAGCATGCCCGCCGCACAGAGGAGTGGAGGAACCACACCTTAGGTTCCATTCAGGAAACCAAACTCCTTGACGCCTGGCTCCCCGACGCCATTTTCCCCCTTGCCATAAAACATTGAAGCCGGCTGAATCATCCCCGCCACGAAACAGAATAACGACAGTGGGTAGTAGTTGTAAAAACAAAACGAGCACAAAAAGCCAAGCAACGCCGCGCCACATCTTTTCTTCGTATCAACATCAACATGAATGCAAGAGCGAGCGAGGATTACATGGCCTTCCCCACACTCTTCTGGCTCCCGCCGCTCTGCCTCTTAGACCCATCCGCCGCAGCAGCATCGCGCTCCATGCGGTCGCGCCAGCCCTGGGTGGGCGACGCTCTCGGCTCGGGCCCATCCCAGCGGGTCGCGGCCGGACCGACATCCGGTCCTGGGTCGCTCCAGTCGCCCATGCTGACTCCGCTCGAGTATTTGGATGTGAAGCTTTCAGAGCGGGTGTGGGCGCCGGCCGGGCGGCGGATATCCCCTGTCCCGACTCCACCGCTAATGCGGCTGGCGCGCGGCTCGCTGCCGGCGGTGCCACCGGTGCTGCTCGTGATGCTGTTCTTGGCGGCACGAGCACCCGCCAACAACTCGGGCCGCTCAAGATCAAAGGGGTCTGAGCGGAATTTGTTGCGGCGGCCCTGGAATGAGTCGACTGAGCCCGCGCTTTCCCGGTTGTACACCGTGCTGGGTTGCCGGTTGTTGGCGCTGACGGATTGCCCCCTTGATCGCCGCATGTCAGCGACATAGGTGGAGGGTTTAGACATTGCTGCTGGTGGGTCCCGAATGGCGTTTGCGTCACTGAAAGGATTGCCAGGTTGGCCAAAGGCCAGAGGCGCAGGTTGAGCCGATGTATGTGCCAGTGCATTGGCGTCACTGAAAGGGTTGTCGATAGTGCTGCTGCCAAAGTTGAGGTTGAGCGCCCCGAGGAAGTGATCCGCGGACCCAGCACTCCCATTTTTCCGCGAGATGCTAGCTCGACGTCTCTGAGCCTCCTGGTCCAGCTCGCGCTCGTCCATTCCAAGGAGGGTAAGGAAGTCGGGCTGTGAGCCGAGCCCTTTCTTCTCCTTGATGCTGCTAGGGGTTGATATGCTACCCTTGTCAGGTCCAGTGTTGCGCGTTCTCCGGTTGAAGTTCATGTCGGCCGTCAATCGTGTCCACCAGTCCGCGAACCGGTCTTTTGTCGTCACCTCGGCCTTGTGGCTCGAAGTCGACGAGCTTGCTCGGCTGTGAGTGTTGACTGGGTCCATAAACTGCGAGTTACCCCGGTCTAGATTGACCGAGTTAGAGCCGCCATTCTTGGTGACCAGTTGGCTCACACGGCCTCGAATCTTCTTGATCTTGTAACCAAAAGCGGCTCTGAACTTTTCGCCAATGGGCGTTGGCCCTATGCTCCCACGGTTGATCACATAGGCGCCCTTCTCGCCTCGGTCAAAAGCGTTCTGTGCGTCAAGCGGTGTGAGAAGTGTGCTTCTCCTCTTCCTCATCACCCGCCGCCTCCACCACCAGATGACGAAGGCTACAATGCTGATAGCAACGACGCCGCCGATAACGCCACCGGCTACAGCAACTGTCGTTTGGGCGGCATTGCTATTCGGATTGGGTACTGCGCTCACAGCCGAGTTTGTTGATCCTGTATTCGTGCCTGCCGCTGCTGGGTTGTCGGTCGGCGCTGGCGCAACTCCGATAGTGGTGAAAAGGGGCGCTGGCGCCGCGCTCTCGGTCAGTACAGGCGAGGCCGATATTTCTGGAAGAGCTGTTGCTGGTGAAACTGCTACTGAATCTGCCACTGAGGCTGTTATGCTGTTATCAGCTTGACTGGTCTGTATTACCGCAGACGCGGGCACTGCCTGCTGTGAAGATGGTGTGTCTGTGGAGGTTGGGAGAGTAGAGCTGGCTTCAGGAGGAAGCACAGCAGGCGGAGGGGGAGTTGGTACCGGTGCCGGAGGCACCGTCACAACATCCTCAGCCTGCGTAGCTTGTGCTAGTTCTAGGGCAGGATTCGCTACTGTGTCTGTGGTGATGGCCAGGGGGGAGCTTGTCGTACTCGTGGAGCTTGAAGAACTAGTCTCTGCAGCTGCAGTATTCGTATCTCCGTCGTCGGCTGCCGCGAAATCGGCTGCGGTTGATGTCGCCGCGATCGTCTGCACGGAGAAGCTCTGGATGGTCGGGGCCGCCGATGCGGCGGCGGTATTTGCGGTGTTCGCGATATTCGCGGCCGCCCTCGGCACAGCCGTACATCTCCTCCCTTCAAGGGTGGTCAAGAATGCTCCCGCTGGGAGGCCGGCTGTCGACATCTTGATATCCCACGTTTCCAAATCCTTGTTGGCGAATCCAGTCGCTCCGTCACGAGGTAAGAAAAAGGCGGGTCAAAACAATCAGTAAAAACACACAATGGGAGAAGAGAAAATGGGTTGTTCGGCCGCTAGGGCCATCTAAGTCATTGCAAGATCATGAACTTGGTGTAGAAGGAAGAAAGAAGAGGAAACCTCTTGCGAGGGAACGATAAACAACGAGACAGCGGCTAAACACAGAGCCAGCAACGCCTAGCGATGCGGATGAATTGGTGAGAATCAATCGAGAAGCAGGAAGCTTGGAAGATCTGGGGGACATGGAAGATGGAAGAGACCCAGCCGAGCAGCACCACCACCTCGTAGCACCTCGTCCGCGACGTCGTCGGCCCAGCCAGGAGGCACCGAGCCTGGATGATGTTCACGCATGTCGCATGCGCCCCCTCACGACGTGGAGAGTGACTTGCAGATGCCGGCTCCAGCCTGCCAGAATAGGCGAACACCCTGAGACCCGTCTGCACGAGCTTTAAATCTGTAGCATGGCAGATGTTTGATGGGCGGGCACCTCGCCACGGGATTGGCCACACGGGCAAGACGAAGCAGAGGGCACACCCGTGAGGCTCTTCATCGGCGGGGAACCTTTACACCCGGAGGGGTTCGAGAGTCGGTAACTCATGTGAAGACCCCTGTTCTGTGACACTCCTGACGCACAGGAAGAGCGGGGTGACCTCTTGGCGGGGTTGTCCCGCGACGAGGACGCCCAGCGTTTCCCCAGCAATTCTCCCTAAGATACTGGCGATAAGGTCATCCTTGTGCCTGTGCTTAAAATTGATACTCTTCCTCGAGGATACGCGGTGCCGGCCATGCTGATAGTCTGGGCCAAAGCTGTCGCACTCCGTTGGTAAGAAATCGGGAGCATATCCGTCGTCGCCAGAATATGGATTGGCCTATATCGCCAATTGGCAGTGTTTGAGGATCCGCCGAAACATGAAAAGGCCGGGAAACGCGAATGAGCCAAAATTAGAGGTGTTCCGGCCTTGCAGTGGGTCAATCACTCACTCGTCGTCGTGTTTGGTTTTCTATCATTCTTCTGGCGTGACGCTGGATAAGAAGTGAGTGATGGTCTAGTGGAGTGAGGCCTGGTCGTAATCCTTCCACTGACGTATGGCTGTTTGGGAGGTATCCACTTACATGGCAAGTGTACCTTAGCAAACTTGGAAGTTGCTGCCCAGGACGCAAATCCATATCAGAAGACCGCAGCGCTCTTTCCAGAAGTTTGGCACTTGGTGCATCATGCAGACACCCAGTATCCACCTGATAGCTGAATGCATAGTAATAGCTCAATGGAATTCTCTTGTCTCGTTGCTTGGTTTGCTCCCTGACAGATCATCGGCCCATGAAGCATCTAGGAGGCAAAGGCAAGACGGGGCCTGCACCAAGCTGCCCCACCGCACCCACAAAGCCAAAATGCGAATGTGTATACATCTCGAATACCACATATTCGATTATGGATGGATAATAGTAGGGTGCTGCAGCGTTGGGAGACTCGGGAATGCCACCCGTGCTCCCGTGCTGCAGGCAAGAGTCGCCTGCAGCACCAGGCCGAATCAAGTTGGCTGGTAGTCCCAAGAGGGAACAGCCAGCAGCCAAGAGGCGACCGAGAATGGAGGACTGCAGCCGGACACGTTGGCCGTCTGGCCGTCTTGTCAGGGTTGACTTGGGATCAAGCAGCATTGCTCTGGGATATACGCACGACCCATTTTCCGCAGGTTTTCTTCATGCTCCGCATTCTCTAGATCATCTCAAACAACCTCTCCGCTGCGGAACCGGAAAGCTCTCGATTTCCACAGCCTAGCGTTGCAACTTGCAGGAGGTCCAGCAAGAAACAACAGAGGACAAGACTCAAAGACGCAGCTCGCAGACTGGGGCGAGAGACCCGGACTTTGAGTGCCCGTTTTCGGCCGTGCGAAGGCGGGGTTTGCGCACACTTCTTCGGCGTCGACTTCACTGTCGCTCGGAGGCTGGATCATTTTCAACCGGACCTCACGGCCCGCCGCCTCCTCGCAGAGCAGTCGTCGTCTGCTCACGCTATCAGCTAGGACCCGTGCGTATCGCCAACCCACAACGGGGAGAGATCCTTTTTGGTTCCATTGGCCATACCGCCAACTCAACCAACCGACCGATCCCAAGATGTTTGGTAATCTCGCACACATGAGTAAGTGAACTGGCCGTCTCTGTCTGCTATCCTCGCACACACCAAACACCGAAGCACCCAAGCACACAAATTTCCAAAGTCCCAAATTCCCAAAATACCCCGTAGCATGGGATGGCCTCCTGCTGTTCCCGGCCCCTTGCGCCCGCGACCGTCTGCTTGGTTGCACGACACAGTGCCGCCGTTACTTGCGGCTCTTGGTGTTTGCTGTTGCTGGCCGTGGCGGTGCTGGCGTTTACTCAACGTCCAATGCGAGCGGCTCCTGCCGAAACCGCTATTGCTAGCCCGAATGGCCGTTCATGCGAGACCCGGGATTTTTTATCCATTGTCCCTTTCTGGCCTTCGTTCCTGTGTGATCGTCTTCGGTCTTGGTCTGGCCCGTCTTCTTTTTGAGCAGGACTAGAATGCACGCCGAGGCTGCGATCACTGTTCCATTGCTCTAGTCTGTTTCAATCACTGTTCCGTCATCTGACCCAATCATCTAGTTCCTGCGGCGAGCGCGGCCTCGGGGCCTCCCAAGGATGTTCCGCCGCCCACTCCTATCAACTTCCCTCAGTGTTACCCGCAGGACCGGGACGATGAAGCCCAGGCCCTGACCTCGGGCCGGCCCCCAACGCACCTCACTGCCGTGTTGCAGGGTATCACCCGGCCGAACGAGGTCACCGTCTCCCACCTCATGGCTCTCGGAACCCACGTAATACCGAACTCGGCGCTCGCCAATCTGATCCCCGATGCTGCGTTCATCCCGGATTTCAGTGCCTGGCATGCCCTATCACCCGACGAGGTTCATGCTAAGAATGAAAGTACTCGACAAAAGCTGAACACTGGGAACCTGTCTCCCGGCTGCCAAGCGTACCTCGAGCGGAGGCGCGAACTCTGTATTCCCAACGAGTCAGCCTACCGTGCTGTTCGCAGGATCCCAGCCCCCAAAGGTCAAGGCCAGGCCCGTCTGGGAAATTCCTTTGAGTTTTACCGTCACTTGGAGCTGCTCTCTACGTTTTGGGACGACACTTCGAAACCCACGCCCCCAAGCTTCAAGTCTGATGAAAGCAAGAACGAAGATGGCAGCAGCGATACTTCGGCTGCCGATGGCTCAAAAGCTAGCGAGAAGGACCCCAGCGATGTTGCCTTTTATCGTTCTGGCGCCGGTCATCAGATGCCTCCCGAGTACCGCCAAAACATCGTGACAGCATTCCTCAAGCTGGTAGCATACGACTATGGGTGCAACGTCTCAGCCCCTCGCGTTGAGCCGCGGCTATACATTACGTCTAGCTCATCTTCCGCAACGGCCCCGCGCAGATCCTATTTCTCGTCAGGCTGCACCTTCATCTTCCGGACGCCTACGACGCGGGAGGCGGCCCGGGCCGGAGTAGTTGAAGGGCCGCTAGCAGCAGTGAGTGCCCGACACAGCACCACGTTTCCGCCACTCCGCCCGGCACCCCCGACTCCCGATTCTACGTCTCCGGTTGTGGCGCCGCCCCCGACAGGGACGGATCGGGATTCCACTATGGACCTCGCCCGAGAAATAATCGCAGCACTCATCACAGCGCAGCACCGCACCCGTGAGGGCCGAACCGAGAAGCGCATTGGCGAGGATGCGTGGTGGGCGACCAAGCCGCGGTGGGGCGGCGGGCCCGGCGGGCCCATCGGCCGCGAAGTCGAGATGCAATCCGGCGCCGACGAGACTATCGGGGACAAGGACGCGCCGCTGCCCGTCGAGGCCGCGACTCCCGAGGCACCTGCAGCGCCGGTGGCCGCCCTGCCCCGTCGCCCCTTCTCCCGACCGTCGTCGTCGATGTCGTCGTCGAGCGGCGCGGGCGGTTCGGCAAAGGGCGCCAAGCGACTCAAGAAGTCGGGCAACCACCCCATGTACGACAACTACCGCATGGTGCGCCCGCCCGCGGCCACCTGGGACCGCAAGACGCAGTACACGGCCATTGGGCGGGTGCCGGGCGCCGACTACGACGACATCTTCATCATCAGCGCCCTATTCCACCACGTCAGCGTGCTGCGCGTGCGGGTCCCCGACAAGCTGCTCGCCGTGCTTGACGGCGAGCCGGATGAGCCCCCCACGGACGGCTCTAAGAGCTGGGGCCGGCTCGAGGTGCGCCGCAGTTCGTGGTATGACCTGTTCAAGGCCGAGGACCGTGTCGCAGCGATGCAGCTCGTATGGAGCATGATGGCATTCCTTATGAGGGATGTGGAGGGGGAGAAGGCGGGGGATGGGGAGGATGATGTGAAGATGACGGACGCATAATCAAGTCGTTAGGAGATAACTGAAGGCAGTATATTGGTAAGTATCCTCATCAACAGTGAATCTGCTGTTTTCTTTGGCATCAGGACCTTGGAGCAGAATCATGAACGTGGTAGATGGACCATGGACAGGCCGGCTGGCGATGATGGATAAAGTTGATGGAGGAAATTAATTGGAATCCCCGAAACGGCAGATTCTGCCGACATAATAGACAGCCAAAGTCGAAATAGTGATTTGGTCCCTGCTGAACACAGCAGCCCAATATTGAGGCATCTATGTATTTCTTTTTCGGTAGGCAAACCTAATTGGCAAATCTTATCTTGAACCTTGTCTTGAATGCGAAGACGATGCATTGCGGGACAGGGGGAAGGACGGCTGACTGCAAATGTGGAACCCATGGTCCGCGGACCTTGTAGCCCGGGGGCCATGTCCGGAGACCGATGACCCCGGCGCCACATGGGGTCTCGAACTTAATATTCCGAGTCTAGACCCGGGAAACCGGGGTGTCGGGCGAGTCGCGTGTTTTTTGTATTCCCCAACGACTACTAGACCCGGTAATGCGCAACTCTGCGAGCGGCGACGGCTCCGATCACTGAGAGCACGTCTTGGAAGCCTCTGTGTATCCTTGTGCACCTCTCAAAGTACCTGGCAGGTTCTTCGCAGGTTCCTCTGCTGTTTCAATTCTATTCTGGTCTTTGTATGATGTCACGGCTCACTTGGCATATTCACGCTCGATCGCTCAAGCGGAGCTGCCGGTACTGTGCCACCTCCACGTCTTAGGGGAGGCCGTTGAGCACCTTCACTTCTCCATGGTGTGCACTAGTAGGAAAGATCGTCAGGATGGGATCCCTTTGAGGTGGGTCATAGTGGTAAGCGTGACCCGAGGATCTGGTAGACTACGTCGATACCCGTTCCTCAGCGTTGGGATGGTGGCTTAGAAGGCCAGGCCCGAAAGCTTCCCAAAGGCCTCCTGGGAAGATGGTGTGGTGCATGGGCTACTCTCCCCCCCCTCAATACGTACTCAGTAGTCGTCGCGCGGAACAGTCTCTAATCGGGATACCGAAGGAACGCAGAGAGCTTCGAATGTGGTAAGGAACTCGGAGCTGGGAGCCGAGTCGAGACCGTCGCACCGGTGGAGCGTGGGGTTGCAGAGCACAGCCTGCCTCCTGGTTGACCTGCTGCGACGCAGGTCGTGCAAGACATGGAGGCGCTTCCCGTGCAGCAGAGGCTTTCTCCTCGGCGCGCCATTCGCGGTAGCTCTGCTCTTTTCGGGGGGCGGCAAGTTGACAGGTTGCGTGGTGCCGCAGCTGCCACGATTTCTGGGTAGGGCTGAGGGTTCATTCCGAAAGACAAGTGCCGGGTGGCATTGCGGCATGGCAGAAATGCAGAAGTTCGGAGTTGCAGCATTGCAGCATCATTGCGGCGATGATGAGTCGGCATGTCCTCAATTGGCGGTACGATTTGAGCTCGCACATCGGCCCGGGTTGTCCGGGCCCGACAGGCTCACTCGTTCACTCGTTTTGGGCCGAGCGATGAGATGACGGATCCAATAACCTACCTAAAGTGGAAGAAGAGCAAATTTTTTTTTTCAACGGTAATCCGGCACGCATATTTTACCTGTTCCGTCACGAAACGCGGAGGTGATATACATGACCTTGAACGTGTTAGTGAGTGGGAGGGCTAAGTTCGCTTGGTGTCCGACGCTTGATATGATTCATGGAAGAGCATTTGCGCTGAAGATTTGTTGTCGTCGAAGGTCGACGTTGATGGAAGCTTGCAATCCCTGTACAGCTGGCGGCGTGTGAGTGGTCAAAATCCGCTTTCAGCAGCGCCACGGCCAAACCTCTTGACGCCTAGCCAATCGACAGGCGCCGCTCACGTCCGGAGCTAACCACTTCTGTATCGATATATCTGAGAATTGAAGACTGGCAGCTCCATTGAAGCTCAATGGCCGTGGAGTCCTGCAGGGGGTCTCGCAGTCTCGCAATCCACTTGTGTACGGCGGTTGAGGTCCTAGCACAACGGAGACAGCCCGCAAAACGGAATAGATCATGCGTTGGGTGAACCAAAGGACTTTCTGGTCGGGTCACGACGGCAGACACAGCAAGTCAGTGTGTGCATGAATATCAGTAGCACGGAGTACGCATCACGGGCGTGGTGCGTGGCGCGGCCCAGCCATGCCACCCGGCCAAACCAAACCGTTTTGGGGAAAAGGTCCAGTTCGACGAAGACAAGAAAAACAAATAGCGTAGAACAGGTGAACCGTGCTAGGTGTTTGTGCCATTGTGAAATACCAGCTATCGGCAGGCCAGGAATGATCGAGGGCTTCCTGAGATGAGTGCCGAGACGACATTGAAATGACATGCTGGCCGGGAAATTGATGGCCTTGAATATTGCTGCTTTGATTGGTGGGATGACCTCTGGTGAGTGAGCTGAATGGAAAAAGACGCTGCCCGAGCAGTCTATTGACAGCCCCAATCCAACAGCTGAACAGACAACCGCAAACAGGTCGCGTCGCTTAGAGCTTGAAAAAAAAAAAAACGAAAAAAAAGAAGGGTGTAACACGGCAGTCAGTGGTGCAACTGGTTGTGTGTGGAGAGGGGCAATTGAGAGTTGCCGCGCCCCTCGGGATCCGCAAGCACGTTGCTTGGCGTGGATCCCGCCCTCCCAGGCTAGGCCAGGCCAATGGTGAACCGCCGCGCCCGCAGCGCTTACCCCACTCTGTCTCTCCCTATCCACCGTCAGGTCAGTCTTTGACCCGTCGTTGCCAACCCCAGCTCTCGACTGTCCCCCTCAATTCTCAATCAACGCAGCTTAAGCACCTCCCACAGCTCCGCGCCCAAAAGACTCAGCCGACTGCTCTCGAACACTGGGTCCTTGAACATCACGACTGCGACCAACACAACCCCCCCTGTCTATCCGACCAAGCCTTCCTGCATGTAAGCCTGCCCATTGCCTCTGGAGAGCTCCATCCAGCACAGCGCAAGAGCTCCCGATTCCCTGCCTCCACAAGCCCACCCCTTGACCGCTGTCTACCGCTCCCTACCGCTCCCTCGGGTACGCGCCGGGTACATTGCATGTTTTGTCTCTGACCCCTTGCCTTTGGTCCCTTGATCTCTTGGCTCCATCCCGCGCCGTGCTCTGTCCTCCGACTTGTCTCTGCCGGCGCCTCCTGTCTCCCGCGTCTGGGGCTTGGTGTACTGGGTGTGCTTGGTGCTCTGTGTCTGGAATCCTTGCTTACTGCTGCGGCCCATCAGAGATCGATTGCTCTCAACCTCCGCCTCCATCGACGCTGACGGGCCCCTTCGCCACCGAGTCCGCGTGTTTTTATATCCCACGCGTCCCCGAACTCCTTGTGGTCCGTAGCACAGTAGCTTGCTCGTTCGACCGCGTTCTCTCACCACCAGAGAGAGGCCCTCCTCGGCCGCTCCCCGAACTTGAACACCTCAACCTCATCGACTTATTGGAGCAATCTCCCTTCTCCAACTTCACCTTCTGTTGCGTATAATGTCTGGATACCCCGGAGCGGGTTACAACAGCGGAGGATATGGCGCTCCACCCCCTCAGCAACAATATGCCGGCACCTATTACCATCCGTATGACCTCCCAGCTGTGCCCTGGATATGGTTTTGACTGAATCTGACCCTCGTTTAAGTCCACAGGGCTACGCCGGCTACCAGCAGCCCCCGCCCCCCGCGGCGCCTGGCTATGGATACCAGCAGCACCAGCAGCCTCCCCAGTCTTATGGCTACCAACAGGTCCGTGTTACCGCCTGACTGGCCCTATACATTGTCCCACATGCTGAACTTCCTCCTAGCCGGCACCGGCGCCCCAGCAGGCGTACGCCAACCCCCCGGCTCAATACAACAGGCCTGGTGAGTTGTTCAGAACCCCATGATGGGGAATACAGGCGCTGAGAAAAGTAGCCATGCCATCAGTGAACTCGAACTCATTTGTACACGGGAACCACCAAGCCCCCCCTCCCCCACCTGCCGCGCCCCAGCACTTCGGTTTCGGCGCCCCTCAGGGATACGCCTTCCAGTACTCACAGTGTACCGGCCGGCGGAAAGCGCTGCTGATTGGCATCAACTACTTTGGACAACGAGGTCAGCTCAGGGGTTGTATCAATGACGTTAGGAATATGTCTGGCTATCTCGTCGAGAACTTCGGCTACAAGCGCGAGGACATGGTCATTCTTACAGACGATCAGCAAAACCCCATGAGCCAGCCCACCAAACAGAACATTCTCCGAGCCATGCACTGGCTAGTTAAGGACGCCCGTCCTAACGACTCGCTCTTCTTCCACTATTCTGGTACGTCCACATACTTGCTCTCTGACCACCTGCGCGTGCATTGTTTCTGAGATTTGTTTTGTATTGCAGGTCACGGTGGCCAAACAAAGGATCTTGACGGGGACGAAGAGGATGGATTCGACGAGGTTATCTACCCAGTCGACTTCCGGCAAGTCGGCCACATTACCGACGATGAGATGCACCGAATCATGGTTCGGCCTTTGCATGGCGGTGTTCGTCTGACTGCCATCTTTGATTCGTGCCATTCTGGCACGGCCCTCGACCTCCCCTACATCTACTCGACCCAGGGCATTCTCAAAGAGCCGAATCTCGCCAAGGAGGCAGGCCAGGGCCTTCTAGGTGTTATTTCTGCCTACAGCCAAGGCGACCTTGGCGGTGTGGCAAGCAACATTATGGGCTTCTTCAAGAAGGCCACGGATGGTGGCGATGCCCACGCACGCGCCATGGCCACAAAGACCTCGCCGGCCGACGTCATTATGTTCTCTGGAAGCAAGGATGATCAGACTTCGTTCGTATACCCCTTTTTTATGATTCCCTGCCCCTGAGAGGACGCACCTTTTCTTTTCTCTGCATTCGGCGGTTTAGCGATGCTTTGGGACCATACACACGATTGGCATGGAACGGCGTTTTAGGTTGGCTGGCTTGATGTCGAATAATGATGGATGGGCATAATCTACGATATATACCAAGGTCACTGTATTTAGCGTTGGTTGGGCTCGTTACGCGCTCTAGATCAAGGTGCAGCCGAACCTGATGGCTGCGACCTTGTATCTAGAGCGACGGGTTACGTTCACACAGCCGACTAAGTCGCTGGCCGACGAAGCGTTTGGTGCCCTTCCCACCATTCCATTTTCATTTTTTATCTTGTCGTTGTTCACATTGGTTAAGAGTTGATTTACTGACTATATCCTCAGTGCCGACGCTACGATTGCTTCCCAAGCTACCGGAGCCATGTCGTGGGCATTTATCACGGCCTTGAAGAAGAACCCCCAGCAGAGCTATGTGCAGCTGCTCAACAGCATTCGGGACGAACTGCAGACCCGTTATACTCAAAAGCCGCAGCTCTCCTGTAGCCACCCTCTTGGTGAGACATATCTTGTAACATCATTCAAGGCATGCCCCGACTGACAAGAGCTGCAGACACGAACGTCTTGTTCGTGATGTAAATACCATGTCATGCCATACCTACCTCCCCATCTGAATCTGTAAAATGTGACGGTGGCCGATCTCTTGTATCACCATGGATATCTAATGAAAATTTCACGCACGGAGACCAAATGACATGGTGGAAAAGCGACATGGGCGAGGACGTGAATAAAACGACTGGCTAGGTCACGCGTGTTTTTCCATCTGGGGGGACAAAATCTTCATACGCAAAGTTATGTCGAAGGGATGAATCAAGAAGTCCCGGTTACGATTGAATGCCAAGCTCATTTCTCTGGGTTTCCTTCTTTCGATATCCATTTTCAGTCAAGAAACGCATCACAAAATTCGCCCTGATGATTCACGTTGATTCATGTTTTGCTATTGGCTTCCCTCAACATGCAAATATGTCCGCGCCAAGGCAATTTTGTCCCGTTTAGCTAGCCCCTGAAAACGACATACCGGTAACCAAAACAAGAAAAGCACAAGTTCCAAACCCAATAATCCTTCCCACCTAACCGACAAGAGACCTTAGTTAGCCATTTCCCATACGCCACCTTGCCTGCTGCCCATCGTTAAACGATGAAAACGACGCCCTTAATGCACCCGCCCACTTTCCCCAACACAGAAAAAACCACAATAGCACCCCTTGACATGACGGCATCCAAAAACGACTAATCCGGATCTCCTCTAGTTCTGTTCCGCTCGAGAGAGCGACGACGACAAGAGACCAAGGTCCTACTACTGACAATCTTTTACTTACATCCCCCCCTCGCACAGCGATCCACTACACTTCTAACTAGACAGCATGTTGATTGTATTCTTTACGGACCGCTCATTCATTAGTCAGAACACGCATGGCGGCCGGCTGTTTGTTGTTGTTGTTGTTGTTGTGACTTGTCTGCGCCCGCCACTGGTCGCGCATCCGGCGGATGCGTTCTTCGCGCTCCATGCCCTCGACGCAGTCGGCCAGGCGCTGGCGGACCATTTCGTGCTTGGCCCAGCTGCGTGCGCCGATCTGCATGCGGACGACGAAGCGCACGGCGTGCAACACACGCTGCAGGTTGCGGGCGGGCTGGTTCGGATGTTGGGTTCGCTTGACCAGAGCCGTCTCGGCCTGAGACCGGCGGACGGAGCTGAGTTGTCCAAGCGCAGAGCGGCCCTTGGTATTCACTTCGGCACGGATGCGGTTGATGATGGCGAGGTCGGCTTTGTTGCTGTTTGGGGAAAGCGGCAAGTTAGTGATATGGCTAAGTTAACACGATAAAATCAAGACAACGTACCATGCATCTCTTATCTGCACCTCTAGCAACAGGTACCGCTTGGCAAAGGCTGCGTCACCACGCAGCTTGGCCTCACGATCCCAGCATGCCTTCAGCCACTCCATCTGCATCACCATACCGCGGATCTCCTTCTCATGCCTCCTTTCGGCAGCCTCGGCAGCTCGGATGATGGCGTCGGTATCGACCGAGCCATTACTCATAGTCGATTTGGCTAAATTTCTCGGGGCATGAACCAGAGCACGTTCCTCCTTTGCGGCCGCCGCAGCCGATGCTTCGGCCTCAGCAACAGCCTTGTCCTTTTCGACCTTAAGCGTCTTGACATCCTTCTGCAGCTTCTCCGCACTGGCCCGATACGCCGCCCTCTCGCTACGTGCTCGGTCAAGCTTCTTGCGCAGCGCCATCTCGACAGCCATCAGCTCTTCGAGGGCTTCACGCTGCTCGCGTACTTCACGGTCGAGCTTGTCGGCAGCCGTTTGGGATTCACGCAGCATATTATGTAGATCGCGGCGTTCATCGGAGGGCATTTCGCTAATGCCGCTGTGGTTGCTATTATTGTTGTTGCCAAACTGCTGCTGCTCGCGCACAGCAACGGCCAGCTCGTCCCGCTCGCGCTTGTACTTTTCAAGTTTGTGCTTGTATTTCTTGAGCGCCTGTTCATGCTGCGCCATGGAATCCTCAGCGGCGATTTGAGCATCGTCGAGCGCCTGCTCGAGGCCATATTTTTGCTCTTCAATCTCGTCGATTCGAGATTGAAGCTCTCGAGTAGTAGCTGCAGCTTTGTGTTCCGCTTCACGAAGTGATTTCTTCAAGCTGTGGGCTGTTTGGTGAGCGGTTGAAAGCTGATGTCGGAGTTCTACCACCTCGGCCTTCTGTGCTGACCCTGAATGAGACGACGGGGACAGCACTAGGCGATCCAGCGCTGCTTCGTGCGCTTTGCGCTCCAAGTCAGCGATTTGCCTCTTCAGCGCCTTGATAGCTTCTTTTTGAGAGGCATCATGTTGCAGTAGCTCGATCTCCTTTTGTCTTGCAGCAGAAAGATCACGGTGAAGGACAAACAGCTCGCTGTTCCCCTCAATGTTCTGATCAGGGAGTACTGAGGCGCTAAGGCGAGCTTCGTAGTCTTCAATGCGACGCTCCAGTTCGCGTATTGTTCGCCGGGCAGTTGATAGCTCTTGATTATCAGTTGACTGTCGAAGCTTGGCCTGGAGTTGGCGGATTTCTTGATTGAGACGTTCTTCCTCGGCAGCAGCCTTGTCCATTTCGTTTTCAAGAGTTCTCTCAACTTCTTGTCGCTCTTCGTCCAAGGCCCTGTTCTCTTCCTTAAGCCGGCGAAGCTCCGCATCCAGCTTTGTCTTGGCCACACGCAAATCCAGCCTCTCCTGGTCGAATCTGAAGGTATTGTCGCCCTGCTGCTGCAATCTGCGGATTTCCGCTTCAAGTTCCTCGCGTTCAGCCTTGTTTTCTTCTTTAAGTCTGCGCAGCTCTGCATCTAATTTTGTCTTTGTCGTGCGAAGCTCGAGTCTCTCTTGGTCTATCTTGAAGGTCTCCTCGCCGTGTTGCTTCAACCGACGGACGTCTGCCTCCAATTCATCACGCTCGGCTTCAGTCTCGGTGAGTCTAGCTCGAAGAGAGTGCGTCTCGACATCAAGACTGGCGACCCGATCCTGCAGCGTCTGTCGTTCTTTCGTGACCCTGGCGAGGTTTTCTGCCGAATCGGCGAGTTGGAACTTGAGCCGGGCAACGCTTTCGCTAGTGTACTTGGCAGATTCTTGGGAGTTGGTCGTCATGGCACGTGCAGAATCAGCCACGGCCTGTAACGAGGCGACTTGGTCTTTCAGAGTCTCGGATTCTTGCCGCGTCCGCTCAAGTTCGTGCCTGGCTTTCTCGGATTCTTGCTGTCTCCGGTCTAATTCTTGGCGAAGTCTTTCGGACTCTTGTTGCCTCCTGTCTAGGTCTTTACGAAGCTTTTCGGAATCCTGCTTCGCCCGTTCTAGATCAAGGCGGGCCTTTTCGGATTCCTCGTCAATCGTGGATTGAAGAATCTCAACCTCATCCTCTAGGCCTTCGACCTTCTGAGCCTGCGCCTGGCAATCGAGCTGAGACTGTCGGAGCTGGTCACGAACAGCGGAGATATCATTTCGCAGATCTTCCAACATCACCTGCCGAGAGTCTAGGTTGTGTTGAAGGTCCTCAATTTGGCGACTCAGGGCAGCCTCCTCGCTCTTATGGCGTTCGGTTTCGCTCCGGAGGGCCTCCTGGAGCTTCATTTCCTTGCTCGATAAGGCGCCCTCCATATCCCGCAGCTTGTCCATACTCCTCTGAAGACTAGTAGCGCGTTCTTCAGCACGATCCCGTTCAGACTCGAGGTTTTGACGTTCTGTCTCCCATTTTTCGCTGTCGTTGTCATAGAGGTTGTCTTTTTCGCGGCATTCGGCTTGGAGGTCTGAAATCTCATCATTAAGGCGATCTATCTCGCTCTTGTATTGGCTTCGAATATCGCGTTCAATATCAAGGGAATGCTGTCGTTCTTGCTGCAGGTTCCCTTCCAACTCTGTGACGAACTTCTTGAGCTTCACAACTTCACGCTGCAAGTTCGTAGACTCCGTTATCAATGCATCATGTCGACTCTGAAGAACTGCCTTCTCATCAGAGCGACGATTCAGATCAGACTCTGCCTCGTCTAGCCTAGACTCGAGGGCCTGGCGAATGCGCTCCGAATCGTCGCGCTCTCGCCTCGCGTCCTTTAGCTTAGTCCTGGCGTCGTCGATCTCCCTTCGCTGGGATACGTTGTCTCCTTCTAATGACGCGTAATCTTGCCGAGCCTTATCGAGTTCTGACTGAAGGCGCGAGATCTTCTCCTCGACCTGCCGTGACAGACCCTTGGTGACCATCGACTTGTCTGCCAACTCTTCCTGAAGCTCCTCGAGATCTGCCTCGGCGCGGTCCTTTTCTGAAATCGCGTCCTGCAGCTTATCCTTCATTTCGCCAACTTGGTTTTCCAGGCGCCGCACATTAGCCTCCAGATCCTCAATCGAATCCCTAGCTTCCTGGAGGCGGTCTTCCATCGTCTCTTTGGCTTCTTGAAGGTTTTCATTAGACTGTGCCTTCTGCTCCAACTCCAGCATGCGGCGCTTCGAGTTCTTCAGCTCCTCCCCAGCACAGGCAGCTTTCTCCTTCAGCTCGTCAACCTCGTCTTCGTGTACGGTGATGACGTCGTCTTTCCTCCAAATTTCCGCCTCCAGGTCGCCAATTTCGTCCTGCAATTTCTCGACCTTGTCGTGCAGATTGTTGTCACTTTTGATTTGGCGTTGTAGGTGTTCTATGTCGGCCTCCTTGCTTTCAAGAGCTCTTCGTAGACGTTCCATCTCAGCACGTTGGCTCTCGTCGGCATATTTCCGCTTTGCCTTCTCCTGCATCTCTAGAATTTGCTGCCGGTAGCTCTCTAGGTCCTTCTCGGCAGAGGTAAGATGCTTTTTGTACTTCTGTAGCTCCCGCCCCATGGTGACCTTGTCAACCTTGAGCTCTGTATTCTCTTTGAGGGCCGCCTCGCTGAATCCTGGCCCCGCCTTGCGTAACGCATCCTCGAGGAAGTGAATCTTGAGCTTCAAGCCGAAGTTTTCCTTCTCGATCCTGTCGATGACATTCTCTTGCTCACGCAGCGAGAGTTGGTTGCCCTCCTCTAGGGGCCCCTTGCCGCCGCCACCATTGTTGTCACCGCGGCGTCGCATGACCATGGGGGTTGAAGCGACACTGCTGTCGTCCGCCGCTGGGAGGGGCGAGTTCTCCATGTACGAAGACGCGTTGCGAGAGGCGCCATACATACTAGTCTCGCCAGCTGGCATCGGCGTCATGTCCTCGTCGATCTTGGCCAGGAAAGCGGGGGTTGCGAGCCCGTTCTCCTTGCCGTTGAGATTGTATTGGCGCGCATTATTCCTCGTGGCTGACTTGAGTAGCGGGGTGAACTCGGCGCCAGCTATGCCCGCGGGGAGGTTCCGTCGATCTGTGAAGGGGGCACGGCTGTTGCCCCGCGGGGTCCGTAGGCTTGGTCGGCCGCCATTACGGAGTTGCTGGAGGAGGTTCGCGTCCTTTGAGGGCGACTGAAAAGACAACTCCTGTGAAAAGTCGAAATCGGGCCGGCGGCTGAGGTATGTCGCGTCGCCGACGTTTGTTCGCGGCGTGTCGAGGCCGCCAGCGCCCGGTTGCACCATGGCGAAGACTCGGCGTCCCGGCTGTCGCGGCGTCGGTGGGTGCAATTCAAGACGGTAAGAATAGCGCGTTTGCTACTATGGCCGTGTTCTTGTGGGCGCATGGATATAATGTTGTTTGTTGGTAAGTGGTAGATAGCTGCTGAAGACGCGAGGAAACGCTTGCAATTGTTCTGTGGTCTCCCAGAGGTGTGGTGGAGAAGTCGCGTTGCGCTTGCCGTTGCAGGGCTTTGTTTACTTCGCAGATAATTGGCCAATCACCGCCCCTTAAAACGGTTAGTGCCCAAAGGCCAGACCAGTTTGACCCCACAATGAGCTTTCCCCCCCCCCCCCCCCCAAACGCTCTCAAGAACCCTCACCCATACCGTCACTTCACCTCATCGTTAGATTTCGAGATGACGTAACATGTCCGAACACAAACAATATGCCTTCAACTCGGACCATCGATTTCGATGAATGAGATCCAATTTTCACGGCATTTTCGGGTCATAATCTGTGTTGCCACCTCATGATTGCTTTTAACAACCCACCCCAACATAAAAAAAAACATGGCCCACCTCCCGCCCAACACCGCCATTTTCTCCCCCTCAGTCGCCCGCGCCGCCGCCTCGGTCGCCAAGGACTGGTCCTTCGTCGACTCCTGGCTGCACACAAAGTTTCACAGCGTCGGCCGCTCCCCGCCGCCGTTCGAGCGCAACGCCGACACCCTCCGGGTTCTCTTGGCGCTCGCCTCGGCCAACGAAACCGCCGACGAGGAGCGGCTCCTGGTCTCGCGGCTCGAGGCGACCGCACTGCAAGAACTCCAATCCCAGGATCAGGCACGCCAACACCGAGACAGCAAAGATGAAGACGCAACCCCCACCGCCTCGGACGCGCGCGAAGCCATCCTCGCCAGCGTGCGCGACAACCTCTCTCGGGAGGGGACCGCGGCACTCGACGCGATGGCCGTGCTGGCAGTAAACTTGGGACTGGCCTTTGCCACGCCCGCCAACCTGGGGCGGCGGATGACGGATCTAGCAGGTCACTTAAACGAGCTTGAGCAGACTGAGGCACGGGTACAGGTGCTAGCGCGATACCTGGAAGGAGAGGTACGCAAGGCGGGACAGCTGGCGGACGAGCTGCGGGAGGACGGGTACCGGCCCGCGAACGATCTAGCCAAGCAGAATCTTGAGGCGCAGAGGAGGATCAAATCCATTGCGGCGAGGCTCCCTGACCTACGAGAAAAGGCCGCAGCGCTGGCTGGATCTGTTGGGACGTCAGGTCTGTCAATCGAGCAGGTCCGCCGCGAAGAGGAGGCATACCTCGCACTGTTGACGCAGAAAAAGGAGTTGGACACTCAGGTTAAGTTATTTCAAGGTCTGCCGCATGATACGGATCAGGCGCGGCAGGAACTAGAAAATCTACGGGACGACCTCCGATGCATCACGCAGCGCCGTGATGCCGTATTCGAGGGGCTGGTGGAAAGGGAGACACCGCGAAAACCAACAAGACGCTCATGATTGCCAATAATTGCTGATTGCTATACAAGTCCACGCATTGCCCAATCTCTCTCTAATGTCCTTGCCGCTCCCCGGGGTATTGCATTACACGTCAACACGATGCTCTAGAGTCAGTACTTGTTAGAGAATCGAAGACCAAAATAGAAGCCGGAAAACAAAAGCAAGGAAACCATCAAATCATTGCTGGGCTCGCTTGCCTCGCCCAGATACCGCTCCTCCAAGTCTTCCAAACTGCCTTCCAAGTCCTGATCGGGGTTTCTGCGTGGGCTGGGCCGGCGGCGGCGGATCTTTAACCGGCACCGGCGGGGCGCGTGAGGGTCCCTCCTTGGGACCCTTCGGCTCCAACATCCCGTCGCCCATGCGCAGGTCGCCACCCCCAAATGGGCCGTCGTCCATATCTCCCCCAATCCTTTGCAGTCTTCGGGCGCGGTCTTGGACTGTTCGGAACTTCTCGAGCAGCTCATTCCACCGAATGATACCGTCTTCCCGTCCCTTCAAGCGGTTTGGCCGGTCGAAGCTAGACGCGCTTGGCGTCGTGACATTGCTGTTTGTTCATGTGAGCCTCAATTCTATTGCTTGGCATGAAGGATTCTTGGAGCTGTGGATGCTTTCTGCGGTGGGGACAAGGGGCAAAACACGAAAAGGGGAGACATACGGTCTAGGCGCGATGTGAAGATAACCAATCGAGCTCACGCTGTTGAGACGGTTCTTCAGGGCCGCAAAGGCTGACGACTGGGGCAAAAGCATCAACAGTCCATATAGGCACTTATACAGATGCGGGTATTTCTCTGGCTCTAACAACTGTAGCCGTAGGTCTGGCATCATGTCAGCACAGAGAAGGTATATGTGCTGGGTTGCATACAAGTGAATACGGGCGACTCGAGAAGCTGCACGAGTTTGTCAATCTGTATAAGAATATTGACCGTCATCTCGAGTTCGGCGCTGTAATAGAGTCAGAATATGCAGGGTAAAACTTTTACGTGCGCTCGTGGGTGTCACAAACAATATCTGCAACAGATTGTACGCCTGCTCATATGCTTGGGCCAACAGACATAGCGAAAACGTCGCCACAGCGTTGTAGCACCAGGAACGAAATAACGTCACGAAAAAGGTTTGCCCGTCCTAGGAGTGTTAGCAGTGTATCAAAATCTTCGTCTCGGATTTGGGAACGAACCTTGGTCTCGAGATTACGGAGTCTCTTCCGGAGCTCTGACAATTCAGGTGCCGTGATTAGGTTATTGTTCAGGTTCTGCACCATAATACTAGCAAACTCAAGATCTTCTTCCTTCTCAATGCAGTCAGCCAGGGTCCTGTATATACGCTCAGCACTGAGACTCATGCAAAGCTGGCGAATTATGAGGTTGCCACGGGTTTCGAGCAGCTTCCTGTCTGTGGAGAAGAGTTGGAGTAAGTTGACCATGAAATTCGAAAAGTAATCATCTTCGCTGTTTCTCGAGATTTGCGAGAGAAGCTGCAAGTCCTTGGTCACTACAGCCTCGGCAGGGTCGGAAAGGGTCTTGAGCAACGCCGGGAATGTCCCGTCGTTGAACGCCAGCACCTTTCTCGGTGCTTTGCGGTGCAGCATGATTAGCCACGTTAGTGCGGCAACGCGAGTTGCCTCGTGGTCATTGAGGAATAGGAGGGTAAGCGAGTTTACCGCGGCGGCATAGTCTAGATCCGCCTGCGGGTCAGGCGCAGGAAGTGCCGGGGTGGGGGTCCTAGCAACAGTCCTCCCCTGAGCTGGCGTTGGGCTTCTGATCTCAAGCTCTCTTGAGCTGGAGAGAGACGCCCGAGTGCTTGCATTGCCATCTTGCCGGTCGCCCGAGGGCGCAGACGCGGTGGGAATTCGCGACGGGGGCTGCATGGTGCCCAAGTCAGCTTCGTCGGACAGAGAGACGACATAATCCATCAGCGACGTATTGACTCTGCCGGCAGCCTGGCGGATAGATTCGACGCCACTGGCCATAGCTGGCAACAGGTGGGCCAGGATCTTGGGCGTGAATGGCAGAACTTCTTCTGGGCAGATGTCGAGAAACTCGACGATCCAGCGTAACGACTCGAGCAGCCCATCTTCCTCTGCAGTCTTGATCAGCGGCCTCTGGTGATTGGTCAGAGAGCGAGAAGGGGACGTACCCAGCGGTGAGTCGAGGGTGGCTGTCAATATTTCGAGGACGGCCTTGTAGTTGATTTGCACATCTTGGCCAGGAACCCAGTCGTCTTCGCTGCTCGCATCATCGTCCTCGTTGGCCGTATCGGAATCCAGCTCGTCTCCCTCCTCGTGTGCCAAACGTACGCTTCCGCTATCGACCGAATCCTCCCGTTTCCGTTTCCCATCACCCTTTGACTTCTTGCTCTCAGCAATCCCCTTCTTGACTCGGGCGATACGTTTGATCTCATTAAGGAACTTGTCCAGGCAGCCCTGGGTGGCCACATGTACATCTCGATTTGGGTCGCTGAGAAAGCGCAAAAGACCGCCGAGGAACTCGGGCAGGAATGTTACGAGCTCTAGATCGGGGATGGAGTCTAAGAGGATGATCCACCCCACCAGGAAAGTCCGGGTGAAGGGGTTGAGCGCAAAGATGCGATCCCTCAGGAGTGGGATAAAGCGCTTGAGCGAAAAGGCGGTCGGCAAGTCAACACGCTCATCGTGGCCATCCTTGTCGTCCCCGTACCCGGGGGGCTGCTCCAAGACGGAGACGTAAGTGGCGGCCGATTCCGAGACGATGTCCTTGATCAGACGATCGAGTAACTCGGCCCCATTCTTGACGGACAGCTCCGAATCGGCGCCGAGCTAAATGGCAAATCACAAATCAGACGAGATGGTTGGTGGGCCGCGGGCAGGCGGGAGGATGGAGCGTAACATACCTTGCAGAGGGCATCGAAGATGTGGTTGAAGTATACGAGTATCTCACCCTTGGCGACCTTTGCTATGTTGTACATGGCCTCGCAGGCATAATACCGGACGCGGGCATCTTGGTCGGTAAAGCAGGCCAAAACAGGAGGCACGATAACCTCAAGGTACCTAGCAAGCTCCTATTCGAGGGCGAAAGGAGGGCGGGGCAAGTGAGCAAACATGCAACCTGACGATGAAACCACACATGGTACCATGGAGGGCATAGGAGGGGACGGCAGGACTCACCGAGCCGAGGGCAATAGCAGCGGCAGCCAAGCCTATCAGGCCTCCGTTTCGTGCATGGGGCTGATGAACGGCATATGCATATTCATTACATAGCTGGTCGAGAATGGCTTCGACTTTGGCGTAGTCCTTGCTCGCGACATGTTCGCGAATCAGGCGCTCCAACCTGGGAGGGCGGGGCGTAAGCCCACATCTGGAGAGATGATAACCTGAGGGGTGGGAAGGGGGAGGGGGGGGGGGCAAGGCCGTCCTCGGACTCGCGCAGTGATCTACCGCCCAATGGACGAAGAGAACAAAAGCAAAAAGGGTAACATACTCGAGAGCGCCGACTTTCCGCTTGTCGTAGAGCTTGTCGTTGAGAGCACGTTGGACATTGGGATCCATGGCTCTGATCTTGCTTTGAGAGTGCCCTGGGCCCTTCGTAGCCGGCCGCCGCTAGGACGGGGGACGGGGACCGGGGACGGGCGTAGAACGGAGGATGGGCGGCGGGGGGTGGGCAACGCAGGACGGTGAGGGCACGTGGAGGAGAGGCGGTCGGCAGGCGATGGTGGGGAAGCCGGGTGCGAGATGCAAGGTAGGTAGGTACGTAGACCGACGTCACAGCTTGGCTTCAGGCTGCAAAGCGCTGAGAGACTCTGGCTGGCTGGGTTTGAACCTGAGAGCCTGAAACGAGGCAAGCTGGGTGTTCCTAGTTTGTGCAGTGAGGCAGCGTCGAAGCGCGGGCGCCAGTCGGTGCAGGAAAGATGGGGGCGTGTCTGAAAAGCAGATGATGGATGGAAGAGAGCGTCACTGGATCAAGGTCGACGATGGCAGCGCTGATGTGGCTCCCAAATTGGGACTGGGAATTTGGGCATGGGGCCATGGGATTTAGTCCGTTCTTTCTGGGCCACAAAGAAAGCCAGCGCAGACCGACCTTTCTAGGTACATACATACCTACCGGCATACTACCTCCCTACCAACCTAAGGCACTAAGTGGAACCTACTAGGTATCCGTACAGGTAACCGGCCTACCTTCTATAAGGTGCAGAAATACCGTCATGTCCAGAGACCCACTGAGTTCAGACAGGTACCTAGGGCCCCTACTTTACCAACTGCTACTAAGTACCCGGCATATCTAGGTAGGTATGTACGATGGGAGGAGTCGGGTGCAGTGCTTGCAGCTCCCTAGGTCCTCACATTCCCCCCCGCAGCCTGCTGGAACCCACCGCGCCAATCTTCCCCATCTCCCCCACATAGTAGTAGTGTAGTATGAACCGCGAGGTCTCAATTCTCGTCATACTGCCCATGCTACGTATTCGTAGGTTGGGGGCCCTCAGCATGGATTCCGCACCTGTGATTTGCTGGAGCGCGACGCCTCAACCTCAACCCCAACCCCACTGGAGGTTGTCGCGGGAGACCGTGCGTCCCGTTTGGGAAATTCACAACTTAACTCACATTCAACAAGATTTGCGCAACTGTCTCCTTCGTGCCTGTTCCGGACAAGCCATGCCCTTGGCAGCGTCATGGACACATGGACCTACAATGCCGTCTGTGGCAGCGACGTGAGACAAAGAACAACAAGGCAAGCATCAAGGCAAGCAGCAAGGCAAGCAGCAAGCGTCACCGCGGACAAGATAAGAATGCCCGACTGTATATCTGCCCCGATGCGCGCGGGAGCTTCGTCGACTATCTCTCCCGCTCCATCCTGTCCATCGGTGGTGGTCTCGGCCGGCGTGCACGGCGGCCTCGAAAACGCATCCCCGAGCCCGAGCCAGTTGCTGCAGAGTAACATCGGCAGTGGCAATGCGTGGTCCCCTCTGCGGCTCCTGCGGCCTCGGTAGATGAGAGATACTTTCTGCGTCAAGCAGTTAGAGGTGTGTGTGGCTTTCTGTTTTCCCCCCCAAATCCAACAGCCATGACTTCCCCAATTGGCTCAGTGCCATCACAGAGATCAAGGCTAACGGACTCAAATGGACTCCATGGCCTCTACTGCATAGGGTCGCAGTGCCTAGGATCCTGATCTCCATCGCAGTCTCTGATCGACCACGCGATGCCTCGACCTTGGGCCACCAGCTGCGGCCGTGGCCGTGTATGGAGCAACGGGAATTGGTTTCGCCCTCGACCATATCCCTGGAATCCAAAGTGGGCGCTTTCGGCACGACCCGGGCAGAAAGAACAAAACCCATGGGAATCACTTTGTTGCCCTATCGAGTGGAGAAGGAGGAGGAAAACGAGGCACTTCACCCGCATCTTCTCCATAGGCCGTGTGCGATGTAGATGGCGATAGGGCGCCCCCTAACTGGTTGACGAGAGTCCGGAAGCTGTGGACTGTTGGGCACCGAACTGGTGCTCCCTTCGACCATGTGTGATCCGCATGAGTGATCTCTCCGTGCGAGGTCTTTCCTCCACCATCTGAGCGGAAGCAACAATTACTCTCTGCCGCCATGGCCATAAAGCATGAGACATGCCACCTACGGTATACCGCGTGGGGTTGCCCCACTCAACCGGTTTCGACCGCGGCATTCCTTACTCGGGCCATTGGGTGGACTATCTCGACATCCACTACGGCGTGTGTGCATTTCGGGAGCAAGTGCTACGAAATTGTTCGTCCGTCGGACGCGGTACCACCAACATCTCGGCCACCTCCATGAGGAGTTACTCCCCCCTCCTCCTTAGAGAACACTACACTACACAGGCAGGCCTATTGGGCAAAAATGATGACTCGTGGACGCGCCTTTCCTAGGAGACTACTCGATCGTGGCAGATCGAGACCAGGGGCCTGGCCTTGCCCTAAATAGCTGCGGGGGGGTTCTTAGGGGGAGGGGTTTGCCATTTGGGCATTGGGCATCGAGGTTGCGAGAAAGAAGACGGCGGTGCTTATTTGATGCCAGCTCACCCCAAAAGAGGCGCACAGCATCTGGTTGAGCCCTGGATCCGGACTACCCTGCCCGAGAAGAATCAAGCAGATGGAGAAAGGACCAGACCAGAGTGTGAGTCGACCGATCTCACACACCCGTCTGGAACCCGTTCTGGGTTTGGGGGCTTGTTAGTAGCACTTGTCCCGCCCGTGCCCAAAGTCGAAATCTGATGCCACCCCAACTAGCGATTGGTGCGTTGGCGGAAATGCAAGCTACCTGGCCTCGTCGCACTGCTATGCTATGCTTTACCTGGGGACGGAGGGGCCGAAAGTGAAGTGCCCTTGCTCCCGGTGAGGGCAACTTCATACTTCCAGCTCTTTGCATGTGGAACAACCTGGAAGGCGCAAATCCAATGCGGCTTGCTCCGAGGTCGCCATCCATTTACTAGTTTGATCTAAGCCCCCCCCCCCCCCCCCCCCCATTGTGGCCTAGCAATCCTTACGCTTCTCGCATTCGTCGACGTCGACGTCCCCATTCGCGACAAGGGAAAGCCGGGAAGCAAAGGGGGGGATAAGGCAGAGGTACGTCTCTCCATATCCTCTTAGCATTGAGATCCTCCCTCCCCCCACAAAGCCCAAGTCACAAATGCGAGACATGACCAATCCAAGCCGCGGTTTATCACAATCTTTTCTTAATCAATTCGCGTCCTACGTCTCGGCTCCGCCATTTCGAAGCAAGCACCGAGTACATACAGACATGTGTATTTACCCCAGATATCAACGTCACTTGCTTCCTCCGCCGCTGCTGCTCTGTTTATCGCCGTCCTTGTTCTTGTCCTGCTCACCACCCTTTTGGTCCCCCTTGCTTCCACCACCTTCTCCACTGCCGCCACCACTCTGATTGTTTTGCCGGGCGGCAATGGCTGCCCGTCTAGCGAAATCATCCTGCACAAAAGATTTTATTTGAATAAGCTCACTTCACATGTCTCCCAACAGATCCACTGCCCTTGGGATCCTTGCCAGAAAGGACGGATCAGAAATATGCATACCTTATCACCCCTGGCCCTGCGAATCCTTTCCGCTGCCGCCTCATCCATCTTGCCTCTACCCATTCTCGGTCGATGTAGGGTGGGGGTAAAGTTACGGTCCCTGAAGTTTCTAACCGGTCCGTGAGACAGACCTTGGGGCTTTAGAGTGAGGCAGGTGTGATAGGATAAGTAGTAGGGACAAGCAGAAGAATCGCTGTAGCCAACTCAAAAGGGGGGTTGAAAGACAGAATCGACCCTCGGCGGCGAGTTTGAAGTTCGACAAGTGCAACTAAGAGACCACGAGAGTGCGATGGGCGCCAGAGACAGAAAGGAGGTTGACCGACGACCTTCGGGCCTCATATACTGTACTAAACGACCAACCCGCCATCGCAATCGATGTGTGAATAGTTTCTTTGCTGTGGAAAGGGCGGCTGCCATCGTGGTTCCTGTCCAACCACACTCTCGCAGATCCGGCCCGTCCCATCATACATACATTCAGTTCTTGATATCGAAACTCAAGAGACGATCGCTCCTACCCGTGAGTGTAGATAGGATCTTGGGCTGCATGTTGGGCGGGGCGGTGATGGGGGTTCGCAGGGATGCGAAGCGTGGTGGTCTTGCTAGTCCCCGATGCCCAGCAAGATGCCCAGCAACAGTAGGGCCAAGCACCACCATGATATGATTGCCAAACACCGCTACTCTCCCGCAACCCGAAGGAATCTCAGGTGGGTATCAGACAAACGTGAGCTGGCGTCTCGTTCCGATTTCCTCCTTATTCTCACTCCCTCCTTATCCCTCGACATCACGAACCCCACCCACGACCACAGCATGTGTGGCTTCGGCACTTGTTTCGTGATTATGACGGGTGCTGGGATTTTGAAGGCCCACGCCCAACCGATAGCCCGCGGAGCCAGATCCGCTGCTTCCCATGGGATATTCAGAGCCGCCGGTATAACCTGGAATTCGGCATCAACCTGTATGCAAGGCGCGGCCGCCTTTCCAGGTTAGCTCCCACCCCCTCGACACCCTGGAGAGGGCCACCACGCCCATCTGGTCTGGTTGACATATAATCCGCTCTGTACGCCTTTTTACTGGCTCCCGTCGCCCTCCACTGGCAGCAAAATTGGATACTAAGACACATTCTACATAGTCCCCGGAGTAGCCTGGATCCGGGTTACGATTGTGCTGCCTGGACTGGCTGTTGAGAGATGTTACTTGTCTGCGGCAGCACGATACATCACATCATGTCTGTACACGCCATGTTACCTCCCCCCCTCCACCCCCCTTGACGGCCGTCTTTTGGTGTTTACACGGGTTTTGTGTGTACTGCCATACCCTTGGCCCGGAAACCCCGCCCCCCAAAAAGGCGGGGTTGATAGAGCCCCCCCGTCACGGCCATGCCTACGGTTACACAGCATCGACAACCCCTGAAAGAAAAAGAAACACCCAAGGCAAGATGGGTAAAAACCGAGAAATCAAGCAAGAAATTGCAGAACAGAGTAAGTCAGCTCGCCTGTGAGGATGTGATGTCTCTTCTGGACGTGCAGAGTATCAAGTGAGGCTTGGAGGGTGGTGCCACCTGAGATCTTGTTTTCGGTATTCTAGATTCCTTGGCGCTCCTGGGGTGCGAAACTCAGGGTCTCGGTCTCGGGGGTCTGAGGTCTCCCCACTTTAAATATATGTTCTGGCCGATAGAACTAGAGCTACCTGACTCAGGAGCCATCGGTTTTGAGGCCCGGCTCTGCAACCTACTGACTTCCCGACTGCAGACGATCGAGAAAAACGCACTTTGAGCCGCCGAGGCTGACCACTTCAACACTAATGCCTGAGCATGCTGCAGTACGCTATCGCATGCCACCGAACGCACCAACCTGCCGCGTGCTGGTCGTTGAATATGGCACGACTCTATATTGCAACTTGTTATAGCCCTATACCATCGCTCGTCCGACTGCCAATGAAAGGCAATGGATATAGGTCCACGAACAGTCTCGCTTTCCACCCCTCCATAGCAAAATACCAAGATAACATGTTAGATAGCATAGAGACAGCTGCCAAGTCGTGTCTTAGTGACAGCCCCAAAAGCTCTTTCATAATCATCATGTACTCATCTACCATAATGATTACACACCGTCGGCTCCCTTCCAGAATAGCCAAATATAGGGAAAGTACCCTAGGAATGGTAGGCGTGATGTAAATCACCGCCGGCTGCGGCCACCACACTCTGGCACTTGGCCAAGATAGCCGCCTGCCTCGCCACCTCGGCCAACCTCCCAACAACCTCCTTATTCCCATCCACAAACCCATACAGCGCATACGGGATGCCCACCTCGTTGCAAAACTCCTGCACCAGCTTCTGCGTCCTGCGCAGGTTGTGCCGCGGGATCCGTGGGTACAGGTGATGGATGGCCTGGAACTGCAGCCCGCCGTGGAAAAAGTCGAGCCAGGGCGGGCAGTCCACGTCCATGGTGGTGCGCAGCATCTTCTGCGGGAAGGACTCGTTGACTCCGAGGTCGGCCGTGCTCATGGCAAAGTGCGACAGCGTGATCTGGCCGTGCAGCGGCGCCGTCACCATGTGGCTGACCATGAGGAAGACGAAGCGGTTCCAATTTCCGTCGATCGACCGGTACAGCACGCCGTAGCCGAACCACGCCCAGAAGAAGAGGTTGCCGGCAATCTCCAAGTGTCTATGCCACCATGCTGGACCTTTCCTCGGACCGAGTCCGAGGATGAGGTATTCCCACGACAGGCGGTAGAGGTTGAACCGGCCAAAGAGGAGGATAAAAAAGTACATGTGATGCTGGACCGAAACGAGGGCCTTGGCGAATATATCATAGTGCATTGTCCGTTCATAGTAAGTTGACCTGAGGGATCCGAGGAAGCGGTGGGAGATAGCAAAGAAGGGCATGTGCTCGATATCAGGGTCGTGTTCAGGCGAGTTGGTAACGATGTGGTGGACGTTGTGATTCCTCTTCCACCAGCCAATGGATAAGCCCCCTAGAAAATCCGCAATAATGATGCCAATGACCGTGTCACCATGGAAGCTGTGCGTGATTCCCATGTGACCCGCATCGTGGGCGGTGAAGACCAGTTGGTGCCAGAAGCACCCGAGAAAGACAGCACTGATGGCATACCACCCCTTATGTAGGAAAAACAACATGAGACCAAAGAGGATGGCATACCGCGCCCCCTCGATGGCGTAGGCAGAGTAATTGCACTCAAACAAACCCTCCACCTTGATCCTCTCGCCCAACAGCCGGTACTTTTGAACGATAGTGTCCTGGGTTTCGTCGTCGAGCGAAGGGTACTTGTCGAGATCCAGCTTGATCTCTTTCCTCGTCAGCACGTCGAGATGGGCCATGCCATCCAATGGCGCCCCGGACTCCTCGATAGAGGAAATAGACGAGGCCGAGGACGACCCCCTTGCTCCCGATTGGCCACGGTGGCGCACGGCTGTTGTGCTGGCATCGGCAGCGTCGAAGATAGGCGACGGTGCCCGGGAGCTGGAATGGCTCGACGGTGGGAGGTCCCGTATCAGCTGGGCCAGCACAGCGTCCTCCTCATCGCGCTCGCTGTCGGGGTTGTTGGCACGGAATGTGCCGCCCTGGATAGGCGGCAAAAAGTTCCTCCAGCGACCATCGATCTTCCCAATCCGGTATCTGTCCATCATCTGGCGGGCCTCGGCCGAGTGAAGGCTGCAGGCTGGGGGTTAGTTCGATTGTCAGGTGGCTGATTCTGTCTGCGGGGCACAAACACATTGACTTCATCGGTGGCATCTCGGCCAACCATGTGCATAATAGCTTTGTCTCCGCCAGGGTGGTACTTCAGCCATGCATCGACCTTTAGCACATACTGGTCGACAATGATAATTGCCCGCCCTTCAGCGATCAGAGCCTCGACCTCCCGCACTGACAGGACCGGTAGCGAAAGCGCCATCTTCTGGCCCTGGCGGGGCTTGTCGCCTATTAGAATATCGGTACCCGCCATGGATTTGGGATATCCGCGAGTTCCGTTGTACTGTTTCGCTGCCGAGAGAAGGGGGCTGGAGGAGCGAGAGGACGGGGGAGGTGGTGTTAGGGACTGGTGCCCTTTTTCAGACGCCCGTGAGAAACTCAATGGTGCGCTTCCTCACCGCATTGTTGGGGGGTTTGAAGAACACGGGGGAGGAATGGGCTGATCGCCAATTTTGGCGTAGACCTCAGGACCCAGAGAGGGTCCATTGGTCAATTGGTCAATTTTGGGCCAACAAGCCGGCCTCTCACCAACGGCTGTGGCCCGAGCGCTATCCCGTTACGCGGCGGGAGCTACAGCTCGGCAGACGGGTTCCGCGGACGTTGTTTGCCTATCATGACCAGGGTTAGGGTACAAAGTCACATTGGTGGACCAAATCTAGTGTCAACTCCGAAGACTTATTCTATTTTTGATCCTCAGCCTTTCCCGTTCCGCTGCGTGATGTGCTGCGTCGTCTCATCCCGGGACAGCAAAACCACAAGGGCTTCAGTGCTGCTAAAGAACTACCATCCCACTGTGTCTATTTACCAATGCCCTGGGAAAACAAGCTACATTACAAGTACACAAGAAATTACGCCAGCCAACCCAGTAAACACAATGCTTAGAAGTGGATAGCCTTCCCGTGCGTCGCCATCGCTGCTTCCTTGAACGCCTCTGAGAGCGTGGGATGCGCGTGGCAGGTGCGGGCGACGTCCTCACTCGACGCCCCGTACTCCAAAGCCAAGGTACCCTCAGCAATCATCTCACCAGCGTTGGGGCCGATGATGTGGATTCCAAGCAGACGGTCCGTCTCGGGATCCGCGAGAATCTTGACCATGCCATCTGTGTCGAGGTTGGTCTTGGCCCGTGAGTTGGCGCTGAAGGGGAACGTGCCGATACGGTACTTGATGCCAGCCTTCTTGAGATCCTGCTCCGACTGACCAACCCAAGCAACCTCGGGGAACGTGTACATGACTGAGGGGATGCAGCCATAGTTAACGTGGCCATACCCCTTCTTGATGTACTCCACCACAGCCACAGCCTCCTCCTCGGCCTTGTGCGCAAGCATGGGTCCGAAGGTGACATCGCCGACACAGCGAATATGGGGGATCTTGGTGCGGTACTCCGAGTCGATAATGACGCGTCCTCTCTCATCGAGTTCGAGGCCAATATTCTCGAGTCCGAGGCCTCCGGTGTAGGGTCGGCGACCGATCGCAACAAGAACAACGTCCGCATCGAGCTATATAAGGATTAGCCACATAGTCCACTTCATGACTTATCACGAGGTTCAGGAAACTCACAGTCTCCTGCTTGCCACCCTTGGCAGCGTCGACATCGAGTGTGACAAGCTCGCCGCTCGTGTTACCGCTCAGGACCTTGGTACCGGTCTTGAAGATGATGCCCTGCTTCTTCAGTATCTTCTGCGCCGCCTTTGCGATCTCCAGATCCATCCCGGGGCCGCCGATCTGGTCGAGGAACTCGACGACGGTGACCTCAGATCCCAGACGTGACCACACGGAGGCCATCTCGAGGCCAATGATGCCACCTCCGATAACAGTCATCTTCTTTGGGACCTCGGTCAGGGCGATTGCACCTGTAGAGGTGACGACCCGCTTCTCATCAATATGGAGGCCGGGGAAAGGAGTGGCCTCACTACCGGTCGCGATCAGAATGTTATTGCCCACAACGGTGGTCTCGCCGCCATCATTGAGTTGGACCTTGATTGTGTGCTCATCCTGGAATGTGCCCGCGCCCTTGATGTACTCGACACCGTTCTTCTTGAGAAGAAACTCGACACCCTTGGTCAGACCGTTGACGGACGTGTCCTTCGCCTTCATCAGCTGTGCCAGGTTGAGTTTTACGTCACCGACTTCGATACCGCGGTGCTTGGAGTCGTGGAGGATCTGATGGTACAGATGGGAGTTGTTTAGGAGTGACTTTGAGGGAATGCAGCCAACGTTCAGGCAAGTTCCGCCGAGAGTTCCACGCTTCTCGATACATGTGACCTGCAGCATAGACGATCTTCAGCAAACAGAGACATTGAAAAAGATAGGGGTGATTGTCAACGGACCTTCATGCCCTCCTGGCCAGCCTTGATCGCGGCGACATAGCCAGCAACACCTCCGCCGATGATGACGAGATCCTTCTCCTCTGCGCGCGTATCAGCCAGGTTGCCCAATTCAACACCATAACGTAGACATCCTTACCAGCTGCAGACGCAAACGTCCGGGTCGAGCGGATCGCAGAAATAACTGTTGGAAGACTGCGACACAATCAGTACTCGAGCCATTTTCGAGCAGACGATGATGACTGGACCATACCCTGACGGCCTGAAGGCGGACCTCGCGGCGGCCCGGCATATTAATCGCTGCGAAAGCATGTTGGGAGTTGCTGCCCAGAGCTTGTGTGATGAGGGAAGGTGCAATTGAGCGAGGGATCCCAAGGGCGGATTGGGATGCGTGGGATGGGTGTTGGCGGCAGCGTCGAGGATTGTTGGGGGATGTCAAGTTGGAAGCTCTTCGCTGTTGTTGAAAAAATGTCCCGGCTCTTCAACCGTCGGGAAGCGTTTCTAGCTAACACAAATTCTGGCACCCAATTGGTCGGACTGGGCTTGGGGGGACCGAATGCTAGACTGTGACCGCTAAATCTCAGGTGGCCACCTGCCACTAGCCAGCGGAACCCCGTCATTTTCCGACCAAGGGACAAGGGGCAAGGCCCGTGGCCAGCTTATCCCATGACCGCTGCGCGACGCAGAGCGCCTCAACGATACTAGAACACGACATTGACTGACTAATGCCAACAGCGGAAGGATGAGGGGGGGTCTCTGCTCTATGATTCTCCCACTTGGATCATGTGATGGATTTGTCAAGCAGTCGAGATGTCTTGCACGTGTAAGACAGGGGCAAGGAAGCTGAACACACAACAAAATACCTTCTTCGACAAGTGACTCTTAACGCAGACGAGTTCTATGGAGACGGCCACTTGGCTACGAGAGGCCTAGGTATCAAATGTATATACATTCAGCACTCTTGAACATAACATCATTGTTACTTCAATACGCGTAGCCATAATCCACCGGGCCCTTGATTACCTACTCATCATCCCAAATATTGCGAGCCGCCGACAGCGCGTTGCGCAACACCCCATCCGCCTCTTTGCATACATCCTTGAGTTGCTTGGTTTTCGCCTCACTCCCTACCAGACGAGATTTCCGGACTACCTTCTTCAGAAACCATTGCAAGCCCGTGGCAAGCTCAGGGACTGCCTCGACCGCTCCGAATACGCTAGCAATTGCCCCCTCGCGCTCCTTGTCTGACTTACATTCCTGGAGCGTGGTGGTGAGCATGATCTCGACAAATGCGCGCGTCTTTTCTTGTAGTAGCGGGAGGGTGAGGCACTTGAGGATGCTGAGGGCCAGAGTTCCGCTTGCTACAAGAGACCCAAACATCTTTGCATTATTGACCAAACGCCGTAGCTCGGCGTCTTCATCCTCGTCTGTTTCTTCGGCCTCCTCCACATCGTCGCCAAATATAGACTCTCCGAGCCTCCGGAATAGCTTCCACAGATTATCCTGGAACGACCACCTGATCTTGCGGTCCGTGCAGAGTTTCTGGGCGATTAGCGTGTAGTAGGGGTTGTACTGCTGTTCCGTCCCAGAGCAGTAAATTACCACGTGAGCAACCTCCGTCTGCTGCTTCTTGTTGAGTCGGAGCTTGAGAATACGCAAGTACGCGTCCTCGTAGTCAGCAGCATACATGATGGCAACGAAGATTGATCGTCGAACATCCGTATTCATCTTATGCTGCTTCGCGAGCTCCATAGGGTCAGGTATTCCCTCATCATCGCTACTAAGAAGAAGACTCTCGTCGTCATCGTCTTGATCCTCATCTTCCTTCCCCTCGACCGTTGGCTTTTTGCTGCTCTTGTCCTTGGAGGGACCGGCCCAGCTTGCGCCAACAAGCCACCACTTGCCCTTCTTGTCGGAGTCTCGGATATCCTTGAGGCCAATCCGCAGAGGCTCGGTCGACTTGAGCTTTCTAGCATTCAGCGTGCCTAGAGTCTTCTTCATACGGATGTTGTGTTCTGACACAATCGCCGACGCACCCGCACCAGCCTTCATCTTGTTGTTCTTCAGGTCGTTGATGGTCTCAATCATGAACTTCGTCCTCACACTGAGGTTTTGTTCCCCAATCTTAGTAACCGCCGGGCGGATCAGAGAAACAATATCCTTCAGGGACATTGGGTCTTCCTGTCTGAGTGCCGGGCCAGACATACGAATGATCCTAAGCAGGAGTTCTGCTGTGAGCTCTGACAGATCACCAAGGAACAGGCGAATATAGTCAAAGAGCAGATTTGGCCCCACAATTTGAAAGTTGTAAAGCTGCGAGAGAAGGGTGATCAAGTTGGATGTTTGCTTGGGCACATTATGGTGCTCAGCTGCAGCATCTTTTGCCTCTTCGTAGAATCTGTCGAAGCGCTCGACCACCTCCTGGATGAACTGGGCCCCAAAATCCATGCCAATGACCCTGCAGGCAGCCGTGGCGAAACCAGCTGTGAGGATGAGAAGTGTGTCGGGTAGAGCAGTTCGATCGCACACCTGGATCAGCAGGAGATCAACCAGAACAGATGTGACATGCTGCCGAGGATTATCTCGATATAGCTTTTCGATGTCTCCGAGGATCGCCAACAGGTTTGACTCCGTCACCCTGTTGACGAGACCTTGCGTCTGTCGCCGAATGCGTGAAAGCAATTCTACATCTGATCCGGTTTCTTTTCGAAGGGATGGAGGGACGTATTTTACGCTCTCTTGCTGTGTTACTGGGGCGACGTAGGGGTTCTCGCGAACTCTCTTCACCAGCTCTGGTTCAGATTCGACATCTGAATCAAATTCTCCAAAGTCGTCCTGATCTCCCTCCGAGCCATCATCGTCTCCCTCGGAGTCCTCTCCAAGCTTATCCTCGTCGTCGTCGTCAAGCCCCTCTAGGTCCGAGTCGGAATTCCCGTCTAGGCGTTGTCGATCCTTTTCGGCCTGCCCAACCGCCTTCCTCCGTTTGCTGGCAAGCCATTCGTCTGCCTCAGCCTTGCGCTTTTTCCGCTCCTGTGTTTCATCATCGACGTCTCCACCAAGCATGCCTTCAAGAAGGTCGCCCAGTCCATCGTCCTTGAAGGATTGAGGGAGGGTCTTCCGCCCCTTCATACCGAGCTTCCTCTCCAGCTCTTCAATCTCGGCGTCATCCTGTGCGAGCTTTTCCCTTACAACCTTCGGCAAGGCGTTTCTTGACGCCGGTGGTAAGCTTTGTTTTTCCTCACCGCCGTCAGAATACATATTCTCGTCTTCGTCGTCGTCGTCATCCTCGTCTTCGTCGTCGTCGTCATCCTCGTCTTCGTTGTCGTCGTCGTCCTCGTCTTCGTCGTCGTCGTCGTCCTCGTCGTCGCTGCCCTCAGGCTCTGGCGCTTTCGGCTTCAGTATTGATTTGGGATACATTTTGGCCGGGGTTGAGCCCGGCCTCGTAGGCTTCTTGACATGTTGCTGGGTTTGAGCGCCCCGCTGGGCTTTCTTGCCGGCCCTCTCGGCCTTTCGGCGCTCCTTTCGAGACAGCTCTTGGGGCTTGCTGCGACCATGCCCTTGCCTGCACCCCGGCTTGCCGGTACTGGTGCTGGTTTCTGGGGCACTCGTTAGGAACCTACCGAACGGCATCTTCCGGGTCTCCCATACCTGATCCGCCAATCTGCTTCAGCAGATGAATAGGGAGCTTCGGGCCCCTCGTATCTGGTGGTGACATTTTCACGTTGGCTTGTAGATAGCAATGGTTGGACGTTCACATTGCTATCTCGGGATTGAAGATGCGCTTGTCAAATGCTGCAGCGACTCTGAACTTTTTAGTGGAGCCTTCACCAACCATGAAAAGACGGTGGGGTCGGAACATGACACATACCCTGTCTGCCTCCCAAGACCCAAACCTACACAACCCTGGTGGAAGCACAGAGTAAACCGACAGTGTTCTATCAAGCCTGGTGTCGGCTGCTTTGAAGGCTGTTTATCTAGGTTTGAAGTAAACTACGTATTCTTGTTCTTACTGTGATATCGCACCTCCAACTGAGATTTTCAAGGCTACAAATAATTCCCGTCACCAAAAATTTCCCAAAACGGTTAGACGTAGTCCTTTTATAACAGCCAACAGCTCACCAGCGACCAAACGACGTCAAGTCTTGTGCGGGGCAGTTTTTAGACGCCTCACACGCCTGCCCAAACCGTTGAATCGCGCCTCCTATTTCTAGAGGACAAGAGCCAACGCCAACATGGGTGTTTTAACACATGACGTGGTATGTAAATTCCATACATGCCCATGTTCAAAGACCACGATATTAACATGACGCCCCAGTTCTTCGCCAAGCTCACTGAGCTCTTCATCGGGCGGCGGGCCAAAGATCACGGGGCCATCTCCCTGACTCAGAAGCGATGTACGTCTCCCCCCGCCAGGCAAAAAAACACCATCCCACCAACCTTAATCCCCTTCTCTGACCCCCCTTAGACACCCACGGCCAGGCCCTCCCGCCACCCTCCCCAGAGAACCCTTTCCCAGAGCTGCACCTAGACAGCCCCGTGCCGTTGCTGATCCGCGCCACCAACGGCAAGGGCGGGGAGAAGAAGGCCAAGAAGGTCAAGCTCTCGACGCTGGTCGAGCCGGCTGACCTCGAGGCCTTCTACAGCCGCTATGCTGAGGTGTGCAAGACGGGCATGGCAGCGCTGAAGCCGCGCGACAGGACGAAGCGCAAGGCTAAGGCGAAGAAGAAGAAGGTCGGCGGCATTGCGCAGGTTGTCTAAGCTGTGTGTTGGCGCCGGCAGCTGTGTGGTTGTTCATGGGTGGTGGGCGTTGAGACTTGCGATAGAGCGAGCCGTGTAGGGACGAGCGGTCTTCTGGGTCTTTTTTTGCTCGAGGCAGTTACTCGTCATTTATTGAGATACCCGTTGGCTCCGGATGCAACCATGGAGTTTCTGTGTGGGAATATGTTCTGGCGCTCTTCCGCTGGTGATCCACTGCTGGCACGTTTTCTCTTGTAGATGCTCACTCGAGTGCGTATGGGGTAGATGATGATAAAGTACAGTCAGAAAGCTTGACGATAGCCTCTACGTCGATATGATGATGCATAATTATTCGATCTACATCGTCACCGCCTTCAAGACCCGAAGCCTAGGAAGTCAGGTATCCCAAGATGCACTTCATGGAAGAAGTATCAAGTTGCATTGTTCAGAACAACCTGACTGAAGGTTTTACCTGCACACTCACTGATTCAGGTTTGTCATGAAATATTATACCAAAGAGAGCGTACATTAGCTAGCTTTCAATACTCTTCGATCTCCAGCTAAACAAATACCCGTAGGGAAGGGACACTTGAAGATTTAGGGGAGCCGAGAGGAAGATATATTACTAGTGAGGCGAGGCGGGTGAGAATGCATCATCTTGCTCACCTACGTCCTTTCTAGCTCTCTCAGACACAAGGCTACACTTGCCAATTGATGGTCATATTTTCTTGTATCTCCAACAATGTCAGGGGGGACGTGGTATCGGGCCGCTCACCCCACAGCAAACCGAGGGGCTTCGAATGCACTAGCTTCCCGAGAAACTAATATATCTTACTCGCCCCGGGACAAACAGATACATTCGTCAGGGACTTTAGGGGGGTTGTGCAGAAATGGGCTGTTACCACACAGACGGCAAACGACCACAAAATGGACATACATGACTGTATACTTATTATGTATACACTATGAAGTTGTCGTAACACGCTGCTCTAGTCCGAAAGAAGGCGTGCGCCTGATAATGCTCGAGGCTACAGACGACTCGGATGTCGTCAGCTGAGTTGTAAGACCTCCCCCCGCTTCAAAGTCATCTTGCGTAAATCAGACCAACATCCATGTACCATATTTGGCCAAGCACCTGGTGCCATTGCTGGTCCAGCAAACCGCGGCTCTCATCAAAAGGGGTGTCCAGGTTACCCGGGGTATCGAGGATAATCGGACAATCGCCAGAACCAAACAGACCTCAGCACCACACTTAACCTGGACCATGCCTACCAATAACGCCACAAGGATCGTTACGCTTCGCCTTATGCAACTCACCAGGTACGCCAACCACAAGGCAAAACCGCGCTCACAATATAACACCTACACACACGCATACCACTACCCGACGCCATCCATCGAACGCTGCCGTCAACGGGATAATCAGATGCTATTCGAGTGTACATTCTAGGGGAAAGTCCTCCAATTTTCCTTTTTCTGTGGAGCCTCCAGAGAGTAAATTCCCAACCGACAACATTGGCGTAAAAGGCTTTTGGGTTTCGTGAGTGAGTTCAAGCGACTGAAGACTGGAAGCGAGTCTTCCGGGTCACTCTTTCAATTCCTGCCGATCCAGACTATCCTCCCTGAGAAAACGCTCCACGACATTACAGCTAGGCGCAAGCCTCGTTTCGTTAGTCTCTCTGGCCCGAAGGCTCAGGAGTTGTGACTCTGCGCCCTCGTGTTCTCGGAGATATTGAAGGAATAGGAAATCATCGTGACTGGCGAAAAGGTTGGAAGGTTGCAAAGAAAAAAAGAACGAGTACAGTATCATGCCCGGCCAAAAATGAGACTGCCAAACGCCCTGGCCACTAGGCGTTAGACAACGCAATGATTGCAGGGTCTGTCGACATTGCCGGAAAACACTGGTTATGGTGATTGCGATAGGGCAGGCCGAGCTGCGGCAGTGGGTGATCAAAGCACTCGTGCTCACATGATTTGATCCTGTGTCAGGCCGCCGTGCAAGTCGGTATCCATGGCGTCGCCGGAGCCCGGTGTGATGTACTTGACGAAGCTGAGGCCAAGGGGGCGGCCGCCATACTGATAGCCTTGAAATTTGGTGATGGCCGTCTCCGCAGTATCAGCTGAGTCGAATCTGACGACACCGGTACCGCGAGACCGTCCGCTTGGCTCGTATTGGATTTCAGCTTGTTCAACCTTTCCGATGGTTGAGAAAAGTTCAACAAGGTCATCGTTACTGGTAGACCAGGGCAGCTATAAAATGGTTAGCTTGGCCGTCTGTGTCAGGAGAAACATGGAGGGGATGACAAAGAAGAAACTTACGTTGCGAACATAGATTGTCTCGCATCTCTCGGTTCCAGAGGTTGCATAGTCCGTGAATGGGTTGGGGGGCGCAGCTGTAGCGCCGCCGCCGCCGCCACCACCACCACCACCACCACCACCACTGGGGTCGAATCCTCCGGCGAACCCTCCTCCGCGACCGCCTCCGTAGCCGCCGCCGCCAAAGGCACCACGTCCACCACCGAATCCTCCGCGGCCTCCGAAGCCGCCTCCAAAGCCTCCGCGTCCACCACCAAAGCCTCCGCGGCCGTAGCCACCTCCGCCGATAGCTGCGCCGGCAAACCGATCTTCGCGAACCTCGAGAAGGCGGCCTTGCCAATCATATCCATTAAACTGCTGAATGGCGTTGCGTGCATCGTCGGGCGATTCGAAGACCACAATGCCGGAACCCTTGGGTCGACCATCTTGACCAAGATGGACATCGGCGCGAATAACACCACCTGTACGGGCTAAAAGATTTAGTTCATCCAAACTTCCCAATATCATGGCATGGTCCCGTTGCTTACCGGCTTGGCGGAACAAGTCCTTTAGGTCTTGCCAGCCCACGGTGTAAGGCAGCTATAACATACGGTTAGCATCGCGTTGTTTTCCATGACACGGGAGGGAAGGAGGGCAATAAAACGATGCTACAAACGTTGGAAATGTAGATCTGACGTCCAGCACCGCCGCCGCCGCCACCACCGCCAGGCATTCCAGGGTTGAAACCACCTGGGCCGCCATAGCCACCAGGGGCACCGCCGGGAGCGCCGCCGCCGATGCCGCCTTGGAATCCTCCGCGGGCAGCTCCTCCGGGAGGGCCGAAACGAGGCTCGGCCTCGCGATCCTAATTCGGGGTTAGTAGGCTAGATTCACGAGAGGCGTTAAGATTGATAACTTGCTTCTCTCACATAGACAAGTCTGCCCATGAGATTCTGGTTGCTGAGCGTCGCAACGGCGTTCTGTGCTTGCTCCCTCGTTGCGTACTCCACAATTCTAACGCAGTGGTTAGCAATCCGTTCCCGTCAGAAGACCGTTGGATTTTTACTTACCCGCATCCCTACAGTTTCCACGGACAAGGTCCCGACCCGTCAATCCAACAATCCATCAAAACGACCAAAAGGAAGGGAACCACAAAAGAACCAGCCAAAATCACTCAGAAGCCCACCTTCGACATTCCATTGGGAAGAAGTAAAACATCGGCATAGAGAACCTCTCCAGCTAAAGGTCGTCCAAATCAGCGATATGGTCAGGCACCCAAAATATTTACTTGGGTAAATACATACCCTGTCTCATGAAATCTTTAAGATGGTGCCATTTGACATCGTAAGACAAATTGCCAACGTAGACGCGGCGGTCCTGCTGCGAGGTTTCCCGGATATTGTTCATAACTTGCTCTCTGTGAGCTGCACGGTCCTCGAAAGATCGATGCGGAGCGCCGCCGTAGCCCGAACCTGGTCCTCCAGCTGGTGCACCTTGGCCAGTCATGGGAGTGCGACTTCTTCTGCGGGTGCGACTCCGTGATCGGTCACGAGGCGAATATGATCGGCGAGTATTGTTGGGGCTGCGCGAACGTCCACGTCTGGGAGAGCGCGACCTCTCTCGCTACAATTTGTTAGTAAATGCTCCGATTATGGTTGCAACTGATCCAAGTTTTGTGGTTTTGGGTTTTGAAGACGAGTCATGCGCTGGGAAGTAGCTATGCCAGCAGAGGATGGACCTCGGGTGCTATTATCAAGAGAGGCCCAGACGACAAAGAGCCGTCGAGGGGAGGCGGGAGGGGGTGAATAATCCCCCCCACCTCACCTGGCTTCCCGTGGCAGACTCGCTACACACAAGCGAGCTCCAAAAGCCCCTCTTGTCGCGGATCAAGACATGATCGTTGACCCTCCGATGCCATACCAGCACAGTAACTCAAGGGGCCACGGGAGAGTAGTGAGGGTTCGACAAAGCCTTCCCAAGAAGGAAGGAAGAAGGTAAGAAAGCAGACTTACTGGGCGGTAGTTGTCTCCTGAGTCGGCTGTAGGTGGAATTCTGAGGTTAGAAAACGATCGATCCAGGCGAAAGAGCCAGAAGCGCGATGACGAGATGAGAAGACGGGGAAGGCAGTGAAGTAATTGAATGGCAACGACAGCTCGAGAAGAGCAGCAACCAGCTCGGGTGCGGCGGGGTTGTGGTGAATTCGAGGGTGGATCAGGATGGGAAAGACATGCAGGCAGAGGAGAGGGAGGGGGGGCCGGATTGTGTATATGTATGCGGCATGTACGAGGCAAGGCAGTGCAGGGCAGAGGACGCAAGGCACTGCAGCAGAATGCAGCTCTGTGTGTGGATGGGGGATGGGGGACGAGGGACCGCGAGTGAGGAGGCTTGAGAAGCGGCCAGCTCGCCCGGGCTGTGGGAATCGCAAAGGTGCTATTTGGGCAGGTTGGGGGGTTACAAGCAGTGGTAGCACGCCAGGAAGCTATCTGGATCTGGGGGTATGCTCACGATGGCGGTATTCGCAGATTGGCTGCTTGTCTTGTGAAGGGCTGTCTTAGACGCGAAGAGGGGACACGAACAAGCCAGGCCTTGATACCGGCGTGACTTGGTGGCTTGGTAGGTGAAGGGAAGGGGAAGATTGATACAAGAGCTCCGCTCGGAACAGAACGTGGAAGGGAAGGAACTCGAGGTTGCCAGAGGGCAAGATGCAGGACGACGCAAGCTGATGGCGGACTTACCCATGGCCATAAAAGGAGTTGAAAAATTTTCTGGTCAACTTAGCCGCTTGATGGGAGGGAAATTTTCGGAGACGCGACGATTGGTGCTGATTGTTGGCGTCTGTCTGCAACGGCAGCACTGGGGATGTGTCGCTGCTTGGGCGGACAGCAGGTGAGGGCGGCCAGGTACACTGCGACTTTGCGACCTCGCGCAACGGGCCACGGAGCAGGACGAAGGGCTCAGGTGGGATACCGTTGAGCCTTCAGCCAGTTGGGCCGACGTGCGTCTGTCTGTGGTGAGTCTGGAAGGTAGGCTGCACGTCCGAAACAATGGGGTGCCTTGAGTGCCTCTGGTCGAACGACGCGACAGGTGGCCAAGTACAACGGGCGGCGAGGGCAGCAGCAATGGTCAGCGCCAAAAGATTTTTCTGTCGATAACGTCTGACAGCCAGCAGAAGGTCAGCACGGATTGGAGCCCAGGTCAAGAACTTGGCCGGGGTGATCAACGCCGTGGACGGGGAGCACGCACGACGCAGAACGCGTGTGTCAGGCAAGGCGCCGCAAGGATTCGAGGTTGACTGTGGAGCCCTTGGCAGCTTGTGGACGCAGCAAATGGCACTCTCGGGGTCGAGGAGGGAACTGAATTGGATGTGTCGTGCGGGCGGGAAGCACGAGTTGAGCTGCAGGCAGGGCAGGCTGATCGGCGAATCTCAGTGTCGCGTTCAGTCGGCGAAATGAACTTCAACCAGGTGAAGGGAAGGAACAGCCACGGCATGAGTCTCTGGGCAAAACGGAACCACACTTGACTAGGTAAGCAGGCGGGCTTTGGAAACGGGTCCGACTCCAGCTCAGAAATACGGAGACACCGTCCAGGGATACTGCGGGCTACGGAGCCCAAACTAGCAACGCGTAGACACTGCACGAAATCAACCCTAACACAGCACAGTATCACCCTGAAGATGGCCGCCACCCCAGTGCTCCAGTACACAGTTCTACACTCCATATATCATAACAGCACCAATGACTTGCAAGACTAGCAGCCTTGTCTCCCCGGGAAATTTACACACAGGGCAATCGACCGCTGCCAGACCAAAGTCTCAAAGGAAGATAATATCTGAACTGCGCGACTGTGCCGCCGTAGACAAGATACAGCATATGCTGTAAAGCAAACAAACACTACTCATATAGGTATTGCGGCCCATCCTTTGAGAAACGTAGACTGCCACATAGGCATTTATTTGCCCTTGGTGTGAGGCATCAATGACTAACTATCACGCAAGGCTAGATGGAGGGTGTAAACAGTGGCACACTTCTAAAATGTGGAAATCGTGCTGGGTGAACAATGCCAGCGAGGTATCTAGCGATCAAGCTGTCTGTCCCATGTTGAAGGGCGAGACACACCAGAGGAGGTATCCATCTATTCGTATATGAAACCCCCCCCCCCCCAAAAAAAAAAAAAAAAAAAAAAAAAAAAAAAAAAAGCCGTGGGCAACGCCATACTCGGCGTTATGAAAAATGCGTGAGTTTCCAGAGGAGGTATGTATGTATGTACTGTCTCTGTATGTACCGGCTTCGAAGTTTCCTATCTCGTCAGGTCTGATACGCTCCTCGGTGCCGCTTCGGACTGTGTGAGTGGGACTGCATGAAAAGGAAGAGCCGCCGTTTAGACAGCCATCTGATAAAGTGCTGAGGAGTGGGGCTGACTGAGGAGGCGCGGTGAAAACAGAATTTTCCCCTCTCTGCCCCCACCCCTTTTACCTTCCCGCCATTTCGCATTTTGCGTGGCAGCCTTGCGGCCTTGACAGGTGCAAGAAATGCGGGTGCTGTGCCAGGCAGGCAGGGCCCTGCGTAAGCTCCACCAAGCCGGCCGTCCTGGCGAATCACGACGCCTTCTCAAGCTCCTCATCGCCCAAGATTGGTTTGGCTGCTCTGCCGCATTTCACAATTTTACAGACACGCCTCCTCGAATATTGCGGCTCTTTCAGGCTTGCGTGAAATATCATGGACTGGGTCCTCGCCGGTCCTGCGAGATATACAGGCAGACGTAAGTACCACCAGCCTAACTCTTTGCGACAAACACTCCAGTCGGCGCCGATTCGCGTAGATGGGGGACGGAAAGATCAGCAGCTGCCACTCGTGTATGTAGTAGCAGTATCGAGGTTTCGTGCACCCGACATACAAGCACTACATATTTCCATTATGCTTGCCGCTGACGCCTGCTGCTACTTGCTGCTGTTCGCTGTCTGTCCAGGCCTCTCCTCTCGCCTGGATGGTCAGTAATGGGGGGCCGGACTGCGCCTGCAGATGACAGGGGGCTCTCTTCCCGTCCCGACAGGACGTCCGCTGCCTGTGCCGCCAGCACCGGGTCCATCGAGTGCTGCCATCAAATTCAGTATCCAGTCTAATGTTGTGTGTGTGCCAGCGTCGGCGTGTGCTTGAATGTGTGGGCGGCGTGAGTAGGGCGAGCTGCTGGACGAGCTACAAGATACACAGTAACCAATGTACGGAGTAGTGTATGATACACACAGCATCGGCTGCGTTTTTCGCTTCTGTGTTGTACAAAAGGCAACAAGAGTTTAGTGCTGCAGATTGTCTCTTGCCCTGTCTCTTGTCTTACTCTGCCTAGTATTTTGCTCTGGCAAAGGATATTGTCTTTCTGCCACATGGAAACTTCGACTTCCATTCGTCCATCTATTTCTCTTTTGATATCACCAGTCTCAATTACGACGTGGGGAGCAGTTGCCATGGACGAAGAGTTTTACACTTTTGGCGAGGGGCAGGCATGTGTTAGATTGTGTGTGCAAGGTCGCACCCTTTTCCCATAGGAGCTTGGAATACATCCAGTTACCATGGATTCAGTTTATTGCCAATGCTGAGCCAGCACGCCAGCACGCCAATACAACTCCCCAATTCTCCCACATGCACCAGCATGAGTGGTTGGTGATCCACCAGAGTTCCTCTTGTGCGAGACAATGTGTTGTTTTCCCGGCTACGATACAAGCAACGACCACTGCTACAGTTTGCTGCCGGTGTTGTGGTGACCACTGGCCACTGCTTGCCGAAATACTTAGAGAAACTGCTGAAACCGGGCATGGAACTGCACTACCTACGTTGTGTTACCCAGCCAAGCTCCCAGTCACGGCGAAGGTGCAACGGCGGCCTCACCCGTTGTCTGTCGTCATACCGGACGCTTCTCAGAAGGGCAAAAGTCGTTCGTTCCGAGGGAGTGTCTCTTCTACAAATAACAACGCACATGTGTTGAAACTTCCCAACCCGAACGCCAGGTTGAGCCTTTGAGAGTCCCTGAGAAAGGGCGGGGGCGTTAAATGGCCCTCCGGGTGAACCATGTGGCCGTCGATACGGAGAGACGGGCGACTCGTCTTGCATTGGCCTGCCCTATGTGCCGTACTGAGGAGTGTCCCGGTGGCTGAACAGGCGACCGCTAATCTGCCACTCGGGGCACTGTTGAGATGGTCACACAACAGATGTGCCGCGGCACACCGTGGCGACGTACGTCCAATCCTGTTGCCTCGCTGCCCTATTCTCGCCCAGCAGAGGCCCTGTACATCCGGGACCGTCTTCATGCCTTCTCAAATGGTGCTTGTTTCCTCCTCGTCGACTGGCTAATTCCTACCGACAGGACGCTCGGAACTACTTACCACGGTACCAGCGCGCCCACCGATAAGGGGCCTGCATACGTAGGCTGGAGAACTCGGGCGAGCGTGCGTCAAGCGGTCCTCCAACGAAACCCGAGATGGGCAACGCAAATCTCAATCACTGTTCCTCCCCATCCATGGCTTGGCCAACCAGAGCATTGCAGGAGACCGGGCAATGCCGAATGGAATCGGTTAATGGGAACGAGAAAGAGACCAAAAGCCCCCATGCAGGAATGCGGGCGCCACGGCGCAGACACACGCGACTGGGTCGTTGACGGTCCAGGAAAAAAGACTCTGATCAACTCCTGAGTGTACATACCGCGGACATACATATATTCATACATCCAGCAGCCGAACCAAGCAGGTTTGAACCGCCCGCTTCGGTTGCGGAGGCTTTGGGTGTGGAGCGGCCCGGGGACCTGATCCGAGCGGAGACAGGCCGAATGCGGTTGAGGCCAGCTTCGGACTGCAGCCACGGGATCCCGTCACAAACACCGCAAAAGGCGCATGTGGGAATGGTCATACAGGCCTAGAGTGGGCGATGTGGAGGCGTGCAGGGCGGGTGATATGAGATGTCAGACACACGCCTTGCCGGGCAAAGACCGAGATGGGAGCTGCCGTCAAATCCGAGAGCCGTGCGGTGTATCGAGTGAGATAAAAAGGTGTTGGACCCTGATTATCGGAGGGCGAGCGGGCGTGTGTGCGATGAATGTATACACCAATACCTTTCTTTGCGCTGCTCCTTCAGGTACCTACATCAGTAGCCACTACGGTCCCTGGCGGATCTCGGTGAATCGAACGGAAAGCCTGGGATGCATCTGCAGCTTCCTCTGCCATGGGCCATGGCATCGAAAAGCGAGTCATGGAATCGACTCGGCGACAACATGCGGGGTGTGATCAATGGCGGGGGCCAGTGAATCTCGGCAATATCAAACCCTAGCTGTCCCTGGGTGGCCGTCCATGGCCGTCCCCATGCCATGTCCGGTCTCTTCTGGCCGTGGGTGCTGATATCACGCATCTGCCTCCCATGTGTGCTTGCATTAGCTTCCTTGCCGCATCGTTAGCTGCGTGCGGGTTCGTGATAATTACCCGCCAATACTGCGGACTGGCTGGGTTGACTGGGTTGAAAGGCCTGAGACCGAATTGAGACAGCTAAGGGCAAGGAGGTCGGCGCCGGAGGGTAGTCCCGCGGCAGCGATACCACCGTTCCATCCCCCTCGCAGCACTTCTGGCCCCAAGCGATCAACCTCGATAGTAAGAAGCCCCCGGCAACTCCCAGTCCCAAGCTGGAACGGTTTCCTCATTCGGGTTCGTCAGGGCCGGGACTGCTGGGACTTGTTGAGGCTTTGCTGGCACTTCATTCTCCCACATCTTACGGCACGAATGCCAGGGCACGGGTTGCTGTTCCGAAGTTAGCTACCCATGTAAAAGAGAGGACGAGAGACAGGACTGGAGCGAATGGAAGCAGCAATGGGGAATGATTGGGATAGAGAGCAGGGATTTGGGGCTAGATAGGCACATTCATCCCGCGCTCGCGTAATGCGGCCTCAGCGGCCTCATCTGAACGTCCTTTATAATTCCCCTTTTCGTCTCCCCGCTGTGAGTGTTGAGCTGAGCGCCTCTTGGCAGAGGGGAACCCAGGCGTGCCAGGCCTTGTGAGAAGATGGAGGGGCGCGGGACTTATCCCGCATCGTGCCGGGTCCAGCTCTCCCGATCCAGTGGAGACGGGACACTGCGCCAATGTAGCTAGGCACCGCTAAGGCACCGCTAAGGCACTGCTAGGCACGGACATCGTCCATGCACTAACTAATAATATCTCATTACCTTTTTGGACCACGCGCTGCTTCACGACCGTTGTGCCTTCGGAACCGCGACTCGAGATAATTGGCGATGCCCTCTCCTCCCGTCGCCTCTCGCTCCGCCGGCGCAGCTGCTGCCGCTGCCCGGCGGATATTGCATCCCTCGCCGCTGCGGCCTGCCACCCGATGGGCGACGATAAAAGCAGCAACCACCACCCGCACCCTCACCACCTCCCGACACCACCTGCCCGCCAGCCTATCAGCAACAACACCCACGCGCACCTCCAGCCGGCCATACCACTCCTACTCGCACCCTCCACCTCCGGGGCCCTTCACGCCGATCGAGTCGCTCCTCCTCGCTGCCGCCTACCGCCACGTGCCGACCCACGGCTTCTCGCCCAAGGCGCTGGCCCGAGGCGCCCGCGATGCCGGCTACCTCGACATCAGCGCGACCATCGTGCCCGACGGCGTCTTCAGCCTGGTGCAATGGCACCTGGTGACGCAGCGGGAGGCGCTGGCGGCGCGCAGCGCGGCGCTCTCTGGCGACGGACAAAAGGGGGGGGGAGTGGCGTCCCGGGTTGAGGCCCTGACGTGGGAGCGACTGCTTGGGAATGCCGAAGTTGTGGGGCAGTGGCAGGAGGTATGTGTAATGTTTTTGCTACTGGGCTGCAGGCCTGGAAGAGGCCCTAAAATTGATGGGCTTGAAGACGGATGATGGCTAACATGGCACGCAATGGTATAGGCTCTCGCAATCATGGCACAGCCTTCCTACGTCCCGGCTTCTGTCAAGGAGCTGGCCATGCTGGTCGACGAAATCTGGTTCTTAGCAGGCGATGTTGCGGTTGACCCGACATGGTATACCAAGCGCGCATCGCTCTCGGCCATATATGCGGCCGCCGAGCTCTTCATGACGAATGACCGCTCTCCGGGATTTCATGATACTCGGGACTTCTTGCGCCGCCGCCTCGAAGAGGCCAGCGAAATAGGTAATCTCGCCCGGTCGGTTAGGGAATGGCTGAGCTTTACCACAAGCGCTAGTACCAACGTTTTGCGAAGCAAGGGTGTACAAATATAGACGGCAGAGCATCACCTTGGAAGAAACATTCAACCGTTGCATTTTGGAGGCTTGATTCAAAAGTACAGTATGTATGCATAGTCGGGTGCGTGTAAGAGAAAGAGTGTAGGTACAGGGAATTTAGACGGGTTAGAACCACGTCACCGGCTTCGAGGCCAAAATCTTTATGTCGAGAGGCAAAAAACAGGAGCAGGGTCGTCCACAACCCTTGTCGAAAACAAATGCCTCTCCCAAACCTATCCTACCTGACGCCACGTCACGTAGCTGATATGAAAAGACGGGCTAGATAGCAAGAGCCCTGACCGAAAAAGAACTAGAGCAAACAGAAAGAACAGGCGTCTCAGTGATCTGCCAACGTCCGTTGACGTGGGTCAGTGAGCCTGAATAATTTGTTAGTCCAAGGCCACAACCACGGGTGATAAGAACACAAACCGAATAATCTTGACGTCCTTGTCAAGCGTATTTCTGCCTTCGATGGCATTTGGCGTGATAAAAATATATTGTCGATTAACTGAGCGACGAGCCGCGGTAATCTGTGAAATATAAGCCTCTGTCTTGTACGATTAGGTCGGATGAAAACTCACCAGCATATTGGTGCTGATAGCTCGGTTTACGTTGTCCATGAAGACGTCAAACTCATCCAAGCATCTCAGTGGGGACCCCATAGCCTCCCAGATAGCGAGAAGCAAGCAAATCGACGAGAAGGACTTCTCTCCGCCGGAAAGAGTCTTGGTATTCCGCCCGCCCGCTCTCCTCTCTGTCTGGTCTGGCTCGACCTGAAGGTCCAAGGCCTTTCGCTCGTGATCTAGGAGCAGCTTACCCCTGAAGCCACGCTCGCTGAGCAGGTATATGAAGTTGGCGCGAGACTGAGAGGATATGTAGCGCTGAAACTTCCTCCACTTCTCAAGGCGTAGCTTTAGAGTGTTGTGAAGACCCTGGTTCACTTGCTGAATAGATTTCAGGTCGTTGACCACCTTTTCAAAATCTTGGGTAGCCTGGGTGACTTGTTCGTAGATGTCCTTGTCTTGGCCAAGTTTAGCCTCTCCCTCTTTGAGCCGCTGTTCGAGGGCTTGGTATTTTTTTTCGAGGCTTTGACTGGTTTCTCCTTCAGGAACCTCGACGCGCTGCCCCCCCGAAACAGGTAGCGATTGTTCAATGCACCCGGCAAGGTAATCGGCCTGCTTTCCGGCTTTTCCCTCAAACGCCTTTTTCTCATCTTTGCATAATTCGACGTTTGCAATAGCTTCATTCAGTTCGGTGAGAATGATGCGGCGAGACTCACTGAGCCGCTTGCGCTTGTCTTCAGCTTTGTCAACTTGTGTCTCGACTTCCCGAAACTGCGACTTTGCCTCCTTGAGTTTCTTTTGAGCTTCCTCAACCTCCTTGTTTTTGTCGCCTCTTTTGCCAGCAAGAAGGCCGTATTGCATGCCGTGATGTTTCTCTTGCGTCGCGAGTTCCGCCAGCTGTTCTTGCAGACCCTGCAGTCGACTGTCGTTGCCTTCAAATTTATCTAATTCGTCGTCAATCTTGTCAGCAGCAAGCTGGGCAACCCTCTGTTGATTCTCGAGGCTGGCCCGATCTTTCTTCAGCCTTTTCACCTCGTCTTTACACCGTTGGGATTCTTGTACCAGGCGTCGCCTCTCGCCCTCAATTGCCCGGTATTCAGCTTCCAGCTTGCGCATCGATTCTTTATGGAAAGCAAGTTGGAATCCTGAGTCTGTCTTCATCCGCGGTCTCCCATTGACCTGTCCACGCCCGATGGGCGTGGTGGAAATACTGCCATTGTTGTCCATCAGCCGGAGACCTTGGCCACGTCCTCCATCTTGAATTGCCAGGCAAGCCTTGACATTTCGTGGCACTGCGCCGTCAAACATGACCTCCTGAGCTTTGACACGGTCAGGAATCAAAATGATCTGCTCAATCATGTGATGGAGGACAAGCTGATCCCGAACAAGAAGATTGTCAACCTTCAGCGTGCGAAGGATTGTATCGAACGACTCGTCAGGCTCTTTGCCCCTCAAATCAAGGCGATGGCCGTTACCAAGGAGCACTGGACACTGCCTGAGCTTGAACCGATCGATCAGCTCAAAGAGTAGCTTCTGGTCGCGCTTGCTCGTGACGATAAAGCCGTTGAGATTAGCACCGAATGTTTGTTCCAAGATAGATCCCCACTCAGGCTTCAATAGCTGTATGTGGGCCCCTAATGGCCCGATGGGTTTGTTGTCGAATCTGCTCTCATTTTCGATTGCTCTGACGAGGTTGGACATCCCAGCCTCGTATCCGTCGAAAGGGTTACCACTCTTTTCTTCCAGTTCCTTGATGGCTGTCTGGACCGAGACGATTTCCTTTCGTTTTTGCTGAATCTCGTCGTCAGTTTTCCCCAAACCCACATTGACCTCTTCTTGTCGTTTGGTGAACTCCGGTTCCCGCTTCTTGTTGAGATCAATATCCTTGCCAATCTCCACAACCTTTTTCTTTGCATCCTTAGACTCCTGACGCTTCAAGGAATGCAACTCTCCACCCGCTTCCTTGAGGCGATGCTCCTCATCAGCAATCTTTTGCTTGAGGTCCTTTGAATCATCAATGGCGTTCTTCAGCTGCTGATGAGCTTCCCGCTCATCAACGTGAACTCGCTGGAGCTCGTTGCGCAAGCCCTTAAAAACCTCGCTGGCATCTTCTGCCCGTCGCTGAACTCCGTCAACCTCTCCCTTGGCCTTGAAAATAGCTTCCTCGGCGCGAGCGACCTTTTCGTCGGCCACTTGGAGTGAATGCGTCTTTTCCACCACCAACTGCTCTGCTGTGGCAAGTGCAGCATTAGCTCCCGCCAATTTCTCTCTTCGTTTGGCGAGGTCGGCCTCCTCATCTGCGACCCGTGCCCAGACCAACTGGCTGCGTAGTATTTTGTACTTTAGGCGAATTTGTCGTTGGCCCTCGGCGGCTTCTTTCCTCTGCTTCGCCTTGTCCAATGCTTCCTTGGCCCGCTTTACCCGGCTCTCTTGCTCGGGTATCTTGGCCTTCATTTGCTCCAGGCTCTCGGATATAAGCCTGTAGTCGTTGTCCAGTTGCTGTAGCTGCACGCCCTCGATGAAAAATTTGTATTTTTGACTTTTTGTCGAAGCATTCAGGAACTGGCGAGCATTGTCCTGGGACAGAACGTTCAACGGGTTGTCGACTTGGAGGGCGTAGTACTCGACAATCTCCTCAACCTCCTGTTTCTTGGTCGAATGTGTCTGGCCCATTTCGGTTTTGACCTTGAAGCCACTGCTGCCTGTCTTGGAGAAATGGCGCTCGACGACGATAGAATCTCCGTAGATATCGTGCTTGTACGCATCCTGCCCCTGGTTTTTTATTTTGACTGACAGCACAGCACGTTCACAGCCCTCCTTAACGAAGCTCTTTAAGCTTCCTCCACGGTTGGTGGAGCTCGCCTTGCCGCCAAGGCAGAGTGTGATTGCCGTCAAGATGGCGCTCTTGCCACTGCCATTCTCACCCACGATAAAGTTGAGAAGCGGGCCAAGCTCGCAGTGCAAACGCTGATGGCACATGAAGTTGACGCATGTAATGCTCTCAATGATGCCGTTGTCGGCGATGGCATTGTCTCCTAGAAGGTTGGGGCGGAAACGAAGCCTCTGGGTTGCCCGTTGGTCGTCGAAAGCTTCATGCCGAAGGTGGTCAAAATTGCCGTCTCGCATAACCTCGTATTGGGTTTTAGGAGGAGAGTCTGAGTTAGGATTGGCTCGTCCATCATCAGCTCCGTTGGCATCACCTATAGGGGAATCTTCGGGTGTCGATTCGCGGATCGATCGGCGGGCATCCTTGACAGACTCAGTGCCAGAGACGCGGACTCGTTTTCGCTGCCTTGTGTTAGGGATATGTATTGTAAATAGATATGGCGGGGGACGACTTACGGTATCGGCACGAAGACCCGAACGAGCTTCTCGCACTTCAACAATATCCTCGTCATCGTCAACTACAATCCTTGGTCGCTTCCTGGAGGACTCAGCCTCGAGGTTGTTAGTTGTCCTCCCAGGCATCGCATGGGTTCGCGATTGTCTGATGGGGAAACGGCCCAAGGATAACTCGTCGCTCGGTATGTAGTGTAGGAGAAGTAGGGATGGCGAGTCAAATGTCGAGGTGGAGGGCGTATGGTTCACTCGCCAATGTTCGTGGGTCGAGTGCGTGGTTGGGGGGGGTTCTAGGGACAGGAACAGGGCAAACAATTTCCAGGCGGGACGCGTCGTAGAAACACAATCCGCCTTCAGGTCAGTGCAGGCAGCTACCGGGGGCCACCTGACCAGCTGACTAGTCAAACCCCACTTTACAGATGGGCGAACTGATGGCCAAGCTTTTCGACAAACCCCGCTATTGAACATTCCCCGCTGGACAAAAAAAAGATGTCGATATCCTCAAGGCTGTTCTTTCCCATGAAATGAGAAATGTCAAAGGTAACTTGTGGAGATTTGAAGTGGATTTTGGTCGAGTGGAGCGCTGTAGGTCGTTAGTGAAATGGCAAGGGAGCGTCGCAAAGCTTAGCAACATTCCCAAAGTTCCGAGGTATGCTACCTACCTGGCAGGTGTCGGTGTCAGTTTTCAAGTCGACCAATCTTGATTCAAGATATCCAGATTTGGGTCTCAAGCGGAAGGCGTGCGTACCTCCGGAGCTTTACACCAAGAACGAACGAACCACCCCAATCTATGGATTCTTTCGATGAGCCGCGGCCCGGGGACGAGGCCTTCGATGGCTTCCGAATGAGACTTCCCGAAAACTGCGTCGAGTACATGCTCTTTCCCGTGGGCGACAAGAGCCTGACGAGTTTGGAGGCCATCCGGAGGGCTGCTGTGAAAGGGGCTGATGAGCTTACCAAAGACTACATCTGGCAGCGCCAGGCGTTCAAGCTTGAAATGGAAATAAAAGACGGTGAGTTTGCAATTACCGAGTGCCTTCTTGGCCTCTGCAAATGTGACGCTCGTGTATATCATCACTGGCAAATATTGAACCTGGGAATTACGTTTCATCACACCGCACCAGCACATTCAATGCCTCTAGAACACTTTTTCTCAGCTTCAGTGTTTAGTGTTCTAATTGCTCAAAACAGGACTGACCTACCTTTATGGCACAACCAATTATGGGGATAACGTCGAGGATGAGTGGCTAATCGTCTACCTGCTCCGGGAACTAAGCAAGTCGTTTCCTCAACTATGGATTCGAGTGTCAGACAGCGACGGTGAATTCCTGTTGATCGAGGCCGCCAAGGTTCTACCGAAATGGCTAAGCCCAGAGAACGACAGCAACCGAGTATGGATCCACGAAGGCAAGCTGCGCATCGTTCCACTACAGACAGCCGCTGGAGTAGCGACGTCAAAGTCTATCTCTCTTCAGGATGCACTCGCCATCATCAAGTCGGCTCCAGACTCTCTTATACACTCTACATTCGTCGAGGCGGAGGCGTTTTACCGGTTGGAAAAGTACCCTGGTCAGATAACAGACTTTATGCACCACTCGCTGGTCACTCTACCACGGAGAGCGGCATACATCCTGCATGCCAGACCAAAAGCCATTGCCCCGGCTACAGAAGCATTCTACCTTCGAGACCCCCTCACGCTCAAACCATTCCTATCCTCCTCGCAACCCCTTTCTTTCCCGCCTCGAGATCTGGTTACAGTTAGCGTCCGGTTCACCAGGGTCCTTTACGCTCAGCTCAAGTCTCAAAGATTTGAGCCCTTGCCGGTATGGAGCAGCCTTATTCACTCGGGAGAGCTTGAGGTAGCCACGGGGACTAGTGAAGCAGAGAAAAGGCTGGCTCGACTGGAACTGGGTATGAAGATCACCACAGGTCTAGAGATTCTAGCGGGAAACGCGGAGAAGAGCGACAACCGGGTAGCTCGGGAAGTGGCGTTTCTTCTAGAAGACTTAGAGGAAGATGGGGACTCGACACTCCCCTCGGACGCCGACATCAAAACATGGAAGGATGTCGAGCGCGAGGACGATGACTTGTGGATGGATATCGACTACCGTGACTTCGAGCAGCAGCTAGATGGCGCAGGCAGCCCTAACAAGGACGCGCCCAAGGGGGCCGGCTTTGGAGACGCTAATACTCAAGCGGACCTGACAAAAATTGTGTCCCGGTTTGAGGCCTTCCTCAATGACGAGGGGGCCGGTATCGAAGGGGCCGAGTTCGATGAAATGGACGAGGATGATGATAGCGACAATAGCGAGGAAGATGGTGCCAGTGAGGATGAGGACAAGGAGGTCGGCTTTGATGAAGAGCAGTTCGCCAAAATGATGAGGGAGATGATGGGTCTGCCAGAGGAAGATACCAACCAGAAGGGCAAGCAGCCAGCAGGCGAAAGTGACCGCGAAAGAGACAACGTGTCCGGTTCGGAAGAGGATGATGAAGACGAAGAAATCCGCAAGCTTATGGCGCAAATGGAATCCGAGCTGAATAAACACGGCGCATTATCGCTGGAGCAACCTTCTAACCCCCCCCCTACTATCCTAGCCAAAGGGGGCAAAAATAAAGGAGTCTCAGCAGCAGGCCAAGATGAGGAAAAGCATATCGACGACGAAGAGGACGGCGAGGCGGTGGATATCGACTACAATTTTGCCAAAAACCTCCTCGAAAGCTTTAAGAGCCAGGCAGGCATGGCCGGTCCTGCTGGTAACCTCCTGAGTCTCATGGGCATGTCGTTACCACGGGACGAGGGAGAATCGGACGAAGACGAGGCGTAGATATGCCTCTCCGTGCACTTGAGGGAGTTTACAGGGAATAGGGCAGCTATTTACAATACCTCTCATATTTAAACCCCCTTCGGTGACGCATTCCTTTGTGTTACAAGAGGCTTAACTTTTTGGCTGTCGCGGTCGTTCCTACCCACCATTTTAGCTCTCCGGAAATTAATGTGGTGTTTCTCAGCAGGCATTTTTCACACCGGAAGGCAATGTCGGCCAACAAGTCTTGCATTGCTATTGTAATGTCACCCCCATTCTACCCACTGGACCTTCTTGGTTTGGCTTGATTCTCTTGGCGGGCGACATCTCGCCACTTGGTCGCTGGTGGCTCCGTTTCGGATCATCGTGGACCTCCCCTAGCTTCGCTAAAACCTCGTTCAGCCTTTTCCTCGCCTCAAGCTCTCGCCTACTGCTATCGACCCGGGGCCTGTAAAACTCTTTGACAACACAGATCACCGCATGATATACCTGGTATAAAAGCAGCCGAACACCCGCAGTGTCTGTGCCTTCAACGATAGTCCTGCTTATTCGAAGACCCAAAGTGCTCGTCTCCGCGACGGCGTCCGTTCCATTGAACCCTTCCAAGAACCCGTCCGAGGCCCCATCAGCAAAGACACTCGCCAGCAGTGGATCCCCAAATACGCAATTGCTCCAGTCCAGCAGCCCGCTAACCTCCAGACTTGATACACCAGGCGCCTTCACCTCCCCAGACCCATCCGCAGCAGCACCCGCCGTGTCGGATGTATCGTCCTTCGTCGCCGACTCCAGCTCATCCGGGACCCCTTTCCTACTCCCCGGGTCGTGCACCAAAACATTTCCCTCCTCAGCACCATTCACCACCACCAACCTCGGCACCGCCACCGAGTCTAGCGCATAGCTAAACCGCCGGAAGTTCCTCCGCACGGCCGCATACGGTATCGTCACGCCCATGTCCTCCCCGTCCCGCAGAATCCCCTCCAGTACCGACTGGAACGCCACCGCCCACGTGTCGGTGACAACCCCCAGATGCTGGTAGCCGTCGGGGGCGGACCGGGCGGCCACGGCCGCCGCAACGGGTCCGAACTTGCCCGTCGGCGAGGTTAGCCGGGCTAGCCGGCGAAGGAGCCGGCCTGTCTGCTTGTCAACGTGCCGGCGGTCCGGCGGGGACAATGGCCCGCTCGGCAGGAGAGAGAGGGGTGTGCCACGGACGGACTCGAAGAAGGCGTACGCCGACTTCAGCTCGTTTGTTGGATATGGCGAGGACTGCACGAGCGTGGGCACGAGCGAGAGGAGGTCGGGTTCTAATGGCTCGGGATCGTCGTGGCTCCCGGTTTTCGTTAACAAAGCCCCCTTTCTGGCCCCCGAAGCGGCGCTGGTAACATCTGCCTCCTCTTCCTCGACCGTCTCCCGGATCCACCGCACGGCCACCGTCTCGGCCTCCACCATGGGCCTTTCAAACCTTAGCAGTCGCAACATGGCCGGCGGCTCGAGCACGAGCTGCAGGGCCCTGCCGTTGGAGGTGGTGACATCGTATATCCTCGGGAGCCGCAGCGAGAAGATCCCTTGCACCTTTTCGACCGAGATATGGGGGAGAAGGGTCCGGTCGAGGACGGCCCGGACCGACTCCTCTGGGGGCGGACGGCACATGGCTTGGGTATACGAGGGAGGTGTCACGCTGTGACGAGGAGGTTCGGAGGGGGTGTGGGACGGGATGGCGGGCGGGTATTACTTGGTCTGGGGGTGAGTGTGTGGGATACCGGGCTGGGATACAAGATATAGCTTGTTGGAAGATTGAGAGGTAAATAGAACCACGGTGTCTGAAGGAGTTGATGGGGAGTCACTTGGCCATATGGCGACTGAGCAGGAGTGATATAAGTCTGGAGCTTCTGAAATATGCCAATGAATAATGCAGATTGTCCGCCTTCGGTAACAAAGACATCAAAGGGGTAAAGGCTGTGGCCCAAACAACGGTGGCGTCAAGTGGCAGAATGCGGGTGCTATTTAGCGTATACTAGCTGTGGAATTGGCTGCTTGGGCTAACCCAGAACATGGGCACAACGAACTGATTCCCGAACAGAGAGAGATGATGCATAGCAGCAGCACCCGCCGGACTAGTGGTAGTTGGGCATGGGTCGGAGCCATGGAGCCATGTCATCGAGATTCGAGAGAGACACTGTGAACATGGCTCGGTATAGTGGAATGTAAGTACCCCGTACTGTAAGCGTATTCGTAGTATAAATCTGGACCAAAGGAAACAGTACCTCCTGAATGGAGCCTTTTCTCACCTCATAGCGCAACAGTTAGCGATCATCTGTAGCCCCCCCCCCCCGGGCAGTTTCGCCTGTCTGCCTCGACGCACGTCCATGACATGGCGGGCCGGAAGCTGCCTCGGAGATAGAGCCGCGCCTGGACATCAAGAGATGTGCTTGCCAAGAAGGCGCTCCGTGGAGCGACGGCTTGGTTGGCGAATGGGACGCCGTGGGTAGCGAGCAGGAAGACGGGTTATTAACGAGCAGCGGACTTGGTACCTAGGTTTAGGTAGATTGGCTTACCAGGCCGCCTTGCAAATAACATCCAAGCCTGGGTAATAGTAGGTGTATTTGTAATTTCAATTGCAACCGCAAGTGTGGTGGTAGTTGGCCTGTTGATTGCATCCGCGCGGCAGGAGTGTCGCGACGCAGCCGCGCCCTGGACGTGCCAGAAGGGCAAAATTTGTAACTTTCGGCTGCGACAGCGTGGAGAAGCCACCCGCCATTGGCAGGACTGGGCAGAGACGTCATGGGTGGCATTGCGTGCGGTCAATATTCGCAGGGGTTGCATGGCAGCTGGGAAAAGGCGCCCTTGACCGCTCAAATGCCAGATGTTCCGAGCAAGGTGTTGCAGCGGGAATCAATCCGAAAGGTGACGGCCGTCCCAACACGCCCCGAAGGTCTGAGGGTCGCGCAAATATTCAGCGTCGCTCTTTTTGCTCTCAGGCGTCAGACGTCAGGTCAGGCGTCGGAGTGGGGGGGGTCAGGAGCAGCTAGGCAGCCCGCCGGCCAGATGCCGATGGGTTCTCCGCCATTTCCAGAGCTGCCTTTTCGTGTTCGGCACGGCAAAGTCATGGTTCCCGTGTCGAAATGTTTAAGGTGCAGGAATTGGGCGAGGCGTATTGACAAGCGAGCCGGGAAATACTTCATTGGCCGTGGTAAGCGAGAACCGGCAAGACCTCCAAATCCCGTTGACGGAAATGTGCTCCACGCTCCACGTGGAGAGGGGACTCGCTCCAGGTTTCGGCCAACCTGCGTGCCCCAAGTTTCAAGTTCCGCTCGCAGAAATACCTGGCTTAGGTATAGCAATATCAACCTTGCTTTAATACCTGCAACATGACGGCTGGTTAGCTCTAGCTGGCTGTTTTCGGATAGACAAACACTAACCCCTGATAAAATGTACACGTATACACTATATCATAGCTGCACATAGTGTATGTACATTCACAATAGGACGAGAGCTTCACGGGTGTGGGGCTCCTCAGTGCCGGCCCCTGACATGGTGTTCTGCACAGAGCACGACGACGTTGAAGTGGCGAGAAAAAAAAAATCCGGGGGCTAAGTCCAGGACCCGCCTCGCTGGGCCCGGATCAGACACCCACCGCACCGTCCGCTGAGCAGACGGCAGACACGGACCACAAAGTGGTCTTTGTCGTCACAACGGATCTGAACTCTGGAGACGCATTAGATTATTGGTGGACGCCCTCGTCAAAATTAGCTGGAATAGGGCTTAGCGTAAGACCCTAGCCCCCCCCCAACCGCAGGAGGTGGCAGCTGCATCTCGGTCTTGGGCGAACCGCAATGCTCGGATTCCCATCCACCGTCGCCCATATCCCCAGCCCTCACCATCATGCTGCAAGCCCGGCACCGCCAGCCAACGAAGCGAAACAAAACCCCAAACTCCCCGCCTGATTCAGAAAACGCTCGCTTGCCTCTTCCGAGTTGGGCCAGATGCGTGTGGGTTCCCTTGCTTTAGCCGTGGACGGCCGCTTCGGGCACACCAAGTCCCTCACAGGGCATGCCCCTCTCAACTGTCGAGTATCAGGTATCATCAGTGCTCCTTCGCCTCTTCGGTTGTGTTGACACGTGAATCGCCGCTGCTCTTCACTGCTTGTGTGTAAAGCTCCGAGAGGTTGTACCGTTTGAGGTCATCCCAGTCGCCCTCCACAACGCTCATTCCGCAAGTCGACTGCTTTGATGTTAGGAACCCCTTTCGGCAAAATCGGAGGGCCTATAATTTACCTGATATATGTTGATGAGGATAACCCTATCAGGCGACGTAAGGTTGACCTTGTGCCGGTCTTGGTCTATCAGGCTCGCAACCGCGTTGATTACAAAGTCTCTCTTCAGTGTGTTGTGGTTGCGCATCGTTGGCCGGATCGCGAACTGATGTTCCGCTTAGCGCCAGCGAGGGAAAATAAAGGAATCACACTTGCCGTGGATGCCTTGATCTCAGGGTGACCCTCTGCCTTCTCTTCCCCAGGGGCAATGTTACCGTCGCCCTGCTCCCCGTCTTTTTGTGCAGAATCCTCCCCGGAGACCGCGCTATCGGATTTGCTAGCAAACTTGAAGAAGGGAGCGAGGACTTTCTTGGCCACCTCGACCAAGCCCTCCTCGGTTGCCTTGCCCGTGATCACCACCGGCGTAAGTCGGTTTACGTAGCGGCACTTCAGCTGTCCCGAGTCCCCAGCTTTTGCATCAGCGCAAATGCGTTTTACAAAGGCGACTGGCTCGATGGGTGCCTTTGTCTTGAAGAACAGCAGGCAGTCGACGTTCAATGTCATAGGTGTGAAGATGCGCTCCTCGCCACTGTCAGCCTTGCCCTTGGTTTTTAGGGCATCTACCTCCTTCTTAATCGAGGCCTCAAGGTCGTCGACATCACCATCGTCCGAGTCCGAGTCTCCCTTGTCCTTGATGCCGTACAGCTTCTCGGCATACTAAAGCCAGTGAGCAATGGGACTCCAGAGAGGGCGGGGAGGGTAAAGCAAACCTCAGAGAAGACCAGGTTGATTTCCCTGGATGCTTTGGCTTCCTGGTGTCTGGCACACGTCACCCAAATACCCTGGTCTCCTGCTTGGAGGTTACCCGCCTGCTTGGTTTGCTGATGTGCAGTCTTCCATTTGCCAGCATTTCCTGTCTTGAAACCAGACGAGTCAGCAACTTGGCGCTCGTGTGCAAGTGACATTGTATGCTCGCCACTTTTTGCTGCATTGGGGCGGGCAATAAACCAATGCAGCTGTTCAAAATATAATGTCCCAAGCATATATTCAAAATGAGGATTGTTTACCTTTTTTTTCTTACTGCCGTCTCGCCCTCCTCCGCCAGCCGGCGCGTCCTTCCTTTTGCCGTTGCCCGACATTATCTCACCGAACCTGAGCTGGTACTTTTCTCTGGAACGCTACCAAATATTGTTGTAAGAGCAGTTTTCCAAGTAGGGAAAAATAATCACGACGTCGCTGCAGCTTTAAATGCGCTCCAGTAGAGGATCCTGAAGTATGAGTGTTGAGTTGAATTTTGAGCTCGACTAGCAGGCGGCACTGCATTGGGTACTGGGTCCCGTCCTTGCCTCGAGATTCTGTGCAGGTCACGTGGTCCCCCAAACTTTGGGTGGCATTGGAACACATTTAAACTTTGAACATCTTTTTTCGAATCCTCTGCCCTGTCTCTTGAGAATAGCGCAAACCCACATCCTTTGCTGCTATGTGGGAAACGCGGCACAGCATTTCAACGACTGCGGTGATAGAGACGAGGACATGTTTTACTTGGCACAATATCTAAATAACTACATTACATGCTAAAGGAAAGTTCATACAAGCCGTGCCGCCTCGTGTAACCAAAAGGCCGTAGCCTCCCTCACTTCGCCTTGGCATTGTTCCTCGCTTTAAGGCGTGAGGGGCATCGTCCTTTGGCATATGCAGCTCGGCAAACTGTAGGCCTTTAGCCTCGTTGAAAGACTTGTCTTTGAGAAGCACCTCCAACTCCTCTTTGGTCTTGGTCGCGAATCGCTTGACCTGCTTCTCAGTCCCTCCAAGGACGCCGGGGATATCCGTGTAATTCCACCGGACGATATCGTTGTGCTCGGCTGCCATGCCATGGATACATCGCTCGATCGTGAAGCCTTCGTTCCAGATGAGGAAACTGTGAAAGCGTCAGCTCATGTCACCTTGAATCACAGATAAGGGGCCAATGAAGGGCAATCCGGTCGAAACCTCCTGCACCGTGAGCTAGAATGACCCGTCGTCTACGAACAAGATTGTCCAGCGGTCTTTGCCCGCATCGCGCGCCCCCAGCGCCGCCCCCTGAGCAGTCCCAACCGACCAGCCGATGCTGCCCCACAGAATCTGAGTGACACCGTCACACCAACCGGGAGCTTGGTTTTCCAGATACCAAAGCTGGACGCTCCCGTCTCGGTGACGACTATATCGCTCTCCTTGACATATTCGCCGATTCTGGGCTAGAACCAAGCCTGCGTAATCGTGCTGGAGCTGTCGCGGTTCCTGGTCACCCCATTCTGGGCCTTTGCCATGGGGTGGGCGACAGCTTGAATCTGTCGACGCGTTCCGCAGCCTTGCGGAGGACGCCTCTCATGGTAACACCCGAGTATTCGGAGTAGCGCACGGTGCAATGTGTAGAAATCAATCGTGTTGAGCTGCGAGGTGCGGTATGAGAACCCGGTTGTGTTGAAGTCGCTCTTGAGAGCCCCGCCGGGTCATTCAGGGGCTCGGATAAGTCGATGGGGGTCTTCAGCCGCTGGCCCTCGGCCATCTTCTTCACCATGTCCGTCGGAAGCATGGTGATGGCAGGTCTGCTGCGGACCCAGCACTCACGCAAGGCGTAGTCGATCTAGTCTGCGATCTCGGCAGGTTTGTTGAGTCTGGCCACATCACAAGAAATCTGGGAATTCATGTTGGCGTGACCCTTGGCAAAGACTCAGGAGATACAAACGGCATACCAGCATTGAGCTCATTGACACTGCCCCCCCATTTCAAGCCAACTTTGGGGAGATAATCCAGAGCCACCAGATTAAAGTCGCCCGGCAGACCATGGACTGAGCGGATACCAACTTGATACAGTCCCGTGAACAGGTACTCCGCAACAGTGGTAGGCTTGCTGGGGCCATGGGTTCTAATATCCAACGCCATGTCGGCAGGAGGGAGGTTTCGTTGCAAATGCTGGCGGGTTCTAAAAGGGTTTGCGCCTGTCGCAGAAACACTGTATGTACCAAAAAAAAGCTAATTCGTACTTGCGATGATCGTAAGACTCAAGCCTGATAAGTTTCAGGAACAAACAAAGATCCAGCAAAACATGTGGTGTAGCTGACTATGTGCTGGTGTGCCGGCCCGCTATGCTCCGATCATTGAAACGATTCTAGCCACCTTATTGCGTCCTACGCTGTGAAAAATGACAACTCGAATGACAAAGTATTTACAGATCAGAAGCGGCCTAAAACTTAGACGCAGCTGGACAGGACTCACTGACCCAGACGCCCTGTTGACGTACTCGTGATGTAATCAAGGTCTGTCGTTGGGCGTTGGAGGAACCAGCTACCGGTGCGGGTTGACTCGGGTGTATGGCAATACATCTTCGACGTTCCAATCGCTTGATGACTTATGTTTTCTCCAAACTTACCGTCCTTCAGATTGTTCAACGGCTGTGTGGACCTTCAACTGTGTGCGATGAAGCTTATTAAAGCTCCTTCACCCTTCAAATCTATCAACCCTGACATAGACTGTTTAAACCAAGCTGGGTTCACTCAAGATTTAGACCAGCCGCATCCATGCATCGCAATGAGGAGACATGGAGCCGTAGCGCCGAAAGATCCGATATATATGTAAAAACCGAGAGGAGAGGAATGCCGATCTGATGCTTATCATCATCCATGATGTGTCGCCGTCTTGTACATGATTATAGTATACATTGGTGGAGAATTTGGTGTAGCCGAGGCGTCCAGGGCTGGCCCGATACCGCATCAAGTGCCGTTCAGTCGCAGCGCCCGTCCTTCCACCCGGTCCGCCACCTTTCCTGCCATTTGGAACAGTCGAAGGTGGGCTTTCCGAGCTTTTTATTGACCTCGTTATGCGCTTCGCACAACCAATTGCCGAACTCGTCCCTACTCTGGGCGCGTATTTTTTCCTTTTCAATGTACTTTTGGAAGTCCTCCGCACATACCCAGCACGGATACAGCTTTGCGAATAGCCTCATAAAGTTCGTGATGTCAGATTGCTCGGTTGTCGTTGGGGTGGTCGGGTATGTGGCAGCTATAGAATGCAAGAGGGTCCACGTGTTTCGGCCCAACGTCTCGACATCAGCAGGGCAGTCCTTTGGTGTCGCAGGAATAGTCGACACCGTCTTGGGCGCTGTGTTGAGCGAAGCCTTGGTTTGCGACGCCCAGGCCTTGAAAGAAGCGCCGGAGTTGCAGGAGCGACATCTAAGGGGCCACACGGTCAGTCAATGACACATACCAAGGATTTGCCCAGCGGAAAGTAATATGGCGGAGGACCTACAGTTTCCCGTCCTTCCCGAGAACGACGCCTTTTGAATACTTGAGAGGCTCCCCAGCTGCTGCCGCCTCTACGGCGCCATCTCCTGGAGGCGCACTCGCCTTGTATGAGTCGTCCTTATCGTCTGGCATTTGTAGTCTGGTTGATAATACTGTGAAGCAAAAAGACAGCGCTGGTCAGCGAGGGCGCAACAAGAGATAGAAAAGTGCGTCGAGTCGCGTTGCTGACAATTCCGATACCCCAGAAATGCGCAGCTGGGTATAGGTACATAGCTGCTTGCTAGGGGCCGACAGTGGCGGGTGGCTTGCAGGGGTATGCATGCAGGTCATCTGAAGCACCCCACCCACCAGGGGCAGAATGCCGCCCCGCAACTTGGGCTTATCGTGATAAAAGCTCTGGAGGGGCGAACTCGGCAGCCTGGTGACTTGTGTTGCTTTTCCCTTTTGTCGCTCAGCTGCCCCCTTTTCCGCTGTTGTCCCCATTGTTTCTGTTGGCATTACAAAGCCAAGGAAATGCCTCCCAAAACGCCAATATTCCTCCTGAAGACAAGGTCGACGCCCGGCGATGCCTACGAGGAGCTGTTCTCGACCTCAGCTGATGATGGATTTGACTTCGAGCCTATCTTTGTGCCTGTGCTCGAGCACCGCTTCGATGAAGTAGGGATGGCTACGGTGCGCAATCTTCTCCGAGATCAACTGATAGGCAGGGCCTGGGACAGTCACTACGGCGGCCTGGTCTTCACCTCGCAACGCGCTGTTGAGGCCTTCACTGCGCTGGTTCGGGAAGGGAGAGGTGGGGCTTCCAACTCGTCGGTCCGTGGCGAAGCAGAATGATAATTGGAGACGCAGCACAGATCGAGATGGATGGCTTGACCTACTCGACATCCCGGTCTACAGCGTCGGACCGGCGACTACTCGCGCACTGAGAGCTGTTCCTCAGGATACCCCGCTGCAAATATTTGGCGAGCACACAGGAAACGGCGCGGACTTGGCCAGGTTCATCGTTGAACACTACACCAAATGGTACAAAGACCGTCCTTCCCGGCCACCTCTGCTGTTTCTCGTGGGTGAGCAACGGCGAGACATCATCCCTCGCGTCCTGGCGGCATCTTCGATCCCAATTGACGAGGTCGTCGTCTACGGCACTGGAGTGGTGCAGTCGTTCAAGGGGGACTTCGAGCAGCTCCTACAAGGGACGGCGGACCGGCCCCTGAGATGGGTCGTTGTGTTTTCCCCCACAGGATGCGACAGCATGCTGAGCGCTCTGGACCTGCTTGACGAAAACACTGACAGGGCCAAGCCGATGCTGCCTGGGCGCCGTACGTACATTGCCACGATTGGGCCGACAACTCGGGACTACCTGGTGAAGAAATTCGCATACACCCCTAATGTCTGCTCCGAGCAGCCCACGCCGGAGGGGGTGCGAAAAGGGATTGCGCGGTATAGCACGCCTGTTCAATAGAGGCTGAAAACACCGTTTCCACTGCTTTGACGTGTCCGCGGGAACCACGGGTCGGTGGTGTTGTCGGTGACGCGCGGGCGAGGCTCTCCGCGGAGCCCCGTCTTCCGGCTCTGCTCGGCCCCCTTCGTCGTGGCACTGTTTTGGCCTTGGGCGTACGATGTGGTACTCCCAAGTACACATGAGCGTCAGGTGCACGCCTCAGCTGCAAATGCCCTTAACAAACTGCGCATTTGTTACATAATCTTTACATATTGCACGGGAATTATGCAGAGCTACAGCACGGTACTTACACCGCCTTGAGTGCAGCCTTGAGCGTTGTCTGCAAGCCCTGGCCACCCCGTCCAATTACGTACCGAGCACCCCTCATTGTCTTGGCTCAACTTTTGGGAAGCCTTTGCAGGCGAGGGACACGACATCATTACCTGATACCAAGGTTAACTTCACGACCAGTACCATCGCATACCATCGCAACATGGCTGGATAAATACATGGCATTCCGCTGCCTTTCTTCCAAAGCTCGCCGACTTCCTGTGGTCTGGCTCATCTTTGATCTAGTCTATGCTTTGCATCCGTAACCGCAATCTCCAACAACTCATTCGTCCCTGCTGCTAGCTTGATCGCTGCCTTTTTTGGAGCTCTGGTCGCTGCCATTTGATGCTTATTAAACGCCCACATAGTAAACTCTTGTAGCCCAACGCAACGATGAGCCACTACTCCTCTCGAAACAGCCACCCTTACAACTACTCTCCCGACTACGACTCTTCGCCTGCCCCTTCGTCTGGCACCCATACCCCGACAGGCGCCTCGGCCGGGTCATCTGCCTTTCTCTCATCGTCTGTTTCGGGTCTCTGGGGTGGTCTGATCCGGCGTTTCTCGTCCGATACGCCTTCCTCCACATCTCCAAGCTGCAACACGTCCTTCCAGCACTCCCGCTCATATCCCAGTAGCGATCTACACAACGGTATTGACAGCGTATACACACCGCCGCAGCATACACACCGAGCACCCTCGCCGATGGCTCTTCCACCGCTAGAGCCGCTGCAGCTGAATGGCTTCGCCGAAGACACGACTGCCGAAACGCGGCTGCTAACGCCTGCCATTGCCGAGGAGATCCGCATCATGGTTCCGGCACGCCTGAGTCTTGTAGACGAGTGGAACCTGGTCTACGGCCTGGAGCAGGACGGCGCCAGCTTAGCGACTCTCTACGACAAATGCGCCGCCTACCAAGGTAAGCGTGTAGGCTTTGTCCTGGTCGTAAAGGACTGCGAGGGTGGTGTAAGTTATTCCCACGTCCATGACCGTTCCCACTCTATACAAGCTACAAACACTAACCCGACCCTCCAGATCTTCGGCGCATACCTTTCCGACTACCCCCACCCTGCCCCCAAATACTTCGGCACCGGCGAATGCTTCCTCTGGCGCGCCTCGGTCCTCGCTTCCCTACCCCCGCCTCCCTCCGCCGACACGACGCACCTCGCAACCCGGACGACCACCATCGCCTCGGGCGGCGGCGGCGGCGCACCGTCCTCCCACCAAAACACCTCGTCGCTCGTCCCGCCGTCACCCTCCATCCGCTTCAAGGCCTTCCCCTACAGTGGCGTCAACGAGTACTACATGCTGTGCGAGACGCACTTCCTCAGCGTCGGCGCCGGCGACGGCAAGTACGGGCTGTGGCTCAACGACAACCTCGAGAAAGGCATCAGCTCGACGTGCCAGACGTTCGGCAACGAGCGGCTGAGCGACGTGGGCGAGAAGTTTGGCATCTTGGGCGTCGAGGTGTGGGTTATCGGCGCGTAACCGACCGGCGTAGCTATACACCCTTTGGTGTTGGCATCAACACACACATACCCCCCCAGGAGAGCTACAGGTAGCTGGTTGCGCGTGGTCGCCCGGACTCGGTGTAACAAACCTTGGCCCGGACAGGATAGGATAGGTTGAGCGGATTCTGGAATTGCATCTGACACACGAGGCGTTTTTCATACGGAGATCGGGCAGGAACAACCCTTCTAATATACCACATTTATGCGGGAGAATACGGTGGGAGGACTGGTGTGGTTGCGGGCAGACCACTCATGAACAGAAAAGTCAGTTATGAGGTTTGGTCTTGGGATTCCGTAGATAAAGAAACAAACTCTTAGATGCCGTAGCGCCACAAAGTAGCAACGAGAATAGGAAGCCAGGAGAGAGCTAGGATGAGGAACATTTCACGTCAGGAACGATGCATTTAATAAATGGTGGCTACCGGTCTTGGATGCTGGCCCTGGATCGAATAGGTTTCGGCACGAAAGCAACGGCGAATATGGCTTCATGATCACAGCAAGGGGCGGCAATGTCATTAGTTTCCCAACTCATTAATATTGAAAAGGCGTATTGGCCACCGTGAAATGAGTAGGACTTTTCTAGTCAACAGGACTTTGTGAATACCTATCTTCCATACTATCAGAATGCTTACACTGGAAGTTCCTCCAGCGGCGGCCATGTCATCTGCCGGCTCATGCAGCTCCAGCAACAGAAAACTCCGCCAAAAGCCTATCATCCATATGTCAATGGAACTCATGACTCTCTAGCCTATCCCGCTGGCCAAGTGGTATGTGTTACGTGAAAAGGGAAAAGAAATGTAAATGACCACCAGCTCTTACTTAAATACTGATCATTCCGTGAAAACCTGGTAGGTTTGCCAGCCGTGCGCTCTCTTGACGGTCTGGTTTAGCTATGTCTGGAGATCCAACCGAAAGCAGACCGTGCAGAAACCGATCTTCAACCTGTCCAACGCCCTTCTTCATTCCCCAAATCCCAGTTGACTGACGCACCTATACAACCAGGTCCTGCCAACACCAAGGCGAATACCCATCAGCGAGTCGTATGCAACCAGGTATGTTCATTTACCTTGCGCCCGAGAGAAATATGGGGCAAGTATGTTTCAATTCATCCTATCTCATGATTTCCTGGTAGATCAACTGCTTGAGTTGCTCCTTGCTTAGATTGTCCTTGTGCTTGTCGAAGTCGAAGAACTCCTCGGGGATTGGGGGCGCAGTCGGCTCATCATCAGGGTCATGGTAAGGCTCGAGGTACGGGTGCTTGAGCGCCTCCTCTACCGTGATGCGCTTAACAGGGTTGAAGGCGAGAAGCTTCTCCAAGAGATCGAGGGCGAGGTCAGACGTGGTGGGGAACAATGTCCGGAACGGGACCTTCTTTTTGAATGGTAGAGATCGGATGTACTCTCTTGCCCGGCGCGACTTGATACCATAGTAATCCTCCATAGTCGGCGTTCCTAGAACATCCAAGATCAAAGTGAGCTGGTGGTGGTCTGCAGCGCGTTAGTAAAAATGCTCGGGCGTAAGAGATTCCGGTAGCGATGGAGACCGGTGGCACTTACAATCTTTGCCGGGGAAAAGGGGTTTGCCGCTGAGCATCTCTGCCAAGATGCAGCCCACAGACCAAACATCAATAGCCTTGGTGTACTCCTTGAAAGTCAACATGATCTCAGGGGCACGATACCACCGAGTGGCAACGTATTCCGTCATGAAACCAGAATTGTCCTCTTGCGACGCAGCCGAGCGAGCCAAGCCAAAGTCGCAAACCTTGAGGTCGCAATTCGCATTTAGCAAGAGGTTGGAAGGCTTCAAGTCTCGGTGAAGGACGTTGGCTGAGTGCATTGCCTTCAGGGCGCGCAACGTTTGGTAGATGAAGTACTGGCAGTGGTCGTCCGAAAGATCTTGGGTGCGAATGACGCGGTGCATATCCGTCTCCATGAGTTCCTGTCTATTGTGTGAGCAGGCGAAACGCGCAACATCTTACCCTTGGCTAGTTCTTACCTGAATTAGATAAACTTCATTGAAGCTCTCATAGCTTCGGGGCTTTTGGATGTCAAGAATGGAGATGATGTTTTCGTGGTTGAAATACCGCAGCAGCTTCATCTCGCGCAACGTTCGCAAGCAGAACATGGAATGATCGAAGGGAGTGATCTTCTTGATGGCGACCTTTTGGCCAGATGGCTTATGGACTGCAGAGCTATTTCATTCTAGTTAGCTCAACTTGTTCATATCAACAGGCGACTGCGAGCAAGCTTACCAGACGACTCCATACGCACCCTCACCCACAACATCTTGAATATCGTATTGCTCGCTGACGTTGAAGGAGATCTTGCGGGCACCGCCCCGGGCCTGTGCGTTACTCATAGTAGAGTAAAAGGGGCCCGAGAAGGATAGGGTACTTTGCGTTGCTCAATGTAAGGCGCGCTCGATGGTTCGAGATTGGAAGAGCTTAGCAGTAGAGAGCGAAGACAGGTAGGTGGTCACTTGGTTTCTTTGTGGAATCTTTGGCTAAGTCGTAAAGACGGCGGCGCTGGAGAGAGAGAGAGCGAGATGTGGTGTGTCAATTCTTTGTTTGATCGAAGCTGTTATTGGTGATAGAGAATGGGTAAAAGGGCGTGTCTGTTAGAGAACAAGGTGCGGTTAGCTATGTGAGATCTGACGGGACCCAGGGGGTCAAAAGATGAGATGAATGAAAGAATCGGGACCGATGCGGCCAGCGGGTTCGATTGTAGGATCCCGGATGCTAAGAGTAGTTGCGGAGGTCAAGAGATGATGAGCTGGGTCACGGCCCTGTGGACGTGCAGGTACCCGGCAGGAGCAGACCCCAAGAAGTGGCGATCAGGTCTCAAATGTTGTCCTGCTGCGAGGGGCATGTGGGTGGGCATGCGCGGGCAACCGGCTGGCGTGTTTGCGTGTTGGGTGCCTGGCGTCAATGACGGCTTCCAGAAGCTGTCGGACGGTCGTCAGGGGGGGCCACCTGGGTGACCAGGCTGGGAGACTGGGCGATCAGACGCCTCGCCTGGTTTTCCAGCGGCCCCAGCACGCACAAAAGCAGGAGCTTGCGGGCGGACGGCCGAGCCCAGGCGCCCGACGTAGCGTCGCCCCCGGAGGTCGGGTGTTCTTGGAACAGGGCTCGATAGCCGGATGGACAGCATACCTGTGTGATCTGCTCTGGGGCGGGCTCGAGGGAGGCAATGAAGGAGATGGAGGAATCGGCAAGCGTACTTACTCAGTTGCGCGAGGTTCGCGATGGCGAGAGGGTTTGCCGGGTAGGATGGGGAACGGTGGACGATCTTGCGACAGGCGCGCGACAAGTTGCCCCGCTCTAGGATACTGTTTGCTGTGGGAGGGAGGCGGGGAAGCAGAAGCACACTGGGGGGCTGCGCAGAGCGTGCTAGCAATGAAATGTCGACGTCGGCATCAACAGCTGCAAGAAAATCAACGGACGGTGGTCCGCGGGTATATATCACGACGTGTTGCGCAAAAGGAGGCAGCTCTCAATGGGACCGAGAGGCTGGGGGGTCCTGTGCAGAAGATGTAAAAGAGGAGAGAACAAGAGGATCCCGGGAGGGGTGAAGGTGGGTCAAGCGAGCGCTGGGCCTAGCACGGTGGATGGAAATGGTGGATGTAATGGGAGGGTGGGCTGCTCTGGGCTTGTGATGAGTGCTCCCAGTGGACGTTGGGTTGGGCGCTGCCGGTTCGGGTGTTGGCGGGCACCCGCGCTGGGGGGTTGAAAGTCGCAAGTCGTAGGTCGCGGGTCGCACCCTCCAAACCACCGGGGAGCCGGGGTAGGTTGGCAGGCGGGGTTGTCTGCTTGCCTGCCCTCGTTTGCCCCGCCCTGATCGGATATCCACTGCTGCCCCGTTTCACCGGCTCCCGGACAGCTTCTGGAGCAATCTGGACAACGCTCTCGCACTAAATCCAAGGCACATTGATATTGGAAGTGGCAGCGGCCATTGACTGGGCCCGCCCTCTCCGCAAACCTCTGGCGTCCGTTCTGATCTCAGGAGCTTCAGGAGCTCCCGGGAGCTTTGCAACATGAGCTCTTCCCAGCAGCGAGACAGCCCAGATTGCTACCTCCCGCTCGCCCATCGCCGCCTGCGTTTCATAGAGAGACCTGCTCTCTGTCACTCCGTCTCGCCCTCTTGTATGGCACCGGCCCAACTGCACCATCCCACCCCCAACCAAACAAGACATGAACGCCTACAATGCGGGCCCTGGCGAACCGTTGGAGCCAGAGAGGCTTTTCGCGCCCATTGGCAAAATAGAGCAAGGTCAGCCATCACACTGCAGCTGCTCTAGCACAATGAGTGAGTGAAGTGCGAGCGAGGGCTTGCATGATACGCTTCAATGGCCAACCAGGCCTCAAATTAGGCGCCGGCGAAAGTGGATGGTCCCATGCACCCGCCGACTCTCGGCGCGTGTCTCAATGGCTGCCGTTTCATGACAGGCCTAGCCGCTTTGTGACCAGAAACAGCAACCGCTTTGGGCTTCGGCCAATTGTCATCACTTGTGATGGCACTTTGGGGGCCAGAGATGGTACCCCCTGTCGGTCAGTGCCCAGCTCTGTTCAACTTGAAACCCGTCTCTGGATCTGTAGCCTCTGTGCTTGGCGCAAGTTGGTTACATCCGACCTGCCATTTTGGACCCTCGTGCTGGCCTGGTTATCACCACGAGAGCCGCAACTGTCTCGAAACGGCGAATCTCAATCAAGCCCACACCAGCGTGCTGGCGTACCGGAGCACCATGGCGCGAGTGTGAAAATCCGGTTGACCATCGTGGATCTGGGTGGGTGAAGCATGTCTATGCCCAGCCCAAGCTTGGAAGATTCCAACTAGAATCTATACTGTATCCACGTCGTGATCGTGGCAATCTTCGGGCTTGAAGAAGCGCAGGGCCGTCCCATCGAGTCGTCTCAAAGCTGGTCCACACCAGCTCATTAGAACCGACATGGATGGGCGGACATAATTGAGCCACTCAGGGAGTCAAGAGCGGATATAATGAGAAATAGAAGTGGAAAGAAGCGGGTCTGTAATTGTACATAGCCAAGAGGATGGCCCCTTGTGTTACAACAAAACAAGTCTCACCCCTTGTCTTCTGCCTTGACTTCGAGTTGTCACGCAAGGGATACAGCTTCATTATCGCGTGCTTATAGTATTTATCTGAAGGGTTTTTTTCACTTTCGGATTTCTGTTTCAGTAAAATCTACACACCTAACACCTTCTAACCGCACACAAAAACCAACCCCTGCAAGCAAGCGTATTGCTTCATTATTGAACGACCTGGTCAAATGGTCTCAGCGCCGTGTCCAGATAGGGGGCTTTCGTTCGGAATCAACTCACCTTTTCTCTGAGACTGCCCATCCACTGCTGAAAGCTCATCCCCTGGTCGGCCCGGTCCTCCACCAAAAGAGTCTGCGCCCAAAGCTTCAGGCTCGGCTCGCCGTCCTCACGGACAATATACAGATGTGGGACAATGATACTTCCCACTCCCCGGGATTTATAGTCACGGCTCTTCTGGACGACTGCCCGAACCCGCTCGTTGAAATCATTTTCAAGATCGGGTACTGTCCCCTTTCCAACATGCAGCTGGGTCCGATCTGCCACACCAAATACGTCGGCGAGCAATTGCGGGACAGCATCACGGCCAACCCACAGGAACTGTGTTTGACCATCATCGATGAGGTAGAGACCATACGGCACAAACCTCTCAGAAGACAGGTTGAGAGGGGGTGGGAGCACAATCTGACTCGTCTCGGGATCGGGAATACCGGCATTGTCGGGCATGTCGTGGAGAGAGTACAGCCGGGGATAGATGTACTGCATCAGAAGCGGGAGAGGGAGCGTCGACAGCTGGCAGAGGGCCGCAGATCTAAGATCCGAGGGTATCTGCGCCGATTTCCTTAGACCGACGTGCTTGATCAAACCCAGAAACAGGGCTGGAAGGCCGCGAAGGTTAGATGGGAACTGTAGCCCGCCGCCCATGCTCCCGCCTGCCAGTTCCTTCCTAAAGGTCTGGAGCAGCTCTGTGATTTTGCTCTGCAGCAGGTCTCTCGCCGAATCCAATCCGTTACTGAGGGCCCTCTCGACAGCCTTATGACTGAAATATGTCGTAATGGCACACTGGTCCGCGGAGGCGTAAACATCGGCAAGGTTGGTGGTAGTTGGTAGAGCAAGTGTCATGACTCGGATACGGCGTTCACCATTGCATGTCGTATGCAGCACAGCCGTCTGCATGCAAACCAGATTCTTGCTCAAATTCTCGTCGATCGCAACCTCAACTACATAGCACTGGTCGCGAGGAAACGCCGGGAAAGCGCACAAGTCGGAGCTTCTGTTGAAAAAGTTGCCGTAGAAGGTGCTCATTCGCAGGCCTGTGGTAGCCCGAACACGGAGCACGGCCTCAAGGCCGATTTCTGAGGAGAGGTAATCGCTGAACTCGGAGGCAAACTTGATAGCATCTTCGGCCCGACCGGCGTTCCAACCGGGATAAAACCACGTCTGGCCACCAGTATATCTCGGCAAGTTGCTCAGTGAGGCAACGTCTTGATACTGAGAGGAAAAGAGGAACATGTCGATTGAGACTTGGTTCTTGGAGCATTCAACTGCGAAGCTCTTGTAAAAGCCGCTGGCTGTTTGGAGAAGGCCACTTTCCTTGGACGTGCCGAGAAGCTTCTTGTCCTCTCTCATCTCAAGTTTACCGTACCCGACGTTGGGCAACGAGGCGCTCAGAACGACAATCTTGCCTCCAAGGGGAGAAATAAGCTTGTGACCAGCCCTGAGAGCCGAGCCCATGCACGAGCCGTTATTCTGATTGTTGATAAACATTTCGGGCAGTTTGGTGAGGAAGTTCTCAATGCTCGAGCGGCACTCGGTGAGTGGGACTAGAAGTTCCTGGGGAACTGGGAGGAACGGCTCATCCAAATCACTAACGACCAGCATGCTCGTCTCGCCACTCTCATCGCTATCCTTGGGCACTGCGAAATAATGCAGGCTCGAGTCCACGGCGATGAAGCCGAGGCGCGTCCGCCGGTCAGCATTTGGTATCCTGCTAAGACTGTCGAGGATCGTCCGAGCGCTAGTAGCTAGGAGGCCAGTAGACACAGACGCATAACTAACATCGAAAAGGAACAGGTAGACGAGCGGCTGCGGAGGCCTGACCATGTACTCTTGAGGGGCGACAAATTCGACAACTGCATGGTTCAGTTCGTGCCGTTGCCAGCGGTCCACACTCTTTTGGGCCGCGGCATCCCAGTCGAAGGCCTGAGGTACGTCGTTGGTGAGGTTGCACATGTTACAACGCCATCGGTGACCGTGGTCCAAGAAGGTCACGAATGGGTTGATATATGATCGACATCTCCGGCAGCGGGAGATAACCTGATCCTGGACAACGGGGACAGGGTCATCCAGATCGTGGAGCGCGGCGTATGGTTGAATGATAAGCGCAAAGGGCAATTTGCTCTTCTTGAGGAGGGAGTGGGTGGTTGGCACGGCGTTGAGCGTCGAACGAACGTACTTGGGGCCACAGTTGGCGTCAGGAGAAGCCGTGACACTCGACTGCAAGCTTCGGTTAGCACCAAAATAGAGCAACGAGTTGGGGTGTTCGGCTTACACTTGGTGGTAAGATAATAGGCGGGGGCGGAAGCTCTAGCTCAGAAACATTGAAAGGTTGGTTCAAGAGGTCTGTAGGGTAGAGCTGATTCAGGGGCCCGGGTCGGCCCTGAGGGGGGAGCTGCTGCGGCTGTTGCGCTCCGGGCCCTAGCTGCATCGAGGACAGACCTGAAGTGAGTCCGGCAACGCCGCCAACAGGAGCCGGGGCACCGCCAGCTGGATAGTATGGCTCGGGAGCCTGATACCCTCCGAGGGCGGGAGCAGCCGGCTGCGGCGCGCCGTATGGCACCGGCTGTGGGGCGCCGTAAGCGGCGGGTTGGGCCTCCTGCTGAGGATAACCCCCGTACCCCGGGGCTAAGGGCTGAGGCGCACCGAACTGGCCGCCTCCCTGAAGCTGGCCACCCACTGCGGCGTTCCCCCCTGCGGCAACATCGAATGCGCCAGCGGCGTATGCCCTCTTCTTTTTCCTGCCGTGGTCCTGGGCGGGATATGCGGCGCCCGGCTGGGGCGGGGGGGACGAAGGATTCCCGTATTCCTGCGAAGCTTGTTCGGGGTACTGGGGCTGCTGCTCGCCATATTGCTGAGGCGGATACTGGCCGTAGCCTCCGTCATTGGGGGCAGCCATGGTAAATTCGGTCTGCGACGATGCGGCCGTCTGGGTTGCAAGGCAATAGGTTGGAGAGCCGGCCTTGGCACCAGAGGCGAGTGTTTATTGGCGACTCGCGCAAGCGGGGAAAGTCGAAATGTTGACTGTTGAGTGTGGTGAAGATGAGATGGAAGGATGGTAGTGGTGGAGCTGCCTTATGAATTGCGTGTTTTGGTTTTCGGAGCTCTGCCTTTTGGGCCTTGCCACGTTTGGCGGCGAGGGGCTGTCAGAATTAGGAGCTAGGGAGGAAAGACAGACTGGCCTCATCAGTGGGACTCACGGGGAGAATTGACAAGGGGCTTCAAGATTGTGGAACCCCATGCCACAACGACAAAAACTGGAGCCTATCCGCAGTTGAGCAATGTTTGCTCGGGAAATACTGTGTCAAAGTCGCCGGGTCTGAAGACAACTTGGAGGACAGCTTCACCGCATGCCGTTGATGGGGAATTTGTGGGCGGCGGTACTCAACTTCCCAGAAACCTTGGAAGTTGCCGTGTGCAGCCAAGCTCTCACTCTTCCTGGTTTGTCCATGTCTGCTGATCTGGCACGTGAATTGTCTGCTTCTCTTGAGTGGAGGCTTGCCGTTAGCCTCTGGCGCTTGGATCAAATATCAGCCCCACCTGCGGGGGTTGAGGTACCTTACCTTGCTTACCTCTCCCATAGCATCATCCCCGCAGTTTGGGCAGGCATCTTGCTCCCTTCCATTGTGGGACACCTCGGAGAAGTAACTTAAAGCTGGTTTATTTGTTAGCAGACAACCCAGAGCTAAGGGTCAAGAAACCTATCTCGGGCTTCATTGAACGTAAATATCGTGGCCCCTTATCACTGTGGCTATTAACATGCTCATTTTCAACCCACGAATTTCCATGATTTAAAATATGTCTTCCAAATGTGGGGCACGGGGTAACACTGAAGCCCTACGTATGTCGCGAGCTAACAGACAATGGAAGGGCTGCACCGCCGCATGGCGTGGAGGGGCTGGCCGGCTGCCTCTCAAAAGACCCTACTTGGACTTGGGGCATCCTCTAGTCCTTATCTCTGAAATTCGCAAAAGTGCTTTCTTCATCGTCTCAAAGTCTATCGTACACGTCGAGGTTTTCATTTGCACCTGTCCTGTGGCCGATTTCCGCTTTCAATCAACCCGGCGCATACCTACCGCCTTACCCACATAGAAAATCGCCCACACGGCAGTCGACGGTTGACACAGCATATTCTAGCTCGACGCCAAAAGCCCGCCCCTCACTCAACCTAGCTTCCCGCGTCGCAGCGTGCAGCTCAGCTCCTTACCATAATGGCGTGGGGCAAAGATAAAAACGCTGCTCCGGCATCGTCAACACTCAGGTGTGTGTGCCTACTATGTGTCCCCGGACCCGGGCTTCTTTCAGCTTTGCTGACAGGCTGCATGCACCTCGTTACAGTCAGATCCTCCCCCTGCTGGTGACGCTTGTTTTCCTCGGCAGCTTGGGCTGGGTCCTCTACCAAATCTACCTGTCGGTGATCAAGATCCAGGCGCAGGCGAAGGAGCAAATGGGCAACAAGAACGTGTCCTTCACCAAGGACGGAGGGTTGCGCGTGGGCGTCAAGGCCGTCGGGGATGAGGCCTACGTCGACAAGACACAGGGCTGGGTTGTCAAGGCGTGGAACTTGAGTGGTGAATCCAAGGGAAATAAGAAGAAGAGGTAGGCCCATTCTCGCGGGGTGCGACAGGATTGATCCTTGCGAGATATATGGATCATGGATACTGTCGAGGAGCCTTGGAGGGGGCTGCATTACTTGGTATGATTCTCTTTCATTGCCACGATAGGGTTTTCGGAAGCACTGGGCGGCGAGGCGCAATACCCGGGGTTTTTGCTTTGTTTTCTTTCGGGAGCGGAAGGCTGTATTTACGCAATGATCTTGAGGACTACAACCTTTCACAGGAAGGGGTGGGGTGGGGGCATTATCGGCGTGGCAAGACCAGAAAGCAGGCGCTCCTTGGATTTGGTCATTTTCTACACACCTGAGAAAGTCATACAACTGTATCTAGCCTTCTCCTCTGGCTTGGAGCTCAGTGTCCCCCATGATCGATAACTCGACCCTTTATACGGCAGGCAGCTACCCCATATTTCTCGGATTTGTCACATCATGCTTTGACGACAGAAAATATTCTTGATCTCCAAGGCCAAGGTGCCCTACGGTTTGTCTGCAGATTGTCGATTCTTAACAAACCCTAAACCTCTCGCAAGCCAGCTTCGATACGCAGGAATATGTTCCAGTTTGATTGACAGCGGTTCTTTATCACTTTTTACTTCCCGTACCGAGAGCCAGCCATTTTTTAGCGACAGATCTCCCCGACTCCCCAGCCGTACCGGTGGCTTTGGCCAACAGCTCTGTCCGAGCCTGCTCGAACTCCTGCCTCTGCATCGCCTCGCGTTGTTGAAGTGGGTTCAGCGCGTACCCGGACGTTGGAGCCGCCTGCCTCGCAGACAGCAACTTCCCAAAGTCGTTTGCCATCGGATACGGCTGGGCCATTAAGCCATCGCGGCGGATGAGCATCGATGGGAGGCGGACTTGGAGCTATGCGACTATTAACAAAATGCCCTAGAGGTTTGGAACTGTATGGAGGAGGTCACTTACCAGGGCCAAGATGTGTGCGTACCGGACGCCGAGCTCGTCCCCGATGTATTTGAGCCTGCCTTTGACCCATTGCCGCTCTGATCAAGCATGCCTGTTAGCTGTGGGTAAATAAATAGGGGGGTTTTCGAAGTTGAATCGCATACGGGCGTCAGTCAGATAGTCCTGGCTCATGGCACAAGCCAGCGGCCAGGTGAGAAAGTAACCCGCGAGCCCCTTTATGCCCTCGTCCTCGCCGCAGGCAAACCCCGACAAATCACTGCTGTTGAAGAGGTGTCTCCTCTTGGTATGCCAGCCCAGGTGGTAGGGAGCAGACGCAAGGATGTCGGTGATGTTGTCGGCGGCGATTTGTGCCGCGGTCGCGTACTCGGGCGTCGTCCGGTAGTCGACGGGCGAGCACGCCCACGCGGCACAGCGCACCGCTATAGACATTAGGATGAGCCGGGCAGTCCTCGCCAGGTTCCAGACGCTGGATATCCACAGGTCGTTGTATATGTCGACGCGGCCGGGAAACGCTTCAGCTCTCGAGTAGTCCCCGTCCGTCACTTCGCCTTGCCAGCAGAGCGTCTTGGGGTACCAGTGTTCTGGCAAGGCCTCCATCCAGTCGGCCAGTTCTCGGTCTAACTGTTGGGCACGGCGCATGAGAGTGGTAATGATATCGACGTTTTCTAGCGTCCGCGCAGCGGTTGTCATGACGCGAGTCACTTCAGCCCGCAGCTCGCTGGTCAACAGATTCAGCCGCTGGCAGGCCGCGGCGTGCTTGTCGAAGACAGCCTCGTGGAGCCACCAGTCTACGCCCATGACGGGTGCCTTGCCGGAGGAGAGCGTGTAGATGATCTTAGGGGGGGTTAGCACACGCAAAGAGCAGGGGAAGGGGGCTGTATGCGTCCTACGAGCTGGGTTCGAACGGCGATGAAAAGCTGGAGGCCGGTCTTGGTCTTCAGCTGTTTCCGCCCACGGGCCCTGACAAGCTGGATAGCTCCCTCGACATGCGATCCCCACGCAAAGTCGCCCACTTGTTTTGCCGTGATGTTCTAAGAAGGCACAGGACATGTTAGACACCCGAGAACCTGTGAAAGCCGAAAAGGGGTAACCCACCTCAAACATGCTCAACAGCAGCACCGTGGCTAACACGGCATCCGATGTAGATGTTTTGGGGTCTCTAAGAGCGATATTTGTGGCACTCAGGGCTCGGCAGTACTCACCGAACGCCCTGTCGGGAAAGTCGACGCCACCAACACCCACCCTGTTCCCGAGCGAGGCCAGAGCGCAGGCGTTGAAGGCGTGTTGGAGATAGCTGGCTGCCGATTGTGAGTTCATGAGTGGGATCAGGTAGTCCATAAAGCCCCGCGCGCTGTCCTGCCGGGGCAGGAGGATGAAGTTGGACACAAAATGGCATGACGCCTGCGTTTCTGGCGGGATCTGGATGGCGGGTATGACGGCGAGCTCGAAGGGCGAAGAAGCCGCCCTCCTGAATGTCGGCGAGGGCTCTTCGCTCGATGTGGACGAGGAGTCTTCCTGTTTTGCTGCAGACGGCGCCCCTTTCTTGTTGATCTTCCTGGCCCGCCGCTCCGTTGCCTTGGTCTCGTTGCGGAACACGAGATCGAACTCGTCCTTGTATCCAGGACACTGGCGTCTGGACTTGGCGCTTCATTGTTTGGTTAGTGATCTTTCTCCGCTCTGGGGCCGCATAAGTAGAACCCGATGGAGACATGGCTGCTGGGTGCGCCTTTTGGTCCGTTTCTCAAGTCCGAGAAGAGCTAGAGATACTTACCACTGGTTGCAGGCTGGCTTGGTCTCATCGCACTAATGTATATCAATCATCAATATCATCTCACCATGGCCGCAGAGCTCTCTCGTGTTCGCCCGGCTCATAGCTTGTAGCCCAATGGAAGCGCACCTTGATCCGTCGCATACGGCACATCTGGCAACCCCGTGAGGGCTTGCCGCAATACACCATGGCGACACTCGGCTGGGGGCGTGACAAGCAGGGGTAGGTACTCCGTAGACAGATGAGTAAAGCCAAGTCAGGTCAAGGTGGTGTATAGTAAGTAGTAGTAGCTGAGTCGGCAGTTCAAGGGCTGATATGCAATGCACGCAATGTATAAGCGACACAGGGGAGAGATGAGCGGGCCCGGCATTCGAGGGTGCTCAGGTGATCTACCGCCGTGGGAATGCGACTCTGCGGCGGGAAGTCCCTCAAATGGATGCGCGGCGGGAGTTGACGATCGTCGCCCCTGAGGTAGTGTTGCAGCTTCCCTGGTTAATGTGCTTCGAATTCCCCATATGCCATCCTGGTCGGCGTGCACTGGCTTATCTCGCGGGGCCAGGTCCCGGGCTCAAGGGGCGTCGAGGCCGATAAGGTCGGCGAGGTCAGCATGTTTGTGTTTGTGTTTTGACACCTTGGGGTAGCCAAGGAGCTGCGCCTCTGCATCGTGGTTAAGGTTGCATGCGGGTGCTCGGTCCCTCCCAGCTATCGACCTCCTGTTCTGTTTGAGGTTGTTTTGGCTGGCTCGGTGCCCGAGGCGGGCTTCGGCGCTGTGACAACTGCCTTGACATCCCCTCGCGCCCCTCACCTGCTGGTGCCGACCAGGGCCCAGAGCGACGCCATAACCGGGGGTTGGGAAGGCAAACCACGGGCCAGACCTGGATAGGGAGGTACTGTTAGGTGGTCTACTAGTTAGTCTACATGAAAGCTTGCTCTTCACAGACATCGCTGATATGAATACGGGACATCTCTATTCGGTCACATGGGAGTCGATCATATCTGCAATTGCTCGCTGCATCTCGACTATCTCACCCTGTCTGTCTCTGTCTTCTATGCTATACAAGTTTGCCCCTTAGCCCTGGACTGCTGCAAGTCCAACCAGATATGCTCAAGGTCAAAGACTACACACTATAGGGTATTTCCAGCCATTTCTGATTTCCGCTATGTATGCGAAACCTCTTCCATCGACAACATGGCTACCCGCAAATCTCGAGCTATTCCAGATCCGCGTCAAAGACAGCTGCCCAAACCCAAGATATTCAGCTTGAGCACGCCATGAGAGCATACACATCAATGAGACACGCCCCCCCCCCCCCCCCCCCCCCCTAGCCGCCCTCGTTGAACATGCCAGCCACTCCTTCTAGGTCAGGGCTCTTCCGGCTTGCAGATGCGCCCGTATTCGATGCGCCATCTGTCGAGTTGATATTCAACGTCATAAACTCCTGGGCCATCTTACTCCGGTTCGACTTCTTGTTACTGCGATCAGGTTTAACGCCAAGGCTTTTGTTGAGCTTGCCCATCTCTGAGATGCTGACACCCTTCAAGTCCTTGAGCAAATCGAGGATAATAGCCCGCTGCTGTCGAGAGTTTAGGCCCGGCCGTGACACATACTCGATCGCTTGGTCCACATCTTCCTGCTTGATGCTGGGCAACGAAGTGAGTATGTCCCGAGGTGTGGGCGTGAGAGGGCAATAGTGGACTAGGATCGACGCGATCAGCGTGCCAAGCTCCTTCTGGGACTCGACAAAGTAAGGGTCGTGGAGCGACGAGATAGCTGCTTTCAACACCTCAGTTGAAATGAATTCCCGAATCTCGCTCGCCGTGTCCGAGGGAATCAAGAAATCGTGCGAGGCGGCACCTTGCCCTGACTCCCGCTTAGCGTGGAATTCGGGCACTATCGAGCGAAAGACCCGGAGTACCACACCGCAGCATCTCCCATCGTGCATGCGAATCGCATGGCTGCAGAACAGCAGAAGTGGAACAACAATTGCCGAATTCATGAGACAGAACCTGCGGAGAGAGGGGTGTTTTTTGTCAGTGTCGCCGGCGCCATCCGCTCGAGGTCCACCTGGCACGGGTCCCGAGATGCCTTCAGAATGGTGAGTGGAAGATATCCTGAAAATGAATTTGATATGACGTTGTTCAAAAAGAAGCTTACTGGTCTTCGCCGGGTCCAGAAAGTCTGCCACCATAATTACCGCAGAATACGTCAGCTGACGCAAGATGCTCTCGGCCTTCATCTCTTCGGTCAGCTCTTCGGCAGCGGCCTGTACCTCTTCCTGTCGTCCCAGCTTCTCCCATTCTGAGCTGATCTTTGTATCCATTTGCTGGAAGCAGGTTGCTAGAATAGGTGGTAGAAAGTGATCCCGAAGCTCCAAAGGACAGTGATCCACCAGGAACCTAACTAAATTGAGTAGATTAATCACTTGATGGGCCGAGAGGGAGAACGAATCGGCGAAAAGAGCGTTCGCTAAGGGTCCTGGCAACTCGGTGAAGCCGTAAAACTGCACGTCCAGCCGGCTCATACAGTAGATAATGGCGTAGCAGGTTTCACGTACAAACCGAACTGAGCCTCGGATACTCGATGCAAGGCCTTCAAGTGTGTTCTTCTTGTCGAGAACTCTGGCGTAAAAGTCATCTTTGCTCCCTTCTGAAATACCCGCCTGCCAGAAACGGTCGGTTAGGACCCTTCCTACAACAGACTTCATCTCTGTCGGCAGGATGCTCCAGTTTTTTGGGTCGTGACATGCGTGTGCGTAGCTAGGCCCACATGGTCAGCAACAGTGGTTAGGTTTTTGTTTACATATTGAAAACCTACCTCAGGAACTTGAGAAGCTCTGGGAGAATCAGGGGAAACCCATCCTGCCACAGAGTGCAGGAAGCTAGGTAAGGCGGCGAGTCTTTTTCCAACTTCTCGACAGAGTATGTCAAGAAAGATTTTGTCAAGCGCAACGGCAGCATCTACATCCTGTGTTAGCGGGCGGGGAGGCCGACTCGGGAAGGGCGTCACGTACGGTTTGTCTTTGTTCTAGCTCGCTTTGCAATGCAAGCCCTTCCGCATCGAGCTCTGTCGAGCCCCAATCGCCGACTTCATGAATCCGACGTTGAGTCAGGTACTGCTGTGCTTTATCAAGACCCATGAGTTGGCAGAAGCCATCAAAAGAACCCAGAGCTTGGTTCAAGGATGCGTCCTTCCACCTTTCCTTGACGGGGTCTATGAAGGCTGTGAGGCGGGCAATTCGTGTTGCTGGGTCGATACGGGTAGCCCGATGGCTATTGCAACAATTAGTATCCCTACTTGTAGGCCAGAAATTGAAGCGCTTACATGATGATGAAGAGGAAACTTTGGTAAGCGATTTGGCGTTTCTCATCAAGGGTCCCCGACGCGATCATTTCCTTGACTTTGGCTTCTAACTGCTCATACACACCCTACATACTTTTATTAGCTGGGGTTTCCACTTGCATCGATTTCATGCCTTACCAGGAGATGGTCTGGCATCTTGGAAGCGAGTCTCTGCAACTCTACCATACTTTCGGTTTGCAAGTCCCGTATGGCATCGTTGAAGACCCTGTGCTCCGGTTGCAAAGCTGGCCAAGTCATCAAGATATGCTCGAGAACTCTGAGCATGAAGTTAGCATTTGCATCTAGCGCTGTTGTGGAAAATGCCACTAATAGTTGGAGTATGCGTTTGCGGATCAAAGGGTCCTTGAACATCGTTAGCATCCCGCCCGCTTTGAAGGTATTCCCGCTTCTACCTCAAATTTCATATCCAGCACTCGATTGCACCATGTCTCAAAATGTCCTTCGATATTTGTGATCGTCTGTTCCTCTTGAGCTTGGTGAGTCGACCTCCATTTGACATAGCCCTTGAGGGCCGCTTCCACGACGGTAGCATGAGCGTCAATCCTCAGGGCCGGCATAGAGGTCTTCGAGTAATTTGAGGCTAAAGGTTGAAACCGATGTTAGCTCGTTCGACTTTGTATTGGGTTAGCAAACTCACGGTTCAGGGGGGGCTGGCCATCATAGAGTGTTTTGAGGGCGTTTTCGGCTTGCCCTAGGATATAGGAAAACGAGTCGGATAGCTTGAGTTGAACGATGCTTTCAATTATTTGCATGCTGTAGCGTCTGTAATTTCCGAGGAAAGCGTGTCGTTCTGGAATAGTATCCGTGTCTTCGATTAGGAGGACATATGTCGGATCCTCGTTGTCCTCTGGAAGACTCTCATAGCGCAGCAGACGGGAGCTACACAGTTCTAGGAGAGCGGCAACAATGGGCGTGTGAGTAGCAGCCGGTCCAAGAGCCCTGTGGTTTAGAAGTCGTGTCCAGGTAACCAGAACAGGAATGGACACAACTAGACTCTGGCTTTGAACAACCAAGAGCAAAAGCTCAAGAAAACCCTGGATATTTGTTGCAGGGGGGATTGAGGCGAACTTTCTATCCAAGTAATTCCCAATGCAGGAGATCATCTACAGGTTGTTAGCATGCAACCAATATATAAGACGGGAACAAGTGCTTGCCTCGGAGAACCTCTTCGCAAACTGGTACTTGTCGTCGTCGATATCCTGAGCATCCACTGTTGACCATTCGAAGAGCTGCTTGCAGAGATGCACCAGATCTGGTTGATACATTGGTACAACGAGGTCGATGAACTCATCATTCGTCAAGGTGGATCGGGAATAGAGAGAATGTAAAGCCTCCAATGCGGCTTTCTGGACTGGCACGCTTGGAATGGCAAGGCAGCTGCATATGACAGGCCGGCAATCGGCAGCGTGTACCGCTTTTGGGATCGCCCATGGTATGACGGAGTTGAGAACCGCGAGAGCCCTGACTGCACACGCCCTAATATCATCATTCCGCTCAAGGTCTCCGTTAAGACACTCCCTGATTAGTTGAGTTACTCTACTAATCCAACCCTCGTCCGCGAAACGTACGCCGGGGCCAGTTTGACGGTTTGGGAAAGATTCGGTCAGGACAGAAGCGGGTGTGAATATTTCGACACAGGCTTTGCTTAGTACCCCTTCTCGAATGGCGACAACCGCGTCCTCCCCATTAAAGATTTCGTCAGAGAGAATCTCGAGAATTTGCAGAACAAATTGCTTATGAACTGGCGAGTCTTGGACTTGCCACAGGCGAACTAGCAAGAAATCCATGTCCATCCAGTCGGCGGCCCAGCACCGCTTGGCAATTTCAACCCAGAGCTGGGCAATCTTGCTCCTAAGGTATGGTGGGTCCTCCTTCGAGACGTTCTCGGACAGCTGTAGAATCCAGCCACGAAGATACACACGCTGCTCGGAGCCGTATTCTGCCCATCTGTGTTTGACGACATGCTCGAGGAGTGAAAGGCCGTAATGACGGATGATCGGGGCCTGAGCCTTGTCGGAGGCGAGCGTAAAGCCGTGGGAGGGCGCCTCATTGAGAGTCTTTACTTCTTCGAGAAAGGCCTGGGCCTCTTGTCGCGACTGGTTGGTCGAGTACGGGCTGTGGACAATCTTGAGCGCATCGTGTATCTTTGGTAGTATGTCGCCGCTCGCAGCGCCAGACACCCCAGAGCTGGCTGCACCGTTCGACATTAAAGTTGCCATGTTGAAGGCTGGGGGTATGTATTGCTCGAGGTCAGCAACGTCGTTTGAATAATTCTAGTCGAGGGTTCGACAGAGAAATGTCTGGCCACCGCGGTGGCTCAGGCGGAAATCATACGTCGGTGACGGCGGGGCCAGCAAACGTAAATCGGCGAGCTTTGCGTGCAGGGCGTTTATCTCTGATGCTCAGCTTTGGGGAAAGGATTACGAGAGAAAAATGTGGTGCTCTATTAATTTTCCAGCTCCCAATCCTTGGCTTTGGGGAGGTTGTTAAATGTCGCGATTCACCAGCAGCGCCTTTTGGCTGTTCAAAGCAGAGGGAGACAGATGATTCACCTTTGTGAATTACCTTACCAGTTACCCACTGTCAGGCGCGCTCAGGCGCGACGCTTCTCCTTGCGCGGGGCACCAAGTGGGCCGTGTACCTAAGGCAGGCGGTCAGTCGGCGAGTTTATTTCCGAGGCTGCCACGTCCCTGGGTCCGGGGCTGAGGTCTAAGGCAGTTCAGGCGCCGGCCAATGTAAAATTGCGTCACAAGCTGGATTTGCTCGTTCGTCTTGACTGAGCCGCAATCGACTTCACAAGTATATCGAGAAATATATTTACTTTAATGGGGAAAGAATGAACCCCGTCCATTGAATTTCGCCACCACTTTGCCAACTACATGGCTTATTGCTGCAGATCTTTTCTCTGCATTTATTTTATCGTGTCCGCCATAACTGGTAGCGGACTATATGACCCCAAAAAATACAACAAAGTTCCTGCAAAGACCTTGGGTCAAGCAAGGTCCCTAGAGTTTCAGAGAGTAAACTCCCAGAGACAAAGCAGCTTGTCGTAAAAACTCGTTGATATCACGGACAAGCTGCCTAGCCAACCAGGCTGGATGTCGCTTCCGTAGTTCATGCTTTTGTGTTCCACGAAACTGCCCATGACGCGGAATTCGTAGTCGCCATCCATACCCCTCAACAACTCGACCACCTTGACACCTGCGTGCATGCAGGAGGCCAGTATCACCGCTCGCCATCCATGCTCACTGGGAGGGCCCTTGCTTAGTTGCACTAGCTTCAGCCGCCAAACACCACCCTCGAGATTACACTCGGCAAGTTTCCTTGCTTCACTAAGACTATAAGCCGTAGGGGTGGAGGCCACAGAGAACAGCCTGATGTGGTCATCGTAGCTACCAGTAACAACCAGTTGCAAATCACCCTGCAAAGCCAGTGGCAGGATTGCGGTGACACCAGCGCCATGGTCCCTCAGCCTGACTGCCAACTGAGGTTCATCATCGCTATTGTCAGTATTCAGGACCTTGGATTCGTCGGTAAAGGTGCACTTTTTGTAACGGAGGGCCGAATCGTCTCCGCCCGAGAACAGTGTGAAGTCACCGCCGTCCGTCGTCCGCCCCTCGCAGCCTTGCACGGTGGGGACCAGGGACGGGGGAATGGCTACACACCAAGCCTCGAGAGAATGCGTTGTGACTGGGTCTGGGTACAGCGACCCGCCTTCTCCAGTTGGTCCTAGATCAACCAGATATACTTGGCCGGCTGAGGTGGTAATGGCAATAGTTTCCTGTCTGAGCGGATGCCAGCAAAATGAGGTAAATAACACCTCGCCTTCCGGAGCTGCATAGTTAGTGCCTTTACTCATCATCGCCACGTCCATGGTTCTGATGTGCTTCAAGGGCTGGTCCTCATCGGGCAGCAGCTGGAAGATGGCAAGAGTGCCAGTGCTTGAAACAACAGCACACAGCCCCTGACGTCCGGGAGAGGGATTGAAGTGAAGATCCAGTATAGCAGATGGCTGAGGCATGGTCTGCACATAGATTCTGGGTATTGTTTAGTCATCTATCGGCAGTGAGACAGATATTGATTGCTTACAAGGTTTTGTCAAGGATGCGAAACACAATGATGCTTCCATTGCGATTTTGAGGTTTGACTGGACCAGTAGGCCTGTCATCCTCGCCCTCTTCGCCAATTGTGCTATTTGCGGTTTCCGTGGTGGTGGTTTCGTCGTCTTTCTGCAGATGGTATGTTCCGACCAAAAAATAGGACGGGAATGCAGGACAAAACTCCACACAGCTTGGCGGCAGATCTAGCTGCAGCGATTGAAGCGACGAAACAGGTTCGGGTGAACCGGCCATGCTAGCTAACCCTCGAGCACAATTGACTTTGTGTCTTGTTGGTGACTGAGACCGAAATGTGCAGTGGTGCTTGTTTTTTGTGCTGCCGATTGGTGAATGATGTGCAACGGCAAATGGGGAATGGGGTGGTGGTGTTTGCACTTGGTTTTCTTGGAGCTGCACTCAAGGTGGTTCCCAACAATATCCCAGCACAATGTTGTTCGTGAACTTTCTTCGTTCTTCAACCTCCTCCTTTGACTCCACGTCGTTCTCCAACACAGAGTAGCCTGCGCAAAGCTCCCGAACCGCGACAATGGCAGAAGATACCATTCTTAGCAAAAGATATGCGATCGCCGCTTGCAATGCGGCCCCGGTTTTCACCCCGATCATTGGGGATTTCATTCAGAACAAGGTCGACCGGACTGGTGGCTTCGGTGTCGCAGACGCCATCATCTGGGGTATACCCCATTCCGTTCTAACAAGTACAGATCTTGACGTACCGCCGAGGTCAATCGACAACTTCCTTTCCTCGATGGACCAGATTCTCTCGGGCCGCACAGCGGAGCACATTCGCTGCCAAGCATATGCATTTGACGATTTGGCTGGCATCAAAGGTATAGCCAACGAATTCATTCGACAGCGACCAACGAGAGAGGCAATGTTCGACATTATACACAGTGTAGCCAGCTGGGCTGAGGAGATCGCCCGCCAGACAGTGCCATTCGATGCAGAGCAAGCAGGTCGACACCCCTCAGCAAGCGACCAGGACCACGCTAGCGACCAGCACCATAGCAATCATCATGAGGACGAGAAGGGTAGTCTAGCCTCCGTCACGCCATTGACGGTGGATTCTACACCCGTTGCGGCTCAGCCTTCCCCGACGACCGGACCGTGTCCAATCGTTCAGTTGAACCTCAATGGCATGACCATCCTCGAGGCTTGGTCGGGCAACCTCACTACAAGGGCAATGGAAATTGCCGCCAACTCGCATGAGAGAGGCGCCAATCCCTCACATTTTTCGTTTAGAGCGCTCCCGGTATACCATGGGACCGACGCATTCCAAAGAGTCGCTTACCCGGGCATGGCACAGGAGATCCGCCGCGGACTCCTCCACGGTTCGGTTACCTCTAACCAAGTCGCTCCACCCCACCCTTGCCTACCTATCTTGTGGACAGGCTTCAGCCCATTGCGTTGCTTCCTATGGGCGGCATTCAGGGGTGAGGTTTTACAGCCAGTCACATGCGCGACGGTAGGAACCAAGCTGGGAATGCCCTGGAGATGCGAAGATCACGAGCATGTCGGTATACTGCTTTTCAAGTTTCGACCCTCTTTACCCTCAGCACCAGGTCAGGCCAGCTATGTCATACCCTCTGGACGAGAGCAGGAATGGGCCAGTCTGACCCAGGGCGTACCTGAAGGAGGAACCGTTGGCGTTGGTGCCCAGTGGAGGCTGTTTTCGCGGATTCACGGTAACGCCCACTCAACATGGCCGGAGGCCATTCACTGCAGAGAGTTTGGTCAGCAGCTCACAATGCTATCGGCGTATGTCAAGCAATTTTGGAGGACAGTATGGTTTGGGGACGGGATCACGGCCCTGCAAGAGTCACACGAGGTAACTTACTCAATATCCTTCACACTGGCGAGGGCAAATGTACCACAAGGTGATAAGTATACGGTGGCGGCAAAGCATAAGCCTCCAACCTAGAGGGTTAGAGGACGGAGGTTGCGCGAAGCTGCTAGTGATTTCTTCCAGAAAAAAACTATGGAATAAAATAGATAGTGGAAGACTGCAGAAAAATAGCTATCTTACCGGCTCAGTCAAGGTATGTGCTAAACTGGTGCAGCAAAGCCAAGAAACAAATAGAAGAACAGGAACTAAGTAAATGATGAAAATTGAATAATGACGAAAAACCGAGTATTGGTGAGCAAGAACCGAGTAATGATGATGAATGTGTGATGTATATTCGTGATTGTTTTCTAATTACAGAATGGGGATAACGAAATATTAGAGGAAGATGTGAGCCACACAGTAGGTCCTTTAAACCACCACAAAATACCACAAAATACCACCTCAAGTCAGTACACTATGGCTGCTGAGTGTTTGCATAGATCAGCTAGAAACGACCACATCGGATGGGGTCTAACGTATGTAAATATATATCTCTCATCTACAGGGCTGGTCCAGCTGCTCCTCTAATTAGTTTCTGCCCAGTTGAGAGAGAGAAACCACTTTTGTTTTGTCAAGGGTGCAGCCACCACCCCGTCTGCTTGGCTGGTGCCAGGCCCTAGCGTCATGCCACCTATTTAGCTGTTGCAGGCAGGAAATCCTGGCCAGCAACACCACACAATCCATCACCACATTCCATTGCTGTCTTGCCCACGGATATTCTTTGAAACCGTCACTGCACACTATCATAACCGTCTATTTGCACTACCATTCCCATGCACAATAGTCCCCATGCACAATAGTCATCAATGAGTTTTCAAGCAAGATTCTTCAGGCACCAAGCTGCCTCATGCAACAAACTATAGTTTCAGAAAACCAGAGCACTCTGGAATCCAGGCCAGGTCGGTGTCAACTGAGCACTTATGCTTAGCTGGATAATCTCTACAAATACCTTGCTTCCCCATCCAGCCACAACCACGAGAGCTGTGCATATAGACCAAGGTAGCAAGACACCAGTCAGACCAGAACAAGAGTAGGACCACTGCATAAAATGATCTCTCACCATGGACCCAGACTCTGATTTTTATGGTATTTATCCCAATCCAACACCGATCACATATCCCCTAACGCAAGATAGGTGACGAAGACACGATCTCCGCCCTCCAGGCAAGGGTTGACAACTTCGATATTGAATCATGGTGGGAAAATCGCAATGAGGGTGCCAACCCGACACCGCGCGAAGACGCCAACAGTTCAAGCTTTATGGGGCACCTCCACAACAGGTATGAGGGTGTGCCCGGAGCTTGGCAGTTGAGCGAAAGCGTTGATGACTTTCTTGCTCGGTTGCCACCCGCCACGACGAACTGGCAGCCTGGACTCGACTGGATATTCATCGCGAACCCCTTCATTCCAAAGGAGACCGACCAAGCCCACGAGGCATTCGTCGAGGGCGGGACAGAGAGGCTCCGCATATTCTCCAGCTTCATCGAGCAGAGCAAGGGAAGCGGCAAATCCCCTTTCGTCGTCAGCCGAGAGATATCCAAGGCGCGCAAAGAAGTTGTGCAGGATCTTCGGGAGCTAGCTGCGGACTGTAACGTCCTCCATGGCAAGTGGATGCTCTTTCTAGAGCCCAACGCCGTCAACGAGGTGTGGACGACGGTAGCTCGAGCGACAGCCAACAACGAGCTAGGCACCGCGGCCAAGGTCGACACCCGTGTTTCTTCTGAAAAGGAGAGACTGATATGCGTGTACACCAAAGATTTCCGGGACGAGGATGACGTGGCCCGCGTGCTGAGCCGGCTGAGGCAGCTTGAACTGGTCAGAGTAGGCGGCAAATACATATATTACAAGTCTGGTGAGTACCTTTCGTCATGACGATGCGCTCTCGCTGACCGTAACCTTTAGACGCCTGGACTGGTGTCGGGATCTATGGAGGAAATCAGTGGGGTATCAAGGCTTCGATGGTGAGAACGAGGCCCCGCATGATCATACGCCAATCAAGATTTCTTTGAACTAACATCAAGCCAGTACTCATCCAGCGAGATCTTCGCATACATCAAGAAGAAAGGAAACCTCCCAGCACGGTGCTAATGACGGGATTGTGGCGTTCCCTGGGCTGAGACAAGATAGCCCATCACTTGCATTTCATCAAGATACCCTCGTGTTTTGCCAAAACGGGTTGATCCGTGAGCAGCCACTGTCTAATGCGCTGCAGAATATGTACATATCCACGTGGAGTGATGCTCAATGGCGGCTATGATCTTAATCCAGCAACTACCGGTATGATTTTTTACTCAACGGCAGTCTAGGCAAATGCCATAACCTTTTTGGTGGAAGCCTCTCACGCCTTTCTTCCTGGGATCTGTTTGGAACGACAATGATCGCCGCGGGTTTTCGGGTGCGGAACCGAACGGATGCTGCGCTCTGCGCTCTGCGGGTGGAGAACTGATGCCGGACTTGATTGATGCCGGGGCCAAAAAGATAGTCCATGTTTTCGAGTCCGTACCTCTTAACCTGGGCTTGGGTGGTAAATCTGATGATGCTCAAGAGAACTGAAACTCTTACGGACCCCCAGCAAGGAGCTGTGCGGCGTTATCGGTGTTTCTTGTACGTTGTCGTAGGGGTTGAACCCCTAACCTTGCCCATCCTACCTCGGTGCTAGATCAATGTCGTCTAGCGAGAGGTCGGCGGCGGCATCTGGATCGATGGGTCTAAGAAGCAGGACCAGGCGGTAGGCGCTGTTCCCGTTGAGGTAGTACCGGTGCAGCTTCTTGGACCTGAGAAAGCCTAGACGCTCATACAGTCTCATGGCCGGCACGTTCGTTTCTTCCGTCTCTAGGACGACTTCATCTGCGTTTCTCCGTACCATTGCATCAATGGCCATCTTAACAAGCGCGGTGGCCACGCCATGCCCACGGTACGGCGACGAGACGGCCAGCATGGCAATGTAGCCACGAAGCGTCGGGGGCGAGTGAGATGCGTGGGGTTCAAGTTTGCATATTATCACCCCTATAAGCGATGAATCGACGGGATCCAGCGCCTGCGCATGGAAAGTATCGTGGTCAGTCCGCCAGAAAGTATAATGCCACCTAAAGCTGAAATGGGTTGCAGGCTGGATGGGGGCTCACCATGTAACACAGATGACCCCATTGATAGAGGAAATAGCGGTAGACATAGATGCTGTAGGGTTCGCTTAGGTCCTTGGAGATCAAGGCACGAATTGCTGGGAGGTATTGCGCCTCGAGAGAATGTTCGTATTGGACATATTTCAGTTCGCCTGGCAAGTCTGCCCGACCGGTCGTCTCCATGTTCGTTAGACCGCTGCAAGCAGCGATGTTCGCGAGCGGGGGGATTCTGCTGCAAAGCTGACGGCAACTCCAGGCACGAAACCAGCATGTGAGGAGCCACTCAGCAGTCTAGTGGAAGCTAGTTCCGTGTGCGAACGTGGGCAGCGAAGAGAAAGTCCAGGAACTCTCGCAAGAAGGTCCCTGGAGAATGTAAGGTGGAGGTCGTCCTCCATCCAGTCGCTTCGTCGCTTTCACATGCAAACCCGCAAAACCACTCCACTGCTCAGGCTTTGGCTGCTTGTGTGGGACTTTCAGAAGATCTCTCCAAGTTACCGCTATATACCCTGTACCCTGTGGAGGGGTACCAAGGGATGTTGCGCATCCAACCAGAGGCCGGCAAACACCCATCGATCCATCAATCGAACTTACGCGCACTGGCGCAAATGACCTAATGACCCAAGAAGGAAAACAAGCCAACAGCTCCGAGCTTGCCGTCGTCGCGCCGCAGCACAAGAATGCCCCCAAAAAATACCTTTCAACATCCACCAACACCTCGAGGACGGCCGCATCCACAGCTAGGCACGGTGGCTCGCACCGCCGACCGGGACTCGAGCTCGAAAATACTGCCCCCAAACAAACTCCATCCACGAGTTGCTCTAGTCTATTGTCGCTGTGCTGCAATCTACAAAAACGGAACGAACATGGGAGGTGTTCGCCGCCGCAAGGGAAAGTCTGCTCAACAGACGCCCCCCGAGACGACCGTTGAGACGACCTCCGAGAAGGCTTCCGGAACGCCATCAGAGTCGCTAACTCCCCGCGATGGGAGCCCTGTCAGGACGGGCGACAATGTCAAAGTCGTCCATGAGCGGCCAAAGGCGCGCAAACGAAGGACTACAGCGATATTTTTGCTAGGCAGCTTGTTCGGTATCATTGCAGCGGGCTTTTTTGCCAAGAGCAATGACTTGATAGGCTTTCCAGAAATTGGTGAACTGAGCATGGACAACATCTTCGACGTCCTTCCGGCCGGGTTCTCGAAAGACTTGCGCGAACTTGTAGTGAGTAAAAGACCATTCGCGCCCCGATCAATTCCCCTTTTGCTGACATCATTGTTGATAGAATGGTGAGCGCGATTTGCTGGAAAGTTACGATGCCTTTTCAATCGGCCTTAAAGCTCGAGCTGAGGGGTTGACTGTCGACCATCCGATCGTGATGGTCCCCGGGGTTATCTCAACTGGCCTCGAGTCATGGGGCACGTCCAACATTTCCCGACCGTATTTTCGGAAGCGGCTATGGGGGAGCTGGAGCATGATGAGAGCTTTGTTGACGGAGAAGGAGAACTGGAAGAGGCACATCATGCTTGATAAGCGTACGGGATTGGATCCGCCCGGTATCAAGTTACGTGCTTGCCAGGGTTTTGACGCTACTGACTTCTTCATCACTGGGTATTGGATTTGGAACAAAATCATCGAGAACTTGGCTTCCCTTGGCTATGATTCGACAAATTCTTACACTGCCGCCTACGATTGGCGCCTGGCGTATCCGAACCTCGAGAAACGGGATCACTACTTCTCACGGCTAAAATCTTACTTTGAGATGGCTGTCCATCTTGAGGGCAAAAAGGCCGTGCTCGTGTCTCACAGCATGGGTAGTCAAGTCGCCTACTACTTTTTCCACTGGGTTGCTTCCGAAAAGGGCGGTAAGGGGGGTGACGACTGGGTTGAAAGACATATCGAGGCATGGATCAATGTCAGTGGATGCATGCTTGGAGCTGTCAAAGACGTTACGGCCGTCTTGTCCGGCGAGATGCGCGATACCGCCCAGCTAAATTCATTCGCTGTCTATGGGCTAGAAAAGTTCCTCAGCAAGGACGAGCGTGCCGAGATTTTCCGTGCAATGCCTGGAATGTCATCCATGTTACCAATGGGTGGAAATGCTATCTGGGGTGATCTCGACTCGGCGCCAGACGATCAGCCTGGGCAGGAGCGCAGCTATGGCTCGTTCCTGAATTTTAGGACCGACCAGAATTGGACAATACCTGAGAAGAACTTTACGGTGGATGCCGCCATGAAGTATCTTCTTCACACAGCGGAGGACTGGTATCGGGAGCAGGTTGAGGGGAGCTACTCGCAGGGTGTGGCCCATACGACGGCCGAGGTTAACGCGAACGAAGACGATCCAACGAAGTGGATCAACCCCCTGGAGACTCGACTCCCGCTCGCCCCCGGCCTCAAAATATACTGCTTCTACGGCGTGGGGAAGCCGACGGAAAGAGCATACTACTACCGCACCCCCGAAATGGGATCGTCATCTTATCTCAACATGACGATAGACACGACTTTAACGCAAGGGGAGGTTGACCACGGTGTAATAATGGGAGAAGGGGACGGGACTGTCAACCTGATGAGCACAGGATACATGTGTAATCGAGGTTGGCAGATGAAGAGATATAACCCGGCCGGCATCAAGGTGACAGTCGTGGAGATGCCTCATGAACCGGAACGATTTAACCCCCGGGGCGGCCCAAACACGGCCGACCATGTTGATATTTTGGGACGACAAAATCTGAACGAGTATATCCTCAGGATCGCTGCGGGTCAGGGGGAAACCATACAGGACAGTGTTGTCAGCAACATCCGTGAATATGCGGATAAAGCGAAGGTATATGAAGAAGACGAATAATGGCAATATGAATTGGTTTGTGGGGGAGGCTTCGGTGGATTACCAGCGATCTTTATAAATGCTAGCAATAGACGGGCTGGCGTTTTCTGCGATGGCTTATAACGGGTCAGAGGAGCCGTGCAGCTTGAGAAAGCTATATTTCCTGTTACGGCCGCTCATGACCGAATTTGATACCCGGTTCTATAACAATATAGACTCTTATACCACTCCGCAGACATGGCTGGTCCATTCAAGAAAAGGGGTTTTGGCAGATACAAACATGATACCCAATACTGCAAAGCGTTGAATTCTGGTTGATTCGGAGTATTCTGCTGACGGATAACCGAGTGTCGGGGCAGCAGCGGGGTCACTTGGGGTTGCCTGGCCCGTGCATGCGAAACGCAGGCCAGACAAGGACAAGCGTCTCGGCAGAAAAGTTTGGGGTACCATCTGAGCCGGCCCCTCCATCGGCGGGCATGAGAGTTGCCTTTTTTGGCTCTGGTGATCTCTAGACTGTGGAACTCGTGCACCTCTTGTTGCGAGGTTCCGAAACCACCAGCCGGCTCAACGATACGACATGCGGAAGCCGTTCTGCCCAACAACCCAACCGTGATGCCCAAAATCCCCATTCCTGCGTCGGCCTTGTTAATTTGACAAATGGCGGACCAAGAGACGGCTGCGTCTGTTGATAGCGAACAGCAGTTCTGGGATGGTAAGTTGGCGATATGGCCCAGCGGCCCCCATGGACGTCATTTCGCTTGCTAATTGGAAGCTCACAGAGCTGAACAAAGTCGTAGCGGCACCCTGCGCCAACCACGAGTTGCTCGACGATGCCTTGCGTGCGTGGCTCGAGCTTGTCGCCAGAGGCCGAGAACAGTACCTCGACAGCGAGGACGACATTGCGAGATGCTCCCAAAGGCTTCTCGACAGCACTATGTTTTCGCAAAACAAGGAGTATGTGCGAACGCAGATAATCTACAGTCTCTTACAGGAGGATGAGTTCGGACCACTCCATGTCATTGCCAACTTTCTGCTGCTCGATGGCCGCAATGATGAGGCTACCTTCCGGAGCATGGTTGGAGAAGGCTGCTTTGGCCGGTTGCTCGATGTCATAAAAAACTGCGGGAACCACGATCGCCGACTCCACCGCATCGTCCTAGAGTTGATGTACGAAATGTCCCGAATCGAGCGGCTGCGCTTCGAAGATCTGCTACAAGTTGATGACAGCTTCGTCGCCTCTCTCTTCGAGTTGATTGAGACGCTTTCGGATGACGCGCACGACCCTTACCACTATCCTGTGATTCGAGTCTTGGTCCGTCCCCCTCCCTCATCATGCTGCGTGAATATCCTCACAAACTAACTAGGCGAGCAGCTGGTCCTGAATGAGCAGTACATGGTCGCATCTACCTCAGCGGCAGTTGATCCTGCTTCGCCCTCGGCCCCGCTAACAAACCGAGTTGTCAAGGTCCTCAGTGTGGACGGGGATATGTTCCGGACCTTTGGCGAGAATCTCATTCTTCTCTTGAATCGGGAGACGGAGACAGCGCTGCAGTTACTTATCCTAAAGCTGTTGTATTTGCTGTTCACGACAACCGCCACTTGCGAGTACTTCTACACAAACGATCTGCGAGTCCTACTCGACGTCATCATCCGAAATCTGCTTGACTTGCCAAGCGAAATGAACGTTCTGAGGCACACGTACCTGAGAGTTCTCGCCCCGTTGCTGGCGCATACCCAGCTTAGCCAGCCACCCCACTATAAGCGCGATCAAATCCTCAGTCTACTTGATATTTTACGTGGTTCCGGAAACGTCCATTTTACGCCCCCGGAGCCAACAACTCTTCGTCTAATCGAGCGGGTAGGGAAGACGTCTTGGCTCGTCGACGACGATGGCGAACCCGAGATATCGGGGAAGAATCCACTGGGAAGTTTATCCTTGTCGCAGACCGGAAGTACTGTTAGTGTCGTAGCACATGTGTCTGAGAAACCAGGGATTAAGACACCAAGCCGAAAGCTGGAAAGGGGTCAAGAGACCAAACCCGAACCGCATTCCGAGGAGTGCAAGGTGGTACAGCAGCAAATAGGACGCAGTCTGCGGCCACGTAGGTCTTTACCGGAAGTACCGAAACACCGTCATGGGGTTCCCATGACCCCTCCAACACTAACAACCCTCCATATAAATGGGAATGGTCATAAGAAGTTACCGCCCAAGCTCCCTCCTCCTCGGAGGAAAACAAAGCTCAGGACGGTAACAGGCGGGGAACCTCGGGGCTTAACTGAGCCACTGCCTACAGCTGCTTCGACACATGAGTCCTGATACAGAGTGTCTATCTCTGATCTATCGCAGCAAAGCCGAAGTCACCCGTGGCTGAAGGGTCTGGAATATAATGAAATGGTTTTCGTGGTCGACTCAGCCAAAGGTGCAGTTCGGATTGACGGGTTTGGTATTTGCAAAGGGTATGATAATGAAGGGCACTAGTAATGTTTTTAAGGACGAGCATGGCAAGACGGCGCATAGGAAGGCGTTTCGCGATTGCGAGAGATTTGTTTGGTTTAGCACTAACTTGGTTCAGCTGTACTGTACTTGGCAGGTCGGCAGCAATACCCATCATAAATGTTTGTCCTGAAATGCGGTGTGAAATAAACAGTGAGCTTTTATACATAGGTTTGGAGCTTTATTCCCAAATCCCATGTTTCTCATCCCCCTGATTCTCAAATATCCTGACGTTGCCTTGAAGCTCCCAGGCAAATACGAACACTGGAGTGGCGCACTGTGTTTGGTAAGGCTTGGCAGAGCCTCCACATTTTTAAAACATCTGAACCCCGGCCGCCAGGCATGCCAGGTGGTCGCGCTTGGCGTCTTTTCGGCTGCGGCAGCTATCCAGTCCAAATTTTCGAGAACATTGTCACGGAAGCAATTCACAGAGCAACGCCGCCCTCACCACACACGCCAAAACCGAACCCGCTCTCCTACGAAACTACCTCCCCGGTCTCTTTCCGAACGAATTGCCTCCTCAATTCCGCCCACCCTCACCTACAATGGCGTCCCTGGCGGCCGACGTTGTCAGGAAAACATTCCGGGAGCTCCATGGCGTCGTCGTGACGGCCGGCTTGATGCAGAAGACGGTCAAGGTCCGAGTCGGCGGGCAAAAATGGAACGGGTTTCTGCAAAAGGTAGGAGGAAAATGAGAACCCCCTCATAATCCCCCATTGGCGGTGCCCCCGACCTAACCACAACCACCGCCCCTTAGTACTTCAACGACCCCAAGACCTACCTCGTCCACGACCCGCAAAACTCGCTCCGCCAGGGCGACGTTGTCGCCATCGTCCCCGGGTTCGTCACGTCCCAGCACAAGCGCCATGTGGTAAAGCACATCATCAAGCCGGCGGGGGTGCCGATCGAGGAGCGGCCGGCGATCCCGACGCTCGACGAGCTGTGGGGCGACAAGGAGATCAAGAAGGCGGCCAAGGACGCGCGCAAGCTGGTCCGGAAGAAGATTGAGCGCATTGAGAACGCGCTAGACCTGGCCGACCGCATGGTACGGAGGACGAGGAAGGAGGTGGCCCTACACGAGAGGAGGATAATCCGCACCAAGGAGGATGTGGATAGCTCTGCCGACTGAGGGAAGACGGCTTGGTTGGGCGACTAAGGGGCGATAGGAGGGGTTGAGAAATTGGCTTCCCGGTGGCTTGCTTGAGCAGAGGCCGGCGTGTAAAATCTAACTCGAAGCTGTACTATATGACATACCCGCGCATACAGAAGGGAAGCTACGGCGTTGGGTGTATAACGAGATGGTAGATCCTGCTTTAATCAGATCAAGTGGACCATGCTTGGTCGATCCCGAGTTGACGAGATAAATGTACATATATGAACCCAACACGATGTATAGTTTCCTATCACCGATCACCTGCAATATTGGAGGTGGAGAGTCTAATAAAAGAAGAGTACCAGCATGTTTATTTATGTGTTTATAAGGATAGTAGAGCACTGCTGGGTAGACCGCAAGCAACGAGAGGCCAACACGCAAGGGGCTCTCGATGCTTACAGATATCACTGGGGCACGCAGACAGCAAGAACACACAATTCGGTGCTTTACCTAGCCCCCCCTTTCCCCGAACTCGCTAGCCCAATCTTCATACTGCCTGAGGCTTGACTTGCTAACACTTGGGCGAATTGTTGTTAGACTCGCGATGAAGTCTGGCAGTCCAATAGGGCGTATTTCATCCATGGTCATGTGTAGCAAGGCCTCGCCCAGAGACCGAAGCGGCCCCATAGCCGCGTCCTTCGCAAGTGCTGTGATATCTGAACCCGAAAACCCTGTCGTGTCTATTAGTATGGCCTCCAAAAAAAAAAAAAAAAAAAAAAAAAAAAAAAGGGGGTTAGAGGAGAAACCTTACCATCAGTCAGTCCAATGAGGACGTCGATGTCAGCGTCTGTGAGGGTGTGTTTTTGTTGACTGAGCAGTGTCTTGATCTGAACCGCTCGGGTTTCGGCCTCGGGCAAAGGTATGTACTGTCGCCTCACAAATCGCCTTCTTGCGGCCTCGTCGATAGCCCAGGGTAGATTTGTTGCAGCAAGGACAAGAACCCGATTTGCGTCGCCGCGTTCCCTATCCTTCTCTCCCACCTCTCTCCCCACAGCTGCTCGCTGTAGATCACTCCACTGTATCAGGAACTCGGTTTTAATCCTCCTCGTGGCTTCATTCTCCCCGGACCCTGATCTTTGGGATAACAGTGAGTCGATTTCATCTACAAAGATGATGCTTGGCGCTAGTACTTTAGCGAGGACGAATAATGCCCGTACTAGCTTCTCAGACTCCCCCAGGTATTTGCTAGTTAAGCTGCTCGCCGAGATGGAGAAGAATGTTGACTTGGACTCGGTAGCGACAGCTCGTGCCAGCATTGTCTTGCCAGTGCCGGGTGGCCCAAACAGCAGCATCCCTCTAGCCGGTTCCCGTAGCCCCATGAACAGATCTGGGCGGAGGAAGGGATAAACAACAGCTTCTCGAAGGGCATTCTTGGCGATATCGAGACCAGCAATGTCGCTCCAGTGTACCTCATCGCCCTGCACTACGATCTCGTTCAGAATTTGCTTCGCCGCATGTTCGTCGACTCCTGGCGGAAGTCTTTTGAGAATTGCAGCCTTCTGCCTGTTCCACGTGCCCATTATTCTACTATCCTCGTCCTCGGAGGAGCTTTCGGGAACCCGAACGGGAAGATCTACAACAAGGGGAGATTCTGTCCGCCCCCCTTTGCGCCCGTGCCGTGCGGATCTCACGCGAGACTCGATTGGCGACTCTTCGACACTTGATGAAGACAGACGCTCCTCCACCCGACTTTCTCTCCGTTCAGTCACCGGCCGGGTTGTGTCGGCGCTTTTGGTAGACCGTGTGTTTCCTCTACTAGCGGAAAGTCCTTGGCCAATCGGTCTCCGCGAAATAATGGCAGAATCTGAGGACATCTTCCTTCCAAGTATCCTTTGTGCCAAGTCTTCGGGGCGTTCTGATTCTGCATCTCTTCTCGGAATCATTGCTTGAGGGGTCCGGGGTGGCGCAGTCTTTTGGCGGACTAGCTGATCTCTCTCTTGACGCTGTTGGCCGGTGTTCTCTCTTAGATTCATAGAATTAAGTGCATTTGCTGCCGCGCTCACGGATAAAGGAAGAGGGCCAGGTGAAGGATAGTCTGTGGACCTCCTGGGGGCCCCCATCTCCAAATCTGAGCTGGGTTGCTCATCGAAATGCTTGGACGGACTTCGGGAGCTGGGCGTGACTAGTCGTCTCGTGTGGCTATCCCATTGCCTCAGTGACGTTTCCAGGCTCCTCTGTGGGCGCTCCAATGACTTCTGCGGGTCCAACGGCGGCTTTGTTGTAACATGGCTGCTGCTTGACCCCGGAACAGGCTTATCTCGCTGGCCAAGCACGTTCCAAGCCAAGCTTGCCGCCTTGCTGGCGCCAGGTCCCTCTACAGGTTTCGGAGGGGGGCGCCGTGAACTCGACTTTGAGGATTTGTCTCCCAAGCGACCTGTGCGAAGAGTGGTCCGCATTGTGTGTCTTTCCGGGCTAGCTGACTTGGTAGCCTTCTCTTCACGCGGAGGGAGTGAGGACGACGATGTGGCTGTGGCAGGCAAGGGGGTAGGCTCAAAGTTCAAGGCAGGGGCCTCACGATTCCCCAGTTGCTCGGACGAAGAACGAGCAGGCATCGACGGCCGCTTGGGGAGGGCAGGTCGGGAGAGCTCCATGTACCTGACAGCGGGAATGGTCCCTCCGCCGATCCAGCCTTTCTCGGGCGGTTGGGCATCTTGCAGCTCTGGTGACGACCTAGTCGATTTGCCCTGGGGTGAAAGTGGGCCGCTTTGAGACACTTCTCGACGTGACAGGCGGAGGGCCTCGAGAAGATCTATCCGTTCCTTACACTGCAGCTCCAGGCGCCGTAGACTATCCATCAAGGCCTTCTCTGTTTCAGATCGTGGTGTGTAGTTCGGAGCAACGCGATTTGCATGGTGATCGTAGATCTGGTCAAGAGCCAACTTCCAACATCGCATCGCTTCGTCTTCATTTCCCTGGCCTTCGTAGTAAACGGCGGTTGAACATGTCAGGTAGCTCTCGTCATACGTCTTTTGGAGAACTGAGGTTTTGCTGTTACGAAGCATCGTGGAGATGGAGGGGCATGGGCATGACGTGCAGTGCGGTTCGCAGTCCACTGCTTGGCCTGTTTTTCGATCGAGCAGCGCTGTTGTTTTTGGTGTGTCGGCAACGCATATGCTCGTCAAGGCATGGCCGATTCATGCGACCAAAGGGGTTGCGATGGGGGACTTGTTCTCGATCTGCAACCAGGGCACAATAAATTGCCTGGACGTGGCTTGCCCAGGGAAGCGGGATAAGAGTGGCGGGCCTAAGATTGCTCGAGAGTGCCCTGTGCTAGGGGAAGTAGTTTGCCTATGTGCTAGGCAGGCGCCGCTCGGTCCAGTTCGACGCGTGCTGGGCTTGTGGAGGAGAAGAGCGATAGGGCTGCCGGCCAGGTGACGTCGTGCTCTTCCTTATAAATGCCCCGCAGCCCGCAGCTTGCGCATGCATCTCAAGCAACGGGCCCCTGCTTGGGTAGTGGGGCACGTGGAGATAGCCGGCCGGGACTTCAAGCTCAATGGCACGGAGTGTGCATCCACGCTGCATTACTGCTGAAGTTAACGGACCAGAAACGCAATACGCAAGTGCGCTTAACTGTGTGTGAAGTCACATGAAAAGATGTGCGACTGATGTCAAGAGAGCTTTTATAGTCCGAAATTCTATATATTATTTCCATGCCGGGACATTTTAGTGTATTTAGGTTGGCCGCCAACACGTAGTGAATGAGGTCAAAAAGGGGTCCCAGACAAAAGGCACGGCTATTTCGGAAACAGATTTGGTAGTAGTAAGTAGCAGCTCAACACGGCTACTTACTATTACGACAGCAGGACCCGGATTTCCCCCGATGTTCTCGGGAACAGTGCCCGGAGACTCTGAGTTTCGGGGGTACCCTGTATTTCGGTCTGTTGTTCCGCCATTTCGTCCGCCAGCATCAGCATCTCTTCAACATGTTCAAAATCGACACAGAATAATCCTGCTGCTTCCTCAGTTACATCCCTGGCGAGCTTTGAGTCTTGAAGATGTCTTATGTTCTCGACGGCATCCATCAACGCTGATGGCAAGAAATTGTCCAGCGTTTGACTTGCTCGTGTAAGCGCTGGAGTCTGAACGGCTTCGAGCAAAGAAACCTTCTCAACATCTGCCTGCTTCTCCTCAAGCGGCGATAGGGAACCAATCAGCCAGTCTAGGCCGGACTCGGCACGGAAGAAGCCGTACTGGCTTCTGACCAGCCGAGCTCTCTCCTCGCTGATTTTTGTCTGAAGCCGTGAGATGTGAAACTCAGTGAAGCCAAATCGAGAGAGGGCATTCCGAGCAACCAAAAGGCAGTTGATAAGGAAGACAGAGTCGGAGGGAGGATCAATAGCTCGGGCCATGTTGGAGCACCCCGATATAAACGGGTCGAAAACCTCGGCCAGCACCGACTCGAAGTCCGCCTCCCGGTCGCCCTCCGCCGTGAGCGACGTTTCATATGTTTTCATGATGGCCGTGAGTTGTTCTAGCGCATCAAGGAGAAATTCTGGAGGCCGAAGATCAGCAGGTGTGTGCTGGAAATCGCCCTGTAATGTTGCTACGTGGTCCCGAGCCAGCGACCGAAATTGTCGAAGTGCTTCGGCCTCGAGACTGCCCAAAGAGTCTACTAGTGCGGAGCCAGGACTCAGAAGCTTAGAAAAAGTTGCTTTATAGAAGTTGAGGAGATTTGCGAGCTTGTAGGCCAGGATGACGTCCTCATTTGTCTGAATGACTTGCTCGACCCTCTGTCGCAGCATTCGAGCAGCGCCCGACATGTCGCGGTCCACCAACTCGTTCAAAGCCGTGACTGCGTCAAACTCGGTCTCGCCCTCGCCATCCTCAGCAATAAGCCGCCACACCTCGTTCTCCCGCCCTGCTCGAATTCCCTTAGCGATCTCGTCATCGTCGGATATGAATAGAACTTCGAGTGCCTCTCTCTCGCCAACAGTGGCCGAATGCGCCCAAGCAAGCATGTCACCCACATATCTCAGAGAGTCGTGCGCCGCCAGTTCGATCGGTTTCACCGATACGCCCACGGCGCCGGATACAGAGCTTCCAGTCAAGGCAGTGTGGAAGGCATCGGACAAGACATGCTCCCTAGCATCGGCAAAGAAGTCCAGACAATTCTGGAAAAGGGTCGGCCTTTCGGCGAGGACGCGGAGAGCGCGGCGGATTGACGAGCCAATCTGAGGATTCTCAAGGTTTAGCGTCTTGAACTCTTTTTGAACCCATCTGTAGAGCTTCTGAAACCCATGGTTAAGATGCTTGGTTGTCTGCTCCATGACCTCCAGCCCCAGAGTCTGATATTCAAACCCGAGAAGGACCTCGCAGTCTTTACTGACTTTCTTTGCCCTCTGAAGTGCAAGGAAGAAGCGATCATCGACTGGCTCAGAGGTTAGCGTCAGTGCCGCTGTCTCATCCTCATTGAGAACAAAATTGACATTGAAGGCCCTGAGTAGCGCCTGCTTCTTCTCAACTTGGTGCCTTTGGGTCATTAGTAGCGACGCCTCTCCCAGGCTGGTAGATGTCGCATTATGGGCTGCACCTATTTGGGTGTTCATTTCTCGGTAACTATCATTGAGCTTCCCAACGGTGGCACCGATGCGTCGAAGTTGCTGGACCCTGCCGTCAGCTCACAGTTCGTCCACCAGAGGAAGTGACAGGCAGCGACCATACCTCGGCAACTTTTGCAAACTCATTGATGATTTCTCCATTGCTGTCGATGACCTCTTTTTGCAGATTGAGGCGTAGTTGTCGTCGTGCCTCTGCTGTGCTGTGCACACTCCGCTCGTCAAGCAGGCCTAAGGCTTCGCGGAATTCTGTGTCGGCGTAAGAAGCTGAGAGGACGCTGGTAACTTTGGACGATAGTGGATTCGCCCCCTTTGGCTGGAATGGGCTCGATAGGCTTTGTAAAGGTGGGGATAGAGGACTAGAGCCTTCGCGAGAGCCTCCAGCTACGGAGGACAGGCGGGCAACTCCTGGCTCTTGTGAGGTCATTCTGGCCAACACGACCTCTCAAACATTAGGTCCCGGGATGTGTCGTGGCCCCTCCCTGAGGTACTCAGCGGCACTTTAAAATGAAGGCTATAAAGGTGTGGTTATCAAAGTGTGTTCCCGTCACTTTAACTCAGCAGCAGAATGTATGTTTGCTTAACCGCTAATATGTAAGGCATTTCATCAGGACCAACCGCGTGAGCTGGTGGGTGTGCTGGCGGGGTACGGAGTACCTAACAAGCTTCTTACCTCAGGTATCCACAGATAGCCCAGGGTCTCGGCTCCGATAACCAGCGAGCCAGCACACCGCCTACTTGAAGTGGCTAGTAAGAAGCTTGGACCCCACGTCATTCTGTCACCTGGACGCGGAGCTCAAGGCACCCAGAGCCAACAACAACCCCGACACCACTTCTACCCGCGTGCAACTACCATATGACTGGGAGCCTGCTGAGGGTTACCCTTTTGACTTATAGAACGACGGCATCCCTTGCCAATCTCTGATGAAATTAGCCAAGGCACTGGCTTTCTATTCCAGTTTGTACGTTGCTCACACTGTCCGCGTTCGCCGTTGCATCAACTCTGATTGTCCGGCTTCCGGGTGCAGGGCGTGGCTCGAGTCAAGATCCTCAACTGACTGATGGTCTCCAGGCCATGGTCCCAATAATCGCGAGGGATCAGGACGAGACTGCGCATCGAAGCTAGGTTGCGATGGCTTCAAACGTCTTTTCGAGGCTGATGCCTACAAACCGCGGACGCTCATTCTACGACGAGCTGAGGGGTGGACGGGATGAAGCCTATGAGGTTGAAGATCGTGCCGGCTTGCTAGACGAAGAGAACCTAAACCACAATTTCCACGAATATGATCTAGAGAATGCAGAGGGGCTCGGCGTTGACGATAGCCGCCTCACGCTCGGCGAGCCAGCGAATCCCGTCCCGGGGCGACGAGGGCATTCGGCCAGCCGGTCCCATGGAGCTGGCGGCATGGCATGGAACACACATGACGACGATGGCGATAATGATGTACCCGCATCGCTTCTTGTCGAGCATCAAGACATGGATATGACAGGCTCGCCCGGGCAGCAGAGAAGGAGACAGGGTGAACACCGGGCAACTGCTGTCCCAGGACCATCCAAAGCTCGTTCGCAATGGGAGACTACCCAGGCGCAACAGAGGCTGCACAACGACGACGTGTTTGGACCCTCGGAGCGCGGCAAGGGGACACCAAATACATTTATTACCGGCGTGATCACTGGGAGCGCCAAGAAAAAGGCCGAGTGGAGATGGGCTAATGTCTCGAATCTCGACAATTTCATCAAAGATGTCTATGACTATTACCAGGGATGCGGGATGTGGTGTATTTTGATGGAGAGGGTCCTCCATCTCATGTGAGTGACCACTTGTTTCTTGGGCCTTTCGGCCATCTACTGACCATAATCACAGAAACGTTGCGTTTGTCGCTTTCCTCCTAACCTTCCTCACTCAATGTGTGGATTACAGTAAAATCCGAGGGAGCCAAAAGCTCTCTCAAATACTCGTCCCGCAATGTACCAGGAGGATGTCAGGGCTGTGGAACCTTGGCCTGTGGATGTTTGCCTTCTACTTCATATGGAAGTCGATCCAGTATCTTCTGGATTTGCGACGGCTGCTCCACGTTCGCGATTACTACCTCTATTTGCTCAACGTTCCGGATCATGATATGCAGACAATAACTTGGCAGGAGGTTGTCGCCCGTATAATGGCTCTACGAGACCAGAACACCAAGACGGCAACTACTTTAACCCCTGCACAACGACGTTTTCTTGGCAGCCAATCCAAGGAAAGACTGGACGCTTCTGACATCGCTAATCGGCTGATGAGACGGGAAAATTATCTGATCGCCATGTTCAACAAAGACATTCTTGATCTGACGATACCGAGTCCCATCCCCTTGATGCAGAATCACCAACTGCTTTCCCGGACTCTTGAGTGGACCCTCATGTTTAGCATTCTCGACTTCGTTTTTGACGAGAAGGGCCAGGTAAACCAAAAATTTTTGAGATCCGACCGCCGGGGCGAACTGAGCCTGAAACTTCGCGGCCGATTCATGTTTGCTGGTGTTATGATTCTCGTCCTTTCACCCTTCGTCGTCGGATACCTCCTCATTGTTTACTTCCTGACATATTTTCATGTAAGACATCCCAGCCCCATTTCTTTGCTTTGGTATGATTCTGATGGCGTATTGGTCTAGGAAATCCAAAAGAACCCATCCGTGTTGTCGTCACGGACATACACTCCCCTTGCAGAGTGGAAGTTCAGGGAGTTCAATGAGCTGCCACATCTCTTCCGGAAACGACTTGACATGTCCCACCCATTCGCGTCCCATTATATAGACCAGTTTCCAAAAGCCAAAACAGAAATGGTTGCCAGAATGGTTGCCTTCATGGCTGGCTCATTGGCCACAGTCTTGGCAGTTGCCACAATCTTTGATCCCGACTTATTCCTTGGCTTCGAGATCACCCACGACCGAACAGTCCTGTTCTACACGGCTATCTTTGGGAGTGTCTGGGCATTCGCTCGTGGTAGCATGTCAGAGGAAAATACGGTATTCGACCCTGAGTACGCCCTGCGAAACGTCATTGAATATACGCATTACCAGCCAGACCACTGGCAAGACAGACTCCACAGTTTCGATATCAAACAGGAGTTCTCGGGGTTATACAAGATGAAAATCATCATATTCCTCGAGGAAATAATGAGCATTTTGACGGTGCCTTTCGTCTTGTTTTCCAGTCTTCCCAAGTCAAGCGATCAGATCATTGACTTCTTTCGGGAGTTCACCATCCACATCGATGGTCTTGGCTATGTCTGCTCTTTTGCCGAGTTTGACTTCAAGAAGGGAGTCGGGAACTCAAAGAAGCCTGCTGACGGCGCCGATGTTCGAGATGATTACTACTCGACAAAGCACGGGAAGATGGAGGCATCTTATTATGGATTCCTGGGCAATTATGGCAACTTTGCCCTCAACCCAAAAACGGCAGCGCCAACCCATCTCCCGCCATCGGTGCGCCATGCGTTCCATCCCCCACCCGCATGGCCCAGCATGAACTCGCCCACACTGGCCGCCGATATGCAGACATCGCGAATGGGGCGTAGTGAGCACACAAGGAGAGCGCCTGCCCGGACACCCCGTTTCGGCCCTAGTGGCCTAGGCGGCCATCATCTGTCACCCATGGCCTCTATCCTACTCGACCCCCATCACCAGCCGCCGCCAAACCCAGCGGTTAGTACCAGAACGGCTCATCCGCCGCGTCAACAGCGCGCCGGGTTGCATGGTGGCAATAATATCATTGAAGAGTCTGTTGAAGATGACGGGGAACAACACGATGATGAGGTTTACGAGGGTGGTGAGGCTCTAGACGAATCAGCATGGCAAACATCGCCAACGAGAAATCTCAGTAGAGAAAACAGTGGAGTTGAGGGAAGCGAAGCGGCAGATACCGGAGTCTTGAACATGATCTACAAATTCAATCAAGCGCAGCTGAACCGCCGACCTGGAGGAGTTAGGTAGAGAGGCTCTTTGTCGTACCTGGGAAGAGGAATAACGGGACGGAATACAGTATCTTGTACACGTGCCCATTTGGTTACGGTATGAATTGACAGGTTTACGGCGTTGGATGGTCTGATCTCTGGCTGTTTTACATAGGAGTCGGAGACTCTTTTCGCAGCGGCAACATCTTAGATACGGCCAGGCTGGTCAGCAGTACAAACAGGATAGGATGAAAGCTTTGAACAAACGCAGGCGTTACTAAAGTCGGGGTAAGCAAGCTGTGCCTCTCAGGGAACTGAGGTGCCCACTGAGGGGGAACGTGGTGAGCGCGGTTTCTGATGCCCGGCTCTGTCCCACCACTCCCTCGGAATCGAACGATTATGACGGATGGCGGGGAAGATGAGGCCACACCGTAAAAGGCATTTTGCTTTACAATTGATATGGGAAAGTGGGATTGGGGTAAATGCTGAAGCTAAAGTCACTGAGAGGCAATTAAATTTAGGTGTCTAAAAACCGCACGCCTTATCATCCCAGAATATCTCTTTCCACTCTATTTCAACTTCCCATCTCGCAAGAGCCCCAAGATTCCTGCCGAATCGAAAGGAAAAAAAAAGAAATGATGCGGGTGCAGGGTCATGGTGTTTTCCTGAGTGCAACAAACATACTCAGAGCTCCGCGGCAAACGCAGAATCAATGATCTGGCAAATTCGCGACTCGGTGGGTGGGCAAACAAACGGGGCAATCAGTCAGACGAGACCGAGACCGAATACCCCGAGGCGGCTTGAATACAGGTGACTTCAGCAGGTCGGGTTGTTAATCTCAGTGAACTTGGCTGCGGGGCGCCCAACTCGGCCGCTGCTCGGTGCCACCCCTGTTAGTTCCCCGACCTCCGAGCGCCGCCTAACCATTTTTTTTCGAGTTTGAAGCTGCTGGCTTGGCTGGTGCCGACAACGGTCAGAGAAAAATTTGAGGATTTATCCATCAACGACCTCGCCATCGCATCCGCTCCGCGCCCATTGCGCCGACACAGACGACTACGCGACTTGCACGAGCTATCTCCTGGAGACCTGCGTGGCGCTCTTTGGCCATCGGCACATTGGTTTGGCCCGCAGCGTGCTTCAGCAGCAGCTGTTTGCATTGCGTCACTTCGAGGAGCCCTCTCTCCTGCTCCCATCGCCTCCCTGAAGCCAACGCTGGCCACACCCCCCGCCGCGACCTGCCCGAAAACCAACTCGACCGGCACTCCCTTCAACCTGGCTCTCAGCTTCGGCACTACGGGAGCTTCGGCTTCCCCAATGGCGCAGCCAAATGTCGAACCCGAGGACGACTACGAGTACGTTGCCTATGCCACGGCTGATGCGACAACCTAGGGCCCGGCCCTACCACCCGGCTCTAGGAGAACGACGCGGACTGCTAACAGAGCCACAGTTATGAATCTCTCCCGCCCAATTTCTCCCTGCTGCAGAATATGACGGCCGGCGCGTTCGCAGGCATCGCCGAGCATTGTACTAGTATGTCACGTCCTTGTTGAACTTGTGGGCGTCGGTGATGCGCTTGTCCAGAGTGGAAACACCGTCGAGTGCTCTCGGAGCTGCAGTTGGCCAGGTACTAACAGGCGCAGTGTACCCTATCGACGCCATTAAGGTAGGCAGAACAAAGCTCGACCAATGCGACTGCCCTGTGACGTACTGACGACCCGGATCAACAGACGCGAATGCAGATTCTCAACCCGACCCCCTCGGCCGTTTACAATGGAGTCATCCAAGGCACATACCGGATAGCTAGCACGGAAGGAGTGTTGAGTTTATGGCGCGGCATGTCGAGCGTCATTGTTGGAGCTGGTGCGTTGGCCATCCTTGCTGACTACGGCGCGCCCCGGGCTGACTTTGGTTGATTAGGACCCGCGCATGCTGTCTATTTTGCTACATATGAGGCTGTCAAGCATCTCATGGGGGGTAATCAGGTTGGCGTACACCACCCACTGGCCGCCGCGACTAGCGGTGCCTGTGCGACCATCGCGAGCGATGCGCTGATGAACCCTTTCGATGGTACGCTTGACCTTGCAACATTGGGTCACGTTCGAGACTAACTTTTTACAGTCATCAAACAGAGGATGCAGATTCACAACTCGGCTAAGATCTACCGCTCCGTGTTCGACTGTGCCAAGTATGTCTACAGAAACGAAGGGCTTGCCGCCTTCTACGTCTCGTATCCGACCACACTTTCTATGACTGTGCCCTTTACGGCTCTTCAGTTCCTCGCTTACGAGTCCATTTCCACGTCGATGAATCCTTCCAAAACATACGACCCCCTTACGCACTGCATGGCAGGTGCCGTAGCTGGTGGTTTTGCGGCCGCCTTGACCACGCCAATGGACGTTATCAAGACAATGCTGCAAACCCGTGGAAACGCACATGACGCTGAGCTAAGGACGGTAAATGGATTTGTCGCTGGCTGTCGATTATTACTGCGGAGGGAAGGTCCTCGGGGGTTCTTTAAGGGTGTGGGGCCTAGAGTATTGACCACCATGCCGAGCACTGCTATTTGCTGGTCGGCATATGAGGCATCAAAGTACGTTTTGCTTTGTTATGTGACAAGCCGGCTGCTAACAGATTGTTTAGGGCCTACTTTATTCGCCAGAACACGGCGATGTCTTGAAACTCATTTCATTGCGCAAAGCAAAAATTGTGGCCAAAGTGAGTACCGTAACATCCCTTCTTCGTCTAGCCGGAGACCAATATCTTCAACCTGCACAAGTCGCAGGGCTTGCTTTCTTGTCCATTCCTAACTCTGTGTGCAGGACCGATCCGCATCCTTGAGCTAGGATACGTCAGTCTATCTCCAAACCGCATATCTGAGAACCTCCGTGCTCGCTCTCGGCGCTAAGGAGTCGAACATAGCGATGCTCTTCGGTTCCGTCCTGAAACGGACGGAAAAGTTCGGGCGTACGCTGTACGCTCAGCACACTTGTACATATTATCTGTGACCACCCTGGTTCGGGGCGATTTTTGCCAACATGGACATGATTGACTGGATTTGGTGGCGTTTTCGAATTTTCCCCTTCTGCGGCATTTTGACTCGAGGCATGGCTTTACAAGTGGTATAAATCATAACATGGCCAGGGCTTGGCTTCGGGATAGACCGAGGATGCGCTCGGTATCACTGTTGAGTACCTGGATAACGTCTGCAACCTTAGTTGGGGGGTGCAGAAATGTTGCAACACGGCGCGTCTGATTTGGTCTTTTGCGGGGAAGGCTGCCCTGGCGTCAGGGGGCACGGAGGGCAGAAAGTGCTGCAGTAATTTTCCAGCGAAGAGCGGAGTTTATAGAACTCCTGATTCGTTAGAACCAGGAGCGAGATGAATGGATTGCCTGGATTGCAGTGCATCCATCCCTGACTAAAATAACAAACCTGGGTCGTTTGAGTGTGTGTGCTCTTTGTTAAGAGCTCTTACTGTAACGGTCAGCTGGAAGCCATGGTGACCGATACTAAAAACTGGCGATATTCATGTGAGCAGTGCCTCGCAGGTTGACCCATCGACTTGTAGCGATAACCACAGTATGGATGACATGACGCACCGAACCAAAGTATATTGTTTCTTCATCGGTTTGGCATTTCTCAAAACTGTCCGGGGGCACATAGGAAGGCCAACGGTGCTTCCCCATCGTTCAGTACGAATACATGCAATAACTCCCAACCTCCACGCCCAGTTCTTGACGCTCACGATGGTCAGGATAATAAGATACAGTTGAACCAAAACGTATGTGCATTCACCAAACATCTAGCCGGCTTTCCCAAAAACACCAGAACTCCTCCATGCAAATACACGCTAGGCGGTCAACAGCTCAACCACCCCAAGCGAAACCTCCGGGAAAGCCACCGCCAGACCTGAACTGGAACTGACCGCCGCCCTGCTGAAACATGAAGGGCTGGCCACCGCCACCGCCGCCAAAAGGCTGACCGCCGAAGCCCCCTTGTTGCTCGTGCGAATTGGGGTCGTCGCCGCGATCGAAGCGGGCCCGGAGCTCCGGGTCACTGAGGACCTCGTACGCCTCGTTGATGCTTGACATTTTCTTCTCAGCCGCCTCCTTGGTCAAGCCCTGCTTGGCGGCCTTGTCGGGGTGGTGAATCTTGGAGAGCTTGCGGTACGCCGCCTTGATCTGCCGCTCGTCGGCGTCGTGGGCCACGCCGAGGACCTTGTAGTAGTCCTTTGTCTTGCTGCGCTGGAGCGCGATTTGGGCCTTGCGTAGAAGATCTTCGACCAGCTCGCGCTTCTCGGGGTGAGCCTCCTGGGCCTTCTTGAGCGAGTGGATGCTAGCCTCAAAAGTTTCTGCTTCGAGCTGGTCCTTAGCTTGTTGCAGGAGACCGTATAGTGAGTTCTCGTCGAGCTTGACGGCCTCGTCGCAGAACTCCTTTGCCTTTTTGCTGTTTGACTGTTTTTGTTGATGTTAGCTTTCGTAATATCACATAGGGGCTCCCGAACAAAGGGGTTGGTTACTTCATAGTATGCCTGGCACGCCATGCCCGCGAGTCTGGCCACCAGTGTGCTTCCTACCGATTGTGGTATTGTGCCATCTTCCCGCAGAGCCGCAACCTGATCCTTGACCTCTCTGATAAGGCCCTCACTCTCTGCATTTGGTACCAAATGCCGGACCGCCGTCATGGGCTGGCTCTTCTCCAAGGCCTTGATCACCTTTTGCAGCGTCTTGTCTACCACCTTCTCTTGCCTCAGCAGCTTCTTGCAGATCTTAGACTCTGGGTCGGAGTGGAGGCATTTCCGTATGGCCGTCATACCCCCCTCGACATCGCCGAGCCCATAGAAAGTAATAGCTGAAATCTTGACATGTGGAGATGTGTCACCAGCCTTCATCTGCAGGATATGTTGCAGATCCGAGATACCCATCTCGGCATCGCCCCGCTCAAAGTTACACCTGGCGCGCAGCTCGCGGAGCGGGAGCGCTCTGTTGGCGACGAGAATCGCGATGCTCGCCTGTGTGACACACTCCTCCCAGTTCCCACTGTCCACTGCCTTCTGGGCAATCACGGCAGCCCCCTTCGCCTCCTCGAGAGCCGCGGCCTCCTCTGTCTTCCTGGCCTTGACATACTGCTCCTTGGCACCGTTCCAATCGCCGGTGCGCGCCTTCAGCTTGCCGAGCTGCGCGTGGGCGCCTTCGAACCCGGGCTTGATCGACAGCACCTTGTTGAAGTCTTCGGTCGCCTGCGAGGTGCGCCCAAGCGAGAGGTAGGTGGTCGCACGCTTGAAGAGGGTCAGGTAGTTGTTGGGGTCGCGCGCGATGGCGGCGTCGTAGTAGACGAGGGCGTCATTGGTCTCGCCCTTGGAGAGATGACTCTGCGCGTGTGCGAGCAAGGCCGAAACGGGTATGTCGGTGGGGATGTCGGCGGTCGAGAGGCCCGTCACCAGGCACGGCGCCGACGAGAAGATGCTGGCGGCGACAACCAGGGCCGATAGGCGGACCAGCATTTTGGCGATAACGACGAGACGGCAGAATTAGATGAACGACAAAACAAAGGCTGGTTCCCAGTCTGGGGAGAAGAGCGTGACAAGGTCAGCACATAGGGAGTGGGTGCACGACGGGAGGGAGAACGAGTCGTGGAGTTGTGCCTAGAGGGTGCCAAAACTGACAAGTTGTCCTCATTTATCGGGAGCCGATAAGTCTATGGCTGCGGTTGGGGGAGCACGCGGGAGTTCAGCCCCGCGATCAAAATTCAGGCATGCTAGAAACCAACAATCTGGCCACTCCAGCAAACAGTCCGGCATGAGCTGCCAGGGTCAGACCGACCGGCACCTATAATTCTATAATTAATGTACCGCCCCATATTTAGGTGCGCATTGGTAGTTTAATGGGCTTTATCCCAATACCACGAGATATGAAATCGATTGAGCTTTATCCACAGCCGCTCAACTTTGAATGGAACCCAGCCTTGTTTTCAACTCGATCCGGACATGGCTTTGAAGGCCCCACTGCTCTTGAAGGGGGGGACATGAACACTGGGGCAACGGTCACAGCGCGGCGATGCGCTGGGAGGAATTCTGCCGGGTTGATTTGGGCGGTCAGAGAAGCTTTTGGGTGATCCTGGTTCGGCCATGTGGGGCGCTGCACGCATTCAACTCTGACTGCAACTAGCGGCAAAATAATTGGCCGCTGCGAAGGAAAAAAAATTGGTACAGATTCCTGAGCACTCAATCCGTGTAGCTGCACGTCGACACAGCCCAAAATCGCAACTCGCACTCACCACATTGAACATCGGTAATCCCCTCGACAACACGAACGGCGATGTCTTTCCGCGGAGCTCCTCGCGGTCGCGGCGGTGGTGGATTTGGCGGTAGAGGAGGAGGAGGTGAGCCGCCCCGATTCCTCGCCAACAGTTGCGATCAGGAAAGGATCAGATTCACTAACGAAGCGGAATTGCAGGGCGTGGAGGGTACCAGCAGCGCGACTTCGGCCCGCCTGATACCGTCCTCGAAATGGGCAAGTTCATCCACGCCTGCGAGGGCGAGATGGTGTGCGAGAGCATCAACCCCAAGATCCCTCACTTCAACGCCCCTATCTACCTTGAGAACAAGGTACGTCGCCGCCATACCCGCGTGCACATCCGCTCCCCCGTTCCGTCCGTTGAGACACTGATATGGTGTGCACCAAATATAGACTTCGATCGGCAAGGTCGACGAGGTCCTCGGACCCATCAACCAAGTTTACTTCACCATCAAGCCCTCCGAAGGCATCCAGGCCACATCTTTCAAGGTCGGCGACAAGTTCTACATTGGCGGCGAGAAGCTCCTACCGCTGGAGAAGTTCCTCCCAAGACCGAAGCCCGCTCCTGGTTCCAAGGTGAAGAAGCCGAGTCGGGGTGGTGCCTCGCGCGGTGGACGGGGTGCTCCCGGTGGTTTCTCCCGGGGTGGTGCCAGAGGTGGTGCCCGGGGTGGTTTCGGCGCCCCGAGGGGTCGCGGTGGCTTTGCCCCACGAGGCGGAGGTGGCCGTGGCGGCGGTGGTTTCAGCGGCTCGGGTGGTTTCTCTAGGGGAGGTCGCGGTGGTGGTGGTGGTTTCGGTGGCGGCAGAGGCCGGTAGAGGATTGTGTTGGGATTGACAGCAATGGGCGACGCACACTTCAGGCCGGCGCAAAAAAGTCTGAGCTTGGTGCGGGGACGTCCTGATACCGAGGAAAATATGGCCGCGACTAGACGGAGTTGTCTGGACACTGGACTGGCTGAACCGGCGTTTGGGAAGGGTTCGGAATCTTGTTTTGGTTTTACAGTTACCTCCAAGGCGACTTTTGTACATGCAAGGGTGCAAGAAAGACAAGCTTCAATTTCAAACGTTGTCTGGATAACAAACAAATCCTCCTCGGGTTCCTCCTCGGGCGTCCTACATTCCGAAGAAGAAAAAACGCACATCGGTTGGGGACATGAGGGGGAAAATCGGCGTGCTGCTAACCCTCTCTCTGGGAATATCTTGTCGACTCCTTCACTCTCCTTTGCTGCCGCAGCGGCGGCAACGACGGGCGGCTGTGATGGCTCTGGAGGAGAAAACATAGCGCCAGAAGCACGCCGAGAAATCCGATACCAGTCCCAAGATACTGGGCTGCTCTAAATCCTACCAACCGATCTTTCCGCGTATTGTTGACTTGCTACAGATGTGATGTCAGTCCACACATTCCACCAGGCTGGGTAACGACGTGATAACGCACTGCTTCGACTGTGCCAGCCAGCCCCAGGGCAATTGATATTCTTGTTTATAAAGTTAGCACAAGCCACCCTGAGCACATTTCTAGTGAGAAATGTAACCATACGAGTAGTTGACAACCATCACAACCAGACTTGCCGCGATCCCCTGGGTTATTTGACAAGTCAGAACGACCGCTCTCGCAGCTATAGCATCGCAGGGGCAGTTATGGGTACCTGGTGCTCCTTGGAGACGCTGTTGCTTAGCAAAATCGTGGCCTAGACCCGCACAAGTCAGATCACTGCCGAGGGTAGAGCAAAGAATTGCCATTACCGCTGGGTTGCTCATATCCATTCCCTAGGCCAGCAAGTCAGCACAAGTAGGACATGGAGATGACAGGGGGTGGGGGCACACAAATGGCATGATCAATATGCTGAAGAAGGTGTTGAGCCAGTACGTCTGGCCAACCGGTGCTGTTGCAAGGAGCAGGCTCCCAGCGAAGAAGGCGCACATGGACACCAGCATGATCCAGTGAGGCCCAGTTCGGGTGATCAAGATTCCCGCGAGCAGACTAGCTATCAGGCCACTGACTGGGCTAGTGAGTTCAGATATCAGCCACCGCCGAGCAACGGAACAGCACGGTAGGGGAAGAGACGTACGCATGCGCAAAGCTGACAGACGCAAGCAGCGGTGACCATCCGCGCAACGTCTCGAGCATGAAGATGGTGTAGTATATCCATATGCTGAAGCACGCCCATCCCGCAGCGGTACAGCCCAGCACAAAGTTGGTGTTGGCCCTCATCGCTGTGACGGGGATCAGGGGGTGCTTGGCTGTATGGCACTCGTGCCATAGGAAAGCAGCGATGAGCATGGCGCCGATAATTAGAATGAAGTAAGTGTATGGCGTCTTCCACGACACGATAGGGGCTTGGTTAAAGGCATAGTTGAACAAAACCAGGCCTGTAATCCCCAGTAAGATGCCGTAGCCGTCAAGCTGGCCCCACAGGCTCTCGCCCTTGCGGACGGTTGCCGCTGTTGCAGGCAAGACGGCGGCACTGACCGCCGCGAGAAGAACACACACGGCAGCGAGCGTCCAGAAAGCCCAGGGCCACCAGGCCTTGGTGGCAAACATGCTGGCCATGACAGAGCCGACGACGAAGCCCAGCGGAGCGCTGGCACCAAACAGACACATCACGATATTCTTCCGTTTGCCAGGGGCATAGCCTCGGCCCAGCATGGCCACTCCGTTAGGCACAAGAAGGGCTGGCCCAACTCCCTTTCTCGTCATCCATCATCAGCGTCCAATCCACCTTGACAAGTTGAGAAACTCACCTGCATAGCGCGGCAAAAGCAAAAATAGACCGTCCCTCGCAGACCCGCAGCCTGGACGCCAGGCGCAAACCCAGCAAGGAGGCTCCAGAAGCCATACCACAGAAACCCAACGACAAAGACCCTCTTGTGCCCGAACAAATCTCCAAGCCGTCCCGACGGCAGGACAAACGTGGCCGACGTCAAACTGTACGCTGCCGAGTACCACGCGACGGTTCCCAAGTTCGTATCCGGAAAGGAACCCCCGATGATGCGTGCCGGCAACATGGCCTGCGCCAGCCCTGAGAGCATGAGCATCTGCGCCGAGCAAACCACCAGCACAAACAGCACCTCCCGCACGGCCGAGAAACCCTCTGGTCGGCTGCTCGGGACGGTCCCAGCCGCGCGGGTCTGGCGCGCCTTGTTGGCGATCAGGGGCGACGCGCCGGCGTCGTCTTCGTCGCTCAGGCGTGCGGGCGACGATCGCAGGTTGTGGTGGTGCATCGCGGGAAACGCCTTCTCCCGCTCGCCCGAGAGGGGGACGGCCGGCGGGATCCCCACCAGCCGTTGCTCGTGCTGGTGGGAGCTCCGCTTGTGGCCCTGGTGTCTGTGGTGTGTCCGTTTGGCGTCCGTGTGGGCCCATCGTGGGGCTTTGCTGTGGTGGGATCGGCGGTGCCATTCGTCCTTCGTCCCAACGGCGGCCTCGGAGGCTGTATCCAGCGGGCGGGAGGCCGTGTGGGAATTGCGGGCTGTGGTAGCTGGTGGGTGTTTGAGGACTGTGGGCTCGGTAATGTGCGCCCCCGACGAGTTGTCGTCCTCGGCCCCGGCCAGGGAGTGGCGGCTATACTGTGCCGGTACGATGAGAAACGCTGGGGGGAGCGTTTGCGGTCGATGCCGTGAACTGAAAGAACATGTTTGGTTTTGGTTACCAGGGTCTGGTCTGCCAGAGCACCGGCGCATCTTTGGCAAGTCGATCCCCTTGTTGGACTCGCTCGGATGACTCTGTGGTACTGGTCGTGGTGTTGCGGCCTCGCTGAACTTCGGAACATGTGCACCGTAGGCAGCATAGGTGGCAGGCCGTGGGTTAATGCCGTCCTGTACCTGGAACTGCTTCCTGAATGACTCCGTGGCCATCATCATCGCGTCCGCCGCCCGCTGCAATGCTTCGACTGCCTGCGAATCCACCCATAGCGAAGCTGGCCGTGCTTTCTCCATGCTGCAATGTCGTCAAGCCTAGCCTGATTTCCCCGCTCCGAGGAAGTGAACATAAAGCTGATGCCGCCGTCACAGGAATTCGGGGGCACAGCTGGGTAGAAAAGAGACTATACTCGTCGGCAGGGAGACAAGACGAAGGTGGGCGGTGATCGACACTCTGTTGAAGAGGGAGGAGTGGCTCACGGATTATCGCACACAGTTTTGGCCAGCTCAGGGAGACTAAGCAGGTTCCCTGAGAGTAATGGTAGACAGACAAGGAGGTGAAATTTGAGGCAAGGAAATTGTGACTATGCAGCCGCGACTAATACAACATCTGACTGGGAGAGGTGACACTGGTTGAACTTTTCATTGCTAGTGTACTCAAGGCCAGCTGGCATGGTAGTAACCATGGAGTATCAAGGTTTGGCCAACTTGGCAGGCTATAAGCCATTGTGTCACGTTGTCGACTTGCGTCATGGGCAAGGTGCACTCAGAAGGCTGAGAAAAACACCCCAAGCCTAGATAGATCGCATTCGAGGTCGGGACGAGATTGTCTTGTCTATAAACTAATCATGCATAGGTGTGCGCGTGCAGCAATGTTTCGGAGCCGAGGGTCGATGCATCGCCAGACAACATCGTTGAGCAAGGCCACGCCAGTCGCGGGTATGGCTGAAACCATCCATCGGGACTTTGGGACCGCTAATTCACGAAAACAGTTGGAGAATATGAATGTGTGATATGGGGCTAGTGCTAATGTTCAAGGGATACGCATACAACGGGAGGGCGGAAAGGAAGCTAGTGAGAGGGTGAAGGGGGTGTTTGATGGTAGGTAGTCATGAAAAACCCGAATTTGCGCCCCTTGGGTATTCTCCAGGGATGTGAAGGTGGGAAATGGTTGGGGCACTGTCGTTGCGCATCGTTCTACCCCCTGGCCGCGACAACCTCCCGCCAATATTTGTTCCTCCCTGCGCTCTCTCAATTGCGCCTGACAGCGCTCCATCCTTGGTGCTATTGGTCGCGCCTCTTAGGTGTTGAGCGAGAGGCGCGTTTCCAGGATATGCATCATTCTTGAAAGATGCCTGAGGCTGGCTTCTCAGTGTCGGGTAAGCACCCTCCGCGTCGCCAGCGCCTACTGCGGCGTTAACGGGGACTTGGCCATCGGGACTTCGATATGGCGAGGCTACCTCCTGGCCTGGGGATTTGGCATTGCCAAAACTTCCAAGAGCGTCATTGCCAGCTTTCCGAGGTGTCACCATTTGCTCCATAGCAGGTCTCCCATCGATAGTCGAAGCCGAAAATTGGGTTGTGTCCGCACCATGTCCGTCCGGATGGCTCGAATGGACCAACATGGCCGCAGGCAAGTACTGGCCTGGGTACTGGGTATCCTGGTAGGGTTGCCCAAACGAGCTCCTGGGCGAGGGGCTAGCTGCGGCAACAGCCTCGCGATCCGTATTGTCGACATAGCCAGAGCTTACACTAAGCGGGGAAAGCGGAACCTGTAAGCCTCTTTCCGCATTCACCTGGAGGTCAGATGGGAACCGCCCACCTGAAGGCCGGCGCGACAGGGCGTCTTGTCTCGGTTGTTGGTTGGCCGGAGAGGCAGTCGCCGCAAATGGGGGATCCTCGTCGTCGTCCACTACTCCATCGCTGCTCATAGAAGAGCGTTGCGACGATCTGCTGAAGCTCCGCACATGGCCGCGCACGAAATTGCTGCGCTCCTCCGGGGTCCTCTCGGTAAGTGCTTTGATGTCCTCGTACCAGGCCATCATGGTGTCGTGGCTCTCAGCTCGGAAGACCCACGTGTGGCCGCGATGCATTGAACCGGTTTGGCGACCTTTGAGAATGAACTTGTTTGATGACCCCCCTTCGCTAGAATGAGACCCCAACTTCTGCTCAGGAAGATAGAGCGACATGACTGGCGCCTGTGTCTTATCCGCGGACTTGAATTCGTGAAGGTGGGTCGGAGAAAGGACATACCTTCTGCTGTTAGCTATGACACGCGTCTTTCGGACATCTGGGCAGACAGTAAATAAGACTCACCATCCAGCTGTGTAACTTTTAAGATACTTGCTCTTACGCTCCAAAAGCCCAGCTCGGATCTCCTGACAGGCATAGTGATCGCGACCTGGATAGTGTATGAGGTCAGCCAACCTCATAGGCACCTCTGGGTCCACGAAGCGATCGTCCCTTTGAACAAAGGAGCTCCATTCTGTGTCCTTTGGCATGGCGATGGGGCCAGTCCGTAGTTCCTCGATCGCGCTATAAGCTGCATCGGCTTCTCTCTTCAAAATCCCGGCATATGCATTATATGACTTCTGAATCTCGCCGACAACAATTGACTCCAACTCTCGCCCGGAATTCTCTAGGTTCAAATATGCCTTAAGGGTGTCAGCTCCTACTTACAAAACAAAGAGCAGGCAGGGGACTTTTCATTACCTGGTGCAGATAATTCTCTTCGTCAATTTGCTTCTCCAGTTGTCGGTCAACGGCTAGTCGTAGAAGATAGGGGTCTTGCTTTCCTGTTGTCAAGGCAGAGTCGAGTTCGGTCTGACCTAGGATGTCTTGGAGCTGGTTTACAGCCTTGCGAGTTGTATCCATTTCTTTTTCAACCGAGTTTTTGAAGTCACCCGAAAGGTTCTTAATCTCCTTGATTTTCTGATGAAGATCGCTCCGCAGGCCAGTTAGAGCGAGAATAACATCCTCTTCAATCTCCCTAGCCTTGTTGGCTTCGGCAACAGCGAGCTTGCTGTGGCTTCGCAATATTTGCAGGGCATCGTCCACCCCCCCCGACGCGAGGAATCCTGGGGGTGTTGCAATGTTGTTCAGCGCATTTGCCAGCTTGACAAGCGACTTGGCCCGGTGTTCGTAGTGCGTCTGGATCTCCCTAAAATATGTAATGAGATCCTTCAGAATTTTTCGCCAGGCTAATAGCGGCCGACGCGTTAGCCCATGACCTCACCTGGGCAAGAATTTGTGCCTGACGCGGGGGAAAACAAACCTTGAAACCTGGTTGCGAGGACCTCAGTCGGGTTACCGGTGGTCGGCACAGGACAGTAAAAGGCACTATGTATTTCGTCCTGGTCGGTTGTCGACTGCAATGCGAGGCTCCTAACACTACCAGCCTTCATACTGCGACGGCTGCTGCTTCGCTTTAGACTCCCGGTTCGCCTCAGTGACGCTTTCTTTTTCAGTGTATTGCCACGAGACAATGCCGTGCCGCCTTCGCCAATAACACCAGCAACAGAGCCAGAAAAAGAATTAGATCGCTGCATGTTACTCCCGTCCACGATGGAGCTCCCACGCTGGCTAGCATCCCACTCCTCGGTGAACTTCCCGGTCGGACGAAGGGCGGAGGGCTCGACGAGATAACTGCCGTAGTCGGGGCGGGCCGTGTGCGAGTTTGCCAGTGTATTGGAAAGAGTTTCGGCGTCGGCGACCCCTCCATACTGCTGCTGTGGCTGCTGGGGAAAGTAGCTGTTCACCGCGCCCCCACGATCGTGGTTGATATGGGGAGAAGGGGCTGCGACCGGAGACTTAGCGGTCGCCATGATGGATCAGGTCTTGACGCGATGCATGGATGGCAGCTGCGTTTGGGTTTGGACTGGGGACTCTCGCTCCACTTGATATTCTGTTAGCTTCCCACATCAGACCACAGTGTTGGACGGAGAAGAGGGGGAGTGGGCTCGGCTGCCCACAGAGAAGGAGTCGGGCGTACATGCGACACGGATCGTTGTTGCAGCGCCTACGCGTTCAGTACTGCCGTACTACTGGCTGATGTCAACGTAGCAGTGCCCAGGATCGGGTTCTCAATTATGATCTCGTTGCCCAGGTGGTGGAGGGGGGACGATGTTGGAGGGAGGGAGGCGGCAGACAGGAGGAAATGGAGCAATTGTTGGGCTAGGGGTTGACAGTGATGGATGATGTCGTCGTCACTTTTGGCCGCTCTTGGCGAAGGGGTCGCTGAACAGGAATGGGGGACTGTGCTCAGCAGGCGGCGCTGCGGTTGGCCTGCCCCCCGTCAACCGAACCCCCGCAACCTAAAAAGTACTGGCAGTTTCTCCCTCACCTGGGGTAAATAAAGGTTGCGGAGTAACTACTTCGAGATAGGTCCAGCGCTTCAACGTCTTGTTGCCCGTTCATCAAATCCTATCTCTTGTTAATCCCATATTTTCCTCTACGAGTGAATCACCGGGATCGAAGATTTCCAAACGCAGGAACCACTGAACACACGATAAGACTTGGCTGCTGCTTGCGACATCTGCCCCGAAAAGTACCTTCTTTGTGCAATGACGTATGCAACGTGGGCCCCTCCTCAGGCCTTGATCGAGGCCCTTCGTAGTTCCCCGCCAGATCACCATCCGATTGCATGTGGCTTGCCAAGGAGCCACCTCCTCCTTTCCCGGGATTCGGTACCCTTCAGTGCCGACAAGTTTACACTTCAGCATACACACCACTCCGACAGTGGCAGCGACTCGAACAATTTCTCGGTCTTTTTAAAGTTGGGCCGGACCTCTCGACTTGCTTTGTTGGCCGTCGCAGTTGTTTGCCACGCCAGTGTCGCACACATGGGGCCGCGCGCATCCCAACGCATAGATACATTCGTGGGTAAGGGCTCAGACTCCAGTCATCCTACTGGCTACACTCATAAGAGGTGTCGTGGGTTATATAGGAGAGTGTCTCGCCCATACTGATTGCATGTATTACTCGCATTTCAACACGAGAAGCTGGCCTCCGATTTCTTGTACACTTGCAGTCATGCTGCAGGACACAAGTCAGTACCAGGGTATCCGACCCTGAAATCACAGTTCCTCATTATTGATGCAGGTGCAGCGTTAGGTAAGGTAGCATATTCCAACCTAGGACAATCGCTGTTAAATGTCGGAGTTGATACATCCATACCCTTTATCGTATTTCAAAGCTTCGGTATCTAGAAATGTCGAATATACACGAGGGCTGCACAAGATATAATAAAAGTGTACCGTGCTGTCAACCCAACCACCCTTCCTACCTGCAGTATCTGGGTTGAACTTTGAGCTCCCCGAAGCGCACCTCCCAGCCTGCGAGTTGTTTGAGATAAACCAGAAGCCCATCAATTCAACTCGTAGATAGTACAACCAATGACGATATTTTCTTTTGTACTTAGTGAGGGTAGGGTAAGGTCGGTACCTATGTGCCTATGTTCAAATATGATCCTTTAAGTCAATGCCTGTATTAGAGTGATATCACAAGGTCAGACCTTTTTATGACATTGTATACACCGCGTAGTATAGGCTCTGATATGAATGATATCTCATCAAGAGTGTCGGTGCTATACAACCCAAGATGAAACGACAGTCATCGTCGCAGACTCCGATTGGTGCCCGCCACGCCTGTACTTTTAATGTTAAGCTGTTTATAAAAGCGTATGTGTTGCATTTTATTCATGTCCCCAGAAGAATGCCAAAGACTGCCATCATATGAGGTGCAAGTTGGATTTTCTGGACACTCTCTTTATCCCCGAGTTGGGCAGTCTTGTTAAGGTAAGTAGCCGACCAGTACTCGCTCTCGGCTTGGATCAATTGCGGTAGTCGACGCCAAAAAGGAACACACCAAGGCCCCTTGTGATATCCTGTATCCAGTCGGAGTTTATGAGTCCCGGAACAGATAGAATCAAACCCCGAGAACCAAGATCGAGCCTTTCAGACTCAACTTTCAAGTTGTTAGTTTGTGCTGTGCCTTCGGCCCTGCCTGTCAGCTGGCCCCTTCTTAGAACATCCAACAGACCCACCCAGAGAGGGATTGTTGCCTTCGCCTCTTCATAGGTACCTTAGTTGTGTACATACAGCAATAAGAGGGGTAACGCTCAGAAGTGTAAATCAAGGGGTTTAAGAGGCCATGGACGGGGAGAAATATACCGTGCAGTCCACATTACGGAGTATTGAAGACTGTTTATGGACATCTGGCCGTCGCCAACATGTCTGGGGAGATTGTTCCTAGTCAGCGCTGCATCGGAGGGCCGGCCACCATCCAATGCTTGGCGCGCCAGGGTCGGCGCGGGATCCCCTTTCCAACCCCTCAAAATTTCTTTCCATTCAATAAACCCAATCCGCGTTCATTTTTTTTTTTTGGGAAACACATCACCTCACCTACACTCACCTACAATCATCCCGCTGTGCGTGCTGTATACGATTTAACGTCAATCGCATCACCAATCGCTGCATCTCCGTCAAGCTGAGACGGTATACCCCGAGTTCAAGTTTTAGGATACAGTTTCTGCACAACAGCCCAAACCCCTTTGTGCCTCGTGCTCAACACGTTTTGAAACGGCTCACCGCTAAAAGCAGTCGCTCAACAATGTCCTCGTCTCCGGAATATCGTGCGGGAAAGCGGCCAAGTAAGTTAATACTGACAAAAGGCAACCTGCTTGATGTTTCATATCATTCTTATTGATTTATTTTATATATTTGCCCCATCTTCATTCATCCTGCGACTTTCCTTTTCATGTTTTTCTGGAAATTTGCCCATCGCACATGTCGTCAAGGAGAGGGAGGCGCTACACAAGGAATGGATACCCTGGCAGTTCTGCGGGCAAGCACAGCAATTGTGGATGGCGAACACCCCCACTCCCATTCGGCCATTGAGCGTAAAGCGCAAACAACTCCGACCCCACTTGCATTTGCAGTCTTTTACTCTATGCTGCCCAATTCGACTCCCTACACCTTCTGGAGCAACTGCATCCACGAGCTGTGAAGATCACTCTCTCCATCTACAGCCCCAAGATGTCTGACTCCAACCGCCCGATGACAGGAACCCAGTCGCTCCCGCCGCCGGCTCTACCACAATTGGTAGCCGAGCAACATGTCGCCATCCCGCCCAACGACAAGGACACGAAGCGCCTCATTGTGGTGCTCTCCAATGCCAGCCTCGAGACCTACAAGGCGTCGTACGGTAGTGCCGGTCGGATGGGTGTACAGAGAGAGGACAAATACTCGCTTCTCAACAGCGACGAGCACATTGGCGTCATGCGCAAGATGAACCGAGATATCAGTGATGCCCGACCCGACATCACCCATCAGGTTGGATCAGCCGCCCACAATCAAAACGATAATACTACTGCTAACACTTGGCTTGTTTTTTTCAGTGCCTGCTAACTCTTCTCGATTCCCCGGTGAACAAGGCCGGACGCCTGCAGATTTACATCCAAACGGCCAAGGGTGTGCTGATCGAGGTTTCGCCCTCCGTCCGCATCCCGCGAACCTTCAAGCGATTCGCAGGCTTGATGGTCCAGCTTCTTCACCGCCTCTCGATCAAGGGCACCAATTCGCAAGAGAAGCTCTTGAAGGTCATCCAGAACCCCATCACTGATCACCTCCCGCCCAATTGCCGGAAGATCACACTCAGCTTCGACGCGCCAGTGGTGCGAGTCCGCGAATATGTCGACACGCTCGGGCCCAACGAGAGCATTTGCGTCTTCGTCGGAGCCATGGCTAAAGGTGCCGATAACTTCGCCGATGGGTATGTCGACGAGAAGATCTCGATCAGCAACTACAGCCTCTCGGCCAGTGTCGCGTGCAGCAAGTTCTGTCATGCCGCCGAAGATTCGTGGGATATCATCTAGGCTGACCGCCTGGCATGGTTTGTGGAAAGATGATGGAGCCGCTGGCAGCAATGTCGGAAGGGCGGGAGGGTTTGATGGAAGATCTGTTTGCCTCTCCTCGTGGGAGGTGCGGTCGCATTGGCTTGTCTCGTGATACAACATCGCGGTTGACAGTCAATGGCTTCCGGAACTTGGGTCATCTGTCTGTGCTTGCGCTGTCGGTGTTTTTGCAACCAAAACATGGGGCGTTCAACAGCGGATCCAAGACGCTTTCGTCGTCTTTGTGGGCCACTTCAACTTGGCCCACGCTCTCCCTCTCTTCTGTAGTCTGCTGCTTATTTGACCCTCTTATTGATGCTAACCAACCGTCATAATCCAAAACCACGCGGAGTCAAGGCGCTTGTCAGGGAACTGGCGTGGGTATGAGCCGGGGCGTGCCTGGCAACGCTTTGCTCTAGGTCTATAATGATGATGGCATGGGCTGGGAACACGTGGGTAGGAACACGTCGAGATAGGTCGATGGGGCTGGCAGTTTGAGGTAGTCAGATGCAGATAATCGAGTCTGACTGGGTCACCACCACTGGGTTATCAAACTGTTGTGACTGCACTTGCAAATGCCTGCTATCTCCACTGGCCATTTGGCCATGACCCTTGGCTGGACCGGATATGATTGCGCATCGGGAAATATATTGGTGGTATGTAGCACTGATGGATTGGTGTTGTGGGTGGTGTTGTATTTGCCTGGCCTCTTGAATGGTTGGCCACCCGCGTTCATCCATTTCATGCAAGAGGTAGTGCGCATCCTCCACACGGCCGTTCATGCCGGGCACGGAGCGGGGGCTCCAGTGCATCCAAATACACACGATAGGTTTCGTCGTTGGTTGGATTCCTCCCACCGAGGCAGATTGTGATATGCTGTGATGAATCTGCAGTGTCAAGCAGCGGGGCACATTCAAAACGTTGACAAGGCCCCGCGGGAGGCGGCCTCACCTCGCAAAACGTGCATTTGGAACCACTTGCATATGCAGGTAAAGCAACTCCAACACCAGATGCCGCACCCAATCATCGAGGAGAAAAGCTAACTTGGCTTGGGACCTCTGGCGCCGGCATCTACCCCACCTTCCCATCCAAGCCAAAATGGGGCACGCTCGAAGGTGTTCTTTCACAGACGCGCGGGAACGTGTGATATATGTAGCTTCTTTCTTGTGTGACATGGATGGGATGGAAAACGGTGTCGCCATTTGGAATTAGTGTCACCGTCAAAAAAGGGAACAGAACATCACAATACCAGACAGCACCCCGGTATTTGTTTGCGGCAACAGTAGTGTATGAGCCAGGGGCTAGTTCCCTTCGGCTGTTTTATAGCCAGTTCCTTTTCATTCCATTGCAGTTTCGAGAAATACCTGCAGGAAATGCCCGCGCCCTCCCCCCCACATCAAAGCAACACTCGACGTGGCAGGCCGAGCAGGGCTTTGAGCAATCACTGGCCAGTAGCGGCAGACCTGGAGCCCCACGGCTTTGAGGCTAGCTGAAAGCCAACCAGCTTTCAGGCGTCAACAACTCGGGCGTCATGATGATTAGGAATAGTGGGAAGACAGTCAAAGCCACGGTGGACGCGATCCGACAACATCCGGGCTTTGCTTTCAAGATCCCCTCAACGGGCTTCTACTAACAGCGTCACCCCCCTCTGCAGCTGCTGTTTCTGGCATCCCGCGGTGGCCGGCAGTGACATTCCATTCTCTTGGTCTCCCGAAAACGCAGATGGGCGTTACGAGGGATCGCGGGACTCATGTGGGATCTAAGATTACCTACTTGACTGGTAGGTAGTGCGACGGATATCTTAGGGACTGAGCTGAGGGAGAGGAGTCGCTTCGGGTGCCTGGCCGTAGCTCGGCCTGCCTGAAGTGGCTGGCTGTCTAGCTGGACTGACATGCCCCGCAGCAGCGGAAGCTAGGCCGGTTCCAGGTCTAGCTCTGCTGAAGTGTGTCTGCACAGCCAGTCGATACTAAGCACTCAGTTAATCCGGAAGATGACCTCTCAGCATTGGATCGAAACAGCACCAAAGTTGGGCACCCAGGCACCCAGGCACCGCTCGCCATCGCCTGGCGTGCGGGCAAAGTGGCCAAGCAAGGGCAGGGCAGGGCGGCGGCCCGTTTTATGGAGACGACGCAAGGTCAGGGACAATGCGACCCAGGTGGTGCTGGCCAAACGCGAATCCAGTCATGGCAGTCCGTGAGTCCTGAGTCCTGGCAGCAAACACGCATACTGGTGGCCATTTCTGTGGGCAGTCTATCCATACGTAAAGGGCTCGCCTCCTCCGGCCGCCACCTCCTTCCGTCACCAGCTCGCCCGGTTTCCGTCTCCTGCCGTCTGAAAAAGTCTGAGAAATCCAGTCCGAGTCGTGAGAACTGACAGGTGCGGCCCGACCCCAAGTCAAAACGGCGCTGGCGTAACGTGCTCAACCCGGTGGCACCGCTTGCTTGGACCACAATTCACGGCTGAGACCCCTGCCAACTTGCCTGGCTCACGCCACAGGTGCCCCAGACCGGTGTCTCGATTGCCTCGCCTGAAGACACACATTCACGCTCGCGCTCACACTCACACGGACACACCCTCGCTCTCCTGTCCCAAACCCTCCGCAGCCTGTCGTTGCTGTCTTATTCTGTCCCTCCATCGCTCACCTCCCTGCACCCCAAGGCTGCCGGGCGCACCCCAGGCCCCTATATTTGTCCTGATGCTTCCCTACCTTGAAGTCGCGCATCTCCCCTCGTCCTCGTCATATTACTCCGCCTTCATCCAGCCGCTTGGCTTGCGCTACCTTTCCACAGAGGACGGCCATTTCCCAACCATCACCTTTGGCGACTCGTTCCGGGCCACGCCTGTCTTTCAAATCAAGCAGGTCACGGAAAGCCGGGAGCGCCCTTTAAAACTTTCACACATTACGCTTTTGGCCCCTTCGGTCGAGGCCGTTGACGGCGCCTACGAATCTGCACTCCGGGCCAACCCCGACACCCGGGAATCCTCCCGGCGCCACCTCTCAGTATCCCAGCCGGCCACTAATCGCGCCTCAGCAAAGCGCTTTATTAGTAAGGAAGGCAAAACCCGGGTTGTCGTCTGCGATTTCGACGGGAACACCATGGAAATCGTCTATCGCCCTCCGCCCGAATATTCCTCCCACCACGGTGGCCCAACGGTGCGGCGTACACAGTCGACAAACGACGAAGCAACCCGCATCATGGGCTGGAATTTTGATATTGCAACTTCTGAAATGACCTCGGCCGCTGGTCCCGGGTCATCATACAGCAAGCCTGGCCGCTCCTCCTCTCGGCGCGGCTATGGTGGACACGCCGGCGATGAACCATTTGCCACCCTAAGGCGGAGCGTTACCGCTGGTTCCGCTGGTTCCACGATGTACGAACCTACTGCATCGCCCCGTCATAGTCAGAACCCAAGTGGTCTGAGTACTACCACCGTCGTTGGCACGCTTCTCGCCGGCGCCGCGATCGGCAGCGCTATCACATACGGCCTTGTCAAGCAAGACCGTTTGCGCACCCCCCGTCAGGAGTTCGATGCGCCAGTCTTTACCCGTCGCTCAACCTTCCCGGAACCGTACACAGAACGGAAGGACCGGTTTATCGAAGTCGACCGGCCGATTGAGAAGATGCGCCATCAAATCGACCACGCACCCATGGTCGAGCGCAGAGCGTCCCCTGAATACATTGCCAGCTACAGCCACGCAGGCCCAAGGAGCAGGGAGGTGGAGGATTTCTACGACGATTCGCGGGGCCGCCACTCAGCATCCCGGTCCCGGCCGGGTTCTGTCCGGACGCGGAGCGAAGCCGGTTCCCATCGACAACCGCTCCTCTTGGGTGAAGCGGAGCACCGTAGCCATGCGGGCTCGAGGACTTCGCGGCACCCGCCAATTGTCCAGCGGAGCTACACCTATGAGGCCCCCGAACGAGAACGGGATAGTTACGCGTCAGCCAGGAGCCAACGGTCGTCCAGTACCATCCGCGCCCCGCCCCTGCTGCCCGGCCAGTCGTCGCAGATTGTCTCGCGCTCGAGGTCAGGTGCCCGCGTGGCCACCACCACGGTCAAAGTCGGACACTCGCCCAGTCCGCGGGCTCTCAGTCGCTCCGGCACCTATATGTCCGCCCGCAATGTACCTCTCCCGACCAGCGGCGTAGGCCCTCGCGGAGAGTGGGAGGATGACGATGACGACCTCGCCAGCCTCGCGCCGAGCGACAGTATCAGCTGCGTTGGCAGCCGCAGGAGTGGGGGGCGCTCTCATCGCTGAGGGAATACGGTTGTGATAAGTTTTGGACTTAATGTATTCCTACCAGGGCTAGGGAATTCTCCAGGCGTTATTGCTGTTTTGAACTCGATGGTGGTAATATGTGCATGAAAAAGGACGATTACATGTGAACAAGAGATGATTTTTAAATCCTAGGGCAGAGCAATCTGTATACGTGCATGAGCAAAGGGCTATTGTTAGGTCGGGTATGTTCGAATCTGGTTGGACGCACTCGAGGATATGATTTGGCGATTGGGCTGGACTATTAGTATTTGTTGTCATTTTGTTCGTCTGATATATTGTGTGTACCTAGGTACCTTTTATGAGCTTTGCATACCGAAATACCTGACTTCACACAAGTGACGTTCGGTTTCATTAGCCGTATGCAATGTATGCGATGTACCGAAACAATGTGCATTTTGTCTGTAGTGCGAAGGTTTACACTAGTAGCCAACAATCTCGAGCTAGAAAGGGCTTGTCCCACTTGGTGGTTTCGCCATCCTCCCAGATGCTCTCCGGTTCGGCAAACTTCGGCGTTTGCGGAGTGGTCAGGTGCGCTGGTGAATATGTTTTTCAATATGCCATGGTGCTGCCGGTTTTGCCGGGCATTCCATTCTTGGTTTGGCCTTGGATGGGCGCGGTAAGTATATAAGACAGAACTATCAATACCTCAGGTAGAGCTGGCACCAAAGTCACAAAACGCGGGCGGTGGCGATTCCGTGTGTCAAACACGGGGCGGATCTGTGCGCTTTTTTCTTTTTGCAGCTTTTTCCCGGCCTCCGATGGTCGGACCCAGATTCCATTCACCGGGCATGCAGCGGCTGCCCGGGTCTAGGTGGTAGACCAGACGCAGCAAATGCAGCAGACGAGGAACTGCAGGGACCGACAGTCCGCCCACAGCCCGCCCACCTCGTCCAACTAACAGGTGCCCATCCCAGCGTCCGGCCTCCGACTGAAACCTGCCAGCAGTATTCCGGCCGGAGAAAAAATTACGTGTTTACCTTGAGCAACATTTTTCCTATATAAAGAAGTCAGGCGCGTGAGCCAACCCCCAGCGTCGATTCATACAGAAGCACCGAGAGAGACACATCCCAAATCCAAACCTGCAAATGACACAATTCGTTCTCGGGGAGTCCATCCCACCAGACACAGCACATGTAAGCCGCCGATTCCCCTTTCAGCCCCGTGACTGTGACTGACCCTTTGCCCGCCCAGGCCGTGAGCGTCTCGCTGCCGACATGGAGTGCAAACGTCGGCTATGAAGAGGGTGAGGACTGGGTCGTCAGCCGCTTGACGACCGGCTACCCCCGGTGAGTCTCCCGTGTTCCTTTTCGGCCTGCACCTGCACCTGCGCCCATGCCCATGACCGTGACTAAACGTAGACCCCCCCGTCCACCAGCTTCTTCATCCACCGGAGCATTCAGGCCTTTGCCGATGATATCATCACCAAGTTCGGCAGCAACGACTCCAAGGCCATGCTCTTTCCGACTCGACAGATCGCCGCCCGCTGCGTAGCCTTTGTTGAGTCACACGCCCCGCCCGCCGTGGCGGCCAGTCTCTCCCTCGTCCACCTCGCCCTGGACGTGACAAGTCCCGCATCCAAGGCCCTCGAGTTCTTCTGCCCTGCCATCTCCGCCGTGCTGTGCTCGCAGGAGGCCTTCCCCTTTGCCAAGCAGTACTGGCAGCATGCCGGGGACGGCGTCTCCAGCCGTAGGGCCGAGTTCTGCCACGGCTTGTTCAAGGACGGCTTGCTAGTGCGTGCCGATGACGTGCCCAAGGGCGTCGCACAGAAGCCTTGCAGGGGCCCGCGGCGTTACCAGCGCCCGCAGTCCCTCGATGCCGGCACGGCACCGTATCTGACCAACGGCAGCCCCGGCAAGCAAAACGGGGCGGTGCGCCGAGTCCCCGAGGTCCAAGAGTCCTCGCGCTTCGTCGAGGAGCGCTTCGGCAGAAACCTCGACGTCTCACTTGTGGAACACGCCAAGTCGGCCATCAGGAGAAGAATCGCTGGCGCGTTGCGCAGCGACAAGGAGCTGAGCGCGTCTCCCCTGCCAGCCATGGAAGACAACACGCGAGGCATTGCCAATCTCAAGGAGGAGGATATCTACTTGTTCCCATGTGGCATGAATGCTATTTTTAATGCCCACCGTGCGCTCCTTGGTGCCCGCGGCGCCATGAAGAGCATAAATTTTGGCTTCCCCTATGTTGACACGCTCAAGATCCTCGAAAAGTTTGGGCCCGGGTGTGTCTTTTACGGTCATGCCTCCGAGTCGGACCTCGACAGCCTCGAGGCCCAGCTCGAGGCCGGCGAGAGGTTCCTCGCCGTCTTTTGCGAGTTTCCGGGCAATCCGCTGCTCACCTGCCCCAACCTGACCCGCATCCGCCAGCTTGCCGACAAGTACGACTTTGCCGTCGTGGTTGACGAGACCATTGGCACGTTTGCCAACATCAACGTCCTTCAGTTTTCAGACATTGTCGTCAGCAGCCTGACCAAGATCTTCTCGGGCGACTGCAACGTCATGGGCGGCAGCGCCATCTTCAACCCAAACAGTCGCTATTACGCCATCCTGAAAGAAACTGCAAGGAGAGAGTTTGAGGACACGTACTGGCCCGAGGACGCCATCTTCATGGAGCGGAATAGCCGCGATTTCGCCTCACGCATCGACAGGGCCAACGCCAATGCCGAGGCCATTTGCCAGGTCATCCGCCCAAACCCCTTGATCAAGACCCTTTATTATCCGAGATACAACGAGTCGTGCCCCAACTACGAGGCCGTAAGACTGCCAGGAGGTGGCTATGGTGGCCTGCTTTCCATTGTTTTCCACAGCTACGACAAGGCCATGGCGTTTTATGACGCCATCGAGACCGCCAAGGGTCCCAGCTTGGGGACAAACTTCACTCTCACCTCGCCCTACGTGCTCCTTGCTCACTACCAGGAGCTCGAGTGGGCAGCGAGCTTTGGCGTGGAACCAAGCCTCGTCCGTATCAGCGTCGGCCTGGAGGAAACGGACCAACTCGTGGGCGTGTTTCGGTCCGCACTGAAAGCAGCAGAAGAAAGCACGGCCAGGAAATAGTGCGAGGCGCTGAGAAAACATGAAATTTTATACTAACTGTACATTCGGCTTGCTCTGACCATCGCACACTGCCTCTCTCGCCTTGTCTTGGAGTAGGCCGGCTACCTATTTCATGGTGCCTAAAAATAATATAAAATTCACATCACATTACATGGGGAGGCGGGATCCGAATCCGTGATCGCCACACCATAGAGCTCCTTGCGTCGCTCTTGTTCATTATAGGTCTGCTTCTCCTTGGTCTCCTTGGGGAACCAACGCTCGAGGAAATCCATTAGGTTCACGTCGATGTTCACTACATTGCCGAACATAATCAGTTCGCAGCGCGGCAGGCAAGTAATCGAGGGGAATGCACGAACCGTCAGTCGCATGCTCAACCGTTTTTGCTCGGCATAGCGGGCAAAGGTGTTTTCTCCGGTTCTGCATCTTGATCATGCAGCGAATGCAGAAAGTGTGATCACAGTCAAGTCGGATTGGTAGCCAGCATATGGATAGGCCTGCCATGGGTCAGCGAGCCCAACAAGGGGCAAATCAAGCGAAAGGCAGCCGTACATATTGTGCATGTGTAGTCAGCGACTTGCGGGACGATGGCTAGGACTTCGGTCGACATTTGCGCGCATATGTCTTTGGCGATGCTTTCGGCAAAAAAGCTCGCAGAATTTAAAGCCGTTGGGAAAACAGTTTTTGCGCCCAACGATGTTTGCTTGTCGAATTCTGCATGACTGTCAGTTTGGTGTCCAAGGTGGCCACAAAGGGAAAAAAATAGTCAAACTACTTTTGATGATTTTGATGACTGCCGTTTGGTTCAGCTCCTGGAACTGTACGTTTTGCAGCAGCGTCGCATTCAACGCTAGAAACTGCGAGTAAGCGTTGGAACTGGCCTCGAGCTTAAACTTCTGCAGTAGCTGGCGGGTTTTAACCTCCTCTTGAAACCAAACCAATTGCTTCCGCGCCCTCTCGCTGTTTCGGATGCCACCAGCAGTCTCGTTTGTCGAGAAGAAAACCTGCGCGGCCAGGTAGAGCTCAAAAATTTCACGCCAACGGTAGAGATCCGACTTGGACAACTTGATAAGCCCCTTTCGCGGCCTGGCCACCTCGGAGATTTCGTTGCCGAGGGCAGAGATGTTGTCATTCATTGAGCGGCGCTCCTGGCTCTGAAGAGTGTCCAACTCGCCGACGTCAGTCTGGAGGATGTTGAAGAACCTGGCGTCCGAGTTCAGGGGGATGTTGACCCATCCGGGTTGCTGCTGGTCAGCACCCACGCCCGAGGTAGATTCAGAGGTATCGTGCTTGGTGTCGACGGATACGGCTGCGGCAGACTCTGCCAGGGCCTTGAGCTTCTCCCATGATACTGGCGACAGGGACGCGGCACTGGGTAAAGGGCGTACTACTAGCCTGGGCTGTAGGAGCTGAGAGTCGCCTGTCTCGAGGCTGTACTTGGCATTGTGGTCGGCTAGAAGCCTGTGCAGCGTGTCGGGATCATAGCCCTGCCCGATCAGCTCCTCGCGGACCTTGCCCAGAACTTTCTTGAGTTGCCGGTAGGGAATCGCCTTCTCGACCCAGTGCTGCGGGTAATGCTCGCCCTCGAGGGCCTCCTTGAAGGCGTGGCCAAACTTCATGGCAACCAGGACACCGGCCAGACAACTTCGTGCCTTTGCAGAGACGTGCGCATGGCGGGAAGTGAGGTCATGTGCCACCCAGCTGCTGGAGTTGGGGAGTGGCCGAAAGTATGATGAAATTTCAGAGTCTTAAGATGTTATTGAAAGGAGTAAACGGGGGCCTGCGCGGGGTCCCTAACAATAATGGCGCAAGGCGCTGTGCGGCGAAAGCTTTGTGGTAGTTCGTTGCCCCTGCCGCAACGCCTTGGGAAATGGTCAGCTGGGGAAAAGGTGGCGGTTCTTGCAGAACATCAAATTTAGGACCTCTGGACACGTAAAGTGGGACCTCAGTCGTTCAGTTTTCTTTTGTCTAGGCTCTGTCCAAAACCTGGGCTAGGAAGCCTACCTTAGACTGGAGTGCTAACGGTACTAATCCTACTAGGTAGTATATGTATACCAGATACCGAGATACCTCCTTTCGAAGGTTTCTGTCAAGTGTCAGGAGGTCTCAGCCCGCGCCCGCTCTGGGAAAGATCCCCGCCTGGCTGCAGAGGTGCGTGCAGCATTTTGTCGTCATCGAAGGTCACTCCCCTTACCCACCCAACAGCTGGCTTTTCCATCTGTTAATACAATCAGGCTGTGCAAATCAGGAGATTTCGCTTTGCAAAAAAAACAAGAGGCAAACCGCCCAGCTACTACTAGAATTCCTACGGATTTCGCTTTCGATTTGAAGCAGTCTTGCTGGTACTTGGGGCTGGCAAGATGCGCACGTGAGCCTGTATTTCATCTCAACTGGTTCAAGATGTGGAAGCTAGTTATCGTTTTTGGCCAATCAACTTCGCAAAAATACGGCTATGGGACTTGGTGCCTGACCCATCACCCCGCATTCCCCGCATCATTTGTTTTTTTCCCGTCGTCTTGTGAAAGCCCAGTTCGAGACTAAACCCCCCTGATCAGCTATCAAGATGGGGGCCGAGCAGTCAAGTGCGAGAAGCGGCCGGCAGCTTGCCGTGGCCGTGGTGCGCAAGACGTGCTACTACGAGGTTCTAGGAGTAGACCGTCAAGTTGCCGACGACGAGTGAGTTGGGTGTCCTTGACTGATCCCTCCGCCACCCCGCTAACAAGGTGCCCTGCGTCAGAATCCGGAAGGCATACAAGAAAAAGGCCTTGGAGCTACACCCAGACCGGAACCTGAATGATACCGAGAACGCGACGAGGAAATTCGCAGAGGTTCAGACTGCCTACGAAATACTATCTGACCCCCAGGAGCGAGCGTGGTATGATACCCATCGTGATGCTATCCTCGGCGGTGACCCTGATGCCGGCGGTGCCGCGCCTTCTGATGTGTCTGGTTCTCAATATACGTCGGCGATAACCATTTTCTCCCTGATGGGCCGCTTTAACTCGAGCGTGCCCATGAACGACAGCCCCAGCGGCTTCTTTGGTATCCTGAATGCCTTTTTCGACCAGCTTGCATCCGAGGAGGCTGCTGCTTGCGAGTGGGATGGTGGTGTACCTGCCGATTATCCGCCTTTTGGAGACGCAAAAGATGGCTATGACTCCGTAGCCAAGCCCTTCTACGTAATGTGGTCAGGTTTCGCAACCAAGAAATCGTTTAGCTGGAAGGACAAGTACCGCCTTGCAGAGGCGCCCGATCGCCGCGTTCGCCGTCTTATGGAAAAAGAGAACAAGAAGTTCCGCGAAGAGGGGATCCGCGAGTTCAACGATGCAGTGCAGTCGCTGGTGGCGTTTGTCAAGAAGAGGGACCCTCGATATGTCCCCAACACACAATCTGAGGCTGAACGGCAGAAGATTCTTAGGAACTCGGCGGCTACCCAGGCCGCCCGGTCGCGGGCTGCTTATCAGGAAAAACTGGCTAGATACACCGTACCTGAGTGGGCCCAGTCCCGAAACGACGGCGCTGTACCCGATGAATTCTCTCTTTCAGAGGAGGAATCCGAAGTCGAGCATATTGAGTGTGTTGTGTGTAACAAGATTTTCAAGAGCGAGAAACAATTCGAGGCGCACGAGAAGAGCAAAAAACACACCAAGGCTGTACAGCAGTTGCAGAGGCAGATGAAGAGGGAGAATGCCGATTTCGACCTCGAAGATGAGGGAAGACCTTCTAAAACATCGGATTTGGAGGAGGGTGGCGAGGAGCTGGGAGATACAGCTGACGGTGAAGAAAACGACTCTCGGCCCCTACCGATAGAGAAGGAGGGAGAGCAAGAGGAGAAACGAGATGAGGAGGACAACAAAAAACAGAACACCCCGTCCCGTGACGATACCGACGATAACGATGAGTACGCTCCACGATCGACCATTGAGGATCGCCTGCTACCTGGAAAGAAGCCACCAACGGAGAGCCTAGTCGGCGACGAGGATATAGTCTCTGCTGCAACTAGCGTTGATAACTTGGCACTTGATGACGGTTTCACTAGCAAGAAGGTTGGCAAAGCAAAGCTAAAGCGGGAAAAGAGAGCCGCTCGCCAAGCTGTTGGTGTCGATGCACAGGAGTCTGTAAGTTATGATGTTTCCTATCCAGGCTATTTACACCCTTTCCAACCTTCCGACACTGACGTCTGCGTATCAGCATAACTGCGCTGTCTGCAGTGAAACCTTCAAATCCCGGAGCAAGCTGTTCTCTCATATAAAAGAATTGGACCATGTTGCCCCGGTACCAAAGGCCAAGGCGGGCAAGAAAAGGCGGTAAAATACTTCGCGCAAACACAAGACCGAAAATTCATCACATCGTGGGCTCTGGCTTCTAGCGAAGCTCTCCGTGGGCGGTCTCGCGAGCTGACTGGGTAATGGAGCGCCAATAACAAATACATGCATCTCAGCCGCGTATCACATACAGCCCCCCATCCTCATCCTCGGTTTTTACTATTCCGCCACAGTATCCGTCCAGCACAGCAGAAGCGGCAAAGGATGAGTACGCTGCCGGATCTCTACAACCTATCTATATCCTAACTCAAACTTTATGCGTTGAGTACTGTATCTGCATCGTCATCGCTCAAAGTCTCGACTTCATCAATCGCTCCTGCGCGCGTGGAACCCATGCCTCTCTCTGGATCATGAGGAGAGACATTGATGATGGCTTTGCCCTGGACATGCTTCACGGAGCCCTTCCACAAGTCCCAGTCGTCCTCATCTTTGATAAGAAAGCCGATTAGCATGCTAGGGTCCATGTCTTCGATGTGAAGATGCCGCAAGCGTCGTGTATGGCAGGTGTCCATTTCCTCTTCCGTATAGTCACTTGGATCTTTGTGGTATGGGAGTGCAGGCCTGGGGTGGTGAGGATCCAGGTAGAAAAGCCACTGGCCCTGTGCACCAACAAAGTAGTGGGAAGATGAGGGGCGGCCACTGAAACTGTTAGGGTACGCAAAAGAGACTGAGATCTGGGGGTTTGACCCTTACCCGGCTATTCCAATAGACTGCGGAAGCTGCAGCGTGGAGATAAGCGCCTCGGTGTATACCTGGTTGATTTTGTCGATGCCTAGCCGTGTGCATACTAGAATAAGGGTTGGGTGGAAGCACTGGCCATCAGGGTTGGCGACCGCCATGAAGCTGTCCTCGTAGACGTCGGGGAGATCCCCAGTAGAATAAACTCGCAACGAATTGTCGTGCTCCCTCGCCAATGCCCTACCCATGTCAGCAGCCGCTTGATTCGTGTTACGTTGGCAACCTACTGTATGCATCGCGATGTGGCCGACGGCCCAAACCACTCTCCAGGATACTTCCCACACGCAACGGCACCGTGCCCAACGAAGTTGTGGAGGGAATACGGAGCACGAGGGTCATCCGCAAACAACGACAGCACCTCACGTTCCGCACCTGGGTCTGTCGCGCGTCGCCATTCTGTGAGACGATGAGATTAGCTTTAAAATTTGGAGTGAGTTCAACCACAGAATACTTACCCCTGCCGAGGCGGGCAATTAGAATAGCATTTGCCAAGAGGCTCTGTCCAGATCGAATCATGCAGCCCCAACCCGTGTCCGACGAGAAACCTGTGTGTTCCCCAAAGGACGTCTTGAGCCGCATGGCAAAGGATAGAGTAGATATCGCTTTCGGGTCAGCAGACTTTGGGATTACCTCAAAGCCGGTGCGGTATGTCATCCATATCCGAGACTCGAAATCATCGAGGAAAGCCTGTGGCCATCCTCCGTCTTGGCCGGGCTCTTCGTAGGCAAGGGACGAGTCGAAGCTGCTCGCCGCGGAATCGGGAGGGGTGGCGGGGGCCTGAGGGCCTGCAGAGGAGATCGGAGGGGGTTTGGCAGTCTCGACAGTGTCAAGAGTTGCGGCGGGCAGGTCGTCGTCGGCGGGCGGGGTGCTTGCAGTGAGCTGTGGTGAACCGTACGTCTTGGTGTCGAGGGTGTACGGGCAGCCCAAACACCACACAGGGTCGTTGGAGCTGCGGTCGTTTATAGGTTCAGGGTCCCATATCTTCTGAAGAATGCGTCGGCCGACGCGGCTGACTTCTGCGGCTCCGGCAATAGCAACCTCCATGGCGCCCACCAGCTTCGGAGACGTACTCGAAACTGTGGACTGCCAGGTACCGCTCAGCCGCGCGGGTTTCATATAGTCCACGCCGGACAGTCGACGGAATGCTGCACGAGATCTGATGCGCCACAGATGGTGTGCGCAGGATGATGGGGATCCAGCTTTGATGGACGTCAACGTAGGCCACCGCCAGTAATCGCCTGCAGGGGTGCCAGGTTGTTCGTGGGGGGAGGGGTCAAGATGGCCGGAATAAACGTCAGTATTCAAAGCGAGGGTGCTAAAGCTTGAGCGGGAAGCCTGCCTCGTGTAGATTAGATAGATGATAGAGGCCAACGAAAACCGCCGACTTTAAGAAAATGAGTTAATGGTTGATGGCTCGAATGTTGGGTGGGCACTGTGATGGAAGGGGTATGTCATCTGAGCCGCGGGGGACTCCACCCACTCTGAGAAGGGTGCTTGGGTGGAGCTGGCGGCTGCCTGCCCGCAAACACCTATCTATGTCCTGTGGCGCTAGTGTCCTGGCGCTGGTAGGCACCCTTCTGGACCCACTAATTACCCTAACCCTGTCCATGTTTAGCTCAAACAACATCAATGCAATGGATGACTTTGGAGTCCACCTTCCCATCATCCCACACCGAACCACCAGAGCCTTCACCAAACGGCTACATCCCCCCCTTGACGGAAAATATAAAGAAACAAGCGAAGCTGTGTTTTGGGGTTAAGAACAACCTCTCTTCAGGGGTTCAAGGCCAAAAACGCCAGACTTTCGTCGCCTCGCCTGCCTCGCACCAACTCTTCTTCCATTTTAACTGAAGCGAAAACCTAGACATACACCGCCTCGCTCACGCCTGTTTACTGGTCGTTATACCATTCATGCGTAATCGCAAGGGAAAGCGGCCGCCCCCTCCTGGGGCAAGAGCCGCTCGTGCCCATACTCCAGTAAACCTCGGCAGAGGTAGAGATGTCCTGTCTTTCAACGTCATGAGACCTGCAAACGGTAAACCCATTCCCGTTCCGAGGTACCAAGCTCCATGCCGCAAACTAGTAGCTAATTATAGCCAGGATTTACCATGCAGGAAGAGGCAAGGAACACCATCTCCCATCTCTCCATCTCGAGCAATGGTGGAAGCTTGCGACAAAGACCGGTGATATTCGTGAGCGCCGGCTTTGTCGAGCCTCTCAAGGATTTCAAGTCCGAGCCTCCGCGAGAAGAGACTCTGGAGAAGCCTGCTGATGGGGACCGCAGAGTTTCAAGTGTTGACTCCGGGAGTAACGCCGCTGTCGGGGGGCCTAACTTACAGGCTACCAGTACTACTGAAGGTACATTCAGGATCGAAAAGCCGACATTTACTAATGCCGCGCCCGACAGCATAGCTGGTTCAAACTTCAAAGCTGATAACCGTGTCCAAGGCATAGTCTCATCTGAGCTATTCTTCTTCGATCTCAATGGAGACAAGAACACGCACCGTGCCGAATACTCGCACGCTGAAATTCCAAGCCCTCGATCTATCTCTGAGGATTCCGACTCCAGCGAGGAAATCATTCTCTTCAAGGGTAGATCTGGGAATCCTCAGGTCAAAACTGCTCAGAAGGCCGACTGCCCTGGATCTCGTGGAAAGCAGCCTGAGGAAATCGGGGAGATGGAGTGTGGGACTCGTATGGTTGAAGCGGTTGCCGCCCAGCTCTACGTTGAGCCATCCCCCAAGCACTACCATGATGGCGTTGGGGTTGACTCCGACTCTGACGACGAGGACGCAATTCTGGCCGATTACATTGCCAACATGACCGCCAATTCAGAGGACGATCTTATCCTCCACGCGTTGAACAGTCAGAGAGAGCTTGGTGGTCAGCGTGACGCCTTTAGTACGGGATCTGCGCACGAGGATGGATTGCGACAGGTTGGCCGATCTACCAAAAACGACAAGGGTGAGGAAAGCGGGACAACAGATTCTGGCTTGAGTGAGGCGGAGGTACCGGGACCTGAAAGCGAACAAGAAACGGATTCTGAACTGGACGATGAAACCCTTGCTCGGCTTCTCGATAAGCAGGAACGACTAGGCATCAGCACCGCCGAGCTGATTCTTTTCTCAGATTCCTACGTCAAAACTGGGTCTGGGAACAAGCACAAGCCCGCCCGAGGCCCCAAAAATGGACTTCTATCGCATGCTAATGCTAGCTCATTCGCCGAAGCTTTCGATGACCTGGACCTCACCGATTGGAACCAGCCCAAAGGCAAAGGTCGGCGCCGAACGCAACCTCCCGCCTTCAATGTTTCTGACTCGGAGATCGAGACGGCTCTGAAAACAGCCTGGGAGAGGGATAGAGAGCGGAAAAAGAATCGGAAGATGGAGCGCGAGGAACTTCGCGCCCAGGGCCTCCTTGGAAAGAAGGTCAACCCTGATGATCTCCGTGTCAAGTACCAATCGGGCATGTCATTGGACGAGATCAAACATGAGCTGGTGGTTTTTCTCCTTGGCCCGGCCGAGACGTGAGCAAATCTTCAACATCATCTGCGCACCTCAAGCTAATATTACCTAGTATTCAATTCCCTCCCATGGACAAGGAGGCGCGCAAAACGCTGCATGAGATCGCCAACAAATTTAAGATCAAATCTCAGTCCACTGGCAAAGGTGACCAGCGCCGCCCTGTCTTATACCGCACGAAGCGCACCGTAAGATATGCCGATAGTCGCATGGAAGAGGCCATGAGACACGTTGATGACGCTGCGCTTTGGGTTCGACGCAAGTATTTCCACCGTATAGACGGCAAGGGAAAATCGCTGCCTAGAGCCCCGGGAGGTGGAGGTCGATCTGGCGGTGGTGGAGGAGCAGCCACGTATCGAGACGGAGAGATTGCCGGCGCGTCGGTTCCTGAGCTTGGCCAGGAGAACAAGGGCCGCGCCATGCTCGAGAAAATGGGCTGGTCGAAAGGGATGGGTTTGGGCACTGTCGATAACAAGGGAATTCTGGAGCCTGTTGTCCAAGTCGTCAAGAGGTCGAAGGCGGGACTCGGCTGAATGCCTTGGACCATCAACGGCGTGTAAATACTTTGCATTAGCCGAGCCGCTTGAGATGGACAGGAAGTCAGTTGTAGATCGAAAATTTGCTTGCGCGTTATCACGAGGTTGACTGCAGTGAGTCTTGTAATGTTGTTCATATGCACGATTTCATTTCGTTTCAGCCTTGATCAATATCAAGGTGTGTATTGTACAACCACAAAACCCCGTAGACCGTGTGAAGACATTGCCCCCAGAAAAAAGCAGACCATCCGTAACGCATTGCATTAAGAGACTCCAAGGAATCGACGTGCCTTGGCCAGTCTCGTCATGACACCCAAATGCCAAGCAAATCCTATGCCCTAGAGAGAAAACCGAGAAAAAGCAAACAACCCAAGTCTCAACACTTATTTCGTGCTCGAGGAGTACTTGGTAACGGCCTTGGTACCCTCAGACACGGCGTGCTTGGCAAGTTCACCGGGGAGGATAAGGCGGACACTGAAGGTTGGTTAGCGTTGTTTGAGCTAAAGGTGCGAAGTGCAACTCACGAGGTCTGGATTTCTCGGGATGAGATGGTGGATTTCTTGTTGTAGGCAGCAAGCTTGGAAGCCTCAGTCGCGACGCGCTCGAAAATGTCTGAGGGCGAAAATTAGAAAGATGCAAAAGAAGCGAAATTGTGACTAGAACTCACCATTGACAAACGAGTTGAGAATGGACATGGCGCGGTTGGAGATACCAGTGTCGGGGTGGACCTGCTTTAGAACTACAAAACGAGTTAGCTCATGATTTAGAGACGCGTTCGCGCTCCAAGAGGCGGCATTCTCGTGTGCGACGCGCCGCCAAAACTGCTGGGACTCACCCTTGTAGATGTAGGAAGAGTACGTCTCCTTCCGTGCCTTGGTGCGCTTCTTCTTGTCACCGGTTGCGGCGGTCTTCTTGCCCGCATCCTTCTTCTCGGGCGCCTTGGAGGCGGTGGCCGGGGCCTTGGAGGCAGGCTTCTTGTTAGCGGACTTGGGAGGCATTTTTGCTGTTTGAGAAAATCGGTGGGTCGACGGTGAGATGTGCGACTAGGTTTGTCGATGGAGTTACGTGACGGTGGATGGGTCTGCGGGTTGGCTGTGGATGAGAAGTTGTTGGTGGAAGAGGAATTGAAGTCGGCGAGGGGGGTGGCCTTTTTGTAGCTGGACGCGACCGGCACCAGTGGTCCTGCTGATTGACTGATTGATTTGGGGCGAGCGCACGCGTGGGGGGTGGGGAAAAGCGTGGAGACAGGCACCTGATTTGGCGAGATAAAAATACGGCCAGCCCCCTATGGTAAATTCGCTTTGAAGCACAGCGTGTCGCGGTGGCCCTAGCGTCATAACAACGACCCAGAAAGGGAATAATCAAATAACGGGACGAGGTTGGTACGCGGCAGAAACTTGGTAAAACATTTTTCGAGATCAACTACGAAATCGTCCCGACGTGCATCCCATGCAATACCGACAGGTAAATACCAACCAATGACAGTCTCGCCTTACTGTCACTGGTGGAGAGCAGTGGCTCTAGGATATTAACAGAGTTAATACTCAAAATGCTGCACTGATGCTTGAAAGTAAAATGCAGGGCAGGTGTACCGCCACAGCGATGAGTGGCTGTTACGTGACGATTAGGCCTTCCACCTAGCCACACGACATCTCGTGACCTGGATGAGGCTGCTTCGCCGTGAAGAGCCGCATCGCAACCATTTTGAAGGGAGCGCCCAAGATGGATTCCGCTGCAAGGCCATCTCGGCCCGGAGGCATCACCGAGAGCTTGCCAAGTATGTACATATCAAGGGCTATGCAGATCCTGGCTCTGTCATGTGACGTGCACCTGGGGCATAGAACGCAGAGCGAGCACGGACAGCATGGAAAACACCGAGACTGACACCGGTTTTCATCGACGACAGGCCCCCCTATTGTTCCGCCGGGTCGAATATCGTGCCGCTACAGTACCCTAACAGCTGGTTAAACCCGACAGGGGCTGGTGGAACATGGTGAGAAGGCCAGACGAAGCGGCCCATCGAGCCAAGCGCGAGATGAACAGCCCAGGACACCAAAATCTCAACAAAAGCCTTCAGTTCCTCCAACAACCAAGTGGTACTCCCAAGCATCTAAAATGGTGCTGCTGCTGCTGTTGGGTAAGGCGTGGATCCCAGGTTTCCCCTTCAAAGATGGTGCAAGGGTAGTTGCAGGGCGAGACCTTGAATACAAATCTGAAGATGGCGAGGGGGTGCAGACTTGGATCCATGTGAACACCAGCGACACAATGATCTGGCGAGGCCAAAACGATTATAGGATGGCGGAGTATCAGAGATCACTAAGTCAAATCAGCAAAAAGGGCCATCAACTGAGGTTGATTCGGTCTGCCGTTGAGAAAACATGGGTGCGCACTGCGTAGAATGTCGAAAGGTCGCGTTCACGTTGGGAAAAGCGCATTCTGTGTGGGATTAGCACCCATCCTTAGCTCGAGGATGCGTTTGGGTCATGCGTTTGGGTCGTTGCTGGCTGGGGGACTGGAATATTTGTAAATCAGGCATTCTCAATTGCCCAGTCAGCATGGGACGTTCTGCATGATTCGTGCCAGCCTGATTCGGCACCGCCCACACAACCCTGCGTGGCTGGCGGGCGCTGGGGCTGCAGCCAATTGCCGACCTCAGCTGCTACCATTTTGCTCCCTTTACCCACCCTCCATTTTGGGACTAGCTCCACATTTCCGATCAACACGCCTGGAAATGTGGGTGATCCGTGATCTCGCAACACCCCGACGCGAAAACTACTTAATTCACAAATCCCCCACCAGCACCCATCTCCTACAACTCCATCACACTTTCATCAAACTTCTGCTCGCCAACACACAACGCAACTAGACCTTCTCGTCTTCTCGCCCTCTTGCAACAAACTACATTTCCCAACCAAAAACCCCCCAACAAATCCATCAAAATGACTGGCGGTGGCAAGTCCGGTGGCAAGGCCAGTGGTAGCAAGAACGCGCAATCGTAAGTTTTTGATTGCTTTTCAGTTTTCACGATCCAACTCAGGAGGACACGATCCAGTTCACATCGCGTCTAGTTGCTCCTGGACGCGTTTTTCACCCGCAGACACTGACATTTAACAGGCGCTCTTCTAAGGCTGGCTTGGCTTTCCCTGTTGGTCGTGTCCATCGTCTCCTCCGCAAGGGCAACTACGCCCAGCGTGTCGGTGCCGGTGCTCCCGTCTATCTCGCCGCTGTCCTCGAGTATCTTGCGGCCGAAATTCTCGAGCTTGCTGGTAACGCTGCCCGTGACAACAAGAAGACCCGTATCATCCCCCGTCACCTGCAGCTCGCCATCCGGAACGATGAGGAGTTGAACAAGCTCCTTGGACACGTCACCATCGCCCAGGGTGGTGTCCTCCCCAACATTCACCAAAGTATGCTTTTTGCCTTTTTTGTTTTTGCTGCGTGCCGCAGTTTTTCATAATGCTAACTATTTCTAGACCTCCTACCCAAGAAGACCGGCAAGACTGGCAAGAACGCGAGCCAAGAATTGTGATCCGGTGTTTGAGTTTTGCGATTTTCTTTCTTCGTGGTCGGCACTGGGTCATATGGGGTCACGGTTAGGGACAACGGTTGGCTTTTATGCGTTTGGGCCTGTACATTAATACCATGATGGTCATGGTCATGAATGAGAAATACCTTTTGAGCATTTAAACCACTTTTAAGCGATGCCGTAATTGCGTTTCCCTTTGCCTTTATAGAATTTTGATGTTTTTGCAGCTCTTGTACAGGTCATGTCGTCCTGGGTTGGCTCGTTACTTGATTGGCGCATCGTGTACTGAGCATGTCTGTAATCGGTGACATCCAAACAGCCATGTTCTCAAGCCGACAAGTTGATGCCGTTGGCAGCGATTTTGCGATTCAATGTGCAGCTACAATATCTATGTACAACCAGTGCCAGGCAATCCTCCTCATCTAAAACTTCAACGGTGGAGGGGCTGCATGACAATTCAGTAAACGAGGGGGGGAGCAAACGACAATGGTGTCTTACGATCGAGATGCGGAGCTGGCAGGTTTCTCTCGTACTTGGATCCTGAGTGACATTAGCTCTCCTAGCCGTGTGACTAGGTACTCCAGCAAAAGCTCACCTCCTGGGGCTGTGGGAGGGAAATATGGATCCGGATGCTTCCACTTCTCCAACAGCTTTTCCGTTTCCTTCAACAGCACCTGCGTGTATTCCATCAGCTACCCGGGTAAACTCGAGACAGGCTATAGAAGACGCACACGTTGTTGTCTAGGATTCGTGACATTGCGATTCTTTTCGAACAGGGAGCGGATGTAGACTGCTTGGCCGCGCCAGAGGTGCCGATGGACAGCCCAGTCGAGCGCGAGCTTCAAGGAGCGACGGTAGAGCGACCTGTATCCATGTTAGCAGACTCGTCTTTGGGGTTGTTCACTGGCGGCGCAGCCTGGTGCACAAACAATGCTGCCTGCCTCGTCATGGTGGGCGGGTTTCTCTCTTTCAGTCGTCGGCCAAATTCGAAGATGGGTCGTCGAGTTCGATTTGTGGCCTGCGCGACCAATTCGATACGATGATGGAGCGCTGATTCCTACGGCCGAAGTAAACTGCTTCGTGATGAGCTCCAGTTTAGCCCCAGCGCCGGCAATCAAGGACCGAGGGTGTGTTTTCGCGGTGGACAAGCTGGCCGAGCTCAATTGATGAGCTGGATTGGAGAGCTCCACACAGCGACAATGACATTGGCCACCTCAGGCTCGAAACCAGAGCGGGAACGGATTAACTGCTTGTTGCGACAACGGGCCGCCAGCTCCAGTGGACACCTACCCCTGTTGTTGCCGACCACCATCGCGGAAGTACCTTCTGTGTGGGCATGCAGGCTGAGGTCACAGCAGGCTTCAGGTCGGAAAGCTGTCAATTGCGCCGGGAGCTGTTTTTTTTCCTCCTTCGCGAACTCTGTCTGCACTTCCAATTCCAGGGGCCCGCATCCAGCCATTTCTTCGTTGCTTCGATTTCGACTTTTGCTCGGTTGTTCGATTGACCCTCCCCCAACCTATCCTTGTTATCCACGAGACCCATTAATCTTTTTATTCATCCCTTGCTCGCTGTGTCAGCCAGCGACTTCAGCCTGGACATCTCATCCAGCCCTCATCGCCGAGTCTTCCTTGCATCCGGCCCGTCGCCCAAATTTCCCTCAGAACGCTCAGCGCTCCTTCTTCAACCACCGTCACGATGCTCTACCGAGGACTCCGCATGGTGGCTCGCGCCGCACCAAGGTTCTCGCTCCACAATGTCAACCCTACGCTACGCCAGCTTCCCACTCACTTTCAGCATGTACGAAACTACGCCGACACGACTGTCAAGGTGCCACCGATGGCAGAGTCAATCAGCGAGGGCACGCTGAAGCAGTGGAATAAGAAAGTTGGCGACTTTGTGGAGCAGGACGAGGAGATCGCGACAATCGAGACCGACAAGGTATGCGTGGGAGCGGCTCGTCCGGAATATGGTATCATCGTCCTAACACGTCAATGTGATTACAGATCGATGTCGCGGTGAATGCTCCCGAAGCGGGAACGATCAAGGAGTTCCTAGCCAACGAAGAGGATACCGTCATAGTGGGCCAAGATCTCGTGCGCATCGAGACTGGAGGCGCGCCCCCGTCAGGTGGTGACAAGCCCGCTCCTGAGTCGAAGGAGGCCGCTCCTAAGGAGGAGGCACCAAAGGAGACCACTCCCGAGAAGGAGTCGCAGTCCACAAAGGAGTCGCAGTCCACAAAGGCGCCCGAGCCCAAAACAGAGCAGAGCAAGCCAGCCCCGCCGCCCGAGAAGAAGGAAGTGCCGAAGCAGGAAGGCAAGACCGCTCAGGCTCCCAAGGATACACTGGTCACGATGGGGAATCGCGAGGAGCGAAGGGTGTGTTATGCAGTATGCGCATCGTCATTTGATTCCGATGCTGACCACTTCTCTAGGTCAAGATGAACCGGATGCGCCTCCGGATTGCCGAACGCCTCAAGCAGTCTCAGAACACTGCCGCGTCTCTCACTACATTTAACGAGGTTGATATGTCGGCCCTGATGGAATTCCGCAAGCTCTACAAGGACGAGATCCTGAAGAAGACGGGTGTCAAGCTCGGCTTCATGAGTGCTTTCTCTCGTGCCTGTGTGCTCGCAATGCGCGACTTGCCAGGTGTCAACGCGTCGATTGAGGGCCCCAACGGCGGTGATACGATTGTCTACAGAGACTATGTAGACATCAGTGTTGCAGTTGCGACTGAGAAGGGACTTGTCACCCCCGTTGTGCGCAACGTCGAGGCGCTGGATATGGTCGGCATCGAAAAGTCCATCGCAGACATGGGCAAGAAGGTTCGCCACCCCCAATTCCTCTCAGTCCCATCATGATCTCATCTAACAGTTCATACAGGCTCGCGATAACAAGCTCACAATTGAGGATATGGCAGGCGGCACATTTACTATCAGCAACGGAGGCGTCTTTGGCTCGCTTATGGGAACGCCCATCATCAACCTGCCCCAGACTGCTGTCCTTGGCCTCCATGCCATCAAGGATCGTCCTATCGCTGTCAATGGCAAGGTGGAGATCAGGCCCATGATGTATCTTGCCCTTACCTACGATCATCGGTTGCTGGACGGGAGAGAGGCTGTCCAATTCCTGGTCAAGGTAAAGGAGTACATTGAGGACCCGAGAAAGATGCTCCTATGAATAATCCGCCTTGTGTTTTGAAGCAGGGAGATGCTGCTAACCGAGGGGGGGCCGATGTGCTCTCGAGCAGCCTCATTTGTACTGTGTAAATTACCACGCCCTTTCAGCTAGCACGCCGCATTAAGGGGCGTTTCTAGTTAGACTATCCGGTTAGACATAGCAGGCTGTTCACTGTTGATCCTTGAACACCTGGAAGACTACGCTCTTGCTGGATGTAGACAGCCGATACTATAACTTCTCGGAAGCATTGGGTTTGTATCCATGTATATACATGTAATTGTATGAGTTTATTTAAAAGGAAAACCGATATTGCAATTTCATAATGACAGTATACCATGAGGAATTACTTCCCTAGATTTAATTCCCTTTATTAATATCATGAAGAATATGACATACCGAGAAGGGATAGAGCGCCAATCTAGTAAGTATACTCTGAACTTTGTCTTGAATTAATATCCTGTTATATATTCTCTGTCACACCGGTCAAACTCACCGAAGGTCAACAGGTGTGACATCCCACTCTGGAAAGTGGAGTCACGTGATTTGTCATGTGACTTTAAGTGATCTGTGCGATCTGCGAACAGATCGCACAGAGCAATGTACTCGGTTTCTTGATCTGTGTGATCTGCGAACAGATCGCACAGATCATGGTCGCGCACACCAAGAAAGGTACGAGGTACCTTATCCCCCACCACAAGATAGTTAGCATAAATAACCATCGTGCACTGCACCATGGAGCGTGAGGATTCCTGTTCCTCACGCAAGCAATTACATTCTATTGTGTCCCATTACTTTACAAGTCTTTGGTGACAGCAATCTGTTCAACAGAGTGTGAACCCCCTTCTTGAGATACTTGCCTTTGAGAGCCAACCTTCCTCCACAACCCCAACCCTAGAGCGTGCGGCTCTATGATCTGTTGTTCAATACCAGGTACTTAGGTACCTAGTGTGCAGGTTGTAACATGTTGCTTGTGTCTCCCATGGTATGGAACGTTGACACTTGAAAGTCTCAACATGCCTCCCAAGGAAGGAAAAGATGAAAGCGGAGAAGGCGTGGGCCTTACTCTGGCACAGATAGTGAAGAACTTGCAGGAAGAACTAAACAAACTCAGAAGAGACATAGGAGACACCTTCAAAGAGACGGACCGCAAGCTTGACGCCCTTAAGGAAAAGGAGACCAAGGTCAACGACCTAGTCAAGAAGATGGACCTCAAACTCAAAGCCCTTGAGGAGAAAGAGACCAAGAGCAACGTGGTCAATGACTCAATGCGAAAGAAAGCCAAGATTCCACTCCCCCTGTGCTATGATGGAAAGCCAACTGACCTGAATACATGGCTCACTTCAGTCCAGGTGTATTGCACTTACAATGGACACCAGTTTATGAGTGACACTGACCAAGTCCAGTTTGCAGGGTCACTCTTGACAGGCATCGCAGCCAAGTGGTATGCCCCCCATGCTAAACTTCATCAGGACCACACCCCAGTGGCTCTTGCAATGGACTATGAGTATACCTCCAACCTCTTCCTCACCTTTGAAGACTTTATGATGAAGATGAGAGACAAGTTTGGCAAAGTTGATGTACTATGAAACGCAGAAGGATGACTGATGGCAATGAAACAAACCATGTCAGTGGCAGAGTATGCCATGAGATTCTGACTGGAAGCAGCAAACATGGAACTTGGCGAAGAAGCCCTGATGATGATGTTCTGGAAAGGATTGAAGGACCATGTGATGGAAATACTCTACAGAGAGGACCAACCAGACATACTACAAGAGTATATAGTCAAAGCAATAAAAATTGACAACTGGTACTTTGAACATAACAAGTGCAGGAACACGACCAAAAGCTATCCACCCCAGGGTCAGGAGAGGAAGAACCAGAAACCCCCTAGCATGATGTTTGGAGGTTATGGCCATTTAGGACCTATGGAGATTGGTGTGATGTAGTGGATGGGAAAAGTGAACACTTATGGAAAAAAGGACAAGAAAGATGTCACTTGCTATAACTGCAATAAAAAGGGATACTATGTATGAGAATGCTAAAGTGTGAAGAAGCCCTTTATGAAAAAGACTCCTTGGACACCAGTCCTAGAGTCATGACAAATTGAAGGAACTAGTATAGACCTAGTGGTTTGCATGGTTAACTCAGAGGAGTATGATGACCTGGAGGTGGATGAATACTATGAAGATGCTGAGAGTGGTGATGAATGAACCCATAGCAAGAGGATGTGGGATGAGGAGCATGATGCTTAGAACCCTAAGGTTGGAGTAACTCTGATTGCAATTCAGGATGTGCTGACACCAGGTGAGGAAGAAGAATATAGGACTGAAAAGGTCCTGGAGGGGATTAGTATAACCAGTGGCCTTTCAGGCATTGTGTCTCAAGAAGTTCCCCTCTCCAGAACTCACCAGGATATATCTGACATAGAGGGGATTAGTATAACCAGTGGCCTTTCAGGCATTGTATCCTAAGAAGTTCCCTCCTCTGAACAAGGTCATCCTGCAAGAAGGTCTACATTTGACATGATTGCCCAGTGGCAACTTTTTAACACCATAGAAGTTGATGGAAAAAACGCGCTTCTTGCATCTCCACGACCAAGGCTCCAAAATACACGCGGCGCACAGCGCTGCAAAGCTCACGAAAAACCCTATCTAACCATACCACTCTCGCCCGCGCGCAGCCCTTTGCGCGTGCGCGAGAGGGGGTGGAAAGGCGGGCAATTGAGAGCACCGCGACCGCGACCGAGAAAAACCTGCACCTTAGCCGCACTGTCGTCCCCCACCCGGAACCTTCCGCAACTGGGCCAGCCAAGGCGCCAGCCAAGGCGCCAGCCAAGGCGCTAGCCAAGATGCCAAGCCAACCGAGCCCAATAGGGAACCACACACCCACAACACCACAAAAAACACACTCCACTAACACCACAGCACCTAACGCCCCCACTGGAAAGCGATTCAGCACAGGTCCACTGCCACCACCACCTGAAAGCCCTGTATCCACAGGCACAACACCACAAAAAGCCTCTGAAAAGCCAGAGCATGCAGCAATGGAAAAGCTTATGGATCCCCTGAAAAGATCTCAACAAAGCTTAGAAACTAGCGGCAAACGAAATCAGGCTCTGACAAAAGCTATTCAACAGCACTCTCACAGCAAGAGTACCCCTATTAAGGACTGTGATACTGCAGAAGGAGGGCGATCCGGCTATACTAGCCCCCTTTTTTTTTTCTTTTTTTCTTCATTACATGCATGCAGCCTGTGACACCGGCACCACACCTAGGTGAGAAGTAAGGTGGAGCGGGGATGACAACGACAAAGTGTGTAAACACTGCAAGATGAAACTGCAGAGCTGTAACGATGATCCGGACAGTGTCGGACGATCAAATCGTTCAGGGAGATGGAATGATCAAACAGGGGATAACACACGATGCCTTTGCAGTTGCAAGTCAATTGAAGAAGAGGGTGGTTGCTTGTCGCCGGTCGCATCCAAACCACCACAGAGCTCCTCGCAGCAATCAGGGACAGGATCACCAAGTGCAGTGCATGAGAGCAAGTCAACAAGGTCGCTATCTCAGAAGGTGCAATGAAGAATTGATGAACAAACAACAAGGGTTCCACAAGGATAGAATTCCCCTTAGCTTCACTGAAGTTCAGCTGATAATCTTTCTAAGGTCAGTTTCCAAAAAGGACTGCAGAGCTTCTTCTCCCTCTAAGGGTTCAGCGCTTCTTTCATCTCTTTTATGGAAGGCTATGTACTAGATACAATGTTCCCTTGATCCATCCTAATCGCCCATCAGTCCTGAAGATCCTTTTAGCCACCTGTCACAAGTGCCCTATCAATCCATGGTTACATACCAAGTGAAGTCAGCCATCACACAACAAGTCCACAGTCTGTATTGGTACTTACTCATGACAACATACTATGGAGGTTTCCTCAAGTCCTTGGTACTATCACTGGCCACAGCATTGTTAGGTTGGTCCCACATTGACTGTCGCAGCAGTGGTTCCCTTTGTGACTCATTGCTGCCTGAGTGGGCCTGGTCATGACCACCTGTCACCACTGAGATGGGTGCTTGACAAGTGTTGGTCCAAGGTCTTCCAACAGGATGACTGTGATATCAGAGAGGTCCCTGATTGAAAGACTATTATATGATCTGTTCAGCTGTCATGTAGCCTGGACCATGATGCTGAGGTTGTGTGGTTTGTCCATGACAAATCTAAAGTCTAATGACAGAGGTTAGTACAGGTTGATCCACTATATGGATTGCCCTTGCTTGTGTGTGGCCCAAGGTCTCGATCCAATCTGCTAGAGATCCTTGGTTGGTCCATCATGCTGGAGTGGCAACTGCCAATGACTGAGGCCCACTCCTGATGGTCCATGGTGTGTGAATCCTCATGTCCATGGTCAGCCCAGGTCAAGGAGGTGAATCACCCTGTTGACCTTAGGTGAGCTTGACAAGTGTGACACTATCCCCCTCTCATGAAGTCCTGACCATGGGACCAGGATCAGTGACCCTTGGATCTTTGGGTTTACAGGGGTGACTGACGTGGAAGTCCCATAGTTCCGAAACTTCTGTGAAGTGCTTGTAGGGTTCCTAAGTAAGTTCCTCAGGCTTGTTATATCCTTCCTACTTGACTTGATACTTAACCTTATTACCCTTCTTTCTAGAGTTTAACACCTTTTCCACAACATATTCCTCTGGGTAGATATCCCCAACCTGTTCTAGGACTTTTTTTTTTTTTTTTTTTTTTTTTTTTTTTCTTCATTACATGCATGCAGCCTCAGGGGCTATGGCATGGCCTACCGAAGGTAGGCAAGCTATTTACCTAGATACTGTAAGGAAATAGAAATAGCAAAGCTAAATTACAAGTGGTGGCCTATCTGCCATGGTAGTGTAAATTCGTCGACGTAGTGGGTACGTGTGGGCCAGTGTAATACTGTAGCCATCCCTGATTCTGGTTGAAGATAAAAGGAAAGTAATGATGAAAAGGATAAACAGATGATAAAAGGAAAGAAAGTGGTGAGCAAGTAGTCCAATCTAGTGCTCTTCACTGAACCACTTCATAGTACAGACCCCTGTGTTACAGAGGAATTTGGCCAGTGCGTTCCGGCCTTTTGTTGTATGAAAGAGTGTTTGTAGTGTAAGGGGCATGCCTCTCAGGCTTTGCTGCATTTCCCTCCGTTGTTTGGTGTATCTTACACACTGTAGTAACAGGTGTGTAGGTGTTTGCTTTGAGGAGTTACAGTGGCATAGCTCACTGTCAGCTTTTCCAATCTTGGTCAGGTACGTGGCTAAAAAGCCGATACCAGTCTTCAGCTGGATGTAGGCCGATTGATTGGGCCGTGGCATAGCGGGAATGGAAGGCTTCAGGCTAAAGGATATAAGGTCCCTGGCCACCCTCCTGTAGTGGGTGCCTAAGCCTCTTGATCTGAGGCCTTGGGCCTCCCGATCTTCTTCGCCCATCCAGTCAGACTTCCACACTTCCTTCACAGCCTGCTTGGCTTGTCTTCGAAGGTAGGCAAGTGAAACAAAGCAGTCTGTTTTGATAGGTGGTTTTTCCAGGCCTTGCTTGGCCAGTTGGTCGGCTATTTCATTGCCAATGATGCCTACATGGCTTGGGCACCAGTGGATCTGGACTTTGTGGCCTTTTCGAGCCAGTGATTGCAACATTCTTCGGGCTTGTTGTGCATGGAAAGTGTGCCCCTGGAGCCTCATGATTGCGGCCTGGCTATCAACGAAGTAGTAGAAGGTGGTTAACTGGTTACAGGGCATGGAGTTGGCGAGCTCAAGGCCTTTTACCACCCCTATAACTTCAGCATCTGCCACTTCAATGGAGGGACCAAGGTTCCAGCACTTTGCTACTATGGGTGCATAGTTAGCACTGAGTCTACAAAGTGCGGCTGAATTCGTCAGTTTTGAGCCACCTTGGCCTTGTGATCCATCAGTGTAAAACACCACTGTTGTGGCTTTCTTCGCTGGGGCCATGGTGGGTTTCAAGGTGTTAAGAAGCCGGAGATGTTCCTTCCTGGCTTCCTTTTTTCCTGACTTTGTAATATGGATTTTTGCCTGGGTTTCTTTCTCCCATGGCTTCGCCCAGTAGGCCATGGGTTTTTCAATATTCCACCCAGTGGTGACTAGCTTGTTGAGTCTGCATGCCAGGCTTAGAAGCTGTGTTGTGGGTCGTAGGCTTTGGATCAGGCCATAGTCTTCCACATCCTCTTGCAAGTCATCCTGCAGCTCGCTGTATATGGCTTTTTTCACAGGGTGGTCTTTCTGGAACAGTAGTATTCGTAGGCTATAGCTGTTGCAAGCCTTTTCGAATCTAACTTCAGGGGGTGGGATTGCGGCCTCGATTTCCAGTGCCTTAAAAGGAGACCTTCTAAAAGCTCCTAGCATCTGTTTTGTGGCCATGTTCTGGAGTTTCTGGTATTTTTTCACCAGTGTGTTTTGCCGCTTTCCTGTCCACCATATCTGAACTCCAAAATCAGCTATGGAGGTGATACAGGCTACGTATAGTTGACGCAGGGCTCGGAACGACAATCCTTTCTGGGTGGTGCTAAGGCGTTGTAGGCCAAAGTAGGCACCTGTGGCTGCATTGATCTTTGTCTCCACATGGGCTTTGAAGTCCAGCTTTCTGTCAAGAATGATACCTAGCCATCTTACAGGCTTGGTAGCTGGCTTGACAACTAGGCTACCAACTGTAACAGTATCTTCTGGAGGTCGTTTTTTAGTGGAGAAGTGGATCAACTCTGTTTTTCCAGCGTCAAAGTGAACAGCCTTTTCTTCAGCCAACTGAAAGAGGTCCTGTAAAATGGATTCCAGGGTTCTACAGTTCTTTGCTACAGAGGTTGATGTGACTGATCAAAGGAGGTGGTGGTGGAAGCAATGGTAAAAGGGAAGTGGAGTCACAATAGTAGGTGGAAGTAGGAGTGCTGTGAAGAGCATGATTTTATTTCATCTATCTGGGAAGCACAGCAGTATATATAGAGCTCTTGTGGTTGTGCCTTGCTGACAGCAAGTGCGCCTTGCTTACAGCAAGTGCGCCTTGCTTACAGCAAGTGTGCCTTGCACACAGCTAGCGCTTATGCACAGCCCTCTTGCTGACAGCAAGTAAGCCTTGCTTACAGCAAGTGTGCCTTGCTTGTAGCTAGTGCTTATGCACAGCCCATGCACAGCCTAGTTGTAGGCTTACAGTGGTTGTATGTGTTACATACTTACATCCCCCCTTAAGGTAGATTGTAGTTGCTTAGAGTATGATCTAGCTTATTAAAACCGCTGTTATATAGTTTGATAGATCTTATATTTTAGGAATTTCAACCTGGTAAGTGAAAATTAGCTTGTTAAGCAGACTGCTGGACTTAACGCCTTTAAAAAACACTTTTAATTCCTGGTTTATCAAAGTCTTTTCTAATATACTACTTATAGTACTCATACTAGATAGCCTATTTAATAGACTTCTTTAACTTCAGTAGCTATTAGAGGCTAATGAAATAGCTTAATAGCTAATCATTTGAAGCCAATAAGACCCAGTTGTTCACAGTAACCAGTGAATTGATTTATTTCCACTCCCTTTGTAAGTGGGTCGGCCAGATTGGTTTTACTACTTGTGTAGGTCATAACCAACTCGTTGTTTTCCATCTGTGTGCGGATATAGTGAAACGCAACGTCGATATGCTTAGTACGCTTGTGAAATACTGCATTTTCAGCTAGACTTTGAGCCGATTTACTATCAGTTATTAATATAGGAACCTTAAGATTCCAATTTAACTGTAGAAGCCTTAGCAACTCTGTAAGAGAGTGGTCAAGATACTGGGTTTCTTTCCCAGCATCTCGTAAGGCTTGGTATTCGGCTTCCGTGCTACTTAGCGCCTGCGTTTTCTGTAAGGTGCTATACCAACTAATTGGATTTCCAAACAAGAAGTAAACATATGCTGTAGTACTACGTCTATGAGTTAGATCATCTGCCCAAGCTGCATCTGAATATCCAATTAAGCCAGGGTTTGGAAGCTGTTTACTAAGAATAGTATTCTTAGTAGTGTAGTGTAAACCAAGGCTAACCCTATAGTTTAAATATCCCCAGATTCTATCTAGGGCCTTCCGGTGGGCTTTGTTTGGATTTGAAGCGAACCTAGCACAGTGGTTTACCGCAAAATTGATATCTGGTCTTGTTTTTAAAGCCAGGAACAATAGTGATCCAATCTCTTGCTGATACAGTTGTATTTCATCTTTTGAAGCAGTACTATTGGATTTTTCCAACTTAAGGCCTGTCTCACAAGGTGTAGAGTATTTGTACACCTTTTCTTTGTTAAATCTGGCTAGTAGATTTAAGGTGTACTTTGTTTGGTGGATTCTAAGGCTTTTGCCCTGTGTTAGATCCATTTCTAAGCCTAGGAATGTATTTGGCTCACCAAGGCATTGTAGTTTAATAGTCTTACTAGCTTGTTTTTCTAGCAAGTCTTCCAATATATCAACATTTGGCCCTACGGCTATAATATCGTCGACGTGGCATAGCAAAACTATACTATGTGTAGTATGTATAAAGCAGCCTTCGTCATATGGAAATACTACAAAGCCAAGCTTTAGCAAATGCTCTTTTAGATGCTTGTACCATAGTCTAGGTGACTGTTTCAGGCCGTAGAGAGCTTTATGTAGCTTACATACTAGTTTTTTGCTAGTAGTATTTGCCTTTTCAAATCCAGTTGGCTGGATCACATAGATTTCTTTATCTATGTTAGCATGCACGAAAGCGTTTTTCACGTCGTATTGACGGAAATGCCATCCTTGTAGCAAGGCAATAATAAACACTATACGGTAGGTCTCTGGCCTGCATGTTGTACTAAAAGTATCCAAGTAATCTATTCCTAGTACTTGATTGAATCCTTGAACGACCCATCTAGCCTTGTACTTTATAGGGTTGTTTTGGCTATCAGTCTTTAACTTGTAAATCCAACGCCCCCCTAAGGCTGTACGGCCCTCTGGTAAATCCACGAGTGACCAAGTATTCTGATCTTCTAGTTCTACTACTTCAGACTCCATGGCTTTGAGCCATAGGTCTTTTTCTTGGCTAGTTATAGCCTGTTTATAAGTAGTAGGTTCAAGATAAGTAGCTTTTACTACTAATAAATAATAGTCTTCGTCTGCCAGTTCATCAATATCATCCTTATACTCACTATATCGACTATTAATAGTAGATTGAGTAGCTTGAATGGTTGACTGGATAGATCTATTATCTATTTGATCAGACTCAGTTTGGTCTAGATCTTCTTGATCTATTAAACTACCTGTTGTGGAAGATTCTTCAGTACCATGATCTATAGTCTGTGATCTTGATATAGTTCCAGTAGCTTGTGAACTAATACTGTTTTTAACAGCACTACTAGGTTCTATAGGGCCAGATATAGGTAGTTCAAAAGTAACAGTCTTGCCTTTAGAAGACTTTGATCTTGGTATCGTATTATCTTTATAGTTAAGAGGGTTCTTGGCAACTAGAAATTCATTTTCTAATATCCTAAGATCTCTTACCCAGATGGATCTATTGTTTTCAATATCCCAGATACGATAGTTGGCACTAGTAGTACCATAACCAAGTAATATTCCTAGAATACCACGTTGATCTAGCTTCTTGAGCTTACTTTGTGGTTTTCGTTTAAAGTACACAAGGCTTCCAAAGGTCTTGATATTATCAATATCTGGCTGGCTACCAAACTTGACTTCATATGGGGTTTTATAGTCTAGTGCACTATGTGGGGTTCTATTATATAGATATACCGCTGTATAAGCTGCTTCACCCCATAGATATTGTGGTAAGTTACTATTTACCAACATGGCTCTTATCTTTGTTAGAATCGTACGATTTATACGTTCTATTTCGCCATTTTGCTGGCTAGTGTAAGGAGCAGATGTTTGATGAATAATTCCAGCCTTGTTAAGCTGGTACTGGAATCTTTTTCCAGTATATTCCCCACCTTCATCAGTGGCTACTACCTTTATACGCTTGTTTCCAGTTGATTCCTGGTTTTCTACACGAGCTTTATAGCGCTCAAAGGCGTCAGGGGCTTCGTCTTTTGTACGTAGTAGTTCTATTTCTAGAAACTTGGTTGTTGAGTCTAGAAATGTAATTATATACCTATATTTATCATAGGTCATGGGGTTTATTGGCCCACAAAGATCAGATCTAACCTTACTAAGAAATTCATCAATAGTAGTTTTATTACTTTGTGATATCTTATTGATTGACTGTCTAATGTTAGCTTTTAGACAAGTTGCACAATCTTTTATAAGGCTGTTACTTGTTGAATCTAATAGATTCGAAAGCTTCTTTTTCACATACTGTTCTTTACTAGTATTTATCAAGTCTTGTTGACTTGTTTTATTTATACCATGACTTGTTTGTTCCTTGACAGTGTTGTCATAGTTAAATAGACTACTCTTTGTAGTAAAACGAAGAGCTTTAATAGCTTTTTCACTTATGTGAGCAAAACGTTGGTGTAATAGGTAATCTATATTACTTGTAGGTCTTGATACCTTTAGTATCTGACTCTTTTTCTTGGGTCTTTGTACTACACTTATTGGTAGTTGGTACAGCTTACCAGTCAAAGATCCAGTGGTCAGAACTTTGCCTATATTGCCATCTTCAGACTTTTCAAATACTACTACTGACTTTTCATCAAATAGAGAACATGTTTTCGTAAAATTAGCTTGGCTAATCAAGTTGATACCAATTTCAGGCATATAAAGACAGTTATATAGTATTTTTTCAGTATTGCTATCTTGAAATTTAATTACAACTGTGCCAATGCCTTGAATAGTGGTAGTTTTTGCATTTCCCCAGCTAACTTGTGTTGAAGAGTTACGAAAATCAGAAAAGAAATCTCTATCACACACAATATGTGCCTCTGCAGCCGTATCTAGGATCCACTGTGTGGAATTCACTCTAGCATTCAAAACCATTTTTGAATCTAGTTTCTCTAGTACTGTTTGCAAGTTAGTTAGCATATTGCTACTAATAGCAGGGGAATTTGTTATAAATACCTGGATATCACCAAAAAGATCAAGCTCTTCGGCTTCTTCAATATCCATAGGGTCTACCATGCTTGTAGTGCTAGCAGTACTGCTACTGCGAGCCAAGTCAGGGAAATCATCTGGCAGTTCAACAACTTGTCGCTCTGGCTGTGATTTGGCGATTGCATGAAGAATAGCTTTTTCACGTTGTTGTTGAGCCTTGTTGACTCTGTTGGTCTTGTTGGTTCGGATGTGTTGTATTCGAGTGGGTGGACTGGCTTCCTGGTTCTTCAGGCCACCTTTGCCATCCTTTCCAAACAGCGAATAACAATCTTCCGTGTTGTGAGTGGGCTTTTCACAGAACTTGCAGTACTGGCCTTTTGTCTTTTTCCACGGCTTACTGCTTGATTTGCCTGTTCTGTCCTTTTGGATCACGTTGGCTTGGATCGGAGTGGTGGAGTCGGCCTTTGTCTTACGATCTTCATCAAGAATCTCGTTCAACAGTTCCTTTAACGTATAACTAGCCTTGTTGCGGCGTAGTTGAGCCAGTAGAGTTGACTGAACACGTTGAATCGCTCTGGCAGTCTTTTGCGGACCAATTTGATAGTTACTTCTTCAGAGATAGTAATGCCGAATTCAGGGAGTTGTTGTGTCAGGAATCTAACACGTTCAACAAAGGCCTCCATGTCTTCGAAGTTGTTTGGATCAATATCCAGTAGTTCCGAGATGTAGAGTTGTTTTGTTGAGTACCCCTCTGGAGCATAGCTCTCTTTGAGAGCCAGCCAGGCTTCTTTTGCTGTTTTGACTGTTGTGATGGTCCTCAAGGGGCCACTTTCACAGCACAATCGCAGTGTAGCCAGGGCTTTGGAGTCCTGAATAGTTGTTGGAACAACTACAGGTTCTTGTTGTTGTTGTTCTGCAACGACAACAACATCAGTTGGCTCACTATAGATACAGTGCAGTAGCTCGGCTAGCGTAAGATAACTTCGCATCTGGATTTCCCAGACTTGATAGTTCTCTTCGCCCTTGAGTATTGGCAACTGGAACTTCGTCATTTTGACTGTGCAAGATGAAGAAGTAGGTGTTTTACTTGATTGAATCAAGCAAGTGACAGGTTTGATCAATGGATCAAGATGGGCTACTCGGTGCAACCCGGGCTCATAACCTCAAAGGAGGTGTTGGTGGAAGCAATGGTAAAAGGGAAGTGGAGTCACAATAGTAGGTGGAAGTAGGAGTGCTGTGAAGAGCATGATTTATTTCATCTATCTGGGAAGCACAGCAGTATATATAGAGCTCTTGTGGTTGCGCCTTGCTGACAGCAAGTGCGCCTTGCTTACAGCAAGTGTGCCTTGCACACAGCTAGCGCTTATGCACAGCCCTCTTGCTGACAGCAAGTAAGCCTTGCTTGTAGCTAGTGCTTATGCACAGCCCATGCACAGCCTAGTTGTAGGCTTACAGTGGTTGTATGTGTTACATACTTACAGAAAGTGGAGGCACATTCCACCAGTCAAACCTAAAAACCATATCAATTATTGACTTGGCCTTCATCATAGGCTTCAAATTAACCATATGGGGTGACTGGCATTACATGGAGTCAACAGGGTCAGACCATGAAGCAATTGGCTTTGAAGGACTGTTTGGAACTGCAAGCCCAACAAGCATAGGCTCCATTTTACCTTCCTACAATCTGAAAAAAGCAGATTGGGACCTCTTTACTTCTGAATTGCAGGCCATGGAGCCTGGAGCCTTGGAATCAGTGGACACCGTAGTAAAGGAACAAAACTGGGAGTCCGTAGCCAGTACACTTGGCATGGCACTTACCAACACGGCAAATCTAGCTATTCCAAAGCTTAGAATCATAGAAAGGTCAAAGCCATGGTGGTCAGAAAACCTCCATGACCTACGAAAGGAAATGAATAGAGCCAAAAGACTCTTTAAGAAGTCCAGAAACAGTGAAGAAGCATGGAAAGCAACCTAAAACAACTACTTCCATGCAGTCCATACTGCTAAAACAACCTACTGGCAAGACTTCCTAGCCCAGGCTGATGGCAAAGAGGCCTTCAAGGCCCTGGACTATACCAAGGCCAAATTTCATGTAAAATTTCCCACCATCTACTATGAAAAGGATGGTATAAAGAAGCCAGCCAACACCTTTGAAGAAAAGTGCGATGCTCTAGTAACCATACTATTCCCTGAAAGACCTGTACTGGCCACAGCACAACCCACACAACCCACACAACCCACACAACCCACACAACCCACCCAACCCATACAACCATTAAAAAGGCGATGGGAGTGGCCTAGCCTTCAGGCTTCAGAGCTTAAAAAAGCCATCCTAACTTCAAACCCAAAAAAAGCACCAGGGCCAGACCATCTAGGCTTTGGCATTCTTCAGCGAGCCTATGCTATGGTACCGCTGCTGTTTTACAGGGTATATAGTGCATTATTTAGTGCAGGTGCACACCCTGAAGCCTGGAAAGAATGTATTGGCATAGTGATTCCGAAGATGGGAAAACCTGACTACACTGTCAGCAAAGCCTACCGGATCATAGCCCTGTTAAACTGCATGAGCAAAGTGCTTGAAAAAATCTTTGCAACAAGGCTTAGCTATCTGGGAAATAGTGGAACAGGGCTGTTACACCCCTCACAACTTGGTGGCCGAAAACAGCGTTCAGCAGTTGATACAGTATTGTTACTGCAGCACTATATCCAACAGCAGAAGGCTTGCAACAAACGATCCATCACCACTACCATCTTCCTGGATATAAAAGATGCTTTTGACCATGTGTCCAAAAGACAGCTTTTAGCTGTTTTACACAACCAGAAATTACCACAAAATCTGATCAACTGGGTGGACTCTTTCTGTACTGGCCGCAGGGTCCAAATGGCCTTTGAAGGCCAGTGCCAGGCTAGCCGACCCATAACCACAGGGGTCCCACAAGGCTCCCCCATCTCACCAATACTCTTCTTACTCTATATTGAGGCTGTTGTTGCTACTCGTGGCTATCAACTATCCTACATCGACGACTATAGTGTGTCAGTTACATCAACGTCTGCAGCAAAGAACTGTAGAGCCCTGGAATCCATTTTACAGGACCTCTTTCAGTTGGCTGAAGAAAAGGCTGTCCACTTTGATGCTGGAAAAACAGAGTTGATCCACTTCTCCACCAAAAAACTACCTCTAGAAGATACTGTAACAGTTAGTAGCCTAGTTGTCAAGCCAGCTACCAAGCCTATACGATGGCTAGGTATCATTCTTGACAGAAAGCTGGACTTCAAAGCCCATGTGGAGACGAAGATCAACGCAGCCACAGGTGCCTACTTCGGCCTACAACGCCTTAGCACCACCCAGAAAGGATTGTCATTCCGAGCCCTACGTCAACTATACGTAGCCTGTATCACCTCCATAGCTGATTTTGGAGTTCAGATATGGTGGACAGGAAAGCGGCAAAACACACTGGTGAAAAAATACCAGAAACTCCAGAACATGGCCACAAAACAGATACTAGGAGCTTTTAGAAGGTCTCCCTATAAGGCACTGGAAATCGAGGCCGCAATCCCACCCCCTGAAGTCAGATTCGAAAAGGCTTGCAACAGCTATAGCCTACGAATACTACTCTTTCAGAAAGACCACCCTGTGAAAAAAGCCATATACAGCGAGCTGCAGGATGACTTACAAGAGGATGTGGAAGACTATGGCCTAATCCAAAGCCTACGACCCACAACACAGCTTCTAAGCCTAGCCTGCAGACTTAACAAGCTGGTCACCACTGGGTGGAATATTGAAAAACCCATGGCATACTGGGCTAAGCCATGGGGGAAAGAAACTCAGGCAAAAATCCACATTACAAAGTCAGGAAAAAAGGAAGCCAGGAAGGAACATCTCCAACTTCTTAACACCTTGAAACCCACCATGGCCCCAGCGAAGAAAGCCACAACAGTGGTGTTTTACACTGATGGATCACAAGGCCAAGGTGGATCACCAGGACCACAAAGCCAAGGCGGATCACCAGGACCACAAGGCCAAGATGGCTCAAAACTTACGAATTCAGCCGCACTTTGCAGACTCAGTGCTAACTATGCACCCATAGTAGCAAAGTGCTGGAACCTTGGCCCCTCCATTGAAGTGGCAGATGCTGAAGTTATAGGGGTGGTGAAAGGCCTTGAGCTCGCCAACTCCATGTCCTGTAACCAGTCAACCACCTTCTACTATTTCGTTGATAGCCAGGCCGCAATCATGAGGCTCCAGGGGCACACTTTCCACGCACAACAAGCCCGAAGAATTTTGCAATCACTGGCTCGAAAAGGCCACAAAGTCCAGATCCACTGGTGCCCGAGCCATGTAGGCATCATTGGCAATGAAATAGCGGACCAACTGGCCAAAAAAGGCCTGGAAAAACCACCTATCAAAACAGACTGTTTTGTTTCACTTGCCTACCTTCGAAGACAAGCCAAGCAGGCTGTGAAAGAAGTGTGGAAGTCTGACTGGATGGGTGAAGAAATTCGGGAGGCCCAAGGCCTAAGATCAAGAGGCCTAGGCACCCACTATAGGAGGGTGGCCAGGGACCTCATATCATTCAGCCTGAAGCCTTCCATTCCGGCTATGCCACGGCCCAACCAATCAGCCTACATCCAGCTGAAGACTGGGATTGGCTTTTTAGCTACGTACCTGACCAAGATTGGAAAAGCTGACAGTGAGCTATGCCACTGTAACACATCGAAGCAAACACCTACACACCTGTTACTACAGTGTGTAAGATACACCAAACAACGGAGGGAAATGCAGCGAAGCCTGAGAGGCATGCCCCTTACACTACAAACACTCTTTCATACAACAAAAGGCCGGAACGCACTGGCTGAATTCCTCTGTAACACAGGGGTCTGTACTATGAAGTGGTTTAGTGAAGAGCACTAGATTGGACTACTTGCTCACCACTTTCTTTCCTTTTATCATCTGTTTATCCTTTTCATCAATACTTTCCTTTTATCTTCAACCAGAATCAGGGATGGCTACAGTATTACACTGGCCCACACGTACCCACTACGTCGACGAATTTACACTACCATGGCAGATAGGCCACCACTTGTAATTTAGCTTTGCTATTTCTATTTCCTTACAGTATCTAGGTAAATAGTTTGCCTACCTTCGGTAGGCCATGCCATAGCCCCTGAGGCTGCATGCATGTAATGAAGAAAAAAAAAAAAAAAAAAAAGTCAATCAACAGTATATGGCCTTGACCACTTTGTAGTGGGTATGATTTGTAAAGTGGTTACCACCATAGTTTTTGCACTTTGTGATTAGGTGTTCATACTCTCCATGCTTGTGGCACCCTTTGCAGTAGTGCTGTTTTGTATAGTGGCTTTTAGCACACATCATACAAGCTATGGGCTCCTGGCAGGTAGCTGGGTTATGTCCAAAGCCCTGGCACCTATGATACTGTATGGAAGCTGAGTATGGCCTGTACTTCACTACTCTTAGCACTGAGCCAGATATAGTTAAGCCTTTCTTCAGGCAGTGTTTTACTTCTTCATCAGTGCTAACAGCAAAGACAATAGAAGCCTTTTTCTGGCCTTCAGCAGGTGGAACAAGCCATCATGGTTTTCCTTATATGGCAAGAGAGTTGAAGTTGTTACCCTCAGTTATGAAGGAGTCAAATCCATCTTTGAATTCTTGGACTAGTGCTCCATGAGCTACTAGTTTTTTCCAGATGATGGGTTTTTGGATGCTAACCACACACCACTCTTGGAATAGTGGTGCCCACTTATCCTCAACCTCCAGGAGTTGGTCTGCAGTGTAGGATTGTGTGGTTGTGATCACCAGGTTATTCCGCTACGAGAGTTCCACTCTAGCAACTAACTGGCCTTCGATAGCTGTGTTGATGTGATCTCTGACAGCTTTCGGGTCCATGGTGATGTTCTCCAGCTTGCTCAGTGTTACCAGTACTTTATTGTTTGGTACTGGTTTGTTTTTAGCCTTTTTAGGAGCCTTTTTTCTAGGTTGAGCAGCTGATATTGAAGTTATGGGGGTGCTTTTAGCAGTTGCTGCAGCCTGTGCATAGGTTCTGGCAGGCTGTTTTTGAGTGATGTGTTGGCTGATGGTGTGGTTGTTGATGGCGTTTTGAAGGCCTATAGCTATGTTGCTGAATTCAGGTGCCATTTTACATGCCATTTTCGTTAGCTCCAGTGCTTGTTGTAGTATGTTGGTAGCTATGGTTCTCTGATCCATTCTGGCAGAGGGAAGGGTAGTAGTGGCAGCAGCAGCAGCAGCAGTAGTAGAAGTGTCTTTCTTCTTCTTCTGCTCTCTTGTCTGTAAGTATATAACACATACAACCACTGTAAAGCCTACAACTAGGCTGTGCATGGGCTGTGCATAAGCACTAGCTACAAGCAAGGCACACTTGCTGTAAGCAAGGCTTACTTGCTGTCAGTAAGAGGGCTGTGCATAAGCGCTAGCTGTGTGCAAGGCACACTTGCTGTAAGCAAGGCGCACTTGCTGTCAGCAAGGCGCAACCACAAGAGCTCTATATATACTGCTGTGCTTCCCAGATAGATGAAATAAATCATGCTCTTCACAGCACTCCTACTTCCACCTACTATTGTGACTCCACTTCCCTTTTACCATTGCTTCCACCACCACCTCCTTTGAGGTTATGAGCCTGGGTTGTACCGAGTAGCCTATCTTGATCCATAGATCAAACCTGTCACTTGCTTGATTTAATCAAGTAAAACACCTGCTTCTTCATCTTGCACAGTCAAAATGACGAAGTTCCAGTTGCCAATACTCAAGGGCGAAGAGAACTATCAAGTCTGGGAAATCCAGATGCGAAGTTATCTTACGCTAGCTGAGCTACTGCACTGTATCTATAGTGAGCCAACTGATGTTGTTGTCGTTGCAGAACAACAACAACAAGAACCTGTAGTTGTTCCAACAACTATTCAGGATTCCAAAGCCCTGGCTACACTGCGATTGTGCTGTGAAAGTGGCCCCTTGAGGACCATCACAACAGTCAAAACAGCAAAAGAAGCCTGGCTGGCTCTCAAAGAGAGCTATGCTCCAGAGGGGAATCACAGAAAGGTCAAAGCCATGGTGGTCAGAAGACCTCCATGACCTACGAAAGGAAATGAATAGAGCCAAAAGACTCTATAAGAAGTCCAGAAACAGTGAAGAAGCATGGAAAACAACCCGAAACAGCTACTTCCATGCAGTCCGTACTGCCAAAACAACCCACTGGCAAGACTTCCTAGCCCAGGCCGATGGCAAAGAGGCCTTCAAGGCCCTGGACTATACCAAGGCTAAATTTCATGCAAAATTCCCCACCATCTACTATGAAAAGGATGGTATGAAGAAGCCAGCCAACACCTTTGAAGAAAAGTGTGATGCCCTGGTAACCACACTATTCCCTGAAAGACCTGTACTGGCCACAGCACAACCCACACAACCTACACAACCCACCCAACCCACACGACCATTAAAAAGGCAATGGGAGTGGCCTAGCCTTCAGGCTTCAGAGCTTGAAAAAGCTATCCTGACTTCAAATCCGAAAAAAGCACCAGGGCCAGACCGTCTAGGCTTTGGCATTCTTCAGCGAGCCTATGCTGCGGTACCGCTGCTGTTTTACAGGGTGTACAGTGCATTATTCAGTGCAGGTGCACACCCTGAAGCCTGGAAAGAATGTATTGGCATAGTGCTTCCGAAGATGGGAAAACCTGACTACACTGTCGGCAAAGCCTACCGGATCATAGCACTGTTAAACTGCATGAGCAAAGTGCTTGAAAAAATCTTCGCAACAAGGCTTAGCTATCTGGGAAATAGTGGAACAGGATTGTTACACCCCTCACAACTAGGTGGTCGAAAACAGCGTTCAGCAGTTGATACAGTACTGTTACTACAGCACTATATCCAACAGCAGAAGGCTTGCAACAAACGATCCATCACCACTACCATCTTCCTGGACATAAAAGGTGCTTTTGACCATGTGTCCAAAAGGCAGCTATTAGCTGTTTTACACAACCAGAAATTACCACAAAATCTGATCAACTGGGTGGACTCTTTCTGTACTGGCCGCAGGGTCCAAATGGCCTTTGAAGGCCAGTGCCAGGCTAGCCGATCCATAACCACAGGGGTCCCACAAGGCTCCCCCATTTCACCAATACTCTTTTTACTCTATGTTGAGGCTGTTATTGCTACTCGTGGCTATCAGCTATCCTATATCGACGACTACAGTGTTTCAGTCACATCAACGTCTGCAGCAAAGAACTGTCGAGCCCTGGAATCCATTTTACAGGACCTCTTTCAGTTGGCTGAAGAAAAGGCTGTCCACTTTGATGCTGGAAAAACAGAGTTAATCCACTTCTCCACCAAAAAACAACCCCTAGAAGATACTGTTACAGTTGGTAGCCTAGTTGTCAAGCCAGCTACCAAGCCTATACGATGGCTGGGTATCATTCTTGACAGAAAGCTGGACTTCAAAGCCCATGTGGAGACGAAGATCAACGCAGCCACAGGTGCCTACTTTGGCTTACAACGCCTTAGCACCACCCAGAAAGGACTGTCATTCCGAGCCCTGCGTCAACTATACGTAGCCTGTATCACCTCCATAGCTGATTTTGGAGTTCAGATATGGTGGACAGGAAAGCGGCAAAACACATTGGTGAAAAAATACCAGAAACTCCAGAACATGGTGTAAGTATGTAACACATACAACCACTGTAAGCCTACAACTAGGCTGTGCATGGGCTGTGCATAAGCACTAGCTACAAGCAAGGCTTACTTGCTGTCAGCAAGAGGGCTGTGCATAAGCGCTAGCTGTGTGCAAGGCACACTTGCTGTAAGCAAGGCGCACTTGCTGTCAGCAAGGCGCAACCACAAGAGCTCTATATATACTGCTGTGCTTCCCAGATAGATGAAAGAAATCATGCTCTTCACAGCACTCCTACTTCCACCTACTATTGTGACTCCACTTCCCTTTTACCATTGCTTCCACCACCACCTCCTTTGAGGTTATGAGCCCGGGTTGCACCGAGTAGCCCATCTTGATCCATAGATCAAACCTGTCACTTGCTTGATTCAATCAAGTAAAACACCTGCTTCTTCATCTTGCACAGTCAAAAATGACGAAGTTCCAGTTGCCAATACTCAAGGGCGAAGAGAACTATCAAGTCTGGGAAATCCAGATGCGAAGTTATCTTACGCTAGCTGAGCTACTGCACTGTATCTACAGTGAGCCAACTGATGTTGTTGTCGTTGCAGAACAACAACAACAAGAACCTGTAGTTGTTCCAACAACTATTCAGGATTCCAAAGCCCTGGCTACACTGCGATTGTGCTGTGAAAGTGGCCCCTTGAGGACCATTACAACAGTCAAAACAGCAAAAGAAGCCTGGCTGGCTCTCAAAGAGAGCTATGCTCCAGAGGGGTACTCAACAAAACAACTCTACATCTCGGAACTACTGGATATTGATCCAAACAACTTCGAAGACATGGAGGCCTTTGTTGAACGTGTTAGATTCCTGACACAACAACTCCCTGAATTCGGCGTTACTATCTCTGAAGAAGTAACTATCGAATTGGTCCGCAAAAGACTGCCAGAGCGATTCAACGTCTTCAGTCAGACTCTACTGGCTCAACTACGCCGCAACAAGGCTAGTTATACGTTGAAGGAACTGTTGAACGAGATTCTTGATGAAGATCGTAAGACAAAGGCCGACTCCACCACTCCGATTCAAGCCAACGTGATCCAAAAGGACAGAATAGGCAAATCAAGCAGTAAGCCGTGGAAAAAGACAAAAGGCCAGTACTGCAAGTTCTGTGAAAAGCCCACTCACAACACGGAAGATTGTTATTCGCTGTTTGGAAAGGATGGCAAAGGTGGCCTGAAGAACCAGGAAGCCAGTCCACCCACTCGAATACAACACATCCGAACCAACAAGACCAACAGAGTCAACAAGGCTCAACAACAACGTGAAAAAGCTATTCTTCATGCAATCGCAAAATCACAGCCAGAGCGACAAGTTGTTGAACTGCCAGATGATTTCCCTGACTTGGCTCGCAGTAGCAGTACTGCTAGCACTACAAGCATGGTAGACCCTATGGATATTGAAGAAGCTGAAGAGCTTGATCTTTTTGGTGATATCCAGGTATTTATAACAAATTCCCCTGCTATTAGTAGCAATATGCTAACTAACTTGCAAACAGTACTAGAGAAACTAGATTCAAAGATGGTTTTGAATGCTAGAGTGAATTCCACACAGTGGATCCTAGATACGGCTGCAGAGGCACATATTGTGTGTGATAGAGATTTCTTTTCTGATTTTCGTAACTCTTCAACACAAGTTAGCTGGGGAAATGCAAAAACTACCACTATTCAAGGCATTGGCACAGTTGTAATTAAATTTCAAGATAGCAATACTGAAAAAATACTATATAACTGTCTTTATATGCCTGAAATTGGTATCAACTTGATTAGCCAAGCTAATTTTACGAAAACATGTTCTCTATTTGACGAAAAGTCAGTAGTAGTATTTGAAAAGTCTGAAGATGGCAATATAGGCAAAGTTCTGACCACTGGATCTTTGACTGGTAAGCTGTATCAACTACCAATAAGTGTAGTACAAAGACCCAAGAAAAAGAGTCAGATACTAAAGGTATCAAGACCTACAAGTAATATAGATTACTTATTACACCAACGTTTTGCTCACATAAGTGAAAAAGCTATTAAAGCTCTACGTTTTACTACAAAGAGTAGTCTATTTAACTATGACAACACTGTCAAGGAACAAACAAGTCATGGTACAAATAAAACAAGTCAACAAGACTTGATTAATACTAGTAAAGAACAGTATGTGAAAAAGAAGCTTTCGAATCTATTAGATTCAACAAGTAACAGCCTTATAAAAGATTGTGCAACTTGTCTAAAAGCTAATATTAGACAGTCAATCAACAAGATATCACAAAGTAATAAAACTACTATTGATGAATTTCTTAGTAAGGTTAGATCTGATCTTTGTGGGCCAATAAACCCCATGACCTATGATAAATATAGGTACATAATTACATTTCTAGACTCAACAACCAAGTTTCTAGAAATAGAACTACTACGTACAAAAGACGAAGCCCCTGACGCCTTTGAGCGCTATAAAGCTCGTGTAGAAAACCAGGAATCAACTGGAAACAAGCGTATAAAGGTAGTAGCCACTGATGAAGGCGGGGAATATACTGGAAAAAGATTCCAGTACCAGCTTAATAAGGCTGGAATTATTCATCAAACATCTGCTCCTTATACTAGCCAACAAAATGGCGAAATAGAACGTATAAATCGTACGATTCTAACAAAGATAAGAGCCATGTTGGTAAATAGTAACTTACCACAATATCTATGGGGTGAAGCAGCTTATACAGCGGTATATCTATATAATAGAACCCCACATAGTGCACTAGACTATAAAACCCCATATGAAGTCAAGTTTGGTAGCCAGCCAGATATTGATAATATCAAGACCTTTGGAAGCCTTGTGTACTTTAAACGAAAACCACAAAGTAAGCTCAAGAAGCTAGATCAACGTGGTATTCTAGGAATATTACTTGGTTATGGTACTACTAGTGCTAACTATCGTATCTGGGATATTGAAAACAATAGATCCATCTGGGTAAGAGATCTTAGGATATTAGAAAATGAATTTCTAGTGGCCAAGAACCCTCTTAACTATAAAGATAATACGATACCAAGATCAAAGTCTTCTAAAGGCAAGACTGTTACATTTGAACTACCTATATCTGGCCCTATAGAACCTAGTAGTGCTGTTAAAAACAGTATTAGTTCACAAGCTACTGGAACTATATCAAGATCACAGACTATAGATCATGGTACTGAAGAATCTTCCACAACAGGTAGTTTAATAGATCAAGAAGATCTAGACCAAACTGAGTCTGATCAAATAGATAATAGATCTATCCAGTCAACTATTCAAGCTACTCAATCTACTATTAATAGTCGATATAGTGAGTATAAGGATGATATTGATGAACTGGCAGACGAAGACTATTATTTATTAGTAGTAAAAGCTACTTATCTTGAACCTACTACTTATAAACAGGCTACAACTAGCCAAGAAAAAGACCTATGGCAAAAAGCCATGGAGTCTGAAGTAGTAGAACTAGAAGATCAGAATACTTGGTCACTCGTGGATTTACCAGAGGGCCGTACAGCCTTAGGGGGGCGTTGGATTTACAAGTTAAAGACTGACAGCCAAAACAACCCTATAAAGTACAAGGCTAGATGGGTCGTTCAAGGATTCAATCAAGTACTAGGAATAGATTACTTGGATACTTTCAGTACAACATGCAGGCCAGAGACCTACCGTATAGTGTTTATTATTGCCTTGCTACAAGGATGGCATTTCCGTCAATATGACGTGAAAAACGCTTTTGTGCATGCTAACATAGATAAAGAAATCTATGTGATCCAGCCAACTGGATTTGAAAAGGCAAATACAACTACCGGTGCAAATACTACTAGCAAAAAACTAGTATGTAAGCTACATAAAGCTCTCTATGGCCTAAAACAGTCACCTAGACTATGGTACAAGCATCTAAAAGAGCATTTGCTAAAGCTTGGCTTTGTAGTATTTCCATATGACGAAGGCTGCTTTATACATACTACACATAGTATAGTTTTGCTATGCCACGTCGACGATATTATAGCCGTAGGGCCAAATGTTGATATATTGGAAGACTTGCTAGAAAAACAAGCTAGTAAGACTATTAAACTACAATGCCTTGGTGAGCCAAATACATTCCTAGGCTTAGAAATGGATCTAACACAGGGCAAAAGCCTTAGAATCCACCAAACAAAGTACACCTTAAATCTACTAGCCAGATTTAACAAAGAAAAGGTGTACAAATACTCTACACCTTGTGAGACAGGCCTTAAGTTGGAAAAATCCAATAGTACTGCTTCAAAAAATGAGATACAACTGTATCAGCAAGAGATTGGATCACTATTGTTCCTGGCTTTAAAAACAAGACCAGATATCAATTTTGCAGTAAACCACTGTGCTAGGTTCGCTTCAAATCCAAACAAAGCCCACCGGAAGGCCCTAGATAGAATCTGGGGATATTTAAACTATAGGGTTAGCCTTGGTTTACACTACACTACTAAGAATACTATTCTTAGTAAACAGCTTCCAAACCCTGGCTTAATTGGATATTCAGATGCAGCTTGGGCAGACGATCTAACTCATAGACGTAGTACTACAGCGTATGTTTACTTCTTGTTTGGAAATCCAATTAGTTGGTATAGCACCTTACAGAAAACGCAGGCGCTAAGTAGCACGGAAGCCGAATACCAAGCCTTACGAGATGCTGGGAAAGAAACCCAGTATCTTGACCACTCTCTTACAGAGTTGCTAAGGCTCCTACAGTTAAATTGGAATCTTAAGGTTCCTATATTAATAACTGATAGTAAATCGGCTCAAAGTCTAGCTGAAAATGCAGTATTTCACAAGCGTACTAAGCATATCGACGTTGCGTTTCACTATATCCGCACACAGATGGAAAACAACGAGTTGGTTATGACCTACACAAGTAGTAAAACCAATCTGGCCGACCCACTTACAAAGGGAGTGGAAATAAATCAATTCACTGGTTACTGTGAACAACTGGGTCTTATTGGCTTTAAATGATTAGCTATTAAGCTATTTCATTAGCCTCTAATAGCTACTGAAGTTAAAGAAGTCTATGAAATAGGCTATCTAGTATGGGTACTATAAGTAGTATATTAGAAAAGACTTTGATAAACCAGGAATTGAAAGTGTTTTTAAAAGGCGTTAAGTCCAGTAGTCTGCTTAACAGCTAATTTTCACTTATCAGGTTGAAATTCCTAAAATATAAGAGCTATCAAACTATATAACAGCGGTTTTAATAAGCTAGATCATACTCTAAGCAACTACAATCTACCTCAAGGGGGGATGTAAGTATGTAACACATACAACCACTGTAAGCCTACAACTAGGCTGTGCATGGGCTGTGCATAAGCACTAGCTACAAGCAAGGCTTACTTGCTGTCAGCAAGAGGGCTGTGCATAAGCGCTAGCTGTGTGCAAGGCACACTTGCTGTAAGCAAGGCGCACTTGCTGTCAGCAAGGCGCAACCACAAGAGCTCTATATATACTGCTGTGCTTCCCAGATAGATGAAAGAAATCATGCTCTTCACAGCACTCCTACTTCCACCTACTATTGTGACTCCACTTCCCTTTTACCATTGCTTCCACCACCACCTCCTTTGATACTACACATAGTATAGTTTTGCTATGCCACGTCGACGATATTATAGCCGTAGGGCCAAATGTTGATATATTGGAAGACTTGCTAGAAAAACAAGCTAGTAAGACTATTAAACTACAATGCCTTGGTGAGCCAAATACATTCCTAGGCTTAGAAATGGATCTAACACAGGGCAAAAGCCTTAGAATCCACCAAACAAAGTACACCTTAAATCTACTAGCCAGATTTAACAAAGAAAAGGTGTACAAATACTCTACACCTTGTGAGACAGGCCTTAAGTTGGAAAAATCCAATAGTACTGCTTCAAAAAATGAGATACAACTGTATCAGCAAGAGATTGGATCACTATTGTTCCTGGCTTTAAAAACAAGACCAGATATCAATTTTGCAGTAAACCACTGTGCTAGGTTCGCTTCAAATCCAAACAAAGCCCACCGGAAGGCCCTAGATAGAATCTGGGGATATTTAAACTATAGGGTTAGCCTTGGTTTACACTACACTACTAAGAATACTATTCTTAGTAAACAGCTTCCAAACCCTGGCTTAATTGGATATTCAGATGCAGCTTGGGCAGACGATCTAACTCATAGACGTAGTACTACAGCGTATGTTTACTTCTTGTTTGGAAATCCAATTAGTTGGTATAGCACCTTACAGAAAACGCAGGCGCTAAGTAGCACGGAAGCCGAATACCAAGCCTTACGAGATGCTGGGAAAGAAACCCAGTATCTTGACCACTCTCTTACAGAGTTGCTAAGGCTCCTACAGTTAAATTGGAATCTTAAGGTTCCTATATTAATAACTGATAGTAAATCGGCTCAAAGTCTAGCTGAAAATGCAGTATTTCACAAGCGTACTAAGCATATCGACGTTGCGTTTCACTATATCCGCACACAGATGGAAAACAACGAGTTGGTTATGACCTACACAAGTAGTAAAACCAATCTGGCCGATCCACTTACAAAGGGAGTGGAAATAAATCAATTCACTGGTTACTGTGAACAACTGGGTCTTATTGGCTTTAAATGATTAGCTATTAAGCTATTTCATTAGCCTCTAATAGCTACTGAAGTTAAAGAAGTCTATTAAATAGGCTATCTAGTATGGGTACTATAAGTAGTATATTAGAAAAGACTTTGATAAACCAGGAATTAAAAGTATTTTTAAAAGGCGTTAAGTCCAGCAGTCTGCTTAACAGCTGATTTTCACTTATTAGGTTGAAATTCCTAAAATATAAGAGCTATCAAACTATATAACAGCGGTTTTAATAAGCTAGATCATACTCTAAGCAACTACAATCTACCTTAAGGGGGGATGTAAGTATATAACACATACAACCACTGTAAAGCCTACAACTAGGCTGTGCATGGGCTGTGCATAAGCACTAGCTACAAGCAAGGCACACTTGCTGTAAGCAAGGCTTACTTGCTGTCAGCAAGAGGGCTGTGCATAAGCGCTAGCTGTGTGCAAGGCACACTTGCTGTAAGCAAGGCGCACTTGCTGTCAGCAAGGCGCAACCACAAGAGCTCTATATATACTGCTGTGCTTCCCAGATAGATGAAATAAATCATGCTCTTCACAGCACTCCTACTTCCACCTACTATTGTGACTCCACTTCCCTTTTACCATTGCTTCCACCACCACCTCCTTTGATTGTCTTTGTAGGCTCTGACTGGGTTGAAGGCTTTTCAGCCCTTTGGGTAGGGGGGGTTGTGTTGCAGTGGGTTTTACAGGCTTGAGCATCTACACTTATAGTGCTCATGGGTGCCATACCACTGCAACCTTCTATTGGGTTGTGATTTGCAAGAAGGTTTGGTATGTTGGATACCGGGTCGGAAGCCACCACCTTTCGGCTTGAGCCCTCTGATCCTAGTGGGGACCCTGGTAGGGTTTTGGCTACTGAAAAGCCTAACTCCCCCATACCAACTCCGTCGCTGGAGGTACAGGGGCTAGTACAGCCGGATCGCCCTCCTTCTGCAGTATCACAGTCCTCAATAGGGGTACTCTTACTGCGAGAGTGCTGTTGTACAGCTTTTGTCAGAGCCTGGTTTCGTTTGCCGCTAGTTTCCAAGCTTTGTTGAGATCTTTTCAAGGGATCCACAAGCTTTTCCATTGCTGCATGCTTTGGCTTTTCAGAGGCTTTTTGTGGTGTTGTGCCTGTCGATACAGGGCTTTCAGGTGGTGGTGGCAGAGGACCTGTGCTGAATTGCTTTCTAGTAGGAGTGTTAGGTGCTGTGGTGTTGGTGGAGTGTGTTTTTTGTGATGTTATAGGTGTGTGGTTTCCTGTTGGGCTAGGTTGGCTTGGCATCTTGGCTAGTGCCTTGGCTGGCACCTTGGCTGGCCCAGTTACAGAAGGTTCCAGGTGGGGGATGACAGTGCGGCTGAGGTGCAGGTTTTTCTCGGTCGCGGTGCTCTCAATTGCCCGCCTTTCCACCCCCTCTCGCGCACGCGCAAAGCGCTGCGCGCGGGCGAGAGTGGTATGGTTGGATAGGGTTTTTCGTGAGCTTTGCAGCGCTGTGCGCCGCGTGTGTTTTGAAGCCTTGGTCGTGGAGATGCAAGAAGCGCGTTTTCCTAGGTAGGCTTATCATAAAACCTGTCTTTTTGAAGTTGTAGAAATTGCAATCCTAGATACTATACTTGGCTTGCATGTTCTGCACAAGCTTAAACCATATGCCAATAAGCTCTGGATCTTTGCAGAGAGCTCTTTGGAAATCGTAAATGCGATTAAGACATGTCTTTAGCTCTGGTTGTCGCATGATGAAGGTCTGAGCCCAATTCTTGCCGACGGGTTTTGCACTGTGTTCTGCAAGAAGCAAATTGTCAATATCTTTGACACTAGCTAGATGAGGCGAAAATCATTGCGAATCCATCTTCAAGACATACTGGACAACTGCCTCCTCTTCTGGGGGTGTTAATCGATGGGCTGGGTTACGATAATCACGTCATGAAGTGCGACAACTCATTCTGGCACGTAGAGTAGGTTCAGAGACATCGTATATTTTTGCAGCCTTGCGACAACTTATTTTTTTGTCGTGGCGAATTGCGTTAATTGCGAGGAAGATTCTGGCTTTTTTGGATGGTGCTGACATTTTTTTGGGTGGTGGAGTATGGTTGCAAAGTTGAGATTTCGCGTGGTGGTGGAAAAGTGCGTCGCACGGCCGGGAACCACGTTATGGTATAAAATGATATTATGTTGCTAATATTTTCTCATCAATACTAGATATTTCTCTCTACGACCGGAGGAATGTCTTAAAGACTGGCGACCCAGTACAGTCTTCCCAGGGATAGCCGATTTCCTCTAGGAACTGCTGTAACTCATTGACCTCATCATCAGGGCAAAGAATACCTGTCAAAACCTGACCGATATCACCACCATAGTTCCTATACTGAAACAGACTGATGTTGTACTTTGGTCTCAAGGTTTGTAAGAACCGCTCCAACGCGCCGGGCCGCTCAGGGAACCGGAACATGTAGAGTCTCTCATTCGGCACATTGGATGTTCCACCAACCATATGCCGGATATGGCTCTTGGCCAGCTCGTCCCCAGAAAGATCAGTGACCTCCATGTCTCGCTCCCTGATGCGGTTGATGATGGACTGGAGCTCTTGGGCTCGTTGGTTCCCAGGGGCGGTCAGTGATATTCCCACCAGGATGTTAGCCTCGGCCTCCGTGGCGTACCGATAGCTGAATTCGGTAATGGAATGTGGCATTATGGTATTGACCAGCTCGGCGAAAGCGCCCGGTCTCTCGGGGATTTTGGCGGCTAGAAGGGCCTCCTTCCCTTCGCCATATGTGGAGCGGGCGGCAACAAAACCGAGCCGGTCGAAGTTCATGTTTGCGCCAGAGGTAATGGCCACAAGGGACCGTGTGGAATCGCTCGATGGGTTGGCAGCAACCCACTTCTTCAGTCCGGCGAGGGCAAGTGCGCCGGCTGGCTCGACGATGGACCTCGTGTCCTCGAAAACGTCCTTGATGGCGGCGCAGGCCTCATCCGTGGTTACTCTGATCATTTCGTCCACCACCTCTTGGCAGATGCGGAAAGTCTCCTCGCCGACGGTCTTGACTGCAGCGCCATCCGCAAAAAGACCGACATTCTTCAACATAATACGCTCGCCCTTAGCTAAGGACTGGGTCATGGCGTCTGCATCGTAGGTCTCCACGCCGATGATCTTTACGTGGGGTGCAATGCGTTTCACGTAGACGCCGACGCCGGCAATCAGGCCGCCGCCGCCAACGCAACAGAAAATGGCCTTCAGTTTTTGCAGGTTGGTTTGGGACAAAATCTCCATGCCAATGGTTCCCTGGCCAGCAATGACATAGGGGTCGTCGAACGGCGGGATGTTGATCAAGCCATCCTGCTTTTCCCTCCGAGCGCATTCATCCTTGGCCTCGTCAAAGTCAGCACCGTGGAGAACAACGTGGCCGCCCATTCGGGAGACATTCAGATGCTTGATGCTGGGCGTTCCTTTGGGCATGACGATGGTGGCGGGAATCTTGAGCTTACGGGCCGAGTACGCCACACCTTGAGCATGGTTACCGGCGCTGCAGCACACAACGCCCCTCCAGGATTCGGCGGGGTCTAAATGGGCCATCTTGTTGTAGGCGCCACGCAGCTTGAAGCTGAAGACGGGCTGTTCGTCCTCACGCTTCAGCAGCACATTGCACTCGAGGCGATTGCTGAGATTGACGGCAGGAACGAGCGGAATCTCACTGCACACCTCGCGGACGCGGGGGTAGGAAGTGATGATGAGCCGCAGGTACTGAAGCGATTGTCTTAGCCATGGGAATCTATTTCACATGCACAGCTACCAGACCGGCCCCCAAAGGGTGCGGCGCAGTCTGTATGAACTGGAGGAGTGTGCACTCACGTCGGGGTTGCCGTTTGGAAGAAGGAACTCGTCTGGGATCTTCATCTTGGTCTTTCTCAGCTGCTGGGCCGATGGCGGCGAGGGCGCTGCGCTGTACTCGGTCAAAGGGAAGGCGTTTGTGCCATTGACGCCTGTGCCATTGGGCAGTTGTAGCTCTGCCATTTCCGCGGGCGGTGTCTCTATGGGCGTTTCTGAAGGTGTCTCTGAGGAAGTCATGTTGGTGTCAACGGCTGTTGACGGGGATACCTAGGTTGTCAGTGAGTCTTCAAGCCAAGCCGTGACTCCCCCAGTCTAGGACGTTTTTTATTTTTTTTTATTTTCCCATGTGAGGTGAAATTCTGGTGGGGCCAATTGAGCGGTGCCGCCTCACGCCCGAGCACCTGCAGGAAACCCCACCCAAGCTTGCCAGTTAACAACAACCGCTCCAACATTTCATTCCTGCTCACCCAAATCCCCGTTTGTAGGTAGTATCCACACACCGTAAGCAACGTAGGGGTGTAAATTGGTTGGCGCATCTTGCAAATACTGTAAAGTCTTCCATTTAAGCTACGCTATCTTCGTAGACATGTGACAATAACTAGTGGGAAGTGTTTGTGATTTACTACCAACCCATCCATTCCAAATACTACATATCGTCTCTGAATGGGCTGCTGATAGAGGATAATATTGAACTTGGAGCATGTGTCTCTGCCACTGGCTCCGGGGGAGTGCCCGGGGCTAGGTTGGGTCGGGTGTGTTCGACGACCCCACTCGTGCCGATGCTGAGTTTTGCAGTCGCGACAGCGGCTCGTGCGCCCCCAAGTTTCCAAGCGGCTCCTACGCCGACCCACCCCTGCTGCCTCCATGCCATCATTAAAATTCCGCCGATAGCTTGTCGTCTGTCCGCGTCACCAACCTCGAGATTGCTGCACCCTTCCCAGAGCTCACCCGCCCTTCCTCACACTGCGCATTTGTGGATTTCTGGAGCCATTGTCTAATATGTCGGGTCGCCCTTTGCCGTCGTCATTTGACGGTAACGAGTAAGCTATTTGCCTCCCCAAACTTCGCTCAGCTCGGCCGCACTCTTGTCGTCACTTGCTCACGCGTGATCCCCACAGTGACTTCTACAACGAGTCGGGCTTCCAGAAGGTCCTTAGACGAATCAAAGAGGAGCCCCTCGTACCCATCGGATGCCTGCTGACCGTTGCCGCCTTTACGAATGCGTACCGCGCTATGCGCCGCGGTGATCACAACCAGGTTCAGCGCATGTTCCGGGCTCGTGTCGCCGCGCAAGCATTCACTGTTGTCGCCATTGTCGCTGGTGGGATGTACTATTCGGCGGATCGTAACAAACAGAAGGAGTTATGGAAACTGGAGCAGCTACAGGACGCCGAGGAGAAGCGACAAAGGTGGATCAAGGAGCTCGAGGCCCGTGACGACGAAGACAAGGCGCTCAAGGCAAGGCTAGAGAGAAGACGGCAGAGGGCAGCTGATCGCAGCGTCGGGACAGGTACAGAGAGTGTTGCTGCCCAGGCCAGGACTGCCTTCAAGGAAGCCAGAGAAGCAAGGGATGCGGTAGAGAGGTCCAAGACTGAGGAGCCTGCCATTGCTATTTCGAAAGAAGACGTCACAAACGCCCAGGATGCTGGCAATGTAAGCAAATAAGGGTGTCTGGGTATAACTAGCAAGAAAATAAGCAAACAAACTGTATCACCACAACCCAAAAATAACGGAACTATATCTACTCTAGGGTGGCCTCTATAAAACCGTATTCTATGAATTGGGGTCTTGAAGGCGGAGGTAGTCGACTAGAGCTGGGGGCGGCATCCGGCGTCGCTTCACATGTGGTTTTGTTTATCTCGTTTCCCAGCGCTCTTTTCCCGACACTTCCTACGCACTGAACCAAATCAACGGACTTGCCACTCTTCAACTGCACTTACAATCTATCCCATGCTGCCGCCACTCCTATTTGCACCTATCAGCCCTGCCATCTCCAATAACGCACGATCGGCTTCAATATCGCCTGTGCCTAAGTTGATCCGCCTTCTCGCCTCCGCTTCTCTCGCCTCCCATGCCCATCGATCAGCCTGGTTCTTTGCTTCGTCATCTCTGCCACAACCCCATACCTCTAAGCTCTCGATCTCGAAGCGCTCTTGAAAGTCAAATTTCCTTGCTACACTGGCCTGGAACGCCCCACCTCTCGAGGTATAATCGTGAGTAAAACAACCAAATTCAAAGCTGCTGTCAAGCACCAGAGAGACAGCCCCGAGTGAGACGACGCTGGACCGCCGGTAGCCCTGTGTGGATTGGGGTGGTGGGCAGCCAAATGATATGCCTGCTTGGCTTGCTGATGAGGACGGCTTTGTAAACGACACATAATCCCTGTTCAGGGTTGATGCATGAAATACATCATGGACTGGCTCCAACTGAAATAGGAGCGTGTCCTCCCCACCAAAACACTCCCGGTGAGTTTGTTTCCAAGGCTGGCCAACGTATATGCCGAACGTCAGCCTTTCGGCTGTGTCGCTGCTTCCCGGTGGGAAACGCCTCGGAGGTAGTGTGGAAAGATATGCAGACTCTGGCCCTGTACTCCTGTGATCAAGTTCACTAGGCAGGCGGTTTCCACATACAAGCAATACCGTAGGCGCTCTCCAATTAAATACCTTGGCCTCAAAGCTACCCATGGAGAATCCGTCGTCGTCCCCTGAATAGAGAAGGTGAAGTCTCCTAAAAAGCAAAGAGCCGGGTATGAAGAAGGAGAGTTGTGACATAACGTTGAGGTTCATGATTGATCCCGTGTCCGCTAACAGCGGCTGAACTATCTCGGGAAGGATAGCTGCCTTGGTGCGGATGCCGTCTTTGGTTTTGTGGAAGTCGAGGCTCTTGGAAAATAGAAAATGCTCGAATAAGGGAGTGAAGCCATTGAATAGAAATGGCATCGACGACGGAATAATAGCGTTAAACCGGTGAAATCGTATTCCCGGGGTCTGTTCAACGTTCAAGAAGGCTGCTAGAATGCACTCTGCAGTTGTCCTCAGGCTGTCTAGACTGGCGCCTGATACACGGCCTGAATAAGTTGCTAGGCTGCCCTGGGGATCCAGGGGCGAGGCCAATAGGAGAAGCATAATGAGCTTCCGGAAGTTATCTGCGGGTATCATGGCGCCGTGTATTTCAGATGTGTTTTTCGGCTTGACGACGTTGATGTAGTCCAAAGAGTCCAAGGCGGCGAGAACTAGCTCATCAACGTCGTCGGCCTCAGAATCGCCCTCGTCGTCACCCGCAAGGTCGACGTCAAATCCAAGAGTTGGGATACGGTCAACAAGCCGGTCATTATCTTTCTCGGCCCCTTGTTGTTCCTCACTGTTTTTGGCGCCGATAACACCCGCTTCAGAGCGCATGTCGGAGAACCTGCGGTCGTAGACAGCCATGCTCTTAAATAAGAGTTTTCTGCGGTCTGTGGCGCCCCTTGCCAGCACTCGCTCATATCTCTGCGTCATGATGGTGATGACCATGACCATCTGTTCTAGGCCCAGGACCGCGGGCGCATCCTGGAGAAAGGGGAAAGCGCCAATGAATGAGATCATTTGGAAAAGCATGGGCGAGGCGCCAACTATGTCCGGGATCTCGAGGAAGCGCGCAATGGTGTCTTCCTTGAGATAACGGACATGCTGCTCGGTGTCGGCGAGGCTTCTGAAGACATCCTTGAGCGAGAAGAGCTCGAGGGACGTAAAACACTTTTCCGCAAACTTGTTGGCCTGTGAGTCGGCGTGCGTCAATATGCAGGCTTTGATCTCGCCGCTTTCAAGCGCCTGGGGTATCGGGTATCCTACCAGCTGCTTGGCCAGCTCCTCGTGAGAAGGAACATGGCCCTCACCAGACTGAGCCTGCCCCATGGTAAAGTGTCGGTGTGTATGGTGGCATTGAGGGGGGACGACAGGCAAAATGCTACAGCTGGCAGCAGGACTGCTGTGTTCAAGCTATATTCTATTCCATCTCATTTGTCGTGAATTCCTTGAATGATCTCACCTATGGTTTAGCTGAAGGGCCGCCTCGGGTGTTGGAAGGAACGGGGGGACCGAAGAGCAACGGTCCCGTCGAGCTGGAGCTGGGAGAACGGTCTAGGCATGTTCAGACCAGGCCCGACTCGAACTAGTCAAGGCAGATCAACAGGCCCAAGCGAATGCACAGTGCGGAGTGAGCTGCTCAGTGCACTTTCTTCAATGGAATGCGGGGCAATCCTTAACAGCAAGCCATGCTCCCAAGCTCGCTGCCTGTTTTGTCGAATTGCATCGCTGCCCATGCATGGATTTCTGTTACTGGGGGCAAGGACGGGAGAGGATGCTTGTTTGTCCTGCCTTTGTGGGGTGACCCAATCGCGTGTTTCGCTCGCTCTGTTCTCGCCTACCTATAAAGCTGCGATAATCCCACTCGGGTAAGACCCGTCGGGCCTAATTGCATCGCCAGCTGGGTCGAAGCACTGCCAGTTAACACCCACAACTCCATTCCATTGTCTCATTACCGCGCCATTTATCAAGGCAACATTAAAGACACCTGTCTGGATACTCTACAGGAACCATGGCTGAGATCAATACCGCCAGTCAACCCCTCGCCGTCGACGAGACGCCAATCTCGCCCAGCCGCCCCAATGCTGCCCGCAAGAACTCTCTCGAGAACCATTTGATGCGCCGCCCTGAGCGCCAGGAGCTTGTGGAGAGTATGTGTTTTATGACCCCTTAGACCCTCCCAAATGCTCGGCGCCTACCAGTTCGGTGTATGTACCTGCCGCCATGGAATGCTGCTGACGGCACTACTCTCTGACAAGAAAACATCCTCCTGGCTTCGACAGCCGCCCCGGGCCTTCAGGCTCAGCAGAAGGAGGTGAGTTCTCGCTCCGTTCACCCAATTTCTCCCCTGAGGTTGCTGTTGCGGGAAACCTGCTGACTCGAACCCCGCCCTTTGCTAGCTCGAGAAGCACATGCGAGCAGACTCGCTAAACGAGAAGATCTCGCACCGACCAGCACCGGAAGCACTGATCAAGGAGGGTGTATTGCTTGAGGATCCCCGTTCTCCAGACGAGAAATACGCTGAGGCTATTGAAGAAGAATACGCTAAACGGGAGGGCGGCGCTTGACCATGACGTCATGCTACTACAGTTGAGGGGCGCTGATATCGCGCCGCGAATACACATCTTGCAGTTTGTTTCGGGTTCTCCACATCAAGCTATTTGCAAATATGATTCTAGGTTGGAATACCCAAAAGCACCTTCGGCGGGGAATGGGCAATGACATGATAGGCTTTGCTCTTCTACCTCTCGGAACGATGCTCCGGTAGTTACCCAACGTCCCACATGCGCTTGTGTTCGCCGTTGGTGGTACACCCTTGAATCAATATGTGCCACCTGCCTCACTCCTGTCTGAAAACACTTTCGGTCAAGCTCGTATGTACTTGAGGCGGGACTCGAGCCCATCACAATGTGATCCCGTGTATTTGGAGTTGCTCGGATTGCTGCCCAACCCCGCAGCGCACTTTTGAACTCAACCACATATAGACCTCGCCCAGTGATCGTCCAGTACTACTGCATATGCTTTACCTCATGTGCGGCCCCTATGAGAGACGGATCGAGCCCCCACTCGAAATACCAGTTGCAACTTTTAGTAGGATTCGCTGCCCTTGACGCACCTACTATCTTACCTAGACGCCGTGCATGAACGATAGCACCTCATCTGCAGTGCACCTCTCGCGCAGCCGCACTTACACCCCGTTGCTGCATTGATCTTGTAAAGTTTGACATTGGTCAACATTGAAACCCGTGTAATAATACTAGCAGTATCGTACAGAAGTGCAGAGGTCTCATGCACATGCTCAAGCCAACCTAGAATCATCCCACCAGTAAGCCGGACCGCTAATACACACCATTTCCAAAATCAGATGAGAAAAACGCTAGGAGCCTATGTATACTCCGAACTCCATGTAAATGCCCAGGACGCAGTCCCAAAAGACAATTGCCAACTGCGGCGGCTAGTAAGCCCGCCAACCTCCCCTTCGGATGATAGCCGTAACATGTTAACTGCTGTGTCTGGGGTAGGAGTCACGGTGATAGTCTGAAGACCGGGGCTCCTCGGTTGATCTGTTGGGGCCGTTGTGTTGGATGATGACAATGTCTTTGCCGTCGCGAGACTTGACATGCTTGGTGTTGGTGAGGTGACCAGCTATGCACCGTTAGCACTACTATTCACCCTACTGATGTGGCTCGAGGGATTGGAGGGGCTAAAACTTACTAGACGAGCTGTTGCGATACGACCGGTTATCGTAGCTTGCGCTCGAGGAGTGGCCGCTTGATGAGTTCATCGAACCGCTATGGGAGGATGAGGTGGAAGTTGAATAGCTGGATGAGCGGCTGGCGGTGGAGCCAGTGGAGTAAACAGACGCTGAACGGCTGCCGGTATCCTGGAAGATGAGGACGTTGGAGTTGTGCGACGACATAATGGTGAAGAGACTGAGAAGCCGGGAAGAGGACTGTTGATGTTTATGAAGATGGGTATTGGTTGGCTATGATGGTTCAAGGCAAGTTGAACTGGCAAGATAGAGGCAAGACATTATGGGAGAGAGACAGAGGAGAGATTCAACATTATATAGATGTTGGTGTATGGTTTTGAACTGGCAGGCCAGTTGAGCTGTCAACTGGTGTTCTCTGTGTTCGCGATAAGCTGCCTTGCGCGACCAACTATACGCGGCAATGCCCGGTCGAGTTCCTAGGCAGATCGCAAGGCAATGATGGGTGTAAGGCCGATGGCCTGAGTTCCCGCTCTCACTTGTGAGGCATGGGTAGGGAAGCAAAGAAGAAACAGGGGCAGAATGAGTCAATCGCTCGGCCGGCGGTCCTTTTGCCTAGCAAAACAGCAGGCACAGACCGGGGACGGAACTAGGCAAGGCGACAGCTTCCGTTGCGGTGGTTGGTTTGGAGCGAATGTAATTCGGCACCGCAGATCTTCTGGTATAGCGTCAGGCTGCAAAAGCGAACCGCGATCAATCCCAGTTTGCTTGTCGGTGGCAAAAAGGTGGACACACGCTTCAGCAAGGCGTGTGGGAACCCGAAGGTATGAGCCCCGGATGGCCGAGTAGTGTCGGTGAGCAGGCGTTCTGGGACAACTCACCATTCATCACCTGTACCAGCAACAGGGTTGTACGCACTCTCTCAGCAGCACGCGCAGCGAGGGGCAAGTCACTGGACCTTCAAGCCACAACCGATGATGCCTAACACGATGCAACACCTGGCAGCAGTGCCACTGGAAACTTGAAGCACCAAGCAGAAGAAAGTCACCTCGGTGTCTGCCCGAGGTGTCTGCCCAGGGAAAAGGGCTGGGGTTTGAGATTGGCGCGTCTCCTGCCTGGCCAAACAGCTTTGGCCCCAACGGGCGAATAACCTGGTGACTGCAGTGCTGCCTTCAACAGCTTCTCGAATTTCAGGCCTCCAGCGCTCCAGCCACCAAAAGGGCGCATTGGCGACTTGCTGCTTCGGAAAGACCTTCAGGTGACTCACTAGCCCCTCGAAGCCCAATAACCTGGCGGCGACCCTAAGGTGTCGATATGGAAATCCCTAAGAAAATGGACCTCGATTACGACGCGTCGGTTTGGAAATTTTGTGTCTGAACGGTTTTTTTTGGTCTAAATTCGCGCCGAGAGCGACTTTGAGCCAAGAAACGCAGATTCCAGAGTCGACGAATTGAGCCACTCAACCATTCATCTGCTGTGAACAATTGACCTCCATATTAAACAGCGCGCCAGGGGAACCTATCGGGAGATGGAAAGTCGATGGATGCCATTTCATGGTTGCCATTTCATGGTCACCATGGACTTTTGCCCGCTGCTCAGCCCTCTCTAGTGAGTTGGCATTCCGGAGGCAGTGTTGGGCAGGTATGATCTTTGAGCTGACGTGAATTAAACCGGGCTGGTAGTTCCGTCGTATCAGGGTCGTGAAACGACGGTGGACAAGGAGGGCGCCGACGAGGCTGTCGTTGGTGATCTTCAGGCTGATCGGTTGGGGGCATCGATGGGCAGGCCTTGCCAATGATTTACAGGGCGAAGGGCGGGCTTGATGTTGTTGAGTGTACCCACCTAGGTACCCATGTACATAACTACCTAAAGGTTGGGGATCTTTGGTGCATTGTAAATATGGTAAAATTCATAGGTGGGGGTATGGAAGGTGAAGGAGGTAGTCATAAGGTGGGCAGGAACCTAATTACGTCAAGTGCACTGGAGTGGGTTCCTGCTGGTCGCCCTGCGAAACAGCTCCCCTGTTGCAGCCAGGAAATGTGACCAGCTGGCCACACCGCAACCCTCTCTCCACCACTGTGTCCGTTCAGCACGTCAACCCCAATTCTTCCACACCGGACTGTCCCTGAATCCCTCACTCGGTCGCCATTCTCACCAATACCTTCGCATAAATTTTTGCCACAATGCAGCACATTCTGTTGTCGCTCTCCCTGCTCGCCTCTGCCGCTGTTGGCGCATTGGCTGCGGAGGAGTTGAAGATCGACGTGACCCTTCCGGTCGAGTGCGAGCGCAAGTCGCAAAAGGGCGACAAGATCAACGTCCATTACCTCGGAACTCTGCAGTCCAATGGCCAGAAATTCGATGCTAGTCAGTCCGCCTCAAATGACACAATGCTGCGAGCCTCGACTGCCAATGCATTTTGACCAGCGCTAACATGTGCTGCTACGTCAGGCTACGATCGCGGAACCCCTTTCAGCTTCAAGCTCGGTGGCGGCCAGGTGATCAAGGGGTATTGTAGCCCGTACAGTCCCATGCCTGGGGTCCTTTGGTTCTAAAGATCATGATCGTGTAGATGGGATGAAGGTCTCCTTGACATGTGCATCGGCGAGAAGCGGACGTTGACCATTGGACCTAGCTATGGCTATGGTCAGCGATCCGTCGGCCCTATCCCGGCTGGCTCCACTCTGGGTATGTTCCTAACATGGGGCTCACGACAAACCAGTCCCTTTGCCCGCTTTGCTAACCCTCTGTTGCAATACAGTATTTGAGACCGAATTGGTAGGCATCGAGGGTGTTCCCAAGCCCGAGTCTATCGTCACCAAGCCCGCCACCGACAGCCCCGCGTCGACAGCGAGTGAGGAGGCTGAGGAAACCGCCGCGGGTGTGGGGGGGAAGATTGCTAGCGTCGTCGGCGATGCTGCTCAGGCTGCAAAGACATTGGTTGCCGATACCGATGGGGACGGCCAGGAACACAATGAGCTTTAGATAAGCTCCGCCCACGGTTGATAAGTGCTTAGGCCTGGCTGATTGCTCGAGACATGGAAAGTGCGGCGCCTTGGCCAGGACGACAGACCGGTGTCCATACATACTAGATACTGTCTGACCCCAAAGGATGCGGAAGATTACTCTAGCAGTTTTGCGGATACCCGGCGGTGGTTCTAAGTGTCCCGTTTAGGGTTGAGGTCGAGGTCCTAGAACTTAACTGTGGTAGGGTTTCATCTACATCAACTTCAGACAAGGACGCAATGACTTAACTTACACGGCAGGCTTCAACAACTAAGGGCATGTATGCAAAGCAATGATCATAATGCTCGTGGTATTCTACCTAGATTGTTTCCTCTACCCAAAGCACAGCTTCTTCTGCCGTGGGTCGGTGGTGGTGGCAGCAGCTGGTCTCCCCCTTCTCTTGGCCTTCCTGTTCTCTGGTGTTGTTTCCCTATTCCCGGGCGGATGCGCAGCAGCTTCCTGATGAACGGTGTCCAAGATAGCACGCCGTGACAAACAAAGGTCGATATGCTCGTTGAACTTTCTCTCATTGGAACTTTGTGGTCTGTCACATATAGGGCAGTCCCATAATAAGACTTCCGCAGGAGAAGCCGAGTCGTTCTTGGGATTGGGCGTGATCTCTTTCCCGTGTCTCCGATAGGGGCTGTTTGCGCCCGGGCTCTGTTCTGCTGGCTCTGAACTGTCCCCATCGCTCGCTTGATGGCCATTCGACTCATCGCCAGGCCATTTTTCCCATTCTTCTTCACCGAAAGCTGTTTTGGCTTTTGTTTGCCTCCCCTGCTCAGAAGGCTCACCCGAAGCGGGTTGCCTCGGCCTGAGCCCAAAAAATGCGTATGTGTCAGGCTTCTTGGTGCTGACGAGGTGCGTACACCTCAGTCCCAGGAGGCGCAGCGTCATGTTGGGTATCTCTTGCTCAAGCTTTGCCAGCATGGGCAACGAGAAGTTGTAGAGGTCGTCCGCTAGATACACAGCCTTTGGCAGCACGACCTGTCTGGTGAGAACTTCGAAGGTATGTAGCTTTACCTTGAGGCACAATGTGCGACCCTTGCATTGGGCACGCTTCATATCCTTCTCTAGTTCATCAGCCGTTTGTCCAAGCTTCTCGCGTAGCTGTGTAGGGTCACTAAGGTCACGAAATGTAGACTCGGTACCGACGCTGTGCCACGTCGTGTAAGTGATTCGGTGATTCACAAGCACAACGTCAAGTTTGCATACCTCTTCCTCTCGTACTCCTCTGCAGGCTGGACGTTCGTACGCCCAAGACCGAGGTAGCAGCGGATCAAAAACTCGTAAGTCTTGTCACCGAAAAGGTGGCTGAGGTACTGTCGGTGTGAATGTATATCCCCACACGTCTTGATACCTACCGCCGCCAGTTCGCGCTCCAGAACCCGTCCGATGCCATTCACCTGGCGGCAGGGGAGATCTCGAATGAAGGCCATGATGCCGGTCCGATCCCGCGCAAGAGAATATTGGCCATTGGGCTTATTGATGTTGGAGCAGATCTTCGCTAGCCTTGCATTTGCCGCTATACCCGCAGATACTACGAATTCAATTCAGTGTCATTTCGGGCGACGAAGGGAGTTGATTGCACCCACTAGTTATGTTTGTCTTCAAGTGAACTTCCTTGCGCATCTGGGAAACAACATTGGCAGGCTCCATTCCGTGTGTTTCACAGTACTCAGTGATGTTGAGGTAGGCCTCATCAATGCTAGCGCTCTCAAATCGAGCGTCATAGTTGACAAGGACCTCGCGAACCTCGGCGGCCTTTGCGCTGTATTTACCGAAGTTCAGGGGCAGCAGAACAAGCTCTGGACAAAGCTTTTTGGCCACAAAACTGGGCATCCCGCTCCGACAGCCAAATTTTCTGGCGACATAATTACCTGCAAACAGAGGCAACGTATGTTAGGTTAAGCTATGTGCCGCTAAGAGTTGGGGATCGAGCCTTAAATAGGTTACTAACATGTTGTGAGTACACCGCCGCCGACGGCGAAAGGGAGGTCTGCCAGCTCGGGACGGTCTAGCTGCTCGACGGCGGCATCTTCACCACCAGAAATGTCAGTAAAATAGAAAGGCCTTGCTGAACAAGGATACAGCGACGTACAGAATGCATCGCAATCAACATGCACGATGTGTTGAGATAGATCGCGCGAAACCTCAAGTTGGGTGATGAGACTGTCTGCAGCTCGAAGTTCCCTTGTGAGATCAAGTGTTTTAAGATGGCGTTCCTTTGCAAGGATCTGCTCAATCTTTGCAGTGAGGACCTTGTCCCTGGCTTCTTCACGGTTGAAGAATTTGGACCCTTTCGAGGCGTTATATATGACCTCGGACACCTTGGACTGGTCGACTTTGTCCTGACCTGCCTTGGTAAGTGATGGGCCAAGGAGAGAGTATTTCAGCGACGTATGGTCAGCTGCGGTTTGGCCCTCTTCGGCTGTGTTCTCCGTCTTGGCGGCCTCATCATGGATGGGCGACGTGTCTGCGGTCATCTCGAATGTCCGTTGGAAAGTGCGGAGGGCTAAGGGAGGGATGTATTTGCAAGTGATACATTTCAATGTGATGTCACAGACTGCTACTGTTCCGGGCTGGTCCGATGGCCTCCGCCTTCGCCTTCGCGTTGATGAACCAAGTTCGAATGGGGAAGCGCGCCGTAACTGGTACGCGTCAGCACCACCAGATCACGTGGAAATTTACCACCGCAGCGTCCGAGCAGTGGGGCGGGACGCGAAAAAAAGCACTGACCAGTACTATACACCCCCGTGAGGTCCCAACACACCGCGACGCGACCGCGCTCAACCCTCTCCAGCCCCCAAGATTGCAGGGGTAGACTTCGCAGCCATGTCCAGTACTTTAAATGAATCCCCGCCCAAGCCATTGGCTGACCGAACAACTCCCCATAAACCCATAGCAGACGCAACTCGATCATCCTATATCCTCAATCGAATGACTTGTGGTCCATGCTAAACCCCGAATACTGCTACGCCTTCAGCGTCTCCATTGACAAAAGTGTTTCGGAAAGCACCACTCGGCGTCGTTACTCCCTCAACTCTTGTTGTTCTATGTCTGAAGAGCAGACATTCACAAAGATGCTCCACAAACGCAAGCGGTCCGAGTCCGAGCTCTCGTTCAACTCGACCTTCTCGTCGCCGACACGGCCCGGCACCAGCAGCTTCGACTTCGCCGCCATGAAGACAGACTGTCGGGGCCCGTTCTCGTCACGCCCATCTACGCCATCTTACCTACACAGTCGCACAATGAAGCGGTTCCGCGACAACCGCCCCTCGGACGAAGAAGTCCACCGTAAGTTCCCTAGCGAGCCCACCACCACGAATTCAAGTTCATCTTCTCACCTGCATCCGCCTTGCTCGCAGAGCGCACCCTGAGCATGCTCTACTCGGCTCAGCAGCAGCAACAACAGCCAGAGCTGGCACATACCCAACAGCAACCTGAAGTTGTCCCCACTACCCCAGCCGATGCTCAAGCGCAGGCGCCGACCCAACATGACAGCCAACAACGCTCGCTGCATAGTTTCTGGAGCTTGCCCGTAACAGCATCGACCTCGGCAACCTCATCCGTCGCCCCGTCCCCGCAGATCGCATGCCAACAAGACGTTTCGACAAGCTGCGATGATTGCGGGGTGAAGCTTGCATACGACACAGACGCGATGGCCGTTAAAGGCGAGGACTTGAGGAGCGAGGAGCACAGCTGTGGTGCGTGTGGGAAAACTATTTGTTTCAGCTGCTCTATTAGCAACCTGGGAGAACACCGGCGATGCCTAGCCTGTGCCGAACGAAAGGTCTTGGTCGGCGGCATTGGGTGGACAACCCGGGTTGCTTGTTAGGTACAGAGAAGCTGAGCGAATAGCATGTACCAGGGGTATGGTTGTGTGGGCATGTTACTGGAGTTTTGGAATACCTCGTGGGAATTGGTTGGTTCTTTTGCCTCAGAATTTAGCTATGGTGTTTGGAATTCAGTTAAGAGAATCAATATTGCAGATTCGGTACATTGACATTAGCAGGAGTTGATGAGAATCCACGGATCTTTTCACCCAATCGACGTTTTGTTAGGTCAGTCAGGGCTCATCTACAACAGGGGCGTTTGTTCACATGTAGATGTGCTTTGTCGCCCTACGGTGCCTCATCACTTGCACCTTTTGGATGTGCACAGTTTTCCTCGTGTAGTCGTAAAGGGAGCTGGGGCTCATAAGGAGATAATGAAAGGTTTGGGAGGGCTGACGCCAGTTTTACTACATGCAAGTGGGCAGTGCGGGGCAAGGCTTCAGCTCCCCCTCCATCCAACCCACACTGCTACCCCGCCTCCCTTTGCCCATTCATTATCTTGCCGCAGAGTCCCAGACAACCGCTCGACATTAGCTAGTACTTGTTTTGCCAAGCTTGACATCAACATCTGCGTCTTCAATCTGCCAGGGCCAAGATGGGGACGCGGGAGGCAAGCCACGCAGGTTCTTGGTACGAGGAGGACCCCATCCAGCTCTCGTCGCAGCTCGATGAGTTCCTGGAGCGCGTGCCAAACACGCTGGGTGAGAGCAGCGTCCCCATTCCAGGCGCGAGGGTTATCATTGCACCGTAGGTCTGACTTGGTATCTTGAGACGTCGTGCCCAATCTTTCTCATTATTTCGCAGGCATGCCGGCTACTCATATTCCGGGCCATGCGGTGCCTGGGCCTACAAAGCCCTCGATCTTCGAGCCGCCAAACGAGTATTCGTCCTTGGGCCATCCCACACATACTACCTGAAGGGCTGCGCCCTCACGACATTTGACAAGTACGAGACTCCATTCGGCGATTTGGTGGTGGACAATACTGTGACAGAGGAGCTGAGGGAGACTGGGCGGTTCTCCAACATGCCCCCTCGCCGCGATGTAGAGGAGCACTCTCTTGAGATGCATCTCCCATATCTGTGGAAGAGGCTCGAGCAGACCTTTGGCAGCGATAGCAGCAAGTTCCCGCCAATCATCCCGATTCTGGTGGGCGATGGGTCGGTTGAGCAGGAGAAGTCGTTCGGCGAGCTCCTGGCTCCTTATCTAAGGGATCCTGATAACGCGTTTGTCGTCTCCTCCGATTTTTGCCACTGGGGCTCGCGATTCAGCTACCGACCGCAATTCTCCAATGGTGTAATTCGGAATCCCGACGCGCGGGGCTCTGTAAGCACTTTGGAGGTTCAGTCTGACTGGTTCGAGAATACAAATAGCTCGGAAGGGCCACCTATCCACGAGGTCATCAGAGTACTAGACGAAATGGCCATGGATGCGGTCAAGACGGGCGTTCATAGCGACTTCTACAAGACCGTTCAAGAGACCCAGAACACCATTTGTGGGAGACATCCGATCGGGGTCATGATGGCGGCCTTGGAGATGGTTGCAAAGGGCGGCCCTGGAAACGGCAAGGGCAAGTTTGAGTTTGTCCAATACCAGAGAAGCAACCTGGTCAAGAGAGCCAATGACTTTAGCGTGAGCTATGCATCAGCATACGCCATTATTTGAAAGATGGGCTGTAGAAGGGCATTTTCTATAGAGCAATACCTCAAGAGTGTTTCGTTTTACGGAGAAGACATGAGTAGCTCGGAGCGCGTGGGCGGTGATGAATCTTGAAGGACTCAGCAAGTTCAGAGTATGCGAGGCCTGTGCTAAAAACCCTCCTGTCGCTTCGGGTTTGTACCCATAACTAACCGTGATCAAACTAAGGGTGGGACTGCAGCGCCTATCTCGCAAGTTCCAAGCTGACTTTGGACGCATTGAGAGGCACATGTAATGGATCGAACCGAGCGACCTCAGAGAAACACAGGCACTCCGCAGCAGGATGCAGCGATGGAGAGTTGAAGTTGGGTTGAGGTTACGATAGCTTGGGCCATAGGCACTCGAATTATGGATAGTCGTTCGGCACCTATCACTTTAGCTGGCCTGCGAGGATCTATGAAAACTGGATTTTGCATACAATGACTGTTTCTACGACTATTGGTAGATTCTGGACACCTTTTCCCAAATTCCGAAAGCGGTTGAGCAGCCAGCCCGTGTCGTTGTTCGGGACGGGCGTAATAGCGCAAAAGCATGGCCTGTGGTCTTTTTTTGGGATTCTACTGGCGGCGCAAGCTGACCGCATGGTCGCGGCCGCTGCTGGCTGACAGCCAAAGAGGTGAATGGTCAGCTCTTCACCGCGATGTTTAGCACTGCCCAACCGTCGCTTTCAGGGTTCTGTGATTGGCGAAGAGGAGACCTTTCGAGATGCGCCTCAGCCGTAGCTTAAAGGCCGACGTTGCGCTCATCAGTAACGTTCCAGCTGATGTCTTCGATATGCTTCTTGCTTTGTTCCACCGTGGGTTCGAAGACCACACGATTAGCAACAGTGTATTTGCTAGTAAACCACTGCACCTTTACTTGTATTCAATTTGAGTGTTCTTCAGTGCCTGTCGATCATCGAATCTGAAACCGTTTCGGTCGCTGGTCCGTCCCAGCCTCCCAGCTTGCATAGGGTCTGGACTTCTTGTAACCGCCAAGCACCAGCCGCCACGAACCCCAGACAGCGGGACCAGATCCACTTCGCCCAGGAACGTTGCTGCCCACTCGGCTTCCTTGTCTCGAGCCCAACTCGGACGGACCATCGCGACACATGCACTGGACCTCGACTCGACTTTGCCAACTTGATAGTGGGTGAAAAGGATAGGATACCTGGGCAACTAGCTATTCCTTGTGTTGCTGCAAGTGAGAGCGCTCGTTGGGTGAGACGGCCGCTACGGGCTACTAGTGCGGCTGCTCCGCCAGCGAAAGCAATCCATCGGGTCCGCGCCACAGCCTCCTAACCTCGTTTTGGCCAGCCTCCTGAGAATCTCCCGCAGTCGAAATACCCCCCGGCTCTCAGCACCAGTCTCTTTCTTTCCGTCCTCATTCATCATCCTTCATTCTCTCCAAACCTGATTGCGGATTAATTCAATTATCCCGGCGTCGCATTGATACCAGCATCGCCGAACGGCATTCTAGCACTCGTCGTCCCGGGTAGCACACCCCTAGCAGCGCATCCGCGCTTAGACGCCTCAAAATGAGTGTAAGTGTTTCGAGTCTTCACCCATCCTCCCTACGTTTCAGTGCTCCCGGCTCGATCCTTCTTGGGGCATAGGTCCCAAGGCCTGTCTCTGAGCCATGCTTTCCTTTCAACTTCCATTTCAATCCCCCTTTTTGAGTTTTCGCAACCATTGGCCGCTACAGAGACCACTTGCTAACAATGGCGGCACAGTACGGGTTAGTTTGCCTCTCGCCGTCGTCGATGGCCCTAGCACAGAGAACCGCGCCACCGAGATCCATTGCGAATGCTAATTTTGGACAAATCACAGATACGGAAGGCAGAATCCCTTTGACGAACGAGACGAATCGCCCGCCGGATACGGGAGACAGCAGAACCCATTCGACGAACGAAACTCTCCAGACAATGGGTATGGAAGACCAGCCGGCAGGGCACCTCCTCCTACCGTCTTCGGCCAGGGGCCACGTCCAGGTGGCGGCGCTCCCAGATACAACCAAGTTCCTGCAGTAGCACGAGACGACTATGGGTGTGAGTTCCCGAGGCATCCGGCGGGGAGGGCTCTTGGTTGAAAATGGTCCTGACTGTATCTGTTAAGCAGCAAGCAACGTCGAGATGGCCTCATTGGTCCAGAAGCCGAGTTCTTTCGCCCAGGGAGACCCGAACGCCATCCTCAACGAGTGCCGAGAAATCGATGGCGGTATTGACCAGATTAAGGACAACATCCAGACACTACGGATGCTGCAGGACCGGTCTTTGATCGAAGCCGATTCGGCATCAACAAGGCGCGAATTAGACAGCCTTTCTTCGAGCACCATGTCCATGTTCCGCGAGTTGACAGATCGCGTCCGTATGGTCAAATCGGTTCCCGAGGGTCGCCAGCCCAGAAACACAGCGCAGGTTGGACGTGTCGAGAGGCGGCTAAAGGAAGTGAATCAAGAGTACCAACAAGTTGAATCGACCTTCCGCAAGAAGACCCAAGATCAGATGGCGCGCCAATATCGAATCGTACGCCCGGCCGCAAGTGAGGCCGAAGTTCGCGCCGCCGTTGAGGACACAAGCGGAAATGCCCAAGTCTTCCAACAAGCGCTCATGCAGGGCAACCGTATGGGAGAGGCAACGTCAACACTCAATGCTGTAAGAGCACGTCAGCAAGACATGCAGAAGATCGAGCAAACGATAGGGGAACTGGTGCAGCTGTTTACCGACCTCAGTGTCATGATCGAGCAGCAGGAGACGGTAATGGTAGACATCAGCCAAAAGGCTGAGATGGTTGAGGAGGACACACGTCAGGCCAATGTTGAGATTGGGACTGCCGTTCACACGGCCGCGTCGACACGCAAGAAGAAGTGGATTTGCCTAGGTGTCGGAGGTATGTTTCCAATGAAAATACAACTATAGGGACAGTACGCATGCTAACTTGGAACCGTAGTTGGCATTCTTGTTGTCATCGCCGTCATCGTCGTCGTTTATATCATGGTCAACCGCGCTGCGACTGGGGCTAAAAAGCGGAGTATCCTTAACCCTCGCAGTGTGCTCGACGACCTCCAGATGAATACGGCTCGCGGTGTCGAATTTCTTGGCGAGCGCCCGGTTTCTCGTGTATATGCCCAATCCAAAATCGTGGTGGCTAACGGCGATGCTAATGCTGCTGCTGTTCCATTGGGGAAATTTGTGGGCGCTAGTTGATACTGAAAAGCGTGTCACGTCGCGCACCTAACACCGTGCGATAATTTTCGGCGCCACATCCTGAGTGAGAAAACACTGCATCCGTCGGTGTGTCAACACAGCACGGGACACAACACAGGTGGCGGATTTTGCAATGCTCCTGAGAAGAGAGTGTGTGGTCTGTACGACTGATCTCGGTCGTCGTTATCCTTCGCCGCGGTAACTTGGAGCCTGTATGGGTTTTCTTTGAGCAACCTCAGGTCAAACTCGCCTTGGGGATTGTTTTTCCTTGGCCTCACCGTAGGCCGATTGCTGGAGTTATTGGGCGATAACTGCTGTTTCCTTGCTATCACATTCTTGCGGTGGACTCTGAATACACCAACCGACGCGCCATCTGTTTGTAGTGGGAGCAAAAGCCGTCACTTAGAAATCGATGGCTAGGAATGTATTCGTGATTGTTGGCTTGGTCGTCTGGGGAGCAAGCAAGCAAGAGGACGTATGATTTGGGTTTTACTGCGAGGTCAGTTGGACAGGCGTTTTGGTAGGCCGTTGTACCACTTTGGATATTTGAGATGTACTATCATTTGCTCGTCTTCTATGTACCGTTACCACGGCCCGTCGAGGCCCAGTATCGTAGCCTGTGGTTCTCATAAGTCATTGCAAGCCCTGTAATCCTCTAATACGCAACATCATTGTGTACAAGTGAGTTGACAGAAGCTAGGGACATGCGAAAATCTTGCTGCGTATATGGCTGCTACATCTTACAGCTTTCAGCCTACGCTGACGGCGGAGCCATTTTGCCTTTTGGCCAACGCACCCCAGATGAGTTGCCCTTTATATAGAGGACATGTACAGAGCCTGTCTCTGAAAAACGCTACTCGGGCGTCTTGGTCGTCATTTGGCGTATGAGCTAGAAACGGGGCACGTAGGTACAGTGGGGCTCAAATGTTAAACCACGTCGCGCCTGGCCCCTCGTAGAGCCTACCGCGGTGACCGCGAACGAAGAGCTGGAAGTACCAGAAGGTGCGGTATGGTGAGTCGAAGAACTGGGATGCCCTCTCAATCATCCTCTTCAACAACCGGCCCATGAACTTGCCCCCCCTCTTCATATCCTTCACCCTCACCCAGCTGTATTCGCTGCCTCTCCCCTCCGGCTTCGACCACTCGGCGTAGCACCGCCATCCGCCTCTCAAAATCCGAGAGCAGGTTCGCGTATTCCTCCATGGCTGGTTGCGTCTGCGGCGGCCTTGCCCCGCTCCCGCCAGAGGACTGCAACTCGGCTTCAGGTGTAGATATTTTGGCCGTCGTGGGGGGTCCCGCCGACGAGGACTCGACGCTCACGCCTTCGATTGTGAGCATCAATGCCGCAAAGCTATCGCTGTGGCTAGTTGGCTGAGCTCCATCGACACCTTCCATCCGGCTGACGCGCGCAGACACTACGGCCCAGTCGGGTGACAAGCTGCTGGCCCAGGCTACCTCGAGGCCAGCCCCGTCAGCTGTAGGGACTAGGTCAAGAATAATAGCACACTCGCGCGGCGTGTTCCTCCGTTCGAGATTGGAGCCGCCCTCGATTTCTGCTCCGCCGTGGTGGTGGCGTGCTAACGCTGCCGTCAGCAGCTCGGGGTCGTCGTCAGCGAAAATGTAGTGAAGGGTCGGATGGTGTGTGGTCTGCCGATGAGATGGAGGGGTAGTTGAGGTGAGGAGGGCGAACAGCGGGGCGAAAGTCGGCTGGCCGTGCTGCGGCGGCGGCGGCGAGGAGGAGTTGATGGGTTCGTCGAGAGAGGCCCGGTGAGGAGGATGTGGCGACCCGGGTCGCGAGTGGGAATATGAATACGCTGCCGATGCGGGTTGCCCGTGTGCGACAACATCTTGGCGGTCTCTCTCGCGGCGCAGGGAAGATCGACTTGCGCGACTGACAACCGATGGCCGCGGGCTCGGCGGGATGGATGAGGTGTGATAGCCAGCGGCCGAGGAGCCAGGGCGGCCATATTCTGGTTCGGTCATGGTCGGCAGCTCTGTGGTCGGCAGCTAGGTGGTCGGGGAAGATGGGAATGGGCGGTGGCAGTGGCAGTGGCAGTGGCAGCTTGGTTGTGACGGCGATGGTGATGGAGATGATGGTGGTAGGCAGGGTTGAAGTGCAGCATGTTGCCTGGCGTGTCTGATGCAAGACCTGGTGGGACTGGAGAAAAAGATGGGTGAAAGGCGTGAAAGGCGGCCGCAGGGGGCAGCTGTCAAGGAAAACACAAGGCTGCCGCAGACTGATGTCCGCCAGACATTTCAGCTCCGGTCAAACAGAAGAATGATTACCAGGCTGAGGCTGCCTGCTGATTCATTCGAAAATCGAGGCCCTGGTTGAGCTGTGTTGAATCGTTGATCAGCTCCCTTATCTTATCAGGCCGTTGGCGATTTATTGCGGGTCCGGTGATCCAGCATGTGATTCTGATTTGCTCCCCAGGGACTCCTGGGTTTGCTCCCCCGTTTTCAGGGGTGTCAGCCCGCAGCCTCACCCTCCCAGCCTGACACAACTCCGCCACCTTTCATTCTCAGCCCAAAGGTTGCCATTCTACAATTCAATGTCTCAATGACTGAAGCTAGCAGGGTATTATTAGTAAGGCATCTTACGTGTATACCACCATCTCTCACGGATACCAGTTTTTATCAAGGGCTTTTGTGGTCCCTATGTCCCTACCTAGATCCCCAGGAACCAAACCCAGCTGGTGCTCAACAAAACAAATGCTCGCACCTTGCCTATGGCCATATGTTGCCACACGTTTATCTAGAATGTGATTCGCGCCAACGCCCTTGTCGCCTAAGCCCCTCGAACGCAACACTAGAAGCAAAAGGGCCAGCCGTGGTCCCGAGCCGCTCATCCTCAAGTGACAAAAGAAAGCCTGCTACAGCTTCAACTCCCGGTCACGGTTTCCTAAGCCGAGTCCTGGTCCGGAGCTGACTGCCCTTCTGCGTCTTCGTTCTGTTGGTCGACCCATTCAAATTCTGCCCCACTGTCAATGAAGGTCCTCACTCAAAATACGGATATACTGAAGGAGCTTACTCTGCCGGCACATTGGGCACTGGCCCTTTGCCGAGTCTTGCTTTATCCATTCAAGGATGCAATGCTAGAATAACAGGAAACCCGGTCAGCCAGCAAGCTGGAATGGAGCATGTTTGGGCGGCAAACCATATGGAAGTTGTGTCCACACTTCCCCGACACTGTACTAGAATCAGCAATGCGCGACGTCCACAACCACCAGTCTAGAATGCCAAACTTACACAAACTGCAGTCATCTCCTGGATACTTGCAAGCTGGGCAGGTTCCGTCAAAGTGCACCTGGCAAATTCCGCAGACATCGTCTTCCGGGATGTCCCAGCGCCAGGTTGCGACCGCGTTCCACTTCTTTATCTTGACTTTCATGGTGTCCGTGGCCGTTGAGGTGCTGTGTTGTTGAAGAGATCGGTCACCCGAGGCAAAATTGATGGTGGGGCATCTCGTTATCATCCCCAGCGCAGACGTTTTCTACAGGTGGCCCAAGCTCCCTTCATTAGCACCTGCGCTGGGATTTTGTGAGCCGGTCTACGTCTGCGCCTGGCGCTCTTCTGCCTCTGTTCTGCAGCTTCCTCCTCTGGACAGCCAAAATCCGACGCAACTCTAAGAACTTCCAAAACCCCGCATCGTCAACCCCCCGACACTGACTCAACGCAATCCTAGCACCTGAAGTCCTTTAAAAGAGGGCACTCTGACTGGGAGAGGAGGGCCGAGTTTGGGGTGAGAAAGGGAACCGGCCGTCATTGTCCTTATCGCCGCCACCCCGTTCCAGTTGACCTCCAACGACAGCAATCGCAACCACAGACACACACCTCTTCTCAGGAGCAATTGAACGTCGACCATGGTTCTTTTCACAGTTCTGCGCCCGGTACGGGCTTCCCTCCCTCAGTCGAGCTTGCGACAGCTATGTCAAAGACCAAGTCACAATTTCTCGGGGAAGCCGACCATCGCCAAAGCCGGAGCACCGCGGTCCTTCTCCAACTACCTCGTGAGGCCTACAGAGCTTGCCGATGCCCTCAAAAAAGCACCACCTTCGCCTATCTCGTCTGAGCCGCGAGTGATTCCCCTCTGTGCCTCCTGGTTCATGCCCAATGACCCCCAGGGCCGCACAGGCATTCAGGTTTTCCGCGAGAAGCGGATTCCCAAGGCTCGCTTCTTCAACCTCGACAAGGTCATTGACAAGCGCAGCCCATACCCCCACATGCTCCCGAGCTCCAAGAACTTTGCCGAGGCCATGAGCGAGCTGGGTATTCGCCACGAGGACACAGTGGTGGTGTACGACAGCCAGGAGCTTGGAATATTCAGTGCACCACGTGTTGGCTGGACCATGAAGATCTTCGGCCACCCGCGTGTCCACATTCTCAACAACTTCAGGTTATGGGTCGAGCAGGGTCTGCCGACGGAATCAGGAAATGTGTGGACTGTCGAGTGCGGAACATACCCAATCCCAGAATTGGACGAGGCCAAGGTTGCAAGCTATGAGGAAGTTCGCGAGGTCGCTCTGGATCACAACAAGGAGGGCGCGGAAGGTGTTCAGATTCTCGATGCAAGATCACGAGGCCGGTGGTCTGGAAAAGACGCTGAGCCACGGGAAGGCCTCTCGTCGGGCCATATGCCTGGCTCCTTCAACATCCCCTTTGATGCCGTACTCGATCCCCAGACCAAAGCGTTTCTCCCAGCGGATAAGCTGAAGGAGATCTTCACAAATAGCGGCCTGGATCCGGCAAAGCCTATCATATCCAGCTGTGGAACTGGTGTCACAGCATGTGTGCTTGAGACAGCCCTCAATGAGGCACAGTTTGGCTCGCCGGAGACAAGGAAGGTTTACGACGGCAGCTGGACGTGAGTCTTGGCTCTATATTGGTTTTGTTTTGGCGCTTGGCTTGCTAACAATTGGCAGGGAATGGGCACAGAGGGTAGCACTCTCCGATTCGCTCATCATCAAGAACGCCGAGTGATGAGTGCCATCACTGCTAGCGATATGATATGATACAGCGAGCAGCTTCCCCCTCATCTGTTCCTGTATGTGTGTACGATCACCTGGAATTTCTTCCATCGGCTTTGCTTTGACTGTTGCATGGCCTTGAGAATGGGAAACTGCCAGCTCATGGGCATGTCATAGGGGCGTGTGTTTCCCTCTTGAAGTTAGGGGCTGGGGGTTACCGGGGATGGTGTTATCGGCGTTTAGGGTGGCAGCCATGAAGATTGTACAAGCATTCAGGAAGCAGATTGCGCTAAATGCCCAGCAGCTTTACAATTTCTATGCTTGACGCACATTGCATTACCCATTTTCTCGGTTCGACGAGAGTATGCTTCCGAAAAGAGACCTAGAGCTCTGGCATAAGAACTGTGCTGAGGTCGTCAGGAGGCTCCGCATTTGAGGAGCCGGAGCATTAACAATCCTACCTACCTACTACATATTCACTTCTTTGCGAAGGTTTTACGAGTGGATAAAGGAATAGGCACATGTGAGGTTACTTGAACCATGGACGGCTTAGCATTTTGCACTTTAGTTATGCGTTACCTGGGCTCTATTGCACACTCCCTAGATAAGCTAACCCAGCCTAGCCTTCCATTTCTCTCAGTCTACGAGCTCCGGCTCCCCCTCAAGGGCCCTAGCCACACAAAGCCTTGTCCTCCCCAGTAAACCCCTGATTACACCTTGAAGACGGCATACTTGTCAAAGAACTCAACTATCCACTCGGCCACCTGAGCTTCATTGGTCTCCAGGGCAAAGTGTCCTGCATCTATCCACTTGGTCTCGAGCTTCTGGACATCAGCAGCAAAGGCCTCGGCTCCAGGGGCAATGAAGATGGCGTCGTTCTTCCCCCAGGCCGCGAGCACGGGCACGTCGGACGAGCGGAAGTACTCGTGAAAACGCGGATACAAGTCCAGGTTGGTCCGGTAGTCGTAGAAGAGGTCCAGCTGGATCTCCTTGTTGCCAGGGCGGTCCATCAGTGCCTGGTCGAGGTAGTAGGCCTCGGGAGCAATCTCGTCGGGGTGTGGAGACTGGTTCTGGTACTGCCACTGCGTGATAGGCATCTCGAGGGCGAAGCGCACGGCGTCGCGGTCTTCTTGGGTGCCCGTCACCCAGTACTTCTGGATAGGGGGCCAGAAGGTGGGACCGAGGCCGACGTCGTAGGCGTTGCCGTTCTGCGAGATGATGGCGGCCACGGCGTCGGGCCGGTCGAGCGCGAAACGGAGGCCCGTCGGGGCGCCGTAGTCGAAGATGTAGATGGCGAAACGCTTTAGGGCCAGGGCGTCGACGAAGGCGGTAAAGGTCTGGGCGAGGCTGGCGAAGGTGTACGCGTAGTTCCGCTCGGCCGGGACTTTGGTGAAGCCGAAGCCGGGTAGGTCGAGGGCGATGACCCGGTAGCGGGTTGCGAGCAGAGGGATCAGATTGCGGAACATGTGCGACGAGGATGGGAAGCCGTGGAGGAGCACGACTGTGGGTGCGTCGACGGGGCCGGCAGACCGGTAGAATATCTCGATACCATCCGCGGCAACTGTTGCAATCTTGGTCGCTGCCATTGTGTATGGTTGGTGGAGGAGTGATAAGGGGCTGGGTTCTTGTTGACTTGGCTACCGTTTGGGTCTGATATGTTCTGTGGGAGTCTCATTGCATCGAAGGGAGGGGACGTAGTAACTTATACACGAGGCCCTCAGCCTAAGCACCGATCATCATGATCATACTCTGTTGATGCTATGATGAGATGCCGTGCTATCTCGGTTGGATACAAGGGCCAAACGGAACAGAGACATATTCCAAATGGTGCTGACTTGAATCATAGGGGGACCAGCCAGCTTGACGGAGTAAGGTCGGTATACATCGAAGCGATCAACATTGCATGATGTTGGGTACCTCAGTAGACAGGGGTATCGCCCAACCCGATCAATGCTATTGGCAGTGAGGAAACGGGTAAAGTGATTACAAACCTGGCCCAATAGAGACCCTTGGAGGATTTAATCTCAAGTCTCACAAAGCTTAGTGAGCATTTTTGGCCTGAACCGCCAATAACGTCTGGCGGGAATCCGACATCTCCGCGGTTTCTACTACAAGCGTGATTTTGGATTCCTAAGATCAAGCCAACGCTGCATATGAAAAGCAGGCGTCGGCCGGCCCCTGATATTTTGGTTGGAAACCCGAAGTAACGCCAAATTAGACGAAATGATATGTTTTGCTCGGAGAAACCAGTTTCCCTATGCCGGTGTCTATCGTGAAAGTAGTATGGAGTGATGCAAGCCCAGAATGGAATTAATATGGGCTAATAGGGAGTTGTGCGTGGAACTTGCTAACTCAAACTACATGATCTGCCATGTGTTCTCACAGCTCACATACCAGGGACAATTAAGCTGGGATGAAGGTACAGAGACAGTTAATTTCAGGACAGCCATGTACGTACCTATTTCACCTAGGACTATACCCCCGAACAAAGTATCGGCCACCAGGCCAAGACTGAGTACTGATCTCATTAGTGGTTAAATAGCACCATGGGCAAGCAGAGTAGGCAGACATCAAATATTCCAGCTTTTTCATCTCCAACACATCGTTTAGCCAACTAATGGCGATACTCTCCGAATCCACACTCCTTCTTGATGGCATCGGCAAGCTGTGTTGGGGTTAGTCAGAATACAAAACACGGAGTTTGGCTTGAATGAGAACAAACTCACCCTCTCTCCCGCAGCATACATGGTCGCAGTCGGAGCTCCTGTAAGCTCCATTGGCCAGAAGCTAATGTCAGCAACCCGCAGCCCCTGCACTCCATACACCTTTTGCTCGCTTGAGACGACACCGCCGTGCGACCGGGGCAGCATGGCGGCAGTGCAGCATTGGTGGGCATTGGACGGGTTTACCTCGTTGCGCATGACCTCGATGATCTGCTCATCGGTGGTCAGATGGGCACCAAAGGGGCTCGCCTCGACGGGCTGCAGCGTCTGCATGGCCGATGCCGCAAACAGCTCGCGGTTCTTGCGGAACAGGGCCGTGTAGACGTCAAAGTCGACGGGGTCTGTGCCTGTCCGGTAGTCGATGATGGGGTTGGCCTGCGGGTCGGTCGAGTTGATGTTGACGGTGCCGCGGCTGAGGGGCCGGAGGTGGTAGACGAGGGCCGAATCTGCTGTGCCCCAGTGGACAGTGCCGACGCCGATGTTGGGGCTCTCGAATTGTTTGATGATGAGGTCGCGCTGAGCCTTGTAGCCCTTCAGAACCGTCGGGTCCACGTCAGGGGCCAACGATTCGGCGGCGTTCCGCGCCCGCGCCCGAGCTGCGATCTGCTTAAACTTGGTGGTGGCGTGCTGTAGGGCGAGCGTGCCGATGTTGGTGCTGAGAGTGCTGACAATCGTGTAGGGGCCCTGGCGAGACGAGTCATACAGAGCACGCTGCTCCGCGTTGTATGTCGCATTGGTGAGCAGTGATCCCGAGTTAGGGAAAATATTAGCACCAACTAGATACACAGGTCAGTCAAGGTCAGAGGCTCAGGGGCTCAGGGGCAAGGTCAGGGGTGGACTCACAGGTGTAGGGGACCGTCAAGGTAGGCTGATCCTGGAGATTCTGTCCGACACCGGGAAGGTCAACGATGACAGGTATCCCGAGTCGCCGGAGCAGCGCCGCGGGTCCAACACCCGAAAGCTGCAAGATCTGCGGCGTGTGCAGCGCACCCGCAGCCAAGATGACCTCTTGGGATGCATACACGCTCGAGACAGCACCTCCGCCTGTCGGCAGGTAGTTAACACCGATGGCCTGTTTCCCACGAAACAGAACCTTGGACACGGTGTTGGAAGCAAGTACGTGATAGTTGGGTCGCGAGTCGATCACTCTGTCATAGTGGTTTCGCCGAGCATAGCTTCTGGTCATGGTGGTGGCATTTAGGACAGACGGGATCCAGAAAATCCCTTTTTTGGCAGTAGAAGCCCAAAGTAAGCATTGGCTCTCAGGGGGGTATGTTTCGCACGCTGTAGGCGGTACGTACCCTCCTTCCGTCCCGCGTTGGGGTCCTTGTTGGGCTGAAGTCCAACTGATTTAGCCGCGTTCCACCAGTTTGCTTAGGCACGCTCTCCATTAGCAGACTGACTAGAGTGTCGGAAAGGATCTGCATACCGCTTCCTGGGAAAAAGAAGTTTGGATAGGAATACTGAACCGGGCCCGAATGTCCCCGAACTGTATCATCCCAGGTGATATTTGCCGTGCTGGCGAAAGAGGCATCGGGGCGAGTGAAGTTCTCGCTCTATTGATAGCAAAGTTGATTGAGTTAGCACTTCATCTTTGTCAACAGGGAGAGGCATCACGAAGGTGCACCTTTTTGAAAAAGGGCAACAGATTATCCCAACTCCACTCCGGGTTCCCTAGAGAACCCCATCCGTTGTAGTCCTCGGCGTCTCCCCTGAGGAACACCATGGCATTGATGGCGCTACCCCCTCCAACCACTTGGGCGCACACAGTGCCGATGGACCGGTTGTTGAGTCCAGCCTGGGGCACAGTGGCCAGATTCGGCCAAAAGTAGAGATAGGGCGCATAAGCCCCGGGCACGAGGATACCGTCCTGTCCCTGGTCGAATGGGCCAGCCTCGATGACGAGAACGCTGACTGCATCGCTGTTAGCGAGCTTAATTCACAAGATGGGTTTTGTCAAAAGGTGTACCTCTGGGGTCCTCGGTCAAGCGGTCGGCGAGAGTGAGGCCTGCAATACCGGCACCTGCAATGATGAAGGTGTAGTTTGAGTTTACCGACCGGTGGTCAACAGCTGTCGCATGCTTCGGCACCAATCTCGACTCTACGGGAGCCAAGACGGTGGAAAGCGTGGCGAGAAGCGCCGTGCCTAGCGAAGGGAGCCGTGGCCAGGCCATATCTAATACGTCCTAGGGACCTAGTTACGTGTCAGAGTGAGCTGCAGTGAACGGAGAGTACGAAAGCGAGCTCGCGATAGCCCCGGAGGGAGGTTCTTGAATAAATAATACAGCTCGACCCATCCGGTTCGATGTTGGTGCCGAGGCTACTACAACAGTACTGCAGGGCCTGGTACTGCAGGGATACTCCGGGATATTTCAGGGATATTTCAGGGATACAATGAGCTGCAGCCAGCGTCACATCGTGCCGGGCTCCAATTCATCTGGAGTCTACCGGGAATTTGTGAGATTGGTTACCAATGAGATGTCGCTGTTTCTATTCTCGGGGGCGGGATATGGAGTAGACATGCGAGACCCATGCAAATGAGCACAGGTCAATAAGCCGTCACATAAGGCAGGGTAACAACGCCGGGAACAATATGGAAGACGCGGTAAGCCAGCGCGACCCAAACAAATTAGTATTCTCGCTCTTGGCGGCTAATGGAACCAAGCCGAGTTGTCCATGCCCATGACACTAGTACGTACCTTCTACGAAGCAGAAGCCCTATTCTCGAAGCCGACATGGCAATATTGATCTAATATGGCCAAGGCACATGTGCCGTGTCGCACGTCGCCCAGGATGGCAACTTGAATTGTGTCGGTAGGTACCTTGATCACATACTCTTCAAGTTGCATGTTGATTGTCACTGTGAGCAGGATGCCAATGATATTCAGGTGGCATAGCTCTATTCCATACCGGACCAAGAAAAGGGGGGTTGAGATTTTTGAAGACGGCAGATGTCGTGAGATGGTTTTGGGTGTAGAAAACCTTGAAAATAAACAGAAATTTTGTCGCGACACAGTTGTCAGGCAAAAACTAGCAGGAACGATCCAAGTAACAACACCCGACCTAAGCATGTGACTACCGTAGCTGCTGCAACCTTACAAGTCACCAAACAACCTTCAGTGATCCACAGACGATGTGAGACCCAGTAGGTACAGGTAGGTTGGAGGAGGGATGGGACTGGATATCTTCTGATTAATTTGGATCACAGGCCGCTGGGCTAAGGAAGTATGAGAAATCAGTCTCCTGAGTCACGGCCCGTGGGTAAGGTAGCATAAACTGGGGATAGAAGGAAACCATTATATATTGAGCCCTCAATATATTACCTTTACAGAGCTTATTGGGACAAACTTTTAGCTACCTTAACCTACGATTTGTCTCATTTATTGGAGGTGAGGCTCTGGGTTCTCATAGCACGACCCGGCGTGGCTTCTATTCAATACCCAGCACCCTACCACGGACACGGGTCGTTCTTTCCTAGAAAGCACACTCTGTGGAGACAGTCTGCTTTCTGCAACATAACACGCCCAAGCCCACATAATCAACCAGACCAGCACACTCCATCACATCATGGTGAATTTGTATTCGTTGCGTCTAGTCATATAGTTTACTGTTTACTGTTTCCTGTATAGCAGTATTTCCAGCGTGATTCACCCAGCAGACAGGCAAGCAACACGTTTGTCTCCTTTGTGAGCATTCCTAGTTTGTTCATCTCGCGACGGTCCGAATCACGTTGAAATATCATTTGCCTCTGTGCCGACCTGTCGGACAGATCACGCCTTTCTTCCCATATTCCTTCCCACCACCACCCATCTCCCCCCCCACCTTCTCCCTGCCACTCTTTATATTCTCTCTTCCTTCGTCCACATTGGGATATGTGCAGATATTTCAGACATTCCTCGCGAAAAAGAAGCTTGCCCCAAGACGTTACCGACCCCAGTCCCTCCGTCAAAAACACTCGACATTGATTTCGTACATCCCTTCAACAGAGCATCCGCACCCTTCCATTGATTATCGAGACCGAGTTCGGCGCCATGGCGACCGGATACGCGACCGCTGCCACGGCCTCGACTCCCGGCAGCAATTCACCACCACTGAATCGAAGAGAGACTTTTGTGGGTGGTGGCTGGGCTAACGAGGCCAACACAATGGTATCAGGGCAGATGTTCGTCGAAAGAATTTCCTCATATTACGAAGACCATGCCTCCATCATCCCTATTATTCTCATTCATGGGGATCACCAAACTGGGGCGGTAAGTCACGCTCGACCATCCTCAACTCATAGCCATAGCTCTCTGGAGTCTTCAGCACGCTGACGGTGACCCATACCAATAGGGTTGGCTTCGCAAGCCCGACGGCGGTAAGGGCTGGGCCCACTCCTTTGTCAGTCGGGGTTTCGTCGTTTTCGTCGTCGACTTACCCTTTCACGGGCGGTCCACGGGCATCACCACCCCAGACCCACGCACGACTTTTCTAACATCCGATGTTGTTGAGTCTCAAATGACAGCGCTACGGCACGCGGAAAACCCCGAGTGGCCTTCGGCAAAAACTCATACCCAGTGGCCCGGCGTAAGTTTCCATCTTCCATCTACCCTCCAGTGCCGTGAACTCTAGCTGGTTGCGGAGCGAGCTGACGAAGCAAGGAATCTAGAGCGGACTTCGCGGCGATACATGCTTCAACCGATTTATCCAAACCGTTGTCCCCGAGTACCTGGACAGAAAAGAGCGCCAGATCGCAGGCCAGCAGGCAGTCATATCCCTCCTCCAAGCTATCCGCAGGCCTGCCATTCTCATCGGCCACGGCAGCGGCGCCAATATAGCCTGGCTTGTAGCGGATAGCGCTCCCCAGTGTGTCAAGGCTGTAGTTGCTGTTGAGCCGGTTGGTCCGGCGTTTGGTTCCGCCATGACTGGGCGGAACGACAAGTTCGGCCACGGCCCTGATATTGAAGCAATACAGGGCGTCCGTCAGTTCGGTATTGCTGATATACCGCTAAATTTCGACCCACCCGCCGAACCCCCCTCCAGTGGCGACCTGCTTTCGTCTTCGTTCCAGCCAATTCCCTATATCAAGGCGTTTGCCACCGATATGAAAGCCATCTGTTTCCTCCAGGATCCCAACCGTGGCCCGGTGCGGAAGCTGCCAAACCTCCAGCAAATGCCCCATGCGGTTTTGACGGGTGAGGCGAGCCCTCATTCGATGTTCGACTGGGCAACGGTGAAGTTCCTTGAACAGGCTGGCATCAAGGTCGAGCACATAGACCTAAAGAGGGCAGGAATACATGGGAACGGACATCTCTGCTTCTTGGAGAAGAACAGCGACATGATCGCAGACCTTATCCTCTCCTGGCTGCAAAGTTTACATCTGTCAGATGTTTCACACCCCAGTGCCCCGAATGCTCAAGTTCCGACTGCCCCCAATGGCAATACTAGTGGTGGTCCTGGCACTGCCCACCTTGTGCATCCCGGAAAACCGATGGCACAGGCTCAGGGTATCTTGGAACGTCAGCAACTCCCTGCACCTGATGCCAGGTTGGCCATGGCACCAGCTATTATTCAGGCAATCCCGTCTGGCAGCCAGGCGGCCACTCAGCCATCCTCACCAACCCCACAGGTCTCAACTGCTCGGGAGAGAAAAGGACCCCCCAGCAAGAAGCGGCCACGCACAACAAGACCAAAGGGCAGGTCAGGCGCCAGCAAAGCAATGGAGCCGCCGTCCACTCCGGCTACCAACCCTAGCCAACCGTTACGGGACACAACTGCGGGCACGTATGTTCAAGAAATGGAACTAGACTCACCTCCCACCCCCACCCCAGCACCGCGTGGTCCTGCCGTCGCTATCGCCACTGCCCCGGGAATACACAGCTCCGTTGTGGAGGCTGGCACATCGGGTGTGGGCTCAGTTCGGACCCAGGCAAGCTAGAAGCGTGGGTTCGCACGCACGTACCAAGGTCGATTTTCATTGAATGAAGGGGTGCTACGGCGATGGCAGAGAGGGGAGGGCGACGCTGCTGGCGCTAGCAGTAATTCCAATAGGATACTGGAAGTGAAAAAAAGGGTTTCAGAGTAGTTAACCGAAGGCCTGTGTCAGTCAGTGTTGAGACAAACGAACCTCGAGATATCATCTGGAGAGTAGATCAGGAAATTTAGGCCCCGTGGTCGGTAGCCGTAGGTAGCGCAGGGGTTGGGCACCTTAGGTATTCACTGGAAGCGTCTTCTGATTCTGGCGTATTGCGGGGGCCGTTTGCTCTCAACATTGTAGGAGTATAATACCATACCTATACACAAGGTAGCGATCCCTTTACCAATCCCGACCCGACATGTGATCCATGTGAGCGTGTGTATTGTTGCATTGAGTCTGTGGTACGGACTTTTGATGGTTGATTAGCCCAGGCGCGTGCCCTAATTTCCCTCCTTTTCTTTGCCCTCCCTCAAATAGCGGATATGACCTGACCTTTGTCTCGAACTTTTTTAATTCTCTTGAGAGCATGTTCTGTTATGACCACCTTCCTTCTCTCTTTCGTGGTTTCTCTTCGTCCTGATGACCCAACAACTCTGATTATTGAATGTCTAGGACGGAGTGAAGGACGAAAAGAGCGGCCAAGCGACTCGAGCACATGTGCGTATACGGCACTGAACACGCCTTGCCTGTGAAGCCTATATTTGGCTGCGGGCCTCCAGAACTCGCCCTCTTTGAGGCTTTCTCGGTTCAAGCGCGGTTGTTCTCCTTGGGGGCATGGTTTGAATTCCTTTGGCTACCTGTTGCGCTTCTTTACAGATCCATCTAGCCATGAGCTCCACGTCCTCCCTCTCTGATGATGACTGCATCATTGGCCGATCCGACAGCCTGCCTCGAAGAGGTGTTTACCCTCCAAAGGTAAGATCCAGCTTGCTGTCAGCGATATGTCCCGTGCTAACTGGGCTACAAGCCCGCCTCTCCTCCAACGTATAACCAAGCTACCCAGCCGTCCAACCAGCCAAGCCTTGATTATCAGACATTTGAAGATGTCGCCGCCGTAGACATGCTGCAACATAGTCGGAGCCCATCGGAACTGTCACCGCCATCGATGGAGGGGAGAAGTAGGGAAGAGAGACTGAAAGTTTTGGTACTGTGCATGGTGGCCATACCTCTCCTTCTCGCGGCCTTGTGGTTCTGGATTGACTTGTTTCGAAGGCGGTCCGTGAATTAGCTCCTGACGAAGGTGGTCACTGTTGGAATGGTTTAATTTTATTTATTTTTTACCTTTATTCATCTGCCCCGTGCAACTGGGGAATACGCTTTGCGGAACGGTGTTGTTTGCTAGGCGAGCCATGTAAGCTCTGAGTTGTGGATGGTTAGGGCGGTTCTGAGGTCCAAGGATCGCGGACACAGAGTCATTCTCTGCCAAGTTAAGGTAGCTAATAGTGTTTCAAACTACACCCTTCTGATTGCCATACTGCATATGTCGCCTGAATTTATATCAAAGTTCGTCCTTCCTTCCGCTAGAATATTCGACTAGTCCCTCGTTCAGAGCGGCTAGATGTTGAAATGCGGGTGCGTCTTCACCCAATCCCCACGCGAAAACGCCACCGAGCCTCCTTTTTTCGACAATTAGCGGAAACTTTTGTTTGACGGCCTCGGATGTATCGAATGTCCACCATATATCTTCCTTTGTATCCAGGTAATAATACCCCCCTTCCCTATCATCGTAAACCCCTTGACTGAGCGCCTTTGAGAAGGACTCGGCGACGTTTTCTGGTATGCCGTCATGCCAAGAAAAGCCACCGCCTCGGCCCAGGTCCGCCCCGTTTTGCGGGTCCTCGAGGAGCAGTGTAGGACATCCGACGGGCGACGCAGCTTTGGAACAGGCCTCGTGGTCTGTTTTGAAATACTTTGTGTAGAAGGCAAAGCCGAGGTTAACATCCTGCGGTGATGCGCCGTTAGCAATATAGGTATCCACGGCCTCCAGGCTCAGCTGGACCCCGGTGTGATGTTTTGTCACTGTGTCGCGCCGATTCATCATGTCGTAGGTCATGACGTTCAGAAAGTCGAGGTTGCGCATAATCTTCGGGATAGTCTCGGGCGTAAAGGCAAGCATATCGCGCCTCAGGCCGGGCACTGCAGCCGACATTACTTTCTCAGGCCCAAGGGCGGCGCGCAGCTCGTCAAGAAGGAGTGGGTACGCGTCGATCTCCCAAGCTTTCGCCGAATTGGGCACCTCCTTGTAGTCCTCACCATTACCACCTGGGTATTCCCAATCCACATCAACACCTGTGGTATCAGTGTTAGATCCGTAGCTATAAGCTGTGGGGAAAGGCAGGAGGGCCATGGGGGCAGAAGGGGCAACAGACCATCTGCACCAGTGGCCCTGACCATTTTGGCAACGTTCTTGGCAAAGGTTTTGCGGGTTTCCTCAGTCAGAGCAGCGGCAGAAAAGCCATGCGTGTCTCCCCAGCCGCCAATGGCGACCATGATCTTGGTGCCGCTCCTGAACTGGGCTCGGACTTGATCAACCGTGGTGAAGAGTGGCCATTCTGACCGAGCGGGGTCGTTGAAGACCCCGGGACTCATGAAAGCAATTGCAACGTGAGTCACCTGCGCAAGCTGGTCAATTGGAGGTGCAATGGGATGTTGGCTGTGGACTAGGGGTCAGCACCACTTGACTGTGAACCAGACTCGAGACTTCATTGGCCCATACCCAGTGAAATACATGATGGACCTGAGGGACGGCTTGGCAGCCGTCTCGGTAGCCATGATGAGTGTAATCCAGCAGAGCACCAGAGACCAGCTGAGTCTTGCCCCAGTCATATCCATATTTTCTGGTGTCGGGTGGTGTTCGAGGGAGTCATTCTAGGTTTTGGGAGAAGGGCTAGCTGCACGGGCGACAAGTCACGTTGGCTCGAGGGCTGGCACCGATATAATGATAGGCTCATACTCGTGCTTGCATACAAGTCACCCGTGCTGTTGTGTCTTCTGGAATCTGCAGGCTGCATATTTACCTCCCGATCAGTGTGTAACGACTTAAGTAGGAAAGGGAAAAAGGTGACAATTGACCCAATGGTAATCTTGGAATACTGTTTTTCTGCTTTTACTTTGAATCAACATCTGCAAGCTCAATTTCGGAGGACAGCAAGCACGATGCAAAACGCTGGCTGGACATGAGACGGTGCGAGACCTCGAATTGAGTTGTGGCAGGTACCCCGCAACTGCCTGCCGCGTGTGCAGGTACTGCGTCAAGTTAGGGCGATCTTCCCGTGCCAAGCAGCGACCTTATTAGCAAGGATGCATCCTTCGAGAGCTCAGGAAATTTTTAGCTGTCGCTGTCGGCACACTTTGCATCCTCGACTTCAGGAGCCGATTCGGATGTCGACATGAGCTGAGACTCCAAATACACAATTTCAGAATTTGCGCAACTAGCCAGACGGCTGTACAAAAATGCTGGAAAACCTCTGCACCCTCCCGCTGACGACGGATCTCTTCGCCCAGGTCCTGCACCCCTCCAAGCCGCTGCTCACAGTGGGCTTGTCAAGCGGCCGCGTCGAGAGTTTTCGCTTACCGTCCAGCGACGAGAGCTCATACGATGGCAGTGATGAAAATAGCAGCACCAGCAGCGGAAAAGGACTGATCAAGAGCGTGTGGAGTACCCGCCGCCACAAGGGGAGCTGTCGATGCCTTGCCTACAGCCACGATGGAGAGTGTTAGTTGCTATGCACCATCAAAGAACCGCCGTGTTTCGTTGCTGATAGACATGCCTATTCCTAGCCCTATACTCTGCCGGTACCGACGCCATTGTCAAGCACTTCTCCCCAGAGACAGGCATGGTTATCTCCAAGATTGGCCTTCCTCCACGCAACAGTGCCACGACCGCCACGGATTCGCCAGCCATCCTCCATGTCCTCTCACCTCAGACGTTGCTCCTTGGCACCGACTCAGGCGGCCTATACATATTCGACCTCCGCGAGAATGGGAACTTGAACCCCAAGCCAGTTCGCAAGCATGTTCCCCATATGGACTACATCACCAGCATCACGCCCCTCCCGGCCTCGGCCGAGAGCACCTCCGGCTTTCCCAAGCAGTGGGTTTCGACAGGAGGTACGACTCTTGCCGTCACTGATCTTAGGCATGGCATCATGGCCACATCCGAGAACCAAGAAGACGAGTTGTTGTGCTCTACAATCATCCCTTCCGGGCTCGGCCCAAAGCGCATGCGGGACAACGCCGTTGTGGCTGTCGGCACAGGCGGCGGCGTATTGACCTTGTGGGATCGCGGCGCATGGGACGACCAGCAAGAACGCATCTACGTTGCCGGAGGACAAAACAAGCGGGATGGCGATAGTCTTGATGCCATCGTCCGCGTTCCCGACGAGCTCGGATGGGGCAAGAAGGTCATTGTTGGCGTCGGTGACGGCAGTATGAGCATTGTGGATTTGAGAGCGCGCGAAGTACAGACCGTTCTCAAACACGACGATGTTGAGGGTGTTGCCGCATTGAGCTTTGATTACCAAAACCGACTAATTAGCGGTGGTGGCAAGACTGTCAAGGTCTGGGCCGAGTCGGAAGTCGTCCGTGAGAATGGGGAGGACGAGGAAGAAGAGGAAGTTGCGGAGACTGGTATCAAGAGGTCTGCGGATAGCGACAATGACTCCGACGACGATGACAGCGACAGTGATGACGAGCCCAAGAGGTCAAAGCAGTCGAAGAAGAAGCGGAGAAAGGGCAAAGGCAAAAACCAGCCCAGGGCGGTGGCATTTCCTGGATTAGACTGAGAAGCTGCCGACAACATCCGCCTGATTACGCGTGCAACACATGCACAGACAGCAACATCGCCGGATTCACGATTTACGTGGGTTCCTGTGGTAACTGACCAAATTCAGCAGCAGCAGCATCTCTCCTCCTCAGGTCGCCGTTTCTGTGTGGACCAACCACCCTCACCAATTATTCTTCCCATCCATGAGGCCCAGTAGCGGATGCAGACTCATCGCCGCACATTCTGCTCGTGGCTCAGACCATCAAGGTCCCCTCGAGCAACAACGAGTGTCGGGCCGACAGTTTTCTTGAGAACGGTAACCTATCAAACCTTTATAGACGCTCATTGCTGGCACTTATACGTATCATTTGTGTCGCGGCGATCGTGTTACCAAGAGGGAGTCTCCAGGAGAGATGCATAGACATCAAGAATCTTCCCTCATCCAGAGCGAGTGCTTTGTTCTACACAGGCTCGACTAAAATCAGTTTTGATTCTACCTTTGCTTAGCGACGCCTCTTGTACATGCTTGTACGAAGGAATTGAACACACTTGCAGGAGCTGACCTTTGCTGCTGCTACTTCAATGTGACATAACACCATGTCCCTTTTGCCTATCTTGCCCAACATTATCTTACCCATCATAGCAGCCAAGGCAGATATGTCGTCAAGCTTATCGACTGGCAAGATGTCAGCCATCCTCCAAGTTTCCGCATATGCGCATATCTACCCCTGAAGCCACAGCTGCCCCCGATCATCGGAGAACCGGCTTTCGAACCCCCAGCGATCCATACAACGCAACCGTAGGTATCCGATAACAAGGTCACAGTTGATATCTTTGGCAGTAATTTGACGCTTTTGCATTTGTATGGTCTCCCCGAAGAGACCGTCTATTTTTGCGCACTAGCATGTAGTCTAACTCTAGATACCGAATCCCAAACATGGCTGCAAAGAAAACATCACCCTGACCGGACCCGACCCGACCCGATCCAAGGCGCCACTTCTATTGTGATAACTCCCAAGAAAGCCAAGCCAGTACCAAACCATGCACCGTAGCCGTCTCCGTGTCTATGTGGAGCACAAACCCGCGGGAGCGGGTATGATGAGTTGTTCTATGTTGGGTATGCAAGGAAGCGGGAAGGATTGTTACAAAGACGCGGTTATCCGAACCGTCGGCACGGGAGCGGGCACCTCCACGGTCAACCTCATGTCCCTTGCCAGCCTGGCCCACGAGATGGCTCCTCTCCTGGCGAGCTCATCCGGCACCTCGGGTCCAATGTCGTTCATGCGTCGGTTGAACAACTCGAGGCTGACCCACCCCTCAAAACCCAGGCCGTGGAAAAATGCGCGGGCGATCTCCTTGACGGGCAGGTAGGCGCCGCGGTCCTTCTCGCCGTAAAAGAGCCGGCAGTTCCGTGACCAGCTCATGCGCGTCGGCTGCTGCGGGTCGTAGTAGGCATGGCCGGGGACTAATGGCTCTCTGAGCCTCTCGGCGTCGACGACCTGGACGTAAAACACCTTGCTGACGTCGACCTGGGCCACGAGCCGGGCGATGGACTGGCGGACGGCCTCCTCGGCGTTGGCCGTCTGGCCCGAGGCGACGGCCGGGTCGGCGTAGATGCGGCCGGCAATGTTGAAGGTGTCGAGGCACATGCCAAAATTGGGCCGGTCGACGCGCTGGACCACGTCCCAGCACTGCTCCCAGTGGTCGACGCGCGTGCTCCAGCACAGGCTCTCGTAGGCGAAGCGGATAGGCGGCGACGCCCGCAGGCCAATGTCGGCCACGGTTTGCAGGTCGGCCACGATCAGGTCGGCGTCGTCGCTCACTTGGTCCTCGGGCAGGAAGTTGGCGGGGATCTGTATCATGTCGGTGTCGAGCTCGTGCGCGAGCTCGACCCACAGGGCCAGCTTCTGCAGGCGGCGCTCGTGCTCGGAGCGGTCCAGGAGGCCTTCGTAGTGGGCGAAGGGCTGGAGGCAGACAACCTCGATGCCTCTGTTCCGGCACATGTGGAGGATGTGGCGGGCGGCGGCGAGCTGGGCGGCGGGCGAGGGCCCCATGGACGAGGGGGCATCGCGGGAGAGGCGGTACGCGACGTCTTCGAGGTCCTCATGGAAGAGCTCGATGCCTTGGTAGCCGTACTTTTGGGCGGCGTCTAGCTTGCGGGCGAAGGAGTGGCCGGCATAGCACCGGCCTAGGGACATGGAGGTGATGGCGAGCTTACACGGCATCTTGGTAGCTGGGGGAGGATGTTGTATGTGTACAGAGAGGAAGGAAGACGGGGTGATGATGGTGAGTTCAGTCAACCAGACCTGGGAGGCGAGAGTGAGAGAGCGGGTTTATATATATATATATATAGGATAACAGGGAGGAGTGGATGCCCAGGGGAAAAACCAGTTGCGCAAGAATACCGTAGAGACGTCGAATTGTTACACAGCAAGCACATCAGAGGGAGATGAGGTGACGGGGCCGTCCCGTAGTATATAGGCACGGGAACGCATATTTCACGGCGAGAGCAGGGATGTGGACGAGAATTCTGAGATGACTTTGAGATATGCATCAGGGGACGGTAGCGTAGGCTTTGTTGACTAGGGTGTCCGTCGATGGAGGGTCGAAGGAGAGTCGAAGGGTTGGCGGAGGGTTAGCCAAGGGGCTGGATGCTGGTGGCTCACACTGCTCACACCGTCTTGTTGGAGCTGGGTATGGTGATGAATCTGACTGCCAGATCAGCACAATAGCTGCAGCTGTGCGGCCATGTCACCATACCGCCATGGCCCGGTGTGCCGAAGACGGAGATAGAGGGCGCGATACGGCGTCGTGCAGACACGGCCGCGGACTGGAAGCAGCCAGCCACGGGGGGGTGAGAATGCTCAGTGGAATGCATTGGGTGCCTCAATCCGAGTTCCAGCTGCTCACCGTCAACACTGCCACCGACGATAAGCGGCTGCCAGCGGGCGGCGTGACGCAAGCCGTCCCGTTCGAATTTCTCTGTCCCGTCCGCCCTGAGCCCAACCTTACTCAGGCCAAGACAAGAGGGTGGTGGGCGGCTCGTCGTTGCGGCGGTGAAGAGGTCGAAGCTACTACACCGTAGCACTGTGCGTGCAGGGGGTCACGGCTCTCAAGTGGGGCAGAGTGCTGAGATGACAGCTCGACTGTGCGAATTCGCCAGAAACTTGGGCTCATTCCATTTGGGAAGCCGCACGTTGTTCAGCGCCGTGCAGTCGGACAGACAGAAGCTGCGAACTTGGAGCTAGGCAAGCTCCGTAGGGCAGGCCACACTCAGCGTAGCACCGCTTTTGTCGTTAGGTTTCCATCTTCACATAGTCCTGCCGCACCGTATCAGCAATTTGCACCTGCCCGTAACGGCCACACAGCACTGCGTAGACACGGCACGACGCAAAACGTGGCAGCCACAGCACCCGCGTACGCACACGTTCCTGACGGTCTATCGCCGTCGTCGTCACGACTGCCAACATCAGAACAAACCTATCGGCGATGCCATCCTGGTCTCTACACATTCCCCTACATTTCCCCTTGCAAAAGTTACTCATCCCGCGCCCAAAAGCCGATCCCAACGTCCCAAAATAACCCCCACACTGCTTGCTCTCCGACGGTTCGGTCCACGCCGTGAACAAGCAGCCCAATCCCGCCTCATATGGGGGCCAGAGAGTCACGGGAGTGTTCCCTCAGGGGTTCAGACAGAGGCAGAGAGTGGACCCTCCCGGGCGTTTGGGTGATAAGTTTGTCACCGAAACCCCAGCTCCCCGTCGTGCATGGGCTTGAACGACCTAAACCTCATTCGCACCCACCCCGTGCTATCACCTCTCGGCCGATAGCAGGTCATGTGGCCGATATCCTTAATTCTAACTTGAAAACTCTGTAGTCCGAAAGGGCGTGGGTCCGAATCGCACCGTTCAGTATCGCCCCTGACGGGTAGATTTTTTTGACATCGTGACATCTTTAAGAAAGTAAAACAATATAAAAAGAAAAAGGAGGAGCTAGTATTATAGCAGACACATGTTGCTATCTCCGTCTGTATCTCTCAGTTCATTGGCATTTTCTTATGCAAGATGCCAAAAAAGTAAACCCCCTCCCTCCATCCCTCCATTAATTACTCGACTCGGGACAGCACAATGCTCTAATTGCAAAAGATAATGCCCACTACCAGAATCGAACTGGCGACCTTGTCATTACTAGTGACACGCTCTACCACTGAGCCAAGCGGGCTAGTCAGATTTTCTTGGGTGCGAGAAGCGGAGCCAGCGCTTATGTAACATTGACGTAGCTTCTGGGTTAGGGTCACTGCGAACCAGCAATCACGGGGCCAGACATTTGACCCCTTTTTGAACAAACAACCCAAGACTAGTAATTCTCGGATTAGAATCCTTTCGAGCATCCTTATTTTCAGAAACTGATATTGTACGAGATGGCAACAAATCGCGGCCCTTCGTGTAGACTTTTCCCGTTGATCATCGTAACGTTGACGTAGCTCACCCCTGTAATCACCTTGGCCCGACAAGAAAGACGCTCCATCGATTACACGATGACATATATTCTTGTCTAGAAGAAACTCGGTTTCACTCCATCTTGCCCCCATCCCCGAGATGCTTCCGGAATCCGAATCCTCCACCATGGACCTGGATCGGGGGCTCGCTCGTCGGTGCCACACTCGCTGTCGTATTCCTCGTGACGCCGTACAAATACGGCTTCTCGTTGGCGTAGCAGTCCGTCTCGGAATCCTTTGGGATTATGCCATGGAGGATGTAGGCCTTGGCAGCCGCGTCGGTGCAGTTGGATGTGTCGACCGACGAGTGGCCGTAGCCGTGATGGACGATCATCCGGGCATTGGGGCCCATCTCGGCAGCGAGCCGCCTTCCGTTCCGCAGGGGAGTAGCGGGGTCGTACGTCTCTGCGATGAGCAGCACCGGCGTCCGAAGGGTGTGGTTCAGATCGCCGCGGAAGACCTCGGACGGTTTTGGCCAAAACGTGTTGAAGTGGCGGCAGGGGAAAACAGTGTAAAACCGCGAGTTGCCGGCAATCCACGACTTGGCCGTCATGTTTTTCCACTGTGACAGCCACCAATCCACGTCGTCGGGCTCGGAGGCGTCGTACGAGTCGGCACATATAACCAAGTTCCCCAGCTCGCCGTCGGACGCCGGTGAGCCCGCTTCCGGACATGGAAGCTCTGGGTCGTACCACCAAGCTCCACTCTCGAAACGGTTGATGGCCAGTGTTGCGTTGCCCGACTCGAGCTCGTAAAAGGTCTGCGCGAGCAGGGGCCACCGGCGAGCCGAGTACATGGCACTGTAGATGGAATCGACAAGGTACGAGTACGTGAGCATGGTCGGGCCGGTTGACTTGAGATAACCAGGCACGGGGCGGGCGATCAGCGACGAGAGAAGAGCGTCCAGGCGGCTCGAAAGACCCGAGGCGGTCACAGCCTTGCCGTCCTTTGACTTGGCCAGCGCGCAGTACTCTGGCCCGGCGTTGAGACACTCGCCAATGAAGCCGTCGTTCCATGCGTTTGTGGCATTATCGAGCGCCGTCCAGCCAAAACCACCGCGCTCTCGGTGATCACGCACATACTCGGTGCCATCCAAGATCATCCGGCCGACCCTGTCGGGAAACATGCCGGCGTACGTCTGTCCGATACCGGTGCCATAACTGACGAGATACCCCGTGACCTCCTCCTCTCCCAACGCCTTCCGGATCTCGTCCAAGTCCCTCGCCACAAACGACGTACTAAGAAACCTCCCCAGATCGCCATGCCGCTCCCAGCAAGCCCGAAACATGGCCTCGTTCATGGCATCCACAACCTCCAGCTGCGCACGCGGGTTCGCAGCCACGACCGCCCGGTGCTGCGACGTGAGCAAGTACCAGCGATCCCGGTCGGCATCGTGAGGGAAGCACTCGACGGCGGGGCGCGAGACGTTGACGCCGCGCGGGTCCCACCCAAGCACATCAAACTCGCCGTCGCTGAAGCGCGTGCTCATCCGCGCCGCCGAACCCCAGGCGTAGCCCGTGCCGGAGCCGCCCGGGCCGCCGGGCTCGATGATGATGGTGCGCTCGCTCTTCTTGCCCGCCGTCGAGTTTGCGGGCGAGGCGCCGTCGACGCGCGCTAGGCCCGACACTTGGTACTTGGTCATGGCCAGTCGGGTGATGCGGGCGTCCGAGTTGTTCAGATAGTCCAGCGGGACTTCGAGGTACCCGCACAGGAAAATGCCGCGCCCGGAATAGGGGTCGCCACCACCAGTAGTTCCATTCCCCGAAGAGTTTCCGACCGGTGCCCCCCAATTCCAGTTTGCCGGATTGGGATCGAAGAGGGCAGCCCAGCTCGCCGCGGCGTTGGTGTCGTTGAGAGCCGGCGGCACCGTCTTGCCTGTGCAGGGCAGGAAGCGGAATGTATCATTGGGCTGGGGAAATTGGCCGTAAGGGGATGTTGTGTTGAGCTGAGGAAATTTTGTGTAGGGGGACACACCCGGGATGTCGGGCGTAGTAGCGGCACCGGCGAAACCGTGTATCGTATCGCCAAGAGCGTTTACGTTGCACGCGCCCGAGTTGGATGCCGGCCTCCATTGAGGAAGAGTGGCAAGCAAAACCACGGCGACGATGAGCACCGAGGCCAAAACCCAGCTGCTTCGCCGCCGCCGGGGCTGTAGATACACGACGGTCCGAGAGGCCTTTTCCATGGTCAATGTTCTGCACAAGTCGTCCGGGTCTGGTCTCCCCGCGCCGAGACGTGCAGGGGTCGGCCGACCGGGGAAGGGGTCGCCATCCGCGTCGGACCCCCGCAGTTCGTCCCATCTTCCCCGCGACAACAATCTTCTCACTTGCATCTTGGTGTTTTGGTCACGCCGTGTTTTCGTCTGCCAGGGTCTCTCTCCTCAACGGAACCCCAGCTCCCACAGCCGACTCCCCGCCGTCTCGCCATGCCCTTATATAGGGGTCGCTCGTGTTCTGCGCTGTTGTGGCCCAGCTTTATCCATATCATCGTGTTGTGAACCCCTTTAGCCGACTAAGCCCGCCAGTGTCCCCCGAACGGGAGGCATTTACCATGTAAAATTGCCACTTATTAGTATGGCGAGGGCAGCGGTGTATTGTAGCACTTCATCACCAGGCTCACCAAAGCGACTGCTGTACAAACCCAGATCCCTGCTTCCCCGACTGGTACTATGGTTACTCGCGCGGTGACGAACGCGTCTCGGAGCCAAGCTATCTCCCTTGCCTGTCCCGTAAATGCATGGGAGCCCAGTAGTCTCGCGGCCCTTTCAGCCTAAAAAACGCGTGATCCTTTGCTTCGCCGCCAATCAAGTCTTGATAATTGACATGTCCGGGAGGCTGAGAGGCCTGGGTTCGTATGCGCCGACAGACACCGGCCTCACCTCGAACCTGGGCGCCGGCAACTGCCTCACCTACTGAATAGAAGAAACGGTCGAGTGGCCCACTGCAAGATATCATGTAGGAGATATTGGGTAATGGTAGGTTATATGTGCTCAAGGGCACAACTACTCTTCGAGGGTTTGGGAGGATTGAAGAATGATGACACGGGGGCCTCGGTGTGGACGTTGATACTCACGTTGAAAATCAGTTGGTTCCGGCTCGTCCGCACTGAGGACTTTATATTCGCCCTATTTCCCGGACGCATTGGTCATGTTCCCAATGCCTGCCTGCTCGATTTTACTACCTCAGTTTGGTAGCGTTGGCAAGGGTCTGTTGAAATCTTTCCGTCCAGCCCAGCCCAAGCTCTGCTGCAAAAGAAGATATAGAATGATTCATACAAAGCCGGATGATGCCAGCGCCTCTGTTAGGTAGGGACGCTAACACCACTCACTCTGGTGATCCAGGCTGGTCGTTCGAGCTCAGGTCCGGAACCCATCCCTTGGGCCGCTCACTGCCACGGACTTTCATATCGTAGCCCAGTTTCTCCACCTTCTGCACCGACTGTCGCATAACCTCCAGCTTCTTCCCCCACTGGGTCCTATTGCCAGACCGCAGGGGAAGCATCTCGAAAAAAGATCCGAGATCGTGCATGTCCTGAACGATGTCACGGCTCTCGCTTTCGTCGTCCCCGCCAAGATCGCCACTGGCCATTTTTCCCGTCAAGGCCGACGTCGTAGTCGCAAAGCGCATCATCTCGCCTGTCAGATCAAAGAGGCCGTAGACGTAATCATCATCGGTGAGGCTGATGGTGGGGGGCGCCTTCGTCTCTTGGGCTGCTAGAACTGGTGTGGCGATGTCCGGAGCACTAGTCATGACCTCGTCCTCCTTTGCAAAGCCCTGCCGGGTGATGTCCTCGACGATGGGATCCAACTCCTTGTGGCTGATGAGGGTTTGGGTTTTGAGATAGTGGAGGAAGGTGATAGCCTCGACAAGCTCTTCCAAGCACACAAGGGACCGAGAATACCGGTAGCGGTTGATAGCCTGCACGTCCGGCGCGATGCTGGCAAGAAGCTTGGAGATCTCAGCAAGACGCAAGTCGATTTCGGTCTGGATGTCTGCGGGGAGTTGCTCCTCGATCTTGCTAACCCTGGCGGTCGTGTTAGTGTGGTCATTTCAGAAGGGCAAGGCTGACATGTCGTACCGTTGCAACGAGAAAATTCTGTAAAGCTGTTAGTCCACAGATATGCATGAAGCTCATAGCAGGCGGCTCACATCTTCTTGCTCAGCGCAGTAATGTCTCGAGAAGCCTTGCCAATGCGATCGCGGCGGTCATGGTGTTCGTCAAGCTCATCGCGCAGCTGCTCGAACATGGGTGTGTATGCATTTCTCACGATCGACTTGGGAGGTTGCTGTGGGCCGTCATGCTTCTTGGCATTGCCCTGGCGATCGCGCTTGAAACCAGACATATTTTCGTTGGGTGCTGGCGTCTTTCTTGGCAACGGTCGGATGGTTGTCTGTTTGCTCGTCTTGGTGATCTAGGCGACGATTGGTGAGGGTTAGATATGGGGACACCTGCGCGTGGCCCTGGGAAATTGTTAAGCACGCTGAAATTCGTGTGTCGGTGCTAAATGCCGGTCTCTGATTCGTCTAACGGGTGAGACCCGAGGGTGAATTGACTGCAGCCCTGGTTTTTTTTGTTAGCGTGGGACTTCTGGAAAGCCCGGAAGGGAAAACGGAAAAAGACGTACAAAACCCTCTTTAACGGTCAGTCTATACCTCCTTTCAAATATAAAAAAAGCCTTATGAAACCATCAAGAGGCCTTTCGGTATCTAAAAAAGCATCTTTAGCATTTGAAAAACGGTCGAGTGGATTTGGTGATGGAATTATACCGCGAAATGGGCGCTTGTTACATTGCTCTGAAGCGTAGACCAGCGCTGAGAAGTCTCATGCTAACAAACAAAAAGGGGCTGGATTGTAGTAACTGATTCAGGCGCTGTACTAGCGCTGGGTATTTTCAGTACGGGTTAATTGAGCCGTTTGTCCTGTTACTTCCGTCCTGAGGTCTGCGAGTCTGGTTGCGATTTGATCGAGTCTGTCAAGAACTGCTTGGGTGTCTTAGACACCTTCAAGGTTACGGGACCGAGATAGCTCAGTAGCCGGGCGAATACCAAAGGTGGTAATGTTGTTGAAATAAGGGGAGTATTATCGGGAGGGTTCTTTACTGCTATGAGTGCTGCTGAATGTCACCGGGATGTTTGTGTTGTTGACGAAGAAGTTTTGCTGTTGCGGGCAGAGGTCAAGCCTGCCAAAATCGGCGGCCCAAACTAGCCAAAAACGGCAGTCCAGACACCAACCAACACACACACTAAATTTCTGCAATTCAGGATACTGTTCAACTTGCAACTTCGAGGTTCGCCCGATAGGAAGGAGAAAATGGCAAAACTAACACCAGTTGGCACTAGCCCCAGAGCACCCAAATCGATACCGGCCGCACCTTCCCAGTCCTCGCAGTCATCTCTCGCATCCGCCATCTTCCAGCGCCCTCTTTCTCTTTACCTGTCGGCGGCTCTCTTTCGCATAGTACTTATACTCTATGGCCTCTGGCAGGATGCAAACTCGCCCATCAAGTACACCGACATCGACTACCTTGTCTTTACCGATGCCGCGCGCTTCGTCGCCCGCGGGCAGAGCCCCTACGCTCGGGAGACGTACCGCTACACCCCCGTGCTAGCCTGGCTCCTGCTCCCGACTGCCTACCAGACCGGAAGCCCGTTCTGGGATGCCGTGTGGTTCAGCTCCGGCAAGGTCCTCTTTGCCGCCGCCGACCTCGTGGCGGGCTGGCTGCTCGAGCGTGTGCTGATCATGGGTCGAGGAGACGCCCGGCCCATGGATGTTCCGACGGCGCGCAAGTTCGCTGCCATTTGGCTGCTCAATCCTATGGTTGCCACCATCAGCACGCGTGGGAGCTCTGAGGGTCTGCTGGGTGTTCTGGTCATGGCGCTGCTGTGGGCCGTCATGGCGAGGCAGGTGACGCTCGCCGGCTTGCTGCTTGGCTTCGGAGTCCACTTCAAGATCTACCCCTTCATCTACGCGCCTGCAATTGTGTGGTGGATGGATCGCGAGAGAATAGCCGGCTCTGATGCCGTAGCCCCAACAAAAGTGCTCAACCGTATAATGGGATTCTTCACACCCTCTCGGATCCGGCTGGCCGCTGTCAGCCTGGCCACCTTTATGGGGCTGAATATCACTATGTTCAACATGTAAATACCCCTATCTATCCCTCCCTCCCCCATCTAACAGCAGCACCAGCTACGGCGCACCCTTCCTGACACACACCTACCTCCACCACGTCACGCGCATCGACCATCGCCATAACTTCAGCCCCTACAACACGCAACTATACCTCGCGTCTGCCTTCCCCGATCTCTCCGCCCTGCGCATCGAGTCGGTCGCCTTCTTGCCGCAGCTAATCCTCGCCTGTGTCCTCATTCCACTCGTTGTGGCTAAGAAGGACCTGCCGACGGCCATGCTGGCACAAACCTTCGCCTTTGCCACCTTCAACAAGGTGTGCACCAGCCAGGTATGTTTATCTCTGTCGCTTTTTCTGGGTGCGGCTCCTAACGGCAAAAACACAGTACTTCCTCTGGTATATGATCTTGCTTCCCCTCTACCTTCCCGGGTCATCCTTCCTTAAAACCAAGAGACTAGGTGTTTCCGCCCTGACGCTGTGGGTGGCATCCCAGGGGCTCTGGTTGCAACAGGGTTACGAGCTAGAGTTTCTGGGGAGAAGCACCTTCCTGCCTGGGCTCTGGCTGGCATCGCTGGGGTTCTTCTTGGTCAACTGCTGGATATTGGGCATCATCATTGGCGATGTCTTGATCAGGTCTAAGGTGTCGTAGCCCCTACTGTGGCGTCTTCGTACTACGTTTAGGCAGTGGCGCATTGTGTTATCATCGGCCCTTGAATTGAAGGCATGCTTGGTCGTGGTTGTGAAATGCACTCCCGCTGGCTTCACATTTGTGGCAGACAAGCAAGTCAAACTTGTAGTCAGGCATCTTGTCATATTCCGCGATCTATCCTCCCAAGTGTGTTCATAAAGACATGGCTCCAACAAGGTCCCGGCTACATAAAAGAATTGTGTAATCTCGAACTTGGCCATTTCCTGGCACCCTCCCTACGGCTACTGAACATCATCATATTTGCCATTTTTTAGCACGCCCTCATCTCAGCATCTCAAAGCGCCATGCGTTAGTTAACCCCCAGACCCGGATGCATTCAATGAGGAAGAAAAAGAACACCCTCTTTCTTTCCCAACCGTACAAACGCCGCACCATGTCCATGTCTTGGGGGAAAATGGCCAACATACAACCTCGTTGAAGACCACAAGCAGATGCAAAAAAAAATGCCATGCCTTTTGTGAGACTCGAGCCCTGGACGCCTGCCCCAACCCATCCATCTATTACCGATTACCCCTAAAAATCAGGCCACCTTACGGGATCAACCAAACGCCGTGCTCTAAAAGGACTTGTCATAAAAAGAAAAGAGGCGAAACCCATGTCAAAGTCAAGTTGGATTGCGCCGTTGTAGCCTGCTTTCGACAGGCAGTTTTCGAGTGAGCCCCCATCACAGTGTAACTTCATGTTATCGAGATGCCGCCGCTCAGAAGGGCGTAATTGGATATTTTGAGCGATAGAGCTCTGGATTTCGGAAAGTCGGGGCTAATAGTCATTCGTCCGTCTTTAGTGAGTCCGAGCGAGCCAAAGGACTCGGCTAAGTCCTCGAAACGTGCCGTAGGTCGGACCCGGTTTAGTTCGGCGATGATGGAATCGCTCCAAACTCCCGAGCACCAACCATCACGCATGAGGAAGTATGGATTCAATGGGGGCACAGGTGAGTCTAGGTGACGGCCGAATGTTAGTCAAACACTCCTGTGTATATCCAGGAACAGGGGGAGAAATAGCTTACCTAGGTCAACATAGCGGATCCTCAGGTACTCCACGCTCCTCAGTTTCCCGAGCGCTCGGATACCAGCAAGAACTAGAGCCTCAAAGGCACCGATGAAATTCATGTCGGTGATGCCCGACCCGGACTCGCCCCAATGGACTACCTGGCGACAGCAGTTCTTGACCGTGAGGTCAATGGACTTGAGACGTGCGTTTCTCGGGTCCTTGTGCCTAGCCATTAGGTCTGTGAAGAATTGCTTACAGACCCTCCCTGTGTAGGAAAGATGCTCCAGGGAAGGTGATGCGGCTGCGAAGGCCAGCTTGGAGCAGAAATGCACCTTGCTCGACACCTTGACGAAGTAGGGGGGGAACGATAACTCTCGGCGGTAATCTCCCTCGATGCAAAGGTTGAGTGTCGTCAGGCGCATGGGCTTCCCCAGGATCTCGGCCATGGTGAGATAACTCTTGGACTTGGGTTTGCTGTATGAGCCATGCCATTCTTGCAGGTTGGGTAGGGCCGATGTGATGGTCTCGAAATCGTCCTCGCCACGGATGAGATTCCACTGGCCCTTGCAAATAAGAGTCCGGACTGAGTCAATTTTGGGCATGACCCGCCCATCAGTACCGCGAATCCAGTGCCTCACCTTGGGCGCCTTTTTCCGTTCTCCGCCCTCCAATGTCATGACGCAAACTTCTGGGAAGGACTCGGCGACAAAGTAAAAGGCCTCTTCCAAGGAGCAGTTGTCGACGGGCAAAATGTAGGATGCATTGGTCAGCCCGTCGGCCGTGACGGTAGGGAGCGTATTGGCAGTTGAAAGCGCCAGGGGCCCATACTTGGGCTGGAACACGGGGAACCATATCTCAATATGCTTGATGTACGAGCGCAGATGAGGATGGCCCGAGAAGTACGTAAAAGACTCTCTCAGCGACTCAACCGTGGCTTTTAATTTGATATGCCGGTAGAGCCGCTCCTGAATCAGCACCCTCCACGCTGTGCTCACCAGAGACAACTCTGAAAGCTCCTTCCTCCGCGGATGTCTCAACGCCGTGCCCCAGCGCATGATGGAGCTCTTGGATGTTGGAGATACACGGAAGCCGAACAGATGGTCAAGAATGCACTCGTGGATCTCGGCGGGGAGATCGTTCAGGCTCATGCCGGCACTCTCGCCCGGCGGTGCCACCGTCAGCAGGTCGGTGGGCTCTGGCTCATCCAAGTCCATCATGGCATCGTGCGGGCAACTGGAGAAGCGCAGGTCGACATTGCGGGGTTCGGGCTGTGGAAAGGGCGTGCTGCTCGGCCGGGTGGGGGGCACGAAGTCTTGAATGCGAACTTGAGTAAGAGGGGGGCTCGAGGGTCCCGGCGACACAGGATTCGACGCTGTGGTCATGATAGATGCGAGCTCAACGGTTGCCTTGCCCTCATCTTCGTGTATCGATTGATTTCGGTCGCTTCTGTCGGTTCTCGGGAGGCGGGCCTCCATCTCGATGGCGAGCGAGTCGCCGCCACGTTCGTCGTCTAGAAACAGAGCCGCTCTCGGCAGAGACATGATGATGGCTCTAGGTAGCAAATGTGAGGTTCAGTCGTCAGGTGGTTCGACGACCATGGCAGAGGAGTTGAATTTCCCGTGTGGGCGTACGGTGTTCGTTTCGGATAGAACCCGAGGCGAGAGGCAGGGGGGAAGAGGAAGGGGGGGGAGGCTGGGCCGGTCGGTGGTGATTGCAACTCGCAGTGGCGGCCCAGGCAATGTCCGAAGGCCCGGTTGAATAACAATGAATCGGGAGTCTGTGAGTGTTGCAGTTGGCCCTCAAACCCTCTGCTTGTTTTTGTTTGCAGACGCCGTCAACGGGGTCGCGTGAGTTAAAGGTTGAATGGGCGCGGGGTCAGGCTGGGGCGAGGCGGGATGTTGGGATTGGCGGACTGGCTGCGCAGCGTCCAATTATTTAGAGTTGGCTCTCGCGCCGAGGGTCTACCTCGCCTTAGTGGACGCTAGTGGAGCGTTCTGGGTGCGGGTGTGGGCGGTTTTTGGCTGGATTCGTTGAATTGGGTATCAACGAATCTGTGTCGTGGCAGTCGGATTTCGTCGAGACGCGGAAAAAAACGAAGGAAAAAAATTCACGGATGTCACAGATGCGGGCATCCCTAGTTGGAGACGGCCGTGAAGGAGGGAAAATGGCCCAAGACAATTGGCACCAGTCGCCAGAAAAGAGGGGAAGCCGTCGACTCAGCACCAATCTTGGATTTTGCTCATCAATGGGTGTCATTTGGCCCTTGAGACGAGAACTGCACAGCCGCTGACCGCGTAAATTGGCCCGAGCCACAATGGAATCGCTCCCACACCCACGCCCACACCCACACCCACACTCTCCTCCCACTCTGCCTCCCGCCATCCCGAGCCTCCGTGCCTCCCACTCGCCTGCATCGGCCTTTGCTCACCTGCTACCCCACCAATTCCAGCCTGCAGCCCAGCTCGAGCCCAGCAGAGGGTTATGGCTGGCTGGCAGAACCTGGAAAGCCGACAAGCCACTTCCGAGTTGCTGGGCTAGCCTGGGGCTGGGCTGCGCACCCGATTCGAGCCCGCCTTGTCCTGAACGAGGCAGACACACCACAGCCAGCAGCCCACAGCCCGTAGCCCGCAGCCAGGAGTCAATTGGCAATGTATCACTGCAGCACCACCTATTTCACCTGCCTTCCTCCCGTTGCCATTTGAAATGCGCGAACGGAAAGACAGAAAGACAGAGGGCCAATTCAGCAGCATGGGGATTGTGTTGAGAAATGGGTCTCGCTATCATGAATGACCTAGGAATGAGGACATCAAAGGGACATTGAAGCCCCCAGCTTTCCGACTGCTTCCGCGCGATTGCGGGGTCGTCACGGTGTGACGCGATCGCCACACTGCAAACAGCCAGCGACTTGCGGGGTCTCAAGCTAGCATCAAGGCGTGTCGAGGAGCTGTGGGATATGGGAGACTCCTCGTCCTCTGCCCTGTCCTCCCCGCTGACCGTTGGCCTCGGGTTTGGTACTGAGAGTTTCGGCGCGAAGCAACGCTCAAGCAGGCATGGTGGCGTGCATCGTGCATCGTGGGGCTACACACACAGGCCCGTTGCCCGCTCTGACCGAAACTCTGGTGTGTTGGGATCTGGTCTCCTCGTCTCGCGAGGACGTGCGTGCTTGGGATTAATAAAGGTTTTGGGGCATCGCTGGAGCGCACTCGCCGGCAGCTCTGACCACGCGAGCCACCAGGTGCGCCGCCGAGCCCGGCTCGAACCTCTCACCTCTCAAACTCGCGTGGTCCCGTTGGTCTCGTTGCTGGTCTCGGCGCGGCCTGTGACAGACCACATGGCCCGTCTCCGTCTCTAGCGAATCACAGGGCAGACTGATAAAGCTTACAAGGTTAGATCGCGACTGTCGAACAACACGGTGATACCTGCGGCCCAGTCAGAGCGTCGGCGGTGAGGATAACAAGGACGACTAAGCTGTCCAATGGCATATCCCCACCAACCACGGTTCTGTAGCACGTGCAACCCGGCTTTGCTCCTTTTATGAGCCTCATTTACAATGAGACATCGAGGCTTGTATCGCTTGTCTGCCGTCCTTTGTTTGCTTTGCTGCCGCGTTGCAATTTCATCAGCTGCCTACACAGTATTATATACGCGACACCAGAGACCAGAGCGACCAGGATTTTTGCAAGGCCACGATAAAACTCCCTCAGCCTCGATGACGTTGCCTTCAGTCGGATTGGGGTAGGCTGGACCACGGTTCCCCGACCCCTCTTCGCACTCTCGTCTCAACCTTCCCTCTCGCCTGCGATGTTTAGCTAGGGTGACCGCTGAACCATTGTCTTGAGCACGGTTGCTTCCAAGAAGTCGCATTCGAAGGGGAAAACTGTGGAAACTATCGCAAAATTTCGGAGCTAATTGCTTCATTCGTGGAACAGCGAAACGCGCTGCGGCGTCTGGCGAGGGAGGTGACGAGTAAACTTGGTGTTTCAGACTACAGATTACAGGGGACCACAAGCTCCAAACATGCTCGCGAGGTTCCTGTTGCCGCGCCGTCCTTGTTGCTGCAACCTCGCACTAACACGAGGTAATTCTTGCACCGCTAGCTGCTCTCTGCTCGGTGCTATCTAGTACTGTCCGCAGTTCAGGTTCTAGTCAAGACCAGCATTGGCTAGATTTGCTTATGAGGTTATGTCCCGAGCGGCAGGAGGGGCCGGAGGATGGTACCACTACCGTCGACAGGACGCCACCCCCACAATTGCACATGTTGATGTCGCGCGCTGACGGGTCCCGAGATGCAGCCCGCATCTTGCATCTTCCTCCATCGCCCAGCACCCTATGGCTGGATAATCCTGTTTGTTGCGGTATGCGGACGGCCTGCAAGACACTGGGCGTCGCATCTTGAGAAATCAAGATATTGCTTCGAAATTGCTTCCGGGCTGAGGCCGTCCACAAAGACCCCGGAACACCCCCGGTCGGTCGTCGTCTGCCGTCACCAAGCGCACAAGTGACAGCAACGGTCTGGGCGTCTCCGAGCCTCAATCCCCGCGGCGGCATCCATTGGGTGAGACGCGGTGCCTCGTTGATTGCAGGGACCCCAAGGCCCTGGGAAGCTTAGGTCTTTTTGCCGCGGCCTATTTTGATGCTGCGCTGTTAGATGCCACCCAACAGCTCACTCGAACAGCAAAGCAAACATTGTGACGAGCAATGCACCCGTGCAACGTAGCGTAGGGGATTCAGGGATCACGTACACATCGACCAGCCAGCAGCCAGCAACACCCAGCAGCCCGCCGCGCATGAGATGAGGCGTTGTCTGTCTACGGCACGTTTGCATTGAAGTAACCGATGCTTCCAAATGACCCATCAACCTATGACCGCCCCCCGGCAGTAGATCGAGGGAGATCTGTCATGCGCCGAGCAGCTTGCCCTGTCTCCTGGCTGTCCGTGTCGCTGTGTGTGTATGCTACAGGAAGCAGGCGAGATCGATCCGTCTCTGCGATGTGCTGACGTGCCTGATGCAGGCCGGCAGAGCAGGCCGGTCGGCGCGGAGAGACAGCTGTCCGGGAGGAACGGAGAGCACCGAGAGACCCCTCGAGATCGAGAACCGATCGGGTGAGACCTGGGGAGCAGTACAATACCAGTGGTCAGAAGCCACCTCCGCAGCCGACGAGTAGCTGGCGACCAATCTCTTTGGGTACCTGGACGCTGTATCCGGCACCGCTGCAGCGTTTGAGGTTTAGAGGGGCTATTCGCCTATAGAATGGCGAAACCAGCAAGTGGGTGCCGACGCGCAGGCTTTGCGGAGGATTACCCTGCCTTGGCAAACCCAGGGATCTGCTGTTTGACTTGGCATTCCAAGGAGCCAGTGGCTGCGAGGACGCCTCCGCTTTGGGCCGCCAGGGCCGTTTGTCAAGCCCCCCAGTCCACCCCCCTGGACCGGCAGGGCGACGTCGCACCCGGCCCCAAAACAGCCAAAGCCTCGAACTGCATTTTCCGAAAAAGGGGTCGCGATGGAGCCGCCCATCTTCATGCGTTGACGTTTAAATACCAACCTGGCTGTACCTCCTCCCTGTTCAGCCAGTGTCGAGCCTATCTTTTTCTTGGTACTTGTTCGTTTTGTCTCGGGCCAAGGCGATACCTGATCGCCTTCACATCCCGCTTCGTTGGTTCCGTTCCCTGTGCTGCGCATATACCGTTCTTTTCGACGATTCCATCCTCTCAGCGCCGTTCGCTTGAAGCACCTTCGTTTCTTACCCACCGATTCACCCCCTCGACCTTGTTGTGGCAGCAGAGCCAGCCACCAAGCACTTTCAACTACCTTCTCTTATAAACTACATCTACTTCTCTCCCCCCCCCCTCCCCCACACCTTCGTGGCAGCCAAGACTCAACCCATCCACTCTTTTTATATCTACCCTTTTTTTCGACAACCGATTGAGAGAACGCACATTGCCCACCATGGCTGGCCGGTTACTACTCTCCCTTTCCGTCCTGCTTGCGGGCTGGAGCGTCTCTGCGGCGCCTGCGCCAGAGCCCCGCAAGGGCGACTTCCACTTCCTCGGTGTGCCCGTCTCGAACCCGGACGTCAAGGACCCCGTCCTCGGGAGGTACATTGTCGTATACGACAACACCTTTGACGACGATGTCATCTCAGCACACGAAGCCAGCGTCAAGTCCACGATAGCCAAGCGCAATATCGGCAAGCGCAGTTTGAGGACAGGGAAGCTCATGTCGACTGCCGTCACCCCCTTCAAGCTGGGCAAGTGGCGGGCCATGGCTCTCGAGGCCGACGACCGGACCATCACCGAGATCTTTGTCGCTGACGAGGTCAGCTACATCGAGCAGGACGCCTACATCAGCCTGAATGCCCAGCTCACCCAGGGCTCGGCAACCACCGGCCTGGCACGTATCAGCCACGCCGACACGGGAGAGAGGGGTTATGTTTTCGACAGCAGCGCAGGTGAAGGCATCACGGCATATGTAGTCGACACCGGCATCTTGATAACACATAGCGAGTTCGAGGGACGGGCGACCTTTGCAGCTAACTTTGTCAACGATGTGGTGAGTTTGCCCCCCTTTAAGGTCCCGGTTAGACCAGATTGCTCACATTGGTCGCCTAGGACACCGATGAGAACGGTCACGGTAGCCATGTTGCGGGCACCATCGGTGGCAAGACGTTTGGTGTGGCCAAGAATGTCGAGCTCGTTGCCGTGAAGGTCCTCGATGCCGACGGTGGTGGCACCAACTCTGGCGTCCTAGCTGGCATGGAGTTCGGTAAGCTCTCCCGTTTCATCCCCGCTCGCGAAAAGCAAACTAACATGATGCAGTCGTCACGAATGCCACGGCAAGAGGTCTCGCCGGCAAGGCCGTCATGAACATGTCACTCGGCGGGTCCCGGTCGCGGGCCATCAACTCGGCTATCAACGCCATTGCCAACGCGGGCGTTGTGCCCGTCGTGGCGGCCGGCAACGAGAACCAGGACACGGTAAACACCTCACCCGGCTCTGCCGATGCTGCCATCACCGTCGGCGCCATCGACCAGCGCACCGATGAGCGTGCGTCCTTCTCCAACTTTGGCCCTGGCGTCGACATCTTCGCCCCGGGCGTCAACGTACTCAGCGTCGGCATTGACAACAACACGGCGACCGACACCCTGAGCGGTACCAGCATGGCTAGCCCCCACATTACTGGGCTCGCGGCCTACCTCATGGCCCTCGAGGGCATTACGGGCGTCACGGCCGTTTCGAACCGCATCAAGCAGCTAGCGGCCGCCACAGGAGCCAACGTTGGAAACAACGTCCAAGGCACAACAAGCTTGATTGCCAACAACGGTAACAAGAACTAAGCGAGCGTCATCAAATAAATGAACAAAGCAAAATAAGGAGGTAAGGGGTTTGGGTTTGGGTTTGGATTTAAACATTGGCCCGGTGGCACCCGGGCTTCTACATATCTGTGTATAGAACCATAGCATTCGAGGCATTCAAATGTTGTACATATTGGCCGTCGACATCGATGATGGGCCTTGCTTTCTACAGTTGACCTGTTTGTATTTGCCGTAACGGCACAATTTTGGGAAAAGGGGTGGTACTTGTTTGACATTCAGGCGGCTCTTCGTGAAAGAAGAGGATAAGACCTTTGGGATAATTACCAATATTATCGAGTTGTCCAGTTCATTGTAAATATGCACTTGACGTTAGAGGTGATATTCAAACAGAGCGGCACTGCAGTGACAGGAATGCGAGTGAAACTGTCTCAAAAACAAAAGAAGTCCCCGAATCCTCCGTCAGCAGGCCACCATAACCGCGCAGCCGGCGCAGCAATGCGGGCCACATCTGCATTAAACACCCTAGATCCCCTGGTCGGTACCAGTCTAGCGGGGGTGCGTTCCAACCGTGCGGCCCAAAAGCCTCACTAGTTTTTGGGCAGACTCCTGCGCTGGGGCACAATACACGCAGCCGCATGAGACAATGAGTGAACATGATAAGGTAGGCATGTTCGCAATCCGCTGTCAACAAGCTCCCACACCGAAAAATTCGGGAGCTCGGTCGACAACGTGCCCGGAAACCAGGTTACTTGCATGATGGGTTACTTTCAGCACATCTTCGGCGCAACCACAGTCATCAAACCCAGTCTTGCGACGGGCGACTGAATTGTAATTTGACATCCGTGCTTGTTCAGATAGATAGGCATCTGCTGGTGATGGAACGTGTGATGAAAGGTGTGAAAAGCGAGGGGGGTAAAAGAAAAGCGGTTGTCCTAGAGATACCTATCACTTATCAGCCCAGCAGCGCCGTCCCTTGAAGAGGGCGAAGGTAAAAAATCCATCAAATTAACGTGTTGGTATAGCGAAAGCTATGCAAATAATACATTACCAGAACCATGAGAGCCAGCTGTGCTCCTGTATCCTCTAACCGCATAATATCGCCGTGTCGCTAGTAATCCCGGTCATGGCCGCTTAAGTGAAAATATATGTCATTACAATGTGTACAGACCATAAGGCTCCCTGTTTGGGCCCTGCCCTCATTAGTACAATCATAGCTCCTCGTGTCCCGGTGTGGGCACGGCTCCAGCCAAGGTGGTGATGGTCGTCGTGATACTCCCGCGGACTTTGGAGTCGAGTTCCGCGAAAGTGTGGTTGAATCGGGCACCCAAAAACCATGCAGCACCAATCTGAGAACGGTTAGCGCGATCGTGTGATAAGATACAGTATTTCAGGTACGTACCATCAAACCACCAATAGCCAGCAAAACGAAAAGTGCAGACCCCACGAGAGCAGCAGTCTCCCAGAAGCCCATGCCACCTGCAGCTGCCGCCTCTTCTTGCAACGCTGCCGCCTCGATCTTCTTGGGATCTTGGGTAGGGAAGATGGATTCAATGAATTGCTCAATCTATTCGAAAGTGTTAGCAGTGTACCACGCCATGGGAGGACTGCGAAGGGGCTTACTTTGCCGCACTGGGCACTGATAGCCAGATAGCTCGGGTCTCTCGGGTCATTCTTCTTGTGTATCCTCCTGGTGTACTTCTTAAACACATCGCATACTATGCGTAGGTTCTGTGTGGAATCGGACATGAGCTGGCATGCGTCGCCCTTTGTGATCTTGAGGTGGCTGTCGAAAATACGGGGATTGCGGAAGACCAGGTCGATGGTCGCCATGGCCATAGTCTGGGGGATAGCGACAAAATTGAAAACGCTCTGGTCGCGTACGCCGGCCATGTAAAACAAGCACTCGTCGGCATGCTTCAAAGCATTGAGCACCATCTCGGAGCTGCAGTTCATGGCCTTTTCGCGGTTCTCGGGCAGGAACATGTCGTCCCACGTGTTGACATACTTGCTCCAGATTTCCCTCGGCCAGAAGCGACGCTTGTCCACGTAGTCCTCGTGCACATCACGGATGATGTTTGTCTTCTGCAAGAATTGCCCCATACTCTCGGTCAGGTCCATCCGCACAAGTAGTTGTGGGTTGGCAAGCTTGCTCTCGACAAATAGTTGCGTCAGGCCCTCGCCGACCAGCCCAGCAACGTAGTGGCAGTAGAGCTCGTAATCCTTGATCGTCTCGACGCCAAGATCACCGTTCTCTGCCTTTAGCGCGTAGTCGGCCATGCCGTTGCCCATCTTGATGGTGATGTCCTTGATGACCTCATAGTATGGCCTCTTGACCTTCTTCAACTCAATGATAACTTGATCGAAGTGTACCAGCAGCTCCCTGTCCTTCTCGTCGGGGCCATTCTTGTCAAATGTCCACCCGTCCGTCTCCATGTGTTCGGAAAAGTTGCGCAGCAACTTCACCTTCTCGTTAATATCGAGGGTCATATCATCCTCGATTGTGTCCAACCCACGCAGCACCAGGTAGAAGAGGCATATCGGCATCAAGAGCTCGGGGTTGAGTTCTTGAATGACAGCTGCAAATGACCGTGAGGTCAGTTCGAGGTAGTAGAAGCACGCCTTCTCTGTCGCCGTCTCTTTGGAAGGGTCACGCCTGTGTACGGGCTCGTGCCACACCTTCCTACACAGCGCGATTAGGTTAGTGGTTTGGCCCGGCCGAGGAGGCAGAGAGCACGTACCATTGAATGACAGCCCTCAGCTGGTTGGGATGGACGAGGAAGTAGAGTATTTGACTTGCGGTTGCCATCTTCGATTTCGCCATTGTGAAGTCCCGGGGCCGGGTAACGAGCACTATTGGAGAGCCTCAAGCAGTGCGACGGGGATGGAACGCGCAAGATGCTTCTCCTAGAGGTGTTGGAATATTGGGGGTTGTCTGGGTGGCAGGCTGGAGGAAGTTGGAGATTTAAGGTGTTAAAAGAGAGATGCAAGTGCCCGCGTTCATAGTAGAAAAAGGAATACGAAGGGAAGCCCAGTAGCCACGAGCACCTTTGAAGGAAGACCAAGAATTTTGTCGTCGAGGATCCACAATGAAATCTGTATTCTGCCGGGGAAATTGAGGTCCAGCAGCACTAACAATAAATTGGGTTAGGCTGAGGCACCCATATGTTCTGCAGCTGCCCTTGTCATTGGCCAATGGTGGAGGGCGCACAGCTGAGTCAGCTGGCATAGGGGCAAGAATCGGCGTGGCACGCACCACGACACACCGCAGCGTCTGATTGGGGCCCTGAAACCCAAGTGGAAGAGGCGTGTACCTTGGTAGTTAGCCGCAATGCGATTTGTAACTTTGGTGCAGGGTTTCACGGGCCGGGAGAAGAACGACATTGGAGAATAGAGTTTGCGGGCGGGTGCAATGCCCTTTGGTATTATTCTTGCGGACTACCTATGTAAAATCGCCAGCGCTGTTCTATCTGGCCTCATCGCTTCGCTCCGCCGGGGATGTCGCGTCTCGTTTGGGCAAGTTGGCGGTGGAAGCCGATGGCCCACGGGACAGTTTGCCGTCGGCACTATATCCACACCAGCACGAGATCCGTATAACACAGAAAGAGGTCTGCTCCTACAGGTGGGATCGCACAGGCTGTGCAACTTCTCCAATTCTCGCGGCCGCTACTACCTCTGCTCCAAGTCAAGCTTCCGAATTCGATAGCCCCTCTAACCCCTTCTTCTCTCCAGTGCAGAGCCCCCACAACCATCAGCGATAGCGGCGCTGATGCTGTCGCTGTCACTGCTGATAAAGGGGGCTGGGAAGAACGTGCGAGAAGGCCATCAAGTGGTGGGATGAAAACCCCTTCCATCTGGTCCTGCGTTAGCCTCCCCGCCTTTCTAGCCAAAAGTTCGCCCTCTGCGGCCACTTCAGGGGCTCGAAGAGGGGTCAGGCCAGGTACCTCATCGGTACACTCAGCTCTCGCAAAATATGGCCAAATACGGCGTGGCAGTCGAGTACCTACCCGGGTATCTACCCGTCGCCTCAGCTCTTTCATCCCTTGCATCGCAGCTCACGCCAGCATTCCTTCACCGTCTAACCATCTTTCATATTCTGCGCTGGAAACATCTCCTCTACCCCTCCTTTCCGAAGCATCACTTGTAGACTTGCTTCTTGCATCTTTTCCTCTGTCTATTCGCAATCAATTCCTGCCCTCATCTCGCACCATGGCTACCAACGGCACCAACGGCTCCAGCGAGCCCAATCGCTTCCTCATCTGGGGTGGCGAGGGCTGGGTTGCTGGTCACCTCAAGACCCTCCTCGAGGGCCAGGGCAAGGAGGTCTACTCGACCACGATCCGCATGGAGAACCGCGAGGCAGTCCTCACTGAACTTGAGCGCGTCAAGCCCACCCATGTGTTGAACGCGGCTGGCTGCACCGGACGTCCCAATGTCGACTGGTGTGAGGACAACAGGGAGGCCACCATGAGGTCCAATGTGATTGGCACTCTGAACCTCACCGATGCTTGCTACCTCAAGGGCATTCACGTTACCGTCTTTGCCACCGGCTGCATCTACCAGTACGACGAGACGCACCCGTGGGACGGCCCGGGTTTCCTCGAGACCGACAAGGCCAACTTTGATGGCAGCTTCTACTCCGAGACCAAGGCACATGTTGAAGAGGCAAGATCACTGCATCTGTTGTGTGGGCCCTGGGCGCCGAATGCTAACGCTGGTTTGGGTAACAGGTCATGAAACATTACAACAACGCGCTGATCCTGCGGCTGCGCATGCCCGTGTCGGACGACCTGCACTCGCGAAACTTTGTGACCAAGATTGCCAAGTACGAGCGCGTGGTTGATATCCCGAACAGCAACACCATCCTCACGGACCTGCTGCCGGCCTCCATCCTGCTGGCCGAGCACAAGGAGACGGGCATCTACAACTTCACCAACCCGGGTGCCATCTCCCACAACGAAGTGCTGACCCTGTTCCGCGACATTGTGCGCCCCGACTTCAAGTGGAAGAACTTCACCCTTGAGGAGCAGGCCAAGGTCATCAAGGCCGGTCGCAGCAACTGCAAGCTCGACACCACCAAGCTGACCACCAAGCTGGCCGAGTATGGCTACGAGGTCCCTGAGATCCACGAGGCCTACAAGGGCTGCTTTGAGCGCATGAAGGCTGCCGGCGTCCAGTAGAGGGGCAAGGTGGGGGAAGAGGCGGTGTGTGGATTTGCATGACCGCCAGCTAATATACCCAATGGATTATATACTTTACCTGCTAGCGGCCGCCTTTGAGGCGTATTTTGGCCGAGCTTCAAAAATGGGTTATCTAGAACAGAATAAAATCCCATAGCGTTTGCTGTTGCCAGTCACGCTAATTGCGACCGTGATGACGTCGAAAACCGACACATCAATTGATCAGTGCTGTGAAACAGGCGAATGTGGGGCGATGGCGGCATGCGAGTCGCTTCTGCGGCGGGTTGGAGACTGCAGCTGCGCCAGAACGGGTCAAAATGGTCTATGTGAAGCCTGGAATCTAGAGTCTTGTTCATTGTATTTTGCTTGTAGATGAGCCCGGGCCATTGAAGAACAAGTGAGGAAAGTAGCCAACGGCAACCTCACCTCCCAAGTCCAAGCCCGCGGCAAGCAGCGACAATAGAAAGACCTAACCCCGCCACCTCGGTAGCCATTGTGCGGCTGATTCCGCTCAGATAACTACCTAGGTACGTAATTTGACTGAGGTGGGGCTGAGCTTGGCGCGGGAGCGACAAGCGCAATCTTTTGGACTGGCAAACCAAACCACCTAAATCCCATGGGCTAACATCACAATAGAAACGTGCTGTTGTGTTGTTTTATTCACACACCCAAAACAGACTTGCAGCGGTCTATCTCGCAGCCCTCTGCATATTGCTCCCCAACTTGACACATACCGTCTCGCGAGCTTTGGCCGCAAACAAAGCAAAAAGCCCGCCGAGAAATACCCGCTCTCAAGTCCTGTCGAGACATCCGCGCCCGCGGCACTGGCGCCCTGATACCCAACCTTCCCGCACGTCACCAGCCCTCGACAGCCTCCCCTGCCGCAGTCGCGATGGTGGTCGATACCGCGTACTACGACACGCTCGGCGTCAAGCCCACGGCGACCGAGCTTGAGATCAAGAAAGCTTACCGAAAGGCAGCCATCATCCACCATCCAGGTAAGTCGCTTCCCGCACGCGCCTCGCACACTCCTCTGGCTCATATCGTGTGCTAATCCATGCCTCGTCCCAACCGGTAGACAAGAACCCCAACGATCCCACTGCGCATGAAAAGTTTCAAGCCATCGGCGAGGCATACCAAGTCCTGTCCGACAATGATCTCCGCAAGGCCTACGACAAGTTTGGCAAGGAGTCGGCGCGCCCGACCGAGGGATTCGTCGACCCCGCCGAGTTCTTCACAAGCATTTTCGGCGGCGAGGCATTTGTCGACTGGATCGGTGAGATTAGCCTTATGAAGGATCTGACGGCCACCATGGACATCACCATGGCTGCTGAAGGCGAGGAGGGAGCCGAGGGAGCCGAAGGAGCCGAAACAGCAGACCCAGAGTTTCCCGGCACCGACGACGCCATCAAGGAGAGCCTGAAGACGGCCGACAGTGCCCCCACCCCCGCCGGAACTACCGCCGGAACTACCGCCGCACCGTCGCCGGCTGTGAAGCCCCCTACCGTGGTCGTCGAGGACGAGCACCCAGGTGTTGCCGATGCGCCCCCGGCCGCGCAAGGTCCAAGCAGTTCCACAAAACCCGCGTCGCCCACCCCTGGTTCCGGAGCCACAACCCCACAAGGCGGTCGCCATCAGATCCCTCTCCGACAGGCGCTTATGGATCGACCGTCGGACGAGGCTGCTGATGAGGCTGCCTCAGAACTAAAGCGCAAGGAAAAGAAGTCCAAGTCGGGCCTCTCTAAGGAGCAGCGCGAGCAGCTGGCAGCCTATGAAAAGGAGCGGGCGCGCATCCGTCAGGAGCGTGTCGACACGCTGGCGCGCAAGCTGCTGGACCGCATCTCGGTGTGGACTGAGACGGACAAGGGTGCCGATGTGACCCGGGCATTCCAGGAGAAGACACGCCTTGAGGTTGAGGACCTTAAAATGGAGTCGTTTGGGCTCGACATCCTGCACGCCATCGGCGCCACATACGTGAGCAAGGCAACGGCGGTGCTGCGAAGTCAGAAGTTCTTTGGTGTCGGCGGCTTTTTCAGTCGCATAAAGGACAAGGGCACGCTGGTCAAGGACACATGGAACACCATCAGCAGCGCTATCGACGCCCAGCAGTCGATGGAGGAGATGGCACGCATGGAGCAGCAGGGCGGCGAGGAATGGACCGATGAGAAAAAGGTCGAGTACGAGAGGCGCGTCACAGGCAAGATCCTAACAGCCGCGTGGCGGGGAAGCAAGTTTGAGATCCAGAGTGTACTGAGAGATGTATGCGACTCGGTACTCAACGACAAGAAGGTGGCGCTCGCCAAGAGGCTGGAGAGGGCGGAGGCCCTTGTGCTGATTGGTGATGTATGTTCAAAGGTACGATATTTCACGCGCCCGCTTCGCTCCGTTTCGTTGCTAACACATGTCATAGGCAAAGCGTACTACTGAAGAAGAGGGTGATTATATGGCTTTTGAGCAGCTTGTCGCCGAAGCTGCCATTAAGAAAGAGAAGGAGTCCAAGAAGAAGGGCAAAGACAAGAAGGACAAGGCCGACTCCACGCATACCACACAGGCGGCCGCCGCAGCGGCAGATGCACCGAACGTGCCACAGGCATCAACTTCCGCATAGAAGCCGCTGCTGCGCGGTCAGTGTGGTTGGACGACAAATACACGGGTCCCAGCAGCCTGTTGAGACCGGCACGGGATGGATCAACACCCGCAAATCATAATATAAGGGGACGCGGAATTGGAGGTTTAGACAAGAGGCACTGGAGGCTTCTCCAGGGCAGTGAAGAAAGAAGGATTAAAGCCTCAAAGGTCGGGTTCCTGCTATTTTAATGGCGATGTGCATTTTCTCGGTGTTTCGCTTCATTGTCAAACCCCCGTTGCTATCTTACCTAGCCATTCCTACCCCTATTTGTTGCTTACTAGACTTGGTTATACCATGATTTGTTTCTTTGTAGCCCCAATAACTGCACTGGCGGGCAGTATTGGTAATGGATGTTGACCAGCGTCAATCAATGCTGCTCAACTACTGTACACTGTGGCGAGGTGATATCACTCTTCTCAACTTACTACAAGGGATCTGCCGGCATGGGATGTTGAAGATGAAAACCAGGCTCAAGCCCAACCTTGTTCAATCTAACAACGCGAAACATTTATGAGGTTTTGTCTCCTTCAGTAACATTGTTTCACATTCACCAAAAATGTCTGTCACCCAACCCTCTTCGGAAACCTATTTTAATGCTTCAAAGTCAAGATTGTCTCTGTTGTTATTTTAATGACCCTTTTCGCTTGGTCTCTATAGAAATGCTAGTGTACACCGTCCGTCCGTATACCTCTGAGCTTGAAGTGGCCCCATTCGGCGCCCCCTAACAACAAGAGGAATGGAAAAGAAGGAGGCAAGGCTCCCGCTGCTACTGCTAGACAAGGCCGCCCGGGTATCAAGAAGTCGTATGTGTCGCTTTTTGGCGGCTAGCCAAGTCCGTAATGCAGATAGAATCCAAATCCAGTGTCCCTTTTTTTCTGCCTCTCTCCGTATGTACCCGCATGCCTGTTATGCTTGGTCTGGGTATCTAATGGTACATGAGGTTGACAAAAGAAATGTTTTGGCGGGCTTGAAAATCCAGGGAAGCCTGTTGACACGCCAATGTCCTAGGCTCAGGGTTGCCCGGTAGAATAGAAGTGAAAAAGAGATTTTTCGTACAGAACCTCAAGGTGGCTTGTTTTTTGTATGGCCCCTTTGGCCGCAGAGAAAGGTAGAAATCCGAATATCAAAATGCACGCCGCTTCCTTGTCCCAATGTCGTTCCCAAATTAAGTACCAAAGGAAAGTAATATTCCATGAGTGGTGAGGTAATGTGTAGTTCGTCCGGTGCCGAGTACCGCCTGTCGGCCTTTGTGCCCAATCTCTTGTGTCTTTTGCTTTGCAATGCCTCTACCCGCCGTCAGCGGGCAGCTCGATCCCACTATCCCTATCTTGTGGATCTTTGCTCCAAGGATGTGAAGGTTGTGGGATGGTGTCGGTGGGCAATTTCCCCTCGAATCCCGGCATCGCTATGTGAAGACTGGCTTCATATCCATCGTCATCGCCAGCTATCAACTCTCGCGCCTCGATGTCTTCGGGCGCAAGCACCCTCCCCCCAATCTCAACCTCACTGACACGGACTTGATACTCCAGGGCGCGCTTGCCCTCCTTGATCAGCTCCTCGGTCCAACCCAGGCACCGCTTCAAACTCTGGTTGATCTTTTGGCTGTCAATCAACAATTGCTGATGCTTGGAAAGATCCAGCTGCAGCCTCCGCTCATCCTTATGCCGATGCCGTGCATCACGCAGGGCTACTACACCGGGGTTGTCCTCTCCTGACGTGTCCGAACTGGACATGTCGTCTTCTTCATCACCCATCTCTTCGTCCTCGGCGTTAATCTCGCTCTCCTCCTCGCTCAGGTCGTCCAGTCCCATCCCGGCTCTAGCCAGAGCGCCACCCTCCACAGTCGAGTCTGACACGGCCCTACTGCCCGCCGAGTTCATGCTCAAGCGGCCGGATCGAGAAAGTCGCCGGAACCGCCGTATCTCTGCTGTTTGTTTCCGCAGTTGCCTCTCCAGCGTGCGGTTGATAGCTTCTAAACTGGCATTTGTGATTTCCAAGTCTTGGACCTTGCGCTCGCGTCGTGCGCTAGCAACAAGATCTGTCAGCTGTTTTTCAGGCGGGGGGGACTTGGTCGGGCTGTTCAATGACTCTATTTTGGCCTCGTCCTCGTCGCTCAATTCCTCAGCAGCTTGCAACAGAGAGGCAAACCCAGCGGTTGCTGAGCTGGATGATTGTGTGCTGAAGGGCGTGGCTGATACATTCGACGGCGAGGAGTTCTCCGAGGAGGGCAACGAGCTGTGAGCCGACAAAATCCTTGCCACGGCCGGTGGCTCAGCAATAGTTAGATTGCTGGTGAGACTGCCGGAGCGAGTGTGACCCAGTCCGGGCCGGCGCTGGCTAGGTAGACCGCCGAGAGGGTTCGTGGTGGAAATAGGGGATCGGCTCGAGGGTGGGTTAGTGCTACCGCCGGCCTTGACACCCGGGAAGGGAGAGAGCTTGACCGGAGATGAGGGCCTCGGAGAAGTATAGGGAATATGTGAAACCCCGCCCCCCGTCCTGCCTGGTGGTGCTCTGGACGAGGTTGATACAACAGAGCTCGGCGCAGCTACTTGTGGGGTGGCTGGCTTGGTCGACGCCGGCAAATCGGGAATCCCGTTAGCGTAAACAAACTTGCTCATCAAGCTTTCTTGAGCGGGCGCGGGCGCGGCCAGGACCGGTGTGAATGGGGGGTGTGCGGGACTGTCCCGTGGGGGGATTGTATCTCCATTTGCATAGAAGAAGGTGGCCGACTTCTGCAATGTCGTGGGCTGCCTGGTAGGTACTGGCTGCTGCACGGGTTTCTGGGCCTCGCTGGCATAGAAGAACTTGGAATCCATATCTTGCCTCGTGCCGCTGGGGGTATCGGCAGCTGGGCTGAAGGTGACCATGGGCCGGCGCAGGGCTTCCTCGGCCGCCGGGGATGGACCGCCGACGCCGGATCGCGTCTCCCACGAATCGTGGTGTTCGGGAACCGGGGTGCTGTTTGGGGTGGTGTTTGTACTGTCGACGCGGACCTGTCTTGCTCCCGATCGTGGCGTGATGTTGTTGCTGATGAATGCCGACACGGGCGACACAACCTCCCCCCTGTCACGCGGGACAGTGCTGTTGCTGCTCAGTGCCAGATCGGGCCTCGGGCCCCGTCTTGCAAGCGGGGTTGAGACCGGGGGGTTCTGGTGTTGTGGTGTTGATGCTCGGGACGCGACCTTGGGGGTCAGGGGCGGCTTGTTGATTCCCCTCGACACGGGCATGGTGGGCAGACGGCTGCTGCTGGTTGTCTTGTCATACGGCATCCTGGCTGCCGTAAGGGGGTGCAGTCTCGAGTCCAAAGCGGGTTTTAGAGGCCGTCTCGTGGCCGCAACATTTTGGTCCCGGACTCGGAGGGGGTAGCGAGACAATTGGGCCGTGGCAGGGTGTCGTGGTGCGGGTGTTGATTTCGGGGCGGTGGTGGTGAGGCGCGTTGTCCGCGAGCCGTTGGGTGTTGTGCTTGTCGTCAAAATGCCCGCAGAGGGCTTCCTCCGCAGCTGGGCGGCTCGCTGGCTGGCGGTGTTGGTGCTTGTGCTTGTGCTCGTGCGGATGCTGGCCGACGACACGTTCGACTGCCGCGATGCAGGGCGTGATGCAGGTGCGGCCTTCGCCTTCGTTAATTCGGGTTCGGGGGGAGTAGTCGGAGCAGGCGAGCGGTGGAGCGAGGGCATCTTCCTGTCGAGGACCACGGCCCAGGCACAGTCAAGCTTCGACTCGAGCGAGCGACGTCGCTGTTCTGTGAGATTGCTAAACCCTGATTTCGCTTTGGGCCGCTACTACTGGCCGGCATTGCCGAGCCAGTGAGCCACAGCAGCAATACAGTGGGATGGATCCAGTGGAATCAGGCCCTAACCGCTAGAGGCCAGCGCTGAGGACATCGCTTGTATTTTGGCTAGAGTTGATGCTAAGACGCAAAAAGGAGGATTCGTGTTGGCAGACAACGCCAAAAAGTCAGAAAACGCCAAAAAGTCAGAAAACCCACGAGGGCGGATCCGTAGTAAACAAGACTAAATGGCACGAATCGTTCACGCTGTGCGTCCATTCACAGCCGCCATCGCCTGGTCATCTCGATTGATTGTTTACATTCATGCGTTAAGCTCGTTAGACTGCAGGCCCCACCAACGCCTAGATTCTCAAAGGTAACCCTGTAACGGGCCAAGCTGCCGGGTGAGGTATCGCACTTTAGCAGCGGTTTGGCAGGCGCACCGCGGTCACAAGGCAGGCACACCAAGTGTCTGTAGCGCCTGCAGCACCCACGCCTGTGTCCCACCCATGTGGGGTGCAGCTGTCTTGAACAATCTACCCGTGGGACTCGACCTGCGCTCCCGCGGTTGTTCTTTACCCCAACTAGAAGCCGAAACGAAACAAAACGAAACAACAAGGGAAAAATATCTCCAACTTGACCCCCTGCTTGGGCCTGCCGTGCCGCAACCCCGAACTCTAGCCGATCTTCGAAAAGTCAAATCGCCGAGTTTCTCTCAACTTATCACTTGTCTGCAATCCAACCCAGACAGGTTACTGGGGCCCTTGTATTGCACAACGCCGCCCCACACCGCAACGTTTCCCAGACGCTCAACTCCAATGCGACGATAACGGGTTCAATATCCGCCAGCAACCCCTTCCCCCCCTCGTTCCCCGCGATGGCGCTATTGGGTCTCTCGCTCATCGTTGCTTCAGTGGTTCTCTTCTGTCTGCGACGACCAGATTGGCTCCCGTCCTTCTTCCGGAGTCCTCAGCAACCACCACAAATTGCGCTGTCTCTAGAACAAGAGCAAAATGGAGAAGAAATACAACTCCAAGACCTCCCCGCGTCTCGCGCGAGGAGCGTCGCCAGAGGAGAGAGCCAGGAGCCAAGTGCAACCACCACAGCTACACCTATGAGGCAGCAGCAGCCCGTCGTCCGAACCACGGTGTCCTCCCCTCGTCCCCCCCCGCCGGTGATTCAGGAAGAAACAGCGCCGCGCCTTGGCTCGCCAAGTCTCGATTCAGCCTGGGACGGACAGACGACACCCAAGGCCTCGGCAGTAATGCTCAACGACCTCGTCCCGTCCTTTGCGCTGTCTGCGCCCGATTCAAGCCCATCCAACGCCTCGTCAGCCCCGGCGACGAGACCAAAACCGCCTCCCGCCCCACACTCCTCCTTCGGCCTCATGGCCCCGCCCCCGCGCCCGGTCCGCGCCTACGCCGCCGGCTCCTCCACCCTCCCCATACCCAACCGCGGCGCCGGGCTCCTCCCTAACCGCGGCCTCGGCGCCGGCCTCACCCCGCCGCCCACGCACTCCTCCAAGCCCAAGAAGCCCTCTCTCCAGGTTGCCCTTGCCCCAGGACACTCCCCGCTCGACTGGGCGCGCCTCTCGGGCGGCCCCGGCGCCGACCTGCGCGGGCTGCCGCGCGACGCGCCGTATCTGCGCGTCACACCCACCATGCTACGGTACTACACGGGGCGCAAGGGCAAGGATGCGTGGATGGCGCTGGGCGGACGTGTGTACAACATCACCCCATACATAGCGTTCCATCCGGGCGGCGAGCCCGAGCTGCTGCGGGGCGCCGGGCGGGACGGAACTACGCTCTTTGGGGAGGTGCATCCGTGGGTTAACTACGAGGGCATGCTGGCGGCGTGTTTGGTGGGGATATATGTAACCGAAGAGGAAGGGGCTGCTGCTGCCACCGCCGCAGCGGGATGCAGCAGTGCTGGCGGCAATGGGATGGGAGATATGGATTGATTCTGCCGGTTGCACGCATATCTGCATCGCTGGGCATCTGGATACTTGGATGACTGGTTCAGCATAATGTCGGTTTGGGCATGAAATGGCATGCAAGCGTAGGTATAATTGGGTTTGAACATAGCGGACGTGGACTTAGATACATACCCATCATTTAGGGGCTTTGGATAGGAGAGTTACCTCCCTGTCTGCGCATAGAGGTTCCTAACACAGATGATACCCGATAGATAGTAAGAAGCATGGCATTTCGTCATTGGCATGCTGTCCCCATATCGTATTCCATAACACTACTGGTAGACTCGAGTCTCATGAGAATCGATTCAACCCCGTCTCCTCCCAAAACGAAACTTCAGTTCATCGTCACTGTCCTCTTCGTCACCTTCACTTTCCTTCGCCCGAAGCCCTCTTCTAGGCCTTTTAGCTGCTCTCTCTTTGGCCGGCTCCGGCGCGGCAGCACGTTTGCCCGCCCTAATCGACGACACTAACCCGGTCTGCGTCTGTGTCTGCGTCTTCTCTTGCGACTGCGACTGGGTGCGAAGGCTCGCAGCTTTCTCGGCCGCCTTGGCTGCCCGGCTCCTCGGCGGCTCCGGCTCAAGCTCAGCCGGCTCGTCGTCCTCCATGGCATTACCTACCATATTCTCGCCCTCTTCGTCGCTACTATCCAGGGCGATGACCGTCCTCCGGCCTAGCGGTCTTTCCTTTTCCTTGGCTAGGCTATTCTGTACCGGCTCAGCCTGTGACTCACGCTGGTTGTTTTTCTTGCGCTTGTCGGTGCCCTCATTCTCAAGCCAGTAGTCGTCGCCAATTCCATACTCCTTCAGCGGAACCTCCTCTAACTCGAGAATGATACGAGGTGCCGGACGCCCTGCCGGATCTCCCTGCTTGCGGAACCTTTTAAAGTTCTTGCGGCCGTTCCACCGCGGATCCCACCGGCTGCTAGTACCCTCCTGATCGCGGCTGTTCGCATTTTCCTTGGGGTAATGTACCTCGCACTCTTCAATAATATGCAGGGCGCGGATCGCCGCGTAGTCGATCTCGTCGTCGGGGTCATGCTCAAGCATTCTGCGCTCTGCTGCCAGCCTAGCTTCCTCCTCTTCACGGTGCTTGCGCGCAAGTTCAAGGATCTCGTCAGTATCCCCGGCAGCTTTCTTGCCTCGACCCTTTGCCGCCTGCGCCTTTGTGGTCTTTTTGGGTGGTGCTTGCGGTGGGGATTCAGGCTGCATATCGACGTCCTCTTTGACCTTGGGCTTAGGCTCAGGAGGAGGTACCGCCGGCTGTCCGGCTTCAATACGCCGGCGCTTTGCGGCAGCGGCTGTCGGCGCTATACCGTCCAGGAACGCCGAATCATCATGTTCCGGCAGCGGCGAGAGAGGACGTTTGCGTTGGGGACGACGGACTTTCTGAACGGGCTGCTCCTCCTGGTAATCCATGGCTTCCGCTAAATCTTGGCGTTGGGAAACAAACAAGCTGTCTTGCGACGCTTCCGCCGCCGGAGCGGCAGGCTCCTGTTGCAAACTTTGAACTTCCTGGGCTTGAACTGGCTGTGGCGCCGGGCTATCATCGTCGTCGTCAAGGTCAAACCCTTTGAATCGACTTGCCTCGCCCCTTCGAGGTCGGCCACGTCGCGGCGGCGGTACAGGTTCGTCCTGCACAGCCGGTTCCTCGGCTGGTTCCTCGGGCGCTTGTTGTTGGGGTGCGGGCTGGGCAATCGTCCGGCTTTCTTCTTCCACTACACTCTGCTGGGCACGGGGAGCGGCCTGTTGGTTTTGACTTTCTTCCTCAAGCGGACGTCTCAACATGGAAGCGTCACACGCGAGAATTGCATCGAGAAATTCGCGCTGGTCGATTGGTCGATGATCAAGTCGTTGGGCAAATGAGGTCAAGAATTGGGCATACCAGTTAAAGTCACTCCCTTTGGCAGGCATATACCGCACGACGACAACCCCCTTTCCCTCGCTGCCGTCCTCGAAAGACCCAACCCCCTTTTCGCCGGCAACACCTTTGACGTAGCGAATAAAGTCGTCGATATCTGTTACGCCAGGGGTAACTTCCTTGAGTACGGCTTTGCCTTTACCATTCGTGATAGCGGAAAACAGGTTATCATATTGCTTTTTATCGTAGAAGACGAAGGTGTAGCCATCAAAGACTTCCTGCCGTCGCTCATCGGGTGCGTACGCTTCTGGTAGGCGACTTGTGGGCTCTTCGCCGCGGGGTGGCAGATGGTCGAGGGCATTTGGCCAGTTACCCTCAAAGTCTTGTTCAAGGAGGCTTGTTGCGCCCAGCTCAGCCCCAGCTGGCACTGTTGCTACCGCAACAACCGCGTCAATAAAGCTGTCGGTAACAATAAGTCTGCCGTTGATTAGGGCCTGCAAGCCTTTGGACGTGTTGCGCTTCTTGGCGACGACGTGGGAAGTGAGCTTCTCATATTCGGCCGAATACTTGATGTCGAGTTGTTCCAGACTCTCGCGAAGAGTCTTCCAGGGGTCAGCGCGCAGCTCCTTGCTCGTAAAAGAGAAGCTGAGGACCACGGGATGCCATATTATACTGTTGAGCAAGTCAATATTGAGCAAATTGGTCTTTTATCAGAAAGCCAGGAAATCATACTGGAGCTTCGCCGCCCTAGCCAACTTCACCTCGTTCTCATCTCCAGAGAGCGTCTTGGTCTCTCCACGTATCTGAACCCCATTCAACAGTGTGCCATGCTTTGTGTCGAGATCCCTGATTGTTATACGGGAGCGGGTTTGGAGGTTGCGCTGTTACAAGGCCATGTCAGCGCTCAACAATAGCATGGTGAGAAGCAGGAGGTGTGGGGGGATATACGCCGCTGCCTTCCGGAACCTTGTCTACTTCCAATGTGATGTGCTTTTTCGACACCGTTCCGTGGGATATTTGAAGGTGGCCAGCTGTAGATACGACGTGTCAATTGTGGACGATATCCCCTAAGATATCCAAGAAAGGCTCACATTCAGGATCTGTGGGTGTTCTGCCAAACAGGTAGCGGCTGCCTGGTCGGAGCCAGAGCTTCTTGCCTGCTTGAGGTCAGCATGGATGCGCGCAATTGCGGCAGTCGGGAACACAGCATACCGTCAAACAGATTGTTCTCAAGTAGCCACATGATGGTTGTCGCATCTGGAGTTGTCCCGAGGAGGCTGATGGGTTGAGCCGTTTGGGGCCAGAAATGTCAACGGAATTGATAAATTGTTGCGGGGCAGAATGACGTGTTGAGTCGTTGAGCACCATAGCTTCTGTCGCGGGAAAAGCGCGGGTGCACGTGACACTTGTCCACATAATGCGCCCCATCCCCTTTGCAAACAGCTCCCCGACCACAACATGTGTTTGCTGTTCAATAGTTCTGAAGTATCCCTCATATGCTGCGCGCAAAGCCCCAATGACATCGATATATCCATCTCAAGATTTGGGCGTATATGGAACTCGCCCTCGAACACGACGCTTTACTGTACACACACCGTTCGACAACGACGCAACATCACCTGATAATCTCCCCCATCGGATTCAAGCGAACTCGACTAGTTTTAAGCATGTTCCAACAGCGCCAGTGCACCGCTTCAATCCCTGTTTCTTTCTGCCCGCTTTCATTCATCCCAACCCCCATTCCGTATATCCCACCTTTGACACCAGCGATGAGCTGTCACGTCTTCCCCCACCAACTATAAGCTCTCCCACAGGCTTGTATCACCACCTCCTCATTCTAGTGTTCGGCCCTGAGTAGTCACCCTTCTTGTATCCAACCTCCCTCTAGTATGCACTAGTATGCACAGGAGAAATCTACTTTCTATATTACTTATCACAATCCTACTTCCGCTAGTCGCAGTGATATACCATCGAGTCGCCATACCATTCTTTCAAACCCCCTCTTCATCCGACATCATGGCTGAAGCCCCCCAGTCAGCCGTTACGGATGGCTCCGATCCAGGTCCAGCCCGCCCAGTCATCGTGGTCGGCTCTGGCCTGGCGGGCTTGTCAGCAGCCTATACGGCCCTGGCATCTGGCGCCTCAGTCATCATGCGCAAGTGCTTTCCGTACTCTGTTTATCCTCTTTCGGCATCCCATACCCAAGCTAACTCATATTTCCCGTTGGCTAGTCGAGCGTGCCTCGAAGCCGGGAGGCAACAGCATTAAGGCCTCGTCAGGGATCAACGGACGAGCGAGCAGTGATGGCATGTTTTTACAAGATACGCTCCAATCAGCCGGTGCACGATATCTGCAGTCTCCCAAAGACCGTTCCGAGCTCATCGAGACACTAATCGAGCGGTCCTCCGCTGCGATCGAGTTCCTTTCCGGCCTCGGCGTCAATCTCAAGATGGTCGCCCAGCTTGGCGGCCACAGCCGTGCTCGCACACGCCGACCTGAAGGGGGTACGCCGCCTGGGTGGGCAATCGTGAGCAAGCTGCTCGACAAACTGCAAAACACTGAATTCCAAGGCACCTTCGAGCTCAGGTATGGATGCGAGGTGACTCGTATACATACCAAACCTTATTCTCCCAAAACCACCCTCAAAGATGACAACGCAATGCCGGATGCATCGCCAAGCATGGTCGTTGGTGTCGATTTTGTGCAAAATAGCGGGGCCTCTCAGTTCCTGGAGGGCCCCGTGATCTTCGCCACCGGTGGGTTTGCGGGCGATGCCGATGGCCTGCTGAAAGCACATCGCCCCGACCTTAGAGGAATGCCATCGACGAACGAACCCCGGCCGGGAGCGCATGCGCTACTATCCGCCATTGGCGCCAAGCTGGTTGACATGGACAGCGTGCAGATTCACCCAACGGGGTTCGTGGATCCCGCAAGTCCCCAGACCCGTCTCAAGTTCCTCGCAGCTGAAATGCTGCGCGGAGAAGGGGGCATACTCCTGCATGAGGGCAAGCGGTTCGTCAACGAGCTAAACACGCGCGAGCACGTCAGCAACGTGATCATGAGCTTGCCTCGGGCTGAAGGGGAGCTGAGGCAGTGGCACGTCCAAATCCTCCTTGACCCAGGCGCAGCTGAGGCGGCAGCGGGACACGTCAAGTTCTACCTATCCAAGGGCCTACTGCAGAAGAAAAAGGTTTCCGAGCTCGGCGGGACCACCAAGGCCACATTGGCCAAGTATGCTGAAGCAGCACTCGGCCGGAGCCAAGACGAGTTTGGACGATCGTCTTTTGGCCACTGGGGACTCGACCCCGCCATGTTGGACAGCGATGCTGAGGTCTACATTGGCTGGGTGACGCCTATCGTTCACTTTACAATGGGCGGCGCCGTCATTAACAAGCAGGCCCAGGTTCTGGCGTCATACCTCGGCGAGCCGCAGGTGGCGATTCCAGGCATATGGGCCGCGGGCGAGATCACGGGCGGAATCCACGGGGATAACAGGCTAGGCGGATCGTCGCTGCTTGAATGTGTTGTGTTTGGTAGGATTGCGGGCGAGATGGCGGCAAAATGGACGCTCGGAAACACGACAAGCTAAAGCTAGTTGCCACGGAAAGGCTGTGACTATCAGGGGCAGAAGGAAGGGCGGCGTTCTCTTGGTTTGGTGCTGAAACCATGTCCTATTAGAATCTAGCTTGCGATGTCTTGCTGCTCTGGAGGCACCAAGTTGCATGTAGCTTCGGATGTTTATTGATAGCACCTCTTTAGGCCAGGCCCTCTCCTTGTTCCACAGTACACCATACCATTACTACGATACAGCCATATAACCTATTACAAAGTCTCCAGAACCTGCGATCGAACCTGAAAACCCACGTCTGAACAAACAATTAGGCGCTGATGCCAACCCCACCTTCTTGGCCAGACCTAGAGCTAGCACTAGCTCGTTGGTCGAAGTACTCTGTGGTCCCGACATGCCGATGCCCCCTACGTTAAGATAATGCGGCATCCATCACCTCCCTGTTCAGCTGGAAATAATGACTGACCCCACCGTCCCCTGATACTGGGCCCAGGAGGTCGCCGGCGTTGCCTGTTCCTGGGAATATTGTTGTGTTACTTCCATCCTGTGGGATGATGCGATCTGGGATGAATGGACATATCGGGTTGTGACTGACAATCGACACCACGTACTGCCACCACGTACTGACACGACATCAACCACCGCAGGAACCCGGAAGTGGGAACTGGCAAGATTGGTAACAAGACATCTGGCAGATTGTCACACCACTTGCGACGGCGTTCGCCCGAAAGAAAGCGGCAAGCCACCGGCCTTGGCAATATCGCCATCTTGGCGCCAAGCGATTGAGGCTCACTCGGGGTCCTCCCATCTCCCTGCTTTCGCCGACAGGAGGGACATAACACACAGCTCCTTCAATCATAACCACATAGATTGGATGTCCCCCGAAGGAAATATGACTCTTTTGAATTGACTTCTCGCTTTCAGTCGCAACGCACAGCTCCGAAAGATGGCGCCTACTGTGGTATATTTTAAAAGCATCATCATCATTCCATTTCAGACGCTCAAAGACCACTCATCAGCAAATGGCGACGCAAACAGCCACCTGACGAACGCAAGTGATCAAAGATATCCAACCATGATCAACCTCCCAATATGAAAACCCAGATAAGCAGAAAGGAAACATGGCTAGTTGCTTAAGCCTGCTCGCGACCAGTCTTACTGTTGCTCCTGACCTGGCGGCCCTTTTCCGACCACGGGAAGTGGAAGACGGGGATAAGGAAGAGCGAGTTGCTGTTGAAGAGATGTGGTTAGCGCGTTGGTCTTGGCTGCAAAACATGCTGGGGTTTTTCTTAGGTTGACGGAGGTGGCGTGGGATCGCTGCCTTGGCAGATGATGCAACATGGCAGCAGCACCACCTCGGATTTGGGAATTATGCGGGGTAAATATAGCAGGGGACTCAAGAAGGGGGCAAAAAGACATGACTGCTTACCTGCTATCGGCAATACCGGCAAAGGCATTGTACCAAGCCAGAAAGGCAGCGAGCATTCCGAAGGCGCCGCCAGCCTGAACGAGCCTGACCGAAGCAGCCATAGCTCCATTGTCATTAGCGTAGGCGCCGCAGGCGAGCATGAGAAAGGCGAGGTCGAGTGTGAAGAACAGCATGAAGAACATGACGGTGGAGCGCAATGTGCACAAAAGCAAGATGGTGGTGAAGATAAGCCAGCCCGTCAGGAAGAAACCGACTGCCGACTCGCCCATTTTCGGATCGACGGCCAAAGCTGCTGGTGTCTTGTAAGGGCCACCTTCGCCGAGGATATTCCAATTGGGCGTCAGCAGAATGCCGTAGGAGATCCAGAAACCTCCGTACGAGGAGAGCGCGGTGGCACCGAAGGTGTTGCCAACAGCCATTTCCCTGTCACACGGTTAGACCAGTACCCAATGCCATTTGGGCGAGCGCTTCAAAACTTACCACATGCCCGCGAGGAGCTGGACAAGACCGCCGTAGCCGAGAGCAAGGGGAACGACAATGTTCGGTGCATTCACGCCGCGAGCGCCCAGGTTGACACACGACAGGACGAAGGTGGTCAGGGCGAAGGCACTGAGACCCAATGGCGCCGGGTTGGCGAATTTGCGGGCCGTGACTGGCTTGTACAGACCGGGCTGGAACTCACCACCAAAGGCGGGCAGTCGCGAGTCATTCCCAGAGTGAATGTGTGCCATGGGGTTGTGGTACTCGCGATCGTAGTCCTGGGTGCTGGCGTTGCTTGCGCCATTGATGGTATGCACACCGGGCGTCGCCATGGCCGTTGCCTGGCCAAACTCTTTCTCAGTCGTGTTCAATTTCTCGGCCATTTTGCGCGAAGTTGGTGTCTGTGATGAGCTCGGGCGATGCACGATGGTTTGTTGTTCTTGATGCCGAGAATTGAGGCCGTTGCCAATGTGAATACGTCCCAGATGTGTACTGAGGAAACTTTCACTTGTGTCGGCGCTGGGACAAGATGCCGATGAAGGACTACCTTTCTGGGAAGGGGGGGAGGGCAGGCCTGATATAGGACGAACGGGATGATCGCCAAGGCCGTGGATAAACATGGAAGCAACCTAGCCTACATCAGGATACTAACACCAGGTCGGATACTTGGGGACGATGGCGGGAGTGGATATAGAAGGAACAGGGGCGTAGAGGTACCAGACGTGCCTGCCATTATTGCCATTTACCAGGTGATGACCTGACATTGGGGATAGATGAATGTGCCACCCCGGCAGGTAGGAACAGGAGGGGGCCCCAGGTGGTTGCGCAAGACAAGACTGCATGGAAGACAAGGACTGCTTCTCCGCGTTTTGCCCAGCACCAGGGAGCCTATGGAGCCCGTAGCGAGACTGCAGTGGAGGTGAAAAGTCGCCGGGGCACGGAGAGGGAGCCTAGATGAGCAAGAAGAGGACGATTATGCTTCCCCCACGTACGGTGCCAAGCTGTTTAGCAACCATCTCGGCCTCTAACAGGACGGGCAGACGCTGTACAGACGGTGGGCCTGGCATGGTGTGGCCTGCTTCAATTACGATGAAATCTCGTGCAAAGAATAAAACAGACCACTTGCGTGACTTTGAGCCAACTGCTACGATGACAAGCTGTCTGTCGCGTGATATGGCCGTGAGTAAGCGCAGTGAATGGCCAAGAAGGAAAATAACGTTGATATTCAATTGCCGCTGAGTTCTGACCCCGCCTACAGAGGCAAGCATGCACACCAACAAGCCGTATCCGTCCAGCTTGACGGAATATCCTTGAGCAGACACCCTGTTAACAACGATGGTATTTTGAGGGTGTCCCTTTCTTTTTTTTTTGGACTCGCCGGATCTTTTTGTTTGGTGCTGCGGATCAAGCCCTCATTGGGAAACGTTAGAGGAGTTGTACGCAGTGTGACAGCTTGCTAAGGTATGGAGTAAGTAGTAAATCAGTGATGTGCATCGTGGAAATCTTGCGTTTAATCCACGTGTGCCGAGATAAAGTGACTCCGGTTGTTGGGAATTAGATAAATTGATACCAAGTCTGCAAGCCGCCAAGGCTTATCACCCAGCTAGGCACCTTTAGTGCGCTTCGATTTGGTACATACCTCAGTGGTGAGAAGAGCCACGAGCAGGCTCCTCCCTTCCATCTTACTAGGTTTCCATGCCAACGATATACGTACCTGGGGGTTGATCCGAGTGGTGAACCCAAAGGTGAGGTTGAGAGAGAAAGATGACGACTGCTGCCTCTGGAGATGGGCCTGGAAAGGCCTGTCACCCTGTCCAGGTCTCAGCTTTTACTGCCCATGCCGCCCCCAGCAGCTGGTCTGGGCACAACTAGACAGCTTTAGTTTGATTGGACGTTGTAGTTCCAAGGCCCGGGAGTGGCGTTCAAACCACATGGCATAGATAGCGCCATCAAATAAGGACCACCAAGTGGGTCTGCTTCCTGCTGTCCACTCCACTTCCAGCTCTCACCTTATTTCTTTTTTTTTCTTTCGCTTTTGGTCAGCGACGACAGACACCGCCCTCCATCTCCCGTCTTGACTTGCCGGTTGCATTTTGTATCCTCCCTCCTAGTGGGGCGGACATACAGCTAAGAGACGGAAATTTGACCGAGATTCGAAAGGAGTCAATCGCATTCAAGTCGGAAGAGGCCCCGTCCATTGCGTCCATCGGTGCCAATCCTGCACCGATCCGCTTCGCCGACAGCAAATTCCGGAGACACGGAGGGCAGACACCCGGACGGAGTACACGAGCTGCCGTCATTACCGCTCCCCTAAACTCGGTTGGCTCTAGCTCTAGCTGCCTTGCTTTAGCTGCTGGTGGCAGGCCGAGGCTATGGCCCAACGGCAAGAGTTGGGGTAGATGCTACTCCTAATTTTGACTAGTTACGGGCAGCCATCACCGTCACGACTGACATCATGCTAAGAAAGGGCATATACTGCTTAAAGTTGGCTCCTGTTGACTACCTTACTAGTTGGTTCGGGTACCGTTCTCTCAGCCTTCTCCAATGAGCTACCCCAACCGACCCCTCATCGCCAACCAACGCTAGCTCGGCTAACTTCGCTCTGGCCAACCTTGTGGCAAGAACCGGCTAGATGGGAGACGAATTTTCTTGCTCTTTAATTGGATCTGCCTTGTTTGGCTGTCTCCACAGCATAATTTAGGAAGAGGGAAGGCCACTGGGCTGTCTACCAAGTCTCTTTTGTCCCTGTATCCATGCCAGGCAGATTTCGCAAAATGTTTCTTTTGATCGAGGAACAACCATCCATCCGCTCCATTTTATGATGGGGAATCATCGGGGTATGTCTAGCGATTTCATTACCGAACCATCTCGTCGTTCGAAGACACCTTATGCAAGATCCGGGGAAGCCTGCCCATCAACATACGTTTTACCCGTGCTTTATTGATGGGTCTGGTCCATTCAAGGGTGTTAGTTAGTGCACGCACTTGGCCCTCCCGGCTCTTAATTTACCGATGGACTTGCTCCTCCATCTCCACCGCAAGTGATGACAAACTCCAGGCAAGAACGTTAACTGCCTCCACATCCAGTTCTCAGCCAAACTTGCTCAAGCTCTTGGTAGGAAACAATACCCCGTCCCATCAAGCTGCGGTATCTCCCCCAAAGACAAGACGCTCCCACATCTCAGCGACTTCGGATGGCGATTTTCAGATATTGCATTAACAGCCCAAGCAACATTTACATGCAGTCTTCACACCCTCTCCCCCCTTTACCCCCTTCGCGCTTCGTGCCGCACTAGCTTTGCATTGGGGCGCGCTCTGTACTTGACCCACCGCTTTCGAGATGTACGTATTGTTGGTGAAACTTGAATAGCATCCGTAGGGCAGTGAGCGCTATGTTTGCTGTCTCGGGAGGATATGTTAAAAGATTGTTGTTAGCCTCGACTACCACGGCTTTCGTTTGAACAGGCCTATTGATCGACACCTCAGGCCATCCAAAGGGGAGGGGAGAGCTTGTATGTTTTTTAGCTTCCATTTATCCGATTAATTGCAGTTGCGGGGAAGCGTGTGGATCGCAGGATTTCCCCCTTTTACTCTAATGTAAATAGGGCCTATCTCTCCCGTAGGTCAGCCGCTAGATTTACGCGCTTTAACCTCTTGGTGGCCGCAGAGGGGGATTTTATGGATGCCTTGCTCGTACCACCCATCGAGCTAGCATCGGCCGCCAACACTGGAGCCCCTGGGGACGTCCGGGGTGCAGCTCGGGATGCCATAATCTGATACTCGGTGAGCCGTCCAACGAGATCGCTCGCCGGATATAGCAGCCCGGTTTGGTCAGCCCGCCCGTCTTCTACCTCGGCTTTGTCTGTTGGCAACTTTCCTTGGATATTGCATGCTGCGCGATCACTCGAATACGTGCGAGCGTACTATCCATGCCCGGTAGTCTGTCAAACGGCTGGACGAAGGTGCGACGTCGAACGTTTCCTCGGATGATCGGCACAGGTTTAGTAATTTACGGAGTGATATAGTCAGGTACTCCGATATTATGTAGTCGCCATGATGTTTCAGGCGGAACGGGAAGTTTTGTTCCAGCTACATAAGCAATTCCTATAGTCACGAGCCGTAAAAGGTACCTTGCTATTGTTGGACAAGGCCAAGCATGTCCTGACTTGAGAATTTGGACGTTTTGTCAGCCATGGCAAAAGGCAGTCGTGTTACGATGGGAGCGTTATTCCTCGCAAATATTAGACAGACAAACGACCTTACACTAAATCCCAGAACTCTGGGCGAACCTGGATGATCTGATTGCCCTTCATAAGAGAACACGTGGTGAGGCAAGGTTATCCGGCTCGTTGTACCGGACCCTGAGAACATTATCGTCCCTGAAAATCCCGACTCCCCACACCACACTGCTCTCTCTCTCCCTCTCTACCTCTCTCTCTCTCTCTCTCTCTCTCTCTCTCATCCATAACATATCCCCATGAACCGCTGACTGTAGTGATGTCGAAACAAATGAGCAATAAACACCCACTCCAGACCCGACACGCGTCGTCGGGCCGCCTTCAGTTACCTGACCTGGGGCACCTCCCCCGCCTGCTCCAATGGAACCTCCAAGTCGGTCCTTCCTCCCAAGTGCCACCCGTTGTTCCGTCATTCCTGCCCTCCCACACCCGACACTTTTACACACCTCATGGAATCACCCCTCCACGCACACACACCCCCCCATCCCCTCCTCGTTTTCACTTTCCGGGAGACACACCCGCCAGATCATGGAACTTGAATGAAAAACGCTACCCAAGGTGCCGACATACCCGCAAAGCTTAGCCCGCGGTTGAGCCGCCGCCAAGCCCTCCCAATCGTTGGTCTCCCAGCAAAACACCAATATCGTGCCGCTTCCACTGCCCGTTCGCCTGTCCGCACCCACTTCATACTCAATCAAGTCGTAGCTGCCGAACTGGATATTTGCGCGTTCCATTTTGGCTACTTGAGTCCCTCTTTCACCCTCCGCTGCCACTACCACGTGCGCCGCCCGAGGAGAAGCTTGTTTCATTCCCCTAATTAGCAATCCCACGAATCCGTATCGGCGGCCAATGTACGGGTTTTAATCTAGAGCTCCGTGCTCGACGGCACCATTACTAACTCTTGCCGTAGTCTACCCAGGTGAGCACAATGATTACCTACAGGAGACAAGGTTCTCAATCTTTTACTGGTAGTAGTGACTGCTGTGAAATTGGATATGGAGCCAAAGATACCCAGGTGGACTACTCACTTCTTGCAGCCTGCCTGATCACCAAATCTTGGGGTCTGTAGCTGCATGCTTCAAGTTAGAATAATTGAACCCAGCTAAGGCCATGGCTACCTGAGTATCTAACAAAAGAAAACACATGCGGGAGTGAAGCCTTAACATGCCATCAAGTAAGAGAGAACGTGCCAAAAAATCCCGAGCCCGAGCCATCTTAATACCTGTCGAGTTCGAAAAGACCTAGTTGACCAAAAAAAAACACCTCCCATACGAGTCCGGGCACTGCTCTCCTCCCCGGCCCCATCTATCATAAGATCCATCATACAAACAAGCGTATCAAGCATCGCAACCTATTACCATATTTTAACTCCAGAATCGCTCCTCATGTTTGACGCCCTGATCAAATTCACGCCGTGAACGACCGGGCTCCTCGCAGCATGGCCGCAGGGCTTGTGACAACAGGCAAGGCGTAACTTTGCACTTGTGTCAAGCTGTTCGTAGGCATTGGTGCTGCTCCGCCCGTTGTTGGACTGCTGGAGAATGCTGTCGGCCTTGGTGCTGGCGACTCAAGGGTTGACTGGGGTGGCATCGGGGGAGTGGCCGGCTGTCCAGATGAACTCGGATTATTCGGGACGGGGGCTGCTCCGCTAGCAGCAACGGGACTGGTTGGAGAGGTACCTATTGCAGGAGCCAGAGAAGCGGTGGTTGGAGGCAAGGCGGCAGATGTTTGCGTGGGGGTAGGTGGACTCGGAGAAAGCGTAGCTGTAGTGCTGGCTTCCCCTGCAGAGCTGTTTGGGGTACTCGGCGGAAATTGGGGTCCATTGCTTGGTGACTCCCAGGGGTTCAACGGCAGAGCACTTCCAGACCCTGTTGGACTGCTGCTGGGTGTCGTAGGATTTGATGGTAGGGTGGCCGTAGCAGGGGTTGGGAGGGCTTGAGAAGGGCCCAAGGGGGTTGAGAGCGAGCCAGATGTGGTACAGGTTGTAGTAATGCTGAATGTTTCCGTCGTGCTACATGTCGTCACGGTCGTGCTGCAAGTCGTCCAGGCAATCCGTTCTGGAAGTGCCAATGCCCCAGTGGCAACAGCATTTAGCTCACCAGCTATGCTTTCAAACCCCTTGCCAACAGCGGCGCGGGCGTCCGCAATCATCGAGGACGCCTTTGCAATTTCCGATGCAGCGATAGCCTGGGCCTCCTTCACAGCGGCCGAGACGATTGCGTGTACAGTGGAAGCGATCCCGTCAACATCGATGCTGGATTCGGATGTCGTGACAGCCTGAGCTGTTTCGGACGTCGTAGCAGCAGCTTCGGGCCACATGTAAACCGGTGTTGTAACCCGAACGACAGTCTGTCGCACACCTCCCATCGCTAGTGACAACTCCGTCTGGCCTGGTAACAAATCTGGTATGGCAAAGTGCTCAACACTGAAGGCCTTCTTCACCTTGCCATCAGGACTCCACACGCTCAAAGCTAGGTCTCCCCCACAGAAGCAAGCGGCATCAACGTCGCCAGCACAAGGGCTTTTGCAGCTAGATTCATCGATCAACCACGAGTCGAACAGTACATCCCCGCAGAAGCACTGGAACCCACCCTCGGTCCCAGCAAGCGTGAAGCCCTGGCTCCGACAAAACATGATACACAACGCGTTTGTCATCCCGCCTGGTATTGGAGCCACAATTGACGAGTTTTTAAGCGCCCGAGAGGCATCGTCATTGTAGCAACCCCCAAAGGCCCAGTCCGCAACAGCGGGGTGTAGTGTCTCCGTTGGGGAGGTTTCCGGGCACACCGTGACCGTTGTCGTTGACTCAAGGCATGCCGTCGCCGTCCTTGATATAGGGGTTTGTGGCGGCACACAAGACCAGCCGTCAAGACAGCCCGGGCATGTATAACCCTCTCCTAGGCCGCCCCCGCTTGTTGATGATGCTCTAAACTGGTTAGCAAAGACCTATGCTGGGGATCCAAAGGCATGGACTGGAAATAACTTACGAAGAGTTAGCAGCGGGAGATCCAACCTCAGAGGGGGACAATGGCATCGTTGCGACTGGCGTCACTGCTCCGGGATCGGAAGACAACACAGTAATCGTTTCAACAGGGGTTGCTGTTCTTGAGTTAGATGATAAAAAGGTGATGGTGTTAATTGGGATCACTGCTCCAGCACTCGAAGAAAAAAATGTGATTGCTTCAGCAGCGGTGGTTGTTTCGGAATCTGGCGATATCACCGTGATGGTCGCGACCGGCGTGACCGTCCCAGGCACTGAAGATGAGAAGGTTACCGTTTCAACTGGAATTACCGCTCCGGAGCCAGACGACAAAAATGTGACGGTCGAAATCGGCGTGACGGTGCTAAGGATCGAAGACAAAAAAGTCAGCGTTTCGATGGGGGTTACTGGCCCGGGGATCGAAGACGAGAAGGTAACGGTTTCGACCGGAGTTATAGTTCCAGGGACTGAAGACAAAAATGTAAGAGTTTCGAGTGCCGATGCTGACGGTGAGAGTGGTAAGACAGTCGCTGTTTCAACTGGGCTGACTGGGTTGGAATCTGAAGAAAGAAAAGATGCCGTCTCAGGTGAAGTCTGTGCTTCGCTCGTCGAGACCAAAACCGGAGTTGATGAGGTCAGGTCCGTCATGGAACTTGTAATCCCAGCGCTTGAAGTCGCAGATGCCGTAGCCAGATTGCAGGGAACAGAGACAGTGATCATGGACCCTCCCGTCATCGACATCTGCGAACACCATTCTTGTGTTACTTCTGCAATGACAGAGCCGCCCATGATTGTAGCTCCGCTGAAGAGACTGTTCACCTGGTTGCTCAGTACCATGCTGTCGAGTGTTGACACTATTGCTCCTACGATCGAGTTGACAAGCTCAGTATTTGCCGTACCCACGAGGTTGGACAGAGAAGCTGCGAACTCTGAGAGCGGGGCGCCAGTGGGAAGTGGTAGGCCGGAGAGCTGAGGGAGTAGGCCTGTCGGAACGGGAATGGGAATGGTGGTGGATGGTAGTTCAAGGCTCATCACGGGCAGCTCCGTCGCAACCAAAGACATTGTTGACATAATGTTCTCGGTAAGAGACGCGATCTGAGAGGCAATTATGTTTGCGAGAGACCCGAGTTCCGGGATCTGAGTTTGCAGTTCCGAGCTGAACATCGATTCCATAGATGTCAAAAAGGGCTCCACGGCTGGCAACTCGCTGTCCACGAGGGTGACCAGAGGCGCGATTTCCGAAATGATTGCTGTGATTACAGAAACTGGCACCGTGGCAGTCGGGATCATCGAGAGAAGAACCGACGCGGCGGAAGCCGCAACAGGGACTGCTGTTGGTACGATAGTCAAGTCGGGCAAAGGTAAAGAGAACGAAGATATCAGGCTCAGAATAGGGGCAAGGGCAGAGCCCGCACCTGGCGTTGGGACCGGGATTGGTGCGACTGTCGGTAGCAATCCTCCTGCTTCAGGTACGAGCGAAACCGAAAAAAGACTACTCAAAACCGAGAGTAGCCCTCCAAAACCTCCATCTTCAGTTGTACTTGGCGTTGTGAGACTGGGATTGGGAGCGACAGCCGTAAAGCTTGGCGGGTTGAAGAGAGGGGACAAGGCCCCAGGAATCGAAAGCCCAAGGATGCCCAACCGATCCGGATCGATAGTTAACGGCGTGGCAGGACGTTCCGTGATGGACCCGGAAGTGTCAAGGGCATTGATAGAGGGAAGGAGGAGGAGCACTGGCAAGAAACGAGCGACAGCCATTTTGAAATAACCAAAGGCCTTAGGAAGAGTGTCGTATGTGTCACAACTCTAAAAAGGGGCTTCAAAATCGGTTCCAATGCGTTAAGCCAAAAAAAAAGCCAAAGGGTCCAAAAGACGAGAAAGGCGCTGTTGGCCGAGAAAGAGGGTCGACAGGAGAAATGGCGAGAGGGAGACGAAACTCTCCCATCCCAAGATGTCCAATATATCTTGAGCACTACCTACCGTAGGCACCTTCCCAGACCTGCCATACCACCACACATACCTACCATACCTAGGCAGGTACTTTCATAATGTCGGGGCCATCATGCCAGGCACGGCATAGGAGTAAGGTGCCACCTTGGGCATGGTTGCTCTTTCTCCAAAAGCAAACTGCAGCACTTGGGATGGATCATGGAAGGGTGACCGCGTAGACAGCAACCTGCGCTAAGGATCAAAGGAAGGACGTAATCCCTGCTCACCCCCTGCTGCTTGGTATCTGCGGCACTGGCCTGCTCACTTGTTGACCCAGAAAACATTCACATGCGAAGATTTCTCGGGAAGCATTTGGTTCATATCGTCAAGTCGATTCAGGCCGATCTTGCTAAGTTTTGACAGCCTCAATCTATGCCATTTGCCGGAGCCCATGCAATTAAAGATCCATAGACGCCCCAAAACCCCATCCCGTCTGGTTGAGCATCACCCTCTTCCAGAAACCTAGTTGTAGCGCTTGCCATCTCTCAGAGTATCCGCAAACTCCTCGAGAGGAGATCGGATAAGCTTCGTCTCCTTCCAGAGGTTAGGTGTGAGGAAGCCATAGGTGTTCGAGACGGCGGCGAAGGTAGCCTTGAGGGTGTTCTCAAGGGTCTTGGTGGAGCCGGACGAAGATGTGTAGGCATCTTCAATACCAGCGAGCTGGAGCAGACGCTTGACGGCGGGGGAGGCAACGAGGGAGGTACCACGGGGGGCAGGGATGAGCTGAGCAATCAATTAGCATCGAGACGCGTAGTCGTCAGGGAAGGGCGTTTTGGCACTTACACGAACAGTGACGGAGCCGCACTTTCCGCTCTCCTTGGTGGGCAGGGAGTGGGGGAGACCGAGGTTGGCGCCCCAGTAACCACGTCTGACCGGGATGACGCTCAACTTCGCAATGATGATGGCGGCGCGGATAGCAGTGGCAACCTCCTTCGAGGTCTTGATGCCGAGACCGACGTGGCCCTCGGAGTCGCCAATGATGACAATGGCCTTAAACCGAGTGCGCTGACCGGCACGGGTCTGCTTCTGAACGGGCTTGATCTGCAGGTGGGAAGACACATTGTCAGAAATTGGTCAAATCGAGCATTGGTTGCGGAATCCGGGCAGGGCTTGTGGTGCGCACCTTCATGACCTCGTCCTTGAGCTTGGGCAGGAAGAAGTCGACGATCTGGTACTCCTTGATGGGGAGCGAGTGGAGGTAGATCTCCTCCATGCTCTTGATCTTGCCAGCCTTCACGAGACGGCCGAGCTTGGTGACCGGCTGCCACTCCTTCTCGTCGCTCTTGCCGCCACCTCGGCGTCCACCACGGCGTCCACCACGGCCACGGCCGCGGTCACCACCACGATCGCCGCCGCGAGCCGCAAAGCCGCCGCCGCCACGGGGGGCGCTGGTTCCTCGATCAGCCATTTTGAAGTTTTTGTGGTGTCGCGGACGTTGATGTTGTTGTCGTGGATCGTGGATTGGGGGAGCACTTCGGGCGAGGTCGACGTTTTTCTTCAAGGTGGGGAGCTTTTTGCTGCGAAATTCGGATTTCTGGTGTGCCAAGCATCAACCCTAAATTTTTTACTGGCCTAGAATTTCAGGCTGCTGACCCAAGCTACGATTGGGTGCGGGGCTTTGGGGACGCCAAGCCCCACAACCAGCTGTGCAAAGGGCAGTCAAGCCTCACTGAGCCGCAAGGTAGGCTTCTAATACGAGACTCCGAGATGGCTTCCAAAGTTGTCGAAAATGCTGCTCTTACCTTGAATTTCACAAATAGAAATACTGGCTATTTTACATTCCAGTTGCAGGACCACTTGGTTTGGTTTGCTATCAGCAATTACATACTGCTGTCATGTCGCACAACCGGGCCACTTCGAATATGTCTTCCGAAGCTTTTGCTGATGACGGCGGGAACAAACCAGTCCCAAGACGCCACATGGACAACCATCAATATTCAAGGTATCGAAAGTGTTAAGTTGAAGAGAGGATCCAGCTTCACCAGTGGGGATACTCTAAAATGATATTGGCCTGTCTGTCGCCGAGCATTTGGGTCCTTTGGGATGCTCAGCTGAGAACCTACCTATATTGCGGTGGCGTCCCTACAGTGACCCAGACTCTTTTCCTGCGACAATGTCATGATTCAGACTTGTTCCCATATCATCTTCACTAGCTGGCCAGACACCCGCTCCAAAGATTGCCCAAGACTTAGAGGAACACTGCGCCGCTAATGTACCAGAGCAACGCTGTCTTTGATGATTTCACGGGCGACGTACAACTCAGCGCGCGATGGGATTGCTCTATTGCGACCAAGGCCATCATCAACTAACGGGCATCATCAGCCTCCGACCGAAACGCCTGTGCGCCGGAAACCTAGCCTGGAGACATGAACGACTATCCACGTGCTGCCAACCCTGGCCTCCCCCATGCCAACCATTTCCATGCTTGTCGAGTTCAGCGAGTACGTCCATTTTCCCTGCCTCGTCGCGAAATCATGCAGACAACCAACCCCTCCTCAAGTAATTTAGGCGGTGGGGTTAGGGTTCATCTGTGGGACGGTGTTGTCAGCCATCGTGATCATTCCGGTGCTGGCCTGGTCGGGCAGGGGGCGAAATAGACATACCTTCCGCTTGCCGTTGGTAAGGGTGACGTTCACGAAGCGGCGGGTGTAGAGATCTCTCTTGTGAGCGCGGCCCTTGGGGGTCTTCTTCTTCTCTTGCTTCTCGACCTGGATTATTGAAAATCGATTGTCAGTACCGAATGACCCAGGATTGTTCGAGACGCTCTGAATAATTTTCGCGATGCTTGAGTAGTTATGGATTGCGAACCTTAGGGGTCTGCGACTTGACCTTGCCTAGAAAGATATTGAACGTCAGCTGCAAATTCGACACAATTTGTGGGTTTGACCTAGGCGAGGCGATTGCTTACCGGCGCGAGCAAGGGAACCGTGAACTTTGCCCATATTGAAGGATGATGTTTTCTCGCTGATTCTGAGATGTGTGGTGCGTTGGGTCAAGAGCGATTGCGGAAAGAATTTCGGTATGTCGTCGTTGCGATTGTGAGTTTTTTGCTCAGGCTTCGCCGGTGACTCGTTCGGCCGCGCTTAAACTCCGGGTGGCCAAGAATTTGCCCTCATTCCGCACAGCCCATTAGAGGGCCCATGCACACTCGCCACAACCCCATTCTCCACTTTCACCAACAAGAGTCCCCCACATGCAGTCAACCAACTGCCCTCAACTGTCCACCATCAACGTGGTCAGGTTGAGGCCTGTAATCTTGTGAAGTTATTCACCTTCATTTGGAACTGTATATTTCCAAAAGCTGCAAATGGTGTTTGGTATTGGTGATTAATTTATGTAGTAGGCTATTTTAGCGGTTTGACCACCACAAGTGCAAAAGAACAACAGATAACGCTCAGGAAGACCATATTAGTTGTGGTTTCTTCAGTGTCGAAAACATCATGGTCCAATGCAAACTGCTGCCGCAGCCGCCGCAGCCGCCGCACTTTTTTGGGTGAACAGTGTAGGTTGTCGCCTTACCAAAGATGACACCAATATGGATGCAGAGCAACTATCGGTTAGAGCCCAGTTTCGAATTGAGGTGTTCCCCCGAAAATCAGTCACCGGCGGAGGGAGAGCTTCCATACCGAATGTCGGTGGCAGTACATATAGCCCAACATGGATGACATTGAGGTTGCCACATGGATTGTCCTTGAAAGGCATTTTAATGTACTGGCCCCTGAAGCGCTAAACATGCACATCCAGGGATGGACCCCTAGCACCACGCCGACCGCACAAGCTCGATGGGTGGTGGCATTGCAGCGTTTACGACCAATTCACGGTACTGCGAGACGTTATCTTCAAAAGGGGTATCATCAATTTACTACAACTTATTACATTGGAAACACCAACAGTACAGAAAGGGTTTGTATCTCGCCACCACTTTGTTGAGGACCACTTCCCTCCTCCATTCGGTCTGCAGCCCGCGGCATACCATGTCCGCAAATTAAAGTAGCTTCATGCCACTTTGTATCCAGGACCCTGCCCATCCAAGTGTTCGTGAAACTCCAATCCTTCAACCCATTATAGCCCCCATAACTCATTGACGCTCAACCGCGCCCATCAGGATGTGGGTATTATGCCAGGAGTGATCGGGCCCGAAAGCTCATTTCGTTTATGCACTGACGTACGGCTTCGTGGTAGTTGGGCGGCTTCGAGAGCGCAAAAACTCCCTGGCGTCAACAACGACCAGGAATGTGAACAAGGCCCATATGAAGAACCCAAACGCAACAGCAGCGTTGATGCTCCCGCAATATGTATTGGCGCCACAGCGAGGGACAGCCCAGCCGGCGGCGAGAGCAATAGACCCTGCAAACCAGAAAATCATTGTAATAGCTTCGAGGGCGAGCGCCGCTATTTGGTGGAAGAACCGGGGAAAGTAGCGAGGCGTTAGGGCGAGGTAGGCGAGCACCAATAGGGTGAAAACCGCGTTGAACATCATGAAGGATTTCGCGCTCGGGGGGCCATAGTAGCTGTTATCATAGGGCGTGACGACTGTGCGAGGTATTAGCAACACTATTTATCCCTGCGCGGGAGGGACAGTGTTGGGGGTAGACTTGCTGTAAGCCATCAACCCGAGCTCGATGACGGTCAACACCGCCGCAACGATGTGAACAATGGGGACGTAGGCTAACATGTTGGTCTTGTCTGCTGTGTGTTTCGTATGGAAGGTTGGTAGTGTAGGAATAGCTCACACAGCACAACTGATGAAGGAGAGGGAAGAGGGGCGCCTTATAGGCACGCGACAGGGTATGGAATGTAGGGAGGGATAGGAGGTGGGCTGACGTGAATGCAGACGGAATTTATCTAATGGCGGTTTGGCTGTCATTTGACAGGCCAGACTGGATTTGGGTCAAGGTCAAGGTTGCTCTTGATTGAAGTATTACTTGTATGAGGTCCCTTTTTTTTTTTAGCCTAACACACTACGTCATCCTATATGCTCTCCTGCCCAACATAATATTATTGCCCAGGCTTGCTAGCCAAGCTAAGATGGCAAGCATGGCCAACAATGAAAGCTTCTGCATCAGTTGACGCAAGGCTATCGCCCTCTGGCCCAATGCCTGTGTCGAAGCGCAACGCGCTGTGTTACCTCGAATGATGTCATGGCAGATTGTGGGGGATGCTAAAGAGCAGCACGCTTGCGAGAATCCAGCCCCCGTGTCAGCCACCATCCCACTGATACGAGAGCCCAGACCTCAGCACCTCGAGAGTTTCTTTCGCGGCGATTTCCTGTAGAATTATGTGTATTTTCTCTGCGTGACTGGGTTGCATCAGAAACGTCAGGAATCCGCACAGCATGCATGGCTGGTCGATTGGCGGAACCCAAGTGATCGTGCGTCGTGGCGGTATGCCTCCTGCGGTCGATCTTGGATTCCAGCCGAGCTACCGAGTTAAGCTGGGAATGGAATGGGGTTAGGGTATCAGCTGGAGGTTCAAAAGAAAAAGATAGTGTCCTAGACAGGGTGGTCCGTGTGTTCGGGCAGGGGTTCTGGACGCTCCGAATTCACCATCTTCCATCAGCGATCAGCGCGTTGGAGGGGAGGGGTAGGGTTTATGCCTCAGGACACAAGTGCCTGAGCGGGACCTGTGGGGTTGATTGTGTCGAAAGATTTTCAGCCCCGCCATCTTTGGGCTGCCCGCCATCTGTACAACTTTCGGCTTCCAAACTTCTCACAGCACCTCTCCCGCCATCACTACCACATCCCTCAAACCACAAACTCAAATCCAACTCAGAAAACATGGGCTTCACCGATCTCCTCACTGACGCCGGTCTTACCGGTAAGCAACCATCCACTTGTGCGCTCTGCGACAATTATCTGACGAGATTTAGTGCTCAACAACTGGCTCCTCACCCGCTCGTACATCACTGGGTGTGTCCTTCTCCTAGCTTCTGCGACTGTCCCCCTCGCCCCTCGAATGATGATCCCTATGGTCCGTGTTTCTTAGCAGCGTCAAGAACTGCAAATGATTACACACCCAGCACACTATTGCCTTTCTGACTTCACTTCCTTGTTGCTGTTCTCTACGCTCGAGTCCTTTGGCCCAACCTCGCTGACTCTTACCGCTGCATAGCTTCAACGCCTCGCAGGCTGATGTCGCCGTATTCAAGGCCCTGTCTTCTTCTCCCGATGCCGCCAAGTACCCCAACGCCGCGCGTTGGTACAAGCACATCGCCTCGTACGAGGACGAGTTCCCCACCCTAACTGGCGATGCCAGCAAGCCCTACACCGTCTATGGCCCCGAGGTGTCGGAATTGACTATCAACCCCGCCAAGGCCCCGGCTGCTGAGGAGGAGGACGACGAGGATGTCGACCTGTTCGGTAGTGAGGACGAAGAAGAGGATGCCGAGGCGGCGCGCGTCCGTGAGGAGCGTCTGGCCGAGTACCGCAAGAAGAAGGAGGCAAAGCCCAAGCTCGCTGCCAAGTCGGTTGTCACCATGGATGTCAAGCCTTGGGGTATGTTTAAATCTAACGCCTTTACATAATTTGTGTATCAAGGTGCTAACTAACTCCGCTAGATGACGAGACCGACATGAAGGCTCTCGAGGAGTCTGTTCGCGCAATTACGAAGGATGGTCTGCTCTGGGGTGCTTCCAAGCTCGTCCCCGTGGGTTTCGGTATCAGAAAGCTGCAGATCAACCTGGTCATTGAGGACGACAAGATCTCGCTCGATGAGCTCCAGGAGGAGATTGCCGAAATCGAGGAATATGTCCAATCATCTGATATCGCTGCTATGCAGAAGCTTTAGACTGGGGATGGGATTTGATGCCGTGCTACGAATCATCATGAGTCACGACGGGGGTGGAAACTCTGCAGCCGCACGAGCTGATCTGTGTCATACATTTGGGATTTTACAGTGCCCTTGGCACGATCGCCTGTGTCGGGAAGTGATGGGCTTATAGAAAAACTATTGCAGGGTGATTTACCCTATTTCGTGATGTTGCCATTGACTTTGTTCTCTTGGTGCAGGCGATTTTTTTGCTGGTCTTTCTCTAGCTGCACAGTGAGATTGTCTTCAAGTCAGAATCCAGCTGATTTGATTTAGTTAAGGTTGCTTGGCCATTGCCAGCACCAATATTTATACTGCAGCAGTTTGTGGCTTAGCCCCATCCCCCCTTTCTAGCCCCCTTTTGGGTCTTTGGTTGACCTTCTCCAGGGGCATCATAAATATCTCTTCAAAGCAATGCATGTGCTTGCGCACTGAGGCAACCAAATGAAAGATAAGAAATTACTGGGTATTCGCAGCAACTATCAACGGTCATTTTTGACAGACCAGTGTAAACAACCTAAGACCACGAGAAATCCAAATTCCGTGACCCAAAACCCAAGACCCAAACACCATCCTCATGCAGTGAAAACCAAGCACACTCGTACAATCAAGCGCTCAGATAAATAAGAAACCCCATCCTGTTAAACGGCGCCATTACCGTTCACTTCTTCTCCTCAGTCTTCTCCTTCTCTTCTGTCTTGTCCTCCTCCTTCTTGTCCTCCTCCTTGTCCTCCTCCTTCTTGTCCTCCTCCTTCTTGTCCTCCTCCTTCTTGTCCTCGGTCTTCTTGACCTCCTTGGTCTCCTCCTTCTTAGCCTCGACCTCGGTCGCCGTCGCCGTCGCCGTCGTCGTGACAGACATGGTCTCGCCGGCCTTGTAGCCCTCGGACACGGGGCCAGCCTTGTTGGCAGCCTCGGCCTCGCGCAGCTTGACCTCCTCGTCGGCCTGCACCTGCACGCAGCACATGCAGAAGAAAGAGGCCAGGCAGTCGACGGCCGCGTTGCCCGCGATGTTGTAGCGCGCCCGGATCTCGCGCCGCTGCTGCATCAGGTGGTAGAAGCCGCCGTTAGGCACGGCGATCTGGAAGATGGCGAAGGGCACACAGCCGTTGCTCTCTTTCTCCTTCTTGTCCGAGACGGTGGCGTGGAGGCGGTCGTTGGTTTGGCCGTAGACTAGGGGGGGGGCGGGATGTCAGTTTGCATGGTTGGATTGAGGGAAAGGGAGTGGGGAGGCTTACGGATGCAGGGGCAGAAGACGGAGTTGAGGAAGCTCGAGCCAGGGGTGAACTTCCAGAAGGAGGTTTGCCAGCTTCCGGCGGCGGCGACAGTCTTGGTGGAGGTCTGGGGAGCCATTGCGTCTGTGTGCTGGGTGTTGGGTTTGTTTTAGTGGAAAGGTTGGAGACTGGTGTATTGAAGATTGGAGACTGGTATGTTTTTATTGGCTTTGGTAGAGACTGACTGGAGAGTGTGCTGATGAAGTGAATGGAGAATAGGAAGAAAAACACCACTATCGACGCTTGAGACAGAGGTTTATGTAGAGATGGAGAGGAGGGCATCGTCTGGTACGGAGACGACCCCTGTCGTAGTCTCAACACCACCATCACGGCCACGACCGGACATAGCCTCCTCGATCTTCAGGCCCAAGACCGGACTGTCCCACACTCAATGCAGTGAGCTCGACGCATGTAAGACAGGAATTGTCAAGGGCAGTAGGCGCCGGGACCACATGAAGGGCAAAATCAAGTTATTAGTCAGGCCCGAGAGACGGATGGAGGTTCGATCCAGGGGAAGAAGGGAGGCACAAGCCAGGCAAGCACAGAGGTCAGTGCTGGACGACTGTGCCCTCGCCAAGGGCTGATCTACAGGCCAAGAAGCCCGGTAATAGCTCGAACGGTACTGCACATGCGAGCCCAAATCGTCGCTGTTCCATATTTATTGCTGCATTGGGAAGTGTGGAGGCTGCTATCAACAGAAGGCTTGATGTGCAAGCAAATCGTGTTATGGCGTGGCCAAGAAGAGCTCCAGTGAACCGCCACGGCCGAGACCTTGGCCTAATCCTCCTCTCCATGCTCATAGCCAAAATAGACGCCAAGAGGGATCAAAATAATATTAGTGATAAAACGAGCGAGCTGGAAGGCGCAGACAGCCCAAAATATCTGGACAATTTAGCCGTCTGGTAAATTCCCGTTCTTTTGCCCACTTGGAGCCATGTGCAGTTAAGGCAGATGTGGCTGAGCTTACCGACCCCAGGTGCGGCAGGATTCACCCCATCTTACACCATATGCCTCGACCCTGGTATTAGCCCTCCCCCCTTGACCCCTTGCCGGTTGAGTGTGGATGGTGGTGTGGTGGTGAGATGCAAAAACATGGGGCACGGGCCACCAGCTCGTTATTCGGGTGGTTTACCATCACCATCTGGTTCATCTGATCGCACCCTCTTGCTCATGATGACATAGTCCGGGGTAAAGACCTTGCCATAACGCAGCTTCCTGGGGACGGGTGAGATTTCGTCTCTCTCGAAGCCCAACCGCGTGTAGAAATCGACCCCGCGCTGATTCGCCAGGAAGCAGGTCAGCATAACCTTGGTCACTATTGGCATGTTGGCGGCCACAGTGGTGTGGAAGCTCATAAGAAGGGAGCCAAGCCCGGTCCTGCGAAGCTCGGTCAGCGGCCGTCGATCTCGGTCTTGGGGGGAGGGGAAGGCTGGGCAAGTGTTCAATGGATGGTGCTCTACCCCTGAAGCTCCGGTTTGAGGTGAATCTCATAGCAGTAGATGACGGGCTGGCCCTCTTCGTAGGTGGGCATCAGCGAGGTGAAGCCCCGGATGGTGTGGGTCTCCTGATTGCGCACGAGGATGTACCGCAGATCCGGGGAAGCCATCTCCTTGAGCTTTTTTGCCGGATGCCATCTTGCGGCTGAGCTTTCGTAGTCATGGCGGCTAGTTTCCTCGATCAAGCTGAAGCACGCACGCAGTTCGTCCTTGCTCAGACGACTAGGACCTGCCAGGCTGATGGTGTAGGCGACACTTGTTCGCGGATGTGTCCATTTGGTGATCCAGGGTGATTCCTTGGTCCTGAGATTAACGACCAGTGTCAGCATCGTCTTATTAATAGCGAAGTGTGCTAGTATTGGCTGTGGTTGTGTGACTGAGGGAGGTTTGTCTGGTGTGACTTCAGTTGGCTCCGATATGATGGGGCGAGAAGGGACTCAAGGGACTCGAGGGGCTAGAGAACATAAAGGCGAGAGTTGGGGCAAAGTACTGCTCACCCGGGCTGCAGATAATCGGCGAGGAACTGCTCGTTGCTCTTTTTGTTTGCCAGTTCCAGCGGGCTTGGGGGCGTCCGCTTCCTCTTCGGTGTCATTGTGCGCGGTAGCTCATAAGAGTGTATGGCCAAGTGCCAAGAAGGCCGGTACTGGTGTGTATTATCCCTACAATTTTTCCTTCAAAAAACCCCGACGAAATCAAGTCATGCCCTCAGAAGGCTGCTTGGAAAGAAGGGGGAGTGAGACACCTGCACACCGAGAAGCTGAGACCGAGACGCGGGTCCCGTCGCGTCTTCGATGTGGGGGCCCCTGCAGCTCTCGCCTCGGTGGCTGCCGAATGGCCTATCGTGGTTGGGGATGACGTGAAGCTCCTGCCGGGGGCTAAATTTTCCGCTGGGCAGACGACCGAGCTTCCCTTCCGTTTGGACGCTAAAACTTGGAGCTACCAGCTGTCAAGGGTAAGGCAATCGCAATACCCATGCCTCGCTGCTGCACATCGCATTTGCACCTGCTGCCGGCAATTGAGGAAGCCACGGGAGGATTGGACAATCTGCGACTGCAAATGCTTCCCCAGATAAATTGCACCCTTCCCAGCCCCGGCTGATGCGCCCCTATTCCCTGCCCTCGGCGTTACGCCCCCTTCGCACCTATGCGACAGGTTCGCGATCCCGACTCAAACCAGCACTAAGCCTGGAGCATGTACGTCCTATCTTTACCCAATCCCGCGGCCGAAAAGTCGAATTGACCAAGCCCGACAGTTCCTCCAGCGGGCGCGAGTCTTGTCATTTTACCGAACCACACTCCGAGGCACGCGCGAGATACAGGACCCGACGACGAAAGCCGAGACGAGACGGTTTGTGCGGGAGGAGTTTGAGAGACATCGCGGAGTCACAGACCTTGTTCGTTCCCTGCTGTTTACTCAGTGCGGCTATTAGAACTGACACAAACAAGAGCCACATCCGATACCTGCTGTCGACGGGCAAAACGGAGTGGGAGGGCATGGAGAGGTATATTTCTGGGCTGTAATCACATAGCCCCGCTCGTTGTCTGGCCTAACTGGGCGCCGTTTCTTTTGCTGCCGTCCGTCGTGATCCCCGTGATCCCCCGTCCTGTGCATGCCGCGATCTAGATATCAATTTCAAGAGGATTGGTGCAAATGGTGCTTTGTACAAATGGCCCCTGTTTAAGTTGCTTGCCCCCCCCCCCAACGCCAAACAATATGCCCGCACACGTATCATACAAGTCCACGGGCCCTCCGAGCCACAGCCTGGCTTGGCTCACCTCGACTTCACGAATCCCTGGCGCTGCTTGTGCCTTGGGTTGGCGGGACATATAACATAGAGGTAGCCTACGCGCCGCTTGTCGGCTTTCCGTCGGACAATCTGCAGGCAAAGAGAAGCTCCAAGTCAGCGCAATGTACTGGTGGGGGGTCGCCTGGGGGCCGTTGGGCAATAAACCCAAAGGACTAGCACATGGAGCCCACCTTGCAATGCTCGCACCGCTTCCGGATGGCGCTGTTGACCTTCATCCCCCTTATCTGCTGTGCTTGTACGCCCTTCATGACGGCACCGGGCTCGGCGGCATTAGCGGGTATCGTGGGCCGAGTGGAGCACGAGTGCGCGTGCGAGTGCTTGCATGTGTGGTGGTGGGTCGAGAGGATGCTCTGCGAGAGGGACCGGGTCTGCTGCCGGGGCAGGCTCGATCGGGCAGCGGAGGCCGATTGGGGTGGCAACTTGGTGTTGGAGGCCGAAGTCAGGGCGGCGGTCGGGGTCGATGATTTCGCGGCGAGGGAGAGGGCGCGCATCGAGGTGGCGAGCGACCGAGTCGCCAATGCGCCTGACCGGGCGGTCTGCGAGAGGATCGGGAGGCCCGCCATTTCGGCTGTGTGTGTGAAGGGGAGTTGTGGTGGTGGTGAGACCCGCGTCGGTCGGTCGTGTGGTTTTGCAGCACTGAACCTGGCGATCCCAAGCGAAGTTCAAAAGACTGAGGTTTCCAGAGCTTTAGCGTCATCACGTGGTGCTGACTTTGAGTCCGAGTCAAACCCTAACCCTTGGCTATTGGGCTGCCCCTATCGCCCCGTGCCCCCTATCAACGACACGTTGACAGCCCAACTTCCAACCGGACTCCAAATCTTGGGGTTATTCCATCTGTTTTCTGCCAAAAACTCCTAATTGACAATCCACAGGTGAATGAAGCAAAATACCCATCATTGACAAATCAGGACCCCAAACCCTCCAAAATGACACCCCCCTTAATCACCCTCGAAGAGCACTTCTTCTCGTCAGCCGTGCCAGACATCCTCAAGCAGAGCTACTCGGAGCAACTCAAGAACGTGCCCGGCATCCACGACAAGCTGTGCGACCTCGGCGCCCTGCGTCAGCGCGACATGGATGCCGGCAAGGTATCACTCCAAGTCGTCAGCCACGCCCCGGGCCTCTCACCCTACCCAGATGCATGTCGCGCCGCCAATGACCAGCTTGCCGCTGCCATCAAGGCCGAACAAGTCCGGGCCGGCGGGGCAACGGGCAAGAGCCGGTTCGCGGGTTTTGCTGTTGCGCCCATGGGCCATCCCGCCGAGGCCGCTGCTGAGCTGCGTCGTGCCGTGGGCGAGTTGGGCTTTGTCGGGGCGCTGGTGGACAACCACAACGACGGGCATTTTTTCGAGGGGGACGAGTATGATGTTTGGTGGCAGGCCGTGGAGGAGCTGGGGGTTCCAGTGTATCTGCATCCGAGCTGGCCCAGTGGGAACATGGCGACAAGGTACGAGGGCAACTTTAGTGACGCCGCGGCCAAGAGCATGGGCTCGAGTGGGCTGAGTTGGCATACCGAGACGGCGTTGCACGTCTTACGGTTGTTTGCGTCGGGCCTATTTGATAGGCGGCCAACGCTCAAAATTGTGATTGGGCACATGGGGGAGACAATCCCCTTCATGTTGCAGAGAATCCAGGTGCTGAGTCGGAGGTGGGGCGAGTTTCGGCGGGATTTTAGGACTGTATATGATGAGAATATCTGGATCACGACAAGCGGCGTGTGGAGTATTGACCCCCTGCGGTGCATCTTGGCTAACACCAAGCTCGACCACATCCTGTACAGCGTTGACTACCCATTCCAGAGGAACGAGGTTGGCCTAGAGTGGATGGAGGAGCTGGAGAAAAGCGGCTTGGTGAATGAAGAGCAGCTTAGGGCCATCGCGTATGAGAATGCTGAGAAACTGCTTGGAGTCAAGGCTCCAAAGTGAAATCTTCAAGCACCTTAGGAATCACACACTTATAGATTGGCTGTAGGGAATGGAAAATTGGGAATACGTTTTGAGGCTTGTCTAGGCTGATGGGGTTGAGCGACCGTCAGCAGAGGGTCGGACTAGGCGGTCAAACACCAAGAAAACAAGATGAAGACGGCCTCCTACTACTACTACAAGTCCAAATCGAGATCCATGTAAAAAAGGTACCTCAACGTAGAAACGACAAAACATGCTCGGAGCTTCCCAAGTTGAAGCTCTGTATGATGGGCGAAGACTGGCAAGTAATTATGTACAAAAGCTGAGGTGGGTACTATTAGTTAAAGAAAGCCATTGAATCCGAACTAAACGCCAGACTGCCCTAAGACTCTAAGACTCGGCCCCGGTCGTCGTCCCTTCAAAAGACCTGGGGCACCCTTGAGCCACTCTTCAGGCGGTCAGGCTTGGCAGCCGGTGTGGCGGTCGGGTATGCAATCTTCTTAGCTGCTGGAGCAGGCGTAGGGGTGTCGACCCAGGTAACTCCCTTGTACTTGTCGTCGTAGAGGTTGCCGGCATGGACCCTCTTGCTGAACTGCAGCGGCGACACCTGAAGTATCTCCGTGTATCCGTCGCATGCGGCAACCATGGGGTCGTAGAAGCCACCACAGGTGCGGCCCTCGCAGAGCCGGTCAAAGCCAAATGCCAGCAGCATATTATGGCCCGACCGCTTCCACAGCCACCCTGTCTCCGAATTGGACTGGTCCTCGAGCTCGTTCCACGCTTCCACAATTTGATTCCTCGAGCAGCGTGCCCGGCCTTCGGGAGCGCAGATAAAGGCCGTGGCGCCCACGCCGGGGTGCTTGCTTTCGGTGTAGCACCGGACCTTGCCGGTCTCGCCGTCGATAAAGTTGTTGTTGTCATCGCACCACTCTGCCAGGCAGTGCATGGCCCAGCCCAGCTCCGTCTTGTTGACGACGTTGTACGTCGGGAAGGATTCAGATTTGGGGTATTTTCTGCGGGGGATGACGGGGACGTAGTCGTCGAATGGCCTGTCGACAGCAACCAGCATGCTGTCGACTGTCGCCGCCATCGCGCCCATGGCGAGTGAGGCAAGCAGCGAAGCGGCGGTGATCATCAACTTCATTTTGTTTGAGATGACGAGGAACAATGACAACCTGCTGCAAGCAAAGAAAGAAGTCTCGAGAATTGAGCGAGCACCGCTTCAGGCCCAGTTTGTCGACGTGTTGGCATTTCCCGAGGGAGGGGGCGCCGTTGCATGGAAACTTATATGGGCTCTTTCCCCAGCCATCATCAGGGAAAAGACTCAACGCTTTCAGCCTTTAATTCGATGTAACAGTGTCCCAACACGAACATGACCATGATATTCCATGGAACGGCGCCGAATTCTTGGGTCCGGTTCAACGGCGCATTCACATGCGAAAACAGGCGGCAGCCCGGATGGAGAGTGGAAGTGATGGATTCGATGCAGGTGGAATGCAAGTCGCGGTCCTGAAGTTAGATAACGGCTATGGAACCGTTAGCCGAGAAGCGCAACGAAAACGAGTCTGGATCCATGATGTTAGTCGGTTTTCTCGAGGCGCTGCTCAACCGCTCCTTCCCAACCTAATCCCGCGCTGCTCGTTGCAGGGCCTATCCTGTGCCTGCCAGTTCTGTATAATAACCAGACCGCTGCCCACTTGGCGCCGTTCCATACTGAACCAGGAATCACCATTTTCACACTACCTTGCCATCGCCGTTTTACAGCATGAAGTGCCTAGCCGTTGCCTGGTGCCTTGTTGCGGCTGCCGCATCGGTCGTGGCAGTCCCCGGCCACTCTAAGTCGTCACCTCCCGACAACCTTGACCCGAAGACCCCCCCATTCGGCGGTCCCCAGGCACCTGCTCCTAAGGAAATTCCCTTTACCCCCTGCATCGAGAACTGCTTGAAGGGAAGCGCTGAGGAAGCGGGTTGTGGGAGATCAGATGACTGGGTCTGTTTGTGCCGGTGGGTGTCCTCGCGTGCTTGGGACAGCTCGACTCAATGCTCATTTAAAACCTAGACATAGCAAGATTTCACCAGAGATAGAGAGGTGCTTTCGAAGCGAATGCTGGTCAGATATCGACAAGTAAACAATCGCCCTTACCTTGACATGCTGCGAGCGTCTGCTAACATGATCACAGGGGTCTTGCCCGAGGAATTGAGCTGGTTTATTGCAAGCCACTTCAAGCTGCCAGCCGTGGAAAATGGCGAGATGGCTAGATAGGGGTCGTAAAATGAAATGGTGTTTACTGAGAGTTGCATTTGGTCATCTTGTACAATAGAACGGAATGTCTACCTGATTTGAGCCATTGGAACACATGACCCCACTGACATTCCGAACGTGCATGGAAACTAGAATGATGTGTTGAACGCCAATCGTGATGTGAAATCGGACTTACTCTGTGTTGACGTCTGTGGCAGTAGTAGGTTGCTTGATGCCAAGGACGTGGGAAAGACGAAAGCCAACACCGACACGAGCATTAATGAATGCAAGTCGTAAATCCTTGCCATCTCAAATATTCCGTGGCGTTCCGGCTCTCATAGTAAGGGAAGAGAATCGGGCGTAGAGGGGCCGTCATAGATACGAGTCACATGAAAGCTTCGTAGGTTTAACGGGAAGGCACTGCTCACCATACCTACCCACCCCCACTTGACACCTTTTGCCTCGCTGGACACGCCTTACCAATGAAGGTCTTTGGAACCAGCCCAAAGACCTAGCTGGCACCTGAAAATTCCATTCATACGACCCCGAGGGACTTCTTCTCAAATAACGTGTTGGCACGCCCCACGATGGCTTTGATTGACTGGATACCTTGCACAGATGGGGGAAAGGGTGGTGTTGAGCCCTCGGCGTCATTCCAGTTGGCCCTCGGTACCGTGATCCCAACGTTTTTGCCGTTGTCAACAACAGCCGCTATCTTCATTTCCCCATCCGTGCATCGGGTATCGGGTGAATGGATTCAATACAGGTTGAATTCAACTTACACACCTCAGCATTTAACATCAGCCATGTTGACGATGAAATCGCACAAGGCCACATACTCCACCGCCGCCAGCCATCATGCTCATGCGATATCCCGATAGTTGGTAAGGATGCAGGCAAGCTGGGATGGGGGTATATTTGTTGACATTTCACCTCCACCCCAACTCGTCTGCATATATCTAGTCTCGGGTCCCGGCCACGCCCTCGCCATCTCGTTCTATCCCCCTTCTCCTTGAAAACTCGCACCTCCTCCGAGTCCTTGCCTCTTTTCTCCTGCCCATCATGTCGGGTCAAGCCTGGGCCATCGGCCCCAGAAATATACTGGCTGCACTTCCCATGGCTCTAGCAGTCCATGCCGCAGTGCTGCAGCGGGCTCCAGCTGTTGCCGATAACGCCTGTATTGACATTGACAACGCCAACCCCAGCAGCAGTCGTTTCGGCTTCCCATCGGTAGCGTTCCCATCTCAACCCCATCCCGCCTGACACAAAGCCATGGGCTCTGACTTCGACTCCTTCACAGTGGAGAACGTCCGACAACTCCAACTGCAGGCCCAAGTTCAGCCTCGACGACGATGGCGAATGCTTTAGCCATCTCAATCCCAGCAACGAATGCAACTCGTTCTGCCAGGTGAGCAGCACGGTAGGTTTACCCCCTCTCTACCACTGGCGGGTTTCGTATTGGCTCATTGCGCTGTCGCAATAGTGGCATTATGGAAAACCCATCGATCTGATGCACGGCGAAGTCTGTGAAGTGGGTGACGATTGCGCCCGGAGTTTTAATTACCAGGAAGGCTTGAGCAAGACAGCCAGCAATGAGCTCTCGAACACGTATGGCGAAACAGAGACGAACTCAGTGACAACTAAGCTGGGTTTTAGCTTGGGCCTCAAACTACCGTTGGGCAAGTTCGACATATTGGGTGGTGGTATGCCTTTGAGTACTGATTTGATTACCGGCGCCACTCCAGCTGGCATACCGCTCGGCGGACCGCTCAGGGCAAGAGCCCTTGATTTAGGCATGACATTGGACATTTCGCATGCCTGGTCAATGGCCGTCAATAAGGGACACACTTTTGGCGTTGGCAACTCGACCCAATGGTCGATTACTATCGGTGTCACAGAAAACTTGAGCAAGCCTGCCTATGCCAAAAACTACTGTGGAGGCTGGTTTGGGGTGCCAATCATGGGACTGTAGGCCGTTCCTTATTATCTGATGACTTTTTGGGCGGTCCCGAGACCTGACCTTTTCATAGGAGTTGTGGCCGGGGGGCGCACGGTACCTTGAAGCAGAGCAGCAGAGACAGCTACCAGTGTGCTCTCGAGCCCGGGACAGCCACTTTCGGACACTGCTTTGACTACACCTTCATCGACCCTGTGAAGGCAAACCAGACGAGATACCGGATGGTGTACGTCCTTCGAGACTGTCAACACGGCTATATTCTCCCTGGAGAGTGGCAGCATCCGGCGTTTGCCCAGAGCTTCTGGGCTGGAGACTACGTCAGCGAACACATCATGAGGTTCGGCTACCAAAACCTGCCTGCAACTTCCAAGAAGCCCCACGACGACAGCTGGATCGAGCAAAGACATGCCTTTGAATTCACCAGACAGCTCGGTCCGGAAGACCACACGATCGAGGTTTGTGGTCGGGGCAACTACTGTGCCCGCCACAAGTCGACACCTGGAAACTGCTGTAAGTTGCTCGGTACTCTGCCCCTAATTACAAGGCACTAGCTCACGACCCACTTTCCCTACCCCAGACAACTTCCCACGCGGCTACGCTGGTAGCAAGGCGGCCTACCTCGTGTCAGCCAAGACGACGAGAGGCAACTGCTGCGTTCTGTTCAGCCGACCCGAGTGCCACGGCATAGCTCAAGTCGTCAAGGGTAACCTCACCGCTGGCGATATGGCGGCGGCGGGGTTCGAGGGTCATGCGCACAGCATGGTGTGCAACCTTGACGAATACTGCAACCCAAATCGATTTGAAGCCGCAGCTGCCTAAGGTGTCTGGAGACTCAGGCTTTGACATAGATGGGCGGGAGGGGGTCGGCGTTTGTGGCTGCTCCGGGATCACTGGCTTCTATTTCTTGTTTCTTGTTTCTTGTATTGGTGTACCTACATACTTAGCCCCCGCCCAGTTTTGGCAGTAGTTACCCTAAATATTGTGTAATTACTTTGTCCACTTGTCTGAAGATAGCCACCAATCATTCAAAGTGTCGTATGACCCTTGCCTCAACTACCCTACTAGGCCATGATCCTAGAGTTCACTACCTCTTGGGCTGGGAGATGCGAACTAGGAGAAATGAGGTTAAATCCGGGAAAAGGGGAGGACTATCATAAGGTAGGTATGGATTGCCACTTTTATGGATATCCGTAACGCAGGACACTAAATTCACATAATTATTCAACGTATTCGATAGACACGATAATGACTGCTCGCGCTAGGCTTAACCCCTTATGATAATCCTACAGCCCCAACGGCTAGGTAGGTGTGTACCTTCTCTAGTCTCTTCAGAAGCCCGCGTTTCAAAGATTCTAGGTGGCAAAGAAAAATTGAGACAAATATATTGAGGTGGCACCGTGATAAGACCAAAAAGCAATAGTGGGAAACCTGGGCTGGGTGAGAATGTGCTTCCAAGCCTGAGGTACATTGGATAACCAGGCAACCGCCTCTAATCAACCGGGTAGTTACTGGCAACGCTCCGAAGCCCGAGTAAAATGGTACAGTGAAGAAATTTGGTGGAACAGGGAACCCACGGCTTAGGTGAGTTACTCGTCGTGTTCGACAAATACAGCCACATCCTCGCCAAGATCTTACTCGGGCTCTTCCAAAAACCACAACCAGGAGCCGGCTCCTCGACAGACTCGATAGCAGGGGTAATCTCTCGCTCCTCGTCGACAATGACCTTGACCTCCTCCTCGTCGTCCGGGTCGTTTGCCTTATGCTACTCAATAACCACCATCACTTCCTCGTCCCCGTCGGCCGGACCAACCTCCTTGTGCTCCTCAATAACTACGACGACCTCGTCCTCGCCGACTCGGGCCTTTGCAGCCGGAGCCGGAGTCGGGCACAGAACTGGCGATCCGGTACGCGCCCTCCTCACCACCTCAAACGTAGTCGGCACTAGCGTCGGCTGCGGCCCGGCTAGGTAGATCCCCCCGATCTCCCAGTCTCGGCCGCCCCCCGTGCCCGTGGTGACGGGAGTGGGACCGCTGCGCAGGCTGATGGTCTTGAAGATGCCGAACCGGGGCCCGCCCACGATGCCGGTCGTCAGGTAGCCCTTGGCCAGGTTCTTGCCGCGGAACTTGTAGGCGTCGGCCCACCCCGTGACGTCGGGCCGGCCGTTGCCGCCGGCCACGCGGTCCAAGTAGCCTAGCATGCGGCCCTCGGCGGGCTTGCCGTCGCGGCTGTTTGCTTTCATCACCTTGTCCAAGATGAAGGTGACGACGGGCTCGGCGGGCTCGGCGGCTGCGAGCAGGGGCCCGCCGAGCGCGGCGAGCAGGATGAAGGGGGTCGAGATCAGCATGGTTGTGTATCGGGGCGCCGGCCTTGGTGAGGGTTAGGCGTGATGATTATGAAGCGCTGCGTGCCAGGGCAAGGGGAAAACCTGAAAGGGTCGGAATTTTTCAGGGGCAACTGCCATGGGAGACCGAATAACGGCAATACTTATGCTAAAACTAGTGGCCGGTGTTGGGTGCGAGTGCCTAAACGGCGGGGTTCAATCGAAAACAACGGTGCCTTCACATGCCTCGGTTACTCGTTTGTTGTCGTGAGCCTCCGCCAATCTTAATTAGTCTGCTGATGCGATGGGGTTATGGGACCTCTGTGGTGGTGACCGTTCAACCCTGTCGGCAACAGCAGAGACAACCCAACATGATCATCTCGGCAATTCAAAGGATGGAAAATCGACGATATCGCAGTGGAGGGGCCCCCGGCGGTGGAGCCAAGACATGATCCCATCTTCGGGTGTCGGAAAACTGCAAGCTGCTGTTGAGAGGTTGGCATCCGAGGCGCGGTTTACGATGGCTCAAAGCCGCCGGTAAAGATATGCCGCCCGCGGCTTGGATCCCGGTAACTTGATCGTGTATTTTTGGTGGGGACAGGGGCGAAAACAGATTGAACAGCAACCGGCGGGACATGGCTTACCTCAACAAATGGTCAGACGCAAGCCTTCAAGCCGCCACGTTTGTCAAAACAGGCAACCAGAGTCTAGATACGCAAGTGAGGATGGTGCATACGCACATGTGCGCCAAAGCGTTGAAGGCACTTGTTGGTGAATCTCATGGCGCAATGCACAGAAATGGTGGTAGTCATGATCTCGGCAGCCCGGGGGAGGATGGTGCTGTTGGCTCCTCACCTAGTGTCCATTGGGTATTTATTGACTCGTTGCCGCTCTTTTGTATTTCTTGGTGCCCCCTTCGCTCATTTCAGCATTTATTGTGCTTCGTTCAAAGTCGACTGAACTATCATGTTGTTCAGAAGCGCTATCGCCGTTGTCACTCTCCTCAGCCTCGGCCACTGCCTCGAGGCTGCTTTGCCCGGGGGAGTTGGCTTGGCCCTCTACTCCAAGGCGGGTTTTAAGGGGAGAAACTGCACCGTCAAGATGGCCGACCTGAAGGAGGGGGCTTGCTGTACGTGACGAAAGACTCTCTGCCTTGCCAGATTGCTGATCAATAAATAAGTCAACTTGCCCGATGATATCAGCATCCACTCGGTCAAGAAGAGCGGAGTCAGGAAGAGCGGACTCAAGAAGAGCGGACCTCAGTGCTGCCTTTTGTACCGGTAAGCAGCAGATATCCCGGGCCCCCTGGTGAATGCACTCTCACTGAATTCTCTCAGCTCGGCCTGCCCCGCCGTGTCGTATGGCAAGTACGGCCAAGCGCCGGGCTATCTCCACCAGAGAGTGTTTGGCAGCCTTAATGACCTGGCTCCGTATGGCTTTGCCGGTTCGGTGCGCAGTGTTGTGTGCCCCTCGAGTGATATCTGCAGCGGTCTTTTGCAGGACGAGGTATTCTCGCCTACCGATGAAGTCTACCTGAGGCATTACTGGCTGGATGTTCTCAACATTCCGGGGCGGGAAAAGGTTGGGCCTTGAGTGACGACAGAGCGACTCGGAGGAAGGGGACGGAGATCGAATGGCGGGAAAGAAAAGGGACATGCGCTGCTATTGACGTTCATTAATGGTGACAGATGTCAGTGGACGACCCGCTTGTTGGTACCAGTACGACAGATGCTGGGTGTTGATTCGCGATTCGAATAAATGCTCCTGGAGTTGTGGTAATGGCAATTTATTCCTGCTTTTCACCTGCATTATTTTGGCATTTTGCCCTTGCTGTGTCGCGGATAAGTACCACTGTGACTTGACTCTTGTGTGTTGAAGCTTGTGGGCTGGCAGCAGCGGCTGGCAGGCGGATATCTTCGGCGAGGATTTGCTGGTGGACTGATGATCTGATAAGATGAGCGTGCATGGTGGCGTCGCATTGCCAAGAGCCAATGTGGAGACTCCAACTGGGAGATGCCTCTTGGTGTCTGACTGCGATTCGCTGTGATTCACTTTCAACCAGACAGAACGAACAAATTAAGGCAGAAGAGAGACAAATGCCTGGATAGCGTTCCGATGCCGGGAGACTGCGATGCCTCAGCAATCCATCAGCATCCCACGCTGTGTCCTACCCATGCACGCCCAAGCAAATGTCGCATCCAGGACATCATTTCTCATTTGTCACCCAAAGGATTGGCCTTGGGAGCGTGCGAGTGAGTGGGTCTGCTCACCGTTCTCCTCTGTCGAGGCCCCGGGCCCGGACTGGAGGGGGGGCAGACAAGAGGCAGGAGCGAGCAGTCGTGGACATGGGTTGAAACGAAGTGCTCTTCACTTATAGGAGCTACCATCCATACACCGTTACTGCCCGACTCCCCTCCAAGTCTGCTTCCGTTCTAACGGCCATTATTCTGTTACATTTCCAATATATTCTCTTTTTTGTGCACCCTCACAGCACGCAAACACTACGTGACGGCCTACAACCCCAAAACCGAGATGGGATCCATGTTCGACTCCTCGCCCCAGGCACCCTTCAAGGTCCTCGTCATCGGCGGTTCCTACGGCGGTCTCTCAGCCGCCCTCAACCTGCGCGATCTGTGCAGCGGCCGGGCCCCACGGTGCGGCGAGCCCGCAGCTGAAGGGGAACCGCCCGTCGCGCCCATGCAAGTGACCGTCGAGATCACCATAATAGACGAGCGTGACGGCTTCTGTATGCCTCCCCCTTCCCCCACCCACATTCCCCCATCTAACACCCGCAAAAAAAGACCACCTCATCGGCTCCCCGCTCGCCCTCGCCTCCGAGTCCTTCGCCGAAAAGGCCTGGATCAAGTTCGACGAAATGCCGGCGCTGCGTGCCCCCCACAACAAGGATGTCATCCGCGTCCGCCAGGGCTCTGTCCAGGCCGTTGACCCCGCGCGCAAGGTGGCGACCTTTGTCGCCCGCGGCGCCGGTCTGCAGACTGAGGAGGTGCGCTATGACTACCTCGTTGTTGCGGCGGGCTTGCGCCGCGTCTGGCCTGTCGTGCCGCAGTCGCTGCGCAGGAAGCAGTATCTGTTTGAGGCGGCGGAACACATCCGCGCTGTTACGGGGGGAAGGAATGGGGTTGTTGTTGTTGGTGGTGGCAAGTTTATTCTCTTCTCTGGGCTGCTGATTGTGGTGAGCTGGGCTGACTTTGAGTGTAGGTGCTGTTGGGGTTGAGATGGCGAGCGAGTTGAAGCTGGTTCATCCCCACCTCAAGGTGACGTTGGTGCACTCGCGGGATAAGCTGCTGTCCGCGGAGCCGTTGCCGGATAATGTCGGCGAGAGGGCTTTGGAGCTTTTGAGGGAGGGGGGCGTTGATGTGCTCTTGCCTCATCGGTTGGACAGGGCCGAGGAGATCAAGGATGAGAGTGGGAATGTGGGTGTGAGGGTTCACTTTGCCAATGGCGACTCGATGCTGGCGGATCAAGTCATTATGGCCGTGTCCAAGAGTGTCCCGACAACAACCTTCTTGCCGAAGGATGTGCTAGATGAACAAGGTTATGTACGGATCCAACCGAGGTATGCCATCGCCCCTACACATTTACCTGATGAACGACACTGAAGCTGACGTATTTTGGTATTTTAGTCTCAATTTCCCCTCGGAAACCCCAAACGCAGCAGATCATTTCGCCGCTGGCGATCTGGTCCGCTGGTCGGGCATCAAGCGGTGCGGTGGCGCGATGCACATGGGCCATTTTGCCGCTGTCAATGTCCATCAGCGGATGCAGCAGAAGCTGAGTGGTGCCGAGCCCAAGCTCTCGGAACTGAGTGAAGTCCCGCCTATGATGGGACTGGCGGTGGGCAAGAAGGCCGTGGCATACTGGCCCGAGGCCGGCATGACGTCGGGTGAGGATGTCCTGAAGGCCTTCTTTGGGGACGACTTAGGGTTTACGAGTAAGTTCAGTTGCCTTGTCTTTGAGGAGTATGCCGAGTCCGCTTCGTAGATAAATCTAACAATAGATGACTAGTTTGCTATAATTATCTCCAGCTAGGAGGGGATAAGGCTACTTAAGGCCTCAAAAAAGATGTTTTGGATACCTCGGGAGTTGGCGTACAGACTGGAGTTTGGCTGTGTGATAATTTAGCTCAAGGCTTTATTTCGCGTCTTTGCAGAGTTGTGGTGGAAGCAGATTATTTGTGATTTGCGAATGGAAATAAAACAGGCAATGGAAATTGTATGCGGTCTTTTGCGTTCGAGGTACTTGAGGACGGATACACTCAGGGATTCCCAGGTGACACAAGGTACAGAACCCAAAGGTGCGTAATCTAGACCACAATTTTATCGAGTTATAATGATCTCACCTATGCCGTTGTTGCGTCGCGGAGCTATCAAAGTTGCTTTTATGGACCTTTTCCACAGCCAGGGAACGCCCATAATTATACAACAAAGCTACGAGGCCTCAGAATGTCCCATATAACTCTTTAAATTATTTACGCAGGTATACGCTGTTCACAAAAACTCTCACAGCTTGGGCACCAGGCCAACATTGGTGCCTCCCATGACCTTGTCGTTGTCGTCGAGCGGGCACAGCTGGAAGAAGCGCTCGCGCGAGCAGCGCACAAAGGCGGCGCGCTTGTCGGGCAGGTCGATGAACTTGTCAAGTCCGAAGCCGTGCATCAGGTCGTACATGAGGACGGAGCTGTTGGTGTACTTTGGCTCGCCCACGACCGACACGGTGCGCGGCTCGTCGAGGTACAGGTAGTGCATCAGGCTCGACCACCACGCGCTGACGCGGTGCGGCCCGCGGAACCGCACGTCGCCGACCAGGCTGTGCCGCCCGCGGTCGAAGTTGCCCGCCGAGTAGTACGCGCCGATGGCGTCCTCCTGTTTGTCGCGAGGGGTTTAGTGTGGCATTCCCATGGAAAGGGGGAAAAAGGGCCTACCTTGGCCCAGTACACCTCAAAGTACGCAAAATGGACTTCATCAAACTGCGCCAGGATGGTAATCTGATGAGGGTCCTCGTGCGCCTTCTGTAGGTATTGGCGGTGCTGCTCGAGCGTGCCCGCCTTGTCCCAGCCCTGTGACACGCGCGGGTCGTTCTGCCACGCGTGGAACAGGGCCACGTGCTCGGCGCTGGTGTGGTCGAGCGCCGTCATGGAGAAGGTCTCGCGCAGGTGCGGGACGTAGCGGCTGTACAGCACCGACCCAGGCATCGGCTTGGCCCGCCGCCGCGGGTGCCAGCACAGCGCGCTGGCCGGGTCCTGCGTCGTGGTGAACTCGGCCGCCGCCGCCGGGAACGCCGCCGGGTCCGGGTCCTGCGCCTCGGGCACCCACACCGGCCGCGCGCCGAACGGGCACCCGGCGCCCTGCCAGAAGGCGCCGCGGAGGACGAGGAGCTCTCTTAGCGGGCCGGCGGCTAGGGCGGCTGTGTTGACGGGGTGGGGGATAGCGAGGTTCACGTTTTGGAGTTGCTGCGCGAGCTGCTCGGCGCCGGCGCCATCGAGCTCGAGCCGGAAGGCCTCGTCGGTCGGGCGCACGGTGAAGATGGCGTAGGCGATCAGCCAGAGCTGGCCGACTGTTGGAGGGTGCGCATCCTTCCAGCTGGCTATTACCGCGGGCGACCGCCGGGCTCGCCCCCACTGTGTGTTGTTGGACTCGTGTGGCCGGTCGCTCGACTTGAGGTCCTGCGGCTCTGTGAAGAAGAGGGAGGTGCTGTGCAGGGGTGCCGGCAGCGGCTTGGTGTTGCTGCCATCGATGAGCGCGCTGGCATCGATGTCGATCTGGCGAAGCTGGAACGAGCGGTTGTCGCCTTTTGCGATACGGTACGCTGTCTGGTACGGATAGGGGAGCTTGAGGAAAGTGTCGGCGGATGCCGCAAAGTCGGCGATGCGACGGGATGGTGATACCATTTTTGGTCTGCTTGTTTTGGTGTTTTTGGACAGCAGAGCGACTCGATGATCAAGCTTCAAGAGCTAGCATACCAGCATACCTAGAGAGCCTCCTCTGCAAGCGCAGAGCTTCCTCCGACTCACATGCATACCAACCACCTTTCCAAGGGCTGTCCGGGACGGTGGAGGCACGCTCGGGAGGGAATCCATGGGCTCGATATCGCAAACCCAAGGCGTCGGCAGCACAATGGATTCTGGAAGATGCCCCCCCCTGTCCCTGTCCCGGCCATTGATCACTCCCCGCCCAAACCGGTTTTCGGTCGGCTGGACTCCTCTGAGGGGTGGAGGGGGATGTTCCAAGCAAAGTCTAGCGTCGCTGGTGTTCTGGTTAGATGGCCAATAAAAAGGGGTACATGTAATGAACAGGGGGGGCAGCAGGGTGCAGGGCGGCTGGATGGCGTGCTTTTTCTCTCGGATCTGATAACTTTACTCGGACGCCAAAGAACAGAAAGCGGATCTGATAAATATTTTTTCACTAACCCCTGGCCCTGCCGGATCCTTGGCACCCGACCTCGGAGCGGAGAGAGCCCACGGTCGCCTCGGCCGAGTCAACCAGGTGTGCTGCTGTTGCAATTCCGTTTTACAAAAATAATTTCTTTTCATTTATTCACCAGCTGGACTCTATTACCACTTTTCCTCCACCAGGGCCAAAAACAAATCAAACGAGCAGGGTATAAGAATCACCTCCTAGGGCATTCTGCAATGTTCCAAATTCCAATGTAAGGCGCCGGCCTAGGACCTGATGAGGGAGATGGGCATGGGGAGCAGGCTTGGCATGAATAATCTTATCAGATCCGAACACGATCGTGAGGCATTTACACAATGGTCATGCCACTGCTGCATTCGAGTTATCAGATCAAGCTAGTCGATCCAGGACACACGCCCCCCTGTGCCCAATGCTACCATGCCAAGTGGAGGCTCTCAAGGGAAAACTTTTCGTCCTGTTCTGGGCTGTTATTGGGTCGTGGTCTTCTTCCTTCCCATGTCGTGATGTAGCTGAGGATGGTATTCGAGCAGCATCCCATGCCCCTGTTACAACTCTCCATCTCACCGACCACGATCATTGCTCGCCGATGACTGCATCATGTAGACTCGGCCAATTTGCCACATCGGTCAAGCAGCGCCCTGGAAGATAAACAGACAGAAACAAGAAAAAATGTACTTGGCTGTTCTAATCCATCTTACCAGATTGATTAGATCAACAGGCAGTGGCAGTGCCCCCCTTGAAGACCCCCTTGCCCCCCTCCATTCCCATGCGGTACCCAACGATGATCGTTAGGCCGGCTAGGGGGTGGAAACATTGGGAACTGGCACCCACCTTGCATGTCAAATTTTCCAAACTAGCTGAAATGAACCATGAGCGTGGCCCCCTCGGCCAACATTGCTGCTCCCCACCATGACTACCCGCCATGACTGCCTGGCCGGGTTCGGCATTGCGGTTCTCGCGTCCTCGGGTGCATGCAATGGCCTCCACAACGGGCCCCATCACCCCCTCTTCGCAAGACGCATCCCATCCCAAGATCAAACATTATACTCTTTGTCCCCATTGATACCCCTGTATGCCATTTTGCTCTGTGCGGTGAGAGAGGATCTCGAAGGGGTGAATTGGGATCAGACACATCAGCATGGCGACCCAAATCCCAACACAGAAAATTGAGGATATTGTCATCCCACAACCTCAAAGACTGTCGCTTCTCCACGGCCCTACCGACCCCCCATTGGTCGACCTAACCCTTGGAGAGCTGCTCAACCTTCAATGTCTTCACCACGGGACACGAGAGGGACTTGTAATACCGTGGACGGGCGCAAGATGGACGTACAACGAAATCAACCACCACAGCGGGCTGCTGGCACGAGCGTTGCTGGGGATGGGCATCGGGGTTGGCGACAGGGTGGGCATCATGGCGGGTAACTGCGAGCAATACGCATCCGTCTTCTTTGCGGCGACGCGGATAGGCTCCATCCTCGTCATCCTCAACAATACATACACCCCGACCGAGGCGCAATACGCCATCAACTTTTCAGACTGCAAGATCCTCTTCACCACCAACAGGATAGGCCGGCTCGACAACGCGCCGCTCATCTCCCAGCTCACGGTCAAGACGGCCAAGACTCCCAAGGTCGTCATCCTCCGGGGCGAGTCGTATGGACACGCCACGTACCAAGACCTCCTCTCGCAGGGCTTCAAGGTCGACGCCGCGCGTCTGCACCACGCCGAGCGCAAGGTGCTCCCGCACCTGGTGTGCAACCTGCAGTTCACGAGCGGCACGACGGGGCTGCCCAAGGCGGCCATGCTGACGCACCACAACATCGTCAACAACGCGCGCTTCATCGGCGACCGCATGCGGCTGACTCCCGACGACGTGCTGTGCTGCCCGCCGCCCCTCTTCCACTGCTTCGGCCTCGTGCTCGGGCTCATGGCCGTCGTGACGCACGGCGCCACCATCGTGTACCCGGCCGAGATCTTTGACGCGCCGGCCACGCTGCGCGCCATCGTCGACGAGCGGTGCACCGCCGTCCACGGCGTGCCCGCCATGTTCGACAGCATCTTGGCGCTGCCCGAGGCCAAGGCCCTCCGGGCGTCCCACTTACGCTTGCGCACCGGCATCATCGCCGGCGCGCCCGTGCCGAGGTACCTGATGGAGCAGCTGGTTGCGCGGCTGGGCATGAGCGAGTTCACGTCGAGCTATGGGCTGACGGAGGCGTCGCCGACGTGCTTCAATGCGTTTACCGACGATCCAATCGCTACGCGGCTGACGACGGTCGGGACGCTGATGCCGCACGCCCACGCCAAGATTGTGGATCGCGATGGCGAGATTGTTCCTGTTGGGACCAGGGGCGAGTTGTGCATCGGCGGGTATCAGCTGCAGGCCGGGTACTGGAATAACTCGGAGAAGACGGCCGAGGTGATGATGCGGGATGAGGCGGGTGTCTTGTGGCTGCACACTGGTGATGAGGCCGTCTTTGACGAGAGGGGGTATTGCTCGATTACCGGGAGGTTCAAGGACATCATCATCAGGGGTGAGTCATCCTATTGATTTGAAAATCCAAAATGCTAACGTAGAAAAACTGTGCAGGTGGCGAAAACATATACCCCCTCGAAATTGAGGAGCGGCTACTGGCCCACCCAGCCGTCACGCTGGCTGTTGTTGTGGGACTCAAGGACGTGCACTACGGCGAGGTCGTCGCTGCCTTCCTCGGCCTTGAAGCGGGCCACCAACGCCCTGACAGGGACGAGGTCCGTGACTGGGTTCGGCGTCAACTCGGAAAGCACAAGGCGCCATCCCACGTCTTTTGGCTCGGCCACGAAGGCGTGCCTGCCACGGCACCCCTGACGGGAAGCGGGAAGGTGCGCAAGTTTGAGATGGCGCAGCTGGGGAATGAGTTGCTGCAAGAGACGAAGGCAGTTGCAAAACTGTAGCCGTCTGGCCCCGAAAAGTGGCAAATGTATTGAATAGCTGTGCCCGACTAAATAGTTAAGCCATGTCTAATTGCGTCCGTGTTCCCTCCATCCCATCTACATCGCTATCTTTTGACTAGATCTCGATCCTCATAACGGACATAGCGACTTGACGTTCATCAACAGGTTCTTCCTCCCGCCGTTTCAACTTCCGAGCAATCATTCGTAGGATATACGCAGCCACATAGCGTCGTTTTTCCACTCTGTCTCGTCCTCCCTTGCTTTCTTCCTCGCCTTGCGAAACTCTCTGATCCAGAGATTGACACGACGTCATTGGAACTTGACAAGAAACCGCAGTGTGTCCAAAAACAAGCTATAGAGAAGCTCGAGGAAGGCTTGGACTACAAGCAATGACTTAACGTAGAGCGCAAAGATAATGAACGGTATGGCCATTGCAGCCGTAACCATGGCTAGAACGGACAGAACGGTGACGTCTTGTTAGCTAACGAGTATTACTAGAGCAAAAACGTCCTCGTGGAGAAACACAAGGTATCCTACCCGTATTCTTGACGGTAAACCCCAGCTCCAGCTGAGGTTCATCACCAGCGTCGCCAACCGGCAGAAATTCAGCGATTGGCAATGCTAAGAAGGCCTCTATGAATGAGGCTGGGAGAAAAATGATTGTGACAATCGTGAAGACAGTGTTTGTGTTTCACTACAGTGTTAGTCTGTCAAATCGATGATACACATGATTTTCTCTTCAATTTCTAGCACCCTTTACTCACTATCATCGAGAATCCAGAGCCACAGTTGATCTACCATGGTGACAGGCGGGTCGTCGTCGGGGTGATGTTGGCGGAAGTAACGAGCGATGACCCGATCAGCATCACAGTGCTCTGTGTTTTCTATCATGACAAAGTGAAATACGAATGTGTACCGGGGACCCAGGGGTTGCGGAAATAGGCTATAATAGTAAGGCGCTCTCAGGATCACGGATGCTTGCACGGGCCGCGGTCGCCCTCTTTTTATACCTGTCCAACTTGTTTGCGAGAGTTTGTCTCAGTCCACCCGATACGCTATCCCGGTTAGACTTGATGGTCGTCAACTCTTTAACGAGCTGATTTATCTCAATTCTTCGTCGGATTCCCAGGGACTAATGGCATCTGGACGTTCATGTGAGCAGGTTCCGCAGAAATATAGAGGTAATAGGGGCAGGGCGTCACTAATATAGAGAACGAAGGGCCCGGACTTTGACGAGTCCGTCAAGATACTCGTTAGACCGTCTGTTAACATTTAGTAGAATGGTGCTGAGCGCACCTCAAGGTATTACGCGACACACTCTTCTAAAATGCGGGTGATAAGACTTCACTGCAAACCCCTGAGCAAATAAAACACCCTCAAATTGCATGAGCACAGTGTAGGCGCCGACCTCGACGAACCATAGGAAACTCCATCCGCATCTGTCAGCTTTATTGGTTCAAAACAGCGCCGCTACCAGTTACAAACAGACGTGCATCCGATGTAATTGCATCTGGCTGGTAGCGATGCACTGTGACTGATTGTAGCACCTTCAAGTTAGTTATCATCGGCGACATACATACACCGCATAGCCTCGTCAGGTCGTAAGACAGCGGCGCTATAGCGTGCATATTCCGACGAGTTTGTCATCGAAGCCTTTGTGGTCTAGTGGTATGACGTTCGCCTCACATCTTGAAAAAGTGGACGCGACAGGTCCCAGGTTCGATCCCTGGCGGAGGCATCTCTTTTTGCCCCTATTCACAACCCCCATCATCGACTCGGTCCATATTTGGTGGCGAGTTTACACAGTCACTGCTCACAAGGCAACACAACTGATGCTCACAGAAAGAAAGTACCATGATCATTACATGAATTCATAAGATTCGTTTGCTACCCAGCTGTCTATCATAAATAACTACTTACCCCTTTTCCAAGCTAGACCCACTCATCCCACCTCACACCATGGCGAAAAACCAGCCCGTCCGTCTCAAACTGCGGCCCCTCGGCGTCGATAATGTACCCCAGCTCGCAGCGGTCGTAGCTGACCTTCTGCTGCTGCGTCCCGTAAAAGTAGTCGAAGCGGTCGGACAGCGCGTCGCGCAGGTTCAGCACGTTGCCGGCCGGGTGCAGGGCGTGCCAGGGGCGGACGCACGTCTGGGCCTTGCATGACTTGAGCACGAAGAGCAGCGAGTCTAGGCGGGACACGACCTTGGTGAAGGGCACGCCGAGGAAGGTGGCCGGAGCCTTGGCTTCCTCGTCGGGGTGCAGGAGGTTGTGCAGCTGGTACGGATCCGTCTTGAGATCGTACAGCTCGTGGTCGTTCGTGCACCAGACCGAGTAGTAGAAGTTGTAGCCCTCGCCGATGATGCGCAGCGCCTTGTACGTGTTGTTGGTGGTCAAACGCTTCTCATCCTTGCCAAACAGCTTGCCCTCGCTCGCCGCGAAGCCCCAGTACTCAACAGTGACGTGTTCGTGTCTGGTCGTCGCCGCGGCTTCAATCGCCTTCTCGTGCAGCGGGATCGCCTCGCCATCGAAGTCAGCACGGCTCGGAGCGCCTGCGAGATTCAAGATGGTCGGCGCAAGATCCACATGGGTGGTGACAATCTCGGCGATCTTGCCCGACGAGATGCCTGGGCCTCGAATAATGAGGGGAATGTTGATATCCTCCTCGAAGCCACACTCCTTGCCAGGCTGTAGCCTGTGTTGCCCTATATGGTAGCCATTGTCGGTTGTGTAAATGATAAAGGTGTTCTCCAGCAGTCCCTTCGCCTCGAGCCGCTCAAACAGCCCGTCGACAAGCTCATCGACAGACTGCAGTGTGCGGAGGCGCTGCCGGTAGAAGTGGTCGTTGTAGTCTACATTCTCCTGGCTCTGCTTCTTGAGCTTGCGCACCCAGTTGGCACCCGACGGCTCGTCCGGGTTGAAGTGGGGTGTGCGCGGGACCTTGACGTCGGGGAAGAGGTGGGCATGGCGCGCCGCGGGTACAGGCGGCGTGAACCGGACGAGGTCCTCAATGTCGTCGAAGTCGCCGTCGAGACTGGCAATCTCGACGTTGCTATGCGGCGCGACGGGGGCAATGCCGAGGAAGAAGGGGCGATCGTGCTTGGCGGCGTCGTCGAGGAAGCCGTAGGCCTTCTCGGCCAGCACGTCGACGCTGTGCTGGCCGGCGTAGCTGCGTGGAGACTCGGTGTTGCGCTGGAAGCGCGAGCCCAGATAGCTGTAGGTGAAGGGGTCCAGCAGGAAGTCGGAGCCGTTCCACCCAGCGGCGTAAGGGAAACGGTAATTCAAGACGGTGTGGGCGTTAAAGAGCTTGCCCGTGTAGTACGTGTTGTAGCCGGCTTCCTGGAGCCAGATGGGCAGGTAGTTTGAATTGAGCCCCTGGCTAACGAACTTGGGGTATCCGCCTGGTGCCTTGTTAGGAGATGTGTTTTGTCCAGAGTGAAGATACTCACCATAGGGCGGATTTACGTCCGTGACATTGGTGTTGTGTGCCAATCTGCCGGTCCACAGAGACACCCTGGCCGGGCAGCAGACCGCCGTCGTGCAGTAATGTCTCTTATACAAGGTGCCTTGGTCGATGAGATGCTTCTTGATCAGAGGCGTGTAATTCAGCGAGTCCAGGTGCAAGTCCTGGTCGTCGGTCAGGATGAAGATGATGTTTGGCTGCTTTCCGGACGTGCCTTCCGGTTTTGGGCCTGGGCCGTAGTTGCTGTTGCTGTTGAGTGGTTTCTGGCTGCCATCTTGGGCAACAGCGACACACAGGTGCAGACCTGCTGCCGCCAAGGCGAGTCCTAAGAAACGCATGGCTCCAAGGCACTTTGCGGCAACTCAATGGATTTTCTCTGTTGTGGTACCTGTCAACTGACCTCAACACCAGGAGCAATGAGACGGAAAGCAAGCGGCACGGATACCGAGAACCGTGGTATTGGCCCAAGATATCATTCATTCAATTTACAGAAGGGTGTCCAAGTCCAGGGTGCCGGTACCCGTGGGGTCTACCGAGGTGTGTGCCATGTCCGCGTTGAGATGCATCGAGACCCCTGCATGTTGATTGCGCGATCTTTCTCCGCCATTGCACCAATTTATCGACCTTCTTTCGACGACGACCACTACTTTCGGCATGCAGCACCCCCACACGCGGGCCAAACGCCGACTCCGAGGCACCGCAAAGATGTTGCAACAACCCGCCACGGCTCGCATGGGCAAAACGTGTTGTCTCAGCAGCCCGGGGAACCTGCAGCATGCTGGTCTGCTGCGAATTTTTTTCTTGGCGCTTCAGTCGTGTCTTTGCCATTGGTGAGGGAATTGCGGGCATCGCGACATTGACTTGGAGATGTCGTGATCACGCGAGGGTCCATCGCACGTATCGGCACGCCGCTCCCCCACTATCAACTGCCTTTGTTAACTCCGACTTGACGCTTCCGGGGTCTGGGCCTACAGACACCAGGAAGATTCCCAGAGTTGGTCATGGATGCCCCATTGACGCCACCTCCGCCTCCGCTTGTCGGGCTTCGCTGTTATCAGTCTTCCTTTCCTGAAAATAGGTTTGCCCGACGAGTCCAGAGTCGTCTCCACCTCCCGCCTCCTGAACCCCCAGCTCAGGTCTCACGCCTGCCAGTCGTTGCCAAGCCGCTGCTGCTCATTTTTTTCTTCTTCTTTTTGGGATGCTCTCATCCGTTCATGATAAATTGACAGAAAATTATATACATAGCTAGGTAGGTGATTATGGTACAGCATGAACACTCGGCAGCCCCTGTGGCAGGTGATGGGCCAACAGAGGAATCGCCGCTTCTCGGTCATACAAGCGACGCCAGTGTGAATCAATTCGGATCGGCCGCTACTCTGGCGACCAATGGACATTCAAGAGACCAAAGTGGTGCTGCAAAAAGCATCAGCGAAGAGGAGGCGAGCCTGAACGCGAGTGAACAAGAAGAGGAAGCTGGAAAGGGACGCGCCAAAGCAGCCAGAATTATCTCTGTCCTACTCATTGGTTTGTTGACCCCCTTTTGCGGGAAATCTCACGCATAGCACGCATACCATTGGTTATGCTAATTAAGCGGAATAGGTATTTTCGTTGCTCACGCCGATGGCTCAATGCTTCTGGCAACACATCCTGCCATTGCCTCTGAGTTTAACGACCTGGGAGACTCGGCCTGGCTGATTACCAGTTTCGCCTTGGCTGGAGCCGCATCACAAACAATGGTTTGTTTGCCCCCACTTCAACGTCCTGGACTATAGCAAAATCTAACCCCTTTGTGAACCCTAGTACGGAAAACTGAGCGATATCTACGGCCGCAAGCTATTGGTTATCACCGCGTATTTGGTTCTCATCGTAGGGTGGTAAGTCAAAGCACTTGAAATGATTTTAAAAGGATGACGACGCGCTAACGCTCCAGTAGCATAATTGTGTAAGTCTACCTTAGCTTCTAATCTTCAACTACAGAATGCATATTGATAGGCATTGCCCAGCGGCGCCGGCCAAACCATGTGGCAAGTCATCTTGGGCAGAGTCATTTCCGGCGTAGGCACCTCCGGCATGACCGCGCTTGTGTCAGTTTTGATCACAGGTGAGTTCCCTCCTTGGAGCGTTATATCCTGGTGAAGTCATTGTTTGCTATCTGATATGGATCAAGACTTGCTTCCGCTCAGAGAGGTAGCTCAGTGGCGAGCTTATGTCAATGTCGTGGCCACAACAGGTCGAAGTGTTGGAGGCCCCTTGGGAGGTTGGCTTGCCGACGTAGTCGGGTGGCGTTGGTGAGTGCTCATCTTGAAAGAGGAAAGCCAAGACTTTCAATAACACCATCACCAGGTCCTTCCTCGGTCAAGTCCCCGTCATAGGGGTTGCCATCCTCCTAGGTGCCATATATCTACCCCCCGCCCCTACTCACAGCGAGGACGACGGAGTCAACGGAGCAGGCGGTGCAAGCCCTCCGGCCAGTAAAAGGAGCAAGTTCAGCCGTATCGACTTCAAGGGTTCCTTCCTCTTCGCTGCCACTATCTTAGCACTGCTCCTACCCATCGAGCTCGGGGGCACCAAGTTGCCCTGGTCGCACCCTGTTGTCATCGGTCTCTTTGTCGCCAGCGGCGCACTTTTGTTTCTCTTCATTGTGGTAGAGAACCGAGAAGAGGAGCCTATTCTTCCGCTTGAAATCTTTCACAGACGGGATGCGGTTCTTTCATTCCTCATCATGGGGCTTCAGACGGCGGCACAAATTTCGGTATGTTTTTTTTTTCATAAGAATTCCCAGAGTACACCCCTGCATCAACTGGACTAACTCTTTGGTAGCTAATGTTCTCGGTGCCACTCTACTTCCAAGTGACAGCGAACACGTCAAACACTGAGTCTGGGCTCCATTTAGTCCCTGCTGTTTTTGGTAACGCAGTAGGAGGCCTACTCTCCGGGCTAATCATTAAAAGGTATCAGTTGACATGCTCGACTACCAGCCGAGCAATTCTAACCGTCGGATAGATCTGGGCGATATAAGTTTCTTATAATCCTTGCTGTGGTCTTTTCATCCGCCAGCTACCTTACACTGATGCTAAGATGGCACGGCAATACCAACTGGTGGGAGTCGCTCTACATCTTTCCCGGGTATGTGCTTCTCTTTAATTTATAATTCTGTAACTCACAGCTAACATACTTCCAGCGGTTTTGGAACAGGCATTGCCCAGAGCGCCCTCTTCATTTCCCTCCAGGTGGTCATCGACCCGGCTCACATGGCCCCGGCTATCTCCTTCATGTACCTCTCCACCACCGTGTTCATGACGATTGGGCTTCCCATCTCCAGCGCTGCCATGCAGTCGGCACTCCGCAGCAGCCTCGAGGCCCGCCTGGTCCGCCTTGGCCTGGACAGTGTAGAAGTGCAACAGATACTCTTCGACGCCATTTCCGACGTTGGCTATGTGGGCCGTGTAACGGGCGCCGTCCACACGGCTATTGTTGACTCTTATGTTGACGGATTGTGGTGGAGCCATGGTATGTCTCTTGACCTCTGTGAACTTCACGCGAGTCTCCCAAGTTCTGACCCGTGTGTTTAGGTTTCTCCTTTCTCTGCTCAACTACGGCATTCGTAACCTCAATTTTCCTAAAGCAGAGACGGCTCGACGGCCCGAGGGCCTAGATTTCATGTAGCTCGAGATGCACGTTTGTTTTCAGACAGGTGCCGTGGGATGGCTAGAACTAGACGTAATATCAAACTCATAGAATTGAATCTACCACCTCGTAGACTTTGAGTTACTGCTCATAAGCCCCGAATATTCAAGTCGGCGCCAGCCCTGGGTCTCCATAGGGATCTAGATTCCACCGTCGGGTCTATCTCAATGAGATGGCCGACATCGCTAGGAAACGCCCAGCCCGTCGCCGGACTCGGCGTAGGGATCTGGTAGTCGGGCGTCACGTACAGAAACGGCGCCGATACATCCCCTGGCTCCACGATGGCGCTGGCTTGGTGTCGCCCTGGTACACCATGTAGACCAGGCCGCCGTTGATGCCAAACATGCTGTCTTGGTACGAGATGATGAAGAAGAGGAAACCCTTGGGTGTCTGCAGCGTCAGAAAGCCCCAGGCGGCGTTGTTGCCAATGACAAAATCGCCGACGGTCCATTGCAGGGCGGATCCTTCGAGCGAGGAAACTGTTTCGGGCAGAGTGGTGGGGGTGTTGTTGAGCGTCCCGCTCCCTTGGGTGCCCTAGTCGACCACTTGGATGAGGTCGCTGCTGGCGCGGATGAGATTCCGGATGGAGATGCTCCAGAGTTCGTTGCCCACTATTGGGGTGTTATTAGCATGTGGGTGAGTAATAGGCTGTCATGTTTGGTTGTAGGAGGACTTACTGGTGTGCTTTTTCCCGAATGGGGCCAGCGCGCGATGCAAGTTGATGAGACTATTCTTTTCTAGTTGTTTGCGAGATGTTTAAGGGGTTCGAGGGAGACAGTCCAAAGCTGGCGCGATGAGAGATGCGTCCTAAAGTACTTCAACTTAACCGCAACTCACTTATCACGCTCACCACATATAAACACATGCGGGAACATGAACTTGAACTTGTCAGGTATCTCCACCCAATGCTAAACAGCCTGATGCTAAAACCAGCCGCCCGATCTAATATGCCACCAGTGCCATAGCATAAAAACAACACCCTAGAAACGTGCAAAACCCCCATCAGGAATCTTCATCGCATGTCATTTCCACTCGTATATCTCATCTTCCACTTCATTTCACACTTGCCGCCTCATTCATATATGCCCTCCATTGCCATCTACTTTTCAACTATTTCTAGGTGGGGGGAGGGTACCATCAAGACCCTGCAATCCCAAGCCCTACCCGTGAAGGCACCGGCCCTCCGAACGAGGTTGGCCCCGTTGCGGCAGGCCCTGGCATCGCAGTATTGGTCCCTGTCCTCTCCCTCATCCGTCGACCCTCCATCAATCCCCTCAATCCCCTCTTCTGCAGGCCAATGACGCTGCTCAAATCGCCCGACCAGACTTCTCGCGCCGTACCCCGCTCGCTGTCACCAAGTTCAGAGCTCCACTCGCTGCCGCTAACGCTCGTCGTGGCACTTAGCTCCTCACTTGGTGGCCGTCCGCCCTGTGGCACTGCCGTACTAATCTTGAGCGCCGTATTACGCCCGCTAGGTGTTCCGTTGGTCCCGGCCTCACTTCCAAGGGTACTGCCACCGTTGGATTGGGAATCTGTGTGGCTTGACAGTCCTTCTAGACCGGCAGCGACTGGGAAGAAATTCGGGTTCAGACTACCATCAATGCCCCGCCCACCACCAGCGGCCATAGCCGTGGCGTTGAAAACCGCTGCGGCGTTTCGGCTGTCGAGTAGGTTGTGGAGCCGCTCAACGACACCTTCAAGCAGTCCGTCAATCCTGTAGGGGCGTGCTATTTGAAGCAAGCTGCAGAGGATTTGCGGTGTGCAGAGTGGTGACGAGGGTTGAGGAAGGCTTGAAGTATACAAGAAGTAGAGCAAGGCCTGAACAGTGAGAAAGGTGTGAGGTAGGTACAAGCACCTGGGCCGGCTATTCGGGGGTAGGGTGCGCGGCGTTGGTGCAGTGTTGATGGCGGCGGGATCCACTGGCGGTGACAGGGCACCACCCGATACTGATGTTGCCGCAGTGCTCGGAGGCTTGCCCGTAGAACTACCGGCGGAATACAAGGTGCTGTTCAGGGACATTTGGCTTTCCATCGTGTTTCGATTTCCAGGGGTGATTGTGATGTTGGAACTGCGAACCGTACTTCCAGGCGCAGATACCGAATTTGACCGGAGTGTGATGGAGTCGCTCCCATCGTGTGTCGCAGTGCCCTCCCTAAGAAGCTGGACGAAGTAGGGGCCCCATCGCCTTGCTACGATCCGCGAGTTGATCGGTATTCTCTCGCCGCCAATGCAGAGGATATCCATATCGGCCAGCTCTCTCATCGCAAGAGCCTTCTCGCCCAGTTCCTCAGCGGCGCGGTTGTGATACCTACCGCCAGCGGTGAAGCCAGCCTTGCGAGCGAGGCTCAAGCCTGGCCCCGTATAAGGACTGCTGGCGCTGACGAACCCACTCATTGGAGCTGTCTTCCTGGGATTATCGAAAAATCCAAACGCTTCCAGCTCCACCATACAGACGTTACTGAAGTTGATACGACGGTGGTTATAATCGTCAACAAGACTTCTCTTCCTGTTGCCCAAAACAACAAACGTGTTCCTCCTGTTCCACAAGACACCCCGATTCCAACTGCCTTGGCTAAAGACTGCTCCACCAGCATCGATGCGGCTCCAAGTTAATGTCCGCAAATCCAGCGCCCAGAGCGCGTATTCCTGCTTCGAAGACGTGAGGTATGTGCCGCTGACCACGAAGTGGGTGTCGATTATGCCCCCATTGGGAAATCGCAGGCCCGGTGGGCTGTATGTGCCGCTCATCGGGCGTTCGCTAAGCGAACCATCACTTGACCTTATCTGAAGCTCAAGCTTGACATCCAGAAAGTTGTAGTTACTATATATCAGCATGCTGGACCCTGGCTCTTTCGCTTCCTGGCTGATTCCTCCGTCTGGGCGTGTGTGATTTGAAGACCTCCCGATCTTGGCAGTCACAGAAGGCGGCAACGGAGCAACCACGCTTCGGTACGCACCGCAGCTCTTACCTAACGGTTGCGTCGAAACCCACTTCAGGCTGCGCAAATTAAACACACTAATCTGCTCAATATAGTGGTTTGCTCCGTCTTGCCCGCCAACCACAACCATCTCGGCTCCGCCTGAGCCGTCGATGCTCATGCCGATCCGGCCCTCATTAGGGTTGCCGGTGGAAGGGTTGTGCTGAATGGCTGAAAGAGGAGCTCTGTGTGATACGAAGGTCGCGGAGGATGGCAGAATACACGCGCAGTGCGCATAGCGACCTTGAGGAGCATCCTGTGTGGGGATGAATGTCCACTTTTTGGTTGGCACGTCATAGATGTATATATCAGACATGACTGCAACTTCAGGCTGCTGGTCTTGCGCTGTTGGGTTGGTTTTTTGGTTCGGTGTGGGAGACATGCCGCCGTAGCAGACCATCTTGGTATCGCCAAGGGCGCACATGGAATGGAAATAGCGAGGCGGCGGAATATCTCCTGTCGTTTCCAACTTTGTCCAATGGCGGCGTATGAGGTCAAGCTCGTATAAGTCTGCGGTCAACGGGGCAGGTCTGCTCCTTGACAGTATCCTCCCCCCGAAGACGTACAGCTTGTCGCCGAGAATCGTCGTCGTTGCTCCAACCAAGGGGTGCGGCTCCCTGCCTGTGGTTCGATGTACATTGCACATCAATCCTGACAAGTGTGCCGAAGACGTCGTCCCCGCCGTCCCAACAGCAGCTCCGGGCGCGGGCGTTCTTCCCTGCACAATATTGGGCGAGGGTCCTGCCGAAAGCGGCCCATTACTCTTGGGTGTTAGGTTATCGGTTCGCTCGTCTCCCCCTTCCAGTCGGGAGGCGCTCGCCAAGCTGGTCTGGCTGCTGTTCATGCTCGTGTCTTGGCCAGGGCCGTCCTGTGACCTCATGTATAGCCCACCTCCCCCCATCTCTACGGAGGATGTCGAGTCCATGGTACTTGTCCGGGTATCCATCTCTTGATCCTCGGCGTCTAATATCGTTGCTAAGCCCTGTTGTATCGGCGGTGCTAAGGGTGTCAGCGGCCCCTCAGGGGAGAGCTGCGGTGGAGGCTCAGGCAATGGCTTTTCGAGACTATTTTGGAGACTCAAGCTTCGAGCATGATGCCCCTGCGACGGACCCGAAGACCTGGCCGGGAGAGGTGCAGATGCGGCGGGTCTCTCAATAGTAGGAATAAACGGTTCTGAGGGACGTCTTAGATTAAGATGCGAGGGCTGCCGCGCGATCCTAGCAAAGTCGTCGCGGTTGGGTGTAATCTTTTTGATGTTCCGAAAGGCCGATGATATGATGTCAGAGGGCGACCTCGAAGACGGCGAGCGTTCAGGACGATCTTCGTTTTCCGAGTCTGAGAACCGACTGAAATCGCTGTGGCCGACCTGCTGTGGGCCTTGGTTCGTGAATGTCAGTCCAGATCCTGACATGTCGGCAGCGGTCATGGGCTACGCAGTCCGGAGACTGCTAGCTAGGATGTAGGGTCGCCTCCCGAGCGGGAGAGCGGGAAGGAGTAGGGAAGCTCTTGAGGGGCCCGGGTCTCCGGGTCAAATGCAAACAGGAAGCAGATGGTGAAGCGAAGGCTGTGACGAGCAAAGTGGACAAGGAAGCACCAGGCGGACAAGCAGCTGGCAAGAAGAGGAAAATCTCGAGGAAGTCCTGGGAAGACCCGCCACGGAGGCACAGACGTCGGACGAAGCCAGCATCAGCCAACCGAAGAGCGGGTGCCACACCTGGGGAGGGCTGACGGGGTGGTCAGGGGTTGTAGCTGACGCCAGCCAGCCTCTGCCAGGCTCACCCAAGCTAACCTGCACGACACAACCCGGCTCCTAGGAAGCCAAAGCTCGGCAGCTCACCGGTTCGCCACGAATCCAGCAGCGACGATCTTTGGCCCCAGCAGAGCGGAAAGCTGACGGGTGTGGTGGATAGCGAGGTCGCAAGGCGAGGCCGCAAGCGAGCCACGGGGGTGGATGGTGCAGGTGGAGGGTGCGCCAGGGGGAAGGCTGGCAGCGCAGCCTTGGGGCGAGGAATGGCGCGCAAAGTGGGCACGACGATTCGCTCAGGACGGACGAGGACGGCGAGAGGGGCAGAGCAGACAGGAAGCGGGAAGCAGAAGCAGAAGCAGAGCAGGAACCAGGAACCAGGAAGTAAAAGCAGGAGCAGAAGAAACAGGAGGAAGATAGAGGCACGCACTGCCGTACCTGATCAGGCTGATGCAGCGCCAGCGACCGCAAAGCTGACGTTGCAGTGCTTAATTTCCGAGGCGGCGCTGGGAAAGGAGAAGCAGAGGAGCGATGGGCAGGTTTGGGGCCCGTTCTGCTTCGAGGAGGACGAGGACACACAGGACACGGAGAGGTGCGACTGTGCACACCGATTTCCACCGCTTGCGCAGAGCGCCGCACAGACGGTCGTTTGGATGCGAAGGCCGGGAAGTGTGGAAGAAGTTGGCCCTCTCGGAAGGCGGAAAAGAGTGGGTGCGGGTGAAAGCCCGGCGGGGGGATTATTGTGTGGGTGGATGGCGGGGACGGTCGACAGTCGCAAGCAAGGTCGATGCTGACGGTCGGGTCAGGTCGACCTTCGACGGCGGCGCGCGGCCTGATGCTGTGCTGTGCTGCAGCGTCGCGGGTCGCGGGCTGAGGGTCGAGAGATTGTAGCCTCACAATTAAATCGTCGGTGTTGAGGACTTGGACCTACAGGAGAGCGACTCGAGGATGCAATGAGGTGGATGCGAACGACAGTCTCGGGCGTTGGATCTGGTTGGCGCAGGTTGCTTGTCGACAGCAGCCAGAGTCTCACCAAAAGTCAGGGCTCCTGGGTGGCAGGCGGCGGACAGCAGGGGCACCAAAGGCACCAGGTGGTAGGTCGGCCGTGGGATGCGAGCGGAGGGAATGGTGAGATGTGGGGTTTGTCGCAGAGCACCAAAGCGATGAGGCACGGAACACCTTGCGGCCCTGGGTATGCCGTCTGACCAATGGCAGCCGCGAGAAAAAGCATGGGACTCGATGCAAAAAAGTGCCCCCAGCAAAGTCGCTGCGAGCAGCCCGCATTGGGGTTCGAGAGACAAAGCTCACAACGCCCACTCGACTCCAAATTGATCCAATTGATCAATCAGAGCAGAGCCGGTAAAACTGAGCAAACTCCCAGCCCGTCCCATGTGCAGCAAAAGCCGTTCTTACTGCAGAACCTGCACTTTGACCTCCCCTAGTTCCTGAGAAATCTTGTTTCCAGTCCTCAAACCCTTGTCGTCCCCGTGGCCCCATTGTTTTCCTCGCCCTCTACATTCTCCGTAAGGCTCGAACGAGCTTGATGTGACAGATGCCGCGGATGTCCTCTTGGCCGGTGAAAGCCACCTGATTGGGGAGGACGAACCCCGATTCGGACGGACGATGAGCGACAGAACAATGGCGGCTCGCCAGAGCGCCCGACATTGCTGACTTGCATCATCCACGCCCGCTGGGACGGATCTGATACTGCGTCTTCATTCGCAGCACCCCCCGTCCCGTTGGTCCCGTTGCTTGCGTCGCTGTCCACAAGGGGCTACCACCACCTGCGCGCACCCGTCAGCCGCACAAGGTCTCCACGACTTCTTGCACCTGAATGGTGAATGGACAGAGAGTGCTCAGTACGGAGTCGCCCCCTCTCCCTCCCGACAAAGAAAATAGGGGGATTGGTGATACTGGCCTCGGCCCAGCATCAATTTCGCCCTTGTCGTTGGACCCAGATGATAGAGGGGGTTGTGTCACCATCAAGACCCCATTCTTCCATGGCTTCTTCAGCCCTGCTGAAGATTGGCAATGCTTGGCTAAACCACCAAATGCCCGCCAAACCACCGTTCGAGAAGCGAGGAGGAGTTCGAGAGCGCAAACCCCCTGCGACGCGATTGTTGATTACTAGGTACCGACAGCTCTAGTGTTACAGATCGCGAGATCTGTCAAATCTGAGAGGCTGTCGCCACGTTGCTGCTGCAGCCTACGCATGTCAAAGTGTCAAAGGTCATCTGCTGACCCTGTTCGCTTTGACAATTTTGTCCCGCACCTCAGACCACTGGCTGGCTGGTTTGCGGGACTGCCAAGTTCAGACCGAATTTGCGCAGCGGAGCTTACCATTAATTCGCCGTGAGTAGTGTGCATTTGAGGGCTCGCAAGTTTTATTAGGATATGCATTTTCCAATGCCATCTCTACACAGAGGAGTTCACTACCACGCTGGTGACCCCGAAGCTATAGGGTGTAGACATGGCACAGATACCCGCCCGGCTCGTGGGCAGGGTCTAGGAGCCAGATTGCCGGGTCACCACCCAAACAGTGCTAGGGGACATTTAACAAGGTTGCAGTGCCTAGATGGCGCGAATGAGTCTCAATTTACTTGCTGCATGAGAAACAGCTCGGATTAAAATACGGCCCCCAAATGGGCCGCCGTTGGTTTTCTGCCTCGCCAAAGAGTCTCCAGACGACACAGAACGTATATCGTCCCCGGGTTATACCGTGCCCAAAATAGCGCAAGCAGTCGTCGGTACCCATAAGAGAGCTTGAATTAAGATCTGCACAGCTCTCACGCCCAGAATATTGTCCCTTCAAGTTTGACATATCATATTTCTTTTTTTATACATAGAACACCTAAGCGTCCTTGGCCAGGGCAGTGAAGCGTAGGTAAGGCTTGACGGCGCGCAGGTTGGGGAAGAGCTGGGTAGCCTGCTCGCCCTTGACACTGGGGTGGACAATGACGTCGTCACCGGGCACCCAGTTAACGGGAGTGGTAATCTTGTGCTTGTCACCAGTCTGGAGTGAGTCGACGATGCGGAGGACCTCGGCGCTGTTGCGGCCGGTCGAGGCTGGGTAGGAGAGGATGGTGCGGATGACCTTCTTGGGGTCGACGATGAAGACGGAGCGGATCGTGAATGCGATGCCCTTCTCATCAACGTTGGTGGTGTCTTGGTAATCGATCCTGCGGATGTACACGTTAGCCGCTTGATCACCCTCCTTTTCATACTCTCGGGCGCTACCCCCTAGATGGACTACACTTACATGTCGTAGAGGTAGGCGATCTTGCGCTCCTTGTCGGCGACGATGGGGAAGCCGACCTGCGAGCCTGTCACGTCCTTGATATCCTTGATCCAGCCCTCGTGGCTGCCGAGGGTGTTGGCAGAGAGACCGAGGAGCTTGACGCCACGCTTGGTGAACTCGGGCTCGAGGCGGGCAAACTCGCCGAGCTCGGTGGTGCACACCGGAGTGTAGTCCTCGGGGTGGGAGAAGAAGACGAGCCAGTTATCGCCAATGTACTCATGGAGGTCAATGGGACCATTGGTGGTGTCGGCCTGGAAGTTGGGGGCAACGGAGCCGAGGCGGAGGCTGCCATCAGAAGCGTTAGCACGGATGACCACATGATACAAAGCTGCTGCCATCCCGAAGGTGCCGGACAGGGGCGGGGAGAACATACGGAGCGGGTCTGTCAGCCATTGTGAGGTAGTTGTATAGGGGTATCGTTTGGTTGTGAGAGAAGATAGTGATTACGAGGACAGATTAAGAGGGAGCACAAAAACTTGGTTGAAGACAGAGAGGCAGATTTGTATGGAGGGCGAGGGGGCCGTCTCTCTGGCGTGATGAGGGGCAGTGGGTATTTAAAAGCACCGCATGAGCCTGTCTCCACGAGCTGGGAAAGCTTGCAATTGCGTTTTCGAGCAATAAAACACCTCGCTCGGCCTCCCCTACCAGCCTCTCCGACGTGCTACACACAAGATTGGTCATTCGCCGAGCTTCGGTTCCCCCCTGGCCCCTTCAGACCCGTGGGTGCCCGAAATCAGAGTCCAAGACTGCAATAATGCTGCACCGAACGACACGGCCAGCTCGGCGAGCTTTTGTTTGACGAGGGGCGATTTGCCCCTCCATGGCCCTGACGTGGGGATGCGCCTGCCCCTCACCCGCCCAATCTGGCTTGGCGCGATATTGCGCAATCAACCGGGCCTAGCATTGGCCAGCAATGTGAGGTAAAATATTATGTCATTTGGTGGATGTTGTCGCAACGACTGCACCCCAAATGTGGGGGTGGGATGAGTGTCTTCTGTCACTGAGAAAGCAACATACCAGTGGACTTTATGCTTTGTCCAAGCTATATCCCTGATATTTTTCGAGCTCAACATTGACGGCGACCTCTTGGCTGACCATGCACCCGTGCTGCCAGCAACAATATCCTGAATGGACGCCACCTTGGTGAGGCTCAGGAAAGATGGAGACGTTGCAACCCGGACAGAGACACTCGTTCCACGGAGATGGTCATTGGATGTGAGAGATGCGGGGACCACCATTGCACCCGCTCAGACGGGGTGTCGCCGTTTCTTTTGGCTCGCTTGATTTGGTCGCTGGTGGCGTTCCTACACGCGCCGCAAACGGCGCAAACCGCTCACGCCCGTGAACCGCCGATACTTGGCCGATCAATACTCGGTACACCCAGGCGGACACCACCATTTTCTCCCGTGTCATGTATTGGATTCACTCATTTATTTTTATTTTACGCGTTTCACAGTCCTCAGGGGCGGAAGCTGCTAAAGGAATAAAAAATATATGTATAATGAACATCACCGGTGCCCTCTCGTCTACTCTATACCCTATACAACAGATCACGCCGGGTATATAACGACTCTGAAAAGCTCCCCACTCGGTAATTCCATCAAAGCTTGACTTTGCCTGCCTTCAGTGTCTCCCACTCCTTGGCGCCAAAGTTCACATACGTCCCGCCCTTCAACCAAAAGATGACATCTTCACCCGTCTTCCCTGGCTCTACACCTTCATTGCGCAGGCTTTGCTTCTGTTGCTTATGTGTGCCCGTAGCCTCGAGTGTGGTTTCCCTCACCACGCGGATAAACAGGGGTAGCGCATACTTGGGTAGCCCGGCCTTGACATGATCCGCGAGGCTCTTTAGCGCCTCGTCGCTGGGATCCCCACCCTCGCCGGCCAGCACCGACGGCTTCAGAATCACCGCAGCACATCCAGCACGGCCCTCGTGTTCTGGCAGCTCAACGCCGTACACGTTGGATTCCAAGACGGCGTGATGCAGGCCAACGACCTGCGCAACCTCAGCGGTTGACACGTTTTCGCTCTTCCATCGGAAAGTATCGCCGATGCGGTCGGTGAAAAAGAGGCGATTCTCATTATCCTGTCGGACGATGTCACCGGTTCGGAACCAGGCGTCGTCCTTGCTAAATACCGATCTCATGATCTTCTTGGTGGTCGCATCCTTGTCCCCATAGTAGCCCTGAAAACGGGTGTTGATATTCTTGGGTGGCAGCTTGAATAAAAGCTCGCCAGGTTCTCCGCGACGCACACGACGGCAGAATCCCGTCTTGGAGTTGCGCTCTGGCAGCTCGGTCTCGTGGTCGACATGAACGATGGCGAAGCTCCCGCCGAGGAGCAGGTTATATATTGAACCGTTGCGCCCCACGGCACCCATGCTGAGGTCATTCCGGCTCACATTCCAGGTGGCGAAGCTGCCCTCAGTTGCGCCGTAGAACTCGGCAATCGTGTCGATGCCGAAACGCTCCTTGAACCTGTTCCAAACGTCTGGCCGCAGGCCATTTCCGAAAGCAACGCGCACATCATGCTTCTTGTCGAGGTTCTCGCCAGTAACAGGGTCAAGATTGGGTGATGCCGAGAGCAGATATCGACATGTCTCGCCTACGTACTGGATGATACTGGCCTTGTGTTTCCGAACGTCTTCCCAAAAATTGCTGGTGGAAAATTTGCGGCTCATGGCAAACGTAGCACCTACCGTCATTGTATGAACAAAGCCTAGCAACATGGCTGTGCTGTGATACAGAGGCATCGCCTATGTGTATGTTAGCCGTTGAACCCTGAAAGGTAACCTGGGGGTGCAGCAATGGCTAAAGGCAAAATTGTGCAAGTTAGACCAAGTTTGATGGTACCTGGTTAAACCGGAATTATGACTTACTGTGTAGTACACATCGTCTGGCTTAGTCCCGATCAGTCTCGCAGTGAACCCGCTGACGACTGTGGCCTTTGCCCAAGACACAATTGCGGCCTTTGGCAACCCAGTGGTTCCGCTGGTATAGATGAGCATACCCATATCATCCCCCTTAGCATCGTTCCGTAGATCGTCCGAAGGCCGGATGGGCTCCATGGCTAGCATTTGTGCCTCCAGCTCCGACGTGACAACCTCAAAGTTGGCATCGCTCAGCGCTAACCGTACGTCGTCTCCAATATTTGCAGCAATCACGGGGTCGACAAGGACTAGCCGGGACGATGCCCTTTTCACACAGTGCACCAGCGCCTTGCCGCTGAGATTGTAGTTGATCAAGGCAGGGACGGCCCCGAGCGACCAGATGGCGAAGAGCAGAAAGACGAAGGAATCGGTATTCTGGAAGTCCAACGCGACCAGCTCGCCCTTCTTGATTCCGCGCTTCTCCTTGAGCCAATTCGAATAGCGCAGCACGGTGTCGTACGCCTGCGCATAGGTGTAGACCTTATCCTCGAAGCGGAGGAAGACGCGGTTCTCGGAGGATTTGGAGGTTGCCCAGGACTCGAAACGGTAGAAGATATTCAAGCGCCCACGGGCCTCCCACCATGTTGAGCTGAGGACCGTAGGGAGAACGGAGGCGAGAAGTCCCAAGTCGTACGAAACCAAGCACCGCGCGTTGATGTAAGCTGCGGCGGCCGCGAGGGCGGGGCCGGCGAGGGAGAGAGGGATCGGGACTGGCGGAAAGCACAGCGTTAGCTGGGGATTCATTAATTTTTTATTTTTATTTTTAAAAAAAAAGCTCGTCAACCTGGATTGAGAAGAAACTGACGGGCGGCCATCTTGGCACTTTCTTTTCAGAAGACAAGAGAGACAGCAATCAGTGGTGGCGAGGTCGAGGGGCAGCAAGAGAAGAGGGGTGCAAGGTCGCGCTCATGACTTATTCATCTCGTGTAGGTCACGGCGGTGGGCGGGCTAGCAGGTAGCGGTCATGCAGGGTTCCGCGCTGGATGACAAGTGGTGGTGGATCGCGACCGGCGGGCAAGATGGAGTGGAGAGTCTCGATTGCGACGGCCAAGCCCATTGTGTGTCTGGTGTCTCTGCTCGGCGGCACCACTCCAGATCGCGCGACAGGTGCTTGCCTCGGCTGCCCGCGGGTGTCTGCACGGGCCAAGCACCGCTGCGAGGCCATCCGCAGGGTCCCATCTGATCTGGTCCAGTCAGACCCGTGCGGGAAGCCAGGCGGGCCGCCACAAGTGCAGGGATTGGCAGCGGCGGCGCCTGGGAGCAGCTGGTATGGTGGTGCGGAGATGCAGTGCAGGAAGTTTTCCGCCGTGGACTTGTTAGTTATCGCGGCGGGCTGCACGACATCAAACGGTAAAATATAAATAAGGTATAGAGATGCGGACACACCGGTATTATTTAACGACGGAGCTGTCGTGCTTGCAGGTGTTCCAGCCACTGATGGAGCAAGTGGGAAGCTGCAAAGCAGTTACTTGACATGGATGGCATTGCCAACCCTGCCAACCCTCGCGTGTGAAGCTGAGCCGCTTGTCAGTACCTCACTCAGCACGTGATAGAGCGCTAACCGATTCGGGCACTACAGCGACGTCGCGCTGTCGAGTTGCTGAGCGTCCTCCACGCTGTGCGCCAAAGACAAAGTCGCCATGTCTGCTCGACGATCACTCGATATTGGAGCGCTAGGCGGCACCAGCAGCTCGAAAGCAACTACCGATGCGGCGATAGCGGAAAATGTAGCCCCCCATGCCGTTATAGACGAAACATCGGGGGCGCGGAAGCAACCACCGCCAGAAAAGGCGTCTGATGTTCGCAGACGGACCTATGTTATCCTCTCTTTCTGGCTGATTGTACTCCTTCTTGGCTTGCCAATATGGTGGAGGACAACGACCATACACCGTGCTAATCTGCCCCTGGATGAGATGCTTGACTGGGCCGATGGAAAGGTATGTGACCTCGGCGATGTATCATGTTCTCGATTAGAATTGCTAACATTGTCTCTCTAGGCCTGCCGCCCCGTGTTCCCTTTGCGCATTTCCATACAAGCCAATTCCCTCCAAGAACAGGAGGCCCAGAATCTCCTCCGCCTTACCCAGCACGCCCTTGACGACCTCAATGATTTCTCTGGCCATCACTTACGGCTACAACTGTCCCCGCCAGCGGCTGAGGAGAGCCACCATGGCGATGACGGTGCAGCCCTGACGATCCGCCTCATCCCTGGAGAGTCGACGACCTCAACGCTGGATCCATATGCCCCGATCCTCGACATTACCTACCCTCCAAATTCGATTCCCTCGCCGACGTCCTCCTCCTCCTCACTCGCGACCTATGTCGCTGGTCAGCTGCGCTCTACGTTTGCCGAAGAGCAAGCCATCATCAGCTTCCTGCTATCTAACAACTCCATACCATCCGAGCACCGTCCCCAGGGCCTAACTCCGGAAGCTGCCGAGTCACTTTCGAAGCGCACTACGAGATCGCTCAAATATGCACCGACATACCACCTTACATTCTCCCTTTTCGCGAGCGGGCCTCTGCCGAGCAGCTGGGATATCGAGGCGGCCATCGACGAGTTTATGAAGCCAGTGCTCAATGTTCTCACTCCGATTCACAATTTTACCATTGATACCCAGGTGCAGCTCTATGCAAACCCTGGAGTGCAGAGCCAGATCCTCAGCAAGGAGGACCTGTCCTCCTTCATCAACGCCGCCGAATGGCCACTCTCGCCCTCGATTGGTGGCGCCCCGACAATCAACTTCATCGTATTTGTCGGGAACCAAACCATTCTAACCGCCCCTCGGGAAACCTCCGAAACGGAGGGCGGGCTGTCGACTTCTCAGTCATGGCTGGTACCACAGTGGGGCACTGTGTATCTGCTCTCCCTCCCTTCTGATACGGCTCATGTGTCTGCCGCGACGCTTAGACAACCCCTGTTGACATTTACGTCACACCTTTTGTCCCTCACGGGCACTCCGCAGTCTGGATCCCTCCCCTTGCGCCTCTCGACGCTCGCGCGTATTCGGTCGGCCGATCTTTTGCTCCGTGCTTCATCCACCCTGGGCTCCCTTGCCCGACTTGCGCTGGCGCTCCCCTCCATCTCGATCCCCGGAAGTGTAGCAGACGGCGTATCAAAGACCATGACGCATCTCCGTCTGGCGTGTGAAACGTTGGGTGGTCCCGAAGGGTTGGCGCACGCACGAATTGCAGAGGCAGAAGCAGAGCGGGCGTTCTTTGAAAAGAGCATGGTGGGCCAGCTCTACTTCCCCGATGAGCATAAGCTCGCCGTATACCTGCCGCTTCTAGGGCCCGTAGGCGTTCCGCTGCTTATGGGACTGTTGAACGAGATCAAGGCCTGGAGGAAGCGGAGGAGAGAGCGGGCTGAGCGGGGGGCGGAGAAAAAAAAGGAATAATGTTTGGATTCCGGTCGGGTTAAAGGACGGTAATTGTCGACGGCGTTGAAGCAAATAGGTCTGCCTTCATCATGCATTATGGGGGCATATATTCTAGCGGAAGGTTGCTTGGGGATAAAACAAAATAAACAATTTTCATCATTTATCATCTCTTGGGACTATACCGCACCGATCTATCCTTCCCGCACGTCCTTACCCAGTGAGATGTTAACAAATGCAAAAGATCACTGCAAGTTTAGCCCAGGGGAGTGGGTTGTGTCAAACGACCGCCGTTTCAGTCCCTTTCTCGCAACCCCTCACCCCTGATAGCGCAATCTCTGCATCTCGATCTCCACAAATCACAGCGGGTTTAGCTCAGTTGGGAGAGCGTCAGACTGAAGTTACACTTCATCATAATATCTGAAGGTCATGTGTTCGATCCACATAAACCGCAGTCTTCATTTTTGCATTTGCACGCTTCTTCATTATAATAAATGCTTCTTTACAAGGCAAGTGCAGCCTAGTGTTCGACCAAGCCAGGGCAAGAATGGCAATCAGCGAGTACTCCAATTTTTAGATTTCTTTTTTTGGAAGGCGAGGTGATCAAGGCCTCGCCTGACTGACTAATTTCACAATACAAGTCTCGCTTCTATATTTCTTGTCAGGGATTATATTGGAATGCATCCTACTTACGTTGCTTGTTACACTACAAATTCCTCCTCCTCATCTTCACCGGAACTGCTCTGTCCGGGGGCAGTGCACCAGCGGGGAAAAAAGCGTGGTCGGGCTTCGTCTTGCGCGCGGCATCAAGATCCACCAGCTCCAACTCAAACTTCTGCATTAGAACCGCGATGGCGGCTATCATTTCCTGTTTGGCAAAAAATCGTCCTGGACAAATTTTGGTACCGCCGCCGTATGGGTAGAAGTGTCCCTGCACACCTGCTGTGACAACCTTCGCCCTCTTGTCGTCCTCAATCGTCTTGGGCTTGCCCTCGGCGGATCGATAAACACTGTCATCCTTGCGGATGGGCCCGCTGGCCGGATCGTCGGGATATTCGAGGAAACGCTCAGCCCAGAATGAATCGACGGGATGTTCGGGCTGTCCGGACGACGCAGCGATACGGCCAGTGTTCCAGAAGTCCGTGGCTCGCCCGCCATACCACGGGTTCGAGATAAGCAACGAGCCGAGCTCCATTTTCCAACCGGCCAGCTTGAAGTCGGGAGTGAGAGGGTTGCGCGCGATGGTAAGGGCGACGCTGTAGCGCAGCGCCTCATGGTAGATGGATGTCAACAGCGGCTTGCTGCACAGGGTGGCGATGTCGAACGAGCCCGTCTTGGAGTCAAAACAGCTTGACGTCTCAGCCAACACGCGAGCGGGCAATCCAGGCGTTAGGTAGACGTTGAGCAGGGCCCAGAGAGTCGCGGGGATTACGTTGGCATTGGTCGCCCACAACATGCCTAGGTCTATCGAGGCACGCGCGTCATCTGACAGCTCGGCCTTGATGAACATGACATCGCGGGCGCGCATGATCTTCGCGCCCCAGAGAGGTTCATACTCGGCGTTGGCGAGCTCCTCGTTTTGGCTGTCAAAATTCTCTGACGCATTCTTCCGCCACCGCTTGACAGACGCGAGCGCTTGGTCACGGATGCGCCAGGCCTTCGGCGACATCCAACGCGGCAACCGGCGGAGATAGGTCATCATTTTGCTGTCAAAGTCCCAGAACTCGCGCGCAAAGTTGGGGCTCAGCCGGAACATATGCTCTCCACACAGCGACTCGGTAGCAGCGTGGAACATCTCGTTTCGCAGGAAGCTGTACAAGTCCGGCAGCTCGGCCCATTCATTGCTCGACTTGGGGATCTCGGACGACTTCTCTAGCTTGTCCGTGTACTTGGCAACGAATCTGCTCGTCATTTCGTCGAGTGACAACCCGCTCAGCAACAAGTGAAGGTCGCGGTGCTGCGTATGGAAAATACGATGGTCGGGATTGAAGTCCTCGAAGCCCTCTGTGGGCTTGGAATTGATGCCCGAGCCATCCCGGATGAAAACCCCCAAGTCTTTCACAGCTACGCCAAATGAATCGCGGAGCGCCACGATGGTGAGAGGCTTGGCCGTCATGTCGCGCGAGTTCTTGAACATTTCTAGCACTAGCTGGCCATGAGGGACGTAGTAGAGCTTGTCGGCACCCACGAGAACTGCAAAAGGTGTCTCCCCAAAGCGCTTACTTCACGGCACAACAGAGTAGCAGGTCAGTCTCTGAAGCTCATGGGGCAGAGAACAAACATATTTGGATTTACTCACAGCATCCTGCCGAGGAAGCCCTCGGTGTCGGTCGCAAAGGGGATTGTGTTCCCCAGGACGGGGACCGAATAGGGCGCGGGCGGTGGTTGGTGCTTGCCATTTTTGCTGCCCATTCTCTTGAGCCAGTGTGCCTTGATGGTTGTGAAGAGGGAAGTGAAGATGAAGGGCAGGACAACCAGCGACGCAAATGCAAGGCGCTGATCCAACCACGGCGGCAGCCGCAGCGCGCCGAGCCACTGCGACAGTTCGTTCAAAGCCATTACGGCAATCGGTCAATTGGATGAACGAAAAAAACAATTGACTACGCACGATACAGCATTATCTTTCTGGTTTGCTCTACGTTCGCGATCCGAGGACGGCAGGCAAAGGGGGATGAAATGTGAGGATTTGGATGCCCTCTAGCTTCAGCCGCGTGGGGCCTGTTCCCACCCCTTCAGAGGGTGCGAAGCCCCTGTCTTTCCTGGCCAACCAGCCGCCAGCAATTCCGTCTGACTGCATTCTGCAGGCTGTTGGTGCTGGTTCTTTTCTTTTGCTCCATAAGAACAGGGTAGATATGCTCTTTGCGGGTATTATACACCCCTGGATTGGGATATCCCCATGAACGAACGCGAAACATTTCCAGTCAGATTTGCACCCCATCGCCAATGCTGGTACGGCAGTTTAAGAGAATACCGCTTACTGCCCAGATAGATATTTAGTTACACGATCCACCCACATCTCATGCCTGTTCCTTCGCCTTTGCAAGGACGGCACTCCGAATCGCCTCGCCGAGATCAGGGGAGACACGCGAAAACATTTCTTACTCCAGGTTAGCAGTTACTTCAACAGAGCGCCCAAGGCCGCAAACGAAGGGATGCAAAAAGGATCAGACTCACCAAACACACCCTCCCACAGCTCTGGAGTCGCCCCCGCCAAACTCCCTGCAACATTGCTCACCAAGCTCTTCTGCTGGCCCGGCTGCTTGCCGAGGACGTCGTTCCAAAAGACACGCGGCTGCACGAAATCCTCATCGGTCACCTCGCTCGAATAACCAAGAATGGCCCCATTGACCCAGGCGTCGTGCGCGCCGCCAAGAGCGAAACCTGATGCGCCGTCACGCACCGACGTCTTGAACGGCACCGGCCTCAACGACGAGCGCACGTAGTTCGGGTCGCCTCCATAGTTGCCGCTGATGGTGCCGAAGCCGTCACGCTGGTATGGGCTGTAGACGGGCGCGACGGGCCGGTTGCACGGCAGCTGTTGGTAGTTGACGCCCAGGCGGTAGCGGGCCGCATCCGGGTACGCGAACATGCGTGCTTGGAGGACTAGGGGAGGGGAAGTGTCAGTATTTCGGTTTTGCTGACCAGATGCAGGAAATGCATGCTACGCACCAGGATCGGCAGAAGGGGCAACGCCGGGGACGTTGGTCGAGGGGGAGAAGGCAGCCTGTTCGATGTCGGCAAAGTAGTTGGAGGGCTATCCGGCAATCTGGTCAGCAGTCGATCGACGTTGGCAACACTCCCCGGAGACACTTGCATTCTTGTTGAAAGTGAGCTTGCCCACTTGGATCAGGGGGAAGTCTGCGTGCGGCCACACCTGGGTTAGGTCGAAGACGTTCCACCGGTACGTCTCGGCCTGCTCGGGTGTCATGGCCTGGATGTAAAGCGTCCACGACGGGAAGTTGCCCGTCTCGATGGCGCTATACAGATCTCTGGTGTGGTTATCCGGGTCCACGCCAGTCAGATGCGTGGCCTCGGCGGCAGTGTTCGTGGCGGTGCCTTGGTCCGTGATGAAGTGGAACTTGACGTACACAAAGCTACCGTCCTTGTTGACTAGCTTGTATGTATGTTGGCTGTAGCCATTGACGTGGCGGGACGACTTGGGAGTGCCGCGCTCGGAGAAGAGGTGCATGAGGCCGTGGATGCTCTCCTGGTTGTTGACATGGAAGTCCCAGAACATGCTGGCGTCGGGCACGTTAGTGGCCGGGTGGCGCTTGTGCGAGCGGTTCAGCGAGGGGAACTTGACGGGGTCGCGGATGAAGAAGACGGGGATGTTGTTGAAGACAAAATCCTGGTTACCCTCCTCGGTGAAGATCTTGAGCGCCCACCCGCGCACATCGCGCACGCAATCAGCACCGCCCCGCTCCAAACCGACGGTCGAGATACGCGCCAGCGTCTTGCTCTTGGTGCCGATGCCTGTGAGGAACTGGGCCGACGTCAGGTGCGAGATGTCGTGGGTGACCTCGAACTCGCCCCAAGCGCCGACAGCACGCGCGTGGACAACGCGCTCCGGAATGCGCTCGCGGTTGAAATGTGCCAGCGTCTCAATGAGTTGGGTGTCTTGGAGGAGCATCAGCCCCTTGACGGGCTTGCCATCGGTGAAGCTCTGGGTGCTGGTAGCGTCGGCATAGGGGGAGCCTGGTGAGGTGTCAGTCTCTGGGTTGACGCTTCTTGGCGACGCGTTGTACATACCCTCGGCCAGCGTGTACAATGGAGTCTGAGTAGCCGGTACGGAACCCATGTTTCGATTTCTTGAGGTCTGACTGAGTAAGGTATATGGTGGTTATATCAAAGGGAGGTATGCGAACTGACGTCGAAGTGTCTACTGACTGGTGATCAGAGTAGATGCTATAAAGAAAAGAAAAGCTATGGGAAGCAAAGTCGCAGTGCATTCTTGATATGGACTGCTCTGCTTCTTATAAGTCACGGCTACGCATATTGCCGTCTTGAATGAATATATCCAATCAGCCCCAAGCAGCCTCAGCTGGACGTTTGGGTAACGAACTGGTTGCTGCACTGCAGATGCTCGACTCCACTACTAATCCAGGTATCCGTGTGAACCGCACCCGATTCAGGAGGCTTAGGATTACACACCTCACCCATGGGAACCCGCTCCCGTTCGATTTCGGCATGGCCTACGACGGCGTCGATCCCGAGATTCACCACCGAGCTACGGGGCCGACGCGCGCTAGGTCACGGTCATTTTTCTGGCTCCAGGCATTCAAGGAACGCTTCGGGCTCTATGTTTTGCCACAAGAAGCGGCCGATAGACTAATTTCCGTTGTTCTTTTGTTGACTTACAGGGCTGAATAAGCCCCCTCCCCTGTCTTTCTCGGCGGCGTTTCGGCATCCCCAAGGGCGAACTGCGGCTTACAGCGGCAACTGCGTCATTCCCTCGGTTGTGCTGCTGGTCTCAGCTGGCGTGTTGCAGCAAATGACACAGCAACTTACAGCATCAGGTCCCGCCACAGGGCGTGTTGCCCACGATCCATGCTAAAATTCTGGGGCCATTCGGAGTCAGCAAAGCGCCAATCAGAAACAGGAATTTACTAATAGAGCCAGTGGAAACCGGCTCCGCATCGCTGGAACTGTTCTTCATGATGGTTATGATGTAAGGCCGGGACTCGTGGCCTAGACCAGACTTCCGCATACGTAATGGCTAAGGCAAGTAGGTGTGCCCTTGACGAGGTGCCCTTGACCATCCCTGCCATGGCTCCGCGGACCCAGTCTTGTTGTTGTCGGCTTCGTCGGCATCTTTCACCGACCGCGAGAGTCGCAGGGTCCGAGAGTAATTGCAAGGTCTCCGGGCTTCAGATGACTAAGAAGCGATCCATTGTGATGGATAGTTGCGGCATGGAGTGTGAGGCAGCGGTGTTGATCGATGCAAACCGAGGGCATGACACTGGTATAAAGGACATGGTCCGATCGCAGTTCTCTGTGCTCGATTCCCTTCATCATCATCACCACCATCATCAGCTTCGGCCTCAGCAACAGCAACAGCAGCAATCAAACACCCGTCTCAATCCAACAACCGAGTCGTCCACCCGCCAACAGCCTCATCAGCCGCAACCTATCAGCTAGCTCACGCCTCTTTCTCCATATAACACCCAGGATCATTCACATCGATCCAACATGGCCGTCCCTGTCCAGACCGAGTTCGACTTCATCGTTGTGGGAGGTATGTTTGATAGTACCTGGCCTCCCAGTTTCTTGACCGAATGAAATTCACACAGACAATACATAGGTGGCACTGCCGGCTGTGTTGTTGCTGGCCGTCTCGCTGAGAACCCCGACGTCAAGGTTCTCGTCATTGAGGCCGGCATTGGTAACCCGGCTGACGTGGACGCCATCACAACCCCTGCCCGGGCATTCGAGCTCCGTGACAGCAAGTACGACTGGGCCTACAAGACGGGCATGATCGACAGGCCCGAGTACACCAGAATTGAGAAGCCCAACACCCGCGGCAAGACCCTCGGCGGCAGCAGTTGCCTCAACTACTACACTTGGATCCCGGGCAGCGCCGCCACCTTTGACGACTGGGCTCCCTTCGGCGGCGACGAGTGGACCTGGAAGAACATCCAGAACTACTTCTACAAGCCCGTCACCTACCACGACGACGCCAAGCTTTTCCGCCCTGAGCTCAAGTACATCGGCCAGGATGGCCCCCTCCCTGTCTCTCACTCGGACCTCATTCCTGAGGTCGAGGGTTTCCGTGACGCTCTCACCAAGGCCTGGGTCAGCAAGGGCCACGAGCTCACCGACGATGTGCACAACGGCACCATGCGCGGTCTCTGGAAGTGCTTGAACAGCATCTACGACGGCAAGCGTTCTTCGTCGTGGATGTACCTCACTGGCAAGTCCAACGTCACGGTGATCGCCAAGACCAACTCCAAGCGCCTCGTCATCGAGAACGGCAAGGCCGTCGGCGTCGAGGTCATTGGCCCTGATGGCCAGGACTACACCTTCAAGGCCAAGCACGAGGTTATCGTCTCGAGCGGTGTTTACGAGTCCCCCAAGCTCCTGATGCTGTCCGGCATTGGTCCCAAGGCGGCCCTCGCCAGGTTCGGAATCGAGACCGTCGTCGATTCGGCCCACGTCGGTCAGAACCTCCTCGACCACCCCATCCTGCCGCACGTCTTCAAGCTAAAGGATGGCTACGGCCTCGACAATACCCTCCTCCGGGCAGGTCTCCAGAAGGACGCCGCCGTTTCGTCCTACCGCTGGAAGAACAAGGGCCCTCTTACCAGCGGCCTGCTGGAGCTCGTCGGTCTCCCCCGCATCGACGAGCGCCTCGAGAAGATTCCCGAGTACGTTGCGGCCAAGGAGGCCAACGGTGGACTCGATCCGTTTGGGCCGGGCGGCCAGCCTCACTTTGAGATTGACTTTGTGCCCATGTTCTCGGATGCCTTCCAGTGGCACATCCCCGCCCCGCCCCAGGGCGAGTACATGACCGTCATTGTGGATCTGCTGCGCCCTCTGTCAAAGAGCGGCACCGTCGAGCTCAACTCGGCCAACCCGCTGGAGCAGGCCAAGATCAACCTCAACTTCTTCGCCGAGGATCTCGACATCGTCGCCATGCGCGAGGGTGTCCGCTGGGTGGATGACGTCCTCCTCACCGGCGAGGGCATGAAGGACATCATTGAGGAGGACTACCCCTGGGCTATGCCGCGCAACTCGGACGAGGCTATGAACAAGCTGATCCTCGAGCGTTCGCAGACTGGTTTCCGTAAGTTTCTTTTCCCGGGCATGTATCATGGCAGTTGAGTGATTTGCTAACAACTCTCAACAGACCCCTGTGGCAGTGCTCGCATGGCCAAGGATCTCAGCGAGGGTGTCGTCGACAGCAAGCTCCGCGTTTTCGGCGTCGAGAGCCTGCGCGTCATTGACGCCTCGGTCATCCCTGTTATCCCTGACTGCCGCATCCAGAACTCGGTCTACATGATTGGTGAGAAGGGCGCTGACATGATCAAGGCTGCTTACCCCGAGTTGTATGCTGCTTGAGTATGGTGTTTGGAGCTTGAGAGGGGAAGGATTTGTATGGCTGAAGTTGAAAATTGGGTTTCTCTAATTTGATCATTTATAGACAAGACAGCATGGGGGTGTAATGTGCTCTGCTGTTGCCGGCATTCTAGAGAGCGAATAGATTTTTATTCATGTCAGTTACTACGCTACGAAGTAAGACCCAGGCTTTGCTTTCATACTATCATCTTCTTGGCCTACACGTTGGTTAGCCGCTCGCTTGAAAGACTTCGTTCTCCACTGTGAATCATCACTTCTACACATATAAACGTGAGCTTTAGTTGAAACCCTATGAGTCCTTTTTTCAGTTCCCGCCGAGTCTCAACAATTCGAGCTTAACACCATCAAGTCCAAGGAAATCCTTCATTTACATCGGCCATCGACGACCTGGGCCCTTGACGCCTCCCAGCCTATGATGCAACGATTGAGCTGTGGGCACCCAAAGCTCCAATGTCAATGCCATCCATAGTACTAGTACTACCAGAACATCGCTTCCCAAACACGTCTTCAGTATCCCCCCTATCTTTGTTATCTCTCGGTCGACCCATGCTTCTAGTTTTCGCTCCAGAGCGCCCAGTTCCCAAAATTGCGTACTCCAGTCCATCTTTTTTCGAGTCCCTTCGACGTGAGGTTTACTAACTCAAAATGAATTTTAGGGTCATATCTAGCAGGTCCCGCACCATCATTTTCTCATTTCTCGTCATCTTGAGCCGATCCTTCCCAATTATTCTTAGTTATTGTGACGTGGAGAGCAGTCGTTCTTGGAGTTGGCCCTCCGTTTCAAACTCTGGGAAACCGTCTCCTGCATCCACTTTGGCTTGATCCGCAGCATCCCGTAATTGAGACCTCAGTCCATCGAGGGCAGCCTTCTCCTCGAGTCCCGATTTGGGCTCCCTTCCCAACCCGGAGCCCACTGATGATCAAATACAGGGCCCCTCTAGGCCTTCAAGTTCTTTAATGGTTTCGTCCTGCTCGGAATCTTCTTCACTCCCCTCTTGCGTGAGCTTTTGTTCTGGCTCCTCTTTATACAAAGCATCTTCCATCTCATCCATTTCCTTCGAGATCAGTTCGCTCTTTTCCCGCAGCAGTCGCTCTAGCCTCTTCATAAACACTTCGTCTTCATAAACATTTCTCTCGTCTTTTCATACAAGTTTTGATCTCTTCGCCTTAGTGGGGTCCTTGACTTCCTGATGCAGAACCCATGAAAGCCAGACTTTCGGCCGGCGGACAGCATGAAAAAGGGCGAGTAGCTGTTCGATTCGGCGTCTCGAATATTGGGTGAGTTTCTTTTACAGTCATGGGCATCATGGTAGATTTGGGTTCCATGTGAAGGATTACTCTGCAGAAGAGTAAAACAGCGTGATTCGCTACGCGGCAAGCCCATAGCTCGACACATGTCCTCAAGTTCCGTGAGTGTTTGTTTGCACCAAGAATTTCCCGTAAGCAGGAGTATGTATGCAGACAACACAACCTGCGACAAGGACGAGCCAAAGGTCACAGACTCATCCACCGATAATTTCAATCCAACCGCGTCCCTCTCCGACGAGGAAAGGTGGGAGTGCGGTGCCAATAGACTCCCCACAGCAAGACCGCGGGGGGGATCAGTAGCATCAATGCTTTTGCCGTTTTCAATGTCTTCGCAATCCTCGCCGGTTGGCTCCCCTGGGTAAATGAGTACCCTCTTGGCTTGAGAGTAGATTTCCGGCATGAGTTGGACCTGGTGACCACACTCATCGGGGTTCTCCTGGTCGACACAAATCGCATCAATCCACACCATCCTTGCTCGTGAAGAAAGACGGACTCGCTTCAGAGCTGCCACACGGTGTTCGCCGTGACTTGTATGTAGGAGGACCTTTCGAGGTGAATCATGTGGTCTCTAGGGCTATCGCCGCCTTCCTCCCCCGCCCAGGTATATGAGATTTGCCTCGTATTCGGTGAGCGAGGCTTTGGCCTCACGATGAAACAGATTGTGATGAATCAGTCTGCTATGAATCTCGGACTCACGGCCGGCGATGGGGAGTTTGAAAGACAGAAGTCGCATCTCGTTTTGCTGCTTCAAGCCCTTGTAAACCCATGCCTTTGCCTTGGCTTGTCGTCAACCTCGCACATTGCGCCGCGGCTCAAGCATGTCGTGAAATCAGGGAGCACGTGAAGGTTTAACCTTTTGCAGCTATCGAGACATTTAGGAACCGGAGGCATAGGGTGAGTTTCTTGGGTTGTCATGGTCGCTGCCATCGGGAGATGTTCCGAGTTCAAAATCCGAGTCGCCAGATTCTTCCCAATCGCCCTCGTCGGTAGACTACCCGTCCCATCCCTGGTCAAGAGCTCTAGATGCGGTAGTCATCTCGCATTTGACTGAAAGCTGAGTAATTCGAGGGATGGTGTAGGTCGCGGGATTGCCTGAAGATGCGGTGAAGGCTGGCAGGAACTAATTGATTCAAAGGATTGAGCTGGCTGTAATCGAAAGGTTAGTCAGAAATCCCCTGTTTTACCAGGGCGACAAATCAGATAGCTGCAGCCTGTCGTGGTCGAGACTACTGCAGAGAGAACGAGCTTACAGAACCTGCTTGACTTTTGGACTCTCACTTACTACCCCTAAGAAAGGGTAGCAGCCCTACGTTGGCCAAGATCCGCAACACGGCGTGGCCTACACCAGCCCACCTAGTTTGTTAGCAGCCGTCTTGGTATCCGGCACCATCATATCCGGTAGCCTTGCAACTTTTGGAGAAGCGGTCCTCCTCAGGGCCAAGATTGCTCCACGCTAGACAAACTAGGACACCGATTGAGCCTTTCGGCGTGTGTATCATGACCCACCATGGGACTAATGTCAGGCGGATGATACTCAGCAGTCTCAAATTGTGCCGTAGTGGAAGAATTCCAGGCCATGGAAAATGGTATGTTGTGCGTAGCCTATTTCCCCAACCTTTCATATCGCCAGCGCGTGAAGGGCGCTTCGGTCCCGCTTGGGGCTTAGCCTCTGTAAAGCTATTGAGTCCAGGGACCGAATGTGACAGTGGGCTTGCGACACCTACCCGAATCGAGCATCAAGCAGCAGGATAGCGCAGGATACCCCTCACTATCGCAAGATTGGGGTTCCCCAGCTGTGTATAATTGCAGCACAGCCACCCAGCGTTCAGCTAGCTGCCAGCGGGCATGGCGTCCATTGCCACACAACAGCTGACCTTCGCGCAAGAGCCTCCTCATAAGGCTCCGAGTCTGTGTTCCAGGGTAAAAAGCTCGAACCCCCGTACCTGAACAATGTCCTTCATAGCCGCGTCCAAGTCTCGCTCCATGTCTCGACAATATGCAAGGCTCGATGCGCATATTCGGCCCGCTCTTGTCTCTCGTAGCCTTGTGGCCAGGCACGAGCGAGGCCTTCCGATGGGTCAACAACGCCAACTTCACAGCCTGCTACCAGGACATCATCAGCAAGCTCCCGCAGAACTGCTCCGACACGGAGAACCAAGTCTGTTTGCTGGATGACGCAGGCAAACTCCTGAACCCCAACCGCATCTTTGTCACATACCGAGCATGCGAGCGCCTATGCGGCGACGGGTACGGAACCTGGGACACGAACGATATCCTCATGCGCGTTTCGCTCTGGGTGATTCCGGCCATCGTACTCATCGCCCATTACTATTTCCCACCCTTGGGGGCCGCAAACATAACCGCTGTTGTCGCGCATATCCTCGCCGACCCGATCGATACCCTCTGGTGTCTCTTGACACGCATCACGGCGCGCCGTCATTTGCTGCTAAAGGCCGAGCGGAACCGGCTGTTGAGCGCAGGGGCCATCGCAACCATCTGGTCCGTCTACGATGAGCTCAACTTCCACGACCCCTCGGACCACTTCCTGGCCGCGCTGGAACGGCTGCAGAACCTCCAAGTTCACGTCGAGTTTCCCCAGGTTTGGGGCGAGGAGGAGCAAGGACAGCCAAGACCCCAGGTTGTACCGCGGTTCCGCCCCGATCTCCTCAAGGTCGACCACGGCCGAGCCCCAGATCGAACGGGGACTTCCAAGTCCGACCAGGTCAACCGCAACTTTATCGACCGTTCAGCCGCCTTCTTCACCTCCCTCGGCCGCAAAGTTAGCCGCCCCCCTTGGGGCGCCGAGCAGCCAGCGACGCAAAAGCTTCCCGAATACTTCCAGCGGTGGAACCACGCCATCAACCATCTCCAGCCGCTAGAGCGTCCGGTGCTCTACACCATCGAGGTTGCCGCTCAACGACTCGTCTTCAACCGGGGAGACTCAGCTTTGACGACATGGATCTCCGTCTTTGGCCTTCTGTCGGCGTTGATGGCGGCATTTGTGCGCACATGGTCTAGCCGACTCGAGACACAGACCTCGCACACCATCGCTATCGTCACGCTGCTACTGATTGTCGTACCCATTGTTAAGCTGAGTGGAAATATTGGCGCCTTTACATCGTCGACGTCGGCCGTCAACATCATCCAGCAGCTGCGCCGCAACTTGCGTGAGCACCTTGACTACGGGCTAGGCCCAGAGTATGATTTGTTCCCACCTCTCAACATACCCGTCCGACCCGATGAAGCACCACCAGCCATAACCCTCGGGAGTGGGGCCGGATATGGAGGCAGCTATGCCCAAGTCCCGGATGGTGAAAGCATTCCGCTCAACAACTGGGGCGGGGACAGCAAACAGCAACACCACGCCGCCAGCGTCGAACAGGCCGAGGAGCAGCCAGCATCCGGGACCCTCCGGTCGCAGCTGAGTGTGGAGGACAAACAACTCCTCGACTGGCCCAAGGTCGCCGCCTACTTGGGAATGAACAACTCCTACCGCCCACAAAAGGTGTCCAATCTCGTGCCGGCGCGCTGGTCCCTCGCCCTGCTCGCCATATCCTTCGTCTGGGTCATTGGCCTCTGCTACATCCCGTCGCTCATTATTTCGTACCTGACCCCGCTGAAAGGCTTCGCATGCCGGAGCATGGCGTGGACCGTCATCATGTTCTGCTGGCTCGTTACCGCGGCGCTCGACCACGTCTGCGCGAAGCGCTGGCTCGCGCAGCCGCGCACCCTGTGGCGATTTACCTGTGTTCGGGACTTGCTTGTTGCCGCATTTATTATTGTTATCGTGTCCGGGCAACAACTCGGCCTCTATAACAGCTGCTACTGCCGCTCGGGCGAGCTATCGCGTGCGGCGATGAGCTACGTCAACTTGACGCCCTATACCGACGACGAATTCATCGAGGGGTGGACCATGTGGGTACCCACACCTGGAGCAGCAATCATTGTCAGTCTTGTCGGCATCTTGATCGTCGAGAGGTTTTTCTCCGAGTCGGGGCGGTTGCTGAGCAGGAACAACACTGAGCGTGAAAAGATGCTTCTGCATTTGAGGAGGCTGGCGGTGGCACGAGACACGCCGGCACCGAGACCGCCATACGAGCACCCGGCTCAAGTTGTTGCACGGCCGGAGCAAGCTGCCGGGTTCAGCGGGCGGAAAATGGAAACATGGGGATAGGGGTAGAGAGGCAACGCGGGGGTTTGCCGCCTTTTCTCGCCTCGATTTAGTTTGTATTGCATTTGCGGTCTTTGTGAGGAGCTCGGCTTGGGGTGTTGGTGGTAAGTACCCAGGGGTACTTATGTGCATATGATACCAAATGTTATGTACGAATACGTGTTGCGATGTTGGAGCTTGCTAGAGAACGCGAAGGGAAATGGGGTATCACGCTGTGTAGCACAACAAGAGCGGAGCGGCGAGTACGGGAGACATATAGTGGCTAGTACATATTTGATGTTTTGAGTGTGTGAACGGAAGAAGATCGCCAGGTGGCTTGCACGGTAGTGATGGATTGAAACTCACGCTGCCCTTGAACTGTGGTGTATGAAGACGGCTGAACGCTGAATACGAGTGCCTCAGCCCCCTGCTGAAGCCTTTGCCCGAGCCCTCTGCTGCCGGATTGCAGAACTGCTAATTTTTGAAGCAAAATTGTCCGACTGGTTAGTCTCATCCGAAATCTCTGTGGCATCGAGGACATCAACCTCAAAGACCTCGAGAGGCTGCCAGCCTTGCTCGACCCGACGGTCATTGACAGCGCGACCCCCCGATCTCGTCTCGCCAGACACGACCAAAGCATCCATATTCTTGACGGTGATGGTTGGCCCAAAAGCGTCCTGGATGCGAACGCATTGGATGACGATAGTGCCGCCGCGGAAAGACGCCTGAAAATCTCCGTCGTTCTCTTCAATCTTTGGCTCGAGCCCATCTTTCCAGCCGCGGGTCGAAAGTTGGAGGAGGCGCGAGAGAAAGAAAGTAACGGCCCGAGCCCGGTCTTCCCACGGTTGGACGAACTCGGCGTACTTTTTGCTCTTGAGCAGTTCGTCGCCAGTGACGCCGATGACAAAGCGGCATGATTGGGACGAGTCCTTATGAGGGACTTGGAGTAGGAGAGCGGCGGCGGTAAGGAGCAGCTTGTGACCTGGGTGAAGGTGGTCAAAGGTGCCGCCTAGGCAGACAACCGGACACCCATGGGTCTGTGAGGGCAATGCCGGCGAATCCTTTTGCGCAACATTCATTGCCAGACCTCCCTCGACGGGGATGAGCTGCTCGTGGAGCAGAGTCTGTCTGCCCTCGGCCAACTTGAGATAAGTCTGATACAATTCTAGGCCAGGTTCGCTTCCGACGCTGAAGATGTACGCCCAAGGGTGGTAGGCAGTCGCGAAGGTGGCAAGGTCCACAACGATGGTGTTGTTAGTCTCGATCTTAGGGCGAGAATCGGGCGAAAATCGCCGCTTGCGATCATGGTCAACCAAAATGACAGAGACATCCACAGATCCAGAGCCGCCGTCAATTTCAGTAGCGATCTTGCGCTCTGCGCACACCACTGACACGATGGCGTAGATACCGGCTAGCAGGGCCTGGGCGTCGGGCCATGATAGGGTCTTGGAACGAACGAACTGGCCGTGCAGAACGGGGCAGGCAACAGCAACAATGAGCTTTGCTGGGCCGTCTGTGTGGTTTGAGCTGGAGAGTGTGGAAAGGGCAGCCTCGAGCGGAGGGCGATATGCAGCATTCAACAGCGCACGGCTCGAGGGGGAAGGGGGGAAGGGGAGCAGCAGAAGCGAGGGAAGCTCGTCCCGCCTCATGGTATTGGGCGTTGGGGATGGTTTCCTTGCGAGGATCGGATGTCCACAAGATCAAGTGAATGCCGTTGAGAAGCCAGTGGTCAAGTCAGGTTGGGCATCAAGTGGCCGGCGACTGCCGGTGCGATGCCGACGCGATTCCGAGCTCTGCAGAAAGCCAAGTTGGGGGTGTGGGGAAGAACTGAAATGTTAGCAGTGACCTGGGGATCCTGGCATGCTCCGGCAGGAGCGGGGTATTTCTGATCGGCAGGCGCAAGAACGAGACGACGAGTCGCACAGATACTAGAATCAGAGAGCTGGAAGCGAGCAGTCGCAGCGAGTTGCGGGCTGCAGGCACGGATTTTTCGGCTATGCCCTCGGAATATGCTTTTCAGGTGGCCTCGTAACTTTGCGAGCTGCTACCTTGAAGATAGTTTATTGAAGAAAAAAGATTCTGGCGTTGGAATCGAACACACAACCGAGAATAAAAACAAAGGCAGATAGATAGAGAGGCAGCTAAGCCACTGACTCGACCTCGGGAGAGTTGGGCACATTGGTTTTGCTGAGACTGCCAGGCGTTGCCAGACGTGCCATGGGTGGCAGCCCCCCTGCATCAGGCGCGACAGCCAATCTCGTCACAAGCTAGCAGCCATGGCAGCCACCAGGCAGGTCGATTAGCCGCTGCGACGGCCCCTGTGGGCCTGCAACCTGTGGTACTGTGTGGGCCTGCGACATTGCTGCCAGACCTCGCCTCGACCTCGCGCCTGCTCCCCTCCAAAGGCAAAAGCAACCCAGCAGCCAGGAATCTCATCTTCGTCCCAAACGCTGACTGCTCGCCGCGACCGGGCTTCCGTGCCCGACAGCTCCATCTCCCCGCTGTGGCCGACGACGGCGATCTGTGCTCTCCCCTTTTGCACCGTAGCCCACGAGTCACACTTGAGGCTACTTTGAGTCGTCGCTGGCCCCTCACGAGCCGATCCCCGTCCAACATCCCCTCGTCGCCTCGTCGCTCTCGTCCCCCGGTCCCCGCCCACATCGACGTCGCTGTCGCCGCTCGCATCCACCGTCTCCAGTCTGCGCTGCTTTGTCCACCCGTAGCGCGCTCCGCGGTTCTTGCGCCTCTTCGGAACAATGAACCCGCAGCAGCCGCAGTACCAGCCCCCGCGCCGGACGGGCACGTACTCCTCCCACGACGAGCTGCACATGTCGTCGGGCATGAGCCACCAAGGTCAATTGCCGCCCCATGAATACTCGGCCCCTGGCGCCCCTCACGTCAAACTCGAGCAAGCACCGCCGAACCCGCCCCAGCTGCAGAGCTACCAGAGCTCTGCTGCCGTGCCGAATGTGCTGCAGCCCGGCGGGATGGGCGCAAGACCCTCCGCCATCTCGTCCAACACGGCGCCGACGCTGCCGACCATGCAGCAGCCCGACTACCAAACCCCGACCAAGCCTAGCCCAATGAACCTCGCCCACGGCTACTCGCGCTCCAGCCCCGCCGCACCCTACGATGGCGGATCTGGCTACCTTCCCTACACCCCAACCACCCCGGGCGGCTCCGGCGTCTCGCAGCAGTACATGTCGCCCACCGAAAACAAGTATGGCCAGCCGGGCTCCCAGCGCGGTATCTCTAATACACCCCTCGGCCTCGCCGACATTCGGCCACGGGCCGATTCGAATCTGTCGGATAGCATGCCTGGCACCCAGGCTTACGAGTTAGCCAACGCCCAACCTCGCACCAGCAACTACATGGCGCCCTGGGCCCTCTACGCCTTCGACTGGTGCAAGTGGGCACCCCAGAGCAATGGCGCAGGAAAGCTCGCCATTGGGAGCTACCTTGAAGATGGGCACAACTTTGTGAGTGCCTGCTAGCATGCCCCGACACAGACTAACGTGATTAGATTCAAATCCTCGACACCCAACTGTCTCCGACCCCGTCCGATGTCTACACCCCCGGCGGATCCAAGTATTCAATGGACTTCACAAGGGTCGCAGAGGCGACGCACTCCTATCCCGTCACTCGCCTGCTGTGGGAACCCCCATCGTCGCAAAAGCAATCTACGGATTTGCTGGCCACTTCAGGCGACCACCTCCGACTGTGGTCCCTGCCATCGGATCCCCAGGCGCCAGCGGTCGGCTCCTCCATAACATCGAGAAATGGTCGAGACCAGCCTGTTACGAAGCTCACGCCCCTCGCGCTCCTCTCCAACTCAAAGACCCCGGATCATACCGCCCCGCTGACTTCACTGGATTGGAATACCGTCACACCTAGCCTAATCATTACCTCGAGCATTGACACCACATGCACCATTTGGGACATCCCGTCTCTGACGGCCAAAACGCAGCTGATCGCCCACGACAAGGAGGTCTATGATGTGCGCTTTTGCGCTCAGAGTGTCGATGTGTTTGTCAGCTGCGGACAGGACGGCAGCGTTCGCATGTTTGATCTTCGGAGCCTGGAGCACAGTACTATTATTTATGAGCCCACGTCTAAGGATGAAAGAGGTATTTTGGCTGCTCATACCCAGCCCTCCACGAAAGTCTGCTAACTGGTATCTTGGTAGACGCGAACGGTGGACGCATCAGCCCTACGCTGGCGCAACAAACAATGTCTCACGCCCCACCCCTGCTGCGCTTGGCCACATCTCCGCACGACCACCACTTGCTAGCGACATTTGCCCAAGACTCAAATGTCATCAGGATACTGGATGTTCGCCAGCCAGGCCAGGCGTTGTTGGAGCTGCGCGGCCACAGCGGGGCCTTGAATTGTGTCGAGTGGTCGCCGTTGAGGCGAGGGACACTTGCTTCGGGTGGCGATGACTGCCAAGTTCTCATCTGGGACCTGCTCAGCCAGGGACCGCCCCCTGCAAACATCAATGGCACGGTATCTGCCGACAACTCGAGGAGCCCCGTGGCTAGTTGGCAATGTGATTATGAAGTTGGAAACCTCGGATGGGTACCACATCTTTCGACTGGCGACTCCGGTGAATGGCTGGGGGTCAGCGCAGGACGTGGCGTCTGGGGCGTTCGGCTATGAATCATGAGCACGATGGGTGACCGACATACCTGGAGGGAGAAGATGCTTTGTGGGCGGTGGTCTGGGAGAGGCGGAGGACGCGAAGTCACGGGAGCAAGCAGCACAGCATACTCACCTTACCTATAGATCGGCCTAGCTGGTCCAGTGACGGAATCTGCATTACGAAGCCTGGCGTTTGGGAAATATACTGCGGTCCAAAAAGAATGAGGAACGGGAGCATGGGTGAAGGATGTTGTATTGTGTGGGTTGGGACGGGGCAAAGACGGAGGCGGTGCAAGACAGTCCCCCATCGTGTATTTCAACCTACCTATCTAAACACGGGGGTTGTGTCTCATTGGATGTGCCCATTGGAGACGTTTACAAGTTTGTCCAGTAAGCACGACACGTTGCATATTGTACACCCTCTCAGGGGGATGACAACCTCGTGCACACTCGGCTCATATATGACACTCTACCTTGTACGATTGCCAGTAGTAGAATGCTTTTCCAGCACCATTGGAGCATACGCCAACGCTACGGTAGTACTGGGGCGAATACCTTGCCACCTAAGGTAGCAAGGGATCTCGTCTTCGTTCTCGGAGGTGGACTCAAAGTTTGAAGAACAAGGCGATTGTTCTTTAGCACTGTCCGATTGTATAAGCTCTGTATGATTGTGTGGGTCTGCTGTTCCGCTGTGGTCTTTGTGTGGAATGGTTTCATAATGCATTGTACCTTGTCCTGCTTGTATGAACAATGCTGGTGCAAGAAATAACATAATTGGATATAAAACCTTGGATCCCATCGATATACGATATCAAAAGCACCAAACCAGGCACAAGGCATCAATCTACCTAACCTTCACCTTACAACATACAACTAACTAATCAAACATTATGGCTGATACCAGTATCGTCACAGCAATGGTGGTTGTGTTTGAGGGCAGTTGCTGTGAAATGTTTGGTGTTCACGTCAAATTGGGATTGGACTTCATCCTGAAGGAGTTTGAAGGGGCTGCCTTCTCGGGGATCCATTTCATTAGCCCCGCTCCAAATTGCCACCAGGCCTTTGTCGCCTTCCTTGCGTTTCCCGACCTCAGCACGACAGTTGCCGATACGAACTGGATCTTGCAGACGATGAAGAACTTTGGACACATGGGGGAAGGCTTCAAAGCCCGCAACGTCGTTCTCGGGCCGGAGCAGGCTCTCCTGGAGCGGGCAAAGCTCGAACTTATTTTCTTTATCAACAGTATCGAGAACACTTTGCTAGAGTGCATGCTCGATTCTGCAGACATTGGGGGTACAGTTGTCCGAAGTGGTGTCAACTTTGACCAGCTCCGTCGGGTCTTGAGGATCCACAACTACGTGTAAGCGCCAAGTAGACTTGCTAGCTTTTTATCGAGTATGTACTATACAGGCTTGGCTGACTATTGGCTTCTTGGAGCATGGTGGCTTACCCCCCCCCCCCCCCCCCCCCTGTTCTTAGGTTTTCACGTGGAGGACCCCCATACAAGGGGGGTCCTCTGGTCAAAAATAGTTTCAATTCATTTACGCGAAAAGACATACGAAAAAGTACCAAAAGGTTGTGACTGTGAACATGTTCTCTGTTTATCTACTCGGTTATCTTGTCGACTTGATCTATTCGTATCTTCCGATTATCAGACTGTTGTGTTTCTGTTCTTCTTGTTTGCTGCCTTTACTGTACCAGTTCACTATATCCACGAATACCTGGTTTTTTATGAAGGGCCATCCATGGTATAATTGGTCGCAGTCATACCCAGAAATTCAGGCGTTGATAAGTCAGTACTATTGTTCCCGTCATCCGTCCAAGGTAGAAAGCAATTCATTTGTTCACGTCAACACATTTCCATAATATAAAACCACCATACCTCGCTCATTATGTGCTAACCACATTGAGACTTTTGTCCTAACCCATACCCCAACACAAACTACCTCTAGCACTTTCGACGACACACACCATCCATCATGACTGCCAGAGCATGCCTCTTCGTCCTGAAGGACTGCGCACAGTACGATGAAGATGTCCAAAAGACTCTTCTGGACCTCCTCCCCGAGGAAGAGGCCGCGTTCGCGGCTTTCCAATATGAGAAAGCCGCAACGAGCGGACTAGGTGAGATCGAGTACAACTGGGTCATCATTGTCGGGTTCGCTAAGCAGCTCAGGGTCGCAAGCGAGGCCGAGGAGCTGCACGACAAGCTGGCTCAGCAGCTCCACTGCACCAAGGGCGAGGTGGAGTGCTTCAAGCCGACCGTCACCACCCCCCGCAAGCGGGCTCTTGTCGAGCTTGTTGAGGGCTGGGAGTCGGCCCTGAGGCTGAAGGGCACCGGGCGGTTCGCCGACCTTGGCGAGCCGATCGAGTCTCCGTTCCAGCTCGGCTCCTTCTTGGCGATTCGCACGAAGCTGCAGATTTAGGACTGGGACGAGGTGAGGCTCTGGCATCAAGCTAGGGCGCTGTCCACATCTCGGCCCTCTCTCACTCAGCATAGTGAGATGGCGATGCACAAATTCGGGTAGCGTCGAGGGGTGGTAAACATAGGAGATACATACATAATATAACTTGAATTGAAATCGACTTTGACTTTGCTCCAACTTGACCAGAATAATAATAGTACCTTGGATATAATGTGCCCCATTTTTCCGTTCCCAAAACTATTGCCGACAACGGCTCGTCTCGCTTATGTTTACCCCGGGATAATGTCATGTATCGACACGGCGTTAGTTGACAGATTGGGTATTTTACCCCGCCGTGAACCTGGGTAATGTGATTCTTTGTCGCTTTGCTCCCAAATTCTCTCAACAGCCCTCAACCTTTGGGTGCACAGCTGCATTGTGCATTGTTAGTCTATCTGTTTTCGATTACTTACTGGGTGAAAGAGAGGTCAACAATGAGCGAACAACAAGTAACCCCCGAGTTCATCCCCCGCTTCCGCAGCGATGTATACCCCTTCATCAACCCGGCCAAGTTCAAGGGATCCCTTCAAGACAAAGTCACCATCATCACAGGTAAGCCGGAAGTCTCCTGTGAAGAAGTTATTTCACCACGTCTAATTGGTTCAAAGGCGCCGCAGGAGCTATTGGGCAAGGACTAGCAGAGTCTTTCGCCGTGGGCGGTGCCAAGCTGGTCCTCACTTACAACAGCACACCTCCGCCGCCGTCGCTCGAGGAGAGGTGCTTGCAGTTCGGCGCCAGCTCCGTCACTTATCTCAAGTGCAATGTTGCGGACCTCGAGGGCTGCGAGAGTCTTGTAAACCAGGTACGTTGTGTCGCCAAGGGGGGTCCGGGCGGACGACTGGGCTGTGACTAACAAAGACTCGAGACACTCGCCACCCACGGCCGGGTCGACGTGCTGATCAACAACGCCGGCGCCAACGGTCTGGGACCGGTACGTGCCACTCACAACCAAACAGGCAATGTATATATCTTGGTACTGACTGAATATCAGCTCGACGCCCAAGACCCGCGCGACTTCATCCGCGACATCGCCGTCAACTTCCACGGGCCGTACTTCCTCATGCGGCTGCTGATCCCCGAGTTCCGCAAGCAGGGCAGCGGGTGCGTGCTCAACATCGCGTCGCGGGCCGGCACCGTCGCCATCCCGTACAGCACGAGCTACTGCGCGAGCAAGGCGGCCCTCATCAACCTGACGTCGTGCACGCAAAAGGAGATGGACGTCGAGGGCCTCGACGACATCCACCTGTACTCGCTGCACCCGGGCGGCATCAAATCGGCCATGACGCTGAAGAGTGCTCCTCCCTCCTCCCTTTGAAAGCCAAAGTGAAGCTGACCTAGAACCCAGAATACGGATCCGAATCGGTCCTCAACGTGCCCCCGCAGGCGCGCGCCTGGTTCGCGCGCGCCCTCGACATCTACAACGACTCGCCCTACCTCAACGGCATGGTGTGCGTGGCGCTGGCGACGGGCATGGCCAAGCACGCCCTGCGCGGCAGGTACATTGACGTTGGCCAGGACCTCGAGGACGTGCTCGCCCAGGCCGCCGCCCTCAAGGCCAACCCCGACCTGTACACGCTGCACACCAGCTTCCTGGGCGGGCTCCAGAACGGCGGCGTGCCCCCGGGCGGGTACCTGGTGCCCGAGAAGCACTTTGAGTTTCCCGGTTTTTGAGCGGGGGTGGACTTGGTAGAGGGACTCTTGACATGACTCACCCAACACTTGGGCATGTCCACTGCGCCCCGTTAGTCACATTCCCGTCCTGTCACAACACCAACAACAACAGCCCGATTAGCTCGGCTGGTTAGAGCATCGTACTAATATATCTTATGATATACCAAGTAACACGAAGGTCAACAGTTCAATCCTGTTATTGGGCATCAGACCCCTTTGGGGATATCTGTCTCATGGCAGATTTTATTTTTGCAAACCAAGCTAAGAAAACTTGGCCCAACTTGCTTTTGTTGAAGCTGCTGGTATTGTGTTGCCCGTGCACAAAAACAATTGCCTCCGTAAAAAAGGGGGGGTTCAGGTTCCCTTTGCCATCCAATATCGACATAGTGTAGATGCCCACCAGCCGGCATACCACCCACCCACAACACCAGCGTGGATGGAGCCAAAAAAAGGAAGCAATGCCCACACCAGGTATCGAACCTGGGACCTGTCGCGTCCACTGTTTGGAGTGTGAGGCGAACGTCGTAACCACTAGACCATGCGGGCGATGTTGTTTGATGAACGTGTGTTTGCCAGGGCGTGCCCATGACACGGGCAGATTACCTGGAAATCTACAGTAAGTTTCTCGGCAAGACTGGGAGCGATGGCAGGTAGCTCGATATGCCCCGCCGTCTTTTCGGCTTGGTAGTCGTTGACATGGAAAGACACCCTGTGGACTTGGCTTGGATGGAGAGATGTTTGATGCATGCAGTGAACACGGCACAGACATTGAGATACTCACTAGGTACTCAGAGCCTGGGATATAGACCGCCAGGTTAGGCTTCAGTATTTCTGCGCCAACGGTACAGGCGGGGGTGTTGGGGACGATGGCATATTCGGTCTCCAGCTGAGGGTGGGCTTTGGGCTTTTAGAGTGTCGATTCGCTAGGATGAGCTTGGCCGTCAAGAGGTCCGACTCTAACCGGGGGGGGGGGGGGCTAACAGCCTAGAATTACGATATGCAATTGCTTTGTTCTTGAAATAAATGACCGCTTCGTGTCTTCTCGAGCACCCCATGACCCGCAAATGCTACGCAACGCGTTTGTGTATCAAACAGCCTCCTCCGCTCTACACTCAGTGTTTCCCTCGAGGGTGTGTAACAAAACACGTTCTAAGCCACACACTAGCCCTTTATGGTTGCGCAGCTCCAAACTGCCTCACATGTTCCCCATCATTCACGGAGCCAGAAACTGGCCTTGCTTGGTGTTCACATTGTTATCGCTCTCACTTGCACTACCGCTTCCACCGCGCGCTCCCCTCCCTACTGGATATGAGCACGTCTCGTGGTAGTACGGATCGGAGTCACTATCCACGTCCCCGTCTGAGGTGTTCCGGTCTGGTGTCGGCGCAGGGGGCGGCGAGGGCCGGATAAGCTTGATGCCCGCCTGGGACGGCTCTAGCAAAAGCGGCGACAACCCCGCGTTATCCTCAACCGTGCTATCGTCAATGGCAACGGCCGAGTCATTCCCTGGGTTCGTTGGCGGCGACAGCGGCGCCGAAAAGTTAAAAAGGGGTATTTTGGTCTCTTCCGAAGCCATCGCAGCGGCAATGGTTGAGACCGAAGACTTCGACCGCGCGTGACTCTGGCTCCTAACCATGCCCCGCTTCGCACGCGGCTTGGCGGTCGCAGCGGCCATGGGCCTTTTGGTAACAGAGCGGTTCCACGACGCCATTTCGAGGCGTTCATCTTCTGACTGATCGTCGGTCAAGACGTCATCTGTGTTTTGGAATACCTTCTTGTGGCGCGCCGCGAGCAGCTGGATGCTACCCACGGAGCTCCTACGGCGTCTTGGCTTTGGTCCCTCTAGCGTTCCTTCTCCCGACGAGGGATGGTGGACATGGCAGACTGGTCGGGGGTGGCCGTTCACACCACTCTCAACGCTTGCACCTCTGCTGAGACCCCTCCTAACTGGCTTCGGGTCTGAGATGCCCGCCAACCGACGAAGATCAACTTGGCTCTTGCTAAAAACAACTCGCGCCCGCAGGGCATGAACTGCACGGTCCAGCGCAAGCTCGATGGAGCATCTGTCTTTGACGCGGCTAAGTTTTGGCCAGGTCGCCCTCTCGCCTATCAAGCAGTTGCGGATCATAAAGTCTGAAGTCGGGTTCTTGAGAATGAGGGGAAGATCGTGCACGGCGATCTCAGGTAGAATGGTGATATCGCCCGAATATCTCTGACTCAAGATGCAGCGGAGTTTGGTAAACAGGTTTGGGAACACGCCCAGCTCAGTGAGGAACTGTAACCTATGCAGAGCTTCCTCTTTCGCTAGAGTCGTTAGAGTGTAGAGCCATTCGCCGCTGTCCTGTGCTTGCTGTTGCTGTTGAAGCTTGCCAGGGGTGGCTCCTGGGTACAGACGGTCGTCCTTGGAAAGGAATGGAACAACGTGGGGATTGACTTGCGAGACAACAAAGTGATTGACGTTAAACATCTCGGCAAGGCGGGTCATTGGCAGGTCGTTGTCCACAGATCCATCGATCCATCGTTGTGGTGTGGGATTCCAAGGGACATGCGCGCCGGTTGCCGGATCTTTGACCAGCAAGGGTGCTGCCTGGAAGATGAGGGGGACAGAGCAAGAGGCGGCGACAGCCGACCATATCATGACATTGGGGGCCGTGACATAGTTGAGTAGCCGAGGGAGCTCGTAGATCGAGGCTGACGACACGCAAATGTTGCATATCCTCCGCGTCCGATTGTAGGCCTCCTGGAATGTCAGGTCGCCGAGCCAGCTTCGCATCACACGTGTGAGGTGCGTGATGTCCGCCCAGCTTCCCTCGGTCAGAAGTCGCCTGATATGATCAGAAATCCCCTCGTCTTCGCCCTCAAACACAGCCAAGTCGCCGAAAGGAAATCCTGCGACCAAATCAGTGATCTCCTCATCCTTCCTTGTGCACAACACTGCGCACACAATAGACCCGGCCGAAGCCCCCGATATTATCCGAGGGAGAAGTTGCGACTCGTACAAAGCCTTGAGCACCCCGATATGCGACATTCCAAAAGTAGCGCCTCCGCTTAAAAGCAGAGCGCTCCTCCCAAAGCTTTGCCTTGCGTAGAGCATCCCCTCTAGCAGGTCTTTGGACTCCATATCAGGGGGCAAGGCATAGGCGCTCTTCTCGACCAACGCCTCGATGGTCTTGACAGCTGAATCAACATAGCGCTCGATCAAGCTCTTTGTCCCAGTATAAGAGTGCCGGTAGAGGTCGATATTTCCCATGCCACCCAGATCTCGCGACAAGGCCGTTCGAACAAGATACATCATGGTCCGGATGTCGCAGTTGGTCCTCGCGGTGTCAAGCTCTCTCAGCTTCGTCTCGATCAGCTCTGGGACGTAGTCGCCAGTCGAGTCATCGAGTTTCCATTCGTCGTTGCCTTCCAGCTCGTCGAGTTCTTTTGCGGCCGACTCCCACTCCTTGAGCGTGGTAGCCTACAATGGGTCCCGTGAGTTACTGGACTGAGAAGAGGAGGTGTGAAGGGGGCGCTTTGCCTACGTTTTCCATACGAGCCGCCAGGATCTGCATCCGCTCTTCAACCCTCCTCCTGTCCTCGCGCTCCGATTCGGTGAGGCCATCGCGCCATGACAGCACAAGGTTGCCGGTGTTCCGGATAATCTTGGTCAGGGGCTGGAAGGTGACATGTTTTGGGGGCTTCTGCTGCTTCTTCTTGAATGAAGAGGTCGAGCTCTGGGTGGGCAATCTCAACTTGCTGTCGCTGCTGTTGCTAACTCGGATGGCAGGGGGGCCATGGACAAAAAAGCCGGTCATGGCGCAGGGCTGGGGCGAGAAGGGCTGGAGAGAGCCTGATGACAGCGAGTGAATATCGGTATCCAGAACAAATCGGGGCCAGGGCCACTGACGTAGGGTGTCGAGGGCGTAAAGGGTGCCAACGACGTTGGGGATGCCGGGAGGACTGGTGCCACTGCAGGGCGTCGAGTAAGCACGTCGAAGTTGAGTTTCAACTCGTTGCACCGCGACTCGAGAAACACCGTGCAGCGGTCCGAATGTGTGTATGTATCATTGTACGGGAAAGGGCTGCAGAGCGCGGCGACGGGGTAATAAAGTCCCACTATCGGCGCGGTTTCGCAGTCGCATGACATGGCAGGAGCGTCCATTCAAGATCGATGAGAGCAGCTGACAGGGCACACTAAGGCGAGACGGGATCGTGGGGCAGATGATCGGCTTGCGGGCCTGTGGTTGGCAGTGGCTGGGGCTGGAAACAAAGAACAAATGGAAATCGCGGGGAGCGGGTGGGGCTTTAGACTAGTGTGCAGGCGTGGGCAGGCTGCTTTTAGCTGCAGGCAACCCAGCCAGGATAAGCGATGGAATTCAGTGATAAAATTCATGTACTTTTCCCACGTCGCGACCTCCCAACTTTTCCACGAGATTACTCCACAATAATGAAATGAAATGCCCAATCAGTTGAAGCCAAAAAAAAAAAAAAAAAAAAAAAAAAAAACTAGTCTACTTGTTTATCCCATCTGCTTATGAAAGCTAAACTAATTGTCTCGTTCATTACTTACGATTTCCCCCCATCACGCATCCTCTACTTCCTCTGCTTCCTCTTCCTCCCAGATCCCGACAGCTCGAAAACTGTTTATGTTTAAGCATGGGGAGGGGGTCGGCACGGTCAAAGTCAATGAGTATGACGCGGCGGCGCTCGTCATTCCAGAAGTGGTTCCGGGGACAAAGCCACTTTGGGTAGTATTTACCATCGACTTTTGTCATTCCTATCGTGGACTTGGACCTGTAGGCAAGCATGAGCCGCGTGTAGATGAGTGTATAGCAGTGTTGTAGATATTCCTCCAGAGTGGCCTTTTCGTTCCTGCGTCGTTCTTGTGCCGCTTGTGACATGATCTGCTCCTTCTCGCGCTACTCTTGTGCCTCTCGTGCTTTTGCTGCCTCCTCTCATGCTTTTGCTGCCTCCTCTCGTGCCTTTAACTCCTATAGCTCGCGCCGGAGCCTCCAAAGTTCTTGTTCAGACATGGTGGGTATGGTCGCCTCTGTTAATTAAGGCGCAGCTATAATTTATTAGCAGCTGGAGGAGGGCCGTGAGGATCGCAAGGATCGTGGGGGTCGTGAAGGTCGTAACCAAGGCGGAAAGAATGGCCGAAGTGGTAGATATGGCTGTGGCCTGCTTTGGCGTGAGCCGGAGTTGATAGGAAGTTTCCTTAGAATGCTTTAGCGTGAGCCAAAGTTGACGGAATCGCTTCAGCGTGAGCCGAAGCTGATGGACTCTCGCCTAGGCTACTTGTCCGCCTGGTGCAGGCCGTGTCCAGATCTCGAGCAGCATGTGAGCAGTTCTAGAAACTTTGGTTTCCCGTCCCGTGGTTCGGGCAAAGGTTGTGAGCCCGTGGCCCACAGCCAGGTACATGTCTGGTGCAGGTTGGGGGTTTTTGGGGGCATCTGATCCTGAACATCTATTCCCGCATCTCTATCTAATCAGCCCTCCCTTCTTCGGATCATTTTAGGTGGTCATCGCAGGATTGTCCAGGAAGGGCAATCCGGTTCCACCTCTTGCCCAAAACGATGACTTCAGCCCTTTCACCCTTCCTTGCACGACACTCTATTCTGCCACTTTCTTTTCGGACAACAGCAGCGAGGGCTAGGATCCGGGTGGCTAACGAAGAGCCTTGCCAGGCACGATGGCGACCCACCCTTCCTTGACATGTGCATGCCAGGCACGATGGCGACCTTCGTTGACATGTGCAGTGCCGCACCTGACGCAGCAGCTAACCGAACTCGTCTGAGGGAGCTCATTGCAACTCAGCATGGTCGCGTGTCGATGTTCCTCCCAGCCTATCAAGACACGAGTCAGCCAAGCAATGCTCGCATTTCTTCTCTCTCTACCCTCGCTGCTTTGAAGCACAACACAAGGGATGCTATTCAACTTGAACGACCGAGTCATTACTGTCTCTGGTGCAATTTTTAGTGGCAGTTCTCGAACCGTTCTAGTATGGGCGAAGGATGTCGCCGCTAAGGCCGTCAAGGTATATGGCCCAACCTTCACATGTCAGGACCTCCACGCATGCTGTTTGAAGACTCGCTTCTCACCGCTCCCACCGTGCAGCTTCCTTGCCTTTTTTTGCCCTCTCTCCCAACTACCCCCAACTAAAACGCTGTCGGTAAGCTCGCTTGCATGATGAGAATCCCATCGAGGGCGGTTTGCAGTTACCCACGGATATGCCGACCTTGCCTAGCGAGCTTATTGCTTCCATTCCTGTTTCCTCCCGGAACGCGCCCCGCTAACTTATTCGTGGTATCCAGCCCCCATTATCTGAACCGAGGCCGAGCTTACGCTTCGGCTCTCAGTATTTTATGAGTTGTATTTGGCTGAAAAGCCTTACCTAAAGGCTGCAGTAATGTGACTCTGTTTTTCTGTCATCCACGAACACACGGCCCCCGAGAAGATGACCCGGCTGCTCGATATCTTCGGGGAGAGTGCTGTCCTCGGGGTAATACATTCGTGACCAAAGTAGCCAGCCCCTTACTCAAAACCCGCGCATTGAGCACCTCTTTTGGGCCGAGGAAGGAAAAAACTGCGCAACCGGGCGCCCTATTGAAGTTAAGACAATCGCCATTGCTTCAAAGGATCCAATGGCGGGGTTCAGGGTGCTGGAAAGTCAAGAAAGCCCAGAACGCCCAGCAGGAAAAGCCCGCATGCCGCCAAGACTAGCTACGTCACGCACCAGGTCCTTACCCTGTGATACGAGCCATACCCCACCATCCGAGGCCGGGCGGCAAAGCTCGAGCTCTGGGCCTAGGTCTGGCGGGTCTCAACGCGTTGTTTTTGCATTGCATCTTGAATGTCCGAGTCCGCAGTCGAAACGCAACCGCCATTTTGGGGTTGTTGTGTCGTTTTTTAATCCCAGCGCTCGCACCGAGCATGGCAGACCGGACAGAGCAAGCTGAACGCTGCGAACGGCCAGAACAACCGGCCTACACAATGCTTCCAGAGCCGACCCTCACCTTCACCCTGCCCAGTCTCCACGATGGCCTCACGCTCGATTGTCGCGTTTACCACCCGTACTCCCTTGCCGCCTCGCCGAAATCACCTCCATGGCAGAAACATGCAGCGATCGTTGCCCACCCGTACGCGCCTCTTGGCGGATGCTACGACGACCCGGTTGTTGACATTGTAGCCGGGACGCTGTTGCGCCTGGGGCTGCTTGTTGGCACCTTCAATTTCAGGTGTGACCCGTTTAATACTGAAGCCTCCCAGCACAAACCCCTGCAGCTGGCTTCTAACATTGCGTTTTTGACACAGAGGCGCCCATCGCTCTGCCGGTCGAACGTCTTGGACGGCCAAAGCCGAAGAGGCTGACTACATGTCCGTCGTCGGATTCATGTCATACTACGTCCAATTCCTCGACCCGTTTCGGCCGACAGCTCCTCGCGGGTTGAGAAGTCATGACGACTTGAGAGGACAAGCCACGCCGGCATCTCCATCCCGAGCCGGCCAGAGTATCCCTAGCCCTTCATTACCGTCACCGCACGACATTCCGATTCTCTTGCTGAGTGGCTATTCCTACGGCGCCATGGTTACCACCCATCTTCCATGCCTTGAGGCGATCCTTGCGCCATTTGACACACCAAACTACGGTTCCCCTGCTGCCGAGATCAGGCTGCGCGCCGAACACCTTGCTGAGATGCAGAACACGATTATAAGTAGCGCAAGGGCTACCGCGGTCGAGCGTCAGAGCGGGCACTCTCATCGGAGGTCTATGGGGGTGCGCATCGGCGGTGACGAGGAAAACCGCAAAAGCCACGATTCAAGACGCTCCTTCTCCAGTGACTTGGAAGACAGGATCCACAAGGGCGTGGCAGAACTGATGGCAAAAGCGAGAAAGGGACAGAGGAAGCGGCAAGCAGTCAAGGAGCAGGCCCACCACGGGGATGAAACCCCTAGAGCACCCGTAGTCCCAGAAACGCCAGAGAAACAGGAGCCAGCTCACGATTGCCTGCTTCTTGTCTCGAGCCGCGTTACCCACCGGCCGGTTTACCTTCTTGTCTCTCCGTTGCAGGGCGTAATCACGAATCTTGCCACAATGTCCTTCCCGTTGCCGTTCTCCGGCCTAACACGGAGAACCTCTACACGCAGTGTCTCCTCTCCCGTCCAAACCACCCAGGTGAATGCCGATGAGCGTCTCCAGCCAGGCTCTCCAGTACCCGAAGCTGAAAATAAGTTGGTGTCGAATCCAACTCTAGCTATTTATGGTGACCGCGACGGGTTTGTCGCAGCGAGAAAGCTTAGAGACTGGGCTTCCAGGTTGCAAGGCGTGCCCAATTCCCAGTTCCGGGCTCATGAGGTGTCAAGCGCAGGTCATTTTTGGGCTCAGGGGAAGGCTGCCTTGATATTGAGAGATGCTATCAAGACATTTACGGAGGGAGTGTTGAGCTCGAATGGCCGCTGATCCTCCATTATCTGTTGCCTGAGATCTGACTTATCATTGAGCAATACTGGGCGAGCTCGGTTTGACTCGATACAACTTACACTTAAAAATCCTTGAAAGCGTCCACGCGGTTCGCAATCGCCTTCTTCACTAATGGAACCCCCAACCCGACCATATCATATCCGTGTGTCACACCAGGATACAAGTGAAGCTCGACGTCAACATTGGCCTTGGCCAACCGAGCTGCAAACGCAATGTCCTCATCCCGAAACAAATCCAGACCTCCCGTATCGATGAAGGTCCTTGGCAACCCAGACAAGTCGGTCGCCCTCGCTGGCGCCGCATACGGCGACACATTGCTCCTATCTTCGCCCAGATACGCAGTCCACCCAATCACGTTGTTCTTACTCGTCCACGTCAAGTAGGGCGCCATGGGATGCTCCGGCTCCATCTCCGTGCGGTCATCCAGCATGGGATACACCAGGATCAGCTTGGCTATCGGTGGGCTCAGCTTCTCGTCCCGCGCCTTCAGTGCAAGCCCGGCCGCGATGCCTCCGCCCGCGCTAGCGCCGCTGACGGCGATGCGCGTCGGGTCGATGTTTTGCTCGGCAGCGTTCGCCTGGATCCACTCGAGCGCGGCATATGCATCGTTAACGGGCGTGGGGAACGGGAACTCGGGTGCCAGCCGGTACTTGACGGCGTAAATAGTGACGTTGGCTCTTTCGACATACGGCCACAGGGTTGCTGCGAAGAGGTTGGGCGAGCCGGAGACCATACCGCCGCCGTGTATATCGAGAACAGCGGGCCCGGGTTTGGTGGTGTCCGTGACCGTGGGTGCGTAGCAATACAACGTAAGCGGGGTGCCGTCCCTAGCGGGGAAGGTAAAGGCCGTTTCCGTCACGGTTGGGGGGAGCGTGCGACCGACGAAGAGAACGGAGAGGGCCGAGTCGGTGACGGCGCGGAGCTCATGCGCCGTGGTTGCTTGCTCGGGCATAGGCATGTTGGCGAAGGGGGCGAGGGCGGCGGCGAAGCCGGGGTCGAGGCGGAGGTTGGACATGGTGGTTTTGCTTGATGCCGGGGTGATTTGGATGGGGTTGGAAGGTTGGAAGATACCAGAATAGGGGTAATGCCAACTTTGGAACAAACACCTTTTGATGTGATCAAGTGAGCCGATGCTGTCCCAAGTTCTGGCCAAGCTTGAAGCTCTAGACGTCTGTTTATATATACTACCTACCCAACAATAAGCTTCCCCCCCTCCGCTAGTCCCGAGCCGAAGCGCCACCACCAATCGGGATACTCGTACCGCCGCCTGCAGTCACTTGGTGGCGTCGGTACCTGTTCGCGACGGACATCATGAAGGGCCCAGCGTCCCGCCGCAGCGTCTCTTCACCCACCCCGCTCTCTCCCTCCCTCGTCGCTTGGCAAAGGGCGGGTGACGCGGCGCCCGGACGCCTGAAGGGAATCCATGGTGCCTGCCTACCGCATGGCCCCGGGGGAACGGATGTCTGACCGGTTTTCACGGTTCTGAGTCAGGCTGTGTTGGGGTTGAGCTGGGGATTTTTTTATTATTTTTCTTTTGGTTGTGTGTTCGTCTACTAGTGGTGGGGGGTTAGTTCAAGGGCGTTTGTTTAGACTATGAGCTTCGTGTATCGTTGTTGGGACACTTTTTTATCTAGTCTTCAAGTTGCGCTAGGTTTTGCAGGGCTGAGAGTTGGGAGTCCACTGGAGACTTTTTGGTCCTGACCCGCCTGCCTGGGGTCATTAGGCGGGGTGGTGTGGGGGAGGGGGGGCTGGGTACATAAGACGGCATTGCTTGGTCAGAGGTGTCTTGAAATGTTTCCGTGAGCCGGGGCTCGGGAGGTTGGCTACATCCCGAGTGTCGTAGATAAAGAAAAAGAAAAATACATATGTCTATAATCTAAGGGTTTAGAACTAGAGGATGGTCGTTTTGGATTTTGAGCATCCCCGAGTTCCATATGCTGTCTGTCTCATTGTTCGTTGTCTTTGCTAAGTTCGGTTTCGGTTACACCATCACGGGCACACAGCTGTGTCGACTTTTGGTCATATTCTAACCATTACTATTCGCAAAAGGTTCCGCAAGCACTCTTGCTTGAACGGATGGATGTCGCTCCACATCATCCACCTACCATGCTCGAAAGGGTCGGATACGGTTGTGGATGCCCTCAGCCCCCCGCGCTTCACCCCCGGTTAACCATGTCATTGTAAGCCCTGCAATACGAGGATGTACTGACAAGCGAAATTAACTTCACGAACTGCTATGCTCTTGGAATTCTCAAAATTCGGGAACACGTGGAATAGGATAACGTGTAACGATGGGCAAATATATGGCAAAAGCCATCTAGGTACCCTCCGAGGGGTATCATATCATACTGATTACTAGTATTCGTCATCATACTGTTTAATGTGAGTATTCGCCTTTCACGTCTTAATTTCATCACATCAGTCCCGGTCCTCCCATTATACGTAACCCCCTTTCACCCTAAATGCTCTCAGACAATCGACTCCGTCTCAAAGTACGGATTATTCGGGTCAAACGGAAACTTCCTGACCACGATATCGCCCTGATACCCAGCCAGATTAGGCTCGACGGCCGCAAAGTTGAGCGCGCACGTCGCGTTGGCGACATCGAACTGGCCAAACGTCACCACGTCCGTGGCCGTGCCGTTGTCGTAGTCGATCCGCACCTGGTTGACCGTGCGCCTGCTCTGGTCGTAGTCAAAGTAGTTGCTCGGTGTCAGCTGGATCCCCGAGTGCGCCGTCGTCATGACCGTGTTGGGCAGGTCGCCCGTGTGCGGCACGTGGTGCATGCCCAAGTTGACCCACAACACCAGATCCTCGTCCCGCAGCTTCTCGCCGTCGAAGAAGAGCGAGAAGTCGATAGGAGGGTCGGCTGTGTCCTGGCTGTTGAAGGGGTGTGCGCTGCGAGGCTCCGTGTCCTTTTGCTTGGTGATCTGGACGTCGAACTCGGCCCAGCGCGCCGCGTTGCCCAGGTTGGAGCTGTTCTTCACCGTCAAATGCGCGGTGCCCGTATAAGGCAGCACCCGATAGCCACGGTACTCGCCATGCTTGTTCACTTCATTCTCGTTGACCACGAGGACCTGAGTTGCGCTGTTGGCGCCCCAGTTGAACCGGCCGTCATCTTCGGTCTCGATGAAGGACCGCTCGAGCTTCATCGTGTTGCGCGTCTTACCCTTGGACCACGCATACGTCTCCGTGGCCGGGACGAGCGACATAAGTTGCACACTGTTGTTGGTGCCTAGAATGTCAAAGTCGACCTTGTAGTTGAGCACGTGGTCGTGCATGCTGCCGGACAGGAAGTCGTTGATGTGGAAGCCGTAGTCTTCGTTGTTGGCATAGTAGGCTGACTGTATGTATCCTGACGCGCGAACCTCGACGGCAATGGAACCGTCGAGGAAGAACGAGTAGCTAAAGGTATACTGGCGGGTGTTAGTACCTCGGGGCCAAGCGAGAGGTTGATAGACATACGTCATAATTTCCCACAGTTGACACGGACCGCACGACAAAGTATGTGTTCTTGGTGACCGACACGTACTTTGACGTCGAGTGTCTCTGCAGGGGGAAGTCGGCCTCGGTCTCAAACAAACAGATGCTGTTGATGTGGGTGTGCGACGTCTCTGCGACGTAGAATGACGAGTTGAGATAGCTTGCGTATTCTGGGCAGTCGTATCCCGGGACGAGCTCGAAGGCGTAGGGGCCGAATCCGTAAAACGTATCGAGATATGCGGTTCCCGACTGCATCGGGTCGTTTCCTGTTTGCAGATTAGAGGATGCTAGGGGATCTCTGGCGAGCATCGCGTTGACATGCCTGCATAGTGGGCCAAGGCCTCCTGGAGGCTCAGCTCGTACAAGACCCTCTTGCCCTGGTAGTGGACATCGTAAAGCGCAAGACCAGTGTCGCGCGAAAAGCCAAGGTAGAAGCTAAAGTCCATCCACTCGACATACTTGGCCTCGGCATCAACAGCGAATCGAGAGCCAGCTGGGGCGATTGTGACAGGGGGATAGGCAGTGTCGAGCGGCAAGATGGGGCCCTGTTGATCGGTGCGCGCCCAGTCTCCCTCAATATTGCCGCCGTTCTTTACAAAGCCTTCGCTCCAGTAGGCGGCGCGGAACTCCTCAGTCGTTTCGTAAAAGATGTTGTTATACAGCCACCCCTCCAGTTTCCATTGGCTGATGTCACGGCCGGTAACATCAGACATGAAGTACAATCCAAGCGGCAGCAGCGTCTCGGCGTCGAAGTCATCAGAAGGGAGGTTCCAGTAGGTGTCCCATCTGATGATCCTGCCGTCGTCCTGCCACAAGGGGTCAATGCCCCAGATGTCGAGAGTGTCGTTCTCCAAACCCAGTGCTGTGCCGTTCCAAAGGTCGAGGGTGATGTCGGCAATGGATTGCGAGTGCACATAGAGCCATTCCACGTAAAGCGCATCCGAGTCGGCGTCAAGATTCCGCACCTTGCCCCCATTCTTCTTAGTCAAGGGGTAGGCAAGGGGTTCCCAGGTAGTTGTCTCATTGTTGACTGGGACAGGTCCGACCAGAAGGTCAACGTAATAAGGGTCCTCGCTCGCGCGGTGGTTCAGAACAACGTGCGCATACTTTGTCGGCGTGGAGGCGTTGCCGTCCAAGTAGGCAAGAGCGTCCGTCTTGTTTGGCCACAATGCCTCAACCAGTGTTCTGTGTGTGGTTAGCCTACAGTTCCCGAAGGGCGTCGTAGTAGCTTACATTGTGTTGTCCCAAGATGTGGCCTCTTCCGTCGTGGTCAGGTTGAGATCCTCTTGTGCAAAAAGCCACTCGACGACACCGGCGGTCTCGACATCTGTCAGCGGCGCCCAGATGTTGACTTTCTTGGAGGTGGTGGTGGTTGTGAGGGTCTCGGCGCAAGATTCTAGCTCGGTGGCTCGCCGCTGGCCCTCAACTGCGCGTTTGAGGGTGTTTGCCATCTTCTTCTTGGCGGGTCCTTTGCGAATCCATGCCGCCTTGGGCTCGGGTGACGGACGAGCGAAGACATCTTGAGCTAGGGTGGTGAGGAGGAGGGCGGATGCTGCAACCGCCCTCGGGCTGATGCAGTTCAGGAGGCCCATTGTGTTGTCGTCTCGAGGACCAGGGAGTTGCCGGCCAGAAGACTATGGGAGAAGCTCGTAGCTATTCTCGGGTGCCTCCCAACTCGGAACTGGGCGAGCCTGGCTTATATGCCTCAGCGGTCTCGATGGGCAGCTTCTCAACAACCCCAGGGCACCCAATTCCAATACGCCATGGCTTCTGATGCTCGATTTGATCTCACTGATCCTCGGCTTGCAGGAGCTCTTATCAGCAGGGCTGCCAGCTGCCTAGGTGAAGGTGGTTGGTGAAGACACGATCAATATGCTAATGGGATGGGCCTGCAGTCCGAGGTACCTTCTTCCACACCACTACAGCGACCCCACCATGCAACCATCCTGCGGTTCCTAGTTTTCCTACTGCGGTTCGGCGGTAGCTCAGGTCCGTTCCCCTCTGCGGCACGGGAAGGTCTAGGCCGAAAGGAGGGTGAGCCAGGGCCAATCGGGCGCATGGCCGGCCCACGCGTCGAGCCCGCAGCCATGGAATGGGCGGGTTTGCTGACGAGCGGAAAGCTTGGATGGTCTTGAGTTCTGATGATGGGGGACAGGCTAACTCGCGAACGGCGATGCCGTCCTGGCGACATGGCAGCAGGCTAGCTTATCGCGACCCCAAAGCTTCTGGGCGACGGCGGGGTAGAGCAGGGGGGGGAGCTTCCTGCCAAGATGCATGCAGTGCTTCTCTGGTGCTCGTTCTCTGGTGCTCGTTGATACCCCGCAGGAAGACTCAATAGTGCGAAGGCTAAACGATACACGCAATCCAGGCTCCGGGTAGCTCTTTTGATACCGGGCAGCCGTCCAAGCTCGGAGCTGGAAGCGGGATGATAAGGATCTCGTGAACTCGAAGCCGAAGACATGATATCCAGGGGCCCATGGCTCTAGTGTCAATCGCGCCAGACCCGGGGGAGAGCAGCAACATCACCAGCTGGTCCCCGAGATTGAACATTGATTGCATGTCAGGCACAAGCGAGACATTTTCCCGGTGAAATTGAGGCCCGGGCTGTCAGGTTGCGCACCAGCACGGCCACTGCCTGGATTCACTGGCCAGATCAGGGTCTGGATGCGACGCTGAGAAAGGATGCAATGGGGATGGCATCTTGGATCTTGGCAGACGGAAGTGGGGTGTTTGGCCGATGAAGTGCTCAGTAAGCTGGGCGGTGCTTATCGTCGCAAGCCTGAACGTCGCCCGTGTCGTCAAGTCGGCGGCCAGGGCCGTTGTTGACCTTCCTGGTTCGAGAGCTTCCCATGCGCCAACCCCGCCTCCACCGACGCCTGTGGCTTGCTATTGCTTTGGTGTTGGATTTGACGTGCTGTAGCCTGTCGGTGGGCCGATCGGGAGAGCGCCAGGGTCGTGGCGTAGACAACGGCGGGCCAGTGGGGGTCGTGTGGACTTCTTCGCCAGATCAAGGCAAGCCACCATCGAGCCCACCGCAGATTCGCTGCAAGGAGTCTTGACCGAAATATTCACCGTGGATGGATGCATTTTTGTCGGTGTGGTCTTTGGCCATTTGGCACACCATTTGAGGTGCAGGACAATGAAGGCAAGCGCAACCCAGTCGTGCCAGTTTGACTCAGATCCACCATCACACTAGCTCCGAGGGGCTCGACCTCCCCTGCGTGACGCATGAGACACGCACTCCAATCCGACTGTATCATATCGACAACTTCAAGTTCCATCGTTTTTACGGATACTAATACACTATCGCGTCTCTCGTTTTTCTTGGTTTCTTCTTGACTGACCCCATGTGTTACCAGCTTTGGAGCACTACGAAGGACGTGGACTCGGGGTCCATGACATGGATTCGATCCAGCAGAGCCGGATGCCATGCCATGCCAGCGATGCATCACTGATCAGGCGACGTAGGTAAGGTATGCACAGACGAACTCCTGCAATAAAGATTCCCAAACAAAATCCATCAACCCTCACCTCGCAGGCAATCAATATCTCGTCCATGGGACCTCAAGCGCCCCATCCTCCATGCCCGTGACGCATTGGATGTGCTTGGAATCCACAAACCGAAAGTAGATAGTCCACGACTTCTTGTGATCGACCCACGGGTCCGTCCTGAAGAAGCTATTCGTCATCCGAATCTGCCCCCTCCTCCCCTCAAAAAACATGGCCAATTCCTGCAGCACGGCCGGCGTCTGGATCCTCTGCGGGCCATACGTGACAGCGACAATCTCAACCTGCGCCTTGGGCCCGTCCCTCCAGGCCCCCGCCGCGCCGCCAATCGTGGTGAACTTGGCCATGGCGTACTCTGGCGGCGACTCGTGCGCCGTCGCCGACACGCGGACGGCGAGCGCATCCTCGGACACGTTGAGAAGCCGCAGCTCGGCCTCGTCCTCGTAGCGGTACAGCACCGTCATCGACTTGACCAGCCCGTACGCCGGGTCCGGCAGCAGCGTGTACTTGAGCATGCTCATGTTGAGCAGGAGCGTCTGCCTCTCCTGATCGGCCATGGCCGCCACCTCGCCCGTCACGTTGACGCCGCCCCACGTCGCGCCGATGACTTGGAGACGCGGCGGCAGGGACGCGTCGCGTGGGGCCGTGGATACCGCATCCTCGTAGGATGGGGTTGGGTCCGTTTCGATGGAGATTTCGTCGTCGCCCTTGAAGGCGCGCGCTGGACGGTAGGGCAGGGACGACTTCTCGTCGTCGCTGATTTCTTCCCAGTCGTCGAGCTTCATTGTGATTCCGGTGGGGATGTGGTGGAGATGGTGATGAAGAGGATTGCCAGATAATCTATGAAATGGCGAGGTGAAGTGAGGTTGAGGATGTTGAGACGGACCGTGATATGGCTGCCTGCTCGGCGGGAGTGGGGAATAATTGCGGAGGCTGGCGGCAATGGATAGCGTCTCAGGCAGGCAATGCAGGATGCAAGCTGTGCTCGATTGGCTGGAAAATCTTCCAAATTTGGCGGGGGGTTGCATCACCGCCTGCTTTTAGTTGGCTGACGCGGACTGGCGTCAATGTTGTCTGGGATGTTTACCTCATCTGGAGGTGGCGTCTTTCGACTCGGAGCAATTCAAGTTGGGGATCGTTGTAGTTCAATGCGCCAGTTGCCCAGTCTTTCCAGGCAGGGAGACTTGCCCAAACGTGATAATTGGGTTACATCGAACAGGGGTCGACAACCCTGCTTAACATCATCAACTATTGAAGGTGAATGAACTAAGTTTCTCATTCTCAAGTTCCGTAGTAAATTAAGTCTTTCACTTCTAATACGGCTGACATTATATATGTACCTTAGGTAACTCCAAGTGTCAATGCCGTGACCCTTTGTCGATACCGCCCCCGAGTGAGTCCGGGGCGTCCCCATGCTCAGGTACTGATACACTGAAACCTCATGATGGGAAATAGAAAAGGGGGATTACTGGTGCTTCTTTTCCACTCATTGAACAGTAGTTTTAAATACCAGCCCAATTTCAGTTCATCCCTCAAGCCAGCCTTCACCAAATTTACTCTAAACAACTGCCATCTTCGTCCCCGAGGGTAATACATAACCACAGTTGCGAAACAGCTCTTATATCATGAGCCCGTGTGGCCTAGTGGTTATGGCGGTCGCCTCACAATACTTCAATGAGATTATCGCGACAGGTCCAAGGTTCGACCCCCCTGACGTGGGCATTCCTTTTGCCTCCATCCCCATCTTGATGATGTGGAGTGATGTGGAGTGATGTGGGGTTTGTTTGTCGCCTTTTTCCCTATAACTTCAAGTTCAGTGGGAGCGCGAGTGGGACCCGACACAGTACCACCTCACATAATATGATCGCTACAGGGATCTTGAAAGATGACTCGGAAAGATACTTGTACTGACTTCCACTGCAGGATGAACATTTGCCACTTGTAACACTGCTCGAGTCTTTCAAGTTGCACTAGTCAGAAAAGAGGTCTTTGTGGCGCGCGTTGGACAGGTCAAGGGTCCGGGACACAAGCTCAGGTCAGACTCGGACCGAGAGAGGGAGAGAAATAATACTATAAAACGATTTCGGATCATCGAGAGGGCTGTATATCTCAACCAATTCCTTATCCAACATTGCTTGATTTCGAGCTCTTCATCTAGCAACTTCTGTGGTGTTCCAGCCCGTCTTTTGATTCTGGTATGCTCGGCATGTCCACCCAGCAACGGAAAGGCATTAGCTCACAGCAGCACACGGGAGCTGACAACTATCTACCCAACCTCGGTTCACAATGATCTCATTATTCCTACTTCTTATCGCTCCTCTTGTTCGAGCAGATCGGTTGTTCCGCCCCTTCGACCTCAACTCCACTCCGATTATAACCACCTCCACATCCGACTTTTGGCATCACGTACCACCCAGACACTCCTCGGTTTTTTCAATGACTCCCTTCGCCAATATCACAACCTTTACGGCGACATCATGGACAACAGTTCCAATCGCTCAACTCACCGGGGACCCATTTTGCATCAACGCGGCCGACCCCCAGCAAGGGGTTGGCAACCACTGCGTGTGCAAAAATGGTGCGACGCTTGACATCATCCCATACACAACCGGTGGCAATGTTTCGGACTACCAGCCGTGTGCCTACACCACCGTCGAGGCTGCCAATAGTTCTACCTCGGTCTTTGCTACGGGTGAAGGTGGCACTGTCACCGTGACTATCCCCACAACCACGGTGTGGTTAACTGTCACCTTCACGAATAATTCGCTGGGAGGTAGTGGCCACACTGGGGGTGTACCGTGACATGGTACATGGTGTGAAGGACGGAGGCTGGGACTTTGAGATCTCTAAAATCATGAATGAGATAATGTCTTCTCAACGCTGTACCAGCCCATGCTCCTCATCTTACACGCACCGTTCAATGTCTTTACAAGTGATAGTCTGACGGGGCTGTCACAGTAACACCGCGTCGTTCCCAAACACCCTCGATACCCATATCGGCCCGGCCACTTTGATCTTGTCAGCATATTTCCAGAGTGATACGGGGATACGCGTCCTTGACTTACTCATCCTTTAGGTTGATAAAAGGCTCTGTGGCACCGGCCGCGGTATCGGGGTTTCTAAAGATGACATTGCGGGTCTGTAAAGGGAACCTGTCAGCACAAGGACACTTGAGAACTATGGGAGAGTAACATACCAAACCCAATGTCAGATGAATCCCTGCCGGTGCAACCGTGATAGTCTCCACCGGCTCACCCCCGGCCACCATGGCAGCGATATTCTTCGCCGCGACCGCCGCCTGAACAGACCCCGGCCTGGCCGCCTTATGCGCCCCGGTATCGGCGATATCGCCCACAGCGAAGAGATTCGGAAACCTCCCATCCCCAAACTGCAGCGTTGGCCGCACGCGAACAAACCCATTCTCAGGATTCACCAGCCCCTCGCCCAAACCCGCCACCACAAACCGGCTATTCGGCGTCTGCCCCGTCGCGACAACCACAAACTCGGCCGGCACCCTCCGCCCATCCCGAAGCGCCACAAACCCCTCCCCACCTCCCACCGGGAACCCCCCTTCGGGAACGACCGCCCGGCTCCCCAGCACCATCTCCACCCCCAACACCCCCAGCCGCTCCTTGACCAGCGCGCTCAGCCCCTGGTGGTAAAACGGCATCAGCTGCTCACGCGAGTGCACCAGCGTGACCTTCTTGGCCGGGTACACCTCCTTCAGGTCGCACGCCATCTGCACCCCCACGGCGCCGCCCCCGACCACGACGACCGAGCCCGCGCGCGCGAGGTCCTGCTGGTACGTCTGCAGGTAGCGCACGGCGGCGGGCTTTTCGTCGGTGGCCACGGTGCCGGGCGGGGTCAGGTGGGTGCCGGTGGCGGCGATGAGGTAGTCGAAGGGGACGATGGTCGAGTGGCTCCACTCGCGGTCGAGGATGACGTGCGCCGGGTGCAGGGAGAGGACCTTGGCGCGGACGACTTGGTGGCGCGGGTCGGAGAAGAGGTGGGTGTACGGGATGAAGGCTTTATGTTCGTGGGATGGGAGGATGGCGAAGCGGGGAAAGGCGAAGAGGTGGTGGAAGTGGCTGTGCGGCTCGATGAGCAGGACCTAGGGGGGGGTTTTAGTGAGGTTTGGAGTTTGGGTTGCAGGGTGGCTTACACGATGGGTTGCGGGGAGGAGAGTGGCTAGTTCTTTTGCCGCGTTCTGGAGTTGGAGTTGTTAGTCCATGGCTCTTGAACTGTCACAGACCAACAAGACTCACTATGCCGACGTAGGACCCCCCGACCACCACCACGTTCCTCAAAGCCGTCATGCTTGTGTCGTTGACCTGTGCCGTTGCCGACGAGCTCCACCACTGTTGGATGAAAAAGGCGAGGGCGAAAATAAGAGTGAAAACAAATGCGCTCGAGTTGAAAAACTCCGTGACATGCCTCATGGCTGTGTGTGGTGAGAGGCAAACTAGGGCTTCGCTACTTATGAGAAAGATTGCGAGCACATGAGTCGGCTGGCTCGGTCGGAGATCTCGCTTCGTTGCTCGTTCGCATTCGGAGGGGAGGACGGTGAAACGCCGAGCACGGCGAGTACACAAGGATGCCGGCCCCGCCTTCGGGACCCCCTCGGTCGTCGGGGTTAAGGTTTAGCCTGTAAGAGCAAATCTGGTCCAATCATCTCGCTTCGGTAGCACAACGCCACAAGATAGCGCTGGGAATGGTGGTAGGGATGTAAATGATGCTGACGTAGGCATGTGTCTCTCTACTCGTAGATATAACACAACTTCCCCCCCATCCCGCCCACGGTGCTCATCAAGTCCCTCGTCTTGACATCCCCCGCCAGAACCCCCAAATTATTCGGATCATCCAACGTGCCATTCGCGCTCGCCGGCATGTTATTCATCGTCTTGGTCATGCTCACCTCGGCCGTCCGCTTTACCAGGTCCTGCATCTGCCAGATCCACCACACGCGGTCAATCATCGAGTGGTGCAACCAGAACACGGGGTCGCCCGGGCTGACGTAGAAATCGCCCGCCGGGTCGCCGCTGACGGTGTAGTGGCCGCCAGCGTGCACGCCCCACTTGCCCTGCGGAAACTGCCCCTCCATGACCGTCTGGAACCAGTACACGTTGCTGTTCTTGGTGATGAGATCGAGCGTGTAGTTGGCCGTCGTTACCGCCGCCGCGTTCTTGTTGACGTCACGCCGCAGGCACCGCGGGTTGTACCCGAACCCGTCCGAGCGCGGGTTACGCGTCACCGTCAGTGACGGCGCGATGGGGCCGATGTTGACCGACATGCTGTGCCGCATTAGTATTCAGCTGGGTTAGGGGCAAGGGGGTGACCGACTTGCGGAAGGGCCCCGTCGTCACGCAGCCTCCGCCATCGCCGGGCGGGATCACGTTGTAAGGCCGGGGTGCGCCAGGGATCTGGACGCCGGCGTGCTGCACCTTGGCGCCGTTGCCGCCCATGCTGAACTCGTTGCCGTTGAAGAGCGGCGAGTTGACGGGGTCCTTTGCATAACGGTCCCAGTTCCAGTACTGCACGGTCATGTTAGTGGCCTGAACTTGAGTGGCGGCAGGAAAGGAGAGGCAAGTACCGGCTGGTATCCCTTGTAGCCACACTCGGTCCGCAGGGCATTCTCATAATGCCAGATGTAGTAGCGATGCCACGGCAGGAAGAATGTAGACCCGTGGTTTCTCGGAGTCTGCTGGATGTGGACGACAACATAGTCGTCAAACCTGCTCTTCGCACCAGGTGCTATGGACGAAGTCAGGGGGGGCTTGGACTGGAGGCACAGCACGGCGTCGGTGTACGCCTTGCGCTCTGCCTCACTCAGGTCGCTCCTAAAGGGGTCTGTTAGTCTGTTGCTGTACCCCTGAAGAACAAAGCAGCACATACCATTCCCTACGCCTGATGGCTGTTTCTACCGTGCAGTTACCCTGGGGGTTCTTTGCGAGCCACTCCTTGAGCTTGGGCAGGGTGTCCTGCGCTAGCTTATCCACGGCATCGGGAGAGTATAGGCCCGCGGCCGAGACCCCGGCGACAAGGGCCGCGGTAAACAGAGATCGAAGCATCTTGGACTAGAACCGGTGGCTACCTGGTTTGACCTGCATGGCAGCCGCTCTGTCCTGATGCTCGGAGACAGGTGCCGGGAAATCATAGTGAATATAACAAAACCACTACGCCTCCGAGCCATTTAATCAACACACTAGCGTAAGGTGTGATGGACTCGGCAGAACGTCTAACAAATGCTTCTTGCTGCATTCCCTGGTGGCGCCAAGCAGTCGGGTAAGTTGGGCGGTTCGGCACTGGTGCCCGCGCTGAAAACGGAATGCTCTTCGCGTTCTGACTGGCTGCAAGGAGAATAAGAATCCGGGGTTCATTCTCGTGTCGGAGCGCAGGGCGCATCCGTGGTGGGCTACACAAACAACCAGCCGGGTCAACCGGCTCATTCGAACCAACCCCCAGCCTCTCATGTGCCGCCAAAAACGACTGATATGTCTCCGCCGCCATCAATAACAAAGGTCCCTTGTCATATGAGTAACACAAAGCCCAATTATAAGCAACGGCGCTAATTGCTCTTGGTCACGGTCGATGAGCCCCATCGGATGGTCGAATGAGAGAGGTCCAATACAAACACACATTTTCCCGGATAGAGTGATCGTAGATCAACTTCTAGAAGAGAAGCATAGATCTCTTCGAGAACATGAGCCAGCAAGACACTAAGCCCTACACTCAGCTGCCGAACAGCCGGCTTCTCCCAAGGTTGCGCACTTGGCAGGTGGTCGATGGGGGAGCGACCCGTGAGGTGAAAGGTTAAAGGGCGCCATCACGAGATGTGGATACGCGCATGTAACCGATTGTGCTGAATAAAACCGCACATTTTATTGGTGCAGGTAAACAACACTAGGCGCCAAGCTGGTTCTGAAAAAAAACCAGATTGCCGCCAATTCGAGTTCTTAAACAAGCCGCTATGCAATGTCCTGGTTGGCACCGCCCTTGTCTTGGTCCGCCGGGCACTAATCTCTGGGAGCCTCACTTTAATGAGTTTTCAGACGGATCGTCTGCAGAGCGGAAAGTGAATAGTAATCCGTATTACAGGACGATGGACTCCGCACCTGGAGCAAATGACCTACCGCTAGTGGAAGAGATGCCACAAAGCTTAGGGACGCCGCGGCCAAGTAAATCAGCCAGACGTTGCTCGTAGCATCGCTGATTTGCGGTACTACGGCCAATTTGTCCGCTTCTGAAAGGTTCTGATAGGCTGGGCTACTTGTTCCGGCGACCAGCTGCATAATGTCACCCACCTGCTGAGGTGTTGGGGAGAGTAACACTGGGCTTTTTCCACAGCTGTGTAGATCGCCAAGAGGACCATTCCAGATCTTGAGCTGCAACAATCAAGAAAACTAGTCAGTATTCTGCAGGCTTTTGTACGAATGGGATAAGTGATGCCTACCATCTGTCATAGCGTTAGCATTTGTGGAATCACTCCGAACAGTATCTGTCATTGGGAGGTGTCAGCTCTTCATCCGAGTCGCTTAAGACAGAAGTTATGGATCATGAGGGCGGTGCCACACAGAACCGAGCTGCTTCTGACAATATACCAGGGTGAAATCAGGCAATATTCTTGAGAGAAATATATCGTTGACCATATACAAGACCACCATAAACACAATAAGCAGGAGCAACCAAACGCCCGCTTCCAGGGGACCGTCGCCCTGAAAAGCCAATATTAGTGATCAAAATGGCCATAAACATACTAGAATTCACCCCTACCCCAACAGAAAGAGGAGGGGAATATAGTAAGTCATCGACTATGTTGATCAGCCTTATAAACCAACTCGATAGACGGGGTGGGATTCTGCTTACAAGAACCATTTCAGATGACAAAAACACTTAAAGTTATATATTGACCAAGATAGGCCACTCTAGAAAATACGCTAGATAAAGTCTAAGATGTTTGGCATACGGTCAATTGAGGGAAAGAAAAGATGTTGGAAGGGGTGACCCTTCCGGAAGATGGTAGCCGCCTCCTGATTGGTAGATAGCCTAGCGTGATTGGCGTGGCTTCTACCCACCAAAAGGACCAGAGATTTTCCCTGGGGGCCAGAACCACCACGAAATTGATCACCTTTTTCCGTGTCACCAACAAAAGAAGGTTGATATAAAAGCCCTTGAAAGTATAGAGCTAGCTAAGAGGTCTACTATTCTATTGATTTATTTATACCTTTCTCTAGATAGCTGTGGGGCAATGTGATGTGTCAGCAAAATGGGTTTGTTCATGGGGAACAGGGAACGGGATGGTGGCGTATGATTATATTGTCCAAAGCAAAGAGGAAGGTGGTGAACAGCATCGAAGTATAGGCCACCACCCACTACCATTTTAGAAATCAGCTGAGGCGTGTTTTTGCGTTTGGTGGGGGGCTGTCTACACCTTCCAGCCGTATATTGAACGGTGAGAAGTCCTCGAACTAGAAACGTCGCCGCGCTTGAGTTGGCCGAGTCCACTTTCCAGTTTGATATCGTTGAAGTGGCGAGGGCCTCGGAGGGACCGTCCGAGTGGGACGGCGTAGTGGACTCATCGAGTACCGCCATGGTATCTAGTCTCACTAGCACCCCGCAGATGGAGGGATAGCAGGGCAGTTGAAGATGATGGGAGTGCGAGCGACTGCTTCGGATGTGTCAGATGCACTTCTTGCACAGTTTTGTCCACGTTATAACTATAGAACACACTCGATACTCAATAACAGATAGTGCCTTGTTCTCTAACGCACTGTTTCCGCAGATGTTGGGACTCCCTGCGTTTTCTGGGCGAGGTTTGAAGGAATGTTGGGAAAGGTTGTGAGGAATCCGACGTTCGAGGGGGGGCCTATACCCGCGACTTGTGGGGCCTCAAGTCTCGACTATGATGTTCTGGGAAGGAGCGACGTGAAGGCAACTTCACTACCGATATAAATGCTGTCGGCTTACACGTTCAAGTACGGGGAAAGAATAGACGCGGCCGAGCTGGCTGACGGAGCACGGCTATTGGCTCGCTTTCTGCGGTTGGTGATGCGGGACGCACGTCCAAGAATCCAGCCGCGGTCGCGTTGCCCGTCGGTCCAAAATCTGACGCAATCTTTCAACCTCTTTTGTTGACAACTGGTAGTACCTGCCAAACCTTACAATTTTTACAATGGAAATTCTCAGAGGTCAGCGCCGAAGCCAGGAAGCCAGGGAATCTGGGCTCGGTTCTGACGCGAAACGCAACACACACAACTCGCGAAGCGGACGCCAAGCATGCCGTGTTTGTCGAGGCCGCAAGGTGCGCTGCGATCGGAGGAAATTTGTTTGGCCAAGTGAGCCGATGCCCATCTCGCGCAGGAACGGCTAGCCGAGGATGACGGAGCAAGCGGCCAGTTCGAGAACATGAAACTCGTAGTGAGGAAACTTGATCCAGCCAAGTGGGCAGTGAATGTAGGGCAGTGAATGTAGGTGGGGGATAGTTAAGGTACTACTAGATGAGGCAATAGTCACAATCACTTTTATTTTCAAGTCTATACTAATCTTGAATTAATCATGTTTATCTATCTACTATATCGTCTTAGCCAAAGATTGTTCTTTTTCAATAATTTGAGTAATTTCATAGTGTCTATTAGACGCCCCCTGAGACCCTACTGGCCCTGAAGGGCAAACTATGTGGTAGATTGGTAATTACCTAGTCTATGTAGGTGCTGATGTGAGCCCCTGAGCGCCTTTTTGTCCGCAAAAATAGTCAAAATGAAAGCGTCTATGTTTATGTTTGCCGATATCCGGGCTCTGTTTTCTGAAGGGCATCGGGCCGAATCCCTGCAACGGCTTAGTGATTCATATAATAAATATTCTGTGAAAAATGGACCCTGATTCCGTGACAATCACGAGTAAGAATCGACGTCAGCCAAGACGGAGCCAAGCCCCTCCCTCATTACACCTCGGTCGACAAGAATTGCGATGCACAACTCTTCAGTTGGCAATTGAAGAAGAAAATCAAACGCTAGATGCGTAGGAAATCAACAATTGCCGTGCTCAATGTATTCAAAGTTTATCCGCAAGTGCAGGCCAAAGGGGGCCGTTGAGACACCTAGGTTCCCAAAATATCTGACCACACACGGCAGTGTAATATACCTGACAAAGACACTAGGATAACCGTCGATCTTTTATAAAGATAGGAAGGTAGGTTGTGACTTGTGTCCCGCATCTGACCATTGTGCTGGCTTCAATTTGTCCGCACAAGACGAGAGAGGCTCGGAAAACTTGGAAAATGTCCAACTCAAAAACCGCAGGGACGAATCCGAGGGAAACGAGGGTTGCACAAGACCGACGTCCGTGGCCCCTCTCTCCTGCCGTGCCATTGATCTTCCCATCTGCATGTGGCCGTCGATCGTTTCCCCAGTTCAGCCACCGATCACCACGGCCGACACAACGCGCTGCGGGCTGGAGGGGAGCACAAATGACTTCCGAGATGCGGGGGGTACGTCAACATGATCAGACATGGAACTTAAAGTCGCCCAGCTTCCCCGTGTTTCACCGACTCTCGCCGCGTCCCTGCTTTCTACCTCTACTCTCGGTGGAAGCTGCTATCAGTGCTAAAAAGCCGGCCTCCTGCGCCCTGACTTCGACTCACCAGGTGCTGGATTCGTACAAAAACTTTGACCATGTCAGAGAGCCCGGGTACCGAGGGCGCCCGTGCCACAAGCATCTCCACGTACGACGCCGAATCCCCACCTCGGTCGGTATTTGCACCGTAGTAGCTAACCAATGCGACTAGGGACGGCCAAAAGGTCCGGGAGCAGAATATTGAAAAGGCCGACACGGGGCACACCAACATCAACGCCAACATCGAAGCCAAGTAAACCACCGCCTCCCAACAAGAACCAAGAACCCAGCACATTAACTATTGCATCACACCCAGAATCCGAAACCCCCTTAAAGAAATCCCCTACCATGACCTCATGCGCCGCGTCGAGCTCTTTGCAGAGGAAAAGGGGCTCAACGAGCACGTGGCGCTCCTGAGGAAGGGCGCTCTGGTCGCCCAGAACCCAGACGGAGCTCATGACATCGGCGGACCCGAAGCACTTAGCGAAGAGGAGAAGGCGGTTCTCACCAAAGAAGTCGAGCACAAGTGGCGCCTTCCCGCGCGGCTGTTCCTGACCATCGCCACGTGCTCCATCGGCGCGGCCGTCCAGGGCTGGGATCAAACGGGCACCAATGGAGCCAACATATTCTTTCCTGCCATCTATGGAATTGACGGGAGTAGCGTACGCGACAAGCTCTTGCTCGGACTGGTTAATGCCGGGCCATATATCGGTAGCGCGTGAGTAAAGTGACAGGCTTGCCTCTTGCTATTCTGACCACTTCGGCAGCTTCATCGGATGCTGGTTGTCGGATCCACTCAACAACTGGATTGGCCGTCGTGGTGCGTGGCAACCCCCCATTCCCTGACAATGGCGTGATGCTTACCCGTTCTAGGAGTTATTTTTGTGTCTGCGCACTTTTGCATATGGCCTGTCATCGGGTCGGCTTTCAGCCATACCTGGGAGCAGCAACTGGCAACTCGCCTTTTGATGGGCATAGGGATGGGTGCCAAGGCATCGACAGGTGTGTTCCGCTGTCGACGGACAATCTACCATCCGTTTCTAACGGTTGTCTAGTTCCGGTCTATGCAGCAGAAAACTCCCCCGCGGCCATCCGAGGCGCACTTGTAATGTCATGGCGTAAGTGCGGCTCTGCAGCTCGAGTCCATGATCCCATGCTGATTGGCAGACCAGAGATGTGGACGGCCTTTGGTATTTTTCTAGGAACCGCTTTTAACCTGGCCGTCTGGAACGCCGGACCTAACAACTGGCGGCTGATGTTAGGTGTGTGTGTTTCCCCCAACAACAGGACTTGCTCGTGATGGTTGACTGGACACCGACAGGTGCCCCTTTTATTCCCGCTGTTCCCTTGCTGGTCCTCATCTATTTCTGCCCCGAGTCACCTCGTTGGTATATGAAGAAGAACCGCTACCTGAAAGCCTGGAACTCGATGGTCAAGTTGAGGAACCACCCGCTGCAAGTGGCCCGTGATATCTTCTACATCCACTCGCAGCTGGAACTGGAGCATGAGCTGCTTCGGGACAGCACCTTTGCCAAGAGATTCGTCGAGCTTTTTACCATTCCCCGTGTCAGGAGGGCTACCGTTGCCGCATTCACCGTCATGATTGCGCAGCAGATGTGTGGTGAGTGCAGTGCTCTCCTTGCTTTCTCTTGAGATTCCTAGCCCTGACTGATTAACACCGCCAAGGCATCAACATCATCGCATTCTACAGCACCACCGTCTTCAAAGACTCGGGCTCCTCCGACTTCCAAGCCCTGCTCGCCTCCTTTGGCTTCGGCCTCGTGAACTGGCTCTTTGCCTTTCCGGCCTTCTGGTACGCCCCCCCCCCCCCCTCCCCTCCCCTTTCCCCCTTCACCCCATCCCTAACCCTCTCAGGACAATCGACACCTTCGGCCGCCGCTCCCTCCTCCTCTTCACCTTCCCGCAAATGACATGGACCCTGCTCGCCGCGGGGCTGTGCACCCTGCTGGAGCAGGGGACGACACGCACGGCCCTGGTCGCCCTCTTCGTCTACCTGTTCGCGGCCTTTTACTCGCCCGGCGAGGGCCCGGTGCCCTTTGCCTACAGCGCCGAGGTGTACCCGCTGTCGCACCGCGAGCTCGGCATGGGCTTCTCGGTCGCCACGTGTCTGTTCTGGGCCGCGGTGCTGGGCATGACGTTCCCCTTTCTGCTGGACTCGACGGGCACCGTGGGCGCATTTGGGTGCTACGCCGGGTTCAATGCGATTGCGTTTGTCATGATTTTCTTCTTGGTGCCCGAGACGAAGCAGCGCACGCTCGAGGAGCTGGATTGGGTGTTCGCCGTGCCGATGGGCAGGTTTGCGCGGTACCAGCTTACGACGGCGTTGCCGTGGTGGGTTCAGAGGTGGGTTTTGTGGCGGAGGGGGGTCGAGCTGAGGCCGTTGTATCATTTTGATCGGAAGGAGGGGGGAGAGGAGTAGTGGGTGGGTTGGGAGGTGGCTGGTTGGGAATTGGTGGCTCTGTTTTGTTGTTGGGCGGATCTCAGTACGCTTCTACTCTGCGACGGCTTTGTTACGAAAAACTCCGGGTTCTGACGACTACGGAATATGGTGTTTTATATCGATGGCCAAGGAGTGTAGCTATGGCATGTTTTAAAACCAGACAATTGTGTACACGGTACACCTTCCTATTCTTTGCAATATCAGCTTCTCACAACACCAGGATGATAGGCTTTGGTGAAAGACCAATTCCAAGGGTTCCGGAACCGGGATGCAGTAACGGCAATTATTTGCCACTGGCACTTTGGGCTGCAGCTCAGCCGATCTCGCATTGGTTGGTCACCAGACGTATGCGTGCCTGTTACTTCCCCTCCCTCCGAGCTTTTTCCCTTTGGACGAACTTATCATCGATTTGTCGATTGGTTTCCAATTGGCGTGGAACCTTGGTCAACTGTGTCTTACACCAGACAGTATCGTTAACATGTCGTTTCTCTTTGCCATTCTTGTTGTTTTGTCTGTTGCAGCAACAATCGCGGGCTACAATTTCGGGCACCGGCGTCAACCCCAACGCAGATTGTCGTCACCCTCCCATGACACCAAGCGGTCCTTCAGCGAGAGGCAACAAGAAACCATTTTCTCTCCAAAGATTGAGCCGCTGGAGGGTTTCGACTGGAACGCGACCGAGCCGAAGCAGCTCCGACCTTTCAAGCCGAAATACCACATCACCATGGGTCCGAGTCTGAGAGTGCCATTTACATGCATCCATCCCATCTAACACTGCAATAGCCCTCCAGGCCGACACACCCTCGGAGCTCATCACCATGGACCGCAACTACCACGGCAGAGTCATGGCGCGCCGCAGCACAATCGCAGAACACGCTTCCACCGTCATGGGGTGCATCCCCAAAGGCCGCGCCGCAGTAAGCGAGCTCTACTCGTATCTCCTCGGCGACTACCTCCCGGCCCGGTTCCCGACCATGTTCCAGCTCGAGCCCAACCCCGGTGGCCCCCCCAAGACAGACTTCGTCAACCGAGTGACAGGCCTCCAAGCACCCCTCGCCCCGGCCCCGGATGACCCGCTTGTGGCCCTTTCGACAATCGCCGAGACGGTCGAGGACGACATGTTTTTGCTGCTGCAGCGTCCAGAGCAGGGACGACACGGCGAGCCCGGGGAACACGAAGCCGTGGCTTTTGTCTGCTGCCATCCCTCGGGCTTTGACCCGTCCGAGAAGCTGGGCAGGGTTTTGCGGGACGTCCATGGTCCGGTGCCGGCATATGGCAAGATTGGGCCGAGCATGGAGAAGTTCTTTGGTCGGCTCGAGGCGGGCAGGAGTGTCAAGCGGGTCAATGTGAGTGAGGGCCCTATCACTCACAACAAAGAATCCGCTTACTGACGTGTGTGGTTTCAGTGGGGGATACAAACACACGCAGATCTGTTTGCGCCCAGCGGAAACCATGTTTACGTGGGGGAAGAAGCGCAGGAAGACCAAGAGATTGACGTGGAGAGTGCGAGGCTTCGGGTCGAGTTGCAGACGCTGACGCGGCTCCCGCAGACAAGAGCCATCTTGTTTAGCTTCAAGACATATCTCTACCCCCTGGGCGACATCAAGGCGGAAGGACTCGGGCCGCAGCTCGCCGATGCGATCGAGGGGCTCAAGGCAGGAAATGCACCAGGCATGTGGGTGTACAAGGGGAGTGTGAGATGGGGCCAAGCTGCCTGCGGGTTCTTGAGGTCTTGACACTCGGATATGTACCTGTTGCAGTGTCTTTCTCGGGTTGCTCAGAGTAACTCGACTCGACTCGACTCGAGCTCAAAAGCTGCTCCGTACAGCTTGTAGCGGATCCACATGCACCCAATGTCCCACACTGGCGAGGATGTAACAAAAAGAACGGATCGCCCTCATAGACCCACACGCCCGACGGAGTCTGAAAAAAAATTGATCGCGGCAGGGATCGAACCTGCGATCCTCTGCGATGCAGTTGCTTGGATCTCAAGCGCTTGTAAAGCAGATGCCTTAACCACTGGGCCACGCAACCGATGTCTGCGATGTGGTGAGAGTATCGCCAGCCGGTTTGGTAGATGGAGTCGGCGATGTAGTTTGGAACTGCCTATCGGGCCGCTCTCTCAGCCTTAGGATTATTCTTTGACACATCCGACATGTTGCAGCCAGCGAATAGAGTGTGGCGCTGCACTGCCGCCATGCCAAGTTCCATAAAGGGAAGCAGTCCCAAGTCACAGGGAATGTCGCCGTCAACTCCAACTTCACCTCAAGTGGAAGTCAAAAATGCGTGTTATTATTGTCGGCGCCGGCCCGGCCGGTCTTGTTCTCGCCCATGCATTGCTTCGTGCCGGCATCGACGACTTTGTCGTGCTCGAACGTCGCAGTGACGTGGTCGAGGCATCGGGCGCCGGTCTAGGTCTCTGGCCACACAGTGTCCGGGTCCTTGATCAGCTGGGCAACGGGCTGCTCGAGGCGGCGCAAAAGATGGCCCCTCGAATGGAGAAGAGCCTTCGGCTCGGCGCAAAGGGCGAGGTCATCCTGGAGACGAACCTCTTTAGCCAGATTGAGGAAAAGTGAGTATCCCTGGCCATCACACTTGAAGGAGATAATCACTAACAACAAAAACAGCCACGGCCACCCATTCATGCTCTTCGAACGCGCCCGCCTCATCCAACTCCTCCACGCCCACCTCCCCAACGCCTCGACCCGCATCCACACCAACAAACACGTCACCTCCCTCTCGCAAACCCCCTCGGCCATCACCGTCTCCTGCGCCGACGGCACCTCCTACACAGGCAGCATCGTCCTCGGCGCCGACGGCGTCCACAGCACCATCCGCCGCCTCCTCCTCCCCGCCCTCCGCACGCCCTTCACCGCCACCTACCAATGCCTCTTCGGCACCTCCCCGCTCCCCGCCCTCCTCCCGCCGGGCGAAATGACCGAACTCGCCTCGGGCCCGCTGTCGATCCAGATCCTAACCACCCCGACCCTCGCCGTCTGGTTCCTCTACCTCCGCCACCCCACCCCCCGACCCCCGTCCACATCATCCTACCCCGACGCCGAGATGCACGCCCTCGCCGCCCGCTACGCAGCCCACGCCGCCTCGCACTCGGGCCTGCTCTTCCGCGACCTGTGGGACTCGCGGATCCGCGCGAAGCTGGTGGATTTGGAGGAGGGCGTGCTGCGGACGTGGTCGGCGGGGCGGGCCGCGCTGGTCGGGGACGCGGCGCACAAGATGGCGTCGAACCTGGCGCTGGGGGCGAACAGCGCCGTTGAGTCGGCCGTGGTGCTGGTCAACGGGCTGAGGGCGCTTGTGCAGCGGGAGGGGCCCGAGCCCGGGGCGGAGGGGGTGCGGGCCGTGCTGGAGGGGTGGCAGAGGGAGAGGGAGGGGAGGGTGGGGTGGTGTGTCTGGGTCAGTGGGAGCATGTTGGGGTGGGCGGGGTGGCTGAATTGGGGGTTGTGGTTTCTGGGCTTGTTTGGGGCCGCGGGGGATGAGCGGCTCGTTGCCGATGTGGTGCTGCCGTGGGTGGCGAGGGATGGGGTTGTGCTTGACTTTGTGCCTGAGACGGGGGGGAAGGTTGGGAGGGTTCCTTGGACTCACGCGTCTCCTGAGCTTTTAAATTAGTGGGGGCACGCCTCGGTGGGGAGGGGGAGGCGTCGGAAAAGAGCTGATACAATTGGGGATCTACAACTAAATAAAACTCCATCTCGCTATGCCTTCCTCCGGTACCAAGCCCCCGCTGCCCGCGCTATCGTGGCTTGAGATTACTACCGATGAATGAATTGAGCTTCCCGGCAAGCCACTACGAAAGATCACGTCCTGATTAGTACAAGACCGGATTCAAAAAGTTCAAGTTCTGAGCCGGGTTGACCGATGTGGCCCCTTACCTTTTGCATCCGCCGCCCATCTCGTGGGCCGGGGATATCGTATGCCCGCCACAACCGCTGTGCCTCTAGGCCATTGCGGGTGGTATTGTCGTCCTCGCCCCCTGGCCACTGCCCATTCGCAGGTCCTCTGAGCGCCCTGTTGATTTCAAATCGGATTCTCAACATGTCTGGCCGGTCGGCAGGATTCTCGCACAAGCATTTTGCCACCAGCTCCCGGAGGTTAGCGTCAGTATTGCCCCAGTAGTCGTCGTTGAGATAATTTCCAAACGTCCAAGTCGGCACGCCCCCGATATCCATTTCCTCGGGGCACGGCCCGTCCGGGGGGGACCTTCGGGTTATCAAACACCACATGACCATGGCTATGCCGTACAGGTTGGTCTTCCAGCTGTAGTTGGCAGCAATGTTTGCCGGCTCAGTCGCGTTTTTAGGGCTGATTCTGACGTAGTCCCACTCGCTCGTGAATTGCTCCTGTTTTTCTTTCATCAGCACAGCACCGATGGGGGGGGGGCGCTGGGGAAAAGGAGCGAGCCAGCTAACCGGCGTAAGCCATTCATCCTTTCCCATCAGTCTGCTCTCCCACAGCAGTCTCCTATTGGCAACACATGGTCAGTACGTGATGAAAAGGCGAAAAGGAGCTGGGGGGAAAAACTTGCGTTCTTCTCAGTAAATGTGGTGCCATGTCATTCACTGCATTTACGTCTTGGGTGTTGCCGAAATCGCCCAGCTACTCCACAGCAGCCATGTTAGCATCCTGTGTCCTAGCGGATACCTCACCTATCCAACAGAGGGTGTCAATAACCTTCAAGGCCGGCACCAAGCTGTGGGGCCCTGCGGCGTCATAGTCGCCCACAAAGACTGACAGAGCGTTAGAGCCTTTCCATTCTCCGGATTGCTTAGCATCTTACTGTTGGACGGATCAATGTCGAAATGGACCCAATCTTCAGCACAACCCTTCCACCAGGCCGCAGTGGCACTAATACCGGCCGCTTGGGCGGCGGTGCGAGGAGTGGTGGCGGCTACCGTTCGTTCACGCCTGGGGTTGCCAGCGACGTGGTCGGACCAGTGCTGCGGGGGATATCGAAGAGCAACCACCATTTGGAAGACTACGACGGCGAATGACACGCATTGTTAGTATTTTTGCTTGGGCAGGAACAGCATAGCACCTACGGCAGTCGAATATCAGCCACAGCGTTCGGCTCGTTATCGCATAACCGTCAGCCCTCTTGATGACGCTGCCCAGGTTTCCTCGGTCGTAGTAGGGCGTTATGAGGGTCAAGTGCCTCGCCTGTTGGGGCTGTGGTGTGTTGGCCAGAATGTCCAGCTCCGGAACCATGTGTTCGGAACCGTCAAATGTCTGCATGCATCGACAAGACTGATTAGTACACGAGTAAAATGGCCGCTCCGCAGCGCACCTACATTCATCATGCGTTTCTCTTTCTGTAGTGCGGCCTGTATTCGGGGGTTGTTCGCAGCCCCATACGACATCTTCGCGATGCAGAACTTGGTCCTCCGCAGCGGCCCTGGGGGTGTGTATTCAAAAACGACAGCCACTCCATTCCCTCCCCACCCCTGCATTCGGCGGTACCTGAGACCCAAGTGACCTCGCAGAACTCTTGCCACGTCCAACGCTCCCCCTTTCGCGGCGCCCATTTTTCCGGTCAAGGTATCCGTAAAGCTGTCCAAGTACACCCCATAACGTCCGCCGGAATCAGGCCCCCTGCTACCCGGGATCCCGTAATGGTAGTGTCGCTGAGGGTCGAGTGTGTAAGCTTGTATGCCGCCGAGGTGAGCTTGATGCTTTCGCCATATCCTTGCCCTCTGTTGGTTATTTAGTTCTCTCCATTCGCCTATCCTCCCTTGGCGCAGGTATTGGAAGTATGTCGCAGACTGCTTTCTGTAATTATCTATCGTAGCCAAGGGATTTGGCGTGCCTGGAGGTAACATGTTCGCCATGCTTTAGTCAATAGGTCTGGTTTTTTGGTGAGAGGGGGGGGGGGTTGCGCCGTGACAGGTAATTGCCGATGCAAAGTGTACACCTCAACTGATAAAACGACTGGTTGCGCGGTGATGTTATGCTCAGGGTCTTTTAGCATGTGTTTTGTGGCGGGCAGGGTTCATTGTCCGGGCATCGCGGGGGACAACTCTTTGTCTCACCTTACCTACGGTATGCCGCATGCGGTCATTTCACCACCTGAACCCCTTTGATACTCATGTCATGGTCAATGAAAGAAGATACCGAAGATACCGAGTTTTCTATTTCTATTTCAGGTTACAATGTTGTTGGCCGATCAAACAATTACAAGCAACAAATGCAAGGCCCAGTTGAATTCCCCCAGCTCAACACTGCCGACTCGAACTGGAACACAACAACCGCCACCACCCCGCAATGACCTCCCTCTCCCTACGCGCCGCCCAAAAGCAGGCCCTCCTCCAATCCAACTACTACCGCCAGGGCAGATGGGACGAACACCAAGAAAAGTCCCGGGCCCAAAGGGTCGCAGAAATCCTCGCCACGCAAGTTCCCGCCGAACAAGGGGGCGTCAACGCCTGGCCGGGCCTCGACGAGGACGACTTCAGCCTCGACGGCCGAGAGCCCGACGGGTCCGGCACCTACGAAGCCATGGAGGAGCTCGACGACGACCGGGACGACGCTAAGGCGCAGGCGCGCAAGGCTGCCAAGCTGCTCCCCAGGAGCTTCAAGTTTGTCAAGCTGCTGGGCTGGGGCGGCGAGGGCGCCGCTGCGCTTTTTCGGTGGTATGATCGCAAGGGAAACCTCGGCAAGGAATATGTGGCCAAGTTTAAGATGCCTGACGGGGACAAGACGCCGCATGACGAGGTGGAGCGGATGAAGGTGGGTGGAGGTACCGAACTTGTGTTGATGCGATGCTGACACGAGACGTCGATAGGTGTTTAGGGGTGCAAAACATATCCTCCAGAGCTACGACATCAAAGTACTCAACCGCAAATCCAGGGAAATGATGGTATTCCTCGAATACTGTCCGCATGGCTCGCTGGAAGGGGTGCTGCGGAGGATTGCGGCGAGATGGAATGGTGTCATGGATACCAGATGGACAGGGGTGAGGAAAAGATGGAAGAAGAAACCTGTTAGGGAGCCCGTCCGAGACCGCACGCTCTGGCTCATATTTGATTGCCGTAAGCACCCCCCCTGCTACATTGTAACCACCTTAGATGGGCAAATAAATCCTAATGGGCAGCGCAGTCTTCCGAATGGTAGTGGCCCTTCGGTATCCCCCAAAGTATTGGCAGCCCGGATTAGACTTGGATGACCTGAATCTACCCCAAGTCTGGGAGCGCATTCCCACCGCTCGAGACGCAGCATGGAGACCGGCGTCGGCGCGAGCAGCACGGACAAGAGGGCAAAAAGCGGCACGGAACGCCTTTCAAGAAGCATATCTGGAGGGACGTAACCCAAACTGGGTGCATTTCGACATAGACCCTTCCAATAGTAAGTCGGAACCACGCTGCTCGTGCCCGCCTCGTCAGGGGATTAACTTCGGTTCCATCGACAGTTCTGGTGGAGTCCCGCGAGCAAGTCCGAACCTCACCACACTATCTGGTGCCGGGTATGAAGGTATGTATATCTGGCCCCATTCATCTCAGGGGCGGTCAATTTGTTGACGTGACCAGCTCTCCGACTTTAGCCGCTGTACAGACATCAACGCGATATCTCGCGACCCGTGTGTTTCCCCGACCCCCTTGATGGCTCGTTCTGCCAAATCCTGACTCGGCATGGCACAACATAAGGATGGCAATGTGGAATTCTAGATACTTTGGGAAAGCTGGTTGGCTCACGCCGGTACGTGTCTTCAGCCCCGTCCCTCCTCGTCTCTCGGCTGACGTGTTCGTGTGTGATGTGGCCCTCAGGAGCAGTTCACCGCCGAGTGGAACTGGGTCGACATCCTCCCCGATGGCGCAAAGGTCGCTGGCCAGTATGGCTGGAAGACCAATCTATGGAGCATGGGCATGGTAATGTGGTGCCTGATGACACATTGCGCACCGCCAGATGGTCCATACCCCGGGGAATATGGGGACCCGGGCGCACTTGCGTGGACCTACGGCGCTTTTCTCCTTCGCGAGGACAAACCACAGTTCGCAAACATCGACCCAGATCTGCGCAACCTGGTTGTGGAGTGTTTGATGGACCGACCTGCTGACAGACCCGAGATGGACACAATTGAAAAAGCCATAGCCAAAAACCTCAAGCGTCGCCGCTGGCCACGGGGGGGTACTGAGGTCAACTCCGACTTGGACATACAACAAGGTGCCCAGTCAGAGGCAATTTTCGTGAGCCCACCTTTGTCCAATCACCCAGACAATCATTTAGCACAGGTATGTCTTCTTGCCCTATGGGGTATCATTTTGCCAGCTTCAAGTTCTGACTCGTCGGTAGTGGCTCGCAGGAACCCTTGATATTATTGGGGACTGACGACCTCATCCGAAGCCATTCTGAAAGTGCAACCCCTCTGGCTCTTCTTGCGAGCAGATAGCAAAGCTCAACGCAGGCGTGATGGAACAAGCGCGACGCGTTCGGGAGTCGAGTTCAAGAAGACCCAGGGGTAAAGCGAGGTATCACTACCTAGACTTGGGACACCAGCAAGCTAGGTCCCTACGCACAAAAGAGTTGTTCAATTTGCGAACAGTTTGGGATAAGAATTTCATTTCCCTCTTTCCCTTTCCATCTCTGGTCCTGCATCTTGCTAGCCTAGGGTATCTCCTCATTTTCCGTCAACTCCATCGAAATACAGAACCCACGAATTTTTTTTTTTATGAGCTAGTCAATCACCCTCTCTACCGACCCATGAGTGCCCAAGTCTGTCTCACACGAGTGCCCGTCGCCGAGTTGGACCTGGCCCTTGTGGCCCATAAAAAGGGGCAGCTGGTCGTCCTTTGTCACGCGTGACTTGGGACCGTCACGCCTGCGCCGCTTCATCGCCTTGACTCTCCTACTGGTGCCGCCCAGGCTGCCTGATTTTTTGTACACTGCCAATGGGTTGTTAGTTAAAAATGCGGGGACCTCATTTCATTCCCAACACTGACCTTCACTGTCAAAGGACCACCCGTTGCATTCCCCCTCTTCGTCGCCAGATTCTGTTCCCGTGTCCACATCGTAGTCGACATCTGACAACCCATGCTTCGCAAGAGTTGCCGGGGCCCCTTCGTCCTTGTCGATTTCCGCTAGTCGCCGGGCTTGAATTGCTTCAGCGGGATCCTCCATCACAGCACGCAGCACACAGTCATCTAGGTGCTCGTAAAAATCCTGGGCATTTGCAAACGTCTGCGAGCAGGTCGAGCATTTGCCAATGACGCCAGGCGCATAGCGGACCTTGGCAGCCACTGCCTTCTTGCGGCTCTTGGGAGGCCTATGCTCGACGCCGTGTACGGCCGTCAGGTGCCGCTTAAAGACATCGGCCCTGTTAAACGCCTTCTCCGCCACAGAGACGGGCCCGGGACAGAAGCCACAGACCATAGTCCCTTTGTAGTGCGTTTGGGTGTGTCTGTTTCGGTCGTATTTCCGTGCGAAGCCCTTGGCGTGGTGTTGGCATGTCGAGACGGGGCATTTCTCCGGCCGTTCGGTCTGGTGGGTTAGCATGTGGGCTTTCAGGTCTTTGAACGTCTTGCCGCAGTCGGGATGCGGACAGCGCCCCTTTGGCATGCCCTTTTCCGTACCGCTGCCCTCGAACCTTGGAATGCTCGTCTCCCCAAAACGCGGGCTACAGAGCTGGAACTCTTTGCTTGGCATTTCGAAGGTCGCTGAGCCGCAGGACCCCGAGTCCAAGCCGCTATTCAAGGCACTTTCAAACTCCCCAGTTTCCTCAATATCCATGGACCCCGAGCCACCATACCCCGAGTCTTCGCACGGAGTGCAAGGGGTTGCTTCCAGATAGTGGCCAAATGGTGAGCCGCTATAGATGGCTGGAGATGGTCCATGCATGCCAAACAGACCTGTTTGCGAAAGCATCATGGTATCGGGAAACCCCAGGTAAAACCATGACCCCGAAGGATCAGGGGGGTGGAGGTTTGGGCCTATGAGCTCAAACCCTTCGGACTTAAAACCTCCTCCCTCGTAGCCGAAGGGGCTAGCCAAATAATCCCGGGGGTCGAACTGATAGCTTCTGGACGACGTTGACGAGGCCATGCCGCCGAGGCCCGCGTGTTCTGTTTTCAGGACGCTCGATTTGTCTCGCTTGCTGGCCTCGAACTTCACCAAGGCTGTATCACGGGAATCGAGCTGCTCGGCAGCCTCTTGCCCGCGCAGCTCCTCTTGCTTCTTCTCGAGACCGGCAAGCATAACGTCTTGCCCAAGCCTTGTGCGTAGGTCCTCGAGAACATCAGTCGCAGCAACAATATACGCGATTTGAGTTCCCGAGCACCCCCTCACGATGTGGCCGTAGAAATCACCAGTCTTCTCGTCCATGACGGCAGCGCCGCAGTCGCCCTCCACAACAACGCCGTCAAGCTCAACGGCATAGATTTTCTGCAGAGAGGAAGCGTTCGCCTTCCTAAAGTAGGTGGCTCCAGGGATGAGGACACCACGTACCACACCGCCTGAGGCAGTTAGGGCTCTGATGTTCTTCTCCTCGCTGCTCATTGGCGCAACCTTTCCGACCTGGAGAGTCATGACGCCAGTGTCTGTCTCGAGCTGGACCTCGTTCGCTCCTTCTGGGGCGTCGACAGGGATCAAAACGTAGTCGAGGCCACGATTGCTGCCTTCCTTCGAAGAGATCCCAGCCGTCCCAGCAGGAACTAGCCCGTCGCGATTTGGGGAAGTGGTGGCATGCTGGGGTGTTGGCCGTGGCGATTCGACGGCGACCCGGGGAGATTCCGGAGATGTTTGGGACCGTGGGGAGCGCGGAGATGGAATAACAGACATTTGGCTGCTCGAGCCTGAAGCCTCCGTATTTCCATCGTCCGACTCGGCCCACGACCTTGCCGGAGTTTTGGGGGAAAGGCTGCCCCGACAAGTGGCCACGTAATCAGGCTCGCTTCCAGTGTCGTCTTCATCGTCGCTCTGGCCGTCGAAGTGGCACTCGTCATAGTCGGTATCCTGGGGTGATGGCTCTTCTGCCTCGAATATGTGGTTTACCGTGAGCTGGTAGCATTTGTCGCCGATATAAAGTATTGGCCCGCCAGTCGCAGACCGTAAGCCTTGGCCATCCTCGGACACGGTAAAGAGCCGTCGGCCAATTTTTGGTAATGGCGACGTCGACAGCACATCCCCGGGGCCAGGTAGATCCTCCATCTCGGTATCAGCGCCAAGCGCACGAGCAGGTTGCGGTTGCTCGAGGGGTAATGCGCTTGCGCCAAGTCTAAACTCGGGATACTTCTGCAGTATCCCGCTCCGGCGTATCGACGACTCAGCGTCGTCTTTCACGGTAGGATTCGAGCAACACACCATGATGATAGGCCCTGCCGTTTCAGGCCGGCTCCCAATCATGTATAGCCTTATGTAGATGTCTGCGTATCCGAGAGCGGTATTGCGGAGGGCCGAGTCGAGGTCGTCTTCGATCTCGCTTTCAAACTGCTTCATAGCAGAGCCACAGGCCCACCAAGCTCTTTTGCGGCCGATGCGTGTAGTTAGGATTTCCCGCCCGCACGATTCCTGTGGGTTGGCAAGCTTCTTGCGGTGGCTCGTCGTTACTCGGCGGATTGTCATGGTCGCTGTCGACAGGCGTGGCGTTGCTCTACAGAGAATTAGGACAACGGCAATGACTCAAAAATGAGTTCCTCAGGTGTTGAGAAGAAGAAAGACCAAAGGACGGCACTGCGCCGAGATTAAAGAGGCCCCGTGAGGACTCTAGCGCCAGAGCCTTGTCGTGGCTGCGTTGACAACCATGACATGACATCATGAGGTAATGCTAGGTCTTCGTTGAGGACGAGTTTCGCTGTTAGCTCGCGACCTTTACTACATGTGGTACAGGCTGAAGATGCCGGAGCTGGGGGTCACACACTAACAAGCCCGGTCTGTATTCGCATTGACCGCCAAGCCGTTCGGTGGTGGCGATGAGCCCTGCCAAGCATTGTGTAAAAGGGGCTGGGCGGCCTCTTCAGAGCCTTGCTACCGCTTTGGGAAGAGACGTCGGAACAAGGTGAACTCGTCGTTCAAACATACTGTAGGGACAGAATACTAATAATGCCTTTGACAGTCGAATTATCTCCGGTGGATATCGTATTCCGACTATAGCCATTGATTCAACTCGCCAGAATGAGCACACCCGGGAACGACTCGATCGACGCGCTGGCGCTGGCGCTTGTTGAACAGCTCTGGCACCCGTCAGTCAACACCAAAAAAAGGCTCTTCAACGGCGATGCAGCACGGGATCTCACCCACGACTCCTATTGTGAATACTACCGGCGCCAGTGGCATCTTGTTGCGGGGAATGCTGATGGTCGCTACGTTGCCGTGCAAACCGCCGACGCCACAAACTGGCTCGCACAAGAGCTCGCCACGAACCCGACCAAGACTCGTGAGGAGATCCTCGAGAGTGCAAAATCCAGGAATGGCTCAGTTGTCAACGCCGAAGATGAAGCTTGGAACACCTCTGTCAACCTTGCTGCAAGGCTACTTCTCATGCTCAAGTTTGGGGTCGTGAAGCATCAAAGAATACCGCGCCGGTACCTCAGTTGGACATCAGCATCGCTCCAGTCCTTTGTCAGAGGTCATTTTGATATAACCCCAATCCTCAACTGCGATCGTCTTCGATTACCCAAGACTTTCGATGCCTGGGGTGTCTCTGCCATTGCGGGTATCGAGATTGACTTCACCGACAATCTAGCAGACCACCTTCTTCTAGTTGAGGATGACTCCAAGGTGCTCATCTTTCATCACGCTTCCTTTCTAGAGTGCCAAGACAAGCAAGTCTCCAACTCTCAAGGGTTAGGCCAAGGCTCCGATCACTAACCTGCTAGCAGCTCATTATTTCCCGACGGGCTCGTAGACGAAACCCTACGAACGCTGGCCCTGTTATTCCCCCAATCCGAATTCAGCAGACGGCGCGGTCATCGACGCTTCCGGGGGCGCGGGCGAAAGCAAAAGTGGTTCTCAAACCTGCGAGAGAAGACAAGGGAGCACTGCACCGTCGATGCCAGGTTAACGCTTTGCGGAAACCTCCAAGCCGAGGACCGGCAGATCGAGCACTTCAGGTTCTGGCGAGACCGTCTCGTTATCCTGAAGCAGGCCTACGACGACGCAACGCCGAGGACGCTTTCGCAGTGGTGGTGCGACCGCCGCAACGGCGTCCAATGGTACACCTTCTGGGTGGCTATCCTGGTTCTGCTCATTACCACTTTCCTCGGTTTGATGCAGTGCATTGAGAGTGCGTTACAAGTGTACAAGGCGTATGTGCCTGGATGAGCCTTGGCATCGCATCAAGCCCGGATCATAGTGGACCACTCTGGCAACATCTGCGGTCGGGGATATCCAAGTCGAGGATGACCCGTGTGGACGCGCCGTTCTGCCGCCTCGAATCCGCCGCAGGGTGTCGCAATCCGTATTCTTATCATGACGTCGTGGGTGGCTGGAAAAGGAAGAAAAGAAGTAATAGACGAGGTTGTTGCAAGAGGCGAGTCACACGCATGCAAAAGGTCATGCACCGAGAGTCGAGATGGTGGGGGGATGGTGGGTGGATTTGATCTATCAACGAAAGCAACAATGAAAGGAAGAAGATGGAGGGGCATCTCCAAGAGAAAGCAACTGTGGAAAGCAGGACCTGCCTGTTGTGGCCTGTGCTGTCAGGACTGCTCTCGGGACTGTCAACACCCAGGTGGGGCAGAAACATGATGCAGGTGTGCTAGTGTACCGGCAGGAGGGAAGGTGTGAGTGCCCATAATGCTCTAGGCTCGCGTTTCCACATTGTCCAACATGGATCCGTAAAGGTACCAATATCCGAAATACATCCAGTATAAAATCTCGTCCCAAACCCAACTCACCAACTCACTGACCAGATTTTATTCACAAATCAACGACTAATTAACAGTAGAAAGACACTGGTCGGCAAAATGGGCGCCACGTCACGAACTCGCCCTGATCCCAAGGGTACATCTTGGATACCTATCAAGACCAATTACCTCTACCTTGGGTACGTGAGAAAACCGACCTGTGAATATTGGCTTCAAAACCCGGACCCGGAGTGCTGGGGGATTGCCGCTGACGAGGACCTGCGCCATATCGCCGGTGTCCCGATCTGCAATGCGTGACGAGATCGCGGTGGCATCGGTTGCTTCACCTCTTGCTTTTCTACGCAGACCCTTACTAATTCTCAGAAAGAAGATGGATTTTGGAGCATGAGACTGCAGATCCCCCCTAAACCTTCCCGGCCTGCTCATCAGCAAACCGCTTCCACATGGTATCCAGCAGCTCGGGCTTGACCCGGTCAATGTAGCCCTGCTCGGCCAGCACATCCAGCGACAGCTTCGCGTACTTCTCGGCCTTCTCGCGGTCGCGCAGCACAAAGTAGACGCGCGCCATGTTCTCGTACTGCTCGCTGTACAGGGGGAACAGCTCTTCGGCCGGCAGCAGGTTGACGACCTGGCGCGTGATGCGGAGGGCCTGGTACGACCGGCCCGTCTGGAACGCGCTGATGGCCTCGCTGCGCAGGTCGGCGATCTGCCGCCGCCGCTCGTCCGACGCCGCGACTTGGGCTGGGCTCGACATGCACAGGCTGCAGGTGCAGTTGAAGCCCCAGAGCTGCAGGGCCTCCTTGCGCTCGGGGTAGGTTTGGCCGAGGGTGATGTCTTTTCCGTCAGTTAGGACGGAGAGTCAAGGGATCGTGGGGAGTTCGGCTTACAGCTGATGGTGATTTCCTCGCCGGGTTGGATGTCCTTTGCAGCAGCTACGCTGACCTGCTGGCTCTTTGGGATGAAACGGGTATATGCGCTGCATGTAATCATCAGGAAACTGTTCTATAGTCCATTAGTCAGGGCCGGACTTACTTTGGTTTGCACGCGTGGTTTATTCGCTAATAAATCAAGGATGTCAGCATGAACAACTTTTCAGCTCCAACATATACACGTACCGAAACATCAGGATACAGCGCCATATGCGGCTCGTCGCCCAGGATGGTGTGGAACGCATTGGTCCTCAGCACATTCTCAACGGCATCCCTCGCCATGGAATTGCTCTGCCCCAGCTCCAACACACTGCTCGGCTCCGACAGCTGGTCCACGGCCAGACGCAGTAGCCTGTACCCCTGCTGCGCCGGGATCTCGGACGCGAACGAAATGTCGACCAGCAGCGTCGCATAGTCCAACATGATCTGCTCGTAGCGCTTGAAGCGGCGCAGGGCCACGACCCCCATGCCCTTGCCGGGGACCTCGACAATCTTGTAGGGCAGCCTGTCGCGGGCCGGCGCGCTGATGAGCTCGTTCAGCATGTCGGCATTGTTCGCCGCCGTCTGCGGCGTCGTGAGGATGCTCACGCCCCGGGCGCCATGGCGCGAGTTTGTAAAGGTGCAGAACTTCTTGCCCGGCTTGGCCACCGAGAAGTGGCAGCTCGGGGCGTGTGTCCACGGCGAATAGCTCCCCGGGTAGGACACGGCATCATCATCGATCGGCACGCCGCACACTCCGACACCAGCAGAGGGCCGCAGCGCGATAGGGAGCGAGGCGGAACATTCCCGCGCCGCAGCTGCCTCCAGAAGCAGAGCTTGGATAAGAAATGTAAAGACGGTCGCCGATCCAAACCCCCTCCGGCTCATGATAGGTCGAGAGAACATGGCTGATTTTGATGCAGATTGCCACGGCACAGGAAGCAGAATGAAAAGACTGCAGAGAAGGAGACTTTAGATGTAGATTACGGTGGTCACCGAGAATTCTGGACACGGTCAGCCGTTTCGGCCGCTCCTGTGGGCGGGCGTGCCGTGCGGTGCCGTGTGGTGCCGCCCATTGAAACCGGTTGAGGGATATTAGCGCCAATGCTTGGATACCAGGAAGCCGTTGCCGTCTTATCCCCATCGAAGGGGAGCAAAACAAAATAACAGGAGCCAAGAGACTTGGCCAGTGGGAAATATGCGGCTCGAGTTCCCCATTCGGAAGCGGCCGGGTAAAAGGTGTTAAAGCCTCGAGTTGACCAAGACGGCATGCTTACGACCGGAACCAAGTATTATTGGAAGAGTTACAGATAGCTGTACAAGTCTCCACAATGCTGGGAACTCATCAGGTAAGTGCTCTGCCTCTTATTCAGCTGTGTAGCTGCCCGGATGGACCAATGGCGTCCTCCATCATGATAGGTACACTCTCTTCAACGCCTCCACCAATCCGGTGTAACAAAACTCCTCCCTACTAGTACTATTTCTGATTATGCTGTAAGCGGTGGACAAAAATTCAATCATGGCAAAACCCCCCTCTTGTCCTGTCAGGCATTTCCATTGGTGTATCATGCAACTCGGCATGATACTCGCTGGTGGGAGGCCAACGAATCGGACCTCCTGGTGGCGCTGAGGTTGGCAACACATGATTTTCGGGTGCCACCGGTAGCTCGGCCGAAGCAGCCTTTTTGCGAAGACTGAAGACCCAGGCGATCAGGCCCAAAATCACTACGCTCAATATAGATCCAACTATTCCCCAGATTGCGCTGTAGGACAGGCCTGACGAGGGTGTTGGAGGAGTTGAACTAGAATCGGGTGGCGGGGATGCAGAAGGGGTGGACGGTTCAAAGAGATTCCTCACGCCATCCGAAGACCAAACGGCCTTCTTCCTAGTGTATCCACTGCCGTCAGTCAAGCTTCTCCGGCAACACAGTTCGGATCGTCACAAGATATACATACCCCTGACTGTACCAATCGCGTACCACCTGTGGCCTCTCATATTCGACCGCGTTGGGATCCCAGCCGTCGGACCAGTTCATTGCGGTGAGGTCAAATACACCGAGACCCTGTGGCCAAGGATCAACAGATCTCCAATAGTCAACCTTCTCGCGGCTTTGGTACACCCCGCCAACAACCACTTCAAAAGTTAGTGTTTATCATGTCGGGCAGAGAGTGAAAAGCACATACACATCTGGCGGGACGACTCCCCTGCAACAGCGCAGGCAGCAAACGAGCGAGCAGCGCCATTGCTCTCCTTTTTCTCTCCAAATGCCCTCCTCGACCATACAAAGCCAGGAAGTGAGAGGACAGCAACGTCTGAGTAGGTGTTCTCAAGCAAGCCATTAAACCCACCATACAGAAATCTACAACCCTTGATTAGCATCTCGAACCTCAGCTAGGAGGCTGGCAAGACTTACATCTCAAACGATTTCTCCCCAGGCTCCCGGACTCCCACAGCACAGCCCCCCTGGCGCGGCTCGGGCACCTCTCCCGACGCCACCTGCCAATACCACTTCTTCTCCGCAACGTCAAACACCGAAACGTTCGAAAACACCAAATAATTCGTACCCGGACCTACATCATCTCCAGTCCCGTTACTCGACAGGAACCCCCCCAGGGGAACCAACACCCCACCACCCCCAAACCCGTCCCCAAACGTCAAGCTCCCGCCCTCCCACTTCCCCAGCGGCGGAGCCACAAACCCACCCTCTCTCCCCCACGCCCTGGCCGTCATGTTGAACCGCACCAACCCCTCCGGCACCCCACCCAACACGAACCCGGTATCGCGACTCTGCGCGACGCCCGTCGTCCCAAACGCCGAAAAATTCCCCCCCCCCGCGACCACCGTGTCCCACGTCCCGCCGCCCGTGTCGTCTACCGTGAATTTCCACAGCGGTGGTGGGCCCGGCTGGGGAGGGGGGGAAGGGCTCTTGGGCGGGACGGATCCGCCCCAGGCAAAATAGCCGCTGGCGTCGGAGGCGGCCCAGACGGTCTCAAGGTTCATGCCGTGCCTGGCGGCGGGGCGGGGGATGGGGTGGAAGGGGGCGGCGGTGGTGTTTGTCCAGGGGAGGGAGAGGTCGAGGGAAAGGGTCTGGTTGGCTGCAGCATGTGTAAGTCGGCATGTGGGGACTCCCACAAAGATATCGAATGACGAGATAGGTAGGTATGAAGTTACTGACCGACGGCGCTAGTTGGTATGGTTGCGAAAGCGCCGTTGATGAGGGTGGTCACTGACATGGCCACCTCGCCGCCGTTGATGTAGGCATAGTTGCCGATTATGACGACTGGAGATGGCGTCAATTCAATTTCAATATTCCTTGGTCTATTACACTGGAAGCTGCCCACCTCTATGCCAGGCTCGGCGGACAAAGGCGTCCATCGGGGGGACCGCGAGCACTTGATTGTAAGCCATTGCTAACCGCAAAGCTCTGTTGCTGTTCAGGTTTCCGAGGTTCTTCGTCCCAGTTCGGCGGGTGGGGCCAGGCTTTTATCCCACGGCGCCTAACCCCCCTAAAGAGCACTTTTCTGCCTTCGGGGTGTTCATCCAATCCCATGATCTGATTCTGGGCATGGCAGACTACGAGGCGCCGCCAAAACTGGGCAGTGTTTTGAGTGTTGGCACCTGCAAGCCACAAGGTAGTATGCACAGCCTCCCGGCTCCAAGATTCCCATCTAAGCCCCGAGTAAACATGAGGGAGTATCAGTGAGAGCCTTGTGAGATAACCTATCGCATCACCATCCCCTCACACCGTAGCTTTTTCATAGTCACGGTAACTCTCAGACAGGTCTAAAGTCCCATGCCCGACTTAGTACGCACTATTAATTCAGTCACAGCAAAAAAGACCTGTCAAGTTTTCCCACCCCTGAATCAATTCGCCCGTCCCTATCCATAATCCCACCCTAAATAAGGCTCGTATCCCTAAACCATGCCCGCTAGCAAAGTTCCGAAAAAAACAAGAAGAGAACGCAAAACTCGGTACACACAAAACACACACACACACACACACACACTATACAAAGACAAACATAACCCTGGCTCTGTACTCATGTCTGACCATGTACCGAGGACGCCACCCGCTCACATTGTCTCATTTCTCCATGACCGGTATCTCTAATCACGGTATAAGTATTGCCCCCACACGCCCGCCCCATCTCTTTGGTATGGCCATATCCCATCCACTCCACAAAAGTGCACCAGGTAGTCTTGAACATCATCTAGATCCGTCCGTCCCTTTACCCGATGATATATGGGCATTCTAATCCCTTCAAAAACTTGCCAATTTCAAAATATTCCCAGATCAAACCTACTTCATTCCCCCACCACCGGCCGTGACCTTTGCGAAACCACCTCCCTAGCATAAAACTCCACTAACATAGTCGCATAAGCCTCCAGATCCTCAACCGGCACGGCCAGCCGGAAGTCGTTGAGGAGGAGAAACTGAAGTTCAAGATGGTTCAGCTCGGCAAGCGGAAGCCCTCCGACCTACGTGACACATTGGGATTAGCTAGCTGTCTGAAGGTCAGAGAGAAAAAACAGAAACATACCTTGGCGTATCGCGAATTGGTATAGAAAACATCCGAGAAGAATTTGCTCGCACAAGTAACACCCGCTATGATGAGTCGATGAATATTGAAACTGTCCACCACAAAGTACGTCGCTTGTGGGGCTGTGACATTGATGCTAGTAAGAATTGGCGGCACTCCTCCTGCCGTCCTGTTTCCCGTGTCCTTGTCGTCGTCGTCGTCGTCATCAGCCAAATCCGAGTCTGTCTCGTCGTCTTGGTCGCTGCCATCGTCGCGCATGGTGATGTCGACATCCGCGCTGTTCCTAATCTGTGTTTGTTGTGCCTGCGCGAGCGGGTTGGCATGGGCCGCCTCGAGCTGCACCCGCTTTGCCTCTTCGCTCTTCATCACCATGTCATTGACCCGTTCTGTCATACGGTCAAAGTATACCAGGAGACTGAGGAAAACCTCGTACGTGGTAGGACAATACTTGTGAATTCTACTCAGGTAGCTCAGGATCGTGATCGCGGGGACGTTTTTGCCATGGAATGCGAGTACACTACTGCTTAGCGGGCTCATGTTGCTCTCCCCCCCTCCCTCTTCGCTTCTGGCTTGTGCTTGTACCTGTTTGACGTGGTGCGCATTCCGATTGAGGGCGTCGTGTTGTAGGTCGTTGGTCGTGGTGATCTTGGTGAGTAGCGCGGCAACCATCTCGATGATATCGCCGATGGGCATACCGCTGATTTCGTACTTCATTTGTTGTAGGGGCGGGTCGTTGAGAATGCCGGGGCCGGTAGCTGTGAGCAAGTCCGTCCGGGCCATGCTTTGGATGTGGGCGAGATCCCGGACGAGAATGGTCTTTTGAGGGGGTGATGGGGAGCCGGACCGCTCGTCAAGCGTAGGCGAATTGGGCGCGTAGTGGATCGCGTGCTGGCCGGTGGAAGAGGGCCATCGCGGACCGTTATCGGAGTTCGGAGATGGTATGGGCCTCGAGGCGGGTATCACGGTCGCGGCGGTGCTGACTGACGAGGCGCTTGAAGAAGGTGCCGAAGACGACCAGCCGGCATGGTTGTTCGCCGCAGAAGCCATAGGCACCGGGGTCGCATGCTGCGGTGGTGCGCTGCCGGATGATGCTTCGGAGGGCGATGACGAGGGTGGCGGGGAGGGAAAGCGGGAGGCCCCCGCGTTGGTGGCAGCGTGGTATGTCGTTTGCTCTATTTCCTTTGCGTTTGGTTCGGGCGCTTTTGTTTCTTCCACCTCGCGATAGCTCTGGGATGGGTAGCGGGCGCTTGCCGAGGTGACCGAGCTCTGCCTGCGTGGGCTGGGGGGCGGTCGCGTCGCTTGGTGCGGATGCACGTCGCGATCGCGCGACCTGCTGACCGATCGGCTTTGGAAGTGAGGTTCGTGCGGGTGTTGGTGCTGCAGGCTCGTGGCCCCGATCATGTTGTGAAATCGCGAAGGCTCGGCAAAGACGTCGCCGATTAGAGTAGCCATGATGGCATTGTGGTCGCGAGATGTTCTTGCCAAGGGCGCGATGGCAGTTGCAGTTGCAGTGGAAGGCGACAGCGGCAGCGGCAGCGGCAGCTCGAGGCTATCGGGACGAGAGCGGGATGGAAACCGAGACCTAGGTGGCTGTGTGGCAGGCAGCGAAGACCCCAGTTAGCACCGCTTTTTTCCTCTCACTGATCGGCCTAGCAAATGGCAAAAATTGGAGTAGGCATGCAAGCGATAAAGAGCCGGGTCTCCACCAGCACTTGCGGCAGCACCGCAGCACCGCAGCACCGCAGCACCGCAGCACCCGCAGCGCCTCCAACTCCGTCACCAGTCCTCCGGCTCCAGCGTGGTGGGGGGTCTCAAACGGCGGCACTCCATTTGTCGCGAGGCGGCTGGCCCGATCGACGCAGCAAAACAGGCCTGTGCGACAGCACCAGACGGCGGCGCTGGCGACGGCAGGACGAGTGTAGGATAGCGCTGACTGCGTGTGCAGCACGCTGCGCGGCACTGCACAGCGCTGCCTATGCGTGAGCACAGCACCCAGAGGTGCCGTTGGCCGCCGCCCTAGCCCAGCCCTCACTTGAACGCAAGACCGACCGTCCGGGATGACGCTTAGAGCTGTATGTCTGGGTCTGGGATGACGCCTAGGATGGGCGGTTGAGCTGCGATCTGGTGATGCTTCAGGCCCGGCTCCCAAAACGACATTTCGGGCAAGCTTCCCCATCCTTGACTCGTGGTCCATGACGCAGTGAGGGCCCGTAGTGGAGAACAAACGCTGGTTTTACCCTGCTGGCAGCGAACTGGCGGCTCGCCGAAATGGACGAGACAGTTTGGGTTTGCTTTCGTCGCAGACGGACGATCCAAGGCCCGACGACACATCGTACGAGGCACGCCCAAACGACGTCACTCTCAGACCTTCACCACCACTAACATCGACGCAATCGCTAAGAGGCTGGGCTGAGGAAAACACATGTGGCGACGGCATCGGAACGAAAGGCGACAAGCACGAGAAGAAAGTATTGGTGCTCACCTGTCGTGACACGATTTATATATATTCACCTCACGATTGGGCACCCAGGGTGCAAAGGCGGGCTGCAAGGTCAATTTGTCTTGAACACGAATCAAAAATTCCGATGACGGCTACAGCGGTAGTGCTGAGCAGCGGCGCAATCAGTGACAATGAGTGGTAACCAACTTCCTGGCTGATGGAGTCGCGCTCAATTCGGCTCGGGGACGGCGGTGAAAGCAGACCACAGCAAACAAAGGCAGCAGTCAGGGAGTGAGTGGTGTGAGGGTCGGATGCAATGGCGGGACGGCGAGTCGAGATAAATAAATCGACCAGGTTGTGGAGGGACAAGACTGGCGGACTGCCGTTTCGTCGCCGGTATTTCAAGCCGTCGCCGTTTGATAAGGTGGCGGTTTAAAGAATAGGCAAAGAGGGAGAGAGGAAGAGAGGCAGCAGATCCAGACCCAGCATCGAGAGAATCCGAGAGCGAGGGAGATTATCGCATAGCGATGGCCGGTGAAGCAATGCCAAGACGCGGCCGGAGAGCTCGAGTGCGGTTGACAGGCTGGGACGGGCTAAAGCCTAATTCATCGACGATGGCTGTTAAGGTTTCGTTCGATCTGCTTGTTATTGCGCAGTTCTCCAGCAATAACCCAAGATCCCAGTAGCTGCCAGGTCGACGTCTCCGGTCCGGGTTCCAAGAGGAAGAGAAGGAGATCCTAAGGGAACCGCAGTCAGGAAATCGATGTGTAAGTCGGAGAATATTTATCAGCGCAGATATAGTTAAGCCCCCCGGGGGATCAAAGGAACCCAAGGGATCCAAGATGCACAGAGCGCTGGCGAGAACTGCAGGCGCGCCTGGAGCGATCAAAGGATGACGACGTCCGGGTTGAGGACCTCCGACCACGTGTGAGGATGATAGAATAGGGGACACCCACAGACTCTCATGAGCTGACTAGGTTGTGGAGGCGGCCAGCGGAGGTGGGGGCCAACTGCCTGGGGGCTGCGCACCACCAACAGGGTCCTCGGGAAGACGATGGCGCCAAATGAGGCAATGGAAGCTGGGGCATGGGGCACAAATGCGAAACAGCAGGGCTGCAGACGCAAATTTCTTGTCTCTCTCGTTTGTTCTCTCGAGAAGCAGACCGGCAGGAAACTGGCTGAGGTGAGGTGGGGGAAGGCAACCTGACAATCATTAACTACCACCTCTCTGCTGGACTCTAACCTGATGTCAGGCTGGTTCGGGTCGACGTTACTGATAAGAGAAAGTGGAGTGCTGATCTGAGATATGGAACGACACTGCTACAGGTCGCGCGAGAGGGCTCGCGCTTCCCTCTCGATGTCACTGGCAAGTGCGTTCCGGGAGTTTATCTCTTGCGCCCTGTGCGTAATCTTTTCTAAGTACAGCCCATGCATTGGATCGCATCCATGGATCATTACAGTGCAGATGGCGGGGCTTCGCGGGAGGGATGAGGGATGATGCAGGGGTGGGGCCCTCACTCCATCTACCATGCGCTATTCTTTCCTTCTCCTCACCACTCTGCTCATGACTGCAGATGCGGACCTTAGGTGTGACTGCAGATGCCCGGGTTGCTTGCTAGAGATTTCAATTTCTGGAAACGAAAGGAGAGCTGGCCAGTGTACTCTGGCTGACGGATGGATGGATCAGAAACAAATTCAACGAGCGAGCGCCCGCGATCCTTAAAACCCGCCGTAATGCCGCTTCTATTCTGCTCAATACTCACACCAAATCTTTTTATTCTCCCATCTGGTGCCGCATCCAGCGGGGAGGACGACGACTTCCCCGCAGTAGTCATTGGGGAGTGATCACACACACACCCACGTCTGGCAAACGACAGGTACCCAAAGCCCGCGGCCGCCCCCATGCGACCATGCGAGCACGGCTTGCCCTTGATTCGCAAAAGCAGAAGCGCCTGGAGCAAGGCTGGAGGAGAATGAAATCCTCGAGGCCGAGATTCGGGGCCTCTTTGGTGATTCCTGCGTTTTTGTTTCGACCTGCTGTCTTCACGGCGCAGGCCCGACCAACTGGCCGGGTTTCCTCGGGCTGTTTGCTAGGCCGGGTGGGTTAGCTGTTTGGTTGCCCCTTGCAAGACATGATCGAGCTGGGCTACCGGCCGTCGACCACTCTACCTTATCCTTCACCGACCTTTTCAGGGAGAACACATCTCCAGGAGCACTTCCCAGGATGGAACGGCTGGCTAAAGATGCCAAGCGCAACAAACCGGTATGTCCCATCCTCAGCCGTCTCTTGAGCTAGCTAGGTAGCTTCCGTCTCCTTAGGCGGGCAGGTAGGACGTGAGGTGCCTGAGCGGGGTCATACTGCTCCCGTGCTCTTCGGCCCTTGGCCGAGGGCTGGACCTACCAAAACATGTCCCGGTGTCGTGTCACCTTACCTCGCCCTCCAGTTTATAATCACTGCACGATAACCATCATGATTATCATGACGCCGGTCCCGTCTCGTTCCTTTAACCCGGTTCCAGTCGCCCGCCTCTTGATCACGTACCCAGAAAATCGATGGACCGTCCGCTCTCAGATTTCCAGATCTCTCCCAAGCCCGACTTACTCCTAAGCGCCTCCCCCTTGGAGATGCAAAACTGCACAGTATGGCCGCGACCCGGGGGATTGGGCACCAACCAGCCGGAGCTAGTTCGCACACGGTAGACGGCATCCCAAAGATCCCCCTCTCAAAATCCTTTCTCACTCCCCAACTGCCAAAACCGTCACAAACGGTGGCCCCCCCCCCCAAAAACCATCCCGCCCTACCCCGATTCGTCGCCCTTAACAAGCCCGAGAGCTATGAACTACTGTGGTGTGATGGGTAAGTAGAAGTGTCCCAGTCAGGTATAGCAGGGGTTTGCACTGGGGCCGCACAGTCGCCCGTGAGGCCGGAAAAACCTGAAGGTGGGCCAGTTCCGAGATACCTGACAAGGGGTATTTTACTTTGGCACGAAACCACAGTAGTGTGGTCACCCAAACCTCACCGGTGGCACCGGCGATAATTTTCCGTTCACCGCTTTCTCACCGCACTATTGCACGTGCAGCTAGCACGTAATGCAGGGACACCAGATGATATCAGGCCAAGCTCGGCGGCGAATTGTTGCACACACGCGGCACAGTGAAACGACGCTCACGAAAACCAGCTGTCTGGGAGCCCCATCTTCATTTATAACCCCGACAAACAGGTGGGTTATTTTGTTGTTTTGTAGTGTACACGTCCAGCATCCCTCTGTAGTCAAGGGCACCAGACTCCCGTTCGAGTCCCCAGCCACCCACAGTATCGTCGCCCACACACCACGGCCTCAACTAGCTCACGTGTGTCGAACCTTGTAGTCTGTGTCGGGCAGGTACAGGTGCCTGTCGGCGCCCTTGGCCGTCAGGACGACCATGCGGATGACACCGCCAGAGCTGCCGTCCCACTTGATAGCCTCCTTGAGCGCCTCCTTGACAAAGTCAACCGCCTCAGCCTCTTCCATGTTCTCCTTCCAGTTGGAGTCGCAGAATCCGTAGATGTATGTCGAGCCTGAGCCGCCGATAGAGTAGGGCTGCTTGTGCAGCGAACCGCCGAGCGGGATGGCGTACACCTGGCCGCCGTGGCGCTCGTCCCAGCCTGCGATGATGAGGCCAGCACTAGAGAATAATGATTAGCTCTTGGCTCAGTCCGCTGGGTTGCAGCGGGGTCGCGGGGAGGGGTGCGGGGCTTGCGAGACGTACGAGAGCCGGTCCTTGTTGGAGTAGCAGATCTCCTGGAAGATGGCCGCGGCCGTCTGTGTCGTCGGGGGCTTGCCGTTCATCATGGCGAAGAGGCCGAGCTGGTATTGCACAATGTCGGCAACGGCTTGTGTGTCGGCAGCGCTGCCAGACCGGCAGCACCAGATGGTGTCGTGTACGCGCGTGAGCTTGTCGGTTACGCGGTTCGCTATGTATGCGCCCGTCGTCGTGCGAGAGTCGGCTCCTGCGGGAGGAATGCCTGTCAGCCAGGGATGCGATCGGGGCAATGGGGAGAAGGCGGGGGCTTACCGAGAATGACACCGTCTTTGAAAGCCACCGCCATTCTGCCGTCGCTGTTAGAGGCTGTTTCGCTGCGCTGGGGGCGACAAGCTTACATCGAGGTACCCAAGCTGGCGAGGCAGTCAGTAAACATTCCTTCATCGACGATATAGGTAGTGTTTCCGGAACAGCTTACTTAACCTCACCCTTCTTCAACCGGTCCATATCGATGTGAATGCCATCTAGGGGTCGCAATGCTCAGCAAATACCCATCATCCACGAGGCGGGTCAGGGGCGGGCTGCGGGCGCCTTGCGATGTCCTCTTACCTTCGCTGAGCGAGCCCGACGTGCCGAATTCCATGGCTGAAGTTTGTGGTAAAATTCGCGACGTCTTGGCGGTGGAAAGGGTCAGCGGCGGTTGCTGGTTGCGGGGAGATGGTGCGATGGCAGAAAGATGAGTGAGGCCGTTCGTCGTTGCGAGCTTGAGCTCCTGAGCTCAAGGCAGCTCCAGACACGCGCGTGCGGCTGCGCTTGGCAAATTTGGGTCACGTGACTGTTATCGGACCGGCCAAAGGCTTATCTCAGCTTGGATCTAGGCAGGCTTAGACAGAATCATGCAACTAAACAGATTCTATGGGTATCGATAATATACAACTATCCACTATAATTTTGATGTCCCCATCGTCGTCAACACTCCACAGTGCACCACTGTCTGGGCCAAGAGGTGGATCTCTTTCACCTAGTTTCAGCAAGATACCAGCTTGAATCTCGGCGGGGTTGTTAGCAGCCTTGTCGCGTGGAGAGAAAATCGAGCTGACGTCCTTATCGGCCGACCAGCATCCAAGTCGCGATGTGCTCATCACAAACTTGTGCGTGGCCATTTCCCAGTCAGCTGTCGCACTGCGGTTCCATTAGGGTCACCAAGTCCGACAAGCTTCGCCCATTATGTTCCAGCCATGGTCAGATATGACATCCTCTCTCTCGGTGGCCATGCTGTGTGTATAGCATCCCGTCAATGTGCCTGTCAGCTGCGAGTAGATCGCAATCGGGTCCTGCTTCGAAGATAAGCAAAAAAAAAAACGCCTGTATCCCAGAAATCCGCACTTTGGTCAACCTCCGCGAGCCAACCCCTCCTCCGTCTCCAGCGTGACGCCCCGCTCTTTGACCTCGGCCTTGTCGCCCTTCTTGTCCTCGTCGCCGCAGCCACAGTCGTAGAAGTTTCCAATATTGTTGCAGTCAAACTCCTTCTTCTTTAACCTCTTATTGACCTCGTTGTGCACAAAGCAAGCCCAACCAGCCGCAGCGTTGCGGCCACTCGTCTGTGGTGGGTACTTTTTGATGAGCTTCTGAAAGTGTGATGCACAGTCGCCACACGGGTAGAGACGAGCGAACAGCTGGATGTACGTCTTGAGCGCCAGGCTGTCGTCGGCCGACGGCTTCTCGGGGAAGCGCGCCATCATCGTGTGGAACAATTTCCAAGAGGCGCGGCCCAGCTCGGCTCTGCAAACATGGGAATTGCGGGTTAGCAATATTGTAGAACGGGCGAGGCATTATGCAATGCAGGACACCGCATTCGAGTGACGGAGTAGCTTACTTTGCGGTCGCATTCTCGAGTTTAGGAGCAATGGAGCCGCCCGTGAGGATACTATTCGACACATCAAGCCCGGAACTGCTTGACCCGTAGTCAAAGATGGAGTCATCTGAGGAACTGCCCGGAAAGCTCCTGTGGCTCAAGCTGCTAACGCTCGACATTACGTATGTCATGCCCAGGAAGACCATGACGCCGACGACGAGCATCAGCGTTACGTGTTGGCGGCGCGCCATCTTGTGTGTCGCCCCGAGGGATCCACGAAACCCAGAAACCCAGAATGTTAGAAGAGGAGGCGCGCTGCAAGCCACGCGGGAAACGATTGATGATGTTGGGGGAAAAGGCTGAAAAGGAGGTAATGATGATGATGGGGGAGCTGAGCTGATATTCCCGTTACGCAACTGGGCCCCTGTTTAGTCTGTTGCGCAGGGGGCACTTTTAGTGTGCGTCAGCCACGAGGCCGCTAGGTGGACAAAGAGTGAGCCCACATAGCGGCCCACGGCAGGCAGGCCGAGATAAGGGTCAAAAAGCCAACAGGGGTACGCTTTCGTCCACTTACAACCCGAGATCGCGCCGCGATAAACCTTTGCATCTTTTCTTTATTTCATCGCTATTTACTGCTTGACGTAGTAGCAACGACTGTAATCGCAATCATACTGGGGGTCGTGGTAAAATTCTGAAGGGGGCCATCAGCAAACTCAACCAACGAAACGTTATCGGGTCCAAACGCCAATGTGCTCACCCAGACAAAAGGCACTAGTGGTTCCAAAAACAAGATGTCCTTCATATTCCTCTAGCTACCTACTATCTCGGACTACTTTACCCATCCATCAATATAAAAGATTCCAGAAAACCCAAAATTGCCTCAATTCCCACCACCCCTGACTCCTTGACTCCTGAGCCACCTTCAATATGTGCCTAGATACACCGTGAGGTCCCACCGCCCATTCGTCGTCACAATAACCGGCTTGTATGACTGCACAATGAACGCCTGCGTGGTTGGATCCAACAGGCCAAGCTCATACTGCATCGTCTGAAAATTGGCCTCGTCCCCGACCGTCTTGGCCAGCACCACACTCCCGTCCGACTTGCTCGCCAGGGCCGCGTACGGCGCTCCCGTGAGAATGTTAGTGCTGAAGCCCGTGATTACACCACTCCCGTCCGTCGACGCAAGCAGTGCTGCCCCGTCACAGCCCTCCAGGAGCGATACATCACCCCATGACCTCGTGCTCGGCGGTGCCTCCTAGGATATCTCAACCCATGTTCCTAGGTTGTGTTGGGTCGAGCTGTTGAGGTTGTAGGCTGGATTGCCACGGACGATGCGCCCTGCGAAAGTTGGGCAAACGGAAATGAAGACTTGGGCGCCGGGTTGCAGCTAGACAAATGCCATGGTCAGTAAGGGTGACTGAGACATTGTAGTTGGGGGAACTGCGAGCGAGCTTACCAGAGTATACTTCCACGGGTGGTCGTCTCGGGTGTTTTCGTAGAAGAAATAGTAGTGTGGCTGGCGGCGGTTGGTGTAGTCCAAGTCGTGCATGATCACGCCAGGGCCACCGTCGTCGACGTCGCCGGCTACCACATTGTCAGCATCCAGACTGAGCATTTACCCAAACGTCATGCCTACTGGTGAAGATGGGTGGCTCCGAGCCGTTCCCGCAGAAGGGCCTTGCCGACTTGTAAAGGTTGTCGTGCTTTGACTCGGAATGACCCCCATGTGCTGAATTGTAATGTCCCCCATTCGCTGACTTGTAAGCTCCCCCGTGGCTCGACTCGTAGAACACGTTGTGTTTGGAAGCCGTCGGGTGCGTTTCGTTCCAATTACGTCGATCGAGTAGCTCAGGAGACAGGATAGGTGAAGAGGATACGAAGGAGACGGCGGATGATAGAATAGTTGCTATAACCGATAGCCGGGAGAGCCCCATTTCTCAAAACAAGTGCTTGATTGCCGAGGAGATCAAGAGTTTGTAAATTGGAGATAGCGGACAATGCTTGCAGATGTCGAAGCTGTGGGTTATGTGCATGCAGTAATACAGTAAAGCCAAAATTAGGCAAACAAAACAGGATAGGATTTCTTGATACGAACAAGCGAGAAAGGGCAGGATAGGATTTATTGGCACCTTGAAATGAGTGAGCATGTAGATGGAATGTAGTGTAATGAGATGTTGAGGGAAGATGCAGCACTCTCTGGTCCCTCGGACCAGCTCAAAATCCCAAGACCAGACATCGACGCGCTCCTGCCGTTCATTGTTGGAAAAATGAGCCTAGATTGATGAGCTTGCAAGAAGGAATGAAATTCTTCTGGTTACATGATGGAAGGTGCTTCTTTCCCCATGCTGCCCAAAGCCCGAGGTGTAGGTTGACATGAGGCCAGTGCACCTTCCTAGCACTGAAGATCCGCCGAGTGCCTAGGTACACAGTGTGTCCAGTCTCTAATCGGAGCACCTGGCAATTGCTCATTCAGCTGATTTTGTGATTCCTTCGTGCTTCTGCGAACTTCCCTTCCACATTCCAAAGGAAGTCGGTGATGGCAGCGTGGATTGAACACTTTGGCTACATGCTCAATTTTGAGAAAATAAGGTACCAAGGGTTGTGCCAACAAAAAATTGAAAGGCTCTGACAGCGCAGTTGAACGTTTGTATTTCTTTCATCCTATAGGTTGTCGTGCCTTGTGTTTTGATAGGCTATTCTTACCCCCCCTGACCCCCAAAACCAGGAAGTTGAGGCCGAGACCATGACGTAGGCTCACACTGCCGTGCCAAATCAACCGAGCCGCACGAGAGCCTCTTTCATCAGAAGTCTGGGCAGAGAAACTTGAAATCCAACGGTCGGGCACAAGTCTGATACAGAGATAAAAGGTGTCAGGAAAGCTTTATGATCTTCAACGTGCGGCCTCTTTTTCTCTAGCTCCAAAAACTTCGACTTCCAGAGCCCGCTGCCTTGCGTCAACTACATCTCAACCAGTACCATAAAAACCTACCCCATCAACAAACAGTATGTCTAAACTCCCAGCACTTTCTGATGGCGTGACGCACCCATGGCAGCGCAGGGACATAAATTCATTACCCAGCGGTTTCACTTCGGCCGATCTGTCCTGCATTCTCTTTACATTTATTCAAACTGACCATCACTTTGACAACAGCATTGCCCAGAATGGAGTGGACAAAGGATCAATACAACAAGCAGTATGAGAAGTGGGTTCCCTGGATCGAGGATCTCTACCTCTACTACTTCACCAAAGACAACAAGGCCAGCTATGCCACCCGGGGTCAGTCCACCACAGCAACCTTCATCCTCCCCCACTTGCTAATAATCCGCACCTCACAGACACCCTCGACAAGACTAAAGTTACGGGCATCAAGCAGATCGACACGCTGCAAGATGGCGTGCACAACCTCGTGTCGGGCCAGTTTGGGCAGGGTGGCCTCGGCCAGCCCATCGGCGATCTTCTGTCCCGTGAGGGTGTCAACCGCACCGAGCGAGTCGGCAAGGACGATAAGGGAGGCTACGTCCCCTCGGCCGCGGGACCGCTCGCGCAGCCGGCTGACACTGTCATTGGCGGCGTGGCAAATGGTGGGCAGCAGGCCGCTGGCTATGCACAGAGCGGACTGAAGAGTGTTGGTGGCATGTTTGGGCTCGGTGGGCAGAAGAAGGAGACGAAGTGAGGTGAACGGTAGACATGTGGGCTCCTGCTAGGGGCTATGGGACAAAGATTGGAACACGATATTGGGCGTTGGAAACAATACAGGGGTTTAGGCCGGCTGGGTTCTTTGGGTTGCAATACTATACCCCTTTTGTTCACGGTTGGATACGAGGGAAGATCAATGGGATATGACTTCTAGGTCATCTAACAGCGGCGGACAATATCGTAGCCAGACTGCATCATTTAAATTGTTTTATTATCTTTTAACTTTAGTTCCTCCAATATTCTGATGCTCTTGGATGCTACGTCAAGGTAGCGTAAAACATGCCATTCCTCCGCACTAGTATACTACTTTCGCTGAATTCCAAGGTCTCAACCAACATCTCACAAATAACTCGCAATCTCTTCCTCAGTCCACTCCCACAACTTCTCCGCCAACTTCTCATCCTTCGCCGGTGCCGGCAGGTTCTTCTCCAGCACCGCGACCGGCTCGTACATGCCGCCGTTCTCCATCTCTCCCTTGAGCGCGGTCGCCGCCCAGATTTGGTTCCGCGCGCCGTCCTCCGCCTTGACGAACCCACTCCCGGCGCTCCACGCTAGCAACCTCGTCACGACGCGATCGCACAGCCTCATGCCCGCCACCATACCCGTGTCCACAAACCCGGGGCTCACACTGACCGCCGTGACCTCGGGAAACCGCCTCGCAAGCTCCCGCGCGTACACAATGTTGGCCAGCTTGCTCTCCGAGTACCGCGCCCACCGCCACAGCCCCAGCCAGTCGCTGCCCCCCGCCGCCGCCGCCTGCCCCGACGCAGCCTTGACCTTGTCAAACGGGATCCCCCACATGGCCGCGCGGTACCCCGAGCTCGTCACGCTCACCACCCTGCCCGCGCGCTGGCGCAGCAGCGGCAGCAGCTTGCGGATGAGGAGCGCATGGCCGACGTGGTTGGTGCCGAAGTGGATCTCGTAACCGTCCCGGGTCAGCGCTGGCGGGACGCCGGCGACGCCGGCGTTGGCCATGAGGATGTCGAGGCCGCGGGGCTCCGCGGCGAGGAGCGTGTCGGCGGCGGCGCGCACCGAGGCGAGCGAGGCTAGGTCGCAGGGCAGGAATGTCACTTGCGGGGTGGGGCCGGGCAGGGCGGCGATGGCGGCGATGACGGTGTCGGCGGCGGCGGGGCGCCGTCCCGAGATGTAGATACGGGCCGGGGAGAGCCGGGCTAGGGCTACGGCGGAGGCTGCGCCGAGACCGGAGGTGCCGCCAGTTATGAGGATGACTTGGCCGCTGAGATCGGCCATGGTTTGTGGCTTTGTGCGACGTAGGCGGTTTTTGTGATTGGAGGCTGTGTGGAGGCCGTGTGGAGGCCGGTTGTGGAGATTGGTTGATGGCCAATGTCGGTGCGATGCGTCCAAATCGGATGTTGGATGTGATGCAGAGATGCAAAAGTAGGTATGTAAGTATGGTGGAAAATACAACTCTAAACGAGTGCTTTGCTGACAAGAAATCATTTGGTTTTATCGACCTCATCAATTGCGCCGTCGGAGTTGGTTGTGTTTCGAGGCCGAGTCCTTCGCGGGACCACGGACCAACAAGTCTTGGCCCGCTGGCGGGATGAGTATCCCGAAACGGGGACTTTCAGCGGTGGGGGCCATGCCAACGTATCTCAGCCAATGGCGCAACAACTTTCAAGGGTTAGTTACCTCGGCATCCCTCGGGCTGCGAAGGCCGAGTAAGGGATTTGGCCTGTTTACCTACTAAAATACACCAAAATGTTCACTTGTGTGTACTAATACAACTATGCTGAATACGAAGTGAAATTTGGACAATCAACGGAGGGGCATCACAAGGGGCCAACATTCGCGGTTCACTCTCCCTCAAATAGCAGCCCTCAGCACGTGGATCTACGATTTCACTAGGAATGTTACAAAGATCCCTTTAAAGACTTGACGGAGGCATTTGCCAACTTCCATCTATCTGCCGCTTGAGATATCGAAGTCCGGCTCCGTGGGAAATTGCAAAGGTACCTATGCAAGTTCGAAAGCTGACTCGGACGGCATACTCTGAAATAACATATGAGCCTGAGGTCTTTGGAGCACTGTCCGATTTAGAACTTCAGGTACTTTATCCTGGATGACGACAACTGGAGGATAAAATCCGATTCCTCCCAATATAATATCTGCCCTATCTTGAGCCGCCTAATCCATTAAGTAAGTTGGCTCAGAGAAAGTTGGAGGTCAGAGTGTTCCCCCAAGTTTCAACTGACTGATGGTGATCCGAGCTCCCCCAAAGACACATGTCGAAGACTCAGACTTTGTATCTGGCTTCGGTTGGAGACCTCAGGCTCGATGAACACAGATCTCGGGCCTGAAGCTTACTTTTGCTCACTGTGAAGATGCGCAAGCACAATTCTTCCTCGTACGGGTCGCTGTCGTCACCTCGCACCTGCTCGCAGCGACGCCCGCAGAGGTCTGGCCGACCCCTGTGTCCGGATGTTCCCCGAGGACAAATGTATACTTTCTTTGTCCCCCATGATGGGAAACATTTTATCGTGGTGCCTGCTAGTGTTGAGGTTTCGGCCGATAGGTTTCCGTCCATCTCTCGCACCATTGTCTTCAAAGACACCGTGACGGCCTCGAGATATCGCTCCCCCTCTAGCCAGCTCTGGAGACGAGGTATCTGAAAGTAGCGGGCCTCCTCAAGGAGCGAAAGGTATAGGTGGTGGTCGTGAAGACCAGCCGCCATGTCGAAAAAGACGGGAAATACACCGCGGCGGAGGTATCGCAGGATATGTTCAAGGCATGTCATATTTACTTGAAATAAAACTATCTATTTCCATCTATAACACTTCCACTACAGTGCAAATCTATCCATAACAGCCTAGACACACCTACTCCGCCTTCGCCTCTGTCTTCTCCTCGGCCTTCTCCTCCAACAGCTCCTTCAACTCCTCAAACGCCTTCTCCACCTCCCCCTTCTTGCCTATCCACTCCTTCTTGGTCTCCTCGCCCAGCTCCCCCTTCAGCATAGCCCCAAACAACTCGGGCCCGTGGCCGCCCACAAACGCCAGCTGCGGCTTGGTCGGCGCCACCTTCAGCTTCATCTGGCCCAGCATATGCGAGACCTGCTCGGACGCGAACGCACCGCCCTTGATGCCATAGCTAACAACCACGACCGGCTTGCCGATCCACTCGTGCATGAGGTAGTCAATTGCATTCTTGGTCCCGCCCGACACGCCATAGTTGTACTCGGGGATCACGAGCACGTAGCCGGCGTGCTTGGCGATCTCCGAGGTCCAGGCGATGGTGTGCGCGTGCGCGAACTGCGGGCCGTCAGCCGCGCCCGGCACCACCATGGCGGGGATCACGGCCTCGTCGTAGATGGGGAGTTTGAAGTCGGCGAGGTCGACGGGGGCGATGGCCAGGTCCGCGGCCGCGGCGAGGGGGTCTAGGATGGTCTTGACAAAGGCCGAGACGTTGGGCCCGACGCGGGGGGTGCGCACCGAGGTGGTGATGAGGGCGATGGATTTGGACATCTTGAGGGTGGTCTTGGCGGTCTTCAGGTTCTGGGTACTGGCAGTGGATAGTTGGATATTGGTGAATGGATAGAGGGTGGATGAGTGGGAAGATCTCGGGGTGGGTGCCGAGGGAGGGAGATTTATACACAGGTTCGTTGTTCAAAAGCGCCTTCACGATGGCATCAACTCAGGAGGGGTGGAAGAAAACGGGTTTGTCATCATCGTTACCGCTGCGAGGGGCGGCGCGGCGCGGCAGCTCACATGGAGCATCCGATCACAGCTCTGGAGACTTGTTGTCAACGACAGGAGTACTGTTTCGGAGCTCGTAAGGCCTGCGAGGTGGGCGCGCGCCACATGCATGATTCCACATTGTCCCCTCACCAATGTCAAGCTTCCATGAGGGGACCGTTGCGGTGCAGAAATGGGGTCTCGGTGCAGTGTGCTTTTGGAGATACACTCCATACCACCTACCACTTACGCAGGTTGTGTTACGAGTCGGAGCGAGCCGCCAGCACGGTCTTGTGTGGAGGTGGTTCAGGTTGAAGTGGGCGTGGTGGATTGGGCTCCCGCGCGGTAGATGCTTTGGGTTAGACTGATTAGGTTGGAGGGAGGGCGAGCCGAGTAGCGTTGGGTAGAAGCAACATGAGGCAGGTCGTGGCGGTCTATCGCATTAGTCATCTGAACTTGAGACAGCTGGAGAGGACATATTTAATTAGGGAGTCCCTTTAATTATCCCAACCTCTTGCAACAAAATACGCAACTATCGCCGATCGGCGATGAATGGAATCACCATAAGCAACAGCTTTAGCTCACCGTGATCCGGGAGTAATTCCGCGGAATGAACCACCTTGTTTGCCATCCCTCGTATTCTGTCTCGATGGAAGAGGAAACTGTGGAGGTTTATATCCCATACGGGGCTAGCTCCGATGGGGGCAGGGCTATGATGAGGACGAGAAAAGTGAATTCCAACTTTGAAGCCCCCATTCAAGTGCGCCATTGGCAGCAACCGCATTCAACATTCGATGAGTGGCAAGAAATCAGGAGGTAAACGGTCATTCATTCAGTGACAGTCCGCTCTGGGCCGTCTAGGTAATGTACAGTCCAGCAACTTTTGACGACTCTCAAGACCGAGTTTATGCTCGCTCACGTCTCCGGGGCGCCGCCCTTATTATATCATCTACGCGCAAGAGCAGCTGCACATCTGATTAGCATCAGGGGTGATCGACTTGGCATGGGAAACTCACCTCAGCTGCCTCACTGGCCGACGAAACCACTGCCTTCTTGAGCTTGTAGCTCTCAATCACTCCGAGCTCCCTCATATCCGTGATGCCGCCACCAGGGGTCATCAAGTCTAGTCCGTAAGTGGTCATACCATCGTAAATTGCCTTGCGCAACCGTGCTACCAGGTCGCCCGAGTCAAGACCGGCGTTGTCTGCGAGGATCGTGGGAAGCTGTCGGAGAGCAATGGCAAAGGAGGCCACTGCCGTCTGGCGCTTACCCTCAACCCGCGTGGCCGCAACCTCAACTGCCTTGGCCATCAACATCTCGGCGCATCCGCCTCCTAATGTCGTCCGGGGCTCCTTGACTGTCTGTGAGAGAACAGCAAGCGCATCGTGCAGACTGCGCTCAGCCTCGTCAAGTAGTTGCTCCGAGGCTCCGCGGAGCACGATTGTGCAGGCTTGACCAGCAGCCACGCCCGAAAACTTGATCAGCGTGTCCTCACCAATAAGCACCTCCTCAATGAGATCGCATTGGCCGAGCTTGACCTGGTCGGGGTGGTCGAAGGTGGATGTGATCTCGCCGCCCGAGACAAGCGCCAGGCGCTCAATGCCATCAAAGTCGGCATGCTCTATCGACATGATGCCAGCATCTGTGAAGAGCGACTCGGGCCAGTTGTAGATGAGTTGGCGGTTGATGAAGCAGTTGATGCCGTGCGCCTTGATCTTCTCAACCTTGGCCTTCATCTTGTCCTTCTCGGCCTTCTCTAGTTCTGCCAGCTTGCTCGTGGAGGTGACCTTGACACGCGCGCCAAAGATCTTGACCTTGTCGGTATCCATAGATGTGTTGGCGATGAGGATCTTGGCCTTCTCAAGACGCTTGGGCTGGTTGACACCAATCTTCTTGTCTAGAATAAAGCCCTCGTCGAGATAGGATTCGCTGAGCTTACCGCCTGCCTTCTTGATAATCTGGATATGGCTAAGATCGGACGAGCCCTTGAGCCTTAGGACGGCGTCGCATGCGAGCTTGGCAAAGTGGTCACGATCTTGGGCAAGCACCTTGGAGCTGAGTGTTGTCCGCGCGATGGCGAGGAGGTCGTTCTTGAAAGCCTCGGGGTTCTTGCTGTGGTCTACCGCCGATGCCTCAAGTGCCTTGAGGGCAGCCTGGCTGGCTATCCGGTAACCTTCGATAATCGTCTGGGGGTGGATCTTCTTGTCAACAAGCTTCTCGGCCTCGCGCAGCAGCTCGGCAGCGAGCACGGCTACTGAGGTGGTTCCGTCGCCGACTTCGTCGTCCTGGACCTTGGAGATGTTGACAAGGACCTTGGCAGCGGCATTGTCAAGAGCGATGGACTTGAGAATAGTTGCGCCGTCGTTTGTGACCATGATATCACCGGTAGACCTGAGAGGGGGGTGTGGTCAGCGCATGATACTCGACAGGATATGCCAGGGTCCAGACGCGGGGGAGGGGTAGCGTACGCAGATTGCAGGATCTTGTCCATGCCCTTAGGGCCGAGTGTGCTCTTCACCAAGTCTCCAACAGCGATAGCGCCAACAAAAGCGCTGAGGCGGGCATTCTCGCCCTTCTCCTCAGTGGTGCCTTCTTCGAAGATCTGGGTTGGACTGAACGATGACTGCGTAGGGACAGGGTTAGCGGGGCAATACGCAAAAAAACACACAAAAAGCGCCGGTCCAGCAGGGTAACACTCACCATGGCGCTGGTTGACTGCAACAGAAACCTTGGGGATCTTTTGGGAAAGACGGTGGGTTGAGGTCGCAAACTGGGTTCGAGGGGGGGAAGGGGGAGGGTGTGGGGAGACAAGCGGCTTTGCAATCAGGCACCGCAGTCAACAGCGAAAGCTTCCACGACTTTTTGCGATGGCAACGGCAAAAAACCTGGGAGCTCCTCTTCACCGCCCATTCCAGCTGGCAAACCCAGGGCTGGCAGCTGTTGCCCCTCCTCCAACGCCGCACCAAGACGTATTAGGCCTAGACGCATTGTCTTTCTCGACTTCCAACAATTCCGGCGCTCTGTCTTCAAAATTTAGTCAATTCAACGTCTCCAGAGTCATATTTCTTTATGATACATTTATTGCACACTGGCTAGGATCCTACGAGAGCAAAGCCCCCAATGAATCATACCTGACTCACATTTTTTTTATTACTCATTGGCGTCTGACCCTGCCCGAAAAGTCCTGAGAACTGACTGCGCTGCTCTTAAAACAAGAGAGGTGGGGCACTTTTTTTCCATTTCCCAGTCTTCGCAGCCAGAACCCCACCACAGTCTGCGCGCGCACAAAATCTCAATAATCCTGACGACCAAGATCAGGCCCCGCGACAGCGTCAGCAGCAACGAACCAAAAAAAAACAGGCAAACAGCAGGCAAACGAAGCTCACGACCACCCGAAAAGCAATCGCCCAGCATGGCGCCGTCATTTGACCACCTCCGCGATGAGGATCTCGACGAGGACGATTTCGATGTTGACGAGGTGGACATTTCCGATCTGAAAGAAAAGTATGAGGTCCAGCTTGAGCAGGGCTACGACACGTTCGTGGTCATCGATGGTCTCCCCAAGGTCACAGAGGAGCAGAAGCCGAAGTTGGTCAAGTTCCTGCTGAAGAAGTTGAAGACGGTTGGCAACACAAAGGAGGAGCTGATCTACATGCCCATGGGCGATGATGGAAAGTCAATGAGGTACGCAAATGCGATGCACCAGCCTCAGGCTGCTGGCCTACAGGTTTGACGGCCCAGCTAACCCAAAGCCACGCAGCTTTGCATTTGTTGAGTACTCGTCCGCTGCCGAGGCCGCAGCTGCCGTTAGACAGCTCGATCTTGTCCCGCTCGACAAGAAGCACACCCTCCGCGTCAACAAGATGACCGATGTTGACCGCTATGGACGCGAGGGCCGTATCGACGATGAATATACACCCCCCAAGATCGAGCCCTTCCAAGAACAGGAGCACCTCCGCTCCTTCCTCGCAGACCCGAGCGGCCGTGGCCGCGACCAATTTGTTCTCTACCGGGGCGAGACTGTTGGCGTGTACTGGAACAGCGAAAAGGACCAGCCCGAGCCGGTTGTCGAGCGCCAACACTGGACTGAAGCTTTCGTGCAGTGGTCGCCTCTCGGAACTTACCTGACGTCGGTTCACGCACAGGGTGTCCAGCTCTGGGGTGGCCCGTCGTGGACGAGGCAAAGACGCTTCCCGCATCCCTTCGTCAACCTGATCGCGTTTGCTCCCAACGAGCGGTACTTGGTAACCTGGTCCAGCCGGCCCATTGCGATTCCCGAGGAGGGCCATCCGGCTCTGTCGCTGGATGACGAGGGCAAGAACTATGTCATTTGGGATATCGACACGGGCAAGCCCATCCGCTCCTTCGCTCAGATCGACCAGCCCGTACAGCTCGACGAGCAAGGCGTCAAGAAGCCGCAAAAGTTCCCGTGGCCCGCGTTCAAGTGGTCTGCGGATGCCAAGTATGTCGCGAGACTGAACCAGGGCAACTCCATCTCAGTCTATGAACTCCCCAAAATGAACCTTCTCGACAAGACCGCCATCAAGATCGAGGGCGTAATGGACTTCGAGTGGGCCCCGGCGACGCCGCAGAGAGATAGCATCAAGACATACGAGCAACTCTTCTGCTTCTGGACACCCGAAATCGGGAGCAACCCCGCCAAGGTCGGCCTGATGAGCATTCCTTCCAAGGAGATTGTCCGGTCGTTGAATCTGTTTAGCGTCACAGATGCCAAGTTGCACTGGCAGTCAGATGCCGCATACCTGTGCGTCAAGGTCGATCGCCACTCCAAGTCCAAGAAGTCCCAGGCGACGACACTCGAAATCTTCCGCGTCAAGGAGAAGGGCGTGCCTGTTGAGGTTGTCGACACTATTAAAGACACAGTCATCAACTTTGCATGGGAGCCAAAGGGTGATAGGTTCGTCATCATCACAACAACCGAGCCTGTAGGCCCCACCGCCGTTGCGCCCAAGACCTCTGTCGCTTTCTTCTGCCCCGAGAAGACGAAGGGCAATACTATCGGTAACTTCAAGCACCTGCGGACACTCGACAAGAAGAACAGCAACGCCATCTTTTGGTCGCCAAAGGGCCGGTTCGTTGTCATCGCCACTATCCACAACCAACAGTCTTCGGATCTCGACTTTTTCGATCTCGATTTTGAGGGCGAGAAGCCCGAGTCCGACAAGGACCTGACGGCGAACCTGCAGCTGATGAACACAGCCGACCACTACGGAGTTACTGACGTCGAGTGGGATCCCTCTGGCCGTTTTGTCGCTACGTGGGCGTCTTCTTGGAAGCAACAGGTAAGCTGAATCAATGATGCACACTGCCGACTGCCGAAATTTGCTAACATATCTGCGATATAGATGGAGAATGGCTATCACGTATACGACTTCAAGGGTGAGCAGCTTCGTGAGGAGCCCCTCGAGAAGCTCAAGCAGCTGCTGTGGCGCCCACGTCCCCCCACCCTGCTCTCCAAAGAGGAGCAGAAGACGATCCGCAAGAACCTCCGCGAGTACTCGAGAGTGTTTGAGCAAGAGGACGCCGACCGCGTTAACAGCGCGGACGTCGCCGTTGTGGAGCAAAGACGTCGCATCCTCGAGGAGTGGAACGCATGGCGCGCGGTTACCGTGGAGGAGGTTGTCGAGGAACGTGAGATCATGGGCTTGCCCCTGGATCCCGTCGAGGAGCTCATTCGCATCAAGACTGAGCAGCTCGCGCTCGACGACACAGAGGAGAGGGTAATTGAGGAGATCATGGAGGAGGTGCTCGAAGAGACGGAAGAGATTGTGAACTAGAGTTCGTGATTGCGTGTGGGGTGGAGAACAGCGCGGTTTTATATCTACCCTCGAAGGCTCATCAAGCGAAACGTGACCAGTTTCTTCTGGCTTTTTTAACAGGAGTGGTCCCAAGGAACGGGTTGTCCTTTTTTTTTTTTAGCTTGCACTTCGGGGGTTTAGTTTACTGTGTCTAGACATCACGCTGGTACAGGTGTGAAATGGCTGCGCGCATTACAAAAACTGGGATCTGGGTGTGGATTTGTTTTTGTGGTTTTGCTTTTGTATGGTCCAAGTTTCCGGGATCTCGAGGTTGCTAATTAGGTCCTTATGGTTGTTTCACTGGCAGCACGAAAATTCAAGGAAATTGGCATCTGAGTTGTCCTGACTTGTTTGTTCGTGACGTGCATACGGTGTTTTGGATTGAGTTTGGTGTCGCGCGTGCGAGCCTCGGTTTTGGCTGGCCTTGTCTCACAAGCTGAAAAGTCTAGGGTCATGTATAGTCATGGGCTATGTTCCATGTGTGAGGGAGTAAGTACTACGGCCATCGGCTAAATCAAATCCACCGCCACAGGAGACATTCCCTCTATGCTGCTTACTTTGGAGGGAGACGATGGAAGAACAGGCTGCAGTGTCCTGTTAGGGCGTGACGGAAAACACGATGGTGCCTAGGAATTGCTGCGGCCATTTTCCTCTTATATCTGGTCCTTAGTCCACCCAATAAGGGCCTTGTTTGCGAGTTCATCCTGCTCAGCGGTGTTCGCTGCGATGCTCTCCTAAGCTCCGCCCCCCTCGATCTGTACGAGGGGCTATGGATGGTCCTGCAAAGTCATCACTGGCAGCAATTTCACATGTGCCTAGACGAGTTTCCTGGACGATGATGAGAGGCTCATTCCGATGAGCCCAGGACTCAGAGCCACTGGGCATGACGTGGTGTCAGTGATCAATCGCTGTTTACGAGTCGCAATCGCGATATCTTGGCAGAGATGGTTATTTGCCTAGCTTGGGGAAGCATGGCATGGTGATACCAGGAATAAAGTGTCATCGAAAAGTGGTATATGCACATAACAAAATGGGATGTAAGGGGCTACGAAAGGGAGGAATGAGGGTTGCCGAGAGACGGGGAGGCATGGTCTGAGGGATACTAGGGCTAGGGGATCTAGCCAGGCGGCATCGGCCACGGTCGTCGGTGACGTGCGGGCTCGGGCTCAGGCTCGGACCACGGAGTATCAAGGGTTGGTGGTATCAAGAGTTCCGGGATGGAACGGATACGGAATACGGAGCACTACGAAAACTAACCGCCTTGATGTTCACCTAGCGATGCGGACGGGCGTCATGACTTTCTGGTTCCGTGGGTGGTGTGTCTTGGGGTCTCCCCTGACTTCATCTTGAAGTGTAACCCGAGGCTTAAATGTCGGCCTAGTGTGCTGTCTGACGCGACCTCCGGGGGTGGGGTAAAAGCTGCGGTAACGTCTGCGCAACAGGTATACGTGGTTTAAATGTGAATCTGCGCTGCCTCGGCAGCACTACCACAGATCGACAGCGAGGAAGAGCAGAGTTCGATGCCAGCCTAGTAACTTCTCGCTCCCTGTAACGGACTCGCGTGACAAGCGGCAAAGGGTGTAAACTCTTGGCGCTGGATCGAGGCCTCTCTGTTTGAGGTTCTAGGCCAAGGTCATCATCACGAAAGGCAGAGCCGGTTGAATTGGAGTGCATCCTGGCGTCCACAGCCTTTCCAACTTTTCGAGTCTTGCAACGACAAAACAACAAACCGATTTCTCCCCAGACCTGCCAGCAAAGTGAGTCTAATGGGGTTGTGCGCAATCTGTCAGCGTATCCAGGGTACTTCGGCACCTGACTCGAGGCCTGTTTGGATTTTCTCGGAGCCTTCTCTGAGGGAATCCGATGGCAAAAAGATGGAGCATTGGATGGCATTCCGCTTACTCTGTGGGTTGGTCGTCGCTTGGGGTTGAACTTGCACGTGGGGCGGCCGGGACGCCGCTTTCTTGCAGGGCCCTTTTGCAGGGGAGGGGGGAAGGGGGCTCAACAAAAGTCGGCTAGTTTCCCCCAACAGAAAAAAAAGAGATGGCACGACGCTGCATTGGATGCGTCTTGGTCGCGCCCATATGGGTGCATCTGGATTGCATTGGACCCTGACAGCCCTCCGTGACAATGCACCCACCGGCTCGAGCAGACCAGGAACCTGCAACACTGCACTGGCCGCGGCAAGCAGCTGCATTCCCCCAGATGTGACGAAGACGAGATGCCTCTGGCTGTCCCTTGAAAGTTGCCGAGGGATTTCAGCTGTCTTTCGAGGCCAGCAGAATGGGAACCCGAGTCTTCTCTTGGTGATCCCCCCCTCAGGTCGTGCTCGTTTTCGTGCCCCGCCCCCGCAGTCGAAGCCATCCGGCTCGATACATCCTGGTCTCCTTGGCTTGGCTGTTGCCAGGCGGGTGGCAGGTTGACCAGACGGATCCACTCCCGCCTGCCCGCTTGCCGGAGGAGGCGGATCTGATAATGATAGCTAACGTTAACCCCTCGATGGAATTTAGAGGGCAATGCCGAGCCAAAATTCAGTCGAGATCGCATCTTCTACAAATCGCGCAGCTCACCTGCTGTATCCTGAACAGATGCCACAAATGAAATAATTGACATCAGGATATGCAGCCCATCGGATGTATGCGAGAGCATACTGCGCAGTGTTTGTTACACTCCGGCAAGCGCAGAAGCCGACTGGCTCGAGAGGGGACTAGCAAAGGGCTGTGGGATGATGCGCAGCAGCGAGAACGCGGGTTGCGAAGATCCTTGACGGCCAGCCCCAGCTTGACACGGCGGCTTCTCCTCCTCCAATCCGCCTTAGGTATGCTAGCCAGATCTGTTGACCTCTCTAGTGGCCTCCAATCATCTGGGCCGAGGCAAGACAGCGTCCTGCGAGCTGTGTGTCGTTCAGCTTAGGGCACTGCAGTACGCCCAAGCCATTTCCTCATCTGTCTCAGTCGAATGGCATGTGAGAATTCACCATCCGCTCGCTCCCGTTCGCTCCCGCTTGCCCACCCGAGGCGGTGAAGGCACAGGCCAAGCAAGCATTCTGGGCTCCAGCGTGGAGTTTCTTGCCGCGGGCGGGCCAAGCGAACCCCCCTGGACGTTTCCCTCAAGTGGCTCCAGTGAAGTGGCCAAAGTCTCAAGTCGCGGTTCCATCCACGCAGAGCCGGCAGTGTTTGGAGACTGAAGGGTCGAAACTTTCGAGAGGGCTGGAGGCGAAACACTGCAACGTACAAACTTATCTTTGGCTTTTAAAAAGTATGTTTAAATCATTAAATCTTCTGAGTATGTCCATGGCCTTTGATTTGGCTTCCTCGAATAGCTGTGCTCTGCTGTGTGTGTAGTTGAGCAAAAAGGCACGCGCACCTCGGTTTCGCTCAGTGCTCAGCGCCAGAAGCTCCCCTCGATCTGGGACGTGCCCCGTCACAGCGGGCAGCCCCAACAAATCAAGCGGAATCGACCCACGGAAAAAGGAGCCAGGCAAAATTTCCGACACCCTGGACAAGACTTCGAATCGAGGGGGCACTTATTATTTTTCTTTCCCTTCACCCAGCCAGTCCACATTTCCTACCCCCCTTCCCACACTTCGCTGTGCGAACGGAGATATCTGACGGTTCGTAGCGTTCTTAACGTTCTGCGTGCCTCCCCCAATTACAAATTGCAAATCGCAAATAACGAGACATACCAGTCTTCAAAAGCCGAAGCAGCCCACTCGCTGCTGGCCGGATCGAGTGCTGACCTTGCACCACCACCACCACCAGTTTCCGCCACCCTCTTTGTCACTACTCCCTTGGTGACCCAGAGCCCCTCCCAGCGGCATCAATTTCCCTCTCCCAAGCAATTGAGACAGTCAGACCACACAACATGGCGTCCGCAACCTCGACCAGCCGGCCTGCAAAGCCAGCTGCCGTCAAGCGCACCATCACCACTGCCTCGTATGAGTCGTCACCCTCGACCGCCGACGCCTCGCCCAACGAGTCTCCCCGTCACTCTCCCTCGACGACATCCCTATCCTCCATGGCCTCCGATGCCGCCGAGGAGAAGGTTGACTACGGCAAGCTGGTTGACACGTATGGCAACGAGTTCCAGGTTCCCGACTTCACCATCAAGGACATCCGCGATGCCATTCCCAAGCACTGCTTCGAGCGCTCCTACGTGCGCAGCATGTCGTACGTCTTCCGCGACATGATTCTCCTCGCCACCACCTTCTACCTCTGGCACAACTATGTTACCCCCGAGGTCATCCCTTCCAAGGCCCTTCGCATCGTCTTGTGGGCCGTATACGGATTCGCCCAGGGCTTGTTCGGTACCGGTCTTTGGGTTCTCGCCCACGAGTGCGGCCACGGCGCCTTCTCCGATTCGCAGAGGTTCAACAACATTGTCGGCTGGGTCCTGCACTCGTCGCTCCTGGTCCCATACTTCAGCTGGCAGATGAGCCACGGCAAGCACCACAAGGCGACTGGCAACATCGAGCGTGACATGGTCTTCGTTCCCCGCACCCGCGAGCAACAAGCCACCCGGATTGGCCGCCTTGCCCATGAGCTTTCTGAGCTGACCGAGGAGACGCCCATCTATACCTTCATCCACCTTCTCGGACAGCAGCTCATCGGCTGGCCCAACTACCTGCTGACCAACGTGACTGGCCACAACTACCATGAGAGGCAGCGCGAGGGTCGTGGTCAGGGCAAGCACAACGGCTATGGCGGTGGCGTGAACCACTTTGATCCCCGTAGTCCGCTGTACGAGGCCAAGGACGCATGGCTCATTTTCATGAGCGACATTGGTCTGGGCATTGCCATTTCTGGGCTCGTCTACCTCGGCAACCGGTTCGGCTGGTCCAACCTGGCTGTCTGGTATTTCCTGCCCTATCTCTGGGTCAACCACTGGCTCGGTAAGTAAATCCAATGTGTGGTACCGATCGAGGAGGAAAGTAGAAGCTAATCCGCAACCACTTAGTTGCCATCACCTTCCTGCAGCACACCGACCCCTCGCTTCCCCACTACACCGCTGAGCAGTGGAACTTTGTTCGTGGTGCCGCCGCGACTATCGACCGCGAGTTTGGCTTCATCGGCCGCCACCTTCTCCACGGCATTATCGAAACCCACGTCCTCCACCACTACGTCAGCTCTATTCCCTTCTACAACGCCGACGAGGCCACCGAGGCCATCAAGCCCATCATGGGCCGCCACTACCGGGCTGACACCAGCGAGGGTCCCATCGGCTTCATCAAGGCCATGTGGAAGAGCGCCAGGTGGTGCCAGTGGATCGAGCCCAGCGAGGGCGCTAGCGAGGCTGGCCAGGGGGTCCTGTTCTTCCGCAACCGGAATGGACTAGGCCCCAAGCCTTTGAAGACTTCGTAAAGACAGTCGTTCGGTACGTATACGATCAATTATCTTGGTCGTGTGTTCGGGGTGAGGTTGAGTGTTCGAAGCAAGCCCAGAGATACGGTCGTTAGTCATCGGCCTGGCGACTGGTTGTCTTAAGGGCACTCGCATTTTTTCGGAAGTTTGGCGGAGTTGTTGTCGAGGGGTTCACTACCTAGCAAGCGTTTAGTATGTTTAGGCATTTCTCAAACATAGCTCGGTGGTTTTGGGACTAGAAAGTCAACCAGCCTGCCAACAACACACCGCCGGCCATTTTGGAGTTGGGAATCGCAAAAATTAACGCAGATTTGTTTGGGATGATGATTGAGATAGCAGGCGAGCATGGAGCAAGGATAGAAGTAGGGGGCGAGTTGGTCGAGCGTGATGAATAGAGCAGAGGCTCCTTTGGGGGCAAAATAATGACCCCGTGATGATCTATCAAGGCAAAGGATAGGGTATCAGCATCGGGATGTGTTTGATATAAATATATAGGCTGAAGAAAGATACCGGTCAATGAAAGACGTTTGCAACTTGAACTGCTTACATGCAGAAATCGCAGGGAATAACGACTATGAAGGGACGGGCAGGCAGGCTTTTCCAAGGTCGGGGACAGCACAGGTGATGAATCAGGATCTTGTAGTCGAGGCGAGTGCGGGGAAGGCGTATGGGATTCGAGGGTGGTGTGGTTCGGCTCGCTCGGGGTAGGGGTCAGTGACAAAGGACGGGTGGTCAGCGGGCCAAGTCTTTGATCCTTGACCGATGCGAGTTTGTCCATTCGCTCATGGTATGTTGCATTGGTCCCGGCGATGGCAGGCGGTCCGAATGGGACGCAGGTCCGAGCTTGGGATGGGACTTGAATTTAGCGATCGGGATGTTACCCGTGATGGTTGTTGGTATCGTTGATGGCCCGGAGGATTGTGATGCATTCTTGATACAAGGAGGAGTTCTCTGCATTAATACCTAGGGGTTTTGTTATTGGCATAAACTTGCTATTGGAATGATGTAAGTCAGTGGTTGTCATCTCTTCAGAACTCCGGCACAATTTACAACTGCAGAATCTGAGATCAAAGTTTAGCAAGCTGAACTAGCAAGGGAAGCATTGGCCCGTCCATAATCCCCTCTCCATCAATCTCACCCTCCCTTACCTCCTACAAACCTATTAAAGAGTCTTAGCGTGACTAAACCGAGTCGCCATCTGCTAACTCTACGTCACTCTCCTTATCCGTCCCACCGCCGAACAAAGCCTTGAGCAACTTTCTCTTATAAAGGAACTCCCAGGCAAAATAGGCCAGCAAGGCAAAGGCCGTGATGGGGATCGCCAGGACGATGTACCACAACCACTTCTTGCTGCCAAAAGTCGAATCATGATCCGCATTCAACGCCTCATCAATCTGCGGGACAGCAAGCATCGTCTAAACACACGACCCACATCAGCTCCTATCTTCACGAGAAAGGGGGAGGGGGGATAACTTGCCGCAATAAACGTGCCCGGCAAGAAGACCATAGTCAGCACGGCAATCGCCTTCATGGTCTTGCCGTCCCCAATCGCAATCTCGGTGTCCTTCCGCGACAGCTGCGTCGTCTCCATCTGGTACGCCAGCGACGCCCCCTGCAGCACGGTATCGCACCGCCCGATGCGGTGGTCGTACCGCGCCCCCAGCTGCTCGAGGTACTCGCCCATCACATTCCCTTGCTTCGCAAACGCCCGGGCCCCCAGCGCGCGCAGCTGCTCCCGCCACGCCATCAGCCCGTCGGTCCGCAGGTGCTGCGTGGCAAAGAAGAGCTGGACCGTATGGCGCAGCGTGCGCCGCTCCGGCGGGTCCGGGCCGATTTGCTCGCTCGCGAGCTCGTAGATGACCTCCTGCATCTGGCGCACGCGCTGGCGGACTTCGGTGAAGCGCGTTTGCTTCTCGGCCTCGAGGAAGGCGGATATCAGGTCCGCCGGGGCGGGGAAGTGCGGGAGGGCGCGTAGGGTGGCCATCAGCGTGGTTAGGTCGGCGGCGGGGAGGCCGGAGATCAGCGCGTTGGTGCGCGCGCCGAGGGTTGCGGAGGCTGAGAAGTGGGTCATTGCCAGGGCGGATTGGTGGGTAATGGCGTTGGAGGTGCGGAGGAGGTAGACTGGCGGGTGGTTAGTTGATGGGATCACCGTTGATGGTGGAACGGGAGATACCTTCGCATGGCCGGCCTTGGACGGTTGAGTTGATCTTGATGGCGCAGGGGCTGCCTTCTTCGATGAGCTTGAAGTAGCCGCGGTGGATATGAAGGTTGTTGGCGATGGAGAGAAGGAGGTCCGGCTCGAGAGAGATGTATCGAAGTGCGGTTGGGCCATCCTCGAGTCGGTTCTTATGCCCTGTAAGGTTCACGGGTGATGATACGCTATGTTTGCTATGTTAGCTTGGAGTTTCGTATGTTGGTTGCATGTACACTTCCACAATAGATAGACGGTCCTCTTCGAGGGTGCCATCGGCGGGCAGTGTCGACGCTGAGTCGAGTAGCTATGAGAATCGCCATTAGGATCAGAAGTTGACCGCAGGGGTAACCCTTTACCCTCTGATTATTGAGCCATGTTTTCCACTCAGCGTCATGAACCCGGGTTGTTGCTTCAACATGGTTAAGCCAGTCTGGGAGTGGGTTCTGTGGCGCTTGGGCTGGCTGTGGGTTTGTGCCGTTTTGCTGTTGCGGTTGCTGTTGCGGTTGCTGTTGTGGTTGCTGTTGCGGTTGTTGTTGTGGCTGCTGCTGCGGTTGCTGTTGCGGTTGCGGTTGCGGTTGATGTTGTTTCTGAAAATCATAGGGACTTGTTACTACAAATAGCCATAAATAGTGTTTACGTTGAACACATACCCAAAGCTCCGCTCTCGAGTCTATTCTTGACCATTTGCCTGTCCAATGCCTCCTCTTGTTAGGATCAGTTGGCCCAACTGAGAACTTGAGTGACCTCAAGTCTCTTGCCTGGACTTCATGTCTATCCCATAACGAGGTCATCTTGGAATACTCCAACCTTGTGCGCTTGCCGTAGGGGCTGCGATACTGTGCACGTAATGCCTCAGTTGGTCTTCAGCGATGAGCCAAGAACAGCCCGCGCTCGGAGTTGCGGCTCTGCACACAGTCCCACGGCGATCTAAATGACTCTCCAAGGAATGAAGCGAGTAATACAGCCGCGGGCTAGTAATATGCAAGCAGCCCCAGTGCATGCAGAATGTGGTAGTGGTTATAGCGAGTAGTGGGACTGCAGAGGGAGCCTACCGTGTGCCGAGCTGTTGTTGACGAGTTTAGGGCCGGGCCTGGTGGTGGCAGGGAGGGGTGGGGAGGGGTGGCAGGGAGGGGTGGCAGGGGGCTTGCCCTACTTTCCAGGGCGCAGCAAGAGCCAACATGCCCGTGTCACCCGCTGCGGTCACTCACCACTTTCCATATACAACGGTTTGGTGGTTCAAAAAACAGACGAATTACCCATTGGTGCACACAAGGCTCTGGAAGGAGTCATACCGTGTTTCCCCACCCTCACGTCCTCGAACAAGGCGGGCAATATACACATGTCACCGGCTTGACCTACTCGAGCAAGGCTCTCGCTGCTTCACAGTTACCAGGCAGTGGCAAGGCAGCCAAGCTGCAAGTTTCACCAACATGAAATCTGCCGAGGCAGCGGCCTTCTCTCCCGGGCTCGACGCCGACAAGGCTCGGGCGTGCATCCCGAACCAACATGTCCCATTTCCATTTCCAATCACATCGTCAATTCCTGGTCAGGCATCGACGCGCTAATGAGATGCATAAGCTATTGCATCTTGTTGCGCCCGTATGGATAGAGGATGGCCGAGTACGCATGATCGCAACTGGCTTGGACTTGATAACCGATCAGGGTTCATCACACACTGGCAGCAGGTCCCAGTTCGCCGTACCGAAACCCACGAGTCTGAGGTCTTAAGGACTGGGGGTTTCCGTCCCAAAAGTTCAAGTTTTCGCCACCCCCTGACCTCCGTTGTTGACACTCAATCGACCAATCCTAAAATACCCAAGACACCTAATAAACATGCCTCGGGGCTACAAGCATTCTTACGTCATCCCCTACTCGTTCGACTCCAACTTTGACGACGTTGCCGTCGACGAGGCTCTCAGAAAGTATCTCCGGAAAAAGCATCACATCAGGTACGAAATTCAGGTATGCACATCGCCCCGTTCGAGTGGTCCTCTGATCCAGCGCTGAATACCCGACACAGCTTCCGAGTAACACGGAGCCCCTGATCTACACGACTCATCCTCTCACCCGTGTAAGCCTACCTACCTACCTCACTAGTTTGCCCCTCTTGCTAACCGCCGCCCCGGTAGGAAATGAGAAAGGAGATGAACAGACTCATAGAGGAAGCAGGGCGAGGGGACTCCATATGAGTACTAATTAGTCCAAACCTGTCTTGAAACTGCATACCTACATATCGCGGTGTATCGTTGGAAAGTGTTAAGGACAGCTCCCTAGCTTGAGATTTCCTAGCATTAGGTGTCGTGAGGATTTACCCAGCGTATATGCTTCACTTCATACTTATTGAATCCATTACCCAACCGATTTCCTAACCTTCTATCCTTGAACATCCGACCCCAAATGCAATGTGCCTGCCTCCCAACTCCATTACCGCAAACCCTCCCTCTCAACCCGCCCCGGGCCCCTTCACAACCGTAACACCAGGCTGCGTCAAGCCCGCCTCCTCGAGACCAAAGCCGCTCTTGACCTTGCGGCTGATGGCGCGCAGCTGCTTGACCGACATGTTGAAGAACAGGCTCGAGCGTCTCCAGCGCGGGTCCTCAAAGGGGACGAACTCGTCACCGACAGCAGAAGGCGCAAAGTAGCTGTCATCATCCCGTGCAGCCATGCTCCTCAGGACTTCGGCAACTTGGATGCTGGTCAGCCGATCCTTGATCGCCTTGCCGTCGCACCACTCCGAGCTGTACTCGATTGGCATCTGCGTTTGATTTGTGTCTCGCATCACGAGCATGTAGTTGACGGCGAGGTGGCAGAGTTCTCGGATGAACCTGGAGCTGTTGCGGTGTCTGCATAGATAGGTCGCTTGCTGTCTGGGCGTTAGCTGGTTCTCTCGAAACTACCAATGGTAGTCATCACTATCATCGAGACGTGGTGACGTACCTCGAGCACCTTCGGGTTAACCTCAACGGTTGTCTCGTCCCCCTGGCTGCTCGACAATGACCCCTCCTTTTTGTTGGGGGTAAAGGTGGCAAAGCGACACATCTCGCCCCGAAGGGCCCTGGTAAGCCGCCTGCTGCAAAACGCACTGTACCCCTCGGGCCCGCCCGCGAGCCAGCTGGCAAAGTCCATAAAGAGGCAGCCGAGATGCCAGACATCGGCGGCCGGCGAGCGCGTGAGCAGAAAGTCGGTCTCCGGGGCGGCGTAGTCAAGCGAGTTGCCTACAACCCGCTGGTTCTCCACACTCATGGTTGAGTGAAAACTGCTTAGCCCAAAGTCACTGAGCTGGAGGACACCAAGTTCCTCGTCGACTGTTCCTCTGGGCATGGCTAAAGGGTCAAGCTTCCAGCTCTGGTAGTCTGATAGTCATGTATGTCAGTCTACTTGATTCGATAGAGGGGAACAACAGCCTGAGTTCGAAGAGAGGTTCATAACACGGGGATTACATACGTAGAATATTTTCAGGCTTAATATCGCAGTGGAGCCCGTGTGTCTTGTCGTTTCTGTCGTCAGACTGCTTTGGGAGGTTATGGAGCATCGAGAGTGCGTCTGCGAGCCCATAACACTGTCGGGACACCCACTTGGCGAGGCTTGGGTAGTCCACACTCTGCGTCTCCCACCACTCGCGATACACCCAAAGCTTATCCAGGCTTCTATCTGCGGCTTCCATTATGAGATGGTAGTCAGACCTCTGCTGGTGCGAGACGGCCCGAGGGACTTCGATCGTGGCCAACAGTTTGGCTATATGTGGCGACGATATGGTGGATGCCAGACGCTCCATAACATACACTTCGTCAATATATGCTTTTTGTTGCTCATCCGAACCCTTCCTGTCATTGTTGAGCGTCTTGACCGCGATGTAGTTGTCCTTTTCACGGCGCTATGAGCACACTGTCAGCGGACGTGAGCCAGTGGGGTACTCCACATGGGGCTTAATATTACCGTATAGCGGGTCAAGTCCTGTTGATCCTCGTGTAGACAGAAGAATCTAACCTCTGAGAACCCACCAGTGATGGCTTCCCTGTCGACGGGCTCAAAGGGCAGAATTTCTTCAATAGACCGCAGCTGGTAGCGGACTCGCTTGGCAAGCGTCATGTTTTCTACCTCATTTCCACCAGCGCCGGGTTCCCACTTGACGGCAAAGAAGGTAGGCGACAGTTCCCATCGGATTCTTTTGAAGCCTTTGATCTTCTCGACACTCCAATCGTCGCTGTTAAAGAGCACATTGAGAGAGGGCTGAGCATCTCCATCAAGTGTAACCTGCCCTTTCAGCGTAACATCGACTTTCAATAGTTTTTCATCATCCAACGCGACCTCGACAAAGTCGAAGATCGTGTTCTCGAGTCTAACGAGAATCAGGGTTGCGAAGGTGCGTCGATACTGCTTGTTGACTCCATCGCCGGTGCTAAGGCTGGAAAGGGGAGGTGCGATTCTATTGGCCAGCTTGACGAGGTCAAGTTCGCTCAGTCCATCCTGGTTTAGGATTTGTAGCAGTCGTAAGACGGTATTGGTGCTTAAAACCTTGTGTAAGACTGTCCATGGTAAAAAGTACTTTTCGGATTTGGGGAAAAAGACGGATATATTGGGCTCTAGGTCTTTTTTTACCCGCTCGATCAAGTAGTCGGTAGATAGCACTAGCGAGTAGTGGGTGGGCTCGATGGTCGGAGCAACGCGAGCGATGTGCTGGCCTTCGAGGCCCAGGCCTCGATCGCTGACTTGAGACCACTGGTCAAGCTGGACCTTCGTTTGTGCGATGCCGTCATGATAGTTGTTATTGTACTGTTTATGGTCGTCGGGCCCCTGGATGCCCGTGCCAAGACTGTGTTTGGGGTATTTGTTTCGGGGTTGGGGGCTTTGGAGGTTGTAAGAGGTGGCGCTACCTGAAAGGTCCGACTCGTCGAAATCATCTTCAAGGCTGTTGATGCTCGATCTGGAAGCTGGACTAGATGTTGATCTCGAGCCCGAGAACTGCCCTCCCGCCTGCAGGACATCGACTGGCTGTCCTTGGGCAACTATGGATGGAAGAGTCTTTGGATCCATGTTCATAGTGTCCATGTCCATGTCCGTACCCAAATCCATGGCGGCCACTGTCGCAGGGCGATCGGAGCTAACGCTGATGAGGGGTGCTGGTCGTGGCTGCTGTGGCGATAACCGCTGCTGTGTCAAGGCTCGCCCTGTGCACCGCATCTTTTTCGGTCTTTCGTCAACCATGCTCAAGCGAAGGTGAAGGTGAGCAAATGCAGCGTTTTATGGTCTTCTCTTGATGTTTTGTGTGTTGAATTTTGCCCAAGGCTCCGCAACAAACATTGTAACCCGAGAAGAGAACGATGGGGGGGGGGGGGTTAAAGCACCTCAAACTGAAGCGCCCTGAAGTCCGGGTGCTTGGCCGGAACACCTCAGGCTGGTGTGGCCCCGCCCCGCTGCTCTGGTTCGGTCAGCTGCAACCCCTGGCCAGCTTGCCACCACCAGTCACCACTGCCACCCCCAGGGCTTCTCAGGGCTACCCCTTCCCGTCACCGATTTTCCGGGTTTGGAACCGACGAGTTCCAGGCCAGCTTCCAAGGCTAGGGCTGAAGTCCTAGAGGCCGCCTTGGCATATTTAAGGGTCACCAAGAACAGGAACGGACCCAGTTCATCGGGTTGCATGATTCCCATATTCCCGATAACTTGGCTATAACTACTAGTAAGTGGGCTAACACAACTAACTATCGTTACCTCTCAGCCTCTGGATTCATTCCCCTGAACGCATGGGGGATTGCGGGGCGCATGGCTGCTGCATGGCTGCTGCATGTTGTCCGCCCCTCCTTCCACCTCATCTCTGCAAAACTCGAACAGTTTCCCCCGCCTTGGCCACCATTCCATCCTCCACAAACTTGCCCTCCACCTCCCAGCCTGGTCCCTCCAGGAAGAAACACTTCAACATAATAAAACATGATAAAACATAATAAAACATAATAAGACATATCAAAACATGCAATTTCGTAACACCACCCCCAGATTCAGAGGCACAGGTGTCGATATCTCGAGGCTCTGGCGTCTTTGCTAAACGAAGGGTTAGAACTGACTTTGTGTTGACAATACGCGCAGGCATTTGACTTACCACAATACCAAAGTTGTCTTCACCAAATCTGGTCTCAAGAAAGCTCCACAACTCCCACTCGTCTATGCCCAGCATCGGGACGAGTATCTCATAGCGCGTAGGTTTTTCCTCATGCCCTCTGCTGGCCTTTTTCTCTGGTGATGGCGGCTCAACTTTCTTCACTCTTGTCATTGTCGCTCTCGGACTAACATGGCGGTATTTTGGCTTCTTCAGGTGTGGTTTTGGTGCGACCAACTTTTTCCGTTGTTGCCGTAGTGTCCTTTCCTGCCAGTGCATGGTTCATCTGCGAACTCGAGAACAAAACGTACACTCTTCGATGGTAACGTATTGCATCCAAACTGGTGATAGAACAAAAGTTGATAGCCCCCGGAGTCATCCCCGCCCAAGAAGACGGCAGGGAGAAAGGGGGTAGGGTTTTTAAACAAGATCTGTTCTCCGGCCCTCAGCTGTTGGCACCTCAGCTGCCGGGCAAGAGCGTATTCAGCCTCCCCGCGGCAAAAGTCATAATTGAACAGCGGATTCTGTCTTTCATTTGGCACCCATCGTCAGACGCACCACACAAGGCCCTTCTTTTCGGTCGCAAGGCAACCATCGGCCAACTCCAACAGGCTGCGCAAAAAATGCGCAGTCGCACAGCTTTGCCAGGGAGGGTGACAAAGAAGCGACGAGGCTCCGACAAACGTCGACAAACGTCCTAGCCCGCCATTTTGTGGCCACCTGCCTGAAACACAGCCGTCGCGCAGGACAACTGCTCTCTTTGGTTGGACGCCACGGACAGGGATTCTCGGTGAGCAGCCGCTCACGCAGACAACCCTAACCCATTCCTCGTCGGCATGAATTATGCCTTCTGCCTTATGCCTAGTACATATCTCCAGCTTGTTCCTCCTGGGCAACATCAAATTCCCAAAGAATGCCATAGCGTGGCTAAAGCAAGCGGCTGCCTCTTTCAAACCGATGAGCCCCCCAAGTCACCCGACTGCCTTGTTCCACTGCTTGATCGGTTACGATGTTACACATCCCCATCACGACAGCCGTGACCTTGACATCACCGGTTTGTTGACGCCCACATCATTGTGCTTGTGGTGTCTCGTGTTGCCAGCCACAAGGCTGGGCCAGGCTCGGTCTGACCCCAAGACGGACGGCCTGCACTGCTCACAACGATATGATTCGGACATCCATGAACCAACATCGCCTTGTACAGCATCGGCGTTTTTGCACTGAAAATCATCCGAAATGCCTTGGGTACGGACGGTAAGCTTGTATGATGTGACTTTGGGAAAGATAATCTTGGCGTCTCGCCTACTAGGTATGGTATGATTTGGGAGGTACCGTGGCCTTCATGAAGTTTTCTATGGAGACAAAGCGGTGTTCTCATTAACCTGATGACACAAGGTGTAGGTACAGTACAACACAGTAAAACACCGTTATAGTCTAACAATATAACGGATCATGAGTTGCTTGGTCTGACGAAATATCTCATGTTTCTAGCAACAAACCAGCCGGTAATAGAGACCTCGGGTGCCAAACCATTTGCGTTGTTTTAGTTGGTGTATGCATGAAGCTCAAGGCTTCAATGTTTTCTCACAGACCCAGATCACCACCTGGGCTATGACATCCGCACGTCTCTGCCCAGTCCTGGGCCACAAAGCAAAGCCAACGTGGGCCGAGAATTAGTCCCACGTGTTATGTGCTCAAGCTCAGCATGTTCACTGCAAGGCAAAAAGGCCCACTACCTCCATCGAGGCCAACATCATGGTGAAATAGGGTGCCGTCATTGGTTTGCTGGGGTCACTTTGTACTTAACGGTGAGACTTGGGAGCAGCGCTTGCATGCTTCAAGAGGTGCAAGCGGTGTGCGTATATGCACCTCTCTAATTTTGGTACTGGGTGCATTTTTGGAAGCTGATCTATCATGCACGGGTATGCTAGATACTGGTATATTATGTACCATGTTGTGTGATATCGTTTTCCTGCAACTTTTTTATCAGTTTCAGCCGCCTCAATAGAGTGCGATTGAACAACTTTAAATCTACACCTTTACCCTCGCCTGCGCCATTATTAGCGCCAACGGTTTATTTTCTGAAAATCCCATTTCTTCGCCACTCATTTTCATCTCCAGCACTAACTTGCCTCCGTATCGCCACTTTGCCCTCCGCCGACTAGATGCCCAAGGCTCCTGAATACCTTTTCTTTCTGACACGTTCAGGTCGGTTGTCGTGTGCTGCAATGCCTGGATAGAAAAGGGCGACTCCACAATGCAACGACCTCCTCACTTCCAACCACCACCACTGGGCTGCCTTGAAACCAAGTTTGATCTGGGTATCGTAACTGCCGTGTGGAGATATTCAGGATGTCTACTTCCACCTTAGATCTCCTCTTCTCCCGGAATGCTTTCCAAAACGCATCCATCTACATTCAACATGCCCACTATCGTCAAACCACAGCCAAGCCAAGTCGGCCGCATCAGCTCGATGTCAAGGTTGGTGCCGCTTCCTTCAACATCGCAACAAGCACTCTCACAGTGCCCTCGTAACGGTTGTGGGCCGCGAGCCAGACGGCTGTTCTGCCTTGGCCATCCTTCGCTCGCGTATTGGCGCCTTTTTCGATCAGCATCTTGACAACTGCTTCATGCCCCCAGGAAGCAGCGATCAGCAATGGCGTGCGTCCATAACTGCAGAGCACCTCGGTATTGGCGCCTCGCTCCAACAGCATTTTCGCAAACACTTCGTACCCGTCCTGGGCAGCACGCACCAACAATGGTACGCCAAGCCCATCCTCCATGTCGGGGTTAGCCCCGGCTTCGAGCAGCAATTTTGCCAGTCCTTCGTTTTTCTGCTGCAGAGCCATCGACAACGGCGTAAAGCCATAAAAATCACGTGCTTGCACCTCTAGGTCAGCACCGTTCTCGATCAAAATTCTAACAATCTTTGTAGACCTGCGCGAGGCGGCGGCGAGCAGGGGTGTGTTGCAACCAAGATCATGCGTGTTAGGATTGGCGCCGAGCCTTAACAGCATCTCCACAAGGGCGTCGTGCGAACCCCTGGCAGCCCACAGCAACGGCGTCATGTCTCTAAAACCCTTGTCGGGATCCGCACCCTTCCCCAGGAGTATCTCGACCAGGTCTTTATCGTCCGCCGACATGGCCCGGTACAGTGGCGTCCTACCGTCTTTATCCTTCACGTTAGGGTCGGCGCCGTAGTCAAGTAGCGCCTCCACGATACCACGGGGACCCCACCACATGGCTTGCAGCAATGGCGTTTGACCGTGGCGGTTCGCTGCTTCGGTACGAGCGCCTTTGCTAAGCAGGATCCTTACAAACTTCTCGGCACGCTTTTCGACGGCTTGCGATAACGGCGTCTCTCCATCATTGCCCGCCATGTCAGGGTTAGCGCCTCCCTCCAGCAGTATAACCATAACCCTCTCACGCCGGGACGAGACGGCAAGCAAGAGCGGTGTTCTGCCCCAGCGGTCTTTCACGTCGACGGTAGCACCCCTCTCGACCAGCGTCTCGACGATCGCGTCGTGCCCTCCCGCGGCAGCACACAATAGGGGGGTCTCGCCATCGCGGCTCCTGCTGTTAAGGCCAGCCCCGTTCTCGAGGAGGGCCTCGACAATCACTTTGTCGCCTTCTCTTGCGGCACACATTAACGGCGTGTAGCCAGTGGAGTCCCCGACGTCGGGACTGGCGCCGTGTTCAAGCAGCAGCCTGACGACTGCTTGGTGGCCCACTTGGGCGGCCAAAAACAGCGCGGTATGGCCATCTCCGGTTACGGCATCAATGTAAGCGTCTCTGTCCCGGCGGCCATCACCAGGCTGCCACATCTGAAGCAGGGCCTCTACTGCCTGGGGAAGCCCGATGTACGCCGCCATGTGCAGGCCCAGAGTCCGCTCCAGTCACTGTAGTTTTGAGACACTCCAGTACTCCATGTCGACCGCCATGACTTGTCTTGCCGCCTCGACCTTGGTAGGAGATGTTAAAAATGTGACCACTTGGGGGTGGAGAGTGGTGGCTTTGCGAGCGTGGTGTCTCCAGTTGCGTGCTGCATACTGATAAAGTGGATTGGATTGGTGCCGTTCCCCAAACTCCTCGCGTGTCCGGCAAAGGCCGCTCTCAAAAGCGGCAAATGAGAGGTAGGTACCGCACACAGCCGTGATTTCATTATCGGCGTCGGGAAACCAAAACGCCCGGTTGCATTCAAAGTATTGCTGCGCCGTATAATGCACGAGTCGGATCACGTCGCTCAGTTTATCGACGGTAACCAACCCAGCACACGCCGAGAGCATGTCCTCCACCTCGGGCAAGTTATCTTGGTCGAGCTTGGGTTCGCCGACTTCCACCCCCAGCGCACATCTGAGCTCTAGAACAGTGAGGGGTCTGCTAGCGCAAGTAATCCACGAGAGGACCCGCATACCGAGTTGTTTTTGGTCACTACCCTGCTCCCCGATTCTATCCATGGCGATTTTATAGGCTTGGCCGTAGGCAGAGAGCCCAGCTGGCAGATTCGCAAGAGCTGCTCGGAGAGCTTTCGGGGATACTTTACCGACCAGGGAGTTAAGGTGAAGCTGGGCAAGGAGGAACCTAAGGCAGTCTCATCAGTAGCGCTCGGTAGGTGCACACACCTCTGGCGACATGTTGCAAGCGCGAGCACTCACATTCCCTGTACCGACTGGGCAATCTTGTCCTCAATCTCTGCCTGTAGCTGCGGGGAGCGGCTGACAAAATTTGGAAGCTGCTCGATATTGCCCTTTATGTATCTTCGAACATCGTCATCTATTGCTCGAATCTCCAGCCAAACGGCGCTATTAAACTCGCTGGTAATCTCGGGAATAACCCTGGATGTTACAAAGAGGTTTACGGCAACCTTGGCCCGTAGGGCAAACATCTCTTTCAGGAAAGCTCCCCGGGAGCTACGGATTGTCTGGCACTCGTCGAGAGCGTCGATGGCGATAAAGACCCTTGAGTAGGCGGCAGCCACGGATTGGAGAGTCTCGGAGAGTTCCCGGAGTGAGGGTGCTGTTCGTTTCTCTCGGTGCCGATCGTACAGGGATTTCACGCTGCCCGGCAGGGCGGGAAATGCCCGGCTCAACTGTTTCAGCAAGCTCGCCAGCGATTTATCGGCCTGTTGTTCGCTTTCCCGTCGAAAATTAAAGTAAATATAGGCTATCCCGGTTTCTGGAAACCGACCGCCACCGTACGTAGCAAGGCTGTCGATCACAACTGCCGTGGTCATCGTCTTGCCGGCGCCGGGAATACCGTGACAGAACAGGGTCTGGCCGGCGGTGTCCCGCCACGCCCGATATTCTGGGGATTCCAAAAGCCACTGGCCGGTCCCGGGCTCTCGTTGGTTGGTCAAGTCCTGCTGCTGTGGGCCATGCTCGATCGTCGTAAGCCAGTTGAGGATGGTAAGTCGCTCTTGGTCGTCCTGTCCCCGATTCAAACGATCCACGCCTTCCCGGGTGGCAAGTGCGACCTGACTACTCCCGTTTAGCCATTCACCTTGACAGAGGAAGGGGGAAGAAGGAAATCTAAGGACTAGTTACCTTGAGATCCCTTGGAGATATGTATTTAACATTGCGATATTTGACGTAATTCGGCTGCGAAGAACACGAATGTCCTCTGGCTCCCAGGTAAGCCTTTTCCAGCTTCTTTTCACTCGCCCGCTAAGAGACCCAGTTTTAGAACCGAGTTCACCATACTTATCCAGCGTCTTCTCTAAATCCTCGAGGACCTCTCGACATGCGACGGACAGCGATCCAAGACTTTCTTCTCGCCATCCGCCAAGGCAGCATCGGGATACACCGAACTCGACATCGTCGAGGATGATGGAGAGGCTTCTCACCCTAGTATCAATTAGCAATGGACGACCCATAGGCGGGTGACGTGCTCCTGAGTGATGCCCCTAAACTGATCCGGGGCGTCTGCAAACCCTTTCCAAACCCTCCTAGCAAGCTCTATCACCGAGATGAAATCGCCAATGCTGAATCCGAAGCTCATGTTAATCGTTCTATACCGTAGCGGGCGGGGCTGACCGGGCGGAACTGCCAATCTCGAAACAGGCGTTATTGGAGGCGCAAAGTTAACTACGGCGGCGCCGTGATACTGGAGTGTGTAAAGGATGCCGTCGACCGATTGCAAGCACCTCGGTCCATACAGCGGGATCGCGGAGAGCGCCGGCTTTTTCTTCTTTCTTTTTCTTTGGAACGGGGGTCAGTTCAGGAAGGGTTGGATATAACACTGATGAGCGTTGGCTGGGAAGACCGAGCTAGCAGCTCGCGCGGGGCAAGAATGCCTCGGGCACTGCCTGCACGAAATTTTAGTCAGCTGCACGCCCTCATTGGTGGGACCTAGCCTATCGGGGGAACAACCAAGCTGGATACCTACCGATTGTACTCTTTCACCGGGCCCGTGGAAGACCCGGTTGTCGAACAGGCAACTACTGGGGGTGGTCCCCCCAATATCACCCCCGTGGTGACGAAGCTGGACCCTACAAAGAGGTCTATAAAAGGAGGTTCTGGCTGGAAGCCAGGGCCACAAACTCATAGAAGCAATACAATCCTGACGAGGGGGTTTCTCTTTGCGTCATACTAGGTAGTATGCTATTCTAGTTTTGTACCAGGATACTGAGTTTCTAGTGCAGGCTTCTCAGTTAACCTTTTTCACGGTCGCCGGCAAGACCGCTTACTTACCCTCCGGAGAGTCTCAAGTTCGTCCAGGGCCCGTCGAATCGCCTGTTTCTGCTCTTCGTCGGCAGTGCCAGCACTGGACTGGACCCAAAGAGAGGCATTGCTGAGCAGGTTCGGAATCTCATCGTGGATATATTTCTTGGCGATGCGGACCTGGCTCTCTGAGACGAGGCCCACTTCTCTCGACCCTGCATAGCTACCGATAGAAAGTGCAAAAACAATAAGAGCGGCAGCAGTCGCCCAACCCCCTCGAGTAACGCGATTCTGGAAGCAACATATCACATATGCCCATACCTACTGGAAACTCAGGATATCGTCCAGCCCAGATAGGTAGAAGACAATGCTGTCGTTCCAAAACGGAGGATGTCCGGGCTGCTAGCACTCATGCGCCCAAACTTAGATAGAGGAACCGCTTGCCGAGCCGGGCCATGCCATCATGAGGTTGCGACACAGTCCAAAAAAGTTCAAGTTCGAGCATGTGACATCATTTCTCATTCTCCCCTTTTCGGTTGATCGCCCTAGGACCCAAAGGGGCCCAAATCATGGCCTTAGCAGAAGTGCGCCTACATATCACGCGTACGTGCCTAGCTATATCATTGGAAGTGGTGTATTTTAAGCATTCTTATAAACGGCCCAAACTGGGCACACGGGTCCCTGATTTTGGGCTCAGAGTATACCAGTACATGCCCTGGAATGGTACATGGTACCCCAGCTTGAAATTCGGGATAGTACACAATATCAACAGCTCAGCATTTGGGATAGTATATAATACCCCAGCATAGAGTTAGGGTAGTGTATAATATCCCAACCCTCAGAATACACCAGTACATAGCATATCATAGTATATAGCTCTAGCTCTGAGACAGAAGACCCTGAGGACTCTGAGGAACCTAAATTCCCTCGGCGGTGCTTACCTATTTCCTACCACAGCCGCCAGAGAGCGTTGTTGCTACCAAGGTTGTGACAATGTTGTTGTATGAGGGAGGAAAGTGACCTCCCACGTGACTGCCGCTATCTTACTTATCTACAGGAATAGGATCAAGTCCTTTAACATTCGATTTCTTCTCCTTCTGAGGCCACCCAAGGTAGCGGAGAGATTTCCGCTGTCGTTTAGGACGGCCTGTTGTAGATGGAGCAAACATGGTCGTCGTGGAGAGTGCCTTTGAACCCTTGCCCTTGATTGTGAGGTTGCGGAAGCCTTGTAATAGCCGTCCCGTGTTCTAACCGCGACGGGCCGTCGAGCCGCTCTTGTCGTCATTATGCTCCTTTTCCTTAGCAATCCCCTCTGTCTCCTTGCCCTTGACATTCTCTTTGCCAACTCCCTCTGTCTCAGCCGACATGGAGGCTTGTCTAGCAGTAGTGGCCAACCGGCGATGAAGGCACGCTGTCTAGCGGCCACGGTTTCGTCATTGCCACGTATATAACGGCCATCTGGGTCTTCGAATTGGTAATAGTCGTCCGTGACACCGGCTGCTCCGCAAATGGCCGCCACACGCAGGAGATTCCACTGCATCTCGTCATGCCGCGGGAAGAGAAACGTCTGGCCGGTTCGGATCCTGGCACCACTCTCTCGGTGTGCTAAAATATCCCCCCATTTTTGGTCGGCTATTCCGGCTTGGAGGAGGACGTCCTCGTTTGGGCGAATGAAGAAAAGCGGTTTTAGGATGCTTCTCTTTAACCAGTGCCACTAGACGACGATTCCCTCCGGGGTTTCCCTGAGGGGCTTAAGGGCAAATCTTGCGTTGTCAAACCAAAAACAGATCTGGCGATTTATCGAGATACCGTTTTTGGCAGACTTAGTAATGCCTGCGTCCTCAAATATTCTACGCCAAGCCACAGACTTTTCAGCGCCCCAAAAAGCGACGAGCATCTCGTTGAGGTCTGCAAAGTTCTTGTTTTTGCTTGTGCAAATGGGAAATGGGTGCCACGGCGGGGTCGGACGCTCCCGAGAAAACGCAAACATGGCCATCCCGTTCTTTAACCTAGTCCCTCGTTAGTAATTACTTGGAAAAATATATTAGAAACTTACTCGATCGGAAAATCCGCTTCTTGTTACCGAGCTAGAAAGGGCAGGCATCCCTGGCTCGTGAAGAATTGCAGTTGGTACTGCCATAGTCGGCGGCGCTGACGACTCGGCGGCACTCGGTTTGGAAAGATCTATCTTATTTAGTATTTATCTCAAGGTATGTAGGGGAAGAAACTGGAAAAGCGAGGGAAAATATGGAAAACTAAGGGGGGAGACAGTGGCGTACAGGCTCTGATTCCATTCGATGCGTATGCGAGAATACCAGCAGTAAAAACGCGAGGCATCAGAGAATCGCGGATGATCTGTAGAAGAATGCGAATCTCCGAGATGGGAGCAACCATAAATAAGGCGAATGTCGTCGCATTTTCGTCAGCCCTAGCGTTGGGAGACAGAGACTGGCGTATCGCAAGAAACTCGTCGAAGAGGATGCGGCGAGTGTCTATCTCTGTGATGTAGTCGAGGAGAGGACTGGCTCAGTTGGAGGGGAAATGTCTTTTGCGAAGCGAAAAATGTCGTTGAGATCAGCTGTAGAAGCAGCGTAGAGTTTTTCGACTCCATCTGCTCCCAGAACTGCCAGCAATTGCTCCATAGTTGCAGGCATGAGAAAATTGTGGTTGTGGGAGGGAGAAAATTGTCGTTCGGGATGAAGTTTAGCCCGGCGATCCAACAATGACGTTTTAAATCACACGTGAAGATGATGTAGCTCGTTTTCCAGCTGCAGGAGCTGTAGCAGCAGTTGACATTACGTCCTTTTTCAGCCGCAAAGTTAAGGGAAACTAACAGTAAACTTTTATAGCTTCTACGAGCAGATTCTTGAGCTAGGCGGGCAAGTATTTATGGGTTCCTCGGTGGTCCTAATTTTGGGACCTAGCTATTACTCAAGCCTCTCGCTCGCAAAAAGTTACCAATTTTTATTTTTGGAATCTAATCAATCTAAACCTATATCAGTCACTTTACTGATATCCTCCTAGCAGGTGCCTGAGCAAAAGCGGCGAGGGGGGGCGTGGTTGACAGGGGTCGACGACGGCAACATTGGCGAAAAACAACAGCTAAAACGAATACTTGAACGTCTTGGCTTGGAGGGCAAGGTCTCCGTCCTAGGGTTTATCAAGAAGACTGGGTTCCCAGTGTTCATTTCAAACACCCAGCTTCGAATCAAAGCTGTCTTGTTTGACGCAGCGCGAGAGATCACCTATCCTGACGTGCCAAACTTCTCCTCGGCGAACCGTTATGGGACTGGGCCAATGGATATTATCTGGGTTCAGGGGTTGCCACCCGGACTCAGCTACCACTCCTGTGTGTACGTAATTGATCCACAGTTACGCACCTGTTTAAGAGCTCGCAGCCAGGGCTGCGGCTCACAGCACCTCTTCTCTTCATAGATCATACTACCTCCCCATTACGGCCCATTGTCCTGTATCCAGCCTTTGGCCCCATCACACGAACAAGCTCAGCTGCACAATCAGCGCACTGCCGCCGCAGTCGATGCCTTCATGCAGCAAATCTACAATATGCAGTCGCCGGCCTCCAAGGTCCTGCCGCTGTTTTGATACCTCCAGGAGCGGAGCTGTTGCCGGTGCCCCGGGACAGATCGCCGCCGGGTTAGTATTATACAGAGGACACTGGGAGAGAAGGAGCACGCTGGATCGCCCTTGCTCACACCCACCTCGTAGCACGTAACAGTTGAAGCACCGGAGGCCACATGGGCTGTTATTTCGGATGTTGCGGCAGCTGCTTTCACGACCGCTATCTCCCGAATCATCACTGAAATTATTGCCCTCTAGGTACCCTAGACTCGGGTGCTAGCCACCATTATCATAGCTAAATAAGTGGCGGCTATCATGCGATCGCCCTCCCGCTAGCTTACTTACCGTATGCAGATGTGTGCCAGCGGGCTACTAACTTGAACCTTTTTGTGCTCCTCCGAGTCTATATTACGCTTCAAAGATCAAAGCCAACCGTAGACTACCACGGAATTTCCAACTGGGAGGAGTAAACGCACAAATACCTCATGTTCAAAGTATCTTAGTAGGTAGGTAGTAGCTAACTTGAACTTCTTTCAAAAGAGAGACATCTTAAGACCCCAAGCTCACGACTGTGTCCCAGGGCCCTAAGCCCAGCGTCATTTTTCTTTCTATCGAGCCTGTTTAACTGTTGTTTTGTGGCATTCCTCCATGTCCCATCAATGCAGAGCCCCCATGTGTTCCAAACTTTCTTGCAACAGGCTGAGATAGAGCAGAGTCAGCGAGTCATATGAGTCATGGTGAATCCATAATGCCTGACACCTCCCACAACTTTCAACAATTCAGGCATTCGCCCGGCTAGCTCAATCGGTAGAGCGTGAGACTCTTAAGGCTCAAATAGCTAGGCATCTCAAGGTTGTGGGTTCGACCCCCACGTCGGGCTCAATTCCCGTCGTCAACACGGCTTTCTTTTTGCACATTTAGAGCAAGTTTGAGTTTTTATTCCGACCCGGTGCATGTTTACGGGTGCTTTCCAAGAGGAAAACGAAATTGCAATACATGCAAGTCTTGGAGCCTAAACCGAGCCCAACAAACCTTCATGACATTGATCCAGCATAGAAGGAAGCCTAAACGGCATTTTCAGGCCCGTTTTGCCTAGGCAGTCACCTCTCACCCCATTACCTCCTCCACAGACGCGATGCCCCCCATGCAAGTCAAGACGCCATGGTCGTTGTCGATACCCTCGTCTACGTCACCCATGTTAGTCACCGCAACAACACTCCGCTACAACGAAAAGCGGATGCAAGAGGTCACGGGTTGTTATTGTATCTGGGATGCAAAGTTGACTCACCCAAGTTGATTGTCGTCACCACACTACGAACCCTACCACTGAGGGAGCTGCAGATGCAAGTGAGGCTGCTCAGTCCGGTCTCTAGGGTGCAGGCGGCGCAGTAGCTTGACAATTTGCCGCTGCAGAGGGGGTGACAGAGTATCAGCCCCGACCTCGAGAATGAGAGGAATAGACAGGGCAGAAGGACACACTAAATACTCCACTGCAACTCGGCGGTCGTCTGGTCGAGACCGACGCAGAGATTCAGGTCGAGATGGTTGTTGAACATACGGTTCGTAGCGAAGCATTGGGCGCTGAGGGTGAAGCGGTTGAGCTCGATGCGGGTGCAGGTGGTTGAGAAGTTGCCTTTGGCCATGGCCACGGCTGCCACCGAGAGGACAGCCAGCCAGGACCAGACGAGGCGTAGATGCATCGTGGTAGGTATGTCCTCAGGCTATATTTCCCGCGATAGTGGCGTAAAGACTTCAAGAGCCGAACAATTATTGTTTGTAGGATGGCCAAGACAAGAGTGTGACTCCGTGCCGCGACTCGGAGGAGAGCGTGGAATGGATCTTAAATCCCCTGAGGTTCTTGGTCAATTTTCTCCCTTCCTTGGTTGTATTCGTAGTGAATGGGATGAAGTTGGGATTCGAGACCTCACTCAGGGGCAACTCCAGTTGCTTGGACTGATACCGTATGAAAGCCCACCGCATTCGCGTTACTCAAGTCTGCCAGTATCCGCGATGATAGGTATGACCAACGGATTCACCACTCATGGCAGCACGGTCCACTGCAGAGAAATCGGGCCACTGCTGATGATAGAGGATCACAAACGCTGGTGGTCATGAACTCGGCACGGGCACTACGTCAACAGGTCACGATGTCTGGCCCTGGCCGGGAAAAATACCGTTTTCTGCGGAAGGGCGGCGAGGGGATGGATTTAGACTACAGGCTGAAGTGGCAACGCAGGTACAATCCTGTACAGTCCTCATGGTGTGAGCTCACTCTAACATGCCTCAATCGAGACGTGTGTCCGAAAGGCGAGCATACAAGCGCCGGCCAGAGGGGCGCTTTCGGTGAGCAGAGCAGAGGTAGATACTCAATGCAAAACACCTTTGCCGATGGCAGAACTCAGCGACACAGCCGCTGGACTCATTGGACAGGTGAGACATCTCACGTCGGCACAGTCATTATCTGTATCCATCTGGATCGTAAAAGACATGGAGACGGAGTTCGAGACTTCCACCGCCGCCGCCGTCCATCCCCGCTCTCTCCCCGGATTTGCGGCGTGGACGGGAGGAATGTGGAGGGTCCAGGTATGAGCTCATCGGTGGTAGTGTCGAACCGTGTCTGTCTGGCATAGGCCACGCCTGCCATGGTTTGTGTGAGTAGGTGATCTGGGCTTGGAATGGCGGGAATGGGGACTTTTCTTTCACCTAGATAACAAACCATGTCGCATGCAAGCCTCGAGGACCCAATTACCAATTGCCCAGGGGCCTGGCCTGGCGTTGTTTCACAGGAGGGGCACGAAATCCAAAACGGCGCTTTCGTCCGTCCGCAATCACGATTATCGAGATTGAGGGGCGACCCCTCCATTTGGACATTGGGATCCCCTTCCCCCACCCCGCGCGTCTGCTCATTTCCCAGCGCTTCCCACCTTCCCACTGCAACCATAGCATGGTCCGTGATTGGCGGGGTCGGTCCGCATTGATGAGTGAAAATTCAAGAAATGATCAGAAATTGGGAGAATGACCAAAACTCGAATCAAAATAATCAAGTTGCGGCAAGACCGACTCGCGCGACCCGCGTCCCCTCAGCTGTCAACAAGGCACAAACAATGCCTTCTCTCGTACGGAATAGTGTAGAAAACCCGGGCGCCACATCCGCAGCCAGTTTGCGCCAGCGTGCCAACGATGCACGGCAAGCTTGGCGTGGCATGGCGTGGGCAGGGCGCCAACCCCTTTTTTTCCTTGGCAGTCTTCAAGTTCAGTCTCCCGTCTTTCTGGGCTGCCAGCCACGGTTGAGCCACCGTGATTCTCGTCCGCTCCCCACATGTTTCGGACTGCCGACGAAACTTTTTAAGCTGACGGGCTGTTAGCTGTTAGCGAAGACCGAAGCTTCCGACGAGCATGAAGATGGCCACAAGCTCCATCAAGACGGCAATGCACAGGGTGACGACTGCGGAATGCACCCGCCAGAGGCCTAGACTGTCTACTGCCTTAGTGCACCTCGTAGTGTAGTAGGGATTGCAATGTCTGCGCTGGCGGCCCGCCCCTTCATCCCACCTCGTTCCAGCCCCGCTGCACGGGCGGGCTGGATGCTGAGGCCATCGCGAGAGGCCATTGGGTCCGTTGAATCGCGACATGACAAGTGGCTGCTGCAGCGGTCGGTCTTGGGTCTGAAGGGCTGTCGGTGGTCATCGGTGGTCGGCCGATGGAAGACCAACTTCAGCAGAAAACCTGCCAGTGTTGTCTTGTCATGCTCCCAAACCCCACCAGCCTAACCGTGAACTGAATGGGCTTCCACGCGGCCCGCCTCTGGCAATTGGCCGGCCTCTCTTCCCTCGCCCGTTATAAGTAGCTGTGAGTGGTTGCACGCGGTTGCCAGTGGCCGGCGGACCACAGAAGGGCACAATGCGCTGTCGATCGCTGCAGTTCGATAAGGTACCCAGGACGCGCATCTACTGGCTACCGATTTTCTGGCAGAGGCCGGCTGCCAAATACCTGCTTTGCTCAGCCGTGTTGATGTCAAGGCCAACAACGTCAACTGCAACAGCGCAACCGCAGCAGCAGCCGTAAATCCTGGATGGGGGCCGGGCAAATGTCCGCCATGATATGATGCAGATGCATGCCATTAGGTTAGCACACAGATCCTATCTGGCCGGACAGGGGAGGGGCCTGGACACCAAAAGGGAGCCAGGTCCCGCCATCTCACTCATCGCGGCCTTTTCGGTTTTTTATGGTGTCGCTCACCCTGTTTTTAGCTTCGCTTGCTTGCTGGGCCTCCTTTCGCGTAATTTACCGCGGCCTTGTTAGCTTCTTCCGTCATTTGCTCGACTCCCAACAGCATCCCCCCAGGTGCCTTCCAGGTGCCCTCCAGGTGCCTGACTCTTTTCGGCCGAGTCTTTTCGAGTTTTTGGCATTTGGCTCTCGATCCATTCCGCAATCCCCCCCCTTTCCTCTCTTCAACGACATCAAACCTCCATCATCGGTCGGCCGGTCGCTCGCTCGCATCTCCACTGTTTAGGTCCCGAGGGAGAAACTTACATTCGCTACATTACATTGATTTCGCATTATCGCATTTACTTTCTTTTCCGACATTTTCACGCAATCCGCTACACGATAAGGCAGGGTGTCGTCGACACTACTCACCGCCGTCAGCCGTCAGCCGTCAACCCAGCTCGAACTCGTAAATCCCAGCCATTCAATTGCCTTGCTCCCACATTCGTTCACCCACGTTCAATCGTACCACGTACTGCCGTACACCCTATTCTAAATAATACCGATTCGAAGCATTCTTCGATTTGTTTTACCGCCACTGTTTCCAGCCGGGCGCTATTTTTGTTCCACCCACGGTCGCTAAAACCAGCGAAGCGCGGCATCTTGAGACACTTGACATCAGATCAGGGGTTTCCCATCGCCGTATCCGTCCCGTCAACTGTCAGCCCAACGACCGTTCCCGATTCCTGCCACTGCGACAGACGCGCGCCCCCCGCCGTGCTGCGCATTCTCCACCCGACCCTCAACTCGGCCCAGACAGCTGCATCTTGAGTCTGGGGAAGCAAGTCGGTCGACGCCATCGACCACCAGAAAGAGGCCGGCTCCTCTCTTCGCAAAGCTGCCAACAGAAACACCCTATACCCCCCTCCCCCCCCCCCAAAACGCCATGCGAAGATGATGCTGTACGAGCGACCCGTTCACGATATTGTCTCGCCCGCCCCGAGCTCCCCACCAGGCATGACGGCTTCTAAATCCTCAAAGTCGTCTTCCCTAAACTCGATCGGTTCCGACGATAGCAGTGTCCTTGCCGATGCCGCCCATTTCGAGGACATCGGACTCCATGACGACGCCCAGCTCGATCCCCGGCATTTGTCCGACCAGCACATGAAGGCTGCGCCAAATCCCTACAGCCCCAATTTCTCTTCCGACCTACGTGCTGCCACCGCCTCCCGAAGACACGCTTCAGCTTCTGCTCCCCGCCTCCAGTACTCGCGCGACTCGTCCAGGAACCGTCAGAAGCGAGATTTCTCTCCTTTGGCGAACAACAAGACACGACCAAACTTCCCCAGCCTGCAGACCCAAGTCCGTGGCGCCAATGGCCGAGCCGTCAGCTTGGGTCTTATGCCCGAGCCCTACTTGAACCCTCTGCCCTTCCGCACCCTAGGAGGCCGATCAGCACAGACTCTCCCAGGGCGGAACCGGAGTCCCAGTCCGAATCTCTCCATATCTCTATCCCCGAGGGATCCAAGCCAACTCGCTAAGCCGAGGAGGAGTAGCTGGCAGTCCAATAGGGAACGCAGGAAAAGCGCTTTGGAGCTGGAACTGGAGTGTGACGAAGATGATGGTGATGATATTCCGGACGGACTCGTTTTGGACAACGTCCCTATTTCACCCAGGCCGCCACAGGAGCGCGCCAAAAGCCAGCCCTGCTCCAAGGCTCCGTCGCCAGAACGGGGACCCAAGGAGAGGGTACGGAGTGTGGGAAAGAGTGTCGGAAATGGAACACCACCAGTAGCCATCGCGCATGGATCCCTCCGATCACCGACATGGAAGTCAGAGTCAGCCCTGTCGGCGCTCAGCTCGGCTTCATCGAGCAAATCCACAAGTCCCGTTACGACGAGAGCTAGGAGTTGGAATGCCGCCCTATCCGAGCTGAACGCCGAGGCCAAGGCATTGACCGAGAAGCTGGAAGAACATGCCGGGGAGTTGGAGCACAAGACACAACGCTCGAGCACCGGGTCCATGCCGACCGCCAGGAAGTCCTCAGATCATGACGCAAAACCCCGAGTGAAGTCGGCCCTTGCCGAGCTCCCACCACTGCGCCGCACCAACATCATGATTGACCCGCTGCCTATTTCCAAGGAGAAGGAAGCCGTCCTGTCCCGGACGCGGCCTTCGTGGCTTCCACCAAAGGATCCCGCTGAGGAGCGCCGTCACCTCAAGGAGTACCAGAAAATGATGACCCAAAGCATTGAAGCCGAACGACGACGTGACGCAGCGAAACGCGCACGCTCCGAATGCCGCGACACTGCCGCAGATTCCCTGATGCAGATTTGGGAACACGACATCTTGCCTCGGTGGAATGAGGCTAGGCGAGAACGCCGGACACGGGATCTTTGGTGGCAAGGCATTGCTCCCCGCAGCCGGGGAGCTGTCTGGGCCAGGGCTATCGGCAATGAGCTTGGTCTCACCAAGACTTCGTTCCAGGCTGCTCTTGGCCGCGCTCGCGACGCCGAGGAGAGGGCAAAGACTGGGCATGGGAGTGCCGAGGACTCTCGCGCTGCCGCCTGGTTCGAGTCGATCAGGAGAGATGCCCAAGACAACACCTGGGCGGATCTGCGCATCTTCCAGTTCGGAGGTCCCCTCCACCAAAGCTTGGTCGACGTGTTGAGTGCTTATGCCATGTACCGGAGCGACATTGGTTATATCCAGGGCTGCAATGTAAGTTACCATGATAAATATCCCGTGTTGTCAGCATGACGAAACTAACGCGAACCTTGCAGACGATCGCAGCGCTGCTTCTCCTCAATCTCCCCACCCCCACCGATGCATTCATCGCGCTGGCCAACGTTTTAAACCGATCTCTGCCGCTAAGCTTTTATGCATCTGATGCCGGCGCCAAGTCATCGGCGTATAATCTACTCCTTCAGACCCTCGCCGTCAAAGCCCCCAACCTCCATAGCCATCTTGTTCAATTTGAGGATCACGACCCCGACTTCTATCTCCGTGACGTCTTTACTGGATTGTTCACTGGCCATCTTGCCCTGGACCAAGCCGCTCGCCTCTGGGATGTATATGTCTTCGAGGGCGACGCCGTGCTCGTCCGCGCCGGCGTTGCTCTGCTACTCCAGAAGGAGATGGCCCTTCTCGGTACTAGTAGCCTTGATGAGGTTAAGAGAACTCTCAACCATACCCTCGACGGCAAGAAGGTCCCGCGGGCTGTCGGCGGGAACGGTGAGGAAGATATGTGGATGCGTGCAGTCAAGGAAGCCGGAAAGTCCTGAACGACGGCCAGACTGCGCCAGCTAATAATACACAACAACACGGGGAGGGGATACACAGGCATGAACCCCCCAATGCCGTCATGATACCACACACCAATTCGTTATATAAAGCAGGGGGCGAAAGGGCAACTCGACATACGATACACCCAAAGAGCCGGCGTTTTTACTTTACTTCTTTTTAGTCGCCACGTCCCCCTACTTTACTTTTTCTCAATGGCCGCAGCATTTTACCGGGAATGGGTTATGACGACGACTACCGGGTGGTATCTACTTTTCTTTTACCTGTTTGACATATTTTTTGTCTAATTACTTCTTCGCCGGAGGTCCTCGGCCGGCAACACTGCCCGCTGATATTTAAGCACCTTATTGTCTATAACTTAATCTCTTCAATACCTGCCACCCGGCCGTGGCGTTGTTGGATAGTCTGGGTTTTTATCTGCTTGGAAGAAGGAAGAGCTCCCTTGGTTCTATCTAGGCGTGTATTTAGGTGGGTTTATATATTGGGAGGCGGAACTTGGAGGACGAAAGATTATATGGGATGTTGGGCTATTGCTCCTGTCATTTGTTGCCTGGATTGCTGGGTCGGAATGGCAGGGAGGGTTATAAATTCAATGTATAGAGACAATGGTGAGGGACGGTTTTGTGGTGTTTATTGTTCGGAAGGAGGCACTTAAAAGTATATACTGTCGATAGCTGGGCTGCTTTGTTGGGTGAGAGTGGGAAAGAGAAAGGGCGGGATGGGAGAAATCGAAAATGGTTTATTCTGTCTTGCACGATTGGGGTTCCATGCCATTGTGAACTGTGAACTGAGATCTGACGTGTGACATTGCGCGGCTGCTGACAGGTCTGACCTGACAGGTGAATACGCTGGGTAAGGTACCCGCAGCTGGGTTGAGATGTCTCAGCGGGGGGCAATTCCGCATGCATGGAGGAGAGATCGAGACTCGCAGGGCCGAATTGCTTCTTTCACGAAATATCCCCCAAAAATTGAGCAGTAACGCAATTCGAAAAGGTCAGTGTGTTTGTTGCTGCCATGTTGCAAAGCGGAACTCGCAAAAACCGAGCTCGACCCGGGCAAAAAAAAAAAAAAGAAGTTAAAAAAGAAGCCCACTGCCAGGGTCGAACTAGCTACCTTGTCATGGCCCATTCTTGGTACAAGTGACACGCTCTACCGATGAGCTAAGCGGGCGGTGTTGATTGTATTTGATGACAATTCACTTTCGAATCGTCGCATTTATCGGGCGAGGGCGCTTGTGGATTTGGGAAATTTTGGCATTTCTGGTGGATGTGTGTGTGTCTTGTTGGGTGGAGCTTTGTGTGGAGGGAGGCTCATCAGCAGATGATGCAAGAGGAATGTACGGAGTGATTGATGTAGCAGGTCATGAATTTCCTCGTTCTGGTTGGTTTCTATGGTCACAGTGGGTGAAAGTGCAAGTAGAATATGTGCTTGTTCTTTTTCGCCCTCCCAGCTTTTTGGTTGAGAGATCTCGCAAAAAGAATCGCCGAACCCTGACGAACATGATGCTGTATGTGCCCCTAGTCGGGGTAAAATAAGAATGTCCCGTCGTCACCCTCCCATTTTCCGAAAACCCCATTATCATACCCATTATTCCCCGGGTGCGCATCCCGCCATAAAATCCTCACATCGTGTCGTGTTGGACGGGTATCAAAGTCAACGGCGCCGTTTGCCTTTCCAGTATCACAGCTCCCACACCAGCTCAATAACCTCATCCGGGCCACTCGCATCCTCCCACGCCTCCCCAAGACTGTGCACGTAGAATTGTCGAAACACCCTCCCCTCCCCCTCGACATCCTCCACCACCGCATCCTTGAGCAGATAGCTCTTTTTCTCCTTCCTCTCCAACTTCTCCCGCAGCGTGCCATACGCCATGTCAAAGTCCCTCGTCGGGTGCAGCCACGTGCCCTCCACCCTCGTGAGATCGAGCTTGTCCAACACCCCCTTCCGATAGACGGCAATCGAATACCCGTTCGCCAGCACCGTGTCGTCCCCGAGCCGCCACCGCTGCAGAAAACAATCCCCACACACGGCAGTCGCGACCCTCGCCATGGCCGCCACGGGCGCGCGGTACCAGCTCTTCCAGTGGTGCAGACTCAAGACGTGCGGGGCGCTCTCGAAGAAGCCCGACGGGTCGCCGCGGAAGTCGTGCTGGTACAGGCCGGGCACGATGGTCAGCACCGCGCGCGACTGCGAGTAGATGCAGTCCCTCAGGATGCCGTCGCCCGTCTCGGTCGTGGCCTCGCGCAGGCAGCGCTCCGACTGGGGCGCCACGAGCTCGGCGAGGGGCACGCTAATAAAGACGCCCGCGCCACCGTACGCCATGTAGCCCCAGTTGCGAATGGACTGGAAATCGTCCGAGAGGGCGCCGAGCCAGAGCGGGGTGGTGTGGTCGTGGCGGGCCAGCTCGGCGTCGAGGGGGTAGAGGGACGGGAAGAAGGTGTCGTCGTCGAGGATGGCAAGCCACTCTGTGACGCCCGGGGTCGCGAGGGCGAGGAGTTCTTGGACGAGGAGGAAGTGGTGATGTTCCATGAGCGGCGGGGCTGTCGGCTCGCCCTTCTGGCCTTGGCGATAGATGCGCTTCTTCATCTTCGGGCCTGTGAATGTAGCTAGAACGCCGGCCGATTTGTAGACTTCTTCGAGCTTGGTCAAGTTGTAGTTGGACCGCTTCTCGTCGGCGTCGGCGATGATGCCGACGAGTTGTGCGCCCGTCCCCGAGAGCCAGTGCGAGAAGGCTGGAAGGGAATCCCGGATGCGATCGTACGTCGAAGCTACGCCGAAGATGAGGTGAGGGTACTCTTTTGAAGGGTATACTGGGGACACCTGCAACGGAAGGTCATCACAAGGAGGGAGCTCGGGGATGGCGCAGTCGCTCAGGTTGACGTTCGTTTTGCCCGTGATGAGCGGTCGGGTGATGTTCGCGACGACATTGCGGTCGGGCTTTCCAAAGGTCGGCTTGATACACCGTCGAGAATAGACGATATTGGTCGTGAGGCCCAGCTCTGGCCGTCGCAGATATTCTATCTCTGGGACGTTGCACATGCCGGGCTTCCATTTCGGCCGGACCGCACCGGGCTTGCCATGCTTTGCAATACCGAGAGCGGCCGATGCTAGCTCCGACGAGCGATCTCGCAGTCGGGACGACGTCCACCACAATGTGCCCACGATTAGCACTACCAAGACTGGCAGGCACCTCGAGAGGCGCGATGAGGCGGATATCATCTGCATGGCATTTCGGCGGAACATGTACCTGCCACCCATGGGGCCCTGGCCGTGAGCGCGTGTTCCTTCCTCGAGCCGCAACGGTCGAAACGCAGTCGCTGAGCGACAGGAGCAGGTTCTACGAAAAGGGGAAAATAAGAAAGAAAAAGAGGGAATGGGAAAAGATTGCTTGTGACAGCCGCAAATGGAAGCTACCGTCTCAAATGTAAACCTTGGCCCGAGACGCACGCCGGGAGTGTTCTCCTTTGGATAAAAGGTACACGGCAGCGGGCCAAGGCAAGTCAATAGCGAGGTACCGGACTTTCATGCGCGTACCCTTCCACCTGGGAAAAGCATCCGGTTTCTCAAAATCGGTCGATTGTCGTGCAAACAGACCAGACCAAAAGAGAAGAAACGACAAACACTTCAAGCAATGGTGACTGACATCTCCCTGGTGGGGTGGGTTGCGGGAGACCCATCAAAATTCAGACGAACTACGGATCCCCTGGCAAAACCAAGCCCACACACGTGCGTGCTCACCTCCGCCCGCTCCCGGGGAGCACCTAGATTGACGGTTGGGAACTACTAGTTCAAGATAACCAAGGCTGTGATCGTTTCTAGGGTGGTGGGTGTATGGGCTGGCAGGTTGGCAGGTTGTATTGCTTAGGCGAAGGCAGTGGGCAGCAAGAAGGGCAACCTCAAATCTTAGAATTGCCCAATGGGGGTTTTTTTTGTGCGCCATGTATTTGGAGTTGCTTGAAACGGACCACTCTCCATGCACCCACGTTCTCCAATGCCTGTATTATTTCCCTCAAACAGATGGCGACACTTTCCTCTTGCTTGAGCGCATGCAGTGACCACGAAGCTGATACGACGATGTCCAGCCTGGATGGTGTACTTTTTGCATGTGTAATCGACCACCCTCAGGTGCAATGACGCCAGCTGGCTGGGCCTCTGCGGGGAAGCGTGAACTCGGCAGAGCTTGTCAGAACTTCTATTAGATAACGCGGGAAGATGCCGGCGTTTCGGGTTAGATCGCCAGAACCCGTAGTCGGGGACCTGAAGGCGGATGGCGCGTCCGGCTTTATCCATCCGAAGACACACACTGTCGCTTGTCCGTCGCTTCCCCTTTTTTTGCCCGTCGTTTGCTCGTCACCGCAATCTCAGATCGATGCGAAAAGTCGGCCCACCAATGCAGTGTCCTATAGCCCATATGCAAGCGCCCGCTGTCACAGAGGCATACCCGCAAACCAAGGGTAACCACTTGCCACCTTGGACCGGTGCGCCACATGTGCGCGTTGGCCCATTGGGCAGCACATCGCCAAAGGTCCCCCGGCAGCTCGCATGTGCATCGACGGTCCAAATTTACCGGCAGAATACCTGCTTATCAGTCTCTGGCAACAATTGTGGGGGATTATCGGATCTGCGGTATCATGCGCCGGAGCGTGCCTATTAGCCACAGGACTTCGAGACGGCCGTGGTTTTCCCCATCTTGTGACGTAATGCCTTTTTGCTTCCTGATCCCTCGCTGACTAGAGTCAACGGTCGAATTGGAAGTAATTAGCTAGGTCGATATGGCCGTCGGTTTCCAACAATGGGAAAAGGTTCAGCGCGCCAAATGCTTGATCTGCTTCGGGGTCGAGAAATCCGCCCACGGCAGAGAACGGTGTCGTTGAATCGGTCAAGCCAAGGAAAGTCGACTCAAAATCGAAATTGAAGCTCGATGACGGACCGTCAGGATGCGCTACCTCGTTTAGATTATCCACACCCTTTCCAGCAGTGCTTTCGGTGATGTTTTGGCCATTAGGGAGACTTCGGCTCAAATTAGCATTCTCCTCACGGGACGCACGAGGAACAAGCCCAAAGAGCTGAGACGAGCTCTCTGTTCTTTCCAGCCTTTCCCGTATCTCCTTCTTCTCCAGATATTCCAAGGCCGTTGTGAGGAGGGACTTGGCAATGAGGGAGTACTGGACTGCGTGCGCATCTGCTTCCGCAAAGTACTCGAGAGCGGAGATAGAAGCACGGCAGTACTTTTCGATGATGCGGCCAAACCCCCCAAGAAGGCCGAGGCCAAGCACGAGAGAGGACGCAAACAGCCATGACCTGAAAGATGTGAGATGATGGTTGGTAAGTGGGCAAGGAGGACATTGACTTACACAATGACCGGCGCACGCTGTATCATCAAGCCTCGCTGAATCACATCCTGCACTGGCTCCACCATCAAGATTGCCGCATCAATACAGGCATCAGCAAGTTTCGACTTTCCAGAGACTTGGCCATTCCTGGTCGTCGAAACATGTCCCTCCGACAGCCTACGATGCAGCTCAACCATGAGAAAAGGACGCGAAACAAGAATCACGGCGTAGTAATACGAAGAGAGGACCTGGCAAGCGCCGTTGATGGTTTCGGCCTGTTTATCTGACGGACTTCCACCAGCAGCGTCCTTGAGTCGCTGCAGCCACCGGGTCGACCACTCTCGAAGCTCACGCGAGATGCCTTCTGTCAGCCGCGGCGATATCTTCCGCCGCGAGTAGACCTCAAGAACGATGGCCTCAGTGATGAGGAATATCTGCACAGATGCGTTGAGCAGGTCGAAGGTCTCTCGGCCATCAGCCCCTACTGCGCGGTAAGAAACCGTGCAGTCATTATCGGATGTTGCAGGTGGACGACCCATCGATGTGCTCAAGAACAGGTCCACAACCCGCAGGCTCTTCCACAGGCGATCCCTTTGCCTATGCATCTCCGGGCCGAACCTCGAGTTGACTGATGTCCTGTGGATGCCGATAGAGTGTGCGGCCCGTGCCGCAATGCCAAAGAAAAGAAAAGCGCCGTTGAGCTGACAAGCACCGAGCATATAGAGGGTAATGAGAATAAAGACTTCAACATTGCCGACGCCCAAGTTGCCGCCGAGACTCGCGGAAGCAACATAGTGAGCGTAGTCGAAGTACAGCTGCGAGGTGCTCTCATCGGTCTTTTGGCAGCCGATAGCGAGGACCAAATAGTTCACGGCCGAGGGGATGTCGATGGCTTTGTCGCCTGTCCGAGTGCCGACCTGGCCGGCCCATGCGGAAATGGCATCGCGCAAGCGTGCATTGTCAAAGAGGTCGATCAGTCCCGTCGTAACTTTGAGATATGTTGATACAGCCGCCTCTGTGTCAACGGTAATGGCCGGGGGCTCAGCGGCAGGCACGGGTGGGCGCGAGCAAGCATTCTCAAGAGCGGAGTAGCCACTGGTCTCAGGGGCAAAGGCGTGGGCATCAACGCGTGATGTGACTAGTCGGCGGACGGTTTGGAAGAAGGAAAGGGGTGCGCAGTCGCCAATGAAGATGAGCTTGCCCTGGGGGTCGCAAAGCAGGCGCGCTTCACGTGGCACTTCGGTCTCTTCATGCTCTTCGGTCGCCGCGAACACCGGTTCGCTCGCCGGCCGGCGGTCCCTAGATAAAAGGAGGGGGTTGGCTTGGGACTGTGCAGGAGTGGTAGAAGAGTTAATGCCAGGTGTCAAGTGGTCTGGTTGGGCGTCCGGGTCTTGGAGATGCTGCGATGCGCCCTCGTCAGGGCGGGTTGCTGGTATCCTTCTGCGGCGTCGTTGCTGGGTGGTGTAGCGACAGTCCCTAGGCTGCTGGCGCCTAACACAGTAGCCACACGGCGCAGTCCCACTGCACTTGATCTTTCGCAGCTTGCAAATGTCACAGGCATTCGCCACGCGTTCCCTGAGGCGATGCGATCGGGTTTCCATTTCTGGTATGGGCATGTTGGAAGACAAAGACATAATTACCAGAAATTAAGTGCATGCCAATTGCAATGCAAGGTCCTTTCAATTGAGAAGGCACGAGTGAGTCTCTTGTAAGGTAAGCTATGCCGCTCAGCACCAAGGGAATGCGCCGGAAATTAAGTGCATGCCAATTGCAATGCAAGGTCCTTTCAATTGAGAAGGCACGAGTGAGTCTCTTGTAAGGTAAGCTATGCCGCTCAGCACCAAGGGAATGCGCCGGAAAGCAACGGCTTGGCCGTTCCCTCGATGGAGCTAACGAAGACCCGATGATCAACTCAAAAAGCCAGCAGCAATGTTTCCCGTCACGGTGCTTATCTCAGGTCGTCCCATCCTTCATCGCACCATTCTCTCCAGTAAATAAAGCCTCTGTCCTCCTTCCGGTACTCCAATCCCACATGGGATGATGGCCTTGATGCATTGCGAAACCCAAGGTAGGTAGGTATCCATCGAAGCTTAAAAACCCTGCAGGCCCAGTCTGCAAGACAACGTCACCGTATCATCCAACTCCCAAACAAGAAAATAGCCTTCCCCATCAACATCCGCTTCGTTTGTTGACAATCCTTTCAATACGCCCTATAGTTCATTCGGGCGTCAAACTTGTCGAGATGCTAACAACCATTGGATAGAGAGAGAAAAAGAGGAAACGGAAACTGCGTGGACGAATGGTTCCTTCCCTCAAAAGTTCCTGAAGAAGTCCTCAGCATACTTGATGCAGAGGTCGCCCTTGTTCCCAACGTCTTGAATACTCTTCGATCTGTCCATCTCGCCGGTGAAGCTCTCCAGGATGCGACTGAACTGCTCCTTGGTCTTGGGTGCCTGCTTGGTCTTCTGCGGGGTGCTGATCTCCTTGCTATTCTCGAGCTGCTGCTGTGCCTTCTTGATGTCGTTCACGTCCTCCGAAATTTTCTTCAAGCTGTTGAAAAGCATCTTGTGACGGTAAGCAGCGCGCATCTCGTCAACGCGGCGGTCATTCTTGAGCTTAGCGATGTCTTCCTTGAGCTCGGTGATGTCCTCTCTGGCCTGGGTCTGCTCCACCATGTCGTTAACGCGGCGGTCCTCGTTGATCTTGCCAATTTCTTTTCTGACCAGTTCGATCTCGTCGGCAATCATGTCGTGGTTCATTATTTCATTGGCATGCTCCATCCGCTTGAGCCGCTTGTAGATCTTTTTGAAAGAAGCGCGGGTCTCGACGTTGGCATCCAAGTTCTTACGCTTCTTGGTGCCATGTCGTTCCTTCCGAATGCCTGAGACTTTGCCCACTGGCACGGTTCCGGTGGCCGCAGAGGTACCGGTAGCGGGCACAGCGCCCGGCTCAGACGGCATATTGGGCGCCGCAGTCGAGCCCTCTGGCTTGGGGGTGGTGGCGAAGTGGGAGTTGTCAAAAGGGTTTTCGGCAGGAAGAGCTGCCGCCATGTCGGCAAAGATAGCCGGAGGAGCGATGCTGGTAGAGACGTTGGTCACCTTGGTAGCTCGCTTTTCAGCGGAGCGGTGGTCTTTGATTTTCTTGGCCCGTCGAGTGGCCGGGGTCGACGACTCGCTGCTCGAGCTTTCGGAGATGGCGCGCTTGGCGGGCATTTTGAGCTCGTAGTTTGCCATTGCAGTATGGCGAGGGGTTTGTGAGGCGGGATACGCCTTTCTGGGTTCTGGTTGATGGCTTGAAGCGGCGGTGGAGGGTACTTCTCGAGCTCTCGGAAGGTCTTTTGGTTGCCTTTTTATGGCTTTTTCGGGATTAGAAACAGGTTTCGAATTCTCAGCTGGGCATTACAGCTACTTGCCCAAGGGATAGTAAAGGGATCTCAATGGCCTATTGGAACTTGGCACAAGGTTTGTGGTAATGTAGCGGAAGGTGGTCTCGAGGAAGGTAGATGGGGGTGAAAGTTCGAAAGAGGCCATCACGAAAAATCACACGAGGGGCACACACAAATACTGGGAGGACTGCGTAAAACGACCAGCGGGGGGCAAGCTCAAAACGGGAAGGAGATACCCGCCATGCTCGATCATGTCCATGTTTGTTCCTCAAGGCGGTCCCGGCCCCAGCCCTGGCTCTCGCCCGGCCCCGGCCTCGGATGTTGTCATGTTTGCCTGAACACGCACCGAGAGGAGGCGCCAGAAGTATGGGAGACACGGAGACACAACCCCGACACTGCACAACAGCAAAATCCTAAGAGGGTTGATAGGGCTAGAGCAGGTGTCCAGACGAAGGCTGACCAAGGCAGAAGCATTAATGCAGATAATATTACAAAGAGCATATGTCAAGGTAGTGATGTGGCAAGCCCTGGAAAAATCCTGCAAACAGATTCAGGTGCAGTGGCCTCTAAGACCTAGGAACATCGGGCTTGCAAAACATCACGATGGGACTGGAAGCTCCAGGTGACGGAGAGTAGGGGCAGTTCAAGACAAGCACAAATCGAAGGGATCCTTAAACCCCAACAACAAAGAGCCTGGTAGTAAATAGGGGCTTAAACGTATAGGTAAGATTATGTTGGCTAGATCAACTTTGAGTCAGAGTGAAAAGGAGGTGGCAACCACCAAAACCGGACTCACTAGCCCGTACTTGATGGTTTATCTTCGTCTTGAAACCTTTGGGGGTATTCCGGGTCCCATAATAAGTCTTTTGATGTAGAGATAATACGTACATAAAAATTCATTAACCAGACTTGATAAGACCACAGCACCATTCGGCAACTTCCAGGTTAAGGTACTCCAAACATCAGACCAAAAACCCGCACGCATTTCCACTCATTAATTATGCCCAATTTCTTTAAATATCAAGCTCTTGTCGTTAGCTTTCACAGCCACTGTCAACAACAATGGGAAACTCACTCGATCCTTTTAACTCAGCCACTGGGCTTTTCTGTCATCGATTTGCACTCTAGTCCATCAGGGGAACCATATTTAGCATGAATTCTTGGAGAGCAATAGACTCGGTGCCTGCAGCGGATACGAATTAGAAACGAAGACTTGCACTATAACTTTATTGGCATGCCAGGAACCAAGGGTGACCTGCATGTCTGTCTTACATCCCCATACATCAGTCGCATGCTGACTGGCAACGGGCTGCAAAGGCAGAAAGGGTATCCAGACTACCAAGTTTTCGCGGATGGGGATTCATGATGTAATGCATATAGTAATAGGCGGCAGAGCATCTTGTTTCCTGCCAAGTCGAATATATTAAAAAAGGAAATCGGAAATAACGGCTTCCCCGCATTTTGAGATACTCCATCATTTCCGGGACGTTGGTTGGTCTTGGCGTGCGTACCTTGAGGAATACGGGTCGCTAAGCGGAATTGAGGATCGGGCTGAGCCTGGCATGGTTGGTAAGGAGAAAAGATGACAGCGAACCTGGGCACCCCTTGCTAGCTTACGACGGCTGACGCACGGGTTTGGCTCTCCTGGTGGGTGTTGGGTTAGGTCGTTTTGGGTGCCCCTTATCCCTGAATCCAGCATTGCACTGCCCCCAGCCGCATTCTCTGTTTTCTGCAAGAGCGAGAGACTCTGGAATTCAGGAGCGAGCCTCAGCCAGCGTGGCTGCAGGTCTGCGTCTCTAGTTATGCGCGGGATCTACCAGCCAGCCAACGAGAAGGCGGCAAAGTCGCTGCGTTCTTTTTGTCCGCTTCTTGTCTGGCCCCTGTGTCCAATGACGCCGTCGCAGGATCAGCCAGGCCATCCGCATTGGGAGGGCAGGACCGCCCAGCAGCCTGGTGGCTGCACAGCTGCATCAGGCGACTCCCCTCTGGTCTGATGGGAACGCCTCCAACGCCAACACGACCTAAATGCCCTCTGTCCCCAGCGCTCCCCGCCTTTTTGGACCCTTTGCGCTTCTCTAGCCCCTGCACCCAAGCACCCAAGCACCCAAGCACCCAAGCACCCAAGCACCCAAGCACCCAAGCACCCGAATATCAAAATACCCTCGAGCACACGGCAAGCTGCATCCCGCCAACGGTCCATGTAGATCGCCACCAGACATGGCCAGCCTGAAGGCATTCGTAGCCTCTGTGCTGCTGCTTCTCGCCGCCCATGGCGTTGGAGCCCAGGATTACCTCCAGGTGAACCTGAACTCAGGAGGTGAGACGGCTCCCTCACGCCATTTCTTGGGCTTCAAGGGGGATCACTGACATGTAGCGCGACCAGACTCGATCCGCTCCGCCGCGAAGACGGTCGCACGCAACCTCATGGAGTACTACAAGGGCGACGAGCCAGGACAGACAATCGGCATTCTCCCCGGTCCGCCGCCGCAAGGACCCTACTACTGGTGGCAAGCCGGCGCCATGTTCGGCACCTTGATCGACTACTGGCACTACACGGGCGACGACACATACAATGGCGAGACGGCTACGGCGATGGTCTTCCAGGCCGAAGCACCAGCGAACAGCTACATGCCGCGCAACTGGACGGCCTCGCTGGGCAACGATGACCAGGGCTTCTGGGGCATGGCTGCCATGCTTGCCGCCGAGGTGGGCTTCCCGAATCCGCCCAAGGACCAGCCGCAATGGCTCGCACTCGCCCAGGCCGTCTTCAACACCCAGGCAGCACGCTGGGAGCATGAGGATTGCGCAGGGGGCTTGCACTGGCAGATCCCGCCAACCAACGGCGGCTACAACTACAAGAACACGGTCGCCAACGTCGTCTTCCTCAACCTCGCCGCCCGCCTGGCCCGCTACACCAAGAACGAGACGTACGCTGAGTGGGCCGAGAAGGCGTACGATTGGACCTCCGGCGTCGGGTATATCGACAAGGACTACAACGTTTTTGATGGCGGCCACGTCGAGGCCAACTGTACCGACATCAACCTCGTGCAGTTTTCCGCCAATGCTGCCGTCCTACTCCATGCCACCGCCAGCATGTACAACCACGTACGCTCCCTAGTCTATTTCTCCTCTCCCCGCATACTAACCATTCCCAGACCAACGACCAACGCTGGCGCGCCCGCGTTCAAGGCCTTCTCAACCGCACAACGGAGCACTTCTTCCCCAACGGCATCATGGTCGAGCGCGCCTGCGAGCTCGAAGACAGGGTGCAGTGCAATGTCGACCAGCACTCCTTCAAGGGGTACATGCACCGAGCACTAGCCACCGTTTCCGTCCTCGCGCCCTTCACCCGCGACGACATCCTCCCTCTCTTAAAGACCTCGGCCAAGGGCGCCATGTCAAGTTGTCTTTCCGACGGCACGTGTGGCTTCCGCTGGAACGTTGGCGGCTATGACGGCGACGCGGCGAATGGACCCGCCGGCCAGGAGATGAGCGCGCTGGCGGCGCTGTCCACGTTGCTGGTTGATGAGCGGTTTGCGGCGCCCTTGACGAACGGCACTGGAGGTACTAGTGTCGGCGATCCGAATGCCGGCGGGAATACGAAGGAGTTGGACGAGTTGACGCCGGTTACCACGGGTGACAGGGGCGGGGCGGGCGTGCTTACGGCGTTTCTGCTCGCGTCGACAGTGGGTTGCCTGGTTTGGATTAGCGGACCCTGGGGCGAGGCTTGATATGGACGTTTATTGTGAAAAGAGACAGAAGGGATTTTTGGGTTCAAATATGTGTTTTGCATCTGGTATAGCGGCATCCAAGGGGTGGGAGGCAAAAGAAAAGAGAAAACTCGCGAAACATTTGGGATCATTGGGGGTTGGAAAGACAGCTGCCGCCGAGGCACACAACATCGCTTCAGTTTACTGTTAAAGGGCGTTTTAGGGGGGGGTTTTGGGCTTTCTGAACTTTGTATACCTTAGCATCTTCTTTTCATTGATAAAAACAGCCGGGCTTCTGTCCGGTCTTGGCTTGGTTCTCTCTTGACGGCGTGTCCATTTTTAGTTAGCCCAAGAGACTAGGTGCCGAGGTAAGGTATTCTTTCCATGTCCCCACGTAACCAATGTGGTCGCAACTCGTATAACGTGATGGCTGTCATTCCGCGTCTTGTCTTCCCTTGCGGCTCCCTTTCTGCGGCCCCCTGTCTACCCCCCCTTTTCACCTCCCCTTTAGGCAAAATTTTGATAACCCGGAAACGACACAGGCACGCATAAATACGAAAGACTAATGAACACTTTTATACCACCACTACGAGATACACCCCCTTCAAGCTGGACCTGAGACGCCGCATGGTTGGGATGCATCCGGCTAGATAGTATGAATCAGGACAACTTGATAACAGAGGGGAACTTGACCACCATGAAAATCAAGTCACTACAAGCGACATCTATGCCTATGTTCGAGCTTGAATCATCATTTTTGGAGGTAGTATGGAACCAAGCACGCCGCGACGTACACGGCCAAACATTTTGCTTGAACGGTTGATGGATCCTTTTGGTCCTGTCAGAACTTGTTCTCTGATTCAAATTTGAATGGTTCTCCATGTGTGGTCGGGATCATGACCAGATCCGCGGATAGGAGGTGTGCCACATCACCTTCGTCAGGGAGGACAGCAGGTGAATTATTATCTGAACACCTATTAACCATACTAAAATAAAGCTGTGTAATTAAATATATTTTCTTCGCTTTTGAATCATGTCATTGAATTTCACTTGAAGTTATCCTTGGTTCCGGGAGTAGTGATCCTTATCCTTGAACTGAGGGCGTTGGAGGGCCGAATCATTACCTACTTAACCCACCGTAATGAAGTCAGTCGCCGCGGACTATTTATGTAGAGTATGGAGCTAGAACTTTAATATGCGTATAGTAAATGATGGGTATCTAACAGCTAAGCTGGTAATTACAACTGTATGCCGGCATGCTTGGAGTGTCTGAGATCTGGAAGAAGAGAAGAAACCGACAAAGGAAAGACATACAGCAGAGTGCCTGGTTGATTTCCCAGAAGAATTTCGACAGGCTGAAGACCCACCCCATGGCAAAATCTAATCTCCGGGCCCCTTTTGCAGCAACCCCAAGGAAGCTAGAGCCTCACCAACCCGAAAGCGACAGCCTTGAAGCTGTGTAGCGGAATGCCACCGTGCTTCAATAACCAAGGCAGGCAGTTAGTACCGGCGGCCGAGCGGAGAAGACATCATCTGCCAGTTTGGCTGGTGCGTGGGCGGGTGCATGGGCTGGTGCATCTGAGCCTGAGGGACGGGCAGGATGCACTTCAAGCTCGACATGGTGTGCTGGGATTTCACATCCGAAACCTCCTTGTTCAGTCCGTTGAGGGCACGTTCCTGCCTCTCGAGGATCTCCCGAAGCTCAGCAACGCGAGATTCCAGCTTGTATCCAGACGAGCTGGGCGTCTGGGGCTGGCCGCTCAGGCATGATTGCTTGACCTCGATGACGTCGAGGCGCTGCATCGCTTGCATGGAGGTCCGCTTGATATCCGCAAGCTGCTGGAGAACCAGCTCGAGGCCGGGCGCCCCGCGTTCCACGGCTTTCACCTTTTGGGTGAGGTCCTGCGTTGCTACCCTGAGGGCTGAAATCGCTTCGATGTCGCCGAATCTGCCGCGCTTCTCGAGTTCGTCCTGGAGTTGGCTCTCCAGCTTCTTCTCTAACCTCTCCGTATGCCTGCCGAGGAGTCTCTCCAACTCTCTCTCGAACTGTTTCTCCAGCTCAGCCTTTACCCTTGCATCGACGACGCTTTCAACTCGTTCCCCTAGCGTTGACTCAAGCTGCTGGTCAAGGTGCTGTTCCAGGTGTGATTTCAGTCGGTCCCCGACCTGTTCCGCTTGATTTATTTGATCGGTGACGCGCTTTCTTTCAACCCGAATCTTCTTGCCGAGGCTTTTTTTAACCGCGGCGACCTCGGACTTGAAGCTTTCGGCAATCCCCTCGCGAAGGGACGATTCCATCTCTTTGCACATCTCGCGGACCTGCTGCTTGATGTACTTGTTTTTGTTGCTGACCGTGGCCTGGATGTCAGCAACCGACTTCTCAATCTTCATCAACCTCAGCTCGTAACGCTCCGATATCTTTGACGCCCCGACTGCATCCATTCCAAGCAGCCGATTCTTCTCTAGCACGTCCAGACGGGCTCTGATGGCGTCGATGGTTTGGTCCTGTGGTAGCCCCAAGCCCCCTGGCAATTGCTGATTCTGGCCCTGGCGGCTTTTCGAACGCTTCCTCTGGACGACGGGGGAGGCAGCCTTGCCGTAGAGAGAGTTTAGCCCCAAGTCAGACCCGGACTCGGAGGCGGGAGGGCTGAGTCGTCGCTCCTGTTGACGGGGCACTGGAGAGGCTTCCGGCAAGTGGTTGCCTTTTGCATGGCGCTTCGCTGATGGGCCGGAGGCGGATGCGCTCTTCCTCTTCTCGCCCCTTTTCGGGGGGGTCTTGGCTGCCGAAAGGAAGACGACGGATTGCCCATCCGAGCCGATGTCGCAAATGTCGCCGCTACTAGTAGAGCGTTAGCGCTGTACTGATGGTTTATGTTGATGCCGAGAGTGTTTACTGCTGGGCCGTCTTCGGTCTAGAAGAACTTAGCCGCCACTCTGGCTGGCTGACATTTTTCAGGCTTCCGTCCTGGCACATCTGCACCCAGGTCCTTCGAATGACATCCCATGCGGCCAGTTGCGAAGTACTCGGCTCAAATGATGACCCTGTACCCCTGGTAGAGGACTTGGTAGTTGCAGCTAGCCACTCGTCGACCAACCTGGCTGTCTCTGTTACACCTGGAACAGCTCCGCGCCTTCTGCTCAAGGACGCATTTCGAATGTAGGTATTCCGCGCTTGGATCCAAAACTGCGTAATGCCTTTGAAAGCTGCGGTGCTGAGGGAAAACCCCCGGTTGTCTTCACGAATTCTATCCCTGTCCAGTAGTGTCAGCTAATATATCACGGTTTGGATTCTATTTGGGTTGGCAGTACTACGGTATTGAGTGAAGTTGTCTGCTATACACGACACACATACCAAAATTCGCAAGCCCCGTAAAACTCTCCATTGAGCATCAAGGCCTTAAAGACAACTGACACGTTATTTTGAAAGCGAAGGGCGTAGTCTTCTCGAGAACACGCTCTGACATGGGAAGGTAGCGATGTGAACTTGCTGCACCTCACTAGGGCTTCGAGCATCGTCCTCGTCTCTTTGGAGACGTGTCTGAATTTGAAACCATCCAGAGTCGTAAATGGCCAGTCTGGGTCATTCTTGGCGAATTCCTTCCATTTGTGCGATGGCATCTTGAATAGTTATAGTACCGAGGCGTAGTGCGACGGGCAATTATGGGATGAACAATGTCACAACGTGGGTCCGCAATTGAACTTGAGTACGCAAGAAAATTTGGAGGTAAAAAGATTTTGAGATTGTGCCGAGCTCCCTCAGCAAAAGAGAAATTGGGAAAAGGCACGACCACAATAAATTGAGTACCCTAGAGCGGGCGGACCTAGACGTGCCTCATCGGAAAGTCAATAATCCCGGGGAAGAGATCTCCCATTCCTTCGATCCACCTGGAACTGAAAAGCTGGGCTATCAGTGGTCAACTGAGAACGCCATGGTTCGAAAGGGAACAAGCAAAAGAAAACATGGAAAGCAAAGATGGAGCTTATTTTTTGTCGATATTTCGTGCTTTGTATTCTGAGGTTGAGTGCTGTTCTCAAAGCGCAAACTGGTCTGGTCCAGGTCGTTGGATGATGCAAATGGAGCCTGGACGAGAACATGGCGACAACTGCAAAGACAATGCCCTGAAAAAAACAGCTTTGGGGATCAGAGGCAAAAATATGGCATTCAATCGATCATCGCGTACCCTATAGGGTGTCGTCCTGTGAACCCTGTAGCGCGTCAGACGACACCACGCCTAGTCAGGAATCGCAGAGATTGCGGTGGGTCGAACCCTTCCATCAATCGCCACCCAAACTCGAAACGCGAAGCTACAAATACCTGACGGTCTTTTGTTTCGAGTTCCTTAGGAAAGTGTTCATAATCCGCTGGATTGTCGGCAAGACGTTGAAATCTCTGCAAAAGAATACCTCCACTTGTCTAGGCTGGAAAAGTGGTTGAGCGGATTGGAAGATAGTGGCATCTCCTTCCTGAACCAATTTCTGCTTGGCACCTCTGAAGTATCCACTTCGGAATGTCCCTCATTACTCAGCAAACCTGAGCGTTAGCACAAGCGCTCTTCCCTCGGCCCAGTTCCGTCTCCTCGATTCCGCGGCGCGCCGAGATGGAGCAACTTCATTGAGCGAGGTGACGGCGGCCTGCGGAGTTTTGACCGCGCTACGATGACGTTCTATGGGGCACGGGGAAGGTGTGCTTGCGAATCCCGAGGACAGGTTAGGGTGCACAGCCAAGTCCGCTGTGGAACGCCGCCAGTTGAGCTTGCCGATGTGTCTTGTCAAGCCCTCGCATCGCCTCCCGTCTCTTCCGCAAGCCCGCCGCTGCTCTGGCTAAGAGCATTGCAGGCTTCCCCCATGGGGAAGCAATCGTGGATTTACCTGTGAAACTTTTTTGACCGCCGTGAGGGGAATACGGCGTTGGGCCAACAACGAGCAGGCCGGTGCCATTAAGCAGGCCGACGACCTCTTGCAAAGAGGGGAAACCTGACAAAACCACGGCATATCACGCGAGAAATGCTGCTCCAGACCGTATTGCCCTTGTCGGACGGAGGGGACCTACCTAGCTCAAGTGGCCCCTGCTCCTCAAATGGCAGGTGTCAAGCAAGTAGCAACAGCCCGCAAAGCGGGCTTTCCGGTTATCTGGGCAGGTAGTGTCTGTCCACTGTTGCTTGCTGCTGCCTGCGCCCCTACCTCGTACAGCGGATCGGGCAAATGCTGCTGGTGGATTCCTTGGATGTTGCAGCAACATCAGGTGAGGAAGGATCATTTTGATGGTGTTGTTTCGATTTCCATAAATCTTCCCGCACTGCAATGCGTACGACATTACTGCTAGGCCTTGGTTTCCACTGTTCAGCGTTGCCGACCCCCTCCTTTTCTGTGCTCCGCCCCAAAAATAAAACGGCAAGATTTTGCTGCCAAAGCTGTGGGTGCACTGTGCAAGTGAGGTTTGATTAGGATGGCGGCGAAAAAGCCACGCGAGAGCTTCTGGAACATTTGAGCTATTTGCTGTCGGCAAACTAGATGAGGCATAGCAGAAGCGAGCAGTCGAGCCTTGCCAGGCCTAGCCAGCCAACCAGCAAGGCTCCCCTGAGGAAAATCACGGTAGTGGAATCGAAGACTTCCGTACCACGTCGCATCTGCGCCGTAACCCATAAGCAGGTAGTTGGGTGGGATGAATGTTGACCCGACAGAGTCGCATATTGGCATGCAGCTGCTGAGCGAGGTAGATAGAGCAAAGCACAAAGAGCTGTCCTGAACACGAGAAGTGCTCCAAACTTAAATATTACCACGATTTGGGTGGTTACACGACCGGAGTTTTCACTCTGGACTGTCACGCTGTCTCCTTTTTCTGGCCGACTGTCAGATAAGAAGGTGGGACTCGAGAGATACGGATACCAATGGAGCGTCGGATAAGATACGACGGGCTGGTTTCTCCCGCACGAGCTGGATACCTGGGCTAGACCGATGTCAGAGCGGTCCTCCACCCTGGCTACCAAACGTCAGTGTGGGTCTGGTTTACGCACACGGCCTGGTGCCCAAAATAGCGCGCCATCACATCACAACTGCCCTTCCTGGACCCTGACACGCTTGGAAAGCCTGGTTTGGCTGTGCGCAACCCATGCATGTTTCAACGTCCTGCAATGGCTGCAATGGGCGACGGCCAAGAGCAGCCTGCGCCAGGGCGCTAGGCGTGAGGACTAGTTCGTGGTAAAGTACTAGCTCCATCGCCCATCTCAGGTCCCATCGCGCTGATTGCCTTTCCTGTCATTTCTGTCGACCGCTTCTTCTACCGGTTCGCGCGCGAATCCGCCTCTCAGTTCACTGCCGCTCGCTAGCTGCGAATCCTCTGCTGCAGTCCTCTGCATTGCTGTTACGCTATCGCATCCTGATGGTATGCTGTGCACACTGTTTGCAGGGTCGCTGACGCCATCGCAGACACATTATGCAAGATTGACTGATTCGCTCGTGTCGATAACCATCTGACTGTCTAAGACGTCGCCCATCAAACCCCTCCCTTTCCCCTCCTCGCTCGCGTCGGCCCTCGTCCCGCCCTCGTCCGGCTTGCTTCCAGCGTTCTGCCATGCCACTTTGCATCCCCTCGCAGCGCAGACAGGGTTCTGGCGAGAAAGTGTGGTGGTGTGGTGCTCGGCCTGGTGATCGCATTGGGAGAGAGCACAGAAGCGGACGCTGCACCAGTGAGACTCTCTTGAGTCGACACGGAAACAGGGAGTGCACAGGGAGCATGGATCGGGGAAAAAAAACCCCCTGCAGACGCCCCCCACGGCATCTTCAGCCTCAGGAACACATACTTGGTCAAGGGTGTGGGCCAGCACTGGGCGTGTCTGGATGGCTATCTCCGGCCAATTGTCAACAGCATGGTACGCCACCAAGACAACCCCCTTAAAGGCCGTCAACGTGCAGTGGGAACTTGGCACATGGCCCTGTCAGTGACCAACAAACCACAAGATGCAAATCTGACCCGCTCACTCCCATCGCAAGCCCGCGGCTGACGCACCCTGACAAAATACAGGCGCGCTTCCGTGATTGGGCTCCCCTGCCAAAATCTCGTCCAATTTTTTTTTGTGGGCAAGGCTGAGGGACCTTTGCCTGCTGGACGCCGCCCCTTGGATCGGGTTTTGCAAAAGATTTGGCAACCCCTCAAGCCACTCGCCAAGGCACGCCAGTCTCGCCAGCACGGCTGCCGCCACACCCCCTTTACAAGGCAGATTTTTCCAATAAGTCCCGACTCTGCCGTCTTGGCCCGTTGACGCCTTTGAGCTCCTATGGCGCCCACCCTCTCCTGTCAGTGGCGGGAAGATCCCGTATCACACTAGAGGCTGAGGCCGGTGCATTCGACCCGGTGCAAGCGGTAGGGATCGACAGGAACTCCCAGGCTTTCCCAGCAACGTTCACAGGAGCTCGAGCCACTGCTCGCTCGCTACGTACCGCCTGCGGCCCTGCGGCAAGCAAACCTCTCACTCTGATCAGTCTCTCATCTCTGCCCCTTGCGGTCTGGGCGTCCTGCGTCCCCAGCTTTGCGCATCACCACATGTGCTGGGTCCGGGGTCGCTCGCTCCGCCGAGTGACTCCCATGGCTTGCCTTGCTGGGTAAACGATGCGGTAACTAGTGTAGCAGCCGCAGTACACTTCACTAGGTTCTCAAGTCTGGGACAGCCGCCTAACCAATGCGTGTGCCTGTTAGTGCTTTGCTTGTGGATATGCTGTTTCTGCGGCCTCACCAGGTGGCAGGGCGATAACGCTTCCCGCCCCCCCCCCTTCGTATCCATCCTGCTGGCACCACAACTTTGGCTTTCCCCGTCTTTTCCTCCCACACCTCGCCGAGTTTACTCTTTCACTCACTTTGCTGGCACAGCTGTTTCTATCGTTCTTCTTTGCATTTGTCTCAACACAAGCCGCTCGTTCAAGGTTGTTGGTATCGCCTCTTGTTTTCCAGCTAGCCCTCGCTGTTGTTGATCTCTAGGCGGCGTTTTTCGTCCGCTATGCTTTCGTTCTTCAAGTGACAATGTCCTTTCTCTTATCCCTTATCGTCACACTCAGTCTCGGGGCCAGACTCACCCATTCGCTTCGTTACGATCGCCAGTATGAGGCCCACAACCTCAACCAAAACCAGTCGGCCATAAATCCACTTGACTACTGGGGAGAATGGGAGGGTCACAACTACACAGAATCTCCAACAAACTGGAGGTTTCCTGTCTACACGCTATTCCTAGACCGGTTTGTCAACGGTAATCCCACAAACGATAACATCAATGGCACGGTCTTTGAGCAAGACATCACCAGCACGCAGATGCGCCATGGAGGAGATGTTCAAGGACTTATCGACAGCTTGGATTATATCCATGGGATGGGTATCAAGGTGCGAAATTTGGGTTGATAGACTCATTGCGCGAGCTAACACCTGCTAGGCCATCTATATTGCTGGATCACCGTTCATCAACCAGCCATGGCAGTCCGACTCGTACTCTGTAGGTCATCGCCAACGACATGCCACTTACTTTGACCAACACTTGGTGGGGTCGGCTAACATCCTGCTCTAGCCTTTGGATTTGACACTTCTCGACGCCCACTATGGAGAGATCCTAGAATGGCGGCGTGCCATTGATGAAATCCACAGGCGCAAGATGTATGTCATCTTCGACAACACGATCGCAACGTAAGTTTATCATGCCCCTCGCCAAGCACAGCTGTTAAAATATGTCAGCATGGGTGATCTCTTGGGCTTCGAGGGATTTCTGAACGAGTCTACGCCATTCGCCCCCGAGGAGCACAAAGTTGTCTGGAAGACATCAAGACGCTACCTCGACTTCCAGATTGGCGAAGACTACAACGCGACTTGCAACTTCCCTCGCTTCTGGAACGAGACGGGCTTTCCCATCGAGCAGGTGTTCGTGGACGAATTCAAGGGTTGCTACAACTCGGATTTCGATCAGGTACGTTGCTGACTCTGGCGCCCTTTCGGCTTCGTGTTGTTTTGTGATCTTGTCGGTAAGACGAGGTCCCCATTCCTAACAATTCTCAACAAATAGTTCGGTGACACAGAAGCTTTTGGCGTGTACCCGGATTATCGCCGTCAGATCACCAAGTTCGCCTCCGTCCAAGACCGACTGCGAGAATGGGTTCCATCGGTCCGCGAAAAGTTGTCTCACTTCTCTTGCATCGCCATCCGAATGTTGGATATTGACGGGTTTCGTTACGACAAGGCAATCCAAGTGACACCAGATGCGTCAGCCGACTTTTCCAGGGCGGTCAGGGAATGCGCCAACAAACTGGGGAAGAAGAACTTCTTTTTGCCGGGAGAAATTACGGGCGGAAACACCATCGGATCCATCTATCTTGGACGTGGTCGTCAACCTAACCAGTGGCTCAAGAACGTGACGGAGGCTGCCTTGCTGAATAGCGTGTCGGACGAGAAGCATTTCCTGCGGGAGCACAAGCACACAGCGCTCGATGCATCGGCATTTTCGTACTCGGTCTATCGCTTTATGACCCGTTTTCTCGGCATGGATGGAAATTTGGAGGCTGGATTCGATCTTCCGAAGAACTGGGTGGGCGCATGGAACGAAATGATGCTGTCCAACGACTTTGTCAACGCGGAGACTGGTGTCCTCGACCCACGGCACATGTTTGGCGTAACAAACCAAGATGTGTTCCGATGGCCGGGTATCCAGCAGGGAGTCCACAAGATGTTGCTCGGAACATTTATCACCACCCTCTTGCTCCCAGGTATCCCCCTCGTCCTATGGGGAGAGGAACAAGCTTTCTACGTTTTGGACAACACGGCCGACAACTACATCTTCGGTCGCCAAGCAATGTCGCCATCTCCTGCCTGGTATCTGCACGGATGCTACGCGGGCTCCAGTACTCAGTACTTCAACATGCCGCTCGATTCCACGCTCGACGGTTGCAAAGACATCAAGAACTCTTGGGATCACCGAGACCCGTCCAACGCGGTCAGAGGCATCATGAAGTCAATGTTTCATCTTCGCGAACAATTTCCGGTTCTCACGGACGGCATTTCGCTGAGACAGCTTTCGAACAAAACTGACTACATGTATCTCCCTGGAAGTAACGGAACAGGTACCGAGACAGGCATTTGGAGTGTCTCTAGGGGGTGGCTCGAGGGTGTTCAGGATTTCGGCAACACGCCCGATGTCTGGCTCGTTTATCACAACAAGAACGAGACAACCGAGTATAAGTTCAACTGCGGCTCGAACGAAACATCGTTTTTGTCGCCATACGACGCGGGAACACACGTGAGGAACCTCATCTTCCCCCACGACGACTTTATTCTCAAATCATCGTCGGAGAAGCTGTTCATGAATGGCTCGCAAGAATTCAACGGATGCGCCGATAAGATCACGCTTGCACCGTTCGAATTCCGGGTTTATGTCCCGTCCGACATTTGGATCCCCCCACCCCCGATGATCACCAGGTTTGTTCCAGGCCACGACGCGCCGATCGTGTCCACTGGCGACACAACTAAGGTGCCGATCTCATTCCACTTCTCTGCGGCAATGAGCTGCGACTCGGTCACGAATACGCTTCGCATCAATTCCACCACCGAGACTGGCCGAGTAGGAACTTTTGATCGAGCATCAGTTGTCTGCAAAAATGTGGACGTTGAGGATGGCAAGCGCGCAGCGTTTATCGGCGCATTGCCAAGTGCATGGACATGGAGCGGGACGCTGAATCTCCCGGATGGGGTGCATTTGATCACGGTTGACGATGTCAAGACTGAGGTTGAAGGAAGTTCGACGCATTCTGTTGACTCATTCCTGATCAGAGTGGGCAAGCCAAACAACCCGATTGTTTGGCCGACCACGGCAAATTACTCGGCTTCGCTCCTCGCCTCAGATGGTACTGTCGGCAACCTCAAGGTCAAGCACACGGCTCCAGGCGCAGACCAGTGGCGATATTCTCTAAACTGGGGCTCATCGTGGAGCGATTGGCGAAGGTACTCGCCGGGTGAAGCGCCGTTGACCCCGCAGAATTGGGAGGGAACACCAGAGCAGGAGTGGGAAGGACACCATGTGATTGTGCAGTATCACAGTCAACTTCTCGGGAGCTCTTCCTTCGTCCAGCACGGCGATGCTAACTTTGATGGAGTACGTCGCTTCCCCCACCTCTGGATCAACGGGAGGTTCAACCAGTACGGATTCGACGCTGGCATCAAAAATGCCCTGGCGCATAAGGGTGATGGACAGTGGGAGTGGCATTACATGGACGAGTGGCCGGGTACTTTGCAGGTCAACGTCTGGGGTATGAATCCCGACGGCCAGCCAGATCAGAGCTTTATTTTCGGCGACATCGATAAGGACAATGTGCTTGACCGCATGCCTCCCTCCTCTGTGGCGCCCACTGTTATCAACATCACGGAGGGCCCGCCGCACCCGTACATGTCCTACAAGTTTGTTCTCCAGGACGGGGAGCTGAGATATGAACTTATTCCGCAGGGCGACCGAAGATTCCAAATCGCCCTCTTCGTCTTGCTGTGGGTCGCGCCAATTCTCACGGGTCTGGCCGCTGTTTGGGTCTTCATCGGCACTTTCTACAAGGTGAAGGTTGTCGAGAAAGGGATCAAAGGGCCGACCATCACGATCTCGGGTCTCTTCCACCAGACGGGCGCCAAGGTCAAGTCCAAGGTCTCTGCCATGAAATCTCACAGCCGGAGAGGATCTGTCTCGAGCGCATCCGACTTTGGTGGCGGCGCGGTCGGCCTCAGCGATATGCCCCCCAAGAGAAAGACGGTCCTGATCGCCACGGTCGAGTACAACATTGACGACTGGAACATCAAGGTCAAGATTGGAGGTCTCGGTGTTATGGCACAGCTCATGGGCAAGGCCCTGAAGCACCAGGACTTGATCTGGGTTGTCCCATGTGTTGGCGACATCACATATCCCGATGTTCCCGAGGAGAAGGCGGAGCCAATGACAGTCACCATCCTTGATGCGCCTTACCAGGTTATGGTGTCGTACCATCAAGTCGAAAATATCACCTACGTTCTTCTTGACGCGCCAGTTTTCAGGCAACAGACCAAGGCAGAGCCTTATCCGCCTAGAATGGACAACATCGATTCTGCCATCTACTACGCTGCATGGAACCAGTGCATCGCTCAAACCATCACCCGCTTCCCCGTCGACATCTACCACATCAACGACTACCACGGCGGTCTCGCGCCTCTCTACCTTCTCCCTGAAATTACGATTCCCTGCTGCCTCTCGCTACACAATGCCGAATTCCAAGGACTATGGCCCCTCCGAACCCCGGAGGAACGCAAGGAAGTATGCGGTGTCTTCAACCTCCCGTCCGACATAGTGCAGCAATACGTGCAGTTCGGCTCCGTGTTCAACCTTCTTCATGCCGCCGTCAGCTACCTTCGCGTCCACCAGGCTGGATTCGGCGCCGTGGGCGTTTCCAAAAAGTACGGTGATAGATCCTTCGCCAGATATCCGATTTTCTGGGGTTTATCGCAAATCGGACAGCTTCCCAATCCGGACCCCAGTGACATGGAGCAGTGGGATGCCCATGCCAAGCACGACAAGGACGTTGAGATTGACATGGAATTTGAGAGGTCGAGAGGAGACCTTCGACGGCAGGCACAGGAATGGGCTGGTCTGGAGGTCAACCCCGATGCTGAGCTCTTCGTGTTCGTCGGTCGCTGGAGTCAGCAGAAGGGTGTGGATCTTATCGCTGATCTATTCCCTACCATTCTGGAGGAGTACCCGAACACGCAGGTCATTTGCGTTGGTCCGACAATCGATTTGTACGGCAAGTTTGCGGCGCTCAAGCTGTCGAAGCTCATGGAGCTATATCCGACCCGTGTTTTCAGCAAGCCCGAGTTTACATCGCTTCCTCCGTATATCTTTAGCGGAGCCGAATTTGCGCTAATTCCCTCACGAGACGAGCCCTTTGGCTTGGTGGCTGTTGAGTTCGGAAGAAAGGGTGCTCTGGGTGTTGGCGCAAAGGTTGGAGGCTTGGGCCAGATGCCCGGCTGGTGGTATACCATTGAATCAGCCAGCACAACCCATTTGCTGAGCCAGTTCAAGCAGGCTGTTGTCGGTGCGCTGGAATCGAAGAAGGACACGCGCGCAAAAATGAGAGCCTGGTCGGCAAAGCAAAGATTTCCTGTCGCCCAGTGGCTTGAAGGCCTCGAGAAGCTTCAAGGACGATCGATCAAGCTGCACAACAAGATGAAGCTCAAGGGAAAGAAGAAGCTGAATCTAGGCGGCTCGAGGGATCGCGGTCTTTCACCATCGCGGGCTCTGACACCCATGACAGGGAACAACGGCTCCCAATTCTTCTCTTCACGCCCTGCTTCGCCCGCTAGCGGATGGCCTCTACCACCAAGCCGCGGCGGTGATGCTTCAGGTCCTGGCACTCCCGACTTCTCAGGCCCGGGTTTCCCGAGCTCCAGCCTGCACAGCCCCGGGTTTGGTGCCCCGCGTCACCGTCGCGATAGCGATGTCGAGTCGGTTTACTCTGACAGCAGCACACTCGCGCCTCCCCGATTCCTGGCAGGCGGCGAGTACAGCCCGAACCCCCGCCGCCAGCTCGGAATGCACAACCTTGGATCGACGGCCAGCTTCGCCAGTGTGGTGTCGGTTGACTCGGTCCTAGGCGGCCGGACAGACTTCAAGCTGCAACAGGTTGATGCTTTCTTCACCGACCAAGACGGCAAGTTCCTGTCGGCTTTTGAGAAGAAGCTCGATAAGCTGAGCGCAAAGACATCCGTCTCACAACTCTGCATCGAGGAATACTTGGTGGACAGTGAACGAGAGTTCTTTGATGGCATGCGTGACGCCAAGCTGGGTACCGGTGACCATTCTCGACACAACTCAATGGTCGGGTTGGTCAAGCCAAGGAGGGACAGCTTGGACTTTGGCGGCATGGCATTCGACAACAACACACGAACCGACTACGAAAAGACGAGGCGCGAAGAATACGGTCTGGCAGATGACTACGTTCCGCCCACTGGCCTAAAGAAGCTCCTGTCACGACGCCTCGGCGAATGGCCCATATACTCGCTCTTCCTCGCCCTCGGTCAAATCATTGCCTCCAATTCTTACCAAATTACCCTCCTCACGGGCGAGCTTGGTCAAACGGCCACTCGTTTGTACGTCGTCGCTTCCATCTATCTCGGTGCTTCGATCTTCTGGGGTGTTATGTCGCGGACGACACGAATGATTTACTGCCTCTCGCTCCCCTGGATTTTTTACGGCATCGCCTTCCTTCTCATCGGTTGCGCTCCCTTCTTCGAAGACGCTAACTCACGCGTTTGGGTTCAGAATGTTGCGACGGGTCTGTATGCCTTTGGCTCTGCAAGCGGCGCAATATTCTTTTCGTTCAACTTTGGTGACGAAGGTATGTTCCCCCCCCCCCCCGATTCAGTGTGGTATTGTTTCTAACGTTTGTCCCAGGCGGATCTCCCGTTGAAACCTGGATTTGGCGCGCGTGCGTTATCCAGGGTATTCAGCAAGCGTACACCGTCATGCTCTGGTTCTGGGGTAACCTGATCTCCACGGCCAGCGCCACAGGCAACCAGGTCGGCACCGTCTCGGCGCTGCCCGTCCTGTTCCCTGTGACTCTCGTCATCGCCATCATCCTCTGGTCCTGCGGAATCATCACCTATATTGGCCTGCCCGACTACTATCGGCAATCACCCGACGAGGTCCCCTCGCTATACACGTCGATCCTGAGGCGCAAGACAACCCTCTGGTTCTTCGTCGCCGTCGTCCTCCAGAATTACTTCCTCTCGTCACCATACGGCCGCAACTGGTTCTACCTCTTCAGCAGTCAGCACCTGCCCATCTGGGGCACGCTGATCCTGACGGCCTTCTTCTATATTGGCGTTTGGACGATCTTCCTGGCCTTCTTTGCCTTTGTGAGCAAGCGTCACCCGTGGTGGCTGCCGCTGTTTGCTCTCGGTCTCGGTGCCCCCCGCTGGGCGCAAATGTTATGGGGCACCAGCGGATTCGGACTTTATCTTCCGTGGGTCGGGTCCAACATGTGGTCTGCCATCCTCGGCCGGTCGCTGTGGCTGTGGCTCGGCCTCTTGGATACGGTGCAGAACGCGGGTATCGGCATGATCCTCATGCTGACGCTGACGCGCATCCACGTGTCGGTGGCCATGTTGATTGCGCAGATCATTGGCAGTCTCGCGACCATCACGGCGCGGGCGACGGCGCCAAACAATATCGGTCCTGGAGATATCTTCCCAGACTTTTCACAAGGCCTCGGGGTCGCGCTATCCAAGGCGTGGTTCTGGGTCGCACTGATTGCGCAGTTGATCATTTGCGCAGGCTTTTTCAAGTTCTTCAGGAAGGAGCAGATCAGCAAGCCATAAGGCATAAGGCTTTTCCTGGTCGAGCCGGGGGTGGCTTCCATTGGCACATTGCATGGAGAGGCAAAGATACCACTGTTTTGTTGCGTTTTAGCGGGCCGGCATGTCGTTTATTTGTTCTTTTCTTTCCTTCATTTTTTTATGTCTTGCGTTTGATACACATTTTTGTTTTGCTCAGAGCGGCCGCAGCTCCTGATGACGAAGAAAAAATCTTTTGCCGCAAAGGATTGGGACAGGCACACACAGACACAGGGTTGCTTACTTACAAGCCCCTCGATCGGCCGGCGTTGGTTACTATCAGTCTACGGATTACATGTACGGCGGTGGGCATAAACCATAACTTTTATTTTTTGATTATGAATATTCTGGAAAGAATGGGATGAAGACGCGCGCACAACAGAGCTTGAGGGGGATGGATATAAGGGTGTTGGGATCGTGGATCGCATCTAGGGGAAGATCTTTTTATGTTGTCACATTAGGATTCTTGGACATAGATTATAGAACGCGAAGCATTTGGGAGATTACAAACATGAAGAGTTCCTCCTTATTTTACCTGCCTCTTGCATCCTGTCGTGTCAAGCCCAATGTAATCAACTATGAGGGAGAGAAGGACTCAGGGGCTTATCGTTATCTCATTCAAGCATGCACACACATGGCCCGTGCCCCGATTCTTGAGCCGTTCGCGTCCCGAGGCCGGGCTTCTGGCGATTGCATCGATCAATTGACTCCCCAAAGACCCGCGAATTGGACCCCACGAACCGAAGAAGCGACGCCACGCGAGACCGAGCATGCGAAACACCCTCCCATAACCCGAACCGACGGACACCGCCCACGGCCATGGCGCCTTCGGAGGAGAGCAAGGGGGTGGACGGCGTCAAGCCGTGGACCGACGAGACTAAGTCCAAGTTTAACGGGTGCGTTTGCCTCCTTTGCTACTACCCCCCTACCTGGTGTTTATGGAAACGGGCTGATATTTTGGTGTCTACAGAAAGAGCAGGAGCGAATTCCTCGATCCCTGCCAGGAACTCGCGGCGAAGAGCATCCGGTGCTTGCATAGGAATGGGGGGGACAGGTCGATGTGCCAGGACTACTTCCAGTTGGTCTACTCCCGGGTAATGGTTTTGGGTTTGGAGATTGGTCTTGGCTGACGTTGGACAGGGCGTACCGGGATTGCAAGAAGCTCTGGGTACGATGTTCCGCTCACTGGAATATTTTGTGGGAGTTGGGTTGCTGACTAGGCGGTGGTGACAGATCGATAAGAGGAAAATGGAGAAGAGGCAGAATGGGTTTATTTGGTGATTGCTGTGGTCGGGGACTCTGCTTGGGAGGATGGAACAGGCTTGGGGGGTAGCGGTGGACGACGACATACACGGACCTAGGAGACGGGCTGGGCGACGATGCGGCGTGGCATCGTGTATTATGGAAACTGTAACTCTACTCTGGGTACCGAGTGCATCATGGGGCGTTCTGCATGGGTGGGTTTCTTGTCGGGAGCGGGAAATCTATTTGGTCAGGTCTTGGCCACCATGAGATGGGATGGAGAGAGCGGCAGTGCCGGTGGTGAACCGTCCGCTACATAAAAGAGTGGATGGGTATGCTTTGAAGATGGAAGCGTTTACCCATGGGTATGTTTGCTATACTCTGGGGATCTTGCCAATCCGAGGACTATAGGGAGAACCGTATTACCTCAAGTAAAGCGCGACTGCAAATTAGTGTTTGAGTTGCATCGCCAGGATATCTATCGGATTCAGAAGGCAGCTCGAGGCCCCCGCGTTGACATGTGTAGGGGTTAGGGTTGCTGCCGCTGTCGGCCTGGGACAGCTGACCGACACTGCAAGATGGACGACTTTTGGATGGTTGTGAATGCCCGTCTCCATAAAAAAGTTGTCTGCACATCCACGTCTCGACCGAGATGGGGGTACTCGTGGCATTTTGACGAGCGAGTGCAGGCATCGTAGCGCATTGCCCACCACCTTCCAGGGCGGGTTCCTGCCTTCATCTTTTTTTCCATTGCCCCTCACCCCGCCTCTCCAGTGGGAGTCACTCACTTGGTCGCTTTGCTGCCTGAGATTTCCGGGCTGAGCCTTCGCGACTCTCATCAGGTCCCCGGCCCAGGTCCCAGGTCCCAGGTCACGCCGCACGCTGACCCCGCGATCATGTCGTATGCAAGATACGGAAGGCCTGCGCTGAAGAGCAGCGTTGACGTGCAGCTCCAAACCGCCTTTAGCGATGGCAACTGGAACTCAGTAATTCGCCTAGCCGACAAACGTGCCAAGTCCCTGAAAGACCCCTACTACGAGGTATGGTGTGGTTTTCATTCCGTCCTTTCTCTCCCGTGCACTGAATACTTATCCGGCTGCGCTTTAGGTGATCAAGATCTGTGCCGAGTCCCAGTTGGACGGTGTCGCCGAAAAGTGCGCTGTTCTCATCGCCATCGACGAGCTCGCCAAGCAAAAAACGATACCCGACATTGACGCCCTTGAGCTCTATGAGTGGGCTGCCGGCGACTTCCTCGAAGAGGACATTGACTATGCCGACACCCTGGGACCCCTGAGGGTCAAGTGGGCAAAGGCAAACCCCAAGAACACCCTCGCTATAGAGTGTCTTCAGTCATGTCTGGATCATTGGGACCTAGTGAGCGCTCAACAGGTACGCAGTGTCATTGCATCCTCCTCTCTCAAACACGTGTCCCGCAGTCTAACCCCTGGCTCCTAGATTGCAACCGCTCTGGACAAGGCCTACCTTGGCTCTGGCGATCGCCGGTATATGTTCTGGAGCATCAGCCTGACATACCTTCTTTCAGTGAGTTTCCACTCTAGTGCTGGCATGCTTGACGATCAACTAACGTGTGTAGGTTAGCCCCCAGTGCAGCGAGACCAGCCGAAAGGTATACAGCCTTTTGGTACTCAAGCAACTTGAGAGAGCTGCTGCTATTACGGAAGACGTACGTGAACCTCCTTGATACCGAAGGGATGCGCCCAACTCACCCAGCTATAGTCTCCGAAAGTTGAGTCAACCGACCGAGGACTCTTGAATGAGGAAGAGATCTTGCTTTATTACCGAGTACTCCTTGCTCATGGCACCAAGGAGGATTTTCTAAAGCGAGTACAGAGCCCCCGGCTTGGAGCTCTCAGCCAGCTTAAGGAAGGACACAAGACTCTCTTTTGGGAATCACTCGGCACCCTTGAATCCTGGGCCGAGTGGGATCTCATCTATGACCTCTGTCTCCAGGCCTTGAGACTTGGGCTCAACGGCACCACTCCCACCTTTTTTGTTTGTGACTGGCGGGTATGGAAGAGTTTCGTCGCCGCAGCTAGCAAAGCGGCGGATCCAGACATGTAAGTTGGCCTCCCTCAGTCTTCGCACTCCCAGACCGGCGAGAATTAAGGACTGACATGCCAAAAAAAATAGTGCGCTAGGGGAGGTTAAGAGTATTCTCAAAGAGTTTCTAGCCATCGACACCAAGGCAGCCGAGATGTACAAGAAGAACCTCATCTTGGCCCTCCTTGAGACCACCTTCCGGTTACCCGCCACAACGTCTAGCTCGGACGTCGGGAAGAGAGGCCTGACACCCAGAGTCATACAAATGGGCCTATTTCTCGACCAGTATTTTGAGAGGCTTTCGGCATTTGATGATGTCAAGGATTATGTCGCCGATCTCACCTTTGAGGAGGCCAAGGTCTTCATGGAAGACGTCGTACCCAATATTCTTGATGGCGTGAGTGCTTCTGCAAAATAACGAGAAATAGGCACTAACTGATCCTCCCGATTGAAGAAGCCAGACAAACTAAGACAAGTCATATTGACATCACTAAAATGCAAATTGCAATACCTGCTCACGACCTGTCCCCACACTCTCTCATATCACCCATCAGTGGTTGATGGCCAGAAGCAGGGCAAGCCGTATCGGTGCCGTTTCTGCTCTCACTTGACGCCTCTGCCCTGCGAACACTGTCTGAAGCAGGTCATCCTGGAAGCAGCAACTACGCACATGCAGATATCTGCCGATAAGGAGCTCATAAGCGCCATTCCTCGACTCGACAAGGACCCTCGCCTGGATTTGAGTCTCGTTATTGGGACCTCGCTCCTAAAGCTAGCTGCCTTGCCACCTAACGCTTCCGGTGTGACGCCGCCCGCCATGCGCAATATCAACCCGGGACTTTTGCTTCAGGGCATCGTGGTTCTCGAGGCGCAGCTGAGGGAAACACCGTCAGATTCCGGCATTCGACTTCTTCTGGTCCAGCTTCACCTTCTTATCGGGTGCGCAACATATGCCCACCAACTCTGGGTTCCAATGGATGTTAAAAGAACCATTCAGGACGCACTTAGCCCTCTTTTCTTTGACAGGATATCCAGCATCTCCCCTGGGTTGTTTCAAGGTAGCCGGCCTTTGATGGAGCCGCTGCGATCCTATTATTCCAACAGCCTACGAGACAACTGCCCGTTGCGGGTTTGGGATTCGTTCTCAGCCGGAAGCTATACCAGCATCCTTGGAATGAGCGAGTACGACGACACGCTCCGTAGGAGCTGCACGCTCATGATGACCCTGGTGGAAGAGAGGCGTGCTTCGAGGGCGTTTGGTGGCAAGATCGACACTGATATTGAAGCTCACCACCTGACTGGTAAGCTTTGCCTGTAACTGATTAGGGTACTTACTGTATTGCTAACGGTGTTCAAAGCGAGTATCACGGACGGTACAACATTTTTGAACAAGACAGACTACGGTTCGTTCTCGAATCTCGAGAGTTTCCATGGGCCCCCTATCCAGGACTTTATCAGAGTCGGTCCTGAACTTTCAGTAGGAATTCCAAGCCACTTCTTATACCGCCAGCAGACTAACAAAAGCCCCAGAACGAGCGGGCACGCTTGTCATATGTCGGCGAACAGTTTCTCGACCTGCTCGGCTTCAAGCCACCCAAGGACTACAAGCCCGCCAAGACCAACGAGGCCGCCATCAGAGACCGCAATTACATTCTCGAATGCCTCGCGCACCAGAGCAACTCCCTAACCAACGTCCTCCACCAATCTAAAACCGCCTCCCTCCTAACAAGCTCCGAACTCAGCTACTTCACCACCCTCTCCCTCCTCTCCGCCGTCCTCCTCACCAGCATCTCCACCACGCGCGCCGACTCGGCGCCCAAGAACCTCCCCCTCCTAACCGCCTCGATCCGTTCCTCCCTCACCTCCCTCCGCACCACCTACCAAACGACCTCGCCGCTGCACACGTCTTCGACGTTCTTCAGCCTGAGCAACATGCACATGGTCGCGCACACGCGCGACACGGCCGCGGCCGCCAAGCACGCTGCCGCGTTCGTGCTCGCGCTCCACGACCGGGAGCTCGCGCGCGACCGCAGCGGCAAGTCGGCGCTGCACAAGGACGTGGTGGCTGAGATGAAGGCGCTCGAGAGCGTCGCGGGCAAGACGCTCGCCGAGACCAAGAGCCACGTGCAGAAGCTCAAGGAGTCGCTGGGCGAGAGCGGCTGGCTGGATAACATGCTAGGCTGGGTCTTTGGTGAGGGTGACGAGACGGAGGACGAGCCGTTTCGGCAGGCGGTCAGTGGCGTCCTCGGGGGTACGTATGGGGCTGAGGAGTGGGCTGGCAAGGTGCTGGAGAGCTGGCGGGAGGGTGTCAAGGGGTGGGGGATGGTCCGGTGGGAATAAGGAGGATGGGGATGGAATCGGCAGGTAGATAGACGGTAGATGGTATGGGTATGTAGACAAGAACCATGGCATATTTCGACAAGGTAGTCAAGAAAAAAGGGGGGTATCATTGCTTCTATGCTTGTGATACACAATCTCGACAGACCCAGAACAGATGAATAAGAGACAGAACTCCGCTCCGACCTCGACATGAAATAATCCGGCACATCATTCTGTCCCACATGCTTGCTTCATTACCGCGCTATGCACACCAGCAGATATAACCCGTAGAAGACGTGACCAAAAGACAGACATCAAAAACCCATGACCAGAAATTGCCCATCTACCCGATACTTCCGCCAGCAGAAAACTCACCCGGTCTTGAATATCCAAAAATTTTCTTCACAAACACCACAGCGCGAAGAAGAAAAAGATTACATGGAGTAGCTCCCCCTCCTATGGGCCTTGCGCGCGGCCGTGTCGCGCCGCTCCTCCTGCAGCGTGACCCAGATCCAGAACCAGCTGACCGTCTCGACAAACATAAAGGTGAAGAAGACGCGGTTCTTGAGCGCGTCGCCGCCCCAGCCCGAGACGTTGTAGCCGGGCGGGGAGTGCGTGTGCGCCGAGGGGTGGATGAAGCGGGATGACGAGTTGGGCGACGTGTTAGCGCCGGGGGCGGCGTAGAGCGGGGACGAGGCCGAGAAGAAGAAGGCGTACGAGGAGAGGGCGAAGGAGAGGGAGAGGCGGAGGGGAGCTGGGGGGAGGGGGTTAGCTTTTTGCGGGGAGGGGAGGGAGGAAGGCGGGGGAGAGCGTACCTTGCATGGCCCAGTGGTGGTCGGGCATTTCGTCGGGGAGGCTGAGGGTTACAAGGTCGGAAATGCCGATTATGGCGAGGACGACGGCGAGGAAGGCGAGGGCGGGGGATTGAGTTTCGAAGCTGCGGACTTGGGGCTGGGTGAAGGGGTGTTAGTTGGGGGGGGTGGAGAGGGGTGGAAAGGGGGGAGACGTACGAGGCCCATGGCTTCGCCGAGTAGGTAGACGATGGACTGGTCGGCGACGGTGTTGGGGTTGGTGAGGAAGAAGAAGCCGAGGGTGATGTGGAAGAGGGAGATGGACGTGATGATCGTCCGGGCTGATATGAGCGCCATGGTGCTGGCGTGGAGGGCGTAGCGCTTTGCTCTAGCGAGCGTGGAGGGTGATGTTGTTTGTGTGTTTGCTCGAGTTCGCGGTCTTGTGTGCGGTGCGACGCGGTGCGACGGTGTAATGGCGGGAAGGCCAGCCTCCTGGGGTTCTGCCTTGGGGGTGACTCAGTATCCCGTCTTCAGCAATCCTGGAGGTTCCTGTTGGTGGAATCGCAGGTCGGACTTGGGGTCAGAGTTGGGGTCGGTTGGAGGGGCAGTCGTTGGCAGCTTTATGCAGGGTCAACTCAGGACTGAGCAGAACTGAGCAAAACTCAAGAGGGGAAAGGCCAATGGTCTCGTGGTCGACGAGGGCGTATTGGGGCTTGCTGTCTCTCCCTGGAGTTGGTGGCCTCGTGAGACCTTCGTGGGGCTTCGTTTTTTCGTTCGCTTGTTGCTTCCTCGCTTGTCTGCTGTTTCGTCACAGGGACATGGGGTATCCGGGCGTCAAGCAACGGCAGGCAGCCGCTTATCGGCCACGTCAAACGATAAGGGGGCCGCGCTAATTGGCTTTGCTGGGGAAAGGCACCGCTAACTCCATCAGCCACATGCTGGCAACGCCAAGGCCGCTAACAGCAACACGACTGTGGCTGAAGCTCAGGGCGACTGGTCACTAGTGTCAAATCGGTTGTTGACGATGGCGGGGCTGCGTTGCGCTCACAAGCTCCCGCTTGGCTCTTGAAATCGAGCTTTTATCTCCTTTTATACAACAGCAAATTTCAGCAAAAATGGCAGACGAGGTAGAGCCGTCGCTCGATATCCCGCGGCACTTGAAGTACTGGAAGATGTGTCTGCGCTCGCCACTGCCCAGCCTGTACCAGTCAAATGAGGGCAACCGCATGGCCCTGGCCTACTTCATAATAAACTCCATCACCATCCTCACACCCTTCCAGCCTGTGCCCCGGGCAGATGGGACAATACCAACCCCGCTGATAGCTCCCGGTGAGCGCAGGCAGCTCCGGGAATGGGTTCTCTCACACCGGCACCCCTCTGGTGGTTTCTCGGGCACTTCATCGCTCGTCTTCCCATTGCATGGGTACGAGGAGTGGGACTTTGAGACCGGCACCAGCTCGAGGGAGCATCTGGGGCTTGCCAACATCACCGCCACTCTGTTCGCCCTGCAGCTGCTGGTACTGCTGTCCGATGATGAAACCCCCGAGGCGGCATTTAGGGGTGTAGACCGCGTGCAGACGTTGCGCTGGCTGAGCAGGCTACAACGCGAGGATGGAAGCTTCGGCGAGGTGCTGAAGATGCTGCCGGACCACGGCTGGTTTATTGGTGGCGGCTACGACATGCGATACTGCTACATCGCTGCCTCAATCCGGTGGATACTAAGGGGGGATGTGAACGAGGGCGAACCGGGATGGGTAGAAGACTTTGATACCGGAGCTTTAGCTCAGTATATCATCAGTAGCCAGGTACGCAATTATGCCTTCCTTCAACCCTGGTGGCATGTGTACTGACACGACTTAGACTTACGATGGCGGGTTTGCCGGAAGCTCTAAAGAAGAGCCCCACGGTAAGCTAACCAAGCAACCCCCAGCGACACCCACTGACAGTCACAGCCGGCTACGCCTATTGCGCCATCGGCGCCCTTTCCCTCCTAGATCGCCCACTTGAGGACAGCTCCGCCTCCCACCCCAGCAAGATCCTTAACTCCGGTATCCGCAACATGCCTGGTCTCATCCACTGGCTTGCCTCACGACAATTTAACTATTTAGAGCCCGGCCAACACGACGACGACTACGATTCAGACGAGGATGAAGTCAATTTCGTCCTACCCCGCTCCCTCGCCGACCTCTCCCTTGAGAAGAACCAGCGCTACATCGGCTACAACGGCCGCTGCAACAAGGTCGCCGATACTTGCTACAGCTGGTGGGTCGGCGCGGCCCTCGCCAACCTCGGCCGCGAAGGGCTCGTTGAGCACGCTCCCGCCCGCCGGTTCCTGCTCGAAAAGATGCAGCACCGCATTGGTGGCTTTGGCAAGAAGCCTGGCAATCCGCCCGACCTGTACCATGCGTGCTTTGGGCTGTGCATTCTGGCCGTCATGGGGGAAGAGGGGTTGAATCAGCTGGATAGCGCGCTAGCCCTGCCGGTAGAGATGGTGAGGAGAATAGAGAAGGCAAGAACAGCACTTTTGAGCAGAGAGGGGGAGAACGGTACGGCAGGGCGGCTGGCGAAGGATATTGTGGGCATCGGACTGGGACTGAGGGATGAAAAGCCAGGTTGGCTAACGGCCGCTGGGGGGTGAGTCGGTGCCCGTAAGGACGTGAATAGGAAGTAAACAAATATACCCGCAAAAGGGGTGACGCATTTGATGCGGCCAAAAATGTCACCAAACGAGGTAGGTATGTTTCAATTCTATCAACCACTCGTCCCAGGCTCTCTCAACCGTTGAAGCCAAATTAGTTCTTCAGCACGTGTTGGATGATCTTTTTGTATCCCTCAACCGCCTCCTCGAGGTCGCGAACCCTCAGTGCCTCGTCATCTCCGTGCGCAACCAGGATGGTGCCAGGACCATACAAATAACTGGCATGGTCACCCTTGAGATTGGGAACATCGGTTCCGTAGTTGGTGATCACCGTCTTGAAGCCTGTTTAACATGTCAACAACAGCACACCGCCTGCAGTCAGAAGAATGGCAAGGCTTACCATCAATGTCGCAGTCACACTCGACCGGCCCATACCCATGCGACCACTTGATTGTGAAAGCTTCCTCATCCAAATCGCCAAATATCTTCTCGATCTTTTTCTCGACCTCCACAGCCCCGGTCTCGAAATCCCCATGGCCAACCCTCACCGCCAACAGGGCACTTGCCTCTTTCGCAATGACATTCGCAGCCACACCTCCGGCAATCCTGCCCACATTAACCGTCGTGTTCCCAAACCTCTCACTACTCCCTAGATCCGCCTCAAACACAGCCTCCAGCCCCTTGATCAAAAGCCCCGTCGCACTCTTGCCCAGCCAGGGATATCCCGAGTGGCCCGCCCGGCCCTGAACGTAGACGGTCCCGCCAAAAACGCCCTTGTGCCCGCACGCCAGCCGGTTCTCAGTCGGCTCGCCAAACACGGCCGCCTCGAGCCCCCTCCCCCTCCCCTCGCGGTGGAACTCGGCCGAGAAGGCCTTCATCCCGTCCCCCGACGTCTCCTCCCCGACGACAAACAGCAGCATCACATCCTCGCTCCGCACCGCCCCCGCCGCCAGCAGCTCCGACACCGCCGTGATCTGCGCCGCCACGCTCCCCTTGGCGTCCACGCTGCCCCGCCCGCGGATTACCGTGTCGCCCGTCACTTCCTCGCCGTCATCGGCAGCGGACGAGCTGTACGGGATGTAGGGCGGCACGACGTCAATGTGCGAGGTGACGAGCACGCGCGGCGCGCGGGAGCGGGCTGGGTCCGGGTCCGACGGGGAGGGGGACCCCGGCCAGGCGAGGACGTTGTAGCGCGGGGCGTTGGCGGGGGTTCCGGGGGCGGCGGCGACCTGCTGCAGGGCGACGGTGTAGTTGTGCGCCGAGAGGTAGGTCTGCAGGAAGAGGGCGGCAGGGTGTTCGGCGCCCGAGAGGGAGGGGATGTCGATGAGGGATTTGTGCAGGGAGAGGAGGGTGCTGCGGTAGGGGGGTGGGGTGGAGTGGTGGGGGGGCGCGGCGAGGATTGGTTGTTGCTCGGGCGGGTGGGAGAAGACGAGACCCTGCGCGCTGAGGGCGCTGTGGAGCAGCAGGAGGGGGGTTGTTGTTTTCATGGTGTTGTCTGTTGCGGGTTCGAGCCGCGGGTGAGGATTTGGGGAGGGTTGCGGTCAATTGGGGTTTCTGGGGGTTTTAAGGGTCCGAGGAGAGTCCCCACATGCGATCGCCTCAGTTTGGAGATCATGAGGTCATCCCCAGCCTTGCTTTAGCTCCATTCTTAGACCCCTGCCAAGGCGGGAGGTAGGGCCCGCAAGGTGCAAGGTGCGCTACTGCTACAGAAAGCAGAACTGTAACTGACTGTAACCTATGAAATGTGGTGGCACGGACTCAGTACGGAGAACGTTTACATAAGTATCCCGCCAGCACAGCAGCTTTAGGCCCACCAGGAGCTGTGAGTGGCCTGGGAGAGACATCACATCCCTACCAATAAGATACATAAGAGTACCCTGCTGTCCATAGCTGCCTATGAAATATGGTGGCAAGACTAGGACATAAGTCTAAAGAAGCCGCAGGATAGCACGCAATTTGAGGCCTACCAGTGCTGTTAGTGACCTGGGGGAGAATGGAAGGCTCTGTCGGCCGTCCACCTCATGTTCCTCACTGGGCTGATCTGGTTCTTCTTGTTACAAAATTCCGGAAGGATTCTTTAGAGGCGAGCGCAAACATTGAGAATGCTAGAGGTTGGGTGCCATGTCTTGGACTGCCACTTCATTCAGACTCTGACGATCGACACCAGCCATCATGAAAACATCATGATCAACCGACAATAGCTGCCCACCTCTCAGGCATCACCGTGCTGAAGTCGAACTTGCCATCCGCCCCCTTCACCACGGCGCCCTTCTCCGTCACGATCGCGTCGATCAATGCGTGGGGCGTGACATCAAAGGCCGGGTTCCAAACCCCGATCCTCTGGTCTGCAATCGCAACCCTCGCCGTCTTGCTGGAATCGACACTGCCATCAGCGTTGACCACCACTCCGCTAATCTGCGTCAGCTCCTCACGCTTCCGTTCCTCAATGTGGATGGCGGCTCCCATCTCCGTCTCGAGATCGATGCTCGTCGTGGGTGCGGCGACAACAAACTTGACGCCGTGGTGCCGCGCCAACACGGCCAGTGTGTACGTGCCAATCTTGTTGGCCGTGTCGCCGTTGCGCACCACACGGTCGGCGCCGACGATGACGGCACCAATGTGCATAGCGTCGCGGCGCAGCGCAAACAGCGCGCCCGCCATGCTGTCGGTGATGAGCGTCGAGGGTATGCCCTCGTACACGAGCTCAAACGACGTCAGCCGGCTGCCCTGGTTGTACGGCCGCGTCTCGGTGCAGTAGGCGTGCTTGAGCAGGCCCTGCGAGTGGAGGCTGCGGATGATGCCGAGCGCCGTCCCGTGGCCCGAGGTTGCGAGTGAGCCCGTGTTGCAGTGCGTCAAGACCGAGAGGGGACGGTCTGCTGAGGCGTTGTATTGCTGCTGTAGCCAGGCTGCGCCGTGGGCGCCGATGGCCATGTTGTTCTGGAGATCCTTGGCCAGGATGGTCTCCGCCGCCTCGATGTAGGCGCGCAGGATGGCATCCTTGGCTTCGGGATGGCTAACACCTTCGATTCGGGCAGCCCGCACAGCAGCCTTGAGCAGCGCAATGGCGTTAAAGAGGTCAACTGCTGTCGGTCGACTCTCCCTGAGGTAATCCAGGCGTGAATCGATGTAGGTGAGTGTATCTTCTGGGCTCGTGGCAGCTGTAATTGTTAGGCTCGATGAGGTCCAGAATTTGCCAGGGGCACCTACTGCAGCTTCCATTGTGCAGTTCTACAGCATGCGCCAAAGCAGCAACAATAGCGATGGCGGGTGCGCCTGGTGAGTTTTAGTACCTCGTATAGGAACTTGTCGCTGGTTTTCAGACTCACCCCTTACTCTCATGGATCTGATGCAGCCAAAAGCCTCCTCGCTAGTTGAAACCTCATCATAGTGGTGTTCATGGGGGAGTCTGAGCTGGTCTAGCACTAGCAGACTGCCTCGCGAATATTTGATGGCTTCGAGCGTAGCCATTGCGGTGTCTCGAAAACCGATAACAGTTAAGTACTTGAGGTATATCGTTTCAATACTTTATATACAAAACCGTTTGGGATGCGACCAAAAATTTGTCCTTCAAAGTTGCACTTGCCCCGCTGCTCCACACCAAAGCTGTGGTGGGGCAGGTCATAAGACGGCCGTTAAGGTGTGAGCACGCCATGGCTGCGCTAGTCCCAAGAGGGTTCAAGGTGAACTATGAAACAGGAAGGCGGTGAAAGCGACCGAGGTCACGGTCTGGGCGATTGACATGGTCTCGTTTGAGCAATTGAAGCTGCCTGCTGCAGCCATTCGTTCGTTGCCTTTGCCCGCACCAAGCACCCAGGGTCATGCCATAGACCCCCTTTTGCGCTGTCCAGCATGGAACAGCCCTTCTCCTCTTCCAAGGTTACAGGTTCGCCGTCCTCTCTGCACCATGCTCTGTCTCCATCTTGGACTGGGTGCAAGACACCAAAGCCACCAGACACACACAGCTAACCCAGCCACGCGCAGTCGAGTACTTTGATCCCCACGACGTCTTCAAGCTCCTCGCTCCAGGCCTGATCCCCCGACTTCCCCTGCGCGACCTCCACTGGCAGTCCCATAATGGACCAGTGCGCTCAATCCAGACACTCCACATCGAACTTGTCCCCGCTGGCGCCGTAGACGCTACTGTACCACCGTCGACCTCGCCTATCCCCAAAATTGCCATCTCGCCCCCCCTTGAGGGCACATCTAGCCGCGATGATGGCTTCCAGACAGCCGCTGTTGGCGGCCGCTCAGGATCTGCCGAACAAGCCGAGTCGACGGGAGCTGCGCCCCGCGCCCCTGGCCCCGCCGGCAAGGAGCGCCGCCATCAAATTCCGGGACTGCGACGGACGCCCTACCTCAAAGTCCTACTAGTACGGTGCGATGACAACGAGACGTACAAGTCAGGTACCAGAGCCGAGATACGGGAGTGGGTCAAGGCGAACACCCCACCGGCGCAGAACAAGCCGGCGAGCACCGCCGAGAATCATGATGCGTTCGAGTGGCTGGTCATCCACGTCGTCATCCCCAATACCGTTGCCGCCACCCAACCCCGCCTGACCGGCAGCAAGGCGCCCGACTCGAGCTCTGACGTAACAACCAAAACATCGACGTCCCGGTGGCGGGGCGGTTCAAGCACGCTGCTGGAGAAGCTGCGTAATGATTTCAATGGATCCAGCAAGAGCGCCGTCGACCGGGTACGACAGATTCGTATTGGCATCAACGATGTACCCTATGACCTCCTCCCGCGCGTCGTGCCCGCCGTACCAACTGGGTACCACGAGACAGAGCAGGATAGCGAGAACGCGTGGGCGGACACGATTGGGAAGGTTAAAGAGCTCATCCTATCGAGCTTCGATACGCGAGTAAGCCAGTACGAAGAGGACATCAAGGAGCGAGACGGTCAGAGGGCCCTACCTGGATGGAACTTCTGCACCTTCTTTATTCTCAAGGAGGGCTTGGCCCGGGGCTTTGAGAGCGTCGGACTCGTCGAGGATGCCCTGGTCGGCTACGACGAGCTCAGCGTCGGACTGGATGCCATCATTCAGGAACAGGCCATTGCGGGGTCTGCTGAGGCCCATGGCGGCGCTTTGCTTGCTTACACGGAGGAGCTAAAGAGGCTTGCGCAAAAAGCCATTGGTCAGATCAACGAAGGGGATGGTGAGGCTGGCGAGGAGGCCGTTGATATACAACTAAACGAAAAAGAGGGTGTTGCCGATTTCGACAACATCCCTATTTCTCCCTCGAAGAAGCTTTACCGTGAGCTTATCTTGGCGAACAATGTGTCGCTTTTCGACTTTCGATGCTACATATTCGCTCGCCAAATATCGCTTCTCCTCCGGCTAGGTAACGCCTGGTCCACAAGAGAGGAGCTTCTGGCCAAACTCAAGGAGCAGCAAGAATTGATACCCCGCGGAGTCGCGCCGAGTACTCCAATGCCCAAACACGCTGACGAGTCTGAAAATCTCTCGCAGCTGGCAGAGATCTGCAGAAGAACGCTCGAGTTTGTTCCCGCCGTCTCGCTGGTCGCCCGAAAAGACATTATTTCGGCGTTGACCTCCACGAAGGGGGAAAAGGACAACGACAATAGCAAGCAGTCTTCCGTTGATCCTGTTCTTTTAGAGGTCGCCGAGAACGTAGTTGCATCTTTTGCGTTTTCCGTTGCCCAGCAAATTCTCGCCCAGACCTCAACCAAGGCGTTGCCGATCCCACCATCCACACTCGCTGCCCCTGACGGGCACGAGCCCAAGGCTGCGATACCCGAACCGAAGACGATGATGCATCCGGCCAGAAATTCCTCACTTCAAATTCGCATCGGCCAACGCCCTCCTCTCAGCCCAGTCGGGTTCTTTCCATCTCGGGCACCCGACGGTGATATGGCCAACTCATCCTATGCCAAAGCAGGTCTTGAAGAGCTAGCCGCTCGGAGAGCTGAGCTATACTCGTTATCTCGAAACATTCTCGAAGAGTGTGGTAAGAAGAGAGGCTGGAGCGGCGGCTGGGCTGACGTTCCCATGGTCGGAGAGAGTGGCGTCTCCGAGATGGAGGATATCAGCTTGGACGATGATGACCCGAGCAACAAGGAAGCACCAAAACAGCGTACTGCTATCCAGGCCTCTATGGCCGGCCTAAGCAACGAGCTGCTTCGGGCAGCATTAGAAAAGAAGGAGGACTTCTACCGACTTTATGAAATCCTCACTGACAAGGCACTCCGCCATTACACAGTCGCCGAACACGAGCACTCTATTCAGACCCACATGGCGGATCTCGCCGTGCTCAAGTTCCATCTCAAGGAATACTCTGACGCAGCTTTCTACTTTTACCGAACTATTCCGTTCTTCGGCGAGAGCGCATGGAGTCTTTTGGAGCTGTCCATGCTTCTCATGTACGCTCGTTGTCTCAAAGAGCTCCGTCAGATGGACGACTACGTTACTAAAGCCCTTCGTCAGCTCTTGGTCAAGGCTGCCGCCGCTGAGAAGGATAGAGTTCAGCAGAAATCCATCTTCCGCCTTGGAGCTGGGTCAAAAACACAATTCCCTGAGCCCTCGGCGATCTCTGGATATTTTACCAACCTGTTGACCACTTCATTAACTCTCGAAAAGGAGGTCAAGATCCCTCTGACAAGCTTCTTTTGCGATGTAGAACTCGACGGCCCGCCGGTCTACGACGAGGGCCAAGATAGCTTCTCGGTCTATCTCAAGCTCCAAAGCGTCATTGTGGACGAGTTTGAGGCGCAAAAGATCAGCTTGCGGATCTCGACAACTCCGGTTGTAGGCGGCCTGAAGGAGATCTGGCTACAATCTAAGGGTCCTGTGGTGATCAAGCCGGGACGCAACAGGGTACAGCTGCAGAGCACAAGCGTGATGGTGGGAAGCTACGAGGTGGACCAGATTCGGCTGTCCAGCAGCAAAGTTTTGCTACACTATGAGCGCGAGAATGGACAGCCGCCTGATAAGGCAGTGGGTGTGCTGAAGAACCCCCGTGTCACGCTCTACCAACGGGCAAGCTCGCTGGATGTGCAGCTTCTGGGGACGAAAGAAGTCCGACTAGATAAGAATAACTCGCTCGACCTGGAGATCTCGACTGGCTGGAACAGTATAAAAACATTGGAAATCAAGATCAAATCGGCCACGGGCGGCCTACGACTGCTGATGGCCGAGGCGCAAGTTCTCGGGGCTCTGCAGCCCGCGAAGCGCACCGAAGGCGGCTCGCTGACCTTCGGCGCCATCCCAGCCGAAGCATCATTCAAGATCCGGTTCCCTTTCACCGTGGAACACGATATGCTGCACGTCGCAGTCAAAGCCGAGGTATCCTACACCACCGACAAGGGCGCATTCTCTTTCTCCAAAACATCCTCAGTTCCTATCACCCTCGCGCTCGGCGTCAACGTCCAAGACGTCTTCAAGCATGATGCGCTATTTTCCCGATTCACCGTGTCAACGGCGACCATGAGCCCGCTTCGGATATTCCGCAGCGAACTGCTGGGGTCAGCCCTGTTTGAGTCGCACTTTGGCAGTCCGCCGAGCCATCCCATCGTCGTGTTCCCCAAGCAGCCGGCGAGTCTGCTGTACAGGATCACGCGGAAGAAGGGGGCACGCCCGGTGCACAAGAAAAAGCAAACATTGTTCTTGAGGATCTACTACAGTGTACTGCTGGACGAGATCGAAGCGCTTTTCAAGAAGTTGCTTACCGAGGAGCTGCTGGAGGCTGGGCTGAGCGAGTACGCCAAGGTGGTTGTTACCAAGGTGCTTGCGTGGGTCGCACACGGTGGGGGTTTGTCGGGCTACGATTTAGAGAAGGCAGCGCTGCTGGGCGAGCTGCCCACGGGATTTTTGGCCGATGTCGAGTGGGAGAGGCAGTTCCCCGGGATTGGACCCCTGACGGCAGATGGTCGTCGTGGGAGCGCGGAAGGCCTGGCTGCGTTTATGCGTGGGTGGTTAGGGAGGCATCCCAAGTTGCTTCTCCCGCATCCGGACCTGAAGGACGCCGCAACGGTGCAGCCGAGTACGATTGTCATTCCTGTCGACATCCCGTCCATCACGATCGTGCACACGGCGGATATCCGGCTCCAGGAGCCGCTTGACTCGGTCACCCAGGGGAATGAGGACGAGGACGATGAAGAGGGCGGCGACTACCCAACTGTGTGTACGAACCAGCTACTGCCTGCAACGCTGCACCTCAAATGGACGCGCACGTGGGACACCACTACTAGCGACCTGTCGGCTGCCACAGCTCCGGGGGGCGGGACAAAGTCTACGACGCCTCCGCCGCTGGCGCGCACGCAGGACCTCGAGTTCGGCTACGAGATCACCGCCCCGGCCGACACGTGGCTGCTCGGCGGGCGGCGCAAGGGCCACTTCATCATCCCCGCGGTACCCGATCTCGAGTCGGACGAGGGCATGACATCGACGCCCGATACGGAAGCCGACATTTCCCTTCTCCTGATCCCGCTGAGGGAAGGCTGGCTGCCGTTCCCCAACGTCGAGATTCGCGAGTTCAAGAGCAGCGCTGCAGCCAGCGAGAATGGGGAGACGGGTGGAGGGGGGCATGGGCATTGTGAAACGGACTACAGAAACCTAGGGGAGACGGTGAGGGTCATTGCGGACCGTGGCCAGGTTACGCTCAGCCTGGATGCAAGCGGGCCTGGGGGCGGGCCGCTCGTGCTCGAGAGCGAGAGGGCTGGACTGGCCAAGGGGAAGGTTGTTGCCTGAGCTAGCCGGCTGCTGCAATGCCGATTCTTGTGTCCGGTTATGGTATCTTGGTAGTTTGAAAGGGTTGCTGTGTATGCGCGACGGAGTAGGGCTTGCCCGGGGAGGTGGGCTCGGCTAAGCGGAGACGTTCTAGAAGTCAGGGGAAGTTACCTTTGGGGGGAGGGGGGCAATGGTAAACAAGGACGCGGAGGACAGGAGTTATCTCTGGTTAGCAGGGTACACTAGCGACTGATGGATAGGAGATGAGGTTGGGGTAAGCATACACCAAGGTAGGTAGGCCCGAAAATAGGGCAGGGTAGGCTGGAGGTGGCGCTAGGCTGTAGGTTTGTGGCGGCAAGGCTACGATGTCATCTCGGGCATCACTAAACGATATACCTAGCCAACGGGAATGACGGAGACCAAGACCAAGATCACTAATCATTTAATCGGGTGGGAGTTGGTGTGTGAATGTGTAAGATGATGTCCAGTGTTGCCTCAATAGGAATGAATTCCCATTGCATATGCCCAATTCCCATTGCATCCGAAACCAGCTGGATGGAGCGGAGAGCCATTGCAATGTCCTGGAGACAACGTAAGCGGCAGAGGACGCAGGGCCTAAGATAGATAATTCCGCTGCCTGTGGATGGACAGCGCCGGTTGTTGCTGTGATTATGACGGAAGTCGGTGTGCGGAACGGGCCGAAGCTGATGACCACAGCTTGCTGGTCTAGTTTACCGCGTTCTGTGTGTGTCGATGTGTGTGCATGTTTGGGGTGGGTTTGTGGTGCCGTGGGCGCAGAGTTGCACTGGGGCTGCTTTTGGTGGCTGCAGTAAGGCGGCGGCGGGATCGTTTGTCCATGCATCTTCGCAAGAACCTTAGAAAAGGGTGCGGCGGGCGGGGGGTGGGGGCGCTGATTCGGCCCAAGCGCCAGCCGTAAGGAGAGAGATCCGGGGGCGGCGACCCGAGGCAGGCCCACTCTTTTGTTTTGTGATGATCCAATGGATGGGGCCCTGGCAGCCCGGCACGGCGCAGGCGAAACCCGCCCAATTGGATATCGGATAACATGTTTAACGAGGCAAGACGGGGGCCCACTTATAGTTGCCGAGGCCCTGGCCATGTTATGACGACGTGGGCGTGTAATCGGACGGCAGCTTGGTAGGTAGTGTACATATGTTGCAGTGGGGCTATCTTTACCACGTTGTATGGGATGTACCTTTAAGACGACATCCACTCAAGACAGGAAACGACTGGCTCGGGTTATTTTCCCCAGGGAAGGAGTGGTGCGGTGAGCTCCTCAGGCACCTACTAAGGGGTCAGGGCAGCAAGCCATGGAAGCGCAGGTCCTGATGCAGCCCTTCCAGGCGCAAACAGGCGCCCACAGCCGCCAGTGTCAGAGCCTAACTAGACGCACAGACTGAGCACTAGCCGCCAAAGGCAGGGACCTCACAGCGACAATAGGCATCGAGAATGGATCATGTCAGATATTCCAGCCCCAGGCATCAAAAAGTCCAAATGCTAAAAAGTGGACCGGGAACTGAGCCCGTCAAGCCGGGTTGTTGGAACGCTGAAACATGGGAAGCGCGACCGAATCCCCAACCTCGGCCAACCTCAACGACAATCCATCGAACGACCAGCAAAAGTTGCAGTTTTGGTCGCACAAGGCGACCACTCGCGCCAAGGCCGCCGCCGATGAGGTCATTGCGCCCGCGCTGTGAGGTCGCAATGCCCAACCTGCCATTGGCAGCCACGGCAGGCTTGTGTTCATCACTTCGTTAGCTATGTCCATGGCGGTTTCGTCTCGCACTTCCCGAAATCCCGGGCTTTGACCCAGATGTCCCCGTCGCCGCTGTCGGGCTTAAGCAAAACCCCAACGATGCACAATTGCCCCAAATCCCAAATTCCACTATGCCCACTCCCCCAAATGGCCACTGTTTATTGCCCATTGCCAATGGCCCGCGCACCTACCTAATCGCCGGCCGCATCATTCACCCAGGGCCCGGCGCTGCACAATCCCACGGTCTCGGCCGGAGAGTCGGACGCGGTACCCAGTACCCCTTCTCTGTCAGGACCCCAGCGCCTGGAAATTGTACCCCCCCTGAGTCAGCACCAGGCAGCTGCTAGTGCAGCCTCGTACTTTTGCTCGAATTTCAACAGAACCACTGTCGGCCATCTACACTACCATGTATCGGCCCAAGTATTCTCGGCAGCCTGGGGCTGGATCTGGGGACCGGGGACCACGGGGGGAGGGGTGTGATGTGGATGAGAACCGAGAGATGGCGTGAGCCTCTTCCGGGGCCAATCCATCCTACCTAGGCACCTCGATAACACCGCTACTGTCCGTGGCTGCCATATCACTGATTCGACCACTGGTTGGTGCTCCAGCATATCTTCACAGATGTCCATGTATTTTTTTTCTTATATATATATACAAGACGCCGGTCGTGATGATTCATCTGCTAACTCAGCCCTCGTTGCTTGTTGTGTTGTCCATCTACTGTTTGAGACACTGAGTGGAATACATCACCATCTTCTCCAAGACTACCCCTTTCAGACACCAAAAAGACACCATGTCGGACCTACCACCGCTCCAGCCCGGTCGCAAACGTCGCGCGCACAAGCGGAGCCGCAACGGCTGCTTGACTTGCAAGCAACGTCATATACGTTGCGACGAGGCGAAGCCGATCTGGTGAGTTGCATGCTTCCCTCCTGCCCCGTCCACACCCAGCACAGTGCCGGGTTACACAGCAGTCGCAGCCACCCACCGATCGACTCCTGTACCCTGTACCGCTCTAACAATGGTTTCTCAACAGCACCAATTGTCTGACCCGTGGCGGCGATTGCGGCTATCCGGAGCCGGGCAGCACTTTGGCCCCACCCGGCGGCGGCGGTTCCAGCTCCGCCTCCGGATCGGCACCCCGACCTGGGGTAGCAGGCCCCGCCATGGGGCTCGGGGCCACCGACGCGACGCGGCAGCGACTTGGCCCCATCCCCTCATCGCCCGCCGACCCCTTTGATTCTTTGCCAATCAAAATGCCCCATCGGTCGCTTGAGCTTTTCCACCACTGTAAGCCATCCAACATGCCGCATTCTATACGCTTGGAAATATAGGGGTCGAAGCCCAAATGCAGGAACTGACTAACTCGCTTACTCACTGCGCAGTCGCCCATTACCGCATCTTCAGCAGGACGGCCGTCCTCAAAAATCCCAACTCAGATTGGTATGTTGTGTCCTTGAATCTAAGCAAACAAAAACCGACCGTGGTTTGTCGATCGAGTGTATCGACGTCGGCGGCGTGAGCAAGACTTACTAACATGGAGGTAGTGTCAGCTTGGCCCTCTCGGACCCGGGTACCTTCCGGGCCTGTCTGCTCATGACTGCACTGAACTACTCGTGGCTGTCGGGGGGCTCGCTGCGCAACACTGATATGGAGGAGACGTATCTCTACCACAAGCTCGAAGCTATGCGCATCGTAAACGAGCAGATCGCCGATCCCGCCAAGTGCACGAGCGACGGCTGTCTGGCTTTGATTGCAGCGCTGGCGCTGGTTGAGGTTTGTCTTTTTCAATACACCGCTCACCTGGGGAATGATAAGGACTAGCAGCTGACGTGGACGAACAGAGCGGGATGGGAGACCACACAGCGGCCGAGGCCCACCTCAACGGTCTCTTTACCCTGCTCGACATGAGACGGCCCGAGGAGTGGGAGCATCGGTTCTATGGCTTATTGCAGCGAGTCATCCTCATGTAAGCCTCACCCACGGCGCACCCGTCCTATGGGGGGCATCACCTGATCACTGACACCATTCCAGAGCGGGAAGCTACATCGCCGCCGCCAAAAAGCCAGCAAACACCGAGGCACTCCAGCCCACCTCCGAGGAGCCAGAGGCAGGCCCGCACTACACCAAGCCCCCCAGCACGCTGTTCTCCACCGCGCCCACCATCGCCACCCGCCTGTCGCCCTTCTACCTGGGCTCGTCACCCAGCATCGAAGCCTGCAAGGCTGACGTCGAGGGCCAGGTGCTCGTCAACGCGCTCCGCCGGCTATCCGCCGTGCCCGTCATCGAGACAACGACAGCCGACAGCAGCCGCAGCAGCAGCAGCGCGCGACGCGGCGTTGAAAGCCCAGTCAGCCACTCTCGCGCAAGCAGCCCGCCGACCGAGTCCCAAGACCCGCCCCAACTCCCGATCGACGCCACCGCCATCCTCCTCGCCGACACCGACGCCTACATTGCCAGCCTGCTCTTCAAGCCCCAGCCCATCTATCGCGACATCCGGCCGTCGCACCTCTCCTCGGCAGGCTTCTTCGACTCCGACACCGACGACGACAACGAATCCACCCCCGTCGCCGCCCCAAACCCCGACCTCGCAACCCCGACCGCCCCGACCTTCCCCCGGCCCCCCTCCCCGCGTGTAGACCCCTTCGCCGCCCTCCCCGCCATCAACTTCCCCTCAGCCAGCCGCGCCTGGGCCACCGCCGCCTACCTCTACCTACACGTCATCCTCGCCCCGCTCTGCGCCAGCCTCGACATGCACGCTGCCGCCTGCGGGGAAGGCGGCGCCAGCGCGGCGTGGCAGGGCCGTGGTCGCACCAGCCCCGGCCCCGGCCCCGGCAAGCCCATCTACGTCGAGCCGCACCTGCTGCGGCTCCTCCTCGACACGCTGCGCGAGGACGTCGAACACACCGAGGACGCCATGCGCGCCGGCGCGTACAGCAGTGAGCTGTGGGTTTGGAAAGTCGTCGTCGGAGCGTACGCGGTCGCGCTCACCGCGCGCGGGGGCGCCGCTGCCGGCGGGAGGAGACGGGATAAGGGCAAGGGACGGGCCGGAGGGGGCGGGTCGTTTTGGGGGTGGGTTGTGCAGGAGGAGGAGGAGGAGGAGGAGGGGTCGTCTGGGTCCGAGGACGATTCGGACTCGGAGGATGAGGATGATGAGATGGAGACTGAGGGGGGCGGGCGGGTGGTAAGTGGTGGTGGGGACGACGGTGATGATGCGTACATGGCGGGGATGAAGGCCTGGTTTGACGCGCGGCTGCGGGCGTGGAGTCGGGCGGCGCGGGTCGGGGACTGGGCTGAGGCGCGGGCGATGCTGGCGCGCATCGTGTGGCCGGAGAGCGGCAGTGCTGTGTTTGACGGGGAGGCGGTGGCCGAGGGGATCTGGTTGCAGGCGGTTGGGGATGGCGGGGCCGGGAGGGAGTTGCCCTTGATGGCTGTGGTTGATCCGAGTTTGAGATGAAGAAAAAAGCACGGCTCTGCGCTGATGGTTTCTCCTTCTATTCTGCATTTTTACATACTAACCACATCGCATTTGGGGGGGCATGAAAGAGATTGAAGAATAAGTTCAAGTCTATACGTTTTCGATTCAAAGCAAAAATTCGGCTACCTCATCTATAAAACGGACTAGTCAACACCTTACATAAATACCTACTATAAATACCTACCTTACTTTTCACAATTTCATGATATCAAGTGAATGTTTTTGAACTGCCTATTGACACAGCAACATATTTTGGTCAATGTCTTCCAATGTCCCAATGCATGAGTTCTACATGACAAGCTCCACATCTATTCAAGGTCCAAGCAATTAAGGTGATTGATTACCTAACTCGTGCATAGCCACGATACTTTAGCATATTAGTAGTCATAGTATCACAATTGTTGAATAAGTTTTACATAGATCTCTTAAGTATACGTTTTGCCTACTTGTCAAACGTCTCAGCTTTATTCGACAATGTGAGAACAACTAAATCGCAAGCACTGATCCTGATGAGTGGTAATGTTCTGCGGCAAAATCAAAGGAGGAAAGCACCTGGTTAGTATCTTTCATTTGTCAACACTCGTCATTTGAATAATGCTTGATGAGACTCATGCACAGTCGTCCCTCAAATAGTTAAACATCTTGCCCTAGCTGGCCACTGGCCAAGTATTATGCCGTGCTGTCGCCGCTTAAGCCAGATATGCCCACAATCCTTCAAGCCTAACCCCACTGCACTAGAACTTGCTTCTTGTTCTTCTTCTTCCCCTTCCCACCAGCAGCAGCCTCCTCATTAGCCGCGTCGGCGTTCGCGCTCGCACCCGCGTCAGCCCCTGACCCTGATCCACCGCCACCCCAGTTGAATCCAGTCTCCCTCCCTGTGCCGATATCTCTCCTCACCGCGCCCCTCCCATACCCGAATATTGTCGTCTGCGGCTTTGGCGCTGCAGGCAGTGCAGGAAATGCATCCTCGCCAGCTGCACCACCACGACCACCGCCGCCGCCTGTCCTCCTCGGCCCGGCACCACCGCCAGCAGCAGACCCATACCCGCCCGTAGCAGCGGGAACGGACCTCGGCACCGGTGGGGGGGTTCCCATAATTGACTTGGAAGCGCCCGACGCGCCACCAATCCAGCTTGGCTGTAAGGGACGTGCGGATCCCTGTGCGCCTGGCAGGGCGGGAAACGCAGCCGATGAGGATGACGCTGCGGGCCGATTCGGGGCCCAGTTATCTGACGCACTAGAATTGCTCGCCGCTCCGGCCGAGACGGCGCTACTAGCGCTGCCTCTCCGTGTGCTGTTCTTCAGCTTAAGCACCCGAGTCGTGTGCCGTAATTGTACGGCGGGGTTTTGGTTGCTACTTTGGGCGATGGTCGGGGTTGCGGCGGCGGCAGCGGCCCACCCGCTCGAAGCCGTGGTGACACCGTGCATGCCGCCGAGGGTTGGCAGAGAAGGATAGTCCTCGTTGATGGCGCGCCAGTTCTGCCAGGCCTTGCGCAGGGCCTCGGCCTTCCGCTTATCATCAAACAGATCAGCAACTTCGCGTACGAGGGTGCCGAGGGCGGTAGTCGATGTCTCGGAAAAGAGGGCGAAAAACGCATCAATCAATTGTTCGGATGTCATGGAACCCTTGTTGTAGTTGGAGATATAAGAACGAAACGTGTTCACCTTGGACGTATCAGTGCCCAGAAGATTAGAGGCTCGCTCAATAACGGCTCCGTGCCGCGTGAGGCTGGCACGCTGCTCCGGAGTGAGCGAGGAGAGGTCGCTGATAGTGATGTTCTGCATGGCATCCACCATTGGTTGCTGTGGTGGTACTCGTGGTTGCTGAGCTTGCTGGTTGGATGGAATGGGATTCGGGCGGGGTGCTTGCCCTGGGCGGCTTGCCTGCGCAGAAGTGATGGCCATTTGGCGCTGGAACGCTAATTCGTCTCGCCGTAGAGGCTGGGCAGAGCTGACGGGCAACGGCTCTGAATTTGGATCCGGTTGCCGCCTCCTCTGCTGGTCTCTGCCACCGCTGCCGCCGCCGCCGCCGCCACGCCTCTCCTGTTGATAGCTCTGCCGGAAGTCAAAGTTGGACATGTCAACATGCCGTGCATCTCTCCGAACATCTTTTGATAGCGAGTCGGCGTGCTCGCTCAGTTGATGGGCTTTGAGATCGACATCCGACTCAAAGACAACAAACTTCTTCTCGAGACATTCCCTGTCGAGACAGATGTGATGGTCGTTCTTGAAATGTTCCTCGAGGGCATTGTAGTCTCTATAGTAGTGCGGCTTTCTCGAATCTCTCCGGTCGCATATGAAGCATCGCTCATGCTTGTTGCGGCAATGTTCGTAGAGTTTGTCATCGTCGTAGAACCTCTCTCCGCAGAAGCCGCAAAGTGGATGCCCCCTGAATCCCGTGGCTTCTTCCCCTGTTTTGGTGTTGCCGTGCTTCATGTGGTCTCCCAGATCTTTGTCGTTGTACAAATCATGCTCATGCGTGAATACTTTTTTGTTCCTTGCGCACAAATCACACATCTTCATCTTGTGCACTGTGCGAACATGGCGGTGCAAGTCGGGCCAGCCGAGGCCGGCATACTCGCAGTCGAGATCGGGGCAATTATACCTCAACAGAAGAACTGAATCGCCAACAATATCCTCGCTGGTGTACTGGATGCCGATGTTATCGTCGGTCGATGTGATCTCGCTGCTCTTGTATTCCTCAAATTTCTTGGTCCCGTCATCGGTGAAGATGACGTATGGGGCGACAGTCTGAGGCAAGTCATTAGCACCATACCAAATTTCGGAGCGGAGTGGTTACCTACTCGACAATGAGGGCACTCTTTGCTCTTGTACAACGCCCTCAAACGCAATGCGCAGATGTGGCAGGTGGAGTGGTTGCAGGGCGCGACCGAGTAGTGGCTGACGGGGTTGGCGCAAATGAAGCAGACCTCGGCGTCATCATCAGAAGCATCGTCTTGGGGCTCGTTCCGCGTCTTGAAAGGTTGGGGTTTGTTCGGCTGAGCTGGTGCGACGGCTTCGTTCGCAGGCTCGGCAGCAGCGTTTGGTGCGTGGGAATGGCCTCCTCTGTCTCCTCCACCTCTGCCCCTACCCCGTCCGGGGCCGCCGCGTGAGCCATCTCCTCGCCCTCGTCCTCGTGGGCCTTCCCGGCCCCTGCCCCTACCTCTTTGGCCTTCGCCTCTTGGGTGCGAAGAAGCTGTCGGGTTCGATGCGCCACCGTCGTCGGCTGTTCTGGTCCCCTCGGTTGAGGCCATCGTGAAGGGATGCTGGCGTTTGGTCGTCACCCGTTGGTGGGTTTGGGCAGGTGTGCCGCCGCCGTCGAGAAAATGGTCGGAAATGGAGAGGAGTTGGAGGTGTGCGTGCGATCACCGGGGGTTGAAGTGGCAATCAAGTATTTAAATGAATGCGCGGTAGCAAACGGGCAATGCAACTCGGGCAGCACGACGGATAGCTTGAATCGCTTGGGTGCAGGCTAGAGGTTGAACAAAATAAATGGTGGGGTTGTCTGGCAGCTTTTAATCAGCAGTGTGGAATTTGCGAGACTGTGTCGGCATTTTCTCGCTCTGCCGTGGTCTGGTCCGCTGTCCTCTGTGGCGTCCAGGGTGTGGCAGGGTGTGGGGTAGGTCCAACGGATCTAGCCGGGGATACTCGCCGGAATGCGTCATTGACGGTACATGATTCCAGCTCTGATCTGCTAGCGCGAGACTCTGAAGGAGGTCGGTCAACGGCTGGTTTGCTGAGCGTATGGAAAGGCATTCATAAAGTTTAAAACCACTTTTGGATATCGTAAATGGACTTTCCAAGTTCCAAAAATCCTTCCAATCCACAAACTATCGGTATACCAGAACTGATGAATGTCGAGGGTTAACAAGAGCAAGCACTTATCTGTGCCTTTTCTGCCCTGCCCTTTTACGGCAGTGCCCGCCAAACCAAACACTGCCCCTGACAGGGGAGGCAAACAACCACCTGAAATATCCAGATTCAGAACTCAAAGAGTCACGCCGCCTCGCCCGCTGTCCTGACCCGCCAAGCCACCCCCGGACGCCGGCACCCTTGGCCAAACAAGGCGGGTGTCACAAATCATTCATAATTGTGAGTGGCAGCACTCTGAGTCAGCCAAGGCTGACTACATAAAACCAACTGCACGAGACCATAGACCGTTGCCAATTGGCTCTTTATCAACAAGACTGTGTGTTTGAGAGATTTGTGCTTGGAAACTCATGCTGCATGCAAACAAGATTGAAGCCGCTCCCTTGTAATAAATACTGTGGCGCTTGTACGGTTAACCGGTTAACCTTGAGGTATGCAGATGTCCAAACTGCTAGCGCGACTTCATGTCGTGCGGTGGTGGTTCGGTCTCCAACAGTCAACCCCCATCTCGGAGGAATCGATACTACCAATACAAGACTGCATGATATGCTGAAAGTGGTCGAAATCATCAGCCCCCATTCAATCAAGCCGTTTCGTCAAGCCGCATCAGATATATTGAAGCCGTCCTCCCTTCGCTTCACCTCCTTTCATTGCTCGTCCTAAGCAAGACCTGTAATATGTCCTCGGCGATTAGCGCCCCAGGATACCTGGCAAGCAGCAAACACCAAAAACACAAACCCTATGATCCTCAATGCAAGTCGTGCCCGTCGTGGTATAGTGACGCAAAATAAATCTTCGCTTCCTGGTCCCATCCGTGCATATCGACTCCCCAAGCTCAAGATTGGGGCTATGTTACGTGATAGTTACCCGAGTCGAAGAATCGAGGAGAGTGAACCAAATGGCGAGTTGAGAAAAAAGCCAAACGAAAATGCCCACCCATGCTAGGTCCCAACCAAGAAGGATCCCGAGAATAGCGGGAGATCCTGAATCAAGTGGGAAAAAAAAAAAAAAAAAAAAAAGGATAGAAATATCTCAATCGACGCCTTGCACGCCCAGCCTGCTTTCAATGACCCATGTATACTGTCTTGTTGCGTCTCATCACTCATCCTCAATGGGGTAGAGCTGGTTCCCCAAGAGCTTGTTCATTTGGAACATGTCGACCCTGCTCTGCTTGAAAACTGCCTGCATTTTGTCGTCGCAGATAATTTGCCGCTTATCGGCGGGGTCTTGGAGCTCATTTGCCTTGATGTGTTCCCAGAGTTTCTTGACCACTTGGGGTCGGGATAGCTGTACGTCTATGTCAATAATTGAGACATGAACCGCAGCTCCAAAGGAACAAAAGAAACTGACCTGTGGTTCCCCGCAGAGCTCCTGTAGAGGATAGCTCAGATTAAACGGTTTTTGAAACCCACCGCCAGCCTTCCGCTTCTTCGTCCCGTTGGCATCGCTGCCTTCGGCCCCGCTGCCGTCGTCTGGCCGTACCCGCTTCTCGCTCTTCTTCTTGGGTGCCGCCTTGGTCTTTTTCGTCTTGGCCTTTGCGCCCTTGGCAACTTTGGCCACGGCGGCGTTGCGCGTCCTGGGGCCGCGCGACAGCCGGTTCTCCTGCGCCTGGAGCTCGGCGGCCAAGCGCGCATCGGCGTCCTCGCTCGAGCTCTCGCGCTTTTGCTTCTTCTTAGCGGGCTGTTCTTGCTGCTGTAGCGACACCTTTATCTCGCCGTCGGCACCTGTGTCGGCGTCGTCGGCTTCCGCATCGTCTGGTGTTGATGTGCCGTTCCCGTCAACGCCAGGTTCGGGCTTGACGCCAGGCTCGCGCTTTGGGGAGGGCTCGGCAGTTGTGTTTGAAGGCGGCGTCGGCATCGCCTGGGTAGGGGTGGAGGATATAGCGTCGAAGCGAGCTTCGATTAGTGTCTTGATGGCATCCTTCAGAAGGGGAAAAACTGTTAGTCAAAGTAGCTGAGGTCGGGTGGAAGGTACGCAAAGACGAACCTTCTTTTCGCTGAGGTCCTGGTCGATGGCGGCCTCTAGTCCTTGGCGGATCTTCTTGCGTGTGACCGTCTCTAGGTTAGCGGCAGCGAGAATGCTATCGATAATGCGGGTGTAGTTCGCCTTCTCTGCGGCGGTCACTAGCAGGGGATTTTAGCAAGGGAAGCTGGGTGGGTAGCTTGGGGTGACTTACGTGGGGAAGACATGGCGTGGGAGGGTCGTACAGCGCATCCAGGTTTGGAAGGCTGGGATGTGTAGCCTCCGAGGTATGAAGCAAATCGCTTCCCCAGGCGGAGAAGAAACGATGGGCGGTCGCGGCGGATAATGGATGGGGCGGGCTAGACGAAGGCAGACGAGGGAAGCGTGGAGCCGATCTCCTATCTGTGGGGTGGAGGTTTGAGGTCGGAGAGAATTAGCGACAGAAAGCCGGAATTAGGAGGATCCCCAGCGGGTGCTTGCCCAAGCTGGGCGATAGGCATAGGGCGGAAGAGGTGGAATGGGATGCGACAAAGGCAGCGACCAAGTGACGGTTGGGGAGCTAGGGAGCGGCGTCCAGCCTGGGCACGGTGCACAAGGTGGAGGGAGTTGGAGATGTGACCTGAGATCGAACCACGGGTGTTGGATTTGCGATGAGGCGATGAGGCGATGAGGCTTGTGGCTGGGATGGGATGCAAAGTGGGGAGCTTCTGGGGTTGGTTGGCTCCCTGGCTCGCTTGGGCGGGCGGCTGGGCTGGGCTTTTTGGGGGAGGGAAATGCTTGTCCAATCAATTCTCCGAATTGCAACGGCACTTTTTGCTTTTGTCAAGACCTGCCGACTGCTGGCCGCTGCCTTGTGCGCAAGGCCGGATGGGGTAGGGCCACGTGATGCGCTGTCAGCCACTGGGAGCCACTTGAAACCGCTTGAGGCGGCGTGCCCTCTTCAGCCTTTCCTTCCAGTTTGCTCTCTTTTGTGAATGGAAACAGCAAAGGCCACGATGCTCCCGCGCAGAAGCGAATCGACTTTTGCCGATGCAGAGCATTGGATGCAGAGCAGCCCGGGCCGAAACAAAGCGCGGAACCACTGAATCGCTGCAGTTTTCGCTTTCTTCCAGACGGCCTTCTTTTTCCTCCCGCAGCTACCCTCTTTTTGCCGTTGTCCCAATTGGTATCGGCCCAGCTTCCTCCAGTGCTTCCATGCAGCCTCTGCTATCCAAAATACAACCTCCACTCAACCTCCACTCGCTTTTCCGTGCAATGGAGGCATGTGCCATCCGAACAATGGGATGCTTTCGGGGCGCATTATAAGCTTAGCAGATAGCAGCCAAGGTCCACAAACCCTGGCGACCCGAACCCCGCCATTGTCCCCGGGACCCCTCACAGCACCCCGGATGGAGCCGCAGGCCACCTGAGACACATGGGGCAGTTTTGAACCCCGGCACCTTGGGAATGATATCACCATCAGTGAGATAGCCACTGACGTTGACATGCCTTGTATTTTGGCGACAACCAGGTTCGCCGTCTATACACAAGAGTCCTCCTGCCGCTCTTTGTAGCCGTTCTTTTCTTCGATACGACAGACCTTCATTGTGCCAGTGTCGCAAACAAATCAGGAGCAAATACAGTTCAGGGGTAACAACGCTGATTCAACTAACGCAGGTATCCGAGCAAGAATAACAGCGGAAATGGACGTCCCATCAACAATACTTAGTTCTTCCCCTCGGGATCATTCGCAGAAACCTCAATCTCGATGCGCATCCCCGCCGAGCTGCCCGCCCCCAGCTTTGCCACTCCAATACCCGTCAACAAGGGCTGATGATTCGGCATCCACTTCTTCATGCCTTCAATAAAGTGCCCCAAGAAGGCTTCGTCGACGAAATAGGAGTCGACAATATATGCTGTGACTTTGTACACTTGGGGCCAACCCTTGCCGCCGGCGTCCCTGAGTGCCAGGTCGACATTGGCAAATGCCTGGTCAATCTCTTCAAGAGGATCAGTCTTCATCACCCCCGTCTCCGGATCCCAGCCACCTGGAAGGCGTCAGTCGAGATTCTTAGGGATAGAGCGGAACCACTTACCTTGTCCCGAGATCTCAATCCTGTCGCCGACGCGAACGGACTGACTGTACCAGAGCTCTTTTTGGAGGACTTGGCCCTGCTTCTGGTAGGCAAAAAACTGTGGGCTAGACATTTTGTCGTATCGAGGGTGATGTATCGTTTCGTTGACTTGAAAGTTGTGATTCCCGTGTCCTTGGACACAGGAATCGGAAAGGAATGCTCATGTGAAGATCCCAGCGCATTGCCAAGGTCGGACACGACGGTCTCGGCTCGGAAACGGATGCGAGCGCAGCAGGATTTGGTTGCTGATGATAAATCATGAAACCTTCTGGTTGGCTCTGTGGATCCGAGGTGAAGCTACTAGAAGAGAATTATCTAAAGAGTCTATGGAATACTGAGGGTTGGTTTCGCCAATGCGAAGATGTTGGCTGCAAGTATCCAGAGGACTGCCTTCTATGGCTGCAGCATCTCTAATTATTTTGTTGTGGATAAGAGTGCTGCTAATGATGCTTTAGTTGTCGTCATTCTGGTCAATCAAAGAAAGCAGTTTGTTGCCATTTCCGACACCTAGGCCGCCGCAACTAAGTTCTTGACATCGTGCACCGCAGATTGCAGAGGAGGGCAGTTGGCGACGTTTCCCTGATTGTTCCCAGTTAAAACCGCCGTTGATCGCCCTATTCGTCCGCTGTAATTCTCGGGCCTCGGAGCACAGGAGCTGGCCATTCAGCCTCCAGTCGATGCATAGTCCTAGTACTTTGTGTCAAAGCATCGTGAGGTACCTATTGTGTAACCCTAGCCAGCGTCAATGTTCCCCAAGACCGAACCTAGCTGACATGTCATCAGAAATGCTTGTTTGCGCCTGCATTTCAATGGCCGGCGCTATCCTCCTCATGCTCTTCTGCACGCTCATCGGCCATGCGGGGTACAAGCTGTCGGTAATTACCCCATCCAATAACTCAACTTCTGCCACCGCATCCCTCACATGCAGGACGGCAAGTCAACCGTGGCAGCACCTCAGCATGATGCTGCCGAGACGGCACGTCTTCTGTCCGTTGCTTCCATGGCTTCGGCTCCGGGTACGCTTCTCCGCCGAGCAAAGCTCCGCAGCGCCTTGTCGATGTCCGGCCTAGATAGACGATTGCAGTCATGTGAGGCCAGCGTAGATGGCTTGCAAATGTTGAAGATGGAGCCGAAAGATGCCGGGTATTAGAGTCCAATGACCTTTGGCGGCAGCCAGAAAAGGGGGGGTATTCTATTGGGAACCTCACTGGCAGCCTGGGTGGACTTTCCCGAGCATTCCGCCGTTTCGGAGACCTGCACAGCCCAAAAGTAGCTCCCGGCCACCGGCGAGCTCAAGCGGGCTTCCTATCAGCCATAGGGCAGACCTGGAATCTGAATCCATCCATGCCCTGACCTGCCGTCACCTTGGCACCTGCAGGGATTGCCCTGTGCATGGGATCCCGCCTCTTAGACATACTCCTATATGTGCATATACGGTACACCTCGACATCAACCATAAGAAACTCTCCTCCCCGCTCCCCGGCCAACATCCCCCTCCCCGACTTCCGCCCCCCTCCCAGCCCCCCACAATCAAACAAACACTCACCCCCCCCCCCCCCCAACCAAGATGGCCTCCCCCTTCCCGCGCCTGCCCCCCTCGGGAATCTCGGTGATAATCGTCGGCGCCGGCTTCGCCGGCCTGACGGCCGCCATCGAGTGCGACCGCAAGGGCCACGGCCCCATCACGATCCTCGACCGGGCACCCGCGCTGGCGCCCCTGGGCGACATCATCAGCTTCGGGCAGAACGCGTCGCGCTTCTTCGCCCAGTGGCCGGGCGTGGCGGCCGCGCTCGAGCCGATTGTGCACCGCAGCGAGGCGTTCCACTTCCACGACTGGACGGGCCGGTTCGTCACGACGCAGGACTTTGCGGCCGAGCACGAGCGGCTGGGGAGGAGGGTCAATGGGCACCGCGGGGAGATTCATCAGATCCTGCTCGCGCATGTGAGGGCCAGGGGGATCGAGGTCAGGTTGGGGTGTAAGGTGGTGGGGTATGAGGAGGAGGAGGGGGGTGCGACGGTGGTGTTGGAGGATGGGGGGAGGGTGCGGGCGGACTTGGTGCTGGCGGCGGAGGGGGTGCGGTCCAAGGGGCGGGAGTTGGTCCTGGGGGTCGAGGACAAGCCGCTGCCGAGCGGGTATGCCGTCTTCCGCGCGTGGTACCCGGCGGACGAGCTGCTCGGAAACGACAAGACGCGGTACCTGGTCGAGCACGGCGACTCGCACAACGGCTGGATCGGGCAGGACGTGCACTTCCTGGCGGCGGCCATCAAGGGCGGCAAGGACATGAGCTGGGTGTGCACGCACAAGGACGACGCGGCCATCGAGGAGAGCTGGCAGTTCCCCGGCAAGGTCGAGGATGTGCTGAAGGTGCTCGAGGGCTGGGATCCCGTCGTCCTCGAGCTGGTCAAGGCGACGCCGCCCGACCGCCTGTTTGATTACAAGCTGGTGTTTCGCGATCCGCTGCCGACCTTTGTGTCGCCCAAGTCGAGGACGGTGCTCATCGGCGACGCGGCCCATCCCTTCTTGCCGACGTCGATCCAGGGGGCGAGCCAGGCGATGGAGGACGGCGTGGTCATGGCCGCGTGTCTGGACAAGGCGGGCAAGGGCAACGTGCAGGAGGCGGTCAAGGTGTGGGAGAAGATTCGCTATGACCGAGTGCATAGGATCCAGCAGACGGGCATCACGACGAGGGAGCAGTGGCACAAGGCGGACTGGGATGCCATCTGGAAGAACCCCGAGTCAATGCACCTGCAGAGGGAGGATTGGATTTTGGGGTTTGATGCCGAGGAGGATGCATATGCCAGGTATGATGAGATTCGAGATTCGCTACCCAGGGAGGCGCCAGTGGCGTGATGGGAATTCAAAGTTGGTTCGTAGCCCATCGCCGGGGTTTGGTGAGCTGAAGTATCGGATTGATCGATTTGCAGGTCGTGTGAATGCAGATCGGATATTCCGTAGTTTGATTATTATCTTCACCCTGTTCACATCACAGCATGGGGCTCATTCGAGCAATTTGGTTTGGAATACCCAAATGTAGTGGAATGGGCAGGCTTTTGCTATCTACCGCATCTATGCCATCTTGTTCAAGTCATGATCGATCCGTGGCGATAACATTCATCAAGCATCACAGCCAAGTTCCCCAGTTTAGGCAAGCGCCTCGTTGAGCTTCTCCTTGTAGAGCTTGGCGATCAGCGCCGGGTCCGGGGCAGTAGCGCCGGTGGCAAGGACATCATCCTTGGTGACCTGGATGAGCTTGGCGGAGGGGGCCTTGGCCGCAACGGCCGCCTTGACCTGGGCAACCTCGTCGGCAGGGAGGCTACCGGCGAAGATGATGGCCACGGGCACCTGCTTGTCACCCACGGAGTTGGTGCCCCGCTCGGTCACGACGCTCGTATCTCCGGAGGCGAGCTTGGGGAGCTCGACGAGAGCCGCTGCAAGGTTCAAGCTGACGTGAACAACTAGGCGGGAGGTGTTAGCTAGTGCTTGGGTGTTGGGGAAAGGGGACAGCCGTACTCTCGTACTCGGGGGCGAGACCGTCCCGGATAGCGATGCCGACCTCGGGGTTGGCGCCATAGCTAGCGATAGGGATGCCCATTTTGCTGGTTGTAGTGGGGGTGATGGCTTGAAAGTGTTGGTAGGAAGATGGTTTGAGAAGATGGTGAGGATGTCTGTCTGCTTTCGTGTTGGCAGGATGGGGGAGGGGCCAGGGATTTATACTGGCTCAAGGCTCACCCTCATCGGGCCCGACGCGGGCACTGCTCGAGGGGGTGGACATGGTAGATGGCTGTGAGTGTGGACGGGGCTGGCTGGCCATGGCAGGACATGGCTCCATCCTGCCCCTCTCTCACGACATCGGATCTGGAACAGGACCCCCGGATCGAGAGCGAATCATCGAATCAATTGCTGGGGCCGCGCCCCATAGTGACCACCGCGGCCACAGCAACTGATATTGCCGAATCAGGTCCAAATCAGGCCCAGGTCGAGCATGAAGCATTGTGCATCGACGCAAGAACAAGGGGGGCCGAAGAGGGGTTTCTCCAATATTTTGGCAATCTTTTGGAGAAAGACGGTTGCTGACGCTTGGCTTGAGCTACACCGCAACAGCTAACAGCAGCTTCATTGTGGGGTAATCCGAACAGGCGCGCACCGCGACCGCTCCTCGACGAACGAAACAGCCACAGGGGTCGAAGAGGGGGCGGAGTCCGGACTTTTGCGCAACGGCGTCGCTAGTCCCATACTGGCCCCATAGAGGACGTGGGTATGTGTGTGTGGCTTCAATTCCGACGTCAATGCCGATGTGCTGTGGTGCGGCGGGCGTGCTGTGAGGCTGACGATTAGCCTGTAGAAGCACTTGGTGGCCGTCCACTTCTGTCCAGTTCTGTCCCGTTCTGTCGACCGTGAGGTTGGTTGAGAGTCGCGAGTCGGGGGGTCGGTGATCCAGGGAGGTGCCGGGTTACCACTCGCTCCTTCCTCCCTAGTCTGATATCGGTCGTCAGCCCTGGGATAGCGCGACTGCCTGCTATTTTTGTATCGTGTGGCTATCGTGCTATCGTGCTCGTGCCTGGCGCCTTAGCTCCCCCTCTCGGTCCCGACACAGTCGTCGACGCATCCTCGACCGCGCCCGAGGCGGCTGTCCCCTCTTCCCGACTTCCGTCTTACCGCCGCCGACGCACCCGCGGACCCGACGGGAGCCCCTGAAGGATTGGATGCTCCCATCGAGCCTGGGCCCTTTAACCCCTCAATTTGGGCACCGAAGCTGGCATACCAAACATATAAGTCCTGCATGGAATCATGTATATCACTTTCGTCCCCATCTTCCGTGGGTCGTCTGCCATTTTTGGCATTCCCATACGTCGATGGAATCGGCTGGGAGCTGGGGCGCGTCTTGGCCTTTCCCGATTCTGTTTTTGGTACATGTCCGATGCCGATTTGATTTGCTCAGACCTGGGCCGTAGGCGAGACCGGCATTGACCACGCTGCTTGACTAATATCCGGCCATCGACTATAGCCATCAACACCGGAATAGATCTCACCGAATTAGCAGTACACTGCTCGGTTCCTGGTTTTTGAAGGCTACACTATATGTCACGTCTAAAACCAGAACGATGACGGAATCATTTCGATGCATCGCCTGTGATGGGGATGATACATTATCACCTTACCTTATGGGCTATGTGTTGCGGGAGTACGCGTGCCCGTCTATCCGACATCCGCCCAAGTCCACGAAGATTGTAGATTCGGGCGTAAAAAGCAGCGCTATGTAGAACCTGGTAGCATTTGGAAGATATAGAGTATTCCTAGTTGCAGTGCTAAACATAGACTACCAAGATCAAAGACCAAAATGAGAATTCGGGGTAATGCATTGCCCCTTTTCTACTATCACTTTATGACCACCGCAGGACTTATTACAGCGTATGACAGTACAAAGCTCATCAAAAGGCAACACAAACACTCCCTTATCTTCACCCGACGGCTCTGACGAAGAATAAAATGGGTTTGGCATTGTTACACTTGCATTGTCGCCTTGTTTAGTTGTCTCAGGGCTGCCAACGCAACATGACTTCAAGCATGACCCCTTCCTTAGTAGGAAAACCAACTCAAATTACTGGCATCCAGCCGTCAACACTTGATGTATTGTTGACTTGTATACCGCAGCCTGCCACCGGAACTCCCGCAGTGTGATCCCACCCATTCCCCGCAAGCCAGGATAACCTCCCTCCGCGCAATGGTATCTAGGGACAAAAGAAATAACCGGAAAAGACCAAACACCCAAGCACCCATGCTATGCAAATCAACGTAAGCCAGATATGCCCCTCGTCGTTGCCCACTTCCCTCAACCTCTCCCTGGCAGTCTCAGTTCAATTTATCGTCCTCATCTCCGCTCGCCGCGTCAGAAGACTACGAGTCGGCATCGGCGTAAACCTCGTAGTCGGCCTCTTCCCCCTTGAGATGGGGGTACGCAAACATCTCCAGGGCAAGGCGGTCCCATTTGTCCCCCGCCTCCCTCAACATCCGATCCACCGCGCCCGCCAGGCCTGGCAAGCTTGCTGAGGTCCCTGTACCGCTCCCCGCCCGACGTCTCGCGGCCGTACCTCTCGCGGGCGGCGGCGACCTGGTAGGCGAACTCGATCCTGCATGACGAAATCCTGTTAGTCCTTGCCGAGATATGGAGTGCGGATGCTTTACCAAACATCCTCCGCCAACTCCACCGCCAGGCCAACAAAACCCCGCGCTCGCCCGAAAAGGTCGAGCACGTCCTCGTCGGGCTGGATGCCATTCCCAATACCCTTAAAGGCCTTTGTCGGGGCGGCAAAGGCATCGACGCCACGCCCTCGGGCCGGGGGCGGCGCTTCCGGGGCTTTGGGTCGCGGTCGTTCAAGATGTTGTTGTGGAAGAGGTCGACCATGGCCCGGTACGCGTCGTCCTCGCAGCGCGGCGAGCCGCTGCGTATTGTCCTCCTCCACTTGAAGCCGATGGTGGGCAGGATGTCGGCGAGGACGCGTTCAGTGTCAACGCGTCGGGTGGTCCAATCAATCCAACCCAGAACTCCAGTCAATTCGAGTCCCTTCTCACAAAGTCCACGCCGTCAAGGCGGTGAAGATGTACTCGCGTTCTGCAATAAAGCTCTGCTTCCCATATTCTGGTGGACTGGTGCTCACCTGTGGCGCGCTTCCTACAATCAGGAACGATAGATACTGATGAAAATAAAGATGGAGACTCGGACAGAGTGAAGGCAAAGTGACATCAATTCCAGCAGCAGATAAGTTTCACGTTTCTAGAGCAGCTCCTAGTACGTAGAATAACAAAACTATTAGATTTCAAGTCAACCACAGAGTAACTTGACATAGAAGATCGACATCAGATAGTAGTAGGTACATGACGCATACAGCAGGTACGAAGACTCGCTGACCATCTGGCACACTATACATAGCCTATAAGACAAGATCGGTGATGAGAAACACTTTTCTCCAGCAAAGCCAAAGCCAAAGGCTCAAGGAAAACCACCAAACCAACGTATGCTGCAAGATTTCGTTTTCCTTGCCACCCCAACCCCCTCCCACATCAGAGAATAGAAACAGCATGTCAAGTCACCAAACATAATCTCAAAACCCAAGATCAACCCCAAAAAGAACGTAAGAAGAAAAAGAAGAAAAAAAACACGGCGAAAAAATCAAATCCCCGAATCATCCTGCGGGAAAGGCGCATTGGCAGGGAAGTACGCATCCCAGTTATTACAGTTCGCCGTCAGCTGATTCAAGTCCATGGCTGTCGGGATCGCCGACAACTGCTCGAGGAACTGGACACTCAAGCCCTGTGACACGTGCCAGGCAATGTGGCAATGGAACAGCCACGCGCCCGGGTTATTCGTGCGGAACGCCAGGACGAGCCAGCCCCATGCCGGGAGCATGGTTGTGTCGCGACGGGTTGGGTTGTTACCCTTGAGCTGCGGCCCGTTGACTGCCTGGTTCCACGTGCGCAGCGTGTTTCCCGGCGCGACGGGGTTGGCTAGGGCGGGTGAGGCGCCGAGGATCAGCACGTCGTGGCCGTGCAGGTGGACTGGGTGGGGGATGGACGAGTTGTTCTGGATCAGCCAGAAGGCCCACACATTGGCCGTGGGCACCGAGATGACGTTCTCGTTGGCGGGCATGGTGCCCACGTTGCCGTTCTTGACATACTCGAGCGTTGGGTTGTTCCAGTTGACCTTCATGGGCGAGTTGTTGACGGGCCAGAAGACACGGGCGATGGAGTTGTCAATCAGGATGTTGGTGTTGAGCGTTGAGCCTGGCGCTGCGGTGAAAGAAGCAACAGGAGCAGTCCGTGTCACAATGGGAGCGTATGTCGTTACGTCTTGGCAGCGGCTGTCAGGAGGCACCGTGCCAGGAGCAGTTGGGTTAGCATTGGGTGCGCCTGAATACTGGAAGATGGCGGCAGGGCGCGGGTTGTTGGAAAGGCCACAGGGGCCGGTAGAGAATGTCGTGTTGAACCAGTAGTTGGCCACGGGCTGATTGGCATTGATGATGACATCATACCGTTGGCCGATACCAACATAGAGGCTTGTCACCGTGACAGGGGTAATAGGAACCAAGTCCGTAGCAATGATTTGGAAGGAGTGGCCGACCAGGGTAACAGTGAAAGAGTTTTGCACTGAGGTGTTGATGATCCGGAGAAGATGCTTCTTGCCCGAGGTGAGCACAATCTTCTGGTAGCTGCCTCCGGCTCCTGCTGGGTTGATATTTTTGCCGTTGAAAAGCACGTTGTCACTAGGAGGTGGTGATCCGGGAAACCCAGGAATATAGGGGTTCAAGGGGCTGTTGACGCGGGCTGCGATCTGGCTGATGGAACCAAGGTACCAGTCGGAAATGGAAAATGGTCCTAGATCAATATCATAATTGGCTGACGCAGGTCCGTTGATAACGATTGGGCCGAGAACGCCGTTTCCGTATTGCCCCGAAAAGTGGGAGTGGTACCTTGCATACATGTTAGCAGCCAATCACTCCATCTCAAGCTTGCATGGCTGTCTTACCAAGCCGTTCCGTACTGATTGGCGATGAAAGTGTGCGTCTTGCTCTGGCCCGGCGCAATTGGGCACTCAGTGATGCCACCAGCACCGTCCATGATGTTGCTGTTAAGCTGACGAAGGCCATGATAATGGATTGAAGTGCTATGCGTGTCAATAGCTGTTCTCCAAAAACGTGAAAAGGGGTATCTACCCATTGCTCTGCAGGTTGTTGATGATGTTGACAGTGATTCTGTCCCCCCAGTCTTGGAAAAAAAAAAAGTCAGATGCTGCATCACCTCAGGGGGCATGGATACGGGAAAAATGTGACTTACTTGCAGTGATGGTAGGACCAGGAAATTGGCCTGATGAAGCAATATCAGCACAAGACTTGCGAATGCCTATTGATCAGGGCGCACTCACCGTTGACAAGCATTGCCTTGGTCTTGAGCCGGCCGTCGCCACCAACCCAGTTGGCCTCCGTGAGGGTGAAACTGTACTACATCCTGTCAGCGCACTGTGATGGACCAGTCGGAGCAGACACCGAGTGAACATGGGACTCGGGGTGCACATACAGTTCTGGTCACACCTGTAACGGGCGTGTTAACCTCGTAGTCGGTATTGATATTGAACGCAGGAGAGGTGGTCCAGCACGCCCTGTTAGTGGCAGTATTGCAGGTCTGTCTGCGTTCAAGTTGTAGATTACGCGGGTGACGCGAAGGGGACTGGGGAGCAGCAAGAGCAGCAGCAGTGCTCAGGAGCAACCCCAAAAGGAGAATGCAAGACGAAAACATGGTGTTGATAGCGGACACCATGGTAGCAAGCGAGTGGCTAGAAGTCAAGGTGCGGTGACACACAAACGGTATACAGGAAGAAGAGAACGCCGGTCTCTGGACGACACGACGGGTATAGAACGAATAAGGTAGAATTGTCCCACTCAACCAAGAGCTGATGAGAGTGACGAGGCAAGAAAAAGGCGAAGATACCCGGGCTTGATATAGGGACGGCGAGGATGATCTTCAACATACGGGCTTCTGCAGACAGCGTGCAACATGACGGGCATGGAGACCATGTGGTTAGTCACACGAGCGGTGCAAATTAGGCGCCGGTCTGGACAAGCTTCGTTTCCCTCGACGGGGATAACCCAAACGCCACGACAGGATTCGGCGTCGTTAGACTTGACAGCTGGGCGCTCGGATGAAGCGATGATACGCTGGGATTCGCCAGGACGCCGGGAGAGCGCCGGCTTTGCAGGTAAAAGCCGGCCGAGGCTTGAGACAGCGTAAAACGTGTAAAATGGCGACAACGAGATGGTGGGCAACGCACGATCCCGTCTCTCGATGCAGCCCCCCCCCCCTGAGCTTGTCATGTTTATTTTCTGGGACGCGTGTAAGCGAGCACCAGGTGCAGGCGCCATGGTTGCAGATATCAGCGAGAAGTCGGAATGCGCCCCCCTCGGCTCGCAGGTTCTCGCAGGTTGCGAAAATGAAGGACTGCATGGCAACATAGCACGGGCGGCGGACGCGGTGGTCAAGTCACTTGTTCGTTCCGCGCCGCACCTCAGAAGGAATCAAGGATCGACAGCACAACTAAGGAGCGTGGCATTGAGCCAGACTCTGGCTGTGAACCGTGACCGGCCAAGAGACTCGAAGCAAGGCATCGTCGAGAAGAACGAGGGGGGGTCATCTGCCGGGTCCCTGGATTCTAATCAAACCCGTCGGCGAGTTGCAGCAGCGCATGGATCTACCCCAGATCAACCGTCAGCAAGGAGAGGGCACAGCAAGGGCCACGCTGGGAGGGTAAGGTAACAACGCGACAGTGGGAAGCGACGTTGGGAAGCAGCATGAGGGGGGCGGCTGTGGGCAGAGGGGGTGGAGGGGGTGCAGATGTGGGCGCGAGGGGCATTGGACAAAGCACTGCCCTACCGGTATGAGGGCGACGGGTACAATTTGCGAAATCTGCAAGACATGCAAGAGATCAAGGGGGAGACGGGTAGCCGAACGTCGCTTAATCCAGATGGACGGCTGCCCTGCAGCGTGTCGGTATGAGCACGTACAAACGGCGCAAAACTGTTGCGAATTGCCAAAGGGTGTGAACCCCGCTCTGCGAACAGCCTGCCAGGTTTGGATTCGATGTTTTGGATTCGATGGTTTTTGGTGTGAGACGGGACGGCTTGATATTAATTGGATGCAGGTTCTAGCCAGGTTCTCGCGCGTTGCACTGGACTCGCACCTCTCTCTGACCAGGTGCCAGGTGCTGTGGGCAAGCGCACTCCAGCAGCCTGACCGGGCACCGAGGCAGGTGCCTGGCATACCCCATACCCCACCCCACATCCCACCTACCGCACCCAAACTCTAGGTCGTTCGTCCCAACCGGGAATGGAAGGAAACTGACCTGGAGGCAAGTCGACACTGCTGCGCCAAGAATAAGTCCCAGGTCCCAGGCTCCCAGGCTCCCAAATCACGATCATCATGTCAGGCACACCCTCTTGCCTCGATCCTCGCCTATCCTGCCCCAATCCCCGCACTGCGCACTCTGCCGCCTCGACTGGGAGGGTGACATCATCCACACATGGGCGCTGTCAGCCGTGATACGCCATGACAATACTTGCCCTTGATCACCCGCAGCAGCCCATCGGGATCCAGGCCCGGAACCAAGGGCCGACTAAGACGGGCAAACTCTTCTTCAGCTGATGTCGCCATGTGGAAGCCTTGCTAGAAGTTTGGTACGGGCGGGAAGACGTGCCCCTTTCATCTTGTGACCACCTGGGGATACGGGCTGGAGCTGGGCCCTACTAGGAAAGGAGAGTAGGACACGAGGGAGATTGTTGCTTTCATGCTGCACTTCTCGAGACGGAGAGCTATTGAAAAATTCGCCCATCTTTGGTCTTGAGGTCTGCACAACCAGCCAGGAGCTTATATTTCAAACCGAAAAAACACGTTATATTCTCGTCAAAACGTTTTGGGAAATCAACACACCACAAAGCCGACGGCAACTTAAGATTCTCGCCGGGTCAATAATTCACCCACCTGTTGCCGATACTCATGATACTGTGCCGTCAAGCACTTGGCAAAGATCCCGGATTACCAAGAGAAGTAGAAATAAACGAACACACCAGCAAGATAACTTTCCCGGCTTGAGAGAGGTAGCCACACACTTCTACGATACATCATGGTGGGTGTCGTCTGGGGGGCCAGGACGTCACCAACAACACAAAGAGTATTGTGACACGGCACAAATAATCATCACTCCAAAGAGCCAGGTGATAGTGACAGAATCGGAAACAGAGACTATTGATTGTGGTGGCGATGTCTTCATATTCAAGATACTTGCAACATCTTGGTTGAGCCGTTAGTTCCCGGGCCCTTCTCTCCGGATCGTGGCTGACTCTACCATCACTCGGACCCCTTGCTTCTCCGCACCACCTAGACAGTTCCCGTTTTCCGTGTATTGGCTTTGCCTAGCACTGCTAGCGGCACACGTTGGCCTACTGCGGCAAGCGAGAAACTACTAGGCAGCTGAACAATATGAAACCGGGCGGTAGGGTGTGGCTGGAATCATTAACCACCCCCTTTTCCTATTGTAGCCAAGCCTCCTGGCCTACCGCTAGAACTTGGCATTGTGAAGCTGACTTGTTTGACTTCACCTGGTAGGTATACATCAGAATAGACTCACACAGGCGATACTTGCCACTTGGTAGAATGACAGTGGAACCACCAGAACTGAGTGATTCCGTATGTGCCACGAAATATTGGAACGAGAGCGTGACCATGACCAAGCAGCTAGCTAAAACGAGCATCTAAACTTAGGCATCTCGCTATGGCCTTAGCTAGGGACCACCTCCCCCCTTTATTAACTAACACTCGCCAGGCCCAGCCGCGCTTGAGCTAAGCACCACCACCAAGAGAAGGGGGCAGGGTGTCAACACCATCTCTGCCATCACCGACAGAACTCCGGCACCAGCACACCCAAGCCTGCCAAGTGCCAAACTCGTCCCCGTCATCACCAGTGGCAAAGCGACGACTTTTTGATTTCCAAAACTCATGTCCATTTCCTGGCAAAACCGCTAATAGATACACAAAGAGGTACATACAAAACCCAGTTCCGTCAAGTTCCGTCGAACCACGCTATGAAAAGGTCCCTAGCCACAACCCACTAGAAGAGAAGAAACATAAAAAAGACAACATGGGCTGAGTGTACACAGCACAGTCCAACAATAACACAAGGTACATACAGTCCGTTATTTCAAAGCAACCAAACCAGGCCGGACCGAGGGGATGAGGCATTTCTTGCTCCATTCCCTCTTGTCCCCACACAAGCGCTTGCTATTCCTCGTGTCATCTCAGTGGTATCTCCTCCACACTCCCTCAAGCCCCCCTCCCAAGTCTCCCACGTATCGACACACACTACTACCCGCACCACCCCCATCACCTAACGACCGCCGCAGCCCCGGTCCCCGCGGCGCTAACGACCCCGGCTACGGCATCCCTCAGGGTCAAATCCGGCGGTTTCTCGGCCTCCTCCTCGCCCTCCTCATAGATCTTCTCCTCTACCAACTCCCCGGGGCCCTGGAGGATGGGGCTAAACGCGTCCACCTCCTCGACATCGTCGTCCCCCTCCCGTTCCCCAGCCTGCTCCTCGGCCTCCTCGTCCTCCTCCTCTATCGTAATCTCCCCGCTCCTCCTCCCCAGCCCGCTCGCACTTGCGCTCCTCGAGTGGCTCGCCGACCCCGACCCGGTACTCCTATTATCCCTGCCGCCGCTTAGGCTGAGCATCGGGCCCTTGAAGATATTCCGCTTGCGCTTGGCAAACAGCACCCCGCCTGGGCCCCCTCCAGGAGACCCGGCATTTGTCAGGGTGGAAAAGGGATTCGGACTCCCCGGCGGCTTCATGAGAGTGCTCTGCTGCTGCTGCTGCTGCTGCTGCTGCAACATCAACGATGTGCTCGCTGTCGCGCTTGTACCCCCTATTCCCATCCCGCCATAGGTCAACCCCTCGTTGAAGATACTCATCGGCGGCCCGGCCCTGTCACGCACCAGCCTAATATTGCTAGGGAAACCTCCTGTCGTCGGTGTTGCTGGCAACACTTTTACTGAGTGATGGGGACTACGCGGCTGCATTGGCGTCTTGGAAACAGACGTCGAAACCGAGTCACCGTTGGACGAGGTCGAGCTCGCCTTGCTGTGGCTGTGGTGGTGCGCGTGATGCAGCGATCGGATGGATGAGACTGATGATGAGGTCGACTTGCGTCCGCGGAGGCCGGCTGGACCAGAAGTCCGGCGCACGGTTGAGCGAGGCGTTAGTGGGGATGGGGAGAGTGATTGGCGCTTGTAAGATGCTGATGATGGCATTCGAGGGTATGCGTTGGAGGGGGTCGAAAGGGCGGGGGAGATGGTGTGGTTTGGGTGTCCAGAGCTTGAAGGGAGAGGGTTCCCCCCCCTGGCGGCGTAGCCATTGGCCACCACCCCCTTAGGGAGACTGGCAGTGTTGACTGTCGTGCCCGAGCTAGTCGCTGGGTATTTACTTGTCTGGGGCCGTGGGCTGCTGTCCTTTGACTTCCCCTCCTTGGTGGAGGGCTTATCGACCAAGTTAGGTGTGGACTGGCTGCCGCGTTTGTTGGAGTTCTTGTGACGACGCGTGTTCTCAAAGAGCCAGTGGGTCCAGTTCTTCCAATGGGCCAGGATGGCCTGAGAGGGCTTCTTCTTGACCTTCTTCGAATCACCCGGCTGAGAAGTGCTGCCGTTAACAGTTAGTGCGTCACTTGTGGTGACGAGGTGCAGGGTTGAGCCTCTCGATCGTGCGCTTCGTAGCACCCCCTCCTTAGGCGGGGGTATAGGTCTTCGCTGTCTCGAGGAACTTACGGACCGGATGGAATCCTTATCGATTGGGGGAGGTGGCACTTCGCCGTCTGGACTTAGGCTCATGTTCCCGTTCGCCGTCTTGACCAGATCCGCCAGGCCAGGCATGTCGGGGATCGCCAGGTTGGGATAGTGACCGCTCCTCCTCTCAGTCCGACCCCGAGTCCTTGGCGGGGGCGGATCTGACAGTTGGACAAACTGTGACTCTTCAACCGTTGCCAAGGCATTCATTCGGCTGGATGCTTGGGAAAAGCGTCTGGAGGTTCTGTTTTCTGCCTCCTTTTCCCGGCGCTTGCGCTCCCTCCTGTGGGCCTTGCGCTCCTCCTTCTCGATCAATAATGTCCACCAACCTGCCAATACATCACACCTTTGTGAGAGCACACTTTCTATCACCGCATCAATTTCTACCCCGGCGCTCCGCATCCGTTCCAACGTCTCTTTTTCGAGTGGCGTTGAGAAGGGGACGGGGTGCTGGATTTTGAGAATTGCTTGCTGCTGCAGGGCATACTCGGCAAGGAAAGGGTGGGCGAGGATGTCAGGAAGCGAAGGCCGAAGAAGAGGGCGCTTCGACAGGAGCGCCTTCAAGAGCGCCAAAGCATCGGCAGGGATGTGATCAGGGTAGACGGGCTCTTGCGACAGGATCTTTCTCCTCGTGATTGCGTCGTCATCGTCATCAAAGGGCAGCTCCCCACAGAGCAAGGCGTATAGTATCACACCCAAGCTCCACACATCGACCTTTTCTCCAGCATACTTTTCCCCCTTGAGCATCTCGGGTGCCGAGTAACAGATGGTGCCGCAAAATGTTTGCAGATAGTTGGCCTTGCCTTCGTACTCGCGGGTGAAACCAAAGTCGCAGAGCTTGACATTTTCGTATTTATCGAGCAAGATGTTCTCGAGCTTCAGGTCGCGGTGGACGCAGGACTGCTGATGCACATAGCACACGGCGCCTACAAGCTGTGTGAAGGTCCTTTGCACCTTTTCGACGGTGAGCTTGCCATGTTGGAGGAGGTAGTTGTATAGTTCGTCGCCTGGGCAGTACTCGAGAACCAGCCATACCAGAGTCTCGGTCACGATGACTTCGTAGAGGCGGGCAATATGAGGATGGACGAATTGACGATGGTGGTGGATTTCGCGTGCAAGGTTTGAGTCGTCCTTCTTGGCGGACTTGAGCACAACCTACAAGCCAACGGCGTCAGCAATTTCCCTGGGAGGCGGGCGGCAACATCCTACCTTGGAGCCATTTGTAAGCTTGTGCGTGGCCAGGTAAACCTTTCCGAAAGATCCCTTGCCGATTAGTCGGCCCAAGGTGTAGTTGCCGACAGACTTGAGGTCCTTGTGTGAGAACTCGCTGTAGAAGGGGGGTTGTCAGTGTGATGCCGAGGTGGGATGTCGCGGTCTTGGCTGGGGGTGGTCCTACTCGAGAAGCTCTTGATAGGAATGAGCAAGCTGGGAAAGAGACAGCCAGTCAGCAATGGCATCCGGAGGACGAGAGGGAATGAGTCTGTGTCGAGGCAAACATACTTTGGCCTTCCGTCCAAGCGCCTCAGCCTTCACCTTTGCCGTCTGCATCCCTCCGCGCCGCCGGGACGAGGCCCGGTCCGCATCCGCCAGCAAACAGCCACGGAGGTTGAGGGAGGCACTCGGCGATCGCTGCGTCTCACTTTGAGCGTGTGCTTCTCAGGAGGCTAGGGGCGATTGACCGCGCAGTTGCAGCATATGACAGCAGATTTTCCGCAAATGCAGCAACTTGTCGCGTGCGCAAACCGAGTCCGGGGAGGAAAGGGGATGCGCGGGTCGCGGCTTTCGTTTCCAGTTCTCGTCGGGAACGCAATCGGGATTCGCGGAAGGAGGGGCTGGCTGCAGCAGGCGAGATCGGATGGACGTCCACTCGACTTCGAACACAGCTCTGTCAGTCAGAGAGTGGTTGAAAAAGACAGGCGAGTTGCGCAAGGTGCGTGACGACGACAGTACACATGCTGGATGCTGGTAGACAGCTGTGGCGCAAGTGGAATCGGCCCAGACTGGAATGGAAATTCTAAATTGTTAGCGCACAGGTGGAGCTGTGCCCGTGATGGACCCGCTCATCTCAGAAGATTGATTCTGGGCCCACAGTACGGATCCGTAGTTATCCACAGGTAGGGGGTTCGCCGTTTGGGCGCTCGTGGTTCGCTGGACCTCGCGTCTCTGGACCCTATCAGCGCCCACGCGGCAAAAAAAGATGTTTCTCATGCGGGCGCAAGCCAACTGTGGGCGATGGGTCTAGCATTCCTGGGCACTGCTGGCTGCTCAGGGGCTTCATGGTGAAGATTTATTTCACTCAGCCAACCTTTGTACTCCAACACAGTCAAGGCGCCTTCTAGGCTCGGGATAGCCGTGGCCAAGCTTTCTTCCCGATCTTTTTTTCCTGTTTGATCGCGTGGTCTGGGGTAACCTTGCATAGGATGCGGCAACGGCTACAACGGGCAAAAGGCAGCCCAGCTTCCCAGTTGGCCAGCTCCTGATGTTCACAGATGTTCCCTGATCTCCGCCATGCCTCATCTCATACTCATCGCGCAAGAGGGGCTCCTCGTTCCTGCAGCCAAGCGCATGCAACATGTCGCCATTGGCTACCCATCGCTCCACTACCTAGTACAGTTCCCGTTTCCTCCCCAGGTTCCCCAGAGTTTCTGAGTCTGGGAATATTTTCCCCCATTTTGTGGCAAGTGCTCCATGTGTGCATGTGGCTAACGGTTGTGGCTGTGAGTGAGAGGCGACGCTTTGACATTGAGCTGAACCACTGCTTATCAACCACCCAAGGCCGCCCACCGTCTTGCGCTCCCGTCTGTTTCAGAAATTTCCTTGCCCTAATAACGGGCCGCAATCGGCGATTGTACAGTACCGGTGGCTGCCCGGCTGGAGACCTTCTGCCGGCCAACATCTGTTCGCGGCAGGGACTTCGGTGTCAGAGCGCTCAGCAAGTTCCAAAGTGTTGCTGTAGGTCAGTCCATCTCTTCTGGGAGGAGGGCCAAGTGAAGGACGCAAGCCAGCCGTCACGTTATTTACGGCTGTAGACAGATACAACATGGTAGGTGCAACTTCACGTACAAGTAAGCCTAATCGGGCAGGAGCAAAATAGCATAACCCCCCCTAAAATAATCCCCATAATCTTTCTTGACCTCCGTCAACTCTTCCCTTAACACCTCTTGGTGGCTGAAGATGGAGCACGACTTCATCGCCTGACTGCTGCTCAGTACATATTGGCTCTTCCACTAGCACCAAGTCCTCTCTGTCAAGAAAGAAAGGGCAAAAAGCTCGCCCACCAGCATCCTTAACCGGGGCAAGGATGGTGGTTGGTTACGAAAAACCGGGTGGTTTTTACTTCGAAGGCGGAGGGTCGGATCGAACCGACAACCTTTTTGAGGGTTCCTCAGATCCGGATTGGGCCAGGAGAACATTCCTGTTGACTAGCCTTCCGCGGGTCCTTGAACTTTTACCACTGCGCCAGTTTCCCAACACAGTGCCTCCGCCTTTGGTGACAGGACATATATTTCTGAGGTCTATATAGGGCCCACGCCGTCGCTAGCAAGACGTGTCAGCCGCTGTCCAACCCCCTCATCACCATTGGCCGTTACCTTCCTTACCTTGCTCCTAACTGTATCTAATTGCTGTTTTCTCTAATCCGCCCGCGTCAGTGATGTCGGTGCCTGAACCGCAGCGAACGCTCAAAAAATACATCTACAAAGCGACAGCAGCGCCAACCTTAGCGCAGCAAAACCACAAGCCCTTCCAAACATTAAACCCCCTACCCCAAAATGCCCCCTCCAACCCCTTCCACGATGCCCACCATCGACACCGCAGCAACCCAAATAGCCATGCCCTCTCCCTCATCTACCTTCCATCTCGCCGCCAGCACAATAATCCTCGACCACCGCCGCCGCCTCTTGGCAATCCTCAACCACACCACCTCCACCACCAAGCTCCCGCGCGGCCACCAAGACTAGTAGGGTGAATCTCCCTCAGCCGCCGCGCAGCGCGAGGCCCTCGAGGAGGCGGGCATCCAGCTTGTCACCTCCTTCCGGTGCCCTTCAGCACGCGGTGCACTGCTCCACGCCGAAACGGGCCGGGCGCAGCGGGATGGCGAGGGCGATGTTATGCTGGAGGGGAGCGCACGGTTGGTTGGCTGAGTCGGTGGCGATGATGACGCACTTCTAGCCGGACGGGGCGGTCGCGGTGGTGTTTTTGGTATGTCGCGGTCGCGGACAGCGAGGGGGGGGCTGTGTGTGGGCCAGAGGCAGGGTGGGAGGTGAGGTGGGTGGGTTATGAGGAGGGTGTGCGGGCGATGGTCAATGGTGGTTGTGAGTGGCTGTTGCTTCCTGTCGGTCTGTTTGACTCCTGTCCTGCCACACTCGAGTGTCTGTCCATCCGCTCGACCAGCGACCAGTATCTCAGGCTTGCTGACTGGCGGAGTGTTGACGTCCAAGTGATCGAGGAAGCAATGAGACTCGTCAGCATCGTAGAGCAGATGGATGGCTCGTTGACTATCATCTGGCGGGTGCTCCACGGGAGTCAGGTTATCATATGTTGGACCACTACGGTTGGCACAGTTTTCAAGACTTTGCTAACGTCAACACCTTGTTGGCCGCGAGTGGAACATTGAGAGTGCGGAACATCGCTTGATCCAAAAATTCCAAAATTAATTTGCCTCTTTCAAACGGGAATTGATACTTCATAAGGTCATCATCCAAGGTCTTTAGTCCGACCACTTCGAGCCGGCATCCTGAGTGCTGTCCATCCGGATCACTCATGCCACTGGGCAATACCAACCTACCATCCTACTCGTAAAAAGATAGTAAAAGAGAATGGCTTACGCCAACGAAACGAACCACCGGGACATTAACATTCGCCACATTATAATCACGCATGGGAACCACTCCCACTCCCCTCACCATTAGTAACCTCTGCCTTGGGCTCTGAATGCCCATGGTGGCCGTGCGGAACATAGTTCTTCAACTTTGACGGGTCCTGCAGCACATCAAAGGCTCTCTCCTTCTTGCTCTTGACACCCGCCTCGCCGGCCCTCTCCATATCGCCCAAACGACTCTCGTCGTCTGAGCTAAAACTGCTACCGCTCGGACTCCGGTTCAAGACCATGCGGAGGCGAGCACCGCCCTCGCGCTTTTTAGCCTCGGCCTGAACCTTCTTCAACTCGATCAGCTTCTCGTCGTCACAGGCCATCACGACGATGCCAAGCCCGGGAAAGTTATCTTCCAGGAAGCGCTTCAGATCAGGCAGGATTGACTTGTCAGGGCGGTACGTCCCGCTATCGTTGTCAATAATGAGCTGGTAGTGGCGTGGGTCGCGTGGAGGGGGGTCATTGGGCGGGCCGCCGGAGACTTCTTCGCCTGGAGGGTGGGCTGGCTCGCCAGGGTTCGGGGTGTTGCCCTTTGACGCGTGACGTGCATCAGGATGCGCAAGACGCCGGATGAAGAACTCGCCTGAGCATGCAATATAGGTGGCTACATCCGAATGCATGGTGTGTTTACTTAGCAGGTCGACGCCGAACTCCTTGCCCGTCTCGGTGAAGCGCAGCATGGCGTCAAGAGTGATGACATAGGTGAACATACGCGCGCCCTCGTCAAAATGTGCCATCTTGAGGAACTGCAGCGAGGCCTGCTCGGTGCGGGGCGGGAAGTTACCGTGCTCTGTCGTCGAGTCAAAGTTATACACGCGTGCATGCTGCTTGTGGAGAGCCATGTTGAGGATGCGCCCGCGAAGACCAGTGGATGCGAACATGCTGCTGATGATGGGGCGAAACTCGACGTAACGATGGTACAGCTTCTCGGGAACGGGCCCAGAGAGCTGGATCTCGTTGGCTTGGAAGCTACTTATGTATCAGCATGGAACCCTCGTGCGAGCAGGGAGAAGTGCGCACTCGTATTTCTTGGTTTGGCGGTCCTCGGAGTTTCTCGAGGTTGAGTCCGCATCATTTTCCTCGTCCTGGTTGACCTTGGTGCCAATCAACCGACCTATCATGGGGCTGTAGTGCTTCACCCAATATGTCGGCCCCACAGTGTACATTTGGGCATACGGGGGGTCGGATTTCCCTAGGACTTCGATACTGACGTGTAGCCTGGGAGTCATGGAAACGTTTTTGCAAAAGGCCGTGGCGAGGCCCCTAAGCAAGTAGGCCCGTTTGCTCCCCGATCGCTTCTTAACCTCGAATACTTTGCCGCCGGGACCCAATCCCTCCCAATTTTCATCTAAACTAGTCACCCTGATGGTGACATTGCCCAGACGGTCATCATGGTCTGGCCAATCCTCGTCGTAGAGTCGGCACTTCAGTGTGAAACCGGACGGGGGGACGTTTGCGACAATCCACTCCTGGTCCCATACAGGCTCCGTGGTTTTTTTGATGGTTGGGGTCCGGAGGGTCAGCACGGGGTCCTCCTTATGCCGCTGGGGGACTGGAGCTGTAAGGGTGGCATGGAGGAAGGGGTCGGCGGCACTGGTCTTGATATCGGCAACAGGCAAATTGGTGGCCTTGTGGAAGGTGAATTTGACGGTGTAGCCAGGAGGAGCATCTGGGAAGGGCGTGCGGTCAAAGCCGCCAGGGGGCTTAGCCTTGGTCTTGATCTTTTCCTTCTTATTGGTGAGCTTCTTCTTTTCAGCGCCGATAAGGTCTCTGAGCTCGGTGGTTCTGCTTGGGCGCAGGTCATTGGCGGCGACATGATTGGTGTCGTCACCAGCATCACCGACCTCAGCAGGTTGTGTGGGAGTGCTCAGGGACGGATTGTTAGGGGCATTAGCTTCATGGTCGGAAGGGCCGCTCCGCTGGGGCTGTTTCTCGGAAGACATGAGAGCTGCGGTACCAAACTGGAACGTCCAGGAGGGGTCGGGGAGCGGGGAGAAGGCGAGAACTTGAGCACCGTGTACGTAGGTAGCCGTTGCGGTGTCTCGGGCCAAAAAAAAAAACTATTGGACGTTCTGGACGACTTGGGATTCTAGAAGACTGCGCTGCCGATCACGAGGCGCTAGCATTGCAGCAGTGTGAGGAAATGGGAATGCAGAGCAGGCGATCGGAATGCCAAGACGCGCGAGAGACTGAATGGCGCTAGGACGCGGAGTCGCGATCGCAGCAGCTAATCGCAGGCAATGGCGACAATTGCGCACAATTGTGGGCGGTGAGGACGGCGGCACGACGGGCGGCCAGGCAATCGACGCAGCTCAAGGCGCGCAGAGAGTCGAGTCGAATCAACAACGAAAAAATGATTACTTCCGTGCCAAGCTTTTTCACCCCACGAATCGGGTGACGTCACAGCAATCTCCCAGGGTTCGGGCTCATCATGTGGCCCAAGCTCTTTCATCGAGCAACAACGCGACTTGGCAAGCAACGGAACGGTACAGCACCCGCCTCGGCAACGGCCCGGCCCCCACAACTTCTCTCTTCCAGAACGAACAGGCCAGGAAGTTTGCGAGTGCCAGCGCGGTGAAACCTGAGAACACCTTTCCATCTTTCTACACTAAATCTTGGGCCGTTCAACGGCATTTCCCACAGATATTCGCCGTTCGTTCGGCATTCAGCGCATTTCTCTCCATTGCACCTATCGTCCCCCTTACGCCCATCGATATTCACCGCATCCCCGAAGCATGGTACTAGGCCCGTAAGGACATGCCGTAAGGACGAGACCTTGGTGAGGCGAGGATTGCGCATTCAGTGGCCGATTTTTTGCTCCAAGATCGGTCGGCGCGAGCAGTGGCAACGAACGCTGTCAGCAGGACAAGCTGCGAATAGGGATATTGCAAAATGCGTTATGGGATTTTGCTGCTGATTCAGCCTGAGACTCTATTAAAACATCCCTCCCGTGGGATCGCAGGGCCATTGGTGCCATCCAAGGATCATCTCGGCGGCCAACCACTGACAGAGCCTGTCCTGCCGACCACGAGCTTGTCTCCGAGCTTGCCCCGATGCAGCCGTCGTCTAACTACGAGCCGTGGATACGGAGTGCACAGGTAGGTTCTAAACCCATCTCAACATCGACGGATGTCATTGCATCAGCTGTCATTTTCTGTGTGCATCTCTTGCCAATGTCTCGCCTGGCTATTTCGATGTCGCTTGGTGAATCAGCGGCATGTCCGTGCCTTTGTCCCTGATGCCTCGCTATGGCGGGGCCAGGCCGACATGCCGCGGGTGCTATCGCGACACCAGGCCCTGCCGCTGTGATGGACGCCAGGTCTGCAATGGGACACGGGCACTGCTTGTCTTGCGATGTTGATAGGGGTGATGGGAATGGTGTCGGGCTGGATATGGTAGTGTATGGATGGCTATATTATGCCGCTGCCTCGTCGCTGTTTTTGCTTCCTGTCTTGATCTCCAGTCCTCTCATCACATCACAACATCACATCTCCATCAAATCCTCTTTCAACAGCTTCAATAACTCCCTACTTCACGAGATAATACCAATACTATCACTAAATCGTAACAACAACCCGGCCCGATATTACCAAATAATCACTTTCCGCTCTTGGTCTGAACCCCTTTACGCCCTCTCTCCACATCCACAGTCCTCAACCCCACAACCTCTACCACCACCACCACCACCATGCCTGAAATCCTCATTGGAGAGTATCTTTTCCGCCGTCTCAAGCAGATTGGCATTGACACTATCTTTGGCGTCCCCGGTGGTATATGCTGTCCCCATTGGTCCACAACCAGCACACATAGCTGACTCAGTAATGCAGATTACGAACTTGCGCTGCTTGACCAGGTCGAACCCCAAGGTCTCTCATGGATCGGTACGCCTAACGAGCTGGTGGGTGCCTATGCCGCCGACGGTTACGCGCGCATCAAGGGTGCTGGTGCTCTGGTGACAACCTTTGGCCCGGGAGAGTTGAGCGCCATCTGCGGCATCGGCGGTTCTTATTGCGAGAACGTGCCGGTCATCCACATCGTCGGCTACCCGCCCAACCCTCTCCAAAAGAGCGGCAAGATTCTCCACCACACCATCGGAGATGGCAGCTACGACCACTACCACAAGATCTCTGCCGAGATCTCGTGCGCCACCACTGTCCTCACAGACCCCACCACTTCTGTTGCCGAGATCGACCGTGTTCTGAATGGTGAGCAAGACTGATCCTTCTTACAGGTCTTGGCCTTCAACGCTGATGTTCCCACAGCCATGCTATACCACTCAAAGCCCGTATACCTTGGCATCTCTGAGGATATTGCCTACTCCAAGGTCTCTGACGAGTATCTCAACACCCCGCTGGTCCACACTCTTGCCCCCAGTGCCTCCGAGTCTGAGGCCGTAGCTGTGGCCGAGATCATCACGGCGCTCGAGTCCGCCAAATCGCCCATCTTGATGATCGACGGTGGCGCTGCCCCAGGGAACTGGGCCCAGCACGTCGACCCCCTTATCGAGGCCCTCAAGATTCCATTCTTCGTCACCACAATGGGCAAGGGCATCGCTAACGAAGGGAGCCCATACTTTAAGGGCGGATGGAGCGGTGCTGGCTCGTGGCCTCAGAGCGTCATCCCGGGTGTCGAGAATGCCGACTGTATTCTCTGGCTTGGAAACTACCCATCTGACTTCAACACGTAAGTTCACTAGGTAACCGCCCGTCCCAGCAGAACTGGTCACCGACTAAACAAAACAGGGGTATCTTTACCGGTAACACATCGGGTGCCAAGATCATCGACCTTCAGCGCTTCTCCGTCAAAATTGGCGCAACCAAGTTCGACGCTCGCATCAACTACGTACTGCCTAAGCTCGTTGAGGCCTTCGAATCACACTCTCCACTTGCGGAATACGCCGTCGAAGCTATCCCGCCCATCACCCGGACCACTCCAGAAAAGATTGAGCACGACTGGCTCTGGGGAGTACGTCTTCCCCCCCCCCCTTTCCCCCTTCCCCACTTACACAACTAACACCTCCTGCGTAGCGTCTCTCCACCTTCATCCGCGGCGGCGACCTGGTGATAACCGAAACCGGCACCGCCCAAGCCGGAATCCTGCAAACACGCTTCGCCGCCGGCGCCCACGGCTGGACCCAGGCCATCTACGGCTCCATCGGCTACGCCACGGCCGCCGCCGCCGGCGCCTCGATCGCGTCCAAGGAGACCAGCGCCCACGCCCGCGTCGTGCTCATCACGGGCGAGGGCAGCCTGCAGCTGACGGTTCAGGCCCTCTCGCTGCTCGACCGCTTCGGCGTGCCCCCCGTGGTCCTCGTGCTCAACAACAAGGGCTACACGGTCGAGCGCTTCTTCCGCGGCTGGACCGCCGGCTACAACGAGGTCGCCAACTGGGACTATGTCGGCCTGGCCAAGGCGTTCGCGCCCGAGGCCGAGGTCCGCGGGTGGAACGTCGCGACGGCGGCGGAGCTCGACGCGCTTCTCGGTGACGAGGCGTTCAACAACGCCCCTTGCGCCCGTGTCGTGGATATGGTTATGGGTTTTGATGATGCGCCGACGAATTTGCGGGCCATGTTTGCTGCCAAGGCAAAGAAGGCTGAGAATTAGATGGGGGTAGTGTTTTTTTTTTGGTGTCTTTGCGAGTTGGGGATAATGTTTCGAGGGAAACTGGGTTGCACGATAGGTCTCTAGCAAATATATACTAATGTCTACTGTTCAATGTACCTTTCTGAATGCAGGGATACTATGTTCTTTCTTTTCCTGGACTTGTTGCCCTTGGGATCAAGTACTTAAAACCAGTCACCTTACTAGCCGCACTGGCAAGGAGTCCGAACGGGTAGTAGTGAAATGTGCAGTAGTGAAATGTGCGGTGAAATACCCCCAAAGCGTCAACTTGATTGCATTGGAGAAGTCAACCCAGGCGCCGACTGCATGATAAAAGGTGTCAAATTTGTCAAGAAAAACCCATATCTACAAATAAAAAAAAACTCCGCTTACATCCCGCTTACATCCCGCTTACATCCCCCACCCATCCCCCTGGTCAACACCCAAAGGCCTCACGAGTCGGACCTGGTGGGCCTATAAAACCGCTCGAACCGCTCCGTCTCTTCCAATCCAAGATTGTAGACCAGATTCCAACACTCAATCAACAGGTTGGGAAACCGCCTGGTCCAGAAGCCCAGGTATCCATCTGGCAGCGAGCCAACCATCTTTCGCAGCGAATCAGGTAGATCTTCGTAGTGGTTACGCTTGTTGCGAAGCGCGCGGAGGAGGTCAAGCAAGCGCGAGCCAGTGTACTTTCGCTGTTTCCCCAGACTCTCCACGAATTCCCTGGGCAGTTGCTTGAGAAAGTCACCCTTTACCACCCGAGGAGCCAATTTCTCAAGTTCGCTGAGGGACTCTGATGGTGGATCGCGAGGTTCCCTCTCAAAGTGATCCGACATGTCCCCAAGAAACTCCAGACGCTTCCTGGGACTCCAGAAAAAGGGGTGGGACATGACGTCGATGGCCGTTGGCCGTGTCTTGGGATTGTGGCTGAGCATGCTACTAATCAGATCACGCGCCTCATATGCGTAGTCGCCCAGGACGTCGAGAAGGCCCAGATCGTAATTCCCCTTCCGGATGTTCACCTCGCGCATGTACCGATCGCCGCAGTCGAAAGGATGGTTACCCCTGGTAAGGACGTAAAAGAAGACCAATCCGAGGGAGAAGATGTCGATAGCTCGAGTTACACGACGATGATTAGGGCCGAGTTGGTCAGCCCCAAGGATGCCTGAACCAGATGCGCTGTGGAGGCTAGAGTTAGGGTCAAGAGTCATGGACGTTGGAACGAGATCATCGTCGTCGAGAAGAAGCTCAGGGGCTCGCCAGCCGGAAGTTCCCGCGGCATGGGCAGTTGTTGCGCCAAAGGAAGATTGACCGCCCTCCAGTTTCTTGCAAAGCCCGAAATCGGATACCAAAATGCGCGGCTTGCCATCCTGGTCCAGGTTGACAAGAATGTTTTGTGGCTTGAGATCTCGATGGACGATTCGCAACTTGTGAAGATGGCTCAGCCCCGTTGCGATCTGGAAAAGAACATATTGCATATCCCGCTCGCCAGCTTGTGCCAGCTCGCGAAACTGGCTGGGTTTCTGAACGACGTCGGCAAGTGAGGCCTGGCACAGTTCCAATGCAATGTAGAGGAATGCCGCACGCTGCTGCTGTGCAAAATACCGAATGACTATTGCTGTTAGCTCTCGTCCACAAATCAGACAACGTACTCACGAGAACTTACCATTGGGGTGATCGTCGCTCTCTCTCAATAACTTGGTCTCCTGGCTAGCAATTTCGTTGAACTGCACCAGCATACGCTTCACAGCGACATCGCGACCATCCCATTTGCCGGCGAAGACGACAGTGCCATTGCTTCCTGTGCCCAACTGCTGCTCTTCATTCACCTCTAGGCTCCCCATCTTGAGAATAGGCCCCGAGACGTCGTCAACGCTGTTAGAGACAGTCAAGATGTCTGGCTCGAGCTTTGGTACCACACCAAGCTGCTTGGCCTTGTTGACGACCTCGTCGACGGAGGCTTGTGGGGGGTCATCGTCGCGGGACTGGGAGCCCTCGCGCTTGTCCTTCGCACCCTTCTTATGCTTAACACCCCCGCGGCGCCCTCTATGTGCCTTCTTCTTCTTAGCGTTATCCGCCGTCGCATTGCCGTCATCGCTTGGGGTAGAACCCCTTTCTTCGGTGTCTTTGGGATCAGCAAATGTCACACCAGGCGACTCTTTGCTGACGGGCTCCACGATGTTGGTGGCTTCGAAGGCCTTATCAGCGACTTTTGGAGCTGGGACGGTCTCGTCGGAATTGCCGGATGGCTTCTCGGTTGGTTTGACGGGTTCGTCCTCGAGCTCTGTTGCAGGCGTTGGCTCCTTGATCGTAGGCTCTTTGAGGGCATGGCCCGAGTTTGGAACCGTAGAGCTGACTTCAATCTGCGGCTCGAGAAAGCCCTTGAACGGCTTTTCGCTGAATGACCTCCATGTGCGCCGAATTTTGTCTTTCGAAAAGAAAACGACCAAGATGAGGAGGACGAAGGTCACAGGATTGCTGATTAGGTCGACGAGCTTAATCACTAGAAGCTCTGGAAGTCTCTTGGCGGTTTCAAGCATTCGGCCTGTTTCAGGTAGTAGCAAGGGCGACAAGGAGGGGTTCTGGTCGCTAGGCGAGGGAATCTTGTCCGGGTCGAGAGGGGGGTCCAATGTTCTCAACGGCATACGACCTTCGCCTTCGACCGTGGCGCCATGCCGCTCTGGCAGTTGGTGAATCCCGACCATAGCCTTGGTCATCAGCGTCTCATCCAGGGCGCCCCCAGAGTTTTGTAGCTTCCACCAGTCCCAGCTATAAACCGGCGCAGGTTCGGCCTCAAGCACCAAGGGGTATTTGTTCCCCGAGAGGGCGTACCAGCTTCCTGCCTCTGTCTGGTTGAGAAAGACGCTTTCGCTGCGACGACGTATGCTCTCCTCGTTGATGTCGGGAATCGGCGGTTGTGGTAGGACTATCAGATCGGGGCTCCCACCCGGGGTGCCCCATCGATGAAGAACATCGAAAACGCGGGCAACAGGAGACGCGAGCTTCTTGGTAAAAAGGGGGCGGTCTTCGCTAAAACGACGGGCATAGTCAAACCCGTAGAACTGGCCATCGTGCTGGCCGAGGACATAGCGGTTGTCCTTCGTGACGCCGTTTTGCTGAATCAAGTCATTGTCATGTGTGTTAGGGACCCACTCCGAGTATTTGAGCAAGGCAATAGGGTTTCCATCTTGACGTTGAATGCTGAGGGTGTACTCGGTGCGGCCGAGTGTGATGGTACCGCTGTCGGTACATTCTTCGCTGTCGGCCAGGGCATTGGGCTTGTAGCAGCTCTCCGGCTCGACCTTGTTCATATAGGTACCACCAGAGCCGAACTCTTTGATGACGATGCCGGTGGCAGCGCTGAGAGTGACGAGTGTGGTCTTTTTGTCGCCAGTATACATGATGCCAGTCTCTGGGTCGTGGTGAGGGGAGAGCTCCTCAACGACCCTCTTCATAGACCAAGCCATCTTGGTCAAGCCAGAACCATGGCCCTCGTGGGGTCTCCAGAGATACAATTCGCCGTCTCGGGTGGGCTCGACAACCCACAGGTAGTGGTCGATTTCGTCAAAGTCGTCCTCGAGGGCGGAGCGGTTCGCTCGGAAGTGTCTGGTTTCGACCATAGGATGGTTGGCCTTGAAGTGCCAGCGTTCTTGGCCAGTTTTTCTGTCACTGGCATAAAGGTCTCCGTCGACGGTCGCCAGAAGAACAAAGTCTTCAACCTCCCAATCCTCCAGGCTCCGCGCAGTTTGCCGCGAGAGCCCACCGTTCAGGTCGGCTAAGGAGTATGCAGAGGGAGATCCGGCTCGAACGGACAATTCCGGAGCCAAGGCGTGGGCGCTCGCATCGTTAGGGATGGTGATGGAATCGGAAAGGGATGGTTGCCTCAACCGGCGTGCATTGTCGTCGATGTCCCCGGGCGCGGTAGACTTTCGGCGAGCGTGGATGCGGGGGGTCTCGATGACCTGCTGACCCGTCAAGGGCGATGCGGTGTGTTGTTGGCCATCCTCGGGAGGCGATCTAAGGACCTGGGCGGGCTGGGAATGCTGCTGCTGAGCATCGACGAGCTGTAGCCAGGGGAGGGCAACGAGTGCAAATGCCGCGAAAATGTATTTTCGCGGAATAGCGACGTGGCCAGGAGGCCGTCGCAACATCTTGGAAACGACAACGCGGGCGTTGAGTGCGAATGGGCGTTGAGGTGTTGAGTTTGGGGATCACATCGAACAGTGAGTGAACAGGGGTTCCCTCGAGGTGCGAGGGCGTTCGGCACACAGCAGGAGGCCTAACGCTGTCGGTGTCGGTGTCGGTGCCGTTATCGCTATCGGTCTCGGTGCGACGCCTCAGTGAATGTCGTCTAGGGCCGTAAAGAGATATCTGAGCCTGTATCTATATTTGTATACTGGTAATTCGATTAGGTCGAGGACCAAGGTGATGGATTGAAAGGAGCGGAGGTGGGAAGTGCTTGGGAAAGGCGCTGGGAGGGGACGAGGACATGAATAAGAATGGAAGCAATTGGATGCGCTGGTGGTTGGCTGTCGCAAGGGGCCTGAGGGGCTGACAACTGCTGCCCTGGTCAGGGCACACGGGAGGAAAAGTGGGGTAGAACTAGCAAAGCAAGGGGTGTCCCAACATGCCGAACGCCGGTCGTAAAGCAACAGTGGCTAACGTCTTTTGGCGCTGGATGGGGGATTCAAGATTCGCAGGCCAGAGATAATGAGTAGACATTACCTATGCCTGCATCCATCGCGTTTATTATCGTCCTGGATATGTCCCGTACACGTGGAGCGACTCGGATGCGGGAAATGGCAATGGCCACAGTGAACTCCCGTCGGTCAGCAGGAAATTTGCTGAGCACAAAGACAGGTGACATGGTGCCTCCCCCTTGTTCTCCCTCACTTCTTAAGTTTTAACGACGGTACCAAGACAACTTGAACCGCAAGACAACTGCAAGACAATCTGCTTGAGAATCAACTCGAGTCGTCTTGCCAGCGACAAGGACTCAGACAATGCCGCGTACCATCTGAGTACCCCAGAGAACATTCTCCTGGACTGTGCATCACCAAGGCAGCACTGATTGGGCGCAATTTGTTCCGAGAGTTTATGCACACACCCCTCCCACCCAACATGTCGTGACATTCTCGACCAAAAGACGAAGGAAAAAATATGTCGCGGCTAAACTCCGTGGCCACGCTATCACGCTATCTCGACGAGGGTGTAGCTGGACGACGAGGATGAAACACCGACCCGCACTGTTGGACACTGTGGGTTTGCGCAACGGAACGCCCAGCGACCCTCTGCACAAAACCATGGACTCCCACTGTACAGAAGACGGGGAAAGCCACAGCATCTAGTAGTTCGACGCTTTTTCGCTTTTTGTGCGTCTTCACCTGCTGACCACACACCTTTGCCCAGCTCCACACATTTGTAGAGCATACCGCTAACGATGCAGCGTCAATCGGCAAGCCTCTTGGATGTGCTATGCCCTTCGATTCGCCTCACCAACCCGACGGCTCTGACATTCTCGCACTGTCGCCCTCACGCCCTCACGCCCTCACGTATTTGTAAGAGGGTCAGAGGGCAAACCCCCACAGCGAATGAATCCCCAAGAGCGCCGGAGATTGCCGCAATACCTCTAGGCGGGCGCGCTAGGTTCCTGCATGAATCTGCCCACATGCCACATACCAAATCCTAACCCCAAACCCCAAATTTTGGAGAGTTACGGGAGTCTTGAAGATGTGCGGCGAGGCGATGCAATGTTGGAAAACACCAGGACGTGCTGCAGTGGCAGTGGTGGGCGGGTTCCCCTATTTGCGAAGAATGTAGCGTCTTGGCCTGGCTCACTGGTTTCAGTTGGTGGCACAATGCCATCTCGATCTCGACCTCCGCAGATGTCAATGCCACCCCGCTCTCCACTTGCTTCTCCATCAACCGACTTGATCACAATCCTGCGCAACGCGATGCAAGGCTCCAGGATCTAGTGGTTATAGCGCCTGGGGCAGCTTTACAGTGGCCTGTCTCGAGTGATGCTCGGCTGTCGTACCTAGCTGCGATGTAGTACGAGGTACGGGGTCCCGTCCCTCTTCGATCCATCTCGGACCTCGCTTGGGAGCCTCGAGTCTGAAACCCGCTGGTCGGCGACGGGACGTCACACAATCGTGCCACTGACATGCCGCGTCGGACCCGCGCACGCGGAACGGCAAGCGGCCAGAGATAGATTGCCAAACAAAACGCGCCGTTGCGCCGTTTCCCGTTTCCCATTTCGCTGACGGTAAGACATGTGTCTGGGGTAAGATCCAAAACAGGTTTGGGTTAACGACTGCAAGCGCACGCCAGTCACTTGGCAGTTGGCCGCCAACAACAACAATAACAGATCAGGCCAAGGTATTATTAGCAGGGAAATGGTTTCCAGCCCAAGATACCCGAAGGTTTCGCTTCTCTCATTCCCAATACCGCTTCCATTCCTCGTCTGCTGTCGCCACCTGTGCCTCAGCCTGCGCCGCCCGCACTTTGAGCATTGCCGCCTCGTTGTTCAACTGTGTCGTCTGACTGAAGTCGGGCTACAATTCCGCGTTTGGTCCGTCAGCGAGGTTGGGCTATGGGCACATTAACCCACATAAGTTTGAGTGGAACTTACCACCCCATTCGGTCTGACATAGTGGTTCGCATCCACCTGATAGGTCACGCCGACGCCCGATAGCATGATGTTGTTGCTGGCTGTGTTGGTCGCGAGCCTCATGGCGTTAATGGCCAAGTGCTCCTTCACGCCGGCTTGTTCCCGGAGCTGACTGGCTTGCTGCCGGAGCTGCGCCGTCTTGGCCTGCAATTCGCGTTCTTTGGCCCGCCGCTCAAGGACCTGTTTGCTTGGTCATCAGTGATGACCTCGACGTAGATAATCACTTTGAGTCGTCACAAAAGCATGCTTACCTTTTGTCGTAAATACTCGAAATTTCCCGTCGACACGGCATCACTCCAGACCCGGCGCATCCTATCAGAATACAACTGGCAGGTAAACCCCGACGGCATGGCAGACGGGTTCCCCTCGAACCGCCGGGCCATCTCCACGCCCCTGTCAGCATCTGGCTTGACCACGGATGCGTAGCAATGCTCACAGGCAGTGAGATCGAAAAGCCCCTGCATCGTATGGCACTTGGTGGTGGTTGAGAGAAGGTTTCTGGGGCATCCGACGGCCGGCGTACCTCCTGGAGCAGCTCCGGGAACAGCTCCGGGAACACCGGGAACACCGGGAACCCCCGGCGTTACACCATCACCCCGTATCGGCGGCGGGTTTGCCACCAGCCAGTTGACCAACTGCCCCATGTCAACCCGCCTCGTCATGGCTGCCGTGACTGCACATCCCCCGACCTGTTGCAGAATGGAGGCCGTCCGGGCGTCGTCGTACCGCTCCGACGGCACCAGCCCACACGCGACGTCCCGCCATCCGGGCGGCTGCACCAGGGCCAATCCAGCCGCTACGGCTGGGCAGCAGGCTTGTATGCTCGCTGCGCAGGAGCCGCAGATGAGCCAGCCGGCTAGGGGCTCTGTGTCGAACGGTCAGCTGCTTTTCCTTTTCACGGAGCTCCCCAAGGTAGGTTCCAAGCAGCACTCCAAGCAGCACAACAAGCCAAGCCATATACAGGAACACAGGCAATCACGAAAAGAAAAAAAAACACATACGCGCGCCCGTGGCCGGGTCCTGCAGCGTGAACCACACGCCCCTCCGCACAACCGGCAGCAGCTGCCGCGCATCCCCCACGCCCGCATTGGGACAGCCCTCCCCCTCAGACACGCACACGGCCGCGACATGGGCCAAGTGGGCTGCGCCGCCGAGCTGCCCCTGCCCGAAGTTCATCGTCAGCAGCACCGCCCCGGCGACGCGCACCCAGAACCGCGACATGTCGCAGCGCACCGCGGCCTGCGCCGGCACCGCCATCGCCCCGCCCTTGGTCACAAAGGCCCCCGCGTACGGCGTCGGCCGGATCAGCGCCGCGTAGCACGCCGGGCACACGTTGAAGGCGGCGTAGCGCGGGTCCGGCAGCCCGATCCAGTCGGCGTGTCCTGCTTGCGGGACCTGCCGCGGGCAGGGGGGCGGGGCTTGGGGGGGTGAGTTCGGTGTGCCGAAGGGCGGGGCGCTGGGGTAGCCCCCGCCGCCGGCGCCGCCCGAAGGAGGGCCGTAGCCGGGCCAGGAGGTGGTGTTGTTGAGGGTGTCTTGGATGGAGCCTTTGAGGGAGTCGAGGAATCGTTTTCGCATCTTGGGCGGTGTTGGTTGGGTGGGATGGTGTTGGGAATGGATAGTTTAGAAATTATTGATAAAGAGGTTGTGGTGAAAAGAAACTGGACTTGGTGAATGGTCAAAGAAATCCAGGGAGCTGAAGAGGTGCCCCTTGTTTTATTAGCGCCACCGACCAGGGTAGCTGAGCTCATGGCGAGCCCAACTCCACAGAGCCGCAATAGGGTGTCGCTATCGAACAAAGCCGTCGAGCTTGGTTTGGGCGCGCACGAGGTGTCGTCGGGGATCCACCTCGTTCAGCCGTGAAAAATAGGGGTAGCGCCGCCTTGCCGATCCCCGATAAGACCATTCTATTCGCCGGCGGCTCACAGCTACAAAGATATCGCAACCTCAGCCCGACTAGGAAAATGCGGGGTCAGATGGCTGCCGGCCCGCGATGCGGCTTATTGTTTGCTTTGTCTTTATTCATATGGGACGAAACAGAGGAATGGTTGAACTAGTTCCAACTAAGTCAGGGAGGTATAGGTATCCGTTGCTAGTCTACCCGTAATCATAACCATCTTGCACAGCCCTTCAGGTACCCATCTTGCACAGCCCTTCAGGTACCCATCTTGCACAGCCCTTCAGGTACCCATCGACGAGCAGCTCTACGCCCACCCAGCACCCTACCCCCTCGGAGAAGTGAGAAAGGTATGAGAGAGCTCACCCACATCCAAGCTTGGAGAGGGGGGGCTCCAAGGCGAGGCTGCCACGGAGATAGCGGTATTGAAGGCCGTGAAAGCAACGAAGGATCGACTGTCCCTCCGCAAGTCGAGTCGAGCCTAGGACCTGACTTGACAGCGGATGAGTGAAGCCTGAACCCGAGACGAGAGTCAGCACTGTCAGTGACATCGCAACGCAAATGGAACTCACCTATTCACGAAATAAACAACAAGCGGGAATATTAGACTAGTTACGCCCACGGAGTTGAAACCTGGTGTTTTCGAGGCGGCTTCGCGGAGACGGCTGATATTGGGGCAGATTAAGTAGTCTGTGGCTCGTATCCTCTTTGGGCGTGCAGGGGGCCAACGTGAGAGTTAGCTGAGGTCTTGGTAGGGGGACGCATGGAAAAGTGATGGGATTACTTGTTCCGCCGTGTGGAGTTTCATCCTCTCAACCGAACATGTGGCTTTTTTGCAACAATTCAGCCACTGATTTTGTCGTTCGCCATGACTGCTCGTGACCGAAGCGGGGGATATGGTCCATCTTGATCCCCACATGTGTCTCGCGGCCTCTTTAACCTCAGGACCTCGATAAATGCGGGCAGGTAGTTGTCCTCATCATCTCCAGACGATTTCACCACTGATCTGGAGATGCAAAGGAAGCAGAGCACATGCTTTAAACTTGCCGGAAGCTCAAAGTCTGGATAGTTGCCGCATCGTCGATAGTCCCGAATCCCATGCTCTTCTACGACCCCGCAACTGCCCCGAAACCTGGCGAAGCCGAATGCATGAGGGGTTGGCTTTTTTGCGGATTTTCTGAGAAGCTGATATTGGTGGATGAAATCTCGGCGGAATTGCTCGATCTTCAGGCGCATCTCCTGCTCAGGAGCGAATCCAGAGTTTCAAAGTCTTCAAGGTTGGTTTTTGTTCTTCGTCATCCTTGGCCCGCTGCCCGCTGCCCGCTGCGCAGGGGCCAGTATGATGTCCTGGCCGAACATTGGCCGCAACGAGGCAAAGTAGTTGATCGGCCGAATGTTTTCGGATCTCCAAGCCTTCATGTGCATAGCGTGTTCAGAGTACCATCAACCAAGAGCTCCCAGTCCCCAACAAGGATATTGGAGGTCTCTAGTATGGTTCCAAGACTGCGGATGTTGTCGGGATGCGCCTTCAACCTCTCGTAGTGCCTGGGCAAGATTTTGCCTTCGAACCTTTGGTTGATCTCGCCGAGCTCGATGTCCAAAATGGACTGAAGACTAGAAAGGAGACCCGGGTTGAAGATGACCACTTCTAGCGTCTGTGGTGTTGCAGAGACCTCGAAAACGGGAGGCCCGAGGCTGTGGAAGTGAAAACTGTTCGGCGCAATCGGCACATGTGAAGATTGCCAATCCGTTCGGTACCCGATGGCTGTCGTGGCTTGAGTGACTGGTTGTTTGCGATATAGGAACACGTAACTGAGCCGCTGCATTTCTCCTTGGTGGGCGGCTAGTCAAGCGGGTATGGACTCTTAATTGTCAGAAGTACTACACTTTTTATAGGGGTTGCAATTTTATGATTGTAATACTTGCTCTATGGTCTCTGGGCTTCACACACCCACTCTTTGGTGCACACCATATCTAACCACGGTATTCAGCATCTCAATCAACCTCGCATGAGAACTTTACATTCGTCTGTCTTCAATCCCCTTGGCTTCTGATCCGCCTCACCCTGATGCCCTATGATGAATTCCAGCCTCTGGCCACCTACGTCACCGTGCCGGCATTGCTCGGCGCCCGGAAATACATGCCACCTACGACACCGCTGATCCCCGGGCCTGATAAGCTTGGAGGCTCCGGCAGGAGGTAAGAAGAAAAGGCTGGGGGTGAAGTCGAGGGTTCCTAAGAGGCTGGGCGAATTGTTCTCCTGAGGAGAGTTTGTCTTAGTCAGCGTGCGTGCTTCATCGATCATCAGAGCATTTTTGACAGCTTCAAATTCACCCTCCCAGGCCTGCTTAGGTAACTCGTGGGGCTCGCGTCGGGTATACACAAACGGGTGACTTGCTGAACCCTATTGCTGGGGTGGATGCTGGGGTGGATACGCCGAGATCCTCAGCGAATGGGGCCTAACCCCTCCTGTAATAAGGCCAGGAAGGAACCTCTGGCTAAGGTGACGAATTGGCTTCCACTATTTAGAGGGTATTATTGTAGGCAGCCAGTTTGGCCAGAAGAACCTCCCTCAATCAAGCCATCTTTACCACCAGCTTTTCACCCCCCCCCTCCCCCCCCCCCCCCCAATAACCGAGGACCGCCCACTCATCCCCTCACAGCCGTAACAACCGCAAACTCCGGCTCCTCCAAATGCTCTCTCCAAAACTCCACATTCCTCCTGACCTCCTCCGTCTCCCGCTTCGGCACGGTCCCAAACCCCGTCATGCCCAGCTCGCGCGCAATCTCATCCTGCAAATTGTAACTATCCCGCATCAGCGTCACGCCCACCGAGAACGGCGGATTCGTGAGCAGCGTGGCCCGGCACTCCAGGCCACCGGGGATGTCCCTGATCTCCGTGCGCAGACACCCGTACTTGCCCGCCTTGACGTTGTGCTCGGCAAAGATGCCCGGCGCGGTGGCGCGGATGCCGATGAACTTGCCGCCGGGCTTGAGGGCCGTGGCGATGTTGGCCCACATGCCGCGGAGGTCGTCGGGGGTGCGGGCGTGATCGAAGAGCCAGTTGGCCATGGCTATGTCGTACCGGCCCGGCGGGAGGAGGGGGGTGGGGAGGTCTTGGGTGGTGAGGGGCTTGGTTACGTCTGCTTGGATCCAGCGGATGCGGCTGCTGCTGGTGCAGCTGTCCGGCTCGGGGGTGGCGGTCGAGGAGGAGGAAGAGGAAGAGGGGGAAAGCGAGAGCGAGAGCGAGGGCGAGGGCGAGGAGGGTGACGAGGCCTCGATGTCCTTGCCGATTTGCATCATGGCTTCCGAGATGTCGACGACGTCGACCTGGCGGGCGCCGTGGCGGACGGCCATGCGCGCGTAGCTGCCGGAGCCGCCGCCGAGGTCGAGGACGGCGAGTCCCGTGCAGTTGCCGAGAGCGGTGCGGATGAGCTCGGCTTCGAGACGGGCGACGGGGAGGTCCTCGTATAATTTGTACTCGGTTGCCATCTCGTCGTACTGCTCTTTTTTCCCCGAGGCGGTCGTCATGGTGGGCGTGGATACTGTTCAAGTCGATCAAGGCAGTCTGAAGTGGAAATAGGTGCCTATCGGATGGTTGACGCTTGCACGGCCTGGGCCAATATGAGGGGAGGGAGGTGGGTACCTTGATAGACCCCAGAGACTCTGGTTTGTCCGAGCCTGCTCATATAGCGACGATGAGATAGAGGGTAGTTCCAGCGCAATATATGCATGTTGATCTTGTTCCTGCATAGGGCCCGATCGCGTCACCTGCCCGGCCGTGGCTAGACCGATCCATGAGTGCGAGCAAGTTTGCGTGCGTTATGCAGCTGGGTGCCAAGACATGCCTGGGCAAAACGGCAGGAATGCCATGTCCGCTGCAACTCGGAAACAACCCTCCGACCGAAAGGTCACGGGCTAAGTTCTGGCTGTGGAGGAATTTCTGGCTGTGGAGGAATCTTGGAAGGTTAGGGCTGAGAAAATAGGTAGTTGGACTTCTGTGGCCTAGGTTGCTATAACGACCTGCAAAATATCTGTGTATCTTGCGCGGTCACGGCGTGCGACAAATGTTCTGCTTATACCTGACTCCCGACTCTTTTTACCCTAGTACCACCATCCACAGCCTTCTTCAACCGCTCGCAAAGTATGGCTCCACAGTTCCCCTCCCCTCCCTCACTCACCCACTCCCTGACAACCAACACGAGCCCCGCCATTATACTTCCGAAAGACGCACCAAAACGCCCCCGAGCAAACGACCATCACCCCCGCCAGCGACGCGTACACAACAACCAGATACGGATCCCTCGCGCCCGGACTCATCGCCATGCCCATCAGCGCCCCCAGACACGCGCTCAGCTGCACCACGGCCTGGACCACCCCGCGCATACCGCTCGGCGCCTTCTCGTACGAGTACTCGCTGGCCGTGACCAGGCCAAAGATCTCGGCGATTGCCATGGCGACATAGATGGGCGTCTGCAGCCAGACGTTCACGTCGTTGGGCACCCGTCCGTTCTCCGACGCCGCGCAGGCCAGAGGGGCGTCTAGGCAGGGGCCGCTGCTGTAGATGAGCTTTTGCAGACCGGCGGCGTAGGCCATGCCGCCGCCGGCGATCATGAATGCCGTAGTGATACGCGCCATGGGCCCGAAGTGGATGCGGCGCTGGGCGAGGGCGTTGTAGAGGGCCTGGATGATGGGGCCGAAGACGACGCAGCCGACTGCGGCCATGGCCTGGATCATGTCGTTAGGGATGCCATGGAGGTTCATCTGTCCGGCTTGGGAGATGAGGTTGTTGTAGACTTGAGTGATGCAGAGGTAAAAGAAGGCGAACGAGAAGCTGGCACGATGTCAGTTGGCGCTGTATAAAGGTTGTGGCTGGGGGGTTGGGGCGATGACATGACTCGGCACGCGACAAGCCCTGTTTTGAGCTCATCTATGAAGCTGTCGTCCCACGGAACCCCGTGTCCGGTCTTCTGCAGCTGGTATGCCGCTTTTGCGTGGTCCAAGCGGAAGCCGTTCCGGGCCGCCATGCTCAGCGCCTTGATGGCTTTTGGTAGTACACCCTCGTGTGGGACAACCTTGACTTGTTCCGGTTCGACAATCATCAGCAACGTAGCTAGTGTAGATGAGCAGGAAGATGGGTACCAACCTAGCCTCGACTTCAAACCGAGGAGAACCCCCAATGAGACGAGCAACGAAGCGGCAGCCATGAGGTACGCCGACCAAAAATCAAACTCGCGCTCAAGAAATGTGGCGGGGATGGCCGAGAGCGAGGCAATGTTGGTGAACCTGTAGGCCGGCATCCCAGTCAGCCGGGGCTCCGAGCTTCCGAGTAGGCATTGCCAGGAACGGAGTTGACGCACCAGTAAAACGCATTGTAGATAAACTGTATGGTTCGCGGCCCATCCACAATGGCGAGATCGCCATTCTTCTGACGGACCACTCTCGGCTTTTGCTGGGGATATTGGTCGCCGATGAACGGCGACATGGTCGACTTGATGCCGCCGATGCCGAGCGCAATAAGCACCATGGACAAGGCTAGCCCCGGAACGCCGGCGCCGCTTTCCAGGGCAACCGGCAGGGAGGTAGCAAACATGACAGTGTTTCCGCATATTAGGAGACTACAGTATTTCCCATCAGTGACAGGACCGCCATGCTACAATCAATAAGCCGATACCTACCATAACGCGAGTATCAGAGTCTTATACCGACCAAGCCACATGTCCGAGACAATCGCAAACAACATCGGCGTCAGGAACGAAAAGACAAAGAAGCTGTTGGATATCGACGTCGCTGTGGATTGGCCGAGACCCAAGGCTCCGGGCACGGCACGAAATCCACGCTCATGCTGCATGTAGTTTTCTGTGCATTTTCAACTTTCCAATCAGCAAACGGGGCCCAACACCAGGGCGTCGATGCGGGCACGCTCACGCCATACCGCGAGGACGGCATAGTAGCTGAACCTCTCTGTAGCCCCCACCAGTGCCGCAGCCCAGGCAGCCAACGGGATCCGGTCGACAATCCGTGGCAGCTCCTGCAGCTCTTCCTCGGTGGCATCACGAGGGGGAGATGATTCCATGTCCAAGACGGATTCGGTCGAAACCGTTGGTGTTTGCTCAGCCTTCGTTTCTTGAGGGCTCATGGCGAAGAGGGTTAATACCAAGTACAACAAGTACCAAGACTTTTAGACGTGATAGCTCTGAAGGCGTGTAAGTGGGATGCATTGGCCTTTGACAGGCCGGCCCCCTAACGAAATAGGTAATCCGAACGGTGCGCCATGCCAGCCCAGGATGGCAAAACAAACCGCCAAGGATAACCATCACCAAGCTGCCAAGTCGCCAAGGTTCTGATCGCGCGGGGATTTTGCTCAAATCTGCTCAAACTGCCTACCCACCCTTGTAACCTGCTCACAGCAGCTGCCTCCGGGGTAGAGGGTAGGTACCGGGTACTTGGAAGCTTTCTCTGCAGAAGTGGCATCGCGGTGGGGGAAATGAAGGAGAAGAAAACCTTTATATTGCCCAAAACATAGCAACAGCAGGAGCATGAACAAGGGCCAGTGTCGCCAAAGAGCAAGATGGTATCCAACGGCCAGCAGCAAAATTACCACATCGGCCACAAGGAAGAGACGCTAAAGGCGTTTGAACTACGCAACGTCAGTGCCTGTCTCGGCTACCTCCTGCCCACGCTCGAAGCGCTGCCACCGACTTTTTCGCTGCTCGATATCGGATGCGGCCCCGGCAGCATCACATTTGACCTGGCTCGCCGTTTTCCCCAGGCCAGGATCATCGGTGTCGATCTCGGCGAGGAGGTGATTGAGCGAAATAAAGCCAACATTGCGACATTCGCACCCGGCGCCAACATTGAGTTCCGGGCCGGGAACCTCCTTACGCCGGAGACGTTTGTATCCGCAGACGAAATCGGGACCTTTGATGTGGTGCACGAGCATACGACGCTGATTTGCATCTCGGACAATGTCGCGGGGCTGCGCGTGCTGAAGCGACTGGCCAAACAGGAGGGCGGCATCGTGGCCTGTCGTGAGGCGGATACGAACTCGCAGGTGATCTGGCCGGCGGTGCCAGAGACGGCGGAGCTGCAAGAGCGCATCTACGCCATGAATGGCCTGGACACGCAGATGGGCCGCAAGCTGCTGAGCAAGGCGCTCGAGGCAGGCTTCCGCAGAGACCAGATTACGGCGTCGGCGAGCGTGCTCAGCAACATCACAGCGTCCGAGCGGCTGCTGTATGGGGGATCCATGGTTGCCATGCTGGCCGATGAGAGCTCCGATTACCGCAAGGCCGCCGCCAAGTTTGGCTACACGGACGGGCAAGTTGACGTACTGCGGAGCAACATGGAGAAGGTCATCGCGGCGGAGGATGGGTGGAGGTTGTGCATTTGCACAGAAATTATCTGCAGGCTTCGTACCTAATCCCCATGTAATGAATGGTCCAAAGTCCTAGACTTGAGGCAGTGGTCACAATACCTTCAAGATTACGTGTTCTGTAACTTCTTGTCGGGGCGCAAACTTGTACCGGGTACAAAGGGTAGACCAGCACGGCAGCTAGGAAATGCGGCTGTTTCCAACAGGCCGGACGGCCAGGGTAGCCACACCTGAATAACGTTAGTTTGCTTCTGACCCCATGGGTATCCGCGCCACAACTTGCTCGCTACAGGCCAGGGTCAGAGTCCAGGCCTGGGTCCTGGCCTCTTGCATCGTGAGATAAAAAGGGTTGCATCGAAGAGCGCAGTGCTGGTAAAGTAGGATCTGCTTCTCGTGTCTCGGCCGTGGCCCCCTCGTGTTCTCCATCTTTCAACGCTGACACGCTCTGGCGGTGGAAGAAGGAAACAAGACACTCACTTCATACTTCCGAGCCACCACAATGAAGTTCCTCGCTCTCGCCGCCGCTCTGCATGCAGCCGGCGTGCTCGGCGACGGCACCGGCTTCATCGGCCTCGGCAAGACCTTGTACAACCCGACATGCGCATTCGCGTGCCGCAATGTCATCAAGGGCTGTAAGTTGCTGTGCACTCCAGAGAAGAGCGACGCCAACCATGGCACCGCCCACAGCCCGGTATCCACCCCGCCCGACTGCTTCGTCAAAGACGCCGCCTTCCTCAAAACCATGGCCATCTGCCTCGACACGTACTGCCCCATCAGCAACAAGCCGGACCTCGCCCTGCTCGAGGACTACTGGTCATCCCATCTGGGCACCGGTACGCTGGGCAACGCCAAGCATGTCCCTGCCTTGTCCTACCCAGATGCATTGGCCGCCGCCCGACTTGACGAGGAACGCGTGCGCACCAACACGACCGTCACCGAGGACCACAGCAGCCACCCCAACGGCACCGACCACAGCAGCCATCTGAGGAAGCGCCAGTTCATGACGGAAGCCGGCCCCGAGATTACCAGCGTGCTGCCGACCATCAAAGCCGGCCAACCACTCAACGTGACGAGCTTCATCGCCCCCAAGGACTGGCAAAAGCAGTACAACGGCATGCTGGACTTTGAGCTCAACGAGAATGGGCACTCGATCTACTCGCTCGCCACCCTCCTGGTGGCCATCCTGCTCCCTATACCGCTCTCGCTGCTCCGCTTCATCCCCGGTGTCGTCACGAGCCGGCCGTGGAATGCCCTCCAGTCGGCCGTGATCAACCCCGCCGTCTTGGGAAAACGCCACCGCGAGCCGGCGGCCGGGGTCGTGGGACTGGTGCCCACTCGTGGCCAGGCGCTGTACATTTTTGCCATCAGCCTGCTCAACGTCGTCTTTCTGGTCGCCCCGTACGTCTACCACCAGCCGCAGAGTACCTTTCCCTCGCGGGCGTCACAGCAGCTCAGCATCATCGGCAACCGCGCGGGCGCCATGGCCATGGGCAACACCGCCGGTCTCTTCCTCTTCGCGGCGCGCAACAACCTGCTGCTCTGGCTCACCGACTGGAGCTACAGCACGTACCTTTTGCTGCATCGCTGGCTGGGGTATTGGGCTGTGCTGCACACGGTGCTCCACTCGCTGATGCTGTGGATGTATTACCGCACCTACGGCAACTACGATGCCGAGTTGGTGCGGCCGTACTGGATATGGGGCATCGTGGCGACCGCTGCCGTCGTGGCGCTCTTCTCGTCGTCGCTTCTCGTCTTCCGTCAGAAGCTGTACGAGTTCTTCCTGGCGTCGCACGTGGCGCTCTCTCTCGTCTTCCTGGTCGGATACTACTACCACATCTGGTACGTCTACACGTACAGCTGGGGCTACGAGATCTGGATGTTCCTCGCCGCCGGGATATGGGCTACGGACCGGCTGTTCCGCCTGGCGCGCATCGCGCTCCACGGCTACCGCACCGCCGTTGTCAGCCTGCTTCCGGGCACGGACGGGGAATACCTCCGCATCGATGTCGAGGGAACCCACCTCGGCGAAGGCGTTGCGTACCTGACCTTTCCCACGCTGGGCCGGCACTTCTGGGAGTCGCACCCCTTCTCGGTCGCCTTCAACTCGAGCGAGGTCGGGGAGCAAGACTCACCCCCTGCGAGTCCGAGTCCCAACCCTAGCGCCGATGGCAAGGAGAAAGAGGCTGCCGTTGTTGCTGCGGTGTCTGCGGCGGCGGTGCAACCGGTCCCAGCGAAAATCACAACATTGTTCGCGCGTGTGCGCACCGGCGCTACGAGGAAGCTGGCTGCACGCGCCGCCTCCGGATCCGTCCGGCTCGGCGTGGTTGTGGATGGCCCGTACCCGCACTCCGGCCGCGTCACAACGCAGCTGAAGCAAACTTCAAGCATTGTGTACATTGCTGGTGGCGTGGGGATTACGGCGCTGCTGCCTCACCTCCGGCACATTACCGACATCCCGTCACAGCTCTTCTGGGGGACGCGACAAGCAGGATTGGCGGCATCTGTTCAGCCCGCCCTGGCCGCCTTGCAACGTGCCGGTGGGAGTGTGGAGGTGGAAACGGCGGTTGGCCAGCGACTGGACCTTGATGAGATTCTGCAAAAGGCCCTGGCTGGGACGGGCGGTGGAGGCGGTCCGCTTGGCATTGTGGTGTGTGGGCCGCCCGCCATGGCCGATCATGTTCGTCATAAGGTTACGCAGCTGTCTCGAAACGGGCCGGCGACGAGGCCTTACGTATTGGTGGATGAAGCATTTGGGTGGTGAGTCGGGCAGCATCCTGTTTGTAATGGTAGAGATCTTTCATGCGCTGGGGTTGTAAAGAATTCAAGATTATTTGGAAGTAATTGCGGTTGTGTGAGAAGAATTTCGAAGCAGCAGAAGACAACTTCAAGTTTGGTCAGTTGCTGTTGCAGTGTGAGGAAGGCGCAGTGTCTCAAGTAAGTAGAGTACAGTGCACCTGCCTCCTATGGTTCGCCCAACAGTTTGTAGTCAAACTTCTCCCTCACCCGATGCGCCATCTCCACACACACCTTCCTTCCTTTTCGCGACGCAACGATGACATGGCCCACAGTCCAAAGCTCGCTTGACGCGGGGCCTTGTACCGGGTCCCCCTTCCACTTGACCGTCTCGGTCCACACCACATGCTCTTTTAGATCGGGGTTTGCCTCGAGGAACTCGACCACACAATCATCCGATCCCATAACGCCCTCCCTCGTCGGCGGCAACACAGCAATTGCAGGTGTGTATTGCGGCTTTCCGCCGCGGAACGGCTGCGCCAGCGCCCGGATCCTCTGTTTCTCTTCTTCTCTCCCGTACCCCAGTGCAAGAAGCAGCCGAATGGCGTAGTAGTCCACCCCGTGCGCCAGCAGCGCCGATATTGTGTTGGCGTATCCGGGCGGCCGCGCATTAATCTCGTGCAGGTAACACGATGGCTGCTCCTGTGTCACGATCTCTCTCGGATGGAGATCCAAAATGCTGTTGTCCTCTCTCGGCCGGTAGTGCACACTCGACCCCCTCACGCGTGCTTCGCAGTGGAAGATTCCTGACTTGAAGCCACACTGTTTGATGGTCATTGGCAGCGACTCCCGCAGGATGGCCTGCTCGTTGTCTGGCAGCGCCGTGGGAACATCCATGACCGTCTCCATGAAGTTCGAATTCTTCCCTCCCTGGCTCGAATCGCCCGAGCAGGGAAAGTCATCAGTGATGTAACAAAACAGCACCTCTCCGTCCAAGATGACAAAGTCGGCGTCGACCTCAGGTCCGTCGATGTATGGCTCCACGACCACGCCTTTGCTCCCAAGCGGCGACGCAGCATGCCTTTCCGAAGCCCGACACACCGCGGCACGAAGCTCGGCCACGTCACTCACCTTTGCCACACAATCCGAATTCCATCCGGCACACGGCTTCACGATCATCGGAAACCGCAACAAGTCCCCCCTGCTTTGCAGCTCCGCTTCCAACTCTTCCGCCCCAGCCAGCACCAGAGACTCTCCCTGTCCGTTCCGGCTCTCCACCAGCCTCCGCGTGGCCCCCTTGTCCCCCGCAATCTTGTAAGCCTCCGCCCCTTCAGACGGTAACCCCAGCACCTCGCACGCCTTCGCCACATGCGGCAGGCGCGCATCGCTGATGGTCACGATCCCATCAATACGCTCTGGGTAAGCCCGAACCGCATCGACAATGCGCTGCGCGAGCGCAGCGTCGCCGTCAATGTTGAGCTCCACAAAAGCCTCGCGGAGGTGCGCATGGGGGCTCGAGGGGTCCTGCATCCAATGGCCCGGCGCGTCGGCTACGACGAGCGTGATTCCTAGAGCCTGGGCGGCAAGATAGAACTGCTGTGAGGAGAGGATGTTGGCGCGGCCTTGGATCCAGAGGATGCGTTGTCTCTGTGCTGGGGGGCTGGGTGCGACCCATGGAACGGAGAGACGGTAGTCGAGCTCCGAGGTGAGAGATTGGGTGGCGCTTTCGGGGGAGCTACCATAGCTGATGAGGCCGCCAAGAGAATGCCGGAGCAGGTCGCAGACATTTTGAGCCGATACGATGTTACGTGTGATGGAGGGGGACGCCTCGGTAATTTTTGCCAGAGGAGTCAGGAAGCTACGCACCGCGTGGATGGCTGGCGCGTCGCGGAGGCGGTATTCAATGTAGTCGGATCGGATGGGGGTGCCTGCCGAGACCGGGAATAAGAGGCGGAGAATGATGACTGAGTCCTGGGCCTTGGGCGAGGTCAGGGCAGCAAAGACATCCAAGGTGAAGAAAGCGTGCTGTGCGGAGTGTTCTGGGAAGTGGGAGTCGTCGACGGTGATCCAGGAGATGTCGGGCGAATCGGGCGGAGCATGGGCGGCGGCGGCAACGTGGAAGTCTAGATGCCAGTGGAGTGAGGACGGCGAAGATGCGGAACGGCTGGACCAGAGGGGGGTGAGGTTTGCGTATACTAGGTGCGAAGGTGAGTGTTGGGACTGGCCGCAGTCTCGCGATGCTTGGCGGTGATGCTTACAATGGTATTTGTTGGATCGCAGGAATATGCCCCACGAAGGGCCAGCGTCTTCTCGATTTGCCATCCTTGAGCCGTTATGTGCTACTGCAACAGCGCAAAGCAGAGGGGTTGGAACGAACAGTGAACTTGGGGGGCAGATCTACATGGGAAGATTCGGGCCTGATGAGGTTGGGGTTAATGCCCAATCAAAAAGGATCTCGAAAGGGCAAGGTTCTGAAATACCCATCCCCTGTCTTGTAGCACCTACACATGTGTACAAGCTGTTGGATCTCGAAGTTCGCTTTAGGTTCACGGAAAGGGGGTTTCGGAACCTGGCCGAGCCAAGACTCGGAGGGGAAACTTGCTCACTGCTGCGTACCCATGCCAAGTGCACATGCAGGGCACACACAATAGCAGCCCCCCCCTGCCCAGGTAGCTACGTTGCAGTGGTCCAGAACCGCAGGCAGGCATTCCGGATCTGTAGTCAGATGCAGGATGGAAGGGCAGAGAGACGGGCAGAGAGACGGGCATCGGCGGTTGTGAAAAAGACAGAAACATAAAAAAAGCGGTGAACTTGCGCATCCCAATCTCTTGGCGAAGCCGATTCATGCACAGAGCTTGCACATAGCATGCACATATCTGAGAGGGTTTGAGCATGTAAAATCGTTCGTGCTGAGGTCGTCAGTCGGGGGCTGAGAAGACGACATCCTACCCCTTGCTGGGTGCCGTCGGCAGTCTTGTCTTCGTGGCGGCTAGCACCTGGTATGTTGTTCCCGGGGTGGGCATCTAAATAAGAGCCAGAGCCAAATCGAGGTGTGGCGCGAATAGATGCATTGTGGTGCTGTGTAGCTTGGAAAAACAGACGCGTCACGGTGTATGCCAGGCCTCGACGTCCACAACGTCAAGACTATTGAAAAGAAAAGAGAAGGAAATATTCAACCGTCACGTCACGGCCCCCGAGGTAGCGTGTTGGCCTTCTCTCCCAGCCCATTTTGACCACTTTCATCCAGCATGGCTGCGCCATCCAACGTCTTCCGCGGCCCCAACTCACTGGCCGATTTCTTTGACCCCGACAAGAATCCCCCTCTACCACTTGTCGAGATCCCCGACCGGTTGAACCCTCACAGGGAAGATGGCGTACGCATCTACGCCAAGGTGCTCACCCATCTTCCGGCCCAGAATGTCAAGTCGTTGCCTGGTTTGTCATCCGCTGCCCTGCCACGGTTTCATTTTATTTTAGGAGGGATAAAATGTTAATTTTGTACTGTGCTTGTGACGGGATAGCGCTGAATATGCTCCGGGCCATGCCCGAGGCAAAGAATAAGCGCATTGTGGAAGCAAGCTCGGGGTCGACGGCTTTGTCTTTGGGCATGATTGCACGAGTGTTATGGGGCCACGAAGACGTCAATGCTTATGTTACCAACAAGAAGCATCCAGATTCTCTCAACCTCATTCGCTTTTTTGGGATTACGCCGTATGTTTTGCTTTTTTTGTTTTCTGCCAATGGGGGGGCGTAAAAGCGATCGGAAGTTAGACTAACGAAGCTTGCCTATGTTATCAGACATCTCTACGCTGGCCTCACACAACAAGAACCAACTGATGAGACAGGCGTGATGTGCAGGCTGAGACGGCTCGCAGAAAAGAGAGATGACATTGCCTATCCTGGGCAGTATGATAACAACAATGTAAGCCGCCGTTCCCTCCCTTGTCCGTCGAAGCCGCTCCCTCTTCTCACTACCTGTCTCGCTGTAGAATTGGAAAGCACATGAACGGTGGACGGGGCCGCAAATCCTAACCCAGCTCCCCGAGATCAGTCTCTTTGCCACCACCGTGGGAACAGGGGGCTGCATCACCGGCACAGCGTCCCACCTCAAGTCCCAGAAGCCATCGTGTAGAACCCTGGGCGTCTTCAACGTCTTTGGCGACGAAACCCCCGGGCCCCGAAACTTTGAAGGCTTTCACACGTGCGGATTTCCCTGGGGCGAACTGATGGATGCGTCGGTGGACGTGGCCTCGGTCGATTCTTACCGCATGTCCATGCTTTTATCGCGCGAGGGTCTCATCTGCGGCCCGTCTTCTGGGCAGGCGCTCCAAGGCATCTTGGACTATATCCGACAGCTCAGGAAGGCGGGCGGGCTAGGGCAGCTGGCGGATGCGACCACGGGGGAGGTCTCTTGTGTTTTCACGCTGAGTGATCTCCCGTACCAGTACCTCCCGCAGTATTTCGAGAAGCTGGGGGAGGGTGAGTTTCCCGAGATTCAAAACAAGGTAATACTCACACATCAGACATGCTGGGGATGCACTGACACCCACAGATCCTCCTTGGATGCGACCAATCCAAGCATGATGGACGCTGGATTCTCGACCCATTTCAAGCCGCCGAGATGCTGCAAACAAAGCCAGACCTCGTTCCTCTCCCCAGCCTCACGGCCGACCAGCCACATGCAATCACACAAGCCGTCAACTGCAACTCAACATATTCGTCTTTCTGGTCGTCACTCCGCTCCTGCATCGACCGTCTCGTTAGTTACGCCTCACCGGCGGATACCAACCCGAGCTGGCAAGCATGTTGCCCCCTCCACCTCCACCAACAAGCCCCCTTCGACCCAATTTCAACCTCAACCTCAACAGCAACAACAGCCACGTCCACCCAGCCCCTCATCCTCGACCTACGGAGTAAAGCCGCATTCCGGAGTCACCACCTCCCGGGGTCTCTGAACATGCCCCTACCCAGGCTGACGCCGGGACTAGCAGGGAGGGACTTTTTCGGCGACCCGGAAGCGGTGCCTATGATTGAGAATGCGATCCAGACGCTCTTCTTCGCGACGCCGCAGGAGCGCGGTTTTGTCGCGCGGGTGCGGCAGAGCCAGAGGGGGGTGCTGGTGCTGTGTTATGATGGCGGTGCGAGCCAGTTGGCGACGTCGACGTTGAGGTCGCATGGGGTCGAGGCGTATTGTGTCAAGAGGGGGTTTGGGGGGTTGGCTGGGCTTGTGGGTTGCTAGGGGTGATAATGGTGGTTCCGTACAGGAAGGGGTATTTGGATTAAAAGGGGGGGGACGTCCGTGTATGAGACCCCATTTAGGTTTTGAAGCACACCTTGGTTTGGACGTACTTTAATTACTTGAGGTCCAACCTACCTCTATCGTCACCCCCCACAACATTCTCTGATCAAGTCCGGATAAGTCGCAGAGCCTGAGCAGGGGGTGAGGCGCAGCGAGCACCTCTCTGAGCCGAGGTGAGTTCAGGGAAGCGATTTTTGGCCCGGCTATAGTTGCCGGTTCTATAGTGGGGTGTATGTGCGTTGCAAGGAACTCCAATCAACTCACGCGGCGGCAGTCGCGTTGATTCTGCGGTTAGATTCCGGTCATCCGTAACTCACTAGGCGGAGCCACGACCACTTATCACCAACGAGGCTAGAATCCAAACACCATATGGCCTCACTTCGTTCACCTCTTGTATAAAGAAGGCAGTTTTACAGCCGCGCTGGTGGCGGCAGTGACTTGATGGAACATCCCAGAGTGACATATGTCAAAGCTGTAGAGGAATGGGAGCATTTGACCCGACAAAGGTCAACCTAGAGGTAGACGAGTATATTCTACGCGGGTAAATCGTTTTACTCACAACGCTCAAGGTAGTTTTGAGGCTCTAGCGAGGGCTCTGGCATCCTTGACCCAACCATATACAATGATGCGTATAATGTTGGCTATTGTTCGATAGCAGGCTATCTTCTAAATAGCTTAGCGCTGTGATACCACGGGCGCCACCATCAAGCAGGCTGGCTCCCACAGGGCCAATCATTTATTCTGAAACTCTTGGGTGCTGTTATCCGGGCGTCCTGTTTCTCTATCTAACCACTGGTGACGGTGGAAAAAAGGCGAAAGCTGAGAGGTTAATTCCCGCATGGCTGATGAGATCCATCTTCCCCGCTTTTGATTCATACTCCTCACCTGAATACCGTAGTCTTCTCACTTCAAGTTCGCAATGACGCCCTACATCTATCGCCCGCTGGACAGAACAAAGAATGACACGACTTCGACGCTCCCATTCAACTTTCCATTACCCACAAATCCTTCATTTTCCCACCAGAAGATGTTTTGAAGGACAAGCGTCAGCTCCTGAGTACGATCCAAGAGACCCTTCCTCCCGGTTGGGATGTCGACAAGACGTTGGACGGCCGCTTCATATACTGCACTACAACGAGCTATGGGGCTACAAGTCACTGGGACCATCCCGCAGGCCTTAGTTTCGGTAACCCTCCACTTTGCCCCCCGGCAAGGTTTGAGCCAAAATATGAGGCGTTATCCCACGTATGGGGAGCTACACGACCACCCCCAGGCGGCAGACATAGCGCAGGGTGGAGAGGCCGACAAGCAAACGCTCCTGCTTGGTCAGACTCTATCTGCCGCAATAAGACATCCTCGCCAACCGTCGAAGCCTCGGCGAATGTGGATAGATAGCATCTGCATCAACCAAGCGGACATGAACGAACGGGAGATATCTACCGGCTAGCGGAACGTGTTGTTGTGTGGCTTGGACCTGCTGGCCGAGATTCGAATCTGGCCATGAACAGTCTCAGGCGTGTCGGAGAGAAGATAGTAAAGACTCAGCGACTCATTCTGCAGTCTCCAGACTCCCCACGGACCTATGACTGGCAGCATATATCATTCGAGGTTCCTTTCTCGGATCGTACGTGGGAGCCCCTTCGTAATCTCTTCGAGAGCTCCTGGTTCAGCCGAGTGCCCGTGATAAAGTGTACGGCATCCTTGGGCTGATGCATCGACGCATTACGAGCGGCATGCGGCCAGACTACACAGCTGGCGTCTCCGAGGTATATAGGAGGACAATACTGCAGCATGCTTTGGTCGGAGGTCGCCTTGGCTTGCTTGATCACTGCGATATCGTCACCAAACTTCCAGATGCTCCCTCGTGGGTGCCAAACTGGCAGGTCAAAGGACACTGGGCGTATCGTTCCACGTATGGATATCAAGCCAGCGGGCGTTTCCCAAGCCATTATACGCATGAAGTCCTAGACATTGTTACAAGCTGATGGTTTTCGGCACGGCGTTATCACAGCAGTCTCGCCCATCTTGCGCGATGTACGCGAGCTTGTCGATTTCATTCGGAAAGCCTACACGGGGGAATATTCCGGGGGTCTCGAAGCTGGAGTATCTGAGACTACGTCTACCTACTCAATTCTGGAAATCTAGGTGAGATTCGTCCTGTATTCGGCCACCCAACATTTGCTTCCGCCGCAAGTGAGCTCCTGGGCCATGTCTTTGGCAACCCGGATGCTCCATGGCCTCTGTTTGATCCTGTTGCACCAGAGAACTGCCCTGCACCAGTGAGGATAATATTCGCTCAGGGAGGGGTTGTTGGCATTGGGCCTGGCTCGGCTGGGCCCGGTGATCTGGTCACCGTCACTCTTGGCTGCCGGCTGCTAAAGGTGCTCCGTCCGATCCCAGATTCGCCAACGAATGCGAATTCATCATTTTATTTGCTTGGATCTTGTGAAATCTCCGGTTTGATGAACACGGAGTTGTTGTTGGAGCCATTGTCACAACATACACAACAATATACCGTCGTGACTGAGCAGGACTATATCAAGCTTTTTTCTCCGATAGCGAGACAGCCAGCCTGCTAGAGTCCCTTGATGACTCTCGGCTAGAGAAGTTGCCAGCTGAATGGGTCACCCGAGAGCTGAGCGGTGAAGGAGAGGAGACAAACGAAGGCTTTCCATTTTTTGAGTTTGTTAATACCAAGACGGGTGAGGTGACGAGGATGGACCCTCGCTGCACACGAGAGGCGCTCAAGGCGAGAGGGGTCGTCCTGGAGACCTTTAAGTTGAGATGATTCTTGAGCAAGGGGCTGTGGCAACTTCCCATCAACCCGCTGTCCGGACCCGCCTACTACCCTGCCGGCGGCATCTCGATTAAAGCGATACTTAACATCAACACAGTCTTCTAGTACAGTATCACCAGTGTAGGTACCGTAGCATGCTACGACCTGTGCCTGGCACCAGAGACGGCAAGGTTGAGACAGAGCGTAAGATAGAACGCCTAAAGTAAGGGGTGATCAGAACGCTGAATGAAGGGCTACTACTTGTAGACGGGGGTAAACGTTCAATGTTGGCCGTTACTATAGTGGAGAAAGGTGGGTTCGGATATGAGGATACAAATGAACAATATATTAATAGCTTAAAGAACCAAGATTACTCCCTCCATTGTGGGTATAATGATGCTATCTACACTAGACTATCTAGAAGGTAACTTGTACCTTGCTCTGCGTGCTTTTTCATAGATTGTGTAGCACTATAGGGGTGATGGGCCTCTGACATATGTAGCGGCAGCGGGGTGGTGACGGTAGGGCGGCTAGTTAGGCGCATATCCCTGACGGCAGGTGACTGAGGACGTACCCTGTAACACAAGCCCTGCCTACACATCTTGTACTATTTCTGATGGCAATCTTTTTTTTTGTGACGACATAGTGTGTGGCTTAATATTCGCTATAGATAGAATAACTTCCGACTGTGGTTTCACCTAAGGGCATCGATGATATGTTTGATTTGTTAAATAATTATATGAAAACGTATAGTTAACGGCCTCATAAGGTAGTTCCATGTGACAGCTTTCACTCAGCTAAGAGAAGAATCGCGTGGTAGGTGGTAGGCGTATCAAACTATCTCTTTATCTAGCCAGGAAAGAACAGTCGTGCGGTAGGTAGTAGGACGGATCGAACCGCCTCTTTACGGCTGGGAAGAGATCAGTTGTACAGTAGGCAGGCGTGAATACCAGCACGCAACCTCAGAACGGAGAGTGAATACGCTGGCTACCGAGTCCATTTCTTGGGACCGCCGTTTTTTCCCCCGGGGGGGACCAGAAATGGGCCAGCGCCATCTGGCCCAAAACTTGTCCTTCGTCGCGTAAAGTTGATAATTTCGTGGTATGGTGAGCTGGGGATGAGCGGTGGTGAGCCGAAGGTGAGCCGAGGGTGAAGAGAGCCTGATTTTGGGCTCTTTTCGGGGGGGGGGGGGAGATTACCTATGGCTTTATAGGTAGTCACTCCTTGGAAAAAAAGAAAAGAAAAAAAAAGAAGAAAAAAAGAGTCATCTGAAAGTATTTAGCCTAAAATCAGGCTTGCTTCATTCTCGGCTCACTGTCGGCTCGCCATCGCTCAGCTCACCATACCACGAAACTGACAACTTACGCGACGAGGGACAGGTTTTAGGCCAGGTGGCGGCAGCCCATTTCTTGTTCCCCTCAAGAAAAAACGGCGGTCCCAAGAAATAGACTTAATAGCCAGCATATTCACTCTCCGTTCGTACTAGAGATGGACAGTCGCCTTACTCAAGCCGAGCTATCTGCACACGAACCCAGACATGCAGCGTGCGTGGATCAAGCCAAAATACCTATATGCAAATTTCATGTGTACCTAGAGAAATGCTAGCTTCCCGTCAGTCCAGCGTGAGGCTAGCTACATGAGACCGACCTTACAGCCCATGGTCAAGACGAAAGCTTTTGTTCTTGGAAGCAGGCAAATGATAGAGATCTCAAATAATAATGTATAACTAGCTAATGATACCCTTTGACTCCACACTTGCACAACAACGCCTGAAATGACGAGACAAATGAATGTTCTAGACGATTTTCTATCCCCTCAAAGCCCTACTCGCAAGTTGCCGGGCTTCAACCGGCCGAACCATCCCCGCACGCGGTGCAGCCAGCTCGCTCTACCATCCGGTTTCTGGATCAGGACAAGCTCCCGGCCGGCGCCTGCCGCCTCCGTATCCAGAAGCTTGCTCTGCAGATGCGAGACATGCTTCTCACTCGTGTCGAGCGCGGCCTGTAGACTCCGCAGCTGCTGCCCAAGCGCGGCGTTCTCCTCGCGCAGCCTCTCCCTTTCGCTCAGATCGCGCCGCAGCTCGGCCGAGAGGGACAGAGCGGCCTTGAGTGACTGGGCGTCGCGGACGCACTCACGCTCGAGGTCCTCCCGCTGGGTGGCGGCGTGGCGGAGCTGGTCCCGGGCCGACGCGAGCTCAGCCTCGGCCAGCACGCGAGCTTGGGTCTCGGCACTAGCGGCTTCCTTGAGGTGGCGCTCGACGCCTTGCAGCATGGTGTTCTCGCGCACGGCGGCGGCGAGCTGCTCGCGTACGTCGTCGAGGTCCTTACGCAGGGCGGCGAGGGCGTGACGGTCCGATGAGTCGCGGCTGGTGGGCAGGCCGAGGGCAGGCGGCGGCGGGCTCTCAAAAGTGAAGGAGGTGTTGCGCGAGCTGGTCTGGGTGCTGGGCGGGGTGGGCATGCCGAAGGCGCCGAGCGGCTCGGGCGCAATAGGTTCGGGGGTGCCGAGGCGGGGCGGGGCGGCGGCGCTCTGCTGCTGCTGCGAGAGGGCCTGCGCGATCTTGGCCTGCCACGCACAGGCCACGCGCTGCTTCTGCCGGAAGTGCCAGTCGCGGCAAAGGCACAGCTCGGCGAGCTCGATCAGGTCCTCGTGTGTGATCCCGGAGAGCGGTCGAGCGGCAAGCGTCGGGAGCAGGCGGTGCACGGCGACAGAGTCGGGGTCGCCCGTCGGCTTCTGGAAGCCGCAGCGCGGGCCTACACCCTTGTTCAACCCCGAGCATTGGATCTTGCCGTACACGCCACGGCCCGTGATGTTGAGTAGCTGGTCTGGGTTCCAAAGCCCCGCCATGGTGGGGGTCAAAGTGATTGTGCTGGACGATGGCAGCGGTCAATAGCGATTGGCAATCTCTTTGCTGCTGTGGGGATGGAAATTGCGGCCTTATCTTTATTTCCTCGCTGGCTGAATGGCTGCCCTGTTCCCGTCCCTGCCGCAAAACACATGGGCCTCGTGGGGGTTTGCTCCAGGCCCGGGGAATCCCATTCCGAAGCGCGCAGAGATTGGCAGACAGCACTGCCGCAGCCACATTGCTCCTTTATCGACATTTTCTACCTTGGCTGAACCACATCGCCTTTGTTCATGAAACGATAGTGCTCTACGCGGTTACACCCGCGTCGGGGAAATAAAGGTCAGCTTGGACAAGGGTGCTACTGTTACCGTTCGGGTGCTTTCTCTGCCAGGGGGTGACAGTGAGCCTCTGGCCGAGCTGACATTTTATTACCTGTAGCGCACGCCAATCGCCGTACGCCTTGCCCCTTGAATTTTAACGACCAAAATCCGTTTTTGGGCATGTCCATGGGAACCTGGAATTTCTGCCTCCCGCGCCGCGTGCAGGCGATCCTTGATACCCGGCAGAAGCCCTTTCCCAGCAGTGCTAACCCCTGCTTTCAGCGTCGCTTCCCGGGCCATAGACGCCACCTTGTCGCACGACATCCCGGGCTGCGATCCACCCCCTATTCTCCCCGGCAGGGAGTCGGTCAGCCTGCGTGTGAGCCTTGTCATTATCGCCGTTCCACCGGGCAGCGAAGTACGGTGGGCATCCAACTTCAAGCTAGATTGGCCCTGAAAATTGGAAAAAGTGGACCCAAGCCAAATCAAGCCAAATCCAGGAGGTCCTGGACTTAGCTTGGCTTGGCGGTCTATTTGACTTGCCTTAGGTCAAGCGCACATTATCATACGCAGCAGGAAATTTGTTACAACGAAGAGGGGGTATTACGGAATTGGCCCAGATATCACTAAGGAGGGCGATCTCCTTTGTGTACTTTTCGGGAGTGAGATACCTTTTTTGTTATGACCAAGCGGGGAAGAGCACGTCTCCTAGTTAGAGAATTCTTTGCGCAGGGTCTGATGTTTGAAGTTATGAGAATGTTCGAGGATAGGCACCTAGTATGGCAGACCTTCAATGTTAGGTAGCCGTCTGATTATAACGTCAATCTAGCTTCTCAAATATTTTGTAAAGTTCTAACACTTCCTAGCACATTCAGATAGTGGGTATTTTACAGGTTGAAGCGGGAAAGCGCTGTTGCGGCCGCCGAATCCGGCTGGCACGTGTCGCCATTTTCAGCGCCCTCGACAGTGAGGAGCAGGTGGTACAAACAAATTTACCCAGGGCCCGGATCTCTAAGGAATCTATACGTCGACCCAGACATCTTCCGCGTACTCGTCCAATTCTTAAACTACACTTGAGCCCAGACATCTTCGGCATACTCCTCCAGTTCTTGAACGCCAAAAGTCAAGTCTCCCTCCCCATGGCCCGGATCTCTAAGGAAGAGAAGCCTGAATGATAGTACCAATGCACCGCTAGTGGCATGGTATGAGATCGGGTCGGTGGTGGTATCTCGGGTGATGGTGATAGCTTGTCGGAGCACAGGCTCTTGGTGTTGAAGAGAGTGTCGTGTTGTGGTAGCTCTAGGGCGAACTGGTATCTCTTCCTCCCACTTCTCCAAAAGGATTGTAGTACCGTCAAACTTGGCAAGAAGAACAATCTTGACCTTGTGGTTTGACATGGAAAACCACCGCCGCATACCTATTTGCAATTGCGCTAACGTCTGAGAGACTCCTGCCTCGATGATAAGTGTTTGGCCAGGCACCTTTGCCAGCTTGTTCAGGCTTTGGGCCACTGCTTAAATCACCCTCTTTACCCCTTCGTCTAGCATAACCTTATGCTGAAAGTATAGGACTGCCGACATCAACCCGACTCTTTACTAAGCCCATATTGTAAATCTTGGTGATCATCTGGTAATTTAAGGATTTATAGAGTCACTTATGAAGGGTAGTTATGATAGTGGTAATGAGGATCCGGGATTTGGTGTCAAGATAATGAAAGCGGAACTTGTGCCATTCCTCCTCTCATATATGATTGATTTTGATAAGATGATCAAGAGATAACCTGATTGACAAGCGAGCGACACAGACAAACGAGTGACACACTCTAGCAAAATTAGGTAGCCATGCACGCGAACTGTTGGTAAGAAATTGTTAGAGAGCACTAACAATTTACTGGCTTGCTTTTGGCTTATAGATCACCAAATTTCGTTAGAGTGTGTCACTCGCTTGTCTGTGTCGCTCGCTTGTCAATCACGTTATCTCTAAATAATTAGTATATTATTGAACTGGTGCAGCAAAACTAGCAGACAAACAGAAAAAGGAAAAGCGCGAAAGAAAGAAAAAAAAAAGAAAAAAAAGACACAGGGGTTGAGCCGCTTCATGAAGACATGCCCCAAGTCATTATATAGAAATGGTAGGGTGATGCTGTACTTATGATGGTGAGGGAATTCCTTGTGGTATGATTCACATTGAACAGATCTTACATATTGGTAAAACGCGTGGTGCTGGGATCGTCACCTTGCTTTGATCTTACCAAAGTAGGCATGGTAGATGCCGATGCCGACATAGATGTAGCTGATGGGGATAATGTAGCTGATGAAGATTATATAGCTGATGGAGATACGGCCATTGGCGGCCTCGATATGATTGACGCCATGGCGAAGCGTTGTTATTGCTGGGATCGTGAAGCCAAAAGCCATTGGATACAAAGTGCTCAAGCTTGTTGAAAATGGGCGGGCGTGGTGGGGCAGGGAGCGTGCGGTCAATCAGGGCGAATATTAGTCAGACAATACGCTTCCATCTGATCATGGCTTCCATCTGATCATGGCTTCTTCCATCTGATCATGGCTTCCATCGATTAATAGCTTCAATCTGATCATAACTTCAATCTAATCATGGCTTCAATCTGAGCATGGCTTCAATCTGATCATAGCTTCAATCTGATCATAACTTCAATCTAGTTGCTGTAGATAGCCGCGGCCACCAGCGGAGATGGCGGGCGTTGCCATCTCCGATGGTGGCCGTGTCTCCTTGACGTAACTTTCCCGATATCGCGATTTTTACCGCACCAATCCATGACCTCACAGATGAGGCTCGCCTTCCTGTGTTCCCAGAGATTGACTACTCGGATTGGAGCGGCATCACCAGCTCTAGCGATGAGGAACAACAACAAGATGACAGCGTCAACGAAGAAGATAGCCAAGAGGAGGAACCGCACCAACAACACCAAGGCCGCGATCGCGATGCCCACCAAGCCCAGGACCCGGCTGACACTCAAGAGCAAGCCCAGGGGCCGACTGCTGATCAATGGAGGTGCCGAGGAGCCATCTGCCATCAAGAAAAGGCGTGCACCTAGCCCCTCGGAACCTCCAGTGGCAAGAAAAGCTACTCGAAGTGGTCGCGAGGTGCGGCCGACTACCAGGGCACTGGGCCTGGATTGATCTGGCACTTCAAAGAGTGTGGATTTAGCGTTTTCAGGGCTTGGCCTGCATTATTCAATTGCGCGGCAATTGCGCGGCACTTTAAGGACCGTTTTTTCCTGGCTAGGGCACTGCGTTGGTGATCCTGTTGTTGTGGTGTTTATCGAGTCAATTGGTGCATTGTGTTGGGGCGATTTGGGTGGGATTTTGACAGCCGGCAATGCACACGTGGAAGGACTTGAACTTATTGCCGGCAGAATGACCTTAGGATGGGGGTCAGCACTGCGCCCCTAGCAATTAGGTACTGCGCCCCTAGCAATTGGGTACTGCGCCCCTAGCAATTGCCATCTTTCCATCCTGTTCAACAACAGCCCGAAATTCCATAATCTGGTCGCTTTGTCCAAACCATGTGAGCACTGCCAATCTGCCCTTGGACATTTGCGCACTCGGCCACTGATCAGCTTTCTGTAGTCTTCTCCACCTGGCGACCTTCTTTGAGATTCATTCCAGTCCCAAACCAGCAGCAAATCGGTTGGATATGTGGTTATCGAAGTTGACCACTTCTGCAGATCGTCTGTAACGGGAGCCGCAATGACGACAATGGTTGAATAGCTGTTAGCCTGACGATTATAGGCCTTGATGCTCCTTGCACAAGACAAACGACATCCCCTTTCTCAGCCTTTGCTGAGGCTTGGAGGGTGAAATGACAGTTCCGTTTCCCTACCGCATCGAAATATGTTGGTGCATCCTTCCAAGTAATCTTCACCTTGCTTGGCATGAGTAACGGCAACCCCTACGAAGCAGGGTTAGAACCCAATTATATGGCTGCATGGAGCAATATCTTTCAAAAACTTATCCGTTTCTGCCTCTCCAATCAGACATCTATCAGCACTTGGGACGAAGCGGAGGCGGCGGTGATTCAAGCGAGAGGTTGCATTCTCGGTGAAGTATCCTTAGTCGAAGAGGATACCGCTCGGCATGGCGGGCAGCATAAACCTTGCCGGAAAGGCAGGTGGCCTTCTGAGTGTGGTACATATCCACCAGCTCACCCAAGGGGCGGATATTTAAAGAAAACCTGTCTGGTTGGCTGGGTTCGTCTCCTCTATACTTGCGCCGGAAGACTGCACCTCTTATGAGGTAAGCTACCGGAGAGATCAAGGCTTGCAGGTCTGGTCGCATGTCGAAAGGTTTCAGCGCGCTTACGCCTGAGCAGAATGCATATCCGTCGATTTCTGCTTAGAATTTCCGCCTCCATGCCCTGAATCCCCATCTTCTTCCAGCGCAAAATATCTCCACGGGAAAGCCAAGGACCGACAACCTTTTCTAGAACCTCATCACGATAAATCTGTAAGCTCATCTTTCCGTTGGTGTTTGTTGGAACCTCATAGAAATGGATTTCCGTTCCTTTAGTGGTTCCTCGGGGTGGTGAATACAATCAGGACAATGCCGTTCACCGGGTTTCCTAATGATCTGAATCTTTCCTTCAGAAAATAATCCAAAATAGCATTCATCTGACCAACGGATATCATGCCAATTTTCCGGGCAAGGGCGAAATTGAAGGGCGAGTTTAGCGTCTTGAACCCGTCTTTTTGCGTTTGATGGCGATACGAATCCTTTTTCGCAGGCGATACATTTTCGGTAGTATAAAGTCCCCATCGCTCGTTCGATTGTACGGGAAGAAAGAACGCCGATAATTCCTAGGGAGATACCTGCTTCTAAGGCAAGACCTTGCCAACTAAGAGATCGGCCTTAGAAACCGAATCGCCAGAGAACGCTCTCCATTGCTAGTAAATCAGCTGGCGAATGGAGCTTCTTCCGTCCTCGTGTTTCAACCTCGAGATACCTTCGTTCGCGACCACCGTGAAGGATTTGCCAGCCACGGCGCTCACTTACCCCAAAATGGCGGAAAATTTCAGTTTTAAAGATAGGAGGTAGTGATGGTACCTTATGGCTGCCTAGAAAAGCAACTGTACCAAGAATCTGCGACTTTTTAGGTGTAGGATGGTGATGATCGCTAGCAGCTATTTTGTAATGGTGGTGGTGGCGGTGTATGGAGTGATGAGTGGAATGATGGAAAATGGTAGAATTATTAGTGCGTGTGTTAGCGCAGTGACTTGCCAAGACCAATTTGTTTTATTTTGTCAACCGCTTGACAGGCTTCTAGGGTTGTTCTCACCATCCGTTTCAAGAACTGTCACACGCAACCGAGAGATAATAGCAGAGGTCATTGCTGAGTTTGTCAGATGGAGCAGGCTGGAAGCGAAGCTTGGTCAGCCTTGCCACCGTGGTCGTCAGCCTTGCCATGCGGTGGCAACAACATACAACTATAAGACCAAGGTCTCTGGCGGAGCCAGAGACCATGAAGCAACTAAATACAATCACACAATTGCAACCCACATCAAAAGTGCAGTGCTTCTGACAGGTTCAAGCCAACTGGGGTCCTACGCGCCACGTAAGGGGTCGCGACCAGCTGTCACCACTGCTGCTAGACTCCGAAGACTTGCTGTGTCAGGTCAGGTCAGCCGAGGTCCTGTGCGTAAGTTGTGTGGTTCTCGTTGATCAAGCTAAATACATGATGGAGCCACTAGGATCGCCAGTGTTCCATGTTCTGGTCGATCGGTCCGCGATCCTTCGCGCTGGTCTGACGCTTGGCTACGGGTCCGTCGTTGGGTCGAACCCAGATGCCTCTTTGGCTACGCGCGTCGTGGCTGGGCCGTCTGCGACGTGTGTGGCCAAACGGGTCTGGTCGTGCAGTCCTGAAGGTCTTCCTTGGTGCGGCTCTTCCGACTTGCTCGTGTCGTGGGGTCCGGTTCCACACACCCTGCGCAGGGGTCGTCCGCCTGGGCGCGTGCATGGGGATAAAGGTCATGCCGCTTGGTGTGGCCTGAGGCCATGGTGTTGCACATGTTGTGCTGTGTCGCTAATCGCGGAAGGTGTGTACACGCGTGTCCACTGCGGTCAAGGCCCTGGTGTGTTGCTACACCTCGGTGTGGCCTTGGTGAGGTCCAGCAGCGTGACACTGTCTTACCTTACGTCTATGGATGGGGAGATGTGATTCTTGACCTACCTGATACGCTCCTTGTGATCTGGGTAATAAGAACCTACTGAGATGGAGATCCAGTCGAAGCTACGAGAATTATCCTCCGCGCGGTTGCATAAGCTCTCCTTGCCCTTGGACCAGCGAAACAGCGGCGCCGAAATCCGCCTCATGCCGGCGTTTGCCGTCGAAGCTGTGGCATGCACGTTTCCTTGTGCGGCCACGAGGAGAATGCTCTACATTCCTCTCATACCAATCATCGGCCTCGCCCTCGTCTTCGACTCCTATCGCGGTGGAGCTGCAGCTTCCGGAACCGGCAAGGGAAGCATCAGGTAGTTGACCCGGCGGCGGTTCAAGCTTCCTCTTTCTTGGGCTGGAACTCCGAGACTTCCCAGCACCAAAAAGGTCTCTGAGCTGCGACCCATCCATCCTCTCAGTTCTGCTCTCGGGCTCGCCCCCCCCAAAGAGGCCGAAGCGGACGACGCGACGAGGGATGCCACCGAGGAGGAACGGCTTGAGACGGAGCAGCACGCACCAAGCGAAACGAGCAAAGGCATACTCACGCGACACCCTGGCGATGTTCTGGACGGCGGTATTATGGTGCAGATCTCTAAACTCGGTGTCTCCCTCGTCAACAGCATGCACGGCGTAGTGGAGACCGCTGTCACCGTCTGGCTTGGGCACCATGGTAAACAGGCGGTCATCGAAACACTTGTGGATGTCGGCGCGCATCCGGACCAAGTTCGACTCGTCGTCGATGTCGCGCACCCCGGTACCGTATATGGACATGGCATTCAATGAGAACCATAGATCGTGCTCTCTGGGGACAAGGTGGGCCGACGTCGAGGCCAGGCCGGAATTGGTCACGACGCAGTGACGCGTCGTGGCGGCCGGTGCAGGCGGGGCGAGGGGGCCCTCGTGTTGGGTCTCGGAGGGGGCCGGCCATGTGGTCGGGAAGTTGGCGTGAGGGAACTCCCAGTCTTGGAAACTGGGAACGACGGGATACTGATCTTGTTTGCATGTGAGCTGACAGGTCGCTGCTATCAAGAACTGGGACCATGGTACCGTTGCCGTCGATGACGAGATAATAGTGAGGTGCCGTCAACACGCCATCCATCGGCTCGGCTGCGGGCCGCAGGCCTTCGGTGTCGGTGCAGAGGCGGCCTTGGCGAAAAGCATTGTTCGCCACTACCTGGCACGCCGTCAGGGCTGTCAGGTGATGGACCCCGCACTTGCTACCGCCGTCGCCATCGACCGCATCGACTCTTGGCAAGCTGAACAATTGATTTCGCGGTGCCGAGTAACCTGGATGCAAGAAGGCAATCTTGTCCTGGTTTGTGAGGCGCACCCCGGAATGCCGAGGTGGTGGCGCGCGAAGGCCGGTGAGCATTGTGAGGTTGGTTGTTTAGAAGGGGTTGGTGCTTTCCTGTTTCTTCTGTTTTTTTTTGTTTTTTTTTGGCGTTGGCAAAGTGGATGGCCTCGCGCGGTCACGTGTGCTAAGCCTCGGTCCATGCCGCCGAGATGGGTGGGGGGTTGGGGGTCGCCCGACCCGCTCCTCCCCCAACGTAAAAAGTCTATAAAGGGTAAGCTCTGTTGAATGCCGTGGATCAGCAGGGTGGGCAAAGAATATTTGATTTCGAAGGATAAATATGACTAAGCAATCAAATATTCGATTGGAAATATTGGAAATATTTAATCTCGCTTATTGCCGATTATCCCCCTCAATTCAAATCTGTGCAATCAGCCTTGACCTCTTCCAATGCTTCAAACACTCAAGTATCTCAACAGTACTCTCGCCCAGCCTCATCCGCTCCAAGATATTGTACGATGAGCCCCTGAAAAAACTCGTTCAGGCTCTGCACTCATTGCTGGAATGGATAGAATATTGATTGCAAACTGTGAAAGCTGAGGCCACCGTTTCCGCTGCTGTGTATCTAACCACCAAGTGTGCTGATTTGTCGACTGGAATTGCAGGCTCTGAAATGTATTCTTCGAAGTCATCTTTGCTTTGTGGCTGTGGAAAGTTCTGAAGATTCCAAGCAAAAATGTTGAAATCATCATCAAGATCTTCTGTTAGTTCTAGAAGTAATGGAACTGACGGAATGAAATCTTGATCCTTAAAGTTATCCCACAGTTTTTTAATTGCTTGGATAGCTGGCCAAACTCACTTTTTATCCCAGTTATGTTTGAGATATAAAGTTCGACATGAAGGATGAAGAGAAATAGCCGCCACATAATAAGGAGAGTCCTCTGTCTTCAGACAATATTTATCAAAGGATTCCCAGCTTTTTTGCATCTAAGAAGAAAAGAAAGAATCAGAACTAAAAGTAGAAAGACTCTTTTTAAAATGTTAAACCAGAATATCTATATTGAAAAGAACTTGGTCAATAGTAGCAAGATCTCCCTTAGTTGCTTTTATTGTATGGAAAAATGGCTTTAGAAAGGAAAGTATTAAATGAAGAGTTTCCTAATCCTGTGGAGGTAAGAAATCATCTTGAAGATCCTGATACCATAACTCCAAATAAGAATCTATTATAGATTCTTTCCCAACAGCAACTCTTAACATCTTATATCAACTATTCCATCTTATATTATTATTAAGAGAAATACTTTAATCAGCAAGGTCTTTGAGCTGAGAAGTTCAAGAAGGAGAACCTGTGACACCGGCGCCACACCTAGGTGAGAAGTAAGGTGGAGCGGGGATGACAACGACAAGGTGTGCAAACACTGCAAGATGAAACCGCAGAGCTGTAACGATGATCCGGACAATGTCGGACGATCAAAGCGTTCAGGGAGATGGAATGATCAGACAGAGAATAACACACGATGCCTTTGCAGTTGCAAGTCAATTGAAGAAGAGGGTGGTTGCTTGTTGCTGGTCACATCCAAACCACCACAGAGCTCCTCGTAGCAATCAGGGATAGGATCACCAAGTACAGTGCATAAGAGCAAGTCAACAAGGTTGCTATCTCAGAAGATGCAATGAAGAATTAATAAACAACGACAAGGGTTCCATAAGGATAGAATTCCCCTCAGCTTCACTGAAGTTCAGCTGATAATCTTTCTAAGGTCAGTTTCCAAAAAGGACTACAGAGCTTCTCCTCCCTCTAAGGGTTCAGTGCTCCTTTCATCTCTTTTATGGAAGGCTATGTACTAGATACAATATTCCCTTAATCCATCCTAACCGCCCATCAGTCCCGAAGATCCTTTAGCCGTCCATCGCAAGCACCCTATCAATCCATGGCTACATACCAAGTGAAGCCAGCCATCTCACGACAAGTCCATGGCCTGTATTGGTACTTACTCGCAACAGCATACTATGGAGGTTCCCTCAAGTCCTTGGTACTATCACTAGCCACAGCATTGTTAGGTTGGTCCCACATTGACTGTCGCAGCAGTGGTTCCCTTCGTGACTCATCGCTGCCCAAGTGGGCCTGGTCGCGACCACCTGTCACCACTGAGATGGATACTCGACAAGTGTTGGTCCAAGGTCTTCCAACAGGATGGCTGTGATATCAGAGAGGTCCCTGATTGAAAGACCATCGTACGATCCGTTCAGCTGTCATGCAGCCTGGACCACGATGCTGAGGTTGTGTGGTGCGTCCATGACAAATCTGAAGTCTGATGATGGGGTTAGCGCGGGTCGGCCCACTATGTGGATCACCCCTTGCTTGTGTGTGGGCCAAGGTCTCAATCCAATCTGCTGGAGATCCTTGGTTGGCCCATCATGCTGGAATGGTGACTGCCAATGGATGAGGCTCTAGTCCCCATTCCTGATGGTCCATGGTGTGTGAATCCTTGTGTCCATGGTCAGCCCAGGTCAAGGAGGTGAATCACCCTGTTGACCTTAGGTGAGCTTGACAAGTGTGACAGAACCACAAGTATGAACAATAATATTATAAAGTTTGCTAAGAGGGCCAAAACTTTGACATGAAACTCTCTGCTTCTCAAGGAAATCTTTATTTTTATCTTTATTACCCTCATCAAATTCCTTCAAATCCTAGAAAAGAAAAGCTTGAACTGCTAAGTTGATGATATAGCTATTACATTAAATCCAATTATCTATTGCTACCTAGTTTAATTCTCTTTTTTAAAGATTAAAGCTAAGTAGTTCACATAATTTATCGTTTGTCAAGGTGTTATTGCTGATGATGGTGCTAAGTTGTCAATATATCCCAAAATCTTCAAGTATAGAAAGCAGTGCTGTACATTGAACTTGGGTATGATATGAAATAATTGAAGAAAGCCTAATCAGTGCTTTAGAGAGCTTTTCAGTCTCATAATCCACAAAGTAAGCATAGATTCCAAGGAATAGCTTTTTATTTGGAAAGGTCCAGACATCAAGGGAGATGTGGATCTTTGATAGTGCTGACTGAAGTTTTTTTCAAATAAGATCTTTGTGGAAAAGCCAGGGTTTTTCAATCTGATTTCTGATTCCAGAATGTAATGAGATGATCTCATTGGTAAGTGCTGATTACCACTTTGTTGATAGATTTTATGAGAACCTAAGTATCCAGCTCCAAGGTTCTATTGGTAATAAGCGCCTGGTCATATAGATTTTGTAAGGCAAGGTCACTTGGTGCATTGACTGCTCAAGAGGTCTTGGTGATAATTTGATGTTTGGATTGAAGGTGGTTTTTGAAGGTTGAGGTGTTTTGGGCTCCAAAGTCAGGGCAATATTTGCAATAAAACATCAGATTTTTGCCCTTATGTGTTGGTTCACCTTCTCGAGGTGGCCGGGCGTGGTCTCTCGCGATTTGACTCGAGCGGCCAGAGGCCAAAGAATCGTCAGATAGAATAGAAGACATTGTGGTGATGATAATAATGGTGAGGATGGTGAATGAGGCATTTGTTGGTGTTGCGGGGAGGTTAGGAGGAATAAATGCGGGGTAGGATGACAAATATTTTTTATTCATTAACCACCCTGACTGAGGCTGTATTATCTTAGCCTGAGAGTCAAGGTATATCTCCTGTTGCGCTTTTGTTAATAAAGACCCCTACTTATATGCTTCTATGGTGGTACTAGTGTGGCATAGGGGCCTCATGTCCAGAACTGGACAGCATTGCTAAAGCTTACTATAGCTCTTAGTCTGTTTGTATCAAGGGAAAATAAGAAAGCAGCTGGTTAAGTCTCATGGTTTGACTATCTATTCAAGCATTTGTCAATATGTTAGCCGCCGAGAAACTTTGGCTCCTTGTCGGAGCCTGCCTTGTCATATCCGTGGCTATAGACACCGGAGATGAGTTTTTCTAATAAATTATTCACCGATTTGGCCCCATACATATTTGACAGTTTTATTCAGCACAGTCTATTTACTGACCCTGTATCATACCTAGCTTATTAGCACTCTTTAGAGAAAGGGTTATAATGCAGTTCATGAGCTAATCTATGGGCTGGGCCGATAACATCATCTTGGCAATGGCTCCGTTGGGCATTATTACCGCCATCATTAGAAGAGCATGGGAGAGCCGTGCCGCCGCTGAGTCCAAGCTGATGTCATCTATGTTGAATGAGGTGTGTGAGCTTTGGAACGGCCAGGAGATCGTCAGAGTCATGGGTTCAGGTCCGATTTGGGAACTCGTCATTCTGCCTCCCAAGGGCAGCCGTGAAACAACCAGGGCAGAAAAAACCTATCAAGAGATACAAGTTATGAAAGTAGAAGATGCTAGCAAGTATTTTCAGGACTATGGTTAGTAAAGTGTGTTTACCCTGGGTGGCTGTATCTTACCAATTTGTCAGAACCCGACTTTCGAGACCGCATTACTGGCAAGCTTCGGCAAGAAGACATAGAGACCGGCGATTCTGTAGTTTGCTCATTGAAGCTTCAAAAAGGGTTAAGGTAGTCGAGAAGCTGCTTGAGAAAGATGCTAACCCTAATGCTAAAGATTGGTTTGGGTGGACGCCATTAAATTTAGCCGCCGCGAGCAGATACTAGAACATTATTGAGCTGCTGCTGAAGAAGAAGAACCGTGCCACCGTTGATAATAAGGGTGGGGATGGGTGGACGCCGCTATACCAGGCTGCCGAGAATGGACATAATGGTATGATCGTGTAGCTGCTGGAGAAAGGCGCTGATATTGAGGCGAAGGATGAGCTTTAGTGGACGCCATTATATAGGACTGCTGTGAATGGGCATGAAGCTGTGGTAATGCTGCAACTGGAGAAGGGTGCTGCTATTGTGGTAAAGGATGGGAATAGGAGGATGCTGTTAGATTGGGCTAATTTAACTGGGCATAACGCTGTTGTTGGGCTGCTGGAGAAGAATGGTGCTGTTTTGACGGAGGATGGAGATAGGTGGATGCCATTATATTGGGCTGCTGAGAATGGAAACGAGGTGATGGTAGGACTGCTGTTAGACTGGGGTGTGGCTATTGAGGTAAAAGATGGGGATGGGCGGACGCCACTATACCAGGCTGCTGAGAATGGAAATAAGGTGATGGCAGGGCTACTATTAGACCAGGGTATAGCTATTGAGGTGAAGGATGGGGATGGGTGGACACTACTATACTGGGCTGCTAGGAATGGGTATGAAGCTATGATGGGACTGCTGCTGGAGAAGGGCGTGGCTATTGAGACGAAGGACGGGGATGGGTGGACACCACTATACTGGGCTGCTAGGAACGGGCATGAAGCTGTACTGAGGCTGCTGCTGGAAAAGGGTGTGGCTATTGAGGCGAAGGACGGGGATGGGCGGACACCACTATACTGGGCTGCTGCGAACGGGCATGAAGCTGTACTGAGGCTGCTGCTGGAAAAGGGCGCGGTTATCAAGGCGACTGCTGATAGTAGAGGACAGACAGCGCTTCAGGCAGCATCAGAAGGTGGCCATCTTCAGGTCGTCAACCGACTCCTCAGCGCTGGAGCTAATGTTAATGCCACTGCTGCTAATAATGAAGGACGGACAGCGCTTCAGGCAGCATCACAAGGTGGCCATCTTCAGGTCGTTGACCGACTCCTCAGCGCTGGAGCTGACGTTAATGCTGCTGCTGCTAAATTTTCAGGATGGACGGCGCTTTAGGCAGCATTACAAGGTGGCCATCTTCAGGTCGCCGACCGACTCCTCAGCGCTGGAGCCAAGAAAGCCTAAAGTAGCTAGATGCCGGTTGCCTGGATTCCATTAAGCCTTACGAGGAGTTGTAATAGCCTGGAGGGCGCTGCTTAACAATTATCAATGCGTTTATAACTTTTCATCTGTAATGGATTCCGTGTTTTGAGGCAGGGGCGTGCGAGACGGCAGGCATTCGCCTTGCTAGTTCGGCCACATTGCTGGGGGTCCAGAGCCGCACCGATACGCGGGTCTGACGCGGCATTTAATGCTCCGAAAGGTTCTTTTTCCGCGCCTGACTATTGAAAGAACGCAACTCGATTAGCACATAATCCAACACGTGATCTTACATCAGTGGCGCGCTCTCTCTACCGGAACAGCTCGGGCCGGAACGCGATTTTGCGGCGAACGCCGAGCGAGCCGCGAAATCGTGTGGAGGCACGTTCAACAGCTGGCACTTGGAAAGTTCCTCCAGGCTTCCTTTGGCGGGCCGCTCGTCGGCACGGCCTCTCCTGTCATGGGGCGGGATGCTTGTTGGGCCATGGAGGATTCGCGCCAGCCACCAGGCAGGCGCGGTCGGCAGAAATTCGGGATCAGTCACCCACACCCAGAAATCCGGCTTCCACAGAAGGAAGGGTCCACAATGCCTTGCCTTGAGGAACGAAAGGTCTTTATGCCTTGAGGAACGAAAGGCTCTTAGAGGACGCGAAAGAAGGCAAAGCTCAACACAAACCCTAGAGCAGACCCACCCACACTTGTCGGTTTCAGTCCCCATCACCTGCTCACGCGAGCATGCGTGACGCAGTCGCGTCTCTTGGTCGCGCTGGCCAATGACAAACAGGTGACGCAAACCGCAAGCGGTTTGCCTAAAGAGCCTTGAGGAACGAAGCTGGACGACACAGCGATATGGAAATTGCTAGATTGTTTATAGCAAAATGTCATTCCCCGCGAATAAACTGCGTTTTAAGTGGCTGACATCAGGGCGGGTTTCAGGAATGCCGAGGCTCGACGCTGGCTGACACAACCCCAACAAATGTTGCCTTAAAAGGATGGAAACGACGTCAAGTCTGGGGAATATGCTGGGTGCAATTTAGTTTCTGGCCGAGCTGTCTTGGTGGTGGCTGTCGTGGCCGTCGGAGTCAATCACCCTTGGCAATCGGGAGGGGTGACAAAAAACAGGGCGTCTCTTTGCTCCCAGCGACAAAACACCGGGAACGCACAGCAGCTCGATACCCCCCCAATCTTCATTGCCTTCGCTGTTTCCGCAAGTGCCAGTCACTTTTGGCTGAAATGACCGAACGACAGCATTAGGAATCACCTGTGAGGGGCAACCCGTCAATCCTTAGTGTGAAGGATCTAGATGGGGAAGTGCCTCTCCCCTCAAGTGCTGGAAAGCTCTGCTACATCGTCTGAAGATGGGCTGAACTGGGGCACGTGCTAAGCCAAACCATTCAGCCCGCACAGATCAAAGTGGCGTGCACATTTTCCGTTCTTAAACATCACGGCCTTTGACACACATTACCTATCTCTCTTTCCCAGACCAACCTTGCAACCCAACAACGCGCCCTTTGAAACCAAGCATCATAATGGTGAGGCCTCTCCCATCACTGTAATACCAAACCCGAAAGTCCAAGATAGAGGAACTAATATATATACCAGGCGACCCCGATGCCTTCTGCTCGCCCTTTCTGGGCAGGTCTTGATCCTGACAAGCCAGAGCCTCTCGACAAAGTCCTTGCTGCCCTCCACTGCTTCCAGGTTGCGCCGCCGTCAGCCAAGGACGCATTCCACTTCGAGTTCACCGTCAACCGTGAGGACCACCATCGTATCGATAACGGTTTCCCTGAATTGCAAGAGCTTGCTGCGGTAATCAACCGGGATCGCTACCTCACAAGGTGGCTGGTACCTTTCGTGAGTAATGGTCAAATCTCCTACACTTGCCCTGTCTAACAGAACGCCTCTTACAGGAATTTAACCAATCAACCGGAAACCTTGCGACCATGGCTTCTTCTATTTATGGCGCGGCTGCGAACCACATCACTCACGAATGCTACCGCGTCATAGCCAATAGCCTAGAATCTCTTGGTCAACTTGACAAGCCAATCGGCCAGCTGGCCCTTGCGGTTGATATGGGCGTCCGCGCTCTCGACCAAGGGGCAACCTTCCGTAATGCCATCACAATACACAGCACTGCTGAGCGCAAGATGCCCGCTTGTCTGATCGTTTTCTTCAACGGCAATCACGAAGGCGCGGGCAAATACGCCCAGTTCATTACCGAGCACCCGGAAGATACCCATACCGTGGTTGCCGTACAGCTTGGTCTGCCGGGTCGGATGGATAGCGAGAGAAAGCTGCAGCGCCTGGCTCAAAAATCCTTCGTCTCGGTTTTTACCATGGTTGATGGGGCTGTCAAGACGGCTGTACAACAGGAGCCGCTCTCTACACCGGGAGGGGGGGTCAAACTGTGGCTGTCGGACTTGGTCAAGGAACGTGAGAGTCTCCCGGACGAGTTTGTTCGACCCCTTGGCGTCAGGTATGTGTTGTTTTTCTTCTCTCCTTCTTCTTCTTCTTCTTCTTCTTCTTCGTACACCGTCGCCAAGGTCCACCCAGACTCCTCTAACTTTTTCCTATTCCAGGGCCAACCACCACCAGCCCAACATCACCATTCCGTATGCCACCCTTCTCGCTTCTGCTATCAAGGGGTACCGCTTCTGCGAAAACGAACACCTCCTCTGGGAAAGCGGCAACCCGAGTATCAACACAGCCAAGTCCACTACGCCCAGCAGCTCCATTGCGTCGGGCAGTGGCAAGCGACCCCTCTCCACGGTTCCAAGAAGTGGCCCCATGTCTGATAGGGGCAAGCAATCCTTGTCGACTCTTGCAGGCAGACTCGTGGCGAATGGATTGTTTGGCCACGGCGGCAAGCGGCAACCCCTGTCGGCTTTTGCGCAGCCCCCTTCAATTCGTGCAAGTGGACACGCAGTCAAGGGCCCCGCCGCACCTGATGGCCGCCAGCGCGCCCTGGGCACTACTACTCTTTTTAGTGGCAGACCCTCTCTCGCGACGAGCCCAGCCAAGGCCGTAACTGCTCCCTGGAGCCGGCTCTTGGCGCGGCTTCCCCGCAAGTGGTAGACGGACGGCGTCAAGGAATATGGGCTCCCTCGGTGGACACGCCGCTGCCCACGGGATTTCTTTTCAGGAGAAAGCTGGCTAGGGGAGGAAATGATAACATTGTCAGGGATTATTCTCTCGCCCGAAACCATAGCTGCTAGGGATAACGATAAATGGTTGAGCATTGTTTCTTTTCCGCAAGAGCAAGCATAGCTATAGGTAGCATAGGGAAAATGAAAACACCCTACTCTTTACAACGTAATTTGTCAACATCAAACCTATCAAGCTCTCGCTCGTGCTGCTTCTTAGCCGGCTGATTTGGCTATTGAATCGAGACAAATATTCTCGCGGAACCTGGTCACTGCTCGCGCAAATCCCCTCCTTGAAACACCATGCGATGAGCTCCAATAGCTCTGGGAGCAAGATTGATGCGTTCGGTAACGTCACGGGACTAGGTGTATCATATATGGTCTCGGCGGCGGTTGCAGATAAGTATGAGATTGTCTCTGGAGACTGTGACCTTTGCCTCCGGAGACTGTGCCCTACAATAAACTCATACATAACCCTAACCCTGGCACTCAAAATCCAACCCCAGCTCCAAACCAAAGTCGACATATTTTTCAACCCACAGACTATAGAATAGGGATTGAAGTAGACAACGGCAAAACTGGAGACGCCGTCTCCGTTGATTCAGGCAGACGGCTCACTCAGCTAGCCACTTCCATGTTAGCATATGCAGTAGCGCGCCTACTATGGGATGACCTGGTCATCCGCTTAACTATGGAGCAATTCCTACCCTGGGGAAAGTCAAGGGAATTCACTGCGGCGCCTCACGATGCCATCCTCAGCATTACTCACAGGGGGCCAGGGCAACCGGACGACAAGGAGCTTGACTCACGTTACACATACTCTCCATCTCGATCCCCGAATAAGCGCGCACATCTGGTATTTGGGATATGGCGAAATGATTGGAATTTCTGCCGCTTCGCTATTCACTTTGATATCCTACAACCCGCGGCGAAACACCGAAGTTAAATGGACTCAGGCGGGCGAACAGTGGAACCTGGGCCAGGTTCTATCAATCTTCACTATGGCCCCGGTGGTTTTCGGGGTCGTAATGTCTGCCCAGTGGAGCGCGGAGGGCTTACGGAGCGTCAACCAAGAGGGAAGGATGAATGTGCTGCTCTACCTGCGCAACCTCAAGAGACGTGTAATACCGCGGCGTCTTATTACTCAGGATTGGGGGCCACGAGAAGAACATGAGATGGGTGGTGTTACCTTCCTTTTGACGCCTTGACGCTTCAGATCAGAATGAAAGTAGAGGCAGAGGGGGCGGGGAGTTGACAATTCGGGATGGTAAACGAGGGACGGCGGAGGAGCAGCCGGTATCTCTGGTTGACCGGCGCGTGCTCGGGAAGCCCGAGTCGAGCGCATATAGCGCGGGACGTTGCTCTCAGGGTTCATTGCTATGATGTTGTATGGTCTCCTGTCTCAGTTTATTAGTTTACCATGTCTTTGAAGGTGTCACCACCCTTCGACGAAATCTGACTTACTCTTTTCCAATTGAGCCAGATATCTCGTTCCCCAATTGTAGATGGACGCCGCCTCGGATTCGCAACCTCGTGAAGTGGTGCACGGCCGATTCTCCATACTGTCACTACCCTGAATATAGTGGTTAACTGGGCCTGGAACGAAGGGACGAAGTGCTCTACTCGGCTGGCGAGGAAAATTTGTGTCTACAGCCAGGCACACAGCAAGCGACAGAAGTGGTGCTTGACGCTAGGGCCCTGATCGGCTCAGCGACCGGCGGTCCCCAAGATCATTGAAAAGTGGCTCAAAAACGCCAAGAAGGAATTTTTCAATGCAACCATGCCTATTTTGGCACTAATTTTTGACCACAGCCACATCAATCGATTCTACCCCCCTGTCCTCGAAGTACCCGCTAATGCAAGGCGAAGATCGCACCTATTCTGGCAATCCAGGCCACCAAAATGCCAGAATTCTGCCGGTCCTGAAGTCGCCCACAATTGAGCGATTTGACAGCCCAGATCCCAGGACCGCCAGCCCTGGCCAGGGGTAGCCATCCACTTTAACAGTAACAACAACAACAACAACAACAGCAAGATGGCAATATTGAAGCCTGGCCTAGCTTTTGCTTCCGCAGCCGCCCTGGCGATCCATGTGGTATGGCAGAACCGCAGGAAAAGGAGGGCCCGGCCCAGCGTTATTCACCCAGGTGGCCCTGAAGAAGCCCGCAAAATCGCTCACTCCTATCTTGAAGGCTCGGATACCCAGTTCTGGGACTTATTTCGCATGGATAAGGTCACCTTCAAGGACCTTGTTTTATGGCTACAACACAATACAGGCTTGCGGTCCAGTCGATATCAAACGGCGGAACAAAAAGTTATGGTGGTTCTTTGGATACTGGGTCACGCGGAGAGCCAACGCAATGCTGCACACATGTTCCAGATTAGCCAGAGCACTATATCAGGGATTATGGATAGTATGCTTCCTCGGCTTGTGTCCTTACACAAGGCTTTTGTACGCCTACCGCCGGACAACTGGTTAGACCTTGAGCTGGAGTTGAACCCCAAGACCAACGCTTTCAACGGCTGTATCGGTGCGATTGATGGTACACACATCGCAGCACATATCAAACGACGGCACCAACTGCGGTGGCGTAACCGCAAGGGCTTCGTGAGCCAGAACGTCTTTGCAGCGGTCAAATCGGATTTTTCATTTAGTTATGTGCTTGCGGGCGCCGAGGGCTCTATCAACGATGCCAGCCTCTGTGCCCAGGCCTTCGGAAGATCTTTCAAGGTGCCAGAAGATCGATATTATGTGGTTGACGCAGGCTTCGGCATTCGCAACGGCATTGTGGTTCCTTTTCCAGGTGTTAGATATCATCTCCAGGACTGGCGGGATGCGGGTAACCCCCCAGAAACTAGGAAAGAGCTGTACAACTTACGGCATGCGCGTATTCGCGTTGTCGCCGAGCAGGCCTTTGGCATCTTGAAGAGGAAATGGAAGATCGTGAGGATCGCGCCCATTGAGTACAGCATCGAGAAACAAATCCAGATCGTGTACGCGGTGACTGGGCTCCACAACTTCCTCCTTTCACGGCGCAAGAAGGACAGAATTAGTGCTGAAGAAAGGCGAATCCTGTCGCTAGCAAGGGCAAGGGCGAGGCGTATGGTCAGGAGGCGGCATCCTGATTTTATTCGTCATTCAGTTGCACATGTATTGTGGGAGCAGTATTCACAGTATTGTCAAAGAAGGTGAAAAGTAGTGGTAGCGTGGGTGGTCTTAAAAAAAGGTGTAAAAAAGGTAAAAATAAAGTTAGTCAAATAGATCACATCCAAGAACCTTTGCTATTATTTTATTTTAACTATTCAAGAGGCCCAATCTTCCACCTTTCAACATACAACCTTTTTATCTCAGGTGACAACTTCAACCACATTGCAGCCATCATAGGCTCCTTGCGAAGGTATTCACAACAAAAAAGCATCTCTTCGCCACTTATTTTGCCTACAAATTCGGCCTGGAGGTCCTCAACTGCGAGTGCGAGGTCCCGGGCGCCCGGAAGACCAGCGATAATTGCCGCAGCCTCACGCATGCTCCGGCCCATCACCACTGCTTCTGACTCTGTGGTTGAGTCACGGGACCGCCGCTGATTCGATGGTGGTACAGTAACGGCTGGCTGGCTTCCACTAGCGGGTGTAATATCAGGGTCAGTTTCCCGCCTTCGTTGCTGTGCAGGAGTTAATCTTCTAGCGGATGCAGGTGCCGCACTTGAACGCTGCGATATAGCCTGGCTTGCTTCGGAATGAATAACTTCATCTTCAGATGATTCGCTGTCCAGCATAAGCGAATTATCGCGGCCTGAATCCGAAGAGCCAGGACCATCGGACAGATCCTGGGTATCCCGCTGCGAAAACTCCACCAAAACGCGTTGTGTTGCATCGCCAGCTTCAAAGATATGCTCGCCAGTCGCCATCTCCCGCCAGAACACAGACTCATACACTCTCTCATCACCAAGCGGCTGATTCCGAAGCCATAATATCGACCGCGACGAAGTGTTATACCGGGCAAAGAACTGCTGCCATGTGGCCTCTGAAGCAACAGGAAGATGGGCGGCCCAGTCATAACTGACTCCCGAATAAGCCAACAAGGTCTTCCACGCAACAAAGCGCTTGCGCTCGCTATTGTACTTGTTGGCAATAGCTTCCTTGTTCCATGGATAACGCGGCCAGGCCTCCACACACTTCAAGAAAACGGTTTCCCACGCAGTGCCATAGTCCTTGCGCTTGGAACTGCTGAAGAGACCCTGTGCCTTACACTCGTTGAACCACACCATCAACTTCGCAGTCATATCCTGTGTGAATTTGATCCTCTTCACAGCGGATTGCTCATCTTGTTGTTGTTGCTGGACCATGGCCACTGTTGGCTTCTTTTTTCCTTGCCGTTTTTCAGGTGGAGGCCCAGATGGAGCCCGCTTCCGGCGCCTTCCAGCCGTGGCCCTTGTTTCAGGACCTGGGCCATCGTTGTTAGGAGTCCCTGGCGCTGGAGACTGTGAAAAGGGGGACTGTGAAAAGGGGGTTGTATGCTGGAATCCCCTATCTTGTGGATAAGATGCCTCGGCTTTGGTATCTTCAAGCCAGTCATCTACGCTCTGTCCAGGGTCGTTGACAGAAGACACATCAATGGCTGGCTCGACGGTAATACTGTCTTGGATATTGGCCATTTTGCAGGGAAAACAACAAAAAGGTGGATGAAGTGAAGATCGCGAGGACCAGCGTTCCGTCGTTGGGCACCAGGGCGGGGTAAAAAAGTGGTGCTTGTGGTGGCTGAAGGCGGTGAATTAACACGGCTAGCCTACCAACCTACTTGCAGGGGGCATGCAGTACTTCTTGGCTGGCCCACTTGCAAAAGGTCACCTTTTCGCGGTCTTTGAGACAGCCGGTCCTGTAGCCGATCAGGCCCTAGACAGCGTTGGTGTGAGCTCGAGGATGCAGGTCGATTCTTTGCGACAGAAGAATGGCGCAGTCAAATTTTTGGAAGGAAGAAACCAGCACCCCAGGAAATTTTGCAGTTGCTAGTAGATGCTCAATTGCCCCAGCTCATGGAAGTTGCAAAGACAACAACTTGCTTGTATAGTGGAAGGAGCCAAAGGGATACCTCACCTTTTGGAGCCATAGGCACACAGGGGTTAACGGCCCATGGGCGAGGAGCGGGAGCGCTGGCAGTGCCTAGCCCCACTTACAGTGGGATGCCTTACAGCGGGTACACCCTGTATTTACAATGAGTATGCCCTGTATGATAGTGGACTTTAGTGCAAAACTAAACTTACCCTTAGCGGCACTAGACAGATCCAGTGAGAGGGCGGCCTATCTTATTGGCTGACTGAACGGCCCCAAGGTGGCGTCAATTGTCCAGCTACGACTACACAAGCAGATACACTGCACGCGAACGTGCGCGCTAGCGAAGGCGAGTCAGAACACTTGAAGACTCTGCGCAAGAACACACTGCTCCATCAATTGAACGCATACTTGCAACTCTCTCAATTGAGTTTTTCTGGTTGATACACGTGATATTTGACATCAATGCGGGGTACCTTACGGGTTATTTTACTCATCCTGCCTAGATTCAACACTCCGCAAAAGGTTTCTGGCTTACGGATAACTAGCGCGGCGGCATTCATTTAGGTTCTGTTGAAGCACTGGAAGATTCGAGTGTCAAAAATCACCTCCATTTTCAATTGCCATCTCCCGACCATCGCAACTACCCGACCATCGCAACCACACCCGGTTACCACTCAACCGCAAAGTCAGAAACATGGACTTCGATGAAGCAAGAAAAAGCATGTGGGCGTCGGCAGACTTCACGGAGGCGATGCGGCAGATATATCCAGATCCTATTCGCCGTCAGCAATTCAAAGACTGGCTCCGCGCAAGACGGGAGAACTTTGCGCCAAAGATTCTCACCGACCCCGACAAGTTCAAAACGGATATTGACAACGCCCACTTTTTCAACGAGACCTTCCTCGACACCATGGTACGCTCAACGGGGGCAAAACAGCGTCTATGGGTTCCCATCGGTAGAGATGAACACTTCAGGTATCGACTCACGGTCGAACCACACGGTCTTGAGGCGACGGACGTGGATGATGAGGAAAACTTGGTTAACCTGGCGCCGGTTTTCCCGCGATGTGTTCTCGCATTCCAATCGCCCGGGAAGGCGGCCGAAAAGTCAGCCGAAAAGCCAGCCTTCATCTTTTTCCAGCTTGGCGAACTGGAATATACCCCAAACACCGACACTGACATCGACACCATCGCCACTCACCGCGGCTGGGATGAGACGGGCTTCAATGTTGTTGCTCGAATTGGATCAGATGGCAAGATGGGCGGCATCTTCATCGTCTATAACATGGATGAGACCCGTACCGACCGTGACCTGAAGGAAATCTGGGGCCTATTGCCAACACCGCTCGGGTCAGACTTTGACGACGAGGAGCGGCGATTCTTTTGTGCACGCCTGTCAAATAGTCTTGGGGAGCTGGGCGATGACTATCGTTTGAACTGGGAGGAGGATAGTATCTTTGGTAGGGAACTAGCGAACCTGGTTCGCGTCCGTCGCAATTGAAATAGCATAGGGGAATGTTGGAGGGGGGGTGTCTCGAGCTAATAAGGGGGATAGAAGAAGTGATTGGCAAACTGATTGACCCCCTCCTGACAGATGCGACCGGGGGGGCACCCCAAGGAATCCAGGCAACTTTGCATGCACAACACAGCCACAGCCAAATGCAATACAAAAAGGCATTTATTCGCCTTCTAGAGCCTCGTTGAACCTCGCAATTGCATGAATGACTTCCTCCACGCGATCTTCTTCTTCCACTGCCGGTTCCGCTTCCGCGATGTCTTCCGCTCTGGGAAAGCCACCGTTGGCACGCTCCTTGACTTTCTTTTTGGTCCAGGGCTTTAAAGCTTCCAAGTCGGCCCGTAACTGCTCATTTTCGGCTGCCAACAGAGCTCTCTAGCCGTTGCTAGTGTCAAGAGCCTTCCCTGCCTTGACCAGGAGCCTCCTCACATTACGCTCAGTGGGAGAATTGTAATCCAATGCATCACGGAGAGCATTCTGGATGTCACCTGACTTCTGGGGAGTCTTGAATACCGTTGCTGACGTAATGGGGAGGTTAGTTGGCGTTGGGGAGCGGGAGGGGGGGGGTGGCGAGTCTCTTACTATGGCGAGCGATAGGAGAATGGTACGGCTCGATGGTCGCGCACCACAACACGAAACCCGAGGGGCAAAAGGGACAAGGATTGGGTAGGCATCCAGGGGCGGAGCTGAGTTCCCCGGTGGGAACGAGGAATGGAGCGCAGCTATGAGAGCCGCGGGCAAAGCCAGCAAGAGAATTGAAGAGAAAAGGGAGCAAAAGTCGAGAGTACAAGAAGAGGACGTGGACTGACGTTGGGGTTGGGGTCCTATTTATGCACGGACGCAACGGGGCGGGAAGCGTGCGGCCAATCAGGGAGAAGCGGCGTGATAAAATGGAGATGCGCTAAACCCGCGCGCGCGACAGCGACTTCTCGATTACAACAGAAAAACATGGGTTTGCCGGCAGGACACAACATTTTTAGAAAGAGTAGCGGAAGGAAGCATTTCATATAAGAAGTCAATCTCCCATCCCCTCAAAAATAAATGTTCGAACCTGGACAACACCGCAAAGCAACTTCGTGCGAGCACCAGACATATCAGACCCATTTTTCCGAAAGATTCACTTAGGCCGCCGAGATGGTGCAACCAACACGCCCACCGGCTAACGCCTTTGTCTTCTATTTTCGCGAATCTTTAACCCCATCGGCTTCGGTCAGGGGTACAACTTCGTTTTGTTCGTCATCTTTCTTTGGCGCCCTTCTGGGGTTCAGCCCCTCCCGCCTCATGTATCTCGACTTTGACGGAGTTTTCTGTGCCGCGCCTGAACCTGCGGCCCTCCCGTCAGAGTGCTTCTTCTATAAGAACGACGAGTTTGGCATCATCCTTCATCCCATTAATCTTGCCGGGCGCAATCCTTGCTTGTTGTCAGTTTGTGCCCCTTATACGGCACAAAGCGATTATCGTCCGCCGCATCAACGGTTACATAGTCATTCTCCTCAGCTTGGCGAGAACCACTGGTGTCTTGATCACCCGGCATGCAGCGGGCGAATCTCTCGAGACTCAGGCTGGCCTCGGGCTCCTGAGTATCATGTTCGTTACTTCATTGATCCTTGCCTTCATCAACACCAAGAGGCTGCAGATCGAGCAGCACCGTGCATGGATGTTGCGGGCATGGTTTTATGTAAGTCGTGCACTTTCCCTCTTCCTAATATACGAGTCTTGACATTATCAAAAGGCCGGTTCCATCATTACACTTCGACTCATCCAAACCAATTCCGCCGTACTCTTATCTGCAATAGGCACTTTTTAGGCTGCCCGCCGCTGCGACCTGCTGGAATACCTAGTTGAGGATGCGAACAGGACACTTGATCTCTATCCGGCCTGTGAGCCGTACTTTTCGGGTCAAAAATATCAACCAGTATGCCGTCGTAGATGCGGATTACGCGGACCCCAGCTCTGCGGCGGAAGCTGCTGTTGCATTGGAGATCTCGTTCGGCATAGCCTTGTGGATTGCCCTTGCTATACACGCGGCTGGCATCGAAATTTATGTGAGCAATTCCCAGTATACAATATGAGGGCGTCATATGATGGCTTTAAGGCCCTTCACTATTGTGGACACTGACGCCCTCTACAATAAACTCTCAGCATTAACGTTGACCTCCTCTCTTAGTTGCACCTTACCCCTGCGGAAGCTGAGCGGATTCGACACTTTTCATATAAGCGGCAAATAGAGGCTGGAATGAGACACCCTGGGCGTGCGGGGACCACAAGCGATCAACTTGGGCTGTCACTGTCGGAAAATCAGAGACGGCTCATCAGGGATAGCTGCCGGGATGAAATCCTTATCGGACATTACCCTGGGTGTAATGAGTCGGCCTAGCGCTGTTGCATGACAAGCCTCGATATAGAGCAGATCTTTCCACATTGCAAAAATGTTCTCAAGATACTGCGATCCCACCGGATCTACACAGACGCAGATAGTAGGGCAATGTATATCACTGTATCGAGATACTTCGTATCGCTCATTCTTTGTGTTGACTTACTGCAGATGCAGCAACTTTGTGTTGGCGATAGCAAGGAGGGGCTGCCGCTGCCAACGCCGCCCTTGATCTTGACTTGTGATCACGAGTGGACTCTCTACTTTGCCGTCGATCGTCTCGACAAGATTGTATGTCTGCGCTCCTTGGGGCTGTTATAACGTTTCAACTGACATGTATACTTGCGCAGGAAATCTTTGGGCCCCTGCCTATCGGTTTGACGGATGATATTGGAAACATCTACCAGTTGCTCAGTGTCCCTTCGCCTTCTTGCGACGTGGATTGACATGGACTCGACCCCTCTCCTAGATTTCCATAACTAAATCAAACCTAGCTTCTGTTTTCCGGCTCCTCAGCACATCCACAGACAGTAGAATCCTGAGCCCTTCATCCAGGTCCACTGACTGACACGTTCCAGATTGGAACTAACATATCAAGCTCATGGGCCTAGACGTTGGCGATTCATTACAATCGCTAATACCTAAGAAAGTTATGTTGCATCAGATGTGCAACTTAATGTCCCTCCTCCCTGAGCCGTGGGTATCAGAGCGTGTGGGTTGATAAAAGATGGGAGCCGTGGAGAAGTTGTTGTAAACACTCGAGGGCAAAGTCGCGGTGATGTTGACGTGTTCAGAACCACTTTGTAAGCCACACCGCCATTTTCCCCTCCTTTGGTATTCACCGATTTCTCCACCATTTCAATTCCAATCTTCTTCATTCTTTCTGTACTTATTCAAGATTACTTGATAATGACGTGGACCGAATTTGATATGCATGAGGCGTGCGCCGAGGTCAGCAATAAGGGGGGAATCCGTCAAGCCGCACTCAAGTTCAACATTCCATACCCTACCCTCCGGGGCCATATCGCCGGCCGGCTTCCACATCAGCAGAGGCTTTCTACGGAGAGGACCTTTTAGCCGACTGGGTTCTATTCCAGGGTAGTCTTGGGGACCCCCCCTCCACGCAACTATCACGGAGCTGGCGCAACGAATCGCTATCGAACGAGGAGAGTCCCAGAAGATTGGAAAACGCTAGATTCGCCATTTTCTTGCTCGCCACCCAATCCTTGAGACCCAAAGGCCACGGAGAATAGATACAGCACACGTCAAATGCGCCACAGAGGATGTGACACTGGCACCACACCGAAGTGAAGGGTCAAGGTGTAGCGGCAGTGACAGCGACAAGGTGAGTGATCAACTGCAGGATAAGACTGCAGAACTATAACGATGACCCGTACAGTGTCGGACGATCAAATCGTTCAGGGAGATGGAATGATCAAATAGATGATAACACACGATGTTTTGCAGTTGCAGGTCAATTGAAGAAGAGGGTGGTTACTTGCAGGTCGTCGCATTCAAACCACCACAGGGCTCCTCGCAGCAGTCAGAAACAGGATCACCAAGCATAAGGTGCAAGAGCAAGTCAACAAGTCTGCTATCTCAGAAGATGTAATGAAGAATAGATGAATAATCATCAAGGGTTCTACAAGGATAGAATTTCCCTTTGCTTCACTGAAGTTCATCGATAGTCTTTCTAAGGTCAGTTTCCAAAAAGGACTGCAGAGCTTCTTCCTCTTGAGGGTCCATCGCTCTTTCATCTCTTTTATGGATTGCTATGTACAAGATATAATGATACCAAGATACCCATGAGGCCCATCCTAGCCGCCCATCGGTCCCAAGGTTCCTAGCCGCCCGTCACACACGCCCTACAAATCCGTGGCTACATACCAAATCTGAAGTCTGGTGACGACTTCTCCATTCACTCCTCGATGTGGGGCGGGCTTGCCAGGCGGGGCCACTGCCGTCACAGCGGCGGGCTAACGACATGGGAGGGCTACGCCGTCCGAATTGGCGCTGAGCCCGAAATTGCAGCTGCTGTCGACCCCTGTCGTTGTCCGGCGAGCCCGTCTGCAGCGACGAAACCCCGCCATGTCCCTCCCCATTCCCCCTCAAATGGCAAAGAGCCAACAAAAATAATACCCGTGAACAGGACACAGAAAATAAAACAACAAGGTGAGCCTAGTAGCCTAGTACGCAGAGGTATCCATCACTGATATGTCGCAGATGTCCGAACACCAAGAAGATGGCTTTAACCTGCATCGGCCAGATGATAATCTCGTCATTGAAGAGATGTTTGGAGCGCTGATGAGAAAGCGGGGCTGGACTATACTCCCAGACCAGGCGGTTAATCAGATGCTCTCGTACCCGCCCGAAAAGAAATGGACTCTGATCTATCAGGATCGTCTCATTGAGTGGTTAGGACAACAGCAGTCGCTGGCTCGTCAGAGGATGGAGGATAACCCTTGAACGTGATATTGGGAGGCCCCAACGCGGCGAATGGAAGGCGGAGATGATGAGATTGAATAGCAAGAGGTCAAGTTTGTATAACTTGAACCTTGAACTGTAGATACTACATTGTGGTACCCCAACGACAAGGAAAGAACACCGAGTCTGGCTCTTGGAAGGTTCAACACGCGGAGGGAAATTGCGTGATCCCATTCAGTGAAAATACAACAGCAATGGCGAACTTGAGGGTGCCACTATTGAATGGCAGGTCACCGGACAGGATTCTGTGGGAGGATTACAGCTCCAGCTCATAAGTTACCCGAATTTGATACCAATGTCATGTCAGCAAGCGATACGAAGTCTTTTCATATACCTTAGAACTGAGGCAAGCGGGAAGGACAGGACGGCCTTCAGCGGACAAGGGGTATGTTTTCGGCATGGATTTTGGAAGGAGCATCTCCTACAGTTAGCGAGCTTCTGGTGAGTCTTCAGCCCACTGCGTGCGAGTTAATTACCTCCAGTGGAGAACCCTGGACGTTAAACCAACCAAATCAAATCAAATACAATACGGTACAACCATCACAAAGACCTTTCTTGTAAGACACAAACACCCACTCTCCACTTCAATCAATCGCTAACATGAATCACAAAGTCCTCCACCAGCATACCAACAAGTCACCCACTTGAAACATGCAGCACAGAGCGTTTAGGGGGCAGGCATGGCTCCATCTCATCCCTTAAACAGCGCACTCATAATCAATCCCCAAAGGGCGCAAGGGCTTTTGTATCGTTGCATGAGATGGGGGAGAGAACGGCACAACGCGGGGCTAGGATAGCACGGCTGGGTTTCGTGAGTTGGTGTGGTGTTGGTTGGGTTTGCGGAATAATGATAAGAAGCGGGGTAAGTAATACCGCTCTCATGCAGGACGCTCCCTCCTGTCGCACTTGATCCAACTACCATACCGACAAGGTCAAGCGATCAAAGCTGTCCCAACGAAGCAACCACCTTTTCCATTACCGCGATGCTATCTCGCCATGAGCTGTCACGCCCTGTTAAAAGATTCGAGCCCGCCTCAGCCTACCAAGCGGGCGGGAAGGGTGTTTGCGAGGGGTGTGCGGATGGCGTCTTTAATTCATCGCTTCGGCGATTACTCACTGATGGGCGCGATGCAGCGTCACTGACACACACCTACTCCAGGCTCTCCCGCGACGTTTACGTGTCGATCCTTTCTGGCTGCCGATGGTGTACTAATATTGGGAACGCAGTTCTTACCAGCTCTGAGTCGGATTACTGGATGCAGGACTGGAACGGGTCCCGTTCGGACGGTGCCAGTCTCGGATCCCTCAGCGATGACGAAGGCATGGACCTGGATTCTAACAGCCCAAACGAACTTTCGCGGTCACCGGCATTTGGTCTGGATGAGGATATGGGGGCGGGCGAGAACGGCCTCGGCGTGGAAGATGCCACCATCGCCAAGGAGGGTGCGAGCGAGAGGCTTGGCTTCTACACCATCAAATCGCTCGACTGCACAGCAAAACTAGATATCAATATTGAGTTTTTGAGATGGCGCGGTAGTCCCGTTTTCAACCTCGTCAGGGTTACCGCTGAAGTGACCACGCCCAGCCAGGTGGAGGATGGCTGCCTTCTTGGGGACATGGTCGACGACAACGCCGTCATCATGACGCTTGAAATCATGTGCGCCGGTAGGGTAAAAGCCGTTCCTTTCCGCATCCGATTATTAATACGGCGAGTATGCAAGACATGATCGATGGCACCTCGGTGTTCCCTCGGCGATGGGACATCGTATCTGCCGCCGACTTTGACGAGTGGGTGCCACGCGCAACGCCGTGGCTTCGCGGCTGCGACGAACACATTGTTTGCGCAACCTCGGGCACTTTCCAGCCCACACGGCTCATCAACGTGCGCAACCCCGATCATCCCCAGCTCGCTGTTCTCTCGGAGGACGACGACCAAAGCAGCGTCCGGCCTTATGCAGCCCTCAGCTACGTTTGGGGATTGAAGCAGGAGTACGTCCTCACCAAGGCCGCTCTTGAAGAAATGCGCACGGGGCTAGACCTATCGAGGCTGCCGAGAACAATATCAGATGCCATTCGGGCAGCACGCCGGCTGGGCTTTGACTACCTATGGGTCGACGCCCTGTGCATTATCCAAGACTCGCCCGAGGATAAGGCCAGGGAATTGCCGCTCATGTCGGATACGTACAGGGAAAGCTCTCTTTGCATCGTGGTAGCCAGCGCCGCGGCGGCGAGTGAGGGATTCCTCAAGGCTCCTGAAAGTCCTCGGTTCCTCGTCGATCCTTTCGAGGTTAGGGTTGACTCCGCTGACGTCTGCTGCTCACCGTCGCTCACGTTCGGCTATCGGGCGCCGTACAAGGCTTCGGCGGACCCCATCAGTTCTCGGGCTTGGACCTTGCAGGAGCGCGTTCTCTCCCAGCGCCTTCTGATCTTCTCACGAGGAGGTGTGATGTGGATGTGCAGAGGCTGTTTCATCAACCCCGGCGCCGCACCGGACGCAGGGCCTCCCTATCAAACGTCACTCGGCCTACACGCCGACGGCGACGAAAACAGCGGCGACCAAGATACGGAAGCAAGCATCCGCGAAACGTGGATGGCTATCCGTGCGGACTATACCGAGATGGATCTAACATACTGCGCTGACAAACTGCCCGCCATATCTGCCCTTGCAGCTGAGGTGGGCAGGCAGACGGGATGGACGTACCTCGCAGGGATGTGGAAGGACAACTTGTTTTCGGAGCTGCATTGGCGATCCACCAAGCGGAGCCCTTCGGGCGAGAGGCTTGTCCTCAAGCCGCAGAAAGCAAAAGGGGCTGGCTACATTGCGCCAAGCTGGAGCTGGGCGAGCGTTGGTATTGGCAGCGTCGAGGAGAGCGAGGACGAGCACCGCGAAATCTTTGATTTTACGATTCTAACATGCTATGTTGATACCGACCCGGCCTTCCCATTTGGACCCGTCAAGGGTGGGTATCTCCAAGTCTCCGGAAAGGCGGTGGAGCTGGCATGGCAAGCAGAGGACAGGCCCGAATGGGATGGTTTTGACATCTCTCTACTCGACCCGCAGGAAAAAGCCAGCAGCACTGGTACACCTCTTTTGGTGGGAGACGGTACACTGGATTCCCTGGATGAGAATCTAGACCCGGGCGTGAAACTTGTCTGCCTCGGGATGAGCAAGCTCAAGCTTGGCCGGCAACGGGTTATACCGGTTGAGGGATTACTCCTTATCCCAACCGGGTCTAGTCGAGGCACATTCCGTCGTGTCGGCTTCTTTCGCATGACAGCACCTTCGGTCTTTAGCGGAGTGCCGGTTAGCATCTTGAGAATTGAGTAAAATGAATGGTACCACCCGGCCTATGTCAAGACGGGGCAAATGAAGTTGGGCGCGAATTTGGATATTCACGGGATGGGAGTACGGGCAGCGGAAGATGGCGAGTGAAAAGGAGGCTACGGCGAGGATTAAAACTGTGCTGAAAGCGATGGGTCTTTGAAATATCAGAGACTGTCAACAGCCGTCAGCAAAAAAAGCGGTGAAGGCCAGGGGTCACGCTCGCAGCCACTGTCACGGTCGCAGTCCATCGCAGTCAATCAATTGAACAACAGTCAATTCAACACTATTGCAGCGATTTAAATCGCTCAAATCGATCAAAAACGCAATAAATATTGAACCGCGCAATTGAATGAAGCTTACTGCGTGCGCGGAAAACGCTATTTGACTGCGTTGACGGCGTTGCGATCGATGGCTGGATTTGCTTGTTGTGTTGTTGTGGGAGGATTTGGTGGGGTTGAAAGGTGGGAAGATTGAAGTGTTGGCTTGCAAGGCTGCAGTTGGCTGAAGTGGCGGATTGAAGTGGTGGCTGCAAGTGGTGTGGCTTGCAGTGTGTGGCTTTTGACAGGGCGGCAGTATTTCCTGGATGTACCTTTTTCTGCCGTTTTCAGGGTTATGTTGGCATTTTTTCAGGGTTATGTATGGGGACTACGGTAGAACAAGGCGATCGCTACGGTACGGCGAGACGGGCTCTTGAAATAAGGAATATGAAATTATGTTCATCTTGGCTCTCGTCTACCGAATGTTAACAGCGGCTGTCTTTGTTTACGAGGAGGATATTTACCTATAATGGATGCCAACTAGAGTAGCGATGTGATTCTAAATCAGTAACATGAAAGCCTGAGTTGGGCGGGTCTTGAAGCCATGCCCTGCGGCGGCGTCGCTGTGATTCCGAGTCCAGTGGGAAACTTGGTTGGAAAGGTGGTGACCGGGTGGCCACTTCCTTCGTCAGCATCCTCGCACCAAACGATCCCGGGCCTGAGTCACCTAGGCCTAGACCTGGTCGCGACGCCGGGCGCTCTGGGCAGAGGAAACAAGAACTCGGCCATGAAATGGGCTCTGCGAGCAAAATCTTTTTAAGCTGGGCGAGTAAGTATTTATGGGTTCCTCAATGGTTCTAGTTTTTGGCCCAGTCATTGCTCAGGCCTCTCTCTCTCACGAAAAGTTGCCAATTTTCATCCTAGGAAGTCTAGGCAGTCTAAACCTGCTTCAGTCGCTTCACTGGTGTCCTCATGGCAAGCGCCTGAGCAAAAGCGGCGAGGGGGTGGTGTGGAGATTATCAGATGAACTTGTGTGAAGCTGAGTTTAGAATTGACTCTCAACCCTCTTATATGCTCTACATTCTGTACCACGTCGAGTCATAAGAGTTAGAAGAGAGGTGGTCAAGTCTCATCCTTCAGTCAATACATTTGCGTTACGGCCTACACCTAGTAAGGGTTAAGACAGATTGTAAGGCAGGACGTAGGTAGTAAGACGGCTTGAGCCGCCTCATTTGACTTGATTTTCCCCCTAGTTATCCATGGCCAGTATCCACGAGAAAGCTATCGGCGGAAGAGAACGCGAACCTGCTTTCATTGCTCGCGAGAAACGCATACCGCAAACACTGCCTATCCGCCAGACAGGCGCCCGACTGGGAAGCCCGCGTCACGGCCCTGGCAAAAACTTACCTGCACTGCTTCGGCTGTAACACCGAGCATCCGGCCTGTCTCTTCTCAGCCCGTCAGCGGAACCGGACCGGTGCACCACGCGCTCGATCTCGACTCATACAGCCTTACCAGAGGTAAGGAGGGCTTTGGGGTGTACTGGTGTAGGGATGAGGGGTGCAGGAACTACTACCTCTTCGATAGACACTCAGAAGAGAAATAAATTACTTTCAAAGATATATTTAGACAGCAAGTAACCAGTGGAAACCAATGGCCAACAACCTAGGGGCTCAGAGTGCCTAGACTGTGATAGAATTTGCGTCCAGTGCTTACCAGCTAGCTGTCATCTGATCTGCTCCTTCCCTTGTAGGCAAGGTAGGTACCCTGAAGTACTGTCACTAAGGTTTACGCCTGCTAGTCACCACCCAGGTAGAAACAACATTCACACACCACCTTCACCACCACGGCCAACGTCTCTTGACCAGAATACAACAACAAGGAAGCGAGGCCCTGTGACGCAATCGAAGCGCGTCCGACTCCAGATCGGAAGGTTGTCTGTTCAAGTCAGACAGGGTTAGGGGTGTGCCCTGTGCTTTGGGCTCCCACTGTAAAGTTGTGGATTTGACATCGCTGAGGCCCTGCAACCTGCGCACAGGGCAGCTGTCTCCCCCATAGTAAATGCTAGCAAAAGCCAGCACGTCAAAAATCGAAGTGTGAAGCCCTCATGACCACCCGCGCCAGCACGCATGCCAACGCAGTCCCATCCCAGGGCCTGGATTTGAACCCTTGGATTGAGCCTTTAAATTGAAGCCTTTTCGCGTGCCTTGCGTGCCCTGGCCCTGCGTGCCCTGCACGTGCCTTGCGCGCACCGGATCCAAGCATTGAATTGAAGACCTTTCGCAGGCCCTGCGTGCCCTGGATCAGGCCTTCAATTGAAGCCTTGAAATGGAGGCCCTCCCTCGTGCCCTGCGTGCCCGCCCTGCGTGTGTGCCGCGTGCCCTGGCCTTGCGTGCCTTCCTTAGAGGTGCCCTCGCAGGATATAGATAGAAGGAACGAGCCATATCGTCAATTCAATTGGCCAAGTGGCCGAGTGGTTCAGGAGCCAAGTGGGTCTCTCTTTCCTTACTGGCTCTCATGCGTGACTGTATTTGTGACCTCTCTTCGACCTGGATCCCTGCTGCGCGCGCCCCCTAAATTTTTGGACCAATCAGAGGGCCAGGAGATGCGCAACAAGGCTTGTTGGGGCAACAAGACTGGTCTTACTTTTAGACAAGGCTTGGTGCAATAATAAGGGCACGGAGATCCGCTTCTTCGCGGCTTATGACTTGCTGTTGTTCGTCACCTCGTTGGTGCCAACTTCCAGCCCCAACCGAAGTGTCAGATCACGAATCTTCGTCGGGCAGCGTTCCCGGCCCGAGAAGACGCGCACACCCCAGGAAATAAGGAAAGCCCCCGGCCCTGCTAAACTTCTCCCAAACCACGTCTGTGAATGGATTTACTCTGCGCCGGTTTGGCACAAAACCTGCTGTTGATCTCTCTTCACCGTCACGGCCCGGAATGGACAGAATCTTTGGCAACGGCTCATCTACCAGCACGACAAGATGGGAGCCCGAGCCTACCCGACGTGGCACATAAACCATCCTCGTCAGTTGCCTCATCACCCTCGGTCTTTGCGTATGGACGGCCGTGCACTTGAACGTCCCCCCCGCGATGAGCGCCCAGGCGGCTAGGTTCTCAAGAAGTGGTCGCAGAGCAGATGAACTAGCCTAGGCAGACACTCCGAGAGATTCTCTAGACGGGCTTGGGCTTACTAGCCCCGGAGTTGGTATTCAATGTCTAGCGTGGTTCGGTCAGTAGCTCAGTATCAGCCTGCTAGAGCTCAATACGTTTGCATGCGCCATTTTCACCCTGGCTATCTACTTTGCTTGGTAGAACAAGCCTTTAGATGTTAAGGAGACTGTGACGCTGAGGGTCGCCAGCAGTCTAGAGTACCAGGCACTTGCCTTGATATGCTGCCATCCTAATATCGATTACAAGAGGAAACTAAAATACCCACGGGCACCGTAGGGCACAGAGCCAACTTGGAGGAAATCATTTCTCCGGTGAATGTGCGTACCGGGAGATACACCATTATTCCCATTTTTTTTGGTGAAAGGGTCGAACCATGATCCTTCGGCGAATTCGCCAGGGATATCGATGAGGATGGCCATGTCATCAGCGGCTATGTCGTCACCACCAACAGCTACGTCGAGGGCCTTGCCGAGGCTGGCGTGCTGGCAAGGCGTATGACCTCAGCAGCCGGGGTGGGTTGCCGGAGGTGCAGCAGAACTGGACTCTGGCAAGGAGCCAGATTGAGAGCACTCCTCTGACACCGGTGTTTTGTGTCCGAGGTTCGGCTTAGGTTTGATGGTTTACTCAAGGTGTTGGAAAGAAGTTGGCCTTCCATCCCAGAGTCAAATCAATTATACTTTGACGGTAAATTGGTACCTAGGTAGCTACATTACTCACTTGGCTTACTGGAATAGAACGAGGTGCTGGCCAAGGCCTAATCGACTCCCCGATGTCTCTGTCCTCGTCCCCTTATCCCTCCTCGGCCTCCCCCTCCTCAAGCTGTCTCAGCCCGTCCATATATCTGGCGAGAGTCGGGCTGCTGCATTGAACGCAGCCCTCTACTCCTTGGTTTGGAGCCTAGCTTCAGCTCGGCTGTGAAGACCTGGCTCCATCGCCTCCTGATCGACCGAATCAGAGTCCAGACGTCGACATGCACCACCTCAGGCGTGCGCTTGGCAGTGCGAAATGACCTCGTTTTGGTGGTATACGGATATCCCGCTGTGGAATCCTGAATGCACGGAGCTGGGTCTGCACGCTCGACCTCTTGGCCTTGTTGCTCCTAAAGTCAATGTTGAGGCCTTTACTAGTATTGAAAGTGGCTGTACGGCAGTGATGCCCGGGTTTATATGCAGAACTCAGCGTAGTTGGGGCCGCAGACACGCAGCGTAGTATACTGTGACTGTGTGTGTGCCTGAAAAGAAGCTGATAGGTGGGTTCCCAGGCCGAGCAGAGGCGTTATTGGCTGTTGGCTGTAAGTCCGTTTGTTGGTTCAAGTTGTCGGCCGTGCACTCACGGCAGCTATCAACTGTATTGAGTCCTAAGTGGCTGCTTACTGAACAGGCCACCCAAGGCAACACAAGAACCAAGGAATTACCAGTCGTCCTCGAGAGTTCCTCTGCCTAGAAATATGAGGGTATTCCATCATCACTTGCCTGCTCATATCACAACTTGCTAGACTCTTACTACCGCCGCCCACCTTCCTTGCCAGGTACCCCACTTAGGTACCTAGCCACCATGGTCTCCGTCTCTGCCCTTTTCGGCCCCTTCGCCGCCACGCTCGCGATGCTGGTCATCTCAGCTTCGGCCGCCCCCGCAGATTCCCCCTCGGTCCCTGCTCCCGATGCCGCCGCGCCGACGCCGCATTCGGGCGGCGTGAGCTGGACTCCGGCACATAGCGCCTGATTACAGTATCAATTGACTCTACAGAACTCCATCACAATTGAATCATCAACGCAGGGCACTCCCACTTATTAAACGCCGGCTCTAGGTAGGCTTCGCTTTAAGTGTTAACCCAGCCCTAGACTCCGTAGGTTCTGCGACCGCCACCTGGGCGTTGTTCGTATTATTGAATAGAAAATAAATAAGCGTATTGAGGTTGGCGGAATTATGGGACCTAAGGTGGCAGGAGAGTTAAAGCCGGCATAGAATTGAAAGGCGGTTAAGACACTACATCCGGGGGACCCGACCGAATCTTCCCTAACTCTGCATTGACTTCAGCCCCTGCCAATTACCTCCTACAAACTTGGCATAGGCCAAGATAGGGATATAAGTCCATATCATTACGTACTATGTGCTACTCATGCGTGTGCGGGTCCGCGCACAGCGTGCCGGATTATCCGAACACCCCTCCCCACTGCTGTGGATGGATTCTTACTCACATGAAATATTTCCAAGAGAGGCTATGCTAAGCTGCATCCTTTTTAGAGTCAATTAAAACTGTTCAACTACTTCCGGGCCGATGTGCACTAACTAGTACCTAGGTTTCAAAAGATGCCTAAGCAAAGGGTGCAGCCTATCAGAGCTTATCTTAGATTTCCATAAAACCAGTACGAGTACCCCTGTCCTAGAAACTATCATCTCGGAAGACCCCCCTGCCAAAACATGGGATAAAATCAGACCACTGTAGCCAAGAAATAGGGGAGAGCCAACAGACGGCACAAAGGATGCACGGGTCCTATCTCGTAGCGTAAACATTGACTGTGCCGTCGGGCACCTTGCCTGCCCACACCTGGGGATAGCTTCACCATGATCGATCCCGAGGAACAGGTGACCTAGCAGGGGAGTTGGTTGTCTTTCTACGGTCCTGGGTCCAACATGAACTCAACTTGGTCAAGAAGTAATCGAGGTTATTGCACTCGTGACTCCATGTTTGCTGCACGGGTCTTGGATAGTACACACCATGACTGCGCTGCTTATTGGCTAGACTGGACCAAGGCTCACCCGCAACAGAAGTGATTTTGCTCCCTTGGGAGAATCTACATGGCTTCGGGGGAGAAAGCTGAGGATTATCATGGCGCAAGTGTATGTACCCTGGATGGGGAGGCTTCGAGCTTTGTGTCGTGTATAAATATATGCCATCAAGAACCCCCTCTCTGCCGGCATAGTCCAGCTTTGCCAGCGTCTTCCGTCACCAACATCGTAACCCTCTCGGATTAACCTCTTTGAATGACCTGCAACTAGCACTACAGTACTACACAGCCCTCAACGGTAAGACCCGTCTGTCAATCATCCCCCCCCCCCCCCCGCAGGATATTCTCGTCATCCAAGGCTTTGATTCCATCACTGACATCCAGTTCTTAGACCACCATTCGAACATCATCGTCATCCATCATGATCTCCACCCCTACTACCATCCTCGGCGGCATGGTTGCCGGCCTCGTCCTGTTTGCGGACCTGGCTGCGGCCCGCACCTGGGCCGGGGGCGTCGACATGCAGCAGGCGTGCAACTGGCAGGCTGGCTCAGGCTATACCGCCATGGTCGCGGGGAACAACGCATGGTCCTGGATCTGTTTCAAGAACGAGGGCGACTGGACGGGCGTCAATGTCGACGCCTACTGCAAGCAGCGCTACGGCAACACTGCCTACGCGGACCCCCAGGGCGGTGGCCCGTACGACTGGGGCTGCTACTACCCTTGATTTGAGCTTTCTGCTCTGTCCGCTACAGTGTGGCGAGTATTTTTGGAGAAGGGGGGTCGTGCCTGGTTTGGATTTGACTTGTCAGTTTCGTTGGTTCGAGACAATCATTGTTATCACTTATTCAGAATGATGGAAAGGGCTTCACGTGAATGCTTTGGGGGCGGCAGCTACTAGTAGTCACACTCGTTACGATGCCTCGGCAACGCCAATATACTTTGGGATCCCAATACTTTACTGTTTAAATATCGTCATGTGCTTAGTGTATTGATACAGGCTGGCTTCGGCCAAGTCTCATGTCTGCAGTAATAAACTCTGCAACAACTTGATCCTCTCAAGGACAATACCGCTTGGCTGTCTTGGCAAAATCCAACCCTTGTTTGTTTGTCAGCGTGGGGCTTTGAAGCCCGCTATAGAAATTGGAAAGGCCATTTTAAATACCAGAAAGGCGTATTGAGCTTATCGACGGCAGCTGTCAACTCAGCCTTGAGGTTCTCGATGGATATGGATGCGACAATTCTCGTCGGGCACGGTGCTAAAGATACTCTTGACGAAGACGATCTTGTGGCCTCGATTTCGCCGCCAGCATCCTTGAAGCTCTGGCATACCATTACGAGCCTCTCCCCACTCCCTAGAAGACAAAGATGAAAATGGTAGAAAACAACTGAAAGGGGGCTGTGTTGGTCTTGGCATTGGCGGGGCAGTGACTGCCTAAATCCCCGAGGCTCGCTCGACTCTGCACTTTTGTCCCTCCTTCTGGCACCTTCCCTCGACAACCCGAGGCCTGGCGTCGCCAGCAACCGCCCCCTCCCTTCGACCCCGGCCGCCATCGAAGGATGCCACTTCCGGACCGTGGGTTGCTCATACTGCCGTCGTATCCGAGCCGTCGGCTTTCTGGATCTGCACAAATGAAACCTAGCGAGCTTGTCGGGCCACCGCCTAGCTGAAAACCCCCACGATTGCATGTCCCAGAACGAGACCTCTACCTCTTTAGCATCCTATCGGTACGACAAGAGGGTATACTTTGGGATTGACTCGCCGTGGAATTCCTCCAACTTGCGCGTCCACACGTTGATAAGCCACATAGCATTAACGTTAGATTAAATCTGTCTATAATGCACAACAAAGTAGCGAATATAACGTCTTTGTAACGAGCAAGGTATTGTGCACTTTACGAAGTGGCAGGACCTCTGATCACAGAGGAACAGAAAGTGGGAGAGACTATGTATCCCTAGTGTGTGAACCGTGTGTGTGGTCGTAACTCTCAGGGGTGGCGCCGATCTGCTGGAAATAACTTCAGCCGAAGGGCCCAACCCTATGGCCGAGGGACTTCTCTATCCGGCCGTATGCCTCTGGGTGTGTACAGAAGGCAAAGTGTGTGTTTTTACCCCGGATAGGTTCGTCTTGGATTAGCGTCTGGAGCCCTCCTTCTACCACCCAGCCGGCGATCCTTTGCACAAGAGGACATTTCCGTGTACGGTTGGCCCACGAATTCTGTCATATATAGCCCTAACCCTCGTTTGTGACCAACCTCTGATGGGTGCCAAGCCATCCCTCCTGCACGATAAATTGATCAAACGTTCAATCATATGACATCCCACCAATTAAACAACGTTCACACAGCGAGACCCAGCTAATCCGCGATTTCAGCAGTAAGTAAAATTACCAATGACTTATTATCTGCAATGCTGACTAAGCCGTGGACTCGCCCTCTGATTGACACCAACCCTCTAGCTCAAAGCCAGAGCTTGCGACCATGTAACCCTAGTTCCTCGCGTTCGCCATGTTCTTAGATATCCGTGACCATGTAAAGCAGGTGTATCCAAGGCTGGAAAGACCACTCTCTACAGACCTACCGGGATGTACAAGTGTTCCTCGGATTCTGCAACTTTTACCGCCGATTTATTCGCTAATATACCCACTAAAGCCGACCCGTTCCACTACTGAGGGGTAGTAAGAACGGTAAGAAACTAGGAGATCCCAAGAAGGAATAGGGCCCTAGATAGAAGTAAGCTTTCTACTCCTACTAGACGTATTCACAAAAGCCCCTATTCTACGATACTACAACCTAGCTAGACTGTCAGTGCTACGATCTAAAAGATCGCTGTCATGAGTGTGGTTATTGTCGTCCTTCACATGAACACTAACATGACATATTGTATGTTAGTGTAAGGTACTGTCGACCAAAATCTGACAGTTTTCTTGCTGCGTGCCACAATGTTTTGTGCCATGACATTCTAAATTCCAGAACGAGGGCATGACTCCTGAACAGGTCCGAGAGTTCGATAGCGAGGTCGCGGTCGGACTCGGTGCGACAGCCGGGCCCAAGCCTCCTTGGCAGTGTCTCGCTACCTTCTTCATTGATAAACTCCAGCAATTCGAGAAGCGGCTGTCAGCTGGCTGCGGCATATAATCAGGACTTGGCATCCGCCCTCCAGAGTTCCGACATGCGAGCTATCTCGCTGAATATATATTCAGATTCGTCGGCGCCAATCCATGGAATGCCCGTCGTCTCGTTTTGCCCGAATACTCGAGTATCTGTGTCTCTCTAATCCCAGATTCAGCCCAAACATAAATACCGGAATTTAAACCACGCTATTGTGGTCACCTAGCCTAGACCGATTGTCATCAATGTCGTCAAAAATACGTTTCTGCTGCAGAGTTTTGGATTTTGGGGACTGGAGAGGCATGACACACACGGAAGTCCGGCCACGTTCACAGGGAACGAGTCAACCAGCCAAACCCTTGTATTCAATCTATATTCGACGTCAAATAAACCGTTGCCACGCATACAACACTAGCCCTAGTTGGTATTTTACTCATTCCTGGCCATCCCCGACGGACGCGCGGCAGCTGGAAGGGTTCCCACCCACCTCATCAACAGGGCGCCGTTCCATGCCGCCAGTGTCGGGCGTGGGATCATGGGAACCGAGCGTCTCCAGGAGGAACCTCTCCATCGGTGTCATCCCCTCATAGCCTGTCGTAGCCCGAGCAACGATATATTCCGGGAAGTCAATGTTGAAGAGACGCATGCCATCAATGATGTTCTGCGACGTCTTGGCTTGCTCATATGTAGTGGTGGCGGTGGTATTCGACGGCCGGACGTCTTCGACGAGGGGAGTGTCAGGCTCCCCGACTACGTGGCCTGTGTCGTGATGCTTGTCTGCCACGGTGTCGAAAGGGTAAGGGGCGACCATGTTATGCGGGACTGCGGTGAGAGTGGTGGTGGCAGTCCCCGACCTATGAAGTGGACAAGGTTAGGGTTGTTGCTGATAGGTTGGTCTGGGAAGTGAGAAGGGGGATGGAAGGCCTGAGGTATGAGGGATGAGTGTATGGGATAGATGCTGGAGTAACAACTGAGAAGCGCAATCGGCGTTTCTGTCATACCGGTCTGCCATAGCGAGAGGCCCCAAGCTGATGATGTCGCCTTGATTTGCGGGATTGGTAGGAGGTAGCATATTGCAAGGTGATGGTGTTGGGATAGGTGGGACAGGGGATAGAAGCATAATATGGGGAGCTTCGAGTAGTCAAGAGACGTCAGGAAACTTGGAGGATATCTGGTCTATTTATGTCCGGACGAGGTCGGAAAGGCATGCACGAGGCGGCCCCCCATCGACGCAAATCAGATGGGCCATGGCTCAGTTCTGGTATGCTGGCAGCATCATCTGTAAAAGACCCGGGTGATACCATATCAACAAGAGCTGGGTGTGAGACCTGCTTGTTCCAAAGTGCAAATTACCGAGGTTAGTATAGCCCGTATGGCTGGGTAGGTTATCCACTAGAATAGTGGAGGGATTCCTGGGTTGAATGGCCCTCCAAAAAAACTGCAGATTGCGGATTGAACGGCTGTTCTTGTGGCCATCAATATGCAAAGTGCAAAAAAGAGAGGGAACCGTGTATTGGGAGGTTTTGGTGTTTCCCACAAATACTCCCTGTAAAAAGATTTGCATCTTCAGGAGGCAGGCGACGCTTGCTCCAAAGGACCAATGGGAAACTCCCCGTCTTCACCGCATCTGCAAAGGATTGCTTCCATCTCTGAGCAACCATTGGCATTGTAAGGCTACTGGCGTAAACGCATGCATGCACGTCGCGTGTCACATCGGCCAATTTCTGGGTCTGCTGCCGGAGTGCTCATATTTCTTCCCACTCTCACTCGATCCCGCCCGTGTCTCTCCGGGATCCAGATGCCTTTTTGCTGCTTTTTTTGCGACTTCCAGTCACGATCCACTTTCAGGATTGTAGTCCAACCATGGCCAAAGATTGGGCTCCTGTGCACGATGAGGTGCATAGGCTCTACGTTGAGCAAAATCAGCCGTTGACTGAGGTTATGCGTCTAGTGAAGGGAAAATTTGGGTTCATCGCATCGTGAGAATCTCACTTTCTCCAGCCCGCTGAGCGCTTGACCTGACCAGCAACCCCTTCAGTGAGAGATCATATCGAACCCAGCTAGCGAAATGGGGCTACACCAAGTACAGCACGCAGGCTGCTCCCAAGTCGATGAAGACCTCGGGGCCTCCAAAGAACCAACCCCGCCGTGCCCGCCAGCAGGCCGTGTCGATGACGGCTCTGAGGAGTCCTTCCATCAATCAGACCGGAATACCTAGGTATGATTCCTGCCATCGTCGCACCTCATCACAGGCTTATCAAGTACCGCAGTGTAAATGACATGGTGCCAGCGAGCTTCCCACAATTCGGAGGTAATGGCCATGGAAGCTTCTTTGGCGTATCCGATGCTGCCCCCATCGGCAACTACCAAACGCACATGCAATTATCGAATATGGGAGGACATATTCCAGTAACCAACGCCTTCGGCCACGACGGGAAAACGCCTCTTCACCATGCTGTCATCGCGAGGAGAGTCGACTTGGTCAAGTCGCTCCTACATGATGGAGCCCCGGTTAATACGAAGGACTATGTTGGAAACCATCCCCTTCATTATGCGGCTATCGCAAGCGATCCGGAAATTGTTGATCTTCTAATCAGATTCGGCTCCGAAGTCGATGCGAGGGGTCAGCATGGCCTATCGGCACTGCACCTAGCTACAACGGGGGAAAATCTCAGGGTGGTCAACATACTGGTCAACGGAGGTGCTGATGTCTGCACTCAGGATGACGGCGGCAATGCCCCTCTCCACCTCGCCCTCGCAGCCCTGGCGTCGAACTGCAACCTAATTGTCGATGCCCTAATAGCAGGCAAAGCCGACCTTAACCAGGAGAATGGGGCTGGCGTGACGCCATTCCTCGCCCTTCTAGACAGGCCATATCAGCCTGAAAGTATACTCGAATATGTCCCCGTCTTTCTCAACGGCGGCGCAAGCGCAACCAAACCGCTGACGAGCGGCAAAACCCCACTCCAAATTTTCCTTTTCCGTTGTCCAAGCAAATGGAGTTTGGCAGCTGGTGGGAGATACCACATCGAGAGAGACAGCGGCAGAAGATGCAACAGAGCTCTTCACTGCCTGCTTGATAAGGGGGCGTCCCCTGATACACCAATGCAGTCGGGAGTGCCGCTAGTAGTGAGTTTCTTCCGATGTCATTACATGGACTGTAAAACCGATCGCAGCCTAGCAGAGAGGCTTGTTGAGCTGTCCAGTGTGGATTCAGTGTTCTGCGACGGAGGAACTCTCTTGCACGAGTTAGTCGGCTACTATAGGCCGCCATCTCGGAATCAACGTGGTATAACCGGCCTACTCAAATCCCTTCTTGAGAGAGGAGCCAACCCTAATCACCAGAACCACAATGGCGAAACCCCTCTCATGGCCTTGCTCGCAGATCGTATCAACGACTTCAGAGACAAAAAGGCCATTTTGGAAGTCGCGGAAGTTTTGTTGAATCATGGCGCTGACCCTTTGCAAGGGGACGCAAAGGGGCGCCAGGTCATCTTCCAGCCCAGGCTCTCTTCAAACCACTCCGACACCAGCCCTCTACTCTTGCGCCGTATTCTTTGGGCCTGTATTCGAATCATCAAAGCGAAGCAGGGCCACCAGATTGTGGCAGAACGACGATGGGAAACCGACGAGAATAAATGGTGGATGGAGTGGCAAAAGGCGGCGCGGATGTTGCAGGAAGTTGAGTGGGATAAACTTGATCCGCCCATTAGGGAGCAACTTGGTAGCCCCGACGAGCGCTGCCAGGAAGAATCGAAGAAAGTAGCGTATGGAGTCTTGGCAGAGAGCCAACTGCAAGTGTATGAGGACCGGACACGGAGTGCCTTGGGGAAGAATGAGGAGCATCGACGGATGACTGCATGCATTCTCCGGGATTGTAGGGCCCACGGCGTCCCAGTGGACATTATGTATTTTGATCTCCTTCTTGAACTCTGTTGACAGATGCTAGATTGGACGGGAAGGGTATATTTATTCCCTTCCGTATGACAACTACGGCTCCAACCTATAGTTATATGACACAAGCTATTACGCAATATACTGACACTTGAAAACGGCATGATATTCTAGCCTACGGTATACTAGTAAATGATATACTAGGTTATAATGTACTGGTGTATGAGGATACTAGCTTGGGGTCTACCGGTACGTGACATACCAGTGCACGGCAGACTTGCTTAAAATGTGTACGTACGTAAGTCGCGCCTTGATATTTGAAGTCTTTCGGCCCTCAAGTTCATAGAATCGTTCGTGGTAGCCCGCATGTCTTGGGACTGCTCTCTGTAAACCTATACGCGAATGCCAAATTCTGGGCTACCAAACTGAGCTACTGTGGACCGAGAATTGGGCTCACATGTCTTGTGCTCACGCTCACCATGCCGTGGTGTGAGACACGAGCACCCTAAGCTTGTGAAAGGGACAGGCTGTAAGTTACCGAGAAACTGGTGCGATGTTGGTGTGGTGGTGTCAAAAGATTAGTTGGACAGGGTGGAAGACCTTCTGTGGACACGATGGTATTGCATTTTTGATCTGCTCAAAAACGCGTCCATACACAAGATGCATATTAGATCCATATGCAATTTCACACATTTCGATTCAGCTTGAGCTATGTCGGCCTGGACTCACGGACCCGGAGACATTATCGACAAATCCGATAGTGCAGCTGCGCTAGCCGCTGTGGGAGCGGGTTGTTCTGGATCGAAACCTAGAACAACACCAATGATCAGGCAGGTTTGGACCCTGGGAAGTGGCTTATTTCTGCCAAGAGGAATTTTTCCAATGTCGCTTTTACCATTTTGGGCGCCAAAATTGAAGTGCAGTGCCATTTCTACCCCCCTGTTCTCAATGTACCCCCTAATGCAAGCCGCAGATCACACCAAATACAGTAATTGAAGACTCTGCCAGCCGTGCAGACTTGCCAGCCAACTTTGGCTGGCAGAGGCCCTGCCAGGCTGGCAGCGTGAGCGGTTGACGTACACCCTTCTTGGCCACCCCGGGCAACAGCCACAATTCCACAAGATCCTTGTGATGGGACTAACCACAGCAACAACAGCAACAACACCACAACAACACCACAACAACACTCAACAACACTATCAAACTCGATCACTACTATTCTAGTCAATTGCCCCGTCAATTTGAATCGCTCCACGCCGCTTCAAGTCACTCTAAGCTCATTCAAATCAAGCCCAGTCTGATTTCCACCATCGCAACCACTAGCCAGATTGATCACCCTGTTGGTTCGCTCCCAGATCCTCTATTGTGCCCCATAACTGACCCTCTTTGCTGCAGAAGCGATAGATCCAGCCAAACTACGCCGACCACACGCCTTTGCCCCAACGATCTTACCCAGCCCAGTCAATCCAATGGTCGTTGCTTCCAAGCCTCACCCTACCCAAGCACTCGAAGCCCCCGCGCCGCGCGCATGCCAATCCGGCCCAAAAAGAACAGAGGATTCAATTGGCCATCAAAGCAATCAAGTCAGGCGAGATTCCTAGTATTCGCTAGGCCGCGGATACATTTGACGTGCCGCGTGTCACTCTAGGAATACGAATGAAGGGATTCCCATATATACAGAGCTCCAAGGTCCACCTACAGAGGCTCACGCCGCAAGAGGAGGACTCACTCAATCAAGCGGGCAGTCTGCCAACTTGACGTGTGGGGCTGGCCCATGACGATTGCTTCGATGGAAGCGTTGGCCAAAGAGCTCGAACCATCGCTTCAATATATCGTGATCAACGGCATCTTTCCTTGACTGGTCTAAAGTTCTGGATCGCCGACTTTTGAACTCGGGGTGGCGAGCGAGGAAGTTGAAGTACCAGTTTTTGCCCAGAGGTTGTAGGTCGCCTTTCGCTTGCAAGAGCTGTTCCAGACCACCCAATTACTATACGCCATTGCCGACGATGACATTTGGAATATGGATGAGAAGGGTGTAATGAAGGGCGTAGGCGACAATTCCAGGATCATCATTCCTCGCAACGACCCTCATGCCAATTCAATCCAGCCTGGGAATCGCGAATGGGTTTCGATAATTGAAGCCATCTCGGCCGGCGGTATTTCCATCCCCCCTTATGTCATCTTCAAAGGCCAGCGAATTCGAAAATCTTGGTTCAACGACAAGATCGATCCTAAGATCAAAGTGAGGGTATCGCCAAACGGTTGGACCGATCATGATATTGCCGTCGAATGGATTCGCCACTTTGGCGAGTATACGGCACCCCGAACCGCTGGCAAATACCGCCTCTTGATCCTCGACGGCCACTCAAGTCACGTTTCGTTGCGCTTTGTTGAATACTGCGATCAACACAAGATTATACCCCTTTGTTTACCTCCCCATTGGACCCACGTCCTTCAGCCACTGGATGTGGGCATCTTCAGTGCCCTGGCAAAAGCGTACAAGGCGCTGGTCAGTCGTGATGCCCTCTTTGGCGCGCAACGGATCAATAACCTACAGTTCTTGCTAATATATCAGCAAGCGCGCAAGACGATCGTCAAGAACATCCCAGGGGCATGGAGGGGGGCTGGATTGCTTCCATTCAATCCAGATCGAGTTCTGAATGCCTTCAGAGCCAAGACCCCACCAACAGCCAGTATCACAGACAGCCAAGGGCGCCGTATAGAGATACAGCTGACAGGGCACTTAGCTGACAAGGTCAACAACTATGTGGAAGAACTGCTCCAAGTTTTGTCACTCCTTTACAAGAAAGCATTGCTTTGGTTCAACAAGCTTATCTAACCGCTGTTTCTGACCTTGTAGCTGTCAAGAAGATCAACCAATCCTTTGTAGAAAAGACAATACAGTGGAGGAAGAAGCAAAGCAAGAAGCACTTCGGTGAAGCCCATGTTCTAACTGTAGAGGAAGCGCTCAAGACGATCCATGAGCGTGAGGAACATGAACAAACAGAAGAGGCAGCCAAAGAGCGAAGGAGGCTGTTGAGGGGCCAGGTGGGCTTTGCAAAGAAGATGTGGAAGGAGGGTTTTAACATGGATTTCGACCTTTTTGAGTAGTTGTGTACGTCGCGATAGCCTCAGTTTTACCTCTTTGGGATAGTTGGAACCGTTTTTGCTTGTTACCTTGTCCTGGCGTGCCTGGTGATGCCTCTAGTGTTGTTGTGGCGTTTTTGGGTGTGTAATTTCGCTTGGAGTGGCCAAGAAGGGTGTGGGTTACGTTATAGCACATCCACCCACTCAAGCCCTATAGTTACAGGGGCCATATGAGGGCTATCGTTCCCACTCCATTAACCCTAACACTCCCCCGCTCCCTCGCACAGGCCAGTAGTACATCCAGGCTGACCCACTTGGCCAAAAGTCACTTTTTGGCAGCCTCTCTGCCAGCCGTTTAGGCCCATGCCACTCCAAGCCCATGCCACCACTCCAAGCCCATGCAAACTCCAAACCTATGCAGTCTAGAATCTTCCCTGTTCGAGTTTGATACGATTGTCAAACTGGAGGTGATGTTAGGTATGAGCTAGTAAAACGGCTTGAAAACTTACCGAGTTAACCCTTCGGGGCAGAGGGAAACCACGAGTTTGCTACGATCGTCAAACTGGAAGTGATGTTAGGTATGAATGAGCTAGTAAAACGGCTCGAAAAACTTACCAAGTTAAGCCTTCAGGGCAGAGAGAAACCAAACAACCAAGATGATGGTGGCGAAAATGAAGATGAGGATCAATACGCTGCCCCAGCTGACTTCACATCCATAGCAGCAGCATGCTTGGCATTCACATGCTGGGCATTTGAATGCTTGGCATTCTCCTCCGTTATACTTGATGAGGGGAGTACCCGGAGTGAAGAAGCGCGCCTGGATACCGCGGTGGTCGATCTCATACGTCATTGTCTGCTGATGAGCAGGCTGGCGCTCGACGAGTCCAGCTGCCTGCTGGCCGCCAGCCTCGGGGTCCAAGTCGACGAGCTCGACGACCTGGTCTACGACCTGGTCTGCCATTTCGTAGTATGGTGGGGGGGGTGATAGTGCACGCTTCATATTGTCCAATCAGTATGGGCCATAGATCAATAAATCGAAAGAATTTAATGAATCGATGAGAAGAGTGCAGTGGATTGATTGGTCGAAGATTGCGCAGTGTGTGATTGATGGAAGAGATGGATGGACCTACATATGATTGGCTTGATGGTTGATCTTCGGGATTGGGCGGTTGGTCTTCGGCGTTGAGGTGAAGGCGTTGTGGCGAAGATTGTGGCGTTGTGGCGAAAGTTGTGGCGTTGTGGCGAAAATTGTGGTTGAGGTTCACATTAGGGCGCACAAAGATGGAGGGGCTCATCACATGACTTCACCCAAATGCATACAATCTGCACCATCTGCTCCGCCATCTGCACTCATTTCCCAAATCTGCTCCACCATTTCCCCCCAAAGTGGGAGTGGCCTCATTAGAGTTTCATGACAAAATAATCGAGACACCAAAACCCAAGTCCCATATGCTCCGCTCTCTCCCTTCTTTTTATTTTTTCGAAAGAATTAGACCAATCACAACCTTGGAATTTGCTACCCCAAAACACCACGCCCTGATCACGACCTTTCTTTAGGGCTCCATATGAGTCAATCCTGGCAAGCCAAGCTAGCGAAGCCGAGCCAGTATTTCCAGCCGCTTGGAAAACGAAGCCAAAAATAAGACGCTTGTTTGCTCACTTGGGTGAAGGCCCCCTTTTTGACTAGGGTTGAGCCAGGGTTATGGCCTTCTGGTTGGCCCGGCTCTAGATCCTCGGAATTCAACCTCCAAATCACAACTTCAACTTCGGATTCTTCTTTTCTTTCTTCACCAACAACGACGCCTTTTTCAACCCCCCTTTTTTTTTTTTTTTTCTCTCTTTTCACTGGCCTGTCAGCTACGACTTTTTCTATTCGCCAGAAAAAAAAGTCGGGTTTTTCGCGTTTTTTTGAAGCCAAATCAGTCAGGTTCAATTGAATCACTTTGCAAGATGCCAGGTATTTATTCTATCAAATCTGACCTCTTTTGCCAGCCAGATTCCCGCTAACCATCGCTTTTAGCTTCTTCAAAGGCTTCTTTATTGATCGTTCCGTTTAATCCAACGCTTCTAGCTTCTTTTTCGGCTCCGTTCAATCCGCCTCTCCAAAATGCACAGCCCAGTCCCCAGTGCCGCCTTCATCCTTTCGGATTCGGATGATGAGAGCCTCAATTCCTCTCATTCGACGATTGGCAACAGCGTTTTTTCGAGGCTCCGTCGCGCCAGATCAATTCGCAATCAGGCCGAGGGTGTTGCCGCCCTCGCAACAGTCTCTACAAACTTTGCCGACTACCCACTCATCACCGGGCTGCTTGTCGGGGATGACTTGACGGAGGCTGACGCCCTGTCGCGTGGATCATTTGGGCTTTGAATTCGGCCCCGCCGGAGACGACGGTGCGGGGTTGCGATGAGCGAGCGCGGGATAGACCCAAAGCCAAAGGGCAACCGCACCGACAGGGAGACAAGGGGCGGTTGCCCATCCGGCCAAAGAGATGCGCTGGCTGAGGTTGATGGAAGCCATGGCTCAACGACTGACGGAGAAGCATATCCGGCCGAGGCCGCGAATCGAACATCTATTGCGCCGTGATGCCCTGTCTGGCAAAGTTTGGTAGGCCTTCCTAAGCGAGGCTACTTCGTACGCTGTACGTTGGATAGTGGTAGGTGGGGATTGAGCACCGGTCGCTTATCTTGAACGACGGCCAAGTGCTCGGTGTGAAGTTGAAGTTGGCGATGCTGGCTCAGCTGCGGGGAGAGGAGTAAAGTCGAGGATGCAAGCGGTAAAGAATCGGGCAGTACACGCCACCGACTACATCAGGTTACGGCTGAGAGCAGACTGATGGACATCAGTGAGCTGGCGCGGGCGGAGACGTACTGCGAGGGGATTCTGGATGCGATTGAGGAACTGGAGGCAGCGAGGAACAAACCACGCCATTTTGTGTGGCTGGGCCAACGGTCTCCGCTGGTGTGAACCAGGGACGTACTTGTGACAAAGCCCAAAGCAGGTAGTCGGGATGGAATTGATAGGAAAGTGCGGAAAGCTGAGATGAAAGTGAGGCTAGTGCACCATGACCCTAGAAGACATGGGCGGCCCTATCAGGATGCCCGCCATCTTCCCAACACCGATTCTCGTGCAGAATCCGCTGCCATCCGTCGTAGCGGCAATGAGAAGCAGATAATGCGTTCTCTCCACCATGGGTGTCATCATACCCTTGGGGATCCTCTTGGTCCCAACAACAACACAGTTCCAGTCCTGCCATCCCTCGGTCCCCGCGCTCTCGCCGGCATCCAACAAAATCTCGAAATCCCCTTCGCCAGTGTCGACCCACTCCTCCTGAAACGGGCGGGCCACAGCGCTCATTCCCTTGCCGACAGCCTCCTCCATCGGCTCCCCGCCCTTCCACGGACCGTGTATCTCATCTTCCTGCCAGTCCACCCCTCCCAGCGGCAGACCCAAAAAGTCAATCGCTCCGTTGTAAGCCATCCACGTCCAACTCGGCAGCCGGAGGCCTTCTCCCGGCTCCGCTGGCTCAGGCTGGATGCGTGTCAGCCCTTCCACATATGATTCCCCCTGTCGCAGTTCCAAAACTCAAAGACTCAATTCCTAACATCCACACCACATCAAATATCTGGGCACTCAGTTACAACCACACAAACCACTACGCTAGCACTCCCAGAGTTACTACACAACACAGCATCATCCCACGTCCACCCGCCAACAGACACAATACAGTACCTACACCCTTGACTTCGAGTTATTCTCACACATCCATACAACTACCTACCAAGATCACAATGTGCGAAAAGACAGTAACAACCTGGGAAAAGTGCGGCTGCACCGAGGGAAAGACAGACAAATACTTTAAGCTAGGCTGCAACACAGTTTCTACAACTAAAAACGAGACAAACTATGGCAAGCGCTGTTCTTCAAGCAAAACTAAAGTCGGCTGGACCTGCCATAAATGCTACGGCACACACTCTTCCGGGTATACTACTTCATGCGATACCAAGGCACTTGACCTCTTCACTGGGAAGCATGAGAATTGTTGGCCATATTCGATGGGACTCCTGCACCGACGAGAATTGAAGGAAATTTTGACAAGGGTAAGTTATGTCTCAAATATCAGATCAGCTCACTTGGCTGTATGCTCGTATATAGGGTAGAGAGGTCCGGGAAAGCACCCACCGTTGATCCTCGTTAAGCATACCCTGCAAATATGTTACCATCGCCACTATTGACAACTTGAAGTGAAATGGTGAGTCAAATCTATCCTGGTGTTGCTCTGACCGAGTTCTTAGCTTAGATTTCAGATACCAGTCCATGGCTCTTTAGAGATCGGGGACGGGGCGTGACAAAAAGGACTTGACTTGTGAGGAGGAAAGTTCGGTTCACAAATTGAGGGTTGGAAGCGGAGAGCAGTGAAAATCTTTTATCTTCATTTCTGTAGAATGCCTGATTTGGGATTAGTTTGAGCGTCAGGTCGCAAATGAGCACACCGATCCCACCTTGTCATGTCCACCAGCGTCCTCTTGATTTAGAGACTTTAGTTACAGTTTCTCAAGTTGTACGTCATACAAATAAGTGCCTAGGAACTAATTACCGTTGTATTTTAGGCATGCGGGCAAGCAAAAGCTCCATGCCACACAACTTCAAGACAAGAACAACAGTGGCTTGCTCTCCCCCGCCATATTTCCGACGATACAACACGTACTGTTGAGAATAAGAGATAAAAGAAAACAGGAGCCCCGGAAGCCATGAGTAGTAGACTCAGCTTACCGAATAAGACTGAAAGAATTGCATACGACATAAAAATACTGAATAGAAATAAATGTACTCCCCAGTGTGACCCACAGCGAGGTAGGGTAAGCCCAAGTAATATGACAAATAAAATGTTGGTAGGCTAGACAAGGAAGATACCGGCCAGCGTTGCACGAGCCACAATGTCTATAGTCGAGCCAAAGACAGAAGCAGATTGAACGAGAACCGTGAGGGCTGGTACCTGGAAGCAAGCTGCCACAATGGGAAGTACCATCCATGGGGATTCCGTGTAGTGAGCCTGCAGCATCAGTTCCAACTCTCTCGAGGGCGACGTTCCACTTGAGGGGGGCGTTCCAGTTGAAGAAAAAGGTTGGTACTATTGCCGTAATCAGCCCTAGCTAGAGGGTTGTCATGAACACAAGTCTCCAGGTCCGTTGGCGTTGATGTCGATGCAGGTAGCCTCTTAGAAGTGTGAGGCATCCAACGTGAGTCTTGGTTGGAGAACCATGCCAGGTAGACGTTGAGCATGCATGTCCAGGTTCCGGGGTCCGATGCAATGCGGACAGCCGGGAGGCCGTTGGGCGTCGAATGGGGGCTGTGTTACCCTAGTAGGGCGGCGTTGGGGGTTTCCCCCCCATTCGCGCAGGGTTAGTGACACCACCAGCAAGACGGACTTCAGCCCCCGGAAAGCAACCAAGCTGGAAGGTTACGGATGCCTTGTGCAGCAAACCGCACCTCCATCGTTCCATGGCTTGGGCTTCGGGCTACAAGTCGCCACATTGGCCCTCTCAGCCCCTCTCAGCCCGCTGAGAGGATGCTAGCCGTAGCTGCCAACAGCTGCCACGGGGCGACCACGCAAGAGTTTTCCACCTTCTTTGTCTGCACACCTCAAAGGGCCACGATAAAGACCGGCTGGGCGCCGTTCCGAAAACCCCGCTCGTTTGTGTTTTCCTTGTCAAATCGCAAATCGCCGCCGCTGTTGCTGGCGATCCCCGTCGCTGCCCGACGCCGTCGCATCGCCAGTTGCGTCCAACACGGTCATCATCAACAGCGCGTCGACAACGAGCCGAGCGGAATCAAGTCGAACCGAGTCGAGCCGAGTTGCGACAGCGCCGTGTGCGGAATTTGCGAGTTGCCGAAGGCTGCAGGGCCGCGGGCAGAGGACAGCGCGGGTCATCTGCCAGTTGGCCACCGGGTCGACACTCGATACAGTACGACGCTCGATCGGCGCGACTGCCGTCAATTGCCAGACAAGTCCCGGCCCCAGATTCAGGTCCCGGGTCGACTGCCGCAGACCCGGTCCACGGACACGGGTTTGGTGATCATTTAACGGCGATTTAGCGACCATTTAGCGACCATTTAGCGGGCAGTAAGGCCACAGCGACTTACGGAATCGCCTGCGGAGCGGGGAGGGCTGGCGACCAGGTCAATTGACTCGACGCTGTCGGCCATCACAACCACGTCAGCCACCATCACCCGCTTCATCCGCTCGGTGCGCGCTGCACACGCCGACTTATCGGCCGTCTCGCGTGAGCTCTCGGATCCGCGACTGCTGCTTGAGCTGACGTGAGACGAGCCTGGAATTCCACTGCTGCTCCAGTCATACATGCTAGTTTTGGATTGATGTGTGTGGAAATGCCCTCATCTGCATCGATGCCGCCCTGTCGTACTGCCAGGATGCATCGCAATGGGCCTCGACGGGCAGAGCAGAGATTTTGCGACTGCGGGGGGGAGTTGGGGCATTCCGAGAAGCTCTTGCCCTGGTGCTTGAGGTCGTAAGCCTGTGTCGACCTCACCCCAGATCCATCCTAATTCCTTGGCCACCAACCCCTGAATTGTCCCCTGAACCATATGTTGACTTGGGTCCTATTTCCAGTGCGGCCTGCCAAGACAACCAAGCAGATGCCACTACCACCATAGTAAGCCCCATGGATTTCCTTATCCACTATATTCCAAGCGCTGACTCGGCGTGCCAGAACCGCTCCAAAACCCCCCAATCTGGGCGGTACAGGGCCTGAATCGGGATTGGGGGCGTTGTGGGTGAGTGACCAGTAAGCCAAAGTATCCTTTAGCAAGAAAGCCCCGGGCAAGCAGGGCCAGGTGAAGCCAGGCAGGAGGAATTTGGCCGGTTCGAAACGACTGGGCCTTGGTACTCAGTAAAAGATAAACCTTGGCCAGTCTTTGCCTAGCTTCTGTCTAGGCTTTCCTACCCCACCACTTTAGATGACACCGCCCCTATAGTTCAACTGCTGCTTTTTATGGTTCTTTAGATCCGCAAATCGACTATAGCATGAAAGGAGCTCTAAGAAAAACAGCGCGCTTTTATTTATGGCATGTATACTGCCGGGCTTTGGAACTGTCCAAATGCTCGAGCGGAACCTACAAAATAGAGTCGAAAATGCATAAAAATCAAGCGTTAAGAGCAATAGACCCCCAAAACTAGACTCGCCGCTTATTATTCCATAGAAATAAATATACTTTACGGACATTGGTTGCTGGTCTGACGAAACCCATTTCAGAGTAGGAGAGGATGGCTGTGGGGAGAAATATCACCCTGAATGCCTTTAACCAACTTAAGGTTGGTGTCTGAGGTTGCTTCTGTGGACCTTATCGTATGCCTATAGTTATACTGCCTCAAGGGGCTTGGTTGAACTGATAAGAATACGTAGATCAGATCTTTTTACCTTTTTTTTCCTTACTTTTTTTTTACCGCTCTATATAAAGAAAGTGGCTATGTATGGGCCTAGTGTGATGTTCCAAGAAGCTGGGGCTTTGTTGCGTCTATGGTGATTCTAGGTCGTCAAGGTTCGCCGGCAGCAGGCCGGCAGCAGGGTGCCCAACGCCGAGAAGGTAGTCTGGAACGTGGACAGCCTGGTCGACGCGGGCAGCGACCATCAAAATTGCGCTTCACCGCACGGGTATTGGGGTGGTGCCGGCCGCCGCGTTTCCGTTGCTGCTACGCTGACGGCGCTTTATCATGCCACCTCGGTTATATTCACTTCAGACCCAAATTGGAAGCTGAAGAAGGCTGCCCGCACCGGAAATAGTCAACATGCCGAGAAAAGACGAGATTTTCTGCCATCTTCCCCGCATCTTCTATCCTTTATGCTACTTCATTACGGTCGTTTGTGTCGCACTTTGTCCCGTGAGGTCACGTCCTCATCGAATAGGGTGTTGTGTTGGCGTGACTTTGCCAAGTGCCGGACCATCTGGTCCTGCCAATCAGGAAGGTAATTTGCACCTCAAATTGGCAAGATAAGCTTCGTGGCGCGGATAAGCTTTCTTGGCGCTTCTGACTGGATACCCCCTCTTCAACTGCCAATTGACCTGCAAGGGATGGAGCCCAACCGATCATGTCGAAAACAGGCACTCGCTCTTCGGTAATATTACCTAGGTAGTTATATTCGTCCATACGACCCTTGGGTAGATCATTTAGGTACGTGCAGGTCGCTTTGATGGAGGGGGGTTGGCTTGGCCGGGTTACCGTCGCAAGTCGACTACGAGATAACAATGCACCTCTCCCTCCTCCCGCACATCTCGGGCGCCCCTCGTCCTCCAGCCCATTGGAAAAGTCTGTAATCATTCGTGCATTGTTCAGCCAAGCATCTATTATCCAGCCACAACCATGGCCTCGTCACAACCTCCCGTCGATCCCGCCGATCCCGCCGAGAAGGATGATTCTTCACCGACAGAGCCGGTCGTCGTCGAGAAAACTGCCAAGGAGGCCGCCGGTCATGATGTCCGCGGCTTGGTGTACGATCTTGCCGAGAAGGCTGGTGATCGAGAGGATGGCATGGCCCCGATAGACGACATTGGGTACGTTATAGATAAGATTACCGCCTTGACTGTCGACGAGTGCAAAGCCATTATCCAAAAGCTGCTCAAGGACCACGAGTACGACTACAACTTCGCCTCCATCCAGCGAGAGAAGCTCGCGAACCTGCTTCGGGGGCCTGCCGAGGGAGAGACCACGGAAGAGTGGGAGCTGAAGCTGAAGACCGAGACGGCCGTGAATCGCTTCTACTCGCCATACCCCGAGGTGCGCTCCGTTTCCGAGCCTACAGACGACATCTCCATTCCCTGCGAGACGATTCGCGCTCACCTTCTTGGCTATATGTGGGCCATCATAGCACAATTCACCAACTCGCTGTTCAATTCGCGCTTCCCCTCAATCACGCTATCGTCTGCTGTCGCGCAGATCTTGCTCTACCCATGCGGACATGCTCTCGCACTGGTTCTGCCGGACTGGGCCTTCACGGTCCGTGGTCAGCGGATATCGCTCAATCCCGGCCCTTGGTCGTATAAAGAACAGATGCTTGCCACCATCATCATCGACGTTGGTCTTACGTCGGCCTACTGCTTTTGGAACATCCAGACCCAGACGGTCTACTACAAGGACACTTGGCTTACCCCTGGCTACAGCATCCTGCTGCTGCTCTCCACCCAGCTCATGGGTCTTGGGTTTTCTGGTCTGCTCCGCCGATTCGTCATCTACCCGGTTGAGGCTCTGTGGCCCAGCATCCTGCCGACCTTGGCACTGAACAGGGCGCTCTTGGTACCCGAGAAGAAGGAAACCGTGCACGGCTGGACCATCTCGCGATACAGGTTCTTCTTCATCGTTTTTTGTTGCATGTTCGTCTACTTCTGGCTTCCCGGCTTCATTTTCCCCGCCCTGAGCCTCTTCGCCTGGATGACGTGGATCGCACCCAACAACTTCGATCTGAACATGATCACGGGTTCCTCCATGGGCCTTGGCTTCAATCCCATCTCGACCTTCGACTGGAATGTGCTCTCGGCCTACGCAGCTCCTCTCGCGTATCCCTTCTTCGCTTTCGCCCAACAGTTCGTGGGAACGATCCTGGCAGGTTTCATCATTATTGGCCTTTACTACTCCAACGTTAGCTGGACGGCCTATCTCTCTCCCAACTCTTCTGGTATTTTCGACAACACCGGCAACTCATACAATATCACGAGAGTCGTCAATCCTAACAGTGCAATCCTCAACGAGACGGCCTATCAGGAGTACTCTCCCGCTTTCTACGGCGCTGGAAACCTCGTCGTCTACGGCGCATTCTTCGCCTTCTACCCGCTCACCATGGTATTCATTATCCTCGACACCTGGCGACCAATTCTCAAAGCTTACCGATCGATGATGAGTAGCGCCGTGTCGTCGATCAAGAGGCTTTTCGTCGGTCTGAAAAGCGCGGCCTCGTCGCTTGTCCGGGGCCATCTGCGCGAGGCCGGTCGACATTTGGTGGGCATACTAAATGACGACAGCTCAATCTATGACGGATTCGACGACCCGTTCACCGAGATGATGCGCAGTTACCCAGAAGTTCCGGACTGGTGGTTCTTGGTCATCGCCTTCGCAGCCTTCATCCTCGCGATAGTTGTCGTGGCCAACTGGCCTCAGCTCGATACGCCTGTCTGGACAATATTCTTCGTGATTGGGCTCAACTTGGTGTTCCTTATCCCCATGTCCTATCTATACGCAATCTCTGGCACCACCGAAGGCTTGAACGTCGTCACAGAACTGATAGTCGGTTATGCTCTACCGGGCCACCCCGAGGCACTCATGTTTGTCAAAGCTTTTGGCTACAACATCAACGGCCAAGCCGACAACTATATCTCGGATCAGAAGATGGGCTTCTATGCCAAATTGCCTCCTCGGGCCATGTATCGCGGCCAGATGATCAGCGCCATCATCACGGCCTTGGTCGCCTATGGGGTAGTGCAATTCGCCGACAACGAGATTGAGGGGATTTGTACCCCGGATCAGCCTTCCAGCTTCAACTGCGCAAACGGATCGCAGATTTATTTTTCAGCATCTGTCGTTTGGGTAATTGATACATAATCTCCTTGATTACCTTTCGGGCACAGCTCTATCAGAACACTGACAATACTGCTTGTAGGGCGCTATCGGTCCAGACAGAATCTTCACCCAGATCTATCCGGCTATGAAGTATTGTTTCCTCCTTGGCTTCCTGATCGCCGTCGTCTGGTGGGCCATCAAGCGTTTCGGGTCGTACGTACGCGAGGCGTGCAGAGCCGCGTTGCCTACCGCCGTCTTCAAGCCGGTCGACGCCGCCGTCTTCATTCCCGTTTCCTGGCTCAAGCACGTACACCCGTCGCTCATCCTGAACGGAATGCTCTCTTGGGCGCCCCTCAACCTCACTTATTTCACGGGTGGTTTTTACGTTTCCTTCGCGTTCATGTACTACCTTAGGAGGTATAAGACGGCGTGGTGGGAGAAGTACAACTATGTCCTCTCGGCCGCGCTCACTGGCGGCGTCGCATTCTCGGGCATCGTCATCTTCTTCGCTGTGCAGTACCATCCCAAGTCGATCGATTGGTGGGGGGTCAACGTGCAGAGCCAAACAATTGACGGGGGGGGTGGTCGGTCCGCTTTGCTCACCGACTTGCCTGACAAGGGATATTTCGGTCCTGATTCGTGGTACTAGGATACGATTACTACGATATTTCGCGGCAATGTCAACGTCTGCTGAGTTGGGCTAGCTATGGAGTCTGTGGCCGGCTGTGACGAGGGCGCCAGCAGACATACACCCCACTAGGCCAGCTTCCCAAAGGGATTGCCAAAATTCCAAGGCGAACACTCGGAGCCCAGATATGTCTTATATACTGTTGGCTGTGTCAGGTGCCGTCACAACGGCGACCACGAGCCTAGCCTAGCTAATCGGCTAATCAGTATCTATTAAACCAACCTTAAAGAATATACATAATAAGCCGTAAAGTCAAACGGCGAAAGTAGCTTACCTTACATGATCTAATCTAGCTAGTCACATAGTAGTCTTTGGCTTTAAAGTCATGAGTTAAAATTAGGGATGAAAAGGCTCTCCCCAGAGTAGATTGAATGACTGAGTTCCGGGAAGTGCCATCGCGGATCCGCGTGGGACTGGGCGCGCTAAGGCGCTCCAGTTGCTCGAGAGGCCTTCCCGTGATTGCGACTTTCGAGGCAATGGTTTGCACTTTGGCGACTGGGCATCATAGCACTCTGCCAGCTCCTGAGCTCCTGAGCTCCTGAGCTCCTGAGCTCCTGAGCTCCTGAGCTCCTGGGCTCCCGTCGAGAACGGGCTCCATTACGCCGGAGCGCGGTCCGAAACAGAAAGCAGTTGATGCGTGGCTCGGCTGCTAATTCCGGAAATGCGGTGTGTGCTGATACCAATTACCCAAACGAAGGTATGACAGAAATAGCAACCAGCCAACCAACCACTAAGAGGATTCGCAACAAAACAAAAAGCTGGGCTGCCGATATGCGATACGAGCCACGGTACGAAACTTGAATGACATAATCGCCAATGGTAGTATTCCCGTGTGGGTTCCCTATTTGCAAAAGTTTCTTCTATATATACATGAGAATCCTAAACTCCTGCAACTTGAGCGACTACAAATCCGACACCATATCAACACCGGCGTGACATGGGACCTCAGCAATCATTCATCTCCAACGAATTTCTCATCCAAAACCGTTGATCATCTCAAAGATCAAGACAACGGCAAAACAACTGAACCTGCCCGCTGAAGCAATGGTGCTCTGTAGGGCCTACCTGGGCGAGCACTAGCCTTCGTAGGAGCAGCGGTATGCCGAACCGACGTGACCAGAGTCGTTGCAGGGGGCTGCACGACAGGCGCAGTGACAATAGGCGTGGTCGTCGCCGTGGGAGCAGCGGCCGCAGTTGTCGTGGGAACGGGCACGGGAGCCGGGCCTCCGCCGCCAGCAGAGCCGCCGAGGGCAGCGACGGCAGGGCCAGGGATGGGGTAGCTGGCAAAGGAAGCATAGAGGCTGAAGAGGATTCCGGGATCGGCGGAGGTGTAGCCCGTGTTGAAGTCGAAGTTTTGGCTGGGAACCGCGGTGCCCGAGCCCGTCACCTCGACCTGCACGCAGCTGGGGTAGAACTGGGCGCCGCGGGCCGCGTTGACGTTGGTAGCCGCGTCGGCCTCGTGCAGGGCGATGATCTCCTGGCGAATCAGGTACTGGCCAGCAGCGAGATTCGCGGGCAGGACAAAGTCGGTCTTGCCCTTGTTGGCGATGAGCGTGTCGACGGCCCACTTGCCGCTGGCGAAGCCGGCCTCGGCGATCTTGGTCCAGATGGCCTGGGCCCCGTTGCCCGTGGTGAAGGGGGCAATGTAGGTGATGACGGGCCCCTTGTGGGTGCCGTCGATGATGTCGTCGCCGCGGTTCTCGTGGAACCACTCAAACGTCAGTGTGCTTCCGGCCGCTGCCGTGACAAACGAGCTGGCGGCCTTGCCGCCGTTGACATTGCACACGAGGTCGGGACTCGCCAGATCCTTGACTGGGTTGTTATTGGGAGGCGAACGGATGTAGACATTCCTGCCGTCCCCCTGGTCGACACCATCAACTGAGACGGAGAACATGGTCGCGTGGGCAGACACACAGCTGCCCGCTGCCAGAGCGAGGGCTGCTGTGATGAAACGCATGATGGGAGGTGGTGAACGTAAGGTGTATATGTACGAATAGTTTGCGATTTCTGAATGACTGGTGTTTGGACGTCAAGATGGACTAGCCACGAACTTGGTAAACAGTGGTGGCAAATGTAAAGGAGTGTACGAGACAAAAAGGGCAGCTATGGCCAAAAAGAAAAGAGAGTTGCAGTGAAAAGAACTGTTGATGGAAGGTGGGAAGAGCAAGGCAACATCAAGAGGACTCGTGCTATATAGGTAAGACAGGCACGGGCAAAAGTCCTCGGCGTGGTGTTGCACAGAATTGCTTGGTGCTGCCATGTTGGGTGGAGTGGCAATTCCGCCTTGTGCTGGCCACTAGTCGGCGCTGACACTCGCCAGTGACAGAGTTTGTCGCCGCAGTGCATTAACTAGCTGCAGATGGTGAGAGGCGGGTGGTTAGCGAAGGAGGAAGGCGCTTGCGAGCAGTGACTGATCTGGGAAGCTGCAGCCGCATTTTGGCAGCGTGCAATTGGTGCGCACTAGCAAACGGCGAGTTTGGGGCCACTTGGTGTTTCACCGACCCAGGAACTGGGATTGCTCAGGATTAGCGGGCCCCATTGCTGGGCCCAAATGCCAGGCCCAACCAAGATCTTATCGCCGCTGGCTGAAACGGTTGTCAAGCCACTCGCAATTTTTGTTGGCTCATGCTGCCCATGTCTCTCCCTCTTGCAAATCCCTTTTGCACGCAGCTGCACCACAAAGGATCTCTCCCCCTTTCTCCAAGTCAATGCATCCAGGCCATGTGTCCATCGGATCTCCCGTCGCTCCCGGCTGCGCATCCCCATCCGCCGTCGATCAGAGAGCATTTCCCCGCCAGCGCTCGTGAAATCTTTCCCCGGGGCCCGGTCAATGAGGCCCTATCGTTTGCTGATTGGGAATTGTCTCGTGTTTAGACTTGTACCCGCTTGAGCTCCGAAAAACCGGGCCGAGTAAATGATTGACGACTCGCCGGGAAATATGGAACTCGGATTGGCCGGGGTCAGTACCCCTAGGTATCCTCCCAACCCTAGCCTCCTGACCCTAATCCTCTGCAAGCTGGACTCACGTAAGTCGTGAGACCACGCCTCGGACAACCGCCAAATCGGCAGAGATTATCCGGCAGATACCGCGAAATCCTGTCTGGCAATAGGCAGATTGCCGTCCCGCTTGGTGGTGCCACGAACTGCTCAGAGCCGTGTGGGGAAGTGTCGTGTAAGCGGGGGAGTTGGAGATGCTCGCCGGCAGATATATTTGGCTTCCGGCTCAGGGCAGACTTACATCCAGACCTGGGTCTGCCTCCCCCACCTTACTGGGACCTCCCATTGCCACTGGCAGTTCCCACATCCCCGACTCACAAAAAACGAGCAACAACCAAAATGGCCATCACCAAAATTATCATCGTCGGCGCCGGCCCCTCAGGCCTGCTCCTGACCCTGCTCCTCGCGCGCGCCGGCATCACCGTCGAGCTGCTCGAGCAGACGGCCGCGCTCGACACCAACCCGCGCGCGTCGCACTACACGGCCGAGTCGTGCTACGAGTTCGACCGCGCCGGCATCCTCGACACGGTGCAGGCCGAGGGCTTCTTCCCCAACGGGGTGTCGTGGCGGCGGCTCGACGACGCCCCCAAAACGCGCCTGGTGGCGCTGCGCGCGCCCGAGCCCGCGCCCGGCGAGGAGGCCGACGAGGCGTTTCGGTACCGTATGGTGTGTCTGCCGCTGCACCGGCTGGGCAAGATCCTCGAGGAGGCGGTGGCGGGGCAGCCGACGGCGGCGATCCGGTATGGGTACAAGGTGGTGGAGCTCGGGCAGGACGAGGGCAGGGCGTGGGTGAAGGTCGAGACGCCCGAGGGGACGACCGAGACCAGGGAGGCGGATTACGTGGTGGGGTGTGACGGGGCGAACAGCATCGTCAGGCGCAGGCTGTTTGGGGATTGGGTGTACCCCGGCTTCACCTGGGACAAGCAGATCGTGGCGACCAATGTCTACTACGACTTTGAGCCGTACGACTACGACGACTCGCAGTTCTTTGTGCACCCCGAGTACTGGCACATGGTGGCCAAGATCCAGGCCGACGGCCTCTACCGCGTCACGTACGGCGAGACAGGCGGCCTGACGTACGACGAGCTCAAGGAGCGGCAGCCGGCCAAGTTTGCCGCCTTCTTGCCGGGGAATCCGACGCCAGACAAGTACAAGCTGGTCAACTTCTCGCCGTACAAGGTGCACCAGCGGTGCGTGGACAAGATGCGCGTAGGGAGGTTCCTTCTCGCTGCGGATGCCGCCCACCTGTGCAACCCGTTTGGCGGCTTGGGTCTCACGGGCGGCATCGCGGACGTGGGCACTCTCTACGACAGCCTCGTCGGCATCCATACGGGAAAGACAGACGCCGACTTTATCTTGGACAAGTATGACGAGGTCCGTCGCAAGATTTGGAACGAAGTCATCAACCCAAACAGCCAGGAAAACATGAGACGGCTGTTCAACTACGCCGATGCGGACGAGGCAATCGAGAAGGACCCCTTTTACAAGATGTTGGCGCATACCGTGGCGCCCAAGAAGGAAGAAGAGCCCGAGGCCGAGGCAGAGAAGGGGCCACTGAAGCCGAATGTAAGTTTGGTCTCGTTGCTAACATCCAAACCACTCCAACTCTGCTGACAACCTCACCAGCCTGGGCTCATGTCATTGCAGTATGACATTACGCAACACTTTTCGGACAAGCCGTAACAGTGTTGGATTCAAGATTGACAAAGAGACCGCAATGCCATGTCTCTGCGAACAGACGTCACGGCTATGACCAAAAATAATAAATGTACAATATTGAATTCAGGTCGGATCATAACCCGTGAAAAAATCCCACCCCCTAAGGCTTCCTACAAAGCTTCCCGTTCTGCGTCGGGTAGTACGGGATCTGGCCGGTAATGTACCAATCCTCCGACCCAACCGCCGTAGGGGCATAGAACAAGCCCGTCGGATCATACTTTTTCTTCAGCGCATACAGCCTCTGATAATACGACCCGTAAAACGCCTGCTGAAAGTCGGGCTCATTGATATCCCCCTCAGACATGTAAGCCCCCGAGCCAGGCGAGACATCGCGCCACCTCTTCATCCAGTCAGTAGTGAGGGTCTTGGCAGCCGCGGCAATCTCGGCGTCGGTCGCCGTCGCCGGCAGCGATGGCCCGCCCAGGATAAAAAAACCCGTCGAGTTGCGCCAGGCCGGGTTGACCGCGTTGGCCTGGTTGGCGGCGGGGTTGGCCGCCGGCCGGATGTTGTACCCGACCAGCACGCCGCCGGCCTCGATGGCGTAGCGGACGGCGGCCAGGGTCGCGTTGCGCTTGGCGGGCACGGCGAAGTTGTCGCGCGGGAACAGCCGGCTGCCGGCGTGGCCCACCGACGCGCCCACCTGCTCGGGCCCGAAGCTGCCGTTGAAGGCTCGGTAGAAGCTGGCGTACTCGGTGATGTTGGGCGTGACCTCGATGCCGAGGTTGGCGAGGTCGGTGAGGAAGGGGGATACGAGCGTGGTGAGCTGGGGAGCCGTCATGTTGCCGCCCCAGAAGGGCATGAAGTTGAAGAGGTACTGGCCGGGTCCGATGCCGACGACCAGGAAGTAGCCGTAGGCGCCGGCCGCCGTGAAGCGGTCAAAGTAGCTCATGTAGGCGCCCACACCGGCCCAGAAGGTGTCGAGGGTTACGTTGGGCCCGTTGAGGAAGGCGAAGGTCATGGTGGTCACGGGGATCTTGGGGTACGCTTTGATGACCACCGAGGTCACGACGCCGTAGGTGCTGCCGCCGCCGCCGCGCAGGGCCCAAAACAGGTCCGGGTACGAGTCCTCGCTGGCGGTCACGAACTTGCCGTTGGGCAGGACGACTTGGAGCGAGATGACCTGGGGCGAGGAGTTAGTGTGGGAGCAGGACCCGAACTTCGAAGGACTGCACCTACCTGATCAGCCCCCATGCCCACAAGAGTCGTCATGGGCGAGTGTCCGCCGCCAGCAACATAGCCGCCGGCGATGCCGACAGTGCGGCACTCGCCGCCCACAGCCGTCACGCCGTTCAGCTCGGCAGCGCGGTACACCTCCTCGGTCTCGACGCCGGCGCCCAGCTGGAAGGCGGGGCCCTTGTACGACTTGCAGCGGTAGTCGGAGAAGAACCTGAGGTCCTTCAGCTTGTGGGTCCAGATGGACAGGGCGCCGGCGCCGATGGACTTGTCGGCAAAGTCGTGGCCCGTGTTCTTGACGACGAGGCGGATGTTGGTGTTGCGGGCAAAGTTGAGGGCCAGCTGGATCTGCGACACCTTGGTCACGGCGACCGAGTAGGACGCGTAGCCGCCGAGGGTGCAGTTCTTGGTCGGGTCGTCGGTCGGCAGACAGGTGCGGCCCTGGAAGAGCGGCCACTGGGTCGACGCCGGGTCGTTGGCGTGCAGGTGCGGGTCGGCCCAGTGGTCCGTCACGTACTGGCACTCGGCCGCGTTGCGCTGCGGCCAGTTGTTGTAGCACGGCGCCGCGAGCGGCACCGTCTTGATGAGCGCCCCGCCGAGGGACGTGTTGAAGAGGTTCCACAGCTGCGTCGACGGCCACGCCGCGTCGCCGGGGAACACCTTGCACGCCGGCCCGCTCGGGGGCCTGGTCGCCGAGCCCGAGTCCGGGTCGTCCCCGAAGCCGAGAAGGGGCGCGCTCGCCGGGTCCTGGGCGCCAATATCCGCCAGGACAGCATCGGTGAGCTCGGCACTTTCGTACGCGAACTTGCCGGCGCAAGTATTCGGAGTCGGTGAGGACACCGATCCCCCCGCTGCGGCATGCTGGGGGAACTGGAGACCAGCCAGGGCCAGCACGGCCACTGTCGCTGCCCTCGACCAGAGACTCGGAGACATTGTGGGGGGGGGGGGGTTGCCGAAACGAGAGAACGAGGTCGGTTGGACACTGGACTTCCGCGTCGAGACAACAGACGACCATCCTTTATATCTGGTGAGTGAGGGGTAGCAGGAGCGGCTCCCGGGTCCGGCGCACTTGCTGGGTTGCTAGGAAATTAAAATGTCGTCTTACAGCCATAATACCACCTCGGGACTGCCCGCCCACATCTCTTGACCCCTCTTGGCAGCGCAAATCTGTGGGCGGACGGCGTACCGCGTGGCAGTCAGGGGGAGAAAGAAGAACGCGGCGCGCGTAGGAGCAACGATAGGAGTCGGGTGTCCGGGCGCTGCATGCTGCTGGCCGGGGCCCAGGCTAAGCAGCTGACCGGCAGCGTCGCTCACAGGCGACTGACAGGCTATACCCGGGTGAGTGGCAAGGTAGCCGCATGGCAAGCGCATGGCGACGCCTCACCGAGGCCTTCCCCAGTCGTCTAAAACCGGGCGTCTTTCCGGCCAAAGTCGGATCATGGGGAATCATTGGGGGGGATCGCTGGGGGGAATCCCAGCCGTATCCGTGTTTTGCGGCCCCCAACCCATTTCCAGCTTCAATGCAGTGAAACGCGGCCCAAGTCCCCTGGAAGAGTAGTGCAACGCAGACAGCAGGGATTGCCGGACACCACATGTTAGCCATCTCGGTGCTGTGCCTGGTCGCAAAGCAGTTGATAATAGGGGATGAGACCCTGTTGGCTGTCGAGTGCATAAGCTTTTTGCCAATTATTGGAAATAATGGCACCGTGAGTACTTACATGCGTCGGCGGCAAGATGCAGGAGCTAGTGATAGCACCCAATCACACCATCTTTGCCTGAAGCTGACGGGCTTCCAGTCGCTCGGGTCGTGCCTCCACCACCGGGCCCGTGCAATAATATACTGAGATATTGCCTCTCTATAACCATGTATCTAAGTCTCGTGTTAGTCATCTATCATTTATCATGTCTTTATCCTCTATGCCTCTATCCTCTAGGTCTACCGTCTACCCCGACCAGCCGATCTGAAAGAGTTCAAACGACGCCTCGTCTCCACGCCCAACGCTATCAGGCTTCTCAAGCCTCTGACTGTCGAGTATCCTCAACGCCCCTCCCGTCGTGACCACCTTGCCAAACACGGCCTCGACGGTGTCAGCAACCCCCCCAAACCGGCCATTCCGCCGCACAGTCTGAAGCAGCCAAAACACCCCGTCTGGCGCCAGCTGCCGCGACGCGCAGGCGTGCAGCATCTCCGCATGCTCATGGGCATAGATGACATCGGTGGCAAAGAGGACATCCGCCGGATCGTCGCCCAGCGGCCAAGCCGGATCCATCTCCGCCAGGGCCCAGTCGAGGACGCAGGCCTGCACGGGACAAGCCGCGCAATCTGAGCTCGCTGAAAGGTTCGCCGCAATGTTCCGGCGCAGGTTCGAAATCACAGCCGGGTGATAATCCGTCGCAACCAGAGTCGACCGCTCGAGCCCGAGGCCAGGGAGCAGCTGCGCCAGCACCAGACTGACGAGTCCCGTGCCAGCGCCAAGCTCAACGATGCGCGGCGAGCAGCCGAGGGATGTCTGGGAGAGCCCGAAGCGCGCGGGCGAGTCGCACAGCATCTGACAGAAGACGATCGACGCGCCCCACGTCTGGAGGCCGACGTCGGTGTGGTCGTCTGCGCGACGGCCGGCGAGGCCGTCGTTGAGCCGGACCGAGATGTCTCGCGCAAAGGCGAATTCTCGACAGAAGCTGTCGTCCTGCGCATCGTCCTCCTGCTCGGCGTCATCGCGCCCGAAGTTGAGCAGCGCTGTCAGCAAGTCGGACGCTTTCTCCACCGTCGTCTGGCGGGCCTCGTCCGACGAGAAGCATGCGAGCGGTTCGTATGCGTCCTCAGCAGCCCGGGCTATCAGCTTTTCCAGCCACCGCGTCGCAAAGGCGCGCTCAAACTCGTCGGCGCGCAGCAGCGCAAGACCTCTTTCCTCGCCACTTGCCACGTTGTCGTCGTCGTCGTCGTCGTCGTTCTCGGATGTGTAGCCCGAGTTGTAGCCCGAGTCGGTCAGCGGTGCGAATCGGGTCGATGGCTTGTACGGCTTGCAGGCCTCGTGCAAGACGGATTTGGGCACCGCGGTAGGGTGGTAAATGGCAAACAAATTGTTGAGTGCGCACGAGATCTGCGTTTCTGAGAGACTGTCGAGCTGGCGCGGAGGGGGCAGACAGCTTGTCGGAGGCAGCGGCCGACCCACCAGTCCCCCCATCTTATCGTGGCGCGATTGCTGGGTGAGGTCGGGCGTGAGAAGATCGAGACGCCAGATAAGAAAATTTGCGTTGAGACGTGCGAAATTTACCGATTTTTATCTTTAGGGCCCACTTCTTTGCTCTCTCAGCCGCTTGGCGAGGGCTCCCCGGCCGAGAACGGAATGACTCCATCATGAGATGGATCCTATCAAGCCTATCAGGCCAAAGGGTTGGTGGGTCTCAAAAAAGAGGATCCAGTATTTACCCCGTTGACCTGTACCTGGGATGAAATCAAGCATCGACTAACTGCCTGCCTGGTACCGGTTCGTCGCCCTATAGCCCCAACAGGGAGAGCCAACACGCTTATCACAGCTTTCCATCATACGAGGGGCTAGGGGTGCTTGGGGTTACTAGTTATTCTTTGACTTTAGACCTCAGGGGACACACGCTCTAGGAGAGGTTAGCGTTGCTCATAATTCATAGGAGCATCCGACATGTCAAAAGGACAAAAATAAGTATACCTTGTTTCTCTATGGAAGGCCTGCGCTCCATCCTCGTAACGAGAAGCTATGTTCAGGAATCCGAAATCACACCAAGACACCCCCCAAAGGCAAGTGGATACACCCGACGAGCATCCAATGCCTGTGCGGAACCAGCCACTCTTTCGCATCCTTGCTTCGGCCACTATCGAGACCAAAACAGCGTGGGGCTGTTCTCTAGCCCAGAGGGAGTGAAGCAAGTGTAGTGAGTCGGTCAGCCCAGAGACTCGATCGGGTTGTAATTGGCTGCGACCAAAACTTGCAGCTCCTTGTTGCACTGCCTGATTGCCCAGTCCAGTCAGGCGTGGTGCAGGATGCCGAAGCCACAGCGGCGGAAAGCAGATTTTGTAAAGAGCCAATCGAGGGTCGCAACTTCCAGACGAGGCTCATGCTTCGACTCGGTTCAAAACGCGAACTTTCCCTCGACCTCTGCTACCAGCCGTCATTCCATCGTCACGACTGATCCATCAAAAGGCCAAAAGCAATTGCACGCAATGCCTGTCGAGGAGTGGAAACGCTGCCGATCCGACCTTCGCCATATGTAACTCGTCCAGCGCAACTCGGTTTGACAGCTCTACACGCTGCGGCCTACATTTGAGCGTGAAGCATGTGAGTTCCTCTCTGCTGGTGCCGTCCCAACACCGCGTACCATGGCAAATGCGGTTCTCACTTCAAATACCGAGCTCCTCCATTCTGCTAGCTGGAGGCGATTGCGATGGACCATTGAGCCAGATGGCTGTTCCCTTTTGCATCTCGCCTTAGCGGTCACGCGGAATGTCCCCGATACTTTCCTCCTTCTCCGGCAGGAATGTCAAGCGACCTGGGACAAGCTTTTCGCCGCCATGGCAAATATTAGATGTATTCAGCCATTCAGAGAGTTCACAGGAGACCGGTATGCTCGACTCGCTTCTATTGTCCTACGACGTCCAGCTGTCATTGGTTTGTTTCGTGCTTGCCTGGCGGAATTCACTCGGTCAGCAAGAGACCGATGTTTTCGAAGCAGCGTCAGTGGCGGCAGCCGCTGTCTGCAACGACCTGCGACTGTTTACACTCCTATCGTCGTCTTTAGCCCCTATTTCCCATTGCGTTATAGGCGGAAGCGCATGATCTCAGGCCGCCTAATTTACAATAGCTTCCCGGAGCTCTTCATCCAGGAGACTGTTACTAATGCGGTTTGCTCCCCAGAAAGCTCGGGCTACTACTTGCCTGTCCTGTTGCCAATCCTTCGTCATCCAAGTTCGCAAGCAATGGTAATGATGATGATGGATGTGGGGTACCGCCCTGATACACTCTGCCTCCAGAAAACGATCGAGTTTCAGAATCTGGGTATGATCACACTTATAATGGACGGCGAGGGGCCACTTTATGTCGTGGTGCGGGTCGGAGCAGTGGATATTCTTCATCTGTCAAAGCATCCTGTTGAGCATATGGGGGGAAGGAGCCCATGTCAGCTTCCCATCGGTTTTATTTTCCTGCCACGATGGCTGCCTCCTGCAACTACCATCTAGAATCTTGACAAACTAAAAGCGCGACTCTTCGGCCAGTAACGACAAGAGAACCAAGATTACGGTCTACTCGGTCTGGATTCGCATTGCTCCATCCTCGTGAATCTTCAGAATTGGCGTCTGACTGACAACAAAATCCCAAAGCGACCCCTTGCCACCCTCCCTGGCCTTTTCGTCCTCCCTCCGGAAGAAGTCCTCGGCAGTTCGAATGCGTCCCGGGTGAATCTCATCAAGAAGAGCGTAATCCCTCTTGATCAGCCCCTTGTTCGACCCCGAAACATTCCACGACCTCCACCAGCCCGTGAAGTTGTCGCGGAGCGTCATGGCCGCCGGGTTGCCCTGGTCGACCGTGTAGCCCGTGGGGTGCGAAGCGATGGATCGCCACGGTCCGCTGGAAAAGTACGTGTCGAGGTCCACCTCGATGAAGCGCGCCTTGCGTCCCGTGACCTTCTCGAAGGCCTGGGCCACGTCGGTGTAGTGCAGGTGGTCCATGGCGACGGCCAGATCCAAGCCGTCGGCGCGGTCGGGGTGGTCAAACATCCACCGGACGTAGTGCGCGCAGTCATCGAGCGCGACGTGCGGCACGCCCCCGTCCTCGGTGAGAGGCAGCCGCCAGGTCACGACATCGTCGCCCGCCTCGTCCTTCTCGACGACGGGCTGCATGGGGGTGTGCGGGGACAGCGCCATCTCCATGTACGGCCCCGTCGTGAAAGCGGCCGCCTTCATGTCGAGCCCGGCCTTGCCCTTGTTGGACGCCGCCTGGGAAAAGATCCACTCGGCCATGCGGCCCTTGGCGTCGGGGTGGCCGGTGCGGTACAGCGGGTTGTACCCGCTCAGCTTGGTGTGGTAGTCGAGGTTGCCGTGGACGTAGAACCGGACGCCGCACTCGATCGCGAGCTCGAAGCAGCGGATCGTCCAAAACGTCTCGGCCGCCTCGCCGGTCGCGAAGCCGTCGATGTTGACAAAGGCGCCCCAGCACCCCGTGAAGCCCGCGCGCAGGTCAGCTTCGGACGTGAATGTGCCCGCTACGAGCTGCACATCGGGGCCGAGGCCTGCGAGCTGCTGCGCGCGCCGAGAGGTGGGATCGCGTGTCAGCACGCGGACGGCGTATTTGCCGTCGGCGACGAGGCCTTGGACCACGGGCATGCCTTGGGCCCCGGTCCCGCCGATGATGAAGATGGTGCTCTTTGCCATGGCTGTGATGTTGGTGGTTCCAGCTGTGAAAGGAAAATGTCTGAAGTAGGAAGAACGGGGAGTAAATGATGTGTCTGAGAATTGAGGAGGAAGTATTGGGTGGCCCGATGGTCTTAACTTATAGCTGGCGGCTCTCCATGCTGTGAGCGATCGGATCCTTAGCGTGCGGCTGGCTTGTTAAGTTCCTACCCATATCACGAGTATTCGCCCAGTCACAAGACATACAAACAGATGTAGATAGAAGCTTTGTTGAGTACCGGATGCCAATTTTGCCCGGGACTTCCTCTGGGTGTTCTTCTTGTTGACCTTACGGTACATGGGCATCAAGCACAGTTTCATTCTACATGCCAACCACGATGTCCTAAGGTGATGCCCCGTTGCGATAATTGTCAGCCTTGCACTACCGCCTGCTTGTCCAATGAAAGGGGAACAATCTGCTAATATGCAAAGAAAGGAGAGATCAGTAATCTCATTCAGCGGTGTGACAGCATTAGTGGTCAAGAAAGCTGCTGTTGAGCGGCTACAAGAGTAAAATTGGAACTACCGAGGGTCTTGGTGTTCCTTGGCTATCAACAAGACACGCAACTTACTAGAGTGATAATGGATTGGTCGCTGATCTTGGCCAGTAGCTCCTCTTAGGACCCGCTCCCCTAGGTCGGATAATGGACAGCGCATTCCCGATTTATCATCAGCATAATGGCTTTCCCCCTATTAAGGGGCTGGATCACTAATCCCAACCTGTAGCTGGGGAAACGGGACTTCCTTAGTTCCGGATACTGAACACGTCGTTTGTGATTCCACATCATCTTCACAATCACCATAGCCGAAGCCGCTTGTTGCAGGTAGGTTGGCTGTTGCTCGACTTGAAAGTGTCCACGCCAAGATATTGATGTCATTCTAAACACTGGTTAGTAATCATCTAAGGGGAGCGCGCGACCCAAGTCCGCAGAGCCTTTGCCATCACTGACGGCTGTATCGATAACAAAAGGCGCAAAAGTCTTTGTGAATCGGGTGGTACAATCCAACCCTTGTTTGGTTGTTAGCGTGCGACCTGGAGGCTGCGAAAATGTGACTCGGGCACCAATTTTTCAATCTCATTTCTAGATACTAGGGATGGATGTCTTTACTAGATCGGAAACGACCTTTTGACGTACCGAAAATGCCTCCTAAACACTAGATATGCATTTTTTGATGCTAGAGAGGCCTTTTCAAGACTTGGGTATCTCTCTTCGAATGCAGTGCAACGCGCGTACAAACAAACCAGGGCCAGAGTGTACAACGGCAACGTATTCTCTTTGACTTCCAATTCGCAAGCAACTCTCGATCGGGCTTGGCCTGTGCCTGATGCGAGATCACATGCTCGCCAACCCAGGAGCGCAGGTCGTTACATATCCCAACGGCCTCCCATTCCCGTCTCCTGTTTCATTTCTTCAGGGACCGGCGAAACTATTTCCTGGAGAATTCCCACCAACCCCAGGGATTCCAACGCCAAGCCAACGGAAAATTGGACATGGGCACGGAACGTGGCCAACATGAAGCCAGGGAATGCCCAGCGGCGATTGACTATAATCTCAACAAGTCAGCTATGAAACCTGAGGGAAGCAAAATTAGTGGATACCGGCACCAACTACCTATTTCGCGACGGCGATACATGACCGTAAATGGCAGGATACCATGTAGCAGTCAAATTTTACCTCCGGGGTCACCTAAACGTTTCTCAGTCCCCCCCGCATCAACTCTTCTGTTGCACTTACCTCACACCGAAAATGATGTCTCTCACAATCACAGCCCCCCTAGCAACAACGGCCCTCGCGGCAACCGCCACAACCAACACCGACCTGCAAACCACATTCCCGACTGCCTCGACCACCACCGACCTCGCCGCCGTCCAGACCATGACCAAAGGCACCAGCTTCGACGGGCAGATGCTCTACTGGTACCGCAGCCCGTCGACCTGCCACGACCAAGCCGAGGGCGGCGAGCAAGACGCCCTCCTCATCCTCGAGGATGGCGCGACGCTGAGCAACGTCATCCTAGAATAGGCCCCAACAACGGCGAGGAGAGCATCCACTGCAAGGGCAGCTGCACCCTAAACAACATGTGCTCCCTCTCCCCCGCCCCGAGTCTGACCGCCCCTGGCTGACTGACTGCGCCACTAGCTGGTGGACGGACGTGTGCGAGGATGCGGCTACCTTCCAGCAGACGGCAGGGACGTCGTATGCCAACCGCGGCGGCGCGCGGAATACGTCGGACAAGGTATTCCAGCACAACGACGGCGGGTCGCTTGCGGTCAAGAACTTCTTCGCGAGCAACGTCGGCAAGGCGTATCGGTCGTGCGGCAACTGCAACACGCGCAGCTCGAGCTTCGTCAACGTGCGGGTCGAGAAGGCGTCGGTCGTGGCCGGGGTCAATGCCAACCTGGGGGATGCGACGAGGAACAGTGACTCGTGTGTTCTGGGGGGCGCCGTGTGTTGGTTGTATACTGGGAATAGTGATGGGAAGGAGCCAACCAAGGTTGGGTCTGGGCCGAGTGCCACCGCGTGTTGCCGTTGCTGGGGTGAGCACGGCGGGCGGGGTGTTGAGGTGGTCCGTGTACGAAGGTGTGTTGGGGGAAGTTTCCTTCCTTGGAAATAGCATTACCTTACCACAAGCCGCACACCGGGCTTCTTAGCAATGGATCCAACACTGAACTGGAAGGAAGCTGTCGGAGAAGGTGCAGAGAGTCAGAGACTCGGCCAAGGCGAGAAATTTTATCGATTCTCTGCTCCTTCCATCTGGTACCCCCCTTTCGAACCTTGGCATAATGCAGTGGGACCTACGACATCCTAGAAACAGACATTATTATTTATTTTGAAGCATATCATGGGTAACGAACAGTCAAAGTCGGGGACATCCCAGCCTACGCCGCCTTCGTCTCCCCCCGCCCAAGGCCATCGCGGTGACTCCCCACCGCAACCACCCCATCAGCCAGGAACGCCATCGCAGCTATCACCTCCTTCGCCACCACAGTCCCCACAGGAAATACGCGACAGAGTTATATACGGCGAAAAACAAAGAATTCTAGAAGAAAAAGCCATGGCAACAATACTCCACTTCGCAGAAAAGGGTTGGGCCAAAAAGCTCGAACTCTTCCTCGTCTACCAGGACGCCGAGCATTGGTGGCTCCCGCACCGCGTATTCTCGTGGGCATACACGGACGTCAGCGGCACTGTGCAAAGCACGATGCTCCACCACGCTGCCATGAACGGCCACAGCAGCATCATGGACGTCATGCTGCACTACTGGGACGAGCACAACCTGACGGTCGACAAATACGCTTGGCTCAACCAGCCAACGGCCATGAACATGACGGCGCTCCACCTGAGTGCTAGCCGGGGCCATGCCGAATGCTGTGGGCTCCTTCTCCGCGAGGGCGCCGACTTCACCATCCGAAATGAATTTGGCAGGACGGCGGCGGATATCGCGCTCCAGAGGAGGCGTGGCGGCGTGTTGCGAGAGTTTTTGAAGTGGGGGCTCCTGGTCAAAACGCGACCTGGGCGTCGGTATCACCCATCGGGACCAAGCGGATTGCAAGGCGGGCACATGATCGAGGACTGGGATCGGAAGTGGTACATACAATCGTTGGGGTGTAACACTGTCGGACGTCTGAGGACATGGTATGATGTCGAATGGGAAGACAAAGAGACAGCTACCGAAGAGGAAGCTAGCGGAAGAGGGGATAGTGAAGTGATAATCAAAGATGAGGAAATGAACGAAGAGGAAATCGTTGTGGAGGAACTCAACGAGGGAAACAGCGGAGACAAAGACGTTGAAATGGGAGGCACTGAAGTGGGAGGCGCTGAAGTGGCGGCAGCCGGGAGCAAAAGAACGTGGAAGCAGATGGAAGGGGTAGTCCAGCCGCTTAATCGCCGTGTTGCCAGACTTCGACTGGAGAGTTAGATGTTGTAGGGATGGTTTGAAGAACCTGTTGCTTTGCCTTGAGAGGGGAGCTGACAACATCAACATGGGTTTCAAGTTTACGCCACCACAAGATGTTTTGCTAACCTGGGATTAGTGATAGAGCGAGCAAGTCTCTTGGATACCAATTTGGTCCGACTTACAAGGACATAACAGACCCAACCAAGGAGAAACTCGTCTACGACATTCCCCTCATTGCCAAGGGTCCCAATATTGAGGTGATTGACTACAAGATGGCCCACATGGGGTCTGTCGTCGGGATTAGCAACCCCATGTACAAGTTCACCGTGCCCGGCTGGCAAGAGATGAGTTCTTTTTGGTATCAATGACGTGTAGGAAATGAACGACGACAAGCGACTGTTCACTGTCCCTGTGAGTGTATCTTCTCGGCCTATAATCTTTATGGGAACTGACATGTGTACCAGTTCTCCAAGTCTCGTAGCACGTCCCGCTGGGCGACCTTTGAACCCCAGGGGAAAGAAGTCTCGGAGGCCTGACGGGTAGAATACCCACCCACGCCCGTGTGTTCCCATGGTACCCATGGGTGGGTAGTTATTATCACTACGGGCGATAATGAGACAAGGCTCAAATTTCTTGGTAGTGGCAGCTCTTCGCCTTATGCCGGCTTTGCATGCTCTAGGCTCGTCACAGTGGATGGAGAGAATGTGGGTGCTTCTACCCCTATGCCGTAGGGCATGTGTCATTGGGCTTTTCCGCCACGCCAGCTCGTTTGCCAGTGGTCTCACAGGCAAAGGCGGTTTCCTCGAGGGCCTCATCGATAAGGACGAGGAGGAGCAACGCAGCCTCTGTCTGGGAGAAGAACTACAGTTAATCGAAAGAAGGTGCCAAGTCTCCCGTGACAGATCCCCATCTAAAATACAGGACGGCATCGCGGAATTCTTGTCGGCCCCCCCCCACAAAGTGAAACCAGCGGATATGCCGCCCAGAGGATTACACAGCTCTTCGGATACGATAAGCATATCGCCGGCGACCTTTCAGCCAACAGCACCGGGCTTTCCAATCATTACATATTGCCTGGACCCGACGCGAAAGGGGGGCGGACAAAGGGCAGCCGATTTGAAAAGTACGATGCCCAGAGGGCAAGTGTAGAGCGCTTACTGTTTTCCGCCTCGATCTACGAGAAAACGCGAGTGTTGGAGACAGATTATATATATTTCCGGGCCTCCCGTATGCCGAAACCGAGGCGCGACTGTGAGATAATGCAAACGGTTGAGATATGGTGAGAGAGAAAGGTGATGGGAATTCGTTTGTCGGTGTGGGTCGCAGATTGGAATGGAAGACAGCCATCTCACAATGTATAGGTAGGTAGTACCCAGTAGGCGGCGGTATTTGAGAGGAATGTTGTAGTTGTAGGTGTTGATAGTGCTGGGACTATGGTTCCTTGTATTGAAAACGGGCTTGGGATGGTACAAAGCACGCGGCAATTCTTCCGGGATTTGGGAGATCGGTCTTGTAACCAGCGTTTCACATTACTACTCGTGCCAGTATGAAAACCATGCCCTCTCGTCCATGAAATGGGTCGACGTTCCATTTGGTTAGCCAAAGCGTGTCACCAACATCAGTACTCGTGGGGCCTCCCAAGCCCCACGGATTGCTTAATATGCCGCCTCACCCTCTTCCGGATGTGCACGAGTATGTAGGAGCCGTTCCCGACTTTGGCAGAGACATATGCTGCTTCTTGGATCAATATGCTTCTCCGTGATCGATCAAGAGCTCAGCCTGCTCACCCTGGCTCAATGACGGCTTAGGTTACGCTGAGGTCTAAAGACGGATATGGAATTGAGTATGATTCATATCCGTCACAGACGTATGGGGAAACTAGGTGTGCAACGGAGAAGAGCCGACTAGCCCCGACCTAGTGAAATTATAACAATTCTCGGATTAATTAGCATTCAGCAGCTGCCAACAATGACATTGAATCCCTCCTTGTAAAAAACCTGCCCAGATAACCTTTGCTCCGCCCCTCCCCTGTCCAACGAAGCCTGCGTGCATTGCTGACTCGTCACGATGCGAATGGCGCCGTCCGCGATTTCGCTGTAGCTGCTAAGAGAATAGGAGTACGGGTTCTGTTGTTTAGTGCAATCCACAGTCAGTAAGACACACCTGACATTGAAATTTCTCCAACAGGAAAGGCGTACATCATTGCACCACCAGATAGCACTTCCCTGCTCGCAGAAGACCAAGTTGCAGGCCGCACGCCCAGGACCCGAAGACGGTCTGCCGCTCTTGAGCAGCAACTGTTGGATCCCCGTGACGATGACGCCGAATAGTCCTTCGCCTCTGACCTTTTGGCAGTTGAGACCATCGAACGTGGCACGTTTTGTCAGGGCATGGCGCTGGAATCTATCTGCGGGACTGCTGTCGACGGCTACGCGGGGTACGGGAGCAGGGGACTAGGACCTTGGATTAGGTGAGATCAAGATGATTTCGGGGGAGGGGGGCAAACGAACCGCAAGTGCTGATACCGCAATGAGGGCGCCGGAGAAGATGGCGAGCTTCATGTTTATGGCAAGATTTCGACTTCCGGGGGTTGTGGTGAGCGGTGAAATTGAAGTGCTGTTGTGCCCTGCAAGTTTGCTTGGAGATTGGAGGGAAATTCCATCGCGGATTGAAACCTGGGGGTCTGTATCGCCCCCCCTTTCGTTCTCGAGTAGCTAGTATTACCCGTAATTTGGCTGAAAGCCGTGATGCAACCACCTCTGGGCAGCACTGGCCCGATAAGACCTGCTAAAAGTACTGTCGCTAGCAGGATTAAGGTAATCATATATCTAAATTGGACTAGTCCTAATCACTATAACTCCCTGACTCTGGAAATACACCAGCTATGCAGTTTGATCGTAGCATGTAACCCCACCGACGACTTAGTGCATTACCAGGCCAATTGTGGGGCGTCGCTGCCGTCTAAGATTTCTAGAGACATGGACCGTGTGGGAGTAAATAAGCGAGCCTTTGGATCCTGAAAAGTCTCCAGTAGAGGTTGAACGCCGTCTTTCGACCCTCAGCCCACGCTGGTACAGCTCCACCGCCACGGGCACGAGCTACCAAGAGCATCTCGGCAGAGGCGGCTACGCTGAGTACGCTAGCCAACGCTATAACGGCCTTGGTTGCTGCTGGCGAGGTTTAGGGGTGATATAGTGTGGGTACTCTTAATAGGCGGAGAGGATAGAAACTATTGAGCGAGGCCAACTTCGGGACGAATGGTCTACTGAGAGAGAGGGGTGAATTTTTAGGGGGTTGAAAACGGCGGAAGCATTGTAATAATAGATTCGGGTATGAGGTAATAGCGGAATATAGGTGGGTAGAGTCATCCAGAACTGCTTTCGTCCACAGCCGTAGTGCTACTACTACCGGGAGTAGCTGTCCCAATCTGAGTAAGAAGTAACTCTGAACGCTCAGACGATATATCATCATCACTTGTAGAAGCTGCCCTGTCCTCCGTAAAGTGGAGCTTGAATTTGGGCGGCTTAGTGTCGTTATATGTCGGATATGTCTCTCGAAAGCGAGCGTCTTCAACTCCAAAACCAGGTAGGGTCAGTATCAATCCTGGAAAACCAGCCAACACCTCCCCCGGACAGTCAGTAAGCTCACCTTATATAGAACCAAGCCTGATCTTCAAATCTGCCCACTTCCCCTGCACCCCCAGCCCCCCCCCCCACCTCCATCGTCTCCGACTCACTCCCCACCACCAACCCCCTTGCCAAGACCCGCACCTCACGCGCAAAGCTCGTGACATCCCACTCCTCGTGCCGTTTCGCGTCGTAAAGACTGGTCGCGAGCACCGTCATGGTCACCTCGGGCAACTCCATCCCCTCCCCGTCCCGCCTCCACAGTCGGATCTTGAGTTAGGCAAGTGGTAGAGATGGTGGGTCTGGCCGAAGGCTCAAATGCTATTACTCCGCACATGGCAACCATATGTGCTTTGACTCTCGGCCCCTGATGGGGACTATCGCTCAACGGCCGTCTCGCTGTAAGTGCAACGTTCAGTTCGGAACGTTACATGCCTGGCTCGGCGTCCCCAAGGTGGACCTCTGTCTTGATGAATCATACCAAGTCTTCTTTGCCTCTTGTCTAGCCCAGCTTGGGCATGCGCTATCAAGTACACTAAACATTAAAAACCAAACATTAACTTGCCACTCCAGCGTCGACAAACTTGAGCGCGCACATGCAGTCGAGCTAATCCTACCGACCACCCCCTACAGTCCCGTTATCCGCCGGGCCAACCCCTTTTCTTTCTCATCCGTCCGATGGGTCCTCCAGTGCCAAAGGGCAGCAAAGATCAGGACAACGATGGTAAGCGGGACAGCAACAGCCCACAGAACCCCAAAGAGCGGCGTCGGTCTCACCGTCCAGTTTTCGTCGTCGAAAGACGTGGCAAACAGCTGACTCCCCATGATTGCGGCCACTGCCGTGGTAGGCAAGAAGATGGTGGTGATGGCCGCCATGATCTTCATGACGCTGGAATGCTGAATCAAAATGCTTGAGTCGGCGACGGTAAGCAGGTTGAAGGAGAGGCCGATCGAGTTTGCGACTCGCTGATTCAGACTCTCCAGACGGAGCTTGGTGGAGCGAAACAGGGACTGCCGGTAGAGTAGCAAGTCGCGGACTTCCTGGCGGGTTTGGCTGATTCTCTCAGGTTGTTTGCCGAGTTGTGATTGCGTTTGTGGCGATTCCTCTGCACGCCGGATAATGCTATCAGTCAAATGGAGGCACGATTCGACTGCTTCTCGAAGGTGGATCATGTGCTTTGCAACATTGTGCAGCTCTGCAAAAGTGACTTCCTTCGACGTCGATGCCTGCCCCCTAGAGGTCGAGGCCACCAGCAACCGCTGTTATGTGTCAGTACCAGTGGGTGGCCAACCTCTCCCTCCAGATAGGTAAACTCACACGTTCCAAAGCACCAAACACGGCGTTCATGTTCCAGACGTTATTGTCCACCTCCGAGTACAGGCCATCCAAGACGACATCGAGAAGGACATACGGCTCGTCTAATGCCTGCCTCCGGCCGGGACGTTTGAGAAACTGCCTTAGCCTCTCTTCGACCTTGCCTTCCGCCCCGAAACAGCAGAGGGTGACAGTTCGTTTATCCCCGTCAGCAAATAGGAAGAAGCCAGACCGTCTCCACGTGTAATCGGCCTGGTGTGCAACTAAGGTTTCGTCAGAGCCACGCAGCGGCCCTCGGTGGACCACTGTAGGGGCATCCTCGGCAATCTCTATATGCTTGCAGAGGAAATGAAACCACACACAGTGCTTGTCCTGGTTGCTGACCGAGCCGAAGCTGTGGCTCACTGATTGGAGCCTCTCCCTTATGAACGCTTGCGGGATCCCAATGGCCTTGAACAGGGCCAGGAAGGCAGCTTTAGTGGCCTTCTGTGGGAGATCGAGGGGAGCAAGACTGCCAAAGAAGTTAGATTCGAGCCTTCAGTGAGCACTCGATAGCGATCCCTACATTATGCGCAAACCAGTTGGAGGAGCTTCGAGATAGGTAGGAATTCCTGGCTTTTGGTGTTCCCATGCTCCGTCAGGGTTGGCTTCGAGGCATTAGCCCGAGAAATAAACGTTCAAAGAAATACCCACCCGCTGTGATTTCCCATACGTCGAGCGAAAAAGGCTGCGGTGGAATGAAATGGTTGCTGTCCGCCTGGGCCGCGAATTCCCAGGTGGGATCTCTGTCCATTGCCCAGGACATCTTGAACCGCCCTTTGTGGCCCGGAGTATCGTCGCAGGGACAAAGGTTCACAACTTTGACTGTGAGGTTCAGTGAGGGGCTGTGTTTTGCTTGGAAATTGACAGACAAGGAGCGCAGAGCCGTAACGAAATGTCGGTCTCTTGGATGCTGAACGGTGGCTTGCATATCATCTCCGAACTCAGCGCGTGCGACCTGGGCTGAATGCCGTGTGACCCCAGCTTCCTCCACCAGGACGAGGCTCTGTAGGCGTTCGTGTCGAGAAACGGAAGCTGCCGCCGGCATGCCGCCACCCCCTGAGTTGGCATACAAACTCAACGGGGTTTCCCGCAAACCCTGTGGTCATGATGCTCAGTAAAAACAGCTTTTCCCTGGCCACAGCATATCGTATGACCAATATCGCCATGCAATTAATATCACCATGCAATCTTCAAATATGATAATGCAAGCCACGGGCTGGGGGACCTCTCTTGGCACTCGGATTATGATTTTTGGTGGCAGCCTTGTTGTCGTTGAACCCGCCATCTCGGAACCCCAGCTCAACAATCCCTGAGACTCAAAATCGCGTAGGGGCAAAATAAGCTTAAAAGAAGCGAGCCGGCAGCATGTTTGAGTAACCGTGCTGTAGTTCCGTTCCAAGTCAGTTGCGTGATGTTCGGGAGACGTCCAACATGCCAGTGAGAGGATTCCAGAACAGTGCTTCAGCGCGGGTGAGTTTCCCTATTCCCTCCACCGCAGCTTTGGCTCACTCGCATCAGACCGAAGCGCCGCTGCGGGCCACACCCCCTTTGGGGCACGGCGGGAACTTCACGCCTGGGCCTCCCAGCAAGACCCAAACGCACCCCAAGCACGGTGGCGACTTCACCCCCGAACCTCCCAAGGCTCACACCTTCACCAAGCATGGCGGCAATTTCACTCCAGGGTCATCCGATGACGTTGATGAAGCTTCCTCCACGGCCACCATTTCGTTGTCCACGGATGCGTCCCACACACGTCAGGACCAGAGCGCCAACTCGGGGTCTGTCTCTAGACCTTTCAGCTCAGCATCCCATGCCTCCCCATCGGCAGCATACTCTTCCCCTTCAATCCCGACGCCGCCATTCTTTTCGGGTCAAACACCGTATGCCTCCACATGTTGGACACCGCCAGTCTCAGCGTCCTCGGTCACCATCATAAACTCCCCAAGGACACCCGCCAGCTCTTTCAGGGCACCAATCAATGGACAAGGACAGCACAGTATCCCCTTGCGTCCACTTGGTCCTCCGAAACCACCAGTCCCTCAGACACCAGATGGAAATGGATATGAACGCGCCGTTCCCGTGCACTGTTTGGCTGCCCAGAGTGTCCGGTCTGTTGCCGGGTCGTCGAGGGTACTTTTGCTTCATTCCATCCACAGAGACGCAGCAGGACTGACCCCCAGGACAGGAAGCAGTCTCCCTAGCTCCTTCGACCGCACCCTTGACCGTCCAAGCCCCAGTTCCCATGCCGTACAGGGTGATTCCCGACGATTACACCGTACGTTCACGCCCTTTAACCCCCCCCCCCCCGCCAAGCACCTCTCGTCCCGGACCTAACCCCCTCTTCTTCCACAGAAGGAAGAACGCGAAGTCCCGTCACACCTCATGGGCGGACTCAGCTGTTGGTGCGCCGGCCTCCCTTGCCGCGGCAAGCGCCCACACCACTACCTGCAGCCCCGATGGGAATACGTGCCCCCAACCGCATCCGGCACACAAACCGTCTACTTCCACCGCGACCACGCCCGGCGCGAGACGATCCACCCTTTGTCGGATCGGTACCTCCACAGCGGTGATGGCAAGTTGCGGACACTGATGGTAGCGTGCACCGACGAAATCTGGAAGATGGCCATGGCAAAGAAGAACGAGACCACCTGGCGGCGGACGTATATTCGTAAGATGGCACCATATAGGGTCAGGCTTGCGTCGTGGGTGATTGACTACACCGAAGGGAGGAACTGCGGTTCGTACATGGTCGAGCTGATGCAGTCGCTTTGCTTCATGGTGGTGATGATGGCGGTCGTGAGTTCATGATGCCAGCCCGCCCCAATCTGAGGAACCATGCTGACCACAGTACCACAGCCCTTCTCTGGGATTCGAGGCCCTGCAGCGTGGCGCCACGGTGGGCACTTTGCGCCGATTCTGTTCAAGTACCATGGAGACGCCAAAGTCTGGAACAACCCGTTGGAACAGGTGAGAGGACGGTCGCTTCCCAGCTCCAGCTACACATACCGTACGCTGAAGCCTCGTCACCTCTGCTTCCTTCGGGAACCTGAGCATGGCGATTGCCTCGGTGTGGATATCAAAACCGTCCAGGAATGGGAGACCGCTGAGGCCAACTCCGGCCGCGCAAGCAGCTTGAGGTATCTTTTCGTCGCCTACTCAACAGAGCACTTCAGTCATTCCAGCCCCTCTGATCTTCGAGCTCTGCACAAGATTGCCGAGACCGCGGCCCGGAACGCCGGCCTTCCCGCGTATTGGGTGGCTTGCAGCTGCATGAGGAACCCGGAAGAGCTTGAGTCAGATGTAGGTTGCCGGCCAACCGTCGTCCCTCAAATGCCCCTCGCTGACCCTGTACCTATCCAGGTTTACCGCATATCTGATGTTCTCCGCGGTGCTGGAGCCATGATCATCGCAGTAGGGGATCCCACCGGCGACACCGCTCGTGACTCTGATGTTAGCACGCTCCTGGTCCAATGGGGCCGACGCATGTGGACATTTCCCGAGGTCCTCCTTTCCCCCGGCGGCGAGATCACCGTCTACACCCGCGGGAGCGAGGGGAAAAAGCCGTTCATCATCAGCAAGAGCCAGTTTGCGGCGCGGGTCTGGGGCGACGCTCTCGAAGCCAGACAACTCACCGAGCACTATCTCGGCACGCTCGTTCTCAGCCGTCTTGAGCTGGCGGTGTTGGGTCTTCGTTGTTTGTACCGTCGCGAGACTACGCAATATCTTGCGGGCGATCAGGCATACGCGCTCATGGGGCTGTTGCGGATGCGTCCCGAGGTTGACAAGACGGACACACCATTCCAAGCCTTCGCCCGGTTGGTCAATCCCCCCATGCATCGCGCCCCACCTCTCTAACGCTCCCAAAGACTGTCCATTGCAAATGACTCCGACTCACTGCTCGAACGCCACCTCTGCATGGTTCCTCCCAGCGGTGACACCGCCGCGTGGCATTACATGGCGGACGCATACGGCTGCTCCGCCTGGGACGTAACGCCGTACGTGCAAGTAGCCGGTGTTTGTGACAATGACAGCGTCGTCCTCGACGGTGCGTATGGCGCCAGCATCCGGTGGAAGTCGTTCCATCCGGTCGGTTTCACTAGGCTCTTCTCATGGCGTCGCTTGCTCGCCTCCATCCTGCTACAGTTCAACGGCTGGATTCTCGTCATCGGCGCGCTGTTGCTCAACTCCGTCGTCGAGCCTCTCATACAGGCTGTGCGGTACTCGTCGCAATATAGCAACTCCTCCAGCTTCGGCTTTGACTCGTCGGGCTACGGAAGTCTCCTCCTCCTCGCCAACCCGATCAACCTCTTCGCCTCCATCATACTCCTCCTCATCAGCATCACCACCTTCTTCTGTATGCCGACGCTCATCCGTCGTCTCATGGGAGGGCAGTTTCGCAGCGTCGAAGCGGCCCTGTTTGGCGTTGAGGGGCACATTACCCCGGCGACAGCCGAGCGCGCCCTCTTTGGGTGTGCATACGGCAGGATGGCCTGGTCGACCAACGGCTCGCCGCTGAGCCGGTCGTACATAAATGAGAAATACGAACGCGTCGGTGTCGATCCCCTGCGTGATCCCGCCACTGAAGAAAAGGTCAACCTCGCAAAGGTGGCGATGCCGGGGGGCAAGCGCATCTTCACGCTGATCAACACGTACACGATGGAGCTGACGCTGTTTGAGGCGGTGAGGCCACCGACATGTCTGTTCTTGTGTGCCGTTGAGGGAGGAATGCAGCGCGCGATTGCCTGCTCGTATGACTACACGACGCAGACTTTCTACCGCGAGACCGTGGTGCGCATGGAGACGACCGTGCTGGACAGGATGAGTCGGGTGCCCAGGTTCCGTATCGGGATCCGGAAGCCCGAGGTCAATGTGAGGAGGAGGCACTATTCGTGATGCGCGTGAGTGCCAAGACGCAAGAGTCGCTGGGCTAGCTTGGGGAGCACCGCCGTGTTGGTGTCGCGACTCCGAACCCACCGCGACGGAGGGTAGTTTGTGTAAGATATGTGAATCAAGATCGCTTCGTAATTGATGTTTAGTTCCCTCTGCTACCTCATCGTCTGCCTCGTCTTCCAACTCACGGCTGATCTATTCTGCTCGTCTCCATGACCGTCAGACTATGGGTCAACTACTCGCAGGTGCCGGCCTACATCGGCGACATCATGGGAGCAGTCCAGCCCGATAATCGCGTTTTCGCAATGGGGGCCGTGACCATGGCCGCGCAGGCGCAGGCGGGGTATATCTATGGCGCGTATTTCTTTCCCACTGAGGATGCAACCAAGATTCTCCTTGGTTTCGGCGTGGTGACGGTGTGTTCTGGATCCTGCACTGTCGTACATTTTTGGTGACTTGGCTGGTGTGGCGGTACCAGAGTCGTCGCCGGAGTGCTGCGCAGAGGTAAGGTTAAAAAATCAAGCTCCACCGTCGACTCACCATGCTCACCCCCAGCTCATCATTACACTAAAGCCGCACAACCACCTAGGACTCTAACCTAACCGGGACTAGGCCTGTCCGCTCACGCCAATCATGTTTCTTTAATCATGGCTAAGGCGGGGGGGCTTCTGCATGATCTGTTGCAGGGGCTGTTGGCTGTGCTTTCTTGGGACCCGGAGCCTGACTGGTTGCCTAAATTTCCGAGCGGAGCGTTCTTCCATTTCAGTCTACTATGATGTATTGTCAATCGAGCCGAGCGCTCCCGAGGCTCCACAACTGACGTGCCACTTTGACAGCCGCCGTGCCAGGAGCAATCAATAAAAGGAGCCCCGCACGCAGCTCCCAGCCAAGGCTTTTTCCTGTCAGCTACACTACCCCGCGGTACAGAAAGCTTATTCGTCACCTACATCGGCCATCCCACTCACAGACGCATCCAACATGTCAGGTCAAGGATACTACGGCGGCGGCGGCGGCCAGCAGCAGGGCGGCTTCGGCTACAGCAATTCGGGGCAACAGGGCTACAATCCGCAGCAGGGCCAGCCACCCCCGAGCTACCACGATCAGCAGGTAGGCACTATGACGTTGCGCGCCAAGACCCCCCATTGACCTGTGCACTGCGTGTAGCAAGGAGGCTACCAACAGGGACCGCCTGACTACTACTCCTCGCCACCGCCCCAGGGCAACTATCCCCCGCCCCAGGAGCAGCACTACCAGCCGCAGCAGCAGCAGCAGCAATACGGCGGCGGCTCGCAGTACCCGCCGAACCCGCAATACGGCCAGCACGGCGGTGGACAGTACCCCCCGCCCCACCAGGGACAGGGACAGGGTCAGGGCCAGTACAACCAGCCGCCGCAGCAGCAATACCACCAGCAACAGCACCAGCAGCAGCAACCACAGTACCAGCAGCAGCAACCACAATACCAGCAGCAGCAGCAGCAGCAGCGCCAGCAGCAATACCAACAGCAGGGCCATGACGCGGGGCGCGGCCCCGCCGGCTCACTGCTAGGTGGGGCGGCCGGCGCGCTGCTAGGGCATGGCGCTAGTGGAGGCGGCCACGGGGGCAGCGGAAGCGGCGGCGCCCTCGCGGCAGTTCTTGGCGGTGCCCTGGGCGGAAACAAGCTAGAGCACGTGCTCGGCGGGAAGTATGTTCACCCCTTTCACCCCTCTGGTTGCGGTTCGTGATGTGTTGCTGACACGTGTGCAGACTCGGGAAAGAGAAGAAGGACAAGAAGGATAAGAAGGACAAGAAGGATAAGAAAGACAAGAAAGATAAAAAGGATAAGAAGGATAAGCACCACAAGCGCAAGGGCTCGGGCTCCAGCGGGAGCTCTGACTCGGACTCGGACAGCGACTCGGATTAGGGCGGGAGCGAGTTTGCGCCGGGTTGTTGGTGATGCGATCTGGTTTCGCTTACAAATACCGTGCTGCCTGGCGTCTTATCGAGTTATTTATTTGCTTGTTATTTCGAGGATGTCACTTCCAAGTGTGTTCGGCTAAGTGTTCTGTGGTTTTGTATGTCGTTCTTGAGCTTGTTCTTACGGTCCAATCCAGCGTTGGGCTGACTAGCAGCGGTATAAGGTGTCAAGGCACTCGTTGTCTAGCGCAATTGTCTAGCCGGTCAGATTGCCTTTCGGGCCTTAAAACATCTCCAATGACTAATCTATGATTGGACCCAACTCGAGTCACCTTTTTGGCACTTTCCTTTCTATTTTTTTTTTTTTTTTTTGGTAAAGCCACACGAGATTCATGTTCCCGCAACAAGTGCGACATCAAGAAATGTGATCAAGGGACTTGATATTCTGAAAGCCCAATTAGGGCCCATCGTCATATATAGCATCTGCTAAATCCTAACAACCCATGACAACAACCCATGACAGCAAAGAAAGAATAAAGATGTCGGAAGAAAGAAAGCCTAGTGGTATCAAAACGTAAACGCTAGTAATTAGCGCTGCAGTCAACACTCATTCCCGAATTTGTCGCTCTCGCTGCTGTTGATAGCTACGACCCTGATGAGTCTTCAAAAACCGATGCGATTATACCCGAGGACAACGGTTGGACGCCACCAGCAGCGAGCACACCTATGGCCGTTGGGCTAGGGGTTTGGAGGTTGTAGCTTGGCTCTCGAATCGGCAAATACCAAAATAAAACAGGTATGCTTGTCATTACAATACAAGTCAAGCTTTTGACCGACTTTGCCGTTTTAATATTGCGGCTCAACAGGCCCGTATCCGAACGTGCCAGAGTATAGCTACAAGGATCTTGACCGGAAGCGCTCCAAGGCATTCGGGGATGTCGCTGTTGAGGCGGCAAATAAGTACGAGAAGATTGTCCCCTCTCCGTTCTTAAATGTCGTGACCCCCAACAGAGCAGCACAGATATTTTGACGGCGTCTGAAATGGAGCGTAGTGTAGTCCATCCAGCTTACTGGAGACGTGGCTACGGTTCAGCTACCGCAAAGGATATCGATAGTATCGACCAAGGAGTCCTAGCCACAAGCCACAAGCATGGGCGCCGACTTATTCCGCAATATTGTCTACGAGCTCATCACTGATCTTCATGTAGAAGGCGACGAAAAGAATCCTGGAGGCATCACTTTTGCGGCCCTCAAGCATATCACAAAGACCAAGGGGAACGGCTTTGGGTGCAATGTAATCTAGCAGGGCTGCAGCGAGAATGAGCGTTGATATGAAAATGCTGCACTTCTTTCTTTCCACGCACTGAAATAGGATAGCAATCTAATGAGCCTAATTTAAAACCCCCGAATTTGGATTCTTGTCGTAAGGTGTCGAGGCAGACACTCAACGCGCTGAGGTAAGGCGGCCAATTATGTGGGATCTCAACCGGTCCTCTTTGCCGGTCGACTGGCCGTACCTTACCGGTCAACAAGCCAAGAAAGTGTGAAGGCCGGTGAGAATCGAGACTTGGCCGATCTAGAAACATAAGATATTAATGCGAGGAGACTGACTGACTCTGTTAGCATAAACTTGACTAAGCGGCAAGAAGAGATCACTTATCGAGGAGCACTTGCAAATTACTTTCACCATGGCGTCGCCCAACAATAATACTGGTAACCATGCCTCCTTGGCGTCGGATCATGGTGTGATGCCCATCCGGTACTAGTAGCGCAACCAACCACGTCGCTAGCCAATCGCCACTGGCATCATTCAAAGACACCCTTGAATCACTGATTGAAGAAAACGGCAAACAGAATGCACCGCCAATCAATTTCCGTCGGTCCACTGAACAAGGGGTTCGTCTCACCGAGATGTGGTCTTCTCAAAATGCCGTCGTTAAGCGGCGCCCTACATCAACGACGATCTGCAGTGGCACATTTGAGGAGTGAGAATCCTATGCAAACGAGACCGCGAAGGGATGGTTTTTTTGGGGGGCAAATTCTTGAAGGGCTTCAGGCGGGGAGGGTATGACGCAGCTTCGTGGCGCCAGCCATCCCGGCCATCGGGGATCGAAGGCGCGACCGATGGCAAAAGTGCGAGCTGTTTGCCCATCAATCCCGAGACGGAGAGTACACCCAGAACCTGGTGGCCCATGAGAGCCTGCTTTCTTATCCTAAACGAGGCCGTCAGCTGATCTGGAACACACAAGAACGGAGTGAGTCATATGAGCTGGTAGCTCTGGTGGGTGCTGACTTGGAAGAGGAGGAGGAACAGAAGTAAGAGAAGGGGGAGCAAAGGGATGGGCAGCCCCTCGCGCTACATGGATAGAGCCAGTAAGCGAAACGACACAAAGTGGTGGAGAATTCCAGGATTCATCCAGCTAGGTACAGATGAATATACAGGAAGAGTAGTAGGAGGGATGTGAGGAAGACAAGGACCGTGATCGCTCGCTAGGCTCGCAGACCGGACGTTAGGGGGGGTTTCCGCGTGTTCACGATGCAAAAAGCTGCGCCGAATAGCGTGGGGCTTGTATTTCTTGGAATAGCGGACTTGGTCGAATATAGCGCGATAATGATGGCGGCTTGCTAAAATATCGGCTCGGTAAGTGTTGGGCTCTCGGTCAGCGTTGGGAGAAGTCAACGCAGCATATACATTTCCACTACCCCCTGACCGCTTTTTTTTTTTTTGCCCGTTGATAGGAGGGTCGGCTAGACGGGAGCCACTATCCCTACACGCGTCGCCAACTGATTCGAGATTACTTGATACCAATAGACTGGTAGCGGCCTGACGGCGTGCCGCGCCGCAAACCTGTCCTACTTACTTTACGTGCAACGACGAGACGTCAGAGACCGGAAATCGCAGTCCACACCTGGTAAATTGGTCGTCATTGTGGTGGCTGAACCAGATCACAGCATCAGGGGGTCAGGGCGCGCGTCATCTGCTACGCGAAAGAGCACGACGCGAGGTGCTGGAAAGGTGAGAGAGTGGTAATATGAGCGCCGCGCGTCTCCTGATGATGCCTCATCTCTCTCTACACCATAGCGTCTCACTCATCTTCATTCATTGTCTGTCTTAACTACAGCCATGCCATCCTCCAGCCCCTCATTCTTGACCACAGCTTTATCCTCCTCCGAGACCAAACCAAAAGCCCGCATCTGAGCCTCACTCATCTCACCCCGGACACCAGTTGGAGTCTCCCATTCGGACTCACCAGCAGCCCGCCGTCCGGGAGGTTGCTTCTTTGGCTTTTTCTTTGGATGGTATTGCAGCTGATATCCGGCTTGATCTCCATCATCGTCATCCCGGCGGTGCACCCTATACTCACTCCGGTCGAAGTGGTCTTCATCGTCCTCGTCGTCTATCGGTCCGAAAGCTGGATTCCAACTCTGGCTCTGACTCGAACTCTGACCCTTAGTCGACGAGCTACCCTGCACCTGCGCCTGCGCCTCGCCCTCTCGCACCTCTCGCGCCTCACGCGCCAGACGTGCTTGACGCTCCCGATCCTGTCGAAACTTCCGTTCCACCTTGTCCGCCTCGATGCGGCGCCTGATCTTCTCAGTCAAAGCTTCATTGGCCTTCTTGTCCTTGGCCATCGCAAGCGCGTGCTTCTGCGCATCGTTGAGCTCCCCCTTCTTCTCCACTGGCTCCTTCTGCTGACTGCGATCCTTGGGCGTGAGCGTCTCCTTCCCTCCCGGGTGTGTCTCCTGCGGATCAACTTCACGGTAGATCCCCAGCTCCTCGGCAAGAAACCTGGCAAAGTCATCGATGCGCCGCCCGTCCCACGTCGTCGTCTGCACTTTGTACCCGCCATGAATGAAGCAATGCGGCGTGTTGACGACAATAGACGTATTCACCCACGGCGCATCATTCGGCGCCTTGGACGCGACACCGTAGCGGGCAATATCGCGCGTCACCTCCCGCGAGTCGGCATGCATGCCCACAAAGCCCGCCAGGCGCGGATGTGCCGCGGCGTCCGTCCACCCGGGGGCGTGGAAGGTGTCGCGCAAGAAGTTGGCGACTCCATCCCCATGCGGAAGCTGTTCGCTGCGGCGCATGCTGGCGCTGATCTCCGGGAAGGACGCCATGGCTTCGTGCGCGGCGACGGCCGTCTCGCCCTGGCCGCCGAGAATGACACGGTCGAGGCCGCCTGCACGCTCGGCTTCCTGGAGGAGGATCTGCGTGATGTAAGGGGAGCGGGCCTGGGCGGCGGAAAGGCCGACGGCGGCCTTGTCTTTGGCGGTGAGGTTTCCGTAGGGGTGCCCGCCGGTCTTGGCGAAGGGGAAGACCCAGCGGATTCTGGGGAATTGCTCGCGCAGCGTCTTGTGGTTCTTGGTGTGCTTTGAGGAGAGGACCTTGTCGGGCAGGTCGGCGTCAGATGTGGCCTCGGGGAAGCGGTGCAGGAACACAACCGTGTGGGTGTGATCTGCTGTGGGCTCTACCGTGAACGGTTTGCTGAGCGTCTGGCGGAGCGCCATGGTGAAATCAGTACCGGGGATGATGTGTTGGGAAGAAAGAGAAGTCGCTGCAAACTAAGCTGGTAATGCTCGGGAGATGAGAAGGTGATGATTGAAATAAAGTTTAAATATGGATCGTGGTGGGACCCTCAAGGAGAAAAAAGAAGCCCGTGGTGCAGGACGTAATGAGGCCTACTATTACGACTTTGGTTGAGGTTGGTTGGTTTGAGCTCACGCAGGAAAATGCGGCGGGGCCAAACCGTTTGTCCCTAACATAAAGTATTAGAGTTTGCAAAAGAATTTGCTAGTGCGTAGGATCCACACGCTTCGGCGCTCCGGGGCCCAACCAGCCCTGACTGTTGAGGCACCCGGCCGCCCCACTGGGCACGAGCGCCAGGCGCACAGGCCAAGTTGCCCTGGGCTTCAGCCTACCACCTATTTAGCTCTCCTCCTCCAGTTGCAGATCCAGAACCTGTTCACCACCTGAGCAAGGTAGCAATATCATCACTTTGCTCCCCCCAACACTGACACTTCCGCCGAATGTGGGTCCGGCTCTCCGGCCGGATTTTCTTTTGACTTCCGTGGCCTTCGGCCCGTTTCCCTCGAATGATCTCGTGGTCAACGCCGCCACCCGTTATTCTATCCCTGCAATACCCTTGCGACACATCCCATCATCTTGGTCAACCCAGAGGGCATCGTAATAGTCGTAGCATGGCCGAGGGACTCATGTCACCAAACCCGCCACCAGGTTTTACGGCGCTGTGAGGCCCTGTATCCCACGGAGCCCATGATCCACATCCCATCTGTTGGCTGCGATGATGGTGAAAATGGCGTTGTTGTAGACGTGGCCCATCATTTCGATCTGCGTGGCCTTGGATCCCTGGTCGTCCTGGCATATGCAGAGCCGGTCGACCCATAGATAGCGCAAGGTATCGGTGTTTCTATGTCCATGGGACGAGGCATTGCCGCTTTGCGTCGATCAGCCAGACAGGCGATCCCGTCAGGCCCTCGTCCGACCAACAAAGCTGAGCCGTGTTCATCGATACACGTCTTGATCCAGCTAGGAACCACGTCGAGGTCGATCCATTTTGAGTCAACCGGGATGAGCTCGGACTTGGGCAGTAGTCGTTCGTCCGTTCCGATCCATCAGACGTCGGCGTTAATCCGGGTGGAGGAAGACGTCCCGCGGTATCCAGCATATTTTCTCCCCCTTCCTCTTCATTACTAGTGAATAGACATCATTCTTAGCAACTCAAACCGCCAATCTCGCCCTCTGGGACACTCCCCGGGTGAACTTCCCCAGCTTAACCCCACCCCACGACACAAAATATATTTAAGCGACGAGGTGGAAGACGTGATTAACGCATGAAGGAACGTTGACACGCCACTAAAAAGGAGTCTTTCCTCTCAATATTAGTATTATAACTGGTTTCATACCTCCTATACTTATCCCGCCTTCTCAGATCAGACCTTGCAGAGATGGCCAGGTTGGGCCTTTAGATACGAGGTGCCCTTTTGGGTAAATAGGAGGTTCCATGATCAACTGCGACCCCTGGCGTAGGTCTTAGATTGACCCGATATAAGACTCGGTGACCAATCTAGCCCAGCGTTAGCAAATGGACTTCTGTGTGTGTGTGATCTATGACATTAGGTGAAGGTCAGCGTTGGGTGTGGCAGTGTAAACCCCTTTCCCCTTATCGTCGTGCTAAGATGTCAGGCCTGTCACGGCGTTGAAATATGTGGGGTGGGCCGGCCACTCCATATCATTTGACAACACCATGTTAAAACCCTACAATTTATGTAAGGGATCTAATGTGATATAGTGATGTCTGCCGTGCTTATAAGCACCTGCCGTTTTAGAAGGAAGACATGAAATTGCTGAAGGGCAGGGCGCGGCAGGCTTACACCAATGTGGATCAAAAGATCTGTAAGACCTGTAAGCCCGTTAGGGTGGAGAATGGTCGTAACACATCTATCACTGATTGGCTGTACGTATCGTCGGGCCGGCTGACAGGATCCCGGGGACCCCAGGTGTCTCCAAGCCTTAAAATTATTGGTGGGTAAACGCCATTGTCTCCTGCACAACATGTCCTGCCCCTGAGGCTGAGCTGCCAAATCGACACTTGCATTGTACTTGAGCGACCTTAAACCCCATAGGTACCTAGGCTAAGTTCCTAAGGTGAGTGCTGAAAAGGGATGGGGAATATGTTGGTGGCTTCGAAAACGTTCCTAAAATACGGCTAATATAGTGTTAAATATACGATTCTTCTCTCTGACTTCTACTGTTCCAGGGTGCATCGCTGTTAATCTATGTACTTGTGAGCATTTGAAATAGACACACCCGCTCAGATGTTGCAATCATGGATAGCAGTGTCAGAGAAGGCCATAGCTACGAAATGAGGTCAATTCTAAAGACGTGTCAAAGAACCTTCCCCGCATCTCGTCGTAAAGGTTCCCTCAAGCAGTTTCGTAGTCGCATTGTGCGGCGTGCGAAACAGAACGAAGCGACTTGCTACCTGCTGAGCCGCATTTCGGCGGATGCCAGCCGAGAAACATATCCCGGGTGCATGCTCCTTTTGATCCGCGTACCAAGTTGGGACGTAATCAATCAGCATCAGAGCGCATAACACAAACCACACGCACGAAAAGATGGTTGCATTATAACCGCTGTTGCCCTGAACTCCCTGTTACGTGAGATCTCAGCAAAGGTTTGTCCATTCCGATTGGCACACTGAAACCCAATGATCCATAGGATATCCCAAAACGGTTAAGATACCGACCGTGCCTATGTGGTGAGGTAAATCAGGTTGACCGCGTATCCAACGGCCTCACATTCTATACGGGTCCCTTTGTCGCCAGGGTTGAATCCTGATAACCCCTGAAGTCTAAACCAGCTCCCTTTGGGTTGGTGGGTCGTTTTTCTTTAGCAGCATACACCTGCAGCGAAGAAGAGGTCTCACCGAGATGGGAGAAGTAGGATGCCAGTCTGGGCAGCTCGTATGTTGTAACCGTGGAAGCCTCCTTCTGTGTATATAAACCAACTCCTCCCTCTATTTCCCAGGCGTAAAATCGTCCAGCCTTCACCTGTCTATCACATCAGTTCATTTCAAACATACAATCAACCGTAACTCACCAAGCACCAGCCGTTCAGAGTCCCTTAGCCAGAATGAAGCTCCAGATCCTCGCCCTTCTCTTCACCACGTCCGCCGCCATCGCCACGGCTGGTATGTCCTCTCCACAACGTACCTCTCAGATCTTTTGTCTAACACGAACTCAAGTCCCACCGGAACTTCCCAATACCCCCGCCGCCATTGCCGAGTACAACCGTATCATCGACCTCGCCGAAGCGGCCCGCGCTAAGGATGGCAACGACACCGACTCGCTTGAGAAGCGCGAGTGCGACCGCCTCAATGACCCTTGCTGCCCTGATGGGTCTGTCAGCTGCGTCGATGACTTTTGCAGTTTTGGTGACGGCGTCAACTTTTTCGCTTGCGTGCTTGGTATGTGTCACCTGGTGTTGAGATTTTGGCATGATGTAATGGTTCTAACTGAGTGGGACTAGGATGCTGCCAGGCTTGCAAGGACCATACCCGCTACTGCAATGGATCAAAGCCTACCTAAGGTAGCGACTGAGAGGGCTTACGCTGGCTTATGTGAGGGAAGCAAACTTGAACTTCGGTTCTTGGATGGGGGACATATTTGTGAAGGGTTAGGGGTACAAATGTAGTGCTGGGAAATATCATGAGTCGCTCCCGCTTGCGGCGGGCACCACCGCTTTCGCCGCTGTCACTTGCAGCTGCAGCAGGCGTTCCGCCCAAGGGCTTCACAAGCGTGACGAAAATATCGTCGGGGTTAGCGGGGATGCCAGAGTTATTGACGGAGCTGCTGTCAGCCAGTGTTGACGACGATTTCCTGGGCAATTACGCCCTCGGCAATAAAAGTATGTGTTTTCCTCCTTTATGTTCGCTTACTTATATCATCTACTTCGCGGATCCAAATGAGCCCGGCCGAAGGCCGATACGTCCCCCAGTCATTAGTATTGTCAACCCCGTAGACTCTCACCCCGGGTGACCTTCAAGGTCGTATATCCTCGAGCTTCACATCCTCAGACGCTGCCATCCGTATGGGTCATTGTAGTTGCGGTGTACTCGGGTTAGCAAATCATCTGTTGGTTGTTGGTTTGGTTAGCCGCGGTAGTGGCTGCGAGGTTGGGCCAACTGGCAGCTGAGACTGTGGAAGTTGATCCTAAGCCCTAACAAATCCCTTCTAATGCTCAGCCGGTACAGCGGAGCCGTCTTGGCGTATGACTTCTAATCTCTCAGTAAAACCCTAGGTGAGAGGTACCTCTGGGACAATAATCTACACCAAGACAGGGGGATATCAGAAATTGCGTGTATCAAGGAGAAAGGCTTAATCGAGAGAGTTGCAAGTGTATTCTATTGATGGAGTTGCAGCTCCTGCTGGTCACCGAGGTCAAAACCACAAGATATAGTCCATCTTGGACCTTTGGCCTGTAGTGGACATGTGTAATGGACTTTAGGGACGGGGCCGTTTTGGCGACGTACGTCACAGACCAGCAATCCACGACGTACGTAGCCAAACTAACTCTGCACACTACAGCGAAGCTCTTCAGCGAGACACCATTCCAGCGCTGAACGGAACCGCTGGGCTTCACTACGACGCCCAACGCCTACCGCCTCTAGGCCTGAGACCGGGACCAAGACCTCGAAGAAGGGTTCCGCTTCAAGACCGACTCGCCCTCCAAAACTGCACTATATTCAAAGAGATTGAAGCGGCCGTGAAGCAGCAACCATTCGTCTGTACGAAAAGCAAACCGAGGAGACGATTAACCGTCAGCCAACAAAACATGCCACCGACATGAACGCATTCGCGTGACAGCCGTCTTCAGCTCAGCACGAGCCACGACTGCCTTTGGTGAGCTGCCGTTGGCTCTGTTACTCTGGGCAACTGGGCGCCGAGTGCGGCCAGAAATTCGTGGGATCCCGGCGCGGCGGGTGCACCATCGCCATATCCGCACTAAGGCGATAAGGTCGCCAATATGCTGCTTAGCAGACCTCCAATATTTTTCGGTTGGTCAGAGCGCTGGAGAGCCAGGAGTAACGGGACTTTCTAGAACAGTCATAAAAAGCCCAGCATAATCTCGTCTCTACCATCCTTGACACACGCCTCCCCGACTCCCTACCGTCTCCAATTCGCCTAGCAGCAAAGACAACCCCCCCATCTGCTAGCACGACAACACCCCCAGCCGTCGCTCATAGACATGCTTAAGCACGCAGGCAAACTCTCCATCTCCCGCCACGCCTTCACAATATACCCCACAAACGCCAGCGAGCTGCATAAATAGCTGCTCCAGTAGCGCCTCGGGGCAAAGTGTCCCCTGCCAGCTTTTGTGCTGCTACCGCAATCCCTTATCCGACACAACTTGTTCTCCGCACGGTTCGCAGGCGGTCCCACGAGACGCCCTCGGATGATATGCCGAAGATATTAAAGACGGCAGTACATAGCCATTGGGAGGGTATATTCCCGGGCAATTGGCTGGTGCATCCTCCAGGGCCAGTGCACACTGCCCAGGGGCGTCTCTGGCAATTGTCGCGCGCTTTCCCCGCTCTTCTTACACTCTGGACGCTGCGGCAGAACCCCGCCATCGCCATCACACCCGGGACCTACAAAACACGCGGTGGCCTCGGAGAGCAGCCGTGGGAGGTTCCATCCCATATCTGAAGAAATTCGGCATGTCAATCAAGATGGAGCAGGAATTCGCCCAACTCAAGAGCCAGGTCCAGGCCCTGCAGAAGGAGCTGACACGGGTGTCAGGCAAGCACGACGCCGTCCATGTTATTCAGATGGGGGAAATCTAACCAACCACACAGACGAAGCCGAGGTGCGCAAGACGCACCACAAGTATGGCTACTACCTCGACAAGTGCCTCTACAACGAGGTACGTCTTGGTCTGCGACTTTCTCTGCGAGCCAAAATGGGCCTCTAACCCGCCCCCCTGACAGGTTGTTGACATGTTCGCGGACCACCCCGATGCGTACGTCGAGTTCATGGGAGCGCGCTACCGCGGCAAGGAGGGCATCCGACGTCTCTACCAGGGCCGGTTCCAGCAGACCTTTGTCAAGGGCCGCAACGGGCCGGTCCACGGCTTCCTGCTGGACCACATCATGATGCAGGACATCATCGACGTCGACCCGACGGGCACACACGCGTGGTGCCGCATGCGCGCGCTGATGCAGGCCGGCACGCACCAGAGCATCGAGGAGGACTACCCGCGCGGCCACCGGCAGTGGTGGGAGGGCGGGCTCTACGAGAACGAGTACATCAAGGAGAAGGGGGCGTGGAAGCTGTTCCGCTACCGCTACTTTCCCTTTTGGCACGCCGACTTTGAGCGCGGCTGGAGCCACACCAAGAAGAACTACATCCCGTGGCCGACCACGACATTCCCCGAGGATCCGCTGGGCCCGGATGAGATCTTTGACCAGAAGATGCTGTGGCCCGACACGAGGGTCGTGCCGTTCCATTACCCTCACCCGGTGACGGGCAAGGCCGTCAATGCTGATGACCTGCGCGCGCCCAAGTACGGCGCTGAGGTGACGACGAGCGATCCGGCTTTGACGCTGGATCTGCCCGAGGGACAGGTCAGGCCGGGGGCGACCGAGGAGGAGCCCAAGCTGGGCGACAAGGTGCTTCCGGGGCTGGTGCAGAACAAGGTGGAATAGCTGGGGGGGGGGGGGGGGGGGAGCTTGGTAGTCGTTTGTTGTGTTGTGCTGTTTGCTTGTTAGTTCCAGGGGGTTGCTTGGCCGAGGCAATTTGCATGCTATTTCGTACCACCAAGCTCCTCCCTTTGCACGCACCAGATAGATGACCACACTGCAATCCGCACCGCACCATCACACCGTTTCTGGTGACACTAGTGATGATGACTGCCGAGAGTTGGAGAAGGCGACGCCCCGCACGCGCTCACTTATCCGGCGGCCCCAACAAACAACGCGGGTCACTATACGCGCCAGCCCACGGCCTCTCGGATACAGCCGATGTGCCGAGGCCATATTGCCATGGGGCTTTTAGACCGAGCGAGCCTGCGGGGTCCATCAAGTCGATATTTTGGGTCCAAACCTGCCCTGCCCCGGTAGATGTAGCAGCCTCACCACAAAGCCTCACCCGGCACAAGCTCAAAACCACCCTCTCCCACCCCCCCCCTTAACCCTCTCCTGCCCACCAACCACCCACCACCCCCAATCATCCAAGCCCACCCACCCCCAAAAATGGCGCACATCTTCGACCTGGCCCCCGAGATCTCCAACTACGCCGCGGGGCGGCTGGCCCGGCCGTCGCAGGTCAAGTTCCCGGCCACGCCCGTGTTCGCGTCCATGAACCGGCCGTCGCGGGTCGAGGTGGACGTGTTGGACCTCGAGGTGTCGGGGACCCTCCCGGCCGACATTGACGGCACCTTCTTCCGGGTGCAGCCGGACCACCGGTTCCCGCCCGTGTTCGAGGACGACATCCACTTCAACGGGGACGGGTCCGTCACGGCGATCCGGATCGGGGGCGGCCATGCCGATGTCAAGCAGCGCTATGTGCGCACCGAGCGGTACCGGCTGGAGACGGCGGCGAGGCGCAGCCTGTTTGGGCGCTATCGGAATCCGTTTACCGACAACGAGAGCGTCAAGGGGGTGATCAGGACGGCGAGCAACACGAATGTGGTGTTTTGGCGGGGCATGTTGTTGGCGACCAAGGAGGACGGGCCGCCGTTTGCCATGGACCCCGCCACGCTCGAGACCATGGGGCGCTATGACTTCGAGGGCCAGATTCTCAGCCCGACGTTCACGGCGCACCCCAAGTTCGACCCGGCCACGGGCGAGATGGTCTGCTTCGCGTACGAGGCCGGCGGCGATGGGGCCGACTGCTCGGTCGACGTGGCCGTCTGGTCGTTTGATGCCGACGGCATCAAGATTGAGGAGTGCTGGTACAAGGCGCCGTTCGCGGGCATGATCCACGACTGTGGCATCAGCGAGAACTACGTGGTGCTGCCGCTGACGCCCATCAAGATGGACCTCGAGAGGATGAAGAGGGGCGGCAACAAGTTTGCGTGGGACCCCAACGAGGACCAGTGGTACGGCCTGGTGCCGAGGAGGGGCGCCAAGAGCGAGGACATCATCTGGTTCAGGGCTGACAACGGTGAGCTGCCGCTTCCATTTTCCCTCTCCGTGGCAGATGTCGGCCGCTGGTACTGACTTCCGCAGGCTTCCACGGCCATGTCGCCGGCTGCTACGAGCTTCCCACGGGCGAGGTCGTGTTTGACCTGACCGTGGCCGACGGCAACGTCTTCTTCTTCTTCCCGCCCGACACCAACATCACGCCGAGCGACGGCGTCGCCAAGCGCAACAAGCTCAGCTCGCCGACTGTCCGCTGGATATTCGATCCCAAGGCAGAGAAGACGGCGACAGAAACCCCGCTGGGCACCGTTCACATCGCCGATGAACGCTCCCAGCCCCACCTGACCTGGCTCACCAACGGCGAGTTCTCAAGGATCGACGACCGCTATGTCACCAAGCCGTACCGGCACTTCTGGCAGGCTGTCGTCGACCCCACCAAGCCGTACGACTTTGCCAAGTGCGGTCCGCCGGCGGGAGGGCTGTTCAACTGCTTGGGGCATTACACGTGGTCCGAGGACCACGTCCACGGCGGGTCCACCTCGCCCGACACCAACGGCAGCCAGAACGGCAAGTTCGGCTCGGAGGATGTCTACTTCCCCGGGCCCACCATGACCTTCCAGGAGCCGACCTTCATCCCCAAGGAGGGGGGCGCGGAAGGGGAGGGATACCTGATCGCCCTGCTCAACCACCTGGATGAGCTGCGCAACGACGTCGTCATTTTCGATGCCCTGCATCTGGGCAAGGGGCCGCTGGCTGTGATTCATCTGCCGCTGAAGTTGAAGCTGGGTCTCCACGGCAACTGGGTGGACAACCGGGACATTGAGGCATGGAAGACGAGGAGGGCGGCGGACGGCGACGTCGGACCGGTGCAGATTGCAAAAGAGATTCTCCCGTGGCAAAAGGCATGGCTCGCTGAAAAGAGTGGGAGCGGAGAAAACAGGGGACATCTAAAGTCGGATTAGACCACCGGAAACAGGCCCTCCATGGCAGGTTATCATCTATGGGAATCTAGTCTATGGGAAATCTTGTAAAAAAAGGAATGCTCATATATCCAGCCTCCCGAGTAAACAAGTGCAATCAAGGGTGTCAAGGGGTGTATCTGCCGATATCGCCACCTCCACCCGGCCAACTGCCCGTAAAGTCCTTGGACGTGGTGATCTCGGTTCCGTCGGCCAGGCGCAGGATGGTGTGGGCGTCCTTGCTACAGAGCCCAAAGACCTGCAGGTTGCTCGGCGTCTCCTCGATCCAGTGCATGTACTTCTGGCACTGGTAGGTGCCCGCACACGGCTGGTATCCGGGGCCGCTGAAGAAGGCCCAGCTGGCGCTGGCGTACGTGTAGATGTTGCTGCCGCCGTTGATGTAGTTGGACGGGCCCATGCGGCACCGCGCCTCGTCGGCCCCGCACCAGCCAAAGTCGGGATCGCCCCATGCCCCATCGGCCGTCCACGGCGCCGGCGGCAGCTGCTTGTTGTTGTCGCCCTGGTCGTAGTTGGTCTCGCTCTGCAGCATCGTCACCAGCACATTGTCGGCCTTGCGCACATTCAGCTGGTACAGCCACCAATGCTCGCTCCCGAGCGCGTGCAGCCACGTCCCCTTGGTCGCCTCCACCAGCACGCCCCGCCCCGCCGCGATGTTGCTCCCCCCGTCAAACTCCTCGGTGACATGATCCGCCACCCAGTTCCACACGTTCTCGACGTACACCGACGACGTCGGCGCAAAGTGCATGCCCAAAAACGCCGCGCGGCACTGCTCGGCCGCGTCGCGACACCCACCCGCCAGCCCCTGGGCCCCGCGGGTGCCCCCGACCGTGACGAGCGAATTCCACAGGCCCACCTGGCCGGGCCGGCCGCCGGCCATGTGGAACTGCACCAGGACGGCGCCCGGCAGCACCTCGGACACGGTGAACCGCATGTCCTGGATCTGCGCGACGCCCACGTCCCCGGGCCGGCCCACCATGACGACGGGCTGGGGGTTCCGCGCGTCCCGGAAGAAGGCGCCGCTCCCGGTCACGGTCGCCCACGCCTCGCCCACGAGCCGCGACCCGGGCGGCACCAGCAGGGTCGCGTCGACGCGGTACTTGCCAAAGGGGAAGTAGGCGATCCGGGCCTGCTGCGCGGCCAGGGCGAGGATGGCGTTGAGGGCCGCCGCCTCGTCGTGCGCGCCGTCGCCGTGCACCGTGCGCCCGCCGTTCTGGGCCGGGTCCTTGACGTTGAGGAAGGCCGACGCCGGCAGGTCGGCGTAGTTGGGCGCCGGCATGCTCGGGTAGTGCCCGCCGGGCGCGAGGGCGGCGGGGCGGTCTGGCGCGGCGGTGGAGTCGGGCCCGTAGATGGGGGTGCGGCCGACGGTGTTGCCGTACGAGAAGCGGGAGAGGTACGGTTGCCAGGCCAGGGTGAAGGTTTCGGGCCCTTGGACGATGGCGCTGGTCGTGTCCTTCTTAAGGTTCTCGATCAGGAAGGAGGGGTAGGATGTGGTTTTGAAGGTGATGCCCGAGTTGATGGACTTGGCGTCGATGATGCCGATCCAGGGGTAGCCGCCCGTATTGAGCACGGCGGTGCCGACGCTGTGGAAGGTTGGGTCGACGATGCTGATGGTGCTGCCGCCCGAGATCAGGATGCCGACCGTGTTCTGGTAGAAGTAGATGCTCTTGTACAGGGCCTGCTGGTGCCCGTCGTGCCAGATGCCGTTCTACTCGGGGGTTAGCGGTGGTCAGTCATGGGGGGAGAGTTGTGGGAGAGGTACCTGTCCGTTCTCAATCCGCACGTCGCCGAGTCCGAGGGTCGAGCCCCGACCGAGCTTGATACCGGTGTGGCCATTGCCATTCACGGACTGCGGCATGTGGATTTTGACATTTTGCAGCTGCGCACCTTGGGCAACACCCCACCAGAGCGCAGTGAAAGCAGTGCCGGCCGGGATGTTGGTCGTGTCGAGAATCAGGTTCTTCAGGCTGACGGCGAACGAAAGTTCACCTTTCTCTTCTGTCGTTGGGTCCTGACCAGAAAGCAAGATGTGATCCGAGAAGCCAGACGCTGCCTTGAGAACGGGGGGCTGGGTCTGAGGTCAGTATTACGGCTTGATTGATAAAGAAAGAGAATTTGGGGCTCTCACGCTGGTCGCATCACCCATCAACACGGTGTCCGTGTTCATCTTGATGGTTTTGTCGATGATGTACTCGCCGGGCGGGAGATAGACAACCTGTTTTTGTATCAGCGGTTAGCCCGTCATTTCCATGTCGACCTCCGACACAAGCACTCGAACGATGGACTCACCCTCGGCTGCGAAGCCAGCCACTGGCCGTGGCGCTTTGCGCCGCCCGTGCCATCGTTGATCGCCGCTTGGATCGCTGCGCCGCCACCGCCTGGCGTGACCTCTTTGTAGACAGAGTAGCTCAAGTCGCCGTCGAGATCGGGTGCGAAACCACGGACACCGTCGCCAGTGTGGTTGAGGTTGGCGTACCAGAAACTGGTCGAAGCTCGCTTGTCTGTGGGAGCTGCCGTGACGCCGCCAACAAGGGTGACGATATTCACGGCGGCTGCCGTAAAGTACGAGATCCTTACCATTGTGACCACAATGCGGTCAAAATATGTGCTTCGATCGCGGGTCTGGTGTGGAGAACAGAAGATCAGATCGCGGGGCAGAAAAAAAAAAAAGATTAGCAAACCGCTTTATACCATGCTGCCATTGATCGACCAAAACCAGAGTGCCCCACAGGGACGATGTGATCACCAGCAAATGACATATTCACCCCAAAAAAAAGTACCACGTTAGCTGCCAGTAAAAAGCTGCACCCACTGGCCCGTGGCAGGCAAGCCAGTCGCGTCTCGTCGCTTACCCTGTCCGACCCTTGCTAGCTACGTCTTGACCAAGACATAGTACCTATACGACCAGTAATATGGGTGGCAAGGGACGGGCAAATGCCCACAAGGAGTAAGAATAAAGACTATCAGCTTACTTTATAGACTCTCTCATACCCCTCTGTCAATATCAACGTTCTTCACGAGCCGTGTCCTAGAGGTCTTGGCGGTGATGTGTTCTCCAAATCGCAACAAGGTTTAGCTTCCGTCCAGCGCATTTGCCATCTTTTCACAGGTCCATCGTGGTCACCTGAGCCCCTATGCTGAGACATTCACACCACCTGTCAAATCCTGACCCAATTGATTCCTGTCAACAGATCTGCCATAACCACGACGCAGTTGCCCTCACGCAATCCGCTCCCGATTTTCTCAAAGACAAAAATACGAATTCCCTAATGGAGCCCCACTCCAGGCACCAGAATTAAGTGAACCGCTGCCAAGCTCCAACGTCAGCACCCCCCCTCCCCTCTGCGAGATTTGGCCGGTTTTACACCTCAATTAGCGCGAATCATGCAACAGGTACGGGTGGGACGCTGACAAAAAAGGGGTAACGCCGTTGCATGTTGCATGCATCGTGGCTTCTGGGGATAAGCTTAAATGCGCCACACGACATGGATGCACACGTGGTGTGGGGCATGGCAATTTACTCAACCACGATCAAAGCACAACGAGTAAAGCATAAAGAGGATGGCCTTGGACATCTGACTTTCTGGAGTCGGGCACGCGCATGAAACTCAGTATTCTAGTCGTTGCCGAGGAGCTGGCGTTGCTGCTTGATGGGTCCCGGTGCCTGAAAAGATGACAACCCTAACCCTGAATCCTTCACCCAACATCTGCCTTGCAGAGAGGAGTTGTTGCTTCTAAAAGACGTGACTGCTGCTTGACCGCTTTTTTTGCTGGCGGCCATTGACAGCGTTTGACAGCTTTTGAGTGTGGCTGCAAGGCGGTGGGTGGAAAATGTGGGGTGGGTGGAGAGCAAATATGTGTAGGTCAAGGTGCTTCTCATGAGTTGGGGGGATGAAGATCCGATTGAAACCGAAATTGAGGAGTTGGAAACGGTCTTTCGTGACTTTTATGGCTTTGAAGTTGACTACTGGAACATACCCGACGGTAACCCCGCACGCGAGGCGACCAAGAAAGTCATCGAGCTTATGGAGGACATCGAGAAGAGCGGTTGCGGCCCTGACACGCTTGTCATTTTCTACTATGCTGGAAAGGAAGCCCCGCCCATGGCCGATCTGGACCGCCGATATGGTCCGGAAAGCAGTCCAGCTCGTTGCGTTCTTGTCTCAATGTAACTCAATTAAGAGGCAGATTGAGCCCTAACCGTTCCTTCATAGTGGCGGCAGCGCACCAAGTTTTGACTCTATTTGTATCCAGTCACAACTTTGTCAAGTTGCCGACGAGTCCTCCCCGGATGTGTTGATCTATGACTGCTGTTACCCCTGCCAACGGGCACGGGTCAGTTAGCTCTAGCAGAGCAGTCGTAGAGTTGCTTGCGGCCCGTGCCTCCGAGTCAACAAGTCTTGCACCAGGCCCCGCGTCATTCACCCATTTTCTCATGCAAGAACTATCGCAAGCATATTACAGACCATCGGGCATATCAGTACCCGAGCGTCACTGCGGTCTAATATGCCGCATAGATAGCAAGAGAACAGAGCTTGATGAGCATACCCTAGACCATGTGCTAACAGATAGATCCGTCTTCTCCAAGCGAGAATGGGCCACACCTGTCCATTATCACCTATCCCTGAACGAGCGGCCACGAGCTATAATGCTCTTCCCTCTTGGAAGAAAACCAAAACAGCCCAAGATAAGACTTCAAGGCCATGAGGGGGTCAAGACCGAGCCTCAGGCAGTTGGCAGTGAGGGGATCAATCCCAATCTGGGCCCCAGCCTAGCACAGAACACCCTCAACGATAGCACACCCCCCGACACTCAACTTGCCGCTCTTCTGTCAGAACATAGAGGGTGGTGAGTTTGATGTGGCAGAGTTCAAGTACTGGCTTTGCAGCGCACCGGCGCAAGCCTAGGTTATCAAGATATGGGGCACTTTGCCAAGTCGCTCAACCCTTCGTCTCACCTAGGTGCCCCTCGAAGTTTGGGATTGTTTTCAGCCCTCGCCGGCAGCTAAATTCGTTGGATTTGCTCAAGCCAAAGAGGTGGCAGCGGAGTCATCTGGGGACGAAGAGAAGGTTAAGCTAGGCGTGGGTAACTTGGCCAATTCCCTAGCCACCTGCAAGCTGCATGATGCAAATTGATGCTGACGTGTGCGCCACGGCGCTGATTCCAATGTCTGAGACATCATCAGACCTTAGATCGGGGGATATTGGAGGCGTTTTGAAGGGTTTTGATCCATGGCCAAGATAATATTCTGACAGGAGCTTGGATGGGATGTTGATGGCGTCAGAAGCGACAGGTACGGAGGCATTTAAGCAGAGCCTCTTGGACGCTTGCCAACCATTTTCATTGGAGTTTGGCGATTTGGAAAACCAGGAACTTGCGGGGAACTAGAACTAGTACAGAGATAGTCCCTGCACCGCATGTACACTAGCATCTAAGGTTTCTAGGATTAAATGTCCTGTCAATTTTCTTATCTTCTCAAAAGAATTGAATCCATATCCGGACATGTCGCATTTTTGGGCGAAAGGAAATCCCTTCGCCCTGTGCGGCTACACCACTCTTATACCCATATGCCGTTTTCTTACGACAGGACAAGACAACTTCCCAACCCCGAGAATCGCCCACAAGAATGAAATCGCCGCTACTAGTAATGATAGAGCGCTCTAATAATGATCAAACTCCAGTAGACGAACCTTATCCGTAGCCGTCATCCCTTTGCATGAGTTAACTGTGATGAAAGTAGCGGAGGATTGCAGTGGGCAAGTCGCCTTGATTCATTGCAAAAAAAAACAGGCCCATCGCTACCTACCTTGGGTAAGTAGGTAGGTACTATTCTTCATGAGACTAGTGATTATGTACTTGAACTGCAATTGACCCTTTTAGACTCTTCTATTACCATACGTACTACCAAGCCCCGGGTTTCCAAAACAACTCCATATCACAAAATTCACCTATTTACTGAGCGTCGCGTTGGGAGAAGTAAGCCATCATCGAGCATAAGTTCAAAGGAAGCGCTGAGCACCCGGCGACCAGGTGGTCGCGGGGCCCGATCATGGTGGACATCCTCCCAAAGGACCGGTGTCCGGATTGCTGGTTGCAGATCGAGGCTCGTTGTAGCTGGCAAATGCGGAACTGTCAATAACCAGTTCCAAAAACATGAACATGTACTGTGCTATAATAGGCGAAGTGGTGTCCATGGCGTACCTTCATCCCCTCGACGGACTCGCCGGTAATGCTGAATGCATTTCCATACAATTAGAACCGTTGAGGGGAGCCCAGTGACAAGCGCAAGGGTGGCGATGATCGCCTCGAGTGTCATTTCCATAATGACTAAGGTAGAGCACAATCAGGTCCTAAAGGCTTTGACAATATTGTCTTGGTCGGCGTCGGAATCTGGGTGCTGATAGGAAGGGTGTCGTCGCTGGGAGGCTAGTTGGTGCGTCGTGTGAAATGCAATACTGGCATTCGAAGAATTGCTGAAAGGGGCTGGAACTGCCCTCAGGTCGAAGCCGGAGGTATATCCAGCCTTGAAGAGCAAAAAGAGAGCCCGTGTAAAACTCTTGGTGATTTTTGATGAGTTACAAGAGGAAAGCACCTTGGTACTACCTTATATCTGGACTGTGGCTCCAGAGACGCGATTCAGTTTCGACTGAGCCTCAGCTGTTCAATAGCAGCAAATGGGGCTATGGCAGTTTTGGAAGGCGGGGTTCCCCTTCGTACCTCAGTGTACTGTATGTACTCTAGCTGGCCAACCCTGGCCGCCCACGACGCCCACGACGCCCACGACTGGCATCCATCGGTAACGCACAATCTTATGGAGAATACGTGTGCGGGTGCAGGGCACGTCCCAGTTGTGCCTCCAGCCATCGGCCAATCAAGGGACACACATTACTAGGGCGTGCAGATTGTGCTAGCTGGGCTGGCTGGTCCATTACTGGCTGGCGCGGGCCTCACTTACAGGGCGTCCCTCGACCCGCAGGTGCCTGAAAGGGGAGGTGTGGTACGTACCTGGTGCGCAAAGAGCCTGGGCGCTTGTCTGGCCGATTTTTGGTGATCGCTCTGAGGTCAAGAAAGTCGACGAAGACGAGGAATGGGCTGAGTCATGGGCCACGTCAGGATATGTCAACGGTCAACGGCTGCCCCAAGGTCGTGTGTATATTCGGACACTTGTTGGATCACGCGGCAGTCGGCGATCACTGGCTGTGGAATGAATGGGTATAGCTGGGTATAGTTTCGTGGGTGTTGTAGTTGTTTGGATTGGCTTGGTTAGGGCGGGGCCGGGACCTTATTATTTGAAATGACGCAGCGAGGAGAATGTCGGGGACAGATGACGGGCAGGGTTTGTCTGGTATCTGAGCCTATCCTGTATCGGCCCTATGGCGCGGTTGAAGCTAGACGTCGAGGGATGACCGCCGAGGTTGCGCGCTTCGCGGGCTGCATGGAGCTGGAGATAGGGCATTTGTTGAGATCCGGTCCCAGGGCCTGCAACGGGCCTGCACATGCGGCTAAGACGTGGCCAAGCTGGTTGTCTGAGCTGGTGAGAGAAACTGGTCACTGAGTGCCTATGGCTTAGCTCTGCTGGACCCTGCTGGACCCTGCGAGACTCCACTGGACTTTGACAGAAGCGCACGGTCCAGCTGACAAAGTTTCATTCTACAGAAAATTAAGAGCTTCCACCCTCCAGGGCGCAGTAGCTTTTTAGTAAATTGTCCTGTGGGGCAACCTATCCTACTTTCCCGCCATTCCATTCCTTGAAAACTAGGACATATTGCCCATGACGGGTAACCACGCAGCAGCGGCAGCGGGCGATAGGCAAGATCGAGCACAGCCCGCAACAGGTGCAGGACCACCATATCTCTACCCAACCGAGTTCGATGGGGAGTCTGAGTCGGGATTATTCTCACCACCCAGCCATCCCGGCAGGTCGGATGGTCATATCTCTCTTTTCATGCCAGGGACAGTCAATGGCAGCGATGGAGCAATGACCCCGGCCTGACCATGAGGTGGCCTTCTAAACTATATTGCAACCCAAAAACACGGTTAGACCATTAGCACACTTGCCCGCCATTTTTGCCGTGCGCACGGGCCGCAACACTAACAGCCTGTTAGTGAGCCCTGCAAATCCCCGTATTGGCGTTAACCGATTTAACGGCTTGGCAGTTAGTGGCAGCTACCGCTGATTGCAATCTGCTTTTAGCAAACCTTTACGGTCCTTGCGGCCCTGGCCGGCCCACCTCTGATCCACCTCTCCGGCCATCTGTTGATCCATGATGCGGTGATATATTATTTTGCATGACGTTTTCTTCTCTGCTTTTTCTTTCCTTTCTTTCCTCAGTATGGTAGCATTGTCAACTCCAGTGGCGACAGTAATTTCGGGCTGGGTGCCCTCAGTGGGATGAATGCCTTTGGTGGATTGCGAGTTGTTGTTGGCCACTGCAAGCAAATAAATTGTCAGCATGCTGTAAACACACACTCAGATGCCCGCAAAATGGTAGCGCATGACTTTGACAATACCTACTACTTGCTGATAGGGTTCTTTTGGCTGTAAATAGCCGCGTGGGTGGCAAATCGGGATCCTGCAGGTTTGGCAGGGATAGAGGGAAGGTGTGGTTTGTGGAAGGATTGAGAATTTTTCTGGGTCAAAAATGGGTTTAACTGTATTGTGGTGGTGGCTAGGACTTTTTACGGTATCTAACTGGCTATCAGAAAACGGGTCTTTTTCGCTTAATTCGCTTATTTACAGCACCTGCTCCGCGGATCCAAACCACACCGGCCGAAGGCCGGCACGTCCTCTAGTTTTTACTTGATTCCGGATGTCTCCGGCTTCCACCGGCATACCGCCCTCCCGGCCCACCTTATAGGCCCGTACCCAAGAATCCAGGGACCTGCAGTTGAGGCTGTTCTGGTTACTGATGGCACTCGATGGCACTTACACATGCGACCCTCGATGGCTGTGTCGACAGGACAGTCGAAACAAGTCCAGCTGGGACAAATTGAAAGCTAAAAAAAGTCGTTGGCCAGAATGCCGGATCGACGGCGACACACCCCACACACTTTTTGACTGTCGTACCGTACAGCTCATCGCTCACACAACACACTGGCACCTACGTAATGGACGGATTCGCTGGCGGCTGGCGACCACTGTGAAAGTGAGAGGCCGCTCGGGGAGATGTGGGTGGTGCGACAAGGAGAAGCGGAAAAGCTCGGGATCGGCACAAGTGTGGCGTCGATCAGTGTGGCTTATTCGCGGGACCTAGGAGCACGGCGGATGCAGATGTGGACTCGCATGCCCAAAAAGGTCAATTTGTTCTCAAACCTTAGACAGAATGCATCAAGCCCGTCAAACCTGGCCGGCGCTCAGATGTGCAGAATACAAGCGCGCCTGTGTTTGCTTTGCTTCCCTCTTTGTCGGCCATTCTTTACCAGATTGCTGTAACCGGAAGCGAGAAAGCGGCCTCGGCAGTTTCCTGCCTCATCATGGGACGGTCTCGAATCTTTACAATGCTCACGCGATGGCATCACATGATTCTTGGCCCCAGGTGACTGACATGGCCCAAGATTGTCTCCTTATTACGCAAACACACGCATATAGCCAAGCGATAACATAACGGCCCAGCAAACCTTAGCACATTCTGAAACTTGTCAGGGTTAGCACAGGGATACCACATATACCCCAATTCACACATAGTTAGTCCCAGACCTCTGGGACTTACATAGGCAACAAGAAAACATATTACATTCATCTAAACAACTTAATTTTATCATTGTTTGTGACTATTGAAGATTTGGACCCATGGGCAATTGTTGGGTAATGGGTCGGACCCACGCCAAGATTTGGGTCCCACCCACGGACCCATGGGTCCATTTGGGTCCATGGGTCCTGGGCCCCCATCCGAGTTTGGCTGGGGCCTCAAGTCGGGAAGTGTACCCGAGGAGCGCACACATGCTGTCCCGGCGCGAGAGTCGAACAGAGATTTGATCCAGGGTTGAATTTGGTAAAGTCGGCTGCGCTGATGCCACACTTGGCTGCAACGCGGAAAGGAAGAGAAAGGGCCAGGGCCAGCACTTCTACCGCCCGAAAAGGGGTAAGAAGAGTCTTCCGAGTCATGATGAGCCCGAGAGTCGAGGTCGAAGTCGAGAAAGGGGCAAGAAGGGATGTATTGATGACGATGGGTGGCATTAGGACGCACCAGATAGCGGAAGAAGTGCCTTTCTTATGCTCTGGTTCTCCTCAAAACAACCACCCGACGCCAAGGTTCTTGCGAGTCCAGTCCATGACTCCATGTTGAAAATTTGCATTTCGGCTCTGCCCTTGATCTGGCTGCGCCGATGCCAACGACGGATATGGACCAAAATATAATGGAAGTAGGGTAAAAATAGAATGTTGATCTGGAGATTCATCTGTAACCCCAAGTGTGGCCTCTGGGCCGTGCCGTGCGGTCCCATTGATTGGCCTCGCAGAAAAGGGGGCGCGGCGCAAACCCAGTTGGGAAAAAATGAGCAAAATAATGGCGTACCAGGGCTTTGAGTCCTGGTAGCTTGACGGTTTGACGACGCAGGGGCATCTACTTGATACTACCCATCCTAATTGGAATCATGCTATCAAAGATACATTACCTCCCCAGAAAGACTGGCCTCAGGCGATGGCCCGTCCACCGTGACACTGCCCGGCCCGATGCATAGTAGCGGCGGGCCGGTGACCACCTGAGTACAGCCGCTACGGTGGCCGGTAAGACCGCAATTTACTCTTGGTCATGCGACTGAAGCTGTCAGGGCCAAGAGCAAGGGGATGCTAAGGATGCGTCCAAACCCAGACAGCCCATAAAAACAGCAAGGTAAGATACTAATACCTTTCTTGATGGAAGGACTCGTTATGGACACAAATGAAGCTTTCTTCCCCATGCCACGGCCAAAGACCCTGATCGCAGTGAAAAGAATGTTAAGCGTCTCTTGGAATAGCGTGTTTGGTCATTAGCTGATTGGTTGATCAATTTATCGTGTAGGGCGCGTGTCTGGTCATTGCTGATCTTCAACTCTGAATGGCACCCCTTGTGGGGGGCGAAGGAAGTGGGCGAAGAAAGGAAGAGAAAAGGAATGAAATGGGCAGGGGTCAACGAAGTCCTTATCTGCACCACCTTCCCCGCCTCGCTCGCCGGCGTGTACACCTCCTCGACTGTCGCGGGCCTGCCGTCGCGGTCACTCAGCAAAAAGACGCGGCCCGTGCCAGAGCGCAGGAAGAGCCGCGTGTTGGGGTCGGTGCCGCTCCCGGCCAGCTCCCGGATGGCCAGTGCGACGGCGGGTCCGTTTCGACCACGCTCCAGCTCGTTCCGCTGCCCGAGTACTTCCAAATCGGCATCAGCGTGTCCTGTCGCTGCACGTACAGCCGGGTCGCCGAGGCGGCGATGCACCGGGTGTCGGGGAAGGTGGTGATGCACCGCCACTGCCAGGGCTTGCTGCCGTACTAGTAGATGCGGACGAATGGCCACCGCTTTCATCCTGTCCAGGCTCATGTCCTTGACGCGGTCGTCAGAGAAGTGGATCTGTCCCCGACATGTCACGTCGCTGGGGCTGGTCTGGAGATTCGGCCCAGGCGCGGGTTGCATGGTGTGCGCTTTGGTGGAGGGGGTAAAAGGGCTTAGGCAGTTGAGATGCTGGAGGCCTATCCCCAGCGGATCAGGATATCCACCGGCCCTCCGCTTGCATCCTCGGTGAAGGTGAAGGGCGCAACAGCGGACCAGGCGTAGAAGGAGGCGCGGATGATGTCACGGCAGTCTGTCCGACTTGTGTTTACTCAGGTCAGACAGGGTATATCATAGATTGAGATGATCCCGGATGACGCCGCTCAAGACAAACGTTGGGGGTCCCGGCGGTCCGGCGACCGGCGCATCCACGTCGCGGTTCCCGCAGCGCTCCCCGACAAACAGCTTCCTAGTCGCTTCATCGTACTCTCCTATGATCGGCATGTTGCCAAATGCCTGGGCGGGTTTCGGTGCCGAGGCTATATCTCGTGCCGTGAGCTCGACATTGGGCGCGACATAACCAAAGGCCTCGAGCCAGCTTCGAGCCTCAGACCATGCGCTAGGTGGTATTTCTTGAGTGGGTGGTAGAATTTCCATCTTGTGGCAGGAAATTTGCAAGAGAGATTCGTTTTGTGTTTCAGCTCGAACGATAAAGCCGCGAGAGAAGCTGATGTATATGGAAAGCGGTGGGCGGTAACTTGAAAGTCATGATACTTTATTCATGATGTCCGTCTGATGATAGATTGGTATACTGGTATGCCAATTGGTGAAGGGACCCTTACATTGCTATTATGGTAGGCTGTAAACTGGATGAGTTAGGACTCTGCACCCAGATCATTAGATGGCTGCATGCCGCAGCGAATCGCCGAACACTATGACCCACGTATCACATCACGACTGGAGATTGTCAAATTACGAACAGGCAACTACAGTCAGCCGACGATTCTTCCCGCCTACCCAAGCCTAATTGGCTAGTCCCTCGCGTTTGGTAAATGCCAAGAAAAAGAAAAAGGCCCGGGACTAAGGACTGAGTCTTTGTGGAAACCATCAATTTTGTCCCCGGAGGGCTTTGTCAATTCGAGAAAGACACCCTGTAAATGCAGTGAAAAAACTAACAATTCAATAGTTGCAAGTTCAAAAGTGAACAAACGCAGTGATCTAGTAGCAGCATGCAGGTTTGTAGTAATCCGCACAATGTCATTGATGCTTTGGTGAATCGTACTCAAGCAACCGAAACACCAAAGACTTATTCTCAACAGCAGGGCCCCAACAATGGGGACATCTGGAGTTCTGGTGAACAGCCACTTTAACCCAACCGTCAATTACAAACACCAAACCAGTGTGGGACCAGCAAGCGAGTGCTCGCAGCGAATGCCCGCAGCGAATACTGCGCATATAAAGTAACACATCGGGCTCGTATTCAACTGTCTATCTCATTCCTCATCACTCTCTGTCTATCTCATTCCTCATCACTCTCATCACCTTCCAAGCCTTTGAGCAGAGCCACAACCTCCATTCACCTCAAAGCCCCACCCCCAAAACAAAACTCGAGACACAAGGTCTTCACCATGAACTCTACCTTCATGAACTCCACCGAGGTCTTCGCCATGGCTTCTCCCGCCATGAACCTGAACTTTACCGCCTACCAACGGCTTGAATACCTCAGCAGTGAGGTTGCCAAGCTCACGGTGGTAGTTATCGCTCTTGCGAGTCTCTTGTTTGTCCTCCTCCTCCACGCGGTCATCTTCCACATCTTGGCTCGTCTTGACAAGTCAAAGCGGCGGAAGGCTCAACTAGCGGACAATGAGCAGCAGCTCAAGCAGCCTCGACCTCAGCCATCCACTTCTAAGTAGGTCACCTAGCACCTCTTAGAGGCACGTACGGACGAAAAGTCCAGTCGGGTTTGATAGACCAGCTCGACCATGTACGTGTTCTCCCTCATCTTTTCTTTCCTTTCATTTTGACTACATGATTGTGCTGTATTCCGGTTAGTTTTGATGGACCAGACTAACAAATTCTGACCTTGACGCGGAGCACTTGTTCTCGTCATCCCAAAGGTTTTGGTATTGGTGCGCGCGACTCATCCAACTATTGAACTTGATAGATTGATCCCAACTTTAGGAACTGCTCCTGGAGAGCATTAGATCGAGAAGAAAAAAACCTCTATTAGTGCTCTTAGAGAGCCAATAACCTCTAATGACCAAATACTTGTGAGAAATGTTCCATGATAAACTGAAGTTGAAGTAGTCCTGGAAACTTCAAGCCCCTACCTCTTTTTCGACTTTTTATTCATTTCACCCATACCACCTTGGACCAAGACCCTGGATCCATAAAAAGGATTACATACGGAGGCTAACTGTAACTTAGGGCTGAAGGAACGCCCGGGTTTCGTGTGAAGTTGGCCGCCCGCCCAAGCCCGTACATTTCCTTCTCCATTCTGTACTTAAAGCTTTATCCGATGCAGTTGGCATATAGAAAGCTACATAGCAGGTGTATGAGCTTCTCGGCTCGCTGTTGGTATAGCAACAATCTATCGATGCTCCTGGTGAAAATCAGTACCAAGTTTACCGATCCGAAACGATAAAGTGCTGGGTAGTGACTTACCACCCTGGCTTCAGCTTCCCGTAAAACCTTGTTCACCCTCTCCTCTATAGCGAACTCGACCATAGCCTCCTCTACAAGTCGGTTGTCCGCCTCAGCCTGCCATTTGGCAGCCTCGTCGATATAGTGATCTCGCTCAGCCGTTAGTCGCACAATCTCGAGCTGACATTTGAAGGCTCTCTCCTTGAAACTCTGTGTCTTGTCTTCGGCGTATTCTGGCGAGGATGGATTTGGCTTTTTGGCGGCCGGAGCCCCGTCCGTGGTCGGGTCGGCGCGCTTCCCAACCATCGCAATAGCTTTAGGCACCGGTGCTTTTGCTGTCGCTGGCGGTGGTCGTTGTCAGGCTCTTTTCAGACGCTTCTTCCCGGCGGATTTGCTGGCTGGTCTTTCTGGTTCTGGTGTCTTGAATGGTTGTGTTGTGGTAGAAGTTAAAACTGGGCCGGTTATTTGTTGGGTGGCATGAAGGATCTAAATACTAATGAAAAATGCCAAAAGTAAAACTGGAAAACTTATTTTCAAGAAAGTTTTGAGAATACCTGTGACACTACCTTAAGTTGGAAGTCTCGGCTCAGATGTTGAACTCAAATGTTAGTATTACTACCTAACTTTTGCCAACGGTGGCATTGGCTGCAACGCTTGGACTTGGTCAACGGTAGATCAAAGTTTGTTACCTGCTCGAAGGTTCAAAGCAAAACAGCCCTAAAGACAATTTCAAAACAAATTGAATGAGATAAGTGCCAATAACTCCATTTGGTAGACGAAAGTACGAAACCCGCATTCATTTACTTCCAGCCACCAGAACCTTCTCCCGGCAAACCTTGGGTTGCCTAGGTACCGTAGGTTAGGGCACGGTGGGGATGTTGTCAGGCCCTGATGCAACTGTTGAGCGAAGAAGCCTCACGTATGCATCCATCCACTTGTCGTTCACGAACTTCTGGTGGCCCTTGTATCGCAAAACGCCCTGGACTATGCTCGCGGCATCTGACACCATCAGGCTCGCAATGGACGCATTCGCTTCCTTGCCGGTACCCGTCTCGGCTTCGGCGATGGCTATGAATTGTATTCTTCCAGCTGCGGCGCCGTTCTTAGGATACGTGCGATCACAGCTGGCCTTGTGTCGAAATTTCCCGGAGGCTCCCGATCGAGTCCTGTCAGAACGGGGTACTGGGCGGACACCTCGATTGGTGCGGTCATGACTCCATCCAGGTCTATGACGCCGATGATGTCGATATTGTTATTCACAAGGAGATTGTGGGCCCCAAAATCGCGATTGGTGAGGCAGAAAGGGCCGTTGATAGAGTAGCTATCGGTATATGCAGCAATCAGGTGCCTAAAGAGGACTGGAAGTACAAACGAGGGACTTGTTTGGACATCGGGGGCTGTACTTGATGACTCGCAAACCCGGAGAACATGATCGGCGAGGTCGGTATAGTATTAGTCGATTGATGATGTCCAAGGCTCTTTGCCCGTCTCGATATCGGGACCGATAAAGAATTCTGATGTGCCTTCGTCCTGATAGAGACTTCCGACACGGTCGAAGATGAAGGACGATAGTATGACCTGGATGGTTGCCATTTCCTTCCGATCTTGGTCCGGGGTGCCATAAAAGGCCTAGCCCACAGTCTTTTGCCTGCCGCAGCTCCGCTGCCACTGTTCCGTCGACATAGTCCACGGGAATGTACTGGGCGCCAATGACGTTGCTCGGATCAACATTGTAAGAATAGACTTCTGGAACGGCGATGGAGGTTTTGGCTCTATCCGACCAAGATCAATGGAATGCGACAAATAGAGCCCGTCACAATGCACTGTTACGATCGTCAATTTGAACTGTAGTACATTCCACTACCCCACATTTTTCCACACCGCCTGCCCAAATAGTACACCGCCTTCGCAGTCAATTGCGGTCGCAGTCCATCACACTCAATCGCGGTCAATTGAACAACAGTTAATTCAACACTACTACAGCGATTTAAATCGCTCAAATCGTTCAAAAACGCAATAAAAGCCTCTCAGTCAGCGTATCAACACAACAACTATGTGCTGCTAGCACTCCTGCCGGCCCTGCCACCTGCCCTGCCACCCCGGGCCGCCCTGGGCTTCTTCACAGCACTGCGACCGCGCGCGGGAAATTCCCTGGCTTGGCCGCTGGCTGGCTCCCTGGCTCCCGCCATTGCCTCTGTCTCGCCCACCATTACCCCTGGCGCCGGCGTGACTGCCATGGGGAGCCCTGGACGCGGGCGCCACCACAATGGTATTGAGTATCGCCGAATCCGCCTTGTCGTTGTCGTCGTTATCATTGTTGGCATGGAGGTTCGGGTCTTCGTCGTGCAGGTCCATATCCTCATGCAGGCCTGGCAAAAGCTCCCACTGGAACCGGTGCCGCCGGATTGACGGTGATAGGCCACCACTTTGTGCAGTTGTCGACTAGGCTGCAGGGCGTTGACTGCCCTGGGCCTGCGTTCCCTGGGTCCCACTGGGTTTTGTGTGTGTGTGATATTCTCCTCGTCAAAGAGCTTCTTCAGGGCTTGGAAAGGTGTGAATCCCATCATGGCTTGCTTCCAAGCCCTCCAGCAGTAGTTATGCAACTGGCTTTGTGTGAAGATGATACTAGGGAACTATGCCCGCAGCTCTCTAGCTATGTCACAGATTGCTATGCTAGGGTGGTTAAGATACTGTTGTATCAGAGCCTTGTGTTCGACTATGAAGGAGCCAACTGGGTAAAAAACTTCCGCAGTGTGGTTCCCGTGTGTCTGGCAATCATGCCTCACACTGAAGGTCCACTTGCGCACTCTGTCAACTAACAGCGCCTTGGCTGTGCCCTGCTATGAGCAGTCAGCCTTGGTGGTGGTTGTGTTCTTGGAGAGCGCTTTTGAAGGTCGTATCTTCCCTTTGGCACACACAATATCCACCTTAGTGGCCCCGGGGCCCTTGGAATAGTTAGCCGATCGACTCTTTCTGACTGCAAACCATGCGCTGGAAAATCGCTATCGTTGCTGAAGTCGGGTTCCTGACCTGCGCGCGCGCGTGGAGCCATCGCTATTGCTCTGGTTAGCTCTTTTGATCGCGCGCAATCGAATGAAGCTTACTGCAGCTGTTAAAGTGTGCGGAAATCGCGATTTGACTGCGCTGAAGGTGTTGCAGTTGTTGCAGTTGTTGCGTGTAGTTGGAAGGAATTGGTGGGGGTTGAACGGAGGAAGGCTGAAAGGAAGATTGAAGTGGTGCCACCACGGTTTGCAGTGCTGGCTTGCAGTGCTGGGCGCTGCAGCAGCTGGCTGCAGGTGGTGGGGGGAGTGGCTTTTGACAGGGTGGCAGTTATTCCTCGATGTACCTTTTCTGCCGGGTTTAGGGTTATTTTCACGATTCCTAGGGTTATGTATGGGGGTAACAGTTCAAATTGACAATCGTAACAGTGCATTGTGACGGGCTCTACAAATATGTCCAACTGGGTTTGCGTACTTCAAAAACTTCATACTAGCGATTTCGACTAGTAAACTACTCGTGGCGGCACCAACCTCGCGCTGACCAAGATCTGATTCGAGCGGGGGCAGTCTGACTCTTGCAACCCAGCTGGTTCCGTCGGAAAACCCGATACGACGGACCGTGTTGAAGTGGCCGATTGAAAATTGAGGGTGGACATGGCATGAAATGCCGTTTCGGATGTCGGATGAAATCGAGGCGAGAACATGCCCCTTGACCGATGCAAGAATGATGTCGCTCTTTCATGAAATTCAGAATCGGGCTGATACTCATCAGCTCCAACCCAGGAAGTACTTGCCACATTAGCCGCCATGTTTGCGAAGATTGTCCACCACGTTGTGTAAGTGCGAGGTTTGAAGGTTGGGCTCCCTGGGCTTGAGATTGGGGGAAACGTGCCCGCCAGTGTTTGATATACCAGCGTTCCCGTCGAATTTGTCTTACCGATAAGAGGGGCTGAATAGAGCGCGCTAACCTTCTGTGTTCCTTCTCCTAAATGCACTGTAATTACATAAAGTCCAATTTCCTCCTGCAAGTCCTGATGCGATTTGTGTCCCCGTGAAACTTGAACTCGAAGCCAGTCATCATGACCTTTTGTATGTATTGTAGCATATCATCAGGGGCAGCACTAATTGGCTTTTCCATCGTGGTGTCGCGCGAGGCAATGTCGGAGTCGATCCGTGAGGTGGCCATGACGTGCACGTTGGTGAGTGACTCGAGCGCAAACACTCTGCCTAGCAGTTCAACGCGGTGCCCTTTGAGCCGGCACTCGTCCAGCGCGTCCGGTACGTAGAACACCCTGCTAAATTCTCGGGCTCCGGTCGTTTTGCGGTGCAAGCAGAAAGTCGATTTATGCCTTTCCAATGGTGCTCCTTCTGACCGTCGCCTTCCAGACAACCGAACGGATAGTTTCGAGGAGCGATTTCAATTCCGCCACGGGTCCTTCATCCGGGTTGGCGTTCAATGTCTGGATGGTGGCAGCCCATTTCTCGTCCGGGCCGTCGCCGCGCTTGCCCTCGTCCTGTAGTGCCCGGACGAGCTCATCCAGCGCAGCGAGTATGACCTCGATGGATTTGACTTCAACCCTCAGCTTTGCGAACTCCTTGTCGGCGCCCCGCACATATTGAAGAAAAGTGTAGATCTCCTTCGCTTTCGCGAGTAGCGAGAGAACAGCCGTAGCCAAGCCCAGTGCCTCGGCCATGGTGGTTCGGCTCCAGTGAATCATGGGTCAAAACCTGGCGGATCTGAACGACCCGTGACTTGGCATCGCGAGGTGAGCTAGTTTGGGCAGATCTGTACCTAAAACCTTTATCGGCGGCGACCGATGTCGGTGCTTAACCAACCTACCTTAGTTACCTTACCTTAAGGTACCTTGGGCAACGAGGAGCCCTGGGTGAGACCTCGAAAAAAAGCTACGCATTGTTTCGCCAATGGGGCCAGGCGAGTTAATCCTGACAGCGTTCCGAGGGGCCCAATGCTGTGGGGTGGCAATGCAGGTGCTTCGTAGACGGGTACTGCATGCTATTGGACGGTGTGATGGTAAAGGTGCTTGATTGAGCCAGAAGCTGCATGATCAATCAGTATTGCGCGATGGAAGGAAGGAGTCGAGTCCCGAATGGTGATGCGCTAGGACCACCTGGAACGCGGGTGGCCCGTGCCGCACCACACCTGGAGGCACTTCAATTGTAGTCAACTTGAAATTACGAACTTGATCGAATTAACAACAGGTAAGCCTCAGTTTTCAAGCTAGTTTGAAGGCCCCCAAAAAGGTGCATTGCTGACCCAAGGCCATCATGATATCGTTTGAGGCAGACAGCCTGAGGTTGAAGCTTGCAAGGGATCCTGAATCTTGTCAAATTAAATATAAGCATTTACAGGAGACTATGCGCAGCAGTGGCGACTTGATCAATAGAACACACATGCAACTCTCTCGATGGTGCCTTTTCTAGTTGATACACGTGGTATTTGACAAATCTCGCCTCGAGGACTTGATCACTGAGACACCGAATCAGGATTGCTCACCATCTTCCATTTTCTAGATACCTAGATTTTGTTGCCGATCTATACTAACAATCCCCCTACCAGTCCGGACTGTACTCCTGGTTTGTCTCCGCCGGCTTTGGCATATATCACAGTACCAGAGTGGATCTTCTTGGCGGGAATTACGCGTCCAAAGCCTTATTGGACGTTGACACGTATCGCAGCCTCAGTGTTGTGCACGGTACTGGGAAAGTCCAATAACATTCGACCCAAAAACACTAGTAAGGCCTGCAACCCTTGAAGGGGCGATGACTTGGGCCGAAGAGGATGAACGCGATAAGATCACCAGTGGCAAGTACAAAGAGCTGCGAGAAGTCGCCATTCTCACGCGTCGCCTTATTCCTGATTTTCCGCCCCATGTGGTTGCCCTCTGTCTCAGTGAATGGGGCAGCGTGGTGTGGACCTCGACCGACGCCCAACTTCACCCTCGGATTGCTACAGAATGCTACCCTTGGGTCGCCGAATACCAGCTCTCGTCACCTGGACTTCCTGTTGTCACCCGATCACAGCTCACCGTGATCGGCCGCTTGGGGTGGGGACTGGATAAGGTCACGCACGACGGTAAGGTAGGCGCCTTCAAATACCACCCCGTCGCGGGTTTGCCGGGCCGACAAACCTGGTATGAAATCCAACACCTCGCCAGGCTTCCGCGACATCCGAGTGCCCATCCAGTTCCTCGTGGTCGAGGAGCTCACCTGTCTTGGTGTCGTCGGCTTCACTACACCCTTTATCTCAGGGCCTACATTGGATCAGCAGTGGTCTTTCAAGCTTCGATGGCTTCGGGAAATATTCTCGGTGGTCGATCTTATCAACTTGCAGTATGGAACCAGCCACCAGGACATAGCCGACCGCAACTTCTTTGTTAATTCCGATACTGATTCAGTGGTCCTTTACGACTTCAACTACTCCGTGCCAGTCGACGGCGGCGACCCCCTCCGGGGCGACATCAGGGGCGTCATTCTCATGGTGTACTTCCTTGTCACCCGCGATGCTAAGTTTAAGGAAATTAGCCTACCCGCCATTGACGAGACCAAGTTGGAGAAGGCGAAGACTCGGGAGAATTGGATCAAGCACACCAAGGTCGAGCTGGACGACGACGTCTTCGTCTTCTACGACGAGCTCATGGCATGGGTTCGCAAGCGCCAAGAGGGCAGCCATCAGTCCACCAAGGCTCTCCACACCATCCACGTGCCTCTGCCTCCAAGCGGTCCTCGAGATGTAGTTGTCCTCGAGGGCTGCGAAGTGCCGCTGGTGGGCCCGTTTTCATCTACCATGGATAGGATCAAGGCCGGCCGCCCCATTCGAAGATTGACCCGACCCGTCGGCTGCTGGCGACGGGGAGGTATGTCGACGAGGAGGAGGCGGAGGAGAAGTCCAGGACGGGGATTTTTGTGCCGGATCCCAAGAGGGGCTTCCCGCCGCCTCCGGGTGTTGAGGCTGACAAAGGAAGCAGGCAGCATAGGAAGCCCGGCTGGGGCCGGGATTCGAGACAGACAAAGAAGGGGCGTTTTCCCAAGGCCAGGAAGAAAGACACGGTTAGACGGAGAAGGGGTCGTTCTACGACAGGTGGGGGCCAGGCGGCCAAAAAGGCGGGAAAGAACCGGGGCCTGAGACTCAGAAGCCTGGAAGGACTTGTAGAAATGAGCTTGTCTGGCAGACTTATTAGCCATCTTGGATCGGGGGAGTGTCAGCCGGAACTGGGAAACCTGTGAGACTTTGAGATGGCTTAGATGAGGAAGCCCGGCGGGCCGTGGGATGTTTTGAAACATTGGAGGGGCTGCACCAAAACTGTTTTCGGAAGGTAATGCAATTCCCAGACATGGCCTGCTAGACCCACAAAACTGGTGGCCCCAGAATTTCTCCCATTCACTGAGGACCAGCCACTGAACGGGTGTTACCTAAAATTGCACTTCACTTCCTGTAACTTACTACATCTTTTTATCTCAAAAACTTCCTAAAGATATCTACTTAGCAGTGTCTGCTTTGCTTCACAAAAGAAGCTTTTGGATGCTCGCAAGAGGAGTTCTTTCCACACCACCTTCTGATCGTCCCTATCACGCGTTACGCACGGACCACATAGGCCTTCACAATCACAAAAAGGCCTTTTTTGGTTTTTGAAAGGCGCGTGCACGAACCAAGCGGGGCATTTCACATCACGCGGACGGCCCCGTGAGAAGTTCGCCCGCAACCCTTGTCCGCAGGCATAACGAATAACGAATACCTCGACATTCAACCGGACCTTCTCCGACAAGCCGGAGTCAAGCCGCGACACCGTTGGATCGCGGCGATCAGCAAGCACAATGAGCTTCTCGGCAACGGGCGCAGCTGCTCAGCAGCAGGAGCAGCAGCAGCAGCAACAGGTGCAACAGCTGCAGCTCCATCACCACCAGCAGCACCAGCAGCACCAGCAGCACCAGCAGCAACAAAATGCACAGCAGCAGCAACACACCGTCCACCTGCAGTTCGATGGCGGTCTCGCGTCGCCCGATGCGGCAGCAGCTGCTGCCCACCACGGCCTGCAAGCCCTCCAAGCCGCCGTCGACAGCCCGACCACCTTGCCGATGGTCAGCCCGGTGACACCGCAGTATGCCACTCCTCCCGACCCGAGCTATCTCCCTGCGAACGGCGCGAATGGCGCGCCGGCTGCCTCAAACAGCCCGAACCCAAACCCAAAGGCGACGCGCCTGCGGAGGGCTTGCGACATGTGCAGCCAGCGCAAGGTCAAGGTGTGTCTTCTTCCCCTCCCCCCTCCCAATTGACCTTCAAGACATATGTAGCTGACAGTTCTTCCTATCTAGTGCGACGAGACCCAGCCATGCCGACCATGTCGCGACCTGAGTGTGGAATGCACCTTCAACCGCGAGATGAGGCGCCGTGGACCTCCGAACAAGCACGCCGAGGCTGCCAAAGCGTTGAAGAGACCGCGGCTTGAGCCCAACCTCAGCCCCGGACCGCACAATGCCGCTGAGACTCTGGTCTCCATCGCTGGCGCACCCGCACCCCAGACCATCCTCAACGCCGAGTTGATAGCTCCTCTGCCTGTCCTGTCGCACCTGGTTGACGACTTCTTTACCTACATCCACCCGCTCACGCCCTTTCCACACGAGCCTACTTTCCGCCTGTCGTTTGCCAACCGCGAAGACCGAACCAACCGCGAGTTTCTTGCCCTCCTGGCCAGCATGATCGGCTGTCTGGCAGCATCATTCCCCCGAACAGCACGGTTGCAGCTCAAGGCACAGCAGAATGGCATGAACTTGTTCCCAAAGGCTACTGCCCTTATCGAGAAGTGTCGTACCGTTGCTTTGGAGGCTCGTGGCTCTACATTCTACGGCAAAGACTCCGTGACCGTCTATGATGCTGCCACGAGCTACTTCCTAGGTCTGGCTGCCGGATACACGATGCAGTGGAGAGTGTGTCGCCGCTTCATGACGGAGACCATGTCGTTCATCCGGGAGTTGGGCTATCACAAACCCCGGGACCTGGGCTCGTCCATGTTCAGCGTGACCTACCGCAGCCCACCCTTTGACCACGTCCAAGACCAACTTGGCAAGCGCATCTTCTGGTGCATGTTCCTCGGCATACGGTATGTGCTCTCTTTCTTGGTATGTGGTACGCCGCCGCTAATATCTTCCAGGTCAATGGTTCAGCTCGGTGCTCCCCAGGGAGAGATTATTCTTCCTCCACCAACGCCGACGGAGCCGTATCCAGAATTCCCTGTCGAGGTGGACGACCAGTACATCTTGCCGCACCAGATTTTGGGACAGCCTGAGGGTGTCGTGTCCCTCCTGACGGGCTTCACACAGGCCATCAAAATCTACATGACGATGAACGGTCTCGTTAGTGTGGAGCTGTCATACGGCATCTCATCCTTGCCCTTTCACGACCAAAAAGGCATGCTAGAGGAGAGTCTGCAAGCCGTCAAGCAGGTGATGGACAGCTTGCCTAGCGAGCTGACCTTGGATCTAGACGACCAAGTTCTTTCAGCCCTGACTGGCCTCCCACTGGCACTTCCCCAGCAACCGAGCTATGATGAGTCCCACCTTGAGTACTACCCCCCTACCTATCCGGCGTCCCAGCCGTCCACCGACATCCGGCAGCTCATCGCCAACCAGCCCGAGCGCCGGCGCCGTCTGCAGTACGAGATTCAGAAAGCCAACATCTATGCTTCCCAGCTGGCCACCCGCTCCTACTTCGTCGAGCGCTACTTCAACCTGCGCGACGCTCACCGCGAGCATACCCGTGCTCAGGCCGCCCAGGCGTACGAGAATGAGAACGGAGTCGATGCTACCGGTAACCCCAGCAGCGCCAACGGCGGCAGCAAGAGTGTTGCCGCCGCCGCGCTGCATGCCGCAGCCGAGCAGACAGACCCGATTGACGCGAGCATGTCGGCCGAGCGCGAGCTCATCGTGCGCAACCTTTTGGCAGTACTGGCATCCATCTCGCAGCGCAACATGGAACCTAACGGCGGGTCACTGATCAATAAGATCAGGCAGGTCGCGAGCACGTTGGTCAATGACGCACCGGAACGCAAGGGTCCCTTGGCTATGAAGGCGGAAGAGTCGCTCAGTCGGTTTGTGGGTATTCTGATGCGGCTGGAGAAGACAGGCCCGGGCAGTGGTGGCACTAGAGGCGGTACGGGGCCTGGCGACCACATGACGCCGAGTGATGAGGAAGAAGAGTTGCGGAACTGGGCGGATCTGAGGGAGCATCAGATGCGCTTCTTTCAGAGTGGTGGATTCATGGGTCAGCTCTAGATCCTTTTACTGGACTTGTAGTATATTGTGACATTTAGCGTGGGTGGTTATCTGCGTTGGCTCGGGCAAGGTCATTTATGCCTGGGCCTGGGTGGAGGTTCTCTACGGCTTATCCTTTTCAGCTCAGGGATTCGGAAAGAGAACGGAGTACGGCATGGAAATCGGGTTAGAGCGGTTACATGACGCATGACGAGGACATGGCGCTTTGAGATGGGCCCAGGAGGCACTGGCTAGATAGCCTTCTAGCAATTACATGATACCTGGCAGGCGTGCGGACACCCTGGTGACTAACCCGACAAAACGTCCCCGCATACGCCCTCGATGACATGATCCCCCGAGCCCCGATGTTCACCTGGGGCTCTCCAGCTGCCACGCATCAATCGAGACAAAGCCCGCCCCCGACGTCAAGACGCCCACGGCCACAATGTTGTTCAGCCACCAGTACCGCGCGCTCCCCGTCTCAAACACCAGCCGCAGGTGCAGCCGCCCGTCGGGCTGCCCCGGCCCGCTCGTCCGGATGAAGATGTGCGCCCCGTCGGTCGTTTGGAGGGCGTACCGCGTGTCGGCGGAGAAGGTCCCGTTGCTGTCGATTAGGCCCCAGTCGGCGCCCAGGTTGAGGACGGTGCCTGCCTCGGCGGTTAGATGCCATGGGCGTGTGGGGGGAGGCGGGGGAGGTACCGGAGAGGCGCGGGCCGGTGAAGGTCCCCCCCGTGATGGGGAGGACGATGCGGGTGCCGTGGGGTCCGGCGCCCACGGGCAGGGGGGCTCCTAGGGTGCAGTTTAGGGAGTAGAGGTGGGTTAGGGAGGGGGGGGTGAGGGCGGCGGCGAGGGGGAGGGTGAGAAGGGGGAGGAGGGTTGGGAGGTGCATTGTTGGTGGTTGGGTGTGTTTGCTAACAGGTTGGTAGATTTTGAATTGAGGATGGCCAGGCTTGGGTTTGGGTTTGTTGGTGTTGAGGGCTGTTTTATATCCCAGGTGTTGTTTTGGTATTTGGCGGTCGTGATGTTGCACCGGGGGGGGGGGGTTGTTCTGACAGGGGTGGCCACTTGCCGTGAACCCATCCCGGGCGGCGGGACCGTCGTCTTGTCCCAGCCGGGTATTCGCATGGGGGTTTACACGCGGCCCTGTCAACACCGGCTGGTCATACCCAAGCCGACGCGGGGTAACGATCGGGCTGTCCTGCCGGCCAGGGGCAGGTTGTGCTGCACATCATGCAGTGCGCGGGTTGAACGACAGGTTCTTCCATGCTCGCAAGGAGATACTGGAAGGGGAACGTCGGTCACGGTAGGTGATTCGGTTGTTGAGAATGGAATGCAGGCTAAATGGGTTCTAGGCGGAACAAAGTCACGGGACAGCGGACGGTTTGGTGTCAGTGACACAACTTCAAATACAGCGAGGCCAGATTGCTGGCAACTCGGTTTACATGCTACTTCCCATTTCACAGCTGTAGTAATTACTTTGGACCCCTTGCTAATGCCAAGCCAGACCAACCGGATATCACCCCCCTTTAAACACCGCTTCAACGGAAACCCCAAACTGCTTCAAAGACTGGGAAAATGGGGGGCGTTGAGGAACAAGCCCATCAAGACACCTCCCAATGTGCCCGCAATGGGGATGGTGGCGATCCACGAGAGCACGAGCAGACCGACTCGCTGGAAGTTGACGGCCTTGATGGTGCCGTTGCAGAGACCGACGCCGACGGTCGCGCCCGTGATGCACATGGACGTGGACACGGGGAGTGAGTATTGCGAGAAGACGAGGACGGTGATGGCAGCGCCCATCTCCATGGAGGATCCTGAGGGGGTGTAAGTCAGCAATTTGTGTGTTTGTAAGGGGTTGGGAGGGGAACTAACCTCTGCTAGGCGAGTGGTAGGTAATCTTGTTACCCATGACCTTCATGATGTTGTAGCCGTACGTCAACAGACCCAGCGAGATGGTTGCCGACAGCACCGCAAGCTGCCAGACAGGCACCGGGGCCTTGGAAGCGGCCGCGCTGCCGGTGGACCAGGCCGAGTAGATGACGGCCCAGGGGCCGACCGAGTTTCCGATGTCGTTGGCACCGTGCGCGAACGAAGCCGTGCAGGCCGTCAGGACCTGGATGAACGAGTACGTGTGCTCGACCTCGTTGGGGTACTTCTTGGCATGGGCGTAGACGCGCGCCATGCGCTCGCCCTCGGGGGTGCCGGCGATGCCCGACTGGGCGGCGTGGATGTCGTAGTGCGCGCCGTAGAGGGCGCCGCACACGACCATGGCGGGCAGGCGCTTGAACAGGATCTTGATGTTGTGCAGCTCATAGATCTGGCCGGCGCCCATGGGGTTCTCGTGCAGGGTGCGCATGGCCCAGCCCATGGGGCCCTTCCCCTTGCGCAGCTTGGCGTGCAGCTTCTCCTGGCCGCTGGCCTCGATCTCCTTCTGGCTGAGGATGGGCTTGGCGGCCTCGGTGTCGGCATCGATCTCGGCGAGCTTCTTCTCGACCTCGTTGGACGGCTTGATGTGCGCCTCGTCGCTAGCGACGGAGGTGCCCGAGGCGGGGGTGGGTTCCGTCTCGTCGTCGTCCTGCACCACGGCGTAGTTGGGGACGGCGGCCTGATCGGCCGGGAGCACGGCTGCGCGCTTGAAGAGCAGCGGGCCCATGGGGATCATGTACCACTTGACCGAGTGGTCCTTCTTGATGACCTTGGCATGCACAAAGGGCACGAAGAAGATGGCGGCCAGCAGGGCCACGCCACCGCCGGTGCCCATGGTCACGGCGGCCACGTACCATGCCGGCTTCTTGCCGAGGCCGAGGTTGGGCGAGCCCTTGTAGACGATGGACAGGGTGCAGATGGTGCCGGCGATGAGGAAGAAGAAGGGCGAGGTGTAGACGGCCCAGGGGACGGGGTTCTTGCGCATGTGCACCGTCAGCTTGATCAGCATGAAGATGGCGGCGCCGAAGCAGGCCGAGATGGCGGGGGCCATGCCGAGGCCGGCGAAGATGGCGCCGAGGCCCTTGCCGTCGTTCCAGCCCCACTGCACCTTGGATGCGCCGACCGTGGCCACGCCGACACCGGCCACGGCCGAGACGAGCGAGTAGGTCGACGACACGTGGGCCGAGTGCCGCGTGCACCACATGACCCACGAGGATGCGGCTGCGAGCGCGCAGGTGAAGGCCATCATCTGGACGCCGGCGTTGCCCTGGAAGGCATCATTGGGGATGATTTGGTTCTTGATGGTGTCGGCTGTCCATGGCGCGCGGATTAGCTCCATGCTTCCCCGTCAAGATTCAACGGGCGATGTGGAGGGATACGCACCAGTACGCGCGCCCACGGTGATGGCGCCGAGCATTTCGAATATGGTGCCAAACACCATGGCCTGTCGGTATGTGATTGATCTCGACGAGACACTGGTTGCCCAGGCGTTTGCCACGTCGTCTGCCAAATGGTCAACATGGACTGACTGACAGTCAGCCAGGCTCGGGTCAGGGGGCACTCACTTGCGCCGTTGTTGAAGGCATCGAGCATGGCAAAAAAGGTGCCAATGACAAAGACATAGGTGTACTGGTCGAGTTGCGGCATCTTGGCGGTGGGTCGGCGAGATGTCGCCGGTGCTGGAGGGGACCCGGGATGTTGTCTGGTCGAAGCAGGACAGGAGACGCAACAGAAACAGGCGAGCTGCGGCTTATAAGACGAGATGCTACTTCACAGCGAGTGAGTTCTCGTACCACACCCCCACCACCCCACCCTCTTGCTTCATCGGGACACCGAATGCTGTTGCAGATGCCGTGAGTCGGTTCGTGGGTCTGGGTCGGCCGGGGCTGGCTCGTTTGGCCGCTGTATTGGCGATGCGAACAATGTCTTGCCCAAACGGGCACCCACGTGGGCGGCTGATTGGCCAGAATCCACCCGGGCTATCAACACGCTCACAGTACCAAGTGCCCCCAAAGCGGAAAACTCCCGACCTCGCTCACCCTCGCAGCCAATGGCCACGCCCTAATCAACGCAGGCGAGCACCGTGGCGTCTGCCCTGACTGTCCGGGGTGGGCCAGACCTTTTTTTTTTTTTTTTTTCCTCCTCTCACCTACCCCGTACCTAGCGGTACGTTGCACTGCGAGGGCGTGCATGTGCGTGCATGTCGCCATTGGACTGGCTCGTAGGCCGTCCTGGAAAAACACGGGGTGCCGGGGGCCATCCATGATTACCGTAACCAGACCGGGGCTCATCAAAACCCTTACAGTCGGGTTTTTTGTCTTGCTGTAAAACATTTTCCAGACTCTGTTCAGTCGCCAAGCGCAGCCAAGTCCAACATGACACTGTCTTGTTTGGATCAAAGAGGCTCAAAAGCTTGGCTTAGCAGATGCCGCCAAGTAGCCAAGCTGGAGCATGTTTAACAGGAGCTTATAGAGTCTAGGGTGCCCCGGAGTCCTTAGAAGTCCCCATTGACGGCCAAGACCCTTTTCATCGCGAGTGCCCGCAACAACCTTCCCCGCGGCCAGAATCAAAACTCGGCCAAGAAGGCGGCGTCCAACTCGGTCGCCCGTCCTAGAAAAGCAGGAACCGCACGGCTGGCATATGCCTGCCTACCTAAGTATCCGTAGGACCCCCAGATTACAGCAAATATCCCTTAGGTAAGCGGTTCCGCCCTGCTAGCGGCCGGCTCACACGATGAAGGGCACCCACGTGCGCGAGCAGTTGGCTCAGCGAACCCGACTTCCTTCCAGTTCGCCACGAGGCAGCCAGCGTCGCCACACCGCAGTGGAGCTGCCAATCCCACGCCGCCCTCGAGCCATCCCCCCCTCTCTCTTTTCATATGGCTTCCATTGGCATGCCCATTCCATCGTCAAAGTCCCGACACCTGCACCTGCGCAGGGCTGTATGTCTCGGACCGCTGCCGCGGTAACATGCCCTCGTTCGAATCGAGAAGGCGACGCGGGCTGCCAGGGCGCGAGGGTGTGCGGCATGCTGCATGACGTAAAGAGATGGACAAACCAATATCAGGCCGGTGTCGGTTTCCGGGATTTCTCGTCGTATCATATCGATGCAAGCGCGGCAGGCTTTGCCGGGGGTGGCCCTTTCGGCATGAGCTGCTGTTGAAGCTGTCTGCCTCGCCTGTCGTTTAGTTTGTGTCTTGAGGTATGGCATCTTCGTTCGTACAACAACCTTAATAGTTTCCTGCAGTGAGACCCAAGACGCACCTTCCGCTGTTTCACCCGTGATCATGGGTCTACCCGTTGCACACGAGAGTAGAGTCTCGGCGCGCTCTCGATCGATCAGTTTCGCTCCTTTACCGAAGCCAAGAACGGAATCTAGGCTATCATGGATTCGATAGAAGTCACCAGCTGTGGGATTATTCGGGAATAGCCACCAATGGAATGGTTGCTGATCGTCCGTGGCGTTGGGCCAACATCCCTCCGGACTGGACCTAGGTCTGCTTGGCGTTGAGTCTGGAGCAATGTCTGCATACTCGAGTCCGCATTCTCCCGTTGCGTACTGCATCTGCCAGCGAATTTTCTGCAAGACGGAGTTGCCGATTTCATCAGTCGTTGCCTGACTCAGGATGTGTGCTCGTAAAGTCTTTTACGCAAGTATATAGGATGAAATCTCTGGTACGGTTGCCAATGAGAGGGACGCGACGATGGATCAACTTGGCAACAGGACGATTTGGCGTAGCGGTATGAGTCTAGGACTGGCCAAAATCCCCGAGGGTTGTCCCTAGCCCCGGCCCTGCAAGCCCCTGGGTGGATGGTAGGTCAGCATCTAGTAGTAACGTGCTAAGCGAAAAGGATTTTCCATTACCGTTGAAGCTTCCGACGAGTTCAAAGCTGTGATTGATGAACTTCGGAATGCTGTCTAATGGTATATGTGGGATATGAATGGCATTTAAAGCTAAGGGTCATCATTGGGGTTAGGGGGGGTATAGTCTAAAAGTGCCTCCAAGCTCTACAACTGCGGCTTTTAGTTGAAGACCTTTGCAGATAGACCTAAGAAGCTCCGTATGAACTTGTCCTACAAACTGTTCAAGACTCTAATTCTCAAAATCGTGACGAGTCTTTTGTGCTAGTTGCTCATGTAAGCTCGCCTGAGCTGAGCTGAGCTTTGCCGTTCTCAGCTTAAAGACCTCGACTCGAATTGGGGGGTTCAGCTGTTGACTTAGGTTCCAAGACACTAGAGTGTCTTTGCAATTGATTCTGATTCCAACTCTAGTCGGAATAGGCGATGCGACGTCTGAAGATGCCGCTATATCATCTGGCCGAACGCTCTCCGACTCTCATCATCGCCGTATAGAGACACACTCTTCGTTCGCGGGCGGCGTCGCCGATTCACAGATTCAACAATGTTGCCATGAACCACACTGTCGCGCTACCTGTTGCCCCCTAGCCCCTCTTCAGCGTTGCGAGTGCCGGTTGTACTACACCATACCACAACATCACACTTGAATGGGGCCCCGTTGTTCCAGAATGCGACCGGAACCATGATGCATGGAAATCCCGTCGCTCGCCTCCTTTGTCTGGTGTCACAACTAGTAAGAGCGCTCACTAATGAATCCTTTATCCCCCTCAGCTCTACATCTTCAGGAAATGTCCAATTTGGCAAGGCCCCCGACGGCTCTCCTAGCGGCACGGCACGATTCGTACGTTCCAGGTTCCCAAACGACATCCACAGCCCGCAGGACGTCCTTCTAGAACCCTCAAATTCGTCCACTGCCTGCCTTGGGATTAACTTCGGCGGTGGTTGGTCTAGGTGATTGCAAGAAGTAAGGCAAAGATTGCGAGATGCCCAACTAGGTACGGCGGGGACTTGCTGGCGCCGCCGCCAGGGGCCGGAATGCCCGAGGATTGCCTCTTTTCTCGCCATATAGGTTCCGATATCCGTCGTCGGGGATGCCAACCACGCCAAGGTGCCCGTCGTCGTCTGGTTTTACGGCGGCGCATACCTCTTTGGTTCCAAGGACTTTGGTGGGCCAAGAGACTCCCTCTCTACGATGGCCGCGGGCTCCTCGAGACGGCGAAGCAGATGGGTCTGATAAAAACTCACCTACCGCCTTGTCCACCTCGGCTGGTTGGCAGGCTAGACAGTGATGGAGGCAGACGATCCCACCAAGGCCATGCCCAACGCCGGGCTGGACGCCCAGCGACTCGCCTTGGAGTTTGTGCAGAAATGCATCGCCAAGTTTGGGGGGGGGGGGGACACAGACCGGGTCACGGCGTTTTGGGAGTCAGCTGGCGCGGGCAGCATCCTCTATTCCTCCACCATCTCGTTTCGTCAGGGGACCCCTACTTCTCCCAAGCCACCATTCAGAGCCCCGCCTACCAATGGGTCTGGGACAATTCGGCCGCCGCCGCGTCAGAGCAAGTCTTCGACGAGTTTGTCGGTTACACAATGCCGTGTGTCGGCAACTCGAACAGCGAGACATTGACCTGCGGCGCATTCCGAGCGACGGGGTTCGCACTGGGGAGACCGCTTCTGGCAGGCGACCAAGTGCTCGGGTATCTGTAATTTTGAGCCTGTTGTCGATGTAAGGATCATCAAACAACTCCCGGTCGTTGCGCTGGAGGCACTAGAGATAATTGCCGCCCCTACGTATTCCCGCTATTCATGGCCCTGAGACTGACTTGGCTCCTCAAGACTTCCAGTCCACACCGGGCCCAGAGTGCCCAGAGTTCAGCCACCCATCTCATCACACGTGAACGACGAGACCGCCAGGTTTGCTCCGGCATACGTCACCAAGAAGCTAGATTTCATCGCTTGCTCAAGTCTCTTCTCCCTGGAGACTCACCTATCCAGGAGAGCTAGCGATAATGCATCTTCCAGCAGTATCCTCCAATGCCTGAAAGTGAAAAAGCTGATACAAGACTCCATGTTTGTCTGCAATGCCCGCTTCACATGCACCGCTGCGCAGAGACAGCAGACACCGGTTTGGTTGATGCATTACGCATTTTTCGCCGAATATTCCTTGGTAATGTGACCACCGATCTTGTGGCGACGTTTTGGGAAGAGAAGATGGAAGAAGAGGTTGTCAAAGCCACCGTCTGTGATCACTCCGTGTGCCGACAATCTCGCGACGACTTATATTCCTCAACTGAAGATGATGAGGAAGATGTGTCAAAAATGCTTTGTCGGTTTCGTCGTTGGTGGCGATCCGGACAAGGAAACGAAAAGCCCGGTAACCTGGCCGCAACAGACTAGGGTAGATAACATCTTCTCAGGGGTGTTGAGGGTCCTAGGGAAAGGCGACGATTTCGAAACCAACCCTCACTACCTCACCACGGGGGGTCTGCTAGTTTGGTCTTGCATGGCCGAAGCTGTCGCTGATGGCAAAGAGCCGCTGATGGCAAAGAGCCGCTGATGGCAAAGAGCCGGGCGTTGTGGTGGTTTTCCCGGCAAGTCGGGCGGACTTGTCGTTAATGATTTGGATCCGAGGTTCCGGATGAGTTGTGATGATGCGCTCTGGATTTCGATATAAAGGTTTGGATGAGTTATGCCGTTTTCGGTCGGTGAAGATGAAGAGAGGCGCAGTCTTATGAGGATTTAGACAGAGATGTATTGAAAGAATATGTTTGAGAACCTGGGGTGGTCTTGGGGCTTTATATATCTGCTGCATGCCCATTTGAGCTCCACATCGAGTCAATAGGAGTGAAGCTGGTCGGCACTGTTCGGCCCTAACCTTGACTCGGCGTGTGCCTAAGAGGAGGAGAATGTCTTCAACGATACAAAGTTCGGCTAGCTGCCCGCCATGCTGTGAGATCTTATGTGAAGAAGTATGTCCACTCAGCCTCGGGGAGTCAATCGAACTTCCCCGGCCCGCCGAGTACTAGGAATGAAAATAAATCTCACGTAAGGCACCTAACTATATAAGACTCGTCAACTTTTCTTCGCTCCACCCTATTCAATTTGCGGGGTGAGGCTGTGAATCCTTTTAAAGATCGGGTTTCTCCCCTTCAGAAGGGCGTTGGTATGGCAGGTGAAATCATGCGAAACGGCTGTCTTGACTCACGCTTGCCGGACTCTGCTCGGACCCATATCAAACGTGACCGCCAGGCCTTAGACACCCCACCTTGATATAGCAAAAACCGGACTGAGCCGGGTGAATTGTCTTGTCCATCTTCATGTTGAAAATGTAATATCAGCCTGAGTGATGTCTGGTCCGTGGAGATATTACATGTGCAGCTGGAGCGGACAACCTCTTCTGTCATGATCGAGATTCTCAACTAAAATGAACTTCCCGCAAAACTGCCAGCGCCAAGCCGTTTACCTATAAGGTACCGGTAACTTGATCAGGGGCCCTTTCAAGATGTCGTCATATGGTGTGTTGGGAATACGAACTGTTGGGCTGGGATTGTGTCGAGGCTGCAAATGGACGATGCTGAAGGTGAACTGTATAGCATGATGGCTCAAGCCAGATGGTCGAGACGGCGTTGGGGCACTCGCAATGCGTGATGCAGCGATGGCATCATGGAGTAAGCTGAGCATGAGCTGAGCTTCTTGGGGCTGGCAGGTACGTGAGGCAAGCTAGAAGGCAAAGCGAAGAAAAATTTTCTGTCAGGCGCACCCCGTCTCTAGTTAGTCTGAGGAGTGGCTTGGGTTTTCGTTGTTGTTCGTGCTAAATGCATGCTTTAGACTTCAGAGCAGTTGTGCCAGTGGCTTTTGGTGGCATTTTGGGCATTCGGCATTTGCGGTGAGGTGGACGCTTGGAAACTTGTTTGCTCCCAAGGTAATGGCCAAGTTCCCATCTGAAAGACATGTGGCAGGGGTTGCAGTAAGGCGGCATCATATGTCTGGGCGAATCTTAAGTCATGAGTCAAAAAATGAGGGAAAATTGAGGGTGGGTGTTGTGTGGTGCGGGATTGGGCATTGAGAGCGAGGTCGCAGCCAGGTGCAAGCAGGCGCAACTCGCTGCGCTGTCCAGCTCCTGCCAAGAACTGTGAGCGGCTGGGCTGTGATTGCCAGTTTAGGAGGTGATGTGGCTTGGACTGAGCACGTGGCAATGTGTGACTCTTCACGGGCGCTGTGGCCTTTAGGCTCCCAACCACTAGCGCCCACAGGCGACAACTCACTGCCACGTACTCGGCGCCTGCTCAACATCGCTCAGCGTCAACAGTCGACCGACATGGAAGATAAAAGTTGATGTCCGCCGGGATTTATTGCGTCCTTCCCTCCTGCACCGCTTCCAGGAACCAGGAACCAGGCACGGGGGTCCAGCAAATCACAGCGCAGCAATGGCAGTAATGGTTATGATGGCAACGGAGGCGACGGAGTCGGCGACGGAGTCGGCGACGGCCCTGACCACGACCAGGGAGAGACTCTCGCCCCGGTCTTCGAAAGCCTTGAGGTCCGAATCCAGGCGCCGCCAACCTTACAGCCAAACATCCCCGTGGACCGGGCGCATGGGACACATGGGCCTCTCCACCCGACGCTCGCCGCTCCAACTCCACAATCTCGACATTAGCCTCCAGCCCATCTTGTGGCCCACCGAGTTGAAGCTGCCCCCGCCCGTTGACCGCCTGGCCGGCCTCGGATGGTCAATCCCCACCGACACGCTCTTTTTCACTCAGCTCAACTACGATGTTCGCCGTGTCATTTACGACATCATGCTCGCCGACATTGGCACCCAACAGCACATCTTCTGCCCCTCCATCACGCGAAGCACCCAGGCCAGAGAGCTGTTCAGCCAGTATCTGGTCTCCAAGAAGTGCGACGGCCCAAGCTTCAAGGCCACACTTGCCTGTGGACATTGGGACTGCGACAGGGCAAAGGCGGGGGATGACGGGGAAACAGCCTCCGAGTATAGAATGGCGGACCTGATTGCCCTCATGGGAACCTGCAAGTTTGGGTCCGCGATGACCCAGCTCCCCTGTCCAAGATCCCACTAACTGTTGATCCCATAGGTACCTTGAGGTCTCGCAATATGTCTACCGCTCCATCACCTTCACCTTCTCTACCTTCCCTGCGATGGGCGCCTTCATCGACAGGACGCCGCTTTCCGTCATCGAGAAGATCCGCTCGGTTGCTTTCATTGCGCACATTCTCCCGCAGAACTCGAAGGCATGCCAACGCTTTATCAATGACGGCGAATACTTCCAGACGGAGGACCAAGATGCTATTGCCCTGTTCAAGCGCTTCTGCGGCCTCGAGCTGCTCGAGGTGAATTTCTTCCCAAGCCTGATTCTAGCCCAGGAAACTTGCATGAGCAAGGTGGTCAAGCCGCTGGATCAGCTGTGCGACGTGCCGGGCTTGAATGTTGTTGTCAGGGTGCCCAACATGTGCTATGGCGTGGCCACGGAGGTCGGCCTGCCGCTCGCCTCGCGCCTCAGCAGTTCTGGGCGATTTGCCGTGCAGAGGCCTGTTGTTGTGGCCAACCAGGCCAAATTGGTCTGCAAGGGGTACACATATGGCGGAAGGTCTTGATTGGGGCACGCCAAGCGAGCGGACACTGGAATTGCGGGTTTTTATCACGATAAACATGAACACTAACGAATAATGAATTCTCCTGCACTGTATTTCTAGACACACGGGCAACTCGGGAGGGTACATACTGGAGGTGCAGAGGAACGATGCCCCGAACTACCTCAGATAGGTATGGGTTATCGAGGAGCACTGGTTTCCATTGCCAACCGATCATTGTTGATGGAGAACGTGAAGATTGTTTACATAGCGACTGTGAATCTAACTGTGTCGGCAACATATTCAACCTGTAATTTGGGTACCCCAATATGGTCATCTCCCTCCCCAAATCAGGCTCACGTGACCCTCGCCGCTTTTGCTCAGGCCAGATCAGCTTCGGCCCAACTTGCCCGCCGTGCACACGGCGGCGCAGACTCGTCTGAAGTTGTCAACTCACCGAGGGGCCCAAAAGCCTCCACGGGAAGAAACCCGGATCTTTTGCACTCACTCCTAGCTAGAATTCTCGAGGAGCTGAAGCAGCGCCAAGACTATGTCGAACTCTGTAGGCAGGTTGAGAACCATCCTCTTCAGATTAAGGCGGCTTCCGCAAAGAAAGCACGAGAAGAACTCAAGGCTCGGCAGAGCCGACTTTATTACCAACGACGAAGGCTCCGCGACATGGAACGAGAGAAGTACAAGAAGAGTCAACGACGAGCCTACAACACTCACTTGAGGCCCATGACGAGGGTGACTGGCGGCGCAGGTACTTTGTCCGCGTTGTCCGCCATATGGATCCCGAACGCGATCGACTTGCCGATACCCTACCACTCGTAGTCCCACTGCGGAATCCTGAAGGTATCTCCGCTCTTGAGGATTTCATCACCCTCTTATCGAAAGATTCCCGTGCCGCATACCAGCGGCTGCTTCGGCCTATAAAAGGTCGCTGTCCAGAGCCTTCTTGCGCCAAGGATGTATAAAGGTAGGAACGGCCGCCTAATTATCACCACAACTCATGTCCCTAACATCACCGTATTAGCATTCCGGTCCAAGACAGATGGGATCACGTATTTGACTGCTCCAAAGATCACCTTGAGAGACAGCACGGTTTCGCCGAGTTCTGTTTCTTGTACCAGCGTCGCGGGCTGGGAAATCAATCGATTGCCAAAATCATACCAGCAACATGGACACCCCTTTCCGTTGCGACACAGTCATTTTCCGCCGCGCTATTGCCCGTGCTGGGAATTGTCCCTGCTGTCTCGGGAATACAAGCCTTCCAGCAACGCAACGGATGTGCCATTTCAAGCATCCGGCCAACTGGAAATGACAATCTCCGAATGCATTCCAGAATACCTTGCGGCAATAGCAACCAATGGTCCTATTCCATGCCCGCATACATGCTGTCCAGCAAAACTTCATTCGGAGCCAGTCCTGTGGCACCATCTTGGCGATGCTCATAGTACTTATAAGTCTGATGTAGGGAAGAAACGCCAATTTCTGGAAGATGAGGAGGACGGCGTGGATATGCAAGTTGAAACTTCGAATACCGTGAAAACGAAAGCATGTCTCTAGAGCTGTGCTCTGGACAAAGGAATGCACGGGGGGTTGTGAACTTCAGATAGGACGAACACCATATACCTATTTCCAAAAGTCTGTATGCCCTCATTTGCTGCAAGTAGTCCTTTGTCGGGACTACTCGACAGCTGCGAGTACACCTCGTTATCGAGTAGTCCTTTATTGGGGCTACTCGCGAGCTGCGAGTAGACTTTCTCATCGAGCACTCCTATATTTGGTCTACTCGACAGTTTCGGTTGGCCGTTTTTAGGGTTTGCTCGAGAACTTCGAGTAGGCCTAATCGAGATATCAAGGAGATATCTCCAGCTCAGTTTTGGTGGCTGATTGGCCCACTGAGCGCCACTTTACCACCTAAAGCCGGCCATGCACTCAGCGGCGCTCAGCTACCAAAGATAGCCGAATACTATCAACAGCCCCAGGGGCAAAAATAAAATAAAAATCCAGAAACGTTCAAAAACACAATAAAAACCTTTGGAAAATGGGGCTTTTGCATGTAGTTTAATTAGGAAAACGGCCTTTCAGGGGCTCAAAAATCAATGTACACAACCGCTCAATTGATCTATTTATGAAGCCCAAGATCTATCTGCCTGCCCACACTACCACAACAGTAACCCCTTTCCACAAGGAGACCTCTCCTCAACAGCAACGGCACTGCTTCGATCAGAGGGCCTCCCTGAACTTTTTGTTCTCACAGAGCCACTGGCAGAGCTTGTTCATGGAGAGCTTTAACCATACCCTATCATCTCCAACTACTTTGACGGCAGTGTCGATGGGGATCCACCACAAGGTAGTAACCCTCCTGATCTCCTCAATCACCTCCAGCCGCTTGGAATACCACTCTATCTCTGCTGACTTCCAGATATGCCAATCACTGCCCCAGCAGCAGTTCAGCTGCTTGATGGAGTTCTCCCCAACCATCATGCTGTTGCAGCTCATGCTGTGGCACAGTGCCGCTGTGTCTAGGTCAGGGGTAACAATGGCTGTAACGGCAGGTTGAACAGCCCGGGGCCAGGGGCCAGGGAGGGTGTGGGTGCCATGGAGGGGGTCACGGAGGCGAGGGGCATAGGCCAGAGGGCAAATGGGCCAGGGGAGGCCAGCCAGGCCAGCATAGGCTGGGCAGCAGATGGGCTGGGGGCCATCCCCATCAAAGCCAGCGGTTGCAGCTAAAAGGAGCTGCCGGCTAACAGGTCTCTCATGGAAGCCTGCATCTGGCCGGCAAGCTCCGACTGCACCGTCCAGATCTCTTGGGTAAGGCCCCGGATGATCTCAGCCATCTGGGCCTCATACCGGTCATCAGAGGCCCGGAGGTAGTCGGCTAGCTCCAGTATGGCCTGCTGGAGAACCTTAAGCTCACTTGCCTTCTCTGCCTGGCCGCCAGCCACAGCACAAAGGGGGCGTAGTCAGGGTGTGCAAATACCAGGTGGCTCCATACCACAGATTCAGGGAAAAGGGTCCTTAGCTTCACCAAATCCTGCAGGGCTACCTCACAGAGGTAGAACAGAAGGTCAGTAAAGCCAGCAGCAGCAAGCTCATTGATCTGGCCGGTCCCTGGGCCGAATTTACCGGCCCACCAGTCCAGCTCCAGGTGGCCAGCCATAACCCACATGATCTTCCAGAGGAGCAGGTTAAGGTAACAGCCAGTCATCTGATCAGTATTCCACCAGCCAGCACACTCAATCTGGTCCTGGTCCATCCCCTTCAGCTCCACCATCTTTGCACCGGCACCACAGCCAATGTGGGTAACCTTGGAAGACCAGATACCAGTGTAGTTAAGCGCCTTGCTTGCCCAACTGGCCTGGCTGGAGGGCAAGATCTCTTCAGTCCGCTCCCCCATACTTGCCTTCAAAGCTGGATATCATACCAGCCCTTCCAGCTTTTGAACACCAGAAACGGCTCTACGCCCAAGTCCCACTGCAAATGGAAGTAAAAGGCCATGGCGCTGAGGGGGCAGATAAGGGGGTCACAGTTGCAGAGGGCCCCGGCCATCTCTTGCCGGCTAAACTGGTTGGTCTTGCTGGACCAGATGGTGAAGGTAAGGGGCATACACCAGGTAGGCCCCTCCCCAGGGAATTCGAACATGAAAAGGTCCGAAATCTCCAGCCGGCACCGGTCCTCCCCACGGCTCAACATATAGTGGGAGCATGTCAATCAGGGTCCGGAGCAGGCACTCGGCAGAGATGGCAAACCCGGCCGGCTTCGTCCGGCGCCACAACTCCAAACACATCTGCTTCAGGCCCTCCTCAGAATAGCCATCAAGCAGGGGAGTCACGGCCCTTCTCAGCATAGCCAGCCTTCTGCCACGCCATCTCCTCTTGTTTGAGGGCCTTAATGAAGGCCCAGACGCTATCCCCACCGGGGGAGCTGTGGGTGTTCATGCCAAGGCCCTTCTGTTGACGCCACAGGTCCATGGCGGCCATTACAACTGCACCGATCTCCAGCTGAGCTTGCCGTCATTTAGCTCCGCCTCGGGGTCGGCCTGCCGGCTCTTCCTCCATCACCATGAAGCCGTCAGGAAACCCCCTGTCCTCACACCAATCCACAAACTCCTCAGCCTTTCTATCATGCGCCTTCTTGGTGTTCTTGGGCCAGTTCTTGTGAATCTTGGCCCAGACTTCCTGGGCATTGGTCCAGAGCTCCGCCTGGCTCATGAGGCTTCATTGCAGGGCCATGAGTTCACTGGCCGGCCCCCCCTGACCAGCAACAGTGATGCTTGCCATCGCCAGAGCGGCCTTTGCTTTGGCCACCCTGGTTGCCGTGGACGCCTTGGCCATTGCTTTGGCCACTGCAGCGCTCTTGCGTTGCTGGGGCTTACGGGGCGCCATTTTGACGCCGGGTTTGTGGCAGTTGCTTCAGGGTTCCAAGGAAGGCAGATGGGGCCAGAAAACAGTAGAAAACAGTCATTGTGGATGTTCAACAGGTGAAAGAGGTGGTGGAAAGTTGGTCACCGGAAACGGTTTTTCAGGGCTGGGGGGCCCTTTGACCCCGAATGGCGGCCTTCAGCGGCCTTCAGTGGTGTGGGTGTTTGCTTACGATGCATTAGTGCGCTGTAGATAGGCAGGGTTACAGCGACCTGCAGTGAATCAGTGGCTGGATCAGCCGGGTATGTGGGCATTCTAGACTATCTCTGGCATGGCATGCAGGCCATTGATTGATTGATTGATCAATTGATTGATTGATTGATTGATTGATTTGGTTTAACGTCCTGGGTAAGCGACTGGGACGTGGGGGGGCCGAAGGCCCCCCCAACTACTTGCTAACTCGAACCTAGGAGATCCACCACCCTTGAAAGAAACCTAGCCCAGAACATACCCCTATTGCCGATTGAAGGCCCTACCCGTCCTTACATCTCTCCCCCAGCTAAGGTACATAAAAACTCCGAAGAGAAAAGCCCCCTTTGATCAATCTATGGCTTGGCCTCCTCTGGCCTCAGCCTTCTCCTTCTTGATGAGCCTGCGCCTAGGCCTCTTCTTCTTCAATTTGTGGGATATTTTCTTCTCCTAGTGTGCCTCTGTATTTTCTTCCAGGGGCGAGCTTGCTCCAGAACTCTTTGAAGAGGGCGAGCATCTTCTTGTTGCGCCACATGTAGCGCAGCGGGGATCCTTTTCCATCAGCCGGGAGGGCCCGGGAGTTGAGCGGGCACTTGAAGACATGCCCCGGCTCCTTGTGAAGGCCACAGGCACAAGGCTTCCAGGTCTCTGGGTCGTGCTTGAACCTTTCATGGTAGGACCTGTAGTCCCCATGGCCGGTCCTTTCCGCGAGGAGGAGTGCCAGGGCCTTGCGCAGGAGCCTGAGCTCCGGCGGGGGCTTCCGCGTGAAGTTGATCTTCCAGTAGGTGTAGTTTCCTGGTCGATTGGCTTCCCACCACTCCTGGCTGGCGACGGCCCGGTTCAGAGGCCCGGTTGCCCAGGCTCTGGATCGTTGTGGCCGACCGGGTGCTTCTTCCGCTCCACCCAGACACATTCTTCGCCCCTCTTCAGGCAGCGCCCGCAGGGTAGCTCCCCCGTGCACTTGGCCTTGGCCTTGTAGCACCTGTCAAAGGCCGTGCCGTAAGGCCGGGCCCCGGGCAGCACCTTAGCCTGTTCTGGCTTCGGAGGGACCCACCCTTTGTCCTGTGCCATCACTTCCAGCCTGGTGGACTCGGCCCTGTCGGGGTTCCCCCTCCCTGGAGCCACCTTAAGCCGTCTGGCTATGGGGTGCTGCTCCTAGTTCTCGCCAGCAAGGATGTTAAGAACCCTCCTTGCATAGCCACGCCTTTTCTCCTCTAGGAGGATGCTCACCGGGGGGACACCGGACTTGGCGTGTAGGACCGGGGTGGGCGTCGTGCACCAGACTGGGAGGGCGGCCCTCAGGGCCCTTCGCAGGACCCCGTCAAGCCGCTCCACCCCCCCGGCCTGGCCAAACCCCTCTGGGCCCGACCACCACGCTTCTGACCCATACAGCATCCTCGGGAGGACAGCCGTGTTGACCGACCTGACCGCAAGGTCCGGCGGGAGCCCCTTGGCGCAACCCCTGATCCTGCGCAGCAGCCCCACTGCCCTGGCCCCCTTCCAAGCCGCCACCTTGCAGTGCGCCACGAAGGTCAGCTTGTGGTCCAGGTAGACACCCAGCCACTTCAGCTGAGGGTTATACAGCGTATGTACCCTGCCTACCAGGAGGTCTGGGCCAGCCACCAGGGGGTCCTTGCCTCTTCCTGTGAAGAGGGCATACTCATACTTGGCCTTGTCAAAGGGAACATGGTTCTCCCTTGCCCAGGCTTCAAGAGCACCTAACTCGGCCATCAGCTTAGCATGCACAGCTGAGGTTGAGTTCCCTTCCACAAGCACAAGTATGTCATCAGCGTACAGGAACCTCCCAGGGCCTCCCTTGACCAAAGGCTCTAGGTAGAGGCTAAACAGGACTGGTGAAAGTGGCGACCCCTGTGGGAGTCCCCCCCTGTCCTCCGTTCTACCCCATCAGCCCGAAGCATTGCCTTCCTGTCGGCAAGGAAGCTCTGCACCAGGCCAACCATCTGGGGTGGCCAGCCCTGGTTGCACAGCTGCTTATCAAGCCTTCATGGAAGCACCACATTAAAGGCCCTGGTGACGTCCCCGGTAAGGACCCCTGCCACCCTCCCCTTCCTGTTGATGCCCTTGACATCATGGACCAGGCTGGCAAGGAGGTCTGTGGCTGATCTCTTCAGGATCCCCCCACACTGCTCCGGCAGGAGCGCTCCTTTCTCCAGCGCAACCTTGGAGACCTTCTTAGCCACTACCCGCTCCAGCCCCCATCCATAGGCCAGGATGAGTGCAATAGGCCGGAGCGACTTCATGGAGCTGGCCTTCTTCCCTGGCTTCACCAGCAGGACCACTTCAGCCCTCTGCCAGGCCTTGGGATAGTAGCCTTCCCTGAGGCAGCCATCACAGACTGCACGGACCGCCTTTGCCAGGGCCAAGGGGACCTTCTCCTCCTTGCCACCCGCGGTTACCCGGTCCCACCAGGCCTCCCTGACCATGGCAGTGGTGACATCATCCTCTCCGGGCGCTGTAGTCCCCACCCAGGGCCCGACAAAGGCCTCAGTGACCTCTGCCATGGTGGCAGAGGCTTCCCAGGGCAGCGGGGTAACTCCTGGGGGGGCCTGCCGGTACCCCTACAGGTCTTCCCCCCCCTCAGGGGCAATCAGCTCCCTAAAGATAAGGTTCATCTTATCCTCAAGGGTGGTCGCCAAGGCTCCCCCCCTTAGGAAGGAGGGGCGGGATGGCAGAAGGGTCTGGCTCTCCTCCCCACTTCATGATCTTCCAGATGGTGTTGGTGTCTGCATCCCTGACCTTGCCATTGTAGTAGCTCCTATGGGCCTTGTTCAGGCCATTGTAGTAGCTCCTATGGGCCTTGTTCAGGGTGTTGCGGTGGGTCAGTTTCCCTAGCTCTCCCCCATCTGTGACCAGGAAGCTCTTGCTGGCCTGGCAGTCCTTGTTCCACCAGGCCGCCCTTTTGGGGTTCCTCCCTGCCTTGCGGCCTACCTCCTTTAGCACCTGCTGGGTGTTACTGTCCAGCCTTGCTACTGCCTCCTCCAGGGCACCCTGCCCCACGGGGGGCCTCTGGGTCAGGCCTTTGGCCTTTCTTTTCAGCCTCCTGCCTAGCTCTGGGATGTCATCCTTGTCGACGACCATCCTTTTCCTCCCACCCTGGCGGCCAGGGACCCTGCTGACTGTTATGGCCACGGTCTGATGGTCTGATCCTGACCACTGGCCTGCGTCCACAGCCGCCCGGGTGCCCACCCAGTTGCTGAAGACAAGGTCAAGAACCCCCCCTTTATCATGGGTAGGCTGGTTCCTGATCAGGGGTTCCATGCTGTTCCTGGCCGCCCACGCCGCGACCGCCCTGGCCTGGGGGCCTCCCTTGCCCCCTTTCTTCTTATCTGTCCAGCTTTCGTGGTTGAGGTTGAAGTCCCCCCCCACAATCGCCTTCTTTTCCTTGATCTCCAGGACCCTGGGGACTGCCTCCTTGCCGTCCCGGTTATAGACCCCAAAGATCGTACCCCCATCTCTGGTGACTCCGACCACTCCGTCCGTCGCCCCTGGGACCTGGACCCAGCCCTCTCCCTCCCTGGCATAGACCAGGGAGGAAGCCTCCCCTTCTGCCCGGTGGAGTTCGTAGCCCCTCAGGTGCCTAGTGCGCCCGTGGGCCCACCACGGCTCCTGGACCAGGACTATATCAGCCTTAGCCTCCACTGCCCTTTCCAGGATGGTGTCATGGTAGACCATGACGCCGGCGACGTTCGCCTGCAGGATTCTGAGGTGTCCTGGCATTAGGCTGGTCCTTGGTTGCCTTTGCCCCGTCCCACCCCAGGGAGGGACCGGGCCCTGCCATGTGACCGCAGCGTTACCTTCCTTGGACCTGGGGGGGGTTCAAAGGCTGGTGGCGGGGGGGGGGGGGGGGTTTGGCCTCTGCCGGCACCGGCGAGGGCGAAGCCCGCCCCTCCGACGGTGGCCCCGAGGAAAGGGGGGAGGATTCTGCCTGGGCGGCCACCACCGTCAGCGTCGGCGACGGTGGTGCCGGCGTCGGCGACACGGGAGACTGCGATGGGAGGTTTGTCAGGTCAACCATCACAGTCTTATCCTTCCGCCTGGCCTCCAGGTCCCGTAGGGCCTGTTCAGCCCAGGGGTTGGGGTTCCAGTCACTGCTCTGGCTACGGCGCACCGCCTGAGCAACCTCCTCCGCAGCCTCCTCGACCTCCTCCCACAGGCTGGACTCCTCCGGGTACAGTTCCTTGGCCCTGTTCAGCATAGCGGTGGCGTTATCCACCCCTTCCCCACTCTGAACAGCGGCCTCCAGGTCCTCAGCTGCCAGACCCAGGATCGTCTCTGGGGCGGTGGACGAGCTGCTGGCCCAGATGTCGTCGTCATAGCCTCCCCTTCCCTGGGGGGGGGGGGCCCTGGCCCCGGCGTGGTTGAGTAGGACCCGGCCCCCCGGGCCTTCCCACTCCCAAGCACACTCTCCACTGTTTAACGTCCAGGGTTTTCGCCTAAGGCAACTGGGACGTGCCGGGGCCGAGGGCTCCAGCAACAGCTGGCTAACTTGCTAACTCAAGGAGATCCTCCTACCGAAATCCTAGCCCAGTACATACCCCCGCTTGCCGTTTGGGGCCTCACCTGCCCTCACAACTCTCCTGCCCGGCTAAGGTACATAAAAACTCCATAGAGAAAAGCCCCCTTTTAAAGCTTAAGAAAGCACGCTCCAAGGAAAAAACCCCATGCTTCAGTCTGTCCCGCAGTCATGGGTTGCCGCCCACTCCGCCTCTTTGTCCTTACTCGGGGTATTTTCTTCCCCCTTTTCCAGTGCTTCCTTTGCTGCCATAAACCTCTCGAAGGCCGACAGCATCTTCTTTGAGCTCAAGGTTAGGTCCTCGGTGCCCAAACCCCCACTGGCAACGTCTTTGCCAGGGCCACTGCGCTATGCTTGCACTTCAGCAGGTGCCCCGGGGCCTTGGTAAGCCCACACCTGCTGCAGGTTCCCTCCCACGTCTCCGGGTCATGACCCATACGCTCATGGTAGGCCTTAAAGTCACCGTGCCCAGTTCTCTCGGCCAGGAGGGCCACCAGCCACTGCCTTGGAAGCCAGAGTTCCGGAGGGCGCTTCTTCCGGACCTTGACCCTATGGTACTTTGGTTTACTGGCTTCCCACCAGGCCTTCCAGGCCTGGACTGGCTCAAAGCTTCCCGGTTGGGCCGGGGGAGTGTCCTTCGTGCCCCGTGGGGTCTTGCCTGACACCCTCTTGTTCACACACACCGACCCCTGCCTGGTGCACCTCTTGCATGGCTCTGGCCTCTCCCAGTTCCTGTCACATGCCTGGTGCCTCCTAAAGCACTCATCACATGCCATGCCTGGTGCCCAGGAACTGTCCTTGCACCTGACCACAGCCAGCAGGACCAGCAGGGTCCAGCCTCTCTTCTTGGCCATGGCCTCAAGGGAGGTCACCTGGGTCCTGCCCGCCCTCTGACCTCTACCTAGTGTATGAGCCAGCCGACTGATAACCAGGTGACTAATCCCATTATCCCTCAGGTTCAGGACCCTGGCCACAAAGTCATGGGCCTTCTTCTCAAGGGCCAGATGCATGGGCAGCTGGCCGGCCTCCATGTGCAGGACCGCCCTTGGTGTGGTCTTAGAGACCGGGAGGGTGGCCCTGAGGCCGGAGTTGAGCGCCCGCTGGAGGCCCCTGACAGGCGCCTCCCTTCCATTCCACCATGCCTCAGAGGCATAGGTCATCCTTGGCAGTGCCACTGCCACTAGTCCCTGGGCCGCCAGGTGCAGGGGGAGCCCCCTCCCTGGGCCACTGACCTGCCAGAGCAGCGCCGTTGCCCTTGTGCCTTTTGCTGCTGCACGCCAGACATGTTCCCTGAACGTGAGCCCAGGGTTGAACCACATGCCCAGCCACTTGAGCAGTGGGTTATAGGGGGCTTGGACTGTCCCTGCCCTGAGGTTTGGCTGCTTGGGCGTAGGTGGGGCACCGGGCCCCGAGTCCTCACTGTCCATGGCACTGCCAGAGTCAGTGTCCCTTGGCCCTGGCTTGGGGGCTGCCCGAGGTGGCTTGAACAGGGCATACTTGAACTTCCCTGGGTCAAAGGGGATGTTGTTTGCCTTGCCCCAGCTGTCAACCGCTGCCAATCTCTGGGTGAGCTTGGTCCTGACTGCCGCCTCTGTCTTTCCCCTGGCGATGGCTAAGAAGTCATTGGTGTAGAGGCTCCTGACCTCTCCTCTTGCCAGGGGCTTGAGGTAGAGACTGAAAAGGATAGGTGAGAGTAGTGAGTCCTGGGGCAGCCCTGCCTTCACGCCCTGGGTGACCCCGTCGAGCCTCAGCATGACTCTCCGGCCTGTCAGGAACCCCTGCACAAACCTGACCAGTGTCAGTGGCCAACCTTGTGCCAGGAGCCTGTTTGCCAGGCACTCCCTTTGCACGTTGTTGAACCTGCCGTCTATGTCACCCGTGAGGACCCTGACTGCCTCTCCGTTCCTCATCATATCCTGGAGGTCATGGATGACTGTGGTCAGGAGGTTGGTTGCCAAGTGCCTTGGCATCCCGCCGGCCTGGTTGGGGCTGAGGACCCTCTCCCACAGGGCGACCTCACTGACCTGCCTTGCCACCAACCTCTCAAGGCCCCTGCTGAACACTGGGATCAGGGCAATTGGCCAGAGCTGCTTTGTTATATCCCAGGGCTTGTTGGGCTTGGGCAAGAGGACCACCTTGGACTCTTTCCAGGCGTCTGGGTAGTGGCCCACTGTAAGGGAGGCTGTGCAGACTGTAAAGGCCAGCCGCGCCACCGCCGACGGCAGCTTCACTTCCTGCCCTCCCACCACCTTTGTGTCCCACCAGGCAGCCTTCAGCATTGACATAGTCACCCCATCAGGCCCTGGCGCCGTTACCCCTACCTTGTTCCCTACAAAGGCCTCATCGACGTCTGTCTGCCTGCCTGGGGCGTAGGTCCAGGTCGAGCCTAGTGGCTGGCAGGGTCGCAGGGTCGAAGGCTGTGTCCTCTCTGGGGTCAAAGGCTACCAGCTCTTCAAAGACGAGGTCTGCCTTTTCCTTAGGCGTCACCCTTTCTGGCCCTCCTGCCCAGGGGCGCAGCGGCGGCGTCTCCCACACCTGTGGTTCCTTCCCCCACCTCAGAACCTTCCAGAGGGTCCTTGGCAAGGCCTTGCCTGCTACCTTCTCATAGTAGTGCATCCTTGCCCTCTGGAGGGTGTCCTGGTGGCACCTTGCCCTAAGCTCACCTCTGTCTGCCATATAGAACCTCCTGCTGGCTTCACAGTCGGTGTTCCACCACCTGGCCCTCTTGGGGTTGTTCTGTGTCTAGGTCCCATGCACCTGGAGTGCCTCCATGGCTGCCCCACTAAGGGCTCTTGTGGCCACCTTGACATCTGCTGCCCCTGGCTCTGGCAGGAGGGGGGGCACTGTTGCTGCCAGGGCCTTGAGTGTCCTGCCATAGTCCTCCAGGTCTAGCAGCTTCACTACCTGCCTTGCCCTGCTTTCCTGGGGCGGCCTCTGGCAGGGCACATGGACCTAGACTATGGAGTGGTCAGACCTGGTCTAGAGCTTGGCCGCCACCCTAGCCTGGGTGCCAACTATACTGCAGAAGACAAGGTCCAGTACCCCTCCCCTGTTATGGGTCAGGGTGTTAACCACCAACACTGCCGACGCCTGGCTTCCCGCCCACTCAGCCACTGCCCTGGCCTTAGGGCCCCCTCTCCTGCCCTTGCCTGTGCTTGCCCAAAGGGGGTGGTTTAGGTTGAAGTCCCCCCCTACCATGATCCTTCTTCCCCTGATCTTGGTGACTCTTCCCACTGCCTCGGTCCCACTGCAGTTGTAAACCCCATAGACGTCTTCAGTCCTGTTGGTCACCCCAACCACACTGTCTTCAGTCCCTGGGAGCTGCTGCCACTCTCCTGCCCTTGCATACACAACAGAGCTGGCCTTGTCCCCTAGGCAGTGGATCTCATACCCCACCACCACCCTAGTGCCCCCATGGCCCCACCAGGGCTCCTGGACCAGCACCAAGTCAGCTCTTTCCTCCACTGCCTTTGCCAGAAGGGAGTCATGGTAAGCCATGACCCTGGTGACGTTCGCCTGATGTATCAAGAGTTGTCTAGGCATCAGACTGACCTCTGGTTGCCTTGCCCCCTCTTCCTGGGGCCCTCAAGGGCCCTGGGATGGGTGGCACCTGTAGGCATACTGTGTCTAGGAGGGACCTGGCCCTGCTGTGGGACTGGAGTGTCACCTTCCTTGGCCCTGGGGGTGGTTCAAAGGCCGCTGGAGGGGGGGAGAGTTGTGGCTGCTGGCAGTGCTGGTGAGGGCAAGGCTGGGCCTGGGGACAGGGAGGAATTGGGGGACTCTGACCCTGCTGGGTTGGTGGGGCTGGGGGTGGGGCCCATAAGGTCTACCACCACCACAGCCTCCTCCCGCCTCTTGTCCTCCAGGTCCCATAGTGCCTGCTTGTCCCACAGGTTGGGGGCCCACTCACTGCTCTGGCTGTCACGTACAGCCTGGAGGACCTCATCCCTGGCCGCCTTAACCTCCTCCCAGAGGTTCACCTCTTCTAGGTAGAGTTTCTTTGCCTTGGCTAGCTTTGCCTCAGCCTCTACCTTGCCATCCTTTCCCCATACAGCCCTCTTGGCATCTTCTTCTGCCAGCCTTAGGATTGTCTCCAGGTAGCCGGCTGCATCAAAGACATACTCCTCATCCTCCTTGTTGGACCCCCGGGGCTGCAAGTCCCAGCCCCCAGGTGTTATTGAGTACTGTTCCACCCTGGGGGCTGATCCTTCCCTGAGTTTGCTTTCCACCATACCTCAGATATCCAGCACTATCACTTTGGCTGGTACTCCCCCACAGCGACTGATGACTATTGCTTCTCCTTCCGCAACTTGCTTACAGAGCCTTCTGGCCGCCTGGTCCACGTTCAGGGAGTTGTCATAGTCATACTCCCTGTGGTCCTCCACTGCCCTGTCAAGGAGGTGCCTAAGGAGTGCCATGTCAGTGTTGTGCTTCCACTTCCATGCCCTGGTCTCTTCTGGCATGGGGTGGCGTATCAGGGTCCTTGGCTTGACTGGCCTGCTGGTTCCTCCGTGGACTCCACTGGCACATCTCTAGGTGGCAGGGCCCCTGCCATGGTTTCCTCACCTCTCCCCAGGAGGATCTTCAGCTCGACCACCTCCAGTGGGGTGTTGCTCTGCTCCCTGAGCACCCCTGACTCCACAGGCATGCCCTCCACCTGTACTTCCGGTACAGGGGCCCCCATAACCAGAGGCTTTACCCTGGCCCCTTTTTCCAGGCTCCACCACTTCCTCACTGACTCTTCGGCTCTTACCTTTGCTTCCTCCCAGGCCTTGGCCAGTTTGGTCTGGTTCGCTGGGACCGGCGTCACTGACTTGCTGGGCAGGAGGAACTCCGCCTTGGGGACTGCCTTGTTCTTGGCTGTCCTTCTGGCTTCCTCCTGTAGCTTCAGGCCCACCGCCCTCACTTCCTTCCTTTGCTGCAGGGAGGGGAACACTAGCCTTCCTTCCCGGTCCTGTGGCCTGGCTGGGCACAGGTACTATGCCTCTAGTTGGTGGGGCCCCAGGCAGTTAGGGCACTGTGGTGGCCACAGGTGTCTGTCTGTGTGCCGGTCTTCCTGCTTTCCGCAGTCTCCGCAGCACGGTGCGGCCGTGCAGTCTCGCTGCCAGTGGAACTGGAAGCACCCTAGGCAGTGCGGGACCTTCCTCTGTTGGGTCATCTGCCTGGCTGCCGTAGAGCTGAACACCTGGAAGAACGGGGACTTTGGCGTGGCGTCGAAAGACACAATCCAGTTCCCCTGGCTGGAGAGCAGGGCTCTCAGGGGCGTCGTTCCTGTTCCAGCCGCCACCTCCTGCCAGACCATGAGCTCCATGACCAGGGTCTCCGGTCCAGCAAGAGTCTGTACCACCCTGGGCACCTTTCCCAGCATATATGAGACCCAGTCTCCTCCCTTGGTGACAGACAGGCCAGCCTCTGCCGCCTTCTCCATTGCTTTTGCTTGGTCAGCGCCCTTAGCTAGGGTCACCGTCCAACCGTTCCTGGCCGCCGTGGGCCTCACTGTCTGAGGCACCACTCCCATCGTCAAGCTGAGGCCCTGCAGGACTTCTCCTGCCACTGCCTTCTCCCATGGGTGCCCAGCGGGCACCTTGAGGAGCATCCTCGCCGGTGGGCTGCCCCCCTTGGGGCCCCTGGGGGCCCCTTGAGGTGGGGCCTGATGCCGGGGCGGGCCTGCAACGTCCACCACCTTGCTCGTGTCAGCCGCGCTGGCAGTCTTGGACGCCTACGAGACTTTCTTGGGCTGCTTTGCTGCCAACCATTCGGCCTGGGCCTCCTGATTGGACAGTGGGGCCGCCGAATAGGAGTCCTCCGAGGGAGCCGAGCTTGTTGTATGGCGCGGCGTGGGCGATCGGGGCTTCCTGTCGGAAGCCAGTTGTTGGTTTGCTGGCACCAATGGGGCGGCGCCAGCTGTTGTTGGGTTGGGGGTCGACTCCCAGCCCAGGGGCTTCAGGGTCTGGCCCGTCGCCAGACTCTGAATCGTCTCTCGGACGGCTCTCTCGACGGGGCCAGCGTATTTCTCATACACTTTTCCCGCTGGGACCTGACTGAGGGCCTTGTCGAGGGCCTCTGTCATGGCTTCGAGGACCTTGCACATTGCTGCGTGCTCGGCCTCTCTTTCTTTTTTGAGCTGCGCAAACAGGCTCGCGAGGGCTTGGGGGGGGCGTTGCTCAGGCGCCATCTTGGCGGCTCGTACTGTTCGAGTACAGGGAGCAGGCGAGGGGGGAGAGGGGGGAGAAGAGAAGCCCGAAGGCGAAGGGGGGGGCCCGAAGGCGAGGAAAAGCGTAGATAGTAGCTTGGTGTTGTGGGAGTCTCGAACCCACGATTGTGATTGGTTGATTCCTGAAAGTCAGAACAAAGCAGGAGGAAGAGACGATTGATTGATCAATTTAACGTGCAGGGTTTTGCCCCGTGGGGGCAATCGCACGTGATCGCTCTCGAGGTCGGTCAAAGCCCTGGTTATCTAGGAACTAAACAGCTTACAATAAGGAGACCCTCCTGCCTACTCCTCCAAAAAGAGATCCTCACCAGGGCCGCCTGCAGCCTCTGATCGACGATACCTTCAACCCGACGTGCCCTGTGGCATGCAGGCCAGCTGGAGATATCTTAAAATATCATACGAAGCAAATTTTCAGGGTTAGGGTTTTGTGTGGGGTGGCTGATCAGTGGGCGCTGATTTTCGCTCAGCTGAGCCGTGGATACCATATACAGTCACTAGCGAAATCGGCTTCTGCTTTTCTCTTGCATGTCATTTCAGCGCACGGGCCGCTTATGCATCTAGCCGCCTACACTGTGTCTCGCACACTTTGAAGAAGGTGCAAAGTGATGTTAGGAGCCCCTGCACACCTCAGCCTAGGTTAGACGTAAGCTGGTGATAGCTTCAACCGACGAATGACTAGGCAGAAATCAAGGGAGTAAAAAGAGCAGAGGGTTTCCATTAAGCTAACTACTAGCTAGCTTCCCTGTTTGGCACCTAACTATGTCACGGCGCCTTTTTTTTCTTCTTTTTTATTCTTCACATCACACCCTAACCCCAGCAAGACTCCCCAACCCCAGCCAGATCACGCCGAACGGCTTTTTTTTTTTCTTTCCTTTTTTCCTTTCACATCACCCCGATCCCAGCAAAACTCCCCAACCCCGCAAAACTCACAAATCCCGGCAAAACTCCCCAATCCCACAAAACTCACAAATCCCGGCAAAACTCCCCAATCCCAGCAAAACTCCCCAACACCTCACCCACATCACCCTGCCCAAACCGTCTAACGGCGAAGGAGGCGGCCGAGGAGACGACGGGCCTGACAAGAAGCTCATCGGGGAGCTGGTTCTGGTAGTGCCGTGGATGCGGCGACCGCTGCCGCCTGCCTTGATCTGACCAAGGCTTGTTGTGTCTGTCAATTGACTACCGCTGAAACCGTGATGATACATGCCGCTATGCCTCGCCGTCATCACGCCCATATAGTTCATCCAATTAGGGGTAAAAGACAATTGATCATTTGTCCAGTAGGCCCATATTTTTAGCTCTAGACTCCTGTCCTGAATCATGCAAATCTCTGACCCTCTTTTGGGCTCCATTTGCTATCTTCGACGCCCCCTTCATGCGAAGCAGCTGTCTGCTTCCGTGAACGAAGCGTCTACAATGGTAGGTTGCCTGTTCGAGAGAAATGGATTGTTCGATTTGTGCATTTGTGCGCACTAGGTCAGAGAGTTCTGCGGCAATACGTTCTGAATGAGAGGAATAATTTCTTGTCTTAGCCAGGCTCGAAAGCGCTGAAGCATCTAATTAACCTAGGGCGCTGTAAGGCGTCGTAGCAATGCAAAAGCAAGAATCCATCTTGGGTGAAAACTTCAAAGTAAGCTCGTATCTATTTTCTAGACTACTGCTACTTTGCCCTTTTTGGCTCTACTTCCGCCTGCATAATAGGCCTGAGCACCCATATCCTCCGCGCGAGCAGTCGTTGTCGAATGCCATGTCCAGAGCGGGCTAGGGATCAACCATCTGTGTCCTCCGGGCCGACCGACATTGTCGAAATGCTAGGCCCCGACGACATAGCCAGAGGGTGCAGTGTGACTGGGATGTCACCCGCTAGCTTTCGGAACTCGTCCTGTATCTCATCCAACAACACCTTGATTGGTGTAACAAAAGTGACTCCCTTGAGATCGAGAAGCCATCGCTCGGGAGGGTTCATCAAAATCACCGGAGACCCATCCATGTTGGCGTTTTTGCTGCCCGGTTCAAGGCCGCCCCAAAGCATACTAACCATGTGTCCCTCTGCGTTGCGGACGACGGCTCCCGAATCGCCGTTGGTGGAGAACGGAGCATCTTGAGAGTGGTTGAGGATAACCAGCTCTCGAGACTCGATAGGAACGGTATTTCCGTTGGGAAGCTCCACCAACATACGAATGGTGGCGAAACCAGCTGCCTTGCCTAGAGTAGTGCCGGTAGCGGCACCGGTTTTGACAACCAACGTCTCTGCTCCGGCTTCTAGGAAGAGGCGTGCGTTTGCCGAAACGGCCTTGATCGCTGAGAGGCAAGGGTCCTTGGTGTTGTTAGCGCTGGGTTAGACCCCAAGTGAGGGAAACAAGGGACGATTTCTTACGTTCGTCATAGCCTCAAGCTTCGGGACGTGAGCAGCATCTACCGAGATCAATGCGAAATCAAGGGCATGGGAGCCTTCCTTCGAGGTTCTAGATAATCCTGACGTCAAAATAACGTCGCCAAGTGCGCACTCGTATGAACGGGCGCGGCTAAGAGCTGGATGCGCCGGGGCGGGGGCGTTGCGCCACTGCTGAATGGCCTGCTGGAACGACGCAGGCTGAGGAAGACTGGCGAGGACGGCTTCCGTTTCCATCTCAGCAATCGATCGATCTCGAATGAAGCGTGCTGGAGACTGAACTGCGATTCCTGGGCGCACAAGAGGCTCGACATCATCTGCGCTGAATGTTAGATGGAAACATGGAAGGAAGAGGGGAGTAGTACCGGTGACGATGTGATGGCACGTTACGGCCAGGTACTCATCGGTATAGCCTGGAGCCTTCAGCTTGACCTAAAAGCCCAAGGTTCCAAACTTGCCCGAGGAGGTCGGCCCAACACTCGCACCAAGGCGAGGCAGATCGGGAAAGATGGATGCAGCGAGTTCGTCAATCTGGCGATAAACCAGGTTGCCCGTGACAACCTCGACGGCAAGAGCCGGGTCAATACCCAGGCTGTTTGACGGAGTTAGTGGACGGGCAACAAAGTGGAGGGGATTGAAGACAACTTACTCCTGCTGAATCTTGACAATATGCTGGACCAAATTCTTGGCTTTGCCGACCGAAGCGCCTCCGGGTCGCAGCACAACGACGACGTTAGGTCTAGGTTCCTGGCTGCCTACGGCGATGCCGAGAACTGAGACCTGAACCCAATCGTAGCGAGCCTGGCTCAGCAGCTCATGGACGGAATTGTGTAGGCTATCGATGAGCTGATGACCGGGCCCGGAGCCAGAGGCGAAGGTGCACGATGAGAGGGGAGTGAGGGTGCGGTACCCCTCGAAAGTGGAGAAAACTCCAGGAGCATCGAGCAGCTGGGGAGGCCAACGCGCAAGGAAGCCATCCCCAGCAGCGCCCTCCTCGACAAGAATAGCACTGATGTGTTGCAGGTCCATTTTGCATAGGTTTTTTTGGTTGGTGTGCGCTGCGGACTGAGTTGGAGGAGTAGGAGCCGCCATTTTGAGTATTGTCAGCAATGACAACTTGGAGAGTGTGTGGGTCCGAGCGTTCTGAGCCGGAGTTTGTGGTCCCGACGTTCCGAAACCAGGTTGCAGAATGGAGAGTGTGGCCCGAGCGTTTAGGAACTGGCAAAAAATTATTTATACATTGGCAACTGAGAATCATGTGACCTTCGAAAACATCAGATGCGTCCAACCCCAGCCCGCCTGAAAAAAGAATCATGTGACCTTCGAAAACATCAGATGCCGCTCCGAACGCCAGAAAAAAATCCCAAAACAAAGCACACTTTTTAGACTGCACTACATGGATGCGTGCAAAAGCGTTCGTAACAAAGTCAATGAAAATGCATATAATGCATGAGTATGAGAGGAGTAGCTAGGTGTTGAGACTAGGTTTCGTCCGTCTGACCTCTTTCCATCTTGGTCCCAAGCGGGAGTCTGAGCAGCAGGCCTTGCAGGCTCAACAGCCAGGTCTTAAAGGCTGAGCAGCGCATCGCTGAACTCAAGCGGCAGCTTACCAAGCATCCCTAAGGCAGCAGAGCATGTACCATAGACTATGTAGCTAGATGGAGGGACTCCTACACGCGAGATCATCTTCATGAAGCCCAAATCGGCTGCCAAGCCCGGAACAGCACAATCTTCAACTTTATTACCACGTGACGCCTCACGTGACAGCCAATTCGGCAAGAACTCAAAGATTCCAACTTCAGGCCTAATTGGCCCTAAAATCTAGAACAGGTGGACACAACCCAAATCGGCCAAATCAAACCAGTTGGCTGATTTGGCTTGAGGCTTGACTTGGCTTGTCTCACTTGGCTTGGGTTGGCTTGGCTTGAGTCAAGCACTGGCTTGGATTTGCACAAGGAGACCACAAATAAAACCATGATCGAGTTCCCTCGCTCCCCAATAATGGTGGAAGCTGGCGAGCTGGTAGTAGGATTTTCCAAGGTTTATCAGGCACGCTTTGCCTTGTGGCAGGGCAGCTGCATTGGACATTCAACTGAATGCCATCGCCGAGACTGGATTCTAGGACAGAAAACGGTAGTCAGACAGCAAAATTATTTCCACGTCCACACCCAAAGCAGGGCAAGACTCTGCCGCAGTTCTCTTACAAGTTCTGGCAGCATGACCAGATGTCAAATCACCCAAGTTCACAATTTCTCCTCCTCAAAGAAAACTGCGTGTTCCTCCCCACCTACCCATCACACAAGCAACACAGCAACCTCGCTAAACGATAACGATAACGATAACGATACGTCGATACCGATAACAATCGCGCTTGCAATCGTGAAAATGTCTCAGGACAATAATGTATGTGCCTTCTTTTTTTCTCTCAATCATTCCCAATACTCCCAATCCCCAATTTGCCATGGAGTTTGCCATGGAGCTCCCCCGCGACAATTGTCTTGGTAGTTTCCAAGACCTCCTGCAGCTGCTCGAGGACCTTGATGAGAACTCCTCTCGCGAGCCGCTTGCAGGCATGGCCTTTTCGGTTTCGCCAGCCCAGTATCTCACCCTCCTGCAGATGGAATTTCGCGGCAACCCCGGCCCCTCCGACTACAGCTGCAGGATCCTGTACTACAAGAAAAAGACGACCCACATCCACCGGCGTTTGGTTGTATTCTTTTCTGGAACCATCCATGATGAGGTGTCGGTGAAATGGGTCAAGCACGATACCCTTGGGCAGCTTGTTGGCCGTTGCTTTTGTGCCAACGCCGAAATCAGAGACCACAACACTTCTCCTACCGTCGATATGGCCCCCGACGTTGCTGTTTTTTGGGGCAAGACAGATTTCGGAAAGGGAGGCCCCAACCTCGTCATCGAAATCTCGTATGCCCATCGGTTTACCCGCGACAAATTGGAGGAGCGTTATACCAAGTATTTTTCCGATGAGGATGGTCGCGTCAAGGTTGTTATCTGCTGCGACATTCACTACGCTCGTGGTGTTGATCGCGCCAAGAAGACAGCTGAGGCTCCGGAGCGTTCTGCTATCAGCATGTGGGTCAAGGATAAGGATGGCAATGTCCAAACGGTCATGAGTTAGGTCCCATTGTCCGAGGAGACAGCAAGCATCGACATTTGCGCCTCTGATATCGTTCCCGACCAAGCTCTGCCTGCGCAGTTTACTCGAGAGGCGTAAGTTCCTGTTCCCCTACCCTGAATATCACCCTGCGCATATAGCTAATCATAAAGATAGGATTGCTGCCGATGTGAATCAGCAGATTCATATTCCGTTCACCAGTATCGCAGAGGTTCTGCGGAAGGCATGTGAAGAACAGCTAGCGGCGGATATCATCGACGCGACGAAGCCCAGAAAGCCCAGACAGCCAAAGGCAAAGAGCCAGGAGGTGGATGAGCTGCGCAAGCGCTTTGAGGAAGAGCTGCGCATGCGCAAGCGCGTTGAGGAGGAGCTGCGCAGGAAGGAGGAGGAGCTGCGCAGGAAGGAGGAGGAAATGGATCAAGAGCGGAAGCGTTTCCAACTTGAGTTGCGCGACAAAGATCGGGAGCTGCGGAGAATGAACCGCACTATCCGCAAGGCTGATCGCTAACTGTGTGTATCTATCCAAGCGCGAGGAGGAGCTGCGCAGGAAGAAGAGGAAATGGATCAAGAGCATAAGTGTCTCTAACTCGAGTTGCGCGGCAAAGATCGGGAGCTGCGGAGATTGAACCGCACTACCGGCAAGGATGATCACTAACTGTGTGTATCTATCCATGTAGTTTAGATGGATGGAGCTAGAGCTAATAGTATGCGCCCCATTTTCTTTTGCATTTCACTGTATCGACTGAGCACGCGTATGACAGCCATTCCTGGTGAACCAACAGTTGGGGAGGAAGCATGCTTATGGGTCACAAAGAGAGCCTTGCGTAGCGTCTGCACTCCTCTGTATAGCCACGGCGACGCCGCTTGTGTACGAGAGGTTGATCTTGCTGCCGGTATCCATGTCACGCAGGGCATGCCCAGACTTGCTGCCGTTGTTGATCCGCGACGCCTTGAGAGAAACAGCCCGCCGCTGTCGCGTGGGAGCGGCAGCATGTTGGGATGCCTAACACGGGGGGAGGGGGGTACATTCTCCATTGCGGGCGTTGTGTAAGGTGTTGCGAAATAACTCCATGCCACTAAGGCTTCCACCCCGACAACTGAATCGGCAGCGGGTTCAACTTTTCCATCACTTTCGACTCGTGGCCCCATGCCAAAGGATTCTTGCCAGTTCCCGTCCTAGCCTTCTGAAGTGCAGTGCGCGCCTCGACAATGGCCTCGTATCCCTTACTGACGACATCCTTCTGGTAGTCGTTCAGCTTGGAATTCATTAGGACCGTATCAGTCTTCTCGATCGCCCCGAGGACCTTGCTGAGTTGAACGGCGTCGCGGATAGCAAAGATGGCCCCCTAACCACGGGCTTGTGGTGATGTCAGTTCTGGTTTCTTGTCGGCAGTGCGTGCGTGTTGGGAACATACCGGGGGTCATGGGATGGGCCGCGTCGCCGATCAACAAGACGCGGTTTACCGGAGGTACCTCAGGGATGAGGGCATCCCACCACGCCTGCCCAGAGGCAACAGATCAGCATCCTGCCACCATGGCGCTTCTGAAACCGAGCACTCACCGCGTATGGCTTCACATTCTCAGCGGTGGTACTCTCAACAACAGCCCGGAACTTGGGATCCAGCGCCTGGACCTTCTCCGCCGCGAACGCGAGCTTCTCCTGCGTGCTGCTTGTCTTGAGCCAGTGATCGGACCTCCCGATGGTCTCGTCGGCCTGCGAGAAGAGCCAGTAGAAGTCGGCGATGGCCTCGCCGTCGTCGCTGATGTCGATGCAGTTGGCGCCGCAGAAGAGGGTGAAGTCGGGCCCGAACACCAGGTAGCCCGAGTACGCGAGTTGCAGTTGCTGCTCCAGCTGCTCCCCGCGGATTTTTGTCTCGCCGAAGATCGCGGCGGTGGGATAGGGGGTGAGGACTTCCTCGTTGGGCTTTTGGAGGATGTATGGCCGGACTGGGGTTGTGTTAGTCGATCTGTATATTTGTTTTGGAGAAGTGTCGCCGTCAAGGGGTCCTTACCACCGCTGAATGCGCCATCTGCACCAACGACAAGATCGCCGGTGGCAGAAGTTCCGTCTTCAAAGACCACGGTAACCTTCTCCTCGTCCTCTTCGATCCCAGCAGCCTTCTTTCCCCAGTTGATGTCGACGCCAGTTGACAAAAGCTGGCGAAAACGTAGACGATTGACGCGAAGGCACGGTGTTTCCGGGGTATCTTCAACGTAAAGCATGCGACCAGTTGGCAAGTGGAAGACGGCCTGCGAGGGCAGCGGAAGTGGGCGCAGATGGAAAGAGTCGGCTAGTGGGGGGAGGTCGTCAGGGAGGGCGTCTTCGAACAAGCCTTCCAAACTGTACCGCGCTCAATTGTTGTCAGTCAACCGGAATTGAAAGTCAGCGACACAAAAAAAAAAGGGGCTGTTACTCGTGGAGTCCAACACAGTAACCCTGACCCTTGGCGGAGGCGCTTGCATCCCGTTCAAAAACCTCAAAGGTCACGCCCTGTTTTCGGAGGCATTGGGCGAGGGTTAGACCACCAATCCCGGCGCCGATGATTAGAACGTGGGGTGTTTGTGATGGCATTGCTGGATACAAGTCACGGCTCTGTGAAGCGCGCCGCATAAATTTGCGGTCTTCAAAAATGAACAGAAGTATCGCATGAGCAGGTGCAAGCTGGTGGTTGACACCACTAGATGCCAATATATGCCGGATTTAGGCAGACACAATGCCCGGACGGCCCTCATACAGACTGAATAGACCAGCAATCTCGAGCCAAGAGGAATGTGATTCGTTGGATAAGGTGGGGGGTTTTTCCAATGATAGGTTGAGCTTCAATAGATATCTTTAGCTGCAGGGTTGAGGGTGCTGTGTAACCTGAACCGTGCATGAAGTTAGTTGAGTCCCGGGGAAACTGAGCTGATTTCAGTGTTTTAACCACTTCGAGATATCCGCCAAGACAGCTGGATTGTCTCACTAAGTACTACATTCTCGACTCAAAGTCCCACTTCAACTACTCTACACAGTGACTCCAACAGACAGTCTCGCGATTTACTTGGCACTGTCATACCATAGGTATCAGGTGGGATGTCTGTGCACGAAAAAGCAAACAGAGGCCTGTCCAACATCTCTGATGGTGGGCCTCATTCTTTCTGACAACAGATAACAGAAACAGCTAGCCTAAGGTGAGCGAGAGAGTTATTATGCCTGGATGCAATTGTTCGGGTTTCCCTTCTGTTGTTTCACCTTTCAAAATTCTTTCCCCGCACCTTCCACCAGGATAACCCAAGTACGCATTCCCAGCGCTACAACTCGAGCCAACGGCGACCTGGACGGACACATCTCCAATTCAACTGCTTGCGTTTCCGCATCACACACTTTCGCCAACAAAACCCGCTCCCCAAAACCCACGCGCCCGCCTCTCTCTCCAAACCCAACCGTGACTGACCCCAAAACCAGTCACAAAAAAAAAAATGCCCCCCAACCTCCACCCCTCCCGGTCCATCCTCGAAGTAGAGCGCAAATTCCTCACCCTCGCCGTCCCGAACCTAACCCAGCACGGCGGCGGCAGCGGCCGCCCGCACTTCGCCAGCCTGCGCGCGCTCCCGACGACCACGATCCACGACACCTACTTTGACCGCCACGACGCGCTCTCGGCCGCGGGCGCGTGGGTGCGGTGCCGCAACGGCGCATGGCAGGCCAAGATCCGGCGCGGCGGCGATCTGACCAACTCGCGCTTCGAGGAGGTCGAGGACGTCGGGGCCATCGCGGGGCATGTGGCGCGGGTTCTGGGGCGTGCGGAGGGGAGGGATTTCGGGTTGCGGGTTATGGCGGATTTTGTCACCACGCGCGAGGCGTGGGTGGCGGATGGGGAGTTTGTGATTGTGCGGGATTGGATGGATTTTGGGCATGAGGTGGGTGAGGTCGAGTTGCAGGAGGTGGTGGAGGGGAGTGAGGAGGAGAAGGGGAGGAGGATGGAGGAGATGGATTGTAGGATTGGGCGGTTTATGGAGAGGTATGCTTGGGCGTTTGTGGTAGGCAAGCCAAAGGGGAAGTTGGTGGCGTACTTTGAGAAGTTGCAGAGAGAGTCGGGCACTGCTTTTCCCAGGACGCGGGAGCATTGATGAGAATAGGACTCTCGCCGAGTGTTTGGAAAGGTTGTGGTAAATATGCACAGGTAGGTATGAAGGCTTTTCTTATCCTGTCCGGCGCTTTTTTTTCTTTTTCCCCTGCTTGTGCTCTGGAAAATGTGGTACCTGGTGTGCTCTGAGGAGCCACGGGATTCACGAGCAGAACATTGTAGCTTACCTAGTCAGACGGTCTATTCCACAACATAAAGTTAGTGCTTCAAGTCGTCTCCCATAGGCAATCGTAGAAAGTCAATGGAGTGCGGCGAGATCTCTAGACCTGTCAAAGGCTGGCCGTTCGTCGCTGGTTGACCCACGTAGTACTAGCATGTGAGTCTTCGCATGTCTTCGTATACTGTGTTCACTGCACAGCATTTTTCGGGCGTGTGGCACGCGGATGCACGCGATGCTGCTTTGGGCCCATGCCGAATGCTCCCCGATGGAATTTCCAGAAAATATCGCCTGGTTGGTGGATTGGTCGCCCCTCCCCTCGCACTGCCAGTCGGGTTGGTCAAGTTAGCACTTGCCGCATTCCGAAGTCCATCCAGCGTGGAAGAGCGCTAGCTAGCGCCACGTTGTTTCTGATATTTCGTGCTGTCTTTAAAACACGTCGTCGCCCTTCGGACTTCGACATTGCCACTTCGAAAGTCTTCAACATCTCAGATGGCATCTTTCCTCTCCATGCCCTCTCACCTCTCACAGTTCCTCACGAAGCATCTCATTTCTCCTACGTACCTTGGCACGCGGACCTACAAATCGTGGCAGGCCAACATGGCGCCAAAATCAAACTGGGGAGCGTTCTGGTACAACGCTCTTACCCTTCAGATCTATGACGCATGGGTTCTGGGCTTCAACATGAGCTTCGTTTGGTAATTATCCCCCTTGGCTACCTACAACGCCTTCGTGCCAACCCCTTCCCCATCCCAAACAAAAAATTCACGGCCTCCAGGCGCTGCACAACAGAAACCGTCCTCCTCCCGTTCTTCCGTGAGAACTTCTCCCGCCGCCACCTCGACATCGGCGTCGCAACAGGCTTCTTCCCCGCCACCGCCCTCGCCCAGCAACCCCCCGCCACCCTGCCAGCCCAGGAGATCACCCTCTTCGACCTCAACGAGATCGCACTCCGCAGCGCCAAGGCCCGCATCAACGCCGACAACCAGAAAACCCCCGTCTCTGTCACCACTGTCCACGCTGACGCCCTCGCCGGAGTCCCGCCCGAGTTGGAGGGCATGAGATTCGACTCGGTCAGCTTGTTCAACGTCTTGCACTGCATCCCCGCGCATCAGGAGAGAAAGAACAGGGTTTTTGAGCTTGCTGCTGATGTCCTGAGCGACGACGGAGTGGTGTTTGGGTGTTCAGTGCTGGGCATCAAGCATCATGCGTGGTGGAACCCGCTGGGCTGGATGACCATGGCCTTCTTCAATCTCGTGGGTAGCGCCTTTGGGAATTGGGAAGATGAGCCGGCGGTTTTTGAGCAGGGGCTGAGAAGGGAGTTTGAGGATGTCAAGACGTGGATTGTTGGGAGTGTGTTTCTGTTTCGGGCGCGGAAGCCGAAGAGGATAGATCGCTGAGGGAGTTGTCGGTCTCGGAATTCTTAAGGCAGATGTATTCTTGGCAGTTCTTTATCTGAGGCACTAATGAAAATATGGTGTCCATGAATGTTGACGTGGTTCCCATATATTGGGTGCGTGATGAGATGATGTTGGAGACAGCATGAACATGAGGCTTCAATGTCCTTGCTGGGCCCATCTGGGACACCGTCCGTCTCTTATCTAGGTAGATAAGTAGGCTGATAACAAAGAAACTTTGAGTAGCAGCAGTTACCCCCTAACCCCTGGCGCACGCCATGCTCACCCCCCCCTCCCCCCCTTACGTTCAGCAACCATAGACAGATGTTCGAAGTTTCGCTTCTAAGCTCAACCCGCTATCGCCATGGCAAGTGCATGTTCCTCCACCACTACACGGACAACGGCCAGTCAGCAATTCAAAGTCCTCACAGATTTCAAGTTCATGGATAAGGACGACCCACCACTGAGAGTTGGAAGAGCAGCATGCCGAATCAATGTAGCCGACGGCCCAGCCTGCTTCCCACCACTTGAGGTGGGTGTTCTCAAATATGTAGTTGTTGTAGACGCAAAGCTTCACACTCCCTTGGTCCCACCAGGTGACGAAGCCGTGCTTGAGTTCGACCATTTCGTTTTGCCGTGAGCCCTGCAGCCTCGCCTTGAGGGCGCGCATGTCGGCGGCGGAGAAGGGGTCCTGGCGGTAGCACGTGTCCCGCTTCCCGAGCACGCCTCGCTCTTCGGCGGCTGAGGCGGTCCTGTTGATGGGCGCAACGCCACCCCAGACGAAGCCTGATAGGTCGACGGAAGCATCGGGGTTGCGGACGGCTAGGGGAGAGGCGGCGGCGGTGAGGAGACCGCTGAGTGCCACGGTGGCACTGAAGAACTGAGACAGATGCATGTTTGGAAGGAAGATCAGATGAAGGCTTGCTTTGGTTCTTGGAGATGATGGCGATGGGGAACAGAGGCCGAAGAGATGAAATATCGACTCTGTTATATACTTCTCTTCGGTACGTATTCCGCTGCTGAAACACCACTCTCGTAAGTAAGGTATATACGGTATTCATGAAAACTCACAGGCTTGAATGGCTCTCTTATCGCCGGCCCACACATTGTTGTGGTAGCCTAACATTTTGATTGTCTTGGGTTGTATTTGCGGCTGAGGCAGTTCGCGGCTAAACATCATCGCGGGGGCTGTACAAGAGGCGAGTCCCTGAGCTGATAGAAGCGACCACGGCGACGCCAAGGTGGACGGATATGGGTGAGGGGCAATCTAAAAGCTAGCTTCGAGTCTATATCGCGCATTAGTATTAGACTTACGAGGAAGGTATCGCTGAACCGACTGCGACATACTCGAAAGCAGTAGCGGCTTACCCCGGAAGATGAGATGATGGTAGGTTACATTAATCCGCGACGATCAAGCCTTACGATAACAAGAATTCAAGAGCTTTTGGACGTCGCGGGTGGTTGTGGATAAACTCGAGTGACATGGACTTTTGCTAAAACCACATGCATCGAGTCTGCCACTGACTCTAGAAATCGAGCCCGGGGAAGAGTTGGTGAGCCGTTACAGCCCACAGCCGGCGCCCCCTGAATGCCATTCTACGGACGCACAAGCTCACTTCTGGACCCAGTCACATCGTCGACCACCGGTCACACCGGGACAGCGTCTGGCCCATGCTGATTGGCAGCGTCATCCAAGACAACGACAATGCCGGCACAGCCAGCAACGAGGAACAGCTTGAAGAGAGAACGCCGGACAGCCAAGTGGCCGGGGGTGTCCCACCGAGGCTGGCACAAGTGCATTTGATCCAGGGGACCCCGTAGGCTCGGTTAGAGGACTTCCACTTCAAGGCCGATCCGCTACTTTCCCTGACCAAAACAGTCTGTCTTACGGGTGGGTAGCTATCCTACCATCCCCCTCGAGACCTAACGGTGGTCGACACGTATCAGGTCAAGTCAGGTCTTCTACCCATTGCATGTGGAGGCGGAGCGGACACCTTAAGCAAGGCATTTCAGGGGCTGTGTTTTGGCATTTCAGCTGGTCAACACCAAGGTATGTACCCTGTTTACTGCTTATTCTCCCCATCAAACTTTTGTCTTTTTAGAGCACACCATTTGGTGAACTGCCAGGCAATAGTATATATTCTTGATAGAACTTGCATGTACATACATACTGACTATCACAAAAGAGTCTCTTTCTCCAAATAACCCATTGATCGTTCACTCGTGTACACCATCATCCACTCATCCATCCACCCCGAATTGTTTGCTAAATCCAAGCCGAAGATCCCCAACGCCGAGACGAAAATCGTTAGACGATGCAGGAAAGTTTTTGAGCCCCGGGCCACGCCTCCAATCGTGGGCTGGGACACAAACGACAGCAAAAAACAGCGCCCTCTGGACTCAACAAAACTCCCATGATAAGCTTCAATCAACACGATTCAGGTCAGGTTTCCAGTACCTCTTTCTCTTGTTGCTTGTTTGGTGGTAGCAATGGATGGTTTCTAGCTGTGCATTGTATCTTCAAACAGCCCAAGTACGCCACAACGACCACAAGCATGAATTGTTGATTGGTTTCTTTTCCCTCCTTCTATCATACCAAACACAAAGCATTGCCATGCCCAACCGCGTCAACCGCGTCCGCTGCTACAACGCAGCCATTTGCCTTCTGTCTGCCTATTCGTCATGATTCATGAGCATGTATAATACAAATAACCAACCAGCCGCCCCATCTAGCCGCCCCATCCAGCCGCCCCGCTTACACATAGGTGCATGCATGCAACATTATAAATAATTATACACCTACTCCTACCTCTTCCTTGTGTCTTTGCCTTTCTTTTTACTCTTCTTCTTGTCCCGTGGGAGATCTAACGGCGTGCCCTCGAGTGCTCTCGACATCGACGACAGCATGTAGTCGTCAATCGTTTGCATCTGCTCCCCAAACGCGTTGAGCTCCATCACCGTTTCCGCTTCGGCAGCGGCCGCATCGGGCAAATCATCCACAGACTCTGCAAACAGTCCCAGACCAGACTGCCCCGTCTTTCCAACCGTCAGCGATGCCGACAAGGGCGGCTCTGTCCCTTCCCTGGGCGTCCCCTGGCGCACGCTGGATACGCCGGATCCGGGCCCTGACCCGATGGGCTGCTGCTCGAGGAAATCGGCATCGTCCTGCATGATCTCCTTCTCTGCCAGTCTTGCAGCGGCGACATCTTCCTTGTCCTCGGCTTGCTCCAGCACACGTGCCGCATTGCGCGGGCCACTGCTCTCGACGCCGCCTAGGACTCGATCCATGGCGGCATTGGCGACAACATCATTCTCGTTGGCCGAGATCTCGCCGTTGTTACCGACGATATCGCGGATCGCGATCTTGTTGAAGTAGTCTGTCGTAAACTCGCCTTCCTGGATCACCACATCGTCCAGCATCTGCTTCTGGCTTGCCTTGCGCAGGATATTGGCCTCGATTGTGTGTTCGCTAACGAGCCGGTAGATGTGCACATCACGAGTCTGTCCAATACGATGGCATCTGTCCTGGCACTGCTTGTCCATGGCGGGGTTCCAATCTTGGTCATAGAAGATGACAGTGTCAGCGCCGGTGAGGTTGATGCCAAGGCCGCCTGAACGAGTCGAGAGGATGAAGCATAGGATGCGCGGGTCGTGGTTAAACCGGTCCGTCAGGATCTGACGCTGTTCGACCTTGGTCGCGCCGTCGAGGCGGAGGTATTTGTGACCGTGGATGTTCAAGAACTGCTCAAGAATGTCGAGGACCTTGGTCATCTGGGTAAAGATTAATGCTCGGTGACCACCAGCCTGTAGCTTGCGCAACAGTTTGTCGAGAGCTTGCAGCTTGCCACAGTCGTATTGGAGAAGGCGCTTGTCAGGGAATTGTATCGACAGTCGCATGCGAGCTTCATGCCAGGGATCTTGAGGCGGCTCCTTGGGCATGTACGGGGCGTACTTGACAGGTGCGGAGAGTTTGAGGTCGGTCTCTTGGAAAGCCTCAATGCCTCGTTCCCCGAGCAAAAATTTGTTCAAGTCGCTGGTGACGACGGCCGGGGTAACACATGCGAATTTGCTAATGATGGTCTCCATTGATCCCGCACGTTGCTGAAGGGTCGGAATGGCGCTATGCAGCAAATGAGAATCCTCCTCAAACCAGCTCATGAGCTTTGCAGGGATCTTGGGTCTTTGTTTGTAGGGCCGGCGCTCAAGATCGAATGTGAGGAGCTCGACCACACGCTTGCCGTAGATGGGACGCTGTTGGCGGCGGAGGGCATTGAGATAAACATGATGCTGCAATTCTTCGAAGCGGCCCCACCTCGCTGCGCTCTCGAGATACACAATGTTTGACTTGACGGAAGCGGGGTCCAGAGTGGTGTAGGCATTGTTCGCTCGGGTCTTTTGCGCTTCTCGCAGGTCAAGGAGGGTTCGGTGAGAGCTCAGTTGAACAACTCGCTCCGCATGGGTGTTTGACATCCCTTCATATTGTGTTGGGATCATGTTGAGGAAGCCCAAACTAACAGTGCTCATGGGCTTCTCGGCTGAAAGCCTTCTAACGGTGAGCTCCTTGAGCTCGTAATCTGCAGGAACAGAGTGTTGCATGCGAAAGGATGTCATGATGGGCCGGTCGACAAAGAGGTCGGGATGGTTGCAAACTTTTCGAAGCTGCATCAAGCAATTGATGATGGACATGTAATTGCCCGAAGCCAGTGTTTGCCTGGTGTCCGCGCGAGACAGGAAGCCATCGTACAATTCTCGCTGTCGTTTGGACAGTCGGCAGAACTCGACGTGCTCGTACTTGGCTGGCATCTGCTTCTCGACATCCGCTTTTAGTCTGCGTAGAAGATAAGGTCGGAGGACTTTGTGTAGCTTGGAGATGATGGCGCGCGCTTCGTCATCCAGCTGCTCCCGTCCACTTTCGAGAATCTGAGACTCGGGTCTAGAAAACCAGTTGTGAAACTCGGAGAGATCGACAAAGCCGCCTTCGCCATTCTCTGGCGGGGCTAGAAAGTATAGGAGCGACCACAGCTCGGTAAGGTTGTTTTGTAGAGGTGTTCCGGTCAAAAGCAGACGGGAATGTGTGTTGAAACCAAGCAATGTCTGCCAACGCTGAGACTTGAAGTTCTTGATGTTGTGTGCTTCGTCGAGTATCATGTAATGCCAGCGGCGCCGCCTGAACACCTGTTGATCCTGGAGGACCATCTGATACGAGGTGATGCAAACATTCCAGACATCATCATTCGTCCAACCCTGTCGTTTCCTCTTGCGCTCGTCTTGGTTTCCGTAGTAGGTGAGGATCTTGAAACCAGGGCACCACTTCTTGAACTCCATTTCCCAATTGAGCATGACGCTCGTCGGCACAATGACAAGATGGGGTCCCCAAACCTCATGGTGACAGGCAAGATGAGCGAGAAGGGCAATGGTCTGGATGGTTTTTCCCAAACCCATTTCATCAGCCAGAATGCCATTGGTGCTGTTTACGTACAGAGCTGATAGCCAGTCGAGGCCAAGGTGCTGATACTCGCGCAACGTTCCGCGCAGCAGGAAGGGGATTTCGGTTCTCGGGACGACCGGCTGCGGCGAGGTTGATCTGCTGTCCGTCTTTGGCACATTGAGAAGCGAAGATGCGGTCGGCGTCTCCACTTCCGAAGGCTTAGTATCATCGGAGGCCCTAGGCGACAGGCTTCGACAGGGGCTTCGCGGATTGGTGACCGCATCAGTCTCTGGGCTGTTTTCGCGGCCGTTGATAGACACTTCGGTAATTTCCACCTCAGGGATACCTTGGTGAGATGTGTCATCCATCGCAGGACCATCAAGCATGGAAACATCCTCCAGAGGCTCGCTCACGGCTTGGTCTGGTGCGCTATGATTGACCAAAATCGGCGCGCCGTTGACGAGGGCGGGGGGTTGGTTGTTGATGGTTTCCTGCATACCAGTTTCCACAACTGGATTGACAAGAGTCATTTCGGATTCGCCATCCTTCACGGGTACTGGATCTCTTGTCGCCAGCCGCAACTTGCTTGCAACGTCCCCATTGCCATCGCTTTTGGTCAGCGGCCTTTCCATTGCACAGAGAGATTTCCGAGAGGATTCATCTTGCTCAGCACCAGCCGTATTGGTATCCTCACAAGGCTCGTCCCTTGTCTCAGTGGGCTCGTCGACATCGGCCATATCCACATCCCCAGTATTGTCGTCATTTGTGATTTCTTCAGTGGCCTCCGATTTTAGCTGTTTGAGCTCTGATTTCTCAAAGAAAAGTCCAAGGAGGCCGGATGATTCATCGTCCTCAGACTCCTCCTCGCCATCAGACCCGTCACTATCATCTTCGTCGTCCATCACATCTTCGTCGTCGTCGGATCCAGGGTCATCATCCATGTCTATCGACTCGTCAGTGGTGTCACCCTCTTGCAGGTCACCATTGACAGCCCCATCACCCTTCTCTCCACTTGTCACCGCAACCTCTTCGCCATCTGCCTCGGGATCCAAACCAGGTAGATTAGCGTATTTCTCTCGCAGCTGCTCTTGAGTAAGTCCCTCGTCTGACAGGACGGAGTCCTTATCTTCGTCGTCATCAGAGGAGGACATGTTGCTCTCGTCTGCACCCAACGCGTCTTCGGAGTGCTCGCCGAAGTCTTGGTTGGACATGGGGTTGTCATCCAAGTCCGAGACCATATCGTCATCGTCGTCGTCATCTGTCACTCCAGTGAGGTCCTCGGCGTCTTCGGCATCCTGCTGTGCTTGTCTGGCCTGAAGCTTTTGCTCTGAGAGGTTGACGGCCTGGTTGAGGGCAGCCTTGACTCGGCGTTGTTCCTCAGCCTCCCACTCTGCAACTCGGCGGCGATTGATTTCAACCTTCACATTGTCCCATGTGCCAGCGATTGCCCTGTTGACTTGTCTCCATCTTATTCTGGTCTTCTCTAGCTCTTCATGCTCTAGTTCCTCCTCTGTTTTCGGCTGGGGGTTCCGCCGCTTCCACTCAGCTTCGCAGGCAATGGCGAGTCGCTTCGCAGCAGCGCGATGGCGGTGGTGTTCAATTAGCATGAGTTTTCGGAAATTCGCCATAGCCTTTGTTAGATGATCCATGTGGGCGTACTGGCGGGGGGGCTCTTCTTGCGGTTCTGGCTCGAAGATGGAGCATCTATCGACGGCAAGGAGACCCCCTGGCTGCACTTCTTTTTCAACGCGCAAGATGATCTGCGCATCCTGTCGAGCCATTTCCTCCGTATATTGTGGGCCATCATCCGCTGTCAACAAACCGCCCTCTTCAACCGGGATGTTTGCGGCCCTGTCAAAGTATTCCTCGAAGGTGGGCCCAAGCTTTGGGCGCAAGTTCGCTTGATCGCGGTGGACGAGGGGGATGACAGTCAGCGGAGGCCTGACACGTAATTTGATGCGCGGAGTGGTGCGTATGGCTCCGGGCGACCCATTATCGTCCTCATCGTAGGTATCCCGACCACGACGCGTAGATCGGCGCGTGCCAGCTGATGGCTTGGTGGGTGTGGTGAGACGCTTCGGCGATGCGGATCGCCGACGGCTTCGCGTACTCGTGGGCTTAACATCTTGGGGCGGCGCAGGCCGTCGAGAAGAGGACTTGGTCGGCAGGGACTTTGGTGGAATGTTTTTGCCTGAAGAGAGCGGCCGCTTCGGGGCGGAGGTCGCGGAGGAGGGTGTCGAGTGGTTGGCGGGGCTGTTGCTGGCGTGGCCGTTGGTCGATGCGAATCGGTTCTTGGGCGGGCTGGGCTGCTGACCATGTAGAGACCTGCGAGTGATTCTCTTATCGCCGCGATGTAGTTCTAGGGGCACAGTGTTGATGCGTCCTGATTTTCGACGGCCGTCCTGGGCGACAAAGGTTGAGGGGCCTTCGGCCTCAATTTTCTTCCACGGTGGCGACTCGGGCTTGGGGCGGCCGGGACGCGACGAGCTGCCGGGGGTTGTCTCACGGACTCGACGGCGCTTTGCAGGTGGCCCGTCATCCATGGCATCGGATTCGGGCGCGTGGCCGTTGATGCCGTTGGCGCCATTGATGCCGGAGCCGTGGGGTCTGGAACTCGAGCTCTGCAGCGCTGGGCTTTGTTGCTCAGGCGATGAAGGTTCAGGCGAGGGTCCACGGCTGAGGGGAGAGGAGCTGGCGGGGTTAGGGGTGCTGGGGGGGTCTGGGTCGCGAGAGTCGGCGGTGTGGGAGTCGTGGGCATTTTCAGGTCCAGTTGCGAGATTGTCATTTTCGTCGTTGGGGGCAGCCGAGTCAGCGTGTGTTGGGTCGGGCGACGCGATCTCCGTCATAGTGTCTGGCGACAGGGAGAGGCGGAGGGGACCAAGATCTCGACGAAACAGGCATTTGACAGGATGAAATCAACGTCACGAGAAATGCAAAGGCTCAAAGTGTTCCCATTCAGAGTTTGGACATGATCAGCCGTCTGTGAGGCGGGCTGCGGCGTGATTTGTCGTGAATTTGCTCGTCATCAGCAAAACTTTGACAACCGACAAAAAAAATAGCCCCGTTAGGCCAGCCTGAAAGGCGAGTGCCGCGGACCAAGCAGAGCGTGGTTGGTGCCTGAGGCCGACATCAGAGACGGCCATTGCTGGCCATTGCTCCTGCGTCGGCCATTCTCCGGCAAAAGCAGCTCCAGCCAATCAGCACCCCGCCTTCCAGAAGCTAGGACCCCAAACCTCCAGCACAGCTTCGCTCGACTCCATCGTCAATCGTCAATCGTCAATCGACGCTCGTCATCAGAATCCATTGCCCAGCGATTCGACTGCACTGTGGTACCTGCCCCCGCAAAGGCATGTATTAATCAGGACAAGCACATCTCTCTTGCCCTCGCGCTTCCACTAACTGAGACCCAATTGCAGATGCTGTCACGTCGGATTGCGAGGGCTTCGCCCCTCCGACTCCCCGTCGTCCCCGCCTCACGACTCCCCATCGTCCAGCAGCGAGGGTACCTGCCCAATAAGATGAGATCCATCGAGGAAATTCAGAAGAGATATCCCGAATCCGACTACCCGAGCCTGACCGCCGAAGAGGACCCGAACATGGTGTGTTGAGCAGCGGGCACGCGAGATGGTCGTTGGTAGAAGTGACGGCTGACAATTTCGCGCAGAACGGTGGTTATGTCAACCCTCCCCGCATCAAGCGTCAGTTCCGCGATCCCCATGCCGACTGGTGGGATAAGCAGGAACGGAGAAACTACGGCGAGCCTGTGCACGAGGACCACGACATCCTAGGCATGTTCAGCCCGTACGAGTACACCTGGATCACGCCAGGCAAGGGTTTGATGCAGATTGGCGCCTTTATTGTCACAGTCTTCGGCGTGCTTTACATTGTAAAGCTCACGTACCCCGACCAACCCGCCTACCCCCGCGAGTATGAAGGTGGCCTGGAGAAGGAGTTGGGCGGAGCTGGCGCGCCCAGGGTGAGTTCTCTCTTAACTGCTGTTCGGAATTTAGGGTTGGTTGGGTGCTAATCCTCGCTGTAGGCAAGAATTGCAGGTGATCCAGACCCGTGAGACTAAGATTAAGACGGAGGTTGTACATATCGATATCGAGGAGCGAAGACTGGTTACAGTGGAATTAGATGCCAGAATGATTGATGTTCGTTTGAGGCGCAAATGATGCCTATGATGTGACTGCCAGCACAGACACCATTGATTATGATACCGACATCAACGATATACGTCACCCGAGGAGTATGGCAACTCGGTTGTGGCCCCATTTCGCTCCGCTGAACGGGACCGGCTAGAGGGTGGCAGGACCAGGTTTTTTACACGCTATTTAGCAACCGTTTCTCCTGTTTAGTGGGCGGACATTGCTCGGGCAGTCCTGCCTCTAGACAGGATGCCATCAATGTACGTCATCTTTCCGCGAAGATTCCAGCCGACCTGGGTCACCATGGATGGGTATTAATCGATTGCAGCCTCCCGATATGGTAGATGGCCACCGATTCTCCCGAATCGCCGCAAACTAGTTTGGGCAACGCAAGGAGCAACCAATTGACTGCCGTTTCCAGCTCAGCTGAGACGTGGGGTGCAGCAGTAGCCTGGTGTGTTCAGGAGATGTGCGCCTCAACAGGAAGGAGCAAAGGGGCATTTCACTTATCAACCACGCAGATGCCAGCTCAGCTGATGGCCTGATCCACCATATAGGCACCACATACTGGGGAGTCGGGACCGATATCATCAGTCCCCTGCTTGCATCGTCACCCACCCCGAGCTTGTCGTTTTTGCTTCGCTTTGGTCTCTGCTTTGCGTTGCTTAGCTTGGCTTCGTTTTGGTTTGTTTACTTCTCCTTGCTTCTTCTTCCTTCTCATCGCCGTTCTTTTTCCTGCTCTTAACCCTCCGACCCCCTCAGCACTCGTCACAGCCTCTGCTGGACTCCCTACGGATCTCTCGACATGCGGTACGACGATTGGGACATCATCCTGTTCCCCATGGGCAGAGACTCCAAGATCCCCTTCAAGGAGTTCAAAGTCGCGTGCCATGCAGTCCCCGACCTGGAGCTCTCCCACATCCATGGGTCGCTCGGCATGCCTGTCATGACGTGCTTCGTGCCCAGCTTGCCGGCCGGCACGCCGTTCCAGATCTCGATCCACAGCTGGAAAGTCCCAGACATCAGCCAATTCACCCGGGCCTATAGCAAACACGCTGATCTCGTCAAGTTTGAGGCCCGCATCCTGCTGGATGGGCGCATGGTCGCGTTCGTTTCTCTCTCGAAGGGGAGGTAACGTGTACGCTGACGGGGGCACAGGTCCACAGCCTTTGACCGACGGGTCCATGGGCCACACCTGATCGCCAGCACATTTGGTATGTTGCTCGCAAACAGCTAGACGCCTCTCGCTAACTTTGTGTGCTTCAGAGTTCACAAAGACTGGCGAACTCGAGCGACTTAGGTTTCCCCAATTTCGCCGCGAACTCTTGTACCAGAGCCACTGGAGTCCCAGCGATGACATGGGACGCATCAAGGTCATAATCAGCGAAGGCTTCCCCAGGGACTCGCTCTCTGTTCCGATCGAACGTGTCAAAAATATTGTGGCCTTTTCGTTCCAGCACGCCCCGCTGGGTAGGTGGTGCCCGCTCCCTGGAGGAAAGGAGTAAAGTGCTAACATGCATGTCAAGAAATCCTCGAGAGTAACGGCATTGCCTGGCCAAGCCCCTTGATGTGGCGACGCTCGCCCTTCGACACCACGATGCCGGTACCAACGTATCAACCCGAGGACGGCGCTAGTTTGCATACCCACTCGCCTCGTCGGAAGTCGGGGTTCCCCCAGAAAAATAGCCAGGTCCAGGGGCTCCAGGGACTCCAGGTTCCTTCCCCCATCGCGCGAGGCGTTTTCCAGAGTCAACCCACGAATGCCTTTCTTGGAGCCCAAAGCTTCCCCATGCCTTGGTTCCAACAAAACAACGCGGTAGCCAATTCGCCGCTGTCGTGCCCAGACCCGTTCTCGGAAGCTGCGTATTTTGAGTGGATAAATTCGATGGCAGGCGGCCAGTCATCGAGCATAGGTTTTGATGGTCTCACGGGCAAAACGACATGGTCTGACACCCGCAATGGCAGCACGCAGTCAAGCGATGCCAGCATGCCAGACTACCTCTCGAACTCTAGCATCGGCGAGCCTATGCACATCTCGGGAGTCAGCCTTCAAGACGATAACCCCATGAGCCTAAAAGTCCCGACCAACACGCCGACTGCCGTGTCAGGTGATGACTTCCAGGGTACTTCACTCCCATGGTACCCAGGGCCTACGGGACAGCTGCTACCAACAGACCTTGCCACCTCCCTCACCCACTCCCTCTTGAACCAGCCCATCCCGTTCCCAATCCAACCGCAAACAATCCCACTCCCAGCATCCGAGATCAAGTCCCGAAAGGAAAACCGCCACCTCGCCATTCCTGACTCCAATCCTTCATCAGCACAATCAACACCGCAGGCAACATACATCGAAACGCGCAAGTTCTCCCACCCAGTGTTCACTATCGGAGGCGGCGGCAACCTAGGCGGCAACCTTCACATGATAAACCGACCTTTGTCTAGTTCTACATCTTCATCCACGACGACTAACACCACCGAGAACTCGGACGGCACCTCGCCCAGCTTGCAACCCATCTTCTCAGCTAACAATTCGCGTGACGGGTCGGAAGGATTCGGCGCCAACATTACTCATCTAAGCACGGGGTGCTCACCGGTGAGGCATTCGTCGCTCCAGCTGTTAGGACAGGCGTCTGGCGACTGTCTAGAATCGTCGTCTGTGAATGCAAGCGGGGTCAATTGCCTGGGAGGGCCCAGTATGGGTAGCGGGAGTGCAGGTACGAAGCGGACAAGGAACTTTACGCCTGCATCACAAAAGGTGATTGATGAGGAGGATGAACCGCGACGGGCGAGTCCGCATGTCAGGATTGCTGGATTTGGGGGAGAACTTGCAAATGAGGCTTGATACTTGCAGGCATGTTATTGTTACGTATCTGGCCAATGGATACAGTGGATGTTATCATGGCCTTTGGTATTAGTACGCGTCGATGGAACTTATGATATATCCTTAAACGTTTTTTTGGCCGAGTCTCTGAGGGTTATCTTAGGTATCTCGCTGGTTCCGAGCTCTTGCAGCATGGTACGGGGTTACAAGAGGAAGGTTATTTGTTGTATATCGTATGTTAGCTGCAGGCTATTGTTTTCTGGAGTCTAGCTGATGCATTGATTATCACTAGGGTGCCTCCCTCCAAATTTGAAGATTGAACTTGGCCCAGCTTGCCGGGAATCATTCACCCCCATTCAAGGCAGAGAAGGACTAGTTGACGTTGTACACTCCAGCGCTGTATTTTTTGTTGTTCACGCGTTACACTCGAAGAGGAGTAGCCATCTGGAAAAGGCCTCTGTGGTATTAAAATAACACGCCTCGGGTGCTTCAAAAGCATCTCCGGTGTTCTAAAACGTCTGAAAGGCATCTCGGTGTCTAGAAACGGGGTCAAGAAAAACCTAAAAGCGTCATCGCAGGGCAACGAGCCATCTTTTTCTCGTTTTCGAAACCTTCAAGTCGGACACTAGCAAACAAACAAACAAACGTACAAGGGTTTGATTGTGTATACCAAACTAATAACTAGAACTGTTAGTGACTATGGCTGCTAAATACCAAATCCATGGAATAGCCTGTCCTAGTAGCAGCCGAACTTGAACTCTGGGAGTTTTTGACCGGTCTGTTCTTTGTATGGTACCTACCTAGGTAAATAGCACTGCAATGCTTGGCTACCATCCATTTCGAAGCTTGCTCGAGCCACATCCTCTGCTTTTGCCCTACTTCCCGAGCTCTAGACGAACCAGGGTGTGCTAACTATGACGCCCAAGTAGGAAAACCGAACTTGTTTAATATTACTAATGATATGTGTTCACACACCACGGACTACTCTGGGCCGTTGTTTGCGATGTTTCCGGGCCCGCGCAAGTTCGAAGCTCGGGACTGAAATTCGGAACCCAAATTGGCGTTGAATCATCACCGAACGCAACTCGAATAAACACTTGTAAGAACCGACGAGGCCTCGAAAGAAAACGGAGGTGTAAATGATGAATTTTATCTGTATGCCTAATTATCCATTGTCTCATTTTGTATTCCAGCGTCTTTCATTGGCAAGGGCACAAGGTTTCGAGGTGCCAGAGAGATCATTTTCAAGCTCCAATATCATATGGTTCTACTTGGCGAAACACTCACCAGGTCGGGGTGGATGGGAAGCTTAGACAGGGGAAAATAACTATCAGGTACCATAGTAGCAACTGGGTCGTCATGCCTCGGGTGGTGATTCTGCAGCTCTTGTGGTGGCGACCATGCGCGAAGCCGATGCTGTGCTGCCGGCTTCTCACAGAAGATCTGATCTACCTAATCGGGAACCCAGATGCATGGAACTGGCGTAGGTTGCGTCCAAATATGCCTGGAGTCGGTACCCAGCAGGCCGGGGGGATAAATTGGAGTTGCCGGGAGGGGAGTATATGCCCCCCCCCTCTTTGTTTATGTTGTTGTCGTGAGATGGGGTAATCCGGCCGTAAGATGCGGCGGTGTCTACCTCACCTGGGGTCGGCTCAAAGGAAAGTCAACCTAGCTGTCTCAGAGCATGGTTGTGTGCGATGCGATGTCTCGCAAGCTGGGGGATGCAACGATGGATCCTGGTAAAATAAGACATTCTGGGGCCAGGGTGCGGTTTGGCTGCAGAAACACACATATCTCCGCACTCTCGAGGCAGATTTGAGTTTATCGCCGACGAGCAATGGCGGGACAGCAGCGCGCAGGGTGGGGATGGGGATAGGGGTAATTGAAAAGGTAAGCAAACAGTCGAGGTGAAACTTTGTCTCGGATCGAGCAAAGGCGGAAACGGGGAGGGACGGTGGTACTCGATCTGCCACGCCCATGGCTGACCCGCCACATCCAAGACATGCCCATGTTTTGATGAAGAGACAGACAGATTGCCGCCGGGCGTCAGTGTATCGGAGAAAGTCACAGACTGCTTGTCGGCGATAAGCCACGATGTAGTCACGACGTGAGAGGGATTTGGAGGCTGAATTACCACAAAGATCTTGTCTTCGGCCGTGTTTCAATGCTAGAGCCCTCATTGGGACACGACCTATTTCAAGACATCAGCGTTGGGGCTATATGTATTTTTGTGATACTTCGCTTGCAAGACGCTCTGCCGCCGCGGATGCAGAGCTACCATCTTGTGGGAAAATTTCGATGAAAAATAATATTAAGGGGGGGGTTTATACGATTTTGCTCCTTCCTTTTTTGGATTGCTGGCATCCAAAGTTGCATTTGCCAGCTAACTGCTGGGCTGAAATCAAGCTGCCGCACTCTTACAAAAACGTTGTTTCCTGCCCTGAGGCGAAAACAGGAGAGGAGAGAGGGCGCAGGGGAACACAGTAGGCTAATCTCTCCAAGCAGTGCACGGGGCTTGGTCGTTGTGATACCCACCGCATCATCTGGGTCATGCAGAAGTTGTCGTTTTGTGTCGTGCAAAACGGCGCCAATTCTGTGGCAAAGTAACAACATACGGATTGTAAGGCGAGGCAGGCGCTGCCTGACATATGCAAGAAGCCGAGGAGAAAGATGGGTAGGGCAGCGCCAGGTTGTTTGTTTGATCTTCGCGATGGCAGTACTCACCGAAAGCTCAAGACCCCTAATATGGCTGCCGAGAACAGTTGCCAGGCGTCAAATCGAGTCCGCCGTGCCGTGCTGTGCCGTACCGGGTTCCCCACGTCGTCGGCAAGACTCCGCCCTAGCAAGACCGGAAACGCTCTGGGCCAGTTTCACCAAAAAGGACCGACAGCCGGTACATACTTTACACTAAATCTTGGGTACAACGAGCTGGAGATCTAGCTGCACGACACGCGCAAACACTAACAAAAGGCCCGCGAAAACAAAGCGAGCTTGGGTCTCCCTAGAGGTCGAATGTGGGATTTGTGCGAGGCAAACAGCCTGCACTGGCACCAGCACTAAATCAGCACTAAACTAGCGGACTTCAATTGCCGGTACTGCTGGACCAGCAGCCTGCCGCCGCTTCCATGGGGTCGCAAACGGGAGAACGCAGCAGTCCGTTTGGGGTCAGCATGAAGAAACATGGGAACAGTTGCATAATGACCCAACGCGTCGGGGCGCTGTTCTGTGCGCTACGTCCTTACAGAGCCCAGATATTGTTTGTAAACTCAGTTAAGCCCGGACGTGATTGCTGCGAGCTGCCTCATCTACATATTACAGTATGTCTAGCGAGCCGCAATGGCAGCGCGGGGAATACGGAGTCAATGCACTGGTGCACAAACACCGTGATGAAGAGAAGGGAACCATCCTTCCCAAAGAGGTTGTCAGTCCAGTGCGGCGCTGGAGCTTGGAAAGGGAGGGGCGCTCGCATTCGGGTTGGCGAAAGAGTCCGAAAATCCTGGCAAGACGCCAAAGCGGCACAGAACAAACACATCCCGGGCCGTGTGCGCGCGGCCTTGTGGTTGGATGACGGAATACAGACCCAACCTTATTGATCCCTGCAGTCGAGGCAAGCAGCGCCATCTGATAAAAATGTTGCCGGGAACCAGAGCGATCTATGATACAAACGTAATCCGTCTTGTTGGGGAAACCGCGACGGGAAGGCACGCTTGCTCCTAAGAATTACAGATACTTGAAACTGGTCGCGACTGCCGAAAAAGGCTCATGTGAGTCACTAATAGGGCTTCGCGCGAGCGAGTAGAAACAGATGGCGAGTGGATACGATGTTTTTACGTCTGTAATATTACTGAGGCTTCTTGCCATTAAGTTGGAGAATTGCGGAATTAGCAGGGCACTAAAACATCCCGGATGCCTTTTCTGGGGGGTCAGCGCGGAAAGCTAACGGGCGCGAAAACGGACGACAAGCGATTGCCCCACGAAAGGGACCTTTCAGCCCAGCGCCAAGCGTTATGGCTACTCGAGGCCCGTCAGACGGCGCAATCGAAGAATGCGGGCTCTGCCTTCCTCCGCACCCCGCGACGCTATCAAACGCTAGGGTCTGTGAGCGCTGTCACGGTATGTCACGTTCGCACTGGCTTCTGTCGCCGCTGCCGCCGCTGTCGCCGAATACAGCGGCCTGCCTACTCCCATTTTGGTACCCAACTAGCTGGCTGCTCGTAGCTGTCGCTGGCCGCTGCTAATGTGAATACAGACAAATGTCTCCGGGTTTGCTAGTGGGTTGAATCAGGCTATCGATCCTGACCAAAAATGTTCCCGGTTCGCTGGCCAGCTACCGGCTCCGCGGATAGATCCCAACGCCCGAGCTTCTCCCAGAAGGGATTGATAGCGCCCGCCAAGCCAGGCCGATGCAACGCTCGGGGAGCGGCTCAATCATTTGGGAAAAGTCCAAGGGCGCACAGGGCACAGGGGCGAGAGCCCATCAGGTACCAGTACCGCCCATTTTTGTCTTTTCGATTTTCCTGTCGCCGTCTCGTGCGAATCGCTCGTTCGTTCAAGTGTCGGCACGCGTTGGTGAGACATAAAGTTGCGGTGGACAGTGGTACAATATACGCTGATGGCGCATGTATGCGGCATGCAGAGAATCAAAGGTCCTGGATATGAATCATGGACGAGTGTGATTCAGAGTGATGGCGTCCTCCCATCAGCCCCTGCCGCGCTGCGAGCTAGATTCGCGGTTTTTTTACTATGGAAACTCGGCGCAGTCCCGAAAGACGGGCGATGGGGCGGAAAGCGTGCACTACAGGAAACGGGCCAATGGAATGGGACCCAGCACAAAGCAATCCCAAAGTCTCGGAGACTTACGGGGTCGTCGTGTGGCCCGCTTGGGGCCTGGCTGTGACTCTCTCTGTTGGCCCTGCCGGCGGATTGGACGCCCTCCCACACTCCCATGACCCTAGCTCCCCTCCAGGAAAAGTGCGATAGCGCAGCCACGGATGCGGTCAAAGAAGAAAATTGGAAGACGGCGCGCTACGGAGTACTAGTTGCGGCCACGGGCAGGGGCAGGGGGCCCCAATCTGTCGCCTGGACCTTTGGGATGCATTTTGGTACACACGCGCCTCTATTAAAGAGTCGCCAACGCCTTTCCCGTTTCCAGCCCAGGTCCCCCCCATCGATACCGCCTCTGCATCTTGTCCTCCCCCTGGCTTGCGCGACCACCACGGTGCCACGCGACTCTAACACCAAGGCACACTACGAATACCATTGAGAACCTCAGCATGGCCGACAACAAGCTCGCCGCGCCCATCACCCCGGCGGCGCCCGAGTCTGAGGCTGCCACCATCGCAGCCACCAGCATCGGCGGAGACGAAAAGGGATCCAACGCCGGCGACACATCAGAGCCCGAGGCCGAAGCCATCTCGAACCGCGCCACTACCCCCGGCCCCTCGACCGACCCCGAAAAGACGGATGGGCTTGCGCGCCAAGCAACCGCCGTTTCCAAGACGGGCCAGAGCATCACCCAAGTAGCCACGCGTGAAGATGGCACCGAGTACCCGACGGGCACGAAGCTCGGCCTCATCGTGCTGGCGCTCTGCTTGAGTGTCTTTTTGATGGCATTGGGTGGGTTCCGCCCACCTACTGGTTTTGACAGTGCCATTGGCTGACGGGCAACCCAGACAACTCGATCATTGCGACTGCCATCCCCAAGATTACAGATCAGTTCCAGAGTCTGCAAGACGTGGGCTGGTATGGAAGCTGTATGGCAGACCCGTCCCGCATTGCGCCTTTCCACCGCTGACATGACTCTTCAGCCTACCTCCTCACCACAGCCGCTCTTCAGTTGCTGTTTGGTCGATTCTACACTTTCTTCAGCATCAAATGGGTCTACCTCATCGCCATCGCCATCTTCGAACTCGGCAGCTTGATCTGCGCCGTAGCCAACAACAGCGTGACGCTGATTATCGGGCGCGCCGTTGCCGGTGTCGGCTCGGCGGCCATCTTCTCGGGCGCGCTCATCATCCTCGCCTACTCGGTGCCCCTCGCGAAGCGCCCGCTGTATAGCGGCTTGATCGGAAGCATGTACGGTATCGCCTCGGTGTCTGGCCCGCTGCTGGGCGGTGCTTTTACTGACAAGGTGACGTGGCGCTGGTGCTTCTACATCAACCTGCCCATTGGTGCCATCACCCTTGCCGTCATCGCCGTCTTCTTCCCGGACCCGCACCGCACCGTCACCAACGATGATACCGCGTGGGAGCGCATCAAGCGGTTCGACCCGTTTGGAACGGTCGTCTTCATGCCCGCCATCATCTGCCTTCTCCTGGCCTTGCAGTGGGGCGGCACCACGTACGAGTGGAACAGCTGGCGCATTATCCTCCTCCTCGTCTTCTTTGCCGTGCTCATTGCCATCTTCCTCTACATCCAGCACCTGCAGCAAGATCTTGCCACGGTGCCGCCTCGCATCTTCTTCAAGCGGAGTGTGTGGGCGTCTTGCGCCTACAGCTTCTGCGTCGGCGCCGCCTTCCTAGGCTCTGTGTACTACCTGCCCATCTGGTTCCAGTCGGTCAAGGGTGCCAGCGCCGTCGACTCGGGCATCATGAACCTGCCCATGCTCATCTCGACCGTGCTCATTTCCGTCTTTGCCGGCGCGGCCGTCACCATCTGGGGCTACTACACGCCTTTTATGCTAGTCTCGAGCGTTCTCGTGGCCATTGGGTTTGGCCTTCTCACGACCTTGCAGCCCGACACGGGCTCGCCCAAGTGGATCGGCTACCAGATCCTGGCGGGCGCGGGCATCGGCTTCGGCATGCAGCAGCCGCTGATGGCGGTGCAGACGGTGCTCGACATTCACGACGTGCCCACGGGCACCTCGGTCGTCATCTTCATGCAGACGCTCGGCGGCGCCTTGTTTGTGTCGATCGCGCAGAATGTGTTTACCAACAAGCTGGTCGAGTACATTACGGAGTATGTGCCCGAGATCGCCGAACCGCGCTCCGTCCTCGCGGTTGGTGCGACGAGCGTGCAGAGCCTCATCGACCCCGCGTTGTTGCCGCGGGTGACGCTTGCTTACAACGACGCCCTGACGCAGACATTTACCGTGTTTGCGGCGCTGGCGGCGGCGAGCATCATCGGCTCTGTGTTTGTCGAGTGGAAGAGCGTCAAGGGGAAGAGTGTCGAGATGGCTATGGCATGAGCATGGACTACGTGGATTGGCGTCGTATTGTTTTTTTTGTGTGGCTGTATATACCCCGGCATATGTTATATTCTATTGTGGATTGGCGGTGGAAGCATAATGTTTTAATTTGTGGCACGAGTACACATCATAGACCTGGGTGGATGGCATCTAGGGAGGTTGGGCTGGGAAAAAAAGGATACAGGTTGAGTGGAGAGCTGTAACCGAAATGGGCAGCGAGGAAGTGTACTTTACGGACGATAGAGGACCACGGCGTTGGCGGAATATGGGACATATCTCAGCTTTGGCGAATCAAGACATTACATCCGCTGTTGGTAAAGGGCAGGCACGCTGTGACAGTGCAGCCTTATGAAGCGAGGTAAGCTCATTTGATAATTGAAAGCTGAGTTCCGAGCCACGTCCGATGTAAGCAAGGGGCTTCTAACCAAACAGTCTTACAGCTACCTATGCAGCAATAATGCACAGCTATGAATCCGATTGACACGCGTCGTTGTCAAATGAACACGCGTCGCGACGTGCACAGCACACCAGCCTAGATGCGGCAAAGCGTCGATGGTCAGGGGTTGCACGATGCCACCCTCGGCGGACTGCAAGAAAGCTCTTTTCGTGTTCGGGTGCTGAGATATCTGACCCGGAGAGGTAATACTCAAACTGTCATTGTATATTCAAGTTGTCATTGCTGTCCTAACTTTTATTTAGGGAGATACCTCACATCACCCGGAACTTGGACACTTCCAGCTGCTCGCCTCATCGACATTGCCGACCCTGTCGTACACAGCCGTGCTCGGCCACGGACAGATGGGCCGCTGGCGCCACACGCCCGAGTTGGCATCCACCTCGCTCTTACAGGCCGCGGCGATGAGCTGATCGACGGGCTTGCCGTCCTCGACCCAGCTTATCAGGCCCAGCAGCGTATCGTGCCTGCTGTCCTTGAAGCCCGGGACCGACCACTAGCCCATGCTCATGGCGTCGGGGCCCCGCCAATGTTTCAGGGCGCGCCGACCACCGTTCTCCGGCAGTGCTGCAAGCCCGGCACCATGAACAGCCGGAAGAAGTCGGCCACCTGCGCACCGTCGCCGCCGCCCACCGCCACGATGGTCGCGTTGTAGTAGTACTCCGAGTCCTTGGCACCAGCCCGTCGGCCAGCCCCCCGTGGTACATGACGAGCTTGCCGCCGCGCACCTTGTATTTTTTCAGGGCGCCAAAGTTGGGCGCCGTCGACGACCCGGCTCGTGCGCGTCGGCCGCGGTGATGACCGAGCCGTTGTACATGCGCCAGTCCCAGTCAGGGTCGTCAAAGAGCACGTCGCGCTGCCCGGCGAGCCCGAACGGCGAGGGCTCGGTCGTGCCGCCGAGCAGCAGCCACCACTGCTCCTCGGTCGAGAAAGCCAGGCCCAGGTGCAGGAACTGGCCGGACGGCGAGACGTAATCGCCGTAGACCTTTTTGACGGTGCCGACCTGGGCCGGGGTCAGGCAGTCGCCGTTGGTGGCGGGCGACGTGATGGGCGCCAGCGTGTTGTTGTACAGCAGCCGGGTGAAGTCGAAGGCGCAGGCCTGCGGGGCCGACACGATGTCGACACGATGCCGTCCTCGACCCCGTCGGCCGGGTCGCACTGCCGCAGCACCTCGGCCGCAATGAAGGGCGTCAGCGCCATGGGGATGTGGTACGGCGCGCTGGCTGGCGGGCGCGCTTTATAAAGGACTGGAGTGCCAGGAACGCGGCCGCGCCGGCCATGGCGACTGTGAGGCGTGTCATTATGTGCGGCGAGACGGGGGACGGAGGACTGTCGTGGGTGATCAGCCACCAGGACCAGATCATCCAAGTGTCTTTATATCTCACTTACCGGCTGCTAGCCCCTGAGAGCATAACGAAAACGTCGGGCGAGCGCCAGTGCGCATCATCGACGCTACATCGGCCGGAAACTTGCTGCCCTTTACCCTGACATTATGTCTGAGCACGTCCATGACTCGCTTCTATGATGCGACGCGGCCGCACGGCAACAAGAGGCTCAAGGTGGCCGACGTAGCGGATATTACTGGAGGTCCGCAACTATTCTACGCCTCGAAGTTAAGGTTGATGGATCCCAATGTGAGTTTGTGGCCTGCTTCGACGTGCTGTGTGTTTACAGTAGCTACGTGTACAAGGTTTGAAGGCTCGGGATCCGGCGCGCTGACCAACCCCGAAAGACTCCGAGTCTGCGTGGAAGCGGGATGCTTGAATATACCTACCACCAGCACTCATAATGGCCATTAGATCAGGAGGAACAAACTCAACTCAACGAAAGCCCCGGCCCTGTTCCTCCCCTCCGATCCTCCAACCTTCCCATCGCACTGTCACGGGGCCATCGGCACACGGCACCATCTCAAAGCCTAAACAGCCGCACATCCTGCCCGCCCCCCTCTCTCAGCAGCTGCCGATTCTTCCACCCGTACCAAACTCTGAGTGCCGCCGTCCCAGCCGCCACAAACAACAGCATGCCCGCATTCACCCAGTGGCCAGTCGGGAAGCCCGCCTTGGACTCCTGGGCCTTGTAGATCCACACGCCGGGGATCTGGCCCATGCCGGCGCCGAAGCCGACGTTCAGGGCCACCGCCAGGCCGACCGACGCCGTCGAGTAGACGTTGGACGTCAGCCAGCCCAGCATGGGCGGGATGCAGGCAAAAGCACCGGCGGCGGCGAGGATCAGACAGCCGTAGCGCTGCGCGTAGGCGTCGGGCGGGAGGAGGGCGGAAGCCATGAAGCCGATGGCGCCGATGAGGGCGAAGACGGCCGTGTGCAGGCCGCGGGCGTTGAAGCGGTCGGCCGAGTACGAGACGACAATTTGGGTGACTGCATAATACTCATTAGCAAGGTCTCGTATAAAGGGGGGAGGGGGGGGGACTGACCATAAGCAACGGCATACGGCGGCACCGTCATCAACTGCGCCTTGAGGTCCAAGAACCCCAACCCAGCCGTGATCGACGGCGTGAACAGCGACAGCGAGCTAAACGGCACCGACACGCCAAAGTAGATGAGATAATGCCCGTACAGCCTCCAGTCCGTCAACGTCGCCACAGCATCCGCCTTGGTCATGCTGCTATGATGGCTCTTGCTCCCCTCCACCGCCAGTCTCGCCAGGGCAATCTCGCGATCCCGCCCCTTGAAGTGCTCCTCGGGGTAGTCGGGCAGCAAGAACCACACGGCCACCGCCGAGGCACACGACGGGGCGCCCTCGATGATGAACAACCACCGCCACGCCGACAACCCGCTCGCGCCGTTCATGTGCCCAATACCGTAGGCAATCGCGCCCCCGAACGCGCCCGCCAGCGTGGCACTCGCCAGGATAACCGCGACCCGGACGCTGCGCTCGTCATTCTTGTACCAGAAGGTCAGATAGTAGACCAACCCCGGAAACAAGCCGGCCTCGCTCGCCCCCAGCAGGAACCGGACGCCGGCCGTCGCGGAAAAGGTCTTGACCCCGCCGAGGCCAATGGTGATGGCGCCCCACGAGAACATGAGGAAGGCGAGCCAGCGCGACGGGCGCAGCTTCTTGAGCAGGATGTTGGAGGGCACCTCGAAGATGGCGTAGGCGACGAGGAAGATCATGAGGGCAATGTTGAACTGGTACTGCGTCGCGCCGATCTCGGTCTGCATGTCGTTGTGCGCCGACGAGTTGAGGATGCGCGCGTTGCCAATGTTGGACCGGTCCAGGTAGCACAGGAAGTAGATGGCGGCCGAGAGCGGGATGATGGTCAGGTCCTGCTTGCGCACCAGCGCGCGCTCCTCGGCGGCCGTGAAGGTGATGGTTGGGGTGAGCTATTTGGTTTAGCATGTTCGTCGTGGTTGTGTCTTGTTGGGGGCAGGTACCTCATTGTTGCCTCTCTCAACGTCGTGCAGCCCCTCGGCTTTTTCCTTGTCGAGTTCGTGCACCGAGTCGGTCGGGGAGGGGACCTCGTTGCGGCCCGACGCGATTTCATGCTTGGTCGGCTCTTCGATTCCGTTCAGCGAGTCGGTTGGCATTGTGATGAATGTGGTGGTGGGAGACCAGTCGTTGAAAGTGGGCGCTCCTCAGCGGCTCGGGGGGGGGGTGCCGAGGTTGTGGGGATAAGGTTAGGTTCATATGTTGGGAACGAGATTGAAAATTGTTGGCAAGACCCGGATATCTGTGTCCAAGATACGTCCTACTACATCCAGCAGCCATGGTTGCATTTGTTGCGGCCAACTGTGCCGCCGGCAGCCAGTTGGGTGCCGTGGTGCTACACCGACTCTAACCAGAATATTAAAAATAAGAAAAAAGCTACCCTGGTATCTCGCAAAGCGTTCGGGCGGTCTCGTGGGCCAACCGGGGTGGACGACCTGCCCCATTGGAGCGGGTGACACGAGATCGACAGGATTAATGGGCCCTGTCTGGAACATGCCGTCCCCAACTCGCGATACGTGACGTTGCAGATTGGAGAAACATGGAAAAAGCTGGAGGGGAAAGTTGGAGCAGCGTCGCGGCGCAGCAGCGGGGGAACTGGGAACGACAAAACGGTCGAGACCAATGGGGATGTTGCCATAGGCCATCGGTCACACGATGGTGTGCCGTGTTGATGCCCCAGATCGGTGGTCCTTTGGGGTTGTCTATTACAGCCTCTTACAGCCACCTGAACAGGGGACCATTGCAGATCAGGATTGCCAATAGGAGCTGGCCCAGCCCTCGCTAAAGCACCCCATTTGGCACATGTGCCCGTCGACAGTTTCCATCCTCGAGGTCGCATGCGGTCAAAGATTCGGCATTTGGGCTCGGGGCGGTAAAGCCGCTGTCAGATTGTCATTTCCGTCCTGATTTTTGATGACTAAGGTCAGGATCGCTTTAACGAGAGTATTAACGACTCCAGGTTCCACGTTTCCAGGAACAGTGTGTTTCAAAAAATTCGTATCTAATAAATGAGATTGAGTGGTTGGGCAAGTAAAGCGTGAATCTCCTACAGTGGACGCGTTGCCGTGGCTCCCTTTGGCCTCCTGAATGGGTGCGCTTCTGTGTTGAGAACGTAATCGTCAAGACTGATGACATCTGGTGGTGAAAAGGCAAGATAAAAGTACTTGAGCGTCTCGGCGAGCCAAAAGCTCTACCAGTTATTAGTGACAACCTGGCAGAATCACAACATGTTGCTTACCTCCATGTAGTCCTCCTGCGGCAAGGGATACTCGGCCTTGGTCACATCCAACACGGCGGCGTTCGCATATTCGGTTGCCGTCCCGTTGGCGATAGCGGTGAACATGTCCCAGGCAGCTTCCTGAAATTCCTGGCGGCCAGTTATCCGGTACATGACAAAGACGCTCTCGATGGCCTCAGGCCGGAGGATGTAGCGCGGGTCCTTGGCAGTTGTGAATCCCTTGGGCAAGTGAGGCGCCCACTCTCGCCGCAGCCGTTTTCCCTCGTCAAAAGCTGTTTCGTTCCACTTGCAGTTCTCGCGCGACTCGCAGGGAACCATGTTATACCTCTCCGGCATCATGCCCGTGGGCATGGACCGATACGCGTATATGCATCCGTGGGTCAGCTTGGAGCCGATGTCATCGACCCACTCCGGCCTGCGGAAAAGTCGACCCGCGAGTCCGTAAACGCCGCCAACAAAACAACCCAGATGCTCGCTCTCGGGGTCAAAGTTGACCGCGCCCGTCTCGTCGACCATGGCGTTCCCAATCATCAGCAGATCCTCCTCGCCAGGCAACATGGGCCGGAAGAAGAAGGTGCTGTTAGCGGCCTCCATGAACCTCTTGCTCATGACATCGTATTTTTGGTCCAACCCGCCGAGCAGCGCATGCATCTTGGGGATATACTCGTACAGCGAATCAACCGAGCCAGCAATAGTGAAAGACGACCCCAGCACGACGTCCTGCGTCTCCATCGACACGTACATGGGCCACAGTCCGGGGATCTTGGTCCACTCCTGGCCCTTGGCAAAGACATCCATGACCCGCGACACGGCATCGTAGTACTTGGAGTCGCCCGTTACCTGCGACAGGCGTGTCATCTCCATCGACAGCGTGCCGGGCGACGCCGCCACAACGCCGCTCTCGACTGTCAGTCCCTTGCCGCTCTTGGCCCGCGCAAAGTCGATAAAGTCGACCGGCATGCGGTTCTTGGTGTTGTACCCCGCGTAGAGCAGATCTCCTAGCTCGATGGCCTTGGTGAGCAGAACGTCACGCTGGCTCAGGTCATATGCAGCCAGCAGCCCGCCGAGGTAGCGAATGTTGACCTCGAACATGTTGACCGCCGGGGTGCTCGAGGATCCAAAGTCAATGTCGGCCACGGCGGCCACAGCTTCGTCGAATTCGCCGCGCAGCCCCATGATCCACAGCGTGTCGAGCGCGTCGACCAGCGTGGCAGCCCAGCCACTGAATTGGTCTTTGTAGTCGGCCGTGATGGGCTGCAGCGCGTCTTTTTTCCAGGCATATTTGCGGTAGCTGGCCCAGTTCTTCCTGAAGAGGTCGCGGACTCGCTGCCGTCTGGCCTCGCGCGTCTGGGCGGCCGCTGGGATCTCGGGCGGGAAGTTGTGCTGGACCTGAGGAAGGGATACGGGGCGGCCCGTGGGTATTTTTCTCAGCGGGCCGGGCGGGTATTTGAACTGCACCTTGCTCCAGTCGAAGCTGCTGTTGGATTTGAGCGACGACGTGTCTGCATTTTTGTTCATGTGGCGCTCGAGCCAGACAGATTCCGGCCCGGGCTGTGCGAAGATGCCATGCAAGGGGGGCGACGAGGAGAGGTAGTAGGCAAAAACGAAGAGGACGAGGACGGCGATAAAAACAGTCCTCCGGCTGCGCCGCTGAAGCCGTGCGGCGGCCATCGAAAATGAAGGATTGAAGGCCAATCCCAGCTACATGATTGGCGCAATGACAAGAAGGAGCTAAAGCTAAAACAGATGAAAAAAAACTACCAGAAGGACCCAATGACTCAAAATTAATGGGGACGGAAGGAGCGAGTTGAAAATGCAGAATGTGAGACTGCGTTGTGCGCAAGAACAATGCGCGGTTGGACAAAGGCCAATTGTCCTCAGACAGGTGTGCAGATCAGATGCGACCCCCGGATTTTTGCCAAGATGCGGCGGGTAAACAGGTTGCCAAGCCCATGTCTTGGCTTCAGACTTGATCACCACAAAGCGGCAATTGCCGGCTCGTCGGGGGTGAGAGTGTGTGAGACTGGCAGTACATCGTCAGACAAATATCCGTTAGGCAGTATGAGAAAGGAGCCATTCAGAAACTGAAACATTGCAGCTCATCTTGACATTTTTCAGGCCGCATGTAAGTGAAGAAGGAACCGGCGTGTCAAATACTGATGCGTCTAGATAGAAGAAGAAAAGACACCAGTGGGCGTTTCACAAAGGAAAGATGACGGGAGTTTGAACCCCCTCCATTGACAACAAAGGGTAGTGCCAAATAATTATCACAGTTGAGTTCCAACTAAGACGTGACAAGGGCATTGTGGAAGATGGCCGTGGAATCACCACATTACGAGCCCCTTTGTTTGGTAGTCCAATATAACCCCTATAACAAACTGGAATTAAGCTACATGCTCTCAAAAATCCACAAACCTACCTTGTCCACCACACAGAAGTACCCTTCCTTGCCTATCCCACCAGCCGCGTACGACACCCAAAAACCGAAAGATGCAGGCTTCACCATCAGCGATCAAGATGTCCCGTATGGGCAAACCGAGAAAGCATACCGACACTTCGTTGCTGGACACCCTCATCGTGAATGTCGTACGGACAGACACAAACCAGCTCTGGCGCGTCAAGCTCTCCGAGTTTGTCCCACCCAAAGTCCGTTCCGCAAGGGGCTTTTCCTTGCTCAAGGTAGAGGACTTTTCTTGGCAGGCCTTTGTCCAATGGCTTGATGAGCGGCACTACTACAACTACAAGGCTCACAAGCTGTTGTCTGCCCAGCACGGCTTGGATGACTACACTGAGCTTCAGACCGAAGTCGACTGGCACAAGCTGCTGAAGGATGTGGTCATTGGCGAAGACATTCGGGTGCCTCCTTACACCGACCTCTTCTTCATGCTCCGTCCTCGGCAAACGCTGCAAGATGTCATTGAGTTGAGCAATCTCATGGCCGAGTGGGAGAGGGACAATGGCCGCCCCATTTTCCAGCCTCCCACTTCGCCACCCACAGCTGCTGAAGACTCACCTCCAGATGCTCAAGAATCGTGCGTAAGCCCGAGTAGCCCCATTCCCCGCCCTGCCATTGCTGTGCCTGCGGTCCAAGTGGACGAGGCACCCATCGTGTCACCTCTTGCATACACACCGGGTCCCGAAGAGGTAGCCGACAGCAATCTCAAGGTTCCGCCCAGACAGCACACCATCCGAGACAGGCGTGCGTACAAAAATGGCACACTGAAGCCTAAGCGCTCTAAGAAGAGGCGTTCGGGCAAACGTGTTTCGAAACGTACACGCCCTCCTGTCTGGGTGGAGGGTGCTGGCTGGAGTAGCTGGAGCGACAGCGAGTCGGGGAGTGGAAGTGGCGCTAACTCTATCTACAGCAGCGACACCGACTCGGTCTACAGCAGTGGTTCCGAACCGGGGGTCGATGAGGATGAAGAGGAACTTGCCCTCTATTCCAAGATCGACTACTTTCCCAACGACTTGGAAGTCATCGATGTCACCGACGAGGAGAACGAACTCGAGGCAGCCCGGGCGACTGGGAACGGCAGCGACGCGGATTCCGTGTATTCGGAATTAAGCACCGATTCGGAGCCCATCATGACTCCTCCCGGTAAGTCCCCCCAGACCAAGACCCAGACTGAGAAGAAACCAGAGTCTGCTGTCCCCAGGAGACTCAAGGTTGCGTCCGGTCCAGGCTGTGTGCGAGCCACCGATGCTAGGAAGCCAGCACTAACCAGGGCCACCACTCGGCCTGGTACAGGTAGTCCAGAGCCCCATTCTGGTGCTTCGAGTCCTGCCCGAGGGAGTCCAGCAGGTAGTCCGTCGTCCCGTTTTGGCGCGTCACCTCCGACCCGAAGGAGCCCTACAGGTAGTCCGTTGTCCCGTTCTATTAGTGCTTCAACTCCAGCCCGAGGGAGCCCCATAGCTAGCCTTTTGTCTCGCTCTGGCGCTTCAACTCCCACCCGAGGCCGATCTTCTCAGCGGGGCTCTCCGCCATCTTCATCTTCGAGACGGGGTTCGCCAACACCTAGTCGTCGGGGGTCCACGACCACCCGAACCTCGTCGAGAGCCTCAACCACGACTGGGTCGGCCTCGGGTCAAGCAGACCAGGAGCCAGACTTGGAAATCACCGAGTTATCCACCGCGGACCTTCAGACCGAAGAAGCCCGGGACGACGACTACGGCGCTGTTGACGACAGTGTCATTGACACATACGTTGGCAGCTTCAACGCTGGCGACACGGCACAGGAGTGGCGAGAGTGCTCGACCTTTTTCAAACTCGATCCAACAACGATCGAGAGGTCGGAGCAGGCCAATTCCAAGGCCGAAGGACGGAAGCGGGTACCGCTCAAGAAGCTCCCTGGCATGTCGGTTGGTCTCTTTGACTACCAGCTAATGGGAGTCTTCAGGCTGTTCAAGCTCATGCTCAACGGACTCTCGGGCGGCTTTCTGTCCGACGAGCAGGGCCTGGGCAAGACCCAGGAGATGTTTGGCGTCGTTGCACTAGCATACGGCCTGCGCAAGTGCAAGACCGAGGTCCTAGCCGAGCGCAGGTCCAAGTCCAAGGTCAAGGCCCAGCACAACCCCGTGGGCTCTGACGCCAGGATCTGCTCCATGGACGGCCGGTACGGGTTCCAGTGCTACTGCTACAGCAAGTTGACACGGGAGCTCGCCGACCGCCTGCCCGAGGGACCCAACGTCATCGTTGTGCCCACGAGGAGCAGTGCCCAGATTCTCCGAGACGCCAAGGCCAAGCTGGACACCGGCGTGCTCCGGATCCGGTCGCAGTACGAGGGCGCCGACAAGCAGGACAAGTTGACAGCAACCGAGATCAAGGCCCTGACTGCCACAGTCACGGCCACCGAAGGGGCCGAGGGAGCCGTGGACTACCACTACATGCATCAGCTGAGTCATGGGCTCAGCCAATACATGATCATCACGACCCCCCAGTCCCTCCGCCGTCTGACCCTTGTCGACTTCGCCACCGATGTCAAGACGCCCGACGGCAAGCTCAAGAAGCGGGATGGCCTGCTGCCCGGAATCGTCATGCTCGACGAGTTCCACGAGTACGCCATCTCGCCGGACATGAAGCAGAACACAACCGTCGCGTGGCTTCACCACCTCAAGAAGTCCTGCGACGGCCCTCAGCAGCCAGCGCCGCTCACCTACTTCGTGTCCGGCACCCCCCTGGAGGACTCGCCTGCCGACATTCGGCCCGCCCTCTCCCTCTTCGAGCGCGACGCGTGGCGCAGCGAGCCTCCGCACCCGATGGCCCGCCTCTCGCTCGCGTCCTTCAACGAGCTCACGGCCACCTACGACACCCTCGCCGCAACCCAGGCCAAGGACGAGATGGTGCCGCGCGAGGCCATCGCCGACTGCCGCCGCCGACTGGGCGCCGTCTTCAGGCTCACCATGGTGCGCCGCCTCGGCATCGACTCGTTCCGCGGGCGCCCGCTGACCAACCTCGGCCCGCTCAGCGTCAACATTGTCAACCACCAGCTGCCTGAGGGCATGAAGGAAGCTTCGTGCCTCGACAAGCTTGTTGACAGTGTCCGCGAGGCGTCCCCGGAGAGCAACAGCCAATTCCTCCGCTCGCCCCAGGGCGAGGCCCTGCTCCTCCGCCTGCGCCTGGCCACGACCTTCCCAGCCACAGCGCGCGCCAGCACAACCCAGGGGGGGGAGTCCTTCAACTTCACCGACACCGAGGTGCACACCTCGCTGGCCGCCGCCAACAACGACCTCACCAAGACGCCCTACTTCCGCCACATCCCAGCGTGGTCAGCCAACAGCCCCAAGCTCGCCACCATCGCCGCCACCATCACCACCATGCTCTCGGACCACAGCAAGACACCCGGCTCGCCCTCGACAGCCAAGAAGCTCGTCCTATTCACCGCGCTCGAGGCCGAGGCGGCCCTGATGCACGGCTGGCTCCTCCTCAAGAAGGCGCGCGACAAGCGCATCAAGCCCGTGTGGATCCACGGCGGGCTGGACGCGCGCGCGCGCACGGCCGCCGTCGACGCCTTCCTCGAGCAGGGCAACGCGCCGCCCAACATCCTGATCGCGCCCCTCGCGCTCGCCGGCACCGGGCTCAACCTCCAGCGGGCCCGATACAGCATCGTCACCTCGCCCGCCTGGACCAAGCGCGAGGTGCAGCAGGCCTACTACCGTATCCACCGCGTCGGGCAGACCCAGGACACCCGCCTGCAGCTGCTCACCAGCCGGTGGAACCCGGCCGAGCGTGTCATTTTTGCCAGGTATGAGGGGCGGGAGGTTGAGGCGGAGAATATGTGGACGGTTGGGGAGGTCCATGGTGAGGGCGAGGAGAGGGGGTTGGTCGAGAGGCACCAGGCTAAGGGTGCGGAGGTGTGAAATAGTTGGACATGGAAGAGATGAAGAGTTTGCATGGTAAATCATAATCATTTATGGACAAATACCCATAAAGGTAAAAGAAAGAAAACCAGAAAGAAATCCTGGATACCAGACTAGAGAATGAAAAAAGATATTGATAATAAATACTTTAGAGTGATTAAACTTCTTCGAATGACCCCATGTGCTGTGAAATTTTCAACGCCGAAAGGAATACATGACTTGTCATCGCTGCATTACAGACCTGAGAGGGAGTATATCTGACAACTGATAATGGTCAGTCCCCCGCTGCAAGTTCCTCTTGCAGCCCAACTTGCAACCGGCTCGGGACGGGCGCGGAAACCCGACTCCTCAGAAAGGGTTTTGTTGACACTTCGAAGCTACTGGTCCTCGAACTCTGCGGCGTGAGGATCATTGGTGAAGCAGACGAAACATCCGAAAGTCCTGTCACCGCCCTCTCGACGTGGGCCTTTGGAACCTGTTCCCGTAGCCGGGCAACCTTCTCTCGTGTCTTGGTGAGTATCACATGTCTCGTGCCTTGGCCTTTCCCGCCGATGGCCGTCAATCCTGCTATGAGCTCATCACATATCTCCAGTGTCTGCTCAATCTTCCCTTGTGCCTCCAAACAACGGGTAAAGAACCACAACGAGCTCAGGCGATCAGGGTGGTCGCCATCCTCGTCAGCAAAGTCTTTGTACCACTTCTTGTCAATGAGGGTTTTGAAGAGATCCTCCGCCTCGGAAAACCTCTTTAGGCTGGTCAAAACTTCGGCGTAGATATTCTTCGCCATTAGGACGGCGAGGTGTTCCTTGCCAACGTTCCGTTCAGCTACCATGATCCCCTCTCTTAACATCACCTCCGCCTCCACGTGTTGACCTAACCCCTCCGACTTCAGCCGTGCGAGATAAAGAATGGCTAGCAAGGTATATGGGTGCTCCTTGCCGAGCAGCTCCTTGCGCTTCTCGTACACGAATAACATGTCTTTATGGCTCTGCGTGACTTCTTCCTTTCGGTGAATATAAGCATACTCGGGCTCTTCGTCGTGACGAAGGCAGCACGTGGCCAGGTCTTCGAGGCTGGTGAGCGTCTCGAGGTGGGTCTCGCCCAGGATTTCTCTCATTCCATTCCAGGCTTTCAGGTAGAGCGAGCGAGCCTTTTCGTAGTCCATATACCGGAAATACATGCGTCCCAGGTTCCGGATCGACTTCAGCGTCTTCTCATGCTTCTCGCCATACAGCTTCGTCATCTTCTGAACGTTGTCGGCGTGAAGAGCTGTTGCCTCCGCCCATCTACCCTTGAAATATAATGCCGACCCTAGCAAATCCGTGACGTCGAGTGTCAAGGGGTGATCTTCGCCCCAGGTGTTGATGCAAAGCTGACGGGCGTGTCGCTGCCGCTGCGTTGCCTTGTCAATCTCAGACATCTCCCACATGGTGTGCGTGAGCAAGAGCGAGAGCCGGATAGCGATGGGGTGGTCAGGCCCAAGCCTTGCAGAGACAAACTCCAAGGCTCTTTCTTGAAGCTCCCTGGCCTCAGCAAAATGCCCGGACTCGGCATACACGCGGCTGAACCTAACGTCTTGGTCTGTCTGCAGCCTCCCGTAGCTCTTCTTCGCCGTCCAAACAGGTCTCCAAACGGCTTTCGCTCTTGCCGCCCCTAGGTTTTGCTCGAGTCTCCTATCGATGACAACCTGGCATTCCCGAACGTGCCTGATGTGGGGAAGGAGCTCGCGTCTTGTACGACACTCCTCTGGGGAGTCGCCGTGCGGAGGCCGCTGGATGCTTGATGCCAAGGTTGTTATCGAGACTTGACACCACAAGGCCTGAAGCGAGGTCGACATCTCGGGTCGCTCCCTTACCCACTTGTGGATAAGTGGGTGCATACTGTATCGACCCGTGGCTCGATCCTGCCGCACCACCAACGACCTTTCGATGAGGACGCTGAGGGCATGGCGGAGTCGGACATTGACCTCGTCTTCTAAGGCCATGAGCCCGAAGCCATCCCGGTTCCTCAACACGCCGGGCATGGGGGCCGGTCCGGATAGTTTCCCGTTCAAAAAGGCTCTAAGCTCTCGAAAAACCATGGCCCACGGCTTACGCGGCGGCTTTGCCAGCTTCTTTTGCGTTTCTCTGTCTTGCATGTCATCCATCTTTTGCTGCTCCTCTTCTCTTAGAGGATTGATGGCTGAATTGATCAGAACATCGAGCCGTATGTTCTGGAAGTGGAAGTAGGAGAAGACGTGTAATAGTTCGACCGCGTCCTGGCACTTTTCCTTTGTTGACGACTGGAGCGACTCGTACAGAATCTCGTAGGTCGAGAACACGCTTATGCTGTTGGCGTCGTAATCAATCAGCTTTCTGCCTCTCGAGCTGCTCCTTTTCCTGCTGTGGAGAGTACGCCGAATCCGTTCAATCTGGTGGTCGTAGAATTTCAAATAATCAGGCCATTCGCAAATGCCGCTTAGCATGGCCTTGGCGGCTTGTACAAGAGCAAGGGGCAAGAAGCCCAGAGCGCGACAGATGGAACCAGCGGATTCAACTACTAATTGGGGCCACGGTCTGCGCACCTCGGCGGCTTTGATGAGAAGCGACTCGGCCTCATCGGGCTCCATGGGTAGGAGCTCCATGTATCTGTCACCAACGTTGCCGTAGGTCATATGTGCTGGGTTTCGGGTTGTGATGAGGACGCAGCCTTTGGTCCCCTGTGGTAGCAACTCTTCGATGTCGATTTCATCGCCATCCACATTGTCGACGATCAGCAACCAGGGGAGAGCGCGTGTCGCCAGCCAGTTCTTGGCGGCCTTCTCATTGGGCTCGACGCCCCCCAAGGTCGCGATATCCGTGTAACTGCTAGACACATTCTTCTTAGAGCTGCCGTCGACGAAAAAGACACCCCAAAACTTATTTCGGTACTCGTCGGCAAACTTGAAAGCAAGCTCCGTCTTTCCAGATCCACTCAGCCCGTAGATGACAAACTTCTGTTGAATAGGCCGTGTTGGGTCACGGAAGGCAGCTTCTAGCTTGGCTAGATGCGCTTTCCTGCCAGTGAAGTAGGTTCTGACGGGTCTCGCGATGACGAAGTGTTGATTTGGAACTGGAGGAATGTGTACCGTCACCGCCCTGGCGGCCTCGACCGCATTGCGCACCTGGGAAGAGTGGATTAGCCCGATTACATGTTCCGGGGTGCAAACTAGAACATACCGTGGTTGCGTCGTATCGGCCGTCGACAAGGTGTAGCCTTTGCTCTACCAAGCTGATCTGGAAGTGGAGCTGGGTCGAGGTTGAGGATCGCGCCTCGAGCGACTGGGCATCGTCGTCCACGCCATGCTGGTGATTCAGCAAGTCAATCGCCGTGAACAAGACCCGAAGGACTTCTGTCAGGAGCCTTAGGCCATTGTATGCCTCGTCGTACCAGGACTGCTCTTTGACAAGGTCATTGGGTGCAATGTAGCTCGGGCCGGTTGCGTCTCTTGTGCGCGCAAGGTCCTCGATATTCGATTGAAGCGGGCGGATGAACAAAGCGCTGCACTCGTCTATTATTGCTGTTGTGCTGCTGAGCAGAGTCTGCAGATGCAGCAACGCCTGCGCCGAGCGGAATTTCAGATGCACAGTGGGGTGCCGCCGTTCCTGTGTCGCGAGGTTATCGAAGGAAAGCACGATGTCGACGAGGTCGCCAATCTGTTCGCAAAGATTGGTTACTTCGGGCTCAGAAACCAAGATGTTGAGCCTTTCAAGAGTCGCCAGAGCAGCTTGGAGGTCTCTCAGCAGGCTGCTGGCGCCGAGACTGCTGAACAAGTCAGACATTCCGACGGGCGACACATTGGTGACGAAGCACTTTGCGCTCGAGCTACTCTGTATCTTCCATGCAAGATGACAATGTCGACGACAGCTCCCAGGGTTATGAATGCAGGTGCGGGGAATACTAACAAGGGAACCGAAAATCACGGCTTCAGGCTGCAGAGAGAGCGGAACACACGGCTGGGTTTCCCCCACACGAAACGGGCCGTCTCGAATCGTGAGCAGTGTCCAGCACACAGTTTTTCGAGGCAGGCGCACAGCCGCAGTCGGGGTGCTGGACATCCCACACTAAACGGACGCGCTTATCGCTTACCTTTTATTGGATTTAGAGGACAGGGGAGTGCTAACCCTGACTCATCCTGTTCAGCTTGTCTCATAATCAGAGAGGGATCCAATGGACGCGCGTGGGATGGCAGGTTCAGCCAAGATTTATCCGAATGTGTTGGGACCATTGACCTTTTACCTTTTTGACTGCCTAGCTTCAAAATATCTACAAAGAGCCACGGGCAAGGAGTTGCGCCTCATGCCAGCCCGTTGCTCCGTCTTTTGGCCACCTTATTAATCGCGTTCCTTTTTGCTTGGAACTATAGCTTGCTTTAGCCATGTCTTTTACGCAGAATTCATCGGCGGCTGGTCCGGCGAGCGTCGGCGAGACCCCAGAGCCTGGTCCTCATAACGCGGTGCGCATCATCGCCATCACACTGTTGTTGGCTCTTTTCTCCTACATCTACTTGGGAAGGGCCAATAAGAAGAAGGTAAGCCCTCGCCGAAGTGTAGTAATTTGCGCAATCTGACAGCATTTTCGTCGTGCACCTCCAGCTTGAAGAGGCAATTGCAAAGCAGCACCACTGCGAGCCTGTCCTTCCGTACCTGCCGTACAAATGGCCACTCGCTCTTGACCTTCTCAAACGCCAGTTTGAGATTTTGCTTAGCGACCACGCCTTCGAAGGCCTGACGCCGTACTTTGCCGTCGCTGCAACCTGCTGCATCCACTTGTTTGGGGCGACGGGCTACTTCACCACCGACCCCGATAATATCGAGGCTATCATCTCTACCAACTTTGAGGACTACGGCCTCGGAAGCCGCCGCTCCGCCTTTCTCCCGCTGATTGGCGAGGGCATATTCTCGCAGGATGGGCAGGCATGGAAGCGCTCCCGGGAGCTGGTCCGGCGCCAGTTTGTGCGTGTGCAAAAGCAAACACTTCAGGTACTTACGCCACTCGTCGGCGAGCTGCTCTCAAGCATACAAGGGGCGGCGAGTCCCGAAGGCTTGGTAGACCTCAAGCCCTTCATGTTCGAGTACACTCTCAACACCACCACCAATCTCCTCTTTGGTGAGCCTCACAGCAGTATGAGCAAGGAGGAGCGCGATGCCGTGCGTGACAACTTCGATTATGCTAGCTTCGGGTGTGTCGGAATCCGCGCCAGGCTGGCCGATCTTGGCTGGTTGTACAGCCCCTCCAAGTTTAGAAAGTCTTGTAAGGCTGTGCGCGACTGGGCAACCTTCTTTGCGGCAAAGGCTTTCAAATACAAGGACGAGTTTGGCGAGGAGGCAGCCATGGAGAAGTACGCCTTCATCATTGACCTGTGGAAGGAGATGCAAGATTTCGATCTTGTTCGCGACCAGCTCCTACACATTCTCCTGGCTGGCCGTGACTCAACAGCTAGCTTGCTGTGTTGGACTTTGTAAGTTTGAGTTCACTTTGTCATCTGACCTATTTTCGATGTTCTTTATCTGACCACTATCCTGTTTACTTAGCTTCCACCTGGTTCGCAACCGAGACGTGCTTGAGCGGCTGAAACAGGAGATTGCCTCTGTCCCTACTGATGGCGACATTACCAGAGAGCAGGTCCAGAAGTTGCCTTTTCTCAGATGCTGCCTCAACGAAAGTATGGATGCCTACCTAGTTACAGGCACCGTCCGAATTGTAAAGCCCGATGACTAATATTTCACAGCTTTGCGGCTATACCCAACACCCCCCCTGAACATCCGTTTTGCCAACAAGCCCACTGTCTTGCCCCGAGGTGGCGGGGCCGATGGCATGTCGCCCGTGCTTTTGCCTGAAGGAGCTGGTATTGCCTGGTCTACCTATCATCTACACAGGCTAGAGTCCATTTACGGAACGGACTCTAGAATCTATCGCCCCCAAAGATGGGAAAGTGGCGAACTGTTGAAGAAGGCCCGTCCAGGTGCTGGATACCTGGACTTTCACGGCGGCCCGAGACTATGCTTAGGGAGTAAGATAACCCCAGCCAGCTTTACACTGTTTTTCGGGAATTTTGCTAATGCAATACTTCGTAGAGGACTTTGCTTTGACGGAAGCTAGCTACGCTATAATCCGGATTCTCCAAAAGTTTCCCAATATGCGACTCGCTCCTGGAGTTCCCAACGAGCCCGTTGGAGCGGAAAAAACAGGTTTATACTGTTGGTCTATATCCTACAGATGGTATACATGTATCGTTGATGTAGTCAGGCCTTCGAAGCGACGGAAGGGCGTTCAGGGGATCAAACTTTTGCAAATGACAAAGTCACCGCGCAAGCCCTTGTTATAATATAGGAGCAGATGGACATTAAGTTGTCAGGTACGCTACCTTATTAGGGTTGGTAGGTAGATGCCCTTGCCAAGTTTGGCTTCCGGTTCGGCTTCCTGACGTGCTGCTTGCCTGGGTTGCCTCAGGTACCTTGGCGGGGCCGGGCGTAAGAGAGCCAAAGTGCCTTCCATTATTACCGCTAGTAGCACCTAAACATGCAGGCTTCTGCTGCCAAGTTCACGTGATAGTCCAATCACCTTCAATGTAGCTGACGCCCCCTTACAGCAGGCAACCGTGACTAGATGTCAGCACCGACAAAACTTTCCCATCATCCATTCTCCGATGTTGTTCCCCCTGCGGATTTCTCCCTCGATAGATCACCCGCTACTGGGGATTTTTGCAGCACTCATGTCCTCCCACTTCACCCCAATCCCATACCCTCGCCTCCCCGCAAACACGGACGCGATCCGTGTTCTGACGGTCGAGCCTGGCGACTTCCTGAGTCCTTTGGTTTGCACGCTCGCCCCCGCAGCGTTCCGCGACAAGCCCAAATATGTAGCGCTCTCGTACACGTGGGGGAACTCGCACCCGAGCCCCGTATCCCTACCTACAGCCCACAACAAGCGGCCGAAGCAGCCCAACGCGGCGCCAAGAGTTGACCCGGATCATGTCACGGTCCCCATCACCGTGAACGACCATGCATTCGGCATTGCACCCAATTTACACGCCGCGCTGGTGCACTTGCGCTCGCCGACACACCCTCTTCCCATCTGGGCCGACGCCATCTGCATCAACCAGCACGACACAGAAGAGCGAAACCAGCAGGTCTCCCTCATGTCCTTCATATACTCGCGAGCGGTCCAAACAGTGGCCTGGATTGGAGCAAAAGGTTTCCCAAGCATCGCCAGCCAGTCTGAGTCACGCACCATGGCTGTCGAGTGGAAGATAGGGCGGACGCAGCTCCTTGCGGAGGCCCTGACAGGCGCGACTAAGATGCGATATTCCCTTCATCAGCCCGATCCTGTTACCCATGCGCGCATAGGGGAGAGCGCCTACTGGACGCGCCTGTGGATTGTACAGGAGTTGTGTCTGCCACGGCTCATCGCCTTTGTCTATGGGGCGAATATCTGGATGTACGACAACTTTCGAGAGTGGGTTTTCATGCCTACCACCGCACCCGACCCAGTACCGCGGTCCGTTGTTGAATCACACGCACCAATGCTGCGGCTTCTCCAGCTCAGAGACAAGAGACACAGCGACGTAATGAGGCTGGAGAGCCTCATTGAGAGATTTGCCAACAGCAGGTGCTCCGAGCTGAGGGACCGGGTGTATGGGTTGCTTGGCTGTGCCAACGATGTCCGTCCATTTGTTGGGCAGGATGAGAAGGCGGATTCTCTTCCGAAATATATCGACTCTCTCAGCACCAGACTCACCACGCCGTTGCCCGACCTTCGGCGAGGTATGGGTGCCCTTAGAGTCGATTACTCCCGCTCGTTCGAAGATATCTGGACCAACGTGGTCCAATTTGCTTATTTTCAAGCCAAGAGCGTTCAGCCGCCTGTCAAAGTCATACTTGATAGGCTTGGTTCAAATGAGGAGAGATGTTTGAGCATCGTGAGGATGTCGGGTGTGGTCCAGGAAGCACTCGGCCAGAAGGTAGAGGACGAGCTTTCTAACGTGGCTAGACAGATGGAACAGAGCCCGGATCCAGCCGTCATCACGGCTGTGGGGTACATTGCTGGCGAGATCACGGCACTAGGACCAAGCTACAATTCTTTGGTTGCTTCTTCACGGGCGCAGCAGGAGTGGACTAGCTGCTGGACTAATCACTATCCACAGCCAGATGACTTGGAAAAGATCAGGCAGATCAACGAGGAGTACGAGGCCAGGATCCTCGGCTTTGAGACAAGCGACACAGAACGGATCCGGGCCATACGTCACCCCCAAGTTGCGGCGTGGCGCGTCGCTCGGGGGAGCCAGCGGCCAGATACTTCAGGGGTTACCTATTCTGCCCAGTACGAGAAGACGTGGGCTAGCATGGACACGGACGAGGATACCATCGAGGGCCCTCGGATGTTCCTTGGATACAATTACGCAGTGGGCATGGTCCCCTCGGAAGCTAGGGTTGGGGATATCATTGTGCGGTTTTGGAACTGCGATGCAGCCGTCGTGATGCGGCCATTGGATGGTACGCTGACAATTGACGGGAGGGAGGCAGCCAAAAATGAAAACCCGCCATTTATGCTGGTGGGCCGGGCAGACATTGCCGAAGTTGACGACAGAAACCTCAAGCCCGGCCGCGACCAGTACGCCGAGGGATGCTTGGAACACAATCCGTCGGCTGAGCACAGGGGGAGAAGACCGGGGCCGGTCTTTATCGACCTGAGCATGCGGGTGTTGCAGGCCATTACGGCGTCCATCACTACCTAGGAGACATCTATACATATACTCATACGGATTATACTCATATATATCCTTATAAACAGTATATGATAGCTATCTCCTCCTTGGTATATACATATATATTCCTTCGGGTTTGTCCCGTGTAGTACATATTTGCATGGGGTAGGCAAAGGTGGGTCGATAGCTGTCCAAGAGCCAACCAGACTCGATAGGACTCGATACCAAGCTGCGGTTGGATCGGCGAATCTTCGTTTAATCTTGCCGCTTGGGCCAAGTCGTATGTTGTTTGCGAGTTGTTTGCGAGACACTGCAATTTCATCACATTTGGGCACACGCAAAAATTCCAACCATTCCGACTCTCTGAGTGAATTGTGCGAACAAAAAAACAAGCAATATTTTTTCCTTTTCAGAATACATGCTTTGATCCGTTCACCGAGGCAGAAAGCTGCAGACCAACCCACGGTAGTCAAAATGGGACATTATAATCGCCACTACGCTGGCGATCGCCATGCGCTACACGGGGCCTGGAGCCCGCCGAACAGCGCCGCAAAGTAAGGACTGGACGCTCTTTCGGCGTTCTGTCGCTGGGCTAATTGATGGGCAGTTTCTGTGAAGAAGACTACGACATTTCTTACTATGTCGCCGAGTTTATCAACTCACTGACAAATCTCGCCTACGGTAAGCTCTTTGCATGATGCGGCATGCCACATGCAAAGAGGCCCAAAACTGACAGGAAAACACGCCAGTCTTCCTCGCTCTCCGGTTCATGTATGGCCCCGGCAGTCGAGGCCTCTTCGCGCCAAAGTATGACTTCATGTCCATTTCCCTGCTGGTTCTCGGCATCTGCTCGTTCCTCTTCCACGCGTCAATGCGCCAAGCCCTCCAGTTCGCCGACGAGCTCGCCATGCTGGGACTTGTCTGGTCCTTTCTCCACGGCACGCTGGCGGTGGGAAACTCGCCCACCAAGACGCGGTTCATCAACACCGGCCTGGCTATCTTCTTCCCCCTCTTCGCCGCCTTTTACGTCTGGAACGGACAGATCATCTACCATGCCATGGTATTTCTCGCCCTGTGCATCCTCACCGTGTTGCGTTGCTTCTACCTGTTTTGGTTTCTCAAACCCGGCTTCCCGGAAGCCAAGCGCGTCGAATGGAGAGCCCAGGGGTGGAAAGCTCTCTTTTCTGCCTTGCTTGGCTACCTGCTTTGGCATATTGATCTCGAATATTGTGCACAGCTCAGAGAGCTTCGAGGGCAGATTGGACTGCCTTGGGCCTGGCTGCTTGAGTTTCACGGCTGGTGGCACATCTTGACGGCCATCGGTGCGAGCATGCTCATGGATATTATCAGAGAACTGCAAGCGGAGCAAATAATTGACAAGGAAGACTGAAGTGTTGCTGTATATTGGGTAGAGCAGATTTGGTCTCATCGAAGTTTGCGGGCAAGTGAGGACCGCAAATTCTCTCCGAGGCTCGGAAAACAAAGAGGGTGGACTTTTGCCAAGGCTCCTTCACTCACCCTCACCATGATCCATGTAAATTTTGGTGTCTTGGCGGAGGGGGTATGAACTACCCTTACCCTCGCGTCTACTTGAGCACGTGAGCTGAGACAATGTTTTCAGCTGTGCAACGAACGACACAGAACGAAACCAAGATACCGTAGGTAGGTAGGATACGTTGCTTAACCTTACCGCAGCCATGAATTGGCAACTTGGTTCATCGGCACGGCTAGTGGCCCCAGAATTGCAATCCAATGCAATCAGCTTCGCGACCGATAATACCGTCCGCGCCATTCTTACAGCTCTTTGCGACGACGAGGATGTGCGCACCAAAGCCTACAAATTCCTCGGCATGCTTGAGCCCGAAGCCATTGTCGCAGCCAAGAACAATGGTGTCGCAAGAAAACGAAAGGCGACATTGATCTGGAGCATTTGCGTGCAATGCGAGCGGCCATTCAATGAAGAGGCAAAACAGGAAAAGACCTGCCACTATCATAATGGTGAGTGCTGCCGCCGTGGCTTTGTGAGCCATCATCTGATTGACCGTGCCTTGGCAAAACAGGCGAGTTAGAACTCGACGAAGAGTCAAGCATCTGGGCCGACCATGATGTGGGTACCCACGGCGATCCAGACTGTGACCACTACCGAAAAGAGTGCCCTGAGGGCTTCTTTTGGAGTTGCTGCGAAAAGAACAACTTGGAGCCTGGCTGCAAGCTTGGTTACCATCAGTCTGACCCTGCCAAGAACAAGCGGCACAAAGATGACGACACCGAGCCAGAGGGGGGTGAAGATGAAGAAGAGGGTGATACTGAAGAGGATGATGAGGATGCCGACGATTGATGAGTCCTTGGGCTTAATTTCATCCACCTCTCAGAATCATGACTTTCTGCAAGCCGTGTGTTCCATATTTTCGGGGTAGTTTCTTTGTGTTTATGCGGTGTTCTTTTGGGCAAAGGTTGGACCAATCTTGAACTGAGCTCTGGTTGCATTCTTTGTTGGCTTGTCAAAGAAAGTCGATCTCGGCACGACTGGCGTCATCTTTGACATGATAATATACCCAAAAGCCTCTTCTTTAGTGCCCAATTAAGGCTGTCATGCCGGAAACGGCGGTGAATGTTTACACAACGAGGGTTTTTTTTTGCGGGTCACTACACTACAAACCACTCGGGACTATAAATCGACTTCGCAGCTGGCACAGCCCGAGATGCAAATTTGAGGCAACGCATCTCCATGAGCTAGCTCTTCTTTCACCTTTAACATAAGCGGGCGCCTAGCCAAAACATGGACCGCTTCTCACTTGTTGAAACGGAAGACAGCAAACAGAAACTGCATCTCGGAATGGGAGCAAACCCCCCTTCAGCTATCAAGGGATGGCACCCGGCCGGGTGGCATCTAGGGATCAAAATCCCCACAGAAACAGTTCGGGAAATGTCATACTATCCGCAAGCCAGCAACAGGTGGCTAAACGCACATCCAAATGGCTTCCTCGTCGTGGCTATAGAGAATGGCCAATCAAGCGCCGTCTTGTGCCTCAGGAGCCTCGACGACAACCAGCTTTACATCACCAAACGTCCCAAGAACATCTTCTCTCGCGCCCCTTCCGACCTACGGTTCGCCCGGTTAGAGGGCCACCATATCGAAACCCAGCTGCCCAACAACTCCCCCATGTTTGCCAAGATGCATGCGTACGGCCTTCCCAACAACCCGTCCGACTTTGGCCAGGGTGAACCGAGGTTTCCGTCGCTGTACTACGAGCGCCTAAACGGCGGCGACCTGTTCAACCTCATCGCCAGCTTCGACGCCGCCGACAAGTTCATCCCCGAGTCGTTCGTTTGGCACGTCGTCGACCAGGTGGGCCACGCGCTCGCCTTTTTACACACGGGGCTGACGCGCGAGGAGCTTGTGGCCGGCGAGACGGAACCCAAGCCGTCGTGGAAGCCGATTGTTCACCGAAATGTGCGCCTGCGGAACATCCTCCTCGACTACGGCGATGACCCCTCCGAGCTGGACAAGTGCTTCCCCCGGATCGTGCTCGGTGGCTTCAGCCGCGCAGGCCGCCTGGCGGATCCCGAGCTGTGGTGGAAAGGGGGGGTCATCGACGAGGAGCACGACATCAAGTGTTCGACCCGGGATGACATACGCAGCCTGGGGAATATGCTTCGCCTGATGGTGGAGTCGTGGAAGGAATTGTGGAATGGCCGGAAGAGATTCAGCCCGGTCCTCCCGTTGGACCAGGTGGGGGAAAACGTATCCAAGACTGCTGCCAGCACACGGTCGGAGGGCAATACAGAATCAGGCTATTCGAAGCGGTTGATGACGCTACTGAGCGACACGCAGTCCAAGCTAGCCGAGCCAAATATTTACTTTCAGGGAACCGAGATTGAGCACGATAGGCCCAAGGTCGACTTTTACATCCACTCCTTGCTTCCAGAGGCTCGGAGAATGATGGAGAAATACCGTGCAATGAGGGCCAAACAGCTTGCCCAAACGTGCGATGTCTCGTGGACAAGGCCAGAGCTGGAAGAAGCTATATACCGCCCATGGGCATCAGACTGCGACGGAGCGAGACAGCTTACGCAGGCGATGCAATCGTTCAGTGGCCCCTATGAGATTGTCAAGATCAGCTACGACGAAAACGGAGATCCACTAGTATCCTCCATCAACGAGGAAGACGCGGCCGAAATGAACCGCAACACGCGGTACAAACCTTGGGATCCAACCGCGTGGCCAGAATTTTCCGCCTACTTCTCCCAAAACCTGGATCACGCGCGCCAAATCAAAGAGGAAGTATATCGCACCATAGACGCTGTTATCGCCGAGGAACTCAAACCGAACCCCCTGACCGGAAAAAGCGCAAGCGAGTCGTCGGACTCGAACAAGGCGAGCTCGGTCTTGGGTGAGGAGGCGCCGCCAGACCAAGCGCCCCCTGAAAAGCCAATGCACACCTCTCTCCCGCTGGCGGCAAACTTGGCAAGGGCGGCGGTAGTGCTGACGGCCGCCGAAGACGAGTTTTCAGGGGTTTCGCGTAGGCCTCGGGGGCTCCGTGTCGGCCGCGAGGAGCGACGCAGGCGGTTGCGGAGGTGGTTGCGTAACAGGGCAAGCGAGGGAGGCGAAGTAGAATAGTTCAGGTTTTGTTGCATGCGGTGAATGCCCGGACATGAGTACCTTACACTCCAGCCCTGGTTTGTTTGTTAGCGTGGGACTTCTGGAAAGCCCTGAAGGAAAAGGCATGCCAAGGAAAAATGGAACAAGTTTATGAGGTGTAAAAATCCCTCTTTAACGGTTAGCAATCAGTGCTCTTCTATACCTCCTTTCACATGTCAAAAAGGCATTATGAAACCATCAAGAGGCCTTTCGGTATTTAAAAAAGGCATATTCAACATTTGGAAAGGTCGAGTGGATTCTGGTGATGGAAATTATGCCGCGAAATGGGCGTTCATTGTATCCCAAAGCGTAGACCAGGGTCAAGAAGTCCCGTGCTAACAAAACAAACAAGGGCTAGATTGTACGTTTAAAAGAGGGGACTCGATGCTTGCATGCCACTATCTGACAATGACACTTTCAGCGCGGGTGGGGGCGAGATTCTTCCACGGTTAGCTTACCGTGTAGGTGATACGTAGGTAAGGTAGGTAGGTTACCTTAGTTTCGTTTAGAAGCCCACTTTCATTCCACGGAAAACTCCGTTTGTCATTGGGCTTGGGAACGACGCCCAACGATGGTGGCATACATCCAACTGACCGGTTTCCATGGACTAGCAGCATGCAAGAAAATGGTGTTGGTTCGCCTTTTGCCTCTCTTTCCAGGCTAGGCGCCTAGAACTCGTTGAGTTACGAGGTGGACCTAAACAACATGTCAGCAAGCAATAAGAGCCTGCAGTCCAGTCATCTGTCGTAAATGCGCCCAGTGCTGTAATTCCACGAATATAGACCCTGATAAGTGCAGGTCATTACAACCGCCGCATTAGAGAAGGGACGGAATTTCAGTGGCAGAAACTCGCCTTTCGGGCGATAACTGGTAGTGTTAGGGATGTCTGCTAATAAGCTGACATGATGCTCGGAATGTCACGACTCACCAGAGTCCGAATATCTTTTTTTTTTTTTACCTGACTCGGATTGGTTATGTCCAGCGATCCTGGTCTAATAACCCGCAACATATGATACCTGGTTCTGATATGTCCAGTCCTTGTGCCCGTTGTTGCTGTTTCGCCCTCATCCGGTCACTTCTACGACTAAAAATACGCTCAACATCACGCCGGTCACGGGAGAGGACGAGGCAAAGAGAATCATGTCGTGGGTTGGCTCCGAACGGAGGATTCTGGAAGCCAGCACAGCACGATCGCAGCCAACAAAGCACTGCCATCACAAACCTCATGCTCGTTGGCTCTAGAGTTGAGTCTGCCGTTCACGGACCTTCAAATTCATCCCAAAGTAGAATGGGGCTAGCGCTGGCAGGTTAAGTCCCGAAAAGAGACGGCGAGGCGACTTATCCCAATCGGCCAACGCTATGCAGCGACACAGCATAGCGTTGCTGCGGGTTGGAGCCGACCGTAGATGCTTGAGATGAAGCCCCATTGGCTCCGCTCACAAGGCTTATACAGGTATCCACGGCAAGGTTCCGCATGTGGAAAACATGTGGGAGGCATCTTGGTAGCCTGGGCCCTGATCCCGAGCAGCCGCCTGATATTGGTATAAGTGAGGCCTGCGTGTGTATAGCGCGGCGGCGTGCAATGGTGAATCGAGATATATGGAAGGCCTGGCAACATCGTCTCATCGAGTTCCTTCAGAAACCAGCACCCTAATGGGCATAGTGACTTTAAGTCTTACTATGAGAGGTTTAGCCCCCAGAGTCCTGGACTTGTAGATATGGGATCCATAAGGAACCAGGTCACCTCCTTAAGTGCTTACTTAATGCGAAAGCACTCTCCCTGAAAGGCTTAGACCTGCTAAAGGCAGTCTAGAGGAGATTAAAGAAGCACTTGGTTGTTGTTTGAGAGCTTTGTGAGTAAGATAATGCTACCAGGAAGAAAATACTTCACAGATTGACAATGATAAGGAAGACATGGCGGCCGAAGGATGCCGAAGACTGATCAAAGGAGGTTTTTCTCTACGGAGTTTTTATGTACTTTGGAACGTTGAGAGCGAGCAGGGTAGGTGGGACCTGTAGGTTAAATGATTTAGGGAACTTTCTTAAAAACCATCCAATACATAGCTTGCTATGGGACAGGATATCCTGATACACCCTCCTCTTGTGAGATTGGCTTGCCGGCGACGAGAGGGCTGAGGGGTATGGCTAGTACTGACAGGCCGGGGCGGCGCGATGTTCTTTTTTGTGGATTAGTCGGTTGCCCCCTGGGTGCTTGAGGTGCGAGATGTGGTCGGCGGATAAAGGGAGACCCTTTGACGCGACGGGCATCCACAAGGAACCGGGGCATGTGTTCAAGTGCCCACTCAACTCCAGGGCCCTCCCGGCAGATAGAAAAGGATCACCGCTGCGGTTCATGTAGCGAAGCAAGAAGATGCTCAAGCTCTTTAAGGCGTTCTGGAGCAAGGTCACCCCTGGAAGAAAATACAGGGGCACACTGGGAGAAGAAAATACCCCACAGGTTGTTAAGAAGAGGCATGGGCGCAGGCACACGAGAAGATTGAATTAAGGGATTTTTCCTTGTCAAGGCAGGGCTGTTGAAGAAGGTGGCTTTTCTCTGCCGATCTTTTATGTACCTAGAACGGAAGTAAGCTGGGAGGGCAGGCGGGACTTCAAAGCGGCGATTCAGGGTGTGTCTTCGTCCTTTTCGGCCCAAAGTGGCCCCAAGTCGGTGCAGTATTGCCCTGGGCTGCTTTTGCTGCTCGGCTTGGTCAGAAAGGTCTCATAAAGATAAGAAAGCCTTCAAGAGGAGAGGGCCCCAGAGCAATCAACAAACTCCCGACGCACACGCAACTCTTCAGTGACAAAATGATACCCAATAATGTTTTTGCCCATTATATGGTAAGAAACCGCCCTCTACATACCAAAGCTCTACCTCCTGTTCAACCCTCTAACGTGCTCCACTTAGGTTGGACTCTGTATCAACCAAACCGCTGAGCACTGGTTCGACGACATTAGCAGCGCGGGTGCCTCGGCCACCGACGGCTTCGCACTGAACATCGGCGCCGGCGACGACTTCACACTGGATGCGTTGCGGAGGGCGTACGATGCCGCATCCAAGCTCGACAACTTCACCCTCTTTCTGTCCTTCGACTTCAACGCCGCCGGCAACTGGACCGTCGACAGCATCTCCAACCTCACAAACACCTTCAAGGGTGAGCCGGCACAGTTCAAGGTGGATGGGAAGCCCATGGTCAGCACCTTTGAGGGCGTGCCATTTGCCAAAAACTGGACCGACGTGAGGAAAAAGGTCAAGGGCGGCATTTTCTTTGTTCCCGACTGGACCAGTCTCCGCCCGGGCGGTATCGGGAAGAAGGTCGACTATGTTGACGGCCAGGCCGGCGTCAGGCCAAGGCAGGATAACAACAAAGAGCAACATGGCGAACCGGAGAGCACTCGGTGACAAGGCGTACATGATGAGCGTCAGCCCCTACTTCTACACCAGAATCGACAAGCTCGACAAGAACTGGTACTCGTCCAGCGACAGCTTGGGTACGACCGCTGGGAGCAGGTCCTCGATGTCGATCCGGACATGGTCGAGATCATCACCTGGAACGACTTTGGCGAGTCGCACTACATTGGCGACATCCGAGAGGAGCAAGTCATTGACTCCGCCAAGCCCTATGTCGATGGTCTCACGCATGAGGGATTCCGCGCCATCTTGCCGTACTACGCCGCCGCCTACAAGGCGGGAACTATTGGGCAGGCAAGGCAAGCAACACTGGTGTGGTATGTGGTGGTTGTATTGTGGAAGGTTCTGCCCAGGGAAAAAGGCAGTGGTGCGGCAGGTGGGGCGGTGAGCTCGGGCCACACCTCCAACAGGAACACGGGAGATCCCCTTGCCCGAGGCCATGGGCGATGGCGTCGCCATCGCCTGGTATCGTCCCACACCCGCCAACATCACCGGCTGCGGCGACGGAGGCACCAAGTGGGGACAGGAGGGCAATTTGACAGCCAAGGCCGGCGTCGCTGATGTGATCAACATCATCGCCGTCAGCAGGAAGGACACACCCCTCATCATCTCCATGGGCGGCCAGACGAGGACGATCGACCTGCTGGCCGGCCCACCCAACTTCATCCAGGTACCCTTCAGCGATTTCGCCAACGAGAGGGGCAACGTTACCATCACCATGAACCGCGTGACCAGCTCGGGCCCGGCCATCACCGACGAGTGCCCCAAGTCGTCTGTGGTCAGTACCAACTCCTTGTCCCCCCTACCGCTTGAACTAGCCGCTAACTTGACCTTCTTCCTCAGCTCAACTTCAACTCGGCCGCAATCTACGCCAAGGCGCCGAGGACTCCGGATGACACCGGCCACTCCAACTCTAGCTCAGGGTCAGGATCGGGAACTAGCGGCAGCCAGCCCAAGAGCGCCGCACCAGCCGGCGTCAAGACGTCGTTGGCAGTTGCTGCGCTGGCCGCCGTTTGCGTGGTGTTTTTCCAGTTGTAGAGGGTGAATTGACAGATTTGCTTCCAGCACGCCGGCGTTGCGGAATTAGACTTGGCCAAGGGCTACCTAGTTTGCTTTTGTACTAATTAGCACTAAAGTGCATCATTGTTGGCATATATAGTGGTAAGAAAACCTGCATATGGCTATGGTAGCATGGATGGAAAGATCGGAGTAGTTCGTTGTTTGCCTTTTAGCGATATAGCATGAAGATATCCCGATGTTTGCCTTTTCTTACTTTACTAGAACCTTTGCTACCGTGTGCATGTCCAGCACTCCTTGGGTGTGTATTGTTAGTGTACACTGGTCAAAGCTTTCGGGCCTGCCTTGATGTGTACTTGTCAGCAACCCCCCGGCAAAGATCAACAGTGGTTTTAAGACCATGAGTTCGCCTACTGATTGGCTTTTGACCCCTGAAGGCCCAGTTTACTCCACAACGCCTCTCTTGTGCAAAGTCCACTTCCAAAAACAGCAGTTTGCCAACAGCAGGGAATCAATTGGCTCGGAGTGTCTCCTGACGACCAACCGCACACCCAAAGGGGATGACTTGAAAGCTCCTACATACAACAACTGCGGCTAGTCCCACCCTGAATTACAGGTTAAAGCGAGAAAGCGCTGTTGCGGCCGCCGAATCCGGCTGGCACGTGTCGCCATTTTCAGCGCCCTCGACAGTGAGGAGCAGGTGGTACAAGCAAATTTACCCAGGGCCCGGATCTCTAAGGAATCTATACGTTGACCCAGACATCTTCCGCGTACTCGTCCAATTCTTAAACTACACTTGAGCCCAGACATCTTCGGCATACTCCTCCAGTTCTTGAACGCTAAAAGCTAAGTCTCCCTCCCCAGGGCCCGGATCTCTAAGGAAGAGAAGCCGGAATGATAGTACCAATGCACCGCTAGTGGCATGGTACGAGATCGGGTCGGTGGTGGTATCTTGGGTGATGGTGATGGTTTGTCGGAGCACAGGCTCTTGGTGTTGAAGAGAGCGTCGTGTTGTGGTAGCTCCAGGGCGAACTGGTATCTCTTCCTCCCACTTCTCCAAAAGGACTGTGGTACCGTCAAACTTGGCAAGAAGAACAATCTTGACCTCGTGGTTTGACATGGAAAACCACCGCTGCATACCTATTCGCAATTGCGCCAACGTCTGAGAGACTCCTGCCTCGATGACAAGTGTTGGCCAGGCACTTTTGCCAGCTCGTTCAGGCTTTGGGCCACCGCTTGAATCACCCTCTTTACCCCTTCGTCCAGCATAGCCTTGTGCTGAAAGTGTAGAACTGCCGATATTTATCCAACTCTTCTTTAAACCCATATCGCGAACCTGCCCAACAAACTCGTCATATAACAGTTTGTGGAGTTGCTCATGAAGGGTGGTTGTGATAGTGATAATGAGGATCCGGGATTTGGTGTCGAAATAACGAAAGCGGAACTTGCGCCGTTCCTCTTCTCGTATACGATCGATTTCGGTGAGACGATCAAGAGATACATCTAAATAATTAGTATATTATATAGAAATGGTAGGGTGATGCTGTACTTATGACGGTGAGGGAATCCCTTGTAGTGTGATCTATCACATTGAACAGATCTTGCACGTTGGTAAAACGTACGGTGCCGGGATCGTCACCTTGCTTCGATCCTACCGAAGTAGGCATGGTAGATGCCGATGCCGACGTAGATGCAGCTGATGGGGATGATATAGCTGATGGAGATACGGCCGTTGGCGGCCTCGATATGATTGACGCCATGGCGGAGCGTTGTTGGATCTGGGATCCGTGAAGCCGGATGCGTGGGGGAGCCATTGGAGGGGTACAAGGTGCTCAAGCTTGTTGAAAATGGGCGGGCGTGGTGGGGCAGGGAGCGTGTGGCCAATCAGGGCGAAGCGGCGCGATAAATTGGAGTGAGCGCTAAACCCGGCGCGCGCGACAGCGACTTCTCAATTACAAAACAAAAGAAACATACGGCCAACACATGCATTGCTGGTGCTGTAGGGCTGGCCCCTTTTTCAACCCTGTGCACATTATCCAATGAGGTACCAAGGTATCCGAAGCAGCACCCGGGACCCGAGACAGAGAACCCTTGTGAGGAATCCTTTCGGTAATGTCACTTGGTGTCCAGGTACCTGAACCGGACGGCACCTGACAACCAGCTAGCTAGTAGTCCGATGTGACCAATGCCGCTCATTTTTTCTTAAGACGATCTTTGTAGGACAACATCAATTCACCCTCCCAATTTGCTAGCTCGTACATACAGATGCGTATGTACAGTACCTATGCTGTTTCGCGGTTAGGATGTCAATTGGTTCGCGGCCGTCTCAGAGCGGTCCAAACCAATCGCCAAGGCCCAGCCCTATTCCTTCCATACTCCTTGGGTTGTGATAGGACATTGACCATGCTCTTCTGCATTGAAATACCTTAACAATTATGGGTGAGTTTTCGTCGCAAACATGGGCTGTGGTGTTAAGGATAAAGGGATGACGTGAACAGTAGGGCTTTACCGAGTTGATCGGGCCCAACAGCGAAGTCCGAAGGGTAAGCTCAGGGGGTGCATACAGTGACGGGATCGCGATCAGCTGTCGCACAGGTGTGGTAACGACCCCTCATTTCTTCCCCATACTGCCCTGGGCCGCAGACCCATTTCAATTCCCGTCTCTCACGTTCTGAAAAACATAGCCAAACTGCCAAGTCAACAGTTTATAGCAATCCACCATGGGGCTCTACACCGAACTTCCCGACGACATCAGTGAGGTTGATGTGATCATTGCTGGAGGTAAACGGGAATTGACTCTTGCCAGGAAACGGATAATGCTGACAGTTTCCAGGTGGGACCGCCGGCTGTGTTGTCGCCGCTAGGCTTGCGGAGGCGAGCCCTGAAGGTTTTTCGATTCTGGTCGTCGAAGGCGGTCCCGACAATGATTTGCCATCCATCAAGTACCCGCTCCTATTTGGCGGAAATCTGATCCCGGCCACCAAGGCCATGATTTTCTACCAGGCAAACAAGTCGAGCCATATCGCCGACAGGGCCCCCTTTGTTCCATCAGGAGGCGTGTTCGGCGGGGGGTCGTCGGCCAATCTCATGATGTACAGTCGGGCGCAGCGCTCGGATTTCGACGCTTGGGGGATGCCGGGATGGTCGGCCGACGAGATGTTGCCGTACTTGAAGAAGGTGATGGCCCCAGCGTCGTCAGGAACAGAACACATTCACTGAAACTCGTCTTAGCTAGAAACGTACCACGGCAACGACCCCGAGGACAGACATGGCCGCAGCGGTCCAATCCACGTATCGGACGGCACATACCGCGCTATCCGGCCCCAAGAAGATTTCATCGCGGCCGCCAAAAAGGTTGGCTGGGAAGAAACCGAAGACCTGCAGTCGCTGGATGCCAGCAACAAAGTATCTCGCGCCAAGAAGTACATCTCACCGGACGGCAAGCGTCAGGACACAGCGTCCCGGTACCTGCGTCCGCTCCTTGAGGACGGCAAGCACCCGGATCTGCATGTCCTCCTGAAGCACCAGGTCGTGCGCGTCCTGCTTGACGGCAACAAGGCCGTCGGGGTCGAATTCAGCCCCAACCCCGAATTCCAACCTCAAGTGCCAGGCGTCCCCAGCGTGGTCCGAAGCGTGAAAGCACGCAAAATGGTCATCGTCTCCTGCGGTGCGATAGGAACGCCATTGGTTCTGGAGCGATCGGGCGTCGGCAGCCCCGAAGTCCTCTCGCGCGCCGGCGTCCCGGTAGTAGCCGACGTGCCCGGCGTCGGCGAAGGGTACCAAGACCACGAACTAATGGTGTACGCCTACCGAACGAGCCTCGACCCCTCCGAGACCCTCGACGCGCTCGCCGGCGGGCGCCTGGACGTCGGCGCCCTCATCGCCAGCAACGACAAGCTCCTCGGCTGGAACGCCCAGGACATCACCTCCAAGCTGCGCCCATCCGCCGCCGCCGTGGCCGCCCTCGGCCCGGACTTCCAAGCCGCCTGGGACCGCGACTACCGCGACAACCCGAACCGGCCGCTCATGATCATGTCCCCGGTCAACACCATGCCGCGGACGCGCACCACGCCCAGCGGCCCCGCCACCGCCGCGCCCGCGGCGCAGTACTACTCCATCTCGGCCTTCACGGCGTACCCCTACTCGCGAGGCCACGTGCACATCACAAACCCAACTACCATCACCGGCCCGCTCGACTTCGACCCGGGCTTTCTCTCGGACCCGCTCGACGTCAAAAAGCACCTGTGGGCGTACAAGGCGCAGCGCGAGATCGCCCGGCGCATGGCCATCTTCCGCGGCGAGTGGGCGCCGCTGCACCCGGCGTTCGCACCCGACTCGAGTGCGGCGTGCGTCGAGCTGGACGCGCCGCTGGACGGGGAGGTGCGCGACGTCGAGTACAGCGCGGCCGACGACGCGGCGATTGAGGCGTGGGTCAGGGAGCACGCGTCGACGACGTGGCACTCGCTCGGGACGTGCAAGATGGGGACGCGGGAGGCGGCCGGGGTGGTGGATGCGCGGCTGCGCGTGTTTGGTGTTGAGGGTTTGCGGTTGGCGGATTTGAGTGTTGTGCCGGGGAATGTCGCGTCGAACACGAACAATACCGCGATTGCGGTGGGGGAGAGGGCGGCGGATATTTTTGGCGAGGATTTGGGGTTGCTTTAGCTTCCTCGTGTTCGTATAACCTGAAACGCTGGAGGGGCTCAAGTCGAAAGTCGAGAGGGTCTTGCCTGAGTTCACCGTTGCGATCGAAACGGTCGTAACTTCCAACCTTGAAGGCGATTCTTTGGCACGGTGGAACCCACCATTCTGCCCCAAAACACGACAATTCTGCCAGCCAGCCATAATTTTGATCTTGTAACGGCTTCCTGCTTTCCTCCTGTAACAACAAGCCCAGCGCGCGTGACAGCAGATGGCACGTGCAGCAAGTGCAGCTTTTGCATTTGAATATCCGTAAAGTCGCATTTAGGTGGGCGGTGCTGCGAAGAGTGGGAATCACAGTGCAAACATTGCCTGTGCTTTTCAATTGGAAGGGAGGAAAAGTGCAACCAAATTATCTGTACAAACAGTAAAATTCCAACATCATCACATTCCCTAGTAGGTTGTTGGCTTGACCATTCTCTCGATACAGGATCGATGAGCCTGTAAGTAAAACCGGTCATTCAGTCGTCAGGGCTGACACTAGCCACTTACACTCAACTCATTCATCCTTGATCTTGAGAATGGCCTTTCCAAAGTTCTTGCCCTCGAGCATACCAACAAAACCCTCGGCGGCGAGATCAATCCCGTCGGTCACGGCCAGCTTTGCCTTGAAGCTGCCATCAGCCAGCCACTTCTGCACATTTTCCTGGTGCTCCTTCGCGTACTTGGGACCAAAGTCCTTGTCGCTGACGATGAAGCCCTGAATCTTGAGACGCTTGCTGACAACCAAGAAAATGTTCTTGACGCCGTAGCGCTCCTCCGGCTTTGTGTTGTAACCCGCGATCTATTCACCCGTCATGTCAGTCATTGCTCTTCCCCTCCCCATTCCAGCTCTGCCCGGGGATTGCTTACCATGCCGCAAGCAACAATGCGTCCATGTTGGTTCATCTTCTCCAGCGCCGCTTCCAGCTGCTCCCCACCAACATTCTCGTAGTAGATGTCCAGCCCTTGAGGCACAAGCCGTGTGAGCGCATCCAACGGCTTCTCCTTCTTGTAATTGAACCCGCCATCGAAACCGAGCTCATTGATGATGAAATCCAACTTTTCATCGCTTCCCACACTCCCAATAACCTTGAGACCCTCCCTCTTCGCAATCTGTCCAACCACCTGGCCAACAGCACCCGCCGCACTGCTGATGAAAATCGTCTCCCCAGCCTTGGGCTGCCCAATCTCATGCAGCGACGAATACGCCGTCAGGCCCGGCATACCGAGGGGGCCGAGGAACAGCCCCAGCTCAAGCCCATACGGGTTGTGGACCTTGCGCACGCCCTTGACGGCCTCGGCGCTGACCGTGGCGTACTCGGCCAGCGGCAGGAACGCGAGGACCAGGTCGCCGGCGGCGAAGCCCGGCGCGTCCGACTTGAGCACGCGCGCGACCGTGTTGTTGCTGATGGGCCCGTCGAGGGCGAAGGGCGGGCTGTACGAGACCACGGTCGGCGCCCGCATCTTGCCCCGCAGGTACGGGTCGTAAGAGGCGGCGAGGACGGATACGGTCAGGCCACCGGCGGGCGGGGCCGCGGACAGGTCGAAGCCGACATCCTCGACGACGAGGTCCTGGCCGGGGACTGGGAGGCCGGTGGGAGCCTTTTTGAAGATGAGGGTTTTGTTGCTGCTCATTTTGGTTGAGGGCCGGGATAATGGAGCGGGCTGACGGACGGGGGTGGGGAGGGGGGGGGGTTATCTCTTGCTGAATGACGATGACAATGCACGGTCTGCTCAGTGGTGGCGGGTGTTGGGGGAGAACCGGGACGTCGCGACTTTATAGACCAAAAGTCTCCGACAGAAAGATCAAACTACAAGGCGATGATGATAAATCACAGTGTGCAGGTACCAGAGGGACATCCAGGTGAATGTGCCTTGGCGCCATCACGAAAAGGCGAAGGGCCAGTGAGAAATCGTGACGTGGGGTATGCAAGGGTTGGAAGGGGAGACAGATGGCGCAATCTCCAAAGCTGCCGTTTTCGGTCGCTCGGGTTTGATGTAATGGGTGCCACAACGGCCAGCTGCCGAGGTACCTACTGCGGGGATTACTGGGCATTTCTAAGCAAGAAAGACGGGATGCGTTTCGCTCTTTAGCGACACACCATTGCTCCAAGCATGGGCCATCCCAGCTTCCAACAGGCCAGTGTGTTTTCTTGTTGCGACTTCCCGCTGTGGCCGTCTCGGGCCGAGATGCTAAGGGGATGCCATTGAAAACTAGAACAATGCACTAGTTCTAGTACATACAACCTTGCCCATCTTATTAAGGCGAGGCCTCATTGAAAGCACAGAGCGATTGAGTGCTTGCTCACTTGGCATTATCATCACTGGTACTCACTTTAACTTTGGTTGTGGGGCGACCAAGGCGGTCCAACAATGTCACCGGTCCTCGAAAAATTACTGTGGGAAGGTATGGAGACCTTCCCGGGGCTGGGAAGGCATGATAGAGAACGCTAGTCCGCGCTTTCGGCAAAGACAAAATTGAGAGAGGAGAGTCTGACTAGATGAAGTCTAATGGAACACGAACCACTGCATCTTGAGCTTCACTTCAACCGTGCCCACCAGTGGCAAACATCTCTTTCACTCCCTCTAGGATCCCGGTGAGTCGAGGAATAACGTCAGAAGACATTGGGAATCTTGAAAATCTTTACAAACGAATCCACCCAGAAATACTTGATTTGGCTGGCTGTAGCTGCGCCATCAAAGTCTCGACGGCCGTGTTTAGTTTTGGTCAATGCTCGGTCCTGTAGACCCGGAAAGAACTACTACTATCATGTAGAGCCAGCTTTCCCCTGAGATATTGTCAAACTGCATGACTAGGTGGTGAGGAACATGACCAGCATCGAGCTATGCGGTGCTAAAATATCGCAATTGCGACGTGCGTACGCTAGACATCGCTGGAATTGTCAAAAGCCCGTAAAGACGTGCAGAACAAATGACCATCGCTTCTACTTATATTCTTGGCAGATGTAAGGTAGCTGCGAGCTAGATACCTATTGAGCATCGCCATATCCCAGATTGAGAGAACAGGTGGTCTGAAGAACCTGTATTGCACGAGAGTTCCAACTCGATCATAATGGGTGTCGGTGCCTGGATGGTCTGTGAGCGGGCTTTGGCATTGGCAACTGGTTGAGGGCAGTGGCCTAATGATTTAATCTGAATTATTGACTTCTATTGTAGCTCGGATCAATTACCCTCAACAATAGGTAGCCATTCCCATGGGAAAGATCAGTCATATTGTCTAGTATCTTCAATAAACTCTGGCAAGACGCTGGATCACTCCCGTGGATAGATCTTAGGTCCCGGTATTTCTGCTCATGTTCCCCGAACTCAACTTCCTCAGCACCGTCCCGGCAAGCCAACACGCCAAATCTTGGTAGAGCTTCTCCGAATGCTTCCACGCGCGCTCAGCACCCTTGGCACACTTCCCGGCAAGCCAACACACCTATCTAGCCTTAGTAGAGCTTTCTCCCAATCTTCCCAGTCCTCCCAACAGTCCCTACACACATCCTCTTTTGCTAGCCTCTTTCCCATCTTGTCACAAATGATTTTCTCCCGCAACAACCTCAAGCTCACTTGCACCTCTCTAGCTTCAGACACAACACTCTTCCCAAGTCTGGAGTTCAAGTTATCTACCACTCTGCCCACCTCCAAAGCTTAAGGCATCTAGAGCATCGTTATCTTTGCATCCCCTTTGGCTTCCCAAAATGTCTTCCTCAAACAGCAGCATCGGCAACCCCACCACACCTCTGACGGGAGTGGAACAGGAGGACGATCTTTTTGGAGATGTTGAGCACAACATTGCTGGCGATGACGACCTTTTTGGAGACGATGACGGTCTCCTTGGCGACGATCAAGATCTTTTCGGCAGTGACAACGATGCCGACGATGAGGAAGATCTCTCTGGCGACAAAGTTCTGCCTGCCAAGAAAATTGATTTTCGCAATGCCGGCCTGACGTTCCCAGCCGCGCCGACGGCCGCTGCCGCGCTGTCGCTCCCTTCCGCGCTGTCCTCCTCTTCCGCACTGTCCTTCCCTTCTGCGCCGACAGTGGCTGCCACGCTGACGTTCCCTTCCACGTCGGCGCTCCCATGTCAGGCAAGCGAGTCTGCTCTTCGCACCACCACCTCTGACCCGGAGCCTGAGGAGGAGGGCGACAAGAACAAGGAAGGCGGCCAGACGCTCGAAGAAGCGTTCGATGATGAGTGGGATAATATTGAGGGTGAACAGGAGGCCCAGGAATCCCCTGGCCCAAGCCCTTCAACTCGCCCGAGCTCTCCCCCTCATCCCGGCCCTTCTCCTCCCCGCCGGATGCCCCCTCCCGACTCTATTGCTCCCGAGCCTAGGGGACAGGGCTGTCGGAGGAAGAAGCAGCTCAGCAAGGAGGCCATGGAGCTTCAAGAAGCGGAGCGCGTAAAAGGGGCCAACGCTGCCATTGCCGCCTGGATAGGGAAGATCCCAGCCAAGAAACGGCTGGAAATGATGGTGTCGAAGAGGAAGCGCCAAGAAGAGGACGAGGCTGGGGCAAGCGACGAGTCCACGGCCTCACCACCAGCGAAGAAGAGGCAGGCCACGGGGGCATCATCACCCACAACGACACCAACTGGCATCGTTCCCAGACCCAGAAGCGGCTCAACACCCAAAGCCGCCATTGTCATTGATGATGATGATGACGACGGGAATGCCAGTGGTCCATCCGTACCTCCCGTTGCCATCCCGCCTCGCCTCCAGCCCCAGCTTCCCACCGCTCCCGCTCCTCCCGCTGCTCAAACTTGGCCAGTATCAAGACCGGCACCAGCACCGGTACTGGCACAATTGCAGTACCAGCAGCAACGCCGGCAGCAGAGTGGTGTCGGTCATGGGTTTGGGATGCCTCAAAATGTCTCGGCGGTCGGCTATAACGCCCGTCACACACCAGCGTTGAGCCCCTATCAGGGTGTCAACTATCAACCTGGAGTGTCCCAAAATGCCTACACGACGCTACAAAACACCTACCCGACGGCTCCCCAACCCATCCGTTGCATGCCGACCAACCCCTACTACCAGGGCGGCCAACGCGGGTCGGGAGCGCCTCAGAACGCCCAGTTCTCCACCCCCAGGGCCCTTCCCCAGGTTCCCCAGGGCGCCCTAAACACACCCCATTGGCGCGGCCAATATGTCCAGCGGACCCCCCAAAACATCCCCGCGATGCCCCAGAACGCCTTGATGAGTCTACAGAACGCCTTTTCAACGCGGCAAAACATCTTCCAGGGCGCTCATCGGGGGTCTCGAGGATTTGGGAACGCACCAGCCGTGGCGCAGAACGCCCCGTACGGCTAACCAAACCAGTCGTTTCCGCCGCGATACAGAGTCAATTAGGGCGTTCAAGGCGTTCAAGGAAACATGTCTGGGCCTGCGGGGCAGCAGTTCGGAAGACTCGGAGGGCAGCATCTCGGAGGGCAGCAGTTTGGAGGGCTTTGAGGACCACAGAACTAGGTTTGGATGAGGTAACTCGACACGTGGGTATGAATCATGAATGGGATCGGCAAGAACGGAGCGAAGGATTGCGATTAATAAAAAGTAGTCAGGTCGGATTATGAAAAAGGGACACGGACGGTTTTGCAGCATGTAGTTGGCTCTCTCTCGTTTGAATATTGTACTATTCGGTGAATTAATAGGAACCTAGTTTGACAGGAATTGATCTTCTATTGAACAACAAAAACACGTTTACATGGTGGCCGGTGCACCGCCTCTTCCACTCTCTCAGCCTAGATGGGAAGAAGCCTCCTGGGAGAGTGCTGCTGTCAGCCGGGCCGTAAATTGCATGCAACATGGTAGTGCCCAGGCGTTCCTTCCTCTGTTATACCACCCCAAAATCGGCGACCACCCATTACGTGATCCCTCGTCACCTTTGATCAGTCTAGGTCAGCCTCGGCTCAGCTTCGGCTAATATCTGCCCATTCAGCAGCACACTTGCGGGGAGGTGCAGTTTTTACCAAAGAGCCCAAAAACGGTCTCTGTGTAAGCAGGGGCTCAGAACTGGGACATTTAAATCCACAATAGCCACCGCCCAGAACTCCATAGATAACGATCTGTCCCTCCTTCCACTTGGGAATGCTTACATTTATTACTAGATGTGGTACTGACGACGAGAGGTGAACCGGTGTGCTAACGCACCTGCGCGTATTTGCGGCCGACGCAGACGTAGAACTGGCTGCCGCTACAGGCCATCCGAACCACCGTTCCCAATCACATATTTACAAACCCCACCAACTTCTCACGGCTCAGATTACCGTACGTCTGCTAGTCCGCGCGTATACGGCCCTACGACCGCGGCTGCGGCCCCGCAACTCCCACCTTACTTGACAAGTTGAAGAATCAGAATCAAGGCCTCAGTTGATATAAATTATCGTCTTCTCTCTATTATACTGGATCAGTTGACAACATGGTGCCCACCAATTACTGATCCGCAAGCTGACGCCTCTGAGGGGCTGAAAACGACAGCCAGCCACAACCAGCGCCACCTCCGAAACATAGCTTTTCGCTAATTCTTCTGTCTTCGCTGCCCAACGGCAGAGTGATAATGGTGCATTAGCTCACCTACAATTACAGTCCAGCTCGTCACCAGCATGGCTCAACTGCAGGCGCTTGGCTGTATCTGAAAGGGTTTCAGCTGCGTCATGCGATGTCGAATGCACCGCTCTTGGTAACATAAGTCCGTCCAGCCTTTGCCCCAGCGATTCCTGGAAGCTCGCGCTCTTTTTTTTGCCCGTATCACACTGCCTTACTCAAACACATATCGAGCGTTCAACATCTCCGTTGACTATGTTCGGGTCATTCTGGGCCCTTCTCGCAATATTCGCCGCATTTCTCCCCAAAGCTCGCGGCTTGTTCGAGTATGAGCTGCGTCATAATGTCTCAGCAGCGGATTTCGAAAAGACCATCAGGCAGTTTGCCGATTGGGGCCATCGGGCCAAGTGGGTAAGTGCGTACATGGTCGATGGAGTTGAGCAGCCGTTCTTCAGCTGCATCTTTGAGGACCTCAAAGGGGCCGCCGTCGACATCGAGCTGGTTCAGAACTGGATCCCGGGCAACGACGCCGAGAGGGTTTTTCAATATTACAACGACGGCGGTTACAACGCTCTCTTTATCAATGGGTTTGGATTCAAGGGCCAAGAATTCTTCGTGGCCGCCTGGGACGCTCCCGACGTAACTCCAGTTTCACGCCAAAAGATCATTCACGGTCTCAGCTGGCCGGCCTATGACCAAGCTGCGGGCGCCTTCAGGAACATGGGTTACCAGGAGGTCCATATAAGCGTGTATTTCGTCGGCGATCGCGACGTACGTTTTGCTGCGCTGTTCACTCCCGCGTCTTCCAGTCCTGTCGGCCCAATTCAGCCATTTTACAATGTCGACTTCGAAGAGTTCCAGGCTGTGTGGGATGGCTGCATCAAAGGCCACTTGCGGCCTCTCTCCGTCTCCGCGATTTCGTACTGGTACCAGGGCACCAAGCACGAGTACTACTACATGCTTTGGGCCCACGACGACGGCACTGTTCCCTTTGCTTCCCTAAGCTCCATCTCAGCCGACGCACTGGTCTCTCAAAATGAAAACTACACGTACCAGGGCTATGTTCCCAGGGTGGTTTCCGGCTACGACCCGACGAACAACCGCTTCTCTGTGTTGTGGGACAGCCCTTATCTATTGACCAAGGACGTCCAAGCCATCAACAATGGCATCTGGAACTTCATGACAGCCCACGGCATCCCCGGCATGGGCATCGCCATCACCAAGAACGACCGGCTCGTGTTCGCCAGGGGTTACGGCCTTGCCAGCACCGACACGCAAGCCCCCGTCACCCACAAGTCCCGGTTCCGGCTCGCAAGCATCACCAAGTCCATCACGGCCGTAGCCATCATGGGGCTGCTCGAAAGGGGGCAGCTACAACTCGACAGCAAAGTATTTGGTCCAGGGTCGCTGACGGGGGACTACTTCGGCACCGTCTATACACCCAACATCACCGACATCACGGTCACCAATCTTCTGGAAATGCAAGCCGGTTTCAGCGATCCGCCCTTGTCGCAATTGTCTAGAATGTCGATCCGCGATGTCATCAAAACGCACATCTCGGTCATCAACCTCAAGTGGGCCCCCGGAGACGGCTGGAGCTACTCCAACTTTGGCTACCTCGTCCTCGGCCAGGTCATCGAGCGGGTGACCCACGGCAGCTACCAGGACTGGGTCGTCGATGAGATCCTCGCAAGGTGTAGCGCCAGGAGCCTGCAGCTCGGCAGCGACACCGGCCTCCTCCCCGACGAGGTGTCGTACTACCCGGCCAATTTGGTGGCTGAAGACCCCATCAGCAAGTACAGCTCCTTTGGCGGCTGGGTGGGCACGGCCATTGACGTGATGCGGTGGAGTGTGCGTTTTGACGGCATCAACTTTGCCGTTGACATGCTGGACAGCGATACGGAGGCGGACATGTGGAGGCCGACGAAGTGGAAGCCGGATTTTTATACCAAGGGGTGGAAGATTGATGGGACTGGCACGTGGCAAGGCCACGATGGGAGATTGATGTATACCAATACGATGCTGGTGCAACGGAATGATAATGGGTATGGCTATGTTGGGTTTATGAACAGGGGCGATACTGTTGATAGCGGGTTTGACATCCAGAAGGTCATGGATCCGATTTTGGCGGGCCTGCAGATTGGGGATGAGCCAACGTGGGATTTGTTCAATGGTATTTACCTGAACAATCCGTCGTCCGCTGATGATGGTAGTGAGGGAGATGGGGCTCAGAAGATCCTGCAGTGATCCTGTGTTTGGCATATTTTGGTGGTGATGGGTGGGACCAAAGCAGCGTTGGCGGGTGGCGGGGCATTTATTTCGTACAGTTCTGGTTCGAGTTATTTGGTCGAATACAAAGCTAATTTAGTATTCATATCCTGAATTTCCGGGTCGCAGCTCCAATTTAATCCGTATTTGATCCGTTTGGAGGTCGGGTTATGTGTTGATACAGTCACGTCCTGAAGTCAATGCTGCCAAGCTTTTGAAGACGATGGATGCTAAGGCAGAGGTGCTTTTCCACGAGATGGTATGCCCCACCAACGGAAACCAGTATCAAGCTTCATCTGGGATTTTATCAGTAATTAAAGGGGCTCTGGAGCCCTGGGCCTGGCACTGCCAGAGATCTAGTAAAGCTGAGGCACCATAAGACGCAACCTGGATTCTACAGAAAGGTCTATAAAAGAAGAGGTTCTAGCTGCAAGCTAGAACCACAACACAAGCAATACAATCACGCAGTTACAGCCCCATCAATACCGAATCAAGTGTGCCGGTTTCTGACAGTAATGGGAACAATAAGGACCCGGACTATCCACTTAATAATGCGTCTCTTTGCCTTAAAAGGCAATTTGTTAACTTTACCATATTTACAAACTTGCATAGTGGCAACATCGGTGACCAATGTTCGACCACGGCCCTCTCCCTGACTTTCTCCTTTGGTCATAGCGCCGAACTAAAAATAATCTATGCCGCACTATCTGGTATTTCACTTCTGTAAAAGAAGTGTCTATAATGATAGGCTATTTGTTTGAGAAAAATGGACAATTTGACCTGAGCGCAACGGGCTCAGAGACACTAGGGAGGGTCTACAGCAATACTTTTGGACTGCAAATATAATATACATAGTTTATCGATGTGCTAAAACTGCAGGTTTTTTCTCTGCTGGAGTGAAGAAAGCGCGGCTAGGTGGGGGTGGTGTGAGGTCCCAAAACTGGGTCTTCGCAGCTCCACCTCCAATTTAGACCGTGGCAACTATAGCTGAGGCAACCCAGAACAATGACCCCTACTAACAGATCAAGCCCAGTTCTAGGCTGGAAATGTATTGTATTGTACCATTTTTACGATGGGCTGTAGGATTAGTCCTGCATAGGCAGCCTTACTTTCGGCTACTGGTCTTGAAGTGACGCGAACTAGAAGGAACGGATATACAACCTTATTTATCCAGCGGTTATGTATTTATTTAAACTCCTCGGGCTTATAGTGTTTCTAGCAGATTGGAAGCTGCTGCTGCTGAACACTAATAATACATATGGTCTAGAGCCACCTGAGTTCTGCGTCGGAGTGACCTCTATCTGCCATAATGGGCCTGAACTATCTACGAGATCACCTTGCGCTGCCCCTTCGTGCTCGACCCACTTGGCTTCTAGGATCGGCCCGTGTCGCCGCTCCTCATCCCGTCGGGGATCGTCGGGGAGCGGGGCTAACGTATTTCAGCGTGGCGCCGGCCGACCCTTTCTTCGTGTCGAACTAGCCTGCCGTAGCGTTTCGGGGGGTGGAGGTCTTACTAAGACGGACTCCTCCTAACTTTCAGTCGACGTTGCCGTTCGCGGCGGATGTGAACACGGCGGACTTGAACTCAACGGTTTAGCTGGCGGCGCCGCTGGGAAATAGCACATTGCGGCGCTGTTTACGGATACGGAGAAAGAGGTTAATCTTAACGGATTTGGCAGCTTCAGGGGGCTGCCCTGGGGGACCTAGTTGCTGGGGTCAGTTCTTACGGCTGGAGCGGAGCGGAGGCTGAGTAAAGGTATGCTGGTTTCTTTGGGAGCTGTAGTTGCTGCCTTTGTTGTAGAAAGTTCTTCTGGGGGTGGAAGGTTGGTGCTTCTCATTTATGAGGAGTTAGCTGCTTTTGTACCTTAGTCGAGTGGCGTTTGGGGATTTGTATGTTCATTACCTATTACATTAGCAACACTTTATTCCATATTACCTGGACATTGTCCGGTTCCACAACCTTATCATCATCTCAATATGTCATCACTGATCTTATCACCACGTATTCTACTTCTCAAGTAACAATAAGATGCATACAAAGATGTAACTGTTAAACATTATACGACAGCTCAAAATCCCAATAAACGTTTCGAAACGTTTATCAAATACCTCTTCCTTCGTGTGAGATCAGAGGGATGTTGAGACCAAACACGTAGGTTTTGATTTGTTAATCGCTAAGTATTTTCCAATTCTTGGCCCGCAATCCATATTCAGATTAGTACCTTAACTGCCAGTATAGGTTGATGAAGCCATTCCCGGTATCTCAGTATCAGGGTCGATAACTAGGTGTGGGCCAGAGTAAGGGGTGTAGCGATGCAAACACGGCACACGCAGTGGGCAGTAGTGGTCAAGGTTAGGGAAGAAACAACTGTTATCTTGAACTCTGTCTTTCTAATGCAACCTAGGGCCCATCTTTGTTGCAAAGACCAGCACACGCAACTATGGTTGCTCAGCTAGTCTAACTACGTCGAAGCTAGCAGAGGGCATGGATACTCTGACACAGCCACCTTTTCAGATCCTACTTTCTAACAGACATATATGCTAACCATCACATGACTGTAGATAGTCTTACTTATGGCATATACTTTGCTAAGCCGCTTTCAACCACTACAATCTTGATGCCCTTGTATTATCAACCTAACAGCCCACATAGATACGGTGTATTAAGTGTTAGCAATGTGCAATACAGTAGCGACCAAGTTCAGCAACCAGCCCTTTTCTCAAGCAGTAGTATAACCACCGCCTCATGACCATTCTTAGCAGCCCACGACAACGGTGTCCGGCCGCTACTATCCTTTGCCTCAATATCAGCCCCTTTCTCAAGCAGTAGTTTAACCACTGCCTCATGGCCTTTCTCAGCAGCCCACGACAACGGTGTCTGACCGTAGTCCTTATCCTTTGCCTCAATATCAGTCCCTTTCTCAAGCAGTAGTTTAACCACTGCCTCATGGCCTTTGCTAGAAGCCCACGACAATGGTGTCCGACCGTGGTCCTCATCCTTTACCTCAATATCAGCCCCTTTCTCAAGCAGTAGTTTAACCACTACCTCATGGCCGTTCTCAGAAGCCCACAACAACGGTGTCCGACCGCGGCCCTTGTCTTTTGCCTCAATACCAGCCCCTTTCTCAAGCAGTAGTCTAACCACTGCCTCATGGCCGTTCTCAGAAGCCCACAACAACGGTGTCCGACCGCGGCCCTTGTCTTTTGCCTCAATACCAGCCCCTTTCTCAAGCAGTAGTCTAACCACTGCCTCATGGCCTTTCTCAGCAGCCCATGACAACGGCGCCCGACCATGGCCCTTGTCTTTTGCCTCAATACCAGCCCCTTTCTCAAGCAGTAGTCTAACCACCGCCTCATGGCCTTTCTCAGCAGCCCATGACAGCGGTGTCTGACCATAGTCCTTATCCTTTGCCTCAATATCAGTCCCTTTCTCAAGCAGTAGTTTAACTACTGCCTCATGGCCTTTGCTAGAAGCCCACGATAACGGTGTCCGGCCGCTACTATCCTTTGCCTCAATATCAGCCCCTTTCTCAAGCAGTAGTTTAACCACTGCCTCATGGCCTTTCTCAGCAGCCCACAACAACAGTGTCCAACCACTCCTAGCCTTTATCTTAATATCAGCCCCTTTCTCAAGCAGTAGTTCAACCACTGCCTCATGGCCATTCCCAGCAGCCCGCGACAACGGTGTCCGACCGTGGCCCTTGTCCTTTGCCTCAATATCAGCCCCTTTCTCAAGCAGTAGTTTAACCACTATCTCATGGCCTTTCTCAGCAGCCCACGACAACGGTGTCTGACCGTAGTCCTTATCCTTTGCCTCAATATCAGTCCCTTTCTCAAGCAGTAGTTTAACCACTGCCTCATGGCCTTTGCTAGAAGCCCACGACAACGGTGTCCGACCATGGCCCTTGTCCTTTGCCTCAATACCAGCCCCTTTCTCAAGCAGTAGTTCAACCACTGCCTCATGGCCATTCCCAGCAGCCCACAACAACGGTGTCCAACCGCTCCTAGCCATTGCCTCAATATCAGCCCCTTTCTCAAGCAGTAGTTTAACCACTGCCTCATGGCCTTTGTTAGAAGCCCACAACAACGGTGTCCGACCGTGGTCCTCATCCTTTACCTCAATATCAGCCCCTTTCTCAAGCAGTAGTTCAACCACTGCCTCATGGCCATTCTCAGCAGCCCACGACAACGGTGTCCGACCGCGCTTGTCCTTTGCCTCAATATCAGCTCCTTTCTCAGGGAGTAGCATCGCCATAGTCCTAGTTAATAGCCCACGATCTTCCTTATCCCTTACCCCTGTGCTTTGGCCATTACTAAGCAACAACTTGACCACAACAGAATGTCCTGACGCTGCAGCCCACGACAACGGCGTCCGGCCAGCGCCATCTTGGGCGTCGACTGGGGCACCTTTCTTGAGTAGCATCTGTACGACGGTCATCAGCCCATTCCGGGCAGCCCATGACAGCAATGTCTGGCCAATCTTATCCTTCATCTTAATATCGAGTTCTTTCCCCAGCAGCAACTGAACGGTAGCCTTGAACCCAGCTGGCCATTCCACTGGCCTGTCGCCCAGCATTCCTCTCAATAGAAGCTGTACAACGACCTCATTCCGGGAGGCGTATAATAACGGCGTGAGGCCAAATTCATCCTCTGGCTCGAGTTTGGCCCGATTATTGATCAGCAACTGGACGGTAGCTTCTTGCCCGCTTGAGGCAGCGTACGATAGCGGCGTCCGACCGAATTCGTCTTTCGATTCAATGTTAGCCCCCTTCCTAAGTAACAGCTCCACGGCAGCCTGGTGCCCATTCTCAGCGGCCCACGATAGCGGAGTTCGGCCGGTTCTATCCCCTGACTCGGTATCAACTTTGCCCGATTCCAGCAACGCTTTCAGGACGGCCATTTGCCCAGCCCGTGCTCCTCGCGATAGCGGTGTCTGGCCGTCTTTGTCTTCCATGTCGGCTTTGATATCATTTCGCGCCAGCAGCACCTTGATAACCGCCGTGTGCCCTCTTTCTACCGCAGACAATAAGGCTTGCTGTCCGTTTCTGCCCTTCAGGCTGGCCTCGAAGTCACTTCGTGCTAGCAATAGCCATACATCGCCTTCGTGTTTGAGCCCAACCGCCTGTGATAGTGCGGCCTCTCGTTCAGCATCAGTCGAGTTGGTTGGTATTTCGAGATTGAGAATCTCTTGGCTGAGGTTGTCGTATTTGCCGGGGTCCTCCAGCTTCTTCGTCCGCGCGACACGCCCTTTTCGGATGCAGATCCTCCTTAGAGGATACTGTGACGACCGAAGTCTGTCTAGATCAAGCGGTTGGAACGTTTCGCTCCGAACCCTCTCGAATTGAGTCATGGTCAGAAGCAAATCCCTCACGAAGATGGCGATTGGCGTATTTTCATCGCTCTGTTCTTTACAATGGAGAACGGCGAGGCCCAATCCTTGTGTGTTGACGCCGACAAAGCGGAGCTCTAAATGAATCCCCCTGCCGCTCACAGTTAAGGGGTTGCCGACGGCGTCGAACGGTGTAAACTCGACAATACTGCTTGAGTCAATGAATGCGGCTGGGGAGGTTGCTAAAATACCGCCGCGGTTGTCAACAGATCTCCACGCGAAGAGACTGTGGTCATCCGAGATCTTCATGATTTCTTCCTGCAGCCGAATAAACGCGGTTTCTTTTTCTCCATAGATAAGTGGCATGTGAATGCCGAATATGCCCAACAAGCAGTAGGCACGATCCTCTACTCTCGTCGTCTCCCTCCTCGCGGCCCATGACATTTTTTGGGCGATGCTGAACATTTCCAGGTCGTCCTCCCCCAGGAGAATGCCGACAGGTATGCGGGTACAGTCAGATATGGCCTGCCGCAGGCTCTCCTTGGTTCCCAGCGCCTCCCAATCCTCGTTGAAGAATATCACGGTGGACGGGGCGATCAGCTCTTGAAGGGTCCATCCTCTGGTAAACCACCTGCTCTTCGAGAACTCGACTTTCGACGGCACATCGGCAAGATAGGCGTAGCATTCGCCAGCCTCCTCGTACCAGCGGTACATTGAGTTAATCGCTTCGGAGAGCTCCGCGCTACTTGTTTTGTCGATGCAGCACGTATCCACCCAAACGTATTCGAATCCTTTGGCGCCGGCGACGGAGCAGCAGCGTTTGATCTTCTCGTATCCTTTTTTATTTGCCACTGCGTGGTTTTCTTGCAGGTCCCGAAGGGTGATTTCCTCTGCGCTCCATGTGTGCGACAGAATAGCGTACGGTGGGACTTGGTCGTCGGTGAATTCCCGCAGCTCGATGCTGCCCGTTTTCAGCAGGCGCATCTTAGGAGGTTTAGCCACAAGACTCCAAGGTGGCAAAGAGTGAAGCGAAGATGGTGTGTACGTTTTGCTGATAGACACTACCCAAGCTGGTCGACTCTACTAAGGTGATTTTTGAGGTTCGTGCCTGATGCTGGATGTTGGGTTGCCGGAGAACCTGCTCGGCTATTGGCTGATGCGGAGCGGGGTATTTTGTCCGCCGCAGAACGACCTGCAAAATAATGCAGTTGCTGATGGCTGGGTGACCCACTATCGCATATGCAATGATGCAACCAGCACGTATCGGGCGGCAGCAAATCAACGGGGGCAGAAAGCGCCACCAGGCGGTTCGTTTCCGCCCCCTTATCCCTGCAGATCACCGCCCTTATCATGGCCGACGGGACGCAATTGACGTTGCCAAAGGCCCCACAGTCATCGACGGCATCACCTCTTACACGCACGGCTACCATCACCGAAAACATGGCTTCGGCACAGCTTCCAGACTACGTTTATACCCCACTTGGGGAAAAAGAAATTCGAATCCTCGATCTTCACCCTGGAAAGCCCGGTGACGAGCTCATGATCAGCATTTCCTCGGCGCTTCTTACTGAAGGGCAGCATGTAGCGGTTTCCTACGTCTGGGGCAGCGAGGAGCGACCGCACGTGGTGAAGGTCGCAGATGCGATCATTGTCAGAAAGGACGGCAAGGAGTCGATCAAGTGTGCCGAAGAGGCGACTTCGATTTTGAGAGTGACCGAGAACCTGAAAAACTTGCTGGTCAACATCCGTGACGAGGAGTTCTACATGTCGCTCTGGATTGATGCCATCGCGATCAACCAGAAAGACGAGCAGGAGAAGACGGCGCAGGTCAAGATGATGGGCTCCATATATGTCTCGGCGCCACAAACGATTCTCTACATCGGCGAGTCGGACGAGAACTCCAAAACGGCTTTCAGGGCGATCGAGATTCTCAACATGATGAAAGACTGGCCGGACGAGAAGATCCCTGTCTGCCTTCGCGACGTGGGGAATATCACCGGACCGGACGACTTGCCCAACCACAGATGGCCGCCTGTCAAGGTGGATCCTTGGCCGCCTTTTATCGAGGGTCTCTTTGACCGGCCGTGGTTCAACAGAACCTGGGTAGTTCAGGAGGTCATCCTCTCCAAGAAACCACTCCTGGTTTGCGGCTCCGAGTTGAGACTACCATGGGGCCACCTTGTCACAGCCTGCCAGGTCGTCCGCCGCAGCAAGATCCACGAGCTGGACCCGAGGAAGCCAAAGGTGCAGCTAGTACTGTGGATGGAGAAGCTGCGGAGCTTTTGGGTTGAGTCGTGGAAGTTGACACTGGAAGGCGACCAAGCGGCGTTTGACAGCCACATGAGCTCAAAGGAGCATATCAGCGAAAGGCATATTCTCTCCGTCATCAGGCACACGCGTAACTACCAGGCGACAGATCCGCGGGATAAGGTTTTTGGCCTGATCGGGTTTACCGTCCTCGGCCCCAAGCTGGGACTCAATGTCGACTACGGCATGTCCCTGACGGAACTGTACACCCGAGTGGCCAAAGCATTCCCCATCGCCTCTCGCAGCGACCCGCTGATATTCCTCAGCATGGTGGACCAATCATACTACACCGAGGACCTGCCCTCATGGGTCGCAGACTGGCGGCGGCCCTGGAAAGTCGCCGCGCTCGGGCTGCGGTCCTTCCGCGGCGCATCCCGGTGGGACAACCTCAAGCGAACGCGCATCGTCTTTCCCGATCTCACGCCCCCCGTCACCCTCCCCCTCCTCCTCACCCTCACCGGCTGCCGCGCCGTGACCATCAAGGCCGTCGAGCGCGCCAAGTCGGCTGACTGGCGCACCCTCAGCCACAGCACCCACATGAACGCCTTCCCGGAGCCGTACCCAACCACCCACATGGCCTACGACGACGCCTTCGTCAAGGCCGTCCACCCGCAGGTCCCCGCCGACTTCCAGCTCGACAAGCACCCCCGCCAGCAGACCTTCTGGAAGTACCGCGCCGGCTTCCCGCACGCGGTCCGCGACCGCCCCACGTACCGGTCCGACGTGCGGCGCATGGTGGCGGCCAGGGAGGTCAACCTGGTGACGGTGTGGGACCCCGAGACGGAGCAGTACCTCTCGCTTGTCAAGAACGCGGGTGCCGCGAGGAGCGCGGACGAGCCCGTGTATACGCAGGACTTTTTGTACCAGCGCAAGTTGCCCATCAACTTTGGGCTGCCGAATGTCATGCCGGATCAGGATGACTTGGTGCTCAGGAGGAATTGGTTCATTTCCGAGGACGGGTTTATGGGGCTGGTGCCCGAGCTGGCGAGGGCGGGGGATGTGATTGTGCATTTGTTTGGGGGCAGGCCCTTGTATGTTCTGAGGCAGAAGGAGGAGGGGGGGCGGTGGGGGTTTCTGGGGGAGGCGTATGTGTTTGGGTTGATGGATGGGGAGGTGGAGTTTGATATGCCGGAGAGTGCGGTGGAGGAGTTTGTTATTGAGTAGAGGGTTGTTGTTGGTGTGTGTATAATAATCAGGGTGGGCGGAAATATATTCGACACCCCTGTACGAATATCGTCAAAGATCGGGCGCTAAAACTTAGCGAGATGAGGACCGCTGTTGCGGCGCACCATAGGGAGCGAATTTGACATCAAAAAGCAAAAGAGAAATACCTACTATAGCTTAGCGTCAGCTCGCTAATTTATAGTACTCATCTCGCTAGAATTTAACGTTCGCCCCACTAGAATCATCTGTCGATTTCAGCGCATCATATTCGCGAATATTCGTCGCCCACCCTGGGACTCCTGCACATGTCCTGTCTGTCCGATTACGCAAATGGGGGATGTGGTGGGAAGGCCTTGGGCGTGACGAGCCAAAGCCCAATGTCACACTGATTGATGCCTGGTCGCGAAGGAAAACTGCGACTGTCTCTGTGCCTCCGCATTCCCAAGTACTACTCTTAAGGAGGAACCTGCCCCCCCCAATCAGGTCACCTTAAGAAATGCCCGCCCCCAAGGAGCTGTCTAGGAGGCCATATTTCTTCAGAGCAGCGCAGTAGATGCATACCTTACCTATACTTGTGACCAAGCGCGGCCAGATCTTCAGAACTCTTTTCCAACTCCCCGCGCAATGTCGGCAAATCAACGTACCGCCCTACAGAGCTTTAACCTGTACACCATCACAGTGATTTGCGCTATTCCGATCGAACGAGCAGCAGTGCGCGCTACCCTCGAGGCTCAACACGCGCGGTTCGGACTCATGGTTTGCATTGGAGCTGCCATTCCTCAGCAGGACCAGGATATCCGGCTTGGCGACGTGCCCGTTAGCAGGCCCACCAGAGTTCAGTACGACTTTGTCAAAGCCGTCCCGGGCCAGCCGCTCCAGCGTATGGGCTTTTTGAATGCCCCTCCTGCAGTACTGAGCAGAGCCGTTAGCTCCTTGCGATCGGTGCACGAAGATGAAGCGACTCCGTCCCACATGCCTGTGCACCTCGCACGCATGCCAGCCGGGTTCGGCCACCCGGGACCCAGCCACGACTAGGTGCAGAGCCCGAGGAGAGAGACAATCAATCCGAGCATTCATTACGGAGTCATCGCATCAGGAAACACACTCGTCAAAGATGCTCTTGTGAGAGCGGATCTGGTGAGCCGGACAACAGAAGCGTGCATCGATCTCGAGATGGAGGCTGCTGGCTTGATGAACACCTTTCCTTGCCTTGTGATCCGCGGTCTGTGTGACTATGCCAACGCAGACAAGAACGACATCTGGCAGAGGTACGCTGCCGCGGTTGCTGCAGCGTACGCGAGGGAGCTGCTGGAGCGAGTTCCACCTCAGGGAACTTTCCCCCGAATCCAGGCTAGTCTGTGCTGTACCTATCCGTGAGTTGCCATGAAGATGGCTCTTCAGCCCAGGTCACCGCCTTGACCAACCAGGTTTCTGCTTTGGAAGCTCCCCTCCGAGCGCTGGAGGCAGCCAGCCCAAGCCGCCCTGTGCCACTTAGCAACCCCGCCTTCACTCCCCGCGTCGGTTTCTTCTTACGGTCCGAGGTTGACGCTGCATATAATCGGAATCATACAGCCTTTGTCGGCAAAGTTCGTTCCCTCTGCCGTCGCAACGGCGGCCAAACCCTGGGGCTGGTTTGGCGACGCTTTGGCTACGTTTATGCACAACAATTCCTTGTCCGTGCCGTTTCATGTCCGTGGCGCCGGCAATTTCGACTGGAATGGCGACCATCACGGGTCTTGGATTGGGAGGCGTTCTGGATCTTCTGATCCATTCATCATCATGTTTTCCTTTACCGGAGAGCATTTTGGCTGGTCCCATAATCTTACCGGTGGCAGCCAGAATTTCCGCATCTTATATCTTGGCTGTCTTTCTTGGTCAATGTTGGAGCTAGCCAGGTATCTTGGCATTGTCAACCAATAATGCTGGCTGTGCACGGCATATGTACTGCTTCTAGCATGTGTTGCCAAGGTCAGCACTTCTCTGGCCAGCAGGGCTAATCCAATCTTTTATTCCGGTGCGTGAGATGGCATGCGTTGGCGTAAAGTCCAAGGTAGGTGAAATTTGACGGAGCGATCTTCTCTTGATATTGAAAGCTGCGGTGCCGCTCAGGCGTCCCCTTCTTGCTCTTGCTCACTTCTAATACTCGGTTCATCACACGAAATATCCGAGATGCCGCGCTTGGGCTTGTTGCTAGGAAATGGTGTGGGCTTACTCATGGATCACAACCGTTCCTTCAATGCTCGCAGATCCTCTAGAAGGCCTAAACCTAAATACGGATGGCTTGCAGCAGGCTGCCGAACACTTCCACCAGCTGCAAATTACTGTGTTAATAAAATATCGACAGGGCGTATCAACCACAGAGTTTGAACGCACTGTCTGTTCCAACGGTGAAATGCAGCCAGTCATAAGCACCAACCGTAGCTCTAGCACCGTAGCTACTGCCCCCGGGGGAACGGAGACCTAGTTCGTCCTGGCGGAGGCTTGGCTTTGGCCCCACACTTCGGTAAAGTTGACAACCCGCCTCTCCACCTGCGGTAGCCTTTCCAAAGAAGAGACAACCTTCTCGTAGACGGCGGGAAAACAGGTGAGCAGGGTGGATAAGAGTTGGCCGGGTAGGAAAAGTAGCAGGATTGTGCGGTACGTCGAAAAGGGAGTCGGAGACGCGGCGTAAGACGTCAAGATCTCTGGACAACGCCATTCCGTACAGCTCGCCGTATGTTCTCGACGACGCAAAAGTCTTGACGCCGGCAACGTCAATGTTGTCTTTGATCGCAACCCGTAACCTGTTCAAGGGCTTGTCTGATCTTTTGGGGTAGTAAAGCCGGGACGGTACCGCGATTGTTAAGTACGGCGAAGCTTTTGCCGTCAAGACGTTCAGCTATTTAATCCTTCCGGTGGTTAGCGTACTTGTGCCTTTGGTTGAAAGAAAGGCGGAGCGGGACTTACTATGCCCCACCGCCTGCCCAGCGATTTCGGGATCCCTGGAGACGGCCGAGTACTGTAGCCTTAAGAGAGACTCCCTTGGGGACACCTTGTTCTTCCAGACAGACGGCATGATGTAGCTGGCATCGCTGACGTCTTGGGCTCCGTTGTTCTTCACCCGAGCTCGTGATGCCAGTATATGCCGCAGACGAGCATAGCGACCCAAACATTGACGACGGCCGACCTTGCTAGAAGCGTGTAGAGAGAGTGGATCTCATTGCGGAATGTGGCGGGGACGGCAATAGTATCTATCGATCCCGTCGGTATTGGGAAGCTGAACCAAGTCCATGTCAGGTACGTGGCCCCTGGGGTCATGCTCAAGTCATGAGCAAAGCCCTAGAAAGCTCGACTCTCCTTAGTCTCAACAGAGAAATCCGCGTCAAATGTTAGCAATTTCCCAACTTCAATCACGATCAGGAAACAGAGTCTCTTGTTAGACTAAATCCTGCGGGCGCCGGGGTACGATTCGTGATGTGTGCGGGTATGTGGACACGACAAAAAGCTGCGTGAGTAACTGCGCAAGCAAGGTAACGAGCTGCGCAGCATGGATCGGGAGCTACGCCTCGCAAAGCGTAACTCGTCCTGATGGAATTGGTGGGAACCTGTAAACACCTATCATCCTAGGAACCGGGAAAAGCCAATTGTGCGACATTCCGACTCAATGCTGTGAGTTCCTAGAAGTTGTTCTGTTACGGAAAGAAGGGGGTTTCCGTGGCTGTGAAGTAAGTGGTGATGCCTATCAAGTCGTTGACTGACGGAGAGAGGCGCGTAACGAAGTCCCACTACCGCATAACTGTAATGAGGTGGAAGATTTTCTTGATTGAGAGAAAAGGGATAACTGCCGAGAGTCCCCGCAGCGCAGGGGTACAAGGTACGTGTCTGCCAGTGGGTGTGTGTGTGCGGCTGAACACCGGACCCAGCCCTATGCCGCTGCGACTGGGGTGGGAACCAACGCCGGGGTTTTTTGCATGGCGCTGCGCGCGCTGGGGTTAAACAGAGGTTGTTCACGTTTGATTGGGACCAACCAACTGGGGTTTTTGCATTAGCGCCGCGCGCTGGAGGTTAAGTTGACGACAGGATAAATGACCCACAGCGAAGAAAATAGTCCCACTGGCTTGACAAGGGTTATCAGGATCCTCCCATTTGACCATATAGGGTATTCCCTCCCTCTCAAACAGTTGTATGGTGGCTTGAAAGGGCGTGAGCCCACCGACGGTTTTCTTGCGAAGTCGATAGCGGTAATTGCGCAGCTGACGACGTGTGAAAACAGTGCTTGGGAGGTGTTCGCGCAGTTGTAAAGCTATCTCCCGGTTGGAAACAGCCGGCCGATCCGGGCAAAAGATGATTATAGCTTCAAGTCCAAAGCGCTTAGAAACCGGGCCCTGGGAATCGTTAGCTGGGTGGCTGTGGTTGCAGGTGCCCTCCTTCATGCTGATGGCCCACTCGCCGCCATCTGAAGCGGGCGCTATGACTCTGCTTTGTGGCATGCATAATCAACCCTTGTGTACACAAAGCCCTTGTACGGATACAGGATCGCAGTTTGACAACTGCGAAGCCAGCACGCGCAGCATGCTCTTGGGGATCAGCCTCTGTTTCTTCTATGGTATTTTACTTGTGTGTGCGGAGCTCGTGGGAGGGCATGGGGTTGGAGAGAGGTAGGGTTGGAGAGAGGTAGTGGCAATTGGCCAGGATTTTCGCTGTCGGAATCGCTATCGGAGCCGCTGGCGGGGCCGCCGGCCTGAGGATCGTCGCTACCGCTAAAATCGCTGAAATCGCTGAAATCGCAATCGCTGTCGTCGTTAGATTCAGTGGCTTTGCCCTGCGCGCGCTTGAAGCCACCGCTATAGCTAGTTGGCTCTGTTGATTGCGCCTGCTGGCCGCGCTGGGTATTGAACTGGTGATGAATCCGTACGCAGCATTGAGAGAGACTTCTCCTAGATGACACACCTTGCCTTGGCCGACGACGTCTCCTAGTCGCTTACTATCAGTCCATCTACCGCCCGGAGAGATCTCGATATAAGGTAAACTGCTTATACTCTGGGCTTGGTGATTCTTGCCCCTACCTCGCCCTTCTCGCTCTTTGGCGACGATGACCGTGTGCTCTGCTAGTTCTTCTAGGCGTCGCGCCTCCTCCCCTCAAGGTTGTCAATAGAAGGGCCGGCGTTGAGAGCAGCGGTGGAATCCGCCGCCGCCATGTTGATAGGGGAGAGATAGCTGAGGTAGACAAGAGAATTGGTCGACTTTTTTAGCGGCTTATTCTGGCATAATTAAGACCAAGAAAGGGCATAATTGAGAGAGTTATAAGTGTCCTGTTGATACACGCGTTCTGTGCATGGGGTCCGTGAGCACAACAACCATTTTTTCTTTGTGGCCCAGCCGCACCTACGACTCCAAGTTCACAAGCCGCGACTGCAAAAACCACAACTCATCAACCTCATGAGCCGCAACCCAAGCCGCCGAGACAACCCAGCCGCAGAAACAACCCCACCTCAGATTTTCAAAATGTGGTCTCTGCTCACCCTCCTCAGCCTCCTCTTCCACACCATCTCTCTCGCCGCTCTCTGCACATCGGTATTCTACCTGCCTTTCCTTCTTACCATCCCTCTCGCGACTCTCTGCGCATTCGTATTCCACTTGCCCTTCCTTACCATCTCTCTTGTAACTCTTTGCGTATTTGTTGCATTCGACTCTCGCGCAACTCTCTGCGAATTTGCATTCGACTCTCCCACAAATCTCTACGCATTTGCATTCGGCTCTCCCGCGACTCTCTGCGCATTTCTCTCCACTATGATGCCCAAACAAGGTAATGTTTTTCTTCCGTATTAAGGTCTAACTTATTAATAATTTATAGGAATCACCTTTGCCGCCAGCAAGCTCAGTGTTTATGGTGAACAAGGGCTGAATACGCTGGTCAATTTGACAGTGATGGTCTTGGGAACTATCACTGCTCTTATTGTCGCCCTTGAGAAAGTCGCCCTGACGGCCATCGAGAAAAGTGCCATGGTCATCGAGAAGGGTGTCATGGTCACCGAGAAAGTCGCCCTGGCGGTCATCGAGATGGGTGCCACGGTCATCATGGCAGTGATTGATATCCCCGAGAAGGCATTTACTGCTTTTGGAGACCTCGCTGCAACAAGCCCTATCGTCACCATAGTCACAATCATTGTTGCCGCGTGGCTCTTCGCCATCATTTCCAGAAAATAGAGGGGAACACCTACCGCACAAGTCACCCACTCAAATTGACTGGCATGGACTGGAGTTTGGGGGACACGGACTGGAGTTTGGGGGACACTGGCTGGGAATTCGGGGAGCATGGGAGGAGTTTAGGAGCATGAACATGGACTTGAGTGAGCTTAGGAGCATGGAGTTGATGAAATCTAGCAGCTCTTCCCCTTACCATAATGGCCCCTTCTTGTGATGAATTTTGGTGTTTTCTTTTCATAGGGCAAACAGGGCCAGTGATAACGGGGAGCCTTGTGGGAGCCCCCGGGGGTCGGCCGCCACCAACCCTGCTACCATTCCCTGGTATCTGGTTGTCTCGACGTGTTCAATCGCTGTGCTAATCGCTGTGGTTATTAGATGTTGCAGAAATTCAGATCTAAAAGCGGCAGCCTAAAAACCGTGGCACATGTTTTCTCCCAGCGCCCACCGCTGCAAGCCATTCCACCCCACCAGATCCTTCCAACTGCAACACCTTCAATGCAACAAAACCATAATCGCAACACCTTCAACGCAGTTCAAATCGTGATCTCCGCACACTTTGACAGCCGCAGTAAGCTTCTAGCGCATTGAACAGAGCTAACTAGCTATAGCGATGGCTTCACCGCGCAGGGCAGAGGCACCGAATCCGGGAGCGCAGGGCACGCAGGGCAGGGCACGAAGGCGTCAACCACGCGCCAGGCGGGGCGGTCTAGCGCCGTCAATCCGGCGATAGCAATCCCAGGGAGAGAGAGGGCGTTAGCGAAGAAGAAGTGGCTCCACGTCCAAGCCGCGCGCGGGCATCAACTGTGCGCCCTGCAGCCAGCCGTGCGCAGGCAGGCATCAGCTACGGCCAGCACGCGCGTGGGCAACAACTGCGCGCCCTTGCAAGCCAGCCAGCCGGAGGGCCAGGGAGCCAGCCGGAGAGCCAGGGAGTTGCCCTGCCAGAGATCCATGTAGCCGGCCCGCGGCCAAACCAAACCACAACGACGACGATGGTGGTGTTCACCTCGGGACAATCGCTAATGAATGGTTCTGCCAAACCGTCAGACTCATTGATGCGAGAAACTGGAAACGCTCTTCAAAGCACTCCATTAAAGCGCCGCTGCTCATCAATGCACAATCTTTCAGCGCGATCACGGCTGAAACCTGCTGTCCGATCGCTCGAACTATCATCAATCAATGGCATTCTACGAGAAGCTATATGTCCACCCGCTGCACTGGGTTTCGAAGCATCTCCAACTTCTAGACTGCCACCTCGTTTGCAAGAAAACTCGACAGAAGCCCAAGATAAGGAATGCCGATGCTTTCGAAGACGAGACAAGCCGAGACCTAGATGGCAGCAGCGCCAATCCGTCTAGTCGAAGACCGAGGCCACCGCTTGTGCAGCAAATGCCTTGCTTCAGAAGTTCACGTACGTCAAAGATGTCAACAGTTCGATACCTTCTCAAGGACCACGGTGTCCGCTGCTTCAGGTAAGTGCCCCCAATGTTCTGTGATGGATCCTGCTGATGGAACTCGCCCTCCAGCTTCAATCTACCCTTTCATTACAGCCAACCGCCTGTTGCTACTCTACGAATCGATGGTGTCTTCTCAAGCTCCTTATCTAGCTTAGCTGCTCCCGCTCTTGCCTACCTCGATCTTAAGACCCTAGAATCACGCCGCAACATGTAGATCAAATTTTCGACTTGTAACAGGAACAATCCACCTGTCACCCGTCTCAAGCAGAAGCAGCAGCACCGTCTTCGGCCGACAAATGAAGTAGAAGGTCCATATATCGCGGCACTTTTGATCGCCCTCGCCCAAGGACGGCGGCAAGGACGGCGGCGTCAGCAAAATACACCCACGGGGACTGGAGGAAGCGACCGTGGCGGAAATATTAGATCCGTCTGCTCCAAAGGAGACCAAGAGGTCCAATGAGGCCTTGACGTGCTTCAAGGTCCTGCGGAGCTCAAAGGTTCATCTTCTAGCTCTCTATGCAACAGACGCACAAAGCCTTTATTTTTACACGGCCCGTATCTCCGCCGCCTTCCTCGGCCGGTTTAACCATCCACCTCAATATTTCCCCAGCGACCAACTTAGCATATCCTATCACTGTATTCCGCTCGAGCGGATAACAAATCTGATCCGGGCAATGAGTCACGCAATCACCACAGTGCGTAACAATCAGTAGAGGATGGAGGAAAGCCGGGGCGGAATCGCGGAGGTTGCAGAGCTATCAATACAAGGCTATCTAAAGAATGAAGCAGTGGAAATCAGCTCAAAGTTATAGTTATATTTCAACAAATTTGTCGTCACTCTGGGGAAGTCAACGCATCTGCGATGCCGCTGCAGCAAACTTCGCTGTCACTATCGGCAGCCCAAGTTTTATACGTATTGTGTACGGTAGCTGCATCTATCTCAATGGAGTGTTTGTGTTTCCCATTCAGGCTGCGGAAGAGAAGACGCCAGGCATATCAAGACCCGCAGCCAGATGGCTGACTTTATGTCCTCGACACGACATCATGGCCTCATGAGGCAGATTGACGAACTTGAGCTGAATTTCGGTCGGATCGCCCACATCAGAGGTATAGACGGAGCAGAGGAGCTGGAAAAAAGAGTCGGAAACAACTGCTTCGACTTCCTTACGCCGGGGAGGGAGGGGGCTGCAGGACAGTCTTTGCTAGTCACCTCCGGAACCACTAGGGCTGAGTGAGCCAAACACGAGAGTAGCCGAAATCTCGAAGATGCTCAGCAGCACCAAGTTCTTCAACGACGGCTTGGACGACATGCTCGACGAGCATAGTCTAGGAGCTAGCAACGTTGGCTAGTCAAGCGGACGCTCTAGCGCTGAAACCAGCCGACACCCTTGAAGCCACAATCTGCCGGCACCTTTGAGTTTGATGAAAGCTTTGCCTCGGAAACAGAGAGAGAAAGTTCTTCCGCAGACTTCGAGTCTTCGAGTGCGAGCTCTGATAGATCATGGACATTTTTGCAGAAGGAGAAGGCGATCGACAGAGTGATGGCATGGTTCATTCTACGGCTCGACTCATGTATAGCCGCCTACAACAACCGCGGTGGACCTAGTTCAACGGCTTCATAATCTACGGGGAGTTCCTGTTGTAGGTGTCCCGCCTGTCCCCCACCGCAGATGGCCGACCCACTGCAGCTGGCACAGGCCAAATGGTCCCTGCGCAGGGCCAGCCTACCACCTTTTGCCCGTTCCAGGCTTGGCCTTCCTTTCCTTTCCTTTTTCCATAGAGCAATTCAGACCTTTGGCCCACATGTGTGTTATGTCTGTTGCTCCCAACAGTTCCTCTCGGTCAGAAAGTGGATGCAACCAAGCCCAGCAAAAAAAGCTCATTAAGGACTCGAAGAGACAGCCGCAAGACTAGGGCTCAAGGGACGCTGAGGGTTCAGGGGAAGAGGAGGACGGCGACAGTTCAGAAAGACAACAGAAAAGGGCCGAAGTCGACGACTCGTTGCCAAAGAAACCGGAGTGTCCGTTCTTCAAGAGGGATCCGAGGAAGTATCAGTTATGGAGGGCGTGCCCAGGACCTGGGTGGGACACAGTGCATCGCGTAAAGTAAGTTGCACGCCTTGACATTGCCCGGCTCCCCAGCTGACACATGACAGGGAACACTTATACCGCCGGTATTCCCTTCCAAAACTCAAATGCTACCGATGCTGTCAATATTTCCTGGATGAGCCTTCTCTCCGAGAATTCCCGGTCTTTCTTTCGATCAATACGCTTTGCTCCTTTGGACGACTCTCACCAGCCGCTTCCGGAGTCACCCCCATCGCCCTGGCCCCCTGATTCGTCCGAGTCGCCTTCAGAAGCATCTCCCCCCGATTCTTCATCACCGAACCTAGATATCAGGAGCCCCAGCATCTTTTGTCCTCGGAAATTTGAATAGCGATGAATTGGCTAACACCCACACTTTTGTCATTACCTGTGCTCCCTGAGGCTAAAAGGTTTGCTATTTTCTAGCCTGGGAGGGTAGCTATATCGGATGAGCAAAACAAGTTAAGACGAGGGTTCAAAAGCCAGCCAAGTGGTAACTCGACTCATGTAGTGTAGTTTCACGAGCTGTTGGAGAGGAGACAGTTGATTCAAGACGAGGAAACAGGGCCCTCTATGTGCTAAATCACAACATATGAAGGTCCAAGATCGTGATCCAGACAGTACTGGAAGTATAACATGCCTCTCCACCAAGAACACATGCATCCGTTGTGGCATGCCCCTTGCTGTACAGCAAACTCCCCGTCCTTATCGCGCCGGAACATGGCGACATCTTTTTGCAAGGTGGCATTGAATGCGACAGCCAAGCATCACATTCACTTGGGAAGAGGAGGATTAATCTCGGTGAGTAGATATTTTCTTCGGTTTTGATCAGAGTGAGTGGGATTTATGGTGCGCCTCAGATCATCCCGCATGTGCGGTGATAAAGCTCGGGCGGTGAAAAGAGAACGAGCTCAATGTTGGCTCAGGGTGGTAACCGGATACCGTGGGACACTAGGATTAACCGGGGACCTCACCTGGTGTTGGAAAGTGACAACGGGACCTACATTCGATGCTGAGCAGCAAAATAATCACAGGATGCTGAGAATGGGTCGGTTACCATCAATTCCAAGGGTTTGATGCATTGTCGTGCAGCAATACCCAACATTGAAACTGATGCCAACCGACGGCGCTGTTGAGATGTTGGGGTTTGAAGCAGGATGGCCGAGTACAGGTATCATAAGTTTCAGATGCGAGATTTCGGAAGTTGGTCACGTTGGCAATGAGCTCAGGTTCGGACTCATGATTGGCTGTCTGTAGGGTTTTCGCCTGCTACATCCTCCATCGAGCTCCAACAATCCTGCAAAATAGTCATGGTTCGCCCTCATTACTGCCCAGGCCTTCCTTCGTCCTCGTCTCCTTCCGAGTCCTGATTGTCTTTACGTCCGACATGATGATTAAATTCCGTCATAAACTGCAAGTTAACCTCTCTGTCCTCCTCCTCCATGGTATTGTCATTTGGCCTCGAGCTATGGTGTTCTAGTTCTAGCTCATCGCCTTTCTCCGTGGTGCCAGCAATTGATTCCAGGTGGCTGTCTTGGTCGCCGTTCTCTCCTGACGCATCAATTTCATGTGATCCGGGGTTGCTGTCTTGTCTGTCCTTCTCTTCGGCATCATGGGTAGATCCGATATTAGGTTTTGGCTCTTGTTGGCCATTTAGTGATTTCCGCGGCCTGCCTGATCGCTGTCCGATTTGGTGTGTATCGGCGCGAATGGCGGATCGGATTTGGTGGAGCGAATAGCCGGTGACCTTTTCGATCTGCTTCTGAGCTATGCGCGCATCGTAGTAGAGGGTTCGGATGCGTAATCGGTCGTCGGGGGTGAGGTGCTTGCGGCCGGTGCTTCCCTTTGGGCGACCCATCCTTGCGTTTCTACGATGATGCGGTTGGAAAAAAGGCAAAAATTGGCTACTGCGTTGGAGTGCAAAAGAAAAACCCCCCTTGTCAGGTGAGTGGTCCGTGCCTAGCGCGAATTCTCTGTCGTGATAGGCATAGGTTTTGCTTACCCCTCACGCGCCATCGCTTACGGCTGCCTTGGGGGTTTTATTTCCGCTCGGGACGGAGGGGGAACCTCAGGCATGCAGTTCGCACTTTACCTCGCTCATCACGGCTTATAAGGCAAGGGTGCATCTCCAAGTGTCTACACCCCATAGCTTTCTGGGTTGGGTGAACTGAAACAAAAGGTGGTGTGGGAGTACCTAATGCCCAATCCTCCTGTACAAATTGGAAGATGTGCCACCACATGTGATAAAGATTGAACAGGTTTTCATTGATTATTGAATTTCAAGTATGATGAAGAGAATAGAACCGTGAACTGAAACCTTATGCTGTGAAGAAACGTCCCCAACTGCCACATAGGGGCAGCGAAACGTAAAACGTAAAAGATGATGCTCCCATGATATGGCCCAAATACCCCATGTCTCTGAAGAAACGAAAAACAGAAAGTCATTTTCCCCAATCCCCAATCCCCCAAAAACGCCTTTTCCCTAAAATATTCATGACAGCTCCCGAATTATGAGCATGAACCGAACCCGGCCTGGCACCCGGCACCGCAATAAGCAGAGGTAGAGCCGCTGGAAGCAGAATATTAGCATCGACCCGGCCATTTATCAACATAAAAGGAAGAAAACTCACCACCAACCCCACTGCGAACAGCAATCACCGTCGGACGATCCCGAGCACGTGTACCTGCCGCCGCTGTTGCTCGCACAAGTCGCATCAGGCGAGGTAACCAAGCCACCACCTCCACCGCTGCCGCCATCACCACCACCACCGCCACCACCACCACCACCACCACCACCACCACCAACAGCTGCGCCCGTAGTGCCGTCGCGATACCAGTTCCCAGGCGCATCCCCAAGACACTCGCCGACGGGCACGACGCGGTACCCCTTGGCCTTGGCCGTCCCGATGATGTGCGCGGCGAGCGTCTCGACAGTCCACTGGTGGACATCGTGCTCGAGGCTGATGTACGAGTTGCGGCTGGCATCGCCGCTGAGGGCGCCGTCAAAGATGTTGGCGCTGTTATAGATGGCATCGGGGCCGTCGTTGTTGTAGTCGAGCGTGTCAATGTTCCACATGATGACGTGGTAGCCCAGCGCGGCCATGTCGGCCTGGCAGGCGCCAGCGCAGCTGCCGTAGGGCGGGCGCATGTAGGTGGGGAAGTAGCCGAGGATGCCGCGGAGCAGGTCCTCGTTCTGGGCCATCTGGGCGCGGCGGCCGGCCGAGTCGAGGCTGTCGAGGTCGGCGTGGTTGAACGTGTGCGAGGCCACCTGGTGGCCGTCGGCGGCCATGCGCCGGATGATGTCGGGGTACGGCGCCTCGCTGGCGTCGCCCCAGTTGAGCCCGTTGATGAAGAAGGTCGCCTTGACGCCCTCCCCCGCGAGGAGGTTGAGAAGATTCTCGGTGTAGATGAAGGGCCCGTCGTCAAAGGTTATGGCCACGGTCCCGGGAGTGTAGCACGAAGCGATTTGCACGCCTGTGTGTCGTGTTAGTGGGTTGTTTGCATGTCATGGGAGGAGATGCTGACCGTATGGGACACTTCCAAACTGAGGGCGAGGCACATCAAGCACACCCCCGCCACTCCCACCACCACCACCGCCGCCGCCTCCGCCGCCTCCGCCGCCGCCTTCACTGGAAATGTGTTAGTGTTGGAAACAAGCACCGAGGTGTTCTCGACCAAGCTTACCCGCTACACTCGCCAAATGCACTCTGGCATCCAGCACCGCAGTGCTCGTCGGTCACTCCGCACCAGTTGTATTGCGAGCAGCATTCGCCCGAACCACACGATCCCAGACTCGGGCCGCAGTCCTCGCGCTTCCGAAGCACGTTCAGGTCTCGCGGGTGGTGACGCGGAGAGAGAGGCTGAGTGTCGACGGCAGCGGCAGCAACAAGGCCGGCGGCGAATATGCCGAGAACGGCTGTCCTTGAGAGTCCCATGGTGTATTAGTGTCAAAGGGGGTATGATGACAAGGTGTGTCAGGTGGACGAGGGAAAGAATGATGCAACAGCGTGTAGGTTATATAACTTCCAGACGGAGTGCAAGAGATCAATCAGCCCGGTCTGGAAGTCGGTCTGGAGGGTTGGCCAGGGTTTCCTAGGACACGAGATGCAGCTATGTGGCTGACAGATCCCCACGGTGACATTGAGAGCATGCCGATGCATCCACCACACCACCGCCATCACTAGCACTGCTACTTGTCCTGGGAGTTGGTACAGCTCGTATAAGCCAGAGCTCCACTAAGCCGGAGCAGCCAAGCAAAGCAGAGACAAAATAAATCTGGGCTGGAATGTTTTTATTCTTCCCGTAAATGTTCAGCAGAAAAGAAAAAAAAGAAAGAAAAAAACACGTCAGCATCTCTTGACCGAGCAGACAGCTGAGCACGGCCACAGTTGGGGCCCTGTCATCTCATGATGGTTGGCGCATCTCCAATGCATGGCACTGATCGCATTGCGCTGATTGCAGGCCAGTGCACAGGTGACCGGTGATCAGGGCCTGTTGCTGGGTCTCGCTAGGCCCGCCGACGGGCCCGGGTGCCTAGCAAAACGGGACACCTGCAACGTGTGGAATGGAACAAAGGAAGGGTGGGTGGATGGGGAGGGGCGGGACCGCGCCCTATGATTTGCCCACGCCGCATCCCGCACCCGCATTGCGCATCTGCAAGGCATCCCCCGCCAATTGTAGTCTTCACCTTTTTCTCCAGTTTCTCCAAGTTGGCCCGGGAATTCTCGCAAATCTCGTGATGATCACCATGATAAGGTCAGGACATTCGGTGAGCAGCCAATCACGGGCCATCGCTTGTGGACTCAGGTTACAGCGGCATAGCCCCGCTACCACTCCGCCCCGCCATCTTTCCAGGAATTATACTCCCTGCAGGACTTCCCGTGATTGCCGCTCGAGCCGTAGGGAAAACGGGTTTTGCGACGAGGTAGCAATGGAAAGACAAGACAAAATCCCGCCTCGTACCAAAATACTTTTCTCCGTCGGCCTCGGAATCTCTGGGAGATTGTTACCACCCCTTTCCGTTTTCCGCGTAGCCAACACGTCTATTACAGTCCCGTGTCCCGTGCAGTGCTTAAGTTGCCATGCGGTAGGGCTGGCAACCGAAGGTAGCACATTCCAAACAACAGCCAACCTTAAATTCGGCTTGCTGAGACCGAATCCCTCCGGAATCAAACATTCTTCAGCCATCAACCCGCCCGTTATCTCCGCCGTCTCAGTCCCCAGGACATTAAGGTCGAATGTCTCGTTTCTTGTTTGTTTACTTACCTCAGACATGTGCAATACTCGGGAAACAACATGAAGTTCTTTCTGCTGCGGTCTCTAAAACAAGCCATTTTATCGATAAACCCTCTATGTAGCACTACTATTTGTTGAAGCTCTGTTCCGTCCTTTTGCTAATCTGACTCGGTGCTGAAGGCAAATGCCTGATACCAAGAGGGAGGATCAGCAGGGTCTTGTACCCGAAGGAGAACATGGCCCTTTTTCTATCACCGTCGGCACCTGTACTCTAAATGTGAAACTTGAGTGTGATGACAGGGGCTGATCTGGTTGTCGACGGGGGGGTATGTTTACCATTGATACATGTATACAAAAGACCATGCTGTTAGCTACCTGAAGACAACTACCCTACCTTATCCTATACATGTCCTAGTGCTAGCAAGGTGCGGGTCAGCCAAAAACTCGTGCACAGGATCCTCCAGATACAAAATATTCGACCCATCCGGGTCTCTCCCAAACCGCCACTGCCAATTCTCAGGCGCATGGTTGAAGCGTGGACCGTCGTCATCCTCAAACTCATGCTCCCAACTGCTTCTCAGCTCGTCATCAGGCAGTGCGAAGCCGTCGCCTGGAATGTCGGTGCCCTCCTGGAAATGGTCGTACAGGGTTTGGTCAAGCGTCACCCCGGGTATAGGCTGGTATATTCCCGAAATAACATCACCAAACTCTAGCTGATGTCGTACGACGTCCTGGCCTGGAGTCAACCGCGGGCTGGTGTCTTCGGCGAAAGCGAACTTTGTTGTTTCATGTGGCGGAACATCTGGTGCTTGTGGATCCTCCCACCTCTCCCTAGCCGGCCGTGCGAGATCATACCATAAAAGCATCGGGGGGAAGTCTTCGGCGTCGTTTGTGCCACAGAGAAAGCCCTTTAGATGCTCGTCTGACCGCGGCCGCGGGCCCGGACGCTCAAACTCGCGTGAGCCGTGGCCGCCGAGATCCACATAGCCCGGGAAACGCCACAAGGCGTCGTTGTCAAAGTCCACGGGATCATAATCTTTCCAGTCGGACGTCACGAGGAATATCTGTTTACTCCTGATCTGCTCCGTTTCGTCTTGATAATAGCACCCAAAACGCTCGTACGTGTATCGCTCGCCTTCTTGGTATCCCATGGGATCAAATCCTCGTCCTTGTGCGCCTGCCCCGTCTCGTTCGTCTGCTGGCTGGATCGGCCGTAGGCTCTTCCCCCTCCCCGCGTAGAAAACGACAATTTGACAAGCAAAAAAGTCGGCGATAACATAGAGAATCTCTTTTCCGCTATAGGCGGGGACACCCTGGCGCGGTGAGGCGTGGAGCGAGCGTGCGAGGCTGAGCTCGCCATAATATCGGTCACGTATAGTCGACTGAGCTTGTAGTTCGTGGTAGACGCGCCACCGAGGTGCGCTCGAATCTCTCAGGGTCTGCATAAAGAAGGTCCATATCCGCGCCTTGACCTGCCAGTGACGCATGATCGAACCTTGCACTGGCCGGCCGGGTCTGTATATTTTCCCGCTACTGCGTCTGTCGCTGCGCCAGTAGCTGTTACGATTGGATTTGGTCAGTTGGTGCTCATGTGGTCCCGAGCAGCCTGGACTTACGCAAGGCTATGCCAGAGAGAATTGGGGCCCCGAGGCACCGCGATAGCTCGAAATCTGGACAGTTGTGGCTTCTTGTTCGCGCCACCCGGTGCCAGTGCGACGGTGAATCCCTTTTTGGTGTCAGCAACCGAGACAGGTGGGTAATCAAGCAAAGGTAACTTAACTTACCTGGTATCTGTGAAACTTCCTCCAGGTCCACATCTCTGCCACCTCGGCCCACAAGGGTCCTTCCCGCGACGGATCGGGCGCAGGATTTTGGGCTAGAAGCAATGAACTCTTGGTGCGTTGAACAGGGATGGCCTCTTTGGGGCCCGGAGTAAAGTAGGCATAAAGTTGGCCGTCCTCGCAGGCGAAACCGGGGTGGAGATCCAGGGTCAGCAAAGCTGCGACCCAGTGAGGGCTGCGGAAGCCCAGTGTTCTCAGCGCATCCAGCATGTAAGCCCTGGCCACGAGGTCCCTCCTCTCGTGCAGCGTCCAAAAATCGTTGGTGGGCGAAGCATGGAAATCCCAAAGTTGACCGACTTGGCTACAAAAGTCCTCAATTGACGGTTTTGGCCGGCCGGCATAGCCAAGGACATGCCAAGCCTTCTTGGTGTTGAAGTAAGTCGGACCTGTAAGCCAGGCTTTGTTGGCTGCGGTTACCACTCTGAGCGTCGCATCTGTTATCTGGGCAACTGTCCTGTTGTTTCTGTGGAACGGCCCGTCCGCGAGGACAGGTGGAGCTGGTGCTGCCATTTGGAATATATTGGCGGTTATTGCTAGTTGGTTGTTCAAGAGATGATGGAAACAGACACCTGTCCATCTGATGTTGGACGACTCAGCCCGAGGTATTTAATTGTCACCACCGACCGCTGTTTTCCGGAAATGGAAGTGCCGTCCTTTCAAACATTGGCAATTTGGTATCCCAAAGCAAACTCTTTGATGCTTGTCCTACTCATTCATCAGGTTGCACAAAGACAGCGGAACGGGTTCCAGGCCATGCATCGGCTTTGTGGGCATTGAATGCTTGCTCAACGCCATTCCTATCCCGTAACCTAACCTAAATTAAAGTTCTTTGTGTCACAGCACACCATGTCACTAATATTTCCAGAGCACTTATTACTTATTACTCCTGTTCGGATGACATCCTGGGCTGCTGGGATAATAACCAATAATCGGCTTTGACGAAACTTCATGGTTCCAAACTTGAAGGAATTTATTTCCCTTGTTTTCACTGAGTACTAGGTACAGCCCGTTTTGTAGAACCAGAGTTCGCGTTTCCTTCTTGTATTCTTCAATACAGCGAATACAGCGATCGTCGCCCTTACGTTGAGTACCTTCCTCAATAAGATAGTGCGGTTTCCTTCGCAGTGACTAGGGGGTCGCACCAATCGGGTCTTTGGAATTGCCAACTTGGGTTCCCACAGGATAAACCCGTGTCGGCTTGACCGCTGAACGGGAAATAGACGCTTGGTAGGGCTGATATTAGCATTATTTCCGCAATCATGCAGTTCCATAACCAAATCATCTGGCCCCAGCCGGTGCGTCGTCCAACATTCCCTCTCTTCAAACGCTGCATCTTCTCCGCCCAAGGACCAAGCAGGAGACCCAAAAAATCCCCACATCATCACTTCCCCAAATGGACATGTCAACCATCAGCGAGTCAGAACCCGAATTCCGAGCCGCGGCACAGCAGCACGGCAGCGACGCATTAGCCGAAGAAGCCGACACGGAGAGCAGCACAACGGAACTCCAGCTCGCCGCCGCCGAGGGCGACCCCAGCCACGTCAGCGACCTGCTCTCGCGCGGCGCCAACCCCAACGACCCAGCAAGCGGCTACTACGGCAAGACGGCGCTGCAAGCGGCCAGCCTAGCCGGCCACGCGCCCGTCGTCGAGCTCCTGCTCTCGGCCGGCGCCGCCGTCAATGCGCCGGGGGGCAACAACGGCGGGCGCACCGCCCTCGCGATGGCGGCCGAGGGCGGGCACAGGGACATTGTCGAGATGTTGCTGCAAAGCGGGGCCGATGTCAATCTCCCCGCGAGCCGGTACGTGGGGCGGACGGCGCTGCAGGCGGCCGCGGAGGAGGGACGCCGGAACGTTGTGGCGCGGCTTTTGGACGCGGGGGCCCATGTCGAGGCGCCGCCTGCTCGCTACATGGGCCGCACGGCGTTGCAGGCTGCAGCAGCTGGGCAGCATCTCGATATTGTGGAGCTTCTCTTAGCGCGCGGAGCCCAGGTCAACACGCCACTGATGAGGTATAAGGGCCTGACGGCGCTGCAGGGCGCTGCGGAGGGAGGAAATGTCGAAATTGTCGAAAGACTCCTCGCGGCGGGGGCTGAAGTGAATGCCGAGGGGAGTTACTATGGCGGGGTCACGGCCCTGTATGCGGCGGCTGAGGCGGGCCATCTGGAGGTCGTGGAGAGGTTGCTTGCTGCGGGTGCTGATGCGCAACAGAGTGCTGGGAATAAGCACTGGACGCCTTCGCAAGCTGCTACTTCCAGAGGACATACGGAAGTCGCAAAGTTGTTGTGGGATGCCGAGTCCCCAGATACGCCTCAGGGTTAAAAATTGCCACATATTGGCCACAACACATTTCGGAAGCACTCCGCAAATGCTGGGACTGGACGGATAGCTCATAATAAACTCGCAAAGGCTCTTCTCCAAGCCTATCTCCCGGTCATATGGCAACGAGAGGACCATCTCATCAATACCCCTATCCCTACACCTTATCCCCAAGGTTATTCTCTTAGGTTTAGGGTTAGGAGCAAAACCGTCAGCACCGCGCGAAAAACCACGCGAATCACGCAGGGACCCTCATTTTTCCTCCCATCAGCAACCCCAAACCACATCCCAGCCCCCACCACCCACTCCAACCCCAAATGTTCAACCCATTCCGCGCCTCCTCCAAATCTGGCGCGGCTTGGTTCCCCGTCGGCGCAGCCTCCTCCTTCCCCGATCTCGGCCTCTCCGCCGACGCCGCCGATGACGGCGTCCTCTCCTCCCCGCGGCTCTGCAAGACCGGCGACACCACCAAGCCGGGATGCAAAGTCTTCCACGTGCCCAAGACGGACAGCGCGCAGCGGACCGAGGTGTCCGTCGCCGCCGACGATGACTCGGAGGAGGCCTGCGAGATCGGAGGACACGACATGGTGGACCAGGTTGTGGTCTTCCAGTATCGCGGCAAGTTCCACGCTATCGACCACGTGAGTTGCGAGTTCCGTCGCGGAGACCGGCCAGGGGTAATTAACGCGGGTTTCTAGCAATGCCCACATTCTTCGTTCCCGCTGTCCAAGGGTACGCCGTTCGACATTGAGGACTTTGGCATCGTCCTCAGTGCCGGGCTGACATGTCCAAAGCACGGCTGGTCCTTTGACTTGTTCTCTGGCCTTGCGGATCGAGGGACCTACAAGCTCAAGATATGGGAGGTTCAGCTACGTGACATGGCCGACGACAACGCTAAAACTGCCGAGGATCAAGAAGTGTGGGTAAGGAGAAAGCAAAGAATGGGCTAAAAGCCAAGGTCAATAGTTCAACAAGACAGCCATGAGAATTTGCTGTGGGATATAATGCATGTAGTCCCCCTTTCCAATCTAGTCTCCCCAACCCAAGTAAGTTATCCTGGACTCTGTCACAGCTTCACCACCGCCTTGGCCACATTCCTCCCGACAACCTCGACCGCCGCCGGCGTCGCAGCCCCTTCTAGCCCCTTGGCTGTCAGACTCAACTTCTCCTTGGGCCACAACGTGACATAGTTGTCCGACCAGGTCAGCGGGACCACATCCTGCCCCTTTGCATCGACCAACGCCAAGCTGACAAAAAAGGCCGGCACACTCGACAAATTCTCCAACGTCACCGTCGTTCCGCCCCCCGCTGCCTTCGTCGCCGTCGTCGTCACATTGGCCGCGGCCAGCTTGTTGAGCGCGGTATAGTCGCTGTACTGGGTCACGGGCGTAACATACCACTCAGAATTCCCCCAGTCCAGCACATCCACCGCCTTGGTCAACCAGTATACATTTCTGCTCAAGACCACACCCTTCTCATCCGCCAACACCAACCGCAAAAACACCACATCCTTGATGCCTCCAAGCGCTGTCGTCAGCGACGCAATGCTCTTACTCGTATTCGGCACCGTCGTCGCCTCCACACTCCCGTTGTACAACGCCTTGCCAGCGATATCCACGACCTGGACCCCGACCGATCTCTTGCCCGCCTTGTCTAAACTCCGGTTAATCAACACGACACTCTTGCGCACATAATCGTACGCCACATGCTCGACGCGGCTGCCCACCTTGGCGCCAAAGTACCCGCCAGCCGGGCGCATGTAGTAGTCCCAGATGTTCCAGTGCAGGCTGGGAAAGGCGCCCGTCAGCATCCAGTATATCAGGCCGGTGGCGGGGCGGCGCGCGTTCCACATGGCGGCATAGCCTTCGTACTGGGAGCGGGTGGCCTCGTAGTCGGATATTTGAGCTTTTTGGACGTAGTCTTCGAGCGAGGAGGGCGGGCCGAGGCGCTTCCAGAGAGCTGTGTTGTAGATGGCGCGGTTGTGGAATGACGAGGTTTCAGTCGACATGTGGAAGAGGTTCTTGTTGGGGGATTTCCACAGGTCTGCGAGGTCCGCGGGCGAGAGGAATTTCTTGAGGGAGGAGAGGTCAGGGGTTCCCACACCTGCGCCGAGTTCCGAGCTGAAGCCAAAGGCGGCGCCGTACTGGTCGTCGTCGGTGTCGTACCAGTAGTTGGGCGGGACCCAGTCGTAGGGACCCTCCATCTTGAGGCCTGAGGGGCCCGTGATGTTGGAGAAGCCGCGCTTCGAGGCCGAGCCGATGATGGGCACCTGCCAGTCGACAGACTTGAAGGCGCTCATGTACATGGGCGTGGCGCGGTCGTCGGGCCAGTAGTCGCTGCCGATGAGAAAGGTGAGCAGACTCGGGTGCGTTTGCATCATGGCTGCATCGTGCACCATGCTGGCGTTAGCGGTCGCGTAGTCGGCGTCGTCCCAATAGGGGGTTGGGACGGCCAAGTCCTGGTTGTACCGCCAAGCCTCCCATTTGTCGCAGCATTCCCAGCCCGCCATGATCATGACGCCGAGGCGGTCGGCGATGTGGTAGAGCTCAGGATGCTCGTTCTTGCCCTCGAGGCGGACCGTGTTGAAGCCGAGGTCGAGCACGTACTGCAACTCTTTCTCCCACTTGGCGGCGTCCCATCGCAAGAACATGTCCGGGGCGTAGCCGCCGCCAATGACTTGGAAAGGCTGACTATTGACGAAGAAGGTCGTGTCGTTGAACGAGTTGACCTTGGACGTGACGGTGCGGAATCCGAACCTCTCAGCGACAAAGTCGGAAACGGCGCCGTCTGACGTAGTGAGGGTCAATTTGGCGTCATAGAGGGGTTGCTCGCCCCATTGCTTAGGCCACCAGATTGCGGGCTTTTGCACCACAGTGTCGAGGACGATATCTGTCGTGGACAAGGGTGCGAGAGTGATGGTCTTGTTCCACGCGATGGGCTCACCCCCCACAGGTGCAACAATGCCAGATGCCGTGATGGTAACAGCCGTCTTTTCGAGATTTTGAGCCCTCGCTCTGAGTGTCACGCCCGCTGGCTGGCTTCCCAACGAGGTCCCGAGCTTCGTTACAACGCGCAGCGGTTCCAGCACCACGGGTCCCGTCTGCTTGACCTCGACAGCTCTCCACACACCCGTGCCATTGTCCTTGGGCCACGGGTTCCAGTCGACCCAGCCGATGGCGAAATCGTAATAGTAGCTGGTTGGGTACGCGCGGATGACGAGAGCGTTTGACTTGGCCGCGGTTTCGGTGATTTCGAAGCGGTGGCCGGCGTATGCACCGACCTGGACCAACTTGTCGGCGACTTGCTTGCCGTTGAGGAAGATGTCGGCGCGCGACGAAATGCCGTGTGTCTGCAGGAAAAAGTGTTTGCCAGAGGCAGGCTCGAGGTCAAACTCGTTGCGGTAGAGCCAGGGCACGGAAAACTGTTTCGCATCGACCGTGTCAAGGTTGTCGGAGTAAAAGAGGGTTGTGTCGTTGTAGACGCCAGTTTGCAGCAGACAGCCCATGAGGGTGCACTGCGGCACCTTGACATGGTGCCATGACGACGTGTCAACGCCTGTTTTGGAGAGCGATGTCAGATCGCTTCCCGCCTTTGCCGTCGACTGCAGGTCCCATGCGGGGATCGCAGCGGTTTGGCCAGGTGTTGACACCAGCGCTGCGCCGCTCACCCCCCTGAGAACGCCGCCGAGGGAAATCGCCAAGGATGCCGTTGCGACGTGCATGTTGCTGCTGCTCAGGAAAACGAGCCCGACACATTGGAATTGGGGCGAGGATTTTGGGCGAGATGAATTCTTCATATAACATTCCACTTTCTGTCCTTCGTTATTGCCCCATTCCAGGCTTGCACCTTCCAGCTCACATCAGACATCAGGCACTGAGATCGCCCCGTCCTTCCCCGCACCCCAAGATCAAACGTTACATATTGGCTACCATAGGCCATAGGCTCCTGTCGTGCTTGCCCTGCCCATTCGATAGTGGGCAACCACCCGACAACCACTCGCGCCCCTTCCCGCAAATTCCCCGTCTTGTCCACGGGAATCGACGCACCTCCCCAAATTGCTATCCCTCAACCTCCGACCTTCCCAGACGGGCCAGCCCCAGTGAGAGATCCACCTTCTTTGGGCCATCAAATTCTCCTGCGGGTAAACTGCCAGGTCATTCACCATCGAAAATGGAACATCATGATATGAGACAAGCTCGTGGAATGGGACCACAACACGTCCAAGGTTTTTCATGGCATCATTTAACGTTCCAACGCAGAGACATGGGGTTGGTAGCTTGAGTCAAGATGTCATGGCCATAGCTAGGAACATTGCCAGCGAAGCTTGCAAGAGGTGACGGTGACGGGATCTGTCTCGGAACCAGACCCTTCAACCGCCCGATTTCCAGCTTGGCATTGATAATTGCAGAATACCACGGTGCCAAGAAGTGCTCTTTATTTTTCTTCCGTTACAATAAAACAAAAAAGGCCTCTCACTCATGGTCAGGCGGGACGCGACGTCTCCTTTGACCAGTGAACTTGATCGCCGGATCGAGAGCCCGCGACCGCACATCTCTTCTTTATCGTCCGACATCCATAGTCACCACCCCCCTTGCATCATGGATCTCAGGCTCCCTCACACCTCACCGCATAACCCAAACCCCCACCGCCACCCTAAACAACAATCCATCCCCCCAAATCTCCTTTCCCTCCCACAGGCGCATCCATATTCCCATCCCCTGAAAACCCGCACACAGCAGTGCCGCCCCGCCCCGCGTCCTCATTCGAGGAGGAGGGTCCCCAGAGCCAGGTCTCCCACGGGAATGAAGCGCGCGGCCCCCTCGTTGGGCGCCCGGTCGAGTTGGTAGCGGTAGTATGCCGGGGTGAAGCGCCCTGACGTCAGGCGGTTGAAGGCGCCGAGGTAGATGAGGGTTATCAAGGTAAGGAGAGCGATTCTCTCGAGTGATTGCCAGCAAAGCTGCTGTAATTATAATATGATGCCAATGATGAGATGTGTTGTGAAGTTGAAGATATGTTTGCGAGAGCAAGATCCAGCCCGAGGTTGATGTCAGATTCAAGAGCTATTGGTAAGCCAAGCTATCCCAAAAAAAAAAAAAAAAAAAGCGGCGCGCATTGAATGTAGGGCAGTAATTTGATCACATGATCTCATCCTGAAGGATCTGACGTTTGAGTGCTACCTGTTCTCGTGTAAGGGGGCGTGGAAAGGCCCCAAGTCTCACAATATCTGCAAATCGTGCTGACGGGTGCTAATAGTTCAAAGACAAAACTGCTTCTAATGTAAGGTGGTACTAGCAAGTATCAATCTGCTCAAGCCACGCACTGTTCCGGTGAAGGTTAAAAATGAGAGGAAAAAGAACAACGCCAGGGATTCTGGTCGTCACGCCACCCCTCTCGAGGAATCAAGATGATGGCTGGGCTAAAAGTTGGTGGAGCCTCATGTCCAGACGCCACTCACCCCAAGCACAGCAAGAGATCCCACAAGCTCATCGGCGACCCCCCTGATAACATGAAGACACAACGGCGTTCACCATGTTTCGAGTTTGCAGAAGCTCGACTATTACCGGGTGTTGCTGCGACTCGAGACCAAATTCGATGTCTCTAAAGGCTGCTGTTCCACTGTCTGCAGATGATTGAGGTTGGCTTCCATGTTGGAAAAGCGTCGCGCAGGATAGACCGTAGGGAGAGACTGACTTACTCATGCTGAGCCACAAAGAAAAGGATTCGAGAATCGCCGTGTCGTTGTGCCTCCGAGGACGCAAGGAAAGCAGCTGAGGAGCTATTGCGGGCACCCAGCGGGCATCCTTGAAGGAGATCAAGGCCATGAAAATAGCTCTGAAAACCTCGAGGCTCTCGGTGGGCGGGGTGTCGCCTTCGGACAACTCCTTACGAATAGCGACGACCCGTCTCGACCAGCTTCCCCAGTTGCTTCCCTCTTCCAATAGCATTGGTGATAGCTCGAACAGTCCCTGGTCGACAAGGTCTTGCATCGATGCCTGACTACAGTGCCCCTGAACGACCAGACGACCTTGGGTGAGATACTCCCCAAAGTAGTAATTTCCCAGATGTCGCATTCCACTCAAGCCGTAGAGATTGAACCGCTCACTTAGCCCCGAATATTTACAAAGCGGCTGCATTGCCTCTAGGTCTCGGATGAAGGTACCTTTTGGGAAAGCACGAGTGTCCAGAACAAGTAACTTGATGTTTTTCAGATCTGGCGTCTCTCCTGATTTTCGGTGACGGAACAACCCGTATTGAAGGACTACCAACAGGGAACTCGACCACGACATCAAGTTGCATGTACCCGATTCCTCATGCTTCTTCCACCATCTCAGGTGGGAGTTTAGGCGGTTTGCGGCACCATATGGGTCAAATTCGAACAGTCCCTTCCTACTATCTTTGCGGACTTGAGAGTCAAAATGGTTCCATGCCGGTGAAGTGACCTCGGTTGTGTTTGTGGTGCCCACGGTATGAGGGGCATGCAGCCGGAAGAGGTATGTGGGGATGTGGTCAAAGCAGCTCTCTGAGAGTAGGCTGGAGGGGCCTGTCTTTGATGACGGCGTTTTCTCGTTTCCGGGGCTTGGGGTCTGCATAGATGGCGCTTGCCGGAGCCCATTTGGAAAGGGAATGCTTTGTGTTCCACCTCGGTTTGTTGAGTCACCCATCTGGCCCGTTGTGCACCCTGGAAGAATTATTACTGATGTTCCACGCGAGGAAATGTTCGACTGGAACATAGCTGATGTGTTTGCAGACCTTGATTGCCTTATCGGGCTAGTGCTTGATTTCGAAGCTTGAAAGTGGGCCGGTAGTGATGGCCAGAATGTGAAGACTTGAAAACTTGGAACTTGCATAGAAGCCGAGCAAGGCAAACCATCAGAGCTCGTCAGGCACTGCACCTCACTCTAAACAATGGAGGCATGCTTCGGAGCCCAAAGCAGATATCAGGCACCAAATCATGGCCGGCAACCTATTACGGGGCTTCATTGTTTGTGCCACATCAGCTTTGCAGGTGGTTCAGCAGGATGCTCGGGCCTCTCCAAAAGGACGAGTAATATATGTCCCCGTCTTGTATGCTTATTTGCGACTCTGGAAATTGAAATTGACACGATGGCAAAGCCTACGGCGTATGGAGTTAGATAATTAGTGTTGACTTTAGTAGGTATTTACCAAACCCGATGGAGTAACAATATCCGGGCGGACCGGGCCTTGGTTCTTAGATCTGACGAAATCCGGAGTTGTCGGTTATTACGCATATCGAATTTATTACGATATCGAATTTTGGGAATCGGAATCCCGAACGTGATCATAACGAAGATGCCCAGACCCTTGGCTCCTTGGCGCTTCGACCTACTCGTTCGACGCATATGACAGGTTCTCTGAAATATTGCCATGTGTGTGACATAAATACATGGACGGCGTAACAAGACAGGTAGGTAATTATTTGGCCCGGTCCATTAGTCCCACCCGCTTTTCGACCAGCCCCTCCAAACAAGAGATCTCCAAACAAAGCTTTGTAATCCTATTTTCCCTGCATTTGTCACCCACGAATGCTACCAATACAACGAGACACGGCTGCAGGGTCGCAGCACTCCAGATGTTGTTGGCAGGCCCTCGCACTCGTGACGTCAGCACTCACCCATGCCCGCAGCTGCTTGCGAGTCCGAGCCTGAGTCCCGCGCGGCATCTCCAATAGTACAAGTGTGACCAAGATGCAAAGTCGCGGTTAGCTGGAGTGCCGAGCATACTGCGTTCTAATGTCCGAGACCGACGAAATTCCGACTACTAGAACTAGTAACCTCATGAGCTATAAGAGGGATGTCCTGCAATTTTTATCCGAATGCAAATAACCTAGGTGCACCACCATTGAAGGTACATGTACGCTCACCAAGACTCATAATGCAACCCTCACACCTTCCAGCTTTGCTCGCCCTGGCTGAGCTGGCTGCCGCTGCATCAACCCTCTTCGTTGGTGGCACAATCATTGCATTTGACCATGACGCAAATGGTCTCGAGGTTATTCGGGATGGCTCACTGCTGGTCACAGACGACCGAATAGCTGGTATCTATCCCAGCGGGTCCACGCCGGAAAAGCTGCCCAGTGCTACCGAAACGGTCGATGTCTCTGGGAAGATCATCACGCCCGGTTTCATCGATACTCACCGGCACCTTTGGCAAACCGGCCTCAAGACGTTGGGTAGCAACACGTCGCTCGTCGAGTACTTCTCTCGCTATGGCGCTTATCCGGCGACCGGACTTCTCACGCCCGACGATGTGTACCTTGGCCAACTGACGGGCATCTATGAATCCCTTGCTGGTGGGGTCACAACGATTCTCGATCACGCTCATCACACATGGTCCAGTGCAACAGCGGAAGCTGGGCTGCAGGCTGCTATCGACTCAGGGGCACGCATCTTCTGGGCTTACGCCATTCAAAACACCAGTGCCGCCTTTGGTTCCACCGAGCAGCTGCAGAACTTCCGTGACATTGCGCGCAATGCTTCGTTCCAGGGCACGCCTACAGAGCTCGGCATAGCATACGATTCGTGGTCCCCGCCAAACGACCCAGCCGAAGTCAACGCCATCATCAGCACCGCCAAGGAGTTTAACGTTTCCGTCATCACGACACATTCCCTTGCGGGACCGTGGGGCGGTAAGTCGCAGCATCATCCGAATGAGAATTCGTATTACTAACAGTCAACCCCCCTGGCACCCAGCTGTGAATAGCCCCGAAGAACTGCATGCCCTCAACATTCTCAACACCTCGATACCCGTCGTATTCTCCCACGCGAGCTTCGTCAGTCCAACGGGCGCTCAGCTGCTGCGCGCCACCAACCAATTCATTTCCATCACGCCAGAAAGCGAAGCGCACTACGGCCACGGCCACCCCTACAACCACCTGATCCAGGACCAAGCCGCCCTGGGCATTGACACGCGTGAGTGCTGCTGCAACCAATCTCCCCCAACCACGACCACCGGTTCAACCCCAACTAACGCACACCCGCCCTAGACTTCACCTTCTCCAGCGACATCCTCTTCCAAGCCCGCTTCTGGCTGCAGAAAACCCGGCTCCTGCTCTCCTCGGAAACCCTCAACCGCTGGCAGGTGCCGCGCCTCAGCCCCATGTCGGTGGTCCAGGCCTTTTTGCTGGCGACGCGCAACGGCGGGCTCGCGCTGCGGCGCGCCGACCTCGGCGTGCTCGCCGTCGGCGCCAAGGCGGACCTGGTCGTCTGGGACGGGACGTCGCCGGCGATGCTGGGGTGGAACGACCCTGTGGCGGCCGTGATGCTGCACGCGAGCGTGGGGGACATTGAGCATGTGCTGGTGGATGGGCGGTGGAAGAAGAGGGCGGGGCGGATTGTCGAGCCGGGGTATCCTGATGTTCAGAGGAGGTTTTTGGAGAGTGCCAAGAGGTTGCAGAAGGTTTTTGCCGGGATGGGTGGGGAGATCCCCTCGGGGCCGTGGCCGTACTCTGGGCTGCCGATTGCGGAGCCACTGCGGGTGGATGTGTTGAGGGGGGAGGGGGATGGGTATGGGGACACGTTTTTGGATGTCTGAGAAGGCGCTGGAAAAGAGGATTGCTTTGTCAAGGCCCTCGCAATTCGTAGTGGCATGCCCTCATTGATAACCTAGGAGAATATAAACTAGAGTGAGTACAGGGATCCCTCGGATCCCCGCTGACGAACCTCACGCCGACTCTTCTTGCTGAGCTCGTCCCACTTCTGCTTGGATCCCGTAGCATAGCATACTGCTGCATCGAAGACGTTTCCAAGTCCGAATCCTTTGTCCCATCCCTTTCCTCGCAGCCTCTGCTCTCGAATATGCCAAAAGATTGACCCCTGAGATGGGTTAGCGTACAGCAAGAGAGCAACATGCTGGATGGCTGCGACTTGCATCATATGTTCGGCGAAGATCTTCCTTGGAAACCATGCCGTCTTTCTGCAGGAGCAGCCAGGTTGAGCCAAACTCAAAGATTGCGGCAAACCACTGCATAAGGGAGGGGTCAGAGTTAAATAGGAGAGTAAGAAGGGAAGGGGTTGACTGACGCCGAAGGGGTCGACCACCAATCTATTGCCAGCAATCATGCGCCACAACTCCACGAAGGACAGGGCACCTTTTCGATCGGCATCCCACTTTGAAAACATGTCTTCAAAGGCTTGGGGGACGAAACGGCCTTCGTGGTCATAAGTTCCAGAATCGGAGCCGTGCTGCATCGCGTCAGCCCCTGTTTCCGGGTCTCTGTTTCGGATGGAGACATACCTTGGCCTTGTGGACTCCACCCACGTACACACGGAATAAGGGGTCAGGGAGGTATCCCCCGAGCGCGAGGCGCGTGGGATAGGAGAAGTTGACATTGATGATGAACATGGACAAGAGACTGAACAGGATGCTGAATCCCAAGTCCCGAAAGCCTCGGTAGGTGTCGAGAGGATAGATGGCGCCATCCATGTCGCGGTCCCAAAACAAAACATGCTGCTGCAGGACAGTCTATGCCAATTGTGTCAGCACTTTGCTCTCGGTCTTTGACAATGGGAACGGACATATTCCTTGTTCTTGGCGAAGCTGAGCTGGCGGTTGTGACTGCCGGCTGGATGCTCTGTCGACACGGCGATGTTGGCACGCGCAATTGAGGGGCGCGAGATGGATTCCTCGGCGTCGACGGCCTGTGGACGCTGGGATGTCTCTGGGCAATGGGGGACAGCCAGGGCAAAGTCGACTTTGTCATCAGCTTGTGCGGGCGGCAGACCGCGGGATGGGCTGGGTCGGTGAGGCATTGTTTCGGTCTGGCGATGCGACTGCATGTGGTATTCCGTATGCTTCATTGGATGAGTAGGTAAGTATTCGGGATGATAATTGTTTGGAGAGCGGGGATTAGAAGTAATAATCTCTCTTTCGTCGTCGACGTTCATGACACAAGCTTGTCGTCCATGACATCATAAGCTCAGGGGTAATTGTGGGATCATTGCACCCCCGAGTCGGGAAATACCCACCCAAGGGATGCTTACATCGATTCTACGTAGCATGTGCTTGGTGTGCTATTTTCCCCGCTACACGCTAAAATAAGGCAAACGTCAATAGGTGCCGTACTCATGAGGCGTGCCGTATCTCTGTGCCTTTGCCTCGCCGCCGCCCAGCTCCAGATAGTCGTAGTACAGAACCCACTTGTTGTCGACAAACTGCGCCAAGTCAAATCCGTCCTGGCCCGCCTCAATCGCTTGCCCATTGACGCTCAGATAGCACCCGTTCGCCTTGCCCTCCTTCCAGCCCTCGCGCTTCGGCCGCCAGACCTTGGTCGCGGCCTCCTGCCCGGCCTCGAGCGGCACGCCCAGCGCGGCGAGATCGACCTCGACCACCTCGCCGCCGCCCATGTAGGTGATGCAGCGCGTGCCGCAGTTCTTGCAGAACAGAAAGTTGAGCTGCTTGGACCCGCGCTGGTAGTTGCCGAGCACGGCGAAGGGGTCCAGCGGGGCCAGCAGCAAGAAGTCGTCGGGCGCGAACGGGACGCGCACGTGGAAGAAGCCCGTCTTTTGGCAGATGGTGCAGTTGCACCGGTAGAAGGCCTGCGGGGGCGACGGCCCCGGGATCGGGGCGTCCTCGGGCGGCGGGGTGTGGGGCAGGGTCAGGAAGATGACGAACTGGGTGGCTTTACAGTGGCACGAGCCCTTGAACGGGCGCCGGGTTGGGGTTGTGTCTGCCATGGTGCTGGAGTCTTGTTGAAGGGCTTGAGGTTGTTGGGTTGAGGGACGGGATCGATGTGGGGGATACCCGATCTGAATATATGCAAATTCAAAATCAATTGCAAGACTTGACCAAGTCACAATGTTTGGCGATGAGTCAGCTTGAACTTGGCTTTCCGAGCCGTCTCTTGTGATTCGTCGCGACTTTACCTGTTCCCCAAAGCCTACATGCATGCACATCTGCCAAGGGCAGTGACACAAGATTGTTACGTAACCGATATATCCTCAATGGATTGACAGCTGTGGTTCCGTGATTATCCTGAGCGTTGAAGTTTTACACCAGATTTGATTCGCATGGTCTCAAGGTTAAATCAAGCTTTTACTACTGCACTGGGAAGTATGCCTATTGCCTGAAACACTATCATCAAGATTAGGCGCCTATTAGGTACCTACTATTCGCTTTTGAGCTTCAGTGGCTGGTAGGCATTCGGATTCTCGGCTACAAAATGCTTATGGCAAGGTACCAAGGGACCTCTCTCAATATATGCCCATAGCCTACCTTATCCCATGGGGTGCGAAACTCTGATCTGAAATCCGGATAAACTGGGTCCCAAATTTTTGCAAAGTTTTGCTGGCGGGCCAACTTGGCGTAAAGAAGGGATGCCCGCTCGGTAGTGAGTTGGCGGACAGTGTCGTTGAACAACAGCAACAACAGCAGCAATGCGTAGCTTCAAGCACATGGGTTCAGTTGAGAATCCAAGACGGGAACCCAGCTACACATCGACTTCAGGCGACGCCTTCATAGGAATGAGATGCGCGACAACTGCAAGTCTTTCTAAAGGAATTGGTCATACGGATGTTAGCCCTGCAGCGCTGTTCAAATCAGCATGGACACTCATCGGTCCAAGGATGAAGAAGTCAATCCCCTTTGTTCGGCTACCAGCTATCGGCGTATCATTGGACTATTTTCCAGCCACTGTATAGCGCCGGTGGACGAGTGATAACCGTCCCACGATTGGCTCCACGCCATGCCACGTACCCTTTCCCCGAGACCTACGCGTTGCCCGAGTGCTGGGATGGAAGCTGCATGAATTACATCGGAAAACGAGCATTCTCGGGCTGCAAATTTGGAACTGAGATGAACTGGAGGTGCCTGCCTGACGGCCTTGGAGACTGGAACTTGGAGCTGGAAGCCAGAGGTACCTCACCCGTTTTGGCAGGGAAGGGTGACTATAATGAGCGCGAAAACGAATGGATATCAGACAGCTATCTAAGACAATGCTAGTACTATCTACACCCGTAACGACTGGGGTTCTTTTGTGTGCATCGCTCGCTCCTCGTGGTCGGGCATCGAAACTTCTGCCGCTCAGTCATGACGAACCGGAGAGATATCTAAACTGGGCCAGAAGGAAATCTAACTCGAACCGTGCCACATAGACTCATAAGACTCATGAAACCGTAGCTCATAACAAACCAATGGGAACGACTGACCCAACTCCTTCCTCCAAGCTGTGCCCGCCGCTGCCGCACTCCCAAGTTTCATGCCACTCCATTCCAAATCCATCAGGTATCCTCATCCCAACTCCATCCCAACTCCATCCCGAGTCCTCATCCCCCACCCTCACTTCACAACCCGGCACAGCCTCCCATTCTGACTCCTGGGATACCCATCCGCCGTCCTGACCTCCCAGGCCTCACTGCCCACCGTCGTCGCCGCCCAAAACACCCCCCACGGGTCCCTCGCCCTCTTAACCTCCAGCAACCGCCTATAATTCGCCCCGTAAAACGCCTGCTGCCACTCCGGCTCCCCGGGGTCGCCTTCATTCATATAACTCCCGGCCCCCGGCGACGCCTCCCGGATCACCTTCATATACCCCTGCACCCGCGCCTCCTCGGTCTTCGCCGCCGCCGCCGTCAGCCCCCCCGTCTGCTCCGTCATCAGACACGCGTGCAGCACCGCCTCGCGCCACGCCGGGTTCACGGCCGCGCCCCGCCCGGGCCACCCGGCCACCTCGGCCGTCGGCCCGATCGCCAGCCCGTGCAGCGTGTACCCGCCGTCCTGGACGGCGGTGCGCAGCGCCGCAAACGTCTTGTTGAACGCCGCGTCCGACGCCCAGCCCGCGCGCGGGAGCAGCCGGGACCGGTACCGCGTGTTGGCGAGCGGCGTGGCCGGGGGGGTCGGCGTCAGGGTGCCGGCGTAGGGGGCGGGGCGGAGCTCGGCGCGGTCGAGGGTGATGTTGAGGCCGGCGCGGGTGAAGGCGGTGTAGAGGGGCTCGAGCAGGCGGGTGGCCTGGTCGGTGGTGGTGTTGGGGAAGGTGGTGCGCACGCGGAACGAGTAGGAGCCGTTGCCGAGCGGGTAGAGGTAGTCCCAGTCGACGCCGCCGGCGTCGACGACGGTGCGCTTGAAGCGGAAGTAGATGTGCAGGGCCTGCCAGAAGAGTTCCGTGCTGTTGACCAAGTGGGTCGTGTTGGAGATGGGGGCCAGGGGCGCGCGCATGTTGGTGTTGGCGGGGGGCCGGCAGGCGATGCTCAGGGTCGACGTGGTCAGGTTGATGGGGCGGTAGGTTTTGACGATGACCGAGGTGACGACGCCGTAGGTGCTCCCGCCGCCGCCGCGCAGGGCGAAGAAGAGGTCGGTGTTTTCTTCTTCGTTGGCAACGACAAACTTGCCGTCGGCCGTCACGGCGTGGATCTCGAGGGCTTGATCTGCCGCGAGGCCGTAAAAGGAGGCGAGGTTTCCGTGGCCGCCGCTGGCAAACCACCCGCCGTTCGCGCCAACGGTGCGTCCGCCGGCTCCGACAACGGTTATGTTGTACCGGGCCATGTTGTTGAACAGCTCCCATGTCTCCAGCCCCGACCCGTAGTGGGCCGCCGGCCCCGAGTAGCTCCCTAGGCTGAATCGTGGCATATGTTCAAAGGATTTGAGGTGATGTGTCCAGACACTGAGCGATCCCGCGCCAACGGACCGGCCGCCGAAATCGTGCCCCGTGTTCCTGCGTGGCAATTACAGGCTGAGATTAGCATTCCGATCCGTGCATTGATTGCTGCAAGGTTCGCTGGCAGCCCACGAGCCCTGCAGACGGTTACACGGGCAGGATTCCCCTACTTGATTATCAGGCGAATGTTCTTGTTTCGAGCGAAATTGACGGCGGCCTGAACATGCATCACGGTCGTGGCGTTGACGACGTAGACGGGGAAGCCGCCCTGTAGGCAGATGCCCGTCGCATTGAGTGCCGGTAGACACGTGCCCCCCTGCGTCCACTGAGTCAGTACAGTAACGGGGTCATCGAGGTAGAAGTGGTTGGTGGTGGCATTGTTGATGAGATATCTGCACTTGGCAGCGTCGTAGTTTGCGCCCACGTAGCACGCTGCCGCAGGGGGCAGAGGCTTGAGGAGCGCCCCGTTCAGCGTCGTGTTGAGCCGTTGCCAGTCAGTGTCGGATGGCCAGTCCTCGCTGCCCGGAAACTCCCTGCACGCCGCCTGCACGGGGTCGGGTCCTTTGGCGAAACTGGCAGCGTCGAAGGCTGCAAAATGTCGGGCTTCGAGTTGGGCCGTTTCAAAGTGAAGGGCGCCATGTGTGACGCCCGTAAGGACTGCCGCGCTGAGCGCAAAGAGTTGAAGCAAGGGTGGACCCATTGTTGGCTCCGGGTCGTGTGTTGGTTGTCGTTTGTCGTATGCTTGTTGTTGTCCCCTCAAGTCTTCACTTCTGATGCCATCTGGTCGATATATATATATATATATATATATATACGAGAGCTGTAATACTTATACGTGCTGTGGTAAGAAAACATGGTGCAAGTGCCAAGACTCGCTTGCCCCACGGCCTGGAGACGGTCGTCCAGCGGGTCGGTGCTAGGCCTGGAACGCCACGGCCGAGACTCTCTGGATAAATACCGAGGCCAATTGAACAACACCCTCCCGCTCAGCTACCTCGCCGGCCCCTGCAGATCTCCCTCTTTGCAACTGCCACATTGAGCTCGACGCACATCTGCACAGCGACAACGGTTGTTGCCATTGTAACCGTGGGGTGCCCACATCTCCCGGATTCGTAAATCATGACAACTAAGTGCCTACGCTACGCCTATTTCATAGCAGCGACGTCTTCACCGTAACCCGTATACGCCATGGACTTGTGCCTGCTTTAGCCGGCGGCGGGCGAGTTTCGGGGTGCAACCCACACCGCTGCCAAGAGGTGCCCTCAACACACCACACCGATCCAAACAAGGTGACAGCTCTTTGCTTGCTTTCCGTCTTCTCGCTACCGTTTCCTACGAGTTTGGGGACAAGCCAACTTGAAAGTTCCCTCGCTACTATTCACTGCAGGACCATCGGGCGGCACATGTAATTACGGCTCCTTGACCGTGCAACCCAAAAGACCCCTTGAATCTGTGCAGACCTTATGGGTAATCGAGCAAGTTGTAAAAGTTTTCGTGTTCCTATGTTCCGTAGAGTGCTTCATTTATCTAGTCCTCCCACGATTAATTCCACGATATAACCTCCGGATCCCGCCCTGTTATTTGGCTGACCTTTTCTCCTTCAACACTTCCGCGTTCTCACTCTCCAATTTCACATGGGGATCTGCACCTGGGCAACATATCGGTCGATAGGAACGCCTAAATGGATGCCCCGCCAGCTTTGAGGATATGCATTGTTCCCTGGCTGCGGGGGGAAATAAGGGGTAGCGATTCTGCTGGTATCCCGAGCGTTCAACCTCGACTTCAGGTGTCTTCTTCCTTGGTAACATTTCTTGCCCCGGCATTTACTATCCGTTAAGTTCAGCCCCGATTCCTTTCGTGTTTAAGTAAAATTCTCAGCCCTCCATCATTCTACATAACATGCCATGTTTTTCTCAACCATGATTTTATGCTATCTTTAACTCGCAGCAAGCATCACCGTGCACAAATCATCGCGAGGTTTAAATAATTATCACTCAACCCACATGCGTCGGGCGTTGCATAAGGAAGCCAGTACAGGGTATTCACAAGCAACCACTGGCAGCTGCCCAAAGTCGCCTAGTTCACAACAACCGAGCCTCCTCTCCAATGAACCATTGTCATTCGTATTTGCAAAACGCTTACTCTCGGTGAGATTCAGGTGATTGCTGTGCAGCTTCTCAAAGGTGTTTGTCCTTTGGAGGTGGCAAGACAATTCGCTAGACCGTAGAGCGCTAAGCCAAAGGCACGACTTGCGCAATCGAGCCTTGGCTTGTTGTTTTGGCGAGGTTCAGCAAGCCACAGGTCCCTACTTCCGGTATCCAGCACAGCACTTCACGCTCGCATCGTGATCGAGCTGAATGCAAGTTGAGCACGCACACGGCACTCAATCCATGAAGTACAAGACCTAAGCGGGAAATCCATTGCCCCTTGACAATCTCATCAAACCCTTCGTCGGAATCCAAGCTCTGCCCCCAACCGACAAGAACTCTTTCTAGGTCATTGGTGGCTACCACGGGCTTGCCGGAGACAGCAACATCGAGCATTGACACCACAACAATGTTCTGTTTCCAGCATGCATCATGCATATTCGGATCGAAAACGCGCTTCGGAGCATGAAGGATGTGAAGATGTCACTCTCCCCTTCTGGGACGAGTTGCTGGACGAGGTGCTGGACGAGGAAAAGCCTTTGGCCCCCATCTTCACCTCGTCCAAGTACACATTCGCCGACAGCACCGATAACCCGTTGTACATGTTCCATTTTGCCCTGAATAGGTACCTAGGTATCTATGTATTCATATGTACCCCTACAGCGTTTTCCTCCATCCGTTTCCTTGTATATGGATACCACCGTTGCTTTCATGTTAAGGTAAAGGGAAAACTCACCCTTAAATCTTGCCCTTAGATCCCTAACCTCACAAGTCTAGCCTAAACTGCCTCGTCCCTCTATTTCACCCCATATTCTGTATCTCAGGTGACTACGGAACACCACTAGCTTAGTAGGTTGAGTTATACAATTTTAGCAGTCAGCCTCACCCCCACGTGGGTCCTGGGTCACTAAGCGTCAATATCTCCGATGCCCCTGCAGCGTCGTTGGGTCGTCACGCAGCCCTCCAACAGCGCTGCCGGATGCGTATCCCCCCCTGCATCTCCCCTAGAGCCCACTCTCTTCGTTTGGGGTATACGGGCATGGAGGCACCGGTCCCAATTTGCCGCTTTCGACGGTGGGTCGAGATTGGCTACAAAAGTACAATCTCAACTTGTGCCCCGAGCGCCTGACTACCCTCGAGCGGTCTGCCTTCCCATGGGATCCAATGGGGCCTTGCCCACGGTTTCTTATCACGCCTCCGGCAGAGGGAGAATGCGGAGCTACTTGCCTTGCGGCATCCTGTGCGGCCTGGACATGAACGTGATGATGTCCAAAAGTACAATTTTTGCAACCTCAAAACCCGTTCGTTTCTTAGCTCAACCAGTCCTTATATATGAACCTTCAGCTCTCCAAGCCACTCCCTTCCCACCTTAGTGTCTTGGGTATCATCTACCAGAAGCAGTTTCTTCTTGCACAGCAATTTCATTTGCTTTTTCAGTCTCAGATCTTTCCTCTCCCCTTCGTCCATGGATTCAAGCGCGGAATCAACCACTGCTAGGGTTGACGATGAAAAGTGGTGAGGGCGATAGTCGAGGAGACACGCACCAAGCGGTCCGCGGCCGTAAGGCTTACATATCACTAGGTCCACCCAGTGCGCGAGCATTTTTTCTTCCGAGAGCGTCCACTTGTCATCTACCGCGCCGGGGTGCATCTCCCCCGTTTGGCCAGGCTACAAATAGGAGTTAAACGCTAACAATCGTCTCACAGGAACGGCGAGCTATCGGAGTCACTCAACCTCCCTTCGAAATCAGGCTCGACCTTAGTTCGCTGGCTGTACGAAACAAGGACTGGAGAGATGACAGTGGCGGAACGGATGTTGAGATCCTGAGAGACGAGGATGGCGTTTGCTTCGTCGTCATGAGCTGCTTTCTCGCAGTAGACACTGCAGGCAGGAGTCAGAATCCTTGCCATCACCAACGTTTCAATGAAACGACAGGACAATGTGATGTAGCGGGAAACATTGAAGGACGTTTGATCTAGTAACCAGGCGTGTACCCGCTGCGCCTCCTGTACATGTGGTTGGTGCCGGACTCGACCACTTGCACGATAGATTGGCTGGAATTGATTCTATTGCGGCGTGTCTTGCGAGCTCCAATCTGTTGGGCCCCTCTGGAAATCTCTGTTCTGGCGTGGCTTACGCACCCCTGGCGTGGATCCGTGCCACGCTAGGGGCCTCAGCTACATGCCTTGGCGTGTGGATGGTGTCTTGTGGGGGTTCGGTCGGGTTTGTAGTTTCTTCTGGTGTGGGATGTCCACTGGGTGGTCGGTCGGGTTTGTAGTTTCGTCGGGCGTGGGATGTCCGGGTTTGTAGCTTCGTCGGGCGTGGGATGTCCGGGTTTGTAGTTTCGTCGGGTGTGGGACATCGGTCTGGGTGGCCCACTTGGCTCGTCCCCAAGCCGGCGATTGGCACCACATACCCCTTGCTTAGGCTTGAAAATCCCTGTAAGCCGCTCACCGGTTGGCCTTCACCAAAGCGGCTAGGAAAAAAAAACAACGCGGCTTTGTTTCCCGCATATGTACGTACGGTGATCCCCCACGCGGCGGTTCATCGGGAAATGCACAAATTTAGTCGTGGTAAAATCCCTACATCATCAGCTTCAAGTTCGCTTTCATGTCCTCTAGGAACACTTGCAAGCAGAGCCTAAGCACCATGTCAACTGAGGCCTCATCAATGAGGCAACTCAGGCTGCCTGCCAAGAAATCGCGGACCCTCAAGGACAAGGACTGGGAACCTTTTAAGAGCCTCATCGTCGACATCCACATCACCCTCGATAGCTCACTTGAACAGGTTCGGCAACACATGAAGGCCAAACATGGCTTTGATGCCACGTACGCATAAACTGACAAGCTGCAACGGTTGTTCAAACTAACCGCATGACTGTTAGCCTTCGCCAGTACCGAAGCCGGATCACCAAGTGGGGTTTAGACAAGAACGTGAAGGCAGTCGAGAGGCAGTATATCGTCCGAAAACAAGCCGAACGGAGGCTACTAGAGCCCAGCAAAAAGGGCCTCGTGTTCAAAGTTAGGGGAAAACTCATCTCCAAGGCCAAGATCGAACGCTGGACTAGGGAAGAGGTCGGAGGTGGTACTCTTTGCACTGGTGATGAAGTTGGAGGTGTGCATCCTCTCAAAATCGGTCCGTCCTACCCCGAGGGCTAACTTCAAGAAGCTGCCCCTCCTGGAGTCGGCTACGAGACCGACTCCGAAAGCGAGTCCCCTGCGCCGGTTTTGAACAGCCCTTTGCTCATGCAGGCTCTGGAGACGACTCTGGCCATCTTGGGCCCTACGGATTCGGATGGCGTCCTTCCAGACTCGAACTTTGAACCAGAGATTCCAGAATCCATCGGTGGAAGAGATCATGCGGTCCGTATGCCGTTCTTGGGGACGCACATGACGGATCAAGAAACAGCCCTCAACATGGATACCGGGCTCGCCGTTTCTGCCATGGAGGACTGGTGGGAGAAAGTGTGTGCGGTGCCGACCCTGCTGGTGGGAAGCGCTACCTTTCTGAAGGACTCGCCGCCACCGATTTTACCACAATGGCAAGATGAGAGACATCTGATGACCTTGGATGGGAGTACATCGGCTGACCAGAACTTCTCCAGCTTTGACGACGATTTGATGCTCCAGGTCCTACCACCTTTCGACCTCCAAGGCCCCGCAACCATATTGCGGCACGCCGCAGAAAACCAGCACCGGCCGGACGTAAATACCGGTTCGAGTCTGATGAACCGAGATTTAGAAACTGGGTTTGCGCTGGCTGAAGACAAAAGCCGAGAGCTTCTGAACCTCATCGACAGCGATGTATTCAAGTTCACTCGCGACAACGAACAGGGGCCGTTCACAGAACAGGCGCAGAGGATGTTTCTTGTCGGAGACCGAGAGGATCAGGACCACCCTCTCAGCCGCATCATGATGCAGAATTATCTGTTGTCATACTGGGAGAACTTTAGCGACCAAGTTCCGATTCTCCACCGCCCCACCTTCAATCCGGACACCGCTCCCGTCATCTTGCTAGTAGCCATGATTGCGATTGGCGCCGCAACCTTCAATGCGAAATACAGCGGTAGCAGGGCCGCCACGGCGGGGATGTGTCTTCCAAACTACCTCGCCTGGGGTGTGAAATGGGAGATGTTCAGAGATCGAAACTTCCGGGCGCCAGCAAGTCTCTGGGCACTGCAGGCGTCCATCCTCCTCGAGACGTACGAGGCGCTCTATTCTACCGGCGACCTGCACGAGCGCGCCGTCATATATCATCCATCGACGATTCAGTTGGTGCGCTGGGGTCGGTCCCTGGTAGGCACGGCAGGAGACAGCAAGCTGTGGACGTCGCCACCGGCTTCGGCTCCTGAGACTGGGGACGCGGTGGATGGCTGGTGGCACCGTTGGATTACAACTGAAGCAACTCGACGACTCGCTTTCGCCAGCTTTGTGGTTGATTCCATACACTCGACAATATTTGGCAACTCGAGCATCATGACCTTTCACGAAGTCCGCATACCACTGCCCTGCGACGACGAGCTATGGAACGCTACCAGCGGCGCCGAAGTGCGCCGGTCCATGGCCAGGCCCATGACCGCCGGTGCAAAGCGGATCACCTTCCTCGAGGCTTTGAAAAGAACCGTGGCCGGACAGTTGGTGCAGACCAACGACTTTGGGCGCACGATACTCCTCGCGGGGTTGCTCAACGTGTCCTTCCACGGCAACCGCGGCGATCTACAAGATAGGGGTATCGGGAACATCGAGGGCACGGGTGTTGGCGGCAGATGGCGCCCGGACATGGCCAAGGCCATCGACTCGTGGAAGAGAAATTCTGAGCATACTCGCCTCCCTGGCCTCGAATCATGGCAGATGGCGTACGAAGCTGGCAGATGCGTGGACTCGAATATTGCTTTTCTTCACCAATTTGCCCACATGGCCATCCATACCGACTTCCTCGAATGCCAAATCTTCGCAGGAGCAAAGCAATTCATGGGGAAAAAGGTCGATGCTGCTTCGCGGTGGGAAATAGAGTCGACGATGAAGTCGTGGGCCCAGTCCGCGAAGGGCCGAGACGCGGCTTTTCATGCTCTGTGCCTCCTACGCTCCGTGCTTGTTCCCGAAGCCAGCGGCATCAAGTCCCACGGCTTCGAGTCGCGGCTGACATACTCGGTCAAAACGGACACTCTCATCTACCGGCCGTGGGTGGTGTACCTCTCGGCGTTGGCCGTGTGGTCGTATGCGTTCGCTCTCGAAGGCCCCTCCCTGGTGCCGCCACCCTACAGTAAGCAGGGGAGGGCCGAGGCCGTGGTTGATTACTTGAGTAGGTACGGGGAGCTGGCATCACCGGTTGCGCTTGCAACCATGAAGGGACTTAACTACAACACTCCCATATTGGAAGTGCTCAGAGAAGCGTTCATAACGACGTCATGGGAGTTCCTGCGCGAAAGCTCTGCCCTAGTACTCGGGAACTGCATCAAGCTCAATGCTAGCGGGGCACTCTCTTCATGACCTGATATCTGGCCACCTTGCAGTTTCTGCACCGGCGCAATGTATCATGGGTCCGACCATATCTAGCAGATCAAATCCGCCCAACGTCCCGTCCCATCAACCAGGTATATCCTCCACAGAATCAAAACACCGTGCCCTTGTGCATTTCATTGGGTCTTTTCGTATTGCTTGACACTGTACACCCACTTGTCTCCGTCGTCACCATGGGCAGCCTCGTCTCTCCGAGGGAGACCGATGGTAAGGTGGCGCCACCGAGGTACGGGAGATCCTGAAGAAGCGTCTGGACAAAGGACGCAGGGAGGCCAATGAGCTACACCTTGGCCACCGAGCCGAGGTGGGTGGAGATGATGTCGAAACGGCAATATGGGACGTCGATAAGTGGTATCAAGGTTATGGGGCCTGTGAAGGTTGGTTTAGGTCTTGGGGGCAGTCTCTATTGAGAAATTAGATGGGCAATGAGCTTTTGGAGTGTCCATCTTCGCTTAAACCATCGGCTGCGCTCCAACTCTCCCGGTTCCGGCCCCGCCAGCTCATCGTTTATAGGGGGGCTGTGGGTGCGACGAGAGATTAGAGCTTACCATGAATGCCCACCAGACGATACAAAACCTCTTACATTCAGCAGCTGCAGTACAAGCTTGTACTGATTGACAAATTATGGATAATAGAGACGGAAGTGTGGGGGTGGACTTCACGGAACACGAAGGCTCGTGGTGCCTGTTCGCACAGAGGCGGAGGGACCTTTCCTTTAGCCCGAGTCTTCGTATACTCTCTCTTCTAACCGAGCATCAACAGTTGCTGAATCCGCGCAAGCAGCTCGCGGAAAATCTCGAGGAAAAGATTCAGGAGGGCTTTAGATTCCTGCTCTTGCACAGTCTTCGGCTGGGGCTGAGCGGCTTCTGTCCCAAGGGGAGGTTTGGTGTTATGAGCCGATCCGCCCATGGGGTTCCCCTTGTGACCATTGCCCTTGTCAGATTTGGCCATCATCTTGACCGCTTCCGTAAACTCCGTAAGCTCCGTAAGCTCCGTGGACTCTTTCGCTCCCGCCGCCTCGTCTTCATTGTTTTCCTCTTGATGCTGTTTCAAGGTTGCATCTTCGTCGTTCTCGTCGTCCATCTGGTTCCTGACCTTGCCATGGGAGCCAGAATCGTGAGCCTGCCCATCCATCCGTCGATTGAAGTCGACGGCCTTGTTCAGCTTGTTCACATCCTCATTAAGGCTTGCAACAAGCCCATTCAGCCGTTGGGTTTCCTTTCCGAAGCCGCGGATCAGCGTGGTAGGCGACTGTTTTGCTGAACTCGAACCGAACCTGAACCCGCTCTTCAGTCGTTCCTTGGCCTTGAGCCGAAATTTACTCAGTGATCCCTCGACTTCGACCCTGAGAAGAAACGGATGCCCGTCATTGGTAAAGACGAACGCTGTCCTGAAGCAGTTTCCGTGCGAAGGTTGGCGCTCGGGTACATTTTCCGTCAGCATCCATTCTGCTGAGTTGACTGTGTTGCTTTGCCGTGACGCCCAGGTTCCCCCCTCGAACACCCATCTTGTGATCTGCGTCCACTCCTTCGACTTCTCCGACTGAATCGCGCTCAATCCTACGCCCTCAAACTCAACTGTTGGATTGATGGTGAAAGCGGCTCTCTTCACCACTCCATATGGCGTCCCAACAATGGAACGAGGACCCACGTCGGTGACCTCGACCGTGTTCTTCTTTTTCTCGAAGCCCAACTTCTCCTCTTGCTCCTCCTGCCCGACGATTTTCCGGTACCTTTGCAGCATCTGATGTTCGCCGTCAAGAACAACTCGTATCACGGCTGAGTCCAGCACGCACCCGCGCAGGTTCTTGAATTGGATTTCCATGTGGATGATGCCTGCGCAAACAGCGGTTCCGTCCCTATGGTGCAGTCGACCCCATTGTGAGTCCTTATGTAGAAAGCGGCACTGGATTTCAGCTTTGCCGATCTTGCCGCCGCCGAGTCGCAGATTGGTGTTGTCATCTGGCGTGATGTGTGCGATATCGGCGGGGATGTTGGAAAATTTGTCCACGTCGCTGGGGCTGTATGATCTAGGCCTTGGTTTGGTGAGCGGCATTTTGAGGTCATGTCCTCTAAGGAGAAAATTCGTGATGATTTCGCGAGAACAAGGGGAGCTGGAGAAGCTGAGGATGAATGGAGTGCACTCGCGCGGGAAAACAAAATAACACGCCCCCATCTTAGCCCCGTCCTCACGTCCCCGACATCAGCGCGCTTCATTCTCGGCATCCGAACCCCTCTCTGGGGTGGCACAGAAGAGGAGTAGGCAGGGTTGGAGCTGCAACACGCATATGCAGCAAGTGTGTGATAACCTCTCCTCCCTCCCATTGGCAGCCCAGGCACCCAAAATTGAGCCCCGCGCAGACCTGCAGACACTCGTGGTTCATGTCATAGATCAGCTCAGCCCGAGCCGCCCACGGCGACCATGAACACTCTCCCGAGCCTCAAATCAGCTCTCGCCCCGCGTTTCCTGAAGCCGAAACCCACCGCGGCCCTCACGCGCCATCGCATGGTTCCGACGCCCCAAAACAATGGCCAGTTACGAGTACAGCTACGGCGACGATGAAGCCATTGACGCCCGGAGGGTCATGGGGCGGGATCGCACACCTGGCCGCCCCACTCGCGCCCCTTACTATCTCCGGACGGCTGTTCGCGACCGCGTCGACAGGTACCATTATTTTACGGTGGATCGTCCGACCACAGTCATTCAGGAGCGCTATCGGGGTGGACGTGATCTAGGTCGGGAGCGCTATCGAAGTCTGGGCCAGGTTGCAGAAGCTCAGCACCGGTTGGAATATTTACGAGCTCGAAATGGGCGGGAAGACAGTATTAGGCAAGCTGCAGATAAGGTGGACAAGCTTCTGAGCGAGGATCGGGCTATACGAGATCGATTGGACCGGCAATTCGAGCTCCGGGAACTCAGACGGCAGAAGCGTGCCGAGGAAGAGGCACAGGAGAGAATATGGGAGTTGCGATACGACATTTCGACTTGGAAGCGGCACAACCACCGCAGATATCGATTGATCAACCTCCAGACCGAGCACAGAGAGAACTCGCGCGACCATCAATGGAGAGGTGTTCCTCATGACATCTTCGATGTCCACAGGGGCAGAGACTTGACCTTCCAAATGGAGTTTCCCATACACCTGATCATGGCGATGCAGTCGAGCATCTTTCGCGTCTGAGGAGACAGGGCAAATTTGCCGCAGCAAGGAATATCTTCGCCCGTGACTTGGAGCAGCACGTGGACCACCCATTTATCTTTACACAGTATGCCGAGTTGCTGTTCGACGCTGGGGATTACAAATCCTTAGCCCTATTAGACCCAAAGGCGGCGTTCGGGTATCATTCCGATCAAGACGTCCGACCTACAGCGTCTGAAGCCCGACAGTTAGAGGATGGCCGGACCCGGTTCATTTATCGACAGCGACGGCGGGATCAAGGTCGAGTTGCTCGTCATGGCCAACCTGACAGTCCGGAAGTTTCCGAGAACGACGACGGAGTAACGTTCGATCTTCACGATTTGGGCTTTGATGAGACACGTCTCCTGCATCTGAAATGGCGACTTTTACAGTCTTTCGCGACCTTCCGTACAAGGGGTACCATCAATGAGGCCCTTGCGGATGCCAAGGAAGCACTGCATTCTGTCGTCATTCACGACGAAATTGGGTCCACCGAGGTAAGTAAACCAACAAGCAACAGTTTGACGTGAGACTCCGTCGCTGACCCACTCCACCTTCTTGTAGTTACAGGTCATGTGTCTGGCTCTGGGAGTCTTCTCGTGCGTCCAATCCACCGCCCCCGACATCTTTCGGATCGAAGTTAAAAAGGCCTGCCTGGACTGGGCCGCATGGCCGGATTTGTACCAGACGCTCCTCAAAGAAGGCCGAATCTGGGACTTCAGAGACCTCTTCAGAGCCTGCATCGCGTGCTTCGGCGCCGATATTGCTTCTATTCTTTTTTTCGGCAAGTCCATACAGAAAACATACAGGCACAAACTCATCGACGAATGGACCGATAACGAGGACGAAAGTACGCTCTTGGCTCAGCTGGACATGTCCGTATGCGCGGCGGTGTCCGTCTGTCCCTCCAAAACAACCCAAGTCACGTCGAAATTGGACCAGAACGCCTCGCAGTCCTTGGTGCAGTATATCTCAGCACGATATTCATCAGCAATGGGGACGCGTCCAGTCATGAGATGGATGCTGCTTAAAGCATTTGACACGAGTTTCTCCGGCACAGACCCATTTAGTTACCTTGAGTATTGTCCTGGTCTTGTCCTGGCACGTGGCTCGCTCCGTCTCCCAATTTACGTCCCGTTCGAGTTCGAGATGCCTGGCTGGTTCCCACCGGATGCTCCAAAGGACGCCAGAGCAGCAGTTGAAGTCACGCTCAAGCAGGCTACCAAGCTACAAGACTATAATACCCAAGCGTCATGCCTCGAGCTCCTGATTATGCAGACTAGGAACGATCCGAGCGATTTATTCGCGCAGCTTTGCGACCTGCGGAAGAGGGTGATGGGCGACAATACCAGATACCTCCGCACATTACTGTCCAGCTATCTATATGTCTGCGGGGACAGAGATGCGGAGATGCGTCTGCTCAGCGAACTCAAGAAGATTGAGAACTGGACTGAGTCAAACGCCCTACGAGACGCCGAACTGCACCTAGCAAAGCAGCAGACGGAGAGAGTCCTTACCGCAAAGAGAGACAGTAATCGTGGGCATCATACGTTGGCTCCTCTACAGAGAACCTCCATGATCTACTATCCTTGGCTCTCCCAAAACAGCCTCGATTTTGTCGAGAAGCTGACTAAGTCGAGCGCTCCTCTGCCGCCGCCCTGGATCCTACACCTCGATGGGAGGAGCGTGGCAGGAACGAAAAGATCACGGTCTCGACCTAAGAATTCTCCACCCCAAATGTCGGGAGCCGTCCCTACCAGAACCAGGACGGTAGAAGGCCACGAGTCGGATCACGGAGTCCACCATTGGTACCACACCTCAAGTGATGACGGCGGGGACGATGACGATGATGGAATCATCGGGGATCTTGCCCTCGTCCCGGGAACAAAAAATCTAACACTCGGTACCGGCCGCCGGATCGCTCGTAAGGGGACAATACTCCCCGATGGATCGGGGGTCGAGATTGAGCGAGAGTTCCCAGTCAAGAGGGAGCCAGGTGTAGGAAGACCTGTGGAAGTTGAATCGGGTTCCAGTGACAGCGATAAAGCTGCTTGATACTCACTCATTCTAAGAGATTCTCTTACGAAGGTACCCGCCCAGGTATTTGCAAATACCGCAAGCATGCTGTTGGTGCTAACCCTATTTTGCTGTCACCAGGAACATATGTGCCCCCTCGGAGTCCGAGCGAGGTCGACGAAAGCCTTGCCCTCGTGCCGTACGTCCCTCCGGCCTTTGAGCCTTCACCAGATGCTTACAAATATCCCAACGGCATCAGAGTGTATCCTTGGTAGTTGTGGCTAGGCGGCACGAACTACTTGTTTAGATCACGGTTTAACCCTTCCCCAGGGTCTCATCTCGGTCACAGCGGCCCACCACTGTCGAGGGTTTAGTCTAGCAGGTACAAAACATGGTCGTAGCTGGCCTGCTACATAGTGGATATATCTTTGCTCCATCATGGGAATGCTGTAAGACGGCTGCTTGGAAAGGGCAGACGTGCAGTAATACGAAGGCCCCTATTGGGCACTGGAAGATACCGCATATTCTCACGAGAGATGGATTTACAATGCGGATCACCAAGCCAGTATAGGTCGCATCCCCTTTGGAGCCAACCAAACCGCTCAACAACTTCAAAGTTGGAGGTTTCGGTACCTTATGGTCCGTGAGGTGGTTAAGGGGTTTGATTGGGTTAAAAAAGGAACTGAGTAAATGCGGCCTATAGGAGCATGGCTTGGCGATCCACTCTGTAAATCCATCTCTCGTGAGAATATTCGGTATCTTCCAGTGCTCGAAGACTAGCAAATTGTAGCGCGATGTCTGACTGACTTCTCCTTTTGTGAGCGTTTTGAGCTGTTCAAGTCGGAAATTGGCCCCCTGGCGGCTGTGTTGCAAGCGGTAACCTCAATCGAGCTGCATCCGCAGACGGGCTGCCGGATTGCGATTTGCAGATTTCACATGAGTTGGCTAGATTCTGGTTGCCGCTGCGATATTTCACAAAGAGTGTGTCTGGACTGCAGTTTTCAGCAGGCTTAACACCCCCGATAAGTACATGAAAAGCGGGGCGGGTGAATTTGTTGTGTGACACGTGAGCCCACATGCAGCTGGTGCAGTACGCAGCAATTGCTCCTGAGCCAACCAATATGGGCTCAGGACTGGGAGTGGGGATGTGCCAACTTGGCTTCACACAACAAGCACAATACAACAACCGATCTTTGGCCTTATCAATCATTTACGTTGAACCCGTTCTGGTCATATAGCTGCGCTGCCCTGCAGCACCTTGTCCCTCTTTCTAGCACCTTACTATTATATCCGTCTAGCGAATGGTTATGGTTCTGACGGCTTCTAGACCACCCCTTTCTAACGCTTCGCCTTTCATAATGTTGTACTGATAACAGTTTCCAATGACAACATAGGAGGTGGTATCTTCCGCAGCCCGCCTGAGAATAAATGGCGCTGAGGAACCCAGCACGACGTGTACCTCATCGCCCACCTTGGTACCGCTTGGGGCCAAGCCCAATACGCCGTTTTTGGTAATGTATATCCGGCGCTGCCACAAGCACACAGCAAGGTGTATGATCGTCTCCGGAGATCGACCCAGAAACGTTTCATAAAACTTGCCCAGCGAAGACGAATCCAGATTGCCCAGCGAAGACAAATTCAGATTGTCCAGCAAAAAGGATCCCAGATCCTCCAGCGAAGAGGAAACTTGCGATTCCAACGCAGGGGCAATGATATGATCCACCACCGAGGAAAAGATCTGGCTCGCCCAAGGGGGGAAGAGCTTGTTGCCGATCGCCTTCACGCCTGTCTGAGCTCCCTCCTTGATGCCTCTATGAACTTCCTCCCTCAGGTGTAGGACGGAGATGAAATCACTCCAAAGCGGCCACATGGCTTCATAGTCATTTTCGGTAAGCTCTCGGAACTGGCGCTGCCTCGTGTTCCCCGGCATAGTGCCGTTGAACATTGTCCTCCAGAATATGTTCATTGGAGTACCCTCCTCCGGCATCTTTCGTGGCTAGTCCTGAGTCCCAATCTTCGCCATCTTCATCCATTGTAAAAACGTCTTGATCGCCTGAAGAATGCTCTCCAACGGTTGGCACAACTCCCCAACTCTGTCAATGGTGCCGACCATGCATGTCTGTACTTTCAAAGCCCTATGCACGATGGCCAACCCCTTTTGGCTGTGAGATGCCGATGCCGTAAAAAAGGGATAGATCAGAAGCCTGCACTGCTCAAGCCCAGCTTGGAAGATGGAGAGATCATCGTCGAAGCAAGTATCGGGAATCCACGAAGGCACGCTCACGTTCTCCTGCCGATTCGATGGGTAAGTCGTCCTCTCCCCTAAGAGAAATTCCATGCCGTTTTCCCCAGACACGCACATCCAGGCAGCTCCAATGATGGCATCTCCCCAAGGGCTGGCGTAGTCGGGCTGTAGGTTCGTGTTGGAGACAAGGCCGAGAAGGCCGTAGAACAAGTCCCTCTTGTTGGTAGCCTGGCACATATGAAACCGCCTCCGCAGACTGGTAAGGTTGATCGCTTTGCCTTTCCGCACTTCCTCGCGCGTGGTAACCATGGATCCAATTCGCTCATAAGCGGCCACCAAGACTTCAAATGCCACCTCCCCCAGTAAACCTAGCATCTCTGCCCTGCAGCATTCTAGACAGTGCTTGAACAAGACCTCCGTTCCCTTCCGCGCCTTCTCGTATGAAAACTTCACCGTCCCGCAGATAAATTCGACTTCGTTGGGCAGAGCCAGCTCTTGAACAACCCAAACACGCTTCCACCACGCAAGATCGATCACCTGCTTCGCGGCTTCAAAGTACTCCTTGTACTCCTCCGACGTAGTTATCGGCCTTTTTACGCCCTTTTTGAAACAGGGCATCTCCCACAGATGTTGATCCTTCCCCAAGATGTCGAGCAGCTTGGAAGCCATGGCGGCTGATTCACCCGCCGGGCCTGGGCTCTCCCCTAGCCAGATGCTGCAATGGTGGCAGCCCTCATAGATGCTTCTCATCTTGGCGACCTGTTCCGACTTCTCGTCATTGTCTCGCTGATTAATACAGATAGCGTCGATCCACATAACAATGGGCTTCGACTGGTCCCGTAGGTGCCGCATAGCCAGCCAGAGATTCTTGGTGACTTGGAAACTCTTGCCGTTCAGGCGAATGGGCTCCCGGACTCTCAGGTCTCCCCATGCGTAAGAGAGCGCTTCGTACGACCGCTCACCCAAGCGCACCACTTCCATGCTGCACTCTATCACATCGGCCGAAGAGCCAGGGTTCAACGTGAGGAGTCGAATATGGTCAGGGTGTGTGAGCTTCGCGTATATGTCCTCTCCATTGGGCTTGGAACGGAGATACTCAATCTTCGGTCCTCCGGCGTTCTGGGGTTCCGCAAGAGCCATGTTCGTGAGTGATTCCGCCATTCCTAGATAGTGCGACTCAAGGCAGGTGGTTTCGGTCGTTCGGACGAATCCTTGGTTCTGGGTAATACTGGCAGGCTTGGTAGCGATGCAGGCACCAACTAATCTGGCGGTCAGCAAAAAAGAAAATCAAAAAAAAAAATCCGCAAAAGGGGGGCTTAAGACAAAGGCGACGGTTGTTGAGTTGACGAGGAAAGTACTATGGTTTGAAAACGGCAAAGATATATTTGCCTGTCGTGCCCATCGCAGCAGCAGCCGCGGAAAGCGGCTATCTCGGCAATTTCGTTACAGCAATTTTGGTTCATCAGCGCCGGGTGTATCAATGGGCAGCAGGTCGGGGTACTGTAACGGCATCGAAGGGGTAAGTGGAATGGGCCTTAGAAAGAATGGAACCCACTGTCGATCCCCAGAGTGGAATCCATCTCCCTCCGCGGGGCATTGGAGACCAGGGTCAGAGGTGCGACGTATCGTATTCAGATGAACATGCTCATTGGCTACAACTGTTGGGTTATCAGACAAAGTGTCCTCCCTTTTTACTAAGAGCACGAATTCCCAACCGCTGCCTAACTTGCCACAAAGCTGCCCGACTTCAGAGATACCAGCTCGGCACCATAGCGCCAGCTCAGCACCTCCAGACAAGCGAGGTAGAGGACTCTCATTTTGCCGATGTCTTCGACCGCGGGGTGCGATGCGCACTAAATTGCTTGCTCCTCATTCCCTCTTGACCAATCCAGACGTTGCCGCATCACAACGCCATCAGCCCCGCCAGCCTTCATGCATCTCGCTCGTTTGTCCTCGTCAAGAGAACGCTAAGCTCCCTCGATCGTTGTGCCATGCACCTTGTTCTTCCGAAAGAGGTCGTCATGCAGTTCCTTCAGTATAAGGCCGGCATCGGTCCGTATCGTCGGCTAGGTTCAGATCACTGCTTCCTACCATGCAGGTGTGATCGTTAAGGGTAGATTTCATGATGAATGGTGGTGGTTTCCTGTCGTTTTCGTTTAGGGGCAGCGGCAAAAATAAGGCCGGCTCTATATGTTTCAGGAATTTTTGATCAGGACACTTTCAGAAGGATTGCTGGACCGTCGGATTTGGCTGGGAGCGTCAGGAACGGATCATCCAGTAATCGGTTCTGATCAACATGGTGTGTTGAAAAGCAGGACCGTTGGTACCAACTGATTTTGGACTTGCGGATAGAGACGATAGAGGTGGTTCCAATCGCCGGCCGTGGCTTGCAGTATGCAGCGCACCCAGACAAGACAAGATATAGCTGCAATCTGGCACAGCCAGAAAGCAGCAAAGCGAGAGAACAAGAATCTCCATCAAGCATCTTTTGCTCCCAAAAACTATCCTTCCAGGCGTGCTGTGCTTCTGACAGACACAAGGCATCTGGAGGATCAGCGGATTAATATATGAGGGATCTTGGTTATTATGCGGCTCTGCTGCCCCCCCCTTGGTGTGTCAAGGTTGAGCCGCGAGAGTGGCACATAGGAGCACATCTGTCCCCGCACAACCCCGCTAGCCTTCCGTAGACAAGCAGATGCCAGGCACTACTAGCGCCGGCCACAGCGGCTACCCACATCAAAGTGCTAAACAATTAGCTAAAACTTGCATTTCGGCGGATACTCCGGTTTACGCGCTAAATTGAACTAATTAAGGTTACCCGAACTTGTCACAACTCCAGGTACTGTGCCTTGCAAGCACCACGCTCCTTTTGGAAAAAGGCGCTAGTGCGCGCGGCGCCGCATCTGCTATTTTGAGGGGCATGATAATCAATTATATAATTAGTACTGTAACATTTTTGACCGCCATATCGATATATTCACATCCACGCCACGCATTGAAGCCTGGGAGTGGCCGCGAATCGCCTCACCCCACGCGCCAACCGTTACAACGGCCCAGTACAGGAACCCCTTGAAGTCTTGGGTAACCAAGATACCACTCCATTGATAGTGGCGCCAGATGCATGCCATCGCCATCTGTAGTACCCTCGTAGACCATGAGGTTAAGTAAGCCGTTGATAGTTATCGTAGGTAAGGCTCCATGACGAAATCCCCTTTGGCGCCCAGCCAGTTCGGCGCTCTCCGTCTCCCTTGTCAGTGCCGGATTCATCGTAAAAGACATATATTTCGGAGGTAAATTTGGACACCTTACGTGCCCAGTTAAGGCGGAGTAGCTCACTCTGTTACGTTGCCTTGTATATTAGTTTCTTCTTGGACCGTTGTTGACTACTCAGGCGCCGGCTTATGGTCGAGATATCTATATAGAGGTTACACTCCAACGTCAGGAACTATTGTATCTCGTCAAGGAATAGGTCCGGCTTATCCTTGAGTAGGTCAAATACCTCTTGTATGGCTATTAGATGGCGCAGTATGTTGGGAATAGCCTCATATACCTCCATGGCCCATGGCGCTAGTACCAGACTGTTCTACCGAGTCTTCGGCTCCGCAAAAGGAGAGCCAGTGAGCTTGTATTTGGCCCTATATCGGTGTGCTTGGTGGATTCCAATGCCCACATCTTCGGCGATAGCCTTTGCAGGCAAACCCTCCACCACCATTATGTAAATGACGGCCTTTTGATGCTTGTTAGCGTACCGAACCATCGCTGCAGGCAATTTCAAGCAGTCGCGATACGAAGATATTCCTGGATACGGCTCAATTGGCTGTGAAAGTTGGTAAATTGAGAATGCGATTGTGTTGTTGCAGTTGTTGTGCGTCAAAAATAATGTGTGACACACACACACACACTAGCGCCAAAATCCAAAAGGAGCGTGGTGCTTGCAGGGCACAGTACTGTACCTGCATATGTGAACAAGTTTCGGTGCGCTCCGTTTTATATCCTCGTCAGTAATGGCCGGGTTCCTCATTACTGAAGGGGATAACTGCGGCATTGTCGAAGCCACCTTTTGATGCGATGTGGTAGTATTAAGTACTGCAACACTACCATTCGGCTTGCGTTTTGCCTGTATTGTTGGCAGTTGGAGTCTCTCCTAGCATCTAAAAGAATGGCGCACTGGGAGCGTGACGCTGATGCTGTCCGCCATCCCCTGTAGGCATTCATTGCAACAGGAGCAGCGATGTGAAGTCGAGTTGTCCTTTGCTGGGGTGAGAGGCTGAGTGCTAGGGCTTGATTGGTGTGGGAATTGGTTGGCTAGCTGGCGGTGAGTCTTTTGGTGACTAGGCCTGTGTGGCATTCGATGTTGGACCATGTCTCTAGTGGGCGCCCTCCTCTTGCTCCTGTGCTTAGGTCAGCAAGGCAGTGAAGCTGTCAAAGAGGCACAACAGTAGTGGGAGCTCTCGGAGCAATTGAGCGCGTTAAAACCAAGGCGCTAACTGTTGGGGCACCTGGCCGCCCCAGGCCGCCCCACTGAGCGCGGGCCCCAGGCGCACAGGCCAGTCGCCCTGGGCTTCAGCCCACCACCTATTTAGCTCTCTCTCCAGTTGCAGATCCAGAACCTGCAACGGTTTACCATCTAAGCAAGGAAGCAATATCATCACATTGCTACCTCCAACACTAACAGCTACACAAAAAGGCTCTGCGCGCAGGCTCTGCTCCAAGAAATTCAACACACATACATACCCATCTATCTGCATGATCCAATTGGTTGAGCTATTCTGACGTTTTGACAGAAGCACTGGGAACAAGCACGGTGTAAGCACCAAGAGGCCCTAGAACAGGTCCAAGACAATTGAACATTGAGCAGAAAATGGAAGCCGATTTCGCTAGTGACTATAATATTTGTCCTTGTCTGTCAGAAGCACTGCCCTTTTAGTGGTAAATAGATGGGGTTGCAAGTGTGTGTGATTGTATTCCTTGTGTGTTTCTCTGGCTAGTGGCCAGAGCAGTACTACTTATAAGACTTCTAGTTCTGCCTTGTTGTAGTAGAGAAAGCCTTGTAGTGGCGCTAGTGTGACACCGTCAGTTGCAAATCGAGTTTACCGAGAAGAAGAAGCAATATAATCTCATGCGTGATATACAATCTATACTTTTCTATGTTTCACTCAATGTTAGGAACAGAGCTGCTCAGAACCAAGGTCCTTGTGTTGATCTTGCAGATAGAGAAGGTACACGAAGGTAGTAAGTTACAGAGGCAGAAGATATCCTAAGAAGTTGACAGATGTAGAGGGACCGCTTGCCCCTACAGGCAGAGCCTTTAGCACCTATGGTGTAAGATAAATAATAATAAATACTCACGTCTGACGTGATAAAGCCTCCCCTACACTATATAGATGAAGTTATTACACCTACTTATAGTAAGGTCCAGCACTGACACCTTTGTAATCTTTCAAGCAGTGGTAGCTAGTCCTTTAAGTGCCCCGTCAGTCCTAAGTCAGGGCGTTCTAAAGAAGAAAAGCCCCTTTCTATATTCTACATTGATACATGTGGTAAGCTTCACCGAACACAGGGAGTAGTCTGGAAACATTTTATATATAATTGCTCTTCAGTAATCTTGGCTCAACCCCAGAGCTGCTTGGCTTTAAAGGTTAACCGCTTCAGAGGTTTTGTTGTGGATGGGAATGAGTTGTAGCTGTAAAAGGAATCAGGGCACAAACTTGACGATTGTCTCCACCTGAATCTCACCCCTCGGGGGACAGGCCTGCTCCAGCTGGAGACTTTCTGTTAGCCACCACTGGCACGACTAAGTAAAAGGAGTTGATAGTATTAATATAGACGCACCATTGCCGCGAACGCACCCCGACTTTTAGGAGTGCACCTCAAACGTTGTTACCCAGCGATGCCTGAGCTGAGCAGAAAAATGAGGAGATTGGGTGGAAACGCAGATGGGCTTAGACACAGTTTGCGGAAGGCATAGCCTTTACTTGCTCGAAATGGACGCTAAAAGTGAAAGTTCCTTGATGAACCCTTGAGTCATTATTGAGACAGTTTGCCTGTATCGTTACGACCGGGGCCAACTACAAGAAGTGGGATAGACAGAATTGCGCCGACGTGCAGATGGCCTAGGTACCAGAGGGGGGGCAGGCAATAGATTTTATCGGATGGCTGCGTCTTCCCGCCACTCTCATCTCCAGCGAATCGTCCACCTCCTAGAGCCTCCCATTGAGCGATCTAGAAACTGCCGAAAGGTCGCCTGGCTTGAACGAAGAACCATCAGGGGGTTGGTTTATCCGCCAATTGAGTCGAAATATGAAATGATAGCACCCTGCTGCTCCAGGAAAGTATGCTGGGCCTGAAGGTAGGCAGCGTCGGCCTCAGCGCCCTTTCCTGTCGGGCTGACCACAGTGAGCTCCTTCGGAGGGAGATCAACGCCATACCGACTTTTGTAAACGGTAGGGCCCAGTGGCGTATAGGACTTACCGTTGGACGACTGGTTGCGGACGTCGAAGCGCATCCCTGGCTCATCGGCACGGTAGGCGCCGGGGAATTTGCTGCCTTTGGGGGCAGCATCACCGCCGCTAGTCACGTTGAAGTTGAAGCACGTCATGTAGAATTGCGCGCCGATGGGTAGCGCTTCGAAGCCCGGCGAGGGAGCGAGCGAAAAGTGCAGGGCAACAATCTATCACTTGTTATAAGCAAGCGAGGCATACGGTTTGGGGAACGGCTCAGCTGACCTCATGGCGAACAATATAATTGCCGGGTCTAATATCAGCCGGAATAGTCGCAGTCCAGGTACCATTCGTCTTATCCATCATCCTGACGTTGGCCCAGACGCCAGCCTCATCGACCGTGTCTTCAGCAAATTTGAAGAATTCAAGCTCACTGACATCTATATTGCGAATATCGCCTTCGTAGGGTGCCATCCACGCTGTGATTGGACCTTTGTGGCTGTAGAGCCAATGCGACCTAGAAGCCGTGTCAGAAAAGGAAAACTAAGAATGTGATGAGAGGGAAATGAATACCAGTGGAAGGTCACAGTGCTGCCGGCCCTGACCTCGGCAGTGGCACCAGGAGCGGGACTGCGTCCCATGTTGCAGGCCATACTGGAGCTGTTGATATCGATGATAGGGCCGACGATGCCGCCGCCATAAGCAATGCGAGCCGGAGGCGGACTGAGCAAGGGATCGATTGCAACATCCCAACCTGGATAGCTGCAGCAGGCGCGAGTCAGTCCCGATCATGTAGGAGACGAGCTGGATTTCAGTTGCTAACACGGTATTGTCCGCTGTCACCCGGTAGATGTATCCGTGGCCGAGGGCCCGCGGCGTCAAGGCCAAGACGGAGATGATATGAGCTAGCCTCATTTCCACCGAATCACGTCTAGAATTGAAGCTAGATACAAAAAGGACACTTGGAAGCCAAGAAGGTGGACTTCCCTTCTGATATACTTGACGCAGATGGGGTACACCATCTAAATAGCTAGCAGGCTGTTTGCGTCCACCTCTCACCAACCATGCCCAAATTTCAATGCAATGCGGGGGCGTTTCATATCGGCAGCGTGCGAGTGGCAGCCCGTAGGCCACACTCGAGTTCCTATTTTATTACGTTCGTTAAGTTATTATCCCCGACAGCGGGTTTCCCATCACTCCAGGATACCAAGTAGCGTGGTGGCCGTTGAGGCTAATAGTGAGGGCGCCGGTTGATTGGCCCGGTGCTCTCCCACTCACGATGCAGTGGGGTGTCGGAGGCCGGGTAAGTCCCGACCCGGTGCGGCCGTTGTGTCTGTCTGTCGACCTACATAGTATGATGCGGGGCACTAAAACGCAGCCTCGGCATCTGCGGACAGGATATGAGCCACTATGCTAAATAGCTCTCTGGTAAGCTGGGGGGGGGTGGCGTGTCGGCTGCGTCCTTAGGGATAAGTCGTCGATTCCGCAGCCCATAGGAGGCCGTTTCTTATGTTTTTCGTATGCCATATCCCTAGCCTTAGCGTTGATGTTGTAGTATTTTGACAGCATGTTAACTTTACATAGGGCGCCCTACTAGCTGTATTCCATCATCTGACAGAGTATTGATATCGTTGACGAGAATATAATGCAAATCTTCTAGATTGCCAGGAACAACGTAGAAAGTCGTTGCCGCTATAGAACATATAGAGAGATAAGGTACTTGCTAGCGAGGCCGAAGTGGTGAGAGAGTGGAGGGCAAGTCTGTGCCGTGCGTAAATGCCCAGTATGAAAGGGTTACAGCAGCCCGTTTCCAAATCCATTTATTACTCGCAAATATGCTTTTGACAACCCTTAAAATTGCATCTCAACGACATCCAAGCAGGCGTGTTGTTGCTCACCAAAGCATTCAAGTTGCCGGTAAATGCTCTCCACTATAGGGGGGTTATATGTGTACCAGCATTGGGTATCGCCCCGTATCGGTATGGTATCGGGAAGAAAAATCGCCTATCAAGGGTATGGACTGCGAATCTGACCAGGCTTCCCTAGCAGGCGGCTATCATACAGTACCTTGAGACCTATATGCTAGTCGTTGAGCAGTGGGCCGGCTGTTATATCGGGAAGAGGCTCAACCCCGGTCAACGCACTACATCTCCTGCTGAACTAGTTAACAAAACCTTTAATGGCTTCGTTATAAGCTAAGGGCACCGTTGAGGACGTAGCCCGGCAGTCTCTCAACATGGTTAAGGAGAGGGAGCGCTCTATCAGCGAGGCTCGCGTTGAGCAGAAGACTTGAATTATAGTTATAGGTTTGGAGCCAAGAACAGCGATTAAAAGTTCTACGTTGTCTGCCGAAGCAACGTCTGCATTGACCTTTTTGGGAAATTGGCATGTCGGCGACGTCATCGGTCTCAATGTGAGTCTGTTGTTCGACTACTAGGATTCATGGCTAAGTCTTGGGTAGGTCTGCATGATCAATGGGGTTAGAGCGGACAGGAAACCTACCTAGTGAACACCCTTGACGAGTAATCCACGCTACATGTGGCCTTTGCTTCAAGTGAAATTTTCAGCTGGAGGGGTTGGTTCCGACCGTGTAATCATATCAGATCAAGCATCCTCCCATTCGACGTGGATTGTCCACAGTCGAGTGGACCCCGGCATCGGGTTAGCCCCCATCATCTTGAACTTCGGATCGGCGGCCTCGAAAAGTTTGACCCAATCCCCCAGCTCTCGATCGCCCGCATTCTGCAGCACGACCTGGACCAAGTCACTGGTACGGGACGTCAACTCCGCCGGCTTGGACGCGCTCCCCGCCTCGGGCACGACCAAATCATTGACCACAACCGCCGCCCTCGGCTTCAGCGCCGGGATCAAGTTCCGCAATATCTCGACAGCATACTTGTCCGACCAGTTATGCAGCACCGCACGGAGAAAGTACATACACGTCGGCGCCTTGCACCGGCTGCGGCGTGAAGAAGTCGTGCCGGATGAACGCCACCCGGTCCGCCACATCGGCGGGCTTTCTCGCATCCACGTCGCGAATCACGGGCTCGTCGAGGTCCTGCACCACGAACTGGAGTGCGGGAAACCTCCTCGGCGAGGAGGCGGGAGGCGGCCGAGTAGGCGACGGTGCCAGGGCGGGGCTCAGCAAAGAGGTTGTAGGCGCTGATAGCATGGCAGACGAGCTTGGGGGCATTCATGCCGGATGACGGGCCTAGTAAGTCACGGGAGGAGAGGTAGTCATTGAACTTGGCCGTGTTCTCGGCGATTCGGGCCGAGAGCTGTGTGATGGACAGCGTCGACATGGTTGGTGATTATATCTTGTGTTTCTCTAGCTCGTTCTGGAGGGGGATGGAAGTGAAAAACATGGAGAGGGCTTACCAGAAACGGGCAAGTCACGGTCGCAGCCACTGCAGTCAATTGCGGTCGCAGCCCATCGCATTCAATCGCGGTTAATTAAACAGCAGTGAATTCAATATTATTATAGCGATTCAAATCGCTCAAATTGTTTACAAACGTAACCAAAAGCTTACGTATAATTGAATGAAATGTATTATACCGGTCAAAGTGCGCGATTGAAGGTGATACAATGCTGGTGGATTGACCGCTAGCTTACAGTGGTGCGCGCTGCAGTGATCGCTGCAGTGGCAGGCGCTGCAGAGGTAGGCGCTACAGCTGGCTGTAAGTGGTGGGACTGGTGGGTGGCTTTAACATATTCCTGGATGTGCCTTTTTTGCCAGATCCAGGGTTTGGCCAAATTGACGATTGGCTAGGTGCACCTGGACGCTCTCGAAGATTTAGCGTACATAGCAGCGAAGAAGGAACAATTTGCATTTGTTGATTTGTTATCAATCAGGTAGCGCCCGGACGGGAGCAAGGTTTAATGTGTGGCTGTATTAGTTAGTGACTGGTATGGTAAAAATGTAACAGTTCAAAGAGTGTAGATCATGAAATCTCCAGTGGCTCCCTGTGTACGTCCTGAAGTATGCACAGACCACGGACCACAGGACCCAGGCTTGATTGTTTTGGTTAGCATGTGGGAAAGTGGAGGGAAAAGTTTTTACGCTCCACAAATATCGCACCCCACCATCTCCCCGCAAAATGTCAACGCCGAGCCAAGATCAGCTCCACTACGATTATTGCCGTCCCGGGCAAAATCATTCATCTAAAATTCCCAAAGCAGCCAGGACCCATTTTACTCAAAGAACCACAGACAGCCATGTTTACCCATCGAATCAAATCACGTCGCACTTGACTGAAAAAGGCCGGCAGTTACAATGCCGGCGTTGTGACGACAGGACGAGGACACCCAAGGGCCACGGGGTCAGCGGGCTTGTCCACCCACCAATGCCTGAAGACGGGGATGAGATTTCATATGCTACTTAAGTTGACTGATAGTTGTGGAAGATGGGCGAGATGCGTCGTACTTAACCCATTGCCAAGCACTCGCCCGCCTGGTCTCGTCTCTTCCCTTTTTACACTTCCTCGGTCGCGTATCAACACCGGGGTTCAGACGAATCGACCTCGAGCCCAACTCGTCACAAGTCGGCCTTGATACCGAAACAAGGGGTTAACCATGCATTGGAATTCCATTGCCACGGCCCTGGCGCTTAGTGCGTCGGGCGCTGACGCGCTGCTCCGCTTCTCGTGCTCGCAGCTTGTTCTCGACCGGCTTGACCCGTAAGCGGCCTCAACTCTCCCCGCGCAAAGGATGACGATGCTTACGATGCTTACGATGCATGCTTAGCTTGGTCAACCCTGGGTCAGCCCCTGCACCCCATCTCCATCAGATCGTCGGAGGGGTACGTCGCCTGGCTTTTTTCCCACATCGGGCACAGACTAACACCAAAAAAAAAATGTAGAATGCCTTCAACATCACCATGGACCCGGCCCACCCGCCGCCGAGCCAGGCAACGTGCACGACATGCACCTTTGCCGACGACTTTTCCAACTACTGGACGGCGGTGCTCTACTTCCAGGCCAAGAATGGCAGCTACAAGCGCGTGCCGCTCAAGCCCAACTCGGGCTTCGAGCAGGCCACGGGCGGCATGACCATCTACTACACGCCCTACATCGGCACCAAGCAAAGCGTGACGGCCTTCAAGCCGGGCTTCCGCATGCTCATCGGCCAGCAAGGCTACCGCACCAAGGAGGAGGCCCAGCGCTTCCGCCAGCTCACCTACACGTGCCTGCAGAACATCATGACGCGCACGGGCGAGACGCTCGACATGCCCAAGAGCCCGTGCCCGGCGGGCATCATGACCAACGTCCGTTTCCCGACGTATGTGACCCCTTCTGCTCTGGAAGAACCGCGGGATGGCTGACCACAGGACCAGCTGCTGGGACGGCAAGAACCTCGACTCGCCAGACCACATGGCGCACGTCGCCTACCCGTCATCGGGCACCTTTGAGAATAACGGGCCGTGCCCGGCCACCCACCCCGTCAAGATCCCCCAGCTCTTTTTCGAGGTCATCTGGGACACGACCAAGTTCAACGACAAGGCTCTCTGGCCCGCCTCCGGCCAGCCCTTTGTGTGGAGCCAGGGCGATGCCACGGGCTTTGGTAACCACGGCGACTACGTGTTTGGTTAGTCTCTCTTTTCCCCTTCTCATCCTTGGAAATTACTAACCGGTGCCTTTTTGCATGACACAGGCTGGAAGGATGATGCGCTCCAAAAGGCCATGGACACCAACTGCAACATTAACTGCCCGGCGCTGAAGACGCAGTCGATCGCCGTCGGTAACAAGTGCGCAAACAAGGCGCGTGTCCATGAAGATATTGATGGATGTGAGTTTCTCCTCCATAAACCCGCTTTTGCAATGTCTGTTTCTAACGTCGGGCTTTTGTCCAGGGCTCACTGAGCTTCCCGGCCTCTCTGGTGGCGACCATAAGGAGGGGATGAGGATTAGAAAGTGATGGTTGGGTTATTGAAGTGAAGCGACGAGAGCGTAGGGGTGGTTCTAAGTGGATTGTAAATTGCTACAAGATTTCAACCTGTGAATATCATTTGTCTCAATAAACTGCTTCCACAAGGTTAATGCAGGGCCCTCCGACTGAGCTCGGCCGAATTTGATTTTCTGAAATAATCTCCCACCGCATTCAGTGGACCGATGGCATTTGAGCTCATCCCAATCTTGATTGGCACAGAACAGTGCATCCATTACCTCGCACTCGTGGCCATCCTCGCGGCCGCCCGTGTCTAGCTCGCTCAGGCCCCTGATCGGCTGCCCACTGCCCAGTGACACACTGTTCCAAAGAGTTACAAAATTAGTCCCAAGCCACCCAAGATGTACTGCAGTAGTGCGCAGTAGCTCCCGCCTTCGGTTGAACCTCGGGTAGTTACCAAAACAAGCTGCAAGCCCCTGAATTCAACAGTTCAACGCTCCAAGTGGCCAACTTTGCAAGATAACCTTGAAAGATCTTGCAACTATTTCCGCAATTATTTCCTCAATTAGCCATTTTGAAAGTCAAAACAGGGCTATGGCACCTGCAAGACAGCATAGTGGTTGGACCACTCCCGGATTCACAGACGATTGGCTAGAAAACGATCCCCTATACAAATTCAGCGAGACCGACAATAGCTCCCCTCCTCCTTTTCCCCACACCCACAAGCCAAGGACCCGCAGAGGTCGCACTACTGTTACTTCGACGCCCTCCAGTACTGATTTGGCTGTATCTCCATTCTCACAGCCAGCCCAGGGAACTCCTTCCCGCCCCAAGGGAGCCACTGGTCGAAAGCGACGTTCTTCAAAGATCATGGGGGCCGGCGATGCTGCGAATATCCTCGATGTCACCGGGCTCTAAACTACCTAGACATCGTTCCAGGCATGCCTCCCATTGAGGCAAGTAGCTTGCGTCCCTACGTCATGTCAGCCGAGGACTCCTCAGCCTTCAGAGGCGTTTTGGCCTGGATCAAGCAGCAGCCGTTGACATCCAGTGTAAGATTTTCCTTCCTATTTCTGATGTTTCGGAACCCGAATTGGTGGACCTCAGGGGTATGATTTGTCATGATAGCTCCATTGATGTGGTCGATCGGAAAGTCGGCACCGTATGGTTTCTCGCTCTTGTAGATATCCGCTCGTGTGAGGTATGGCATGAATGACATGACATCCCCTGGAGAGAGGATTGGCGTGGCCATCCTGGTCTATTGTTGCTCTTGCTGGTTGCTGACGCAAAATTTGAGGCCTTACGCTGGTACCCACCCGGGGTGCTTTTGTATGTCACGGGCTCATCGCGTTGCGGCCAGACTCACGGATGCTCGTGGGGCGCATCCTTATATTGTGTCACCACACATTATCGTGCCATATAGTTCAGATGTATGGGAGCCCATTCCGATTTATAGAAGCGGATCTTGGGCGTCAATTGCACGCAAGAGACGGCCCACCGGGCGCAGAGCGACCCGACCACCTAGCTAGCGACATAGATGCGTGAGTTTCTATTTAATCCCTGATTCTCGCTGACGACAATTCTTCTTCATGACAAATGCAGTACACTCCATGCTACCAAACTCGCTACTCGATTGCCACTTTCCCTCTCGCCCCTTTCCTTTCCTCAATCTGGGTTCCCTTTTCCTCCATGACCCATGATGGTCGATCCGCAGAGCCTGAAGAGATGGTAGAGTCAGCCTGGGAATACCTAAGCAGCGCGTCACAGGCCGCTTAGCTTTGCAGCACTTACCCAGCAGGTTCGAGTTGATTCTTTAGGCTCGGGATCTGCCGCAGGACGAGCAGCTCCCAGAGACAACGATGTCCGAGGCGACGAAATTCCGTGGCGGATAGGTGCAAATGCAAGGGATGGGGCTACCCTCAATGAACTGACGGCCGCACTCGTGATCATACGTTATGGAGATGTGGCCGCACTGCCAGTACACGTGGTACACACCACATGCACAGCGGCTGGTGATTGCGGCCAACCGCTGTAGCAACCAGCGTAGGGCTTCCTGGCGGATCATGGAGGTCGGCATTGTACGGCTTGAGTAGGTGGGTAGGGAGGGACTTGAGGGAAGTATTGGGTCTCAAGGGTCTGGGCGTTTGGGGCAAGGAAAGGTGATGCAAATTCGCTCTGGCTATGCAAGTCTTGATATCTAAGCTACTGAGAAGAGGCGATGAGGGGAGTAGAAATACTTCCACCGGTCTCCAGGCTCTATTTTCACGGCGCCAATGGCTCAAGCTCAAGCTCAAGCTCAAGCCTGGCATTACCGAAGAGACTACAAACATGTTGCGGTTTTGCTGGCGACCGGGGTTGCGCATTTCTGATTTCTGACTTGTCTTGCCTCCTCCCCCTCCGACGCTGCTAACCCACTTGGCTCGGGCGACCGATGGTGACCCGTCATGAATCTTGAACAAACGATAGAATGCCTGCCGCTCGCGCGATGGGGCCCAGGGAGGCCTGCTTTTTTCTTTCTTTTTTTCACATCTTTGCTGCTTCGTGCCAGTTCGTGTCCCCCATCATTCGTGGCTACCTACCTCTTTGTCCCACGGCCCAGCTCGTGACAAATGTCGTGGGCTTCCAGGCCCGATATCACCCGCGTGATCCGACCGATGGTGACCCGTCATGAATCTTGAACAAACGATAGAATGCCTGCCGCTTGCGCGATGGGGCCCAGGGAGGCCTGCTTTTTTCTTCTTTTTTTCGCTTCTTTGCTGCTTCGTGCCAGTTTGTGTCCCCCATCATTCGTGGCTACCTACCTCTTTGTCCCATGGCCCAGCTCGTGACAAATGTCGTGGGCTGCCAGGCCCGACATCACCCGCGTGATGCCGGAAATGGTATTTCCAAACACCGATCCAGACTGTCTCTTTGTTCACAGCCTGCTGGTGATTAACAGTCGCAGACAGCCAACATCCTCCAATGCCTACTAGTATTATGGCCCTTTGAGTCCCAAAGGGAGAAATACGTTCCATCAATCTCATGCTTTTCTCCCTGTGTCAACTCCCTCCTCCCTACAATCACATACCACAGCTTTGTCCCACTCAAAACCATCAACAGGCTTTCACCATGGAGGCCCCGCTTCGCTTCATTCAATTCCCCAGAGAGACTTACCCTCAACCAGATGGGCTTCTGGACGTTTGCTTCCCAATTCACGACGGGGACTCGAGGCGCTGGCTGCGGCTCAACGTCGTGGGTGTAGACGCTGCGACTTACCGGTCTTGGTTCTCAGAACACTACGAATCGGCCTGGGCACCCGTCCACGATGCTCTGGCAGCCATGATTGACAGCGGGCGGGCACCCGACGTTACGGCCGTGACCATAACAGCCGACGGCACCATCCTATCCACGTCGTCAGACGCTTCGACAGACGTCACGCCGGGCACGTACTACGCTCCGCCTGACGACTACCAGCTGCCCGGCCACTGCAAGTTTGAGTTGATTCCGCGCAACCATCTCGTCGAGGTGGACCGCCTCTGCTCATTCACTGACCTGGTCACGCCCGTTTCGTCCCCTTCGGAGCGGCTGGTCTTCAAGCATTACGAAGACGGCGGCCGCCTCATAACGGATGTGTGGCTCAGCATCCAGATCCTGGCCGGCATGTCGGGGTACCCACACTTGGTGCCCATCCGACACCTTGTCCTGCACGAGCACAGCGGCGGCGTTGTCGGCTTTACCATGCCCTTCATTCCCGGCGGCGATCTCCAGGCGACAAGGGTGAGCCGGACCTTCAAGCTCAAATGGGCCAAGCAGCTCTTCGAGGCTCTCGACCATCTCAACCTCGAGCACGGCATCGATCACCGCGACGTCCGCCTCCGCAACCTTGTGGTCGACCCCGCGACGGACAATCTCATAATCATCGACTTGGGCAAAGCGCGAAGGTGCGGGCACTTCGGGGGTACATGTATTCCACCCACTAGCTATAGTCCACTGTCGTTCGCCTTTCAGCCAATCCCTACAACGCTAGGCACGGCGGCGGCCGAAGTCGAGGGAGGAGAAGAAGAAGAAGAAGAAGAAGAAGAAAAAGCTGCAGCCGCGAACATCGACATCAGCACCGACCCGGCGGCCGAAGTCGAGGAAGGAGGAGAAGAAGAAGAAGAAGAAAAAGCTGCAGCCGCGAACATCGACATCAGCACCAACCCGGACGTAAACGCCGCCATCGTAATGGTGCACGAGCTCGTCACGCGCAGCCCTACGGACCACGCCTGGGTGACCAAGGAACACGGCCTGTGGAACGGCAGGGGGATCGACGCCATCACTACAGGCCCGTGGACCGCGCACCCGGATGCCCGCCTCGACAGCCCGGCCGAAGCCTACCACGCGGCACTCGTCGACTGGCTCCGCCGCCGCCGCGCCGACCCCCGCTGCCGCGCGGCGGCGGCGCCCCTCGACTTCCCCGACTACATGCCCATTCCTCAAGGCGACACGGTCCGCATACTCAACTATGACGACCCTCTATGGCCCTACTACAAATCCCCGCTCGGCACCACGTCGTCAGTCAAGGTAAGCGGCCATCAGTTCCTTCGCCGCGATGCCGTCCGTGCCGGCCGCCCCGTCGTCGACTGGACGCGCCCTGCCGCCACCGCCCTGGACCCCGCCCGCACGCTCCTAGCCACGGGCCGGTATGCAGACGAAGGAAAAGACTAGCCAACGTTGAGAAACACCTGTCGCGAAGCCGGAGAAGGTGGTAGAGACTGTGGGTTGGGGGGTTTGCTTCTGTTTCATAAGGGGATTAGATTTAGAGAATGTCTGCTAAATATAGTGATTTAAATCGCCCCAAACGCTCCAAATGACAGGCCAAAGGTCCTCAAGCCCCTTCCTCCCCTGCCTCCCGCGCCCTCCTACTTGGGGCCCTCTTCCTCACGCCACGGCGCGCACCACTGCCAGGGGGTGCAGGCCCTGGGAGCTTGTGGTCCTCAGGATCTTCGCGGTCACGGTCGCTGTCGCTGTTGGCCATGACTGGAGCTTTGCGTGCCCTGCGCAGTCGTTCCTGTTGCGCGTGTTAGCAATCTATATCGCTTAATGAGAAGATGACGCAATATCGCAGCCGAAATAGCACTATTTGACTGTTTTGAAGGTGTTGTTGTGTGTTGAAGGTTTTGGAGGTTGCTGTGAGTGGATTTGTTTAGTGTTGGATTGATGGCTACGGCGACGAGGTTGAAAATAGTGGTGGTGGGGGCCTGTGACTTTGCTGGGCATGGCAAAAAAAAAGGTGCGCGCTGATGGGGGTGGCAGAGTGGCAGAATGAGGATTTGGGCTTGTTTGGGAAGGCGGTGTGGGAATTACAGGGAGAAACCTTCATGATAGGACGAGTGCCTTCCTCAATACAAAACAACCCCCTTGCTTTTAGGAGAGGTCGATTGACCTTATCTAATCGGGCCACCAGCTGTCGGCAAGCTGATATACTGTTGGAGGCGTGGTCCCACCTTGAGCGCAGCGGTGTAGCCGCCACTCCACCTGGCCAGTGCCATGCCCGTGTGCCATGGCACCCATTTAGCGCAGGCCAGAATTTCCCTGGCCTCCCAACACAATACAATCCATCACCACTTTCCATTGCTCTTTCTTGCCTAGATATTATCTAAACATCTTGTGAGCAGACGATCGCAACGTGACACGGGCATCTATCGAGGAACCTATGCCTCACCTCGGCATCGTGGTCGCGTCTCTCCTTACGCCAGAAACGCCACTTGGGAGCACCCCGCTACAAACGGTGCATGCGGGCGGAAACAAATCACCAACTTCTCCAGTGAGCCTTGTAGCAGTGGTGTACTGCTGAATTGCGGTAAAGGCGACCCGACGACGTAAGACTCAGTAACCAGAGAGAACACAGCGGGACACGCTCCGAGTCTCCCAGCCAGAGTGGAAAAGAGAAGACATACCATCTCCGGGGCGAGAAAACCAACACCATCCAGCCCACTTTTCGGGGAAACTGTTGCAGTTGCCCATTGCGAATCAGCACGTTCAGATGAATAGCTGTCCACACGCAAAGACCGAGGGTAATGAATCATGATACAAGTCGACAATATACTGAAGTTGCCACGCTCGCAAGGCTCCGCTTTCCACGTCGCCGAGTGACTTGCTGACCCGTTCCCAACGGCCCTGTCCATCTTGAGTTTGTGTTGCGCGAGCCTTAATGGACGGCACAATTGATGTATTTTTGTTGTGATCAACCTCGGAGAGTTCACGGCTTGTGTGGGCACGCCCCAATTTGACCGAGTGGAATGCGATGAAGGCAGAGGTTTCCCAACGGCCAATATTTGGCTGGGTGGGCTGAAAAGCTGAAGAAACGTGCCGCCAGTGTATGAAAGGAAAACAAATGGGCCGTCAGGCTAAGTTTGCCCAGTGATTTGTCCCGAACGAACTGCGAGGATTTGCTTGGTTAATGTGATTGGACGCACCACAGGAAAGTCCCAGGTTGGCAAGCGCTGAGCAATTGTACGGCCCGTTGGGCATCCAGGGTCTGAGCAGGATGATGAATTTATTCCTTGGATAAGGTAGTCAATCACCCGTCAGCGAGGAAACGGTGGTAAAGAGGTAGCAAGACGCTGATGCTCAAATATTCTCTACTAAGCTACCTGTCAACGTTCTGTACGACCTTGGCCCTGTTCGATGAGTGGCTAAAGAACAAGGGGGTAAACAGCCTTTTCGAGGAAGAAAGGCCTCACTGTGGCACTGGTTGGCCACGCCCCAATCTTGACCACGCATACCTGGCCTTCCGCACCCTATCGACTCGGCAGCGGCTTCCGCCGGTAGATTAATGACTGGGAACTCTCGAAGAAGTCGTGTGATGATGTAGGCAATCTCCACGGGAGCCCGAAAGCTACTGCCCGCCTGCGAGCGTTGCTTGTGCAAAGGGAAGTTCGGCCACACCACATTTTGAGCCCTTCCACTTCCCACCGCTTAGGATTGAACTTAGGGGCTGACTTTGGGCTTGCTCTTGCGGGAAGAATTGCCGTCGTTGTGGCCTCATATTCGTCAACTGCTGTTGGAGGATATTGTTGAGGCGTTAGAGCGGACTTACAGGGAAAATGAACCTCCAGAGCCTCCGCAAGACGCCGGCGCCCCAGAGAAGCCGCCAGGTGACGACAATCGTCCAAACGGCTCTGAGCGCCACAGCAGACCACCAGCCCATGGACGACGGGCTAAACCAACGAAACGGAGGTGTCTGGGTTCATCGTGTTCGGTTTCTTGGTGGGTACGAAGGTTGGGTCGTTGGAATTAATTCGCTGTTTCCGTTGGGTATTCTCGTGCTTTGTTGCGTCCGGACTGCTGGTCTAAAGTTATGAGGCAGATTTCTAACCTGGCCTTCGCTCCTACCATTTCAATCAGACAATCTGGTGATTGCAGCATCCTTGTGCCTAAGCCCCTGCACCTCATGTCAGGTGGGCACCTGCCATCATGGAGATGGAAGGTCCTCCCAACGGCTTCCCATTACTTGTCCCTTCCTTTTGGGCTGTGGAGCCACCCGAAAGCAAAAACTGAGGGAATTGATGCTGCACGCAGTTGCCCTAGAACTTGAAACGACAGAACATCACTCGCATTCATGTGGATTTTCCAGCGTGTTTTCACGGGATTACACTGACCTGAATCTCGGGTGTCACCACACACCCAATTTGGAACTTACATGTTCATCCCCGAGAGGTACAATCCGACCAGATGGATCTTCGCAAACGGGGTGGACAGGCTGGATTGGGTGGGCAACTGACAACTGCCGTGATCCGAGTCCTTCGGACTCTGCCCGGCTTTACCCCACACTTTCGCCCGCTATTTGTTGCTGCCCAAAGGTCGCATGCTCATAACATCTATCCCAACGCAACCACAACCAGGATAGAAGCGAGATGGCGGCTCAAAGCTACTACATTGGCGACGCGATCCTCAAGCCGGCGATTCACCACGAGTCATTTGAGAAGCTATGGGAGACAAAATGGAAGGTGCCTGTATGCACCCCTTTTCCGCACTCAATTGAACCCCAACATTACCTGTCACCATGGCTGACAATACCAGTGTGCAATGGGCATCTACCCCTTCATGTTTGGCAGCATCAAAGACTTTGAGCCCGTCGCGCAGGCCATCATCAAGGTCCGTCCCCTCCTGACAGCCCCCCCCCCAACCACCACTCACACTCCTTAGAAAGGCCTAAAGGAGCCCTACGACTGGGAAGAGTACGCCCAAGAATTCTTCCCCAAAGCTGAGGAACTCGCGCGCATCGCCGCCGAAGCCGAAGCCGCCGGCGAGACCGAAAAGGCGTCCGAGTACTACCTGCGCAGCTCCGCCGTGTACCGCATCTCGCGCTTCCCAGCCCCACGGTCGCCCAAGCAGCGCGAGGCCTGGGCCGCGGGCAAGGCCGTTTTCTACAAGGGCGCCGCCCTCCTCCCGCACCCCATCTCCGAGGTCCTGATTCCCCACACGCACAGGCTCCCCGAGGAGGGTGCCACTGTCCCCGTCAACTTCTTGCTGCCGCCCCCGGCGTCCCGTGGCGCCCCTGCTCCGCTGTTAATCATCTTTACTGGTCTTGATGGTTATCGCACCGAGCTTGCTGTTTGGCAGCGTGGCTGGCTTGATAAGGGCGTTGCGACTCTTATTGTGGAGATTCCCGGCACCGGCGACTCGCCCGCCCTGGCTACCGATCCCACGGGGCCTGATCGGCAGTGGTCGTCGGTGCTGGACTGGGTGGCAACGCAGCCGGCGATTGATGCCAAGAAGGTTATCGTCTGGGGGTTTTCGACTGGAGGCTACTATGCTCTGCGTGTTGCGCACACCCATGCCGATCGCCTGTTGGCAAGTGTGAGCTTGGGGGGCGGGGCGCATCATATGTTTGACCGCGCCTGGTTAGAGAAGGTGAATGCGCTCGAGTATCCGTTCGACTTGGCAGATACCCTGGCCTTCAAGTTTGGGTATCCTGATTTAGAGTCATTCATCCAGGAGGCGGGTAAGTTTTCGCTAGTGAATGATGGGACTCTGGAGAAGAATTCCTGCAATATGTTGTTGGTCAATGGGGACAAGGATGAGATTTTTCCCATTGATGACTTGTTTGTTGCGCTGGAGCATGGTGGGCCGAAGCTGGCGAGAATTGTCAAGGGAAAAAAGCACATGGGGGAGCCCGACAGCTTTTTCATTATCTTGGCCTGGATCCATGAGCTGTTGGGACTGGATGGGGATTACATGCACCAATTCAAGCTGCTTCCGAGCAAGGTGAAGTATTGATCGAGTAAAACCTGAAAGAGTACGCAAATAGCCAAGAGTCCCCATTGGGGGTACTATCCGCATAATGTCGGATGCATTGAACGATCCGAGCCCTAGGTCCACGTTTCTTCCCAGAACGCCCCAGCCGCGGGCGTAAAGGCTTTTTCTGACCATATAAATTGTTCCAATGTCTCGAGAACATTGGGCCATGATCCATTCAAGCCCTTGAACCGAGTTGTATTGTTGGAGCGGACATGGGCAGTATAGCCGGAGCGTAGGCTTCCTTTGGGAGCGAATGACCCGCCAATGTATGATACCCACAGCAGTAGCTCAGGGTGATGATCCCATAAAAGGCTGTTTGCCGACTGTTGGAGCTTGCCGAGTAACTGTGAGGAGACATGGGCCTACGATAGGGAGTTAGCAGAGGATAGCTTCGATGCCAGTGACACATACAGGAATCACCAAAGCGCACCAAACCTTGCAACACAGCATCACTGAACATAGATATGCCGCCAGGTGGCAGGACTGCAGCACAGGACACGGATCCGCCAAGGCTACAAGCCTGGACTGAATGGATGCTATGTGATTGTTGATTCGGGCCATTGACATGACATCGTTATCCGTCGAACGGGAGAAGTCGCGAATACATTGCAAGGCTTGTATGTCTTGAAGCACTTGAACAAAGCTGTCGGTCAGCAGGTGCGGCCGCATCGCCTCGAATCCAGGCGGCAGTCGGAAGTAGTGTGGGGAGAACAAATCTCTTGTCCACTGAAGCTCGGCAAAGGTCGTGTGATCGGCGATGCGCTGGGAACCCGACAAGATTGAAGAGTTCAGGTCTTGCCAGAATATGGCCCGTTTGATTCCGCCTGTAAGATAAACTCGTTCAGTTTTGCAGGCTTGGAGTAGGTGCTGCACAGCTCCCATGTGGAGTTGAACCTGAGAGGTCCTACCAAGGCGAGCCTAGAAGGTCAAATATCAGCTTATGCCAGCTTGAGATGAGACGGCTCTGCGAACCTCAACGCCAGCGAGCAGTAGAATGGCTCCTATGGTCGATTCTGAAGTGGCCTCGCTCGGGGAGCTGATCTTGGTCCGAATATGGCTGATGGCTTGGCTCTGGTACCCGAGACACTCTTGATCGATGGTGCCTCCGGTGACGGCGAATGCAAACGAGAGCATAGCGGCGCTCAGGATAGCGGGATCAATCAGAAAGCCAGTCAGGAAAACGGAGCGGAAGTTCTGAAAGGCAAAGTCTTGCTCAAGAGTGAAGACAGGCTCAGGAGATTGCCTAGCTTTGTCTAAGCCGGCCTATAAGCATAGGTACCTTGTGGAAAAAGCGGGTAGGAAGAGGTCCGGGGCTTACAGTTGCTCAATAGTGCCTGCAACCTTGACGAATCCACGGCAAGGGACTGGAAGGGGTCAAGCGCGCCGGCAGATACTTGCACAGAGAGAAGATTTGGGGTCGGGACTCGGCCGCGCCTTGACCCCGTCTTCAAGTCAGACACCAGCCCCCTAGATCGGTACGATTTACTGGTCGTTACAATAAAGTTGTTCCCCGATGCTTGCTGCAGTCTTCGTTTGCGCTCGAGGCCTTGTGCAACAGCATGCGACCGGACTAGACGTCCCTTGATTCCACCCTCGGCATCATCTGGATCTTGGACTGAAATGAACTGAAACTGCCTACCACCGGTACCGACAGCCTGAGGCCTGTCCGAAGATGTGCGGCTTTTGGACATGATTCCGCACCACTCCCAATGCAACATCAATGCAAAAAGCCAGAGTAGGGTCGAGGTCGAGGTGAGAACACCAGGGCAACTGTCGTCAAAAGTTGGCTTGTCGTCATTGCCGCGATTGCCTCTCTCCCAGCACAAACAGTGGAGCAAAACCGGCTTGGTTGACAATCAGAGCCAATAGGGAAGTAGCGATCTGATCTGAAGCCGAGGAACCCAGCAGAAGCGTCTAATCCCCTTTCGGGAAACATCTTCCTTCCTGATTTGGAAGTTGCACTTTTCCTTATTTGGAAACATCTCTTGACCCGAAATGGACATGTTGTCAGTCGTTTGATGTTCAAAGGGGCCATATCTCGTTTCCCAAACGAGAATATCGCCGTAATTTCTAAGTTTTCGGCCATGGCAGATCTCGGGATTTGCAGTGAATCCTCTCCCATGTCGAGTTTGTCATCCAAGTCATCCAAGGACAAGGTCGATTGGTATAAATGCGCCCACATTCCAGCCGGTGAGTGCTCTGTCTTCCTGACGACTCGGACCCCAAGTCAACATTGAACCCAGCCACCAGTACTACTGAGACAGCATTTCAATTTCCACTCCATCAACCAAACCCCATTTCGTCATGTCCGAGTCACGCATTTTCAAGCCGCTGAGAATCGGCAATGTAGAAATCAAACATCGCATCGGCATGGCCCCGCTTACCCGTATGCGCTCAACCGACGACAATGTGCCGGTGCCTCTGATGAAGGAATACTACAGCCAGCGAGCCTCTGATCCCGGCACTCTCATCATTACTGAGGGCACATTCATCTCACCCGAAGCCGCGGGTGGGTTCCCCAAAGCTCCCGGCATCTGGAGCCGGGAGCAAGTCGCCGCCTGGAAGACCATCACGGACGAAGTCCATCACCAAGGTTGCTTCATATTCTGTCAGATCTTCTCCATGGGCCGCGCTGCAACCGCCAACGAGGCAAAGAAGCAAGGACTTGAAGTCGTGGGCCCCAGCGCCATCCCAATCGACGAGCATGCTGCAGTCCCGAGGGCCCTGACCGTCGACGAGATTCGAAAAACGGTTCAAGATTTTGCAAACGCAGCCAAGAATGCCATCGACGCTGGATTTGATGGTGTCGAGATCCACGGCGGCAACGGCTACCTCATCGATCAATTCCTCCAAGACACGAGCAACCAGCGTGACGACGAGTACGGTGGAAGCGTGGAGAATCGGTCTCGCTTTGCCATCGACATCATCCAGGCTGTTGTGAGCGCCGTCGGCCCGGAGCGTGTTGGCTTTCGTCTCAGTCCATGGAGCCCCTTCCAGGGCATGCGTATGGAGGATCCAATCCCTCAGTTCTCCCATGTCATTGCCGGAGCCAGCCGCCACCAACTGGCATACCTTCATTTAGTCGAGTCCCGCATGTCCGGTGCTAATGAATGCGGAGGTACGGATCGGCTAGACTTTGCATACAACCTCTGGACTCACAGCCCCATTCTTGTTGCTGGGGGGTATAAGGGGTGGGCCGAGGTGCGGAAGCTTCTTGACGACGACTATCCGGACAGAGACATTGTCACCATGTTCGGGAGGTATTTTCTGGCAAACCCTGATCTGATCTACAAACTGGTGAACGGTCTCGGGCTTAATGCATACGACCGTAGCACGTTTTACACCAGTACAGCGGCGGGTTACACCGACTATCCATTCAGCCCCGAGTACCTGGCGAGCCAGAAGATCACTGACTAGCTCACTCACACTAAAGATACAGCTAGACAGAATTTGATAGAATGAAGAACCTCTCTAGCATCCAAAAAGGCATTTCCGGTACTTTAAAAGGCATATTTAGTATTTCAACAGGCCTTTCCCGGAACCACAAAGGCCTCATGCGTTTCTAAAAAGGCGATTGAAAGGTACCTAACAGAAGAGGCTATCGAAATGCTGAGAATGAGACGAGATTGAAAGTGGACCTGCAGATGCAGTTGACGCTACCAGCCAGCCGCTGGCTTGCATCCCAACCGTTTCCCAGCGCTGGGATCCAGGCAACCAGGGATCCACCTTGCGTCAGGTAAAGTTGCCTTGGGCTTGAACTCTAAATCCATAGCGGATGCACAGCTAGTGCAAATAGCGACTAGTTATTGCCGACGAGGTAGGATTGCACTCTCTATCCAGTCTAGATCTTTACATTCAAGCTGCCGTTCGGCATGTGAATGGAAATGGTGGGGGATCAAGACACATTTCCCCTCTTTCGGGTTTTGATCCCTTCCCGAGCATGCAGGCCCGACAAAGAAAAAGTCTCCGGGATTGCGCCGTCGAGGCAGTGCAGCAGAATCGCAGCATCAGCAGTCTGTGTACCAAGAGCTTTAACCCCGGGTCTACAGGCCTGTGCCCGCGTTGCGTGGAAATGAAGGGTTCTGTCGGCCGTCTGCAATGGTTGCAATGGCTGCATTGACAGGGACCTGGGAGGGCGAAGGAGCTGGTGGCACAACAGGCTGCAGCATTCAGGAAACAGGGCGAATTTAAAGTCGCTGCCCCCACTCTAAACTCGCTACTCCCAGGGTTTTGCGCCTGTTCGGGTTGAGCCGGAGCGGAGCTCTCGCCATGGCTGCCCGAGACGAGTTGACCGAGGCAAGGGAGGAGCAAGACTGATCAAGTTTGGGGGGGGTGGAAGACGGAAGACGGACGGAAGACGCGAAGATGGGGGGGCAAGGGGGTAACTAATCGCTAAAAGTAATGGCTAACTAATAATGGCCGTTGCGTAATACGACCTCCGCAGCCTCCCCACCTGGCAAGCAAATGGCAGCGGGTGGCAGCAGATGGCGAATGGAAGGTACAGACAGCAGGCGCAAATGGGGGGACGGAATGCGCTTGGGCCGAGACAGAGACAGCGGGGCAATCTCACAAATTACGCGCCTCTTCACGTTACCGCTTGCCTCGCTTGGTTCCCAATGGCTGCTTGGCTGCTTGGCTGCTTGGCTGCTGCAGTGCTGCGCTGCGCCTCTCTGCCCAGTGTGCTCTCCGTCAACTTTCCCGACGTCACCTCCATCTTCCGCCGTTGAATACCATCGACGCCTCACTGTCCACGATTCGCCGTCACTCGCTGTCCACTCGCTGTCCACAGTCCATTGTCCACTCGGCTGTCCCACCATCGCGCCCTCGACCGCAGCGCCGCGAAAGCGACGTGCTCAATCCGCGCCAGTGTGCGAGAGCGTTGGCGATAATTGGCGATCATTGGCGATCATTTGGAGGACCCCTCGCATCGCTGCGGCGCGGCCAGAAGATGCTGCTCAGGCCTCGTCTGTCGCCGATCCGACGCCCTGCTGCAACTCCACCACGTGCATTCCAGTTCGCACAATCGACGCCAACGTTAACGCCAACGCCAACGCCATCGCTGCCCGCATTCCCCTCCGCCATCGCACCTTATGTCAGCCCTCCGCCCCGACCCCGACGACAGCTCATCCCCCGAGACCATGTCGGCGGCCTTGATGATGGCAAATGCCGCCTCGGGCTTGGCCCTCGATGCCGACCACGACGCCGAGTCCGGGGATGTCGATGACGACGACGCCATGTTGATTAAGGACGACTCGGACAGCCCCTCTCCCGAGAGTGATAAGCCGCACTTCATCGAGAGGAGGCCGCCCCCCTCCAAATTCTCCTCTGCCGCGTCGCGGAGAATAGCCAGCGCCCCCGGCGGGAGGACGGCCACCTCGCTCGCCAAGTCAGGGAGGGCGGGCGCTGCTGGGAAGGCCGCCGCATCGTCAAAGGCTGGCAGCCGTGCGCCCCCGCCATCTGCCAACCCCATCATCCCGCGGAGGGCCGAGGACTGGGAACCCTGGAAAGGTGTTCTCCACGAACTCTACATAACCCAAAACCGCATCCTGCGCGATATCATCGGCATCATGGAGGACAACTACAATCTTAGAGCCACGTAAGTACCGAACTCCCGCCCCGAAACCCTAGCAGCCGGGGACGCAGTATCCTGAACCTTGCCACAAGGCCAAAAATGTACAAGAACCAGTTCGCGCGCTGGGGCTTTTTCAAATACGCCATCAAGCGCCGCCCACGCAACCGAGCCGAGCGTGAGGCTGAGAAGGCGGCCCAGAACGAAGGGGCCCTCGTAACCACCAGCCGAAGTCCCAGCGCCGGGCTCGACCACCTCCTGCTTCACGGCAGCAACAAGACGCGCATCATGCAGGTTGGCCTAACGGCCGTCCGCGACTACCTGCAGGGGTACGTTGACGTGGACAACACGGTCAAGCAGGACATGATCGTCATTGGCTACGAGGACCCGTGCTTCCGCTATTTCAAGACGGCCATGGATATGTTCGACCTGAAAGAGAACCAAGAGGGCGGTCTCCTGCTGCGCCTCGCCTTCCTCGAGATCGAGCGGATGCTCTCCCCGCTCACCATCAAGGCCTTCTCCGACCTCTGCTTTCTGGTCCCTCACCTGCTGGTTGAGTCGCACCGCAAGGACATACTAGGCGCCTACCTGCGCTACATGGCGCGTCTGGCCACCGTCAAGTTTGGCCCAACCCACCCCGTCGCCGAGGTCGTCGCCTCGCTGGGCGACCTCCTCGATGACCCCGAAGCCATGATGCGCCACATCATGGCCCTATCCGAGGTTAACTCGGACACCATCGCCACCGAGCCCCAGATGAAGGAGCGCACCCGCCGCTGGGCTCGCAACCAGTACGTTGCCTGCCAGCGCACCAAGCCCGACGTCGCTGCCGCGTCGACCGTCAGCCGTGGCACCCACGCCCACCACATGATCCGCGTCGAGTCGCAGAGCGTCTACTGGGCGCAGCACCTCATCATGCAGGATCCCGAAAGCGACGAGCTCGCCGAGTGCTGGCTGCATAGGAAATTCCCCGACGACTTCGGGCCGAGGACCGAAGTGCTTCTGCAAAAGGTCAAGGCTATGGGTGCTGCCGGGGTGTTGCCCGCGCCGTATGAGCGCATGATGGAGTGCCTGTATACTGGCTGGTTGAATGACTACTATGAGACGGAGAAGGACTGGCAGAAAGTCTTTCTATACGGGAGGAGAGGGCTCGAGTTATCGAGTAGTGAGCAGTTTCAGATATGGTCGATCCACCTCGAGGGGCTGATGAGGAAGCACGGGTCGGCCGAGGAGGCTGAGGAGTTGAGGAAAAAGAGGCTGGAGCATGAGTGGTTCGAGAGTGTCCGGGACAAGGTGGACAAGCTCTCCTTAGGGTGAATAATTAGGGGCACTCCTTGTCGGATTTTTTTGGGTGGAAGTTTGGATATAACGGCCGGATTAGGGTCCGTCGGGAGGGGTTTTACATGATATAGGGGGGTCATACGGTAATGGAGTTGGATCATCACGCGGCGTACTATCTTGAAAGTTATAACAACTCAGCTACTAGGTCTACCTTTAACTACGCAGCAGCGGCTTGGATATGGACATTGGGCATTGGGACATGGACAAAAAAGGTTTGGTTTGGGTGGGACGTATAGGTATAGGTAGCCAGTGGTCTATCGTGCAGATAGCTAGCAACTCGGCATTGGGCTCAAGCCTCGGGGTATTTAATCCACTTTTGAAGATTTCACATTAAGCAAGTAATTTCTTAAGGCATCTAATTCGAGGGCGGTGGTTGATTCTCAGCATGACGACTTGTATTCTGCTTCCGCATTGAATGGTCTGTCAATTACAAGGCAAGACTCACCTAGGAAACGCAGGGCCAATGACAGACAACACTGTTGCGGCACTTGTAGAAGTACAGAATCGGTTCCCCAACTAAAGTCCCAGCTGTTCAAGTAAAATACATAAATCCCGACAGCTTTGGCGCGCCATCCAAGGGTCCAAATATTACGAATAATCCCACCATCGTCTGATCCAATACCTTCTGGCAAAGATCCAACCCTGGTCCCCTCAACCCAAATCCTACCCCCATGGTCAATCACATACCCACACGCATCCAGTTCGGTGAATATACCTCAGGCCTCTGAGATTCGGAATGCCGAAGGAGTTCTGACACGTCTTCCCCGCGGCATGTTCTCCATCTCGATGTCGTCCTCCTCTCTATGCTCCTCTTCGCAGGGGACACAGTTGTTCTTCTCGAAAAACACAGCCAGGAGTCCAGCAACTGCGAATCCAACCGCAGCATACCAGACAACCCGCAGTGCTTCCCGAAAGACGTTGAATACCTGATCCCGCACCGCCGGGTCGCTGATGGAGTTGGAAAAGGCCGCCGTAGCGGATTGGTACGCGAGTCCGTTACGAAGCTGCGCTGCCACGGCCGCATCCGAGACCCCGTCGGCGAACTTGGCACAGCGGTTGTTGAACACAAGACTGGGAAGGGTAAAGGCATACAACTTTCCAAAGCCGCGGGTGAACCTCCACGTCTCCCTCGCCTTCTCGCCCATCGTCTCGGGGAGCGACATTAGCACCGCCGGCAGTAACGTGTTGAGGGCGAGGCCCAGGCCCAGCGCACCAGTGAGCTGGAAGCTCGCCCACTAGGCGTAGCTCATGCCCTGGTAGGCCTGGCTGAAGGCGTAGAGCGAGACGGTCATGAAGGAGAAGGCGGCAAGGTGGGTGTACTTGAACTGGCGCGTCTCTTGCTCTACCACGACACCGAGCATGGCGAAGGGCACGAGGCAGAAGAAGAAGGGGAGCGTTTCGAGGCCCGACTCGTACGGGGATCTGCCAAAGACGGCCTGAGAGTAGATCGGCAGGAAATACATGGCCCATTGGGTGCAGATTGAGAGGATAAAAGTGAGGAAGATGGCGGCGGCTGAGGTCCGATTTGAGAATACCTCTGTGAAGAACATTGGTGCTGAGGGGTAATGGAAGATCGGGTAGAGCCAAATCTGGTATGCGAGGAAGGCACATAGGTAGGTGAAGCCGACGGTAAAGACGGCGAGGAACTCAATTTCTGTCCCAGGGGCGACAACGGCGCTGTCGAACGGGGCAAGGAGAAGCACCAAGTTGCCGCACAAAAAGGACAAGGTCCCCAAAACGTCAACACGCCTCAGCTTCTCCATCACGGTGAGTGACTGATGGCATCTGTACTCTGTGCGGAGATAGAATAACTGTAGTGTGAGTGTAACTAAGGAAAATCTGGTCAGCACGTCTTGTATCATTTTCGCCACCTTACCAAAACTTACGGGCGCCGATGGGAACATGGATGTAAAAGACCCAGCGCCAAGAACCAAAGCTGGCAATGATACCGCCCAAAAGAGAGCCCGAAGCAGCGGCGCCAATCGTCGGGGTCATGACAATGAGAAGGTGACTGGTGAAATCCTCGCCAGGCACCAAGTCCTCTAGTACATGCTCAATCAACAGGTTGATACCGCCAGCGCCAAGTCCCTGGATGGCACGCCCAGCAATGAGCATCCATACATCTTTAGCGCCACCGCAAATGCCACTTCCGAGTGTAAATAGGGCGACAGCAGTAATCATGACCCATCGACGGCCAAATAGTATGCTTAAGTGGCCATATAGCGGCGCGAAACTAACCGATGCGACAGAGAAGGCGTTGACTACCCAGAAGTAAAGAGATTCTCCACCGATCTCCTGCATTATGGTTGGCAGCGCATTGGTGAGGATAGTCCCCTCGATGGCGACTAACATGCCCGCAAGGGACAATGACGCAAGGATCAGCCAGAATGACCACGTGTGCCTCGTCTCTATCTTTGTGGGTTGGGGGTTCGGCGGGTGGGAATCGAGATTCGTGTTCCAGATCTGGGGATTCGGCGAGAGCATGCGATCATGTTCTTCTGGAGCGGGCGCGGGAGTTAACAGCGCTACTGGAGCCCTGATGTCTGCCGATGTCGCTGGCCTGGGAGTGTCGGGCCTGGTTCGACGCATGGCAGAAGATCGCGGGGGTGTGCGAGGCGCGTCCGAGACTGGGCGCAAGGCCGTGTCGTCCATCTTGAATGTGGGCTTTGCGCCGCTTGTTATGTGGGTTTTCTGGCTGAGTTCACGAGATCTTGTCAGGCGCAAGGGGTAGGTAAGGTATGCAAGAACGAGACGGGGGTTGCTCACAACCTAAAGCCAGGCGATGAACAGGCACCTGGTTGGAAAGAACGAGCTGCGAGATGCGCTAGAAAGGAGGTTGCGGGCCTGAAGCAGCTGTTGCAGAAAGAAGCGAGAGCCAAAGCCGGTGTTGTGAAAGGTGGGGAAACTACACCAAGGACACGAACAGTGACTGCGGTTTACGCCAGTCCCCGGAGCCGATGTTTTCTTTCCCACGCGAGCCTAAACAAACACACATGCCTTTGCGCCAGTCAGGTGACCCTTTCCTTTTCTTTTGCGGACCGGGAAAGACGTGGACCTTCGACGAGCGCTCCTTCCTTGTGTTGGAGGCTAAGGGTGACGAGTGAGCTATGGGCATCCACCTTTCTTCTGCCTTACATTCTTTTCCTACTCAGGAATCTTTTGCCCCAATTTATTATGCCTTCATTCCGAAGTTTAAAAAAAAGAACTTGAAGAAAGCACTCAAAAAAAGCAGTAGACATGTTTTTACCGGGAATGGAACCCGATGGGTATAACGCGGTAATTACTGGCTCGCAAGATACCTAGGCACACAGTTTCAACCCTACTTACTGGCCGCTGTACCATGCCCACTGTTGGAAGCAAGCGGTTGGAATGAACAGGTATACCCCACCCCACACGGGGGGACGCCGCAGATATTCCATCGGCAAGCTCGCTGGCCACATCTCTACCGCTACGGTCTATTATCAGTGATCCCACGCTTTCAGCATAAGTGGAGGGCGCTGCTATGCTTTCAGATCTGGTGTATGCCGATCCGGCATAGGTAGACTCTCTGCGTACTCACTAAGTGCTTCAGTCAGGGAGTCGAGGTAGCAGTTGATGATGTCCGTTTTACCACCGTGTAGGGTTGGCCAAGATTATGGGCTATCTGAGCCTTCAGTCTGGCCATCTCGTCCATGTTTTGCTCCGTGTTCAGAATGAGCTGTTCGGTGTCGTCCTTGATTTCTGTCGATGCGTGTTTCAAACCTGTCGTGTCAGAGTTGATACTCTGGCTGATAACCCTGATAGAGGAGTGAGACAAGTAGACGGCAGTTGGAATCTTTGTACGTACAAGGATGAAACCTCCAATGACATCTGCAAGGTGCTGATGTGAGCCGCCAGTTGCTTGTTCATGGCTACCGCCGCGCCTCTTCTACTGGCAGCCCATTTCAGAGGCACCGCATGCTGGCCGAGACCATGTGCTCATAGCAGTTTCTCGATACCCTGGATAATGCTGACACAGATAGATAGAACACAGGTACTCCCCAACGGCGACAAGGTCGCTGGGAGCGTCCCTGACATGGCGAACGAAACTGAGCCATGATTTTGGACGTCTCGGCGATGGCGGCTGTGATGCCGATGCAGCCGGCTGTAATCGAGAAGGGATCCATGGCTGGCTTTCCTCAAAAGTCATGCCTCAAGGGGAGCTGCGGTCTATGAATGCTGCGACCAGATAAAAAACCCAAGAAATGGTATGGGCGGGAGTCAGGTCTACTCCGCCTGGCCCCCAATTATAGAGCCCATTACACCCTTGGCTGTTAGTACGGGATAATCTGTAGCACACCCTGACATTGCTTTTTAGAATAAGGATGGATGTTGAAACATCCAGAAACCCGCCGTCATGTATTACCGGCATTTATTGGTGTCAAAACTCCTACTGTCAAGAAGGAAGAGAGGTCAGCGAGCCTATCACATGGCATTTCTCTCGCCGCTCTAAAGTCGCGCGTTAACACGCAACCAAGGACCATGTCCTCCCTGCGACATAATGTCGTTGCCTATCACGCAGCCTTGTCTAGTTGTGAAGGGTCAATAAAAGCATACCTATATACCCTGATCCCTGCGTGTCCTACAGTTCCTGTTTTCGTAGCACAAGAACATAGACCCCTGGGGGAGGTACATGGATATGCCATATAGCCTCAACAGTCCGCTAGGTGGGCAAATTACACAGCCGCTTCCCGTACCAGACACCTCATAGGGCTGAAAGAAGCCCAAACACGAAGTAGCTCGGGATAATCGGAACTTTAATCATAGCCACATTTATGCAAGGGTGCTGCGAGGTTGAGTTCGTGGCGTTCTCGGGTGCCGCAGAACTTGAACAGCAAGTTGCTCCAATAGCCCACAACACGCCACCGAATCTTGCGCTCTCCCAGAATGAACAGATTCAAAACATGATTCTGAGTGAGTCAATTACTAACCTTCAGATTGCTGGTAGCCATGCTCCTCAATATCGCCGACCTCGCAATACCTGGACTTTTCGCAGAGGATGATCCTCATCGAGAGCAAGACGGCTCGGAGTCTATGCGGGGGAAGAAAATCAGGTCAAGAGGCAAGCTAAGGTTCGAATGGGTCACTTATAGGGCCAGGCACACAGCTTATTTAGGTTGTTAAGTGTCAACATGACCCTACTATTATACCACTGGGGAAAAGACGCATTCTCGCGGCCTTAGCGAGAGCTCATGGGAAAATACAGTTACGAGGCTATCCTCGGTGTGGGGCAAGTCCGATAGTGAGTTGGGTCGGACCAGCTGCATTTAGCTGGGACCAAGGCCGAGTCCGCCTTTTGTCGTGATTTCTCGATTCATGAATATAGATACAAGTTGGCGAAGCCTAGGAAGACGACACATCGTCATAACAGACGAGAGAAGAAGGAGGTTAACTAACTCGGTTTTTATGTTTACTATGTATTGCGGTTCGTCGCTTGACTCTCTTTTCCTCGGACTGTGCAGATTTCTGTCGACCGCTTCACGTGTCGCTGGAACCTAATCATTAATGCCGAAAACCGTCTCATCAATAGCGTAGTCTGGGCCGTAGACGAGGAGTACTATGTCCGTGATTTGGTCTTAGCGGGCGGCGCACTTTTGATGGAGCTCTATGCTGGCTGCATGCACAAAGCTGAGGGCTCGTCGATCAACCCAACCGGGCTTAGCCTTATCCTCAAGTGTTGGGTTCTGGTTCCCGATATTTGGATCTGGAACTCGCAACCCCAGACCAGCCGCATTACCACCCGATGACCGCCGCGGACATCCTGCTTCGACATCCCTAGAAAGAGACACCACTTAGTCTAGCAAATCCGGACTTTGACTCGTTGGCACGCATCGAGCCACTGAACAGGGCTAGCGAACATGCCAATTCTCGTGAGGGGGGCCGAGTCACTCATGGAGCCCCTTAGAACCACGCCGTGCAGCACTGGTATTGGGAATCCATCGTAAGCTCCAGCTCGTATACACAGGCAGTGCACAACCTCTCCCACATTGACGGGATCTAAAACAGCATCCAGAACAAAGTCTTGCCACATATGGGCCTCAGTATCGGTTTTGACCAGCTTTACCTTCTGACGCTTCAGCCTATCCGCATAAGAAAGCCCTGCGGGGAGGGATTCATAGTGGACAACCGCCGAGGTGACCACCCCCTCAAGGTCGATGATACCCTTTTCCACGGCGCCAAACTTATCCGGCCTCAGCAAATGCAGCTCTGCTTTCCTGACCTCGGTCACAACGAAGCACATGGGAATGACAGGGGGACATCGATAACTCCAGTTCCCTCGAATCTTTGCCCACGACCACGACGGCGCCGTGGACACGTCATGCTCGTCCGGCGGCTCTGGCACCAGGTCCTCAGACTCGTCGTCGGGATTCACATACCACAGCATCATGTGGACAAACCAAACCTCCCACATACCGCCGTAGTAAGCACCGTGCGCGCCAGTACTCCCGAACGCCCCTGCAATGCCCGAGAGGGCAGAAAGCCGATCGTTCACCTTGGTAATCCGCCTGTGGCAGTAATGATAGAGCACGTTGTCCCAGACGGCCAACATCTCGCGGGACTCGACGAAGGACAAGCGCGGCCACAGATCGCGTTCCGAGGTCACGGCCGGGAGGGTTCCCAGACGACATAGGCGGTGGCCAACAAGGCGGATGCATGCGTTGGTGAAGCGGTAGCGGAGGCTGCTGTAGGCCGAGACCTTGCCTGTATCGAGGCCGGGTGCTATGTCTGCCCACGGGTCGGAGATCTGGGAGGACGTGTTGATGCCGGAGCACTGGCAGCGGATATGGTTGGCGCATTCGAAAACGACCTCGCAGTCGCAGAAGTACAGGGTCCGGGAGGAGAGGAGGCGCTCTTGCAGGATCCAGGCGCGGGTGGCGAGGGGCCACTTGTTAGGCACGTCGGATACGGTATCCCGAGGGCAAGTTTCCCGAGGGCAAGTTTCCCGAGGGCAAGTTTGGGGGATTGGTCGATGTTGAGTGTCGAATCCCTCGTGGTAAGAGAGTGCCCCCTGGATGAGGCCGTGTCGGCCGTCTTCTCCGGCGGCGGCGGCAATGGTGAGATAGCTGGATCCATACACATTCTTCATGACTGCTGACTCTTTGCCCCAGTCATCCGGGTCGTCTTGGATGATGCAGAGTGAGTCAATCCACAGATATTCGATGCCAAGCCTGTAGGTAATGACGACTGCGTCTTGGAAGGTCTTGGGCAAGGAGGGCCACGGGACCTCGTGGAGATGGAGGGACAGATTGGCCTTGGTTGTGGTGATTGGCCGGTGCTTTCCCCAGCAATGGCTCAGTGCTGTGTAGAAGTCATTTTGTTCTCCATTTGTTTGGTGGAGCTGTATCTTGAAGTTGTCTTGGGCGCGCGTAATCTTCAGCACTCTGGTTGGTAATTTCGGTGGGTTTCCTGTGAGGAGGGGGCATGGCCAGTGCTTTTGCCCGCATTCTTCGATCCATGATTTGACTTGGCTGAAGAACTTGGCCGATGGGGGTCGCGCAATAAGATTTGACCCAGAGCCTGGCGTGTTTGTTGCAACTGTAGCCTGGGCCTGTAGCGGCGGTATCAATGCGGGTTCCATTTGAACGGTGTCGACATTCCCGGATGAAACGAAAGCCGAAATTTCCATTGTGTGAAGCTAGGTAGACAGGAACTGGGCGGCAATGGCCAATCACGTGAACAAGTGAGGGCTGCCAGTCAGCTGGACAAGCAGCTGCGGATTCACTCGCAATGACCTCTGCCCTTCGCCACGAGTGTAATTTATGTACATCAATTACAATTACCATTACTGTTCAGTGGCTGCAATTACTTGCCGCGACTTGTTCCGCGCCCCCGTTATTTGGCCTCAACCCACGCGCCCTCGAGCCTGGTCTTCCTCAAGATCAACCCCGCCAAATCGGCCACGAGACCACTGGTCAGCAGCTCCAGCACCTGCATGTGAGCTTGCAATTCCTTACCGATCCAGTTGCGCAGCTCAATCGCCGTGAGCGAGTCCAGACCCAGCGCCGTGATGGTGGCCGTTGCCTGCTGGAGCGCGATGACCTCGGGAGGAAGCATCAGGATCGCGGCAAGCTTGTCCCGTAACCCGGCAGTCACAATGCTGTGCGCCTCCTCTGCGCTGGATGCGCGTTGAAACTGTTGCGACAAAGAGAGGACCGCGCCATCGGATGAGTCGCCCTCGTCGCCTGTATTGGCGAGTGCTGCCGCGCGGAGCGAGCAAAACCTGGCGTCCAACGCGCATTGTGGCAGTGCCGACGGCTTGGTAAACTTGAGCCCGATAATGCAGTGGTCGCCGCAAAGGTCGTTGACCTTGCCTTCTATGGCAGCATCCACCAGAGCGAGCGCCTCGCCTTCCGTCATCGTCAGACACGGGAAATTCTCTACCACACCGCCCATATGCTCAATGTTGTCCATAAGGTGCCCTCCATCCCTGATCAGCGACAGATTCAGCGATACAGCGGGGAGACCATGTCGCCGCCGGTGGCCAGCCAGAGCATCAAGATATGTGTTTGCCGCAGAATACGCCGCTTGTCCTATGTTGCCAATGATGCCAGAGATCGAAGACATCAACACAAAGAAGTCGAGTGGCTGCCCAGCGAGCGCGTTGTGGAAGTTCCAAGCACCCCGCACTTTGGACTGGACGACAAGGTCAAAATCCTTGAAAGTCATCTTTTCGAACATGATGTCCTGAGCTTGTTAGGGAATGTCCTATCTCCTCAAAGAACTGGATATTTTACGTACCCTGAGCACCATCGCAGCGTGGATCACACCACGGATAGGGGGAAGCTTGAACATGCTTGCAAGCTCTGCAACTAGGGAACTAACTTGGGCATAGTCCACTACGTCGCACTGATGGACATAGACAGACGCGCCCTGCCGCCGGCATTCCCGGATGAGCTGCTTGGTCTCGGGCGTGATCGTGTTTTTCCGAGAAAGCAAAACGATATGACGGGCCCCTCGTCGGACCATTCTCTTAGTTATGGAACGACCCAGCCCACCAGTACCGCCAACGATGACATACGTCCAATCGCCTGTTAAAATTGTGGTAGGCATCTTGGGATGCGTAGCCTGTGGCGGAGGTCAGGTTAGCCGGGATCACTGTGTAGCAGGCCGCTGCGTCTTACCTTGACTTGCTGGTTGACACCCACGTGTCTCACGATGACCTTTCCGGTTGTCTTGCCGCTCTGCAGCTTGCGCAACGCTGACTCAACCTCGGAGATGCCAACGACGGAAATAGGGCCGATGGGCTGGATGGTTTTCATACTAAGCAAGCCCATCACAGCTGTCAGCACTTTATGCATCATCTTCGGCCGCTCGGTAGCAACAAGCGTCAAGTCGACCGAGCTGAAGGTACAGTTATACTCGAACTTGGCCATCTCTAGTCTCGTGTTGGACACAATGTCCCTCTTTCCTATTTCGATAAACCGACCAAACGACGCCAGACACTCCCATGTCTCGCGCAAGAGGTCCCCAGCGAGTGAGTTGATGACTACATCGACACCGCGTCCGCCTGTGGCAGCTCGGACCGCGGGGCCAAACTCGGTACTCCGGCTGTAGAAGATGCGGTCCTCGGGGATCGAGTACTTGTGGATGAGGAGCTGTTTCTTCTCAACACTGCCGACAGTCGCATAAATCTCTGCGCCCACCATCTGCGCGAGCTGGATTGCAGCCTGTCCAACACCGCCTGACGCGGCGTGGATGAGGACCGTCTCGCCGGCCTCCATGCGCGCAAGCTCGATGAGACCATAATACGCAGTGCTGTAGACAACAGGAACCGAAGCCGCAACCTGGAAGCTCATACCCGTAGGGATGAGGGCAGCGCTGGTGGCCCGACACCTGGCGTAGGTCCCAAAAGCACCCATCGACATGGCGCAGACACGGTCGCCAACTTTGAGCGACGTCACGTTTGCGCCGACGCGTGCGACAGTACCGCTGCACTCGATGCCAAGGTACGGACTCGCAACCTGCCCCATGGCGATGACAACGTCTTTGAAATTCATTCCCGTGGCGGCAACTTTGATCTCGATCTCGTCCTTTGGCAGTGCTACCTCATCCTCGTCCGTCCAGTACAGAGAGTCAAGAGCGCCATACATTCCGACGGCGACCTTGAGACGACGGCCTGGCTGCGCAAAGTCTTGCAAGTATGGTGGTGAGGACTCCGTCTCACGGAACAACATGAGGTTCATTTCATCGTGGGCCACAGCGCGAGGGACAATAAGTTGGCCATCCTCCTCGGCAAATTCACAGTCGGCGTCTGAGCCATCGCGAGGCCCGGCGAGCGTTGCAACAAGAGCGTCTAGGATGAGATGGGCGTGACCTGGAGGGCTGAGCTTGGAGCTTGGATCCAGGTCGAGAGAGGCTGCGACTTTGCTCAACTCGGAACGGATATTTCGCAAAAGGCCTTGTGCCATGTTGTTCTCTGGCCGCTCAGGGAAGCGGTACGCTCCTGCAGTGACCCAAAGGGTAGAGCGGCAAGCCAAGAGAAGATTTTGGACTCGTTTGAAGGTATCCGCCTTCATATTGAGGAGCAGTGGCTCATCAAGTTCCGCCAAACATATGTAGCGGGTGGACGACGACGGCACAAGAGTAGCCAGAGGAGAAACACGTGGATTAATACCCGATTCCAAACCGATAAGTCGGATCAGCTCGGAGATAAGGGGATCCGATCTTTGTCTTCCGGTGACAAGAACAATGGGAGCGCCGGCGATGCTACTCTCACGACTTGTCGCGTGGTGTCCACCGACGCCGTTGTGACCGTTTACCAGCGCGCCGTTGGTATGCGTAAAACCGTTCATTCCATCGATGCTAGGGGTGTTGCGGCTCTTAGACACCTCATCTTGTGTCTTGGTCTCAGCTAGTGTATGCCACTGGAGCTTGTAGCAGAGGGGTCGCGGTTCTTCACTCTCAGCAGCGTCGCTGTTCAGGCGAGTCATTTTGAAACCCCTGATTGACACCACAGGATCGACACGGTCACTGCTCCAGGCATCAACGAGAAATTCGTTGGGAACTATTGCGCTAGAATCTGGCAGGAGTCCTTGTACGACAACTTGCAGCTTTTCTCCTTGCTGGTTTGGCATGGCACCATTAATGTCGAGTTCCTTGATGGCACTCGGCATGTAGAGCGTGGGCATCTCGCCCCGACCCGCACCCATAGTTGGGAATGTGAGTTGGAAGAAAAGGTCCGTGAACGCCGTCGGCAGAATAGAGGGTGTCTCGTAGTTCGAGGGCATCATAGACGCAGTGTCAGGAACTGTAACGGTGCCGGTCGAGTATCGGTTGCCGATAACCTCAAGGCGTGCGTCAGGTTGCATCTGGAAAACGGATGAGTACCCGGCTCCGAGTTTCTCAAGCTCTGCGTAGAAGGTCTCGAGGGGCACGTGGTGGCTGTCTGTCCTCGTTGCTTGTCGACGGACTCGTGCGTCTCGATGCTCCATGGCGCCATGTATCGGGTTCGTGCTCGGCTTCCTCACGCTGATGAGTCCACGACAATGCTCCAACCAGCCCCGGGCAGAAGTCCACGATGAGACACGGAACTCATCCCAGTCGTTGGAATATGTCTTTGTCCCTTCGGCATACGGTCGCAGAGAGGACACCATCTCGTAATCTTGACCGTCGTCCATGATCAGCGCCTTGGTAACCTCGACTACCCTAAACCGGTAGCCCGCAATATCGTTCGCAGACTGTCCACGGAGCTTTGCCCTCTGGCATGCGGCCTCGGTGATCATGCACAGATATCCAGCCAGCGGAAATGTCATCAAGGACTGCATCCTATGGTGCTTAAGCCACGGTACATCATCAAGCGAGAGGATGTTTCTCCACGTCGGCTCGGCCTCACTGTACGAGTCTTCCAGCGTGCCGAGGAGGTCGTGCCGGGCAAAAGGCTTCAGTCGGTGCTGCTTGGCGGTCCGTGACTCGTTCCAGTACTTGTGATCGGACCACGAGTACGGATCGAAATTGGAGATGAGGGAGGGCTTTTGCGCACCATTGTCGCTCTGGTTGATGGCGCCAAAGTCAACGGGCTGGCCATGGGTGAAGAGGCTCCCGGCGAGCTTGAGCATTGTCTCGGTAGCATGCTGGTTCCGGACGAGGCAAGGTAGGTACTTGACTTCGGACGCTGCTTGCTGGCTGATGCCCTTCAGAATTTGCTTGATGGGGCCCTCAAGAGCCGAGTGCGGGCCAATCTCAATGACGATATCAGGCTTGGACTCGGTGTACAGCTCCTGGAAGGCGGTAGAAAACAGAACAGGCTTCGTCAGGTTCTGGACCCAGTAGGACGCGTCAAATGCCCTGCCATCGTCTCGTTTGCCGAGGAGTGACGAGTAAAAGTTGACGCCCTTCTTCTTCTGTTTCGACGTCACCGAGCGGATGGCAGCCGTGTAAGCATCGGCAACAAGCTCCATGTGAGAAGAATGATAGGCCACGTCAACACGCAGTTTCCGGTTGAACACACTCCGGCTTTCAAGCTCGCGGGCTAGAGAATCCACGGCGCTCTCGTCACCAGAAGCCGTCACGGAGTCGGGAGAGTTCTCGCATGCTACCGTGATGTTGTTCAGACCCAGTTCCCGAATAATTTGCTTGACAGCAGCAGGTCCTGCGCCGACGGCAATCATGGCGCCACGCAGCTTTGGGTACTTGGTCTTGATGTTGGCGGCAACCTGGCCACGGTGGTAAGCCACTGCTATGGCATCTTCCAAGCTTACTGCCCCGGCTGCATAGGCGGCCACGATTTCGCCGCTGGAGTGGCCGATTGCCATGGAAGGGTTGACCCCCCACGAAGAGAGAAGCGCAGTGAGCCCAAGCTGTACCGCCGTGCAGATGGGCTGGGAAATGTGTGCTAATCCCACATCAGACTCCCTCTTGCTCTTTTGCAACTCGCCCAAGAGGTCGAAACTTGCGCCGAGACGCTGGAGAGACTTGGCGGCAGCCCGCATCGTCGTTGCGAACACCGGGTGTGTTTGCATGAGCTCCAGGCCCATTTGAGGCCACTGGGCTCCCTGGCCTGTGTATACGAACGCCAGCTTCGGGGCAGTGCCCGTACGCCTTGGGATTCCCATGGGCCCGTTGGCGATGGCGGCGATTTCGACACTCGACGTAGCCGTGATGGCAATACGCCATGGCAAGTGGGTACGTCTCTCCCCGAGAGTGTAAACAAGGTCCCTTGTCGTAGTCTTTTGATAGACCTCCGGGTGCTGTTCAACATAGACGGTCAAGTTCGCTACCATGCGCTTCGCTGCGCCCTCGTCGTTCCCGCTCACGACGAACAACCTGGGCACCTGAGCGTCTGGTTCCGGCTCCGAAATAGCCGGTAGCGGGCCGGACTCCAGGACGACATGGGCATTGGAACCGCCGAATCCGAAATTGTTGATACTGATGAAGCGCTTACTGATCGGCCACGGAAGGACGCGTGTGGGAACTTTGATGTTCCATTCGTCGAGCGGGATGGCGTCGTTGGGCTTTTCAAAATTGAGGTTGGGCAGGATCAGACCCTTCTCAAGCATCATGGAGGCCTTGATGACGGATATGATGCCACTCGCGTTTTCCAAATGGCCGATGTTCGTCTTCACACTGCCCATGTACAGCGGGGCCTCCTTAGTCCGGCCAGCGCCGAAAACGCGATGTATCGCGCGAGCTTCGATGGGGTCTCCCACTTTGGTGCCTGTGCCGTGGGCCTCAACGAATCCGGTTTGCTCAGGCGAGATGTTGGCACGAGCATACACCTGGCGCATGAGATGCGCTTGGGCATCTTCGCTGGGTGTAGTCATTCCTGATGCCGCATTAGCTGGTGTCTGCAATCATGTCAAAGGGGATGGCAGGCCGAGTGTCACACACCAACAGTCTTGCCGTCCTGGCCGGTGCCCGTGTTGACTATGACGGAGCGGATTTTGTCATTGTCTCTGATGGCCTGATCTAGCGGCTTGAGAACCAAGCAGCCAATGCCTTCGCCCCGTGCGTATCCAGATTTGGCCCTGTGGTCAAAAGCAAAGGTCTTCCCGTGCTCGTTATACAGCCTAATATTCGACATTGTTAGCTCCAGAGATCCCCTGCATCCGTAAGGTTATTATCAATTTCTCTTACCCCAGCATCGACATTGAGACGATGTCGTCCGGCGACATATTCAACGCACAGCCAGCAACGATGGCCGACTCCGACTCACCCGACCGAAGGCTCTGTACAGCCGAGTGCAGCGCGTACAGGCCGGAAGAACAGGCTGTGTCTGCGACGAACGAAGGCCCTCGGAGGTCGAAATAGTAGGAGATTCTGCCGGCCTGGATGGACATGTGATTACCGGTTGCGTCAAACATGGGGCACTGGTTGAGGTCCCTCTGTGCGCCCTTGCGAAAGTCGGAAGAAGCGCCACCGACAAAAACGCCCATCGACCGCCCGGCGACAGAGTCCTTGGGTATGCCCGCGTTCTCAAGGGCCTCGTAGGTGCATTCCAACAGCTGTCGCTGCTGTGGATCTGTTGAGTCGTCATGTTAGACTGCATCGACAAAGACAACCATGCGCTGCGCGTAGCAGTACAAGCGGAAACATACCCATGGCTATGGCTTCTTGCTTGGTGATTTGGAAGAACGGTGCGTCGAACCGCGAGAGGTCACGCTTCATGAAGTACCCCCCCTTTTGGTTGAAGCAGCCCCTCTTCTGTGGGTTTGGGTGATAGTACGCTTCGGCCGAGTACTTGTCGGCGGGTATAGGGCACCAGCCATCTCGGCCGCGTGTTATTAGTGTCCACAGGTCTTCCGGTGACGATACATCTCCAGGCAGGCGGCATGACATGCCCACAATGGCAATGGGAGCTGGTGAGGCCATGGTTTTGGAAGTTGAAGCCCCAAAAGCCGAGGAAAGATGAACGAGTGAGCGTGTTGGCGCTGGGTCGAACGGCCCTGAAGAACAAAGTAGTTATCGATCTGAGACGTCTAAACTGCGAAGATGTACCTCGACTATATAAGGTAGATAATTACGGCTCAGGTTGAGATCCTCCGCCGCAGCCTGCAGCATCCTGCCTTGTCAGAGAAAAATAAACAATACGGGTCTCCAATCTGCAGCTGGCGGAGATTCGGCCAATTGACCCTGAAGAACGGTTACTGGAATACTTTCACCAGCAGCGTGGGTTTTGTCGATCTTTGCCGCTTGCTCCCAGACCAGGACATTTTGAATGCCGCCGGTGGCGTTACTCGCGCACTGTAAAGTCCTAGCCAAGAAAATTGTGGCAGTCCTCGGCACTGTCTCGGCTCTTGTTGACGATCGCAAACTACTAGGTACTCCATGCCCCTGAGCTGTGAAACACGGCATGGCGATGCTGCAACTTGCAAGCAGCACTGGGTCCGGAAACTTCTGCCGTATCCGCTAATACCACAGAATGCTATCCACGATTGGGGACTATTCCTGCGTATGTGCAAGCTATCACTGTTTGGTCGAATAGTTCAACAAAGCCGGTGTACACAACGTGATCTCCGAGCAGTCAAGTTGAGGTGGTGAATCAAATCTCCCCTTGCCACCACAACACCCTGTCCTGAAAGTGGCCGGAAAAATCATGGGCGATCGCAAACATGTACCGCTCAGATCGGCTCCAACGATGCCACCAATGGTCGCTGAGCCCAACCGAGCCTTTGTCTTGTATCGCAGGGGGCCGACTTGATCAATTGGCGGTCGCTTCCCAGCTCTCCGATAAGGTCCTGTTAGTGCAATGATTCGGGCCATCTCCTGCATGGATCGGCTGTCGTCAATTTTCACTTTTATCCATGGCCTCGGTGGTATTCTCAGGACAACGGTGAAGGATGGATGGACAACAAATCCTTTGCGAGGTATTTCAAGAGGCAATCCTCTTCCTGGCCATTGCCATGATGCAGAGAAATGCAAGCCGGAAGACCCTGTTGTATGGTTCACGTTGTTCTCGCGACCCAAACGAAATATGAAGATTCTCTGTCTACACGGCGCGTTCAACAGCGCAAGCGTACGTCATGTCACTGCACCAGCACTGAGAACCTGCCCATCGTGGAACCCACCCTGCTAACGCTAGGCATACCTGCAGACTTTCCAGATGCTGCTGCGGCCTCTTATGGATGCGTTCGAGCAGCTCGGCTCCGTCGAATTCGTCTTTCTTGACGGTGCAAGAATTTCGCCGGTACCCGACGCGAAGAGCTTCGCTTTCTTTGGCCCACCACCACACTTCCGCTGGTTCGGGAGCGATGACCCCACCAGCATCGATTTCGAGTACAGGTCCTCAGTCATGAGGGATGTGCCGCGAGGCAGGACACCCGAAGACAAGGTCCGCCATGTGTTTGGCGACGCTGCTCTCGCCAGGCAAGCTTATGAGCCTGCGCTGGCCAGAGTCTTGGACTTCTTGCGACATCAGCCTGATATCGACGTAAATCTTTGCATGGCCCGAGCTTCGATCCTGTAGGCTAACTGGTTTGCCTAGGGTGTTCTTGGATACTCGGAGGGCGGTTCGATGGCGTCTACAGTTCTCTTTGAAGAGAAGCGTCTCTTCGAGCAGGAAGGCCGGCCTAGGCAGCTCAAGGTATATATATGAGGTCTCCGACTCCCGCTCTCATACACCGCCCTGACTCCCTTACAGTACGGTATCTTCATCGGCGGAACGCCAGGTATGGCATACGCAAAGAATGGTACTTTTAAGTTTCTCCTTGCAGATGAGGTGGAGCATAGACTCGATGTGACCACCTGCCACCTTGTCGGCTGCAACGACCCATTCATCCACTATTCGATCGCGTCGTACAACATTTGCGACAAGGAAAAGGCGTTCATCTTTGATCATGGAGGTGGTCATAACATACCCCGTGATAAGAGGACTGTGACAGAGTTGGCCTTGTCGATCAAGTCCGTAGTTGAAACGCATGTCTCCTAATGGATTTAGTCAGGTGATGATGGAGCTATGGGCTGGTAATACGGGGGAGTTATTTGGATTAATGTAATCAGTGATATCCTATCCACGCCGTAGTAGTTGGTAGCCCAGCTTTCTCTATTAACGCATGAGTAAAATACTCGAGGAGTTTATGGGCGACTGCAGACCCTGTTTATACAGGCCAGAATATCCGAGCAGTCATCGTAAGTTGAGCAGACTGCCCCAGCACAATGACCAGGCCACTCGCAGCTCCCTGCTCCCGCCCCAGGTCCTGTTCCACCTCCTCCACCCGAGCCACCTCCGGTACCGCCGCCAGAACCTCCTCCAGGGCTACCTCCTGAACCAGGTCCAGGTTGATCGGCGCCTATCTTGGAGATCAGAGTGTCGCCCAAGCCCTGGATACTCTGCTCGAACTGGGCATAGCTTTTGGCCGCCCAGTCCGCCCCGTTGGCCCCCGGGACGGCAGCGCCTCCCGGGAACGCCAGGTACAGCACATCGTCGTTATCGTGGCCGCTGTTCCCATTGACATTCCTCCCGTAGCAGGCCGTAGCCAGCGATATGGAGGCCTCTCCGACAACCGGATGGGCCCCGTCGTCGCCGTTGATGTCGCCCCACACGCCGTAGATCTAAACCATCTCCCTGTCAGCAAACCGACCGGTCCCGCCATGGAAAAAGACAGCGCACCAACTGCCCGCCGCAGACAACCGCCATCAGGCTCAGCGGCTGGATGCCGTACTCCTGCGGGTTGAACGTCTTCCAGCCGGGCTTGGCGCCCGTGTTGCCAAAGACGACGTAGGGGTGCACGTTGGCGTTGAGGTCGTGGATGCCCTTGGCGTAGCCCTCGACAATGTACTGGAAGGCCGTGATGGACTGCGTGTCGCTGCTGCTGCCGCACCGGCCGTCGTCGGCGGGCCCGCCCTGCGCGCCGTCGCAGTCAACGTCCATGTTGGCCATGGCCGTGCTGGTCCCCTTGATGTAGACGACGCCGTACTTGGCTAGGTAGTCGCCGCAGTAGGAGAAGGCTGTGTGAGGTGTGTGTTAGCATACATGAGAATTGGGGGAGGGGGGGTTGTTGTTGTTGGGAGGTGTGTACTGCTAGTGCCCGAGTCCTTGCTCCAGAAGCCCGTGGCGAGCTTGTTGGAACATGTTCCGCTGTTTTTTACCGTGTTGTAGAAATTCTGGATGTTGACGGGTACATCGCGGGTGGACACTTGTGTTACACCTAGTATGGACAGGAGCAGGTACCAGAGGAGGAGTGTGGAAACCATCTTGACTGAGGCTGAGATTCCCTCGAATCTGGCTGTCCTGGCGGTTGACAGAGGGGAGTTTCAGGGAAACGACAAGAGGAGCGGCTAAATAGTTGTAGCTCTTGTATCCCTTCATGCGCTGGTCGAAGCCCTCACATCCGTCCCCAAAGTGGGTTGGGGCAGTGCTCTTGCCACTTAACGCGTCAAACAGAACCAAATGGGATGGAAGAGACGTGACGTTACTGGCCGCCGGTATGTCGCCTATCTCGGAAGGGCGCCCACCCCACATTCCAGCCCATCTCCCGACTCAGCCAGACACATCGTATAGCCACCGGGAAGCATCCATCGTGCGGCTCAGCTCGCTAGCCAAGATTTGGGGGCATAGCTCCAGGGGGGCGGGAGATCGTAGCACCGTAGGTACCATCAGGCCCGAGATTGAAACCACTTTCGCACCCGCTGTGCCGCTGGGAGACATGGAAACTGCCTTGCCCTGGGCAGTTCTGGATACAACAAGCATGAGGATAGACGAGACTGAAGATGATGTGGTTCGACTGTGTGTAACAAGTTTGGTCAGCTGTCACTTTGGATGAAGTCATCGACATTGGGGAGAGCGTGGCGGGGAGAGACGGGCAGCGAGACATGCGCGACATCATGCAGCGAGACACATGCAGGCGGTGCACTAGACCCTTCTGTCTTGGTACGGTCTGGCCACCACTTAACGGAACGCAGGGGATGCCACCTTCCAATCGTTGCTTTTCATGTTACAGGATGAACTTGGTTGGTTACCGATACTACGTTCGGAGAAGCGGGGACACGAGAAAAGTGCCAAATAGCCATCTTCGGCAAGTAGGATTCCAATTCCACCTGTCCCTGGACTTCATCGAGCCTCGAGAAAATCCGAGCTATGCCCCCTGACTTCATTTCCGCCAGCTTCAAGGATGCGAAGAACGGTAATAAAAAGCTGATGGGCATGGTAAGGCTTCATATTGTTTTTTACTCCTTTGGCGTAGTCCCAATTCCTGTCACTCCTTTTACGCTGGCCGCATCAGCAAATCGCGGCCAAGGCGACGCAAGAGCGGGAGCTTATTGCAACATCCCTTGTTCCCGGCATTCGGACAGGGGCATTCAGGGGTCGGTCTCAATGATTGGGGGGCACGCAATCCCCAATTTTCCCTGCAATCCATTCCATCTCCAACAGAACCACTGGTAAACCGAGATGACACCCTCCAGCATCTACTCAATCACAATCGTCTTGTGAACCCAGCGATTTGCATCTCCACCAAACGGGCCCCGATCATGCGCCGGCACATTCGACGTCCAGAACACGCCGAGCCTCTCATACACCGTGACATCGTCAAATTCGCTGATGCGCTTCCGGCGCAAGATCAAGCCATATGCATGCTGGCTCTCCTCCGAGTGCCGCACCGTCATGACATGCAGGGCGATTACATGGTCGTCTGGGTGTGCTGCGCCCCGCTCCTCGTCGTCGCCAATTTCCAAGTCGGGCAGGAAATTGAGCGATGAACTTGTCATGAGCTGGCTGGGCAAACCGCCTTCAAAGTAGATAGTAGGCGCTGTCTTCAGAAAACCGCGCCGCCGCATTGGCTTGGGCTTCGAGATCGCCACGACCGCCACAGGTCCCGCGATTTTCAGCAGACCCGAATCGACAAGGCTTCTAGCTTCGGCAACAGGCCGGTCTTTATACGACACAGTCACATCCTGCACAAGCGACTCGAGGATAACGCTTCGGTCGCTCAGCAGCGTAGTCTCGAGATCGCCGCGCGGGAGCAGACCTATTCGCCCAGTGACTGATGCCCAGGACCACGACGGTGCGCAGTATTGTTTCTGCTTCTCGACCGTCTCCTCGACCATCCACAGGAGCTGGAGCTCCAGGATGCCAGACGCCCACAACCCAGCTAGGTATGGCGCTTTAGCCCGACTTTGCACCAGCTCCGCCACGCCAGACAGCGCAATAAGCTTGTCCGTGGGACAGGTAAGCGCGCCCTCGCTGTAGGCCGACACGATGTCGAACCATCGCTTGCAGAACTCAATCTTCTCTGCCAAGTCGTGCTTCGACACAGACCCGAGGGACTGGAGAACATCGAGGGCGCCGCGAATGCCGCGCCTCGCCCTGGTGACGTCCTCCTGCCCCTTTCGCCGCGTGAGCTTCAACAGAGGACTCAAGACCGAGTCCTCAAACCAGCTCACAAGCCTCCCATCCTGCACAGCGTACGGCTCCTTCTCGTACACGGTGCCCTTGGTGTGAAACTCGGACGCCTGCATCGTGTTGCATTCGAACAAGACAGCGTCGGAGCAAAAGTGAATCAGGCGGCGCGAGAGCAGCCGCTCCTGGAAGGCCCAGGCCCTCTTGGTCAGCGGCGCCGTCTCAACCCTCGTGTCGAACAGCGTCCTGACAGATGGGGCGGTTGTGGAGAGATAACACCGCCTGGTGGCGGACGTCATGAGATTCCGTTCCATCTGGGGCACCGGCCGATTCCGGAAGCAGCCGCCGCTGGAGTTCTCGGATGCCGTGGCCGCGACCACGCAATGCGCGCTTGCGAACACCTGGCCCATGGTCGGCGATTCGTCGGCCCAGTCGCTCGGCGAGTCTTGCAAGATGCACAGCGAGTCGATCCAGAGATACGGCACTCCGAGTCGTCGGGTAATGTCGATAGCGTGAAAAAAGTTCTTTGGGAGAGTGCTCTCGGAGATGGTCTCTCGCATTGTAGGGTAGTTTGTTGTGGTGAGCTTGCAAGGAATATCTCCACCCCAACAGTGGCTCAAGGCGATATACTTGGGGTTTGGCCCTTGAACTGCATCTGAGCGGGTGTTGATGATACGGAGCTCCGGTGTTGAGGTAGTTCCGACAAATAGGAGCCTCGAGGGAAGGAACGTCGTGTCTGAATCCGGCGGTTGACAATCCTTGTGTCGCGAGCAATCCCCAATCCAGTCCTTGATCTTGGCGAGGGTTGCATCCGATCCTGTAAAAACTCGAGGGCTCGCCTCGGTTTCCTCCAGGGCTCCTAAACGCAATCAGTCCACGTAAATCTCAAGTCAGATGGTTGGGGGTGTGAGACTGACCTTCTGATATCGCCATAGTCCTGAATTGTGTCCCGCAGCCAGTGTCAAGCGACACATAAAACGAAGATTCGGAGGCAGACATCAACGAACCCTTTATAAACTGAATATTCATGAGAACTCCACGGCCTCCCATACTCCCGTACGGTTCCGGGCCCAGAGCCGGACGTATGGTGCCGTAAGACTGAATCGAGGCGGTTCTAGTATCATCATCATCATCATCATCACCATCGTCGTGCTGCTTCTGACCTAAAAGGGCCTCACATAAGTGGCAACCACGCCATGAACGCCGCATATCCTCAAGCGTGCGGTGTAGTGCGTTCCGCTCAACGGCCATGGCTATCAGGGCCCAGCTTCCAGACAGGAGGCTGGATTCCCGCAAGGCCGTCTGGCAAGCTTCACACAACCGGCTCTGATCGAAAGCGTCGCCATTCCGAAACCTCGGCAACCGGACGACGAGACGGCGAAACGAGCAAAGGTAAATGATTGTGGGGAAGTTCGAAATGGGTACTGAAAGCGATGTGAGGATGAGCCACAATAGCAGCGCCACGCCGATCAGCAAGAAGACGCCCACGGCGAGGATGAGTGGCGCAAATACGATGGCGATGGCCACGCCGAGCCTAGTATCGGTAGGCAAGGGTGAAAAGATGCAGAAGACAATGGCGCCGGTCAACAGATGACCAAAGATCAGCGATACCGTCACGACGTTGTCTGTGGCCAACATGACGCTGCCGATAAACGACACCAACAAAAAGAAGACGCGGGCCTCATGGTAACTGTCATGTGAGGGCGATAATAGCCCGTAGAGAACGGTAGCTGCGGCACAGTATGCCCACAGCTTGAAGATGATCCATGTGTGCTTTGCTCGGGGCCTCCTTCGTCGAGGCACTCCTGTGAGCTTAGATGGTCTCCCTGGCGCTCCCAAGAAACATGTGAGTCGACGTCTCCTCCAGCATGGTGGGGCGCTGGATTCTGCAACATACCGTGGGCTGGCATCGTTCCTCAGGCTGTCCTCGGTGCTTCACCTGAGATCAAGGCGTCGCACACCACCATCGGCCGCAATATGCTCCCCAGCCTACCCCTTTTGTTGGCCCCTTTTCAGATGCTGGAAAGGTATCTCCAAGGTTCAGAACGTGTTTCTTGATCACGAAGTAGGGCTACAGCGGATAAAATATACGGGCTGGAGTGCTTTGGTGGGGGGAGGAAAGGGAATCATGAGGGGTCGTTGATAGCTGATCGCCGAAGGATTGAAACACCTTGAACTCAGGGTTGCCGTGGATGTGCGGCTACCAAGCTGCCCCTGGTCTAACCGAATCGGGATGGAAATACGACGCTGTGCTGCGATCGAGTCGTGGATCGTTTGGTGACGCTGCCACTTTCACTAGACAAAGAGAGAGTAGAATGTTGTTACTTTGGCGCCAATTCAAGCAGTGCATTTGAACTGATTCGTCCCGAGTCTGTCTGAAAACCAAGACTAGGTCCACAATCGACAAACCTCAGCCTGCTAGCCTCAGTATTTCACTGCAGACTGATGGCTGATGTCGAGTTCCCCGCTCTATCTAGGCAACAATCCGTGGGTGAACGCTGGTGTATATACAGTACACTGTCTCCCCTTCTCGGCTCAGAGCTGATATGTCCAAACCTCAGTATTATAGACGACGGGGTCGTTGGCTACAGGTCTGAGTTGGGGGTATCTTGTCGAGCCGCCCTCGCCGCAAATCCACACGGCGTAGGTATAACAAGACGGGGTATTATGTGCCACATCGCATCGCAGCTGTCGCATTATTGCTTGGGCGGAGAGGGAGGAGGGTTGTTCGTCGTTCCGCGGATCTGGTTTCGAAGCTCCTCGACGAAATGGCGGAAGAAGTTATCGGGCTGCACCTTTTTCGGATCGGCTGAGATTGGATCAGCTTGTGTGCCTTGCCCTGCACCATAGTGCAGGTATCCTACCTGTTGCTTCTCCCGGACGCAATGGGTCTAGAGGATCCCGGCCGTAGCGAATGTCCTCGACAGTTCGGTGGATGCGGCGGACGCCACGGTGGAAGGAGGGGAGTCGCAGAATCTATCGAGAACAAGCGTCAGCCAGTGGCTCGGCCGTTGTGGGATGAGGATGGGCGGCCTACTCCAGCGACGATTTTGTTCTGCAAATCAATCAGCACGCAATTCACAGCGGGAAATGGGGAAAGCGCAGAAGGCGTGCACATACCTCCATCCCCAGGTAGAGGGTATAGAAGATTCGGAACAGAAACTGGGGAGCCATCGTGGAGTGGCCTACATGGGCGCGATGGGTGAAAGCAGTCGGCTCGCTGGGTCGTTGTCCATTGCCATTCGACAAAAACGGAGCTGCACTTGGAGTTTCCAAACCGCGATCCAGGACGAGTTCAACCCCACATGCCAACGCCACAGCTGCTCACTAATGTCAGCCACTGGAATTGTGTCTCTCACGTGCTAGATAGCATGGGGTTGTTAGTCAGCAGGGAGTCGCCCGCACATCCCGTCCCGTTCAATTCTTAGGCTTGGGCGCAACTTTGCCAACCCCCAAGTTGAGCACAGCAACCACTTTGGATTGCCCGAACGCAACCTCTTCGGGAGGGCTTGCGCTGATGGAGGTGAGGCAATCAAATTTGACGCACCTTTCTTTCCGACCATATGAGTTGTTGCGCCCAAATCGTCAGTGCGCCGAGGAAGAAACCCGGTTGGGTGTTTCTTGAGTGCTCGATACTTTCGATGCGCTTTCGATGCGCTTTCGATGCTCTTTCCATCTCTACGTCCTTGGTTGCTATATTTTCCGACCACCCTGGCAGAAGCCTGCATGCCAACTCTTCTTCCTCTTGGCCAAGATGCATGCAGTCAGTGTCCGTAGCGTGTCGCGCTCCTGACGCGTCTGCCCAGGGCTGCTCCCAGTGGGGTGGGCTTGCTGCAGTTCCCGCTCCCGCCGTTGCTGTCGCAACTCGAGCAAGTATGCATGGCTGTGCGCCGGAACGTCACCTTCCTCCATCTTTTTATCTGAGCCCGGCCTGGTCGCATGTGTCAATCGCCACCAATGCCTTGTCCTCACGGTGAGAAAATGGGTAGTTGTTCCTCTCGGCATGGAGAAACAGCCGCTTCGGCTATAGTGGGCGGCTTTTAAAGGGGTCCAAAAGGGGCAATGGGCGGCACGGTTGAAGCTCGCCGGCCCGCGTCGACACCCCCCTTAGCAACAGGCAAAAGGATGGGACGGTGAAGGAAAAGCTGTTTCAGCGACCTCATGGCCCTATTGCTGGGCCAGACCAGCTCGCAGTGCTGACAGCCTAATCGTGTGGTCGAGAACCAAGTCCTGCGCAGTCGGCTCGCCAGATTCGCCAGATTCGCCAGATGCGTGGTAGCCAGCCGCTCTCCGGCTTGCTGCCGCCTTCGCATGACATCCGCCTGCTCCAGTGTGTGTCCCGGCGCACAGCTAAATCCGTGCGTGCTCCCGGTGCTCTTGACCTGCAGAGCGCAGACGTAGTATCGCAGCTGAACATGTCGCTTCCGTCGCAACAAAATGAAGGCGAAAGAGGACTCGATTAAGTCAGTCGGCCTCTCGCTGCTCTATGAGCCTGACGAACCGACCGATCCCGTAGTCGAGTGAGTCTTTGCGTTTCCTGTCGTGTCGGCAAGTCGCGTCCAGCTAACCGCGACGACCTCAGCATTGTCCTGGTCCACGGCATCGGGGGCCACCCCATCAGGTCGTGGAAGTCCAATGGCCACACGCGGATACCAACAACCCCTAGCTCAACCTTGCACTTTGGCAGTTCTATGAGAAGGAAGTTGAGGAAGAACCCACCGACAACACTTCTACGACGCTCAAACTCCGAACCGCTACTCGTCCAAGAGCAGAGTTCCCTCAGCAGGGCAAAGAGCCACGTGCGCAAGAATTCCTTAAAGTCCACGTCGAGACTCAAACTCAGCGACTTCGCCTCCGCCGAAGCAATCGACAAGAGCGAGAAGAGCCGACCTGACGTTTTTTGGCCGCTGGATCTCCTCCCAGCAACATGTCCAACCGCCAGGGTATTCACGTGGGGCTACCACACGTTGATGGTGGGCAAGAAACCTCTCCGCCTGCAAAGCGACATCTTCGCCCACGCGAGTGAGCTGCTGCTTGAGCTGGCCACTGCTCGGTCTACCCTTGGTGTCGGTGCGCGGCCAATAATCTTCGTTGCCCACTCCACGGGCGGCATTGTGGTCAAAGAGGTAACTCGGCATGTGTCCTCTTCTTGAGTCTCAAATCTGACATAACTTAGGCGTTGCGGCTATCTGAAGCTGAGCGCGAGGGACCCGTGAAGGAAATCCTCCTATCAACATCCGGCGTTGTGTTTCTAGGATGTCCGCATCGTGCCACCGATCATTCCACGCTGGGCGATGCCATCAAGAGTATGGCGAGCATCACGTTTCGCGTCGATTCCCACGATCTTGTTTTACAGCATCTGAGCGGCGCAGACAGCATCGAAGCTGAGCTGGGAAGACAAGCGTTCGTCAGAATATGGAACGACTACAACTTCAAGGTCAAGACATTTCAGGAGTCAATAATCCCGAGCTACAGGTTTCTAGAGCTCAGGGCAGAGGCTGTAGGTGCAACCATCCTTCCATCGCACGGCTAGTTGCTCACACAGCCAGACAATCCGGCGCCTAGCAAGTTTCCTCGGCGACCCTCGCGAGAACGCCGAGACGATCAGTGCCTTACACTCGGATATGTGCAAGTTCGGTTCGTACGACGACCCCGGGTATCGTTCCTTATCCAATGCCCTCGCCAGGCTAGTCGGCAACGAGGAAGACCGGCGACACAGGCTCAACAGCAAGGAGACCGAATGCTTAGCGGCCTTGGTCCGTCCACATGTCGCCTTTTCGGAAACACATCCAGCGACTTCGTATCCCGGAACATGCCTTTGGCTCTACGACCTGCAGGAATTCCACTCGTGGCACCACCGTAGCGACAGCAACAAGAACAAGATTCTTTGGATAAAGGGCGAGTCGGGCTGTGGGAAGACAATCCTGCTCAGGTCGCTCCGGAGGAGACTGGAGAGGCAGTGGGGTGCGACGGGGAGCACTTTCATCTGGAGCAGCGCGGAGGGATATGACACGAACAGCACCTTCTTCCCCGGCAGCTCGCGGCAGCAGCACGAAGTCAACCCTGCGAATGCGTACCGCAGCGTTTTGGCCCAGCTCTATCTGCAAGATCCGCAACTACGGAGGGCTCTACTGAACCTCTACAACCAGCCTCGGGACAACCCGCTGATGCTAGACGATGCCCTTGTTGTTTCGTTCTTTGCGGATGACTACATTGCCAAAAAGGTCGAGACCCCGACTCGGAGGACCTTCCTTTTTGTTGACATTGCAGACGACGCGAGTTTGGCGTATGTCGAGGAGCTGGTCTGCCGTCTCTCGCAGCTGGCCCAAAACTCCGACTTCAGCATCTGCGTAGCAAGCGCCTACTACCCCGAGCTCGAGGAAGCCAATGCTATCAATATTGTTATGCACCTTCGCAATTCCGACGACATACTGCGGTACGTCAACCTCAACCTGGTAGCAGAATGGGAGGAGCGAAACCGAACAGTGATGAGAATTGGGCAAAAAGCCGAAGGAGTTTTTCTCTGGGCCGAGATTGTGGTGAACATCCTGAACGCAGCCATCTCAGAGGGCGCGTCTCAGGAACTGATCGAATACACCTTGGAAGAAGTGCCCGGCGACCTTCACGGGCTCTACGAGTGGATGCTAGCCACACTCAACGAGAGAGAAAAGGCCGAGTCGCTCATGCTGTTCCAATGGGTTATCTTGGCCGCGGAGCCCATGCGTCTCAACGACCTGTTCGTCGCTGTACGCCTCACCGAAGCAGCGCCATATGCATCCTTTGACGAGTTCGGGCCGTTCATGGCCCTGCGTGTCGGCGCACCGCTGTCCATGCGGGAGCTGCGGCAGCTGCGCAACTCGGAGATCACCTCAGATACCCCGTATCAATTCCACCGATGGCTCAGGGCCCGGTCCATCGGCCTGTTGGAGCTCAAATCCGACAATCGCCAAGCGGTTGTCAACGAACCCCTGGGTCTGCAGAGAGTACAACCCATCCACAGCTCGGTCCGCACATTCTTCCTATCGGGGCGCGGCTTCGCCTGTCTCTCCGACGGCTCCGCGGCCGCCCCGTCCGACTTCTCGACCGAAGACTTCATCGACGTCTCGCACTACTCGCTGCTGCGCGCCTGCCTGACCTACCTCAACATGCGCGACTTCGAGCACCTCGGCCACACGATGCAAGCCGTGCCCATCGCCGCCCAAGAAACGCACTTCTGGCAGCAAAACGTCTTCGACCAGCGCAACCTCGTCATGTCGAGCTACCCCTTTTTGCAATACGCCGTCGACAATATGCTCTTCCACATGCTCAGCCCGCGCTTCTTCCGCTACTTCCTGCCCCAGCACGAGCTGCTGCTCGCCCTCTCGGCCAACCGCTTCCGCCTCTGGCGCCGCTGGACCTCGCTCCTCGGCACCTCGGACCCGCTCGGCATCCTGGTTAGGAACAGCGGGCCCGCCGCCACCGCGGCCGCGCTGCTCAGCCCCGTTTTCGGCGCTCGGTACCGCCTCGAGCGCGTCTTCCGCAAGCTCGTCCGCATGTCGGCCAAGGCGTCGGGCACCGCCGGCGGCCCGCTCTCGCCCATCTCGCCCATCGTGCCGGCCACCCCCAGGACGCCCGGGTCCGCCACCTCGGACAAGCTGTTCTGGACGCCGCGCACCCCGCAGTTTAGGCTGCCGCCTACCATCAGCTTGCCGATCCCGCCGAAGAGGGGCCCCGCCAAGAGTCCTGTCAAGGGTCCGCTGCGGAGTCCATTGCATGCAGGGATCTATGAGAGGTTGGATATGGGGGTGAGTTTGGGGCTGGCTGTGTAGGACTTGGGGATGGGGGTTGTGTTTACTGTACTTGTTGTCTGGGGAATAATAACGCACAGATGTTTGTTTTATGGTTGAAATAGGGGGGGGGGGGGTTGGCTATGATCCAAGTCTAGGTTCTAAAATGACACCGTATCGGGAAGAGAATATTTTCAGGATTCACTGTACATATCTTCACATTACCACCCAGTTTCATTGGGTCCCTTACTCTCCTATTGGAGCGCATATGGGTCATCCCGTTTCCAAGCCATTGACTTGAGTGCTTCTCCAACATAGATGGATGCATGAGAATGCGGAGGCAGCTTCCCCGCACCCCCCCAACCATTATCCCGCTGTTGCAGACCGGGACAGAAACCGCGATGTCTTCCCCTCGACTGGCTGCCGGGCCAATGCCAGCGGCTGCTGTCTAGCCACAACCAAAGCCTCAAACCAGGTCTACCAAGGAGTTCCGAATCCCGCATTCCATGCTCCCACCTCCAGCCTGAGTATTGCCAACGAATTGATCCATCCCCCATCGGTACTCCCATCGGCAGTCTCAGCGGCTGCGGACAGCGTTTAGCCGTCGACGGCAGCCACCGAGCTATCGACCAAACAGCCGCACACAACTTTCCACAAATAGTATTGGAGCGCTTATAGAATCCGCAATGGTACCCAAAAGGCCCAATAGCTACCCGATCCTCGGTAGCCTTGAGTCACAGCAAGCCAATGCAGGTCCGGACGACCCCCCACAATATCGGCGTCCCAAGATCTGGGGCCGCACTGCAGCGTGCCTGCCGGCTGACCGTCCGGGAGGGGTGAGGCGTGCTGCTGGCGGGGCTGCTGGCCCGTCTACGCGGAATCCCGGCTGCCCTGCGATCCAGTGGATGCGGGTAATACAGATGTTATTGCTTAGTACCAGGGAAGAGGTTGATGATACTCTGGAGAAAGCGCCATGAAGGGCCCGGAAGCTTGGCACCTCGCCAGGACCATATTGCTGTGCGGAGCAATGTTGCTATATATCTCAAGGCTTGTCCAGCCTTTTTCGGGAAGCTCGGTCAGCTCCGTCAGGTTCAAGTTTTTGGAAGGCTGTCTCTTCGAAATGGCTTCCGTCAGGTCCGCGGTGTTGGCCGTACTAGCCATCACGTCGCCGTGCAATGCCGTCAACCTCCTCGTCCGTTCCAGTGGAGGGAATCTGTCGTCGCCCATCATGTACGGTTTGATGCATGAGGTACCTACCTAATCAGCCGTTCAATAAAGTGTCGTCGCCCAAGCAGGTAGACTAACAGGGCGCTGCAAGGATATCAACAACTCTGGCGACGGCGGAATCTACGCCGAATTGATCCGAAACCGGGCGTTCCAAGGCAGCGACAAATTCCCAGTCAGCCTCGAAGCCTGGTCTTCCGTCAACGGGGCCACCCTAAAGCTCCATAAGCTGGCCAAGCCGCTCTCCGCCGCGCTACCTACTTCAGTGAATGTGGCCGGCGCAAAGGGCAAGATTGGCCTTGCCAACAGCGGATACTGGGGCATTGACGTCAAGATCCAAAACTACACCGGCTCCTTTTATGTCAAGGGGGCCTATGAAGGATTCTTCACGGCATCGCTGCAGTCGGTCCTGACGAAGGAAGTTTTCGGGAGCGTCGAGATAGCGTCAAAGAGCGTTCAAGACGACTGGGTGCAGCACAGCTTCACGCTCGTTCCGAGCAAAGCAGCGCCGAGTAGCAATAACACGTTTGCTATTACTTTCGATACTGCGGTATGTCACTGAAGAAGCCTCAATTAGCAGACAGGAAAGGATACTGAATCTCACTCAGGGACTCAAAGGTGAAGACAGATCCCTCGATTTCAACCTGATCACACTCTTCCCGCCAACCTACAACAGCCGACCAAATGGTCTGAGGGTTGATCTTGTCCAGGCATTCGCCGCACTGAAGCCTGTACAAACCCCCTGAGACCCCCATGGCTGAATGGCGAGACTGATGCGCACTAGAAATTCCTCCGGTTCCCTGGCGGCAACATGCTCGAAGGCAACACCATCTCAACCTTTTGGAAATGGAACGAGACCATCGGCCCCCTGAAAGACCGCCCCGGTATGGCCGGCGTCTGGGACTATCACCTCACCACAGGTCTCGGCCTGATCGAGTACATGGAATGGTGCGACGACCTACAGCTCGAGCCGATCCTGGGGGTCTGGTCAGGCCTCGCCCTCGACGGGGCCTACTACCCGCAGAGCAAGGTCGACGAGGCCGTCCAGTTCGCCCTCGACGAGCTCGAGTTCCTAACAGGCGCCGTCTCGACCAAATGGGGCGCCGTGCGCGCATCGCTCGGCTACCCGAAGCCGTGGACCATCAAGTACGTCGAGATCGGCAACGAGGACTGGCTTGCTGGTCGCCCGACGGCGTACGACACGTATAAGAAGTATCGGTTCCCCATGTTTCTCAAGGCGTTTGGCCAGAAGTACCCCGACATCCAGGTCATTGCGTCACCGTCGGTGTTTGATGATATGGTCATCCCTGCGCCTGCGGCGGGTGACTACCACCCGTATCTGACGCCGGATCAGATGGTTGCTTCGTTCAGCAAGTTCGACCGTTTGTCCAAGCAGAACCTGACGCTGATTGGTATGTTGTCCGACTGCATTTCGTTGACATACATGATTCTGATACCCGCTTAGGCGAGGCCGCATCGACTCATCCCAATGGCGGCAAGGGCTGGGACGGCAACCTCATGTCGAATCCATGGTGGGGAGGCAGCGTCGGGGAGGCCATCTTCCTGATTGGGGCCGAGCGAAACGCCGACAGGGTCATTGGCGCTACATACGTGAGTCCGGTCTCCTACAAGCTGTAGCCTGAGCGAAGTTGGCAAGACAAGCGAAAGACTGACTTGGATGGCATACATGTAGGCCCCAGGGCTTCGCAACCTCAACCGATGGCAATGGGGCATGACGATCGTGCAACACGCCGCAGATCCGGCGCTGACAACTCTATCGACGAGTTGGTATGTCTGGCGGGTATGTCTCCCCCTTTTCGTCTTCCTGGCGCAAGCAAGTTCTGATGCATGAAATACCAGCTCCTCGGCAATCACCCACTAGCCAAGACGCTCCCTGTGACGGCTTCGTCGGGTGGCATCGGACCGCTGTATTATGTCGCGGGCACGGGCGAAAAGGGCACCGGCGTCTTCAAGGCCGCTGTATACAACGCGACACAGCCGGTGCCGGTGTCTGTCCGTTTCGAGGGAATCGAGACAAAGGGCTTGACGGCAACACTGACGGTGTTGACGGGCCCAGAGAATCCGTACGGCACAAATGACCCCTTTACGCATGCCAATGTAGTTAAAGAGACTAAGTCAACCTTGACTGCCGGAGAGGGTGGTGTCTTCGACTTTAGTCTGTCGCGGTTGAGTGTAGCCGTGTTGGAGACTGAAAAAAAATGAACATGATTGAGTCCGACCCGTCGGCTGTTCCTGTGGTCGTTGGAGTCCAAATAATACTCGAGAGAATGCATTGTGAAGGATGGGAACGAAAAAGAACAAAAGAGGAATTCTGATTGCCGCCAGCCGATGGAAAGCAGGAATGTCTTACGAGGTAGTATTCCTCTCAACGCCCAGAACAGTCAAACTACTGTCCTCTGGACGGCGCACTTGAGTCGATCCGGCGGACTCGAACTCGTGGCGTCTTCTTTGAGGGAAGTCAACTCTGCGTTCGCTAACCACTGAACCAACACATCGGAATTCTGAGCTCAACTGAGAAGGCACTGGATCTGTGTAGCTCGTAAAGCAGGCGTGCTTTCATAGGTCATGGCTGCTGTGTGTTTGCCCTAGCTGTCGAGTCGTTGAGACGGGGAAGCTGCATTGCACGTCCGTGGCCATGGTGACATTGCAGTCTGCGTAAATGGGCGTGGGGGTGTTAGAAAGGGGTTGTTGATATAGCCAAGAAAAAAAGATCTGTTCAAAACAAATATATCAATAAAAAAGGAGAAGAAAGGAACTCTGATGCGACAGCACGTAGTGGAAATAACCACACGCCCCCAACATCTCGGTCATTAATCTGGACATCCAGATGGCCGTTCATGGCTTCATCGACACAATAAGCATAGACGCTCTTGCCATGCTCACAACTCGTCTCGAACATGCAGCAGCTCCATCAGCAGTCAGACAGTACCGTAGTAGCTTTTATTACTGCGTCAACATTGAGAGAGCCACAGAATTGCATAGCTCATGTAGTCCTTGTCGTCGGCTGTCGAGTTGTCATCGAGATTCAATGGCGCGTTGTGCGGAGATTGCATGGGTACATGGGGGCTGATGGAGCTGTGACGTAGCTGTGACTGGCTGCTGCTTGCCTGCCGCGGTGATCTGGTGGGGCGGTGAGCCCCGGCAGAATACTGGATTCGCTCCAAAAATTGGGCGTCGCGACGAGAGCTAAACTTTATTAGCAAGCCAATTTTCCTTCTGTCGAGGTTGAGCTGTTGTCTCTATGTTGCCAGCTCGCCGCGCGCAAGCGTTGCGTCCTTTACTCCAAAATGGAGCCCCAAGCCGACGCTCAAATGGGCACACACCCAAGTGCATCGCTCAGCAAGTTCGACATGTGTCGGATCTCTGGGCGTCGCGAAACATGCAATCGCGCGAGGTCTGGAACATGCCAAACAAGGTAGCAAAGCAGCTGGCTGCCACCAAGGTGTGGAAGAGGGTCATGGATGTCAAGAAGCCAATCGCCGGCGACAAAACCCGTGTCAGCATGATCGACGAGCGCCTAGCCGACGACATTCTCAATTACATCAAGCCCTCGCTCCTGCGCCATGAGGGCTGCGACATAATCGACATCTATCCAAGCGCCGGCGTCTGGAGCCGCAGGCTCAACGACCTCCTCAAGCCGCGGTCGCACATTTTGATGGAGCCAGAGGAGGACACCTACAAACCCTTTCTCCAGCCCCTGCTTGATCGCCCCGGCACCGTCATCGTGCCCAAGTCGGGCATCATCTGGGCCGAGCTCAACGAGATCTTGACGCCCACCTACCTGCCACACCAGAAAGAGCGCGACCCGACAGATTTACTCGACCCGCCCAAGCGCAACGACACCCTGCTCGTCACGGCCAACTTGGCCTTTTTTCCCAAGAAGAGGTTTCGAACCTTCGAGAGCGTGGCCCAGCTGGTCTTATTCCAGTTTATGAGCTCGCTCCGCGCCTCGTCCCTGTTCCAGAAATACGGCATGGTGCGTATGCTGATATGGGCGGCACCCGACGACATAAGAGCACTGTTACCGCGCACCGTCCAGGAGCGGCGGCGTGTGGCGATGGAAACCGAGGTGAGCACCGAATGGCTCATGGAGATTGCCGGCCCAGACGCCCTGGAGACAAGCAAGTACCACCGCGACCGGCGAATTGATATCCAGAGCGGTCGTAGTGTCCTGGACAAGATGCGCAGTCAAGGCGTTGAGATTCCTCCCGGCCGCGCGACTCAGCTCACAAGCGAGGTTCTCGCCATGGGAGAGGACGTGGTGCCTGCGGGGGAGGATCCCAGAACCTGGATTGCCACTGACGAGCTCGTGGAACTCGAGCAAGAATTTGCCATGGGCAAGTTCGAGAAAGCGTCAGATCGCTGGGTGCGGCTCAAGCGGCTGCAGACATATACACTTTGGAAGACCAAGCGCTCTAGCCAGATCCAAGACCTCTTGAACAAGCGAGAAACAATCCTCAAAATCCATCGAGAGTTGAAGGACGAGGCTGCAAGCAACGAGGAGGTGCAAAAAATGGAGAGGGAACTGAACGGCGCCATTCTGGGTCTAAACCGGTACCTGCGACAGGAGTATATCCTTGCTCGCGACAACTTGCATGTATTTCATCAGGACCCTCCGGTCATGTCGTGGGACCGGCGAAACGTCGAGCCCCTCGTCGCTTCCCCCCGGGAATTCTTCCCCAACGTCGCGTGCTCCCTCCTCGACATCCAGCCCAAAGCAGCACATCCCCTCTTCCGAGATATGGGTCCGCTGTCGAAAACGCGCAGCGGCGACTTCTTTGAGATCATCCTACGCAGCATGATCTCGAGTTCCTCGTATCCGCTCCCCAGGGTCCTCAGCAGCGTCCAACCTGGTGCCGTTGACGGCGTGCTTCCGAACTGCCCCAGCCTCTATGACCCAGCTCAGGGCGGCTCACCCCTCCAGGGTGCTAGTGGGCTCAACCCTCGCACCCTCAACGAGCTTCAGCTCCGCGAAATCACTGATGCCTGGATGAAGTGGCCCTTTGGTCCCGAATACACTGAGCTTGTGGGCCGTATTTCGGAAGAGACTTCCGAAGTACCCGATGATAATGAGATTGCGAAGAGCGTGCGTACAATGACGGATTGACCCTGAGCGCCCGAGCTGGCATCTATGTATGTCCCTCGCGGCCAGGTCGCACAATGTTGCTGGACGCCAGCCGGGAGTCCGGCGCCTCAAAACTTCTGTGTACACAATTTTGTATTATTATTTCGAGTCCTCAAACCGATAGATACTGTAAAAATATGTTAATGATTAAATGAGAATACCCCTATCAACAGCATGATGTACAAGTTTCTTTTGACATCACTCAGTGTTGTAATCTCGCTGCAATCTGGTCATTCGCATGACAGGATGGGGCAAAACACGTTTGCGACAAGGCATCGGCTTCCCGCATGCACAGCCGAGGTCATAGAATTTGAGAGTAAGACAGCAGAACGGTCTCGGAGCTGGTCATCCACTGCGCAACACGACACAGTGTCTATGATCAACCAGATAGATAGTCCTGTGTGATGTTCTGAATCCATTCCTCCGCCTGCCTTCAACGTATACCTAGGCATGTAAGAGGGCTGGATCGCACAGCTTGACAGACCTGACTCCCGCATGCAAAAAGCTTCTGACCGCAGGCGCCTCTCCCGTCCCCAGCAGCCTGGCTCCAGGCCAAGTCTGTTTGGGTTGCAGGACATGCACGCCACCGGCGGCATCGACAGGGGGTGGCCCGTGGTTGGGTTACACGTGAACAGATAGCGTACAGGTGAAGACATGGAACCAACCGATCATCACTAGGATACGGTTTCTGCGTCCGATGGGGTGGGACAAGATGCTGTAGGAATTTGGAGACTTGGGGAGGGAGAAAACACTGAGTGGTCCAGCAGGCATTGGTTCTTTTGAGGAAGTTGCGAGTGCTGCCCTGAAGCTGAAGACCAAAAACTCAGATTTCTAGGGAAGGTGCGGCTGCCAACATTATAGTGCAGGCAAGCAAGTCCAAGTAGGTTGCCGTCGTCAAATGGGATGAATTGTTTGAACCGCTCCAGGTCTTTCCTCACCAGTGCCTATCATGTCTTCCTCTCTCCAATGGATCGACCGTCACACCCTCATTTCCTGGCTTCCGTCCGAGATAGCACAAACAGCCGATTGCCCCTCCCCCAAGACCATCCAAACCCGGGGGCCGCAGTTTCGCACTCGAGGGGCCTTCAGAAGAGAGCAGCACAACCGCGACCTCACATCCTGGGATGGGAGAGCAGACACCTGCGCAGAGTTTCCCATGTGAAAGCCGCAAACTCAGTGTCGAGACGCCTCCGTGAACACCCACATCCTCGGGATTTAGCGTCCTTGGGCAACCATTGTCGATACCAAACGCCATTTTCCCTAGTTCCCCGCCTCGAAATTACTTTAATTTGTTCTCCGTTCTTGATCTCCGGATCCCATATCCCACAGGTTGCAGGTTTTACCACCTCGAGTGGGAACAACCACTCCGCTGAGCTGGCCTGCAGGGCTGCCGGCCCTCGGCCAACTGTGGTTGCCGCCGCTATCTGTTCGATCGAGTTTGACCAGCTGCCGGTTCGGGGAGTTAGATAGATGAGCTACCCGCGCCGAGTTTATCTCGCCGAACAAGATGCGATCCCCGAGTTTCCCGCCGCGACGCCCCTCGGCTCTGGTGCGATACCTGATACCCGCCATCTTCATCCTAACATGTCTTTACTACCTGGCCGGTGCGGATACCGTCCTATACCCCGGATTCAGCTCCGCAAGCGGCACATCGAGATGGGGGACGATGAGAACCCCTCCAGCGGCCGACCTTGCTACCGGCACTCATCCCATTGATGCGTTGATCAGAGACGCCGAGAAGTCCTTCTCGTCTAAGCTCTCGAAGGAGTCGCGATCGCTCCCCGCAGCTGCCGCTGCTTACAGAAAACGGCGCGGTCGACATCCGCCACCAGGCTTCAAAGAGTGGTATGCATTCGCGAGGGAGAGAAATGCAATCGTAGTAGAAGACTTTTGGGACCAGATATATCACGACCTCGAACCATTCTGGGCGCTGAAGCCGGCAAGGATCCGGAAGGATGCCTGGGACTTTGAGATGCGGATATCGGTCCGCGACGGAAAGGCATCGAGTGGAAGCGACTGGTTTTGGACCAAGATCTGGCTGTCACTAATCCAAACGATCGAGCACCTATTGCCAGACATGGATCTCGCGCTGAATGCCATGGACGAGCCGAGACTCGTTGTGCCTTGGGAGAAGATAAACGAGTATATGGCGACCGCTGAGAAGGCGAAGAATCTGCATGACCCGAAGAGTGTTGTGTCCCAGTTCCGGAGACTGCCTCAACCTGGAGAGGGCCCGGGTCGCGAAGAAGAGACGCCAAAGAAGGAGTGGGAAGATACAAGTAAGCATCGTTCCTCCCATCCATTCGTGTCGTCGTACCTTACGCTGACAATCGCTTGTTTGTGCAGAGCACTACTGGCTCATCGCCCGCCGTGGTTGCGCTCCCGACAGCCCGGCCCGTAATGCCGAGACTATGACCAACTTTGATCATACCCCCTCCATCGCGAACTCCTTCACCCTCGCCCACATGCAAGATGGGTACATCGCCAACTACACGCTGAGCACCGAGTTCTGTCACCAGCCCGACCTCCAAGGCCTCAACGGCATCTTTGTCCAACCGCTCTCCGTATCCGCTACCAAGGTTCTCTTCCCCATGTTTGGCGGGTCCAAACTGGCAGTCAACAACGAGATCCTACTGCCCGCGCCGATGTACTGGAACGAGGAGGAGCGCTTTATGGGCAAGAGGGTCTCAGAGCTGCCGTGGAAGAGCAAAGCCAACATGGCCATTTGGCGCGGGGTAGCCACGGGGGGGCTGAACGACGAAACAAACTGGAGGGCATTCCAGCGGCACCGCTTCGTCGCCATGAACAACGGTACCAAGCTGACGCGCGCCGAGGAGCACACCGAGCCACCCGTCAACTTTGCTCTACCTTCGAGCACGTGCAAACTAAAAGCGCAAGAAGATGGCCACCTCGGCAAGTGGGTCGACTCGTGGGCCAACGTCAGCTTCGTCGACCTGATGTGCGCATACAAGGATCAGGGGTTCGGGTGCAACTACACGGCGCCCTTCTTCGCAGTCGGCGATAGTGTCGGGATGGCGGAGCAGTTCACGTACAAGTACCTGCCCGACATTGACGGCAACAGCTTCAGCGGGCGGTACCTCGGCTTCCTGCGGTCGTCGAGCCTGCCCGTCAAGGCGACGCTCTGGCGCGAGTGGCACGACAGCCGGCTCGTGGCGTGGAAGCACTTTGTGCCCATGGACAGCCGGTTCGGCGACTGGTACGGCATCATGGAGTATTTCCTAGGCTACGCGGGGAAGAAGGGGTCGGCGACGGGACGCGACAGGATCGCGGAGCGCATTGCGCTGGCCGGCAAAGAGTGGGCCGAGAGGGTGCTCCGCAGAGAGGATATGCAGATATACGTGCTCCGGCTGCTGCTCGAGTATGCGCGTGTCTCGGATGAGAGGCGGGAGCATATGGGGTGGGCTGAGGACTTGGTGTGATGGCTGCTTTTACCTGGCAGTTTGCTGTTTCGGGACCTCGGAGGCGTTACCGTTGCACTTTATTGTATTTCATACTTTGACCAACTCTCATGCCGCAGGCATGGGGAGGTGACACGTCTGACCTGGAGCCTCGGGCGTTTGATGCGCATTAGAGCAGGCGTCGTATCGGTGTTTAGATGAATTGAGGGCATTGACTTTAATCATGGAAAGTGTAGTGCTTGATGTGAGAAGGAAAAGGGGTATTGTTGGGATTGTGCTGCTGTGGTGATGAGATGACCACCTACATAAACCGATCGATATGTTTTGTTTGCCGTCCTTGGCACTCGGCGAGAAAAGGGGGGTCCGATTTCGGACCTCATCGAAATGGTCACGCATCCGCTTACAATGTTTCTTTAAACACGGCACGCCCTTTGATCCCGAATCCCTCCAATATGGACTCCCCTTATCATGACTCCTGCGGCATGTTAGCCACGGGGTGGTTTGCTGACACTTGGAAACTGGCAAAGCCTGGAATTGGCTGGGCGATAAATCCTGGATTTGGACTTGCGTGCAGGTTTCTTGGATTTGCGTGCAATTGCTCGTTGGCTGTTACGAAACGCTGGGCCAATCTCTTACCTAAACACGCGGTCCCGTGTGCGCGTGGCCCACCAAGCACCAGGGCACGGTGGTGGTAGGATGACCGCAGGGAGAAACTCGGCTGCATGCGGCTTTATCGGTGTTATCCACGCGGGTTTGACTTCTGGGCGCTGAGCGGCCGGCGCGGGTTTGCAGGGCTCTGCTGAGCACACCCGATTGACCTGCCGTTAGGGATTAGGGCACACGACTCGACTTGCCGTTAAAGATCCAGTCTCGGTGAGCAAGGAAAGTCGTGGAAAAAGGGCGTTGCAGTTAATGGTAGTATCCCCGACGATTGGTTAAGACGGAGGAGACATTTCTCGGGTGTTCTGCAAGGTTTACCCATGAGAGGGATAACAGGAGAGAAAAAAGAGAAAAGGGAGAGAAAGGGGGAAGAGCTGCAGTTCCAATTGGTATCACAACGCACCTCAGACCTCAGTCAGACGCATACGCAGACACTCGCCGCATAGCCCACGCTGCAAGCTGCCAGCTGAGCTGTTGGTTTGTCAATCCCGCGTCCGATCCGTTGATCTCTTCGGTAGAGCAAGGGCGTTCGTTGCGAGGCCCCACTCCATTCCTCCAGATTGCCAGATTGCCCCTCTGCCCCTCTGCCTCTGCCCCTCCATCTCCTTGGCATCCGGTGTCATTTCGCATTGAGACCCAGCAATATCCCTTGCCCAGTCAGCCTCACGATCCGCTCGCAGTCCGCAACCGAGCTCTTAAGTGCCCTCAAGTCCCGCCCTCGCCCTCCTCAGTTCCCACCTCGTAAAGCTTAACGCCCCGCTGTCAAAAGAAGGCCACCCCCCGTCCGAGGATACCTTAGGTTCAGACTCTAAAACAACTTGAGCTCTTTCTTCCTTTCGCACCACAACCTGCACACCAGGAGCGGCACCCCCCTTGATGTCGCCTTCCCGCATCAGTGACACCGCTGAGCTAGCCGCTCGGCCGCTTAAGACGACCGGTGTCGTGGTCGAGCCAGTTTCGCCTACGTCGAGTACCGCGACCAAAACCTTCGGCATGAACACATCAATGGTCTCGTCCAAGTTCCTCTCCCACCCGGAGGAGCTTGGCGTGGTGGCTGTGGGCTTCTCGGGCGGCCAGGTACGTACATGCATACATTACATGCGGCTCCTCACAAACCTATACCCGCATTGCTGACGCCGGCGACTCCAGTGCAAACCCGGCGTTGACGCCGCACCCTCGGCGCTGATCGAGTCCGGCCTGCTGTCCCAGCTCCACTCGGAGCTGGGCTACAAACTCCACGGCGACGACCAGGTGCATCTCTACACGGACCTGGTGCCGGCCGACGACCCGCCGTTCCGCGACATGAAGAACCCGCGCGCCGTGTCGTCGGTGACGAAGCGCATCGCGGACCAGGTGTACACGCACGCCAAAGAGGGACGGCTGGTGCTGACGCTCGGCGGCGACCACAGCATCGCTATCGGCACCATCGGGGGCACGGCCAAGGCGATTCGCGAGCGCCTCGGCCGCGAGATGGCCGTCATCTGGGTCGATGCCCACGCCGACATCAACTCGCCCGAGTCGAGCGCTAGCGGCAACATCCACGGCATGCCCGTCAGCTTCCTCACGGGGCTGTCGCGCGAGGACAATGAGGACTTTTTCGGCTGGCTGCGCCCCGAAAATCTGATCAGCGTCAAGAAGCTCGTGTACATTGGCCTGCGCGACGTCGACCCGGGCGAGAAGCGCATCCTGCGGGAGAACGGGATCAAGGCGTTTAGCATGTTTGACATTGACCGGTATGTTTTTTCGCTCCTTTGTACACAGTCCCCTGCCCCGAAGCTAATTGCTCGACAGACACGGAATCGGTCGCGTCATGGAGATGGCGCTCGGCCACATTGGTACCGACACGCCCATCCACCTGTCGTTTGATGTGGATGCGCTCGACCCCATGTGGGCGCCGTCGACGGGAACGCCGGTCCGAGGCGGGCTGACACTGCGCGAGGGTGACTACATTTGCGAGTGCGTGCACGAAACGGGGAGCTTGGTCGCAGTGGACTTGGTCGAGGTCAACCCCAGCTTGGCACCGGCCAACGACATCGGGGCACACGAGACCGTTCGCGCTGGCTGCTCTCTGGTGCGATGCGCGCTGGGCGAGAGTTTGCTGTAGGTTGCTGCAGACAGATGGACTGGCTGTCGATTTAGGTGTCGAATGACATAATAACGGGTTTGGAGACATGAGATGGCATCTCGATTGACTTTTGGGAAGGTACCTTAATTGCTGTACGCTTAGGATCAGGGACACATCAGGGATAAACATCGGGCGGTATTGTTATGAAGGTAAACTGGATCCCTGGCAAGGGCTGATGAACCTCTTGGAGTTGGGTTGTTGGTTCGCACTAGTTCTCGACAGTTGCATTGCATGATTGCATGTCAAATTCAAGGCGGTTCGAGGCACGATTCGAGGGCAGGAATGGAAAATATGGAACTTGTGCGAATGTGGGGTCCAGGCACGGCAAGGCTGGGATTTGCGGATTCGCGTACTCCCTGCCACCGGCATTCTAGTTCATTCTTAGCGCCCCGTTTTCAAACGGCCCAGCCACCCACATTGGAACAAAAAGACCCAGGCCCCACCACCCCGCGCTGCTGCTCAAGCCCCCAAAAAGGGGACCAGGAACGAACAACTCAGACGTGCGTCACCGTCTGCTGTTCATCGCCGGCCAGCAAACCCACGGTTGAGACCTAATTGTGCCCGACGCATTCGCCATTGACATCTCAGCATCTCGGCGTGTCATAATTGTTGTCGTTCGTCTCCCCTTTTCGCGAGTTTGTGCGCAAGAGTCAGCACACTCTTTCCGTCCCTAATTCTGCCCCCCAACCACGAAGGCGCGTCACGCCACGCCGGCCACGATAAGAGACGGTCGCCAAGGTTCTAGTTCCCGCCCGTTGCGCTTCGACAAAAACCAAGCTGCGACAATTTGCACCAGCCAACACCAACGCTTGCGCCGCATTCACCAGGCACATTAACGCATCGAGCTTGCTCTTGCAATTACATTGCCCCTGATCTCGAGCGATTTGGCAGCTGTCAAAACCCCACCCGTCAGATCGCGCATCGCCGCTTCTCGACCAATTCTCTCTCCCAGCCACGCCCTCCCAAACAAAACTCCACAACGCTGTGGAGACCGCCCTCGATCCCGTCAACAGCACCGAACGGCCCCCGCGACCCAATTGCTGGCGTCTTGTCAACTCCGCCGCGACGTGGCACTCGCTCAACCTAGAATAATCATCACTTCACCGTCGCCGTTTGGTGGAGGGCCGAAGTAACTTCCGCCCGCTTAGTCGATCCGGAGCGGCTGCGCAGCACCGTTTGCGCTACCCTCGATCCCGGTTGGCTCAGCTTTTGGATATTATCGAGCAGTCTACCCTGCAAGCAGCCTTTGCGACAATCACAAGTTCGGCGCGACGACAAGAAACAAGGCAAGAGTTGGAGAGCACAATTGGCTGTTCATATCCCATTTCTTCAGGTTACCCCTTTTGTGTCCTTGGGGCAAATCAGCAACTCAACCCCGAATTGGAGGTCTTGAGCAATCTAATTACTGTCCTCCGCCATTGCAATGGCTTCTACAGTCACGAGCGGCTCGCTCGTCTACGAGCGCCGTGTCGAGCGGATTCACAAATACCACTGGCCTGCCATCCAGCTCAACCTCTGGATGCTGATCATGCTGATCTCGGCCTGCACCATCATTGGCGTGTTTGCGACATTTATCCAGATCCAGCAGGTCCTGCTGCTCCCGGTACCATGGTACGCCGTCCCGTCTTTCTCGAATCTGCCTGAAATCACTGCTAACCCACTGCCGCAGGTACTTCCCATACTACATCACGGTCGCCTCGCTGGCCGTCGCCTTCATAATTATGTTGCTGTGGCTTATCTTCCAGCGCCGGCTGCTGCCGTCCATCGTCATGATAGGCGGCTTCATCCTGTTTGTGCTGTGGCTCGTCGGCCTCGTCGTCATCTCGGTCCAGCTGTGGGGGCCCTCGGGCTCTGTTAGTGGCAACTGCAATCTCTTCGTCTTTGGGGCCAACCCAGCGCCCACGGGCCAGAACTTGCAGACCCTTGCCTGGCTCGAACAGCGCAGTATCTGCCAGAGCTGGCAGGCTGTCTTTGCGTTTGGCTTGATCGGCGGCATCTTTTTGCTATGGATCATGGTCATGGCGTACCAGGTCTTTGCCGAGGGCTGATGACAATGTCGGCACAAACTAAAATGGGGTCTGCTTCTCGTGTATACTTTGATAACTTGTCTTGAGGTGGGGGTTTCATATATGGTCGGGACTGCGATGGTCCCCTCTGTGAGGGTTTTGCATAGATGGATGGCGTTCTTACGCAAGCATAGTTTACGGTAAATCGGGAGTTGGGGTTCTTTTTGTTGGACTATCGCGGCGAATGATGGTCTTCTGCATATGGCTTGTATGGTGGCGGGGCTGAGGCCTGTGGGAAGATGGCGGCCATAATGGCGGGTTTGCTAGGTTATCTGTGCAGGATAGGTTCGATTGCATTTGCGGTGCCGGCATATGGTGGATGAGAGATATGACTGGGAAAATTGGGTGTTGAGATTGAGGTGGCCATGATAATGGTCAGAACGAGAGTTGGCCACATTCTCCTTGTCTTCACGGCCTACTAAACGGTCGGTGTGAGTCAAAAGAAACATAGAGTTAACTGCCTTGCCTACCTTTGCCCCTTTCTCTTTTGTGCTAGCAACGGCCCATCCACCAATGGAAGGGTTTCTCTGCAAGTTGTGGAAACCTTATTCATCCGGCACCTGGTATATGAAGAGGATTTTGTGAGTCGCTCAGCTTCCTTTTTCTCTTATATACTCAACTTGAATCTCTTCATTACACGACCTTATACCGCTGGCAGCTACCTGCCAATGCTTGCTTGGCCAACCAACCACTTCTATTCATTATCCTGCACCTAATATTCCAGGTACGGAGCCCGGAATGACAAAAGCTGAAGGATTCCCCCTATTCAACTACCTCCCGTTTGAGCTCAGGAAAGAGATCTGGAACCATGCGGTCCGCCCTCTCCGCCCAGGCGCCCAGTTCTTCGGACTCTACAACCGGGAAGAAACGGCCGCTGTTGAGGACAAGGCCTGGCAGGCTTCGAATGATCGACGACGAGTCCATCATGTGCCAACCGAGAAGCAGGCGGCGCTGAACCCCAGGGTTTTCTATGCGAGCGACCGTCACTTTGTCAAAGTGTTATCTGAGCGTGACAATAACCATTTCAGCAACCGTTAGGCCAGCTGCTTCGTCCGTGACCTCCGGTGAGAGTTTTATGGCCGAAACGTTGAGGCATCTGAAAACAGCGATGGTGAAGTTACCCGTGCCTGCTTCGGGCTTCTCGCTTGCGAGTTTCTTTGACGACACCATTCCCGTACCTATATACCCTATAGTACCTTCAAAAAGAAAATACATTACTAATGATATCTCCAAGTACGGGCGTTCCCAAAAAGTCTTGTTGATATGACAGTTGTGACAATCAGCCCCGAGATTCGTTTGGCATGCTCCAAATAGAGCAGTGACCATTACCAGTACCAGGCGGGGAGAGCTCAGCTGGACCATAATACAAATCTTCAAAGGGCTCTTTCAAGCAAGAGATGCTCTCTCGGGCGTTAGAAAAAAACTCTCTTGATTTATGAGAGACATGAAGAGCCTGCTGTGTTAATGATGTTTCGCGAAGTGCTGAGGCACATTTTCTCCTCGAGTCCGTAGCCTCAAGTCACTCGCTAATTGGTTGAATTGTCCCTATTACACTGCAGTGCTCGTTAGTGACACATCAATTAGACTCGGAGGTTCCAAACCAAACTGCGGCGCATGCGGTTATATTAATTATCTTAGGTTGGAGAGGGGGTCTACGGCGTGTCTAATCGTGCGAGTAGACCTCCTCGGGTTGAAAATCCACCCAGCCTCCTCCCGCGCCGGCACAAGTAAAATCAACTGTCAACTCTCCACAACCCTTCCCCGGAAAACCACTCTCTTGCTCCGGATTACTGCCAACCCCGACAACCTAAAACCTCCCTGCCTTACATACCAACAGACTTGCTCTCCGACGACCAGTCTTCACGTACCGCACCGTTCATCAACCTTACGGCCCCGACCTCACCTCCTCCAGCCCTCTATATCCCGCTTCCTTCATCCTTGTGACCACATTCTTGGTCCTAACTCCAACCCTACCGTTCTCCCCATTTTGTACGCCAGCAAAACTCTCCATGCCCCCACCTCGCCATGATCCCCACGTTCACCCCCCCATCACCCACTCCACACACTCCCCCTCCACACCCTTTACAACACCACGGGGCTTCCTGCCCCTTCTTTGTCAATCACGTCCGTTGATCCCGACCTGGCTTTCAGCCGACACCTCGCTCGTCAGACTCAAATAATCGCCAAACACCCTCTCCTCGACATCCATATCCTCCCACTGGCGCCCGGTCCTCTTGGCCTCGACTCGCCTGAAGAAGACGCGCTTGCCCCACTTCCAGGCCTCGACGCCCGCAAAGAACAGGAAGGACGCGACAAAAACGATGCCCCACTCCCAGCTGATGCCGGTATGCTTAAAAACGGCGTGGTTGATGACGGGGATGTACAGGGTCGGGAACAGGGTGACGAAGCCGCCGACAATCGCCCAGAACAGGAATTGGTTCCGCCACACGTCCGCCATCCACTGCGTAAAGTACTTCTCGGAGCCGGGCTGCATGCGGAAGAAGGAGCGGCGCGTGTCGACGAGCTCCCAGGCGAGGAAGAGGGCGAACCAGGTAAGGCAGGCAAAGGTAGTGGCGCGGGCGCGGAAGACGGTGTCGCACGACGCGCTGTACGAGTCGTTGCATTTCTCGCCGAGGGAGCCGTCGCCAAAGGCGTAGACACGCAGCACGAAGCTCGTCAGGCACAGGGCCGTGATCCACAGGCCGTAGACCACCATGTCGACGAGGAACTCGGCCGTGAAGATGCCCGTCTTGAGTGACTGCGGCGGGCGCCGCATGATGTCGGGGACTGCACGCTCGAAGCCGAGACCCATGTCGGGCAGGCCCGAGGTGATCATGATAATCCAGACGATCTCGACGGGCGCGAGCGGGAAGATGGAGAGCGAGTTGGGGTCTTTGAAGACGAGACCGATGAGTAGGATGCCGGCTTGGGCGATGTTCTCCGCCAAGACGTGCAGGACGAACTTTTGGATGTTGTCGAAGATGCGCCGGCCTTCTTCGATGGCGGCGACGATGGATGCAAAGTTGTCGTCGGTCAGCACAATATCCGATGTGTCCTTGGCTACGTCGGAGCCAGAACCCATGGCAATGCCGACGTCGGCACGGCGAAGCGAGGGGGAATCATTGACCCCATCGCCAGTCTGTATTGTATTTATTCAGCAGCCGATTTCTCTCCATCAACTCGGAAGGGGATGGACGACTTACCATGGCGCAAAATCTGCCACGTCTGTGCAAAGCCTCAATCATGCGGACCTTGGTGCTCGGCGCACAGCGTGCAATGACAAGCGGCAAGACAGGTAGTTGGTCAACCTCATCATCACTCAGAGCGTCAAACTGGCTCGCCGTCATGGCAATAGCGCGTGCGACATCAGCGCTAACACGCTCCATTTTCTTGGGTAAGATACCAACCTCGATGGCAATCGCCTTGGCCGTCTCGGGGTGATCACCAGTAAGCATGTGGACCGAGATGCCAGCTCCATGGCACTCGCGCACTGCGTTGGCAGACTCGGGACGGGGTGGGTCGTAGAGTCCGACGAGGCCACGGAAGGTCAGGTCCTGCTCAATGAGATCGCGGTTCATGCTCTCGGTGACTTGAACGTCGGCCACGATCTTGCGACTGGCAAGGGCCAGGACGCGCAGGCCGAGCCCGGCAAAAACCTCCATGTTGCGGATGATTTGTTCACGAACCTCTTCTGTCATCTCGACCTCGACACTCTCCTCTTCAGGGGCGTCGGTTTTGCAGTAGCGGGTGCAGACGGCAATAACTCTTTCGACGGCGCCTTTGGTGAAGGCAAAGTTCTCTCCGGTTGTGTTGCGTCTGGTGATGACGCTCATGCGCTTCACATCGCTGTCGAAAGGGAATTCGGCCACCTCGGTCCACTCTGGGTTCTCCCCGGACGTGAAGGCGAGTCTGTTCCAGTCAAAGCGGTTCGCAAAGACTTGAATTGCAATTTCTGTCGGATCTCCTCGGGAGTGCCACTCGCCATCTTTCTGGTACACGGTGGCGAGGTTGGCGAGCGACGCCACAATGAGGAAGTCCTGGAGACGGGACTTGCTATTGGCTAGGAGGGCAGCCGGCTTCACGATGTCTCCGAACCCGGCACCGTCTTTCTCGGTCTTTTCCGACTTGGTCTTGAACTTGATCTTGTCGGGCATTCGCGCATCGAACCGGATGTCTCCCTCGGTGGGATTGAAGGGTTTCGAGTTAAGCTCAACCGTGTACGTGCCAAGGCCTGGGATCCAGGCGCTGCGGGCAACCATCTTACCTTGAGTGAGTGTGCCTGTCTTGTCGCTGCAAATGTCCGTCACGGCACCTAGGGCCTCGAGACTCTTGAGGTTGCGAACAATGACGTTGCGCTCCACCATGCGCTTTGTGCCAGCGGCCATCGTAATGGTCAAGACTACAACGAGAGACGCAGGGATCATGGAAAGACCAGTGGCAACGGCGTAGATAATGACCTCTTGCGAGGTACGGAACTTGTTGGCGCCGAGCACAATGATAGCACAGACGATGGCAATACCAAAGAGAAGCATGGCTAGCTTGCTGAGCTTACGCTGGAGCGGAGTACCAACATTGACACCGAGGAAGCGGCCAAAGGCATCGCCAAGGGTCAGGGTGTAGGCCTCGAGATATCTATGAGGGCCAGCGTGGCCGTCAGGCTTGCGCTTCACGGGGCGGACCTTGGAGTCCTTCTTCTGAAGGGCTGAAGCGATGGCGCCAATCTCGGTGAAGACGGCTGTGGCAAAGACGATGCCCTTTGCGCGCCCCTTGGTGCACGTCGAGCTGCTGTAGGCGACATTTAGTCGGTCGGCGGGGCCAGTGTTGCTGTCGAAGGTGCTGCTCTCCGTCTTGCGAACGGGGAGCGATTCGCCGGTGAGCAGGGCTTCGTCAGTTTCAAAATTCTTAGCCTCAATCAACCTGATTGGCTAGTCAGCGATAAGATGCCAAACCCGCGAGACGGCAAGCGTCTAGCATGACAGATGGGGGGTTTGCAACTCCTACCTAAAATCGGCTGGAATGGTGTCGCCCATCTTCACCTCGACCAGGTCACCAGGGACAACCTCGCCGGATGGCACCACGATAGCCTCCCCGCTGCGCACCACACAGGCAGTCGGGGAGCTCAGTGACCGCAGAGAGTCCATGGTCTTCTCGGCAGAGTACTCCTGGAAGAAGCCGACGACGACATTGAGCAGGATGACGGCGGCAACGACGCCACCCTCAATGTAAGACCCGATACCGAAACTGACGGCCATGGCGAGAATGAGGACCTGATTCGGTCAGTACTGCTGGGACTGATTATATAGGCGAGCTCACCATGGTCATGGCATTGGCAATCTGGGCAATGACTATCTTGAGGGGCTGCACTCCCTCTGCATCGTTGAGGGCATTGGGACCAAACTCGTCAAGACGGCGCTTGGCCTCGGCCGGGGACAGTCCGGTGAGGGCGTCGGCGGCGAGCTCGGCGGCGAGTTCCTGATAGGTCAGGGCATGGGCGGGGTGAGTCAACGGCTTGTTGGACTGGCCCGACACATGGCCGGCCGAGGACGGTTTATCCCGAACGGAGCCGCTCTTGGCCATCACTGGGGGCTCGAGCTTGATTGTTGGGTGGTGAGCGGGCGTGGGACAGTCGAGTCAATGGCACAAGATGTTGGTGCTGTTTCTGGCAGCAGAAATCAGAAAGGGGCGAGCGAGTAAACAATGGCAACAGCAGGGCGGTGCAATCGAACGGGCGAATTCGGCAAGTGGACAGCAGTATACTCCGACCAAGATGGGGTCGACGGGAAGCGATAGGCGTCCATGACGTCTATCCTTTATACTTTAAGTTCAAGACCAATAGGCAACAACCGCAAATCCCATCGGACGCAAGATAACTAGACAGCCAGTAAGGCCGTCAAAGAGGAACACGGGAGGAGGCTGCTGTCCAGTGTGCAGCCCTTGGCATCTCGGCGGCACCTTGGCACATGGCCAACCCCAGCGCCCGCGGTTCTAGAAGCCCCCTCCGGCATCTCCAGGGGTACGCCCGGCAGCGGCTTTGCGGACGAGGCGTGTGTTGATGGCGAGTTGATTGGAGCTGTTGAAGCCCAATGGTGCCGACAAGCCGAGGACGGCCAATGCGAGTTCGTGTCGTCACAGGAGATGTGCGGTTCCGATGGGGTACCGCGGGAGGCGCGTCTTGGCGGGGTGGCTCTTCTCAACATTTGTGCGGCTCTTGTGCAGCTTTCTTGATCAGTCGCGCGCAAACGCGCAAAATATGGTGCGGCCAAGACAGCCAAGAACTTTGTCACAAGCTCTCGGGCGGGGGTATCTTGGAGCCTGTCAGCAGACGTCGCGCGCTCAGGTCCAAGGGATGTCCCACGAGTCTTTACCTCACCAATTTGAAGCTGGGACTGGCAGGGCTCTGTGAGGAATCCGGGATCGACAAAGCGGAATTGCCATGATGAATGTCGGAGACTCGAGAGTGCCAGAAGTTACTCGGAAATCGATACTCGACGTTAGCAAAAAAAGAAAACCAGTCGTTGTTCGTGGTTTGTTCAAGGAGTTCAAGTCATGCATGCGGGCCTGTGCTACGTGTCTTGAGACTATGATGTCTCAATTGCACTGTCCATGCATGTCGTTGTGGAGACGGGAAAGAGGCACGTGCCTGCAGGCCAACCCACCGACCAGCAGCCCGGTGCCCTTCCCACGTCTCTGCCAAGGCAAACACCAAGACAACTGCCAAAAGGCCGCACGTCGCCGGTCCCTATAATAAGTCACATCGGGAGTTTTTTTTTATATTCCCACCCCGACCAGGTTGAAGTATCCTACCGAGTGTTGACATGAATAAAGGCAAATCTTGTCACTAATAATGGCCAATGAGTAACTATAGTAAACTACCTTACCAACCTAGACTTAAACGAACAAAGACCTTAGTAAACTGCCATTTTAGGAAGCAACCCCAACCGAGACCTTACCTCCACAAAAATCTCAAACAACATCTGAATTGGAAACAATGTCTTTGACATAGCGGTACAACAAGGGCCCGCGATCAATTAAATCATGAGCAAAGCACATTGTGTAATAGGTACAAGCGGCGTTTTCCGATAATATAAACCCTCGTATCACCTGACTTTCCATGCAACCAAGTCATCAGTCTCAAACTTCGAACAAGCCCCCAACCCCAACACCTTACCAGCATATACTGTGCTTACTGGCAACAACCAAGCCAATCATGTCATTCAGCACCCACCAGGACTCGGAAGACACCCTCCCTCGCAGACATCCACAGCCACGCCAAACCGCAAAGGTTTAGGGTTAGGGTTAGGGTTAGCAGCATTACTCTGAGGTTGCGCCTGCCACTCCCTTTCAAAGGAGATTTGAAGCAAGGGATTATACCCAGGTCTGCATGACGATTGATTGGAATATGTTCACTGTAAGGTATCGCAGTATACATGTACACTCTCTCCAAAAGCCCAGATTTCCGCAAACAGCAACTCCAGTAGTAACTTCACCTCGTGTTTTGTTGTCCTGGGTATGCGACTGTGACTTACTCGCACTCGGATCTCGAAAGCTAATGTGTAAGTTATTGAGTTAGGCGATTGTTCAAGTTGCTTGCTTTGACTTATATAACTTGCAGGACTTCATCTCCCAGTGTTGCCGTCACTCGACATTGTTGATCACACAGGAGACTTGTCTTGAGTGCGACTTGGCGAGCTTCCCTGCACACGCTTGCATCAGCGGCGGTGTATTACGAGCGTAAATTCCTCTGCCGCAGTGAAAACGCCCTCCTAAGTACTTCGTTATGACCCCCTGTCCCGCCACCCAGCATCCCGCCTACCTCCGACTAGGTCCGATCTGCCGAGATAAAACGTGATGGAAGGGCCTCCGTCCAGACCATCAGCCGAAGCTCAATGGGAAGCCTGGAGAGCAGATGAAAATGGGTGGCAGGGGTGCCATCGTTACCTGTCATGTTCATCTTGTGGAAGCTCAGCGGGAAGATCGGAGAATAAATGAAAATGGGTGGCAGGGGTGCCGTCGTTACCTGTTGTGTTCATCTTGTCGAAGCTCTGAGTGTGTATGTATCTTGAGTGTTTCGTTGTGTTGATGTGATCAACAATGTTAAGTATCTCGTTGTGTTGATGTGATAATGTCAAGTGTTGATGTGGTAATGTCGAGTGTTGATGTGATAATGTCAAGTGTTGATGTGGTAATGTCGAGTGTTGATGTGAAAATGTCAAGTGTTTCGTTGCGTTGATGTGGTAATGTCGAGTGTTTTGTTGTGTTGATGTGTAGTGCCTTCTGGAAATTATTGTTTGGGATTGCATGATGCAACAAGCTATAGTTGGACCTGGTACAATACAAATAGAGACACTGATGTTGCTTGAGAATTTAACCCAAGGTGTGTCAGCAGCCCAAATGGCTATTTCTTTGTGGCTGGAGAACGATCCCTACAGTTGCTGGATCAGGATCAAAATTCATACAACAAGGCCATAAGCAAGCTGGGAATCCAATTCTGCATGATGGCGCCCACGCAGCCGGGCTGGTGGCGGGATATCTGGAGATTGGGAAACCGATTCCTGGGATGGTATTGTAACTCTAGAAGCCTTGGATCGTCAGTTGTATTTCGCCGAGACTTACACTAGCCAAGGCAAGAACATAGACAGCAACGGTAACGAGTACACGGTCCTGCGGATGCCAAATATCAAGCCCCTGATCCTTTTCCGCCATTGTGCTGGGGGGGGGGGGGATCGCGATGCCCATGAGAGCGAGGAAGATGAGGCAGAGGTACACTAGACTAGTCCACGGGATGTGAGCAAACAGACTCGGGGTTGGAGTAGGTCAAGGTAAGCCCCAGAACAGTTATTAGACCCAGAATGTAAACATTGATCCAAAAACTCCCATCGAATGTGACTCATGCATCGCGATATGCCTTCCCTAGCGGCGTAGGCTTCCCGTTCCCATCTAGCAACGCCGCCCACTCTCTAACAGTTCCCGTATCCCTCATCGCCCTAAACCAAGCATACCTTTCGACCCACTCCGACTTATCCAAATACTTACAACTGTCACGACAAACCCCTCCACATGCCCCCTCTCCAACGGCCGTTCCACACTCCAATTCGTCGCCGCAAACTCAGTAACCTAAACCGGCCGATCGGCTCCAAGCTGGTGGTACACGGACCACATGTAATAAAACTGCCCCAACGTCTCGCCATACCAACGCAGCGTTCAACGTTGACATGACCGCCATTTCCAACCTGCATCGCGATATCGGCCACCATGAGCAGGGCCCAATTCCCATGAGCAGTACACGAAGTTTCGACGGAGCGCGGCTCGTTAAATGATTACCTGTGGCAAGATCATCAAGCAGGCCATGTTTGGCCCGCGCCGACCCCGAGCATGACCTTGCTGTCCGCAAGCTCATGACGAATATACGTTTGTTCGCCTCCTAGGTGGCTGGGAGGGATATGGCCTGAGCACTGAATTTAGTCATGGAGCAATTGAACTGAGAGCAAACTGGGCCGAGGCTCATCATGAACCCTCGGTGAGATTTTCTATATAGGTCATAGCAGCTATTAAATGAATTCAGTTTTCCCTATCTACCTAATAAAAGCCAACTTATCCGTGATCATTCGACATGTGCTGTATCGACTCTTCTCACATTTATTGTGAGTATATTTCTCGCCGTTTGTACTTATTGTTCCTTGGTTATGTCTGATTGGCCTTAATCTGTTGATGATAACCCTGGTGGGGTAGGCGGTGGTGGTGGAGACTGCCGAAAAATCCGGAGAACCCCGATGAAAATTGCCCGGGGGCTCCCGGCGATAACAATTGGCGGCAGTGACGAGATAGCGGCTACTTCCCAGCTAGCCCGCCCGCTGTATACCGTCACGCTATCTTGAGCCCCAATTTTAGTTCTTGTTCAATGCAGGTAAGGCATGCAGCATGCAGATGGCTTGTACAGCCATCGCTTGCCTTGGCCGTGATCAAACCCCCAGATTAGTGTCGCGGTTAGTCAGGCCAGCACTCATTATCACCAACCCTTTTCTGTTCAGCAACGTTGCTTCGCCTTGCTCGCATTTTTAGGTAGAAGCCGGCCCGCGAGTATTCGGTAGCCAACGCCAAACGCCCTTTGACATCGTCTCCCACTCTCAGTCTCGGTCTATAAAGCCCAGGACCTTCACACATCCAGTCCGAGCTCAGTCAACCTAGCTCCCTTCTCACACACACACACCCCAACATCTCCAACCCTCTCCACCACCACCATGGCCGCCCCAACAGAACCAACAACCCAACTCTGGCTCTCCTCCGGCAACGGCCCCATCTCCCGCACCATCCTCAGCACCCCCCTGCGCGACGCCCAACCCTCCGAGATCCCTCTCATCGACGTCTCAGGCATCTTCAGCCCGTCCCTACCCGCCCGCACCGCCGTGGCCCAGCAAATCCGGCACGCGGCGACCACCAACGGCTTCTTCTACATGACCAACCACGGGATCCCGGCCCCCATCACCTCGGCGGCCCACAGCGCCGGCCTGTCCTTCTTCCGCCGCCCCGCCGAGGCCAAGGAGCCCGTGCGCACGACGCACTCGCAGCACCACAAGTACAAGGTCGGCTGGAAGCCGGCCGCGACGTTGCGCATCAACCCATTCGAGAGCGCCGACATGCGCGAGAGCTTCTCGTGGCGGTACGACCCGCGCTACGACCCGGCGGTGGGGCGGATGGAGAACGTGCCGGCCGAAGTGGCGCGGTACATGAAGGTGGACGAGGACGGGTTTCCGTGGAGCAAGACGGGGGATCTGCCCGAGTTCGAGGAGGCGGTGGTCAAGTGCTGGCAGGCGGTGCTGGGGTTGGGGCGGGCGTTGGTCCGGAGCATGGCGCTGTCGTTGGGGCTGGAGGAGGATGCTTTTGATGCCAAGTTTACGCATCCCGATGCGGCGGTCGCGTTGAACTATTATCCGTCGTTGGAAGGCGGGGAGGGGGAGGGAAAGGATGTGTCGATTGGGTCGCATACTGACTTCCAGTTGTTTACGATTCTGTGGCAGGATGAGGTTGGGGGATTGCAGGTTCTGGACCGGGAGGGACAGTGGTTGCGGGCGAAGCCCATCCCGGGCGCGTTTGTCGTCAACTTTGCCGACTACATGCAGCGCATCACGAATGATCGGTATCTGAGCACGGTGCATCGGGTGCAGAACGCGACCGGGAAGGAGAGATTGAGCATGGCGTTCTTCTTTGGATTCAACTTGAATGAGAGCTGCGGAGTGTTGGATACGTGCGTGAAGCCGGGCGAGGAGAAGAAGTATGATGAGATTAGCTGTCAGGAGTGGACGCAGAGAAGGTTGAAGGCGATGCATACAACTAAAGCGGAATAGGGGCTAGAAGAGCAGGTTGCGGTGGCCATTTTGGCACCCACAGCACGGTGCTCAACGACATGATGGTCGACCGTAAAAAGTTGAAGATTCTTGACTCTCAATTGCCCTCGTTGACAACGCATCGTAAGAAACAAAGGGTCGTGATTCCGAGTCCTATTAATCCAGTTGTAAGTCTTGTCGGCCATTTCTCGGCATCCAAAACACTGCTCACCGTCTGCGACGCGCCATACGAGACACGCTGGTGATGTTATCCTCGGTGGAGCCATTCCTCGGCCTAGGAATAACGCGAGCCAGAAGCCCTCGGCCGCCGAAATGCCGAGTAAGCACCCCGCATGCCCCGTGTCCCCCCGTATCACCCCGCGAACATCACAAGCTTGATTGCATCATGCGACATCGGGCGTTGTTCTGGCGCCTCGTCCGTTTCCGATAACAACCCCCTTTTCCCAGCACCACGACATCACCACCCTCCCCAAACAACCAACACTACACCCCCCATCGCCACACACCCCAATAAACAACCATGACCTCCACCCTGATCCCGCCCACGGGCGTCTTCGTCCCCTCGCCCACCTTCTTCCGCCCCCTCGCCGACTCCCCCTCAGCCCACGTCGCCGCCGTGGACGTGGCCGCACAAGCCGCGCACAGCGTCTTCCTCGCACGCGCCGGCATCCGCGGCATTGTGCTGCTCGGCTCAACAGGCGAAGCGATCCACCTATCCGCGGCGGAGCGTTTCGACCTGGTCGCGGGGGTGCGGCGCGGCCTTGACGAGGCCGGGTTCCCCGACTACCCGCTCATGGCGGGCGTGCTGACGAGCGGCGGCATCGAGGAGACGCTAGCGTGGTTGGTGGACTATGCGAAAGCTGGCGCGCAGTGGGGGCTAGTGCTCGCGCCGGGGTATTTCGGGGCTGCGGCGAGCCAGGAGAATTTGAAGGAGTGGTATCGCGTGATTGCGGATGCGAGTCCGATTCCGATCCTGGTGTATAACTACCCTGGGGTGACGAATGGCGTCGTTGTTCTGCCCGAGTCGTATACCGAGCTGGCAGCGCATGAAAAGATTGTGGGGTGCAAGATGTGAGTGTGTAGTCCATGGTGGGCAGAGAAAGATGATGGGCTGACCTTTTGGTGCTGTTAGGTCCCATGGCAATGTCTCGCACCATGTGCAAGTCTCCCTCGACCCAGCAATCGACCACGACAAGTTCCGTGTCTACAGCGGGTTTGGCCAACAACTAGGCCCAATCGTGGCGTTTGGCGCGGCGGGCGTAATCGATGGCATGGCTGCCTTCTTTCCCAAGACGGTGGTGCGGCTGATGGACCTGCTGGAGAAGGATGAGCAGAATGCAGAGACAAAGGCCGAGATTCGTCGGCTGCAGTATGTGGTTAGCCGTGCCGAGGAGTTTGTCGTGCGTTATGGCATCCTGGGCATCAGGGAAGCCGTCTATCGCGTCACAGGGTTGGGCAACCTTGAAGGTGGGCGCTTGCCGCTCAGGGGAAAGCTGGCGGAAAGCGAGTGGGAGAAGGGGAGAGGGCTGTTCTTGGCAGGTATTGAGGAGACCGAAGCCGAAGCCAATTTGTAATTACATAGGTAACGTTAGTTGGTCCCTAAAAAAAAAAAAAAAAAAAAAGAAGAAAAGAAAAAAAAAGAGCCATGTCTTTGACAAGGCATTTCTCCAAAACATTGTGCTGCCCGGAGCACCGATGAACCGGAACCCCACGTTGGTGGCACCGCCTCCGCGATACTCTCAACTTGGGCATCAAATGTGGCCCACATTGTCGCCAACACCAATGAGCTTGTACCAGGGCCATATTATATCAGCCATGGCGCTTTGCATGCGGTCTGGAGGGCGTTCCCAGACCCACAAGAGGCCTTCGCCGCGGCCGCAATAGCTCGGTATAAAAGCTCATCAAGGTGGCTAGACCAGCGAACAGCAGCGCGGCCTCCTTTCAATAAGAGCCTCAAATTTTTCATTATGAAGCTAATTCTAAGTCAGAGGAGCGGCATGACTACACCGGTCTGTGGCTCATACATCACAATTTGATTGGCTGTTGCCTGCCGCGCTCCTTCAATATGTTACACGTGGAGATTGTGCTTATCTCCGTTACCAACAAAATCGCCCCTTGGGTTATAATTTAATATCACGGCTCTGTGCACTGTAATTTGTAGAAATGTTGCAATTTATTTAAGTTTTTGCCTCCTGCAACGATATAACCTTATATATCCGCGTTTAGGGCACTGCACTCAGGAAATATCCCTCCCGCCGGTCCACCGGCCAGTTTTGATCGGTGAGGCGCTGGTCAGCCCTGATTATTCTCATCAATAATAGGCTTCGAGTGTAGTAGATGTTATCTCCGCCATCCCCGACAGGTGGACCAGCGAAGTCTTGCACTGGCAAAAGCCATAGACCGGGGAAAACGTGGACCGGGGAAAACGTGGACCGGGGAAAATATGGACCGGGAAAACGACCTGATTGCAAACAGACGGTCTCGCCAGTCCACGTATATATAAGTCTTGGGTCACATCAGAGTTATAGCATTACCGGAGTATCTAGCAGACCCAAGTTGAAAGTCGAAAGCACTCGTTCCTCCAACAAGAATACTGTTTCTCCTGCCTTTAGCACCTCACTGAGTTCCATTAGCACCTTGAGTAAACGTCACCATGGAGCCCGACAGATCACCTTCCAACACTGACGGTAAGCCGTTCGACTTCCCTCAACTTCAAATTTTGCAGGGGAAGATGGAACAAGCATCGGAACTGGCGGCTGGAGAAATGAGGTACACGGATTTAATTGCTGTGAACGGTATGTAACTGCAATACCCCCGTTAAAGCAGGCCATGACTGCAGTAGTACCGTATGTTTTGTTTTCGCCCTCACGCAGTCAGGGTGAGGAAGTCCAAAGGTCGGCAAGTCCTAACATTGAAGAACAGGGTTGTTTCAAACTCCCATGTACTCGCCGCCATCTCCAAAGTCGGCATCGGTAGAAGCCTCTGCATCAACCTCCGGGCATGAGACGCTGCAGAAGTAAAAGGAAGAAAATTCGGTCTTGTGTATCAAGACCGAGCCGCTGAAGACCACAGGCGCTGATGGACTAGAGGACGACGATAAGGTCTCTGGTTATGTCCTCCGCCATGGTGTAAGAGAGTGTGTTTTCTTTGAATCGCCGGAGAAGATTAGTTGTCCGTAGACTTGTTTTAGGCCTACCAAACTGTCAGGAGAGGTTTTGATGTTATCCCATCTTGTCCAGTGCACTCGCGGTATTGGGCACCGGCTGTGTAACTCTAGCTCAGACTTGGTACTTTTCCTTAATCCTTTGATTTTATGAGGAATGAAGGGGATAGGTGGTTTCCTAATGTGGTGAAGTTCAATGGCTGGTTGTTGAGCTCGAGTACCCCCTTAATGAGGTCAGCGCCTGACCGAATGGAAGATCAGAACTTCACTTACCGATAGAACGGCTCAGGGGTCGCAATACCCCTAACCGTCTGGTTTTCAAAACTTGGCCCATTTAGGCCGATTCCCAAGTTGTCAAATCTAAACTGGACCCTCCCTCTGCTTATAGCTAAGGTTACTACTAAGACCAATGCCATTTTCATTGAGACTAAAAATTCCAAAGTCCTGCCAAGTTGATAAGTTATTAAGGCTGAACAGCCTCTTAGTACGGTGTAATTTAGAGGTATAGTTTCAAACATAGTCTCTGAGCAACCTTCTAATATCAGAATAAATAAATATAGCAAGACCGTTAAAATCAATATATTACTCTTGGGCCCCTACCTAGATATTAAATATACTCTATAGTCTATCATTTCCCTTACTATAATCATATTAATGCTATCATAACTAAATGTGACACCGGTACCACACCTAGGTGAGAAGTAAGGTGTAGTAGGGGTGACAACGACAAGGTGAGTGATCGACTGTAGGATTAGACTGCAGAGCTATGACGATGATCCGTACAATGTCGGACGATCAAATCGTTCAGGGAGATGGAATGTAAGTTCAGGGAGATGGAATCAAACAGCAGATAACACACGATGCCTTCGCAGTTGCAAGTCAATTGAAGAAGAGGGTGGTTGCTTGCAGGTCGTCGCATCCAAACCACCACAGAGCTCCTCGTAGCAATTAGGGATAGGATCACCAAGCACCGGGTGTAAGAGCAAGTCAACAAGGTCGCTATCTCAGAAGATGCAATGTAGAATTGATGAACGAACAACAAGGGTTCCACAAGGATAGAATTCCCCAGCTTCACTGAAGTTCAGCTGTCATGCAGCCTGGACCACGATGCCGAGGTTGTGTGGTTCGTCCATGACAAATCTGAAGTCTGATGACGAAGGCCAGCGCGAGATGATCCACTATGTGGCTAGCCCTTGCTTGTGTGTGGCCTTGGATCCCCCCGACGCAATCCGCCAAGATGCCGGAGGCCCATGGTTCGTCCATAGCAGATCTGCAGTCTGATAACGATTGCCAATAGTATGATGGTTGGAGACCCACTTCCCCTGGTCAGGAACAGACCAGCTAATGTAGGTCCCATGGTGTGTGTGTGTGTGTGTGATTCCTTGTGACCACGGCCGACCCAGGTCAAGGAGGTGAATAACCCTGTTGACCTTAGGTGAGTCTGACCGGTGTGACACTAAATTCCATGATTTAGAGTGACCTTATAAGTATTGGCTTATAAGAATCATAAGTGGGTTTAATATATTATCTTTAGATCTTAAAAGCCTAATAGAAGAACTGATCGGCAAACCGATTGACCCCCTCCCGATAGATGCGACAGGGGGGGGCACCCCAAGGACTCCGGGCAACTTTGCGCACAACACAGCCAAATGCAATACAAAAAGGCATTTATTCGCCTTCTAGAGCCTCGTTTAACCTCGCAATTGCATGAATGACTTCCTCCACGCGATCCCCTTCTTCCACTGCCGGTTCCGCCGCTTGCTTCCGCTTCCGAGACTTCGGGGGCTTTCTTGAAGCCTTCTCTGCTTCCGCGATGTCTTCCGCTCTGGGAAAGCCACCGTTGGCAGGCTCCTTGACTTTCTTTTTGGTCCGGGGCTTTAAAGCTTCCAAGTCGGCCCGTAACTGCTCGTTTTAAGCTGCCAACAGAGCTCTCTGGCCGTTGCCAGTGTCAAGAGCCTTCCCTGCCTTGATCAGGAGCCTCCTCACGTTACGCTCAGTGGGAGAATTGTAACCCAATGCATCACGGAGAGCGTTCTGGATGTCACCTGACTTCTGGGGAGTCTTGAATACCGTTGCTGACGTAATGGGGAGGTTGGTTGACGTCGGGGAGCGGGAGGGGGGAGGTGGTGAGTCTCCCACTACTGCCTGGCGGTCTTCCAGTATTCGCTCGGGTTTAAAAGGCCAGATTCCACACTTTCTGAAGCCGGAGCGAATATTTTTAGCCGTAAAACCTTTTTTACGAGCCTCTTAGTAAGCCAACATCCTTCTCGAAATCTTCGTTGGTGTGGTTGGAGGCGCCGTCAAGTATGACCATAGACTAGACAGATGATAGTTGGTAGCCATGGATTGATAGGGTATGTAAGATAGGTGGCTAGGAAACCTTGGGACTGATAGGCAGTTAGGATAGATCTTATAGATATCTTAGTATCATTATATCTTATACATAGCCTTCTATAAAAGAGATGAAAGAGTGATAGACCCTTAAGAGGAAGAAGCTCTAGGGTACTTTTTAGAAACTGACCTTAGAAAGATTATTAGCTGAACTTCAATGAAGCTAAGAGGAATTCTATCTCTGTAGAACCCTTGTGATTGTCCATTCATTCTCCATCCTACCTTTTGAGATAACAGACTTTTGACTTGCTCTTACACTCTATGTTTGGTGATCCTTTCCCTGACTGTTGCAAGGAGCTCTGCTTTGGTTTGGGTGCGATGATACAGTGAAGTTGTCCTTCCTCTTCTTTAATTGATTTGCAACTGCACAGCATTGTGTTTATCTTCTGTTTGACTGTTCCATCTCCCTGAACGACCGACCGCAGACTACCACTCGCGCGCATGCAGCAAATACCCGCTTCGCTTCTGTAGATCCCGAGTGACCTCCCCGCTCAGATACTGCATGGCCCGGTCAAGATGGATTACGGCAAAGTAATACCAGAACGGAAGAACCTTACTTTTAGTGCTACGTAGCTTTAAAGCCGACCATGTGATCTACTGTTGTTCGTTGGCCATCACACTTACCACCAAAAAAAGCCTTGAGCTGGCTTAGTGTAGCACGGAAAGAAGCCGCTGCCTTGTTGTGAGTCACGGTGGTGCCTTGGATCGTGGCGTAGCAGCGTCGGACAGGTATTTATTTCTCTGTCGCCCCCCCCCCTTGCTTGCCTTGAATCGATCAGAACACACTGCGCGCGCAACATATCTTGTCATGACCATCACTATTCGATGGGTTGAGGAAGCGAAAGGATGGGCTATGGAGGCTATCCCATTCATCTACCTATCTACCTGTATAGTCACACCTGACAATTTTTCCTGGCCGAGTCCGTATTAGTCGCAGATCCTGAGCAAGAGATGAGCCACACTGCGGGCCGCCTGAGCCGAGGTGAGTCAATTTAGCAGTTCCTACCAGGAAATACAAAGCCCTATTCAGGGCTGCAGAGAGCGGGCGTGGTTTACAAGAAATATCCGCTTAGCCCGGGTCCCGTTCAAGTATCAAGCTATTAATTCCACGTGCCCCAGTGCAGTAGCTCTCAGCTCAACCGGAAAAGCCGGGCGGCTGCTTTTCTAGATCTGACATCTGAAGGTCGTTGTGTTTTTCATTCAAGGCCCAGTCAACAATGCTCGCCGCCTATGTCATGGTTGTCAGAGCGCTAGTAAAATCACAGGTATGGTGGAGTTGCTGTCATACAGGTTTGATCAAGTACTAAAAGAGGTGTCAGATATCGTGCCCATCTTTCCCCCTTGTTGGGTATTTCTCTTTTCTCACTTACAAGACCGACAAGCTGAGTACTAAGCCCAGCAAACTTTCCCGTGTGTTTGTAGTAGATGCCCGTCTCCTCTGAACACGGCTTGGTTTTCATCTTGTCGTAGACCGAGGAAGCAAACCAGAAACAGTTTGCTGTCATGACGTTATAGCCCGACTTCATTGCGCTCTTCTCCTCCAGCACTCTGGCGAATTCATGCAACGGCACACCCGGGTGAGGGAAGTCGAGATGGCGCAGATAATCTGACGCTGAATACCCAACCGCCTTCCAGCCCGCCACCGAAGAGGAAAAACGGCGAGCGTCGCCAAAGTACCCCAGCATCAGCCTTTTGATCCACCAGCCCGTGAGGGGCGGATGCGGAACCTTCTTCCAACCAACCGTGACCTCGTCACCTTCGATCATGCGTTCGACAAAGATGTAGTTTGGTTCCTTGGATTTAATCGAACTTGGGTAAGGGACCATTTCATCTTCCTGCTTGACAGTCACTCGGAGATACTCATGAAGAACTCCAGAGAAGTGGAAGCTTTTCATGTGCTCGAGCTTGGTGACCATCCAGCCCTGGAGCTCGGCTTGATGCTCGTCGAGACCGACACACCATGCCGCTAGTTTTCTTGTAATCATTTGGTCGTGGTATATGTACGAGAGGGGTTCCAAGGGCGAACTTGGAGCTGGAAGAAGAGGCTCCGACTCCCCTTTCGCTTCCATCATCGTGGTTCACAGTTCGTCGTCCGGTAAAAGGGGGAAGGCACGGAAGGGAAATGATGATTGATCAAAATGGCAGATGAGCGGGTGAGCCCAAGTTTAAAATTTCGCATGATATGTAGGCTCCTCTGCCTTGGGCATCACTGGCGCTTCTGGCTGCCCAGGATTGGCCCTTCGAGAATTCCCCCGCATACAGCCCGTAGGAATGGCACAGGCAGGTTCCCCGGTGACTTTGTTCTGTTGTCCCGGTGTCTCGGCACAGCGGCGAACTCCATGCCAATAAGATGGGACCACCGCGCACTTGGGGTAGGACAGCATAAAAAGTGCAGCATCTGTGTTTGTGACAGTGCATGCAAGCGTCGGGCGTCAGGAAGGCTTGGAATGAGAGGCTGACATGTTCGGACCGGTGGGCATGAGGTTTCCGCCGGGAAAGGGATCTCAAAGGTAACAAAAGTAAACAGAGAGGCCATGACAGACGCATGCGAACACTCCTATCCCCGTGAACATCCAAGCAATCTGCAGCCCGTGTCAGCGTGCCCCGGAATTTATCAAGACTTTATAGGGTTCGAACAAGAAAACACACACACACACACACCTTCAGCCGTTCAGGATACCACAGTCCGTCTTGATATGCCGCGTGCCACAGGAAAATGAACAGTCCGATCAAGTAGAGGTAGAGACCGAATCGCAGCATCATGACGGGTATCTGCCAGACGAATACCCGCATCAGGTGCCAGGAATCGGCTTCCTGGCGCTTGAGGATCCTCCTCAGCCTCTTTGGGGTGTTGCGGTAGCGGTGGAGTGTGATGCTTTGCTGGGTAGCAGTCGCGATGCTTGCGATGCTGAACAACAGTCCACCGTACCAGCAAGCCAGTGCAGACCATATCGTCTCCGAAGCGCCAGGCCATGTAAATGCGGTGCAAAAGAGGGTAGAGACTAGTGCGCTCTGACGATACGAAGTGCGGTGTAAATAAAGCAGTCAGAGTTGGACGCACCATGGTAAGAAAGTAGGAAAGTAGTAGGGGGGGACGACTTGGACTTACAGTCAGAGCCACGGATGAGAGTTCTTGGATTTTGCTCTCGCGCCATTGATCAATGCGAGGGTTTCCATCGTCATCGTTCTCTAACGCTTTAGCTAGCGATTCTCTCATTGCTATCCAGGGATTGAATATTGCCAACATGGCGCCTCCATGTTCGCTGGCGGTGCCCCAGGTGCCAGCCCTTGGCAGTGGGTCGTCAGTCGGTTGGGTGTCCGCCATCATCGAGCCTGTCTGCCGCCAGTTCGTTGTCTCAATCGCCCTGAATATAAATTTCTTTCCCGGTACGTTATTTGCGTCCTAGTCTTGGGGAGACGTAAAGAATAAAAGCGGGGAGATGATAAAGAGCATGGCCAGAAGTTGTGTGTGAGAAGTGGGCATTGAGTGCTACATGCTCCCCGCCACTTTAGGTGGCAGGAATAGGTGCCTCATCCGGTCTTCTAGCCTGTGATTTGCCATCTGTTGAAAAGCCTCCGGTAAGCGGTGGATTGTGTAACCAGTGCCCCGAGTGGCTCCGCATTGCTGATGCTCACTGTTCTGGGTTAATTTCCGCCGAATTTGGCCGAGGACTCGTGGGGATTCACCAAATGATGCCATGAATCACCCTCTTTTTCAGAAGATCCAGAATATTGAAAAGTTTACGAATACGGTGGCAATATTGAGAGATTGCCATTGTATGTTGTAATTAGTAACTAACACTTGAGTACTAGTATGGCTACTTGCTGACTCTCCGCACAGGAACGGATGCCGCCCTTTTTAAATTTGCTCTGGAGTCCCTCCGAATGGCTGGCCTTCTCCAGCAAATCGCAGCGCGGCCTCCTTTCAATAAGAGCGTTAAACCTTTTATCATGAAGCTAATTCCAAGTCAGAGGGGTGGTTGGGGAAGGTGAAGGGCAACGTTCGCCTCTCCATTCCCTGAGTGCCCTGAACGTGAACACATCCGGTGATATCGTGAGCTCTATATCGTTGCAGGAGGCAAAAACTTGAATAAATTGCAAGATTTCTACAAATTCCAGTGCACAGAGCCGCCGTACTAGTTAGAAACCATCTTAGAAGAGAGATTGTCTATCCAGTTCGGAATCCAGGAGGACAATATTGCCGATTTACCCCCGCCAGCCCTATAGAGTAATTTCGCCGTATCTCCTCGGCTGACAAATACACTGGCATATCTTCAAGTAACATCTTCAAGAGACGAATCATAATCAGGGCGAAATAGGGATGATTGGCATCCCAGGCGAGCCCTGAGAGGTCGAAGATCTTATCAGCAGGAATCGTTAATTACCTTACGCATGCGCGAGGAGCTCACAAAGAGTTAATAAGCCGCACTACTTCCTCTTCAGAGGACTCATAAAGAGCTCGTATGAGGCCGAGGGCTCATGCCGCCACGTCCCCGGGTCCCAAGCTAAAGGGCTCACCTTTGCTTTGGGAGAGGTCCAGGACTCAGTTATGCAGATCTTGATCGCGTCCCAAATGTCTTCCCAGTTCGCGCTCTTGCTTCCGCAAAACAGTGGCGCCTGCTTTTCCAAGACCAGCTCCTGAGTAACCCGAGCCCGGCGAGACCAGCCGCGGCTGAGTGGGAAGGTGCGTCTGTTGTGTAGTCCGAGTCTCAGTTTGTCTGCCATTTTCGAGCGTCTAGATTCTGCTGTGTGTCTCTCCTCTTCAGGCCCACGATAGTTGTTAACGACAGCATCGATTTCTTGTTGGTTTTTTCCGTGAAAGTCTTTTTTAAGTTTTTTTTCGACCATGAATGTGTAAGTCCAGCTACCCATTTCTCCAATACCCCCTGCATTGCTTGCGCGGCGGTCCCCCGGCCAGCAGAAGATCATTTGCCTCTCCATAGCCCAAAACTCCCTACTTGAAGCATTTCCTCCAGCCCCTCGGTCTTCTGGCCTGAAACATACCTGCCCCAGGTCCAAGACATGAGCTGAGATTTGGCTGCAGAGTTCATTCTTTTTGGAATTGGTTTTGGCCAGCCCCGGCCCCTGACGACCTTCCAATCACCCTCGGGCCCGTTTTCCCTCGGGGGGGAGAAGACATCGTTGCGCCGCCGCCGCCGATCCCGACGCGAGCCGCTCCTCTCCCCCCTCCTGAGTTCGGTCCGGCCCGGGCCGCCTACATCTACCCGGCCAACCTCGCGCCCGTCGTGGTCCCCCGACTCGCCTCCCAGTAGCGCCAGGAGGTGCCTCGCAACGCCCGGCCGGTCTCCCCCCCGGATATCGCTGGGGGGCCGGTCTTGCTCCCCGATATCGCCGAGGAAGAGCTTGGCCTGGTGCCGCCAGGTGCCCGCAGACGTCGTCGGTGCGGTTGTTGCCCCTGTGGGCAAGCGCTGTCCGAGGTGTAGGTGCTCAGTTGTCTGCATAACCCCGCCCTCATTGGAGGTTTGAGGAACAGTAAAGAAGTTACGTGCCTGACACATAATTAGGGACAGAGATAGATGGATGGTGGCCGACGTACTGGTTGGGGGTGTCGCTGCGGTTGTGGCCGTGGGTTGTCTAATGGTAGGCTCTTTAGCATTATTACCTAGTAAGTAGATAGAAAGGTAGACAGGGAGTCCCGGCTCTCTCTGGGGGGCGGGCGGTGCAGGCAAATCTAGTAGTATTGTTTTAGGAAGGGGATATGGGAGCTATCTCTCTGTCCCTGGGGGCCGGTTCCTAATACTTGGGACTCGGGAGGCTGGTCCCCGATGCTTGGGAGCTGATGCTTGGAAGTTGGCCTCTAATACTTGGGAGCTGGTTTGAGTTGTGGTTTACAGGTGGTGGTATATAGCCAACTGGTTCGGCGACTTTGGTAAGTCTACCCCTTGAACCTCTTCCCATCCCATACTGATAGTACCCGACCTTAACCTTTCAGCTCAGATCCCGTTCATGAACTTCATCAGGATCGATACCAAGACGAACCGTCGCATCGCCGACTGCACCCAAACCCAAACCCAGTAACATGCACCCGGCAACAACCCATCCGCAAGCTCGAAGCACACACGAGCCCATCGGCCGCTGCGCTCTCTTGAGCAAGACGCTCTGTTCGCTACTCCTATCAGCCATTCTGTTAGACTTCAAATTGGGGGAGTTAGCTGCCCCGGCGTCGTTATAACTACAGGTGGGAGCGTTTGGGATCCAGCAGCGAAACGCGGTTACATCAGGCGGTTTGCTCTTGCCAATGCGGATACAACATTGAGGAGAATATGGAGGTTTGGGATAGGGGGTTGAGCTCAGGAACGGGGTAAAGCCCATGGAGATCCCATTGGAAGGACATTGCACATTCGATCTGAGCAGGGCCGACACCAAAAGAGAGCTAGAATCGGGTTCACGATGGAACGTTGATGCGAAGGGAACATAGCCTTGGAGATGCCCCAGCGAATTGGCACCCATCCACACTGGCAAACACCACAGATCTCCAAACGTCATCAACCATATACGTCCGAATAGAAGCGACTTGGAGCACCTCATTCTTACACAGTGGCTGCTGCTCAGGCTTCCTTTCAGTATCACCCTCCAGGTGCGGCAAGGGTCATCGGCCATCATGACAAGACACTCCACAAGAAGCGGTTCTCAACACCGACAGTTGGCACCAGCTTGTCCTTTGTCAGCCTTTCGGCTTTGTAGCCTTTCCGCTTATTCATCACCCCTGGCATCAAAGGTATACGCATTGGGAGTCGTCACCCAGACTTGGGTCTATGCTCCCAGCAGCGTTCAATCACCGACAATCAGCCACCACAAATTCACCTTCATTAAGCCAGCGCCACCCAAGGAATTCTGAAACTATGCATTTTAGTTACGCACGTTGGGCGTTTTTTTTTCTAGGAAAGACAAACCTTAAGTCAGGTGGGGGGCTTTTGGAACACCCCTGCCTTTGGAACAGCCCTGAGTCGGACCCCGCACCACACCACAAACTTTAATTGCCCACAACTTCGTCAATTAGATAGCTACGATAATATAGTCTTCAGTATCAGAATCGCCTGATTCTTCTCTTTCAGAATCACTAAGGTCATCCCTGCCAGCCTCTCTCTGTGAGGCACGAACCTCTTCAATTCCAGCGAATTGCGTGTTAGGGTCGACTTGGACCTTCCGTCTCTTTTGGCCTCTTGTGTGTTCCAGGCTTTTTTCTGCAGCCTCTAATTGATGCGCCGTATTGGCCAGTTGAAAAACCATGTTATCAAAGGCTTTTGCGGCCTTGCGGATAAAAAGCCGGTCGCTGGCGGTCCGTTTCTGGCCGGCTAGAAAAACCTGCCCCTGAACCTGGAAATCCTTTGGCTTTTTAGGGGTAAACCACACAGGCCAGCCCTCTGAATTCTTACCCAGAATAGGGTTATGGACCTCTTGAAGGTCTACAGAAACCATGGAGGTCACCTGACTGACTTTGCTATTGGAATTCTTAATAACGAGGCTGTTGCTTAGGGGCTTCCTTAAACTGACTGGCCATAGGCCTGTAGCTCTCCAGCCGGCTCTGATGTTGGATTTAGTCATTCCATAGACCCTGGCTTGACAGTAGTATTCTAGAAAGGCTTGCTTTTCAGCCACAGTGCCTTTGTCAAAGCCAGAAACCACCTTGTTGTGCCTGGCTCTGTACTTGGCCTTCAGGGGGCTGAAAACAGATAAATCTAAGGGCTGGAGAACATGGAAGGTGTGGGCTGGCAGAAATAATAACTGTACATTATTCAAAGAGCCCGTCACAATGCACTGTTACGATCGTCAATTTGAACTGTAGTACATTCCACTACCCCACATTTTTCCACACCGCCTGCCCAAATAGTACACCGCCTTCGCAGTCAATCGCGGTCAATTGAACAACAGTTAATTCAACACTACTACAGCGATTTAAATCGCTCGAATCGTTCAAAAACGCAATAAAATCCTCTCAGTCAGCGTATCAACACAACAACTATGTGCTGCTAGCACCCCTGCCGGCCCTGCCACCTGCCCTGCCACCCCGGGCCGCCCTGGGCTTCTTCACAGCACTGCGACCGCGCGCGGGAAATTCCCTGACTTGGCCGCTGGCTGGCTCCCTGGCTCCCGCCATTGCCTCTGTCTCGCCCACCATTACCCCTGGCGCCGGCGTGACTGCCATGGGGAGCCCTGGACGCGGGCGCCACCACAATGGTACTGAGTATCGCCGAATCCGCCTTGTCGTTGTCGTCGTTATCATTGTTGGCATGGAGGTTCGGGTCTTCGTCGTGCAGGTCCATATCCTCATGCAGGCCTGGCAAAAGCTCCCACTGGGACCGGTGCCGCCGGATTGACGGTGACAGGCCACCACTTTGTGCAGTTGTCGACTAGGCTGCAGGGCGTTGACTGCCCTGGGCCTGCGTTCCCTGGGTCCCACTGGGTTTTGTGTGTGTGATATTCTCCTCGTCAAAGAGCTTCTTCAGGGCTTGGAAAGGTGTGAATCCCATCATGGCTTGCTTCCAAGCCCTCCAGCAGTAGTTATGCAACTGGCTTTGCGTGAAGATGATACCAGGGAACTATGCCCACAGCTCTCTAGCTATGTCAAAGATTGCTATGCTAGGGTGGTTAAGATACTGTTGTATCAGAGCCTTGTGTTCGACTATGAAGGAGCCAACTGGGTAAAAAACTTCCGCAGTATGGTTCTCGTGTGTCTGGCAAACATGCCTCACACTGAAGGTCCACTTGCGCACTCCGTCAACTAACAGCGCCTTGGCTGTGCCCTGCTATGGGCAGTCAGCCTTGGTGGTGGTTGTGTTCTTGGAGAGCGCTTTTGAAGGTCGTATCTTCCCTTTGGCACACACAATATCCACCTTAGTGGCCCCGGGGCCCTTGGAATAGTTAGCCGATCGACTCTTTCTGACTGCAAACCGTGCGCCGGAAAATCGCTATCGTCGCTGAAGTCGGGTTCCTGACCTGCGCGCGCGCGTGGAGCCATCGCTATTGCTCTGGTTAGCTCTTTTGATCGCGCGCAATCGAATGAAGCTTACTGCAGCTGTTAAAGTGTGCGGAAATCGCGATTTGACTGCGCTGAAGGTGTTGCAGTTGTTGCGTGTAGTTGGAAGGAATTGGTGGGGGTTGAACGGAGGGAGGCTGAAAGGAAGATTGAAGTGGTGCCCACCACGGTTTGCAGTGCTGGCTTGCAGTGCTGGGCGCTGCAGCAGCTGGCTGCAGGTGGTGGGGGGAGTGGCTTTTGACAGGGTGGCAGTTATTCCTCGATGTACCTTTTCTGCCGGGTTTAGGGTTATTTTCACGATTCCCAGGGTTATGTATGGGGGTAACAGTTCAAATTGACAATCGTAACAGTGCATTGTGACGGGCTCTAAATTATTCAAAAAGGCCAGCCACATGAATTCTTCAGTGGTATGGCTGCCATGGCCATCCAAAATAAGGAGGCGCTTCTCTGAGGGGGTGGCTGGCTGAGTCTCTGGAAGAAAGATATTACAGAGCCAGGCAACAGCAGTATTATTGTCAGACCAGCTGTTTTCAGTGGTTTTCCACTTCCAGTCCTTAAATGGCCATAAGTCATGTGGATACCACTGTTATTGAAGGCTTCCACCCTTAAAAATGACAACTGGGTTCAAATACCGGCTGTCAGCAGAGATACACTTGATAATTGAGGTCCAGATTTGGTCTCCTTTCTTCTTTTTCTGTAATTTTTTTCTTTCCTTAGAGCCAATGACCAGACTGTTATCTCCAATGCCAGAAGCAATGCCAGTTTCATCCATATTATACCTATACTTAGGTGGAATAGCCTCTACACCTAGAAGCTTCAGGTAGTTAAACCAGGGCCAAATAATGGCCTCACAGGCTTGATCAGCATGGCTAGCATGGATTCTATGAGGCCTTTTAGTAGAGATAGAGGGGTTTCTGGCTAAAAACCAGCTGGTCCAGCATTTTCTGAGGTTCTTGTCATCTCCAAGCATTCTTCTGGCCAGTTTCTGAATTTGGGCATGGGTTGGAGGGTGACCGAGCGACCCCTGGAATAAAATCCATTCTGTCAAACGTTCTTCCATGGCCAGAGAGAGCTTTTGATTGATAATTTGGGCCCTTGGAGGCTGGCTCAGAACCACGAACCCGATTAAAGAGAGAGGTAGGGGGTATGCCATGGTTTTTAGCAGAGCTGCGGAGTAAGCCAGTTTCTGCATACTCCACCAGCGCATTCTGTAAATCTAACGCAGTATATCGCTTCATTATTCAATTCTAAATCGAATGGGAATAGGGAAAGGATTGGAGCAGAATTAGTTGGGTTGTGAGCATTTGAAATAGGTGAGTTGGCGAGTCACTGCTGACAAATCTTGTTCCAAACCTAGGGGTGTTCCAAAAGCAGACCACCTGACTTATCCCAAGGTGGCTCTGTCAAAGGATAGTATAAATCCATTTCCCTTTCTCACACTGGCAAGTCACCATGCACACCAAACAGTCCCTGACGCTGTCGCCCACCGGATCCTAAGTCAGCCTGCATCCTATGGGTATGTCGAAAATGCCCAAAGACGTACCTCCGCCGTACTCAAAGGGCTCGGAGGCTATATATGCCAAAACGCCATGGGTGGATCGCCTCCTTGGTCACTTTGGGCTCTACCGAAGAGTACCGCCGACTGAGAGCTACAGAAAGACACCATCCAAGCCCCTTGCTGAGACGAAAACCAAGCTGGAGCTGGAGCCAAAACTTGAGGGCAAGCGTGCCATTAAACGATGCGGTCGATGCAAACGACTCTTCTACCATCCCATCAGAGCCTCGGACCCCTCCCATCTCAGGTATTGTGGGCTGCACCATCCTGGTAAGCTATCGATGATCAAATTACCCTGAATCTTCGGGGCTGACATGCACCATCACCCAGGCCAGTGTCGCGACATGAGAGAGATGATTGACGAGAGTGGCGAGGGCGACCTGGTGGCATGGGCCTTGGAGCAACATGATGGCATAGGCGTTTGGGATTGTTGTTTTGTCGAAGGTAATAAAAGCTTCTATGGGCAATCGGTCGGAGATCAACTTTCTCAGGACCTTCTAGCTGATGGATGTGTCGAGTCTGTCGAGGGACATATCTGCAAAGCCTATTAAGACTTGATCCAAGTTATCGGAAGGGAATAATGCGACGAAATAAATTTACTGTAGGTAGTAATATCACCACTATGCTCCCAACTATAAGCCCAACCAGCTGTTCCTTCTCCCTCTCTGCCACTTCAGACGCTTTTTCACTACCACTAGTTCGCCTCACACTCGGGCCATTACCGTTATCAGACCGTCCACGACATCTGCGAGTCTGATATCATTCAGTCATAATATGGCACCAAGATGTGAAGATCGTGCTGGGCTCTTCACAGAACTCTGTTAGCTAGGGGGCAAACTGTACAGCTCCAATCTCTTCTCCCCGTCTAGTCCTTCACCCGGCCCTTCAAGGCATTCGGGCGATAAAATTCCTACCTTTTGGCAGCCATTCATTTGTTTCTGTCCAATACCGACCGCCATTATCGCCAGAGAACATAAACGAGCGCATCGTACGTCTTTTCCGAGTCTTCTCTGGGCCAGGAATCTTCAATCCGGCTTGGCAAATAAGGGCTTTGAACTTCCGCAATTCGACCCAGCTTCTGGCCAGCTACGGCTGCTTGAGCTTGTACGGGCTAGTGTCATCCGAGATGTCAATGAGGCTCAATCTGCGCTAGAGTTGTCCGAGAAGATGGACGGTCATGCCTTAGCTCTATCTTTTGTCGCCGGCTTGATCAACGCCAACAGCTGGTCCATACATGAGTTTGCTGTCAAATTCGAGAGAGATAAGAGAGCAGTCGATAAGCTGGATCGTCTCAACTCACTCTGGACGCTCTTCAAGGTGTCATTCGCCTCTCTTCGCGAGCCCAGCTCGACTATGCTGGGCATCATGGCCTACATAAACCCCGCCTCTATCCCGGGAGTGATATTCACGCGAGCCGAGATAAAGTCTTTATCAATGTGCCTGAAACGCCGCAAAAGTATGTTTGCACTGTCTGACGTGTTGAGGACCTCATTACGCTAGCGTTGGTCAAGCGAGACAAGACAGCAAATCCTTCTCACTCCACCGCCTTGTTCAGATGCAATTTCGATACTACTTGGAGATTTCCGACGCCAGGAAGCCCTTGAAAATACCGTCACAATCCTCTTTGACGGGTTTGACATCTTTCAGGGTCAGTTTTACGACAGGTGGAAGAACGGTCAGATTTACATCCAGCAAATCACTTCGCTGAAGAACTATTTCAGCGCAGAGCGGAAGGAAAAGGAGTACGAGGAAGATGATGGAGAAGAGGGGCCTGTCAAGCCGACTGTGCGGTTCTGCCAGCTACTCACAAACGTAGCGCGGTAGGTCCTAGCCATTGATTCTTGGTCGTCTAAGACCACCCACCCCCTAGTCTCAATTTTCGTCTACTACGTGTGGTCGCTAATCTAGCCCATCCGTATGTACAGTTACCTGCTCGAGACGGCCAACTACACCGAGCTTAAAGACGTTCCACCAGTCGCAGGGCGGACGTTCGACCTCCCCACAGATGTGGAGAAGAAGCAAGGCGGTTCGGCTTATTGCTCGACTCTTAGCAACACTGGCCCTCTTTATGCCCACAGGGGATTCTTTGACCTGAGCCTGCCCAAGATTGAGGAGTGCTACAGTCTCCGATGCAAGATGTAGAAGCAGGACTGGGCAAAGCTAAGCTGGATTGAAGTCGCAATGGGAAACGTCTTGTCGTCTGCCGGTCGGTTTGAGGACGCGCTCAAGTTGCAGTTGAAGGCCGAGAAGACGAGGAAGGAGAATATTCCTAAGGACATGGACGACGTCAAGTGGACCGCTGTGATCAACCAAAACATTGGACGGTGCCACGCTCTCGTTGGTCAGTTCGACAAAGCAGAACATCGCCTCCAGCTGGCCAAGGAATTTGAGGGCTCCAAGAACTGGGGCATATTGGCGTAGTGGGTATCCTTTTTTTTTTCCCTCTGCGAACCTTTAGCACGGGAGAAGAGCGGTCGGTTGTTCTAACAACTGGAAACTCCCGTCAAGCACGATGTTTGCCCTAGCCAACATTGAAAGACGCAAGAACAATGCGGCCGCCAAGGAAGCTTCTTACTCTTACTTCTTTGCCTTATCCTTAGCCCCCTGAATTCATTGCGTATATAGAGCTTTCTAGCAGCAAAGATCCTTAATATCCTCCATAGGGACTCGGTCCAGGCAAGGACTATAGCAACCACATATTCACACACTATTGAGAGGTTGGCAAACTATGCCAGTTTCTCATTGACTTCTATACCAAAGATAGAGCATAAAAGTAAAGGCTTAACGTGACTGCATAGCAAGCGCGCATGTATAGCAAGCGTGCACTTTCCCCGCCCCAATTGAACCATCATACAACATCACAAATTTCTCCACGACACAACATGCCTGCCACACAAAATGAGGCACAAGTACAGCTTGCCCTTCAAGGTATGAGGCGCAATGGGAATCTTCGCCTTGCAATAGCTGCAGCCCAATATTCAGTATCCCGAAGAACACTTGAGCGGCGATTGAATGGAACCCTCCCTTGAGCAGAAATCATTGCCAACTCTTGGAATCTCAACCCCCTTGAAGAGCAGGTTATTGTACAAAGGGTTCTTAACCTGTATGAGCAAGGATTTTCGCCAGGGTATGATATGGTGGAAGATATGGCCAACCAACTGTGCATGATGCATAATGTGTCATGTGTTGGACTATATTGGGCTTTGAACTTTATATGACAATAACCAGAGCTTTGGATATGTTGGACATGTCTATATAACTACCAGAGAGTCAAATGTGAAGATCTAAAGATAATTAGAGTATGGTTTGACCTTGTTTAGAACATAATTGTGAAACATAGGATTATTAAGTCAGATATCTGGAATTTTGATAAGACTGGGTTTATGATGGGCCAGATCTTACCAATGCTTGTTATTACCTTATCTGAAGGCCATGTAAGGGTAAAGAAGATCTAACCTGGTAATCAGGAATAGGCTACTGTAATCTAGGCTATGTAGTTAGGTAGTGATACTATCCCTCTATATGTGGTGGTTATAGGCAAAATCTACCTTGAAAGTTGGTATTGCAACAGCCCTTTCCTATCCAAATGGACCATCGATCTCTTAGACACTGGTTAGATGAATAATAGGATTGGTCTTGATTGGATCAAGCACTTTGACCTACACTCTTGCTGTTGTATGATAGGTAGAAAGTGACTCCTAATCCTTGATGGGCATGAGAGCCATTACTTGGCTGAATTTGAGGATTAATACAAAGAGAATAATATCATCACACTTTGTATGCCTCTGTACTTATCCTATTTACTTTAGTCACTTGATGTTAGGTGTTTTAGTGTATTAAAGTGGTCATATAGCAAGGAAATCAAGAAGTTAATGTGTAATCACATTTACCATATCACCAAGCCTGACTTCTTTCTTGCCTTCTATAATGCATTTCAAGTAATATTTGAACCTGAAAATATATGAGGAGGTTTCTGAGGGGTAGGCCTTGTCCCATTTGACCCAGAGAGAGTAATATCTTAGCTAGATATTTAGCTTCATATGCCAACACCCACTGGCCCCCCTGAGTTATCATATAGCTAGGTCTCCCAAATACTATATAATGCTACTGAGGCCTCTCTACAATCAACACATATCAAAGATCATATTGTCAGACATCAAGGCAGCTTACCAACCCTGATTCTCAAGGCCCTTGACCAAATTGTAAAGGGTATGATGAAGGTTATGCATGAAATGGTGTTGATGAAGTTGTGGGTATGAGAGCTTGAGGAGGCAAATGCAGCCTTAAGCAAACGCCGGAGAGCAAAAAAAAGTTGTATCTGGGCAGGAGGGCCACTAACTATGCAGGATGCAAGCAATATTCTGGCCGAAAGGGATGCACACGCATTGGCAGAAGAGGAAAAGCGATCGGGGGGTGGTCGTACGAGGAGCAATGCATCAGGTTCATGGCATTGTAGCAACTGCGGCAAAACAGGACACAACTCTCGTACGTGCCAGGAGGATGCGAAAATGGATGAGGAATCGGATTCTGAGTAGTTTTAATTGATTATTTCCTTTGTGGTGTTGGTATCTTGTACGATGGTTCAATTGGGGTAGGGAAAGTGCGCGCTCGCTATACATGCGCGCTCGCTATGCAGTTACGTTATTCCTTATATATTCAAGGACTTCAAGGTTACTCTTAACATACTGAACCTACCCCAGTCGTCACTAACAAGTTCTATAAAGGCTTATATAACCTCCTTTATCCTGGTGGGAGCAAGGGAAACTTCTTGATGATGGCTGGTTCTATTACAGGGGGTTCCCAGACCATGATTTCCATGGCCAGGTCCTTTTCACAGAGGACCATGGCGTAGGATGAACCACTTGACACCATCATCGAAGTTGATTGAGGTTTTATAGTCATTTTGATATAGAAAGATTATACACTAAGGTATAGCAGAAGTGACAATGGCAAGGTGAGTGATCAACTACAGGATAAGACTACAGAGCTATAACAATGATCCATATAGTATCAGACAACCAAGTCACAGAATAATCAAATAGAAGACAAACATAATACTTTATAATTACAGATTAACTAAAGAAGAGAGAGGTCACCTTGCTATATTATCATATTCAAACCATGGTAGGGCTCCTCACAGCAGTCAGAGACAGGATCACCAAGCACAAAGTGTAAGAGCAAGTCAACAAGTCTATTATCTCAGAAGATAGAATGTTAATGAAGGATAGATAGATAATCAACAAAGGTTCCATAAGGGTAGAATTCCCCTCGCGACGAATCAGTGATCTAGCGGAGGCACCTCTTCGCAGTGCCTCTCGCTCCACTCCCCGAGCTTCTACCCGACCAAACAACCTTTTCGCCTACGCTCCAGGTTACTCTCGATGCCTCGGCCAACGTGACCTTGGGGATGGCAACCTAGGGACCGGGATCTGATTGAGACAGACTCCTGGGTGCCTTGGGTAGACAGTAGGAGTATCAAAGCTGTCTTGTTGCCTTTGATACGTAAGCGGAAATCCTTGATTGCCTAACAGCTTTTCTAGTCGGGAGATAGGGAGGAAAATATAAGGCTCTAGTCTTCACCGACTTCCCCTTTTTGATAGTATGCTTTTACGGCTTTACCTGCCCTCGTCCTTGCGGAACTCTGCACGGGATGACGGCGTCGCCTTCCAATTGGGGGTTTAGGGATTAGATGATAAGGGCTAACTGGTGGTATGAGGAGCCTACAAAATGGATTAGTATTACTTGGTAAGTAATAATAGTGAGGGGAATAGTTTTGAGATTTTGATGTTCATCGGCTTGGGGTACGATTCTTGGCTGCGCCGTGCACCGCCAACCAGCAGGAACCAGTGGTTTTGTTCCCATTCTAAGGGATCTTCAGCTCCTCCCACCGTGCTTCTGACTATACTTCTTCAAGACATCGATAACAAGTCGCGCCATGGATAACAGTCTCTCCTCGTCCCATCTACGGCCAAAGATCTGTACTGCGGTGGGGGCGCCGTTTTGGGCTTCCGCATCATCTGCGTCACCGTCAGCAAGGTGGGACAGAAGGAACATAAATATGAGGGAAGAGAAAACATACAGGTGGCCATGTTGACCCTGTCCTGTTCCGTCAGAGGTGTGTAGTCGGAGCTGACTCGGTCAATGTTCTTATCCGCAAACGTTACCGGGATCACGACGTTGGGAAGTCGAGTACATTGAGGGAGCTCGTGTATTCTACAGCCAAGAATGTCAGCTTCTATTGCAACCACTTGCTATAGACGTAGATATTCCTCACGAGAGTACTTAAACCCTCCGGGTAATATGCCAGTGTATGGAGTTGCCGCCGAAATCACCGCCTCGACCGGACGGCCTGGGAGTCGATACATGGTAAGCAAACACAAGTCTTCATCCGAAGGATGTGGGGCGACCAATAACTTACCCGTACGGGTTTTCTCGGCGGACGACGTCCAGTAGTCATGATAGCGGTTCCGAAAGTCCGTCATATGAACAACAGCCTTTTCAAACTCGAGAAGAGATATAGGTGGGCGCAGTTTGCCATCCGGGAACAAGTTTCGGAGCTGAGGGATGATGGGCTCGCCCGAGAGCTGAATGGCCTCCCAGGCGTTCGGACATCCATCCCCTCGCGTGATAGGGCCCTATTATGATGGTCAACCCTTGGGCCTTAAGGTGCAACTGTGGGCTTACTTACATGAATTTGTGCGGATTCGTTGTTTGACGGGGGACCCAGTCGAGAAGCTAGATGCTGAGTCAGATAATGTAGACTTGCATTACAACCTTAGCCCAACACGAACCTGATATCCAGACTCTTCGAGAGCGTTCTTGACAATGCTTAACGCACGAGAAATAGGAGGATGCGGGGTTACGACGCCACCGTTTGCAAAAAACCCGAACGCCGGCTGGTAGCCAGGTTCCTTCTCAGCACTATACTCCCTCTCCACTCTCCATGGGATGGGTAGAGTGTAAAGATCGTGAAGCCATGGTTCTGTAGATAACAAGGACTTGAAGACCAGCTTAAGCGTTGCTAGAGAGTTGCTCATAAGCCCTACAACTGCAGGCATAACTTGCTGCCTTTGGCCCTGGTGTAAAAGCTTTTGTTAGGTTAGGAATTCACAGGATGAGAAGAAGAGGTTTCTACCGAGTTGGCAATGCCTCCAGATGCTATGCGGCTGCTGGAAGGCTTGAAGCTAAAGCGGCCCTGGAAGGCTGCCGGCATTGACACCGAGCCTCCGGCATCAGTCCCTGAGCCAAATGCGCTTCCTCTCAACGCCTGCAAGACCCCCTCGCCTATTAGCGGTTAGCGAGGCAATCTGGACCGCCAGGGTGACCCGGGTGACACGGGTGTCATTGTACCTCCGGAGGAACCGCCGCTGGAGAGGCGCTGGTTCCAAGGGTTCCAGGTATATCCGAGAATGTTGTTGTTTGTTTCAGCGTTCTACATCATTGGTTGTCAGTCAAGACACAAGGTGCATTCGCACCGCGTTGGGGGAACGGCGGCGATCTCACCCATAGGGTCTGCACTAAAGTGGTCTATAAGACGTGATTAGCAGGATACAGGGCCGTGTTTGGACATGGGCTGCCCTACTTTGCCGATAGGGACTGCGCCGAGACTCCAGAGTTCCCGGACAACTTCGCTCTCAAAGCTCTTCTCCTTTCCCGTGTCTTTTTTGCCCTCGAATGTACCAATCCAGCCAACGTAACCCATTGATGTCCCGAGACCTTTGACGTGGAACTGATCTTTGAGAGTGACTGGGATGCCGTGCAAGGGCCCGATAAGCGTTCCATTCGCTGTAAAGTAATCGTCCAGCTCTTTCGCTCGGGAAATTGCACCATCGAATCCGATTTCAAGTAGAATGTTACTCTGATGCATGTTAGTACCCTAGGGTTAAACCGCAAGATAGCCCCCCCACAGCCGTCCGTCAATTGAGAAAACAGGGCAACGAACAAGCTGATGGGCGTAGGCAGCGCGTTTGCAGTACGCTGAAACCACCTCCACCGCAGTAAGCAAGCCGTTGGCCATCCTATCGACGAGATCCGGCGCATCGGCGGAGGTTAGATGGCGCGTTCTACTGTCCAGGAGGCTGTCGATGAAATCCCCAGCAATCTGCTTGCGCGACCGAGCGTTGGCAATCACGTCCTCGTCGAGCTTCCAGTGCGCTGGGATCTTTGCGTCATCATCGCGGCGCTTCTCTGCCACAATCTCCCTCCACGGGCGCGGCAGGCTCGAGGGCCTCGAAGGCACCAGAGGCAGAATGACTAGTTATAGGGAGCAAGTGATGATATTACTACCTAAGGTAGGTGTGATGTGTGAGGCAGTGGGCTCCTTGAATCTCCATGAAAAGGTCTATGGGCGCACAGGCCACTGTGGGCACTGGCCACCACAACACTAGGCCGTACTTGAGTAACACGACGGTGAAGAGACGAAAAGGAAGAACATGATGATCCTCTGCACGGCCGGCACGGTGGAAGCGGTAGTCATCAACATTTATCTGAAAATTGGAAGTCTAATGAGACCACCTGTCACGGCGGTGGGACCTGCAGATGATGAAGTTCGTGAATAGTGTTCCTTCGCATATTAATTTGGCTACCCTGGCGGGCGGAATCGAATGCCTCAGGCGGCAGCAGTGCGATCATGTGTGCTAGCCACAGGTGGCAAGTGGGGCTTGCGCAACAGTGACTGAGGGTGTGCGCAATGCGCTCAGAGAGGTGTGTTTTTGCCAGGCATGGCATCTCGCACATTATGAACTGCACAGGGTTAGGAATATGAGCGGTACAGCCTGGGCACCGCGGGGACTTCCATGGGCTTCAGTGGTCAATGGCAAGACCCCGTCACTGGGTACTCTGAGCCTACCTTTTCTTGGAGATATAGATGTGTTTGGAAAAAAACACCCTACCTTAATCTTGATATTTAGAACCGAAACTGGGGAAGGGCTACCCCTGATACGGCATCCTGACACTGAATATCCCTCGTGGAGCTGGGCGTCGGTCTCGAATTCCCTTTGGGAATATCGTATCTCCGAGGTTAATGGAAGACATGATCATAGAGGCGTGGAGGTTATCGAGCATCAGCCTGGGACCTTCGGGATAGCTAGCGGCCGTATTCTAGGAACGCTTGAGAGGAAGGATTACTCGTGGGAGGTTGACGGCGCTGATGGAATCGGTGATATCTCACTAGTAGACGAGCGTGTCGAGGAGCCCGGACTGATCGACTGCTGGTGCCTGAGATTTGGCTGTTATAGTGACTTAAGAGGCGCTCGTAAATTTTTGGAGGTCATGTTTCTGGAGCGGTTACCATCCGGGAACAACAAATTCGCATGGGAGCTGGGGCTGTGAGACCTTGGAATCAGAACAAGTTCGAATTTCGATGTGGGGAGTGGACAGCATTCGAGCTTCTTTAACATCGTCCCAAATGGGGGCTTTTCAAGTACAATTCGGGCTAACAAGCGGCTTTCCGCAAACTGCCTCTTTGGGAAGGAGGTAGCTGTAGGATTCGCAAGAGCATTAAAAGTGTTGTTGGTCTGTGTCTTACTTAATCTCGACGTCTACCTTGAGATGCTGTTACGAAGAGATGCGCGACTTTTAATTGTCCGAGGTGCAGGTTGGAGGATTCAGGGGCTAGTGATTCCGTCATCCTACATACGGGTCTCCGGCTTTCAAGGGCCTGGGCAGGGTGGAATTTCAGTCGACCAGGGGACCTGGTTGGTCGGCCTCCGCCCTGGCGTCGGGGCGCAGCGTTCGCTAAGTCGGGGCGCCCACCAAGGCCAAGCAGGCGGTCGCAGGCGATTGGCAAGAATAGCAGGAGCGACTTGGCCAGCAGCTGAAAGCGTTACCTCGCCAAGCACCGCTGCGCCAGATTCGGTGGGACAAAGCAGGGAGACGCGCCTCCACCGTCAAAGACATAACCCACAATCTCCCATGCATCTCACCCGAACTCAAATCTCACTCCTCCCTCCTCCACCTTTCCCGCCCAAACCTGCATTTGCTCCCCTGACCGCGGCAGCATTGCAGCATCCACGATGCAGCTCACCACCACCCTGTTTGTGGCGCTAGCCACGACGGCGACAGCGCAGCGCGTCGTGCCTGTGCACATCAAGCGGGACCACAGCGCCAAGGTGCCGTCGCTCAACTCGAGAATGCACCGCCGCGCCGCGCCCTTCGACGAGGTCCTCGCCAACAACGTCACCACGGGCGCATACTTTGCGACGGTCGAGGTGGGATCGCCCGGCCAGAGCATCACGGTCCACGTCGACACGGGCAGCAGCGATGTGTGGGTGCTCGCCAAGGACTCGGACCTCTGCGTCAGCACCCGGAAACAGACCGAGTACGGCTACTGCCTCGACACGTTTGACCGCAGCGCGAGCTCGAGCTACTCGGTCGTCGACTCGGGCGGCTTCGAAATCGAGTACCTCGACGGGTCGGGCGCCTCGGGCGACTACTTCACCGACAACATCAACGTCGGCACCCTCAACGTCAAGGGCGTGCAGATGGGCCTGGCGCGCAAGTCGACGAGCAGCTGGGGCATGCTGGGCATCGGCTACGGCTCCAACGTCGCCTCGAGCACCCCCTACCTCAGCATCATCGACCAGATGCTCAAGCAGGGCCTGATCGGCATCAAGGCCTACAGCCTGTACCTCAACGACCTCGAGGCCTCGACCGGCACCATCCTGTTCGGCGGCATCGACACCGAGAAGTACATCGACACCCTCAAGACGGTGCCCATCCTGCCCGACCCGCGCACCGGCAACATCACCCACTTCTCCGTCGCCCTGTCCTCGCTCTCGTCCGTCAAGGGCGACGGCTCCAAGACCGAGTTCCTCACCGAGCAGCTCGAGGTCATCCTCGACTCGGGCACCACCTTGACCTACCTCCCCAAGACCACGGCCCGCAAGATCTACACGGCCCTCAACGCCTACGACGACTCGGCCCGCTACCCCCTCGTCTACGTCGACTGCGCCCTGCGCACCGCCGACCCGGCCCAGGTCCTGCGCTACCAGTTCGGCGCAAACGGGCCCATCATCGAGGTGTCGCTCGCCGACATCATCTTCGACGACATCAAGCCCTTCATCCAATCCGGTGACCTAGTCCTGCCCAAGACCCTGGGTTTCTCCCCGGACAACGCGTGCAGCCTAGGCCTCCAGCCGAGCTCCGAGGGCGACGTGCACCTCCTGGGCGACAGCTTCCTGCGGTCTGCGTACGTCGTGTACGACCTGACGCACAACACTGTGTCCATGGCGCAGAGCAACATGAACTCGACCAAGGAGAACATCATTGAGATCGCCGCGTCGGCCACGGGGATTCCCTCGGCCACGGGCGCCGGTGCCCCGCCCAAGGCGACGAGCAGCAGTGCTAACAGTGCCGTGGGTCTGGCTAGGTCCGGGTCTGGGTGGGAGGCGGCCGTCATGGCTGGTGCTGCGGGGCTGTTTACCGTGGCGGGTGGTGTTTGGTTTGTTCTATAAGAGATGCATGGGGTAGAATCTACATGGCGGTTGCATTGTGGGCGCATTTTTTGAGCATATACTACTTGGGTGGCATACTTCTTGCATAGGTTGATAGTTTTGGGAGTGGGCGAGCATCTTGGATGGTTTGTACAATCTATAACTGCATAACTGCTACTAATATACCACGACTCTCTTGCCTTCTGACTCTTGGTTGAACTGGCTGGGGTTTTCCCGTGATGCGCTGTAGAGCGGCATGACAGCAACGCTGTATTGATAACATGTGTCAACCCCTGATACCTATTTGCTGACCTCAGACCAACAGGGGTTCAGAGGTACCTTTAGACTCAAGCAAGCAAGCTTTGAGTGCATCTATCATGTGAAGTTCGCCAAGCCTTGGGTAAGGCGGGGGTGGTGTTCCAGGGAGACTGCTAATCTAGTATACTTCACAGCGGGGGGTGCTTGATGACGGATAAAGTCCTGTATTATAACGAATGATGCTATGTAAACGAGTGTGTCTAGGTAAAAGCTAATAAGAAAGTGAAAATGCCCTGTGAAATGCCCTGCTCTAGTCCCAATGCCGATTATACCATCTAAGTTGGTCCTTTTGATCCTGAATGCAATGCTATGAAGCCCCCCCCCCCCCCCCCCTCCTGACGATGTCTCCATTCCAGGTGCCTAAGCCTTCTGGCACTTCCAGCTCTTGGCCTTGTTCTCAACCGCGTCGGTGAAGGTCTTGCGGCCGTTGATGTCGAAGCTCAGGCTCTCGGCGCCGCCGCACTTGACCTTGGGCCAGACGGTGCAGCGGAAGCCCGACTTAGCCTTGCCGCTCGAGAGGATCTTTTGGAAGTCCTTGGGGAAGTCGTAGCACTCGCCCACGGTGCCCGAGCCCGTGAACTTGCGGTCGAGGAAGTTCTTGGTCTCCCACACATCGATGAGCTGCTGCGCGCGCGCCTCGATGGTGGCCGTCTCGCCCGAGGAGAGGATGCTGGTGATGTCCTCGGGGGTGGTGGCGATGGGTGCAGGGGCAGCCATGGCGCTGCTGGCGAGCATGAGGGTGGCGATGGCCTTGGTGACGGTGATGAAATGCATCTTGATGGTTTGGGTTGAGGGTTTTTGTAGCTGGAAGCTTGAAGTGTTGAGGATGAGGAAGATGTGGAGGTGTGGTGTGTTTGTGGTGGTGTTGAGGCTGTTGTGAAGATGCTTGTTGTGGTGATGAGTTTTTTGTGAGCTTGGATGAGGGAGCGTGTCCGCGTCTTTATACTTGTCTGTCCATGGTTATCCCTGCCCATCAGCCATATGTTGAGTCTATTCACGCCTCTCTCCATAGCACAGGCTGCACAGCACAGCACCAAAGGCAAAAACTTGCAGTGTCCTAGAATAGAACCGGGCATGTTCTACACAAGCGCACGTCCTCCCTCGACCCGAAGCACCGGATCGGGTTTAGCCAGGGTTCTGAAAGCTGGGCGGTGGTAGAGCCCAGATACCCCTGGGCGCTGCTTTGTGCCTCTCGATTTGCCGGGGGAGGCTGTGCTGTCGAGTGGGCAAGATTCTGTCCGCTGCAAGGTGAGATAAGCTTAATTTGGCTCTTCAACGACATCGAAGGGTCTTCCACAGTCTCGCCCCTGGCCACTGGGGGCCACTACCGACTGGGAGGGCATCGAGTTTCCCGGGTTTCCTCTCTGGAAGACATGGACTGCGCCTTGCCGGTAGCTTGGCAGCCCGAATGCATCTCGGTTGATCATCTTAATCTATGCATGTAAGATCTGGAAATCTAAAGATGGGATCACCATATTTGCCGGCAGGGATAGGTTGGGGTGTTGAATCTGGCCTTCCAAGACTTAGTATTAGACTGAAGTTCACGATCAATATATCCATATTGGCCTCCCTCAATCTATTCCACTGCTCTATGTATGTTCCTCTCCTAGACGCCTACGACCTAACTCATTGTCGTGGCGACAAACCCCCAATGGTCTCACGAACTTTACTCATCCTTACCACCATTCACATTCACATGAAGCAGGTGACTAGAAGGTATGTGCGAACGTTTGTCTAGTGGACATGTTTTAGTTCTATTTCAACTCCACCAGCCCAGTCAATGGCGAAGTACATCCGGATAAACCGTAGATGGGGGCGGTGCGCGGGTACATCTTTCCCATAGTGTCTTCAGCCTTAAGATGATGTGAAATATAGTGGGATGTCTTGGCACCCCCAGAGACCCTCTGGCCAGGGCCGCCTGGCTCGGTAGAGACGCAAGTCATATGCTGCGGGTTGCACAGACATCGGAAATTGTCGCATTGCCATGTGGAGAGCGCCCAAGGCTTCCAGAACTCCCCGCCTGCACTCCCGGATTCACACATAATCACAAGGGTATCTTAAGTCCCTTGCATGCAATCTCAACAGCAGGTACACTGCCCATTCCGCACCGGAGTCGGCATGGCTGATGCTACACATGGAGATGAAGTTCATCATTAGTCGGTGCTGACGGTGAGCCAAAGACACCAGGTTAGTACGACGCTATCAGGTTCATGGTAGAGTGCTTCATCTCTGCATCACTCACCGCTTATTCATCGCCACCAAATGATTTGTTGTTTGATTGCTGTAAGAACATTAGGAAACAGACTGGTGGGTTTTGGAACGGTCTGATTCGCTGGCAGACGATGAAGATGGCAAGCCTCGACCTGCTTGATATTGACTGAAGTAGTCAGCCATCAAGTGCTGAGCAAGCACTCTGGAAGTATGATAGACGCTGACAGTGGTAGTTTCCTTCCATCATTTAATTTTATTGCCGTAAGCTTGGTGTCACTATCTTCTGTGCAAAGGTAATCCCCGTGGACACAAAGGATTCAATTCTTCAATTATTCACATAGCAAACGCCGGTCCTTGCAGGACAGCCACCATCATATGATACCACATGAGATTATCTCACCCCACACGGGCCCGATTGTTCGTGCTTTTTATATGGATGCTAGTTTGTTCTGATATAACAAGCTATTGCCCTTGTGATTGCCCTCGTGATTGCCCTCGTGACCTCCATCGGCTCAATGAGTGCCATTATCAGGGCGGCGTCCTGCTAAGCTCCCCAGCACCGGGTGGATCCTTGTCAAAATGGACTCACAGCTCCCAAAAGGCTTGGCATGACTATTCACAAAATGAAAAGCAAAAAGAGATGACAACGGTGGGATTCGAACCCACGCCCCATTACTGAGACCAGGATAATTGAATTCAGGTGGACCTGAACCTGGCGCCTTAGACCGCTTGGCTACGTTGCCGGGTTGATTTGTTGAACATGTTGTGCAATGTTTGTCGCCAAGGGGCGATGCCACGCCAACCGGAAGCATTGGCATCTACTTGGTGTTTTTGGATACCCGGGTGGAAAGTGCATGAAGGAAGTGGCCGATGGTCAAAAGACAAAAGAAGGGAAGGAAGGGCTCACATTGGACACCGGTTCCAACCAGGCTAACAGTTGCTTTACAGACAAAGCGTGCGGTGGTGTGAGTCAGAGGAAGAGGATATTATATCCACCATAATCAGGTTACCTTTTCAGCAAAGTAGCACAAATCTGCCTAATTGGCAAACTTGTAGCCTTTCGGGTATACGACTCACGTAGGGCTTCTTTGCTTTTTGCTAGAACCTCGCAGGTTTAAATCCTCCACGTATCCCTTTGTGGCTGTCATTGGCCACTTATATTCTGGGCGGATTCCATCCAATGCCGGAATCTGCGGCATTCCTAACAATGCAAGGCTGATCAGCTTGAAAGGAATTGGAATTCTATTAATGCAAATGGCACCTTCTAGCATGTCTAGAGTCTACACCTAGTCCCGGCAATCCTCTAGACGGCCGCCTTCTCTGTCTCGCTCGATGAAGCCCCATCCTGTCGCACCTCCTCACCTGCAACCACACCCTTAACCTTGGGCGAATGCGACATTTGCGGGAAGAAGACACCCGGTGGGAACCCTGCCAACAGCCCGGACGCAATCAAGATCATGAATGACTCGAGCACGACAAACGACGGCTCGTCCTGCATGATATGGTTCCCCCACCCGCCCGCCATCTCGGCGATACGGTAAACACACCGGATCAGCAGCGCCGAGTAGGCCCCGAGCATGGCATACAAGAATAGTCTGAACTTCCCATTGCTCCACAACCTGACCCCCTGATCCCCCTCGGGCGCCTCCCCGCTCTTGACCCAGGCCCGCACCCGCCACAGAAACTCGCCGCTCAAGCCGCCAAACAGCCCCAGGACCACAACCTGCAGACAGATGCCCGCAATGACAGTCCGGTTCCCGTGCTGCAGCAGGTCAATCTTGTCCCTCCCGGCCGCCGCCGCAATCCCACCGCCAATGGCCTGAATGACAAGACACGAGACATCGGCCGGGACGAAGAACAAGGGATACGCCCGCGGCGCAACGCGGCTGAGGCCCGGGTTCAGCGCGAGGACGGCATGGCGCAGCGTGAGGTAGAGCCCGACGCAGACGAGGGTCGGGCCGAGGATGATGGCGACGATCTGGGTCTTGAACGCGGACCCGTTCCACGGGTTGGACGCCAGCAGCACGCGGCCGACGTAGCCGGCGCACTCGAGGATGCACCCCGAGGCCACGGCCAGCGAGTAGCCCCAGGTGCGCTTCCAGATGCCGAAGACGAGGGTGGTGATGGCGGCCAGGCCGAAGGCGGCGGCGAGGAAGGCGTTGACCCCCTCGTTGGGGAAGTAGCCGAGCGTGGTGGCCCGGACCGGGCAGAAGTCGGTTACCTCGGAGCACGTCTCGTAGCTCGGGCGGAAGGGTTTGGTTGCCATGGCGGCGGCTGGTATGTGTGCGACGTGGGGTCGGGGTTGGTGGTCGGGGTTATGTCGTCGACATCGGGGGGTTGAGAATCTTTTGAAGTGGACGCAAAAGAGCGATTGAGTCGTGGAACAAAGGAACGCGCTTTGGGGCTTGGGGTGGATGGGGTCCTAGTATTAATAGAGACGGCAGGCTAGATCTAGTCTGTGTTGGAACTTATTGATGATGATTAATCCCTGTTGCCTACTCCATTGTGTTCCATTGTTGGGAACCGGGTCCACCTGTTCCCGTATGGAATTCTAGCTTGCAAGGCCGAGATAAGCTGATTGCAACGTTAGCGCAGCTGTTGCGTGCGAGCCAAGATGCAGCGTGGGCAGCCGTATGGGGAGAGAGGAGTTAGTAGGGCGAGATGAGGAGCCTCATCGGGTTGTGCTGACACCAACCCGATTGCATGCACCCGGGGGCGGTTGGTTATCACTGCATGCTTCCTTGACCTGATTGGTGCAGGTTTGAAGAGCGAGCCGAATACGATTATGGACACCTCCTGGTGTTCCCCAAGCATCCCAAAAGCCCCAAAGTTCCAGGCCCCGGGTCCCGGGCCCCGGTTCCTGGCAATTTCGGACGCGGCACTACCACTCGATGGACTTTGTATATCGCCTTGGACTGGTTTCCCCCCATTTCATATCCTGTGTTTGGACGAATTTCGAGCGATACTAATGTTGATTCCGTATGCGTCATCCCAAGTTCAGGTTGTGCACTCCTGAGTCCTGGTTGAGCGGCCCGAAACCCCCCCCCCCCCCCACACGGCCGGCTTCCGGCTTCCCGGAATCTGGTGCTCACCCCAGCCATCACAGCTGGGTTTCTGATATTCGGTCGCGAGATCATCGCAGGGATAAGTTTCTTGCCAGAGAGGCTGACGAGGTAAGCTCAAGAGTCAATGTCCAGGACGGAAAGCCAGTCGTTTGTGACGACTCATGTTAGTCATGTCATTCCTCCTAGGAGGTCTTACACCAGCATCAGCTCGCTACAAACCCTATCATTCGCTCAAGTAGTCTGACAAGGTGACACAAACACGGACACTTCCAGTCGGATTATTGGGCGCATGCATGTGTCAGATCGAGATCGAGACTAACATGGCTTCCGCATTCCAGACCGGCTCGTTGGGACGGCGATTAGCTGCCCAATTTCAACGGCCCGACCAATCGATGGAACCAGGGGAACTTCCCGACTCGTCTAGCGCCATGTCGGGAGGGACGGCTTTGCCCGAAGTAGCCGTCACAAATACCGATCTCGCTGAGCAGACCCCCGAGTCTCTGATATCGACCCCCGAATCCGTCGGCATAAGCTCGCCATCCTCAACGTTGCCCCATGCACCAAGACACGCCCGGCGCGCTCACAAGAAAAGCCGGACCGGTTGTGCAACATGCAAGACGAGGAAAATCAAGGCACGAAACCGTTTCCCCCCAAACCCGTCCTCGACTAACAGCCGCCGCTCAGTGCGACGAGCGCCATCCCGCATGCCTCAACTGCATATCCCACGGCGTCCCATGCCCCTTCCCCACGGTACAAACAGCCAGTAAACAAACCCCCTCCCGCCCCCCCATCTCCCCCCTTTCCCCCCCTCCCGTCTTCACCCCCGCAGCCCCCTCGGACCCACCGCTCCCCCTCCTCGAACTCGAACTCCTCCACAACTTCACCACGCACACCTACTCCACCCTAGCCGCGGACCCAACAATCTGCACCTTCTGGCGCGAGACTGTCGTCTCCATCGGCCTCCAGTGCCCCTACATCATGCGGACCATCCTGGCCATCTCAGCCCTGCACCTGGCCTACCACCGCCCAGCCCTGCGGTCGCACTACACCACGCACGCGCTGCTGCTGCACCAGACCGCGTCCCGCGCCGCCACGGCGCTGATCACGCCCGGCATCGAGTCCCTGACCGACGCCGTCAGCCTCTTCCTCTTCAGCATGTTGACGGTCTACTTCGGTACGTCCCCCTTTCCCTCCCGGGGGGTCAGAGCCCGTACTGACTAGCGACCACAGCCCTGGCAAGCCCGCGCCGCTCCCTCCCGGACGGGTCCTTCTTCATCAGCGACGCGGCCTTCCCCGACTGGGCATTCCTGATCAACGGGGCCAAGTCGCTGAGCAACGTGCTGGGGGAGCAGGGGCGGGATACCGTGCTGGCGCCCTTCCTCGAGTACGGCGGGCGGCGGTGGAGTGCGCAGCGGGACGGGAGGAGCGCGCCGGGGGAGGGGGGTGTCGAGGCACTGCGGGCGCGGATCCGGGACGGGGTGCGGGGGGAGCCGGGGTTGCTGGCGACGTACGGCCACGCGGTGGATGAGTTGGAGCTGGCGCTGGTTGCGAGGGGCGAGGGGCCGCGGGATGTTTTGGATGCCATGCTTTGGTGGGTTTCATCTTTTGATGACCTGAGCTTGAGCGAGAAGCTGACTTCATCTAGGCTCTGGGAAGTCTCCGACTCCCTCGTCCCCCTGCTCAGATCGGACCCGGCTCGAGGCCTGGCGCCGGCTCAGGAGGCCGTGGCCATCTTTGCCCACTTCTGCATCCTGCTCAAGCACCACGAGAGCCACTGGTGGCTGCAGGGCTGGGGCGACCACCTCATCTCGCGGGCGTACGACATCTTGGATGCGGAACACAGGAGCTGGATCGAGTGGCCCATGAGAGAGATTGGCTGGATGCCGCCATTACACATAATGCCATAAGTGGGGAGGAGCTTTACCGTGGTCCCAGATATGTGAAACAAGAATTCATTCCGCGCTTCCCCCCGAGACTCGTATACGCTCTCAACGCCAGTAAATCCAACAATCAGTGTCAAAAAAAAAGCTGCTGAGCATCCCTGGCCAACATTCTCTATTACAAACAATCATATCCACCTCAAAACAGCCACCTGAAATAGACAAAACATATTTTTCCACCGCTTGCCGGCGCTGGGTATCTTCTCAAAACGTATGTGTTGCTGCGGCTCGCCATTCAAAACCGTTGGTAGATAGCTTCGCAGTAAAAGCCTAGCAGCAAAAAAGTGCAACAACCTCCTCAACTCCATCCTGCCCGGATTTTTAGAGACTCCTAGGTCTCTCCAAAACCTTCACATCCGTCTTGGACCCGTTTCCCTCGTGCGCCTTGTCCTTCACCTTGAGCTTCTGGTCGTGCAGATACTCCCTGAAGCCACGGCGGATGTGCTGCCGAGCGCGCTCACCGCGCAGCGACGTCCAGCTGCGCAGCGGCAAATCAAAGCTGCGCTCCTCGTCCGTGGACAGCTTGGTCTGCGGTCCGGCGGCAGTCGTCCCTTGCTTGGTCGCAACAGGAGTGGTAGCATTGGCTTCGACATCGTCACCCACCAACACCGACTTGCCGGAACCGGCAGCCTTCTTCTTGCTCCATGGCATGCGGATGTGAATGTGCGGGTTGAGAGCCGAGATCCAGTGGTCTGGCGTCAGCCGAATCAACATACCCCAGGGGATTGAAATGGCGCCCAGGCCGATCGAGAGCCCCCACTCCTTGCCATTTAGCGGGTGGATCTTGAAGGCGGTGCTTCCAACGAAGATGATGAGGACTTGGCCGCCAATCATAATCAGGTTGATGCAAATGAAGAACCAATTCTTGGTGATGCGCTCAAAGATGTTGAGTTTGTTGTCCAGTCGCCGGTTGTTGACCTCGTTGAAGATCTGCAGCCACACAAAGGTGTTGAAGACGAGCGTGCTGAGCGACATCTTTTCATACTCATCATCCATGTTGTAGCCCAACAACTTGGAGCCGCCAAAGTTCAGAACAAGTGTGATGGCGAGCTGGCAGATGGCCTGCCCAAAAATCATCTTGTACATGCGCAGAGTGATGAGCGGCGCGGACTTGCGGTCGGGCTTCCGGTCTAGGATGGACGGGGCAGGGGGATCTGTGGCGAGAGCGAGCGCGGCGAAAGTATCCATGATCAAGTTGACCCAGAGAAGTTGGACAGCGTTCAGGACCGACTCTTCCTCGTTGCTGGCAACAGCAGAGATAAAAGTCAAGGCCACTGCTGTGATGTTGACAGTCAGTTGGAACTAGCGAGCAGAATTAGCATTTCCTCTTCAAGTCACCTTTCGCAGATCACTTACCTGCAGGAACTTCTTGACGGCGTCGTTGACCGCACGCCCCCAGCTGATACCCTTTACAATCGAGGCAAAATTGTCATCCATGAGGATAATCTCAGCAGCCTCCTTTGCGACTTCAGTGCCGGCAATTCCCATGGCGAAACCGATATCAGCCATCTTGAGCGCGGGCGCGTCGTTTGTGCCGTCACCGGTGACAGCAACCGTCTCGCCGAGCTCCTTGAGGGTGCGAACAAGGATCCGCTTATCTTCGGGACTCGAACGGGCCAGGACCTGGAGATGCGGAACAAGCTCCCGGAGCTCCTCGTCAGACTTGCGGCGGAAATCAGGACCCTCCATAGCGATGCCACCCGTCTCGGGCGTGTAGATACCACATTCCTTTGCAATCGCTTTTCCAGTGAGAAGATTGTCGCCGGTGACCATGCGAACAAAAACGCCGGCACGCTGGCAGTCCAAGATGGCTCCCTTGACGGTCTCGCGGAGCGGATCCTTGATGCCGAATATGGCTACGAGTGTCATGTCCTTGTGAACCTTGTTGAAGTCCTTTGCAGTGAGTTCTGTGGTGCCCTCGAGTTCCTTGGGCGGCCAAGACTCAAAGTCGCGGTACGAAGAGCCGATGGTACGGAGAGTCTGGCCAGCATACGAAGTGATTGTCTCGTTGAGCATCTCGCGGTCGTCTTCGGTGAGATCGGTGACACCAAAAACTTCCTTGTCGGTGTCGGTGATAACCTTGGTGCATTGTGCAAGTAGAATCTCGGAAGCACCCTTGACGTATGCGCGGAACTTTCCATTGTCGAGCTTGATGACAGTCGCCATGTACTTGACAGCCGAATCAAAGGGAACGACCTGAACGACGGTGGCGTTGTCGCGCTCTTCCTTGAGCTCTCCACCAAGGAGAACTTTGGAGAAGGTCAGGAGCGCAACCTCAGTCTTGGAGCCGATGAAGGCCTCGGTCGGTTTCCCATCGGCCTGTTTCTCATCTACGATACTTTCAAAGGCCGTTGAGTTCACCATGTTGGATTGGATGATAAGTTTCTTGGTGGCCTCGCCGAGGCCGTCGACGAATACCTTGCCGGACTTCACATTCTCGACGGTCCTCTCTACTTTTCTGGTGGGCTTCTCAGTCGGCTCTTCCAGAACCGGATCGGTGCCACCAAAGCTGATGCTCTTGCCTAGGGTCGTGGCTTCAACCGACATTCTGTTTTGAGTGAGGGTACCTGTCTTGTCAGAGCATATGGTAGTCGCGTTACCCATTGTCTCGCAAGCCTTTAGGACGCGGACCAGATTGTTATCTTTCATCATGCGAGTCGTAGCGAAAGCCAGAGCTAAGGTGACAGCCAGCGGGAGACCCTCTGGAACGGCCACGACAACAACCGTGACGGAGGTGATGAAGATTCGGAGGAAGGTCTGTCCTTTATCGGCAGGGGTATCTGGATTGCTCGGCAGCTGGGCGCAGAACTTGATGAGCAAGACGAGGAATAGCAGGAGCGCAGCGCCGCCGCCGAGCTTGGCAATCCAGTCGGCCAGATTGTTGAGCTTCTTCTGCAGGGGCGTATCTTCCTGCTCGGTGTGCAGAGCCATGGTGATGCGGCCATAGCTGGAGTTTATGCCGACGGCAGTAACCAAGAAAGTACCGGTTCCCTCATTGACCTTGCTTCCCGAAATGATAAAGGGGTCAAGCTTCTCGAGGTCTGGGCGTGCGGGCTTTCCGTTCGCGACGTCCTGCAAGGCAGCAAAAACCTCGTCGGCTGCAACCTTCTTCAGCAAATCCGACTCGCCAGTGGCCGAGGATTCGTCGCACTTGACTCCGTGGCCCGAGATGAAGATGCCGTCCACAGGGACCAGATCGCCTGCGAATAGATGCATTACGTCACCCACCATAATGTCGAATACAGAGACCTCGACGGATTTTCCGGAGCGGATAACCTTGACGGTGCGATCGTTGTGCTTTTCGTTCAACTTGTTGAATTGCCTCTCCATCTGCCAGTCGTTCAGAGTACCAACCACGACGACGATGACGATAGCCACCATGATGGCCACACCTTCAACCCACTCCACCGACGGAGCGCCGTCTTCATGCTTGACACCGAAAGTCTGATACAAACCGAGGGCCAACGACACGACGGCGGCGATAGTAAGCAGAATCAAGACTTTGTCGTTATACGTGATCCATGCCAGTTGGAGGAGCGTCTTGCTCTTCTTCTCCGGCAAGGTATTATCCCTGAAGACGCGCTTTCTGTCGCTATATGGTGTGCCAGCAGGGTAAACAGTGGGCGGGGGAAGGGCACCAGCGTTGCCCTCCTTGACCACGGGCTCCGTATCGCCATTGAGGCCGTACTTGGGCGTGCCCTTGGGCGAAACTTCCTCAAAGGGCACGGTGCCGTCGACGTTGACCTCGTCGACACTTAAACCTGTGTCGCGATTCGTATGCAAGCCCTTCTCGAGCCCAACCAGGCCGCCGAGCGCATAGAATGCGTTCAAGCTCTTTGGGTTGAGGATCTTGGAAAGCTGGCCAGGATTGTAGGCGAACGGGTTGTCTGAGATGACGAACATGTCCTCGGTGCCGGGATCCGGAGTCAAGGCATCTTCGAGGCCGATCCGGAAACCGGCACCGTCGCCAGGCGCGGGTGTGGTGCGCGCGCCATCATCTTTTGTTGGTGTTGGGGGTGTGGAGCTCGGCAGCTAATCAATGACAAGTCAGCATTGCAACTTTGCAGGCAAAGCTGGCGAGAGCTGCAGGTGATGAATCGCGAATGCGCGACGCGGAAATAAACACAAAACATTGCAATCATTACGGGAGGGTATCAACACGTACCTCTTTGCCCGGTGGGTCAGTGTCAGCCATTCGAAATCGTGACGAGACAGATATTGCTCAATTGAGCAAGGAGTGCATCGACAGCAGTGGGAATGGAAGAAGGGAATATATGGGGGATATGGCAGCAGCGCAGAGGGCGCGGAGGAAGAAAAGGATTGCGAGAGCGAGAACCAGTCGGGAGGGACCTCACAGCCCAAAACCTGACGCGCGATGACATGGCCATAGGCAGACCAGAGGCGCCAAGGCCATTCAAAACAACTCACACAACCTGAAAGAGCACAGAGAAATTGAGACGGAAATTGTCTTCGCCTTGGTTCTGGGGGCGACCCGATTGTCGCGCTCGCTGCTGAGGCCCTCTTGGCAGGTACACTGCCAACACTGGCAGGTACCAACAGGCGCACAACACAGTGTGCTATGACGTTTGCTGCCTTAACCTGCTTGCTGTGGTCTGGGCGGTCAGGGCGGGTTGTGGCGGTGTGCCGCCTAGGACGCCTGGCCAAACCCGTCAAGGCTGTTTGAACCGCCAAAGACGCCCAACGCAGCACAGTCTTGTGTGTTGGAAAAATACTGTGAGGGGTAGCAGCAGGTACTCGGGGAGACAGATGGCGCGCCGCTGAGGAGAGCTTGGTCTGCTTGGTCTTCTTGGCAAGAGACGGTGTGTCTTGGCACGCTGAGTTGGCCCCGGGCGCCGACAAAGGAAGCGTCATCTCACGGACAAAGGGGCCCTCTGCGAGGTGCTGAGCAGGATAAAAGGAACATGATCCCAATGACACCAACAGCCAAGACTCCTACGTAATGGTACGATAACTGGCACTCAGCTGGTGCTCAACGGACATGCAGCCAACCGCCATCCGTCTGCGACGCTTCGCGCTTGGGTCATTTGACCAGCTTAGAGCTGTGATCCTTGGAAAGTGCAAAGCGAGCAGATTGGAAAGGAAAGCGCCCGAAAGCGCGGAACGGCGCCCGAGCGGGATCTGACCGCAGAATTATGGAGCCCAAGTGGGTTACATTGGCCAATTCGATCCGGCCTTTTTGCAGAAATAAATCACAAATCTCATCGCGACCCCAGACCGGCACGGTACTTGGCTGCACAGGGCATTTAAAGTTGGGGCATGCAAAAGCAGCCAGATCTCGCGGCGACATGGATTGTTTTGACCGTGGAACAACCGGAGTCGACAAACGGCTTGAAACATGCGCCAAATTCGGGTCCCGGTTGGTCGGCAGCCAAAATCCCACCCAGTGCAAAGTCAGGATGCAAAATTGAGGAGGCCTCAGTCTGGGCACTTGGCGACAGCTATCCACAGGAGACTTTCAACTTGCCGGCAGAGCTTCTGCTAGAAACCAGCCAATCGTGGCTCGCGACCGCAGCACGGCGTCGCGGCCGCTTGCCACGGTGACACGCAGCCACATGCAAGCCACACGATGATAGGCAGACACTCGAAACACGATGGCGATGCCTAGGCGACGCCCTGGAAATTGCCGATCTGGGCCCATTATCCCGCATTCTGCCTCCCGCCTCTGTGCGCCCAGGCCATCAATTGAATTGTGGCTCGCCAGATTCAGATTCCAGTCCCTTCCCACCACAACAAACCAAAAAAAAATTGAAGGCATTTTTTTTTTTCAGTCGACCCAGTGCCAAAATAGCAGGGCCAACACATACCGCCAACGGCTTCGGTTCGCGACGCAGGCCGCATTCTTCGTGGATGGCGGCCCTTTTGACAGACGCAAACATGTTCGCTACAACACAGACGCGCAAGCGCTGCTGTTGGACAATGCTGACGTCCTATGCAGCTAGTGTCAGGCCGTCAACTGCTGTGCTCAAACCTCACGGCGCTGTGTTGTTGTCCTGTTGGCTGGTAAGACCACATGGGGCCCTCTCCCTGCCGTCAGCATGGACCCGCTGTTGAGCCACGACATGCCTCAACTGAGCCCTAGTCCTGCAGCGGCCCATATGTGAAGTTCGTAACGGCAAAACAGGCGCATGCTCACCGTGCTGTGCCCCCTGCTTTACGCCTACGGCTGTAATCCGTTCGGTACCTAGTCGGCAGAGCAACATGGTGAAACCGAAACCGACCTGGCCTCGAACAAGACACCAACTTGTCCAGATCCCCGGAGGCCGCTTGCTACAGAGCACAGCCAGCTCTGAGGGAGCGGTCCCGTGCCCCCGTCACAACGCGGGATGCCGATCGCCATCCTTACTACTACCGCAGACATGCGTATTCGCCAGCCTCTGTTACGCACTGCATGCAGCACGAGAGGACAAACGTAGAGCAAGCGCATGTAAGCCGAGAGGACAAACGTAGGGCAAGCGCATGTAAGCACGTGAGAAACAACTATCGGGCGGCTGAGCTGCTGAGTCTGCAAGGAAGGTTGGCGTCACGGTCCAAAACGTCAGATACCAGGAGTAATCAGTTCTTGGTCATCTATCAATACTTGGGAATTGAGGATTAGAGAGATGAGCAAGGCACACCTAATTAGTACCTATCCAACATCTTCGACGACCGACTTGAAGGCCCTGTTTGACGCGATAACCGAATCTAATTATGCATTAAACCTCGCAGCACTCAGCAACAACTCCATGAGCCCAGCCCCCACCTCCTTCATATTCGCTCTATGCTCCGGGATTGTGGGATAGAATGGACACTCGGCCTTCTCGTTGAACTTCCCAAACTCGATGATAAACCCGTGCACATCCTTCCTACTCTTACCCACAGCAGCCCTATACCGTCCATGATCCGACGCACACCCTGAAACAGGATATAGATGCGGCACCTGGACGGCCGGGAACTGCCGCCCCAAGCTGCCCATCATGCCATCCGCCATCCTCGAGGCCGTGAGCGTGTCGATATCCCAGGTCTTCTGGTCGATATACTCACCGTACACATAGCCCTTACCGGCATCATCCGGCAGCGCCCCGCGCTTGCCGTCATAGGCCGGGTTCCGCCAGTTCATGGCCGGATCCGTCGCCTGGTTCGTGTCGTGGCACCACCCATACCCCACGAGGCCCGAGAACGAGTGCAGGTCCAGGAACCAGCCCAGATCCGGCATCCGGCCCATGACCCAGTCGAGGTTCCGCGCCTCGGCCTCGGACAACGGCCCCGTGCCGTGGAAATCTTCGCGGAAGACATCCTCCGATGCCGCGTTCGTGCCGGGAGCCAGGAAGTTTCTGATGTCCCACGCCGATGCAAAGTTGCGGTTCACGTCAACCCCCACTGTCTCCTCGTAGTCCTTTCCTTGTAGCGCCGTCGTGTCGTTGCGGTTCCGCCGCCAGCAGCCGTTGCTCGCCTGGTCGAACCGCACGCCGTCGGGGTTGGCTAGTGGGAGGATGACGATCCCCTGCGCCAGCGCCGTGCGGACCTCGCTGGGGGAATACACCTGCCCGCCGTAGGCCACCCCCGTCCCTGCGCGGCTGGCATGCAAAAGGTCGGCGATGAAGTTGATTACGAAATCCGGCCCGCCGCGCTCGCGCGCATGGATGCCGGCTTGCAGCAGGACCGTGTGCCGGGGTCCAGGGAGGGTGAGGATCTCCATAGTGGCGTTTTGGAAGGTTGGGTAAGGGAGGGAGGTGGTGGTCAGGTTGTATGCGGCGGCCAGGGAGCGGAGGGATGAGTGGATCTCGGCGATGTTGTAGACGGTCGGGAAGGAGGCGTTTGGGTGGGTGCCGATGCCATAGGGGATGGTGCCGTTTTGGAAGCGGTTGCCGAGCGCGACTGGGATGGTGTCGGTGTTGTTTAGGGCGGTTTGGCGGCGGTAAAGGATGCTGCGGCGGGTGCCGTGACGCTCCGAGGGGGTGAGGCATGCCTGGCCGGCGAGGAGGTTAGATAAAAAGAGGAGAATGGTTGGTCTCATGGTGGCGTATGGATGATACTCGGTCAATTGTCACAATTGGATTGAGACATTGAGTGTAGATTCGGGATGTTTCCATCACAGACAGGCTTATGTACAGCTTTTATACTCATGTTCGCAATGACACTGATACGTCGGTACCTCCTAGCATTACTCTACTACTAATGAATATTATTCCTTCTATTGAGGCTGACGTACCTTAACCCTAATATCCAAGCTGTAGTCCTGGCTGGGGCACGGAATTGGTGTAACCAGCCATGTCGCTGTCGTGTAACCAACGGCGAACTGGGCGTTCAGCAACTGCCGGATAATATACCACGCCGCTGGAAGACGATTGCAGGCAGACAAACCAGCAACCGGTGCCCTGAGCCGCACACACAGCCAACGCACATTAAGCGCCTCCCTAATTGGGGACCACCCAGGTACCGTCGTTACCTGGTAGGCAGACGGCGATCGGTCGTATTCACGAAACAAGTGCGGAGCCCAACCCTTCCGCATTTCAGATACAGATCATGGACCGAGCCCCAACTCACGTCGTCACGGTCTAAATCAACATTCTAGGCTCCATCCCTAGCTTATGCAGTAATTATCCCGAATCAAAGCCCCAACACAACCAAGACATCGTCATGGCACCCATCACCCTCTACGATAATAGTATTGACCTCTTCATCAAGGCCCATGAAGTGCTCAAGCACATCCTGGAAAAGGCCAAGCAGCATGCCCCTGAAGAGTCGGCCTCCTTCCCCACCGCCCGGCTCTACGAGGACATGCGCCCCCTCAGCTTCCAGGTCCAATCCGTGTCCAGCTACTCGGCGAAATGCGTCGAGCGGGTTCTTCCCCACAAAGCGCCCTTTCCGGCGTGGGAGGACGACGAAACGACGCTGGACCAGCTGTTTGCGCGCATCGACGAGTCGCTGGCGTTTCTCAAGGGCATCGAGGCAAAGGACTTGGATGGTCTGGAGGAAAAGGTTCTGGAGATTCAGATGGGTCGGGGCAGCAGCATTGCTATTGAGGGCAAGGGCTATGCGCTTGGCATCGCGGTGCCGAATGTGTTTTTCCACGTGAGCATGGCGTATGCCATCTTGAGGATGAAGGGGGTGCCGCTGGGCAAGAAGGATTTTTCGTCGCCTTATGTGGAGCCGTATGTCCTGTCGCAGTCGAATTCCTAGTCCCGAAGTCTTCATCATAGCAGAGGTATCGATTTTATTTTCCGTTTTTGAGTTCCGCTGCGCTCGAACTTTGAATTACGTTCACTTAGCACGAGCTAAAACAGCCCAGTCTGAGCTAGCCACGTGGATTTCTGAAGCCGCACTGACCACCCGGAAAGTTCGAGCTTCGAAACTGAAATTAAGCGCTCTTGAACTTTATCCCTTCCCTTGATGTGCTCTGGTGGGACAAGTCGGCATGATGATGGGATCCGAACGCCCAGGACCCCTCAGGACGCTGCCTGTAGAGCTCCTAGGCTTGGTTTTCGAGCTGCTCCCGGCGAGGGATTTGGGCGCATTCCGCCTCGTTTGCAAAAAAAAATAGCGATGGTCGGTATCCGCCACGCACTGGCAACTGTGTTCTTTTTGCACCACAAAGACTTTGCCGGCTTACGCGCCATCGCCAACCATCCCGTCCATCGCCAATACGTACGGTCCTTGGCTTACAATAGCGACGTGCTTTCCGAGCGCCCCCTTAGCCGCCAAGAGTATATGGCCTACTGTTGCAAAAAGTACCGCCAGTCCCGCTTGGAACCTGTGGTCGTGGCCCCGAGGTCTCGCTTCGACGCTAAATACCCCAAATACAAGGCTGTTCATGAAGCACAGCTGGACATTACTGCGAACAACCGCGACTTTGAACTCTTTACAGACATCATGGCCAAGTTCCCCAACCTCGACGAGGTTGTCTTGGAATCCATTACTAGCACAACCCTTCCTTGGCTCCAACCCAAGGAGGTACCCGGCCGTTCACCCTTTTGTGAACTAGACATTTGCCCCATTGAACACGGTTTCCGACACGGCGAAGGCGAGCGCCACCTCTGGGCCATGCTTCAAGGCGTTTGTGCCGCCGGCATCTCGCTCAAGTTCCGGGCTCGCCGTATCTGCTGGACTTTTTTTTGAAAGGTATTCCTTTGGCCTGCACAGCATGACCCATCTCTTCGGGAACCTGACGTGCCTCGAGCTGTACATCTTCCACCGCGATACAAACACCAGCGACGACGAGGATCTGGACACCTACGAATCATTTGCCTACAAATCCCTTTTCAGGAATAGAACCGACCCCGGGCCGCCTCTCCGCCAACTGCTCGCTAACATGCCCCACCTCAAGACGCTGGCCATCGGCTCCTCCCACTACGTAGACGACGAAGATGGGATCCGCTATCCAGCATCCCTCCAGGACGTCATCCGATCAGGCCAGACATGGCGCAACCTCAAGCGGCTCCGGCTTGAAGCCATCGAGACGGACCGAGGGGAGCTCGTCGAGTTTTTGGCCCGTCACCAACGGTCGCTGGTAGAGCTGACTCTCAAGGACATGCACCTCATCCACACTTCGTGGTTGAAACATCAAGCCTGCCGTGGCGCGCTATCTCATGTCTTCGGCTATGACCGAATGTCGGCTGAACACTCGGAACGGCGGGTACCCCTTTAGAATGGCTGCGTGAGTAATTTAGTGGTAACTCCCTTGGGTTGTGTGGGAAGGGTTAGTGCTGAAGGGTTTACGTCTTTTAGTTCCTTGGGGAATAGCATTTATATGTATCTAACCAGATAGCAGATCAACTTCTCATCATCGTATTATGAAAAATCTAAACACATTATCGTGTTTCTCATTTTCGCAGCCATCAGTCGCAAACTAACATGGAAGTAAACGAGGGTTAGATTGTAAGTTAGGTGGGGGGCTTTTTGGAACACCCCCGCCTTTGGAACAGCCCCTGAGTCGGACCCCGCACAACACCACAAACTTCAATTGCCCACAACTTCGTCAATTAGATAGCTACGATAATATAGTCTTCAGTATCCGAATTGCCTAATTCTTCTCTTTCAAAATCACTAAGGTCATACCTGCCAGCCCCACTTTGTGAAGCACGAACCTCCTCAATTCCAGCGAACTGCGTGTTAGGGTCGACTTACGTGTAAGACCTCGTTCCTGACAGGGTCGTCTCAGCCGCCCCTATCTACATATGCTATCAAACCCAGCACCTTGACCTCGGAGACTCGCAAGACAAGCACCGTCTCGGCTTCCGAGGTCAGCTCATCCTCCGTCGCCTCCGAGTCCTCCTCGATCGTTTCCTCCTCGGCTTCATCTAAGATTATCTCTTCGGCCTCTATAATCTCCTCAGCTTCGTCTGGGGTCATCTCCTCATCCGCCTCCTCGATCGTCTCCTCGTCAACCTCCTCGATAATCTCCTCGTCCGAGGTCATTTCCTCACCAGCATCCTCAATCATCTCCTCATCGTCCTAATAATATCCTCCGTCTTACCTTCAGCGTCGACGTCAAGGTCACCACCGCTCACCCGTGGTCGGTTCAGGTCCAGGGGGTCACATTCGCAAGTGGGGGAGGGAGCACCGTGAACCCGCCCGTGTGGCAGTCGTACAGCACCACGTTTGTTTGCAACCAGGCTCCGAACAGTCGCACCGTGGTGCTTAGGGGGACTGCCAACTACCTTAGGGGTGGATCGTTCTGGTTTGATAACATTGTTGTGGTGAAGCACATTACTTAGAGGTAGGTACCTGCCTCGACATCTACCCGCATAAATTTTGTTCTTTAGCTTCAGGATTACTTGGGCAATGAAACTCTTATTGATACTACCGAGGTGAGCTGGACAAAGTTCGCATGGAATGTGTCTCGAGTGTGGAGGTGGCCGAGCCCCAGGGACAGTGGCGATTTGGAAGCATATGCCGAACTCACCATGGAAAAGAACCATGGAAAAAGCGGTTTGATGCCTGATATAGCAGTGTGACCCAACTGAAAAAGTCTTATCCAACTCCGAGTCCCTCAAGACCCCCGTCTCCTACTCGCCCTTCCTTTCATAGGTCCCATGTTTGCGACGACAACTCAAACTTTAATCTCAACGCATACTCGTTCCAGAGCGGGTGCATCCGAGTCGCATCCCCGAACTGGCGGGGATCGATATAGCGTACCAGGTTCTCTTTCATAAACTCCAAATGCTGAGCTGAAGACTTGGCCCAATTGATATATTGATCACCACCATGAGTCTCGAATATATAATCCGCCGTGACCACACACGTCCCCACCTCAGTTTCCGCCAACGGCCTCAGAGGCGTCGACTTATCGTCCGGGACTGGCGTTTCCTCCTCGATGTTCCACCGGCCCACCGGCCCCGGGTACACGACCGAGAGTACCTTGAGGTTCGGCATGTATTCCAGCGCTATCGGCAGGGCGGTGCCCTGGTTGGTCAGTTTGACCGACAGTGCGAGGTAGCGGATCTCGGTCAACAACGACTGGTCCTCACGGCGGCAGAGATGGTTGCTGAGGTACTCGAATGTGGTCCCGTCGAGGTACAGAGTGTCAATCATGGGGTTGTATGGCCGTGCCCGTAGGAGTGGTGCAGGCGTAGGGGTGCCGTCTGGCTTGGAGGCTTCGAGGGGTCGGTTGGGTGGCAGGTATACGGCGGGTGGCCTGTGTTGTGCGGGAACGGAGGCGTAGAGGGGGATTGAGAGAGTGAGGATGCACACGCCAGGCGTGACAGGGGGTTCCGAGGGGGGGGCAGGGGTTGCCATCGCTTGGAGGTTGTGAGGGAACCAAGATTGTATGGTTGCTGATGTACTGAGGTTTGGAATTGGAAATTAGGTCTGATGGCACAAGAGGGGTTTTGACCTTTTTCACCCTCGTGCGGCCTCCGGGGCTGAAAATGGCCTTTTGTTTCCAAGACATGCAACCTCTGGGGCTGAACGCGGGCGGCGACTAGGTTATCCTGAAGAGCAAACACCAGCCACTGTCCAGCCAATCGCCGTGAGGTGTCTAGAAAACGCTCGTCATTTCAACCTTGGCAACTTCGTGGCTGTTGCTTGGCAGAGTGCTCCAGAAACCACGTACGGATGACCCTCTCAAAAGTCTTTGCTCACCGCTTTGGAGCTTATTCTGCCGGCAAAATCCCTCAGGGGAAGTTCCAGGGGGCGTTCAGCGCTTGCCACTCACTGTAGGCCTCGTGTGTCCAGTTGAAGCGGGGTTAATATTTGCAGCCCTATGAGCTACCTATAGCTATTGGCACACAGGGGCCACGTTGCACGTAATCAGCGCATTTGAGCCACGCACAGGCCTCGCTGGCATTCTAGCATGTGCGTGGCCCAAATAGGAAGATGGTGCGTGGTGTGAATTGTGTCCGATCATAACACGGCTGTTGCTACAGCTTCATGACTCAAAAATGCAGTTCGGCAGTAAGCGTAGCCCAACAGGTTGCCGAAGGTAATATATTTAAACGCTGCCGTCATTGTTATCTGTTCTAGATTTCCCTCTCTATTCACAGCTTCATTCTTCTAGCTATTGCATAGCAACTATGTCACATTTTGATACTGCAACTCGTGCCCAAGCCTTGACTCTGAAAGCGATCGGTTGGTCAAACAAAGAGATTGAGAACCTAACCGGCGTCACGGCTAGGGCGCTCAACATGATACTCGATCGTGCCATCGCACTTGGATACGATCCACAAAACCCTCGGCTTCAAGATTCATATGTTGCCAATGCCCCTAAATCTGGCAGGCCCAGCAAACAAGAGAGCTTCAAAGAAGAGGTCCTCTCCAAGGTGTGTAAAGACCGTTATGGGCGTGAATTATCATGTGCTTAGATCGCTCTGGATCTAGATAACCGAATCTCTCCCATGATGGTCTGGCGCATTCTTCGGAAAGTCGGTATGCGGAAAACAAAGCCTACATGGAAGCCAGGTCTTATTTTGAAGATGAGGAAAGAGTGCTTATAATGGTGTTTGGACCATAAAGACTGGACTTTGGAGGATTGGAAATATGTAATCTCGTCTGATGAGACTTCTGTTATATTAGGCCATCGCCGTGGAGGTTATCGGATCTGGAGGAGGTCAGAGGAGTGGTATTTATGGACTTGTATTTGTGAGAGGTGGAAGGGATATTCAGGATTTATGTTCTGGGGTTGTTTTTTATATGACCGGAAAGGGCCATATTATATCTGGAAAGTAGAAACTGCTGCAGAAAGGAAATCAGCCGACAAAGATCTCAAGAAGATGAATGCTAAGTTGAAGCCAATTATGAGGGCTGAATGGGAACTTACTAACCCAATGTCACGTTTAAGAATTGACCGTGCTAATCCAGGGCCAGTCCCAAAATGGAAATGGAAGAAAGCAATAGGGAAGCTAACACATGGTAAGGGGGAAGGGTATCGATTGGTATTGCTACCAAAAGCTCGTTATATTATCTAAGTTGATTCCATTTGCAAGGTTATGTGGCCCTAAGGCGCAAGTGCAAGAGGATCGCGCGCCAGCACATGCCCACCATGCGTAAGCTGTGGTATATTCTATTGCAAATGTAATGCGCCTTCTTTGGGTTTCAAACTCACTAGATCTTAATATGATTGAGCCTGCTTGGTTCTATCTAAAGAGGCAGACCACAAAGAAAGGTGCACCGCGAAGCCGGAAGGAGGCGGAAAAAGCGTGGAGAAGGGCGTGGAGAGAGCTGCCGTTGCAGAAGATCCAGGAATTGATTGAACGAATTCCACACCACATAAGTGAGGTTATTCGCTGCGAGGGGGGTAATGAATATAAGGAGGGGCGGCCGAACTATATGAAAAGCCGTGAGATTCATACACTTGTGGAGGTTCTGGAAGTGGGAGAGGATTTGGAAGACGATAATTCAGACGATATAGTTCAAACGGAAGATTCAGAGGCCGAATTGGGAGAGGAGGATATCTGGATTGAGGAGAAAGAAGTCTAGTAGATAGATACAATTGAACCTTGATGTTAAAATTGGCGATGTCAAGTCAGGTGGGGGGGTGGTAAATGCTGTGCAGAAGTGGATGAGTGGGCGGCGCTAGCAAAGGCGGTGAGCAAGGACTTTTGAGAGGGTCTTCCGTATCATGTGCTAGATTCAGCTTGAAAGGTTCGGATTGGCGCACATCATCTCGGCAGCGAAGACAACTTACTTGGCATTGAACTCCTCAAACAAGGAGCACCACCTCGGCCTCCTCAAGCTTCAGACTCTTCTCAACCACGCTTCCCCACATGGCACCCATCCCAATGCGCCGATACCTCTCACAACCGCCATCGCCAGTTTTCCCACGAACCTTGCGAACAAACAGAACCAAGTGCAGCGTCTTCAAAGGCCCCCCACCCGCACACGTCCCTCACGCCTGGCCAGGGGACGCCGGGTCCGCCCTCGCAGCCGCCTACGCGTGGTCGGGGATGGTTCTAGCTCAAATTCCCCGGGATTGGGGAGGTTGTTTGGCAGCAGGGCTTGCTCCTGCTCAGGTGGCACGGGCTGCTGCTGCAGAGCTACCGCTGCTCTAGGCTGATTCCGAAGTCGAAACCAGAGCCGATAGGCACCCGGGGCAGGGAGATATCCTGCTTGTTGAAGGACACTAGAAAGGGACTATTAGTAATTGTAGCTGGAAAAAGAGAGTCGCCTTGTAGAAAACATAGAAATGTACTTACAAGGCCACCCCCAGCATGATGATGGACAGCCAAAAAGGCCCCAGCCAGGCACCAACCGCAGCCGCAAGATCTGTTGGAGTTGCCTCCCCGTTTCGATCGATGGCCGCAATTAAGCCAGGAATTTCACTAAAATGCAAGATTAGTTTAAGGAAAGAAAGGCACCAGGCAAAATATGACCAAACCTACACTTGAATGGGTGCCGAGGGAGCTGCCCAGGGTCCTCTGGGTTGCTGAGGCGGCCCTGGCACGCAGAGAGGACAGGCGGCACACTGCACTTGGCAGGGAGGGCAAACAACCACCTGGCCGAGAGCCGGGCCGGCAGCGGGTAAGACAGGTGCTGTTGTCGTTGGATCTGAGACAGAAGATTCCATGTCAGCGGCTGGATGATATGGGAAAGGAGGAAGAACAATGGAATATACTCACGCTCGCGCGCCGGAATCTCGAGCGAGCGCTGGCTCGCTCTCGGGGGCATGGTTTGGCGGGCGTCGGGGGGAGGCATGGTGGTTGTGATGTTGTCAAGGAGCAGAATTGAAAATCTTGAGAGACACCGAAAAAATTGCAGTCCAGTCTTCCTGGACTCGCTCCTGCCTACCATATTGCCTATCTGATTAGAATTGTTCCTTCCTCTAAATAAAGGACCCACCTCGACCACCGTGATTGCACTTCAGCAGCCGCACCTTCCATTGTGCTGTGGGTAGTCTTGTCTTTCGATGACATGACACGCTCCACTACGGTTGGCCTGGTAAGTCATCCTCTTGCTCGGAAAGAAACGTCTGCTGACGAGCAATAGACATTTAGCGAGCGCTTCCTCGGCCGCGCTGGCAGCATCGTTTACGCCGTAGCCATTTGTCTTTCCAGCCTCGGCACGCTCAACGTCAAGACATTTGCTGCCGGCCGCTTGACCCAAGCGGCTGCAGGGCGGGGATATCTGCCGTTGCTCATGAAAACCGTTGCCAAGGCCGATGGCAAGGGCGACGAAGCACTCAGCCTTCCAGTGGGACAGCCGCCGCAATCTATTTTTGGCTTCCTTCGCCGCCCCGTGCGGGTTGGAGACGGTAGCATCCCGCTATGAGCATCCTTGAACGCCGGCGTAGACTGTAGCACTGATGCTAACACTGCACTAGATCTGCCGTCCTTTTCAACTCTCTCGTGACAACAATCTTTGTTCTGGCCGGAGACATCAGCTCTCTCATTTCCTTCATGGGTAAGTGTCTGCTCGTCAGGCCAAACAGAAACCAACATATCCAGGCATCGTCGAATACTCGGTGGTATTCCTGACCCTGGTCGGGCTGCTGTACCTCCGACTCGGCTACAAACCACATCAGGAAAAGCGGGACGCGAGCGGCCCATCACAAAAGTCCACTTTTTCCTTATCCCGATAGCCCTGTTCACTGTGGCGTCGGTTGTCGTTGTTTCGACCATCTACCATCCTCGAGCAGGAGCCGGGTTCATTGCTTGCGCTGTTGCGAGCGGCCTTTTGCATACGTTCCCATTTCGGCCGGGGCGTGGATAGCTCTAAAGATTCCGAGAGATATGTTAGACTTGCCCTGGTGGCTGGAAGGCTTCCGAGCAGCAATAACAGCATATGTCTCATCTAAAAAGATATACTCGGTATTTCAGAAGCCCTTTTCAAGATGGGAAAAGCCTTGTGATATATCTCACACTCACAAGGTACGTACTCACGCCACTGATAATAATTGGCGCCATATCGTCCGACCTTTATTATACCTGGCTGTCAAGAAAGGGCTTGGCTTGATAGACCCGACCCAGTTCGTGAGAATCTGTTCCGTTCCCAAAGTTAACGAGGGGCAAAGTTAAAGGGGAAAGCCTGGGAGAGAGACATCCTTAGTGCGTGAACATACACTCCGACGCTAGTTTACCTGCTAGCGCGGAACACTCCCACCAATATAAGAGAGGTATTGAAGCCCCGATTAAGCCTTTACGGGATAAGAAAATGCAATTTTTGGTATTTCATAATGCCTTTCCTATTCTGGAAAGGGCTTCCCCGAGCTTCGCGAAGAATTTCGCTCGTCTGTCCCCGCGTTTTCTCTGGGCTTTGGGCTGCGAGGTTCCGCCTGTGCCTGGATTGGGTAGCACTTTCGTGAGTTTGGGGTTTGGCCAGGTGTCCGGATTGTAATAATGAAACCAATCGATCGTGTCTCCCACTTTCCCCCGGCATTTGCGCATCATCGGCCTCTCCGAAAAGCGGTAGTTGTTTGCGCAAGTCTCGTCACGACACCACGATATACCCTCATTCTCGCTGTCCTCGGCCAGTTTGTACGAGTCTGGGTCAAGGGCCTCGCACCACGAATGTGTCACCTCTCTGCACCCAGTGTCAGAAATATCAGCGACGAAGATCTCACGTATATATGACAGCCCTAGGCATCGGTCGTCCTCAGGACAAGCTGCAAGGTTGACTGCCAGAAAATATGGCATTCTCATCCCCAGACCAAAAAGGGTCCGCATAATGTGACTACCGACCACATGGCCATCTTTCGCTTTGGTTCTACCGCGGGCATCTTGAGGTCGACGAAGCGAGCACCCCAGACCGGGATGTGTGCGGCAGGACTGGGTGTCGCTGTCCAAAGGGGGCGCAAGCGACCAGTCACCTCCGATCCCGGCCCCAGCTGGCGTGCCAGTGTAGTCGAGGAAGTCACAGCGGTTTGGGTCGAAAAGCTTCATCTCGGGGAGATAGCCCGGTCTTGTTTGGGGGGCAAAGTGCTCGGCTGCTCCTCGCCGAAGGAGTTTCAGGCGGTCCGTCACGTCGCCTACGAGATGTCGCCCGCTGGAGACTGGTTCGGAGAGGGGGAAATGAGCTACCCACCTCACAAGCAACGAAAAGGTTTGACTTTTATAGCGATGGAGATAAAGGCGGGGGGAAAATAGCCCCTTCCCGACTGTGATTGCGTGGCTCGTTGGCATATGCATTGCCGCTGTGCATTCCAGTAAGGGTATAGACTCAAAGGCTTTATCATCGCGTATCGGGTAGGACGCGAGTTTTCGAGTAGCAGCGGCCACTGTTTTCCACTTGATGACCTTGTGTTCGCAGAGCCGGAAGTGGCCCTCGTATCCGATACAGACCCTGGCCTTCTGGCCCTTCTGGCGTTCAGCCGCCGAGAAGTATAGCAATGGGTGCTCGACACGGCAGCCCGCACAGTACAACCGCTTCTCAATCAGGTTGCGAGCTCGGTGGAATCCTTTCAGGTCATTTTCCACCACTCGGCACGAGAGGCAGAGATCCCTCCTTGCGTCTCGTTCAAGATACTCGATGAAACGGCGGGTATGTGCTTCGGCCTCGAACGCGCGGCTGGGCCTGGCCCAGGGGGTGTACGGCAGGCAACTGAAAAGTCGAGTGCTCAGTTCGTTGTTGTGCTGGTGGCTGAAACATGGCGAGGAGAACAGGCGGAGGAATATGCGGCTGGCCCTTCGCAGACATTCAATGCTGGTCGGGTCGAGGCACTCCATGATTAGGAGCAGGAGCTCCTCGGGGAGCGTGCAGAGATGACGTGCCATGGCTTGGTGATGTCTGGACATCGGGTTTCAGGTTGCGCGGTGTTTGGATGAGAGGGAAGGGATCCCTTGGGAAGAGTGTCCCTGGTATTTATAGGAAATCAGCGTTTGCGGTCTCTGCAAGTTACGAACTTACTCACTTAGAGTTTTTCAGAAACGCCCCGTGCTACAGCAAATGCTGAGGCCCATCAATAAACTCTCTGAGCTCGCCACGGCCGTAGCAAGGGCCAATCGCGGGGAATCTGGGAGAGTCCGTGATTCCACTGAAAAGATGGTTTCGGGTGAATGCACACAACAGGCAAGGAGAACCTGAAAAGTCCGAAGCAGAAGACAAAGTCAAAATGGTTTATCGCTGCCTTGGCTCTTGGCCCACTACGGAAAATGCTCGAGATAGTTTATGTGATCAGTCCGCACTTCCAAACGCTCCTTTTGTCCCGGTGAATCCTCCACCCTCACCGCCATGCTACGTGTGGACAGAGATCTTCCTTCTCCCTCACAGCTCCTCTCCCTCAGAGCCTCGGCAAACTCATCAAGCGGTCTCTCCGTGTAATCGTAGAAACTGCAAGGCCGAGTCTGATTCTGGCCCGGTTTGTTTATGGTATTACACATAAGCTTGTCGTAAAGGGTTTATGTCCAAATGGCGTCGCATATGATCAGGGAGGATGCCCCGGAGAGGTTGAGGTCCTACCAACCGCCGGTGAGGGCGCTCAAGAGAATAATGCCGAGATCATCGCCCTGTACTGCTGATTGGTCCGGGAAGAAGGCGGCGAGTGGAGGGACGGGTCCTGTGTAGACGCTGCTTTGCATGCCGTGGCGGCTTTTTCCCAAACGTTCTGATCTCAGTCTGGGCTGTTTTTGGATGATGGGGTCGACAATATATATGGAGCATATGGTCTTGATACATCACTGTGTTACATTCTCCCTTGCTACCATGGATAATACTACTACGAGATCAACGCCGCCTGGTGAACTACTGCCAGTATCCACCCCCACCAATGAGTTTGCCGCTCACATTTGCCGCCTCCGACCCTAGTCCTGAGACCTCAGACGTTTACCCGCAAGGGCTGCAAAAAGGATCCGACCGATATGATTCCATTTGTAGATCTACGGGCCAGGATGCTGCTGCTGGTTGAACATTGCCAAAGAAGGGTGTTGTCTTGATCTTCGACATGAACTTGTTGAACAGTTTTCGGCGTCTGTTCTTTTCCCTCCAGTTCTTCCATGAGACTTGGCATCTGCTCAGCCTTGTCGACCCCTTCGTTCCTCTGATGGTCGAGAAAGCTTGATGGCGTCACTGAGGGCTTGGTGTTGTAAAAGGCCGCGGATGATGAAGCAGGCGGCAAGTGCCAAGAGGACCGGGGCGTTGACAACGCCAAAGACAGCCCCGGCTTTGAGGACCCGCTGCCAGTGGACGTTGTACATGTCGAACGTGCCAAAGACCACGATGGGGACAGGGCAGCCCGGGTAGTAGTAGCCCGCGCATGCCAGGGTGAAGTATAGCCACGGCAGCATGAGCCCAAAGCACCCCGTACAGGTGAAGTAGGACAGATAGAAGGCACAGCGTACGCCAATGAGGTGGCAAGGCTCTACCGGCGATAATGGTATGACGATCGAGTTGTTACCCGTGAAATCGGTCATGGCGACGGTGCCCTGGGTCGCAAAGACAAGACACAACGACATCAAGCAGCGGACGCATTTTTCTTAGCACTGTGGGTAGAGGCTCAATTCAGCTAAAAATATTGTTTGGCCTTAAGGTCCTTGGTTTCTCTCACGATTTGAACATGAGGTCTCTCGACCTCTTTATGCCTAAAAGAGCACACACAGACCTGAAGGCGTGTTGGCCTGGCCTATAATTACCATCTCTCGAGTCGCAGTGCGTTGTCTATTTGCCTGCATACCTACCGTGGCTGTCGTTACACTAGCCCATGCATCTTCCTGGCCAGTAGATACTGGCCTGCAGCAAGTGTCTCAGTCAATTAGGTATGCTGTTTGACCACATCGCGGCCTGTTATTGGTGTGACTGGTGCAGTTAGTGAGTCGGCTATGTCTGTCTTGATATATCGGGTACACCATGTGTCCCGTCCGAGCGATATGTCATGCTTCTCTCGACCTATCCCTCAGGATGCCCATCTCCAACTCGAATCGAATCGCGAGGGCCGGGGGGCGGCTTCGACAAATCGTGACTGCCGAATCGCCAAATTTTTCTCGCCCCATTCATCTGGAGGTCTCTTCATCTGTTGTGGATCGCGACTCGCTGCGATGGTTTGTATCATCATGGGTGCAATCTTTTAGTTACTGTAACTTGATGGCATATTTGGCATGGTGTATTTGTGATTAGGGAAAACCTACCTTAGCTTTGTGGAGGGCAAACTCAGCAGTTTGATGGTATTATTACCTCTGAACCACTTACACCTATTTGGTCCTTTGGGTTCCTGCGCCTCGCGGTAATGAGCCATACAATAAAGAAGCCGCCTGGCTCTGTCTGTCTAATACAATACCTCGATGGTGGAAATTAGCTTACCAGGGCAAGTGCTATTGAAACGCGAGAAAGCAGCGCGTCAAATTCACTGTTTTCCATGCGCAACCCTTGGGATGAAAGTATTTTCTTTGAAGATGACCCAGCCTCTTTGTTCAGCCAAAGAAGCAGAACAATAGGCTTGTGCTATTTTCCTTGTGACTTAATCGCCAAAGCAGCTGTTTCAATCTAATTGTCCCACTCACTGTTTTGCGAACAGCCAACTCTGCGAGGATATAACAAACAACCAATACTTCTTCTCTCAAACCGACTTTTCGTCTCCTCAAACCGACTTTTCGTCTCCTCATGAGCTTTTACATCACTCTCACCACTCTCTAGACTTGCAAGAATAACCACTTCTTCACAACTCCAGCGAGCGAGACACCAGCCCCTTAGCTTATCACCAACACACCACACACCCTTCACCAAACTCAATCCACAACACCGACAAGATGGTTGACATGGTCATCGGATCCGCCACCAAGGGAGGCAGGTCTGCCGTCCCCAAGGTCTTCGCCGCCAAGCTACCAGAAGTCGTCACCGAGGACGAGCAGGTCCGCCGCTTCGTCCTTCTGACCTTCCTCATGAAGGACGCCGGACTCTGCACGCCCGACATTCAGCTCTTCCTCGGCAAGTACGTTCGCGCTCTCACCAAGGCCATGTACGGCCAGCTTCGCGCCCACCTCCCCGACGTCCAGGACGTCAAGCTCAAGACTTGGGCGCCTACCTTTGGGGGGCTCGCCAGCCTCGGCGACAAGACCCTCAAGGCCGAGCACATCCAGCGCACCCTTGAGCAGGCCCACCTCCGCCTGATCGAGGAGCCCTCGTGGTTCGACGGCACTGACGGATGGTTCATCAAGACGGCGGCCAAGCTCAGCGGCTACCCCGTCTTCAACAGGGACGGCACCTTCTCCCACAACGTCGAGCGCTTCTGGCTCCCCGAGCTGGAGAACGCTGTCTACATCGCGGCTATGGCACGCCTCCAGGCCGCCCACGCCGAAGACAACGCTTTCCTGGCCGCGCAGGCTCCCACCTACCGCGAGGCGTGGTGGGCCCTCTTTGGCGTCTTCTTCAGCGACAAGCACTTTGCCGAAGTCTGCAAGTGCAAGGGCAACAAGACGCTCGCCCTCGGAGCTCTCAGCAAGTACAAGGGCAAGTTCCACTTTGAGAACGAGAAGCACAGCTACAGCATCGGCCTGATGGAGTTCCACCTGCGCACCGTCATGGAGGACTTCCTCGGCTCCGGCCGTGCCTCGGTCCGCGAGCTGTACTCGAGCAAGCTTGAGAAGGCTCGCTCGCTCTCCGAGGACGTCTACACGCTCCACTGGGGCAGCGACACTTTTCTCGACATGCTCGAGGCCATGCACAACCGGGCCCGGACCACGGCCGAGGAGGACGAGTTGAAGGGTGAGGTTCCTGTAGCCTCTCCCACGGTTCCGGCCGCTCCAGTAGCCTCTCCCGCGGCCCCCGCGGCTCCTGCTGGCAACACCAAGGTAAGGTCCTTGACCAGGGCGGCGAAGAAAAACCTGAAGAGGCGTGCTCGGAGGTATGTTAACAAGCCTGCCGCAGAAGCCATTAACCAAGAGAAAATCCAAACGGCGGGCACTGAAGCATAAAGCTGTCAGACGGTACTGAAGTCTGCAGGTTGAGGAGGAGACGATTCAAGATAATAACCATGGGCTCGCAGTAAGACTGCACCACTCCGACAACCCTTGCATTATTAGCAAATAAAAGCGACTAACGATCAAGCGAATGTAACTAATTAGCCCCGTTCTTGTAAGTGACATTATGTACGGCCAATATTGAACAAGTGCAATTACATGTACTGGGAGACTTGGGGTCTAACTAAGGTAAGTAGGTACTTACTGCCAGTGTACCTCTCTTAGTCCCGTCCCAGCGGGCATGAGATCCAATGGTAAAAGCAAAGACATTAGAGGGACTGGAAAGACTCAAACGATACTAGTAAACTCGAGGGACGGCACAAGCTGGAAGCGGGTGGGGCCCAATCATTCCTGGTTGCAAATCAAATGAAGCTGGGGATCATCGAAGCGCCAATGCTCCCTTTGACTTCGTTTTCATCAAGCTTTGTGGCGCTATCGACGAGAGGTGGAACCGCTTGTCCTGATGTAGCCCTCGTAAGTCGTAGCGCATAATCTGTTGGTGGAGGATGTCATGGATACTAACAAAAAATCAAGAAAACAAGCACCTTTGCGCTGCAGGCCCCGTGCCGGCGCAGTGGGAAAGAAAGGAGATTTCCCATCCTGTGGATCTTAGCTCGGATTTGCCTTGGCATGCTTGAATCGCGGCGATACATAACAGCAACTGCCTCAGCTTTCGTCTCCATCCACCAGTTTGCTCACCCCAGTCATTCGTTTAGTACGGGGTTCACTCGTTTATCCAATATGCTTTCAACCAAAACGGGCGCCCTGCTCCTGCTGCAGGCCGCCGCTTTGTTTTCCGGCGTTGCCGCCCGATGCAAAGGCAGCTGTCTTGCCGATGACGAACTGCTCGTCCTCCTCCGCTCCGATCACATCGCGACCGACGCCGTTTCCTTCTGCAGCGAATTCCTCGATCTTCCTGCGTCCACCGTCCAGGCCACCGTCACCCCCACAGTGTCAGTTGCAGCCGTGTTACCTTACCTATACTCCATGTCGCATCTGATGTGAATGCGACAACAGCAGCCCCTGAGACTAATGCGACTTTGAGAACACCAGTGTGGCCAGCGTGACCGAGACAAGCTACGTGACCGAGGCCACCACCGAGATCGACACCACCACGACCACGGCCCCGGCGCCCGTCACCGTGACTGCGCTGCGACGCAGGAAGGAGAGGCGCACCATCGACTACCCGGAATGGCTGCCCGCGACCTTCGCCTCGACGCGCGTGTCCTCGGCCTGCCTCTGCCTCAGCATCTCGCAGTCCATCGCGACCAGCACCGCGACCGCCGACGCCGTGACCTCGACCGCGCCCGTCACCGTGACTTCGACCGCCACGAGCACGGCATACTCGACCACCATCGCCACGGCGACCGCCCTGCCGCTCGTCCCCACCACCAAGTCCACCAAGATTGAGATCTTCCGCATAGACACGGGCGCGTCCGTTGGGTATGTTTACGACTCGAGCGGCCCGGCCATCGGAACCCTCCCGCAGGCTAGCACCTTCGTCTTCACCCTGCTGGCTGGCGCGACGTCGGGCTCGGCGTTGCGCATCTCGCTCGCGGGTACCACCTCGGCTCTGGGGATTTCCATCGGCAAGCTGGGCGGCACCAACGGCACTCCCCAAGAGCTCAAGGATTCCTAGTAAGCTGATCTCTTTAAGTTGTTACCGCCAGGTCCGGACTCGCTAACCAGCTCAAAACAGCGCCTCACTTGCCCAGATCGAAGGCGGCAGTAAGTAGCCTCATCATCCAACATCTCCCCTGAATGTTCTCCTCTAACCCCTTCCGCACAGCGCCGCCCTACTCGACCCCCGTCACCGTCGGCGCAAACACCGTCGAATCCGACATTGTAAGCTCCCCCGCTTGAAACAGCCACAGCAAACCAAATACTGACAGAAAGCGCACCAGTGGACCATCGACACCGAGACAGGAGCCATCGGCTGGACCTGGATCGCCGCCAACGGGGAAAGTATGCATCAGTTATCCCTTCCCCCCCCGCTCATGGTTTCCATGATACTAACCGCGCACCAAACAGGAACGCCCACAGCCCTGTGGCGGGTCGGCGGCCGCATGCACCCCGTCGGCAGCCTCGAAAGATTCCTGTCGGCCACTGGCGGCGCGGCCAGCAACAAGTACGAGCTCCTGCTCAAGCTTGTCACCGTCAACGACGCCTAGTTTTTGATTCTACCCGGTGGTAGGGTTTCTGCGTCAAACGACATGATTGACAAGAGGTACTGCTATGTGCCCATGACGACGTATTCCTCCAGGTTCTCGCCTAACTGGTTGGGATTGGATATTTACTTTACAGCATTTGTATAAAATTCACCATTGATGATATATTCACGATCGTCGGCGGTCCATCTAGGCCCTAGTCGGTATTCAAGAGGTGTTGGATGCAAATAAGCAAATTTCAATCAAGAGCTTGACCTATGGATAGGGGGGTGTCGTGATGTAGGCTATGTATACAAGGTTCCGAGTGGCGTGATCAGACGGCAGCTGCAGGCATAGCTGAATCAGGTGTACGATGTTGGTTGAGAGGAAATCCGAACGTGGCTGTGCTCCGAGTTGTTATCGTGATGAAGATAGGGTACCCGTACCCGGAGCTCGAACCATGCATGACTGGTAAGCAGGTCGAACTGACATCAGAGTGTTGGCAATACACATGTTCACCACTAAACTCACCCTGAGCGTGTGGTCTAATAGTGCCAATATCCTTCAAGCTAATTACCGGTATATACCGGAACCACGTCCCGTCCGAGTGCCGTGTAACAGGAGAGAAGCAGTGAGGTAGCATTGGCATTCAAGCATCCAAAGTCCAACCCCACGCAAACACCCATTGCACGCCGCAGATATCCAAACAAGGGGGTATATTTCATGCATCGGGAGCTACATCCCTCCCACGCCAACTGCGGGCAAACATGCAGATACGGGCACACTGCATATGCCGGAAAGCAACGCGGGCCACCAAACTCCAAAAATCTACCTGCCCAGTCCTTCCCGCTCCCCTTCCCGATTAGTAATTATTGGCTAGGTCACAACCAACGTAGCCTCCTGACCGGCACCTACACAATGATACCCGCCAGCTTGTACACGAGAGCCTCGTAGCTCAGTTGAATCTGTTCTTTTTTTCAATCCGACCAACGCCAACCCAACCAAAAGCAGCCTGCCCGCTCTCACCCTGTTGTAGCAGATCAAGCGCCCTCTCCTATCAGCAATGTTACCCCCCGCCCCCCATTCGCACTAGTAGTGGTGACGATAGTGGCAATACCGTATAGAACCCTAAACCAACGGCGGTATCGACGGGTCCATAATGATAGCAAACTTCTTTGACCCCAGTAGCATGCCCGCCATGAACAACCCAAAAATCAGGGCGAATGCCACAACTGTCACGGCCATAACGACCATGAGATCCGATCTCGAAAAGCCTCTCTCTGGGCACTCGTGCTGCTCGCTCCCCCGGCGCTTCTGGGGCATGCGATCCAGGTCCAGATCTGGCGGAATCCCCATCGCAAGCTGCTGCTGCTGAGCCTTCTTCTTTTGCTGAAGGCTGTTGAGACTAATTGCAAGTCTCGCTAGCTCGAGCTCCCCCTTACGGTCGAGCTGACGGCCGTGAGCCATTGCCTCGGTCAATGTGTTGACTGTGTTGCAGTAGTCGGTCGAACCGACACCGACTTCGTTCAGGCTTTGAACAACGCGGGCGGGCACACCAAGAGCCATCGTTCGAGGCGGAATGTTTTTGGTGATCACGCTGCCGGCACCAATCACGGCGCCAGAACCAATAGTGACACCCCCTCTACATGTCACCTGTCAGCTCTACCCCGGAATGCCTGCAGCCGTCTCCCACAGCAGTCAGATGGTAGACTTACAATACAGTAACATTCGCCCCGATCCAGACGTGGTCTCCAATCGTGATGGGCTTGCCAATGCTGTTTTGCTTGCCGGCACGCTCCTCGGCCCGCAACGCATGGCCGACACTCACGATGCAGCAATTGGGGCCGATGTTGCAGCGTTCACCAATGATTACATCTGCCACCGGCGTGTCCATGATCATGCAGCTGCGGTTGATGAAGGTAGACCCGCCGATACGGAGTCTCAGACCGTAGTCAACGTAGAACGGCGGCTTCACAAAGGGCGTCTGCGCCTTGAGCGCCGGGTTGCGGAACGTCATGTCGTGCGTAACTGCGGCGCCCGAGTCTTCACTGCGATTTCGCGCAGGGCGGATGATGCTGAGAATGGTAAGCAAAGAATACTCAATATTCGGCACGACGGGCAGACAAACTCAAAAAAGCGACCGCTCCGCACCTCCGGGAGCGCATCCTCGGGCGTGTCATTGAAACGCCGGCAGGCCTGAGCGCAATGGTCTCGCGCGGCACGGAAGTCGTCGTTTCCGGCCGGAAACGAAACGCCGACCGCGTGTGCGGTCTCGGTGTCGTTCATCGAATTCATGGAGAATGGCCGGCGGGCAATTGCTTGGTTGGAAAGAGAGCCTAGAAGCTACCGCGAAGTTCTCCGAACCGACGCACCGACAACGCCGCCCTTGCTTCCTCTGAGTGTTCGAGGGCTTTTTCTCTTCTCTCTCCTCGTGCTTGTCGCGAATGAGCGAGTCTCGGATTGGTGTACTATGTGGTGGGTGAGGAGGTTGGCTTCACACTTTCACCGCAGGTAGAGAGGATGGCCTGGCGGAAGAAAATCGAAAAGTTGGAGATGAGGATTAGCGATGTGCCACAAAGCTGGCGGTTTTGCTGTTACGCAACTTGGGTGTCGACAGCGCCACGCAGGTTTTGGCGAGATTTGGGGGTCGCTGTCTCGTACTTGAACGGGCCTTTCCCGATCTGTTGATCTTCGAGCAGGGGCAGGCTGCCCCCGGACGATTTTCTAAAGTTCCCCGGAGGAGCCAAGGCGGCGAGGCGAAAAAGCAAGGAAGGCTTTGGCGTCGATGAGCTCTGGCCAGTCCCTGGGGGTCGGGTATTCGTCGAATGGTGGTGCGCCCACGGAATTGTTGCTGTGGCTTGTATTGGGACAATCGATAATATCCAGGTCGCAGATATGTCACAGAGCGAGGAAGTCGGTGGGATGCCGCCACTTAAATATATGTTCATAGTAGTAGCGAGTCGGCGAGTGGGATTCGATCACGATGGCTCTGGCAAGAAAAGTGACCTGTTTCATGGTAGGAGTGAGCAGTCGTAGAGAAGGAACGGCGGCCTGGTTCACCGGGGCGTTTTGGCAATGAGAGCAAGAGAGATGAATGGAGGAATCACCGAGCTCGAGGGGCTCTGGGGTAACTTTTGACAAATTTGAGTCGTTCAGCCCTTCGACGCCCACCAGCACCCGGGGAGCAGCGCGGCAACGGACGAACAGGCGAATGGTGATCAGGGCGGTGCCGCTTACACTATGACACGCATGGCCCCTGGTGTGCAGTCGGCACCATGTGTCGAGAGGTGACTGGGCCTACAGGGCGGATTCTCCGCATGGGTCGCTGCAAGATCTGCCCTGTTCGTACATGGCCGGAATCCGTCCCCAGAGGCTCAACGAGACGACGTCGGCCCGTCGTGTGACCACCCGCCGCCGCCCCTTCCGGGATGGGCCGGCTGCAGTTTGTATCTCACACCATGGCAGGACTCTGGGATGGCACTGGCAGACTCGAGGCGGACTGGCGGCGTTGACGACACCCGCGACTGGGTCGACCGACGCGGGCGCTGTTGCTCGCTCGTCTCCTTTTAGCCTCTTTTTTTTCTTTCTCGAAGACGTCGGCAGAATATGATATCTGATAGAGCACTCGGCCACGGTCCAACCTGCAAGAGGGCGCATTCTGGGCCCAACCAGCTACGCCACCCCTCTGCATGACACCATGGTGCAGGCGTGCAACCGCGCAGCAATAACGACGTTCAAATGCGTGGCATGGGAGGACGACCCAGGACAGCCCTAGTGGACTGCCATAAATAGGGTGATTGTGCGGAAGTGGCTGGTCCTGCTGGTCAGCGCAACTTGCCGCCAAATGACGGCCGTCACCATCCCGTTCGCCAAGCGTGATGTTCGACGTTGCAGGCAGGGCACCATGGCTTCAGCGCCCCCAGCGGACAAGGCCAGGGCCAGGGAGATGTCGTGGGCGCCTGAGTCTGTGTGACACAGTGGGTACCTCCCCCCTTCCCGCTAGCCAACCCCCAGCACAAGGCCCCACCGGTCCGGGCGATCCGACCATTCCGATGCCTCCGCGGACGCCCCTTCTTGGGGATCCCGTCCGGCAGGGGCGGAGATTGGACCGGCGATGTCGTTGCCGGAGACAAGTGGACATGTTGCCACCTTGTCCTTGCCCAATCCCCGCTGCGGTCCCCCGCTACCGTTTTTGTTGCCGGGCGAGCTCGTCAGGCCTTGACCTCACTCCTCACTCAATTGCACTGCCGTCAGCTTCTGCTACCACACCCACCACACAGCCGCCTCTAGCGGAAGACGGAAGACGACCCGGCCATTTGGCCCTCTAACTGAACCGGCGAAGATTCTCTTTTCGCCCCCAGCTCCCTTGCCCTGTCGGCCTAGATTGGTCACCCGATCGCCGTTACCGTTGCCGTTGCCATTGCCGCTGCGGCTTCCCTTGCTATTGCGCAACGTCGCAAGCCGTGTATCGCCCCCGCGTCTCCGCGTCAGGGTACGCTTGGCGGTCTCTGGCTAAACGGTGCCAATTGTTGCTGACCCCCGTTCTGGAAACAGCAGGGCCACGTCAATTGGGCGCCGAATTGGCAAGGTGTTCAGGATGCATGCGATATGGCAAGGACTAACCACCACTCGGCTAGGGCAGCGTGGAAAGCCACATCAAGTCCGAGCCTTGGGGCCTTAGCCATGCGTGGGCTCGCAGACAGACGCAGAGACACGCAGACACTCGCAGGAAGACACCAGAAAAAGCTGGCTGCCGCTGTGGATTGGGTGGCTCGTCGAACTAGGTTTGCAGGACGGGAACGCAGGCGGGGAAGTGTGCGCCGGAAGCTTGTGTTTTTGGGACCAGCGAGACGCATGGTGACACAACCGAGCACTTCAGTGGGCTCAGTGGTCTCAGTGGGGGCTCCGGCTGTGATTCGAGAGTCGATTCACTACGCCGTGCAGGAAGAAACCCCAACCCGTGATTCCGTTTTGACCCGCAACACGATGGTGACGGACTCTGCCTCTGCCCACCGCGGGCTCTCGATAGGTTTCTACGCAATGGGTGTCAATGCAAATATGGGTCGAGAAAAGCGGTGACTGCAAAATTGCGAAACCGAAGCAGATGCCTCAAGTCGCCCCATCGAGTTGTCTGAGGTCGACGCACCAGCAAGTGAGCTTGACGGGGAAATGTGCGATTGGGATGGGGACGAGGGCGAGGACAGCGGGCAGCGGTGAGACAGCGAGTCGATTGCGTTCTGCACAGCAGAGATCGCACGCATGCCAGGCATAGGCTCAGATCGGAGGTCGGGGTCACGTCGCGTGTGTGTGTGAACTGGCAGCAACTGGAAGCGACGTGTTCGATGGCTTCAGACGAGCGACGATCGCGACTCGCAAGGCGGCTGTGGTTGCCGCTGTGATTGTTGGAGGAGAATTTTAAGAAATCCATGGACTGCCACCAAAATCAAAATGAATCATTGGATTCCCAGCCAAGTCACCCAACCGAGTCACCCAACTGCTATTTCTGCCTGTCCTTTCTGCCCGAGGCAGGTATGTCTGAGGCAGAGTACTGCATGGTGTAGGGCTTCTGACCTAAAAACAAAGGTGGGAGCGTGGGGTTTGCAGACATGGAAGCAGCCCAAAATTCATCGACGCGGGTTGAGGACGGGAAGGCGCGATGGCACGGCTAGGGCAAGATGGCCAGGACACTGCAGACTGCAACCATCTGCGTCGCTCCCTTCTAACCCCGGAAACAAATCCGTCCATCCATTTGCAGAGCCCAATCAACTTGCTAGGTATCATTCTGGTATTTCACATTCCCCTCAAATTTAGTACTCCGTCCAACATGTATTAAGTATTGTCCTGGGTATCCCCATTCCGCCGTCTAACAGGTATTGCTGCTGCCTGGGACCCGATCCCCGCACATCACGCCGACCCGTAGGCCATGCAGCCAGCAGCCACCATCCCACAAGGAAACAACACTTCTGGAAGCCCCCGCGAGCTTGCATTATTCCCGTCAACACCACCGCATCAGCCCTGCCCGATGCCCTGCCCGACCCCACGAGAAATCAAAGAATAGCCGCCGCGTCTTCACCGCTTCGTCTTGCACATTCACACATTCACACATTGACCCATCCACGCATTCCCATCAGTCCTCAGGTTGACCCATCTGTAGCCAGGGACGTGACATTGCTAACAAACTTCCAGCTGGCAGGCCGCGACATGTCAATGTCGTATTCCCTGATCTGTCCGTTCTGGACGCAATACGCCCTCATATTGTCGTTGAGGGCCAGCGCCGAGACGTTGGTTGGCGATGGAAAGCCCGTGGCCCACGACCCGGTTGGTTCATCGAGCCAATGCACCACGATCGAGCCGTTGTTGAAGAGCAGCGCAAGCAGTATGTTTTTGGGCCCGCTCCCAGCTGTTGAGTTCCATGACGTGGCAGAAATCCACGGCGCGTGATACGTGTCGTCGCGGGCGTCTGGGTCGCTCAGGGGCCACTGCTTAGACGCTACCTTTGCGTTAGATTCTAGTCACGCGGCACTTGATACGCATCGGGGGTGGGCGGGCAGGATTCTTACTATGCACCCATTGCGCGTCCCCCCCAGTCCAGCTATACTCCTGTAGCTGCCTCGACACATCCACATACATCCGCAGCCCTGTCGCCTCCTTCCTCTCCCCGGACGGCGTGAACCTCGTCATAGTGAGGGCTGCCCCGGGCTCCGGCACCACACGAAAGCTGGTGAACTCTTCAAACCGATATTGGTCCCAGTCTCGGTTGCCAAACACGTTCTTGAACACAATCAGCTCCTGCGACGCATTCTCATACAGAAACACCGACGTCCCGGTACAACCCGACGCACATCCATCATAGATGGCAGCCATTTGACTGCCTTTGGAGACAGGTGGTGGCGCATAGTTGGACAGCGTCCCGAGTGTCCATGCCCCCGCAGCCGCCGCAGGCCCGACAATATACTCGGGGTTATCGGCCACGCTGACGTAGCGCACGTTGACGAGGAAGCCGTCGTCTGTGCCCCCCTGCACTGGCCCGTTCGGGTGATCGACGGCCAAGGCCGTTCCGTTCTGGGGGCGGATGGGCCGGCCGACTGCGTCGAGTGCCGCGCTAATGTTGGTTGCGTTCCATGCGCGCGTGGACGAATTCCATTGGGAGACCATCAACGCGCCAGAGGCGGACTGATAATACACGGCGTGAATGTCGTTGCCGAGCGTATCGTCCCGGTGGACGGTTGCGAGCTTCGTTTCTGCGAGGAGGATAGTGGGCCGGCCGGCGTCCCCGGGGGGCGCTATTGGAGGCTTCGGTCCAGGCGGTGTCGGTATTGGTGGTTTATTATCTGCTGAGGTTGATGCTTTGCGTCCGATGGTGAGACCTATTCCAAGGCCGAGGGCCAAGACCACGGCAATGATCACTCCGATGGCGACCCATATCCAACGTTTGCTCTTTCGGGGTGTCTGCGGATGTAAATGGGCGGGATGTTGGAGGAATCCTTGATTCGATCCATCTCCATCCCGACGCGGGCCACCTTCATTGAGGTCGTTACCCCATTCGTAAGAGGTCATATTTGTGTCACCAACATACGTTCATGGCAAAAAGAAAGTCGCGACCCGGGGGTATTAATCGGCGACCAGGTCCCTGAAATTAGGGTCGCACAGCTGTGACGTGACCCAATACCATGGCGCGAGGCTCTGACGCACGAAAGGGGCGGAGCCGAGAACACCCACACCCGCCGTCAGGCAGGGTTAGGCAATTTGCCCAGCGCCCAGAAGAGAAAGGCATTCTGCACGCTGGGTTACACTGTTGTCCAATAGTTCCCGCGGGGCGTCACCAAAATCAGCCCTCATGTACGCTCGACGCCACGGCGCGTTTGCTAGTTCAGCTCAGGCAGAAGTGTGCCTCGTTCGCGACCTTGTCCCAAGAAACCGGACCGCTGGCATTTTGAGGACGGCTTTACACGTGGAGTCAGGGTGCGCATGAACTAACCCACCTTTCACTATTCGAGCTAGCCCGTTGTTTGAAGTCGGAACGGGGTGGAAAGGCTGTAGACTTGATCGAACGACGGCGGCTATACCAGGCGGCCTCCCACTTTGCTCGTACCCTTGACTGGCAATTCATTCCAAGAGCTGAATTCGCTGCGTCCGGTCGTTTAGTTTACCTCGACGGGAGCCTTCTCTTAAGCCTCAAGCCCTGCAGCAGACCAAGCAGGCACTATACGGCGAAACCGGCGGCAGCCTCCTTTTCGATGACACCCATCACCTTCACTGCCTCATCGATGAGCTCACGGATAGCGTCGCCGTAGCCCCCACGCAAGTCCCCAAACCGGCGCTTCCAGAACCCCCACCGCTTGAGGGTAAACTCGCTCGTCCCAAGAAACAGCGAACCATCCTGGTATGGCCCACCACGCCTTGGCTCCGTGAGCCAGTTCTCCAACGACTCCAAGAACAACTGCGCCCGGCTCTTTTCACCCACTCGGAGGCGACACGGATCCGGGCGTCGAGTATGGGCTAGGGATCAGCTCCCAGCTCCGCGACATCATCCTGCTCCAGCGCAGCCTCTTCGGCGACCTCGGATACGCGATCTTGATCTCCTTCGAGGAAGCCCTCGCCTCCTTCCCAGAGCCCTCAATCGACTTCAAAGCCCGCCACTTTGTCGCCAGCCTGCTCGCCCAAGCCACCTCAGGCAAAATCTCCGCAATCACCGGCACCGTCCACTGGTCCGACAAAGTCATCCTGAACAACTTCGCTTCCAACACCTGGCAAGTCCCCTCGCGTATCGCAAGCCGCACATCTCCGGACCACCACGCCCCAGACGTCCTCGTGCGCGTGGTGGCTCTGCTCAAGGAGTCCGAGGACGAGCCGTGGAAGGATCTGGGGGGACTGGGGATCTCGATGCGGGATAGCTGGAACCGCGACCCGACGTTTGAGATCGACACTGCTGACGGTGAACGCGAGTTTAGCTTTGACGAGTGGCTGAACCTCAACCCGTTTGTCGCGCGGCTGTTTGGCGTGGGCGTGGTGCGCGGGTTTCGCAACTTTGCGATTTGGGAGATGAGGATTGCGCTCCTCGTCTTTGAGGGTTCGAGGTCGAGGGGCTCGGTTGGGTCGAGTTTGAAGAGCCGGATACTACCATTTCTTACTCAACTCGGTGCGAAACGTCTTTCCGATCTCGTTTACGAAAGCGGCCTTCATGAGTCTTTTACCACTTACTCGGGAAACATACCCGAAACACTTGATCGAGAAGAGCATCGATGGGGTGGGGCAAGTTTCTAAGAAACAATCCCTGATCCCCCACGAGCCCCAGCTGTCACAGGTAAGTACCTATCATGAGGGGGTGGAATGTGGGTGGAAGGGGTTATCATCACAGGTAACCACTACAATGCAGGGATCTGCTGGCCATTTCTTTGTCCCTCATTAGGGTTGCCCCTCTGCTCTTTTGCAGTGCTGAAAAGGCATTTGTTCCGCGAAGCCAAGGCACCTCACAGTGCCGCCAGAGTCTATGAAGCTCTACCATCATTGCCACACCGTATCCTGATACGGTACTGTGTGTGATATATTGGGACAGAGACTTTGCTACTAATTTCTATGTAGATACGTTAAAGACTGGGCAGTGTTATGATGTTGTGATATTGAGAGGTAATTGTGTGTCCTTATGACTATTGAATAAACTTAAACGCTAAAGTGGCAATCCGAACCTCTGCTATACGCTGCGTACATGTGTGCAATACGACTAACCCTTAGTCAAACCAACTCGTTATACGCTCCATGATCTCTTTCACCAACTTGAACATATGCCTTGGCATCACAGCAAGACATCTCCACACAGAACTGGGGGGATTGAAGAGGTTTTCACGCAACTCGTCCTGCGATAAGTCAGATGGGGAAGTGGATGAAAAGAGAAAATGCTGATGATGGTCAAACGTACCCATTTGAGGTAAGGCTTCCAGATAATTGCGTCTCGAACGATCTGGTACATGTACCGACCGATCGCCTAGATCAGAGCCCAGAACTTCTTTTTCTCAATCTCCTTCATCCGCTTGTCGAGGGTCTTGAACTGCTCGTTGACGATGTCCGAAGTCTCCTTGGTCCGCTTGTCGAGGGTCTTGAGTTGCTCGTTGACGTCGTCGGAGTTCTTCTTCATCCGCTGGTCGAGGGTGTTGAGGATGTCGGATAGCTTGTTGACGACGTCATAAGTTTTCTGCACCCGCTCGTCGAGGGTCTCTGGTCGCTCGTTGATGACGTTGGAAGTCCTGATGGCTTCATCCGTCGATTCGATGGGAGCGAGATGGTCATTCAGCTTCTCCAGTACGCGGCTCGAGCCATTTGAACTGGAGGATGGCGGATGATAGGGTCGGATGAAACTGGGGGCGATGAAAGTCCGGGGGCGACGGAGGAGACGGGTGTCAAACCGTCAGAATAGCTCAACCAATTAGATCATGCAAAATGGGTGGTTCTGTCTGTTGTATTCCTTGGAGCAGAGCCTGCGTGCAGAGCCTTTTTGTGTGGCTGTTAGCGCCTTGGCTACCTGCTCAATCCAGCCTAGCGCTCCCAGGGCTCCACTACTGATGTGCCACTTTGACAACGGGTACGAGTCATGGACTGCGCGAGTATCGCCCTTCGAATCATGGTGATGTATGTGCTGTAGTCTAGCAGTGAAGCAGTCTGGCCAGGTGCTGCTTTGAGCTGTTGGTGAAACGAAACGAGCAGTGAAGAAGTATGACCGGTTGATGGTTTGAGAAAGTCGGTGAAAGAAGAGGCCTGGGGGAGGGCAAGTATTAATACCACTGCATTCCGGTCACAGTCCCAGTGCCGCCCGAGGTCCGGGGAAAGCGTGTTTGGACTGCAGGAGTAGAGTTACCTTGGAAGTTTAACGTGGCAGGAGGCGCTCTCGATGTGAACGTTGTTCTGGGCAAGGTTGAGCCTGCCCTAGGTTAGCAGACATTTCCAGCGCGAGTCAGCCGCAAGTCGTTGCGCTCAACGCATCCAGAACAAGCCACTTACTGATCTAGTTGCAGTGGGCAGGACAGCTTCAGTTACGACGGTGTACCTAGTAACGTGGTTGTGGACAAGGTTGTGCTGTGTTCGGTTAGCAGACATTCCCAGCGTGAGTTAGCCACCAGGCGGTGCGACAAACGCATCTAGAATAAGCCACTTACTGATGATCTAGTGGAGGTGGGCAGGACAGCTTCAGTTACGACGGTGTACAATTTTACGTCATGCCCAGGACGTTGGGTGTAGTTTACTGTCATACCTAGGACGGAAATACCAAAATAAGTATGGTCGGCGTTCTTGCTTTGTGTTGCATCGTACTAGCTTTCCCGGTACCTGCCCTGGACGGCATGTATTATGGAGTTGTAGCGCGTGTAGCAGGCGTCATGGCACGAGCTTTGAACCACTTTTCGAGCGAGGCAGATCGAGAAAATTGAGAAAGTGCCCTACTTAAAGCCCCACTTATGTGGAAGCGGGTTCATCACTTTTCCAGTAGGTATGGTCGTATGTAACAGTACGTGCTTGACGTGGGGTTGATAACAGAACGATTCTCGGGGTCCGGGACGGGTAGGAATAACAAATGACGTGCGGATATGGACACAGCGCAAGCCGGAGAACTTGGCTGAGCCGAGTCAGGTTGGTTGGTGTTGTGGCGCATTCGTTTCAGATCCGCAGAGCCGGGACCGGGAAAGTCATGGATCCCCAACAATTGGTCAATTTGGGCTCATGCCCTTTTCCCCGGATCTGCTACGACACTCAATAAAGGAAGCCATGCTTAAATCTATAAGCGCGGGCGGGACAGCAAATTAAAGGGAGGGCCGCCATAGCGCGTGTCTGGTATTGAAGCACACCTCAAACAGACGCGATTGACCGCGAGAACGGGCGGGAGAGGAGGGGTGTTGCGACAGTTGCAGAAAACAGATAGAAACGCAGCTGGGCCTCCGGTGGGGGAGGAGGCAAGGATAGCCGCAAGTGCCATCGTGCCATCGATACCAAGAACCAGGCCTGAGTGAGACATCCATCGAGCCCGCCGAGAAGGACGAAAAAGGATGGGAACGTGCGAGCCGTGCAGGCGGAACGGATACTCGTGCACGAACGTGTTGGCGGGCGGCTGCTTCGCGACGTGGGTTGGGGCGTTCGGGCGACTGGCTATGGAGGCGCGCATCCTGTCCGCCAGAGGGGGAAGGTGAAAAAGACGCAATTGCTGCAGACTCGCACATCCGTCGCCAGCTCGCAGCAAACAACCCCTCTGGAGGAAAGAAGTCGAGCCTTTTGAGGTTAGGGTCCGCAGCGAATCTGCAGCGAGTCTGCATCAACTCTTTCCAACTGGCTTCCCCTGCATCTTTAGCGGGGGGTTAGCAGGGGCTGGCACAGTGCGAGCAGGGGAAAACGGGGCTAGTGGTGTGGCGGCGTCATGTAGTGGGACACTAGCGAGCCACACGGACATCACCCATGAGACGACGAGATGCTAGACGTTGCTTTTTCCCGCCTGCCAAAGAAAACAGCGAGAAACCAGGCAAGCCAGGCAAGCCAGGTGGGAATGTGTCAGTGTGCCTGCCTTATCGGAGAAATGCCAGGGGGCCACCTGGCTACCACCTGGCCGTGCAGCGATATCAGTGCGAAAAGGGCATCGCGTGCCATGCGCCAGCTGCCCGTGTGCATCAACGTGCATTTTCGCTGTTGTTTTGTGGGGACCCGTCCCTGCCCAAGCCCAACTGTCGTCCAACTGAAATCCCGCCTTTGGCATTGGCGAGCATTGGCGGGCTCCACCAACCTCACCCAGACAAGCTGGAAAAAAGGCAAGGAGCTCCCTCACCTCTGCCCGCCTCCCATTTCTCTCGCAGCTTCCCTCCTTCCTCGTTTCCGTCCTGCCAACGTCTGCGAGCAACCCCACCGTCTTCGACCCTCGACACTCGATCCCGAGCTATCATCTACCATTCATTCATTTTATTTCTTATTCTCCGTGCGGTCATTGCAAACCCTGTGTTCAGAGCATTTTCTTGGATTGATTCCATTTGAGTAAACAAGCCCCGACGAAAAGCCGCCCCGCGAACCACGGCGATCCACGAGTTATCGGTGCGACATTTTGAAATCACACAACAGATAGCCAATTGGCCTCCAAGCACGCCCGCGACGCGATAAGATCGTCCCCTGAACGAGATTGAAGAATTACACTACAGCCTACCTTGACCGTTATTCATCAACAGACCTGTATCCGCTCCGTCCGCTCCGCGTCACTTCCTCCACCTCGCACTACCGCACATACCACCCATTGACCTGTCCTGCGACTTGCGCAGCCCCCAATAACCACACATCACAATGGGTCTCAACATTCTCGATCGCATCCAAGCGAAAATTGAGCTCTTCCGTCTCGAGCAGCGGTATACGCGCCGGCGCCACCGTCGCTCCACCTTCGTGTCCAACGCCATATACGTGGACGGTGAATACATCTACAACTCCCCCAACACAACCGGCTCGTCTTCCAACACAAGCAGGATGCCGCCGGTCGAGGAAATGGCCACCCCATCGCCGCAATCCCCCGCATCACCAACGTCGCCAACGTCACCAACCGAGTCCCCGCAAGTCTCCAAGGCACAGAAGCGGCTCAACCGGTGGTCGTCGATGCCCGGCTTCGGCATGTCCAGGCCAGCCGAAACCGACCCCGAGCCGCAGCCCGACTGGAGGACCAACCACCGCATGAGCTACAACGGCGAGACGCGGTGAGGAACCGCCATGCGCAACTCGGCAAGGAAATACGGCGTTGACGTCGGGAACGCGAGAAACCACGGTGTGGGACGGACGACAAACGGATAAGCGACTACGATAAGCGATGCATGCCTGTGCGACGAAAGACAAACCTGCGTGCTTGATTTGCGATGGTTGAGGCTCTGCCGGAGAGGCGCATCTGACGCCGGACAACAGCTCCGTGCGACACATGCAGGCGGACTAATGGATGGACCCGCCTTTCCATTTTCACGACGACGAACAAGACTTTTCTCATGAGCCCGGCTCGGCTCGGCTCGAGGTTCGGCATAGAACGGAGCAAGCAGCATTCTTTTATTTTATTTTCCACAAAAGCTTTACGACTCACAACATTTGCCATAGATGACGGAGGCATCTGCTGGATACTTTTCCTATTTCTTGTTTCTACTTGGGGAGTCGCTGGTTATCACTATCATGTCACGCCGGAGAAAAGGGTTTGGAGAATATTTTATTTGGCCGACGATGCACACCACCATTTGAACGCGCTTGATATGCCGCGGGATGGTCGGGTTCTGCGTCTGGCTTTTGTACAGGATCATTGTAATTACATGAAGTGAGTGGATATGGCCAAGAATTGGCACAGCGGAGGAAACAAGGAGGGGCCCGCGTCTATGGTATGGTCGCGGTGTGGTTTCATGTACATATGGGTTATTGACGACGTTTGCTGTGCTCTCCTACCATAAACTTGCTGTGTGACGGTTGCTTTCGGAGAGGATAAGGATACTGTCCCCGGTGTAACCCGAGTCGCATCTTGTGTCACCACACCACGAACAGCCCCACTGCGGTACGTGGGTACCAACCTTTGGCAACCTAACGCACAAAACGAGGCTAAGTATATCCGTACATCGCCTTGGTTTGTGAACTCAATGCATAGTTGACGTCGTAGCAATACACCCAGGCTACCAACCTCACTTCTTCCAGCGCTGTGTTGCAGAGGCCGTCCACGACAAGCACGCGGCACAACGAACACGCAAGATACTTACTCCTGTGCCGACAGGTAGTAGCAGGTATGTACAGTTAGCTGCCAATAGGCTATTTGCCTTCAATGAGACAACACTATTTTCATGCAGGGTGGAAGAAAATGGATATCAAGTCGGCCTTCACCAGGAAGCCCTTAAGACGCTGTAAGACTGGTCCCAAGCTCAGAAGCATGTCGCTGAAGTTGAACCAAAGCTCGAGACATCGCCACCCAGAACAACTCCAATAACCCCTTTTATTCCGGTTCCCGCCCATACAAACTCATACTATCGTCGTCTTGGTCAGCACTCATCCTAGAGAGTTGGCAACAAAGGAGGGAATACTCACACACGTAGTAAAAATGTATATTCTTGTCCTTCAAATCCCTCCTGGTATCCTCAATCAGCGCCTCGACCTCGCCGACACTCATCCCAAGCACCTTGGTAAACAACCCAATGGGAATACCGTGCAGCCCATCCATGATGTTCATCATCTGCATCGTGCCAAAAATCTTCTCCTCCCGCCCCTTGGCCCACGCATTGCCCGGCAGCGCAAACTTCCTCTCCACCACATCCACAAACCCCGCGGCGACCACCTGTTGCAGGTGGTTTCCCACCTGCTACTAGCGTCATGGACCGCCCCGCTGTTCAGCCCACACCTTTTTGCCCATTCAAGGATCGGAATTCCTCTTCCTTTCCTTTTTCCTAGATAGCACAATTACAGACCTTTTACCCACACGTGTTATGTCTGTTGCTCCCAACACCACCTGCTGCCTGAACCTGGCCACCGCGAGCCCATTCTTGCCCAGCTTCGCGACCCCCTCGAGCAGCAGGTTATTCCACTGCTCCAGCGCCGTCCCGTCCAGGGAACCATCCACGCATTGCATCTTGACGTAGTAGTCCTGGAACTCGGCCCAGCCCCCGGGGCTGAGGCTGGCAAAGGCCGATCGGAAGACGCGGGGGAAGTCGCTGAAGGCGCCGCACATGAAGCGCGAGTGCACCAGGTCGAAGGGGTGCGTAGACCCATTCGTCCTCGGCGTCATCGATTTCGAAGTGGCAGTTGGGTGGGACGCTAGGAGGGGGGTTAGGGGGGTTGATGAGGAGACAGGAAAGAGAGGGGGGGGGGGGGGGAGGGGAGGGGATTACCGGTGCCGATGTCGAGGATTCGATGGGGGCGAGGGCGAGTTTGCCAAAGAGGCGGACTGCTATTGAGTGCTGGAGGTCTAAGAGGGGTGAGTGATATTTTTATTGTTGATTCGATTTGGGAAAGTGTTACCTAGCCGTTCTTGTTCAGGCTGGAGTTGTCGTCAGCCTCGAACCATGATATGCTGAAAATGTCAAAATTGGAAGCTTACAATATCATTCGGCATAAAATATTCTATCTCGGTCAGGTTTTGGGCTTATCGAGTAATCATCTCAGTGGCTAGAATCACTGCCCTCCTTGTAGGCATGATATGTCCTCCCAAACTCCTCCACGAATTGGTAAACACTAGACGTTGCAGAGACGCTAGACGAGCTTCAAGCTCTCGATTAGCAATAAGACAGCCGAGTCGGCAAGGCTGTGAGCATCTGCCGCTGGTACGTACGGCCGTTGAACATCATCCTCGGAGATGTCCCCATCTTTCCCATTGTCAACCTGAACAATGCCTTGTTAGTCCTACTCTGAGTTGTCACACGCCACAAATGGTGCACCCACACTCAGCCCAATCGAGAAACTGCTCGGCGCACCAACGGAGTCGGTATCGAGCCCGCTAGGATCAGACGCCTCTGGCACCGAATCGTGGCTTGGCAGCGCAGCTTCATCGCTGCCGGCGCTGGCAACGCTCTCGGCAGTTACTGCAGCGCCATCGCCGATTGCCAGTGACGAAGGAGGCTGCTCTGCTATTAGGTCTGCCGGCTTGGACCGGTGTGGCAGGTCTGGTGGAGCGTTTTGCCGGCCATGGTGTGGCTAGTTCCAGTTCGCTGGTGGTGAGGTCCGGCGCCGTGGTCTCGGGGCACTTTAGCCGAATGTGCGCGATTTTACGTCGACGCTCTCGGCGACCGGTGTGATGGGCCGATGCTGGATCCCGAGAGGATCGAAATACGAAATGAGAAGCGGGATATGACTGGCTGCTGGCGGTTGTGCAAAGGGCTGATTTGGGGGCGCTGCGAGGGTGGGTGCGGTGTTACATGACTGGCGGCGAAAGATGCAAAGAACGCCTCCAACTGGAAAAGGGCTGGTTTTGCTGTCCGTCATCGCGATGGCGCGCTTTTGGCGCGGGGAACTGGACGGGCTAGCTTGGTTGCACAAAGGTTGTGTCACTGGTACCAAATATGGGACTTCACGTCTCGCTTACCTTATCCATTAGTTGACATGTTATCCGATGAAGATAGCCTCGATACTCTGCATTCTCAAGTTCAGAGCCCAGGGAGTATTACTGAGGTCAGTATTATCATCAGCGCTGATTATCATACACCATGAGTATTGTTATCATTACATGTAGGCATCTGCTAGGGGGGCATTAGGTATTGGTTCGAACCCAAACCTCACTCACCAACCGTCCAAGCCGGATCCATTTGCGCGTTACAGAGTCGTATCCCCCTGTGGCCCAGAAACGATGCTCCCGCGTCAGATTCTCGAATTGTATTGGTGACCTTGGTAACCCTGGTCACCATTTCATAGTTCCCTCCTTGACCTTCCGGGACCTTGCGATCTTTGCGTCGGCAAATCAAACCTGGCCTCGACGCGCCTCGCCTCGTCCCCTCTGTTGTTCCTCATCGCGGGAAGCGGGCAACGGCCGTTGTTTCCAACTGCCCTCGGGTTGAGATGGCTTATTGGAACGGCGGCTGCTGGGAGCCTTGTCGGATACAGCCCAAAAAACGGGAAGTCATCATATCCGCCAGCGCGTTGCGCCTGTGCAGATTGGGGACCATCTCCTGGGACTTTGGCGATGAGTTCGAGGCGCCTGTAGATGAGGCAGGTAGGAGTTGGTGATGTGATATGACAACGAAAACACAAAAGACCACTCTGAAAGTAGAAAAAGAGGCCTGGGGAAGCGCGGGTGTTCTAGAGATGAGACGAAGGCGGGTAGCTCAAGTTGGATTGGGAGACGGTGGTGTGTGGAGGGGAGAGTCAAGCAGCAACACCGGGGGTAGGGGATCGCGACGCAAAGGTCGGACCATCTTGGGCGAGCCTCAGGGCCCCGTTTTATCCCATCGTGCGCCAGTGATTCTTGCCAGCTGTAGACGTGTATCGTTTCCCTTTGCCGTCTCCCTTGGCCTCTTGGCAGAATTCTGGTTTCTCTGCCCGCGGTTTCTGGGCTTCCTGGGTGGTTTGCTCTGCCACTGCCTGCGCCTTGCTTCATACTTGGCTTTCCTGCTCATCCTAATCTCCTTGGAATTCTGGGCTTCTGGTCCCTTTGGTAGCAAGAGGTCGGGCAAGAGACAGAGGCAAAAGACACATGCCAGGCACCTGCACACATCGACGAGCAAGTTGCGTCTACTGAGGGGCTGCTGAGCCTTCATAGCTGTTTCAGTGAAGTTGTGAGTAGCCCGTATAAGAAATGACGCTCGTTGTTGGATGAATCAACGGTGGTTGGTGAGGAGATACGGGATGTCAATGCGAGGTGATGATGCCGGTGCTTGCTTGGTGGGCGAATGGAGAAACAGAAGAGGATTACGTTAAGAGGGGCAGGTGTTGATTCGCAGGAGTACCTTAGATGAGGTATGTATCTTAGGTAACTGCTTCTAAGCATGGTCTAACGCGTAGGGCCGTGCTGCTTTGTCCACCATTTTATAAGCCAGAATGTAGGTCTGTTGGAATGACTCTAAACGGGGGAGGAAGAAAAAGGTTTGCTGCCCATCGTGACGGCATGTACAAACAAAATCCATCCCTCAAGGTACTTTATATCATTCCAGAGGATTCTTTCAATGAGATACCTACTCAGACAAACAGGGTACAGAGGCACATGGTTACGACCAAGATGGAAAAACCTAATATGCATTCTCAATTGTGCGTTATATGCCTGTTGTCGGGTCTTGTGCAAGATAGGGGCCGTCATCAACCCCAGAAAGAGACGCCACTGGTATTTGTCCAATCCAAACTCCATCCCGCAGCCAAATTATACCCAGACGCTGCGCTATAAACCAATTCTATGCACCCGGTCACTGGTTACATCATGACTCGAGCCAGAGCGCGTTGATGGGTCGGAAAAGGTCGAGGGGTCGGGAACAGTGCTTCCTCCCTTCGTCGCCTTGGTCACTTTGGTCACCCTAGTGACCTTTTTGTGACCTTGGTAGCCTTTCGCCCCTTTCCGGCTTGGTCCGCCCCACCCGCTTCTGCTTTCTCCCAGCCGCCTCAATGTCACTGCCGCTACCTGGGGAGCACATAGACATTCGGTGGCAACTTGCTTTTGCCGGGCGCTCCGCTTGCGGACTGGCTGGACGGGACGTTTTTGGAGGCAGACTTGGAGGCAACTGGACGGCCACGATCCCCGTTATCGGACGTGCGGATGGTGCTAGCAGGTTTCCGGTTGGACCACCAGCTGGCCTTGCGGAACTGAGACAACATCGTGAAAGGGAGCTGGGCGGGTTTGAACCGGATCTAGCCATGGACTCTGGACTTCCGTGTAGATGACGGCATTGCCAAAGCGGACTGGGTCGGCTCGAGTCGGATCTAGCCATGGAGCTCGGGGCCCCGTGGAGGTGATCGATTCCTGGTTGGACCGTGAGCTGATCTCGCGTTGCTGAACCACATCGTCAAGGTTGGCTGCTGGGAGGCTCTGAGTTGAGACACTCGGATCTGGCCGTGTATCTCGGGCCCCCTGAGGGGGGACTCCATGTGGCCCTTTCTCTTGTTTGGGGCGATCTCCCTTCTTGCGGAGATGTTTAGTCTGGCGGTTCCCCCCCTCGCGGGATTTGGCTTGCCATGGGGGTGAAATGTTGTCCGAGTCGCGGTTCTGGGCAGGGATTCGAGTGCCCTGCTTACCAAAGCGCTTGATCTGAAGGCCTTACCAGATCTCTTCGTCTTCTTAGATCCGATCGTGATGTTAGAACTAATCACGTTGTTGGATCCAACGCCGCTATTGGACTCGGTGGCGATGTTGGACCAGCTCGCGTTGTCAGACTGGGGCGATGAGGAGTCCAGTCGCACCGCATCCATAACCTCCAGAGCCCATTGCCTGATGGATTCGTCTCTCTGAAGGGTAGATGGATCTTGAGCTATCGGCTCTTGGGCAATCGGCATCTGAGCTGTCGGCTCCTGGGCTGTCTGCTTCTGGGAAGGCGGCTCTTGGACAGGCGGCTGTTGGTCCTGCTGTTGGTACTGCTGTTGGTTCTTCCTCTTAGTTGCTGGCGGCCTGCTCTTCCATTGTGCATGCCTTCTCTTGAACTTAGATTTATATAGAGGTTGAGAGGAGTAGGCAGAGTCGACGAGAAAGACTAGCAGATACCTCAGGAAAGGTAGCAGGAGATGTCGCCGGATTTTGGTAAGAAGGGTGAGAGGTTGTGGAGAGTTGGTGTTGAGAGATGTGGTGAAGGAGGGGTGTCGTGGCTGAAGAATGGGATTCCACAGTCCAGTTGAGTGTCCCGGCTGTGGGTCCACCGAGCAACAACAACATTAAATAGGTGTGAGTCTTGAAGCTCAGACCGTATTACATGGCAGCCGCAGACTGGACCCCGGCCTGTGCGCCGCAGAGGTTCCCCTCAACCAACATGACTCATGGATCGCAAATATCCTAGAGACTGTTGCCATTTGACGCGTAGATCTGCTCTGCAAACGCGTGACGTCAAGCGTCCGTGTTCCAAGGCCGCATAACCAATGTCCAAGTTGAAACATCAAGTTTGGGGAACAAGACCATTGTCTCCAACAGGATGAACTGTGTTCTCTCGGTTCTCCGTCTTGACCCCTTCCCCCCTTCAAACGCCAGGACCTCGTCGCCATCGAGATGACCAAATCTGATCGCGAATCGCAACCTGTCTCTTTGAGAAGCAACAGTTCGGGGCAGTGTGACAGAGGAGTACCTGTCCCACACCCTACTGCGCCAACCTTCTAGAAGGAATGCTAGAATTTCAAGTCGGCACTCCGAATTGAAGTTGTCGGTTATATACTGTCAATACCGCCTGCCGTGACAGGCGCCTTGAATTTGTTTTGCTGGCAGAGTCATTGATGTGACGGCAGTGGCGCCCGCTGGCCACCTGTCGTCACGGTCACACCCACTCTACCTCGAAGCTAGCTATTCACTGGAAGTGTGGGCTACCGAGCCATTCACTGGAAGTGTGGGCTACCGAGCCATTCACTGGAAGTGAGTAAGTGGTCCGAGCAGTCCAGGACGCCTATAAAAGTCCTGGATCTGGCAGCCCACTCTTCTTCTTCTTTTTTCCTTAGCTTGTTTTTCCACAATCAAGGCTAAGTCATTGCAGCCCTGTCTCTCTATTTTGCCCTGCCGTGACAATCGACGTTGAATGGTACATCTCTCAACACAGTTGATTCCGACCAACATCATGCCAATAAACTGAACTCAAGCTGTCTGACAATGGCATGATTTCATTGCCTGGGGAGACCTAGAGTCATGGGATTTTGTGCAGTTTGAATTAGTATTTGCTGCTCTCAACTCTCACTGATTTCATTGAGCTGAATGCTTTGTTTCAAGTTTGTTTTCTTTGTCCTTGTCAGACAAACACGGTTGGTGCATTGTTCAGCCTTATACTCCTCTCAATTTACCCATTCTGGCTACCTACTTCCCATTGCGATTCAAGGGGTAAACCCCTCAAGACACATTGATGAGGACACCCCATGATCAGAACCGTCCCATGTAATCAGGTACTCTACGCTACTAGCAGGCCCACAACTTGCCCCAATACCTCCCTAGACCGAGTGATACCGCGGACATAGTAGACCTGAACTGGTGCTCAAATGGATATTGCCGTTCAAAACGGAGGGTAGGCCCCGGGAACATGGTACAAAGGCGGGGGCCAACCATAATTGGTGAAACCGGGCGTACTGGTACCTATGGGGGGCGTTGGAGCCGTTACACTGCTCGGAGTTCCTGGTCTGCTGTGGCCCGGGGCGGAGGCTGCGTCCTGTGAAGTTGTCTGCTGTTGGCCTGCTTCGCCGGGACGGGGCCCGCCCGGGGCTGGGGAGTGCGCTCTATAAGCCCGATTGCTGGGAGAACCGTCTCCCACGAGTGCTGGAGGTGCGCCATACTGAGGGTACGAGATAACCCAGGGTATTGCTGGAGGTGCTGGCTGGGTGTAGTATCCAGTGTGCTGAATCGGGCAGCATGGGCAATGAAGGGGCTGGCTGGGCTGGGTCCAAATTGGCTGGCCATGGCTCCCAGTTCTAGTACGGTGATGGCCGCGGGATTGTCTTGGCTCTGGGAGGCCTGGAGTCGTAACCACAGCATTTCCCTGAGGGAGCGGGGTCCAAGGTTGCGGAGATTGAACTCGGTTTCTTGGGTATGGGCTGGGGATTTGAGGAATAGGAGGGTAAGCGTGCCTAGGGTTCGCCTCTTTCTCATGACTTGTGCCTTGAGTGCCTACCTTGTCCGAAGTTGACCGTGGCGTGGTGACGGGATCACTGAACTTGACGGACTTGCCTGTGATATCCACTGAACGGGCCCGAGTTGCCGAGTCATCGCATTTTGCCTTCTTGAGAATGGGCTTCAGCTGGGCCACGAGGGAGGGAGCGCCATCGCTCAGGGCTTTGGAGTCGACTTTGGCTTCAGGCTTTCGAGATGCCTGTTCGTGCCGTGCTTCCTTGGCCTCGTCGTCCAACCGCTCGCGAATAGCCTCGTGGTACTGCTTCCAGAGTCGGTCCGTCTCTTCCAGGGCAGGGGTCTGGTTGCGGCTTTGTCCATGCTTCGGAGTGATGCGTGACCGTTCCAAGGCAGTAGCAAGAGCCGTTTCTTCCTTCTCTGTCCGGTTTTCTGTGAGGTTCCGCTGAGCCGTCTTCCCAGCAGTGTTTTCCGGATGTGTGACATTGCCAGCTTTCTGATCAACCCGCTGCTTGGGTTCCGTCTTGGGATTTTTCTCGGCTTCAAGTTGCTGCTTGGCCTCCCATTTCCGGCGTATCATTTGCACATGGTGAACAGCCAGCTTGTCCAGGTGAGGATGTGGAATACCATCGTTTTCCAGCTCTTTGGCCACCTCTTGAAGTGGAATGTGGCCCGGGACCAGATCTTCCCAGCCCGTATTTGTCATGGCTGCGCTTTGCTATCGACTCCGGGGCCGATGTTATGTGTGGTTGATTTTGAAAATAAAAAGTTCCGTGTGGGTCGTAGGTTCCCAAGGCGATGTGCTGTTGACCCCGACGCCGTGTGTTGCGAGTTGAGGAAGTCACACGCGGGTCCTGAGTTGACGAGGCGAGGAAGCCACGTGCGGATCCTGGGGTTGCAAAACGAAATGCTATGTGTGGGCTCTGGCTTTGTAGGGCAAGTCTTGTTCACCTCAAAGCCGTGCGCTGTGAGGAAGTCACACGTGGACCCTGGAGTTGCAAGGTGAGAGAGCCACGTCCCAGGTGTACAAAGGATGTGGTATTGATCCTGGAACTGTGCAAGGTGTTGGTCGAGGAAGTCAAATGCGGGTATTGGGGCCGCAAGTCGAGGGGTTCTCGCGTGGGTCCTGAGGCTGAAGGACTTGACGAGGAAGTTACACGTCAGTCTCGAGTCTCGGGGTGTAAAGTTGCAAGTGAGCAAAAGACAGTAAGAAGCAGCCCTAGGTGTGTGCCTGAGTCTTGTTCTGGGGTCCAATTCGAGCTTTATGTTGCAATGTCTGCTAAGTATTTATGGTCGTTGACATCTGGCATGATATTTACTCCAAAGGTGAAGACGGTTTTGGTAGGTATTCACCAATCAATATTAACACCACCATCTCTTTGTGAATTGCCACCGCCCACCCTCACGAGTGGCCATTCTTTCATCTGTTAAGGTGGACAGAGGTGTGTGCAAAATTTACCCAAAAATAACCCCCAAAAAACCACCTTCAAGCACCATGTCGAGCCGCACAAGATGAGTCACCAAAGTCTGCTTCTCCCCTTCTATTGAAATCTTTCTCCGACATGCCTCACTCTCCTTTCCAAAAGTGACAAAGAGCACAAGGACTAATAAAGGTGGATATCTGCAAAGGACAGGGCCTTGGAACATGGATAACTACCGACAAGTAAACCAGCTTATATGTCCCATTTTCGGCGGGGGGCTTGTAACCTTCTCTCAGGTATCGGTCTCTCATCCATCCACCTCCATCCACGTAACCCTGTCTCGGCTGTCTCGCCATGCTTGGCACTCGACGGGTTTGATTCGGGGACTAAGGAGAGTCACAAGGTGTCGCGCTTTTTGGCAAAAGGAAATCCCTCTGCCCTGTTTGGCTAGACCACTCTTATACCCATATGCCGTTTCTACGACACAAGGAAATGGACAACACACATAAACACTCGCTAACACCAATCAGAACAGCAAAGTTGGGATAGTATCATAGGGGGCCAAAGGTTAATTACCAAGTCACCGCTACTCGGTGAGCCACTTGTAGCCGTATTCCAGGCTCCCTTGAATTAAGGTAGGCATCTTAGTTCTGTGCATGGTATAGATGGGTGTCAGCTACCGGTCAACCATAGTATGCTGCCAAGGCAGCCTGAACATGCTAGACATCCCAAGCGCCGTAGGTGGCACAGGCGGAGCAGTAGCCTAGCCTCATGAAGTGCTGAAAATAGGCACCCTCGCTACCCGTGTAACCGTCGCGTCGAGGGGCTTGCCTGGTAGCGTTCAAAGTTTGAGTACCGTGGTAGTAACTCTCGGAGTTGTCGAGGTCTTGATAGCGCGTTGATCCTGGAATACCGCGTGGCTCATCATCTCCGTAGACTCCCCGACTACCCCAGGCATTTCCGGCAGTCTCCGTGGTTCCTGTGATATACTGATCGTAATGCCAGGCCCGATGGGTATAACCTCCCTCATTCCAGCCAGTTGTCCATGCGGGCTCGGAATCGGCATCATCCTCAACAGGGGCTGCGTACCGGCTGTTGCGAGTCTCCTCAATCCCCGTGGCCATCCAAGCGTAGGGAAGGACCCAAGGGTCGTCAACGTCACTGGCCATGGAGGCAGTCTCGCTACAGCTGGTGTTGGTGTCGACTTCCGAGTCAATCTCAGTGCCGGTCTCAAACTCGGGGGCGTCTTCGACAAAGACCGCATACCACGAGTTGCTGTGAGCCTGCTCGGCCTCTGTGACCGCCCGTGGATTGCGAGAGACCCAGGGCCGGCTGATATCAACGCCATTGCCACTGGCCACTGATGCAGTCTCGCTGGAGCTCGTGCCGGTAACCTCTGTTTCAAAGCCAGTCTCGGTGCCGGTCTCAGACATGTCGGAAGCGAGATCGTCACACTCCATGTATTGCCACGGATTGCTGGGAGGCATGCATCTCCGGCGGGTCTCTCTGCGGAGGCGATTGGCATAGGCGTTGTCGTAGCGCCAGCGAACTACCTTTTCGTGGTAGCTCGACATATTGCTGTCGATGGTCGGCTGGTTGCCGTCATCTCGTTCAAGCTCATCCTCAACCGCAGCTTGCAGATGCTGAGGAACGAGCTCTCTCCAGTTCGTATTGACGCAGGCGTCCGAGGAAGTATCCGAACCGCACATTGTAAAAGTAGGTTATGAGGATGTAAAAGGTTTGGTAATGGTGATTTGTTGTCGAAAGAGGGTAGGTGGTGGGTGGATGCAGGTTGCTGAGTTGCTCTGCTAAGCCGGCTTCTCTGCAGTTCCGAGGTTGTGTTGTTTGGAAGACTGAAGGAAATGGTTGAGGTAAGGGGTTGTGGAAATATATGCACGTTTTGAGTTTGATTTGCTTTGATTCACTCTCTCACTTCTTCATTCACTATGAACTACATTGCCATTGAATATCCATTTACTAGGTTCGCAAAGTATCTAGGTACACAGGTGATTGATTCGTGGCCATTTTGGCTTCGCTGATCGAACTTCCATTACACCTTCGCTCCCGGAACAGGATGAGAGCAGAGGTAAAGACAAGCTGTGTTTTTGCGAGCTAAAATCTAGTTTCCGAAACATAGGTAGCCATTTTGTTTGAAGTCAAAAGGGATGGAAAACCCTCTCAATGAAGTTGAGGAGAAGATCTTACATCAGCCTTAGATACCTTCCTTAAGCTAAAAAATGGGTGGAAGTTTTGCCAGGGTCTACCTTGGCCATTTCCCGTCTATCACTGTATTGAGGTCCTTACTCAGAACCATCTACCAAACGCGGTTCAACACCGCACTAGTCTTAGCAAGGTAGAGTATTAGGGAAAACAGGTGTCTGGCAAGGGTATAAGTAGATTTAAGGTCTAACGCCGAGAGGTCCGGATAAGGAGTTTAGGAGTTCCATGCTCTCCCTAAGATTCCAGCTAACCCAATTCCTCCAACCCATGAGATATCCTATCCCAATCCCTGCCCTCCCTGACCCCGTACCCATCTAAAAGTACCAAAGCCAAGCTGGAGAAAAGAAAAGGACCCCAAGACAGCAGCCGCCCGAAAGCGCTCATGCTACCGGTCACTTTCTTCGGCATCCGTAAGGGAGGAGATAATGGAGAGTCTGCCGCGCTTCAGCTTCGGTGAGAGGCGCGCGGCGCTTGGGCGTAGCAGCCCGGTCTTGCTGGCCGACACGTCGAGCATCGGGCACGAGGGCGGAACATCTCTCTGACCAGTGTTTGGAGTTGGAAGCGAGCCGCACCCACTTTAGCAGCCTGGGAGAAGACTTGCGAGGCATGCTCCCGAGCCTCAGCAGCCCGGCGCTCCAACTTGCGCCACTGCTCGTCCTCCTCTCGCTCGACCTGCGCGCGGATGGACTCGCCGCAGGCCTTCCACATCCGGATGCTCTCGTCCTCGGCGCAGCGACTGTGGCGGCGTTGCCGCTCTCGCTTGGCGGTGATTCGGGACTTGTGGAGAGCGGCAGCTAGCGCCTCGTCCTCCGAGTCATCCATAGTCTGGAACTGGCCGGGGCTGGGACGAGTGCTGTTCAGAATGCCGTACATGTGCTGGCAGTACTGGGCGCCGTTTAGGTATGCCTGTCGAATGATTGCTTCGTGGTAAGGCGAGAGATGGTCAAGTGCTGGCTGGTCGCCATCGTCCCGATCGAGCTCAATGGCGATGTCGGCCTGCATGCCTTCGGGGACAAGATCTCTCCAGTCGGCAATCTCGTAGCGGGACATATTCTTTTGGCTGTTTTTTGCTGTTTTTTGTACTGGAGGTGGAGAGTGTGATGCAATGAATGATACTAGATTGCAGTGATCTTTCCTCTACGAGTGAGGAATGGGTTGATGTCGATCAGGCTGACAACCCAACGATACCAGGACCAAGATCTTTTGTTGTTTCCTGCTGCTTTCCGGCGAAGGAAATCGGTAGAAGTATGTAGATAAGAGTAAGGAGGATGAACGATCAGAGAAGTGCTTTGTTTGGTTTGTCTTAGCTCTGTCGTAATGTCGGGTTGAGTGTGTGGTGTTGAGAAAAGAAAGTGGCGGGCAACAGCGACAGTGGGAATAAATACCAGTTCAGAACTGGTCCGCGCTGCCATTCACGCCGCACTTGGTCTGTGATTGCTATTGAGCACCTACTATTGTGCAGGCTCCGGTTCTATTGTGGGCTACCTTTTTGACTTTTCATCTGATCTTTAGGATAATACTGGTAATACCAACATGTGTATCAAAACTTGCCAGCCCATCATCCAATATTGGTCCCTCAAGTCGAGAAGGTGCAAATATGATCTTTGCTACGAGAGCCAAACCAGCATACAAAGCAATTGTTAGAGCATCCTCGGGATGTTCATGTACATACAAGGCTTAGATTGACGCATTGTGTATCAAACTCGAACAATCTCTTTATACCGCAGAAACGCTCAATGAATATAGTGCCAACTTCGATGAAGTAGGGTATTTAGACTCAGTGGTGCATAAGGTACTCTGGAAAAGAAAAGAAAAATATCAATGAGCAGGGGAGTTACCTCAGTTGTCAATGTGGTTGGCCATATGGTAGACCTAGAAGGTTTGACGCAATAGACTTCACCCAAGTCCATACAATCCATCACCTGGCTTGATGTGGCCAAGATTAAAGGAAGGTGTCTGGTAGCTAGGTCTAAATCCTGGTCCGAAAGTCCCAGAGACAGGAACCCGGGAGTGTGAGGCTCCCAGCTTGCCAAATATCTCCAGCCCATTGCCCTTGGGTGAAACCTGCCCTACTCCAGCTCCAAACTCCTACCACCCATCACCGCAGATCAATGTGCCCATCAGCAGGGATTTCTCGGAAGCTGCCGTCGAGCCTGTACATGGTTCTATAACCCTGCCGGGGCTGAGGCTGAGGCTGCTGACGGCGCCGAGGCTCACTCTGAGATTGGGCGCGGCGGGCATTGTTTGTGAGGACATTGCCAAGTCTCCGGCGTGATTTTGGATAGAGATACTGCATTAGAGACCCGGAGGGAGGGGTTAGTGGAGTGCCAGTGACTCGATATATAAGATGTAAAGATACCATCAACCGAGCTTATCGGATGAGAGACAAGACGTAAGTCAAAGTTGCAAGACACAGGAAATCAATAGGCAGGTATAAGATTTAGCTACCCGAGTTCCTATGCTCCTGGGGTGAGAATTTGCCCACAAATCCATGATATTACCCCAAAACTCCTCACTAGCCGTGCCATAACCTCCCTGTCTCGGGGAATCCTAGCCAGCCCAAGTCTCCATCACTTTATGCCAAGGGATTACCCATCAGACAAAATCTGAGGGCAAGAAAGACTCCAAAAACCCCGCTTAAAAGTAGTAGTACTCCTCCACTTCATCAGCGTCCTCGACGGTGGCGCGGTACAAGACCGCCGGCGGGTCCTGAACCGTGTACTTGCCAAGCCAAGTATCAGCGCCGGGGTGGTTGAACCGAGGCATCTCGCTCATTTCAGCATGGCCCAACTCTGAGCGCGTCTCGTCGTCATCGTTTTCATACCGAAGGAATTGGATTTTCTCGCGGGGCTGGACACGGATGAGAGCTGGAAGACTGGGGATCGGAGAAGAGGCTCGAGAGGAGGTTTCAGTGTCAACTCTGGGTGACGAATCCACCTGCAACAGCCGAGCAAGACGAGCGCGGTAGTGATCCAAGTTGTCACCGAAACGCTGACCATTCGCCGTATTGCTGGCCTGGGCTTCGCCCTGCTTCTGAGTGGGCTGACAGGCAGAAAGGCCTGCATCTTGTAGGATGCGCTGAAGGTCGATGCGTTGTCCCTCCGAAGCCAAGGCCGAGCGACGAATGCTGGCCTGAGGTGGCAGTGTAGCCCGAGGTGTGGCTCGAGTTGTGGCCTGGTCCTCGGCGAGCTGCTGCTGCATCTCTTGCTGCCGCTTCTCCGCAAGCTCTTGCTCTTGCTTGAGACGGTTGTTCAGAAGCTTCTCCAGGTCGAGAGGCTCGCGTTTCTTTCGGTGTAGAAGGCTCTTGTGCTTGCGAAGGGGTTGGCGCCGCATCTCTTCTTCCCTCTTGGCGGTAATCTCTGACTGCTTGAGGGCTGAAGCAAGAGCCGTATCTTCGTCCAAGGTTTGATACTTGCTCAGTCTTGACCTCAATGCACCTGCCATATTGAGACTGGCGATGTATTCTTTGTCGTATCTATCGCGAATCATGCGTTCATGGTACGACGAGAATTGATCCATGTACGGCTGAACGCCATTGTCGCGCTCAAGTTCAGCAGCGATCAATGGTTGCAGCTCCTCGCGGACGAACTGCCTCCATCCCTCCGGTCCCTTGCCCGTGACAGTCATGGTTGGTTTTTGTTGATGTCGTACTTGGGTTGGGAGACTGTGTTGACTGTTGTTGGTGATGGGGAGAGAACAGGTCGGGAGTTGGGGCTGCAGCACAAATATATAGGGCAGAAGCACGCGGGCGCGGCATGCTCAATTTCCACGATGCTATTCACTGTCAGGAGAGGAGAGACAATAGCAGTTGGGCAGGTCCACAAGTATATCAGCCAATCAGATCGCCCCACTAACACTGATGTCGGCGGTGAATAGCAGCCATCCCAGAGCTCAATCGCAAATGCAATACCGCACAGACTCCAGTCGGTCACTGGCATTTTTGGAGCTCCATGGTATTGAACTGCCCATCCGGAATGATGCAAAACTGTTGCTGCCACAATAGCAACCCATTGCAGTGAGCCGTATGAGTCAAGCTTCACAAGCGCAGTGCGAAGCAATTTAGTAACCCAGACGACGCGCCAATGCAGGTGCTCATGGTGCAGATATCTTCACAGTGTCGAAAAGGCAGGAAACAAAATCACATGGTGGAGATTGAGCCAAAAGACCATGCATGGGGCTAGTCGAAAATCAATGTGTTGACGCGACGATGAGGTAATCACGGTGGCCCTAGCTTCTTCTCGATTGTTGCCTAGACTGAGCTTGAAGGCGCCCTGCGCCCTGTGATCAATTCCGATTCCCACTATCCCCTCCTCCTTCTTGACCTCTACCTTGACGATGTCCTCGCTCGCTTCGCTGCCGTATCTCGTCCTCCGCGAGGTGGCGGCCGCATTATGTGTGTACTGGATCCATCCAAGCCCGATGGGTCCTTTTGGATCGAAACTTTGTTGAAGCGCACAACCACATCAAGAATGCCGCGGCGCTGGTCAGTTTAGCCCGCACCTGCCACGCCCTGCACGAAATTGCAACCCCGGCGCTCTACCGTTATCCCTATCGCCGTGAAGGGGACCTCCTTACCCTTGTCCGCAACGTGCTCAAGAACCCTAAGAACCCTACGCTTGGCCACTACATCCACCACCTGATCTTTGAGGATTGGTTTCTACAGGAAGTCCTGACCGACGACGATCTCAGCCTGTTTCAGCGGGTTGTTGCCAAGTACCATGTGGCCGACCTGTCACCGAACTGGCATCTCGCCCACGATCCTACTACCAGAATCTGGCATGGCAAGCGTCTCGAACAGAGAAGGGAGGCCGTCCTCGCCGGTTTGCTGATCGCCCACTGCCCAGACCTTCAAGAACTTGGCGTTACGCTGTCCTACCTCATATCGTTTCCCTTCTGCAAGCCAGGCACGCTTCCGCGCCTCCATCACCTCGAACTCACGGCGAAACCGAAGGCGGCGCCAGTCTCATATGTGCTCACAACCCTCTTGCCGCCGCCCCCAATTTACGGACGCTTTGGGGCTACATGATTGGGGCTGTCGATAGAGAGTCTGAAGGCGAGTTTGACGAAACTGGCAACCCTCTTCCAAAACCCATACAAGCATTACCGTACATGCCACCGACCATTCGCAAGATCCAACTCGAACGCTCGTTGACAATGCAAGACTTGGAGATGGTTTTGCTGTCCTGTTCGCTTCTGGAGGTTTTCAAAATTTCGTACAACGTCTGTGGCTACGATGGGATGTTCAAGCCGCGCTTTTTCAGAGTCTGGTAGGAAAGAGTATGCTTGGATCGCTACGCTCCAACCTCCGAGTTGTAAAGTTGGACTTTGGCGGCGCTCGGGATCAGAATATGGCGGATTGGGACTTTGATGACTTCCAGGAGGGTGAGAGCATAGATTCGCTGACGGTGCTCACTGCACTCGAGGAGCTTGAGCTAGATACCTCTTGTCTCTTCACCGAGGATGCTGACCGGGTTATGGGAGTCATGGGCCTGGTCAATCTCCTCCCTCCTTCCATCCGCTGCTTTGGATTGAATGCTGGCGAGGATGGCCTCTGCGCGAAAATACCGAGGGCTTGTTTCCGGCTGCTATGCAGCTAGCAAGCGCTGCTCCCTATCTTTTTCCAACTTGAAGACTATACGTTTGTTTGGAATTACACGCGACGAAGCAGTTCAGGTGAAGGAAGTATTTGGGACGAGTAGCATTGCATTTTCCTATTGACAAGCCAAGGGATCCTGAGTAATGTAGTAGTACCGCATTTACATCTCAGAGCAAGATCTGATCTTCTTTGCCGATTAAATCTATCTGGCTCCTTCCCATTTTTTTGAGGTTGGGCAACAAACCGGCCGGCGCCTATGACGTCATGGAAGCTAGGACGACAGTTCCTGCCTGATTTGCCAACTTGCGTCTGGTCAGATCCAATTCCAACTCTTCCACCCTACCTTGCCAAAAGAGCAATTGATTCTGCTTGCTTCTTTGCAGCCAAGAATTCTCAATTTTTTGTGCGTTCACAGCAAGTTGCACAGCAAAATCCACCTACAACATCACTAAAAATCGCCAAGATGGTCAACGGACAAATTCCAGTGTCCAACCCACCGCCATTGTCGTCGCTCCTCCCAGAAAGTGTCCTGCAACTCAGCGTCAAGCCCCAGAAGACCCCACTCCCAGACCATGTGCACGATTCTCTTCGGCAATTCCAGCGCGCCGGCTGTTACATTGCGGCTGGTGGGCGGTCCAAGATCCTTGTGCCGAGATGAGATGCTGACCTTGCTCTTTCCAATGCGCTAGCCATGATCTTCCTGCGCGACAACGTCCTTCTCGAGTCCGAGCTAAAAGTTGATCACGTCAAGCCGCGCTTGCTAGGTAGCTATCTTTCCAATCCCCAGCCATGTGTAGTTTGGGTACGTCCTAATCATACTAGCAGGCCACTGGGGAACATGTCCAGGCCTCGTCTTGGTATGGTCCCACCTCAACCTCCTCATCCGCAACCATGACCTCGAAATGATTCATGTCGTTGGGCCTGGTCACGGCGCCCCGGCTGCCTTGGCGGCCCTCTGGTTGGAGGGCTCGCTCGAGAAGTTCTATCCAGGCGAGTATGATCGGGACGCCAACGGGCTGCGCAATCTCATCACGAGATTCTCCGTCCCTGGAGGATTTCCCAGGTCTGTGCCTTGCCTGATTTCCGTAGATCTACTTGCATACTTATGTTCCTTGGCAGCCACATCAACGCCGAGACGCCCGGCTCAATCCACGAGGGCGGTGAACTGGGATATGCCCTCGCCGTTTCGTTTGGCGCAGTCATGGACAACCCCAACCTTATCGTCACTTGTGTCATCGGCGACGGAGAAGCGGAAACTGGGCCGACCGCAACGTAAGTGACTCGTGTCCGTGACAACCCACGCTCATCTGACTCGAATCACCGCCCCAGGGCATGGCACGCCATCAAGTACCTCGACCCCCAAGAATCCGGCGCCGTGATCCCCATACTCCACGTCAACGGCTTCAAGATCAGTGAGCGGACAATATTCGGCTGCATGGACGACAAGGAGATCGTTTGCCTCTTTAGCGGGTACGGATACCAGGTGTGCATCGTGGACGATCTGGAAAACATCAATGTCGATCTTTACAGCGCGCTGGAGTGGGCCGTGGCCCAAGTCAAAGAGATCCAGCATGCCGCTCGGTCTGGGAAGCCGATTGTCAAGCCGAGATGGCCCATGCTGGTTCTGCGCACACCAAAGGTATAACTCTTCGTTAAGAATCTGATACAACATGCGCTGACGCAGGATAGGGATGGGGCGGGCCGAAGGAAGTCGACGGGAAGATCATCGAAGGGTCTTTCCACTCTCATCAAGTCCCGCTTCCCAAGGCCAACAGCGACGGCACGCAACTTAAGGCTCTCAAGGACTGGCTGTCGAGCTATACCATTAGCGAACTCCTCGAAGGCGGCCAACCCTCGCAATCGATACTCGATACTCTCCCCAAGGACGAGAAAAAGCTTGGACAGCTCAAGGCCACATATGACCCATACATTGGCCTCAAGGCTGTGGACTGGCAAGATTTCGCTGTTGAAGAAGGGACGGATCAAAGTTGCATGCAGGTCACCGGTAAGTACCTCGGCCGTGTCTTCCAGGAGAATCCGACCACCATTCGTCTCTTCTCTCCCGACGAGCTGGAAAGCAACAAACTCGATGCCATCCTTGACCACACCCAACGCAACTTTCAATGGGACGAGTATTCGCGCGCCAACGGCGGCCGCGTGATTGAGACACTCTCGGAACACGACTGCCAGGGTTTTATGCAAGGGTACACTTTGACGGGGCGCACCGCACTATTCCCGAGCTACGAGTCCTTCCTAGGCATCGTGCACACCATGATGGTGCAGTACTCCAAGTTTGTCAAGATTGCCAATGAAGTCAAGTGGAGGGGCGACTTGGCGTCCATTAACTACATCGAGACGAGCACCTGGACGCGACAGGAGCACAATGGGTTCTCGCACCAAAACCCATCCTTCATCGGCGCCGTGCTTAATATTAAGGCTGAAGCCGCTAGGGCAAGCCCTCCTGCCTCATATCTCACTCTCAACTAAGCTAACTCTCATAGGTATACCTCCCCCCGGACGCCAACTGCTTCCTCTCCACTGTCGCCCACTGTCTCGCCTCGCGAAACTACACCAACCTCATCATCGGTTCCAAACAGCCAACGCCAGTCTACCTGTCCCCCGCCGAAGCTGCAACCCACTGTCGCGAGGGCGCCTCCGTGTGGCACTTTGCCTCGACCCCCTCCCCCTCCTCCCCGCCTAACTCCAATCCCCGCTCGATGTCCTGCACGAACCCCGAAGTCGACGTCGTCCTCGTCGGCATTGGTGTCGAACTCACCTTTGAAGTCATCCACGCAGCCGCCCTGCTGCGCACCCTCACCAATGACGCCGTGCGCGTGCGCGTCGTCAATGTCACAGACCTGATGATCCTCGCGCCCGAGTCGGCGCATCCACATGCGCTGAGCACCCAGAAGTTTGAAGAGATTTTTACGCGGGACAGGCCGGTCGGGTTCAACTACCATGGGTATGCGGCTGAGTTGCAGGGGCTGTTGTTTGGCCGGGAGGGCGTGCAGAGGATGGTGGTGGCCGGGTACAAGGAGGAGGGGAGCACCACGACGCCGTTCGACATGCTGTTGGTGAATGGCGTGTCGAGGTTCGATGTGGTGAAGCGGGCGCTGAAGATGGTAAGGAGGGAGGAGGTCAGGGGGAGTGTGGAAGGGTGGGTCCGGGAGGTGGAGAGGCGGGTTGAGGAGGTGAGGGGGTTTATTAAGGAGAACGGGAGAGGTGAGTTGTTTTCTCTTTATTCATTACCACGATCTTGATGGTTCTGCCTATCGTGGGTGCTAACTTTTTGCAGACCCTGATCAGCTTTATGAGATGGCCGAGTTTCCTTGAGCTGTGGTTGGCCGATTGGGGAGTCAGGGGGCTTTTCTGGCCAGGTCCGTGTGTCCTTCAAAATCAGCTTCGCTCTGTGCATGGTAGGAAGGGCAGGGTCATATTTGGCTCTACATCGGGCGTGGAAGGTTTGTCGTAGCGAAGTTAACATGGGACGTTGTAATTTCTGCAACTCTAATCTGCCACTTTCCTTAATGTTATTAGAAATATGAAAAGTCGGCTTTCCACTTGTGTTGCAGGTGTCCCACCCGTCACTAGCGCCATGGACCCCCACTGCAGATGGCCGACCCACTGCAGCTGGCACAGGCCAACTGGTCCCTGCGCAGGGCCAGCCCACCACCTTTTGCCCGTTCCAGGCTCCGCCTTCCTTTTCCTTTCCTTTCCTTTTTCCATAGAGCAATTCAGACACATGTGTGTTATGTCTGTTGCTCCCAACAACTTACAATTCCCTGTGCCCTCCCTCTACACGGTGTTGCTGGAAGTTGGCGGTTCATCTAGATGTCTGGTCGAAACACAACGGTTCACAAAATCAAGCCCAATACCTATGAGAAGACTCGATCAGGTAAATACCTTTGACTTCAGTAGCATCCCTTCCCACAGCTCAACAAAAGGCAACAGATCATAAGAGGGCTGGGATGAGCACCCTGTGTCGCGCAAGCGGTTCGGGCAATTTACGACGTCGGCCCAAGACTCAAACAGCTGGGACTAGACTGGAGTTTAGACCGCTGAGTGCACATCGCCAAATGAGCACTCGGAGCCGTTGCTATCACACTGATGCAGAGCGGGGGGACGAGCCTTTGGAGAAGCCAGCGGCATCCCACCTCAACGGTTTTTCCCGTTATGCGGGGGAAGCCACAGCGGTGTGCCATGGCTTCTAGGGGATAGAAGGTCCCTCTTGCCGCAGACTGAGGGGGGCGGGCAATGATGGTAAACAGAGCCCACCCAAGATCGCACGGTTGGGATGGGTGGCGACCATCCTAGCGTTGGGACCGTGGGATCTGAACATGTAGGCTGTGGGGCGCCAGCTTGGAATAACATGACACGAGACAAGACGTCAAGATGGGAAATTTGGCGATAACTCTCTCTTCTTTGCCTCACGAGGAGTCCTCGCGATGGCAACGAAAAGAAAGATTTATCGCAACGAGCTATGCAGCGCAGGCAACGTATACACCTGTCTGTTCTTTCCAGTCAATTAAGACGGGCTCGCTGCGACCCCCGTTTTTTCAGAACACGGGGACTCTGAATCTTGGATGTTGGGCTGTCTGGGAGGAGCACCGTCATGGAATACTAGACGGGCTCTAGTGTGCGCCCGCAGAGGATACAAGTAAAGATGAGAGAGCAGGGAGCTGGGAGGATTCAAGTAAGGATGCGAGAGCAGGAGGGTTCGAATCTCCCACCAGACTCCTGGCAGATTTGGCATCGAGGCGCCAGTCTGCGCGACCACAGGGGCTCGGAGTGTGGTGGGTTGACGGACAGAGGGAGAAGAATCATGAGTTCCGGGGCCGCAGTGCCAGATTGCGCGACCACAATATGGGTTCGGAGTGCAATGGAGGGCCACCTTAGGCAGAATTGTTTCATGATGAGGGAGAAACGGATCAAAATGGCGCGGGGGGAGTTGGGCCTTAAATACTCGGGCTTTAGTACAGTGGGCTGGAAGTTCTTGGCTAGGTCTCGATGCAAGAGCTCTTGGATCTGGGGGCAATTGGCACTGGAGACATGGCCTTCTCGACGTCTGAGGAGAAAGGGCAAGTCGTTGTGGAGGAAAGATGAGCTCCTCTCCAAGCCGGGTGGATGATAAACACACACTCCTGCTCCTTGAGCGCGATACCCCTATTTCAGGTCAAGCGCGGAGCGGACTGACACCCGAAGAAACACCTACCGAACACACATGCTTGGTGGGAGTGCGCTGGTGGCAGCAGAGCAGTCCCCAACCCCTTTTCCACACTTTCATTGAAGGACTACCTATTACTTGGGCCGAGTGGCCACCAGTCCGGGATACTTGGGCGATAGCCTGAGTTACAACTTTTGGCTTCCCCCCTTTTCTTTGGTTTATTGGCGTCTACTTGACAGCGCCAGCGGTGCGGCATGGAAAAATCCGGTTCGGTAGGTCCTGACACTAATTTACGGCCACTGTGACTTCCGAGATTGGGGCACAGCACGGCTCGCCTGTCTCCTTCCAACTAACCTACCGATTACACCAGGGACCCTTTTCGACCAGGTAGGCACATACAACACCAGTCGCGTGCAAATAGCGAGGCGGCCACACAGCAAACGCAGATGCGGGAGGTATCTATTCTCATCAAATGACTCAGCTCCTGGCCTGATCTATTCCCCCCCCCCTTCCCCTCAAACCCGAGCAGCCTCCTTCCGCAGCCTAAACGCCTCCAAAATCAACAGCTTCATCTCCGGAACCGTAATCGGCGTCTCCTTCCCGCCAGCCCTCTCCTCCTTGATCTCCTCTTCGCTCGCCCACGCATGCGCCTGATGCTCGCGGGGATCCAGCGTGACCGCCTCGCAGCTCTCGACGTCGGCGACGAAGGTAAACCGACAAAACCACCGCGTCCGATCCCGGTTCGGAAACACCTGCAACTCCCTGCCCCCGGGCCCCTCGGTCACCAGGCCAGAAAAGCGCGTGGCGACCAGCCCCGCCTCCTCCCACAGCTCGCGCGCCGCGCCGGCGACGACGCTCGCGTCCGTGGCGTCGACCCCGCCCCCGGGTATCTCCCACCGGTTCGGCATCGAGTCGGTGCTGGCGCGCTGTATCACGAGGACCCGGCCCGCCGGATTGAAGACGACGACGCCCGAGGCCAGGCCGTGGAGGGTGTAGTCTAGCGAGGCTAGGCGGGCGTGGTTGGTGGACAGCCAGGCGGCGGGCGTGACGGTCCACTCGGTGAGGCTGGGGTCGATTTTGAAGGCGGGTTTTGGCGCGGGGTTTTGTTCTGCCTGGGATAGAGATTCAGCCATTTTGCGTGCTTGGGTTGGGTTGAGTTTTGGGGGTTGTCGTGGTAAAGCGGGTTGTTGTTCGCGGTTTTGGTCGAGAGCGGAAAATGTGGATTTAATAGGAATTGGCGGGTTGGGTTGCCTCGGTCGGGCGGCCTGATGTCGTGGCCAATCACGGGGTTCTTGTTGGCAAGCCGGAACTCAACACAGCCCATGACAAAGGCCTTGTTTGTGTTGCAAGTTGTGATCTCCAAACTCCGTTCAAAACTGTTGGTTCTAGCCATGTTTGTGTCATGACATCAAAACAACAGTCGTTGATGTCTTGTCATGGCCCAACGAAGCAAACCAACTTCCAGGTGAGGGGAAGGGTTTAGGTTAGGAGTGGGGTTGGCCCTGGCTCACTTTTAACTGCATGTCCAAACAACAATTTTTCAGGAAGAAACTACCCAATCACAGCTCGCCACTGCGATACTCGGACTTTTCTCACAACTCCCTTCGCCTACGGGCACTACTTTTTACAACCTAATAACCGTCGCACAGCCCGCGTAAGCTTCCAAGATAGCGCTAAGCAATTCTCCCTGACCATGAACCTCAAGAGCCTGTTTCTACAGCTTAAGGAGGAGCGCGAAGCCTAACACACAGCGATATGTATGGTCTTTAACGCGATAACGATCACCCTCGACGAGGGCATTGGTAAAATACCCCCATACACAAACCCCATCGCCCAGGTCTCGAGAAAGGGATAGTGTTATAACCTATACACTGAGTACTAGAGTACCTTGGTGTTGAATGACAGATCATAGAGCAGGATGTGACACAGTCTAGTGCAGGGTGTGACAACGTTAAGTCGCAAGTCTAGTTCAGACCTAGGTGAAACAACACAGCGTCGGTGTAGGTCACGTTACCGTAGTTAAGAGAGCTACCCCGGCAGTGCAGTTGGTTCGACACGATCTCACGCACCCGCAGAGCTCCTCGCAGCGGTGGTCAGATAGCAGGATCACCTCACATGTTGTGCAAGAGCCAAGGCTGATCACGACAAGCCTGCTGTCTCAGAAGATGAAGATGGAAGATGGACGGCGCAATGCAAAGTGGTAACAAGTCAATCGTATGAGAAGGTGATGAACAGTAAAGTGTGTCAATTCCAAATCATCGGGATTTCAAGAAGCTCAAACCGATAATTCTTCCAAGGTCGGTCGAAGAAGGTATGGCCAGCTCCCTCCTTCTGTCAGGGCTTCCTACTCTCCTTTTATGTGCCAAGTACAAGATACCCGAAATGCTCCGGCGCTTCCAATGACCATGTCAAAAGGATCCATAGGTCCTGGCTTCCTCCTGCCTTGCTGCCACACTCATCCTGTTTCCTTGGGTTCAACCAAATAGGTTCCTTTGCTGTCTCCCTGCTGGCCGGGAGAGTCGCGACTACTTGTCCCTAATGGCACTAGACTCTGATGGTCAGCTGCTGGGCTAGTCTATCAGCTCCTACCCATCGCGCTGATCCTACACTTTGTTGCTGGTGGTTCTAAGCACTCTAGTACGGACGCTAGTTACACGGCGCTTTGTGGTAGGGTCGATCAGGTCTGTCTGCTCCTGCCATTTCTGTGGCAAGGTCATAGCGTGTCTGCCTAATGCTTCCTGTGGTTTGTTGTGATGGCATGTGGTTTCCGCGACCCGGGCTTTTTGCCGGTTGTGGTCCTTGTCTGCACGGGTCAACTGCATGGTATGGTCCAAGGTGTGTAACTGACCTAGGCTCTTTGACCACGGTAGATGCAGCACTGCGACACAGGACGCTCTAGGAGATTGATAAGAATATTATACTCAAAGGCAAGACTCTTAGAAGAAGGGTGGTTACACTCTGTTAAAGAGATTACTGTAGGACTTGTAAAGTTATGGCACGTAATAAAATGTAATTCCATATATAAGGAGAAAGAGTCCTTACGCTCCATAGCAACTACTATAATAGTCATATTAACTTGTAATAACAGGAGATCTTAGTACCTTTATATCTTTTATATGTAGCTTCGTCTTACTCCATACGCTTTATAAGGGAGTGGATAGAGCTCCTGCTTATTCTTATGCTCTACAAGGGACCATATAAAGACGAATTCTTCAAAACAATGGTCTTGTCTTTTTTTCTTGGATATATAGAGAAAATGGCGTGTTGACAGGCCCGCCCAATTCGGGCACGATTTCAAGATTTCAGCATAGAGTCAGCCCCCCCTCCTCCCGCTAGGAATCCACAGCTATGGAACCGTCCTGCACCTCAATCCCTTGGGTCTCCACAAGATTCCAGCCATCCACGCCATCACCAGCCCTCTGGATGGTAAGCTCGAACACGCCCTGCCCTTGTGGGACTTGATTCCGTCCGTCTTCCGTGTTGCCATCTATTCGACCCTTGAATAAGGGCTATGCTGGGTACGATACAGAATCGCCAACAAAATTCCACATTATTTGGCAAGGTATCTGCTACAACCTCCAAAACTAAGCCATCCCTCTAGTTACAATTCTACACCCGTCTCCCAGCTTCCAAATCATTTCCGCCCTCCCCCCTTGATCCTCTGTCTCAACATATCCTTAAGAAACTCAAGCAGATCCTTCGTCGATATCCTAAATTTGGCATCCTTATCCACCACCGCCCCATCCCCATCCTCCGGCCCGTTCCGATACACCTGCGCCGTGATCTGCGCCGCTAGCGTCTTCACATCCCTCGCATTTGACCACCCTGACGTCATGCCCAGCTTATCAAACAACCTCAACACCCTCTCCTTATCATCCCTGCTCGGCTCAACCTCATCCCACACCTCGATATCATTCTTCTCCAGCAGGTTGAACAAGTGCACCCGCGACCGGCTGGCGTCCATGGGCGGGAACATAATCTCGGTCGCGAACCGGCCCCGCAGCCCGGCGTTGACCTGCATCAGCGCTTCCATGTCGCGGTCGTACCCCGCCAGCACGACAATCATCTTGCGCATGTACCGCGGCTTGGTCATGCAGTCGACCAGCTCCCCCACCGCCTCATCCTCGAAACTCGATCGCTGGCCCCGCACCCCGCCCCCGCCGAGGCGGTACGCCTCGTCGATGAACAGCACCTTTCCCAGCGCCCGCTCAAACAGGTCGATGACCTTGGGCGCCGTCTGCCCCAGGAACTGGCCAATCATGTGGCTCGCCGAGCACTCGATGACCTCGTTGGTCGATAGGAAGCCCATGTCGTAAAAGACCTGGCCGATAATGCGCGCCGTGTGCGTCTTGCCCGTGCCGGGGGGGCCTTTGAAGACAAAGGTGAAGGGGATCGTGTCCTTGGGGTCCTTGCCCTTGAGCCGCATGTTGGCCGCCATGCGCTGGTAGCCCTGGAACTTGTCGATGACGCCGTCGAAGCCGATCAGCCCGTCGAAGAGGGCGCGGCACTTTTGGCTGGCGCGCGTGCCGCGGTCCCACTCGGGATCAAAGTCTTCGCGTTCGAGCGTGATGGCCACTTCTTCTTCCTCGTCGGCGAGGTCCTTTGCCGCCGAGGCCTCCTCCTCCGGGATCTCCTTGACGACAGCGTTGGGATCGGGGCTGTCGGCAGCGGCGGTGGCGGCCTTTTGCATCTGCACCCTCTCTCGGAACCGGGCCTTGGCTTGGCTTAGGAGGTTGTCGACGTCGCCGCCGTTTCCAAAGTTGGGACGGTCTCTGGCGCGCCGGAGGACTTCAGCCGCGACTTCCATCGCCGGTTCGTCGGCCGCAATCTCTTCTCTGGCCATCTTGTGCCTGAGGATCTCGTTGAGCCGCTTGTCGTCATAATCGTTGAAACGAAACGCTTCCTCGAGCGGGAACCGTCTCCGCAGGCCAGGGTTGGCTTTCTGGAACATCTCCTCCATCATGTCGGGATACCCTAGGAGAATGACGCATCTGTCCTCGCCTGGCGTGTTATGAACCTGGGAGATGATGATGTCGAGACAGGCGAGGCGGAACTCGTCTGAGCTGTCGCTCGTACCTGGCCTGCTGCCGTGATAAAACATGTGCGCCTCGTCAATAATTAGGACCTTGCCCAGCGATGAATCCATAATCTGCGATGTCTTGGCCTCCGACTGGCCGATATATTGCCCGATAAAGTCGCCCGGGCTGGTGAAGAGGACCTCCTTGGTCGAGAGGAGGCCAATCTCGGCCACGATCTTGCCGTACAGCTTGGCGACAGTCGTCTTGCCCGTGCCGGGCGGGCCCAAGAACACGCGGTTGAGGGATGAGCGGAGGGGCTCCTTGCCGAGGAGTTCGCGGTGGTAGTTTGTCCTTGCGCGGTTTAAGAGGGATCCGATGGCCTTTTTAACGTCGTCGAGCCCGACCATCTTTTCGAGCTCTTTACAGGCTTCGCTTTGGAAGCGGGTGTCGGTGGGCTCGGGACCGATGATGTCCTCGGCGATGAGGAGGATGCCTTCAGGCGGCGGTTTTTCGTCGGCCTTGCTCGGCTTTTCTTTGCCTTCGTCTGATGCCTTGTTGTCTTTTTCCGGAGCCTTTTTATCCTTCTTGCTTAGCTCTTCCTTGGCTTCGTCAGATGTTCTGCTGCCGGCCTCCTCCAATGTCTTTTCGCTCCTCTCGTCTGACATGGCGTTATCCTCGGCAGCTACCTCACTGGCCTTATTGGCTTGATCGCCGTCCAATGTCTTTCCATCCGTTACATTCCCGTTCCGTATGATTTTATCTTCGTCCGATACCTTCTTCCCGCCCTGACTCTCTTCCTTCTCCTCCTCTCCGTTGTTCTGGTTAGCGGGCTTCTTATCTTCGTCTGTCATCTTACCAGCTTCGCTAGTTCCTGCGTTACCAGCCTTAACCATATCCTTTTCTCCCCCCTCGGCCGCATCTCCCTTCACCTCGTTTGTCGGCTCTTCGCTCTTCTTCTCCCCGCTCTCATCTTCACTCCTCTCTCCTACCTTCTCAGCATCTCTGCCCTCCGCCTTCTCATCGCCGGTTTTTTTCTTTTCGTCCTCGGAATTACCAGCCTCCTCTCCCACCAGCTTAATCCTCATCTTATCAACCCTCACCGCATGCCGATCCAGCATCTGCTGAAACACCATAATCACGTCGTGCGCATTGCCAAAACCCGGGGCGCCCCTGTTCCTCCCAATCCGCCTCGTCACGATCTTGGGGTAGGGGCCGTCCTCGCCGCCCTCGATAGTCAACGAGTTGCGGTGTATGAGCCCGAGGAGAATCAGGCGGAGTTCCTCATCGTCATAGTCCTTCAGCTGCACTCTCCGCCGAAATAGCCATTTGCCGTGGGGACTGCCTCCCAGCATCTTTGTGGCGCCGGCTGCGGTTCCCGAGAGCACGGTGACAATTTTGCCCGTCTTGGAACACTCGTCTATGACGCTTAGCATGTGGGTGAGGTAGTCCCGGTCCATGCCTTCGACGGTGTCGACGTAGAGGAACTATGCAGGTTCGGTCAGCTACCGAACAAGGATGCTGGAACTTTGGGTCTATCGTTGACGTACCGCTGCAGCTTTTGCTTCGTCACCTTGAAGTCTAAGTTCCAGGTTGGGGATGTCGGAGGTTTGGACGAACTCGTGTCCGGAGTAGATATACCACTTGACTTCGTCGTCCTCGACGTCCGGCCAGACATTGCATTCCTTGAGGAAATCAAGGTAAAGTTTTTGGATTGCCCTCTTGCCTAGATTAAAGTCAGTGTCCTTCTGAACTTCATTCTCGTCCCTCGCGCAGAGCTCATACCGGTGCCGGGATTCCCCAAGAGTACGAGGTTCAGGTCTTGCCGCCTTAATACGCCCTTCCGCGTGCGTGCGGCCGCAACGGTTGCCTTGATCTTGAGGAACTCCCACTTGACATCTTCGAGTCCAATCATGGCCATCAATCTGTCGAGTGCTTTGTTCTTGTCCCCGAGCTCCTTTTTCTGCCGCGCCCATTCCGCTTCGGCGGGGGACCGGTCCTTCGTCTGCTTCTTAGCCGGCACCAGGGGCGGAACCGCATCTTGGTCAGAGTTAGGCGGGTTGCTAGTTTCTGCTAACACGTTTTCGGGTTGAACCTTTACGTCGGTGTCCTTCTTTTCCATGGATTCTCCGTCTCCCTTTGGTTCATCACTCGTCTTAAGCTTTGCACCCTCCTTTACACCATCGTCTTTGTTTTCTCTTTCGGTGTCACTCTTAGGCTCTTGGTCGCTTGAGTCGCTATCTGACTCACTCTCAGACTCCGGATCGAAGGGATTGTATTCCGGCTCCCCTTCCTCCTCCTCTTCCTCTTCATCATCGTCACCGTCGTCGTCGTCCTCGTCATCACCCTCATCTTTTTCCTCCGACTTTTCAGATTTCTCCTCTTCATCGGGGTTGGCATCGCCGGGTAATCGAAGAGCTCGAATGGCAGCTTTTACTTCTTCCCTATCTGTGGGGTGTGGCTCACTCTGCAATTGCGACTCTAGCCGTGGCCAAGAAGAGGATCTGCCTCTTCCTCCAGCCGCTGGGCTATTGCTGACAGGAGACTTTTGGGAGTCCGTTGGGGTCTCATTGATGGCTTCAGGTCCTTGTTCTCGGGACTCGCCGGCCGGCTTCCACGTAAGTTCATCGTCATTGTCTGGTAAAGGGATTGATTCCGGAGGTAATTGAACGACATCGACCTCTGACCTTGCCGGATTTAACCCATCTTCACTTTCTGTTTCTGAGGATGCACCATCTTGAGACTGATTATTTTGTGTTGTATCCGTCGTCAACGTGTCGTTTCTCTCGGGTGCCCCCTGATCCTGGAACGCTTCATCTTCCGGTGGTGTCGGCAACATAGTTGAGATACTTCGTGCACTCAACCGCAGCAACACGATTTGTTAGCTTGATGCAGCGACATTCACGTCGTGATACTTGACGTTGAAAATGAGACGAGGACTGAAGATGACACAAAATTGCGGCTTCGCAGTTTAGCGCGGCTCCTAAAATTCAGGGGGCGGCGGGGGGGGGGGTGTGGCTCCATGAAGGAGCGTGGGGAGGATTGCGAAGGATTCACGCTGGCACAGGGGCTTGCAGGACCCCCTGTTTCTCTGTTGCATGCAAGAAGCTCAGACCATGGTCCATCCTCAGGGAGGCGGCTTGGGGTAATGGCCAATAAAAACTCGTCAGCTAACTGCAAGAATATGCCTCTAGTCACAGCCCTGAAGGCAACAAGGCCCTGATCGGCTCAACGACCAGCGGTCCTCAGGCTCATTGAAAAGTGGCTCAATTTGAGGTGAACCACATCGCTTGGTTTTACACCCCTGTCTTCAAAGTCCTGGGAACCCCGATCCTGGAACCGATCAGGGACCTACCGCCCTTGCCGCAAGGATGGATCTGTTGGAAACCAGCACTTTGATCAATTGGGTCAATCTTGTTCCATTCCTTGTGTGTTCTTCCTGTGCCTCCCGCGCGCTGGAAAAGTAGGTTGGGCCGCCAATTTAGCGTCTGGTGTCACGTGACTAATCTGACAGGATCCCTGGTAAATATTGAGGGCGAAACGAAACAGCCCACCTCGTCGCTCGCAGGCCCCCAAGCACACTTCAAGGGAAAGAGGTTGCCATCAGACGAAGGAGCCGCCAGCACAAGCTTGGCAGGACGTCCCTTCCGTATTTGTGCGCTCGCGTGCCCACGGCGGGAAAGGACCCGACTGGCTCTCTGGAAAGGAAAGAAATCTCAGCGCCTCCAGGCTCCCCACCAAGACAAATTTCTTCAGCAGGATTCCTCAACAACAAGTGGCAATTGAATTGATGGTGAGCATTGAGATTGAGCCGGTTGATCCCTCTATTTTTGCACGACTACTCAAAAACAACATCCGCGCCGTTAAAGTCGTACAAGCCCTGCACTCGTTTCCACTTAAAGCCTTCCTTTTTAGTCAGCCGCAGCTTGACCGGCTCCAGGCTGTGCTCCAACCCATGCCACCCGCGGGTGCGCTTGTTGGCAGCCGACTGGATTGGGTTCAGATCCTCGCAAATGAGCCGCCCCTTGTCCTCGGTACCCTGGTGCTCCACCACCGTCAGCGTCGTGCCCTGCCGGTAGTCGAGACACACGATGGCGTCCCCACGCGGCGTGACGACCTTGAGCGCCGCTAGGCCGCTCAGCATCAGCGTCTCGGCGCTGATGGGGCGGTCGATCGAGAAGCCGTTTGTGTCGTCTGTCTGGCGTCGGAAGACGGAGTTGTACGGGCCCCGTGTTAGTAAGATGCTCCCGCCACAGTCGTCGTGGAGGAGCTTGGCGAGGATGAGCTGCTCGTCCACCCCCGTGGTGGCTGCCAGCTCGGATACGGAGCGGCATCGCACTCGTCTGCGGAGGAAGTCGCTCCAGGTCCAGCTGTCAACCAAGACGCTCTTGCAGATGAGAACGACGAAGGCGGCCAGGACCCAGGTGTAGGTGGCGAGATTGAAGGGGTCTACGCCCTCGATCCGATTTCCGACGGCGAAGCCGATGGCAAGACCGCCGCCGCCGAGAATGCCGGCTATCATCATGACGGTAGAGACGTAGAAGCGGAGAGATATCGTGACTGAGGTTTCGTCGACGACCCATTCTTTCATGTCGATAGAGCATTCTTGCAGCCGCTCCTGGACTACGTTGCCCGCGTCTCGCGTCCCATCGGCGTATCTGCTAAAGAGCTTGGCACCCCATTTCCCGTCGCCCTGGGTGAGCAGCCTGCAGCGCGAGAAGCGCTGGTCTTCAAACGCCTTTGACAGACGAAGGATCTCGCGCTTTTCGACTTCTTTGTCGAACTCGCTCGTGTAGAGGCGGCAGAAGGCGCCGAACTGGCCTTCCTGGAACGGGCTGACGACGTCTCGAACGGTGCCGCTGAGTGCCATCACATTCCGGAAGGTGGTGAATCCAGAAAGGAGGATCGGGCTCGTCGCGATGAGTGGGACCATGGCGGTGGTGATATCTGCCATGGAGTTCAGTCGCATCGTCCGCCTGGACTTGGATAGTTCGACATAGTCGATGCCGGCGGTCGGTGTCGTTGAGTGAACTTCGTTGCGTTCTTGGTAGGCCCACTCGACAAAGGTCCCGAGATCGTCAGTTTCTTGCTTCTCCTTGTTGGCCATTGATAGCGGCTGTCGTTTGTGCAGGTCCTTAAGCGTCTGGTCTAAGATGATAAGAGCTGGTTGCGCCGTGTTTAGGACATCGCGATCTGACGAGGCTGAATACTCGAGATCCCGATCTTGGAAGAGGACAGTCTGAACAGGTTAGAATGGGGGAGAGCTCAAGGCGTCGGCTGGCTGGTTGCTCACCTTGAAGTTCTCAAAGCCGATTTCGTACAAGACAACTGAGATCTCAAACGTTGTCGGCGGAAGTCCAGACCGATTCAGGAAACGAAGCGACAGAAGGATGTACTTCATCGCCGCGTTGGTTCCAGCGCGGTACTTATTCTGGTTGATGCAATACGTACCCACGGCTGCATCCTCTTCGGAGGTTAGCCCGTCCTTGGTGTTTGCGTCGATTACCCTCTGCGCTTCCTCGCACTCTTCCTCCTCCTCCTCTTGAGCGGCGGTCACCGGGTCCCCGGTATCCGGGAATGCCTCCAGGGTGTCCTCACCGGTATTGGCAGCTATCGCGGCTCCCGTAGTGATGTCAACGAGAAGAAATTTGATCTTGGCGACCCGTGCCGACAAAACCGAGATTATATTCGTTATCCAAAAGTCGCCAGAGGCTGATTGACTGACCAGTCTGGCGATGATAGCGGAGATGTAGTCAACAAGCGCAAAGACGGCCATGAGACGCTCCTCTTCATCGGCTGGACAGCATTTTGGAACTCCATGATCGTCCTCCGAGGATGACATTTGGGCGGCAATGTGGGCCTGTCGAATCAACTTTCGGAGCCGGTCACGGCTGGCCAGTCGGCCGCAAAACTCGACGCTGATGCACTCATTGTCGAGAAGGCAGAGGTTAAGAGCCGTTGAGATAGCTGTTGACATCCTGGAGAGGGCTTGGTACCCGTAGTTGTCGCCTTTCATCGACTCGAGATACCGGCTTCGCCCTAAAAGGACGGGCTGTGTTGGGTTCTGGGCGACCCTTAGGAGTCTCGTGACTTCGGCGAGCCGCAGGTCTTGGGTGATGTTGTCGTCTACGTTGTAGGTCTTGAGCCCGTCAAAGTCTGGGAAGCGCCTGCCGTTCCTCTCTTTCGGTTCCAGCTTGCAGATGACGGATTTCACTGAGCATTCGATCTTCTTTCCCCGCTTTGGAAGAGAGGCGGCGCCGTGGCCCAGGGTCCCGGCGGCACCAGGAGCGCCGACAGCCGGATGAACGGGACGCGATCGCTTAAGACGGAGTTGGCGGCGCCAAAAATGCTCTAGACGTCGGCCGGTGTTTGGGAATGTGGCTGTCTTGGAGAGCATGGCGCTTGAGCCGCGTCGCAGCGGTTGAGGGTCGGGACTCATGAGAGTCGCTCCGTGGTGTGTTGATGTGGATGAGCCTACCCCTAATGACCGCGACGAGGACGTCGCATCTTGTTTGTCTGCCATGGCTGCTGAGATCCAAGGCGCTAGTGGAGTTTGATGAGGATATGAGGTGCTCAGGATAGCACGCCGCGCTGAAGCTCAAGTCATGGATGAGAGCTTATTGCGGAACTGTGTGTGAGTTGAACCGCTGAATTATAAGACGATATGCAACGCCCCTGAACGAGGTGGTGGGTCCTCAATGTTCAGGCGACCGACGATACTAGACAACACTGCGAGCGAGAAAAAAAAATCCAAGTTTTGGGTGGGAGCTCGCTCGTGCTGGCGGCAAAAATGCGCAGACGCAGCGCTATGACTTTGGCGATGAGAGACCTTCATCAACGCCAGACGTGCTGACATGGATGCAGCGCGTCGTGCAGCACCCTGGCTGCACAAGGGTGGCAGAGAAGCCCGCTGGGGAATGACCTGTCATGAAAAAGTGGGGGATCAGACCTCCGTTTCTTCAGCTCTCCCGCCAACGGCACACTGTGGAGCGGCCCACATTAGCCTCTTCTAGGACGACGGCGGTGGTGTGCCGATATGAGCGGCGCAGCAACGACGCGCTGCTCCTCTCTGCATTGGGCCTCTTGAGAGAAGAAAAATAGTTTTGCCAAGTCGCTGTCCGATATCCGTATCGAGTTCTTTTCTTTGGATACAACCCGAGCCAGAATTCAATTAGGAGCCTTTTTTTAAATTATTTTTTTAAGGGGAATTGGAAATGACTCTCACGCGTCTAGGAGACGATGACCATGGGTTTGCGGCCTACAGGCGGGCCTTTTTGAAATCGCAAAAGGGACTTGACGTCGCCGAGGAGGAACAGGTCCCTCCCCCGTCTGATAATCTCAGGGATGGGGACTCCAATCAGAACCATCCGGCCAGGGATCCCTTTGGCGATAGTGGCCTCGAACCTCCCGCCGCTGCCGGGCCTGGGTCGGGGTCGCGGGATAATAGCCGCCCGAACACCAGGATCCAAGTTGTGGTGCCACCGGTTCCAAAGATCCAGGTGTTTGGCGAGCACTCGGAATTGATACCGACCATCCGGGCACAGGATGATCACGCGCCGCCGCGGTCGTTCGACGAAATCGGCAGGAACAGCACGTCGCAGAACAATGAGCACCAGCTAGAGATTGCCAACCTCGCGGACGACGCGTACTCGGAGGCCGAGCAGAGCTTTGTGGAGAAGCAGTCGCGCCGGGGCCGGCCGAGCTGGTTTCGAAAGCGACCGGGCTACGATTCAGACTCGGACAAGAGCGAGAAGGTCGGAGCCAAGGGGGATCCGGACGATGAGGCGTACGATAGCGATTTGGTGTCGGAGCTGGAAGCGCCGGGGGGGACGAGGCATGTGGCGCGGGAGCATACCAAGAAGATGCGCAAGTGGAGTGCGTTGGCGACGAATCGGTTCGAGAATATGTTGTTGGAGTGTATTGTCAATACTGGTAAGGGGTCATGTATTGCTGCGGATGGTTATGAGAGAGAGAGAGAGAGAGAGAGAGATTGCTAATGAGGTGAGATGCAGACAAGATTCCTCCCAAATATGAAAACATCTTCATCCAGCCCTCCATCATCAGAGAGCTCGAACGGGTTACCCGGCTCTCGCTCGACAGGCCAAAGGCTTTCAGCCGCGGCGTGCTCAAGGGCAACCGCGTCACCGGCGCCATCCTGTATGGACCGCCCGGCACCGGAAAGACGATCCTCGCAAAGGGCCTGGCCAAGGAGGCGGGGTGCAACATGCTCGCCATCTCGACGGCCGAGCTCTGGCAAAAGTGCCACGGCGAGGACGAAAAGGTCATCAAGGCCGTCTTCTCCCTCGGCCGCAAGCTCTTCCCGTGCATTGTGTTTCTGGACGAGGCGGATGCCATGCTCGGGGCCCGCAAGGCGGGCGAGAAGCGGCACATACGCTCCATGCTAAACCAGTTCCTGATGGAGTGGGACGGCCTGATGAGCGGTCTCGACTCGCCCTTCATCCTGCTGGCGACGAACCGGCCGTTCGACCTGGACCCGGCGGTGCTGCGGCGGGCGCCGGTGCACATCCACATCGATGTGCCGACGCTGTGGGAGCGGCAAAAGATCCTAGAGCTGTTGTTAAAGGGGGAGGACCTGGCGAAGGGGTGCGACGCGGCGACGCTGGCAAAGTATACGCACAAGTATACGGGGTCGGACCTGAAGAACCTGTGCGTCACGGCAGCGACACTGTGCGTGGACCAGCAGCGGGTGGATACGGAGGAGCGCGTGCTGACGGCGGCGCACTTTCAGCAGGCGATGAAGACGGTGAGGCCGACGGCGCTGGGGAGTACCATGAGGAACGAGTTTGCCAAGTTTGATCGGAAGGAACCTGTTGGGAATAATGGGGGGGAGGATCATGGTACGGTTGGGAGGAGGGGACATGGGCATGAAGGACGTGATGAGGATGATGATTAGTGGGGGGGTATTTCGAGAATGGAGTGGTTGGCAGTGCAGCCAATAAGCCAATCAAGTCAAGTCTGGGCCTTGCACTCGACTCGACCCACCAATTCTGGAGACATACTTGGCTTGCCAATTCAAGTACTCGAGTTCTTCCTTACCTGCCCAGGCGGAGCCACAAATGATATTTTCCAGGGCGTTTTTTTATTTTCACACAGGGTTTGGCGTGCAACTGAGGGGAAGGAAAAAAGAAGCCCCCCCCCCCCAAACCCACAGGACACTTCATAGGAAAACAGTCAACGTCAATATCACTTATACACCATTCCTCTGATATTGGATGCAACACGGCCCTCGTCGTTAGCTCTAACCTCTCTAGTATGATTCTGCTGAGCCGTCTAAATATCTCATTAGGCCGTTTCAAACCCCAGAATATAGCTTCTGTAAGCCCAGACTTGCGGTATATAACCGTGACGCTGTAGCCCACTCTCACACCATATTAGGCAGCAGCAGCTTTCCCACTTCTTCCGCTTCTTTGCTCCGTGAACTGAGCACATCGTCTTTACCTTGCCAGTAGCAGTCAGTGCTACTCACCATACCAACCTCTCACGATGCCTATAAATGCTCAAGACGAGCGCGTCGCCCCTTATCCTTCTGCGACATCGCCCTAAGATCCCAAAGGGCTAGAACTAAGAAAGGACACAGAGTTTGACCTCGACGGCGACACCAAAATGGAAGATGTGAAAAGAAACACTGTAACGCAAGCGAGCGCTCTCGCTCGATATATTTGATATTGACAACTAGAACGGCGGTGGGGTTCCGGACAGGGAAGACGCAGTGGAGCCCTAAAGCCCGGCGCCGAGAATCCGGCCAGGCGCAAGCTTTAAAGGTGGTGAAAAAGATGGGGGGGGGGGGGGGGGGGGCCGGCGATGGATGCCCAAGTCAGAAGGGAGATCGAGATACACGCGGCACTCCAACATCCCAGCATTCAGATTCTCAGCTTCCACGGCTGGTTTGAAGACCCGACCGCCTTCTATCTCGTCCACGAGTATTCCTCGGGCGAGGATCTGTACAAGAGATTGCAAGAACACGGTCCCCCCCTCGACTATCTGCCGCCCGAGATGGTTCGCACCCGGCCGGGGACTAGCTCGTATAACTACTACTCCAGCGCGGTCGATCTGTGGACGCTCGGCATCCTGACATACGAGCTGCTCACGGGCAAGGCCCCCTTTGATAGTGTTACATTGTAACCCAGGACCCATGGGTCCGTGGGTGGGTACCCAAATCTTGGCGTGGGTCGGACCCATTACCCAACAACTACCCATGGGTCCAAATCTTCAATAGTCACAAAAAATGATAACGTTAGTATTAAGTTATTTAGATGAATGCAATACGTTTTCTTGTTGCCTATGTAAGTCCCAGAGGTCTGCGACTAACTATGCGTGAACTAGGGTAAATGTGGTAATCCCTATGCTAATCCTAACAAATTTCGAAATGTGCTAATCGTGGTGGCAATCATCCCCTTACATAGTTGCTAACACCTCAAAGTTACTCGACTCCCCATTGCCTCCATCAAGAGTTGTCGGCGCATTAACGTTGCCCGATTCCCCATTACTTCTATCAATATCCATAGGCAGGAGGTTACCGGCATAGGCTGCGACTGGTTCGGCTCCCCAGTTACTGCCTGGAGGTCTGGATCTACCAAGGCTTGTCATCATGTTATCACGGAGGTGAATGGGGCGGTCGGTATCGATTAGCACACAGATTGCTACAACATCATACACACATCTTAAAGTCCCAAATAACCGCTCCATTCCCATATATAATACCAATTCTGGCCATTCTATGTTATCATGATATTATATAGCGCTTTAGTTAAAATCAGGTAACTGGCTTTAGCTGTGTTCTGGGTAATCTAATCTACTTGTAAACCCTCTTGACCACCCTCAGCCGCGCCTCATCTCGCCCCTGGCATGACGTAAAAGCCAAGTACCCTACATCTTCATCCGGCCGGACATCCCGCATCTGCACCCGGAGCTCCCTCAGCAGCCGCGCCCGATCCGATCCGTCCATGGCACTCCCGCCCTCGGGGACGGCCACATACGGCGAATCCCTCGTGAGGGTCGAGACGTAGCCCAGGACGTCCGGCCCGGCCGTCCGGCGGTTGAGAGCAGCCCCGACGCAGGCCACGGCGAGCATGACGAGGCAGGCGAGCACGAACACGGCCCACCACCCCCACTGGCACACGTAGAGCACGCGGTTGACGGACACGGTAGACGGGGCGGTGATGTTGCGGAAGGACCCGTCGACGACGGACCCGTCGCCGTTGACCGTGGTCGTGGGCGCGCCCGACCCCGAGCTCATGCCCGTGATGCCGTCCGGGTCCAGGCTGGCGAGATAGTAGCTGTTGAGCACCTGGCCGAGGCGCACCGACATGTCCGCCGGCGACACCGCGTACAGCCCCACGAGCCGGCGGTACGTGTTGGCGAGCGGGAGCAGCGGGTCGTTGAGGAAGAACTCGGTCAGCTGCGAGCCGCGCGTGCTGCCGCTCGCCGGCTTGTTCGTCAGCGCCCACTGCCCCGAGAAGCTGTTGAAGTAGTAGGTGAACTCGAACGGAACCAGGCGCGGGTCCGGGTGCAGTAGCTGGGAGGGCCGCATGCGCGCCACGGCGCAGGCGAGCCCGGTGCAGTCGACAGCGGCTTCTACGTAAGCCGTCGAGATGCGGCAGTACGCCACCGACAGCGCGGGTAGGGACATGGACTGGAAGCGGAGGGTGCGCTGCGGGAAGTCGCGGCCCGTGTCATTGACGTAGCCCCACGGCCCGCCGTACGACTGCTCGAGCATGGCGTCGATGCCGAGGGCGAAGGTGGAACCCGGGTAGCAGTAGTAGTCGGGCTTGGTGTTGTTGGTTGCAATGCTGGCCGTGTCGTTCTTCACGTTGCAGTCGGCGGCGGTGCCGTTGATCATCTTGTAGCAGTCGAGGTCGAAGTAGCTGGTCTCGAGCGAGTAGCTCGTGTTGGTGTCTCTGGAGAGACCGCGGGCGGGGATTCCGATGAGGGAGGAGTACTTCTCCAGGAGGGGGTCCGGTGGGACGTCTTGCCATCCGGACCCGTCGGCCGGCGTTGCGAGGCGCGACAGGCAGGGGATCTTGAGGTTGCCCCACAGGTCCATGGTCGAGTTCTTGACGGATGCTGGGGCGGTGAGGGACGCTCCGTACATGGTGTTCATCGCCGGTACGGCTTCGATGACATAGCCCGGCGAGAACCCGAATATTGACGAGCCGTCTTTTAGCGTGGTGAGGTACGCGATCTCCGCCTGGCTGATGTCCGGAACGTCTCTTATTCTGAGCATCTGCAGCGAAGCCTGGCCACCGATTGGCGAAATAACTGCTACGGTGACGAGGAGTAGCCCGACTACGTTGACCACGCGAAGCGACCAGAGTATCTGCAGGGCCCCCACGAGCGACCGGCTGGCTAATAGCTGTTCCAGGAGACCCAGCGTGGTTCCTCGCTCGAGCTTCCACGTCGCCAAGGCTTTGATGGTCCGAGCAACGATGGCCGTGTAGGCGATGGGGAAGATAGTCACGGCCTGTCGGAGTTGGAAAGAAATTTGTCAAGCCACAGTCTCTCGGAACAGTTTTGTGCAGCTAGAAGTTTGAATTTACCGCGTTCATGGCTAGGTATACCATGTACCATTCGTCGGGAGGGGCAACCCGGCCATCGAATCTCGCCGCAGCCCCCGCGAGAACGAGAAAGGGAAACGCGGCGAGAATGCAGGCGACGTCGGTGATGATGCCGAAGTAGAGGGACACGCCGTGCTTGCCCATTGGGGTTGGCTCAGGGGGCCATGTCTTGTCTGCGGGCACGACCTCGGTCTTGGGTCCCTTTGCTGGCTTCTCCATGTCTGAGCAAGGGATGAACTCTTCCCTAAGCGAAGAGCGGAGAGATTTGAGGGGAGTATTCCCGACCTCCAAGACATGAGACAGAAGCGGCCCCGGATTTTATAGATGCATGTCTCGGATCCCGAAAAGCCATTTAAGAGGGGCTCAAGCACAGCGGCGCCCTATCACCATCGGTATGGCCATTTTCACACGCATGTTCTCGTCGGTGGCCAGTTAAAATTTGGGGTCTTGATGCAGCCAAGATTTTGCAGATTGCCTTCGACTAGAGCATTGGCTTTCGACTCTAGAGGCTTGCATCGCTGGGTTGCTGCGCGGTGTCGTAGCACCAATGGGATCATGATGTGTGTTTGGTCCCTTCTTGGTGATTGGCTACCAAGCACTTTCTTCCTACCAAGCACGAATCAGACTGCCCCGTGATTAGGTGCATTGCTGCACGTAAATCCTGTCCCAATCCAGATCGCGACATAAGGCTATTAGATCTAGCTGTAGCGATACGGTATAAGCTTTTCTTTAATTTTAATGTAACTAGTTAAGTTTCGATAGTGACACAGCTCAAACGGAATGAGGTGTGACTACTATCAATCGCAGGTGTAAGGTTTGCTTTCCAGGCTTATCGAGATCAAACCACTTATGAGAGACAGGTTTAGTTGGCAGATGCGGGAAACGGTCCTTGAGAGGAGAAGACCTTCCAACTCAACTTCACTGTTTCACTTCTCCACACCACACGCACGTACCTGACGAACTACCCCAGCAATGCTGTCAGTCTAACTCAACGCTTTCGCTGACCGGTGTATCGTAACTGATCGCCGTGAGGTGCCACTCGACCTGTGGACCCACGGTCAAAATCAGAACTCCCATAAGGACTACGAAAGAGTTGACTTGTGATGGCTCTCCACTAGGCTAAGTACAACATTCCCCAAGGCTAGATTTCCACGGTATCGCAAACAGAAACCGGAGCAACTCCTCCTCCTCCTCCTCCTCGGTACCCCATTCGGTACCGTCGCAACCAACATAGACTCTATGCCTTCGCGGAGCTCGATCTTCAGGTCCCCAAGAGATCTTGGCACCTACAGCTCATTTAAGTTATCGCTCAGCAGTTTGACAGAGGCTGCTCTCAAGACCGCCGATGCCGTCCAAGGCTTGGAGGTAGACGACGTAGATGATTGGGCGCCCATCCTCAGGAAGGGTAAAAAGGGCAAGGCCAAAAAGTTGTGAAAAGAGCTAGCATTCAGATGACAGGATTCCATCACCTGAAATTAGTGAACTGGACTCTGCTTCTGATTCAGCGAGATTGCACCCCGCAGACGCAAACAGTACAATACATATAGAAATGAGAGAGTGCGTTCCAGGAAAGGGAAACCCCAACACGCTGACCGCATGTGCACTGACCAGCGTAAACAACCCGGCCAATTGCCCTCGGCTGGGAGGAGGAGGATCTCACCCCTAATTACAATGGAGAGCAGGGCGCCAGTGAGCAGGCTGAGCGTGGAGAATAAGCTAACGAGTGAACCGAACCCGGGCACCACGGCAGATTAGTATCGCCTAGGCGGGTGGGAGGAGGATCTCACTCCTACATCGGAAAGGCACCTGCTAGGGGTGCACTACTCTATGCAGGGTTCTATTGGTGCTTAATGTGTTATTACCATAGTGAGCTTCATCTGATGATAGGTGAACAAAGACTGGAGGAGCGGGAATCCTCAGCCTCAGCCTTATCCTCAGAATGTAGCCGCTCGGCCAAGGTTTGTGTTGCATCGGGAGGATCCAGGGCCACACACAGGCAAGACCTAGCCACACAGTGGATCGTCCCACACCAAGCTTCGTCATCAGACTTCAAATTTATCATGGACAAGCAACACAACCACCTCAGCATAATGGTCCAGGCTATATGACAGCTAAACAGATTATACAATGGTCTTTTAATCAGGGACCTCCTTGATATTATAGTCATCTTATTGGAAGAACTTAAACCGTCATTCGCCAGAGTCTAGCTTCAGTGGTGACAAGTGGCCGTGACTAGGCCCTTTGGGCAGTGATAAGTCATAAAGGGAACCACTACTGTGACAGCCAACATGGGATCAACCTAACAGTGCTGTGGCCAGTATAAGTACCAATGACTTGAGGACACCTCTATAGCGATGGACACCAAGCCACTTAAGCTATTAGGAGCAAGTACTAATATAGGCTATGGACTTGCCATATAATGGCCGGCTTTACTTGATATGTAGCTGTGGATTTATAGGGTGTGTGTAATGGGTGGCTAGGGAACCTTGGGACCGATGGGCGGTTAGGATGGATCTTATGGATATCTTGGTATCATTATATCTAGTATATAGCCTTCTATAAAAGAGATGAAAGAGTAATGGATCCTCAAAGGAGGAAGAGGCTCTACAGTCCTTTTTAGAAACTAACCTTAGAAAGATTATTAGCTAAACTTTAGTGAAGCTAAGGGGAATTCTATCTGTGTGGAACCCTTGTTGTTTATTCATCTATTCTTCATTATATCTTCTGAGATAGCGACCTTGTTGACTTGCTCTTACACCCTGTGCTTGGTGATCCTGTCTCTGGCTGCTGCGAGGAGCCCTGTGGTGGTTTGGATGTGACGACCTGCAAGCAACCACCCTCTTCTTCAATTGATCTGCAACTGCAAAGGATCGTGTGTCATCTTCTGTTTGATCATTCTATCCCTGAATGATTTGATCGTCTAACACTGTACGGATCATCGTTATAGCTCTGCAGTCTAATCCTACAGTTGATCACTCACCTTGTCGTTGTCATCCCCACTACACCTTACTTCTCACCTAAGTGTGGTGCCGGTGTCACAACGCGTGGGCAGATAACGTATAAGATAGTGGCAAAGCCACAGATAACATATCTAAGCCGCGTGTATGAAAACTTTATTTATTATACTTTTTAATAGCCATTATCTTTACGACCGTTAACTAGGTGGCAAAGTGGACACCACCGATAGATTTGGCTAGATTTGGAGATAACGAAACTATATCTAGTTTCTAAGGCGTAATAAGGAGGCCTTCTCTCATTAAGGGAGCTCTTTTTTATCATTCTCACAAATAGTGAATCAATTACCTCTTGCCCTTATCTTCGAGTATAACCTAGGTGATCTACTCATCTTTTCTATACTTCTTCTCTTTTTTAGCCTAGCGCCGATTTGCGGTTGCTATGGCTTATTCCGTGCACTACCAGGCAGCATTGTTCTGTGATCTTCGCTGTGATCATAAGGCTCTGCTTGTTGCACACCCTACAACGGTCTATACCGATTTGGTCTGTGCTTTGAGGCAAAAGCCTTTAAAAAGGGTCCGGGTTCGATTCCCGGCATACCCTGCCATTTTAGCTAGTGACTTGGGGTCCACACACAGTGGTGTGGATCAAAATTTTTGGTCTGTATGTAGTCGTTTTGATCGTCTTGGCCGGCACGTGCTAAGCATGTGACAGCCACCCTCATGAATATAAATCGTGCCGGCCGGCGCCTTGAACTTTAGATAGATCATCCAACCAAGCAAGAGACGACGATTCCACGCCACGATTTTTGACAAACTTGGCTCAGTGAGTTGATAAGGTACGTTGTCCGTTGTTTTTCCTCAGAGTGTACGTTATTTTTCCTCAGTGTGTACGTCTACCTCCGATTGAAGGAGGATCAACACTTAGGTCGTCGGCCTAGCGGCCGACCAGTCAGTCATTTTGGGGGTGCATAAATGTTTGTTGTAGTATTGTTTCACCAATTCACTAGATCTCAACTGGTAGAGGTTGTGCCAAAAGTGCACTTCAGGCTGTGGGTTTGATTCCCACTCAAATGGTAGTGCAGGTGTAAGAGCAAATTTCCTCACCTGAGGGGGTGTGTCAAAAGTACCGCTATTGCACAGAGTACAATTGCGGCGTCACTTTTGTCACTTTGGTACAGTGGTCATTTCTGTACAGCACGTATACGGGGGGCTTTTTGTTGACGAGTGCCTTAAGAGTTATCCAGGATCTTGGATGGATTTAGAGGCCATGTACCGGTTTCCCTAAAGCTGTAATTCACATTTCTGGGCTCTATACCTTATTTAGAGGCATCCCTGTATGCAAAAAAAGAACCGTTGTTTCTTAATGAGGGCCGAAGATATATAGGCAGCTAACTCTTTAGCTTTTTGGTAAAAATAGATTTAAATACACTTGTGACGGCGCTGCAGGCTTTCACCGGGATTGGCGCGGCCGGATGATTTATATAAATTTGAAGAAAAACTTTTAACTATTTAAATAAAAAAATTTAATAAAATTCTTTTATCAATATCCCCGTACGACAGACGGTGCGTAACGAACGAACGCACCGCTTAGGACACTGTGTTTTGAGAACCAATTAAAGAGTGCTCAGTCTTGGCAAACGTCAGCTGCTGAGCATTGGTAGGACCCCAGTGAAGAAGTGCTTAGTTGGACACTGAGCGCAAAGGGACTGAGCATGATACAAAGTACTTCCTAGATAGCTAGTATATATGTCATCATCGTGTCTACGATTGAGCGTGAGGATTCTGGTTCCTCACGCTAGCAATTACATTGTTCCTTTGTACCCTACTGTTCAGACTCACCTCTGTGCACTACAGAGGCAGCGACCTACATTGACATTGTAATTCCCCTTCTGAGAATGCTAGCCTCAACAAGCCGTCTTTGGACCACCCCCTTCAGTTTGGCATCCTGCCATACGCTCTGTCTTAACTCACCGAGACCCTTACAGGCCTCTGCTGAGTGCAGGTCGTAACAGGGTGGTCCCAGTCCACCTGCGTCCCTAAAACTGGGACCTCGCAAAAAGTTGCACTACAAAGTACTACCTATTCGTCTAAACTATGTTTGTCGACTTCTCTGATCATTTCCTGAGTAGCGCCTGAGCAAGGTGGCAAGGGGTGGTACGGGTGACTGGGGTTGGTGAGGGCAACTTCTGGGTAAAACAACAGCAGCAGCAAGCAGAGCGGCCTCAGCGGCTCTCGAGGAGATAGTGAAATAAACCATTTACTCCAAACTGTTTTGTTTCCATCATCGAATCATCGAGCTCATTACGGTATCACGACGTTAGTGAATTGCTAAATTATTAAATCCCATCAAAATGAATGCTTGCACCCAAACACAGTTATCGCAGTTCTCGAGAGGAGAAATATCAGAATAACCGGCGATAGTTGGTAAGAGAAGGCCCAAATTCAAGACCAAGCTGAGACATGAGAGGGTCTTCCGAGACAAGTGAGGGGTAGATACCCACCAACTATCCACCTAGACCTAGGCCAAGATACGTCACCCACCGATGACGTACCTCCCATCCAATGTTTTGACGGAGAACACCAAGCGAGTTCCCTGTACGCTTGACGCGGACAAGTTCGACAGGATGTTCAACTTCGTCGTGCCACATGATCGGCCTCGCAAAGCCAAGGCTCCCAACAGTATCCCTGGTGGACAGTTCGTGTCAGTTTCTCCTTTCGCGGCATACTTTGGCAAGTGTACATACCCGATGCGTGCAAGCGAGAACTGCTCGTTGATGCCACCGCCTTCCCCACCCCCAGGAGGGATGCCCCAATTCTCTGAAGTAATCTGGTCGCGACTGGGGCCACCACTGACATCTTCTTTGGTCGGAAACTGTTGCAGGTGGTTTCCCACTTGCCACTAGCGTCATGGACCGCCCCGCTGTTGGTCCCTGCGCGCAGGGCCAGCCCACACCTTTTTGCCCATTTCAAGGATCGGAATTCCCCTTTTTTCCTAGATAGCACAAATACAGACCTTTTACCCACACATGTGTTATGTCTGTTGCTCCCAACAGAAACATGTCGTAGGTAGCGTACACTCCGCTGATGTGGCCAAAGTCGCCTACTCTTGCAATCAAACAGAAACCCGTTCTTTTCCACTCAAGGCCGTTCTCGTCAACGACAGATGACGAGCCGCCTACCAACCTGTGCCGGCTATACTCAAGCGGGCCTAACGTGAAGAAGATAAAGCCGGGAGCTTCGTTGTCGTCGCTCTCAGCGGAATGTGTTGAGACTTCGGATAAGTTTGCCTTACGGCGACTCGCAGGAAGCGCGGGTTCACATGGCTGTACGGTTGTGTTGACGCCTAGGATATAGCAGGGGAGCAAAGGCTCTTCCGCAGGAGTGAAGTGTCCCATGTGTCGGTTATGTGGTACCAGCCCATCGGGGTCAGCCAAGAGCCGGTACACGAAGTCTTGGTCGTGGCCGATTGGGACCGTAGTAACATCATCTGCCATCAGGCGGATAATGATGTGCTCAAGAAAGGACTCTTAGATGAGGTTGGAAGAGTCGATGAGCTCGGTAAATTCGCCCGGGCTGAGGGCTCGAGGGCGTTCCGCCTCGGCTTTTGCGTGCAGCCAATCCTTGTAGCCGGCCTCCTCCTCGCGAGTTGGGAAGAGCTTGAGGAATGTTTCCATGCGTGCTCGGCCGGTCGCGGCAGCGAGTTCCCGGCGGACTTCTTCGTTAGTCATTGCGGTGGGTGATGGTATGCACACACGCGATTTGCTTGTGCTACTGTTAGTTGAAAGGTTGTCGGGCAAGCGGCGATGCTAAGATTTCAGAATGCGGAAGGCAAATAAACTTTGTGGCACTCGAAACCCCCCGAGTCCTTCCGTGAAACTCTGTTGGGGGTGGACTGGCCCACTGCCCAGAATCTCTAGGGGCCACTGTCCACAGATCGCGGGGAACCAACACGCAACCACTGCAGCATTATCTGTGCGTTGGGGGAGGCCAACGTAACACGATGCAGGTTCCCGCGGCTTCACCACACATTCATGAAGGCGCCTCTTCTCCCCCAAACTGGCACGCAATGGCCGCTGAAACCCTGCGGGAGTCGGACGAGGTCAAAGACACGCGCCAACAGACAGAAAACGACGAACTCTGCTGACTCGTACCCTCTCGTCCAGGTTGAGCGCAGCATTCCTCTATTCGAACTCCACGACAGGGTGCCCCAGTCACCAGCAAGGTCCCCACGCCTCCGCCTGCACACGACGGCCGTAAGGCTAGTGATTGACGTCGACGACGATTCCCGCAATCACAAGGGAGCGCTGCCACTGGGTCCAAGCAGTGACCCTCAACAAAACCCACTTCTGGCCCATCCCTAGGCTACTGATTCCCCCTTCCAGGATATACTAGTACATGCCTCGGGATGATACACGATATCCCAGCGTAGAATTTAAGATGGTACATGATAACCCAGCATATAATAGGATGTCTCAGAGCGTACCAATGCATACTCTAGGATGGTATGTAATATTCCAGCTTGGATTTTGGTATGGTACCTGGTATCTCAGCTCGGAATTCAGATGGTACATCCGACCACTCAGAAGGGTCTGGCGGGCGTTTTTATGCATTGTCGAGAAATTGTGGCCGCCAAGCATAAGCTGATTTTGCGATGCCATGATATCGGAGTCGTTATCGTCCAGGATGGTTGTCTCATCATCGGCATTGAGCATTCTCCAGCCTGGGTACCATGTGGCTGCAATGTGGAGACCACGGATGAGGCCGAGACTCAGGGCCCCGGTCTCGGGCTTGCCTTCCTTGTCTTTCTTCCCCAGTCCCTCCTCCGTGATGAAGTCGACCTGTGGCAAATCGGTGCTCTTTGACTCTAGTCCGGAGACTGGTGGCCCGGTCCTCGACGATGAACTGGAGGTACTCGTGAGACGCAAGGGAGCCCAGATTCTTGACATGAGTGATACTCTTGACAAGGCAATTCTGGTACAACGAGTGGTTGGCTTGCACGAGTTCCTGGAGAGGACCTGCTCATTCTCAACGAAAAGGCAAGGGATAGAGACATGATGTAGGCCGGTCGACAAGGGAGCGGGAGAAGTTCTTTGAGGAAAATACGATGCTTTTGTTGGGATGAAGGCGCTGCGATGATAGGTCGGGACAAGAGCGGTTAGCCTCTTGGTTCATGCAAGTCCCCTAATTCATCCATCATGTAGTAGGAGGGTGTGCCCCGCGACATTGTCTCTATCTCCCAGAGAGGTACGGCGGGGAGGTGATGCTTGCCGCCAATCCGCGTGACGGTGCTGCGGCCGCGCGACGGCTGGCGAACCGCAGAGCAGCTGGGTACCATCACGTCCGAGTTCTCGGCCTCCTTCCAGAGGATCATCCCGTCCCCGGTGTAGGTCGCCCAGAACCAGTTTATGGTCGGACAGCGCTTTCCCGGCGCGATCATGTCTGGGACTAAGGGGGGCAATCAGAGCGACTTTCCGTTCTTTGATATCACTGGGCAGGTGGAAGCGTTACTGGCCTGGATGTAGACAGGTAGTTTTTATCCGACTCTCATGCAATAAGAATGTCAATTTTTCTAGGGCGTCCCATATCATACTACACGAATCTACATCAACAGATTGACGAGCTGGATGCCCAGAACACTCAGGACCCCCAATGCTGGGATCATGATAGCATTTGCGCCCGACGACCCCGAGGGTTTGCTGCTCGAAGTCGTGCCCGAGGTAAAGCCCGTGCCGGACGCGGTATTGGTAGGGGTGGAAGTAACACGGCTTGAACTGGGAGTTGCTGACCCGTCAGCCTCAGAACCGGTAGGGAGGAGGAAACTGGGACAACTTGAAATCATACCTTGAGGCCGGTGCGCTGCCAGAGTCACTGCCGGAGCCGCTGCCGGAACCGGTGCCAGAACCGGCGCCGGAGCCCGATCCTGAGCCGGAAGACCCCGAACCAGACGACCCGCCAGACCCTAGCCCTCCGCCCGCGATGGCCGCGGCGCTGCACTGGTCCTGGTAGATGTCGGAGTTCATGTAGGGTTCCGCGCCGGGGCACAGCTCGGCCGGGAAGAATTGCGTGCAGTAGTTATACCACATCCGCGCCGCGTTGGCCGGGCTGTTCACGCCGGGATCGCAGCTGGTGCTGGTGCATGTGACGAATTTCGTGTCGCCCACACCCGCGCACATGCACTCGGCGTAGCTGCGATCCTGGTAGAAGCCCGGGCAGGCTAGGAAGGCGTCGTCCAAACAGGCCGTACAGGTCGGATCCGAAGGGCTGAACCCGAAGATGTCGTTGGAGGCGAAGACAGCGGGCGAAAGGAGCGTGCTCGCCAGCCCAAGCGCGATTATCAGGCGTGTCATGGTGGTCACAAAGGATGTCGATTCAGCTTGTGAGATGATGGAGAAGATGGCGAGCGAGCTTCTGCCCCCTTGCCCCTGGAGGAAGGGGAGCGACGCCTCAGCTTTTAAATGCTCCTCGCTACCGACACTAGACGCTAGGTTATTCCGGCACTGAAAAGACGAGCATCTAAGCTGAACTAGACCTTTGACCCCTGCGTCGCTAGGAATCCCCCTTTCCACCTTGTCCGCTCCCGCTAGGTTCCAGGCTTTGGGAGCGACACGGGCTCGAAACGAGACAGCGCAGGTCTTGGCGCGGTAAGGAACAGCGAGAATCTTGGCGGTCTAGGCCTGGCCCACTGCTCAGAGCCGCCGTGGCGCTGCATTTCCCCTGCACCATTGGAGCTTGGTCCGTTGTGTCGGGGTCTAGCTTGTACCCCCAGTCCAATGCCAAGGCTGTCACTCATGTTTGAATGGTTTCAAGCTTGTGTCTCTCTCAGCCGCAATTGCCAGCCTGCAATGGGAATGGTCAAGGCGGTAAACACTGCACATTAGAAATAGTGATCCATTGATGATAAGAAATGGAACTGGTCTACGGTATCTGGTAGTTGATAGGGCGATGATCACCCCAGCTTACAGGGCCTCATGAGGCTCTGGAAACTCGGCAAAGATGTCGAAGGATTCATACTCTGCGTTTACGCACGGGAAACTTTCTGCCCAATCAAGCATTCTTACCATTCGCTTTTCAGATCTCATAACCTCAGGCCGCAGCCTCAGATTGGGTCATTATCCAAGAAAAGTGTTGAAAAAGGTTCGGGGAAACCTCTCAGAGAACAAAGGACGAAATGCTACCCTCAGTGTCGTTTATTCTTCTCATACATCTTCATCATATTCATCTGCGATTTAGACGAGTGCCAGCGGGATATTGTTAGCGAAGTTCTGAAGCAGTCAAGTCACTAGCTGAGTTCCGCGTCGTCCATCTTTGCTGCTCAACCAGGACCGCCGTGCCAGTATCCCTGGTCTTGGTATCGATCTTTCCAAACATCGAGACGGTTTCCATGCCATCTGCAGCGCTAGAGGCTGAAATGAAACACTTTGTCGAAACCGAACTTGAGAGGGGCAAACACAACCACAATTTGGACCACTCCCTAGAAGGAACCATCAAAGATGTTCTAGTCGGGGCTTCTTAGAGCGGACCTCATTTACTGATAGAGTGATGTAGGTATCTATGGGTGGCTCTGCAGCTGGACACCTTGTTCCCCGTCCACAACAGCACACTTCTCTCGGCCGCGGATATCTTGCAGCTTCTGAGAGGCCCCCCGAAAGATCTCCTAGAGGCATTTGACAGAGCATTTGGATGGGATTGCGGATACAAGACGGAGAAAGAATCTTCCAACTTGTTTCAGTGCCCCAGCGCCCCTTGACGCTTATAACCCTAACTCTTTGTCATTGCCTTTGGCATTCGTATTCAGCGGTTGCCCTGGTTGTTCGGGGACTCGCACCATAAGCTTGAGCTACTAGAAGCGGCGCTCGAGGGAGGGTTAAACAAGGTCTTGGAGCTAGGATCAGCCTCAGGTGGCTCAGGCCGGGGAGCCATCTGCCTTCACAGGCAAAACCTTGACGAATCTCGACTCCCCCTCTGGTCACCTTTTTCAGGAGGTTCATAAGATGAGATTTGATATCTATATCGAGGCGCATAAGGTGCGTGGGCAGGGAGCGTATCGCGTGAAAATTCAAATATATTTCTCAAAATACCAAGACTAAACGAGAAACCAGCTGTAAGTCTTATCACTCCGAGGTGAGACATTTTGTGGGCATGTAGCATAGCCTGTCGCACCAAGCGCGGAGCATTTCCGGATTTTGAGGAATCAAGAACCTTGAGGCCGAAGATTACAAAGAAATTGAGCCTTCATGTTCCAAGTCTTTGCAGTGAAATCGCTGATCCACCCTCCAGCAAGCCCTTATCGCACCGCGCCTTTTGTGGTTACAATCCCAAAATATCTTTGGGTCTATTCTGCTACACGGGAGCGTAAAGGATTTCAAATGCTCTTTCTTCATAGTTGACAGCTTGATAAAGGATGGACACGAGTCATTTGATCGTTTCATGTTGAACCTCGTCCTCTCTCTCCGCCACGATCGAGCTACACTCTGCCATCGCCGAGAACCTCCAGTGTGATGTCCCTCTCCGAGGAGCACCAGGCCGACTGTGTATGAGAGGCGACTCACTCGTGCTCTGGCACCGGTTCATTTGTAGATGCGTATGGTCTTGGCATGGCTGGGCACGCCTTTGCGCAGCACGAACAGCATCCAATACCCCGGCAGAGTGACGCCTGCGTCGCCGGGAATCTCGGCCGTGTAATTTCTGTCGGCGGCGTTGCCTTGCGGGACAAGCGCCAAGTGGATGCGTCGCAGGTCGTTGTTCAGCGAGTGTGTCGTGGCGCTGTACCGAATGAGGCTGGCGTCGTCGACCTCTACGTCGGTCAGGATGGGGATCTTCAAGCTGGGGCCGAGCTGGTATTCCTCGATGCTAGCGTGGTTATTCGTGATGGTGGGCCGCTCGACCGTGGTCTTACCGTCGGGCGTGGTGTAGTCGGGCTGGTAGATCTGGGCGTCGTAGTGGTTCGTCTTCTCGTGATCTTTGTTCAGGCCGCCACCGCCGACAAGCACGCTGGCGTCGGGCAGGAGCAAGGCCCAGGAGTGGTACGCCCGGGGGATTGAGTGGTTAGCCGCGTCTCTCCATTCGTTCGTCTTGGGCGTGTAGATCTCGGGGATCGCCAACCAGGTTTCGTCGTAGAACGGCTCGCCTTGGGTCTGGCCGCCGACCACAAAGATCTCGCCGTTGGGGAGGATGGCGGTGTTGGCGAAGATGCGCGAATGTTTCATCGAGGCCAGCCTCGTCGGCTCCACGACGTGGCCGGGCGTTCCGAGTGTTATGTTGAAGACGTTGTTGGTGGAATTCAGCCGGTGGCGGTCTCTGGACTCGGGATTTAGCCAGTAATGGTAATTGGGAGCGCCGCCAGCCGTGAGAATGGAGCCGCTGACGGCATCGTACATGACAGCGGCGCCGCACACGGCATCGCCGTCGGCGAAGATGTTGGACTTGTTAGACGCGTCTTGTCGTAAGCCTCCTTCTTCAACCCTTTCGGAGCCCTTCGTCAGGAAGAACCAGTTCATCTTCTTGGAAGGGCCGGCATGGAATACGCTACCGTCCTTCCAGGCAAACAGCCACGGGTGGTGTTGCCGCCACTGGTCCTTGACGCAGCCGCCCGCGTCTGACCACGGCTCGCACTGGCTCTTGTCCATTCTGATGGCGTCTGCCGGGATCTTCCCTTTCAACAGAGTCCAGTCGCCCGTTTTCGGATCGTATATCTCGCCGTCCTTGTCCACGTCTGAGTCATCCGGCCAGGTTCCCCCGATCATGAAGGTTCTGCCATCGGGCAAGTATGTCTGGCCCTGGTATCCTCGCGATTTGTTGACCTTGTTGTTTGCTGGCATTCCCCATCCACTGTCGGGGTTGTAGATGCTGAACACATCCGCCGTGGACCCGCCGGTGAAGATGACCTGACCAACCTCATCCATCGACGTTCCGGGACAGAACACATCGTGGTGTGTTTTGTCAATTGTTTGTTCCGTGATGTTTCCACTCGCCGGATCCCACTCGGCTAGCACCGTCTTCCGCTCTTTATTATTCGCCTGAAAATGGTTGTATGCATAAGACGCCACGGTCACCAGCCGGCCGGTTTTTGGGTTCAGCCACGCGGTGACGGGCACCAGAGGAAAATCCAGCGTGTGGCTCCATCTTCCTCCCCTGTCTACGGCACCTGGAATGGCGGGGAGGGTCCAGACGTTGATGTCGCTGATTGCGACGAAACCCGCGTCTCCGTGCGTATCCACGACGGAAAGGTTAACAAACCGGGCTAGACGAGGCTCAAATATGGCAGCTGGAATACCTAGTTGTTAGTGCGCTCATCATGGATGAGTTCCTGGTGAGTATATGCGTACCTCCGCCACTATCTCTCCACGCCCCAAGCGCAACGAGCTGCCATTCTCCCGTTGCCTCACGAACCTCGACCCGGTGTTTCCGGACTGCGCCTTCGTCTTCGGAGCTTTGGCTCGGTGCCACGGCGAGGCTATGTATGATGACTTCTCTTCCAAGATCGATGACGATCCAGTGAACGGCACCCGGGTTGGTTGCGCTCTTCCAATCCGTCTCGACTCCGCGAGCGTCGATTGCTTTGTCGCACCCGGTCGTGCTGTCGGCCTGGTTGCTGCTGCACGTAGCTTTCCAGCCGGTGCGGTCTTCTATACGCGTTGCGCCCCAGGGCGTTGCTGCGGGCAAAACGGGCTCGGTGACCGTGGCCCCCTGGCCAACAAGGGGCACGCCGTCGTGCCAAGGAGCTGCTGGTCTGACGGCAACGGGCTCAAGCACGCCGCCCTCCAGCACCTCGGGCGTCTGATGGTGAGCCTTGCCGCACTGCAGGACGACATTGTACGCCAGAGCAGCAAAGTTGGCAATGGGCTGCCCAAAGAAGATGGTAAAAGCAAAGACAGATGTCAGGAAGAGGACCTTGGCGACAAAGGGTAGCTGTCTGAGCTTTCCCAGGGTGGTCTGCGGCCTTGGCGGGGATGGAAGCCTGGTCTTCTCTGCATCGTTGGAGGCTAAGAGTAGATTCTCCGAGTCCGACGTAGCATCTGGCTCGGAGAGGGCCACTGCCTCGTAGAAGAAGCGGCGGAGATTGAACATTCTGCTTCACTGGGTGCTGCAGCGAGGTTTTCAACATGAAGTGAGATTTGTATTCCAAGACGTGCGATCATCCCTGGGGAGTTCAACTTATTTACATGTAGATGGCCCACAGGCCCCGAGGCCGTCCGAGGACAACTCGGCCCTCCCCCCCTCCCCCCCTCTTTCGATGCTTCCATGTTCATTCGGCTTTTGGGTCACCCGCGCCGCTATCGATATGACTGCTCTTTCATTGCCTTGTCTCCTCGTATGATCACACTATCCAAAATATGCAGATTCGGTGAGGGCGTGACGGGCCAGGCTGCTCCGCCCCCTAATACGCCGGTTGGGATGCAAGACGTCTGTGATTTCGACGCGGGCGCCAACTCGGTATTCCATATTTGATATAGCGTTTTTGGATTCGGCGGGTTTGGAAGGAAACACGGCAATCATAGAGCCAGGGTTACTTCAACCCGGACGGTCTAGACCTCGCCCAGCGAGCATACGTTGGCGCCAGCTGCCGCCAAAAGTAAAGGCTGAAAATCCTAGTGGCTGGGGTATAATTTGCCTGTGGCGAGCTGAACCTGCAGGTGAGCTTTCAGCCCAGCCAGTCCCAGAAGAGGAAAGTGCCCGGGCCTGCAGTCCCCCCAACCGGGAAATGCCGTGCACTGCTTTACGCACCATACCACTCAGATAGGATATTTCTTTCCGGCCCTGAGCTCCCGGCTTTGGGTGAAGAGTGCAAGTCCCGGCCACGGCCCTCCTGGCCCTCGTTAAACTTTCCCTTCCTTGGACGGCGTCTGCATTGGAGAGGCAGCTCTGTGCTACCCACCGAGTTTCACGCGAGAAGATAAGAGCTGACGGCTTGTCATGGCTAAAACGAACATCGCATCGTGCTACCATGCACGCAGTTGCCGGCCAGGTATCAGCGGGTTACCAGGCACGGCAGCTTGTCTGACCCCTCCTTCTGCTTTCCCGACGAGCCTATGGCCCAGATGTTGATGGGATATAGCACATCTGCAATCCTACATGTAGCAGTACGGCAGGGGTCGTTGAGGTAAAGGTACCTCTGGGTAGGCTACACAGTCGACACGGAGAGTAGTAGCGCAAGGACTAGACTGAAGAGCTGCTTATATTTTGTTTAAGAGACTGAATAAAAGAAAGTACAAACAGCACAAAAAAAACAAGTAGAAACAAGGGTTGTTGCTGCCATACTCGCGAAAAGCGACGTCTGTCAAGTCGTGTTCCAACTCAGGGGGCGGCCTCGGTCAAAGCGCCCTTCAAGGCCTTGATGGACGGCACAAAGAAGTATTCGCCACCCCTGAAAGTCACCAGCTGCGGTTTGATTAGCAGCGGCTGTGTGCCCTCGGCGATCAACGTCTTCATAGCAGTTGGGTCAACCACCTGGCCAACGATCGGGTCGATGCCGGGGTCGATGCCAGAGCCGGTCTCGGGGAAGCTGCTCGTGTTGCACCAGTCCCGCTGCATGTGCTGGAATCCGTCCTCGATGCAGCCCTGATAGCACGCAAACAAAAGCCCGCGCTTGAGTCCGGGAGCTTCTCCTACTGCGTAGTCGGGCCCATAGGGGATCCCGCCGCGGATGATCTTGGAAAATTTGAGCCCCTGGTCAGGGCTGTTCGAGTTCCACTCGTCGAGCCGCCGCGGGTTGGTCTTCCGGATGTGGGCGGTAAAGGGGCATGCGCGCCCATCAGTCTTCTCGTAGCCAAAGTTGTTCATCTCTTTCACCTCCTCGTGGTCCGTGGCAGGGGCGTCGGTGGTGTGATAGGCCGGTAGCGCGATCGGGGCACCTGTGGAAGGAAACCGTCAGCAAACCAATCATGAATCGAGTCGCGATAGGGCCTGCGTATAATAGTCGACTGGATAAAGGGCGGAAATAGCTGGCGCGTACCGCTCGGCCACCGCCCCATGAGTTTCGCACCCATGTGGTCTGGACTTTGGCAATTATACGCATTGTATTTCTTTGTGAGCTCGTGGAAAGCCTCGACGTCCTGCTCGAGCTTGCGAAGCACGAGGAAAGATCCCCGGTGCATCCAGACAGGACGATCTGAGTCCGCTCGGTGTGTGTCTTTCGTTACAATCAGGATGCTTGGCTCAGTATCCATGGTGGACGTGGCAGAGGCCCCTGGATCCGGCTTTGGGGGCGTATCATCGATTCCATACATCAGGGGCTGTGAAATCCCATCCTGGAACCCGAAACTGCGATCAAGAGACTACATATAAGCGCCCGCACCATGTCGATTAGAGCCAAGGTAGGTAGGTAGGTAGCCATCTTACTGCTCTTTGCCACGGTTAGGCTTGTCTCTGGTGGCACCGTCCACCCGACCCGCAGTGCCCCCAGGCACATCTTTGATGACCGTGCCCCACCCCAGAGCGTCTTGAATCGTTTTCAGGCGTTTGCCGACCATATCCTCGGAGCTCCCGGCAACTTTGAGCAATCCGTGGATTCCGTCGGGGTGCGCGAACAGAGGGTCCAAGTCAGTCGTCCGATCGCTCAGGACGCCGCTATCTAATCCCATGCCTTGGGAAAAAGCCGGGTCAGTCTTCAGGATCTTTTTCAGCCCCAGATCGCCGGGTTTCGAAAGGCCGGTTCCGATATAATGGCAGGTTAGCGTCCGGGTAGCGGATGCCGCTAGGTCGCGGTACTCACAACCTGCAAGCCCTTGAAGGTAAAGGCAATCAGGGCGTTTGCCATGGGCAGTGTTTCAGGCTCTACTCCAGCTGCTTTCGCCCTTTGTTTCTCCTTGGTGATTTTGCCCTGGTCGCCTATCACCGTTGTCAAGTTCGAGATGAGGCTTGGCTGCTCCGTAACCATCTTTCTTAGGCGGTGAGCAAAGGTTGACGCACTTCCCGGTGCGATTTGAAACCGGTAGTATGTCTCATTGTTTTTTGGAAAACCCTTACTCCAGATATCACCTTGAATGTCGTTCAGCTGCTCGGTTTCCAACTTCTGATCCGGGTGCATCCACTGGTAACTTGAAGGCGCGGTAGGGGGCTTGATAAGAGGGACGGTGGGAGGTACGACGATGGTAGACATGTTGGGCAGAGCAAACAGGATGCTAGAGGCTATGGTATTGAAGGACTTATGTCGGGAGGGCTGGAGAAACTTGGAAGCTTGAGGGCCAGAGCAAACGCCGGGCATTTATTCGTCATATAAGCTCTCTGCTGGAGGGAACGCTCAGTTACAGCTTGTAGGCCCCTCAAGGATATAGGGTGTGCCCCAATTTGGCCCCAATTTGGCCGCAACACGCCGGCCTCATGCAACGAAAGGAGCAGTCCGTGACTTGCGCGGCCAGAGGACATATGAGCCTGCTCTATCGGGAGCTGCGCACGTGGGAAGGGAGGCTGGTCTGGACCGCATGCGCCTGGGTCTGTTGAGGAAAGCCGAAGATAGGGGATACGGCGTGACAAAAGCCGGACCGAGAGCTGCAGGAATACCCTGCCGAGCTGAAACGCTAACATATGAGGTCTAGACTTTCTGATACGGAACTCTCCGTAGCAGACCTGTCATCCATTGGTCCATTGGCCTTAAGAGTCTTGCCTCATGCATGCGGGCAACGGCAAGAAGAAGCGGGGCTGGGTCTGATGACGCTCTAGCCCGTCGGCAGTCTCTCACTCTGCATCTTGGTGATCTCCATGGCCGAACAGTCGCCTTAATATTTCCAGGTCTCTCTTGTTCGCAGCTGTGGGCAGTTGAAGTCGCGCATGGGAAAATTACGGTGGCTAGATCCTACGATAGTTGTACAAGAAGAGCTCTCTGGCTCTGTCGGAGAGGGAGTTATACCTAATACCTTTTGTAAGTCCTTTGTTATATTTCGCTTTCCTTCCCTTAAATATTTATACTCCACGACGGTTTTAAGTTTATATAATAATTAATACAAATCAATAATTATTGAGTCAATAATATTTAGTTGCTTTTAAGGTTTACTATAATATAAATAGAATGAAATATTATGATCTTCTAAACTAACTATACATACTTTAGATATATATTTATTAGTTGTAATCCAAGAAAAAGCTATTATAATATTAGTAACCTAATATTATAGAAAGATCAGGCAGATATGTTTCTTGGTCCTAGGCCTGAGTTGCCTAGTGGCACGGGGGCGACCCAGCCTTCTTCCCGGGCCATAGCTTCCAGCCTGGTGGCCTAGGTGTGGTCGACCCTGCCTTGGTAACACCATAGCGTTTACTGCCCGCACTTCTAGGTCAGGGTGGAGCCTCTTTACGTAGCCTTCAATTCTCCCCAGTAGGCCTACCACTCTCGCCCCCTTGCCCATGGCTACCTTACAGTGTTCCCGGAAGCTGAGCCCATGGTCAAAGTGCACGCCTAACTACTTTAGCTTGGGGTTGTATGGCGCCTGCACGCTTTCTGTAACGAGGTTGGGGGTTATTTCTGGGGGTCCTTGCTAGTAAAGAGGGTGTACTTGTACTTGGCTGTCTTAAAGGGGATACGACTCTCCCTGCCCCAGGCTTCGAGCGCTACCAACCCTATTGTTAGTTTAGTGTGTACCGCTACTTTTGTATCTTCTTCTACTAAGATGAGAATATTGTTGGCATGTAGGAATCTCCTGGGGCTTGACTAGTGGCTTTAGGTATAGGCTGAAGAGTATTGGTAAGAGCAGGAACCCTATCGGCGCGATCGGCTACCACCGTATCGCCTCCTTCACGACGGTGTTGATATAGGGGGAAGTTAGCCGTGGTCGGCGAAGGTAGGGAGGCGGGTGGGAGCCGGTTACCTTGTCGATCTCGGCTTACGCTTTGCGTTGTACCGAAGGGAATATAGTCATGGCGAGCGTAAAGGCTGTCAGAGTGATGACTGTCGCGTCGGTAGGACCGCCGTAGAGGGAGATGGCGGTCCAGATTTACGGCGTCCTCGTCGGTGGGGGATAGGGTGTGGGAGCTACCGTTTACGTTACCGTTTGCGGTCTGGAGTTGGGTGATAAGCTCGGACACGTAGGATGGGTGGTATGAGGTAGTGGCCATCTGGCGGCGAACAAAGTCGAAGGGGAGACAGGTGGAGGTGTTGATGGTGTTATGTCAGGCGGCGGCGGTCCTTTTAAAAGAGGCGACTGGGAAGGAGGAGGGTAGTTATTATAAGGTGGGTACGATAATATCCCAGGAGAGGGGGACAGTGGCGAAGAGAAGTTGGCGAGAACGCGGTCGATTATGCCAACGAGGATATCGGGTGCGGCTTAATGGTGTAGCAGTGGGCCATCGAGGACCGTCGCGGCGGCGGTGTTGGGGGTGGAAAGTCAATACGCAGATCTCGGGAAATAGTATCTAACCCCTTCTCACGTCTTTTAATGTTTTAACCGCTTTCCCGGCTCATCCAGCGTCTTTGCGAGCTGCCGCCTCACCTCGACCTCGTGCAGATCCTCAAACCGAGCCGCCAAGACCTTGGCCCCCAGCTCCCGATGCAGAAACTTGCGGCTCCGACGGAACCGGGTATTGCAATCCTGGTAGGTGACAATACTTCCGTACCCGGACAGCTTGTTCGCCATGACCATGGTCGGCCGCCCAGACGTCTTAACGGCCATCTAGTTGAGTAGGTTACGCGCCGCCTTATTGTCATGCACGATGACGAGTGCCGTGCCGAGTACTGTCACCGAGCTGATCCCTCCGTATAGGTCCTTATGCTTGAGCCAGTGCTGGTACTCAGACGTGCCCAGGGGCTGGAAGTCAAATATGTTGCCGAGTAGGGGACCGGTTTTGGGCCTGGTGGGAGAGGGGGGTTAGGGATGGGCTCCGCAAGAGGTTATGAGTTGGTAGGCGACGAAGCCGGTGATGATAATCATGCTCCATAGCGTCAACGGAGAAACTGCCATGATTGCGATTTTGAGACACTGTCTGTGTTGCGTCTCCTAGGCTTGCTAAGGACCGTGTCATATTTCAGGAAGGAATGACGAGAATGCACAAGTTCCTATGGTTTTGGTTTGAGTGATCTATTTTCCCCTGCCAGTCCTTGTTCCCAGCTACTTCAATCTCGTGTCCGCCACCCTGTAGTGCCCAACACACATAAATGTTAACTAGAATTCTCTCTTTTCAAGACCGAAGTCCAGGACACCCCTGACCCACCCCGCACTATCGGTATTCCTCACTGGTCACATGTACTACTGGCCCTGGACGAAAACGACTAGGACGGCCGAGAAACTGTCGGGAGTAGTCAGCAGAGTCAAGGAGGCAAAGGTGGCCGATAATATACTCACGCAGCTGTGGCCGTGAAGATGCTAACTCTTGAAGTGCTGGAATCGCTGAGCCACATCACGCCAATGGAGAACAAGGCAGTGAAGCCGCCGATATAGAGCAGCTTCTGCATTGTCGTCTGGGCTGTAGTCAAGATGCCTATGGCTACTGTTGGCAGAACGCAGGCTATGACCATTGCCACGGCTGAGGTGAATTTGAGCATCGTCGACTCCCTGTATTCCACCACCTGAGCCTGTTCGAGTTTGTCAGCAACCAGACCAGTGCTTCCTACCGGATATCTTGCAACTCACGTCTTGCCGATGCCTCCTCAGATGGTGATGATAGAACGGCGCCCAGTCCTGCTTTACCCAGCGTGTAAATCCGTCTAGGTTCTTGGGCTGGTGTACTGTAACCAGATCTCTTTCATCTCGAGGGGCGTCTCGCTTCCAGAAGATACTGAGAAGTAGGGGCAGAATCTGTCTTGCCATGGGCTGGGGCGTTTTGCGGCGCTTTGTAGGGTCGCCCCAGGCCGAAGACCCGACTTCCCCGATGCCATCCTCTCCAAACTCTTTCTTATGCATCCGCTCGCGGAGATTTTCAATGTTGATATAGTTGGGGTGTGGCATTGCTGTTATCTGTGCGTGTTGAAGCAAGGCGTCGTCTGTCAAGGGGGTTGTTGTCAGCGCTCCAACATGCATGAGCGACTCTGTCTTCTGCCTTACTGTACTCCTTCAATAGCCGTCGTATCTCGTGGATGATTCGGCGTTGTTCGTTCGCCCTGGGATCAGCGTTGTTCCTGCCCAGCAGCATCTTCTCGGCAGACCTTGAGTAATCGTTTCTCGGTCTCTTCTCCGCGTAATAGTCATCCCATTCGATCTTCTTCAGCTCTGACTCCAGTCCAGCGACCTCGACCTGGTAGTACATGAGGTTCTTTACATTCAGCTCTCTGAAACGGGGAAACGCTTCGCAACAAGGGTTCTGTGCTAGCTCCTGTGCAAGCCTCGGCCATCCAACTCTCAGCTCCTTCTCGACATCGTCGACCACTATCTGCTCAGGTACAGCTGATGAAGGGGAACCAGGGGCATTCTGGTGTACGGGCGAACCCGACACAGACGTCTGTCTGGTTCCCTTTGACCCCGAACCCGACGAGGGGCTCCCCACCGAGGTTGCACATATCGTTGATTCGGCATCAAATTCGGTTACCACGGAGGGAGGCGCTGGGGCGTAGACGGGAGGAGCCATGGTGGGCTCGAGTCGAAAAGTGCGATGGGTATAGAAGCCCCAGGTATATTGGACAAAGCAGAAGCTCCCAGTCAGATATGTGGACTCTGCCATTAAATAACCTGATTCCCGGCTAGGGGCTTGCCCGGCTCCTCCCCAGCCCAACCTATCGAAACCTTGCCGAAGACGTAAGGCGCAAATCGCGGCAATAGCAAATGGGTAGGTAGCTGCTCAAGTATGCGGAACACGCTGGCAGTGCAGAATTCCCAGCGGTTCATTGGTCAAGAAGTAGAGGCGGCATCTCATAGGTTTGCTGGTTCGCCCCAGAATGGTATGTATAATGTATTTACCATCACGAATATGAGCAGGACGGTATGTCTACCGTCTGGCAAAGCTTTTGCCATGTCTTTCGTCTCCCCTAGATATATACCTACCCAGTGCTACCATTTATCTGCGGGATACTCTGGATCAGCATTGTTTGTATGTACATAAACATAGGTAAGGACAACGAGATGACTCTTCACTGAATAGGTATACTCCATGGGCGTGTGGGTTGTAGTAGTGTTATCAATAGTTGCCCATGCGTCTAACTGGAATGTGCAGAGTCATTCAACCTTTGGCTTAGGACGGGGGAGCTGCTTTTGCCTTCACTACTTGTAGGTGGCATGATGCCCGACGTGACAGGTCTTCTGCGTCAAAGCAGGGAATGGTGCTTCGAGCCATTTTCGGGCATCACCAATCAATCGGAATTGGGACGGCGTTCCGAGCAATGAAATATTCAGCTATTCGTCGCCCCCATGCGGCACACGCATGCATGTCAGCCTGCGGCGCGCCGAGATGGATGCATGGTTGGAGCCTGACGGAGGGAGACCGCGAGCTGCTTCATCTTCCGACAATCTTTCGGCTTGCCTTCAACACATGCAAAAACACAAGTTATATGTGCGACATATATATAGCCCAAAGGGGCAGTCTGCGCAGCACAGGGAGGGGAGAGTAGAGTGTGGTGTGTGGGCAGAGTATCGGGCAATTTGCTGTGTCACAGACTTTGCCCGCACGAAAGTTCGGCAGCATGGTAACGATTAGGTGCCTTAAATGTAGGAAGGAATCAGCACTACGTGCTTCGGGTCGAGGACTTGAGGAAAATTGCGTTTGGACGAGGCTCTGCTCACCGAGATTCATCACCAAGAAATCAGTGGGTGGGACGAGAAGAATCGCTCCGGATTGGCTCTTCAATTCCCCGCAAGTCCCAGCAGAGGGTGGGATGGCGGGGGATGAGAGATGACGGGATGAGATTAGGCCGAGCTTACTCCCTGTGTTTCGTCCACTAAAAGATTCAGGCATGCGCCCGCTGACCACCCTTTGCGCCGTGCGAGAGGCCCCAGCGGAGCCTTGCGTGATCCGTCCTCGCGACCGCGACCGTGACTTCAGCTACAATGGGAGGAAAACACACTGCGACAGCAGAATCAAAACATCTCCAATACCTCACAAATTTAAACCTGTTGGGTGACTCCACCGGCGGGTCCGACTCACCAGAGGGTTCCGTGTGAACTGCCTGGCTGGGTGTGCTGCTTCCCCCGAAGCGGAGGCCGCCGATGCTGTGCAACTGGAGGGAGATACACCGAGGTGGAATGGGTATCCAATCAAGGTAAGCGGTGAGCTCGCCGAGATGGTGTTGGAAACACCAGAATTCTCCGCGTCGAGAGACGGAATCGCTCAGCTTGGCCCATCTATCTGAGATACATCTAGGCTAACGCTTAAGGGGAGAAACTCTGCACGGGCTAGCCGCTAAATGGAACGAGTCTTCTGTTAGGCCCCTAGACAGGGGCTGTTCACCACGGCGCGTAACTAGCTACAAGCGCCGCACAAATTCGTGTTAGCGCAAGACCCCGTGGGCTCAAGGTGGGTGCTTCCTCCCGTCGCAAATACGACGTAGTCACAACACTCAAGTTTCTATACCGTGCAAGAGTATGCTGCGGCTTGTCCCAAGCCTATACAGCACATGTTCCCTGGGGAGGGGAGCTTGGCCCGGAAGGTGGATGTAGCTTTTTCGTTTTCGGAGAATCCTCCTAACAAGCGGCGAGGCTACACAACGTACCTTTCTCCGGCGACTACTTTAGGCCACCTCTCCCGTCTATTCTGGCTAAGGGTGTGATAAGACGCCATTCAGCTGTGACATATAGACTGGGAGTCCTCTGGCTAATCAGCTCTTATCTGTCGCCCACGGAAGTTGAGGCTTTAAGAGGCGGCCAGAGCACATTGCATGCGAGCACGGTAAACTCCCTCCCATTCCGTCGCTAAGGGTTGAGATACAATCCAATTCATTCTCGCATCTTCACGTAACTCCTAGAATTTTGTATCTCAAGCCATCTCGATATGAGTGGAAACTTGAGGCTGCTCAGTCCGCCGGGTAAGATGCTCTCATCCGGGAAAAGCCATCCCCTAGAAATATTTGAGGTCGAAGCTAATAGTATGCACGGCCAGACCAGGAAGCCCCGAAGGAGAAGCACTTAGAGTATTGGATTGTGGCACAGGACACCGCGCAAGCCGAAATTGACAAATGGGAGAAACAGGGCAAGCAAAGCCAGCCGCTGTCCAAGGCCCGACTGCGTCTAGTTCTTGCCAAACTGCAAATAAGGGTGTTGAAGGCCGCGCCCCTTACATCTGTCGAGAAAGAGAAGGCGGCGATCCCGTATGCGACAAAATTGGAGGAGCTGAGCGACATGCAGCCTCGCAGCAGTGAGACCAAAGAGGAGGGCGCCCAGCTCATCCGTCTCCTGAACGACACTAAGATTCGTGGTTTCGAAAGCGAGGACCTTGCTTATCTCTAGGCTTGGCGTCCACCTCTGAAAGGAACGAAGATGTCGGATCTTGCTCTAGATACCAAACTTCGCCATGTTTCATGTCAAGTTCTCGTTCAGCGAATTCATTCTAGCCCCCGTTTCTTACGAGCCACGGTAGTTTTCAGTCGATGCGGCCCAGGCAACTTCTCCGTCGTTCTTAGCCGAAGCTCATGACTTTCCCTCTTGGGATATGTATTTTGTTAGCCTAGTCCACAGATGCGTGTTTATTTCAATATTTTTCCCATGATAAAAATTGCTCGTAGATAACGGGTTCCTCACGCTGAACAGCAACTTCGCAGAGTTCTTTATCTGCTTGCTGGTCGCATGTGTCTTGGTGGCCCAGATCACCATTACAGGCTTTATTTAGCAGCGCCCAGCCCGGAGAGCGGCGGCAGCGGTACGAAGTTGTACGAGTATCATCCGCTGTAATGCTATCTATCTCGACTGGGTCGAGATGTGGCACTGCTCAATATAGTGCGCATGATTCATTCGCGGGGTAGACCAGAGTCCCGGGATCCCGGGTCATAGGCTCACTAAAGTGAATCGTGTGGGTGTCTGGTAGCTGGCTAGTTTGTTCTGCGTATTACCTGCAAACAAGCTTCGAGCATACTGCGAGGCGAACGTACTCTAGACTGGCGGTCTACGGGGGTCTTTCCGCTTGTTATCAACTTATAACAACTTATAGCTGAGAATTTTACTTATGAGCCAGAAAGATTGCCCACATCCAGGACAACCTGCGTCATTGACAACATGCACGTAAGCGATTTATTACAACTAGCACTTTATTACAGACACGCAGATGATGCATATTGCTGAATTGGTCTGTATTGGTCTATCTCTGGGAAAGAAAAAGGAAAAGGAAATGGAGGGCAAGGCCTGGAATGGCACGCAGGGTGGTGGGCATAGACCATGTGCCCCGTATAGTGGGGCGGTCCTGGGCGCTCTGATAGGTGGTCAGACCTGTGGGCACCTGTCAACGCTTGCCTTCTGATTCAAGATATTCTCGGCATCGCATCCGCCACTGATTTGCGGTTTGTCGAGGTGAAAACCAGCGCCCTGGACTTTATGACGTTTTTTGTCTTCAGTCAAAACTGATTAGTAGGGCAATGTTTGAGAGAAGGGCAAAGTGAAGCCGACCCCCAATTTTTCGGGTACTAACAGTAACTTACTGCCCCCATGTCGTTTCAAGCGCGGCAGCCCCCCCATACTCGGCGTGAAATATTGTTCAGTTATAAGCGCTACGAGATGATTTATTTATGGCTATGAAAGCGTGTAGGTAGCTTGAAGAAAACTGCGACAACCTGCATCATTGACAACATGCCCAGTTTTCCGGCAGGCCACCTCCGGTCGGCTTGACGATGAGGACTAAATTCTAGGTTCGGGAGATGGGGTCCTCTGGGTCAAGAGACTACTCTACTGCCGCAGCCATGCCGAAAAGGGATTTGCTGCCGCCTTGCGCACATCTCCGACGTGGTTGTACTTTCTGCCTCCGGCGCCGGAGAGATCCGAAATGCCCGCCGCCGGCCGCACCCAGAGGCGCGCAGGTCAGGGGCAAGTCAAGCGTGTCGAAAACCGCGCCCAGCAGTAACTCCAACCCAGAGGGAGCCAAGAACAACAGCAACCCCACTGCGTTCTTTTCCTGTTTCACAAGCATATACCAAAGGCACGTTTCAAGATACTGGTTGACAAGTATAGTAGGTATTATTCACACCATCTATCACCTAACACAAGAGTACTATGGAGGTCTCTGGCAGTGGAAACATAGTCATAATTGGAGTTAGGCAGACTCATAAGCAGACAGATTAGTAGAAATAGACTAGGGGTCTTGGTCATAATATGGATCCACTTATGCTTTCACCTCTAGAGCTTGCTTCTTTTCTAGTCTGCCTTATCTATAAGTAGTGAAGTTGCTGGCAATGTAAAGAGACTTAATATAGTGCTTAGTATTACCTGAGCTTGCGGCTGCCTACGGGGCTGCAGGTGTTGCAGCCTTGACGGTGTGGGCCACTTGGCCCTGGCGATAGGCCGAGTAACACTTCTGATCACTCCTTTTTCATACCGCCTACATCCTAGGCTTAATATATCTCTATATATACTGCTGATCCTAAAGGAACAAACAAGTAAGGTGGACTTGACAAATTCAGGGACGGAAAGTAGCTGACCAAGGACAGTGCGCCTTGCAGAGTGGGCTCTCGCCAAGGACTTCATGCATATAGTTTGCTTAATGTGGTTGAATCACTCCCCGAGGTTAGACAGATAGCCTCCTGCAGCACCGACGTGGGTGGTGTAAGAAAGCTCAGCGTCGCTTCCCAGGACAAACTCAATGTCGAAGCCGTCCATACAAGCATGCCAATGAAGGATAGCAAGACACGCAGCCATTTATCTTGCATAACCCTGCACCTGATCCGAGTTCGAGCATTTGATCAAGACAGAAGTTAAAGTTTCACAGAGAGAAGTTGGGGCATAGGTGGAGCGTCAGGGGCTCGACGACAACCAAGGTACATACGAGCCAGACAGTCGTTATTTAGAGGTGAAGTTTTCGAAGACTCCCGTAGTGGCTCTGAACAGAATTGTTCGATCAGGACATGGCGGATTATTTTCGGCAGAGGAAGCATGCGTTCTGTGATTAGGGCTTGGCCGATCTAAGTACCAAGGATGAAGGAACCTCCCCAGCAATGGACACAGTGCCGCTCGAGCTGTCGGGAGTAAGTACTAATACGGGCCGTGGACCAGCGGGAGACTTCAAAGCCGGCGAGGGCATCGCGAGGCGCGGCCGCAGCGCTGTGGGCGGGCCAAGCCCCGCTAGGCGGCAGGGCCGGCAGGGGTGAGCCGAAAATCAAAAAGTATACGTTGCACCGTCACGTTCTCTGTAATAATCCATCCGTATTAATTTGCTACTGTCAAGATATATCACGTATCTTAGGCGAGAGATACCCCAAGCCTCGGTACCTTGCCTTCTCTCTCCTCATCCGAGTCGGACTCGTGCGGTCTCTTGGCTGCTATAGTAGTAGCCATGTGAAAATCGATCGCCATCACCCCCGCCACTTCCTTGTTCCAGACAAGATTCTGATCTCGTACATCGCCATGACAAACACCGGCACAATACAGCGCTCCAACGGTATCGTCGATCTCATCGCTTATGTCTACACCATCCGGGACATCGGCGTCGTCGAGTGTTATGCCCGCCCAGGACATGAGCATCATGTGTTTGACGAATGCCAGGGACTGAGTCGGGTACGAGCGGGCGAGGTCGATGTTGCCAAGGTGCACTGGTATCTTAATACCCTGGAGGTTCCTACAATAAGAGTAGATGTGGGCTTCCTTCGCGAGCACATCCGCATAGCCTGCCTGAACCCCCTTTGCAACAAGGGTGTACCCGTACTCTGGCACGGTGATCTTGAACAAGACGCCTACGCGGCCGAACATGCCGTACCTGTCAAGACATTCGCAGCCAATGTCGAGATCCTTGGCAAGCTGAGACTGAAAGAGAGAGCACAGCTGAGCTCCGGAGATGGGGTGGTGCTGCTTGGACCTTCTTCGAAAATGGAGGCATGTGTTGGGGCACTTTGGGTCGAGAGTACCGTTGCGGCTGAGCCCGAGCAAGCAGGCCTGGGTACAATAGGGCAGAGCAGATAGCGAGAGGCGAGTAAAGGCCTGTAGCTGACTGCCAGGCTGTGATCCGCCGTCCAGAGGTGCCGGCTGCGACCCGCTACCCCTGCGCGGCGACTCCTCCCTTGTTCGTTTAGCAAGGGATTGCTGCTGTGGTGTCTTGGGCATTCCTGAACCACCTCCTTGCTCGTCGTCATCGTCGGCCGGAGGTGGTGGTGGAGGAGGAGGAGGAAAAACCGAGGGAGTTCCGATACCTTGGCTTTGTGACTTGATCGTCTTGGCAGATGGCCATCGTGAAAGGTCTCCGAGGGCCTTGTCGATCCAGCCTGGAGATTTGGTCTCGGCTTCCAGTGCGAGAAGCGACAGCGTTGTCAATTGCGCAGCGGGCGTCGACCTTACAAGCTCAGCCGTAGGTTGCTGCCCTTCCAGGTCGAGAGAGCATGGTACAAAATGGAAATATAAATCCCCATGGTGTGTACCCTTGATGTTTAGGAAGATCATGCACCCCCCGGATGAAACATATGCGTATAATAAACCGCTCGTTATCATGTAATGGTATGCCTGACACAAGACTCTTGCTACTGTTGTCTGATCCTGGCTAACAGAAGCCGTATGTCCTGGTAGCTGGCCTTTGCGTCTTGCTTCCAAGTGACCGACGCAATCTGTAAACAAGGTATCTGCAGGATGAGCATTATCACCCAGTACATTTTGAAACCGCCACGCTCGAGCTTTGTGAGCCGCCTTGTACTCTCCAATCAATGCAGTCGCCTGAGTATCGCCAGGGTTGGTGCGGATCCCCCATCGGTCAGGGGCCAAGGTCGTCGACTTGTCTGGTGACCGTCTCTTTGCTGGCGGCGGCTGGTCCTCACCATGGGTTATCAGCGGGTTAGCGTCAATGCCGTAGGCGTTGTTGCGAAACTCGAAGCCGGTGGTCCGGGGATCCGGGTGCTCCTCTAGGTAGATGGACACGATATCGGCGGCGGGTAACTCGGCGTGTGCGCGTATGAAGGCCCGTATGTCTTGCTCGTCCCTTCTTGGCGTTGGTGAGAGAGTACGCCGTGCGGATTGGACCTCGGAAAGAGATGGGAGGGTTTCCAAGTTTCCGATTGCTTGTACGAGGAGATGGAATTTGGTGGTGTGAAGCATGGGGAATTCGGTCCATCGGTAGAAAGCACAAGGGTACACTTTGTTCTCGACATTCGTCTCGCCCTTGGCAACCTTGGTAGGGTCGTCCTCTACTACCAAGACCGGGAAGACGATGGTTTGGACGTTGTATAAGTATTGGACGAGATTGGTTTTCCGATGCTTGGCTGCTTCTCGATCCGCCCGTTCGGCTTCTCGCACTCGCTCTGCTGCTTCTCGCACTCGCTCTGCTGCTTCTCGATCCGCCCGTTCGGCTTCTCGCGCTCGCTCTGCTGCTTCTCGATCTGCCCGTTCGGCTTCTCGCGCTCGCTCTGCTGCTTCTCGATCCGCCCGTTCGGCTTCTCGCGCTCGCTCTGCTGCTTCTCGATCCGCCCGTTCGGCTTCTCGCGCTCGCTCTGCTGCTTCTCGATCCGCCCGTTCGGTCTCTCGTACGAGCTCCGCATTCTTCAGCTTCAGCTCCCTCTCAAGCCTCTCAAGCTTTTTCTGAAGGTCCTCGTCCATGGTTGTAATGTAGAAATGGAATGAAATAAGGCCAGTTATAGCAAAAATGTGGTTTTGTGCAGGAATTCGGGCTGGCGTGTTTGGCGAAATGGGTGCAGAGCGATGAGCTAGCTAAATCTGATATTATGGGGCTGACATGGTCTGTGCGTGGTTCCCTGCCGCACAAGAGCTTCCGGGGTTCGCGATCGGCTGGGACTACTTTTTTATCGTGCTGACCAAGGTCCCCCCCACCACTAGCATTCACATGCCCATGCAGCCCCTTACTTCGTCTCCATTCCTGTGGTTCAATTACCCACATTCAATTGCCCACCACCTGCCATGCAATTGCATGCTAACCGCGCCGAGGTCCAATTGCCCACCACCCATGCCCCTTATCGAAGTGGCCGCGAGGTGCGGCAGAAGGCCAGGGCTGAACAAAAAGTAGTTTTGCAAGCAAGAATTTCTCTAGATTTCTTATAACCTTTGATACCCGAGAAGCTCTATCCCAAATTTCAAGGACTTTTATCAATGTGTGGTGATTGGTAGCTTTCGATGCCGCACGATTGGGAAATACAACGCTGGTTCACCGTATCAATTAACTCGGCTGAATCATGGCCCTCAAACCAAAGTTCCTAGAAGAATGTTAATAGCCGTGTCGATATAAACATGGCTATAATCCGCGCCTAGAGTCATATACTGTCACACTGCTAGGCTTACCTTAGGTCAACAGGGTATATCACCTCCTTGACCTGGGCCCACAGTGATTACCACAACGGTTACCACAACATGGCTTTACCTACGGGACACATACACACACTCCATAACATGGTATAGTCAGGGACCCCCTGGCCCACGCGTAGGTCGATAGATCCGTAGGCATAGCCGCGGGCCAAGCCGGAATCTAGACACTACTAACAAGCCAGGCCAGCCCACCCAGTGCATCCGGCCTACGCTAGGCAATGTTACCGGACTCTAGATTTGTCATGGACGGCTCCTCAGTATCGTGGTTGGAGCTGCAGTAGCTAGCCAAAAGACTAGTATAACGATTCAGTAGGTCTTTTGAGTCATGGACCTCCCAGCTATCGTAGTCACCCCTTTGGAAAACCTGAACCCCGACGTTCTCAAGAGTCTAGCTTCAGTAGTAACAAGTGGTTACGACTAGGTCTATCAGGCCTCTATGAGTTATGAAGGGAACCATCGCTATGACAAGACACTAGCTATGAAGCTAGCGATCTAGTAGCCGACATAAGTACTAAGGACGTGAAGGAATCTCCACAGCAATGACTACCATACCTCTTAAGCTATAGAAATACTGATACTGGCCGCGGACTAACGGAAGAGGGTCAGTAACGCTTAGCTTGAACCCCTGACTTATAGAGCGCGTGAGACGGGCGGCTAAGGAACTTCGGGACCAACGGGCAGCTGGGACGGATCCTTTGGTATCTTAGTATCTTTATAAATTGTAGATAGTGCTCCAGATAAAAGAGATAGAGCTACGACGGATCCTTCTTTGTCAGGGAGTGTGAAGCAGCCCCCAGTCTGTATTAGCGCGGTGATTACAAATGGGCAGCGTGATATCATGGTTCCACTACGATAATACAGAAAAGTCATCTGCATGGATGACAGCGATAAACCAGACGCTGTATCAAGACAGCGCCCTTCTTCGTCTAACGAGGCCCCGTTCATTGCCTCTTCTGTAAGCTGGAGCTCGGGAACTTTTACCAACAGTGGACCTCTACCGATAAGCAAACGCGAGCAGCACCCTCCGTTCCAAACTCTAAACGCTATAACCCAGCTAGGTACGGTTTATGCTATCTGATAGTAGCACCCTCCCGACATTCCGTGGCTGGAACTCCACGGGTGCGACCTCTCAGGTCACCAGTGTTATTATATCCGCCATGCTTAGTAACGTAATACCCATACGTGATTAACGCCCATCATCTGACACCCGTACGCTAAGTATCACCACGTAATCCACTGCAATCAGTTCCGTTATAGGAAAAATGGAGGTCCCAGCCTTACTGGTGTTAACTATCACTATGGCATTAATCACTAGTGAACTGGTGCAGCAAAACCAGCAGACAAACAGAAAAACAGAAGCACACTCTAGATGTTGGAGTGTGCAACCCTCCGATCGGAGGGAAGGATGAAGTAACCGAGTAATGAGAGAACAAATCGAGTAGCAAATCGAGTAACAAATGAACAAATGATATTTTCGCTGTGGTCCTAATAAAATGGATTTTTCGTGGATGAAAAGGAGATCCTCCCCCCTAATTACAAGATGAAGAGCGCAAAATATTTATAGTGAAAAGATGACCCACACAGTGGGTCCCTCAAAAACGCCCATCATAACACTAACCACAACGCCACCCCAAGTCACTAGTGCTTTTAGTTCTTAGCTTAAATAGCTAATAAGTAAACTTAGGGACGTAACTAGTAATAGACGCAGTATTAAGACGGTGACTAGTAACCTAGATTTACAAGGCGGTGACCAATAACCTAGATCAATAATAAAACAGTTATTGGTCATACTATTCACCCTTAGACGGTGACCAGTAACCTAAACAGAACCCAAACAGTGACTAGTAACCTGAATGTAACGAAATAAGTTACTGGTTATACTCATATCGCGAAGCGGGCATACAGCGCTAGTTTAATTACAGTGGTACTACCATACTGCCGGGTCACCTCTGCTACTCTCATTGGCTACTTTACCGCTGATAATTACATAATATGTCGCACTGACGCAGATATAAGCGCCAGAACGTAAAAAACGTGAGAACGTCGGGGCTCAGGTCTTCCACTAGCGTGACTGCGATAGCTAGGAGGTCCATCATTCGAAAGACCTACTGAAACATCATGATGGTCCTCGGCTGACTTCTGCAGCTCCGACCACGATGCCGAGGTTGTATGGCCGTCTATGACAAATCTGAAGTCTGGTGACGTTGACAGTTGCGGGCCAGGTCCACTGGGTGGGCCGGCCCGGCTTGTTAATGGCGTCTGAGATCCCGGCTTGGACCGAGGCCTGCCTGAGGATCCATTGACCTGCGTGTGGGCCAGATGGTCCCGGTTGTGCAGTGTGTATGTGTGCCCCACAGGTGAGCCATGATGTGGCCACCGTTGTGACAATCACTGTGGACCCAGGTCAAGGAGGTGATCCACCCTGTTAACCTTAGGTGAGTCCACCAGTGTGACAGTAGTTCTCGGGAGTGAGGAACCCGTCTTGGTTCCTCACGCAAGCAATAAAGTTCATGTTACGGCCTGCTTCAGGGACGTGATCCCGATAAAGACAGATCGTAAGGAAGGACTCCCAAAGACGTTAGGGGCAAGAGGACTGAATTAAGGCTAGCATAACTCTTGAAACAGTTACACTGTCAAGCAAGACGCTGATCTAGAGGTTCCGAACAGAGCTCTTCTCATATACCAACTGTTCCATGCAGCCTGTGTTCATATGAGCTGAACTGACTGCGTCAGTTCAGCTTGGATGTCGTGGGTTCACCACCGACCTCGCCACCGACCTTGCCACCGGCTGTCTTAGCACGGGTGTTACACCTGCAGGGTTAGGTCGGGCTGGGCTTGACCCGTGCTGCGTCCTGCAGGTCGTGACAGTTCATTGTCTACAATTTTGAAGCCCCCTTATTATAAGCTCTTTGTAGAACTACTTGATACGACGGTGAATCACCCGTCTGGCCTTGTGGCAACCCTCGTTCCCCCTGTCAAGCTATCCCCGGGCGTCCTGCCTTGCAAGTTTGACCCCCTTTGGGTATAGGTTGTAACACTTAGGCTGCTAATCCCAATTTAAGCTACTAAAGCTACTTCTGGGCTACACCCATTTCAAGGCCATTCCAAACATTAGTACATAATGGGATGTCTCGGAGCATACCAATACATACTTTAGAATGGTGCATACTATTCTAGCTCGGATTTTGGCATGGTACCTGGTACCTCAGCTTGAAATTTTAAATGGTACATCCGACCACTCAGAAGGGTTCATTTACTGACGCTATTTTCTATGTGGAACCGCTCCAGTGGGTGTTAAGCCTAGGTGTTGCAGCTTCCAGCCCGTCCCTTTGTCGTGATTATGCGCTGGCATTCCCCTAGAGGATGATGTGGATAGTAGCCCAGGGGAGGAGTTCGTCATTACCGACACAACAAGCTTATATAGGAGCATACAATAAGGAGGCCACCAAGGCTTCGACCTTCTCGCCTCCCTGGCCCGATTGCTTTCGTGAGCCTGAAAGACAAGCAGAGAGATCCACAAGTCGATGCGAAAAGGAATCTTAGGAGAGCGTCGCCAGCTCCATTGCTAGTATTTCTTAAAGCTAACAAGACCCGAGGAAGCTCCAAACCTGAATTTATGATAAGTCTGTGACATTTGGTGTTATGGGGCCCTAGGGCACTCCTTATGTGGCCCAAATGGCTCATGCACCCCACCACTGCAGGCCATGGGCCAGAACGTAAAATGGAGTCACCACGCCTGAGAGACCGACTTGCTAGATTATAAGAGGGGACTGGCCTCTCGACGTCTAATAAAGGGGCATTGGGATAATTGTATACTTTCTCTTTTAAGAAGTATTTCCACTCCGTACAAGACGCATTCTACTCCTTTTCCTTACTCCCCCTTCAGAAGTTGCCTCCAAAGTCGTTACTAAGGTCTTGCCAGTCCTACCAGTTTTTTCTGATAAAATCAAACTCCCACTTGCCAATAAGACCACCGAAGCCTCGAATACGATTAGTTAAAAGGACGTGCAACACCTTGAGATATGGCAGCGACAGCACTATTCGTAACGGCTTGGGAAATCCGACGCGCACAAGAGGAATACGCGTTTGCAACAGCCTTCCTATCCTCAGCTGCCGCTTTACTAATACCGTCCGCAACGCTGTCCACAGCCGTCATCACAGCAGCCGCAACTGCTGGCGTAGATGAAGCCTGTGTTGCCAGAAGCGCCAAGCCAATGTCGGTTTTGACAGGGGCGTAATATTGCAGTAGAATCTCTTTAGATTCACGGGAAAGGGTACTACCATACCCCACAGCATTTATGACGCCGCTGAGGAAACCTGGGACGGCCATTGTATGGTAATGGTCATATAAAATGTCGCTAGATCTATCCGGCATGGCGGTAATAGCGTTGGCAATATGTTTGACGGCCGTCTTCATAATGTCGGCCACAGTCGCCGCATCAGCGACTGGTACGTTTGCTACCATATCGGCAACATATATAATGCCACTGGCTACAAATAGTGCTGCAGCGGAGACCTTGTCTGTAGGTAGGTTGAGCGCGGTGGTGGAGATGGCCGTGGTAATGTTGATGATGGTGGTTGCGTCGACCGTCGCGTATTCGCCGCCTGTATCTGGGCACAACGAGTCCGACGGGGCGGTTGAGCTTTCGGTGTAGGGTGGAGGAGGATCACCAGATACAGTATCTGCCGCGGTCTTCGTCTGGGCCGGAACAGAGTGGATGCTTTTCTGTCGCTGTGGCTGGAGCTGACCGATCCAGGTGCGGAACCATCTCGTTGTTTTGCCCATATTCAATTGCGCAGGTAAAGGGGCGAGATGCCTATGCTGGAATTAGGTCTGTGGCCCAACTCCATTATATACTGAACTGGCGCTTACGCACCAGCAACAAAACCAAACAAAAGATCCAAGACAGAAAGAAAAGATAGATATTGTGTATGTGTCGGAAGGGTTCAGATAGTGGACATACCGAATTTCACGTCGTCAGGCTCTTTCGATCGGATGGAGGCAATTTCGTTTGTGGTGCTGCGTGAAAGCTATCTAAACTGCGCGAGCCCTGACTTTTATGCTCCGGTGCGCGCAGACGCGCATGTGACAAGCACATGCTAAGCTTGTTTTGGTTCAGGGTGGGTTATCAGCAAATATCACGTGTATCAGCCAGAAAAGCATAATCAAGAGAGTTGCATGTGTGTTGTATTGAAGTCGTGGTCAAGCGTCCGGAATTGCGCACTGGCTGCGAGCGCTGTGGTGCTTACGTAACTTGACAGATAATGGGGGAGCGGATTGAGCTTAATTACATGTATAAGAGCAACGCTGCAGTGCTCTCCACCTACCTGCCTAGTTCCCAGTCTAAATTAAAGAGTTAGATAATAGGTCAAAGCCACGGTAGGGTCTGGTGCCGTGTTGATGCGACAGTATGTGCAGAATGCGCATTGACGACAACGGAGCCCAACAAAACTGCCGGAGGTGAGGGACAGCTTTCACGCCGTGATTCAATCGGACTCTGAAATTCACCAGCACCCGGCTGCAGTTTGCAGCCTCGATCGCACCTGCTAGCTACCAAACTCCTGGTAGTCAAGGCCTTCAGGTGGCAATCATCCATTGGAACCCGAACATTATACGAGACAGGGTATATAGTCTGGCATTCTGAATAACTGGGCGAACTGAATAGGAAGCTGTCAAGTTACGTAAGCACCACAGCGCTCGCGAGTGCTTCGGCCACATTGCCAAGCGCACTCGCAACCCAGTGCGCGATCCCACGCTCCTGACCGCGAATTCAATACAACACACATGCAACTCTCTTGATTATGCTTTTCTGGTTAATACACGTGATATTTGGAGCCTGCTACGTTGGTAAGGTACTACCTTACCTCTTTGAGCGCACACTCTTTGCCCCTCCTGAGATATTCCTAGTATGGAAAGGCAGGTGCATGACTACCCGAGGAGTTCAATGGCATACCACCACCCCCTGACCGCCAGACCGGGAAGTCACGGCCACCCTTCTCTTATGAAAACCACCCGGGCCGTACCAGCCAGGGACCTCACCAAAGTATTTGCAAGATCCAGCCACATTCCATGTGGGCTTGCTTGGTCGCGATTTTTTTCCTGTGCTCGGTCAACTCTTGCTCCCCATTCTCCGCCCAAATCGGCGGAAGTGCAACTCGGACAGTGATACCATCAAACCACACCACCTTCAGTCAGCTAGCAGTCACAGTCCCAATGCACCAACTAATTCCCTTACTTCCCCATCTGTGCTGCAACAAGACCTCTCTCGGCTACTACGCACCAACAATATCACAAAAACGCACTGAAGCTTCATTCTGCCCGTCTCACCTCTGTTTCTCTCGTTAGAACGACCATTTCCTGCCGCCGCACTCCATATATCGACCCGTGGATCGTCCTAGTTCGGGCCGCCGCGTCACCGACTACTCGGGTGTAGCCATCAGAGAAATATAAACCCGACCAGGTCCCTCAATTCAACACATCCCTTCGACTGCGACACCGATCCAGCCGTATTGACGACACGATAGCGTTTTGTACCATTTGTATGACCTCCAGGTATCTCCACCTACCTAGCCCTTCTGATGGCCACTTGGTCTTGACAGGCCGCTAATGTCTGGGGCGAATATACAGTCCCCGATTGACGACATTCCCACTCCATTCCCTCGGCCCGCATCGATTACAGCCGCCAGCATGACCGGCGTCGCCGTCCTCGCATCGAGAATTTTGAAACTACAATATCTCGCTCTTCCTCGTCCCTCTGGCAGTGCAAATCTGGCGGTCAAGGCCACGTTTGTCCGCTTCCTGCAGCGGTCTCCCGACTCGCTCTCGGCGACATCTAGAATATTTCGGCTTCAACCTTGGTACTCCTTTCATTTCTCTACACATTTGTCTTGAGCTAAATGTTACTGGAGCGTTGCCGAATATGACCTGAAGTGTGCAGCAAGCAACCGGCCGCTTCGAGTACCTCATACCTAAGGTACTTACTTTGTCCAGCACTGAGATAGCCACTTGCCCGGCACCGCTAACTAGGCAAATCCAGTGCTGATGGCCCCGGTACTGTCGGTCGAACATAGGTAGCTACCTACGACATCGGGCCTATGGCTCTGATTGACTGTCATCGAGCCAACCTCCGTCGCCGAGGCCGCTCCCGGATATAGCTCCGGATAGGATTGATGCCCCTCGGACAGTATCGCCATCATAGAGACCCTGATCGCTGTACTTTCTATGGGTCCTCAACTCCTCGATCATCGTGTTGCCGTCAAAAATACCCTGGGCGCCATTGCCATCGCCGTTATCGTCGTCATCATCATCGCCGTCGCCGCTGTCGCCTCTGTCGCAGCTGTCGCCGGGCAGTTCATGCACGAAGTGTTTGTTGGGTCAGTATTCTCCTTACCTCGCTGTCAGTGTGTGTGTGTCTGCGTCCGTGTCTGCGAATGTGCCTTTTTCTATATTTGCAAAGGCTTCTATTGCAGTTCTTCAATCTCTCTTAGAAATTCGCTCCTCTTGACTGCGAGGCTCCATTCTTTGCAATTCAAGGGTCCATTATTCTCGACTTTACGGCTTTGCGGCCATGATATCCGGTCGAACTGCACCAGTCGGCCGACGTGGGCCGTCCGTCTCCAAGGCAGACGCTACTTGGAAGGCTTTAGATGCTTGGGTGCTGGAATTGAGGTAAGCCGAGCGGGCTTCGAATTGAGGGCTGACCTGACATCTTGGTGCCAATAGGCCGGGAACAACTATACCCATCGGGCGTGGCGCGTCTAGAGACAGCACAAGTCCGGATATGCCGTTCCCTGGGGTATCTCGAAAGACAGTATGGAGGTAACCCCTTGGAGAATCACCGACCTACGGCTTCTTCGGCGTCCCCCTGGTTCCCTTCTCAACCTCAACGAGCGTATAGAGAACAAGTCAATAATCGTCGCAGCTGATGTCATTCCGCCCAGAGGCCGTGACTTGTGTCCGTGGACGGGCTAACTGCAATCCCACCGCCCAGGCTATCCTGCACACCATGCCAGACTTCATTGTTGAGAAGGTACAGCGCCAGGAGAACAGGCCGGCCGGCAATTCAGAGAATCGTGGTCACAGACCTCTCCAGCATCTTGCCCAATCGATAACGGACCTACTTTACCCATAACAAGATGCGACAAGAGCTGTGAGGCCGCTAGTCTCACTGGGTCCTGGAGCCACGCTAACGGTAATTCCAAAGGAACGCGGATATGATTTCACCACTTATGAAGCGTTTCGGCTCGAGGGTATAGGTTTCTAAGAGTGAAGAACGCAGAGGGTTTAGGATCCTGGGACCTTGATGTTTCCGTCATTCCACTGAGAACAATGATAAGCAAGAATACAAGTTGTATTGTATGTTAGTTGTAGTGCAGCCTACGATAGGAAGCTCAGTGTTGATGCTACTCCCATGTTCCCTTCCCTCAAAGTGTGTAAAGGTGAATAGTTCTGGGGGCTTATTTCCCGCCAAGGTCTTCTATTCTTTATCCTAAGGTAACGAAATTACTAGGACAATCTGGCATGCAAGATAGCCCGGCGACAGTAGATAAAATTACACTCTATTCCCTCTGCAATCCTCGTTGACGTAGTATAAAGCTTGCTCTGTTCTGACCCTCCTAACTCCCTCTTGGGGTGTGATTGGGCTTCTCGAAACCCTGTTGGGTCTCCTATCTTGTATCAGGTGTTGCTAGCTTGCTTCAGGAATCTTGTTGCAAACAGGTTTTGTCCTTTGCTTACATGTCAACCCTTCGAAAAATCGAGGCGCTGAACCGAGGCCGAAGTCATGCATCTTCACCCTTGATTGAGCTGAGTAGAAAGAGATAGGAACAAATCACCTCACTTGCAAGTCAATGAGAATCAAAGCAAACAGAAAGAGAAGTGCGCTCGGCGCATGATAAAATTATAAGGATACAGGCAACTGGTGACCTTTCCTCGCCCACCTAAAGTACTACTAGCCATTGAATAATGATGCTATGTCCAATCCACGGTACTCAAGCCCCTCCACTACCTTCATTATCATTTCCTTGAGCTTGGGCTGCCTCTCCCGATATAACACGGTGGCGTACCGGCCCGCAAACGGTTTGGAGAAGCTGGCGGCCAACCAGATCATTCCGCATATCGCATTGTAGCAGGGCCGCCTGAAACCCCGCACGCAAGGTATCTGCCTCGCGCCGGGCATCCATGTTCTTGACGGTCTCAGCCGCCAACAGCCTATCAGCCTGCCGTTTGGCAGCCTTCAACTCGTTAGCACGCTTGTGCTTCCACACCGCGACAACGACGCTAATCAGCGTGCATAGAAGTGTCACGCCCGTTCCAGCCTAGCTCGCGATAGTACCATGATCGACATGGTCAGGACAATGCGACATCTGTGTGACCGTGACTACCTGCAACACAGTCACAGTGGCAGTCGCAATATCTAGCAGAACGGGCGACATAATGCTGGCGTGTCGGGTTGGTGTCGAGTCGGTGTCAGGTCGTTATCTTGGTGAAATCCCTAAAGGCTCAGCTGTCAGTGTGCGTGTAATGTGTCTGCGGGAAACCCTTCAAAAACGCCCGTGCAAACCTGCGGGGACCAGCCAATTCTTATGGCTGGTCGGGCGCTCCTCGGGAAGCAGTGTCGTTGCTGCCCCTTCGCTACATCCCTTCATTTTGGGAAGCTGGGCATTGTTGAGGTAAGAACCAGAGTTGATATCCCATGAGGAAAGAGCAGAATAACATCCCCACATCAGCACATCAGCCTACTAGCGGGCCGACTTGGCGCGGCGGCGGTGATCGTTCAAAGGGAATTAAGGCCTATGTCGCGTTAGTTCCCACCAACCCACAACACTGTACTGACGTCAAGATAGCACACGCTCAGCGCCCATGTGCACTGGCTGGATCTGCTACGTAGCTCCAATATCGCGGTAATTAACCACGTTCTGCTAACCGGGTCTCCAACAGCTGCCGGCTCTGTCCAGATTGTGAATCCATGTGACGAAGTCTGTTCACATCAGCAAGTACCCCGAGAGCCCGATGCCGGGGAGGATTTGGGCCATGGGGAAAAGGAATTTGCGGCGACGTACCTGGACCGCCAGGGTCAGTGAGATGGCGTCGTCGGATGGAGGATCGACGATGGTTGTGAATGAGGACTGGGCGTTGGAGGCAGCGAGCGAGAGGGTGTAGATGATATCCCGTGGGCCAGTGAGGCCTCACGTCTCTTGGTTTGTTCTCGGGGTACAAGGTTATGTTCTATGGAGGATACCAGGAAACGAAAGTCATGGGCACATGTTGTTATGACTCGGCAGTTGTCTGGCTGTAGCTCGAGACAGGGGCTCAGATATTGCGTTCTCGACAGCCCGGGTCTGCGAGGTCAATTACAAGATGTACTATTGACAGCCCAGGAGACGATGTAGGTGAAATTAGTGGTATGTCTCAAGCGACAGCTACTTATTTACTTACATTGCCCTGGACTCAAACGAACAAAAGATGATAAAAAAGGGGATAAGGGGTCTGCCTGGTTGGGGCTGGGGTTAATTCAAAGTCTTAGAACATCATAGAGCTTGAAGCACTGGAGCAGATATCTGCTTCTTCTCCTGTTCCTGACTTCTCCCTTGCTTCCTGGCTTGATCTGGAACTTCTAAATGACATGGGTCCTATGACTGGTTCCTCCTCTAACCCCAGGTAAACACCCTTACTTTCCTAATAGTATAAGGAAAAAATAGAAATTCATATACTAATGCCTTATGTCTAGGCATGTCAGGTCTTCATAGGTCATCACAACCCAGGCCACTTTTAACAATCTTATCCCTGTGGTATAATGGTAGTATACTTTACTCTTATGGATTGGGTAACTTATGTATATCTGATGTAGCAAGTTATCTGACCTAGTATTAAAGAGGTTGAGGGTTTAATTCCTCCTAGGGGCATTTTTCTTTTTTAGTTTGTTAGGATTTAGGCAGTAGAAGTCCTTGACTAACTATAGACATAAAAGTCCTGTATATGGTTCCTAAGAGTTATCTATAGGTCCATAGCCAAGCCACTTGACTAGGTACTGTAATACTCTTTTCTTAAATCATAAATCTAGAACTTCCTCTACTTCAAACTCTTCTTTATCTGCTTCTACTTCCAGGGTTTTTTCTAGTGGGACATTCTTTGGTACTAGTTTCAGTAATAATATATAAAAGACTCTGGTCCTAACCCTTATGGTCTTTGGTAGGTCTAGCTTATAGTTTGTTATTACTACCTTCTTCTTGATCCAGAATGGTCTATACCTTTTAAAATCAAGCTTCCTACTCTGGAGGTTGGGAAGTCTGGGGGTCCCGGTGCTGGTGGAAGGGGATGATGTGCTTTTTGACACGCCTGACGTGGTGGTGGATTTGGCTTGGTATGGGGTGCAGACCTGATTCCTTGTAAGTCCTACCTCTGTGTTGTCCTTGCTGTATCCTACCCTCTCTACTCCCTATCCTGCAAAGAAATTTCAGATCTGACAGGCACATAGGTAGGAGAGTCTGAGTTGGAGTCAGAAGTTGTGTGCCTTTCTTCCCTGACTGTCAGGGGGCACTTTAACGTATGATTTTCCTAGACTTTTAGTCTGGTTGTTGCAAGTCGGCCCATGAGCCTAAGGCTAACCAACTATGGTGTGCTCTTGGTGGAAAGAATGACCTGAGGCTATTAAACTGATATCAGACTGAGGTCAGGTGTCCTTTTATGGTCAATAGCTTGGGGATTTGATATTATAGGAGGTAATGAGAGGGTTGAGAGTTACTATATTAGATGAAGTGATAGAGGTGTTTGTACCTAGGGTTCTGAAGTATATAATGCCTAAATAGCTCCCTCTGTTGATGCGTATTGTGCCCATTCTGAAGCAGAGCATGAGTCACAGATTACCATTCACAAAGACTTGGAAAGAATATGTCAAAGACAGGATCCAAGAGCCTAGTAAAGATCGCCAGTGGACTGACTTCTTCAATACTTTTATGCCAGAGAAGGATGAAGCAGTGGAAGAAGGAGATTATGATCACCATACATTACACTTAGTAATTGCAGCTGCAGTCCACCAAAGAGGAACAGAGCGCCTGGGAGCAGCACTAGGCGGGTGCTGGAAGCAGCAACAGGCACAGGCATAGGCGCATGCACCAGGTTCCAAGTGCTCTTTATACCTCTTGCGCTTCTCGCTGGTGAGCCTGTTGGAGATGAGATACTTCCACTGTTCCCTCATGTGCTGGTCGTATTTGGCGATGCGCTCGGCGTAGTGTGTGCTACACGCGTACTAGATCGTGATGACGTCGGTCTTGTTTGTGTTGCCTGGAGTCATTGTGCAGTAGCCTTCATTGCACACGCGAGTGTATATGCCCTCTGGGCAAGCCCCTTTGCAGGGATCTTTGCGGTGTGATGGGTCCTGGCAGCTGAACCAGAGCTTAGTGTAATAATTACACATTGTTACTGGTCAGGTAGTGGTGCGTTTTCCAAGACGGATAGGGGTATGTCGAGTCAATGAGGCAACGCGCAGTGGGATCCCAGTGATCAAGGTCTGGTATCTGGCAGATGTTGAGAATGATACTCTGGGGGTATTCAGCACCAATTGCAATGATGGCTCTTCCAACTTCTTTCCAAGTCTTTACGAATGGTAATCTGCGACTCATGCTCTGCTTCAGAATGGGCACAATATGTATCAATGGAGGGAGCTATTTGGGCATTATATACTTCAGAACCCTGGGTACAAACACCTCCATCACTTTGTCTAATGTGGTGACTCTTAACCCTCTTGTTGCCTCCTGTAGTGTCAAATCCCTGAGCTGTTGACCATAAAAGGACACCTGACCTCAGTCTGATATCAGTTTGATAGCCTCAGGTCATTCTTTCCACTGAGAGTGCACTATAGTTGGTTAGCCTTAGGCTCATGGGCCGACTTGTAATGACTAGACTGAAAGTCTAGGAAAATTGTATGTTAAAGTGCCCCCTGACAGTCAGGGAAGAAAGGCATATGACTTCTGACTCCGACTTGGACTCTCCTACCTGTGTGCCTGTCAGATCTGAAATTTCTTTGTGGGATAGGGAGTGGAGAGGGTAGGATACAGCAAGGACAACATAGAGGTAGGACTTATGAGGAATCAGGTCTGCACCCCATACCAAGCCAAATCCACCACCATGTCAGGCGTGTCAAAAAGCACATCATCCCCTTCCACCAGCACCGGGACCCCCAGACTTCCCAACCTCCAGTCATACACTTCACCCTCCCCCTTTGCATGAAGCAGTGCCATCCTTAGCAGGTGCAGCTTGTCATCTGCCTGCCTCCTCTTAGTAAGCCTGCCCTCCTTCCTCTTTATCCTCGTCACACAAGCAACCAGCCGCTCCAGCACCAGATCCGTCAGCATGAGCGCAACACTAGCGCACACAATTATGAGAACACCGGCAAAGTTGAAGTTCTGCACCTCTCCCTGGCTCTGCACCAGTTGGTTCCGGCACTGGCGCTGCAGCTCCTCCTTCACTGGGTTCGTGCCTGGAAAGTCTGTGTCGTTGTACACCGACCGGACGCGGCCCAGTAAGCCCAATCCGTTGCCATCGACGAGGGTCCTTGTGTTGGACGCGTAGCCGAGCACATCGGCCTGCAGCTTAGCGAGCAGCGTCTGGAACCACCCGAGAACCTCGGTCTGCCACTGCGTGTCGGGCAGGCCCGGCGCGATGTTGCCAAAGGCGAGATTGTTCGCCCATAGCGAGCCGACGCCGAGGGAGGTCACGATGCGATAGACGTTGGTGCCTGTGGAGAGAGCAAGTAGCAGCCGGCTTGCTGTTGCGAGTTGGGCGGGGTTGTACTCTGGGATGTTGCGCTTCATGATGGATTCGCTGACCAAAGAGAAGCCGCCCCATTCTGTGCAGGCCGAACTGGTGGGGTTGCACATGCGATATTGCTCTGCGCAGCCCATGACCGTTACCGTGCGGTCGGACTTCGAGATGTTATGGGTGCCGAGGTCGACCGAACGATTCCCGCTGGCGGAGAACCATGGGTCCAGCACGGGGGTAAGATAGCCGAGCTGGTTTTGGCTGAGAAAGAAGACGCTGACGTCGGCATCTCGCCGGTCCAGATCGGCGATCGGTTCCCATGGCGTCTCGTCCCCGAGTCTCGAGCTGTTTTTGACCGAGAGCCCTGGCGCTGGGGCCCATATGCCTCTGTGTGCGTGTATCGGTCAGTTTTGCCTGGACGGTATATTGGGGAGGTCGGCCTTACGATATCTGGTAGCCTTCCACGGCGCGTGACATCTCGACATTATACGTGTGTGTGTGGTTGGCCGGGACGCTTTGGGTGACCGGGATGCGTAGGTCGCTCACGCGATCGCCAAGAAACCATACTATGTGGGTGGCGTTGCTGATTACTCTTGTCTCCACCAGGTCCCCAGTCCCCAGCGGAGAGCAGGTGAGGCTAAGCTGCAGGGTGACGCGATCTGACGGTGGCGCGTTGATGCCGAGCATCTCGTGCGAGTCGAGTTGATCGGTAACCGCGCTGAAGGCTGCGTCGCTCCCGAGCAGACAGCGGTTATCCGCTGGAACAGGGCACGGTGCGGAGGCGCTGGTGGTGTAGGGAAGCCGCGGCCGGACAAACACGGAAGGTGCGATGGATGAGCCGGTGACGTTGCGGGCGTAAAAGTTGGCGACGTAGGTCCGCGCCTGAACGGCGTCGTTATTGAGCTTTGCGGACTGCGCAGCGTACCCGGTCGCCGTGCTGGTGTCGTACTCCCAGAAGCCGCACGCTGCGGCGTCCCCCTGCGCCCGCGCAACAACGGTGCCGTAGGCTTTGTTGGCGACAGAGGAGCTGAGGATGGCCGCCGTTGCAAAGCCTGCTGAGATAACGAGGGCGGGACCCGCAATCCAGATGGTCCGCCACATTGCTTCCTTCCTTCGATTTCCCGATCCTGACCCGGCCCATGCATTGTGGATTTTGAGCGCTTCCCACATGGCCGCCAGCGCGCTGCGGGAATTTCGCAGGCTGACTTGCTGCTGCAGCGCCATGCCGCTGACTGGGCCGTCATTGTTGGCATTCCAAGCGTGGATGACAAACGCCGCGATGTTCCAGAAACTGGCCCCGGCGAGCGTGATCAAGAGGGCCAGTCCCGAGACCAAACGGTTGCCGTAGTCGACGGGCAGTGACAGCGTCCAAGCCTGCGTTAGCGACCCAGAATAATCCCACCACAGTCCATTTGCGATGGCCATTTCTCGAAGGCAGATATGGCATCAAAGGGGTAAGAGGAATGCGTCGAGGTCCAAACGAAAACAGTGAGCCACCCACCAAAGGTAGGTCCCTACCTTATCAAAGGGGCTGCCTCGATGACCCATTTCACAGACCAGCGCATTGGGGTCTAGACCATGCCGAACTCCCCCACACTTTCCCCGGGCCGTGTGCGGCTGAAGGCCCGACTTGGCAGTCCCGGCAACTCATTCAAGTTCAATGAGGAATTGGGACTTCCATTGACGAACAAATTGGTGGAAGCCAAGAAGGAAGATCCAGGCTCTGGTGGCTCAGACGCCCGGACACACACCAGTTTCAGATGCGGCCCGAAGGTGACCGTGACCTGCATTGAACGCGGCTCGGCAGCTAAACAAACCCCTTCCTATCGACGCCACAAACTGCAAGATCGGGATGCTCAGCGAATGGGTGCCAGGACAATAAAAAGAATGCACGCAACGGTAGGTATCGCACGAAGAGCCCCCCTGGCAGTCAGTGAAGAAGGCAGTCAACGTCGACCCCCGATTGGGATGGCTTAAGCTTGTATCCTGTCAGAACGAATGCGGTTGTCAGAACGGATGCGACTACTATGGCCGGACGGATACGGCGACTATGGCCGCAAGCGGCCAATACAATCGATGCTTCCGGTGGTGATTGCTTCACCAGATCCGGCCATGAATTCCGGAACCAGGAGGTACGATTAAGCATAAATAGGGCTAGTGACCGCACCTTCAATCAGAGAGAAGGGACAGAGATCAATCTTTTACACAATCAATTGAATCCAGTGTGCTTGCTTCCAACATATCCTTACCTGTACAATCACACCCACAGCATTTTCTCCTTGAGTCAGGGGTAGTCGTAGGACCTAAGTAGAGTGTGAGGCGCAGAGCACCTCCCTGAGTTGAGATGGGTTCACGGAGGTGGCTTTTAGCCCGGCTGCAGTTGCCGTGACCAAGAATCCGTCGGTTGGTTGTCCATGGGTTGCGCACCCGACTTTAGAAGCGCTCCCGTTTTCCTTGCCCATATCACAAGTTACCTGCCGTGTGTCAGGTGGGCAACATGGCATGTTGCTGAGGGGACTGAATAGAGTCCGAAGGGTTAGGGCCATGGCGAATTGCCTCAAAACCACCTGGGCAGAAATCAGGCAGGCGCCCAGTTTTGCTCAATGAAGCATCCAACCATCTTTCAACTTCTCTACACACCACTAGGGGTATTTTAGGGATATACTCACTTTCTCTATCTCGCGTAGAAATCCATGAAATCCACGCCTGATCTTGGTTTATGGATCGAGGAGTCATCGCACATACCCAACCATTCGCAATGACTCCCCAACTCCGTCCCTCTTCTCACCCCGAACCGGATCCTTCGGTCATCCCTTCACCTCCCAATCCGCCGCCGGAAAATCCGACCGATACAACACAAACAGCCTACCTAGCCGCCCCAGCCTTTCCGCATCCCCCGTCATCGCCTAGCCGCCATGATGAACCCCGGCATAGCAGCCGCCCCCAAAGGCCGATACCACACCGCCTCCCCCGCAAGTTCCGCGACCTCATCAACCAGCATGTCCCTCTCAATCTGGAGGACGCTAGCATCACCGACACCATAGGCACTCAGCGCCCAGTTGCCCATCATTCCCAGCAGGAGCAAGACACCGTAGCCTGTTTGACGACGCACGTGGAGTCGTCTCTCGGCGAGGGTGAGGTCCCCGAATGATTTCGATGTCATCGGCGAAAGAAGGGCCTTTATCCTGGCAAGATCGATCTGTAGGGTCTGGTGCATTGAAGCGATGGCTGGGAGGTTGCCTTGGACATCGCGTGTGTAGTTGGATATGGCGGCTAGATTTGCAGGTCGCAGGCATTCCATGTCCATTGCCTTGTCGTAGGGCGGCCGAGAGGATCGCGGGATGGCGGGAGAGCGTGGGGAGGGCGTCCAGAGGCTGGGGTCGAGGTTTATTTTGTGGTTTGAGAAGCTTTCGAGCAGCTGCATGGAGACGATCCGTCAAATTGGAGAAATTCTTCTTGAGAGCTTGAAAAGTGTGCCAGTTGGGTACCCGGCAGGGAACTTACAACAATCACAAGAAGTGTGTTACCACCTCGGCTTCAAACTCCCCCATCCAATCCCGTCTCGCAGCAGCGGCATTCAGCATGTGGGCCATGGCCTCCCCGTGGTTGGGGCAGAAGTCCGCCACCCTACCGATCCGGCCCTGCGGACGGAAGTCAGCTTTCAGGCAACCAGACTGACCATAAAGAAACAGCGAGAGCGAACGGGGCGGGGGGGGGGGAATATGATACTCACTTGGCAGATTGTGATCAAATACACAGCACAAAGTGTATCAGGGGAACTCGACATAGAGGCATCGCTTAAAGCTTCCCGGAGGTGTCGAAGTGCCTCCCCATAATACTTGTACATGTCAGACGTAAACCGACGGGTATACACCGAGGGGAAGGAAATGACCAGTGCGCGGACGGAGGAGTCGAGAGCTTGGCTTCGCCCCAGCCGTCGCGGTATCTCAGTGAAGAAGGGACCACATATGCGCAGATCGAAGCGGACGTCTGTCACTTCCAGGGCCGAGATGAGGTGGCTTAGATGTTGAGTTGCTTGGTTGGGGGGAAGCCGAGGAGGCAACGGCGGAGAGGACTTGGCGATGGACGATTCGGTGCAATGGCTGGCGGCCCCGCTTACTTGTGACCTTTTATCCGACGTGGCCATGAATTTAAACTAGATTAATCATTAAACGGCACTATATTCCGATGATGATATGCTATTATTAAGTAACAGTTCTTAGATTTATAGAATTTTTTATTAAGATATGAAGATTTTAGCAGGGATGTATTTTCAGGGTTATATGTACAAAAATCAAGTGGCTAACTTGCTTGTCTGGTTAATTCGCTTATCACACATGTTAACTTTAAATAAAATAACTAGCTTAAACTGCTATTAGCAGCCTAAATAGCTTATTGAACAGGGGCGCTTGCGCACCCCAAAGCAACAACAAAAAGAACACAGCACACCCAGAAACTCACGGCGAACGGCCTGCTAGGTAGAATTGAACTGCGGATGAAGTGATTGATTGAAGTAAGAATACAGGGCGCGCGCGGTGCGCGCGAAGGAAAGATTTTTGACAGGCGAGCGCACAGGCCACACAAAAAGCCAGGGGTTCAGGGGTTCAGGGGCCCTGCAGGGCCCTCAACCAGCAACGACACAACCACCTCAGGTGCCGGCACGCCGGCACCCCGAGTCACTACGTAAACTTCTGCCCGGAACCGGACCTCCAGAGAGGTCCACTAACAGATGCGCCCTAGGTAACACTGTGGGCCAGTCAGCTTTAGGAGCTATATAAACACCTAAAGGCTAAACTTAAGTTCACATATAAGTGAATGTAAACGTTTTATAACGTGTTCCACAAGCATGCGGTGCACCCAAGCATGCGGCGCACCCAAGCATGCGGCGCACTTTTCCACCACCACGCGACAAAATACTTCAATTACACAACCACAACAGCGAGAATCAATTGAAACTACTCATCATTAGATGCACCAGACATTTCCACATCCTCCTGACAGGTGCATGCATTGTGCCCAGTCTTCCCGCAAGTGCCACAGCGCCATTGACCTGTCTCCGTCCTCTTCCGCCGACCACTGTTTTCCTAGATCTTATTTCTACTACCTTAGGCTTTTATAACTTCTCCAATTCATACCCAACCAATAATCCTAGCATTAAAAATTCATTACGGCACCAAAACTAATCTCTCTTTTGTTCTTATTAAGAAGTAGCCGATCTACCAACAAAAAAAAAAACTTATACTACCACTTACAAACAGCCCCAATATGTTAATAATCCATAGCTCTCACTCCACCAACAGCTCTATACTAATCTTAGAGCTAGAGGGCAACATTAACACAGAAGATCTCCATAACCACCTATTAGATCTCTATACTTCCTCAGACCACTACATACAACAAAACAGCAAATCACATACATCATACATATTTCCAGCTCACAATAGCCTAGGCTCATTTAGAACCGACAAACCAAGAAGGAAAACTATTCAAGGGTACAATTAACTATCTACGTTTAGGCAATACAGCCCCAAATACATTAAATATGGAAGAGAGAGCTTTGATCTGACATGTTTAGAGCTTATTAGACAAAAAACTCAGAAAATCAAGCAAAACCACAGGATAGAGACATGGCAGCTGGAGCAAAGCCAACATCTATCAAAATATTTTCAGAAAGAAACAAAGTATCAATTAGGGGTGCCGCTACAGAAGCTTACGCCCACAATTACTACTACTAGTTCCATAGCAAAGAGTACTATTGAAGAAGCTACTGGTAACGCGTTTTTCTTAGAGAATGGCCAACATGATGAAGATATTGCCGTACCAGCAAAAATCTGGAAAGGGCTGCGGAAATATATCACTAAGAATATCATTCTCGATTTTCTGGGTATCGATGACCGACTACTCATAATTCTTTTTGGAGAAGCACTTCCTGATGACGATAGCATCCCTGGCGGCATCCAGGCTTGGTGATGGGTGCCGGCGCTTCTCAAAATGCCGAGCCCAGCCGTATATTGCCAGCGGCAAACTGGTCACTCACACCAACAAGCTAGCGCCGCTAAACGGGGGCTCGCGCCAAAGGCCCAACCCCCGTACCGCACTCACACCCTCGCCGAACCCCTGGAAGAAAGTTAAGAGGTTACGTTCCGCTAAGAAACCAATGGCTTTTAACACGTACTCGGTGAAGCTTTGTGCTCCGTTAGCGTGGGAAGAGTAATCGGCCATGGTATTGATGCTTAGTATTATTGTAGTGTTAGTTGAGGGTGGCTGATTTTGGGAGAGTGGATGGTGGTCTCGAAGAACTAAGAGAGTGCTAGCGAACTACAGTGTCAGGGAGCAAGAAGCTGTCGTTGCAATGGACTTTGCGTTGTAACTGGAGAGAACTGGTTTTTTAAGGGAATCTGTCTACAGTGAGAAGCCGGCCTATTATATAGACCTCTGTGACTCGCTCTTTACTCTGATGACATCCCATACCTTGCGTCGATCGAAAATGGCGAGAATGATCCCAAAAACCGGGCAGACGGTGATGTCACCGTTGTCACCAATGTCACCGACAGCAACGGCAGCAAGTGGCAGCCGAGCTCCCCTGCGCGAGGCATCACCACCACAACCCGCGCCGCAGGGGTCAGCCGACACCCTGCTCCTCCAAGCGTCCGACTCCTCGGACGCCGAAGAACCGCATGCGTTTGGCATCGAAAAGGGGTTCTGGAAGGTAAACTCCCCTTTTCCCCCATGAACTCACCTCGGACCCCACAGAGCCAGCCACAACTGACCCCCCCCGCAGATTCACAACGCCGCCCAGGAACTCCTCAAGTTCGCCGCCATCTACCAGGCCCGGCGGGACACCGCCGCGGGCGGCCCCTCCGGCTCCGGCTCCGGCTCCGGCCGCCTGCCCAAGGAAATCGACATGCTCTCCATGACGCAGCTGTCGTGGAGCGTGCTGCACGCCGTGGGCGACATTAACAACCACAACCAACGCTTGGCGGGCCGACACGACGCGTCGTGGGTGCGGCGGCACCTGGAGCCGGGGGCGTCGCCCGTGCCGGAGAAGTCCGGGGTCAGGAAAGGGGGGTGTGAGAAGAGGGCGCGGAAGAGGAGGGTGAGATTTCCCAATTAACCAACGGCTATTCATATGATGGATTGCTAATGTTGCTGTTGTTGTTGTTGTAGAGAGGTGTTGCATCCGTCATTGACCACCACCGGCTCGCCGGCAACGGGTGCATCGAGTGCGGCGCGGCGGAGAGTCCGTGTTGGCGGCTGGGGCCGGCCGGGCCGTTGACGCTATGTAATGTCTGCGGGCTGCTGTATGCGAAGCGGGCGGAGACGGTGACGATTGGGCCTAGCTCAGATATGTGATTGGGGGTTGTGTGGTGTTTTTTCTTGGTAGGCACCAGGCGGATACATGATAGCAAGGGTGGGCGACGGGCGGTTCGACGGGGATGCTGTTTGGTTAAGATGGCGGCGGTGTATATATTAGTATACGGATGGCTGTATTCTTTGGGCGCTGGCTGGATCGTTGGCTGGATAACTCGGGAACATATGGGTTGGCTGGGAAACCTGGAATAGGCGGCATTTGTTGTTTGGAGTTGGCGGTTCCGTTTGAACAAATGGGAAAGAAATATGTTGAATAATCGGATCAATGCAGTATCATGCTATTGTTGCGTAAAAGCCCCACTGGTTCTCTGGATGGTGGAGGTGGTGCATCGCGAGGCGACTTCAGGGTCCATGGATGGGCTTGTTGGCTCCAGCGGGCGAAGTCTGACACCTTGAGGATGATGGGGACCTCGGGTCGGAGTTGGATGCGGGATCCTAGTCACCACTCACCTCGGGTTTTCTACGACTCGAAACTTTTCGGTAACTTCTGGGTCGAGGGTTGGAGGACGGAGGGAAACAGTCAACATCGGGGTTGAAATGGCATCGCGTGTCGTGGAAACAGAGTTGATGTTGAAATGGCGGGAGACGGGAGGACCACGCGACAAGGCGCTCGGTTTCGGATCGCGGATCGCGGATCGCGATAAAAAACCAAAAAGTCTCAGTCTCACTCTGACAGCCGGTCACATGTCTTGGCGCTTATCGGTCAATATTACACTGCACATTTCGAGTAAGTGTACAGAGTACGTGCCTCGGCGTCGTGCGTCTTTTCCTGCAACCAACGCTGCATCGAAACGCGGGATTCTAAAATACGTGTATTCGGATTCCTATATTCCCCGCCGGACCGCTGGACGGAGCATTCTGTCCGCTGTCGCAGCAAGTCGGTTGGCCCTGTACTAATGCTTGGTGCTGTAGTAAATACACTGTTGGGTTGCTCCCTTCTAGCGGAACTCGCGTTGCGTCTTTCGCGGTTTGCTCAGCACCCCCTCATCCCACTCAACGAAGGTGCAGGTGAAAGCCACCCGCAGAGAGCCCGGCAAATATACGAGTGCCGAACGGGACCATCCGTACACTACAGTATAACCCGCATCATATAACCTTGTGCTCCCTCACACTGCTGTCGGCCAACGACTTTATGTATCGAATAAATGCTACTTTTTATAGTAGTGTAGGTCTGAAATGTCTAATGCAACCCCGAGACGCAGTTCCCTAGACTCAAGATGCCGTGCTTCCAGGCTCTCGTGGCGTAACGCTATGTGCTCTTTTCACCTTTTGCTTAGGGGCCGTATGCCCGAAGTTTTGATGCCGCCAAGTTAAAACACTTACGTTCAAGAAACAAGTTACGTTAAAAGTGCCTTCGCGAGAGATAATATCTACGGCATTTGATAAATACTCATGGCTAAGTATCTCCTTGGCGAAATTCTAAAGCAAGTTAAGGCAGAGAAGCTTGTAATTTCGCGTATCTGCTGCTCTGTGGCGCTGCCTCACACTGGACCCCGCATGCCATGATGGGGCGTTCTTTGGCCCAAGCAGCTGCTCGCGTGACGCACCGAGATAGCGTCTGACAAAAAAAAACTAGCTTTCAGTCTTTTGTCGCTGTGTGGTTTGTCCCGGTACACTACGTTTGGCATGGCAGGCCAAGGAATTGGCATGGGGTTGGCAGCCGCAGCGTACCCATTGGATCCGGCGACGTACCTACCGTACCTAGGTAATTCCGCTGGCTATGCTCGCTTTCGCACCAGATGCCACTGCCGTCATATCCGCGTCTCCCGTTCGTGCCGGTTGACCTTGGCCTTGCGAGCCTGCCCTGCTTGCTTGGCTCAGTTGACTCTTGGACATCGCCGTCGCATGTCGCTGCACCTCCGAGCCTTGGTCTTCCTTGGTTTCCTTGTCCCTGCCAGCTGCCATGTCCTGCTGGGTGGTGGAGACTCGGACCTCAGTGCGCCAGAAGGCATCTCCCTGCCACAAACGTCCCCGATCTGCCACACTTCAGGGAACATCGAGGGGAGCATAGCTCCAGTCAGCTATTCGTCTGGCAGCACCAAGGACCCGCCTTGGCCTCGGTGGAAATCCTTGGGCAGCAAATTCTAACAAAAACTTGAGAGATGGACGCTTCGCTCACATCCTTTATGTCCTTTGCTCCCCTGTCTCCCACTATTCGACACCGCCGGCCACCTGTCTGCTGTCGAGACCCGACCTGATTTCCTCGCGGCCAAGGCCCTCTGACGTATGAGGCACGACCTCAACTACCGCAACCCACCCGACGTACACCGTACGACACTAGATCGCACCCCACGCCCATCAACTCCAACATGGCTGTCGGGGCTTTCCTCGAGCCGGCCATCATCGTGAGCTTGCTCACGGGCGGCATACTGGTCAACCGCGATAAATCCCGGACAAACTACTCGCCCTCGACCCGCCGACCAGCGCCATGGAAGAAGAGGAATCCAAGGAGCTCGTGTCGCGGAGCAGTTCGTCTTCGACCATCTGGCATAATGTCTCTGACGGCAACACCACCCTTCCCTCTTCTCGATGGCGCGAACGGAAACTCAAGTTCTTCGGCTGGGAGCATACCGTTACGATACCCAATACCGAAGTCCACAAGGACCGCCTCCTCAGCAGGCTCCTCCGAGCCTATCCCTTCCTCTTTGAAGTGTGGTATTGGGCTCTTATCTACTGGGTATGCGCCTCCGCCCCTGGGACCCCTCTCCACAAATTGTATGCTAATACCTTCGCAGGTCTACCAGCTCGGGCGAGCCTTTACAGCGGTCACCCTCAAGGCTGGTACCGTCGATACGGCCCGCGAGCACGCCCTCCAGGTCATCTACGTCGAGAAGTGGCTCAGCATCTTCGTCGAGCCCGCGATCCAGCAGTGGTTCATCGGCCACCCCACCCTGATGCGATGGACCAACAAGACCTACTCGTTCATCCACATTCCTGGTACGATCCTCTTCCTTATCGTCCTCTTCTACACGACGACTACCCGCCCCAAGCGCAGACTCTTTGAGCAGTCTCAGCCCGGCTCCGCGGCTCTCCGCCACTGGCGTACCCTGATTGGTCCCTTCGGCCCTGATATCTATGAGCGCCGACGCCGCACCATGGCCATATGCAACCTCCTCGCCTTTATCGTCTTCACCTTCTGGCCCTATATGCCCCCGCGGCTGCTCAGCGCCCCCGAATATACCGGGGAGCACGCTAAGGAGGCCAAGAGCTACGGATTTGTCGATACGGTCCACGGCGTAGACGGCGACAGTAGCGTGTGGACAGCTAACCGATTCTGCAACCAATACGGTAAGCTCCACAATAACCCAGTACCGAACTTTGCGATTTCCGGGTTCCTCCTATTCCCGAGGACGTATTCCTTTACCCCGTATTTCCTGATGATATAATCCAAGAGGATGGAAGGCTAACGTGTGATTTCCGCCCCCCTTAGCTGCCATGCCATCCCTGTACTTTGGCTACTCGTTCCTTATCGGACTTACTGTCGCGACGATTCCCCTGCGTAAGGGCGGATACATGGCATGGCGCCGCGCCGCTATTGTGGCTACCGGTATGCTCTACCCGGCCATTATCCTTACGGCGATTGTGGCGACGGCGAACCACTTTATCTTGGATGCCGTGGCGGGCGCGATCGCCTGTCTCCTCACGTGGAACCTGAATAGCGGGCTGCTTAACCTGCTGCCGGTCGAGGACTACTTTTTGAATGCGCTGAGGATGCATAAGCCTTGAGGTGAACCACGAATGGAGGAGGGAATGATTGAGATATCGTAATTAGGCTGACTATAATCTATTACGGTAAGGACGGGAGGTATGGTAGTTGCAGGCGTTCTTGGGCTCGGGTCCTGGGGTGGAAGATGTAGGTTGGGATGAAGCCTACGGTCTTGGTTTAAAGCTGGTTGGAAGGCGTAGCAGATTAGTAATAATATCCTATTGACTTTATGTATGTCTAGAGTATCCTGTCTTATGGATCTGCATTGGCTTGCATGTATACGGTTCTGATCCTTCCCGTCCTATTAAGGGGTGCGATCAAATGTTGTCGTCATGAAATGGGAGTCCCGGGCTCTGTGATTTGGAGCGTGGAACTGGCTTGGATTCAGCAACATTGTGTAGTTGTTTTGAGCCTTGACTTCTGCAGAAGTTTGAGCTGGGAAGGATAGACTTTCCATGTCTCGTTGGACTAACCCGGAAAGCGTTCAGGTGCTTGTACTTTATAACTGATAACATATAACGAGATGCCTATTCCGGGACTTCAGGGTCCAACTCTCGAGGTTCTCCTCCAGAACACTTTACGTTTCGGCGCTCGGGAGGGATCCAAATATTCAAAACTACCCGAATATATACCTATTTAACAGAAATGTCCATATAGCCCCACGATGGGCAAGATTGTGGTGAGATTTATTGCTTGTTGGCAGTTGGCAAGGTGCCATGCATGCCGATGGCGAAGCATTCCATGCTGTGTGTCTCCAAAGATGAATTCGCCGGGGTCTTATTTCTTCCTTTGGTACCTTCGGTGAGTCAGTTGGAGTCTGCCCTGGTAACACGAGCAGATGTCATTTGAGGTTGGTTGTCAATGTGGGCACGAGTGCGATTGGTCGGTTGAATGAGCTTTCCTTCTCGCCCTAAAAGTACCTGATTGACAAAAGGAGCTGCAGTGACTTTTTGCCGAGTATTAGGCAACCAGACAGAGATCCCAACAAGGTGACTTATTATTTCATTTCAATGACCTTTTAGGATGGAAACCTAAAGGATGGTGCCAAGGAAGGGTGGACCTCCAGTGCCGAATTTCCATGTCAAAGAATTTGTCGGATAAAGTGATGTAGCTGTTTTTCGTCCTCAAATACGCTTATTATATAATGTCCGCCTTCCCTAAAATTATCTCTCGAGGGCTGAAACTCTTCGTTGATACAGGCCCCTTACAATAAACAGCCTAATGGGATATTTCAACTTATTTTATTGCAGTTCCACCAAACACCTATCGCATGTCGTCACGTCCTTAACGCACGTTAACCCCCGTTTCCCCCGCATCTATAGCTGTCATCCCACCATCTCGTTAGCTGAACCCAATCGAGCACTGCACATATGGGCGACCCAGGCTGCAGCTAATAGGAACGACAGAGACTCTGAAAATGACTTGCTGTAATTCGTTGGGGCGGAGTACCTGGCACGAAAGGGGGTTTTACTCATTGTGGGGAAGGCAGCCTAACGCCCTGACGCACAAGGCTCATCCCTTTAATCCATTTCATCTAGACGTCGGTTCTTCACGCGAGTATAAGGCTCGATATCCCCCTTTCTATTTTTTCATCTTTATTCCCCTTACAGCCCAGCAAATTTCCTATCCAGCTACTCAAGCCTCAAGGACGGACACCCACCGTTCGCCAGCATCATTACACCAACAGCATCAACCTCCCAACATCCACCACATCAACCACGACAACCCATCTTACCTAGCGTTTATACCGTGGCAAACCAGCATCTCGAATCTATTCGTTTATGGCAAAAGACCACCACTGGCCCCCTAGCTAGCATTATAACTACCTAGAAAACAAGATAGCATCCTACGTTTGCGGTCTCTATTACCTCTTGCCCGCCGCCACTGGTAGACCTTCCCGACCTTCCCGACGCTACCTCCCCGTGCTATCGGTCTCAGTCCACTCTCATATTATCGCTATAACCAGCCGTACCACCCTTACCTAGAACTTTATCAACACAGACACGAACCGCGCCATTCCCGAGCTACGCTATACTTTTCCCCTTTACGATAGTGTGTCGGTTATAGGCTTCGTCTATACCATTAACGGCACCCGCATTATCAAAGGCCTCGTCAAGGAGCGCGCCCAGGCCCGAAAGACCTACTAGGCGGCCGTCGACCGTAGTAAGACCGCCGGGCTCTTGGAGCAGCTCCCCGACGCCAGTAATGTTTTCACCACTACCATTGGCAACGTCCCCGCCGCTGCCGAGATCAAGGTTGACATTATCTACCTCGGCGAGCTGAAGTATGACGCCGAGACCGATGGTATCCGCTTTACTATCCCCACCAGCATCGCCCCCCGTTACGGCAGCTACCTCGGTGAGATGGCTACCTCGACCAACACCGACAACTCGGGAGGTATCAGTATCGTTATCGATGCCGAGGTGCCTTAAGGGTCGTAAATCAAAGGTATCCAGTTACCTACGCATCCGGTCGCCGTTTCAATCGGGAATACGTCGGCAGGCGCTGCCAGCGGCGCCGAGATGTCTCTGCAAAAGGCGTCCGCTACCCTCTCCCTCGATACCACGTTCTTAGGAGATGACTTTGTTTTGCACGCCGTTACCACTAACATAAGTAACCCCGTTGCCGTACTCGAGACCTACCCTACTATTCCCAACCAGCGCGCCCTTATAGCCACTCTCGTACCTAAGATCAACCTGCCTCTATCTAAGCCCGAGATTGTCTTTCTCTGCGACCGGTCCGGATCTATGAGCGGTAGCAACGTTACCAACATGGTCGCCGCCCTCCAGGTCTTCCTCAAGTCCCTCCCCGTCGGCGTTAAGTTCAATATTTGCTCATTTGGCTCGTACTACGAGCTCCTTTTCCCGAAGGGGTCCCGGTCGTATAATGCGACCAATCTTAAGGCAGTATCCGACTATGTCAGCGGCTTCTCCGCCAACTTTGGTGGTACCGAGATGTACGCGCCCCTTGAGGATATCTTCAAGCGCCGTTATAAGGATATGAATCTCGAGGTCTTCCTCCTGACCGACGGCGAGATCTAGGACCAGGGAGGGCTGTTCAACATGATCAACAAGTACGTTGGTTAGAGCAATGGTGGCATCCGCGTCTTTACGCTCGGTATCGGCAGCTCCGTTAGCTACGCCCTTATTGAGGGTGTTGCCCGCGCCGGCTACGCTTTTTCCCAGGTCGTGGGTTACGGCGAAAAGATGAATAGTAAGGTCGTCCGCATGCTTAAGGCATCCCTGTCCCCGTATGTTAAGGATTACACTCTCGAGGTCAAGTACGAGAAGCCGGCGGCTCCTACAGAGGACGAAGATGATTTTGAGGTTATCGAAAAGGTTATGGATGCGCTGGACATTGACGTCGAGGAGCCGGAGCCCGAACCCAAAGCCGATACCAAGAAGACCATCTCCCTCTTTAACACGTCGGCGGATCTATCTGTCCAAATAACCGACCCTTCTGCCGACGCCTTAGCCGACGGTAAATACTCCCACGTTCCGCCTGTTACCGAGCCTACACTTCTGTAGTCGCCCTTTGAGATCCTACCGCTCTTCCCCTTTAATCGTACCACGGTCTACCTTCTTATGTCACCTGCGTCTACCCAGAGAACGCCCAAGTCCGTTGTCCTCCGAGGCACATCTCCCGCCGGCCCCCTGGAGCTGGAGATTCCCGTCACGGTGCTTCCGGAAGCACGGCGGTTTAAGCCACCACCCCTAGCCCGTCGCACCTGCCCCTGTCCCTCAACGAGGTCATTTCTAAAATAGACGAAGCCGTATCCACGAGACTGGCCGGTCATAGCATCGGTGATGATCTTAGCCGACTTGCACGAGGGGAAGCAGGCGAGACCATTCACCAGCTCGCTGCCCGCAAGGTCACTAATGAGCTTGAGGAGGGCCGCGGCTGGCTAAACCACGCTAGGCAGTCCGCTGATGGCCCTGACAAGGGTAAGCTGCTTAAGGATACGTTTGAGGGCCGCTTCTCTGATATGGTAGAGCGCGAGGCTGTCCGTCTGGGGGTTGCCTACCAGGTGGGCGGCAGGTGGTGTAGTTTTGTTGCTCTTGAGCAGGACCACGACAATGAGGCGAGCGACCCGGGGGTGGCGTCGGGGCTCGAAATGAATAAACCTGAAAAGCGCTCTAACACTGTTGCCACCCCTGCCCCGGGATCCAGTCGTCGAGGGTCGAGGACCCGCCAGACTGCTCGGAAGAGTACTGGTGGCGCTGTACCGAGAATGCAATTGGCTTCCCAGGCCGCCAGGAAGTCCGCCCTATCGACCGGCCCGGTCCCGGATAGTTCCCGCTCCCGCCCCGGCTGCAACATCGACCCCGGCTCAGATCAATTTGTCCGCAAGGCCCTTCGGAGTCTCCTCGGCTCGCGTTGCTTCCTCAACGATGTCCCCGTCGATACAGCCTCCTGCATTTGGCGCGCCGGCCGCCCGGATGTCCTCGTCAGTAAAGCCTTCTGCATTTGGGGCGCCGGCCGCCCCAATGCCCTCTCCACGCTTCGGTAGGGCGCCGGCTGCCCCGATGTCCTCTCCAGGCTTCGGTAACGTGATGCATGCCAAGACAGGTACGATCTCCCCCAATAACCATAACGCTGCCAGCCGCCTCCCTAGCAGCATCATCGTCGACGATGGACGAGAACTCTGTAGAACTTTCACTGACGACCTTTTCTTTCCAATAGCCGCTCCCCAAGCACTATCCATGTCGGCCGCACCTCCACCGCCCCCTGTCAGGGAATGCGAGTCTTCCTTCGAAGGAGGCAAGGGCAGATCGCGCGGCGGCGGCGGCGGCGTCAGCAGGTTCGTCCAGGCCCACGCGGATGCTGGATACAAGTACAGCAAAAAGGCGAGCCCAGTGCTGACAGCGGACCGAAGATTCCTAGTGTCCAACCACTCAGCCTCGGACGAAAGCAAGGAGGCAGACTCGGGGTTCGCCGCTACGTGTCCCCAGACGCCCGAGCAAGTCCTCGAGCTCATTGTGGAGCGTCAGGCGTTTGATGGCGCCTGGCAGTGGGATGGCGGGGCGTTGGTCCGCGGGCTGGGCCTCGACGCGGCGGGCGTGTCTGCCAAGGTGACGGCTCTTGTGGGGAAGAGCGTGTCGGGGGTCCAGGTGCTTGATATCGCAGCGACGGCGGCGGTGCTGGCCTACCTTGAGGCGAAGCTGGCGGGGAAGAAGGACGAGTGGGAGATGATGGCGGAGAAGGCGAGCGGCTGGTTGGAGGAGGCGTTGAAAGTGGCGGGATTCGTTGGTGGGGTCGAGGCGTTTGTGGCAGAGTTTGGGGCGCTTGTGATGTAGGGTGATGCAGGGCGAGCCGGGATGAGCCACTTGTTTTGAAGATGGCCAGTCAGCGCCGGTGTGTGACCGAGGTCGTCCTTTGTTAGTTTTTGGGAATTGGTCTGGGTAGATCTCCGTTTTGTTCATTTAGTATTGGCTAGATAACACTATTGGAGTCTTGACATGGGATATAAGTGCACCGGATCTGCAAGAGTGAGAACAAGTTGCAGGGCCATCTGTGAATTTGCATTATCAATATGGAGCAGAAAAGAGAGGCTCCAACACTGCCCAGCTTAGTATGAGTTGCCATAGCTGCTTTTGACGTGAATGTTTCTTCTGTGTCCCTGACTGGTTCAGGTTCCTTCACTATTTTAAGAGACACCTGTGAGCGTAACAAACACGAAAGAACCGTCATGAGTTAACTCTCTATCTCTCAAATTATCTCCGTCTACCCTCGCGAATGGCTATTTACTCATCCATTGCTCTGGACGGCGCGTCACCTTGGCCTTCTATCCTGTGAGTTCTTCAACGACGGGACAATTACCGTCGAGCCCCCGGTCCCTCCCAACATTTCTGGATCGCCGCAAGAACAACCAAATATCGATGTCCTCCCTACGCCAGCGACGCTGCCCACGACTCGTCCCTCTGCTCCCAGCGCCGTGCAAGACGCCGAAGACGAACTGCGGCGGCGCTACTTCGCGAATCTTCGCAGCGATACCTACGCAACACGTGGCCTCGCGACATTCCGGAACTCCGGTTATAGGCAGCAAGCCCTTTCATAACTCTTAGGATTTGAGTCATAAGTAAGTCGGTAAGCGCGTCCTGTCGCTGTTTCCGTAATAAACATATTACTAATAACCGCGTCCTCCAATCTAGCGACCAAGTTCATTTCCGATTTGCCTACCGTATTGCCGCCGATTTACCTTGCTTCTCCTTCTCCCATACTCCGCCGTTAGTACAGCTAGGCTATATTAACTTCTCCGATATCACGCGGTATAGACGAATCAAACTCTCCGGCCCGCCGGTACCCTTCGGCAGTGAACCCCGTCGCCCCCTTAATCCGCCCGGCGTCCGCCGAGCCCAGAAGCAACTGCGACGTCTGAGACCCGACGACCCCCGTAAAGACCCGTATATTACCGCGTTCCTTATTATACTTACGTAGAAGCAGCGGCTCTATCTTAGTGACGATAATAACGGCCCGCAATTGCTTCTGGCAACTATCTTAGGTGACAAGTGGCTGTACATATACACCAGCACGGTCTCGCTCGAGTCCCTAGATCGGCTCGACAACCCCTCCCGCCCTCCGCCCGAAGGTGCGCGATCTCGGCTCGGAATGGTGATCCACCGCCGACAACTCGCTTTCGAACCGTACGAGACACTACCACAGCGCCTCGCAGTCGTCGCACGCGATGCTGGCCTCGCTAGGGAACATGGGAGCACAGACTTGGACAAGCCCCAAGTGGAAGCAGGCGCAGCAGGCGAGTGGCAGCTGAGGGGAACGGTGTGGGAGAAAAGGAGTAGGTCTGGAATCGTCAAGAAGCTTTAGGGCGTCAGTCACTCTTATCAAATAGGCCTCCGTACCCTGGCAATGGTCCTGCATGAGCATCGAGTCCAAGTTGTTGAACGGCAAATGCTTCCCACGCTGATGGCAACGTCGCTCCCTTTGTAAGCAGCTTGAAGGTGTTCAGTGTAGCCTTCCCTTGTGAAACATCGTGCGTCTGGAGCATCCTTGAAATGGACCCGGTGTTCCGCCTTTTTGCCTTTAGCAAGGCGGGGGGTTAGGTACCGGTGAGTGGTCGGCTGTTCAGTCGCGACGGCTTGCCAAGGCACTGGGGCGCAGCAATTTTGAACACGGTGATACGAAGCAACACGGCAGCTAAGGGATTGTTCAACGTTTAGCTCGATTCGCCTGGTGCGCGGCATGACGACGGAGCGGTCACGTAAAATGAGGCGGGGGGGAAATGGATCAGACGGTGAGATGCGACAGAGGTCGGGCGGAAAAATTAAGTACGGACCACAACAAGATGAGCAGTTTCTGCTATACCTTACCGCCGGTCAGGGACGATCCATAACCTTACGCCCGGCTTGGATAACGTAGCGAGACGAGCGATGCTGGAGAACGGTTTGCGCGCGTCACTTTGCGCGCTATGGTTTTGTGATGCTGTGAGCAGAGATCCCACCTTCACTCTTTTATCTTCGTTATAATAACTAGTCTTAATTAGATACTTGGACCCGTGGCGGTGTTTGTACCCCCCCCCCCCCCCCCCACCCTATACCTCCTAATTAATCGTGCTTGCCTATACGAACTACCGCTTATAGGTCTAAGACTATTAAGCGCTAAGATTGTCTTCATCGGAGTTAAGTTTTTTTTTTCAATGATTATTTTTTTTTACGTATATATATACATTTTAGTTAACGAAGTCTTTGTAATAAATCAGGTAGTTCTAGCTTGAGATCCGCCAGTCTACGCCGGTCTAACTCGGCACCGATCGCCTGACCCGCCAATGGTCCATCGTTTGCGGGATCACGCGCAGTCTGTAGCCGGGTTTTTTTTTCGTAATTCTCGGCGCCGTCTCCATCTGTCGTCTGTGCCGGGCGGCAAAACCTGTCGGGCCCGTATCCAAAATTCTGCTAGCCTTGGGAAGCGGGAGCACTGAGAAGGGGGATGGGATGATCAGGTTGACTGAAAATAGGTCGTGCACCGTTGCGTGCTGGTTTCGTCCAAAACACACGCATTTCCCCACCTATCGCTTTCTCTTCCTGGCAACACACCGACGCAACCCATGGCGCGCCGCACCCTTCCAGGCAGCGCTATGCAGATTAACGAGATCAGGTCTGGTCATGAATCCACCCCCGAGGATTTCGACCAGAGATTGCTCTTCCTCTACTCGATATAGCCCGCCTCAACTTTGGTGTGCGCGGGTATATCGCTTTTTCCTCTTCTTTTGTTATACTTATATATCTGTCGTACGCAACTGATCAGATTTTTCCGTCTCCCCAGCTTCAACGACGCGTCCCACGCCGACCCGCACGAACGCTATATCCACCTCGGCGATACGCGAACTTAGATCAGCGACAAGCACAGCTATCCACCATCCGATACGGGCTCCCCGCCTAAGCCGGCGAGGCCGTATTCACATATTCCCCTGGTCACTAGGGACGCATCGTCGCCGACAGGACCGAGCTCGTCGACCAGCGGCCCTATCGTCAAGACGAAAGCGACCATCTCCTCCGTTCTAAACTGCTAGCCTGCGTTACTCTCTTACGCGGTCAGATGAACAAGCCGGTCTGGGAGAATGGGCGCCCCGTCTTATGCCGAAACCCCAAGTTCGCGGGCTGGGAACTCGACGAGAAGCCTGGCCTCGTCAACGTTAGTGCTTCCCACCTCAATATATACTTGGCTAGAGATAGATGGCAGGCTAACGTACTCGCCGCAGGTAACGGTTATCACCTTCACCCTCTACCAGGCTCGTATCGTACAGGCCAGCTGCGATGCATCCTCATCCTCGCCCTCCCTTAGCCTTAGCCTATGCGCTTCGTATCCTCTGCGGGACGGATCCTCGTCGGAAGAGGTGGCACGCAAGATTCTGCGATGGTTGCTCGGCCCGAAACAGACGTAGGCTTGGGACATGAGGAAGGAGACGACGCCTGGCGGCACGCGAGTGCCTGGTGATGGTTCCGAGTCGTCTAGGGCATCGCAGCCCTCAAGGGACGTGTCGGAGAGTAATAGCCTTTGCGATTGGCAGCGAGATACTTAACACCAGCTAACTAGAATATACTGGTATACTGAATACTATCTTGGCTTTAGTACCAGGATACGACATACTGAGTTGGGGTGCCTTGCACATTGTAGAAGAAGTCTTGGGGGTTGTGGCCAGATGGGTCACGTGATTTTCATTCAGCGTACCTTGGTATTTTATATCTTCGGAGGATACAGACCAGAGGGCAAGACAGAGAATTCACCACCTTCGATTCCGACAATTGAACAGGCGTGCCGTTGTGATCAGTGTGATCGTGATCGCCCGGTTCCTGTGTTTATGTGCCCTCTCTCAGCTCATTGCCGACTTTGCGATCCCGAAGCCCATCACGACTCCAGTGCCCTATCCTGTGCGAGCGAAAATCATCCCCGCGACAGTTGACCCAACGTAGTAGGTTGTGCCCCGAACGACTCTGTGTCTTTCTTGAAGAACACACAGTTGCTGAAGTACATTCCGCGTATTCAATACTATTTTGAAAATTAGACTAGGATACTCTATACTGTCTACAATATATACTAGTATATACTAAAAATGTAGACACACGGAGTAATATTGAAAGAAACGTTAACCGGGGTGAGCGAAAACGGACCTGAGGCTGTGCAGTGTTGGTGTATAAGGTTATTCAAGTTTAGGGAAGAATCAGGGAAAGCTCAGGACAAATTAGGCACAGCTCACCCTATCTCAGGACAACGAACGAGAAAGGAAATTTCCTGTGCCTGGCAGATTCGTCGCAGACAACCAGGCTGTAACATTGGACACTCGGGTACCAATGAACACTGCAGTAGTAATTGGACGCTCCCATTAGACTCCTCCTAACGCCGAGGTCCGAGGTCACATCTGTCATGTTTTTCGACCTTCAGACCCACCAATGCCCATTTCTCAATGTCACGACGATGCAACATCTTCATAGGTTTTGGGATTTCAATTTGCTGCCGCTCATTTATCTAGGCCGAAAACAATGCTTGCTCTATCTAGCCCATGGCGTAGCATTCTCACAATGATGAACCTTATCCCCATCAAGTCGAGTGGCAGAAATGCGTCCTGCAGAGAGTGGCAGAGAACTACGCGTCATATCCCCCTAACCCTACCACTTGCGAGGAAAGCGAGCCAAGAGACGGCTCCAGGGAGCGACCATAGCCTGTGCCGAGTTCTGCATACCAAGGCGACGAGGGCGAAACATGGCAGCGCCCTGGTGACCACCGCCCATCCGCGTCAACAGTGTCTTGGGCCCTGCGAGAGTCGAAAAGCAGTGCTTGTTGCCGCCTGCGAGAGTCGAAAAAGAGGGCTTGTTGCCGCTGCCGAGAGTCGAAAGGTGCTTGTTGCCGCCTATGAGAGTCGAAAAGGAGGGCTTGTTGCCGCTGCCGAGAGTCGAAAAGAAGTGCTTGTTGCCGCCTACGAGAGTCGAAAAGGAGGGCTTGTTGCCGTTGCCGAGAGTCGAAAGGGAGTGCTTGTTGCCGCTGCCGAGGTTGGAGCGACTGCCACCGCCGCCTGCGAGAGTCGAAAAGGAGTGCTTGTTGCCGCTGCCGAGATTAGAGCGACTGCTGCCCCCGCCGCCGAGCACGGGGCCGTTCGTCGGCTTGTCATCAACGAAACCGGCAAACGTTCCGCGAAGAGAGGAGAGGATCTCGGAGTACGGGATGGTGATGTTGGCAGGACGGTGATGGAGGTGGTGGTTGGCTCTAAGATTCACATATAAAGTTAGAACGGAAGCGAGCGAAGGGGAAGAAAAAAGAAGAAAAACACATGCCCGTTGTAATCAAGCGGTCGGGTCAGCTCGCCCGGGAGGTCCAGCACGTCCTCTCCCTTGATCAAGTCCGAGACCCAGAGCTTGATCTCACCGCCCGGGGTGGAAAGAGGCTCCCGCTGTACAACAGCTTTGACCTTGCCATCCACCACGGCGAAGACCGAGACGAACGAGAACTTGGCCAAGCGTCGCACTGCCCGATCGCTATCCAGATTGTCCGGGAGGCCAAGGTTCACCGCGACAACCGTGCGCATAGTCTCAGGGTACTTGATAAAGTATTGGGCGTATGTGCCTGTGCCCTTGTGGTTGCCTGCGGTAGCGAAAACAAAGATCGAGGTAGCGTTGGCAATATTTTTGTGGGAATTGACGGCTGTGTAAAAGCCGTGGAGGCAGTTTTCGTCATGACCCAGCCTCACCTTGCGTGCTAGTAGGCCGACGGGCTCGGGAAGGCGACGGGCGGATTCAATCCCGCTGGCCACAAGGTAGTAGACATGAGCCTTGAGATCCATCAAAGCTACTTTGGCATCCATGGTGGTGAGTTTTCCAGTTGATGGATCGAACTCCTAAAGTATAGGACTGTGTTAGATAAAGTTGAGGCATAGCACGAGGAGGGGTTGTGAGGGGTGCCAAACAACAACCTACAAAGGGTATCTCGGTGCGAATAGCGGCCGCGAGCTTCTTCAGTTCAGGAAAGCCGCGGTGGATGCGATGGTAGTCGTCTTTGTCGACGGTAAACGTAAAGCGCAATTGACCGCCAGCGGGGGGTCTGACGTGGTAACAGTGAAGGGCGGCGATGATCTTGTCCAGCGGCTCAGGCTTGTCCGGGTCAAGGCCTTCCCAGAAGGGGCGGGGACCAGCGGCTGTTTTAATATTCATCGGGGCCTAGCAACCCACAATCAGTAAGTCTTTTCCTTGTCAAGCAAGCCTTTATTGAGATACAAGACTTACCATGCTGTCGAGCGTACGAAGAAAGAGCCGGTATGTAGAAGGCCTGTCGTGAACGGTGACGGGCGCGAGGTGGAAGCGGGGGTAGAATTAAAAACGCAAGCAGCGTCAGGGCATTTAATTAATGGTTTGTCCGTAGCAACCCCAAGTGAATAGGGGCGAAAGATTACACAGGTCTGCACGTGTCCATTCTTTCTTTTCATGTTAAGCCGAGTGGCCCGAGCTTTATTACAGTGCTTTGTTTTCAGCGGTGAGAGGAAGCCAGATGCCGCCGCACGGTTAACTTTGTTCCTCTTTATTTCGCATGCGCCTTGCTGTTTTGCAGCTCAAGCCGATCCGCGCCTTTGGCAGGGACGCTACCGCAGCATAGGAGAACTTGTCGCGGCTTGAGCGGTCCCAGCGTGCCGAGCTCTATCCAGTGTTCTCCGGGAGTGGTTGGGCATAGTCATCTGCATCTTAGCAACTCGCCGAGTAGTAGTAGATCAATGTTGCGCAACGTACTCCGGTGTTGTCTGATGTTTCCTATCTACACATGCGGTTCGGTTCATGGAAAGGTGCAGCACGGGATCAGTGGGAGTGATTGAGGAGAGCCTTGTCTAGTGGTAGAAGGTGCTTTGCTGTTCAGGGCGATGGAGATGCTGCTATCCATCCCTGGCGGTGCAGCAAACAGTATGGACAGGTAGGTACAAGGTGAACGGCCTGTGAGGTGGAGGGAGCCAAAGGAAACGGTAGGTGGTACCTGCCCTTCTTCTCGCCCTGGAATCTAAGTTCAATGCAACAAACACTGCCAACTTCTGAACTAAACCTGGTGCTTTCACCGGCTGCCCATTTCTTTCTGACCCCACCGCCTAGTCCACCATATCCGACATCAACTTATCAAGCCCTTTTACAGCAGCACCAAATCAGCTAGCCCATCAATCACAGTTCACAAGCACCAAGATGCCGCCCTCCGAGCGTGAACCGACCTTTGAGCGCTTTCCGTATCTGCCTGCCGAGCTACAGGTCATGATATGGGAGAAGGCCCTGGAGAGTGGCCCTAGACTCGTCGAGATGCCGTTCGTGCCCTTGCATGTCCATGGTTCTGAAACATCTCAAAACGTGCGCGACCTGCTCTTTGGTTCCGAGTCGACACGCACGAAGACCGTCCTCAAAGAGGTGAGATGGAAGAGCGCCGCACTCCTCTCGGTATGCAGAGCCTCACGAGCATCCGCGGCAATAGTTTGTAGGTCCACAGCTCCCCTAAAGTCTCCTCTGGTCTGCGTTAATGCAACTAGAGGGTATCAACCTCCGCCAAGTCCCTACGCCTGCGCGCTGGGTCACTCGCAACGGCAGGTTCTCGTTTACAGTGGATACGGCCATGGACATGCTCTACCACAGGGGTGGCACTTCCTCTGCGACACCTACTGGCCCTTCGAAGAAGTCGGGCCGTCAACGGTTGCAATTCCTTGTAAGCCCCAACCAACCACCTCTGATCCCCTGCTCATGAGATTCTGCTATCTAACACGAGAGAGGCAGATGTTCAGCACTGGGATCGCTTTGACCACTTGGAGCAGAGGTGTCACCGTGCCAGTGCGGACCTCATTTAGGAGGGCATGACATATGGGGCTGTTCCTCCAGGTGCAAACGCTGTCTCGTCGAGATTGTCATCAAAAGTAAGAGGCTCCGCAGGTTTGCAATAATCGTGTTGAACTTTGGAGTTCCTCGTCCAACAAGGGAAGGGGCACTGGTCCCGTCTACACCGGCGGGTACACCGTGGCTGGGGGTTACACAGCCTGCTACTATGATGTCACTGGGGGGTTGATGGATGTGAAGAGAAAAAAACTGTCTTCAAGGCAGGATGTGGTAGGATGGAGTACCTGGAGGGCGCAAAGAAGCTCCTGAAAGATGTGAAGGAGCTGTGGGTGAGTGATACCATGTTGAATTTCCCACCATTCGTTTCCCCGGAGCAACATTTGACTGACATTCTCGAAGCTGGAGATGCGAACGGCCAACTGTCAGGGCGAGAAGCGGACTGTTAATTTCCGAATCTTGGTTGAGGTCGAAATGCGACGTTAGAGTTGAGCCGAAGGAGAACAGCTTGCTACTGGTACACACTACCAAGTACCTGATATGACTGATAGGGGAGTCATCACTGAAAATAACATGTTTCAATATTGAATCAATGGTTAGGACTGGAAATGAGAGTTTGAGGAAGAAGCTGGGAGGTTTCGGGTTCTGTGAGCCACAGAGAAAGGGAGGGGTTCTTTCCCACAGGAAGCCGCGGCAGTAAACATCTTTAAAATTGAGATTGAAACCCAGATTTCATCCTGTGCCTACTTCACTTCCCGTGCATGACAAGAACCCCACGACTCACCCGAAAGTTCCTAAAATGCCGGTCAGATCGGTCTAGGACTTTTGCCCCCCTATAGTTTTACCAAGCTCTCCTGACTGGCTTGGAAGAGCTGAGCGGACTGCCCACCGCGTCCACAAGTCTCTCTGGGACATCGTAGAACTCGGTGCCCAATGGGATGACGGGGTAGTATGGATCATCCATACCAGAACGCGGCGCCGGATCTACCACCGCCGCGGCGATATATACCGGACCTGTTCCCTCTTTTCCCGGGCACAAGGGCTCCACATTTCTCTACGACGAAGGCGGGCCGTCGGATGCAGTTCCAGTGGAGGGTTTCGCATGAGACAGCCCTGAACATTCGGTGCAGTCAATCCCATCATGAAAGAAAGACTCGAAGGTAGTAAATGTCGTATCTCGTGGGTTAGGGTTGTTCCACAAGTGACGCCCCCACACTCCAGCCCCTCCTCCGCATTCCCCAAAAATTCCCGGCTGGACACGGGTGGGTGAGTTTTCGACGACAACCCTCCATCATCCACGTCGATCTCCGCCCACCTTTCTACCCCGGCTTCCTCCGCCGCCCCCTCCCCACCCACCATGGCCATTACCGACGCCGAGTCCCGGCACATCTCGGTCCTCGCCGGCGAGGGCGACCTCCCCAAGCTACGCGCCGCCGTGCAGGCCCTGGCGCTGCGCGAGCAAATGGCCCCTGCTGACGTGCAAGGACGACTACCACCAGACGGCGGCGCACATTGCCGCCAAGGGGGGGCAGGCTCGTACGTCCCCCCCTTCCCCTTTCCTCCCTCACCGCGATGGAAATGCTGATGGTAGCTGCGGCGCTGGCAGGGTCCATCGAGACGCTCGCCGACATCCTCGACACGGACGAGAAAAAGACCGTGTTCTTCAACATGCCGAATCGTTTCAGCGGGGACAGGCCGGTGCACACGGCCATGCGGCATGGGTATCTCGAGGTGTTGAAGGTGTTGGTCAGGCATGGGGCGGATCCCACGCTGCCGAATCGGTTCGGGGATAAGGTGATGGATTATCCCGGGGATTATGAGCAGGACGAGGTGAGGGGGATTGTGGAGGGGTTTGGGAAGGGGGGGACCACGAAGAGGGAGGGAATATGAGGGGATTGGGATGATGGGAGTGGTGGGGGTTGAGTGGCAGATGGTTGGTCAGGGCTTGTGACAATGGGAGCCCTATGAGGGACATGTCACCTACCCTGGATTTTCGGTGCTTTGATGACTGGTTCGATGATGGGTCGGCACAACACGGGGTCAAATGTAGACTATAGGGCTCAGGTCAGGTTCACAGACGTGCTGAACATGACTATAGGGAGGCCGAGGCTACGTGGCCGGGTGACTTATAAGGAAAGTATTTTCGGTTCTTGAATGCATATAGCGATAAGTAGATGAAGATAAAAACGTGAAGGAGAGACAAAAAACGTGAAAAGGGTCGCTGACGCAAAAGGGCCTGTGCGAGTCCCATCTAAACAAGGATAGCGACTGTGTTACTGTGCAGGTTCCTTGGGCAATACCTGGTGCTTAATGAGGAAATCACTCTTGAGAAGATAGAATTCATCGTGCAACAGTGGAAGAGAGGCACATGCCTTCAATTGTCCAAGTGTGACTGGTATGTCAGGTCATTTCCCTCAATATCATGACTATTCGGTAGGACTCGAGAGTTCAGGTTCCCGTTTCTAGGTGCACAGCAGGATCGAAACGATAAAGCTTGAGATGACTACCGAGCCGGCGCCAGCAAACGCTTCATGAAATTTCGTCCCAAGTGAATGTCAATAATAAACTAACTAACCAGAGACAACCCAGAAGCCTAGAATCGACGGCGAACATAATCTTATCGAATTCGCTGGAGCTACTATGTCTTCTCGAGGAAGTGTACAAAAAGTATCCTTCGTTGGACCCTGCTTCGTGGTCTTCCTTTTACGTCGTGGCTAACTACCTTTGAGAACGATTTTACGTCCGACTCCCATTTATATCTGTCTTTGATATCTCGGGCGTTGACATTCTCCGGCATCGACAAGACCAATAACGTGTAATAACAAGGCTAGCCATCGACAAAGCCATTCTTGGGTCAACAATGGCCGCCGCTGCTGTTCTTACAGCCTTTTGGGCCTGGGGCCTCCTCGACAAGTAGTCCTTAGCCAAGTATACCTCTATGTACAAACCTATGCCCACCGCGGCTAAGCCCACCTTCAACACGCGTAGCGTCAGCGTAATTTCCCCTGTTCTCAGCCCTGAGCCGAGCCTCCTGCATTGCCTCGAGAGCTATCTTGTGAACGACCCCCTCGAGATCCTTCTGATTACTCGTGTATCGCACGAAGCGAACCTTAAAGCCGCTCTCGGCGGAGCCTGGTTCGACACCACCAAAGTCCGCATTATCATCGCCGACGACTCCATGCCCGGCATGCGCGGCCAGATTGCGACCGGCTTCCTCCAGGCCCGCGGCGCCATCACCGCCAAAGTCGACAGCCACGTCCTCTGGGGGCCCTCCTACCTCGCCAACCTGCTCCCCTGCTTCGAGGACCCTACCGTCGGCACCGCTACCGGCGCCTTTTCTACGCGTATCGCCCCTTACCGCCAAAACCGCGACTCCATTACCCCCGCCGAGGTCTCCAGTACCCGCGCCGTCTTCGGTAGCCTCCGCACCGCCAAGGTCGACGCCTTCGCCGCCTACTGCTGGCGCTGGATCGTCTGCGGCGCGTCCTACCTCGTCCGTACCGCGCCCGTACAGCGTCCCGCCTTCACCCAGGCCTTCCTCTACGACGTCTGGTACGGCCCGTTCGGCCGCCATACCCGCCTCGATACCGGCGACGATACCTTCCTCTCCCGATAGCTGTCCGCCAGGGGCTTCGTCCACGTGCCGCAGGTCCTGCCCAAGACGGACGTTACGCGCGTCCCGAAGCGTACCGTGCGCGCGCTCGTCATGCAGTTGGTGAGGTGGGAGCGAAGTACGAGCTAGTCGTACTTGCGTTGTACGTGGTAGACGCTGCAGGTCTGGGAGTACCCGTTTGTAGCGCGTAAGACGCTAGAGCGGATCTTTCACGATGTGTTGCTGTATATCCACCTGTAGGCGTGGTGGGGTACGTTTCGTACGTTCCCGGTGTTGGGAGCGGCGTTGTTGGGGTACTATGTCGGGCAGCGGGTGGTTAGCTTGGAGAGCTTTTTTACGTAGTATCCGTATATAACCAGGTACTAGTGGGCGGTAGTGTTGGGGGATTGGGGCCCGGTACTGGTGGCGTCTTGGGCTTGGTTGACGCTGGGGACGGACGAGTAGTATCTTAGTGAAGCTATTGGGGAGGAAAAGAAGGATGCTTGAGGGGTTTCTGGGGTATTCGATTAGAGCTCTTTGGAATTTTGGCTGGGATGACGGGTACTAGTCGCGTGATACCCCTTAGCTTGTAGAGCGATAGAGCGTTGATTTAAGGGATAGCTGGGAAGTTTTTCCGGTTGTAAGCGTTTATTTCTATAGAGCGCCTACCTATACAGGCTTTGGAATTGAGCGTCCTCTTATAGTCGGATATAGTTTCTGGATGTCGTGATGGAATGAGAGATGGTGGTGTCAAGGTTGCAAGTGCCGGTCCGGACTCCCAATCCCCCTTATTCGACGATCTGCGGCCACAGGTCGTACGTAGCAAGGTGTCGCCTCAATTGACAATTTAGGTCGCTTCTAAAGTGTGAAGCTCGCCAGTCGCGCCGATCCGATAAACGCGTCGATGCTCGCGATGGTTCCTGCATGTCTCGATCGACCGGTCCCGTTTGGAGGAATAACATGACGTCAGCGGCCGTTATTAATATTGAATAACAACGATCGTTGCCAAAGGTATAATCAAAAAGATATAACGTGGTACCCGGCTGCGCGACGCACCCGGCTGCGCGACGCACTTTTCCACGACCCGCGACATCTTAACTTTGCAACCATCCTCCACCACCCAAAAAAATGTCAGCACCATCCAAAGAAGCCAGAATCTTCCTCGCAATTGACGCAATCCGCCATGACAAAAAAATAAGTCGTCGCAAGGCTGCACAAATATACGATGTCCCTGAGCCTATGCTACGCGCCAGAATGAACGGTTGCACTTCACAACATGACCATCATCACCCAGCCCATCGATTGACTCCTCTAGAAGAGGAGGTGATTTTCCAGTATGTATTGAAGCTGGATTCGCGAGGATTTTCGCCTCATCTGGCTGGTGTTGAAGATATGGCCAATTTGCTTCTCACAGAACGCAGTAAGAAACACATCGGCAAGAATTGGGCTCAGACCTTCATCACGCGACAAACAGAGCTTAAGACACGTTTTAATCACATCTATAACTTCCAAAGAGCTCTCTGTGAAGATCCAGAACTTATTGGCACATGGTTTAAGCTTGTACAGAACATGCAAGCCAAGTATGGTATCTAGGATTATGATTTCTACAATTTCAATGAGACAGGCTTTATGATGGGCATTATTTGCACATCTATGGTCATTACATGTGCTAATCAACATGGACAAGGCAAGGCAGTTCAGTCTGGGAATCGGGAATGGGCAACAGCAATCGAGTATATTAATGGCAAAGGGTGGTGCCTCCTGCCATATCTTATCGTTTAAGGCATATACCACCTTACTAGTTGGTATACAGAGGGTGGCCTCCTACTTGACTAGGCTATTAAACCAACTTCTAATGGATGGATAGATAATGAGACTGGCCTATACTGGATTAAGCACTTTGATAAACATACAAAGTCTTATATAAGAGGTGTATATTGGATGATTGTGCTTGATAGGCATAAGAGTCATAAATCAGCCAAGTTTAATAAATATTATAATAATAATAATATCATCATTATCTGTTTACCATCCCACTTATCTCATCTTACCCAGCCACTTGATATTAGATGTTTTAGCGTTCTGAAAAGGATATATGGCTGGGAAATCAAGCACTTCGTCAGGGCATATATTAACCACATTACAAAGGTCAAGTTCTTTCTCGCCTTTAAAGCCACCCACTTTGCCACCATGACCAAGGACAATAACAAAGGAGGGTTCAGAGGTGCTAGTCTAGTCCTTAACCCTGAGGCTATGATATCTAAGTTAGATATCAGATTACAGACACCGACACCAAGTCCCCCTCCCTCAACCACTGATCCTTGGGTCTCCTAAACACCATAGAACCTAACAGAAACTATTGTACAATCCAAATTCATCAAAAATCAGATTACCCATCACCAGGAAAGCTCACCAACACCAGTTCTCACTGCTGTTGACCAACTTGCGAAAGGAACATAGGCATTAGCATATTTGGTTACCCTCTTAACGGCCAAGGTACACACCTTACAGAAGGCAAATGAGGCACTTAGTAAACGCCGGAGGGCCAAAAAAACACATATATAGCTTGGAGGATCACTTACTGTAGAGGATGCACATGATATACTGGCTCAGAAGGAGGCGCAGGAACAGGTAAAACGTGATAAGCGGGAAAACAGTGGTCGGCGAAGGAGGACGGAGGCAGGTCAGCGGCGTTGTGGCACTTGCGGGAAGACTGGGCACAATGCGCGCACCTGCCAGGAGGATGTAAAAATGCCTAGTGCATCTAATGATGAGTAGTTTCAATTGATTTTCGTTGTTGTGGTTGTATAATTAAAGTGTTTTGTCGTATGGTCGTGGAAAAGTGCGTCGCGCAGCCGGGTGCGTCGTGCAGCCGGGAACCATGTTATATTAAAAGAAAAGATAACGCTAAAGCCGATATATTTAATAAAAGAGCGGATTATAAAGGTAATAAGAATTCGGAATTAATACCGTTATTTATTTAAATAAACAAATGCTGCTAATTTGGCTATATCATAACGTTCTTCAAAGGTTGCCGGAAGAGAACAAGTCGTGCAAGCGGCTTGGAATTTCCTATCCTTCCAGACAGGGACGTTATAGATATAGTTATTAGATTAGGTATTATTAGTCGCTTTTGGATTTGGCGGATAAGATAAATAGGTTACGTATCTTTATTATATTACGAATTAGATAAAGAAAGATAATAGAGACAGGAGTTAGTAATCGGCTCGTTTTTATATATATCGGAGCTTTTATATACTATTATGTATTTTAACGAATGTTATATAACGGTATATAAGGTAGTAACGATATTATACGTTCAATTGAGTTAAGTCACGGTCTGGAGTCACGGTCGATAAAAAAGCACCCCGCCGGCTCACTACCCCACCTTGGTTTTTTTTCTTACGTTACCGACGCAAGGTTAGCGTTATTAAACATCTATTTTTATAGAGATACCCAATAGATTTAGATTAAATAAACGAAGTAGTAGAGTACCTATTATAAGTCTAAGAAGATTATATAAAAACATATTATATATAATAAAACGGATTCGAATATCAAGCAAAAAGGCCCCCTCGGTTATTAATATAATAAATTAAACGCCTAAGAACTCTGGTACCGGACTAAAAGCAGCCAGCTTGGTATCTACGGTCGTAACGCCTTATTAAAACAAAGTATTAATATACGATTTTATAAACCGTTTATATTTTATTACCGAAATAAAACGAGCTTAGAGCTCGTCCTTCTTACGATCAAATTTCTTATATTCCTTAAGGTTCTAAATTATTTAAAATAATTAATAAGTACGACGAAGGTGGATAAAAAAGGGATATTTATATGATATAATAAAATTGTTACCGTTATAAAACATCTTATTTTTAATATAACTTATTCCTTGTAACCCATATTTATTATTCTTTATAAAATAAAACCTAAAAGAAAGGGAATCGTATTATAACCTAGGTCACGATATTAGGTCGTAGCAGCCTAAGACTGCCACGAAAGGACCAATTACCATCCGGGACGGAATAGATACCTTATAACTAATCAAAAGGGTCTTAGCCGTGGCCCGGGATATCCGTCCCAGAGTCTACTCAGGACATCGGTTCCGAATAAGGCTCGGGACCAAATATCAACTATTATAGCATTTAGATAGTTTTTTATATAAATAGGCAGATCATACACCTTAAGTAAGGAATTATTCTTATTCCTTACGTAAATAATATTATATTTACGTTTATAATCTTATAAACCCTTATTATAAGCTCTTTATAAAATACCTTATACAGATAATAAACCCTAGACCAGACCTTACGTAACCTTGCTCCCTTATTATTAACCAACCCCATGGCGTACTACCTTATAATCTAAACCCATCTCAGGTACAGGTTATAACACCTCATTATAATTGCCTATAGTACAGCACCCTTCGTGCCCTAGGCTCTAGGCAGTTCATCATTACCATTGTAACGTATAGGTACCGCCCCTTTTCCATGATATATATTACAGGAATCTGGTTTCCGCCATTAAAATCCAATTAATAACCTTGATCTGTCCTACGAGGGGGAGATTAAAGGCTGAGTCAACGCTTATCAAAGCCTTAACAAACTAGCTAAGCCAGCCCGACAGCCACAGCGTACGGTTCCCCAATCTCCTATTCTTAAATAAAAAAAAGGTACAAAACTAAAAGGCCAGGCTTAAGCGGCTTTTCAGCAGCAAGACAAATAAGGGTGCTCCATCTGGCTGCGGAGCTCGGCATTCAGGGTTAGGGTTACGCTATGGGCTTCACAATGGGCATCAGTTATGTCTACTACTGTTCACAATGCACCTTTTCTCGTGGGCTGCAGATGGCATAGCTATTGTCTAGGACGGGTCGGGTACTTTAAACGCATTGGCCTGGTTGTGCTTGCAGCGTTTGGCTCGCGAATCAGCAGTCTGGCCGGCTTATCTACCGGCCTATTCCGTATACACCTTGCATAATGGGGGGGACACCTCCCAAAAAAGGGGGGTAAGCATTCCCCTCTCCCTACTCTCATCGTGATCTCCACGTTCTGATGAATATGAAAAACCACACTGATCCGATAATGGGGATTGCTTCGGAGGATTTGCGGTCCTACCTGACCGCGCTCGCGTTGGCGACGGCGCTGGTTGGACTGCTTGTAGGAAGCGTGTTCTGGAATGTAAGTACCAAACTTCATATGCCTCTCACTCATGAGCGGGAATACCAATTGATCCCGCAGATCATGACAAACATCGTCATGTCGCCAGTCCCTTCTTCGGTTCCTGGCCCATTCATCGCTCGCCTTTCGACCAAATGGCTCACCCTCGTTGACCTTTCCGGATATCGTGGCCGCACTGTAGATGCGCTCCACAAAAAATACGGCCCTATCGTCCGCCTAGCGCCCAACGAAGTGTCCTTTTCGTGCAAAGAGGCCATTAGATACATCTACGGCGCCGGGGCCACGGTGATCAAAGGCCCTGCTTACGACAGCTTCGGTCGCAAGGGCATGTTCCAGATGAAAGATCCGCATGAGCACCGCGAGCGGCACCGCCGCGTCTCGCACATCTTTAGCGCCACTTCCCTGCAGCAGATGGAGCCGCTAGTGCAGTCGGTCATGGATCGTACTGTGGCGGCTATCGACAAGCGCAGCGGCGAGGCTGTCGACGCGCTGCACTGGTGCCGCATGATGGCTCTCGACGTTGCAGGCGAGGTCCTCATGGGCAAAGATTTTGGCGCCTTTAGCGGCGACGAAACGGCCCCTGCCTACGTCCGCAACCTCGACAACGCCTTTATTGCCTGGAACCTCTGGGACACAGCGCCGCTGCTGATCCGGGTGCTGGGGTGGCTTCCCATCAAGAGCCTGCAGCAGTTTCTGGTCGGCGGGGATTACTTGTACGCCTACGGTAGTGATGCCGTACACGAATACCTCCGGCTGCACGGCCGCGCCTCGACCCGTCGCACCCTCCTGACAAAGCTGATCGTAGGCAACACCGAGACGGGCGCTGAGCCCTTGGCCGACGAGGATATCATCACAGAGGTCTCCAACGTTACCTTTGCCGCGGTCGACACCACCGGGAACACGGCAACATACGCGCTATATCGCCTCGCCTGCCTCCCGGAGTGGCAGGAGAAATTGCAGCGCGAGGTTCGCAGCTCGCGCAGCAGGGAGATAAAGTTCGCATACAAGACCATCCAGTCGCTCCCCCTGCTCAACGCCGTCTTCATGGAGACGCTGAGGCTGCACCCCGGTGCGCCGAGCGCCCTGCCCCGACAGACGGCCGGCCCAGTCACCGAGATTGCCGGGTTACAGTTGCCTGCAAAGGTTGTTCAGCAGTCCCTGATTTCTGATGGAATTTCGATGTACTGACAAAATGGTCCAGACTCTTGTCTCGATGCAAGCGCTGACGACGCAGCGAGACCCTGCGTATTTTCCTGACCCGGATACGTTTGATCCCTCCCGCTGGCTGACGCCCGACGGCGCCATATATCCGGGCACCCCCGAGATGCAGGAGATGATGCTGGTATTTGGCGGAAAAGGACCGCGTGCATGCCCCGGCCAGTACATGGCAACGATGGAGGTCAAGCTGCTGCTTGCCAGGTTGATGGACCGCTTTACTGTTAAGCTGCAGAGCGAATCGACGCACGACGAGATGGTCATGACGGACCATTTCACTCTGATTCCGAAGGGACATCGGTGCGGACTAGTTTTTAATGAGGGATGAGACTGACCGAGGTGGCAAACCGGCTTGCGAAGACCGGCATTTTCCGGTCCTTATAGTTACCTCAATACAGTGAGGCTTTTTCTTTTAAGCGCTACAGTGTGTTTGTAGAGCGGGAGGGAAGGTAACGTTGCCGGGACAGACCAGAGAAGACAAAACTTGGAAAGATCTACAGTCTATCTAGGGTGTCAGATACTTGCTTTGAATAGCAACCCGTGATAACGGATCCTGATATGGCAGTCCGATACCTGCGATCCTACCACCCGCTGGCTTCGCACCACGGTGTTTCTGCCAGAATAAGACCGCTCGTGCAATCCACTGGGTGAGGGTGAACTGCCATTTGGAGCATGGAGTCTCGTGACGACTTGGGTCGCGTCTGCCATAGGTATCGTCTACAGCAACTTTGGCCCATTTCAGCATCGGCTGGACGAGTGTCACCAGATAACGCTTTGTTCTTGAGCTTCCCCTTGATCTCCATACTCAGGCTCTTCTTCTTGTTCCCCTCCCCGGACGTCCTCTTGACCACTTTTCGAACTTGTCCAGCTGCGATCTCAGATCCAAGACCTACTGGTCCCGCAGGGCGTGGCACCGCTCGTTGACCCGCTCCCGCATCTTGAACCCCAGGTACGCGTTGGGGCCGTCAACAACGGGACGCGATTTCTTCTCGGCTAGCCTCCTTGTGACCTCCTGGCCGAGTTTGCCGCACTCCTCCCTGATGAGGTAGCCGGCATCTTCGAACTGCTCCAGCTCCTCTAGGGTACTCGCCAGCGCCGCCGAGTCGACAATTGCGGCCAGTTCCTCATGCACGGCGTCCTTGCCCTCCTTCGCCTTGCTCTCACTCTATCATTTTCTTTCCTCCTTTTTTTCTCCCCCCCCACAACTAGCGCGACGTCGAGAAACGCAATGCGGACACTAGCTCTTCCCTCAGACCTCGGCATCGCTTGGTTTTGCGCGGATACTTGACCAGGGGTAAACGGGCTTGTCAAGCCAGGTGCGCAGCTTGTTGAGGGAGGCGAGGTCCCAAGACATGGTGGACATAGGGTGTCTGATCTTCTTCGTTGAGGAGCCCTGCGCCCCAGTAATAGTAAAGACCGGATTTGACTCTAGTTTCTCCGTCTGCACACTCGATGACATCAACCTCATCCTTTTCGCAGGTCAGATCCGACATGACGTCGAAGAAGGTGATGAGAGACGATGACGGGGGGGGGGGGACGAAATGTAGGAAAGAAAGCAACCTGCCAGATGAGGAAGCATAATAATTGGGAATCAGTGGCAGATGAATCTGTTGCAACATTATTGTGTCCTTCCGGACGCGGGCGCGTTTTCCTTTTGGACAAAGAGCGATGCTTAGCCGCTGGGACCCAAAACAAATTGCAGTCTGGGTCTTGATCGCAGATGCAATACATGGCCTCGAGGGCGATCTGGGTTTTGCCAATTCCTCCGAGTCCGACTATGACAACGCGTTGGCAGTCCTTCGGGCTCGTGTCTGGCGGCAACTCTGCGAGAAGCCGCTCCATGATCGATGTACGTCTGAGAAAGTCTTTGTTGCTGGCAAACGGTACTATCTTGTGACGACCCTGGGTAGCTGTAAGTCCATTAGCACACGCAAACCTCCTTGGGAGGCTCCAAGTAGCCTTCCCCCCAAGAAAATAGGGTTACCGCAAAAAAACAATTCCACATACACACAACATACAATCCACCCACTTCAACATCACCACAGCACCTATTTTTTACTCTCAGACATGCACAGATGGGCCGAGCATCTGGAATACATGATATTATCCAGGTTTCGGCCCAATAGAGAAGACTTGGAATGCTCCAACGGAGTACGTGAAGAAAGGCCTTGTTGGGACGACTAAATGGTGATGGACCTGACTGAGGAAGGGTGGTGGGCCTTGAAGCAAGAAACTATCAACGGTTGGATTGATGAAATACCCCAAATCTTCAAAGAATTTATTGCATTAGATGGCGTAATGAATGCGCATTAGTTTAGAATTGATTTCATAGTTCTACCATCTATTTTGGCTGTGTAATTGATGATTGAAGTTGTGATGTGCTGTGTTTGCGGCAACCCTATTTTCTTTGGGGGGGGGGAGGTAGCCCACTTGGTTCGCTCCCAATTCTCCAATGCACATTCCTCAAACTGCAAAGTTTGGACCTTGAACCCGGACGTTCATAATGTCCAGTGTTGGTTGGCGATCGGGAAATGGAGGTGGGGTGGCTGTGCGGCATCGAACTGGTGGATGACACGCGGGCCGGGTAGGGCCCGACCAGATCGGCCAGCGGCCGACGACTGATGCAAAGAGGGAGCCCACTGTGACGACGAGGCTCTGGCGGCCTGGCTGCTGCGGAAAGGCAGCGAATCGTGAGGCGACGACTGGATAAATACGCCCGCCCCACCCAGGTGGGGAAACGCTCAAGTGCAGATTCTGGCGACTCTCGAGTGCAAAAAATCCGCACCAAATGGAAAAAGCGACCATGGTTCAAGGCTCAAGCCCCGTCCGGGACTCGATTTCCACCTACCGCCTGCGAAAGGATCTCCTCCAGGATTACTTGAAATCCGAGTTTCCCAAGCACAAGGACTTCAAGATTAGTGTGAGTGCGATTAGGCGCCCTCGGCTGTCTTGTAGCGTTTAGTCATTGTGGGCGATTGAGGTGCTGATACCCATTGCATAGCTGTCAGAAGATGGGAAGGAGTTCTGGGTTTTTGAGACGCCGAAAGCCCTGACGAAGGTGAGTGAATCACTAGGTGAGATGGATGCTACAGCAGCAGTTGACCCTCTGCAGAAACAGAAGGACCACATCGACGAACATGTGAGGCTCCCGTCTAGTTCTAATGATGAGGACGGTTTTCTGTAGGAGAGGAGGGCTTTGTGGCCTTGGTTATGGGGTTAGTGTCGGAATTCCAGTAGTGTACTGTAAGACCAGGGCGGGACTGAGCAAGGCCGATCAACACAAGGACTGCTGAGATTGAGTGCACGCAATTGGACAGCGATACGCATAGCCCACCCCCTGTCGCAACCGTGTCTTTACTTGCGTGACAGCCACACCACTGCGGAAAATGCGAGTTTCGTGGGACAAGCACAGGCCTGCTAGTCGGGCTGGGCGGACGAGGAGGCGGGCGCTGATCCATCTGGTTCGCTAGGCTCAGCTGATGCAGACCCCGCCTCTGATTGCGCCGCCATTCCCAAATCCGCCTTGGGGTGTGAGGCCGCTTGGGAGGAGACCAGTACTCCGACGCGCATTGAAACACCCCCGCTTTTCCCATGATGTCGATCGGTCCGGACCGCTCCCTTCTAACCACCCCATACTCCGATCGAGAGCGTGAGAAGCGGTATCATTTTCTCTCGCAGCTGAATTGACGCCTATCCTCAGTCCAGAAAGACCTGTTTTTTTGTTCAATGCGACGACCATGGCCGACATTGACGACAACACCGCCGAGTTCGCCGCGTGCTGCGAGCGGTCGAAGGAGTATCCCTTGGCCGTCCTGCTGAGGACGGAAGCTTTTGGTCACACGCAAAAATCGTTGCAAACACGCCTCAACCAGGAAGGCCTGTTTCACACTTCCCATCAGTCGCTGTTTGTCCGCGATCTTCATGATGCGGCGACCGACTTTGACCGGGGACGAGCACTGCAAAGTGTGGAGGATGTTGAGACGCTCTTGGACCCAGAGGAGAAGGACCCGTGGTGGAGATTCATGTTAGAGACGCCCTTTCCCTTCTCTCCACTGCGAGCGGCGTTACTGACCTAGCGTAGCTTTCTGCATTCCAAGACGTCGAGAGATCCGCTGGGGTGCTCCAAGGAGCAACTCGCGCTGCTTTTGACCCACCACCAAGTCATGCCATCGTTCCTGGATTTGGTCTTCACCTTCAAGGCTCGTCAGCGGCCACTTACCCACGCCATCTTCCGACATGAGAACTATCTCAATGAGAACGCCCCGTCTCTGAGACTACCGCATCTGGGCAGGTCGGGCATCCAGATCCAGCACGCGTTCAACCTTCTCACAGTGGAAAGAACCGACTTGACTGAAGAAAGAAACCAGTGGCCGCTACGGCACGCATCGTTGTACCACTCCTTGGATCTCGAAACCGGTCGTGCCGTGTACATTCTCCTAAAGGGCAACAGCGAGTTGGCGAAGCGGATAAAAGAGGCGACCGACAAAAATAGGCACATGCGAGCTGACACGCCGCGAACACCGGAACAGTCTTTTGTAGCAAGCTTACAAGTTCACCTTATCATGCTTGAGTGGGCCGTCGAGTACTGGAGCGAGTACATCGACAGCATGGACGAGACGTTACGTACTCGGTCGGTAGGGGCCAAGGTAGCTCCTGTCGCGAGCGTAACGAGTCCGATCGACCTTGCCGAGAGTTTTCATCGTCGAGGGAGCAGTTTCTCCAAACGAGGAAATGCGAGAATGACGCTCTCACGGCAGGGAACCATACAAACAATCGCATCTCGGCCAGGGACTGTGAGCAGGAACAGCCAACCGGACAGCCTCCCTGAAGAGTCCCCAGAGCCACCCTCAACACCCCAGACACCAGTGACGCCAACTCGGTTCAGCAGCCGGTCGTTTTCAGGCTTCTTGCGGCGTGCCTCAGGGGGGCTCGACAGTCGATCCACTTTCGTGCAGGGAAGGGATGATATTGTTGAAGAACCAGACGTGCTGATCAACCGGCTGGCGGATCTCGAGGAGCGCTTTTCGTTCAATGAACTGCAGAGGTTAAGCCTTACAGGCGACGAGATCGATCGGTCCATCCTGGCGCTAGAGCAGAGCAGAGACGTCGTTGATCAAGTCGAAGAACAATATCAAACAGTGGTCTCGTCGCATGCGTTCACGACGCTGATAGACCAGGGTAAATGCAAGACTGATATCGCAGTCTTCTTTGGACGAACACGCAGCTTGCTCCGCGACATGGAAGTGCATCGCCGACGCCTCCTCGACCTTTCTCGCACCGTGTCGAATGACAAGCAGATGGTGAGCGGTCGACTAGCTGAAACTATATCCCCTAAATATTGGTCTGACGATGTGCTGTCCTTTTAGTTCGAATCCCTGAGCCAACACACCAGCATTCAGACGTCCAAGGCGTTCCAGCTGGTGGCGCAGACATCGAGCAACGAGATGATGAAATGGACGGAAAAGATGCACGAGATTGCCATCAAGACCAAGCAGGAGACGCTGTCGATGCACGTCATCACGATCTTCACCCTCATATTCCTCCCGGGGACCTTCATCGCGGTGAGCATGTGGTTCCTATCGCGCGGAGACTTCCGAATTCTGATGACCGAGTCTCGTAACCAGACGTTTTTCAGCAGCGGAGTGTTGCGCTGGGACGATGACGGCACGTTGGGCACAGATTATCTAGTGCGCGGTGAAGCCATCCGGCTCTTTATGTCCATCTGCTTGCCCATGATGGCCATCACTATCGCTTGCTGGGCATTGATGTACGGTGTTGCGCGACGCTGGGCGAGGCGGCACGCCCGGGATCTGGGCCTTCTGGGGTATGCCGATGAGAGGGGGTTGTCACCTCCGGTGCAGCATCCCATGCGGAGTGGGGAGGAAAAGCCGAGGACTGGCCTGGGAATAATGTGACCACGACATGAACGTGAATACCAGTTGCAATTCATGACTTTTAATGCTCAAGGGGGACTTTGAGTTCGATTATGGCCTCCAGCTGCTACCAAAAATTGTCTACAGCGCGCATTGAAAACTATGGAGTTGCTCGAGATAACTGGACGCCGCTCTTTTTATTTAAGCGGTAAAATATGAACTGTTACTTGCAAAATCGGCGTCGCCCCTGTCACTCTCACAAAGTCCAAGCACGACCATGTTGCTGGCGCTGACAAGTTGACTCCTCGCGCGCGGCTAAAATTGCAGTTTCCCGAAAACGTACCTAGGTACCTAAGCAGCTTGACCCAGCTCGGCCCAAAGGTGAAAAAGAAAAGCCTGCATATACAACTTAGCACCGGACTCCCTCTCATCTACAAGTTCCAAAAAACAGTGTGACTTTAGCCCCGCGGGAGGCAAGGCCATCATGTCAGCGCCAAGCATCATCCGTGCTCAGTTTCGAGTACACACCACAAGGGTAGGAACCTAAAATGAAAGAAGCACAGTAAAGCACTTAAGTACACAAAGGGAAAAATGATTATCATCTGACAAGAGGTTCCAAGACTTCCAAGATCAACCGTCTCCGCCCCCTCTAGCCAAACGGAACGTCACGAGCTACCAATTAGATATACCTGTTTGGATCCCCCCGCCATTCTAGACAGTTGTTCCGCACCATACCGCCCTGCTTGCCGTTGACTCCTCCACAAGTACAGGAGTCGTACGGCAATGACGGCCAGGTAACGTCGACACTCATTATAATTCCACACCCACTCGCAGCTCTTTTTAATCTTGAGTGGGACGTCAACGTCGATGATGCCCACTACGGGCCTGAAGATGCTGTATTCAGACACTTCATCGTTTGTGAATGGCCCGGCGTTGGCGACCTAGGCGGGGACGTTTGACGGTTTTGTTGCTGGTGCGTGAGCCCATATTGTGGCGAGGCAGCGGTTGACGCCGTCATCTCCCTCAAGCCTGTCGATCTGAAATCGGGGCCGACGATATTAAAATATACCTTGAGCGACCTCTGCGCTTCATCAAGGTGGCCGCTGAAGACAGCACGCTAGTAGAGGTCAAAGATGTCGATCCAGACGTCGCGGCGGTCTTCACCGCGAGCCTTTTGGACGATGTACTCGTAAAGTATATCGGGGTGCATAGTTAATGTGCTGGGAGTTTGAGAGAGGTTTAGGTCGGACTGCCTGCCGCAAGTCTACTGTAGGTTCTGGAGGAACGGAAGGGTTGAATGGGGACAAATGCTTCAAAGACGGAAGGGACAGCTTCCTCGTTTGGTCTAGCCCCTCGCCCCTACATATTGTTAGCGCATCACGCGCGTTGCCGAGTAATTTCCCAATCGGGGAATCGAACCAACAAACAGCAGTAGAAGGTGTCGGCGGGGAGGTTGATGGCGAAATATCGTTCTGGGGGGGGGGCTATGTGAGTGACATTGATGATGGCAGGTGCTGGGGCTCGGGCTAAGGGGGTTAAAGGCCATCGTGCCGACAGATGCGAGTACCCTATATGACGCACTACGAAATGACAAGTGGCCAGACTTGTTATTTCGGTATACCTTTTGGTGGGCGGCGTAGTTGGGGAGTTTGACTGAAGTCGTCACAGGTCCTGGGTAGGGATTAGCCCAAGATACCTGGATTTTCTCAGCAAAAACAAAGTCACGTGCAGAAACTGCCGTCGCCTCATTTTGGGGGCCGGCACGTGGCCGGCTGGCATTTTGCTGCCACCCTCCTTACGCAATTGGCGAATTGCTGGTGATCATTTTTGGTCGCGAAGCGCCCACCCCGCACGGGCCTGGATCCCAGGCAGTTCAGCTCTGGCGCCCTCGATCAGACAAGGCTCTGGCAAAAAGGGCAGCAGAACATCTTCCTAAGCTATTCCCCAACACATTCTCGACACTAAGTCATTCGATTCTCCCAAGATTTCTACTTCCACATCGCTCCCCCCCGAAACACGCGATAGACGCTCGCGACATGGGTCTGCTCCAACGCTGCGGGGGCCACTTCCAATGCCACTGAGCTGACTCTGAGTCCCGCCGACAAAGACCCAAGGCTTCCCCACATCCCTCGCCCGCCACGTGCCGTCGCGACCAGTGAGTCGCGCGCCGCTGCGAACCGATGGCGTCCCGGAGCGTCAATCCGGAGCCATTCCGCAAATTCGCCGAGTTCGTCGCCAACGTCAAGCCCGCACACATCGGCCGAGATATCGCTGGCAACTCGAGGAACTATGTGCCTCTCAGTGCCCTCCAAGAGTACTGGACGCCAAAGCGTATTTCGCGCGTGCTCCACGCATTCCCAGAGCGCCTCGACCTCGACATCGGCATCATCAGACGGCAGTATCTGCGAATATTTTCCACGCTTGTCTACTCCGAAAACGACGCCGTTCGCAACCTCCAGCCATTGTTCATCAGCCGCAACCTGTCGGACGGAAGTTTTCCCTGGCGAAACCCACCAAGCGCGTGGCCCGACGAGAAGTTCTTCCGCGACGTCTTCGCCCAAATAGCAGGACACCAGTGGCAGTTTTTCCCGCTGCACTTTCGTTCCGATCGACTCCAGGACCTCTATGCTGACGACGAGTGCATTCTGCCCATCGACCCCCCGACTCAAATTGCCTACAGCAACACGACTAGCATCGAACGCTTCGACATTCATGACGACTTCAACCACCTGGAAGACCCAGTATGCTATCCTCACCCTCCGGCCTCCATCAACCCCTAATTCCCGTTGCCCCACCTCAATTCCCTTGCCCAACTTGCCAGCGCTAACGTCGGTCATACAGGATGAGCAGGGCCGCCCGACTAAAAAGACGTTTGTCTTCAAAGTCTACCACAGCAAAAGGCATGAAGAATACTACGAGAACGAGCTCCGGGCCTTGCGGCGACTCAGCGTACGCCCATCCCCGAACGTCGTGAAGTTTTACGGTTCTTTCCGACAGCTTGGTTCATACTGTCTTATACTGGAATATGTGGACGGTGGAGACCTGGGCGGGTTCTTCGACAAGTGCCCGGCGCCATCGACAGTCGAGGATGTTGTGCTGTTTTGGAAGAATATTTTCCAGGTCTTCTCTGGCTTGGACAGGATCCACCAACTCATGGCATACAACGACGATGAGGTCATCAAAGGCATCCACGAAGACATCCGGCCGGAGAACATCCTCCTCATGAAGGGCCCTTCGGGATCGCCTTATGACTTCACGCCCAAAATAGCCGATTTTGGCTTGTACAGTCGTGTCAGGACCGCAAGAGCAAGAGCCAGTGGGTCCATGGGCCTGGACAATAACGGGAACCAGCGATTCAGTACGTTATCCGCGAATCACCCTTACTTCTCTCACTTGATCCTGATGGTTCACTTTAGGCGCGCCCGAATGCTGCCACCATACAATCCAACGTCACATGGGAACGAACATGATCACCACGTCTGCAGACATATTTTCTATGGGAGCCGTCCTGAGCCACACTACCGCTTGGGTGATTGGCGGGTTTCAAGAACAAGTCGCCTACTTTCGGACGCGTACAGAGTACCATGCGACAACGCTCCCCCGGTTCCAGAACAGTGGTTATGAGGGTTGCTTCCACGACAGTATTGATCCCTTGCCAATTGTGATACAGCAGCACAAGAGATTCAGGGAGTGCTGCAGGGCATCCGATGACGACGTCACTCCCGAGATACTCAACTGGGTCGAAGAGTGTATGCTTGTTCGAACTCCGAAGGACCGGCTACGGGCAAGAGTTATCTTGGAGAAGTTTGAGCAGTTTATGGGCAGCCGGTGCAGATTTACCGCTCCGCCGCCTGCCTCGCCATCTGCGTCGCCTGTCACAGAGATACCGACGGCCACCTCCGAACCGACATCGTCGTTTCTGTTCTCTCCCAGGCCGATTTCTACCTCGTCCACTCCGGCAACGAGTGTAGATACAACACCCATATCGGGCCTCGCGCTCCCGGTCCTCCGAAAGCAGCCAAGGGGGGCTGCCAGGACAAGCTCATTGTTCTCCAACTTGTCTCGACCATTGAGCGTCCTGCGCCGGTCCGGTACCAGCAGATCAGGCTACTTCTCGGCCAAACCAAGGACCGTCAAACATGCCTCGCCCCCAATCACGATAACTCCAAGTGTCGACCCCGAGCCACTTCGCCGCCCTCCTCCGCAGATCATGGCATCGTCCAATGGCGTTGACGTACCGGCTGAATCACCTCGGCTGCAGCGTGACGATTCCCAGTCCACAAACCGCGATACCACGTCTGTGAAGTCGTCGGAGAATATGCAGCAACCCGGCGCATCGCAAGACTCCTCAACTAGCCCGTCCCTTATCAGTGCCAACGATCTTCGGATTCGCGACATTGATAGAGTCCATTCTGCACTTCGGCGAAGCCAGCCCGTCGACCAACCAACTGCCGATCTAGTCGAATACCTAGAGCACAACCTCGGGGGGCGTGACCAATTCTTTTTTATTGACGACTCGCGCAGCATGCTCGGCGACAAAAATACAATCCTAGAGGGGTTCCGTGCCCTAGCATGCATAGCCAAGCGGCTAGATCCTGACAAGGTCGAACTCGCATTCGCATCACAGCCTCGAACGGTATACAAAGCCACTCGGATGAAGACGTTGGAAAAGCTTGTGAAGGGCTGCCAGTATAGGGGTGAAGGGGACATGATGGAAGCTCGGATCGGGGAGCTGATCAACAACGTCATCATTCCTCAGCTGCCCTATAGGAAGTTTGGCATCAACGTCAACATTTTCGCGAGAAAGCCAGTCAGTGTTTACGTGTTTACGGATGGTAATTGGGGCGACGCAAGCAACAGTGGCAATGCGTGTGGAGTGGAGAGGCCAGTCAGACGGCTTATTGGTGAGTTGCAATCTCGAGGGCTTGATCGTACCCAGGTCAGCCTGCACTTTGTACGATTTGGGGACAAGGAGAACGGAAGGAAGAACCTGGAGCGTCTCGACGAATGTGGTCGACCGGATCATATGTAAGTCGCCACTTGATTGAACTGCTACCATGTGCTTGGTTACTAACGCTGCCGCACAGGGACATTGTCGACGTCAAACATATCAGCACCGAGGTTGTCGGTATGTTCGTGGGTCCTATAACGCGTGCCAACGATGACATACCGGCTCAGCCAAATATTTCGGGCGCCGCATGAGAGGCGGGCGTTGCGTTTGGATAAAAGTATCATTGGGAAGGCGTTATATACCAGGTTCGCTTAAGAGTTTGTGGCCAGGGGCTGTACCAGGGCTGTACACATCACTACACTGTTCTATACGCGAAGGCTCCAGCTAGAAAAAAGGGCATCTCTTCTCTGTGTGACAATGCGTTATGGGAATCCTCACACAGTGTGTTCCGGAACACTAAGGCCAGGCGTTGTAAATTACAGGCCTTGATTATATTGGAATAGACCGTTTGATAATGCAGGAAGGCCCTTTCGGAATGAGTGATGGCCTATGATGACGAAATCGATGGGCTGCTTTGGCGGTAAAAAGGCATCTTCTGCACTGGCGAACCCCTTCTTTTGTTCGGAGACTTTGTAGGCAGTCGTGCCGCAGTGCAAGGGAATACTACGGCATAGTAATTGTCCTGGCTTCGGACCGCAGCTTGTCCCTCGCCTCCATCCACGGCCTCTTCTCTGTGTATTCCTCCCCGACCAAGTGGTGCTAACGCTAGCCATTCTCACAGACAATTCCGACATCTCGAAGGATGAAGGGAAACCCGGCGGCGACAAATAGACACACCCCATCTCCGATCTGCGCCTCTGCCGGCGCCAGTCCCATGTACCCCGTATCGGTGACGAAGAACCGACGATCGTGGCAGCGCCGCAACACACGGCGCACCTACGCGCCAGCGCTAGGGTGAAGCTCCTTAGCGGCGCGATGGAAGGGGATATCGGCGTGCATGACGGGCTCTTGGTCTCCCGGAGTCCCCGCGGCACGCATGGCGGCAGCGGTCTCGTGGATGAGCTTGTTAAACCGATCCCGACGTTTGGCCTTGGCTCTGTCGCCGGACTTGCTGGCATAAAATTTGGTGTAGTTAATCGGGTCGGTGCGGTCTGAATCTTCGAGCTTCGTTTCGAGTAACATCGTCAAACCTTCCTTTCCGAAATTTGCAACGCTCCACAGGGTGTCGGAAGCTTCCTCGAAGGCATTCTCCTGGCAGTTGGAAAAGACGTCGGGCGTCCCGCCGGAGGTCGAGATGTCCGCATTGTTGGCTAGTTCTGTTCATTCCTGAAGCGGGAAGCTGGTTTAGCCTGCGAAGAATGCTGACCCGAGGTGGGCGATCCACGCTGTTCCTTGGAAGCCAAAGAAGGCCTGCATTACAGGGGGGGGGGGAGGCGGATTTTGCCACCAAAACGTTCTCGACCCCAAATTTGGGTGTTACTCAGCTGACTGGGATAGGTTCTAAGGAGAGGGAGGATAGCAATGAGATGGATGATAGAGATGGATAGAGCGCCGGTAATTCTGCCGATAAATGGATCACTAGAGGTATAGCTGGAGTGGAATGCATATGTGTATGCACTCGAGGGGCATAGCAGTTCCGTCTATGCAATGGCGTTCTCACCGAACGGTATTTAGTCTCGCGTCCCCTTCGAAGAATAACACCGTACGGCTCTAGGATACGGCAACCGGCACGCGCCGGCAGCTACTTAAGGGACATGGCGGTTACGTTGATATCTTGGAGTTCTCGCCGGACGGTAATACGATCGCGTCCGCTTCGTATAATAACACCGTACGGCTCTGGGATACGACGAACTGCACGTACCTATAGACACTAGAGGGGGCATATCAATGCCGTCAGCACCCTGGCCTTCTTACCGGACGGTACTATGCTCGCGCCCGCTTCGTATGACAGGACTGTACGGCTCTGGGATTTGGCAATAGTCAGGAACCGGTAGATGCCTAGGGGGGCATTGCGATGGCGTTAATGCAGTGATATTTTCGCCAGATGGGCCACACTCGGACTCCACGGCCGGGAGAGCGTTCTCATTGAGACTTTGCCGTATTTTCACCTCCCGAGCGCCCGACGAAGCAACAGTGAGCAATCCTGCTGACAGGCGGGTCGAGGAGCTCGTAGGCTTCCTCAACATCGCCAAGGACTCCAAATTCCGTATTCCTAAAGCAAAGGGCTATTACCACGATCGAGAATATGGCCGCTATGGTATGGTCTTCGACGTACGAACCCTCCACAACCATCCCGACGCCGACATTACGACGTTATATTTTGTGCTTCAGGCCTTTGGGAAAGCTCAAAAAGATGGCTGCACGTTTATGCGTCTCTCGTTATACGACCGATTCCGTCTCGCCTATGCCCTTGCGACGGCGGTTAGCATGTTCCAGTCCGTAAGTTGGGTTCACCAAAGCATCCGCAGCGACAGCATCGTCTTCGCCGTGCGGAAGCCCCTTGATCGCTCAATAGACTTCTCCCAGCCTTGGTTGATGGGTTACGGTTCCTCTCGGTCCGGTTCGTCTAGATCGGTGAAGACCTTTGACCGGAACTCGATTCACAACCTTTATCGTCACCCTGACGGCTGGCTTGGCTGGGAAGGTAAGATTCGAGGGAATTCATGACATATACTCCCTCGGTGTTGTGCTGCTTGAGATCTCTGTTTGGTCTCCGGTGGACAAACTTGTCAGTGGGAAACTATCTCAGCCGGACGCCTCGGGGAACGTGGTCCACAAGGAACTTCTCGAACTCTCCGAGCATCACAAAGTGTCGGAGCTAATGGGGACGCAATTCTCCAGAATCGTGCAGAAATGTCTTGAGGGCAAGACCTCCGCGTTTGGGATACATGGACCGCCAGCTGGTGACTCGACGGCGCAGCTGAACCTGGCTTTTCAGGAACAGGTCGTTGATCCGTTAGGGAAGATTGTATATTCCTTAACTTGAGTAGACAGTAGAAGAGTGGCTATCTAGTGATTTAACTTTAATAAGGACAACGGGGACACAACCGGAAGGCTGCCCCCCTAGCAATAGCCTTCTTGAGGGGCAGGTGAGGGGTGTGGTGTTTGGGAGAGAGAGAGGGAACGATGTGACCGCCAGAGTAGTATATTGTTTAGAGAAGCGAGCGTAACGGGGGGGAGATATGGACAGACACAAAGAGAGAGACTGCGCGGTCGAAGCCGAAAGGGAGCTGTAATTAAAGAGTCCAGAACATTGTTGTTATTTGTGGCTGTCGACGAAATGAAATATCGACGAATTTGGTGCGCGTATATTCAAAGAGAATCAAGCAGAGAATGAACAGTAGCGGGACCATTGCGACTGCGATCAAAGCGGAGGGGGCGGTGAGTGGATTTACAGAGGCTCCTTTTGGCTCTGTTCAAGTTCCTTACCTCTTATGCCCAAGGCACAGATTCGATCTCTGACGGCGAGGAAGAAACAACGAAACGATTGCACCCAGAGTCTCAATCTCATGAGGGTGATATTTCTTATTCAGAAGTTGTGTAAATAACTAAAAGTCCAACTGCTGAGTCCTGTATTCTTTCCGGCATGGCTGGCTTTAGGTATTTTGAGCTGCGTATGTTCGTATATTCCATACCGATAGTCTCAATCCCAAATCTAGTGCGCCCGTTGCAGTCCACCAAAGTCCCACGGCTGCCGTGGCCCTTCCTTCTCCCTCGCAGGGTCTTCACATCCGCAGTACTCGACGCCCTCGGGCAACTGGTCCGCTGGAAAGCAATCCGTCGTACGGAAGAACTCCTTCAGAATTTGCCTCTTGATCGGCTTCCCAGAGTACGTCCGCGGAATGTGCTCGTTTTCCCCCAAGACACGCAGCACGGTTGGATGCATGTATTGCGGCACAACACTGAAAAGACCCTTTCGGACGCGGGCCAGATCCACCCGACCCTCAACGCCATTGTGTCGGAGCTTGATGATGGCGCCACAGAGCATTCCAATCCGGGGAAAGGGTATCCCTAGGACGCAAGCATCAGCGACATATGGGAGGGTGAGGATGCACGCCTCGACCGTGGGCGTGGAGATTCTGTAGTAGATAAAGTCAATGGCTATGCTGCGCGTTAACAGAAAGCACAAACTGTCTGGGGAAGTTGAAACGCTCACAGTCATGGACAGATCGACCTTTGAAGAACAACTTCAGTGATGGTGAATACTGCTTCCTTTATATACAATAACATTAGCTAATGGTTGAATTTACAGGCAAGGTGATCCAGAAGAGCCATATGTTGGTTTGCAAGTTCTGTGGCTCTACATTCAAAGTTGCCATAACCTCTGCCCCTATCACACACCTTGAAAAACAACACCAACTCCTCTCACAAGAAACAGATGATTCAGAGGATACTATGCCTGACTTAATGGGAATACCTTTAAGGAAAAGAGCTGGGACTACAATACTGCCACAGTTGTTTGCTGTGGCAACAAAGAAACAGCAAGACCCTAAGGAAGCATTATTCAAGGAGCAAGCTCAAGAGTTTTGTGATACCTTTGTCAATTGGATCATGGATTTGAATCTCCTATTTACAGTGGTTGAGAGCCATCATCTCTGCAAGATCTTCAACCTCCTAAATGCAGATTTGACCAAGCAGGTCTTACCAAAGGGTGGTGATATAGTCAAGAGCTGGGTTACCTAGGCATATAGTGAGCACCATGCTTAGATTGTCAAGTAATTGGCTAATTCTCTATATAAAAAGCACTTCTCTTGGGACCTCTGGCAATCCCCAGGCATAATATCTTTTACTATAGTTGTTGTTCACTATTTTAACACCTCTGGGACTCTCCAAACATATCTTCTTGGCTTAAGATTATTAAAAGGGGTGTATACTGGCAAGAACATGGCCTTGGGAGTGTAAGAGATAATTGATGACTTCACTCTTGCTGACCACTTTGCCACCAGCATAATCAACAACACACCCAATAATAGCACCTGCCTCAAGAGCATTCTTGGCCATTATACTCCCACCCTCTCTAAGCAGCAACTCCTTTAATTGAAGTTAGAGAAGCAAATCCACTACATTTGTCATATCCTTAACCTCATTGCAAGGGCATTCCTTGATGGGAGCTCTGATTAGGTTTCTACTGACTTTGACCTGAATTCCCCATTATGCCTAGTTATTATAGAAGAGAGAGAGCTTTTGGAAGAGTGGAGGAAGCATGGGCCAGTTGGCAAGCTTTACTTTTGGGTTTACTTTGTGCACCATACCCCACAATGGCAAGAGTCTTTTTCTTCTATTGCCAGTGGGGCAATAACTCCAGCCCAACACATGCAATTTGGAGATGTATTTCTTGAGCCTAACATTGCCCACTTACAGCTTAGGCCAGATAATAAGACTTATTGGAACTTGTCATACTATATGATCAAACATGCCTTGAGGCTTTGTGTTGCCCTTAATGTGTTTTGCTCCTAGCATTGTGAAGAGGCTGGCATTAGCACTGATGCCCTTCTTACATGTATGGATTGGGTAGTTTTGAAGGAGATAATAGAGATCTTGGAGCCCTTTAAGATCCTTAAAGAAATTCAAGGGCAGGTTGCCTAACTTTGGTGAGGTCATCCCACATATGTATGCCCTTTACAACAATCTCAAGCACCTACATTATTGATATACCAATGTATTCAAGGATATGGGCTTCAAGAGCTCTAATCTATTACTCATTAGACCACCATCTCCTATGCCGGTGCCCCTATTACCATGCAACCACAGGTCATTGAGAATACCACAGTTGCCTTGCCACTTTACCAACTACAAGGTTGACCTTCCTGGGGTAATTCATCGCCAGGAACAAGCACAAGCAATGCAGGATGTGGCATCACCATCACCAGCACCAATCAATGATGAGCCATAGATTGAACTAGGGGAAGAGATCCAAGAGGATGGGTTCAACACTATACAATTTAGCCTATAAGTTGTAGTTGAACTATTAGAGAAATACCTTGACCTGATGGACCAGTGCCCACCTTATGGCCTACTGGGCTAAGCCATGGGAGAAGGAAACTCAGGCAAAAATCCACATTACAAAGTCAGGAAAAAAGGAAGCTAGGAAGGAACATCTCCGGCTTCTTAACACCTTGAAACCAACCATGGCCCCAGCGAAAAAAGCCACAACAGTGGTGTTTTACACTGATGGATCACAAGGCCAAGGTGGATCACAAGGCCAAGGTGGATCACAAGGCCAAGGTGGATCACAAGGCCAAGGTGGATCACAAGGCCAAGGTGGATCACAAGGCCAAGGTGGATCACCAGGACCACAAGGCCAAGGTGGCTCAAAACTTACAAATTCAGCCGCACTTTGCAGACTCAGTGCTAACTATGCACCCATAGTGGCAAAGTGCTGGAACCTTGGCCCCTCTATTGAAGTGGCAGATGCTGAAGTTATAGGGGTGGTAAAAGGCCTTGAGCTGGCCAACTCCATGCCCTGTAACCAGTCAACCACCTTCTACTACTTTGTTGATAGCCAGGCCGCAATCATGAGGCTCCAAGGGTACACTTTCCACGCACAACAAGCCCGAAGAATTTTGCAATCACTGGCTCGAAAAGGCCACAAAGTCCAGATCCACTGGTGCCCAAGCCATGTAGGCATTATTGGCAATGAAATAGCCGACCAACTGGCCAAGAAAGGTCTGGAAAAACCACCTGTCAAAACAGACTGTTTTGTTTCAATTGCGTACCTTCGCAGACAAGCCAAGCAGGCTGTGAAAGGAGTGTGGAAGTCTGACTGGATGGGCGAAGAAAGTCGGGAGGCTCAAGGCCTAAGATCAAGAGGCCTAGGTACCCATTATAGGAGGGTGGCCAGGGACCTCATATCCTTCAGCCTGAAGCCTTCTATACCTGCCATGCCACGGCCTAATCAATCGGCCTACATCCAGCTGAAAACTGGTATCGGCTTTTTAGCCATGTACCTGGCCAGGATTGGAAAAGTTGATAGTGAGCTATTGTGACACCGGCGCCACACCTAGGTGAGAAGTAAGGTGGAGCGGGGATGACAATGACAAGGTGTGTGATCAACTAAGACTATTACACGATCTGTTCAGCTGTCATGCAGCCTGGACCACGATGCTGAGGTTGTGTGGTTCGTCCATGACAAATCTGAAGTCTGATGACGGAGGTTAGCACGGGATGGTCCATTATGTGGATTGCCCTTGCTTGTGTGTGGTCCAAGGTCTCGATTCAATCTGCTGGAGATCCTTGGTTGGTCCATCATGCTGGAGTGGTGACTGCCAATAACCTGAGGCTCTAGTCCCCACTTCCGATGGTTCATGGTGTGTGAATCCTCGTGCCCACGGTCAGCCCAGGTCAAGGAGGTGAATAACCCTGTTGACCTTAGGTGAGCTTGACCAGTGTGACAGCTATGCCACTGTAACACATCGAAGCAAACACCTACACACCTGTTACTACAGTGTGTAAGATACACCAAAGAACAGAGGGAAATGCAAAGAAGCCTAAGAGGCATACCCCTTACACTACAAACACTCTTTCATACAACAAAAGGCCGGAACGCACTGGCCGAATTCCTCTGTAATACAGGGGTCTGTACTATGAATTGGTTCAATGAAGAGCACTAGATTGGACTACTTGCTCACCACTTTTCTCTCGTTTATCTTTTCATCATTTTCCTTTTATCTTCAACCAGAATCAGGGATGACTACAGTATTACACTGGCCCACACGTACCCACAACGTCGACGAATTCACACTATCATGGCAGTTAGGCCACTACTTGTAATTTAGCTCTGCTATCTCTATGTCCTTATACTAGCTAGGTAAATAGTTTGCCTACCTTCGGTAGGCCATGCCATAGCCCCTGAGGCTGCATGCATGTAATGAAGAAAAAAAAAAAAAAAAAAGTCTGGTTTTCCCATCTTAGGCTCTTTGTAGAATTCCAAAGCCTAGACGGTCTGGCCCTGGTGCTTTTTGGATTTGAAGTCAGGATAGCTTTTTCAAGCTCTGAAGCCTGAAGGCTAGGCCACTCCCATCGCCTTTTGAATGGGCGTGTGGGTTGTGCTGTGGCCAGTACAGGTCTTTCAGGAATAGTGTGGTTACTAGGGCATCGCACTTTTCTTCAAAGGTGTTGGCTGGTTTCTTTATACCATTTGATACATTTCATAACAAATCTCTCGCGTACCCCCCGGCGACCACGTTCGTTTTGACAACTCCTAGTAAGGAGCAAATCTCCTGGTTCGCAGGCAACATATCCCTCCAGCACTCAGCATCATCATCGTCCCCTGCCAGCTCACAAATACGAACCATCAGCGCGATGGCGCCTAGGACCGGCGAGCTCCCACGCCCTGCCAGGGCATAAAACTCGTCAACAGCCGCCCGACCGTGCTCATTGGCGAGCTTCCACCGCCCCATGAGCGCGTTCGTTGCTGCGACGATCTCGCGCGCTTCGATGGCGAGCCGGCTACTAGTTGGCGACCCCCTGAGCTTCAGCAGCTCCTCCTCGGGTTGCTTGAAGTACGGCAGAAGAAGCGTCTCTACCTCAGCCAGTATCGCGCCAGGACTCGTCGCCAAGCGGTCCCTTTGCGAAGGGACCGACGCCCTTAGCGACGACAGCAGTCCATTCCGGGAGCTCTCTGGGAGTTTTTCCAGAAACTCGGGCGGCGGCTTTTGCAACAAGCTCATGGGGAGGAACTTGGAGCACTGCTCGACGGTGAAGTCAGCGAACACGGCCGCGTCAAGCTCAGATATAAGTTCTGGGCGAAGATAGCGCAGAAGTCGACGGTCTTGACAGATGACAGCTGAGAGAAAGGGTGGGGCCAGTTTGGATAAGAGATGGCCCCGAGGGATGGTTGGCTTCCTATCGAGGAGGGAGGCTAAGATGAAGGGCTCGAGCTGAGCGAGCAGGTCGGGTCGAAGCCGGGCGTAGCTTTCCCCTGGGAGTTCCAGGAGCGTCTCTAGCGGGAGTTGGACAATGGTTTCTGGTGGCAACTGGATGATGCTATCGAGTGGGAGCTGGGCCAGCGTTTTCACTGGGAGTCCAGCAAGGGTGGTTGGTGGAAGCTGTTCGAGCACTTCGAGCGGAAGGTCGGAGAGAACCGACGGCGGAAGCTGCGTGAGTGTCTCGGAGGGGAGCCGAGCAAGCGTGTCGATTGGGAGCCGAACGAGGGTTTCGACGGGGAGCTGAGAGAGGGTCTCAATTGGAAGACGGGCGATCGTTTCGGGTGGGAGTTGAGCGATGGTTTCCAGCGGGAGGCGAGTGAGTGTTGCTACGCGGAACTTAGTGAGCAACGCAACCGGGAGCTGAGTGAGACGCGAGTCGATGGACTGTGAGGACAAGATCGAAGCTCCATCGTCTGCCACTTCAGCCCTAGCTGGAACTATCTGCCGATGGGATCGCCTCTTGATGACGCTTCGCAATTTGTGCATCGTAAATAGTGGCAGCAGTGGTGCAAAAGACAACACACGAGGATGCGTTGGTTGGTCTTTGGCAGGCCATACCGGGCGCGAGGGGTTCGAAGGTCAAATTGAGAGGCGGGGTGGATGGGAGAGAGAGACATGGGTGCACTTTGCGCCACGAATCCCGCGAGGCAGCTGTGTCCGGCGACCACATGCTTGATGTGATAAGGCCTGCCTCTTCAGCTGCAGCACAGCCACCAATCTAGCCTCTCTTGACGCAAGCGCTGCCTGTGCAAGCGCCGGCAGCCTCGCACTCCCATGAGGGGGGGGGGGTGTCCCCGGCCTTGGTCACTAGTTACTGTGGCTGGCGTCAAGATTGGTGGCTCATTCACAGCTCAGCTGGCAGCCGTCCAGGAGCCGTCCAAGAGCCTGCTGCCCCCGACTTCCCACTGAACACCACTTCAACAAATGGATCCCCTCACCCTCACAGTCACAGCGCTCAGCTGCGTCAAACTCGTTCATGACTTGGGCCAGGCCATTGTGACACTGCGCGCTGCCATCCAGGGCATCAAGGGAATCGACGACGTCGTTGCCGGTTTCACCGGCGAGCTCGATGCGCTACAGCTGTCGCTGACCATCCTCGATTACGAAATCCACGCTTCCAAGGGCGCACTCCCCGCCGCCGTCGCAAAATGGTGGCGCGATGCCAGTCTGGAAAATATTCTAGAGAACGCCGTCCAGACCTTTGTCCGTCTCAATGTCATCTTTGCCGATATCAGCCGCGATCGCCGCCTGTGGGGATCCTCTCGCCAGTATGTCTCGTCCAAGGTGTACGACGATGAAATGCGCCATCTCCGCCATCGCCTAGGCACTTATGTGTCGTGCCTCAATCTTCCCGTCATTCTCCTCGCTATGTAAGTTTCCATGAATTGCCTGTGTTGTAATAAGAGTAAGGCTCAAATTAAATCCAACAACAGCCTGCGTCAACAACCTACCGCTCCGTCCACGCCCGATTTCCGGCTGGACCTGCTAAGCGGCAAGGTATCGGCTCTTGATGCGAGCATCGCCGATCTCAAAACCAGCTTCTTGGAATTCCGTGCAATGGCCACCGCGGGCTCTGAAGTGTCAGAGTTTCGGGCTCCTGCCTTCTCGGCAGCCAAGCCGGAGCCAACGTCCCGAACGGACCCAGCGGCAACAATAATGGACGAAACAGCGAGACTGATCAATATGGCCGAAAGCATCTCCTTCGGTGTCAGCACGACCGCCTCACGACTATCCGCTGTGACGTCGCTTGCCGGGGACCGACTCACTCATATCATCGACGAAGACCTCATGTCCTTCATTGAAGGTGCGCTCCCGGGTCGGGCAAATCGCCGGGTGCTGTCGTGGATTGGGGAGAATCCCGAGGGAGCAGCCTCCTTTGAAGTCCTATCAGACGCGACTCTCCCGCGCAGCCCACCGTCGGCAATATCCACAGCCGCCGATCCAGCAGACCTGTGGACGACACGGGATGAAAGTACCACGGCCGAGTCTCTAAGCACGCCGCGCAGCATCAATCTCTCCCCTCGGCTACAACAGTTCAACGGGATGACGCCGCACCAGGAGTTTCTGAACCGCAAACTCGCAAGGGCCAGAAACCTTGTCGACAAGAACGAAATGACCAAGGCCATCAGCACGCTACAGGGTCTTCTAGACCACCTCGCCAAGTCGTCACCTCCTGGCGAAGAAGCACAGCTAGAAGGCGACATTCATGAGCTATACGCACACGCACTTCTCGGATCTGACTTGCCAAGCGACAATATTGATGAGACTCTGCTCAAATATCCGGGTATCAACGCAAAGGCCGTGTATGTTTCCGTCTTCGCCGCAAGGAAGCTCATGGCTGAGGGCAGGCACGGCGAGGCGACTGCACATATGGTTCGAGCCAAGGCTAGTCTGGCAAGGGACAGCGGAGACCACGCCCAGCCGATATTGGAGAGGTTAGGGGTTGAACAGGAGGCTACCATCGACAGCCTCGACAGCCTCAAGATGTATCTCGACATCAGCTTGGCTCGCTGCCATCTTGAGAAACTGAAGACGGTGGTGAGCGGCGCGAAATGACAGCGGATCGCATGGACACTGCAACCTTGAGCCCACGGGGCCAAAGATTGGCAGAGCGCCAGTTGACCGCCCAGACAACATTGGACTCTTCTTTCTACATTCCTGCGGACTTTGAAGACTGCGTTAGGAAACGTAGCAGAAGTTCGAGCCATCTATAACGTAATAATGGCCACCCATTTGCCTTCGACTTTGAAGTGGACTCTTACTGTTCAAACACGTCTTACCTAGGGCTAAGAATTACCCACCCATGGGTACCCATGGGTACCCATGTGAATGGGTGGGTAATTTTTGGGTACCCAAATCTTGGCGTGGGTTGGACCCATTTACCCACCCATTCACATGGGTACCCATGGGTACCCATGGGTCAAATGGGTCCAAGTGCATATATAGAGGTTAGGGTTCTCCTACATAAAAAAGTTTTTCAACCATATTAGCAAACATGATATAAGTATGGTATAAAGGGATAGGTTTAGTAAGAGTACTTTCTGTTGGATTGGACTGAATTAGGGCTAATGAACATGCATGGTAATGTGGTAATCTATGTGCTAATCAATTTTGACTGCCCTGTCAACCTGATGATATAATGAAACCCTAAGTATACTGACTTGGAAACTGACTTCTACTATCCAGCTCATGATAGTTATGGTGAGCGATTTTCCATACTGATTGTCAAGTAGGCTATGTGGGCACTACCTGACTATTGGCCCTGCCCTCTTGAGTATCAGAAGCGGAGGGTTGCTTAGTCCCATGTACTCTCCTTAACTGATTGCTACTCATGTGCATAGTCTCTGCCCTATGTTTCCTCCCTGACTTAGCCGAGGGACGCTTGAGCTGTGATATTGGAGGTTGTGGTGTGGGTTCTTGGGGTGGCAAGGAGTACATTGGTGTTATCCTGATTCTCCCTAGGGATGATAGAGTATTATTGCCGTTGGCAACCTTGATCTGACTACATATACTCCACTCCCTATCTTTGGTGATGTAATGGAACTCTAGAGCCTTTGTAAGCTCCTCAAGCTGTTTTTCCAGGTCAATGATAGTTGTGTCGCCAATATCTGTATCATCTAAGGTAGATGTGGTATGGAGAAATGCAGTATGTTTCTGGTTAATATAGAGAAGAAGGTAGTCTGCCATGGTATTTGGCAACATTGAACTCTGGTTTGTATTAAACAGCATAGATGCTTTACTCCACACCCACTCCATGTCAGTTATGACAGCCTTAATAGAGAGAAAGTCTATGGCCATGTCACCAAGAAAAGGATAAGCCTTTGAGTAGTACTTCTACCAATCAGACAGGTTCTCACCAGAAGGTAGCCCTATGGTAATCAATATGGTAATTAGTATATATAATATAATGTTAAATTAGTTAATAAAACATACTTTAAGCTATAAGTATATTTATCTTGTCATTAATCTTTATATTAATCTTGGCATTAGTTGGCATGAAAGTTCTGGATATAACCTGAGGTGGGCTGGAGAGTAACTCTAAGAGGTTAAGGGTAGTGACAGTATAAGTAGTACCCCTAGGGCCTTGAAGTATTTATGGCCTATATTGGGTATAAACCTGACAGAATATCCAGATCACATATGACCTTGTTACTAAGGCTAAGCCTTCTATACTGATTTTATCCCAGTACTTGAATCTATGGTCTGCTTGGTTTGCTATTAGAGGGTGTAATAGGAGTGTAATGGCATAGACCTCCTTTGTCTGCTTTATCTTTTTGATATATTTGTTAAGCTTTTCCATAGTGGCATCTAATGTAGATTAAAACTCTATGACCCATGCCCCCTGAGTTGGATCTATATCCACTTGTTCCTATAGTAATGCTTTTATATCCTTTAGCTGTCTCCATAAGAAAATAAAAGCAGGAATAACATAGTTAATATAGTTTGACCTCTAAAGACCAAATAGCCTAGTTAATATAGACATTGGCTTAGTATAATTAATCAAATATAATATCTTCTGCCATGCCATGTTACTAATGTAAAGCTTAGGAAAATAAGGATGCTTTTTCTCCTTTAGGGCTTGTTTAGTAATGAAAAGGTTAATGCTGGCTTGGAGCTTTATAGCCCAGGTAAGTAGAAAGGTTATAGAGCTCCATCTTGTTACTATATCCTAGGGTAGGATTAAGTATAATGTATTCCTATCCTTATCTCTACTCTTCTCTTGGCACTTATAGAAGAGGTCCTTCTATTAAGTACTAGTACTAATTAAGGTAGTAAGGAGACAGAGCTAAGATTACCATATAGATTAATATAATGGCTAAACTAACTAAGATAAGTAAATATCCTACCTTTAAAAGACTATGTTAAATAAAGTCTCTATTATCCATATCCATGTCTAGGAATTTAATAGTTCTATCTTCTATATTTAAGATAAGTTTATTCTTTGAAACTATGGCTGGAATATAAAATGTATTGAAGAAGTCTTTCTCTATTAGTTAGACAATATATATGAAATAGGAGATTCTAAAAATGTTAGTAATATGACCATTACATTAGCACTTAAGATATGACTTGATACCTTCTATAGAGAAATTAAAGGCATTATTAGTAATTATATTTATGATATACTGGCTGAGTTTATATTAGAAGATAATGTCAATGGTTAAGCTATTGATTATAGTCCTTGATAAGCTATGGTTATATATATATATGTTAAGAAGGATAGATATAGACTTCTAGTCCTGGTTAATAAATGATACCATGACCCTATAAAATGCCCATTTCACACCTTTACTTGACCACCTATCACATAAGATAGATACCTTTATTCCAGGGAGCTATAATATAAATATCTTATCAATGGCCATTATATATATTTATGCTAGGTGCTTTTATAATGTCTAATAATATGGAATATCCTTATAAAGAGGGTTCTATAAGGCCAAGAACTTTTGAAATTTTTGGTTTGTTATTAAGGATAAAGGAAGACAAAGAGCAATGACAAATATAATTAAGTTCTTAATATGTTAGATCTCTAACCATTATTGGCTAAAGGTAATCTAAGAGGATAATAAGTAAGCTGATTATTATATTAATTACTATACTGATTACCATATAATATCATATAGATTACTATCTGGATTACCACCTGGACTATTATATAAAATATAGAATAAATATATTAACTGACTAGGAAAGGTTATATGGTTGATGAGTCAGGTGAGTATCAGAGACATCTTGAGGGGGCAGGTGGTTATATGTTTTACTTTGGAGGTGTTTGGCCATAGAGGATGTCCCTATGGCCAAAGGAATAGATAAGTATATAAGTTGGTTTACATACTGCTTACACACAATGACTGGTTTCCTAGTCTAGTGGTCTATACCCTAGTAGAACCTTTCCTAGACTTTGGACCTCTTGTTACTATTGAATGTTAATAGAGCCAGTTTGTCTTTCTTATCTGGGTCAGATGTAAAGTCTACCTGGAACCATGGCATCTGTATGAACCATTTGATGAAGGCCTTATGGTCATTAGGTAACCAATAGTAGATACCCCTTCCTTTCCTGACATATTGCCTTATGTTAGGAGGGGTATCTCTGGAATCTAGATCATTGCTACTGCCATTATCGCCACCGCCATTATCACTACTATTATTATTACTATTATTGTCATTGTTATTGTTGTCGTTGTTGTCCTTATTGTCTTTGTTGTTGTTGTCATCATCGTTGCCATTACTGTCGCTGTCGCCGTCACTGTCATTGTCATTGTTGCCATCGCTGTCATTGTTGTCGTCATCATCGTCACCATCACTATTGCCATTATTGTTATCATTGTCATCATCATTGTCATTATCCTCCTTATTATTGATAGTATCTTAGCGACTACTATCATAGTCAAGGCCTTTAAGCTTATCTTCAATGGAACTATCCATGTCATACTCATAAGGGTCTCTATTTCCAGGGAGGATATCACCTAATACCCTAAACATATTCTACAATGCAATATTATCATCTATTATACCAAATAATGGCTTTGACAAAGGACATAAGATATAATGAAGAAAATAAAAGTCATTAGCAATTAGTATAGAGATTAACATAGCTTATCATATATCTTATCTAAACTAGTACCCATACTAACAAGCATACATATTAGCAAGTCTATAAAATGGGACTATGTTAGCCTTTGCCTTAGAATTTTTTTTCCTCTTACTAATAAAAATCATTAATAGCCCCCTAAAATATCCATCATATCATACCACTAGCACTAGAACCCAATGGCTCATTGCCAAATATTATCATGGTACTAGAACCTAATGACTTACTACTAAATATTATCAACCAAAGGCCTATAACCCCCCCTTCAGGCATTCACAGACAATCTCCATGATCCAACCAGACTATTCAAGACAATACCTAGCAATTACCATGCCAGGGTATCTAATCCTCAAGTAATATACATAGCCAAGAAAAATCCAGCCTAAGATCCAATAATGCCTAGCCCTAGTTAGATGGACCTACTAATCAACAGGGTAATGGGTCTAAGGGTTCTATCTAGGAGCAAGCTATCCAGAAACCATAGGCCAAAAGGAAGGAGATGGTAATAAAAACTATAAAGAAGATAGGGTTTGTGGACTATTCTAAGTAGAAATTCATCAAGCCTAAGAAACATATACCTGGTATAACAAGGGTATATCCCACCATATAGAAGCAGTTACATAAGTGACAACTGAAAAAGCAATAATTCAAGAGATATATATATTATTTCTAATTACCATATCAATTACCATATTGATTAACCTGCCTAGTATCTTACTAGCAATCTGAGATCAAGGTATAGTAACAGAGTATTAATCTTTGTATCTAAAAGGTACCTTTCTAGTGACTTATATGTAAGATTCTATATGATATCTTATATTATAGACAGTTTAGAATCCAGTCTACTATACTATTTATACTTTAAACTATAGTAAAGGATTATCTTATTTCTATGTTTAATTATAGGTATTATTACTATCTTCTATTATTATTATTACTAATATTTTAGGTTTAAATCTATATATAATTTATACTAAGAGAGTTACTATAATAAAGAAAGATATGGAACTTATAAGGACTTTAGGTTAGAAGCTGTTGGGACAATAATATTGTTTTAATAAAAGATGTTAGGTAGCTTTTTAGTAAAGTAGTATCTTTGTTATAGTCTCAGTTAGGACCTAAATATCTTTTCTATCTATCCCTAGCCTAATATAATTATGGTAATCTATATATTAATCATATATATATATAGCTATATAGTATCCTCCATTCTCCTACCTATTCTATTAAGCCTTACTAATATCCATAGCTATCATATCTATTATAAGAAGCTCTATACCCTTCTCTAGATTCTAAGGGTCATATTATATAAGATATTAAGCTATAGCCTTAGTCTAGATAATGACTATAGCTAGTTTATGGTAGAGGTAAGGGATATCTCCCTTATAGGCTGGGCAGATAAACCAAAATAGTTTAGGAACCTAGAACTAGGGTATCAAAACCATTACTAGAGCCTCCTTATAATTCCAGGCTAGGAGACACTCAATATTACTAATATGCTTATTAACCCAGTTACCATCAGTGACCCCTATAAACATAGCCCTGTTACTATACTTACTAATAATATAAATATAAACATTGGTTAATAGGCTTAAGAAGTATATAGGGACTAGGTTAGGTTGATAGTAAACATAAAGCCATGGGCAATTAGCAATAAATGTGGCATGTAGCCATTTTATATTACAAAGCCTCTGGCGTCTTTGCGTTTTTCTCTTTAGAAATGCCACTTGCTTAGCCACCTGGTCTTTCTTAGTCACCCTATTACCAGTTAGATTAGCATACTGATTAATACATTCTCCCATTATATATACTGGTTCTAGAGGGCTTAAATCTTTTATTTTAGTATAAAGAGACTATTATTCTTAGTAGCCCTATTATTAGTTAGGTTAATATATTGATTACCATCTTTCATCATTATACATACTATTCCCAGATATAGTATTCCTTTGGATGGTCAAAAAAACCAGAGTAGATATTAAAGATACAGTAATATATTATACTCTCCTCTTCTATAAAAAACAACAATGTCTTTCTAAACTCTTCAAATTTAGTTAATAGTTCCTTAAACATATAGACAAGCCATATGTCATTGCTACTAATATTAGTATGATCTACATTGGCAAACCCATTAATATACTTCTGATACTAAGCCAATATATTAGTAAATACTACTTAGTAAACCTAGACTTTACTAAAGGTAAGGTATTTATTATCTTTAAAATATTAGTAAATATTAACTAGATATTTAAATATCTTCTCTTACTGATTAGTAACTGCTCTTAAGAGAGGCTTGTTTATTAGAATATCATAAGGTGCTTTTAAGTTATACTCTTATATCTACATAATTGCCTTGATCTAGTTTAGCTACTGGCTAGGGTAGTGGTACTGATAATGGATTTTGGTAGTAAGTAATTTAATAGCCTGGTACCAAAAAAGGCATTACATACTATAGTCTGCTTGGTTGGCCTATATTCTTATATTAGCTTGTAGTAATCAATGTATTAATCAGGTAGCCTACCACCTGCTTATGATCTTTATGCCCAAGTTGGCTAGATTCCTCTTGATGCTATATCTTATATATTATCTTATAGTATATTTTCTATACCTTCTTAAGAATCTACTAAGCCTAGTTAAACTACTCCTTATACTTAGCTACCATAGTAGTGGTATAAAACATGATGATAGTAGCTAAAGCATAGGGGTGATTAGTAGAATATAGTGCCTAGGGAACCAGTTAGTTATTATTATTTAGGGATAAAAAGAGCTATATTAAAGCAAGTATATAATTACACTTCTTCTTATTATAGCCTGGACTAAGGGCATATACTATGTTTTTAAATATAATATAGTATTTCTATATAATACCTATTAACTTCTAAAGCTTTATTTCTTAGTCCTCTTAATTATATCTTACTTCCTTATCTAAATCATCCCATGGAATTTCCTCCTAATCCAGGCTATTAATAGAGTTATTAATACTAGTCCTAAGTTATAGCTTAAGTTAATCAGGATAGGTATTTTTTATATGGCTATTATCTTATCAATAAGGGATGACCATATTGATTATTATAATATAGACTTACTAATACTGATAAATGTCTACTTTCTCTTCCTCCTTAAGGTTATGTCTCTAGTCAGTAGATACTTAAAGATACTACTCTAAATGCCAAAGTACCTTTAATTACTACCTTATCCTTTTCATTAAGGCTTTTTAGGCTTTCTCTATCATATAAGTAACAGGATCTAGGTTAACCTATCTTTCCCATGCCTTTTTAATATTTAGGTTTTGGCTCAGGTTACCAGGGTCCTTTCTCTTTACTATCTTATTAACCTTAAAAACCTATATTAGCAGGTAGATTATCATAAAGATTACCATACTTATACCTAAAAGCAGGTTATGATATAGGGTGACAGGAAGGTAGGTGGTTGGTGGGGTTTTCATGTAGGCATAGGTTTTGTTATTTTAGAGGATAGGGAAATTAAATTTACACCTACTATGTTTAAAAATTACATAAGCGCACAGGCCACCTGAACCGTGATTAGGCACATGGGCCATGTAGAAAACTAAAATGGGTAGTAGTAGGGCAAAATCCTTTCCAAACCTTTACACCACCTCCATACCCTTACACCTCCACACCCTTACACCACTACACCTTTACACCACCACCCTACACTAGCCTTTAGGCACCAGTATATATCAAGATATGCTAATCCTGGTAGTAATCACTAATGCCATTATAGTTTATAATGACATCCCTACTCTCTACAAAGCAAAAGGTAGCTAATTTTGCTAAGAGAGAGTGGAAAAGAGTAGCAAAGGAAGCTGAAAAAGCCACCAAAATCATATAGTAAAAGCAGGAGAGAGAGGAAGAACATGCCTAAGAGAAAAAGAAAAGAGAGGAGGCCATGGCACTGAAAAAAAAGCAAAAAGAAGATGCTACATAGAAAAAGGATGCTATGGCCCACAAAGCTGAGCTATAAAAGCAGACTGAATAGTAGGCACTGGCTAAAAATTTCAGGGGACCCATAAAAACCCCTATACCAGCCAGCAAGTACCCCTATAAGAACCTAGTTCCATAAGGTAATAGCAAAGCTCTAGCTTAATAAGGTAAAGGGGGTAAAAAGATTATATAGCTCCCAACCATCTTAAAGAAGCAGAACCGGAATATGAATAGTGGTACCAAGACGCCCAAGACAAAGAAAAAGGCTAGACATGGAGGTATATATTATGTTAATCCCTATGGTAATCCATTAACTAACCTCATCTATAATAAAAGCTTTGAAGGAAATCATAGCCTTCCAAAAATCAACCCAACTCTTAATACCCTTTACCCCATTTACTTGCCTGGTCAAAGAGGTTACCCATGATACCTTAGTCATAAAGGGTTTCAGATAGCAACAGGCAGCCATTAAATACCTTCAAGAAGCATCAAAGGGGTTTTTAGTTAATGTCTTTAACTATAAGTAACGTGATTGCATAGCGAGCGCGCATGCATAGCGAGCGCGCACTTTAAAATCCCATATATAACCCTGGAAATTTTCCAAGACTAACTTCGTCAACATTAAGTATACAACCCTAAAAATTTAAAATAAGGTTATTTATTATATACTTAATATGATAAAAGTATTTTCAGTGAGCTAAAGCTACTAGGTTAGGGTTAGATAGAATCTAGGTAGCAAAAATCATAAAGGTTAGACTATACCCTAACCCTATAAGCTCAGCCCCCTCAAAATTCTTTCATTGAACTTAATATATAACACATGAACCAGTTTTAAATTCTCAGAGTTATATACTTAATGTTGACGAAGTTAGTCTTGGAAATTTCTTAGGGTTATATATGGGATTTTAAAGTGCGCGCTCGCTATACATGCGCGCTCGCTATACAATCACGTTACCCTTATTATTGGTAATGTAATATTACTATATATACTAATTCTATATTTCTAGCCATGAATCTCCTTATAATCCATACCCACCATATTATAGTTATGTAAAAGGATATGTAGCTTCTATTCTGGCTGATATAGAAATTTACTCCTGTAGGCTCATTTTGGGCCATAAATTCCCTCTACCAAACACCCATAATGTTTTAGTAATTGGCTAGTGAGGTATGTTTATATCTAAGTTATGGTAATCTATGTGGTAATCATACTGACTTATAACTCATAGTGCACAAAGCAAGCCAAACATGTGCTAGGAAAATGTCAAATTGCCTAGGCTAACCCTAAGGGGAAGAATGTTCAGGCTATCAAGAAGCCGAAGAACCCTCTTCCTAAATTACAGGCCAATGAGAATAAAGACTCTGATGCCGATCAAGACTCTGAAATTCCAGAAAGTCCAAGCCCACAAGGAATCTAATGTCCTCAGGCCCTTAAGCAATGGTAATCTGGCTGGTAATCCAGCTAGTGGGGGTAATGGAAGTCCAGGTGGTGCTAAAGCAGAGGCGACTGCAGGTGGTGAAACCCTAGGCGGTGCTAATGAGTCCCTGTCGGCTTAGTAGGGGACTTGAACTGAATGCATTTGAACCCGGTTGGTAATAGGGCAGAGGTTGGTCACAGATCAATGGGATTAGCACCGTGATTACCAGTAACCCCAAATTGTTAGGATTAGTACAGGGATAGGCACATCCATTACTTCGCCATATGGCTGACCTCTTTTTTACTGGATCAGCATTGGCCTTAATACAGCATCTTGCCATTGTATAAATAACCATATATCTTATATTTTTGTGCTTGTTGATATGTAGGACTCATGGGTACCCATGGGTCCCATGGGTACCCAAATGTACCCATTGGGTTTTTTGGGTAATGGGTCAGACCCGTGCCAAGCAATGGGTACCCACCCATTGACCCATGGGTCCATTTGGGTCCATGGGTCCTGGGTACCCATGGGTAATTCTTAGCCCTAGTCTTACCATCCCCACCAAAGCTAGAGCGGTAAGGCTTGTAGCGATCTTTTCAGTATCATTGCTAACTTTTTGCTGAAGGCCTTTAAAGCTTATGGTTACGCTGGCACTATGTAGGAGAACTGTTCTAAACCCAGCGAAGTAAGGATCGGTCCCGGCACTTAAACTAAAGACTTTGTGAGATGGTGTCCCTCCGTGCTGACCGTTTGTTAAGGGCCGGCTAACATTGGCCTGACTACAGCAATCTCTTTGACGGTGAGGCTCGGCTACCTAAACGACAGTGTCGATTATTTTGCGCTTATTGGGCCTGTTGACCTGCATAACGGCGCTGTTAGTCACCGCGAGTCCGAGGTAGGCGCTTGGTTCGATACTGAAGTGGAAAAACACTGGCAAAATAGGGCTTCACCAAGTGATACTATTTGCTCCTTGGTGAAACTGGAAGAGGCTGCCTAACCATAAGGCAGGAAGTAACTTGGGTTCTGGCCACGGAGTGCCAGAACACATGCTGAGGTTGTGGTTTGGATTTGTCAGGTGCGAAAGGTCTGGAGTTGGCTAGAACTGTGGATTTGTAAAAGGTTGCCACAGCCACGCAAACAGACGCCCAATGGCTTGCCACTATTCACAACTACAAGAAAAGCTCTCTGGCAAAGTCAAAGAAACACACAAAAGCAATACAATCAAGCAGTTGCAACCCCCATCATTTCCACCAAATCCAGTGCTCAGTGCTTCTGACAGTACTAGATTGTTTGATAAAGAGGGAAAATTTCGGAGTTTCAATGGACCGCCAACGGTGGTTGCTCGGATGAAAAAGAGAAAATGGTGGGTACGGTGGCGAGGGAAGCGGCCGTTACATGCAGTGAGCCGGTGTCCCAAAACTGGGCCTGCCTGGGGATCGTGCCCTTGCACCACACCGCCCCATTTATGGTCACGGCAACTATAGCCGGGGCAAATTCTAGACTCACCTTAACTCAGGCAGCCCTCAGTGTAGCTCACCCCTTGCTCAGGATCCACAAATAATACGGACTTGGTCAGGAAAAAGTGTCGGATGAGACTATAGAGGTAGTTGGTCGCTAAAAAAAATAAAAAAAATAAAAAAATAAAAAAATAAAAAAATAAAAAAATAAAAAAATAAAAAAAAGAGAACCTCATTCCAAAATAGTTAGGCTAAAATCAGGCTCGCTTCACCTTTGGCTTACCTTCGGCTCACTATCACTCGCCCCCCAGCTTACTATACTACGAAATTATCAACTTTACGTAACGAGTGACAGGTTTTAGGCTAGATGGTACTGACCCATTTCTGGCCCCTACCGAGGGGAAAAAAAGGCGGTCCTAAAAAATAGATTTGGTAGTTAACGTACTCATTCTCCGTTCTGAGGTTCTGTGTTGTAGCAGTTATGCCTGTCTACTACGTAACTGATCTTTTCCTAGCTGTAAAGAGGCGGTTCAATCTGTTCTCTGCTACCTATCGATATGGAAAGAATAGACGGCTCTATAGTCACAAAAAGCCGACGGATAAGGTATTAAGAGACTATCGCTGTATAATTGACCTATGGAACAAGTAAGATCCACCCATTCTGCTAATATGTCTTCTAACCTTCTGTCTATTTAGGTATGTCGAAGACTATCCCAGCGCTGACGTTCCTGACCTTAAGTACTGAGTTTAAAGGAGCACCCCAAACAGTGCAACAGCGCCTAAAACACCACCAATGGACGCGAACAGCATGCCTCCTGCCGTCGTTCCCTGGACCACTTGCGGCCTGGCACCGCTCTTGCTCGTGGTGGTGCTGGCCGCCCCGCCGGATGTCCCAGTCGCGGCTCCTCCGGTTGCCGGCGTCGTGGTGGCAGTCTCGGTGGTGGCGGCTGTGGTATAAACGTAGGTCTTGAGCGGAGGCGCATTGGGGCAGCTCAAGGAATTCAAGAATGTGTCATACACATCATTGAGGTTGTCCCTGGGGCAGTTTGCGACGTAGCAACTGAGCAAGGGACTTGGGGTTAGCCAATACTAGAGGCGGCTGGAAGAAGAGAGCTTGGGGACCATGGTTACCTCGTGATCTGACTCATGGTGCTGCAGATGCAGGATGTCTTGATAGACTTGTCACTGTAAGCCTCGCATAGAGGAGTGACAGTCCCAACAGCCGAATTCTCGCAGGTTATGAATGGGCTATTAGTCGGCAGTAACAACTTGTGTCAGCACGCGAAGTCGGGTGCTGAATTCTGGACGTACTCCTGGTTGCGACACATGGTCCCAACCGCAGCAGATGCAACGGTTGCAAGAACCAGGACGGTCGCGCCGAGGGCGAGGGGCCGGGAAGCCATGGTTTTCATGGTAGAACTCAAAGAGCGATGGGCAGGGCAGGAGAGAGAGCAACGAGAAATGGGGAACAACATCAGAGAAAAAGTGCAAGATCAAATACTCCCCTTTCTATGGCCGCGTTGGCTGCCTCCTTGATCATCCCATGGTTGCCAAGCACGCTTCTGCTGTACGCTCTCGGATATCAGAAGGTGCCTGGCCCGGTGCTTCGAGTAGCTTGAGGCTGGAGCAAGACCGCTGCACAGCATGCTCTGATCTTCGCCGTGGCCTAGATCGAGGCGCAAGAGATTTGCTCGCTGTAGCGTGGGGTTGGCTGGCAAACCAAACCCCTGGGATTTAGCGCTTGGCCGCTTCGGGTCCAACCCCGAGCAGGGCTCGACTCAGCCGTACCGACTACAATCTGCGCTATCGCCCCACAAGGGGTCTCGCGGGTGATTTGACCCTGAACTGCGACCAAAAGCACCTAGCTTCAAAGCGTCGCGAGAGTGGCCGCACAAGCGCCGACCCACATCAATAGAACCCGATGCTGTGGGTCTAAATAGGTCTGATTGCTGCCGCAAACGGCCAGCCGCCAAGACTCGCTTCCACTTTCCTGATTACGTGCGCCAAGCAAGTGGGCATTTGTCCAAAGCAGCTCAACAAGCGCAGCATCCATGTGACAACGCCGTTCGACAATAGTGGAAGCCATTTTCAATCTTGCTACGGAAAAGGCAAAGTTTAAGCGTATCCGATGTTTGAAGAGGGTGGGCCTACTCTGAGGCCAGGGTGTGGCCCAGCATTACGAGTGGGCTTCTAAACAGCAGAAGTTCTGCAAAGCCCTCCACGCCGGCGCGCTTGAGAGCCAAGACTGGGCTGGCGCCGTGGTTACGCTCAACAAGCTGATGCCTTACCGGAATCAGACTCTGGGGAGGCGTCAGATTCGTCACTCGGCGAACCCTATCGTTTAGGTGGATAGGCAGACCCACACAACTTGGCTGCTTGGAAGGACCAAAGCCCTTTCCTTTCAAGGTGAAGGATTCCTCGGTCATCATTCTACTCGAGCCGTTAGGTATCCCAGAGCGGTATGACTGCCGATGGATGTATTGATAAGCGGCACCATGTATTGGGATAGTCGCGATCTGCTCTGGATCGCGCAGCTGACACAATGCACGGCCGAGTTCTAATCTCTCAAACGAGGATATTGCGAGAGAGTTTGGTAGAAAAATGGACAAGATCGCGGAACTCTAGGAGGCAATCAACCCGGTGTGGCCGTGGGGTCCCGTGGACCGTCTAGGCTCCCGACCCCGTAACCGGCCCTGGGCTGAGCTGGGGACAGATGAAGTGGCCCTGCTCTCGGTACAATCGCCGGGATCCCCTCTCGAGGTCCTCGGCGGCAAATCAGTCATCCGACCCCATGGTAAGGGGAAGGTGACCGGACCAAGCGAGCTCTACCAGGAGGTAATATTCCAGTTAAGCAGGAGGCCCGGGCCCTACGACGGATGACCGAAAGCTACAAATAACAGTAGGCTGAAATGGGCAGCACCCTATGTGCCTGTCCAACTGTGCTTCCCTCCGGGTCAAGTCGCGGTGAAACCATTCGGAAAATGTGCGCCGCGGCCCGCAACTTCGTCTATGTCTACTCCGTTCACATATCGCTAGGGTGGTGCGGCTTCCCTTCGACAACGTCGTGTCAGGAAGCAGCCGTCTGTCAGCCTCGGCGACGACCAAGGACCATAGCACCGTAAAATGCTCGCAGAGCCGCAGATAGCCTTGGTGACCGATATATATCCGCTTCGACTTTCCCCAGGTCCGGCTCCGCTGACGGGCCGAGAAGAGACAAGCCGGGTGCTCGGCGTTACAGCCGGAGCAGTGCAGGAAGGACTTTGTCAGGGCCGCGACGCGGGCTTCCCAGTCGGGTGCCTGCCTGACGGATAGGCAGTGTTTGCAGTATGCGTCTCTCGTGAACAATGAGAGGAGGCCCGCGTTCTCTTTCGCCAATAGTTTTCTCGTTGATACTGGTCATGGATATTTGTCCGGGTAATCCAGAGAGGAGTCTTTCGCTCAGTCAAAAGCGGCGGAAAATAGGCGGAGGAATATCCGGCTGCAGCGCCGGAGGCACTCGACTGTGGTCTTGTCCGAAGTTTGCATCAGCCGAATCAAGATAGCATCGGGAAGGCGGCATAGGTTAAGGTATTAGTCATGAATGTCGGTTTCTGCTAGTTTTCTTGGCTGTAATAAGGGCAAAAGCCACGTACTTGCTGTTGGTCCGGTTGTAGTGGGCGGCCGCCATCAATGGGTGCATCGGTCCATTATATGTAGTATTGCTATTCTTCGTTTCCGACTCTCTAGGCGGCTGAGGTTCGCTTGCCTCCCGGTCGGCGAATGGCTGATCAATCCATGGTTTAGCAGACAGCAATTACAGTGTAAAGGGGAGGATGACGATGGAATATTCACCAGGGAAGATGATGCAATATATAATAGCAGGCGAGCCGAGGGTGTTGGGGCGGCCTACGGCCGTTGGGGCCGAACGATCGTCGTGGCGATCAAGTTTCAAAGAGTTCTGCCCGCCATAAAAGCAGTTACCCAGGGGGGCAAATAATGTCAAATGGCAATAGCGTTGGGGGTTTCGTAGCCTAAGACAAATGGCACCCTCTGACTAACGATAATAAGTACCTTAAAGTGGGTATGTAACTAAATATTAAAAAAGGGAACGTAACAATGTGTCACACTGCTGCATTTCCCTGCAAGCGAACACGTGTATTTTCACACTGCAAGACTACGGCCGAAGCCCAGTCCGTTGGGTGGAACCCGGACCATTGGGTAAGGCGTTGTGATTTACTCCCAACATCTGTATTTTAGATTTACCGTTCTTGGAGCTTTCCGCATATAACACGCGCAGGTCAAATCAACAAAGCTAATGCTCTCCAGAGTTTAGCTTTGTCAAGGATAATAGGTCGTAATCTTTGCATGCGTAAGCACGCAGGCACGTAGGACCCCTATTAGATGAACTGGCAAGTAGTGTGTATGTGGCTGACGCTGTTGAGGAACCATGAGTGAGATCTCCACGAGAGACGTGTGTCATAACCGACTGGAGCCACGGTGGGATAATGGCTTAGTTATCTTGTATCTTTAGTATAAGAAGCTAGGTAGAGCGCTGACCGCAAAGGAAAGATGTTCCTTATGCCTTCTTGCAACTAGACCCTAGAAATATTATCAGCTAAACTTCGGTGAAGCTGAGGGGCTAGAGTTGAACATTCATATTGTCTCCGACTTACCAACTCAACTTGATGGCCACACCTCTTGGAGCTGTGTCACACGGTGCACTTTACAGGTTCTCACTTTCCACTATGTACTTCCATTTTCAACTCACGGCCTCTACGCTTTTTTGCCTCCTCCGTTACTTGTCACTTAGCCACACAGTTGAGCCACGACATATCCATTATACCGCAATTACTAAGCTACCTAGGTTACCCCCTTTTGCATGCTAGGTACTACCTTGCCTTATCTCAACCCGCATTACCCCTATCGGCCCGGTTAGAGGCAGCCCTGGAAGTAGTGCATAGTCTTAAAGGTGTATATCAATAGGTAGGTCCCTTATAAAGCTGGCTGACTATTTCGGAAGAGACTATACTGTGTTAGTATTATTCAACAAAGCGGTCCGATCCTCCACTCCCTTCCACACACTTTCCGACGTCGTTTATTAAAGCCATCGCTCTTGATAAAACTCGACGCCCTTGGCCAGCTGAGTGCTTCACGGATTATCTAGATTCGCAATCCACTCACAGCTCTCGCCTCTGCTCGGTTTCCCTGCCCCCCCGTGGAGCTTTGACTTCCGCGATGCCAAGCTCGAATCGGCAGAATGTGCCGTTCTGAAGCTCGTCGGGGGTTTATTCAGGGCATCAGAGATCATCGTCGCCGTATTTTGGCCTTGGTTGGCTCTGCTAATAGCTCTGGAGGTCCTCGGTCTATTCTTACTGTGTACGGAAAAGGCGGGTGGCCGGGCTGTGGAAAGATTCAATCCTGGCCGTGGTATACAACGGACTGGACCGCGAGGACGATACGCTTTTTCTTCAAGATGGAGCAAGAGAGATAACCGACATCAGGGCGGCCGCGCAGGCGACACACGCGAGACTTTGTATGAAGCCGACAGAAGATGGCGGAAAGACTGTCCTGGCTTCGGCACCGTGAAGAATCTCTGTAGAATTGTGGCCTCTAGGGCATCCTCTTGGCTGATATTTTGATTGGGTCTGGCAGTCCTTCAGGTGCAACGGCCACTGACTGGTATTCCTCAGGTAACACACATGCAAGGCTTGCTTTCACCACTGGCAGGCTCCTTACTACCAATCATAAAGTGTCGGGCAGCGATGGCACTTCACGGTGCGGGGTTTTGAGTTGAAAGCCAACCTACACCAGGGGCAACCTCCACCACCGTGACCATCCCCAGTCTTACCGAAAGGACACTACGAATGGACAGCAACATAGCCCTACATTCTTCGCTTCCTTTTCACATACCTAGGTACTATTTCCACCGTCTACCTCCCATGGCCCCCCCAAGAACCTACCTCCTCCCCCCAACCTTCGACATGCCCTCCATCCCGCTCGGCAACCTCCTCGCGAACCCCTTCACCCCCCTCCGCGTGCTGACCGTCCTCCCGGCCCACCACCACCCGCCGACCACGACGACGGTCCAGACAAACCTCTCCATCACCCGCACCGCGGGCCGCGGCGCCTCGGCCTCCCTCTCGGCGCAGCTGCTGGCCCTGGTGGGTCTCAGACTCAGCGCCGAGGTCTCGACCACCGCATCAACGACGTACTCGGCGGCGCGGGTCACGACACAAAGCTTCGCGGGGGATCCGGATGCGGCCGCCATACACAAGGCTATTACCGAGAGCCCGCGCGCAAGTAGGGTGATAGGGGAATGGGGGGGGAGGTTGTTTCTGGTGACTGGGGTCAAGGTTGCCGAGGGGTTTACGGTCGCGCGTGAGGCGGGGGTGCGGATGGGCGTTGGCTTGGGCGGTGGTGGGCCGGTGGTACCTGGACTGGATGTTGGCGGCGAGGTTGGTGGGCTCAGGGAGAGAGGGGAGGCGGAGGGGTACGGGGTCGAGGGGGAGGTGGTAATTGGGTACAAGGTGCTTGTGGTCAGGCGGAAGGGGTGGAAAGGGGAGGATATGGAGTTGGAGGACTACAGGACGAGAAATGAGGGGAGGATGCTTGGTGATACTAGCGATAGTGACGAGGAGCTTGGGGTTGATGTTACAGAGCTCCTGGCGGAGGACCTTGGTACGGCAGATGAGCAGTTGCATGTGAAGAGGGATATAGTCGACAGTGAAGAGGGCCAGGTCGTGGTTCTGGCATGGCATGATGGAAGTAGCAATCTAGGGAATGAGGGGCGAGGAAGAACGCTGTAATTAGTTATCTGTTTCACTTTCATTATCGCTATTACCGTCTCTCCGGGTGTCTCCCGAGCGCAGCTATCAACCTTGCCGTCTGTACAGCCCCGCTTAGTTTGAAAAAGCTAAACGGCGCAACGTAGTACCTCCTGTCTCCCGCGTGGACGCCAATTTCTGTCAAGTTCCCGGTTAGATAACAAACAAGGTTGGAAGTAGACTCGGAGTTGGTCGTAATACCCTTGAACATCTCAAATACCCCCCGGCGGGTGCGCATCAGTCTCAGATCCTCCGAGTTGAAATCCTTTGGGCTTGCTACCGCGTATTCGAGTAGCATGGCGGCTATTGTGGCGGCGATGGGGGTTGCAACAGAACAACCTGACATAGATCGGCCTACATTCACCCCCGGCCAATCCGAAACAACATCAACACCCAAGGTGCCGAAAACAGACTCATCAGAGCTCAGGGCCGGGTTGTACGTTGAATCGAACGCGCCGTTTCGGTTGGTACCTCTGACTGAGATGACCGGCGCTCCCAGACTGGCTGGGAACATCTCATTGCTGTTGAATCCTTCGTTGTTGGACGCTGCAAAGAATGTGATAGCGCCTCCCTTGCTGTAAACTGCATCTGCAATAGCGTCACGGATCGCCTCGACTGGGTAGGAGAAGCCAAAGGACAGTGAGACAAAGTCAACCTTCCACTCTTTCGCGGCGATGCGAATTGCCTCGGCTATAGCGTTTTCGGCTAATTTACCAAGGGTTAGACTGCTCTCTGCCACACGCGCTACATAGATGTCGGCGGGGCACTCAAGCTTCAGGAGAAGAGCTAAAAGGTGTGTCCCGTGGCCGTCGGTATCAACTGGGTGAGAGGAGTCCGAAACCAAGTCTTTCCATGCTTTGATACGACTAGAGCGGCCGGGGGGATCGAAGGCCGGCACGGTCCCATCGTATCCAGTGTCTAGGATGGCGATCTTCCATGGGATACCATTTGCTACCGATTTTCCCCTCCCGTTCCGGAGTGTTCGGTTTAGCTTGGTTATGTTATTGAGCCATGGGTCAAATTTCGTGGCTGCTGGGATCGGCGTCTCGACAATTGTAACCCCTGTTGCAGGTCTAGGCTGGGATCTCGGAGACAAGGCCGTCTGTTCAAATCGATCTAGCTCGGAATCCAACCCGGTTCCCACAATCAGCTGCCGTAGCGGATCCACCACTTCGCCGTACAGAATGGAGCGCCTCCTCTTCAGATTTTCGCCCGGCTCGTCCAGGTTGAATGGTGCGTTTTTGAAAAGCGTTGGATCTAAACACCTGCTGACCGCGGCTTTGTAGCGGGGATACCTGCAGTCTTCGCAAAATTCGCAGCTCAAGAGAAGCTTCTGAAGTTTCCGCAGATTCTCGTTGACCATTTTGGGCCCCCATTGATCGGGATGGCCCTCGACTCCGAACTGCTGGCCTGTCGCGATTTCGAATAGCACGATGCCGAGAGCAAGGACACGGGGATATTGGTGAATCATGCCGACCACCTGTTGGCATTCAAGAGCCTTCTCGCGACTCTCGGGCGTTAGATGAGCCGAGAGGTAGGGCTTGCAAAAGTAGGCGACTTCATCCTCGATTATTTCGCCAACGAAGTAGATGTTGTCCTTGGTCATACCCATGTTCATCCAGTCTGAGTCGTAGTATTTCCAAAAGGCCTTAGCCAGAATGTATGCGAGCACCGGCCGCATTCCGTGCTTCATCTCGAAATTGCTGAGGAATTGTCCAAGATGAAGGCCTGGCGAGGGCTCGTGTTGAACACTGTGCCGGCTTGTAACTTCAGTTACTTCCCGAAGCACCATCAGTTGATCGCCAATTGCTTTGAAAGATAGGAGTGAGCCAGATTCACTCGAAATCAGCTCGCACAGAGTTTCCACGCGTTCATATGCATCTGATTCGGGGATTCCGGATCCTAGCTGGTTCCCACCAGACGTGGGCTCCATAGGAGCGTCAGCGCTAGCCCCGGGCTGACGCACCTTACGAGGTGGAGCTTGAACAAGTATTTGGACGTCTTGCCACAGGAACTGAGGGGTGTGGGCTGGATTCGGTGACACTGAAAACAACATGTCAAAGGGGATCTGATTGCTCTCATCCGCTTGATACGAAGGCTTCAGTCGGAGTCGAGCCCAGTGCCGGCCATGACCGCTTTGACCTTGGGGGCTACAGCTGCAGGTAGCATGGCGAGCTAGAAGCTGGTGTAGGGTCTTTGCGCACTTCTCGTAACCGGCAATGTCGTCTAGGTGTTTTGAGCTCGGCTTGGGGGCTGGGGTTTCCTCCAACTCGAAATCATCCTCATGGCCGATTTTCGAACAGTCGTCAAAGGCTGAAAACATGGTTTCAAAGTCAATATTGGCTTTCGAAAGCGCGCTGCGTGCGAGAGCCTTAAGGATGGAGAGCCTTCGTTTCCCCTCTTTGCCATCATTCTCTGCTTCTCTCAAGGCCATGGCAATATTGTCCAAAATGGGAGTAGCCGGAAGTTGTCTCGCACTAGAAGTCGACTAAGATATGTTAGGGAGACTCTGAAGCAGATGACAGTCCTACTTACTGCGGTATCGTGTTTGGCGGCGTGTTTGACGCTGGAGTCTGGGAAAGGGGCACTCGACAAGGCCGTCTCCAGTTGGAGGAGGATACCTTCCAGAGAAGCAGCATGTTCGAAACGGCGTTTTTGCAAGTCGGGAATTTGGAAAAATTCCTTTGCAAATATACGCAGCCGGCCGCCGAGCGTGCCGAGTCTGGGATCCGCCTTTTGGCTGGCGGTTTTAGTGGCCTGGTCTGAGAGCCATGGGAAAGTGTCGCGGGCAAGATAGAAAAGGGGGTACTGCTCCTCCATCTTGGCATGGATGTCCAAGATCTTGAGCTACCGAGCCGCCGAATTTGAATCCCGGCCGTTGTCTCCAGCCCGTCATGAGGCTAAGGTGGGTGAGGACAGAGGTTGAGGACGGGAAGGTAAGTGCGGAACCGAGCGGTGGTCAATCCGACGGACGCGTAAATTTTGCGTTTCGATCACCATTCAGGCCATGTGGAGCGAAGAGGGGGAATCAGACAAGAAGCCGGAGGGCGCCTTCCCTCGTTGTGGCGTTCAAGTTGGCTTAGGCCGACAGGCCGTACCTGACATGAACCTTAAACAGCAAGACCCGAACAGTAAGCCGAAGCTGCCTCAATCTCGGAAGCAGCGTCATCGTAGAGCCTGCGGTCAAGGGGCTGCGCTGGATGCCCAGCGCGAATGGCAGACGAATGGCTCCGGAAACGACCCGCAGATTTCAACCTCCGGGCATCCGACTCCGGCGCGTCGGCCGAACAGCGCGCGTCTCTGGATCGAAGGCTCGCTCAAAAGCAGAGCACGCGCGGCGCCATTATCAATCTCCTTGCTCTCTTGGAGAAACTTCTCGTGCGCTGTCAAAGCCTCTGCCCCGGGCCTCTTCAGCGCAGACGCACCTCAGTGATGACCTGCACCCATACACTTGTATTTTAGATGACTGCCCACAACCTCTCAAGTTATATCTCGCAAAGGCCAAAGCATGCGCGAGAACCGAGCCTCACTGAATGCACCTCGGCCAGTCCTCGCCCTTGGAAGCGCCCGTGGGCCAACCTGTCCGGCCGGAGTGGCTAACAGGGATTATGAGCCTGGAACATGGCGCGGGATAGTACGCCCAAGTTTAATCTGTAGGACAGTACGTAGTATCCTGGCACAAGAACTAGCATGGTGTTTCAACATACTGGCATCTAAAATACACCAGTACATGGTGTATTAACTTAGAGTACACTGGTACATAACATGCTGGCTTAGAATATACCAGTATATAACATACCAGTAATGATACGGAGCTTGCCGGCGTTAACAAGGTAGTTAGCTATTAGTTTCGATTAATTAAGATGTAGATTACTAGTTATATTGCTAGATAAGTTTACACTACATGATTTGTTCTAATTCGATACATAATACTATTACTACATTTATTCTATCTATGTAACATTTTCATGTGGAATAACCCTAGCTTACGTCTACACGAGGACCATTTGACCCATAGGTAAATAGTACTAACCTACGCCAAGATTCAGGTCCCATGGGTAGGTACTTCTTAAGCCTAGGAGTGCTCTCCCTTGGGAGCCGTTCCCCCAGTCCCTTCAAATAGCATCTCGAGACAAGGTCTCGGGACAAGGCCCATGGGAGACTGTTTTGCGAAAGACAAGCAGGTGAAATCAGAACTTTGCAAACTACCGAATATTCAAGCAATGCTGACCCAAGCAAACACCAGGCTAGATGTTACCTACAATGCTCCTGAAACCCAACCCAACCTAAAAAACCTGACCTATTTCGCGACAGAAAAGATGACCACCAACAAAGGACAGTATTCGAAGCCGAGAGGCTATGTGGCTGTCTGGTAGCTACCAGGTACTATAAAAACACAAATGAGTTCCAAATCTTGGTCATCGGCTGACTCCGAGCGTGGACGCCAGAGAGGGGCTACCGGGATGTGAAGGCTGTCTTGTTTGCCCAGCGTCTGACAGGCAAGCAGAGGCAGATGGCGGCAGGAATCCCGTCTCCACATCAACCGGTTTCCGGGATGGACAGTGAGGAGGTGCGTTGCTTACTTTGATCGTGTCTGCCCCACACCCCACAGTCTTGCGACCGCCCAGGCCTGGAGAGGCTGCCGGTACTCCTCGTTCTTCCTCGCCACCTCCGCCCGCTGCGCCATCTCGCGCGCCTCCTTCTCCCGTTCGGCCAACCTCGACATCTCCGCCCTCAGGGCCTTCATATTCTGCTCCCGCTCGCGCTCGAACTCGAGCTTCATCTTCTCCATCTCGCGACGCGACGCATTCAGACGTTCGTCAGCCACGTGCGTCATCTCCGCCCGGACCGCCTTGACTCTTTCGTCTGCTTCATGCGTCATCTCTTCCAGCAGGCTCTTCACGCGGTTCTCCGACTCCTGCGTCATCTCAGCCCTGACAGCAGCCACCCGCTCCTCGCGCTGCTTGACTTCCTCCTCTTCTCTTCTCGCCAGCTCTTCCTGTGCAGCCTTCGCAAGCTGCTCCCTCTCCTCCCGCGCAGCCTTTTCAAGCTTCTCTGTCTCCTCCACATGCCGCCTCCGCTCCTCGCTAATCTCCTCTTGCAGGGCCTTCACCTCGCCGTCTTTCCGCTGCGTAACCTCGTCGAGCGTCTTCTTCAGCTGATCCCTCTCCTCCTCGCCCTCCCGAATTCTCTTCTGTAGCGACTCCACCTCGACCTTGACAATCCCCCTCACATTGCTATCATGCTCCCGTGTCGCCTGTTCCATAAGCGCATACATCTCGGCCAATCTAGCCATATGCTTCTCCCTCGCGCGCGCAATATCCTTGTCCCACTCCCCAACCAGCTCGCCCCCAGTCTGGCACGCCTTATCGACCCCGCCCTCGACCCCCTCCGCCGCCACTGGCATCTGTCGCGAAAGCAGATAGGACAGGATGTCCAGCGCGGACTCGCGCGTGTCCTCGTATCGGAAGACCTTCCCACCCTCTTGGTTGAGCAGCTGCCCGACGAATTCATCCGACTCGACAAGCGCGCGCTCCCGCGTGGCGCCAAGCTCGGGCGTTACGCGCGACCACATGGATGTTGCCAGGACGGTTAGCTTTTGAGTCTGGGAATCGGCGCCGTAGAGGGAGCGGAGGAGCTCCATATTTTGGAGGGCGAGGCCGGCGGTCTGCTCATCTGCGATGGGGTGGAGGAAGACGACGCCGCTGAAGGTCTTGCCGTCGGCGACGAGGGAGTTGATGCGATTTAGGATGTGTTGTTGCTCGGTGGCGTCGTCGTCTGAGGTGAAACCGGGGATGTCGACGAGGTGAACGCGCTGGGTGTCGCTGTACAGAAAGGCCATTTCCTGGTCGGAGGGGTCTGCTGTGGGAACATGTGTCAGCTGGGGGTTATGGTGTCGTCTGCGTGACTGACTTACAGGCATCGTCCACACTGTGGGCGGCTTCATTGTGCTGGAGATGGTTGTCTCCGAGGAAACTCGAGATGAAAGAGTCTCTGCCTGCGCCAGCCACGCCGACTACGGCGATGTAGATGTCTTCAATTTGCTGATCGGATGCCATGATGTGTTTGGTATGTTGCGGTTTGCAGGGTCTGCGCGGCCAAGATGCAGAGCGGTCGCTATTACCGGTGGGAAATGTCTGAAACAACTTGAATGGAGAATAGAGAAATGTCGGTGAAAGCGGACGAACTCCACCTTTTGAGGACTGGGAAGTGCGGATTGAGCAACAGCCAGGATTGTTGGGTGCCCCTTGAGCATGGCCTGTTGTCGCCGAATCAAGCGGGCCAGCAGCGGGCGATCCCCATTCAGAGGTGAGTTGTGGACGACTTCGCTGGGCAGACGAGCTGACAGACAGATCAGGGGGCCAGATGGCACCAGACATGTATGTTTGCAGCAACTCACGCCGTTGAGCCTGCGTCTCGGGCAGCATCGTTGTTTCAGCCCAAGAGAGCTCGAGAACGCCGGTGCGCCCGCGCGACAGCATGTCGAACTTGGGCCGCAACCCAAAAGCGACAAAACATCACCTGCTTTGATGGCGACTCGATATCCGCCAGAGTTGCGTGCTATTTTCGACGTGGCTTCGACCGACAGGATGTCCGACCAGAACAGCGGTGTCGTTGACTGCCACGTGTGAGGTGGGTTGGCGGGGCGTTTGGAGACCAAGCAATCAGCCCCCCCCCCCCCTTTGTCAATGCTCAACTGGGCAGTTAATTGTCCGAGATCCTCCTTTATTGCGCAATAGTTGGTTTACGCATTGCTTAAACTGCAACTTGCAAAAGCGCCTCCACACTTGCCCCTGTTTTCTAACCCGTCGCAGGCTTTCTCTTCGCCATAGTCCCTCTCGTTTCTGCAATTCCACCACAGCCTTTATCACCGGCTCCAGTTGGAACAGCGTTGGCTACCCGGGTATTTCCAAGAGCCCTCAACGTTCACGCCGACCCCTTCGTGTCCAAACCTGTATCAGTCAGCCCTAGCTCGCCTGTTTGCACTGGTGCAAAGACCCTGCGCGATTGCGACATCGCAAAAGCGTTGGGGGATTTCTCGACCCTTCAATTTGTCCGCACGGGCTTCGGATATAGCCCATACACCACCGGGACTCGGACCCTATTAGACGAGGAGTCACGTGAGAAACATAGCAATGCGAGGGAGTGGAAGGAATCTCTGTTTCCCGCTATTGCCGTCTCCTGGAATTATAGCCGTATGATTCATGTCAGTCAAGTGAACGACCTGGAGGAGCGCGCAACCCACCTCGGAACCGACTGGATGGGATGGTGAGATGTCCAAGTCCATAGACTGACGTTGCCGCCGATAAAACGGCCAGGCCAACATTGAACTTCATGATTCCAGTGTTGAAAACGCATCAGGGGCTAGAGCTGGGACTGTTAGAAATGAGTGAAGACCCTGGATGATGCTGAGTTGTGTCTCATAACCGAAGCGCATCTCTTGGGGTATGAGTACTCCTTCTTGACGGGCGGGACATCATATGCCGCCGAATGCCCGTGACTCTCGTCATCGCTAAGTAGTGCCGGGCGTCTATCGGGGCTCGCATCTGCTCTGGGACCAGCTCCGCCTGGGACGCGACACAAACGTCGTGAAAAGGACCGAATCCCGCCATGCTCTTGACATGTGGTCGTCTGCGTCATGTCAATCCTTGAATAGGCCCGTTGAGATCTTCTCGGTGCGACGTCATATCTGGGGCATGAAAGCCGAGGTGTGGCATTTGGGTCTTGTGCTGGGTGTACTAGTGGTCAATGGTTATTTATCGCGCCGCACCTGGTCCCGCTCGTGCGCGGGCACCTGCGACAGGCGCACCTGGATGCAGTAGAGGTGCGCCTACTCTTCGTGTCGTCCACCTTGTCAGCACCCTCGCTGGCCTTCTGAGTCTCCCGGGCCGCGTCCTCAACCGTCTTTTTGTGGTGCAGGTAGGGCGAGTTGCCGGCGTGATTAAAGTCCCCGTCAGCCGTTTCTTGCACCTCGCTGTCGCCCTTGGCCACGATCTCCTCAATCACCGACAGCTGGTCCCGGCGGCACCGTTTCCACTCGACCGCCAGGTGCAGGATCGTGTTTCCCTTGGTGTCTTGGAGTGCCAGTGTTTTGCCGTCGGCTTTGGAAACCAGCCGTCGAAAGTACTTGAGCTTCTTTCTGATGGCCAGGTGTAGGTAAAGCTGCCCATTGCTGGCAGTGGGGTTCTGGAGGACCGTGTTAATGCTGGGGTGCGCCTCGACCATCCACTCCAGCATGTCCTGATTGGCCCGACAGTCTCTCCATCCGCAAGCTTGTCGAGCCCGTGGAGCTCGTGAAAAATAGACAGTGGGATGATCGGTCTCTCGCCTCCCTTCTCGATTGTCTGATCCGAAAGAGCCCTGGGGAGGCGGCCTCCCCCCGCGTACTTCTGTCCTGGCTGCTCTACTCCGTGCGGCCTCTGACTTTCTGGGAGCTGGGAGCAGCCCTACTCCTCCACCCCAACCCAAACAAAGACCTCACCTCCCCACCTCTCTCAAATCTCCAGAGTCTCACCCGCGAGATCCAGCTCTGGCTAGCTGGTATCGTTGAGGTTGACCAAAATGAGGTCAGGATAATCCCCCGACTTCGAAACATATTGATGGGTAAGGGAAATTTCAAAGGGAACAGGGGGGAGGACTCGGAGCGGTATACGTGGGATGGCATTGCCGGCACGGCCCACTACGATATTGCGCGCCTGTGCCTCGACTACCTGTCCCGGCCTGGCGTGGGCGGCATCATCGACAGCATGTGCCGCGTCTCGGAGACATTCGGAGCTCAAATATTCGCTGATCACGGAAACTTGTGTTCCTATGCGCTCCAGGCATGGCCGCACCACTTTCGGCAAGCATCCTCGGCTGACCAGAGGAGGCTGGCGGCGCAATTTAACTTTATATCTTCGCCTCTCGGACGCGACTGGGCGCGCGGTTACTGGGCGCTACCAAACCCCATCACAAGAAGCAAAGTGACTCTGGATAGTCTATTCCCCATCTTCGCCGGCCTAGGGCTGTGTGGCTCGGAGGGAGTGAAAGCTCGGGATTATCAAGGGTGCGGCCGTGTTGATGGTACGTGGTACTATGCTGCCTTCTGCCTTTGCCCTGCTCAGGTTACGACTAATACGGACTGGCCGGAATTACGCCCCAGGTGCGAATTATTGTTTTAGGAGGGCTGCTAATAGTAGCCATACAGTAGATAGCATCGGTGGGCAACAATCAGAGTTACGTCATATAGCTAGTTACAAAAGATTCCTAACAAGTAGTAACTAAAGGAAGAAAATTGGAAATGTAATGACGCAGGAACTTAAGAAACGGATCCATATCGTCATCATAGCCCTGCATTTGTTTATGAAGTCTTTGACTTCTTCCCTGTGGTCGGCCGCCGCCTTGTCGAGCTTCTCCCGTGTGCGACGCTCAAAATCCTCCAACATCTGCTTATGCGTCATTCCGAGCCTCTGGCGCTCCTCCCGGTCCCTTTTGATGTAAGCCTCGACCTTTTCGGCTTCCTGCTGCATGACTTGCTTCCTCAACTCTCTGCGCTCGTCCTTGAACGCCGCTTTTGGGTTGCCAAGTGGTGACATACGGCTCGGGCATATCTATTGCTCACATGACAAAATATAGCTTGGGAAAGCATGTCTACGTGATGAATCCGGCGGATATTCCGCTCGGTTTGCCTCTTTGTCATGTTTCACCGGATCTTTCCGCTGACTCTCCCGGTGGTACAGGACGTTTATCTGTCCATCGGTTTTTACTGCGCCGCTGTGCTCGCTATCAAGCTGGCAGTCTTGTTCCAGTACTATCGCGTATTAGCTGTGCAGCGGATGCGCATCGTCTATACAGTTGCCATTTCCATTATTGGCGGATGGGCGCGTTCGCAGCTTCTCGTCGGCACATTTGCTTGCTACCCCGGCTAAGGATTCTGGGACTCAACTATTGGGGCTACATGCATCCCCAACATCCCGCAGTGGTAGGCGGCAACATCATGACGGACATTGCCGTCTTCACTCTCCCGCTCCCAGCCATCTGGAAACTGCAACTTGGCAAGCACCAGAAGATTCTGTTGCTGGGTATCTTCAGTCTGGGTAAATCACTCAAATCATTCAAGAACGTAATAAAATATTTATCACAATTTAAGGAACGTCACTGCCTCTGCCAAAGTGGGCGAAAAACGCTGTTTGACTGCGTTGAAGGTGTTGCAATTGCTGCGCACAGGAAAGGTCGAATTTGAAGACGAGAAGATTACAAGTGGTGGCTTCTAGTGGGGTACACCGAGGCGCTCTCAATATAAATCTTTGATATCACAGCCCCCCTGAACGATTGCCCCGGTTCATTCTTGTATGTCAAGTCGAAAGTCGGTTCCAACAAGTAAATTTGTCTAGTTTAATGTCTAATGTCTACCCACTAACGTTATCATGATTCATGTTCACCTCTAACTTCCAGTTCGGTTCAGTGCCCGCAATGCAGCAAAAAGCCCAACATTAGGCACCTAACCAAACGGCTTACACATACTCCGCGCACACAAGTGATCCGCCCAGGTCCATGACCTCGCCAATCGTCGCATTCGGCAAGATGCCCGCCGACCACAACCGATGATTCAGCGTCGTGACCGCTCCCCCCCCGTCGTCGAAGTAATCCGTGAGCACCGTATTCAGGACCAACCCTCCCGGGCCGTGGCCGAGGGCGGCACCGCCTGCTCCTCCCAGGGGCGGAAGACATGCGCCGTCGGGAGAGGGCGCCGCGCTGGGACTGCCTCCCCCGCCACCGCCAGGTTGAGGTGGGCCGCCGTCCCCGGACGGGACGTTGACGCCCCCGACTTGGCTGAGACGTGTCGGTGGATCTTGGCTTTGCCAGCTCCACCATTGGAGGTCGATCCAGGTGTGGTGCAGGAAGAATAGCGGGTCACCTGGGCTGGTGTGGGGGTTTGACATCTGAGAGTAGGTAGCTATGTTAGTACTACTAACATGGTAGCTTTGTGAGATGTGAGAGCGACGACAGGAGATGGGTAGTAGAAATATCAAACTGACCGTCCCACCGATCCCCCAATGCCCCGCAATATGCGGCTTCGCCTCGAGACAGTTCCACGCCTCTTCGAAGCTGCCCGCGCGCTGGCAGGCGTCGACGTTTGCCGTGGCCGTGTTGGCAAAGAGGCACTCGCTCATGTTCCGCGAGAGGCAGTAGCCTGGCTGGTTTGCGGCCAGGTCCTCGGTGAAGCGGAGACGGAGGTTGGCAAACGGGCCGTCGGCAACACAGAGGTCGGGCCCCACGCCGTCGCCGCCGAAGCCGGTTCGCGGGTCAAAGACGGAGGCGCCCCGGAGGTTGGGCAGGTCGTGAACTTGGTCCCAGTATCTTCACGACAGAAAACAATACGTCAGTACATGTAAGCGATCGCTCGTTGACGTGGCAGAGAGCATAGGAAGCTTGTAAGCGGGAGGGAAACGCACGGCATTCTCCCCTTGTAATTGCACTCCCTCCTGAGCAGGGCAGCGTGGACGGCGAGGTAATAGCGGTGCCACGGCAGAAAGGCGCCAACGAAATGGATGTACGCTGACTGGTAGATGTGGATGTATTGCAGCTCGTCCCACAGCGTCCGCGCCTCGGGGATACCGTGCTTTGCTGGTCGTCTCGTCAGGCACACGGTCGCCCGGATGTAACTCGACCGCTCGGCACTGGTCAGGCGGCCCCTGACGATCATGATACAGATTAGCGTTATGCCTCATATCAACGTGTAATGGTGAGAAAACACACCATGGGACCCGCTGTATCTTGTTTCGACAGCTTGCGCCCTGTCTATCTGGACGGAAGAAAGGAGGGAGGACAGGGGGCGCCGCCCAAGCTGTCAATGGGAGCATCGACAGGAGAAGTGCGACTTTTCGCATCATGGCTACCATTGATTGCCCAAAGGAAGTCTGGTGTTCAGTTGATTGCAGAGCGGGCCTCACTTGCCACTGGCACATCTTGTCCTTGCCGGCTTTTGTCCTTCTTATACCGCCTCCTCCTACCTCCTCCGCAGCCACCTAAAGCAACATATAGCACGGTATTCGACAACAGGAACGGGAATAGGGACTCCCCGACCACTGCCATTGACGCCATCCCCCGCCATTATTATCGCGGCGCCCAACCACAAAGACGCATGTTCTTGGGCTGCCCCATACAGGGACTTGAAATTCGGGACTAGTACCTCGCGGGAGTCAGGTGTCCTACCGAAAAGTAACTGCCTACACACAATGCGAGACGGCACGGTGGGTGTTACGACTGGACGAATCCAACCTGCATCCCAACCAGCGATTGCGAAGGGAGCTAGGTGTTGACGGGAGATAAGGTAGTAGACCAATTACAATGCAGCGTTCCTTGTGTCCTGGGGCGGGTTTCCGGCTGTTGTCGTCTCTTTTGGGGGGGGGGGGGGGGGAGTGGTTGGGGGTGACGAGGCCTCAACCCAACCCGCCGCCGCCTCCTTTACCCGCCCCCGGGAGAAGTCTAGGTGCTGATGCCGACGGGGGTATATCGCAACATTTATTATCGCTGATCAACGCCCACATGGGAATTTTTGTCTCGGGGAGATATGGTATTTGTTCCGAGTTGTTCATTGTGAACTGGATTGAATTGAGTGGCGTTGCAACTTGAGACGAATCTCGCCGTTGGGGCTGGCTGACCGCTGTTGGCCGAGTGAGGGTGAATCCTCAGCCAATTGCGAAACAGCTACGCTCGAGAACGCCGCGTCTCAAGAACCAAAAGTACCTATCTATCTTAGTATTCAAAGAAAAGAAACAGGCCTACCCCAAGACGAAACAAAAGAAGGCAAGCCTCATCAACCCTCGGGCTTTACCCTCTCCTCCCGGGCGGCGTCGCAGGCGGTTGAAGAACTCTGCGCAGAAGCGAGAGCTTGATCAATTCTACACAGATTCAATTCTCTCGATTATGCCTTTCTGGTTGATACACGTGGTATTGACAATTAACAATCTGAGCCGCTCAACAAGGCCATTGCCCACCTTCAAGAAGCGTATCACGACCTCAACCGACGAAAGCTCCTGAGAGCACTCAAATCCCTCGATCAAACGGAATCCAGACCTCATTACCTTTTGAGATACCGTGATAGCGATTTCGAGAGTTCCTTGCGCTGTGCGCAGTTCACAAGCTGCTGCTGAGGAATCCCACGCACAAAGTGTGTTATGGGAAGAGCACAGTGGGGTGCTTGTGGAAGCTTATGTGGATGTTGGTATATATCTTCGGGGGCTGGATAGGTCATGTGATTCCATGGGTGCTGTTGGCTGTTTCGGTTGTGTTTGGGAAGGAGGTCATCAGTTATCTGCGGCGGAGATAGAGGGCGAAGAAACTGAGGGATTGGAAGGACTCGGGGGCGCGAATTGGGTATACACCCAGCGATGGATGTCATTAAACTGCTAGGGATCTTCGGCCTTTTTGCCTATTCTCATCAGACTGGACCCCTAGGTGCCTCCCATTGTAGTGTCGGCTCGTCCCTGCAGTTCCCAATTCATCTCCATTTCGTCGAGGACTATAACTGCCTCAGGCTCGTGGGCGGGTGCAATTTGGTGCTTATTGATCATATGCCTCCTCCAATTGTCTTTTCTTGGAAAAGATCCCCCTCCTTTCCTAGAAAATGGGCATTCTTCTTGTGTGCAGAAAAACTTTTTCCTTTTGTGTTTATCATTCACATGTCTGTCGAGGTGGGTTTTCGTGCCAAACGCCATCGAACAGCCTATATGTTTGCACTGATGAGGCCTCTCGTGATACCGCTTATGATGACTGTGAGGGCATTTGTCAACAAACTCGAAAAAAAAATCACGCGGGCTAGTAGTTTCTTGCTTACTCCAGTTTGTGGATCTGGCCGAAAACTCGATGGCATAGGTCACATGAAAAGGTTTGGAGACTTGGTTGTATTGTTCCCTCACTTGCCATGCTTCCGTTTTCTCCTGCATCCGTTCTTGGACTTGGAAAAGCTGGAGGGGTTGTAAAGTCACCTAGGTCGTACTGGTCGTAGTTCATGTTCTCTTCCAACTCCGGAGGGTGTTGCTCAAGTCTTAGTAATTCCTGGGGCATTCCCCAGGCGGCTTCACTATCTGGCGTCGGTTTCATGAGATCCAAGGGGTTTGCGCTTGGGGCCTCAGGGTGGTGTAAATCGAGATGATTTCTGAGATCATGCAGAGCAAAACGTAACTCGGGACCGCAACCTGAGCTGCTTCGGGGACAGCGAAACAATGCTTCCTTCTGCACTATGTTTAGCTCGCTCAGCTCGCTTGAGGTGTTACTTTTCACTGAGTCTTGTTCCTGCTCCGCATCGGTGTCCACGTCGCTGTCGCCGATCCTTGGCAAGGCAAAGAGTGCTAATTCCTTCTGGTGGCGACCTACATGGCGAGCGTATTGTTTAATGGTGGAAATGCCGTCGTGGCAGAGAGGACACTGCTGGGCGGTGTTGAGGGGCTTTGGCACCTCGCTCATGTTGACCAGTGTCTCCAACTGAGAAGGCTCCGACACATCGGTGTGGGACGCAACGACGTGCGCCCTCAGGTCAATCGGCGAATCAAAAGTCTGGCCGCACCGAAGAGCGCAGTTCCACAATCTCCAATGGATCTTTTTCGCGTGTTGCATCCATTCATGCCGGCTCTGGTAATCTTCCCTGGCTGTGCGGCAGTCAGGTGCCAAGCAGATGTAAGGGCGGAGATCGGCAAGTACGTGTTTGCTACGGTCAGAGCTCGTGGTCAGCTAGTGTCTAAGAGAGGAGGTACAAGAACGGCAACGTACGTCCAGGCCCTCGTGGTTGTGGCTGACACCATCATGTAGCAGAAAGGACACTCAAATGGGCGTTTGTGCGCGTCTTTCGGCAATGGCGGGACTCTAGGCTTGTCGCCCGTCACCATAGAAGATCCGTAGGTTGTGTTGGTCCAACCGGCCTCGGACGCCATGTCTTCATCGAGAACACCGAGATCGTTGTCCTCACTGACTGCCATCTTCATCGGCCGTGGAATCGAGGACGCAACGGTACTTTCTGCACCAGCATCATCGTCATTTTCTTCCAGTCCGCGTGCCAGCTTTTCGTGATGCTTTTGCCTATATGCAAAGTATTGGCGGCGGCGAGATATGGCCATCCCAAGACGTTCACATAGCGCGGACGGGGCATGAGGGAAGACCTCTTGGACGTGTCTAGTATCATGGGGTATGTAATGCGACATGCTGGCCCAAGTAAGCTTGTTGAACCGGTCGTGAGGAGCCGGGTTTCGGATTGAGACTGAGAGCCGAAAGAGACAGTCGGTCACTTCCGCAATGTCAGCAAAGATCTGCGACAGTTCGGTGTCTCCAGGAGGCTCCGAGCTGGTGGGTTCGTCGCTGTCGTGAGTTGGTTCTCTGTCCCAGGGCGTGCGCTCTCCTCGACATATTGAGTTTGCTGGACGTGGTTAGCTTTAGCGTCGGCCAAGGACTCGAAGGTCTCCATACCATCCTGCAGCGACTCTGATATATCCTCCAGCAATCGGACGACCTGGTCGCGGAGATGGGATGCATCTCTGAGACGGTAGTCGAGCGAGCTTCTCCCCGAGCGATGCGCGCCGATGTTGCCGGCCCACACCTTTAATCGCGCCAGCTCGTCGTTGACTCTGGGGAGTGAGATGCTACGGCTCAACCCGATGCCATCGTCGTCCTCGCTGCCGTCGGCGAACACCAGCGTTTCCGATAACGCCCGGAAGGCTTCCAGCGCCGACAAGACATGATCCGCAATTGAGCCCATCGACGACAAGTGAAGCTATCCCAGCCTGCCCAGCTTGTCGGGTTGCCGGGGTACTGGAGTGCTGGCATGTGTCAGACTGGGAGCTGACGGGAAGTCGAATGAAAAGAGAAAGCGCACGAAATGGAGGGGTCCCCCCAAAGTCCAAAAGGGGTTGTCACGCCTCGTGCGGGGTCCAATCCTCCGTCCCTTCCCTCTTTTCCTTCTTCCTTCTTCCCTCTTCCCTTTTTCCTCTGCTGCAGACCCGTAATCGACATCGCAATCACGCTTCTTCATGTTTCAAATATGACCTGCTGTAAGCTCCTCGAGCTCAAACCTTAGCACCATGTCGGGCTTTGAGGTTGCCGGCGTTGTCCTCGGCGCCGTACCCATCATCATCGACGGCCTGAAATCGTGCATCGACGGCCTGGGCAGATGGCACCGCTCCGCTCGCGAGCTCAAAAGCCTACTCAGGACCATGGAAACAGAGCAGGTCAGACTGAAAAATGCATTCGAAAAACTCCTCATCGACATCGTTCCCGAAGCGCAGCTCGAGACCATGATCAGCGACCCCTTAGGCCCGCTGTGGAAGGATCCCCGGAATTCCGTCAAGCTCAACCAGAGGCTCAGCTCGCCCAAGGAGTTCGAGAACATCGTGCAAGAGCTCAGCGAGGTCATGGCCGAGATCAAGCGGAAACTCAATATCGGGCTTGATGGCAAGGTTGGTCGCATTTTCTCCACTGTCTCTGCTTCATCTTGCTACTAGTAAGCGACACTGGCTCACTACGGAATTGATGCTCCGCAGGTTCAATGGGCCGAAGTATCCGGCGTCAAGAGAGAGTATCAGCGAGCAAAGTTCACTCTGCAAAGAGCCGACTACGCTGAGCTGCTCACCAAACTGCGGGACGGCGTCTCAAGCCTCGACTCGATCGTGTACAAAAGCGTTGAGATGGAGCCGAAACGGCGTAAACACTTTCAAGGGAGACTTTACCGCCTTCTACGTGATCTGTCCGGTAGCATCTATCGAGCCTTACTTTCGGCAGTCACTTGTCAATGTCCGAGCCTCCACGATATTGGGTTGAGGTTGATGCCCCAGCCCATATCCGCCAATCCGTATGACGACGACGAGGACATCATGAAAGCCCTCAAATTTTCTCTTGCTTTGTCTTCCGTCTCGACGGGCTTCGGAAATGAGTCCGAAGGGATCCTCTGGGGTCGCATAAAGCTGTGGAATCTTCTTTCCCTGTCCATTTCCATCTCTAACCACCGACATGTGTCAAGTCACGTCACTAGTGGTCTGCGGTTTTCGCTTCCAGCCCCGGAACCATCAGATGTGTCGCAACACAATGTCTCAAATGGCGCCAACTTCGCCATGACACCCACGGGGGAGAAACCGTCGCAAAGCATTATAAACCTTTGCCAGACACTTCGTCGATCACGAAAACAGGGCGCCGGCGAGTGCTGCGGTCACATTTTAGACGGCTCATCCCACCTTCACCGAACATACGAGGTCTACCCGCTGGACAATCCGGACGAAGGAGGAGACTGGTCACTCGTATCCTTGCGGTCCGTTCTCGCGGGGGATGTGGGCCCAACCCAATCGTTGTTGTACGGAAACAAACTTCGGCTGGCGTGGGTTGTCGCCTCGAGTGTAGCCCAGCTCAGAGGCACTCCCTGGCTCGCCAGCGGTCCCACACACGACGACATTTTTCTTGCCCAGCAAAACGGCGTCCTTCTGTTTGAAGACGTCTTTGTGATTAAGCGCTTCCCTGAGCGGGCGCCCCCGATGCGCAGCTGCACAACCGCAGCGGCAGTCAATCGACCGACTCTGATGGCCCTTGGTCTCCTCCTCATCGAGCTCTTTTTCGGCCAAGTCGTAGAACACGTTGACTTTCAGAGCAACGGCTCGACCGCGGACCAGACATCCAACACTCTCTCGCAGTATGAAGCGAGAATTCGGTTTCTGAACATGATCCAAACACTGGGGAGTGGCAATTACTACACCGCAGTTCGTCGCTGTGTCATGGGAGAGGTGTACGAAGAGGTTAACTACGAAGCCCAAAAAGACCCATTTGTGACTGTGCTTGGGCTCCTCGAGCAGGATCTGGAGATGGCAATGGCTTAATGTATGTTAAGGAAGACTGTAGATACTTCCATATCAATTTCCACCCCCAGGGACATCGTCGAAGACCTTGCCAGGATTCATGACCCATCTGGGATCCACCGTCCTCTTCAGCCTCCGCATCAACCCAATCGTCTCCAAGCCCAGCTCATCGACCAGCGCCTCCTTCTTCCCAATCCCAATCGCATGCTCCCCCGACACGGTGCCCTCCATCGCCAGCGCCCTGTCCATCATGTTGTGCACGCACCTCGCGACCGCCTGCCTCTGCGCGCGGTTGCGCGGGTCATACAACATAGCCACGTGGAAGTTTCCATCCCCGACGTGGCCGATGACGCTCGCGAAGATGCCCAGCTCCCCGCACTCGCGCTTCGACACCTCGATCATCTCGGTCAGCCGCGACACGGGCACGGCCACGTCGGTCGACCAGATCTCGGTCCCCGCCGGCCGCGTGCTGACCATGGTGAACAGGGCCTCCTTGCGCGCCGCCCATAGGTCGTGCTCGTCCTGCTTGGTGCGCGCAAAGACGAACTCGCCGCCCGTACCGGCGCCGCCTGAGAATGGCTTCACCATGGCCTCGGCGCGCGCGACGTCGCTTTTGATCGCATCGGTGGTGCCCGAGAACTTGAGGAACAGGGTCGGCTGCTCGGCCCACTTGCGCTTGCGCACCGTCGCGCTGCCTTGGTCGTTGAGCAGCTTCATCTGGATCTCGTCCATGAGTTCGAGCGCGGCGAGCTGGATGCCGGAGCGGGTCAGGGACGCGGCGGCGGCGGCGGCGGCGCGGATGCTGGGGAAGGCGACGACGGCCACGCTCGTGTCCTGCGGGATGGGCGCGAGCTTGAGCGTGGCCTCGGTCACGATGCCGAGGGTGCCCTCGGCGCCGACGAAGAGCGCCGTCAGGTTGTACCCGGCCGAGGTCTTGCGCGGGCGGCGGCGCGTCTTGATGACGGTGCCGTCGGCGAGCACGACGGTCAGGTTGAGCACCCAGTCCTTCATGGTGCCGTAGCGCATGGCGTTGGTGCCGGAGCAGTTGGTCGAGACCATGCCGCCGATGGTGGCGGTCGGGGACGGGTCCAGCGGGGCGAAGAGCCCGGCGTGGGCGATGCGCGCGTTGAGGTCGACCCAGCTGACGCCCGGCTGCACCACGACGTCCATGTCGTCCGGGTGGAAGGCGAGGATGCGGTCCATGTGGGCGAAGTCGAGGCAGATGCCTGAGTGCGGCTGCGAGAAGTTGCCCTCGACGCTGGACCCGGCCCCGAACGGCACCATGGGCACGCGCCGGCCGTGGCAGATGCGCGCCACCGCGCAAACGTCGGCCGTCGTCCGCGGGTACACCACGGCCACCGCCCGCCCCGCCGAGTTGGACGTCGACCAGTCCGAGTGCCCGTGGTGCTCGAGCACCTCGGCGTCGTAGCTCACCGCGTCCTCGCCCAGCGCCCGTGCTACCTCCCTGGCTGCCTCCAGCATCTCGACGCGGCTGGCATACGTGATCTTGCCGTCTTTGTCTTCAGGGGTCGGGGCATTGGATAATTGCGTCTGCGCGAAAAAGATGCCCGCCGCGAAGCTGAAAAGGCCCAGGGCGCCGGCGGCAGCAAGTGCACTCGCCCATTTTTTGTTATCGGGAGCTGGAACTGCATTCGCGGCGGTTTTCCCCGTTGGAGTTGTGCTCGTCGCCAACCGCCGAATGGCCGACCGCGACGGCAAAAGTGTCCCAGTCAATTGGGCGCCCGCTGGCCGGCATATGAATCGGCGGGATAACATCAATGGTCTTTTACCCCAGGCTTTGTGGGTGCAGGGAAAATGGACCAAAATGGAAGGATGGCGACATCGAAGAGGGAGATAACTTCGGCTACCGCCGGCATTGACTCGGAGCCGATGCCGATCCTGGGGCGCCGCTCTTCCGGCTCTCCTCTTCGGATACCAAGGCAACCATTGTGCAACAATTCTGGCTGACAAACTTTCTAGCTTTTGCCCCCCATTTTCTTCAATTTGCGGTGGTCATGTCCTTTTAGAGCATTCTAGCTTAGTAGCCCACACTGCTAGGATGCAGTGTTACATCCTAGTAAGGTACCTAGGTAAGCTAAGTCCTGAAGCATCCCCGAAACCTGATGACGTGACCTGCCATCGATTGTCCGACATACTGACCCATGGATTACTACCCCGGGTCATGTGCCCCATGCACCGCATCGATGCACGAATACACTACCAGCCCCCCCTTTCTCTTGGGAGCTCGAGGCTCAGTGCTCCCCTCCTTTTTCTCTTGGGTTTTCTTCACTCTGGCAATCTAAGATGACCCTACTCCGTACTGAATTACTACAGCCTCCAGTAGATACCGTAGGTATTAAGGTACCTAGCTTGGCTTACCATAACAGCACTGCAAAGCTTCAACACCAAGCTTCAAGTTGATATCGTAAGTTATTGCCAGCCACCGCTCTAACCCGTTGAGCCGATCCATTACGCCATGATCCTGGGCACACCAGATATGACTCTTTGGCTTTATTTGGCCAGTCTCAGGCAGCCACAGCCGCGTATCGAGCTGATATATTGCCAGTCTAAACTGCATTTATCACTGCTGCTTGTTTAAGCTAGCCAAGGTTGTACTAACTTCAGTTGATGCATTGCATACATGCGTACATGTGTCTACTCCTAGATGTGTCTAGATCAGTGGACTCTACTATTTGACCAAGGTAGTGTTGGGAGCAACAGACATAACACACATCATGTGGTGGGAAAGGTCTGTATTAGTCTAACTCTGTGGAAGGAAGGAAAAGAAAGGGAAGGAAAGGAACAGGCAAAAGGTGGTGGCCTGGCCCTGCGCAGGGACCAAGTTGGCCTGCGCCAGCTGCCTGTGGGTCGGCCATCTGCAGCGAGCGGGGCGGTCCATGGCGCTAGTGACGGGTGTTCCCACCTGTTTCAGCCAGCCATAGCCGTGAAATGAGCTGGTTCATTGTACACTGTCTTCATTCGCTACGCTTTCAAATCGGCTCGCTCAAGCCAGCCACAGCTGTGACTTGAGCTCATATATTGCCTGTCTATTATCTGCATCAGCCTGGCTTTCTATTTGGATGGTTTCAGCTAGCCACAGCTGTGGTTCGAGCTGATCTATTGCTAGTCTAGATATTTCTGGACTAGCTAGCTGCTTCTCTTGGATCACCGCGAGGGGCTGCTGCCGCGCACTTGAGTTGAACCTATCCGACCTTCGAGCTTCAATTCCATCATGGACATGGAAACGAACTAACTATTTTGCCTATATAAGGACTTAAGTTTGCCCCGAATTTCTTTCATTCAAATCATCCAGTTTCTGACTACAAGTCGAACCATCTTTCACTTCAACGAAAAAGAGCCGTCAAGTCAAGATGAGCAGCGAAACCACCCCAGCCAAAGACTCCCCCGTCGACCTCAAAGAGGCGACCAGCAAGAAGGGGGAAAAGTATCAGGCCAGCAATGTCTCCAACGACTCGGAGATATCAATCAACAAGGCAGGCTTCTCCGTCGACGTCAACTGGCCGCCGACCGAGGAGTGGGTTTATCTGTCGCAGGACCTTGTCAACAAAACCCACATCACGCGCTACAAACTTGAAAGGGTCCCTCCCCCTCCAGTCGAAGGGGGGCTCTACTTCGAGTGGGGCTTCTGGTTTACGAACACAGATACCTACGATTTCTTCTTCGAGGACAAGACGCATGATGAGTACGAAAACAACACGTATCTCAAGAAAGACCACGTAACTACCTACAACTCTGTTGATCCCACAATCATCAGGGTCAGAGGTACTTGAACGAGGTAAAACAATGAATGAGTCGGACCATGCAACACACTGCTGACAACCAAAAAGATCAAACAACGAAGGCCGTGGGAGGAAGATGTGCCAAATGGAACCCAGGAAACATCATCTTTCGACACAAGAAGCAGGAGGCGACGCGGGTTTCATTGATTGGAGTGGAAGACGAAGCTTGGATTTCTACCGTCCCTCACGTATTACTAGTAAGGTAGTCACGCATTTCATACCTAAGGTACCTACCTAGTAAGCGTAAGGTATAATTCGCGCATCCCTTCATTGCCCGGAATTTGCAGTGACCGTGACTGGCCGGAAGAGACATTTCAAGGCTTTAGAAATGCCTCCAAGATCAACCTGATTGGGGACAAGCTGGATCCCGCCCAAAACGAGAACCCTTATGACCCCACTCCATATATAAACCCGTTGCTTCGTCAAAAAACAGAGCCCTTTGCAGAAAGAAACCTAGCCAACGACCTTAGCCCTTCTTACAACCAGACCCTAAAAAGATTATTAGCTGAACTTCGGTGAAGCTGAGGGGCCAGAATTGAAACTTTGAACCCTCATGTTTCCCCACCTGCCAGCTGAACCGGCTCAACCTTGTTGATCGTGGCCACACCTCCTTGAGCTGTGTCACACTTGCATTATGGGATTTCGGGCGTAAAATGATAAGGCACCTGCTAGGGGGGCACTATGGGGGGAATCCACCAAGTCCATCAACCTCCCCACCATCAATTCAACATCTTCAATTCTTTTCCACACAACAACAAAGGTTCACGATACCCACCCACCATTTTGTAGCAGGTGCCAAATGATACACTATATTCTAATTCTGCTTTCCTTTGAGACTTTGTCTAGAGTCTAACTATTCTTCCTTTAACAAGTTCCGTCCACTCCGAAATCTAAAGGCCCCAGGAGAAACCGGAAAGCTCTTGTTAAGAGAAATTTGCAGGCTGTTGTGCCATGACGGCCCTAAGGCCTAGCTGCCTTCCTTATCGATCGAATTCATCATGTGGATACTAGTCCACCGTGCCCACCATAGATGGCTTTCTTTTCAAGCTGAGATCAGACCTTCTTTCCGACCACAAGTGTAGACGAATACTAGCTTCAGGGCACCAATCACATGCTTCCATTGCTAGCGCCTTTCAACGATTTCAAGGGCTTATTTTCCCCCGGCTCTTTCTAACAGCCACTACCCTCCGCCAATAGGCACCATTTGGCACCATCCACAAATGCACCATCACGGAAACATCATGGCCAGCGGTACCGATAGCACGAGTATGCTTGTATGCGGCCCCGAGGAGCGTGAGCCGCCGCTGTCCCCTGCGCCCAAGACAATACCACTCGCCGAGCAAAAGCGGCAGCTCACAGACCTTGACATCGAATACACAGCCAAAATAAGTGATATCAAGAAGACTGCAAGAACCACAAAGGCTAGTGCTCGAGCACAATGGTGGAAGTACCGAGATGAATACGACTCCCTCATTCACTTTCAGGCCCGGAAAACTACCACCCCTTGGTTTTGCTGGCTGCGGTTAGCTTGGGAATTTATCAAAGTGGATTTGGCGACGTAGGGCGGGTTTAGGAGTGTTGACGCTGAGCTCAGACGTTGTGATCGTCGAATTGATGCCCGGGCCAAAGAAGAAGAACAAAAGGTTGCCAAGGAATGGAACGAGGAAGAAGATGCTCAGGGGTATATCGGTGATAGTAAGCGCTAGGAAAAGTGGGATGGAAGACTGGGTAGTTACTGTAAGTGGCGAGAGGGCAAGGCAGTTTGTTGGATCCAGGAGAGCCAGGGGCAGCCAAATACACCTAAATAGCTGGAAAACGCTGTTAGTTTCAATAACGCCATAGTCAAGGCTAGTCAAATTCAGCCTTTAGGAGTAGTCAAAGCTAGTCAAACACAGTCTTCAGGGCATAACAGTGATATATTCAAGGATAACGACTTCGTCATCTAGCGCTATATCCAGGGATTCGTCGTCCTCCCCGTTATCTAGGTCATCTGGGTTTTCTAGCTTCTACCCTCATGTATATTCATCTCTTTCGTTCAACCCGGGCCCAATTGCTCAACCTTAGCTTGAGACCTCCTTCCACGCCTCCCGTTCCATCTCTGAATCATAGCCGCCCTCAAATAGATCACCTGAATATTCTTCACCGGTTAGAGATGGTCCTTAGGCCACCACCATTTGGCTCCGTGGGCATGAGAATCTTGGCCATGCCGTCATGACATCCTTGAATTGCGTCTCCAAGAGGGGACTCCAGCCAGTCACGACCCACGTCTTGCCCTAGGTATCTTTCGAAATAGTCGTGATCTGGATAAGGATCACTATTCCAGTCCCCCGAAGGTTGGTACAAGGTGTTTGGATTTGCACCTGAGTCGAGTCAAAACTCCAACCTCTGTGTACTGGTACTGCGGTCGATATCATCACCCCGTACTATCTCGATCAGCAAATCGCGATGTTTCCCGTGGTGGGTGCCTGTACATGATGGTAATCATTAATGTTGTGACCCCTAACGAAGGTTGGCACAGCCCCTGCCCTGAGTAGGGTCTTGGCCATGTCAAGTCGTTCTTGTTGTACCGCAGTAGGGATTGCTGTTTGCGGGCACTTGACAATCCTTCGTTCAAACCACCTGGGGTCCAGCCCCCAGTCGCTGTATTTTCCCGGCGCACGATAGTGAGAACAGGATTGGTTAGTGAAGGATTCGCGTTTGAGGTGCTTGAGGCAGGGTGCATCAATCGGGCATTTGATGTCATGTTGAACGAGTAGCTCTAGGATATCCATCCGCCCGGACCAGATAGCTAGCATTACTGGGGGGCAGCGTCGAGGCAGGCTGAAAGAAGTCGCTGCACTGACCGTACCGTCACTTAGTCTCCATTCTTCGGCCCAATCAATCCTACCAGCGAGAATATCAGCTGGGGCATTGAAGCGCTTGTATGCATCAAGGACGGTCCTCGTAAGGTCGACGTCGCCCATCTCGATGGCTCGGTAGAGCGCTGGGAAACCGCCGTACTCAAAGTCGCGGCGCTAGATGACATCCTGGATCTCAGCCCAAGAGCTTTGACACATGCGGGCAAGGTTGGCTACGTCCTGGATGGACTCGAGAGCGAGGGCAACGTCGCGCAGGACATTCAGAGCGATGGGCAACGCAGTAAGTGGCTTTGGGCCAGTTTTCAATGAGTTTTCTCCCGGCATTTTGTTGTTTATGAATTCTCTGATGGATCAGATCTTTCAAGTTGGTGATTTCGTTATGGTTGAAGACGGGTTCAACTGCAAGTGTTGAGTGTGCTGGGAAGAGCTGTACATATTACAGAGCTGAGTGGCAGCAGCTTTTTATTGGCCCTTGCACTGGGATCATGGGCTGTCAAGCACTTGAAGTTGGCCACGGTGACTAGGGAATTTTTACTGGGCCTTGTCGTCCTCGGTTATTATGGCATTGTCTTGTGCGTCCAGACAGTAACGACAAAGACACGGCTCAAAGATGCGACAGCACAGGGTTTATACTCGTGGACAGTGGGACCTCTACGGCTGAAGTCGCACATGTTGGGCAAGAGCAAGGCTCAAGTCGTCTGCAATTGCAGAAATCTATTGTCATGAAATGATCCTATACTAAGGTATATATATAAAGAAAGAGCGGGTCGGGCCCGGCAACATTGTTGGCTGATGCACGGGCAAGGGGTGGCGTGCTTTCAGCTTCAACGTTGCCAAGTTGTCGGACTCGTTAGCCGTGACCCATGCATCAATATTCCGTATTGACTGAACACCACTGGCCCTCGGCTCTCAATGCCAATGCGAGCTAACCCAGACAGACACTGTAGACGCGACTATTGCCCTTACCAAGACCTGGCGTTTTTGCCCAGCGGAACGTGAAACACAAGCTGAACTCTGCTGGGTATACAAGATGGACCACCCAGGCGCAGATTTTCCCTGAATTCTCTCACGGTTCCGAAGAAAAAAGGCGGGCTCTCTTGCTGTTGCTGAACGCAATCCGACCTCAGTCGCTCCTTGAACCATTGCATTCCCACACTCTTTTGTTTCCTCTTCAAGATGCGACCCGTATTTCTTTCCGCCCTCTTTGTGGGGGTTCGGCTTGTCGCCGGTGCTCCCCGTGCCGCGCCCACAGTTCACCCCGAATTGGTGGCTCGGGGGTTCCTAGGCCCTCGCGGCGTCTGCGAGCCCGATGACCTCGTCCGCGAGCTGCGGAATCGGGCCAACAGGGCCGAGGCCACGCCGCTGTGCCGTTCCCTCCTCGAAATCGAACTATCCACTTCAGTCGTAGCAACTGTTAGCAAGCCCCAAGTGTGAGTCTTTGCAACAGCATCATGCTGAACCTACGTTGGCTTGGCATGGCTGATTAATTTACCTTAGGTTCGTCTTTGCTACCGAGACTGTCACCGAGACGCGCGTGGAAGCTGCAACCATCACCGAGGTGGGAACTGTCCGCTCGACAGCTACCGAAACCGTCGTGGTGACCACCATCACCAAAACCCACCAAGTCGAGGCCGCTCGCGACATCAACGCCCGGACCGTGCTGTCCGAGTCCCTCTTCCAAAACTACCCCGAGACCCAGATCATCAGTGCCTGCGCCTGCATCAGCATTCCCCTGTGCTTCAAGAAGGCGACAAAGACCATCGGCGGCTTGACCGAGACGCTGTCGACCGCGACGGGCACAGTCTACGAGACGTCGACGGCTACCGAGACGGCCTTCTCCACGACGACCGAGGTGTCAACGACGACCGAGTCCGCCACAGCGACCGCGACTGTTGCGCCGCCCGCGCCGAGGCTGGCGACGCGGCCATTCCGCATTACAAGCTTGAACACCGCCGGTGGGGTCACGTACTTCAGTAGGATAGAGGGACCTGCCATCGGCGACGCCATTTACCAGACTACCGACATTGGCGAGGCGACCGTGTTTGTCATTGACGCCGAGGGCCGCTTGACCATGAACAGTCCGGCGTTCCCGTCGGGCGTCTCGATCATGTATTATTCTACGGAATGGCATTGGGCCGAAAACTCGGCCCATTTGGGACGGTTCAACCTTGATTCCTTCATCTCGACTTTCCCCGGCGCCGTGCCTTTTATCTTCGACATTGCTTCTTCCACCAGCCTCCTCATCTCAGCACCTGCCTTGGGCTTTTCCCCCCTGATCCAAACGTGTTTGGCAAAACTGGACGGCGTACTTCGCCCGTATTTTGCCGTTGGTAAGACTGTCGCTATTGATGATCGTGAGTGTTTCGCAATCTCACCCTCCGTCGAGTGGGTTGAGGATGAGGCCTACTAGGGCCTACGTCAGTAAAGACTTGAAGGCCTTCAAAGGTATGCTGCTGATGATGGGCATGCGCCCCGAGCACCTTGGTTATGCGAGTCTTATTCGAAACTATATATACTCAAAATACGTTGATTAGAATTGAGCGTCGCAGGGGGCCTATGCTCCTTGCTGGGCAGAACTACACAATGCAAGCTCCACCGCCGAGAGAAGAGAGCGCCGCTGCATGTGCACCCGGATCTCCGAGCGTGACATCAAGGAGCAGAGGGACAAGGCTGTCATGAAGAGCTTGCTGTGAGGAGGGGGTAGCGGGTTGATGCCCAGGCTGCTTTTCTTCGTGTCTAGAGGATCGAGCAGCAGTCCGCTCCTTGAGCACCGCAACCATCTGCTGAAACTCTGTGTCGATATCCGCTGCCACCTGGTCATCTGTGAGAACCCTGTATCCCGCGGCTGCGAGACCCTTCCCGCACGCCATTGCCCGGTCGAAAGCATCGCGAGTGCCAGCCGCGTCTGCGAAGGGCTTCTGGTGGTTGAAGGCGCCGTCGCTGTCGATGAAAAATGCGGCCTGCATGGCGGGACATTCGATCGAGACATTCCCTGGGCCTTTCTGTCAACATCCGAATCTGTGCAAGGCAAATGGGCGTTGCTGTTTCCCACCTTGGTCCGTCGCTGCGCCAGGATCATCTGTGATCTCGGCGAGTCTGTCGACCGTTTTGGCGCCGAGGTCATTCATGTACTTTGTAAAGAGCCCACACATGACTTTGTTGGCGCGCAAGTCCAGGTACGGCTTTCTGTTACTGCAAAGGCAGGTCAGCGGGAGTCCAGTTCTTGGAGTGATTTCCATACTTGTAATGACTTGGCTCGCAACCTGTCGCGTCACACTCTGGAAGCTTGCAGGCCGTTGCCCTTGCTTTGCATCCAATCGCCTGAGCGCCAGACTTGAAGCAGGTCGTGACCTTTTGGCGGACATCCTCCAAGTCCTCCTTGGTCTCCGCTCGGATGCTGTACTCGGCCCTCATACTGTCCGGTATCATGTTCGCAGCCCCTCTCTTCCGGGGATCCTCCTCGGGCTTCACGATCCCGTTGACTCTGATCGAGGGCTTGAACTGCTGGCGGAGCAAGGCAATGGATATGTGGGAAGCAACCAAGGCGTCCAGAGCGTTCCGTCCGTCCCATGGCTTCAGGCCGGCGTGCGCCGTTTGTCCCTGAAAGGTGACACTGAGCTTTTGTGAAGCTAGGCTCCTCGTGATAGAAACGGCTTTGAGATGGGCATCAGAAACCAAGGCGCCAGGATGTGCCATCAGGCAGGCATTGACGGAGTGGTATGCCCCCTGTTCTATCAGCTTGAGCTTGCCCCCTCCGCCTTCCTCGGCCGGGGTGCCAAGAAGCTTCACGATGCCAGGCTTTCCTGACTCCTTCAGGGCGGTCCAGCAACCGATGAAAGCTGCAGCAGAGGCGGAAGCGATGAGGTTGTGGCCGCAAGCGTGCCCGACTCTGGGGAGAGCGTCGTACTCGGCGTTGAACACGACGGTTCGCGGGGAGCCATGCGCGAGATCTCCAAGGATCTTGCCTTCGATGAGAAAACAGGTCTCCATTCCATACTGAGCTCTGGAGACTGTGACATCGAGATTTTCTTTCTGCAAGCCGTCGAAGAAGTCGCAGATGGCGTCGTGGGCAATCTTCTCGTGGAACGCGAGCTCGGGGTTTCCCCAGATCTATTTGGCGCTTCACGGTTAACAACCAACGAAACGCATCCTAAAAGAGGTGCGCACCTTTTGGTTCAACACCCATAAACGCTCACCATTTGAGCTTGCAGACGATCTCATGTTGGGCGTGTGCGTATCAATGACCTAGTATTGCAGCACCGTCTTTACGAAAGAAATTCGGCACCTTTTTCTGGCTTGTGGAGAGTTCAAAGTTTGGACGTGGCAATCGATTAGGAATTGCAGCCCAGTGACTGAAGTGCCAAGGCGGGCAGGACAATCCTACCAGTGAAAATCGACGCGCCAAAAAATGGGGCAGTCAAATCGACTTGCAGCGCAGCCAGGTGGGGGAGTTGCGACATCAACAGCCAACCTCTTTTTTTACTTTCACTGCCCTGCATAGTGCCTTGTAGTTCCAGAACTTGAACAAAGTGAAACCTACCGCTGCTCTCAGTTCTAGTCTAAAGACACAAGTGCTGCTTGATGTGTTGTTTTTCACCTAGTTTCATATCACGAGATTCGACCAGTAATTTCTATTCTTCGATTCAGTAACATCCGTGATGCAGAACCGGGAGAAAGGCTTTGTGTGTTGAGCTGTACAATGTTCCTGTGACATGAAAAACAAAGAATTTGGCCCACTTTGAGTTGCTTCCAGTTGACCAGGTTTTCCCGTGCGCTGAGGCTTGTACTATTACATTGTTTCCTCAAACCCGCCTAGATATTATGTCCCGAATTTCTGTATTTAAGTCGATCACCTACCGGTATCTAGCACCGATGCCAACACCATCAACATCTCTCCAGCGATTTGGAAAACGGCCACCTGCATCAAACAGACAAGACATCCAAAGCTCGAGAGTCCATCACCACAAACCGCCAAGCTGAAGTACCTTACCTAAACCACTAACCACCCTGACACCTTTCTAACGATGCCAGCTAACGGAGCAAACTTCACCTGGGCTAGCAGAGTCTCCAACGAAGCCGCCTCAGAGGGGACGCCTTCCTGGAGGAAAGCCTCCTCGGCCAAACAACTTGCCGCCCCCAAAAAGACCAAAACCTTCTACCTAACCAAAGCACCCGAAGACGCGAACAAAATCCCCATCTGGGCCACCAGCGCCATGGACCCCACCATCTCCATCGCCGTCCCCGGCGAGTCGGTCGTCCACGGCCCCGAGCGGCCCCGCAACAAGGAGGGCTGGACCATTTCCCGCAAGCCCTCTGGCTCGCGGGGCCCGAGTGCCGGAAGTACGGCCGCTCCGGCTCCAGCCCCGGCCCCTGAGCGCAGGCTCCGGACCGGGGTTAGCAAGGCGGAGCGCCAGGCTGCTCGGAGAGCCATCCGCGCTGCGGCGCGGGCGGCAAAGGCTGCCGAAATAGAGGAGAGGGATCTGGGGCTGGTGGCGAGGGTGGACGAGTGGGTTGCGGGGGTTCGCATGGCGCAGGAGGGGAGTGGTGGCCTTGAGGGGCCTGGGTCGCCTTGAGCGAGAGCGCTCCTGGATGGAGTGGTGGTAGGTTGAGTTTAGAGACACGATAGGGGAGTTGTTATAGATTGGAAATAAACCGTTTCACTGAAGCTGAGCAGTAGCAAAGTTGATTGTGATATGTGACCATGTGATTCACATGATAGCTAATGTTTAACTCAAGTGACAGACTCTCGTTCCACAAAGTGGCACCAGTCAAGCCGTGTGATCTATCTCACTTTCTCCGGATGGCAGCCTCAATGTTATTGCCCGCCGGGTCCAAGACATAGGCAGCATAGTAGACACCATCGTAATTCGGCCTCAAGCCAGGGGCGCTGCCCTCGGGGGCGACGGCCACCCACCAATCGGCGGCGTGGGGATCCTCCACGAGCCCGAAGCCCATCACCATGCCGCCGAGGAAGCTGAGGACTTTGGGGTAGCCAAGGGGGGCGAGGGCGATAGTGAGCGGCGGAGGCGTCGACCAATAGACCCTAGCCAGCTACGGCCCACACGCCGAACGGCTGTAGACTCGATAGCACGGTCGACGTGAAACTTCCGAATATCTGCAATATACTGGCAGTATTCTTGTACCGCCTTTTTTACCTCCTCCTCGATTGTATACGTCTCGGCGATGGCTGACGCAATGTATTGGAGAAGGCGAGGGAACGGGGGCCCTTGATGAGCCGCTGGTTCGATCACGGCGCCGCCTCCCCACAATGCCCGCCATACCGGTCTATACCGCGTATCCCATTCTGACCTGCCAAATTTGTCTCGCATGGTCAAAGGATACTATTGAATGTGCTACATGACGTAGATCTTGCCGCGTGGATGATGTAGGCGATGATCGTCGACAAACCTGTCGACAAGAAGAAGGCACGTGTCCCACCTGAAGCAGATAATATCGGCAATCTTGCACACAGACGAAGCGTCAGGTTTGTTGTGAAGAAATTTGAAGAACGTCTTTATCTGTGCCTCTGTAGGCTCTTCGGGTTGGAGAAAGGTATTGTCTGTCGCCAGTGCTTCCGAACTACCGTCCTGTATAAGCAATGCGTTGAAGCGCCCGAAAGCGCCGAAATGGTAGCTCCGGCAAATGCCGAACCGCAAGCTCGTCCCATACTATTAGACAACTGCCACGAGATTGACAAGCTGTCTGGATCTGCGGCAGCCATTGTTGTGATATTGAGCTCAGGGGTGACGGCCCAGCCCCCGGAGTAACAGGCTGTCGTGAATAGTGTGACCGATACGCCCGGTTCCAGAGCCGCTTTTAGCCACACGATGCTGACGCCCTTGTGCCGAGTGCCATTATCGAGGCAGAGGTAGTGACCGGCGATGCCATGACAGAATATCATAAGAAGAAGTGGACAGCCGGCATGTTTAGCGCGGAGTGATGCGGCTGATGCCCTCGTAACCTTGTCGAGGAATTTCTCGATCATCTTGGCAGGCTCGACGACGGTGACTGGGGTAGTGTCTGACTTGAGGAGGTCGCGGCTCCGATCTCTGTTGGGTGAACCATGGAGGAAGTCACCGTATTTCCCCACCAGCTTCTCCGGATTTGCAGCCGTCAGCCAGGTCTGGTCTGCGACGGAGCCGTTGAGCAGGTAGTTAAAGGCGTAGAAATCAGACAGGAACCACCCATCTTCGGCCTGGTCACCAGTGTGGACTGTGGCGTGGGTAGCTGCGAAAATAATGGTGTTTTTGTGGATTGCCAGAATAGCGTCGGTGAGGAAAGTCTTGGGGTGCGACGAAAAAGCTTTGTGTGTACCGCCCGCGACCAGCGGGCTGCGCTCTGCCATATATAACGGGTCAATAAATGGGGTCACGAAGCAAGACGCGTGATCGATCATACATGATTAATACGCGATGCCTGCAGTGACAATTGAGTGACGATGCCGCTTGAAGGCCGGAGGCGGGATTTTTTGGAAGGACAACTCGAAAAATCCAGGGAGGAAATTTAGCTTCGCAGCTTAATTCCCAAAAGAAAAAGTCTGAACCAGGCGGGAAAACTTTAAAATATGCACAACCGTCATCATTCATGTGACTGTTGCGAGCCACCCGAGGTCTATAAGGCAGGCACAAGATAACTGTTAGGGACCACACATAATTGAGATACAGCGATCTAATGATCTCCATACAACAAAGCCCGAACCGACACCACGGTGTCCATACCAGGGGAATCCGCACGATACCAACGAACCACCACCTGGGGCATAGATCATGTTTCGCAGGTGTTCCACCCGTCACTAGCTCCCACTGCAGATGGCCGAACCACTGCAGCTGGCACAGGCCAACTGGTCCCTGCACAGGGCCAGCCCACCACCTTTTGCCCATTCCAGGCTCCGCCTTCCTTTTCCTTTCCTTTCTTTTCCATAGAGCAATTCAGAACTTTTGCCCACATGTGTGTTATGTTTATTGCTCCCAACATCATGTTTGGTAGTAGCTCAGCAACACACCAACGGCCCGGTCCAGGTGACCCGAGACTTGTAATAGCTTGTGAAACCAGGTATCGGCCCTTAACAGAAATTCCAAGACCAGTCGCTCCCTCATCCGCTCTGCTCAAACTGGGCCCCAGTAGAAAGAACAAAAGTGGTCATGCATACCAATACTAGGCGAGGTTGGAAGCAGCCTGATATGTGAGACAGGGGGTCGCAAGCATTTGTGACAAACTGCGAAGAAACAGACTCGACGAGAAAGCAATAGAGGAAAGTTGCCATGCCATTCATCGTTTCGTACTTGATATATCATCACATCTGATATCGGATCCCGGGAAAACAAAAGCTTTCAACCACCACCTTTTACTCCATCGTGCCCAAGACACCTCGTCGTATCCAGCCAGAACAACCCGCACGCCGCATAAAGACCAACCCAGGCCGCAACGCATATCTGTTGACCAAAAGTATAAAAGAAACTCTCTATCCTTGCTCCTGTTCCTCTTTCCTAGAGCAAAAAAAGTCATTCCTACCGCCCTTTAGTGATGATCCGGGCCAGGCGACCCCTCCCACGTATCCACACCTTCAGGTACCTCCGTAACAGCACTTTTAACATAGATATGCTTCGCCACCTTCCAGTTCAGCCCCTCGAGCAACCCCCCCTTCAAACTGACAGTCTCCCTTTCCGTCCCATCGGCATCGCGGACCCGGTGCATGACTCGCACGCCGCACCTGGAGCAAAAATAACAATCGACCGTCCGCCCTTCTTTGGCGGGCCGTGCCCAACAGCTCAAAACGTCTTTGAGGTCGTCCGCGAGCGGGAAGATGCCGTCAGCAGGAAATATGACGCTCGTGCCAAAGGCGGTAGAGGACTGCCTTTGGCAGTCGACGCAATGGCAGTGGTAGACGGCTAGAGGGGCTGCAGTCGGCGTCCTGAATGCGACAGCGCCACATTGGCATGTGACGTTCATTGTGTCGCGGTTGGCTCCCTTATCGCCCCTAAGCTCTTGGCTGTATTGTGAGCGTCGCCCTAGCGGACTCTACGACGGTTGTGTATGCTTCGGCAAGGTGACAATTCGCGATTTTCGAAGGCTGGCGGTCGGCATTTAGCCTGCTGTGGTGCTGGGTTTGGAGACGGTGAAGTTGGGGAAGTGGCGGGCGGCTTGGCATTTCGAATTTGGAACTCCGCGGATACCACCGAATTAGTGATGGAACGTCAGCACCAACCATTGGGCCGATTGGCGGGTCCCGAAAGTGGTTCGGTGGTCGGGGGGCTGCCTCGTGCCGCACCGCTAAAACATATTCTATTCGCGCGTCGGACCGGTCGCCTCCTCCCCACCTCGAGCAGTGATCTTTCAGGTCCACGATACCCAGCGACGCAGTGTTTTAGGGGGGGCGTTGCTGGTTCTATTTTTGTAGTCGGGCAATTGGGGCCAAGGGTGTCATGATGCCAACTTGAAGTTTGTATTTCCCGGACACTCCAAGATAAGGTATCGTTGGCTCGATCAACTGGTCTGGAAAAATGTGTCCCATGGTATTTGATCAGACTCGATGCTCATGTTTTGGACTCGGTTGTCCCAAAGCGTCTACGGCGCACGTTAGTACAAATCATGTGGCGTACCCGGTCGGGTACCATACCCAGTCATAGTTGAGGCCTGGCAGGCTTGGATCTACCAGGCCATCGAGGCCATCTAATGGCGGGATATCCGCCGTGTTCAAACTCGGCACATCAAAAGTCCACGCTGTAGGTAACTGTGCCCTTCCTGCTTGGCCATTACTGGACGTGGATGGCGTCCACGTTGACGAGTTGCTGGAAGGACTATGCGAGGACAGTTCTGCGCCAGATGAAGACGAAAATAAGTTGGAGCCTGCAAATCTGCTGTTAGCATCACTTCGCTTGATCGGACACGGATCATCGGCCCCCCAGACCTTCCGCCTGACAAGTGACTCTTACCTGTTTGGACTTGAGAGTAGAACGGCAGAGGCGGCCAACTGGCCGTCTCATTTGGACTGCTGGTAGACTCTGGGCTACTCTCATAAGTATCGCCTGTTGAGAGGGTGAGCAATTTTGAGAGGATGTGGTAGGCCCGGCTGGCTTCAGCATTATTGTTCTTTGACATCTGCCAAATCGATCTTGACGTAGCCAGTATCTCCATGATCTGATCTTTGGTCAACACGTCGGGGCAGGTGTCACCGGAGAATGCCTTGACGGCGAGCTCTGTTGCGTCAGGGCTCTTCTCTTTGGCCTTTAAGTATGAGAGCTCGAGGCAGAGGATCATGTCGGCAAGGAGAAAGTCATGTACGCTCAAGCTGTCCATAAACCACCGGTTGCTGGACAGTCGCCCTCCCGTTTGGATCTCGTAATGAATGTCGTATTGATGGCGCAACGTGTGCATGGCAGCGTCGATGCTTGTCTTTCGGGAATACATGTAGCGGTTATCCCTTCTCCCGAGACACATGTACTTGCGATGGAGAACGGCCCGAGACTTTTGGTAGAGCAACTCCAGCCAGTAGCGCTGCATGATGACATCGACAGGGTCGGCAATAGAATCTCTAAACGGACGATATTGGAGGATGGGGGGGATTTTGTCGTGGGCGTCCTTGAGCATTTTGTCGATGCGCATAATCTCGGCGTAGCTGATTGGTTCCCGAGACCCGATGGCCGCCGTGATGGTGGCGAAGACGTCCATCATTCGCGCCTTTACGACCGTGAGCAGTGAAACGGTCCTCTCTGTTTCGGGCCGGGCTGGGGGAAGCTCCTTAGAGTCTTCGTCAAAGTCTTCGTCGTGAATGTTGCGAGGAGGCTCGGTGTCGTAGGAGCCAGCAGTGATGTTGGGTGGGAGTCCAAACTGGAAGGAAACGAGGAGGTCAATCTCCCTCAGCAAAGTCCACATCCTCCTACGCATCTCTCCGTCATATGGTGTCATGCCTGGGTAGTGTTTGGGATCACGGTGCATGCCCATGTGCATCGCTAGACGTATCGTAATCGAAAGAAGAGTTGAGGTACCTAGCATGGCTTCATTGCGGCGGAGAAACTCGGTTCCGAAATACAGGATCATTGCCTGGACCTTGTAGTGGCCCGGCTTGGTGTAGTCGGCGAGCGTAAGGCATTGGGCGGCGCGGACTCTGAACTCGTCAAACAACTGATGGGGATCACCCATGTTCCCAGGCAATTCCTCATTTGCCATGATGGAGTATAGAGATGAATGGGCGCACAGAGCAAAAAGCAGGCCGATCCAAGTGTAGGTGACTTTGTGGGGTGTTTCCCAGAACAGCTTGTAGTACTTCATGAAGGTGGGGATATGGAACATCATCCATGCGTGCTCTCTTGTCTGGAAGAACCTGGCAAGCATACGATCGACAACAATGCGCGGAGGCAACAGGGCAACCATTTCGGCGGTGGTCATGCGAGGAAAGCCGCCCAAGAGCAGGACCGGACCCTGGAGAGCCGAGATATGGTCGTCGACATGATGATCAACAACCTGGGCGCACTCGTCGTAGGGCTCGTCTTCCGTCTTGAGATCGCGCGTGAGGGTGGTGATCTAGACAATGCGTGTGAGAAACATGGAGAAACAAGGTTAGGCGTTGCAAAGACATGGAACGAGAACATACGTCATCCAGCACAGATTCCCAAGTGGCCGAATCGACATATCTCTGGTCGGGCGTCAGGGTTGCCTTTTTGCCATAGAGGAGCCAGTCCTGGGGAAATTGCTCTGGTTTATCGAGCTTGGGGTCGGCGGCGGCAGGGGTTAGGGAAGGACCTGGAGCGGGGCTGGAGTCGGAGGGGGAATCGGCAGACTCTCGTCGCTGGGACTTGAGGACGAGGACGATGTGCTCGAGGTGCTTCAGACGAGCGATCAGGGCCGATTCACCTAGAGGGGCCTTTGCGCGAGGGGCGGCGAGGCCAACTGCGGACGCCACGGTGCTGGCATCACGAGCATTTCGGGCGGCGGAAGGAGGTGTGCGACGCGACGGGTTCTCATATGGGACGAAGCGACATGTGCTGGTGATGTCCCGCTTCTCACATTGGTCGCAGGGTGACTGGCGATTGCATTTGAGCCTGCACAGGGTTCAGCAGAGGTCCAGTTTGGAGCATAATTGTGTACTACGGGGCTCACTTTTTGTCGCGACAGGTGGTGCAGGAAAAGCGAATGCGGTTCCTCTTCTTTTGCTCGGGTGTTGACAAATCCGAGCTGGCAAACGAGTAGTCGCCGCCCACATTTCCATTTCCATTTGTGACAGCGTCCATCCTTCGGTCGGTGCTCCAGGCGCGAGCAGTTCGCGCCGGTGAGTCGGGCTTCAAGTCGCGCTGAGTCTGGGTCGCGTCTGGGGATTACTGAGACGTCAGGGGAAGTGGAAGGAGGAGCTAGAGTCAAGTCAAGATGATGGGGTTGCGATTGAAGAGCACGCTTTCCACATTAGTAACCTCACGCTGCCGCCGAATCCAGACTTTCTAGAAGCAGGCAAGCAGGTGTCAGGCCAGCAGCCAGTGGTGCGGGAGGTGATGGGTAAGCAAGGCATCCTGTCGGCACTTTCCAATCTTCACGCGGTCTTAGTCAGCCGTTATCTCTCGCTACCACAGCCGTCGCGTCGCTGCCCAATGGCATTTCGGGAAGAGCTCTTGACAACCTGAAGCTTTGTTTTCCTCCTTGAGTTCTCCTTGTAAATCTTCACATACTTTCTCAAGAGCCCCAGAGAACTGTACCATCTCGTATTGAGCAAGAGGAGAGCGAAGCAAGTTAGCCCGCTACCTGATGTTTCTGTGAGCCCTCTTTTCTTTGTGACCTAACAGCTCGTGAGATGTCCGTGCTCGCGCCTCTCCCCTGCTCGCACCGCTGACGGCGAGCCCAATCTGGCGGAAACGGTGATGTAGACACTTTACCGCTTAAGCACCTATTAGAAGTTAGCATCAATGAAGAATATAGTAGTTGCAGTTTTTTGTCGCTGTCGAGCGCTGTCGAACTGTCGCGCATGGCTGCCCGTGCCGTGCATGGATTGACCTTGTGGCTCAAAGTGTGGAGCGCGGGGGAGTAGCTTGGCGATTTGGAGGCGTTCTGAGAGAACGCGTCATTCCTCTGCGTCGCGGAAAGCTTAGAGACTGGGGCAACCTCCTCTTGACGGCAACCATTCCACAACCTCGAGCCTTAAAGTCAATCCAAACGTCCCGCAATGCCGTCGCCGACGGCACGCCCGCCGAACTCATCGCCCCTCGTCTTTATACGGCGCCCGATCGGGCGGCCGTTGGGATATGTGGCACGCGCTGTCAAGTCTGCCTATTTCCCCATTCAGGGCATTTGGTACTTCGTTCGACGCCCGGCCTTCTACCCCCTATTCACTGGGCGCCTCCTCCCATTGTCGATAATATCTCTTTTGGTTTACTTCATCCTCTTCGCATTTGCCTTTGCGCCACAGCTCGCCTTCCTCGTCATCTTCCATGGATGGGCCGGGTCTTTGATCAACGCGACGGTGCTCGTCCTCGGTGAGGGGCTCGTTATCATCCAAGGCCTTTTCGAAGGCTTCTTTGTCGACGAGTGTCGTGTCGACGTTTTCGATGCAAGTTGCGCCACCCAGAGCTTCACTTGCCGTTTCTGACCTTTCTGTTTGCCAGGCCACCCTAATCGACAAGGGTTTCATCGAGCTCGTCGCACCCCAGCGCATCATCTTCTTCGACGCCCCAAACCCCGTCAAGAAGCTGGGCAAGCCGACACAGCGTGCCGAATACCAACCGTGGAGCCTGACTCAGATCGCCGAGCTGATATTCTTCCTCCCTCTCAACCTGGTGCCTTATGTGGGCACGCCCGCCTTCATCATGATCACCGGTGCGCGACTCGGCAAACTGTCGCACTACAGATGGTTTAAGCTCAGGGGTCTGGACAAGAAGGCGATGAAGAGGGAGCTCAGCCTCAGGTCGTGGGAATACTTGTGGTTTGGGACTGTGGCCATGATTCTTGAGCTCATCCCTATCCTCAACTTCTTTTTCTTGTTGACTTCGACTGCCGGCTCGGCTTTGTGGGCAGCGAGGTTGGAGGAGAGGGCGCGAGTCAGAGTTGGGCGTCCAGTTAATGCCGATGACCAAGTACCTCAGCAGACCACAGATGGCCCGGTGTATCACGATGACCCGATTTAGGCTTACCAAGGAGCTTGGCTACATTACATTTATTTGCTTACTAGCATTCATTCAAAACAGCCCGTTTACCCCAAGGGGCTGCAGCATGGGCTTATAGGGTCGCCTCCTACTGTGCAGAGAATGTTTCTTCCAGCCACTAAGGGACTGCAGTTCAGCAGCAACCCGAACGACCTCGAGTGTGGATTCCGACCAAGGAGGGAATACAGTGTGTCCGGGACGTGGGCCCAAGGTGCCTTCACGGCGAAAAGACCTCGTCACTGCTCGATTTCGCCTTAACTGGCGCTGCGCAGTGTGGTGTTAGTTTGGCTCAATTGGAGCAAGCGACAACCCGAGACGGATGCCTGTGCATGCCCGTTTAGGAGCGCAGTCGCAAGGCAGTTCCAATGGATGGGGTGCCCGTTTAGGAGCGCAGTCGCAAGGCAGTTCCAATGGATGGATGCATTTCGTATACTGCCCGCCATCGCTGGCTGCCACCTTGACCGGTAGGTACCCTCCTTCAGGTCCTCGCAACAAGAGGCAGCTCCACACCCAAGCAGCCCAGGACGATGATCTCGGTTGATCCATCCATCTTGGGGCCATCCCGTCCCGTCCCTCCATGTCATGGACTTTTGAAGGGAGCTGCGTCCCGCCCAGATACTTGAGGCAGAGACTAAAATCGACCGTGCTGTCGGCATTGCCTAAAGTTGAAGGAAGGAGCGACATCACCCTACAGCAGACCGCAAAGTCCAACACAGCCCCTCCTCCATTTCTTTCCTGCCTCAACTTGCGAAGGTCTTCGATGCCACGGTACGGGCTGCAGTGAATTAAATGGGAAGGGGGATGGCGCACCGACCTCCCTAGACCTGGGTCTTTCCTAAGGAACCCATCTCCCATCGGGCGTGGTTTTAAGGTGTCCCCGCCAGCCTAAATTATCAGCAGACAGGCATGTGTGGAAGGAGCGAGCAGATATGTCGCGCACAATCGAACCATTCACCTCTGATCGACTCCTCCCTTTGATATGCCTTCCGCTTCAACATCTGAAAACATGCTCAAGATCTCCCTCTTTCCCGAAGACACCGTGGTAGACCTCCACACAACGGCTTTCGCCCACCATACATGACATCACGTCGCTTCCAATACACGGCGTTACTTCCAGCACACGCAGCCAGCGCAGTTCCAGATGGCCTCCTTCCTCAACCCGTCGACCGACTGAGTGCTCAGCTCCGGACCCCGTGCGTCTTCCACAAAACCAACCAGTTCCCTCTCCAAAGATCTGCCTTTCCCAGTCACCTCTCTTCATCCCTCTCCCACTCCCTTTGTCCTCGGCCATCCTCGGCACAGCTCATCCCAGTCCGCTCTTTTGCTCCTCACCATTTTGGCTGTTGCCTCTCCTACTCGCCGTCTTTTTGTATTTGTTCAACTGCTCCAACGCAACAGAAATATCCTTGACTACCTGGCAGACTGAGGCCGACTTGATCTGCATCGACGACTGCCGACGCCAGGATGCGTCTTCACGCTCCGCTCGGGGCCCTCACAGGCATAGCCTGGCTCGCCTCGGCTGCCGCTGTGCCTCGCAAGTAAGCTCTCCAGCTGTTCTGGCGAGACGTCTTTCGTGGAACCCCCTAAACTGTGTTCTATTTGCTGACCTGTTTGTGTAGTGGTGACATCGACGTTGATACCGACTCGACCTGCACAAGCACCCTCACGGAACAGGCCACTATCTTCGTCACGGAGCCTCAGTCTACATCCACAGGCATCTTCGGACCAGTGCCCGTTCTGACTGTCACTCTTGCCCCTGGCACTGTTGGCTCCGTCTTTGGTACACCCCCTGGTTCTCTCGGTTCTGCTATACCCTTCACGGTCACGGTCACGGAAGGTTTTACCTCTTCGGAAACCCCCACTGGTCAACCTGGACAGGGCTCTCCTGTCTCTCAAATCTCGGTACCCGGCATTTCCGAAGGCTCTGTCGTCACTGTCACCATCCCCGAAGGCCCCAGCAATACAGCTACCGTGGTTCTCACCGTCACTGTTCCCGAGTCAGGAAGCCCCGGTTCATGGTCCACCGTCATCACAGCACCAAGCCTCACCACAAGGGTGCCAGTGCCTGTTTCACCAGTTCCTGTTTCACCAGAAAGCCTTTCCGACTCCGGGTCCAGCTGGTTTCCTTTGACAATTGAGACCATCACGGTTTCTCTCGGGGCCATTTCCTCTCCAACAAATGCCCTTTCGTTTCCCACTGCAGGCCCGTCGTCTGGGGTGTCGAGCTCGTCTTGTAGCACGCTTTCGTCTGTTCAGCTTGTGACGTATACAATTCTTCCGTCTGGCACATCGCCTGGATATACAGCTGTCTTCACGGTCACCCAATCTCTCCCGACGATCTCGGCAACACTTCAGACGATTTCTACTGCTCTGGCGACTGTTTCTGTCATTCCCGTGACGATTCCCGTGCCATCTTCTCCAGGACAAGGCAGCCAACCGGTGGGCTCTATGATCTCCCCCCTCACCATCACCATACCAGCAGCAACTGTGTCAGTTACGGTTTCAACAGACCTCTCGACGCCCTCGGCAGGCCCTTTGACAGTCTTGCCTGGCCTTTTGACCACTGTCACCATTCCTCAGGCGGGATCAGGTCAGCCAGGCACAGTGACACTCACCATCCCTGAAGTCACCGTACCTGAGGGCTCTTCGACATCAAATACCGGCATTCAATCAGGAGTCATCACGGTTACCATCCCGCAGTCAACGACTTCTGTCAGCTTCTCCACCCCTTCTTCTCCCGGCTCTGGGGTGTTGAGCAGCCAGACAGGATCGATTGTTGCCGTTACCTACACCGTCCCAGGTGAATCAGGAGCCAGCCCATCCCTCTACACTGTCACGTATACCGAGCTGCCCTCGGCAACCGGCTTGGGGTTTTCGACTCCTGCGCTGACGGGCCAATCCCCCACTTCCAGCAGTCTTGATGATTATGGAACTTCTTTCAGCTCGTCAACACCCCAGTTTTCTCAGTCGGTGGAGACGATCACGATTGGCGGCTCAGTGGTTTCCTCTCAATCGATAGGCGTCGAGACAGTCACCGTTATCCCAGGTGGTGCTTCAGGGACCCCCTTCGTGGTCACATATACCCCCATCACAACGGTTTCGCACGCGCCCGAGACGGTCACTATTGCCAGTTCAGGGGGATTCTTGACATCTCCTGGCGGAACCATGACCCCTTCAAGCGAAATCTCACCTCTGACTGTCACTGTTGTTCCAGCTGGAGGCTCGGGATCACCAGTCATTATCACCTACACGCCAGATGTGACCGTTACCTCTTTGGTTTCTTCCACCTCGAACGTGCCTACACCAGTCGTCGTCACAGTCTCTCCCACCGACGCCTCAGGGACACCATTTGTGTTCACCTACACCCCCCCTGAGACCGTTTCTCCCGTTGTTGCCTCAGATACCACAGGCCTTGCTTCCATTACTGCGAGCATTCTCACTGTCACTGTTGGCGCGTCATCATCCCCGACACCCTCGTTCGTTTCCGGTGGCCCGGGATATGACGGCGGCGTGAGCTCCTCTGTCGGCAGTGGCAGCGTCGGTCCGACAGTGATCACTGTAACTCCATCCTCCGGCTCACCTTTTGTTGTCACGATTTCAGAGAACACCGTCTCTGGGACTTTGAGTGGTCAGCCAGCAGTGTCTACAGTCACTGCAAGCCCGCCGTCTGCTTCGGGGGGCATCAGCATTGCAGCTGCGAGCCCTACAGTTTTCACTCTCTCCATGCCTTCAGGCTCACCCATCGTCGTCACACTCTCTGGTAGCGGCAGCTCTGCGATTTCAACCACCCAGGAAACCGTTGTCACCATCACTGAAGGGGCACCGTCAGCATCGAGCGGAGGCGTCGTTACCATCACTGAAGAGGCATCATCAGCATTGAGCGGAGGCGTTGTTACCATCACTGAAGGGGTCTCGACAGTCGGCGGAGGCGTCGTTACCGTCACTGAAGTGATATCGACAGCGGGCGGAGGCGTTGCTACTATCACTGAAGTGGTATCGGCGACAGCAGGAGCGAGCAGCCCTAGTGGTAGCGTGATCACGTTCACCCCGCCATCCGGCTCGCCTGTGGTCGTTACCATTCCTGCCAGTGTCAACTCCATCACCGCCCCCACCGCTGGATCAGGGAACTCGGTTACCACTTTAAGTCTATCGCAGTCCTTGCTTCCTTCGGTGTTGACGATCACCGGCACCGGTTCAGTTTCGACAACAATGCCAAGCGTTTTGACAGTTACCCCTGTTGTGGTGACCTACACCCTTTCGAGCGCATATGACCACGGCTCCACTGTTCTGACTTACACCACCGATCTGCCCGTCGCATCAATTGTTCCGTCATCCGGAGGGGTCTTTATTTCTTCCAAAGGTGTCTTCACTTCGCCTGAAGGTGTTTTCACTTCTGAAAGCGTTGTTACTTTGCCCGGAGGTGTAACTACCCTGACGCTGACAGCCTCGCCGGGATATACCCAAACGCCCAAGGTCGTCACCATTTGGCCTTCTGTTCTGACTGTTGGGCCCTCTACAACTTCTTGCACCCTTCAGAGTGCGGCAGCAGAGTCCAATAGTGATGCCGGCGCATCTCCCTCCGAGACCACGATTTGGCCTCTCCCATCAAGTGAAAGCTGTACGACGCTTTCGACAATCTACCTTCCATCTTCGACCACCAGCCATTCTGATCCTGCCACACCGGCCCAATTCTCTGTAATTACCCTTTCGCCAACATCATCATGCACCGAGACCAGCTCACTTTTGGCCTCTGACAGCATCTCAATTGCCCTTTCGCCGACACCTCAGAGCCTTTCGCCAACACCTAAGAGTACTGTTGGACCCAACGATAGTAGCTCAGCAGAGCCATCCGATGTCTTCCCCCCGCCCCAGACAGAGGTCGCCAGCCATGGCCATACAACTAGAGGTGACAACGAAACCCCTTTGGTTATTACAATCTTGGCTTCGAGCACCCTCGGCGGCTATGTGTTCTCGTCGCCCGATGGGTATGGCGATCCAGTTCCCGGTTATGGAACCCCTGTCCCAGCTGTCACCTCTTCTTTGACCATTCTGGCGTCTCTCACACAACCTGGCCTGCCGACCGTTGAGCCCACGCCTGGAACCAATGCAACCGTGCCTGCTATCACTACCATTAGTGCTGAGCCTACAGCCACATCGACGTCGCTCGCCCTGCCAATTCCGGGCCAGAACACAACTCTATCAACTCAGTCTGGCATCGTTTCGTCCACTGTGGTGCTGTCTTCCGACTCCAGTGCACTGATTGCCACCGTTCCCAGCAGCGTAACGTCCATTCTCGCAACGCTGCCTTCTGGCTGGAGCCTTTCTACGCAAAGCCCGACAGACATTGGAAGCCTTTCGGCCTCGGACTCTCTTCCCACGCTCTCATCTATCGTTCAATCTCCGACAATTGCGTTATTGACACCCGCAAACAGTGCGAGCGGTCAACTCCCCACCTTTTCTGACACAACGCTTCCCACTGCGCTTAACAGCACCGTGGCCCCCATGCCGACATCGATTTCAACTGCTGATATTTTCACATCGGGTGTCGCTCCGCTCAGTGGAACAGCTGCCTCTTCAGAGCTGCTCACGACAGCACCAGCTTCCACGGTTTTGTCCACGCCGGTCGTCACCACAAGTATTGCGCCCCTCAATGGAACCGCAGCCCCTTCAGGCCTGCTGACCACGACAACGTCTTCTACAATTCCGCCCACCCTTTTGTCTACACTAGCCGCTACCACGACTGTTGCTCCACCAGTCACTGGGGGGCCATCGGGCAACGTCAGCACACTCTCTGGGTCAGAGCTGAGTGCAACCGTGCTGCCAACTTCAGCGACGCTTCTGACAACACTCTTGACATCTGTGACTACCGGTCTCAGTAATTCCACGGCCTCTAGCACAGTCTTGAGTGTCGGCACCACAACTGGGGCTGCTTCGTCGTCTTTGGTGCTGTTAACGAGCACAACTTCCTCGCTCACCACGGAGGCAACTCTCACAACTCTCCCAGTGACGACAGCGAGCTTGAACCTCAATTCGACGGCTGGTCCTACCGCAACTGCAGCCAATGTGACGTCAACTGCTCCAACGTCCACCATCCCAACTTCCAGCCAAGCATCTGCAACTTGCGGTGCAGCAGGCGATCGTGGAGAAGTTGTGTTCAATGTAAGTACCCATCTGCTTGCTGTTTGCTGTTCCCAGGATTGGAATCTAACCTTTGCTGCAGTTTGACGACATTCCAAGCTTAAGCTTTGGGAACGACACCGACTTCCCACCGCAGCCGGTTCCCTTCCCGTACCACCGCTTCTTCTTCTCAGGGGGTTTCCATGTCGTTCCTCCTCCGACCTCGAAGTACGAACCGTCATCTGCCTCTCAGATGGTGCAGTACAATACATCATCGGCAGCTATTGCGCAGATTGGTCTTGCCCAGCTGCGTGAGAATCCATGCTTCCGCTTTGACTTGCTGGGCGTTGGTCTTGGCTGCAACTCAACAGACCTGCCTTGTGTATTTGGCATCACAGGATTGCAGTGGAATGGTTCGGAAGAAGTCGTTCAGGCCAATCGGACCTTCGAAATTGCAGCCTGCCTGGACACAGCCAACTGCACTTTGAGCCACCAGGTTCTAGACTCAGCTGCAGCCTCAACATTCAGCAACTTGACATCGATCAACATCACGCTCACGGTCGCCAATCAGCCTCAGACATGGTGGGCCGATGACTTGCAGGTTGCATGGACAGACAATGACTGCAACGCTGCTACATGCCGCAGCCGGGTGCCGGACACGATCATGTTCCCTCACAGCTTTCAGACCGTTCGCAACAAGGCCAAGGGGATCCTCCGTTGGGCGACTCGCCGTGGCAACATTGGTGACCACTGACGTTCGGGCATCTTGGGGGTCTAACGCACTGTCGACAAGGTCGTCGACAAAGTTTTGTTTCATTTCTGGTGCACAGGGTTTGTGCAAATATTTCGAGTACCATTTGCATGTTTTCACGGCTCGCTGTCACCTGCAAGGTCACTTGGCAGTGGTCAAATTTTGACACAAAGAGTTGGAGGCCAGATAGACCCAAGGTTATGGCCAAGATGTTTCTAGATATTCATGTACTGGTAGGGAGGCGTCGAGGAAGCGAGCGATGGGGGGTCGGGATCTTTTTGAGAAGAACGTAATAGGGGAGCAACATCTCTGGAACTCTCTGTAAATTTGCTGCAGGCACCATGGTTGACAATGCAATCGAGCATCATTGTCGTCTCGATGTTCCTCTGTGCAATGCTTCTGGTGCATGTGTCGAAGCTTTTGAAACATGTTCCATGCCAGGGGTTGGAGCACTTTGGTCCTTTCCTGGGTGGCGGCCTGTTGGGGGTCAGTTGGCGATCCAGTAAGGGTGCTGATTGATGGACGGCACGCTGACCCCGGGCCGTTACGCCCTTCGGGATGAACTAAAGCGCAGATTTTGCCCCCTTAGTGGGGCATGTGTCGGCAAATGGCTTGTGGTTGGGTCGGGAATAAGGGGTTTCCGCAAAGGGATGCAAGATAAACTTGGACCCGTTCTCAATGCCACAGATGTTTGCGCCTTTCGAATACTCCGCGGAAATGGCGTCACTGGGTTGGGCGTGTCATGAGATGCTCGCTTGAGTAAGATGTAGATGTGTGGAAGCTCCTGGAGAATCGAGGACCCTGGAGGCACTCGATTGCGACACGGAATGGCGGCCAGGATTTAAAGTGTTCGCTAGGTAGGGTATCTCTGGGTGCAATATTATTAATCGGCGGCAGGTTCTCGCTGACAGAGCCGATGACGGCGGCAAACGGAACGGTGGCCGTTCGGGTGCAAGGGGTGCAAGCGGTGTGAAGTCAACAAGGGTCCAAGTGGATTACATATTATCGTTTGCATAGGCCTAATGCCCGTGGGTGGATGGGGATGTCACGAGTCCAAGGCCGAAGCCGCAAACTGTGTTTTGGGTGGCATTCTTAAATACTAACAATGCCTTGCCTGCGAACATGTCTGCTTTGAAAGGATGTATGAGGCAGCTAGCCAAACGTGCCCATTCCCTCTAGAAGTAATATTCTGACATTTACGCTTGGTTGTTTTGGTCCAAGACCTCGGCATCTTGAGCTACGGGCCGTCCCCATTGACTCACCCGACTGGTTCCACTTCGCCCACAGCATTTGCGTGTACGTAATTACACTTTCTGCTACCAACAGCAGTTACGAAATCTTATACAAATTTTGTGACTCCGCCGGTTCTGCCCCCTTACAATCTTCAACCGTTATAAGCAACAGAGATGGAGTCATCTCTATCCTCAATTGGTGTCAAAAAGACGAGACAAGAAGCCCAAAGGACAGAATACGAAGCAAACATGTCTTCCCTGGAAGATCTTGAGAAGCGGTCCGAAGGTGCGGAGGAGGATGTCGATGAGAGTGAACACGAGGATGAGTCCGAGTCAAAAGACTCACCCACCGCCAACCAGAGTCCCAATGGCGGACTCTCCACCATGCTCAGCAAAGCCATCAGCAGAACCAGCACAAAATCCTTCAACCCAGGCCCGCCACCGGATGGCGGACTCCAAGCCTGGACGATGGGTACGCCTCCCTTTTTTTCTCCCCGTCTCCATCCCAAGTCTAACAAAAGGCGCCCAGCCATCTGCGGCCACCTGATCGTGGTGACGACCTGGGGCTTCATCGCCTCCTTCGGCGTCTTCCAGACCTACTTCACGGCCACACTCGGCCGCGCGCCCTCCGACATCAGCTGGATCGGCTCGATGCAAATCTTCCTCATCTTCTTCATCGGCGCCCTGACGGGACGCCTGACCGACGCCGGCTACTTCCGGCACGTGTTCCTGCTGGGCGCCCTGTTCCAGATGCTCGGCGTGTTCTCGTCGTCGTTTGCAGGCGGGAGCTACTGGCAGCTGTTCCTGTCGCAGGGCGTGGCCATGGGGCTGGGCAATGGGTTCCTGTTCTGTCCGACCATGGTGACGGTGTCGACGTACTTCAGCACCAAGCGGAACTTGGCCATTGGGGTGGTGGCGTCCGGCACGGCAACCGGTGGGTTGATATTCCCGGCCATGGCGAGGCAGTTGCTCCCTGCGGTTGGGTTCCCGTGGACGATGCGGGCGATTGGGTTTGTGCAGCTGGTGAATTTGGTGGGGGGGGGAATCTTTTTGCGGCCGAGGTTGAGGCCGAGGAAGGCTGGGCCGCTGTTGGAGTTGGCGGCATTTAAGGAGTTGGAGTATACGTTTTACACCATGGGGAGCTTCTCGGTGAGTATTTGTGCCCTTGGGGATGTGATTTGGCCTGCTGACTTGGGATATTAGTGCTTCCTCGGGGTGTACTTTGCGTTTTACTACCTCGCGTCGTTCAGTCGGGATGTCATCGGCATGAGCTACACCAACAGTCTCAACCTTCTTCTCGTCGCCAACGGAATCGGTCTGCCTGGTCGGTTAATCGTCAACTTCTTTGCCGACAAGATCGGCCCTGTCAACATGTTCATTCCCACTGCAGTAAGTGCCGGCATCCTGATGTTGTCCTGGATGGCGGTAGACTCAGCGACCGGGATGTACATCTGGTCTGTGTTTTACGGTGTTGCGGGCGGCGCCATTCAGAGCTTGTTCCCTGCTGGATTGAGCAGTCTGACGACGGACCTGAGGAAACAGGGTGTGCGCATGGGCATGGTGTTTAGCATCAACAGCTTTGCCACGCTGATAGGACCACCCATTGCCGGGGCTATCCTCACCGCATCCGGAGGTAACTATCACAGCGCCCAAGCTTTTGCGGGAGCCATGTTGCTCTTGGGCGCGGGGTTTATGTTTGCTGCCAGGGTGGTTAGGGGGAGACGGGCCGGTGGGTGGGTGGTTAGGGTGTGATTGAAGACCAGGAGGTTGGAGTAAATTTGGATGTTTGTCTAATGCACAGAAATATATACCTAGGTAGTTTCGTTGGAAAGAGTGCCAACGGACAGACAGCTCATTCCCCGCCGTAACAATGCTCTTATTAGCGTGAGAAATTTGAAAATTCGCTCTACTATGATGATGTAATTACAAGCGAGAGAGCAGTTAACCCCGTTGTAGCTGTGGCCATCTGCCGGCCGGCGCATTGTGAAGTGGCAGACTGAACAAAAGAGAGAGGCAAAAAGGCAAAAAGAATGGCTCAACTGGTAATTGAACAGAGGGAAAATGGGTACTTACTTTCACCCTGTCACCTGCAGACCAACATGTCACCGACGCCTAGACACCAGTCACGTTAGTGCACATTTCACATGGACCAGCAGAGCAAGAACACATGTGCACCACCTGTTGCAAGAGTTAGTGAGACACGCCGGGACGCACACACATTCTGTAAACAGGTTAGCAAAGATTCAAAGCAAAGCCAGTACCAGTTGAGCCGTGGGGGGATTGTTGAAAACAGCGGGCCTCGATCAAAATTATAGAGCGTTATCGCGGAGGGGCGCCGGGCAAGCAGGGCCTACAGGCAAGGCAAGCAGCCCCGGGTGAGCAAACAGCAGTCATGGGAGGCCTTTGTCTCGGAACATTGCAGAATCTCACCAATCTCGCCCCTTCATTCTTCTTTCCTCCCATCACATACCGAGGTAATTTTGACAGCAGCCAACTCGTGCCAATCCCCTTCAAGAGTGTTTCGCCAGAGTTGTGAGCTGTCGACACCTTCTTGACGGGATGTAGACACCCTCAACATCTTTGGAGTCATGGTCCATCCCGCTTTTTACTGAGCAAGGCGGCCCCCATCTCCCCCGGAGATTGTGGGGGATTGGCTTCAGGTCGACATGGCCACTCCTTCGAGGGAGTGGTCCCTCCTTGGCAAATGGTCTGGCCCTCGTCGCGACGGCGAAAAGTAAACATCCTGCAATCCGGGAGCACGAGGCAGGGCCTCAACATGTTCCGGTAGACCCAAGATCATATCCACACAAATGCTGATGGAACTCACATGGCCGTTGCCTGGCCAAGCTCTTCTCAGTCGCGTTTAATTTCTCGGTCATCGTGCGGTGTGATGGGCTCGGGCCGGGCGATGTACGATGGTTTTCGTTATCCTTAATGCTGATAATCGAGGCCGTTTCCAATGTGATCACGTCTCAGATGTATATATAGGTGCTGGGGAATCTCTCACTTCCGTTGGAGGGAAGATAGCACCAAATGAACTTTCACCGTCTTGTAGGGATGGCCCGTCCAGCTCTTCACTAGCGGCTCTGACCATCAGCGAGACCGACCACATTGCCTTCGAGTAGTAAGAGCATGAAGGTTGTGAAGGCCCCTATGGATATTTACCCTAGGTGATAGCCATCATTTAATAGCTGAAATCTCGTACGGACACAGCTCTGACTTGAGGTTAAGCTAAGATTAAGGTAGGAAGGGGTTAGGAGGTGTGAGAGAAGTGGCGGGTAGCGAACACTAAATCTCGCAATGATAAGAAAAGGCGGCCATGTCTAAAGAGATGCATACCGACTACTATACCTTGGTATTCAAGGCGCCTCCCCGTTTCCTCTGTCTTAGCGTCCGTCGGCCTCGGACGTGTGCCTACATCCGCGGTGCCGCGAAATGCTCGAGATGGACGTAGTCGGCGTCGCCGTTCTGATCCCGGTCACGGTGCTTCGAGTCCTCCTCGTCCGTGGCGGACTTTGAGCTTGTGAGACGGAAGCACCATTTGATGTTGATGCAGAGAAAGAGGAGGATTATAAGGATAACTGCCGGCAATACGGCGTAGAAAGCTTTGTGCCTGGGTAGCTATGCGGGAGGGTGGAGTCGAGACTCTGCAAAGTAGTAGGCGTCATGGACAATCTGTCCGTCATTTCTTTCTCCGGGTCTGATTTTGAGAGCTCGGTACCTTACGAAGTCGGACTGGAGGCCTGGAAACCAGATGGAGAGGACCCTTTTTTGTTGCCTCTCGATCTGGAAGATCAAACCTTCCAAATACAGCGACTTGATGGCGCTTCCATACCTCATGATCGCCACGAGAACCAACTGCAAAGGTTCACCCCAAGATCTAGACATTTGAGGTCTACAGATGATCGTACCCCACCTTTCAAGTTGACCATCCGCCCTGGGCTGCTGGAGTGAGGTCAATCGGTTTAGGTAGCCTCCCCATCCCTACCAAAACGGGGTGTCGTTCGGATCGGAGCTGAGGCGCTTGAAGAGGGCATAGGTGATGAATATCAGGATGACGCCGACCAATTAGCTGTGAGTGTGGTCTTCATACTGCAGGAGTCAAAGGCGGTGGAGGCGGAGTGGCGGGTGAGACGCTGGGGCGGAGTTTCGTTTGGCGTGGTTTTTGGGAGATAATCGTCCGGACTCCAGAGTAAGGTAGCACAGCAATGTGCAGGATTCCAAAGCCAGCGTGCAGGTAATTTGGACCAAAGATGGCGATATTGGAACAAAAACTGTAATGAAGGCAAAAATCTAAAGTGACAAAGGAAAGTGGCGGCGCAAAGACTGGTTTCCGACTCATCGTACACATCCCCCCCCAAGCAACAGCAACTCCAACACTCCCTGACCGTAGCCCCGACATTGGCGACATTTGATTTCTCGCACCCAACCACTTCTCCCCCTTTTTTTCCATTCCACCTCCCCAAAACCATATCACATCCAGCCATCCTCATCCCGTTCTTAAAGTCCACCCTAACCAGACTAACCCAGCATCAACCCAGCCCACCCCGTACCTAAACCCGGACGACAACAGGATACTAAACACCCAAGTTAGCACAATCCCAGCCCATCACTCCAAAGCCGACCCACATCAGAACTCGCCATCCCCGCCCTCGACCCAATCAACTCCATCCCGATTCCCATCCCACGACGCCCTCTCCGCCCCGGCCCAAACCTTCCCCGCCCGCCGATCCGCCCCGCCCCTGGCACTCGCATGCGACGAGACGGCCTTGCGCGAGGGCACCGCCCTGACCTCGACTTCGCGCAGCGGGGCGGTGGACACGACGCGGCCCGGGATGCGCGTCGACGAATTGCTAACAGAAACACGGTTGCTCACCTTGGCGACGCCGTCGCCGTTGACTCCGTGGAGGCCGTTCATTGCGCTGGTGACGTGGGCGGTGCCGGTGGGGCTGGCGAGGCCGTTGAGGCCGGCGAGGCCGTTGAGGCCGGCTGGGCCGAGCTTGTCGACGAGCGAGAGGCGCTTCAGGCCGCGGGTAGGGGAGGCGACGGCGGGGAGAGGTACGGGGTCGTCGGCGGCGGTGGTGTCGGATTCGTTGCCGTTCATGACTTCGCTGCCGTTCAACGCTTCGGCGCCATGGATTACCTCGGTTCCGTTGACCGCGCTGTCTGCGAAGCCATTCACTGCGTCCTCGACATCAACAATCTCACCCTCCGCCACGGCCCTAGCAACCGCCGCCGCCGCAACTGCAGTAACAGGCGGCGGTACCCCGAGCATTCCTCCGATGGTGTTGAGCAAAATCGGAACCGCCGTCTTGAGGACAACAGGCGCGACCTTGGCGACTGCAGGCCCGATCTTCTGCACCGTCTTCAACATCTTCCCAAAGAAGCTCTCAGGCTCGATCCCGCTGCTGTCCCCGAGCACGACGCTCTCCTTGAGGTCAGCCATGTCGGCCTCGACGACGGCCTGCAGTGCAACCTCGGCGACGACGGCGCGGAGGACAATCAACGAGGCAGCCTTTTCATCGGTCATGGTAGCATCGTCGGTGAGGCCCTTTCCATCCGGGCCCGAGAGGAGGGATTCCGTTAGGAGGTCTTGCTTGGCAACGAGGAGGTCGTCGAGCTTCTTGAGGCTTTCGCGCGCGCCGGTCAGGAGCAGAGGTTTGGTGAGGCGCAAGCCTTTCCCGAGGAAGGTGCTGAGGTCTTGGAAGAAGGATTCGGGGTCATCTTTGACTCCGCAGATACAACCAGCAACCCCAGAGGGCTGAATACTGGCGACGCGGCGGAGGACGCTCACCTCGCTCTGGCCGACAGCTTGCAGGAAACTTTCGGCGTTTGGATCTTCACCGCCAAAGTCGGCCTCCGATGTGTTGATGGGAACCGGCATGGCGCCCGTGAAAGCTACGTTGTTGTGGGGAAGGTTCTCGTTGATGGCCATGCGCAACCCTGCCTGTGCCAGAAGCGGCACCATTTTGGGACCGAGATTTTTCGCCTGGGCCCTGGTGAAGCCCGTCTCAGCGTACTTCTTGCGCATGGCTGCCAGGATGCGCTCGCTCGTGGGGCTGCGCTCCATGCGGAGGAATGTCTGCAGTGCGGCTTCGGCAGCGACAGCGCGTTCCGCTGAGCCCTCCTCCAGCTCCATCTGACTGTGGATGCCCACAGGTGAGGTGCCGTCAAAGCCAGACTCAGCAACAGCCTTGTTGAGGGCGCCGAGGGCGATGCTGCCGACTGCGGACACGGGACCGCCCAGGGGCCCAAGGAGGGGAGAAACAAGGGGAAGGGCAGCCTGTGCGACAGGGGCAACCACCCGGCCAATGTCTTTGAGAATGTCGAGGAAGTCTTCCACTTCACCCACAACCGTCTCAACGCCGGGGCTGATCTGTGTCGAACCACCGATAGTGGTCACAGTGCCTGCTGAGGTAGCTGTGCCTGCTGAGGTAGCTGGGGCAATCTTCATGGGCTTTTCAGTAATGTCCTTGACCGCGTCATTCTCCTCATCGAGTGCCCGTATGTAAAAGGGATAGTCGACACCAAATTCGCCGCCAATGGGACTAGCCGAGTTCTTGCCCTCGCCGCCGTAGCAGTGAGTGCCGATGACGATATTTTGCCCATTCGTGGGAACCGTAAATCCCCTGCGAATGACGGGTGCGCCAGACTGGCCTAGTTAATACAACGAAGGCATGTCAGCAGTTGAACTTCCTTGTTGCCTGCAAGTGCTTACCCTTGAAAGTCGAGATCCTGTACTGCAGCATGTTCATGTTGCTGGTCGTCAAGTCGTAACTGACAGTCTCGAACAGCTCAAACATCTCGGCGCCATTTTCATTGTCCAAAGACCTGTCGCCCGGGTAGCCGACAACGCCGAGCAGGGCGCCATCTTCGTGGACCGGGGTGTCCTGGAAGATGAACGGCCGCAGGCTCTTGACGCCAAGCCTACCCTCAAACGGCTTATCGATGCGGACGAAAGCAACGTCACGGCGCCTCTCGCCATCCTTGATCCACTCTGATGTCGTGATCGTTCTGATGGCGGTGCGGGCCTGCACGCCCGAGTCTGGCTCGTTGATGGAAGCCCGTCCGCGGTAGCCGATGTAGCACTTCATGGATTTGACGCGGCCAAAACCCTCCTTGCCATCGCTGGACCGATCAAAAACGCAGTGGCCAGCGGTGATGAATGTGTCAGGCGAGACGAGATAACCGGTGCCAATCCTACGAAGTCATGAGAAAAGGCTCGCCAAGTCTGGGGGACAAAGTGTTGTCTACTCACGCCCATCGCTTGTCGTCGGGGGCTTGGCCCTCGTAGCGCATCGCAATCTTGACAACAGCTTGATCCCATGAATAGGTTAGTAGCAGACCCGAATTGGGAGCTGTCAAGGACGGTCAAACTACTTACAGCGATACTTGCCGCCATCCTGGTAATCAGTCACGTCGACCGGGAGGCGGTTGTCGGGCTCGAAGACGGCTTCGCTGTAATCACCAACCGTGAAAGTGGACTCGGCTGGCTCCAGGTCTTCGGGTTGGCCCAAAGTCCACAGAGCACCGGTAACCGACGCGGGTCCGAGGAGGCTCTCGACAGATTCCATTTCGAAGGAGAGAATGGTCGGGACGAAACAAGGTGTATCTCAAAGGTAAGATATACTACAAGTGCGGAGGCCAAGACAAAGGCCGGTGAGGAGTGAAGTGAGGTTGATTTCAGTTGATACTGGACAAACTAAGGGTGATCTCAATGTTTATATCCCCTTCCGAAAGCCGCCTCACCCCTTTTGACGGCAGCTTCATCGTCATTGCGCCCTCCCATCCCCTGTCATCTAATCCAGCGGAAGAGGAAAAGAAAAGAGGATTTGGCCTCGACATCCTAGAATCTCCGACATTGGCCGCTTGACTAGCTAGATACATCATTAACATCCAGTTTAGTAAACTTTGGAGTCTAGGTGGCTAGCTGTAAGGTCCAAAGCGCAATATGAATAACGCCACTACACCTCAGGTCGTTCAAAGAAGCATGTATTTGAAGATACAAATAAACCCAAGAGGGTACCACAACACACAGTGTAATACAGTGAAAATGGACGAAAGAAACAATTTCGGGGGTGAGCCTCAACACGCCCCTTCCAGGTTCCTCAGGTGTGCAGGGGTAGTGTAACTCGCAGCCAACGGCTCGATACGGCATCTGTTCTTCAATACGGGAACTGGTGGCTGCCTGAGGAGCTCGGGGTGGGTCCCACGCAGAGCAATATAGTTTCTGTCGTACAAGGGGAATGGGGATCGCGAATCAGTCTTTCTGGCGAGCGCCTCATGTTTGGGTCTTTTGAAGACGGGGCTTAGCGAAAGCACCTAGTGGAATGCTCAGCTGTGTCGAATGCAAGCCATTGCAGCTATGATCCCCCAGGCTGTCTCACGCCCTCGCATAAACAAAGATCGCAGCCAACCACTTGCGCATTTCGGCACATGTCTGTGCTTCCCGTCGGATGCGACGAGGGCAAGTCGGAACGATGTTCTCGCCAGCCAGCCATTGCCGTGGGGCCAACCCGATTAGTCGATGCGATTCTGCAATGCTGTTAGCCGAGCAGCTGGCAAGGAGCGTTTCGATCCTAACCAGAAATAGTTCCGGAGCTAACGCAGGTTGCATGTCAAAAAAAATAAAAAAATCGTCAACGAAGCATACTAGAAAAAAGAAATGACGACGGCCAATTCGCCACATATGGCGCAAACGATGTTGAGGTAGCGCAAATGCAGATATCGGAGAGGTCTCTCTGATCCCGACGACCATCCTGGGTGTCGACACGCCGGCACGCTGGACAACTGTGCTTTATTTTGGGGGCTGGAATTTCGCCCCCGCTCGGGTATTGGGACGAAAACTCCCAGGGGCTGAACGAGAAGAATGCATAAAAAAGCATGATTTTCATTCCTGAGATGCGCATGTTCATCTGCTTTCGGAATGTCCGGTGGGACCCAGCGTCGAGTAGTCCACTGTGACAAAGGCTCTATCAACCTCCTGCAATCCCTCATAGCAATACTGCAGAGTCTCGGCAATATCGTGCGCCAGGGGGAGCGATGTCGACTCGTCTAGCAGGATATCGAGCTCCACCCATATCCCATCGCCGGCATGGTACGCGGTAAGTGACTTGAAGCCCTCGACAACGGGTGAGAAGCGAAATGCAAGGTACAGTAGTTTCCTCTGCAAAACAGGGTCGACGCTGCTGCCGGTCAAGCGACTGACATTTTCAAGACATGTCTCTGCCCAATCGAGAATGATATAGACAGCGAGCAGGGACGCGCCAAGGGGATCGAGCCACCAAATGCCAGCCGCGACGCCGACAAGTGGAAACAGCAGAGATACAGCATTGAAGTAGACGTCCGTCTTGCAGTCCTGCACTAAGGCTTGCACCTGGGTGGTCTTGACGTGGCGGCAGGCTAGTCCGATTATTCCCTTGATGATGGCGTTGGCCGCCATGGCGGCAATGGCCACGGGCGGCAGCGCGGCGACATCCCTATCTCCGCCGGGAAGCAGCTTCGTGACCGACTCCTGCAAGATCTGCACAAACGACACCACCATGATGACGCTGAAGACCAGAATACCAATGGGCTCAAGCCTTCGTCTGCCAACGGGGTATTTGATCTGCAGCGCACGCAGGCGCCAGGCAACGACACGGTTGGTGCCGTAGATAATGAGGGTGCAGAAGAGGTCGAGTGCCGAGTCAGCCGTACTTGCCATCAGCGAGAGCGATGGGCTGAACCGGAGGCTGACTAGCTTGCCGACCAACAGGAGGATGTTCGCAATGATGTTGATGTTGATTGCCCAACTGGCGTGTTTCGCATCCCGCGCCCTCTTGGCAATATGTTCGGGCGGGAGGAAGGTGTCAATGGCACCACGGGTGTCGTCAAGGGGCACATGGCGATCGACCACGCCGTCACAGTCGGCATCTGGGTTCATGCTGTCGATGACATCGTCTGCAACGGCTTGAACCAGGGCGTCGACCTCGAGCCAAGAGTCGAGGAAGTCGTTTTGTGCCTCGTAAAACTGCCTCAGCGGTTTATTATTGATTTGTCTGAGCTCGGCAGCTGACTTGCGTCCCTTCTCTTGGATTGCATCGAAGTCCCGCATGCGCTCGATGACCTTGTGTTTGAGTTCCTCGCGTCGTCGTTCGGCAGCGGCCAGGTGGGCGGCGTCTTTGAAGCCAGACTGCCGTGTGATCTTGGCCCGGGCGCTTTGTCTCTGGTCGGGCACCGCGCCAGGGCAGGGCAGTGCTGCCTCTTCGTCGTAGTCTTCCTCGTCGCGATATGCCTGGCCATTTTGGCCTGGATTTCGATGTGTTATCAGTGGCCGCATCTTTTTGCCAGTAATTGCAGTGCCCGAGGCAAAGCCAACGGAGCGTGGCCGTCTTCCGACCATTTTGGACCGAATTAGTTGAAGAAAATGGTCAGCGACGACAACGACCTCAGCCCTACCTACAACTCTTGGCTTTCACCTGCTCAATCGCACCCCTGTAGCAGTGACGTCGTTACTCACGTCGCGCCTGCGCTTTCCGCGCTCTTGACAAACCACGGGAAGGCTGTGCCACCCGACCAGCAACTTCGATTGGTCGCATCCCTCTGCCCATATCTGCATGCTGGACACACATTTTGATCTTTGATCTCAAAGACCTACTAACGTCCGCACGTACCGTCCATTTATCCCTTTCTTTTGCCATCGCTCAACAACGCCCGGCGCGTCCCATTGTCTCAGACATCTGGATTCTGGGCAAATATTCGGTCCGTCAGATCGGCATTTGCCAGCGTGTTTTTCGCACGCCAGGAAGTGGTTTTCCAGTGCCCCCCCCACCCGTCAATGAACAGCCTCAAAGTTCAGCGGTCATCATAAATGCATCTTTTATGTGTATAACTCCTCCCAAGCACTGCGAGATTCTTGTTGGCCTCGGCCTGCATTCCTAGACTAAGACGAGGACATGATGCCATCTTCAGCGTCCTGGTATCGACCTGCAACAATGGCCGCTAGCGACAATGGACTGATGGAAAGTGGCCGTCCCCAGCTGGGATGTTGCAACTTGTCGGGTTGCCAACTTGCCAATGCCCACCCATGGTCCGAGACATAGTGATGGGGCTGTTTTCAGAATACAACACATTTATCAGAACGGTCCAAACCATACCACGATTGGTGTAGCGGGCCTCTTCTATGGGTTTAAGGTAGCCCTGCCCCCTTGCTGGTCGCTTGAGTTAAATTCGAATCTGGTTATGCCAAGACTGCAAAAGACTCAGTGGACCAAGAGGCCGGTGTCAAATTGTTTCACTCCGAAATCTTCAAAAGAACCAAGTTCACCATGCGGATCTTCGATCTACATCGATCTTCGGTCTACATCAGATTGGCAAGGAGACTTCAGCTGAGTCGGCGTAACAAGACGCTCTGGCGTTGAAGGTTTTCCTCAAGTATCTTCCTTAAATACCTCAGGTCTCTTGTCTTCTCAGCGGGATTACTGCCTGTCCATCATCCCCGCCTGCGCCACATCACTGATAACTGCTCTTTCTTCAAGCAATCATGGAGTTCCGTTATTCATCCGTTCTCGACCCTTCGATTTATGACACCGCTACCCAGGGTTTGCTTGATGGGGTCCAAATCCGGGTCCACAAAGGCCGTGTGCTCGACGACCTAGGCATTATCAGGGCCCAGAAAGACTGGCGGGAACACGTTTCCCCACTCAACGGCTACAGGGGCTGCCTGCACCCGGGACACAGTTATGTCACAATCCTCGTACCTGAGTGCTTGCCTGACCGCTTGGAAATCATGGGCTATGCCACCGAGTTCGCCTTTCTCCAGGACGATGTCTTTGAGAACGAGGATAGGGTAGGGCAACTCGGTCTTGTTTCCCTCGGTCTTCAACTAACTGGATGGCCACAGGGTGCCGACGCCCTGAATGATATGCTCGAGGGGTTTCAGCATGTGTCCATTGATGGCCCGGCGAGACAAGACAAGCAGTCGGCCTCGAGAAAGCTACAGTCGAAAATGATTCTCGAGATGCTGTCGATTGACCGTGAGCGGGCTTTGACTGCGATCAAATCATGGTCCAAATTCCTCGAGGCAGGTGGTGGCGGTGGCTGTGCTGCCGCATTCACCAACATGGATGACTACGTCGAATTCCGAATCCAGGACATTGGTAGCGTGTGAGTCTACACTTTGGAAATACTGTGATGCATTTCTCTAATGGCTCTCTAGAGTGCTGGGCGGATTCTTGAAGTTTTCCCTAGCCATTACAATGTCGGAAGAAGAAGACCGAGCTTGTGCAGACCTCCTCCGGTCGGCGTGGATCGTGTGTGGATTGGCGAATGATCTCTTCTCGTGGGAGGTGGAACATCGTGATGCTATTCGATGCGGAAGGTCGTTTGTCAGCAATGCGTTGTGGGTGATGATGCAGGAAAACGAAATCGACCTTGCAACGGCAAAAAAGGCTTGTCGCCAAGTGATTCGAGCGAACTTCGAACAGTATCAGGATGCTGTCAAGGCCGCAAAGGGACATCACACTTACTCAGAGGCTGTCATTCGGTACCTGGATGGGTGGCTACACGTTATTGCTGGGACCATCGTCTGGAGCGCGACATGTCCACGTTACAACACGGGCGTGAAACACACTGCGCAACAGGTGGAGTGGATGATGAACGGCATCCCAAAACACCTCCGGGATGATATTCGAAAGATTTCAACGGAGACATACTAGGCAGAGTCGAAGTTTGATATCTTCCATCACGCTGACACAAGCTCCCCAAACCAAGTACACCCAACGGAAAGGCTTCTGCGAAGACCTCGACGAGGGCAAGTACTCGATGCCCATTATCCACGCACTGGATACGCTTCCTGTGGATCAGTGTCTGGTCCTGCGCAACCTCCTGACCCAACGTCGGGCGAGCGGCAAATCGACCCCCGCGCACAAGCAGATGATCCTCGATATGCTCCACGCTGCAGGTAGTTTGGAATCCACACTCACCGCCATCCGACTACTGCAGGCGGAGCTGGATCGGGAGTTGGAGGCGGTGGAAGTAGAAACGGGGGTGGATAACTGGGAGCTGAGGGTTGTGGTTGAGTTGGTCAAGGTCTAATGAACAATATGCTTGGGGGGGATGAATATCGATATACCAATGCTAATTTCTAATCAACTGGGAACTTGCCCGCAACCAGCTGCCGCGCTCTCCCAAGTGAGTTCATGTGTCCCCGGCGACCCCGACCCGAGCAAGCGAACCAAAGCTGGTTCGCGCGATGACGCTGAGCAGTGTCCCGGGACAACTACCGAAAAGCTTCGATGCGCGCAAGTGCCGCTGATCTAGAAGGTTGAGCTACGATCGCCACCGGATAAAGGGGCACCCAACAACCGCCGCGAGCCAGACGAGTGCTAAATTTAGAGGCATGTGCTTCCGGATGCGGTCGTGCTTCCAGATTGGTTCGAACCGGGCCTGCAGTGCGTCGGCTGGTCATTGCGGCCTTTTGGGCTTGGGTCGTGTTTCCAGGAAACCGTTCAGGGCGGACTGTGGGGTGCAGAAGGAGGGTTATGGGCATGGGATGCGGGGGTGTCTTGGTGGTGCGGCGTGGATTGAGGGAGTTGCATGTGCTCCAACCGAGTCCATGGGGGGGGGGGGGGGGGGTTTCAAGAGAGAGTTGCTATGGTGAATCTTGTGTTGTTACAGATGGGAGTTATGACGTGTTTTTTCCTAGTGGCGATTTGGAGACTTATACTTCAGGGTCGAAACAAGGAAGACAGAAATCACAATGACATGGCACAACAGTGACTTTTTGGCGTCTGGTAACGTACAATACTATTTAGAGGTATGCGCTAATTCTGCAATACAAAAGGGGCTCGGTTTGAAGTATACACGTTCCATCTACCCAACTCCTGACCGCTAACCCATTACATCTTCTGGCCAGGCATCGAGTGGAGCCCTATTGCAAACTTGGTTAGCCGTGAATATCGGAAGGATAGGGGGTGAAACTCACATCCATCGAGGTTCTCGTTGATCATGGTCTTGACGGCGCACTTGTTCATGGCAGCGACATTCTGCGACTTGAGCGGGCGGCCGTTCTCGCAGGCGTTGAACATGCACTTGTCATCCATGGCACGCTGGAGCGAGTCGCCCTTCCAGCCGAAGAGGTAATCGGCGTGGGTGCCGTAGCCCTTGGCATCGCCGTAGCTGAGCACGAACGGGTTCGACCCGTCGGCGGGCCACAGCTTGTCGAACTGGGTCGTGTCCCAGAGGGTCTCGTAGGCGACCTGGGGCATGCGCACGGGGTGCGAGGCCGGGCAGGCACCGGCGGCCGCGAAGGCCTCCTTGGTCGTCGAGTACATGTGGGCCTGGTGGTCGGGCGAGTCGAGGTTCTTGCCGTCCCAGCACGACGGGAAGTGGTGCACCGTCATGATGCCGCCCTTGCACGACTTGGCCGGGAAGTCGGGCAGCTCGGGGAAGCGCGTGCCCTTGTCCTGCAGACAGACGAAGCGCAGGCCGATGTGGCCCTTGGCGTCGTTGAGCGTGCCCGTTGACGGGCTGCCGACCGTCATGCGGAAGCCCTGGTCCGGTTAGTGTCTGGTGTCATATCTTGGAGAAGGGGATGCGTACGGGCTTGAACGACGTGATCTTCTGGTTGCCGTTCGAGTTGAAGTCCTGCTGCGTGTAGTAGACGGTCATGCCGCCGTTGATGCCGTTGGGCAGCGCCGTGTTCTGCATGATGGGGACACGCTTGTAGGTGCCGTTGGCATGCTTGAAGAACATGACGGCCGTCCAGTAGTTGCTGAAGTCCTCGGAGAAGGTGCAGGTTGTGCTGGGGGCCTGTTAGCAAAGAGCCAAGACATCCGGGGGGACGAGTGTCTTTGCGTACCAGCTGCCTCTCTCGCCAACATCGCCATCCATGGTCGCGTTGAACGCATTTCCACCGACGATCTGATGCAGATGGGCCGACGGAAGACCGCCAGGCTCGACGATGGGGTCGAGACGCTGGATGGTCAGGGTCGAGCAGCCGAAGCGCAGGGCGGCCTGGGCCGGTGCGGCGAGCGCAAAGAGAGAGAGCGACTTCATCTTGGCAGGACTTCAACGAGAGCGTCAACAGAGATGTCCAGAGGCAACTTCTCCTTCAACGCACCGGGCCAGCAGTCCCGCTGGGCCATATATACTAGTTCCCACTCCCATGACATGGGACCCATCAGATCCATGCCCAGGCCGGAAAACTTGCCGCCTGCTAGCCGCCGACGAGGCCTGATGCTAAATTGTTTGTTTTCATTTATTTAAATGCGGGGGTGAGGAGGTCTAGTCCGTGATATTTCCCGGCATTTGCCTTTCGCGTATGAAATCATGGACGACGCATTCCGCCTAAAACCGAGGTATAGCGGACCGCCTGCACTCTGTACTCTAAGCTGGCGCTAAGATCCGTGCCTCTTGCTCAAGGCGAATCAGTCATGCACTCGTAAAAACCAGGTGCACTTGTGATGGTGGCGATCAACGCAGATCCTGTCTGGTGTTTGCTGTCTACCCCGGGTTCTTTCGAGGTTTGTTCTGGTATACCCTTACCTACCTAGTAATCGCGGGGAAGTGAGCACAAGGCAACACAAACCGCTTAAATCAAAATTCGCTGAATCTGAAGTGTGTGTGCGCGGGACTCGCCCGCTGCTAAGGTATGGAAGACATCTGGAACAGGTGCTGGGATGCAATAGATGAAGGGGCAATTTGCCTGCGCCCCTGAACCGGATTCCGAGTGTCCACGAGCCACGGGAGAGACCAATCTTGTGGCTGCAGTGAAAAAAATGACTGCACAGAATTACTATCGAGCACGAGCTTATCGGGGCGGCGGTATAGTAGTATAGTGTGGGTGGACAGGGACATATTTGCCGACCTCTGAGCGTCCTGACAGAAGCATCTTGGCGGAGGTATAGGGTTGATTGATTGACAGCGACCGAGAGGGCGAGCGGCCGGGTCTTATAGTGGTGTAGTATAGTGGGGCCTAAAGGGGGGCTTATAGGGTGGGCAGCCGATTGGGCTGTCGCTGGCCGTCAATATCTGCCGGCCTCGATGGAGGCACGTCAGCCGATCGAAGACTTTTAACGATGTGCTGGGCACTGCACAGAGCACTGGGCATTAGCAACTGAGCAACATGTGCTGTAATATCATTTGAGACCTGGCACATGATTTCACGTGACTCCTCAAGTACCATGGACAGTCAGCTGAATAATCTGGCTGCCTCAGCTGAATTGATTTGATGGCTATCCATGCCGCGCCAGGGCATCACCCCCCATCATAAGCCGTTCCTTCCCTACGTGGAACAGCCAAGGCGTCCAAACTGCGGGCGGGATGGCACATGCTGCATCGTGCGTGCTGAGCCTGGCTTTTGTCATGTTACACCGAGCTACGTCTGGGGCAAAACATTAGACTGCGTTGCGCTTACCCGGCCCACGGCCACCAAAGCAACCTCCTCGACCATGGATCGCTCATCGAAGCGACCCTCCCCGCCACCATCCGCTATGCCATGCGTCTTGTTGCCGCCCTTGACAAAAAGTCAGCCTGGTTTATACTGACGCGTACCTCCTCATGCTACGAAAACACAGCTGCTCTACGAGACGCTATCCATAACGCCGATAGCCGCTTTGACATTTCCTTTACCAAGACGGACAACACGGTTGAAGGCCACACACGCTAAATCAGCGTTACGTCGAACGGCAAAGTTGTTTTGGGCAAACTCTCCACTCACGACAACATATTACATCATGACTGGAGACGACAAGAAAGATAGGAAACAGCCCCGAGAAAGACCGTGACTCCATGCCCGACACCAGCTGTGGCCCCCAAGTCCCAAGCTACCAACCGCAAAAAACCTCGCTGTACTTCAGGATCGAACACAAAGCATCTCCGGCGTAGCTACCTCCGACTTGCTTGGAGTTGGACTCAACGAAGCATCGCTTGTTCTGACCGGTGGCCTTGAAGTGGCCCCTCTTCATCGAGTAGTCCATGCAGAACTCCCAGACGATGGGTACATCAGGGTCCCGGCAATCATTGCTGGCGTCGACACTGTGGCTGCCGTGATCGGTATGCCATATCGCCGTTGTTCTGTCTTTGGAGCCCCACCAGGTTGTACACTCTAGGATCGTCAGCGAGTCTGCGACGACGAGTGTACTGTGAAGTATGACCGCGATGGCGGATAGGATGGCGGTAGCGAAGCGCATGGTATCGAGCTTATCTTTGGCATCAACGATATGTTAGTCAAGGGGCCTGCCTATCTGGATTTCATGCATCATAATTATCTGAACCGGATTGAACCTACCGGGTCAACAGGAAGAAGTCCAAGAGAGAGAAAGAGAGAGCGAGGTGTGAGGGTGCTGGATTCAAGTCTCGCTCAGGGTTCGGTTCTCAGCCCCGCGCACGCAGGACTGTCCCTTTATAGACAGCGTGGTTATTCGCCCTCTTGGCCGGCGTCTCTACGCTTCAACATTCAGGCCGGCGGTCGACCTTGGCTTCAGGGGCCAGGAGTGCCCCGTGATAGGAATATTAGCAACATCCAGATTGGAAGTCCCTTGCATAAGGTAATCTTATTGCCTTGGACAACCCCATAGGAGACTAGAAATATCCTCATTTCTTTTCAATTGGCCCGTGACTCCCAGACCAGACTTCAATTGTATCTTGGGCGTGGTTGTATTCTCGAAACTACATGCAAAGTTCCGGCCTTGGCGGTAGGCCAAGTCTACGGAAATATAACCAAGAGCCTTTAGGGTTGCGCGGCTAAGACTCAAGGGCTTGGTTGCAGGATTTCTGTGTAACACAACCCGTGTCACACGGGCGCTCGAACCCTCCAATATTGGACAATACCAAGCTATTTAGTCCCAATCGCATGCAAGGTCCCTCTCACCACATCACCCATCTCGCTCTGTGTCCATGCTTGTGTTTGTTCCTTCATTCAACTCTCTCCATCGCTAGACCGTCTTCTCCTCGCTTGATGTAGGATGATAAGTATTGTAATGTTTCCCGCTGGTGGAGAGGGCCACTTCCCTGAGGTAAAGTAGCCCAAGTCTGCCTTCCCCTTAAACAATCATCTTGTCAAATCCCAAGACCTCGAAACTCAAACACGCAAACACAATGCGTCTTACAAGATTCCTCGTTGCCACCATGCTAGCTGCAACGGTCTCGGCTGACCATGCGACCGTCTACTCTGATTGTCCGGCCATCGGCTTGTGCATTCGTAGCCAGCTCGTCTGGTATACCAATTTTGCCTCGTACACGCTCGACCAAGGCGACGGCTGCGACTACAGCCCCAACATACCCGACGTCTACGAGTTCTGCATGGACTGGAACAATCTGAGGGGCCATTTCAGGGCCAACAACCAGCCTGTGCGCTGCATCCGCCTTGACGCTGGACGTCGTGCGTATTCTCCATCCCGAGCCGGAAGGATGATAGGTATTCGAGCCGTGAGCTGACTGGAAATATGATTGTCATGTTGCCACAGAGACCACCGACAGTGTTTGTGCCCCAAGCCACACCTGCTTCCTGGACACATTCGTTGAGACAGCCTGCACCTGGCCGCTGTGAGACGCGGTGCTACCGACATGGAGAAGGGGTGAAGAGAGGAGGGTTTATGGGTTATATCTTGAGAAACGAGCATGTATCTTTGTGCTGGAGTATTTATCTTGACATACTGTGGTCATGCCGCGGCGGTTTTGCGAGTAATATCGTTTCTCTGCAAGTTTCTGCCGTATTTGGCTGCCTCAAAGCTATGTCATTGCCACTTTTCCCAACTGTTACGCCTATCCTTAGCTACCTTATATAACTGTAACATATACCTGCGAGTACGGTATCGTGGATTCCCCCAGCAGCTTGCAGGATAGAGAAAACCCTCCCGCGACCCGGGAGGGCTCAGGAGGCAGATCACAAAGCACCCACAAAGCACCCTCCCACTTCCAGAAGGCCTATCACACATAGAAAAGGACAACTTAACCTCCTCTGATCAGAGGATGGGCCAGGCTTCAGTTGATCTTCTTACAACCACCACTCTGTTCCACCACCTTGTTACCCTAACACCTCGCAGCGTTACAGCTGGGTATTGTGCTCCTTGACAGTAGTCATATCGAATTTGGTGTGTTTTGTTGCTAAATTGGTTGAGTTATGCCGAGTTGAAGAGGGCGTCAGAAATGTTACGACGAGCCGGTGGCAGTCAGCGACCCTCATCTTTACAACATCTTCGGCTCTACGGCTGGAATTGTGTTCTTTGGCACACCTCACGGCGGCGCTGACCCCCGCGGTTTTCTTCAACATGTTGCCGAAAGACTTGTCAAGGCTGTCGGTATATCTGTCAATGAAAAAATTGTCGATACGCTTCTGCCGTCGTCAGATCGCCTCAAACAGCTGAGCGATGAGTTTGGTCCGATTGCCCATGCGCAGAATTGGATGGTGCATTCCTTCCAAGAAGGGCCGGGCATAAAATATCTCAGCGGTCGCAAGGTAGCTATATATACTTGGCTGCAAATTATCTTCTCGTCTTCCTTACACTCTCCAGGTCGTCGAGGACACGTCATCTTGTCTCAATTTTCCCTTGGAGACGACCCAGCACATCGATAGAAACCACATGGACATGTGTCGGTTCACAGGAGCCAACGATATCGAATACAAAAAGGTCGTCGCCATACTCCACAGAATGACAACGGCAGTCACCAAGAAGCCAGAGCCAGCAGAGGCCGAGCTTTTAAACGAGAGTCAGAGAAAGGCGCTCATGGAAGCCCTGAAATTCGATCAGATGGATGCCCGCCAACTGTCTGTCAAGACGGCACATGCCAAGACGTGCAGATGGCTCCTCAGGCGGCCAAAATATCTCGATTGGATCGACACCAGCAAAACAGATCAGCACCACGGCTTCCTGTGGATCAAAGGAAAGCCTGGGACGGGAAAGTCGACTCTCATGAAATTTGCTCTCGCAAACTCCAGAAAGACAATGAAAGACAGCATACTCACCTCCTTTTTCTTCAATACGCGAGAGTCTCGAAAAGTCCACGACTGGCATGTACCGATCCCTGCTTCTATAACTAGACTCCCTAGACTCCAAAGCATCTTTGGATCCCTTGGGTTCACGTCTTGGAATATCTGCGGCGATTATGTCCAGAGTGTCGAAACATTGAAAGGGCTCTTTGAGGATGCCGTGCGATTACTCGGAGAAGCGTCGGTTGTATGCTTCATCGATGCCCTGGACGAATGCGATGAAGATCAGGTTCGGGACATGGTGGCATTCTTTCAGCGACTAGGAGAATCCGCCGTGTCATCAGCAGTTCGATTCCACGTCATCTTTTCAAGCAGACACTATCCACACATCACAATCAAAAAGGGTCTCAGCCTTGTCCTCGAAGGGCAAGAGGGTCACAGCCAAGATATCACCACCTACATCAGCAACCAAATTAGTATCGGTCACGGCAAAATTAGCGAGCAGATCCGACTTAACCTTCATGAAAAGGTAGCGGGTGTTTTCATGTGGGCTGTTCTTGTTGTGGGTATTTTGAACAAGGAGCACGACCGAGGTCGAAGAGGAACTCAACTGCAGCGGAAACTCGGGGAGATTCCTGGCGACTTACACGAACTTTTCCGTGACATTCTGACACGAAATTGTCATAATCGCAATGAACTACTGTTTTGCATTCAATGGGTTCTATTGCGAGGCAGCCCCTCAAGCCTGAAGAGTTATACTTCGCTATTCTTTCTGGGACCGAACCCGAGGACATCAACGAATGGGACCTGGAAGAGATTACAATGGAGGGAATTCTGAAATTCATTCTAAACTCCTCCAAAGGACTTGCAGAAATCACCAGGTCAAAAATCCCAACCGTCCAGTTCTTTCATGAGTCGGTCAGAGACTTTCTTTTGAAAGAAAAAGGCCTAGAGGCGGTATGGCCAGACCTCGGCAACAACTTTGAGGGAGAAAGCCATGGACGGCTAGTGCGGTGTTGCATTCAGTATATCAATGCCCTAGCTGTGAAGGAATTCGACACGGCCCTGGATCCGGACGAAACAGCCTGGTTGTCTGCGACGAATCTGGGCACACGGAACTTCCTTTTTCATTCGTAGTCCCGAGCAGGGGTGAGCTAAGGTGAGCTGTAGCTAATTTGTCCTGAGCTTTTCCTGATTCTTCCCGGAACTAGGGCGATCTCATACGCCGCCGCTACACAGCCTCAGAGGCCCGCTTTCAGTCCCCTCGGCTAAATTTCCTTTCGATAGCCGCAGTGTTCACATTAAACCCAGGGGATATACTGGTATAATGCGGGACATCCCATCGGTGCTGGCATATTATGTACCATCCTAAAATTCGGCCTAGATAACTGTGTATCATCTCAGCGGATGTACTGGTATATTCTGACCTAGGATTCGGGCTCGGTTTTGAGGTAGGATGTAATGTGGTAGTATATTCTATGCTAGTATGTTATGTACTATTTGTTCTGGCCTAATATATCATGTACATATTTTAAGTGCCAGTATACTATCTCAATTTTGCGCCCATGTTTTCCAGCTTGCTGGAATTTAGGCTTGCATTTTGTCAGAAGGAAAGGAGGTTCAGGGACACTGGCCACCTGACCGTGGCCACTAGCCGGAGCCTACTGCTCTGATACAAGAGCAGTGCTGAGGGAAGTAATGGAGGGCTAATAAGTTAGTTGTAGTGGACTCCGCACTGTAAACAGAGCTACAACAGCGTTACTAACGCAGGAAAATGAGAATACAGTGTATTCTGAAGAGTGAGAGTTTATTCGCAAGCTAGAACCCCAAGGGCATTACAATTAAGCATTTGCAACTAATTCTAGAGTGCCAGTGGAGGTTTACCTAATATAGTCCGCGATCTAACCAAGTTAAATAGAAATATCCCGCTAAGACGTCTAAAAAGTGTGATTACACCCTTTACAGTACAACCTTTCCAAAGTGCCTACTTAAATCGCTCTATAGGTTTCAAGTGGCGGTTGGGGGTGTGGAAAGACCCGTTCTTCTTGTGACACCGGCACCACACCTAGGTGAGAAGTAAGGTGTAATGGGGATGACAACGACAAGGTGTGTGATCGGCTACAAGATTAGACTGCAGAGCTGTAATGATGATCCAGACAGTGTCGGACGATCAAATTATTCAGGGAGATGGAATGATCAAACAGGGGATAACACACGATGCCTTCGCAGTTGCAAGTCAATTGAAGAAGAGGGTGGTCGCTTGTTGCTGGTCGCATCTAAACCACCATAGAGCTCCTCACAGCAATCAGGGACAGGATCACCAAGTGCAGTGCATGAGAGCAAGTCAACAAGGTCGCTATCTCAGAAGGTGCAATGAAGAATTGATGAACAAACAACAAGGGTTCCACAAGGATAGAATTCCCCTCAGCTTTACTGAAGTTCAGCTGATAATCTTTCTAAGGTCAGTTTCCAAAAAGGACTGCAGAGCTTCTTCTCCCTCTGAGGGTTCATCACTCTTTTCATCTCTTTTATGGAAGGCTATGTACTAGATACAATGATACCCATGTTCTGTCCTAACCGCCTGTCGGTCCTGAGGATCCCTTAGCCACCTGTCATAAGCGCCCTATCGATCCATGGCTACATACCAGATGAAGCCGGCTATCACACAACAAGTCCATGGCCTGTATTGGTACTTACTCTCAACAGCTCTAGTGGTTCAATGTCCATTGCTTGTGGAGGTTCCCTCAAGTCCTTGGTACTATCACTGGCCACAGCATTGTTAGGTTGGTCCCACATTGACTGTCACAGCAGTGGTTCCCTTCATGACTCATCACTGCCCAAGTGGGCCTGGTCGCGGTCACCTGTCACCATTGAGACAGGAGCCTGGCGAATGTCGGTTCAAGGTCTTCCAACAAGATGACTGTGATATCAGGGAGGTCCCTGATTGAAAGACCATCATACAATCTGTTCAGCCGTCATGCAGCCTGGACCACAATGCTGAGGTTATATGGTTTGTCCATGACAAATCTGAAGTCTGATGACAGAGGTCAGCATGGGAGGATCCACTATGTGGATCCTTCTTGCTTGTGTATGGTCCTGGGTCCTCCGATGCAATCCGCTGTGATCGCTGGAGGTCCTTGGTTGGACCATCATGCTTGATGGCGGTTGCCAATAACATGAAGGTTGGAGATCTACTTTTTTCTGGTCAGAAACTAACCAGCTAATGTGGGTCCATGGTGTGTGATCCTTGTGTCCATGGACAGCCCAGGTCAAGGAGGTGAGTAACCCTGTTGACCCTAGGTGAGCTTGACTGGTGTGACACTTCTAACATCTTCGCGACAATACAGAGGAGCTAAATTCCTCCTGCACCAACATTTAGTGGGCTGCAGTGGATGAGGTGGGGTGTGCCTAAAGTATCGGGACTTTGGCGGACGCCTTCAAACGGCTCCTGCCCTTCAATGTGGGCTACGGTCGAAAAAAAGGCACCTGTGCCGAGGAGAGTGGATAAGGGGCTAGCCAGCAAAACCTTGCCTGTCCAAAATCAGGAAGGTATTTATACGAGGCAGGTGCGGGTTCCATTCCAGTCTTTCCCCTTTTCGGTCCCCACGAAAGTGACGAAACCAACCACAACCAACCCTGACAAAATGTCCCACTGGCTTCGAAATCTCTGGGAGAGGTCGACACAAAGGTCGACACAAAGGTCGACACAAAGGTCGACACAAAGGTCGACAGAAAGGTCGACAGAAAGATCGACAGAAAAGTTGACAGAAAGGTCGACAGGAAGACCGGGAAAGACCGTTGTGCACCCGAAGAAACCCCCATTGGAGTCGCCTCTTGCTCCCAGGACAGACCTGCCGCCGTATCACAAACATCTGGACCTTGCCGACCCTCTTGCATGCATCAACGCCATCACGACCGCCATCTGCACCGCCGCTGCCGGCTCGCCTACCTCTCAGGTGCCCGCTGTCACCAACGCAGTCGTTACCGTCATTAAAGACAGTGCCTTCTTTGTGGCCGACCGATCAATTGGGGTGGCCTCAACCGTTGTCGCTGCTGCCATTGCCACGGCAATCGCCAACGTTGCCAACAGCTCTGCGACGGCGGCCTTTGCCACCACTCAGGAAGAGGTGAGCCACCAGCGTTTTACCATGGGCATTGCCACCAGTTGCGGTCATCTCGCAACTCACCTCCCAACAAGCACCTACCGACCAGCGCTGTGCGTGGTGGACGTAGTCGCGCCCACGTACAAAGTCCTTGACGGAGAGGTAATGGCAGTCGTGTCGGCCGCTTCGGCACCTGCTGTCGCTTCCGCTATCGACAGCGCCGTCACGAGTGTCACCATGGCTGTTGCTGCCGCCGCCGATAGGCCCGGAGGTTGCATGCGGGCCACTGCCAACGCGTACGCTGAGCATGCCTCTCGCATTGCTCGTGTCTTCGCCGACGCCGTCAACGATCTGACCGTCAAATCCTGTTAAGCCCACCTCAACACGATCGCAACACCTTTGTCGCAAATCCCGTCTTGGGCTGAACCAGGGCATCTTCGCTACCCCATACGTCGCCTTTCTCCCAAACATGTTTCACCTCCCCCGAAGAAGACTCGACGTCCCCAATCATTGAGCGGCACTCGAGCTAAGGGCTCCAACCACACCGGGCAAATCGGCATATTGTCCATGAAGCTGTACTTCCCCGTTCTACATGCTCAAAATTCCTTTTCCCTCTGATACTCTATGTCACCGGTTGGCATACCGCACCACGATGTTCTCAGCAAAAATTCGTCATCCTGTTCTGGCGCTTGATTCCGTGCTCTCCAGCTGCAGCACTGCAATGGTCAGTCGCATCTATCAGCTCCGACTTCATCCTCCAGTGCTGACTCAATATCGCGAAATAGGCCGAGTGCCTCTCCATTCATCACGGATGACGACTGCATAATCACCACCGCAGCGGAACCCCTGCTTCAATAGCCTGAACCATTCTTCCATTCAGCTCGTCGTTAAGCCCTTAATCTCGTGCGGTTTCGATCATGGTCGTTCATTGGGGCCCAGGAGGAGACCGGCTTCGAACCGCTCTCGCGCGAGACTGCCATCTGCGAGTGCCCGCCTACCTTCGACGTGTAAGGGTAACACTTCGCTGGAAATTTTACATGAAGCTGACAACATGGCCATGAAAGCTCGGCCTCAGCTGTTCGACGTAATCTCCGGGTCAACGGGACGTGGCACCACTGAGAACGCAGAATCACGTACGTCCAGCCCGAGACCGATGTACCGCCGCCTCCTCACAGCCAGGTCGACATCCACAGGGGCATACCATCGATGTCAAGCTCAGGCCGACCTTCGACCAAAGCTCTCCCCTTCATGTAGCCGTCAAACAAGCACTGGTTTCGAAAACGGACAGTGCCCTGGAGCTGCCACAGGAGCGTAACCGCCACGTTAGCGTCGACTTCATATTTCTAGAGATTGGCAACATGTCAAACTACGGGCTTGGGTTGCTACCCACAATCACCCCCTCGCAGCGTCTCTCTTCTGGGGTTGACTGCCCTCCACTTGGTCAACCATATCACGCTGCGGACGGAGCTCAGCAAACAAGCTCTAAGTCGCCATGGCCCGGACACAATTGAGTTTAGCTCAACGTCTCAACCAGCCCGCTATCTCCGATTTCCACTAGAGTAGTTGCGAATGGATACATTATAATGTCAATTATCATCCTATATTCCATCGTTCGTTCGTGGCTTAAAGGTCCTGCGCCGTACGCCCAACCGTTACATCTCTCCGATCACGGTACTTAATCGTCGTCCCCGCTATGTGTCTGACGACCTTTGCGCGACTTGATTGACCAGTCCGGCGATTGTCAGGGCACTATATTGGATCTATCTTGCAGTACCGTTCGACTGTGTTAAAGGAAATAACCATCATGCCACAAGGGACTGCTGCATTCCCTCCAACCTTGTTGATAGGCGGAAAAGCGGTGGGAGTTGCGGAGATTACCCAAACCTCCTCTATCCTTTGGCTTGTAAGGTTCATGAAAGGCGCGATCGAAATGTTAGGGCCATGACGACAAACCCCCACCACCGCTATTCAGACCAATTTTGGGAGGCAGATCTTCTTGGAACAATTCAATCATTCTTACCCCATCGTTTCTCAATGGTGGGCAATACCGGATGCATCGATGGCTCCAACCCATCAAGCCGGCAAGTCATGACCTGACCTCTAGTCATCGTCCTCGCCTTCACCTCCAATTTCCTGCACCGCGCGAGTCAGAATGTCAATTCTGCCACAATTTCCCCGGTCGCTGCCGAAATCTGCCACCTCACACCTTCGGTCTGTATCTTCCCGCCTTCCCTCAAGATAATGATTGAGAGCATCTCCTCCATTCCTCTTCTACGCTACTTCCTCCATTCCCCTTCTACGCTACTCGACTCTCATCTCGTTTCCTTCGGTTCTTGTACGGTGTACGTACTTTTTCCCCCCGGGGTTTTCGGTAAATCCGGTCGGTTAGCGCTGAGCCCGTGGCGGTAATTCCATTTGTTTCGGTATATCCAGCCCCCCCTTTTCGACGGTTGGCGGCTCGAATGTAAAGAAAAATGGACATACACTTGGTTTGGAAGAGTTGGGCACAAGATAAATGGTCATGGGCAGAGATAGGAGAGTGAAGCTCTGGGCGGTGACTCGGGGGTTTGTCTCCGTGTGAGGATGCGGTCCCGAACTAGGCTGGGGTTTTCCATCTCGGATTCCGGCTTCGAAAGCCCTGGCTGAGGAGATGAGATGAGAGTTAGATCGAAATCCAAATATCAACTGCCAAAAGATGAATCAACAGTCATTTTGTGGCATATCTCATGATGATGTAGCCCAGCCCGTCCATAAGTGATCCAGAGGCATCGCAGAAAACCCATCCTCGGTGGCCTATGCACCACACCACCACTTTTGGTGGGGGGCTGCATCGCAGCCAGATAGTTTCTCTCCTCAACACCACAATGGAGCATTTGTTTTCCCAGACTGACGGTGCTAGACAGCTGTGTATATTTCCGCCTGGTTTTTGACATGGAAGATCCCTCACCCCAGGGAGTTAGGTACCACGACTGCGTACTGCGATAACGAGCGAACGTAAAACCCGCTTGTCATGGCGAGCCCTGGCGACAATCCCAGCAAGTGACAGAGCCAGGGTGTTTAACATACCCGTCACACCATAGTACGCGGCTCAGATAACTTCCAACCGGGCGCCGGTCCAAAAATTCGCAGTCCCAACTGTCAAGACCACCACGCGCACAGGAAACGCAAACCCGTATACCAAGTAACGTCCATTCTTCCCATGCTATCTTGCTGCAATCACCATGCCATCTGAGGACGAGCAGTCGCCGCAGCCTTGCAAATTGAGGGGAAACGGGTAAGGAATAGAATCCCAATCTAAATATGAATTAAAAGTAAAGTCAATACAAACCCATCGCCGCCACCGCTAGGCACCACCTCCACCAGCAGCAGCCGACGCCTCGGCCGAAACAACTCGGCGCCTCACCGACGCCTCCAGGGCCGCAACAACATTACCGGCGTTGTCCCCGGTCTGCGCCCGGCCCTTCATGAAGGACCTGAGGCCCCTGGCCTCGATCTCGGCCTCTTGGGCCCTGGTCTCGGCCAGCCCCGCCCTGGTCTCGGCCAGCCCCGCCCTGGTCTCAGCCCGCCCCGCCCTGGTCTCGGCCTCCACAGCCCTCGCTATAGCCTCCACGGCCATCGTCACGGCTCGGCCGACCCTCGTCTCGGCCAGCTCGGCCCTGCCCTCCAGATCGCGAGCCTGTTTTTTCGCCTTTCGGCGATCCAGCCAGCAAATACCAAGAGTGAGCAGAATGCCCACCACGCCCAAGGCCACCCCGAGCCAGGTCCCAACATCCGCTTGTGCGATCATCATTTTCATCGTCATTTTCATCGTCATTTTCATCGTCTTCGTCGTCGTCTTCGTCGTCGTCTTCCTCCTGCGAGCAAATGTCAGCGAATGCACGTGCGTAGTGCCCAACCCTCCAAAAGTTTTCTTAGAGGGCTGGGACGGCAGGTCTTTATCGTGATCTTTTCTCCCTGCCCATTTGCCTGTTCTTTCCTGTTTGATCTTGCTTGAATAATACAGGAAGGAATCACGCCTTCCCACACACGACACGTGGGGAGGCAGGTATGCATCGAATCTCGTCTGGTAGAATCGTAACTTCTCATCTCTACTAGGCAGACCACTGCATTTCTAACCCGTCAGGCGAGACAGACACCGGTTGCGATTACGAGAAGTCCCTCTCGCCGCCCCTCGGGTCCTCAACTCCGTTGGTGGCGCCTGGTCGAATTCTTCCTCCCTTTCTTTTCTTTTTCTTCTTTAGCTTTCAATTAACGCTTTGGGATCCACGCTTCGCGCAGTTATCTCGCACATACGTGATCCCCGTGACACGAACACCTGTATTAAGACATTGAAGGGCGATCCGTGTATAGAGGCAGTGATGGCTAAGATTGTCTTTAATCTTGGAATATTGCTCCAAGAAAGACAAGAGAGTGTGACATCCCACCAGGGAAAGTGGAGTCACGTGGTTTGTCATGTGACTCTGAGTTGTGCGATCTGCGAACAGATCACACAGAGCGCAGACACACTCACCAAGAAAGGTACGAGGTACCTGTTGTCTCACTGCTAGTTAGTTAGTATAAGTAACCATCGTGCACCGCACCATGGAGCGTGAGGATTCCTGTTCCTCACGCAAGCAATTACATTCTACTGTGTCCCATAACTTTCCAAGTCATTGGTGATAGCAATCTGTTCGACAGAGTGTGATAACCCCTTTCTGAGATACTTGCCTTTGAGAATCAACCTTCCCCCACAACCCCAACCCTAGAGCGTTCCGCTCTACGATCTGTCACTCAACACCAGGTTCTTAGGTACTTAGTGTGCAGGTTGTAACAGAGAGGTGCTTCTGAGGCAAGAGGTGTACCTACCCAATAATCCCCATCTCGGAGCCCCTGGATTGGATGACACCGGCTGTGTGCTGACCTGAGCTTTAGGGACTGGGCGGAACATTGGGCGCCGATGCCCGAGACAATGGACTACGGTTGTGCCGAGGTCGGGGCGGAGATGGAGAACGCAGCCGGACCTTCGACGTCCATCACCGATGGGAGCATCCCCGACCAGGGAGCGGACGAGACGGGGCAAGGGATGGGTGGTTGATGCATAGGTCGGGTGGTGACAACGTTCCTACACCGCTGGGGGAGGGTGCGCTCGGCGTGCTGGTTGCTTTCTCGACGGTTTCTCGCTGCCAACAGGGGTAACCCGCATCGAGTATCGGAGACGCGTCCGCGTCCTGAAAAGTCGGAGGGTCACTGCGCCATGGCCGCTGCTTCGATGGCGGTCGGTGCCGGTTCCCGCATCGATTCAGGCTAAAAGCCCAGAGTCGCAGTTTCGGATCTCGCCTGTCGGAAAGTGTAGAAGCCCCTATTCCCCGCCTTTCGTGCACATTTGGAAGATGGCGAACCAGGTACTAGGGTCAGCCGAATTGACTGGAGATTACGCCGTGGGTCCCGGGTTTTTGCGGGGATCCGTGCAATGGAACCTCGGGCATCGACATCCCCTGGACATATGCCCTGGAGGTGATTTGCTTGTCTCCGCATCCCCGATTTTCTAGCCCGGGTGTTGTCTTGGATGCAACTCTCTCCGAACTTGCAACCCCGGTTGAGCCATCTTCTGGAGGGCTGCCCTCATGCCAAGCAATCGCTGCAACCTCACCGCGACCTCACCGCTCGTCCACCTCGGTCTGCTTCAGTTCCTTGGTTCAACACTATGCGCTACGCATAGGTCGAACCGCCCGGGCGCAACTACTAGCACCTACCTATTGATAGGTTGGTAGGTAAACAAAGATGGCTTCAACTGGGACATGGTATGCCAGGAACACGGAGCAGCGGAATGCAACCGAGATGGGCTCACAATAGGAGTTGCTCCGAATGCCACCTACCTGGGCGGTCGTCTGACGTAGTAGTTGGGTTCAAGTTATTTGAGCCGTGAAGATCTTCGGCGTAGCTCTCAGGGTGTAAGTCGACCATATATCCCAAGCCCTGGCCTCATTTGACGTTGGGGTTCTTGACTGACCACGGAGCCATCTACACAACCAACCTTCCAGCCTCCAAAACTCAAGAAATCAGCTCAATATGTGGCCCTCGCCAAAGATCGCCTTTGCGCTCCTCTCAGCGCACTCGCTGCTCGTCAGCGGGTCTCCCGTCGAGGGCCTCTCAGGGGAACAGCACCTGGAGAAGCGCCAGTCGTGCCCCTCGGTCCACATCTTTGGCGCGCGCGAGACAACTGTGTCGCCGGGATACGGCACATCGCTGACCGTGGTCAACCTGATCAAGAACGCGTATGCGGGCGCCACCTCGGACCCCATCACCTACCCGGCCTGCGGCGGCCAGTCGTCCTGCGGCGGCATCGCCTACGGTGCCTCAGCGGCCCAGGGCACCACAGCCGTTGCCACAGCCGTGAACAGCTTGAACCAGCGGTGTCCCAACACGCAGATCGTCCTAGTTGGATACTCGCAAGTCAGTTCACTCCACCTCCTCCAGCCCAAAGCACCAACTGACACTCCCATCCAGGGGGGCCAAATCATGGAGAACGCCGTCTGCGGCGGCCCCGACACAGGCTCAAGCATAACAACAACAATCCCACCCATCTCCGCCGCGGCGCTCAACATGGTCAAAGCCGTGATCCTCATGGGCAGCCCACGCTACGTCGCCGGCCTCTCCTACAACGTAGGCACCTGCGCCACGCAAGGGGTACATCTCCCCCCCTCCCTCCCTCCCTCCCCCTCTAACCCCGTTATTAACCCCCGTCCAGTTCGCCGCCCGCCCCAAGGGGTACACGTGCGCGTCGGGCGCCAAGATCCAAAACTACTGCGACTCGCCGGATCCGTACTGCTGCACGGGCAGCGACCAGGCGACGCACCAGGGCTACGGGACCAAGTACGGCCAGGCGGCGCTGACGTTTGTGCGCGCGAAGCTGGATGCGGCGCCGGGGGGTGGGGGCGGGGGCGGGAGCGAGGGCGCGAAGACGACGACGGCGACGACGCCGGTGCCGACGACGGGTACAGGTGGGGGCGGGTCGTGTGCGGCGCTCTGGGGGCAGTGCGGTGGCCAGGGGTGGAGTGGTGCGACGTGCTGTGCGAGTGGGAGTTGCAAGGTGGGGAATGCGTATTATTCGCAGTGTTTGGTCTAGGGTAAGGGGGCTGGGTGTATATAGCACGATACGAGCATATGGGTGAGATGAGAATGGCATGTTTGATGCAACTATCTCTGGAGCAGTGTGATGTCTGGGTTTGTCGCAGTCGTTTCTCCCTTTACGTCCCACTGTTGGAAACCAACTACCTTATCTTCTCTCCTCAAAGTAACACTGGATGTAAACACTGCATCATACTACCGTTCAGCCAAGCTAAGCAAGGCTGGGTGTTGATTAGGCAACCTCTATGCCGCTGCGTACATGCACATTTCACGTACGACCACCACTTGAGCCGTTCAGGTGTGCCCGTGCCCGTATGGAATCAACCCTGCTGCATACTATCGCTAGTGGCAGTGAAATCGATTGGCCAACTCCTATACTTGACTAAGTCGGCCTGGCTGTTCGTACGGAGATAAACATGTCCGCTACTGCTTCGGCGTTTGAGTATCTACCAATATGCAGTGCCAAGCAGCTGCCTCTTTAAGAACCCCGGCATGACAACACGGTCAGGAGAAATGACAGCTTCGCTAAAACAGGCTGATAGCGGTCGCTTCTGTGATTACAAACCCATGCAACTTGTTGAGGTATTGACGTAAAGCCATCGTGTAGTCTTCCGGGTTGGCATCGTATCGGCACGTCTCATTCGGCTGGGGCTCACTATCAACATAAATATGATCATGGATCAAACCCTAGAATCATGATGATCTCTAGCTGCAACATGAAAAGATGGAGTGGGAAATGGCTTCGCTTGTAGATACACTTGTCCAAAAGGATGCATTATCCTGACTTTTCGAATAATCAAGTACACGTACGTAGTTATTCCGGCCCAACCCTTCTTCATAGCCCCCGATGCATACCGCAATGGGAACCCGATCGGCTGGGGCTGAGATCGGATGGGATGCCGGGCAGTGGGGTGGAGATGTGGATGCGCCAGATCGGGGCTGTGCGGGGCTTGATGCCGGACACGGCTGCGGTCCCGGCTGTCAAAGACTCAAAGACCACCAGCCCTTTCAGCCCTATGGGCGAAGCCAAACGCCGAATCCCGTCCCATTGGCTGCGGGCTGTGCCGCTCCGGAGCAGAGCCGGGGGCTGTGCTGCCGCGGAGTGAACTGCCCGACGCCTCTAAAGTGTTGGCCAATGAGACCTCAGGTTCAGAGCCATGTGGTGATGGCAATGCCATCAAAGTTCTAAACAAAGAGAAGCAAAATTGTCGGAGCTTCCAAGGATATAAAGACAGTAGTTCCACGATGGGGCAAACTGTCTTGGGCCATCAATCATCATCATCATCAGCATCATCATTCAACATCATCACATCATCGCATCATCATCACATCATCACATCATCAACATCATCAATCAAGACATCGAGTTCTCATCCATCCTCCCAACCACCAAAATGAAAACCTCAACCATCCTCGCCACCATCGCGACCTTCGCCCTCGGCATCCAAGCCGCCCCCACGCCAGACCCCAACACCAACAAAGACCAGGTGGCCGTGCGCTTCCAAGCAAGCCCCGCCTGGGACCTGACCAACTGCCGGCCCGACGCCCAGCCCTCCGAGCGCAAGTACTGCCGCAGCTACAGCTTCACCTTTGGCGAGGTCGAGGCCAGGAACGGCCAGTGCACCCCCTTCGGCGACGGCTCGCGCGCCATCCGCATCGAGCAGTTTGACGCGCACCAGTGCAAGATGGTTGCCTACCAGGGCCCCGACTGCACCGGCAACGTCTATGAACTTGGGAGTCTGGGCATGATTTCGGTCGAGAAGGATTTCTCGGGGTGGAAGTTTGTGTGCAACTCTTTTTGAGTTGAGGGCTTGGGCGTGTTTTTGGTTGCTGCATTGCGAGGCTGGGCATGGTGGGGATAGGAGCTGTTCTGGCATTTTCTGGCGTTGGCTATAGGTGCATCACGTTAGGGATAGATATAGAGTCATTTCTACGACCCAAAGTCTCTCAGTCTCGTGATGTAGAGGCATGTATCTACATCCAGAAACAATTTGCTTTCTGCCTGCGGTTGTTGAGTCCCATAGGCTAGTAGACACAAACCCTCCCCCTTTCCTCACCGACACAATAGATTCCTTATCCTCTCCTCCTCCATCCAAAAAGTGCACAAAACCTCAACACCACAAACACCTACGCAGTACGAGCCATAACCGCCACCAACCATGACCAAACCCAAGCAACCCCCTATAAAACCCTCCTTTTTCCCCAGCCCTTTCCACCACCTCGCCCAGAACAACCACCCCCAACCCATCACCCTCCACAAATCAAAACCCACGAAACCTTCCAAACATCCTCTCTCGCTACATCTGCACGTGCCTCTGCGACCCCTGTAGAGGTCGATACAAGTCTTTCGGGCCGCCCTGAGCACCAACCTACCTACCTTTGCGGTGTGGTGCGCGTCCATTATGCGTTGGAATAGTATCGTCGGGTTGCATGTATTCTGGGTTAAATGTCATGGTTGGCGAGGTGGTGGTGGTGGGACATGTGTTGTTTACAATGTCGGAAAGGCTGGGGGGGTGTTTGAGAGGAATGGATGAATAGGTCGAGTTATGCAGCAATATATCCATCTCATTAACCCATCCTTTCACTCCAAAATCCCAAGAATACAAACAACAAAAGAACCAAGAGAAAAAAAACAAGGGGAAAGTGAGCATGTGAGAGTCGAGCCAAATGGGTAGCTTGCCACGTCTAGGCGTGGGAGACGTGACTTCAGTTGATGGATCCTTGGCCTACTTAAGGTAGGTAATACAGCAATGCCCACATCGTATTACCCCAAACACCGTCAACACCACTCAAGCTACCATTGCCAAATCGTCACCGTCTCCTCCTACTACCGCGTACAAGTCACATTGAAATGGACATTCATTTTTCAGGCAATTATTGATTATAATTACCAATTAAATTTTAAGTACTATGACAAGGAAATAGCTGAAGCCGAAATGCCATGACATCGACGCCAAAATAGTGTCCATGAGAGCCCGCGCTCTATCCACATAACAAACATGCAACGCCCCGGCACCATTGCCCTAATGTATTAAATGCTGTTTTCGAGCCCAACTCATCAAGACTTCATCCACCCCAAAAAAAATAAAACAAATAAACAAATACTAACGCGGAATCCTCTCCCCTTCAAACACATCCGCAGGCCAGCCCTGCATAGTCGCACCCTCATCCACCGTATCACCTCCCATGATCAAGGTGTGCTCCAGCAAGCAACTGTCGGCCAACATTGTCGCGCCTGAAAGCAACCTGCTGCCTGAACGCAAGACACATCGGTCGCCTACCTCCAACCTGTTGAGATCAAACTTGCCCTTGCTGTTGATGTGCGCCACCAAGCTGGCATCGTCCACCACCACACGATCTCCCATTGAGATCAAGTCGGGCTCAGTAAACATCAGAGATGGCCTGCCATTGGCGAACAGAGCGCAGTCCTTGCCAATCTTGGCTCCCAGCGCCCGGAAATACAGAACGCACCAGTGAGTTCCCGTCAACATGCCCATGATTCCGTTTCCGCGGAAGCAATCACGCCTTAGCGAGTCGATTGCTATGGTCACTTGCCAACGTTGACAGTACGAAGACACGTCCCAGCTGTAGTTGCCCGGCTTTCGGCGGCCTAGGATGGCCCACTTTGAGGCGATGGTGATGGCGAGCGCAATGATCGACTGCAGCAGGGTGAGAAGGGCAAAGGAGCTCGTAAATAGACCAAAGAGAATCATTGGGCTCATGTCATAGGTGAACTCTCCCTTTTTGAGTCTCGCGCCGGGGGCGATGAGTGGTCGGTAGACGTGATCAAAGACTTGGACCGAGACAACAAACGGGGCGTTCCAATAGACGACGGTGAACAGGCGAATGAAAGTCGTGTAGAGGAAAATGGTGAATTGTCCAAAAACGTAGTAGGGCGCCTGGCCAAGATAGAAAGCACGCCCGAAGGGAGTAGCACTGCTAGGGATGTCCGGTTCCGTCTCGGGTTGAGTTGCTGGGGTCTTCTCTCGCCCCTCTGTTTGTGACATTGGTGCTGCTTTCTCGGGATCCTTCAGGTGGAGGCCATCTCCTGTTGGCGGTCTGGACTCAAAATTGTCGCCTTCTGTACCCGTCGGACTCGGCGGGGCTGCAGTGGATGCGCCACTGCTCCAGGACTGCCTTGAGCGCCGAGATAAACTTGGACCCAACGTCGACATGTCGCTATCGCCTGAATCTTGACCAGAGGAGAGACAAACGGCTTCTCCATTGCGTGATCCGATGAAAACTCCCTGAGCCGGATAAGCTTTGCCCCTTCGCGCGAGCGCCCCCGAGCCAAGAACGGTCTGCTCTCCAACAGAAACGCCCGGGAGGCAAACGACGCGGTCAGCCACCATGGCTCCATCCCGTACCTTGATCACCTCGGCGCCGGTGCCGTCGGATGTGACAAAGTGCGCACGCGTGCCAAACACAACATCATTGCCGATGTCAAGGAGATGATAGTCGCCGATATAAGGACCAGTACCAGGCCAGTAAACACGCTTCCCGATCTTGGCACCGAGAAGGCGCAGGACTATCGACCTAGACTCGTAGTGTGTCCCGAATAGAGCAGTCACACTGGTCAGAGAATGTCCCGGGAAGATGGTCCTGATAAGCGACATCCTCCATCTCTCAATTTGACCTCTCGAGTCGGCTTTGCTGGGTCCGAGTTTACCAAACATGAGGTCGAGAGCCCGCAAGATGACCAAGACGGTGGCAAAAAGGAAGAACGGACCGAAGAGTGTGTTCAAGATCAGAGCCAGGAAGTGGAAAAACACCCGCTGCCCGCCTGCGAACCAGTGAATAATGCTGAGGAAGGGAGTAGCTGATGTTTGCGGCTTTGAGCTCACGAGTCCGAGAAGTGCGAGTAGCCAAGGGGTCGAGTGGATAGCCCTTGTGAGGCCGAAAATAGGCACAGTGCCGAAGAGTACAAGAGTCCAATGTGGCAGAGGAATCTTGTGGAAACCCAGGTCTCGGTTTGACTCATTGGCATCATCGAGCTCCCGGCTCGACGAATTAGGTCCGATGCATGTGTTGTCGGGGACGGGAATGCCTGGGGCAAGAATTGATGCTTTCCCGACGTAGGCGTTTTTGCCGATCACGATGCGCCCAAGGTACATGGATGTGTTGCGCTCGGAAGCAAATGGCCGGCAGTTGCACCCCTCCAGTACCGAGTTGTCGCCTATTTCGATCAGATCCCATTCACCCAACTGGGCACCCTCAATCAGCACGCCCTTGCCGATTTTGGCACCCAGCAGGCGATAGAACCACACGCGTGTGAAGTTTGTGGTACTGTCCAAGTCAAGTCGTCAGTATCTTCGCCAGGGCAACGTTGACTGCGCGGCGACTTACCTGTAAACGCCGAGGCCACACACATCCACAGTCTTTTGCACAAGCCACCACCTTGAATGGTATGACCCCCACATGGGATAGATTCCCTCCCTGTGTCGGCCAATGACCAACCATTTGACAACTATCCCCACAAAAGGAATGACGACAAGTATGCACAAGCGCGTAAGCAACAGACAGCCCGCCACATTGAGAAGCCTGCCCACAACAGAGTCGCTTGTTTGCATCGTCTTGGTATTCGCAAGCAAAACAAGGAAAAGAGTCCACTGTGCGCCACGGCGAGCTGGGTAGAGAAAGAGGAGGGGTATCAACTGAAAAATGAGGAGAAATGGGTTTGTCGAACTGCAGGTTTCGGTTTGACAAGGCTGATTATGCTTTTCAGAGTCTCCCTCAACGCCATCGGAGGGGTTGGAGGACCTGGACGCCGATGCCTCCAGCTTCTTGTCAACGTGTTTGGCTATCTTGTTGATGGAGCCGTCTCGGAAGACAAGAACGATTGGCAAGGCGACTCCCAATTCGGATCGCAGTCTCGATAACAGCTTGCCTGCGCGGAGGGAATCACCACCGAGTGAGAAAAAGTCGGTGTCTCGGTCGAGCTCACCGGATGAGGTGTCAAGAATGGCAGCAAATGCCGCAGCGACGCGGCCAGCCACGCTATCGTCCTCGTCGTCCACGGCGAGGTTCCGTTGGGCATCCAGCAGTCGCTTTACTTCCTCGTAGTGGGGCTTGCCATTCGCATCGAGCGGAACCGGCCCGTCAAGGGTGAAGTATTTGTGTGGGATGCTGTAGCCGTCTACAAACAAAGGCAATTGCGCCTTCAGGGTGTCGATCAGGGTACTACCGGACCATCGCGAAAGTGCTCGTACGTGCGTACGATTGCGAACCAGGTACAGTTCGAGAACTCCCTGCTTCGGATCTTTCCTAGCCAGGAAGGTGATGTTACCGGGGACGCTCGACTGGACAGCCTGTGATGTTTTGGCCTCGTCGGCATGGCACACCCTCGATGGTATACCGACCGACAGCTCAGTGTCGGTTTCGGGACAGGTGGCCTCACGATGAAGGTCGCAGTATTGTGTGTTGTCGGTGACTTCGGGGATGTCGAGACGATCGCCGAGACGGATGCGCAAGACCTTGTTGTTGCGCCGGGGCAGGTCGTCCATGTAGACAACCAAAGCGGGCCACTTGGCTTGCTGGAGACACTCCCTCAGCGCCTGGTGGAGTTGTCTGATGTCGACGCGGGGTACGCCGGGAGGGGTGACGAGGACGACACCGACGACTTCTTGGAGGACATCATGTCGGGCGGAGAAGGCAAGGGCTTGGCTAACGCGGCCATGGATTGGCGAATTGGCGTTTTGGGCGACGGAGATGATGGCGTTCTCAACCTCGAACGGGGAAATAATCTCGCCGCCCCGGTTGATGACTTCTTTGCTTCGGCCGGTGATGAAGAGGAAGCCGTCAGCCGACATGTAGCCCAGGTCGCCGGTATCGAACCAGCCATCGCGGGTGAAGCAGGACCTGTCGATGGAACCGTCTGGTTTGAGATAGCCAGGGAAGACAGGCTCCCCGCGCACCGAGATTCTGCCCACAGTTCCTGGGAGCACACCCGCTCCTTCCGCACCGAGGATGGTCAGCTCAGGGCCCACAGCGATGCCTGAGGTACCGGGCCGGTCGAGTTTGTAATCGATGGGTGGGGTGGAGATGGGCATGCACCTGACAGAGTTAGTTTCCTGCCTTCCAAGGAAAGAGCAAAAGCGACATAGTAACTTACTCCGTCATGCCGTAACTGGGCAGGACGATGCACTTGAACGTGTCCCTGATACGCTCGGCCAGCGCGGGCAGCAGCCCACCCGCCGCGTTGCACACCAGACGAATCCTGCTCTTGGCGAGCGCTTCTGGGCGGAACTCTGCCTGGTCGAGAACCATCTGGTGCATCGACGGCGACGCATAGTACCACGACGCTCCCAGCTCTTCGACGACATCCCAAAAGGTGCTTGGGTCGAATGCCGGGCAGCAAATGGTCGATCCTCCCGACACGACGGGTGCAAAAATGTTTCGGACCAAGCCACCACTGCGACAAATCGTCAGTCTCAAACAAAACTTATCTGTGGGGGTGGGGGGATAGGGATGTGGACATGGAGGCGCCAGCTCACATATGGTGGAGGGGCATCATGTTGAGGCACACATCCTCCGCTGTCAACGCCCAGGATTCGATGACAAAAGCCACGCCTGCCACGATGCTGTGTACCGTGATAGGCACAATCTTCTTTGTTCCCGACGTGCCGCTTGTGAAGAGAATGATGGCAATGTCGTCCGGTCCGTTCGGTTGCACTCGGCCGCTATTTGTCGTCGACGTAAGCAGTCTTCCTTCCCTGGGTGAGACGGTAACCAGCGGCCCGTAAGGATCGCCACCACCATCCTCGACGAAGAAAACGGGAATTTGCCGCTCGGCCGACCATGACGATGTCAACCCCAAGCGCTCGGCATCTTCTTTCGTCGTCAGGATGCATGACGCACCCGACTGTTGCACATCTGCCTCGAACTGCTCGGCACCCACTTCAGGGTTGATCGGGGCTGCTGTGAATCTGTTCGCGACCGCAAGGACAGTCGCCGCAAGAATAGGTCCGTTGGGCAAGGCGATGCAGACGACTTGCTTCCTGCCGCTAGACTCGAGGGATAGCGGCAGCGTGAAGGTATCCACGAAGTCACACAGGCGTCGATGTGTGATCGGCGGTCGTCCCTGGTCAGCATAGAAGAGCGCTGGCTTCTCCTTTCGTGTGAGGAACTCCCCGAGACTCGAGTACTGTTTCCCGATCCTGCGTCGCACCTTACTGTCGAGGGTAGGCGCCATCTCCAAGGATCGAAGGAGGGCGAGCCCAGTCCTCGACGGCGACATCGCGCTTGACCCGACCATGCTAGTATTAGAGATTCCAGCTGTTAGTGTGTTGACAGGGGAGCTTCTGGAATGGGTAGAGATGAAATCGAAGTTCGAAACGAGAGGATGCGAAAAACTATTCGCAGTGGGGTGAATAGCACAAGAGAGGAGGGAATGAGAACGTTCCAGTCGCACCGTTGGGACATATTTAAGCTCGCCAACACTTAGAAACACAACAACAGAGAGAGACATGCCAAGGTTTACTCGGCGTGGGCCAAGGTGGCTGCCCAGGTATAGCCCAAGCGAGTCTCAGACGGACGTTGGTGTCGTCCAGGAATGTTATATCGCGACGCGTCCATAGACATACTGAACGTTGGAGCTCTGGAACCTTGATGCCCCACAGCCCGCCCACATACAGCCACAGTCAAGGTTTTTTTTTTCTTTTTTACTTTTTTTTCTTCATTTTTGCCGGTGGTTTTGGTGTGCCGTGACACCCAGTTTGAACCACTTTTGCACACATGGAACACAATCCCATAGCTGTTGCGATTGCCACTCTCACGGCCGCAGTGAAGTTGAAGAAGCTAAGCCACCGTGTGGCCTCAATGTCAGCAGGAGCCTCATTGGCAAAGTTCAGGTCGCTAAGCAAGATGAGATGGCCTGGGCGCTCTGATGATCGTCTTGTTACCATGCAGATGGCGGAAACGGACCACCCAACGTCCCAGGCTCGGTTTCCACTTCTTTTTTTGTCAACGAAATCCCACCGAGGCAGTCCCGTCGCAACTCGATGATCGTCAAAACGCCCCATCCTTATCAAATTGCCCCGCGGCCATGCAGACAAAAAAAGTGAAACAACAAGCAAGAACCAGCAACAATCGGCCGTGATATGCCCTCGGCGCCAAGCGCGCTCTGAGCTTCGCCTGCCGCGACTCGGCCCATTGCCTCGTGGGCATTGGATGCGGAGGGTGTTAGATTAAGGTTCGAGACGCCACGGCAGTGCGATATTCTTCGTGAACGAAACAAAAAACGAGCAAACAGCTTACCGACTTTTACAGAGACCCAGAGCACCAAGCCTTGGCGCGGCGGCTTGAGTGGGCGCTGCGCACCGCCACCCATGTCAACTGCCCGCTAGTGCCCGCCTTGGCAAAGTGTGACTTACACGGTGGGCCCCGAGCCTTACCAGGGGCCATGTCACTCCCCTGGAGTATGCTTGCCCCTTTCTGAGTTTGTTTGGGGGTGTCTTTGTGGGGGGTGTCTTTGTGGGTGTCTTTGAACCTGGTGCCATGGTGTTTCAACAATCGAGGAACAGTATTTTGCGTGTCGTAAGGTCAGCGCGGCAGACGAGCTTACTCCCATTTAAAGTACTGTGTTTCTGATCCTTGGCGGAGTCTAGTCTCGGATGCAATAATGTCGCAACGTCAACAATCATGGCACCATCTCTAATTCGGCTTCAGGCTAAAAGATAAAGTCTTCCGAGCGTGCTTAAACAACTCGCTTCTGGACCTTTCAGAAGAAAAAAATAAGCTATCGGCCACATAAGAAGGGAGACATGGAAATCGCTTCAGAGCGCTGGGCCGGTCTCATCAACGTAAACAATTACGCGGCTCCTTTGGAAAAGACGGCTCACATTGCTTAATCGGCTAATGGACTTCTCATGAAAATAGCTAACTTGAAGCACCCTAACCGGTATCTGGTTGAATGGGGCAAGAAGATCCCAAGCCAGGTTTCAATGTTGTTTCCTGGCTTTCTGGAAGTCCATTACCTTGCACGCATCAAAAGCATTCACCATCAGGAATTCAACACATGTACTGGCGAATTGCATCAGCCGGGGCAACTGGAGATCCCGCACATGTCTGACTTGGATGGAGGAAGACTACCTAAAACCTAGTACCATGCAAGCAGTCCCTCCTAGTGTCCAAGTCTGAACAGCACCCCAGTTCCCAAGGCACACTAGACTTTTCCTTCGCGGCATCGAATTTGACCTTTGTAAGGCTTGGGGCCTGTGAGAATATGGTGTTCAATTGATCGTTGCTGGGTTAACTAGGTACAACAACGCCTGCGACTGTGACTGCCAGGTAAGGTATTTGGATGGGCATGTGGTGTGGAAAAACAGTAATAGCGGAAGGCACATGATAGGTAGGTAGACCAGGAGGCGATGCAGGAAGAATAGGAGTGCAGGAGGTTCAAGTTGAGTGATTGGCCGGGATTGGGCCAAAGAAATGTCGCGGGTTGTGATTCGGGCGGCGTGAGGAAAAGGGGTGTGCCAATAGGAGACTGACTCCTCTCTGTTGTGCACATCACCACACAGCCTCAGCTAAACGCGGAGCGGTTTTACCACCTTCACCGTCCAGCCCTTGTAGCTGCGTGGCAAGCTGTAAAGAATCTTTGTCTCTTCAATGTCCCGGTCGCCGACAACCATCAGGCTCAGATCAGGAAAGTAGTTCATGACAGAGGCCGAATTGTCATGTCCGATCTGCACCGAAGGGTGCTGGATTTCCACAGGGGTCTGGAACTCGTGTCGCAGGCCTAGCAAATGGCCAAGTTCATGACTGAGAACATTGACCGCGTAGGGCCGGTATTCCTTGGCTAGGAGGTTGTCGTACACAACAACATTCCTCTTCCTCGGATATTCATGCGGCAGGAAAGCAACCGCAAGATCGCCATTGCTCCCGGCGCCGCCGTACTGAAACGTGAAGGTGGATGGCTCGCTGGACGGGACCTGGCGGAACGTTACATCGATCTCGCGCCACGCGGTAATCGCCTTTCTTGTAGACTCCTCGACCAGCGTGGCGTCGGCGCAATTCCCGAGGAAGCTTCTGGTGTCGATGTTGTAGGTGAGGGTCGAGCCCTTCTCCCAGCGATATATCTCGTTCCAGATACCAACCCGCACCGAAGCCAGGCCGTCGGACGAGGCATCTCCATCACGGCCCTCGTCTGATCTGGGACTCAGAGAACCGCTCCCCAGGGTAATACGGGGACTGCCAGTTGTCGAGTCGCACCTCCATGGGGTGGCATGTCCCGAGTCGCAGCCTATCAGATCCGAGTCATCGACTTCAGCTGCCCGCTCAGGCTGCCCGCCATCATGGATGATAGGCAACGTGAGGCCGAGAAGGTCCGAATCGCATTTTTCTTCCTTGGCAGGGTTGACGCCGAAAGATGGAAAGGTACATGTAGCCGGCGGCTCCGCAGCAGGCTCGTTGCCAGTGTACTCTGTTAGGTCTGTGGAAACAGACAGGTTGATGCCACCGGCATCGCTCAACACCGTCAGAGAGGTTTCGGACCGGGAGCAACTCGAAGCAGGACTTGTCGTGGTGTCGTTCGCGCTGACAAATCGGAGAGATTCGGAATGCTCCGTGATGACTTGAAGTGTTCCAAGATGACTCCACGGGAATAAGGGGGAAGGTTTGGTATCTGAGCTAACTTTAGCGCACACCCACCTACTGCGCTATAGCCCAACTTACTGTCCATGACGGCGTTGATGATTTCGGTTGCAATGATTTAGTCAAGAGGCAAGCCGTGGGCCGTGGGGGGGGGGGAGGGGGGTGGGGGGTGGGGGGGTGGAACGACCGGCAACAGATGCAAAACACAAAGGTAATCACCAAGGGAGCTTTCACTTGAAATCGGTGGGCGGTAACAGTGAGTAATCAGACAGGGACAGGGTAACTTTGATGGTCAAAATCCCGGGTGGGTCTCATCAAATTGACTGTAGAAGGAAAAATGTGGGTTGAAAACCTCGGAGGAGTTATTTCTACATGGATCGGGAAGACAGCGTTGTTGACTGCTGAGGCTATAAACCATGGCAACATCAACTTGGTCGTATCGCGGCCAGTTACCTACTACGGACCATAATGACCGCCGGGTCCGACATCGAGCCGACTGTTCTTGCGGTGCATGAAATCTAGGACCAGGACCAGGGCTCCGGGATCATGGTCACCTGCGCTGCTAGAGCAAATCACATTGGCATCCAGCGATGTGCTGTCCATGTTCTACTGGGTCGAGGCTCTGGATGAAGGAGACTAGCTGAAGCGATGTTACTGCGCTGCGGGCTATGGCGCGAAGCGGCGGAACTGTTTGCCCTGGTCCTTGTTATTGGGCCAGAGCTTCCCGTCTTATTTGGGCATGCTCTAGCCGCACATATGCAGCTAAGGCTTTCTCCGTGGTCCGACAGAGTCCAAACGAACGTATAAGCTGGAGATTCCCTCCTCCAAGTCTCCAAGCAGGGAGAGGCTCGATCCGAGTAAGGTACCCAAGGTGAGTCCTCCTGAGTCATGAACCCGGCTGGGAGTGAAGGTGTGGAGATCGCAGTTTCGGAGGTATAAGGCAAGTACGCCATCTCCTTCGTACATAGCGCCCCTCCGAGTTCATAGTCTCGAGGACTTTGAGAAATAGCTGCCGCGCTATCGTATAGAACCACGTATTGCATGAGCGATGCCCTGGGGCGATAGCATTTCGCCTCCACAGTCACCGCCACCTCGAACCCTGAATGAACCCTCTCTCTCCGTTGTGTAGGGGGGCCAAAAACAATCATTGGATTGCGATAACAAGGCATCCAGTAGGCGGTCCACAACGACGGAGAGCAGGAAACATCAGGCCTGCAGGAATTACCCTCTGAGGGAAGCCGGGCGCTCAGCCTTGGGAAAACTGCACATGGACAGATAACAGCACATGATTCCGTTTGTTTTGAAGGCGGTGTAAGGGAGCCGGGTAATGCCCGCGGCTTCCCCAAATAACACTTCGGTCTAGGACTCGCTCATTGCATTCCCAACATGGCGACGGTAGGTATGATGACGACGGCTTGCCTCGGCACACGCTAGACGTATTAGGATCTGCAACTGGGAGCCTTGGGCTTGGCCGGGCGGTTTTGCAGCGGCAGCCATTCGCATCATCCCACGAGACCTGCTGCTGCAGCGTGTTGGCATCAATCAGCGGCGCCTGCGGTATCTTACCTAGGCTGCATGTGAGAAATGCCAAAATGCCGAATTCTGCGAGCAATTGACCGTGTCATAGGCCGCATGCAGCTTGCCCAAGTGCATAATCGAAGCCGGCGAGACCCTTAGCAAAGCCTGCGATATCAAGTGCGTTTAGCACATCCAATCCGGCGCGACTTGCATGCTACGGCAGGTTACACAGGCACGGCAGGTTCCCGCGGCAAGCTGTTCCAGCCCGGGTTGAACCGGCCTCGCCCATTGACACCTCTGAGCCTCCAATGGATTGGAATTGCCAGACGCTCCAAAGCTGATCCTCAGCCCTGTTGCGACGGGGTTTGCTGCATGGGGTGGCACATGAGTGGGTGTAGCTGTACTGGTCTCAAGTTCTCTTTCGAGCTGGCCATTGGCTTTTCGAGCTAGTCATTAGCAGCTTCACCGTATAGGGCTGTGCATTGACCATTCGAGGAAGCCTACTGGTAGTGACGGCCGAGGAAGATGCAGATATGAAGTGATTTGGGTGGAGGGCATCCGATGCCCACAATTGCAAGCAGCATGGAAATGGAGAAGCCCGTGCCGTTCCCGCGGGGGGAAAGGGGGCTGCGCGGCGCCATACGTCGGGCCATCAGGTAGGGAAGAGAGTATGCGGCTGCTATCGTCCTCCTTCTGGTTGAACGGCTGTGTTTGTGCATCCACCACTGAAGGAAGCTGGAGCAAAGGCCGAGAAAACTGCAGATGTGAGAAATGCACATGATTGCCGATAGTAGCCTGCTGGGGTAGCCGCGTAAGGCCCTAGCTGTGTGGGCGCGAATTCCAGTTTTGCGTTGAAGGAAGAGATCCGTGACGCTTCCAAGTTTCCACACCACAGTTGTCGGCAGTGTCGACTGAACGAAAAACCCACAATTCGAATTTAATCTAGGTATATTCCTTGCTCTAAATCAGCATCACGATATGTCCAACTCCAACTCATGAGAGTACCAAAGCTACAATGCAGTCCTCTCACTTCTTCACCTTTCCCTCAACCTCCTCTATAACCTCCCCCTCGTCATTCAACCCCATCTCCTGCGCGGTCCACAAATCCCTATACAACCCCCCGCCCTCCATTAACTCCCGATGCGTACCCGTCTCCACCACACTCCCCTCCCTTAACACAATAATCAGATCCGCATCGTATATCGTCCTCAGCCGATGCGCCACAAAGACACTCGTCCGCGCCTTATCTCGCAAAATCTCATTGATATTCGCCATCAGCGCCTGCTCGGTATGCGTATCCAGCGCGCTGGTCGCCTCGTCAAAGAACAGCAGGGGCGGATCCTTCAGAATCAGCCGGCTGACCGCGAGCCGCTGCTTCTCGCCGCCCGAGATCATTAGCCCGCGCTCGCCGACCTTGGTCGCGTAGCCGTGCGGCCAGCTCTCGATGCGGTCGTGGATGTGGGCGCGGCGGGCGGCCTCGTGGACCTCGTCGATGCCGGCGTCGAGGTTCCCGTAGTGAATGTTGTGCTCGACCGTGTCGTTGAAGAGGGGCGTGTCCTGGGGCACGACGCCGATGGCGCGGCGGAGCGAGTCGAGCGTGACGTCGCGCACGTCCTGGTCGTCGATGAGGATGCGGCCTGACTGCGCGTCGTACGACCGGAAGAGCAGGCGGAGGAGGGTCGATTTGCCGCAGCCCGAGGGGCCCACCACGGCGATCTTCTTGCCTGCTGGGATGGTCACCGTCAGGTTGCGCAGGATCGGGCGGTCCTTGTAGTAGCCAAAGGTGACGTTCTCGAAGCGGATCTCGCCGCCCTTGGTCAGCTGCAGCGGCTTGGCGTCGGGCTTCTGCTGGATCGAGACATTGACCTTTTGCAGGTTGAAGAGGGTCTCCATGTCGAGGAGGGACTGGCGGAGCTCGCGGTAGACGGACCCTAGGAAGTTGAGGGGCACCGAGAGCTGGAAGACCAGCTGGTTGATGAAGACGAGGTCACCCACGCTCAGGCTGCCGTCGACGATGCCCCTGGCGCCGAGCCACATCATCATCGTCAATGCCGACGAGAAGATGATGTTTTGGCCACTGTTGAGGAACGCCAGTGACGTCGCCACTTTGATAGAGCTTTTCTCGTACTGCTGAAGCGCCTTGTCGTAGCGACCAATCTCGTATCTCTCGTTGTTAAAATACTTGACCGCCTCGTAGTTGATGAGCGAGTCGACAGCAACCGTCGACGCGCGGTTATCAGCTGCGTTAGCTTGCCGGCGGAACTTTGTCCGCCAGGCCGTCGTCCAGATGGTAAATGCGGTGTATGCCGCCATGGTTGTCGCCGTGATAGCAGCAAACTCCCACCCGAAGCTCCACGTCAGGATACCACAGACCATGGTAATCTCCAGCGCCGTCGGCACAATGTGAAACACCATGCTCGTCAGCAGGAAGCTGATACCCTTGGTACCGCGGTCAATGGCCCGCGTCAGCCCGCCCGTCTGCTTGGACAAGTGGAAGCCAAGATCCAGATTGAGCAAATGGCCAAACGTCTTGCGCGCAACACGGCGAATCGCCTTCTGCGCAACCGACGAGAAGACGGCATTCCTTAGCTCCTGGGACAGTGTCGACCCGATCCTCGCCGCGCCATACGCCAAGATCATGGCCCCGGCCGCCGTGGCCACCGTGCCCCCCGTCGTGGCGAAGTCAATGTTGAGCGAGTCGACAATCTCGCGGAAATAAAAGGGCACCTGCACGTTCAGCACCTTGGCCCCAATCAGCAGCCCCACCGACAGCAACACGCGCAGCTTGTCGCCGTAGCTGTCCTTGGGCCACAGGTACCGCGACATCTCCTTCATGATGGCCCAGTCGGCCTTGCGCTGCTCCTGCGCCGTCTTGTCGATGGCCGCGAGGGGGTCAATCGGGGGCGGGCGGGCGCCGGTGGCCTTGGGCGGGGGCGTCGGGGGCTCGATCTTTGCGTCGGTTCGGCCGTAGAGGCAGGGGGGGCTTGTGGAGAAGAAGACTCGCAGCGGAGAGGAGGTCGGGCGGAGGGGCTCGAAGAGACGGGGGGCCCAGACGGGGCGGCAGCGGGTGTAGGGCCCGCGGGCGAGGGTGGGTGCTCGCGGGGCCCGTGATAAGCTTGTTGCCATCATGATTCTTGATGAGGGCGCCATTGCTTCGGGGAGCGGAGAGGCATTGTCCTCCTCGACGGTGGCCGAGTGAGATCGGTCGCGCACAATTGACGCGGATTTGCGACTGGATTTCGGAACAGCTCGGATGAGGGGTTATGCGGCCGATTGGCGAGTCGAACAAGCGGGGAGTAGGGGCAGATGGGTTCTACAGCCTCATATTAGGCCCATTGTTGCTGTAATGTGTCTGTCGAGGTGTGGTTGCCGCCGAATTTCTGTTGCTGCTCGACCAGACCGATTATGGCGTGAAATGGATGCGGCGACAGGCTTGGAAGCTGAAGCTCGGATTTTGGAGACAGCTGTGGGCGGTCCAATGATGCAATGGGGGGCTGTAGCGACGCCATGAGCCGTGCTGATGTGGGATCCTGCCGAGCCCCCCGAGCTCCGCATCCCGCCCTGCTCACATGCCAAAGTCCACCTGGAGGAACCACAGATGCATTACAGAAAAAGCTCATGTTTTGCTGTCCTGGTGCCAATTCTGGCTAGCCTTGACCCGCTCACCGAGTACCTGCCAAAGTCTCTTCACAGCTCAGGAACTCCAAAGCGGCATTCCAATTCACGGTTGCACACCATCGTCTTGGAGCCAGAATCCCGGAGCATGGTGCTCAACAGATTTAAATTTGAGATGCTATCCCATCGCGCTCAGTTTTAGGAAATCCCAGGAAGAAAAAAGACAGTTCTGCTGCGATTTCTCAAGTGACTCCAAAGAAAACGTATTCACGCTGCAACATTTCCATTCAGTAACTGCTCGCTGAGACGCCAGCTTTCTACCACCAGTCCGCGGATCTCGAACTCGGTCAAGGGTACGTCCTAACGCAGCCGATCGGGAGAGTTACGGATCAAATTCGAAAGACTTGCGAGACTCGTGCCGACGAGTTTGATCCGTCCCTCCAATGCCGGCGTCGAGGTGTGTGGCGGGTCGTGTTGCGTTGCGTCACGTTGCACGTCTGAGCTTGAGTGCGGCATTTTTGCCATTGGTTAGAATACGAGAAGCCAGAGCGATAGGAAACAAAAGGAGGAGGAGGAAAGGCAGAATCGTGGCGGGGGACCGAGGACATGAAAGTATTTATCGTCAAGAGTTAGTTGACTTCGCGATCCAGCAGCTGGTACGCGGGGCACCAGGAATGAGAGACAAATATTGGATCCGTGCGCTGAACTGTGATTGGCGAATGCCGCGGCCAGGCGAGCCGCGGCCGACCACTCAGAAAACGGAAGCCTCGACGGCAACACATGGATTACAGCGAACGACAAGGCACAAAACAATCCATCGCAACACTCGAGTAGGGCAACAGAAGCCAATTGAAAATGTCAACACAGGCCCAAGGCCAGCAGTCAATTATACCCAACAAACAGCCAGCTTTCGTATATAAACAAACCCATCCTGACTCACCCCCAACCCCACACTCCCAAACGCCCTCATCCAATCCCTTCCACTGAAAACGCCATGCAATGCAACATGCAGAACCCACTGAAAGCCAAAGGCCATGTCGGGCAAAACATAAAAACCCGGTGCCCGCCAACACCAAAGCCAATTCCAATATTTACACCATCAACCCTTCATACGCCCTCTCCACCGTCCGACTGCCCATCCCCGGCAGCATCCTTAGCTGGGCTAGACTGGCCACCCGCCCCGAATCCTCGTCCTCCCTAAGGTTTAGGTGATCGATCAGGTCTTGCGCCTTCTTCGCACCGAATCCATGCAGGCTACGGATTAAAGACAGGTCCCGCGAGTTGATAACATGCAGCAGCTGCTTCGTGCGCGGCGTCGCAGGACCCTGTTCAATGTCCACGTACACCTTCCCCGCTTTGCCGGATGAGCTCTTCTGCTTCCGCGAAGCCTTTGCACGGCTCGACTTGTGCCCGACGAAGCTCTCGTCATCCACATCTGCCTCGGTGCCATCGTAGCCAAGATGGACGTCTTCCTCGTCCTCGCGGTCGTCTCTGACCTTGAGAACACGCTCCTTCTTCCGCTCGCGTCGTTGAACCTCCTGAATCTCTGATCCAGTCTTGCCCAACTTCGCCTTCAGCCGCTCAATCTTGCCCACCAACTTGGCTTGTCCAGGGAAGAAGGGCAGCGCCAACTCATAGTAATGCAACGCGCCTTCATCGTCGCCGCGCTCTTTGGCCTGCCGCGCCTGGAGCAGGAACCGCAGCCCTTCCGACCGGCCATCGTGTCCGTCATTTTCGATGCGCCGCTCCAAGGCCTCCAGTCTACGCTGCACCTCCTCGCCAATCTGGTTCTGAAGGGGGGCACTGGGCTCTTGGGCCATCGCGGGCGCCGGCACGGGGACTGCTACCGTGTCAGCCGCGCGTGAGGCGAGGATCTCCGCAACCTTCTTCTCCACCATGGCCTCTATCTGCGCGGCCGAGATGGACAGCTGCTGCGGGGCGGGTGCCGCAGGACGCGCGAGGGATGTGTGTGTAGGGCGGGCCAGCTTGGTTGGCCGCGCCGACAAAGTCTCTGACGGATCGGACGGCCTTTTGTTGGAATTCGATCGGCGGAGTTGCGATATGTTCGCAGCAGGGACGGTGGCGCGTAACGAGGCAACGGGCTTGCTAGCCTTGTCGGTATAAACGCTAAAGGCCTTGATAGGCTTATCAGCGGCTTTGGCGTCTGCTGCTTTGGCTGCGAGCGTGCCGGTGTGTACATTGTGGGCGTTGGCTAAAGGTCGGAGGGGCTGGCGCTGAATGTTGAGGCCTCCCAATCCGGTGGTGGCTCGCGGCGCCTGCTTGAAAACAACTTCGTTTTCGATTTCGCGAACCTCGATGCGCTTCGCGCGAGAGCTGACATTGAGACTGCTGAGAGTATCGAGGTGGTAGCTGCGCATGGGCGCGAGGTTGAGGATCATGATGGTGATGCCGTTGTTCTGTCCCAGCGATAGGATGCGTGTCATTTTGGACTCGCGGTAGGGAATGCGCTTGTCGCCGCGCGAAATAGCGTCGATGCACTGGCTAAGCACAAACAAGCTCTTGTTGATGGCTGCCGATTCGATGAGCCTCTCCTTCCCGTTTTCTGTCCTCCGATTGTCTTCGGATCCGGCCAAGTCAATGGCGGATGCGGTACTCTCCCTCACCATGTCTCCGGTTACTTGTGTAACCTTGACCCGCAAGATGGCATGACTTCTACTGCTGTGGGCGTTGAGCTTCGTCGCAGCCGTGATGCGGTTGTTGTTGGACTCAATGTACAACTTCTCAAAGTCCTTCAGATCTTCGCAGGCACGTTCCGACAGACCGACCACGATGGTCTTGCCGTCCTTCTCTCGAAGAGGTAGACCTGATGGTGTGCGCTTGTCGGGCGACTCGAGCAGATCGAATACCTTGTCGTTGTAGATCTCGTAGTATGAGAGGGCCACCTGGACCGTTGTCTCGCCGTCTGAGTCCTTTGCGATCTTCTTCCCCCTACGGAAGACGTTGCTGAGCAGCCTGGGGATGACCCCACGCTCCGCCAGCTTGAGACCGCCTCGCATCGTGTGTGTCTTGCCGGTTCCCGTGACGCCATAGGCAAAGATTGTCACATCGAGGCCCTGGAAGAGTGCTTTGATGTGGGGTGCCACTGATCTGGGGTTAGTAATGGATGTCCCTCTGTTGGAGCGTGGCCCGCGGCCCATCAGTCGCGGTTGGGGAGGGAGGCTTGCCTTCTGCGGAGAACAGTTCCTCCTGGGAGGTGGCCTGCTCGTAGACGCTGTTGAAGGCGAAGGAGAACTCCTCGGACTCGTTCTTGGGGCTCGGGATCTTGACGATGGTCAATGGCTTTCCGTCGTCGACACGGTCGGCGCGGACAATGACGTCCCTATCTAGCTCTTTTTCGAGAAGCGGACGGATCCTGGCGACGACGCGGACAGACATGGTCAATTGGTTTGACAGGAGAGAGAGGAGAGAGAAGGACACAATTGGCGTGAGAAGAAAGGGACACCGCAATTGGGCTCTGTTGGCGTGGAATCGTAGTTTGTCGTGGCGGTCGAATCTCGAGGTGCAAAGTCCAGCACTGGGTTTGCGAATGTTTCGTGTTTGGCTGGGCCTGCTTTGGCGCTTTCATCACTGCGGCAACCACAGCCCGCACTCCCCATGTGGGCTGCAATCATCAAGCTGGCCCGTGCGCGCAGCATGAACTTCCCACAAACCACGAAGTTCCAAGTCCAAACTTCCTTCCAAGCCTCTGGATGCAACCCAACAGCGACGCCGATTGCTCTGTCTTTGGGGAATTAATACAAGGAGTATAGATTTATTATGTTAATGGGTCTATTAGTCACATAGTTTTATAGGGTTAATTGATGTAACGTGTCTGCATAGCGTGCGCCCACTCATAGCGTGCGCCCACTTTTCCCACCCCAATTGAACTTTCGCGTGACATTGCAAATTCCTCCACAGCAAAACATACCCGCCGCACGAAATGAAGCACAAGTGCAGCTTGCCGTTCAAGCTATGGAACACGACAAGAAACTTCGCCTTGGAAACGCTACAAAACAGTATTCGGTCAACCGAAGAACACTGAAGCGACGACGGAACGGAATACTCCCACAAGCAGATATGATCCCCAGCAATAGGAATTTAGATTCCCTTGAAGAGGAGGTCATTGTACAAAGGATCCTCAACCTGTACGAGCAAGGATTTTCGCCAGGATATGACCTGGTAGAAGATATGGCCAACTTGCTACACGCAACATATGGCACGTCATGCGTCGGACCATGCTGGGCTTCCAACTTCATACAATGACGACCAGAGCTCCAGATGCATTGGTCACATCCATACAACTACCAAAGGGCCAAATGTAAAGATCTAAAGATAATTGGCATGTGGTTAAACCTTATTTACAATATAATCACAAAGCACGGAATCCAGGAGTCAGATATCTAGAATTTCAATAAGACTGGGTTTTTGATGGGCCAGATCTTACCTACCCTTATCATTACCTTGCCTGATGGTTATAGGAAGGTAAAGAAGGTCCAGTCTAGCAATCAGGAATGGGTCATAGTGATCCAAGCCATATAGTTAAGCGGCCATGCCATTTCTCCATACATAGTTATTGCAGGGAAAGGACACCTCAAAAGCTAGTATCACAATAGCCCTTTCCTGTCTGATTAGATAATTGATCTTTCTAATATAGGCTAGACCAATAACTGGATTAGTATTAATTGGATTAAGCATTTTGACAAGCACTCTTGCCTTCATATAACAGGTTGAAAGCATCTTCTAATCCTAGATGGGCATAAGAGCCACCACTCACTTAAGTTTAAGGATTATTACAGGTTCAACAACATTATCATACTTTACATGCCTCTACACTCATCTCACCTACTCTAGCCACTTGATATTAGGTGTTTTAACATGTTAAAGCAGTCATATAGCAAGGAAATCAAACAACTCATACACTGCCATATCCACTTATATTACAAAACTAGACTTCTTTCTTACCTTTTACAATACACTTCACGTAAATTTTCTACCTGAAAATGTACAAGGAGGATTCCAAGGGGCAGGGCTTATGCCATTCAACCCAGAGAGGGTGATTTCCCAGCTAGATATGAGGCTTTGTATGCCAACACCCCCAGCTGCCTCTGAGATCTCACATAACAGGGTCTCTAAGATGCCACAGAATGCAACTAAGGCCTTATTTCAATCAACACACATCAAAGATCACATTACCAGGCATCAAGGTAGCTCCCCGACACCAATTCTTAAAGCTCTTGATCAAATTATAAAGGGTATGAAAAAGGTTAACGTGGATGATAAGCGAGCGCGCAAAACAAGCGAGCGCGCACTTTTCCCCCCTCAATTGAACTTTCGCGTGACATTGCGAATTTCTCCATGACACAATATGCCGGCCATACGAAATAAAGCACAAGTGCAGCTTGCCGTTCAAGCTATGGAACGCAATAAGAAACTCCACCTTGGAACCGCTGCACGACTGCATTTGGCCGACCAAAGAACACTTGAGCGATGACGGAACAGAATACTCCCGCAAGCAGAAACTACCCCTAAGAATCAGAATTTAGATCCCCTGGAGGAGCAGGTTATTATGTAAAGGATCCTTGACCTATATAAGCAAAGATTTTCGCCAGGATACAATATGGTTAAAGATATGGCCAATTTACTATACATGTCATGTAACATATCACACATCGGAAAACACTAGGCTTCCAACTTCATACAACGACAACCAGAGCTCCAGATGCATTGGTCACATCCATATGACTACCAGAGGGCCAAATGTGAAGATCCAAAGATAATTGATACATGGTTTGACCTTATTCACAATACAATCACAGAGCATGGGATCCAGGAGTCAGATATCTAGAACTTTAACAAGATTGGTTTTTTAATGGGCCAGATCTCGTCTACACTTGTCATTACCTCCTCTGACGGCCATGGAAGGGTAAAGGTCTAGCCTGGCAATCAAGAATGGGTTATGGTGATCCAGGCCATGCAGTCAGGCAGCTATGCCATTCCTCCATATATGGTGGTTACAGGGAAAATGCACCTTGAGCTGGTATCGCAACAGCCCTTTCCTGCCTAGTTGGACAATCAATCTCTTAGAAACTGGTTGGACAAATAACCAGATTGGTCTTGATTGGATCAAGCATTTCGACAAGCATTCTCGCCCTCATACAACAGGTGGAAAGCGACTTCTTATCCTAGATAGGCATAAGAGCCACCATTTGCTTTAGTTTAAGGATTATTGCCGGTTTAACAACATTATCACACTTTACATGCCTCCATACTCATCTCACCTACTCCATTCACTCAATGTTGGCTGTTTCAGCGTATTAAAGCAGTCATACGGCAAGGAAATCAAAAAACTGATACATAACCATATCCACCATATCACAAAACCAGACTTCTTTCTCACCTTTTACAATACATTTAACACGACTTTTCTGCCCGAAAACGTACAAGGAGGATTTCGAGGAGCAGGGCTTGTTCCATTCAACCCAGAGAGGGTGATTTCTAAGCTAGATGTAAGGCTTCGTACACCAACACCTCCTGCAGCCCCTGAGATTATATACAACACCTGGGTCTCTAAGACACTACAAAATGCAACTGAAGCCTCCTTTCAATCAAAATATATTAAGGATCACATTACCAGGCATCAAGGAAGCTCTCTAACACCAATTCTTAGGGCCCTTGACCAAATTATGAAGGATATGATAAAGGTTATATACAAGATGGTATTGATGAAGGAGGAAGTCTGACAGCTAAAGGAGGCAAATATAACACTAAGCAAACGCCAAAGGGCTAAAAAAAGCTATATCAGGGCAGGAGGACCACTGACTATGCAGGATGCAAGCAATATTCTATCAGAAAGGGATGCCCTGGCAGTGCAAAAGGAAGAAATGAAGGGGGAGGGTGGTCATGCAAAGAGGCGTGCAGGAGGTTTGCGACACTGTGGTAACTGCGGCAAAACCGGGCACAATTCTCAAACATGCCAAGAGGATGCAGAAATGGATGAGGAATTAGATTCCAAGTAGTTTTAATTGATCATTTCCTTTATGGTGTTGCAATGTCGCGCGAAAGTTCAATTGAGGGGGGAAAAGTGCGCGCTCGCTTGTTTTGCGCGCTCGCTTATCATCCACGTTATACATGAGATGATATTAATAAAGGATCATATCCAAGAGCTTGAGGAGTCAAATGAAGCACTAAGTAAGCGCCAGAGGGCTAAAAAAAGACATGTCAGGGCAGGATGCCAGCAATCTTTTGGCGGAAAAGGATGCACAGGCAGAGCAAGAGGAAAAAATGCTGGCGGAGGGTAGTCGTGCGAAGAGGCACGCAGGAGGTGTGCGACACTATGGCAACTGCGGTAAAACCGGACATAAAAATTTAAAACCAGTTGTATCACTAATGCCCCCTAGCAGGCGCCAACAGAAAAACCGCCAAAACAACAACCTCGGGCATACCCCGAGTCACCAGTTTCCGAGATTTGTCAGTCAGCCTTGAGTTCCAATGTGGGCTTTTAGGTACGTACCAAGCGGATTGGCGTGAAGCCGAAAAGGAGGAAAGATTGAAATCTGCTGGCCTTTTTCTAGAAGCAGCGTTTGAACGGTCTTGAAGTGGGCTTTAGGCGTGCCCCAGCCCATGCAGACCTTGACGACGCCGGGCACGCCGGGGTTGCGGCAGTGATCGTTGGCGTCGCCTATTGCCGCCTCAATGATGAACTCAAATAAAAATCTTCTCCTTCATGGGGTGGGGTAGATGCGTAGTATGAATTGCAGAGTTTTGAAACTTCCCGAAAGGGGGTCCTTGCTTATCACTATCAGTTGAAGGTTCGCCAACAAAGCTAATTCTGGACCACAGAGCTGGGTTGTCATAGTTACTCATAAAAAGAAAAATAGCAGCCTTGCCCATCACGCAGACCATCATCGCATCTCCAAGTCTTCCCGCTTACAATGGTTCGGATACCAATTCTAAGCCAGCGGAATGCCCCAGCAGATGCCAGCTACAATCTGGAATGCAGCCCTTTGTGTGGCTTGCCTGACAAGGTGCTCCTCTTGATGATGGGACGCCTCGATTTCACGAGTCTGCAATGTCTGCGTAGAACCTGTCGCACCTTTCTCCGTCTCTCATCCTCTCCAAAGTTCAGCTGCTACCACACCAAGGACGGCGATGATTTCCATCTCCCCTGGCCGCCGTTTACGTTCCGGGCTGAGGATGACAGACTTATACATCTCCTGCAGTAGGACGCGGCTAACCGCTAATGTTTGGAGTGTCGAGAACGTATTGAGCGATGGAGCTGGCACGCATTGTAAGCGTACAGAGTTTGATGCAAGCCAAGTATTGCAGAGCGTGCAAGGTAACGCACCCCATGGCCTACTTCCCACGCACTGAGCGTCGCCACACCCGGCCCCGACGTTGCATCGGGCATATCAGATATGTACGGCTCTGCGAGCACGAGGTTTTGCGCTGGGCCTCGGTGGTAGAGGCCGCGCGAAAACTCGCAATGCTCGACCCGGACACACAACTTGAAGAGCCGGTCCGGGTTCGGCTCGTTACATGCCAAAATCCAACCTACCTCCCAACCCACCACAGTTTCACCGAGAAAGGCCAACCCTCCATCATCATGGAGCGCAGCGGCACTGGCACCATCCAACTCATCATGGAATGGGTGGGCCACATGAACTTGGCCCAACGCACTACCGATCGTGGCAAGAGACTCGGATCCACCCCGACCGAGATCGCGCACCAGTTGCAGCACTTTCGCCGACGCGCTCCAGCCGAATTCATCGCTCCCCAGTCCGCCCCTGGGTACCTCCCGGAGATGAAGTGCTTCGACCCCAGCCGATGCTGCTGCCTGACTGGCGGCACCGAGCCCGCCACATGTAGATTCGATGACGCCACCCACACATCCCAAACCACACAAAGCTACCCGTCGTAACCCATCTACGGAATCCGCATCACCATCGCCCCCTGCGTCAGCACCAGTATGATGCCATGCCTCGCCATCACCTACCAGCGCACCATCCTGGTAACATGCTCGGGCGGGAACTCATCCCAAGGCAATGCCGTAACGAACTCATGGTTCGAGGCTATCGATCCAGACTCGTACGGCTGGCTGGTGGGCGAGGGCGGCACAAGGGCCTGGGACGGACTATCGTGTCGCGGGGACCCGTCGTGTGCGAATTATTACCGTTATTTGGAACGGCCCGTGCTGAGGATGTGCGGGCGGAGTTTGAAATTCAACCGTGTGCCGCCACCAACCTGTAGTGACTGGTCAAGAGTAGTGAGGGCCAAGATGGAGGGTCGCCGGAAGGAGCAAACGGAGAGTCCTGAGAGGTGCATGCAGGTGCGTGGGTGCAGAGGGCACGACACCACGACGAGTGACAGGTTGTGCGGGATGGGATTGTGTCTCCTAGTGGTGTGCTGTTTCTGGTGTTGGAGAGGTGAAGCTTTTTGCTCATTGTTTTTATGTTGAGGCAAATCTGGGCAGCCAAGGGAGAGATCATAAAGGCAGCCAATAGTAGACCGTGTCAAACTTGTCGACCAGTTCAGTGGCGATGTCCTTTCGTTTCTTCCACGAGTTAGTTTCATCAGACAATGTGGTACTGGACATATGCCCTGCCGCCGCCGGAGTGACGGTTGATAAGCAACTCGGCAGTTGCTCTTCAGAAGAGAAAGAAGATTGACCCTCAGGGCTCGACCAATGAGAGGCCCTAAAAACACTTTTTGCTAACAAATCCCTTTTGGTGCGCATAACCCTTTTGACGGCCAAAAGCCTTTCCGCAGGCAAAGGGTTCCCCAAACAAATATAAAAATTGACTGGGCAAGAGTTTTGGGTCTCCAAAAGCCTTTTTGCCCACCGCAGGGTCCCGCTACGGTATATATGTAGTTGGAGCCATCCACGCCATATGTCGGTGCGAACCCGACATTCGAGATCAGTAACTACACAAGAGACGACATTCCCCACTATTCACCAGGCCCCATCGGCGGTGTAGTCGGTTCGGATCGGGTGAAACCCCAGTGCTTGAGGTCGGCCCATTCCATGTCGTAGAGGATTTGTCAGGCGCGCTCGGAGCTGACCATGCTGGATGGGTGAAGATGAGCGAGGCGGGTGCGCAGGTTCATTTAGTCTAAAAGATGGGATGACGATGAAGAACACACTGTGCGAGAAGTGTGTTTGTATTTCTACTTTAGGTAGATGTGGGAGGTCCAACTTATTAGATGATAGATCCGCTGATTGGTCGCTTTCGCAACGCTAGCGGTGTGCGCCAGAGTCCCACATCGCCGGAATCATGGGTGGAGAGTTGGCGCTGAGGTACCCGTAACAGTGAAACCAAAGTAGGTAATGCAGTAGATACAGGTAGATAATTCGACGCTGTTTGGCATGGTGGTGTGCCACTACCGGCCCGCTCAGCACCCAGGCTCACATCCCCTTATTTACTCAATGGTAGTATCATAACGTAAGGAATATCAATCATGGGTGACGGTTTGCGATTTATTTACACATGCTTCAGGTTCTACGTTGACCAGACAGAAAAGAACGGTACTAGACTATGCTCGAACCTAACATCGGCAAAGCAATGAGTCCTCCATCATGAGCCCGACATCCGGTGAAACAACAACGCTGTCATGAGTACCGGTATCCAAACCCCGGTCCAACAGCGAAAATATGCACGGATGCTTCCCAGAGCCTTACCACGGCTCCAACCCTCTGGCGCCGTCAAACAAGGCCCTCAATCCTTCTCAAAAGCCTCCCGGAAAGCCTCCTCCGCCACCGCCGCAATATCCAACACCTTCGCATCAAACCCACTCCCGCCCAGCACGGTAATACCAAACGGCAACTTAACCCCCTCCCCATCGGCATACGTCCCGGCCGGCACATTAACCCCGCACAAATCCACCACATTGGCATAGTGCGTAAACGTCCCCAGCTTGGAATTCAGCCTTAGCGGATCCGCAACCATCTGCTCAACCGTCGGATGCTGCGTAGTGGTCGGCACAACCAGCACATCGACCCCGCCGCGGAGCGTATCAAACGCCTGCTGCGCCTTGCGCGTGAGCTGGATCTGCAGCGCCTGATCCCTAAAAACATCGTACGCCGACGGCGGGTTGGCTAGGGCGCCGCCGAACAGCGCCTTGATGACGGGGTGCAGCTCGTCGAGGCGGGTCTGCAAAAAGTCGAGACCGATGCACGTCATGCGCTCGTGCAGCAGCGCGCCCTCGTACAGCAGGTCGCCGGCGACCTCGAATGTCTTGTAATCAATCTCAACGAGGCGCCCGCCCGCCGAGCGCAGGATCTGCACGGCGCGCGCAAAGAGGTCTTGGTACTTGGGCGTGCACGCGTCGAGGGCGGATGGGGGTGGGATGCCAAAGGTGAAGCCGCCCATGCGCGGGCCACGGAAGTCGGTCTTCCAGGTGACGAGGGTGTGCGGCAGCTTGGAAAAGGGGTCGTCACGGTCGTGCTGGGCGATGATCTGCCAGACTTTGCGGGCATCGGGGATGGATGGCGCGACGACGGTGATGGTGTCGAGGGTGCGGCAGGCGGGGACAAGGCCCTTGGCTGACACAGTGCCCTTGGTCGGTTTGAAGCCGACGATGCCGTTGAAAGCTGCCGGGACACGACCGCTACCCGCCGTGTCGGTGGCTAGACCAAAGGAAACAAGCTTCGCGCCTACTGATACCGCTGATCCCGACGACGACCCGCCCGAGATGTGCTTCTCGCTGAAGACGCTGTGCGTGATGCCATACGGGGACCGGCAACCAGACAGGCCAGTAGCCAGCTGGTCTAGGTTGGCCTTGCCAATAAATATGCCACCTGCGTCAAGAACATGCTGCACGGCGGGCGCATGGAAGGTTGCTGTGTAGGCGTACTCTAGACACGCCGCGGTGGTTGTGATGCCGTTGACATCGATCGTATCCTTCACCGAGAACGGCACTCCGAAAAGCGGTGGTAGTGGTTTTCCTGAATACCGAGCAGCTAGCTTCTCGGCCGCCTCTAGCACCTTTTCCCTAGGCTCGAGATGGATCCATACAGCAGGGTCAATGGGCTTATACTTTTCGATGCGGTCAAAGACAGAGTTGACGACCTCGGCGGGGGAGGTCACACCCTTCTTGTATAACGAGAGGAGTTCGTCAATGGGCGGCAACCCGTCGCCGCTTAGCAACGGAGGCGTAGAAGGAGGTGTTGTCTCTATCTGGGATTCGTTTACTGCGGCAAACAAGTCGGAGCTTGTGCCAACGAAGCCGAACAAGCCATCCTGGCCGCATATGATATCGAGAGACGTTGTGACTTGCTGGGCGTCGAAACCCTGGGTACAGTCATCGAGAATGCAGCACTGGTAGCCACGGTCGCTGCATTCACGCAGCGTCGAGGTAACACAACATCTGCAGCAAGGTTAGTCGGCAGCATTACTCAATAGGGCAAGGCAGTTGACGCCTACTCAGTAGTGACACCGGTGAAGAGGATATGGGTGATGCCTCGCGAAAGCAAGATTCGATGAATATTGGTCCCCCAGAAGCTCCCCTTGCCCGGCTTGTCGATGATGGTCTCGCCGGGCCACGGCGTCAGTTCGTCGATGATATCATGGCCCCATTCGCCCCTGACCAGGAGGCGGCCCATTGGGCCCTGGTCGCCGATGCCCATGGCATGGTGGCCGTTGGGGGCAGAGATCTGGCGAAACTTTTTGGATGCTGGCAGGTCGGCAAGGTCAGGTTGGTGACCTTCACGCGTGTGAATGACATGGCTTCCGGCCGAGCGGAAGACATCTAGGACCCTACGCACAGTCGGGACGATGGCACGCGCCTGGGAGAAGATCTCATCGTTGCCGCATTGGATGGAGCCAAAGCCGCCCGGGTCGACAAAATCGCGCTGGATATCGATGATGATCAGGGCCGTCGTGGCGAGGGGAAACTGGAAGGCATAGGGTCTGGCATTGGGGAGAGCCAGCTGGGGACGCCGGGGTGCCATGGTCCCACCTCGCACTGTTCTAAGAGAGTTGATTGGATCCTGAGTATCAACAGCTGCTTTGGCAGTCTGATCCAAGGCACTCTTGGCGGCGCCGACAATGACAATCCGTCAAGACTCGAGAGAATGGAAAACTCTGCGCGTCACCCACCGCGACAGAATTTGTTCGACGCCAGAAGAGGATATGGGCTTCCTGTCGGTGATACGGAGTCCACTTGTTCGCTGGCACCGAGTCGGGCAATGGCCGCGCCGTGATTCTTCGGCGAAAGCGAGATTGGGGCACGGATAAGCAGAGCACCGGCGGCGACAGAGGGTGCGGATGCGATAGGTAGCAAAGGATCGAAGATCGGACCCGGAATCAGAGCTGGTGGCTGCTGGGGAGGCAGTTGCCCGTTGGGTACGGGCTTATCATTATATCAAACAATGCGCTGCATTGGTCATTCCGAGGCTTCATGATGCACTCCGGGTCGGCAGCAGCCGAAGTTCTCGTCCAATCTAATGGCACGCCTCGCGGGGAAGCTTATCTTTAGCTTTCAGCGTGAGAAATCGCTTGGTGGTGCGGGGTAGGCTTTGCAGTAACGTGCAGCATTGCGCGGGTTTGGTGATGTTGCTGGTGTCCCCGACGGCCCGGCGGCGGCAGGGGCGTTGCCAGTTCAAGATGCAAAATCGATGCAAATTGCAGGCGGCAGCCGCATTTGGTGGAGGCTTCCCAATGGTGGTCTTTGAGTGTTTTCAAGGTAGATAGGTACTTACCTTATTCTGTATTCTCATCGACGATGGCTGCGAGACACAACCGCGACGTGGAAGACGATTCATTTGGAGGATTGTTGTGCCGGAAACATCCCGTGACTTCCAGCCACCTGACTACCTTTCGGCCCTGAGTCGCTTCCTTGTGAAAGCAAAAACTAGTCTAGACCGCCCATTGCCAGGTCATCCCATCAAGTTCAGAAACTTTTTTCCTAAGCCCCTCAATGTTGACTTCCTGTGCCTCTCTATAATCGGGGAACCCTCTTCCAGCGGTAAACGCACGGGTTCCAAGTTCCAGGTACAGCAGAGGACGCGCAGCTGGTCGGGGAGCAGGGAGCAGAAAACAGAAAATGGCACTTTGCGACACCATTTCCAGTCAGCTTTCAACATTGGTTTAACTTCCCCGCAAAATGAAGGGTCACAGCCTGCGAACCGTCGGCCCGCCGGTGGCAAGTCGAGGCGACGATTGATGCTCGATCCTGCTGATTGGACAGTGATTGAAGATTCGGTCCCCTTGCTGATAAGCAGCAGGCCGTCTCTTATCTTGGCCGTCGCCGTCGCCATCGCCATCGCCCCCGGTCGCTCGCCCGCGCTCGAGTCTTGTCTCGTTCCGGAACCCCCAATCGTTCCCAACGGCATTTTCCTCGCGCCACCCCCACCAACCCCCAGATTTGACCACCCGCATCGACAGCAGTTCCCCATGCAACGAAGCGTCAAGCCTGGACGCCCCTCGCATGGACTGCCAGCGGCTTGACTGGTTCTGTACTGGGCCTGGCGAGAGCTGGGGAAACATCCGTTTCTCACTGGTTCCCGCCTGGTCAGCTCGCATACCACGACGATGCTGTATCCAATAAAATACTCCCTGGTCTGCCACCCAAAGCACCAAAGCGGATCATACCACCCAAACTGGTTATCTCGACAGTCCAGCCCCTCCCGCAATATCGGGGAGCCTCGTGCCTACGGCCGTCGGCAGAGCATGCACAGGCAGCACAGGGCTATCTTATCTTGTCATCGCCCGCTCGCCCAGCGTGCTGAGGACCTGGACGAGGCGTTATTCCTCGCAGCCCATTCGCAGCGCCTCCTGTGAGGCGTGCCAGCCTCTGCTCGTGATAGGTGGCCAGGGGTGGTATGCAGCCAGATTCTCTCTTGGGGGTGTTTACACGGCACACCACTTGCATCTCGACGTCTCATCAGACATCTCCGGGACATATATGATGGCCATTGCTTCCGCGTCTCAAGTCGGGCTGCGGCTGGAGCCAAAGTCACACCAGACTGTTCCACTCTTCCCTCCGGCACTCGACCGGGCTGCGAGGATCCACCGTTGCAAGCGCCCCAAGTCGGCCCAAAGGCTTTTCCGTTCACCATGTCGCGGCGCATCTCGGCCATCAAGGCCGACTTGAAGTCCAAGACCACCAAGGAAGGATGGGTCCTGCCTCGCCCCACCAGCTCCTTTGCCGACCCAGGCGTATGGTAAGAGCCGATCGAGTTTCACCTTACTTGCATGCATGCATGCTGACTTGATCATGACAGGACGAACATTGATTGCGATGTCACCCCTCTTGAACGCCGGACCTGGTCGGCCTGGACCATGTTTGGTTACTGGTTCTCTGATGCCCTCAATGCCCAGAGTTGGATGGCCCCGGCCTCCATCATCGCCATTGGCTTGACTTGGTTCGTGCATCGGGATTCCCTTTGATGCAAGCATAGGTTAACAGGTCATTACAGGCGCGAGGCAGTGGTCTGCATCATCTTCGGCAGCTTGGTCTGCACCGTGCCTCTTGTGCTCAACGGCATGGTCGGCGCCCGGCTGCACATCCCCTTTCCCGTCGCGATGCGCGCCTCCTTCGGCTGGTACTTCTCTCGCTTCGCCGTCGTCACCCGTGCCATCACCGCTCTGTTCTGGCACGCCATCCAGACCTACACCGGGTCGACCGCCATGACCCAGATGATCCGTGCCATCTGGCCCTCGTACCTCGACATCCCAAACCACATCCCCGACTCGGTTGGCATCACGACGCAGGGCATGGTCAGCCACTTCATCTTCTGGTCGATTCAGTTCCCGATCCTGCTTATCCCGCCCCACAAGCTCAAGTGGTTCTTTGTTGCCAAGTGCGGTATGTTAGACAGCCCCTTTGTGGACATTCATATCAGCTGACCACCTCAGTTCTTGTTGTCACCACCTCGATTGCCGTCGTCATTACCATGACCTCCAAGGCTGGCGGCACCGGTGACATCTGGAATTTGCCATACGGTGTTGACGGCCCCGCCCGGTCGTGGCTCATTCTCTCGTCTCTGTCAAGTATCACAGGCGGCTGGTACGTCTCCCTCTCTTCAAACAACCAAGCTTAACTAACCCCCCTCCAGGGCAACCATGGCGACCAACATCCCCGACTTCACGCGCTACCTCAAGACCGACAAGGGTGTCTACTACCAAGTCCTCTTCCTCCCCGGCATCCAGCTTATGCTCGGACTGTTTGGCATCATCTGCTGCTCGGCCTCCAAGGTCGTCTACGGTAAATACATCTGGGACCCTCTCGAGATCGCCTCGCACTGGGACGGGCCCTCCGGGCGCGCCGGCGCCTTCTTCGTCGGGCTGTGCTGGGTCGTCGCGCAGATCGGAACCAACTTGTCGGCCAACGTCATCAGCTGCGCCAACGACGTTTGCTGTCTCTTCCCCAAGGTACGTCCCCCCACTCCCCTTCCCCCATCCCTTTGCACCGCTAATAAGGACCAGTACGTCAACATCAGGCGCGGTGTCGTCTTCGCCACCATCACCGCCGCCTGGATCATGCAGCCGTGGAAGATCATCCACTCGGCGCAGTCCCTCCTGGCCTTTATGGCCGGCCTGGGCATCTTCCTGGCCCCCATCGCCGCGCTGCTGTCCGCTGATTTCTGGGTCGTGCACAAGCACAAGTACGACGTGCCCGGGCTGTACCGCGCGCACGGCCGCTACCGGTACAACAAGGCCGGCACCAACTGGCGCGCGGTCATCGCCGTGCTGGTCTCGGTCGTGCCCAACTTGCCAGGCATGGCGGCGAGCGTCAACCCTTCGATCGCCGGGACGATTGGGGATGCGGATAAGTTGTACTTCATGTTTTACTTTTGGGGCTACACCAGTGCGTTTGTCGTGTATATCGTGCTGAATTACTTTTGGCCGGCGCCTGAGACGCATATCGGTGCCACGATTTACGATGATGGGGATGTCATCTCGGCGGAGGAGAGGGCTGATTCGGATGTCGCTGAGGATAAGAAGGGCCTGGAGGTTGAGACTTCGCCTGTTTGAGGGGTTTGGGCTGGAACAACGATCAGGAGGGAAGCTTGGGTGAAGGGCGCTTGAGTTGTGCACTGAAGGCGGTGGCTCAGGTTGTTTCGTTGGTTCGTGATGGAAAGATACCCTCGTTATTATTTGAGTTTGCAGCGCTCTGTGTTGTTTGGATATAATGTTGCCAAATATACAGGCTAAGACAGTACTATTCTCTAATTATAGGGAGTAAAGTGGTGATATCCATGTTGCTACCCATGGTGTGGTCACGGTGTAGATGACGGCGGCAAATTGGAAGCCAGCGTGGCTCGAGGCGCTCGTCCTCGAGGATGGCTACGTAGCGCACCCAGAAGCCTTGATCACAAAGAGAACGGTGAACTTTGAGGCAAGGGTTACGTCGCTTGGCACGAGGGTTGACCAGCATAAGCCTAACCCGTGATCTAATTGTGATCCCCGAGCCTTTTGCCAAGTCCAGCCTGCCGAGGAAGCCCCCCTATTCGCGACCCAGCACTTCACATGTCCGCCATTCATTCTCGCCTTTGCCTTCTCGGCCCGAAAATGGGGGCTGGTTTTCAGCGATGAGCTCAAGGATATTGAATGGAACTCGGATGTGTACGACAGGTTTCAAATCGACAACAATGTCAAGACTCAAGAATACGCTGCGCAGCATCGTGCATGGCCACACCAGCACTCAACCAACTTTGACTACTCCACTGAAGGAAAAGGCCGTGGTCTGGTGTCTCTATTCCATTGCCCCTTTGGTTGCGGGAAGACCATGACAGCTGGTTGGCTGAATTTCTTGGAGTTCTTCTCTTCTCCTTCGCAGGAGATTGGGCTAATTTGCGGTGATAATAAAGTGGCTATCGCCAAGTCCTCGAAAGGCCTCTCTTCGGTATGAATGGGGGTGGACTTGGGCATTTCGGTCTCTACCACTCAGCAGAACCTGGAATGAGTGATTGGACATGTTTCTCGGTGGGATGCGATATTCCTTCTTGATGAAGCCGATGTGTTCCTTGTGTGCCGGGGCGGTAGCATCAAGAAGAATGGCCCGATCTCAGGCAAGTTTTCCTTGTTACCCCCTTGCATTCAGGGAACAGTCCATGCCGCAATCGCACCGCACGCTGTTGCGTCTCGTTTCATCTGATAAGCCGCCAGTTTTTCTCCGCCTGCTGGAATCTCAATCTAGTATCATCTTCCTCACAACAAACCTAGTTGATATAGATGATGCCCTCCACTCGCGCATCCAGAGCTCAATCTCTTACTCGGAGCTCAACGACACCAAAAGAACGGCTATCCGGAGAGACCTCGCCCGCGACAGGTGTGGCTGTGAGCTTACCGATGCTGAGGCAGCGGCTTTGAGGAAACTTCCTGTTGATGGAAGGACTATCAAGAACGTCTTGAGGCTTCATTGTACGCAACCACCCGCGGCACGGAGGCGGGTATGTGCTTCGGTGGCATTGTCGCCGTCTTGCTGCTGCTATTGGTGGCTCTGGCTTGGGAGCTCCGCCGGGGAGACAGGGGCAGGTTGATACAAGGAGAAAGCGATTGGAATTGGCGATGGGGAGCTTCATAGCCGAGTTTTCGCAAGCCCTAGGAACAAAGATAGACATATTGATGATATAGATGTGGCCCAAGTGAAGGTGATTTTAGAATGGCAAAATAAGGTGATGATGAAGGCGCGGCACGCATAAAAGGGGCGTGTGCCACAAAGCATGAAGTCCTCCTTGAAGTGCTTCAAGATTCCGACGTGGGTGAGGTTCAAATAAGGGGGTGCGGGCTGCAAGGCGCTGGTCTTTGCTGTGTTGTGGTTGAGTCATTGTGGACAACAGAGCTAAGCATATTACCAATGCAACGCTGTGATAATTCCTTCAATGTAGCTGTCGGGGTTTCGGTTTTAACCAGGGGTTGGGCAAGGCGGTGCTGTGCTTGTCCAATTCCTTGTCACCATCAACCCCCGATTTGAACATGAAATATGTTCCTGCAAGCCCCGGGGATCCCGCTCTGCAAATGCCTCAAGCGCATGCAAGATTGGGAAGGGGGCCCTGGGACCTCGCGTCATCTCCAGCGCCGGCAGTCTGCTAACCTGTGTCGGTAGGTAAAGCGGGAGGGGGATGAGCCCAATCCGAAAAAGATGGAAAAGGCCCGGCGGGGACGAGTCGGTGAGGAATACGATGATACGATCGGACCACACCTCTTGGCACCCGTCGGGATGTCGAGAAAATCGCAGGCAGGCGTCATTCTCGCCGTGTCGGGGGATGGCGTGCTTCCCCGGGCTGGGGCGGCCACTGGCGATCGGGAAGGCGAGAGAGGGGTTGGTTGGTACCACCAGATGGCCATGTGGGCGTCGGCTTGGCTTCGCTTGGCAAATCTACACACCTGCCGTTTGGGGCCATCCTGAGCGACTTGGACGAATCGTCTGCGAGCAGCCAAGATGTGCCTGGCGACGCCTTGGCAACGCTCTTTCCGCTACCGTCCAGCGGTCCTGGCACCTGCCGTCATGCAGATGCGCACTTCAGCGTCCGTCGCTGCCCATCTGGTCGTCCAGTGCCTGCAGTAACACTCCGTCAACATCGATGATGAGCACATCTTTTTCCTCGCTCAACCTCGGCTGTGGCGCCGCCCTGCCATCAGCTCCCACGTTCACGACGCAGCCCGAGTAGGCAGGTCGCTGAGTGGCTGGCTCAAGAGGTTAAAAGCAGACAAGGGACCTGCAGAATGAGAGCCATAAACTTCCCGGCCCGTCCCAGAACTCGTAGTCTGTCCTGAGTGCCTCTCCATACTGTAAATATGAGGCTTGCACGGGCGGCGGCGTCCGCTCTTCTGCTCGCCTCGACATGCCGAGCAACCGACCTGCTTACGCCTGAGAAGCTCGAGGCCGACATTAAGACGCAAGAGTAAGAGCATTCCCGCACTTCAAAACACCTGTGCTAATCTCCTCTCAAAGGCTCCAGCGCGTCTTGTGGAGCCTCAACAAGATCGCCAACGACAACGGCGGGACCCGCGCCTTTGGAACAGCCGGCTACAAGGCCTCGGTCGACTTTGTCCTCGAGCGCGCGCAGACGCGGTTCGGCAAGCACTTCAACACGTACCTGCAGCCGTTCAACCACACATACGAGCAGACCAAGTCTGTTTCGCTCAAGGGCCCCAAGGGCGAGACCGTCCATGTCGTCAGCCCGCAGTATAACCCCGGGACACCGCTGCCCGGTGGTATCACGGCCAGCCTGATCAACACCCCTGTCAACGACACAACGGGCTCCATGTGCTTCGAGTCGCAATGGGCGGGCATCGATGCGACGGGCAAACTCGCGCTGGTCAAGCGCGGCACCTGTGCCGTGGCCGACAAGGTCAAGTTCGCCAAGGCCAAGGGTGCGGTCGGAGTCCTCCTCTATAACCAAGAGCCCGGGACGGATTACGTCGCCCCTACCCTAGGAGAAGCTAACATCGGGCTGCTGGTCCCGGTGGGTATCATCCCTCTCGAGGTGGCGAACGCCTGGATCCCGCGCCTGGCGGCAGGCGAGGATCTCAGACCGACGCTGCTCGTTGACGCCATTGTTGAGACGCGTGAGAGCTGGAACATCATCTCAGAGACAAAGACGGGCGACCCCAACAAGGTGGTCATGGTCGGCGCGCATCTGGACAGTGTGCAGGAGGGCCCGGGCATCAACGACGACGGCAGCGGGACGGCGGCCATCCTGGAGATCATGGGGTCAGTCAAGCAGTACGACGGGTACCTGCACCGGATCCGGTTCGGCTGGTGGGGCGCCGAGGAGAGCGGCCTGATCGGCTCGCTCTTTTACACTAACAGCCTAAGCGAGCTCGAGGCCGACAAGATCAAGTACTATTTCAACTTCGACATGATCGCCTCGCCTAACCCCATGTTCGAGATCTCGCACTACATCAACAGCGGCATCGGGCCTGAGTTGCTCGCCGAGTACCTCGAGTCCAACGGCAAAAACGTCACCTACGCGTAAGTCTTCCCCCCTTTCTTTTCTGCCCCCAACCAACATCCCCGCAGCGAATTCGACGGCCGCTCCGACTATGCCGGCTTCGTCGAGCTCGGGATCCCCACGACGGGGCTGTTCACCGGCGACGGCGCGCCCTGGGACCCGTGCTACCACCAGGCGTGCGACAGCCTCGACAACATCAACTGGGAGGCGTTTACGGTCAACTCCAAGGCGGCTGCGCGTGCGGTGGGCGTGCTTGCCAACTCGCTCGAGGGCGTGCCGCCCCGCCAGCGCTCGACGCCGTTCCTGCGCGGCCGCGACGCCATGACGCATAACTTCCGGCGATGGAAGGCGCTGAGCGAGCATGCGCATGGCAGTGTGTCGTGCTCGCACGGGAAGAAGAAGCTGACGGTGTAGGGGGCGTGCTTGTGTTTTTGGTGGTTGCTGGGGTTTGGTATGAAGAATTGGTTTAGTGCTTAGCGATATGGTCGGGTCATTAGCGACGCAGTATTTTTCTTGGGTACATTCAAAATCAAATTATGCTGTGTCGCGTGGTCCGGTCGCTTGTGTCGATTTGAAGTCTTGTTCAGTGATGGATGTAATCACCAAGGAAGGCATGGGGAAGGAAGCCTGCGCAAGTTTTTCGAAGGACGGGTCGCCCCTTTCATTTGCCACCAGAGACTGCATTCGGGAGCCCAAATCTCCGGATTCCTGCAACATCGACAAAAAGACGCCCAAAACACATTCACCGGCCAATCGCAGCTCTTCCAAATGCTCCTCTTGTCCGGCGATGCGTCGCCCAGGTGGAGGTCTTGGAATATCGCGCTTCAGATGCGACCCGACGAGGAGCGGAACGTCCTACCGAGCAAATACAGCCCATGAGCAATCTTGAAGATTGGGGCTGCCAAGATGAAGCGAGGTTACATCATCCCTCCACCTGTTTTCGGGGCGCGTCTGTTTTTGTCGACAGAGCTGCACTCTGTCTCCGACGCTAAGATGGGGTCGTCGAGGTCGCAGCCAACTTCAGGCTAATTGGCACGTAGCGATTTCCCCAGGTTTGCTTGGGGTAATGGATTAGGGATGCAGGTCAATGCCGTCGTCTTTTGTTTATCCGACATTCGCGCCCGTGCTGGAGGGTTGCACAGCACCAGCTTCCGGGTTTCCATGGCGCGGCGAGGCCTTGGCTCTCCGATGCGACGCTTCCACGGAACCTTCTCCGAAAAAAACCGGGTCGCTTTGTTGTCGAGTTACCCCAACGGGCCACCCCCTTAGCCAGTGACGGCGCCTCGATGGCGCTCCCCTCACCGCCGACGGCAAGGACGTTTCCACATCACCAAGAGGTAGCGCTGAGAACACCGGGCCGCAAGTCCTGGATCGTGATGGATACCCACGGGCCATGACCGCGATCATGGTATATAACGGCTGACCTAGTGGGCAGGCTGGCGTCTCGTGGTCTGCAGCAGCCAGCTCACCCATCTCGATTCTCCCCTGACAGTCTCCTCGTTGGAACCACCGTCAAGATGCACACCAAGGCGATCCTCACGGCGCTTCTTGCGCCCGCGGTCGTCTCAGCCCAGCTGCACGACCTCGCGGTGCGTGCCGGTCTCAAGTACTTTGGCACTGCCGTGCGCGAAGGCTCCACATCTAGCGATGCGGCTTACATGGCCATCATCAACAACAAGAGCGAGTTCGGCTCGGTGGTGCCCGAGAACGGACAGAAGTGGGAGTCGACCGAGCCCTCGCGCGGCTCCTTCAGCTACACCCAGGGCGACATCACGGCCAACATCGCCAAGAAGAACGGCCAGTCGCTCCGCTGCCACACTCTGGTCTGGCACAGCCAGCTCCCCAGCTGGGGTACGTTCCCCGTTCTCGTGAAAACGACATGATAAGTAACAGCCCACAGTCTCATCCGCAACCTGGACCCGTGCCAACCTACAAGCCGTGATCGAAACCCACGTCACCAACGTCATGGGCCACTACCTCGGGCAGTGCTATGCCTGGGACGTGCTGAACGAAGCGGTCAACGACGACGGCGCGTGGCGCGACAGCGTCTTCCTGCGGACGTTCGGCACCGACTACTTCGCCATCGCCTTCGCGGCCGCCAAGAAAGCTGACCCCGTGTCCAAGTTGTACTACAACGACTACAACCTGGAATACAACGGCGCCAAGACCAGCAAGGCCTTTGAGCTCGTCCAGATCGTCCAGGCCGCCGGCGCCCCCATCAATGGTGTCGGCTTCCAGGCGCATCTCATCGTCGGCGGCACGCCCTCGCGGTCCAGTCTGGCAACTGCGCTGCGCCGATTTACTGCGCTGGGTGTTGAGGTCGCTTATACCGAGTTGGATATCCGCCACTCGAGCCTGCCTGCTTCCGCGGCGGCTCTCGCCACCCAGGGCAATGACTTTGCCAACGTCGTCGGGTCGTGTCTCGACGTCGCCGGCTGTGTGGGTGTGACCGTGTGGAGTTACACGGACAAGTACAGCTGGGTGCCCGAGACGTTCAGCGGCGCGGGCGATGCCCTGCTGTATGATAAGAATCTGGCCAAGAAGGCCGCGTGGACATCGGTGTCGTCGGTCCTGGCTGCTGCGGCGACAGGCGCCCCGGCGACGACGCTGTCGACTTCGACACGGGTGGCGACGACAACCGCTGCGCCGGTTCAGGTTCCCACGAGTACGACGGCCGCACCGGTGCCGACGACGACGGCGCCGTCGGGTGGGGCTGAGGCGGCGCACTGGGCGCAGTGTGGTGGGAACGGGTGGGCGGGCGCGACCAAGTGTCAGAGTCCGTGGACTTGCAAGGTCTCGAATGCGTGGTATTCGCAGTGCTTGTAGGGTTGAAGGGGTGGTGGTGGTGGTATTCTTGTATATAGTTGAATTGACGACTATTGGCTGGGTGTATATGATGATTCTGTGTTGTGTCACTGGGGTAGGGCAGCCGCTGTGACTGAATGTTACGCGCTGCCTCGTCGTCGTGGTGCTCAGCGGCGCAAACTTTGCTTTCCTAGCCGTTGACGGACCGACGCCGGCGCCGTCTTAGCAGCTTTAGCAGCCAACACGACCTCGTTTGGTGGCTAGAAAACTCGGTCATATCAGCAGAAACTTCACGCGGCTTTTGCCGTACCTCCCATGATGTTTGCTGTTCTCGCCCTCCTTTCCCTACCATGCCATCCAGGTTTCCCGCCTCGCGTCAAGTGCCAACCTCGCATGGCACATCGTGTGATCGAATCCGGCCTTCCAGATCTCAACGCCAAATATTTTGCTGCCAAACACCATGTGAAATATCCGAGGCCGTTCGAGAATGGAATGACATAAAACACCTCCACCACTCTGCGTATCGAGGCATCCAAAACCCCAACATCCAAATTTCAACACAAAGCACGACCACCGATACAAAGACCACGCCATAAGAATGAACGACCCAACCCTCCCCCCAACAACCGCCTGCCTCCTCGGCCTGGCAATCCTCCTCCTCTCCCTCGCCCTCCCCATGCCACGCCACAGGCCCTTCCCCTCCCCCGACATCTCCCCGCCCTCCCTCTTCACCGCCGTCCTCCAAAACCTCTCATCAACCACCGCCCAAACGGCCCACCACATCCGCGACATCCTCCAGAAATCCACTGCATTGCTGGGACGTATCATCCTCCCGGGGGCCGAAACAAGACTTTCCATCACCCCCCGGCGGGAGCCGCTCGGGTTTTGGCGCGGGGGGTGGCTCTGCGGGCCGTCACCTTCCGCGAACGAGGTGGAGGTAGTCGAGAAGGAAGCGCCGGAGGCGTTGCGGACGCAGAGGCGGAGGAGGAGGCGGCTGCTGAGGGCGGTGCGGTTCGTGCCCGAGGTGCCGAGGCGGACGTCGTCGTTGGGACGGGTTGGGGCCGTGGGGCCTGGGGTGGAGGGGGGCCGGGTTTGATCTGGACTCGCGGTCGGTGGATACGTGGCGGAGGGGGTTGGGGAGCTGGGACGGTTTGATTGGGTGGTGAGGGTGTTGGAATGGGGATGAGATGGGGGGGGGGGTGGCTTGAAGGGGGCACGTGGAGAGCGAAAGTCGTCCCTCTCCTACTAACAGTTCTTAGTGGAGACTGGTAGCAAAATTGTTAGTAGGAGAGGGACGACTTTCGCTCTCCAGGTGGGGAAAAGGTACCTGGCGCTCAATTTGGGACAGGGCATGACGGTCACGAATTGAGATGAGAAATGAATGGTTACCCTACCTTATCTAGATGTCTCAGGTGGTCTAAAGAATTAAAAGTACGGATTACCACCTTTTGCATTCACGATAGGAAGCCTAGGACAGGTACTACCTAACATTTGTCGGACTCATCCCCTGCCTCAACACCGACATCATCGGAATCAGGATTCTTACCTTCTGGTGCGTCGCATCACGTGCCCTCCTGTCATTCCGCTTAAAGTGAACCTTGATGGTTTGTGCCAGGCCTACCAAGGCATCGACATCCGCAGCCTTGTAGAAGCAGACATGGATTTTGAGAAGTCTTTGAAGGAAGAGCCTCTAGTGATCTTCCACCCTGATCGTCCCTTTCAGCTGCATCACGGAAGCGTCGCGGCTCTGCAAGGTGCGGGAAAGGCGGGATGTGAGTTCTGTGCTCTGATATGGGCAACACATATCCGCGAATGCTATTTCGGACCCATTCACCTCGAGATTCATCGCAACTCGTATCAAGCGTTGGCAGTGGTAGCTATCAAGGGAGTTGGTGGGTGGGGTGGTGGCGGCACCCTTGCTTACCTGGAAATCAGCATTGGGGTGTGAGTAAAGTGCTTGGCTATGATGAAGAGATTCCATGATCAATTTGGTTGACACGACCTGGCTCGACCAGATGCTATAATGCCCGAGGAAGACAGGCACCTACTAAAATCCCTGGGCCGGAACGAAATGCCCGCGGACTTGCGCTCCCCAGAGACTCTTTCCTTGGGAGCCGAGTGGCTTGTCCTGCGCTACTCCGATGAGCACGACAAGTGCGAAAATTCTCTGAGTGGACGGCAAAATCTTCTAGCGAGAGCCATTCACGTCAGCGATGAACTCCATCCGCCACACCTCTACCTTAGCGCCCCCGACGAAATGGGGAGATGGATCGCCTTGAGTTACTGCTGGGGTGGAGATTACAGCTTGACCTTGACAAAGGAATCTTTTGGCAGCCTCGAGAGTGGAAAGCCCCTATCGGAATTTCCAGGAGAGTCGTGGCGATCTTGATGAAAGCCCGTTCTCAATAATGAAATCCGCGGTTTCTCGCAGCACTTCCTGGTCCTGGCGCCATCTCATCGAGGCATACATCAAGCGCCTGCTAACCTACGAAACGGACCGGCTACCAGCTGTCGCCGCAATAGCCAAATTCTTTCAACCACTGCTCAAAGACGAGTATCTCGCGGGAATGTGGAAAGGCGACCTTCAGTTGTCTCTGCTCTGGGGAGTCAAATCCTCAAATCAAGGCCTCGGCCACAAAGACCTTCCTTCCAGCTGGGCAGCGACGCAGAGCGCTCGATAGATCCACCGGGTCTAGCGCAGAGAACACCGACGCGCCTCGACTCGGAGCCCATGGCGAATACAAACTTGAAGAAGTTGGTCTAGACTGTCCTGACTCGCGAGGCCCGAGGTTTTGACAAAGACACTTGGCAGTCGCTCTGCAATTGTGCCAACGGACAGCACGGAGTTTATGCTGGCCCAAATTGCAAGATATATTTCCCCTGGAGATGGCATGGACTCGAGCGTACTCGGCTGGGCTTATAAATCCCTCGCACATTTGCTTCTGCCATAGCGCCTAGACAATAGGACGGGGGAAGAAGTCTACTACAGGAGGGTAGGGATTTTAGCGCTGCGTGTGCCAAGGCGTTCGGGCCCTTATCGAAACGGTACTCGAACATTGAACATGACGGACCAATTGCAAGCGGATGCGAGCAAGGAGGTTATTGCGGAGGAGTGGCCGACTAAAAACATGGTAATATTCTATTGCCTCGAGCTAGAAAACAAAGAAAGGGAGTGAAGTCAGCAAGGAAATTAGTAGCTAGGGTGCATCAATTTGTTCTGTGCGGCGCAAAGGGAGATGGGGGGCTGACTTGGAGGTGCTGCCCTCTAGAGATTGGGTTAACATGGTTGCCTGGGTATGTATAACACTCTATGAGGGAATTAGGTGGAAGTATGGACGCTTAGTTTTCTATTGGGACCCTTTCTACTTTCTCGGTTGGTAACACCGCCGTCACGGCCGTTTGATGTCTGGTCCGCCCGGGTCCCCCTTTTATCTCCCGAGGCCATCAATATCCCAACACACCCCCTCATGAAACCGCACTCCCACTCGCAGCACTGCCCTCCGGCGTGGTGCCCGTGCCCCCGATCTCAAACCTCTCCTCACAATCACCACAAAACCCCGTCGTCTTCCTGTACCGCTTAGCCCTGTGCTGCTCCACCAGCGCGGCGCCAGACCCCCAGGTAGGTCTTCTCACAGGCGGCAGGCATGGGATCTGCTTGATCTCTGCCTCTCCCATCTGGCTGTTGCAGACACGGCAGAGGATGCGGGTGATGCTGTGGCACATTGCGAGATGACTTGAAGTATGGCGGTCTCGGGGATTTGTGGTTGGGAATGCTGGCGTCGTAAGAGTCGGTGTTGGCCGTTCCGGCAGTCGCGGGGACTAGCAGAACGAGGGGGATGCATTGAAAGGCGGCTTATGCCGGGTGGTTCTTATAAGAGTCTGGTGGCACCGTAGATGCGGCCATCCGAGATGCGTGCGACACAAACGCCTTGTTCCATGACTTGGGGTTGTTGGGTTCGTGAGGAACAAAGAGAAATTGAGATACCACGTCGAGTTGTCTGAGAGAAGGTAGCGGTGTCGTCTGGTTCTTTGCCGGAAACAAAGAAAACAGGCTGAATTGTGTTTCAGGGGCATGGGTTGCTGCCCGGCGTGGCGGGAACAAACACCATGCAAAAATATCGCGGTTTGCCAATTGGTCGCAGGTTTGCTGTCGAGGCAACATCAATAATTAACTGCCAGGTGTGCATTAGTGCTGTGTGTGTGTGTGTGTGTGTGTGTGTGTGTGTGTGTGTGTGTGTGTGTGTGTGTGTGTGTGGAGGGGCTGGTGTGGGCTGACGGGATCATGGCAGAACTCACAAAGATCACATCTCACCAGAAAACATGGTCACAAAGTGTCATCAAGTTTCAGAGATCAATTGCTGAATGGAATTGCAATACGTCTAACGACCATATCGTGAAGGAGTCCTATCGATCCGCCACCCCAAGTGACGAGATGCCAAACACCAACCCATCCATCCAACCCCAGCTATAATATCATCTTCCTTGCCAATCCACCTCAAGCGCAGCCCCAGAAAAAAAAACTAGGAGAGAAAAGCAAACCGCTCCGACCCATGTCAGAAAAGCGAAGCCAGCGAACAATGCAAAGGCCAGTGAAGAATGCCACCATTCAGACGGTGTACGCCAACATGTCATCCTCACTGACGTAGCCCGGATATAGCTCATCGTGCTTGGGATCGGGGACAGGCATGTCGATGCCGCGGCCGTTCTCCTCTCCGGGCTCCTGCTTGACAAAACCCTGGGCCTCCTGCTTGATGGCAGGCTCCTGCTCGGCAGCCGGCTTGTCGTTGAGAATGGTCTCCAGGAAGGAGGTCATCTGCCTCTGGGCGGGAGTGGCAGTGGGCTCCTTCTTAACGCGGGGAGCGCGCTTCCGGGGGGCCTTCTTAGGCTTGTCGCCCTCCGCCGTGTCGTCGGCCTTCTTAGCTCTCTTCGCCGCCGGGGGTAGGAAGTCAGCATCACCAGGCGCCGGCAGCACCGCATCATTGTGCTTGTCAGACGAGGCCTCCGCCTCGGGGGTCGGACTGCGGCGGCGGTGTTTGGTGCCATCGGCCTTGGCGGCCGCAGCACCGCCTTTCTTGGCGGGGGTGCTGGCAGCATCGGTCTTGACGCGAGTGAGACCGGGGCCGACCTTCTTGGCCTGGGCGATGGCCTCGGAGAACTCCTTGTTGCCCTCTGTCTCGTGGATGTCGGTGACCTTTCGCTTGACGCCGGCCCAGGCATTGCCAGCCGAGCGCGGGTTCGCAAAGCCAAGGCGGCGGCTGAGCTCAGTATAGTCCACCTGCGACGAGAAGGTTAGCCATGGCTCGCAATGGGAGGGAAAAGGCCTGAGGGGATGGCGTAATATGCCTGTGGGGGGGGGGCTTACAGCGGGGAACTCCTTGATCGACAACATGGCATTCAGGATGATCTCTTGCTCGCGGTAGGTGAAGAGACCGCTGTCCTTCTGGTCTTTGATGGCATCGGAAAGGTTGCCCTTGGCCTGGCTCTTGCCTTTGCCCTTGGCGGGGGTGCTGTTGTTGGAAGCCATTTCGATGATTGTGACTTCGGAGTGCGAGAGAGTTGTTTCGATTGTCTGTCGTGGATGGGTTGTCAGTTTCGGGCTCAAGCGGAAACTCCGAAGCAATGACGCGCGATCAGGACAAACCACCACCATCAAGATGCGCAAGCAGCGATCGCGATGCTCGACAGTGGTGAAATTCATCAAATGACCGCAGTTGTGATGATGGTGAAGGCAACCTCTCTTGCGCGGCATGAGAAGTAGCGCGCAAGAAAGAGGAAAGCACCGTCTGGGCTGGGGATGGAGATGGACATACCAGATCGTGGAGATCGTCCGCTTCGATGAGATGCAACAGTTGTCAAACGCGATGCCGCTACCACGGAGAATGTCAGTTTCAGACTAGAAAGAATGTTCGACCTTCGTCTTGCGAGTGTGATGCTGCGCAATGGTGATGGAGACAGGATGTTACGGGAGAAGCATACCTCGATGAAGGTTGGAGGCCGCGATGATGGTTTGTGTGGAAGGTTGGGAATCATGAGCAGGGAAGGAAGTATTTATGCTGGAAGCTGAAGACTCGAAAACGGGTCTGGTAGGGCTAGGGCAAGATTGCACAATAGGCCGCCTCACAATAGCACAATAGGAAAAAGTGAATAGAACGAGGGGCACGAGGAAGAGCAAAGGCCGAGAGGAGAATGAGGGGCGAGGAAGAGAAAAGGCCGAGAGGAGAACGAGGGGCGAGGGGCGAGGGGCGGTGACAGATCGAGAGATTATGAGATCGCGGCTTCAACGGATGGCGGCTGAGATATCACGAATGCCGCTCCGGAAGTAAACACACCAACCCTCCGCTCCGGATCGGAGGGCCAACAGACGTCATGTGAAGGCCCGTGGGCGGAGCTTCCGGGAGATTGACGGAACGGAGATTGACGGAACGCCCATTGGGCCAAAAAATTCACCCCTATGGGAATCCAGAGTTCAGACGTTCACGGGCCCTCCGAGCAACCACTGGCAAAGGATGCAAATCAAGTGCTAGTTGAAAGCGATTCTCAATGGATTCACGGATTCCCGAGACAACTGTACGTATGTTATTCATTTTCAGATCTGGAGTCTAGACTCAGCTGTGATTGGCATCTAAGCTTTCATGTACCCAGAGTATTGAATCTGTCGTCCTTCCGCCCCTCTCATAATTTTCACCCCCTTCACTCAGTCGTTCCCCGATTTTAACCGACCCTACTTTAGCATCCTTTGAAAATGACCACGCTTGGTGTTCCATGATGGTGTAGTACATCTTATTGAAGGCAGCGATAATACCAACAGACCACCGGGCGTGATAACTTTGACATCTGCTCTCAGCTTCACACCTTATTTGGCATCTTTGACCTCTTCTTTGAGAATGCCGACCGGACAAGCCAAGAAAACTGTGACGATGTGTCGCGGCCTGGCCTGTCTGCACTACCGCCCCATCAGAAAAACCTCTCTCGAAGAAGGACACAAATATATGTCAAGCCGTTGGGCCCAGGGGTGACGGGCGTGTGAGATCAAGGTGGCAGGATGGAACAGAAGGCCATCGCCCCAGTGCTCTGCGTGACGCTGCGACGAACATATAACCCGGATGGAGTTTTGTCTAAGCAGCTCCGTCGGATGCATATTGGTGATGTTTCTACCTGCCGTCCAACGTGTTCTCGTTTCGTCGCTGGCGTGTGGCTGCGGGACGGAAAGCTAATGGGCTGTCTAGATAAATAGGCCATGCGCAACAGAACCTCCTCAGAGAAGAGAGCGAAAGGGCATTTCAGCTCGGTCTCGGCCTATGCAACAAGAGGTCAAGGATGATGTGGTAGTTCCAGTGGACAAGGTGAATTTCCAGTGGACAGGGTGAATAAGACCGTGGCTATTTTCGGAAGCAACATATCTAACTTCCTAGCAGCTCCGGATCAAAACACATTTCACTGCGAAAAGCGAGATATGATCTTCTCAACCCACGGCAACGCCCTCTCTGCAATAATGTCGCTGTGATCTGGACACACATGTCAGCTGCCGAAGTTTCAAGATGACATCAGAAGTATTACCGATGCACCAGCTGTGGGGAATTCTGTGCATGTCGATGAAAGCCCGTGCCTCCTGAGATTCTTCCTGGCCAGGGATGTTGCCATGCGCGACAATCAGCTTGTCGCGCGCATCGCTCGGGACGAAAAGATCCTGTCATGATGGTTAGCTTTGTGTATGCGAAGGGGCATGAGCGCTCGGCTCACATTTTGGCCAAAGTACATGTAGAGGGTCGGATCTTGAGACGACCCGCTGCCCCAAACATCCTCGTTCCATTTGTCTTCTGTGATCAGTCTCATCTCTTCCTTCCCGAGCCAGCTGCAAGATTAGTTAGCCGAGGACCGGACGGAGAGTTCCTTCTGAAGCGCTGACGACTTACCAAGTTTGCCTGATGCCGTTCCGACTCTTCAGGAAATGGGTGACGGTAGTGGCAGCAGATGCCGGGAAGCGTGTGACGAGCCGCACAAGCCCGTAAACAAAGGAGAAGGGCAGGAGAAGGAAAACAATGTTGACCAGCACACCAACAACAGCAGCAAACCCCCATATGGAAAGAATGGGCTGTAGACATTGGTCAGCCAGCAGTCACAAAGAAGATCAAGAGCAGTCATTCACTGTGAGGATCCAGCCGGCGCGAGACCTTGCAATATGCGTCACTGTGGGAAACACGAGGATGCCACCGACAATGTCGACAGGATTACGAGCACCGGCATCAGCTCTAGAGCGATCCCCTTGGCGGCGAAGAAGCTCGAGAAGGGCGTATGCGCCGACTGAGTGGCCAATGAGGATGACGCGGACCATCGGCGAAGCAGCACGAGACGAGGGGGACATGGAAGTTGCGAATGCCATCAGATCGGTCTCTGCGCCCAATATGGTCTCTGGGAGGCCGACGGGGCCAGCGGCCTGCTCATTATGATCCGTCGCGCCCGTTTCGAAACCCCGAAAGGATTTACCGCAAATCCGAATTGATGCATTTTTGGCAACCGAGCTGCGTTTGAGGAGCAGCGCCAGGGCAACTGCGAATGGCTCGTAGAAGGAAATCAGGCCGGGGTTCCCAGGCAAAATGTAAATCATAAACTGTTCATCCCTCCCATCGTCACTGCCCAAATCGTGGATCAAGACATCCGTTGCCTCGCTTGGCGCACTTTGGGAAGTCATGACGGGACCTTGTCAACACCAAATGGTCCAAATGGCGCGACGAGCTGACGAGATGAGGTCGGGTCGGGTGGAGCCTGAGCTAGCACCAGCTGTGAGAAGCGGCAGAGGAACTGCAAACCAGCGGCAGGCACTGCGGCAGCTCGGCACCGACAAGAGGGAGCTGAAAATTTGGGGATTTTGGGACCAATCGCTACCCAGTGGCACACGACGTGCCTGTGTGGGCAGGGCGGCAACGATCCCATTCAATCCTTTCTTGCTTGTGCCTGTCGCCTTCAAGTTCTTCTCTGCAACTCTGTGGAACCCGGAAACGTGAACAATCCCATTGGTTTTGCCCTCGTTGACTCCGTTTCTTCTAATCCTTCATCTTGATCCTCCAACGCGCAGCACATCCATTGAGGTCTTTTTGATGGTGCGTGCGCGTCTCCCGGGCATCATAATGGTGGCTTGGCCCCCGATGCGCTCCTGCCTGATGCTACGCCAAGACTCGGGGCGGCTCTGGGGTGGATCCAGAATGTCGAATCAACGAGTCTTTCGAGTCCTGCAGACGGCCCCAAAAGCCACCACATACGCAAGACCCTGGGCGCGAATTATGGACATAATTAGGTGTTTCCCCCCTCAGTTACTCCGTCGTCAATAGACCATCATGCTCAGGAGATTCCAAGTAGGTCTTCCAAGTTATGTTTCACCTGATTTCTTCATCATGACCACCGTGCGCACTTGTTTTGTCCAGCATGAGCCTTTCCGCAAACGACACCCGAGTGGGCTGGGTATCTCAACCTGATGGCCGGGGTACATTTGACATTCTTTGGAACTGCCTCTTTACCTCATTCCTCTGCACATGGGTCTCTCTCCACCTGAACGTGCCCGCTCAGAAGGATAGCGAGCCCAGCATTCTGATCCGCAAGTTCAGGTGGATGTTTCAAGCCATCCTCGGGCCTGAGTTTGTCCTGGCTTTTGCGACGGGCCAGCGCGCAGAGGCAAAGCGCTCCGTCACGGCTTTCCGCGCTGCTGGCCATGAGAAGTGGACGATGCGGCATGGCTTCTATGCCAACATGGGCGGCTTCATGCTGCACGCCCGCGATAGCACCCCCTTTCCCATCAATGCCAAGCAGGTCCTCTGGCTCGTCAAGCACGAGCACCTCACCTTCCCCACGCTTAGCGAGCGAGACATTGAGGACAAGAGCAAGGCGGATGGCTTCGCCAAGTTTGCGACATGCGTGCAGACGACGTGGTTGGTCGTCCATTGCATCTGCCGCGCCGTCCAGCACCTGCCTGTCACCACCTTGGAGCTGACGACAGTGAGCTTCGTCATATGTATGCCCTCATTGTTCAACCTCTACTGGTCACCCTACTCAGCAACATCACAGGCAACCTCGCAACATACTTCGAGTGGTCACAGAAACCGCTCGACGTCTACACCCCGACCATTCTGACTACCGCCGCTAGCATCAACGAGATCCTGATCGCCGCTGGCGACGCAGCAAGCAAGCCCCACCGCCAAACCCCGCTCGACTTCATCGACGACCAGAGCCCCTCCTGGCTCCTCGATGTCCAGCCGTACTTTGGCTTCAGGACTTGGGCGCGCGAGCGGCCGCTAACGCGCTTCACAAACGACCGTTTCCCTACCATCGGCGCAGAGCCCCACAGCATTGCCCTCTTCTTCATCAACATGGCCTATTCGGCCATCCACGCCCTCGGCTGGAATTTCGATTTCCCGTCTGACATTGAGCGTCTTCTGTGGCGTGTTTCCAGTATTGCTATCATTGTGACAACCTTTATCTTTTGGATGTGTGAGACGTACCAGGATGGTGTCAGGCTAGGGCGGTGGAAGCGTTGGTGGAGCCATGTGCTGAAGCGTCGTGGGACAAACAAAAGTGATTCAGAGTTGGGCGGTAACGGCAGCAGTGACGAGGAAGGGCCGACAAAGGCGGGCTTCATTCCAAGGTGGGAGATGGCCATCTTCATTCCCATATCGGTCGTGTACACGCTGGCTCGGATGTATGTTGTCATCGAGTGCTTCTTCGCGCTGCGGTCGCTCCCTGTCGCGGCGTATCAGGACGTCGACTGGATCCAGTTTGTCCCGCATTTTGCTTGATGCGGCCGGAGATGCCGTTCTGGACATCAGCAACTGCACATATACGGTCTACGGTCTTTTGCTATTGCTCCAAGTCCCAGCTGTCACAAAGGTTGTGCAGCTTGTGCAGCATTGTGCAGCCAGGGCCTCTGACTGCACGGTCCAACAGGTTCTACTCGGACTCCGACTTCTCATCGTCAACGCACAGACTGACGCGAATGTCATCCCAAAGTTTCGCGTCAAAGTTTCGGGCTTAGCTTGACCTGCTCAAGTATAAATAGACTCCCCACCCTCACAGAAAAGCGTCCACACCCGCAACTGCAACGCGGCAAGACGAAATACGAATTCCGCAGCAGCGGGGCATACTTCGAGTCTCGACCTCAACGCGCCTCACGTCGTCTCAAGTCCCATGTCCTTTTGCCGAATCCAGGACGAGCATCGCATCAACATGGAGTCAACACCGATTACGCGGCCAGTTCGAGAGGCAACACCGGAGCCGGTGATACCACTGGCAGAACCAGCACTGTGGCTAAAACCGAACGGGGCGATAATGCAGTCAACGGCGAGGCTGACATTGGAGCCGAAACCAGCACCAGCAGTAGAACCGGCCATGCCAACAATACTAGTATCCCCCACAGCAGCCGACGGTGAGCCCCCAGCATGGCTCCGAAATCAGCGAGCTAACGTGGACAACTGCTGGCTCTATCAGCTTCCCACTGAAATCCTACTCGAGATCCGCAACCAAACAGACGCCGCCACCAAAGCGGTGATGCGGAGCGTGTGCAGCTTGTTTCTGAGACTCATAGAGGACTTGGAATGTTCGAAGAATCACTGGGGACTGCCGGCGTGCGATCACAATCCGGAGACTCGTCTTTCCAAACGCCAAGCGGAAGAGGCGCGAGCGATTTTGAAGCGGTATATGAGGGGCAGATGTAATGAATGCCGTACGTATCGCATTAGTGGACGCTACGACAAGACAATCCGCCAGTTCCGCAAGAGAGAATGGTGCTCCGGCTGCCGCGGTAACCACCCCCTTTTTTTGTTTTCACCACACCAACGAGCGCTGCCGCCCTCTGAACGTCTCTGCATCGGAAGGGAGGGGAGGCTCCGTCTTTGCGATGACCAATATGTCACATGGTCTGGGGCGATTAGAACGGACTCGGGGCTATTGGACGGTCGGTCTAAGTCGACAAAAGTGACTACATATACTGCGAACGCACGTCATACTAAAGTGTCAGACGCGGCTTCTATGCAGAAGGGATGTCTTCCCAAGATCAAGATTACGAAGGTCGAGCTGGCCCGCTCTCACGGAACGCAAGCCAATAATATCAATCTTCATTGGGCAATCCCAGTGCTCAGGCTCGACCCGTCAACCCCAGTAACGAAAAAGCAGCTACAGACCCATCTCACGGCCGCCAAGAACGCATTCGGTGTTTCCCTCTGTCCCCACGTCGAAATTGATGACGGACAATTACTTCTCCCCTTCGAACCAAAGCGTTGCGCCTGCTTCGACCACTCTACCAAACCCGGATCACCCCCCCAACAATCCTCGGCTCCTCAAGCCTCCTGTGGCAGCTGCGGGGGCCAGCCGGGCTCAAACAAAAAGTGCTGCCGCTGCCGCTCTGCCAACCATCAACGCAGCTTCTTCACGCCCGACGTCAACACCAAGGACAGCAGCAACCTGGAGCATTCGTACTTGTGCCGGACGTGCCTCGCACACTATTCTTGGATCCGGGCCAGCGACTGTGACCGCTACATCTACCTCGAGTTCCGCAGAGAAACTTCTCACGTCGACGCCCCAGCTCGTCCGCTCTGGATCCGGCTACTCGATCCCGTGACTTGGGGCGCGAGCGCCGATGAGGAGCTTCGTCACATCACGTGGTGTCCCGACTTGCGGTGCGCGACGAGGGTGCGCTGGACGGGGCTGGAGGAGGTTCTAAATACTCTGGGGCCTTCGTGGTAAACGAATGACGGTGTGGCTGGTGGACAGCCTCGACCTATGGCACAGGCCATCCTGGAACCGTTGTCGCCGCCACCTCACCTTGGGCTGCTGGCTCGGTGTTGTTCAGTCATGCAATTTAGCACAGAGCGGCTTGGAAGTTGGCCGGCATTGGGCTTGTTTTGGCTTGCCTCGGCTTCGGTAGCGGACCGACTCAGTCCGGTCTTGTACTTGGGGAGTTCCCACAGGGTTAAGGACTCGATGGATTTTTGCATGGATAAGCGGGTAGCAAGAAAATGCCAAAATGTAGTACTACGCCTTTGTTGATTTTGGTGCCATAAAGAGTGCTTCAACACAATGGATGTGGCTTGTGATTGGTCAAAAACAGCAGCCTTCAAGTGGAAGAGGGTAACCAGAACTCATCAATGCCTTTGTCCAGGCGATCAAGTGTCAGGGGAGGTTTCTTTCCCATTGTGAACCCAGGACAAAACCAACAAGCGACAGCACTGCGAAATACACATTTAACGGAGCATCAACGAGACTCAATTCCACATTTCATTTCCCCATCATCCGATCTGCAGTATACACTCAGTCACAACCTTAGACATCACTAACTTCTTCGGCACTTCAAACACCAAAATCCCCACCCCCTACTCGCACATCAAATAACTTCAGCAAGATGGTTTCCCTCCGAGAGATCATCCCCTCCGCTCCGGCCCTCGAGGCCCCCGCCGCTCCCCTCCGAGTGGTGGAGAACGCCACGGCCGTCGCCGGCGAGCCCTGGCGCCTCGACCTCACCTCGCAGTACTGCTCTGGCACTCCTGAGAACAGCCTCAAGTGCTACGTCAGTGTAACCGCGATATTTGCCATCATCCTGGGGGCGAGCTTGTTCGCGGGCGGGGTCTACATCATTACCACTGCGATCCGGGAGCGGAGGAAGGAGAGGCGTGCCGCGCGGGAGAACGCCCGCGGCGGTGATGCCGTGTGAGGTATTGCGTCTTTGGTGGCGTGTGCGAAGGGGTGAGGGGTGAAGGGTGAGGGGTGAGGAGGAGTAGGTCGGTGGTGGGTGGTGAGGGAGGAGAGAATAAAATACATTGAAAACCCAGACTGAGACCGTTATATCTTGTTTCTCATTAAATGAAGTTGAATAAATCTTGCATTATCTGACAAAAATATTTCCTTGCTAAAAAAATACTCCGGACCCTTCCATTTCCACTGGTATGACGACAACTCGGGGCAAGCACGTCAAAATCAGCCATACGCCCCCTTTTCCTGACCCATTTCTCTCTTTTTTCTTCACCCCTCCCCACATGGCACCATCAGTCGTCAAACGACTCTTGAGCGTCAAAGAACTCGTCATCCGACTCATCTTCGTCGTCATAATATCCCCGCTCAACAGCATCCAGGAGCTCATCAAAGGCTGCCCGAAACTCGGGCGTGGAATCCTTTTCGTTGAGCAGCTGCAGCGGCGTCTTTCCTGTTGCGTCCTTGGCCGACGTGCTGACTCCACGAAGCAGATGCGCCTTGTCGATAAACACCCTGGCCACTTTCAGAGTTCCCTGAGAGGCTACCCGATGCAGAATATTCTGGCCATGCTTGTTGACGACCCGAGGGTTGATGCCCCGGTCCAACAGAAACCTGACAAAATCGGGATAGCTGCATAACACGGCGAAGCCAAGAACGTTGTCCCCATCCGGATCGAGATGGTTGATGTCGGCCCCGTAGTCGACGAGGAACTCAGCGCCGGCAATGCTCCCAGCCTCGGCAACCCGCGTCAACGGCTGCACGCCGTAGTTGTCGACGCAGTTGAAGTCGGCGCCATGCTTGGCCATCAACTTGAACAGCGGAACCACGGCGTCAAAGTCGGTATTCGCAATCAAATGCACCGCATTCCACCCCTCGCTGTCCAACACGCCCACATCGGCCCCGACACCCAACAAGAACTTGGCCACCTCGTACTGCCCGAGCAGACACGCGCGCAACAGCGGCGTGACCCTGCTCCCGGCCTCGTGCCTGGCATTCACATCCGCCCCCGCCCGGATCAACACCCTGGCCGCACCCACATCCCCCCTCATGACCGCCATCTCGAGCGGACACAAGCCGTGGATATTCCGTGCATTCACATCGGCCGCGTACCGCTCCTGCCGCAGCGCCTCGCCCAGATCGACATGCAACAGCCCCATGACCACCTGGTGCAGCGGCGAAAACTCGGCCTCTTCCAGGTATCGATAAATCGGAAACTCGCGCGCCATCTCGACATCCTGCTCCCGCCCCATGATGAAATACTTGACGGCGATGCCCGCCGCACACGCCGTCGGCCCGGCGTTGGTCATGGCCTCCTGGTAGGGATCCGAGCCGGCCTGCAGCAGCAGGCGGATCATGGGGATGTCCTGCTGGCAGACGGCGATGATGAGGGGGGTCTGGCGGTAGGGGCCGACGACGTCGTAGACCGACGCAGTGCCGGACTGCAGGAGCCGCCGGACGCCGGCGAGGTCCGACTTGAGGGTGAGGCCGCAGAGGCTGCCGGGGCCGAAGCCGGCCGTCGACGAGAGGTGGTTGACCACGCGCAGGACGAGCTGCGGGGAGCCGTGCTGCGGGGAGGCGTAGAGGATTGCCAGAGAGGCGCGGATGAGCCAGGTCGGCAGGTGGTACACGGCGCGGATCGTGCGGTCCGGATGGGGCGGGTGCTGGCAGGAGGGGAGGGTGCATTGGCGCGTTGAGCGGCCCCGGTACGAGAGGGCCAGGGAGCCGAGCACGGGGCGGAGGGAAGTTAGGGACCAGGTGTAGGTGGTTGGCGAGTGGCACCGGCAGCGGCAGGAGGGCGGGCAGGTGGGCTGGCCCCGGGGGGTGGTCGGGGTGAGGCTGTCGGTGTCGTGGCGGGCTGCTGCAGTGTCTCCCTTTTCGTGTAAGTTTGGTGGCTGGCCGAGTTGGATCTGATGTAGTTGTACGGAGATGCTGTTTGCTACGGGCTCGGAAAACCTGGCCGGGATGCCGATGCTGCTTTCCAGGGCCTTGAGTCGGTAGTCCATGTGGGAGATGATGGCGTGGTGGGATAGCTCGAGGACCTTGCCGAGCTGGACAACCGTCAGGTTCTGCGATTCCTGGAGCGTCTTCTCGGTGTGGGAGGTGATGCGCTTGGTTGAAGACTCGAGATAGCTGCCGACGAAACTGGTGATTTCGTCGTGTGACCTCTCGAGCGAGATGCGGATGTCGGCAGAAACAGATCTAGGTCACGATGTTAGACAGCACCGCAGCTGGTGCCTGTTGGGGGTGTGTCATACACGTTCTGGGCAATGAGCAACCGGCAGGCATGCCCGGTGATGCTTTTCAGCTGGCTCCTCAACTTGGCCACCTTGCGCGCGCTTGTCATCCAGATGATCCTCCTCCTCTTCCCCAGCTCTTTCGGCTCGCCCAAGAGATTCGTCCTCTGCAGGCTGTCGACAAACTGCTCGATCCTGCGAAGCACATCGGCCCCGTCGTCCAGCAGCATCTCCAGCTCGCGCCAGGACGCATGCGACTCCTTCTGAGAGCCGGGTCCCATGGCATACAGAGTGTTGATGCCCTCGCCCGTCTCGCTGAAGAAGCGCTGGGTCCGCGCGAGATCATCTTGCAGCCGGTGGAGGTCCTCGGGGGCGTCCCTCCAGGCACTCGACAGCGACCACAGCTTGGAGCTCGTGCGGAGCGCGACGTCGGCGATGCCAACAATGGCGCCCACTGCCTCCATTGCTGCTCAACTTGGCGCATCAGTCTGATATCAACAGGATGGACTAGTGCATGCAGACTGCTGGATCCCGGCACTTGGGCATGTTCAGATTCTTGGGTAGGGTAGTAATTCGGAGGAGTTCTTTTGCGAGGGATGCGATAGCGTGTTTCAAATTAGCCGTGCCTTTATATCGCCACGCGTTGGCTGCGGGTGTATGTCGTAGATTACCCGGGTCACATCGACGGCGACGACTTTTGCTTCCATTGACGCAGGATTGGAGCCGACAGGGCTGATAAAGTGATTAAGTGGTACCTTTTTCAGGTAGTCATTGAGTTGCATCCATTTGCCACATGGTCAAGTACTTTTGTTCTGGTCGCCACGTATCGGAGACGTCGATCACTTTATGCTCAGGGGGCATGAACTTAAAGACTTTGTGGCACAGCGATTCCAGAGCCAATGGATTTGTCACAGAACTGCCTTGACAGGCGCAGTTGTCGGCATTATTGGCAGGCTAAGCGCGGCAGAGTCACCAAAGCCACGCAATGCAATGGCGCAGATCACAAGAGCAATAATGCGTTCATAATGTGTCAATACCATTCAGCAGCACCACCCCCCAAGGCGGCATTCATTGCTCTCTAGCGTCTACTATTGCTATTGACAGCTTCCACAGACGATAAGGCTCAAGGGGTGGCAACAAATTGCTTCGTAGGAGGGGCGTTGGTGTTGGTCCCAGTCTCGCCGCCCTCCCATTTCCAGACCTGACCCGAGCGTTCAAGGCAAAGAAAGCATTATCAGTAACGGCAATATCCTTGGCGAGACCACCCACCCTCTCCCAAGCCTCTCCCGAATCAGTATACCGCCAAACCTCGGAACCGGCAGGGTTGAGGGCAAACAGCCCCAGCCCTCCCGCACAGAGACGCGACCAAACTCCCCGCCGTCGACGCCGAAGCCAGCTTTCAGCTCAAGCTCATCGCCACAGAACTTGACAACATGTCGCCTTTGCATCCATGATCCATCTGACCTGATGGCGTGATAGCATGCCCCTATGAGAGTGCGTCTTGACGGAATGTGGAATGCACCAACTCAGCTCGGCCGGGGCACAACTGTCCGTTCTCAGTGTTGCGCGCACAACCTGGAGCCGGGGCTGGCGGTTTCGTCTCTGGGTGGACGTCGGTTCTCGGAAGCCTGTCTCGGAAGTGAATTCCTATTGGCGGCTCAGCCAGACGTTAGCAGTAGAGGACAAAATCAGGTCTCAGCGAGAGCCGAACCAATCTTTTTTACTGGTCAATAGAAAGGATACTCGTGGAAGGTACCTCCCAGCTGGTAGAAATGCAGATAACCTCAGCTCCAAGGCAACAGTGCGAGGTTTAGCTATCGCGACTTCCCAATTTAGCAGCGATGCTCTTCTATTGGGCAGAGAGATTGGGCACATCAAATTGTCCCGTTAAATGGCAAGGGCATTCCACAATGCACAATGGCACAAGACCACAAGACTTGAATTCACGGCGCCTGAGCAGCTAGAGCGACAATGTCGGAAGAATCGTCTATAGTGTACCTGACTTGCTTACCTCAATCTTTGCTAACACGCAAGAGCATTCAGGGAGATCGAATACGGGCCCACCTCCAGGGCTGCCAGGCCCTTGTTGAAGCCACCCGGACCGAGTCCATTGGCTCCTGGGCTGGAAGCACTTGATCGGCACAGCGCAATCTCCTGACAGTTGAACTTGGGAATGACAAATGCCAACATCCTAACCCCCCAACCGTCTCTCTCCATATTCGACGACGCGGGCGTGAACTACGGCTTCATCGTTGAGAATCTAGACAGCAAAGCGTCCCCGATTAGTTGACGGCAGGTTGGGCGCTTCCAAGATCAGGTCAGTGTAAGAGCAACCACGAATCAGCCCGCTTCAAGCTTCCGTCGGTCAACAATACCCACAGCCCAAGTCTCGACATGCTAAGCTCAGAAGGCCATGTCGTTCCCATGGGCGTGACGTTTATCGATGTCACTGACCAGTGCATTGTGCGAGCTTCAACATTGCATTCTTATCTCTCGCTGAGCTATGTCCGGGGAGGAGCACACGGGCTTGAACTGTCAGTCTCAAACCGGCCATCTTTGGAAGAGTCCGGTAGCCTACACGACGCTGGTCCACCAGTACACGGCGCGGCAGCTGGGCTTTGACACCGACAATCTAAACGCCTTCTCGGGAATCCTCTCGGTTTTACTGAAGAAGCTCGTGGGTAGAGCCATCGGAGATCTTTTAGAACTTCTGATTGATCACTGTCTTCTGTGGCACCACGCCAGTGACACCGACAGTCCAAGCATCGCCCGCAACCGAATTTCCCCAGCTGGTCCTGGGCGGGGTGATCAGGCAGGAAGAGTTACTTTGGCGGGCCGCTGTACATCAACGACTTTGCTATTCGAGGATTCGACGCGCCCAATCGAAAGCCCGAGGTGAGGCAGCCTCAGCCGCAATATCCTGTACTTTCAGTCCGACACCTGCAACATGGCCAATTTCGTTGATCTCACGCCCGATGGCCACCTCTAGCCTTTATTACTACGAGGCAAATCGCAATGCGGTCTCGTGTATCACTTCCTCTGGCCGCCGGGGTTTTCGGTGGGAAGTATGGAGTTGGTACTTCTATCAAAGATCCCCTGTCCATTACACCGAAAGCGCTTCGGGAGGTCAGGGGCGCAGATGCATCTGCCGTGTTTTGTTTGGAGGCTGATTGCCACCTTGCGCATTGCATAATCATTCAGTGGAACGGCACGAGGGCCGAGAGGTTGGGTCTTTTCACCATCCAAATCGGGGCGTGGAGGCCATTGGATAGGGTGAGGAAGGAGATCATCTTGGAGTAGGGGTTATCCATCTTCGTCATCTTGGTTGACAGATTGACAGTCACTCTTCAATTGCGTTTTACTTGCTTTAGCATGGCAGTTCCAGTCACCAGTGGCAGCGGCGCGCCTGACAGGTTGAAACTCCATGTTCACGATTGGGAACTAAATGAACCCCCTGAATCCTCTCCCCGGATCTTGGTGTTCTGAGCCACATCTTCATCAACCCCACACCCCCGCATCACCTCTCCGCCCATTCAAACTCCCACTTAAAAACCGCAACCCTCCCCAAACAACCGCCACAATGCCACAATGCCCGAAACTGCCCTCTTCATAATCGACATCCAAACCACCCTCGCCACCGACCCAGCAACCCGCATCCCAGCCGCCGCGCGCATCCTCGCCGCAACCGCCAAGATCCTCTCCGCCGCCCGCACCCTCCCCCACTCCGCCCTCATCGTCATCATCCAACACTCCGACCCCTCCGGCCCCCTCACCCACGCCTCCCCGTCCTGGCAGCTCGTCTTCCCCCCGCTCCATCCCTCGGAACTGCTCATCCATAAAATCACGCGTAAGTTCACCATCGCTTGGCATGGATCGGGTTGATGGATGTGTGTAGGGGATGTATTCGCGTCGAACCCCGCGCTGGCGGGAATGTTGAGGGGGGTGGGGGTGCGTGAGGTGGTGGTGTGCGGGATCCAGAGCGAGTGCTGCGTGGAGGCGACTTGCGTGGGCGCGTTGGAGGCGGGGTTTGGGGTGACGCTTTTGGGCGGGGCGCATTCGACGTATGATGTCGGGGGGAAGGGGGTCGCGGAGGTGGAGGGGGAGGTGGAGGGACGGGTGAGGGCAAGGGGGGGCAGGGTTGTGGGCTGGGAGGAGGTTGTTGATGCGTGGGAGGAGAGGGGGGAGGTGTTTGCGCCTAGGGGGTGAGCAGTTGGCCTACCCGGGGGGGATTGATTTCCCACGATGAGCTTTAACCTGGGTGGTTTTGAGGTACCGTGTCTATTTGGACTCCGTAATGACTCTTATTGACATTAAAACCAGCTTCAACCAAACCAGAGGTCCGATCTTGACCACCACACTCAGAAATGCCAAATTAGATGCCTCCCCATTCAACGCCGGCGGCCATGCTCGTGTCCGGGCGGGGCGGGCGCCGGTGTGACGATCTCAGGGGCTGCCGTCTTTGTCGGGGCCGCGGTGTTGACGCCCCTGGACGAATGCGTCAACAATTTTCTCGTTTCTCACAATCCCAGCTGGAAACACCAAGGAGAGAGACTTACACGCAGGCACTCGACTTTGCAAGAATTTCGCCAACCGGGATGTAGCCAAGACAGCCATAGCACGCGCAAACCTGTTGGAGCCGGAAGAACGGCCGCCGTCAGCCATTGCGACGCCCTCAAGTCTTGAAAGTCTGGGGCCTCCTTACGCCTTCCTTGCCCCCGGGTATGCACTTGAAGAGACTGTTTGCGTCTTTCGGGTTCAGGAAGCAGGCTGTGTTGTCCATGATGTCGGCGCAGTTCTCGTTGCCATTGTAGTCGCACGGGCCGTAGTCGATTTGGGGAAGGGCCAGGACGAGAGCCGCGAGGCACGGCAGCAGCCGGAGAGAGCAAGAGACACGCATCGCGACGGCTGATGCTAGATGAAATCCTAGGATGAGGAGGTCCAGCAGAAAGCCACGACAAGGCGCTCCGCGCCAAATACCATATATAGGCGGCGGACCAGATAGCTATCCTGGCCACTTCCAGCTCTTATCGCTCAAGTCTCCCTTATTGCTGCTGATATTGATCACCCGGACGCAGAAGACTAGCTGCTTGGCTTCCATGACGGGGTTTAGGCTAGGGAGAATGTTCCAAACAAAGATTAATTTTTATTTGCTTCTCCGCCGTGCAACGCAATTCACCCGCGGTTGATTTATTCAGGTACATGCGCTCGCCGAATCAGGGGGCTTCCCCTGTCGGTTCTTGCCGGGCTCGCACGGCGATACCAGGACCAGCCCGCTGGAGCAGCCCGCCGTGTATTCGGGCTACATGGTGTGCTCTAGTTGGTCAATTGGTCTATGAATCTTGCAACTAAGTGTGAAGCTCACTTTTGCATGTCCGAAGTTCTGTTCCAATCTTTGAACTTGATGAAGGGGTCCAGGGCGGCTGGGGCTGCTCCTGGCTGGGGGTTAGGGTTCTAATTTCGCGCGGCCCCGTGTTCTCGCGCCACCGATCACTGGCGGGAGCGCGTCTCGGAGAAATCGGGACTTGGCCATGGACAAATTTCACCCAATTCTCGAATTCTCGCTCATCAACCCCATTCCTAAGAGACGAAACCACAACGTCAAGCCCACAACATGGCGCAACTACCAATACGCCAAAGCCGCAGAGTCGCAGCGCAAAAAGCCACCCTCAAACTGCAGCGCCGCGACGACGCGTCCGACACAGACCACGCCGACGACACCGACGATGCCTCACCACCCACATCACAACCCTCCTCCCCGGACGACAGCCCAAAACCCACCAAACGGCGCAAACCACCCCTCAAACCCTCAGCCTCCACGAACCTCACCCCAACAACCCCCACCCCGCGCACCCACCCCCCAACCTACCACCACCCCCCCCTCCTGACCGCGTCCCACCAAACCGCCCTGCTAACCTGGTATTCCACCACGACCCGGCCCATGCCCTGGCGCCAGCCCTTCTCCCCCTCCCAACAACGCGCCTACGAAGTCTGGATCTCCGAGATCATGCTGCAGCAGACCCGCGTCGCGACCGTAGTGACCTACTGGACAGCCTGGATGGCGCGCTTCCCGACGCTGGCGGCGCTGGCGGCCGCCGCGCCCGACGACGTGCTCGCCGCGTGGCGCGGGCTGGGGTACTACTCGCGGGCGCGGCGGGTGCACGCGGCGGCGGGGGTGTGTGAGGCGAGGGGGGGGATGCCGGGGACGGTGGGGGAGCTGGTGGGGGTTCCTGGCGTGGGGCGGTACACGGCGGGGGCGATTGCGGCGATTGTTTTTGGGCGGGCCGAGGCCATGGTGGATGGGAATGTGGAGCGGGTTTTGGCGCGGCAGATGGGGGTTTATGCGCATGTCAAGGAGAGGCGGGTGGGGGAGGCGGTGTGGGAGGCCGCGCAGGCGCTGGTTGAGAGTGTGGCGGCTGGGGAGGAGGTGAGTGAGCGGCCCGGGCTGTGGGGGCAGGCGTTGATGGAGCTTGGGAGCACCGTGTGCACGCCGGCGCCGAGGTGTGGGGTGTGTCCGGTGACGGCGAGCTGTCGGGTGTATCAGGAGGGGTATACGCTGGCGATGGGGGGGAGTTTGGAGATGGAGGATGTGGAGGAGTGTGGGCTTTGTGCGCCGTTTGAGGACGACGGCATTCCCAGTGTCCCGAAGCGAAGCAAGCAGCAGGACATATCCCCCTTCTTCGCAACCCCTGCAAACAAAACCACGCCAGCACCAGACGCCCGCACCCTCGAGATCATCATCAGCCACGCCCGCAGATTCCCCCTCAAGAAACCGAAAAAGAAAGTCCGCGAGGAAGAAACCCTAGTCTGCGCCATCCGCGCCCCAGGCGGCCGGTACCTGATCCACCGCCGGCCCGAGAAAGGTATGCTCGCCGGCCTGTGGGAGTTCCCGAGCCACCTGCTGCCGGCATCCAACGACAGCGCAGCCAAGGCACGCAAGGTGGAGGCGGTGGCATACGTGTCCAACCTGGCATCTGGCGCCGAGAAAAAGGTGGCCAAGGGCAAGCGGAAACGAGAGGCGGGGGCGAGGCACGTCGGAGAGTTGGGGAGCATCCCCTGGTTATTTTCCCACCTGAAGTTGACCATGCACGTTCACCTGTTTGAGGTTGACGATGTCGACCGAGAGGGGCCAGGAAGCCCGAGGAGCCGATGGGCTTCATCGGAGGATATTGACAAAGAGTCAATGGGGACAGGAATGAGAAAGTGTTGGACACTGATTAAGGAAGCCGAAATATGACCTGGGTATCATTCTGGGGGGCATCGGGTGGCATTGCATATGGTGGTTCTGGTGTTTGGAGCATAGGCGCTGGATACACATCGAGGTCTCCCGTTTGTAGACCTGCTTATAGGAAGGGAGATGTAGTCAAGTTTCCCAGAAAACACCTGTCTCAGCAAACGAGCTGGACAGCCACTGAACAACAAAGCCGGGTCTATTGACAATAAAGGTACGCCGTGAGCACCCGAGCCGCGATAGCAATTCTATTGTTACAAAGAAAATACAGCTGCTGCACAATTACCGCCCGCCGTGTCACCGGACAAACTCATTCAGGTCCTTGGTCTCCTCAAAGCTGACCTTTCCATCCTTGCCCACGCTGGCAACATGGATCGCCACCGGCTGGTACTCCACCTTCTTCTCATCCGCCACCTTGGGCTTGATCGTCAGCTCCACCGCCGCCGGCACAACGCCCGCCTCGGCATCGGCAATCTCATTGACATCGTCCCTCGTCAGGGCATCGCGCACTCGCACGCCGCGGCTCGACATCAGGATGGTGGTCGGCCCGCGGAACTGCAGAAATAACCTGTCGCCCCATATCGTCCGCCGCATCGCCGTCCTCAGCTCGTAGAGCAGCCGCGCAAGCGACTTGTATGTGTCCGTCTTCCGCATGACCCTCCAAAACCTGGCCAACCTCTCCGGCACCAGATTCCCTGCCGCACCGCTGATCGAGCTGGGGATTGCAGGGAGCTGGAGGTTCAGGCTCTTTAGCCGGAATGGCAGCGGCGGGTTCTTGTTGACCGAGTACGCTACGACGTGTGACGGGTGTAGGACCATCTCCTCGCCCTCTGTGAGGGCCAGTTCGTAGATCTGACCCGGCGCCGAGAGGGCTGCCAGCCCGCGGCCGGTGAGATGTGAGCTGCCCCAATGCGCCAGGGACAGGCCGCTTTGGATGCGCGGCGAGACGGCCAAGGTGTGTCCGGTCCAAGCAAGGAGGGCGTTGCGCTGAGATACCATCCAGTCGGTTGTGCCGTCGAGGTGGAGGACGGAAAAGGTCGTGGTGGGGGATTTCGTGCTTATGAGGGCGGTGATGGGCGTCGTCGACGAGATTCGCTGGTAGAGGAAGGGCACACCGAGGAGGGCCCGCCGCAGGGGGGAGAGTATGGAGAGGGTTGATTGTGCCTGGAAGGGAGTCAGCAAGTAAAGTCAATTGAGTCAATTGGCATGGGCGACGTCATAGCCTACATTTTCGACCTTGCCCGCGACTGAGACGAGCGTCCCCCGTCTTGTGTAGAGACGCTGGGATGCAGAGAGGGTGACGGAGAGGAGGGAGTACGGGGCGCCCAAGACTTCGAATCGGGCATCTGAGCGAGGTTAGCAGCTCGTCGACACAGTGGTGGCCTCCAATGCCTACCCGCTGAGTCTCTCTCAGGTCCGGCAGGGACGGCGCCGAATGCGTCGGCCGGGCGGGATTGCGTGGTGGGGGGTGTGCTGATTTGGATGGTCCTGCATTGCCAGCACACAAAGCCTGGTCGTGTTGACAGCGCGATAATCCTGGCTCTCGCATTTCGCGAGGCCGCGGCCAATGTGGGAGGGCCGCGCATGGTGGCGGGCGATCGAAGTCTTTCGGTGTTGCGATGGGAATCCAAGCTCCGACAAATTCCCAGCTGTCAAACAAGCTGTGTTCCGACCCCTCTATGTGCATATCTCGCACGTCATGAATTGGCCACGCCCAGAACCCGGTAGAGGGATTTATCCACTCGACAAGAAATTTGGAAGGAAACCAAAACAGAAATCACCACATGACCAACCCAGCGTGTAGCCGACAACTCTTGACAAACCTAGCACGTGCATTCCGTTTCTCTCGCCCCAAAGCAGCAACCACCTCCTCGCTCCAGAGGGCGCATTGGGCGGAGAAACTGGAGATGGACTTGGTCCAGCTGCGTATCTGCATCCTGATCCATCTGCACAGAATGGTATGGTCACGGCCGACATTCGCAAAAGGCAACAAAAACAAGGCATTCACTCCGTCGCCCTTGACGCTGAGTGTTGTTGGTGGTGGCTGTGCAGCGTTTCAGGTATCCTCGTCTCGAGGAACTTCGTCCTGTTTTAAAATATCCCAACACTCCACCATCTTTACTCACCTCGTCTAACAACGGCACGTGCCGTGTCGTAAACATGGCCTCTCCCTACCAATACAGTGCCATGCTGCCTATACTAAACCTTCTGGATGTATGCCGGCGGCAACCCGGGGACATGTCGTGGTTCTCCGAGCTCAATCGTACCCTCGCGACTGATAATTCCCTGATTTTGGCCTGGGCAAAACGGAGCGGAACGGTTTTCGATCGCTTGACATGCTCGGGCATTATCCATTATGCAGAATTGCTTTCGGTAGAGGCAGCAAGCACATTTCACTCACTGTTGCTTCCCCCATATGTCTATAGGTACGCAGCCGGCCAAGTCACTTGGCATACAGCATGGTGGCCATCGGGGGAGCCCTGGGGCGCTCCGAGAACGACTTTCGCTTCTTCAGCCGAGCCTCTCCCATCCTCTGCGTCGCCGACGTCCTTCACTTCCTCGTGCTGCTCGTGTTGGGGTTCAGCTTCAGGCCCCGTCAAGCGAACATCAAGTATGAGCTGAGACGACGGTTTGAGGGCGTCTCGCAAGTCGACCTCACAAACGCGGAAAACAACCGCATCTCCCGGTGGGGCCTAATGGTCCTCGGCGGTATACCCTGCCAAACCATCAAGCTGATGGCCATGGAGGGCGTGCTCTGGACCAAGGTGTGGGGCCATGTTCTTTGTCTCGATTCTCCTAGGCGAAATTATGCTAGCTCTGGCGCGCATGGTCGATACCGACCACGAGATACACCTATCAAAGCCCAGACGGCGAGAAAAGACATGGGCAGCGATACCGACCTGGCCTTACATGTCCCATTTATCTGCCACTCCCATCTCGCCTATAGCGCCGTCGCTACCGTCACATACTGGCTTCTCTTTACTGTTTCTCCCATCGAGTTTGAAGTGGCCGCCTTTATCTGCCTCGCCATTGCCGCAGCCATGGGTGCCATTACGATAGCGCAGCTGCTACTCAGTCAGCAACCGAAAGGGCCTTCAAGGTTACTTTGAGCCACTTTATTTGATTGCGGCATGTGAATTGCTGCAGACTCTCGGCTGGCAAAGGGCCGCCCTGGTGCTTCCCGACTGGCTACAAGACCGACCATTTTTTGACCAGTATCTGCGAGAGGTACGACAACCCCCCAAAATAAAACTCGTAGTTGTTCTTCTCCCCTGGACCGACATCGATCTGGGGCTGGAGTCAGAAACGGCTCCGTATCTTGTCTTTATTGTCTATGAGATCTGGGCGACATTTCGTATGTCTACCCTGAATCCCAAAATGCTGTACTTCGGGCCATTGCGGAGGGTCTCCAGAATCAGCTCAGCTGAAGAGTCGTCTACTATTTTTGTCTCCCGATCTACCTTTGTGTTTAGCTTCTTGTGGCATGCGTTTATGTTTCAATCATACGGGACGTATAATCCGCCGTAGACAAAGGTTTTGGGTAAGGTAGATAGTTGAGTGGGTTCTGTCACAAACTTTATTAGGTCGGAAATTTGAACTATTATCTTGGATGATAATTTGGTCAAGTTACACGAAATTTAAACTACCGCGATATTTCGTTTTTAACAAATTCAAATCACTTCGCTTTCAACAACATTTAAATTATCGTCTCGGACGATAGTTCGTTTTCAGCGGTGACCCGCTGGTCATGTCACCCAACAAAAAGGGAAGGTACGAACAGAGAATCAGCTTGAAGCACAAATACTCTACCTTGCAACCCCCCTTCCTGCTCATCAATTTTTCTCTCCTACCCATCCACTTTTCTCTCTACCCATCAACTTTTCTCCTCCTTTGCATTCAGGTACCCATCATGGCCTTCAACCCATATCCGTCCCCCGACTCAGACAATGACCGCCGGAAGCGCGCACGCCTTCGGCGGTCGGAAGCCACATCTTCCGACTCCAGCGATGCCGGTGAATTCTCCATTTTCAACGTTCGGCTTCGAGTAGCGGTCCCTCCACCGCACCCGCTTCCTATGACGGAGGAATGGGACACCCAATGCCATGTCATCTACGAAGAGCTAGGACACAGGACTCTGGAGAACGAGGCGAGGCGAATTCTTTCCGACGAGCAGGTGAAAGACGTTTTATCGGTCGAGCTGATGTCAAGAATGCCATCCAACATCGACACACTCATCAAGGGCCAGCCAACCATCCTCATCGTGGCGCGTTGGTTGGACGAGAGTTGCTCTGCCATCTGGGGCCGTGCTGTGTCGAGGATCAAGAAATTCATTGACTCGAAGCGTCTCGCAAGCAAGAACCTCAGTCAGCTTGATATTGCCGTCGAGATGATCGCCGAGGAGCTCACGCTTGCCAAATACATGTCCCCGGTACCAGCCCACCTCGTCGCTCAGGGTTTGGATACGGATTGGGCACATATCAAGGACAAGGTCGCCCAGATCATGGACAGCTATCCAGGCACAAAGGGCCATACCACGGCCATCAATCTATTCAGGCTTGGCTTTTCAATCAACCACGACCAAAACCCGAATACCGTGTACATCTCGGTCGATTACGAGTGCCGTGAGTCAATGTGGCCGCCTGCGATTGGAGAGATCCAGCAATATCTCCAGCATTTCAAGCACGCCGACCTCCATGTTCACTTGGAGCACAACACTGTCGAGCAGTGTCCCTTTCGTTTGGTGCCGAGCCGTCGTAGCCGAACGCCCTACAACCTACTCCGCAAGACGCCGTACCAGACAAAGGTCAATCTGGGAGACGACATAGGTGCCTGCAATTATGTGACGGCGAGTGACGGCAATGATTTTTGCCCCCTCATCGGTACTTTGGGTTGCTGGTTGGAGATCAAAACTAACCAGTATCCGAATGGGGTAAAAGTCGCCCTGACAAACTACCACATCATTCGCCCGGCATATGCCGGATTCAAGCTAAATGTCGATGCTCATGGGGGAGCTCTCATCGAAGCACCCGAGAAGGACTCCATTCTTTGGGGAGTGGACGAGAACGGCACCGGTCCCAAAGTTGCAGCTCCCAAGCTTGAGCATCCTACTCGCTCGAAACATAATAATGGAGTTCATCGACAGGAGACGATGATTGAGCGGTTTACTGGTCAAATCAAAGACAAGGCCCAGAGTGATCTCAATGGGATGGTCGCGTTCTTCGACAGGAATGAGCATGTGCTAGGAACCGTCTATTGTGCCTCGGGCTACAAGAGGCGCACCGCAAACAATGGCCGCCTGGATTGGGCTTTGATCATGCCGCTCAACAAGGCCCGAATCGGGGAGAACACGTTGCCTTCGTTTGAGACCTGGAATTATAAATATCGCCTTGTTGAGGAGTTCCCGGACCAGGCGACCTTTGACGCGCCTCTCAGACAACCCACAGAGTCGGGGCTTCGAGGTCTATCACAAGGGGCATTTCTCTACAAGGTTGGGGTAACCACTGAAGCTACCGTCGGCAAATTTAGTCAAATGAAGGGAGACATCAACATTACCGAAGACGGACATCTCTTGCCAGGGGTCTCGGAGGAGTTTACTTACATCCAGGGAGGAACGCTGCAAAAAGATGCTGGGGGTACCCCGTTGGTAATGAAGGGTGATTCTGGGTCTGTTGTGTGGGACGAGGAGGGGCGGGTTGCGGGCCTTTTGTTTAGAGGACAAATACCACAGGCGGCTGATAAAACGCTCGTTTACGTCACGCCAATCCATGACGTCTTTGAGGATATCAAGAAACTCTCTGGGGGCGCTATCAAGGAGATCCGTATTGCGGAGCCTGCTCTAGGCGATTAGCAAACGTTAATTAGCTCGAGTTTGCTGTTGTTATGAGCTTACCAGTAATAATTCCTTTATCACAAGCCCCCTTACCTTTCCCCACGCGGTGTCCTCCAGCTGTCCAACTGCCAAACGTTCAGACTGGTGATCTGGCCTGCAGACATGAAGGACGACGCTGCCGGCTTTTCAAACCTCATCTCATGAGCTTTCTGCCTGACGACCAATTCGCTGGACAGCGGCGTGCCGTCCATCTCCCAGTCCTAGGCCTTGATCATCTGCTCCCGCTCCCGGACTGTCAACATAATGGTCAGGCTCATATCGATGCCCAGCGGCGCCGCCATCCGCGCCGCAACCGGCGGCGACACAACCGGCGGCTGCTCGCACCATATCTCGCGCTGGCATTGGAAGTAGACCTGCCCGTCGAGGAAACAAAGACAGCACCGCGAGAGGTGCCGCTCCTGGAACGTCTAGCCCCGCGGGTTGTAGAAGGACCGGTCGATGGCCTTGAGTGTCAGGTCTGGAATTGCTAGGCGCGGCCCCAGGCATAGCTAAGGGCCACGTATCGTTGCGCCGTGGTGGCGGCGACGAGACAACCGTCTCGGACATCGACTAGAAGCATGTCGATCACTTCAACTTTGCTTCGCTGTGCGGTGCGCTGCGCGCAGGTGTCGCCGTGTTCTTGTCCGCACGTCTGAAGCCACAGCTTGGGGAGCTCGTTTCTCTCCGCCATGAAATCGACATCCAGGTTGTAAACTTATACCCCTTTGTCACGCAAGCGCTGCATCGAGGCAGGTGCCAAAACCGACGACGGCAGCCTGAGGTACAAGTACTAGCACACTTCTCGCACAGTGTCACACGAGCTCACCACATGTGAGCATCCGAAAGGGGCCCAGAACTTGCTATTCGTTCGCCGCTTTAATGCTGTGCACTTCCTGACTGAGCCCATCACCCGACAGTTACATATCAGTTGGCTATAAAAGCGAAACGTGAATAAAGAACAAGGGGTTGTGTGTATGCCTACGTTGCTCCTTATGTTGAGTTCGTGGGGCCTTGTAGCATTGTTTTCTTGCCCTGGATAGATGGTCCCTCGGTAACTTCTGAAGATATGTTTGCTTGTATAGTGGCAGGCACAGGTCCGAGTCGTGGTTGGATAAACCATAGTTGACTGAGTTGTAAGAGAATTGGTTGGCGATGGGGATGAGATATCTCATTTACCGCGGTGCTGCTCGACACAGCTCCCCCACAAACTGTTAAATACAGGTCCAGGCCTCGCAAGAGCCCGTACATTTGAAGTCAATGACCAGAAAACCTGACTTTTCCCTCAAAGCCCAGAATGGACAACGAACCAATGACCAAACCTCACGAAGAATCAGCCCCTGAACCCACCACGCCCCTCAGCCCAGCGAACCCAGAGGGCCCCATAACCGACAACGACCGCGCCCACGTCCACAGTATCGTGAAGGCCTCGCTCGGACGCCAGCTCAACCGCTATTTCTCGGACCAATCCGGCCGCCGCGGCAAGAGGTACATCGATTTTCTCCTGGACCACGCGGTAGGTATGTTCATCGAGGGAGGGACCCAAGCCGACCTCTCCACCCTGGAGGCGTCCAAGGAGCGCATGCGATATGTTCTCGGCAAAGTCGAGGATGTGTATGACGTCCTCTTCGACGCTCATTCTTGCATCAAGATATGCGCCTTGAACGAGCGTGACTGGAACTTGATTGTGGCGAAAGCGCATAATGCGTTGGATGCTTTTTCGAAGGTGGGGGGGGGCCCTGCGACGCAGCCTCTGCATAAACAGGAGTTGGTGATGAGGGCGAAGTTGCTGGATATGCGGGCACTGCGGGATTGGTGTGAGGAACTCAGCGTGCCTGTGGCTAACAGGGGAAGATACGGGAAGATATCGTTGGATTGGAGAAATGTGATGCCAGTTCTTGTCGGCGGGGAGGAGACGGCGGAGCTGGAATACAAAGGGAGGGAGCTGCTGCGGTGTATTTGGGAGATTCAAGACCTGGCGAGAGAAGTAGAGCACCAAACGGAGGAGGTGCAGAAACAAACGGAAGAATTGCAGGAAATGACCAAGTCAGCGCTGCGTGAAGGGCCATGATGCGAGTTGCGCTTGGCCCCTCAGCATTTGTTATAGCACAAGCCTGAAGCCTTTCCATTAACAGGTTCTCAATTATATGACCATCTGAAGTCGCGCCAGTTGTGTGAGGCCGGGGTCACGTGTCTCGTCGTCCCATGTTTTCCAATGCGTCTTTGTTTTTCCCACAAACCCGACCAATCCGGGCCAGTGAGCAAGCAGTGAGCGCACCATGAGACTTAACGGTCTCGTAAAAATAGAGATAAAATATTCCCCCCCGCCGACTTTTCCTCTCTTGCAAACTTCACCTCTACACCCAGTGGGCTTCCCACACCGAGCAAAAAGCAAGCCTACGTGTTGAAGACGCTCATCGGTATGATTCCACCCCAAGCACCTCCAAGAAACATCACTTCACTGTGGCGGCTAACAAGTCATAGGCCATTACCATCTTCAAGCAAAGAACACCACAACTTCAAACCCCAGATCAGCGAATAACCTCGTCGAAATGAGCAAAATCCGCCGCCTCTTCTCCCGCTCAACCCTCCGCTCCAGCGGCGACAGCAGCCAACCCAGCATCCCCATCAGCCGCGAAAGCCTGCTCGCCAACTCAGCCCCGCCCCTCCTCCCCGCCTGCCGCAGCAGCAGCAGCCACAACCCATCAAACTCCACCTCCTCCCAGGAAACCCCGACCCCGCCCTCCCGCGACGAAATCCGCACCCTCCTGACAACCCACATCCCAACCCTCACCTCGACCCTCACCTGCCACGGCGGGCCCGCCTTCCTCACCTTCGGCCTCGCCTGCGCAACCGACCTCTTCCTGACCCTGGCGCCCCTCGACCTCTCCACGCCCGCCGCCGTGGCCCTCACCCTCGGCTACTTCTGGCACTACAAGCTCGCGCCGGTGCTGGCGGCGCTCGCGCGCGCGCGCGAGCTCCTGGTTGACTGCGCGGCGCTGCCGGCGCGGCTGCGCGCCACGCTCGAGGCCTTGGGACATGTCGGGTACGTGCGGGACCGGCGGGGGGGCTGGGAGCGGGAGGGGGCGGAGATGGAGGGGGTTATCGCGTGGTGTCGGGCGCTGAGCGAGCCGGTGCGGGTTTTGGGGGCGGGGGAGGATTGGGAGAGGGTGCGGGGGGTTTTTGAGGGGAGGCAGTTGGGCGAGTTGCAGTTGCTGGTGGGACGCATGGAGAGGTTGAGGATCCGGATTGCGGCGGTGGTGGCGGTGTTGAACGAGGGATAGGCCCAGGCCGCGGGCGGCTGATAGTCCCTTGGAGCATCTTTGATTTGGTTCACGGCGCATTGCTTGGCGTCAATCGTAGCAGTTACGATGGCAAAACGCTCCGTGGTGAGAAGGTCGCTCTTGTTCCTTGAGGGTTCGAGGAGGTCAGGGGTCGCAAGATGGAGAATTCAGATGAGACAGCAGTCAAGAAGGGATGTTTTCGCAAATGTCCGTCAGGACTGTGGGCGGTGTAACGTCGAACATGGCTGAGTTGCGTATAAGTCGAATGGTAACACAAAAGACTCTGGAAGCGCAGCGTTGTAACTTGTGCGTCTATGGTGTCACCGATGCTGAACTTCAAGTTGTTGTTTGAGGCGTCCCGTTTCCGCCGAGCATTGAGCTGTCAGAGTAGCGATATCATTTCTCGACCATCTTATCGCACACGTGATTGTACAGGACATCCATCGTAGACAACCCGACCTAACTCCGCTCCAGTCCCAGCGTCCAGCTCATCCCAAGTCATACAGCCAGAGACCTTCCGCAGTCCTCAGAACCGCGGCAGCCTCGCAGCACCACCGCTCTTCCCAAAAGCCAGCGCCGTCCAGCCGGCAATCAAGCACAGCCCACCAAGCGGGGTGATCGGGCCGAGGAATCGGAACCTCGCCGGGTCGAGCGTGAGTGCGTAAATGCTGCCGCTGAAGAGGGTCATGCCGGCCGTAAAAAGCGACGCGGCGACGGGGTGGTCGGGCACGACGAGCAGCACCACGGCGTGGATGAGCTGGACAAGAAAATCAGCACCGATGCGATGGTCAACTGGGCGAGAAAGGTACCTGGTACTGGGCGGCGGTGGACCAGCCAGCGAGCTTGGCGGGGTCGGTGATGACCTTCTTGAGCCCGTGGGCGCCGAATGCGCCAAAGGCGACGGCGGTGGCGCCGTACACGGCGCCGATCTTCCAGAATGTCTCGCTGCTCATGCTGGGCGGCTTGCTGCTTTCGGTGGGTGTCGCGGGCAGCAGGGGCGTCTGTTCGGAGGGCTGCTGGTTGGTCGACATTGGGGAGATGGGGAGATGCGGAGGTGGTGGCTGGAGCAGCATGAGGTCCAAATAAGCGTTTCGCCTTGACGAAAGGCAGTGGGCCGGCCAAAAGTTTGGGGTTGGACAGGGGTCTTCGATGGCCCGGGGTCGGTCGGCAGCTCGCTGACCCTAACCCTAGGCATGGAATTGGAAAATGCATAGGAACAAAAGACATGGTTGGAGTAATGGGAGCAGGTGGGAGGACAGAGCTTATCTTCTCTCCAAACTCCTGCCTATGGTCACCTGGAATTGTGTCAAGACCCAGGTAAAGTCTTTGGTTACCGCCCTCCAGCTACAAAGTTGATCCCTATCACGCCAGAAATGTCCCTCAGCCTTCTCCTTCGTAAGCATGGCAATCGAGTCTTGAGCATATCTTTATTTCTCTTTAAGCACAGAAATTTCAGACTTCCGGGTTAGTACCGGCGTCCTTGTTGTCGTTGTGTACATGTTTTCTGTGAAGGAACTGGAGTTAGACGAGGTTCAGAGTGGTGAATATGGGACGAGGAAAAAAGGTAGATTAGTGGCGACGGGTGGGCGTCCGGGCGGTGCTTACCAGACAGAGGCGGCTTGTCGGTTGTTGAGCGGAAGGGAAAGATTTTGCTGCGCGACTTGCGAGTTCAAGTTCCTGTCAGCGCAGGAAATCATTCGAGTTGCAAGTGGGAGGTTGCAAGTGGAGGAAAGAAAAATCGGGTGCCGGCAAGAGCGGACTGAAACGAAGGACACGGTTGAGGGACTTGGAGAAGGTGCGAGGATTTCACTGAGGTGGGCCAACATAGAGGCCTGAAGCCCTTGCAACATAGCCAGGTCCAGTTTCGTCCCATCTCGAGAGATCATGTCCTTTCAACTTAAATTCCCATCTTGCCCTATAAAATTCATTACATTTATTACTTTGCATATTAATTTATAGGAAACTAGGTAAGGTTTTATTTATCTTAATTCTTTTCACCCACTTGCAACCATCCCGTGAGGAAAATTCTCAACTTGCCCAGCACAACCACGCGGCAAGCAAGCTCTTTTCTCTTTCAAACATCGACAAGCTATCTGGTAAGCATCTGCCTTGCTCGCTTGCCTGAGAAATCTCTAACTCCATTCCTCACGCAGCGCGAATAAAAAAACCGAAAAGATGGACTAGTGGACTTCATGCGCCGGCCCCGGAGTAGGGGTGGCACCAAATGACAAGTTGACCTTGGGCCCCTAGGCATGGAGGGTAGCTCTAGCACACGAAAGAAATGAGAAAAAGGGTTCTCCACCCCTGACAAGACTCCCATCGTCCCATTCGATGACATGTGATCCAGCTCAGACCCGACTGCATTATGTACAAAAAGTCAAATATATATTACACTACTGAATCCAGAGCCCCGATATGGACATAGCTCTGTCTAAGCAAGCCAACCCCAAACCCCCCACTACCGCATTACCCAACACTGAACCCCACACACGACCCGAATGCATTTCACGGTTCACCACCTCCAAAAACAGCCGCAAAAAAACCAATAATGCCCCGCGTCCCAACAACCACCGCCGTCCTTCCGGGCGCGCGCGTCAACATTGTGCTCAAACAGGACCAGCCGACGGGGCGCACCGAGGCGGGCGTCGTGCAGGACGTGCTCACGCGCGGGAACCACCCGCGCGGCATCAAGGTGCGTCTGACCGACGGGCGGGTGGGCAGGGTCCAGAGTATGGCTGTCAGTGGTGCGGCTGTCGGGTCTGGGGAGGGGGTTCAGGGTTCATGGGAGGAAGGGCCGGCGGCGGTGGGGGTTGGGCTTGATGCTTACTTGAAGCCGGCGAAGCAGCGGGGGAAGAGGAGAGGGAGGGGTGAGGTAGGGGGGGCTGGGGCCAGTGAGCCGGGGGAGAATGGTGAGCGGGAGGTGACCGAGATATCGACGTGTCCTGTGTGCGGCGAGTTTGAGGGCGATGAGGCGGCTGTTGCTCATCACGTCGCGGGCCACTTTGACGACTGAGCGGGAATTTGAGAAGCAGGATCGCGGCATCAACTCATTTCAGCTGTCTTGCTTGCGGCTTGTTGGCATGGCATGTTGAAGTCATCACGGTGAGTAGCTGCCTGACACCCCCCCAGCACGCCGAGCCAGCTGACAAAAGATCTAGGATTGCGGCCAGCCATTCATCTGGCACTCTTCTGGCTTGGATTGCATTGCTCCCTCGACGCCTGATTATCACCTCCAAACAGGACGACGGCCATTTTTCTACCAGTTCTTATCCAGATGATTCCGCTTGCACAACGGTCGACCGAGACAGGGCCGACTTTGCGCAGCCGACGCCCTCATGGTTACGCTCAATCGCAAAACTTGAGCACACCTCCATGCGCAACTACCCCATATGCTCAGCGAATATCACCCTCGACAATTTCCGTTCCCAGTGCATTGTCCCCAACTACTGCTGCCTCCGCCCGAGCTGCCACGGCCCTCCTGTAGGGGTTTGCCGCACAGCCTCTAAACCTCGCTTCCAGCCATCCGGCTCAACTCGCCATCCGGCTCAACTTACCATCCAGCAGCTTGCAACTATTCATCTCTCTCGCGCAGACATCGACTTGCTCACAACCGGGTGCTGATGAAGAGCTGGCGGAGTAGGAAGACGAGGGCGCCAGGGTCCTAGGGGATCTCTTTGCGCCTGCAGCAGGGAGAGCCGCCGGAGGAGGTGACGTCGATGAAGGAGATGGTGGATGTGCCTGAAAAGGCGAGGGGGGGGCATAAGTTCCTGATTCTGGAGAGGACATCATGGTTCGGCCTTGCATTGACGAAAGGTTTCGCATTTGGAGCTACGAAAGGCAACGCCCTCAGTTCCCAAGGATAGACAAAAGGTGGGCTCGTTTGCAACAGGCTGTAACTAAGGCATGACCTTGAGCTGGTGGTCGTGGCTGGGTATCACCCCCACTGCGCGAGGTCTGCGGACGAGTCTTGGGCTATTGCGCGCCAGACATATGGACCAAGTCACGCAACCAAAGGTTCAAAATACCAGTCAGAGGTGTTCACGAGAACCTGCCCCCCCCCCCAATAGGGAGTGTGTCTTAAACAACCTCAGGCGGCCGATGCCTTTGGTGGATATCCCATATCAGACGTAGCCATGGGATGGTTCCATGATAGAGGGCTTCCGTGATGAACGATGTCTCTTCAAGTGGGAAATGTACATTGCCGATCAGAGCCTACCTAGATGGGAAGCTGCATCATGCAAGGTACATGTTAAATGTAGGGTACACTACACAAAGACCCTGCATCACCCTTTTGATGCATTCTCCAATCACTACCATGCCATGCCTCCCCATTCCTCCGTCTATGCCGCCTATGCTATCACCCCGTGCCATACAAACAGCCAACGCCGGCGCAGTGCATGTGAATCATATCCGTCATGAGGAAACCGTCATCGGCCCCGTCAAGGGGCAAAGGTAAACACCCGCGGCACGCGCTTGATGCCGTCAGCAAGATCCCGCTGCACGTCCTTGTGGAGCTCGAGGACCTCGTCGCCGTGGGCATCAGGCCCAGAGGGCCCACCGGCAATGCTGTCGACCGACGACCGCAGCCCCGACAGCTCGTACATGAGGACCACGCGGCACAGGGTGACCGAGGCCGTGTAGCGGCCAATGACGCCAAACGCGTCCCTGACCGAGATGAACTGGATGCTCGAGTAGGCGAGGGTGCCGAAGATGACGTGGAACGTGGTCGACGTCGACGTGATCCACGAGAGGGCCAGGAAGAGCTTGCGCTCCGGCAGCGACTTGACCGTGATGCTCTTGGCCGACGACAGCGTGAACTCGGACTGCCACCACGACTCGCCGCGGGGCGACAGCAGCCGCAGCCGCGACCCCAGACACAGCGCGCCAATGACGTGCACAACCACGCCGGTCGCCACCCACAGCGCCGGCAGGTAGCTGGAGTCGGGCAGAATCATGCACACGACGCCGACGCCGAGCTGGTACGTGACGTGCGCGACGTTGGCGACCGACACCAGCACGATAAAGTACTCAAGAAAGAGAATGAACCACGTGGGGCCCAGCTTGAAGCTGTAGAACCGGCCCTCGCGCGACCGCAGAATCCCCACGGGGTCCTTGTACTCAAACGGACGCAGGGCCACGACGACGGGCGACCCGGCGAGCAGCAGCGTCGTCAGCAGCGGGCGGCGCGCAATCACGTACAGCAGCGCGCTCTCCTCGCTGCTGGACCCGAGCACCGAGAGCGCGAACGGCGTGATGCCGAGCAGCACCGACGCGCTGGCCATGTTGGCCTGGATGAAGTCGGACGTCTTGTCCAGGATGCACTGTACCACCGTCTCGCCCGGGGTGGTGGTGCCGTCGTCGGCGTGGTCGGGGGTCAGGAGAATCGAGTGGTTGTTGGCCCCCCAGGCGTCGTACTCGGGCGCGCACTGCGACGAGAGCGTGGCCTGGAAGACGGCGCCGTACTGCGGGTACCAGGTGCGGAAGAGGGGGTCCGGGCTGGCCGAGGCCGCGGCTCCGAAGAGGAGCGGGCTGAGGATCGTTGTCGTCCGCATCGCTGGGTTCGGGTGGGGCTGGTGACGGGGGACGATGGCGTCGGCGGTGGCGGCGGCGGTGCGGTAAATATATATGATCCGTGATACGTGCCCAAAAGGCTAGGTCGGCCTTTTGACCGCATCAGCCCACATCCTCTCAGGACTCAGCTGCACCCAAAACTCAACAGGCTTCCGTCCCAGATGCGCCGCACGGGGCGCTAGACCCTGGATTCTCAATGCGGAACAGCCCCCTAGGATGCGGTTGGTGGCCTTGCCGGCGCGGCGTGTGTGGTTGGTCGGCGGTGTGGCATGGTGAATCCTTCGGTCGTTTTGGGGGGGGAGCTATTGATGCAGGGTTCTTGCAGGAGGGTGGAACGACTTTGAGAGATCGTGAAAGGACCACGTGATCTGAAAGAGACCCGGGGTTTCCGGAGTCTTGATGGGCTGGGGGCGTGGTGATGAGATTCATTGATTCATATCAGACCTGTAAGGTAATGGCATAGACCCAAGTATTTGGAACGTATCCCAATCATGCCCGCCCTCGCGAAATATCCATGTCCATCCTCCACATTCAGGATAAGTCGCCCTCACAGAAATACCACATTGTGTACCCCAGCCGTTGCCCCATTCCTGGAAAATATCCATCCGCAAATGTCTTCGAAACAACCCAGCGCGACTCATGCTTTCTCTACTCTTGACCACCTCAGGCGATGTCCTTGAGAAAAGCAGAAATGACATCAGCCACCCACTCACTCTTTAGTTCTTCTGAGTCCCCGAGACCCATTTCCAGGGAGATGTAGTAGTAGGATATACAGAACCCCGTGCTCGGGAACTGCCTAGCCGGCGCGTCCAGCCGGTCGAGGAAGACGGTGGGGATGTGGGCTGTGTAAAAATACAAACCCGCCCGCAGCTGCCCATCAATGCACTGCTCGTCCGGAACAGCAGACTTGTGTGCCAACACATAGACCTGGGCTTGAGTTAGGTACATCCGAGAAGGGTTCAAGCGGCTCGCACCTTGATGTCCTTGGCAGGCGGAGCAACAGCAGACGGGGCCTGTGACGACAAAGTGCCCGCTTTTCTTCTGATCATTTCTCTCCTCGCTTCCGAGGCGGCCACGTATTTGTTTCTGTTGTACCGTCGCTGAGCCAGGGCGATTAAGAGAGCCGCAATGTACGGGTCTTCAGTCTTGTTCTCCGGTATGCTCTTGCGCAGCTTGATTTGGTACAGGCGGTCACAAATCAGATTATATGGAGTCTTGCGGTGTGAAGGGTAATGAACACTTTCCTTGCGGTATTTCCCAATCGTGTTGAAGTTGATGTAGGCAAGATCGGGCTCCATGTACCGGCTGGTTGCAAAGAAGCCATTGGTTTTCAGGTCGAAGAACTCATTCTTGCCGAAGCTGAACGCTGCACAATATCTGACAGATGTTAGTTAGCAGCTGGTACCCATGATGGCAAGTTGGGAGGCGTACCGGAATAGGCGGTGGATGGGGTGGATGCTGGTCAGAATGTCCCCAACCAGCAAGCTCTTGTGTTCCACCTCTTCCTCCAGGTCAAAAGGACTGACGCTGGTACTCAGATGTTTCACCATGGCAATGACATTGTCTGAAAACCTCACAGCTGGGTCCTGCTTCCCCTCGGGCGGCGGAACCTCGACAAACTGGCAGTCGAGAAGCTGGAGGTGTCGTGTTGTCCAGCGGATGGGCTTGACATAGAGGCACCCTCCGCTCCGTAGCATGTCATTGATGGACTTCGTCTCAACCGGTTGCTCGACCCTTGTCTGGTTTGTGTCGCCCTTCTGCACGGTGTCGATCCGATCCTACTCGGGGACGACAATGGCATCCTCTGGGCGGCATGCGACCGTGGCCTCTTCCAGTGTGGTATTGTTGGTGTTTTTGTCCGTCTTCTGCCGCTTAGCATCGCGCTCTGCCATTGTCGGCCGTTGTCGATGCGGTGCCGTGGACTGTCGGTTGTCGCTGCCGCGCAAATGAAACAGTGGCGCAAGAAAAGGGGACAAGGAAGGAAGTAGTTGATCTAAAATGCCTTGTAACTGATTCGGCTGCAAATGGATGTGCGGCGGGTCGCAAATGCAACATGAACATGTGTGCTGCAGGAACGACACAGTCAAGGTGTGGTTGAGGTGGGTAAGGTGGTGGGTGTTGCTGCTTCACCTGTAATGCACGGCCATTTCGCCTAGGGTTCACTGCAGATTCAGAACATCAAAGCTTCCTATGTTGGATGGGAAGGCACGCTGCAGCCTGAAAGAGATGGTAAAATCTGACAGTTGTAGTAGGTTCTGGTTAGAAAGAAAAGGATCGATGTACTGGGTGCTCATGCGGTGTTATAAACACAACATTCTGCCCGAGGCTGCGAATTGAACAATTGGATAAACTGAATTTGTTGGCCCAACATTCACTCGGCGGCTCCCGACTAACGTCTTCTCACGATACTCCTCTCACAACTACCTCTGTTTGGTCAGCCGCGCCTTCCCTCCAATGCTCCAAACCTGCACTTCCAAGTCTCTAACGACGGCCACGCTCAGATGCCAAAAGCTTTTTGGGTATTGGGGCTTTTTCAGATTCCTTTTGACCTCGGCCTCCTACCGAAAAATCCTTAGAGATCACCTTCCGGGGGGCTGGGAACAAGCGCAGGCGTTAGGGGTGACCAGCAGCACTTGGCGACCGACCTGGCCGGCCCGCGGGCTAGTTTGCAGATCTCAGGCGCCACTCGCTCCCGACTGGCCGACGGGCGGTTGATCACCAGCCCGCGTCCCGCCCGGCGCGCTGCGACAGGATCAAGAAATATGCAAGTCTCAGCTCTGGCAATCACGCCCGCACGCTTATTGGGGAAGTCTGCAGCAGCTACACAATGGCGCATGCGCTGTCTCACCACCAAGTGGAGAAGGCATACACTTGTACGTTATGTCTGGACGCGATTGGAATGGGGGAACGGGGGGCGGGGAGACTGTGTTCAGTCTGTGTTCACTTCCGGCCATGCCATGACGTCCGCACCAGCTTTATAGCTCGAGGGCTCTCCACTGCTGGTCCCTCACGGTGATTCTGCTAAACCTTCCACTCTCGGTCGTGTCACAGACTTCCTCCACGGCTACTTAACATTCAGTGAACAATGTCGACGCCAATCCCCCAACCGCCTGGCGTTCCCCTCCTCGGCAACATCTTTGATGTCGATCCATCCAACACTTGGTGGTCGCTGAAGACGTTGGCCGAGAAGTACGGTCAGTGTCATTGCTTTCCTGCTCCAACATAGCACTAACCCACCGTAGGTGAAATCTTCCAAATCGGTGTGCTCGGGCACAAGATTGTCTTCATCGCCAGCGCCGCACTGGCCGAGGAGATCTGCGACGAGAAGCGGTTCCGCAAGTACGTCGGCGGGCCCATTGTCGAGATCCGGTACTCGGTTCACGACTCCCTCTTCACCGCCTTTGACCATGAGGAGAGCTGGGGCATCCATCACCGCATTCTTGCGCCGCTGCTCACCCCGGAGGCCGTAGCCTCCCACTTCCACGAGATCTCGTCTTGTACTGACGAGCTCATCGCGCAATGGAAATCACTCGGCGCCAAAAACACCATCACACCGCTCTCTGACCTCAACCGCCTCAACCTCGAGTCCACAACTCTCACCATGTTCGGAAAGAAACTCAACGGTCTCTCGGGCCCCGAACACCCCATGATCCAAGCCATGGAAGACGCGACCTCGGAAGCAATGCGCCGGCCGAATCGCCCTAAGCTCCTCAACCTTCTCATCTACGGCGGCAAGTTCAAAAAGGCCACCAAGACCATGCGCGCGTACGCCGCCGATCTCGTGTCCCATCGCGCCGCCAACCCGACCGACCGCCACGACATCCTCTGGGCCCTGCAGAACGCGACAGATCCCGACACCGGCAAGGCCCTGACGGCGGAGCAGGTCATCGACGAGATCGTGACCATGCCCATCGGGACAAGCACGGCGCCGTGCGCGCTGGCCGCGTGCATCCACTTCCTGGTCCAGAACCCGGATGTCGTGGCGCGCGCGCGCGCCGAGGTCGATGCCGTGGTCGGCAACGGCCCGTGGACCAAGGAGCACGTTCCACAGCTGGAGTACATTGGCGGGATTGTGCTTGAGACACTGCGGCTGTCGTTCGCCGCGCCGGGGTTCAACATTGAGCCGATTCCGCGCGAGGGGGATCAGAGTCCGGTGCTGTTGGCGGGCGGCAAGTACCAGGTGGCGCACAACCAGCCACTGATCATCGTGCTGGCGGGGGTCAACCGCGACCCGGCCGTGTTCGAGGAGCCGCTAGCGTTCAAGCCGGAGCGGATGGTGGGCGAGGCGTTTGAGGCGCTGCCCAAGGGGGTAAAGAAGTGGTTTGGCAACGGGAAGCGCGAGTGCATCGGCAAGCACTGGGCGTGGGAGTTCCTGGTGACGGTGACGGCCAAGATTGTCAGCGAGATCGACCTTGAGGCGGTCGATCCGGGCTATGTGCTGAAGCAAGACGGCTGGTTCAATGTCAGGCCGGCGGGTTTCAAGGTCAAGGTCAATCCGCGGACGACGTAGGGGAGTCGAAGTGGAAAGGGGGAAGTTGGGATACCAGAGATGAGAAAATGATAGCGAGGAGCGTGGAGTAAGGGTGTTAAGTTATGATTGTGAAGGGCCCATGCGTCATGCCGCATGGTTATTGTCTAATGATGGTCTTCATGGGTCTTGGGTTAGTTTCTATAAATACACAGAGTTCATAGCGTGGACAAGTACGATGACGATATCAGGGAACGCATAATCAGATTTTTGTCCTAGCAAGACGAAAGAAACGATGAGACGTGTCGCCCAATGCCAGCACGCAACACGGCAGTGATGGAAACCTGGAATTGTTCTTTGCCACAAATATGGAACTGCGTTTCAGAGCTTGACGGGCATGGGACGCGTATGAAGGCAAGGAAGGAAGCAATATTCAACAATACAATCATTAGGTGTGGCAAGGAACGTGACCTTGACGACAAACCACGGCTTCCAGGCTCTCTGGGCGGAGGAAAGCACGCATCTCCGGGACCGTTGCACAGGTTGCAGTGTGGAAAGTCCGGCGATGAAATCGCTGATAATAAACGCGTTCTAGTAGAAGGCCCGCCGTGTTAGCATTCCATCAAACAGGGCCTGGGCTTGGAAAGCTACTATGTATAACTGATGGGCTAGGACCCATGCCGGGCCAAACACCCCCATCTTCAGCTCAGTCAACATATAGTTCAGGTGCGAGTCGCAGGACAAACTTCAACCAGGTACCAGCAGACCCTCTTAGAACGAACTTAGCTTTAGTCTGCAGGGTCCACGCAAGCAGAAGCAGCCTCGTCGGGCCAGCTAACGCCAGCGTTAGAGTTTACTCCCCAAACGGCGAGGCGACAAGCTGAACGTTGTCCTTTCGAGATAGCACCAGAATGGCTCCAAGCTGGCGTAGTACAGGCTGGCCGGCAGCCGTTCCAACCTTGCCCCTGGGCGCACATGGACGTCAAGTTCGCCCTCAGCAACAGCAGAATCCCGTATATAACCTCCCACCTCCATCAATTTTTCAAACAAATTCCTCATCAGCATCCAACAAACCAGTCTTCTCACCAACCAACCGTCTCTCACTCACAAGACGGCAGCTGCCAAGGCTAGCTAGATCTAAGATGGAGAGATGATAGGGGGGGGGAGGGCGGTTTGGGAGATTGGATGCTGAGTTTTGGTCTTTTTCACTCGCTTGCTTGGATTGTTATAGATTTCGTTCCTTGTCGAAGATGGAGGGCATGATGTTGAGTGCCGTGGGGAGTTCAGGGATAATTATAAGTGTTTTTGCATTTTTGGATGGAGGACAGAATCGGAGGAAGGACTACCCACGGGGGGGTTGGGAGGTTCTACTAGGCTTTGCAGACACCTATCTTTGGCTTAATATCTAGAACCGACTTATTCCCGCCATGCCTATTCACTAATGTGACATGGTGACTACTATCTTGTATCGTAAACATGATTAGATGCAGTGAATCAACCTGTGCCTAGCATTATATCCTCTCATTGCGAGCCAATATACCCTACTGTCGGATAACCAGATCTGAGCACATGTTTCCCCTCGTAAGCATTAGCCAGCAAATCCCGAGCTGACTGTGTCAGCATGGATCCGAAGCTTGTAGAAACAACCTCTGGCAAAACATCGTCTTCTGATGCCTGTATCAAATTCGAGAAGTGATCGTTATTTCAAAAAAAATATAAAAATATAAAAATAAAATAAAAATAAAAAAAAAGAACTCGGCCTCACGGAAAAGCAGTCTCGCTGACGAAATAATTTCTGTTTTTCTTTACCACATCATCACACTGGATTTCGCAAGAGCCATCAGATATTCGCTGTTCAACTAACAACGTGTCAAATAGGTATCTACACGAGTTCCTAGATCGTGGTAACAATTACGTCCCATGTCCTTTTGTCCAGCTAGTACTATAAGGTCAGCATCCAGTAGACAACTGCAATCTCGAAAATTGTAAACAATACAGGCTATCCGGTGGTGGAATTCCAACCAGTGATAATCAATTTTTCAAGAGGTAGGGAGTCATAGTTGATGCGTAAAGCTGGTGACTATGCTAGATTCACATAGTCTTGCGCAGGATTCATCATTCAGAACTCATATCTAAGCAGCTGTATTATCTCAAACTATGTCACACTTTTGGCAAAAAGAGATCCCCCTGCCCCGCGCGGGACCACTGCTGTGCCCATATGCCGTTTGTTACGATACTTGAGAAACAAGACAGCTGGTATTTTGCTATGAGTAGCCATCATTGAGGCTTCAATTCGTCGTACAGAGCATAGCTCACTCTTATTCGGCATGACCATACATAAAGATAATATTACATACAGCATCGCCCAAGCCTGCAGACATAACAGGACCAACAGCCCGACTCAGCAATAGCCAAATCCCAGCCCTTAATCCCAAGAACATGCCTCAAATGTCAATACAGCTCATTCCCAACATCTACCCAGTTTTTTATATGCCAACATGCTATGACCAAATTATCGTCTAGGGGTATCAATGCAATGAGCAAAGAGCTCGTCCACAAACGTCGTCGCCTCGCCCTCCTTCCGCACCTCCACCTTGGACAGCCCGACCCCCAGCACCGTCGACACATCCTTCAACTCAATCGCCTGCTCAAACGACGCCGTCATCTGGCTCGCGCCCCCCTGCGCCCCGATATTCCCCCCGTCCAGCGAAGTCCGCACAGACTCCCCTTCGAGAATTCTCCGTTGGCTCATTTGCCGCGCCATGGCGGGCCTGCTATTCGACCGCGAATAGCTGCTGCCCTTGTGCACCTCGGCCGGTGCAGCCGGCATAACGTCGTGGACCTCCTCCACGTCGACCGTGACCTCGGACGAGATCATGATGCCGCCGTACGACGACTGATGCTGCAGGTGCTTGCGGGGGTTGTACGGGTCGGCAGAGATAGCCACCTCATCGTAGGGCGACTTTGACTCGGACTGGTCCGAGGGCGAGTCGGGCTCGCCGCTGCCAATGTTGTAGAGATGAATCGACATTTCGCTTCGGTTGGAGGGCGTCGATGTCATGCGCTCCCTGCTTGTCGACACAAAGTGTTCCGAAGCGCCGCGGCCGTGGCGCGCCGTGCTTGATGTGCGTGGACGGCCGAGTCGGTGGAACGGCGATCGCAGGTGCGAGTCAACTAGCGGCACAAAGTGCTTGCGGCTGCTGGAGGACATGGGTGGCTTGGCCGAGACGGCGGGGACCGAGTTTAGTATAGGTACAATGTCGCGATGCACAGACCGCGCAAATGCCGGGCGATGCGGCGAGTTGTCATACACCAGCTGCTGCGTCTTGAAAAGCTGGAGAGGAATAAACTCAAACTTTGAAGTTTTGATAGGGTGGTTGACGGCGGCCACCAAGCCGAAAGTGAGGACAGAGCATGTTGACGGCTTGGTGCTCTCTGGTGGTGAACTGCAGGGCACTTGTGTGATCCTTGACGTGAACTTGGACTCGTCAAATGAAGGATCGGCGAGCGATGCTCGAAGGTCCTGGACTGCCTCACGGAGGAGCCCGGCGAAGCGCTTATCCTGCTGAGAGAGACCATCCGTATGCTCGAGATGCTGCGTAATGGTAGAAAGGGAAAGGCCATCGAGGTTGCGAAGGAAGGTGGCATTCGAGGGCTCGAGACGGTCAAGCGGCATCCACACGCTTGGGAGGAGGTTATGCGCCCGCTTCCTGACCAGGACATCGAAGCCGGACTGGTCCGTTCTCGGCCTGGCAGCAAAGAGCCCGACGTGGACCCCGGGATCTAACATGGTGCTCTCCGGGTAATCGGCCATGGACCGAAGTCGTTCCTCGAGCCTGCTGGTCCTGATCTGCATCATTGAGCCAATAATGTGCGAAACCTGGTGAAGCTCGGCGAAGCGATAACCAGCCGCTTCGAGCTTCTCAACCGCGCGGCTGTCTTCCACCTTGCGCACGAGAAACATTAGAGAGCCATGCGCTTGCCGCTTTGCGTTTGCCAAGCCCTTTTCGGCCATATCCACCGGCCCCAAGCTCTCGGACCGCGCGCTCTTGTCATCGTCACCCGAAACTGTCGGCCCCCCGCCAGTCGAGAACATGCCATCCCAAAGAACACCAGCATCGACGAGCTTCTCATTCATCTTATCGGCGAGGCAAGCAGCGGCGAGGCAAAATAGCTCGCGGAAAATGGTATCATAATGTTCAATGATGCGACCGTTTTCGTCAACCAGGTTGATCCCCGTCCGTATGTTCCGTCCATGGTGCGGTAGTTCGGAGAGATGGTCTCCCATCTTGTCAATGAGGTTCGCGACGCTGAGCCAGTTACGAGATGCCTGGAAGACCCAATGGAATAGGGGATGGGCCGTAGAAAAGACGTCATGTTGAGTCTGGTAGTCTTGTTAGTAGAGAAGATGACCCGAGTGTCGGGATGGGATTACCTTTTGCATAAATGTGCTTGTAATCTCCTCGCTTGGGAGGAGACCGTCTGGTGTTACCAGGATTTTGCCCTGCTTGTCAAAGACGGCGGCGGCGAGGGTGATCCTCTGCGCCTTGCTCGCATATCCCTTGCGGACCCGAGCCGAGTAAATGGCAACGATGGCCATGACGAGGCAGGCAGCGACGGACTAGGCCGATATGTTAACACCAAACTCATACGGACGTGGCGACTTGTGCTTACAAGGCATGATACCACAATGACAGTCGTGTTGCGCGAATCATAATCGCTCGACGAGTTGAGGTGCAGCAATCGGTATGATGTTCCCAGGGCGGCACACCAATGCATTCCAGAGACTGCACCGGCCAGCACGATGGCACACCCGATTCGTTTCCACCACGAGTTGGTCCACGACGCCTTGAAGACGAAGAAGAGAGCCAGGGCGATGGTACTAGCGGCAGCGGCAATAACGGCGGCGCCAGCAACGTTGGGAATGGCATAAAAGCACTGGTAATTGCTGATGGAGGCGTTACCGAGGTAGTGCATTCCGCAAATAGCGCCGCCCGATAACGTTCCCGACAAGCCAATGCGCCACCAGGTAATAACGTGGGTGGCTGTAACGACATAGAAGGCGACAAGCAGGACGAGAATCGGGACGAAGAAGGATGCTACTGTGATGGGTACCGAGTAAACAATCTGGAGCTCGGGCTCGTCGTGTAGAAGACCAGTAGCGCGATTGCCAATGTAGTGCTGTACAGGTAGGTCAACGACTGTGGTCAGCAAGAGCCGGGGCGACTTGGCTGGTGGCACAACAGCACTTACCATACACCAGATAGCAACGCCTCCCATGGAGATCGCGGAACCTAGGAGGAGGAGACTGTGGACTGTCAGTGGCCAATTCGTGGCAGCATGAGGGTGATACCAGGCAGGTAGCAGGTAGCACGACGCGCGCAGGTATCACAGGTGGCACGGGGTGGCGTACTTGTTGTAGATTCCCTTCCGCGAAGTTCGACGGTTGATGAGTTCGAGTGTCGAGGCAGCGCCGACCAGACTGACGGCGTAGCTGAGAGCCAGGATGGCAGGGTTGAAGCGGAACGGGACAACCTGACCCAGATACTGGGACAGGTCATCCTGCGGGGACCCCATCCTGAGTTGACCGGTGATGGTGTTCAAGTTGCACGATACCTCTAGGCCGGACTCGCGGTTTGGTTCTGTGACCGTCGGGTCGATAAATAAGAAAGTCGCAGGATCAATCGACAACCCCGCGCAGGGGGCGAGCGAGTGTTGTGGCAGTGTAGATGGGTGCTGCCAAATTCCACATTGCAGCGTGTCCCAGCATCAGCCCTGTGAAGGTGCAAAGACGAGACGACGAGAGCTGGATGGTAAATTTGAGCGACGCGGCGTCGATGGGGTAAAGAGGGAGGACGACTCCGATGGCTAATGGGGGCAGAGGCTTGGTGACGGGCTGCCCTTGCATAAAGCGAACTCCTGGGTTGCAACCGAACTCGATTCTTGTCCTGCGAGGGAAGCTGCGCAGTGTGCCTGCACCTTCCACCTCTTCCACACATCCTCTGAGTACGACCTGCCGGCAGATCTGCGGCACGAGGGGCCATGCTTCCATTCCACGGCCTCTGTGCCTCTTTCCTTCCAACATGCAACTGAGGGACAGTTTCTTCGCACCGCGTGCAGCTGCCGGTGCCCACTCACAGTCATTGTCGACTAGTCGCTACTGTGGATGGAACGGCTCCCACAGGTGTCAGCTCCTAGCACCACAGGCAGTTGCAGCGGGTGGCAGCCACTGGCAAGACGACGGGCTCCGCTCGTGTCAGACATCGCCGTTCGCCTGCATCGTCGCTGCATCGTTGCTGCATGGCCAGCATCCCGGTCGACAGACAGTCCCCAGATCGGGCCAATCGAGGCCTCATTTAGTCTCTCATCTGGGAGGTGTGGTCAAAGCATGGAAGGCCAAAGGAAGACTGCCTATTGGCCGGCCGACTGACCAGCCCAACACGTCTGTCCATGTTTCCATTTTTTTCTTTTTTCCCTCGAGCCTCCCGAGACCTGTCGGGCGTCGCGCTAAAATTGGACCCAGGGTCAGCACCGCGCCCAGGCCCCTCCTACCCCGGACAGCATGACACCCCCTCCACGGGCACCGTGCCCCCTTCCATTTGGCGCATTTCGCTAGCCATGTCGCGAGCACTTTGGTACTTTCGCCAGCACTTTGCGCCCATTTTCCAAGCGTAAACAACCTAGCACCTTGCCGGGTCCAGCAGTCCTGCCCTTTATGTCTCCTGCTTTCGGTCATGCAGGAACGGGGCGCCGAGATAAAACGCAGATAGCGCAGCACGCGAGTCAGAAGGAGCGGGCGACGCCAGATGGCGCCCGATGCGCCAGACGCAGCATAAATGCAGCTGATGAAGCCCAGATGAAGCAGACGATGGAAGCGAGCGAAGCAGATGAAAAAGCCGACGGAACCAGCGGAGCAACGGAAGACTTCCAGTGAGAGGCTGGAACCCGTGAGCTCGCGGGCACCAAAGAGCGGCCCGTCACGTCTAATGTCTCCTTATTAATCCACGTGGCCGAACCTGGGCCGGACCCTTCTTCCGAGCCCTTGTTAACGGAGTCGGCCGAGCATCTTTTACCAGGCAAAGTTAGTGGAGGCAAGTTTCCCAGAGCCCCTCTTCGGGCCCCCGACTTGCTGTTCCCCTCTGTCCATCACGATCGCCCCGGCTGGCTAGTGCAGATTGCGCGATTGCGTCTTTTTCGGCCGCGCACCCATCGGCCGTGATTGGCCTCGGCCACAGGAAGCAGTGTCGGGTGGCTGCCCTTGGCAGCGCAGCAATTGAACCACCCCAACCCACGAGAAAAAAGAACAAAAGTTGGGCGAAGCGCTGCAGATTGCAGATGCGTGCACAGATCATGGATAAGGTAGGTGGTAGGTAAAGTACCTACAGATGCGCGCAAGCGCACTGACAGGCGGCCCAGACCGGCCCTGGTCCACGGGTTTGGGAGTCTTCTCATCATTTATGAGATATTTGGCTGCGGCCGGATGATGGATCCATAAGATATCCAACCAGTCTTGCCGCCTCTGTTGTCTCTGCTGCCGTTACAGCAAGTACTGCCGCGGCAAATACTCCCAAGAAAACTGTGACTGGGAACAAATCAACATCGTGTCGTTGCCAGCGCCTCCTCGGCTACCCCGCAGCATATATCTGCAACTAACAGCTCCATATCACAGGGGCTGGGGGCGGTGAGGCAACACGATTCAAGAAAAGTAAACTAACTCTCCAAGATAAGAATAACAATGCCTGTAAGCCTCTTAATTAGTGGAAAGCTCAAGACCCTATACTTGCCCAGGTGCACAACTGTCCGCTTAGGGGTCTGACTAGGACCTTATTAAGATGCACTGCCAAGTATTATTCCTCCGGATGCTTGAAAAAGACAAGGGCCGGAGTTTACATTTGTACCACCGGATCATGTCTCCGCGCAAAGGGATAATTGGTCCGGGGCTCTGGAAAACAAATCCAGCAACCGCAGAGAATACAACACTGAGGTAAGGTAACTAAGATATGAATGCCAATCTCGCTCTTTTTCTCTCTTTACATCCTCTTACACTTGCCAATGTTTCAAAATAGAGTGCCTCTGAGAAGCAAATTTTGAGCTGAATGATGGCCGGACTTGCTGACTCGGATGAGTCAAGGATATGACCACCTCACTCCCAACGCATGGTATACAATTTATATACAGATTCCACCATGGCCATAAGTTCCTCCAGGAACTACCCAGGTCATCCACCCCGTCATTCGCTGTTAGTCAAAATTGCGGAACCCAAGACTGAAGAGCCTGCCTTGTCTAAACTTTCTGCACGTTTTTCTCGCCAGTGCCGGTCTTGATAGGACGCCGTGATTTCTGCGAACTCAACCACTTGATCCTTGCAAACACTCAACAAACCTTTCAAGAGTCAATACGCTATATGCATGTACCAGGTTCACACACCAGCTCTACCCTGTAATTCTTCTCGTCCCGTTCTGGAGAGATTCTATGAGACTCCTAATGCTTTATTGTGCATCCATGGGACTTGCGTCTCAGTAAACGCCGCCGAGCTTGGTAGTATGAAAGAGTTGACCACCTACTCGTCAAATCGAAGCCTGAATTGAGTCGAAGTCGTCTGTCCAAATCGGCCCACCGGCAACTGCCATACCGATTTGCAGCAAGATGCGAATCAAGATGAGGTGTAACCCCAGCGCGGGCGTATCATGTCAGAAAAGCACCGGCTATATGCACTGATTACTCGTACCCACAGCTCAGCCAATTCAAGGAGACTAGAAGCAATATCGTGTCTTTGCTGCAGCATGCTTAGGCTATATTGAGCACATGTCATTGTCGAACATTGTACTAATTGAAATTAAAGGCAGTTGACTGTGTGTTTAAGATACTGGCATTAACCTCATGACTGGACCCTGCAGCCCCAAGATCCCCAACTGCACCAACTCAACCAAGTAAATTAATAGACGTCGACAGCAAAGCTGTAACTCACCCAAGGGGGAGGGGCACAAGCACATGGGTCCATACTCAGTTAACCAGGACCTAGTAGCTAGGTTGTTTCATGCCGAAGAGTGCCTCCTACATTGCGGCTACTACCTAGTTAGAATCCAAGCTCGGCTACTACATCTCAAACAAGAGCGTTGGATATCGGACCTGCTTGCAGCACTATCTTCGTTGAGCTTGATTACCAAACCCAAGTTGGCTCCTCAAACTCTACCCACCTAAACATGTGAAGCACCGTAAGGTTCCATCTAGTAGCCCGGCGTGCTATGCTATCGGTTCTCTGTTAGAAGCTCAGACACAGCCCAGCCGGCAACAAGCTTTCTAAACGGAGAATAGAGCTAGGGAATGTTCAGTTGGTTCCCCTGCAGCCTCCGCTGTAGCCTGCCGTATCTTGCACTCCTTCGTGCAAGACGAAAGCAGAGTGCGGCTCACGCTACACATCAAGTTGTCAACGAGGCACGCAGCACGCAGCACGTCCGTCGTCCTGACCCGAACATGATCTCTCAGAGACTCCCGCGCCTGTTCGGCGCTGCCGGCTGGGGGGGGGGGGGGGGGGGGTGGGTCAGGTCTCGGCCGGCAACTCGGCAGGGGTTACGGTCCAAAAAGGGGTTATCCTGGAGAAGCCATATCTCTTCAACATCAATTCTCGCCAAGCCGCTGGTCATGTATTATCCGTGCTGCGGCGGACCTCACAGATTAATTACTCCCATGCCACACGGACGTGTGCCTGGCTTGACTCGCCAAAGAAGCAGCCTATCCGTCGTCTTCAGGTTCGCAAAGTCGCCACAAACGCGGCGGGTACCTTGTTTAGCGCGCCCAAGTTCCCTGGCCGAAACTTGCAGACGGCCGGCTGGGCCTGGTCTGGCGCCTGTTGATCCCGGGCTAGGAGCACAAGCTCCGTCCTGGGCGCGCCAGTTACCAGTTCGGATAGCATGGTGGAGGGGATGCAATGTACACCTCAGACGAAGACTGGCTTCGGCACCTATACTCCCCCTAGCCCGTCGCCATCGCCATCCCGCCGTCTACCGACCGCTCCCGCGTAACGAACGCGCGGCTCCATGATCACCGGCCGCCGTTGGCCGTGGCGCCTCCTTAGCCTGTCTGTTGCCCAAGGACATGCCAACTTTCCACCCCCATATAAATAAAGATGAGGAGCGGTTGACTTGGATCCGGCAGACCTCACGAGAGAAACTGCCATCCCCCCAACCAACTCCTCACACATATTTGTTTGTCTTTGGCCGCCAATGGTCCTTCGTTATACCCGACCTCCCCCTATCCACCACAATGGCGGATACATAGAATCCCTCGGGCTTGATGCCCACGAGTTCTACCGGATGCTGTGCCGCAAGCGGGCGGGTACTTTATCAAGGACGACATCAGCATGTTTAATTTTTCGAAATAACAAACAAGGAGGCGGAGGCAATGGGTTTGTGGTCCCCCTTCGTTCCCAAGGAAATAAAACTTAACTAATACCCCGCAGAACCCGCGCAACGCTTGCTCCTCGAAACGACGTGCGAAGCGCTCGAGAACAGTGGAGTCCCCAAGGAGGTCATCTCGGTAAAAAGGTCGGCGTTTTCGTGGGCGGCAACTACAACGAGCACCGCATCGACAACCTGCGCGACCTCGATCACATCCCGGCGTTCGACGGGACGGGGAACCAGTGCGCCAGCGGCATCGTCTCCGTCATCAAGTCCATCTTCATGCTGTACTACGGCTTCATCCTGCCCAGCGCCGACTTTGAGAAAGTCAACGACGTCATCCCGCTCGCTGACTGGAACATGCGCGTGGCCACGCGGCAGCGCTCGTGGCCCAGCAAGAAGAAGTATGTGTGCGTCAACAACTTCGGCTTTAGCGGCTCCAACTCGACGTGAGTGTTGCGCGGGCCGCCCGTCACTCGCGGCTTCGAGCTGGGCGACCACGGCCAATACACGACGGACCGGCTGTTCCTGCTGACGGCTAACGACGAGAGGGCCCTCAAGTCGTCTATGTTTAAGCTGGGCATCTGGTTGGAGCAGCACGCCGAGCTGTACCAGACAACCATGCCGCGCAACCTGTCGTACACGCTTTGCCAGCGGCGAACGCACCACCAGTGGCGCGTCGCCGTCATGGCGGGCGCGCTCAACAGCCACGACGTGACGCCGACGCGCGCACCCAGCGAGCCGCCCAAGCTAGCCTTTGTGTTCACCGGCCACCCAAGCGGTGAGATCGGCGCCGCCTACGCGGCTGGCGCATTGACGTTTGACTCGGCCATGGCGGCGGCGTACTACCGCAGACAGGCCGTCATCGAGCTCAAGCGGGCACACTCCGAGCTCAAGGGCTCTATGATGGCGGTGGGCGCCAGTGCCGACGACCTGGGCCCCATGCTGGCTGAGATCAATGTGGAAGGCGGCCCCACGGTGGTAGTGGCCTGCGAGAACTCGCCGTCCTCCACCACCCTGTCAGGCGACGAGGAGGCCATCGACCGCGTGGCTAAGACGTTCTAGGAGAAGGGCGTTTTCAAACGCAAGCTATTCGTCGACGTGGCATACCACTCGCCGCACATGAAGCTGGTGGCCGAGTCGTACCTCAGCAGCGTCAGCCACATCCAGGCGCCCAAGGGCATGACGCGCTCGACCGTCGAGTTCTACTCGTCGCTGCGCGGGTGCAAGATCGAGCTCAGCGAGCTGGGCGCCGCCGCCACCAAGATCGCTGAGCACATGTTCGTCGATGACAGCAAGGAGTTCGAAGTTATCCCATCCGTCCCTCGGGCATCGGTACCAATAAGGGCGGACGAGTTCCACATCTCCTCGTACGAGGCAAGCCGCGGCTGGCTGGAGCACTGCACGGACGTCGTCACAGCCGAGACCCTCCCTCAAGCCCGTCGCAGCTCGCCATCGGCATTCCACGCTGACGGCAAGATGGAGGCATCGCTACGGCTCCCACCAGCCACCAGCTCCTCGGTCCACGACAGCTCATCCGACTCGGTGTCGTCGCATTCCAAGGCACCGTCGTCTACGACATCCACGCCGCCGCCGGAATAAACACCCCCGAGACCCCCGGGTGCGCGGGCTAGGTGTGCGACAAGCTAGAGTCACCCAAGCTGCAGGACATAGCTGGCTCCGGCGAGAGCATCTACAAGTACCTCGACACTCTCGGCGTCGCATACCCCCAAGCCTTCCAGTCGCTGGTCGAGGTGACGGCCAACGAGATCGAGGTGGCCGCGCACTGCCATGCGCGCGACACCAGCGCCGACATGCCCATGTCCTTCGAGGCGCCCTACAAGCTGCACCCGTCGGTCCTAGGCGCTATGCTGCAGTTGTCGCTGCTCAGCCTGGGCACCCGCGGCGCCGCCGACTCGGGCTGCGCCTACCTGCCATCTGCCACCCGCCACTTCACCCTCAGCGCGTGCTGGGGCAAGCGTACCAACGAGAGCTTCTGCGCCGACTCGACGGCTGAGCCGCGGTCGGGGACCTTCATGGTCGAGATCTTCCCCTCGCCGGGGTCGGAAGCGGCGTCGATTGCTATTGCTGGTCTTGATCCGCACGGCACGCTCTGAGCTCTCGGCGACGGCCGCGACGCTCGAACTAGACCCTAACACGCTGCTCGACGCCGAGTCGCAGGTTTCGCTGGTGCGCGACGCCTTCGTCACGGCGGTGCTAGCGGGTGGCGAGCACACTGTCACAGGATGATGTGCCCTTCGTTGAGAAGGGCATGGCGCAGGCCAGCATGGCTCGCGGCTGCAGCGGAACGGTCACACGCGTCGGATGCAGTGTCCGCGACATCACCGTGGGGAGCAGAGTCTGTGCCTTGACCGCGGACCCACCCACGATTGGGCGAGGGCTACCAGTGTGGTTAGCATCACGGCCGCTGTCAGCGTGGAGACTCCAGCGTCCATCCCCATCGCCTTCAGCGCTGCGCACTATACGCTTACCAAGATCGCGCGGGTCAGGCCTGGAAAGCATATTCTCATCCAGATCTCGGGGCCGGTCGACGTCGCGGCTGGCGAGGTTGCTCAATACCTCGGAGCCAGTGCGTACGTACTCGTCCAAAACGATGCCAAGAGGGATGCGGCAAGGAGGGTTGGTGTTGCCCGTGAACGGGTGTTTGACTCTCGCAGCATATACCTCCGCCGTCAGCTCGAAGAGGCGACCCACGGCGAGGGGATGGAAGTCATCCTCGCGACGTCGGGCTGCGAGAATTCCAGGGCGTGGGAGTGCCTGGCCGACTTTGGTCGCTTCGTAAGTGCGAACTTCAGATGGCCATCAGAACACGCGTCCAGAGCTTGGTGTCAATGCAACCTTCACCTCGGTCAACATGGCAAGTCTTGCTGCCGCTCGCCTACACGTCATAGAGCAGACTCTGAAGGCTGTGGTCGAGAACATTGCGTCCGGTACCATGATGCCCCCATCCAGAGCGTTCATATTCCCCGTTCCAGACCTACCAAAGGGACTGCAGAAGGTTCGGGATGGCGCTGTACACCCGATCATTGTCATTGCGGGAGTCTATAAGCAGATCAAGATAAGTTATGATAACCACTTCGGCTCGTTCCATATTGGTACTAACAAGATCATAGGCTACTCACTAGTGATCAAGACTATCTTCCGCCGCGACAGGACACACGTTATCGTGGGCAGAACTGGCGGTCTCGGCAGATCCATGGCCAAGTACATGGTTGAGCACGGAGCAAGAAGCATCGTGCTGCCGTCAAGGGGTGGCGGCGGCAAGGAGATGGCTGAGCAGCTGCGCGAAGAGATTCAGTGCCCCGATGCTCGCATCCTGGTCAAGAAGTGCGATGCCAGCGATGAGGGCCAGGTCCGGCAACTTGTCGAAGACTGCGCCAAGTCGCTTCCGCCCATTGTGGCATCATCCACGCTGCCATAATGTTGAGGGTGAGTCCAAGTGTAGCCCAAACCGATATGAGCACAAGTTAACATTTCTTAGGACGTCCTTCTCGAAGGAATGAAGCACGAGGATTATGAGCAGGTCATCCGTCCCAAGGTTCAAGACACATGGAACATCCACAATGTCCTAGTCAACAACCGCGTCAAGCTGGACAACTTCATCGTGCTCTTCTGCTACAGGCATCCTCGGGATATCACGTCGTATGGTCTCGACTCGCTGATGGCCATCGAGCTGCGCAACTGGATTGCCAAGGAGCTCCGGGCCAATCTGAAGATCCTGGAGTGCTGTCGAGTGGTACGGTAAACGATCTTGCCGCACTCATTGTGCAGAAGACGAGCAGTTCATAGGTGGGGGAATCTGCGGTTTGTGGTGACGAGAGTTTGGTGGATGGGTTTTGGGTTTTGATGCCGGAATGAAGTATTTTCTGAATCAAGGCCATTGGATGTTGAATTGTGTTTTTAGGCAAGGTATACGCTTTCTGGGATTAGATGCGTTGCGCGATGCGAGATGGGAGACTTGGCTTTGGCTTGGCTAAAATTGCCGGTAATAGTATAGTATAAAATTAGTTAGATTCAGCCATTTCATGTGATGTGCAACAGAAATGTGTGATGTGAAAATTCCTAGAGGTTTGGGAGAGGTTCTTCAGCCCACATGCAAGGTGTTGGCGTTGGCGGGCCGCTCCTTCTTCACCTTGGCAGCCGTTGAGAGATCCCCGCACATTGTCCCAATCCAGCTTGGTACGTGCACCAAAGCAGCGCTGGCCATGCGCCACGCCGATTTGCTAAGCCTAAGCAAGGTTAGAGGACACGCGAATCGATCGGAAGGCCCGCCACAACCACTGACAGTCCCCCCCGAGCGTTTCCGTTTCTGTTGAAGCACCCGCTGCACCCGCTTGGCCGAGCCTCTATTGCCTCCGCCTTCACCTTTCTCACCTTCGCTCCGCCCCATCTACCGACCCAAACGACGACAACAAGCCGAGCGCAATGAAGACCCTACCATAACCAAAATATAATTTTATTTGCAATGGCCGAAGCGGGAGGGCAGGGGGGTCCGTCGCTCTCGTCGCCGGGCGCGCCAAGTAATAGTAGTAGTGCGACAGGGAACAGTGCAGCGGGTGATGCGCAACACAACCTCACCGCGAGCAATCTCGATGCGCAGGATGATGCGCAGGACCAAACCTCGGCCCGCGACCTCTCTCCCGACGCGAGGAACCGCGACCCGACCACGCTGTCGCTCAGCGACCAGAGCCACTTTTCCACCGGATTGAGTGTCGACGACGACTCGGATGCCGACTCGGCCCTCGGCGATGTCGAGGCGCAGTGAGTGTGTCCCAAGATGTGTGTGGTGGGACCTTGCTGATAGGGCTAGACAATCCACGCAGTCCGTGAGGACCAGCATCTACGAGTACATCGAAGAGCACGGCCGGACCTTCCACCGGTACAAGCAAGGCAAATACTGGCTCCCCAACGACGAAATGGAACAGGAGCGTCTCGACCTGCAGCACGCCGTCTTCACCATCCGACTCGGCGGCCAATTGAGCCTCGCACCCCTCGACAGCCCGCAATCCGTCCTCGACATCGGCACTGGCACCGGCATCTGGGCCATCGACTGCGCCGTCAAGCACCCGGCCGCCCAGGTCCTCGGCACCGACCTCAGCCCCATCCAGCCCGAGTACGTGCCGCCCAACTGCCGCTTCGAGATCGACGACGCCGAGGACGAGTGGCTCTTCTCCGAGACGTTCGACTACGTCCACCTGCGCATGATGTTCCACTGCTTCAAAGACCACGTCGGCGTCATGCGGTCCGCCCTAGCCCACTTGCGGCCCGGCGGCTACATAGAGTGGCAGGACTGGCTGTGCGTGTTGCAGTCGAGCGACGACAGCATCTGCGGGACGCCCCTGGAGAAGTGGTCGCGCCTGTATGTCGAGGCGGGGAACCGGCTCGGCCGCAACATGTTGGCTCCGAGGCAGTACAAGCACTGGATGGCCGAGGCGGGGTTCGTGGATATCGTCGAGAGGAAGCTAGCCGTCCCGGGGAACCCCTGGGCCAAGGGCAAGGATAACAAGAGGATGGGTTACTTGCAGATGACCAACTTTCTGGACGGTCTGCACGCGGCGACCATGAAGCTTTTCACCAAGGGGCTTGGCTGGACGTCGGAAGCGGTGGAGCTGTTCCTCGTCGATATGAGGAAGGCGATCAAGGATCCGTCGATCCACTTCTATTGGACTACGTATGCCATCCCTCCCTCTTGCTTCTGTCGATGACTAACGAACGGTGTCTAGGTACGTTGTATATGGGCGCAAGCCATGAGACCACCATTGTGATATGTTTAAATTAGCATTTGGGAGTTGGAGTAGTTGATACCTGGAAATTTGGGGTTTGGATCATTACCAGGTCGGCAGACCTAGGAAACGACATTATGACGGATTGGATAGGTCTCTAATTTTGGCGACACGGCAAAATAAAAGAAGCTTCAAATCGTGTCGACAAGGCCGTGATGTGAAACCGAGACGCCTTTCTTGGATGACACAGGGGTTCCATCAATGCTTCAAAATGGTATCTTCCGAGCTTCATGGTGTCTTGAATCGTGAAGTAGGAGTTGGGATGACTGAACTCACAGACTCCTCATGGTGGACAGTCCAGGTCGGTGACGGGAGGGAACTCAAATGGTTCTGAGGACAATTGGGCACGGATAGCAAAGTGGTCCAAGCGTCAAAACCGATCAGCACAGCGAAGCTTCCCTCAAGCTTCCACTGCAGACATGCAAATGTGCACCGACAATGTGCACCGATTTATTCTCCATCATCAGCTCATCTTTCCTTCTGCAGGTCTGTCACTGCGACGATGAGATTCTGGGAGGCCCTGGCATGCCGGCCAACGCCAAAAAAGAAAACCCCCCTCTTCCCCCCTAAAAATGTGAAAATTCAGAATGGAACGCCCGGAAAGGCAGCGGCTAGCCAGTCACGGCCGGGTGGCCATCGTTGCTTCTTTTCAGCGCGTGCTGTTGCGAGCGCCGACCTGGAGTCCTCGCGCTAGTGCCTCAGCTGAGCGGGTTGGCAAGCCAAAAAGTTGTCACCTCAGCGAAGACCGTCGAGCACAGCCCCCGCCAGCTGATGTCTCCATTTCGCCATGCTCCAGCTCTTTTGTAGGTGCGGTGGGTTTTGAGGTCGCGACATCAGGAGGGGAAACTGAAACATGGATTGGAAGAAGTGAGCTGGTCTGGGGAATAGAAGCCGTCGCACACGTTTGACGAGATTCCTCGACGCCATCGGGACGAAAAGAGGGAGGCCAGCGTCGGGCACCATTAAAACCGCAGCCGCAATCTTTTGGGCCCAGTTTCCCTTGCATCATTTTGTCTTGTATTTCTTTGCAAACTACCAGACTGCCAGTGGCGTCAATCGAAGTCCGACCCAACCCGCCTCACGTCCGGCGGGGTTCCGTTTTCTGTCTGTGTATTTGGTGTCGCGCACCGATCCGACCAACCACTGCAACCTCAGTCCCCGAGGTTTCACTCTCGGACCCGTAGCTGCGAACGTCTCCATCAGCTTCTGCACTTTTGGACCCCGCGCCCAGCCGGTGTCAATCGGCCATGGCGACGAAGCAGGTCGAGGCGAGATCCCTCTCGGACATCAACATTCTGGCGGCAAACCCTCCCCAATACCCCCACCACCCCGAAGTCAGAGAGTCGCTCACGCTCTACATTTCGCGGGTGCCTGGCACTAGAGGTGAGTGTCTCGTATAAAGATGTCTTGTGCCTTTGCTGATATCCCCAGACGTCATTCTTTCGACGCTTAGACCGCAGAGGAAGAACGTGACGGCCGAGGATGTTGCAAACTCGCTTTACTACGTGCACCTCGATCTGCCTACAGATGAGCTGCTGGCAGCCGCGCACCTCCGTGACGACCTGACATCGCCTCGATCTAGCAGCGAGAGCGCGAGGAGTGTCATCCCCAGGAAGCCGGTGCCCTCGTCTTTGAGGGTCCCGAAGCTCGAGAACGCTACGGCTGAAAGTGTCGCCTCCGTAACCCAGCCGGCCGCAGTGAGGGTGCCCGAACTGGCGAGTCAAATTCCCGAAGCCGTGACCTTCAACACAGGTATCCCACCCGTCCAGTCCCCAATCGAGGTCTCTCAGCCGAACCCTATGTTTCGAGACCAAGGATCCGCTCCGACCCCAGAAGCCGCCCCCGAGCTGCCGCCCCGACCACAAAGCAGACTCACACCGCCATCAAGCGCCCCGATCGCACGGAGACCATTGGGACCTAGACCTCAGAATACTCTGGTGACTCCCCAAGGGGACCTTCCGTTGCCTGGGGATCGCCCCCTCACCCCGACCCAGTCAGGCCCTCACTTCACCGAACCCACCCGCGTCGGCTCACCGGCCCGCGCCATCAACTCCCACGGCGCCTTCTCCCCCAGCAAACCCACCGGCCGACGCGCCTCCTTCTTCCCCTTCTCCCTGACCCTAATCCGCCGCGATGCCACGACGGGCGGGCAGTGGAACATTGGCAAAGTCTCCTCCTTCCAAACCAACATCCCGACCCCGGACCTCGCCGACCCGAGCCTCAACCCCGACGACATGGGCGCGCTGCCGCGGCCGCACAAGATCGACATCCGCCTCGACACGTCGGGCTACGCCAAGTACCGTAACATGCCGAGCCTGGCGTCGGTCGAGGCCTACCGCCCCGGGTCCGGCCACTCGTTTGCGCAGACGATGAAGGGGCTTGCGACGGGGTCCGGCGCGGCGGGGACGGTGCCTGGGCCCAACAGGCCCCACGAGGCCGAGGATGGGTTCGCCCGGCAGGTGGTCATGGCGTACTCAAAAACGTGGACGTCCAACATCAAGCACGCCTTCCACCGGCGCGACCGCGCCACCTCGTCCGTAGACGAGAGGGGCGACTTCTCCCCCTCGGACCTAGCCCCGCCCCAACGCCCGTTCCACCAGCGCGCCGGCAGCGCCGACCTGGACCGCCAGCGGCACGGCAGCTCGGACGGGCGCGAATCGCCCCCCTCGCCCATCACCACGCCGGGGCCCGGGCTGCGCCCCAAGGGCTATGTGTTTGTCAGCCCGTGGGACGGCCGGTGCGAGTTCCGCACGAGCGCGAGCGGGCGCAGCCTCAAGTGTCAACACATCCTAGACCCCAAGAGCCCCAAGTTCAACCCCGTGGCGGTCGCGCAGAACATCAGGGAGGCGCAGGCCATGGGCCGGGCTGTCCGCGGGGACGAGGTGACCGCTGCGCTGGTGGGCGCCAAGCCGGTCAGTGAGTTGCGGTTCAACCTGCCCGGGACGGATGCGTTTAAGACGGCGCCGGCGCCGGCGCCGCCCAAGGTGGAGGGGAAGTGGGATCATCACCACCTCCAGGGGCAGTTGCAGGGCAAGTTGCAGGGCGGGTTTCGGAAGGTGGTGCAGCATCTGGAGAAGGGGAGTAGCGATGAGGAGGACTGGGAGGAGGATGAACCTATGGATTTGAGTATTGGGAGGGAGGAGATGGGTGGTGGGACAAGGGGGAATAGGGCCAAGCTGGGGAAGTTGATTATTCACGACGAGGGGCTGAAGATGTTGGATTTGGTTGTTGCGGCCAATGTGGGGATTTGGTGGACGACGTGGGAGAGGACGTTTTAGGGGGGTCTCTACCTAGCGTGCATATCTACCTTGGACATTGCGTGTTTGTTATTTAGGAGCGGCATTGAGGACCAGTGTGCTGCCTTTGTTGGTGCTGGTGATGATAAATACCCCGAGACATCCTTTCACTTCCAGACAATGATTACCTTGGCAGTTCTAATTTCGATAACTGATGCAGAATGAACTCAATGCGAAGCAATTCCCAGCCAATGTCCGGCCGAAGTGGTGAAATGGAGGGGTATCACGTGCTGCGTCACGCCCTGACCCACAGCTCTCCCCACCGACCAATCACCGTCCAAGAATTGTAATCCCGTCAACCATGGCCCCAAAATCCCGAACGCTCGCCTCCAAGCTCCAGGGATCCATCACGTCAACGTCGCCGGGGAGCTCCTCAACCTCGCTCCCACCTCGCCACCTTGCCCGCCGCGGACCGGACTCACTCCGCCCCGCTCAATTGGCACCCGCACGCCCTCGCCGCGGCTGGTCCCCCCGACCGACAAACAACCCGATTGAGTCGCCTCTCCGACAACTAAGCGAAAACCCTCAACCCCCATCTCCCCTCAACAGCACCATCCGCCCGCCATGCTGCCCGCTACGACGACCATGGTCGCCCGCCAGCTCTTGGCCATGCGCACCCCCGCGTCCATCCTCCTCCGCACGGTCCTGACGCAGCAGACCCGCGCGTACGCGACGCCGTCGGGCCCACCGCCCAAGGGCTTCCGGCTCAAGCCGCCGGTGGCATGGGACCAGGAGAAGGAGGGCACGATGGACAAGATTGGCAACTACTTTCTGCTGACCGAGATGTTCCGCGGCATGTACGTGCTGCTGGAGCAGTTCTTCCGGCCGCCGTTTACGATTTACTATCCGTTTGAGAAGGTATGTTTCCCCCATCCGGGAAACGGGGATTGGGGGACTGATGGAAGAATTGTAGGGCCCGATTTCGCCGCGCTTCCGCGGTGAGCATGCCCTCCGCCGGTACCCGTCGGGAGAAGAGCGGTGCATTGCTTGCAAGCTGTGCGAGGCCATCTGCCCGGCGCAGGCCATCACGATTGAGGCTGAGGAGCGCGCCGATGGATCGAGGCGTACGACGAGATACGATATCGACATGACCAAGTGCATCTACTGCGGCTTCTGCCAGGAGTCGTGTCCCGTCGATGCCATTGTCGAGTCGCCCAACGCCGAATACGCCACCGAGACGCGCGAGGAGCTGCTCTACAACAAGGGTATGTACACGGGGAAAAGAGAGAATCGCTGCTGCGGCTTTGGGGAATGGATGCTAACGGTGTTACAGAGAAACTGCTATCCAATGGAGACAAGTGGGAGCCGGAGCTGGCGGCGGCCATCAGAGCGGATGCCCCCTACAGATAAATGTGACGAGTGTTGGTGTTGGACGGGTCTTGGTCTTGGGTGGGAGTTGAGGATGGAATTTGTAGATAGAGCTGTACATACGGCGCCTGCACCAAGACGTAAAAGTCTCTTTTTATTTATTTGCTATCAACCGACTTTGACTCTCATGGGTGGTTACCTTTTGTTTGCATCCCCAATTCAAGCTGCCCTAACACCAATGGCCAAAGTTCTACAGCAATCTAGCTAGCCTCCCGAAGCACGTAACTTTCTTGTATGTCTCACGTGACCCGCACAGACCAGGAAAGCTCCTGCCCCAAGCTTTGGGGGGAACCTGCAATTCAATCCCGACGTTTGGCGAGAAATTTATCATCACCTCCGGCCACCCATAATCAATCCCCAATTCAACCTCCCCCCCTAAATCTCGAAGCTCGACAAAACCTCGGACGCCTCAACCCTCAATTCCTCGCCACACGACGTCCTCACCCATTACAGTAGCACACACCATGTTCCGCACCACCATCCTCCGATCAGCCGCGCGCGCCGCCGCCGTCATCCGCCCCGTCGTTGTCAGCAGAGTCGCCATCGGCGCTGTGGCCCCGAGAGTTGCGATCAGGGCTGCTGCCCCCAAGGCCGCGGCGTGGCAGGCTGTCCGATGCTACTCGGCCGCGGGCGGGCTCGACAAGAAGGATGTCTATGAGCGGATCAAGGCGCTGCTCTCGGGATTTGACAAGGTGAGTTTTTGCGGGGCTTTTGGGGGGAGGGGGGAGGGGAATGGGGGAGGGAGCAATGGATGGGGGTTTTCTGGTGGCTAACCTTTCTTTTCGCAGGTCAACGATCCTAGCAACGTGAGTACCGCTGCCAATAGATTTTTTTGTCATGGAAGCGAGGCGGGTGTCTGACAGACGCGCAGATCACAGAAACGGCACACTTCGCGAATGACCTCGGCCTCGACAGTCTCGACACGGTGGAGGTTGTGATGGCGATTGAGGAGGTATAGTTTTTCTGTCCTGGCGAAAACGCCGGATGCGCCGAGCACCGCTAACAAGAGTCGCCGCACAGGAGTTCAGCATTGAGATCCCGGACAAGGACGCCGACACGATCCACAGCGGTACGTGACATTCCTTCCCTCAGGACAACAAAAGCTAACGCCCGCAACAGTGGAGAAGGCGGTCGAGTACATTGTCAGCCAGCCCGACGCGAACTAGATGGATGGATGTCCATGCTACCTGTACCATATCACGACTACGGAAGTTGAACGCAGCACACCACGCCACTCCCTAGTCACTATAGACGGCGGACGACATGGGTTGGGGGGGGTAATATCGTCGTGGGCCGGCCTGCATCGGTGTGGGTGCTCGCTGCCATTGTGTGAGAATACAAACCATATAACCAATGGAGAGGTGTTGGGTCGTCTGTCTGCGTCTGGCACATTTCGAGGTTAAAAAACATTGTCCCAGCTTCACGGCGGGATGCCCGTGTATAGATTTTGTTACCGTTTCTGCTGGACATGTTGACGGACTTGTGCTACCTACCTACCCTATTGTCTTTGCAACATTCCGGGAGGTTCCCCCCTGCTAACCACGGTAGTAACCTGCTACAGGATCTATGTTGGAGTTGGCCGTCCCACGCTAACAGAATTCTCTCCCAACATCCCACCCACCGAAACACAAAAACCTCAGCCAGTCTCCCACGTGATCCGCCTTGGACTCATCGCCATCGAGGACCAAAGCAGCCGGCCGCAACAAAATGAATTTTGCCTTCATGATAACGGTGAGATTCGAGCTCACGCCCTTTCGGACCACGGGATCCCCCAAGAGATTGGTATCAAGGTCTTGACTAACTCTAACGTGGAGCCTTAACCGCTCGGCCACGTTACCTTGGCTTCAGCATTGATGAGTTTGTCGTGCGGTTGGGAGGGCTAAGATGGAGACACCTCTGTGATTGATTGATGGTGGGTTGGTGTGGAGTTGTGGATTATCTTCGGGGAGTCGGGACGCCAGGATGTCCCGACAAACGGGTCTGAGGGGGTGGAATGGGGGTTGTGCCGTTGGAGATGCGCAGTTCTTGGGGCCTCCGGCGTGGCTGGCCCCGGGCCAACTTAGTGGCGGCCCATGGAGGAGGTACTGCCTCGTTGTTTCGCCCGTTAGAAGCAGCGCCTTGACGGGCATTGGGCGGCGGTGATGTCTTGGACGCCAGCGAGAAACTTGACTCACGTTCACCGACGGATGGTGGTTGGGATTGAGACCTCATGGCGGGATATCTTATCGTCACTTTTTCCCGTGTTGGGCAGATTACACGTCGCGGCCAAAACAGAGGCACGGGGCTTGGCTGGGGGGGTGTTGGTTGAACCCAGAAACTGTGAGGCTCAGCCGGTTGTTGCTTTCGAGGCTGCTGAGCCCAGGCGATGACTCTTGCCCCCTGGTCAAAGGCAACGCCACCGCCAGGTTGCCAGGCTTTTGGACGGCAGGGCATACTCAGTTCGGATTAAAGACCACCGAGGGGGGGAAAGAGGGGCCATTTACACTCTGTTCCAACATCTGATGCTCAACGTAGCCTCTGGCTTTCGGCCGGACACCGCGGCCTTGGTAAGGTAGTTTGCCAAGCTCGAATCAAGATCAAGGCACGCCTTCCGTGTGCCGAAGCCCCTACGGCCGAGGCTCTGCTCCTCTCCCCAACCGTGTCTACTGCCACGCTCTCGTCACCCAAGGCCCGGGTCATGTTCACAAGATGGACACCAGGCTGCAAAGAGCCGTCTTCTGCCCAAGGGATGCATGATGCGGCTGATATCGAGCGCCAGACCACATATTCCCGAATAGTCAAGTCAACCTGGCCAGCAACGGCAAACATCCCCACGGCCTCAAGACAGTTTCACAACCATGATCGCCTCATACACCGGCACACATAAAGCAGAAATGATGGGTGATCGTGTTTTTTATAAACCAACAAAACATCCACAACTCACAATGCAAAACCCACCTATGACAACCCCTTGCCAATGATGCTATACAGTAAAACACTAGCAACAGCCCTCATCGGAAATTCCAGCTTAACAAAGCACCCCCCCGTGACAAAAAAAAAAACAACTCCCCTGGTTAACCCAGCCCAACCCCCTAATGTATTTCTTTTTTTGTTTTGGTAATTCTTTTCCTTCTCCCCGCCGTATTCCCTATCCTCAAAATGATTTGGCCAAACCCCGTCTTGCCCCGGAACCTATTGTTTTGCTTGCCCGGGTTCCCCCCATTCTCCCCATTCTCCAATCCCCCACATCCCCCACAGCCCACATTGTCCAAGTGTGCATAATCCTGAACGTAAAGCGGGTGGTCAAACCAAAAGAGACACCACCCCCCATGCAAAGTAGGAGAGGGCGACCGATGCTCATATCGCCGGCTGCCAGCGGGATCTCCGTTAACCGATGGTAGCCCAGTCCGGAGGAGGACAGTAGAGAAAGAAAGAAAAGCAAAAAGTCGAGGGGAGATCTGATCGTATATATGTAACGCTTTGATCAGGGGGGGGGGGGGCAAAAACACCAAAATTACGCCTGGCCATGGCTCATGCAATCATTCCCCAAATCTTTGTGCCACTGCAATGTTTTTGTTGTCCGCAAAACAAATGGCGCCACACCACCCACCCACACACTCTAAACCCAAGCCAGGCTGCTTCATCTCCCCCCGACCGTCTCAACGGCGGCGCCCCCACTGCGCGCGCTGCCACCATTGACTCCGCCGGCAGCCCCATTCCGGTTGCTGGCCACCGCGGCAGCATAGCTCCACCCCGCGCTGAGCGGACTCGAGGCGCCCAGATGGCCGCCAGACGCGCGCTTGCGCGCCCTCACCTGCGCGTCGTCCTCCTCCTCCATGCTGAACACGAATGCGGGGTCCTCCTCGTCGATGGGCGTCGTGAAGCGTCCCGTCACGCTCGAGCCAATCGAGCCGCTGCTAACGTGCCGCTCCAGCCCGCGCTCCTTGTCGCGCTCCTTGCCAATGATGCCCGCGCCAATCGGCCCGCCGACGGGGCGCACCATGTTGGGGTGGAGGTGGGGGCTCGAGCTGGGAGTATCGTCCAGTCGTGTGAGCTGCAGCTGTTGGGTGAGGACGGAGAGCGACTCGCTGCCGCTACCGCTGCCCTGCCGGCTCGATCCGGGCCTGTTGGAGTCGCCGTTGAGTTCGGCTATGATGCCGTTCGCCAGGCTCGAGTTGCGCAGCGGGCTGCCGACGTGCCCGAAGGCCGACGCGTACTTTACCGGCCGGTTGGAGCCGAGCGAGTGGCTCGAGCCGCCCATGTCCAACCCATCCTCGTCCCGCTGTCTCTGGTGGAAGAAGGATCCCCACCGGCTCGGGCTCGCGGCGGCTGTGGCGGGGCTGCCAAACTTTGTCATCCCGATAGGCGCCGGCTCAGTTGGCTGGTCCAGGTCGCCGGCGCGCACTGTATTGGTCGTAGATCCCCGCCTGGCCTTCTCGGCCGGTGTGAGCACCTCGTTCGCCAAAGTCCCCGGAACGTAATCCTCCTCAAAGAGAAACCCAGCCTCCCAGTCCCGATCGATCTTGGGCGCACTGCTGCTTAGCAGGCGTGGCTTGGAGAAGCGTAGCGAGCTACTATGCATCGCCTTCCTGCCGAAATACTCGTCGCTGGCCAGAGCGATGCCGTGCATGGTAGAGTTGGTGGGTGGGCTGCTTCCGAAGCCACCCATCTCAGCGGAGCTGATCGCCGAGGGCGACAGGTGGTCGCTGCCGCCAAAAGCCGAGTCGTGTAGAAGCTTGAGCGTCTCTGATGTGCGGCCGTCCTTGGCGGCATTGAGAGACGGGGAGGGTGATTCGAGGCCAAACTTGGATGGGACCGAGGATGGCCACGGCCCGTAGCGGGCTGCGTGCGAGATGCCGTTGCTGTCGAAGGACGCAGGCAGCGGGGCATCCAAGACCGAGAGTCCCTTTGTATTCACCGGGGAGAGTCCGAAACCGAAGCGATTAATGTCTTCATCGCGTGGAGAACCGTAGGCAGACGCGGGGTTTGAGGTATAGGTTGTGTCGATAGTTGGCAGGCCATTCTCCATGCTCGGCTGGCGTCCCAGCTGGTGCTCGTACTGCTCGTCGTAGGGGCTCGTGGCGGTGTAGGGTGGCACGCCGTCGGCACGCAGGAACGAGTTGGTAAGGGCGCTGTTGGAAGGTGCGTGGTATGTCGTGAGGTTCACGCGGGCTCCGAGGGCGACGGGCGCTGCCGATCCTATCGTCAGGTTGCCATTCTTGCCGTAGTTGATGCGGCGGCCGTCGGGGAGCATGTGGATGTTTGCGCATTTGGGACCGAATTTGCAGTTGCCCTGCGCAAAGGGACACAACAAGTCAGTACAACCTCACTAGCTAGCTAGCACCCTAGTCATCTCCTCTGCGAGTGGTGCGACGCTCTCGCGGTCGGGCAGGTGGACCCGGGCCGCCGGGAGTGCGGGGATTTTGCCACGCACCTTTGCAAAGTACTTGCACACCGTCTCGGACGCGGTGCCGAGATCGTGACTGAAGGGGCAGGCATTGCCGGCCTGGCAGGCGCCCTGGCGGAAGAACTTGCAGGGAACGTGCGATGTGTCTGTTGTTGCGAGAAGCGCCATCGCGTCAGTACATCAGGTCCAAGCAGCCGCATCTCTTTAGTCAGACGGCGCGACAAGCAAGAGTTTTCCGAAAGAAGGCGACTTACTTGGAGGGCTCCTAGGCCCGTCAAATCTCTGACCTCCAGGAGCTGGACTCATGATGCCATTGGAACGGGCGCTCGTGGGTTGGATGTTGAGGCTGCCAGTTCGCGCGTGGCGGAACTCGGGCAGATTGGAAGCCGGCATTTTTTTGCGAGATCTTAGTTGATCGGGCGAGAGTGTGCGCGGTGACCTGACCTGACCTTGAGGCGGATGGCGGATGGGGCGGGGGGTTTGGGCGGTGGAGGGGCGGCCCGATTCCTCACCAACAATTGGGAAACGCGCGGGCGCGGGCACGGGGCAAGCCAGGGCGGGCACCTGAGGGCGCAAATTCGAAGAAGAGGGGCAGCCAGCTGTTGTCAATTGCGCATGCAGCGGTTACCCTCCGCCAACGGGCGTATTGCTAAGATGCTCTCTGCTCTCAGCACTCACACTGCAGCGCACCGTCGAAGCCTACTCCTACAACCTGGAACTTGACACACAGCCGATAACAACAGGCAGGGCGCGAGCGAGGTGGGAAGATGCTATTCCAAAGCGCCGGCGACGGCAATGATAGGGTATGGCCGGATAGCAGAGATGAGGAGCAAAAGAGGGGATATGGCGGATGTATGAATGGGGCGAGCCGAGCGATTGCTGATTGCTGCAGTCCACTCCGTTGCGCTGCGGGCGTAACTTTGTAACTTGCCCAGCAGGGGCAGTTGGAGCACTGGGTTTGGGGAGTAAGGAAGGTCGGATATCCGCCGCTCAGTTCGGCAAGCCCACACGCGATGCACTGCCGGCGCACGAGGAACCAGGCCAATAAGACAGACAAAAGCGGGCGAGTCGCGGCCTCGACACTCTTCAGAGTCTCGACGCTGCACTCGATGGTCTCGCTGAATCCACGACGATGCACCGAGCCGCTGCAATAGTAGCCCCAGACCGGTACGTACCGGTGGCTATCGCGGGCTTGGGTGCGGGCTAGGTAGGTCTGGATCGAGGGGTCGGTAGCTGAGGTGGTGCAGCGAGTAGTGAGTGGTGAGTGTGAGTGGTTGCGTGGGAGGGGAAGGGGGGACTGGAAATGGAAGACCGTCGAGGTTGGTGCAACAGGCAGCGGGGTTCCTCTTGGCTTTTTAGGGCTCGCGACTCGTTGCTCTTTCACTGCTGCTCCTCGCTGCCCCCCCCCCGCAAATGCAAATGGCTGCTCCCTCTTCAAGTGCGGAAGGCACCTGCACTGCACCTACGCAGGAGTTGGCAGCACTCGGCAGGCAGGTCAGGGCAGGCAAGGCGGGATCTTGACTCACGCGAACCCCGTGGAGGCTTTTGGTAATGATGGGTGTTGGTGGGATGGATCACGGATGGGATTTGGGCCCAGGGTTTTACCGTGAGCTGATGGGTGCAAATGGACAGGACCCTGACGGGACACCACTGCATCCCCCCTCCCCCCAGTGCCCCCCCTTCCCCCAAGTCACCCCCAGTCCCAAACCCTGCCCTGCAGATTGCGGGCAGATTCGCTAGCAGCAGCCCCCGCCTTTTCGATATCGACTGCGATGTCACCGAGCCAGAGTGGGGGTCGACCCTCGGGTGAGAGGGCACGACGGCAAGATTGAGGGCGAGAGGGCTTCAAAGGGGGTGTGGCCCAGGGGATCAAGCGATGGCTCTGGCCTCTGGCGCCTCGCAATTGGGGCTGTTGGCCGATGCCGGTGAAACACCTGGGCGAGTTGCCTTGGGAGAGTTGCCTCGGGAAACTAGAACTGCTGCGTATGGTGTTCGATGCCTCGAGCCTGGGAGCGGTCCTAGACTCGGCGTGGCAGGGGTTGCGTCGGTGAGGAATTCGAAGCCTCGGCGTGCTCAATCACGGGGCGCCGTGTCTGGGAATCGACTCGAGGTACGAAAATAAGGCAGAATAAAAGCCGGCTAACCAAAGCAGTGAGGTGTCTCTGGTTGGCCTGGGCTGGGCTGGTAGGCCCTCGACCCGGCTTCTTATTCAGGTCTTGGTCAGGCCGACAGCGCGCCTCTCGCCATGCTCGCCCTGGAGGCCTTCAGAGGTGGCACATGGATTCCACCCTGGATGCGCCAACGGCTTTTTGGCAGTACATGGAGGCACGTAATACGACCCGTACCAATGCGTCGACACGACCTGCTCCGAAGGGCAATGGTCTGGGCTTCTTGTCGCTGCCACGGTGGCGCTGTGCAACTTGATATCTGACGGGACCCCCAGCATATGTGATCACAAATGCTCAGGAGCAAGAAATTGCCCCGAATCCTGCTCGCAGTAATAATGGAATTATGCAGCCATACCGCGGCGGGCCCGTCTCCGGCCTGCGCAAGTTGGAGAAATCGAGGCCCGTGATCATTATTGTTTGCATCCGTCTGATGCCGCGCATCTCGCTGATGGCACAATACATACCTCGACTGCGTAGCACTGTATGCAGCGCTGATTTTACCCACCACGCCCGCAGCATCTCACCTTGCACCGACAGGCCAACAACGCTCTCTCGTCCCATTCCGTCGAGACCCCCACCAACTCCTGCAAGCGACCCAAGACTGCAAGATTTGACAACGCTCTCCAGCCTAGCCATGGCCAGTTGCGACTCGGAGCTGCGGGCGATGCCGGGAGGCACACGCGCAGACTCGATGGGGGGACGAGGGACGATGCAGGTCAACGCATCGCCCATCGACGCCATCTTGCCGCCAAGCTCGCGCAACAACCCTGATAGGCTAATGGCGCAATGCAGACTTTCCCAAGGTCTGGGGAAGCGGAGCGACGATACGCAAAGATAGGGCACCGTCGGGCCAGCCATGCGAGCAAATGGAGATGACGTTGTGTGTCTGTCCAAACCGACCAGCTCGTTGAACACACCGGCGGAGCACACTGGAAGCTACAGGCGCCAGGGATGCTAATAAGGTGTCGGGCTTACGGCTGTCAATTGTCAATTGTCAACCGCATGCTGCACGGAACACAAGGGCTTGCTTACATCGATTTTGATCGTGGGCTCAGGCATGCGGCTCTCGCTCCCCCACTGCGACCTGCGACCACTGTGACAAGCTTTGCTGTGAGCAAGGTAATTAGGATTTAGAAAGCGGCAAGAAGAAAAGAGAAGAGGCTCTTCGGGATGGCTGAGACTTGAATCAACCCATCCTCTCGAGCACAGCTCTGCGCCTACATCCATGGGCTGGATGCAGCATGACAAGCAGCTGGCCGTACGGCAGTCACGTTGGAGTGTTTGGTTTGTCTGATGTTTCAGACATGGGTCGATCTTCTCCAGATTCCGCAACCCACCAAACATACCCCGTCACCGAGACACCACCCCAGAGCTACCGCAGCGAAGCGCTCGGGCCATGCTCTATCTGCACGTCCCCTCTGCTCCTGCCCGACTCCCCAAGGCAGGAGGCCAGGTGAGTGTTGCAATGTTGTGACTTCCAGTCAATTTTGAGGCAAATTTTGTGGTGGCAATGCAACAGGAGTATCATGACCGCTCAAAAAGCCTCGAAATTGTGTTTTTCCTGGGGTATGCCAAGCACATTGCTGCTGCGTGTTCTACTGAGGTGCCATGCAGTGATGCAGTCGTGTCGGGGACCGCAGAGATCCCCGGGTTTGGACATGCGTAGTGGCGCATCTGCAGGAAACACCATCCTTGCCCCATTGCCCGATGCCATTGCTCTCTGTTGGTCGTCTTTCGTCTGGACCGCATCTTGCGACTCACTTCAACGGCCACCCACCGCTTGATCGGAATGCGCAATCACTCGACGCCAACCTGGGAACTTGATGTCCGGCCAAGCCGGCGGAGCATTTAGCCCGCACTCGATGCTGGCTGGGCAGGCAAGGCGGGACCAGGAAAGAACTTCCAGGGCATCAGGTTTGGTCACAACTCACAATTCCGAATCACGCCGTATGCGACAGCTTCGGCCGCACAAGCACCAGACAGCCGCCCGGACAGAAAGCCAGACAGAAGGCCATCCATCTCAGTCCGGCTCTGTTCCTCGTCCCCATCTGCGCCGCATCTACCCCACACATCTCTGCTCCACGATGAACTTGCTCAGCTCGAGTTCACCCGCGCCCTGTTCGTCCCCACACCTAATTTGCCCTCTTCCGAATTCCAGGCAGCTGTCTTCCAGACTGGGCACTCTATGGGTGGCTAGCCCTTGCAGGCCGAGTCCAAGTTACTCGTCAGGCCGACAAGAGCTAGAGGTCAAGTTGGGTCATTGAGTTGCCAGACGCACTCTTTGACTTCCACGTTGCATTCTGTGTCCGCCCTGGCGGCGTCTCTCGCTAACCGAGCGTTCGCAGATGCGAGAGCGGGAGCTGCAGTTTCCGAAGATCTCGCAGCTTGACGATTTCCTCTCACCCAACCGACTCAGACACGGACGAGGCGCGGCCTTGTACGCGTCTACAGGTCAACTTTCTGTCTCGGTGGACCAGGAAATCTTGGCCTTTCAGCATATCCGATGCCTCAAGCTGCCTGCACATCTCCTGCCACATCCTATGCAGCAGATCATGAGTATGGTCGCTGCATTTCCGCACCCGCAAATCACGGAGCGATTCCAGCCACCCTCCCGCCGCGCCTGCATCTCGACGACACCCACCCAGTCTACCGTGTCGCTATGCGGCCCCCGGCGCCCATCCTAGGACTCCGTCGTCCTGGATCCCAGCCACACGCCACAACGACAGGCAATCTATTACCAATAAGTCCCGTATTATGGAAATGGGTCACGGTCACCTTTTTGCCCGCGTGACTTTGCATGTCAACAGCACCGTCGACATATTTGGCACTGCTCCTTCCTGCCCAGTCCCGTTGGAATCTTACTCCATGGCTTGGCCGCAGCTTTGATTTATCAGTGGGGGCACACCCATCCTTCATGCTTTACTGATGCTTGGGCTCGACTGCTCCCCCTCCGCATTCACGGTAACCTTCTCAGCTAGTAAGGTTGCAAATCTAGTCCCCAAACATCATGGCGGTGGGCCTGTGGCGTTTTGGGCCACCGGTTTCCCCAGACTCTCTCAGATACTCGACCCTATCAACTCGTCAGCCTCGCTAGTTACACAAATACATCGCACACTACATTACTTGTTTCTCTGCTCTCGGTCTTACTATCGCTTCAGCTCAGCCAGAGCTCGGCCAATACCTCACGGTCACTCGGCACACCACATGATTGCCTAGAGATATCCATCGTCCCCGATATCGCGCTTCACCGGTGCCCGTGGGCGCAGGCAAGCAGCAGCCCTGTCGAGGCCTCTTAGAGCACACCGAGCCCACACCCAGAGTGACGTAGGCAGCTAGGACCGGGGGGGGAGTGGGATATCCCGTCCATGTCTGCCGGCGCCCAACGATGGCTCCGAGCATCCCGACCGTGCCTTGCCTTGCGCGGGCAACTTGCTTGCGCCAGCCGGCATCTATCGATAGCAGTGCCGTGGTAGGCCCAATGAGCGTCGGCCCTGGAGCCCCATCTTTTAGGACGGACCACACCCTCTTTTCCTATTCTGTGGCAAGACCCCACACACACTGTTGGCTTTTAGGTGGCTGCTGTGGACTAGATGTGCTAGAGCCAGCCTGTGGTTTTCTGCTCTGATTTCAAAAGCGGATGTTGGACGCCACAAGCAGGTGCTCGCAGGCGAATGCACAAAACCTTGTACTACACAAGCCATCCCTTCTCGTTGTTCTACCGATATCAAGGCGGAAGCCTCATGCCCCTCTCCTCTCGTTGTCCTGCTTCTCATCTGAATCCGAGGGTGTGTTCCTCCTGCTAGAGAACCCACACCTCGCCGCCGCTCGGCCACGAGGGTTGCTATGGATGTGAGACCTGAAGAGCGGAGGTCAAGGTGCCTTTGCTTGGCTTTACCTGCGTTGATCTCACCCGCAATGATCGCCCGCGAGTCGCGGCTTCCAAGACAGCATGACTGAAATCATACCCTGAGTATGCAGATGGTAAGTAGCTGATGTTACTACCATCTGGGCCAGGCAGGACGGCTGCAGCGCCGGCTGGGCGCGATCTACTGATGAACCCATTTCCTCAGTTTTGATCACCCCTTGAGTCAGACTGCTTCGACACAAGGTGTCAACGCCCTCGGCACTCCCGTATAAAGGCCAAGGCCAGTAACTCTCGATTGCCTACCAAGGTCGGGTATTATCATGCCGGTACCAGGGGTTTCGAAAGAACAGATACCGTTGAAGAAAGGCGTCGCATCAATTGAATGATTCATTGCTTCCATCTGCACCACCTTAACCCGTCGACCTCCGCACTCCCAGCAGGGCAGGTTAGCATCGGCGTCGGGCCAGACCCGGCACGAGAGGGTGCCATGGTGATTTACGCGGCGGAGCCGCCGCAAGCAATGCTTCCACCCGCTCTGTGTATCTAGCACAAACAGGGTAGAAGATTCACCATCCAAGCAGTCCTCGTCTGGAGGGGGGTGGTCAGGTGGCCCCTGTCTAAACATAGGCTTTTTCCGTCCGGATTGCCTTATTGTTTTTGCACGTTGACTTAAGGCGGGGTGAGAGGGATGAGTGAGCGCGGCTGGCGGCTGGGGGTCAAGTGGTCTCACCCGGCGCGTGGGGGTTATGTTGTGCAGCCTGCTGAGGGAATGCTGCGAGTCACGATCCCGTTTGTGGAGCACATGAATGGGGTAAAGGGGGTTTGCCTTTTTCTCTCCCCCGCCGTCTCGTTAAGGGTAGAGGTTCAAGTTTCCTGTTTCTTGGCGCTGGCTATCGCCGAGGAAATGTTTACTTCTCTCCTGACGCGCGGTCCGCCCACCATCTTTCGTGTTTTTGTCCGCTGTCGGCGGGGAAAGGGTTGAGATTCTTGTTTTTTTCTGAGCGTGATGTTGCCACGCTCTCGACTATCGCTACTAGCGCAGCACCATCAAGATGGCAGCGGCTCGAAGTGAGGGCGATAATCGGCCCGTTCAAGTTCGAAATGCCGGTACCTGGCAGCCCGGTTTTCCTATACGGGCTCCGACTTTCCATCCCAGGGCCTTGATGTCGCCCCCCGGCTATCGTCGTATTCAAACATCATCGTCCGTGATCTGCGCCTGTATGCCAATACGCACACCGCATTTCGGCCCTGACCTTGTATGACTCTGACGCTAGGCGTGGGACTAGGTTTGTGTCCGCTTGTACAGACAAACTGCATAGATGGAAGTTACATCGCCTGCGCCAGGTCTTTTTGTGCTGCATGAGATATCGCAAGGCTACGAGAGTCGTCATAACGTACGAACCTTTTACTTAAGACTCGAGGACACGGGGTACTAGTCTTGGTCCAGAGGTACAGTACCACCAACGTCTTGCTCTTGCTTGGACAATACGCAAATTGCAGGCGATATTTTTGGGATGAATTGTACGTATAGGACACTGGAACTGGGTTCTCGGCGGGATGTAGACAGCCTGCCTACCTTGCGACGCAAGGCTGCTGCTCGGCGGCACTCGCCTTTGACAGAAGTTGAATACCACCCCTGGCTACCTTCAACACCGACAAGGGCTAACTCACTGCTCAGACAACAGTGCCACTATTTAGACTTATCCTTTACAGCCACCACCATTTTGAATTTGACAAAGGTCTGGAGTTCTCTTTGCCAAGCAGTAGCTGAACTCGGGGTTTTGGCGTCGCCGAGCGAAAGCACCCCCAGACCATTCACTCTTCTGGCTGGAACCATCAATACTTTACCGAATGCAAGTCGGTGGTCTAACTTGAACTGCGTGACCGCGGTCCTGTTACAAGGTTAGATGCTGTATGTGGTGGGAGGTCGTTGTCGTTAGCAACCCTTGTTGAGTAGCTGGTGTCCACACATAGTGCCAGTAGTTCCTCGTCGTCCAGGATGTTTTGACGACTATTTGTTCCAGTTCATCGCCAATTATTGTGACCGCCGGGGCTGGCCATGCCCCGAGTCTGAGTCGTGGGCTGTAGTATCTATATCGGCGGGCATTATGCTGAAGCGAGGGTCTTGTGGGGTGTGGGTTGACATAGAATCGCTTGTATTCGTGTGTTAGCAACATTGCGACATAAAATGAGGACATGACAACTCTTGCTTGAGTAGTGCTGCAATAACATGGGAGATGTTGAAATTGAAGTGAGGAACATCGGCGTTTTAATCTGCGCATACTAGGATTCCTGCAAGTTTTGACCCGCCAGTGGCTTGCTCAGTCGCTGGGTTCACCACATCACAACTTCGCTCATCTCACCTTTCAGCCGCTCAACCTCTCGGGGAGAGAAATCAACTTCACCCCAAGGTCACACCGACACGTATCATCACCAATTCTCACAATGGACCCCCCGGCCGACCCCTCCTACTCCCTCGAGTCCTCCTTTTACGGCCCCGGCGCCCTCGGGTGCTGGTACCTCACCCTCCGCTCCGTCCTAATCACCTGGATCTTCGACCCCTCGTTCAACCTCACCAGACTAGCTACCACGCTCGATCTCGTCGCCTTCGCCTTATATACGTGCCTTGCCGCGGGCCACAAGGCGCGGCAGATCAGTCTCTTTGATCCGGACAGCATCGACGCCCTCGTCAAAGCGCTGGTGCAGATTACCATGGCGAAGGACTTGGATTCGGACGTCCCTCCTGTGCTGAGAAAGGCTGTCTACAGGCTCAACGCGCCGCTCCGCGTGGCCATAGTCTTTGCGATCCTTGCCATGGTTGGCTTCCTCGTCCTCCCGTGCGTCGCGGCCCCCTCGGCCGTGCCTTGGATCAGATCTGCGCGCTTGTCTTGGTGTTTGCTGTTTTATTCAGCGGGCAAAAGGTCTTTGCGAGCGGGAAGTGGATGGGAAGGGGAGAGCAGAACAGGCGGCACTGGCGGGAAAGCCTTCTCCAGAGGAGTGTGTCACAGGACGAAAATTATCGACTTGCCAACTGATTAGGACATGTTATATGAACAACCCTGGTCCCTGAATCAACAGTTATTTCGCAAGAGGGGATGCCGAGCTGGATGTCCAAGTAGACGTGAACAGATATTGGATCCTACCAGGGCGCCGCGTGTACTCTCCGGGCCGTTTCCTGTAGGATCAGCCTGTTGATGCTGTCGGGACAATGAGAACGGCTAGTCTATAAGAAAACCCTGTCTTTAATGTGGCGAAGGTAGTGGCGAAGATAGGCAGTTGCAAGATTCGATGGTCTGGGGAATTTGAGAAAGAAACTTTGCTCGGGCTGTCCATGGCAGGACGTCTGAGGGGAGACAAGACGAAGAAAATTTCCTGGCAAGGTGATTCAAAGTAGGAAGGTGCTGACTGGGCTGGGCTGTCTGGATGCTGATTGGGCAGGTACGCTTGTTGAGGTACTGGGGGTGGGTGAAACAGTTCCATTTGTCGAATATTGAACTGGCCATTCAACCACGCTCGTCTTGTATTCTTCTGCTTTTTACCACTCTCTCAGTGGATGAGCATCGATCGTACCTATCATCTCAGCCATGTCCATTTCGTTGCTGATGCTCAAAGCCGCGCCTGCCCGGAATGCATTTCTCTCGATATTATTGCAGGGCAACCACGACACAAGCATGGAGCAGAACTTACAGGTTGCCCTTCCACCTGAAATACCATAAAGCCCACAAACAACCCAGTTTGATCTAATTCGTTTCGGAGATGCAGGCAGATCAGTCTCCGATTCTCGTATTTCTCAGCCGCAACTCGAAACTGCACAATGGCAGGTCGGTAGGTATGAGAGAAACAGCAACACATCAAGATCACCCCAGGTTTCAAAACCCACTCGTCAATCACGCAGCCCGAGCCCGGTGTCCTCCCCAGACAGCAAGTCCAACTCACCGTGATCCTCCGAAAGACAAGGCACAGACTATTTAAACTCGGTAATCGACGGCCTCACGGGACGCGTGCAACGCGCGCTGCACCCCAGATGATGGATCGCGACTGGGGGGAGCTGACCGGGTCCAGGGTTCTTCTCTATTCAACGAGGAAGACTGTCGTTCGGAAGGCGATCATCTGTTTTGCAGGTGTTTGGGTGGGGTCTCCCCGGGTCCTACCGCAGTGCGCGAGCGCTCCCCTGTGCGCTGTGAGCCCAGCGCTCAGGCCTCTCTCCATGCCAGGGGCGGTTGGTCTTGGCGGCTTGGGGGCTTGGGACCGCTTGCTCGGCAGGAGAGCCGAGCCGCGCCTCGTCGCTGGGAACGGCTAATGCCTTTGCCTGGGCAGCTCCGAAGCTCCCACGATGCCATATGATCGCCAGCAACCGTCTCAAGAGTCGTCGGAAACGATGCATTTCTGACACACGTCCTGGTTTCTGGATACAGAGGCACCGGCAATTGTTGGCGGGACGAAAGTCAACTTAAACAAGATCTTGGCCCGCTTCTTAACTATGCCATACCCTCCACAAGAGATCGAAATGTTCCGGCCCTGTTCTTCGTCTGAATTGTTGTCCATCCGAATTTCCCAAAATGCTCTTCCTCGACCCCAAGATCGACTACGGCCCCCGCATCAACGCCATCGTCTGGCTCCTCGTCTCCGTCTCGGCCATCTTCCTCTTCACCCGCCTCTACCTCAAAAACTGCCAGAACCGCGGGCTGTGGTGGGACGACTGGACGCTCCTGGCAGCATGGGTCTGCCAGACGGCGCAGGCCGGCCTGGTCTCGTACATCATCATGCTGGGCTACGGCAAGGTCGTGATTCCTGTTGAGAACGCGCCCCTTCTTGGGCTGCCCGTCAACCTGCTCTCGACGCTGCTCATCACGGCCAATTTCCTCGGCAAGGCGAGCTTTGCGCTGACGCTGCTGCGCATCCCGGCCGTGTGGATGAGGGTTATTGTGTGGTACATCCTCCTGACGCTAGCGGCGACGCTGGGGCTGAGTTGTGCCCTGGTGTGGATTGAGTGTTTTGAGTTCAAGAGGCAGAGTAGCTGCGTTACTGTCGACGTGTCGGTCAAGTACAACATGTTCTCCTGTGGTGAGGGAAATTGACGATTGTTGCTTGTCGGTCTCTGAGCTGACCGGGGTGTTCCCTCATAGTGTATTCGGCCGTCATGGATGTCGCCCTGGCCTTCTTGCCCTGGAAGTTCATATGGACCCTGCAGATGAGTAAGAAGGAGAGGATTGGTGTGGTAATTGCCATGAGCATGGGTATCTTGTGAGTTCATGTTTGCCAAGCCATCCGCCCGCAAAGACGTGTCTGACAAACCACCCCCTCGAGCCAGCGCCGGCGCTGCAGCTGCTTTGAAGACGGTCACACTGCCCACCATCCACACAGACCCACGTAAGTCCCGCCTCCCCCTTTCCTGCACGTCAGCTAACACAAGTAGTGGCAAGCATCTCCCTCGTCACCTGGGGCAACGCCGAATCCGCCATCTGCATCATGGCCGCCTCCATCCCCATCCTGCGCGCCCTCGTCCGCGGAGGGATGCGGGGCGCAGTGCCGATGGGCTACGAGACATACGAGACGGGGTACCTAACGACCATGGTCGAGTCCGGGATGGCTAGCCGAAACGTCGTCGACCGGCCGGGCATCTTTTCGCAACAACCGGTTCTGACGCCACCCAAAATGATACCACGCGAAGCCGGCAGCAGCGAGGGTATGTCCTTAGATAGGACATTAACGGGCACCAGCCCCGAGCCAGTTGTGAAGTCTGTCCGCGAGCGTGACGACTGGAGTGATGACGAAGATAGTATCGAGATGACCAACTACCAGAACGGCCGCCCGCAAACGCCCAAGGATTTCACTCGCGAGAATGTTATATGAAAGCAACAAGAGATGGAAAGGGAAACACGCAATTATAGAAGTGGTGGATCCGCTTGATACCGCATCTCGATGAATATCCGGCCCACCCTCCGGCGCTGGAAGCCGACCTCCGCATCTGCTGGACCGAAGGAAACAAAACCTGATGGCCGGCGTGGCGTGTGAATAAGAGCACCACCGTGACCTGCCGGTGCCGTTCCCCCGCGTGGCCCCGTCATGTCGCAAGGCGCGTTCACCCAAAAGCTGGGAGATGGCGCAACTCCAACGAGGATTTCCGAGTCGGCTGGACAAAGCTACTTATGGACGCAGCAGGAGGGCACTCGCCCACTAAGAAACGCCGCCTTGCGCGGTCTAGCCGCGAGTCTAGCGCAGCGAACGAGGCGGGACTATCGATGCGATCATTTTTGATGCAGGAAGTCTGGCCTAGGGTGTCGCTCAGTCTGACATATCCCAGGCTCATTTTGGGCGGGCAAGAGGCTGTTGCGTCGGCCGACCATGGACGAGATACCCTCAGTGAGATGGCTGGAGTTAGTTTAGAACGAACTGGTTGTATTCGGAATATAGTTAGTACCTTGCCCCAGGGGCTTGGAGTATTACATGAAAGACTTTGCTGAGTTGTTACCGCCCCTGATGAAAGCTGAAGAATCCGTCTGAACATTGGAAAAACAAGAGGCAATAAGGAGTATCTGTTACACGACAGCCAATCACAAACTACCACCCCGCAAACCACCTCGGCACCTCCATCCTCCCCACCCCATTCCTCACCGCCCCCGTCGTCCCGGTACTAGTAGTACTGCTCGTCGTCGTGGTAGCACACCCCTGCGACGCCGTCACAACGGCATAGCTCGTCGAGCATCCCACCTGGCTACACCCCCCCGAGCACGGGAAGTCGAGATAGACCGTCTCGGCCGTCGAGCACCCGCACGACTGGGTGAGGGTCGCGAGCCCCAGGCAGAGCGGGACCACGCACGTCGTGCAGAGCGTGCGCGTCGACGTCACGGTCGGGCAGCTTGACTTGCCGTCCTTGGTGCGGGTCGTCGTGTGTGCGGTCGTGGTGGGGCGGTTCGTGGCGGTTGTTGCGGCTGCCGGGTCTGCTGCGGGGGTTGCGTCGTCGTCATCGTCGTCGCTGTTTTGGGTGGTGGTGCGGGCTGTTGTGAAAGGGGTCCTAGGGGGTTAGATGGGGTGTTTTGGGGGGGGGGGGGGGGGGGATTGATTACGTGATGGCGACGGCGGCGAGGGTGAGGATGGAGAGTCTCATTTTTTGGGTTTTGGAGGTTTGACGCTTGTTTTGATCGTGGTCTTGATATCGGGGAGTCGCAAAGTGGCGTCATCTGCTTTTATGGTTCCTGCATTTTGCAGAGGCCTCTTCCTGTCATGGGGGCTGTGCGGACCACCCCGGTCGGTAGGAATATTCTAGCTCATTTGCCAAGCCCGGTCTGGGGATACACACCTACAGATTAATCCAATGTGCTGGACGCCCCGCAATGCTTGCCTATGTTTGCTGGGAGCCAGCAAAGTTGCTGCCTGAATCCGGTTTATACAAGTGTTTGGGTACATGATGCGAGAGAGCTATAAGCTCGCGCTTGCACCTATAGAAGTCTCACTTACCTTGTTGTCGAGTGCAAATGGATCATTGCCGGGCTGGCTTCAATTGTGCGCGTGGCATACCTTAGGGCCAGCCCAGTTAGCAAATAGCTCAATAAGATATGAAACAGGTGCTGGTGGTGTATGAGATTCGGGGGTGCCTTGTCCTTTGCGTCTAGCCTAGTGTTGTTGGATTTCGAGCGGTGGTGAGTGGGTTTGGCTCTTTTTCCCTTTGCGCGAAGTATATTTCTCCTATCACCGTTTTCAACACATTGGTATTTCTTGGCGGACAAATTTCACATTCATTTAGTGGCGATGGGTTTTCCAATTTAACACATATATTCATCTTTATCAATATCTCTGTTTCATCGCAAGGGCCTCTAGTTTTACCTACCACCATCAAGAGCACTAAGCATGAAGAGACCTTAGCTTTATCTGGTATATTGCCGTGAATCATTCTAGGCTAGGGTATCTTGGCTTTTCTTCCACCCGGTTCATGTCTCAAGCTTCCTCTGGCGCGGCTCCGCCATGCTTCAACAGGGCGGTACTCAACTCCTTCCGGGTCATCCTCATCGCCTTCCGCAGAGATAAAACCCACCTGCCGATATGCCAAAGAAGTAAATAGCGATTGAGACATGGTAGCAGAGCTCACACACTGGGAGACTTTGTCCAGCACAGACAGATCTCCCGGCCATGTTGCCAACTGAATCCCGTGACCGCGCTTCCAGTAGGCAGGGTGGACAACAAGCATGCTCACGATAGAATCTCGGTCCAGATCATTATTTTTCCTAGCATTGGCGGCCAACGTGCCCCAGTCATCGTAATGCCGGCGGTTAGGTCCCGACCAGGGTTGTCAGGAAGGTCCGGGTAAGAGCCTGGGTTTTGTTAAGACATGGAGATGGTGACGCTCCCGAGTAGAGCAAGTGCTGACCTTTATGAGTTTTTCAATTTTGCCCTTGCGAGCAGAGCTAGGCTGCAGCTTGACCGAAGCGACACCGACGATGACTTGATCGCCGGCATTGGGGGCCGTCTAACCATTGTTGGCGGGGATGATTATCTTGTCGTTCTCGTTGGGCAAGTACGTATCCTCTTGCACTAAAACAGCGAAGTCATCGCTTTTCACGGCGCTCAGGGACTGCGGCCACGATACCGATGCGAAGCACACCGGCCGGGCAGGTGTTTCGTCGATGGGAAGAAAAGAAGTAGAGAGGGCAAGTGCAATGGCTCTCGCCTGATATCTGGCTCAGGGCACAGTATGGATACTGTCAGGCTCTAGCCAATCAGCGTCCGACCGGTGAAGAAACACACACTCCGCCCACCTGTTTGGAAGGCACGGAGCAGATTTGTACCACCTATCCTGGACAATCTCAAACACTCCACATGACCAGTACTTATTGCTTTCTCATCTCCCTACCTAACTACTTGTGTGTTGATCTTATCCACCGCAACCAGGGTTTGTTCATTCGGCAGTTCGAGTCATGGACGAAAGTCGCGGTGGGGAGGACAGCCCCAGGCAGACAGGCAGGCGTTCCTAGTAGAGCGGTGCCCTTTTCGCATATAAGGTAGTTGACTTACGTGACCGTTAACCTGCCGCCAAGACTTTATACTGCATTTTTAGCCCTCTATGAGGGGATGTTAGGAAGATTCTCTGATTCCATCCGTACCGAACTTACCTTTAATCGACTTCTGATCTCCAGTTGCTACTTGAGGGTAGAATTTAATCCACTCCGTCGACTCTTTCCTCTTGTCAGAAGCAGTAGAGAAGTCAAAGGATAGGGGTTCAGCTTTTTCGCCCCTTGGACTTAACTGCCATCTAATCTGATGCGTGTCCCTGCGTCATCCGCGCAGGCTACAATATAGACCGTGACGTGACACACAGACCTTGAACAGCTTTCATCTCCTTGCCATTTAGTATTCTACGCTAAACCACTACTCCACCCCCAGGTCAAATACTCCCGCTGCTTTGCTCGCGAGATTGCCTTGACATTCAATAATCAGCAGGGTCAACAAGCGTCGAAGAAGCACTTACCGCCGCCGAACGACACGTCCATAGCAAGCTGCTTCAACATGCCGATGGCGTCGGGCATCTGGCTCATGTCCTCCAGGATGGCCGGCGGCAGCGACACGGAATCAGCACCCGAGTACTTCAAGCACTCCAGTACACTATCTGCCGTGAGCGGACGATCGCTAATGCCGAGCACGGCCGGGACGTCCCAGTAGTGCACCATGATCATCGAGATGTACAGGGCCGCGGCATGGTAAAGAGGCACTGTCTCTCAGCGTCACCCACTCACCAGAATGAAGCGATGGGTGTCGAGGTCGGATGCCCCTCCCGGGGCCCACCTCCCCAAGTTCTCCTTGGTGCTGATCCTCCGCAGCTACCTGGCTGAATCGGGGCTCCTCGCAAACGCGATGACAGCTTTGTCATTTTCAAATCATCGGAAAATGCGGCCGGCCCTTCGTGACCAGCCAGCCTCGCGGGTACCACGAAGAGTTAGCGAGTGACAGAGGGGTTGTCGTCCAAGATATTGAGAAAATGACGAGAAGAAGTGACTGGTTGAAATTGAAAATGGGACTAGTAAATAGAGGAGAAGTGCTATACGATATGGACTGGCAATTGCTTCCAATCAAACTGTTGATTCAACAATGTTTTCAGGACATGAAGATGTTGGAGGCAGGCACACTTCTTTCCTCACACATGCAAGCCCCTTCCCAATCCGTGACAGCCACTCCAACGCCTTCATGAAACTGGCGCGTTGTGAGAGGGCAGGAGCACCCGACTGGCAGACAATGACATGCACAACATCCGCAGCCATCCCCAATCGGGCAAAGGAGTGCCGATAAGAAGATAAGAGCCGAGGGGAGCGCGACCTTCCGCAGCAGACTTGACAACTTGCTTTTGCGGCGATAAGAAGAGGGAAAGAACATGTCGCAACGATATAGGTAGCCCCCGCCTGCCATCCAAGGCGTTGGGATTTGCCTTTGTCTCGTGCATTTCCTATCCCAGGGTTTTCCTTTCCACCCCACAACCAACGCGTCGTATCACGACACCGCCTCCCCAATATGGACCTCACCACCACCCTAACCTCGCTCCAAAACCTCTGGAAAGCCACGCCTCCGCTCTACCTCGCCCTAGCCCTTGCCTTGTTCGCCCTGACAGCAACAATCTACCACATCAAGTCCCAACCCTCCCAACCACTCCCCTCCCAGCTCTCCAAACCACTCCCCTCAAACCCCTCAAAAACCCCACCCCGCCCCCCCGTCTGGCCCCCCTCCCCCTACACCCTGCCGACCCCGTCGCCGTACCCCAACTGGACTCTGACAGGCACCAAGCCGCTGCCCTACCGCCCCTTCCGCTATGGCCCAAAGTACCACACCACCATGGGCCTGCGCACCGTGGCCCCGGCCGAGTGGATCGAGCTGGACTCGGACTTCCCAAAGTACCACGCCGACAAGGCGCGCCGCATCGCCGAGCGCGGGCCCAAGTGCTGCAAGACGGCGCCCGAGGCCTGGGGGGCTGCCGTCGAGCTGCTGAGCGAGTTGCGGGAGTACTTGCCGGCGCGGTATCCGGGGCTGTATAAGCGGACGGAGGCGGGGTTGGAGAATCTGTGGAGTGGGGAGCGGATTGTGACAGTGGGGGAGCTGAGGGAGGATCCCATGGTGACGTGTGGCCGGTTGGTGCAGGATGATTTGGCGATTATGATGGAGCGGGAGGATGGGCAGTATTACCTGCTGGCGGGTGCGATTTTATTGCCGGGGTTTTGGCGGCTCGAGGATAAATTCGGCATGGGGTTGAGTGAGATTCACACGTCGGGCGACGTGCCGCAGTTTCGGGAGCGGTTGGAGAAGGGCATGATGAACTTCTTTCGGCGGGTCAAGCCCGAGGAGATGGTGGCGCGGAACAACTACTTTCTGCAGGTCGATGACGATCTCGCGTGGAGCTGGAGCATTGGCAGTGAGGACAGCGAGCACGTCAGCTGGGGCACCGCCGAGAAGAACCGCGCCATCGAACATCACCACTTCCGGTCTGAGCGGCAGACGTTTCGGCGGTTGCCCAAGAGCGGCGGCGTGGTGTTTACCATACGCACCTACTTCCACCCCATCACTGAGATCGTCGAGGAGGACTACGTGCCCGGAAGACTGGCGAGCGCCATCCGCAGCTGGGGGGATGATGTCAGCAGGTACAAGGGCAAGGAGCGCTACGGCGAGGTGCTTCTCGAGTATCTCGACAAGAAACACGACGAGCAGGTCAAGCGAGGGTTAGATTTGAGTCGCGAGGATGAAGTAAGGGCATACCCCTACTAGCTTGGTGTCGCCCTGTAGAATACCGTTCATCCTAATTTTGGCACCAGTGCCTTGTGGTGTATCCATGTTGACAATATGAAGCTATTTATTACTCAAGGATACCACCTATCATCCGAGATATCAGGCATGCTGCCTTACAAAAAAAAAGAAAAAAAGACCGAAAAAAAACAAGAAAAAACGAGGGGTGTGCCAATGAGCCGAACTGAGCTAGTCTCGCGGTCGCTGGATACCAGAGGCACTTTCGAACCCTTGAGCATTCACTACAGCTAAAGCCACTGACTCACGAGTCCTCATTGAAAACTGTGCGCCATTTTTGAGTTGATATGCCAGTGTTGTCCCCACCCACCCCTACGGGAGGACTCCAATACCACATATAACTACTCTACCAGCTCCATTGCCCCAAATTGCCCAAAATCCTTTTACAAACTACGAAGGCAATACCGTGGGCCGTTCACTGAAGTATTTTTAAATCCCCTGCAGCATCACGATGAAACAAAAGCTAAGCAATACCGACGGCCCAGGGCAAACGCCCAAAATGACGCCGTTTGTCTTGTGAGAACACACTACACAAACGGCAGCGAATGCTTACAGAAGCTATACTCAACCCCCTCCCACCCACTCCTGGAAGCCTCCTGAAACCCCGACCGCTCACCCATCAAGACCCGTCGATGTTCCTCGGCCTCCTACCGTCCCATAGGCAACCCCGGGCCCTCGCCCACCTGGCCCCTAACCAGGTCCAGAACCTCCGTCGGCAACCTCGCCCTGCCCAGCCTCCCCTCCCTCACGACCTTGAGGTGCTAATCGTGCTTGTCCGTCAGCCGGTCCATGACAATCATTATGGCGATTTCGGGCACGAGCAGTATCTTGGACTCGGCGCCGGGGCAGTTATAGTAGATGCCCACGGGGTAGGCATTGCCGTGGGGCTCGTCAATCTGGCTGGCCCAGCGCAGGTCCAGGTTCCAGCCGGAGTATTGGCTTTGGTGGACATTGTGATGGGGAATGGCAATTGCGGTGAACGGGAATGTCGTAGAATTATTTCGTGGTGGGGGTGACAGAAGGCGCGAACGGCCATCGCCAGACCACATGCCCACCTAGAATAAGTTTGGCTCGGTACCTGAAACCTGCCCGAAATCGCTGTTTTCGGGTCGGTAGGGTTTATTAGGGTTGGAGAGTTCAGCTTTCCCGTAGGGCCAAAACTGCAGTGTTGCGCCTTGGCCCGCAGGTCCAACTACTTGTCCTTCATCTTACCCTTTCCAACCCTACCCTTCCCAACCCTACCCTTCTCAACCCTGCTCTTCCCAACCCTACCCTTCTCAACCCTACTCTTCCCAACCCTACCCCCCCTAGCCCTACCCCCCCTAGCCCTACCCCCCCTCCACTCCCTCGTACTCCTCTCCATCTTGGCCCCAGGCGTCCTGATAACCTGCAACAGCGAGGCCAAAAACCCTGGCGGCGCCTTGGCCTCATCCAAGCTAATCCGGTTGTCCGGATGCAGCGTGTAACGCCTGAACGCCTCAAAGTCATCCCACACCTGGACCTTGGTCCCGGGCACGCGGCGCGCGTCGATCAGGTCGACAATGTTGACCAGCGTGCCCTTGAGCGTGCGCTTGCACTCGTCAGTCGACGGCCCGCGCGCGATGCCCACTTCGGCGCACAGGTCCTGGAAGCCCTGCAGGATCTCCTCGTCGGTGAGTTCGGCTGGCTGCGAGCTGGGGGGGGGGATGACGGCCTTGTCGTCGTCGTCGTCGTCCGAGTCGTGGGCCTCTGGGATGGCATCCAGCGCCCGCGGCGGCTGCGAGGACGGGAAGTAGTGCGTGTTGAGTTCCTCGCGCATGGCGATGGTGCGCTGGCGTGTGTACTCCTTGGTGCCAGGTTCCCATTCTTGGGAGGAGGCGAGGCGGGCGAATTCTTGTTTGAACGGCGCGTTTTCCTGCGGCGTGAAGTTTTCGAACTTGGTGAAGTGGGAGGACTGCGACGCGGGCGGGGGCATATTGTTGTCCTCGTCCGAGTCGGAGCCGGTCAGGTCTACGATTTCCATCTCGACGACCTAGTTATGGCTGTTTTTGCCCGAGGTTCGAGCTTGAGGAAATGGCTGATTGAACGGGAACATTGGGGAGCAGCGAGGAGGAAATGAGTTGGTAAACAGAGTGGGGCTTTCGCGCCGTCCGAGAAAAAGCAATTATTTGTGGACTCAAAATAAAGCGTGCCTATCACCAGCCTAGCCGCGAATTGATACGTCCATTAGCTTGGATATGTCGCGCGAGCAACGAGTTGTAGCGGTGTTAGGGTTGATGAGCGGCTGCTGCGCGCTAAGCACTTGCACTGCATTTTTAGCTACCTCAGAGGTGAGCAGCACGAAACTCGAGCTAAATCAAAGCTTGGCATTAGATTTGGCTTAAATTTGGCTTTGTCTTGGATGAGGTCAAATCTACTGCCAAGACCGGAACAATATAATTTTCCAGCCTAGACCCCCCCGAAAGACAAAATACCATCCAGAATCCACCTGCTTCACTTTTTCCAACTTCGCAACCAATTCCGCAGGCACTGCAGCTTAGACATTATCGCATCTAACAAAGAGTATCTTTATGACCCTATCGTCAACTTAACTAAGCTGAAGGCCCTCTCACACATAACGTAATCCACCCCCTTGTTGGCCACCCCGCCTTGTTGGCCACCCGGGCAACAGCCACTGCAGCCACCAAATTACACACAAACCAAGGAGAACACAACACCACCTTCACCACCACAACTTCCTCCAAACAACCACAAACCACGCCCACGAACCGCCTATGAACCTACCAAACCCCGATACCAACGAACCGTACCCACGACCCGCCCACGACCCAACCGACGACCCAACCGATAAGCAAACCCGACGAGATACCTATAAGCCCTATAACCTATGCGGCCCAGTTCCTATATTATAGTGGACAATCCCCTATATGCTAGGTACTTAGTATTTACGGCTCGGCGGTACCGAACCAATCGACCTTGATAGGTCTAATGTAAATAACGTAGTCGAAAGTGCTGAAAAACTGTTTTCTTACACAATTTTGACCTTGTCGGCCTTTGTTTGTGATCCTCGTGTATTGTAGCGTTTTGGCGTGATTTCGGCTGTTTTTGGGGTGGCCAAGAAGGGTGTACGGCCAAGAAGGGGGTGGGTTACGTTAGTACTAGCCCCTGGATCTGACAGTATAGGACGTCGATTGGAGGAAGGTATTCCCAGCTCAGTCTACGATACCAGAGATTCGACGAGAGGTTATAAAGAACGGATTTACCGTAGTAGAATTGGTTATCATAACCGAAGCAAGGAAAGCATATCGCTAGTGGCCGAAGCTGGGGACCGGGTCCTGGCGGCACTTTTGAAGCCGCTTGCGGGGAGTGGGAAGAGGTCCGGGAAGAGGGCTGGGAACGGGTTGTGAAGAGGGAGGGCTGGTTGGGTTGATGATGTGATGGATTGGGTGTGCTAACGTCGGTATTCTAGTGCTACGGGAAAGGATCAAGGGAGGGTGGGAGGGCAGGGATGGGTTTGGGTTCTGTGCTTACTAACATGCCGTGTATATCGTGGGTGTAAGTTGAGGGAAAATATACTAATACAGTACCAACGTCACAGCCGCAGAACCCGCCGCGACCTCAACCACTTGGCTCATGGACCATCCTCCTGCCCGGTAATCCACCCCCTGGCCCTTGCCACATCCAGGTCCCACGGCGGCACCATCGCCCGCTCAATGTCCTGAATGCCACTGAACCCCCAGCCCTGGGTAAACCAGTACCCCGTCTCGGTCGCCTGCATAACCACACAGTAGTAACTCAGCAACACCAAGGCAACCTGATGTCGCTGGCGCAGCAACGGAATAAATTCGTCAGCCATGGCAATCGGCCACGCCGCGATGATCCTGTACTCGGGACTGACCGAGTTCACAACCGTCCTTGAGATGCAAGCAAGAAAGCTGACAACCTCAGCCTCAACGACGGGCCGCGCGGGGTCGTCGGTCATGGTGTCGTGGATACGGGCCTGGAGCCCGTGAAGCTGGGCCGTCACGCGGCTGACCGCCACGTGTGGAGTACCCCCGCCTGAGGTACAAAACAGATGGCGCAGGGGTCCCGATCGGAGCACGGCCTCCGACGAATCCAGCACGCCGCCGATGCCCTTGACCAGGTGGAAGATGTCGACGAGGTCGTCGATGGTCGGGTTGTTGTGCCCGTCGGGACGGGAGGCGGCGAGGGCGCCGACGAAGAACAGCGAGGACACGGCCAGCAGGGCGTGGCAGTTTTCCGGTGTGATGTTGCTCAGGGCGGGGCGGACGCCTTGGATGGTGAGACTTTGATGCTGAGACGCCTGGACGGCGTATTTCTGGCGCTGGTGGGGGTTGAGGTAGGCGAGGTGGAAGGCCGAGGTTGCGAGGATCTGGTGGAGCAGGAAATGGTGGTTGAAGGCCTGCTTTGGCACCTCCATCTGCCAGATGTGTTCAGCGCCGACATTAGGCACTTCGGTTCTGAGCAATGTCAGGGCGGTCGAGGTGGTGAAGTGGTGCATCAGCTCGAGATCCGAGACCCAGTTTTCCGAGTGGTCCTGGGCCTGGCCGGTGATGAACTTGGCAAAGTAGGGGAACGGGTCGGGCGAGGCGGCGGAATACGAGGCGGCGGATATGCTGGCTCGGCTGGATGCGGTCTCTGAGCCTGCGATGGACGGCGGCCGGTCTTGGGTGTTGCGCGACACGGGGCGTGGCTTGATTGGTCTCGATCGGTCTGGCAAGGGGGCGTACGAGGATACGGGCACTGGCAGCAAGGCTGGTGGCGCCGGTTGTGGTGTAGCGAGCTGCCGTGGGGGTGTAGTAGAGCCGTCGCTCGATCGAGCCGACACCAGACTGCACTGCACCCCATGTCGCACACAGGCCTTGCATGGCCGGTGCTCATCGCACTGGTGGGGCCGTGTTAGGGAGCCAAGGTTCGAGGCTATTATCAAGCAGCTGTTGATATCGTACCTTGACTCGTCTTTGCTTGCATCGCAGACACCCCGCACGTGATTTGGTGTATCCGAGACGAAGGCGAGCCATGGCCTGGCCTACACCCGTGCTCATTCGAGAGACTAGTACTGGGCGTTTGACTAGTAGTAAGGCTGGAACGGTGGAGATCGGGGTCGGGTGGGGAGGTGTGGCGGGTGTTGTGTGTGCGGTGACCAAGGTCGTTATACCAACGAAAGCGAAAGTGCAATGGAGTGTGTTTAGGATCCGTCACATCGGAGACTTGTTGGTGACCAAATCCTGCTGGGGACGTCTCCGTTTCGTGTCGTCGACGCGTTGGCAGTGGCTGTGAGTGAGGCAGACCATTCCAAATGCTGCAAATGCAGCACCAGAAGGCAGTTGTCGACACGGCAGCGGCATTGGCGACAGAGGCAGGGAAGAGACGGTGACGACGAGAAGTGGCCGTGTTCATCCGCCCAGTCTTGGCGCAGAATTAAGGTTCCGCCCACAGCGGGGAGGTGTGGGGCGTGCCATGTCACATTTGCCCGCGTCCAGTCAGCACGCGATGCGAAACCGAGTTTGTAGCGATGCCTCTGCAAGCGGCAGGCATGTCGATCGATTGCACACACACCGGGAGGCAAGGAGGACGAAAGATCACAAACCAAAGCCTCCACTGGCGCTCAAATTTGGAGTCTTGAAGGTCTGAAATCCTGCATCCTACATCATGCATCCCGAGTCTTCAACCCAAGTCCGCCGAGAAGCCAAGCTCGATTGTCCTTGAGCCGTGCCAGCAAGAATCTTCAAATCTGTCCGCAACCCGGGCCATGCGAGCACCACCACTGCATCAAAACCCAGGAACAATCCATCCAAAATCCAGGAACACTGGCATTCCATGGAGAGTCCAGCAACCAATCACCATCACACCAATGCAATGCCGCGTCTGTCCCGAGCCCAACTTTAACCGGCCTCTGCCACTGCCGTTTCATCAGTCGGGTTCTATCAAGACCCCGTCGCCAACATGCCCACAATTGATGCCGCACGCCAGCGAGTCATGGCGACGAAACGGCTGCTGCCGATGCCCCTCCCGCTCTAGCGCCCGTTGCCCTTGATATTGACAGCAACCCGAGAGAAACCCCGGAAAAGCACCTAATGCGACCGCGATTGTCGATCCCACGCCAGGAAGTGACCAGAACGAGCCTTGACTCGGTGTCGCATGAGCGCCGCTGACCCTCTGCCCAGCCCGACGAGGATCATCCGGCACCGACCCCCGTCCCGCTAGCAGCGCACCCCGACTGGATACTCTGTACGGGCCTATTAACCATTGTTTAAATATCAAGACGCCGCCCACTGCCAGTCTCTGTGGCCCAGGTTTGTGACCAGCTTCAGTGCCTGTCTTGTCACCTCAGCTTTTTATCACGGCCACCATGGTACAGCCTGTTTTGCAGGCGCTTGGCGACAAGCTGCCGCTGATACTCTCGACCTTGGGCGTCTTGGTTGCTGTCATTCTCTTCCAAACCGTTCTTGCCCGCGACCCCCTTTCCAATCTCCCCGAGGTCGGACAGGAGCTTGGCAGCGTCGGCAAGAGGAGAAAGGTCTATCTGGCCGGCGCGGGTCATTTGTATGTGGAGGGGTACCAGAAGGTGAGTACCTTTCAGGGTATCACTTGAGAACCGAGACTCACTCGCAATAGTTCAAGGATGGCATCTTCAGAATCGTCACATCTCGGAGTAAGCCTCCCCTTTCGCCCCAAGCTGGTCCATGACTAATATTCGCAGATGCGCAAAAGGTCGTTGTCATATCGCCCAAATACTTGCCCGAGCTGAAGAAGTTGCCCGACAATGTCCTGAGCTTTGACGGTGCCATCGCCGAGGTGAGTCTCTCTCTATCTATAACCCAAAAGCAATACTAACTGGCCATAGTCGATGCACACAAAATACACCAAGCTCAGTACCGATGCCACCTCCATCGCCACCACCATCAAGTCGAGCCTTACCCCCGCGTTGCCACGCCTAAGTCTGCCGCTCGCCAACGAGGTAGAGGAGTCCTTCCGCGCAGAGCTACCGCCGTGTGACGACTGGACACGTGTCAAACTCAACCAGAAGCTACTGCGCATCGTCGCCATGGCGTCAGGCCGTGTCTTTGTCGGCCCGGAACTCTGCCGCGATGAGGGCTACCTCGAAGCTGCCATCAATTACACGGTCGATCTGTCGAACGGACGCCGCGCTGTCGACGCCATCCCCCCGTGGAAGCGCCCGTTTGTGGCGCCCTGGCTACCCGAGATCAAGAAGCTTGACAGGCGCATCAAGCAGGCAGACGAGTTCCTCCGGCCTCTCGTTGAGGAGAGGGTGCGTCTCGGCAAGGATGAGAAGCCCGACGACATGCTGGCGTGGCTGATGGCGAGTGAGGCAAAGCATGGAGTTACTGACAGCAAGAAACTGGCGAAGCTGCAGCTGGAGATCAGCTTTGCCGCCATCCACACAACCAGCATCGCAACGACCAACTGGTAGGCCCCATCCCATCCCATCACCGTGCGCCCCATACTAACCCACACCCCCCAGTCTCTACCAGCTCGCCGCCGACCCCTCCTTCGCTCCCATCCTCCGCGACGAGATCCGCTCCGTCCTTGCAGAACACAATGGCCAAATGACGGCGCCCGCGCTCCAAGCCATGAAGAAGCTCGACAGCTTCATCAAGGAAGCCATGCGCCTCAACCCCACCTCGGCCACCTCGTTCCAGCGCAAGGTCATCCGGCGGTTCACCATGTCCAACGGGCAGGTGATCCCCGCCGGAGTTGTGGTGGAAGTCCCGGCCATCGCTGTCGCCTTCGACCCCGAGCTGTTCCCCAACCCGACCTCGTTCCAGCCGTGGCGGTTCAGTGAGATGAGGGAGAAGGCGGGCGCCGAGGCGGCGGCCAAGGAGCAGTTTGTCAGCGTCAGCACGAACCACCTGACCTTTGGCTATGGACGCCATGCGTGCCCTGGAAGGTTCCTTGCTGCGAATGAGATCAAGATGATTCTTGCGACGGCCTTGTTGATGTATGACATTCGGAATGTGGATGGTGTGGAGGGGAGGTATCCCAACCTGGTGTTTGGGAGTTCGTCGGTGCCAGATCCGAGTAGAGAGTTGTTGTTGAAGAGGGTTTTGGTGTGATGCTGGGGTGGGTGCGACGCAGCTTGAACCAATACAATTTCATAGTTTGTCTATTGACTCGTTATCCTCTCAAGTTCTCCACAACCACCTCCCTCTTCCTCGCCCTAAAAATCGCACCCCAGTCATAATCCTCCGCGCCATAAACCCTCTGCCTCTCCAACACCACCACCTCCCCCCCCTCCACTCTCCCCAAACCCAACTCGCCACACCCAAAAACCGCCTGCCGCCTCCTCAACCTCCACGCCCCCGTCATCTTCTTCCTCCGGTCCGCATAGTCCGACGGCAACACAGGAAAGATATCCTCATCTCTCATCCCCACCTCTTCCTCCCCCTCCTTCACCACCGGCAACATATCCCCAACATCCTCGGGCCCGGACGCAGGGTCAAACGGCTCCAAAACCCACCCCCGCTCCTGCGATCCCGCCACATGGGCGAGCACCATCGGGACGGCGAGGTACGACCTGTTGCTAATGACGGGGGTAACGGCGAAGCCGCCATCGCCCGTGGCGATGCGTCGGGGAGAGGTGGTGAAGAAGATCATCCTGGGATCGAGAACCGCCGTGAGAAACTCCGCCACAGCAGGGAGATGCCCCCGGGGCTCGGTGACAGCCCCAAAGTGGGACAGCAGCGCCCCCGCCGCGGGCAGCACACGCGCGTCGGAGGCGTGTCCGAACGCGCCGTGCGCCCAGCCCGCCCCGTCGGCTGTCGCGGCGCGGAGGGTCGCGGGCAGGGAGAGGATCCAGGGCAGGCCGGAGTCCAGGGCTAGGCCGAGCCACGTCTGCGTGAAGACGGCGAGCGGGCCGGGGCCGGGGCGGGCGCCGCGGGCGTTGAGCATGCTTTGCTTCACGCGGTGGAGGGTTTGGCGGACGGGGGCGGTGTGTTCGGTGGCGATAGTTTCGGACAGCGCGGTGAGGTTGTGGGTGGTGATGAAGTCGGTTGCGAGGGTCAGGGAGGCGGGGGTGGGAGCGGAGGGGAGGGAGGTGAAGAGGAGGAGGTCGAGTTCGATGTACTCGCGTGTGGCGGAGTGGAGAGAGAAGGGGAGGGGGAGGGGGATGGAGGCGTCGAGGCTGGTTTCGGTCGGGAAGGTGGCCCAGGAGAGTGTTTTGGTGGATGTCGAGGGGTCGGTGATGCGGAGCTTGGTTCCGCTGGCGAGGAGGGGGATGACATCGCCAGCCGCCAGGACGAGCAGGCTGAACATCCAGACGATGTCTTCGGCCACGGGCACCTCTCCGGGAAAGTAGAGCGGGATGGTGGAGGTGTTGAGCGCGATCGAGATCAGGTCCCGCTTCTTCAGGCAGCCAAAGGACAGGATGCTCACGAGGTGCTGCATGGCCGAGACGTTGTCCCGCATGTTGGGCATGAGCATCTCGATGCGCTGCCACAAGGCGAGGAGGGACTTTCGGGCTGGGCCGCTGGACGCGAAATCTGACCGTCTTACCGGCTCGAGGGGTGTCTCTGTCCGGGAGAGATGCATCGACGTGAAGTGGACGCAGCGGTACTCGAACTCGAGCACCCGCCCGTCATGTCCAAAGCATAGAAACAGTGGGTTATCAACCCGTCGATGCAATGTGACGCGGCTCTCATGAGCGCACCATGCGCGCGTAAACCACCTGGCGCTCAACAACTTGATGAAGAAGGGTATTGCCGCGCCGAGGACATCCCCCCTCCCCTCGGCCCGCAACCTCTCCTCATGCCTCGGGAAATACCCAAACAGAAACTCATTCCTCGCCTCGCCCTGCAACCCACTCGCCTCAATATCCCGAACCAAATCCGCATACAGCCCCTTGTACAACAACCCAGCCGCCTCTTCCTCCTCCGTAAACTGCACATCCTCCAACAAAATCACCACCCTCCGCGCCGCGCGGTACACCACATCCATGGCCGCGATATGCACCCCCTTCTCCTCCTCATCCTGCTGGTTAATGCACACCCGATCAACCCACACCCCCTCCCCCTCCCTCACCACCCCCATCACCCCCTCCACCATCTTCCTCGAAATCCCCAGCCCGTCAACAACCTCCCCCACCCCGGGCGCGAGATCCCACTCGCCGTGCCAGCAGTAACTCACGGCCACGAACGAGGTGACCTCGCCCTCGAAGGCAGAGGGCACAATCATGCGCAGCGCGAGGGCCGCGAGCGCGTCGGCTTTGGGGCGGAATTGGGCTGCGACGGACGGGTTGAGCTGGTGCAGGCGGGCCAGGATGGAGGACGCGGTTGCGCGGCGGTCGGGGGAGAGGAGCTGGGTGGCTGCTGGGGCGAGGAGGGAGGTTATATTGGTTGGGGGGAGGGGGTAAAGCCGTAGCGAGAGGGGGGAGAGGGTTGTGAGGGTTTGGTGGGAGGCGTAGTGCGGGTCTGTCATGGTTGTTGCCATGGTTTTGTCGGGGTGTTGAGGTCTTGATAGGAATAATGCTAAAGGGAGTGATGTTGGGGGGATTACTTGGAACAGCATGGGAACCAACCTCCTCACCCCACTCATGCAAGGTAACCTAAAATGCCGCCTCATCTTCACCACCCTGCCTCGCCCTATATTGTCTATCATTAGAAACAAAAGCAAATAGGTAACCGATTGCTTCTTCATTATAATCCCAACAATTTAATCCCCACCCAGCTCAACACCGAAAGACATGACAACTCAATTCCCCCCCCCCCCCCCAAAGTCATCGGCACGGAGCAGGCCAACATGCCCTACGTCGACCGCCACGCTGTGCGCGTAGTGACTTTCAACGCCGCCAGCTAAGTTGCCATCATCTACGCCGAGCGGGACAACTACTACAAGCTGCCCGGGGGCGGCGTTTTTTGACCCCGACGAAGATCACGAAACCGCCACGAAGCGCGAGTCCGCCGAGGAGACAGGGGGTCTGATCAAGCTTCGAGATGGCGGCCGCGTTGCCACCACGCAAGAGTTCCGCAACGACCTTCGCCAGGTGTCATTCTGCTACTGCGCAGACTTGGTCGATGATAGTGGGAAGCCAAGCCTCACCGAGGACGAAATCAGCGACAAGCTCAGTCATTCGTGGGTAGATGTGGAGGAGGCAAAGAAGGTCATGGCTGGGGTGCAACCGACTTCGGAGTTGGGGCGGTATATCAAGGAACGGGATTTGTATCTGTTGGAGGATGCAACGAAGGTTTCATAGCGGCATCGAATCCTGTGGGGCTAGAAGGAGATAAATCTGGGGCTCGAAACAGGGGTGTCTGGTCAGCTGGGTATTGCGCTCCGCTGCTAGTACTGGTTCGAGGTTAGCAGCTTGTGACTGTGCGGGGGAGCTGAATTGAATTGTTCGGGGTTTGTTATCGTGGTAGTTCGTTATGATGTTGTTCCTGATCCCTGGAGGTATTTTGTACTGAGTAGTAGCCAAGTTAAAGTCAGTGGAGCAGGTGATCATGAGGGTCGGTCTGCCGTTTACGAATTCCAGCGAATTCCATTCGCTGATTTGACCTACAGTATGTGCATTGAGGCTCAGGTACATGCAAGCAACACCTTGAAGCTGCTCACTGGCTGACTGCAGAAGCAAGGATAAAGCTTGACTTAGCCTGCATATCAATACTGTGTAAGCCGCCTGTGCCAGGCCGGGATTGACTGTGGTCGGTGATCAGATGAACTGCCGGCAACAGAACAAGAATGCGGGGACACGCCCTGGCAGACGGCATCTCCGCATGCAACCGCAGGCAATTTATTGGGGAGTTGTTGGAGTCGAAAGATTCGGGGTCTTATTCCCGAACGACAACCCCTCGTGGCAAGGTTGGGAAAAGATTACCCCAAGACTGTTACCATCCATGGGGAGTCCAAGCAGGTGGAATTCGATTGTAGTAAAGGTGGTGCTGCTCCCCCTTCAATTTACCCGGTTGAACTCTCCATCCTCACACTCCATCTGATACACCCTCTCGATCGCCACCATGGGGATCAAGGCCCCAAAAATCACGACCATCTTGGCCCTCCCCGAGACCTCGCTATGGGCCAACCGAAGATGCCTTGCCATCTGCGCCATCGTGGCCATGGCTAACATGCAGTACGGCCTCGACTCTGCATGTCTTGCCGGCATCCAGGCGATGCCGGGATTTCTCAAGGTGTTTGGGTACGAGAACCCAGCAGTCAATGGCGGCTACGCGATCGGTGTAAGTCTCCCCCCCCCTGCCATGACCACGAGCCGCAGGCGGCTAACCACTTCACCCCCAAACAGCGCACTTTCCAACAGCTGATCGGCTCCTTCCTGACCCTCGGCGCCTTCATGTCGTCCATCTTCGCCGGCTTTTTTGCGCAGTACCTCGGCCGCAAGCCGGCCCTCTGGGCAGCATGTGCCCTGACCGCCATCGGCGCGGCCATCCAGATCGGCACCGACTCGCAGTCCGCCGTGTACGTCGGACGCATTGTGCTGGGCATTGGCAACGGTTTTCTCGTCACCTTTTCCAACATTTACAATGCTGAGGCGGCGCCGGCCCATCTGTTAGTATCCGTTGCTAGGCCCCGTGCGGTACATGTACTGATGTAGTGTACCAGTCGAGGCATCACGGTTGCGTTCTTCTCCATCGCCGTCAATACCGTATGTGATATCCCCCCCCCCGATGTGACCAACTCAGAAGGCATTCGCTGACGCTGCTGCAGGGCTCCATCATCGGCGCGGCGGTAAACAATGCAACCCAAAAACGCCTTGACAAGTCGTCGTACCAAATTCCCCTCGGAATTCAGTTCCTAGTCCCTGCCATGTTGACAATCGGCCTGTTTTTCGTTCCCGAGTCGCCGCGATGGCTCGTCAATAAGGGAAGAGAAGCCGAGGGACGAAAGTCATTCGAGACACTGCGGGGAGACTCGATGGCGGCCGAAGACTTGGAGCTCGAGTGGGTCGAGATGGTGAAGGGAATCGAGGAGGAGAAGAAGCTGGCCAGGTCCACGGGGCCACTGGACATGTTCAGGGGTATTTTCTTCCTTTCCTATCTTGTTTCCAGCCTCGTACTGACTGGATGCAAAGGCAACGACCTGCGCCGGACACTCCTCTGCTACGCCGTTATTGCCTCGCAAACTGGCTCCGGATCCTGGTTCGTCATCAGCTACTCAACCTACTTCATGATCGTCTCGGGCGTGAGCGTCGACGACGCCTTCAAGTACTCCATCATGAAGACGGGCATCGGCTTCATCGGCGTTGGCATGGGCATGTTTTTGATGCGCCATGTGCTGGGGCGGCGCAGCATGTTCACGGTGGGCGCCTTCTTCCAGGGCATGTTCATGCTGTCCATGGCCCTGGTGGCAACGACCAGCCCCGGCACGGTGACGCTGCGGAACTCGATTATCGCCTTCACGGCCCTGTACAATTTTGCCTACAACGCCTTTGTCGGCGCCACCAGCTACCCCGTGGCCACCGAGCTCGTGAGCACTAGGCTGCGGGCGTGGTCGGTCGGGACGTCCATCAGCTTGGGCTACTTCCTGGCTTGGCTGACGGGCTTTTGCTCGCCGTACTTTATCAACCCCGAGGCCCTGAACTGGGTTTGTTGCCCCCCCGCCCGCGATTGCATCGCATTGACTGACACGGATACAGGGCGCCAAGTACGGCTACATTTGGGCCGGTTCCAACTTCATCTGCGGCATCTTCTTCTTCATCTTCCTCCCCGAGCTGAAGGGGCGCACTCTCGAGGAAATCGACGAGCTGTTTGAGAGACGCATTCCGGCGTGGAAGTTCAAGTCGACGCAAACCCATATCCACGAGGAGGCACTCAGAGTGGTCAAGGACCGCGATGATATCCGGTTGCAGGACAGCAAGGACCCTGTGGAACTGGTCGAGGATGCCAAGAACTAGGCGGAGCTGGGAGGGAGTTGGATTGAGAAAGGATGAGTGCTTTATGAATGGGGTGGAGTTTGTACAGCGAATGAGAACGAGTAGGAGATACCCATTTATACTTTGACGCATTGGTATTGGAGTACAGCCTCCTTTCTCGTGATACGTTGGGACACACAGAAAATGCTTCTGCGCTGTGGAGGCCCGCAGCTGCGGGTACCTTAACAAAGGTCATAAAAGATGGACCAAGTTTTATGGTATGAAGCTGCAGTTCCACCATCTCTACCAAGGTCGGTAAGAAGAATAATTGTTTTTCCTGTGAACCCTTATCAACTGTTATTTCCGTGTCTAGGCAGGTACTGAGAATAATAGTTGAGTCAAGATGAAAAAGTAGGTCGTCTTCCAACTGAGTCATTTGTCGGCTCGGGTATCAATACCGCTGCGAGCAACCTCCTGCGACTGGGCGGCGAAACGCCCGATAGGGCTTGGGGCCACGCGCATCAACCCAGCTTGCTACATGCAAGCGCCGAATGATATGACGCTCGACTGGGCGCCACACGTTCTTGCTACCTAAGCTGCGGGCCGGTGTCTGGGTCTCCTGCCAGCGTCATGAGATGATGCGCGCTTCCGTGACAGCAAAACGGTGCCCGAAGCCCCATAAAGAGGTTGACAACACCCGAGGCGAATTCCAAGGCGCGTTGGGCGGGAGCTCTGAGTTGGCAGGCCTGGTTTACTCGTTTCTCTTATTTAAATGTCTTTGCATGTTTCTAGGCCCCCCATCCCACCCTTTGCCTCCCCTCCCCCCCCCCGGACGCGCAGACCCCGATTGTGGCAGTGACGTTTTTGCGCAAGGCAGCCCCTCCCGACCAACCAGACGAGAACGGCACGACAGGCCTCAGCGGCAATGGAGTGCTGCGGCTTATCGGGGCTGCTGCAGCCCCAGCGGAGCACCGCTCACAAATTCTCGCGTCGCCCGCATCACAATCGTGCCGGCTACTCTCGACTTTACAACGCGCCCGCCCCGACACGATTCGCCATGGCAGACCGCAGAGACTACGGCGGCTCCCCGGCCTCGCCGCAACGAAGCCGATTCCCCGCGCCACAGGATATCGACCAGCGGACCGTGGATGGAGATGACGACGCCCGAAGCGTCCGGAGCACCAGGCCGACAAAGGTTTACCGGGTCAGCATTCCGTCCATGGGGTTGAAATGGCACAACCTCAAGGCCTACCTCGAGCTGGAATTTCACGGGTTGAAAGTCTTTCCAGACCAATCAGTATGTCAGGCATCGGGCCACTGGCGGCGTGCTGCGTGGCATCCACCGAGGTGGCAGTGCGCCATCTTTCTTTTCTTTCTTCACTGGCTGACATTCGCGCCCCTCGCCACCAGCAAGCCAACACCCGCGATGTTTTCACCGTCCGACTACCGCAGCGGTTGACCGAGATACAACTGCAAAACATCGACAACCTGAAGGCGAACCAACACGACGTAGAAGAGTTCCTTTGTGACCTCGGACGGGAAAAGGAAGATGAACGAAGGGCGGTGTAGGGCGTGGCCGAGACTGGGTTTTCGGGGAAGGGAGGGGGGGGGGGGGGAATACTCGGGTGTAGATGACAAGGGCTAGGGTCCACTCAAGGCTGCAGGCGCAAATCTGGGGAGCCAATTACACTGGATCTGCTGGGGGTCATGGCGGGGGATTACTCGTCAGGGCGGCGGGGAGCGGGGGAAGGCTCGTCTTTTTATTCTGGCTTTTTTTCTGGCTTTTTTTTCTGGTGTTTGCAGATAGGACGGCGTTTGGATGTGCGGAACACGCAACAGCCCATGGGATAGGGAATTGGGTAGGTATCATCTAGAATATATGCGACCGAGCTTCAAAGGCCGGCCCCTAATTCCCATTGCGGCTGCAAGTCGCACAAATGCCGGCCGGGGTGGGTGATTGATTGAGGATGGGAGGGGAGGGGGTGGTGCGCCATCTCCGAAGTGGCTTCGGAAAATCTGCTGTCAGAGCCTTGCGAGGATTAGTTATGGCGGTCTGGGGTGCACCCGCGTTTCTTCACCTCGAGCTCCATGTCGCACACCATTCAAGAATTTTGTGTTCCCCGGCTCACCGAACCACGGAAGCCAATACCGTTCCCTCGCCTTGATGGGGCTTTCGTCTCAACCCACCTGTCAACATGGCTTCGAGGGGCGACCGGCGACACAGCGGTGAGGGCGATCTCGAGTTCTATCGGTCCCTGAAGAGATGGGACACGTACCCAGAGAATCTCGTAGGTTCTGCCGAGAGGCGGAAGTTGGTCCAAGACTTTAAACGACATTTCGACAAGGCCAAGAGCAGGGTCTTGCTCTATGTTCAAAACACATCTTCGGCGAGCCGTAGGGCCACATTGAGGAGAGTCCGCGTCTTCTTCCACGATTGCGGAATCGACCAGGCCGCCCTGCTCCACAACACGTCCTTCTCCAGCAGCGAGGGCGATGAGGGCGAGCACGGCTTCGGCACTTCGAGTGACATGTCGCTTGGATCCGAGGGGCGCCTTGTGCTGTCGCCGGAAGGGTTGGAGGCCATCCTTGGGATATCATCAAGGCCGGAGAGTAATCGTAGCGGGGGAGACGGAGGGGCTCTCGAAGCGCCACTCCCGCGGCAGGCAGACCCCGTTTGCCGACTGATGTGAGTTATTCCCACTCCTCCTCCTCCTCCGGATAAATCTTGTAACGCGCGTTCCTTGTCTAGCTTCCTCGAGACCATGGCCCCGAAAGGCGATCGGCTGAAAATCACAGAAGACATGTTGCTTCAGCTGCTGACATACCACCACGTTCCCGCCACCTTCCTGAGCTTCATCAGCAATCTCGGCCGCGGCTCTCGTATCATCGACAATGGCAACATCTTGTTTGGCGGCTTCCGGAGCCTCAAGTCTTTTGCGCGCCCAGGGTTCGGCGTCGAGGCCCTCGGGCGCAGCGGCCTCCACTTCCAGCTGGTCTTTGAGCTCAAGGCCGTCTTCGACCCACAGGGCTGGCTGGACGAGAACGACGCTCCGGATGACGGCGACATGGATGCGGAATCCGGGGTTGGCGACACTCGGCCCAAGGCGAGAAGAAGCTTCTGGGCCTGGCTCAAAGGAGACGACGACTTTTTGGGGGCCCAGGAGACCAAAACTGACCTGCCACGTCCTCGCGACCTGGGAAAGTGGACCATCACACAGTCGGCCTTTTATCACCACTTTGACATCTACAACGGCAAGTCGCTGTGGATTCTCACAACCAACGACCGGTCGGCCAAGCCTGCATTCGGGAGCTTCCGGGATGTCAGGAACGCTGCGACAGCGACGTCGCGCGTATCGACGCACACATCGATGCGGGAGCGCTTCAGGACAAGTTTCGATGTCATGTTGTGGATTGGGGAGTGGTCTCTTTCCGAGTACTCCTTCTACATCAGCGCGTTGGAGGAGAATCTCAACATCTTGGTAATAACATTTCCTCTCGTTACCCGCGACCTCTTCGGCCACGTGCCGTGCCTCGCTGACATTCTCTTGGTCCTTCAGACCGAGCATCACCTCAGCCAGAACCCCCGACCCGTCTTTGAGAGCACCCTGCAGCATGTGAGCCAGTTCATGGAAAGCCTGGACGAGTGCATGGCGGCCCTCAGCGCCAACATCCGCGTTCTCGACGCCATCTACACCTTTTATGAAACGCTCCTCAAGGATCGCAAGCTCACTGCCCTCCACCTCGACTGGCAGATCGAGGACGGGCCGGCCCGTTTGGACATCCAGGGAGACCTCGACGACTTTTGCCACGATCTCGCAAACCTCTGCGAGGGCACCAAAGACATGCTGCGAAGGGCGTCCACCGTGAAGCAGGTCGGGGAGCGGCGGGAGAACATGGTACGCACACGGGCCTGCTCCGTAGAATCACCACCTAACACAACACCAGATCCACCGCCTCCTGCAAATCCGCAACGAGAGAACGACACAACGCCTCGCCCAGATCACGCACAGAGACTCGACCACGATGCGCGTTTTTTCCACCATCACACTCATTCTTCTCCCCGTGTCGGTCGTCTCGGTATGTATCAGCCCCAGCCCAATCTCATCACACTCCCTAAGCATGCACTCACACCTCCCCGCATGCAGACCGTCTTCACAACCGATATTGTCCGCTTCCAAAACTCCCCATTCTATGGCAACTGGTCCGGCGCTGCTGCCGTGTGGTGGATCGTCGTCACCCTGTTCACCACCGTTGTCGTCGGCGTTCTCGGCGAAGCCTGGCGCCGGTCCGCGATCCGCAAGATCAAGCTCCGGGAGTCTCGCAGAGACGGCGGTGGCGGCGACGGCCACATGCATGATGCCCCGGAGGAGGGAGGAGGCGCCAGGGAGGGGGAGGAGCATAGGCACTTTGGCAAGACCTCAAACGACCACATCAGCCCTACCTCGCGGTGGGGCGGGCTGTGGCCGCCGTTCCACGCGGCCCGAGGCCAAGACGAGCAAGAGTCCATGTACGAACTGGGCCCGGAGGAGGAACCGACCGTTAGGAGGGGGCTTTTGGGCATGGTTGCCGTTTCGGTAAGGGGCTGGCTTAGGCCGGCACCACCTCCAGCAGCCACACCGCAGCCGGTTATGGAGAAGATGGCGACCTCCCGATATCCGAGTGCTCACCCCAACGGGGGGGAGAGGGGCCTACACGACGTGCACGTCGTCGCTCAGGTGGACGATGGAGGGGGGGACAAGGCGTTTGGTCCACCTGATGATCTCGAACAGGGGATTGGACGCCGCAAGGCGAGGGTTCATGAGGATGAGATCCAGCCTCTTGGTGGGGCGCGCTGACGGCAGGAGCGTATTGTATGTCTTTTTCTGGCGAGTGTACATGGGGACAGGTTGCATGTTTTTATGGTCCTGGCACGTTGAAAGTGGCACGTTGAAAGTGGCACGTTGAAAGCGGGAATATATGCCATGTAGGTACATAAAATGACACCGAAGATAGAACAAAGCAGATAGGTAATGTTGTCTAATTAAGGGGTAATCTGAAGGACCCATGCAATCCTAAGAGGGCATAAACCTTATCTCTCGAGTCACTAAACTGCCAATCCTCGTATCCGAGTCTCTCGAGGACATCTCGGAGGCGAATGTTACTTGGCCCATGAATAGCTCTTAAGCCCAAGTCTCTAGGTTAGCACATGTCTCCCGAGACTACTTTTCCTCAAGCTTATCGATAAGATCCATTGCTCTGTTGCTGTCGGTGTACTCCTCCCCTAGCCAGACAACGGCTCGATCAGCCTGTTTGTAAATAAGATTCATTCCAAAAATCTGCTTGTTGCGCTCGGAGGTATTCCTAGAACCACCTTCCCTACGATACGAATCACATCCTCGTGGGATGTTATCACTGGATACAAACAACACGAAGGCGTCGCACAGGTTTAGAAGGAGCTCATTCTCATCACTAGTGTCACAATCCTCGAACCCAGTTACCCATTCCTATTGCAACCCTGTCACAGTCTAACCCTATTGACGCGATTCCGCATTCCCTCTTCAAAATCCATTTGAATATCATTGGGCAATATCCTAGCGTTGCTCTTCCCCCGCCTTTGACCGGCCTACTGATATCGCACACGACGGGAAGATCGCTTGACATAAGGTGGCGGGGGGCTGTTGTCGCGAGCGGCAGCGTCCCCACTAGTATGGTAACTCGTAGACCTGTCCGCAAGTAGAGGACGTTCCTGCGGGTCGCGGTCCTGTGGTTCGAGTCTGTCGCAGGGCGCCCCCCGTCTCTGGGTTCTACGGACGTAGAAGTATGCCCAGCTTACAAGCAGGGCAAAGCCAAATACAGCTGCAGAACACACAGCCCCGGCCAAGGCGGATGGTGATCCCATATCAATGTCCCGAGCTGGAATCGTAGTCGTGACGCCGGGGACGGGCAGGGTGGTCGTTGAAGTTGTGTGGACCGTCTTGGTGATGGTCGTGACAGCAGGAAAGTCATCAGATTTGAACCGCACTTGAACACTGTAGGCATTCATCCCCCCGGTTGACTCGGTAGTCCGGGAGAGAGAGCCAATCACTCCACTCATGGAAACACTTATCGAGGTGAGAGTAACCATGGACGAAAAGGCGCTTGTGCATCCAAGCGAGGACTGCCAAGGGTATCTAGCATCAGGGGAGTTGCAAGCGAACATGGTTGATGGATAGCTAGCTGTATGGTAAGCAACAAGCTAATGTGCAAATGGGATTGAGCCAGCTACAACCTTGGGCAACAAGTGACGACTGTCTCGACGTCGTGGCCGATGGTGTTTAGCGATATGCACGCCGCTGTGTAGCCCACAGGGCACTGAGCGGGGGAGAAGTAACCCGTTTGAACCTCGGGGTTATAGCCCTTGGGAAAACATTGTTGGGTATCGATGGGAGCTTGAATGTACGTTTGTCGCCCTTCGGTCGCGAAAAGGTAGATTTTTGGTGCAGAGCAGCCTGCGGATGGCGTGAATCTTGTCGTGACGGCCCCAAAATTCGACATGTTGTCAAACAGTATTAGAACCGAGTGATCGAATATTTAGATTGGAGACTGTAGTGAGCGCAACGACAGGGTGGAAGTGGACAAAGTTTGAGGGCAGGACTGTAAACTTGAGCATCAAAGAGGCATCAAAACAGCATCGCGTCAAATTTTCCCCGCTTTCTAGGACCCAGGTTACGTGAGGCCCACCGTGTGACTTGGCGTTGTGAAACCTCAATCTACGCCTGCTGCGGCTGAGGGCCGTGACAGGGTTGAAACTTGTCGCTCATGATTGAACAGATGATTCCGGTTTCGAAGTTTTAACTTTAACAATTGGCCCCCAAGGGCCCCCCCCCCCCCCCCTTCAATTGCGCACCGCCTCAAGCCGCAATGCCGACAAAGCAACGGAATGCCCCGGCCCAGAATTTCTCCAAGTCAACCTCCGACCCAGGTTGCAGCCATCTAGAGAGTTATGAGCTGACGCCAAACTCTTTCGGTTCCAGCTACGCTCTATAAGCACCCCCAGCTTTGGTTTGCCTTATAATTCCCTTTTTTGCTCGCTCCGCCAGACTCCCTACAGTATGCTATTGGGTCCGAGAGCAGCATCCCGTTCTTTGCAGATTTTTTTCGACACATTTACTGCTCACACAGACTATACAGGCTACACTCGGGTTTCTTCTGTCTCTTAGTGGCCGACATAAAAGTGTCGGGCAATACTGCTACCCTCCCCGCCGGGCGATGTCGTCGCCGCTGTCGCGAGACAAATCCGAGCCTTTTCCGGTTGGAACATCTCTTCGCGATCATTCAGGGCAAACGTACAGCATTCAGGAGCTTCTTTCCGAGCGGCGAGATCCGTTGTTATGTGTTTACCGGGCAAGGTGTGTCAACAAGGGAGGAGACTTCATCGTGAAAAACACGATACCGGGGGAATTTGAATGCCAAATATTAAACCCGGCAATATCCTTGTCGACTATGAAGAAATGACCGGCGGTAACGACCTGGCTATCAAGAGCGTTCAGATCTCAGACTTGGAGGATGCAGTTCTATTCCCACCCGGCAAGAACCTCAAGGGATGCCCCTGTGGAAACCAGTTGTGGCGGAGCCCGGAGTTTTGGGCGCGCGCCAGGCGAAACACACCGTCCGACATATTCCCCTTTGGGGTAGTAATCATCATCTACGTCATGCTCGACGACATGATATTTCGCGTGAGTAATGAGGAGCTGGGAGGGGATGACGTTTGGCGGCATATCCTCCGGAGACATATCGAATTTCGGAGACGAGGATGGCTTCAAGGGTTTGCTTTGGTACGTTGGGGAAGACAACCGCATTTTCAACCGCCTTGTCGGTATCACGGCTGACTTCGATGCCCAGAGGCTGAGAAAGCCGTTTTCGGTGTGGCATTACGTGAGTGTGGAGCTGAGGGATTTGGTGAAGATGACAAACTTGGATCCGTCGAGGAGGATTACCGCGCGTGGGGCTCTCGACCATCCTTGGTTCCGCCGGGCTGATTTGAGGTAGATGTGGCAGGGATACCTTAGACAGTAGTACGTTTCGGGAATAATAGTTCTGATGTGTCGGGGCTGAACTGAGATAGCTGGGGAAGGCAGTGTACCTTTTTCCCTCGGCTTGCTTGTTGTTTTTACTGGGCCTCCTTTTTGTCCTTTACAAATCGGCGAGCACCTATCCACCCTCATGAAGCATTACAAAGACACCAAAGCGTTCCAAACGAAAGATTATGTGAATACAAGGAACCAACGTTCCCATCTGATCCTGAAGATGGCATATCCCCACAAACTGAAGAAACTCCAAAAAATCAAAGGAGAAACAGTGTTAGGGTCGGTGATTGGAGCACATTATGGCGAGTGCTATTTCCGGACGATGACCTTGATAGGATACTAGATTCAGGTAAGGACTTCATTACTTACATGGACTCTTTTCGTCATCCCTTTAAGTCTGTGCAAATGATAGCTAACATAGGTGGTTTTGTCCCCCCTGTTGAGCTTGAAGAGCTTATTGAAGTAGTCGGTCTCTAAAAGAAATTAAGCCTCATCCAAAGATAGTTAGGCAAAAATTAGGGTCGTTTCACCCTCAGCTCACCTTCGGCTTGCCATTGCTCACCCCTAGCTCACCACACTACGAAAGTGCCAAGTTTACGCGACGAGGGGAAGGTTTGGGGCTAGATGGCGCTGGCTCATTTTTGGTCACCCCCTCGAGGAAAATAAACGGTCCCGAGAAATGGACTCGGTAGCCGGCGTATTCACTCTCCGTTTTGAGGTTCTGCGTCGTGTTTTACGACATACACCTAGCTTCGGTGCAAGAACTGGCAAGGTTAAGGCAGAGTTGTATGGCAGGACGCCAACAGGTAAGGGGTGATCCAAAGTCCGAGTGCTAGGCTAGTACTCGCAGACGGGAGGATACAATGTCACTGTAGTCGCTGTCACAGTCGCGACTGGTTGTCATCCTGCCTTCCTGACATCAGACCACCTAGAGTTTGCGATTATCTCTCCTACATAAGGAAACCGGGTATATATATATATATATATATAACTATGAGACATGAAAGTCCATCGTGTTCGAATGCTTGCTAGACGCAGATTTGTCTTTGCTGATTCTCCAACTTCGCTGCGACATTACTTATATTCCAACCTCTAAACCTCAGTGGGTGTAGCCGGCGTGCTAGCCTCCTCCGACGGACGCAGTGCCCATCCGGCCAAGAAGGCCTGAATCATCGCCAAGATCAGCGACGGCGCTCCAAAGAGCAACACAGCCCAGATGGTCCAAAACTTGGCAACATCGCGACGATCCCTCCAGAGAACCTTCCAGCCATTCGGTAGTTGGTTGTGGACAAAAGTGTTAAGAATGGAAAGCCGCTCAGCAAAGTACGGGAAGTCGGCGTCAAGTGTGTAAATATTCTTCAGATCCAGCATGTCGAGATCAGAAAACAGCGCAACATTCCTGCTGTCGGTAAAGCAGAGCTCCTCTAGAAGCGGGTCGGGGTTCTTTTTTACCAAGGCGGATGGGTGCGGGCTGTAGAACGGGCTCTTGAAGCCCAGGAATCGGCCCCTGGCGCAAATCTTGGTGATGAGCTTTCTGGCGTCCGCGTGCTGGCCGAAGATGAGTCGGTAGGTTGACAAGACCTCGCGGAAAAAGTCTAGAGAGGAAACTCTGGGCGTGTCCTCCTCTTCGAGTAGCCGCCCGAAGAGACTGTTGTTGTTCCGTTAGTCCTTCTGGTTGTGGAAGGTGGTGACACGACGTACCTGTCTAAATACGTTTTTTCTGGCTCCAGCAGACACAACATGACGCAATATGATGGCAACCTGAACATCTTCAGCTGCTTGGTCCTGTGGTTGAACTCCAGATGCTCACAGACCGAGGTCGTCCAGAGTATTTGTACATTGAGAAGGTTTGCGAGTGTGTAGAAGCTAACGTTCTCGCTCCTCAGCGTATTGGATTCTGGCGAAGATCGCTGCTGCTGCTGCTGCTGCTGTGTGGATTGTTGCTGTGTCCGGGGCATGGGAATCGGACCCTTAAGAGCGTGGGCGTATCGACACAAGAGGTCTTCCAACGCGATGTCATCGCCGAAGCTTGACACATCTTGTGACCCGCTCTGCCACGTAGCGACATGTCGGCGGCGCGAGTTGAAGGTGGAGCTGTTGGTCCGCATTTGCGCCCTGCCCGGTTCCGGGTTAGGAACCGGAATATACAGCAACGTCAGCGCCCCAACGAGGATGAAAAGCAGCTGGGCGGTCTCCACATCCCAGCTATTGCTGGTTGGGACGGTGCCTGACGAGCTTTCGAAACTGGCTTGGTTGTCTTCCTGTCTTCGAATCAAATTGCGGTCCCCCAACAAGGTGCAAAGCTGCTTCATGAAGACGTGACTCGACTCGGCAGCGAGAATGTCCGTAATCGCTGTCAGGATGGTGTAGAGCCGCTGTCGAGTTCCTGACGGAGATACATCCGTCAAAGAAGGTGTGCGAACGACATCGAGAAGCCGCTCAGGTAACTCGTCGAGCACAGAATTCAGAACCTGGAAGTATATCTGCGATGGCTGACGAATCCTGGCAATTGGCGTTCCTGGTGCCACGCAAGCCATTGCCCGGATTAGTTCGCCGTGGATACTGCCACCTTCAGAAACTAATGCAAGTGTGTTAGCAAGTATCTCCCCGAAGTTGTTAGCGCAGTGGTGCAATTTCTTACCCAGCGGGATGCTACTCTCTTCATCAAGAGTATCCACCTTTTGCCTGCTCCATAGTTTCCATACCCGCTTCATTGCGACAAGTCGGGAAGCTGGGGAGTGAAGTGCATGGGAAGCGACGGTGCACGAGGTAAGGCTGTCGTATATAGAGCCGCGAATGCGAACTGCAAAAGTGTGTCGGGCTCCCCCCCAACCAACTCACCTAGGCACCCAGCTCGTGCTGAGGCAGGAGACGTCAGCCAGGGCGGCTATTGGTAAGGAGAGTGCCGCCCTTGGTCTGCCTTGGAGGCGGAGGTGAGTGAATGCAGGACTAGGTAGGCGCAATTGGACGTGATTGGTTTGGGGGTCGCCAGGCAAGTCAAGTCAAGTTTTTTTAGGGCGACCTTAGGGTGTTGCCATAGTGCGACCACCCGAGTCCTTTTCTTCCTGGTTGCCACACCAGCGGACAATGTGCAACGTTTTACTAGCGCGGAAAGCTGTGGGGAAGCTGCGGTCTAAATCTCTGATGGACGTCTAACAGTTGTTGAGGCACCTGGCCGCCCCACTGACCTGTGTGCCCGCGCAGGGCAGTTGCCCTGGGCTCCAGCCCACCACCTATTTAGCTCTCTCTCCAGTTGTAGATCCAGGATCTAGCAACATCAACATCACGAACACAGAGGTAGCAATATCACCACTTTGCTCCCCCAACAAACAGCCACACCAAGTTTTTGCCCCACCGCCAGGATTCGTATGCAATAGTAAGGCAAGTTATTGCTAATTGGGAGGGACGGGCCTCCCAAATATCGTCAACCATCAATTTTTGGAGACTACATGAGTGGTCTCATAACTACCCGATCTGCGTATTAAATCTTCTATATCGTCGAAGGCAAGGAACTTAACAATCTAAGTTAGCCCTCCAACCAAACTTGTGTTGTTCTTAATAACCCAATAAGTGTTTGCGATCTTAAGTACAGGGTTTCATTCTGTGAGCATCCTTTGAGGAGTACTAGGTATGTAGATGTGTAGGGACGAGAAGCACGTCGTGGTGTCAGGACGAATTCAGTACAAATAAGTCATGTCACCGTTTGTCAGTGCTTCTTCAAGCGAGGCTCGTATCTATTAAGACATCAGTAGGGATCGGTTTCGAGGGCGATCGACCATTACTCGCCACTCTTAATGCTTTTATTGTGCCAAAGAAAGAGGAGCAGCACAAAGACCTGGCTCAAAATGACGACGATGATGACTCCAAGGCCGATTTGGCTCCGTGGTCGAGGTGGGGCGTCTCTACAAAACACATGGCATCAGCACCGGTGTCAGCTCCAACGGTTCGTTTCCGCTGGGCGTAGAAGCTTCTGGCGAGGAGGTGAAATTATGGCGACTGATAGACAGCTCTGTGGTGGTGGGGAGTCTTACAGTTCTACCAACTGTGGAGGAGGTTTGACATTCTCGGGGAAGGTAGCCTCCCAGGCCGACATAATCTGCAGAATCTTGGCTTCCTCATTGGCGGGAGCGATCATATGAAGAGAGAATGGCCTGCCGTTGAAGTTGGCGAAGCCAAGAGGGAGGTTCGCCACTGGGAATCCAGCCGCGGAGCCAACGCTGCCGGTTCGGGAGTCGCAAGGGCCTAGGATGACATCAACGTCGTACTCTTTCAGCAGGCTTCGCACGTTGCTGGCGGCAAAGTCCCTCAAAGCCTTTAGGTTACGATCATAGGTCTCCTGTGTCATGTTGCAGTCACGCATTGCTTCCAGACCCTTCTGGTTGTCGTTCCCTGCTGCTTATTTAGCATCTCCCTAGAAGATCTGGGGGCAAGTTTTGCCACTAACTTTCTGTGAACACGATATCCGCGTGTGCGTTGTTGAACTCGATTAGCTCCTCGATTGTCTGTGGGACGGGTAGCTTGAACAGCTGTAGGAAAAGAGAAAAGTCCCGCTTTAAAGGAAAGGCTATGAATTTTAACATCAGCATCGCGAAAACGTGTCAATTTATAAGCTCCAGGTCAGCCTCGCTTACCGAATAATTCTTCCATGTACTCAAAGTCTGGCATGGCAGCGGTAATGTCGTCAAAAGAGGCTAAGGGAATGGACTTGACGACCTTGCCACCCAGTGACTGTATCTTCTCCTGAGCTGCAAACATGGCACTATCAGTTTGTTCAAAAAAGCCATTCGTTGGCTCGATGGCCGAGGGATAGCTTCTCCAAAGAGTGGGGTCTACGAAGCCTAGCTTTAAGCCAGCCCACGAGCCAGTAAGAGGAAGGTATTTTCCAGCGTTGTGGCGTTGCATGATAGCACTAAGCGTGGCGATATCAGTTGTGGTTTTTGCGAATGGCCCAACGCAGTCGAACTCTGGGGCTCCGGGCTGAAGCCCCCTTGTGTCAACGCTTCCAGGTGTGAGTTTGAGGGCGTACAAGCCAGCCCGAGCTGCTGGCATGATAATGGACCCGTCAGATTCGGTGCCCATCGAAAGAGGGGCGAAACCAGCGGCTACACCAGCAGCACTTCCAGAAGACGACCCAGCGGGTCCCTTGATACTAATGTCAACAAAGGCTTAAATTTGGGCCTCTAGTGGATAACATACATAGTGTGAAAGCCAGGTGGCATTTGCCGGGACGCCGCCGCGAACATATGGAGATTGTGTCTGAGTTTGAACAAAGTCAACGAATGTCCGAGCTTACAAGCAAGTGTTACACTCACCTGTCCACCAACAGCGGACCATCCTGCCATTATATTAAACCCTTTGGCGTTGCCGAGCTCCTGGGGTAGTAATTCAGCTTCTGTCATGTTTTAACCTTTGAGTTGTGAAGGCCGAGCACGTACGCTGAGGTTGGATTTGGCAATGACAATTAAGCCTGCAGCTACCAAGGCGTCGAAAATTTCTGCGTTCGCTTTTGGTCTGCCCTGTCTGAGAGCATACGACCCACACGTGCTTGGCATGTCAACGGTATTGCATAGATCCTACATGCAAAGCTTGTCAGTGTCTTTTACCCCGGGCTAGTGAGCTTCGGCGGCACCTTGAGTAGGATGGGAACCCCGTGTAGTGGCCCGCGCAGCTTTCCACCCAGCCTCTCCACGTCGAGCCGCCTCGCTTGCTCCAGAACGGCTTCCTCATCCGCAACAGAGATGACTGCGTTAAGCTTGAGTCCGGCATGGTTGTGTTTAGCGATTTGAGCCAAGTACAGCTGTACAATCTCCACGCTAGTGATGGCTTGGCCGGTCAACAGTCGTTGCAGCTCGGTCGCCGTAATGGTCAATAGGTCCACTATGTGGTAGCCGAGTCAGTGTGTGCTGTCATTGTAAAACCTGAGCACAGAAAGCTCACCTCTTGGCGCCATGGTTGTGCTAAGCGTGAGCAACAACAAGGAGCAGCTTTGGCCCAATGAAGGGATACAACGACACCTATCGTCAGAATGCAGAGGGGCGAGAGAGGGATAGCAGGGAGGGAGCTTCGGTGGGGAAAGAGCGTCGGCTACGGAATGACCGTCGGGAAAGAAAGGGTATCGGCAGCGGAAGTGCGCAGAGGGTATAATTCCTCCATCGGCTGTGAACGGCGCAGCGCCAGGTGGTCAAGTCGTTGAACCTCAATGAGGGGTAGTAATTGGGCTCTCAGACCTGTGGGGTGGCACTCAGATGTAGAAAGGTGAGACGAGTAATATACATTTCGAAGTGGGGTACCACCACATGCCGGTCGATAGACAAGGCCACCAATCAAGATAGACAAAATTTGGTGAATGGCTATTCAGACCGGTCAAGGGAATGCTGGACACGAAGTTACATCGAGCCCAAGTATATGAAAAAGTTTCAAGGGTTAGGGTAATTTTTTTGTTGAGCCGCCTAGCAGCGCCGGTACCAGTTCTTGATCAATGGTTGTAGGCCATTTAATCACCCGTTTGCCTCCCGCCCACTGCAGTAGCCAGAGCTAGGCGCCTGGGTTCCCTCAACACACGCCATACAAGCCACTCGCCATGAATCCGATCGAGACAACACTCGAGTACATCATCGACGACCATCGCTTCCGCACCGAGCGACCTTTCGCGGTCCATCTCGGCCTCGGCGAGAAGTATGCGCCAGATGATCCCAAACTCAACACGATCCAGTGGAAGGAGGAACCCACCACAGTGTATGACTTGCGGACCCTGGAAGATGTCACAATTGAGAAGTATGGGTTTCAAACTCTCTCCCACAAGTTCACGCCTTCCTCCACCGATGAGGCAACATACGACACTGTAGAAAGGTACCAAGTGGAGACGGAGGAGTTTCTTACTGGGGCTCTCGGCGCAGAAAAGGTCATCTGCTATGACCACCGCGTATGTTGACCAAAGCTTTTGTTCTAATCAAGCCTACTGAACCGTTGTCAACTCCAGCTGATCTTGCAGTTGCGGAGAAATGGTCCTCGCCACCACCCCGGAAGCATGGTCGACGTCAATGACCCGCTGCTGATCGATTTGCCTCCGCGAGGAGCTCACAGTATGTCCATTTTCCTGCTCCAGATTCTGCTTATCAAAGCTCAAGCCCAACACTAACACATTGATGTTTTGCAGACGGTAGCTAGCCGATGCGCACTTCGCGACCGAGCATTGAGACGAATAGCTGCTAACGCCGCTTCCCAGACATCACATTCGATAGCGGGCCTGCGATCATCAAGAAGGTTCTTCAGGAAACAAACCAGCTGGGCTACCTGAACAAGAAATATCGTTTCCGCATTGTCAAGTATCCTCTCCCTGGTCCTCGAGGCAATTGCCGTGGCTGACGCGGAGTAGTACATGGAGGCCCTTGATCGGGAAACTCGATGACAGGCCTCTGGCCGTCTGCGACTACCGTTCCCTGAAGGTCAACGACCTGATCCAAGCCGACAGAGTTTACGTAAATCTTCGTTCGCAGCTGTACTATCTGAAGTATGATCCAGCGCAGCGCTGGTACTGGTTCTCCCATCAGAGTCCCGAGGAGGTCATGTTGATGCTTATGTACGACACAAAACCTCGGCCGGGAAACGCAAACTGTAAGGCCCATTGGAATTTGCGGCTCTCATGTTTCATCAATAGGTACTAACTCAGCAGTTTGCCCCCATGTGTCGTTTCACAACCCAAAGGCGGACAAAAATGCCCCGCCTCGGGAGAGTGTGGAAACGAGGAACGTTGTCATCACCCTGGAGTAAGAAGCATGCGCGCCCCCGTAGTTAGCCTGAATTTCACACTACATCGTACAGAAAATGCACGCCCATCCCCACCCTTGCTGCATGATGGTCGGCAGGGTGCCAGATGATAGGGTCCTCGCCAGCCAATAGCCGCCCTCTTCGGCCTCGGGTGGCATGACACTGAAGCGTGCCCGGCCATCCTAACCTCCATCAGAGCCTCACTGTACGCCTATCTTCCTACCGTTCCTCCCTGAGTCTTGATGTGGTAGGCAACCGGCCCCGCTTGGTTGGAAACCTGCTTCAAGCCCAGTAGATGTAGATAAGGGACTGTCCCCCCAGTTGGTTTTCCTTCATCCAAGCTTCCCCACAACACCGGGTGTCTCATCACAGCCCTTCCCAAGCCCCAAAACACACTCGCAGTCGAGAAACACAGCATCCGGAACAAGAAACCATGTCCGCTTCCACCGACTCTCAGGGCATCACCGCTCGTCGAGACTCAGACTCAGAAGGTAGTACCACGAGCTCTCCAAACTACGCCAACGAGATTGACGATGTTTTTGCCGCGGTGGATCGAGCAAACTTCCCCGAGCGGGACGGCCTCCCCGAGCCGTGGAAGCAGCTGGGCTTGGGAGTTACTGATAACTGGGAGCCCTACCGCTGGAACCTTTGGGGAGCCAAGAAAAAGTGCCAGGGCATTTACGTTAGCGTGGTTGAGTTCTTCACCCTCATGTCCGGCAGTCTCTGGTATGCCCCGCACTCCGAGACATGCCGTGCTCAATGCACAGAACTGGGCAGCCTTGACTAACGAGCGGTAGATTTCGTGTGTCATTTCTGATAAAGGGCATTTGAGGGATGTTCTAGTCATATTATTGTGTTGCGTGGTTCGTTTTTCCTTGATTTGTATCATGTATATTGATAGTTGGGTAGATTGGATACCTTGGTAGCAGGTACCCCACGAGTACTTGGGTTGGGGGAAGGCACTCGAAGGGTTGGACTTTTGAGCCTCAACATCGCTGGCCGCCTGACCCCGCTTGGCCAATAGCTGTTTGCGGTCGCAAATGTTGTGCCCAGTCTAGCTGCACACCAGTTGAGCATGTCCTGTGTTGGGTCGTCTACAGTGCTGGGCGTTTGTGCTGTGTAACACCTCAATGTATGATCTTTGCCGATTCCAACTCGTGGCTTAATTACAGACAACGATTTTGCCAACTGGCTCTGTCCTGTTCGCCGCCACCGCAGGCCCATAGAGCCCCGTTGGTGCCAGGCCATCCCACTGGCGGGCTACTGCTGGCACTTCAGGCAGCACCCGCGGCGCTTACCCTCACAACGCCACGGCCCAACTGTTGGAGAGTAGGCACTTCGATTCAAGGATTAGATTCACTTGGCCAAAAAAACTAACGGTGATGCATGACTGGGCATCGCTTGAATACAAATCATGCACAAGCCCGATTTTACCGCCGTTTTCGGCCTTTTCCGCATTCAGATTGCTCAACGTTTCCGGCCCCCTGCATTTTGACCTGTTTTCCTGCATCCTGACCCTGTAGTTGCATGCGGCCCATTTCATAGTGGTGCCTCAAAAGCTAACAAAACGAACCGGGAACCGAGCTCAACGTCACCCACAAATCCCGCTTGGAGCTTTGGCTCATGATGGACGAGTAAGCAGCGCACCCTCAACAATGGAGAAGAGCTGAATGGGACGCTATCAACTGACTTTTTCGCAAGTCCAGATGCTGTCGCTGTCCTCCAACTCTGGAACGAAGCCGTCAAGAGCTGCATGGAGAAACTGCACCCGCACGAGAAAATCGAGATGAATAAGTTCCATGGGCCGGGGGACGTCGAGGCCGATCTGCGCCAGAGGCTCTCGGAGTCAGCCGAAGGGAACACGAAGCTCAAAAGCATTGTGTCACGGGTCAGCCCATTTTTCGATGTGCTGGGGGATGCACTCTTGCTTTTCCTACAGATTCTTCCGGCTCCCTCAGGGTCCACGGCTATCGTCTCAGGGGGGGCATATCTGGCTGTAAAGGCAGGTTCCATATTGTGTAGCGATACGAGACTTGTGGGGAAATTGCTGCTGACGTTTTTACCTACCTGAAAGGAACTCGCGGCATTGGATGACGTATCCCAAAAAGATGATGCGTCGGGGAAGATTGTCGAGATGCTCGATAATTTCAAGCAGCAGCTGGTACTCTTCAAGTCCTTCTCTGTTCTTCTCAAAGCGAGCGACTATCGGCAGCGGTTCGTTGATATGTTCGTGTCCATGATCAACTTTTGGGTGGTTTCCGTCCGGTTTTCCTCGCGGACATCAAAAGGTGGGCATACCACGTGCTTTCTAACTTACCCGTTCCAGCCTTCCCATCTGAAACAAGGGCTGAACTGACCACCAAAATTGCTTGCGATAGGGAATCAAGGGTTAAAAGACAGATGGCTTATGTTGGACCAGAAATTCATTTTGGCCCAGGAAAAGATGAAGGAGTCGATCAAATACGTCCAGATGCTCCGCGAGGCAGGTGGGGGATCGTCGGCTCAGTCTGACACCGTCGCCCAAGCGCAGGCCCAAGTTCTCCAGCAGCGACCTGTGGTAGACTTCTCAGATGCGGAGTTTCCCTGCCACCAGATTGACGGGCAGGATGCAGCGTTCCTTGGGCGAGCCGAGGAGATCAGTCAAATCCGGGCGCCACTGGAGCAGGGGCGAAGTGGCGAACGTTCTCTCTCTACTGTCATTATTCATGGCAGAGGCGGCGTGGGCAAGAGCGCTGTCACGCTTGAGGTCGCTCACCAGTTCAAGAGGGAGCAGCGCTTCGATGCAATCCTGTGGGTTAGAGCGGAGAAGAAAGACTTACTCAGAGAGTCCTTTACAAAGATCGCGCTGAGACTGTTCTTAAAGGGAGCGACAGAGCGCTCAGACAAGGACAGCAATTTCATGCTCGTCAAGCAGTGGCTAGACAAGGCCGGTAAGCTTATTCCATCGTGTATACTATTTGCGACTGAAGCTCAGATGCGTCCAGATCGATCGTGGCTGCTGATTTACGACAATGTTAGCGACTTTTCCCTCCTGAAAGAGTACTTCCCTCCGGACACAGCACGGGGGTCAGTCATGGTAACCACCCGCTTCTTCTCTCGTCTTGCGCGGGTTCCCGGACACATGACCCCAATTGAGCTCAGCAAATTCGATCCGGACATGAGTCTTCGGTTCTTCAATAGCATCAGAACAGCGAGAGACCCAACCTGCGACATTGATAAGGAAGTTGAAGAGACGCGAGAAGTCTTGGAAACTATCGACGGCTTAGCGCTCGGGATCAAGCAGATGGCGTACTACATCACCAAGAAGCGCTTCACCATCTCGATGTTTCAGGAGAAGTATAGCACCACCGCGAGGTACATACTCACGTGCAACCCGCCCGAGGACACCGACTCGCTTGCATCGCTATGGAGTTTGCAATTCCAGGATATCAAGGACACGAATTCATTCAAGCTGCTTGGGATGCTCGCGTTAGCTCACGCTGAGGACATCCCCCGGGACTTGTTCGAGTTGGACGAACCACTGGAAGGAGATAGTATTGCAGACTGGACCTCGTTTTGCGAAGACCCAGGAGAGTAAGCTTCGCTTCCCGATGTGTTTTGCATGCAAAAAGCTGACGATGCACCTGATTAATAGATTGGAAGAAGCTATCGACACACTGACGGATAATGCGCTCATCGATGACGATGGGGAGACAGGGAAACTGTCCATCCACCGTTTGACCCAAGAAGCGTTTATCTATCAGAAAGCCATTTATGGTCTAGTCGACTCATCCAGCCTCCAAACCGCGTTCGATGCTCTGCTTGGTCTCCTGGTCCTCAAGTTCCCGCATGCGCAAGCGCACGAGGGCCTTTGGAGTCGTTGGGCAGAGTGCTCTAAATATCTCCCGCATGTTGCAGCTCTCGCCCGGGCGTACAAAAGATTTCAAAAGAAGAAGTCAGCGACAGAAAGAATCCAGCCTAGCCTGGCGTTCGTCACTCTCATGGTCAATGCTACCTGGTACCTTCAGGAGATCGGCGAACTCCAGGAATGCCTGGACATGCTGGAAATTGCTACAAGCGCTTGTGTCGACAAGAACAGTTTTGAGTATGCCTACCTCTGCAACACGTATGTGACGGTGGCGGTCGACCAAAACGATATGGAGATGGGCCAGAACTACTCTAAGAAGGCGATCGCCATCAGGGAGGCCAAACTCTCACCCAGCAACATGGAACTCGCTTCTAGCTACGCCAATTATGCCAACTGCCTCAACAACGAAGGCAAATACGATGAGGCGATCCCACATCTGGTCGCTGCCGAACACATATGGGCAACCGAAGTTGGGCAGGACAAGATTTACACGGCATTGGCCCAATTGAACTTGGGTCGATCGTTCGCTCTCAAAGGGAGCGTCGCTACCGCTACTGATTACTTCCAGAGCGCCCAAAAACTCTTTACCGAGAAGTCGCACACGATGTTTCTCATCGGGTAAGTCCACTTGCAGCTTCCCCATCTCAACCCCGGATTGTGCTAGGGCACCGTGGCGGGCTAACATCCGCGGGGATCAGGGTCCATTACACATGGGGAGCTATGCTTTTACGGAATGGGCATACGCTGGAAGCACTCGGGAAGCTGAAGCTTGCATACGATGCCGCCAAAGACTTTATGCCGTACAAGATGACTCTGAGTGGGATCCACTACAAGCTAGGAGTGGCACAGCTAGAGCTTGATCTAATCAAAGAAGCTAAGTAAGTTCAAGGCATTCGAATGAGAACCCACAGAGAGAGGATAAGAACGTTGGTGCTAACATCTCTGCCAGGCAGGACTTGTGGTCATCACTGCGATTGGCTCAGCTACACAAGCGGGAGGGTGAGGTCGCGAGGACAGGCAGGCGTCTAGCAGTTACCATCATGCAGGATCAGGCTTCCACGGAGGATGAGAGGAGAGAAGCGGCAAAGCTAGCGGACGAGTCAGCCAAGATCAAAGAGGCTCGTTGGAATGCGATCTCAAGGTTCATTCCACCAAATACGTCATATACTGAGGAGGAGGAGTATAGCTGGCTGGTAGCTGCTTGGTATCGCTAGGAAGGGAGCAATCTGCAAGGTATTACCACACGATTTAGGGATTAGCCCAGTGCCGTAGAAATTGATGGTAGGTAGGTACAAAGCATGCAGTGCACCATGACCAAGGCTTGGTACACAGTACCCGGGGGCCGGGAGGGGCTAGCGGAAGCGCAAGAAGGGCCTGGTGAGAAGGGCGGCGACATTTTGCTATTTGCGGCAAGGCGTTGGATACATCCTCGCATTTCTAGGAAAAACAGGGCCACAGATTCATCCTGATTACCATTGCTGGCATTATCAACTGAGAGAGTTTCGGTGTACGGTAGGCAAGGTCTAAGTTTCTCAAGTCCATGTTTGTAAAGGGGAATAGCAGATTAACTATAGACACCATGGTGTGTGTATGAGAAACTCGATGATGTTAGGGTGTTTCAAGGTTTGCGGGAGTCACAGGACAGCACGCTTGTTTATGCCCGTCAGCCCTTCCTCTAGTTGCTTTCAAGCCGTATTACTGCGCCCTACTTATTTATCAATATAGAATGCTCGATAAGGGGCAGATTACACATAGTTGTATCCTGGGGAATAAGAAGCTGGCACTCGGATATATGCTTGTTATCCACACGGTGTTAAACCCGCCGGCGCCAGCTTTTATCTCAGCCATAATGGGAACCACAGCATTTAGATGGATTGTCCTATGATCTTCATCCCCCTTAAGTATCACAGGCCTAAGCTGTCACTGCTGCGTAAAGTGTGGGCGGACTGTTAGGACCTGCACCCAGCACCCGTGAGGGATAGGGTTAAGACAGAGCGGAAGGCAGGACGCCTAAGGTAAAGGACGATCAGAAGACTGAATAAACCGTCACCGTAGCTCGCTGTCACTATAATTCACACAGCTGAGTCTGAACAGCAGGGCACAAATGGGCAATGTATTACTAGCGTGAGCAACGAAGATTCCCCATCCCCACCCGCCACGGTCACGATGATGGTATATAGTGTACACCAGCTATCGGGGAGGTACATACCTCGTGTCAGATGGCCTGTATGCGGCTAGCGCCAACCTGCAGATAGTCTAGGTACATACCTATGCAACCCTAAAGGCATGTGGCTTTCGCCTAGCTAATAAATTGAAGACGTGCACAGGGCGCTTATCATGCTTGGCAAATGGCGAGTTCCCATTTGTTCCGAACTGTGTGACTGATCAATCATGAACTGCGCCTCCAAGCCCCTGACAGCCTCGCCATCCCTTTCCGCGTCGACCACATGCTCATGTATTCACCTATGCTAGACGGATGCATACCACCTACCTAGGTACTTGTCTATAGGTACCTAGTTATCACGCTTAATACCTCCGGCTCACAGAATCTCTCCCTTCTTTGGCGGCCGGACGCCATCGGCCGCAGCTAGCATAACAGCCAGCCGCTTAGGCTCACCAACGACGCCATACCTAACAACCGGATCACCACTGCCCTCGGCCCTCTTGGCAAGGTCGGCGCCATCGATATTGCCACTGTGGCTCGCCATGATTTCCACGGCCGCCTTTCCTCCCCCGCCGGCGTCGGACGCCGAGCCTGTGTTTGCGTAAAAGGCGTTGGCGACCTCGAGCAGGCTGAGCGAGAAACTCCGGCCCAGCTGCCAGAAGCCCCAGAAGAGCACCGTGGCGACCAGCATGATGACGACGGCCAGCGCCTTGTTCGGCCATGACACGGCATACTGCACGCGGACCAGCTTGCTCACGAAATCGACACTCTGTGTGATGGGCGCAGGTGGATTGTCCGGGTCGGTGCCGAACGGGGTTGCGTTCCCGTTGGTGGCGGCAGCGACTGACATGCGCAGGCCAATCTCGCGGAGGGCCCTGACGATGTCGTCCATGGGGTTGTCGTAGCCGGATCTGTCGCACATACTTGTGTCAGTTGTCGCGTTTTAGACGTAGTAGATGTTGGCCGTTAGGCTGGCTGTGTTTATGCTATAGCCGGATCCGCCGCCGAACACCGAGACCGCCTTGGAGTCGTAGAAAGTCGATCCGAAGACTTGGAGGGCGGTTATTGTAGGGCTCCCGCCAAATGCGGAAATGGCCTTGTAGTTTGTACTAGAAGCACAAAAATTAACACCTGTTAGAATGTGAAATCTGGTTTCACCTGGGTGGCGACATGGGAGGAAAGGGGGTCGGCACATACAGCTTTTCACCTGGCTGGTCGTCCGTGCTATACCCGAAAGTGAAGTTGACCCCGTTCATTTCTAGGGGGTATGTGACCACCGCTGGTGTCAAAATACACGTCTGGCCTTCAAGAGGTCCTTCTCGTCTTCCTCACTATAGTCACGTTTAGGTTGCGTATGTTGTTAACCTCGTCGTTGTAAATAGTGACGGAAGACTCGAAGACGGTTGCCGATGGAATGACCGTCGGGTAGTTGGCCGGTGACAAATCATAAGTCAAGTTGTCGAGCGATGTGCAGTCAACAGTAAACCCGAATCCCTATGAGAATTTGACATCGGTCAGCGTGAGTCGCTCGCTGGAAACTAAAAAGAACCAAAACTTGCCGGAGCCGAGAATGTGCAGTTGTTGCAAGCATTCCGATCTGGGAGATGGATGGTGTCGCGGGCCTGGAAGTCCCGAATAACTTGGGAGAAAGCGGTGGTGAATGTGATATCCATCTTAGATCGGTCCCCCGAGATGCCTCCCCACTCCTCGCTGACGTTGTACATCATCTGCAGGTCCATGGTCCTAGGAACGGTATTCGTCAGTCTCCACAAAGGAGGCCCTTTGTACCAGTGGGCCGCGGAGTAGAGAGGTGATTGCAACACATATTGATACTAGGCACCCAGTAAGCATCGGTCATAATTAGACACTGACACGGATCGGGAACATTACCAGTGCTAATAAGAATGGCTTTTCCATGGAACAAAGCCTTGAGTGCTCCTACAGAGCTACTGCTGGCAAAGCTGAAGTGGAAGTTGCTTATCTGTGCCCCAACAGTGAGAACACGCAGATGGGCAGGGCAACGACGGTGGACATACTGGGACCCCTCAAATCGCTTGGGTCCAAAAAGCAATGATGGCAGCCTCACCAAAAGCAATGCCGAGAGAAGTGCCCGCGATAGTTGACGTGTAGGCCAAGTGAACGTTTGGTTGCTTGTCCCCGAACCAGTCAGTAATAAGCATGCCGTCACTGACGAGAAGGATTGCAATCGCAGCTCCCGTGCCTATAGCGCATCGTTAATAAACATAACTTGTAGGAAGTAAAGCATGGGGTAAGCAAAAGAGAGAAAGAAAAAAAGAACAAGAAACCTATAGCAAACACTCAACAACAGTGCCCTGAGGCCGGCCACAGGGAATCGAGACAGAAACCCGGATTCCACTTCTCGCCTTGTGCTTCGTTTTCATTCTCGCTTTTGTGGGGTGCCATTGACGTCATATCCGGGGCGTTGACCACTGGTAGTGGCCTGCTTGTTGGTCGATTCGGTCAGCTCTGGTGTTGTCCTAGCCACACATGTTCTCTGTTGACTGCTGCTGCCTGCTATTCTTGTCCCGCTCGGGCAATTCTGGGCCGTTGTCGGGCTGGCGTAAGGTACATCTTTGAGCATCCGCAGAAGTACTAGACCTTCCTTCCAACAATGGGAAGACTACGGCTTTTTGTGTGCTTATGCGGTTTTTGCTGTCACGTGATTGTGTGAAGTCAAACGGCAACCGCCAAAATGCCATGGTTCCCAGTTTCCTTCTAGAAATAATCACGACCTCACGACACCATGTTCCAGCCGTAAAATAGCCACAGCTCACGACATCACAGCCCCACGCGCTGCCAAAAATCCCAAAAGAATTTCATCATGGGTTTTCCAAGCTCTTCTCCCTCTTGCAACACCGGCCAAGCCAAGTCTCCACCACCGCTTTACGCCGAACACGCAAACATCTCGACCATGGAGCGTAACAACTACGATACCAAACGCGATCTCGAGCTTGGCTTGCTCCTCGACGGCCCTCCTGCTACCGCTGCTTTCGCTGCCGCTGGTGGCTTTCCTGTGTTCGGCCAAAGGACCGACAGCCTTGGCAGACTTCTTTATTTTGCGTCCTTCCTGGTTGTATTCTTTGCCAACATGATCGCGTACATATACAACCTGCAGTCCGTTTTCGCCTCCTTTGGGAATTAACATATGAATTTTTAGAAAAACTTTCCGTGGCTTCGACCATTTGAGCAGAGACTGTTTTCGCGGCTTCGACCACATTGCCAGAGACTTTTTTCGCGGCTTCGACCACATGGCCAGAGACTTTTTTCGTGACCTGGGCCGCATGACTTGGTATGTTCCTTGGCACAATGAAAGCAATCTTTTACTAACCTCCGATGTAGGGCAATTCTCAGAGTCCTTGCGGTTATCATCATGGTTCTCCCAATCATTTTTCTATTCATCGTGTTTACCAAGCGTGATAACTCGGTGGATTTTATGGCAAACTAGATGGCAATGGGCTTGATGGGGATGGCATCCCGGCAGCAGAGGGAGGGGGGCGTAGCACGGCTGCAAACCCAGATATGGCGCCGGCAGCGACAAACACATCACAGGGCCATCCAATTCTGCCTGAGTGGTTGGTTCGAAGTTCCAGCGACTCTCACTAGAATTGGGCTATTGTATGGCCGCAATGCGGGATAAAGTTCTAGATAAGAAAACGCCAATATGTTTCCAGCCGGAATCAGTCTAACTTACTCTAAGACCATCAAGATGCACCGTAGCGATCGTCAACTTGCACCATAAGCCCTATACATAACCCTGACATAACCCTGAACGCGGCAGAAAAGGTGCCACATACGCAAGCCACACCACTCAAGGGAAAAAACGGGCATCAAAAGCGCTCTCCAAGAACACAAGCACTCCAAGGCTGAATCGTGTTCGTTACGAATTCATAGGCCAGTCCTGGCTAGGAAGAGCACCTTACAGTGTCTCCTTTAAGGCGTTGACTCTAGTCAATAGGCAACACCAAATCATGCTCTCTGCTGTGCCTACCAGATCCAAGCCGCACCCGGAACCCCTGAAACCTTGTACAGGGACCTTCACAGCCCAGTTCACACTGGTAACGCAAGCACGATATGGTTGGCGAGTATTCACAACTGCAGCCGACGCTGCATCTCAGCTATTTAACGAACATGAATCTTCATTTACGACGAGTTTCCCCCGCCTTTGCTTATATTCGCTCGGTATTTATTTTGGCTGACAATCGGGGGGACGGTCAGGCTCAGCGGCATCCCGCCCCAATGTCCTGTCCATCCTTTCAACGCCTCATAATAATCACCCCTGCCAGCCGCGGTCGACGCTAGAGATTGCCGGCGCCGAGAGGCAGGTACTAGAAATACCGTTCCCCAAACACAATTGGCCGAACCCTTTCACCGGACCCAAAGGCAGCATGCTTCTCTGTCTTTGCACCACCGCTACCATCGGTCCCTCTCCCGACATCAACAACTTGAACCTCGCCAAACTGCAGCCTGCTCTGCAGAATCCGCTCCGGCAACGGCGCGCTCCCCAGCGAATACCCGCTCATCAGCGCATCAATCTCGGCGTTACGCGTCGTGGCTAACAGCGTGCTGAACCGCGAGTCTGTCGCGTATCCATGCTGGCGGATGGCATACCCACCTGCCACCATGGCGAGCAAGGACAAGCTCGCGGCCAGGCCGTAGGATATCCCTACCCAAAGGGGGTGGTATTCCCACCGCTGCACGGGCGAGGCAATGGTGCAGGGGCTGCTGATCGTGATGCGCTGGTTGAGGTTGGCTTGCGACTGCGAGAGCATGGAGAGGACAAGATCGGAGAATTTCTTCTCCAGGGCGCGGGGGAAGTTTAGGACGGGGAGCTGCGAGATGTGGTCTACTAGGGTGGTTTGGGATATGTCGGAGGATAGCTTGCTCCAGACATTGTAGTTTGTGCTTGAGGTGAGGTTGCTGAGATGTTGGTTGAAGTGGAAGCCCATAACGTGGTAGGTGCTGGAGAGAGGTCAGGACGATGGAATAGGGCAAGGGCATCGATTATGGGGAACTCACCCGAATTGTCCATACGTGCTATTCTCCGGGTACATCGACCCTCCGCGTGGCAGAACTGGGCCACGATGCTCGACCAAAGCCCTGTTGACCACCTGGCGGCCGTCCAAATAGCTGATTGCTACCGTATATTTGGCATGGTGGAGGTTGCACTCGAGAACCTTTTTTCTGCAGCTCATATGGCCATTCTTTCCGCTTTGGGGCGCTTTGGGGCGCAGGGTTGGTGGTGTTTATCACATAACCGATCCATGTCGGATACTCGCGGGTGAACACGCCATAGGACTGATTGTCCTTTAGCCATTCAAGAGGGCGGCCTTTCGTATCAAGTCCAGTCTCAGTCATAGAACCAGTGTAAAGGCTAGTACCGGAGGGTGGGAGGTCTTCGAGGCTCTGCCCAGTGGTGCCATCAAAGTCGGCCCGCTCGTCACACTTAATAGCCGGGCCGTCGAACGAGATATCGTAGGTGCAGTTGGCCCCGGCTCGACACGGGCTGCTGCCCACAAGTGCCTCTGTCGAGGACCACCACAAATTAGATAGTTGTTGGAATTCGTAGGTCGGCCCGTCATAATACCACTTATTCGTCTTGCTGCCAAATTCCCAGTAGCAAAACTCTACTTTTTTGGCCCCGATGGCATCCCAGGAGAGACCATTGTCGCGCGAGAAGTTGAGCGAAGCGACTTTACATATTTCAGTCGAGCTGGTGCTGCTGGGCACGGCGATCGGTGTTGAAGGGGTGGCAACTGCGCACAGGGGCAACAACCTGGGAGGTGTGGGGACTGGGTGAGATGACGCTGAGAAGTGCTAGTAGTAGTAAAAGGTAGGGAGCACGTACCAACATAGTAGTGCGATCAGCGTTAGGCTTGGAGCTTTGAAAACCAGCTCAGCGCTGAAGGCCTCTGTGGGCTCACGGCTTGCCTTTCAAGATCAATGTGTCAGCCAGTCTAATAGGTGGGCGTATTAGGGCCAGTCACGTACTGCAAACACACGGTCTATGGTGTCTATCTTGAGACATTTCTTCTTCAGGGTACGCTGCTGGATATCAGAAACTTGGCTACCTATGCCGTGAAAAGCGCAAGGGTAGGCAGGTACTAACCCAAGAATACTGCTTATAAGCCACTTGAGCCGAGCCAACAAAACACTGCTGGGCCAGAAAGGCGAGGGCGATGCCGAATCTCACCGGCCACTCTGAGCTCTCAACGATATCGCCGTTGCGGGCCGTGTAATATTCGTGGTGACCAAATGCAAAACAGACGCCGGCTAGGAACATGGCCACCATGGGAAATGGCAGGCGCCGGTGAATACTCCACTGGTCTTCCCGGTTCATGTACTGGTTCTGGAATCGAACCAGCCATGTCGTGTAGTTCTGCAGTATTATGAGCGGTGATGGAGTTGTGGAAAATCGTATCCCCAGGGCTTCCAGCTACGGTACTTACATCTCGGTAGTAGGAATGGGGGTGGAGACTGAAGTACAATTATATAGTAAATCATGTCACCTAGAGCCCAACACGGCACTATCCGTACTATTTGCCGCGTAATGTGGCTTTTCGCTAGACAGGCGAGTGTGGCAGCGCGTAGCGGCAGGAGCTCGGATGGTGCCCCTCTACCATCGGTAATACCGAGTTATTTATTATCCGCGGCGTTTATACTGTCGAAGTGCTTGGCTGCGGCGTGGTAACTTCGGCATTGCTTATCTAACGAATTCCGGTCGCGCAGAATATAGCCCACTGCCCATGGGAAACAGGGAGCCCCAGGAGAATTCGGTGAACAGGTAGGACCTTCCGAGCTGCGGTCAAAAGAGTCAACTCTAGTCATGAACATACCCCGTGAGGTGGGCCTGAGTAAACCACAACAATCACATGCAGGCTGCTATCACACCTCGACCTCAAATCGCCTCGTGTAGACTGTCTCGGTCTACACCCCAAGTGTCGGTGTTGGGACTTCTTGTTTTGTTTGTCACTTGGTAGCATCGGGCCATCCTTGTCTGCTAATGACTTTGGCTGCCGCCCCTTGTTGTTGGAGCTGCCTATGGTACTTTTGATCATGACAAGTTCAGAAAATTGTTCCCAGATATTTTGATGTCGAGAGAATATTCTACGTAACGACGGACTGCCTTGGCATATTCTGATATAAGTTAAAGAGCGGATAAGATGTCTTGGCGTTCAAGTGTATGGGTGCCCAAGTGTATGGGTGCCTTGTTTGTGTATTTGAAAAGTAACCGCAGTTCTAACGGAGAGCACGGCGGAGGAGATGCGAGGTATCCTCGCAATTTTTACCCCAGAATTCGCCTCAGATCCCAATACTACCGCTGGCAGCCCTTCCACCACGTCCCAAAACCACAAACGAAGGAGATCTGTCGAGACCTTTGCAAGCGATAGGACAGGTACGTGGATGAGCCCAAACTGTTACAAAGAGAAACAGTCCACAGAAGACGAAGCGTTAACCCTAGCTCTAACATTCGATGACCACCAGTGCATCGTCATAGGTACAAAGGACTCAGACGATTGCTATATGTTTTCATTCAGCATGAATAAGACAATTACCCCAAAGATTATGCTGCCAGTAGAGAAAGGCTTAGGTCTACAGAGACTGCGGTGTCACACGTCTGAATCAGTGCATAAATTGGGCGTATGCCCCCCAAAAAGGATGGAAGCACCTCTAAAGAATATTGTTCCTACGAATCTCGTGTGACACAGCTCCAACATGCCCCAGTAGACTCAGAGCATAGTGACCGGCTGCTGCTGCCCGCCTTCTGGGTTGGGAGCAGTAATGAGACCCCTGGCTGCTAGGTCGTTGCAGATGTCGAGCGAATCCACGCTAAAGTTGTAGGTGCCGGCAACGCCAAGGTCATCGCATCACCACGAGCTAAGCGTATCCTGCATCTTGTAGCGTACCCGCGAAGCGTGGTCAACAGACCAATAGATGCTTGGAACGCCGCCATTGACAGCGTCGGCCTCAAAGGCGTTGGCGGCAACGCGGGCCCGCGCCTCAAAGGGCACTGTGTAGAAGCCGATGATGCCGGCCAAGCTGGAATCTGGGCCGCCGTTCTGGCACCAGCCAGTATGAGCCCGTCGTATTCAGCGCGCGGGTGCCAGGCGTGTCGATGGGATTCACCAAACCGCTGGTGGCCAAGTCGGACACGATTCGCAGCGCGCCCGTCAGGATCATGTAGGCGAATATTCCCCGCAGACAGAACGGGTTCGATCTCGTCACCCATAGCGTCCGCACCGCATCAAAGGCCGAGAGCCAGCCGGTTGTCGAGAGGATAGGGACGTCCTTGTTATGCACGAGGAGAATCTTGGGCCGCATGGTCATGATTGTGTCGCTGAGGAAGGCAACCGCAAGGACGGCTGTCACCAAGATGCGGAGAGCCACGCGCACGGCCGCAGCATTGGCATCGATGATGACACCAAAACTAGTAGTACTGATCATGACGATAGCTATGTGGTTGCCGCTTCTGGTTTAGGCAGGGATGCGAAGAAGAGGAGAGGCCAGAGTCATGGTAATGTTAACCCCATGGACTCTCACCCTGGATGGACTCCAAGGTCTTATATCCTCAGATTTTACATCTCAGACGCTGCTATCCGTACATGTCGTTGTTGTTGCGGTTCACTTGGGTCAGCAAATCATGTGGGTTGCTGGTTTGGTTTGCCGCGGTGGCTGCGGGGTTGGGCTAACTGCTAGGTGAGACAAGGGAAGTTGATCCTGGCGCTTCAATCCCATCTACTTCCCCAGTCAAGCCATTAATTGCAGCGAGAGGCTAAAAGAATCAAGGATGTACCAGCCTAGCACCCCCCGCCCACACTGCATCATTCTTACTCCTGATAGGTATAACCGGTTACGCTGAAAAAGACAATACAATTTAACTTCCTGCTTAACAACCTCCTCCTTCCCTTCAATGGACTATATTTACGACCCTTGCGTGTGTATACCTTAGGAGAATCCTCCCCTCGCTCCTTGTAGGGCACTTTGCCCTTTCTCAAGCAGCGACAACCAGCTTCCCGCCATTCTGACTCTCAAAGCACCAAATCATCAAACCAACATCATCTCCCCTCGCACCCTCAACGTAAATCGCTTCCAGCCACCCTATATACCTAATTCATACATAGCTTCTAATCAACACTACTAAAGAAGTGGCCGAACTCATCAACAACTACCCAGGACCCACCACACGGACAACTCAGTAGCTCGGCAGTGATAAATGCAAGGCCAGGATGTCGCTCATAGTAGCCCGCTATCATAACAGCTGAGCAACGCACGCACTGTCGCCACCACCGCTTGGATATATTATCGGTCCTGATAGTTTCATCCAATGGTAGATCTCCTGCAAGCGTAAATTACCGGGCAGCCCGCCCTGATGCGTCCAGTCTGCCGGCCCAAGAACGAGGCTCATAGCGTCAGATATACCCTTTATTAGATCATGGGGAAAGCCTATAAATACAATGGTTAGAGCTAAAGAATGAAATAAAGTCATGATTCATAGGCTGATAAAGGGGTAGTGGGTTTAACCTACTTGGATTCTTCATATCTATCTCTTGAGCTGTAGAGAGTATATCACCAATATCAACATGGTGTGTTGCCGCGGTAGCGGCAGCAATAGACAAAGATGCAACGCGAAACTGGTATGGAGCTACTCAACCTCCCGGGTTAGTTTTTCCTCAGTTTTTAGCGTACACGTTTGAGACAAACATAAGAGAAGAAATACATACCAAAATCATCATTGTATATTCTTGGTTCATTCCAACACAGGCTACCATTGGTTGGCATCAGTATGGCAGAGAAACTTGTAGGAGAGAACGCTATCTGGTGGCCTTTCATGACGTTTATGGTTAGCTAGAGTATTTTCCGTGCACTAAGTTCATATAAATAGTGGCAAGGTTAGGAAGAACTTACCATGTAAGTGGTGTATCCTGAGGTTTAAGGAAACCCCTGCCTTATGAATAGTCCTGAGACTATGGAGGTATTTGCCCTCCACAGAGTTCTCGGAAACCCGGCCATAGTACCCTATTGATCCCCCTGCGAAAGTAATGCGAATTGTTAAACCAGAGTGAATAAGTCCAAGGCTTGTCACAGCTCCTTCATCTCTGGCTTCACATGTAGTGACACCACTAATACTCAAGGTGGATTGTAGCTAGATCATTCATGTTAGTCTTATGTGTGAATGCGCTAAGATGTGGGGTAATAATACCTTTGTTTTATCTCCTATATTAGCTATCACTGGCTTATCAAGGGTCCACCGCTTGATCACCTTCCGCGTTCCGCTAGTAAAGGCAGCTAGAACTGTCATCGAGGCGAGCGTATACCCGGCAGCATTGAGACAAGAGGGGAGCAATTCTACATGTAGAAACTGCGTAAGATCGGGTTTATCGGCGAACAGAGAACAATCTATGGCTCGGAAGACGTGGATTTGCAAGGTGGGGTCGGACGCTAGAATGTCCGCTGGTTGGGGGGCTTTCCTCCATTCAACCTTGACTCTAACAAGAGCAAGACTAATTAACCCAGTATCCGGAATGATGGCAATAAATATACAATCTAGAAAGTGTTAGCCACTACTAAATCAACTCTGGGATACCTTAGACTACGAGGTATAGGGGATTCTTACCGCTATCTTTACAGAATGATGCATGGCTGATACGACCTGGAAAAGGCAGATCGATCATCCTCTCTATCTGCCTTCTTCCTCTTCCATTGCCTTGGTCCCATAGCATTCTGAGCTTACCATACGCCGTGATGCAAACGAAAGCACTCTTCCTCGGGTCGGGATGCCAAGGCCCAGAAGCCAGGAGATGATGCGCGTTGTACTGAAAAGACGAGTCGTCCATTGCCCTGGGGCTGTATTGTATATTGACTTCGTGACTGCCATCTTGTGACGATTTAGGCTGGAGCCATAGACAACCCACAACATTTCCATGCTGCACTGGCAAATCCCCATCCGATTCCCATCTGCGACTGACTATGGGGGCATTGAGCGTAAGAAACGTGAGGATGGCAATTCGCCCTATAGCATCAATTACAGCAAGTTGAGGCGTGCCAGCTTCAGCCCAGGCAAGATGGACGATAGGGTTGGACGGGGTGGCGGTGATGTTATTAAGGGTAGTGAGTTGGCTTAGACGCCAGAACCCATCTGAAGGATCGACTTGAAGAGAGCTGACCTGAACGGAGCAATTGTCGAGCGAGATGGAGGCAATCGTCCCTGATTTTGACCAAGCGATAGACCTGGTGAGACAATATGTTAGTCTAATCAAACGAGGGGCGGCGGGAGAGGGAACCTACCGGTTGCAACCTTGAATGCAGATGCCGCTGTGTCTTTCGAGCTGCATACTAGAATTCACTTCATTTTTTGCGGGTGGTATGATAGTAGTAGTTGTTGGGACCTCCGGCTCCACAGGTTCATGGACGTCTTCAGTCCGCGCTACATTAGCTGGACCTTCATCATCGTTATCTGTGGCTGTAACGTGAGGCTCAAGCGTCTTCAACCGGTTGGATATATCAAGATCATCAATGTGTGACAACCTGTCCCAGTTGGGTATACTAAAGAAATCATCGTTCAACGAGAACTCCGACAGCCGAATCCCATCTGCTTGCCCGAGATTTGGGGCAACTAGTTCTAGACTCGTATCAGTGGCCGGGATACTTTGAGGTTTTTCTGAGGCAATGTCGAAACGGCTCTGGTCGGTGCCTCGATGACCAGACTCTTTTCCAGAACGCTCCAAAGCTGTCGGCACAAGCTTTTTCCTTCGGAGATCTGGAGGAACTTTGATCTTTATGTTCCGCATACCCTGGTTGTGGTGCTTGAGCTTGTGATTCCTCAGCGCCTGGGTAGATGGGAAGGGTCCAGGGTATCTGCAATCCGGTACGTCACAAGGAACACGTGGAGCATGGGAAAGCTCATGCTTGTCCCGTAGTGCCTTGCTCTGAAACCCAGTGCTAGCTAGAGGACAGCCCGAGAATCGGCAAGTGAAGGCTGTGGAACAGAAGTCTCGCTTGAACTTTTCGAACTCTTGCACGCCAAAGCGTGGGAATTTCCAGAGTTGGAGTAGCGCCTGGACAGTGTGTTGGTAGTTTGACAGCAGGGTACGAAGATCTGTGACCTCACAGAGCCGTGCCTCCAGCTGTTCAGGTAGTGGAACTGATGTATCTTGGTCTATCCTCGCAGCCCGTTCTGCCAGGATACTTCGTGCTGCGCGAAAGACTTCACTATGACTCTCTAAATGGACTAATCGGCTGTCGAGTGTTTTCGTATCCAATGGCGGATCCTCTACCTGTCGGAGCGAGTTCAGATCGGTGGCGAGCTGTGTCGACCGAGCAAAGAATTTGGAACTTGTATCGAGCCCCTTTTCGGATGCGGCAGTGAGGAGAAGATATTCCACCCAGAATTCAGAGGCGTACACATGCAAGCCGTGGAAACCTTTCAGCACCCGAAGTGGGCGCTCTTGCTCTGGGTAACTTGGACGGAAAACCTGGAGTCCTGAGAGCAGACACGAAGCGATGACGAGGCCCTGTTCGTGAGCCACACTGTGTGCATCTAGACTGACGTTGCTGCTGGAGTTTTGGAGGAATCTTCGCGTGCGGTCAGTGTCCTGTATCATTCAGTTGGTAATAGGAACCTCACTCTTTCACAGAGACGTGGACGAAAGCGAAAGTCGAGTCGCTTCGCTCCTCAACGAGCGGCGCACACATGTCAAACATGTAGTTGGGAGCTAGCTCTTGGACATGGAAATTCTCCTCCTCAGGCAAAAAGGAGAGTGCCGAGCGCATCTCTGCTCTTCGGAGCGGCCTCTTGGCAAACGCAATCCAGCCCAGTATTGACTGCAGTCGCGCGACAGATCGGTTGTCGAAATGAGAAATGAGCTGTGTGAGGATCTGACCGTAGCTGAAGAAGTTGTGAGCCAAGGTTCCTAGGTGCGGCAAGGGGCCCGTTAGGGGAGAACTGACAAGTCACTGAGCTCACGAGGGAGCATTTCCACAGCGCCCATTACTTCGCTTTTCCTGACGAACATGTTGGTGGACAAGTATTCGAGGACAAGTCTCGCCCACAGGAACATTCCTATGTGTCTGTCAGTGACCATCAAATAAGGGACTCTCCCAACTAACCGTCGGCTTTCCTGGCGAGCCGGGTCTCAAGATCCTTGAGTTCGACGTCATTTATTCCCATTTGATGCCATCGAGACCGGCTTTGAGCCAGCCTCTGGGCAGAGTACAGTGTGATGGCTTTTCTCAAGGCCTCTTTTTCGGCCGAAAGCGAAACCATGTGCTTCTGCTTTAACTTCTTGGCAACAGACGCTGGCATACAAGTCGTCATAAGCACTTTGCAGACAACTGAGGTTGATGCAAGCGCGGCCGAGACCATGCGTTCGAGAAGGTTGATGATCTTGAGCTGCTTATCCTTGTCGCACTCATCGAGCCCGTCCAAGACGATGTGCACGTACTTGGTTTGTGCTGGGTTATCGGAGATGGCGCCAATTGTCTCCCGTATGAGACGCTCGATAGCCTGTACAGTAACACTCTTCTTCTTGAGGATGAACTCTTCGTAGATGTAGGCAACCAAGTCGGTGTCAGACCGGACAAGCTGGAGGAGAATGGACCGCAGAATCTGGTCATATTCCGTTGTCGTGACCTGTGAGTAGGTGCAGATGTGAGAAATAATGAGAGACTTCCCTGTTGCCTGTAGAAAGGTGGCAATCCGTGTGGCCAGCACGCTTTTCCCAGTCCCTGGGTTGCCATGAAGGACTAGGAAAGCCGACTCTTGACTGCATCTCATCCAAGCCACTATCTTGTCCTGGTTCAGTATCCAGTCGCAAGTCTCGGTGTATTTCCGGGGCTCTGTCATCACGGACTCAAACAGTTTCGCCTGCTCACTGTCGTCCATCCTCAGCCAGCCGACGATGGCAACATACTGGGCCGCAGTGCGCTCCTCCTCCTCCTTGGCGACTCTCTCGAGCGTCTCTCGTCTTAGAACTGCCAGTTCCTCTCTCATCCTCCGCGAATCGGAGATACCTACTGCATTGGCCGTCTTGTCGACAAGGTCCTCGTGGGTTTTGAGGTCTTCGATGACGCTATCAAAGCGACGCTGAAAGCGGCCCCATGAGGTCATGAAGAGTACGCTCCATCCTAGCAGCACAGTTAAGGAACATGCATGGGATATATGTAAAGCCAACAGGGGCTCACCACTTCGCCTGACAAACTTGTAGGCCTCCTTGTGGAACTTGAGGATATCGGAATAGAAGATGGCCAGCGTTTGCTGAATTTCGACGTTGCTCGAGTACGTCTGGTCGAAGATCTTGAATCTCGCAAGCGGCTCTGCGATACGGGCATAGGCAGTGATAATCTTTTCGAATGCCTCCACGAAATCGGATGCGACCTGGGGGAAAGACTCAGTCAGTTCGAGTTGCACCGCAGGAACTTGTGAGGGGTTGAGACTGACCTTCAGGATCAGCTTGATGGGAGCCCATATCCATGGCAGATACGGCGTGCCGTTGCAAAGCAGCTCAATCGACTTGGAATAGTATTGCAGTCCGGTGAAGAGCGGCTCCAGGCGCCGCATGTTCCGCAGCAACTGGCGGGCAGCGAGTTGGTCTTCGACATCGTGAGCGGCCTTGATCACGCAGTCTAGCGTGGTGCTCGCAAACCCCGCCCGATCCTTCTCGGAGACAGTGCGCTCGAGATCACGAAAGGCATCCCGAATAGTTCGCTGCGCTGCGAGCGATACCCGCACCGAGAGGGGCATCTTGCGATGGCGCCGCGTTGCGGTAGGACACAGGCGATGTGATGGGGATGGGAGAAAATGGATGGGTTGATGCGACAGATGTCGGCGCTCAAATTTTGTTGGGCAGATTCTGCGCCCAAAGCCACACACAAACAGACCGCAACGTAGGTGATTTGTCAAGCTTGCAGCAGCAGCAAGCCATTCAGGAGCGGGAGTCGGAACACAGTTGGGAAGGTGCATTGACTCCTCACCCCACCGCACTCCATCTATCAAATCGCGATCAAGGAAATCAGCCTCCAAGTCTGCCACCTGGTCTGCCTCGGGACATTGCTACTTCATCCCAGCCCCAGGTCTCAGTCTTGCGCCCCACCCGCAATGGGGGTGAAATCCAGTTGTTCTTATACTGACCTGGTTCTGCAAAGCCCAGCAAAACAAAAATAAAGAAATAAAAAACACAGGATCACACCCACCACACACAGAAAGGATTGCATATACCGCACAAGAGCTGTATCTTCAACCGATCAAAGGGAGGTGGTGGCTTTTGGTCTCGAACCGAGTAGATACCTTCACCAGATCACAATCACTTTGTTCATGGTACTTTTTCACGTGTCAAGTCGCATGCCATTCCTCTTCTATCCTTGATAAAAAACCTCGCTTACTAAATTAAGAGAATGAAAGAAGGAAAAAAAGCAAGACAGAAAGAGCGAAAATCTTCTCAGGGGTATAACCCCTCCAAAAACAACCGCACCCCAAGTCAATACAAAGGAGAGTAACATCTTCAAGGGAGCGTGGCGCTCGCAGGAGGCTTCCGAGGATGCGCTATTGATCCTTAGTGCGACACATGGTCCCCCCAGCTTACTCGTGTATTAGTTATGGAGCTCGTTAAATAAGATCCCGAAGCCGCTACTGAAAGTCAGTGACAGGTCGCTCAGCTATTGAGTGCTTGAGACCTACCTCAAGATGTCCTCTATCGCTGATCGGAACCCCGCTTGGGGCGAGAAGAATGCTCGCAAGGTCCCGTTTTGACTGCTGATTCTCGACGACTTTCTATTCCGGTCGGGCAGTGAGTCAGATGAAAGGATCAGAAGCTATGATCGGGGGGGTGTACCTCTTCGAAGGAGTTTTTAACATAGAAGCGCAAGGTTGTGACGTTTTGCTTCTGGCCGATCCTGTGGATTCTCGCCAGTGCTTGGTCTTCAATGGTCGGGTTCCTACGAATAATAAGTCAAGCTCCTCAATAACACTTTGTGCCGGAGTCCCGTACCAATGCGGTTCCATCAGGTATGCCCGAGACGCAACAGTCAGAGTCAATCTGTTTTTGGTCAAATCAGCATTTCGAACAACCATCTCAGACCAACCGGAGCCTTACCCAACTGCTCCACAAGAGAGAGTTAATAGCATCACCCGGATAGACGGGTCTTTTCGGAATTGGTCAATGACTCCTTGTCTCTCCCTTTGTGGAACCTTGCCGTCGAAGCGGATGGCTGAAATATCAGCCCCCCTGAGGCCTGCCTCCAGCACATCAAGGGTCATCCTCCATGTCGAGAACACGACACTGAGCTCTATCAGCACTGAGTCGATCATCGGCCGCAGCTTTCACTTACCACTTCACATTACTAGGCAAGCTTTTCAGATCCTTGATGAGCGCCGTCACCTTCGTCGGGCGGTAAGCCGAGTCCCCAAGACTTCCCAGTGTGAGCAGAACAGGAGGTTCCTCCAACTTCGAAGGGCTAGCTGAGACTGAGGCAATCGGACATGGTGGCACATGCCCACAACTCAGAGAGTTCAGCTTCTTTGACGTCTTTTTGACACAAGTGGGACAAATGAAGCGCCAACATCGAGCGAAAAGGGAGTCAGTGAGGTCCGCTTCACCGATTGGGTTAGAGGTTGTGTCGAGGGCAAAAGAGCAGGAGTGGCACTGGATTGGACCCATATCAAACCGAAGATTGAACCCACGCTGGGCCAAGTTGTGCCAGTCCTCCATATCGGGTGTTTTGCTTGACTGGTTCGACATGTCGTGTCTGTTGGGATACAGCAGTCCGAGGTTGCAGATCATGCGCATGGCCTCGATTTGCTGCAGGATACTCACAAACGACGCAACCTGTGACCCGTAGGTGAGAGACTCGTCGATTCGAGCGATCACTTGTGTTCTGACTTGATCGTAGAGCTCACGCTCCTGGGAGCTGAATTCGACATAGAGTGCTTGATCGTGCCTTTCGGGAAGCTGGATGATCCCCTTGGGCCTCCGCAGCAGTAGACAGCCGGCTAGACGCTTTAGTCTTTTGACTGCCGCGTCGGCATTTCCGAATTTCCAAACATGTGAAATGTCAGCGTCGAATACCCTTTTTTCACTGTATGGGTGGACACCGAGGAACTTGAGAAGCGCCGCCAGGTCATTGATGTGGTTCTGGATAGGAGTGCCGGTGACTGCCCAACGAGAGGCCGAATTCAAGGAGCACACGGCGCGTGCCATCAGCGAGTCACTGTTTCGAATGAGGTGCGCTATCAAGAAGTTTAGTTTGATATAGGGGGTGACATAGTGTTAGTGCACGGTACCTTCGTCCAACACCACTCGTCTCCATCGAGTTTTGAATAGCATGGAAGACTCGCGGCTGTTCGCAGTTCGACCTTCGATTGACACAGTGTGGTATGTTGTCAGTACCAGCGCTATCTCCTCAAGCTCTGATGGGTCCTTCAGTCGCGACTTCGCGTGGTGCAGACGCCATGGGAGAGCTCCTCGAGATACATGGCTGCAATTTTGTCAACTTAAGCTCTCAAAACCTTGCGGAGGAATGGTAAAATAATGAGTCACGCACGTTGCAAGTTCATCTTCCCAAGTGCCCAACACTATTCCCGTGTCAGCCTTCGTTTATGCGCTCTATTACCACTCCGGGCACTTACACGCTGGTGGGACGACAATCAAGGTCAAGCCGCAGGACTCCTCCCCTTGGATATTAAGGAGCAGCGATGGGTCTTCAAACGCAGAGCTGTGAAAATCCGACATGATCAAAGCGATCATGGTCAGTGTTTTCCCAAGCCCCATCGGGTCCGCAATGATCCCCCCGTAGAAAGGAGGTGGTTCATCGACTTGACGAGCATCGGATATCCGATTGACAAAGCTTGGTAGGTACTTCGTTAGTGTTCAGGTTCTCGATTTAGTTTAAGGGCAGGGTAAAGAGGTACGTAATTTGCCCCCCCCCAGTTTCCACGGCCTCCCATATGTCTGGCCTCGCTCCATCAAACGCCCAACCCTGCTCTCTTTGCTGCATGAAAGTCAATGCCTGCTTTTGATGCCTGGCTTTCTGTCAGCGATGAAGCGATTTCAGAGGGGAGCGCCTACCTTTCTAGCGGTGTGGTGATACCGTGCGGCTGGGGTGTCTCTGGCAAGTCCTCCTGTGAGTCCAAAAGCTCAAGTAGTTCCGGCCGCGGCTCTATGTCTTCAAGATCCACAGGATTGTCAACTCGTTGTGCCAGCTCGGATGTTAACGTGACAGATGCTGTATCCAGCGGGGGAAGCCTCTGTGGATTGCGGTAAGGGACATCCCGATCACAACCAACGGGGTCCTGCAGATACAATCTCTGTTCTTCCTGTAACTCTTCCAGCATTTCGTTGCATTCCTGGATGAAGGTATAGATGGCCTCGGATAGCTCAGAAGGCCCGTACAGAATGATATCAATTGTACACCTAGGCACTGCACCAGCCACACGAAGACGTTTGCCAGTGCTCAACACCCTGGGGGGTTCGACTGAAACAGTGCAGGTCACCTGCAGCTCAAAATCCGGCTCAAGTAGGAGGGCGCTTGTAAGGTAACGTGATTCTAGGCCGACCTCTCCTCGTAGGTTGGGATCTTCAGTTCCAATGAAGGATTCCGGACTGCTGAATCTGACAGGACATCGTGATGTTTCGTCTAGATCTGCGCGCTTCACCGTACCGGGGATACCGACGATCTACAGCGAGTTAGCTGAGACACGACACAGTGAAGAGGGTTACCAGCCTATTCATGTTTGCCTAGGCACATTACTTACCATGCCATAGCAAACGACTCCAGGATTGGATTCACGAGATTGGTCCTGATTAACACGGAAGGGATCCACAATATCGTGCGTGGGTCCTATTATTCCCTGGTTCCCTTGAGCCGTTTGATGCAGCTGGCTAGTGGGCGAATTGGCTCCCTGGTCGGGTGGCGGGAGTGCCAGGAGCTCTGGCGTTGGTATCATTCGAGTCAAGAGATCAGCCTGGAGTCTTGATGGCCCGCTCAGGTTGTTTTCGAGGTTCGGATTTGAGAAGTCAAGAGTGCCGCATTCGCCTGAGAACTGTGGGTTAAACCAGGAAGACTGAGGGATGTCATCTCCCTGCGTATTCGTACCCCCCTGGATTGTGGTAAGGAAGCCCGAGGTCGCAACTACATTGTCGATGCCTAGACTCCACGGGTCAGTCACGACGGGAGCGCCGTGGGGCAATACAGATTGAGGGGCCGGGAAGAAGCTGGATTGGACACCCGGCCACGTATAAGGTGTCGGGGTAGAAAAATCGAAGTTCAAGTTGTCACCGGGGATGTAGCCAAGAGGATTCGCTGGCATGGTACTCCATCCCTGGCGCGCCAAAATGACCGCTTCATTGCTGGTGGATTGCTGTCTAACAGAGACCTGAGTATGTGATAAAAGCTCAAACTGCTTGATGGTGGACTCTTCGGGATTCTTAAATTCTGGCAGGGCTCTGTCAAGGACTGCCTGGTCATCGGGTTCAGACGGTCCGATCGAGTATATGTGACCCTGGCGAGTAGTATTGGACATTGTTTACTTGCGAGGCCTTGTCATTAGGTTGTGTGCACTGTTCGTCAATGTAATTCCAAGGCTCTGCATTTTAAGTAAAGATAACCTGGTTTAGGGCAGATGAGCAGCAGCCGATTTAGGTAGGCTTTGGGGCTGTGTTGGGCTGAGTTGGGCTGTGGGCGCCAAGGACGGCTGTTACCGCCACAAGGCTCTGCTGCAACTAGATGGCCCGCCCCTCGGCGGTTCTATCAACACGAAGAATTAAAGAAGGCAGGGGGGAATAACGATACACAAGCTATAACGGCAGACCCTATCATTTTCTTCTATAGTTTGTATAACTAGGCAGTCAGGTAGTTGGAGCTTGGAATCTACTCCATTATTTGACTCAGAGACCCCTCACTACTGTCCCTAAAGGATCAGGTCGTCGAGCTCTTAAAGGTCAATCCGAAACGTAAGGCTCTCTCCTAGAGCTCAGAGTGACCTCATAGATCAATAATCAGATTTCCGAACCGAGAGAATTGCCATCGCCAATGGATTATAAGGAGCGTAGGCATATCGCGCGTGGAGTGGGAACTTTACAGTGGGGAGAAACTCCAAGGTCAGGTCTAGTTTTATCAAGCGATATCCATCCACTCATCGACCTTGTCTTCTTTGTTCTCTTCTGCAGGTCACTGGGAGACACGCTTTGGATGGGTAGGTGCCTTGGTCAATGATCCGCTTCATGCAGCTCGACATGGAAGACATTCTCCTCTAGTTACATCCACTCTCTAGCATCGGTTTCCCCTTTTCGGTGCACGACTGGTGCCCATCCGCTACCGGTATCTCTCTGTCCTGATGCAACGACATCTCGTTGATAGCCCCGCCTCCAGAATATGTCAATATGCAAAGGCGACTCGGTGAGACAGTGGCTGAAAGCTTAACCAAGCAAAGCACTTCCACCTACATTGCCAAGGCCCATGTTGGCGGTGTGACTGGCTGGCCAAACCACCACGGAAGACAACAACTCGTCGCAGCTGGGGTCGAGCTGAACTTGGCGCATGGCTTGGCTGCGTTTGTTGACTGCTACGAGCCACTCAACGATTTTCTTCCCCCGCTCGCGAGGAGTATGAGAACAGCAAATATGCCGTCTGGCTCACTAAACCTTTATGTTTGAGACGATGCGACAGGTCAAAGCTCGATCCGCTCAGAAGCCAGTCAATTTTATACGTCAAAAGGAAATAACAGCATGATGTCGAGCTTGGCCAGTGAACCCCGAAACGCAGGGACTTGGCGTGCCTGGGCATCCATGATGCAGTTGAGGCTAGTCCTTGGCCCCCGTGCCGACACCGTACGCTAGTGCTATGGAGGTGTAAGGCTGCGAAGAGCCCTATTTCTACGCCCATAAAGATGCAACCATCTCTGGTTTCTTCCACTTTTCCGTGAAGTCACTGAACCTTTGCCAAAGGTACTCTTGACTTTTTAAACACTTGCGGCTCAATACGCTAGCATTTCAACATGGCCATATCCAAGCCGGACCCCGAGGAGCCACTGACTCTGTTTGGGAAGGAGAGTGACAACGTGAATGGGGACGTTGACCAAGAGTCTGAGGCGTTACGCCAAGAGGTTTGTCCAGCCTCCGGGTTGTACATTGCATAGCGGGAAGATGGACGGCTGACAGAGGCAACATAGAACAGCGAGCCTCACAACCTCATGGTATGCCTCATCACCAGAGTTTTGCCCACCAGGAAGAGCTGGCGGCCCAACGTTAATATTCTTTAGCTTCTGTATGACTTGTTCTTCGCGGCAAACATGACGGCCTTTTCCAACATTCATGACACCACCTCCTTGGAACGCCTCGTGGCATATATTGGATACTTTGCGTCAGTTCCATATTCATCGCCGCGGAGCTGATATAGTGACTAACCGTGACGCTAGAGTGCTCTGGTTCCTCTGGCTGAACGTCATGCTATTCGACGTTCGATTCGTCGTTGACAGCGTCTCAGGTCGGTGACCATGGTCCCTCCCTGGAATCTCCTTTCGGCCAATTTGCTCACAATGGCGGTGATCAGAGAGGATACTACGGGCGATCCACCTCGGGGCAATGGTTGGCGTCTCGGTTGTCGCTCCACAGTACAACCCGGCCCAGCAGGTCAAGGAGACTTTCCAAGCATTCTGTACGTCTCTCCGCCTTCCAAACTACCCAGTCGTGAGCAAATAGCCCAGCTAATAGAGACAAAATCAAGCCATCATCCTCATGATATCCCGACTCACCCTAGCGGCCCAGTACTGTCTCGCCATCTATCTACGCAAGGACAGATTCGAACCAGGCGTAGGATACTTCAGCAAGGAAACATTCAGCAAAAAGACGAGTAGGACCGGCCTTATCACCATGTGCGCAACACACATCGCTGCAGCGCTGATCTATCTCGGCATCACCTTCCGCTTTACCAACAGTACCAACAGCCGCGTCTTTGTGACGTGGTACGTCGTTGGCTTCTTGGAGACGTGCATTATTTTCGGTGTTTCGTACTGGTTTGAGGACCTCGGGTTCAAGAACAAGGCGCTGCAAGACCGAATGAAGACAGCCACTTTGCTTATCCTCGGCGAGGGCGTCATTGTCGTGGCCGAGCACGTCAGCACCATTGTCAAGAATGCAAACTCATGGAGTATGTTGTGTTGCTGCTGTTTTGCTGCTGTTTTGCTGAATCGGAGAAATGACGCTGACAACAGTTGGGTGCAGCACCGCAAACCGTTGGCGTGCTAACGGCAACCGTGGCTCTGATTTACATCATCTTCCAGATCTACTTCGACTGGTCATGGCCCGCCGACAAGATCAAGAGAGTTCTGGGCGTCCAACAGATTGATCAGGACCAAGAAGAACAGAGCAGCCGGGCCAAAATCTCGGCCTACTTCTGGAGCATCGCGCACTTTCCCTTCCATCTCGCCCTCGTCCTCATCATGGAGGGTGCCACACAGTTCGTCGTGTGGTGGAAGATTGTCGAGCTCATCGACTACGTTAGCAACGAGTTCCTCTTTGCCTTTCGGCTCGCGGAGTCCGACACCAGCACCAACATCGCCGCCAGCATGGTGCACCACCTCAACGACACCGTCAACTACATCTGGGCGCAGTACCCTCGCGATCTGCTCGTGTCGCATTTCCATCGTGAGCAACTGCTCAAGACCATTGGTGGCTTCAAGGACGCCCACCTGCGCGACTTCCCCACGCCCGACAAGCTCGAGGGCAACCCCGAGTTCCAGCCCTTTATCGAAGCGTTTCGCGCGCTCAAGATTACGACGCTCAACTCCATCCTGAAGAACTTCAACATTGAGGAGATTTCCGACGCCGGTTGGCAGGACCACCCAGAGACGTACGAGCAGCATGCTTTTGACGACGCGGCGAAGCGGTTCGACCTGGTGTACATCTACGTATTTTGTCTCGCTGGCGCGGCGCTGATCCTCATGGCGCTTCTGCATGTGCTTTCCCGGCCACGGCTGGCGGTGCTGGCGCAAAGATTGGTGATGGGTGTTGTCCTGGTGTTTGGGGTGGGGCTGATGCTGCTGGCGAGCATGTCACGGTACGAGGCACACGCGAGGTTTACGACGACGCCGTGGATTATCCCCTCGATCTGCATTGTGTTTTTCTTCGCTCTGGTTGCCATTCATGGCTCGCGGTGGGCTTCGTTCTGGGGGAAGAGTAGCTTGACTACAGTGACATGGACGGAGCCAGAGTCGGAGGTCAAAGATGTACAAGCTAATCCTGAGGGGAAGGATGCTGCTTAGTCTCGCGAGAGCTGGTAGCCAATCAAGGCACAGCAAGGCATCTTCTGTTTGAATAAGTTCTTACGACTGAAAGGTTCTCTCAGTAAGGCCCTCTGGCTGGGAGCCACAGAGAGAAGCAACACCATTACAAACTTTCAACTCCGTCACTCTTACTATGTATGCGTGTACTGAACAGTGTGGTATTTCCAACAAGTCACCTTGTCAAGGAATGACCACGGAACGTTTTGGATAGTGACACTGGTGCCGCGGCGATTTTACCTTGAGGGTGCCGCTGGTAATTTCAGCATTTGATCATGACAAAATCTAGAACCGAACCGGTCACCGCGAAACTGGTTCACTTGGGGGATATGCGGGCTAATTTTTGGCAGGGGTACGTAGTAACGCCAAGACATTCCACCCAAGGCAACATTAAATACTTCTACTGAGGTGTGCTTAAACGACATCCATCATGCGGCTCGAGACAGTCCAGCGAGGTTGTCGTCACTTCCAAGATGCCGGCCCACCCAAGCTAACCTACATCACTGCATCCGAACAGAGTAGATACACTGCACGCACTCGGCATTAAGAACCAACCGCAAAATTGGGCGGCAAAACATACAACACACAGTCAAAATGACCTTCTCCCCGATAAGGCCAGTCCAGGAACCTCACCAAAAGCTGGAACAAGCTTTACCCCTGCAGATCCAGGCTCGCCTAACTTAAACCCAGGCCGCCGAGACTCACCTACACGTATAGCCACACGGAGCGCAGAAGTATCCCATCTTTTGGAGCTAACAGAAAAAAAAAACGATGGAGCCCTTTCGAGACCCGTTGTGAGCCGTGATCCTTGCCACGCTATCTAATCGATAGGGCCACCAAGCTGACAGGAGAGGAACAGTCCAGACTTTTCAAGAGCAAACAGGTGAAATGGAGGGTCCAGACCAGAGGTTTGTGCCTGTTGTTTCCATAAAACAAAACCGATTGGGGCGCCCAACCCTGGCGCCTCCCGTCGCCATCTCCTTATTTTGTTGTCTACAGTCACTCATAGCTTCGCAGTCATTCATTTGATTCCAGCGTCAAAATGCATTTGTCGCGTACTCTAGTTTCTGGCCTGTTGTTCGGCCTCGTCGGCGCAAAGAGCGACCCCCTCAGAAGCGCACCTGCACGAAACGCAGCGTCTCGACACCTCCACCCGTGACTTTGACAGAGTGCACAGCAACGGTGCTGTCAACCGTCACCGAGGTCGAGATAGCCACCGGCAATGTCACTGTTTCGACCATCACCCACATCGAGACAACCACTCCTGACGTCATCGTCTCTACAGTGACGGCGACCGAGACGATCACACTCACGGAGGAAATCACTCACCCTGTCATCGAAACCTCCACAGGAAACAGTCACCATCACGGAAACGAGCTCGCACCTCATCACCGAGGCAACCACCTTCAACATGTTGTCTTTAAGCCTGTGGCCCCACCTAGGGAATGCCTGGGAAAAGGATCGAGTCCTTCAAGCAAGGACAAGGAAGATCAGAGGAGATGATGGAGGCTCTCTAGGTCAGGACCAATAAGTTCTTTGATCCTTGCGGGAAGGAAAGAAAATTGTCACGGCAAGGCAAGAAGGAGAGACGATGCTGCAATAACCTATGCTCAATTGGGGAAAACCAAGCTAAAGAAGAAAAGAAGAAGAGGAAGTACCCCAGTGGCGAGTTAGACTGCAGCTTCTTGAGTATACTACCAGGGATATTGACAGATCACTGCTGGTGAGTATGTGTGTTGGTATATATAGACTCCCTTGTGACTGACCTGGTCAGTCTAACCATCCCAGGATGCCATGACCTCGTCTGACGTTACGAGTTCCTCGCCAGACGGCAATAGATATCGGGCAGGGGAGTGAATGTGTCGGGCCACAAAAACCTACCGTTGGGGATGTGTGATCGCTAATGATGAGAGTCATAACACATCAGGTTGGACATGTTAAGATCCCAGGGCTGGGCTCTAGTCGGTCATTCTTGGGGTTGCTGAGCATCTTTTGACCCGAGCATGCTCAGCAAGTTGGAGGAAGTGGATATTGAGGAATGGGTGTACGAATCTCTTGGCGAGGGCGAGAAACTCTGCTTGGAGCTGCGATTGGAAAAGGGGACTGCCCAAGGTTTTCCCAACCCGCAACTGGGGCGCATAGCTGAAACGACTCGAAATAGACGTCGGTGTCGTCCATGTCGCTAGTGATGAGAAAAGCCGGCATTCTCGCCACACCTAATACTGCGAAGGAGTCTTATACAATCCATTATTAGGTAACCAGCAGGTGACCGACCCCCAAACTGGCTCCCTTTTTCCACAAACGCACGTGGCAACTCCAGGAACTCATCCACAACATGGAGGTTTTCACAGAATTCCAAGTAAGCACTGGCCGAAGTTCGCCATGGATCGCTCAAGCCAGAGGTCGCTAATGTGTCCCCGAGCCCTAGCCTCGACTTTGACATGCCCGTCTCGTGCGAGGTGGGGATTATCCGCTGCGAGGTGAAGACCATCGGCAAAGAGGATATGGGCCGGCAGGTCACCTACGAAAGGCGACGCGACCGGAACGTTGAACCTCTGTTATTTGATTATATTGTGCAGGCAATCATGTGGCCATTGTATTACAAGACCTAGTCAACCTAGTCAACCATGGTCAGGACCCCTCCATCAATCCTCAGGCGCATCAGAGGCCCTGCTATGCTTCCGCCGCCTGCGCGTACGCGGCACAGCATCTCGTTGACCCACATCATCTCCCGACTCATGTCGCCTGGCGCGAACATCCAGTACGCCTTGACCAACAACAAGCCGGGGATCACGCTCGCGGGCCCGAACGCCCGAGCGTGGCGGAGCATGAAGTACTCGATGCTCTGGCAGATATGGTATGCCGACCCGGTGGGCCACTCCTCTCGATGCCCGAGAGGCGGCAGCAGATCGACGGCGAAGTGCCGCAGGCACGTCACGGCCCCCTCCACGCCAGCGCATGCGCACACGAGGTTGCCCCTGCCGACGGAATCGAGCGTGCCCGAAAGCTGCGCCAGCGTGGCGTAAGTGATGGACTGGTGGGCTTGCACGCTCATCAGGGCGATCCAGTAATACAGCATGTTCTGGCCCACGATGAAGTTGGGGAAGGTGAAGATGACGGGGAATACCTTGCCCGTCTCTGAGCTGTCGAGCGCGCTATCCATCTGTGACAACTCGGGGTGGTACAGCGCGCCGGGCGCCACGGCCTTGAAGCGGTCGTGCCAGGCCTCGAGCACAACCTCTATCCTCTGACCATCGCGGACGCACTCGAGGCCGTCGAGCAGAGTGCGTCGGAAGTCCCCCCTGGCCTCCAACCTCCGCTCCAGGGCCCGGCGCCGTACGGATAGGTCTGGGAGGTCGAGCAGGATGTCGATGAGCAAGTCGAACGGGGTCTTGCTCTCTGGGTAGGGGGCCCACGGGAGGTCACGCCAGTCGGACTGGGTGAGAAAATTGGTGCTGGACCAGATGATGTTTTGAAAGACCTGCGTGATCCAGCATCAGCTTGTAGTTTAGCCAAAGAAAAGGAAAGGGTGGGGACTTGGCCGTTTACTTACACTGTGCAGCCGCAAGAGCTGGAAGACGCTGTGGGCGAGCCCAGATTGGTGAGCGACAGGGCCCCGGATGCGCATCAACTCCATCGCGCCCTGGTAGTGCACCATGTACCCGTCGGGCGAGTCGCCGGGGCACTCTGAGATCTCGTACAGCATCAGGGCTAGGCAGGCAGCGAGGTTCTGCTCGTTGGCGGCCTGCGTCGACTTGCGGTTGACGTCGCGGCGCATGGCCGACAGGCCCTTGGCGTACAGCCGCTGGCTTTCACGGACAAGGGCGGGGCGGTTCGTGTGGCGACCCAGACGCGCTGTGCAGGCGGCCAGCAGCGAGTCTTCGAGGCTCGGTGTCAGCTCGGGCAGGTTCATGATGCGCACCATCCAGTCGCCGCGCTCGCCCAAGGACTGCCGCATGGCATCACTAACCGACACGGGCGCGGTATCGGTAGCTGATAGGTTGTGCTCGGCGAACAAGGCAAAGATGCGGTCGCGGAAGATGTTGTGGACCGAGATCTCGGGCGGGAGTAGGGGGCAGGCTCGGGCCTGGGCGAGCGTCTTGCTCCCCGCTCTGCCGGTAGTAGCTCTCGACGACGAGGAGACGGAAGAAGGTGGGACGTACGGCTTGCTGCTCTGGTCGGTGGCCCTCCACCGAGAGACCATGACCTTGCCGGAGTCGGATTCGCCTGGCAGGAGAAGCTGGAATGATTGGTCGGGCGGGAGGGCAGATTCGTCGCCAGCCCCGGCGGCCACCATGTCCATGTCCTTGGACAGGATGAAGGCATGCTTACGCTGGTAACCGGTGCATACGCGGCGGGACTTTGCGCAGTTTCGACAGCTTGGGAGATCGCCGTCACACTACTTAGTCCGTGTTAGTTCCCTTCTCGCGTGCCGGTGTCAAAGTTGTTGGCATCGCCACAGGGGTGATTGGTCAATCGTCGCACAAGCACCAAAAGATGCCGAGAGACCAGGCCCAATGTGGTCAGATTCGGCGGGATGAGCAGCTTGCCGTGGGGGGGGGGGGCGACGTACCCTGATTTTCCTCTGCCTGCAGGTGTGGCACGCCTTGGACCGCCCGGGAACGCCCACCATCTTGGCAGGATATACTCAACCTCAGTCCTGCACAACAAAGGCTCGACACTGATAACTAGCGTGGTGGAAGGCGTGGATCAGATCGCAGCGGGGAGTCTTAGCGTCTCCAAGGCTTCGGGACGTTGGAGTTGCATGATGCAGCGCCCAGCCACGAGGGAAGATGGCGTGCTGAATAAGTAAAACTGAGGGCGTCGACTTTGCTCGAGGTGAGGCCGCCAGGCTGCAGTTTCGTCAAGGCACGTTACCCTGTGCGCGTCTTGCCGGCTATCGGCGAATGCGATTGAGTCAGCCAAAGTTTCCCGTTCTTTTTCGCATGCGTGATCGTCGGAATCGCCAGAGAAAAAAAAGATGAGGGGTGAGGGGATGGAGTGGGCAGAGTGTAGGGCTGAGTGCGCCGTTTCAAAAATCAGCGGTCTGGCTGGCTGGCGCTATACCGCTTGGGGTCAGAATCCGCGAAATCAAGTGAGAGGCCAATCACGCTTTCGCGGCTGCGCCGTGTCGGTTCGCGCAGCTGTGGCCAATTGCGAATAATTACATCCTGGCCCACCTGGGTAAGGTAGGCGGCCAAACAAGTTGGATGGATATAAGTTGATTTCCTTCCTTTCTTGTCAACACTCATCTCTTTTATCCTCATCACAAGTTCGGCTTACAAGTTCAGTTCAGTTCTACCCTCGAAATCAGAGCAAAGCAGCAACGCAGCACACAAACAATTCCTCCACTTGCGCAGCCCCAAAAATGGCCATCAACTCCCACACGGCAGCTGCCATCGCCGAGGTCGTCCTATACGTCCCCATGGTTCCCATCGCCTTGTATCTGATGATCCGGAACTGGAGATACCGGCCTCGCACGGCATGGTATCCCCCAGCAGCATTTTCAGCTAGTATGCGGGCACTCCACCACCATGATGGCGAAAAGGGAGGTGACATGGCTTGAAGTATATGACTGACACTTGCGTTGTTCAGTTCGGTTCGCTGGTGGTATCATGACCATTGTCGAGCAACAGAACCAGAGCAACCGCAGCTTAATCATCGCGACCATCGTCCTCCTCAATATCGGTCTCATCCCGCTCCTCATGGCCTTTTTGGGTTACGCTCGTCTGGTGTAAGCAAACACCTTGCACCGCTCCACCCGATCCTTCCTTCTTTAGTTTCAAACTTCTAACCGTAAATACCCCACCGCAATCAGACTCGAGCACAACTTCGGCAACAATCAGAGGGTGAAGACGTTCCTTCGACTGATTAAAATCTGTATCTTGGTGGCGGCCGGCCTCCTGGGCGCCGCCGGTGGCTACGCCGGACAGCCCGAGTTCGCCAACACCCAGTCCACACTCTCCAAAGCCGCATACTCCCTCTTCTCGGTCGCGCTCGTGGCCCTCATTGCTTCCTTTATCGGCTTGTCTCTGAATCAGCGCCGGATCGCACCTGCCCACAGACTTGTAAGCAAACGCGGAGTTGTACCACAGTGATAGGAAAGTACCTGAATAATGCTAACACCCATCCGCAGTACGTCAGATGGGCCCTAGTTGCAGCCCTCCCTCTCTCCGTCCGCGCGGCATACGGCATCATTGGCGTCGCCGTCGCTTCGGGAAACAACATCCTCACCTCAAGCTGGAGCCCGCTGTTCGGATCCGCTACAGCATTTGGACTTATGGCGCTTCTGCCCGAGTACATCGTCCTCTGCATCTACATCTACCTCTCCGCCTACCATCTGCACACAGCGAAGCAAGAACTGGCCGTTGAGGGGAGGACAAAACAAGGATCGAGCGACATGAGCTAGGCTCGTAAGCTGAGCTTGACGTTTGGGTCGAGGTCTTTGTTCTGCATATCCATTTGTCTTGAACGAGTACGGCAGGGGCTGTCGTTTGTATCAAGTGATGTTCCACGAGAATGTAATTCACAGGTAAGGTATTCTGAGATCTCCTCGAGGTACGAGGATTGGTAGCGTGGTGACCCGAGTGGATAAGGTCTCTGCCCACTTTGGATTGTACGGATGCTTTAGGTTACCCTTCGATTAGATAACATTGCCTATCTACGTTCTTCTGCCTTCAGTGCCATGATATGTATATATTCCCGCCCTTAACTCTATTAGAAAAGACAAATAACATGTCCCGTCGTTAGCACGCTCCCCCCCTAGAGGCTGGACCTTATCTTTATGAACCCTCACCTTATGGTGTCCGATCCCTTATTCGCGATCGTCAGGTACGCCAAACGCCTTATTCCCCCCCCCATTGTCCATCTGAGTGACGTGTAGGTTCTGCAGGCACTAGGGTTCCTTTCTCCCCTGTTAAGATGAGAACTTGGATATATGAAGGTCGTTATCTTTTTATGACTAGCTGTGGCATGACTACTCGAGGCGGTGCTAGCCTAAGCCACCCTCTTACTAAAATGGTTACCATACCTTAAAGCCCACCCCTAATGCTTGGCTCTTCGTCTATGCCTAGTCATAGGCGGGCTCTCGCGCAAGAGTGGCGCCTTGTCGTGCAGAGTTGTTCAGTCGTACGTCGTTCCCCAAGGTTGCCAATGAGAGCCAAACTATCTTGGGCGGCGGGCAAAAGTGCTTCATAACGCATGGTTGGTGAAAGACAATGAAAGACACTGGCACAATTGTGCATACGCGACCTTTCGAATTTGCCGCTCCAGACTTCGAGTGCTTTGCCGGCCGGGAGCTGCCACACTTTGTCATGGCTGCGGAAGCGGACCCACGAGGCATCCGGCCCCAGGTTGATCTAGTTGAAGGGCAGGGACTCGGGCGCCGTTTTCTCCCCTGTCTGCTGCGCAAGGGATTCCGTGAGAGCCTTGTGGTCGAACGCCGGCTTGCGGACGCGTTGAAGGGCGTCAACAAAGACAAACTCGGACCCACCCGTGGCGAGTTCCCGACGGTACCAGAAGGTGTTTCCACCGGGAAGCCAGTGCGGGAGAATCGTCAACTGCTTGATGTACCTATTTTCCATGGCTGCCGTCGACAGAAAACGCTGGGAAACCGGATTTGAAGGTATGAGGTAGGGAGAATATTTCGGACGGAGAAAGGTCTATGTATTTGTAAACAAATTGGGGGGTTGGAAGTATGCCTTTCCACTCCTCTGGCGGCGCTGTCCGGTATGCATGGCCGAGATTAGCCTATACGGGGCGACTCTTTCCTGGCATCAAGCACAGTGCAACCTGAAGGGTCACTACGAACAGATGGGAATGGGGTCGGAAGATATTCCCAAAAGGATCTTCCGCTTGCGAGTTAAGCCATCTTGCCCGAGCTGGCCTCGGGCTTCTGGTATCTATATCTGTAGGCAACCGCCCTGATGGTTCACTCGCACTGAGCCCATACCCTTACATGATTGGCCCAGGCCCACGTCAACGGCCACATTTATCCATCCTATTTTGTACCCCAGTGTGGCAAATGAGGCAGGAGTAATCGGAAATGTAGAAGTTCAATTCCGTCTCCTTATCGATAGGGTCGCCACAGCATGGCCGCGTGTACTATTAAGGCCGCCTTCTTCGCAAACTCCTTCAAGCTCTGTAGTCGCGAAGATAAAATTCCCTAGAAACCCCGGGACACCCTCTAAACGGTTGAGGAACACCTTGTCACTCGTAACGATAAATCTCGCAAATCCAAGGAGTTTAATGAACGGCTGGCGGATGCCCTGAGATAGTATGAATGATCATAGAGAAGGGGTTCTTGGGCGAGTTTTACCCCGTGGATTCACGAGTATAACCCCACAGCATTCTATAGTATCGAGAACCAAGTTGGGCGGGTGGTAACTATAGGGGATGGGATGCGAGTGTATATGATATACTTGGGTGGAAGTTTGGACCGGATTTAGGGGAGGGTATCCAGAATTGAATTACTCGTGGTATTACGATACAAGGATCCCAAGAACTCAGTGGCTTTCAGGCGTTCGTAGAGAGAGTTTTTTCCCGTGAGTTGGGGTGTCGATTTGGAGGGGTGTACTTGGCGGAGAGGATTATAAACATGTCGGCAGCAGCAGGGGATGATGATGCGGAGGGTGGGAAGTTGGAGATTTGTTCCCGAGGTGACGTATGAGATTGTGAGTGCACCGGTTCCTGAGGGGTAATATCTTCTTTGAGACCTTGTTTTGACGAAAAGGAGATGTATTGTTTCTAGGTGAGGTTTTGAAGCACATTACTCTGACCCTGCCGCCTCGACGTTATCTTATGGCATGGCATTATCTGGTGGCACAGCATCACCTCGAAACGTGCCTCGATATTCGGCGATGGAATCCCAAATGCTCGCCAGTCCAGCACATAACCCGATTGCCAAGGCGAAGACCTGATCAAGGTCGTTAAATGCAATCATGTTGGATGGCCCAAAGCTGCACTGCCTTCCCTGTGTTGTAAGATACCAGCAAGGTACCACTAAAGCGCCGAAAAAAATATCGAAAAAGTAGCCCATCATCACCACTATGGGGTACCAAATGAGGAAAATGAGTACGGAGAGCAAAATGATCGCTAGGAACACCATTAGCAGGTGCCCAGTAGGGGTCCCGGCGGCGATTATGCCAAAGGCAATGATGAAGCTGAAGAGTCCCATTCCTCCCATAAAAAGTGCCGGTGGTTCGTTGTTTCCACAGCCAACACCAGGAACCATATTTGATTTGGAGGCCATTTCGCTGATGACGATGTTTGTCATTCGACATCCCCCAGGCCAGCTATATCCCGCCGGCGATGCTTGGCAAAAGAGCGGTTTTGTGATGGTGAGACACCATATCATTGTTGCCAGAATTAATAGTGTCCTAACCAAGTGCCGCACCAGCCCGGAAGGGCTGGGGGAGAAGCTGGCAGCGACCAGGGGGGCGATTATCATAGGTAGTATTGAGATGAGGAAATGGTTGATGATGACTATGGCCGCTCGGATAGTAAGAATATCCGGTGCCAAGAAGTCTCCGTCAGATGCTGGCACGAAGGAAGGATCGCTGTATCCGAAGATTTGAGAGAAATCAAGTCGCTCCCACCGGAGTTTGATATCTCCAGCCGCTACACACGGCAGCGCCAAAGCAATGATGAGCTCGGCATCGCGTCTTAGATGCCAAACCCACTGGCTTACCCACTGCCAGTGACCTCCGAATGGCGCAGGGGACTGTCTTCTTCGCTTCCTGGAAGAAGGGCGGATTCCCGAGAAGGCCGCCGCAACCATAGCGATCGCCCAAGCGAGGAGCGTGCCACCACCATACAACCCCGAGATGGGTGTGACTTCGGCTGGAGCTGCTGTGGAAAAGGGTTAGCGGCAAGCTTTTGTCGGTGCATCATCAGCCCATACAAAAGTCCTTGTATTGATACTGGACAGGAAAATGATCCCCTGCGATGGTTGAGGGAACGTTTAGCGTGAAGTTCGCTGACAGAGGATATCCTTTCGAAGCGCATCCCCGCATGAAAACTTCGGCTGCTTTCTGCGCGCCCCCGGACTCTTTCTCGCAACTTCGCCAAACACAGCCCCAGATGTGAGTATGCGAAACGCCGTCTGGTTTCGTTTCTGGGCAGCATGTTCCATCGTCTCTGGAGCATCTCTTATGCCAATAGCCCCTTTCTGTATTGAGCATGCAGGCCTGGGCACAGACCGGAACATCGTTCCAGTCAAATTTGCCCAGATCGTCTGTTGCGATATAAACCGCCCCGGCCATATAGTTACAGACGAACGGCAATTATTGACGCCGCAAGGAGCCCAAAAGTGAAAATTATGGGTTGAAGTGGAAGATGATGGGGGTGGCCGACGTGAAAATGGGGGTGTCAGGCTGTGAAGTATTTGTTAGGTTTTAAACATCTCGGCTGTGGTTGTGCATGCATGCAGGAGAAAGAGAAATTTCCATCTCTGTACCTCGCCCACGTGACATTGCTCACCCCGGCTCAGGCTCGGCTGAGTCTTTGCTCAGGATTTGCTCAGGCTTGCTCACCCTGTCAAAGTGGCACATCAGTAGTGGAGCCCTGGGAGCGCTAGGCTGGATTGAGCACGTAGCCAAGGCAGAACCACCCATTTGCATGATCTAATTGGTTGAGCTATTCTGACGGTTTGACACCCTAGAAGAAGTGATCGGCAAACCGATTGACCGCCTCCCGATAGATGCGACCGGGGGGGCACCCCAAGGACTCCAGGCAACTTTGCATGCACAACACAACCAAATGCAATACAAAAAGGCATTTATTCGTCTTCTAGAGCCTCGTTGAACCTCGCAATTGCATGAATGACTTCCTCCACGCGATCCTCTTCTTCCACTGCCGGTTCCGCCGCCCGCTTCCGCTTCTGAGACTTCAGGGGCTTTCTTAAAGCCTTCTCCGCTTCCACGATGTCTTCCGCTCTGGCAAAGCCACCATTGGCAGGCTCCTTGACTTTCTTTTTGGTCCAGGGCTTCAAAGCTTCCAAGTTGGCCTGTAACTGCTTGTTTTTAGCTGCCAACAGAGCTCTTTGGCCGTTGCCAGTGTCAAGAGCCTTCCCTGCCTTGATCAGGAGCCTCCTTACGTTGTGCTCAGTGGGAGAATTGTAACCTAATGTATCACAGAGAGCCTTCTGGATGTCACCTGACTTCTGGGGAGTTTTGAGTACCGTTGCTGACATAATGGGGAGGTTGGTTGGCATTGGGAAGTGGGAGGGGGAGGCGGCGAGTCTCCTACTACTGCCTGGCAGTCTTCCAGTATTTGCTTAGGGTTAAAAGGCCAGATTCCACACTTTCTAAAGCCAGAGCAAATATTTTTAGCCATGAAACCCTTCTCACAAGCCTCTCGGTAGGCTAACATCCACCGTCGTTTGTTAACTGGCAATGAGGTAAGCCGGCCACAAAGGAAAGCAGTCTCATCACGAAAATACTACTTTAATAGCCCAAATACACTCCGGTCCAGTAGCTAGGTTTTCTGAAAGGTATGAGGCAGTAGAAATTCCAGCTGGATATAGTTAGCAAAGGCGGTTTTCTTAAAATCTTCAGTGGTGTGGCTAGAAGCGCCGTCAAGTATTAAGAGGCGCCATTGCTGTGGGTTTTCTAGCTGAGTCTCCAGAATAAATATATCCTTTAACCACTTAAGCACAATTCTAGCATTAGAGAAGCCAGTAGGCGAGTGATCAAACTTCCAATCACAAAGTTGAGGCTGATTAAGAAAGTCTTCGGGGTACCACTGGCCTTAGAGGGTCTTGCTAGTAATAATCACACATGGTATCAGACCACAGCCCTCCACAGTAACACATTCAATCACAGAGATCCAGGTAATACTTACCATGGTCTCACAATACGCTTCCAAAGTCATAGAGTCACCAATAACTTTAACACTGTCATAGGTCTCCGTCTCCTACATGCCATGCTTGTCCATGTTGGCAATGTACCTTGGCGGGATGTTCTTGACGGTCATTTGGTACTTTAACCAGGTAAAAAAGTCCTCATAAGCCTCCTTAGTACTGCCTTTACGTCACTGTTGATCGAGAGGGCAGGATATCTTAACGCAGATGCTTTTATGCCACAGAAACGGTCCCCCCATCGCTTGCCAAGAGGCATATCAACACCACCCTCTTTGAGAATAGACTGCGCCATGCAGCGAAGCTTTTGCTTCATGGGAGGTCTTCCAGCGGCTTCTTCATTACACGCCCAATCCACCAGAAAGCTCTCTTCTTGGGGGGAGAGCTTGCGGGTTCGCAATCGGCGTTCTTCCAAGGAGGTGGCACCGTGGAGACGGCCCCAGGTCGTGGCGTAAGGCACTTCGTTATCGCGGCACACCTAAGCCAACGGCCGGCCGGATTTACTCGCATCGATTGCGGACTGAATATTCTGCTCGCGCGGGCCAGACATGGCAAATTTCGCAGCAGTTGGGAGCGTTTTGGTAGAGTTATTTGAGGTTGTTTTGGGGGAGGGCCTGGGAACGCGTCGCGGCGCGATGGTGGGGTTCGCCTATCGGCAGGGGGTCAATCGGTTTGCCGATCACTTCTTCTAAATAATTCCCACAAACTCTGACTGATGTGATCTCCCCATCCTTTCTCACCATGTCATTCTGGACCAGAATAAGCTCCACGAGCTAATGGAGAACGCTACCAGGCAGATTACAACAATCAAGCACACAGTTCCACGATTTATATCAAATGCCCAACCTAAACAAGGCGCACCCCAATACTTGAAGCTTCGATCCCCTCCTCCCCCCGTTCCCAACTTGTGGCACAAATGGGAGGTTTCACCAGGAGTCGAACACAGAACCTCTCTTCGAGTTCGGACCCCTGGGAGCTTCGCTCCCGGGCCACATGAGCTAGTATTTCCAGAACCCCTCCAGGGCCCTGGAGGTTCCATCACACTACTATAGTTCATAGAATATGTGGCACGCTTACAAGTAGTGTTTGGCGACCAACTCCATTTCCAACAAGCCTTCAACCTCTCCATTACAGTGTAAAGGGAGCTTGGAATAGCCAACTCCTTTTATCCTATCTGTGATAGAGACTGGACTGGACCGACCCACCAGGGTTAGTTAGATTAGATAAGCCTTTCGATAAGAAGCGCGCTCAGAGGATAACCCTTCCAAGCGTGGTCGAGGCGAGGCAAGCGGTGTACACCAGGTACAAAGACGAACACCCGGGGTGCAGGTTCTACTGGGTGGGAGAAGAACCACCAGGAGTCAACAAAACGTGGGCGCGTCCTACGTTGAGAGAAGAGGAGGAGGCTGGGCCAGGCTGTGCCCCCTGAGTGGTTGGGGGTGTTCGAGGCTGACGAAGTACGACGGCCACACTCCCCGTGGAGCGGGCCATCCCGAACCAAGCCCTTGGTGGAGGAAGTGGACCAAGAGAGGCGAAGCAAATTGGAAATGGAGGAATACACAAGGGTCATGGCGTTGTGTGGAAGAAGAGGCGGCCCTAACGGAAGGTGGTGGCCTGGGGAAGAGCCCCCGAGCGGAGAGTACTCGCCAACACCACCACCCACGTAGAGAGGTGCGGAAAACGAAGTACAATCAGCGGTGCCGTGCGCCCCGAGGGTTACGCTCGCGCCGGAAGCTTACAGAAGGGACCCAAACTTTCTCATGGTTCCCCCCTCCTGTTCGTCAGACAGTGGAGCAAGCAAGTAGCCTACGGGCCGACACCAGGGCGTACCTTCTGTTTTCCCCTCTCCCGGGGCCCACAGGTCAAGGTCAGGGTTTGGGGGTTTTTCTTTTAAAGGCGCACACACAATGTAGCATCGGCGGGGGCAAGCGCCGGGCATCGCGTGTCATAAGGGGCTGTTGAGGTGGATTTCCTTGCCCAGGGGCGTCCCTGTGGAGAAATGACCATGTACACGGGTCACGTGCCACTCTAAGTAGCTCGAGAACGGAACTTTCCTTCCTCACACTACAATTCAACTAATTTGACCACCACAACTTGAGCTTTCAGGCCTCTTGGTGTCGATCCCGTCACACCATTCAGCAGAATCTAGCCGATTCCATTCGCCCTCTCTCTCTTGCTCCAGTGTGACACAACCCCATTATCATGATCCCCTGGATCCCTCTCCACTGTCTAAGCCTTCAAACTCGTCGCATCCCCCTCCAGCGTCTTCCTCGGCGGCGGCACCTTCCCCTATCTAATCCCATTCGTCATCATCCCCCGCACATAAATAAGCCGTTCGCCTTATCCACGTAGTTCCTAGCAGGCGACAGATCTCGCCAAGCCGCCACTCCCATTTCTTTTGGGGTGCAGGTGTGCTCATCTGCGGCTGTTTCGTCTTACATTTTCCATACGGGTGAGCATATATACCTCAATACGTCTAGTTCTTACTACTGTGCCCCGAGATCCCCACCAGCTCGTAGCCTATAGTACCCATTTCCAACATCCTGCAGTCCCATCACCACGCTTCCTCTCGACCGTAACACCCCCTTCAGCGGGCTACCTTCCCTCCCACTACAGCAGTCCTTTTGCAGTAGATCTCGCGTTTCTGCTCCATCAGGGGCGAACGCTAGCGTAGGATATGGGCTCCCTTTCCATGTGGGCAGACCTAACTGCCGCGTCTGCACGAGGACACCAACCACATACACGAACCCACAAACAACCGTCACAACAAGTAGCGAAAAGAAGCCCCATCGGACTCTGATGTGCAGAACATACCTGACTGCTGTGCCTAGTTGCCTGCTCGCGGCGTCGCTCGACATGTCTCGCATCTGCAGCGTCAGACCCTCTGCCACTTTCTCAAACATGGCCGTCAGATTTTCGGTCGCATTCCAGAGTATGTTGGCAATCGGCATGCTTGCGGCCGGGTCTGCGACCGGATAGACTACAAACGTGCGGTTGACTAGTTCACCGCTGGAGCTCCGCCTGGGAATTTGACCAAGGAAGAGGTCCTTGATGGCGACTTGAAGGCCCGTGACGGCCTTCTGGGTAAAGTTCAATCGTATGCTTCCCGTCAACGGGTCCAATCTGATGACTGTCTTGTTTGGGAGAGTGGCAGAGGAGCCTGCGGGAATAAGCAGCTGCAGGTCGCTTCGATGGAGACGCTCCCCTGTCATATCAAAGGTCGGACGGTACTTGTCCCAGAGCCGGAGTCGGTCCGGGTTTTTGCGCCATTCTTCGCTCTGGTATACGTCGAACGCTGACCAGGATCGCGGCTCCCGAGCGGTCCACGCTCCGAGCTCCGTCTCGCTGAGCAAGCCGTTGGTAGCCGAAGAGAGGTAACCTTTTGCGCAGAAGGAGAGGCCGCATTCCATCGCAGTTGGCCACGAGTCCTCCCAAGGGACGTGCTCCTTGAGGAAGCCCTCGGAAGCGCGCATGATGAGGAACGTGGCAAAGGTGGTGTTGTCCCCCTGGAATGTGACGGACTCGGAGTAATTAGTGTTGACAAATGCTGTGAGTAGCACTTCGGTGTAGTACTGTCCGAATTCACCGTTAAACTGCCGTATATGGCCATAAGATACATTGTAGCCCGTATAAGGAAACTGCCCTGGTTTCGACACTCTCGTTGGGTGGTATTGATCAGAGCCTTCCTGGAAGCTGTCAGTCACTCCGGTTGTTTTGATAATTCTGGATTGTAAGACGTTGTTGCAACGGCTGCAGACGGCAGCCGTCGTGAAGATGGGCCAAGTGCAGTTTCCCGTCTCACATGCAAATTGGACTGCCTGAGTGTTTACAGCTGTAACATCCGCTGTGTAGGCGCCTACCGAGGTACGGTGGAATCCATTGTAGAGAGCGCTAATTATTCCAAAGTCTGGGACGATAGTTTCTGACAATAACGGGAGCCCGTCCCCGTTTATCGCAGTTGGTCCAGTCGTGTCGGTTAACGCTTGCCCGAAGTCGACTCTGTGTGCTACGGGAAGCCACGTCCGATCGGATTCCTGAAGCGGATCGTAACGATAGGGTGGTACGTCGTACTCCTCACCAAACGAGACCGTAGCCTGCAGGAATGGATCAACAAGAAGGGTGATGACTATAGCGAGGGCGCCAACAGTAGCCCAGTTCCTGTATTACTCCAAAGTCAGCGGATCGCCAAAAACCCCCCCCCCCCCCCCCCAAAAAAACCAATGAAGGGCTTTCAAGTTCCTACCTAGCCCTAGACCAGAGAAGCAAATTCATACTCCCCCACGGGCCGCGACTAGCTTCCTCAAACTTGACAAACACTCGCATCTCATCATGCCGCGCTCGAAACCAGTTCCATTTGTGCTGACCAAAAGCCGAGCTGACGGCGAAGGCGACCGTAGCTTTACAAATAACCCCCAGGACGGATATAATCGTGTTGATAGACGTTACAAACCCCCATTCGGCTAGGGGCTTTCCATTGTAACGGGCTAACACTAGTGCCGCAGCCAAGAGCGACGCAACCGAAAGAACCAGGCTCAGGAACTCCAAGGTCCACGCCGAATAGTGAGGCTGGCGGTTATGTCGCTGGGCTTTCTCGGGATTTGGCATTGGCTGCCCTATAGCTGGGTCGAGATTTGCTCCCGGTGGAGGACTTTTGTCTGCGTCCCGCGTTCTGGGCTGTGGGCTACTGTCGCGGGATGGTATCGAGCTCATATCGTTGTTTGCGGACAAATGGGCTGGAAGCGCCGGGCTACGACGTCCGCTGTTATCCCTGTCGTAAAGTACACGGTATGCCATGTTTGACTAGAGGACATTTGTGGTCTACTAAAGTTCCAGAAAGAGAACGCAAGCGGGGGTTCGCCTAAAAAGAAAAGGAAAAGAAAGAAGCCGGCGCGTTCAAGGCAGGGACGAAGGGTGCGGCAGGATCGTGTAAGGATTGCGTCGCCTTCCAATCATGTGGTTTGGTTGAAAGTGTGAGACGTGACTTGTTTGACAATGTAAGACTCGGACTCGGCTTGCGACGTTATTGACCCCGCCTCACTTGTGTCCGAGCACTCGTTCCAAGCCCAATTGAACGGGGTGTAAGGATCTGTATTACTCCAAGGATGCATTCAAAGTAAGAGTACTTACCAAAAGCACGGCACACTGGATCCAGTGAAATTGATGGGGTTGTATTTAAGGAAAGACAGGTACGCCTGATCAAGGTGGTCACAATGGCTGAGTGAGCAATGATTGGCAAAGGTGTAAGTAAGACTTCAACCTGGCCCGAGCCAGGGCTCTGATCGAGCCAAGCAAGGTAAGCCCAAGCAAGCCAAGCAAGCCCCCTATAACCCAGTCAAGCCCCTCTGGAGGGTAAGCCAATTCCAGGGCAGGAATTGGCTTAGGAATTGGGTTATTTCTTGGCGGCAGGAGGGCCCTTGATTGGCCACCAGAGGGCTGGATCACAGGCGGAAATCTCCCAACTTCACAAACCTCAACGCCATTTTTCCTATTCGCTCTTAAGAAAAGTTGCCTCCTGGCCTCTTTTTTCTTCTTTTCTTTTGATTCGTTCCATTGATGCCAACAATTGTATCAACGTGAAAACCATATTTTCTCGCCACCGCATGCGCAAAGTATTCAATCACTCCATGATCAAGATTATGCCTGGCTGAAAAAAGAGCTATTTAAACCAAGTTCCGGCCCTCCAGAGGTCCAGAAAAGAAGCCTCCAGATCATCAGAATACCCATATGCAAGCCTACCTCTCCATATTCCACCTTGCTATTCCAACACTCCAACAATGGCTAATTATCTTGAGATCCAGGCCACCCCTTCTTCTTCAGACTCTGTTTTTATTACTAATCTCAGTGATAGCAAGAGTCTTAACACCACCACCTCTACTATTGGAAATGACATATTCTCAAGACTTCGCCATACCAAGAGCATCCAAGACTAAGCTAAAGATGTTGCTGCCCTCACTACCACGCCTGTGAACTTCTGCTGACTACCCCTTTCTTGATGGCCCTAACAGCTTCAACTACATACTTAAGAAACACTTTAAGCTGCCTACACATTAAATCTCCTGGGTCAACCGCCATAGCCATGCCCTCCTTTTTATATTGTTGACAGCAAGATAGCTAATAACTACTGGGCTTGCCGGTACTATGATTCAGTTTTTATAGCACTGTCAGATGGAACAGGGTGGAAACTGTCACATAGAAAGTGCTGGAAACAACTAGATAAAAGACTGGTAATACTGGCCGCTGCAATTGTCAGCGTTGCCACCCAAGTGCCACAATGGTGGCAACAACCTATAACTATAAGACTAAGGTCTCTGGCGGAGCCAGAGACCATAAGAACAAGCAATACAATCACACAGTTGCAACCCCTATCAAAAATGCAGTGCTTCTGATAATTAAGAGTCTCATTTGCTTAATCTATCGATTAGCCAGCCAACAACTTCAACAAGAAGCACAGTTAACTACACTTCAAAGACCCAATCCAATTCAACAAAATGAACACCAATATCAACAATAACGGCAAGACTACCTACCTGGCCAGCTCCGACAACTGGGAGTCCTGGGACCTACAGTTCCAAGCCCAGGCTGCAGCCGGAGATATCTGGAGCCAGATTTAGGGGGTGGCCCCTTTTCTTGACAAGCCTATGGCTCCCACTCCTACACAGCATAAGCACAAGATTCCCTAGCCAGTCAACCATAATAGCTAAGTCTACTATAGAGTCTGTGGCCGGTAATGATGAGCCTGGCCCAGCTAGTTGGCCAATCATAATAGCCCACCCAATAGCTGATGGATTCAAGACCTTCTAGATGGAATGGACTATCTATCAAGCCAATCTCAAAGAATACACCCAACAAGCCAATACAATCAAACGGCTAAAACAGTGGATTTTGAAGACTATTAGCCTCTACTACTAGCTCACTTTATATAACCCCATCCAGTCAGTTATATAGTGGTATTTAGCCTTAAAGACCCAGTTTAAAATATGTAACAAACAAGCTCTATATGACACATAAGAGGCTTATGAACTAGCAGTCAAGCCACTTGCCAGAGCCCCAAAGAACCTAATTAAGTCTAAGACCTAGGAATAAGCTATATCTATAGCCTAACAAAAGAGGGTGCTAGAGGCTCTTGTAACAAGAACCTGGCTATATGATTTTCTAGATGCTATAAAGCCTATCTTGGGCCACTGGGTCACATCCTACAAAATGTATAAAGCAACATAGTTAACCCTTACATACCATAAGATGGCCAATGACTTTAGAAAGGAGGTGTGGCAAGATATAGAGGCCCATAATCCTATAAGCCACCGGATTATAAAAGGCTTGTTTAGCCCCTCCTTTACTGGTGACTTGGGGCATGTCGTTATGAAGCGGCTCAACTCCTGTGTCTTTTTTTCTTTTTTCTTCTTTTTTTTCTTTCTTTTATGTTCTTCCTTTTTCTTCTCGCTACTCGCTAGGTTTCTCACGCGGAAGGCCCCCACATAAGGGGGCCTTCCGGAAAAAAGGTAGTTTAAGAAAGACATGTGATTCTTGTCCCATAAAAAGTGCCATGAAAACTGTGATTGTGACTAAGTCTCTGTTTATTTATTACTTGATTGTTACTTGATTTGTTCTCTCATTACTCAGTTACTTCATCCTTCCCTCTGATTAGAGGGTTGCACACTCTAACATCTAGAGTGTGCCTCTGTTTTTCTGTTTGTCTGCTGGTTTTGCTGCACCAGTTCAAAGGGCATGCCCCAGAGTGCATAAGAGGCGCAGGTCCCGGTCAAATGTGGGAATTTCTCTCTCTCTTACACAATCACCTTCCAACCTGGCTGCGACTTGCGCTCTTGAACGGTCGAAATACAACAAAACCACCCCAACTACCCGACTTAAACTTAAAGGCACAGCCCACAACAATGTCGATCCGGCGAATTCTCATCGCCTCCCTCGGGAACCCCGGCCAGTACCGGGACACCTTTCACTCAGTCGGACACATGGCACTCAAATCGCTCCAGCGGAGAATCCCCGCTGAACAACCCTCGTTCGCAAGTCAGCGCCACGGCAAGAAGGCTGCTCTGACCTCGGCCGGGCCCAAGTACACACTCCTCCAGAGCCCGATGCTCATGAACGTAACAGGGCCCTGGCTGGCTAGGGCCTACAAGGAGTTTTTGGTGGATGAGGGGCTCAGCCCAGCCAAAGTAGGGCTCGTGCTTGTGCACGACGACCTCGAGGAGGAACTTGGCGCCGTCAAAATCCGCCAATGGACACGGAGCCACCGAGGCCACAACGGTGTGAAGAGCGTGCTGGCGAGCCTACTGCCCGACGCCCAAAGCCCACCGTGGGAATGCATATCTGTGGGCATTGGACGACCGGCTGAGCGGGACCAGTCTGTCGTATCGGAGCAAGATGCTGAAACATGCGAAAGGGGTGATTGATGATAAGGCAAGCCGGTCATTAATTGATGCGCTCAGCGAGCTGGAAAGGAAACGGGAAGCTTCAGTGCCCAAGACGAATGGGTAACGGCAATGTGGCAAAAGAAACCCAAGTAAAATACAACATGTGATACCCCCTTAGCTCCCTGCAACGTTGCAACTTCTAGGTAGAGACAGTTTCAGTAAGATCACAACTGCCTACACACCCCATCAACATGCCAGCAAAGCTCTCTCACATTAACCAAAAGCTCTCTCAAACTAACCTAAATGCCTGCCTACCATCCAAAATTGCCTTCTACATGACCCTAAAGGTCTTCACTCTTGAATAACACAGTATTAGCTCACTTTGCGATAGCTTTAACTAACTAGGTGTATAGGAGTAGGTCACTGGAAGGAGTGGTGTGTATGAAACCAAGCATGATATGCAGGATGTTGAAGGACAGAAATAATAAAGCAAGGCAACAAAATAACACAAGAATCACAACACGGCGACAACGTTAAACTCAAGAAAGCCAGACCCTATTATTTAGTACCATAGGTTCTTAAACCAATAGACACAAAGCACAATACCTCACTGCAGCCTGCAGCCTTCCCATATAATGGCCATTGGAAAACTCAGCTGGAGCCTCACAACCAAACACCATCACACCCATGCCCAGAAAACCCCTCACTTGGCCACTTGTCTCTGCCAGCATAGCAGCATAGCAACATAATAGCAACATAGCAGCATAGCAGCAGAATAGCAGAATAGCAGCATAGCAGCATATACCATCACTATTCACCGGCTGCTGGCTGCCACCACCCATGTTAGCATGATGGAACCATGGTCTGGCTTACAATATGCCTTGGCTGTTCTTTTATTTGTCAGCTTTGCAGGCAGTCTTTCATCAGGCACCTACAAGGCCTACACAGGCGCCTGAATCCTTGGGCCTATAGCTTAAGACCTATAGCCTATTGCCAGAAGTCTGAAGAGTCTTAGTGACGACAAAGAGCATACCACTTGTGAACTCAGCCATGTCAAAAGCCGATGCTCAAATCCATAAGCTATCTTGTGCCTGCAAGCAGATTGCTGCCTCTTTAGTAGAAATTATCAACAATATTTGTTGGCATGGCAATGATGGCCTATCCATATAGTCAAGCTTTCAAAAAGCTCTAGGAACACTATGGGGTAAACATAAGTTGAGGAGTTGTAAGCTTGGCTGGACAGATATCAATAGCAGCAGATTCTTATTTCTACAGCAGCCCAGTGAGAAGTGAGGCCCTTAGACCCCATGGCCCTGTAATTGACAAGACATTAAGTAAAATACCATATCAAATCTATAAGTCTGGCCTTAGAAATCTAGGATGTTGCCTAAAAGCTTGTCAAAACTATTAAGTAAAACCAGTCTTGGTAAGCCAGTGCTGTTCATAATATAATATCAAAGGAATCACTAGGAATAATGCCACTGTCATCCATCACCAGCCAACCAAGGCCATGGGTAGCTCTTAGGGTGGGGCTGGTTTCATTGTTAATAACTTTATTTCTAGCTTATTAGATGAGCTCTGATACTGAGAGATGGAGGCCTGGTATGAAGCAATCCCTCAATCATATACTGACACCTTCCACTGGATATCCCAACTGCTCCAAACCAAGATGGCCAGGACTAGTCAAGCTTTGTTTATTGGCTTGGAGGCAATAAGGAGGACATGTACTGGGTTACAGGCAAGCTGGGGTCAGGGAAGTCAGCCCTTATGAAGCTTATCATTGTCTATCTTGTGGCTAGAAAAAGGAGCTAGAAAAACACCAAGAGGCAAGTGAGCTAGATTGGTCTCCTGCAGCAGCTGCTGTTCAAGATCATGAGCAAGCACTGCAACCTTGCCGCCCAAGTCTTTTATGATCTAAATGATTTTCTTTTTCTCTTCGGGTATTACGCCATATGGCAAGAAGGATGGAAAAACCAAAGCTTTTTTCACCTACTTTATGCCAAATAGTCAGGAAAGCATATAAGACAATGCTTGTTATGATCTTTATTGATGGGCTTGATGAGTTCCAAGGCCAACCCTGAGACATGATTGAGCTTTTGCAAAGCCTCTGGGGCCTAAGTACCAAGTTTTGCATCTCTAGCCGTCCCTGGCCGGGGTTTGAGGATGCTTTTGCATAGAAGCCAAGCCTGAGAATGGAGAAGCTGACCGAGGTGGAGATTCAAACCTACATAACCGCCAAGCTTGGGGAAAATTGTGGGTTCCAAGCTCTATGAAGCGTTCATGACGTTGACGTTGTTCCACACTCTCCTATACCTTCTTAAACAAATGATTGATGAATTGATGCCACAAGCCAGCAAGAGCATCACATGATGGATAACAAAGAAACACATTTATGGCAAAGGGCATTTGATAGAATCTCTCCATTCCTCTCCCTACAAGAAGCACCTTTCCTTCAATCCTGGACCTCTCCAAACTCATATTTGCTCCTTGCCATGGTAGTATATTATCTTGATGGCAATGGCACCTTCCACATACAGTTGTTATCCATAGAGAGGGTCTTTGGCTATCATAGCAGCAAGAATATGGCTCTCATTATCATAAAAGTTACTAAAGGCTATAATATCACAGATCACATCAGATACTTCCAGTCAGATAACACCACTGCAAACAACACTTGCATCAATAGCCTTATCAACCACTTAAATCCAATTGTTGATTTCAATGCCCTTGCTACCCTAAAGTCTATATGCCACATTCACTGCTTCAGCCACATTTTAAACCTTATTGCCAAAGCATTCCTGGAGAGTAAGAGCCTTGGGCTCTTGTATGGGCTTGAGCCTGGCTCCTAGGCCCACACAAATATGCAGGAAGAGAGAGCAGCCCTGAAATAATAAAGAAAGGAAGGCTCTATTGGCAAGCTACATAATATTATCACTTGGATTCAGCATAGCACTCAACAACACAAGTATTTCACAAGGATTGCCAGGGGGCAACTTATATAATAGGAAGTAGAAGAACATAGAACTATTTCTTTTCAATAACAACCATAGTTCCTTATAATTACAAAAGGATAATGATACTTAATGAAATTTAGTATTTTTCATAATCAAGAGGGCAGTTCTTATGCATAAGCCATTGGACTACTATCTTGGAACCTTAGCTTGGCTTCCTATAACAAAGCAGCTAGACTATAAAGATATCTTAAGCCTATAAGATTAGGCTGTATTGATAGATATCCTCTTTATTCTACAGCCTTTTAAGACTATAACAAAGGTTTTTAAGGGTAATAACTCTAATATTACTGACATGGCACCCACTGCCTACACCCTGCTACAACAGTTACAGCTTCAAAGAGTCAGATACAGCAATTATCTTAAAAACATGGCAATCCAAAACCCAGATCTTCCATAGTTGCAACAGCCACAACAACAAGATGCTCTACAAAGAGATGCCCCTGAGCCTGCAAGGCCGGCCACTGCTTCTGGGCACACACAATGACCCACCACTAACCAACTACCCCACCACTTCCAGGGCTTCGAAGTCAACCTACCTAGGCCACAGAGCCGGGCCGCCAGCCAGATGCCTCCGCCTGGCAGAGTTCAACTCAGCACCCCTGAGCCAGAGCCCCTGCATAATGATATGGGTTCAGGGAGTTGTAACTATCTTTAACAGAGTATTGACTATGCCATCGCCAAGTTGGAAAAGTATATCCAGACCTGGAACAACTCACCGGTTTACTGGGCAGCCCAGATACTCTATCCATCACTCCAGAAGCTATGGATTGAAGAGTACATCCCTGAGGAGCAAGCTGCTGGTATAATTACCCACTTTTACACGCTCTATGACCGTGAGTACCGCCAATAACCCATTGCTGGCCCGGTGCAGCAACAGCCGGCTTGCGTTCCAGTGCGGCAACAGTTCCTATATAGCGGTATTCGCAGGGAGCATGTGGTGGTGCCAGTTGACGAAGATGAAGTAGGCATCTACTTGTCAGAGCCTGTGCCAGAGGAAGTGGAGGACCCCTTAGAGTGGTGGCTGGCTAATAAGGAGTGTTTTCCAAGGCTCTCAAGGATGGCGATTGACATACTTATTATTCCAGGTGCCAGTACAGCATGTGAGAGGGTATTTAGCCTGGCCAAGTTGACAATAGGGTCACAAAGACGCTCATTATATTCAACAATCTCCAAGCTGCAGTGCCTGCGGAATTGGCTGCGAAATTGGAGGTTGTGAAGCATGTGTATTTTAGATGGGAGATATTTTGTCTTTCAGGGGGGTTCGGAGCGGAAAATTATATTATTGTGGGCTTGGCACCAGATTCAAGCCACTTCAAGCCAAGCCAAGCCAGCCTTCCGGCTTGCTAAATCGCCTTTTTTGGGGTCAAGCCAAGACAAGCCGGGTGCCTGGCTTGAGCTTGATTGGCTTGAGTCAGGCACTGGGCCATAGTACTATTAGGTCGGTCCCATATTGGCTGTCATAGCAGTGGTTCCCTTTATGACTTATCGCTGCCTAAATGGGCCTAGTCATGGTCACTTGTCAACCACTAGAGATGGACTCTGGCGAATGTCAGGTTAAGGTCTTCCAATAAGATGACTATGATATCAAGAAGGTCCCTGATTAAAAGACCATTATACTGTAATCTTTTTAAGTTCAGTTTCTAAAAAGGACTATAGAGCTTATTTCTCCTTCAAGGGTTTATCACCTCTTCTATCTCTTTTATAGAAGGCTATATACTAGATATAATGATACCAGGATACCTATAGAATCCGTCCTAACTACCCATCAGTCCTAAGGTTCCCTAGCCAGAAATGGATGGAGAATCGGATTCTAAGTAGTTTCAATTTATCATTTTCTTTATGGTGCTGTAATGTTGTGTGAAAGTTCAATTGGGGTGGGAAAAGTTGGCGCATGCTATGCAGACACGTTAATGATACCAAGATACCCATAAGATCCGTTCTAACTGCCCGTCGGTCCCGAGGTTCCCTAGCTGCTCGTCGCATGCGCCCTATCATTCTGCGGCTACATACCAAGTGAAGCCGGCCATCATATAATAAGTCCATGGCTATTGGTACTTACTCCTAACAGCTCAAGAGGCTTGGCGTCCATCGCTTAGGGAACCTTAGGACGGATGGGCGGTTGGGATGGATCTTATAGGTATCTTGGTATTATTGTATCTTGTATATAGCACTCTACAAAAATAAAAGAGCGATGGGCCCTCAAGAGGAAGAAGCCCTATAGTCTTTTTCAGAAACTGACCTTAGAAAGATTATCAGCTAAACTTCAGTAAAGCTAGGGGATTTCTATCCTTATAAAGCCCTTCTTGATTGCCTATCTATTCTTTATTATATCTTCTAAGACAGCAGACTTGCTCTTACACTCTATGTTTGGTGATCCTGTCCCTGACTGCTATAAGGAGCCTTGTGGTGGTTTAACGTGACGATATAGCAAAGTGACCTCCTTCTTCTTACCGGCATGATGAACAACGTGAACGACGAAGGTTGTCGCGAGTCTCCTTGATCCTGATGGGAGACGTATTGAGGAAATCGTTTCCGGCAGAGCCAAGTTGTTGACCACCGAGGCAACAGACTGGGAGAATATGCAATGGTTAGGAAGCTGTCAAGAGTCAGGTGAAAGTGATGTAGGATCAGATAGGAATAAGCTTTCTCGTACAATCTACCTGTTAGCCTAGCATACCGTCGAAGCTGGCGGACAAAGTGCTATCATTAACGTATGAGAAGTAGGTATAAACTACAACCGCTCTTCCGCCATTCGTATCCTCAAAGAAGTTCACCAGCTATTCGCATCCTGCAGCACGCTCTCACTCCCTTTCTCACTCAACAAGTAGGTGGGCAGCAGCGGGAACGGCCCCGGCACTCTTGGAAAAGCACTTGCATCGACAACCCGCAGACCTTTCACTCCTCTCACCCTGAACCTGGAGTCCAGCACAGCCAACGGATCATTATCAGCTCCAATCTTAGCTGTACTCGTGGCATGGTGCCCGAAGATTTGGCTCATGATCCACTCCTTGTCCTTCACGTCATCACACCCCCCGTCTGCTGCCATGGTACCGACACAGGGAGGTTCCATCAAGGTCACCGGCCCGAGTGGTGCCGGCACCTGCGCGAAAGTCCGTCTCGCCCACTTGACCGTGTCAACGTAAGCATCGAGATCCGCCTCAGTGCCAGCCTCAAACAGATTGAAGTTAACCACTGGCATATCTCTTGGATCGCTGCTCTTTAACAGCACTTCTCCCTTCTTGCTGAGGGGGTGGATTTTGACCGTTGACAGCGCAAAAGTCTCGGGACTGTCAAAGGTAACACTATCTGTAGGAGGCCAGAAACCGCGAATGACAAAGGTGCTTCCAAGGAAGAAGAAATCCAGCTCATTCGCGACAGCGACGGCGCTCCTTCTGAAGATGGCCTCTCCCAGACTAAACCGGGAGTATGGCCCCTTGCCCCGACGCCAAAGGTCAACGCATGGGTCGCCCGGTGCACCGTAGGTGCAGGCGGGGCCGTTGGGGTCGGCAGGCGGAGAGATGAAAGCGCGAGTGGCAGTGCCGACGAGGGGGACCTCGTGGTTATCTTGGAGAGAAGCGCCCACTCCTGGAAGATTGACAAGGACCGAGATATTGTGTTGTGTGAGCTCAGAGGCCGGACCAATGCCGGAGAGTTTCAGGAGTTGCGGGGTGTTGAAGGCACCACCAGAGAGGATGACCTCTTTTCGGGCATAGGCGCGGCCGGGTGTGCCAGTGTTGGTGGATGATCGCGGGTCGGCCCGGTAAAGGGAAGCTCCGCGAAGAAACTCGACACCGATTGCCTTGGGCTTGGGATTGGAGCGTGGTGGGCTGCTCTTGAAGAGGACTTTGGTGGCGAGAGTGTTGAGTTGGACCGTCAAGGGGAATTTGGGCTCGCCGTTTGGCTTGTTCGCCCGAACTGTCGAGAGGATGTAGTCCCGGGAGCTGAATCGCCGGTTGGACGCGTTGACGTGAAGTGTCTGGCCAAAGACACCCTGGCTCTGGTCACGGTCGGGGTTGGCTGAGTTGACATCTTGGATTAGGTTGTCAAGGATCTGGGCTGGATTTTGTCCAAGACCGCCAGAAAGGGTGGCCAACACTGAGAGGACGTCAGTTTGCCCATCCCATATGGACTGGTTGCCCTGATTGGTGTCGAGGTAGCCGTTGAAGCCGTGACCCGGAGTACCAGGCGGGAGGTAGTGGTTATTCTCGATCCTCCTGAAGATGTTGCGCATCTGTGTCGGGCTCCAGCTGTTGTCTCCGGTCAGGTCGACAATGTTTTGCCAATCGCTTTCGCTCGGGAGGACCGTCCCCATAGCGTTGATGGCAGAACTACCACCTAGAGTTCCACCCCGGGGATAGTAGAGACCGAGCAAGGTCGCCCCTGACGGCGGGTTACGGCCGACATAGAAAGACCCGTCAGACCGACGCCATGTGAGGTGGTTGTTTTGGAGAGCCAGGGTGTCGTTGGCGTAGTTGCGAACGAAAAAGTCCCATCGTATGGTCGGGTCGACATAGGCAAAGGGGAAGAAAGCCGGGATCTCGGAGTTGAGATTGTTGCTCTGGTCGTCGCCGGCCTCGATCAGCAACACCGAGTGACCCGCTCGAGCGAGGTTAGACGCGATCGGTCCGCCTCCGGGCCCGCTTCCGACGACGATATAGTCGTACTCATCGCTAGCAGGGTTTTGTCCGCCTGCGATAACAGACGGGATAGCTAGGCCTAATACTAGTGGTGCAGCGAGCTTCATTGTGTTGACGGCGAGAGATGATGGAGGTAGGAAGTCGAACGATCAACTGGTTACATGACGCGAGTTTTATTACACACGCGCTGCTGCCGCCGGACGAAGCGACAGCGTTACATCGTGCCTAAACCCTTGTCCACCCACTCTATTTTGCCTTGTCCCGTCAGCACAGGTTTTTTGGGCCGCGTGGTACTATCATTATAACCGCGTGATTTTATCCCTAATGGGCAAAATGGGGGACCAGCGCTTGACTCAAGGCAAGTCAAGTAAGTCTGGCACTGGATTTTCCTTGGCTTTGGCTTCAAAAAAGCGAACTGACTTGCCAATCGCGGACTTGCCCTGCCTTGAAGAGGCCAAGTCTACTGCCAGGGCCCGGAACAATGCGACTTTCCACCTCCGAACGCCCTCCTGAAAGATAATCCACCTGCTTCACGTACAAGAGTGCGCGGAACTACCCCGAGCCCGGTTAGCCAAACGTATATCATGTCAAGTCACCACATTAATTGAGTCTGGTATTGTACTTGCGCATAGCTAGGGAGCACCTCTACCGAAGGCATCGTCAGCCAAAATACCGATGTGGGCGACATTGACAGCCATTCAAGGACGAAGTAAGGAGTCTGATCCCTATCCTCTCCGAGAGACGGAACTTGTTGGGGGCTTGGATGCTTTGCAGAAGCGGAGCTTGAGGTCTCGAAAAGCTAGCTAGCCCGGAGCTGTCTGAGACTGAAAAGTAGCGTAAGGTTTACAAGATTCTGTTTCTAGATCCTTTTTCTATGAGCACGATGAGCTCACTGCAACAAAGGATAACGGCCACTTCAGCAGCTGGGGTCGTCCCAACGAGCCGAAGAATATCTGTTTCAGGAAGTTCCACTCATCTCCGCCAAGCCTCAGGCTAAGAACTGGAAGCAGATTTGAGCGCCGTGGAGGAAAGTCTAAGAAGGAAAGCCACTTCCTGTGTCAAGACGTTAATTACTGATGCGTCCCGAGAACTAGCCCATCCTCGGCCCTGGAGGAGGAACACCAAGAAGTCAGTGTTATTTCTAGGATGCTAGATTTCACGAGCTTGACTTCAGCTTTATCGGCCCCTTTACTATGTTGGGCGAACTCAGTTATGACCAAGGCGGACTGTTGGATAACATTTTGCAGCTGAGGGAAGAGCTCCAGCTCGGCGGGCAGCTTGGAAACGAAAAGAAGTCGTCTGACTTGGGTTACGGGTCTAGCAGCCCAGACGGATTATTCCATACTAGGGATAATTCGAGGATTGTGGATCAGACCAATCAGTAAAGACCTTTGTTGACTACTATAAGATCTCAAAAAAATATATCTATTTCCAGGGAAATTTCAACCCAGAATTTATAGTATAATCGGCGAACCACATCCCACCGCATAAGCTCTACACTCAGACAGCTTCTGCGTCACAAACCACGCATTTCACCACCGCCATAATTCGGTAACCGGCTGCGTGAGTAACGGTTAAAAGGCGTGGTAGCAAGCTCTACCGGCTCCATATACACAACCGGTGCTACGCTCAACACTTCGGTCCCCCTTCCAATCTCATGGGTCCTCATGTGGGGGTTTGTATCCCCTATCAACTCGGTAATGGTAACTGACGTCCCATCCGCTTCCTTCACCTCGTTAAGTGATTGTGGTGCCTGCATCTGCCTTCTCTCTCGAAGCCGCTTGATGAAGAACGCCCAGAAGGCAAAGGCTAAGAGGATAACCGCAATGACAATACCCATGGCAATCCCAGTCTTGGCGGCAGAGGATAACCCACTCGATGGCTCTTCACCGCTACCGTTACTTGGCGGAGCCGAAATTGACGGAGCCGAAGAGGAAGCTGAAGAGGAAGCCGAACTACCATTTATGCCGGCTGCGGTTTCCTGGCGAAGGAGCAGCGTGTATTCGATCAGAGTCATGGCAACCTTGTCTGAGTTTGTGATGGGAAGCGGCGTAGGAGTTCCATCGCAATTGGCACACCGGATTGGCTCAATTGAAGTCGGCGCCGACAGCGTGCCCAGGCACCAACCGCCAACTCCGGGAGCCAAGCGCAGGACGGTTTCGGTGTATCTCAGCCCTCCGGGACAGCAGACAACGGCCGTCTCACCGGGTCGTAGAGACGGGAGGTTGGGATTGGCCCTTATCCCTGAGAGCAGTTCACTTATCCATCCTGACGGGCACGCTAAGCCGGGCCGGTAATAGACTCGGATTGGGGTGCTCTGCGAGCTGGGATAGCAGCTGCCGCGGTCGAAGTAGCCGGTGCCGAGAATGGCAAGGCTGTTGTCCTCTGTGGAGATGATCTTGTTGCAGCCGGCGGGCGGCGTGAATGTCGTGGTGAGCGCACCCACCAACTTCCAGCCGTCGCTGTCGGCCACCGTCTTTACCGTGGAGCTTGTTGTTAACGACATTGTGAATTGAGGATCAGAGCTTTGTTTTGCCTCTACGCGAGCCGTGGATCGGGCCATGTTTATGACGGGTGCCCATTAATCAGCTTGTTAGGGTTTGCCGTTTCACAATCATCTTTCTGCGACGTAGGGGTACGTTCAGGCATCAGACCCCTTGTAGCTCAGGCGTGGAACCAAATTGCTTCCAAGGCACAAGTGTTTCATGTGAACTAATTCACACTATGTTTCTTGTAGCCCCTCTTTTCCTATTGGAGATTATTTCAGCTGTGCACCAACCCTGAAGTTACGAGAGTCGTAGCAACATCTGCTTTCGGAATGCTAGTGAGGACGGCTATGACGGTGAGGAATCGCATTTCGACTTGGAAGCCTTACAATCAACCAAGCCCGTCACAGTTAAGTACAGAATGCATCACAGGCCTAATGCATACAAATAGTGAGTCATCGAGTGTGCAAAGTTGGTTCCCAAGCATATAATAGGCTAGGGCCATCTTCTCGTGTCGCCTCGTTTTGAAGGGACCCCTCTTCATCCAACCCCGACGGACGGGAAGCGACACCGCGAAAGCGAAGCGCGAGCGAACGGTTGTCCCGACCCGACAAACAATACCATCCTGAAGGGTATCCCTAAATTAGCGAAAAGCGATCGAGGCAACAGACTAGAACTACAACACGATTCTGACATCCCGGATGGACTATCCTCCAGAGACATTGCCCAAGCGGTCAGCCAAAGAACACTGTCAAAGAGCATACGGCAAAGTTCCAGCGCAGTTGGGACGCGGTGCTAACGTTTGGCGAGGAAGACAAGTGGGATCCACCATCGCAAGCCAAAGATATAGGCGAGTTGGATTGCTGGGAATAAACGTAGACCTAAACGAAGCTTGCCCCCTGTACTCCAGCCCTGATCAGCTGGTGAGGTTAGCTGCCAGCGTGTAGAAACATTGAGGGGTGGCCCCTTCTAGAAGGTTGGCTAGGTAAGCGATGATGGCTGCACCGCGGCGAAAGTCGTAAAGATAACGCCTTGCTTGCCGAGGGTTGGCCAGGCATTGCAAAGGCTGTGATGAGGCGAGGATTGCAGAGGTGAGACTGTCTGATTAGTTATTTGATAAGATAAGATCAGGGGAGCCAATCGGCTCAACAGGGGAATCACGGAGCACCGATGCCTGGAGGAGCCAGTGGCACGTGCGTTTCTCCTATCACCGCGGTCGGTCGCGTACCGCGCCGGCAAGCCCCTGACCGTCGACTTGCGGTCCGCGTACGGCGATTTTAGTAGACGATCTGAGCGCTGGGGGAACTACCGGCCTGGGGAGTTCGAGCAGATTTTGGTGATGGCTGAAGGTAATGTGGAGCGTGAGATTCTGGAGAGAGCTCACAGTTATGTGGTTTGTTTGGGCATACCAAAGATTAGTATACGCCCTGATATAGGTAGATGCGAGAGGAATAATAGGACTGTGGAACGCTTATTCCGAAGCCCTATAGTTAGGTTGGGTTGGTTTACTTGCCTCCTTCGTTCAGACTTCCTTCACCAACCCTACCGGTAGTCTAGGCGCCCTGCCTTGCGACTTGTCTTGACCCCTCAATGGGTGCAGACTGTAATCATTATTTTTATTAGTAGTTAGATAATACCGGTAAATAGCCAGGGTAACCGCGGCGTTTGACATTGGCCAATACATGGTGACGAGTGACGCTGAAAATGGTTTTTGGTCCTAACCGTCTTGGAAGGAGCTTCTATCTTTCTGGAAAGGAGAAGGATGGCATGGCCGACTCACACGAAGTGGAGATGCGCCAGACTTGGCGCCTCGGCATCAAGAAATTGAACCAATTGGATGGCATCAATGGAGTGGCATGCAGTGTTTTCATGCAGAGCCTTTTTGTGGCTTTGCTAGCGCTATCCACTATGTGGATGTGCCACTTTGACACTTGGTGGCCTTCTGTAGTTAGTGCATTTTGGCATCCTTGAAAGTTAGCGTCAAGCTACTAGCGCTGGGCTGATCATGCCGCTTCTCGCTGTATTCTTTCGGGTATGGAACAACTTCTCCTTCCTAGCCTGGCGCCTGGCCCGTTTCCCTCACGCGGTTTCAATTGAATTCGTGGTGCTCGACCTGGCAAAATGACTGACGACCAATCGCGCAATCAAGGTGCGTCAGATCTGTAGGGGCCCGGGGCAACTTGACAGGGGGAGATATGTGGGACTTCAGCGGACGTTGGGGGCGGGGAAATTCCAATCAGCAAAAACCGCTGACCTGCACCGCATCCAGACGCGACAACTCCACATGCTGGCGGTTGCGCGGCATCCGCAAACTCGCAAGGGAGGCCGCTCAACAACAAAAAACACACCGCCGTGACATCCCGATCGAACTCGCCCAAGAGCCAACTCCAATCGCCATCCGATGCGGCGGTAGACGAGTACTTTGACGGCGAGGCAGCGGAGCAATACCCGGGTGGCATCGAGCCCGGCGGGCCCGAGCACGAGGAGGATGGCGAATTCTCGCTCAATGACATCGACGACGATACGTCCATCACGTCGAGCGTGCACCGGCACACGTTCAAGAATGGGCGGCGCTACCACAAGTTCCGCCACGGGCGATACCCAATCCCTAACGACGAGCGCGAACAAAACCGCGAGGACATGCTGCACGCCATGATGCTTGAGGCGACTGGCGGCCGCCACTTCTTCGCGCCCATCACCGCGCATCCCTCCAAGATTCTCGACCTCGGGACCGGCACGGGCATCTGGGCTATTGAGGGTGAGCATCAACCCTAAGCACCACGATATGGCTGGTGTGACACTGACGACCCCGCAGTCGCCGACATGTATCCCGGCGCCGAGGTGACGGGCGTCGATCTCAGCCCGATCCAGCCGGAATGGACCCCGCCTAACGTACGCTTCCTCGTCGACGACATGGAGGACACGTGGCTGGCGGGCGACAGATTCGACTTTGTGCACCTGCGCAACGTCGTGCCAATCCTCAAGTCCCCAGTCGCCGTCCTCAAGAATATTTTTACGTATGCCCTCCCACAGCTCCATCCAGAGAGCGTTGGTAGCCTGACACACACTCACTCACTCACTCACTCACTCACACAGAAACCTCAAACCCGGCGGCTGGGTCGAGCTCCAGGACGTCGACGGCAAGGTGCATACCGACGACGCCAGCATCCCGCTCAACTGGCCGCTCTCCCGCTTCTGCGACCTCATGGCGCAATGCTTCGCGGCCTTCGGCACCGACGCGAACGCCGCTGAACGCGGCCGCGCCTACATGGAGGAGGCCGGCTTCGTCAACGTCCGCCACCACGCGATCAAGCTGCCGTACGGGCCGTGGGCGCGCGACCGGACGCTGCGGGTCGTTGGCATGTACTACCGGATCGCGTGCGAGGAGATGTTTCCGGTCGTGGGCGTGATGCATCTACCAATGCTAGGGTGGAGTCAGGACGAGGCCGAGGTGCTGTTTGCTGGGTGTCGAGCGGCGATGAGGGATCCGAAGGTGCATGCGTATGGATTGATGCATTTTTGGAGCGGGCAGAAGCCTGAGGAGGGGTGATGTGGGGTTGGGTCATTGTGTTGTGCTTCTAGTGTGTTTGTAGTGTGTCCCTTTAGCAGTTGGCTGAGGTCGCATGGAAACACCCTGCCTTAGTGCGGCTTTTATATATCTGCACGCAAGGCGAATTGAGTATCAGTTTCAAAAACAAATGTGTGGTTTCGAGGCCAGCATCAGAGTGACGCAGCTTAACCAATACATGGGCAACGCCTGGACCACCCACATCACGTAACAAATCCAGCTAGCCAAACCCCTAGGTTGCATGGGCCTATATGTAACCAAGTAACCTATCCAGTTCTAGTCCCAATACCGTGTAGGCGGGCGGGGGTGTCCAGGGCCCGGTTCAAATGCCGCCGCAAGCCCGTCCCACCGTACGCCTGTTCTCACTGTCTGCCACGCCCGTCATGCCAATCCAGATATCGGTCCATTCCCCGGGCGCCTCTAGCGCCGTGCGGTTCGATGGCGTCGCCGTGTTAGTGCTGCTATCAGTAGGCTAGGTTGTCGGCACCGTCCGGTTGTGGAATCGGATGCGCTATATTCCGGGCCCCGAGCTGGCGTGATGATCATCAGCGTAGATGGTGAGGAGGCTGTCGAGTGGGAGGTTCCATAAGCTGCGCGAGGCGATGGAGGAGTATGGTGAGTTTATTTTCCGGGGTTTTTTTTCACTCATTCGTCCCACCCCCCTTCTGCCACTTGCTTTCCTTCTGCGAATGCGGCAACCCGCTGTCTCCTTTCTCCTACTTATCAGCACTCTATTTTTCCATGTGTGGTAACCAATCATGTAGGACCTCTTGTGTGGATCTATGTGCAGCAATCCTGAGGTTTTGTAGTGTATGTCTGCTGTGTGGTCGCTGTACACCAAGGGCCAGTTCTATGAGACGGGTCGCATCATTCCAGGCTGTGATAATGTAGTGACATAATATGATGATCACAAGTATAAGGCACTCTAGGTACAGATGAGCAATATGGTATTTGTCACACTGGTCAGGCTCACCCAAGGTCAACAGGGCGTATCACCTCCTTAACCTACTGCAGTGGTAACAAGTGGCCGCGACCAGGCCAACATCCCCAGCTTCAAGCCCAAGCACAGTACTACCTTAGGCCTCTCAAATGCTACATAACCCTCAAGAGGCCACCCTATAGTCAGCATTTACTAAAACTTAAATTTCTAGTTATTAGAGTAGCTCTTTAACTCTAATATTAACTGTTATGGATTGATTAACTGAAGGTATAATAGCTATGATACATAAGGTAGCTCTTCTACATACAGTGGTCTTAGTACTATAAAGACGAATGAGAGCTTAGTAAGTGATAAAGAGTTAAAAAAACGCACATCTAGCTTAAAGGGTCATTTACTATATAAGAGGTATAGGACCTACTGGATCAGAAGGTTATGAGTGAGCGGTTGGTCCTAGAAACATGACAAAATAGTAGTGGTGCAGTGGGGTCTTGTATGAAGATTTGGTGCTGTGGTATCTGTGGTAAGCCTGGTTATAGTGTATGCATGCATAAGGAGGCTGTGAAATCTGATTCATCTGTTTCTGATTCAGTTATTGTAATTTCCAATTGTGGTTGTGTTGTAATTAAGAATACTTGAAGTCAGGTAATATCAAGCTTTATACACTGACTCCCACTAGCCCCTCCAAGGCCTCATATAACAGTTAGGACTCCAAGATGCCATAAAATTCTATTAAGGTCTCTTTATAGTTAACACATATTAAGGATGATATTACTAAGAATCAAGGCAGCTCACTAACCCTAATTGTTAAGGCCCTTAACCAAATCATAAAGGGTATAACAACGGTTATACATGAAACAGTATTGATAAAGGATGAGATGGTGTTGATGAAGGCTCATGTACAAGAGCTTAAGGAGGCAAATGTAACCTTAAGTAAATGCCAGAGAACTAGAAAAAGTCATATTTGGGCAGGAGGACTACGTATTGTTTAGGATACAGGTGATATTTTAGCTAAAAGGGATGCACATACTTTGTGAAAAGAGGAAAAGCAATTGGGCGACAAGGGTTCCACAAGGATTCATTCCCCTCAGCTTCACTAAAGTTCAGCTGATAATCTTTCTAAGGTCGGTTTCTAAAAAGGGCTGCAGAGCTTCTTCCTCTTAAGGGTCCATCGCTCTTCATCTCTTTTATGGATTGCTATGTACTAGGTATAATGGTACCAAGATACCCATAAGATCCATCCTACGTATAGATGATGTTCTCCTCTCTTGGAGTATATGATGTGAGTTGACACGCCTGCAAGAGCGGCCGTAATAGCCCCGTTCGTGGTGAACATTGTGCGTGCATACTAGGTCAGGAAATAATAAATGAAACGGGAGAGCGGTTGCATGGAAAATGCTTCTGTACTCCGAGAGCTAGTGCGGAGATACATGGACATGGATACGTCTATGCGTCAAGTGGGCACCTATCACCACCCATTTAGCTATCTGTGGCGGACGTTGTGTTACCATGCTTGCAGCGAAAGAGGATCCTAACATCTTATTTGAAGTGACCGCATTAACGGATTTGAAGATATAAATCCTTTGGGTGTTTACAAAATAAATATAGTAAATCTTAGTTTGTGGTAGACTATCTCTATATTTTCATTTGACAACTGTTTCTAGTCTAGTTTGGCACGGAGAAAAGTTCTTGAGAGACTGGCCCACTTGGTGGGGAGTTCTGATTAAAAATTGCTAATCTAAATTGTGGCTGATCGTCATCACATACAACACTAACTCTATTCCAAGGCTGGCCGGATTGTGGAAAGCGGCACAATCGAGTCGACAATCATGGAGAAAATGAGAATGAATAATCATGCCTCGAATCGTACGTCCATATCTAGACGAACTACCTTATGGTTTTGTGTCAATGCGCAATACATGAGTTCTAAGTGTCTTTACCTTGCGGTTGAAGTTGTGGGCTATCTTGAAGAAGATTACATTGGTATTATCCATATTTCATTCAAGGAAACCATTAAACGGAGAATCATTCAACGAGAATCCAACTGTATTGATTGAAAATCTAACGATCTGCTCAGATAGATAGTGAGTCATCACATGTTAACGGTTCCCATTTAACTCCTGGGGCCAGTTTGCGGGACAGCTTCCGGTACACGTTAACCCCATGTCGGCTTGGTTGCGAATATTGGAACACAGCACCTTAGCGGTACCACCAGCCTTGGGCCGGATGTCGATGTTCTCGAACTTGAAGTTTTTGCATGGTGCGGCCGAAGAGCAGTGCATCCCCGCTGCAACATTGTACCGGCTTGTCCCCTTAATGTTAGACCAGGTTATATCCTCGATTGGCAAGCGCGAGCTGTCGCAACCCTGGCCTGAATAAATACACGGGGTGACGTAAATAGGTTGATTGACGTCGCTAAACTCGAAGTTACGGAAGGTGACGTTGCGAACGCGGCCCTGGCCTGGATACGTCTTAATCCAAGCTGCGTTAGACGAGTGGTTACACTTGAAGTCCTGGAACAAGACGTTGTCGATATTGTCAGGCCCATTGCCGTTGCCCAGTGACCCAATGACGGCGCATCCAGACTCATAGCACGTCACATTGCGTACGTCAATATTCTTGCTATTACCCTTAACCGAGATACAGTCGTCGTAGCATTCCACCGTCCAATTTCGAATTGTGACGTCTTCGGAATTCCATGTGTCGACGCCGTCAGTGTTCACGGCGGACCACCGCGAGTTGCTTCGAGTCCCTAGAGCACTGATTAGCCAACTTTGTTTTCAAAACTAACATCAGGAGCAGGCGTACTCATATCGAGATTAGTCATAGTGACGTTCTTAGAAAATGCGACAAAAGTGTGCCAGAACTGACTCTGGCGCCAAGTGATGCCGTCTATCAAGACGTTGGTCGCACGCCAAATTGTTAAATTAATAGGCCTTCCTCGGCGATTGCTGCCGTCGCGGTTCTCATCTATCCACGCCTGGCCATTTCCATCAAACAGAGCTTTGCCATGTCCACGTAGTGCGATATCGGTCCCGCCCAGCTTCCAGCCCGTGTAAAGGTTTGCATATGTCACGGGTAGGGTGTTGCCAATCCAGTATTGTAGGTTGTCAGCACTCCACACCCACTTGCCGTAGATATCGATGCTGACGTTCTTAAGATTGGTAAACTCCATGACTTGCCGGATGTTGTAGGTGCCCTCTTGAAAAATGATGTGGCTGTTCGTCGCACACTCTTGGAATGCTTTCTTGATCTGGGGTGTATCGTCGCCCGAGCCTAGCGGCGTAACGGTACATGTTGAATTAGAGACGATAACCTCTGCAGCGATTTCAAGCCCAACCCAGGCCCACAGAAGTAAAACAACCTTTCTCAGAGGCTTCATCTTAGTTCGACATGTACTGGTTGACGGAATTTTTCATACCGGTGGCAGCCAGTCAATCTCACCTAGTATACTAGGTTCTTATATAAAGACATGCCAAAAACTTCCCACGCCATAGAGAGCGCCAACTCGGACAATTAATATTGACCCCACCCTGTGTAGCTACCGAAACTTGATGACTCGCGCCTAATTTCTTGAGTTTAAACAGCAAAGATCTTATTGGTGGGATTTATACGCCGACCCCGCCCTACCAGCGTTCCGGCACTTTTGGGGTCCCAAGATGACCGTTGTGATTTGGACCAAACCTCCGCATTGAGGTTACCTTATGATATTATAACAAAGGTTGTAACTGTCGCCCTTTGTCCGTGCCCTCAGTTGTTTCGGCCCATAGGCTGTGAGGTGTTGACAAGGTTGGTCCACATCAATGATCGACGCCATAATAACCGGAAGCCCCATCTTGCGCAGCACTTGTGGGGACAGACACAAAAACGACGTACCATTTCTCGGTACCTCTAACTAGGTCTTCGACGTGCTCGATAATCCCCGTCTCGCTAGGAACAAGTCAAGTCCTGAGTCGACAACAGCGACAGCGGGCCCATTGGCGTCTACACATGGCAACCGCGGCTTTCCGAGCTCAAAGCGTTCTTAGAACGGTCCCACTGGACGCATATCTGGATAATTCAAGAAGCCACCCTGGCGAACATGATCCGCGTCTACTGTGTCGCAGAGAGGCAAAAGTAAGAGCTATTACGGGAGCATATGAACGCCGCATAGCGGGGCCACGAAATCCGGTTCAGCACCATACCAGAGGAAAGCTTTCCTCTTGCATGGCTACTGGCAGAATACCTATCGTGATCCTAAGGACAAATTGTTTGGCTCGCTCAGTCTCGCCAGCGGCGTGTCTGGAAGCGCGAGCGGCTTACCGCTTTGGTACGGTCAGCCCGTTCCTTTGTGTATTTGGGTATGCTGTGGTTTGCCCTGACTACGGAATGGCGGAGTCAACTGGGCGAAGTGGCCGCTTCGAGTCATAAGATCTAGAGAGCGTTTGGTCTAAGGGAGATGTTTCTCGCGAGCTTTACACGGCAGCACACTCACAAGGCGATGACTCAGGTTTATTACTAACGAGCTTATTTGGGTTTTGGCCTTTAAGCTAGCGCTAGTTCTTAATCTTGGAGCAATGCTAGGCAAATACCGTAAGAGTCCCAACCGTTTCAGGCTCAGCTTGATCCTTGAGGGCAGCAGCGACTATTCCACTAGATTAACAAGCAAGTTGGCGGCGTTTTGTGGTCCTACCATGCAAGATGCGCACACTTGAGAACCATATTCGGGAAGCAGGAGCGGAACAGTAAACAATGACACGTCGGTTTGCAAGGCATGTCACACCTGGGACTTTAAACTGCTATTGGTATCATGGTTTCTAACAACATCACCAGGTTCTTGTTATCCATGAACCCCAAAGAGAAGAATTTGGCATTGACATGACAGGGACACACACCAATCTATGATGGCCAACAGCAAGAAAATCTTGTTCCTCACCAATAGCAATTTTGGTCAAGCAAATGTCATGCTTACCGTTGCCCACGCACTGCTTGTCCACCATGCTCCCAATATTGAAATTCATATCGCTTCTTTTAGGGGCATCTGAGATGCTGTCGCTAGAACTTCTGACTTTGCATTACAAAGCACACTGGTAGGTGTGGTGCTGATCATCTTCCATGAGCTGGACGGCCTCACCTGGGGCCCTGTGGCATGGCGACTAGAGGTTGGATTTGTGGAGGCAAATGACCAAACTCCCAACCTCCTAAATTCAGCCAAGTGCATCCTTCTCTTACCTACCATTATGCTGACCTCGTGCCTGGATAGGTTTCTGCTTATATATCATCAACTGGGGCACGTCATTTCCAACATGAACTCTGAAATTATGCCACTACCTGTGTACCGACTGGGTTGTCTTGGTTCCCCATACCATCAAAGACTTCGCTCTGCCAAGCCAGCCCTGGCTCACCATGATGTGGAAATATTCTCAGTATGTTCACTCACTTGTCCAAGCACCCTTACACACTCTACACTAACCAAGATGAATTAGCACCTACTCCACCCTGCCCTTTCACCTTCCTTGGATATACATCCTCTATACCATTCTCCTTTGCCTCATCACTGCCTATACCCTGCTTACTGACACCTATATTAAAAACCTCATGTAATGCCTTTGCCAAGACATCAACCTGACCACCTCCCTTATCATAGCCAATGAGCTTGGGGTACTTAGACCACCCCCTGGCCTGAAGATTCTATGCTCCATCTCACGCGATCTTAGTTATCCTATCACCATGATGCCCTCCCATCTTATACCATACAGACCTGTCATGCAAACCATCACTTGCCTCAAAGCTGATGACCCTTTATGAAAGTGGCTGGTCTATAGACTGACTATATATATCAAATCTTAGCGTGCATCTAAAGGCCAACCCCACCTAGGCAGTAGAGATAGTAGTGCTAGATAAGGCTACTACTGCCATGGGCAGGGAACACAAGTTATAAATCCTGTGGAAGCTGGGCTGGCAAGCTGGGCTTGGAAGCTGGGGTAGGTAAGAAGTTAGAGAGAGATAGTTTCAAGAATCCATAGAAGAGGGCACTTGATCTACTATGGTCAAAAGTAGAGGATGGGAGAGTATGGAGCTGACTAGGTGGAGGTGCAGCCAAAGTCTATCCTGAATCAGGAGGTGTCATCTGCTTGGTGAACCATGGAGGTATAAATTTACTCTATGAAGTGTTATTGATAAGTCTATTCTTAGGGAATGTAGTATTTGAGACTATCAAGAGGTTTTCTATAGTAAAGGGGTCCTACAGGTGCTAGTTGTAATTACTATGGTTGGACAGTTATGATTTTAGTAATCATGTTGAAATATTATTGGGACTTGAAGACGGTGTAGTGGATAGGATGGCTGAGCGTTTTGTCTGAGAGAGAGGGCATTGCGTGGTGGCAGGAGCAGGGAGGCCTAGTGTTTGTAGGTGGTTGTGGGCCTCTCCTGTTTTTTGTTGGATTTGGGTTGTTGGGCAGTGGAGGCGTGCTGCTTGAGGATTGGGGTAGGTGGGGTTTTCCCCACTCGGCGTTGGTGGAGCAGGTTCAGTGGAAAATGGTGCTTACTTTACTTATAATTTTGCCGAGGTTAGCCTTGGGGGACGAGAGAAGCTCGTCAGCGATCCGCTCAAGGTGGTTAGCTAGCAGAAGAGGACTCGGGATAGAGTGGTCAGCACTGTGTTTCATGAGGATTATGACCGCTTCCAAATTCTGGAGTTGGGCGGAGGAGTGTCACACCGTGTAAGCCTTGTAAAGGGATATAGCTCGTTTTTATGTCCAGCTTCTTGGGATCGAGGCGGGAAGCAGCCTGGGCAGCGAGATTTAGTTCATCAAGGTAGCCCTCTTCTATGCCCGGTGTAGCAAGTGTAGCCCGTCTGGTATCCGATGCTGGGGTCGGCTTTGGCATTGAGTAAAGCTGCAAAAATCTTTCCGTTTCTGAGTCGTAGCACTTGGCTAGGTGGTGTCTCACCATATTTGTCTGATTTGTTTGGTTTCGCTGTGTGAGTGGTAGTTTGGAAAACACCTTGTGTCTCCGGTGCTGACGTCGCTTCCGAGGCCCGGCAAACCATCCAACTCGGCTTCTTCTGTTTCCGCCGGGTCCTATGTATTGTTTCCGGTCCCAATAAAATCATCCTTTCCTCCCGAGATGTCCAGTGACTCGGGTTTAGGCAAGAGGAGCTTGACGAGATGATGCTCCTGGCTTGCAACAGCATAATGTAGAGCCGCCTTACCGAATTTTTCGGTGCCCCATTAAAATCGGACCCCTGTCTGAGAAGAAACCTTGCAATGGAGAACCTCTTCATGACGATGGCCCGCATCAGTGGTGTTGCTTCAAGCGTGTTTTGTTTCGTTTATCTCGGCCCCTTTCGGAGTAGTAACAGAACAACAGAGACCAAGCCGCTTTCGGCTTGACGCTATATCACGGCTCCTGCACAAAGACTACATCCTAGCCTCCTGCCGCCGCGATATCGAGGGCCGTATCATAAACAACCATTGTCTTTGCCACGTTGGCGACGAACACTCGGACCGTCTTACCAGGCATTCAGGGCAATACGGGCTTTCTCCGTCACCTTTCTTTCCCTCCTCGGCCTATTCGGGCTCAGGGGAGAAGGGGGAGGCTGGCCGGGTGACGCCAGCACTAGGTACCAAAGTACTGAGGTAACACGAATCCCGGGGCACATCAAGCACCGAGGAGGACGGAAAGGAGATACATATAGCACAAATAGTAACCACTGATAAGATTGGTATTACACAGATAAGTCTGTTGCTGATGGTCCGCTTACGCATCCCGGTCACGGAAGATGCTCCCCGCCAGACCCCGACCCTTCGCCAGCTGGAGTCGCCTGTGAACAGCTCAAGAGAATCAGACTACAATGATCAGTGATAGTCTTGCGGCTCCCCCGATTCACCTATCGACCTCAACTCAACATCACCATATGTACGCAATACCTCGTGAGATTCAGGCGCTGTGGCCACTACTTTGTCCGTGACACCGAGTGCGGGTTGAGGCCGTGCCGTACGCTTGCGAGGTCCATGACCATCTATGAAATGTGTGACGATTGGAGGATACTCCGAGCAAGACGCAATAAGCCAGTATTAGGCTAGGTGGGGCCTACACTTGAGCCCAGTGCTCCAGAGTCTCACCCCAATACCTCAACTCCGCTTCTTTTCTGGAGACGATTTCCCGCGGTGCCCAACTACCTCCAGTGCCCAACATCTCTCCTCCTCTGGAATATTTCCAGGCTGGACGTTCCGCAGTAAGAAGCGCATGATGTCATGGCCATCGCGTCTTGCTTTCTTCTTCATCTTACGATCCAGTAGATGCTTACCAGCACGTTTAGCAATCTTCGCCGCACGATCCAAAGCCGTCTTGCTGCGAGCGTCTCGAATGCCTAGGGAGGCGCCGCTCTGTAGTAGCTTGCGGAAAGACGAGGAGTACCAGACCTCGCTTCCTAGCTCTTGGCGGTCTTTGTTGATGGTGGTGCTCTTGCTCAGACGGGCGATATAGCACTCGATCAAGCAGTGGATGGGCGACATGCCCGCACTGTTGACGGCGTTCGGGTTTGCCCCGTAACCTAGGAGAGAGGACACGACGTGGAGCATCTCTTCCGCAGGCGGGAAAACGGAAATAGTGTTCCCTTCGCTCCACCACTGGCTGCGGGTTCGGAGGTAATATGTAAGGCAGACTTCGGCTTCCATGTTCAGCTGTGCTAGACCAAGGGGACGCCGGATGTTTAGGTCGAGCCCTTTCGCTAGGAGCGCCCGGAATAGTGTGTCTCCACCCTGCTGAGTCCATCTGTCCTTGAACTTGATGTGATGGAGGAGCTGGAAGAGGATTTGATTTGAGCCTGGAGCGCTGGGTGGCTCGGGGTTCGCCCCCGCTTCCAGGATGATGTTGGCCACCTCATATTGAAAGTTCTCAACTGCCACGAAGAGCGGTGGAAGTACTAGGGAGCCGAAATTGTTGACGTCGGCGCCGAGACTGATGAGTTTGCGGACAAATTCGGGAGGCACCATTTCATCGCGGCCATGATAAACACTTTGGATGTCGTTGATTGTGAGCGTTCGATGGTCTGCCCCCAAGCCCAACAAGTAACTGGCGATATGAAGGTCGGCATTGTTAACAGCGATGTTGAGCGGAGTTCTGCCGATGTGATCACGGATGTCGAGGTCGGCTCCATATTCAACGAGTGCTTTGATGATTTCTGTACGGTCGGCATCTTCCTCTTTCTCAACCGGCATATCATCATTGTAGACATAGAACCCAGCCGCCACATGCAAGGCCGTTGACCGGGAGGAAGCTTCCCGGGCATTGACCAAATTGGGGTCGACTTCGGCCAGCAGGTGCCGGACCATCTCGCTGTTACCATAATGGACGGCACACTGGAGCGCGTCCAGCCTCTCGTCGTCCCACCAGAATTCCGGATTTGGGCAGCCAGGACCAACGTCTGCCTCGTAGCGTGTCAGCAGCTTTGCCACTGACGTATTACCATGACATAGGGCCAAGTGAAGCGGCAGCCATGTCGGGGGGTCGTGTCCCGGTTGCGCCCCCGGGCCGAACTCGTAAAAAGAGTCCACGTAACGTTTCCATTTCTCGAGGTCCCCGCCAAACTCGGCGCCAAATAATCCCACAGAAGCCTTGTTCGTTTCGGCGCCGTGGTTCAAAAGCCATTCGACCGCCTCGTCGTGCGCTCCTACAATAGCGTAGTGAAGCGGGGTGGCCTGCATGCGTACCATTGCAGCCGAGAGCGCTTCTTCACCAAGCTGAAGGCTGATCTTCGAGAGAACCTCGAGACGCGCCCCCCTGTGTGGGCCTTCGCCATCCACATCAGCTCCATACGAGAACGCCTTCTCGAGGACATTAGTTCTGCCCTTGGCGGCCGCCCAGCTCATGACAGACGAGCCTTGTTTGTTGATGTCGAAGCGGTAGAGTTGCATCTCGAAGATGGCGCGGAATTTCCGGCAAGTTGCTGTAAGCGAATAGAGGGTTCTCATGTGCTCTTTAGGCGAGAGCATGTCCTCAGAGCTTGAGATTAGATGGAGGAGGATTTCTGTGGGCAAGTGCGAGAGCATGGGAATGGTCTGAAAGTATCCGGCAGAATTGCTGATGCGCGTGGGCGCGGAAGTGGTAATGTCTGCCATTGCTGAGAGATGCCTGTGATTCGACGCCGCTGTCAGTGTAAATGACACGATGGTATGGATTGATCAAATTGTGGAAAGCTCGGGTAGCGGCCTGTAATGCAAAGCCAAAGATCGGGTCATTTTACGCGAGCTTAGCATACATACCACTGGTGAGATCTTGTCAAAAGCAAAGCGGCGTTGTGCATTTGCGAAATTGTGAGCGAAGGTCGTTACAACGGAGTTGAGGCAAAGCTGCTGCAATAACTGCAAGGAAGAAAAGAGTAAGAATTCACCTTAAAGGCAGTCGTGTGTTTGTGTTGGAGGGACTGCCCCACTATTGGGCCGCCCCACTTTCCGGGATACCCGAAGTACAGCCACCACCCCACCTAGATTAGCTGCAGAGGATCTTGATCTTAGATCCTGACCATCGCCTTACAGTTTGCCCCTCTTCCCGAAATCGCCTAGTGCTGTGACTGTATCTGCTAACAGAAAGACATTTCCCATAGAAACCTCGAAATTCACTCTCTCTGCGTCACAGCAAATTCATCTTCCTCCAACCAATCTGCTCTCTGCACCTCGCAGCCCACGTTTGATCACCATGTCGACGCTACCAATCACACCACCTCGGCGATTGTCAATCACGAATCCCTTTGAGCTTACAGCCAACACCCTCGCCCACGACACCCCGGCCTGTTCCGCAATGGGCCACAGCATCACCCGAATCCTTTGCCGTGTCTGCAACAGCCAGATTGGGAAGACAGAGATCAAGTGCTTGCCGCCCACAGTCAGACCGGCCTCGGGCTCCGGCGCCGCATTGGTGGAGCAGCACAGGGCCAAGCGGTACAAGAAACGACGGACCTTTAGGGTAAATGCAAGGAGGAGTTTGAGCATGAGGGTACAAGCGTCACGCCGGAAGCGACACAACCACAACCTATACATACTTCCCGGCCCCAGTCATCATTTTCCTCGTAACAGAAGAGTTCAAGTCCTCCATCCTGCTAGCCCAACCCCCATAATCCCCGCTGCGTACAAAACAACTTAAAATCGATGCATCCTGGCAACTACTTGGATTGTTATGCTCTCTCCCCTTATTACTTAGTTTCCTGTTTGATGCACTTCAAAATTACAATGTTCTCAATTGGCCACTCCTCTATCATAACCTCCTCGTACGTACCCTCCATCGAGTTGGTTATTTCCAGTACCGATTTATCGAGATCATTGGGTAGGATCCGTGATGCAAGAGAGCGAGGCACGGGCTCCAAAATCCCCACCCTCTTGTAGCAGACCGACTCGTTCATCCTGCCGCTCAAATGATCCAGTTGCTCTCGTATAAGCAGATACACAAATTTCTCATACCACCCGTCTGAGGTTTTCGCGATCTGGACCAGCGTAAACTCAGTACTGTCCCTCGACACAGTAGCAGAGCAACTTGAAATGTTACCAGTCAGTGGCCACGAAAACTTGAACTTGGGCTTCGTCAAGACAGCCTGGGCCACTTTGTTTGTATTCTGCATGGGCTGTCTGCGCACCGGTGCCCTCTGCGCCATGTACCCCAAGCACGTCAGCACCATTTGAACCAGGACCAGCAGACTCTTCGGAGCCTCTATCTATGTCGCTGCCCAGTCGAAGGCGGGCGATGTACCGGTTCTGGGAGCACATGGTCTACTCGCATAGCCAGGAAGACTTCGATAAGGCCTGGGCAGGTATGAAAGCCTTTTTTCTAGAACAAAACAAGTCCTTAGACTATCTTGAAGATACCTATCTACCTACTGGCGCGGAGCCTAGATGACGAGGAGGAGTGCTTGCGGCACCAGGAATTCGATACAGTTACACGGCTGAGAAGTCGACCGCGGGGATCAAATGCCATGGAACCAGACCCAACGGCTACATGGCTAAGCCAGCCCCTGAATTCAGGGGTACAGGAAGCGTAGGGCGGTCAACGCCCTGTAACCCAGCCAATAGCTGCACAAGCTGGTGGCCTAGCACCCTCGACCCGACAGTACTCCCAGTGGGAGCTTGTGCCAGACCTGCAGGGCTGGGGGTAATGGTGAGAAAACCAGAGGCAGTGGCAGGAAAGCGAAAGCCAGAGCATCAGTCGATCCACCCAGGAGCCAGGGAGCCGGCCAGCGGGCAAGCCAGGGAATTCCTGTGCGCGGTCGCAGTGCTGTGGGCAAGCCCAGGACAGGTGGCGGGGCAGGTAGCAAGGCGGGTAGGGCCGCCACGGCGCCAGCAGCACATAGCTGCTGTGTTAATACGCTGGCTGGAAGATTTTTATTGTGTATTTGAGCAATTTGAGCCATCTGAGCGATCTGAGCGATTTAAATCGCTATAATAGTGTCGAATTGACTGTTGTTTGACTGCGATGGACTGCGACCGTGGCTATCAAACCCTCCAATCCATAACCAATCCACAAGAACATCTCTCAAAATGCAATTTCAGAACCCTCCTCATTACCACCCTCTCAGCCCCAACAGTCCTAGCAGCCTTCAATGAGCCCTGATATGGCACCGGTAGCATCGCAGGTACTTCCCCCAACCACCTCTTACCCCTAGAGCACGTCAAGGATGCACAGTAGTCCCCAGCATAACCCTGGCCAAACCCTGAACCCGGAAGACAGGGTACATAAATCGCTGCAGTAGTGTTGAACTAAGTGTTGTTTGATCGACTGCGATTGACTGCGACCGCATTTGACTGCCACGGCTGCGACCATGTGGCTGCGAAGGTGGTGTACTATTTTGGCAGGCGGTGTGGAAAAATGGAGGGGAGGATATACCAAGTGCAAATAGATGACTCCGGTACATCCCGACGGGCTCTATATCTAGGTGTGGCTCCTACCACGTGATGACTACGGTGAACAGTCACAGGCTAACCTGTGACACTTGTTCATCATCATCACCACTCCCGCCCATAGCTTCTTGGTATAGCAGCTCGTATGGAACCACCTCGGGAACCTTGGGGAACCTCGCATTCAACTTCTCAGCCTTCAGTTTGTCTGCCTCACCCTCTGCCTTCCTTTGGCCCCATACATCCCCAGCCGCACCCAAAGCCTCTGCCTTCGCCTTCAACGCCTTCCACGGTGCCAGATACGGCAACTGTGCATAAAACAAATCGAGGTCAACAGGGTACGTGGATACCTCATACCGCACTGCCCGGGCCGGAATGATGGACTCGGCATACTTGTGCGTCGCTAGAAGGCTACCGAGGAAGAAGACCTTAAACGCAGCCCCTAAACTGAGGCCATCCACACCCCCCAAGTCATCCTTACTCACACCGAACACGCGGTGCTGATGCGCCGCCGTGTTGTACGCCGGGAGCACCTCGTCCATGATGCCCAGGGCGCGCATGATATCGTCTCCGACGGTGCCCATGGCGGCACACCCGTCGTAAGCGATAACCTTGGTCATGGGCACAATGGTCTTGAAGTCGGGTGGCGTGTTCATAAACCGTGAAAACTCCCCTGAGTCGGGTTCTAATACCAGCCGCGTCTTCAAATACCACTCAAGGTTGAGCTGTTCCATGTAGGGGTCGTGGAGCGGGTCCCAGTAGAACTTGAACTCCTTGCGCAGCCACGACCAGAGGAAAGTGCTGGCCGATGGGCCCGTACAAAGAGAGACTCTGGAATACGCTGCCGTCTAGGCGGGCGGCCTTGGCGGCTTCCCGGGACCAGGCATCAGAGGGGAGGTTCAAGTCACCGAGCGTGTCGGTGTAGTTTCGCGCCGCCGTCGGGTGGAAGTTGTCGTCGGCCATGCCCATTACTGGGTCGAGCTTGACGCTGCTCTCGGGGGGTTGGGTTACGGTTACGGTGTATCTGCCCTGGGAGACGAACTTCTTGAAGCTCTTCTTGATAAACGATGGTGAATGCGTGTTGAAAAACTCGGAAATGTCTTGCAGGGACGAGATGAGCAGAACGGTCAGGGGTTGTTCTCCTTGGTCGACTCTCCTGGCAAGACTTTCCATCAAATCGGCGCTGGGAACTCTTGTTTGTTCCAGGGCTGGCTCGCAAAGGTTACGTTCTTGAGCTCGTAGAAAGAGCTGTCGCGATGCTCATTCTTTTCCACGCCGCCGGTGCCAATGGCGACAGGAAGGTGGCCCAGTTTGAGCAGGTGAAGGGTGCTCCGCAGAAAGAATGCTCGTTTTGTCGCCGGTTTGTGGTTCGTCGCTCTCCGACCGCCTGGAGATGGCCAAAAAGCTTGCCAATGCCATCTTCTATGTTCACCTATACGGGTTCGTACACAAGAACATCAAGCCCGAGATAATCCTTAGTCTTGGCAAAGCGGGCGAAGAGAGCGCTACCCGAGCACCATATCCCTGGTTGGCTTCAAGGTGATCCGGAATGCCGACGGGAGGACATATCCAGTAGCTGACCGGAGGTGGGAAGCGAATCTGTATCGGCACCCGCGGCGGCAGGGAAGCGACTCTGATTATTACGTCATGCAGCACGACATCTACAGCCTCGGGGTGTGCCTGTTAGAGATTGGCATCTGGGAGACGTTTGTTGCGTACGACGGCCCCAACGGCGCTGCGCAGCCGTCTAAGGCTCTTGGTCTCGCCCAGGACCGGCAGGAGCTTCAGAGTGGTGTTACACTGAAAGCCCATCTTGTTGCCCTGAGCCGTAGCCGCGCGTTAAGGGCTAACATGGGTACCAAGTATAGCAAGGTGGTCGAGACATGTCTGACTTGTCTTGACGAAGACAGCATGCACTTTGGCGACGAGCAAGCGTTCCAGGACGAGGAGGGAGTAGCCGTAGGCATAAGGTATATAGAAACGATTATGGGTATGATTAATGCTATCTGTGTCTAGGAAGCTTTCCAGTTACTGTTGGTGAGGGTGGTATGATATAAAAGCATGTTTGGTTATGTTCCTATGCAGTATGTAGTAGGTGTATGACTGATTGATGTCTACCATTTCTCTGTTGAGTGGAATAGGGTTCTTGCCTACAAGCTAACAATAGCTAAGATAAACTATAAAAGGTGCCTCTTATGACCTTCTTTTAAGCTAGTGTGGACTACTAATTATAAGGCTAGCTTATGCTAATTGCTAATAACTTCTAAGGCTGGCTTATGATTTAACTGCCTACTATAGGGGGTTGACCTTACTATGGACTTCTAGCTAGTGGGCTTTTAAAGGTAAGATGGACATAATCAGAAGGTAGATGCTCTTCTGCTAACTTAGAAGCAGAGACTTCCAAGTGTCTCTCTATAAAATCGACTTTCTTAAAGGTGTTGAGATAGGTATAGTTGGTTTCTTAAATCGCTAACTTTACCTTTAATAATATCAGGATATTGTGACACCGGCACTATACCTAGGTGAGAAGCAAGGTGTAGTAGGGGTGACAACGACAAGGTGAGTGATCAACTGCAAGATAAGACTGCAGAGCTATAACGATGACCCGTACAGTGTCGGACGATATCGTTCAGGGAGATGGAATGATTAAACAGAAGATAACACACGATGTTTTGCAGTTGCAGATCAATTGAAGAAGAGGGTGGTTGCTTGCAGGTCATCGCGTCCAAACCACCACAGGGCTCCTCGCAGCAGTCGGGGACAAGATGACCAAGTACAAGGTGTAAGAGCAAGTCAACAAGTCTACTATCTCATAAGATATAATGAAGAATAGATGATTAAACAACAAGGGTTCCATAAGGATAGAATTCCCCACAGCTTCACTAAAGTTCACCTAATAATCTTTCCAAGGTCAGTTTCTAAAAGGACTATAGAGCTTCTTCCTCTTGAAGGTCCATCGCTCTTTTATCTCTTTTATGGAGTGTTATATATAAGATATAATGATATCAAGATACTTATAAGATTCCTAACTGCCTATTGGTCCAGAGGTTTCCTAGCCGCCCATCGCATATGCCCTACAAATCCATGGCTACATACAAGTGAAGCCGGCCATTATATGACAAGTCCATAGCCTATATTAGTACTTGTTCCTAACAGCTCAAGTGGCTTGGTGTTAATCGCTATGGAGGTTCCTGCAAGTCCTTGGTACTTATACTGGCTATAGTGCTGTTAGGTCGATCCCATGTTGGCTGTTGCAGCAGTGGTTCCCTTTATGACTTATCACTGCCTAAGCAGGCTGATCGCGACCACTTGTCACCACTGAAGCTAGACTCCAGCAAATGTTGGATCAAGGTCTTCCTTCTAATAAGATGACTGTGAAATATCAAGAAGGTCCTTGACTAAAAGACCATTATGTGATCTATTCAGCTGTCATATAGCCTGACCATGATGCTAAGGTTATGTGGCTTGTCCATGATAAATCTAAAGTCTGGTGACGAAGCCTGGTGCGGGATAATCTACTATGTGGCTAGCCTTTGCCTATATATAGCCCTGGAGCCCCTGATACAATCCGCTGGAGATGCCTGGAGCCCCATGGTTCATCCATGGGGGACCTAAAGCCCAATAACGATTGCCAGATGCTTGGAGACCCACCAGATCTAATGGACCTGTTGCTGGATCCCAAAGGTGTGTGTGTGAATCCATGACCACGCAGGCCCAGATCAAGGAGGTGAGTAACCCTGTTGACTTTAGGTGAGCCTGACCAGTGTGACACATAGTATATTTCAGACAGCTACATAGCTGTGATAGGGTAAATCCACATAATTGAGCAATGCAATTGATATCATTAAAATGGGTATAAGAGGTAAGATATTAAGAAGAGAGAGGCTCATGGAGAGAGTACTAGTCTTGGACTAACGTAACTTCTCAATCTAGTCCAGAGAATGCAACCCCACGCTTTATGACGGCAGCCTTGTCTCTATTATATTCGTATATAACCTGTATCTTGAATTCCAAGTGTTGACTTAGAATTCAGGCATTTCTTTTAGGAAGTGAGTGTAGTTAGGTGTGGGTTAAGTACTCCTTCAGAGCAGTAGGTTCCTTATATAATCTACACATCACATGTAAATCATGTGGTGCCTATTTCTCACATTAATACAATAGTATAATTATACTACTGAAAAAGTTATTTTAAAATGCTACGTAGTTGAAGGTGAAATGGGTGTCGTTGAATTTTTATTGATTGGTCCATTGGGGATGCAAGCTGACATGTCTAACTCACCATTCGTCGGCCAGTGTGAATACCAATCAGAAATCTCAGGAACGCCGCAGCTCCCAGTGTCTCTGTCCATTGTTGGGCCGAAAGATAAGCACCTTCTCAACAGAGCTAAGGAGTTACTAAATTGGGCCTAGGGTTGGATGTCGGTCTTTTAGGCCTTGTTCATGACTACCTTACAGCGAAGGGACTCCCCACCTCTGTCTTGACAGGCAGTATAGCATTCCCCCTCAAAATGAAAGTAGACGAATTACTTATCTAGGTCGGGAAATAGCCTCGTGGTATTTCACTATTTGCGGTATCACCCTTCTAGTTGAAGACCATTGACCTTACTTCCGCACCCCTTCTCCATGGCGCATTTAGAGGGGTATTCGCATCTTCGAATGCAGCATGTGGGCCCAATTTTGATCAAGCACGTTAGCACCACGTCTCTAATAAACTCATTCTCCCATTCAAGCAAGGCTCTCACATCATTCTGGAGTGAGATATATGGGCGGGGGCCTCTACGGTAGGTAGGGCTAAGAATTACCCATGGATACCCAGGACCCACGGACCCAAATGGACCCATGGGCCAATGGGTGGGTACCCATTGCTTGGCACGGGTCCGACCCATTACCCAAAAAACCCATGGGTCCGTTTGGGTACCCATTGGTCCTACATATCAACAAGTATAAAAATATAAAATATAAGGTTATTTATATGACAGGATGCTATATCAAGCCTATGCTTACCCAGTAAACAAGAGGTCAGCCATATAGCAAAGTAATAGATGTGCCTATCCCTGTACTAATCCTAATAATTTAGAGTTAGTAAGTAGTAAGGCCTATAGTAATCACCATTAATTCATGACCAACCTCTGCTCTATTAGGAGTTTAACTACATTAGTTTAAGTCCTCCTACTAAGCCAATAGGGACTTACTGGCATCACCTTAAGTTACCTCCGCTTCAGCTACATCCACTCCCATACCGCCCAGGATTTCACAACCTGCAGTCGCCTCTGCTTCAGCACCACCCAGACTTTCATACCACCCAGACTTCCATTACCCCTACTAGCCAGATTACCAGCCAGATTACCATTGCTTCTTATATTGGCAGGATGAGTAGATTTATTGCTCAAGGGCCTGAGGACATTAGAAGCCTTGTGGGCTTGGAATTTCAGGACTTGAGCCCTTTTCTTGGTCATAAATAGAATGCTGGCTGCCGTGGAGTAGATATAGTCGGCCTTGGTAGTTTTCTGGTTTGCGGCCGCCTGTTCTTTCTGGATATTCTTGTAGTGATCCTGAAAAGCCCGCCAGTTCTTCCTTATCCATGCCTGATTCTTCTTAACTTCCTGTGATGGCAGGCAGGGATTCATTGGAATTGGAGTCCTCATTCTCATTAGCCCATAGTTTAGGAAGAGGGTTCTTCCCCTATATATGCACTTGGACCCATTTGACCCATTTGACCCATGGGTACCCATGGGTAAATGGGTCCAACCCACGCCAAGATTTGGGTACCCAAAAAATTACCCACCCATTCACATGGGTACTCATGGGTACCCATGGGTGGGTAATTCTTAGCCCTAACGGTAGGGAAAGATGAGACACTTAACTCCTTGCAGGTTTGGGGAATTAAGAGTCAAAGTTCTTGATAAGAATAGACTCTTCCATGATCATGCGGCTGAAATAGTACTATCGATGGTTGGTGTTGAACTTTATTAAGTAATCCTCTCCAAGGTGATGCGGATAGACAATGTCCTGCCATAATATCTTCGGTTGCGAGACTTCGAGTGTCCAAAACAGCAAGAGAAGTATCTCATAGCGGCTCGGTAAGAGGACGCCAAACGCTAGGCGGCAGAGTAAGGACAATGTTGGAGAGTCGCCGAGGATGTTAACTTACTTGATAAACCGAATTCTGCCATCGACCAAGCTATCGGCTTTACCATCAGAGTACAACAATAAGTCGCGGGGTCTGTTTTTGAACCACCCCCTGTTTGCAACCACTTGAAAATACAGGGGTCAGATCACCCCCACCCACTTCAATTGACTACCTCTCTGCAACTATACAATCTTCCACTATTTCGTCTTCTGATTCTGATTCTGATTCTTCGTCTTCATCGTCCTCTTCTGAATTAAACCTTCCAGCCTCCACCTGCGCCCTGTGGATAGCTTCAATCCCTGCAAATACACCATTTGGATCAGGGACCACCTTCCTCCTCTTTGTAGGCTTCAGTCGCTCAACCGTGGCCTCCAGCTCTTCAATTTTCCGTGCCTGGAGAGCTAGTTGGTAGTCCTTTTGGTCAAAGGCCTTTTCAAGCTTCCGGAACAGCAGCCTTTCTGTAGGTGTAGCCACACCTTGGGGGCGTAGTACTGCCCTCAGCTCCCTGGCCTTTTTAGGTGTAGATACCATAACCCCTGGGTGGCCGTAATCTTCCAAAGTCGCCCCCCTGGCTGTAAGAGGGCCTGGTGTTATAACTGGACCATTTCGGAGCTCAGAACCTTCGTTATTCTTAAGCAAATGGCGGCTCATTAGAGGTTTGCTCATATTAACCGGCCATAGCCCACCAGCCTTCCACCCAGACCGTATATTCCGCTCTTTCAAGCCCTCAATACGTGCAAGGCGATAACATTCGAGGAAAAGTCGTTTGCCAACCACAGAGGACTCCTCCAGGCCCTCACACTGCCTAGCATTAAGTAGTTCTCGGTAGTGGTGTTTAAGAGAGCTGAACACTCCTAAATCCAGTGGTTGAAGGACGTGAGAGCAATGGGCTGGCAAATAGAGGACCTGGACCTTATTGCTATAACATTGCCACATGAATTCATGTGTTGTATGGCTGTGGTGGCCGTCCAGAATAAGAAGGCGGCGTTGTTCAGGGTTGGATGGTGTTGTTAGGGGGAGGAACTTTTTAACCAGCCACTCCAGGCCAATTTCATCACTTGTCCAGCCCTTTTTGCTAGAGGCAAAATGCCAGCCTTTATAAGGCCCCAGGGCTTTTGGATACCACTGCTGTTGAACTGTCTTGCCCTTGTAAATGACGACCGGTGGTAAAGCTGCCCCTGTTGCTGAGATACACTCTATAAAAGAGATCCAGGTACGAGAACCAGGCTTTTTTGTAGTAATTGAACGCCTTTTAGCGTTTCCTACAACATATCCATTGCTCCCTAAGCCTTCCATGAGGCCTGCCTCATCCATATTCCACCTGAACTGTGGTGGAATGGCCTGGACAGCTGGAATCCGGAGATAGTTAAACCAGGGCCGAATAGCTTCCTCTGTAGCGGACTTTAGGCGGGCTGAGTCTATCCGCCGGGGCCGCTGGGTCTTAATAATTGGATGCCGAGCAAGAAAGTGGCGAATCCACCGCTTTCCGATCCTCTGGCCGTCGCCGTGTTCTGTCGCTATTCGCTGGGCCAGGTCTCTGATAGTTTGGTGTGATGGAGCATTGCCTAAACTACCCTGGAATAGAACCCATTCCGCTAGAAGGTCTTCTTGGTCGACAGAGAGCCTCTGTTGGTCTTGGTGGGCCACTGTATGTGGAAGGCGGCCATTTACGCGGCCCCGAAGGGTAGGGTATGGAATTTCGTAGTGTTTGGCAGCGTCGCGGATTGAGCGTCCTTTTCGCACATCATCGCACGCCTGGCGCATGTCAAATTCAGCCCACGGCATCTTGAATCAATTAGAAATAAGTGCGAAAAAGATGAAGTAAATTGGAATCAAAATGGTGGAGAAATGGTAGATTGAAGTGGGTGGGTGAAATGGCGGTGTGCATTTTCACTTGGTTGCAAACAGGGGGTGGTTCAAAAACAGACCCCGCGACTTAAGCGGTTCAAAGCTGCCTCTGGAGTTTGGTCTTGCAGCGAAGAACCGTGGTTCAGTCGTCAGCATCATATCAAGTCCTCCCGGAACGGTTGACATGGGTGAGGATTTTTATACCACGTACCGGTGTGTGCCTTTTCGGCAGCTGGTCGCATCTCATGCCGCTGGACACGGCGGTTGACGGTAAGTTTTTTTTTACTTCGCGCAACTGGCCAAATTCTTCGTCAACATGAACCGGGTCGATAACGAGGTGAGGGTCCCTGCCACGAAGTCAAAAGCGACGACCTTCTCGGCTCCAAGAAACTCCTTCATCCATGACTCTACCTGTGGGCTACATACTCTGTTTGTATGGACTCCTACTCGACAAGCTGTCGTTGGTAGGCATCTTGGCGAAGGCGAAGCCATGGCGGTCCAGCGAGAATTCTTCCTCTCTTCGGAAGTTCGTCAGATTCCCTGGCTCCGCAGCAAAACTGTGTGATTGCTTCTTAGAGTTGAGCTTCGGTATACGGCTTTGGTGGTTTCGGAGCCATAATATCAGCGGCAAATATGAAATTTTCAGGCCAATCATCTACACTAAGAAATTAAGATTACAGAACAGGTTGGTTCAAACTGCGGTGCAGTTAGACCGTACCGAAGTGCGCAGCATCGCTTCCCACCCTCACGGTGGGCTTTTCAATCCGACGAATGCCTAGCCTCACCCTTCTAATGCGGTCCATCCTCTCCAGCACGCGCGTTTCGAGCCGCAACACCGTCTCTTTAAAGAAGGTTTGCGACGTCCACTCGAACGAGCAACCGATAGCCCTCTGCATGCCACCTTCGCTGCCGCACACTAGCAGCACCTCGGGTGGCCGTCTCGCTTGGAACAGCGTAACGGTCATGGAATAGGTGTCGACTAGCGTAAAGACGCGCATATCACCGGGCATCGCGTCCTTCGCTTTCTCCACCAGCCTTCTCGTCCTGGCGTCCAGGCATGGGTCCTCGGGCACGAGGTACTCGCAGTCCTCCTCGAGGCGGTGGTGCGCGAGCGGCGAGCTGGCGTAGAAGTTCCAGCTCAGCCTCCCCATACGCGCGCCCCAGATCTTGGTCTCGATCTCGTCGACGGGCATGTAGCCCTCGAACCCGAAGAGCCACGGCTGCGTCGGCCAGAACTTTCCGCCGTATATGGCCCTCACCAGGTAGGGGGAGGCGAAGAGCACGCCGCAAAAGTAGAGGATGAAGAGGACGCCAAATGCGGTGGCACCCGCGATGCCTTTGGCCGCACACATGGCGAGGCCGGCGATGAGGGCGACAATGTTGAGGCGGACCACGAACTGGGCCACCTTGCGACGGAACGAATCGTACTGCACGAAGGAGATGCTCTGAAACCCTCCCCAGTGCACCATGGCGGCGTGGCAGCCGTCCAGGATGACGACGTCGGAGGAGGTCAGGTCGTCGTGGGTGGGAGGAGCCAGATCATGAAGAATGCCGGGCGGCTGCTTCTTCTTTTCAGTGGTGCTGTCGCTGGAGCTCTCGGATCCGCGGCTCACGGCGGGGGCGGCGGTGGCATGGCGTGCAGCCACCCAAGGAGGGCGGACGCGCGGGCTCAGGGTTGCCAGATTTTTTTGAGCCTGAGGTGGTGTTGGCGCCCGCACGAGATGGACCGTCGAGTCCCCCGCTCGGTAAAAGAACTCGTTCTCATAATCACACCGAAGCATGTCGTCCTCTTCGGCAGCCTCAGCGCTGTAGACGCCGATGCCGGCGACCTGGATGCTCGGCTCGATGTCGAACAGGCGCGCACCGTACTGGTCGGCCGTGTCGTGCCACATCTGGCCCTCGCCGGGCAGGAGGCAGAGCATGCGCTCGAACAGCCGGTTGTTGTAGTTTTCGAGCGACAGCCGCGCAAAGGCCAGGAAGGCCGAGTCGCTGGGGTGGACCTGGGGCCGTTGGCCGAGCAGGCCCATCAGCGCGTACGAATAGTCGCCTGGCAGGTGCTGTCGCCCGGCCCGCCGCGCGCTGAAGCACTCCAACGCGACGCTCGTCAGCTCCAGGTCGCTGAGCTTCAGGCTGCCGAGGTAGTGGTCGATTAGACGCCGCACCTGGTACCGATCCCGGCTGGTCTCGAGGCACCGCGCTGCGAACTGGTTCTTGGCTATGTTTCCGCACGCGTACGACGACGGGACCTCGTACACCTCCACCTCGCTGCCCTCCTCCTCCTCTTCAAAGCGCGGGAGGTACCACGTCAGCGACTTGCCTTTGCTGATAAGAAGCTCGGGAAACGTCCAGATGGACTGGGCCCAAGACGTCAAGAGGCGGTAAACAAGCTCGTCGTCCTCTTCTCCACTCTCGCTTCCGCCTTCTTCGTCGTTTGCTAGCGCCACAACCAAAGCTTTCGCCCCCCTGACGACGTCGCTCATTCTCCAGACCTATACCGAAAAGGGTGTGAGTTAGAACCCGGATTACATATAGAGGGAAGAGGTGCTCACATCAAGAGCCTTTTGATTTCTCGACTCAGTTGCGGTGGTCAGGCAGTTCTCGCTGATCCAGTAGCAGGTCAGACCCGCCTGCGTAGTGGCGTGACGCGCAATCTCGTGAAGAAGTTGCTTGTCTTCGGCCGTTCTTAGGTTGAAATGGGCGCTGCGATACGCGACGAAGAGGTACTCAGGGCAGTGTTTTCTTTCGCGTCGCATCCACTGAATAAGCCAGTTAGTTAGATGAGCCCGTACGAGAGATACGCTGTAGAACTTGGCCTTGTATAAAAAATATATATAAAAATAAAAAGAGCAATATTACCTCTTCGACGTTGGTGGACTGGTAGTTCTTGAACTGTATCCCATCAACCTTTTTCAGCAGAGGCTCTGTGTCCATCCAGCAAAGGCGCTGGGGGAGGAGGATCCTCTCGGTTCTCTCCCTCGCGGATCGTGGTGTTTTCTCAGCGGCTGAGGTGGCTGGAATGGCAAACTGACTCCTGGTGCTATCCAGCAGCTCCATGTCAGTGGCAACATGGCCATGCATCGAGTCGATGGGGCGGACTGTGTCATCCTTAGGGTTGCGACTCGTCTTTGCTCGCCCATAGTACCGGTAGGGGACCGGATCGTATCTCCATCCGTTTCGGACGTCACCCCTAGTTGGGTTGATAAAGGGGCACTAGCAGCTATTGTAAGCCGCCACCCGAGGGCTATAAAAGAGGGAAGAGGTTGGAAAGCGCGCACCAAGAAGATCATCGGGATGCTGACCAGCAAGCTGTTCCCAATGGTCCTCGCAATTTCCGACTTCGTTTGTTCGCGGAGAGGTTTGTGGAAATCTTCCAAGTGTCTCATCGTCCAGTTAGCCAACCTCAAAGCTCTGGGGCCGATGCCGTCCATCTCGGTGCGCTCCCATGTGCTGCCACCCCGACCAGCTCGCACGTCATCCGTGGCTTGGACCACGAGCCTGCCGAATTTGCCCGAGCAGGGATAGATAGTCTTGTCCGAATAGCGACCACGGTGTGGCCGGCCGAATACATCCCTCGACTTGTGTATTGAATCATCTGCATACGTGTGCGTGACCCCGTTCTTTAGCTAACGCAACGCACAGCTTCGTCAGTAAATAGCTGATATCATTGTGGCAGACAGCTGCGCTGAGAGTCGGGGGACAGTACTGGGGCACGCTGAAATAGGTTGGATATCTGATCCCAGGCCATCATAAGCTCTTCAGCCCTAGCTCCGAGCGGGCTCAGTTGTCTTGTTGGTCGGTCGTTTTGTGCTCGTAGTAGGGAGCCCAGCGACAGTCAGGGCTACGCTGGGTTGATGAGCCGGTTTCTTGGCGGTTCGCCGCCGTCGGGAAAACGTGGATAGCCCGCGCTCCTCGGGTAATTCACCGTGAAGGTCGTCGTTTGTGGGGTAGCCGGGGGCCATGTATGTGTTTAGATGGAGAAGGGGCAATGCAAGTGCAAAGATGCGAAGGGTTGCGCACGAGAAAGTAAATGGTGCTTTGTGTTGGAGCTGGAAAATACAAATTCTTCCTCAACGGACATGTTCTATCTCTATATATACTCGTGTTCACCATCCGCTTTGATCACCGAGAGAGTGCCCCTCTCGGCGACATCGTTCAGGGGCAGCAGCCCTCAGGACCTCGGTGAGGCTAGGCTTGCAATCTCCCAGCACCCCCCTCACCAAGATTCCAAGAACAGTGCTGGGACCCCAATTGGACGGCAAAAATAAATCTCAGCTGCAGTTGCCACCGAGTCAGGCTATGTATACGCCTCTCGCCATTCATTCGTTCATCTTCGCAGTTGGATTGGTCGTGCCTAAGACACACACACACCCACATATGTCAAGATCAACCGTTCTTGGTTGGATTCTGAATCTCTTAGATAAGGTATCATAATAGCTGCTACCTAAAGATAATAATCACTTAAGGTAAGCAGTTCATAAGATACTCAAACTACCCTTTGACATGTTATAAGAAGAATGTCTCTTTTCCTTGACAGATATCAAAGTGACACATCAGTAGTGGAGCCCAGGGAGCGCTCGGCTTGATTGAGCATGTAGCCAAGGCGCTCATAGCCACACAAAAAGGCTCTGCATGCAGGCTCTGCTCCAAGAAATACAACACACAGAACCATCTATTTGGGTGATCTAATTGGTTGAGCTATTCTGACGGTTTAACAACAGACAGCTATACTTTGAATGCTTTAAGAAGGAAAGGGTAGCTATTGAGAAAAGCTATGCCTGCATGCTTCTCCAATGGTGGGAGTAAGTTTCTACGGTACCCTTGCATGCTCTCTCTCTCTCTCAAGACCGCTTTTTGCCCCTCTCGGCGACACCATTCAGGGGCAGCAGCCCTCAGGACCTCAGCAAGGCTTTCAATCCCCCAGCACCCCCCTCACCAAGATTGCAAGAACAGTGCTGGTACCCCAATTGGACGGCAACAATAAATCTCAGCTGCAGTTGCCACCAAGTCAGGCTATGTATGCGCCTCTCGCCATCCATTTATTCATCTTTGTAGTTGGATTGGTCATGTCTGAAACATGCGCATGCACCTGCATATGTCAAGATCAACTGTCCTTGATTGGATTCCAAACCTCTTGGATAAGGTATCATGATAGCTGCTGCCTAAAGATTACAATCACTTAAGGTGAGCAGTTCATAAGACACTCAAACTACCCTTTGACACATTGTAAGAAGAATGTCTCTTTTCCTTGACAGACAGCTATACTTTGAACGCTTCAAGAAGGACAGGGTAGCTGTTGGGGAAAGCTATGCCTGCACGCTTCTCCAATGGCCTGGGAGTAAGTTTCTGCGGTACCTTGCACGCTCTCTCTCTCTCTCTCTCAAGACTGCTTTTTGCAGAGATGTCGTCGATGGTTGACCAACATACCTACCTGCCTAAGCAACCGACGAAGCGCTCTTCCGGGAGGAGTTGAGCCTTGCATCACAAGTAAAGAGCTACGACGCACGCCGGCTGAACATCATGTGAGGGCCTCGGCATCCACTCTCGCTCTGCTATCTCTGCCACTGACTCCGGTGCTAGCATTGCCCCACTAGACACAGCGGATCCCACCAATTTTGCGGGTTTTGAAGCCCTTGTAGAAAGGCACAACATTCCCGGATCATTTCTCGACGAACGATCCCAGGGATCATGGTCGTTCGGGTATTGCCCCGATACTCCGACATCCTCTTGTAATCCCATCTGCGTAGATACAGCTCGTTATTTTTGGTGCTAACTATGCTCAAAACCAAGGCTTATGGATCCATTTCCTACTCAAGGACGTTGAGAGGAGCGAACCATCCGCTCCACACAGCGACAGTCCTCGACAAAAGCCTCTCCACCGCCGTCTCCTGAGTCTCCTCCAAAGGCCAGCAAGCACCGCCGCGGACAAGGGCACCGAGATGCACGAGATGCACGAGCCCAAAATCAAGTATGGCCAATCCGGGGAGGCAGGGAAGCCTTACTCCCCAAAGTGGACCAGGAGATCCTTTTTCCTCCGCGTCGAAGGGGCCAGGACGGATACCTCGACCGTGACGCTGGTGTGCTTCGCGCCCTCAACTTTTCTCAAAGACGACCTGGTGGATCTCCCTCAGAGAGTCGACTGTGCCAAGGTCATGGTGAACCCGCACATCCTATTGGAGATCATCCTCTACGACCTCTACATGCAACTCGACACCACGCTCTGGGAGCTGCGGAAGATCTTCACAGTCGAGCAAGAAGTACGCGTCCCCCCCCCCCCCCACCACAGCATCCGGGGTGATAGTAACCTCGACTGGAAAACCCAGGTTACTGATCTGCTAGCAGCACTTTGGGTATCTGACGGCCAGCCCGACGAAGCCGCTGTCCGACATTGACTTCTCGGCCCTCCATCTGCTCGCCGACTACATCATCATGCTGCGCGAGGGCTCCGAGGCGTTGCTAGCAACGCTCGACGCGGTAGTGGAGCACCACGGATCCACCGTCAGCGCGATGCTGGCCACCGAGGGGGCTGCGCTGCTGCACCGGCAGACGCAGACGGCGCTAGAATACCGCCGCCGGCTGGTCCGGGCGACGGGGGAACGGGCGGCCACGTTTGAGAAGCGCATCAACAACCTCATCAACCTCTTCTTCAACCACATCTCGCAGCAGGACAACGCCATGCTTATGCGCGATAGCGCCAGCGTCAAGGCCATCGCCGTCATCACCCTGGTCTTTCTCCCCGTGACAACCGTGGCCACCATCTGCGGATCGCAGTTCTTCTACAATGGCGATGACGGCGGTATCGCCATGGATCCTTCCGGGTGGTTCATGTTTGCCATCTCCACGGCCTTGAGCGTTATCTTACTCTTGGCTTGGGGCTGCTACGCCCAGAGTCTCGAGCGGCGCTTTGCCCGCGGCCGCAAGAGGGGCAACCGACATGCCGCGAGAGAGCTTAGGTTTTCGGCGTGAGCGAACCAAAAGGAATCAATCCTAGCAATCATGTACTCGTTTGGGGGGGGGCGGGGACGTAGCACCGCGTTCGTGATGGGGTTGAAGGAGATGAAACCGAAAGCGTCAGACACTCTATACTCTAGGTGTAATGGCTTTGAAGGGGTTGCAATTGCTTGATCGTATTGCTTGCGTGTGTTCTATTTGGCATTTGCCAGAGACTGGGTACTTTACGTTTTGCCAGTCCAGTCCCATTTCAAACCGACCTTCTGCTGTAAAGTGAAGTCAGTTACTAACACGTCTTCGACCGAGAGGACTTTGGCGCCGAGAAGGGTGGGCGTTCCAAATGTCAACAAACCCGATCCCTTTGTGCTGGCACATAGGGTAGAGTAACGGCCTCGCCAGGCTTGCTCTTTCCCTGACAGCTACTAGTACAGCAACCTCAGCATCGTCCTTATTTAGCCTAACGCCTGATGTTAGATATCACCATATGCACGCAAATATAGGCACAATTTACTGTGTGTTTATTGTCTTGAGTTCTGGATCTTGGCCAGTCCTCTGGAGAACTCGGTTCTGGCTCCTCTGCTACCTCCTGGCGTGGATCCTCGCTACGGCTTGTGGATCTTGGCCACAGACAGGGCTCAACCATACGCCTTGGCGTGTGTTGTATCTTACCTCTCTAACGTTGGCCAAGTCGTTCCACTAACATTTAGATCCTCTTCAATTGCCGACAATATTTTCTGCTCATGGGAAGTAGCCATCTTGAATTTGGTGGTGTTTGCAGCAAAATTAGAGGAATGAGGGTGGTTGGAAAGGAGGTAGTTGTCGAGGGGGAACGCCGATCGCAATGTTGCATTGTGGGGTCGTTTCATTGAGGGGTGGCCCCTTCTAGTATACTACAGTAGTATACCAATATCACAAGACTATCAACACCATAACTTTCCACTCTTAACCACTTAGCTTTAGCCCTAACTCAGCCACATCTCATCCTCCCCTTCCACCACTCCCAAACCCCCACAACCCCCCTACCCAACCTAGCCTTCTCCCTAATTTCATACATTCCCTCCTCATCCCCAGCTCCCCTCATTTACATCAACCCCCTTACCCCCTTCTTCCTCTTAGGGTCCAATTTCTTCATCTCAGCCCTCTTCACCCCAGATGCTTTCAACCCCCTAGTCTCCCCCACCAAGATCACATTCTTCTCCCAATCCCCCACACTAGCAGAGTTAAACACCCTCACATCCACCGCCAGTACCTCCTGGCCCGGTCTGGGTTTCCCAGTGACCTGTATTTCAAGGCCGATGGTATGTGTGATCATTGGTTCTTGAGCTGTGGCTGCCGAGGCTGTGGAGCCGGTTGGTCGGCTGAAGAGGGAGGGGGCTGTCAAACCGTCAGAATAGCTCAACCAATTAGATCATGCAAATGGGTGGTTCTGTGTGTTGTATTTCTTGGAGCAGAGCCTGCGTGCAGAGCCTTTTTGTGTGGCTGTTAGCGCCTTGGCTACGTGCTAAATCCAGCCTAGCGCTCCCAGGGCTCCACTACTGATGTGCCACTTTGACACTCACAGCACTCGCAACAGCGGCTCTGTCGTGTCCTTTCACCACACGCCACGAGCAATTCCCACCTCCATGGTTGCACAACATGGGCAGATGCGGCATTAGGGCCAATAATTTCTCCCTGTTCTCATGCAAGAGGTTCTCCAGAGGTCTTCGGCGCCGAATCAGCAGGGTCAGAAACCCAAGCCACGGCGCAAGACTGACTGTTCACAGCACAATACGATTTGTTGCTGCCCAGCCAAAGCCCTTCGATACCGCGATAAACGTCCGACCCCGCCTATAGCTCTACGTGCTCGCATGGTTGGACCCCGCCTATAGCTCTACGTGCTCGCATGGTTGCAGGAACGCAGGAGTCTTGGCAAGATTGCCAGCCATCACCTAACCAAGGACCCCTTGTCACAGAAACAACATGCCTTGCTAAGCCAGACCCGCCAGGTTCGCGACAACAATTCGCACCCGCTGCGCCCTCTAGAATGGACAGAATCTTCGGTACCGAATCGACCAGTCGCCCTGCGACGTGGAAACCCGAGCCTGTCGAGCGTGGTACCTTTGGCGTCTTGTCGACATGCATCATTACCCTTGGCCTTTGCGTGTGGACGGTAATCCATCTGAATGTCCCTGCTCGCAATGGCCACGTGAAGCAATTCTTCCGAAAGATGGGCTGGATGGTGTTCGGGTTTCTGGCTCCTGAATTGGTACGCACCTACCTGCAATTGGCACCATACGCTGGCTTCTTTCACCGATCGGCCCAGGTGGGGGAGATGAAGTTGCCCGCTCCGCGATAGTTTTTACCGGACTGCTTGCTGACACTGGTGAGCTCAAGGTCGCATTCACCGCTTTTCAGCAGTATGCCGCCGCAACGAAGCTCACCAACGAGATTGCTGGATATTTCCCACCAGAGCGTCGTCACAGGGCGTGGTGGTGCTTTTGGAGACGAAAAGGAAGAAATCTCGACGTTGAGGTGAGAAAAGGATGCCTTCTTCCTCCGCTAAGCGTTCATCGATCAACCTCAGCTGCTCACGGGATCTGCAGAGCCCAGAAAGTCACACAGCAGGAACACCGGCTAGTAAGAAGCACCCATGGACCTTTGTTCACAGCCAGTTCGCTATGATGGGAGGATTTGAAGTTGTCTTCGAGAATGACGAACTGCGAGACTCTTTACCCCACAAATTGGGCTTTAGGAAAGATCACCAACCCATCCGGATGACGCTCACTGGCAATGGAGTCGCTATTGTCGCCAAACATGCCCTTGATGCAATTCCCGACCTCCCAAAAGACGCCATCGAGGATAAAAGCAAAGGGAGTGCGTTTGCCAAGACTCTTGTTTGCTTACAAGGTGATTGCCATTTCAGCAGGTCCTTTTACCTAAAAAGCTACTCGCAAGAGCTCCGTTACTGACAGATATTCGGTGACGAAGCATTCTGGTTCTGCGTACAGTGTCTTACACGTTTTAGCCAGAAACTGGGTATCAGCTTGCTGGAGCTCAACACCTTCGGTCATGCCATCTGCACCCTGGTGACGTATTTCCTCTGGTGGTGCAAGCCATTAGACGTCCAAGAGCCCGAGCCGATCCCAGTAACGCTCGAGTCCCATTTGGAACTTGTCATCGCCATGAGCGTGTTTGGAAAATTTGGCGAGACTGCTCGGGAGTCAGTTCATCTGCATCGCGATAACAGCACTTGGATATTTCGGTTTCCGGTGCAGGCTGATGTATTATCGGGACAAAGCTGGGTTGTCGGCCATAACGAGGAATCAAGAGTAACCGCCGGTTTACCGCGGTCTTATCTCCCCTGGAAAAGGTGAAACTCAATTTGAGACTCTCATGCAGATGCCACGCTGACAGATCGCGCAATGAGACAATTGGGCCACCGAGGGAATCTCCGACTAGAAGTCGGAATCGGGGCGGCGTTTGAGAATGACGGTGGCGAGGACGTGAGAATCAACTTAGGAGAGTCTGCGGGAGGTTTGCGGTTCTGGGATGACACGCCTGTCGAGGAGACGGACAATGTGGTCATCAGGGGCGATCCAGACAAGAACATGGAGAGTCGACGGAACGAAGGAAAGGGCGGTCGCTGGAACTTGGCTATCAATCAGCAACGACTAGAAAAATCCGCTTCAACAAATGCTGAGGAAGGCTCTTCACTGGCAGCAGGCATTCCATCCACGGCGGCGCCTGGAACGCAGTCCTCTACGACGCCAACGCCATTCCTTCCGCTAGCCCGATACCAAGACGACATTCGCCGTTGGGCACTCGCCTTGGATCGTCTGCCGTTGCACGACGTCCAACGCACCACGCTCTTTACCGACCACGTCGGAAACCTCCCTAAATTTGAGGGAGTAGGCCGGCAATGGCCCATGTACTTCGGCTTTGGCGTCACAGGGTTCATCTACGGAGGCCTACACTGTCTGGCTTGGAATGTTCCCTTCCCCACGGACCTGGAACGACTGTTTTGGAAGCTATCTAGCGTGACGGTGTCGTCGACGGGCGCCCTGTTGCTGCTCGTCTACACGTGGGAGCTGGTCCCTCCATTTTGGAGCGACTCGTTTGAATCCGTGGCCACGCTCTTTGAGAGAGCGGGCGGTATGGTCGCCGATATTCCAGTCGGGCAGAGCAGAGCCGCCATCAAGAAGGCCCGATTTCGGGCTGCTACAAGACCTCTCATTTTTTTGCTTCCATTTTTGGCTGGGCTTCTCAAGGTACTCTACGATGTGTTCATTATCCTCTTCATGATGTTCTTCTGCGTTGCGAGGCTCTATCTGGTGGTGGAAAGCTTTATTAACCTTGCTCATCTGTCGGACTCGGTGTATTTGCTGCCGAAATGGTCGCAGTACATGCCACACATTGGATAAAACCGAAATGAGGCACGGCTAGTGGTGTACCAGATGAAGGGGAATGGGATAATACTACCATGACTACTATTACTAGATGGAATGGGATATCATATCATCAAACTTTCCCAAACCAGACTACACACCACAAACCACCACACCATCACGCCACCACACCTCACATCTCAAGGAGACAAGCTAATGCATCCCATAATCGTATCCTTTCGGAATATACTCCCAAAGATGATACCCTCGTCGATACCCGCAGGCTGGTCGCCCTGCTTGGTGATGTCTGCGCCGGGGTTGACGGGCTCCTTCAGCACGCCAATGTGGAACTGCCCGCGGCCGCTGACGTCGTTGACGAGGACTTGGCCCATGGACTTGAGCGTGGCGTTGCCCTTGGAGTAGGAGACGCGGGTTGTGCTGCGGGAGTTAGTTAACCCTTCACCTGTCTCACGCGGCGGAAGGTGGTTTGGTCGTTGAAGATGGAGTCGTCGTTGATGGTGACTTCGACCGCGACGGTGTGTCGACGTCAAACTAGAAGGGTGTTGGTGGGAGAGATGGGAATGTGGAGGAGAGGGGTCTTTTAAGGTTGGTTTCTAAAAAGGACTGTAGAGCTTCTTCCTACTTTGAGGGTCCATCGCTCTTTTATCTCTTTTATAGAAGGCTATATACTAGATACAATGATACCAAGACACCCATAAGATCTGTCCTAACTACCTATCAGTCTTAAGGCTCCCTAGCCGCCCATCACACATGCCCAACAAATCCACGGCTACATACCAAGTGAAGCCGGCCATCATACAATAAGTCCATGGCCTATATTAGTACTTACTCCTAACAGCTCAAGTGGCTTGGTGTCCATTGCAATAGAGGTTCCCTCAAGTCCTTAGTACTTATACTAGCCACAGTACTATAAGGTCGATCCATCCCATGTTGGCTGTCGCAGCGGTGGTTCCCTTCATGACTTATCACTGCCCAAGTAGGCTAGTTATGACCACCTATCACCACTGAAGCTAGACTCCAGCAAATGTTGTTTCAAGGTCTTCCAACAAGAGAACTGTAATATCAAGGAGGTCCTTGATTAAAAGACCATCATATAATCTATTCAGCTGTCATATAGCCTAGACCATGATGCTAAGGTTGTGTGGTTTGTCCATGACAAATCTAAAGTCTAATGACAAAGGTCGGCGTAGGACAATCCACTATGTGGCTAGGCCTTGCCTATGAATGGCCCTAGATCCTCCCAGCACAATCCGTCAAGATGCTAGAGGCCCATAGTTCATCCATAGCAGATCTGAAGCCTAATGATGATTACCAGATGGTTAGAGACTACTAGATCCAATGGACGTGTTATTATGGATCAGGGTATGACTATGATAGGCCCAGGTCAAGGAGATGAATAACCCTATTGACCTAAGGTGAGCCCCTCAATACATTATGATGGTATGTATGATTCCCATGACCATGGTCGACCCAGGTCGAGGAGATGAATAACCCTGTTGACCTTAAGTGAGTCTGACCGGTGTGACATAGGTGGTAAAAAGGAGATTAATTTTAAACTATTAAACTATAGTTTGAAAATTAGCCTTAAAATTACTAAATAACAAAGCCTTTACTAGTACTTTATAGCGTTGCTATGTATAATAATGTAATAATATGCCGTTTTTAGTATAAGTTTTACTACAGGATAACGTGCATGATAAGCAAGTTAGCCAGACAAGCGAGTTAGCCACTTTCTACCACCCCACCACAACTATCCTCAATTACACAACCACAACACTAGGGAATAATAACAACTGAATTAGAAACAGATGAATCAGACGATTCTGCAGCCTCCTTGCACGTGCGTGCATTATGGCCAGGCTTGCCGCACACACCACAGCACTGAATCTTCATACGAGACCCCCTTGCACCACCACCATTCCGTCGTGTTTCCTGGCCTAACTGCTCATCCACGGCCTTCTGATCCAGTAGATCCTATGCCTCTTGTACAGTAAGTGACTCTCCAAGAAATTCGAGTTTTAATAAGCATTGACTGTGAGATGGCCTCTCAAGGGTTATGTGGCGTTTGGGAGACCCAAGGTAGTGTGGTTGGGCTTGACGCAGGGGGTGTTGGAGTTCAAATGCGTACATCTAGGTTAGATATCACCCTTTCTGGGTCACATGGCATAAGGCCAGCTCCGGCAAAACCCCCCTGGATGTTCTTTTCTGTCATTGAAGCAAAAAATGCCTCTCTGAATGCACAAAGAAACTCCAACTTGCTGATGTGTATGATACTCATCCACATGAACTGCTCAATTTGGCGGCCATACACCTTCTTCAACAGGCCAAAACAACCAAAATCTAAGGGCTGGAGTATGTGTGAAGAGTGCAGAGGCATACAGAGTGGAATAATATTATGCACTTTGCAATATTTGTCAAATTCTTCAGATCTTCAGAGTGGTGGCTTTCATGGCCATCAAGGATTAATAGCCGGTGTGTACCCTTTGTATGAGATGCTGTGTGGAAATCGAAGTGCTGAATCCAATCCATGCCTTTCTCATTCATAGTCCAGCCATTGTCGGTTGTTATAATGCGCCAGTTGAGTGGGAGGTTGCACTCTTTGTACTAGTTGGCAAGGTGATATTGCCCAGCCAAGATGATATATGGTGGGATGGCCCAGCTTAGCCTTGTAGCCCACTCTCAATTGCCAGGCTGGGTCTTTTTAGCCTTACTAAGGCCATCTGAGGTAGTAACTACCATGTGGGCCATAATAATGCCCATCATAAACCCAGTCTTGTCGAAGTTATATACATCATCATCAAGAATGCTGTATTTGACCCTCATATTATGCATAAGTGCAAACCACTTGCGAATAATCTTTGGATCTTCGCATTTAGCCCTCTGATAGTTGTATTTACGTGTAAAACGCGTTTGAAGTTCTGGCTGGTGTTTGATGAAGTTATGGGCCCATCGTATGCCAACAGGGGGCGCGTCGCGTTTGCGTAGCAATCGGTTGGCCATATCTTCCATATAACAAAGCTGGGGGTGGAATGCGCGTGAGCATAGCTTAACTATATATCGAACAATCGTTTTCTCCTCCAAATCTGTAAGCTTGCGTGAGTTGGCTGGAATATTGAGTCGTGCAGGCCGACTGTCGTGTTGGTTACGGAGGGTATCCTTGTTGATGGTGTAGATCTTTGCTGCGGCTTGGTTACTAAGCTTTGTGTCTCTTTGCATAGCACCGAGCGCTAGCTGTATCCTGGCTTCGTGTGAAGCAGTTTCCATGGTTGGTGGTGGAGGAATTTGGTGTTTTGTGCAGAAGAGGCGTGTCGCGTTGGAAAGTGGCTAACTCGCTTATCTGGCTAACTCGCTTATCATGCACGTTAACTATATTTAAACCTAAAAGGTATTGAACATATCAAAAAATAAGGCTTTCTTATTATAAGTTTAGCTTACAAGCTGTATTATTTAAAATAATTTAACATTGTCATACTGGTGAACTCACCTAGGTCAGCAGGGTAAACTCACCTCCCTGACTCAGTATACCATGGACATGGTAGAACAACCATATAACAATCATCACAGCAGACTCTGTAGTCAACCGGTTACTGTGGGTCCGTAATACTCTCAACCACTAAAGCATTAGCTCTGGCAATATACAGAGATGGCAAGGAAAAAACAAAAGGCAAGGCAAAACAGAAGGCAAGGCAAAACAGAGCTACTAATCCCTTCTATCCCCCCAGCCCACAGCTACCCCCCCTAAAAGCTCCCAAAAGGACTCCCCGTCCTCCAGCCCCCCTCCTTCTCTACTTCCCACCACAGTCAGCACGGCCCTCTTGATGGCGGCGCACACGATCCCCCAGACGCTCCGCCTCTGCTCTATGTCGTATGACTCGAGCCATTCCTCGCCAGATGAAATGGTGCCCTGGATACCAGGCGAGGAGGAGCTTATGGAGCCCAAGGACACACGATTGCCAGAGCCAAATAATGTCGCTACCCGGGGGTTGGAACCCGAGCCGGGGATGCCCTGCTGAGGAGTGACAGGGGGCTGACCCTGCTGTGGACTTCTGGCCAGTGGGCTTCCAGTGGTAGGATGGACGTAATCGGGGGGCAGATGCTCTTCTGTCAACTCAGAAGCAGGGACTGCCCAGCGCCTCTCCACGAAATCGACTCCCTTAAAGGTATCAAGATGGGTGTAGTCGGTTTCTTGGAGCTCCAACTTTACCCTAACAATATTGGGATATGTCTTGCGGCGCTCCTCCTCTTGCATAAGATCCCTGGCGTACTGCTCCTGGATTCCAGGAGCCAGTGGGTTCCATAAAGGTCTCTTGTCTATTGTCGTACAATACTGTTAGCCATCGTCACACTACAACTTGAACTCTCCATCATCACCGCCATTACCTCATCGTCGTGCACTGCGCACACACCGACATCTTCCGAGTGCAATCCCCGACATTCAGTTGCGCCGGCATTTGGCCTTGGTTAGATTTGTGATTCCGTCAGCCCTGTGCGACAGACTGCACGACAGACGAGTGGATTGGATCGTGGTCGTGGTCGGTGGTGATCTTCCACGTCCGACTCCGAGTTAGACCACCTATGGCCACCACCACTACACACGTATCGCACTTACGCGCTGGACCTAGTACGTTAAAATTCTGGAACCTGAGCTATAGATAGTTTTTGCTGAGAACAACAGCAACTGCGAATTTCCACGCCCTTTGGAATGCAACAATAGCTTCATTTTTTTCTTTGTTGTTCCGAAGCGCCAACACCCCCCCCTCTCCAGCTACCTCCGACCACCACCTCTCCAATGGCCGTCCACGGCGCTGCGTAGCTGGCAGTCACACGGCTCAAAAAATTCAACGGAACCGATGTGGCGCATCTCTCTTTCTACGACAGATGATAAGCGCTGCGGCGATTGAATCGAGAGGGGCGCGAGGATGCTGTGCCACTTATTTAATTGCTGGATATTGCACATGCCTGGCCGAGGTCAGTCCTGCCCAAAGTCCACGCCGCTCAGCCCGGAAACAGCCAATGCGGCTAAGATATAGATACTTATGTCCCGCTCCCTTTTTATCCGCCGCGGCCTGGTCCTTTCCTCTGCTGTGAAGGAAGCCCAGTGTCTACCACCCCATACCTCGACAGCGACATCAGAGATGGGCCAGCCCGTTGACTTGGTCAAGGACGCAGTCGATGTTGTTGCGGCGACTCCGGCTCTGGAACCACCCATTCTGAAAAGCGATACCCAGTCAGCACCAGTTCATGCTCCGAGCCTATGGGGCTTACTCTGGGCATGGCGATGGGAAACTTTGTCCTCCGTCGTCAGCGTGGCCTCGATGGCTCTGGTGCTTTCCATCCTGGCCAACATCAATGACATGGCCCTAAGCGACTGGCCACTGCCCATCCAGCCCAACTCGCTCATCGCCATCTGCACCACACTCGGGAAGTCGGCCATGATGGTGCTTGTGGCGTCGTGCATCAGCCAGCTCAAGTGGAAATACTTTGCCCATCGCCCACGGCCCCTGCACCATCTTCAAACAATCGACGATGCCAGTCGGGGTCCGTGGGGGTCCCTCGTCGTACTGTTCTCCGGGCCGACACGGTCATGGGTCATATCGGGCTTTGCCTTTGCGGCCATTGTCAGCCTAGGAATCGAGCCGAGCGCGCAACAAATCCTGGGTGTTGGCGTGAAGGAGGTTGAGCTCACAAACTTGGGGACAGAGGTCGGGATGGCAAGGGGATACCACTCTGTGGATACGGGGCGGCAGACCACACCTCGCACGGTCATGAGCGCGATGCTTGGATCCGAGCCACCGGCCAACTTCTATTGCCCACCTCTGGCATCGAGATGCGTCTGGCAGGACTTTACTATCTTGTCGATGTGCTCAGACATGCAGACCATCACCGAAGACAAAGTCACGTCGAACTGTACACGCCTACCTGACAATACTTTCGACCCCCGGTTGCTGAGTGTAGATTGCACGATCACGTTCCCCGGGGATCACAAGTTCCGCTCACCGAACCCTCTATCCGTATCAATGTCCAAAAAAGTGCTCGGCGATTCGTGGATTTATAACAAGTTGGACTCGCGGAAGATATTAACGAGTACCCAATATGGAGGCTGGGTTGACTTTGCTGCCGTGAACGCATCACAGGCCACATTCACCGCAAGCACCAACATTCTGTCTGGCGTCACCGTTTACATTGGCAAGATGTCTTGGTGTTCTCGCATCATCCGAAATTTCACTGTCAATGCAGGCGGAAAGCCGACAGCAACTACATCTGACGAGCCGCTCACCCTTGTCAACCGCACCTATGTTGGCGAGGGGACACGAAGGATACTCGACAAATCTATCTATCATGCGCCTTCCACAGACGACGATTTCTTGATTTACGTTGGATCTGATGTAGGTATTTGGATGTATTTAACTTCTATCCTTCTCGTCGACAATAAGTCAGGCCAAAGCGACCCGCCAGGGCGGTCACTGGTGTCGGAGAACGCCATCCTTGAGCTCTTTCTTTTTGACGATCTTAGCGACGCCATCGCCAAAATCACCCGGAGCATAACCGCCCAGATCAATCTCATCGGCGGAGACAATGCAAACGTGACGAGATTGACCGGTATGGCGTACGCCAACGTCCCCCGCTACACGGTGCGATGGGTGTGGGCGATACTGCCCCTGGTTGAGACCGTTCTGGTCACCGCCCTGATGGCATTGACCATGTTTCGAGAGAGAGAAGAGCCACTATGGCGAACTTCGGCATTGGCTATGCTGTTCCACAGGCTGGAGGGCCACGAACTTGAAGATGCGGCTTCGGCATGTCGAACAGATACATGTCTTGAGCGTGTAGCTTCTGGTTTTCAGGCCAGGCTAGCTCCTGATAAGGCGGATCATCTTGCGTTTCTTGTTGAGCGTAAGAAGCGCGAAACATGACTGGAACTTCTCTGCCTTGGCGCAGTTGACTCAATCGCCAGATCCTGGGGGAGGTATCTCCGGAGAAGCTCTCGAACTCTGTCATCATTTGTCACAATCTCTCCTGGAAGAACAAGTAGCGCCGAGTCGTATGGTGCGCCTGCACCCTTCACGCGGGAGATACTCGTGAAAAAGCTATCCAGCAAAGTCCGTCGGGAGACTATGAGATCTGTATCGGACAGCTGACGCAGGTGAATCATGTCCGTTCCCACAACTGAATCCCCTTTTCGTATCGAGGATTTGAGCATGGCCAGCTGGTTTTGCAAGTGTGTCAAATTCAAGGCTGCAGCGATGCGAACTCCAACAAATACAGCCCCTCCACATCTTTCAGTGTAGAGTAGTCTTTCAGCTCTGCCAAATACTTTTCTGGCATTTTTAGATCGTGAAGTTCCACCACCGGACCATTGTTCGGCCTTGTTCCACCTGTGAAGTTGTTTGGGCGTCTCCCATTGCGTGGCGGCCGCTGGCTGCGCTGAAAACTGAGAAACAAAGATGGTGAAGTAAAAGCCCGAAGTTTCAGCGAGGGTTGGTCCAGATGTCGGGTGTTTTACGACCAAGCATTTATTCACATACGGCGCTGACGAGGCGGTTCTTATAAATGTTCGCCTGCTTCTCGTGTTCAGGGAACCCACACGTACCGAGCGAGCAGCTCCAAGCTCGAGAACGGCCGGTTTTGGACTTCTTTTATGCCAAAGACAGGCAGGCTTCGATGCATCTAATTATTCATTGGTAAACATACCGAAATCGAGGAAGCCTAGGTTGCCCGACAGTCCCGACATATACAAGCCAATAAGTACCGGTGCAAGGGGTTTGAGCGCTGGGCGTTCTAACCGTCCTTTCAATTTATCACTACACACCGACTCGGAGTCGTTCTGGGTATTTTATGGTTACTGTGATGAGGGACTCTCTCCTAGGTCCGCGTGGTGCAAAACTGTAGAATGGCGGACAGTTTTAGAAGTCGGCGTGGGATTGAGCTTCCTCCCCGATAATCGACTAGGAGGTAGCTAAATATTTTTAGTTGAGTTTAAGAATGTGTTCTGAGAGAGTCTAAGGGTCTTGGAAATGGCTCATTGGGCTATCTGAGAAGAACGAGCCCGGGAATAAGTCCTATGGGTTGATTCACAAGACCGGAGCTGGAAATGAGATGAATGTCCTGTCACCTCCAGCGTCACCGCCATGGCGTTTTGGAAACATTATCTTTTTCTTTATCTGGATATAAGTTTAAGTTGACGCATCAATAAGTGACAAGGGCTTGTGGATGTAGGAGGAAAATACAGTATTTGTTTATTTACAAAATGAGTCTTGCTGAGCTTTGGAAAAGACTGGATGTCAAGTACCGGCTCACCCAGCCCCAACCGGCTCTTGTCAAACTCCTACCAAAGGCTGTTCTAAAATTGAGACAATTTTGTTATAGTATTGTCATAAGGATCGTGTATATGGGGATGAGAGTGATCTAACTACACTAAGTAGGATTTCAAAAGTGTGACAAATGCTTCTGGTATATTATGTACCTATGTAGTTAGTTACTAAGGTATTAATATCAGTATAAGGTTGTAGTATACTACAGTAGTATACCAATATCACAAGACTGTCAACACCACGACTTTCCACTCTTAACCCCTTAGCTTTAGCCCTAACTCAGCCACATCTCATCCTCCCCTTCCACCACTCCCAAACCCCCACAACCCCCCTACCCAACCCGGCCTTCTCCCCAATTTCATACATTCCCTCCTCATCCCCGGCTCCCCTCATTTGCGTCAACCCCCTTTACCCCCTCTTCCTCTTGGGATCCAATTTCTTCATCTCAGCCCTCTTCACCCCAGACGCTTTCAACCTAGTCTCCCCCACCAAGATCACATTCTTTTCCCAATCCCCCACACTAGCAGAGTTAAACACCCTCACATCCACCGCCGGTACCTCCTGGCCCGGTCTGGGTTTCCCGGTGACCTGTATTTTGAGGCCAATGGTGTGTGTGATCATCGGTTCTTGAGCTGTGGCTGCCGAGGCTGTGGAGCCGGTTGGTCGGCTGAAGAGGGAGGGGGGGACAGGTTTGGAAATTTTTGAAGTAACTTGTAACGGGATGGGTTCAGAGGAGGGGTGGAAGAGTGGTTTGAGGGTTACGGTGAGGTGGGACCGGGTGATGGGGGAGGAGAGGAGCATTGGCCGGGCGTAGAGGGATGGGGAGGTGAATTCGGTGTTGGAGATGGATGTGGAGAGAATGGGGACGCGAGTTTGGATCGAGAAGGAGAGGTGGGTGCCGTGAATGTCGGTTATGGTGGCTTGGGAGGAGGGAGGGGGTTGTCGGTTTTGGTGGTTTGGGGTTGCTTCTGGGATTAGTCGACAGGGATGAGGCCCTTGGTGATGCTTAGGATGTGGTCGGGGACTTGGGTCTCGGTTGAGGTGTCTGATGGTGAAGCTGGGAGGTTCTTGATGAGGCGGACGAACTCGGCCCATTCCAAGGCTGGAGGGCTGGATCTGTCTGGCCCAAAGGCGACGGTGACGGAATGTCCCCAGAGCCTGAGTGAAGCTGTACCGGCCACGGGAGGACCAAATAGGATGAGGTTTGCTGAGAACCCGAGAGGGCCGAGGTGGATGGTGAATAACTCTCCTGGGAGGTTGACCTAACCCATCCAGCTACAGATCTCTGCATCATTGGCGGCCCGAATGACCCAGCTCTGGGACTGGTGTTTGTCGGTGTCGACGGCTCGTTGAACGTGGTAACACGGAGATGGATGGATGAGTTGCAGATGGACAGCAGTAGTTGGAGTGTCCTGGCTACCAAGGGACCACAAAAAGGGGCAGACTGCGTCTGGCCGTAGCAGGACCGGTATCAGGGCATGGGATCAGCGATGTTTTCTTCTGGACAGACGATAACAAGTTGGGTCAGCTAGGTGTAGATTTGTCCGCCACCGGCTACGAGCCATCCAAAAAAGCCTACGACTCGCCTAGATTCCACTGAACCATTTGGAGCTAAATAGGTCAACCCATAGATTATTGGTGTTTGAGGCAAGGCAACCTTGATTTCCTTCTTGAGCAGCTCACCAAGGATAGCAAGATTCCTGCCAAGGACAAAGTCCCCGGTCCTATCGAAAGCGAGGTTTGCAGCAGCCGATAGGCCAGAAAAGTGAAAACAAAACTTTGCCGCATCATGGAATACTTTGATTCACCCTTAACAGTTGTGATTGCAAACAGTGATAAATGGAGAGGAAGCTCCTATGTAATTGTGTTAGCATATTTGGAGCCAAGGAACGGTTGCGAAAAGACTGAGTCATGTACCACTGAGATAGAACCTTCCCATAACCACATTATACACCACTATTGTCATGGCTGGGAGAGCCTTGCCGTCCTGGTCTTCTAACACCATCTCCGTTTCATAACCTCTACCCTAAGGGTCGGTGTAGGCGTCACCGTAGGGCCACCAGGGCTGAGTGGCAAAGAAGGTAACACCGTACTGCCAAGCGCACTGCTGGTTCATGTCAACTCCTCTGGCCCACATATAGCATGCCTCAATGGTATGCGGCGTGGCCTCCTTGGGATTACCCACGAGCGGGGGATTAATGGGCTTAGGAGTGGTAACCACCTTAGGGGCGATGATGGGCTCAGGACTAGGCGCTAGGGCGGCCATAGTCAAGGCAGCAAGGCTGAAAATGGCGCCAAGAATACTGTGAGCAGAAACTATGTTGACAGACTGATTGTTGGGAGCTTTATGAGGTGAAGTAACTGCTCTAGAGTATTATGAGCTAAAAGGGGGAGATTGCTGGCGGGTAGTGTTACTTGATAAGAGCTGCTGAGTGGTGATGAAGGATGTTGAGGGTGGATGAGTAAGGTGCTGGCAAGAAAGAAACTATAAGTTGAAAGGTTTTAACATAAATATTTATAATAAAACATCTTACTTAATTCTATACTATAGCTTCTAGTCATTAATCCTTTCTTGGATCTGGGTTTGCTATTGTCTTTTTCTAGCGTTAGGCTTGGCAGTCGAACAATCAATGCTAAGGTCTTAAACTAGCCCGCAGCATCCAGATACTACCAACATAGACATGAAGGATTCTTGCTATGGCACATATGTAGTTCTAAATAATATCTCCAGGGTATCTACAATTTGGCCCATATTTGTCAGTGTGTGACTGCGGGGCTCTAAGCCATGAAAAAGTATTTCCTTAATAATTAAAACTTATTCATAAGAATAACGTGGTACCCAGCTGTGCGACGCACCCGGCTGTGCGACGCACTTTTCCACGACCACGCGACAAAGCACTTTAATTACGCAACTACAATAACGAAAATCAATTGAAACTACTCATCGTTAGATGCACCAGGCATTTCCACATCCTCCTGACAGGTCCGCCCATTGTGCCCAGTCTTCCCGCAAGTTCCACAGCGCCACTGACCTGTCTTTGTCCTCTTCCACCGACCACTGTTTTCCCGCTTCTTACATTCTACCTGTTCCTGCGCCTCCTTCTGGGCCAGTATATCCTGTGCATCTTCTACAGTAAATGATCCTCCAAGCTGTACACATGTTCTTTTGGCCCTCCGGCACTTGCTGAGTGCCTCATTTGCCTTCTGTAAGGTACATACCTCAGCCGTCAAGAGGGTAACCGAATATGCGAATGCCTGTGTTCCTTTTATAAGTTGGTCAACAGCAGTGAGAATTAGTATTGGTGAGCTTTCCTGGTGATAGGCAATCTGGTTTTTAAATAAATTTGGATTGTGCAACGGCCTCTGTTGGGTTCTATGGTGTTGGTGTCTACAATCTGATATCTAGCTTAGATATCATAGCCTTGGGGTTAAAAGGTACTAGACCTGTACCTCTAAAACCTCCTTTATTGTTGTCCTTGGTCATAGTAGTAAAGTGGGCGGCCTCAAAGGCAAGAAAGAACTTGATCTTGGTGATGTGGTTGATATGTGCCTTAACAAAGTGCTTGATTTCCTGGCTATACATCCTCTTTAAGACACTAAAACACCTAATGTCAAGTGGCTAGGTAAGATGAGATAAATGGGCAGGTAAACAAATGGTGATGATGTTGTTGTTGCAATATTTATCAAACTTGGCTGACTTATGACTCTTATGCCTGTTAAGCATAATCATGTGATATACACCTTTTATACAAGACCTTTTGTGTTTATTGAAGTGCTTGATCCAATATAGGCCAGTCTTGTTATCTGTCTACCCATTAGAAGTTGGTTTGATAGCCCAGTTAAGTGGGAGGCCACCATCTGTGTATCAACTGGCGAGGTGGTATGCATCTTGAACAATGAGATATGGCAGGAGGCACCACCCTTCACTATTGATACACTTGATTACTATTGCCCATTCCTGATTCCCAGGTTGAACTGCCTTGCCTCATCCATGTCAATCAGAATGTGTAATAACCATAGATGTATAAATAACACCTATCATAAAGCCTGTCTCATTGAAGTTATAGAAATCATAATCCTAGATGCTATACTTGGCTCATAAGTTGTGCATAAGCTTAAAACATGTGCCAATAAGTTCTGGATCTTCACAAAGAGCTCTTTAGAAGTCATAGATGTGATTGAAACGTGTCTTAAGCTCTGGTTGTCACATGACAAAGGTCTAAGCCTAATTCTTGCCGATAGGATTCTTGCTATGTTCTGTGAGAAGCAAATTGGCTATATCTTCAATACCAGCCAGATAAGGCAAACTCCTTGTGAATCCAGCTTCAATATATACTAGACAATTTCCTGCTCTTCTAGGGGTGTCAATTGATGGGCTGGGTGACAATAGTCATGTCATGAAGTATAACTGTAGAGTCGGCTCAGGGACATCATATATTTTTGCAGCCTTGTGACAACTTATTTTTTTGTCGCGGCGGATTGTTTCAATTGCAAGGAAGATTCTGGCTTCTTTGGATAGTGCTGACATTTTTTTGGGTGGTGGAGGATGGTTGTGAAGTTAAGATGTCGCGTGGTCGTGGCAAAGTGCGTCGCACAGCCGGGTGCGTCGCACAGCCGGGTACCACGTTAATGAATTTGGTAAATTAAGTAAACGAAAAAGGTTTTATGCTCATGGCAAAGTAGGTATGTTTTAGCATGCCGTTTTTCACTCCTTCCCTGGATTCTAGAAATCTTATTTTAGATGCCAAGATAGTATTTCCAAGGTCTACCAGCGCCTTTCACGGAGAGGCCTGGTATTCACCGGCATCTGATGCTGAGCTTAAAAAGCAAACACCTGAAGAAACAAGGCCGCAAGGTGTTGCGGACGGGCATCGGCTTAGTTGGGGAAGGTCAAGGCAATAGTGTATAAATGGCATCTCAATGAGGAAATGTGAAGACATAGTGTCAAAAGGTCGAAGCATGATCCATGTGCAGCGGGTGCCCATGTGCTTGGTGCCTTGTGCTGCATGGCCCTTGCAGGTATTCCCGCTCTTGCCACGCGCGCTTGGGCGGTCTGGAATCCTTGCAGAAAGGGGGGGTTTGACTGTATTGTGCTCAAGATGCTTCGCTATTGTGCGACAATACGGCCTCATAATTATATGTTAGTTGGAATACCCTCGATAATAAAGACTAAGAGCTGGCTATATTGCGAACGTCTAAGTACCTCCAGGCGTAATTTATAGAGAAAATCCTAGCTCTGTAGTCCTTAGGAACGTTAACCTCTCAATATCCAAGTCGCAATAGGCAGGCAGTCTCACCGTCCAAGCTCCTCCTTGGCATCTGTTACCCCGCTTCTACCACGTAAGTCAGCCAATTGGCGCGTTGTGCTATGGTGGTGTCTTCAATTCGTAAAGAGCTGAGCAGCATGCATCCGCCAACATTGAACCTCACCTTCTTTTCACAGCTTCATTCCGCACTACCGAGGAGCGATGAGAATCACCACCATTCCTATCGATCAAGCCCTTGCCCTTGAGGTCAGCACCGTTGCTGATGCTACTCGTTTCAACATCTTCGACACCTCCAGCACTGATTATTGCCTGCTAGACTGCACTGCCGCCAGGGCCAAGTATGGCCTTGCATCCCAGCGAGCGACCAACGGCGCTGAGAAACGGGATAAGCGAAAGGGTTTTATTACATTCGCAAAGAATACCGTCCAAGCTCAGCGACAGGCCCTCCAGCCTGGCGAGAAGACACCTAATAGTACCCTCAAGATCAGACATGACCACTTTACGTTGAAAGAGTTAGAAGCCTCTTCCTACAATGGATGTCAATCTTGTCGGTTCTTCTGCGTCTTGCTTGATTATCTATTCTTGGCTCGGCCTACCCTTGACCGTGATGGTGTTGATCTCCAGTGGGTTGGGTATTCATTCCTTCTTCGGGTTCAGGCAAAGGGGGTTGGGCAGTCTTGGACATTCCAGTTCTTCAGTCCTACCGGTAAGCATGACGGAATTCGACATTAGGGGCCGTAACTGAACATTCGCAGGAGCTCGGAATATCATCCAGGGTTTACACTCAGCCAACTTGTTGAATGGCGACACATCCTCAACCCTATCCTTTGAGCGAGCCCGCAGATGGATCGACACCTGCCAAACATCTCACCAGCACTGCGGCGAAGGACGTGATGTCCCCTTACCCAGGCGAGTCGTTGACCTGGACCACTTGGTTAACCTAGATGGTCAACACGGCGTCAAACTCGTCGACACAGACAACAAGAGGGGCACATACGTCTGCCTCTCCCACTGCTGGGGAAAAGACCCCATGCCAGTCCGCACGACCCTATCAACCCTCACCTCCCACACGCAGTTCATCCTCACCTCCTCCCTCCCCAAGACCTTCCAAGACGCCATTGAAACCACCCGCCGCCTAGGCGCCCGCTACATCTGGATCGATTCCCTCTGCATCATCCAAGACTGTCCCCTCGACTGGCAAATCGAATCCGGCAAGATGGCCGACATCTACCAAAATAGCTACATCACCATCGCCGCCGTGTCCTCCTCCGACTTTCGCGGCGGGTGCTTTTCGGCAGACAAGACAGGTGATGCGTGCATTGAGTTCCATCATGAGGAGGACGGAAAAAGAACCCTCATCGCCGTCCGCGAGTGCAAAGGCACCGGCTCTTTACGCAGCCAGGATGATAGTTTCAAAGCCTTCCCCCTCTTCAGCCGCGCGTGGGTGTACCAGGAGCGGATGTTGTCTCGGAGGGTCTTGTATTGCAACCAGAATGAGTTGCAGCTGGAGTGTCGCGAGGGGTTGGTGTGTGAATGCGGGAATCGCTTTCTTGCTCCGCACCCCCACCCTAAAACGGCGGCGAGTCGGGGGCTGGGGGAAGTAAAGAAACAGTATGCGGAGGCGGTAAAGAAGTATGGCGTGCGAGGCAAGTATTCGGCGTATGAGTTGTGCCGGCATTGGCAGCGGACTGTAACGCAATATTCGCGGCTTCAGCTCACACAGGCGAGGGATAAGCTCCCCGCGTTGTCCGGGTGTGCGAGGGATATTGGGCGGTTGACGGGGGATATGTACTTGGCTGGGCTTTGGCGGGCGAGTCTTGCTGAGGGCATGCTTTGGACGGTGAATCCGCCGATTGAGTGTCCCCGTCCAGCGGCATGGAGAGCACCAAGTTGGTCGTGGGCTAGTGTTGATGTTTCGTCTGGCATTGATTACACGTATGCCCTCAAGACTCGATACAGGCAGGATTTCCAGGATAAGATTGAGTCGGCCGAGTGTGCTCTTGCCGGTGCTGACATCACCGGAGAGGTTTCCTCGGGTTACATTCGGGTCAGATCAAGGCTTTCTTCAACGTATCTGCGGCGTCTTTGCAGACAGTGCGCGCGGGGAAACAAGGCCAAGTATACCATCGAACACGGCAGGTGGTATAAGAGGGAAGTGATCAAGAACATTGATCCGTGCAAGTTTAAGACGAAAGGCCTTGAGCTTGAAGATGCTGATCTCAAGATGTTTCCTGACTTCAAGTACGACGATAGGACGGATTTTGCCTTCTTCGATGCGGAGGATGGAGGCGCTTGCAAGTTGGCCCCTATCTCGCTTCTACATCTCTACGACAACCAGTCGTTTGAGTCACCTGTCGTGACAGACTTTTTTCTCGTCTTGAGGCCAGCAAGCGGGAAGTCGGGAGATATCTTCGAGAGAGTGGCGCTAGCTACCATCACCTTTGGATCGTGGGCTCGGAGAGATACTTGGTTCGAAAGTGTGTACCGTCAAGAGTTAACTGAGGAGACATTGGTTGAGATTGTCTAGGGGGATTTTCTCTTCTAGTTGCGCGCTTGTGTGTTATTCCGTCATCTTTGAGCGGGGCTTTCATGGCGGTGGCTGAGTGCATGTTGCATGTTGCCCCTAGAATACGGGATGGGACCCCCTTGCAGCAAAGCAATAAGGCGAATATATGTCCCCAACTCCCCTCGCGGTGAGAATGTGAGACTGCGATGTCCACTATAGGTCGCTTTATTTCAATTCATCGCGAGACGGTACATCAGTAACATATCCAGTATTCAGCGATCAATCAAATTATCTCGCCGCCAATATTATGTTTATTGATTCAGATAGTCCTCACACCCAATGAGATCACAAGCTGCTCACCCTCTTGACGATTCAGCTTGCTCGCAGCTAAAGAGCGATGACACCATCGACGTAGATAAAATACCACCGGAGGTCAGGTTGTCCTCGAAAAGTCGACATCTCAGATGGGCCTGATTCTGAGTCTAGTGGTGATAGGCCAAAGCCAACGGAAAGCGACTTCATGAGCGTAAATAGTGCACAATATGTAACGTACATGTAAGCGAGTTATGTACTTTCCGCCATCCCAGGAGACTGTATAACCGTCTGTTTCTAATTCAGTTATTGTTATTTCCCAGCGTTGTGTTGTAATTGAGGATAGTTGTGGTTGCACATGCATGCATTATGGCCAGGTTTGCTGACACACCACAGCACTGAATCTTCGTATGAGACCCCCCTGCACCACCACCACCATTTTATCGTGTTTCTTGAATTTTTTGCTCACCCACAGCCTTCTAATCTAGTAAATCCTATGCCTCTTATAAATATACATGTTTTTTTTAGCTCTCCATCTCTTACTAAGCTTCTCATCAGCTTTACATACTAAGAGACCTCTTTACGGAGAAGTACTACCTCGTACATTATTGCCATGATTCCCTTGTTAAATGTCACACTGCTGGGCTTTCCGTGGCCAAGAACCCAAGGTCAAACCTGTACCTTGGACCACGCCATGCAGTTGACTCATGCACACAAGGAACCATGGGCGGCAGAAGGCCGGATCATGAAACCATACACGCAACGCAGATCAGCCCAACCACTGGGAAGAAGCTAGAACATCATACTATGGCCTCGCGGCCATCGGCTGAAGGTGCGAGTGGAGATGGTCAGCTGAACCAGGGAGCGCTACCAGCTAGCGCCTCCGCAGGAGTGCCGAAGATCACGAATGGTATTGCTCGCAAGCGCGGAGCTGTGGAGCTGACTGACTGACCCAACAGCTAATCGTCAGAGCCTAGCTCCATTAGGGATAACTGGTCGTGACCCTCTTGGCCTTATGTAAGGAGGGAGTGGGAGGATCCTAGTTGGCTGAACCCAAGGATGCAGGGCGAGTATGGCAGCAAGGCAGGAGGAAGCCAGGCCTTATGGTTCTCCCTAAAGGAGATCATTGGAGCACAGGGAGCAACCAGGTATCTTTGGCACATAAATGGAGAAGCAACAGCCCCGACGGAAGGAGGGAGCTGGCCATGTCTTCTTCGATAGACCTTAAAAGAATTATCACTGAACTTGTAAAGCGAGGGGGGTGGAATTGATACTCTGAACCCTCTTGGTTTCCATCATCCATGACTCCTCATCTACTTATACTTTGACCACATGAAGATCAACTCTAGGCTCTTGAGTCTGGGAAGCCCTGTATCTGCAAGCGCCTTGGGGGGTCCATGATGCCCGTAGTTGCAGGTGTGTGTAAACCCCTAAATGTTTATGGTGTGAAACTGCATCTTAAGTCAATCTATAGGACAAACATCTCCAACAGCCTTGTGTAATATACATGTGGTGTACAACCTCCCCATGAAGGAGACTTAACGACGCGTCCTTTTCTTTCGACGCCCCGCCTTTCCATTCGATGCCCTCTTGTTCAGCCTCTCCAGCGGGGTGTCTTCAAGCGCCCTCGTTTCCTCTGCTTGCGACTTCTCCAGTTCGGACAAGTTCATCATGTGAGAATACTCCAAGGCCCTAAGCTCCCTCTCCTGGGCCTCTTCGAGCGCCTTCACTTCCCTCTCTTGAGCGTCTCTCAGGCTTTCGAGCTGCTTCCTTTGTTTCTTTACCAAGGCCCGAGCCCGCTCCGCTAACGCGAGCGACTGCACAGCAAGCTTTTGTTCGTTCTCTTCGAGGGTCTGCATGTCCATCTGAAAAATGACGCCGGCGACCTCCAGCCCCATCTTCTGGCGCCGGTTGAAGAACTCCCAGCCCATCAAGTACGCCGCCGACTTGTGCTGGTGCACATCGTCTCCTCGTTTGCCAAGAAAGGTCGTCAACTTTTCCCTTGTCATTGTCGGCCCCAGTGCCTCCCGAAAATCCTCGAGTGTCCAGTCCCCAGTGGAACAGAACGTCTTGACCATGGCGCGCACCTGGTCGCAATCCCTATCGACCGTCGTCGTTGGGAGAAACATCCGCTCAGCTCGCAGAGGTGCGGAATGAGGGACAACCACCGACCTCACAATCAACTTTGGTGCCCCTTCAAAGTCCCGCATGATTGGGAATCGCGCGTCTTTCGGCGTCTTGTAGTCAATCGACGCATCCACGGCATCGAACGCCTCCTTCAGCAACACGACCTGCATCGCCTGCTCATACGACCTGATCGACCTGTTGCCCTTGTTGGCTGCCAGGATCCGTTTCGCCTCCTCATAACGCGCGGGGGTGTATTCCGGGCTATTAATCCGCCGTTGATCTTCGATGATAAGATTGCGGTACTGGTAGCGCTGGCTCTGTGTCAAATCCGGACAGAGAGCCTCCATGGCGGCCTCCCTCTTGTCGCTCAGAAAAGAAGCATCCTCATCTTCAAGGCCGGAAATGGTATACACCATTAGCTTGTCGCGGAGGAAGTGCACGGGGACATCGTCGATGGTATGGGAGACTTCCCATTTTCCACTGGGTTTCCGGGCACAAATGCGGTCGCCCTCGCGGCTGCCGTCACGAGATATGACTGAATAAACAAAGTAGCCGTCGCCACTAGCAGTGAGGTGGGGCATAAAGCTTTCGAGAACCTGTCGGGAAGTTTTGCTGTCGCGTGGGGCCGAGAATGGTGTCATGGGGGTCTCATAAACGCTGAGCGGAATTGAAGGGGGTTGGTTGTCCGCCTCCTCCGATTCTGGAATAGGTGAATCCTGGCGGACTCTGGCAGGCTTAGGAGGAGTGGTTTTTTTCTTCCCCCATGGTGGGATCGCCCTGTAACCAGACATCCCGACGAGAACCTTGTGGTAGACATCGTCGCGGAGGTCGACAGGCACATACTTTCCAATTTCGGACGCGATTTTCCTGACAACCATGGCCAGCGGCAAATCCTTAAACATGACTTCTTCCCCACTTTCGAGATAGTAGCCTTTTGACGGTGGGTTGATGGCCGCGCCGCAGTAATTAGGGAGGGATAGATAGTAGGATTCGACGAAGGAATCTATGAGGTCCTCGGTGTCGGGAACCCAAGTTCCAGCATGCTGTTGCAGCTTAAACATGAGCTTCTCGCGCCCATCGGATTTTGCGTTTCGAGGGGGCATTTTTTCACCACGGCGTTACCTGATGCCTGGTTTGAGGTTTTGGAATGTGTTGTCGAGGCCAATGCGTCGCGACTTTGTTTGCGTCAAGTTCGGTGTGAAGGAAAACAATGACGTAAAGATTACAGGGATCTTGCTCCTGTAAGACAGGCGGGTCCCGCGGCGCTGGATTTTCCGGGCGGGTCTTGCCCCACACAGTCTCCGGGGCCATCACTTGTCAAACCGTCAGAATAGCTCAACCAATTAGACTTCGACCACCTCCTCAACACAATCGCCCTCATACCAGGCACCCTCGCTAGGGCAGATCAAACATTCGCAGACCAGACCCTTGCGCAGCGTTTGATGGCCCAAGTCAGCTGTGGCTCAGACTGTTGACGAAACTCATGAGCCTGACGAAGAGCTACAGGCTATGGAAGGGGTCGAGTCACATTCCGTGGAGGAGGCTGAGCAGCAGCAACAAGCCCCTGCAGCTACCTAGTCTCGGCACTTGGAAGTCTTTTCGAATCCGCCGCCCGTGTCTCGGATATCAGTCCTGTGTTCCAGAAGCGCACGGCACACAGGGACATGGCCAGCTCTTTGCTCTGCGACAGGCGCGGATCGGGGCTGACGGCGAAGCGACAATCGAACATGGAGCGCTCGACGGGAATGGGGCTGTATATTCCCGGCACTTGGTGGTCTATCCAAATGTTGCCCGACAGCTTGGCATCCCCGGCGTACCACTCACCGCGGATCTGTATATCTGAGATGGATGGACGTACGCATACGACGCGAGTGTCAACCAGGGTTGCCGCCCCAGCATAGCTCAGGGTCGCCTCGCGCTGGGTCCGCATTGGGACTCGCCATTCTGATAGACTTTGTTCCCCTACAGGGATTTCTTTTGCGACCGACATATCCACGCGCAGCACGCGCTCACCACACAATAACCTCTTTTAACGCTTGTAGCGCCATGGAATTCGCGATATCTAAGTATCATAGCTACTGACTTGAGGTGGTGTTATAGTTAGTGTTATGGTGGGCGTTTTGAGGGACTTACTGCGTGGCTCATCTGTTCACTATAAATTTTTGCGCGCTCTGCATCTTGGAATTAGAAAAACCATCACCTTCTCATCCACGAAAAATTCATTCATTTTGGACAGCAGCGAAATTATATTATTCGTTCATTATTATTACTCGGTTCATACTCGGTTCATGCTCGTCATTACTCGGTTCATGCTCGTCATTACTCGGTTCATGCTCGTCATTACTCAATTACCTCCTCCCTCCGGTCGGAGTTCTATATGCTCCTGTTTTCTGGAGTGTGTTCTTGTTCTTGTTCTTCTCTTTGTTTGCTGGCTTTGCTGCACCAGTTCACTACTCTTAGAGGTCCCGGTGGTCTCGGTAATCTAGGCCAGCTCAAGTCAAATATCAGGCCTCTCATTTAACTTGTACTTGCCTTCAACAAGCCTGGAATCATACTATTATTGGGCTTCACCCATCATACAGGCCATATCTAGGCACAGGCTAGGCACCTTAACCAGCTTGATTGATTGATTGATCAATTTCCCGTGGGGGCAATCGCACGTGACCGCTCTCGAGGTCGGTCAAAGCCCTGGCTATCTAGGAGACTAAATAGCTTACAATAAGGAGATCATCCTGCCTACTCCTCCAAAAAGAGATCCTGACCAGGGCTGCCTGCAGCTCCTGGTCAACGTTGAGCGAGCACTTCAGATCCTTGTTGGTACCGCATTCGCAGACTATTGACTGTTGTTCAATTGGCCGCAATTGATTACCCTCCCTTTGCCAAGGCCATGTTGAATCCTTCAGCACTACGCACGTGAGCGAGCACCTGGGGGATTTCCCAGAAGGTCCTCGCTTCGCTTGCTAGTTATCCATAATACACACTATCGCCATCCCCCGCTCCCACTCCTATGGAGCGCAGCCGCCTAAATCAGCACCTGAGCCAAATGAAGCCAAACCAAATAAGCCAAGCCAAGGCAAATCCCGAGCTAAATTAGGCAAAAAAAGGTCTCAAGTCAAATCTAAGCGCTTGGTTTCATTTGGCTTAGCCTAGGGTTAGGGTTAGCGGTGGTCCGGTCACATACGAAGTAGCTGGTTAATAACAGATAATTATGATTTAAGATATTGAAGTCAGAGCCACGTAGCTAGTTGTAAAAATGATATGTTAGATTAATAGCGAGAAACGAAAATATTGGCTTGAACCTATCCCTCCTACCTGGCAACCATGCATGGGCCGGAGTTTTCTTTATATCCGACTCAGATTAGATGAGTCGGAGTTTTCTTTATACCCGACTCAGAGTAACAAATCGAGTAGCAAATAAACAGAGAACTCAGTCACAATAACGGCTTTTAAACTATTTTTACCCCTTATTTAAATCCAGGTCCAGCAAAAACCTATGAGTTTCCAACCTATGTCTATGCTAGTTACAAGTGGGTATAAAAGCCCTTTCTTAGTTCAATCTTCTTCCTGGTGCGCTTCAACAGTCAGTGTGCCCCTGTATTTTTGGTGGGCTAGATGTACCCCTTATGCGTCTGCGTCTTTCCGGGGGACAAGGTGGCAGATCAACCAAGTATACCCGCTGTCCACTTGACCCCAAGTCTAAGGACTGCGGTGGCTGGATGTGATATTTGCTTGGCCCCATGGGGGCGATAGTCTCGCCCTTTCTGAGACTGTAATCTATCTCAACACCTCCGGGTACCGCGGGCACCAGCTTTATTTCAGTCTCCTGTAGGACAATTTTAAAATCAAGAGCCTTCTCTCCCTCAAAGCTAAAGCTGACAACAGTATTATTACCCTGGGAGTCCCACATGCATAGTGTGAATGAGCCTTCGACGGCGCCAGCGGTATAGGAGGCAGTGAAACTGGGACCCGTCGACATGTTGGTGAGGGTGATATAGTACTTCTTGACGTCGTGGCCTTGGGCCCACGTCTCGATGATGAAAAGCTGGTGGGTGTTGGATTGGCCGTACGTCGAGGTCGTCAACACACACACGCCACCCGAATACAGAATGCGCTGGATGGTGCCCGCGGGCAGGACAACACCCGGTAGGGGATTAATGGTAGAGTCCATTGCTGGGTTTGGCTGGGTTAGTCAAGGTAAATGGCTGGAATGTTGTGTATACGCGTTGAGGTATATATATCTCCTTCTAGTATGAATGGTCCTGTTCAGATTGTTGGCAAATTAAGCATCTCCTTGTCAGTAGCACTTCACACCTTAACGACTCGATAGCTGACGGCTGACGTAGAGGACGAAAGTTGAGGATCCTTCCGACATCCTGGTTCAACACTGCACCCCGTTATGCCTAGCGGTCACATGTTCTGCCCTTTTGAGTAATCAACCAATCAACTTGAAGGACAGGCAGCACTATTGGGAAATTGGCATAAAAAGTTCCTTAGAGGCTTAGGTGGGCATGATGAGCTGGACCTCCAGCTAGCGACCTTCCTGGATATTTTGTCATCAATGTCATCAATGTCATCCGTCATGAACCCACCCAGCTCCTTGATCGCGTGGTGCCGAAGCTATCCTAGTTAGATACATATTCCAATCAAGAACCCGGCTACATACATATAAGTCTACAATTTGCGGTAAATCTATCATACTACTAGTAGTGTATCGGACTTGAAGGTCAGTAGTTTCTAAAATATTTTTCTCGCTTGTAGAGACTTCTAGCTGTTTCTTCGCTTCTTCAACTACGTCTTTCACCGCATTAAGTAAAGATGGCTCGCACCATTTCTCAATTCCTTGGAGCGTTGTTTCCCGCATCTCTAGGTTTTAAGTGGCTCTAAGAACCTTATACCTACTGCGCCCTAATTCACCGCCGCTATAATAGCGCATTGACTTAAAGATGTTGGTGATAACATCACATGTCGAGTTGCCCTCAACGTGCTCTATCGATTTAACTTGCCATTCGGCTATACAGGTTCTGAAAATTTCTAGTGACCTCGGCAAAAGTGTATTCTGCCAGAGCTCGCCTCTTGTTGGAGCGGTGATAGTAAAGTATGGCTCTGGTAAAACTATAAGTTCCTTTACTGCTGTTAAACGCTCGATATCCTTCTTACTGTCTTCAGCAAGGTATATGCTTAAAGCATATCTCCAAATATTAGCATTATCCCTTGTAGATAGCATAACCTTACCCTCAATATCATTAAATAGATAATCAAGAGTATACACAATGTAGTAAATATATAAGTCAGAGTTATTACCCTGTATAGTAATATCTTCCAAGACAACCTCAAAGGAGTCTCCTAATCCAATTTTATGTGCGTATTGGCGAGCAATGGGCTCATACTGGAACGCCTCTCCAGAAAGGTTAACAATGATCAACTTTGGAATAAATTTAAGAGGGAAAATCTCTATAATACATATCGTTAGGTGAGGCTCTGTAAATATTTCATTCGGGGTGTATAAAGGATAGATTATGGTCTTTTTCTCGTCAAGTAGCATCGGGTTGTCGATATGAAGCCTAACCATTGCTTTAATGTTCACAAAGTCTTTAGACATTGGACTAATATAGAGGGTTGGTGTATGGCACATTGTGAGGAGGGTGAAAATAAGGTCAATGTCTGTACCAGATAACACAGCGCTACTCTTAAGTCGATGTATACATTGGGGTGTATACTGCCTTATGTTTATTAATAGATCATCGCGAATAGGGTTCTGGAAATTTAAACCCGAGTACTATTGCTTAGGTAGTACGTTGTTTGTTGAATAACCGTCCACATGGACAATATTATAGTCAAGTTGGCTCTGATTGGTTTCCTTAGCTGTCTTGGCACGTTTTTGAGGTGTAAGGCCTATGGCACGCTTCAGAGATGTTAAACTAACACTCTTCCAAACTTTATTGTTGGACAACATAGTGAGTCCTGCGTCGAATCCTTTGTAAATAAATTTCAATCGCCAGTGTTCCCGTATAAATAAATTCCTATACGAAAAAGCTGACAAAAAGGACTGACAAGCTCCTGTACGTGACACGTCAGCAGAAACTCTATAGCAGTAATCAGCCTTCTAAGATACAAAGAAAGTGCGACCGAAGGCGAGTATGCGTGCCTATGCTCTTATTCCCAGGGAAAGAGCGAGCGAGGTTTAGCGAGCCGCTCCTAGGAATATCGGCTTATATGTTGAGCCTGTCAGGGCTTTCTTATCAGCTGGTGTCAGCGAGGGGTAGGGCTCTTTCGTGCGCGCTGACTGGTCAGGCTAGATCTACTCTATGAATGACCTTCCGTTTCCGGCTTCGGCCGCCGTTACCTACGAACCAAGTGCCCCCTTCAAATTAGCCAACCCCGAACTAACTTCAGGGGCCCATGAGCTCTCTCTTAGAAATAGCCCCACCGATCGGAGCGCGCAAGGACGTCTCAACATGAGTATCGATGAATCAAGAGAACCGGGTTCGGAGCCGAGTAAGAATTCCGAGGCATTCAACGAAGTATATATCTCCGTCTGCCTGTGCTTGGAGGAGATATCCCGCCTCATCCCCGCAACTAACTCGTCCGCGTTTTCTCCAACTATGAACCAGTTGGTAAATGATAATACCGGGTCTAACCACATTCCAATTCGGCCAGCTGCAGATAGTTCAAGCCAGGGGAACAACAGCAAGAGCAACAAAGGCGGCGGCAAGGGCAAACACCAACTACCAAACAACGGCGATAGTTTCGGCGACGATGGGGACGATGGAGACGATGGCCTAGGTGGCAATCACTCTAGCAAGAAGCAGAGGACAGAAGCCAAAACGTGAATATCCAAAAGTCCCCCTGAAACCCTTCCTTAGGGCTAAGAATTACCCACCCATAGGTACCCATGGGTACCCATGTGAATAGGTGGGTAAATTCCTTTGAATCTTAAATAGACTTACTAATATCAAACTCGGCCTGGGAGAACAAGCACCGGGAAGCTAGAGTGGCCCGGCTGCAGTGGCATACTACAAGTACTGGAAGATCTGCTGGAAGAGTAGACCATCTGAACTAGGGCTCTAACCAGCAGGCACGTGACCCTGTTGGCAGAAAGAATTGGCCATGGGGACTTCAAGTCCTACTATGAACGCTTCAACCATGAAATGGGGCTCCTGCGCGTGCGGAAGGAATGAGGAACCAGGACATCTCTGCAGAAGGTTTGGACCTGCTGAAGGCAGCCTAAAGGAGGTCAAAGAATTACCTAGCGGCGTTCCAGGGCCATCTTTTAAACACAAAGGGAGTAGACACCGACTAATAAGTCTGTTAGAACGGTTGTAACAATATACACTATATAAATTACGGCTTACGCACAAAGACTTTATTTGCCAGCATCTGGACACTGAACCTAGCCGCCTCGTAACACCGATTGAATCAACAAGAAGTTCCAATTGTTGATGTTAGGCCTCTTATACGGTCTCCGCCAGACATAGGGGTGGTAAAAGAACAGGAGGGCCGTGGCCTACCGCCCGCGCCAGGAAATTTATGTGACGCTGTGAGGCGTCCGTGACAAGGATAGGGGTTCCCACATCAAGGTGGTCAATGGCTACGATGGAAAGGCACATTGCCCATGCAACAATTAAGGAGCTCTTTAGATGGCTTTAAAGCGCTACTAAGGGGCTTTAGCACATCACGCATACATGTCAGCACATACTGGGTAGCTTCTAGACAAGAGCAGGACGACTCCAAGATGTCTATTATAGAAACCCTCCTCCTTAACTAGAAGAGTACACATAAATTTGTTACTTAAGGTTTCTCAGCATAATTGTAATCACCACCTATCGTTGGCCATGCTAACCTTCTTGAGTAAATAACACTCTACTGATATTAAGTTTGCCTTCTTTTAATAGAAGCTAATGTTAGCCTTATTTCCAAGGGGAAGAACATAATAATACTTATGTTTTATGCTTAGGTATATAGTGATAATAGAATAGTCATACTATTCTCAGCTTGTTGATACATATTGACCTGATCAGACTTTGCAAGGATAGTAAGGAGAGTCACCACCTTCTGAAGTGGTATATGCATGTTGGGCGGACTAGTAGGGGAGGGCATTCTTTTTTTGGTTGGCGGGGTAGTTTGAGTTTTGCTAGAGAGTGATGTGCCAACCCCTAGTCTCTTATTTAAGTGCGACAGTCAGTAGTATGACACCACAGCTGACATAGATCATGGAAATGGAAGGTCACTAATAAAGTTCAATTTGCTAAATTCCACTTAATTAATAACATGATATAACAATGAAAAAATATCTATAGCCCTGCTCCACCTTTAAAGACCTAATGAACAGTATCAAGTTCCATTTATTTAACAGCTTACATACCCCTCTATACAAAGTCAGGTTTCTTCAACGGGGCATAGCAAGTAGCTGGCCGCGTCAGCGCCTTCTTCCGCCGCCTCCGACAGTGTCCATGGTGGCTGAATTTGCCGGGTTTTATGGTGGGGGTGGCGGATGATTGAAAAAACGCCCTGCAAAAGCCCCACTAGCCACCTGTCAGCGCCGCGGTTGCGCGGTGTCTGTTACCGCTGCTAGTCATTCAAGCTGACTATTCAGCAAACTTGGATAGTTGACATTCTGGTATAAAGGGGTGTCACCTTGTCAGCATTTGTTTATATATCAAAAGATTTACTAAGAAAATTAACAACTGAAACAGAATTTAGATCATAATTATTTTGTCCTACTAAATAAACAATGAACACACTCAATTCAGATTGAGATTTTAAAGATTTTTCTGCTCTAAGCCGCCGTGATAGCCACATAGAGTTCGGATACACCATCGTACTCATTATTATATGCCTCATTATCATTCAAATTGCTATATACACCCTTCCCTGATAGTGTGGTTGTGAGGCGGTGAGTGGAAAATGTGGGGGGATGGATAGACGATTACTACCGTGTTCCCCAGAGCGAGTGGGGTGAATCCGATGGTGGCGACAATGGCGGTGGCGGATTGGATTACGAGGAGGGTAGCCAAGGACTTAGGGCCTCTGGGCCAAACTGTTTCTTTGTTTGAGTGTATCGACACAAGTTCCCCTAATTGCCCGGTCGTTCACATGCATCTCCCTTCTCGGCTTCACTAACAGTCGTTCAGATCTACACTGCTCTCCTTAACCACAAACCAAGCTTCCCCGCCAAGCCTGCATGGACTATAGGGCCATAGGATTTCCATCAAAGGGAACTAGCCACGCCTATCGAAGTACACGAAAGACACTATTTGACCGCGTTGAAGGTGCTCCAATTGCTGCGTGCAGTTGAGTGGTTCATGGCTTGCGGAGCTAGCTTGTAGTGGGTGGTGGGCGTTGTAGCTTGAAGTGGTGGGGCTAGTGGGTGGCTTTTGATAAGGCTGGCAGTAATCCTGGGCGTACCTTTTCTGCCAGGCTCAGGGTTTGGCCAGGGTTATTCATGGGGGCTATGGTGCAAATAGGTGATCGCTACGGTGCATCCTGACGGGCTCTTAAAGTATGTAGAGGGAAGCTAGGTCATCTCAAGCTCCTAAAATCCCATTCCTGGATTGATTGATTGATTGATTTGATTTGATTGATTTGATTGATTTGATTGATTGATTGTGTTTCTTTCGCTCCACCCAGACGCACTCCTCGCCCCTCCTCACGCAGCGCTCGCAGGGTAGCTTCCCTACGCCTTCCTAGGGAGCTTAAGCTTCGGGGGTTTTCGCTGGAACTGACTTTCCAGTAGTTGTATTTTGCTGGTCGGTTTGCTTCCTCCCACTTTTGACGAGCCCTAGTCAGGTCCCACCGGCCGGCTGGCCCTCCTCCTAAGCCTACCCCCGCGGGGCGCGGGGGTGCCTACTCCTCTCGACCCAGGCACACTTAAGGTCCCTTTTCGTGCACCGCCCGCACCTACCTATCCACTACCTCGGTTTCTACCCCGACGCACTTTCGTTCGTCCCGGTGGCAGGGATCACAAGCCATACCCGAGGCCCCAATCTTTCGCTTAGGGCCGGTTACGACCGTCGGAACCCAACCATCTTCTAGCCCCGCTGCTTCAAGCCGGGTTGGTGTCCGGCCTCCAGGACTTCGTGCTCTGGCCCGCAGCTTCGGACAGGGCCTTGGCTACAGGGTGAGCGACTCTTAAGTTGGCCATGATGTTGAGTACCCTAGAGGCGTAGCGTCGGCGACGTTCCTGGAGGATTAGGTGGACCGGGGGGACTCCGGACTCCACGTGAAGGAAGGGCGGCCTTCAGGACGATTTTTAGGGTACGCTGAAACCGGTTAGTAGCTCCGCCCTGACTACGGGCCTCAAGGCGCGTCGGACGCGTAGAGTAGCTTCGGGACGACAATGGCGTTAACCGCTCGTATGGCTAGGTCCGATGACATTGATGACATTGATGAAATGTCCGGGGGGTGAAGGTCGCTAGCTGAAGGCCCACCAGAAGCTCATCATGACAGCGATCTTCCAGCTCAAAACACACCCTGAGTTCCGTTTGAAGACCCAATTGTTCTTCTAAGGCTCTTCTTCACGGCCGGATTCCCTCATTATACTGCTTCGCTACTCATTCTATAATGGCGCCTCATGTGCAATTTATCTATAAGCCAGTTCAACCAGAAATGATTAAACACGTTGCTAGTGTTATAAGTAGCATTGCTACCATTGCGCCCACGCCAAACGATACAATCCCGCCGCTGGAGACCTTTATCACCATTCTAGTAAGATCCTCTGGCGTCAAAGCCGGTACCTTTATATCGACGCTGGTCTATATAAACCGCTTGAAGTCTAGATTTCCTATTCGTCGATGTACTGAGCACCATATATTCTTAGCAACACTCATCCTAGCTGCTAAGTACTTGAATGATAGTAGCCCCTGGAATAGGAGGTGGGCTGAATGCACGGTAATGTCTAATACTATCAACACTTTTGGCTTTAGTTATACCGAAGTAAACAAGATGGAAAGGCAAATGTTAGCTTTACTAAACTGGGATCTACACATCGATGAAGAGGAGCTTTACAGGGAGCTTGATCACTTCATATAAAATGTTACGCCCACATGCAACTGCAGGTATCATGGGCCCTAGGAACCTGTGTCCTTGAAGAGGCTCAAAACAAGGAAGGCACAAGATAAAGAACACCTCCATGTGCGACGCGAGGGACCCGGGAGTATTAGGGAGGCAGGTCACAAAGAAACCACAAAGCACTTTCCCCTTTTTGGAAGGCCCATTATAAAAAATGTGACTGGCCCTTCTCTGCTCAGAGTATTTATGCTAGATGCATTTCCTCCCCAGATTTATAGAAAGTTTTAAGTTAGGAATCTCTTATTTTTTTGGGTACATAACTAATTTAGCTAGAATTGACTCCGTTTGATTTTTATAGTACGCTAACTATATAAGAGAATATAGAGTCAAGCAGCTGAGGCGCTGTATTTAGCGATGGACTTTACGTAAATTCTAAAAGATCAAATAAAGAAATATTCATGCGGGACCACGTGCACCCCCATTCGTAACCATGCCATAAAAACATCTATTTACTTAGTATTATCTATGGTACCATATGTTTTCTACATCTCCTTAGCCTGACAAAGCCTATCCAGGCCATGAACAATCATCTCCTGCGCTTGCTTTACTGCAGGAGTGGGGTCTTCCACTGTAACCACACTATCATACCGGTCAAACTCACTAAAGGTCAACAGGGTTACTCACCTCCTTGGGTTGTCTATGGATACAACGACCACACACACACCATGGACCCACATTAACCAGTCAGCTTCTGATAAGGAGAAGTAGGGACTCCAACCTTTAGGCTATTGGCAACTGTCATCAAGCTTGGGAGGAAGCAATGGACCAACCAAGAACCTCCAGCAAGCTCAGCAGATCGCCGGGAGATCTTGGGCCACACGCAAGCAAGGGCGATCCATATAGTAGATCATCCCGTGCTGACCTTTGTCATCAGACTTTAGATTTGTCATGGACAAACCATATAACCTTAGCATCATGGTCCAGGCTATATAAAGAGGTGTGAGATAAAATAGGAGATCTCTGAAATAAAACAAAGGGGGTTAGTGATGCCTCTCGGCTTCCCCCAAGATAATATTATTTTCTCCTAGATATCTATTCTCATTGACCCATAACTTACTCTAACAATGAACACTCCTGTCAGTACACCTATTATGGGAGAATTTAGGCACATAAAGAGATAAAAAGTTGGACTCAATTATTAGCACTTGGACAAGATCAGTATACCAAGTGCAATAGAAAATGCATCTAAGAACCTTTCTGACAACAAACTTACTGACATTAAGGCATTGAGTGTTATATTTCATGGTATATTTAGTAATGGTAATAATTATTCATTGCTAATGATGTCTTAGAAAAACTGCTTCCTGGGCAGCTTATAAAACCAAAGTGGGAGATGGAGAGTAATCTGCTTTTTGAAAGAGTCCTTTTTGACCACCTAGTCTGGTGGAAGCTATCAGAAGTTGACCAAAAGTTTCTACCAATATTTGCAAAAACAATGGACAACCTTGGAAAGAACAGTAAATACATTCACTCTAACCTAAACAACTACATTGAACCTATTTATGCGCCAATGAACTTCCCAGGAGACGCTTTTCCATATGAATTTCTGGATATAGGCTTATTGAAGAATAAGGTTTATACCAAAGTCCAGGTAGCCACACTGATAACCAGGAGAGCAATGGAATCTATGGTGTATATTCTAAATGATGGAAAGTCTTACTTATGGAAGGAAATCCTTGAGATTTAGTTACCTTAGTTATATAGGGGGACAGGAGAAGGTGTGTCGATGACTACCAAACTTTTTCGTATGGGCTGAGCTTTTCTCTATAGAGTTTTTACGTACTAGGGCGGCTGGAGAGGCCTTCAAAACTGTCAGGGGTATGTTCTGGGCTAGGATTTCGTTTCAAGGCAGGATCTTTTTAAAAGTAACAAGCCAACCCCACACAGTAAACCAAAATCAATCAGTCATATCAATCAAACTCTCCCCGGCGTTGCGTTTGAAGGTGGATATTCTCTCTTATGTACCATGGGTGGCTGTAAGGTTGGTAGGACAGGCCAGGCCTATGGCCGGCCTTGGGGGTGTTATTTCAAGGCTGTATAAAATATCAAGCTTTTGGTGGGCCTTCAGCCCACCACGTACATACCAGTTCAATCAATCATTGTCAACAGGGGACTCATTTGAGTGGATTAGTGGCTTTCTATCGCGAAAGGGGTTCCCTTTTGCAAAAGACAGCTGAATGGATCGTACGATGGTCTTTCAAATCAGGGACCTCCCTGATATCGCAGTCATTTCAAGACCTTGGACCGACATTTGCTGGACTCCCGTCTCAGTGGTGACAGGTGGCCATGACCAGGCCTACTTGGGCAGCAATAAGTCATGAAGGGAACCACTGCTGTAACAGTCAATATACGCGTGTCCGCACACAAGGAAGTCTAGTGGATGATTGCCTTGGACGGCCACGAGAGCCATTTAAGTACCTAGTTCAAAGCATACACCAAGAAGAACAACATTATCACGCTCTGTCTTCCTCCACACTCATCACATCTTACCCAGCCTTTCGACGTTGGTTGTTATAGTGTACTGGAACGAAAGTATGGCCGAGAACTTGAGGTCTTTATTAAAGCTTCTATTACATATATCACCAAAGTTAAGTTCTTTATTATGTTCAAGGCTGCCCATGACCATACAATGACAACTGAGAACATCAAGTCTGGCTTCTGAGGTACTGGCCTAGTACCATACGCCCCAGAAGCAGTCCTCTCAAAGCTTGATATCAAGTTATGGATACCATCTTTCCCAGGGCCTGACCTTTGGGTCTCTCAAACCCCAACCGACACGATTTCACAGTCTGAATTCGTTAGGATCTGAATTCACCAAGGAAGCTCCCCAACAATAATTTTTTTAGCTGTGCAACAGCTGGCAAAAGGTATAGAAACTTATACACAGGTTAACACTTATTGAAGAGGAAGTACATACCATACCCTTCAGAAGGCTAACATTACACTTTCAAAGCATCACAAAGCCAAGCAAACACGTGTCCAAGATAGGGGATCGCTTACTATAGAAGATGCTTAAAATTTGCTTACTGGAATAGAGGATAAAGGGTCGAAATGACAGAAGAGGTTAGATGGGGAGGGTACTGTAGAGGCTGGTCCATCAACTTCGCGGCGTTGTGGGAGGTGCGGGAAGACAGGGCACAACGTGTGAACTTGTCAAGAGGTTGAAGAGATGTCAGAAGAAGAGAGTTCAATTGAGTATAGTTAATTTTGTTATGGTATAGTGGAGGGATTAAGTGGGAAGTCATGATGCGGTCTAAAAGTATGGTAATTGGTGGGATGTAGCAATTGGTGGTAACGTGGTACCCGGCTGTCCGACACACCCGGCTGCATGACATACCCTTTTTCTCATATCTACTAACTTCATTAAATCTTAATAAATAACCCTGAAATCTTTCAAGTAGCATTAATTAATGGGTAGCACTTCAAAGACCGTGGATTTGGCGTTTTCAGGGCCCAGGGCCTTTCAATTTAATTGCGCGGCACTGTAAGGAGTGCAGATTCGGCGTGTCGATGTTGTTGTTGGTTTCGTTGTTTTGCAAAGCCAATTGATGTACCAGTTTTGACACTTTTAGTATGGTAATTTTGTGGCTAAAATGTTGGAGGGGTATTTGATTAGTCCAAAAGACTATACTGCCTGAAATCTAATTAATTCTCCATCATCGCCATCCTATCGATCGTCTTCCTTATCACTCGCCTAGAACAGAACTACATATGCGCCTCCAAGAAATGCCCTGACCACTCCTGGCCGAAAATACCTAAGCAAGTTGCCAAACGAAAGACCTACAATTGCCAACTTCAAAAGTAGGCTCTCAAGGTTCTTAGCAGGGATGCAAAGTGTCCACAAGTCAGTGATCGGACTTCTTTAGCCATAGCTTTATGAAGTTGGGTCAGATGCTCCTTATCAAGGATAAATGGAACCCCCTTAAGCCAAGAATTGATCGGGTTTTGTCGTCTAGTATCTTCGATCGCATGGCCAAGACAAGAGGCCGAACTCTATACCGGGCATCCACCAGCCTATCTCCCCCTTGCCCCTGGGCCCCTTCCGGGAAACGGTAGAGCTTGGAACCCCGGCCCCATTTATAGGCTGGAGTATGGCCCCCCCTAAATTAACCTAATAGTGAAGGTCCTTGTGGGGAATATAGCTAACTTGCTAAGACCCTGGTATACCATGATACCCTGTTAGATTATACCGCCTTAGACTAGTATAACCTTATATTAGTCTAGAAACCATGGTATAGTATAGAATGGGAGGAAACAAGAAGCCATCCGGTTTATGTAGCCATGGTAGGGGAGAAAAAAAACGGTAGGCTAGGCACAGTGATCTATTATGCTAAGGATTAGAACTAAGAGCGAACGGGAGATAAATTCTAATCAGAGGATATCATAGAGGTGAAAAGCGGTACGCTGAGGGTATACTTAGTCCACTGCAACGCAAGGACTTAGCCCTCCTATACATAGGTGCTCCTAGGCCTAAGGAAAGAGGGAAAAGGTATTTTAGTGGCAGGGGACTTTAACGTAGTCCCCCTCTGGCAAGCGGGCGATATACTGGACCGATTGCCATGGTATTTACTAAATAGGCCGACTAGATAAGCCTCTATATGCCTATCTAGGAAGGAATACTCTGGACTTGGCCTTCTGCTTTAAACTCGCTGGCCTATGGCAGCGTAAAGAAGGGCATAGCCATAAGATTAAACTAGTAGTAACCATCGTGGAACGAAGAACTCAAAGACTCCTGGGAATACCTACGAGCGGTCAAGGATCAAAGGGACCCCGATGTCATACTAGTAGGCTCACCTAGGTTAACAGGGTACCTCACCTCCTTGACCTGACCCTACTAGTCACAGAAATCACACATAACCTATGGATCCATAGTAACTGGCTCATTATGGGTCTCCAACATCTGGCAACTATCATTAGGCTTCAGATCTACTATGGATGAACCATGGAGCCCTAGGTTGGATTTATTAAACCTTGGCATCATGGTCCAGGCTATATGACAGCTGAACAGATTGAATGATGGTCTTTTAACTAGGAACTTCCTTGATACCATAATTATCCTATTGAAAGACCTTTGAACCAGTATCCAGGGTCTAGCTTCAGTAGTGACAGGTGGCCATGACCAGCCCCTTTAGGTAATGATGAGTTATATTACAACTAACATAGGATCAACTTGTGAGCCATATCATGTGCTTGTAGTCATGAGAGACATAGTGCTGTTGGTTCAATTATAGAACACCTGAACTAAACCAAACAAGAGCTCTTTGCAAGTAAATAAGGATAGAATCATCAAGTACTTATATATAAGAGTAAGTTAATAGATTGGTTATCTTAGAAGATAGATTAAAGAGGAGGGGGATAGAACTGTCAGTGCAATGTAAAGTGGTGACAAGTTAATCATATAAGAAAGTGGTGAATAGCAAAGTGTGTTAATTCCAAATGTTTTATTCTGGGCTTGGCAAATAAATTAAGTCTTGCTAATTCAAGCCAATTGGTGATTTTGGCAAATCAATTCTGCCCCTTGGCTTCAAATACAAGCCAATTTTAACCCCTTTATTTGACTTATTTGGCTTATGTTAAGTGCTGATTTCTCATTATAAAAGCAATTAATATATATCCTATGGCTTATCCAAAAAACCTACTATGATTATGGGGTATAGTATGATAGAATTATCTGATGAAAGTACTTTAGGAGCCCCTAGTTATATTTTAGGAAAAACTTGCTTTGAGCCATTGTATAATGCTATAGTTCTTCTAGAGTTTTAAATCACTGAGGCTGTTTGGCCTGAAGTAAGTCAATAATATTAACAAAGGTTGCATAGGCTACCTGAATGCTGATTATTAGTAGTATTTTGAAGTATAATGATACATAAGACTTGCCTCTTTATACTGGTATATGTTATCTGGCACTGGAATGCCTAACCAATTATATAACCTCATCCAGCATTCCATGTCTTCTTTATCTGTTCCAAACCTTGAATTGAACTTGTGCTTTATTGCCGTCATGAACTGGTGTCTTATACTATGTATTCTTAGATGCTGTCCTTCATATTTGTCATATATTTTATTTAACTTGTTCCATATAGGTAGCGATCTCTCATAATTGATGTTGTATCGAGTAAAAAACATATGAAGCCTAGGTGCACTGTGTCAATGGATGTTCTTATAGGTTAATCTTGAATCCTGCTTGGGTGGCTGTTAGTAATTTACCATATTTCTTCGGCGCTTATATACCTTGTGTGAGTGGTGAAAGTTGCATTGTTTACCAGATTTGTAGTTGCCAAAGCGATCAAATAAGTAGTAAAATTGGGTAGTCATACTTGAAGCTAGGTAATGGTGGGAGTGTGAGTAGTCAGAGTGATATAAAATGAATAATGCTAAATACTGGGTACTAAGTATTAATATATATAAGACTGCTATGTTAATGGGTGACAAGTGCTGACAATCTCTGTGGGACTGATGACTGTTAGTTAGAGAAAAATATAATAAATAGTAACTAATATGTAGGTTGGGCCTGTAAGTAAGAGAAGTGTCATAAGTCTAATTTTCAGATGGAGCCATTCTGAAGCTCTGTCTTTGATAGTAGCTACAGCAGTAAAAAATTGGGTGTCGTGGTTTGGTCAGATAAATCTTTAGCTGGGTCTCATTTTTAGTCCTTTATGGCTTTGGGAGCTATTAGCCTATACTCCCAAAGCACGGTATAATACCATTACCCTTATCATCATATGGCTGGTGTATGGAGGGTTAAGTGGAGATTTTGATGGCCTTTGACAGGTTGACGCTGACATTGAAGACATTATTAGCGACTTCCCAATCCGCTCACGGTTACTGTCATACCTTCCCTAAGAAAACAGCAGATGGCTGTCTATTAAGGAGCTGGAAAGGTTTGTAGCATGGATAGACACTTGGCGTCTGTAGCCTTCTTTCCATGCTGCTAGTAGTCAGATTCAATCCCTTGCCCATCGCCATCAGAAGCATGATGCCTAAAAGACCATAGACGCGATGGACAATGTGTAATCACCACCTGTGCCTAGTAGCCCAGTCATACATGAGATTTAGAATATACTGAGAAGGATAGATGAAATTTGGGCGAAGACAGATAAGATTTATAAAGAGTATGGCACATTGCAGTAACATTTTGTCCAGAGTAGCATGGCTAGCATAAAGCGGAAAACGTTAAGTCGAGAATACTGCTGTGAGAAGTAGAATATCTTGGAAGAAGCTGGCATATCAGCAACCTGATTGGATATAGGCAAAAGACCATCTCTTCCATGCCTATGGCCAGCGCCTTGCCTAGCCAAAGAGAGGTATGAGGGCTAAGAAAAAGATTATGCTAGGAGATGTCTAGCAGGCTCTCAAGGACATCCAACCAACTTGGGCAATCAGTACATTAGCTGTTTGTGGTCATTAGAGGTGCATTGTGCTGACTATTATGTAGGGGAGAATTTGGCTAGTTAACAAAGCAACACTCCCAAGGCTGGCCGGTCATATACACCTACATCAGATATCAATATTAATGTTGATCAGTGTAGTCCTAATAATAGAGGCCCTATTGATGGTTTTGGTTTCAATGGCCAGGCATTGGGCTTACTGGTCAGGGGTTCTGATGTAGAGTCTCTGGTGACAGGAAGTCCAGGAGCACCCATTATGGTCATGTCGCCAATGATAAGAACAGTGGTGAATACCTGTAGCTCACCGCTGCTGAGCGGCTCTAAGGTTTCCGCACCAGGAACGCTGTCAACACTAAATTCCATTTTTACACACCCGCCATAAACAGCCTAATACAATCTCCTAGTCCACAAGCCAGGCAAGGTACTAGGAACGACCCTTTGATTCAGATACCCTAGAACTATAAGAGACTGTAGTCACCATCAAGTGGCCAAATCAGAGAGTCAAAACCTCTTAGTCAATCCCCATCTCAGAAGAGGCATGTAGTCCTAGCATGGAAGATGAGGGCCTTTTGGAATTTGCCAATATGATACCCTTGTGTTTGTCGACTCATAATGGCTGGTTGAATGGGAAATATATTATGGATTTACTACATCTTCTATCAGCTGGTCATCCTTTATCAGTCTACATTACTGACACCAGCAGCGTTGTCACAGCCTCTGTCTCCAAGTCAGCCGCATGGCCATGGCAACACTCACCGCCATCCTGCTGAAAACAATCTCACAGATTCACATCTTTGATTCATGCCATCTAAGGCTGGCCACACTGCCACTAAATAGGCAGTATGGGACTTCATATAGAAACTTGGCGACGCTTGGCAGCAGGTCTCACATACCCCAGTCCTGGCATCCCTTATAGCGGACATGCCTTTCACTTTTCCTCCTGGCCCAGTCCAGGACAACACCTTGGACTATGGCATAGACGTTGTTATGTTTGCCATATATATCATTGCTGAAAAGGAGCCCCCCTGCAAGTAGCCACCTTAGGCTTTAGAGGTGATTATTTTGCCTCCTGCTGGGAGAGGATGCGCTGAGACACATAATGGGTAGCATTCATCCCCTCTTTTATAAGAGATGAGTCGTATTGCTGCCTGTTTGATCAGGGTGCCTTCCCTGTATAGAGTCTGGAACCACCACCCTTTGGAAATATGATTGTCAAGGCGGCATCAGAGACAAGGGTTTACATAATCAATGAGGTGAAATAGCAGATAGTAGGTGTTCCATTTGGCCTACATAGAGCACCTCTAGGAACAGCTTAAAGAAGCAAATAGGGAAAGGGTCAAGACCATTCAGACTCTACAATATATGGTTATGGACATTTCTTCTATTCTATCTGCTTTGGACATATAGCTAAGCCAGGAGGCTCTAGAGCTAACCAAGCTATGCAAGAAGAAGTAAGGATTGCATCAAATGCTGATCCTGGAGGAGAGGCAAGGCAAGGATAGAGAACATAAACAAGTGGAGGATATCCTATGACGATGGTTGGCTCAGGTTCAGCGAATACGTTCCTAGGCAGACGACTCTTGCAGATCCATAATGTCCAAGTACAGAAGGCTTTAGAATTATTGGGCCATATACTTGAAGAGTAGATATTAGGTGATGATTGTTTTTTACGGTATCATAATGGTAATAGAAACGGCCTTAACCAAGATTCCATATTGCCTCAGGAATCAGCCTAGGCCTGACATTCTTTGCTTTGACCGTTTGTAAATGAATAGACGGTATTTTTCTTCCTTGCCGTCGCTGTCTTTATGGTATGGTTTCTTTGGCAACTCCTTGTCAGGGCCATCGTCCTGCACAAGCAGGAAAAGACTATGCCCTAGAGACTTGGATGGTGAAATGTGTCAAATGGAGCCCTGGGAGCGCTTGGCATGTAGCCAAGGTGCTAATGGCCACCACCAAAAGGCTCTGCAGGCTCTACTCCAAGAAATACAACACACATAACCATTGATTACAAATCATCTAATTGGTTAAGCTATTCTGACGGTTTGACAAAATGGAGGCATGTAAACACACCCCATCTAAGCGTCTTTAGAACTAAGAATGACTACATAAGCAGGAAAATAAACCAAATGCTTAGCAACAGGGCACCCTACCTCCACATGATGATTATATAGCTATCTTTTGTGACCTGGCCTCCTTTTCACACCCCTTTTTTCTCTTGTGGTCACCCCGCACTTCCCCTCCTTCCCCCTCACCCCTACCATATTAAAGGCTCTAGCAATGTTAGCCATAACCGCTCCTACTACCTTCCCCTGGTATTATTCAGCCTCAATATCATAAACAGTGGTGTTAAGAAGGTCTACTATAGAGCACTGAGGGACCCCCCTGTATACTATGGGTGTACGAGTACCTTCTGGAGCGTGAGGACTCCCACCCTTCCGGCAACTAGCCTTTCTAGCCCCCCTTCCAGTGACTAGGAGTAGTGAAATAGGCCAGAGCCCTTTGGTGGTGGCTATAGACCTTTCCTTCTTCAGGATCGGTATGACCTCTATGGTCTTTTAAACTATCAGAAGAGTTACATACCAGAGACAGGCATTATACAACACAGTGGCCGCCTTGGCTAGGGCGGTTAGGGTCTTCTTTTTGGGTTTAGGGGGTCTTTATTATACTAGGCGACTTTCAGCATCACAGCTATGACTCCATCTAGCCGTGGGGTTATTGTCCAGGCTCTGTAGCATATGTTATATACCTCTGGCTCTGAGACATCAGTGCTGTAGGGGAGCATTGGTAGGCCTTCAGGGATGAAGTACTCATTGTTAGTTAGGTACTGGCCATACTATAAGACTACTAACTCTTTATGGATAATAGCCACTGACTATGCTATTGTATGGCTTGGCATACCCCCTACTAGCGGCATAGGGCTTGGGAGCCCCGCCGCCGCCATCTGGTAGGTGGGTATGCCAATACATAGCTCTCCATGAGTCCACCAGCTGGCTGCCTTCTGTATGACTCCACTCTAGTACTCCTTCCTGGTTCTCTGGACCCTCGACTTGTAGATGGCCTGTGCCAAGCTGAATGTTCCTGGATCTCCCTGTTCTTTAGCTGCCTAGAGATACTCCTGGCTAGCTTCCAAGTGTTCTATGGGTGTCTTTTCCCTGTGGCCTTGCCCTATGTTCCATGAGCCGCCAGTGCTGCTCCCAGGACCTCCTGAAGTTCAGCTACTCCTTTATCCACCTCCTTGGCGCCATTTCAGTGATCCTTGGTCTTCCTATATGACTGCTGTAGGCCGGCCGCCACCTCCTTGACACTGTTGGCCCAGGGCTCTAAGTCATCTAGTTTCAGCCAGAGGGCCTTCTTTTTCTTCCCAGCAGTGCCTGGGACTAAAACCCTGAGGGGCAGGTGGTCCGACCCTGTGGCATGGGACTTCTCTACCCGGCCATATGCCTCCGCGTATGTACAAAAAGCAAAGTCTGGTGTGTTTTTTCTCTCGGTGGGTTCGTCTTGGATTAGCATCCAGAGCCCCTCTCCTACCGCCCAGTTAGCGATTATTTCTGCTACTGGGCCAGTGTGCCGGCATGCCTATATTAAAATCCCCTGCTGGCTTCTTGGATTCCAGTACACCGAGTACACCCCAAGTTCTCCACCCCGACTAGGTCTCTTGACATTCCAGACCTGGTCCTTAGCATAGTAGATGGCGGCCCTGGTTTCCCACTGGCTCCAAGCGTCCCGACTAATGCCTTGTGCGCCGGGTGGCTCCTAGTTTCGTCCAAATCAACACTGTACCAAGGTTCTTGTATAAGAGTCAGGTCATAACCATCTCATGCCCCAAGGTCCAGGGCGGTGTCATTTGCCGCCAGCATCTTTGCGACATTAGCGACAAGTACCCATATCGTTTTGCCAGTCATTCTAGCGAGCTTTCTCTATAGGCTTCTTTATACTTTAGGGCCTATGGGGGTCCAGGATGGAGGGGGAGCGGGGATGGGTAGATCCCAGTAGGGAGTTCGACCTCCTTAGGATGACACCCTGTCTTCGTGCTTGTTCCTTGATTCCTGGAATGGCGTTGACGGAGTTCTGCATGGTTATGGGACCTAGGGGGTTGGCCGGCGCTAATGTTGTCGCTGCCCTGAGGGCTAAGAGTTTTTCTGAAGAGGGGTCCCACGGTGCCGGCGTCGTCACCACCCCAAAGGCTAAGAGCTCTCCTAAAGAGAGGTCCTATGGTATAGTAGTACTTCTCGCCTAGCTTGAATGTATGCCGTCTGACACTTAAGGCTTTACCCAGGCTTCCTTGTAGTGGAGGACTTCTATGTCGGGGCTTGGCTCCGGCCCTGTAATTGGTGGGACCTGTGGCTCTATGGTGGGGAGGATCATGACGCCTGTCCCAAAGGGACTGTCAGTCCTTATTGCTTCTCTCCTGGGCCTTTGTATTCTGGGCCTTGACCCCGGCTTCACATGTTGCCTTCACAACCTCCTTTGGCGCAAAGACTAGCCTTCCTCCTTCTGACCTTGGCTTCTGTGGGCAGGCGCCTAAGTTGTCTGGCCTGTGTGGGCGCAGGCCGTTAGGATACTGGGAGGGCTCGGTGCACCCCCTCACTCCTTCTACAGGCCCTATAGGCAGGCCGGGCTATACAATCCCTTCTCCTGGCCTCTAGCTTCCTTGTTACAACTAACCCGAAGATATGGAAAGTAGTGTTGAGTATAGCCTTGTCCTCAAAAGACACAAGCCAGGTTCTATGATGGGTGCAGACTGCCCTAGCAGACCGTCCTGACCAGTATGATCAGGACCTCTGTGACTTTGGCTGAGCCGCCTATTGCTATGGTGGCCCTTGGGACCTTTCCTACGTGTAGGTGATCCATTCGATGGACTCTGTGAGTAGAAGTCCAGCTTCTTTTGCTTTTGTAAGGACCTTAGCACTTATGCTTCCAGTCTTCCTGCCTAAGGAAGAGATGGTAGCCTTAACCATCTTTGGGACCGTCCTGATCGTCTTGCCGAGGCCCTGGAAGACCTCCTTGGCCGTGGCTCGCCCCCATGGGTGCTCTTCTAGAATGTGGAGGTGGAGCCTCTCTAGTGGGGGGCTGGCCTTGTGTGCTGATGTCGCTGGGGCGTTGGTTGGCTTGGCCGTCAGGTCGACCACCTTGTCATTTTTGGTGGCTTGTGCTGCCGTAGCCCATGTGTTGGCCTTTAGTTTGCTGGCCTTCCGACCAGCCATGACCTTTCATTTATGCCTGGCCCCCCTTGGTTGAGTCTGGGTGTGGCCACTGGGGTGGCCAAGAGTGGGGGGGGGGCTCGTGACCCCTATAGTTGTGCGTGGGGTCTTGGTCATGGCCTTCATGCTGGCAAAGGCGAGGTGGATGATGGTGAGGCCTGTCAGGGCCTGAACTGGGTTTGGGCTTGAGCTTGGGTGCCCTTTGTTTTCGGGGGCTGGCTGGAGGTCCCCCTCCTTAATCATGGTGTCGAGGGTCGTGAGGATTCCTGTCTGTGCTTTCCCTGCCTAATGGGCGTGGACATCCCTTGTGGGATCTTATTGAGGCCCTGTCGAGGGCAGAAGAGAGCAGCTTGATGACCTTCCATATTGCTGTGGTGTTGGCCTTAATATGTTTGGCTTTTTGCTTAAGCATGAACTTGGACAGGTATCTGGTCAGCAGGCTTTGCTTAGGAGCTATCTTGAGAGCTTGTATGGGCTGCGCATGGCTTGTGTAGGTGTGAAAGGAGATACTCCGGCTCATACATAGGAGTATTCCGGCTACCTCCCACTTGGGCGTATTGTTATAAGTGCCTCCTACTATTATGGTTGACTTTGCACCTTCAAATTTGAAGAATTTATTTGGCTTCATTGGCTAATATCAGGCGCTCCGTATAGCTCTAAAGGGCCGCACAACATAGCATTAAGGCAGCTCTACCAATACAAGTCAGGTACTGTCTATCCTGCACATGACTGGCAATGCTAGTGCGCTTGATAGCATAAATCCGGGTCACAGGCCCCTCATTCTGTTCTGGTAGTAGCCAACGCAGCACTAAAGAGAATTCTATGACTGAACTTAATCTCAATATATCTTGAAATCTGACTCATAAGATTAGGAAGTGTTTGTATAACTGTGTGGGTAGCCCTAGCTTATTTATCTTCTGATAATGTTCTCTGGCACTTTAAAGTGTGTGTCCAGTCTGTATACTCAGGGAATTTGTGTCCCATAGCCAGGAGGAGCGTGGGAAAATCGTCTATGTGAATCACCAAAGAGTTGAAACTATGGGCAGGTGGGGGACCGAGCCCTGTCTATATTGTGTAAATCATCTTATGCCATTGAATTGATCTCTTGTTATTACATGGATGTGAGAAAAGAGGAACTTGGTGTACAAGAAGTGATGATAGTAGTTCCGAGGACATATTCTGTAACCCTTGAAACATAATCAAGCTTCTCTTGGTCATAGTGAGGAACGGAGTCGCCTCATTGTAGATTTGGCGGCATGTATAGATGAGGTTGAGATTACCAGCTATCAAACAGTGGAATGGCTCGCCCTTGGTTTTAGGGCGTTTAATGATGGTGCCGCCAAAGGAGCCCTGTGTTATAGGAATTGAGTGTTAATAAGCTAAATATTCTAACTATAAATGGGTATACATACCTTGTAAATCAAGCATTGAAGCTCTATTGGTAGATGTAGGAATAAGAATCCAGGCGCTGCCATGTGAAAGTATTTGTTAAATTAGATCTTCTCTGAAATATCATGATAGTGTATATGAAAGAAACATGGGATTGTCAATTTATTTAATCCTGAGAATAGTACTCTTCCTTGTAGATGGGAGCAATATGTCATGCCCCCTCTCCTTTATGGGTCAGACCCTTTTAGGCTTAACGAGGCACTTAGTTACTGACAAGGGCCGATGTTAGAACACCAGCTGACAGATTACTAACTTTTAACCCTCACCTATCATAAGCAAATATTATCAGCTTAATTATCGTCATCGCTGCCATAACCCCTTTTTTCCCTCAGTTACACTCACTAGCAGTCAAGCCCACTAAAAAATTACAGCTGTCAACCACCTGCCACATCCACCACTCCATCCTCCACCATAACAATACAGAGGTGCGCTTCCCCACCCAGCAACATGTGGTTTTATGAACACCTTCCCTACTAGCGACTGGAAAGATGCCTTTGCAAGGAGACTCCTCCACCTCGGCCAGACCCAGAAGCTACACCTCAGTCAGGCCCCACACCTAAAGAAGGGGGTCCCCCTTAAGCAGTATGCAGGCCGCCAACCTGGTGCCTAGAGCAAAGATCGCGCAGCTGTATAACTATACCCTCAAAACCGTTATCTGGATCAAGTATAAAACAGAGGACCATATAGGGTCTTCTATTAGCCAAAAGAGGAAGCTCAATTCCTTATACATTGATGCCATCGTCAAGTAGTATGATGAGTGTCTGAAAGAGGGCCCTGACTTACTCTAGGATGTACAACTTCAACACGTCTGTGGTATAGAAGCCCACCCCATGATGGTTTGTAAGACTATGAACGATGCTGGATATGGAAGATATGTTGTGTGCAAGCGTCTGTGTGTACCCCTTGATCGAGCTCCAATATGCGTATGCCACTGTAGAATCAAGAAGATCCAGTATTCTGACAAGTCATACTTTGGGAGGAATGTGCATGAAGAGTAAGAGGAAGAAGAACTGTATGATGCGCATGTACATGTATGGGGGGGTTGTATTGGCCTAGGTTTTAAATCGTTGTTAGTTTAATACCATACTTGTAATGCATATATCTTGATATTATCCTTAAGCCGCATGTGGGCAAGTGGTTAGAAAATGGCGATAGGGACTGGGTTCTTGAAGAAGATAATGACTCTGGCCATGTGCTTTCAGATAAGAACCCCAGGACCTGGAAGAAAGAGGTGGGCCTCTAGTATTTCTTCAACGTGCTGAAGTCACTGGACCTTTTGCCTATTGAAAATGCTTGGGTTTCTTCTAATAATGTAGTTAAAAAGAACTCAAGGCTTGTTTTGATAATTGATGAAATATTTACCATAATGGAAAGGCCTGGGATGGCTTGAAATAGTCTTTGATTGATTCTTGGATTAGGCCGGCCCATTAAAGGTATAAAGATTGTGTGGAAAATGGAGGGTAGTGGGTTGTAAGAGAGTGATTACCCTGTAAAGATGGGAGGAAAATCACCCCTGACGATTTTGGCAATTCTAACGCTAACGTAGAGGGCGATGGAAGATTGAAGTGGTAAAAAATGTAAATAGCTTTGATTGTAGGTGTTGGGAGCAACAGACATAACACATGTGTGGGTAAAAGGTCTGTATTTGTGCTATCTAGGAAAAAGGAAAGGAAGAGGAATTCTGATCCTGGAATGGGCAAAAAGGCGTGGGCTGGCCCTGCGTGCAGGGACCAACAGCAGGGTGGTCCATGACGCTAGTGGCAGGTGGGAAACCAACTGTAACAGTATGTGACACAACTCATCAACATCTTCGTCATCATTGCTCTTCTGGTAGGCCTTCAGCTGATCATGTGCCAATCACCTAAAGGAGGTCATCGCCGACTGTAGCGAGGGAAACTGCAGCTCTTGTTACAACCGATTTCAATCCCACACTGCATGTAAGTAGGACCCTTTGCCATGACCTCGGCATCCCCACGGCCTCTGTAGCCCTTGAAGAAGCCTGACTTCGCCTTGCTTTCAGGCTCTGTATAGTCGACAAGGCGCAACTGCTCCTCAGGGGGATGAACCTGTTAATCAGAGAGTGTGGCTGTGCTTTGGGGTCCCCTGGCTTGGCCGACTGGCTCATGATGATTGCATGCCCCATGTGTATGTGAGCTTCCAGGGCATTGCGTTTGCCACCCCAAAAGGCACGAGTGCCGCACAGGCTATCGGCATACCCCATGATGAAGTTGAACAAGTGCCGGGAATCCTTGGTACTGGCTTCAAAGGCGGCATGATTTGTTGATATTGGCTGGCTTTATGAATTGAGCTCTTGGAGTTGACCTGGCTGTGCATGAGGGTATTGAATGTAATGAAGCGGAAGTGATTGTGGCGTGTGAATTGGCTGTATGCCATGAAGTGGCATGCTCAAGATAATCGGCATAGGTGATGGAGTGTAAGTGGGGTATAATAAAGTCGGCCTTGCTGTGGGGAAACGAGTAGGAAAAGCCTAGGATAATAGTGGCTGTGAGCGATTGAACCTATCCAATGGGGTTGAACGGATCTCTAGGAGCTCAATGAACGGCTGTTGAGCCTGAGATTGTGGTGCTGGTTTAAGTGCTGGCTGTTTGGAACGATGATTTTGATCATGTTTATCCAGTTGATCGCGCAATTGCTGTAGGTTATCTTGATTGGCGATAAAGTTCGGCACAGAGGCGACGTCGGCATCCTCTGAATGATCCTTGCATTAACATAACAACTAGGTACTGCTGGCACCCCTTGCCGCTTGACCACCACCTGCCCTGGGCTTTCTCACATTGCTATGACTGTTGTAGCCCAGGTGCTAAAGCAGTCTAGCAGCCTTCTCCTCTTAAACATCATTTTTCAAGGATGCTTTGACTAATCATGTTGTAGTATTGGCTACCACCTTGGATGTTTAGTTCTTGAAGTCCTCCCTTGCTTGGGTTGAGGATCTTTGTGTTGACCCTTCTGATCTCCTCATGTAGCTAAAGCTGCTACAGTCAGTGCGGTGTGTCATGACGGCCGCCATGCCGCCGCCATCACAGGAACAAGGCACCCTTCCCTTTGGGCACTGGGATTCTAGGAGCTTGAGATGACCTAGCTTCCCTCTAGGCTCTTGGTCTGACACCTCATACAGCCGCTCCTCAACATGCTTCCTCTTCCAGTAGCAAAAGGAGTAACACCATACACCACTAGACTAAATAGTATGGGAATGATAGTAATATTATCATAACTGGTATTAATAGCCTAGGGACTAGAGCTGGTGGTGTTACTGGTGTTGTTTCTGGTAATGGTGATAATGTTGCTTCAGGTCTGGGCAACAACACCAAGACCTGAGCCTTGACTCAGACTTTTCTAGAGTCCTTCTGTCGTCTTAAGTGGTCCTCCATTTTACTGCCACTGGCAGTTTGAACCGACTCGAGCATTAGCTATATAACCATGACTACCCAGTACCTATTATAGCTGGCGGATACTCGGCCTCAACACTTACTTCTTCAGAACCAGCTTCACTAGAGCTTGGTCAGGACTCATGATGTTATTTGAAGACCTGGAAGTCAGGGTTGAGGCTTTTGAATTGAGAGGATCCTGACATGACCATATTTGACATAAGAAAAGCCATGTAAAGCTCTTATATGAGTCCACTCTTAAGCTTTTCAATGCCTTCAGCATCTTGGTCCACCAGCCCTGCTAAGAAAAGAAAGCAATCCTTCAGCTTTTTGGAGTAGATTTGCCTTGCCTCAACAAGTAGACGGCAACTCCTGCCATTAACATTAGCAAGATCCAAGCCCAAGCCTCCTTTATAGAGAAGTCTCATCGGCACCTCAAATAAGCCTGTAGTATTAAGAGAGAGAGACAGTACTGAGGTGGTCACAAGCACTCACTACCTAAGGCACATATGATGCTCCGATTATAACAGCTTCAGCAGCACTTGTTACATCTTCATGTCATATGTGTCCTTTGCCGAAGCTACCTGGTCGTTTGCCAGGTGGTGAGAATGGCATTAAGATAGTGCATTTTCTCCTCCATAGTATTATTACCAATTTTAATATTTCTTAGGTATTCCAGTCTCCTTTTTGGGGTTCTGCAGCCCTATCAGCCAGCACTCAGGGGCTTGAAAGTCCCTCCATGTTAAGGGTAAACTCAGAGTCACTGATCAGATTCCATATAGACCTGGCCATGTAGAGCATAGCCAAAGTGCTGGGCTCTGAAATGGTCAGTAAATAGTCAGTGAATGGTCAGCAAATGGTCATTCCTGTCCATGACCTGTAGATTCAAGGAGGCATGTCAGTAACCCTCTTGCAGAGAGACAGTGGCTTATGTATGCAGTCATCAATTCAGGGGAATGGTCCACCAACATTTAAAAGGCCGAATAGCAGAAACAAATGGCCGGCCAGCATATCCACCTCTGTCTAGCCACATCATACACTTCAATTCAATCAAAACAGCAGAGCCATCGCCTCTTGCACCATCCTCAACATACCTATTCAATCCAACACAGCGGTATAGTACGATTGCCGTTTGGGCAGATTGAGACATTTGAAAGTTCCAAGAGAGGACATGACTATTAGGCATTGCTACAAAACACATTGCTGCCTAAAGATAAACTTGCCCCACCAGCTCCCACAAATCCCCTAAAGTTGGGTGGAACTGTGGAACTCTGACTCGCATTCCAGGCCATTCTTCCTGTCCATCTCGCTTGCCACTCTAGGACGACGTCGATGTCCTGATCTGATTCTGGAAACATAGGCATAGCCTAACACATGGTGCTGCACCATCCAGATGGACCATTATCCGCAAGCCAATTGACAACATATTTCCACTTGTCTGCTGATCAATCTGCAACATGAGGATGACTTTGAGTGTGAGCCAAGGCAACGTTGACTTCTGAATGGTCTATATTTGAACCTATATGTCTAGGTACCCTACCACCCGCCGACACTATACCCAACACCATTACCTAATCATCTCCATCATCTATGCCCTTCAATGACTCTCTTCCATGTCATCTCCATCTAGGATCCAGCTTAGGAGGGGCGGCACCAGGATCCAGCTTAGGAGGGGCGGCACCAGGATCCAGCTTAGGAGGGGTGGCACCAGTTGCCTTACCCGTGCTGCCAGTAGAAGTCTGGTTGTTGGTACTGGAAGGGGGGATGAAGCCGATGTTGCTTCTGCGGGCTTCGATGTCTCCAGTGTCGTAATCGGCTTCATTGTCAACATTTTAGGGACGAGGAGCACTGGCGCTACTAGCAGCACCACTAGCAGGAGGTCTAGCGGTAGCACTACTAGCTGCTGGGCGAGCGGTGCCATTAGCAGGAGGTTGAGTGGTGCTACTACTAGTGGGAGCGTGAGCGCTGCCTGTCCCCCCAGGAGGAGGGGGAGGCGGGTGGTTCTGGGGATCATGAGCCTTGATCATGGCTTCGGCTCCAACTTTGGCCTTAATATGCCGAGGAAATTGTGTACTACCTGTAGGAGGGTGTGTAGTAGTACTGTCGGGAGGAGGAGGGGGAGGAGGGCGGCTCTAGTAGGAAGGGGTCTAGCACTGCTGGTGGTGCTGGGAGGTTGGTTCTGTGGGTCTTGGAATTATGGCTTCTACTTGTTCTTTAATGTGGTGGAGGCGTTTTGTATTACTGCCAGCAGCAAGTCGTTGGCTTAGGGGATCATGAGCCTTAACTCCTCTAACTTGGTGGTCGGATCCATAGTTGGGGGCCACATTGGCGTCCAGTGCCGTGAAGAAGAGAACCAACATATTAGATAGCTTCATTTTTGATTTGGGGAGGGCTGACTGGTAGTGGATAAAATCTGGGTCATAGACTTGTTGGTGTGGAAGGAGAGAGAGAAGAGAAGAGAGAAGTGAGCAGATGATGGAGTGTGATGATGAGAAGGGGAAGGTGGTGAAGTGGGACAACTCAAATGTCTTTATATAGAATGGGTGGCATGCTTTCTCTAGCATCCATGGTAGAAACCATTTGCAAGGCCATCTCAGATCCTGCTATGCCTTTGCTTATTTTTCAGGGACATCTGCTCAATCTAATGTAACTAATTATGCTTTCTTTGCTCTCCCAGGCTTACCTTTTCCATAAAACATAATACCACCTATTCCAGATCTTCAATATGCACTTCTGGCCCGGCCCTGCAGACATTGCGTAAGTGTATTCAATCCAGGCCTGTCATCGATAGCTAACCTTCTTCTTTCCCCCCATAACTTGATTTTGACTTTGGTTTCCTTGATTCTGAATGCCTGGATATTAGCTTGTTCCTGAAGATAGAAGAACTGCACTAGTCTTCCAAGGGGTAGCTCCAGCCATGATTCCTATATAATCCGACATTTGATGATCTCTAAAAGGCTACGCAGGATGCCGCACAGAAAGATGGTTTTGACTAAGAAAACAAAAAGCACTTGATATGATATTGAGTACCTACACAAGCCCCAGCCCATGATTCCACCACCTTCGTGGCAACTGGCGGCCCACACAAATAACAATAGAGGGATCTTGTGGTTGGAAGGCCCATATGGCTAGGCGCAAGGAAAAAGACGGCAAGTGGGATCTGAAGATTTGTGAGGGTAGACTACCATCTTAATACTGGTGATGCTAGCCATCTTCTATCAAATCATTCTAGAGCCCCTAAAGTTCTTACCACTAATATCATCAAGAGATCCTCAGGCCATGGATTACACCTATCTAATTAACAGGTTTGATATGCTGTGATTATAGATAGTGGGCTTAGCTGCTCTTAACATAACATCAGCTATTACATCCTAAGTGGCAAACATGAGGATAGCTATGCCTGGGTCCTTAAGGGCGTGTGGGAGCTCCTGACCACCTACAAGATCCCAGACCCTCAAGTCCTTATCACTGATTATGATAATGCCTTCAAACGCACATGCAGAGCCAAGTTTAACTAATCAACGCAACAACAAATCTACCTATGGCATGTGATGAAAAACATTGCCTTCAACACTACCAAGAAGAAGTGGGAGGGCACCCTCAATGGCACTGTACTTGGGTATTACCGGGATAGCAGGTAGCAAGCTACCACTGATGATGATAAGGATCATGATTGCTTCCATGTGGCTAGAGATACGCATGCCACTACTGCAGCTAGTCGGCTATTGCAGGGAGAGGACCGATCCCTGTATCTTGCGCCGTACATATGAAACCTACACAACAAGCCAATCGTTGGCAAGGCTCCTGTAGGCTCATGGCTCACTTGGCTGGATAATGCCGATGGTATCTTGGCTGTAGGGGCTGCCATTGTGTATGTGGCTGAAGAAAAGGAGTTCTGGAGTGGCTGGTCGACCTAGCGGAAGGAGTTCCTTAATTAAGAATGTGAGTCTCCCATGGCAGAGATTAGCCTTATTTTGGTGTATTTTGACTAACTTCATGCCTGACAGTGGTCATTGAATACCTTAAAGACGCCTGCATGGCACTCCGCCATGAATTCGCCAACTGCTTCATTAAGAACTATTGTAACTTTGGCGTTTGGGCGACCTCCTGCGTAGAGAGCACCTATGGCATACTCGAGGACCGCATCGTCAATAGGAATGTGGATCTATTCACCATGCTCCAGACGACTGAAAAAGTGCTAGCCAGGCTCCAACACACCTATAGTTCTAAGCACCTATTTGCAGACCAGGTTAATAAGATGGTGAAGAAATATAGGTATTTAGTGGTGTGAAGATATGTATCGTGTTGGATTCAAAAGCATGATGTTGATCTACACCTGTCAGAACCAATCGACCAACTGCTGGTTTCCAACAACACCTACCGGCCTGCACCGCCTTGCGCTGTCAGCACCAGATTCACCGGTTATTGTTGTGTGATGGCAAAGTTGATGTCCTGCATGTGGATCCCCACTGGAGATTAAAGCCTGACCTGGTAAACTACCATAGTGCCGGATCATATCTTGTAGCTAATTTTTTGTTCTTTTTGGTGTGTGGATTAGCCTTCAGCTTCCTTGCTCTCTACCCCTGGCACTAGATCAAGAATAGCTTCGTCTTTATGCGTAGGGACGGGGTACAACCAAAGGTGGTTTGAAAGTGGTGACAGTCAGGGGCTACAGGACTTGATTTTTCTTTTCTCATATATAACCCTATAAGCTCCTGCGCAAGGCCCTAGCGCTCCTCCTTGCGGAGAGAACTGGTCATGGAGACTACTGGTCCTACCATGTAAGATTTGGTCACGACCCAGAGACCTGGAAGCCCTATGCTTGCAGCCTGCATAAGTAACCAGGGCATGTCTTTAAATGCCCGCTCAACTCTAGAGCCCTCCCGGCTGATGGAAAGGGGTTCCCGCTATGGTACATGTGGCGGAACAAGAAGATGCTTGCTCTCTTCAAAGAAGGCTTTTCTCTACGGAGTTTTTATGCATCTTAGACCGGAAGTAAGATGGAAGGGTGGGTGAGACCTTTAATCGGGTATGTTTTGGGCTAGGATTTCAAGCAGAGGGATCTCCTATAGTCAGGTAGCGAGTTGGCGGGCCAGAAGGGCCCGCCATGTCCCAGTCGTCTCTGACGAAAACCAAGGACGTACCAAATCAATCAATGAAATCAATTAAATCAATCAAATCAATCAAATCAATCAAATTAATCAAATCAAATCAAATCAAATCAAATCAAATCAAATCAAATCAAATCAAATCAAATCAAATCAAATCAAATCAAATCAAATCAAATCAAATCAAATCAAATCAAATCAAATCAAATCAAATCAAATCAAATCAAATCAAATCAAATCAAATCAAATCAAATCAAATCAAGTAATACAATTCAATGATTAATCAATCAAAGGCGGACCTTGTCCTGGAACTGTGCTGGGTCGTGGGCCGGACCTGTCACCTGAGGTATGAGCTGTATAGGGTGGAGGTAAAGTGTTATTCCTAGTCTATGTGAGAGAAGTAAGGGGCTAGGTCCAGCTTCTAGGGGCAATGGATGGTAGAGTAGGCGTCACCTGGGAGTGGGTGAGTGTCTATGGCGTCTATAACCAGGATGGGAAGGAAGCAGTCTAGGAAGTCCTGGGTGTAAAGGGCAGTAGGGTCATTGTGGGAGGGGACTTTAACCTTAACCATGAAACCTAGATGAAAAGAAAAGGGGGCCGGAGGGGCCGGAGACGAGGGTGGTTGTGGCCTAGGTGGCCAGGCGGGTGATGTCCATGCTGATCAAGAACCAGCCCATGTATGATAAGGGGGATACCCTGGACCTGGCCTTTAGTAACTAGGAGATGGTTAGGGTAATAGTTAAAGATGAGTAGTGGTCTGCCTTGGACCATAAGACCATAGTCATATGAGCCGCCGAGCCCCAAGTATGACAGAAAGGTAGGAAGAGGGTTATGGTAAACCTCTTGGATCTCCTGAAGCTTAGGAAGAGGCTTAAGGAAATAGCAAAGACCCTAGTATAGACACTGCTGGCGGGGGTGGAGGCCCTGGAGCATGCGGCAGCGGAGCTGGACAGTAACACCCAGCTTGTGCTGAGGATGGTAAGACAGATCGTAGGCAAGAACCCGAAAAGAGCCACTTAGTAGAACAAAGACTGCAAAGCCAGCAAGGGGTTCCTGATCAAAGACGGGGGGAGCTAGGCAGGCGAACCAACTGCAACACCCTGAACAGGTAAGGAAGAACCACTTTGAGAACGTAGTCAAGACCATAGGTCCGTCTAGAGGATTATGAAATGGGGTAGCCAGCTAGATCTGACAACTGTACTAGGAGGAGAGCTGGTGGTTACTCTTGATAGTAAGATGGACCTCATCTTTAGGGAGCTAGTGCTTGGGGACCTGCTGAGGCTGCGGCCGGCCTGGCTGAGGGAGCTGCTCCCCTGGGACCTGTTGACTACCATGTCGGAGGTTACTGAGGCCTTCTATAAGCCAAAGGTCATGGCTCTGGGAGACGATGATGTTACCATGGCCATGATCAAGGAAGCTTGGTGGGACTATGTGGTCGCTGGAGGCAAAGAAGAGAGGGTCCCCTTGGCCTATGCCAAGGCAGTCTGGGCAATCTATGAAGGCTGCCTTAAGGAGGGCTACTACCCTGATGTGTGGAGAAGGGCGGAGGTAGTCCTGCTGCTAAAGCCAGGGAAGCAGGCCGGCACCACTAAGCAGCTCCGGCCGATTGCCCTCATTCTGGTGTATGCCTGTGGGCTGGGATGAATCGTTGCCTAGAAGGTCCCCAGGGTGGCGTTGGAAAAGGGGGTTCTCCTGCCTGAGCAGTGTGGGCAAATATCACATGTATCAATCAGCAAAGGCATAATTGAGAGAGTTGTATGTGTTCTATTCATCAAGTGCTCCTGTGCAGAGCCTTCAAGTGCCCTGACTAGCGCCTTGGCACTATTGCCCCTGCTCACACTCACGTGTAGACTGCGTGTAGTGCTCTGGATCCCATTGACCCACTGTATCTGCTTATTCAATTTGACACTATCTGTGTCAAAACCGCACCACCACAATTCCATCCTAAGTTTTAGTATTTTACCCTAAACATCTTTCTTCAGGGCGCTCTGACTAATCATGTTGCTGGAAAAAGGTTCTGTTGAGGCACCTGGCCGACCTGTCAAACTATCAGAATAGCTCAACCAATTGGATCATGCAAAACAGATGTATGTTATTTCTTGGAGCAGAGCCTACACAGAGCATTTTTATGTAACGCTCCCAGGCTCCACTACTAATATGCCACTTACAACCCACTGGGCACAAGCCCATGATCGGCAATGGACCTTATTGCTAGCCTCGTCCACAATACCAAAGACACTAGGCAGCAGGGCAAAGTAGCCAGGATCATTCCAGCAATGTAGTCAGGGCCTTCACCATGCTTCAACATGGTGCTCCCTGCAGGATGGTAACCTGGCTATGCATGCAAGGTTAGCTTCTCTCACTAGTCAACCTGCTACATTTCTTCACTAATAGGCAGGCAACACTCCAAGTAGACGGGGTAGAACGCCATACGAAGGGGAGCTGCCACAATGATCCCCACTCTCACGATATAGGTAGGGTCCCCTTTGCAAATGGAAGGTTCTTTGCGAAATGTCCCTGACCTACTAGCTTGCTATTTAGGTCAGAAGGCGTTTTTAGAGCCCTGACGAGCCGCCCTACCGTTTATCTCCTAGTTTGGCGGTTAATTTCATTCCCCCTTGACAGTAGCGGCAATCGTGAGCAAGGTAGTTTGACCCATGGAAAGGGCGTCTTGTTGGGGGAGTCGTAAGGTAGGTAGGGATTCTTCCCCCCAGGTGCAAGCTGTTTTCCCCCATATGTGTTCAGAGGCCCTGAGGCAACACTCTGGTATTATGTCGTCATTTTCCACTGCTCTTCCTTCTCTTCTCCCTCCATGGGCTCGGGAGTGGAGTACAGTATGCTTGAGATGTTTCCAGGGTATTGGGGGGTGAGAGAGCAGGTCTCGATAGCGGCCCTCGTTGCCCCGATCACTTGTGCCAATTACAGTAGTATTGTCCTTCACTCTGTGTGCTAGCCGGTGTCTTCTGGGCTAGGTCAGGGGGGCGTTGTTAGTGACTGTCCTAGGTTCGTCTTTTGGATAGATCAAGTTCTTCCTGTCTGCCATGCAGTCTCCCTTTGCGCTGTTGACTTTTTTAATGCCTTGGTCATTATGACTAACTTAGCTACAACCTGACTTGCTGCTGACTACAGTATATACCTACCTTATTTAGTCCTTACTCCAGGTCATCCTTCTACCAAAACCATAGTAGGTACCCCTAGTGCCACATAGAGATCTTGCCTACCCTCCCAGGTCCCTTCCTGCCTTCTTTGCTGTAAGTATTTTCCTGGCACCTGATAGGGGGGCTTGCAAATTCTCCATGGTGCAATGCCAGAGGCGTGTAAGTAAACGAAGCGATGCTGACACTGGCCAGTGCCCTTGTGAGATGTGATGGTTGGTGAAATTTTGATGTGACGTCTATTATACCATGCTTATATCATGTTTGCTAATATGGTTGAAAACCTTTTTTATGTAGGAGAACCCTATGTTATCAATATACCCATCGATGTCACAAGACACCTGCTCTATATTTGTTTCTAGCCCAAGATCAGATTCTATCAGCCCATCGCCAGATTATAGCTTCCTCCTGATCACTGCCCTATTCTGACTTTCTATGAGCCACTTGACACGTTCTGACGAGGTGCAGATGATAAGGTCCAAAAGCTTCAGCAGGTTAGTAAGGCATTTGTCAAGGGCATTGATGAGTAGGTAACCTTCAGGATTGGATCTTCTAGTATCTCCTGTAAAACTTTTGACAGGACAATCTATGCCATGGTGTTATTAGAGGGGTATGTATTCTTAGGCAGATACAAGAGGAGACATGGCTGCTGGTGGATGAGCAGGTAAATTAACCCCTGCAGCACCATAGTCATGCTATTGATGCATGAGTCAGTAGCCTGGCAGAAGTAATATGCCAAGTTATAACAGTGCCTGCCGGCGACCATGGCCCGCTCCAGCTTATTGATGATGCCACAAAGCAATATGGTCTTGCCCTTGCCGGAGCCCCCCTGGATCCAGAACATCTGGTTTTCCGGCAGGTACCATCAGTTGAGGTTAAGGCTCTCAAGGGCCTGGCAGTAAGCATTAACCACTAGGCTGCCCTTTGCTGCTTTGATATGCTCCTTCTCAAGGCGCGGGTCGGTAGAATGTAGGTTAGCCAGATGGTGGTAATACTTATCGATCTTCTCTTGTAGTCTGCCAAATGCCCCTGCCACTCCTTCGCCATAGAGAAGCTGATTCAATTTCCAAACACAAACCTGGTCACATTTCTATAGGATGATGGGGCCATCCATACATTCCTCAAGACAAAGTACCTTTACTGGCTTGAGACTCTCAGTCTACTCCGGGTTATGTCAGAGGGTATCATTGCTATAGGACAGCTCAAGGGCCTACTGGTAAGTATAAAACTATAAAACACTAGAAGTCTAGACTCATAAAGAAATAGAGCCATATCGACCAAAGGCAGTTACTAAGCCTTGCATAAGATGCATACCGTTTTTCTCTGTCTTATAGATGGATAGTAGAGCAAGTGCCTCTTCAAGCATACACTTTGGCCCTTACATTTGCACCAACTGGCTGTTTAGTGAAGAAACATTTTAGGGGGTAGATGAACCTGAGTGGATCAGTACCAAGCCTGTTATAGAAGCGGATTAGGATGCATGCCTATAGATATTAGAAGACCATTATGGCTTGGTTCAGTCGGTTGCCTTCTCGCTGGATGGCCAGTGGCTTGCATTGGGCTTGAGGGATGAGATGATTAAGATCTGGGATCCCGCGTCGGGGCAATGCCTATAGACATTACAAGGCCATCGCGACTGGGTTTGGTCAGTCGTCTTCTCGCCGGATGGCCAGCGGCTTGTATTGGGCTTGTGTGATGAGCGGGATAATCTAGTGAAGCAGGAGTATAGCTTGGGGTAGGACAAGTCGTGGATTACTTGTAATGGCAAGAATATACTATGGTTACCAACAGAATACCCCCCGAGCTGTTCTGCCGTCCAAGGGCGGATGGTATCCATCTGTTCATCGGGACGAGTTCTTACTATTGGCTTCTTGCGAAATGTTTAATAAATTTCAAGCCTCTTTTACTCTATGCTCTTTATTTCTTTTTTCCTAGCTTGATACCAGAAGGGTCTGGGAGAATGGGTTGCTTTATAGATACCATGAAAATTATAGCATTTTCTATTAATGTTGAGACGGCTTATGTACTTTGCTTTGAGAAGGCAAAGTATAGCTTCTATTCTCTTCCCGAAGCCATATGTTACGTGATGGAGGCAAATTTGCTTAGTGGCGTTGGCGTGATGTGTGGGGGTAGTTAGGTAATACATGATTAGTGCTGAAGAGGACATGTTGAGCCATCTTTCGTAGGAGAACAGACATCGCTACCCGCCCACAATCTGCCTTCACTCTGCATATTTCAAGCAATGGATTCAGGCGACTCTGGGGCGATGGTCTTGGGTCGGCCGGCACCATTTGGTGGTGCCGTGGTCGTTTTGAAGTGGAGTAAATTTGATCGGACGTGGCGTAGTGTGTGGGCGGTGTAGCTGGTTATTTCTGCTATCTTGTCATCTTTGGGGCCATCTTTACCTTGTAGCTTACTGTTGATATGTTCTGAATTAGAGCATGCTTGTGGAGAGCGAGATTTGGCGCCATTGCAGTTGTGGGACTGTTGGTGATGTTTCTCTCAGCACAGGAGCGAGACAATATCTGCCTTCCGTCTTCATGGCTGCCTCTTGGTCCCAAATCCAGGCGTTGATACTCTCGAATGTGGCAATATCATAAATCCGTCTTTTGGATACCCGCACATGACTTGTAAGTGCCTCGTGTGAATAAAAACTAATCCATGCTATCAGCACGTCCATGCATCTATCTTACATCAATAGAGTTTAAGCGACAGGACGCCAATTTCGCTCCTAGCTGTAGTAACGGAGGCGGTGTGGGAGTTATTGTTTAAGCTAGCCAAAGGTGGGAGTAAGCTAGTAAGCCAGTAAGCCAGTAAGCCAGTAAGCCAGTAAGCCAGTAAGCTAGTAAGCCAGTAAGCCAGTAAGCCAGTAAGCTAGTAAGCCAGTAAGCCAGTAAGCCAGTAAGCCAGTAAGCCAGTAAGCTAGTTAAAAGCCATAGTACCGAACGCGATAGTTTCCATTAACATCACGTCAATGAAAAATAGTCGTGAGCAACTTGAGGAACCAGGACAGATAATACCAGACACAAAACCTAGTTATCCTGGTATTATTGATAGCGACAGCGAACACGAAAGTGAACCAGGTTTAGAATCAATCAGCCCAAGCGAGCCAGATGAAGCAAATAGGGAAAAAAATGAAAAACATAAAAGTAGCAATAAGGGAAGCAAAGCTCGATCATGTGAACAGACCAATAACGATGAAAATAGAAAGGGATGGGAAAAGGGAAAAGGGAAAACTGGAAAGAGAATGAATATAGATGAAAGCTCAGCTCAGCTACTAAAGAGAAGGTATAAAAATAATGTAAAGGGACGCGAAGCTTGACCAGTGAAGAAGGAAAGGTTAAGTCGGTTAGCCAGAGCATACCGCAAACAACTGTCACTTTGGCTACAATGACAGTGAGATATGAAAAAGGGAAGAACGCAGACCAATATTAATATAAACCCTCCATATCCACCTTGGGCAGCAGAAATAATAGAAATGCTGCCTGCTACTATAAACCCCCCTCAGCAAGCATTAATAGACCATAACCCTCCTCAGCAAACATTCCCTCCTCAGCAAGCATTCACAGATCAACCCTTATCAGAACATGAGAACAGGAAGAGAAAATATGAAGAAAGCAATAAAGCTCAAAATGATAATAAGTTTGCCAGAATATATTATACACAGCTATCACTTCGTCAACAAAAACAAGATATAAACAAAGGAATAATACAAACCATCTCTTTACAAATGAAGCAACTTTCAAGAGCATCTTCATTATTTACTGGGGTAGCAGGAATAAAAACCATGAATATACAACAGGTATCTCCAACCATTACTACTCTACTACTTACCATCAATGAAAACCCTCTAATAGAATATCCACTTACTTCTGGGGCGGCAGAGATAATAGAAATACCAGATCTACCTACATTCAATATAAACTCTCCTCAGCAAGCATTGATAAAATATCAACCCCCTGACTCTCCTCAGCAAACAGTCCCAATGACAGATATGATCAGTTTTCAATCTCATAAGACAGCAGAAGAGAACTCTCCTCAGAAAACAGATTCAATGACAGATATAATCAGGATCTCTCCTAAGGCAGCGGAGATAAAAATGACAGATATACCTCCCTCCTTTAACTCTACTCTACAAACAGATCCAATAATAGATATGATCAGGATCTCTCCTAAGGCAGCGGAGATAAAAATGACAGATATACCTCCCTCCTTTGACTCTCCTCTGCAAACAGATCCAATGACAGATATGATCAGGATCTCTCCTGAGGCAGCAGAGATAGAAATGACAGATATGATCAGTTTTCAATCTCATAAGGCAGCAGAAGAGAACTCTCCTCAGAAAACAGATTCAATGACAGATATGATCAGGATCTCTCCTGAGGCAGCAGAGATAGAAATGACAGATATGATCAGTTTTCAATCTCATAAGGCAGCAGAAGAGAACTCTCCTCAGAAAACAGATTCAATGACAGATATAATCAGGATCTCTCCTAAGGCAGTGGAGATAAAAATGACAGATATACCTCCCTCCTTTAACTCTACTCTACAAACAGATCCAATGATAGATATGATCAGGATCTCTCCTAAGGCAGTGGAGATAAAAATGACAGATATACCTCCCTCCTTTGACTCTCCTCTGCAAACAGATCCAATGACAGATATGATCAGGATCTCTCCTGAGGCAGCAGAGATAGAAATGACAGATATGATCAGTTTTCAATCTTATAAGGCAGCAGAAGAGAACTCTCCTCAGAAAACAGATTCAATGACAGATATAATCAGGATCTCTCCTAAGGCAGTGGAGATAAAAATGACAGATATACCTCCCTCCTTTAACTCTACTCTACAAACAGATCCAATGATAGATATGATCAGGATCTCTCCTAAGGCAGCGGAGATAAAAATGACAGATATACCTCCCTCCTTTGACTCTCCTCTGCAAACAGATCCAATGACAGATATGATCAGGATCTCTCCTGAGGCAGCAGAGATAGAAATGACAGATATGATCAGTTTTCAATCTCATAAGGCAGCAGAAGAGAACTCTCCTCAGAAAACAGATTCAATGACAGATATAATCAGGATCTCTCCTAAGGCAGTGGAGATAAAAATGATAGATATACCTCCCTCCTTTAACTCTACTCTACAAACAGATCCAATTACAGATATATTTAGTATAAACTCTTATAAGGTAGCGGAAATAGTGGATATAGAAATGACAGTACCTCCCTCCCTTAACTCTCCCTAGCAAACAGAGCAAGTATTAATAGAACATCTAATCCTTACTTCTTTTAAAACTGAGATAGCAGATATAGAAATGCCGGATATTCCGCCCTTCATTGTAGATCCTCCTCCAGGTCTATCACGCAGGAATAAACTTAGGAAAAACCGAGTATGGAAGTCCCACGTTAGGAAGCGAACCCAGGTACCTTTAAATTTCAGATTTAAACCACAAACTAGTCATCAATCCCAGCCCACATTACAGGATGTACCAGAAACACCAATAATGTTACCATTATCACCAGGATCATAGTAATAACCAGCTAGGAGTAAAATGCAACATGATGTTGGATCAATAATAAGCCATGATTATAATGACGAGGTAGAGAAGTCATGGGCTCTTACCTTCCCCTATGGTGCAAAAGAAGTAGAAACCTCTAGTGAAGGTCTCCATTGTGGGATCGAAGCAATTGTCTAAAGTGCAAAATTGCAGCATGCTAGTCAGTCTTGCCTAACTAAATCTGAGCTTCTAGATGTACTTAAGACAGCTGAATATCAGAAGGCCAATGAGGAACTGAAAGACTGTTGGTGAGATAATACTAATAATTTCTTTGTTGATCAGCTTGGCCACATACTTTATATCTGGGGTCTTTGTCATGAACTAAATATGTAGCTTGGTTGTCGGCTACTAGATGGCTGTTGCTTTCTTATAAGAATGCCTTTAGACAAACAGAAGCAGTGAGTAGTCATATGGATATCTACCAATTATACAAGTGGTATCACTGAAAATAGCTTCCCCAATCACTACTTTGGACTTTAGCCTATGTCTAAAGAAACTGAGACTGAAATCATAGAAACATTAATAGAAGACATTAACCAGGATAATATACAGGACAGTTTTAATAGTCCCATATCATTACATTCCCTTTTGAATAAAAATTCTGATCGACAACATGAATCCAGCACTGAGTATGTAATACCAGAACCATTAGTAGAAACCATGGCTTCTGATTTAGATGTGCTTGACACCGCTCTTTGGAGATGCTTAGTGAGTAGGGTGAACCTGCCAACGTTAGCTACATGTGTATTTGACCTAGTACCTAATTTCTTTGAAGGAGATGAAATTAAAAGAGTCATGGTGGATATGTCTTGATCAGTTATGGATATAATGACAAGGTTTCTTGCTGATAGTGCTATGCTATAAGCTCGGCCATGCTCTCTTTCACCTAGTATATCCTCAGATGATCAGAGTATTCCACTAGTCATTATATTAAGGAAAGAGGTGAGGAAGGGAATCAGAAAGACGTTTAATGATATTTACTGAGAAATAAAGTCATAACTACTGCATATCCATCCTAACACTTGGTTGCCCATAGCTATGGACAAGATAATGAAATGCCTGGCCAAAACCCTTCTGGCTATAGAATATTTTATTGAAGAAGATGTAATAGTTCTTGGAAAGATCCTTCTTATTGATATATTTGGTGCTAGAGGATAGGATAGTGTAAGAGTATTTCTTAAAGGGTATAGACCTGGGGTAGAATGTATGAAATTGAATACTAATAATGCTTTAGATAAACTGAGAAAGCTTAATGAAATGGATATTGTAGATATGATGGATGACCTTGGTAAGGTTTCTAACAAAGAAAACTACTCTGTTGTCTATTAGTTGGAGATTAAAAATCGTAAAGTCTATGTTGTTTGGTAATGGGCCTGCCTTCTGAAGAGAACTGAAGAAGAAAACAAAATTTTATCAGATTACCTCATGAAAGAAGGGGTCCTATAGGGGGGTGGAAAGATGATATCTAGTCATCTTACTTCATATTGGGCAAAGCTATGGGGCAAAAAAGATAATAGAGGAATCACTGATAAGCTTTATTGCTGGAAGCCATTAGCTAGCTTATGTGAGACGTTTGGTATAGGCGTTCTATTATTTGTCCTGAATGATGGACTAAGTAAACTAAAGGCGGTCACCTCGTAGCATTGAATGACAAAGCTGGAAAAATTTTCAATAGCTGTGCAGGAACTGGCAAAGCAGTGCCAAATCATTAACAATTTATGTAAGGCGGCTAGTGAGAATGTCATGAATCCAATTCTCAATGGCAGGGAAATTGACATCCCCAAACACATAAAGTTACATATGATATTGGACTTGCTATATTTATGCAAAAGCTGAAAAAACTCCTGTGACAGTGATAGAGTGGGAGTCAGCGAGAAAATTTAGCCGTGGCCAAGAAGCGCTACATTTTTGATATGTTATCTAGGGCAGGAGGCTCTATAGGTAGTTGAATATTTAGTTGAAATAGCCTGTTTATCTTACTATATTGGTATAAATAACTCTAATGTGGTTTAACATGGTACCCAGCTGTCTGACATACCCGGCTGCATGATACATACTTTTTCTTATCATAACCCTAGCTGCTAACTTCATCAAATCTTAGTAAATAACCCTAAGATTTATAATTAGCTTCAAAAATGTATAGATATGAAGATAAAATTTTACTATCCATTTTAAAAATTTGGGTTAGGGTTAGATATAGTTAGATGTAAATTTATTATAAGAACTATTTATTTACATCTATCTAAGTCCAACTACAAAGAAATCTCTGCCCCTTAGTGAAGAAAGAAAATAAGGGCCAGGGAGAAAGCCCCCTTTACATAATTCTATGAAAAACAGCGACATGCCAATTAATTAGATATAAAGATAAAATTTTACTACCTATTTTAAGAATTTGGGTTAGGCTTAGTCTAAGATGAAACAATTTTATAAACAAATGGATTTATAATTTACTTATAAAAGCTGTCAGTGTGGGTCAGCGAATAACATAGGTCAAGTCAGCCAAGTTAGTGAAGGGAGTCAGCCCGATGTACATGCATGCGTGTTACATGCCAGGGCTGACGGCGGTCAGCAATTATGTCAGACAATCATAGGTTAAGAAAAACATACATATACTGTGGTCTCTTATATAGAAACTTGCTGTTTCTTGATATTATCCTTTTAACTAGTGTAATACTGAGAGCTCTGCCCTTTCACCTTGGTTACTGGGTATTAGGTTGCTAATAAGATCGAATTTTCCAAAATAGATTGTGCATAGAATGGCGATTATGAGTATGATGCCTGTCGAGCTCCTAATCATTATTGCTGATGCCCTCCTCTTCCTTAGGGACATTAACTCATTTGCTAAAGCAACCTGGTACTTTTATTATGCTCTTAATCAATTGCTATATTATAGAGATATGAACTATACTGCGGGCGTTGCACTGTACTCTCTTTGTTGGGGTGCTGTGTAGGGGGAGGTTGGCACATTGAAGCATGTGCTTGCTGCTAGCGCTAACATTGACTTGAACTGGCGCTTGTCTTGGCCCATTTGGAAGAGCAATTACTCTCAAACTGAGGGTACTAATAACTTCTATTACCCTTTATATGATGATATTGATTTCTCTAATAATATCAACTACTACCACTTCTTCTGGGTACCGCTGAGCTTAGTAGCATATTTTGGGTAGGAAAGCACTCTCTGCTTCCTCCTTGACAATGGGTGTTTGAAGGATTTATTATCCTATGGTCTCTGTGGGTGTAAGCTCTGCTTACAACATGGTCAGTTAGCTAGCTCTCTACACATTGCTGTTATTAGCGGAAACAATGAAATTGCTATGATACTCCCCTCTTATAATGCAGGCGAACCCCGGGGCCAAATTGGCACCAAATACTTACCATCCCAGGTTTCTATGATAGATTTAGGTATGAACATAATGTATCTAGCCGCTGCTGTTGGAAATATGAGTCTGGTTAAGTATCTAGTGGAAGAGGGATACTATATGGACCTCAATGAGCCAGACCGAGGAGGGAGAATACCTTTAGTTTATGTGTGTTATGCATAATAGAATAGTTATTGTATACTCTAGTGGTTACTGTAGGCTGGAGTTGACGTAAATATTATGTTTTTCTTGCTACCTGAAAATAATAACAATTGGAGTACTTGCTGCTTTACACCTCTTTAATTTGTATGTGGCGTCTCGTGGGATTTCTTCGTGGCATATCTTCTTATTCTCTCAGGGTCATGGCTTGATATTTACAGCTATAATAGGGGATATAGTATTTTGCACCTCTGCTGTGGGTATTTCAAATGGCCGAAATCAAGATCATAAGACTTTTCTTGTCCCTGGTTATTTTGTATAGGTTAGAAAGAATTTGAAGAGCAAAAGTTGAAAAGGCTTATTACTATAAAGCTGATCCTTAACCTTGGTGGAGATGTTACCTATCAAAATGCTAAAGGTGAGACAGCCCTGGGTATTGTAGCTGAATTTGGCTTTTGGGAGGTATTTGAGCACCTAATCAAGGCTGGTGTTATCATGGAAGGTCTAAATAGCAATGTGCTCCAAATAGCTTGTCGTTTGGTTCAGCTTTAGGAAGGCCTAGGATTAACAATTGTTATTACTAAACTATTAGCCCTAGGGGCATTGCCAAATCCTTTGCAACTAGCAGCAATTCCAGATGGCCCTATCGATGAACAGGATTGGTACTCTCTAATAGACCCTTTATCTATTTTAGCTCAGCGACAGGTAATGAGCAAAGATAAAAGCCAGGATATAGTTAATACGGTATAAGCACTATTGAATAAAGGATTGAAGATATATCCCATACATATTTGGCTTTCTTTTTGCCAAGGGAACTTAGAGCTAGTAGACTTATTTCTTATGTATGGAGTGGATATCTCTTCTCGGCTATTTATTGAGTTATATAAAACCTGCCTCCTTCCAAGACAGAATCCAGATCTCCCTCTAGACATCTTTTGGCCGTTGGTAGGGATTGCAAAGCTTAAGTCTATACATTTACAATATGGCATTAATATCCCAATGGAAAGCCTTAAAGAGCTTAATAATAGGGCAGTGAAAGTAGTATCATCAATTGATGCCTGGCGTTATATGTAATGGGCCTGTACTAGAAGACCAATCCCCCACCGGCCTTTAGACTGGAACATAGAATTTGCGGCTCATTTCTTGATTGAGAATGCATTTGGACCCACTGAGGCGCTAGGGTACTGTATTTCTGCCATTGAGGAGTTTACTATCCATGACCTTCGGGCTTACGAGTTCCTTCTAAGCCATGGCGCTAATATGCATTAGAAAATAATATTATTAACACTGAATGGTTACCCAGAGATTCAATGCAGTGCCTTTTCTAAATTACTTTCCATTTTCCTTATAGTTCATGGTAGAGTAGAGGTGTTGAACTTCCTAAGTCGTTTAATTCAGTTACGCCTACTTAAAAGTGAGGTTGATGACCCTGGAACCTACCTTAACCAACTCTTAGAAAGCCAGCAAATTAGAAGATCTGATAGATTTACTGATTTCAATGGGGATATTCAACGCCAATTACCAAGTACTGGCGAGGACGAATACAGAAAGACTTGTAGATTCGGAAGTAGCATTTTAGCACTGGCTGAGAAATTAGTAATAGCTGGGGTGTGAGTCAATGGACTAGACAGATGTGGCAATACTGTCATTTCATGCTTTCTTGAATCAATATTTGCTATGAGTCTTGTTGGGGGTTACCAGTACTTTGAAGATAGTATAAGTATTCTTTGTCAGTGGGCTGAATTTCTTGTCTCTCTTGTTTACATCTTGTTAGGTCAAGGTGTAAATATGCATACAAGAAACAATGCTGGACATAGCACTGTATGGTGTTTAGCAGCATTGATTTAGTATCCAGGGGATGATCATTATCTAAGGATATTTTCACAATATATGGCTGAGAGTTTAAGCCTCATAGCATAGGGTTACTATGTGAAATCTCTGAAGATGATTCTTATATAATTAGGTAATCAAAGGGCTGGAATTTCATGTAACCTTTTCTATCACTGACGTGTGTGCAATTGTGGCATGAGCGACACAAGTTGTGATCTTAGCGCTAGCTTTAGATAGAGAATGGAGGCGATGTATGTGACATATTAGCTGGACTTGCTTGCCATTACTATAGATATAACTCCATTACCTAGTCATGTTTAGTGTTTCTGAAATCTAAAATCGACTACTTCTGCCCCGGTACAGTTCCATTCTCCATAAGTCTACTGGGAAAGTCCATAAGGTGCCATGGGTAGTGTATGGTGTTTAGTATACTAGAGAGATGGATTTCTTCTTTTGCCTGTATCACTGAACTTAATAGAACTAGTTGATTTACCCCTGTCATCCTACACATGGCAACTCCTATGTTAATAATCGAGTTTGTGTAAGAAAAAACCAGGGGAAATAGCTAAGTCCCGCTAAATCTTTGTTTTTAGTTGGGTATGCTGTGCTGTAAGGTTTAGTGTGCTTTGGTGATTCCTGTTTCCCTATTGGCCTATGTCCCCTCCCAGTTACTTGTCAGCCTCTAACGGTTGGCAGATGACTGTCACCTTGACCTACTGCTCTGGGTATCATATATTGGCGGGTCATTCGCTCCCAAAGGGAGCCTATGGTCCGGCTACACTGCCCTTGTCCACTCCAACAATACAACTTAATTCAAGGGCTTAAATGGATCATGGCCTAATGTTCTTGAGACGTTGAAATAGCTTATATTGTTAGAAAATCCATGCCTGTGGCCGGGGCGTTCTGGGAAGAAACTTGGACCTAGGACTTGAACCGTTCAATGTATCTGATATCATGCGGGAACCCCCCCCCCCCCCTAATAGGGGCTCCTGGTTATTTGCATTGCTGTCACTGCTTCTATTAAACAAGGCTTGACTGGATGCTTCACTGGAACAGGTGTAATGGTGTGCCAGAGCCTCATTGACTTACTCCCATCAGTGAGATGATTTGGGTTAGTAGCTCCTGACTGGTGAAATCCTTGTCATGAGGCCTTTTGCTCTATCTGGAAATGCATTGTCCCATATATCCCGACATGGAAGTTAACGCCACCTTTCAATGATAGCAACGGTGCCTGGCGCTTTTGGTTCTGAGGATCAGAGGTATGGCTCTGAGGATTAAATAGTGGTGTAGTCATATGATAGGTAGAAAGTGAGTTCTGATCCTTGACGGGCATGAGAGCCACCACTCGGCCGAATTCAAGGATACTGTAAAGAAAACAACATCATCACACTTTACATACCTCTACACTCAACTCATCTACTTTAGCCACTTGATGTTAGGTGTTTTTGTATATTAAAGTGGTTATATAGTAAGGAAGTCAAGAAGTTAATATATTACTATATTCACTATATTACCAAGCCTGACTTCTTTCTTACCTTCTATAACACATTTCAAGTAATATTTAAACCTAAGAACATTCAAGGGGGCTTCCAAGGTACAGGTTATGTCCCATTTAACCCAGAGACGGTGATTTCCTAGCTAGATATCAAGCTTCATATACTAACACCTACTGGCCCCCCGAGGCCTCATATGACAGTTGGGTCTCTAAGACGCCATAGAATTCCACCAAAGCCTCTCTATAGTCAATACACATCAAGGATCACATTACCAGGCATCAAGGTAGCTCACCAACCCTAATTCTCAAGGCCCTTGACCAAATTGTAAAGGGTATAATGAAGGTTATGTATAAGATGGTGTTGATGAAGGCTCATATGCGAGAGCTTGAGGAGGCAAATGCAGCCTTAAGCAAATGCCATAGGGCTAAAGAAAGTCATATCTAGGCAGGGGGACCATTGACTATATAGGATGCAAGCGATATTCTAGCAGAAAGGGATACATATGCCTGGCTAGAGGAGGAAAAGCGGTTGGGGGGTGGTTATATAAGGAGCAACGTAGCAGGTTCATGGCACTATAGCAACTGTGGCAAAACAGGACATAACTCTTATATGTGCCATGAGGATGCCAAAATGGATGAGGAACTGGATTTTGAGTAATTTTTATTGATTGTTTCTTTTGTGGTGTTGGTATATTATATGACAGTTCAATTGAGGTGGTGACACTGACCACTTACTTGGATTGACCACTCTCTTGGATTGACCACTCACTTATGATTTATGTTAATATATCTTAGATAGTCTACTATAATGTGACTACATAGCAAGTGACATAGCATAGCGAGTGATACACTTAATTGAACTATCATAGAAGATATTAACACCATAAAAAAAATAACTAATTGAAACTACTCAGAATCCACTTCTCTATCCATTTCTACACCCTCCTGGCACGTTCAAGAATTATGTCCAGTTTTGCCACAGTTGCCATAGTGTCGCAAACCCCCCACCTGCCTCTTCACATGACCACCCTCCAACTACATTTCCTTCTTTTGCTGAGCCTATACATCCCTTTTGGCCAAAATATCACTTATATCCTGCATTGATAGTAGTTCTCCTTCCCTGATATAGCTTCTTTTGACCCTTTGACATTTGCTTAGTACTGAATTTGCCTCCTTAAGCTCTTACACGTGAGCCTTTTCCAATATAACCTCATGTATAACCTTTATCATACCCTTTATAATTTGGCCAAGAGCCTTAAGAATTGGGGTTGGTGAGCTACCTTGATGGTGAGTAATGTGATTCTTGATGTGTGGTGACTGTAGGGAGGCCTTGGTGGTATTTTGTGGTGTTTTGGAGACCTAGTTGTCATTTTGACTGTTGGGGGCTAAAGGGGGTGTTGGTGTATGAAGCTTGATATCTAGCTGGGAAATAACCCTTTCTGGGTCCAATGGAACAAGGCCTGCCCCTTAGAAGCCTCCTTTTATGTTTTCAAGGTGAAATGTTATTTGAAATGTGTTGTAGAAGGCGAGAAAGAAGTCAGGCTTTGTGATGTGGTGAATGTGATTGTGTATCATCCCTGTGATTTCCTTGCCATAGGACTGCTTTAAAACATTAAAATACCTAATATTAAGTGGCTGGAGTAGGTGAGATGAGTGTGGAGGCATGTAGAGGGTGATGATGTTGTTGAATCTGTAGTAATCTTTGAATTCAAGGGAGTGGTGGCTCTCATGCCTATCCAGGACCAGAAGACATTTTCCACCTGTTGTATAAGGGCGGGAATGTATATTAAAGTGCTTGATCCAATCGACACCAATGCGGTTGTTTGTCTAGCCAGTTTCTGAGAGATCAATCGTCCAATCAGGCGGGAAAGGGCTGTTGTGATACCAGCTTTCAAGGTGTATTTTCCTGGTAATAACCATGTATGGAGCAATGGCATGACCTCCTGACTGTATGGCCTGGATCACTGTAATCCATTCCTAATTGCCTGGCTGGATCTTCTTAACTCTTCTATGGCCTTCAGAAGAGATGATAACAAGGGTGGATGAGATTTGGCCCATTAAAAACCCAGTCTTATCAAAGTTCCAGATATCTAATTTAAGGATCCCATGTTTCATGATTATGTTGCAAACAAGGTCAAACCATGTGTCAATTATCTTGGAATCTTTGCACTTAGCTCTCTGGTAGTCATAGGGATGTGACCAACATGTCTGGAGCTCTGGTTGTTGTTGTATGAAGTTGGAAGCCCAGTGTGGTCTGACGGGTGACGTGCTAAGATTATCTCTCCTGAAGCTGGTAATGAAACATAGTAGTATCTGCCCTCTTACAAAGCTAAAATTACAGTAGTCTAGGTGGCTGTAGCAACTAGAATAGGTAAGTAACCAGGCAAGTAACTGCTGATGATAGTTTCAAATCATATAGGCAGGTATAGCATGCTAACTGGAATCTTCTGATAGCTTATCAATGGAGATCCTAGATTGACAGAAGTGGCCCCTAGCACTTGCCTTTCGGCTACCTATGACCTTAACATACTTTTCTAAGAAAAAGGAAAAGTCGGCCTTAATAAATCCCATATACTTATCCTAAATCTACCTAATATATGTCTGCAGCTCTCCAAAGAACTCCTTGATAGGGTTTAAGTTGGGCGAGTAGGGTGGCAGGTAAAGCAGCATAATACCTATATCATCACACATCTACTACATTTTCTCTGAGTAGTGAAATGACATATTATCCATGACCAAAGTAGACTTAGGCTTAGATTGCTATAATATGGCAGAAGTGTTTCAATAAAGCATTCAAACATCTCTATATCAATCGACCCTTCATATACCTAAAAGTATATAATACCGTCTTAAGTATATGCCGGGAGGATCTGGAACCTCTGGCCTTGGTGAAAACGCTTGATCTGGCAAGGCTGCTTCCCCCAGGGAGCCCAGCCCTTATGCTTGGTCCTAATACTTCTGTCTACTCCTGACTTATCTATAAATATAAGTTGATTGGCATGGAAAAATGATATCTCATATATATATTTATCCTGTAGATCAGGGTTATGCTTGCGCATGACGTTTTGTGTACATTTCTTTGACCACTTGGCCTCCCTTAGAGCTTTTCTGATGCTGAAACATATCACATTAGCGTTAAACTCATTTCAGAGGAAAGCGGCCATGTCTTTAAGACTTATGTATAGATTAAGGGAGAGCTGATGGTATAAAGTGGTTAGCATGGAAGGAGTGATGGTCTTTGGTTGGCCGGCACTGTTTGGTGATGCTGTGGTTGTTCTAAAGCGGAGTAAGTTTGATCGGATGTGGTGTACCGTGCGGGCGGTACACCTGGTTATTTCTGCTATTTCATTGTCTCTTGGGCCATCGTTGCCTTATAGCTTACTATTAATTATAGTCTGAATCAGAGCGCGCTTGTGGAGAGTGAGATTTGGCGTCATTGTGGTTATGGTGCGGTTGATGATGCTGCTGTTAGCAGAGTAGTGATTGTGGCGATGACATATGTCCTCCATGGCTACCTTGGTCCTAGCCTTGGTCCCAAATTTGGGATGATGCTTTTGGATCGGCAAAATCTTAAATCTGTCTTTTGGGTAAAGTAACTGTATATGACTCATAAGTAGAACGTGTGAATAAAAATGAGTGTTTTTGCTTGCCATGTGCATTTTGATGTTTATGGGTCTGCGTTGGCTGCGGTTGAGGTCGCCGGTGACTGTGACACCGCCCGATCCAGGCCTGAGCTATTCTCGGCTAGTTTGATAGGATTCTGGCGAAATGGCGGCTGGTGTCAGGGAGCCATCATGGATCATAAATGATGGCAAATGCTGCGCTTATGTAGGCTGAGGATTAGGGCCGGCTGAGTACCTGTCTAGTACCTACCAAATACTGCCTAGTACCTACTAAATACTGCCTAGTACCTACTAAATACTGCCCATGCTTTATCAAATCCAGTAAGCAGTATTAAGCTAAGATCTTACTGGAATCACCTGGTTACCTATCAATAGCCTATCCTATCTCCTCTTTCCCCTGGGAGTTTATAGAGCGCCTATCAAGAACACCCATAGTTCTTGACCCCCTCCTTGCTTGTTGTTGACCTGGACCTGGCCTGGGTTCCTGAGTCATGTCATCGACGGACCTCCAACTGGTAACAAAACTCATCACAAGCTGTTTTTACGTTTTATTGTCTTTATTGTTGTAAGCCAGGCCCATAGTGCCATAGCCCCAGTGCCTGGGATAGCTTCCTGCTGTCCTCAACTTGAAGGCCTCCCTTTTTGGAGGAATTATATAAATAGACTCAACTCAATGTCTTATAACCGGTTTCATACTCCCACTACCACACATATAGCCACCAGCAACATCAACTCAGACTATGTCGGCTCATCTACAAAATCAATCATATCACTCTACCAATACACCCCACCTACTAGCCACTACCAAACCGTCATGATGGTTCAAGTCTGGCCCTTCCCTGGCGGTACCAAAGCCAGTGGTAGCAGTAGCAGCACCGACACCCCGATCGTTGACAAGATAGCGTCCCTGTCAATTAATAGCATTGTCTTGACGGAGCCCACGGTGGAAATCCACCCTGATCTCTTGACTGACGGTCTGATTGTCCAGGTTATACCGCCTCTGCAGCCCCTGAGTTCCAGCCTAGAGCATGTCCCCTGTGATATCGTCTTGGTAATCGACGTCTCTGGTAGCATGGAAAGTGAGGCACCAGTGCCGACAAATCCTAGCGAGTAGACGGAGCATAATGGCTTGACGGTACTGGATCTTATGAAACATGTGGCCTGGACTATTTTGGAGACTCTGAATGAGAATGATAGACTGGGTATTGTTACTTTTGCAGGTGATGCTGAGGTTCGTTGCTGTCATATCTGCCTATACAACCTATCAAGGCAGTTAAGTAAAAGCTTTTAAGTTATTAATGGGCCTTGTATAGGTTGTCCAGAAACTTATATCCATGACCGTAGCAAACAAGAAATTAGCAAAGAAGAATATCGGCAAAATGTATAGCAAGGATATCACTAATCTCTGGCATGGAATTAAAGAGGGTATCAAGCTCTTTGAGACAGAGAGCAAGGGCTTGCTCGGAAAGGTGCCTGCAATCATGGTATTGATGGATGGCATGTCAAATCATATGTAAGTTTCCCTCCCACTGGCAGTGGTATAATTAACAACTTGAAGATCTGCTTTGCTCACTTGTCTCAGGTGTCCTCCTCAGGGATATGTACCCATGCTGCGTGGCATGGAGCAGCTGCCAGCCATGATACACACTTTTGGATTTGGCTACAGCCTGAGGTTGGGTTTACTCAAGTCTATTGCAGAAATCGGCGGAGGCAACTATTCTTTTATCCCCGACGCGGGCATGATTGTAAGATGGCTTTGGTGTTTGATGTCATGAGTCTTAGCAACTGACATTAGCAACTTCCAGGGTATTGTTTTTGTTTATGCCGTGGCAAACCTTCAATCAACATATGCCAATAATGCTGTCCTCTGTCTGACATACCCCAAGTATCTTGAACTTGAGGAGACAATGGGCGAGTTGGTCGACAAGATCAAGCCTGGTGTGCTTGAGGGAGAGGGCCTAGATGCAACCATGTAACTTACCATCCACTTGAGTAACATCTAATATAGCCAGTCCTGCGACATCTACCTCTGCTATGCCAACATTGATACAATTAGAAATGCAGTAGAGGCCGGGTATGAGACTGAACTTATCCAGGAACCCCCCGCCGTCAATGTCTCCCTTAACTACCAGCGCCTCACTAGCATCGTTGAATAGGTCATGGCCATGCAAACCCTGCTGATCCCCGGCCCAACTCTTGACCCATCCATAATAGCTTACCATGACTCACATTCTCACATCGTCGCCTTCCTCTCAACCCTCTACCCCCTCCGTGCCGACGAGGAACACCAAGCCCTGCCCACGCTCCCGGAGGACATGGCCTCCTGCCTGCGAGCCCTCATAACCTCCCTGCCCATCAATCAACCCGGCTTTACCTCCAACGCAACCTGCCAATCTCTCCTTCATGACCTTGTCGGCACTGACTCTGTCCCAGGCTCAGGCCCCATGGGACAAATTGCCCTTGCCCTCTCCACCCCCGAGTTCTATAACCGCTGGGGCGTGCACTACCTGCCCTCGCTGGCCGGCGCGCACGCGCGGCAGGCGTGCAACTCTTTCAAGGACCCCGGCCCGCTGCAGTATGGCATCGGCAGCCCGCTGTTCCAGGCATGCCGCGACCTGCTGGATGCCGCCTTCGATGCGCTGCCGGCGCCGAAGCCAAGTCGGAGTACCGGGTACAAGGGCATGATCAGTATGAGCAGCTACAACCGCTCGAGCAATCCATGCTTTGCGGGGTGCATGAGCATGGCGTTGGCTGGGGGGGGGATGGTGAGGGTTGGAAGGTTGAGGGCTGGCATGCAGGTGCTTACACCCAAGGGCGCAAGACGGGTGGTGGCTGTGCTGCGGACGCCGGTGAAGCAGGAGAAGATGTGTTTGATGGGCGAAGGCCTGTTGGTTACGCCCTGGCACCCAGTCAAGGCCAAGGGTCAGGGTGGGTGGGTGTTTCCTAAGGATGTGGCGAAGAGGGAGGTAAGGTATACTGGGTCAATCTACTCGGTACTGTTACAGAGGGATGGGGATGTTGATGCCCATGCTATCATGGTAGGAGGGATGTGGGGAGTGACACTGGGCCATGGGCTCACAGGACAGGAGACGTCAGGAGATGTCCACGCTCACCGGTTCCTAGGGAGCTATGATCAAGTGATCAAGAGCCTGGTGAGCCTGCATAGAAGTCATAGTGGGCTAGTGTTTGGTAGGGGAGTGCAGAGGAATAAGCAGACTAGGATGGTGGACGGGTTCAGGAAGGCTTCATCCATGCAAGTGCAGGATGTTGCCAAGATGGCAACAGTTCAGAGAAAGGGCATTATGCACAGTTGATGTGGAGGGATGCAAAGTGCTGGCTTAGGTTCATATCTCTATTTGCTTCTCTATTTGCTGTCCTTTTTCCTTGCGAATATCCCGAGTCGTCAAATTTACATGAGAACCTGTAATCTATGGCAAGAATGGAAAATGCAATAGAGACCATGGAATAATAATACAGCGATTCAAGAAATGAGTTTACTAAGCCCTGGTAATGTTTGTCTCTGGTCTGCCATCAAGTGAAGATTGTCTGGAAATGGGGCATATCATCAAGTAAGCAAAGAGAGATGTGAAATAGAGTGGCCATGGGTTGAGGTAAGGAACGAGTTTTGACTGTCGTCAAAATTGAAGGTAACAAATACATGACGTCCCTCCTTGGGAATCCCAAGCACAAGAGGCCAAAGCTAAAAGAGATCCCAGCAGCTAGACTCCATCCCTTGACAGCTCGTGGTTTTTGACTATCATCACTGCCATAGCTGTCATCACTGTCATCACTGTCATCACTGTCATCACTGTCATCACTGTCATCACTGTCATCACTGTCATCACTGTCATCACTGTCATCACTGTCATCACTGTCATCACTGTCATCACTGTCATCACTGTCATCACTGTCATCTCGCCTCAGTATATCTTCCAGTCGATTGACCGTTTTACATTGAGATCTGGCTACTGAGCGGTAGTACACCAATCTAAATAGTCGAAAAAGGGGCCCACAATCCTCTGATCATAATACCAGCTATAATGAACCCGGGACAAATTGCTGGAATAGTTATAGGTAGTATAGCTGGATTTCTTCTTTTATTTATGATTTATTGCGTGATTAAATGTAAACGACCAATGATACGCTAGATAATGAACTGACACTGGGCGACAGCAAATATAAAAGAAGAATGAAACCTGTCTAGGGGCTATGGGCCCAAATCCTAAGTAAGTTAACACCAAACACTATATCTTTGAAGGGTTGAGCCAGCGCTTAAGAACAGAAGATGTAAAGGACATAGAGGAGAAAAAGATTATTTAAGAGTATTATGGAGAATGCATAGAAGATTCTATAGTAGAGTGCATAGTTTTAGAATCATAGTTAGGTCTCACTTTGTTGGTGGGAAATCGACTGCCTCCTTTCAGCTATCTATGATCAAGGTCTTGGACTACCTGCCCCAGGGGGGTGCCGCCTTGGCTTTCTTCCCCAATCTCCAGGAACACTCTACCCAAGGCTATCCTGCTCTCCAGGTTTTCCCTCTCCTCCTCATTCATGGAGATGGCTGTGCTAGGCGTAGCCATGGCGGTGCTGAGGACTGGGGTATGACAGCAACCCTCATGAACTTGGTTTTGACCACCACCTCATCAGCTTGGCCAAAGTGCCTGGCTACCTCGTCTCTGACGTTCACTATTAAGGTTAAAAAAGAAAAGGATAAGTGTTAGAAGTATAAGAGTTAGAAGTATTAGTTAAGAAAAGTTAAAAATATAGGGTAGATATATTAATTAGAAATAAATAGGTTTAAAATTATAGTTAAGTTAAAGATTAAGGTAAAAAAGAAAAAGTTTTAATTAAAAGTAGTATTTAGAGATAAGTTAAAGGTAAAGATTAAATAAATTAAATATAAGTATAAGAAATAAGTATTAATAAAAGTTAAGTTAAGGATTAAGGTTTAAAAAATTAAAGGATAAGAATTAGAAGTATTAGTTAAGAGAGGGTATTATTAAGGTTAAGTTAAAGATTATGGTTTAAAAAGATTAAATATATAGATAAGATATATTAGGTAGTATAAAGTTTATAATTTAGGAGTAGAAAAAAAGAAGAAATTAAATTATATAAAAAGGGATAGGTTAAAAATAAAGGGTGAAAAAGGAAAGTAAGGGTAAAAGAAAATATATTAGTAATTATATTAAAGATAGATTAAAGATAGGTTATAAATTAGATAAAGGTAAAAAAGAAGATAGGTATAAGGATAAGAAGGGTTAATTAGAGTTAGGGTTGAGATTAGGATTAGAGTTTAAAAAGTTATAAGAGTAAGAAATGTAACTGGGGGCTTCGGGTTAGGGATTTGGAAAGTTCTTAAAATTTTTATAGATGTTTTAGGGGTTTTAGGGGTAGGGAAGAAAAGAAAGAAAAGAAAAAAAAAATAAAATAAAATAAAATAAAGAAGAAGAAGAAACATTTCTCACTCTACTCTCTACTCTCTACTCTCTACTCTCTACTCTCTACTCTCTACTCTCTACTCTCTACTCTCTACTCTCTACTCTTCTCTTCTCTTCTCTACTTTTTTTTTTCTTTTTAATTCTTTTTTTCTTTCTTTTTTACTCTTGTCAGCTAGTTAACCAACTTGATCTGAGCATCACAAGATACTTTGACAGATCACTACAGGCCCATAAACACTCTAATCGGCTGACAAGCTAGATCCAACTATCATAAGATACTCAAATCACTGTGGCCCCCCGCCTTAAACACTTTGATTAGCTGACCAGCTTGATTCAAGCATTATAAGATGCTTAGATCAGCCCCCTGTCCAGACACATACCCTGATCAGCTGACCAACCAGCTGGATCTGAGCATCACAAGATGCTCAGATCATTGCGGCCCCCCGCCCAGACACACACCCTGATCAGCTGACCAACCAGCTGGATCTGAGCATCACAAGATGCTCAGATCACTGCAGCCCCTGGCCCAGATACCCTGATCAGCTGACCAGCTAGATCTGAGCATCACAAGATGCTTAGATCACTGTGGCCCCCGGCCCAGATACCCTGATCAGCTGACCAGCTGGATCCGAGCATCATAAGATGCTCAGATTACTGCGGCCCCCTGCCCAGACACACACCCTGATCAGCTGACCAACCAGCTGGATCCGAGCATCACAAGATGCTTAGATCACTGCAGCCCCTGGCCCAGATACCCTGATCAGCTGACCAGCTAGATCTGAGCATCACAAGATGCTCAGATCACTGTGGCCCCCTGCCCAGACACTCTGATCAGCTGACCAGCTGGATCTGAGCATCATAAGATGCTCAGATCACTGCGGCCCCCTGCCCAGACACATACCCTGATCAGCTGACCAACCAGCTGGATCTGAGCATCACAAGATGCTCAGATCACTGCGGCCCCCCGCCCAGACACATACCCTGATCAGCTGACCAACCAGCTGGATCTGAGCATCACAAGATGCTCAGATCATTGCTGGCCAAGGCAAAAAATCATCATGACAAACAAAAATACATATCATCATCATAGTGATCTCCCTCCTCTCCCTCCCTCTCTCTTTACCAGAACTAAAACCATGCCCAAAAAGCAAAAGGAGGATAATATAGATAGATCAAATGGAAAAAAAGAGAGGAGAAAGAAGGAGTGAGGAGGGGGATGGAGGGGAGAAGAGGGAGAGTAGGAAAAAGGTGAGGAAGGAGGAAGAGGAGTGAAGAGGGGAGTAGAGACAAGGAGAAGTGGAAGAAACGGAATTGTATGAAAGAAAGGGGGGAAATTCCCCACTCTCCTACCCCTACCCCTACCTACAAACACAATCCAGCCACATGCGACGGTCCAACCAACCATGCATGTCATTTCCATAATTAGTGGCAAAAATGTCTTACTAACCCAAGCCATCCTTCCACCCCCCCATCTCTGACTAAAACAGGAATTTTCTCTCTCTTCTCCCTCTCTCCCCCCCTCCCCCTCCTCCTCCTTCCCATCTAGACAGGCCATGAGTTGATATCCCATGTCATATATAGTATAATCTAACTATATCTGACTGGGAAAAAGTCCATTGGTTTTACTTAAAGATATAAACCAATGGCTTTTTTCCCAGCTGCTGCCACCCCTATCTAATATTTCCCCCTAAGTTTACTAGGATCTTCTAATTAGATGATATTATTGTCTGAAAGGTTAGAATCCTTATATGATTTTTTTTTTGGGAGAGGTAGGTACCATATTTACTGCTTGTCTATTTTCATAATAGTAGTGTAATATACCCTCTGATATTAGTTCCTACCCCACTCCCCCCCCCTGAGACCTTATCTTCCCTAGGAGGGCAGAGATGCCCAGAAAGCTACCTGACTTGGTCATATTTAAAAAGGAAGGTATAGCCTAAGGGGCACTTGTTACTATGCCGCCGGTGCCGGGTCCACTGGTTTGGACCATTGTAAACATAATATATTTACTTAAAAATAATACTCATGAAACTCTAGAATATATCCTTTCTCATGCCATTACCCCCTTGTCCCCCCCACTAAAGAGGAGCCATTATGATGTTGAGCTAGGCCCTGACCCCTATGGAAGAGGGTACTGTAAGCTATCACTTTACCTTGGTAGACATTAAGAAAGATATCTAGGTAGTTTTCAAGAAAATTGTCCTCCATATGTCAGATAAAGACCATGCTGAGGCACTGAGCTTAGCCAACCAGTTCCTATATGCTATGAGGAAGAGACATGCTGAAGAAATAGGTACTACCCCTCCTAGTAAGTCATCTTCCCTTTTTATTTTTATTCTCTTCCTTATACTAAGTGTAACTATTAAATTCATCATCGGTCCTCCAGCTCCTAAACTATAAAACATATAGGGTAAAGGTACCTCATCCCATAAGAAATAAAAGAGGCAAGCTACCAAACCTACCATAAGCTAAGAGACCTAACCTACCCTAATAACCCCCCAAATCCCAGAAATAAAAAGAGTGATATGCTAAGTATATGGGGGAAAGGAGCAGGATAGAAGTGTGGAGAGTGATGAGGGAGAATAGAATGATATATGTGATGAAGGTGGCATGATCAATGGGGATGGGGATGGGGATGGGGACGAGGATGAGGGCAAGGGCAAGGGCGAGGGCAAGAGCAAGGACTCTGGCCAGGAGGTCAATGACGAAGGCGAAAAGTAGCAGCGTGGCAAACATAAGCAAGCTGTCAAACGGCCCAAGAAACAATAGCCTGCCTCACTCTATAAGCTGGTTTCTCAACTAGAAGGCCAAGGCCCTCTCATCCTCCGCCGTAGAACCTACGAGGCATCTTGCCTTGTCCATGACATCGGGACATGACTCTAAGCTAACCCTCAGATGGCACCGCTAGACAAAGAAATCCTTGCCGGGCTCTCCCTCCTTAGTAAGACGTTCAGTGACGGAGGTTGGGACCACTGCTGTGGCTTATATAAAGAGTACTACTGGACGTTTCATAATAAGGACCTACTACCTATCGTCAAGGCAGCCACCGCCACCATCTCTGAGCTCAAGGGGCTTGGGTGTATGGCCTTATCATGTATGGTGAAAATATGGACGGCATTACAAAAGGACAAGGCTTCTGGCCCCAAGTACAAAGGCTTATGGCATCTGGCGTCCATGCTTGAGATTGTCCAGATCTGGGAATCTATCCAGTCAAAGACCAACCCCTAGTATGCCAAAGAGGTACAGCAGCTCTGGAAGTCAGCCAAGTTCAAGGCCTTCCTTGACAAGCAGAAGCTATGGGGTAAACGAGGCATCACACACTACTCCCAACTAAGCCAGTTCTTAGCCGACCGACTTAAGATCCCCCCTAAGACTTTTACCCTGACTGTCTCTTGGTATAAGCCCATCACCATCCTCGCCAGGTATCTTGGAGATGGCATCCTAGCCTTCCTACCATACCCCGGGCTGCTATCCTCCTTCCGGCGGCTATAGATCCAGTCTTCCAAGGACAACCACCCCAAGAGCGATGGGGAGGTCACCTTCCGTATGGTCATTGAAAAGATGTTAGAAGCGGTCCCTGCCCTCAAAGACCTTTGCACACTTATGCTTGGTAGCATCGTAGAGCCTATCCTTCGAGGGGACAGCCTACCACCCACCGCCGGCCTCCGGCTACTATGAGAGGGTAAAGGGGATGAGTTCCATGACACGAGTATCTGGGAGCTTACTATGGCCAAGGGAGTTCTAGCGGGACATATTGAAGAGGTATCAAGCAATGGGGAGCTTGCCAAGCCTTCCAAGTGCGGCGGCGGCGAGAGCCTACCAGGTAGTGAAGAGGGTGAAAGTGATCCTTTGGAATGTGAAGAAGGTGGGGAGGGAGAGTAAGGTAGTGAGGGCTGTGGGGAGGAGGCTGATTTAGATTGTAACCCATAGCTTTTCCTTTTTCCTACCATCTAACCATCCAACCATCCTAGACTATGTACCAACACCAATATATAATACTAGCTATCTAATAAACCCTCTGTCTCCCTTCTCTCCTCTCCTTATAACCTCTCCTACCCATACCACAAAACTACCTCTACTAGAAAATACCTATTACCAACCCAGCCTAATATATTAAAAAAAAAGAGCATATAATGAGGCACCATAGCAATCATCACTTTGCACCATAGTGCATCCATCAACCCACCTTTTCCATACACTACCTTCTAGTCGCAAGTGGCAAGGGCTGTCAAAAGCTGTCAACAACCGGCTGCCAGCAAAAAAGGTGGTGAAGGCCACACACACACACACACACACACACACACACACACACACACACACACACGCACACGCACACGGTCGCACTCAATCACAGTCAATCACAGTTGATCGCTCAATTGGCTTGTAATTGCAGGGCAAGTGGTGCGCAATTAAATCATAGGCAATCAGTGTGGGCTGACCTTTCAATTGGCATGCGGGCCGGTGTTGTAAGTGGTGGGTAACTGGCATGTGAGCCTTACAGTGGTGTGGCTTTTGACAGGGTGGCAGTATTTTGAGATGTCCCCCCTTTCTGCCGTTTCCAGGGTTGTGTGGCTGCGCAAAGTGATGATCCCTATGGTGCCTCGTCACCTGCTCAAAATAAAAATACCATAACCATGACGTCAGATAATGTCATCATTGTCTACTCACAAAAATCAAGGAGCCAGGAAGGGACAAGGGGGCCTGGGAGGAAAAAGGGGGGAGAGGGGAAAACTACCATAGGGAGCACTACTTATGTAACCGGTTGTTGATCCTAACGCCACCAAACAGCCATGGAACCAAGGAGAGAGAAGGGGCCGTATGCCACATACCAGCTGTACTCCAAATCCAGATCTTGGCCCACTAATCCGCTATTATGAATGGCATGGATGGCGGGATGGCTATGGCCAATAGATATGATATGAAACATACTAAAGAAGGAAAACAAAAACTAGAACTAGATTGAACAATGCCAGCCTCCAAAAACAGGCCGAGAATACCGCCGCTGCATGGGAGGGCAATCATGATCCTACATACCAAAGCGGCCATGTAACCAAAAAGAAATAACCAATCCGGCAGGAACAGCCGGCCCTACCAATCCAGATCCAAGCATCATGTGAGATACTAGGATCACCAATACTCCTTCCTCCCCACCTGTGAGAAAGCTAGTGAAGCTGAGAAATTACCAAGAGCGTCACTGCCTGCTGAGGCAGCCACAACAACCCCCCAAGCACCCTCCCCCTCTCTGATGCCAAGGGGGTAAGGGGGGGGGGTTAGCACCACAAGGCACCACCACATCGCCAAACAGAGAGAGGATAGGCCACGAACGGTCACACCCCCCTATCTTGATTCCATATCCAAAGCATCATGACATGCTCAGATCTCCTTTCCCACCAGCCGGAGATAGCCCGAGAGGGGGAAGGTTGTCTGTCGGGACTAATTGGCTAAGCGATAATTATGATACAAGCTTCCTCTTCTCTGTTCCGTTTTCCCTTCAGGTTAGGCTTCTGGTTACATTTCTGCCATCCATCCATGACCAGTCCATTCTTCCTTCCCTTCACCATGCCTCCCCCAACCTCTGCCGATACACTATCATTCTCTAATCTATTTAGTGATACAATATCACAAAGAAGCTCCCGCCACCACAGCCGAGGCCGAGCCAGCAGAGGAGAGGCCCTAGCCAGGTAGACATGACCATGGAAGCCCCCATCCGCTCCCGCTCCCCCACCACCACGCCCAACCGCCAGGAACAGCTACTGGCCAGGCGATAATACCACAGGGCCCTCATTCCAGGCCAACAACAAGGTAAACCCCCCACCAAGAACCAAACATCCCTCGCTAACCTTCCCCATCTTATTATACTACCCTAGGTCACCGTCCCAGTCTCAACAACAGAACCTATCTAAACGGCCCAACCCAACCACACCCGACCAACCACCACCACCTAGGAAGAAAAACAGGTAGCCTGAACCCACCCTCTCGACCGACCTTTTACCACTACATAGGACATGCATGATAATAGGTCTAACCCTTCTTTCTTTTTCCAGAAATAGGAATACCCAAGATACCACAAGGTCAGAAACCACCCCTGAGACTCGGCCGTCCAACCCCCCGCTACGCCCCATAATACCTCCCCCCCTCAGCCCACCACGGCACAATGGGAGAGAGGCCGACTAATGACCCAGATGACAGGGAGATCACTAGCAGGGCAGGGCGGCAGGCAGGCTGGCAGGGAGGTAGCCGACGATGTTTCTGAGAATGAATCTAACAGCTCCTCAGGGTCACCTAGTCAGCCTTTAGAAAGCAGTTACTATGACGAGGAAGCCGTAGAAGAAGAGGAGGGAGCGGAGGATGACACAGACATGGACAATGTCTCGGTATGGCTCGACGACTACCATGGACCTAAGGGTAGGTCTTCACAGCTGCCACCGGCCGGTAGCATCCTCGGGTGGGTCCAGGAGGCCTGAGGCCGCCAACGTCAACTGGCCTGCCATATCATCTATGCCCTCCACGTCGGCGTCATCCCATGCCAGGAGGTGGCCCATGTCCATGCCGAAAAGAGGCACTATGAAACCTACATGTGCCACCAGGGGCTATGCCATACCTATGATGTCAAAGGTGGAAAGCACCCCCCCAGTGATGCTAAAACAAGCCTGAAGCTCAGCATCTACCAAAGCAAGCCTGATATCCTAGGTCTCTGGCTAGGCCAGGACCAGAAGATCTATCCCAGCTTTAGCCGCCTCTACCACCTATTCTTTGGCCTGCCAGGGCTCCAGGAGAACAAGGAAATCTGCCTCCATAAGGACGCCCCCTCCAAGCCCCTCCTACAGTACTCCATCAAAGACGTCAACAGCTCTATTACCATCTTCTCTAACCTAAACTCCTTCCAAGCCTCTATCTATCTAGCCATCATCCCCCAGCCTAGCCGGCTCCTACAACAATCCATCCACCTGTCCTACACCATCAAGGTAGACGGAAAACAGCAGGACGTCCCTATCCACAAGATCCCCCACATGCTGCTCGGTACCACAGGTAGCCGCTCCCACCCAGTCTACGTCTTCTTCCCACATATGTACCGGCCCAAATGCTTAGTCCACCTTAGCGATACAGGTGTACGCGGCATTCTATGAGAGGCTACTACTCCCCGGCCTAGAAATGCTCTCCTCCCTAGGCCCTCTCCGGCACGTCGACACAGGAATCCATCCTCTCCACCTCCCAACATATCCCTGCCACCTTCCAAGAGGCCCAGCTCAGGTCAAGGGCGACCCTGGAGAAGACCGCTACAGCAGGGGGTGCCAGAGGGCACCCGATCGGCATCACCATCACCCCATACAAAGATACCCACGTCTAGAACAAGATGACCACTGTCCTCTTTGAGGAGGAAATGATGGATCTAAGCCTGGATTTTGACTTTGACATATGCTTATTCGGCGACCTCTTCTTCCTCTACGACAGCAAGGGGCTGAAGCTTGAGACCCAGAGGCAGAGGGTCATCTTAGCCTGTATCAATGACTTCCAGGCCGAGCAGTCCAAGCTCTTTGCTAAGGTCTAGTCTGTCAGCAATAATAGCTGGCAATACATTGATCTTGCATCAGAGATCTCGCCGGTCTCCAATAGGCACTTCCCCCAAGGTTCGACCCTCCTGGCGAGGCGCTGCTGCATACACAATACAGCCAGTTTCATCCTCGATGGCATAAGTAAGGACCCTGACGGACCAGGCCAGGCAGAGGGGGGGCAGGAGGGGCAAGAGGAGGAGGAGGGGCAGGAGGGAGAGCAGGAGGAGCAGGAGGAGCACGAGGACCGGGGGAGGTGTGAGGAGGGTACGGAGTCCTCTGCAGGGCACATGCCGGCCCCGGCTACCAGGTTCCAACCGCCCGCCATACGGAGGGCCAACGTGACCAAGTATCCCATCGCCCTCCTATGAGATACCATGATACTTACTACTGAGCCAAAGCCCAACCACCCATACACCAGGGACAGGCTCCTCTATATGCAGACCTACTTGCCTTTCAAGGAGCTCTTTGATGCACAATGGATCTACCCCTTCACCCACCCCGGCATTGCCAACTTGGGATATAGCAAAGCCGACTACGAAAGCCTCAACACAATCCAACAGACCTAGGATAGCCGGGCCGCCGCAGAGCTAGCCGATATCCGGTCACAGGTCCAGGTCAAGCATATGACAGAGAATACAAAGGCCTGATACTATGGCTGGCACACTGAGTTTCGCGTCACCCTCCGCCTAGCGTAGGCTATCTGCCAGGAGGAGGAGAGCTGGGCCACCTTCCTAGTAGAGTTCTATAGGAAGATAGAGCTTTGGACCTCGTGGCAGAGAGTTGAACTCATCCTATCCCAGCCGGTATCGGCTGACGTTAACGACCTTACACTTCCCTCCTCTGCCTTCTTCGTCCATAGGACCAACGAGTTTAAGGACTTTGTATAGGGGAACATCCATAAACACCTCATGGCGATGGATACCATCCAGGCCCTCTACGGCTGCCAAGTCGGCACCCCTGTGGCGACGGCCCAGCTCCACGCCTTACTCAGCCTTGCTATCCGCCACCTCATCTCCCACCTCCCACCTAACAAGGCCTAGATCCTCAACAGCCCACTACGCCGGCCCAACAACAGGGATAAGAAGCCCAGCTTTGGCCTATAGGGGATGATAGAGAGGTATGGCTTTGGCTTCTGGAGCCCTGGTACCATTGACTGGGTCAACCTTAAGGTGGCCCAGGAGTATAGTGACAGGCTTATGATACCCCACTTCTGTGCCATCAGGAGGTTCCGGGAAACCGCTTTGTTCTAAGAGGTCCAGTCCTTCCTAGACCAACTGATGGAGATTATCCATGTGGATAGTGAATATGACATCTACAAGTTCATCCTCGAGAAGTACATGCACCTCATGCTATAATAGTACTGACAGATGGCCCTTGCAAAGATATTTAGTGGCAACAAGGCGGGGCAAGGAAGGGTACATACCCCCCAGCCCAGCGGTGCCCTCTTCACCTATGAGAGGCTGACCCTCCTTGCCTATAAGGTAGGGAGGATGGTGAAGCCATGCTTAGGGAACAAGACTGCCCTGAAGGATGGGCTGCTCTTCTTTATGTGGACGTGGGAGAAGATTGACGTCCCGCTTAGCCAGAAACACATGGAGAAGCTACCCTTTCAAACACTCTTCCATGTGGCCGCCAATTACCTTAACTAGACCAGCTGCAAGCATGCAACCCTGGCCCATCTCCAGGAGATCTTGGTATACTGCTTTTTTAAGCAGCATAACGCCCTTCCCTACCCAGATAGTAATGGGTCCCTATAGTCAGTGGCAAAGACAGGAGAGTGGGTCCTATTCTGCTTTGAGCCTTTTGAGGCGGCCGAGGCGGTGCCGCGGGGGATGGAATGGAATCGGATGGCGGCCGGCATCAAGGTCATAAAGGACATAAGCCAGATCATAATCACAGCACAGCCCACACCCATCCCTGGCTGCCTGGAGCAGATCCAAAGCGCCAAGCAGGCCAAGGCATAGATTACCTACAGGCAGAACCTTGCATATTATAGGTAGATTGATAGATTGTATAAACCTGAATGAACCTAGTGATGGTGCCGTCTTTCTTAGTAGCTTCTGGCGATACATGTTGCGGATATGTTATAGAAGCCAGCAGGAACCCCTATAAGTAATCAGAATCCTCTGTTATAATGCATGCCAGCCTAGTATTGGGTTCACTGATGCCTATTATAGCTAAGGAGAAGGTAATTGGGTAGCCTAGGATAGATTAGAAGGCTTGGTAGGTGTTACATGGGTTGTGGTTAGATGCAGAGTCATCTGCCATGACCTATTTCATAGATCACACAGATCACTTAAAGTCACATAGACGCTTCTTCTCCTGCTCTAGACTTCTCTCTGGCTTCCTGGCTCAATCCAGAACTTCTGAATAATATGGATCTTCTAACCAGTTCCTCCTCTAACCATAGGTAAACACCCTTACTTTCCTAATAGTATAAGGAAAGATAGAAATTCATATACTAATGCCTTGTGTCTAGGCATGTCAGGTCTTTATAGGTCGTCATAACCCAGGCCACTTTCAACAATCTTGCCCTTGTGGTGCAGTGGTAGCACGCTTTGCTCTTGTGGATCGGGCAACTTGTGCATAGTCCATGCGGCAAGTTGTCTGGTTTAGTGTCGAAGAGGTCAGGGGTTCAATTCCTCCTAGGGGCACTCTTCTTTTTTGGCTTGTCAGGATTTAGGCGGTAGAAGTCCTCAACTAACTCTAGGCATGAGAGTCCTGTGTGTGGCTCCCAAGAGTTATCTGCAGGTCTATAGCCAAGCCACTTGACTAGGTACTACAATACTCTTTTCTTAAACCATGAATCCAGAATTTCCTCCACTTCAAATTCTTCTTTGTCTGCTTCCACTTCCAGGGTTTTTTCCAATGGAACATTCTTTGGTGCCGGTTCTAGTAGCAATACATGGAAGACTCTGGTCCTGACCCTCATGGTTTTCCATTGGCTGGGAGGGCCTGGGAGTTCAGTGGGCACTTAAAGACATGCCCCGGCTCCTTGTGCAAGCCATAGGCACAGGGCTTCCAGCTCTCTGGGTTATGTTTGAACCTTTCATGGTAAGACCTGTAGTCCCCATGGCCGGTCCTTTCTGTGAGGAGGAGCGCCAGAGCCTTATGCGGGAGCCTAAGCTCCGGCAGGGGCTTCCAAGTGAAGTTGATCTTCCAGTAGGCATAGTTCCCTGGTCGATTGGCTTCCCACCACTCTTGACTGGCGGTGGCCTGGTTCCAAAGGCCCGGTTGCCCAGGCTCTGGATCATTGTGGCCGACTAGGTGCTTCTTCCGCTCCACCCAGACACACTCCTCGCCCCTCCTCACACAGTACTCGCAGGGCAGCTCCCCCACGCACTTGGCCGGTGCCTTATAGCACCTGTCATAGGCAGTGCCGTAGGGCCTTTAGGCCCCAGGCAGCACCTTGGCCCTCTCTGGCTTCGGAGGGGCCCACCCTTTGTCCTGTGCCATCACTTCCAGCCTAGTGGACTCTGTCCTGTCGGCCCTCATCCCTCTTCCTGGTGCCACCTTAAGCCTCCTGGCCACAGGGTGCTGCTCCCAGTTCTCGCTAGCAAGGATGTTGAGGACCCTCCTTGCGTAACCCCGCCTTTTCTCCTCTAGAAGGATGTTCATTGGGGGGACCCTGGACTCAGCATGTAGGACCGGGGTGGGCGTCGTGCACCAGCCCGGGAGGGCGGCCCTCAGGGCCCTTTGCAGAACCAGGTCAAGCCGCTCCACTCCGCCGGCCTGGCCGAACCCTTGCGGGCCTGACCACCACGCCTCCGATCCGTACAGCATCCTTGGAAGGACGACCGCGTTGACCGCCCTGACTGTAAGGTCTGGTGGGAGCCCTTTGGCACAGCCCCTGATCCTGCGTAGGAGCCCCACTGCCCTGGCCCCTTTCCCGGCTGCCGCCTTGCAGTGGGCCCTGAAGGTTAGCTTGTGGTCCAGGTAGACGCCTAGCCACTTCAGCTGGGGGTTGTATGGTGCTTGTGCCCTTCCTGCCAGGAGGTTGGGGCCGGCTGCCGGGGGGTCCTTGCCCTTTCCCGTGAAGAGAGTATACTTGTACTTGGCCTTGTCAAAGGGGACGTGGTTCACCCTTGCCCAGGCCTCGAGGGCCCTCAGCTTGGCTGTCAGTTTGGCGCGCACAGCCGAGGTTGAGACCCCCTCCACCAGCACAAGTATGTCTTCGGCGTACAGGGACCTCCCAGGGCCTGCCTTGACAAGGGGCTCCAGGTAGAGGCTGAAGAGGACTGGGGAGAGTGGTGAGCCTTGCGGCAGCCCTCCTCCTGTCCTGCGTTCAACTCCGTCGGCCCGGAGTGTTGCCCTCCTGTCGGCTAGGAAGCTCTGTATAAGGTTGACCATCTGGGGTGGCCAGCCTTGGTCATAGAGCCGCTTGTCAAGCCTCCGTGGCAGCACCACATTAAAGGCCCCCGCAACATCCCTGGTGAGGACCCCGGCTACCCTCCCCCTTCTGTTGATGCCCTCTATATTATGAACCAGGCTGGCAAGTAAGTCTGTTACTGACCTCCCTGGGATGCCCCTGCACTGCTCTGGCAGGAGCACCCCTTTTTCCAGTGCAACCCTAGAGACCTTCTTGGCTACCACCCGCTCTAGCCCCTGCCCATAGGCCGGGATGAGAGTGATGGGCCGGAGAGACTTTGTAGAGTTGGCCTTCTTCCCTGGCTTGACTAACAGGACCACCTTGGCCCTCCTCCAGGCCCTTGGGTAGTAGCCCTCCCTGAGGCAGCCATCGTAGATTGCTTGGACTGCCTTCGCCAGGGCCGAGGGGACCTTTTCCTTCTTGCCTCCTGCGGTCACGTGGTCCTACCAGGCTTCCCTGATCATGGCCGTGGTCACATCATCTTCCCCCGGCGCCGTAGTGCCTACCCGGGGCCTGACGAAGGCCTCAGTGACTTCTGCCATGGAAGTGGATGCCTCCCAGGGCAGGGTGGCTGCTGAGGACCTCTGGAAGCCTGTCAGGTCCTCCCCCCCCTTAGGAGCAACCAGCTCCTTGAAGATAAGACTCATCTTATCCTCTAGGGTGGTTGCCAGAGCCCCACCCTCCTTGGGCATGAGGGGTGGGATGGCGTGTGGGTCTGGCTCCCCTCCCCACTTCATGATCTTCTAGATAGTACTGGCGTCGGCATCCCTGACCTTGGCCTTGTAGTACTTCTTATGGGCCCGGTTCAGTGTGTTATGGTGGGTTAGCTTTCCTAGTTCACTACTGTCTGCTACCAGGAAGCTCTTGCTAGCCTGGCAGTCCTTGTTCTACCAGGCCACCCTCTTGGGGTTCCTCTCTGCCTTACGGCCCACCTCCTTTAGCACCTGCCGGGTGTCGCTGTCTAGCCTTGCCACCGCCTCCTCTAGGGCCTCCCTCCCCGCCGGGGGGGCCTGAGCCAGGCCTTTGGCCCTCCTTTTCAGCCTCCTACTTAGCTCTGGGATGTCATCCTTGTCAATGACCACCCTCTTCCTTCCACCCTGGCGGCCCAGGGCCTTGCTGACCGTTATGGTCATAGTCTGGTGGTCGGACCCTGACCACTGGCCTGGGTTGATAGCTGCCCGGGTGCCTACCCAGTTGCTGAAGACAAGATCCAGGACCCCACCCTTATCATGGGTGGGTTGGTTCCTGATTAGGGGCTCCATACTGTTCCTGGCCGCCCATGCCACTATGGCCCTGGCCTGGGGGCCTCCCCTGCCCCCTTTCTTCTTGTTAGTCCAGCTTTCATGGTTGAGGTTGAAGTCCCCCCCCACAATCACCTTCTTTTCCATGATCTCCAGGACCCTGGGTATAGCCTCCTTGCTGTCCCTGTTATAGACCCTGAACACCATGCCTCCGTCTCTAGTGACCCCAACCATGCCATCTGTCGCCCCGGGGGCCTGGACCCAGCCCTCCTCCTCCCTGGCATAGACCAGGGAGGAGGGCTCCCCTTCTGCCTGGTGGAGCTTGTAGCCTCGTAGGTGTCTGGTGTGCCTGTGGGCCCACTATGGTTCCTGGACCAGGACTAGGTCCGCCTTGGCCTCTACTGTCCTTTCCAAGATGGTATCATGGTAGACCATTCTTCTTTGTCTGTTTCCACTTCCAGGGTTTTTTCCAATGGAATATTCTTTGGTGCCGGTTCTAGTAGTAATATATAGAAGACTCTGGTCCTGACCCTTATGGTCTCTGGTAGGTCTAGTTCATAGTTTGTTGTTGTTACTTTCTTCTTGATCCAGAATGGTCTATACCTTTTGAAGTCAAGCTTTCTGCTTGGTCATTTTGTCTTTAAATTTCTGGAAAATAGGTAGACATGGTCTCCCTCTTCTAGAGTTGATCCCTTAACTCTATATTTATCATAATAGACCTTTATCCTTTTACATATATATTTAAGTTCTTCTTTCAAGAGTTCTATAAGTTCTTAAATTCTATCTGCCCTGACTCCTGCTCTTGGTACCTTACAGGGTGGTCCTCTTTAGAGTTCAGGTTCTTGTCCATAGACAGCAAAGTATAGCAAAACTTTCATAGACTCTACCATTGTTATATTATAGGCTATTTATGCTATCAGCAGTAGTTCCTGCCATGTTTTCCCTGGCCTCCTGGCTTGACCCTAAGCTTCTGAATGATATGGGTCCTATTACTAGTTCCTCCTCTGACCCTGGGTAAACACCCTTTCTTTCCTAATAGTATAAGGAAAAAATGGAGATAAGAGAAATGGAGATTCATATACTAATGTCTTGTGTCTAGGCATGTCAGGTCTTCATAGGTCGTCGTAACCCAGGCCGTTTTCAACAATCTTGTCCCTGTGGCGTAGTGGTAGCGCGCTTCGCTCTTGTGTATGGGGCAACTTGTGCATGTCCCGTGCGACAAGTTGTCCTGTATAGTGTCGAAGAGGTCAGGGGTTCAATTCCTCCTGGGGGCATTTTTCCTTTTTGGTTTGTCAGGATTTAGGCGATGGAAATCCTTGACCAACTCTGGGTACCAAAGCCCTATGTATGGCTCCCAGGAGTTTTCTGCAGGTCCATAGCTAAGCCACTTGACTAGGTACTGTAATACTCTTTTTTCAAACCATAAATCCAGAAGTTTCTCCACTTTAAATTCTTCTTTGTCTGCTTCTACTTCAAGGGTTTTTTCCAGTGGGATGTTCTTTGGTGCTGGTTCCAATAGTGACACATAGAAGACTCTGGTCCTGATTCTCATGGTCTTTGGTAGGTCTAGTTCATAATTTATCGTCATTACCTTCTTCTTGATTCAGAATAGTCTATACCTTTTGAAGTCAAGCTTCCTGCTTGGTTGTTTTGTTTTTAAATTTCTAGAAAACAGGTAGACATGGTCTCCCTCTTCTAGAGTTAGTCCCTTAACTCTATGTTTATTATAATAGACCTTTATCCTTTTACATATATATTTAAGTTCTTCTTTTAAGAGCTCTATAAGTTCTTAAATTCTATCTACCCTAACTCTTACTCTTGGTATCTTATAGGATAGTCCTCTTTAGAGTTCAGGTTCTTATCCATAGATAGTAAAGTATAGTAAAACTTTTATAGACTCTACCATTATTATATTATAGGCTATTTATACTATCAATAGTAGTTCTAACTAGTTATCTTGTTTAAAATTAATATATACTTTCAAATATATTTCAAGGGTCTAGTTAAGTTATTCTATTTATCTATCTATTTATGAGTAGTAAGTAGTTAAGAGCTTACTCTTAACTCCTATTCTTATCATTAATCCTTACTAAAAGGTAAAGACAATCAGCTTATCTTTATCTATTATTATATTATCAGGCTATAGGTATACTATAATATAGTTTCTTTTAAAAAGATAAGTAAGTTACTCTACTTTTATGTCTTTTCTTACTAGTAGGAAGTAGGCCCACATTATAAGTCTATCTACTATGACCCAGATCTGGTTATACTTGATACCTATTACTAGATTCTTTAAGTCAAGTATCCCTAATACCTAATCCATTAAGATAGAACTCTATTCTTATCTTAGGATAGGTAATGGTTCTAATAGGCTATATTATGTATGTTTTTGGTTCTTTATCTTATTATAGACATTATAGTTATATACTACCTTTTCTACTATTCTCTTTGCTTTTAGGAAGTTATAACTATTTCATAACTAATCTAATGTTTTAACAATTCCTATATGTCCTTTAGTTTAGGCTTTATATATTTTACAAATATACTCTTCTTATCTTTTTGGTTTAATATAGGCTTTCCTATAATACCAAAGTAATAAGTCTTCTTCTACTCCTCCTTCTACTTCCAGTAAAAGTTCTTTATCATCAAGTATACCTCTCTTACTATTAGAAGTTATTATTCTACTACTTTACTTAGTAGCTGGTATAATATTCTAGGAATACTTATAATATCTTTCTAAGGATTCTATCTTCTAGTTCTTAAAGGATAGGTAGAGTCTTAGGTTTATCTTCTATTTTATGGTTAATCCTTCGGCTTAATATATCTGCTCTTCCATTTTCTTTTTATTTAATATGGTATATTTTAAAGTTAAACTAAGCAAGGAACTTAGCCCATCAGGTCTATCTTCTATTAAGTTTCTTAGTTACCTATATTCTTAGGTTTAAATAGTCTATAAGGATATCAAAAGGTTCTTCTATGCTACTTAGGTATAGTACCTATTCCTCTAGGTACCAGATAATAGCTATCAGCTCCTTATCTCCTATATTATAATTCACTATTACTTTATATAATCCTTTTAAAAGGAATATTACTAGGTATAGTTTCCCATCATCTCCTATTTAGCTTAATACTCCTCCTAACACTTAGAAAAAGAAATTGTAAGATATTAAGAAAGAAATAGGAAAGAAATAAGAAAGAAAATTTAAACAGAAAAAGAAAAAGAAAATAAAGAAAAAGAAGAAAAAAGAAAATAAGAAGATTAAATGAGTTAATATATACTAGAGAAAATAGGAATAAAGACGAATAAAAGAATGAAGATTTTAAAAAAAAGAAATAGAAGATTACAAAAAAAGAAATAATATTGAGATAAGATAAAGAAAATTATAAAATAGAATTTAAAATATA